>CM028129.1:691140000-696850000 GCA_016271365.2 Neoceratodus forsteri
CCTGATTGCTCATGGGGAAACAGTCAAATGTTGACATCATGGAAAGAGACTATATAACATCTGAAGATCATAAAGAAGAAAGCTTACTTTACTGTGACTAGATAAACAAAGGAATCTGGCTGAGTACAGCCTGTTTGTACTTTCTAAATGTAAATATTTCAGAAGTCAGTGTAGGAAGGGCTAGGCACTGCCTGGGGAAAACACTATCAGCCAAAATCCACCTGGGACTGTCCTGATGTCAGCTTTGGAGAAAGTGCTAATCACACAGGTAGTTCTAATAAAGCTGTATATATATTTTTCCAGCTTTATTTTGTCTGTGAGCTACAGGGATTTACCCCTTATTTGTCCGGGTGTCCACTGCACCCCCCCACCCAGCATGTCCCCAGCTGTCTTCTTGTGGAGGACTGTAACTTACCCCTCATGGCGTGGGTCCCGGGGGGGGTGCTGGAAGAGGTATTGAAATCTACCAGAATCCCCTGACGAGCCAGCTGAGCGTCATTCAGGTGATGGAGCTGAGGAGGCCCTTGATTTTATTAAGCTGTACTCATGGAGGATTTTTTCCTACTTAAGGAACACTACCCTGGATGAATGGAAGAGAGCAGACATCAGCTCGCATCGGAGAACTACTGCCCCTGACATAAAGATGTCCACCGCTCCACCAATCCCAGCCTAAGTGAAGGTCCCAGGTGCACCAACCCCAACCATAGATACAGGTCGGACTGGTGCCGGGTGCCTGATCTCTTATTTCCCAGAGGAGGAGGAGGACATGAGTTACTCAGATGCTGTTACTCCTCCCCATGGCCAGTCCTCTGATAACCCTGAGTTTGCTCCCAAAACCAGGTCATCAGCATCACAAGTAGTTGCACTACTGCTGCGCTGGCAGGCCAGTCTTATAAAGCTGTATTGTTAGAGTTTCTGTGTGATGCATTCATCATCCATTATGTATGTGTTTATGTACTGTATTGAAGTAAAAAACTATTTCATTTATCAAATGTGCTATTTGTTATTTTTCACTTTTTAAGACAAATTCACAGTGGTTCTTACCTGTTCACATGCCAGAATGTGTATTTTTTAAATTGTGTAGCTCAACCCTTCTACCTATGGGAGCTATGGGAGTGGGAGCTTTCAGATCCATACTTTACACTCACCTCACAGCCTCCAGCTCCTGTGACTGCTTTGACTAAAGTCTCATCCCACTGAGTGCACTTACATTTGTTTCACTCAACCACCATGGTCTCCTCTTTGACAAAGACAACCTGAGTACTACTAACCGGGTTCTGTCTGCTCCTAAACTTCTTATTTCTCCCTCTCTTCCCTCTCAAGCTCTCCAATCCTTATTCCATGCCCTTGACACTGCCTCTGAGTTCCTTTTTCTTTTCTGTACATAAATGTTACTGTTTAAGTTGTGGCCTTGTTAAACAGCTTACTGATTGTTTGTAACACTGTCTACTATGTTTTTGTACTTAATGACGTGGAACCTTTGTAAAAGAGCCTTGGCTCAAAGGTATTAATTCCTAGAACAATAAACTTCAAACTTCAAACTATATCTAGGGACCTGATGTTAACTGGGAGCAAGGAGCGGTGTACCCCTGCAGGTGGACACCCTGACGGCGAAACACAAAAAATACCCTTACGGCGACAGTCACTGTAATGGTCCTTTTTTGGTGCTTTGCTTTCCGCCAGTGTCCCCCCCCCCCCGATCAACTCTGACCTGGAGTTGATAATCCTAAAGTCCAGAGGGTGCGGGGGGCAGAGCCACACTCGCTGCATGGGTGGCACAATACCTGCGTCAGTATTGTGCCATCGCTGTGGGGGAGGTCAGCATTTTCACTGTCGACCTCCCTTGGTGCTTCCGCAAGGAGGGGGGCCCAAACCCATAGACCATCCAGAGAGCAAAGATAAGATGGCACATACCTTTTAGCACTGAAAATGGGTTCTCTGATTGTGTCTAGCTTCTGGAAACCGCCACAGCAGCACCGAAGGGGAGGACTTGCACCCAGTGTCTCAGCTGGGGAGGCAACTCAGGTTAGAATAGGCAGCTTATTTCACAAAGTGGGAGGCCACACTTAATTAAAAAAAAAATATATATTTATTTTAAAAGCAAAAGCAACTCCCAGGAGCTGCGGGCACAGACCAAAGACAGGCACATAATAGTGGCAAATCGCTATGGCACATTATTTTGGGCTGAACTGGCCACAGAGCTAAACTTCACACAGAGCCAAGGGGCTCACAGGTTCAGGCAGCAGCAACAACCACTAGGCTACAGATCTGTTAAAACACTCACTGCAGCCTACCCTTTCAGCAGTTAAAATTTCTACACCACTCAGTGCAATTCTCCTCCTGTGGGAACACAGGCTGCAGCTTCCCTTCTCATACCTTTTTCCGTCCTGCAACACATGATTTGGAGCCCAGGCCCCCCAGCATTCCAGAACAGGCTCAACACAGGCAAAACTGGAAGACTACTTGGCCCACTACTCTCTCCCCGCAGGCTGTCTCATATCAGGCTGAACAGCATGCCACATGGGTAAAAGGGGCAGGAGGGCTGCCACCACCTCCTGGCCCCACACCACAGGCTGCTACCACTGTAGCATCCCCACCATCACCTGCAGGCCTCAAACTACTGGACCAGGCCCATCCCACCCCAGAGCACAAGGTGGGCCACCCAATGGGCCGCGGCTTCCGGTAAATCAGATCCAGTTCCACACAGCCGCATACCCTGCACACCTCCCCCATTCCCAAGTGGAACACATTGTCGCCAAGTTGCCAGGGACTGAAATCCTGGACCGGGGAGCGAGCCCCTGGCCTACTGCAAGCATGTCTCTCTCTCATCAGCCTCCTCCTCCTCCTCAATCACCAGAACCCACAAGCTATATACCTCAGGGCCTGCTAAACTCCACCCCAAAGGCAGCAGTATAACCTCCTAGGTCCAAACTTGGAAAAAGAGGGAGGAGAGGATCACTATAGTAAGCCCTCCCCAGAGGGGGGCTTACACTCCCCCCCCAAACCATTCCCTTCCTGGGGATTGGGGCACCCAGCCAACCAACAAGAGAGGGCTAATAGGATATGCGCACTCTCCCACCAGCTCCCTTCCCCCAAAGGTGGTTACCAGGAATCTCAACTGAGGGACCCTAAGGAAAATCTCAAATTCCCATATTGCTGCTGCCCAGAGTAAAGCACAACTACTAGCACTGTACCTTGACCCAGCACAGTCTCCCCAAACAAGTTAGAAACCAAATAAACATTAAACATGCCAGGACAATAATTTGATTTAACAAAACTACCCCAATTGCAACAATTTTATCTACTCACACAACCACACACTTGACACACACACACGCACACACTGGCAGACATTCGCAACCATTACAACAATCAGTCTCTCCACCACACACACATATGCTCACACACTCTGGCATTGCCATACCCCTCTATAAGGTACAAGCAATTAATTATGATTTCATTCTAGCAGGCAAGAAATTCCCAATTAAGAGCACGTACGATAACACAGTCTCATATACAGTATGTAACATAGATGGTATCAGTCAAGGGTGTAAACCATATTACACTGCCCCAAAGTCCAAAGGTTTTTTTTTTTCCCTCTTTTCCCCAATGGATGTACTGTTTTTCTTTCTTCCCTTCCCCAACAGCAAGAACAAACTGCAATTAAAAGAATAACACTAGAACAGGATATAGCAAACAGCTCACCCTCTCACGTTAATCCCACAGAAACTGGAAATACAAATCCTGGCAGGATGAACAAGTTCATGGTCCTTGTCACCTTCTAGAGGGAAAGCCTAGCTCTCCACCATGGGAGTAGTAATATTGGGGGTCTGGTTTTGTTGTCTCACTCCTGAAAGAGTCTGTTGCCACCACACAGTACTTTGTCTGCTTCCCAGGAACGTCTTGATTAAGGGCAAAGTGTTTAAAGAATGGTAAGCCTACCCAGACAGCAGAATGGCACAAGAATTGAGCTCTGGTGATAACTGTATCCAACGGAGGTCCAGATTGTTGGTTGCTTAGCTGGACCTTGTGGACAGCACCCCTGAAGACCCAATCTGACCTCTTTTCTTCTATAATGTCCAAAAGCCTTTTGGAGACATATGGATATTCTTTCTGGGAGTACTCAACATGGATGTGGTGCTGAACCCATCTTTTGGCCTGGGATCACTCCAATATACTCCTTATGCTGTTTCGTTGAGCCAGTCTCTCTTCAAGCCAGACTCCGTAGTGGTACCGTACATTCAGGGGGTCATCGGGGAATAAGCCATCCATCCTTTCTCTTAGAGCAGCAGGCATGGGGTGCTGTCAGGCAGGGTCAGCTGAGGATGCCTATATGGCTGAGGTATTGCTCGGTCAATCTCCTGGTCCTGAAACACTGGTGATTTTGCAGCCTGACCAGGGGAAGCATGGGAGGTTCCACATATGAAGAGGTTCCACATATGCAGGCTCACTCAGACTACCCTTACCATCCTGGATCATCTGTGACTCCTTACCCGAGACATCACCCTATTAGCAGATGAGCTGGAGGCACTGGCAGGCAAGGAAGCACTTTCTGACCCCCTGGGTCCTGGGGGGGGGGTCATCCAATTTTACCAGTTTCCCACACCCTTTTCCTCTGCCACAGGAATGCTCAGGTGCCTTCAGTGAGAAGGGCTGGGCAGACATCTATGCTCTTCCTCACAGTACAGATCTTCTTCCTCTTCTTTCTGCAGGGGGCCTCAGGAGCAGTGGACTCCAATGGGATAGTTACCAATCTCAACTCATCCCAGGTATCAAGACTGCCCACCGAGCGCACAGAAGTTGTCCCAAGGGAGGGAACAGGTGGCCAAGTCCATTCTGGAGTGTAGGGGTGGCAAAGAGTAGAAAGTGCCCACTGGTGGCATTCCACAGGCACACTTAGAGTAGAGCAGGAGGTGCACTACCCCAACACCTTGATAACTACATCTCACACACCGGTCAGCTGAAACTTCCTGACCAGTGTTGCACCAAAGCCATGATAGTAAAGAGGCTGGCACCAAGGTCTGTGGTTCACTTTCAGGTGATTTCTCAGCCGTAGTTGCTCTTTCACCATGCTGCTGTTCACCTCACTCCAGATCAGAATGGCGCTTGACCTCTCCACCTCCCAGAATGCTGTGCTTTCCGTAAGCCAATCAGCGACCTCGCCACACCAATTTGCATGAAATTAGCTATGCATCTGCTGTTCCCAAAATGGCGCCGGGTCAAAAAGGTGCGACTGTGTGAAACTGACCTGCATGGCGACACCCACTGATGGCACAGACAAATTTGAACCAAAAGCCTCACCAATGCTGCAGAGGCTCAGCTGAATCCAGGTACAGTCCAACCCAATGCCTACACATCCCGGACAGCCTCCACATTTGTAGACCACCCCTCCTAACTATGTCTAGGGGCCTGATGTTAGCTAGAAGCAAGAAGGGGGATCCAATCCCATAAACCATCCAGACAGCAAAGATAAGATGGCACACACCTTTTAGCACTGAAAACGGGTTCTCTGATGGTGTCTATCTTCTGGAAACAGCTGCAGTAACGCTGAAGGGGAGGACTTGCACCCAGAATCTCAACTGGGAGGGCAACTCAGGTTAGGAAAGGCAGCTTATTTCACAAAGCAGGAGGCCACACTCGATTAAAATAAACAATTAAATTCATGTATTTTAAAAGCAACTGCAGCTCCCAGGAGCTGGGAGCACAGACCAGAGACAGGCACATAACAGTGGCAAACTGCCACGGCACATTACTTTGGACTGAATTGACCACAGAGCTGAACTTCACACAGAGCTCAGAAGCTCACAGGTTCAGGCAGCAGCAACAACCACTAGGCCACAAATCTTTTTAAAACACCCACTGTGGCCTACCCTCTTGGCTGCAAAAATTCCTGCACCACTCAGAACAATTCTCCTCCTATGGAAATGCAGGCTGCAGCTTCCCTTCTCACACTTTCTTCCATACTCCAACACAGGGCTCGGAGCCCGGGCCCCCAGCATCCCAGAGTAGGCTCAACACGGGCAATACTAGGAGACTACCCGGGCCCACTACTCTCTCCCCACAGGCTATCTTATACCAGGCTGAACGGCATGCCACACGAGTGAAAGGGGCAATAGGGCTTCCACCACCTCCTGGCCCCATGCCACACGTTGGCACCACTGTAGCAACCCCACCATCATCTGCAGGCCTCAAACAACAGGACCAGGCCCATCCCGCTCTGGTGCCATGGAGCACAAGGTGGGCCCTCCAATTCCATCTCTCCTAACAGGCCACAGCTCCCAATAAATTGGACCCAGTCTCACATGGCCACATTCCCTGCACACCTCCCCTGTTCCTGAGCAGAACACATTGCCGCTGAGTCACCAAGGCCCAAAATTCCAGACTGGGGGACAAGCCCCCAGCCTACTGCAAGCGTGTCTCTCTCTCCTGTTAGCCTCCATCTCGATCACCAGAACCCATGACCTATATATCCCAGGGCCTGCTAACTCCACCCTAAAGGCAGGTGTATAACTTCCCAGGCCCAAATATGGAAAAAGAAGGAGGAGAAGGAGGAGAGGGTCACTATAGTAAGCCCTCCGGGGAGGGAGGGAGGTTACAACTGTTTATTTATTTATTTGTATATTTATTTGTATGTTTATTTATTCATTTGCCAGTGACAGGATGTCACTAAATCCTACAAAACATAGTGTAACCCCTGCCTGCTCGGTTAGTTGCAGGTTAAGGGGCCTGGGTACTGAATGGGTGCCTTCACCAGGAGGACAGGGTTGCTAGTAACAAGGCTAACCTGGGTACAGCCCTCTGGGACACTGTGACCCCCCTTCCCCTCTAGTGGCTTAGACAATATGCAGCAAACACTTTCACAGTAACCCCTATTCAGCATACAATTCCCCACAATGTTTGCACTTACCACCAGGGCTGGATCCACCAGTTCGACCCTGGAGACCCCCTGTAAAACAAGGTTAGGCACAGCAAATAACAACAGTACAGTGCTTTTGGTACAAACTGGAACCACAATCAGATTAAATGCAAAAAGAGTTAGATCTGATTTATTCAGGGGAATTGAACAAGGGAGGGGCGTAATCAGGTTGATTGATTAGAAAACTGATCTAGTCAGGCAATTATGTATGCGCTTTTAGTCCCTACACAGTCACACGCTCTGGGTACCCAGTTGGAAGTAAGGTGGGCTAACCTGGAACGTTGCCCAGGGTAGGCCAGCATCTCAGCTGGTTGGGGCCCTGTGATGAAAAGAAACAGCATGCAGAACCACACACAATTTGAAATCCAGAGCCTAAAGGCTCAGTTCGTGAAAGGAAAAACAACAATGCAATCAGATGACAACACTTGAGATTTAGCTGTTGTTGCAGGGAGCTACCCTGATTGTTACTCATGCTACCCAATGCAAGACATAGGAGGGATGAGATGGAGACTGCAGGTTGACAATTGGTATGCCAGGAGAAGCAGGGCCCAAACAAATCACCGAGATATCATTCCTGTTTGAGATGTTGAGCAGGGAGCTGATCCCCGAGTAAGTCTCTCTTCGATGGTGTTCTCTAGGCCTGAAGTAGCTGGCTGGGCCAGTGTGGCAGGGCTCAGGCCAGGTAAAACAGTTCAGAAATCAGTCCGGGAAGGCTGGATGCAACTCCCAGCAAGTGTGGCACAATCAAACAGTGGGGAACCAAATCACAACCCACTAACAGCACAAAGCACATTTATAGTAAAGCAATCACCATACCACAAAGTGGATAGCAGTCCAGCAGCAATATCAGTATCTCTGTGCAAAACCGGGAGTTCCGTGGTGAATGGCTGTCCTGACAGGCCGATCGCATACAGCAAATCTTTGGTCTTCTTCAGGTTTAAGCCTGGTCACACTTCAGTGGCTTTTTCCTCACTCAATTTGGATACAGTCTGGAGTATTAGGCCTTTCAAAGGATTCCCTCTCGAGGGACTGCAGGCAGATAGGCCAGACTCAGCCTTTCCACCAGTCTCCCATGCGAACTACGCAGGAGCTGCTGCTTGCATCACTCAAGCTGTTTACTCGGCAAACTCTAACTCCAGACTGACTGACTGACTGCAGCAGGCAGCTTGGGACTTTCCCTTTGGTCCAAAAGGTTCTGGTTGGTTGATCCATCTGTCTGTCAAAGCAAGGGCTCCCCCTCCAGGTCTGTTTTGGTGCCAAAATGTAAAAACTACAATTCCTACAGAAATTTACTCCCACAAGACCCCTGGGGACAGGCTCTATTTTAGAGTCCCCAAAGGTACTGATTGGGCTGACTGGCAGTTCAAAACCAAAATGGTGGTGCAATACATAAAGGCCATGCTGCAAAGAAGGCAGGTTAAACAAACTACAATACTATTGCAATGCTAATAGATAATCAGCACATAAGTACAGCTTTTAACAGAGCTCCCTCTGCACAGATAGTGATGGCTGAATGGAGTGGTTACCTGACAGCCTGGGTGGGACTCGAGCATAAAAACACTCAGCCCCCTCCCAGATTAAATAAGCACCATGTTATTGGCAGCTCTTAAAATAACAGAGCACAGAGGCATTAAGGCACTCTCACACAAACACTTTTAAAGCACTAAGACACAGGATGCCAGCCTGGCAGTGGGCATTTAGGCACACCCAAGGAAGACTTTTGGGAACCCCCATTTGTAGGGGGGTTACAATAGTTTTAATCAACATTTTGTTTAAATACTTGGTGGGTTTGTCTTTGCATTTTACTGTGGCATGATGATTCTAGCAGACTGCTTGTTATTTGAGTGCTGTTTATTATAACCATTTGTCTTCTTAAAATGTACTGTCCTCCAGGATCTCCTTGTAAACAAGATGCAGCATCTTGAGGGATTCTGCCTCAAAGAGCAATACCTTAAATAAATGAATAAATTGCTTTTGGTGTGATATATTTTTGTGGAGTGCAGATGAATTTGTTTTGTTCTTTTTCTGACCAAGGTGCTACTGCTTTTAGCTACAAAACAGAATGAAAGTCACATCTCCTCTAGGCTGTCGGAAATCTCCCAGCACACCACTTCACTACTTACTGAATCTACAGTATCAAAATGCTGGCTTCTGCATACTTTCCCTGGCATTTGTAAAATGAAACACTGTAAATACACACCTTTCTGAAGCACACTGTTGATGCACGGGGAATAGATTGGGGTGGGATCTGCAAGGGGCTGTAACTCTAAAAAAAGAAGAGGAGGGGTTATTTTGTTGCACTGGCAGATGAGCATCACACTTGACAGTCATAGCAGGTGGGGGAGGCTAACAAGTTAAGGTAACGGAGAACCTGAAGTAAAAAGAGGTGGACCTGACAAATATTTGCTTTAAAGCATTCATTTCACTGTCAACATATTTTCACCATATTCCCATGGCTGAAGCTTACCACAAGATTAAGTTACAGTATACCAAATGGAAAGGCATTGCTTTGCTTAGAAACAGAGGAGCTCACCATCCTGGGGGCAACAACCACAAAGTGTTAGGGGGATTTTCTACAGTCTTTGGTACAGTCCAAGTAGAAGTGTATAGTTCTATGGCATCTAATGAATGTACTGTAATAATATTTCCCATTTATTAGATGGGGAAGGAAAATAATTTGGTAGGTAAACAGTCTGGTTCAATATGAATTCAGAAACATCCTTCAGGTGAAAATGAGGATTGGTCCTTTGAAAGACTCTATCCTTGTGAACAATAAAATAAGTATCTCCATAACCAGAGCTTGCAAGTCAGATACTCTTTGTGCTAAGATAATGGACACAAGGAACAGCAAGCAGTATTCTCGGATGACTAGGCAGGGGAATTACGAGCAGGAAACAAGAAGTAAGCATTCCACTATATAGATCCTTGTTGAGGCCACACCTGGAATACTGTGTCCAGTTCTGGAGGTTCCATCTAAAGAAGGACAAGGAGCACTTGGAGACTATTCAGAGAAGGGCCACTAAGATGGTACTGGGCCTCCATCACAAACCATATGAATCTAGATTCAGGGACTTGAACTTGTACTCCCTGGAACAAACAAGGTATAGGGGGGACATGATAGAAACATTCAGATTCATCAAAGGTATAAACACAGTTCAGGCAGACAGGCTCTTCCAGGCCAACAACAAGGCTCGTACTAGAGGGCACAACCTATGCCTGAGAGGGAGATGGCTAAGAAATAATGTTAGGAAGTACTTTTTCACAGAGAGGGTGATAGACACATGGAACAGCCTTCCCTCAGAGGTGGTTGCAGCAAAGACAGTGAATGAATTTAAACACGCATGGGACTGACACTGCGGTAAAAGCAAAATAAGCAACTTACAGGGCCGGGGGTAGGATTCACGGGCAGACTAGATGGATCGCAAGGTCTCCATCTGCCGTCATCTTCTTATGTTCTTGTGTTCTTATCTTCCAAGACAGGAAGTGTATGTCACATGCACCAGCTGGTTCAAGGTCTCCAGAACCATGTTAAGGTCCCACTCCAACACCACTCTACAGAGCAGGGGACAAATATGCAGGATACTTTTCAGCAACCTGTTTGAAACCTTAGGTTGATTGGACTGGCTCAGTGGCACTGGGGGCTGAGGCACTGGATGCCTTGCCACGTGCTACACCAGCGACCTGGGTTCAGGAATGACCTTGTGTGTCATCGGGGTGCCGGTCGGGGGGGGGGTGGGAGCAAGATCAAGCACTGGCTCTCCTCTTCCCAGAGGGGGGTCACCCTCCCATAGTCCCGGCCTCACCAGATGGAGGTCCAGTGACAGGTGCAGATGGTAATGGAGCGACAGGTAGGGTGGGGCGTCCCGTAGTGTGTGACATGCGTGTGCCTCCACATGCGTGCGCGATGCCGGGATGCATGGGAAACAAAAGCCAAAAAACGTACAAACTACTAACAGGGAAACAAAAAAAACCTCAAGTTGGGCAACTGACTTGCAATCCATGAGGGTACGTACAACTGAAATGGCAGCCAAATGCATCTTCACAGAGGAGTACTGAAAGCCTCACTCCAATAGGGGTAAGAGATAATCCAGAACATGTCTCACTGGACATGTAAATGGATCCGTGATACAGGAGGCACACCAGATCATGAAACAATTCCATTTCTGGGTTAGGTGTGCCTAGTGGACAGTTACAAGACACCAGGAAAATTAAAGCAACCACAGAGGAAACCCCAAAGTGAAGAGTTCTATGTCCCCTGGAGCCAGGCACAGAGATGCAGGGATCAGAGATCCAGATGTACCAGACAGCCCTGCTTCTGTGATAGGAGTCTTGCATGCAGAGGGAGCAGGACAGATGAGGCCACCTACCAGCTGCTGAAGCAGTAGGAATCAAGTTTATACGAGCCAGAACAGACTAATTAAAATCACTGTAGCATATTCTGCCCAAAGCTTAACCAGAACCATTTGGATTAGAAGGAATGGGGGAAAGTCACAAAGGAACCTTCCTTTCCAGAAGAGTGACAATGAATCTTACCAGAAAATACCAGGCCCAGGAGTGAGCAAGCAAAAATGCTACAGTTTTGCATTAAGTAAAGACACAAACAGGTCTAGCTCCAGACAACCCCATCTGTCAAAGAGGGCACCGACAATGGAGTCCAGAAGTTCTCACTTGTGGGCCAGTGCCTGGGACTGAATGAGATGGTCTGCCAGGATGTCTAGGGAGCCAGGCAAGAACATGACTATTAGAAACAGTTTGTATTGTATTGCCTAGTACCAGACTCTTGTTGCCTACCTGCAGATAGGATATGAGTGGACACCTCCTTGTGTACAAGCAAGCATGCAAGCAAAACTTTATTTCTAGAGCACTCATTCCCATCGGGCTCTGAGTGCTGTACAAAATGAAAAACAGAAAGTTAAAAATAGAATAATTAACACCAATAAAATTAATAATCAATAGAAAATCATTAAAATGAAACAGCTCAATAATACAATGATCCAATACTGATAAAAGTGAAAATCATGTTTAAAGTGCTAGGAGGGGCTGGAAGCCTCTGTAAAGAAATGAACATTTAGGCCCTTTTTAAAGGCCTCCACTGAAGGGGCCTCCCTCAGAGCTCTAGGAAGTAAATTCCACAGAGTTGGTAAAGCAACATCAAAAGTTCGCTCACCAGAGGATTTTACCAGTACCCTGGAAATCGCTAGGAGGCCCTCCTCAGAGGAGCAGAGGGGTTAGGAGATCTGGTAGGGGAGCAGAAGGTCTTGGAGGTAGCTAGGATCCAGTCCATGTAGAGTTTTATAGGTCAATAAGCCTACTTGGAAGGAGTGGCACCACCTCACTGGCAGCCAGAGCAATCTATGCAGAACTGAGGTTATAGGACAGGATCTTGGGGGACCCATCAACAACCTGGCCACTGTGTTCTCATCAGTTGCAGATGATGTAGGATTCCTCCATTTAGCCCTAGGTATAGGGCATTGTAGTAGTTGTGTCTGGACGTAACAAAGGCATGTAATAGTGAGGGCAGGTCACTGGGTGGGATAAAAGGTTTGATCTGGGTGACATTTCTAAGATGATAGAAACTGTTTCAGAACACGGACGTCACCTGAGCCTTCAGTATCAGTTTGCTGTCCAAAATGATGCCCAGATTTTTGACCCTTACTGAGGCAGAAAGAGACAAGGAATTGAGTACTAACCCAGTCTCCCTTCCCCCAACCCCAGCTCCTTGCAGGCAACCAGGTTCAGTAACCAGTATTTCAATCTTTTCCAGGTTGAGCCTCAGCCAGTTGGTAGACATCCAGTCCTGTATCTTGGCCAGGCAGGAATTTAATACAAAGACTGCATATTGTGTCCGTGGTGAAAATGACATACACAGTTGGGTATTGTCTGCATAGCAGTCTAATCCCACCATGTAGCATATAATGATATCACCCAGGGGTAGCATGTACACCACAAATAACATTGGGAAGAGGATCAAACCCTGGAGGACTCCACAGGACAGGAGCATCGAGTGGGAGGAAAAAGTTCCCATCACCACCTTTTGCATCCTACCAGTAAGGAAGGACTCAAACCAGTTGAAGACAGTACAGATGAGTCCACAGAACCCCTGCAGGCAAACCAACAACACACCATGATCCATGGTGTCAAATGCTGAAGAGAGCTCAAGGAGAACAAGAATTGACCATTCACCTCGATCCTCATCCTGAGGAGATCATTCTGCACCTTGACCAACGTTGTCTCCGTACTATGCCTAGACCAGAAACCAGACTGGAGTGGCTTGTAGATGTCAAACGTGGTGAGATGAACCTCAGACTGAGTGTCCACAACTTTTTCTATAACCTTCGCTAAAAAGGGAAGATTAGAGAGAGGTCTATAATTCATGACAGACAGTTGGTGAGACCCCATCTGGAGTACTGTGTCCAGTTCTGGAGACCCAGTCTCCACAAGGACATAGACAGGATAGAGGCAGTCCAGAGGAGGGCAATTAAAATGGTGCAAGGTCTGCAAGAGAAGCCGTATGAGGAGAGACTAAAGGAGCTTAATATGTATACCCTTGAGGAAAGAAGGGAGGGGGGACATGATAGAAACTTTTAAGTACCTCAGTGGAATCAACAAAGTCCAAGAGGGTAGCATCTTTCAGAAAAGAGACGTGCAAGAACAAGGACACAATTTAAAGATAGAAGGGGGCAGTTCAGGGCAATGTAGGAAGTATTTTTCACAGAGAGGGTAGTGGATGCATGGAACAGCCTTCCTGAGGAGGTTGTGGGGTCTAAAACTGTGGGAGAATTCAAGAATGCATGGGACAGACATAAGGCAATTCTTGTGGGGGGGTAGGAAGAAATAGGCTGTTGGTTAACTAGGATCTGTGGCCTATCCTGTAGGTAGGGAAATGGGCAGACTAGATGGGCCAAGCGGTCCTTATCTGCCGTCAAAGTCTATGTTTCTATGTTTCTATGTTCTGTGAGGCAATCCTGGTCCAAAGATGGCTTCTGCAAGAGAGGTTTTACCACTTCATCTTTAAGAGCAGTGGGGACCCCGCCGAGAGGTAGCACTGGAATATCTCTGTGAACACTGGGCTCAGGAATCCCCCACATCTCACTAAGAAAAGTGTTGGGCACGGGTCCAGTTCACAACATGTATGCCAGAGCTTTGAGATTATCTCACTAACCTCTTCCACCCCCACTAGACTAAACTCACTCTAGACATGCAGATTGCCTCTATCAGCTCCAGGTCTGACATTGTCCACCCGATGGAATCCAACTGCGGAGATACCCAGCCTGATGGAGGACACTTTGTCAGCAAAGTACAGAGTAAACTCATTGCATTTCATAGCAGACAGTGTGTAAGCCCCCCTGCAAATGAGGGTTTCCAAAAGTCTTCCAGGAGCTTGCCTGAATGCTCCAAGTCTGGAGATGTTCAGTGTTTAAGCCGCTTAAGTGTGAGTGCTTTTAGAACCTCTGGTACTGTCTCTTTAAGAGCTGTCTGCTTGCAGACTTAATTAGTTTGTATGGGGGGACTGTGTATTTAATGCTCGAATCCCGCCCGAGCTGTGGAGTAATCGCTCCATTTTGCGGTCGCTGAAGGTGCAAAGGGAGCCCATCTGAAAGCTGTAACTGTTTGCCTGTAATCATTTAAAGCATTAGCAAAATTGTAGTTTGTCTAACATGCCTTTATTGCAGCTGGGACTCTGCATGTGTTACCTCTCCATTTTGGACCTAAACTGCTGTGCTGGGCCAATTGGGTTAAGGGAGCCCTAAAATGGAGCCTGTGGACGAATCAGAACTTGGACTCTTAATTTGAGCCAGCCACAAGGGGATTGTATGGGCAGTGACTCTGGAAAATGTAGTTTTGACCTTGGCGCCTTTTTCTACCAACAGAGGGAGTCTTATTATGAGTGACAGCTGAATCAGCCAACAGAATAGTGTGGAGCTAAAGGAAATGCCCTGCTCTGTGACTGGAAAGATAACATCAGTTGTGGCAGTGAAGAAAGAAGGAGCTGTGTGCTTCTGCAGTGTATAGTTTCACATGGGAAGCACGTGTGAGGCCCTGAATTTCAGTCTGCAGCCTTTATGAGTGCCAGTTTGGACTGAATCCGAGTTGTGAGGAGAAAGAAGTACTAAAAGTGTGGAAACCAGGCTCACCCTGTAGAAGACTGGAGAAATTGCTGAATCGTGCTCGGTCTGTCAGGAACTGAAGCTGCTGTGTGTACTTCCATGTATTTTGCAGTAATTGCGATCGGGATCGAGGAGCAGCCTGCCTGGTATAGTACTTTCCTTTTACATACAAATGTGCATAGTGCTTGTGGGGAATCGCTATTTAAAATCCCCTGTACAGTGAATTGTGTGCTGAAGCTGGAAGTAAACCAGCTTAATTCGGACTACATCTGTTTGCTATCAACTGTAGTGGGATCCAGTTGCAAGGACCTTGTCCTCATGCCCTGCTCTTCTGGCAATCCAGAGTGACATTCTCCATCTGATCCTCGGCTTGGATGTTGTGAGTACAAATCAGGGTATTCCCCTGCA
Organism: Neoceratodus forsteri; assembly: GCA_016271365.2. Classification (NCBI taxonomy): domain Eukaryota; kingdom Metazoa; phylum Chordata; order Ceratodontiformes; family Ceratodontidae; genus Neoceratodus; species Neoceratodus forsteri. Next base: position 691,155,433 of record CM028129.1, read on the forward strand.
GCTTGTTTTTCAATCACAAGTGTGTCATCTAATTCTTGTTGTTTCACTGTTTCGTGGACTGAGCTCTCCTGCTCCAGATTACAATTGGGAGTTGTGCATATATTTTCTTCTACAGGGCCCCATCCATCTGCACCTGCCGGCCAACCCCAGGCAACGGACCTGGCTAGCCTCCCCAACCTAGGTACCCAGAGTGTGACTTTTCAGACCCTGTATGTGTGCACAGTACTGTGATTTAATGACATCAATTAACCTGATTTCCCCCTCCCGTGTTACTGCTCCCTAAATAAATCAGATTTGTTGTTGTTAAACTATATACTGTCTGTGGTGTTGGTACTTATGGAAGCAGTATTGTGTTTTGCTGTGTATATTGTTTAACCTTATTTTACAGGGGGTCCTCAGAGGTGTGCTGCAGAATCAGTCTCGAGGGTAAGTGGTATCTATATGAGTGAACAGTGTGTATACATGGGGTATTGGGGTTGTAACTCTGGGGTACTGTGTGAGCCACTAGAGGGAATAAAAGGGGGTCTCAGTGTCCCAGAGGGCTGTGACCAAGCTAGTCTAACCACTACAGACCCTGACCTCTGTGTGGAGGCACCCGCCATAGGACCTAGGCCCCTCAACCTGTCTGTAGTCAAACAAGCAGGGGTAGTAGCCCTTGGGATAGCGCCACCTAAGGGTTACACAGTATTCTTACCAGCTGGAGACAGGAAGGGTGAGCAAGCCTGTCTACCATCAGGAAAAGCTGGGCTGGTCTGTTCTTTGCTGCAGCAATGTCCCTAGACAGGAACTCTGCCTTCTTACAGTATGGGAGATTGCTCTTTGCTACGCTCTACAGTGAGTTTTCAAAGTCAATCTGTTCCTCTCACAGCCAGATCTCCACCAGCGGCACTCCAACCTCCAACCCACGGTCTTCAACTCCCCGAATTCCCCATTGAACAATGGGTACCTCAGGCGTGATAGCCAGGGTCATATATGGACTAGTGCAACAGAATCGAGGGTCACAATGACAGCCCTGTTATAGACTATCACCACCTCTTCCAGTCCTGTCGCACAAGCATCTAGTACACTCAATAGGTCCAGTTCCGCCATGAATCCTTCTGGGGGTCATACCCTGTAAAGGGCATAAGCGGACCAAATCCACAGGGGGAGAACTCTCGGGGGGCCCCCCAAATGAGAACATCAATGCACAGTGGTCTTACCAAATGACCAGATCAATCTCGAGATCTTTTTTTTTTTTGGTGTTTTTTTATGCTCCTCCAGGCCCCCAGCCTTGCCACTCCTTCAGGCCTACATAGCTTCCCTGTGACCGCCATATCACCTCCGCTGCCTTTCCTCTGCTGGTCACAGTCCTGCACGCCCTGAAGCCTGAGGGTCCTGGCTCTAACCCTACTGGGAGGGAGGAGAATTCAGGGATACAGTCCCCCCCGGGGCAGGGACATATAGGGGAGGCAGAGGAGGTGGTGCACTCTGGGGACTGGTGGGAGGAGGAATGGCTGTCATCCAGCCAGGCTGGAGCCATTTTTCCATTTTCTGTCCAGAGCATGATATGCCACGTGACAACAAGGCCTAAACCGAAGTCCATCATGCACCCTCCCTCAACGGAGCTTGACGTGGTGCTGTGCCTTAAGCCTCTGCCAGGGGCCAGTACACACTGAGGCTCAATCCCCCCCTCCCAGAAGAAGGTGAGCAGTCATCGGACGCCGAGCCTGCTACCCCCAGCCGGCCCTCTGTCTCCCGGATCCATTCCCGAACCCAGGTCATCGGTGTCACAAGCAGAAATCCAACTGCTGTGCCAGTGAGCTGGCTTTAATCTCAAGATTGTTAATCTCAAGTCCCAGTGTGAATACCAAGTCTAGAATGTAGCCACGAGTACGGGTCACGGAAGTAGCAACTTGTGACAGGACCAGTGATTCCATAATCTGGAGGAATTCTCATCCAAAATGCTAGAGTTCATCATTGACCCATGCATCGAAGTCACCCAAGATCTACAATCTAGGTGACTCCTACACCCGGTCAGCGATGAAGTCTACAACTTCACACAGGAATTCCCTTTCACGGCCAGGAGGCAGATATACGAGAAAGCTCCTGCAGCCTGCATCTGATTCCCCTCAAAAGGCCACATATTCAAACAATGAGATAGACTGTATTGGGAGTGCAGAGATGTTCAGGATGGATCTAAAGCAGATAGCCACTCCCCATCTCCTGTGGTCCCTCCTCGGGCAGTGTATAATGGAGACCCTGGCCAGGACAGACATCTCCAAAACTGGCCAGGCATCAACACCCAGCCAGGTCTCCATAATGCAGGCCAGGTTAACTGAAGAAATCAAGTCCACCATACTCGCAGTCTTGTTTCTCATTGACCTGGCATCACAAAGCACTGCCCAGTGAGACAAGTAGCAGATGGTAGCCCATCTGCTACCGCCCCACTTGATCTAGTGGGAGCCCTGGGTATGAGGACCAGCCAGGGTGAGCCCCTTTTCAGTTCCCATTTCACACCAGGGTGCCTTCTGAACCTCACCACCCTGATACCACCCCCCACCCATAGCACCTCCCGGCCCTACCACCTGACCCCTCACCTCATCATGATTCCTGCTGCCCTGCAGTGGCCATACATAGAAGCTGACAGGGGACAATCCATGAAGGGGCTGAGGGCCCATTAGCGCGACACATTTTGACTAACAAAATGCACTCCTAGTTAATACTTTGAGGAAGAACACACTGTCTCTCAGTCTCTAGCTCAAGATAGATAGATAGATAGATAGATAGATAGATAGATAGATAGATAGATAGATAGATGGATAGATAGATATGTGTGAGTGTTTTGTTTAAAAAGGGAACTGGAAACTGGACCCTATCCAAAACATTCATACTACCAAGCATACAACATGAAGTACTTAATACACCCACATCAGCATTCATAGAAACACAGAAACATAGAATTTGACAGCAGATAAGGACCGCTTGGCCCACCTAGTCTGCCCATTACCCTACCTGATGGATAAGCTGCAGATTCTAGTTAATCAACAGCTTACTTCCTCCTACCCCCCACTAGAATTGCCTTATGCCTGTCCCATGCATTCTTGAATTCTCCCACTGTTCCTGAATCCACATCCTCCTCAGGAAGGCTGTTCCTCGCATCCACAACCGTACCACTATCTAAAAATCCAGTAGACCCACCCTCACTACCCTAAAATCAAATAACCGCAATTATAAATCAATCTACAGGACAACCATGTGAAACAACAGACTGTAGTGCAAATATTCCCAAAATCTAGGTTGGTGTAAAACAGTAAAAAAAAGTCCAAACTTAAACCAACTTAGCTTGAGAGAAGTGATTTCTCTCTGCTCTCACCAGACAGTCACCCAAAATTGTGAGCCAGGAGAAAACTTAGTAAATCACTCAAGAACAGTTTGCATCGAAATCCGAGGGTTCTTTCACCACCCACAGAAATAGTCACAATCCACCAGGAAGGAAATATGAAATAATATTATAGACACCAAACAGGTGTCTGGAGCAAGCATTGCATTACTGTCCATAGACAGGTTAAAATCCAGCCTCATATCCCCGGGTAGTGCTACTGCATAAAACACCACAGATGCTAGTGTTTTAAATCCGAGGGTCCTATCTTTACTCTCAGAACAACTTGTGTTTTTCGAGTAGACTTATACACAGATTTTAGTTTAGTGTGCAAGTCAGAAGTAATCAAGCACATCCACCAACATCAGTAGTATGCTAGCAGCAGAAATCCCAAGTCATATCAAAACAACAGTGGCAGCAATGGTCAATCAATTCACCCTGGAGAACACCGGAAAGTGCCAGAAAGAGTATTCTTCAGCACTCCATCAGCTATGCTGTCTATCTGGTTCTGAGCCATGCCACCATATAAACAGGGATCCACAGTAAAAGATTTGACCCGCCTGAGTCAAAATGCAGGCTTGACTCCAAGCCTAGTTGTAAAAGCTGGTTCTGTACAATGGTAAGTGAAAGCTGGAGTAGTACGATAGTAGCCCCCAATAGCAACACAAATAGGGATCCACAGTAAAAGATTTGACTCAGCTGGATCAAAACATTGATCTGACTCCAGTCCTCGGGGCAATACAGCAGTAAGTAAAAGCTGAAGTAGCACTAAACAGGACCTGGGCAAAGCAGTTTAATGCTGTTTCTTGTGAATACACTACCAACCCTGGCAAAAGATAATAAAGTTGCCTCCTAGCACTAATTCACTTAAGATCCCTAACTATGCTAACCTCCCACCTAACTACCATCTACCTAAGATGCAAATTTCCAAATTACTGGGTTCTCCAGGGACATAAAAGTAACATAAAAGTAAAAATAAAGTAAATGTTTGCTGTTATAATGGATCACTGAAACATTGTCCGTCCATATCAAACAACGTGTGGCCAGCACATGGACAGAAAAGGCCTGTAGGCCATGTAGAACAACCCTCATCACCAGAGTGTTGCTGTGTAGAGTTATTAAGAGAGGACCATAGACCTTGGGTCTATAAGGACCCACAATAGGCACCTTAACCTGAGCTGAATGCATCGTGTCAAGACAGTCATGGGAGTGCAATAGAGAACTGGAGCTCCTTTTGCAAAGTTAGATTGGTCCAACCATCAGAGGAGGGCATGACTAATATTCCAGGTCATCATCATGTTGAGTCCACTGGACATGAAGGAGCCATTGGGGAATCCTTACATGCAAGCATGCATGGGGGATGGTTGTGATGGCTGCAGCCATCAGTCTGATAAGACAGAAGAGGCATCTTGATAAGACATGGACACAAGATGACACCAGATTTGCCTGGACAATCAGAGTAGTGGCATAGTTTTCCAAGAGGAAGGACCAAGCCAACAGCATGTCTTGGACAACACCCATACATTGAAGGCGATGACAAAAGGTCAGAACCAGTTTTGGTTTGCCCATCAGGATTCCCACATGATCGAACACCTGGTAAGTATGAAATACCAGAGTGTGCTGGACTGCGACCTTGGACAGGGTCTTCAGAAGCCAATCATACAGGTACAGACAGACATATAAACCTTCCCTCCAGAAAGCATTTGGTGACTATGTGCAACACTGAAGACTAGCCAAAGGGAAAGACATGAAACTGGTAAGGAGAGCCCTCCAACATAAAGCAGAGGTGCTTACTATGACTGAAAAGCACTTTGATATGCAAGTAAGCATTCTTCATATCCAGCATGCACATTAAATCCCATTGCATAATCAGAAGGTGCTGGGACTGAAGAGTTACCATACAAAATGTTTTGTATTTAATGTATAGATTCAAGCCCCGGAGGTCTAAGATAGGACATTAGTCCCCAGTCCATTTTGAAAACAGAGAATATCAGGAATAATAAGCTTGGTTGAGTTCTACTGGATGAATGGGTTCTAGTGCCAATTTATGCAACAAAGTCCAAACATCCTCTAAAATATGGACAGGTGACCTGGAGGATAACGACAGGGAGGAGAAGGGTGCACTGGGTAGTTAGACAGCAGCTCAAGAGAATGTCCCTTCTGAATAATAACCAGGAACCATGTGTCCATTAAGGACCCATGCATCCATTATTATCTACCTTCATTTTGGCAAGAAAAAAGATGTCCTGCCCCCCCCCCAGTATTCTGTAGTCTTGTACGAGGGATCTCTTGTGTTCTCTTAGTCCAGTCTTACAGAGGGACTGGGGGAGGTGAAGGAGTGTCAGTAGGCTCTGAAGGTGGCACGGATACCACCAGAACTCGCATCTTGGGGGCCCTGGTGTAGGTATCAAGGGGCAAGAAAAGATGGGTAGAGGCTCAATGAGACCCACACCCCGGGGTAAGGGAATAGCCAAGGGCAGGGCAACAGAAGGACCTATGAAAAGAACTCCTTCAATGACCATGTGGTTGAGAAGTGAGAGTTTTTAGGGAATGTAGTCATTCTGGATGACTGTAAGTCACAAAATATCATCTCAATGTCATAGCGAAATAGTTTCTGGCCATGGAAAGGGGCATCAGTAGCAAAACCTATCCCTCTGAATCATGAGAAGCATCTGAGGTAAATACCAGAGGCAGCAACATGGACGGGAGCATCAGAAGCATCATAAGCTGAATGCAAAAGATGCTTCCCAGCATCCAAGTCATGGGCGACAGTCCACTGGACCTCTTTTTTTGTGCCTCTATAAGGCAGCTTGTTAGCCACAGCTGAGATGGATTTCCACAGACTGTTCTAACATTTAATCATCAAGGCCACTGGATTTCATTTTTATTGGAAAACCTAGAAAATCTCAGAATCTGGACTGTCTGCACACTGGTAACAAATACATTCATGGAGTTTGGCATTTTATATCAGGTCAGCAAATTTGCAGAACTTGTATTTTTCTTTAAATTTAGTCCTGTACTTTTTTTTGTTTTGCATTATTTACTTTAATGTACAGTATTTGAAGCCTCCTTTTATTCTGATTGCCACATACTAAAAGACTGACAGTAGAATCTTGATAAAATCCAGGAATTAGACTAGCAATCACTGGTACAATCCTGGAATTTCAAATCATGAAAATGGAATGTCATTATTTCAGTAAGTAATAACACAAGACAGGGTGTGGGGTAATGCTAAATTACCTGGGAAGTGTGGTAATTTATGACATTGCCGCACACCCTGAAGTGTGTTATTGCACTTATAAAATGTTTTTACGAGATAAAAAAGAAGGAAAAAAGAAAGTAAAATTTGAGCTGTGCAGTAACTGAAATCAACATACAACCATGTAACCAGGTTTGACCAATCAGATTGCTTGTTTAATTCAAGCCATTTTATAAATCACTGCAAATCAGTGGCCTTGTTAATTGCGTAAGCCTGATAACTGACAATTCTAAGGCTAAGAGATGCAGGTGCATATGTTCTCTTGGCAATAACATCCAGCTTTCTGGATTCTTTATCCCAGGGAAGGGAGCTCATATGGCTATGTGATTTGAACTGATCATACGCAGCCATGATGACAACAGAGTCTGTCTCAGGCTGATATAAGACTTTAGTAGTAGGTGCTGGATACTGCTTATTCACCTTACATGGAACAGCAAGAAGGGCACTAGGCCTGTGCCAGAAAGCCTTAGTGGCATCCTCCAAAGCAGGAGGAATGATTACTGTTGGCACAGTAGGAACCTCCAGGAACGTTTACAGGTTCCACTGGAGGAGTCCCCTTCCTCAGCTGTAATGCCAAGGGAGTCCTGCATCCATTTAAGCAAAGCTCAGAAAGAGGTATCCTAAGCTGGGGAATCTGGGGTGTAAACAACTCTAATTACTGCAGGAAGAGTGGGTAGAGCAGGAGCCAATGCCCACAGGTAAGGGTAGATGCCTCTCTTCCTCCTCATAGTTCCCTTCCATTTGCTAGACATCAGGAGTTTACTTCTCCTCCTCAACTTTTGGAAGAGGATGTTGCATAGGCTGCCTGTAGGGAAACTGCATATATGGCAATAGCGTTGACAGAGGAGGCATCAGGTTGATGACAGAAGTCAAACTCAGAGCACCCAGAGTCACCGTCGATGGTGCTGATAGACCGGGGGGTAGAAACAACACCACTGATGGCAGGGCCTTCCTCAGTAAGTGCATAAACAGTGCAGACATAGTCTGCAGCATAACTTGTAGGTTGATGATACCCAATAAGAAGTCAACAACACAGCCATCGACGGGCTGTAGCCAGATGGTGAATTCGAATGAGAACTGACATCAGTGGCAGAGCCTGTGCCAGACTCCAACCTTGGTGTCTCAGAGACAGTCAGGGGGAGGTAAATGAACCTGAAGATGCAGCAGCTGCAGACTTATTTCCTGTGGCTCTAAAATGTATTGGAGATCTGGAACGAGCAGCAGAAGCAGGTGCCCGGACATCTTTATTTCTCCCCTTCTTGTCTACAGAGGAAGATTTTGACAATTTATCCTTCTGTTTTGACATCTGTGGCAGGGATTTCTTGGCCATGGCCAACAGCCAACAGCCATGGGGACAGGCAGGTCATCAACATTGTGGATGAGTTGCAGCAAGACAATGATACTGGTCTCAAAGCCAGCTTTGAATACTGTAAACCCTCCATCTTTTGAAGTGAGGTCTCTAAGGCTTTTCTACAACGTCTCCTCATGGCCTGGTTAAAGCCCTGGTAAATAGCACATTTTATCATGTCATAGAAGAGGCCCAGGCAACATACAGAGTGTGTGAGCATCATCTTTACACATTTTAACTTTGCAATGATGACAGATATGAAACAGAAGTTCCTTTGGCGGCAGCATACAATAATACTTAGAAGAATAAAACAAAAAAGAAAACACCAGCAAAAAGAGAGAGTGAGTTTCAGAGGTGTTTCTCTGCTGATCCAACAGGTGGTTGACAGTGGGTGCAAGAACTGAGGAATGATAAGACAGTGACTGGACAGAGGCAGGGTAAAGGGGAATGTGAGGAAGTTTTTCTTCACAGAAAAGGTGGTAGATGCATGGAATAGCCTACCTCAGGAAGTAGTGGGAGTTAGCACAGTGGGGGGATTCAAACATGCATGGGATAGGCACAAGGGAACCCTAGAGGTGGGTAGGAAGGCTAAAGTCAAGGACCAAGTAGGGTCAGCAACCAGTGAAGCAAGCAGGAACTATGGGCAGACTAGGTGGGCCTAGCGGTCCTTATCTTCTGTCAAGTACTGTTACTATGATGGGGAAACTATTTTATATAGGCAACATCGAAGGACATCAATGTGGGTGGCCCAGTCTGGCAAGTTACCAAAAGGTCCAAATGCCAGCTGCTTATAGTTCTATAGGTATGGGTCAATGGAGGAAGATGTCCTCAAAAAAGATATGAGATGTTGCACCTTAGCTGGGGCAATCCTGGGTAAACAAATTGTGAAATAAAACTGTAAAATATGACTGTAGAAAATGCCAGCCTTTGGTAAGGAAAGTACACATTTTTGGATAAATGGGAAAACACACTTAAAAAGGCTTCTATGGATTTAAATATTTTTAATTCAGAAGATGCAAAGGAACAATGATAGAATATTATGCAGCAGATAATACAGCTAGAGTTACAACTAACATAAACACTGTAAGTGCAAACATTAAATGCTCAAAAGTTAATTATATAATGGGTCTTAAAATGCTGGTTCCTGATTGGCTGGCTGGCACAATTTACAATGTATAAATCGTGCCATCACCCAACAGGAAAAAATGCCAGCCAGCAACCTGGTATGCCCCCCTACTTCAAATCAGTCCAACCCGCAAAAATCAAATAAAAAGCCACCATGTTTTCTATTGCTAAACAGTGACTACAAAATATATAGTATTTTTAAAGTCACCAACTGCAAGTCAGCATACCCACTATACCTACAAAAAGTATTTATTTTTTATCTTTCTAACCGCTGCACACCAAAAAAAAGAAAAAAAATCACTACCTCATTTTTTACATCTTCTAGCTGTTGTGTAGCCATACTATCGGCTCCCTTCTGTCCCCACAGTCTCCATAGCTGTGGTCCACATTACAAGCTCCAAGTATCCACACTGCACTAATAACTGTAATGGCTCCCAGAAAAAAAAACAAGAAAAGAAGACAAGCACCGCCACTTCACAACATTACTTCGTTACCAGAAAGTGCCGCAACCCTGACCCTTAAGGTAGCCCTTCAGTGGTAATAGCCATGCTCATTACAAACAAACCATTGAACAGAGAGTGCATACCAGACAGTGGGCTAGGAGATGGAAGCATGGCACTTGCAAATTTTGCCCCATTTCTTTTCAGCACTCGATAACATTTCATCCTCATTTAGTGCTAGTACTGCACATGCCTGCCACTCCCCAGCTGTTTACTGCTGCAGCAATCATAGGTCTCACTTGATCATTTAAGCTGCCATAAGTCAAGTCAGCCCGGTGACACCGAGGGCTGAGGCGCTGGATGCCTTACCTTGCGCCATGCTGACAACCCATGTTCAGGAGCAAGCACGGGTCGATGGGGATCACTAGGGGTGGAGAAGGATGAAGCGTCCTCGGACAGCTCTCCTTCTCTGGAGTGGGGGATCTCCCAGATGTTGGTGCTTACTTAGCCCCTAGTGATGGCTGGGGGCAGGCACACTGACGCTGAAACTACTAGGGGAAGCAGAGGAGCTGCTGTCAGATGCACTGCAGGCAGACGTGCATTCAGTATGTCCCCTGGCAGCATTGCATGCACCTCTGCCCTGAGGGAGAAAAAATGGAAAAAGAAGGCAACCTGACCACGGGGCTTGATGGCCGTTCATGCAGTCTCCAGCTCCTGCCTTGCCTGAACTGGATCCGTACAAGATGGGTGAGTTGGGGGCTCCCCACCACCCCATTGTGGGGGAAAAGCTGCAGGAGTTAGAAGGTGAGGCTGGAAGTGTGTAAATATGGAAAGCGGCTGCAGTCCCACTTAGGATGCCGAGACATGGGAGCAGATCAGATATACCAAGGGGGGAAAAGTATAACAAAAAAAAAAAGCTGCCACAAGTCAAAGAGCTCCTGTGGACTACATTTTATTAAAAGCCAAATATTTATTTTATTTATTTATTTTGAAATGTTTCACCAGGAAAGGCAACATGAGCAGAGACAGCTCATTTCCAGAAGTGTCCGGGGGTTTACAATGTTGGGAAAACAAAGACACAAAATGCAGAGTAATACACTGCAGGGTAATATATATAAATAACACACTATACACAATATATACAAATAACACACCTTGGCAGGGTGATACCAGAGGGTAACAATGTTGGGAAAACAAAAACACAAAATACAGAGCAATACTGTGCAGAGCTATATATAATATTAACACACCTTAGCAGAGTCATACCAGAGGGTTATAATGTTAGGAGAAACAAAAACATAAAATACTGAGTATTATACGATAGGGTATGAAAATCCTGTAACCTCATTGGTCAAAACACATCACATGACCATGATATGTCTTGTAATAACCCACGGCTGAGAAATGGCATTTATAAAAAAACATACTTAAACACATTTAAAATTTATTTTACACATGGGTCCATTAGTGGATATCGACAATAGGCATTTAGGATGGGTTATTGGGGGATTTATCTACTTTGTGTGGAATACCGGCTGTGCCTCGTGACACACCACACAAGACATGGGTAAATCCCCCAATAACCCACACCCTGTCATGCCTTATTGCTTAAATATACTGCAGAGCAAGATGTGCAAATAACACACCTAGCAGAGACATACCAGAGGGGAGCAGAATGACTCGGGGTCAAACTGTCAACCTTCAGGAGACACAACTAGGTGAAAAGGAACGGAAATATGACCAACAAGGGTAAGAAATGGAGGAAGAAGACACAGAATAAGTGCAGGGGGAGAAGACAACTTGTGGTGAGAAGTGCTTGAGTAGGCCTATGGTGCCGGAAAGGGCACATGGGGGGGAGAAAAGAGGGTAAGGATGGGGATTGGGAGAAGAAGAGGAAGAGGGAGGAACCTGGAGCCCAGACCCCTTCAGGATGCTGATAACCCTGCAAGGGGAAAGTAGGACCAGGGAGTGAAGAGCAGGAGGTGGGAAGAGGAAAAAAGGGGGAGTGACCTGAAGCCATAATACCCTTCAGGGTGTTGAGAACCCTGCAAAGGGAAGTTAGGACCAGGCAGAGAGAAGGGGTAGGGGGGAGTAGGGAGGTAGGGGCAGGGAGGGGTGGGCAGAAAGGAGGAAGGGGATAGAGGAATGAGGGGAAGGCAGAGAGTTTGGAAAGCAGGGAGGGAAAAGGAAACATAGGTGTAGAGAAAGCAGCTCACTAGCAGGATCAGGGCCCCTTTAGGATGTAATAAACCCTACAAGGGGAATGAGGAGTTGAGAGAGGGAGGAGGGAGATACAGAAAGGACTGAGGGATGCTTAGAGAGGGTCAAAGCTGGGGGATCTGAGGTAGCATGGGAAAAATATAGAAGGGATAGGCAAGGGAGAGAAGATGGGGAGACATGGGATAAAGGCAGGAACGAGGGTAGGGGAGAATTAGGGGCAGGAGCAGTTTGGGGAGTAGAAATTCTGAAGGGCTAAGGAGATAGAGAAGGAGGATGATGAGAGGCAGATAGGTGAGGGCAAGGAGTTCCAAAGCTTAGGGAAGCAGTAGGAGAAGACTTCCCGGCCAATGGAGGTAGAGCATCGAGGGATCACTAGGGTGTGAGAGTCAGAGGATTAGAGAAGGCAGGTGGAGGGAGGAGGAGCAGGAGAGGTAGGAGGGGAGAGTACTAAGCCAGAACTTAGACGTGAACTTGGCGCAGTGTGAGAGACGCCTGCAGTCCATAGAGGGGAAAGTGAAAGAGTGGTACAACGAGTGGTGGTGGGTGCGGGAAGGGGCATCAAGAGCAAAGCAACAGAAAGAATTGCACTGTAGACTATGTCACAATAGTCACATATAAGGAGGATCATTTTCTGAACAAGATTGCACTGAATCGGTAGTGGGAGGGAGCTACAGTTCTTAAATAGAGTGCCAAGCTAGGGATGCAGTTTTTTCAGGAAAGCATTGATATGTACAGAAAAGTTAAGGTGATGGTCAAGCCATAAACCCAGATATTTAAAGGAGGAGGTGTCCTCTAGAGTAGTCCCATCAAGGGTGTGGAAAGAGGGGAGGGCAGGTAACCTTGAGAGTCTCTGCCTAGTGCCAAAGGTCATGGAGACTGTCTTCTTGGCATTGAGAAAAAGCTGATGTGAGATTAGCCAGCGTTGAACATCATTGAAGTCCAGCTGAAGTCTGGAATTCACATCGGAGGGAGAAAGGTCAGAGGTGAATAAAACAGTGTCGTCCGCATACATGTGGATTGAGGATGATGGGCTTGCAGACGGAAGGTCATTGAGAAAGACTGAGAATACGAGAAGCCCAAGGACCAAACCTTGAGGCACTCCAGTGGAGATGGGAAGTGATGGGGAATGTAGAATCAGCTATTTTAACTGATTGGGTACGTCCTACTAGGTAGGCTCTGAACCAGTTGCAGGCTGATTGCGATAGGCCAGAAAAGGAAAGGGTTTCTAGGAGGAGAGAGTGGGGGACAGTGTTGAAAGCCTTTGCAAGGTCGACAAAGATGGTGCAGGTGATGTGACCTCTGTCCATGGCAGTATGGATAGAGTCAGTCGGTTTGAGAAGGGAAGTGGTGGTGGAGTGATTCTTCCGAAAACCAGATTGGAAAGGAGTGAAGAAGGAGGAGTTATCAAGAAAGGAGGAAAGCTGAGAGAGAGCAAGGTGTTCCTGAAGTTTAGCCAGGGTGGGAAGAAGCGAGATGGGACAGTAGTTTCCGGGAGAAGAAAGATATCCTCCCTTAGGCAGGGGGAGAACTGTAGCATGCTTCAAGGCAGACGTGATCATTGTGGTCTGGAAAGAGAGGTTTAGGAGATGAGCAAGAGGGAGGGAAATGGCAGACGCAGAGAAGTAGAATAACTTAGGTTCAAGACTACCGGGGGAGTGGCCTCTAGATGGGCTTAGAGAGAGAGAGTAGGGCCTTTAAAATGTCATTGGGGAGAGGGTAGAGAAGGCAAATCTCTCCACAAATTGTTGGGGCTGGGGGTTGATAGTGGGCAGGGAGGTGGTGGGAGGGGAAGGAAGGGTGTCAAGTAGGGAAGTAGCGCAGGAAGTAAAATATGAATTGAATTCCGCAGCAACTGAGAGGGGTCAGCAGTGAGTTTGTTGTTTATATTGAGCATTGGAGGAGGGGCTTTAGTTTGGGGAGAGAAGAGCGAGTGGGCTACTTTCAAGAACTTTGACAGATTTTTTATATTGGTATTGAAGGTTGCCCCAAAATAATCTGCTTTAGCCAGGTGGATGGCTTTTGTACAAGGATTTCAGAGTGCACGGTAGATAGAGATGTCACATGGTAGTCTGGAAGATTTGTGGGTTTTCCATGCCTTATCCCGCAGTTGTTGACAGACTAGGAGTGCATGGGTAACCCAGGGCACGTGGTTGCTGCACACTCTGACTTGCTTCAGCAGGGCATATTTGTTCCAGACATTAGTAAAATCTGTTGAGAAATGTGCCAGAGCATGATCCACTGATGTGGAAGTGGATAACGGAGACCAGTCAACTTGAAACAGGTCTTGCAGGAGAGGGGTAAGGTCTAGTGATTTGTAGGAATGAATAGTGATTAGTTTGTGGGGGGTCTTAGGTCAATGAATCTGCCTGACAAGGTAGATCATTTGATGGTCACTAAGGGCGTCCTGCAAAATGCCAGCCTGGATGACCCTGTGAGGATGGGAGGTTAGGGCCAGTAAATAAGAATGTGTTTTGTGGTATAGGGGGGTGGGCTCATTGATTAATTGGGACAGGTTAAGGGCAGCGATGTCTGTGTGAGTTGTAGATAGAGCAGGAGCTAACCAGTTCAGATTTAGGCCCCCTAGGAGGTAAAGCTCACCCATGGCCATGGCAGACCCAACGAAGGTGATTAGCTCAGTGGCAACAGAGTGGGGTAAGCTTGGACGACAATAGGTTCCTGCAATGAAGACTGGCATGGAGAAGGGGAGAGACAGGCTAAAGACAAGAGCTTCATAAGCATTAGGGTCAGTAGAGGAGGGTACAGTGTTTATTTGGAGAGAGGAGGGGGAGTAAATTGCTATGGCCCCACCTCTACCAGAGCGGTTCTGATGGGTTACAGTGTATCTCGGAATCGTGATGGAAGAGTCAGGGATTTTGTTAGATAGCTAGGTCTCAGTGACTACTGTGATGCTTGGCCAGCTGGTTATGATTGCTCTATGATATTTGTAATATAGAATGTGGTTTCTGAGTGTCTCCCATGAGACATCCTGTGCTATGGGGGCCCTATCCCCAGGTTTCAGTTAAAATGACAGGATATCCAAAGGATGGCAGACAAGGGTGAGGTAGTACTGGTTGGAGACTTCAATATTCCAGACGTGGACTGGAGCATCCCAGTAGCAGCATCAACTAGGAGCAGATTTATCTTAGACTCCCTTCAGGGTGCCTTCCTCAAGCAACTGGTCATGGAACCAACTCGGCAGAAGGCAATACTGGACCTTGTGCTCACAAACAGGGACAGTGTGATGGGGTAACAGTGGGGAGCACCTGGGGAACAGTGACCACCAGTCATTGTGGTTTGAAATCACAGAAAGAGCAGAACCAAACCAAACAAAAACACGTATCCTGGATTTTAGGGGGGCAGACTTTGGGAAAATGGGGAGATACTTGAAAGAGGCATTAAGGGGAATGGGTCAGGAATCAGGGGTTGAGAAACAGTGGGCAGTATTTAAAATGGGGATTACAAGAACAATAGAATTATGCATTAAGCAGGTTAGCAAAAGGAAAAGGAAGAGAAGACCATTATGGTTTTCCAAAGAGGTAGCAAAGAAAGTGAAAGCCAAAAAGATTGCATTCAGGCAATACAAAAAGACACAGGCAGAAGGGGATAGGGAGAAGTACCAAGAGAAGCAAGGGGAGGCAGGGAGGTCAGTAAGGGAAGCCAAAGCTCAGACAGAAGAACACATTGCAAAATCAGTGGGTAGAGGGGACAAAACTTTTTACAGGTACATAAGTGAAAAAAGAAAGACAAAGGGAGGGATAGTGAGACTGAAGTGGGAGGATGGGACCCACGTGGAGGATGACAACAGTAAGCTGACATATTGAACAAGTATTTCTGCTCAGTCTTTACTGAGGAAGAGGAGGGTAATGGGTCTGAAGGGAGTACAAGGGGTGAGAATGGTGCAGAAATGGACACAAGTCCCTTTACACGAGAAAGGGTCCTGAAGGAACTGGAAGTACAAGAGTTGATAAAGCAATGAGGCCAGATGGGTGCAACCCAGGGTCCTAAAGAACTAAGAGAGGTGGTGGCTGAACCTCTGGCTATCCTGTTTAGCCGATCACTGGAAACAGGGGAGGTACCCAAAGACTGGAGGACAGCAGATGTAGTCCCCTTATCCAAAAGTGGGAACAAAGAGGAAGCAGGGAACTACAGACCAGTCAGCCACACCTCGGTAGTGGGGAAGATCATGGAAGCACTACTGAAGGAGAGATTGGTGGAACATCTAGTTGTCAATGGACTACAGGACCCAAGGCAGCATGATTTCACCAGGGGGAGGTCATGTCAGACCAACCTCATTGAATTTTTTGACTGGGTGACTAGGGAGGTGGATCAGGGGAGGGCAGTGGACATGTCCTATCTGGACTTCAGCAAGGCCTTTGACACTGTGCCACATAGAAGACTATTACACAAACTGGGGAATATGGGTGTGGGTAGGACAGCAGTGTGGTGGGTAGGTAACTGGCTGGGTGGCAGGACACAGAGGGTGATGGTAAATGGCTGTCACTCCACAGAGGGAAGAGTGACCAGTGGGGTACCACAGGGATCAGTGCTGGGACCGATCCTATTCAACATCTTCATCAGTGACATTGCACAGGACCTAGAAGGCAGAATTTCACTGTTCACTGATGACACAAAGCTCTGTAACAGAGTAGACACACCAGAGGGTGTAGACAGAATGAGAAGGGACCTGCAGAAACTTGAAGAATGGTCAGGGGTTTGGCAGTTGAAATTCAATGCAAAGAAGTGCAAGATAATGCATATGGGGCACAAAAACCCTGGCACAATATATCAGTTGGGGTGAGGATATAGCATGCACCAAGCAGGAAAGGGATCTTGGGGTTATCATCTCTGATGACCTCAAGGTAGGGAAACAGTGTGACAAGGCAGCAGGTAAAGCAAAGGATGCTGGGATGGCAGGGGCATCACAAGCAGGAAAAGGGAGGTCATAATTCCGCTATACAAGACACTAGTGAGGCCCCACCTGGAGTACAGTGTACAGTTCTGGAGACCATACTCACGTAGGACATAGACAGGGTAGAGAAGGTTCAGAGGAGGGCAACAAAGATGGTGCATGGATTGCATCACAAGTCCTATGAAGACAGGTTGAAGGAACTGAACATGTACTCCTGGAGGAGAGGAGGGAGAGGGATATGATAGAGACATACAAGTATCTCACAGGGAGGAACAGGGTGCAGGAATACACTATTTTTAAGCGAAAAAGATGTTCCAGGACTAGAGGGCATGGGATGAAGTTGGAGGGAGGACGATTCAGAGGAAATATGAGGAAGAATTTCTCCACAGAATGGGTGGTGGACAAGTGGAACACCCTGCCAGAGGAAGTGGTGGGGGCTGGAAACAATCACGGGATTTAAGAATGCATGGGATAGACATAAAGGAATTCTGGAGGTCAGGGTTAAGGGGCAACAGACTTCTAGGAAAACAAACTGAACTTACAAGCTCAAATGGGCAGACTGGGTGGGCCATAGGCCCTTATCTGCCGACACTGTCTATGTATCTGTGTATCTATGTATATTAAACAGCAGATCTCTGTAATGTGATTAACTTCCAAGTTGCATTTTATGGCCTTGTTTATGACCTGTGCTGCTTTGAAGCTGGGAAACTAAAATATACATTTTATAACCTGTTGCTTCTTTGAAGTGGAAATGAAATGGGACTCTATGAGTCTGCCAGAGGATGAAGATCATACATTTTTATGACGTGTTAAGAGAAGGAACTGGGAAATCACAGACTTGTAATTTGAAAAATGAGTTTTTGCTGATGTCACCTTATTTAATATACTCCCTGATAGGACATCCTGTTTTATATATATTTTTTTATATTCTGAAAGGAGGAGCTAGATGACATCATGGAAGGGGTTGAAACTCAGTGTTTTAAATTGTATTCTGTGTTTCGACTGTGACACTTCTTTTTTGGACTCTTAGAAACATCATCTAACTTTAAGCACTGTGTAGAGGTATACATTAGATAGAAAAAGTCTAACTGTATGTTGGTAGAAGTTTGTATGCAATTTTCTTTGTTTTCTTTTAAGAGATTGTATACTTTGTGATATATTGTTCTGTGTTTACATTTCACATATTTTTATCCATTTTTAAGTAAATCTATATTTAGAGATACTGCCTGTGTCTTCCTATTTCTTTCTTTTGCATGTGATGTATGGAGGGTTAAGATTGACAAAACTGTTCAGAAGCTTGAATGGTGTTACCAAAATGACAAAAGGTAAGAATATACCTAAGGCCTTTTATAGAGTTTTAAAGGGTTCATTTTGGATACCTAGTTAGGTGCCCTTAGGTGAAAGATATCTGGCATCCCCCCGCCCGAAAAGGGCATAGGGTCATTATGTTGCAAGACATAATGCCACATGGCACTATTGCACTGCACGATTAATGCCATGAGGCATCATATCTTTGTTATGTGGGGGGGCTCCACCCCCATTATGGGGGGCTGCACCCCCAGGACCTCCCCCACTAAAGATTCTCAACTCCAGGGGGGTCAAACTCGGGGAGCGCATAGGTCCAGGTTTTGCCATATTGCCGTACACTATTAGGTGTGCGACATTATGACCTGGTACACCCAAAGAGCAGATTATCTGAGCCTGTACATTTGGGTACACTAGCATAAGGTTCACAGTTTGAATCCCCCAGAACTTGAGACTAAAGGTGATTCGGACCCACAAGCAGTCAGGAGGGTTACCCTGTCTGTTACCTGTTCACAATACTGCGCTCAGAGGTTGGCACTGTGAGAGCAAAGGGCCTGACCTGCTGAGCGGTTTGTGATAGAGTGGTTGGCAGCGGTGCTGATAATTTTGATAACACAAGCTTTAAACTGTTCAGTGTGTCAGCTTAATACTGTACAGCTCACTTGCAAAAAAAAAAAGGCGGTGATTTATTTTTAAAAAAGGAAACAGAACTATATCATTCGGTTTACAGTCTAGTTCCTACCTCTTTAATTTTTTTTCTAAAGTGCAAGTTAGAGTAGCCATAGTTAGGGAAGAAGATGGCTTCCAACTACAGCGGGCACACCGTAGACTACTTGAGGCAGTTGTGTAAGGACAGAGGAGTCCTGTACGAGGTGAGAGCCACCAAGCAGAACCTCATGGATGCCCTGATGGCAGCAGATACCCAGAGAATCGAGTCACTGACTGTGACTGAAAAAGACAAAACCTTGAGCATGGCGGGTTCAACGGCCAGTGCAGTGTCCCGATCTGGTGAGGATGACAGCAGGGCCAGAGCCAGCGAAGGGCCACAGCAGCAGAGGAAGGTCACCAGCATTCTGGAGCCAGAAGCACTCAGGCTGCAGATTGAGTTGCGCAGAATGGATCTGGAGTTCCAGAGAAAAGCGGAGTGAGAGAAGCGAGCCACAGAGGAGGAGAAGAGGGAGCGAGAACAGCGAGAGGCTGACTAGGAACAGCGAGAAGTGGACCGAGAGGAGCGAGAGCACCAGAGGCAACATGAACTGGAGAAGCCATGACTCCAACCACCAGCACCAGAGCAGGTAAGTGGCTTGGGTTTAACTGGAACTACAGGACGGGGTTACAAACTGAATTCAAAATTGATAGCCGAATTTAAAAAGGAGGAGGATATGGATGCCTTTTTAAATTCCTTTGAAAAAGTTTGTATTCAGGCTAAAATTCCTAGAGGGTCCTGTAGCTTCCAGCTATCCCTGCTACTTACTGGGAAAGTTAGGGATGCATTGGGTCAAATGGACAGTGAGGACAGTAATGATTACAGCAAACTTAAAGCTGCACTTTTAAAAAAGTTTGATTTAGCTGCTGAAGCCTACAATGCTAAATTCTGTAAGCTCAGGAGAAGCCCTAATATGAGCTACGAGGAGCTAGCCACAAAACAACATCAGTTTTTAAAATGTTGGTGGGAAGGAATTGAAGCAAACTCTGTAGATAAAATTGAAAATGCTATTTTGTTAGAACATTTTTTGGGGGCATGCCTAGCAGAGCTGAAAACCTGGCCAGAGGACCGAGATCCCAAAACAGTGCAAAAGGCTGCTAAAATCTCAGATCGCTATGCCAAGAGCAGACCTGCTCTGAGAGTGAATGGGGTGGGCGTGGCAGTGCAGAAAGGGAAAAGCGTGCCTTCAGGGCAGCTAAAACCCTCACTGCCTCCATCGAAACCAGTTAGCACCAGGTTTCAAACTAAAGAGTTCTCTGAGAAAAGAATCGAATGTTGGTTTCATAAAGAAACTGGGCATATTGTCAGACAGTGTCCCAAAAGGGCGAGCAATATGCAACAGGGTGCTAGGAAAGAAGTGGGTTGTTTGTGTGTCCCTGGAAGCATGCCTGTGAACATGAGGGAACACATACACCTAGTCACGGTAAATGGTGTACAGACACAAGGGTTAAGGGACACAGGGCCATCCCTGACATTGGTAAAAGAGGATCTGGTAGAGCCTGGACAGGTTATACCCAATATATATGTCACTGTACAAGACTTTACTGGTGAGGAGAAAACATTGCCCCTCATTAGTGTTCTCCTAGACTGGGGTGAAACAGGGGGAACTGTGCAACAGGTGGCTGTAGCCAAAACGTTAGCAGTTGATGTCATCCTTGGCAACAATCTCAAACAGGGGATGGTGTGTGCAGTTACCCGTAGTCAAGCGGGAAGGGAAAATTGTAGTTCCCTGGACCCCACAGAAGCCAGTGTGGACATCCCTGCGATGGGAGGCTGATTCCCCAGCCTGTGTCTCCTGATCTGGAGACCAATGAAAAGGGGGTAGAATTTTCCCCTGTAGCAGTTAACCACACAACTACGGAGGGTTACTCCAAAGAGGGAGGGGTGACCCCTTGTCAGAGGGTTAGCTTAACAGCTTAATCTGGTTCAAGGTCAGTAAGCATTCATCTGTATCCCCCTCCCCATTTGCAGGATTTGTCTAGTGTACTTACCCAGTCAAAAAACTAAATAAATAAATAAAATAAAAGGGATGACAGTGATCCTGAGTGCCCTGACGCCAGTGCTAGGGACCCTAGTTTAGAGACTGAAGGGGACCTGTCCCATGCCTTGGGAATGTGTAAGGAGTTTGCAGCTGCTCAGAAAAGTGACCCTAGTCTAGAAAAGCTGAGGGCTTGGGAAGACTCTGACAGAGCACAAAGAGGTGACGGTAAACATAAGGTTTATCAGGAAAATGGACTGATGTATGCTCAGGCTGTGCAGACAGAGGGAGGGTTGATAGGCAAGCAGCTTGTCGTTCCCCAGGGGTATTGTGAGCAGTTGTTCAAGACTGCACATAATATTCCCTTGTCTGATCATCTGGGAATTGCACGCACTATGCAGCGGTTGGCCCAGAATTTCTATTGGCCCAACTTCACCCAGCAGGTGAAGGAGCATTGCAGGTCTTGTCACAGGTGCCAAGAAAAAGGGAAGGCAGGTAAGAAAACCCAAGCTGCCCTAATTCCATTGCCCATAGTGGAGGAGCCATTCCAGAGGGTGGGAATGGATATTGTGGGGCCTTTAAATACCCCCAGCTCCTCAGGGAAGAGATTCACCCTGACTGTGGTGGAT
Source organism: Neoceratodus forsteri (assembly GCA_016271365.2). Classification (NCBI taxonomy): domain Eukaryota; kingdom Metazoa; phylum Chordata; order Ceratodontiformes; family Ceratodontidae; genus Neoceratodus; species Neoceratodus forsteri. The sequence goes on from CM028129.1 coordinate 691,176,710, forward strand.
TATGCCACCTGGTACCCTGAGGCAGTCACCCTATCCTCACTGAGGACAGACAAAGTGACAGATGCCTTACTTGAGATTTTCTCCCATGTTGGGTTTCTGCAGGAGGTTATCGCCGATCGAGGGGGTTCCTTCATGTCGGACCTGATGAAATGTTTGTGGAAGAAGTGTGGGGGTGGTGCAGAGATGCACAACACTGTATCACCCGTAAGCTAATGGGCTTGTGAAAAGATTTAATGGTACCCTGAAGTCAATGCTGTGGGTGTTTGCTGAACAGCATGGGAGGGACTGGGAGAAATACCTTCCCCTGGGAGAAATACCTTCCCCACCTGTTGTTTGCATATGGGGAGATGCCCCAAGAGTCAACAGGATTTTCCCCCTTTGAGCTCTTATATGGACGCTGGGTACGTGGGCCTCTAGACTTGATCTGGGAGGACTGGGAAGGCAAGCATGCCATCCAGGGAACTCCCATAGTGGATTACATCCTTAGGTTTGGGGAGAGGCTGAAGGAACTTATGGGGACAGCCCAGAACAACCTGGCAGCTGCCCAACAGAAACAAAAAGTGCGGTACAACCGCAGAGCCAGAGCTCGCTTGTACACAGTGGGTCAGGAAGTCATGGTCCTTATTCCAGTCCAGAAACACAAGCTGCAGGCTGAGTAGGCAGTACCATACAAAGTAGTGAGGAAGGTAAATGACGTGAACTATATCATAGAGTTACCTGGCAGAAGACAGACAGAAAGAATGTATCATGTCAACATGATGAAGCTATATGCTAATAGGGCTGACATGGTGTTTGCAATATATAGTTCTGGGGAGGGAAGGGGATGGATGAAGGAGAACCCCTTCTGGACTTGCTGGAAGAAAGCAAGTGGAAGTCTTCTGTGGAGGCAGTTAAATTGTCTCCCCAGCTGGCCCTGGACAAGATCCATGAAGTAAGGGAGGTTTTAGCAGACTTTGCCCCACTGTTTAGCACCAAGCCTGGACTAACCCCCTTAGCGACGCATGATGTGGAGACAGGGACACAGACGCCCATACGGCAGTCAGCATATCGGGTGTCAGAGGCTGTCCAAAAGGACATTAGGAGGGAACTGGAGGAGATGCTGGATTTAGGGGTAATCCAGAGATCCCACAGCCCCAGGGCCTCACCCATAGTCCTTGTGCCCAAACTAGATGGCTCTACTCATTTCTGTGTGGACTATCATGGACTGAATGCAGTCACGAAGTCAGATGCCCACCCGATGCCCCAGACAGACGAACTCCTGGATAACTTGGGAGGGGCAGCCTACCTGATGATTATTGACCTGACCAAGGAATATTGGCAGGTCAAGTTAACTGACAAAGCTAGGGAGAGTTTGGCTTTCATCACTCCGATAGGCTTATTTGAATTTAAAGTATTGCCTTTCGGAATGAAGAATGCCCCGGCCACTTTCCAAAGGTTGGTGAACCAGGTGTTAAATGGTGCTGAGGAGTACGCCATGATGTACCTGGATGACACTGTCATCTTTAGTGCCAGCTGGGGGGAACACCTGTCCCACCTTAGGGAAGTGCTGGGCAAGATACAGAGGGCCGGGCTCACTGTCAAAGCTGAGAAGTGCCAGGTGGCCATGGCTGAAGTGGCATACCTCGGGCATGTTGTAGGCCAGGGACAGCTCCATCCTAACCAAGTCCAAGTAAAAATAGATGTGATCAAGGCGTGGCCCAGACCAGAAATGCAGAAGCAGGTCAGGAGTTTTCTAGGGACAGCAGGATACTATAGGAGATTTGTACCCAATTACAGTGCCCTGGCTGCTTCCCTATCTGACCTGGTAAAGAAAAGGATGCCTAAGAAAATTACCTGGGAACCAGCCTGTGAAAAAGCCTTTACCAGACTGAAGGAGGCACTGTGCAGTGCTCTTGTATTGACAAGTCCTGACTACAGCAGACCCTTTATAGTTCAGACTGATGCCTCAGATGTGGGTATTGAGCAGTATGAGTCAGACATCCAACCAAGGGAACGATCACCCGGTAGTGTACCTGAGTAAAAAAGTTACTTCCCAGGGAGCAGGCATACTCTACTGTGGAAAAAGAGTGTCTTGCCATAGTGGGGGCCCTAAAGAAGTTAGAGCCATACTTATATGGGCAGCATTTTGTGGTACAAACTGACCACAGCCCCCTGGTTTGGCTGATGCAAATGGGAAAAACTAATGGTAGACTGTTAAGATGGAGTCTTGCCTTACAAAGGTATGACATGACCATCTTACATAGGGCTGGAGCGACCAATCAGAACAGCAATGTTCTTTCGCATCTTTATAAGGAGTGAACTGATTTGGGAAGCACATCCCATGCAGGGGATAGAGACCCCAAATTCAGTCTAGGTGGGGAGGATTTGTGACGCTTGGCCAGCTGGTTATGATTGCTCTATGATATTTATAATATAGAATGTGGTTTATGAGTGTCTCCCATGAGACATCCTGTGCTATGGGCCCCACCCACAGGTTTCAGTTAAAATGACAGGATATATATTAAACAGCAGATCTCTGTAATGTGATTAACTTCCAAGTTGCATTTTATGCCCTCGTTTATGACCTGTGCTGCTTTGAAGCTGGGAAACTAAAATATACATTTTATGACCAATTGCTTCTTTGATGTGGAAATGAAATGGGACTTTATGAGTCTGCCAGAGGATGGAGATCATACACTTTTATGAAGTGTTAAGAGAAGGAACATGGAAATCACAGACTTATAATTTGGGAAATTAGTTTTTGCTGATGTCACCTTATTTAATATACTCCCCCGATAGGACATTCTGTTTTGTATATTTTTTATATTCTGAAAGGAGGAGCTAGATGACATCATGGAAGGGGTTGAAACACAGCATTTTACATTGTATTCTGTGTTTCAACTGGGACACTTCTTTTTTGGACTCTTAGAAATAACATCTAACTTTAAGCACTGTGTAGAGGTACACATTAGAGAGAAAAAGTCTAAGGGCCAGATATTCAAAATGCACCATTCTGTGGCGCAAACCCTTGCGCTGCTCAAAAAAGTTGTGCAGGGGTGAGGCCAGGGCAATATTCAACGGAGTTGCTCTATTGAGCAACTTCTTTGAATATCACCCCCTGGCCACAGCCACTGTGCATGGCGCAGTGGAACTGCACCACCGCAATTAGTCAGAGTGGAGCATTTAGGTGTGGTGGCGCAAGTTCCATTGTGCCATGCACAAACCAGTGATATTCAAAAGGTGACATGCAAATGGGGCCATAATTTATGCAAGGTGCATGGGGGGCCATTTGCATCTAATTATGGCCCCATTTGCATGCCATTAGCATACAGGTGCACCGATCCCCAACGACTTGTGCCTGGTGTCCTGCCAGGCAGCAGCCGTCAGGGAGCGACACCCCCTGCAGCCCGATCATGAGCATGATAGTATTCCCCCCATAGCCCGATCGCAGGCATATTATTCTCCCCCCCAGCAGCCCCATCTGGGGCATAACTGAAGCGGCCCGATCGCGGGCATAATAGTGGTCCCCCATTAGCCAGATCATGGGCAGAACATTATTCCCCCATTAGCCCGATCGCAGGGCAGAGCGTTATTCCCCCATTAACCCGATCGCGGGCAGAGCGGTATGTCCCCCGAGCAGCCCGATCGCGGGAAGAATGGTATGTCCCCCGAGCAGCCCGATCGTGGGCAGAGCGGTAGTCCTCCCCCTCCCAAGCAGCCCGATCCGGGCATCAGACTTCCCTCCCCAAGTCCAATATCCGTGGTGGTCCAGTGGACCACGAGAAGCCTGATGCGGGCATAAAGTCAAACCCCTCCCCCAAAGTCCAATATCCCTGGTGATCTAGTGACCCCCGCCACCCATGGAGCCCCACCACCCGCTCCCCGTCAGCCAGCAGGTGGCAGCACCCTCCCGCCTGCCGCCCACCGACTGACAGCTCGGTAGAGCTGCACGCCCATTGGTTCAGAGTAAGAACCAATGGGCATGCAGCCCATACTGTACAAGGCAGACCAGATATGTGAATGAATTCTGTGACATCTCCCCCCCAAGTGATGATGACAGGTCCTTTGGGCCACTCCAAGAGACATGGCCGTTCATGTAGCTTTTGGAAGTGCCCAAAGGGTTCAGCCCTGCTGTTAGATCTGCCTAGACAGCCCATCTGCATTGGCATTTTGTTTACCACTGCGGTGCTGAATGATCATATTAAAGGTCTGCAGTACCAAGCTCCAGCATAGTAGCTTTTCATTTTGCCTGCTTGACCTATGTAGCCAGATCTTTGGTTTTGATCTGTGACCACAGTAAATTCTCAAGTGTACAGGTAAGGCTGCAGCTTCTGAAAGGCCCATACTATCTCCAAGCACTCCTCCTCCATTGTGGCATAGGCATCCTCCCTAAGTAGCAGCCTCCGGCTCAGATATACTACAGGGTGCTCCTCCCCCTGCAGTGTAACCTGGCTCAGCTCGGCTCCAAGCCCATGGTCCGAGGCATTCATGTGGACAATAAACTTCAGACTGTATTCGGGGCTAGCTAGCACAGCTGTCCCACTTAAGGCCTTCTTTAGTTCCTGAAAAGCAGACTCACAGTCCTCTGTCCAATTAACCTTCTCTGGGTTTTTTCTTTTTTGTTAGATCTGTCAGGGGCTTGGCCATATCACTGTAGTGAGGGACAGACCTCCTGTAGTACCCCTATGTACTCAGAAATGCCCTTACCTGTTTCTTAGTGATAGGAGGGGGCCAGGCCAGGATGGCACTGACCTTGGCAGGCTCTGGATGAATGCGTCCACTGCCCACCCGGTGCCCAAGGTAGGACACTTCTGCCATACTTGTCTGGCACTTTTCTGCCTTGACTGTCAGCCCTATAGCCTTTAGCCTGTGGAACACCTCCTGCACATGCTCGATGTGCTCTTTCCAGGTCTGGCTGTATATAGCTATGTCATCCATATAGGCCAGTGCAAAATCACTTACCCCAGACAGAATGCAATCCACAAGCCGTTGAAAGGTTGCAGGTGCATTCTTCATCCCAAAAGGCATTACCTTGAATTTGTATAAGCCAAATGGGGTGACAAAAGCTGATCTCTCCCTGGCTGCAGGGGTCAGAGGTATCTGCCAGTAGCCCTTTGTTAAGTCTATTGTGGTTAGATAATTGGCTGCCCCCAGCTGCTCCAGGGTCTCATCTGTTCTAAGCATGGGGTAGGCGTCTTACTCTATGCAGCTGTTGAGCTTCTGGTAGTCAACACAAAACCATGTGGTGCCATCTTTTTTTAGGGAGCAACACCATGGGTGAGGCCCAGGGGCTACTGGGCTCCAGGATCACTCCAATTTCCAGCATCTCATGGAGATCTTCTTTTATGGTCTGCTTAACCTGCTCTGGTATCCTGTAGGGAGACTGTCTCAGTGGCACCTGGGTCCCAGTAGCCATATGGTGCTCAGCCAATGTGGTGTATCCCAGTTTCCATGTGAACATGTCCATAAATTCTGTCAACACATCCTGGGCCTCCCCGAGAAGGTCCACCAGGGAATCAGCCTCAGTTCCCTCTTCTGGGGCACTGCACACAGTGAGGACCAATTTCTTCCTATTGTAGTAGGGCTTCATCATGTTAATAAAATACACTTTCCACCTGTACCTCCTACCAGGTAGCTCTATCATGTAATTAACATCACTCACCTTTTGGACAATGGAGACTGTCCCTTCCCATGCTGTCTGCAGTCAATTCTGATGGACAGGGATGAGTACCATCACTCACCATCTCACTTCATATTCTCGGGCTCAGGTCTCACAGTCATACCAGACTTTCTGCCACTATAACACAGTGGCTAAGTGCTCCTGAGCAAGCCCCATGAGCTCTGTAAGCCGGGTCCTGAAGCTCAGGACATACTTCACAACAAACTCCCCTTGGGAAGCATGGTCACCCTCCCATTCATCCTGAACTAAGTCAAGGGGTACCCTTACCCTATGGCCAAACAGGAGCTCGAAGGTGAGAACTCTGTGGACTCCTATGGGGCTTCCCTGTACACAAAAAGGAGATGGGGCAAATATTTGTCCCAATCCCTCTTAAACTGGTCAGTGAATGTCTTCAGCATGGTCTTAACAGACAAATTAAATCACTCAACCAGACCATTAGTCTTTGGGTGATTTGGGGAGGTTCTGAGCTGCTTCACCCCATACTACTCCCACAAACTACTCATTAACTCAGACATGAAGTTGGTAACTTGATCAGACAGTACGTCCTGGGGAAAGACCACCCAGCTAAATATCCCCAAAAGTGTGTCAGCCACCTTTTCTGCCTCAATATTTGATAAGGGCACTGTCTCAGGGTATCTTGTGGCATAATCCATTACCACCAGGATATATAGAAACATAGAATCTGTCGGCAGATAAGGACCATACAGCCCACCCAGTCTGCCCATTTCTGTACTTGGTTTGGCAATCCCTACTCTTAGCTGGACTGCCTTTCCCCTGCTCTGCTGTATAGCAGGGTGCCTTTGTGCTTACCCCATTCACTTTTGAATCCCTGTATTGTTTTCACTTCCACCACTTCCGCTGGTAGGCTGTTACATGGATCTACTACCCTCTCTGTGAAAAAATACTTCTTAGCCTTCCCCCTAAGCCTCCCTCCATCCGGCCTCATGTTATGTCCCCTTGTCCTTGTGCACTTTCATCTCTGAAATATGCTCCCCTCCTGTACCCTGTTTATTCCTCTAAAGTATTTGAAAGTCTCTATCATATCCCCTCTCTCCTTTGTCTCTTCTTCCTCTCTTCCAGTGAATAAATGTTTAGTTCCTTGAGTCTTTCCTCATAAGACTTGTGGTGCAGTCCATGTATAATTTTTACGGCTCTTCTCTGGACTGCTTCCATTCTGTCTATGTCCTTCCTGAGATGCGGTCTCCAGAATTTGACACAGTATTCCAGATGAGGCCTCACCAGTGATCTATACAGTGACATTACCATTTCACTCTTCCTACTGGTTATGCCCCTTCCTGTGCACCCCAGCATTCTGTCTACCTTCCCCACTGCTTTTTTGCATTGTTTGTCTGACTTCAGGTCATTGGATATGATAACCCCCAGGTCTCTCTACTGACTTGTGGTGGCTAGAACCTGCCCCCCCATCCTGTATTCCTCTCTTGGGTTTCTGTGTCCCTGGTGCATTATCACTTGCCAGTGCTACTTGGAGTGCCAAGTGGCCCCACTATGTCCACACTACCCTCTTGAAGGGTTCATCAATAATGGGCAGGGCAACAAAACTGCCTTGGCCTTGTCCCCCATTTGTCCCACCCTCTGGCACTGTGAACAAGTCCAATAGTAATTTGCCACATCCTTGCCAATATCAGGCCAGAAGAAATTGTTACTCAGCCACTTTTTCATGTGCCTCACACCCAAGTGGCCTGAAAAAGGGATATCATGGGCCAAGAGTTACTGATGGTAAACCTTAGGAACTACCAGCTGTTGGAGTACCTCTCCATTTAGCTCCCTGTCTGGTGTACACTCCCTGTATAACAGCCCCTTCTCCCAGTAGACTGACTCTATACTCCCCTGAGAGGCTTCAGCCCTGTAAGCTGCATCTCTCAGTGTCTGCAGGTAGGATCAGCCAGCTGTGCCGTACCCAGCTTCTCTCATCTGACCCATCCCAGTTACCCTTCAGAAGGAAGTCCTGTGATCTCCTCTGTTTCTGACTGGGGCTCGGGGCTGCTACTCCTAGCCAGCCGTCCACCCATGCTAGCCACCTCCTCAGCTGCTGAGGGGGGCTGGCACTGGCTGGGTCACCCCCTTTCACCCTCAGAAGTCTGCCCTTTTGCCTGTCTGTGAGTAGTAACACACACCAAACATTTCCTGTGATAAAATAATTTCCCTTGATCACACGGGTAGGGAGATCAGGTGCAACTTCCACCTCCTTTTCTCCATGGCCACCTTCCCAGGTCAGGAAGACCCAGACCATCAGTATTTGGACCGCTGGACCTGTAACTCCCCAAATTGTGGAGTAATGTCCTGGCAGAATCTGCTCTGCCTTTATTAAATCCTACCTCACCAGGGAAATGAAAGCACCTGTATCCCTCAAATCCTGTGTTACTGCCCCATTCACTACTATAGGATGCATATGCTCAGGGGAGACAAGTGGTACTGCAGTTTGCATGCAACCTATCCACTGTAGGGTGCTATTTTGTTCACCCCTCCCCCAGCCTTTTGCTCCTTAACCAGTTTCTGAGGGCAGTTATATCTTAAATGCCCCACTTGATTACAAATATGACATTACCTGGCCCACGGCTCTTCATTCCCTTTAGAATCAGAGGGTTCCTGCCTTGGGCTCAGGTGCAGGCTGGTTTTCTTTAGGCTGCCCTCCTTGGGACCTTTTAAAACCATGTGCAGCCCCCTCCCATGAGACTTATGCTGTGTGTATGGTCTGCTGGCCATGTACAGGTCAGTGCTTGCTGCTACCTCCTTCAAGGAGCCACATGCCCTGTCTAACAGCCATAGACACAGGTCCTCAGGTACAATTTTAAGAAATTGTTCCCTCACCAACAAATCTTTGATTAGCTGCATAGTGTATGCTTTTGCCCCATCCACCCACCTGTCAAGGTAAGTACACAGTTGAACCTGCAATTCCATATAATTGTCTTCTGGGATTTTCTTTAACTCCCTCAATACAGTCTTCATTACTCATTTTGGCAAATACCTGCAAAGCATGTCCCATGAGTAAGGATGTGAGATGAGTTGAGCCAGAAGCTTTATCCAATTGCAATTGCCCACACACCCTCTCAAACAACCTTAAAAATAGATCAAGATAGTTTTCCTCTTTATACTGTGGAAACAATTTAGAATTAATTTTGGCTTCATGGGGGAAACTTCCTCCACCATTACTTATGTTTTGCTGGTACATTGTCATCATGTCCTTCTCATGCTGTTGTCTCTGGATCTCATGCTGTCATTCTTTTTCTCTGTCCTCCAGTCTTTTTTGCTTCTAGTTCCTTTTCTGTCTCCACTCTTTTTGTCTCTGCTTCCAGACTTTTTGTTTCTAGTTCCAGTTCCTGCTGGCAAATCTTTCCTCTGCCTCCTGTCTTCTTGTCTCCACTTCCAGCCTTTTCACCTCTAGTTCCTTGTCTTGCAGCAACAGTTGCCATTGCAGGGTTTCAAACTGATTTAGGGAGTTTGCTACCCCAGCTCCTGGCTCACCCCAGGGACCTTCTGCTTCTGGTCATGTGCCACCAGGATGGCTATGAGGTCTGCTTTCTTTTCCTGACCCTCAGTCTGGACTCCCTTTTCTTGAAACTTGTCATAAAGCTGTTCCAAAGTAAGCCTGTAATTGCTGGGTGCTCATTCTCTCAACCTACACTAAACTGTGCTGACTAGAAACAAAAAAAAAACAATTGTAAAAGTTCCCTCTTTTGTATATTCTTTTTCATGACTGCTGAGGTAGAGTTTTCTACTGGCCTTCTCTATCTCTCAGTGTGCTCATAGGTTCACTGTGATCCCAGACGCTGCCACCAATTGTGATGAACCTCTTCCTTTTGTCTGTAACTGCTTTTAGAGAGTCGTCTGTTTCCTTGTTTTTAACCTTATCATTAAGACACAGTAACGACTATAAGGTAAATAAAAGTATTTTACTTTAGGAGTCAAGGTACAACTCCAGGATATCAATAGTATACATGAGAGGAAAACACTTTTACAGGAAAAATAAATTATTTTAAATAACGAGTCAGAACAGAAAACACTGCAGACTGCTTGAACCTAACAGAAAAAAAAGTACATGCTTTAATTAAAGCTCAAAGAGAAACTGATATCTTATCCTATCTGTCACCCCTACACAAACCTTAGTGAAGACAGACTGTGCTTATCTTCATGGAGGGTCTCAGGCAAAAGCTGTGCTCCACAGTAATTCCTTGACTGTATAGCTTACATCTCAAACTCTGTGACTGGTCATCCCTTTGAACTGACCAACCATTTTAAATTCTGTACAAGTCTGAATTCCCTTGCCCCAATCAACTTAAAAACCTATAGATGTCTAATAAAATCAATGTAACCACCACTTTGGATTTGAAAGGTCCAATCCTTTCAAACTCTGTATGTATGTGAGTGTATCCACCCCCCCAGCCATTCCTGAGATTTATTACCTATTGCACTGTCCAGAGGGAGGGCCTGCTAGTGACGTACAACCCCAGTGGTTTTCTCTTTGTAGTTAGCAAGCCCATGAATACTTTTGGTGAGATTCAGAAGACCAAAAAACAGTTTTAGTAAATCCAAACAATGAAGTACTTACTTCCCATTTCTGTCACAGCACATGTATATTAAACAACAAAGAGCACACATGCCTTATTCTTTTTTGGGTTTTACTATTGTCCTTTTTTGGGAAGGAGGTGGACAGATGAGAGGCATAACAGACAAGCATCAGCATAATCAACACCAACATGTCCAGTACTTCAAATTTTCATTTATGTATTTATTTTTTCATTTTTTAGGAAGGGGAGGAAGGCAGAACATACACCTTATCCTAAACAACACAAGAAACACACAGTACCTACTTCACTTTTTTTTTCTTTATTTTTCTTTGGGAGGAGGAGAGAAGAGGCCTGGTATGCACATCACAGTAACACATACAGTATACAATTACAAATGCATGATCAGTTGCATGTAGCAATACCACTGTGTACCTGCACATGTCTGCTGATGTTCTGTTCCTGCTGGTGAAATGTTTATTAACTTATCTGTTTCTGTGGTTGGTTGTCAGACCTCTGGCATTAATATGAATACAGTGAAATGATACTTAACTTCATCTTACATTTAAAGGGCAGCTCTGGATGGTACAAGCAGCAACTAGCAGTGATTGCACTGGCTGATGAAGATGTGGGACCCATGTAGCAGATGTGCCACGGCTGATAAAGGTTGGTACATGCATATGGTAGAAGTTGCTCAGTCATGATGATAACAGACTTTGATAGCATTAATGAAGAAGTGAAGATATACACGTAATGATGCATGCATTATATGTTAATGATGTGACACTTGCAGTCAGTTGGAGGAATCCATATTAAACAGGCAGAGCGGAGAATCAGACAGTAGAAATGTGCACCTATGTAGCCAAAAGGAGTAATGGGCATTGGGAAGGCCAGGCAAGTCACAAAGGGCAACTGGGCAAGTCATAAATTGTTCACTGATGACATTTTGAAGGCAAAATAAAAATAGTAATGATCTATTCTCCACTGTTTTACCATGTACATACTAGTCATCATCCCACTGCAAATGTACTGTACAACCTTCAGCTGAGATGATGTTTCCGCAGGGTCACAGACAAGATTAAGATGTTCTTCAAGTGGTCTTGTTCTGAAGTTATGAAGGTTCATAAGTTTCTCAAAGTTCCCAGGACTAAGCCATGTGTGTTGGTTATTTACAACCACACTTGTGGCATTAAACACCCACTTCAAGAATACACTTGAGTTGAGTATGACAGGTACTATACTGCCACAGCATACTGTCCAGGTTTATTTTTTAATTTTATTTTAGTCTTTGGTAACCGGGTAAGGCCCACTAGGCACAAGTGCCTGTTTTCAGGGGCGACCTGGGAGCACTGGGTGGTTAAGTGACTTGCTCAGAGTCACACAGTATGCAAGTGGAGGTTGTGAGAATCAAACTCAGGTCTGGTCTGCTGGATGTATCAAGCTTGTTCACATCTGGTTCCTCTAACCTCTAGGCTATACTGCCAGCCCTGCCAGGTTACAGTGTCTTTTCAGGATGCTAGTGATTTAGAGGATCTTCATCCTTGCCAGTGATGGAAATGTCCTCAATAAGCTGATCTCAGATGGAAAGTTGACCAGTTGAATGTTTACCACTTGCTGTAGAAGATGACAGTAGCTGAGCAGATGACAAACAGTCCATCAGTGGTATAAGCAGTCTTCTGAAATCATCTTTATCATACTCATCCAAGATGTCTGTCTCTTCTTCTGGTAGATTGTGTGTGTTATGGTTATTTCTCTTCATGCAGATCTAATGGAGGTTTTTCTTCTTCAGCTGGAGAAATACTCACAACCTTCACATACAATACATCCTTCAGTCCTCAAGAATGGCATCTTCTGGCAAGATTTTCATCATCCAGTTCTTAAACGGAGCAATCAGCATGGAGGAAAGTACATACTATTCCTCAGTAAACATCATGCTGAAACACTCATCCTCTGAAAGGATATGAAGTAAGGTCTCAGTAATCTCAATGCCACCTTGACTCTTAGCAGGGTCCCTCTGATGAGTGTTGAATACATGGCACAGGAACACATGAAGGTAACATAACTGTGCAGTACAATGATCAAGCCCGATGAATCACTGCTGACCTCCCTCGTAAACGCCTCAGAAGGTTCCAGAATCCAGACTAGTGTCCTGACTATCATCCAGTCCTGGCCAGACAGCATTCTATCTTCTTGACTGATTTTATGATGGAGCAGATAATCATAAATGCCCAGCCTTTGCTCTGGGAACCTCTGCAACATATAATAAGTAGAGTTCCAGCGAGTGGCAATATCCTGTTCAAGGGCATGCTCAGACAGGTGGTTATTAATCTGAATGTGACACAGTTCCTTGCATCCCTTCATGGAGTGCAAGAAGTGACTGCAAATGGTTATAATGGCTCTAATCAGGTCCTTCGTCAACTTGATCTGTGACAGGAAGTCATTTACTACAAGACTAATGCAATGGACTAAACAGGGCATATGTCTTATCTTCTATCTTCCAGTGCTTTGACTACAGCATGTTGTGGATATTGCCAGTGACTATATCCCAGGTTCAAGTCCATCACACAGCAGCGATGTGGAGAAAACTTGTTTTAATTCCACCGGCAAGTTTGCCATGGTGTGATCTGATGGAAAACCAGATACACGAAGTGCAGCCTGTCTCTGGTACACAAGTGTTTTGGAGGTGGTAGGACATTGTCCATCAAATGATACCCAGGGGGTTCTCACTGCCATATAGTCTATGGCTTTCCCATCCTCACTTGCAAACATATCACTGGTGATGTGCACATTCTTACATGGTGATCGGCTGAGGGATCTATATATTTCATGACCTATACTATCATACAGACTAGGCATAGCCACTTTTGTAAAAAAAAAAATGGCGTGACAGGATATTGTAAATAAATTTATGGAATCTGAGACTAGAGGCAAATGAAAATGGTAGCAAGTTCACAACAATCAATTCAGTGTGCCCTGCATTGATTTATTTTGCATGACTGTGTGCAGGAGTACATTTCTTGTCTCTGTCGACAAATTCAAGTAATGTCACCTGGAACAGTGGTGCTGGAGCTGGTGCAATAGGAGTAGTACCACCCTTGGTCTTCCTTTGTGGATGTGGGGTTCCCATTCCAGGTGCATGTTGGTGGGAATGATAATTCTCAAGGGATCCACTTCCACACTGCCTGTGCCATTCTGAGATTGAAAGCTTGAACTATCCTCCTCCTCCTCCTCAACACTGATAGTGGGGATGGTGGTGATGGTGTCATCACTCTGTCTCTGGGCCATGCCAGACTACTTTGTCTGATGCTTTGAACATTGGTGATTAAGCATGCATGACATACTTAAGGCAGTAGTCAATTGCCCACAGCTCAGGCTGTCACCACATAACATACAGACTGCTCTGATGAGGTTCTTCACGCTTTTCTTGAAAAAAAAATCCCTCACGGCAGATGAGTCTTGACTAGTACTTCAGAATTGTGATGCAGGCTTTTTAGTCAGTCATTCTTCCTCATGTTCACCTTTATCATCACCACCATCAGGTCCACCAGTGCTACCTTTCCTCAGATGCCGAGATGGCACATTTGAACTTGAAGCTAGAGTGCTACAGAACCTCCATCACATTCTCTTCCCCTCTGATTAGCACACACTAACAGTTCTTTTCTCCTGCACAACCTCTTCTTCAGCTGCCCTGTTATCACAACCACTTTCTTCTTCCTCCTCTTGCTGTTCTTGGGCTGGAAATCAATCAGTGTCCATGTCTTCACCAGCCACATCATCCTGAGGTTCTCCCTCCTCCTCCTCCTCCTCCTCCTCCTCCTCCTCTTCATACTCCAGATAGACAGCATGGACTGTTGCATGCATGCCAAATGTGTCTTCCATTGTGGGTGGCTGGCTGCTTTTCCTTCTTGATCACAACCATGTGATGAGTTGTAGGAGACTCATCTTCAGAAGCAAGGTTGGCATCAGCATGGTGAGTATAGGATGTACTTCCAGATTTACTGTCCTTTAACTTGGTCTGCTTAGCAGACTTCAGAACCTGAGTGATGGTCTTCTTTTAGAAGCAGTGCCACTGTAACCACTGCCAGAAATACCAGGCTTGCCCTGTAAATTCTCCTCCTTAACCATCCTATACTCAGCAATATGCTGCTTGTCACTACCAGGCAACATTTGTTTTACCATGTGCACCACAAACATTTCAAGAAAAATTACAAAATGTACTAGATACAGATGTCTGAGACAGAAAGTTAAACTAGTGTGCTCAGTTGTGAATTAACTAGTCAATGAGACAGTAATGAGATTTACACAAATTGGTCCTCTGCTACTAACCTGGGTAAAGAATGAGAGTATTTAACCCAAATATTTTATACAGTAGTACACTGCAGCCACACACAAGTTAGTCAAGCATGGGAGAAAGATAACGAGATTAAAAAATATATATATATTTTAAGCAATGAACAAACAACAGTAACTACTATTAGCGTGGTAGCTGACTCTTGCCAGATAGATTATGCTAGCATGCTGCAGAACCACTACAGCACACACAAAAGTGAAACTGTAATTTTCAGTTAAAAAAGGTTACACAGTAGTGCACTTTAAACTGCAGTGCAGATCAACTATGGAAAAAGTACAAGTACAGAGATCTTTCAAATCAAAACTATTGTAGATTAGAACCAGCTGCGCCCTACTGGAACCAAACCTCCACTCCACCCTCCCTCAGGCATAAGTGCCACTCCCACCTAACAAACCTCCACACCACAGAGCAATTCAACCAGCAGGAAAGAAAATAAACAACTCACCACTCTTAAACCACAGAGAGAACAGCAGCAGAAGCACAAGAGAAAGGAGTCAAAAGACTGGAAGTGAAAACACGGGAAAATGAGGGTAAACTACCACATTTTCCAAGTCAACACCATTAGGTAGGTCTGCACAATGTGCCCGGAGCCTCTAACTACAACTACAAAATGCTAAGGCAAATGGAAAGAGCAGGCAGTCACTTCCTGTCTCACACACCTGCAGACACAGATCCATCAGATCCACAGATTGGCTAGTAAGTTCCACATGCTGGATCCAGGAATCCAACCATCAGATCCTTAGAATGTAATCAGTTTGTTCGGATCCATAGAAGGGATCCCACAAAAGCAAACCCGTTCTAGGATGTCAACATTATTTATTAGTGTCTGAAATCCAGGTTTGGGTACACTATCTTGTATTATCTGATTTATTAGCATAGCATCTGAGCCCCACTAATGAAGCACAGTGGGCAAGAGAAAATGCAAACAGCTGATATAGAAACAGAACCAAGATTTCAGGACTCATTCCTATTAAGCAACTTTGAGTCAAATATAAGTGATAGAGGTGGTAAAGGAGCTACTCATTTTTAGACTACTCTTCAGCTACTCAGCATTTCAGGCATCTGAATATGGAGGGAGGAGAAGGACAAAGAGTAAAACAGTGTATAGTATTACAAAAGTGTAATGGTATAGATATAATACGGAGGTTGCGGTGGAAACCAAGGATGAAAAAACATGGGTACTGTAGATATCGAGATGAGATTTGAGCATACAACTGAAACACCATAATCCTGGACTCAGCAAAAGAGATGCACAAGACAGTGAACCAGTATTTCTGTACCAGCGGTCAAATGCAGTGAAGACGTCCAAAGCACTACTTGCAAATTTACAGCTCAAGAAATCAAGATTTTAAATAGAGGACTTTCATTTGTTCCCACAGTCAGTTAACCAGCACCACTTTCTGGGGCTCACTGTCTCTCAAATCCTTTTTTCAGATCCACAGAGAGGAGGGAGATTCCTAAAATCCTAGCCACTGAGAACACCAATATAAATACAGTATTAGAAATGGGTATAACAGCTGTTGATGATGATATAAAATAGAAAATATGGGTTTATGTTAGAAATCTATTTTTTCTCCCAATAAAACTAGTCTGGGATAGCTAACCTTCACCAAATTGGTAGAGAAGGAGATACACAACTTAACAAAAACTACCTTATATCCTGGTAATAGTAAAAATGCAATATGATACAGACAATAAAACAACAGATATTAGTTGATTTAACCAACAATAAGAATTTGATTATAAAGGTAGCATGCAAATGAGCAGCTCTTCAGCAGTTCAGGGATATATATATATATATATTATGAAATACCTAATGGGAAACCTACAGGACAAAAAACAGAGGGAGTAGGTAGGGTAATATAACAAAAGAAGCATATGAACAGGGTTGGAAATCAAAAACAGAATGGGAGTTTTATAGACCAAGCATCCAGTAGTACCAGTAATCTACATGGTTTACAAAATCCATAAATGTTTGTTAAATCCACATGGGAAGCTAATAGTATTGGCCAATGGTTCCATTTCTGAACTTATATCCAAATTTGTAAATCCACCCTTAAAAAAAGTAATAACGTTGCCATGATATATATATCAGATACGATGATCTTGTGCAAGCTCCATAAAAAAGGCCCTCGGGATTGCAGCAAGCTAGACCACAGAAAGTTGGTCTAGCATGTGGCAGTCAGTGCACAGAAAAGAAAATTCCAGTCTCTGGCCAGGAGAATGCAGCAAGCCCCTTGCGCTATATGTTTGGTTCACCTGGGGCTTGCAGCATTCTTGTTGTTTTGAAAATCCTGCCTTATGTTTCTATTTTTCTATTTGTCTTCTAATGCAGTGAAAGCAAGACTTTTCTCCCTGTGCAAGCTGGGGTAACTGGTTCCATGGCAAAATGGCAAAAAATTTGTCGCGACTAGCACAACAGTGAGTACATTTTGCCAACTGCATAATCAACACTTAACCCTCATCATCACCTACAAACATGGCGATGACTCAGCAATACAAAAACTTTCACGGTAAAATTACCATTTAATGTGGAAGGGCCACACCCCCACACCCCCTTTGTGGGGGGCAAGCCTCCTGCACCCCCATACTAATATAATCAATTCCAGGGGGAGGACACTGGGGGAAGGGTATTACACAGGAGGGGGGCTACCACCACTGGGGCACCACAGTCGGGGGGAACCAGGGGATAACAACCACAAAATAAAAAAAAAAACACCCACCACAAAGCACAAAAAAATATTCTTCTGAGCAGTCCCAAACCCAGAACCATCGGCATCCTGAGTGGTGGCCATATCCACTACTCCAGGCAACCGGTTTGGCAGCAGCACACTACTTTTCCCCATTCAACCAACCTGACTATACCTCCCTCATGATTCGCCTTCGCTGTCTTGTCGCACTCTACTCACTATTCCCTCCCGTCAACATTCCCTACCAGTTGCTATCCCATCGGGCGATCAAATTGAGTGGCTCTTATTCAAGTCGCTCAATTTAGTTCACTATTATAACGTGATACCGGGGTAACCATAGCTCAGGTCAGAGGATTTGAGGTGAAAAGGAACCCTATTAGTAGCTAAAAGTCACCTTTTCACTGTCAGACTAGATAGACTGCTAAACCATGAAAATAAGCATATAACAGGCTCTTAAAGATTATTATTTCATGACTGATACAGACAATGAGAGGATGAGAGGATAGAGAATATGAAATACTACACACTGCAGTTCAGTTTTGGTCTGCTATATTACCAGGATTATATCTCACAAGGGTATTTGTGACAAACTCACCTAGACAGATGTAAATAATTATTTTTCTATTGTTGATTACCAAGGCCACTAATTTACAATGATTAAAGTAATAACATTTCATTTTCAAGACTGGAAATTCCGGGAACTGCACCAGTGACTTTTAGTTTAATTTCCAGATTTTACTGGGATTCTTCTGTCAGTCTTTTAGTATGTGTATAAATAATCAGAATAAAAGAAGACTTGACGCTGGCCCAGTGGCATAGAGGGTTGAGGCACTGGTGCCCTACCTCGATCCACGCTGGTGACCCAGGTTCAGGAATGAGCCAGGGGCGTCGGAGGTCGGCACAGGGTGGCGGAGCTAGATGAAGCTGCCAGCAGGCAAGCTCTCCTCTCTGGGGAAGGAAGCACAGCACCCCTCAGCTGATGGTGACCCGCAGTGGAGGCTTGGGGTAGCACGGGCTCGGGGGGACACAAGGCCTTGGGGTGGGGGAAAGGAGCCATAACCAGGGCCATACGGCACATGCGTGCCTCCACACACATGCATGCATACTCCTGGGGCTCCTGGGAGAAAAACCAGGAGGAGAAAAACATGCCGGTCGGTTGCCCGCAGGTGCCGCTCCCGGGCTGGGCAAGGTAAGCACCTGTAATTCCGGGTGACGGGGCTGGGGGGGTCGGTCGGATGGAGACTGACCGGCACAGAATACAAACAGCTGTGATAAAAAAAAGAATAAAAGAAGACTTAATATACAGAGCATTAAATGAAGCAAATTGAAAATAGTACTGGAAGCAATTATTAGAAAAAATACAAGTTCTGTAGATTTACTAATCGTGTATAAAATGTCAAAGTCCATGAAATTCTTCATTTTTACTGGTGTGCAGGCAGTTCAAATTCTGGAATTTTACAGGGTTTTCTGGTAAAAACTGAAAAGCAGTGGCCTTGTTGATTACTAATTATTTATATATGTGTCAAATACTGTATACATATATACCAACGTTAAGGCAGTTTGTTAGGTCCTGTTAAAACCATCTCAACAGTTCTTAAGGTCTGTTGTACCTGGGAAGGGAGTAGTTCTAAGCTTTTTGCAAGTAGTCATTTTGGCTAATTAACCAGAGAATCATTAAACAACTCTTTCTGAAACAAAGACAAGCCAGGCCCTCACACTCTGAGACAAGATAAAGACAATAGAACTCCCATGGCTGTTTTGAATCTGAAAGGGATGTAGCTTAATAAAACCCATGTCTTTGGAATTTGAACGACCTAGATTGGGGGGATCCTATAATTCCTGGAACATACTACCTACTGGTAACACCTTGGCACCCTGACGAAGCTCCACCTGTGCAAAGTGCTGGGGCACCTGTTATGTAATGGATCTGTGTCAACGCTTCTGCATTTGTCACACAGACTGTAAATTTCCCAAAACATTACTTACAGATGGAAACTTAGGAGTGGTATTGCGTATCATTGGTGGTAGTGTAATTCCAGACTTGATGTGCCACTGAATTCCTGTTCGCCACATTGTTTCCAAGGAGTGCTCCTCCTCTCAGCAGCACCCTGGATCCTGCACCAGAGCGCACATGCTTTCCTGAATGTTCTAACATACCACCTACATCTGCTGAGAATATCGACTCTCACAGACAAGGATATGAACCACAGACACAAAAAGGGAATGCTCGCGCTACAACCGAAAGCAGGTGGGGTACAGTGCTGGGGTTGTAAGCCCAAATGGAAGACCACTTGAACATAAGGGCTACACTCCAATACAGTGACACTGCAGAGTCCAAATTACTGCAAATAAAAATGTATTCAAAAAATGAAAAATAACAAACAGCTTGCAAATATCAGGCTACTCCAACCAGGTGCCCCCACGCTTCGACAGTTAGGTTTTCGGGGGTAGGAGTCTCACAGACAAGGGTACGAACCACACCTGTAAATGCCAGGAAAGCTCCATGTTAAGTCTGACTTTGGATGCAGAGACTAGAAGCTCACTCTTCATACTAGGTTAACAGTTTAAAGAGAAGTGGCAGTGCTGTATGACCTCTGTTTGTACGAAAAGCATAGCCTTTCCAGCCGCTGTGCAAACTGGTGGAGAAGTAACTCTGTATGAAGAGCATCTTGTCTAAGAACTGTGTGGTAGAACATTTTAAGAATAAGCTTGTTTAAAGACCTACCCCCACAGATAAAGCAGTGACCACTTCACAGATCAGGGCTACAATACCCCGCTCCCCCCTGCAGGCACAATCTGCATTGAAATGTATAACTACCTGAATATTCATAAAATCTGATAAGGCTGTCATACCAGGTGGCATTATCTAACATCTCACTACTCACCCCCAATATCACACTGCTAACAATGCGATATGATGATGCGCTATTGCCTCTTCCTGTATTCTGCCCTTATGTACAGAGATTTAATAATCTCTGTATCTTCCATGCCCTGCTCTATTTTCATAGACTTTGCCTAAATGCCATGTGCATACATGGCATACACCTATCATTTAGGCAAAGTCAGTGAAAATAGAGCAGGGCATGAGAGATACAAAGATTATTAAATCTCCATACATAAGGGCAGAATACAGGAAGGGGCAATGGCACATCATCATATCGCATTGTTAGCAGCACAATCTCAGTGGGTGAGTAGCAGGATGTTAGAAAATGTCGTCTGGTATGAGAGCAGTTTCAGATTTTACAAGTATTTATACATTTCACTGAAGATTGTGCCTGTAGGGAGGATTGGGTTACTGAAGCCTTGATCTGTGCAGCAGTTGCTGCTTTATCTATGGGGGTAGATCTCATTTACGTCTTTTCCTGTTTTTGTAATTTTACCATTTGATACATTTTTACTTATTTCCCTTGTGTGCAAAGTTTATCCCATGTTTTACTTATCTAGAATAACTGGCCATCAATTATTTCAATGGTGATGGCCAGTTATTATGGCAAACACTCGCTCACTGACCAGCAGCTGCTGTCTCGAGACACTTTCAAGCCCTGCATTTAGTGAGACTGCACCTTTAAACAAATTAGGGAGCATGAATGATTTTTGTCTGGAAATTTTAAAACATAAACTTACTTTCAAGCCAAACTTGTTGTATGATACCCCTAGCTACTGGAAACTGCCTGTGTAATCTCATCGACCCAGAAGTGGCTCCTCTGCTGGGGGTAGTAAATGGCAATGCAGTTCAGTTTTATGGACATTACAAGACCACCAGTCAGCTGCCAATGTCTCAACTACAAAACATGCTGGCAAACTTAATCTATTGCCAGAAAAAGACTGCAGTCTCCGAATACGAGCCACAGACAGTAAGTGAGACTGTTATAATTCCAAGGAATTAGCATGATTAACGGGGGAGGGGGGATTGATGACCAGAAATTATATAAAATAAAACATGGGGTGGTGTGTCTTACTCAAATTTTATAGCATGGGCATTCAAAATAAAGAAGTCTCATTGATCAAAATATATCATGTGACCGTGCATGAAATCTGGTCCTAAACCACATCACACAATGAGTAAATCAGTCCTCCTACAACCAGAACTATCTTCCATCAGTCCCTCTTCAATCAGAATTGATCTTTCATCATAAACATGGCTGCTACCTTTACACTGTAAAAAACATTCATCTGGGCCTTAAAAACAAAACTACCTTAAATAACAAATAGAACAAATTAATTAAATGTTGTTTCCCTGATCATCATACTTTCCTTACACATATAAACAAACTAGAAACATTAAATATTGTTTATAGTTTTCATTACAACTGTTTCTTTGCTGACAATGAAAAACACCCCTTCTATCTTTACCTGCTCATCAGGGAAATCTTTTCTGCTTGCCCTGACAATGAGATAATTGAGCCTCTGGCTGCAGAAGAGGCCTTCGTTGTGTGTGTACAGTGTGTTAGGAGAGAAATATTCTGCCAATTTTGAATCCATGTATTCCATGGTAAACATTCTATGATAAACATTCCATGATAAACATTCCATATCTTGAATCTTGGTGCCAGTAAAGGACAAGCTTTGTCCAGCAGTAATACAATGACATCATCAATGACATCATTTGCAGTGGGTGGTAGGACTATTTTATCATAAATCCACACAAGTAAATCTATTGTTTTTACATATAAACACACTTTTCCCAACTGCAAGAAGTTAAAACAAGTATTTGGCAATGCCGAATGTTGGCTTGCTGGCATTGGCATTGGTAGTGCAGGAGTCAGAGAGATGCATAATAAGAATGGCAGTGAAGTAATGAACTGACGCTGACCCCACCCCCACCCTGCAGAGACTGCTAGGCATTGGGGTGTGCCTTTGGGTCGCTGGCCATAATGCTCATGCCATTTCATTTCACCCTAGCCTGTAGATACCAACAAGTGTTGGACTGGCATGATGTTCCTTGGGGTATTTGGGCCTTACGCTCACCCCATTCCATAAGGAAATACACTGAGATGGGTGCAATATAGGAGAATGGCATGAACTTTGGGGCCAAAGAGTCCAAGGCATACCTCGATGCCTGTCACTGGCTGCAGGGTGGGGGTTGGGGTGGACTGGCATGAGCATTACAACCGACAATCCCAAGGTACACCCCTGACACCTGTCAGTCGCTACAGGGTGGAGCGTTACAATTGGAAAACCTAATGCCCTGGGCATTTGTTGGTATTTTCACTCCAAATTTTCAACATGGGCTTTTTGTGACCCCACCTCATGAACAGTCGCACTATGAGTTTGTTAGCTGAAAGGTGATTTTGCACAGCGACTGTCCCATTTGGTGCCACAGGTGCAAAAACACATTTCGAGCAGGATGTGAAAAATGTCAGCTGTACTGTTCATGAGGAGGTGTAAAAAATGGTAATGTTGAAAATCTGGAGTGAAAATATGAAAAATTGGTGAAGTCACGAGCATGTATAGAAACTGTGCAACGCATGCCCGTAACACAATTATTTTGGCGATTTTTTTTAACCAAATTTTCAACATAGGCATTTTGCAGCCTCCGCTCATGAACATTGTCGCTGTGATTTTGTTGCTGTGTCCTGAACATTGATTTCACACAGCGACCGCACCATTGTGTGCCAAATGCGTGAAAACACATTTTAGGCAGAATGTAAAAAATGACAGCTGTACTGTTCATAAGGAGGTGTGAAAAAACGACAATGTTGAAAATCTGAAGTGAAAATATAAAAAATTGTCGAAGTTACGAGCGTGCTTTTTTTGGAGTTTTTCCACCAAATTTGCAAGACAGGCTTTTTGGGACCCCACCTCATGAACAGCAGCACTGTCGTTTCATGAATTGGTCCTGAAAGGTGATTCCGTGCAGTGATTGCGAAATGACCTTTCAGGACTGAATAACAAGATGACAGTGCATGTGCTCATGAGGTGGGGTCCCACAAACCCCATGTTGAAAATTTGGAGGCAACATTCAAAAAAATGGCTGAGATATCCACCTAAGTTGAAACCTCTCATTCATGCCATTATACAGCTTACCGGCATTTCTTCAGTTTGCGATCGGCTTTGAAGAGTGCAGACGTGTTCCTGGTCCACCGAAGATCACAGTGCTGGACCTTCAGAGGTAAGTATGGTGTGAGGGGGGTGTGGGGAGGCGGGGTGCACAAAGGGTGGGTGTGGGTTGGGGGAGGGGTGCACCACAGACAGTGAGGAACCATTTTCTTTGTTTCAGGTACAGGAAAAAAAATGAACACTGTGGATAGTTTTCTTTCTTTACAAGTGAAAGAAAAAAAATGTTGACCACACTGGGGTGGGATCCCAGTGTGCCCCATGACTTTTTTGGGGGTAATGTTGGCCACTGGGATGGGCTCCCAGTGTGCCACACAATGGGGTGGGGCTGGGGCAGGAACATGCTGATGGGGCCGGCTTTCCATCAAACAGAAGCACACTGGGGTGGGTTCCCAGTGTGCCCCACAATCTGGGGGGTGTTGGACATGCTAACAGGGGGATTGGGCACCATCGAAGTTGGCTTCCTCAAGACTGGGTGGCAGATGGTGGCAGTAGCCACCATGTTTGTTTAAATGTTTCAGCAGGAAAGACATGTAAGGAAGGCATGTTATCAATGGGGCGGGGGCAGGAACATGCAGACGCAGTTGGCTTTCCATCAAACAGAGGCACACTGGGGTGGGCAAATGTGCCACACAATCTGGGGGGGGGTGTTGGACATGCCAACAGGGGGACTGAGCACACCCCAAAGTCAGCTTTCTCGAGATTGTGTGGTAAATGGCGGCAACTGCCACCACCATGTTTGTCTAAATGTTTTACCAGGAAAGACACGTAAGGAAGGTGTGTTATCTGTGCTGCTGCATGATGAACTTGTCGCTGATTGCAGCAGCACTTTTCTTACAAGTTGTGTCCACTTTACATACAACTTCTGTCAGCGCTAGCATGCTGACTCATTGAGGAATGAGGGTGTACCTACTAAAGCATGCCCTGCATTCGCCCACACTGACACACCTCTGAAACATGCTACTAGCACAAGATGTTGCTTGCACACATGGGCAAGCCAACATAAAAAAGGAGCCCATTTTATAAGCACAATAAGACTCTCCATGGGTGTGCATGGAACAGGTTTTACCACACTTCCAGGGGCTGAAAGAACTCGGCCTGTGGCCTCATGCTTCACTATGCCCCTGGGTGTGTGGTAAAATGTGTTCCATGCACACCCCACTGTGTCTTACTGGTTACTTAATACATGCCCTCGGTATGTGATGCTTAAGTACCCCCCTAAAGCTTCGCTTTCAGTGTTTATGTAGCATCACATACTTTGGGTGTGTATTAAATTCTTGTAACACACACCACTCCATGTATTATTCTCTATATCTTGTGACTTATAAAGATATGGTAACATATTTTATAATTAATGTGTGTGTGTGTGTGTGTGTGTGTGTGTGTGTGTGTGTGTGTCTTAAAAGGTACAGATCACCTGTTTTACTGCCCCCTTTGTGTTCCATCTCTGAGAGAATGTTAATAAATCAAAGTAAGGCTGCATAAAATACCAAATTAGGGCCACAAATCTTTAAAGTGAATGGTGGTTCCTATGTCCACATCTTATACTGCATGGTCAAAGCCATAAGTGGAATGGGAAGAAAACAGCCCAGCGTGAGTTTGCAGCAGACTGGTGGCAATAAAAGTGTGGAGTCGGAACCTGCTCTTAGTGGGCAAGAAGAGTGCATCACAGTATTGGCTGAAAAATATTGACCAGAAAGGCAACACACACAGTCTATTTTTAGTGCAGTCTGCATTTTATTTATGCAATAGGTGTTCTACATGCAGAAACCTATAGAATAAATAAAGCCCAAGAACCATCAAATATCCTCAGTCATAAAATTGTTTATGGGCTAGTTGCATTTGTTTTCAAGGGTATTTCTAACAACAAAAATCGAATGATACCATTGATCCACAAGGCACTTGACAAAGCTAATTAACAGTCACTGGTAGTGGTGCAATATCTTCGGATACTTAAATAAAACAGCACACATTCAAAAATAATGTTTTTCTCAAGATGTCATTTTTTGTGCTGGCTTGCCATGGTTGTTAAAGTATTTAAAGTCTATTGTAACACTTTCAGGGACTCTTAAAATGTTTTCTGCCTATCGTATGTAAGTGCAGCTTTTCAAAATGTGGATGACACAATATTTACTATTGTGGCCTGGCCACTTCTTTACTCTGTTGTGGCCCTTAGCTGACAGTTTTGAAGTGGAGAATAATTTTCTTCATACATTACTTGCATCATGTTCCAGATCATGTATTAAAAGAATACTAGATGGTTCTTATGGTTTTAAGGTTTGACTTGTCAGACACTATAACTTTCTAAACTCTTACTTTTGAAACATCTCACTGCTACCATTTCAAGAAGCTGTTTAGAGGGTGCTATGTTGTCCAACCAAAAACACAGACTCAACAAAATAATATTTTGTTCAGCAGAGATAATACAATCTTTAGGTTTACAAATAATATAGGTGTAGAAGCTTTCATGACTCCTAAGGTCTCTCCATAATTTTTGTTGCTTCTGTCCTTTAAGAAGCTACATGTTGTATGAATGTTGATCCAAACTGTTAAATTCCAAATGTGTGATATCAGAAAGTCCTATTTTCACAGTTCTGCCATCAGAACTACAGAAATATCACATTCTAAAATCCTCGATCCCTAAAAATGTATTTTCTGTTGGATCATTCCACTCTAAATATAAGTAAACCCATACCATGTACTGTGAAGTCAAACACTAGAAGTTTAAACAGAAGCAAAAGAAATATTTAAAAACATTTGTAGTTATAGAGATAGTATTACAACTACTTCTGTAAATGTGCACCAAGAAATACATTCCCATTTCCATTCTCCAGATGATAGTTTCTTGTTTTTTTCTTGCTTCCATCTTGGATTTTGATGAAAACAGTCATTATAAGAATCTGTCCCTGGTTTGGAACTGAACAGGCATTTCAGTGTCTCCTCATCTTATTGAATAATGCAACTTCTATTCCTGGTGATCTTCTTCACAGGGATGCCATTCTTTGCATTCACAATTACTTCCAAAACCTCAAAAATAAAGACAGTTTATTACACAAAGAATCAGCTACAAATGTTCAAGAACAAACACAAATCACGCTCACATCTACTTCTCTGTATGTGCTGTCTACAGTTTGTTAATGCATGTATATTTAATTATTATATAGAAGAAGAAGAAACAATAACAAAACCTGTCAGGTTACTGTTGAATACAGTTAGGCTTTCTGCAGGAATCACACTCTTTTTTCTTTATTCAGCTACTGCGGTCCTTGTGTTCAAACAAGGCTGATGCGTGGGCTGCAGAAGCAACTTTTTTCAACCCTGACAAAACCCACATCTTGCTTCTTCACCTGTCATCTCTGAGGGAGTTGGATCCCATTACAGTCAGGTGTGGGTGTCTGTCCCATATGATTGGTGAGAGGGAACTCAGGCCTGTTATTACCACATGTTTTTTTTTTACCACATTTCTGCCTTACACAAAATAGTGGCACATAGAAAACAGTGTTATTTAAATTTACTTATGTATTGATGTATTTATTTAATAAATAATTGTTTACCAGATACAAGTTCATTGGAGATAAAATTCCCCTTCTATGGGACTGAGGCAGGTGTTAAGAGTAGTTACAGTCACAGAGCTATGAGTACATCATTTAAGAGGGTACACGTATCATAGCGCATAAACAGCTATGCACACAGTTCTTTAATGGCATTATAGCACAGTGACAGCTGCACTGAAGATTAAGTACTGTAAGAATTTAAGCTAGTCTTAAACTGATCATGTGATTCAGTTTGTTTTAGACTTGGAGATAAATCATTCTGGATGTTGGTTGCTATGTATGAGAAGGACTTTTGGCTCATACTAGTCTTCATCAAAGGTACATTAAGTAAGTAATAAGCCATGACAGGGTGTGCATTAAAGTATTTTAATGCATGCCCCAGGTTGTGCTAGGTTATGAGGCCAAAGGTCAAGTGTTCTTACGTCCCTGAGAAGTGCATCAAATTCCTTTAAAGCACACCTTGCATTGGCTCATCACACTTATAAAATGTCTCATGTTGAAAAATTAAGAAATGTCTTGTTCTGAACTTGTTCTGACTAAAATATAAAAATAAAAAAAAGTTTTGTTGTGAAAGAAGTGTTTTATACAAACTTGTAATGTAAGAAAATAGTCCAGCCAGATGTCCAGCAGGGGGCATGGGTGGCAAGTTTGTTACAGCATTCTTTATGTTGGCTTGTGCTACTATTTTATGGTTTTACATGTTTCTCCTGTTTGATGTAGTGCACCATTTTCAGGTGGAGACCTGACTGAAATCAACGTTTGTAGAGCCCCCCCCATGCAGATTGCCTGCTGTTTGCCATTTTCATTGTTTGTAGAGACCCCCACTATGCAAAGTGCCACTCATTTGCCTGCTGACATAATTATTTGAAGAGCCCCCCCACACTCTGTTAAGCTCCACTCATTTTCTGGATAGCACTGACAGAAATGGCCCCCTGTCCCACTTCGTCTTCTGAAGCACTATCTCCCTCTCTGCTGCTGCACTCTGTACAGCTCTGTTCTGCCTGGTGCCACAGTGAATGATGAGGTCTCTAATCGCATTTTATGTAGTGCCGTTCCACCTGTCCTGTGGTATGGATAGTGGCTTGCTGATTTTAGAGGGTCCCTCCCTCACACCTCGGTGCTCAGCTGCTACTTCTGTGTGTTAGATGGTGGCTCAGAAACACAGGACATCTTGGTGAGTTCAAGAGGAAAATGTCATGGAGATATCTGGCAAAATGAAAGGATTCAAAATAAATTGTATCAAGTGTCAGCCACCTGACAGTGCGGTTCAGGAAGGTGTCTAAGCCGGGGGGGGTCAAGTAAATACAGTGTTTTTTTGTTATGGGGCCACAGAGTTTATTTTGAGGTGTTAACAGATGTAGCATTTTATGTCAATAGTAAGGAAATTGTTTGATAATAAGTTGTGAGTTTTTTTGTTTTAAGATTGAGAACCATTTTAAAAAATAGTTATGATAGTAGTAAACACTGCGGTTTTCAATATGGCAGTCACTGGCATTTTTGTTTTAGGGTGCAGTGATATATTTCGGTAAGTAGCTTTTTGGGCAGGGATCAATTTTAACATTGTTTTGCTAGACCAGGACATGCCAACAGGACCTAGTGCAAACTGACCAGGACTAATGCAGCTAGCCCTGTACTTGTCCATCTTTCATGGCTGTCAATGAAGTTAAAAAAGTGTCTACTTTAGTAGACTCTAGTCCTTTTGCTAATCTCCCTCAGTGTTCCAGGTGGCCTGGTGTGCTGCAGTTATCTGACAGCACAAGAGGAGAATCCCACAAAAGACTCAGTGCGAGGCATTAACACTCCATTGTTAGTTTTTTTTAGCCAGTGTCCAGGCTGTGATTAAAGGACAACTAAACAATCTGTTTTCAAAAGACACTATTAGAAAATCTGATTTCATAGGGAGGTAAAGGGAAGGTTGCGCTTTACATTTATGCTAAAACTGCATTTATATAATTAACATAAATGCAGTTTCTTAGCATTTAAAAATTGTAAACATCAGCCTTCCCATTTCAAAAAACCCACTCTGTCTCCTCTCTGAAATGGCCACCAGACATGCAACATAATGACGTCATTGGAGTGAGTGGCAGAGGGCTATGTTGGCTAAGTGCTAATTCAGTTCTTTTCTTATACTTTTGTTTTGCAAAAAAAATTATCAAAACCACGACTTAACATTTGTATTATTATTTTGATCGGTGCACATGTTAGGCTATGGTTTTGTTCATTTTCTCAGCCTAATACTGCAGAAATCATATTTTGATCGAATGGCTTTCCAAATCTCAGTACAGTACAGCATAACATTTCACATACCTGGTGGTCTAATGGCTATATCACAATGTTTATAGAAACCCACTGGTCCAGTTCAATGGCAAAGTTTGTTTTTTTGGGTGGTAGTCCTCCTCTGTTTTAGCCAGCCTTGTTGGTTCAAAATTATATTGTGAAACGCACCTCAGAATTTTAAAAGAACTAAGGCAAGAACTAGTAACACCACTGACTACCCTTTTTAATAAATCATGGAAGGATGGGGTGGTACCTGAGGACTGGAGGAGGGTAGATGTGATTCCCCTTCGCAAAAGTGGGACCAAGACAGAGGCAGGAAACTACAGACCTGCCAGTTTGACCTCAGTGGTAGGGAAAATGATGGAATCACTCCTGAAGGAAATAATTGTTGAGTACCTAGAGGCCAGTAGGGCACAGGACCCAAGGCAGCATGGATTCACAGCAGGAAGGTCATGTCAGAAAAATCTAATAGATTTCTTTGACTGGGTGACCAAAGCAGTAGACCAGGGAGGGGCTGTGGACATGGCCTACCTAGACTTTAGCAAGGCATTTGACACAGTCCAGCACAAAAGATTAATAAACAAATTAGCCAGCCTGGGAGTGGGTTCTAGGGTGGTAGTCTGGGTAAAACACTGGTTGGACAACAGGACACAGTGGGTAATAGTAAATGGAGTCCACTGTGAAGAAAGGAAGGTTACTAGTGGGGTACCGCAGGGTTCAGTACTGGGGCCGGTCCTTTTTAATGTCTTTATAAGAGACATTCCAGAGGGACTGGAAGGGAAAGTATGTCTCTTTGCAGATGACACAAAGATCTGCAACAGGGTTGATACACAAGGTGGGGTGGAAAGGATGAAAAGGGACTGGGCAAGGTTGGAGGAATGGTCAAATGTATGGCAGCTTATATTCAATGTAAAGAAGTGCAAAGTAATGCACCTGGGAAACAAAAACCCAGGGGAAGAGTACACAATGGGGGGTGAGATTCTGACAACAACAAAAATGGAAAGGAACCTGGGGGTAGTCATATCAGATGATCTAAAGGTGGGCCAGCAATGTGAGAAGGCAGTAAGGAGGGCTGGGGGGGGTATTGGGATGCATAAGGAGAGGCGTCACCAGTAGAAAATAGGAAGTTGTTGGCCCTCTGTACAGACAGTTGGTAAGACCACATCTGGAGTACTGTGTACAGTTCTGGAGACCCCATCTCCGCAAAGACATAGACAAGGTGGAGGCTGTCCAGAGAAGGGCAACCAAAATGATGCAGGGTCTGCATCAGAAGACATATGAAGAAAGACTAAAGGAACTAAAGATGTATAGCCTCGAGGAAAGGAGGGAGAGGGGGGACATGATAGAAACTTTCAAATACCTCAAGGGAATCAACAAAGTCCAAGAGGGTAGCAGCTTTCAGAAAAAGAGATGTTCAAAAACAAGGAGGCACAATTTGAAGGTAGAGGGGGGATGGCTCAGAGGTAATGTGAGGAAGTATTTCTTCACAGGGAGGGTTGTGGATACATGGAACAGCCTTCCTGAGGAAGTTGTAGAGTCAAAAACAGTGGGGAAATTCAAGAATGCATGGGACAGACATAAGGCAATTCTAGTGGGGGGGGTAGGAGGAAGAAGGCTGTTGGTTAACTAGGATCTGCAGCTTATCCATTAGGTAGGGAAATGAGCAGACTAGGTGGGCCAAGCGGTCCTTATCTGCCATCAAATTCTATGTTTCTACCCCCACTACAGCCAGCTTGCCTAGTCACCCACCGTTGCACACTTTTCTTTCAATACTCCGTATTGCCCCTGTGCTTCATACTAGATTGCTGCCACTGGTCCCATGAAGAAATACATAGAAGAAGCACACAATTATCCAGCACCTCTTAGACAGCGCATGCCTTTACTAACACGATTAATTTCTCAGCTGGCACTATTAAATGACATGTATAAGCATCATTATGAGTGTCATTTAATAGTGCCAGCTGAGAAATGAACCATGATAGTAAAGGCATGCGCTAAGAGGTGCTGGATAATAGCGTGCTTCTTCTATGTGTTTCTTCATGGGACCAGTGGTGGCGGCAATCCAATATGAGGCATGGAGCAATGAGGAGTATTGAAAGCAGAGTGTGCAATGGCAGGCAGCTGGGCAGGTTGGCTGCAGTGGGGGGAGATGTGTTTCGCAATTTAATTTTGAAACAAACAAGGCTGGCTACAACAGAGGTGGATTACCACCTAAGAAAGCAAACTTTCCCATTGAACCGGACTGATGGGTTTCTATAAACATCGGGACATAGCCACTAGACCGCCAGGTATGTGAAACTTTATACAGTACTGTACTGAGGTTTAGAAAGCCATGTAAATCAAAATACAAAATTTCTGCAGTACTAGGTTAAGAAGGTGAACAAAACCATAGTCTAACATGTGTACTAATCAAAATATTACACATTAGGTCATGATTTTCATCATTTTTTGTAAAACAATGCAAAACAAATGTAAAAGAAGAGAACTGATTAGCATTTAGAAAGCCAACATAGCCCTCTGCCACTCACTCCAATTATGTCAGTATGTTGTGTGTCTGGAGGCCATTTCAGGAAGAAAACAGAATGGGTTTTGTGAAATGGGAAGGCTGATGTTTACATTTTTTAAATGCTATGAAACTGCATTTATGTTAATTATATCAATGCAGTTTTAGCATCAATGGAAACAGCAGCCTTTCCTTTATCTTATTATGAAGTCAGATTTTCTAATAGTGTCTTGAAAATAGGTTGCTTAGTTGTCCTTTAAGGGTAGAGTGCTGTTAAAGCAGCAGTGCATGATGTGGTAAAAATGTTGATCTATATTTTTTGAGTTTGTCATGGCGCACAGGCACAGACAAACTCATTGCTATAAGGTGTGCCCAATGGAGAGCTCCATTTCTAAGGGCAGGTCAGTAGCAGGCAAATCAGTTGGCAGGCTGGCGATAACTCACCTGCAGCTGTTTGGGCTGAGTTGGACAACTTTTCAAAGGATGGAGCCACACCAATAGTGGTCCAGCTCAGTCCCTTGAAGTTGCATTCCTGGTTGTGCATTCACACTGCTGTAGCTTACAGCAGTGTGAACATGCTGAGCCCAGGCCTTCCCCCCCTCACAGTTAAAAAAAAAAAAAAGACAGGGGTGCCAAATCCCCCTGTTGGCATGTCCCCTCCCAGTTCATTTGCCAATGAGGGAGCCCACTCCCCGTCAGCATAATGTCCCCCACCCATTTTTTGTGTGCCGAGGGGGGTGCCCAATCTCCCTCAGCTGTTGTCCTCCTCCAACACTTGGTATGTGCCAACGGGGTTGCCCAAACCACCATTGGCTACAGCCCCACCAAAACACTCAGGTGGCACACTGGGAGCCCACCCCAGCATGCCAAATGTTCCTGTAAAAAAGAAAACCTTCCCATGAGGTTTTACTTTTTTTTTAAACCTGTAAACTAGAAAATGGTCCCTCGTTGAGTCCTATGATCCCTCCCCCAACCCGCGTCCACCTACTGCGCACCCCACCTCCCCACACCCCCTCACCCCACACTTACCTCCGGAGTCCAGCTTGACAATCTTTGGTGGACCGGGGACATGTCTGCACTCTTCAAAGCAGACCGTGAACTGAAGAAATACCGGTAAGCTGTATAATGGCATAAATGTTTTTTTTTTCAACTTTGGTGCATATCTTGGCCATTTTTGTGACCTTTGGCACCAAATTTTCAACATGGAGTTCTTGGGACCCCACCTCATGAACTCAAGTCACTGTCATGTGGTTATTCAGTCCCGAAAGGTGATATCACGGTCACTGTGTGGAATCACCTTTCAGGACTAATTAATGAAATGACAGTGTCACTGTTCATAAGGTGGGCTCCGAAAAAGCCGATGTTGAAAATTTGGTGACAAAATTCAAAAAATAACTGTGCTACGAGTGTGCATTGCGCAGTTTCAACGCAAACTTGTAACATCACGAATATGTAATACTTTCACTCCAGATTTTCAACATTGGTATTTTTTTCCACCTCCTCATGAACAGTATAGCTGTCATTTTCAACATCCTGGCCAAAATGTGTTTTCGCACTTCTGGCACAAAATTGCATGGTCGCTGTGGGAAATCGGTACTTGGGACAGATTACAAAAATCACAGTGACACTGTTCATGAGTGGAGGTCTCAAAATACCTATGTTGAAAATTTGGTGACAAAAGTCCATATAATGACTGTGTTACAAGTGTGTGTTGCACAGTTTCCATGCACACATGTAACTTCATGAATTTGTAATATTTTCACTCCAGATTTTCAACATTGGCATTTTTTTACACCTCCTTATGAACAGTATAGTTGTCATTTTTCACATCCTGGTCGAAATGTGTTTTCACACTTCTGGTGAAGAATAACATGGTCGCTGTGGGAAATCAGTGTTCGGGACAGATTGAGAAAATCTCAGAAATACTGTTCATGAGTGGAGGTCCCAAAATGCCTATGATGAAAATTTGGTGACAAAAGTCCATAAAATGACTATTTTATGAGTGTGCATTGCGTAGTTTACACGAACACTCAAAACGTCAAGGATTTGTAATATTTTCACTCAAGAGTTTCAGCATTGTCAGTTTTGCACACCTCCTTATGAACAGTACAGCTGCCATTGTTCACATCCTGCCCAAAATGTGTTTTCACACATCTGGCACATAATGGCATGGTCACTGTGAGAAATCAACATTCAGGATAGAGTAAGAAAATTATAATGACAGTGTTCATGAGTAGAGGTCACAAAATGCCTATGTTGAAATTTTGGGGAAATTATTCCACTAAATGATTGTTACGAGCGTGCATTGTGCAGTTTCCACGTATGCTTGTACGTTTGAGTATTTTTAATATTTTCACTGCATATGTTCAACACTGCCTTCTCTTCACACCTCTCTATGAATGGTACCGCTGTAATTTTTCACATCCTGCCCGAACTGTGTTTTTGCACATCTGGTGCAGAATGGTACGGTCGCTGTGAGAAATCAATGTTCAGGACAGATTAACAAAATCACAGTGCCACTGTTCATGAGCAGAGGTCTCATATGCTTTCATGAGGTGGGAGTCACAAAAGACCATGTTGAAAATTTGTAGTGCAAATACCAACAAACACCTGGGGCATTAGGGTTTCTAACCATAACGCTCCCCAACCCATGGTGGGGCTCCAGTGCTCTTGTCTTCTCTGAACCGTGGACACATCGTCAATCTTCAAAGCCAGATCATGAATTGAGGAAACAGGTATGCACTTCACTGTATTTCAACAGGAATGTGAACTTGGTGGCATAACTTGTTCTTTCTGCTGGGAACTGTAATCCTGCCAATTGGTGCGTACCAACAGCAATCCCAATGACAAACCCCCGGCATTGACAAATGCTTGTTTTATTCTGTTTTAGATTGCCCCTTATCTCTTAAGTTGTATGATACCCTTTTTTTCCACAATTTGAGACTACTTTAGTAATTTGTTCACATTTGAAATAATAACAAGAATGCTCCTTTTAATATGGCTTGTATCAGATTTTCATCAGTATTCTCAGCTGTTTTTGTACATCAGTTGTTTAAAATTACTTCTGTTGTGACTAAAATGAATTGTTATGCAGCAGGCAGTGCACCATGACCTTACGGAACAATATGTGTTCAAAACTAGCTGCAAATACTGATGAAAACCTGGTCTGAGCCATATTAAAAGGCGCAATCCTTTTATTATTACAAATGTGAAAACAGTACTAAAGCAGACTCAAATTGTAGAAAGAAGGGTATCATACAAATCAGGAGATAAAGGGCAATCTAAAATAGCATAAAAGAA
The DNA here is from genome assembly GCA_016271365.2 of Neoceratodus forsteri. Taxonomy (NCBI): domain Eukaryota; kingdom Metazoa; phylum Chordata; order Ceratodontiformes; family Ceratodontidae; genus Neoceratodus; species Neoceratodus forsteri. The sequence continues at coordinate 691,211,624 of CM028129.1, forward strand.
AGTACAGGTCAAAATTTTCACCATACTCATGCACTGCTGCACTTCACTAGCTTCCTGTGTTCTGAACTTGTCTTTATGTGTTTGATGATTAGTCCCACATTATTAAGACCAGTGCCACTAATTTCCTTATGTATTAAGCGTCTGTATCCAACATTTTAGTGACACAGTGCAAAGAGGTATACAGGGTCTGTCCTGCAGTTGGTGGAATCTATCCCAGCCTCAGCATAACTGCTCCCTCTCCCCTTCCAATCTCTTAACTCTGTACTTACCCTGGACACCACTGCAGACCAGACTCTGGAATAACCATCCATAGAACCACAGCTGCCATTGGCAAGCTCTTCCCAATGGACTACACCAGTCAATGCTATCCATGCAGTCCCATCTTTATCCCATCCAGCATGTCCTTTTATCTTAAAAACAAAGCTTTAGAGCAATTATGATACAAAAATAAACCTTAATAAAATATAGAATTTGAGGTTAAAATAGGCATTCCTGGGGTGCATAGATCCTCCTAAATAGAAATAGAGGTGGTAGAGCTTCCTGTCTGGATACTCTTTCCCCTTAATTGATGAAAGGATATTGTTAAAAAAATTGCTGTTAGTGTTGGTGCAGAGCATGTTAAAATCAATACTTTTGTGCCTGGTATATATAAATAAGAATGTTGCAAAGTTTTCTGTTTCCCAAGCCCCCTAGGTTTGTCTGGCCCTCTCCCAAAGAAATCCTAGATCTGTCTCTAACTCACTTGACACTGTACAAAAACTTCCAGAAGTGCAGATCTCAGGTTGATCACCGGGTGGGGGCTAAGAGTGTCTTTCTCTGCCTGACTCTGTTCATTGCCCTGTGGGTTAGGCTGAGAGTGTGGTGAGGTACATGATGACGTTGACTATTGTGTGCGCAGAGCTAGGAGTGCTTGACTGAACATTTGCTATTATAGGGTCCTCTGGTTCAAAGAGTGAAGGCTCAGAAAGAGGAAGAGAAGGGGCCATGACACAGAACAATGGGGGCGGACTCACTGTGTGTGAATGCATGCCAGTCTTTTTTTTTTTTTGCTGGGACAGGAAGTAATGTTGGAGCAGGATAAATGTGCAATAATCAGAGTATTTCTTGACTTGCATTGTTTTTCTGTATAAGTGATCAAACTTTACCATTATCATTGTGGACTAGTGCAATCATCTGCATGCTAATGCAATTTCTGAATCAACTTACCTTGCTGGTTAGCGCAAAACAAAAAGTTAAGGTTGACCCTGATTTTTTGGGGGGAGGAAATGAGATTCAGCAGCTGATCATGCATTTATACAGAAGCAGTTTAGTTGCTGTATTGGTCCTTGTAAGAACAGATCCAGAAAAAAGGACATGCATTTATAGAGATTATGCATGGTCAGGTGATGTCTCTCAACCAATGACATATGTAGATTTATTCTTGCCGTTTTATACTTTTTTTTGTGGACTGAAAGCTTAAGTTGGCTTCATATGTTATCAGTAAATAACAGTGACTCAGGGGTGTTTCTTTATGACAAAAAGTTTATGCACCACAGTACCCACATTGCATTTATAATAAAAATGGTTAACTGGGAAAAAACAATTGTTTTTAGGAGAGAGTCAATTTAGCACTGAATAAAGTTTTTGATGATGCATCTGTTGATGCATGAGATTGCAAAATACCCAGTTTCATTCTGCAGTACTCTATTTTATGCTCTATTTTTTGAAGATGTTTCACAAGCAGACAGTTTTGAAGTAATAGACTCAATCAGCAGGGCTTCAAGTTTCTAATAGAAATATTCAAGGATCTAGGTGTGGGCATCAATGAATCCCTTTCTTTCATCTCCACATTGAGAACATTACAAAGGCTGCTAACAGGAGACTAGGTGTGCTATACAGGCACTGCCTAAACCTAACCAAAGAAGCAAAGCGAGTTGTTGCCACCTACTCAATATTGCCCATTATAGACTATGGATTGGTGATATATGGGGCAGCCAATGACACCACCCTGCACAGAATCCAGGTAACCCTGAACAAGACCTGCCAGTTCGTGTTAGTGTCAGACAGATACACTCACACCTGCAATCTTTATACCAGTGCAGGCTGGCTCCTGCTGACCAAAAGGATCAGATATCAGGTATGCCTCTTAACTTGGCCTCACCCCACCAACTCTACAAGCCTTTTTCTACCCCTAAAAAAACCTATGCACCACAAGAAGCACAGCCAGACAGGCCCTCACAGTACCCTTTAGGAAAACCAGCTCGGTCTGTCAGTCCTTTGCTGTCCAAGCACCCAGATGGTTAAACCAACTGCCAGTGCATGTGCTAAACATTAACAATATTGCACAGTTCAAGAGGGAGCTTCTCAGATTTCTTAACCTGGCAAGACACTGCAACTGCCAAGGGTGGCAGTCGGGGTGATTCCCACGATCACCACTCCCCTCCACTCCCCCATCCACTCTCCCCTTCCTTGACAAGGCTCTTTTACTGCTATCCACCTTTCTGTCTCCCCTATTGGTACATCACATATAAGTAACATCACCAAATACTGAGTTTACCCCACCTATATACAGCCTACTGGTTAACAGTTACAACAGTGACATTGTGCGATACAAGACCAGACTGAAATGGCTTGCTAATAGTGTAAATACTGTGTAGAGCTCTATTCTGATCCTTGTATAGCATTGACAAGGCAAAAATATGGGACTTCAGAGGAGCTGACTTTGATAAGATGGCCAACAGAGTTAAGCTAGCCCTGGCAACAAGAAACACAGGTGAGGGGGTACAGGCAAAGTGGGCAAGCATTAAGGATGCAGTACTTGAAGCAACATCCCATTGTGTTAGACAGAAAAGGAAGTGCAAAAGAAGAAGGAAACCACTTTGGTTCTCAAATACAGTAGCAGAAAAGGTCAGAGCCAAAAGGCTGGCCTTCAGGAAATACAAGGGAACACAGCGGGATGAAGATAGGGAGGCATACCAAACTGCCCTAAGGGAAGCAGGGAAGGCAGTAAGGCAGGCAAAGTCCCAAACTGAGGAAACACTAGCACAAACAGCAAAAGAAGGTGACAAGACTTTCTATAGATACATTAGTGAAAGGAGAAAGTCCAGAGGGGGTATTGCTAAGCTTAATGGAGAAAGGGAGCATGTGAGGAGGAGGAGGACCCTGTAAAGGCATCTATCCTAAATAGATACTTTTGCTCAGTATTTACTGAAGAGAAGGTGAGGGCAGGTCCACAGCTCAGCATCATGGACACAGGGGAGGGAGGAGAGCACTACTCCCTTTACAAAAGAAAGGGTCCTACAAGAGCTTTGCTAAGCTCAGGGTGGATAAGGCAATGGGACCTGATGGCACATCCCAGGGTACTTAATGAGCTAAAGGTGGAACTAGCAGAGCCATTAGCAGAACTGTTTAGTGAGTCTCTGAGCACAGGAGAGGTCCCAGAAGACTGGAGAAGGCTCATGTGATCCCGCTTCACAAGAGTGGTAGGAGGAGGAGGCAGGGAACTACAGACCAGTCAGTCTTACTCAGTAGTGGGCAAGATTATGGAGGCACTTCTTAAAGAAAGGATAGTGCAACACCCGGAATCCATAGGGGCACAGGATCCAAGACAGCATGGGTTTACAAACGAAGGTCCTGTCAAACTAATCTCATAGATTTCTTTGACTGGGTAACCAGAGTGGTGGACCAAGGGGAAGCAGTTGATGTTGCCTGCCTTGACTTCAGCAAAGCTTTTGACACTGTTCCACATAGAAGATTGATAAATAAGCTGGGTAGGATCGGGGTGGGTTAGAAGTTGGTCAACTGGGTGGCAAACTGGTTGATGGGCAGAAAACAGAGAGTGGTGGTAAATGGTATACAGTCAGAAGAGATGCAAGTCACAAGTGGGGTATCTCAGGGATCAGTTCTGGGGCCAGTCCTCTTCAACATCTTCATTAGTGACCTTGCAGATGGACTAGAGGGTAAGGCTTGTCTGTTTGCAGATGACACCAAGATCTGCAACAGAGTAGATGATCCAGATGGGGTGGGCAGAATGAGAAGAGATCTGGATAAACTAGCAAAATGGTCAGAAGAGTGGCAACTGGGATTTAATGCAAAGAAGTGCAAGATCATGTACATAGGAAGAGAAACCTGAAGCCACCTATAGGTTGGGAGGGAGTTGCTAGCAGTCACAAAGGAAGAAAGAGACTTGGGCATCATCATCACTGATGACCTGAAATCATCCAAGCAGACCTCTAAAGCAGTAGGTAAGGCTAGGGAGTGTTAGGGTGTATTAGTAGGGGTATCACAAGTTGTAAGAGGGAGGTAATAATCCCTCTTTACAAGACACTGGTTAGGCCCCATCTGGAGTACTGCGTGCAGTATTGGAGGCCACACCTTCACAAGGACATTAACCAAATTGAGGCAGTCCAGAAAAGGGTAACCAAAATGGTGCAGGGACTGCATCAGATGACATATGAAGACAGATTAACAGAGCTCAATATGTATACCCTTGAGCAAAGGAGGGAGAGAGGTGATATGATCGAGGCATTCAAACACCTTAAGGGCATTAACAAGGTGAAAGAGTCTAACATGTTTAAATATAAGAAAAATAGCAGGACAAGAGTACACAGCATGAGATTAGAGGGGGGACGATTAAGGGGGAATGTGAGGAAATTATTTTTCACAGAAAGGGTGGTGGATGCATGGAATGGCTTACCACAAGAAGTGGTGGCTATGAACACAGTGCAGGGCTTCAAACAGGCATGGTATAGGCATAAAGGAGCAATACAAATGACTATGAATAGATAGGCCACTGACAGAGCAAAGGCAGATGGCACATTTATAAGGTAGAAAAAGAAATGGGCAGACTGGATGGGTCTTGCGGTCCTTATCTGCCGTCAACTTCAATGTTTCTATGTTTCTACGACAAAGCACTGTGATGTGGCAAAGACTTGCAATCGATGTAAACTGTTCATATGTCCCTGCTTCTCCTGTTTGATAGTTTGTAACGTTTCCAGTTTCCCCTGCTATGCTTTGATGACTGTACAATTTCTGTTGACGTGGAACCTTTGAAAATGAGCTTGTAGCTCAAAAGTGTACTCTGAAATAATAAATAAATAAAGTAAATAATAGTTTATTTTTATAAACTTAAAGAAACACTCTGGTGAGTGAGTTTATTACTCCAAAATGATGTGTTTGTCTAAGGAGTTTTTGGAGCAGACTCCTATCTATGATTTCTTTCCACTACAGGGACTGCAAGGTCACACTGGGATCCAGTATTGTTTGAAGATGCCTTTTAGCCATATTAGAGACCCATGTTTAATGACGGGCAATAGGTCAGAGTGAGCAATATCCTGTTTAACATCCAGCATCATGAAAAGTTGTATTCTTTATAGTGAGGCACACTAAATTTGTTTTTTGTTTTTTTTTGGGGGGGGGGGGGCGTTTCTTGTTTTGCTGACTAGATGTGCTTCAAAGAATAAGCCTGTGTCAAGAATAACTCCCAGATGTTTACCAGTGTAATTTTAGTACTTTTCAGAACTGTAATGTTAAATTGCCCATGCTCTTTGTTCAGTTTAGGTTTTGTGCCAGACAGAATGGTTTCTGGTCTTCTTCTTATTCAGTAAAAACATATGGGGCACCAACCAATCTGAAGCAATGTAAAGTCCAATTCTAGGTTCTCTTGCAGACTTGGAATCTCTTTGAAGCTGCTGTATGGTGCAGTGACATCCACATAAATCAAGATACTAGATTTTGGTCGCTGATTTTTTGAGGACTCATGGGTTACAGGGCATTAAATGACATGTCTTTGTGAAGGGCAGATCTTGTCAAATGAAGCTGGCTGACTTTTTCTTTTTTTTTAACGAACAGTTTATTAAATCTTAAAGAACAGCATGTAACAGTGCATATACAAACAACCATTAAAATACGTTGAACAGTCACCAGTGAATCTGGCAGGTTTTAAAGATAAAAATACTGTTCAAAACAGAAATAAATTCATGAACCACTGTCTCTAAGATAGCACCATAAGTTAAATAAGCAGGTAAGTTACTATCAGTGCACTGTACCATTGCAGATCAAGCTATCAGTAAGTAGTATGGCAAGTACCCTAATCATAACACCCTGATTCCCAGAGGCTGATGTTGAGTTCCCCCCCCCCCCCAAGTGTCTACCCAGGTCACCACTTCCCATGCACACTGTCTGTACATCTTCACTGAACCACCACAGAAGTTCCCACTGAGGTACTAACCAAGGATCTACCATGGAGACAGAATTCTACCCACTTAGCCCACCTCATCAGAGAATTCAACTTTTTACCATCAGAATTATAGTGTAAAACAATGTACATCTTTTCTAAGATATGCAGTTCTTTCACTAAAGCAATCCATTCAGAAATGGTGGGAACAGTGACTGTCAATCAGTGTCTAGTAACCTCCTTAAAAGCTGCAGCTATAAAGATTCTAAAATTAATACATGAGGGTGGATACCAAAAAATATATTCTCAAAGGTCTGCCTAACTTCTGTTTCTATAGTGTCTGTAATTAAAGAGGCAAGGTTACACCACAAGCATTGCAATCGGGGGCAGTTCCAAAACACATGCAAATTGTCCCCTTGTCCACCAAATCCCCTCCAGCATATACTTGAGTTTCCAGCAGCATATTATTAAGTGATTGAAGGAGTTCTAAAAAAACTGTATTAGCTGTTTTCATCGAAAATCCCTCCACTGAGGAGAGTATGTAGTTTTGTGGGCCTCTGTCCACACTAGTTGCTGAATTTTGGGATCCATGTTTCCTGCCCCCTCTTTACTCCACTTATCCCAGACAGAGTGAGGCTCCTGGTCTCTTTTATTTTGCAACAAGCCATAAAGGCAAGAGATGAAGTGAGAGTCTGTTTCAATTCCTCTTTCATTTATTAGAAATTGTTCCAGAGGTGTGTATGCTGTATGAAAGTCATTATAATGGGTGGGGGATTGGTGATAACTCAGAAGTTGTAGAAAGCAATAGAGATCTGTCTCAGGAAGATAGAACTTAGCTTGCAGTTGTTCAAAACTGAGGCTGTACCCTGATCTTATAACTCTCCTATACACCAAATTCCTTTGTTGAGCCATAACCGAAAACCTGGATACAATTTTCCAGGAAGGGATTCTGACAAACCCACAAATGGTGTAAGATGCCCCAGTCATTCTGAACCCACCACCAGACTTCTAAACTTACCCCAAAGTTGTAGAGATTGACAAGTCCAAGGATATGTAGGTCTTAACAGTTTTAACTGTACCAAAGAGAGCATAAGTGTCCTATACAGTGAGTACCCCCCCCTCCAATTGTTCTTGGTTGAATTTTTCAGTTACAAACTTCAAGAACAGAATAAGGGTCATGCAGTGGATGCCCTGTATTTGGAGCTTAGTACAGCTTTTGATTCAGTGCCACACAAAATATTAGAAAAAAAGTTGGGTGCTGATGGGGATAAAATCAAGAGATGAGTATAGTAGACAATTGGTGGTGGGAAAACTCAAAATATGGTGCTAAGTGGTCCATACTCTGAGCTTAGGGGAGTAATAAGTAAAGTCCCTCAAGGGTCTGTGTGGGAGTGGTACTATTACATGTGTTTATTTATCACATTGGGTGGAAAGTCAGAGTAAAATGTCTCTATTTGCCAATGACATTAAGATTTCCACCAGCCCTGGATTGTGAGGGGTTGTGATCCAGAACCTGTACCCACCCACGGACAGACACCATCACACAGGGAAACTGCTCTGCTGCAGAAATCAGATTGGGTGGTTAAGCTCCCTCAACAGTGACCTTAGCCCCCTCATTCCCCCAATCAGTAACAGGGGAGGAGCTACTAAGGTGTGAGGGACTTTTGAAATCTACAACATAGAGGATACTGTATGGGCTACGATCTGCAACAAGCATGTGTAGACATCGAAAAGTCGCCATTGCAACCTCAAGATGGCTACAAATGCTTGTTGCAGATAGTGGTCCATACATTATCTTTTATAGTGCATAGACCACATAAAATGTCAAGCACATCTAAAACAGTCCTTACTTTATGATTTTTTCTCACCACCGCTCTCTTTCCGGGTCCACTGTCACTGCCGTGGCTGTTTCAAAGAAGATCGGAGGTTCACGTACCACACATGCATAAACACTTTCAAAGATGCTGTGCTGCAGTAGCTATGTAGCTAGTGCAGCACAACATCTATGATGATGTAGCTATTGCAGCACAACAACATTGTTCAAGGGATGAATTTCCATTCTCAACAATGTTCCACCATATACTATAAAGGACTTAAAAGTGCTCAATGGTGAGATCACCGCCATTCCCCATGGACACCGCTGTATTTTTCACCAGCCCAGGGTCATGAGGGATTGCAATCCAGACTCCCTTCCCCACAACAGATAGATGCCACCTTACTGAGAAACTGCCCTGCTGTACAAAATCAAACCAAGCAGTCCAGCTCACTCAACACAGCCCTGAACCCCTCTGTCTTCCAGTCAGGATCTGAGGAGGAGCTAACATGCCTTTCTAAATCATACACTCTCCTAGCAGTGCTCTGTGCCCTTATTGGTGCTGCTCCAAGCTGGAGATGTTGAAAGGAATCCTAGCACAGTTACCTCCCCCCTCTCCTACAATGACCCCATATGAGCTAACAGGCATGGCCTACACATTGTGCACATTGTGCTTCAGAGAATAAGCCTGTGTCAAGAATAACTTCCAGATATTCAAAGTCATTTATTTATTTATTTATCTAATTTTGTTGACCCGGTAGGCCCACTGGGATTGGAAGTCCCATTTTCAGGGGTGACCGAGTGGAGGGGGGGGGATACAGATGGTAAGCAACTGAAATTGAACCAGATTAAGCAGTTGGTGGTATATTTTTAGTGAATTTTAGTGAATTACCAGTTTAATTTTAGTACCTTTCAGAACTGTTATGTTATATTGCCCACATACTTTGTTCAGTTTAGGTTTTGTGCCAAACAGCATGATGTTTAGTCTTTGTCTCAGTCAGTAAAAACATATGGGTTATTAACCAAATTTGAAGCAACCCAAAGTCAAATTCTAGATTTCCTTGTAGACCTGAAATCTTTTTTGAAGCTGGTGTATGGTACAGTGTCATCCATATAAATCAAGATATTAAGTGTTGATGGTTGATTGTTTTGGGAGACTCGTGGATTAAAGAAAAGTAATAAGTTGACTTTGTGAGGGGCAGATGTCAACTGAATCTTGTTGAGTTTTTCAATTATGAATCTCAAGAATAAGATAAGGATCATGCAGTGGATGTCCTGTACCTGGACTTTAATAAGGCTTTTGATTCAGTGCTACACAAAATATTAGTAAAGAAGTTAGAGGATGTAGGTGCTGAGGATGAAATCAAGAGATGGATATAGTAGGTAATTGATTAGAGGGTAGAACTCTGAAAATGATGATCAGTGGATTATACTTTGAGGTTGGAGGATAATATGTGGGGTCCCTCAAGGGACTGCATTGGGGCTGGTACTGTTAAATTTATTTATAACATAGGGGTTAAAATTCAGAACAAAATGTGTCTATTTACCAGTGACACTAAGATTTCTACTAGCCTGGAGTCAGGAGGTGTTGCGATCTAGGCCCCCTTCCCCCAACAGATGGACACCACCTCACTGGGAAACTGCTCTGCTGCAAGAAATAAGACTGGGTGGTCCAGCTCCCTCAACACAGCCCTGAGCCCCTGCTTTCCTCCAATGAGGAGCTAGGGAGGAGTTACTAAGCAGCAGAGAGACTTTTGAAATCAACAAGGGACTTAAAGTGCTCAGCAGCATGTTCAGCACCATTCTTCCCAGATGCTGCTATGTTTTCCACAAGCCCAGGAAAATGAGGGATTGTGATCCAGACGCCCTCCCATCAATGGATGAATGCCACCTCACTGTGAAATTGTCCTGCTGCACAAAATCAGACCAGGTGGTCCAGCTCCATCAACACTGCCCGAACCCCCCTCCTTTCTCAAATCAGGAGCTGGAGAGACACTAACATGTCCTTCTACATCAAACACTCTCTAAGCGGTCCTCCCTGCCCTTACTAGGGATGTTGAAAGAAACTCTGGTCCAGTTACCCCCACACACACACACACAATGACCCCCATATGGGCTAACAGGCATGGCCTAAAAATTGTGCACATGAATGTCTGCAGTTTCCTGTCCAAATTCTCAGAGCAAGAAGCTTGGGTATCCCTCTATCACTCAGACATCCTTGGCATAACCGAAACATGGCTGAAGCTCTCCACCCTCACCCCCACCCCACCCCCTGATGCCACAGAAATGGTTTTACTATGATCAGACAAAACAGATGTGGGTCTAATAAAAGACCGGGTACTTTTATGCTTCAGGAACTCAGAATATTCTGCCCTAATCTCTAGTAGCACCACTGACAACTCAGTATGTGAATGGATTATCACTGAACCATCACTAGAATCTGCTAAGAAAATGTATCTTGGTTGCTGCTACAGTCCCCCTAAAGGCAGCTTAACTGGCTTGACCCAATTGTTTTATGGTATCAGTCACTGTACCCCTACGAAGAAGATCATTATGCTGGGGGACTTCAACCTAAACTGGCTGCATGGCACCCAAAGAGTGCTGTGAAATGTTGAAGCAACTTAATCTCTCCCAATTTATTACCACCACCACCACCACCACCCGCATTAACCATAGGTCCTCGAACCATTCCCTCTTGGACTGAATACTCACAAATTATGAAGATATGGTCCTCCACACAAGAGTCCTATCAAGCTCCATCAGTGACCACTCTCAACATTCTGTATCTAGTCTTCCAAGGCCCCCAGCCCCCTCCCCCAAACTTCTGACATTAAGAGATTTCTCTAAGTATGATGCTCCATGTTTGTTCTCAGACCTAAGTGCAGTCAACTGGTCAGTCCATCACACTTTGCTTGATGTTAACTCTGCCCTGGGCATCCTCACTGGTGCACTAACCACCATCCAGGACAAGCACTTCCCCCTAACCTCTTGGAGAGTGTGTTGTGGGAACACAAGACGGCTCTCCAAAGATCTCCTCGAGAAAATGAAGGAGAGTGATGCCATGTGGGCAGCTCACAAAGTCACCCCTTATCCCTCCTCTATGAATGAATACTGGGGCCTGTGCTGCCTCTGCAAGCAAGAGGTAAAATCCCGCAAAGCTGTATATCTCAAAAACCTAGACTCAGAACCTTGATAACCCCAGAAATCTCTGAATGGCAGTAAAGTCCCTAATCAAACCTGGGACCAACAACATGCATTCAAACTAGAAACTAGGGTTGAGTCCCTAACTGTTCCATTCAAACTGCCGTAGCCCTGAACACTAAATTCACTGATCCGTCTGATTACCTCAGTATGCTTCCTCCCAAGGACCCTTCCTATAGTCTAAGCCACCTGTTCACTGGTAGCCCCAGCATTCCATCCTTTTGCTTTAAGGCAGTCTCCCCACAAGAAGTCTATAAGATCATTAAGGCCCTCCCCCACCAAGGCAGGATTGGCAGCAATGGCTTCTGCCTGAGGTTTCTTAAATTAGTAACTGCTATTATCGCCAAACCTCTGGCCACCATATTTAGTCCACCCCTTACCTCCTCTTCAATACCCTTACTATGGAAGCTATCCAGGGTGGTCCCCATTTTCAAGTCTGGTGACACTACCCTCCTTGATGACTTCCATTCCATCTCTATCCTCTCCCTCCTGAGCAAAGTCCTTGAAATGGTTGTTTCCTAGTAAGTCTCTGACCATGTGTCTAAACACAACCTTCTCTCTCCCCAACAACACAGCTTTAAGAAGGGCCATAGCACAACCTCTGCCTTAGCATGTTGTTCTTACTATGTTTTCATAGGCATGGATGATGATGAGCTAACAGGTATCATCTTTGTGGCTCTTACCAAGTTGGGATCAAAAGAGAGACTAGCTAGAAAGGAGGCTGTATTGGTGGGAGAGGCAGGGCAGAGTCCTCAGCTGGCATTGAGGTCTGTGCAACATGAGGAGACTCAGTAGACCATAAAGCCTTACTCTGCTGGCACTTTCGTATGTTTATATGTACCAAGGCCTTTGATCTGGTAGACCACATCATCCTAATAGACAAATTACACCATATTGGGTTATCTGCCATTACCTCATCTTGGTTTTACAATCATCTTTTGGGGAGAACCTGGTGATCTGTACAGGAAGGGCCCCCTCCAACATTTAGGGGTCCAAACCAGGGTCCCCCAAGGATACGTACTTGGGCCCATCCTGTTCTATTTCTTCATAGACTCATTCCCTAAGGACTGTATTGAATGCAACATGCTGCTGTATGTTGATGAACTTATCCTCAATCACAGCGCTGAGAACCTGGCTGAAACATCTTCCACCCTCACAGCAGATTACATTGCTGCCCAGTGGTAGTTCCCTGCAAACAGACTCCTACTTCATGCCATGCTGTTCAGGCCAAAACAAGGCTAGCTAGGTTGGCAACTGCCATGAGCCCACTACACATCCTGTCCCCTGATGGCACACCCCTGGAGCATGTGACTGCATTCAAATATCTGAGAGTCACTCTAGACTCTTCCTTGACCTTTCCAGACCATATTGAACTCATGGTTAGATGTGTGAACTAGAAACTGGGGGTCAGCTTCCAGCTCAAGGATCTTATGACTCCAGAAGTAAGGCTTGCCATTTCCATTGATATCTTACTCCTCCTTCTGGACTACTGTTTCCCTATTTATATGCAAACTTTGTCCTCCTGCCTGTACAGATGCAACAAAATGTACAACAACTTCTGTAGGTTTGCTCTGATACCCAGGCCCTCAGTTGGTTCTCCTCACAGACCTGCTGAGAATACCTTCTAGACTGTCTCATAGACAAATCTATGTAGGAAATAATGCAGTCCCCCTATCTTCCCTACTGAAACCTAGGCCTTGTCCCAGTGGCTTCCGATCCCCCTACACCCTCCTTCAGTCATCCTCCAGCTTTCTCCTAGAGTGCCCCCAAGTTGCCACTTGTATGGGTCAAAAGGCTTTCTCCACAGCCACCCCATATCACTGGAACAGACTATTAACTCTCCTCCAGACTCTAGGATCATACTCACAATTCAAATCGCTATATAGAGCCACCTTCTCAGCTGCACCCAACTGCAGCTTCCCCCGACACAGTCTAATGCCACTGATTTCATCTCCAGATGAACCAGCTGTTTCCTTTTTCATCTCAGACTTTGTGTTGCTATGTATACTGTGTAAATTGTTGACATTGTTGTTATTTATTACCCAAATGCTGTCTCTTGCCCTATTATTTGTTTCACCTGTACTGAATCTGATGTTTGCATCTTTACCTGTATTGTAACAATCTGATGTATCTTGTCTCTTATGTACTTTTTCCATTACCTATGTTTGTGCCATCTTAATGACCTGGGTCATATCTGAAAACCATCTCTGGGATCAGTGTATCCACTTGGTTAACAAATAGATAAATAAAATGTGGTAAGGGAGATACAATGGAGGATAAAAGAGAACTGGAAAGAGATTTGGAAGGATTGGCGAAATGGTCTAAAATTTGGCAACTGAATTTCAATGCTATCAAATGTAACATTATGTACTTGTGGATTTCTTTTCCACAAGTACATAATATTACAAAAAAAAATATTATTGGACAGGAGATTGTTTGAAACAAACAGCAGAGGAAAGGGATTAAGGTGTCATAATTAATGATTTCAGTTCAATGCTCAATATAATAAAGCTAATGGTAAAATTAGCAAAATACTGAATTGTATAGTATAGGCGGGCTGGCTCAAGTAGAAAGAAAGGGGTAATAATGCCACTATACAGTTCCTTGGTAATACCTCATCTGGAATATTGTGTGCAGTTTTTTGTATTGTATTTGCAATATTTATTGTTCGGTCATAGACCATTACAAAATGCACAAACATGTAATACCTTAAAAATACAGTAAGTACAACTTAAAATACATTTTACATGATATAACACATTGTGGTAAATATACATCTGTTTAACATTTCATATATAAAAGTACAAACAACAGCAGTCATTCATATTTCATACGAATGACTGAAATAGCCCTAAGATATCCTGCTACTGTAGTTATTCTGTACTCATCTTCCGAGGAAAACATTATATTAAATAAAGTGTACTTGTCTGTTGTTCCTGTCTCTGACCATAATGGGTGTAACCAATAGGACCTAGGCTTGGCATACCAGCTACATATAAATATAACATGATATAGATCTTCAGTTTCTTTGTGTGTACAATTACAACATTTTGCCAAAGGTTCTGTAATCTTATTGTATCCAGCCTTTAGCACATTGCTTTTGAATAATTCCAATCTATATTTTGTTACCAGCTTTCTTAGTGTACTATCAGTAAGTACCTCCAAATAATACCTGAAAGCGTGACAACTGTTGTTTTGGACTAGTCATGACGATATCTTGAGGCCTGCTATTGTTTCTATGTCCTTTTTACTGTGGAAATTCACAATTTTCTTAGTACAATATGTCTTATACTTCAAGCTGACCCTCATTGCTTTATCAACATAACATTTCAAATATTGAAGGCCATACATTTGTTATGAGTTGTTAAGATGTCTGTACCAGCCTGATTGTTTACACCCCAGACAAAGCCATTTAGTTTTCTCATTTAAACATTCAAAGGGTAGTCTATGGTTTTCCATTCTGGTGACCCTTATCCAGTATCCTATTTTCCTAGCATCTGCCAGTGCCTCCAGTTTATAAGTTCCCAGTTCTGCTCTTAACAGAGCAGCAGAGATAGAATCTCCTACGCCTAGGGCTGCACGATAGAGTTTATTTAAAGGAGGTTCTAGTATCTTTATTTTTTTACCATCCCAGATTTCACACATATAGTATACAAGGCCTGTGGGGTGTACTTAGCTTGGGCTGCTTTCAAAAGTGGTGCAACTGTATTTCCCCCATATCTATTATTAAATTTCACTAAGGCACCTGCTGTTTGCTTGAGTTTTATTAATTGGGTTTTCATATGCTGTTCCCATCAACCATTAGATGTTAGTGTTAAACCCAGATAAACATAGGATTTAACAGTTTTTATATGGCTATTTCCCATCTGCCAAGATTCACTGCATTTTCTGGAGCCAAACACTAGAATCTGGCATTTATCATGATTTCTTTATTTTTTTTTTAATTATATTGCTGTGCATACTGATTCAGAATCTTTAGTTTCTTCTGCAGTCCTGATTTTGACAAGGAAAAACCATCACAAGATGAAAAGCCTCTCCCTCTTCAAGTCTGAACTCAAGCACTACCTCACCTCCTGCAATACATGTGCCTGTTCTCTTAACACCTTACACATCCACCCCTGGGAACATATAGCAAGGCTCAGCGCACTACGTGTGCCTGTTCTCTCAACACCTTACACATCCACCCCTGGGAACATATAGCAAGGCTCAGCGCAATACGTGTGCCTGTTCTCTCAACACCTTACACATCCACCCCTGGGAACATATAGCAAGGCTCAGCGCAATACGTGTGCCTGTTCTCTCAACACCTTACACATCCACCCCTGGGAACATATAGCAAGGCTCAGCACAATACGTGTGCCTGTTCTCTCAACACCTTACACATCCACCCCTGGGAACATATAGCAAGGCTCAACGCAATACGTGTGCCTGTTCTCTCAACACCTTACACATCCACCCCTGGGAACATATAGCAAGGCTCAGCGTGCTCCTCACTCATAAACAGCACAGGTCTCTCCTCAGCTCCAACTCCCTCTCTGACTCCTATCCTGGCTCCTCCTCACCTTGCCCCCTTCCCCTGTCACCCCCCTTCCTGCTCCCCTCTCCCCACTGCCCTTCAGTTTCTTCTCCTCCTGCCCCTAGCCCCCCCCGTGTACTGTCGACAAAGCCTGTTTAAAGGCTGCTCTCCACTTTCTCATGTCCTCCAACACCCCCCTCCACCCTCATCCTTGGCTGTTCCTCCCACTTAGCTCTGCTCTGGATTGAGGTACCACCCTGGGGTGGGGGTCTCTCCCTCTCTCTGCACATCTTTCTGCACCTCACTTAAACCCTAGCCTCCTACTTCATTCTGCTCCATCAATTGCATGTCCAATGTTAAATGTTGTGTCCTCCGTTTTATTTAATATTTTAGTATGGTGCTCTGTTTTAGTTGTATACTCCCTTTGAACTGTATTGTTTTTCTGTATTTGTCACTGTTATTATGATGTGAAACCTTTGTAAAAGAGCCTTTGGCTTAAAGGTCTTTCTGAATATCTAAATAAATAAAAAAATAGTGCCAAGTCATTGGCATAAGCTAAAGCTGGACACAATCTGGTGCTGATTAGAGGTAAAGCTGAACCTAATTCTGAGAGTTGTGTAAGAAGACTATCTGTGTGCAGTTTTGGAATCCCTACCTAAAAGAAGATGAGGATCATGTGGAGTCTGTCAAAAATAAAAAGTGACTAAAATGATTTAAGGTCAGCAAGGTAGGATTTATGAGGAGAAATTACTATACCTTAATATGCACTCATCAGAGGTCAGGAGAGAGAGGGGGTCATGACTGAGACATTATTGTACCTGAAGGGCTTTAATAGGGTGAACATTCAGCATCTGTTTAAACTAACTGTGAGATCTATCACTAGTGGTCACAAATTACAAATCAGTAGGGGGAGATGGTAAGAAAGGACATACAAACATATTTCTTTACTGAGAGGGTGGTGGATAGTTGGAATTGTCTACCAGATGCTCTGGTTAATGTAGAAATGCTAGTTAGTTTTAAAAATTGGTGGCCTAGACATAGGGACATTGTGATTATTAATGGTAGGGAAAATTAAGTGAGGGTGTGGTGATTCATTGCAATCTGAGCTATGGTTAATTAAATAGGGGCCTAATCAGTGCTAGGCTAGTAAGGCCCTAGTTAGGAAACTGAGTGACATGATGGACAGTATATCTTTTTCTGTCCTATGTATCTGTGTTTAATGTCATAAGCAGGCAGGTGGTTAATAAAAAGAGAGGGAAAAAAGTGCTCTGAATACAGAACCCTGGGGTACCCCATGTTTTACTGAATGTGGAGAGAAAACCACACCATTCACTTTCACCACTTGGGATTGTTTAACCAGGTAATCACAAAACCACTCAGGTGACAAAAACAAAAAAAAATAGCTAAGTTTTCAATATAAGTTACTTGTAGGTCTGAGTCAGCCTTTAAAACGGGTACAGTCATACTTTTGAAAAATTCTGGGATAAAAGTTTTAAGTACACTAATATTCTGAAAATATTCCAAAGAAAGTAAAATGCTATTCCAAGTATGCAAAGCAAAATATAAAAAAGTTATTTTACCAATGTCAATTCAAGTTTTAAGGATAAAAAGTGAGTTACTAATAATAGACATTAGCTGAATTGAATTTGTCATGGAGACTAAATACAGTATGTAACCAGGTATTTTGGCAATGTATGTTCCATTCAATACGAAAGCACAGCCATCAATAATGGCATCTTGCATCAAAAGTAAGGAAAGCCAGTTGGTTTGTGTCACAATAATGACTTGTATAACACAGAAAAAGAGAAATCTACATAATTTGGGACATAATGTATCCTAACAGTGGGGTTTCTCTATATACAATGATAGTGCCATACTCAGATAACGGCATTATCAGCTAGTTAACTAACTAGTTTCTTTCTTGTGTCAATGGAAAAGCAATGTCCAGATTAAAATAATTAACTAAGTTTTGGATTTGTTTTTGGTAGATTGGCAATATGGTGTTCAAAGCCAAGATTACTGCCCAAAATTAAACCTAAGTACTTAGACCTATTAAAGTTATTAAGAACAATTCTTTGACTATTAACAATTTTTAATTTGTGACATACTGTAGTTTGCTCAGCTGCTGCCTTGGCTCACAAGTCATTTTGACAGTTTGTTATGTTTGAAAGTAGCTTGTTGTTTAAAAACCATTGTTGGATTATGAAAAAAAAAATATTGAAGAATCATAATTTTAAAGTATAGCGGCAAGAGCATAAAGATGCAGGTGACAAGTAAACTTTAGTTTTCAGAGATTTTATATAAAAATTGTGAACAAAAGTGGCCCTAACATTGAGTCCTGTGGGGGCACATTGGCAATAGTTTTCGGAAAACCTGAATGTGCAGAATCAAATCATACCATAGTCTGTCTGTCAGATAAATATCCAACCTAGTGCACCATTAGATAAGCCAACACTACATAGTTGAAGCAATCTATGGTTTACAAGGTCAAATGTTTTTGTAACATCACTGAAAAGTGAGCTGAACAACTGACTGATATCCATTGCCTCATAAATAACATTTAAGACTTTTAAAAAGCTGTATTTGTTCAATGCTTAGGTCTGAAACTAGACTGGTTTGAATGCATAACTTTACTATTTTGACAATGAATAATAATTTTCGCAGTTATGGAAATTGAAGAAATAGGTCAATAATTATTCAGGTCATGAATGCTTCACTTTTCACTTACAGTTCATCTACAGCTGATGTTTCTTATTGAGTTGAAGTCATAATACAATGCTTGTGACATCACAGCCATTTCATAAGCATTAGAACTGTCACATGCAGAGTGATATGGCCCTATCTGTAAGCAGGCTGTTAGGGACAATGCTCTACTTGTCATGTAAATGTCCCTAATCATTCTGGACAGAATTACTTGTAGTTCAGAATTCTGAGGAACAGTGTGTAACTAAGTTCTGTTGATGCCAGTGTGTAACTAAGTTCTACTGATTTTTGTTGTTGTTGATGGCCAAAGCACCTCTTTAACTGTGGACTATGGAGACAACCCATTTGAAATGGATCATTGAAACTACATTTCATGTGTTTGAAAAGTATTATGTGAGAGTAATGCATATTAGTATTTCTGTTCCTTTATATTACTTTTCTTTTGCTCAAGATAGAGAAGTCGATAGGGAGAAGGGCAGCGGTAAATGGAGAAACAGGCAAAGGCAGTAAGGACAGGGAAGGGGCTAAAAGGGGTAAGGCCATCAAAACATGGAGGGCAATGAGTACCAATGCCTGTAGTCTGAGTAACAAGCTCCCTGAACTAGTGGCCTTGATGGAAGAGGAATGCCTGGATATCGTGGCAGTCTCACAAATAAGGTACACAGAGAACCATGACTGGGATGTCAACATACAGTACCAGCTTACACAGTCTACAGGAGGGACAGGGAGGGTAGAAGAGGAGGAGGAGTAGCTCTCTATGTAAGGGAAATGATCAAAGCAACAAAACTAAAAGGTAAATAGGGAGGAGAGAAGGCACTGTGGGTCACCCTGGAGACAGGAAATGACACCACAATCTGCAAGGGTGTTGTATATAGACCCCCATCTCAAGGGGAGGAAATGGACAAGGAAATGATAGAAGGCATCCTTAGGAAGGCAGAAAAAAGGGGAGATATTGTTGATGGGGCACCTGAATATGCCAGATGTTAACTGAAGCACCTTTGATGCAGCTACATCCAAGAGCAGGGTCATTCTCGATGCCCTACAGGAGGCATGCTCAGACAGCTAGTCTTGGAACCCACTCGGGAGGGAGCATTCTTAGACCTGGTACTCTCAAATGGGGATGGAGAGAGGATCTCAAATTTAGAAGTGAATAGCCATCTGGGAACAAGTGACCACCAAACAGTGTGGTTCACGATAAACACAGCCGTAGAGTCAAGCCATACAAAAGTGAGTGTACTGGATTTTAGGAGGGCCGACTTTGTCAAAATGGGAGAGTGTCTCAGAAAAGCACTAGCAAATGGGCAAGAAGGAGGGGTGGAGGAACAATGGGGAAACATCAAAACTGCTATCACAGAGGGAACAATATTTTGTGTAAACCAAATAAACAAATCAAAATAAAGGAAAAAAACACCATGGTTCTCAAAAGATGTGACGGGGAGGGTTAGGGAGAAAAAGATAGCATTCAGGAAGTATAAGATAACACAGAAGGAGCAGGACAGAGAACTGTACCAGTTAAAGCAGAAGGAAGTGGGGAACAGTCAGAATAGCAAAGGCCCAAACTAAGGAAAAGATAGCCAACTCAGTTAGGAAGGGGGATAAAACCTTTTATAGGTACATTAGGGAGCGAAGAAAGACCAAGGGAGGGATAGTGAGGCTTAATAAAGGGAGGGTGGGTGGGCAGAGGGTGACCGTGAAAAGCAGGGATACTGGAACGAATACTTCTACTCAGAATTCACAAAAGAAGAAGAGGGAAAGGTACCTAATCCAATCAATAGAAGCACTCGTGGGGGCGCGATACCTGTCCATTCACAGAAGAAAGGGTTCTGAAAGAACTCCTGAAACTGAAGGTGGACAAAGCAATGGGCCCTGATAGGATTCATACCAGAATTCTAAAAGAACTAAAGGGAGAACTAGTGACATCACTGACTACCCTTTTTAACAAATCATGGGAGGATGGTGTGGTACCTAAGGACTAGAGGAGGGCAGATGTGATTCCCCTTCACAAAAGTGGGAGCAAAGCAGAGGCAGGAAACTACAGACCTGTTAGTTTGACCTCAGTGGTAGGGAAAATGATGGAATCACTTCTGAAAGAAAGAATTGATGAGTACCAAGAGGCCAGCAGGGCATATGGCCCAAGGCAGCATGGATTCACAGCAGAAAGGTCATGCGAGATGAATCTAATAGAGTTCTTTGACTGGGTGACCAAAGTAGTAGACCAGGGAGGAGCTGTGGACATGGTCTACCTAGACTTTAGCAAGGCATTTGACATAGTCCCACACAAAAGATTAATAAACAAATTAGCCAGCCTGGGAGTGGGTCCCAGGGTGGTAGCCTGGGTAAAAAATTGTCTGGACAACAGGACACAGAGGGTAATAGTAAATGGAGTCCACTTCGAAGAAAGGGGGGTTACTAGTGGGGTACTGAAGGGTTCAGTACTGGGTCCAGTCCTTTTTAATGTCTCTATAAGTGACATTGCTGAATGACTGGAAGGAAAAGTATGCCTCTTTGCAGATGACACAAAGATCTGCAACAGGGTTGATACACAAGGGGGGTTGGAAAGGATGAGAAGGGACTTGGCAAAGTTGGAGGAATGGTCAAAATTATGGCAGCTTAGATTCAATGCAAAGAAGTGCAATGTAATGCACCTGGGAAGCAAAAACCCTGGGGAAGAGTACATAATGCGGGGGGAGATACTAATAACAACAAAAATGGAAAGGGACCTGGGGGTAGTCATATCAGATGATCTAAAAGTAAGCAAGAAACGTAGAAGGCAGTAAGGAGGGCTGGGGGATACTGGGATGTATAGGAAGAGGCATCACCAGTAGAAAACAGGAAGTTGTTATCTCTCTGTACAGACAGTTGGTGAGACCCCATCTGGAGTACTGTGTGCAGATCTGGAGACCCCATCTCCACAAGGACATAGACAGGATGGAGGCAGTCCAGAGGAGGGCAATTAAAATGGTGCAGGGTCTGCACCGGAAGCCATACAAAGAGAAACTAAAGGAGCTTAATATGTATACCCTCGAGGAAAGGAGGGAGAGGGGGGACATGATAGAAACTTTCAAGTACCTCAAGGGAATCAAGTCCAGGAGTGTAGCATCTTTCAGAAAAAGAGATGTGCAAGAATAAGGGGGCACAATTTGAAACTAGAAGGAGGATGGCTCAAGGGCAATATGAGGAAGTATTTTTTTCACGGAGAGGGTGGTGGACGCATGGAACAGCCTTCCTGAGGAGATCTTGGAGTCAAAAACAGTGGGGGAATTCAAGAATGCATGGGACAGACATAAGGTAGCTCTGGTGAGGGGGTAGGAAGAAGTAGGCATTTGGTTAACTAGGCTATGCAGCTTATCCAATTGGTAGTGAAATGGGCAGACTGGGTGGGCCGAGCGGTCCTTATCTGCCGTCAAAGTCTATGCTTCTATGTTTCTATATCTTCCGCAGATATAAATGTGCATTTTACTTATGAAAACAAAGTCTGTGGGTGTAATGCTGGAATACTCAACTAATCTAAGGCCTGGATTTTTCACATGTCTACCTGGTACTGGTAAAGCATTTGAGATGGAGAATACAGCCCTGGAGGGACAACGGATTCCATGTAATAGCAACTAAAACATTTCATTATATTAACTAGTTTCTGTTTAGAAAATAATAATATTGGTACCAGTACTTGTTATTTTTTCTTAAAAGTAGACTGTCACTATTATTAGTTACTAAAACAGTAATAATATTACAGCACACTGTTAAAAGTCAACATTGTTTGCCTGAGACCTGTATTTCTAATATGATACAGCATGACTTGTTTTTCTTCTTCTTCTTCTTTATTGTAATGATCTTTGGAACTGTTACAAGACACTTTTGTGAGATACTGTACTGTAGTTTGTAGTAGGTAATGCATTAAATATTATTTACTGAGTAATTAAGTTCTAAACTTACATCTTCAGGATAAGGGAAGCCACCAGTTTCAAGCTTAGAAAATGCGAGCTGGTCATTTACTTTTATTTCAAAGCTCCCTGTGATAGGAAAGAGAAACATTATTAGAATCAAGTTACAGCAATGTTGATGAATTGAAAATCCTCCCCTTTTGCAAATGCCTGGTAAGCGTTATTGCCTTGAGCATGTTAGCTCCAGTAGATGGTGGTTTCTGAAAAGTTTTGTTGTCTTTTCTGTCATTTACTTCTAGTAGGTTAATAACAATCTTTGGCAGTTTGTCTGCATACCACCTTGCTTTCAGTACCTTCACATGATGGCATGAGGAGCAGGTGTGGTTAAACAGGGCATTGGGCAATGTCACTTACTGGAGTAGCAGTGCCTACTAACTATAGCCATGTTTACACAGCCACATTACTCTTAATTCTCCTCTGCTCCTTTACCACTGCGCTGTGTGTTCCACCACTAACTAACAGTTTACACAGCCTTCCCTCACTGCACTGTAGATAACGCCTCGGAGGGGCTGTACATTTCGTGGGCTGGGTTTCCAGTAACTGACGTAGGCAGTGATGCAGTGCTGCCACACTCACTGCCTTCATCACTTTCACTAGTTGCATTGACTTCCAGTATACAGGAAGCGCTGGCACAGAATTACCCACTGTTTGAAATCTGTGTGCAGCTGTAGCGTGGCAATCTGAGCAAGGAGCAACTTGACCAGTTCAATTTCTTATTATATATAAACATAACAGCAACACAATAAATAATCTACTGGCCTGCAGAACAGCCACAGGCAACCCCCACCCCCAAAGCCATACGCCTGGTTCTCAGAAAAAAAAAAGACACTGACCTCGATTGTATGGTACAAAAGCTTTAATTTTTTAATGCCAATTCACAAACACAGGAGACGGTCACATTACTATTGTTTCCAGGGGTCACAAGCCAGCCAGTGTGCTGATACTTCCTTGTTCTGGCACAAAGGCACATGGGGGCCACTGGAGGAGTCTGGGGAAAAAAGGATCCGCAGTGGATCACGCACTGAAGTGAGTTCACACCACCACTTAATGCACTGGATCCACTAGACATCTCCACTCTTGAGTCAGAGAAAAAAGGGATGCAAAGGTCTCTAGAACTACTCCAGTGAGTGTCCACAAAGCACACTTTGCAGCGCATCAACCTGTGCACATGGATTGATGCACTGCAGAAACAGTAGTGTAAACATGGCTTATAAGTGTTACTCTCCAGTCTTCTGCCTCACCTCCTTATCTTCGCTGTCAGTGCTGTATTCCTGCTGCAACTGAATTGGATTTTTTTCACTGAGTCATTAGTGAATAAAAGGTCTTCAGTTTATATCTGTTTAATTGGTATACTATGGACTTGCATACTGCAATTTGGACTCATAAAATTTCTGGAGCTCCAAAATTCTAACAACAAACATGTATTATCCACAGTATTACATGGAATACAAGTATCACCCAGGATCTAGCAAAGTAGTTAGAGGCCAAAGATGTTTTTAAAGGGAAGGTCCCCTCAGCCTTTTATTCTGTTTCCATGTGTAGTCCGTAGGCATGCACAATGATTGCCTCTGTTATACCCTCCTAATTTCATCAGGATTTAAATGTAAATGAAGGTACTTAAAAAGCTACTGATGACTCAAAGAAAACTTTGAAAAACATAATAATTAGGTACAATTCAGCTTGCATTCCATATATATTCTATATATTTCTCTTCCCCATTATTTATTACTGAGTAAATCTGCATGACTACATGATCTTTATCCCTTAGAGATCCCTTAGCGTTCATCTCCCTCTATAGCTTACTCCCTACTTCACTTCATAATCCTCTGTTGTGACATCACAGTGTGTTGCCATGACAGTAACTGTGACATCACAATCAATGCATATGACCTTAGGTAGGGGAGAAAGCAACAGAAATAGATGAAATCCTCAGGAAGAAAGATTCTGATTTAATGCAAATGACCTCAGTAATAAATAATGGGGAGGAGGAATACAGAACTAATGTGAAACACAAGTTGAACTGTATCTAAATATTATGATTTCTTAACATTGTCCAGAAGGTGTCAGCTACTCTTTAAATCTGGTGTTAAAACCTG
Organism: Neoceratodus forsteri; assembly: GCA_016271365.2. Classification (NCBI taxonomy): domain Eukaryota; kingdom Metazoa; phylum Chordata; order Ceratodontiformes; family Ceratodontidae; genus Neoceratodus; species Neoceratodus forsteri. The sequence goes on from CM028129.1 coordinate 691,236,048, forward strand.
CTTAACTCTATTGCAAAGGTCATGACCTGACTTGTAAGGCATCCTGGAACTTTATGATATTTTGTTGCTAAAGTCTGCAGTAGTTGCACTGTATTAGTCCATGATGTTGCTGTCCTCTACAGTCCCTATGTTCTTGCCTATGCTGGCCATGAAACTTTTCAAGGCATAGTAAGTTCCTTACTGTTTTCTGTAGTTTAAAAGAGTATCTAAGTTAGAAAAAAGTGCTTTAGAGAATACAGGAACTTCACAAGACATGTAACAGAACTGAATGAGAGTATAATTCCGTTGACTTGTGCATGTACACATCAACTCCCATGATGCCTTCCATGAGTGGGGTCATGACCTTTGGAATGGACACAAACAAGTTATCACACCAGGGCAAAGCAGATTGAAACAACCTCATTTATTTTTATTTATTTATTTATTTAGGAAGTCAGAATTACAACTCTTTGACTCATAGACTCATTTCCAAAAGCTCTACATCAGAATAAAACATAGACATTCATACAGTACATACATAGAATAAATGTGGGTGAGCAATCATACAGAGTATAAGTACAATGAGCACTGGTTAATGCCTATACATTTGGTAGCTAAAACAGAGCAGCGCTATCGACATATTTACCTAAGCGGTTAAGACCTATACAATTGGTAGCTAAAGCAATGCATGATATTAGTTGGTAGTAAGCCGCCTCAGGGAGGCCTTGTCTTATACATGATACAACACATTCATAGTCCAGTGCAACTATATGGTAACCAAGGGAGGTGAGGAGCCTGTAGGCTAGAAATAGTGAGGGCTCTCCACTACCTGGCCAAGGGCGGGTGCGAGGCCTAGCAGCGTGGTCATCTATATTTAAATTAGGATAAAATTAGGGGGATGCAAAAGAGGGAATCATTGTTCATGCCTACAAACTACACAAGTATATAGAAAATAGACTGAGGGAATTTTCCCTTTAAATTGCAGCAGTGTTCTCATTGCATTACAGCACCCTTGCCCCATACATGGAGCACAGTGCTGCAATTGTTTCCTGAGCACCCACATACTGGAGCTGTGGAGCATCGGGGGTACCTTGGGTTCCTCCCCTGACTTGATCCTTTATGGGGGTGTAAAATACACCCTCTCTCCAACAAGATCCCAGGAGATATATATTGTATCTAATAGTGGTGTGATAGCACCACTGTAGCTAGGGTTGAGTTAATGTGTATGTCAAAACCTCTGCTTTAGCACCTTATAAGGTGACCATTCTAGGATCAAGGCATTTAACCCTTAGGCTGCCAAAAGAATTAGAAGGTATTGGAATTTTGGACTAATATATCAGTCCATGGCCATGCAAGGGTTAAAAATTGGCATGCACACTTTCAATCATAGAGGCTAATTGCATGGCAATTGTCAAAAAATAAGTCCAGTAGTGTCGACACTATTTAGTGCAGAGTCCTAAGTGATAATAACATTCCAACTGTCAAAAGAAAAGGTCCCGTAGTGTTGGTGCTATTCAGTACCAGAATTACATAAAAATATCAAAAACTAAGACCTCTTATTTGTGCATGGATAGTAAGAAAAATAGATTGATTTACAACCTGAAATTCAAGTTTGTGAGATATTATTCCACAATAATGTCTTGCATTGGTTTTAAAGGGACAAATGGGTAAATTCAAAAGTTAAAAGTTAAACAACTGGAGGGGGGGGGGGCGTGGCTAGCTGTCGGCCATGGTGGAAGCAATTTTGGTGAGCTCCCTAGAAAACACTCCAAAAATACCGAATAACGGAGTTTCTTCAAATTTTCTCCATCATATTCTGATCTTAACTCCAGCCTATACTTAATTGCTGAACTTGATTTGAAATGGGGAAGAAGAATAGCGAACAGAATACCAACTATTTTACTCCACGAGGAGCGACATCTAAGGTACCATCTCACTCAGCAGGCCAGACTCAAGACGACCCAAAAGGAGATGTTTCTCAACCAGCCACTCTATAAACTTTGCAATCTGTCATTTTTTAAATCTCACCAAGACGGTTCAACAGTTAGATAAAAAAATGAACTCTTACTAAGAGAGGATGCTACAAGTTGAACAAAAGATAGATGGCCTGATCGAGACCACCCAGACAGCAGAAAAAACTTCCGGATGGGCCCAAGCCATTGTGGCTGAATGTGTTAAAGAACAGGCACTATTGCGATCACACCTGGAACACCTAGAGAATCAAACAAGGGCTGCAATAGTCCGTATATTAGGTCTTACTGAGGGGATAGAAGGGGAAGACCTTGCTTTCTGTGCTTCCTGGTTAGAGATAACCTTTGATCTAAAAATAGAAGACTACCTAGTGCGAGCCTACCATGTTAATCTACGCAGAGCTACGGGGCAGATGGGAGGAACCAGATGGTCATGCTGCAAACAGCTTCGTCAGTAATCCGGGACAGAATATTGCAGGCAGTGCGCACTAGGAGGGGAGCCGGTGTAGATGGTACCAGAGTGTTGATTTTCCCGGACCTTTCATACGCTACTAGTACGAAACGAAAGACTTTCAATCCGATCCGTCACAGACTGAGAGATCTAGATATTCCCAATAGTATGCTTATGCCTGCCCACGTGCAAGTTGTGGTAGGCCAGCGTGCATATGTCTACACGGATTCTAAGGAAGCAGTAAAATTGCTGGAGAAGCTGGAGGCCGAACAGGCAGCCAGAGAAGGGGATTCTTCAAATGAATCGGATGATGGTGATACCTGAGTTGGGACTGTGAGTTATATCTGCTCTATTCTTATTTAACTCAAAAAGTATATTAAGGCTGTGGAAACAGTGGTCCAATGTCGGATTTATGGCGCTATCTCTTGTTTATTAAGAGCTGAACTTTAACTGCATCTACAAGGGGACTTTATTAATAATAAAAGGAGGGTCTCTGATCTACTACAATGTGGATAAACGTTATTAAAATACATATTTTATCTTTTAAAACCCCTCTGTTTATGATGGACTTATTGTAGATTTATTTTCAACTCAGACTGTTTTCGGACTCTTAGCTGATACTGAATGAGTTTTTCTTTTTTTGGGGGTGTGTAATGGGGAGCTTACTGAAAAGGAGAGCCGGAGTTTTATCGAATAGAGCTAAACAACAAAGGCAAAAGTGACAGTTAAAAATGTTGGGGAAATTAAATTGGTTAAATATATCTGTAAGGGCATTGCCAGCATTGGTCAAAGTGTCTATACTATTGTAAAAAATGACTTACTATTTGTTATTCCCCCCTGTCTTGTACCTATTGAAGTCATGTCTTTCTCTCCGCATATCAAATGTATAAGAATTTGCATGTTGTATGGTATGATTTATGGAATGTCAATGCATTGCGTTGTAATGTATAAAACATATAAATAAAAAGTATATAAAAAAAATTAAACTGTTGGACACTGCTGGAAACTGCTGGCTAGTACTGTGGAGCAGTCTGTTATCCTGTCTCTGAATAGGGTAGTGTAGAATGTGGAAATGTCGTCTTGGAAAGCCTAAATGCTGCCATCTGGATGGAGTGATCGGAGCTGCTATAAGCAAAACAGCTTTAGTTTTCAAGCAGCTTGTCTTCTAGTAATAAAAACAAAAATGCACTCAGCTGTGAGAGAGCTGTGCTTGCTCGGGTGAGACATTCTGTTGTGGACGTGGTCAGATAGTGTATCCTTGGTGACCCTCTAACACAGCAAGAGCCACCACTATACAGCCATGGCAGTCACAACTGCCTACAACAAAGGGCCCCCACACCACATTCATTATGGTCATCTGACTCAGAGATTTCATTCTGGGTCAGCAGGTGCTTTTGCTAGTCTCCCCGTACTCCAGCCAACTGAGGAGTAGAAGTGGCAGGAAGAGACAGATCTTGTCCTGTTCATAAGCCCAGCGTGAGATGACATAGCCCTCCTCCCCCTGAGCCTCCATGGTGTCCATTCATCAGAGCAATTAGATGCTGTTCTGAGGCAAGAGCAACTGCTTCCAGTCTCCCAGTACTCTATACAATCTAAGAATATAAACCTCCCAGCACATTCCAGCAACTCTCTCCCACAGTCAGAGTTGCCACCATGCAGTCTGTGGGGATGCAGTCACCCACAAAAGATCATCTGCGCTCCTATGTTCCATTGGGCGCTGCTGTCAGTCTTCTCTTGCTTCAGCCAATACAGGAACAGAAGAGGTAAGAAGAGGCAGATTGTGGGCTTTTTCTCACCACTCCAGCAAACATCCCCATTGGGAGCATCACCATAATGGGAGGCGCAGCAGGACTGGTGAGTCTGTAGTGAGTCAGCAGCAAGAGGCAACATGGTTGCAGGACTCTATGGTCCTTTGCAGCCTGTCACAGATGCTGTAAGCTACCACCTCTGAGGCCCCATTTGGGACAAACATGACTCTTTCTACTCGTAGCACTGTAATTATCCATCTATGTCCCACAGCTGGTTAACTATTCTGTTGTTCTGATTAGAAATACAATAACATGTTTGTACTAACTGTGAACTCTGTTTAGCAATAACATTGCAGTTATTCATAGGTGTACTGTGCATGGCTGACCAGTAGCCCATGACATAGGTGACCGCTATTGGGTGCATACAAAAATGGCGACTCAATCGTGGCACGTGTCAACAGGGCTTCCTACCAGGGAGGTCAACCAGACGGGGGGGCACACTGAGTGAGGGGCGGGAAGGGTTTGTGATGGGTGGTGCCACAGTGAGCTGCCAAGCTGGCCCCATGGCATGATGGGTGGGTGGCAGGCTGGGATTCTGAGGGTGCTGGGTTCGGGTTCAGGCACAAGTACGTTTTGCTGCACTCGGCCCAAATTTTTTTTATGGTTTTGTCCCCCCGACATTTACCCCCCTGGAGTTGATAATCCTATAGTAGGGAGGTGTGGGGGCTGGGGCACAGCCCCCTGCATAAAATTGAAAATTGTAAGTCCCCGGCACCCTTTTGGTGTGCACCGGGGGTGTACATCACCGAAATAAATTTTCGGTAATGCACACGCCCTGAAAGCTATCACCTTTCCATAGTCGCCGTTATGACATAGAACCTGGCTGACTTGATCCCTGCCTATGCTAACTGTCCATTGTATTTCCATTGCTACTGTAACCTTAAATTGTCTGCCTCTGCTATGCCTACTTTCCCAACTCCTCTTTCTCCATTCCTGTATTTTCTCAGAGCAGACGGCAGCATGGCTACACATCACTGCTGGCCAATAAAATGCAGATCATTTGTAGGATAATTCGCATAAAATAACTTTTATTGCACATCAGAATGCCAGGTACATAGATGAACCATGTCCCTTCCCTCAAGCAGCCTTGGCTGCTTTGAGTGAGTAGACATGCATTGTTTGGCTCCTGTTTTGCCTAGTAGCCACCTGCTTTTGGTGGTCATTCCTGTATTTTACCACTTCACCCTCCCTTACCTAGCCCCAAACAAGATCTTCTCTTCCTGTCCCAGCTGCCAGGGCTACAGCTTATCCTCCTCAGAGTTCTCCAACCAGAGTTCTGCCAATACCACAGCCACCCCCTCCTCCATCATGGTCCAGGTGTCATACCCTGCCATAAAGTCATTGATCATCTGCTGAAATTTCTTACCCTCCTTTGGAGGACATTCCTCTCCCACTAATGCCAGCCCCTTCCAATGTCTCCAACAAACACAGGAAGCTTAATCACACAGACTAATCACCCTCTTGCTCATGATGACTGAGGGTTTTCAGCCCAGCTCTGACACACACCCTACATTTTCAGACTTCCTTCCCTGGCCAAAGACCTGACAGTAAGTTACATTAGAAGCCACCATCCAAAATGTTTCATTTATTTATTTCTCAGATTACGATACCTTACAGCCAGAGGCTCTTTTACAAAGGTTCCACGTCAGGTAAAAGACAAACTCAGTTACATAGTAAGTTACAAAAAAACAGGTAAGGTGAACAGTGTATGAAAGACAAAATAAAGCGTAAACTTAAGGAGAATACTGAATGACAATGCAGCCAGGCAAAGGCTATGTCATGATAGAGGGGGGAGGTGGAGCAGGAGTGGGGGAGTATGGGATGGGGGATAAGACAGACAGAATAGGGAAGCTTAGATCACTGGGAATAAGGATGGGGGAGTAGAAATAGAGGGGGGGTCAAGTTCATGATAAATGGGGGGCAGCGGCTTTGGTCAGACAATAACACCTGCACTGTGTTGTGAGGTGCTGTCGAAGTTTGTACTTAAAGGAGCCAATCTTGGACTGGTCGCAGAGTGATGGTAGGAGGTCATTTAGCCAGCTTAGTGCCCTGTACTTGAAGGAGCGCTGTGCCATGGAGGTGTGACAGAATGTGACTTGGTAGACCAGGTTAGACATTCCATGGGTGTGGTGGGGGTTAGTTACCTGGTTAAAAAGCTTTAGGAAGACTGGAGGGGTTAAACCAAGCTGGATTTGTTTCGCAAACAGGCAGGTCTCATACTTTATATGGCCCTTAAGGTGTAGCCAGTTAGATCGAGCATACAACTCACAAGTATCAGTGAGTCTATGTGCCCCAGTAGCTAGTAAGTAGGTTTTATTAAGGGCTATGCTAATTCTTTTAAGCGTGGTATCCATGGCAGTACCATAAATAATTAGCCTGCAGTCAATTAAGGAGAATATTGAACTGCTGATTGCTCTGTGGAGGGCATCAGGGGTGAGACAGTGCCTATTCCTATATAAGATCCCAATCCTGGTGTTTACTGCCTTAGTTAAATGATCCACATGGGCGACAAATGCCATGGAGGTATCTAAGGTTATACCAAGCTATTTGAACTGCAGGACCTGTTCAAGGGGTGAGTTAAGATTGTTAAGGATGGTCAATTGGAGTAGTTTGTTCCTATTGTGAGGAGAGATGAAAAGCATAAATTTCTTTTTTTTTTGTAATTAAGGAGTTTGTGGTCAGAGAACCATTTCTCGACAGCAGAGTTGCCCTGTAGTTGTTGTTCAAGGGAGAGGGTCAGGGTGACTCAAGAAAATGATGGCATCATCCGCATAAAGAAGTAAGTTAGATGAGCAAGCCTGAGGGAGGGTGTTGAGGAATAGACTAAAGAGCAGGGATCCTAGGAATGATCCTTGCGGGACCCCAGATCACACATGGTAGCTGTCGGAGAGCACATTACTTATTTTGACTTTCTGGGATCGGTCACCAAGGTAGCTTTCAAACCAACCCGTTACCTCAGCTGAAAGTCCCAGGGCATGGAGTGAGTTGGGTTATAGGGTATGATTAACTGAAGTCAATATATATCACCCCCACTAGGTGACTCAGGTCCAGAGAGTTATGTATAAAGCCAGTGTATTCAAGTAACGCAGTGGTAGTGTTATGCGCCTTCCTAAATCCATGCTGTTGTGGGCATTGTAGTTGATATTTCTCAAGGGATTCCATAAGCTGATCCAAGACAATGCATTTCAAGGCTTTTGAGAGGGGTGGAAGAATGGAAATAGGGCGATAGTTAAAGGGCTGAGTTCGGTCACCACTCTTGTGGATAGGTGTAACCACTGCGACTTTCCATAGTGCTGGGAACTGCCCAAGGAAGAGTGATAGGTTCAGCAGTTTAGAGAGGGGTAGTAGAACTGCATTCAGGGTTAAGTAAAGGAATTTCAGATCAAGCAAGTCACTACTGGATCTAATTTTGCCTAGCAGCCGACCTAAGTATTTTTTAGCCTCAGTTAAGGTGGCTCTCCTGAAATGAAATGGGGGAGCTTGGGAGGGGGCAGGCATTATTGCCCTTTGTTATGCAGGTCAGTGTATCAAAAAGGTCAGGGGGAAGAATGCCACCAAGGTCGGAGAAGGCATTGTTTAAGGAATCAGCAATGCACTTGGGGTCCTGGGCAATCTCGCCCTCAACTTCAATACTGGTGGATGAGGATTTAGAGAGACTGCCAATCAGACATTTAAGGATATCCCAGAACCTCCTGCCATCACCCCAGGAGTTTGAGAACTCATCCTTAAAATGCTGGATTTTAGCTAGATGGATTTTGTGGCTATAGGCATTCCTGGATGCTTTGTACAGCTGAAGCTTAGTCTGTTTGCTGGTGGCACAGGCATGGTGCCAAGGATTGTCACTGGAGGCCATTTAGTTTAGGGAAGGGGTAATCCAGGGATTATTAGCCCCCTTCATCTTCCTTTCTTTGATGGGGGTGTAGATGTCACAGGCAGTATTGAATTTGGTGACGAAATACTCAAGTGCTTGGTCGATGTTATGTGCTTTGTCAATAGAAGACCAGTCATAATTTAGAAGATGCTCCTCAAGGTTTTCCAGCTGCCCTTTCTTCAGTACCCGGTGCAAAACTGCTTTGGCCAGAGGCTTAGGGGACCTGTTTGACCAGAAGCAGAGAACAGGGGAGTAGCCACTAATAGCATCTGAGCGGATGGCAGCACTGGAAATTTTCTCCGGTTGGTTAGAGATAATCCAGTCTAGGAGGGAACTGGAGCCCATCCAGTGGTTAATTCTGGTAGACAAGTTGATTAACTGGGCTATATTGATCGAGGTAAGGGCATCCTTGAAGGGGGAAGCCTCAGGGGCCAGCCAATTAACACTGAAGTCCCCTAGTGCAATTACTTCTGTGTTAGGGGGCAGGTTGGATAGGTAGTCAATGAGCCTGTTGAAGCAAGTGGCCTGATCATGTGGGGGCATGTAAACTGAGATAATGGTGAGGTATTTACCGTGGGGCCCTAATAATAGCATGAAGGCAAGGACCTGAACATTTTTTTTGGAGTCCAATTGACTAATAGACCAGTTAAGTCTGTGGTCCATACAAATGAATGTGGATATCCTCGTGATATCCAAAATCTAGCTTTCTCAAAAAAATCAGTTGCAATCACATTTTACTACTTTGGATGTTCTGTCCACAGGCAGGACCAGGGTAAGCAAAGGGCAGGGGGTGCAGTGTAGGTATAGCACAGCCTTCTCTGAAGCTGTACTCTCTACTGATTCACCCAAATCCCATGAATGTTAATAGGCAAAACAATGTATTCACTGTTACCCACTTATTTTCATTTTTGGCATCTGGAATCAGATCTGTCTGTCTTCTTGAACTCTTTGCACCTCCATCAACTTTGCCCAGCTCTGGGGAACTCCTTATATTGAGAGATCTAAAACACTGATTGGATTGGATCTGCCTCTGGAACATTAGTGCATAATATCCAAGGCATTCACCCATTCACGTCATGGAGTCCATATGTCTAAACCCCCTCTATCTCAAACCACACACTTATTGATGGGGTCCTCTCCTCTCATCTACACTGTACTACTGAATCAGGCACCCTCCACTCATTATTAGTGATCTCCACATGATCTATCATGTCTGGAAGAATCATAGACCAAAGGTCGTGTCCTTGGTATACTCACTCTTTCTTTCTTGGACTTTGACTCCCTGTAGTCAGATCTCCAAAATACAGACTGGTTTCCTGTTAGTAAATGTGATCATAAGTATGCTACTTGGATCAGCTTCCACAAAAAATTTATAGCTGCCTTGATAGACATGTCCCACAAAACAAATCTGTAAAAGGTCTTCACCTTCATTGAGTTTCCTCAGAACCTGTTGTCCAATTTAAAGTCTGTGTCTTCTCCTTGTACGTGCACAAGGCAAATGATCTCCTAAAACACCTGGTAAGGTATAAACAGCTATGTGATAGCTACCTTAAAACCAGTAGGGCTGCTAAGGCTAGCTACTGTATACTACCACCAACTTACGAGCAAACCTAACTTATCCTGCCAAATTATGCAAGGCAACACACAACCACTTTGATCCACATGCACAGTCATTCCATGCTCCTTAAACCTTGGTAATTATTTCACCTCTGACTCGGTAGATGTTGTCTTCATCTTGTGACAGGGTTGAATAAGGCTCTGCCCCACTTGTTATGCAGAAAGAGTTTAAACACAAGGAATGAACACTTCAACGGTTTTGCAATTCTCCGCCTCTCGCTATCTCTTTGCCTTCCCTTGCTATTTATGTCTTTTCTTCCCCCTTTGCATATCTGCAGTTATAAAAAATATATGTGAATCTTTACATGGAAACGTCACTGATACTGGGATCCCTTTGTTTAAAACTGTATATACAGTATATAGTTTTACTGTTGAAATTATTGCAAAGCTATTTGGAACTCAAGGGGTTAACCTGAGATGCAGTTTTTAAGCCTTTTGCAGAGCTGTAAACAAGAGGTCAGTTCTGGGTCATTATGTTCTTTTTGCTGCACCTGCGAGAAACTGACAAGAACATTTTAGGGAAACAGGATGTCTTAACTAGCGGAGGTTGCAAAGACTTATAAAAACAGCAGCAATGCTTTTGCTAAAAACAGACTTGAGAAACTGAGATTTGAGATTAAGAAGAAATACTCAGAACAAGGACTTTGTTTTATCTGTTTGTGCTGCCTTGGTAAATAGTTATACTGAACAATTTTTATTTTTATTTTGCTGTTATTGAGAAAAATAAAACACTATTTGTGAATTTTGAAACTGCTCCTGGTTTTCCTATGCTTCCTGACCTGTGCCTCAATGACAGATGGTGTCAAACTAAGTGGGATTTATGCTGTGCATACTCTAAGCCAGGCGTTTTGTGCGTGGGTACTAGACCTGGTACCAAGGACACATAGAAGAAAGGTATGGATTCTGCAGCGGCAAGTCCAGGAGTGATTACCAGAAGAATGGCAGCCAAACTAGCAGAGACAGAAGTCCAAGCTGAGACTGTATAGCCAGCACCAGTGATGGAAAAAAAAAGAACAGGCAGTGACAGAACCTGAAAGCCTGACTGCCTTTTTCAAATGGCAGGCTATACAACAAACAGAGATGAAGAAACAGAGAAGAGAGGAGATGCAGCTGAGAGAAAAAGAAATTCAATTTTTAATGGCACAGAGAAAAGAAGAAATGCAACAACTCAAGAAGCACAGAAGAGAAGAAATGCAGCAATGGCTAATGCCTTGCAAGCTATCAAAGGCAGAGGATCTGGAACAGGTCCAACAGAGCAACAAAACACAAACAACTTAAAATACATTAAACTTACAAACCTGTGTCCCTCAGATGATACTGAAGCATACCTGACAACTTTTGAAAGGATTGCCTCAGCCTGCCAGTGGCCAAAGCAGCAATGGGCAATCAGACTGGTACCTTACCTGACAGGTAAAGCCCAACTTGCTTACAGTAATATGGACATTGCACAGTCAGAAAACAATGACCTGGTGAAAAGCAAAATCCTGAAAAGGTATGACATCTCAAGAGAAACATATAGGCAAAGACTCCAGTTCCTGAAGTATAACTCAGTCAACAATCCTCGAGAAGCCTTCACCCATCTCAGATAACTCCTTATTAAATGGTTCCTACCAGAGGGCAAAACAGTCCCACATATCATCGACACATTTGCAATGGAGCAATTCATCAACATCCTATCTAGAGATGTGCAGCTTTGGGTGAAACACCAACCAGAAAGTGAGGAAAAGGATGTTTCTTTGGCTGAGGACTATCAGATGGCCAGATAGACCATTCAGCAGCAAGGTAACAGCCCAGCACCAGTAAGACGCTCTTTTTCCAAGTCTGATAAGAACTCTGGTGGGGTTACAAATCTGCACCCATAGACTTTATTTGCTATAACGCTAATGAGCCAGGTCATATTGCAAGAAATTGCCATAGTAAGAAGAGTGACACTGGAGCAGATTTGTCCTTAGCAAATTGGGGCAAGTACTTAACAGATGTCAAGGTGGGAGATAAAACTGTGAAAGGACTTACTGATTCAGGAAGCAGACAGACCCTAGTGCATATTGAAGTGCTGGGAAAACAATGTCCAAAAGGACCAGGTACTGGTGTCATCTGCATCCACGGGGACACTCAATACTATCCCACCAGCCAAGTGACTCTGACAATTAATGAGGTGTCACACCAAATGAAAGTTAGGGTAGTACCTAAGCTACCTGTACCTGTGATTATTGGAAATGACTTTCTAGGATTTACTGAGTTAACCAATGAGGGAGTAAATCCTGATGTTTCAGCAGCAGTGGTGACCAAAGCTCAGGCAAAGAAAATTTCAGATGGTGGGGACTCTTTTCCTTTTGCTGATTTGGATTCAGACTTGTTTGAGCAGAGCTCCAAGATCCGAAAGTCCAGGAAAGAAAGACGATGCCTGAAGAAATAGTGGCAACAAAAGACTGATGGACATAAGGGGTTACCATATGAAAATGCTAAAACTAAACTGATCACCGATTGTGATTTTCTTTCAGAATGAGCTAACAATGTTTCTCTCCAGGGTTATTTTAAGCAGCTGGGGGTGAAACCAAAACAGAGTGAACCTATGTTTAAAAAATGTAATGGGCTACTGAACAGAGTTTGGTTTAAACCTCAGGCACAAGACCAGATAGAACAATTGGTTCTATCACAAAAGTATAGATCTGAGTTGTTACTGATAGCACATGATAGTCCTATGGCAGGTCACTCTGGGAGGGATTGTACCCTTGCCAGATTGCTGTACAGATTTTACTGGCCTAGATTTCATGAAGATGTCCCTACCTATTGCGGTTCCTGTCCTGAGTGTCAGAAAGTATCCCCAGTGACTAAAAAAGGCAAGGTGCCACTGGTGCCCCTACCCTTGATAGATGTGCCTTTTGAGAGAATTGCAATGGATGTGGTTGGCCCTTTAGACAAAAGTAAAAAGGATAATCGATTCATTTTGGTTGTATGTGACTATGCTACTCGACACCCAGAAGCAGTTCCAATGTGTACTGTCACAGCCCCAAAAGTGTCAGCAGAGCTTGCCAAAATTTTCAGCAGGGTGGGCATACCTAAAGAGATCATTACTGATCAGGGTGGTAAATTTAGTGCTGCGTTACTGAAGGAGCTGTACCGACTACTAGGTATCACTGCCATAAGAACCTCCCCTTATCACCCTCAGACAGACATTCTTGTTGAGCGTTTTAATCAAACCCTAAAATGCATGTTAAAAAGATTTATAAAAGGGTAAGGGAAAGACTAGGACCAATACTTACCTTACCTGCCTTTTGCTTACAGAGAAGTGTCACAAACATCAACAGGTTTTTCACCCTTTGAAATGTTGTATATTAGACAACCTAGAGGGCACTAGATGTAATAAAAAGAAATATGGGAAGATACCCCGAATCAGAAACAATCAATTACATCTTATCTGTGTGCCCTGAGAAAGAACCTGGTAAGATAAATTGAAATTGCCCACAGAAATCAAGAAGAGGCCCAAAACCAGCAGAAGGTATATTATGACCATGGAATAAAGGAAAAAGTTCATGAGCCAGGTGAAAAGGTCTTGCTGCTGTTACCTACTACAGAAAATAAACTGTTAATGAAGTGGCAAGGGCCTAATGAAGTGCTTAAATGTACTGGCCCAGTTAACTATGAGTTTGAGAGCCCTGATAGGAAAAATCCTACTAAGATATACCATGCTAACCTCCTCAAGAAATAGGCTGAAAAAACACCAAAAGCTGTTTTGCTGGTTTTACCAGAAACTGATAAAGAAGATGTTGATAAAGCTTATGATAGACTGGTACAAACTGTAACTGCTGATGCTGTAACTGCTGATGCTGTAAAGATGAATGTTTCCTTAACCTCCAAACAAACCACAGAAATTTGTAACTTGCTAAAGACATTTAACAGTACTTTTACCACAGTACCAGGCCAAGAAAAAGGGGTTGAGCACTAAAAGTGACAAGGAATGCTTGCCCTATTAGACAAAAGACATACAGATTACCAGAGTGGTTAAGAGCAGACATAGTTAAGGAAATACAAATAATGTAATAATCTGGTATCATAGAAGAGTTGAGAAGTGCTTGGTCATCATCAATGGTGATTTTAAACAAAAAAGAAGGGGGAGTAAGAATCTGCCTTGATTTTAGGAAACATAATCAAGTGTCAGAATTTGACAGTTATCCTATGCCCAGAATACAGTAGGTGATTTGGTGGACAGACTAGGGAGTGCCAAGTTTATGAGTATCCTCAATCTCACCAAGGGATACTGGCAAATCTCAATAGCTAAAGAATCCAGAGACAGAACTGCATTTGCCACTCCTGTAGGATTCTATCAGTTCACCACCATGCTGTTTGGTTTACATCGTGCACCCGCTACATTCCAGCAGCACATGGATGTAATTTTATCCCCTCACACAGGTTATTGTGCTGCATACCTGAATTATGTTATGGTATACAGTCCAGAGTCACCTGGAACACCTACGAGCAGTTATCCAGTTGATCAAAAACACAGATCTAACAATTAATCCTACCAAGTGTGCATTGGGCATGCAGGAAACCAGATATTTGCGCTGTGTTTTGGGAAATGTAGAAGTCAAGCTAGAGGTTTCCAAGATAGAAGCTGTAGCTAACAGCTCTATCCCCAAAACCAAGAAACATGTCAGGTCATTTTTCTGGCTGGCTGGTTATTATCAGAGATTTATTCCCAGCTTTGCCAAGTTAGCTACTCCCCTCACTGAACTCGCAAAGAAACGGTTCCCGAATAATGTGAAGTGGACCCCCGAGTGTGACAAGGCTTTTTAGGCCATTAAGACTGCATTATGTTCAGCCCTTGTTTTAAGAAGCCCAGTCTTCAAGAAACTATTTCTGTTACAGACTGATGCAACAGAGGTAGGCCTAAGTGCAGTCTTGAGTCAGCATGTAGATAGGAAAGAACATCCTATTCTATACATAAGTAGGAAATTGCATGATAGAGAAAAAAGGTACTCCACCACTGAAAAGGAATGTCTTGTGTCAAAGTGTGCCATGGAGTCCCTTAAGTTTTACTTACTGGGAGCTGACTTTGTACTTGTACCAGATCACAATCCTCTCTGTTGCCTTAACCAAATGAAGGATAACATTCTAGAATCACACAGTGGTACCTGGCACTACAGCCATTTAAATTTAAAGTGATGCACAAATCTGGGAAAGAGAATGTCAATGCTGATTTTCTGTCATGATGGATCAGGAATTGAGAATTCCGAAGGTTGAAAAAATGTGAGTTGAAACTTCTCTGTTTGCTATGCTGCATATGCACTGAACTGTAAAGGTTATAAACTAATTTTAGAAAAGACATAAAAGAAAGTTTTGGAAACCTGTTTTTGTAAAACAGGTTCCCTCTTAAAGAGACCCTCCAAGATAAAACTGGAAGCCCCTGCACCATATAGATAGGCGCCTTACTGCCAAAGGATCCCAATATCATGCATATCTCCGAAAAGTGTTTTGCTGATAAAAAGTTATTTCCCTTTGTAAAATTCTGTATACCGGGTCCCAAGAACTTTTTGTTTTTTTTCTGCTGGCCACGTTCTGCCCCTGCACTAATGGACATGATGATGAGATGCCTGTGGGAGCACAGGGGCATGCTCCATTATATTCAATGGGTGGAGACTTTTCAATCTGTTTTTAGTAATAGAATGGCCACTTGGCAATGAAACGTGGGCACCGGTCGACTAACATGGGCCTTGTTAGTCGACCGCTGCCTACGTTTCATTGCCAAATGGACAATATTTTACTAAAAACAGATTGAAAAGTCTCCGCCCATTGAGTATAATAGAGTGCACCCCCGCATTCTCACTGGCATCTCATCATCATGTCAGTGAATACGGGGGCAGAGCGTGGGCAGAACATATGGCAGGGAAGTCCTTGGGACCCAGTATGCAGAATGTTATGAGGGAAATAACTTTTTATCAGCAAAACACTTTTCAGGAATATGCTTGATATTGGGATCCTTTTGCAGCAAGGCACCCATATACATGGTGCAGGGGCTCATCGTGGTGAGTCTCTTTAAAGAGAAGGGTATGTGACAGGATTGATTAAGGCCCTGCCCCATTTGTTATGCAGAAAGAGTTTCAAGGCAAGGGTCTGTTCTATCCTCTTCTGTCTCTTGTCTGTCTGGTTGCACAACCACATTTTCTTGTGAGACCTAGGAACTGATCACTCTGATGGTTTCACAGTTCTCCACCTCTTGCTGTCTCTTTGCCTTCCCTTGCTATTTCTGTCTTTTCTTCCCCTTAGTATATCTTCAGTTATAAAAATATATGTGCATCTTTATGCGGAAATGTCACTGATACTGGGAACCCTTTGTTAAAAACTGTATGTAGTTTTACTGTTGAAATGATTGCAAAGCTATTTGGAACTCAAGGAATTAACCTGAGATGCATTTTTTAGCCTTTTGCAGAGCTGTAAACAAAAGGTCAGTTCTGGGTCACTATGTTCTTTTTGTTGCACCTGCAAGAAACTGACAAGAACATTTTAGGAAAAACAGGATGTCTTAACAAGCAGAGGCTGCAAAGGCTTATAAAAACAGCAGCAATGCTTTTCCTAACAACAGACTGAGAGACTGATACTTGAGATTAAGAAGAAATATCAGAAGAAGGACTTTGTTTTCTCTGTTTGTACTGCCTTGGTAAATAGTTATACTGAACAATTTTTATTTTTATTTTGCTGTTATTAAGAAAAATAATACACTATTTGCGAATTTCGAAGCTGCTCCTGGTTTTCCTATACTTCGTGACCTGTGCCTCAACAACACATCTTTAATTACTTCTTCAAATCCTGTGCTAAATCTATTTTACCTGGCCCTGCTCCTTTTACACTCTGTCACCAACCCACCTCCTTATCTTCCACTGATCATCCTAAGTTCACCTTCTTTCTTTTCTTCCCCCATGCAACCCTGGCTGCTCATCCCTTAGTGAACACTTCCAAAGGCAGCAGTCTGGAGGGCCTCAACTTTATGGTCTGCAGCATGGCTGCTCCAGTTTTTACTGCACCCATTGTCTGGCCTCCTAACACAGTATTTTTGTTCACAGAGCATTATCCATGTCTGGAACAGTCAATGATTATCCCTCTCCATAAATGTGGTGCAGCCTCCATGTCTTGCAACTTCCATTTCATTTTTCTCCTCCCTGGCCTTGCCATACTGCAGGAGCAGTTGGTCCATGCCCAACTCTCCTCCTTCATTAAATCCTCCCCTTTCCCCAGCACCATCAAGTCTGGCTTCAGAAAAGACTGCTCCACAGCAGCTTCTTTTCTCAGGCCTACAGACTTCATCCACAAAAGGATGGACCAGGGCCTGCTTAACACATTCATCTTCATCCACTTTGCAAAAGTATATGACATAGTCACCCAATCCCTCCACCTAGAAAAACATACCAGTGCTGAACTATGTGAGCTGGCAATTAATTGTTTAGAATCCTACCTATCTGATCACTTCCAACTAGTACATAAAAGAGGCTTTACAATCCTTCCCCTCCACATGAACATGGGTGTGACCTAGTGCTCTATCTTACCAACCTCTCTAATGTCTGAAACTCATCACAAATTCACATCTATGCAGATTACAATGTGCCCTTTACCACTGATCCCAGTGGCCAAGTACTCAAAGCCAACCTTCAGCAAGACTTCAGTAACCTCAGTTTATTTCATGCTAACATCTTGTCCAGAATGTTCAAAAAACACTCGCTGTTTACTATGATATTCAATATAATGCCTGAACTATCTAAATTTCCCACCCTCTCCCAGCTAATAACCGCCAATGGTTTCCAGTTGGAGTAAGTAAACTCTTTCAAATATCTTGGCATCTGGCTCACTCATCACATCAATTTTACAAAGCAAATTGAGCCTATCTCTGCCCAGCTCCTCCATAAACTCAAGGCTCCCCCAAAACAAAGCCTTCCTTCCCCACAGTGCCAGGTGGAGGGTCATATACAAAATGATTCTTCCTGTCTTTGACTATGGTGGTATCATGTACAGTGCTGCCTTCAAAGTGACCCTGACCAGACTGAGACCCCCTTTCAATGCCTTCTGCTGTCTAGCTCTGAACTGCCCCCACATAACCACCATTGTGACTTGTCGGAGATCTAAACATGCCAAATTTGGACTGGGCAGTACTGGGAATAAGAAGTCAAGTTGCTGCTAGATGTCATGCAAGACTGCTTCCAAGTACAATGGGTTAAGGAACTGACCAGGCAAGAGGTCACAAATTATTTGGTACTATCCAACACAGAAATGATGGTAGTGTAGATGTTAAGGAGCCACTGCAATCCAGTAACTATGACCACGACTTAGTGTGGTTTGAAACAGGAAGATATCACTCAACATCAAAAGCTATGTTTCTTGACCTTGGAGGGAAGGCTTTGGGAAGATAAGGGAGATGGAGGTAGTGGGAGTGGAAGCCCAAGTAGGGCATTATAAATGGAGCCAAAAGGGAGAAGATGAAATCATGAATGAAAAAGTTAAGAGGAACAAGTACAGAAAAACACTCTGATTTTCCAGGGGATGAGGAAGGCAGTGAGAGCCAAAAGGCTGGCTTTCAGGAGATACAAGAGCATGCAAAGTAAAGAGATTTGGAAGGATTACTAAAAGAAACTAAAGGAGTCAATAAGAATGGTTAGAAAATTGAAGGCAGATACAGAACTAAGAAGAACTGAAGGGTAGCAAGGCGGGGAAAAGAGTTTTTCAGGTATGTCAAGGAAAAAAGAAGCCAAAGGGAGGATTATCAGTTTAAAGGAGGAAAAGAGTTGGGAGAAGGGGAAGGATGATGGGCAGAAGACAATTTTTTGAACAACTGCTTTTGTTCCATATTCATGGTTGAGGACAGAGACCGCTACCCAAAACTGGTGTAAACGCATCCTCAAGGGGAGTGAGAGGAATGGAGCTAGCACAGATCTTGGACAACAGAGTGCTAAATGGGCTTGCAGTACTTAGAGAAGACAAAGAACCAGGTTTTCAGGGTTTACATCTGAGGATACTGAAGGAACTGGGGCCATAATTGGCAGCATCCCTGATGTGTCCATTCAGGTGCTTCTTGGAAGTGGGGTAGTTCCAAAAAACTGGAAGTCTTCAGTTGTGGTACCACTCCATAAGAGTGGTGACAAGGGGAGCACAGGAAACTACAACCCAGTTAGCCTTAGCCTTACTTCAATTGTTTGTAAGCTTCTAGAGACCACAGTTAAAGAGCAAAGTGTGTAGTACCTAGCAGCTAAAGACTGCAGGACAATAAACAGCATGGATTTGTGTCACCAAGACACTAGACAGGTGGCAGGTTGTTGATGTGCTTTATCTCAGCTTCAGCACATCCTTTAATCAGTTCTACATAGGATGCTATGAAAAAGCTGGAGGATTTGGAACTAGGAAAAGGAAAACAAGATGGATAGGGAACTGGTTGGAAGGACGTAAATGGCGGTGGTAAACAGGATTAAATCAGAGATGAGGGATGTCTCAAGTTAGGTGCCGCAGGGTCCAGTCCTGGGTTCTGCATTTTTTAATATGTTCAGCAGTGATATTAGGAGGGTATCCAGGGCAAGACCTGTCTCTCTCTCTCTCTCTGCAGATGGCACAAAGCGCTGTGGCACAGTGGACAGTGAGAAGGGTGTCGGGAAAGTGAAGAAGGACCTAGAAAAACTGGTCCACATTATGGCAGCTGTGGTGCAAAAACAAAAAGTGAAAAGTGATGCACATTGGTAAGAAGAACCCATGCAGGGAGTACCAGATGGATCGGATCAATATAGCAGCAATAGCAGAGGAGAGGGATCTTGGGGCCATGATCAGCAGCAGTCTCTCAGTGCCACAATGTATACAATAAAGTGACCCAGATGTTGTAGAGAATATATAGAGATTGTATAGCAGGATGAAGGAGGGTCTATTGCCCCTGCTCAAATCCTTGGTGAGACAGCACCTGGGGTACTGTGCTTAATTCTGGAGCCACACCCAAGAAAGGACAGAATTGAGATTGTTTAAAGGAAGGCTACTGGAATGATCCAGAGACAACAGGGCAGGATGTATGAGGAAAGGCTAGCAGACTTCAGCATGTACATGCCAGAAACCAGAAGGGAGAGGGGATAGGACTGAGACATATAAGTTGATGGGGGGATAAATTAAGTTGTCAGATAGGACCAGTTCACTAGAAATGAAAGTGTGTTGATGAGAGAGCATGGCTAGAGACTAGTCTGGGGGTATTTAAGAAAGATGTAAGGAAGTTATTTTCTAAGAGGGTTGTGGCCCAGTGAAATATTTTACCCAAAGACATAGTAGATGTGGGGACTATAAATGGGTTCAAGTCTGAGTGGGACAGATTTAGGTGCTTAGTGGCAGGGATACAGGTGGTGGGTGAGAAGAAAACTAGAGGAACTGGTGGGTTGTTAAATGAGATAGCCTATATTCAGCAGTAGGCTGCTGGGGTTACAAGTAGGAATTCTGAGAAGAGTGGATGTATCCTGAGTCTTTTTCTTATGGCACTGTCTATGTTTCTTTGTTCAAACATCTCTTGTGACATTTCTTCTCTTGTTACCCCCCCCCATCAACCTCTTACTCTTTAATGAATGCTACCCATTGATAATTTCTTTCCCCCAGATGATTGAAATCCATAAAAAAAACTACCTTGTCTTATAAGATCCCTTCTTTGAAACAATCTTTCTCTTGGTCAGAGAGCACCTGATCTCCCCCCCGCCTTCTGAAACTAAATATAGTATATGAGCTGGTTACCAAACACTGTTGCAGTGTCTAACTTGCCAATTGATGTTGCTACTACAGTAACTGCTGCTATAATGCATAAATCTTTGGAATTCTCTCTGGTATGTATGTATGATAATTATATGGTATTTTCCATTAAATTGTAAACTTACGACTCAATGTTTCATAAGCTACAGTTTTGCACTATTATTGTACTCTGATGCATTCTGTTCTTTTATGGTTTTGTATCAGTTCCTCTTCCTTTATCCTTCAGGATGCACCCAGAAGTGAACAACCAAATCTCAATGTACTTTGTTGTTACTTACTCAAAATGGCAAAAAATAAAAAATAAACAAATAAATAAATAACATGTTTTACTGTACCAGCACCATGCCCAGATGGTTCTCCCATCTTATTCCATGCTTATTTTTCAGGTGTAAGCTTAGCCACATTCCCCCTGCTTATACCGTCTTACCTCTACTAACCTCAGTTAAAGCTGTGAATGACTGCATCTTTAGTTAACATGAAAAATCTCACACCAATCATGTTGATTTTTTGACTGAGTAACCAGAATAGTATGCAAAGAGCAAAGTATGTACATCCCTCCTCCACCACCACAAGGACTGCTTACTGTTGCTACAGATGATGGTTAAAAGAGTAGTACAGTCAAAGTAGAGTGTTTTGATTTGTGTGTGTATAGTCCTGGTGTGTTCTTCCCTGTATTCACTATTAAGAGTTTTTTCTAAATTATTCTACTAGTTATATGGTAGTTTTATGGCACCTGTGGAATCTCAATCTTAGCATGGTTTATTGCTTTTCTTTTTCCCATAATGCCTCCTGACCCATGTGACAGTGATGCATCTGGGACCACTGATTCAGCAAGTACCAGAGATAGGCACCTGATGTTCTGGCCTCCACTTAATAGCTCTAATTCAATATTTGTGTTTTCTATGTGTGTGTCAGGTCTAGCCAGCAGGAGTAAATGTTTTCCTTTTAAAATTTTTCATTTAATCAAATTACATGCAGTCATAAAAAGCACACAAATGACCTCAGATCATCAATACTAGAATTAGTAAAGACTCCAGCTGTTTTCTTGCAGAATAACCCATTAAATTAGCCCTCAAGTATTTGTTAAACTGTAAATGTGGCCATTAGTGCTCACTGGATAATAAAGTTATTTAATATCACAGCTCTGCTGTTGTAAATTGACTCTAAACCAGTGCTTGCTGAACCCATGGTCCTGAATACATCACTGTCACAACATGGGACAGGAGGCATTGTAGGAACAAGAAGAGGAATAACCCATGCTAAAGTGGAGATCCCCAGGAGCCATCAAACTACCATTAAACTAGTAGGCTAATTTAGAAAAAACTAACAGCAGACAAAGGGAAGGACACCGTAGGACTACAACACACATCAAAATACTCTGCACAACATATGTTTTTGTGAATTCTGACTGTACTGCTTCTTTAACTTTTCAATGATGTTTTCTTCAGCCATATTCCACTGATCTCCGACTCAGAGCCGGAACCTTGATTTTGTAGTGAACACTACATTACCATCACCATCATCAGAGTCACATGATAATGTTTTTTGACCTTATTATTTATGACTTCTGTAGGGTACATTAAAAAGCATTACAGATTGGTCTCAGATGGGTGATTTTCATAAACCGATCTCAAACCAGTGACCAACAAATGTTGCAGTTGTTTAAACTGTAACTGGTTTATATGATTTCCCATTATGAACATGGAGTCAATCTCTTGTAGAATGCAACCTCTCCTACAGCCAGTTTAATCACATGAGTCAAGTCAGTAGGGTTACAGCTTTATAAAAGCATATTTTACTCACCTTTCCTGCCTACAGTACCAGAAACCTCTGCATCAGAAACCTGCTCCTTGATTTTCTTGGCAAGTTCATGATAACGAGGTTCGTAACCTCAACGGCCACTAAACAATGAAAAGAAAATATAGTAAACAAACATGGCTAGCAAACAAAAAAGATATTTAAAGCCCCCTAACAACCAAACTGTATGCCCATGCTTTTAGATCTGGTGTGAAAAAAAAAACATAGTAAAGGTAGCTCCAAGCAAATCGAAGAAACAAAAACAGAATTTGCAGTCACAAATAAAATCAAGAATAAAACTCTGCTCTTTCTTTTAAATATTTTGCAATTTTTACACAGCTTTCACAGCAGTGGAAAATGCAGTATGAGTACAGGTGTTTACATGTATAGTGATCAAACTGTGTGCATTGGCAGGTTTAAGTTCCATTAAAAAAAACACTGACAATTTGTACAAAGGGATTGCTTCAGCTTAGCTTTGAACATGTATTGGTTGTGGTAATGTATAAAAAAGTATACCAAGTTCTAATAACTCATATATACCTAGTAGATTGCAAAACACATATTTTTTTTGGATGAGAACAGTAGTTCCATTGTGTGGGGTTTCAGAACTGCAGTTTCGATGTGTGTGTTTCCATTACATTTTTAACCAGCCATGTCAGTATGCAAACATTTGCAGAGGCATAAAAACACATTAACACACATGCGCTTCCAGAAGATGGTTAACAGCAGCATCAGTTGTTGTGCCTGGTGCAGAATGTGTGGTTGAGCTATGACTACCTTTCGTGACAAAACAAATGCACCTGTTTCCTTTATTGGCCCACATTTGATTTCTGGCCTGAAAGATGGACTCTTTTCCTGCAATCTAGTATTTGTAATTCAGTATTTTGTGGGGGTTGTTATTGTGTTGCTGTATTTTAATGTATTGTTGTTAACATGGAAAACTAGTCAATTCAGCTCATTCAAAGTCATCCCTCATATTACTTAAATAAAATAAAAATCAATAAAGAATACAAACAATTAGTCTTGTTGATACATAGTTAATCCTAGCTGTATACAGTTAACCAAATGACACAGAATCAATTTGGTGGGTGCAAAGTAAAATAGGATCTCAAACAATCCGGTTAACATGCAATGAAAATCCCTTTGACAAAAAAAAAAAAAAACAAGCATTTGTCAATGCTGAATATTTGTTGCTGGTATTGCTGTTGTACCGGGTCTTGCTTGTACATATTTTTTAACTAGATATTTTCCCAGAAGAGAAGCAGATGAGATGCAATAACTCATTTTCAGTATTGTTCTGCTTTGACACATTGTTTGATTTTAATTACCCGGGATAGGGCAGCTGAGAGGCAATATCTACTTTTAAGTGGGTTCCCACATTTTGACCCCAAATGTCCAAAAGTCTTTTATGACCTGGCGTTATGATCAAAACAGATGGAATTTTTAAATCCATCTGAAAGGAGATTTAAGCTACATGCGACTCTTAGAAACAAGTTTTGGAGGGGATTTGAAAAATAACTCCTGCCATGCTCAGGAGGCGGGGTAACATAAGGGATATGTTGAAAGTTAGGGGCCAAAATCTGCAAAAAGTAAAGTTATGAGTAAATGTTGGAACAATTTGTTTGCTCATAACTTAGTTGGCTTTTCACATTTTTAGCCCAAAATTTCAACATAATCTTTTTACGACCACTCTGTCTTAGCATGACAGGTGTCCTTTATAAAACAATGGCTGAAACACCATTTTGCACCACAAGTGTTAAAACACATTTTGGGTAGAATTTGAGATATGACAGCTGTCACATTCATGAGGTGGTGTGAAAAAATGGCTATGCTAAAAAGTTGGGGTCAAAATATTGAAAATTACCACAGTTAAAAGTGTGTATTGAAAAATTGCAACTTAGATTCAGAACATTGTTGTCTTATATTTGTTCCCCACATTTTCAACATAGCTTTCTTATGGCACCATGTAGCCTTCTTATGAGCCCACCTCATGAACAAAGGTGGAGAGCATTTTGAAACCCTCCCCAAAAGGTGATTTCGCACCACAAGTGCGAAAACACATTTTGGCCAGGATTTGAAAAATGACAGCTGTCACATTCATGAGGTGCTGTGAAGAAATGGCTATGCTGAAAATTTAGGGTCAAAATATTGAAAATTACCAAACTTCTTTGTAGGCTCATAACTTTGTTGTTTTTTTAACATTTTTACCACACATTGTCAACATAGCCATCTTATGACCCCACCTCTTGAACAAGGGTAGAGAAAATATTCAACTCCTGCCTGAAATGTGATTTCACACAGCGACCGAGAAATCGCCTTTTGGGACAGATTTGCCTAATTTCACTGCCATTGTTCATGAGGTGGGGGTCACAAAAAAGGCAAGTTGAAAATCTGGGGCAAATTTTTTTTAAAATGGCCAAGTTATGCCACTAAGTTCAAAACCCCACTGAAATACGTTGAACTGCATACCTGTTTTTCTCAGTTCAGGGTCCAGCGTTAAAGAGTGAAGACATGTCTGTGGTCCAGAAAGGATTAAAACATTGAACCCCCAGTGGGTAAGTAAGGGCTTGGGGGTGGGTGTTAATTGAGAGGGTTGGGTGGGAAACAGTAATGGACACAACAGACATCGATGGATGGCTTTCTTTTTTACAGACTTTATTTAAAAAAAAAAAACCTACAAGGGATGGTTTTCTTTATTTCAGGTCATTACTCTGGGGGATTGTGTACCCCCAGTGTCAGTGTTATATTGGGCAGGGTGGGGGTAGAAGTTGGCACAGGGGGTGAGCACCCATGCAGAAGAGTCAGGTCAGGACATTGGGGGATTGAGCATCCCTAGTGTCAGTGTTATATTGGGTAGGGTGGGGGGGTAGAGGCTGGTATATGGGATTGGGCACCCCATGCTGGAAGATTAACATGGGTTAGGCTTGGGGGGAGCAGTTATGGCTGGACAGCAACGGCCATCAATGGATATTTTTTTATAGGTTGTATTTAAAAAAAAAACTACCAGGGATAGTTTTCTTTATTTCAGGTGGTAACACCTGGGATTGGGCATCCCAGTGTCGGTGTTATGTTTGTGGTGAGGGGATGTGGGGTGGTGAGTGCTGAGTGGGAGGGTCAGGTGGGGGAGCAGTAAGGGCGGTGAAAGCAACAGACATTGATGGATGGTTTTCTTTGTTACAGGATGTAATTCAACCTCAGCAGGCTGATTACGATAGATCAGCTGTGCTTGCTAGGCCATGCTGATCAAAGGAAAGAGCCGACCGATGCTGGCCCACCAGCATGGATGGCTGAAGCATCAGTGACTTATCTTCTGCCATGTCAGCAACCTGTATTCAGTGGCGAACACGGGTTGCTGGGGGTCAGCTGGGGAAGGAAAGGATCGAACATTTGGAGGACTGGTCTCCTCTCCCGGGGAGGGAGGCTTGGCATTCCTGCCGAATGACTGCCCCCAGATGGAGGCCCAAGGGTAGTATGGGACTGAGGTTGCCAAAGGTGGGAGGGTGCTGCGGGACTTCTGCAGTGTGCGCATGCCTCCATGTGCACACACACTGACATGTGCACCCCAGCAGCAGGAATGGGAGAAAACAGAAAAAGGGGACACCGGCAGGTTCCATGATCCCCTGATAGGGTGGATTGGAGCCCTCAGAGAGAGAGACAAAGCCTTGCCTGCCAGCCCCCATAGGAGAAAAAAGGCTATATATAAAAAAAGTACTTTGAAATACACAAAGTTTCTGCCCAGCAAGCCAGAACACTGTCATGACCATGACCAGCTTGGCTGATGATTGGTGTAACACTGGTGAGCCCGTTTCAGCCCACTCTGCATTGGACTGACAGTGTCAAACCCCTCAAAAGTCATTCTCCTCAGAAAATGTTTGCTGTGCATGTGAGCACGGCGAACATAAAAAGAGGTCATTATAAAAATGTTAACCAGAAAACTTGTCAATTTTTCAACCCTTTCACTGTGGGAGCAGAGCATACTATGTCTATTAAAATGTGACTGTGTTGTGTGTGCTGAAAGCCAGTACAAAGGAGAGTAAAACATGTTTTTGAAACAAAAAAAAAATTTCAAAAGTTAGTTTGTTATAAGATTTTCAAATCTTTTGTTCAGACCAAAATAGGGAGATTTCTTGGACAATGATAATAACTTTGTAAGCATAGAATAGTACTTCCTTTGCATCACAGAAATATTTGTTTCTACTAAAGTTGTGTCAGCATGCCTCAGTTGGTAGTACATCTGCCTGTGGGCCAGAAGGTCATGGGTTCTAGTCCCACATTGGGACTGGGCTCATGCCATAAACACTGGCACCCGAGTGCAGTATGTACTAAGGAGTTGCTGTACTGTTGGGGTGTGCCGTCCTTCATATGAGATGTTAAACTGAGGTCTCATCTGCCTTCTCTGGTGGTTGTTGAGATGGAGGCTAAAGATACTAAGATACTAAGGTTGGCGGACCTTCCCCCATACCAGAAGAGGGGGACTGAAGGGTGGAAGTGGAGGAGGAGTGAAGGGGTTAGCAGCAGGGGTGGGTGGGGGGCACAAGCAACAGAAAGAAACAAGCAAAGCAGATGAGATGGAAGGGAAGGAAGATAAGACTCTAGGTGGGAGGCGGTGCCCCTGAACACACAGCATCTTGGAAACAAGATGGGTGACCTGCAGGTGTTATTGGCAGAGAGAGGAGTGGACATTCTGGCATCACTGAGACATGGGCCATACCAAACAATGACTAGGACCTCTCAATCCCTGGGTATAAATTACACAGGAGGGACAGGGCAGTATGAGAAGGGAGAGGGGTTGCAGTTTACATCAGGGAAGGTATAATGTGTATGAGGGAGGAGTCAGAGGAAGAGAGGGTGGAAGGAATATGGATTCAGTTGCTGTCTAACAGAGGGAGGAAAGGGAGGTTGAGGGTGATTTACAGACCATCCAACCAAAAGGAGGAAAGAGAGAGGGAACTGAACTTACAAATATTGGCTGCTGTGGGGAAGGGAGAAGTGGTAATTGTAGGAGACTTTAACCTGCCCAAGATGGACTGGAGGGTATCGGCCACGACCTGCACCAGGAGTCAAGGAATCCCAGATGCACTGTAAGGTGGGTTCCTAATCAGGGCTTCATAGAACCCACCAGGGAGGGGGAAATCCTTGATCCAGTGCTGATTAAGGGGGAGCACATCCAAGATACAATGGTCGAGGAGCCGCTGGGTGGAAGTGACCATCGCAAAGTGTGGTTCTGGTTGGACATGGGCAGGGAAATGGCCCCCACTAAGACTAAAATCTTGGATTTTAGGAAGGCAAACTACAGAAATATAGACAAGCTGTTATGGAGTCACCTGGCAAGCATCCAAGTGGTTCAGTTTCAGTTGGCTGCATCTGTATTCCCCCTCCCCAGTGACAAGTCTGAAAATAGATAGTATTATCTACCCTCCATTACTGGTCAAGAGAAACTAAACAAATAGGACCTGATTTTGAAAAGGTTGGGAATGGTGCATGGTGCTTGCACCAACAAGATTTGGTGCAAGGGGCACCTTGCACTACACTGTGCACCATTCCCGATTTTCAGATGTAGCCTGTGCCACATGGGGCACTGTCTGCACCAGCTGGGTTTACACTGTCCTTGAAATGGAGGTGTTGGTGTACCATGGTGGAAGGGGGCTTGCTTCAGGGCAGTGCTGCAGAATCCCCTAAATCAGAAGTTTGTAATCCCCCCAGAGGGTGCATGATCCACTAGAGTTAGACCATCCAGAGCTAGTCTAATGGCCCTTGCACTGACGCTAGCACCCATGATAGGCTCACTTAAGTGGCCAGTATTGCATATCCATCCCAGAACCTGTAGTGTCCCACCTGTGTTGTACACCATTGCTGTCCTCCACATCACCAGCCCATGTCCCAAGCATGAACCGGGCATGAAGTCGCTGAACACCATTGGAGAGGTAGAGCCGCAAATCATCCAGTGGAGCTGTCATCTGGCCAGCAGTGGATCTGAGGATGGTAGGCACCTGCAGGATGTAGCAGTGCGGATGGTGAGTAGTGGTGAGTCTGGCATGGGAAGCAGCATAGACAGATCACATAGGAGAAGCTGTATGTGCACAGCAGAAGCCACCCTGCTGTATCATGGCAGAGGTATTGGAGAGCATGTGGTGTAGCCAGAGTGTATGCAGGCCACTGATGCATGAACAGCCATTCTGAGCCATATGGGGGCTGTCTGATAGCTTTGCTCTGTGTAGAAACATCACCAACATGGTACTCACACTGTGATTGAGCTGCTCAATATGAGTTGTCCTTGTGTGCTGCATGCAAGCCATAATGTGTTGTAAGTGACTGATGGTACAGTACCACAGGCAAAATACCCAGCACACTAATGCTGTGGGCACCATGCTACACTTGTTTGTGTATGTCAGTGTAGGACTGTTGGGAGGTACCAACAATGCCTATGATGCGCATAGTAGGTGTGTTGGGGATCTGCCTAGACATAGTATATACCATACGCAATTCGTTGATACACACTGTTGCATTCTGGACTGCTGGCACTATTCAGGACAGCACTAGCACCAGTATTTTTGGCACCTTAAGGGATTGTGTCCAATGGGGATAGTTGGGATGTCTAGCCTCCAGGACATCTGCATGTATCCTACATTATTTGTGCAGTGGCATCACTCTGAATCCACCACCATTGATACAGCAGCTCTGTTTCTGCAGATATGGGCCACAGAGCTAACACAACACACTTTGCACATCCAAGTTCTGTACCCACACTTGGTACATGTGGCCATTTGGTAGGCCTTTGTGGGGACTGTGCTTGCAGCCATAGCACACAGTGATCCTTACTGGCAGGCAGGCACAGGTAGCAGGTGGCCATATAGATGCTTCATACAATAGCCACTCCTTTACATCTGCTGGATGCCGCACAGATGCTGCAGCACATGGAACAGGTCCACTACAGTAGCTATGATTGCCCTTTGACCATTGCACCTGGACCACGCAGACATCACCCACAAGGGCATACTGTACATTGACCCTCACAGTTCACTCCATCTGAATGGGTAAGCCCTGCAGGGTGCTTTCTTTTATTTCACCCCATCCGCAACATCTTGCCACACAGTTACCTGTAGTGTGCTCTGCATAGCACTGGGAGGTTTGGCATGCCTTTCAATGGGCAGCATTTTCCAGCACTGGGGATGATGGCTGCCTTCATCAAACCACTCCCATGCACTGTCTGTTTGGCATATAGGACTACTTGCAGCAACTGTGGGTACTTTGGTGCCAGAACCGCTGCTGTACCAAAATATGGAGTATGGTCTCTGGTGCACCCAGGCTCATTTCTCAAAGCTCCAAGTATGGTACAAGGGGCTTGCACCACCAAGAATGGTGCAAGGTGCTCTTTGTGCCAAAAGATTCACTGGGAGCAATTCTCAAAGCAGTCTGCATCAACTACAGGCTGCCTGCACCAAATGGGGCTTGCACCACCCACGCACCACAAAATGGACTATGGCATGGGGCTAGGGGGTAAGCGGTAGACACAAGCTGCCACATCCCCAAAATCAGGATTCTCATAACCCTCCCAGAGGCCAAAAGTCTAAGTACCCTTAGACCAGCCAGGGGCTTATCTAAAGGGTACTTAGAATGTCACCCCTGGGAGGGTTTGATCACTTGCGCCACTATTAGAGCCATCCCCTCGTGATAAGCACTCCCCAAGCCCTGATGTGCCTGTATATTAAAATGTTTAAAATATACGGCTGCCTGCAGCAGTTGGAATTCCGCTATGTGCCAGCAACCCGGGTTCAGGAATGGATCTGAGACATCAGAGGGCCGGCCGGGGGGAAGAAGGATCAAGCGCCCCATGGGCGGCTCTCCTTCTCCGGGGAGAAGGGTGTGGCAGTGTCCAGTGCAATGAGGACCCCTGGTGGAGGCTGGGAGTCACTCATGCTACCAGTGCTCAGGATCAGGGAGGCGAGGCAGACGTTGGCGTCATTGCACGTCCCCACCTCCAAGACAACCAGGAAAAAGAGGGCAGGTGGGTCCGCTGTCTATGTGAAGCCCTCCCTGGGGCTTCAATTAGCTGCCATCACCACATCCCCAACCAGATACCAGTACCGCAGCATGGATGAAGGGGATCGATGCCACGGCCCCGCTCTCCGGGGGGGAGCCGGGGATAACTGGGGATGGTGGCAGTAGATGGCAGTGGAAGTCCCAGGGGCCGTGACCAGGGCTGATGGTGACAGCAGACCAGCCAGGATAAAGATGAAAATAAAAAAATTAAAAAAATGTTTAAAATAAATCATTCCCTGGTGGTATAGTGGACTCCCCTCCCCAATCCCTGATGTCCCTAATAAATAGTTTTGTTTCTAATTCCCTGGTGGTCTAGCGGACTGCCCTCCCTGATCCCCGATGTCCCCAATAAATAGTTTTTGTATCATTCCCTGCTGATCTAGTGGACCACCCTCCCTGATCCCCAATGTTCCAATAAATAATTGATATATATTTACCTGGTGATCTAGCGGACTACCCTCCCCAGTCCCCGATGTCCCCAATAAACAGTTATTTTATAATTCCCTAGTGATCTAGTGGACTGCCTTCCTGATCCTGGATGTCCCCTATAAATAGTTTTTTTTATAATTCCCTGGTGATTTAGCAGACCACCTTCCCCAACCCCAATGTCTCCAATAAATAGATGTTTATAATTCCCTGGTGGTCTAGCGCACCCCCCCTTCCTGATCCCCGATGTCGCCTGTAGGTATAAAACATTCCCTGGTGGTCTAGTACCTCCCCCCACCGATCTCCAATTTTGCCCATATATTTAAATAAGAAACTCCCTTCTGTCATAATCTAGTGGACCTCCACCCTGGCAGGTAGTGTCCACCACCCCAGTCCCCCATCCTGAAACAGAGCCGGCGACCAGCACAGCCCTCCTCACACCATCATGTCCGGCCACTGACTGAGCTGTCAAGGAGGAGCATGAACTGTATAAAGTAACAGCAATCAACTAGCACATACTGTACACAAGGGTGGTGGACACTACCTACAGGAGGGGGTGGGTCCACTAGACCACCAGGGAAGGTTTTTTTATTATTTACATATACGGGCAAAATCGGGGATCAGGGCAGGCAGTCCACTAGATCACCAGGGAATTCTTTATACCTATGGATGACATTGGGAATCAGGGAGGGGGGGTCTGCTACATCACCAGGAAATTATAAAAATATATTTTTGGGGACATTGAGATCAGGGAGGGCAGTCTGCCAGACCACTAGAAAATCATTCAAAACTATATACAGCGACATCAGGTCTGGGGGGTACACTAAACCACCAGGGACAGAAATCAATTTATTTAAACAAGGGATGGGGGCCACCAGGCTTGGGGTTTACAGTATTTATGGGGGGGATCAGGGATACTTATTAGCCAACAGAAACAGTGCTTAAAAGAGCAAAACATAAATTAGAAATCATTACTTTACAATGAGAATGAAATGAAGATCATTAAGAGCTGTAATAAGTGATTAGCAACAACAGTGCTTCAAACAGCCACATCATTATGATGATAATCACGGTCCTGAAAGCCATACATATTTTATTTATTTTTTTATTTATTGAAATCTTGGATGACACCTGTGAGTGGATGCTCATTGAGAGGTTCCACGTCAGATACATTAGCACAAGAAGACACTATATAGTTACAGTAAATTATACATACAGGGTGGGATATTCAAAAGGGTTGCACCATGCGCAACCCACCAATGCGCCTCGGTGTGATATTTAAAGGGGAAAGTTGCACTGCACAACACCCGATATGCCAGGGTGCATCAGTAATGTATGCAGCGCAAGTGCAGGGGGCGTGCCCATGCATATGTGGCACATCTCGATATTCAGCCTGGGATGTGCGGCGCATATGCTGGCACAACCCCACCTTGCACTGCTCAGGAAGGCACAATGTTGTGCCTGGGAAAACCAGGCGCAAGTCCTGGCCACCCACAGGTGAGCTGCCATATTGCAGGGTGCAACACGGCAGCCGTCAGTCGTCGGTGGCCAGCCGCCCACCCAGAACACTGTCCACTGGCCCCCTGCCCTGGGAACGTTGTGCCTCCCCTGCCCGATCACGGGCATATGTACAACTGAACCCTGGTGGTCCAGTGGACCGCTCCCTATCGCCTGATCATGGGCATATGTATAAATGATCCCTGGTGGTCCAGTGGACAGCTCCCTATCACCCAGTCATGGGCATATGGTAAAATGATCCCTGGTGGTCAAGTGGTTCACACATTGGGCCTGTGTAGTTCAGTATGGTCTGTATGCCCATTGGCCCACGTAGTGGACCAATAGGCCTACTGACAGTATTGTACGCTGTCAGTCGGTGGGTGGCCGGGCGGCATGCGGGCAGGGTGCCACTGCCCACCACTGACTGGGGGGGGTGCTGGGTGGCGGGGACCACAGTGGGTGGGTGGGGAGCGGGTACCACTGGACCACCAGGAGTGCGTTTGTAATTTCCGCCCAAGATCAGGTGCAGGGGTGGTTCCACTGGATCACCAGGGATCATTTATACATATGCCCATGCTCGGGCAATAGAGAGCAGTCCACTGGACCACCAGGGATCATTTTTACATCGGCCCGCTATCAGGCAATAGAGAGCAGTCCACTGGACCACCAGGGATACTATTAACAGATGCCCACAATCGGGCATACAGATGCAAGGGCCCACCAAGGGACTGCAGGGTATCGGTCCCCGACAGCTGCAGCCTGGCAGAGCACCAGGAGCAAGTCGTCGGGGATCGGCGCACCACATGCAAATGGGGCCATAATGACATGCAAATGGCCCCATTTGCGCCTTGCATGCATAATGGCCACATTTGCATGCCCAGTGCTGAATATCGCAGTTGATGCACCTAGCGCAACTGCATTTGCGCTGGCACATCCCCCAGCTCCCCTCTTGCCACTTGTGTTAGCACAGTGCCACTGCATCATGTGCAGTGTGTGTGCCTTCAGTGCCATATTCAGCAGTGCTGAGCCATGACGCTGCACCGTTGAATATTGCATGGTCCATGCCCTGGCGCAGCCCAGTTGCACTGCGCCCAGGCTTGTGCCCCTGCCCCATGCAGTCTGAATGTCCCATGCATAGAGTACAAAAAAATTCAACAGTACATGGGTTACAATAACAAACAGTTACACAAATTGTGCTAAGGCATAGTACATGGTATGCCAGCATCCTGCGGAAGAGAGAGAGAAGTAGAGGCAGACTGTTAGGGTGTGGTAGGGAGGGGCAGTGGGAGCTGGGATAGGAAGGGCAGAGGGAAAGAAAAAAGCCAAGGGGTAGGGGTGGGAGGCAAGTGCTAGGGCAAAAGGGGGTGGGAGGCAAGTGCTTTGGCAAAGACTTAATTTGGCGGGTCAGGAGTTGGAAGTACTGAGGCAGACTAAAACTGTGGACGCAGACTAATGGGGGCACCTACAGGTACTATTGTCAGGGAGGTGCTGATAGAGTTTGTGCTTAAAGGAACCAAGAGTTGTGGCTCCGGTTATGTCAGGTGGTAGACCATTTGTCCACAGAGGGGCCTGGTGAGCAAATAATCACTGGGTCATGGTTGTACAGCACTCGGGCACATGGAATGCTTGTACAGTTGAGTTCCTGGTGTGCCTGGCATGTATAGGTGGTGATAGAAGGCTCAGAACTCCTTGAGGAAGTAAGTTTGGTGAGACCTTTTTTGCAAGTAGGCAGGTTTGATAAAGTATTCTGTCCTTCAATTGAAGCCAGCCCGATTGCGCATAAAGCTCACAGGTGTGGGTGAGTTTTGGGGCATTAGTGAGCAGGCGGCAGGCTTTGTTTAAGGCTGTTGAGAGGCGTTGGAGTGCTGTGTCAGTAGCAGAGCCATAGACAGCTAGGCCACAGTCAATCAAGGAGATGAGCGAACTTTTAATTGCCAAGTTTAGAGCTTCATAGGTCAAGCAATGTCTGTGCCTGTAGCGGATACTAATCTTGGTGTTAAAGGCTTTGGCCGTGACATCAATGTGCTGTGTGTAAGACAGAGCAGTTTCCAGTGTGAGTCCCAGGTACTTGAAATGGGGGACTAGTTCCAGGGTGTTACTAGAGTCATTCTGAATTGCCAGGGGATAGCCTTTTAGCTTGTTTTGGGCTGTGCCAAAGATCATGGTCTTGGTCTTTTTACATATATATTAAAGTTCAGTAGTATAGTCATATGAGAATTATCATTTCCATTTTCCAGTGAGGGTCAAACATTCAGCATTGGTTCCATGAACCAGAATATATTTACACCCAGTCTAAAGAGTTATTATTTACCCATCAGAGTGCCACAGGTCCCAGCAACTGCTTGAACTATAGCTTATGGCCAGTCAAATTCTGAATCTGAATCATCCTCTGTATTAGGAGTACCCCTATTCTCTTCACATGCTTGGGGTATGGCTTTTGATTTTAGAAACTCAGATAGGCTGGTCGGGGTTGAAACATAGATATGTATTGGTGTCAAAATTAACCTGACCATTACATGGATATAACAAAGAGAATTTGGCTCTGATGCCTTGTACCTCAGACCTGCATGCTAGCAATTTGTGATGCCTGGTTTGTCTTTTGGCTAACATCTGGGTACAGAAGTTTTGGTAGTTCATAGCCCCTTTAATTCTCATCTGTTTGATTATGTAGTCCCTATCACTGCCCAAGGCGAATTGAATAAAAAACTGTAGTGGGTTTAATGGACAGTGAAGTTGTACTTGATGTATCCAACGCAGATGTAACAAGGTCTGTTCAAGAGAATGGGCTCGATAAAGCCCACATTTGCAGCATGGAGACTGCGGCAAACCCCTCCCACATGCTATGTGTTTGTTTCATGGGAGAGGTTGCCGCAAGTGTGGGAACTTAGGTGCTGGGCCCCCTCCTGTACCAGAATCTGGTGCAGGGCACCTGGCGCACCAGGCTTTAACGCAAGCTGCTGTTTGCCGCAGCTTGCATTGATCTAAGCCCTCTTCGAGAATTGAGCTTCCTGTGTTGCTGCAAGTGTGGGTTTGGCACACCTTGCATTGATCTAAGGGTGGTTTTGAAAACCGAGCTCATAAACTCTATAGTATATTGTTCAGTATGTGCAAAGTTAAAAGACAATAAAGAAATTCCTTTATTTTGCTGACAGTTTAGACTGACAGGACAGCAAAAACAGGGCACTGAATGGATTGCACATGGCTCTGCCCCAGTCCTCCATCATTTTCTCCTAGACGCATGGCTTTATGAGGAAAACATTGTCACAAACCAACCTGATTGCATTCTCCTAGGAAAAAGACATTATCAGCCTTATTTATTGTCATCCCAGTATTTGAATTTATGCTCAATAAAATAAGTCATAGGTTTACCTCATATGAAATTGTTTGTCTGCTACTGTTTCCAGAACACTAGTCAGAGTATATTCTGAGTCTGATGCTTACCCAGAGCCTAAAATTCTATATATAGCCAAGTATGATCAGGAAAAACTAAGGAAGACTCATAAGTTTAAAGCAGCCGTGCAACAAAAATGTTTTTTTCCCTAAAAAGCTAGTTTCAGCTACAATTAATAAAAATATTAGCATACCTGTCATATCTACTTTTCTAGGTACCGCCTATGCTGAATTGTTTTTATTTTCTCGATCGTAACTCTTGGCAGGTTTACAATGGTATTTATAAGACAATTTTTTTTTGTTACAGTTTTTGCCCAGGAAAGACTCACTAAGCCAATGGTTGTTTATAGGTGGATCGTGGGAGCACAGAGAACTTAAGTGATTTGCTCATGATCACACAGTATGGAAGTGGCGAGTGCAGGATTCAAACCCAGTTCTCCAGGTTTGCAACTCAGTGCTCATAACTACTACGTTATACTGCTTCCAAAATGTGGCAGCCATCTTTTTTTCTTGAGGAGAAAAATATGACATTTATAAAATATTTGGATGTTGGTAGAGCTAGACAATTTAACCACCAAATAAAACTGGAAGATGCCTGGAAACTGCTAAAGTGACAAAAAGGCAAGGCCTATATTTTTGCACAATTTCATTTCACTGCTGCTTTAAGCAAAACACTGAGTACTTCAAAACTTACAGTGCCTATTAAGAACAGTTATTTGTAGTCTTAAAAAATATGCGATTCTTCACCAAACCACAGAATACTATTTTGGCACACATTTCATCCATTACATATATTTTGGTTTAATTTAGTGTTGTTAGACAAAGTAGACTTATGCCCATTTAATTGTCTCTCACTCATAGTGGGTCTATTGTCTTGTTATTACCCAGTGGAAGATTGTCCAACCTATATTTAAAACTGTCTATAGAAGGAGCCTCAATGATATGATTAGGTAATGTATTCCACATTCTGGCGGTGTGTGTATTGTAGACGTTAAAACGTTTAATAGTTAATACCCTTGGTATTTCAATTTGCTTACTGTGTGACCTGAGATTTTTATTTTTAATTAGGAAACGAACACCACACTGGGTCCTCATTAAAAGGTACTCTGTAATTTTGTACATCAATAATAAGTCCCCCCAGATTCTTCTCATTTCCAATGAAAAATGTTTCAGTTTATCTAACCTTCCATTGCAATCTAGATTTTGTAGGCCTCAGACTGACTTAATAAACCTCTTTTGTATTCTTTCAATGGTAAACATGTCTTTCTTTAGGAAGGGGCACCAAAGTGGACAGCCATGGTCTAGATAGGGAATAATATACGTTTTATAGAGTTTTAACATGCAGTCTTTGTCCCTAGAGATAAAAGCTTTCTTTATTGAGCGAATAAGCCGATTTCAGTTCCAGGCTATTTTTTGACAATGGATTGAGGAGGACAGGTTCGACTCAACCCAAACTCCTAGGTCCTTTTCCCCTGAACTAGATCTAAGTGGTATACCATTAAGGCAATATTGATAACCAGGGTTGTTTTTTCCAAAATGTAATGCAGCACATTTCTGTTCATTAAATTTCATTTTGTTATCAACACCACACTGATTTGTAATGCAGGACAGGCCCTTCCTAAAATCATGTTGTTTATGATCTTGGAGTCCCAACCTAGTTACCTCACTGTCAATTATGGTTTTAATTATTCTTTCCAAAAGTTTACAACAGACCGATGTGAGGCTTCTTGGCCTGTAGTTGGCAACGCATGATTTGTTGCCCTTCTTGTGAATCGGTATGAAAGTGGCCCTGTGCCAGTCAAGAGGAACATCTCCAGTCATAAGCGATTTGTTAAACAGAATGGTTAGGGGCCATGCTACTGCATCAGTATTTTTTTCCAGACAACTAGGTTTATATTATCTGGTCCCGGGGAATATGTTTCCTTTAATTTATATAACGCTTGGTGAACCATATCATGGGATAAGTTAATTTGTTCAGAACCTACTAGGCAGGGGGCAGGGGGCAGGTGTTACTGGATTTGTTTGCATTAAATACTGAAATAAAGCACCAATTAAAGCAGTTGCCGATTTCTTTATTATTACTGATTATTAAGCTATTGTCATTTATTGTATTTATTCTATTATTTGTTTGTTGTTTACATATGCATATAATGTTTTACAGTCTTTCTTGCATGTCAGACTGTGTTCTAGCGTAATCTTTTCTTTCTTGATCAAGGTTTGTAAGAGTTTCTGTTGTGACCTATATCTTAGTTGATTTATTAGGGAAAGATTTCTTTTACAGCTCCTGAAAGCTTTTGCTTGCTTCTTATTTGTCTTTTTATGGCTCTGGATAACCAGAATGGGCTATTACCTTTACTGTTAGTTTTTTTACGCATGGGAATATGATGCTCCAACAATAACTGTAACTTATTTTTTATTTTATTCCACATTCGCTCTACACCCAGACCATCAAGGAAGTATTCCCAATTGATGTTTAACAGGTCATGGTTATACTTTCATTTATTGCATGATCAAGCATGATTAATGTATGTTTATCATGTCTAAGATTTGACTTTTATTTTTGGGATATGGTTTTGCAAAGAAGACATCACAACTTATTGCACATATCAGATTGGTCATTGCCAGGGGCAGGTTTTGTGTTGTGTTAACTTTATGAATCGGGGTCTGATATTCAAAAATTGGCAAAGCAGCCAAGGAGGTACTAGCAGGGCTGTGCCAGTCACCATATCTGTCTGCCGCAGCAGTGCTGTCTGTAAGGGAAAGTAGGAAGAGTGGGGTGACAGTGCCTGCTGTGCAGCATACCACTAGACACCAGTGACTATTGTATTGCTACTGGAATGGCTATCGGAGGGTGGAGTGTACCACATAATGTCAGGGAATTTATCAGTTCTTCCTGTTACATTACATCTGTGTCAGCTTTGGTCAGCAGTGGTAGCAACATCGGTTCTCTTGTATGTGTATGGGGGTTGGGAATTGAATGCCAGGGGGTCTCAGCATGATTGCATGGGGTGGGGGATCAGAGAAGGAAGGGGAACTCTAAGCATGGGATTTTTTCCTGTCATACTAGAACTTGTGATCAGCAGGGGTGGGGGGACACTAGCCACTAGGGAAATTTACAGGGATTACAGGGCCAGCAGTTGGAGCGTGGCAGGGGCCACTGGACACCAGGGATAAGGACACACAATTACAGGACAGAAATTGGAGGGATGGGGGAACCACTGGGTACCAGGAATACAGTAATTCTGTTTATGGGAAGGTGATCAGGGTGGAACCACTGGGAACCAGGGATAATGGAATGCAGTTAGGGGATGGAAATCAGTGGGAGGGGTGACCATTGGGCACCATGGATAAGGAAACACAGTTATGGGACAGTGATCTGGGGGGTGACCATGAGGTACAAGGGATACAGTAATGTGTTATAGGACAGTGATTGGAGGAAGGGGTGAATAATGATCACCAGGGGGTTTGTGGCAACCCCCACCGGTCTACTTGGTAGGTGACTGTAGTAACTCCGGCAGCTGCTAGGGTTGCATGGAATAAAACACGGTTGGTTTTGTTCAGTGGTATTCACTCTGCACAAAATGACCATGCTAACCACTTTCACTCAGTGTAAATCTGCTGAATATAGGGTTGCATTGGTATTCCTGTCCCCACCCCTCTCTTTGCCCACCTGCATACATTATGTTTTATGCGCACGTAACTCTGTTAGTGCACACACCTACCCCTATTGAATATCGTGCTCTGGCACAAATGCCAGCTTACACTGGCAAGCTCCCGTTCATGCTCTCGCGCATATTTGAATATCAGGCCCCAGATGTCTTACACTTGGATTGAGGCTTTAAGAGTATAAGTATGGATTGGAGAGATGCACAAAAGCTGGTTGAAGGTGTGACACATTTTAGACCGCACCTAACTTACATAAGCTGCCTATTCAACACAACACAAGCTGAAAAACTAGTTTATGCACTCATGCAATGTCATCTAATTCCCCCCGGGGCTGCTTCCAACCATGGTAATTATGTTAGCAGGTGCTACACTGCCTTTCCCATTTACTGCACAATTGTTGCAGCTACAGGTTCAACTGGTTTATGTAATATTTCATTCTTATAATTTACTAAAAACAGAGAACTTTGTCAGTCTCTTATAATTTTCAAAAAAATGAAACAATCACACTCAAAGTATTATCTTCATTATTTCTTTCTTTTTTTGCTTCATTACTGTTTTCAAATCACCGATATCCATGTTAGTATACTAGAGCAGTCTAGGGTATGTGAACTGCATCCCAATGTTTTTTTGTTAATCTATTAAAATACATGTGGCCACATAAATGAATTATAGATAGATTATGGATTGATGATGTTATTGTTAATATGAAATTTCATGCACATTGGTAAATATATTTTGCATGCAGTATCTATAAAAATGTTAATACCATCAAGTCACATAGATGACAGCCTACAAAAGTAGAGCAGCAACTGAAAACCATTAATTACAGTGCCTGCTTTGTTTCACAGCAGTAACAATCTAATCTTGAAGGCATTTACATTATTAAAATATTTTACGAAAAAGCTGCTATAAACATTCTGAAGGCACCCCAGGTGAAAAGTCCCAACATTAAAACTTGCCAAAATCTTATTTAAAAATTGACTACCTAGAATAACCAAAGATTTTATATACTGTGGGGTTCTACTTTGACCAGATCTAGGAAAACTAAAGTATTAGTTGGGTTTCAAAAAAGATTCCCCTGGTTCATAACCCTTTCTTCTAATTTTTAGACCACAGTAACCACTTTCATTCTGACTTTTCTGTTATAATTTAATGTTAGACGTTTAAGTACAACCCAATATAAAACATAGACCTCAACGGCCACAATATTCAACATGAACTTGTACACCCATTTTCTTCTCTTGTTTTCCTCTTCCTCCTCCGAGATACTCTCTTGGTTGTTTTCCAGCAGTCTTTAAGACACCTGTGCTGTGAGTAGTACTATAATAAGCAGTACACAGAAAAGTGCAGAGTCACTGTGAGCAAGAGCCCAAACCAGGAAGTGATAGGTCTAATTACTGGTGATACCCAGCTTGTGCAAACCATAGGTGTGATGCTAACAACTCCAAGAAACAGGTTGTTTTACATTTTATGCAAAGTTTATAATTTAGGCTGCAACCCAATGCTCTGAATCACAGTGGAAAGAATTCATGCTTCATAGCAAGCCTTTCTAGAAAGTACCACATAAAGTCCTGAAAAATATCCCTCTCTGAAAGCTGGCTGAGTAGGTTGTATGCTCAACTCTGGGGTCAGAAGGTGGAATGGCTATGGGTTTGAAAAACCGGGCTAATATCAGTACTGACACTGTGGTGCAGCACTGGGGCACAACCCTGTTGAGGTACTGTCTTTCAGATGAGATGCTAAACTGAGGTCATCCTTCTGCAAATCTCCTGTGGTTGTCCAGATGGAAGGTAAAGATCTCAAGGCAATTATCATCAGAGTAGGGGAACTTTTATTAAAATAAATCTCATACATAGTTTAGAACATCAGTGCTATTAATCCACTTTATCCTTTCCTCTCCTCTCCCTTCAAATATCATGGCTAGGAAAGAGCAGAATACAATACGTTCAGGGCCCTTGAGTCTGCTAAGCAAGCTCACAACACTGCATGCTAACTTGCATTTTCAGACATCATGACTAAATGTAGATTTCTCCACAGGTCCAGCAATGGTGACCTCTGTACCATTGATATCTCCACCATGAGCACGCCTTGTAAAGATCCTTTAAACAAGTTCAGTATTGTTACTTCAGTCACATTTTAAGTGCCAGTTTCAGTGTAACTGCAAGGCAGGTTATCAATTATTACATGCAGCAGGGGTAATTACACTGTAGTTGTATGTTTGTTGCGTGTAACTACATTGCAATTGCAATGCAGTTACATGGCCCTTTTACATGGACCCCCACTCAGTAGCAATGCAGTTTACAACTGCCCGATCCACTTACTCTACACCATTTACATATAGCAGCTTTGCAGCGGTCTCGTGGCTCTTCCAGAGTTTTTGCTATGTTTCTGGCTGGCCAAGAGCTCAAGGCTTGCTATGGGGCTGCATCAATGTGAGGGCTGCAGTGTGATTACACAGCAGACTGATACAGTGCAAAATAGAAAACCACTTCAGCGAACCCAGGAAAACGGAGTACGGCAGGACAAAGAACGCTCCCCTTTGATGCAGTGCAGAGCGGCTTTACACAGACATCAAGGTAGTGTTCTAGTTGCTCTGCAGTGCTTGCTATGGTGCAGAGCCCACTGCGTAAAAGGGCCTATAGTGTAGTTACACTGTAACTACCGTGTAGTTAAGGAAACTTAATGTGTTACCTCAAACACTACTGTGAGCTGAGCAGTATATCCACAACTCTCCAGACAAAGGTAGACTTTTTACACAGGTGCCTCATTGTTTCTTGAAAATGTTGATACCCTGTCAAAGGGACAGTTTCTTTTACCAATACTTTTGTTGTTTTATGTTATTTTGTACCCCCAAACTGCCATAGCAACAAAGCCAAATTGTATTTGACATTTTCATGGGAATTTGTATATTATCAAATACTTGCAAAACCCATTGTATTTGTGAAGGCAGGCAATCCTTAAGCATTAAAAGAGTAATAAATGCTGTCACTAGTACTTGTATGTAACCCTATAACCTTTTCCTCTTCTTGTAACAAACTGTGTTGTATCCACCATTTCCTAAATAAGGTGCACACTAATACCATATAGGATGAAGACTAGGTTTGTTGGCAAAGGCACGTAGCTACACCAGAGCAAGGGGCAACATTATCAGAGCAAGGAAAAAGATTAAGACTTCTTTTGGCTAGGCAGATTTACTATGTGTTACTATTTTTTTTTTTGTGCTCACAGATTTTGTTACTGTTTTTTGCTTACATTTTACTGCTTTATTGTTCTCTGATTCAAATTGCTGTTGCCGGGTATATGTTCTACTGCATTATTACAGGGTGTGCCTACAGGTTTGTTACTGTTTGGGGCTCACAGATTACTGCCGTAATCTTCTCTGATTCAACTTGTTTTTGCAAGGTATATCTTCTGTTAAAGTGTTCTGCAGGTTGTGCTTACAGGTGTTGTTACTTTTTTACTGCTTTATTTTTTCTCTGTAGCAAAGTGTTTTTTTGCAGGGCATATCTTCTGTGAAATTGTTGTAGGTGGTGCTTACAGGTATTGTGACCTCTTTTATCTATCATTAGGCTAAGCTTTCAGGGCTAATTACAGGAGCACATACAAGATACAGACTGCGGGATAGCGACTGCATTTGTTGTTGGTTGATTGTTTAAGCTCTTACCTCCTTATTTCTCTCATCTGTGGTTCTTCTTCTTTTTTGGCTGGGGAAGGGCCCAACCACCCATCCCCCATAACCAACCACCCCATGCTACACTACTTTTACAGAGTAGCACAGTCCTGACATTTCCTGTAGCAAAGCAGAAAGGGGAGGATCAGAAGGGTATCCACACAGTGACCTCACTTATAGGGGCACAATTAATTTAACTTGTCATAAAAAGTTATACAAAAACAAACAAACAAAAAAAAATTTTTTTTTTAAATCTTTTGCTTTCATTTTCCTTCTAATTACTCGGACTAGGTTATAAACTCAGCAACTCAACCGGAATGGATATTATTAACTGCAGGTGCTGCAGGACACTTTTCAATAGGGCAGTTATACAGGATTTAGGACACTGTCCTATATGCTGGACCATCGGAGATCTAAGGGCTCAGCTCCGGGCAGCATGGGCCGAGATTGCGTGCCTCAAATTGCATATTCAGGAGGAAATACAAGAACCACCCGCCATTTCCCCAACATCCAACTGAAGCACCTCAACTGCAGAGGATAGTTGATCCAGGAGATTGGCAGGTGGTTAGGAAGGGAAAATCAGGTCCCCATCACTCAATGCTCACCAACGCATCACATCCACAAACCATATAAAAACTACAAATAGGTATCTGCCTCTATCTCCAAAATCAAACAAAGAGGCAGAGGACACTGCAGAGCAGGACACTGCAGCACAGGAGCTAGTATTACAAAACTCACCCAAAACAGGGGCCAAAACAAAAAAAGCAAAAAGGAAATCTAAAACACTTCTGATCATAGGAGACTCCATAATTCAGGGAGTTGATACCTACCTCCGGCCGGGAGTAATGGTCAGATGTCTCCCAGATACATCAGCATGGAGAGACACTGAAAGCATTGCTAAAATCATGCATGAAGCAGGAGAAAACATTGAAGTCCTGCTACACATAGGGACTAATGATCTCACCAGCCGGTCAGTTGTGGAGACCAAGGAACACCTGACCAGGGTGGGAGACAAACTGTGATCCATTTTGGCCAGCATCTCCTTCTCTGAGATCCTGCCAATCTGGTAGACGTGGGAAGATGGACGGAAGGTCAAAGAAGGGTAGATAGGGGAGCTAAACATGTGACTCAAGGGCTGCTGCCAGGAAAAAGGACACAAATTTGTAGGTAACTGGCAACAGTTTTGGGAGCAAAAGTTCTTTAAATTTGATGGACTGCATCTGACTGAGGAGAGAGTCAGTGCATTGGGGTAGAAGTTTGATGTCTTTGCAGAATATTTAAACTAGCAAATGGGGAGAGGGGTGCAGCACTCGATACATCAAACGGAAGAACACCCTTCCCCCTTAGCTAGTGATCAAACAGGAGTTCAGCATGTTTGTAGTTCATTTGCATCACCAGGTAAGAAAAAAGGTCTGGCTCCCCATATAATGTGCAGGGGAAATGCCAGACCTCACCCAACAACTAACACACCAAAATCTGGTCAATGGAAAATCATATGCACAAATGCCTGCAGTCGGGGAAACAAGATCCCAGACCTGGAGGCAACAATGACAGA
Organism: Neoceratodus forsteri; assembly: GCA_016271365.2. NCBI lineage: Eukaryota > Metazoa > Chordata > Ceratodontiformes > Ceratodontidae > Neoceratodus > Neoceratodus forsteri. The sequence continues at coordinate 691,280,531 of CM028129.1, forward strand.
GGCTAAACTGGACATAGTAGCCATTAGCGAGACATGGTTCACCAGTAACCACACTTGGGAGACTTCAGAACCCAGTTATGTACTGTTCAGAAGAGACTGAGATGCAAAAAGGTGGGGGGGTGGAGTAGCCCTTTATATCAATGAAATTATCAAAGCTAGAGAAATTCAGAATACACACAAGGAGCCAGAAGAACTGTGGATCACCCTGGAAACAGGAAATGGGACAACCATATGAACTGGGGTTGCCTACAGGCCTCCTGACCAGGGGGAGGATATAGACACATTACTGTTAGAAGATATACAAAGCATAACAGCTAAAAGGAAGGTTCTGCTAATGGGAGACTTCAACATGCCAGATACAGATTGGGCAATAAGAGCAGGAACATCCACCAGAACTAGACACATGGTGGATTCCCTGCAGGGGGAGGGCCTCAAGCAATTGGTACAACAACCCACAAGAGACAGGGCTATCTTGGATATAGTACTGACTAATGGGGAAAGGATCACAGATCTCCAGGTAGAAGGTCACCTGGGGGCCAGTGACCATCACATGGTATGGTTCAATTTGTCCACTAGAACTAAATCATCCCATTCCAAGGCAAAAATATGGGACTTCAGAGGAGATGACTTTGATAAGATGGCCAACAGAGTTAAGCTAGCCCTGGCAAGACGAAATACAGGTGAGAGGGCACAGGCAAAGTGGGCAAGCATTAAGGATGCAATACTTCAAGTAACACCCCATTGTGTTAGGGAGAAAAGCAAGAGCAAAAGAAGGAGGAAACCACTTTGGTTCTCAAAAACAGTAGCAGAAAAGGTCAGAGCCAAAAGGTTGGCCTTCAGGAAATATAAGGGAATGCAGCGGGATGAAGATAGGGAGGCGTACCAAACTTCCCTAAGAGAAGCAGGGAAGGCAGTAAGGCAGGCAAAAGTCCAAACCAAGGAAACACTAGCACAAACAGTAAAAGAAGGAAACAAGACTTTCCAGAGATGCATTAGTGAAAGGAGAAAGTACAGAGGGAGTATTGCTAAGATCAAAGGAGATAAGGGAGAGTGTGTGGAGGAGGACCAAGGAAAAGCATCTATCCTAAATAGTTACTTCTGCTCAGTATTTACTGAGGAGAAGGTAGAGCAGGACCCACAGTTCAGCACCATGGACATGGGGGGAAGGAGGTGTGCACAAGTCCCTTCACAAAAGAAAGGGTCCTACAAGAGCTCACTCAGCTTAGGGCGGATAAGGCAATGGGACCTGATGGCATATATCACAGGATACTAAAGGAGCTAAGGGTGGAACTAGTAGAGCCTTTAGCAGAACTGTTTAGTGAGTCTCTGAGCACAGGAGAGGTCCCAGAATATTGGAGAAGGGCTCATGTGATCCCGCTCCACAAGAGTGGCAACAGGGAGGAGGCAGGGAACTACAGACCACTTAGTCTTACCTCAGTAGTGGGCAAGATTATGGGGGCACTCCTTAAGGAAAGGATAGTGCAACACCTGGAATCCATAGGCGCACAGGATCCAAGACAGCATGGGTTTACAACAGGAAGGTCCTGTCAAACTAATCTCATAGATTTCTTTGACTGGGTAACCAGAGTGGTGGACCAAGGGGGTGCAGTTGATGTCACCTACCTTGACTTCAGCAAAGCTTTCGATACTGTTCCACATAGAAAATTGATTAATAAGCTGGGTAGGATCGGGTGGGTCAGAGGTTGGTCAACTGGGTGGCAAATTGGTTGGCGGGCAGAAAACAGAGATTGGTGGTAAACGGTATACAGTCAGAAGAGATGCAAGTCACAAGTGGGGTACCTCAGGGATCAATCCTGGGGCCAGTCCTCTTCAATACCTTCATCAGTGGCATTGCAGATGGACTGGAGGGTAAGGATTGTCTGTTTGCAGATGACACCAAGATCTGCAACAGAGCAGGTGATCCAGATGGGGTGGGCAAAATGAGAAGAGATCTGGAAAAACTGGAAAAATTGTCAGAAGAGTGGCAACTGGGGTTTAACGCAAAGAAGTGCAAGATCATGTACATAGGGAAGAGAAACCCTGAAGCTATCTATAGGTTGGGAGGGGAGTTGCTGGAAATTACAAGGGAAGAAAGAGACTTGGGCATCATCATCACAGATGACTTGAAATCATCCAAGCAGACCACTAAAGCAGCAGGTAAGGCTAGAGGGATGTTGGGGTATATTAGTAGGGGTATCACAAGTCATAAGAGAGCGATAATAATCCCTCTTTACAAGACACTGGTTATGCCCCATCTGGAGTACTGCATGCAGTACTGGAGGCTACACCTGCACAAGGACATTAACAAAATGGAGGCAGTCCAGAAAAGGGCACCCAAAATGGTGCAGGGATTGCATCAGAAAACACATGAGGACAGATTAACGGAGCTCAATATGTATACCCTTGAGCAAAGGAGGGAGAGAGGTGATATGATCGAAACATTCAAACATCTTAAGGGCATTAACAAGGTGAAAGAGTCTAACATGTTTCAACATAAGAAAAATAGCAGGACAAGAGGACACAGCATGAGATTAGAGGGAGGCCGATTAAGGAGTAATGTGAAGAAGTTCTTTTTCACAGAAAGGGTGGTGAATGCATGGAATGGCCTACCTCAGGAAGTGGTGGACATGAATATGGTGCAGGGCTTCAGACAGGCATGGGATAGGCATAAGGGAGCAATACAGATGAGTATGAATAGATAGGCCATTGACAGAGTAAAGGCCGATGGCACATTCATAAGGTAGAAAAAATGGGCAGGCTGAATGGGCCTTGCAGTCCTTATCTGCTGCCAGCTTCTATGTTTCACTGAGGCTGGGGGGCACAGAACTTAACTGTAGAAAATTGGGACTTATATTTAAGCAGTAAGGCATGACAGAGAGTGTGTTATGGTGAGATAATGGCCTATTTTGGGTGGGTTGAAGCACAAGGCAAATCCAAGTGATCCCACTACCCGAGAAGGGTCATTAGCCCACCATGACACACCCTGGGAGTGCCTTATTGTGATTATGAAATGGGTCCTTTTTAGTAAATTGAATGGATTTTTTAACCATATTTTTGTTGAGCTGCTTTCAGGTAGACTGTTGTGCTGGGATAACAGCCTAGATGGAAGTACCTTTTGTCCAGTCAGGAGCCAGCATTCTTTCTACCTATTTCATAACTGTATTTCTCATCTCACTTCTCTTATTTTTGACATTTGCCATCCTTTCCACTTTACCACCTTCTAGACACAGCTCTATAATCTTTCTTTCCAATTCACCATAACATCATCCAACATACCAAATATAATTACTAAAATTCACACCACCTCTGACATCAAAGGAATTCTTCCCATTTCTGTTTCAGTTTGATCCTCCCATCTCTCTAAATGACATCCAACACTTTTGATGTGGTTAATTTTGGCACCTGAAATCTGTGAATACTATTCAAGGACCTTGACCACTATTAAACTCAAATACATCCTGTAAAAATAAACAAATATCCGCATACACCACTACTTTCATCTCTGTGATACTATCTGGAACTTGCAAGCCACTTATCTCAGGAGTGTACATTATTCTCCATAACAGACAGTCTAAACAAAAAACACATAGCAACGCACTCAATTGACATCCTTGCCATACCCCAGATTTCTCCGACATTAGGGTCCTAACCACCCATTTATAAGTGGAACTAGTGCTGCCTTCTCATATAGCACTTGTATGTATCACACAAATGCTTGCAGTATTCTGTATTCCTGAAAAAACTGAAAAGAGATACTTACAGTATGCGGTACCTTGTTGAAGTCCTTTTCTTGCTCAAGTGAAACAAGAAAATCTATGAACCAGTTTTGCTGCCGTCTTGCACTTATTCTGCTAGTACCAATCAGCTGAGGTAAGCATGATTGATACTGGCAGAATAAGCATGGTAATGTGATGTATTTCTCTGTAAATGTTAAAATAGACTACAAGGCACTTAGACATAACCTGCAGCTTAGTCAGTTGTTCCCATCATCATCAGCGGGCTGGCCGGGGGCAGGTGCACTGGGAAAAATAGTTGACTGGCATGGCAGGCAGGGGGTTCCCAGGAACAACCAGATAAAAACTATTACAGAAAACATGCAAGTGGATTAAAATTTTTAATGTTCATAGGTCTTGCTCAATCGGGACCTCTAGGTCCTGCAACAATAGTCCAGAGAAGCTGAGAGTCCCCCTTTAATTCCTTGTTAAATGATTGAGATTTCTCTTATTCAATTTTTTTAAAAAGCTTGCTGAGGTTCAGTGGCCAGCTGATCGACCACAGATGCCCCCCTCTCACCATGTAAACTGGCTGGAGCTACACCTTAGAGCTCTAGCTGATTTCACTTGTGGTTGCTGTAGCATGCACGCTGACTTGTTCCTGCTTGGTCTCTCCTTTTTGCTTTTTGTCTTTTACCTTGCCCTTGCATCTCACCTGTTGCAGTTCTGATTTGTTTGGACTTTCTTTAGTTTGCACCCCCCGCTGCTGTTTGGTATGTGTTTTGTCTTCTGCCTCCCTGGTTGTAGCAACTTGATTTCTACTTTCACTAAGGCAGCCACTCGTGCTGCTTCCATATCCTCATTTGACGCCGGTGTTTCCTTTCAGTTTTGTTTTTTGTGTACTGACTCATTTCTATGTACTTCCTAAGTCCTTCAGTTGTTTCACTTATGTTTTCTCAGTCTGTATACCTGCTGTTCATACCAAGCAACTTGCTAACTTTTACTTCAGTTCCACTGTTGCATTACCATCACCTGACTCAGGCAGACAGCTGCAGTCATGTGTACTCAGTCACTCATTCAGCCAGCTTTATCATGCTCGTGACTGGTTGTAACTATGATAAAGTCTACTAGAAAGAGTTTTCATAGCATTCCTCTACTGTGCTCCTCTTAAAAGAGCCTTGTAAACATGTACATAGCCAGAAACAAGGTTCCTGTCTGACCTCTCTGTGCTGCTTGTACAGGAGTACTGTCTACCGAACTTAAGTGCAAACCATTGCCTTTCCATTTAGTAAATAACATGCTCAGGTAGTCAGAAAGGAACATTCATCAAGCATTCTACATGTAGAACTGTGAGGGGTTGCCAGATACAACAAGCAAATGACTCAGCAACGAATACTTGGGGGGTCCTCAGCCTTACTGAGAAACAAACAGGTAAGAAGCAGACTACCACTAGTCCTGCCTCCAGCCACTGACTTCACAATTTGTGTCTCCCTGCTTCAGCCACCTCCCCCTACTTCTATAGTCTAACTGCTACTAAGCCCATTCAGTAACTACAGGGAATTCTGACTTACTACCAAGTCAAGCAGTCTCTTTAGATTTCGTTGTCCTTTCTGACCTCCATTCCTGACTTCTAGTACCCATTCTACCTGCTGGCTGTGGCTTGTTCACCAAGCATCACTACTCATTCTGACCTTTGGCTGTGGCCCCTCTACCCAGTGATGTCATCATCTGACCTCTGGTTTTGGCTTCTCTACCCAGTGCTGTACTTATCCCACCTCTGGCTATGGCTCCATCACCTAGTGCTATTATCATCTAACCTCTGGCTGCCACCCCACTGCCCAGTGCTGTCACCATCTTGACTTCTGGCTATGGACCATCCAAGGCAGGCAAGGCAATTTTATTTCTAAGGCGCCCAATCCCAGAGGCTCTGGGTGCCGTTCACAATAAAACAGAATACAAAATGCAAAAATAACATTTGTGCAATAGCAGTAGAGAAATATTTAAAATAACATTCTTAAAAACATAAATATAAAATATAAAATAGCTGAGGATAAGGTAGGGGGGTGATGGCTTAGTCCCCAAAAGTCTGGCAGAAGAGATGAGCCTTAAGCCACTAATAAAAAAATGCTCAATAACCAGAGGTCTTGAGCCAAACCATGGGAACATCCAGGAGGCCCCTTGAAACAGAGCAGAGGGAGTGGGCAGAGGTCACAGGTGACAGGAGCTCAGACAGGTAGCCAGGACCCATCCCATATAGGGCATTATAGGTGAGCAAGCCCACCTTGAAAAGAACCCTCCACCTGACTGGTAGCCAGCGCAGGACATGCAGAACTGGAGTCACATGGCATGACCGAGATAGTCCCACCAGTAATCAGGCCACTATGTTATGCACCAGCTGCAGCCTGCGGAGGGTCCCTCCCATAACCTCGAATCCAGTACCGTCACCCATCCTGACTTCTGGCTATGACACCTCCATCCAGAGCTGATACTCTTCCTGATCTCTGGCTGTGGCCACCTCCACCCAGTGGCATCACCCATCACCCATCATGACCTCTGGCTGAGCCCCATATGCCCAGTGCTGTCACTGTCCTCATCTCTGGCTGTGGCCCCTCCACTCATTGCTGTCACCCAGCAAAGGAGCTGTTCATCTCTGAACAGTGTGGTACACTCCTCTATATTCCAACACAAATCAGCTACTCAGCATATGACTGGTCCTGCTCAAAATGACAGCAGCAAGATTTATCTCCCTACCTCGGCTGCCTCCTGCTGTTCTTCTACTCTCACCATCACAAAGTCCTAACCAGCACCACAGCTACTCCTACTTCTTCCAACTTCCTCTGGTCATGATCCCTCCACCCAGTGCCATTATTCATTGTGACCTCAAACTGTGGCTCCATCACTCAGTGCCACTACCTCTACTGACCTCTGGCTGTAGCCTTTCCACTCAGTGCCATCACCCATTCAGACATCTGACTGGGGCCCTTCACCCCAATGCTGTCAAAGTCCTGATCTCTGGCTGTGGCCCCTCAGCCCAGTGCCATCTCATATTCCTGACCTCTGGCTGTGGCTCCTGCACCAGGTGCTATCACCCATACCTTCCAGGACATTTGACCAAGAAAGGAAGCCTCCACAGGCTTAAGCCTCACTCAGAATGCATACTCATCTACTGCACAGCTCCCGATAATCCAATACCACTTGTGACTGCATTGACCACTGCAGTTCACTCTCTAGCTGTGTCTGCTGCCTTCCAAGGGCATTCCCTCCTTGCTGTTCACTGCCTCCAGTTTGCTTCCCCAAGACCTGTAAGGATGCTTTGCTCAAACCAGCAATTTGGTGTATGATCACTCATAGTGGGATCCTCAGAAGCTGCAAACCAGTTGATGCTGAAGAACCAGAGGCATCAGCATTGTTTGGCTCAAACCTTGACTGTCACCCTTATGGCACCAAATCCTTCTCCAAAATCTGTTGCTTAATTCCCCAGAACTCTTTACTGCACCTGCTTCTGTTAAGACTATAGTCACTGCTGCATCCCTGCAAATGCTCATTTGGTTTAGGGATTCATTACCCCAAAAAATAATGCTTCCATTTCCATCTAGAACTCTGGCCAAGCCTTACTCCAGGCCTCGTGGCTATATCTGACCTTCATAAGCACTACTGCACACTTGATTACCATAGACTTACTCTCAACAATTGAGTGCACCCATCAACTGTCATCAAGCAGCAACCTTCTGTGTGTTGGGCTCTCCTTCTCTGCCCAAAGGCACAGTATGCTTTCACTCCTTATTGCTTCATACTGCTGGTAACGTCCAGTACCAACAATAACTGCAAACCTATAACAGTCAGGCTTCTTCATGCTCTCCTTGAGAGTGCTGTATGCCAACAGCAGGCATCACTCCTCCATCTATCTAGTCTCACCTACATTCTGCTCATCAATGATACAGTACACTTTCCCTTCCTAGGGTTTTATACTGTTGGCAACACCTGGCACCAACAATAGACTTCAGCCCTCAATCTGTCGGGCTCCTTCCACCTTTGCCGCAATGAGTCAGCATGCTTTCACCTCCTATGACTCTGCACTGCTGGTAACACCACCAACAAAACCAAGGAGTGGCCTTCCTTCAGTCAGGCTTTCACTCGCTTTTGGCCCCCAAGAGCACAAAACGCTTTCACTCTCTACGGCTTTTTTGTGCAGGTACATGCATCCAACGAACAATACGCATCAGTTCTCCATCCATCAAGCCTCACCTTGCCTCCTATGGTTTTGTACCATGGGCTACATCCATCAACAACAGCTCCCACCTTGAAGACTCAGTACACTTCACTTCCTATGACTTCGCACTGCTAACAGTGCCACCAGCATGACCCAATCATCAGCTTCTGTTGGTCAGGCTGTTGCCCACACTCCGCCCCCTAGAGTGCAGTATGCTTCCACCTCCTGTGGCTTCGTACTGCAGGCAACACATGCTGACAACAACATACATCAATCCTTCAGCTGTCAAACATCAACTTTGCTGAGCCCATCAAGAACACTATATGCTTTCACCTTCTCTAGCTTAGTACTAGGGCAATGCCCACCTCTTCAGCTGGCGTTGCCTTCCATTATTTGAACAGTCACCTGTACTCTGCCATCATGGTCTCAGCATGCTTTTGCCTCCTATGGCGTCATACTATTTATCAGGGGAGGACAGCATAAAGGCTAATGCATCTGCTAGGAATGTCACACCTAAAAAGTTAATAGAAAAGTCAAATGGTCCTGTACAGGAGGGTAGTAAACAAATTAACAATCACAATATTGAGGAAATTGTCTCACAGGATGAGGCATCATATGTATCCAGGAACATTAAAATAGGTGCGGATAAAACAGTTCCACACAGAGAGACCCTTGTTATAGGAGACTCTATTATTAGGGGCATCGATACAGAATTATATAAAGGGCAAAACAGATATTCAACAGTTAGTACACTACCAGGAGCAAGATTAGTGGATGTTAGAAGAATGATAAATGGCCTAATGAGTAATTTGGTAAATTCCATAGTTATTTTACATGTAGGTGTACAAGACAGAGGCAAAATGAGAGTCCAGGATATCTGCAAAGACTTAGAGACAGTGGCACTTGAGATAATGAAAAAAGAAGGGGAAATAATCCTATCAGGTTTACTCCCAACTCACGGTTTCCATACACGTAAAATGAGGGATATTAAAGCATGAAACAGTTGGATTAATAACATGTGTGAACAAAAAAAATTCTCCTTTTTGGACAACAGCAACATTTTTAGAGAAAATAGTCTTTTTAGACCTGATGGGCATCACTTGAATAAAATGGTATCTAGAATATTGGCAAAAAGGTTCAATGAAGCTATTGCTTTAAATTTAAACTACCAACGGGGGGGGCGGTAGTACGGGGCAGGAGATTGTCTCCTTAGGGGATCAGACTCCTAATACTACTGACACTTCAAAAACACCATAAAATCCATCTTGGAAGGGTCTCCTATTGAATGCTAGAAGTTTGGCTACTAAAATAGATGAACTTAAGTTGCTTCTGAAATCTCATGATATACAAATCTGTGCCATAACTGAAACATGGTGCGATAAAGTTGACACCTAGAACCAGAACATAGAAGGGTAACTCTTCATACAAATTCAAGGCAGTACAGGAGGGAAGGAGGTGTGGCCATTTACATTCAAGATAACATCCAATCCTATGAAATAAAATAGAATAACAACAATTTGGAGCAAATTTGGCTAAAAATTACCATACCTAGTAAACCCAAAATTGTTCTGAGACTAATTTATAGACCACCATCTATAACCAAAGAGGATAACCTTGATTTTGTAAAACAACTTCAGGATTTAAATCCTGCAGACAGATTATTAGTCGGTGATTTAAACCTTCCCGGTACAAATGGGAAAACACTGAAAGGGACAAACAAAACAGAAAATACCGACATTGAGCTATTTGACCATATAGGCCTAGAACAAAGGGTAGAAGGAAAAACAAGAGGGGAAAATATTCTAGATCTAATTTTAACCAATATGGGTGACACACTAATGGGATGTACAACGGCAGCTCCTCTTGGCAATAGCGACCATAATTCTATCTACTTTGTAATAAAGGAGGATACTGTAAAACAGTCATGATGTAGAAACATTTTTAACTTTGGGAGGGCTGACTTCGTGAAGCTAAAGGCCAGTATGACTGAATGGAATTGGAAACAATTCCATAACAAATCTTTATGTAACATGTGGGATATTTTCTGTACAAAATTAGCTAATGAAACCAACAAGTGCATACCGTATAAAACTAAATATAGCAACAAAGGTAGGACCTCAGATTGGATGATCCCCAAAATTTAGGGACTAATTAAAAAGAAAAACAAATTGTTTAAAAAACTAAAACATACTCAGCAGGATATAGGATGGGCAAACTATAAAAAAATTAACTAAAAGAGTTAAAACCTAACTTAAAAAAGCAAAATCAGGATTTGAGTTAAAGGTGGCAACAATATCTAAGGAAAACTACAAGGCATTCTATGCACATATAAATAAAACAAAAGGGACAAATAACTCAGTGGGGCCAGTAAAAAACAATGACTGTGATATCACATCTGTTATAAAAGAATTGGTTAATCTCCAGAATGTATATTTTTCATCTGTGCTTAATCCTAAATCTAAAATAGCCCCATTACAAAACAAATATGAAACAATCCTTGACAATTTATATAGACCGTAAAGATGTGGAGGCAAGGTTAAAAAAAGTAAAACTAAATAAATCTCCCAGGCCTGATGGAATACACCCTAGAATAATAAACTAAGTGCTGAGTTGGCTTCTTCATTAGCCCACATCTTCCAAACATCCTTGGATGTGAGTGAAGTTGTGGAATCGTGGAAGACGGCTACAGTTGTACCACTCTACAAAAAGGGGACTAGAACACACCCCTCAAACTATAGACCTGTTAGTTTGACAGCCATCCTGTCCAAGGTATTTGAAGGCATTGTAAAAGATCATATCACAAATTTTCTGAAGCAGGAAAGCCTTAGGGACAGGTCACCTCACGGGTTCATAAAGGGCAGATCCTGTCAGACAAATATATTGTATTTCTATGACAGGGTAAATAGGGCACTGGATACAGGAGATTCTGTGGATGTGGTCTTTTTGGACTTCTCTAAAGCATTTGATAAAATCCTGCACACAGAGTTAATAGACACACTGTACAAATTAGGGATAAAGAATAACATAGTCAACTGGATCCACTCTTGGCTTACTGATAGAAAACAACGTGTATGCAATAAGGGAGTTTTTTCAAACTGTGCTGAGGTCTCTAGTGGAGTGCCCCAGGGTTCTGTACTGGGACCCTGTTTGTTTAACATTTATGTTTCATCCATTCAGTATGTTCATGATAAAATCTGGCTAACGAAATTTGCAGATGATTGCAGATTGGGGGCCATAGCACAAAATCAGGATGATGCTGTTGCACTCCAGCAGGCTTTAGATTATATTCAGAAATGGACAATAGAGCATGCACTTCATTTAAATCATGATAAATGTATGGTAATGCACATGGGAAAAAAGAATCCAAAAAACATGTGTGCACTAAACACAATAAACCTTAAAGAAACAGTTGAGGAAAAGGATCTGGGCATCACAGTCTCAAATGACCTATCATTTAAGTCACATTGTAAAAATATAGTCCACAAAGGGAATAAAATATGAAACTGTATACTCAGGCACATTGAAAGCAGAAGCCACAAGGTCTTGGTCCATCTCTATACATCCTCGGTGAGGCCTACTCTGGAATATGGGGCCTAGGTTTGGTCACCATACAGGAAGGAAGAAATACAAGTAATAGAGAAGGTGCGGCAAAGGCCAACTAGAGCTATCAAAGACTTTAGGGGAAAAACTAGCATGATAGACTGAGACAGCTGGATATGTTTACCCTGCAATACAAGTGATCACGGGGGGCCTTGTGCCTGTTACATAGGGCTTGGTCAGAAAATGACTTATGAGACATGTTGGGGCTTCAGTTTAGAAAACAGATTTATACTATTCATTCTCATCCTCTACAATTGAAAAGCAGAAACTGTAAACTGATGAAAAGAAATCAGTGGTTCAATCAGAGGGTGGTTCCAATATGGAATGGACTCCCTATTGAGGTCATAGGATGTACCACCACAAATCAGTTCAAGAGAAAGTTAGACACACACTTACTGGGTAAGATGCCACAGATGTAACTACGAAGGCAAGCTACATGGATGAAAGTCTATTACCTCTAGCTCTGTATATACCTAATACCTATGATACCAGTTTCACCTGCCAGCAACAACAGGCAGCAGGGTTTCCTGATGCTTTCACCCTTTTTGGTTTTGTCCTGCTACTAAGTAAGCCCCTTCAGGGATCTGCTTCCTATGGTTTGCACAGTCAGTCATCCGTAAACTAAGAATCACACATCTGTCTCACTGGCTACATCAACCTTCTACCTTCCTATGAAACACCTTTACTGCATCAGCTACAAGGCAGGCTTCCACCAGCACCTTTAGTCCAGCACTTCACTACTTCCTGTATAACCTACGATCCAACCACCCCATGACCAGGTGACACCTCACTTGTCAATCTCTGCTGAAGACATACAACTGGCAGACTTTACCAACACCTGATCTATCAACAGTGCTTTGAATGAAATAACCAACAGACGCCCTCAGTCTTACACCACCCTCTTCAAACACAACCTAAAAACATTGTGACCAGAGTATATAACCTTTCTACTCTATCTGCCTAAGTCCAATTGAACCATTTGTTCTTTCAGCTGCTGCACTCAATCAGACCAGTTTGACCACAACAGCAAAAGGATCCAGCCCCATCAGCTTGCACAACACTTTGTCTCCATCACGACTCCAGCATCATTAATCCTCCTTGCACGGTCTGCCAGGGTAGTTAGAAGTTCTTTACTCATGGTGTCTGAATGGAAGGCATACCCGAGGCCTTGGATCCACAGAGGTTCCCCACACAGGGGTGTTTTTTTTCTCTCCTACATGCCAAAGTTTCTAATAATGCAATGAGATGGAGAGGATTCTGCAATTTCATTCTCCTGACCTATTTGTCTGCTTCCTCGGGGACTGACATTACCTTTAGCCATAAGTCTCTGCCTATGGCACCTCTAATTGGGTGATAATAATAAATAAGCCAAAGGTATGTTACTTAAGCACTACACCACATCAACACATCAGAGATCAGATACCCAGTGAATTAGAAGCTTGCTGAGATTCAGTGTTCAGCAGATGGACCAGTCCCCCCAAGACAATATTTAAACTGGCAGGAGCCACACCTCTGGGCCCTAGCTGGTTTCTTTTCTCCCACCTTCCATCCTCCCTGCACATCCAGCAGCCGCCTGAGTCTCCTGGGCACCTTAACCAGAAACTCCCATTTCCTTTTGCTATAGGTATCTGCCTATTGCACTTCTAACCAAGTAGAAATAACGGAGAATAAGCCAAAGGTACATTACCTAAGCACTGCACCACACCACACCAACATATCAGAGATCAAATGCCCAGTGAATAAATATACCTATCACTCCCAGCCTTTAGTTAGACATAAAGGACTACAGGAATCGCCTCCTGTCATATATTTGTCTGAATTTTACTGTACTAGACTTTAAAAGTTAAATGTGCCCAAAAGAAAGAAACAAAAAAGACACAGCCATGTACCCTGTATTTTTTTTATTTACAAGTTTAACAATTTACAGGATACGTTCTATGAGAAACAAGTCTCATTTACAGAATAGTCCCAAGTCATAGATAAACTATTACAAAAAGCAACAAACATTACATAAAGGTTAAATCTACGAACATACACAGGATCAATTGTTAGTGGAGCACAGACAAACAAATGCTTGAAATTTATGAGGCTGCTGTTTACTGTGGCACACAGAAGACATAACATTTGTCTGTTTGCTTGCATTGCGATAGAGCTTGAAAGATAACACAAACTGTATGTAAAAGAATGACCCTTTCCTGTTTCACAATCCCAGTAAATAAATGATGCTGTATACTTAGTATTACTCATTCAGAAGGATACCTGCATTGACAGAAAAGAGTGATTCCAGTTCCATAAAAGAAATACTACAAATGGCTAGGAATGCAAAAGGATCATGAACTTCATACTATCTCTGCTTAATTTAAAAATGAGTCTAATTTACATGATGTTTGTAAGCAATTAACTATCAGCATACTATCACATATGGGAGGACCTGTAGCTGATATAGTTGACTACCCATATCTTGACACAAGGACCTCTCCTCTATAAATTTAACCATGATGACAACCCTAATCGGACTACTGGCCCTTGCTCTTCCCTTCCCACTGGGAGTCAAACCTTAACACTACACTGGATCTGGCATGCAAACTAGTACCCCTTATCATGAACCCACTTCTGGCGGCCAGATCCACTGAGCTCACAGTGCCCACTCCTAAGTGCAATCCACAAAAAGAGGGGGGACAGGAATACCCTCCAAATTTCCATCTAGAGTGTTCACCAAGTTCACGACTGAACACCTGCCATAAGGTCCCAGGGCTTCCCCTCTATTCTGGGTAAGTGCAAAATATAGTCTCAAGTCTGTAGCTAGGTGAAAACTCTCCTTGGTTGCTGTACTGGGGGTGGGGCCCAGGTGTTATGAGCTCCTCAGGATTTGCCCTCATAAACCTGTTTGTGTCCTCTCCCACGGGGTGTAAAGCACCTAGTTTCCCATTACAGACTTCTCCAGAGACATGTGTAATCTCCCCTACTTTTGGCACCCAGATCCCCCTTGCTGGATCACTAGACTTTTGTAACAATGGTGACACCTTTCATTTACTTGGTTGGTCTCAGAATTGAACAAACCTCTTACCATTACACACACAAAATCACTCACGGTCAGCTTTAAAAGCAAAGTGCTTTTCAAAATTACTTAAGTAATTATCATACAAAAGATTCAGAAATGTGGTTGCAAGATAACAAAAGTTGGAAAATATACATAAAACAAACACACGGTAAACTTTTAACTGTCTAGTTTTCTACCTGGTTCATGGATAATCAAAGTACAGAAAATAAATGAGTTTGCAAAAACCCAATTCTCTCTAACATTCATTGGTCCCTAGTCTGTCTGTGTGGCAGTCTTGCTTGGTGTGTGACATAGAAACATAGAAATTGTCAGCAGATAAGGACCGCTAGGTCCATCCAGTCTGCCCATAGGCCCTATACATTGTATGTGGCCACTGACCCTATGTGATCAATGGCTTTTCATCACTCCTTCCCCTCTCAAGCTTCCCTTGTGCCAGTCCCAAGCATACTTAAACCCCTCCACTGTGTCTGCCCCCCACTACCTCCTGTGGCAGACTATTTCAAGCATTAACTAACCCTTTCTGTGTAGAAAAACATCCTCACATTACCTATTAATCTACCTCCTTCCAATTTCATATTGTGCCCCCTTGTTCTAGTACTTTTTCTACAATGGAAAAGGTCCCCTACCTGCACTATGTTTATGCCCTTGAGGTACTTGAAAGTTTCAATCATGTCTCCCTGCTATCTCCACTCCTTCAGTGAGTACATATTGAGGTCCCGTAATTTAGTCTGTCCTCTTATGTTTTGTGGTGCAAGCCCTGCACCATCTTTGCTGCACTTCTCTGGATAGTCTCCACCTTATCTATGTCTCTACACAGGTGTGGTCTCCAGAACTGCACAAAGTACTCCAGGTGAGGCCCTACCAATGCTTTACACAATGGCATCACCACCTCCTGCCTCCTGCTAGTGATATCCCTGCCTATGCACCCCAGCATGCCACTGGCCCTCCCCGCCGCCTTTGTGCACTGCTTTGATCATGTAAGGTCATCAGAGATGATAACCCCTAGGTCCCTTTCCTCATTGGTGACAGTCAGCTCCTCCCCCCAACCTGTAGCTCTCCCCAGAGTTCCCTCTACCCAAGTGCATTGTTTTACATTTCTTTGCACTGAACCTCAGTTGCCACATCTCAGATCATCTTTCAAACTTCTCCAGGCCCCCCTTCATTTTCTGCACCCCTTCTGGAGTATCCACCCTGTTGCAGATCTTGGTGTCATCTGCAAATAGGCAGACCTTTCCTTCCAGCCCCTCTACAATATCACTAATGAATACATTGAATAGGACTGGTCCTAGTACTCATCCCTGTGGTACCCCTCTAGTCACCCCCCACTCCCCAGATTGTACCTCATTTACCACACACCCTCTGTCTCCTGTCTGTTAACCAGTTCCTAGCACAGTTCACTACCTTGTCTCCCATGCCCAGACTACCCATCTTGTTAATCAGAATTCTATGTGGGACAGTGACAAAGGCTTTGCTGAAATCTAGGCAGGCGACGTCTACTGCCCCTCCCTGATTTACTTCCCTAGTCACCCAATCAAAAAAATCTATTAGATTAATTTGACATGACCTTCCTGTTGTGAATCCATGTT
This sequence comes from Neoceratodus forsteri, assembly GCA_016271365.2. Classification (NCBI taxonomy): domain Eukaryota; kingdom Metazoa; phylum Chordata; order Ceratodontiformes; family Ceratodontidae; genus Neoceratodus; species Neoceratodus forsteri. The sequence continues at coordinate 691,296,701 of CM028129.1, forward strand.
GCCTCAGATCCTGAGCACCACTGGATTCCAGATGTGCCACTATCCTTTCTTTCAGCAGTGTCTCCATGATCTTTTCCACCACTGAGGTGAGGCTGACTGGCCTGTAGTTCCCAACCCCCTCCCTACTGCCGCTTTTGTGTAGTGAGACTACATCTGCCCTCCTCCAGTCTTCTGGAACCATACCCATGTTGAGTGACTCTGTGAACAGGGCCATCAGAGGCACTGCAAGTTCCCTTTGCAGCTCCCTTAATATCCTCAAGTGGATGCTGTCTGGCCCTATGGCCTTATCCACCTTAAGCTTTGTGAGTTCTTCCAGAACTCTCTCTGCTGTGAATGGACTGGTGTCCACTTCTCCCCGCCTTTGTTCAGCATTTCTACCTTGTCCAGACCCCCCTCCTTACACTCTCCTTTCTCCCCTTTGAGCCTCACAACCCCCCAATTTTTCTTCTTTCACTGATGTACCTATAAAATGCCTTATCCCCTTTGTTTACAGACGGTACTAAACCCTCTTTTGTGTGCACCTTCACCCTCCAAACAGCCTTCCATGCTTCCCTTAGACATTCAACATACACCTCCTTGTCCTCCTGTGGCTCCCCTTATATTTCCTGAAACTCAGCCTTTTAGCCCTGTCTTTGTTCCCCACTCTTTAGAGAACCTTAGTGGTTTCCTTCTTCTTTTCCCTTTAGCCACTATCCTAATGCATTGATTTGTTATCTCCACTGTGGCTCCTTTCAGTTTCTCTCATTGTTCCTCCACGCCCTCTATTACCCCTCCCTTCCCCAGGACTGATTGTATACATCTACCCATTTTGGTGAAATCCACCCTCCTGAAATCTAATACTCTTGCCCTTGTGTGGCTTAATTGAGTCCATGTCTCTATGCCTAAATAAATTAGTCAGCCTGGGAGTGGGTCCCAGGGTGGTAGCCTGGGTAAAACACTGGCTGGACAACAGGACACAGCGGATAATAGTAAATGGAGTCCACAGTGAAGAAAGGGGGACTATTAGTACATGATGAGGGTTCAGTACTGGAGCCGGTCCTTTTTAATGTCTTTATATGACATTGCAGAGGGACTAGAAGGCAAAGTATGTCTCTTTGCAGATGACACAAAGATCTGCAACAGGGTTGATATGCAAGGTGGGGTGTAAAGGATGAAAATGGACTTAGCAAGGTTGGGGGAATGGTCAAATGTATGGCAGCTTAGATTCAATGCAAAGAAGTGCAAAGTAATGCACCTGGGAAACAAAAACCCAAGGGAAGAGTACACAATGGGGAGTGAGATACTGACAACAACAAAAATGGAAAGGGACCTGGGGGTAGTCATACCAGATGACCTAAAGGTGGGCAAGCAATGTGAGAAGGCTGTAAGGAAGGCTGGGGATATTGGGATGCATAGGTAGAGGCATCACCAGTAGAAAACAGGAAGTTGTCGGCCTTCTGTACAGACAGTTGGTAAGACCACTTCTGGAGTACTGTGTACAGTTCTGGAGACCCCATCTCTACAAAGACATAGACAGGGTGGAGGCTGACCAGAGGTGGGCAACCAAAATGGTACATGGTCTGCACCAGAAGACATATTAAGAAAGACTAAAGGAGCTTAAGATGTATAGCCTTGAGGAAAGGGGGGGGACATGATAGAAATTTTCAAATACCTCAGGGAATCAAAAAAGTCCAGGAGGGTAGCATCTTTCAGAAAAAGAGATGAGCAAGAACAAGAGGACGCAATTTGAAGATAGAGGGGGGATGGCTCAGAGGTAATGTGAGGAAGTATTTCTTCACAGAGAGGGTTGTAGATGCATGGAATGGCCTTCCTGAGGAGGTTGTAGAGTCATAAACAGTGGGGGAATTCAAGAATGCATGGGACAGACATAAGGCAATTCTAGTGTAGGGTAGGAGGAAGTAGGTTGTTGGTTAACTGGGATCTGCAGCTTATCCATTAGGTAGGGAAATGAGCAGACTAGGTGGGCCAAGTGGTCCGTATCTGTCATCAAATTCTATGTTTCTATGATTCTATGCTGAACCACACCATGTGGTGGTCACTGGACCCCAGCTACCCTTCCACCTGTATTTCTTTGACTCTGTTCCCATTAGTCTACCAGGTCCAGAATCAATTTGTCCCTGATTGGCTCATGCACCAGCTGCATGAGTCCAACCCCCTACAGGGATTCTAGGATGGCTGTGCTTCTGGCCATCAGGAAGACAGGAAGAGTGTCCCATGAAAAAGTGTGTAACATGCCCTGATCTGAGGTCTTTAAATACCTTTGGTCCATGCAGTCTGTAACTCTTTGGTTGCCTTTTCAGCTTGGGCCAGCATGGAACCCTCTTGCTCTGTGCAAGATTTTTAAGTGAATATATTATTGATTAGTTAGATTCTCTTACAGTTCCAATATCCTTTGATCTTCCCTTATCCTTCCTGACTTCTTCTAAATGGAGATGAATTATACCACCTGAAGTGTATTCACTCTATACTTCCAGTGTAGATATCTCTCTCCTTCCTGCCACCTAATACAATTAAATTATACCAGAACTATTTCTGGAACCTAAATCACTTTTCCTTTGAAGTGTAAGTTTATGATAAGGGGTAGACGGCTTCTCCATTCCTGTAACTTTATGATACCCTGCCTTTGAAATGTAATTTTCAGCTTCCTAGCAAGTAAGCCTTTCTCAGATCACAGAATATCAATTTCCTCTGCATGTAACCCTTTAAAAAAAATGGGCATCTTTTGGTAACCCTTAGTTCTGGCCTGTTTGGAACTTTGAAACATAACCAAATTCCTGTGCATGTAACCCTTTAAAAAAAAAACATGGGCATCTTTTGACAACCCTTAGTTCTGGCCCATTTGGAACTTTGAAACATAACCAAATTCCTGTGCATGTAACCCTTTAAAAAAAAAACATGGGCATCTTTTGGAAGCCCTTAGTTCTGGCCTGTTTGGAACTTTGAAACATAACCAAATTCCTGTGCATGTAATGCTTTTAAAGCATGAACAAAAATCACAGAAAAAAAATTAAAAAATATATCTGCAGTATAACACCGCAGTGGTCAAATTGCCACACCCCTTTAAGATTTATTGTGGTGAACTCTGCTCGATTAAGAGACCCTTGCTTCCACCCCTTCCCTATGTACTGCCCAAAGATAACTACAGCAAATAGCTTTTACCTGAAAGGTTCACAAGCCACCACCATTGCTCCTCTATTTTTAGCTTTCACACTAATCCACCCAAGAAGCAGGCTGACCTTGCAGCTCTCAACTAGTAGGCTGTACCATAACAGGCTGATATTTATGCTTATTCTCATCTCAGGTAATGTCCACCCTAACCCTGACCCCCAACCATGAGGGCAGACTTAGGATAGCATCACTCAGTGTTGACAGTCTGATACCTAAGCTGCCTCTCTTAGAAGCATGGGTTGAACATGTCCAACTGACTTGCTTGCCATCATGGAAACTCAGTTGAACAATAACATTTCCAACTCAGAGACTGCCTTGCATGGCGATAATATATTCTGGCAGAACAGACTGGGAAAGGGAGGAGATATGTGCCTAATATACCTTGTTACTGGAATGCAAGTGTAGAAAGTGCAACTGAATCCAACCACCAACCAGTGTGAGTCCCTTGTCATCCAAATACAACGGGGCAGTGGGTTGTGACATTTCAATGTGATGACAGCCTATATTCCTCCAGGAAAGCATACATCAGGCATTGAATCCTTTGCTGGGTACTACTCCCATACATGCTCAGCTGGTGAATCTATCGTACTAGGTGACTTCAATATAAACTGATCAGCAAAGTCTAGCACAGTGTGCAAAGATCTCATCTCCGGCCTATTCCTAACGCAAGTAGTCTGGGAGAACACTTGAGTGAATTATAAAACTGGTACCAAAATCTTAATAGACTGAGTCTTAACCATTCACCCAGAGTGGTTAACTAAAGTACAGATACTACCTGATGTCATTAGTGACCACTCACCTGTCCTGTGTGAGTGATCTGCACGACCCCTATAGTCCCCACCCCCACCCCCAGAACCATAACCTGCAGGGTCCTCCATAAAGACTGGGTTGCATCCTTCAGGATGTACCTAGCCCAGACTGATTGGAGCTTTCTGGGTGCCATCCAAGAGGTAGATTTGACCCTTGATTACTTCTGCAGCAGATTCACAGAAGCATGTGACAAATGTGCCCCTCTCAAAAGGCGGAAAGTAAAAGGCACCTCTCCAAGCTGGATCACACCCTCCCTGCATGCCCTAATGCAGGACAGGAATAATCTCTGTTGCCTAGCCAAAGCCACTGGGTCCTCAAGAGACCTGCAGAGGTACAGTGAAGTCTGAAACAACTGCACAAGGCTTATCAGGAAGGCTAAAGCAGACTACCACAATAACCAGCAAAGGCAGATTTGGGGCGATGGGAAGAAATTCTGACAGTGTAAAAAGGATCTAATGGACAGGGGTGACCGGACACCCCCAACCATGCTCATCAACAATACCCAAGTGCTATCAACCCCAGTTGACATAGCAAATGCCTTCAGTTCTGTGTTCACTGACCTAACCTTGGTCCTGCCTACAAGTTTGGGAACCATGGATGATTGTGCAGAAGGTGCAGAGCAACAAAACAGTAACCTTCCCAAAGTTTTCTTCAGGCGGGTGTCCTCCAAGGTAACTATCAAATTCCTAAGAAGAGTTATTGGCATAACAAGAGTGGGTAGTGATAAGATTAACTTGCTAATTCCCACAAATTTGAAAGGCTGCCATAGTTACACCTATACAGTACATAAGTGTGAGGACCGTACTAGTGTGAGTAACTACAGGCCTATCTCCATACTGGTTCCCTTCTCTAAAGCACTTGAAAGAATAGCCTTCGATCAGCTGGTCTCTTACCTTGGGAAATACAGCCTGTTGTGCTGCCAGCAACATGGCTTTAGAAAACAGAATAGTACCACTATGGCACTCATTGAATTTACTACCCACCTACATGAAGCCCTTGATAAAGGACATCCAGTAGGCACTACATATGTGGATCTAACAAGGTGTTTGACCTTGTTGATCACCCCTTGTTGCTGTTAAAAGTTCACTGCCTTGGTCTCTCTCCTGAGACAGTGTCTTGGTTCCATTGCTACCTCTCGTGGCACACACAGAGGGTTAAGATTGATGGGGTGCTCTCAGATGCACAATGGGTCTCTGTTGAAGTTCCACAGGGATCAATACTCAGACCTCTTCTTTTCAGTCTCTCTCTATTAATGGACTCCCATGGTGCATGCCTGCCAAAACGGATGCTGCTTTATGCAGATGATGTGGTCATCTTCAATAACAATCCTCAGCATGGGATCATCAGTAGAGGGCTTCAAAGCAACTTTGAGTCCCTTGAATGCTGGTTCAAGCAGAATGAGCATGTCATTAATTATAAAAAACTAAAGCCATGCTCTTTGCTGGTACTCACTAAAGGAGCAACATTCCCCCTTTTGACCATTCTGAATGCTCAGGGTGACCCACTTGAACAGATGTCCACCTTCAGTTTCCTAGAGGTTGCACTGGATGAGTCCCTTACCTTCACTGAGCATGTCAACAACATTGTTGGCCTGGCTAACAGAAAACTAGGGGCCATCTTCAGGCAACATCTAAACCAGACCCATGAGGTCAGGAGCCTAGCCATAGCCAGCTCTGTCCTCCCACTCATCGATTACGGCTCTCTGTTCATGGGGCTGCCTCCGACACTGTCCTGGATAGGGTGAGGGTACTGCTCAATAAGGCCTGTCAATTCATCACGGGTTCTGACAGATTCACACATTGCTGTGGAGGGCCTTCAACTGGAATATATCAGGTAACATTTCTGTTAGAGGCTGGGCTAGGATTAGTTAATTCTACTTGCTGTAGGGATAGTTAGTGTGGAGAGGCTGTATAGGTAGTGTGGACCATGGGTAGGATTGTTGGGTGCAATGGTTGTGGGGCAGCAATGCAGATGAATATACTGTGGAGGCTGGGAGGATGCCCAATATGCCACAGGCTAAGAGGCTCAAGGAAGAGGTTCAGTGGCTTGGCAGGGAGATGGGGAGGTTGAGGGATGAGGGGAGGATTGCGGTGGTAGGAGGGTTGACATCTGAGAGTATTGTGGGTTCACCACAGAGAAGGAACAGTGGGTCAAGGGACGGGGAAGGGGACAAACTAGACAGGAAGCTAGCTGATGAAGGGTGGACTCTAGCAGGACCTAGAAAAGAGGAGCAGCAGTAGGCAGGATGTAGGAGAAAGCACATATTAAGGGAACATGTTTACTTAACTAGGAACACATGGGAAAGAGGATGCAGGAGGTGATTGCAAAAGGGATAGCACTCACAAAGAAGAGGGAAAGAGGGGCATTACTAGTGGAGAGATTGAGCATGGTGTGGCAGGGGAAGGGATAATATCCAGAGAGGTGAGAAGGAAGGGGGAGGAGGTTGGCAGTCAAACAGGAGGAGGGAAGGGTCTTAATTGGGAGGGATGGGGAAGACACTGGGGCACATAGTAAAACACAGTCTTGAGTGGCTCCAATAATGGGAACCTGGGTGTGGGGGGGTGACAGGCACAAGAAAAGAGATGGGGGTATACTGATGTTGGGGGACTCCATACTCAAGGGGATCAGATGGGTCAGCAAGGGGGAGAGGCACAATCAGATATGGATGGAGTCCATACCAGGATTAAAGGCAGACATGGCAGGACAGGCAAACCTAAGGTGCCTAAAGAGGGGTAAGAGGAAACCACACATTGTGGTACATGTGGAGACAAATGACCTAGCGGGAAAAATGGTGGAGGTAACAAGGGAGAGGACTGAGAAAGTGGGAAGGTTGTACGAGGAGACTGGGGAGTCTGTGGCCTTCTCCAAAGTGCTCCCAGTACCCTGCGCGAGCACAGTAAGAAAGGAGAGGATTACAGAGTTGAACACATGTTTGGTAGAATGGTGTTGAACTAAGGGGTATGGGCTTGTGGGCAGCTGGGGCAGTACCTGGGATAATAACAGTCTGTTTGTAAGGGATAGGCTGCACCTGAGTGGGAAGGGGAAGGAGGTATTAAAGCAAGGACTGGGGAGGTATCTTGCGACAAGGGTGGATTTAAACTAGATAGGGGTGGTGGCAAATGGACAGCAGGTAGGCAGGGATCCGATTGAATGGAGTCACATCCTACCCCCATTCTAGCAGGGAAGGACTCGAGGTGGAAAAAAAAGGAGAGCGCAGAAGGGAGGAGATGGAGGCTAGTGAAGGGAAGGGGGCATTATGGAGGGTGGTCTCACTGAAATCAAGAAACCTAGGAAACAAATCCTCTGAGCTACAGGCACTCTTAGCAATGTGGAGGGTGGATATTGCAGCTGTCACAGAAACGTGGGCAACTGAGCACCAGGACTGGGATCCGGCAATCCCAGGATACAAATTATACAGGAAGAACCATGGGGGGGTGGGTGGCAGTCTATGTGAGGGATTTGATCAAATGCACGAGGGATGAGAGAGAAGAAATGATAACAGAAGCAACCTGGCTGCAGCTCTTAGACTCAAGGGGTAGGAAATTGAGGTTTGGGGTGGTATACAGGCTGCCCTACTGGTCTGAGGAGCTTGACAGGGAGTTAGCAGGACAAATCAAAAAGATATGTAGAAAAGGAAAGGTGGTCATCATGGGGGATTTCAACTTGCCGGAGGTTGACTGAAGCATTCCAGTCACCTCCGGTGCTAGGGAGCAAGTGCTCCTGGATGCGATCCTCGAGGGTCTCCTGACACAGTTGGTTGCTGTACCTACTAAGCTAAAGAACACTTTAGATCTGGTATTGTTGAATGGGGAGGCAGTGAGAGAAATAAAGATAGAGGACCCACTAGCCGACAGAGATCACCAAACGGTGTAGTTTAATATTACGATGTGTTGGGGAGCCAGAGAAATCAGTTACTCAGGTGGTAAATTTCAGGGGGGTGGACTTTGGGAGGATGCAGGAAGTACTGAAAGGGAAACTGGAGGGCATAAGGCAGGAGATGGACGTGGAGCAGAAATGGGATATTATTAAATGGGGGGTTACAGCAGCAACAGAAGCCTGCACCAAGGCACAGAGTAAGAGGAGCAGAGCAAGAAAACCATGCTGGTTGAACAGTGAGGTTGCGGAGGTAGTGAGGGCAAAACAAGTGGCACACCAGAGGTTTAGGAGGATGGGGAAGGAAGTGGACAGGGAGGAATATACAAGATGGTCCAGGGAGGTGACAAGAAAGGTTCCGGCCAGTAACATCGCGGCCGGAATATCACAGAAATATCATTGCAGAAATTACATCTCCAGAAAAAACATTGTGTCAGTGAAAACAAAGTGGGTGCATAATGCCACAAAGCAGACTGCTGTGTGCTGCAACAGAGCAGTGGCCGAATGAGGAGTGGATGGACATGTACCAAGTGGCATGCAAGAGCCACCAGGGTGGGGAACTTGGACCATGAGAAGGGAAGGCCATGGGATGCACAGGGCACAAGGACTACAGAACAGCAGCGCAAGACAACAGCTGCAGTGAGAGACCCACAGGACATGGCACGGAGGGACAGGTGGGGTGGAGGGGGGATACAACAGGGACAATGCCAGTAGGTATGGTCTGCTGTTGGAGGCACACAATGGAAGTCTGTGTATGGTGGAAGGAGGCAAACAGCAGGGACAATGCCGGGGGGGGGGCAAGGGCCACCACTGATCAGCAGGTGACTTTTTCAGACAGATCAGGGAGAAAAGGAAGTGCAAGGAGACAATAGTGAGGATGAAAAGGGGTGGGGAGTGGATGGAAAAGGGGGAGGAGCAGGCAGAAGCACTGAATGAATACTTTTGCTCAGTGTTCAGGGAAGAAAGGGGGGCCGCTGCCAGCAAGGGCTGGGAGGGTGGGGACAGGGTGAGAGGAGGCAACAGATGGAAGAATTGAGGCAAGCAGAGTCCTAGAGGGACTGAGGGCACTGAAGGCAGACAAGGCACCAGGGCTGGATAGTATCCAACCCAGGGTGCTGAAGGAGATGGCAGAGGTGTTGGTGGAGCCACTGGTGGATCTGTACAGCACCTCACTGGAGTCGGGATGTGTGCCACTGAACTAGAGGATGGCACATGTAGTACCATTACACAAGAGCAGGCCAAGGGATGAACCGGGTAATTATCGACTGATAAGTCTCAGCTCCATAGTGTGCAAACTCACGGAAACGATATTAAAGGAAACACTGGTGTCATACCTGGAGGACAATGGCCTCCAGGATGTGAGGCAGCATGGGTTTGTTTCAGGGAAGTCTTGTCAAACCAACCTCATACAATATTATGACTGGGTGACAGGTGAGCTGGATAAGGGTCATGCAATGGATGTTCTTTACTTGAACTTCAGCAAGGCTTTTGATTCAGTGCCTCATGGACAGCTTGGGGAGAAGCTAACTGGGGTAGGGTAGGGGCAAAAATGATGAACTGGATTACAAGCTGGCTGAGTGCCAGGCTGCAACGGGTGGTGGTGAGAGCGGAGCTCTCAACTCCAAAGCTGGTGTTGAGTGGGGTGCCACAGGGCTCTGTGTTGGGTCCAGTATTGTTTGGGCTCTTCATATCAGACATTGCACATGGGGTGGTGAGCAGGGTAAGTCTGTTCGCTGATGACACCAAAATAAGAGCAGTGGTGGATGGAGAGGAGGGATGGAGGCAGCTGCAGGGGGACCTACGCAAGCTAGAGGAGTGGTCAGAGATGTGGCAGCTGGGGTTGATTTCGAAGAAGTGTAAGGTTATGCACTTTGGGGTGAAGAACCCAAGGAGAGAATACTGGATGGGGGGGGGTTAAGCTGGGGATCACTGAGGAGGAGAAGATGAACCTAGGGGTAATGATAACAGGGACAATGAACAACACTGCCCAGTGCAGGAGAGTGGCTGCAAAAGCGAACAAAATGCTGGGGTGCATAGCAAAGAGTTTCTCGTCCAGACGAAGAGATGTGATCTTGCCCCCTACAGGTTGCTGGTAAGGCCTCACTTAGAGTATTGTGTGCAGTTTTGGGGGCCATACCTAAAGCGTGATATCAGGCTACTGGAGGGGGTACAGAGGAGGGCAACAAAGATGATATTTGGAATGGAGGGGAGAGACTATGACAGCAGACTGGGAGACCTGAATATGTACACCCTGCAGGATAGAAGGGATGTGGGGAAATGATAGAGCCATTCAAGTATCTGAGGGGAATCAGTAAGGGCAGATGGGGTCTTTAGGTTAAGAAGGGGGATGGTCACCAGGGGGGCACGGGCTAAGAACAGAAGGGGGAAGATTTAGGAAGGAAATGAGGAGACACTATTTCACAGAGAAGGTGGTAGCAAAATGGAGCGCCCACCAGAATGGGTAGCATTACTTAAATCTTTGAACAGCTTCAAAAGGGCATGGGACAGGGAACAGGGGAGAGTGAGGGTGGGGGAGGTGAGGGATGGCAGTGGGATGACAAAGGGAAGGGGGGCAGCTGCAAATCTAGGGTTGTTGGCTGCACTCTTCAGCAGACTTAGATAGACCGGGGGGTCTGTTTTTGCTGATACATCCATATGTTCATATTCTGCACTCTATGTTCCCTCACTGGCTGGCTTCCCCTGTGTGAATGTTTAAAGTACCAGTGTATCTTACTGGCCATAAAAGCACTTGTGAGCCTTGCCCCCACCCCCCACCCCACGTTACCTCACTCTTTCACCTGGTCCACAGCCAGTATGCTACCAGAATCATGGCAAGACACTCACTGATAGTTCCTAAACATAGAACTAGCCAGGGTCAATGACCATTTGCCTGCTGGGCAGCACAATGGCTAAATAACCTTCCTACAGTGAACTTTGCCAGAATTAAACCCAATTCTGCAGCATTCTGCAGCATGCTGCAGCAGAGTTGCTGCAGTAAACAATGTAATTTCAGTGGGAATTACTCCCTTTTGTCATGCAGGAAACTGTGACAATGTGCTTCATCCTGGCAGTGTCGCAGCTTCCTGCATTACAAAGGGGACTAATTCCCATTGAAATGACATTGATTACTGCAGTAACTCTGCTGCAGAATTGGGTTTAATCCTGTCAAGCTTCACTGTACCTCCATCTCTGAGCTACCGAAAGTGTCACTGTTCAAGCGTGCCCTCAAAAAGGAACTCACCCATGAATCCTCATGCAGGTGCCTCTTCTAACCCCTAACACTAGAACTTTGGCCCACCCTGTCTACCCTTTCCCTATCCTACCCCTTCCCCAGACCAACCCTTGCCCTCTTATGACATTTTATTCTGCCCTTCCCCATCCTTCCCCTTCCTCCTCAATTAATCTTAAGAGTAATGACATTTAAGTTAATTCAACTGATTTATTCAAACATAACGTGCATTGGACATTGGTCTCTGATTCTGTTGACAAATGCTCACCTGAGCTGCCTGTATCCAAGTTTCCGATTGTATTGACAAACACTCTTCTGAACTGCCTATATCCAAATCTGTTTTGTTAAATACTTGATGTGGAACCTTTGCAAATGAGCACTTAGCTCAGTGGTTTACTGATGAACAAATAAATAAAAAAGGTACATAAAAAATATAGCCTTCCAGCAGCAATACTGGTTTTCACATTAGAGCATATGTGCCATTAACCTTTAAAAGACAAGCAGGACCTCGTTAAGCCCTGGTGATCTGTAATCACAGAATCTGGGCAACAGGGCAATAAAGAGCAAATGGACTATTTGTATTCTACCTAAACATTCTACATTGCATGCCTTGTCAGTATTTTTATGTTTGGGATTTTTATAGACCAGTATTGCAAGTTTAGCATAACCCCTGAAAACACTAAAAAGAAAGTCTTACAAAAGCTGTCTAAAATGGCAGCACTGAGCCACTGCATCACTATTCAGAGATTTAACAAACACTGGTCAGAGCTCACATGGCTGTTTCAGAGCAATGAGACAGTACTTGGAGCTCCTGCCATGGCTGACACTGTACTTGCATTGTACTCGCACATGTGCAGTGACTGATAATTGGGCATGCATGAGAAACAGCCCACCATGCCCAACATGGCCACCATGACAACAGCGAGCATGCGCGACTACCGCTGACTGCCCATGCAAAGATACTCACGCATGTGCAATGAGCTTATGGCAGCCATCTTGGGCACTGCGGGCTCTTTTATTTTTGCCTGCAACTGCAGAAGTAATAAGCAGAAAGAAAAGAGTGTGCCCACAGAGTGGTGGGGCTACTGCAGCCACAGAAAGGAGGAATGGTGGAAAAACAACACTACAGCACTGACCGCACCGCTGTGGAAGGCCACAGTGGTATAAACCAGCCATGTGCTTCCAGGATCCCTTTTCTCCTCTCCTAGTAATAGGCCTCCACTCATGCAGCCATAACAATGAAATGAGCTGTACCCCAACAAGACAACATAATTGGGTTTTCTAATGAAGCATGTTATTTTCTTTTTGTTAGGTATAACTATAAGCTGCCAAGTAGGAATTTAAGAAAACCAGGACAGTTTGATTGTCAAAGTGTTTTGGATCAGCTGCGAAAATGACATAGCTGCATAGATCCCACTGCACAGGTAGAGATGTTGCAAAATTTTATTTCACCGGTGAAATTGCCACGAAATCGGCAATTTCACTGCACGAAATATTTCACAAAATTGCAAAATTTCACCCGCAATGTCACACGCATCTCCATGTACCCCTCCAAGTACCTGGTGTCTAGTGGTCCCCCACTCTGGCCAATCACTGGCCGAATTCAAATCAAGAACCTCCCCCATAGTCACCCTGAGCCCGGGCCCCATATCTTTGTAAAAAAAAAAATATCCCCTCCCCAGTCTCTGGTGTCTAGTGGACCCCCTTCCCCAGCTGATCACCAGACAAATTCAAATGAAGAACCCGCCGTCCTCCTCCAGTCACCCTGAGCCCTGGCCCCATATTTTTGCAAAAAAAAAAGTCCCCTCTCCTGTCCCTGGTGTCTAGTGGACCCCCCCACCCTGAATTAAGTCAGATTCCCACCTCACCCCCCGTACCTGATCAAGCCACTGGCACAGCCCTCCACTCACCTTCATGGCCAGCAGCCCATCTGGCGCTCAATGAATGAGCGCGTGAGCATGTGCTCATTCATTGACCGCTCAGATAGGCTGCTGGCTGTGGAGGTGAGCGGAGGACTGTGCCGATGTCCAGAAGAAATTTTGCCTGCCCAATGGGCAAAATTTCACATTTCGCCCAGCAAAATATTTTGCGTAATGCGCAAGTTCCACGAAATATTTCGCCTGTAAAAATTTTCCAGTTTCGCACAACACTATGCACAGGTAGCAGTACTAGATACAGTACCTAGGAAATCTCAATTGTAGAACACATTTGTGCATTGCTTAACAGTTTAAAAATTTAGATTTTCCTTGATTTTTACTCCAACTGTTGTTTCCCTCGATTATTAATAAAGGACTTTTGTGTGGTTCCTGCTTGAATATGGCAATGCAATACCCACATTAATGCCTGGCTCTTCACTCTTCCACACCTCTCAACCTCCAGACCAGCCAATGTGGGCCAACATGTGGGACATCCATTTTTCAATTAGATTAAAATCACACCCCTTTCCAAACCCTCTTAAATAAACATAAAGCAATAACACATTTTTTTAATATATAAAGATTTTTAATTTCGCACACACAGGCAAAAATGACACACCAGCAAGTAAAAGAAGACAAAAGTATTTATCATGTACCTAGTTTAATAGATGGGTGATCTGAAACATGGGAGAATCATGGCCACGCAGTAAGAGACAGTGGTAGGGTTTGAACTTTACCTAGGTTCATACTCAACTGTTCTGATCACTAGACCTGCCACTTCCACCCTCAACTTCACTAACAAAGCAAGCAATAAAGAAATTAATCTTTTCTGATTTGTCTCTCTTCTTCATGAAACAGTTCCAAACCTAATGTGAGATGGGGCTGGGATGATCCTGTCAATCAATCTGCCAAATTAAGGAAAGCTGGTCTGCTCCCAAGTGAAGTAAGTGGGACTTTCCCCTCTGTATAGAGGTGCCTACCATCAGTACTCTGTATGTCCGGAAAATGATTATTGCAGGATTTGAGTTGCACTGGCATGGCATGTCTTAAGTTACTTTCACCACAACACCCAGTTGCTGCAAAAGCAAATGCAACACACTCACGCACTGTACTTAACTGCCTGCTTTATAATTTGTCAAAAGATTTTATCGGAATGAATTGGGTCAGGAATGAGAGTTCAGAGTCTGAACTTTTGATGCACAGTCACAGAGCCAGACAGTTAAAGTACACAAAAAATCATTATTCAACCTACATCCGAGTAGCACTGGCAGAGCAAGCCTTAAATTACTTCCACCACACAGTTGCTGCAAAAATACAAACGCCATGCTCGCACACTGTACCCTACAGCCAGCTTTTAATCAGAACAATCATTTTTCGTTTACCTCACCTGGCTGGCTCTGGAACCATGTTTCTGAAGTGCAGACTCTAAAAAGATTATGAGTGGGATGTTTCTACCTTTCTTGATTTTATTTTTAACCCAAAATTGATCACCCTTTTAGCCACCAGCAGAATTATCCTCAATTTTGTCTGAAATTAATGAATGGGAGTGGGCCAGGCCAGAGTCAGACAATGGCCGCATGTCAGTCACAGAATCAGGCAGGCATCTGTTTGGTTGACCATCTCCCACTAGGCCCCCAGTCTCAGAGCAAAGGTGCATGATGCCAGTGCTGCTCCAGGATGGGGGTAGCCAGGACATGGAACCACCAAGCAGGGGAGTTACGTGGTCAGCCCTGGAGTCAGCTGAATTATAAATTATAAATGACTGGCACAACATCCTGACAGACTTTTTTAAGTACAGTAGTTGGGAATTTTCAATCAATCAAAATCTTTACTGTTTTAGCTTAAAAAGCTTTCAAACAAGACAGTTAAAATACATACATAAATATTAAACATAATATAAATATCACATCAAATCAGCATTAAAATACAATAAATCAATAGATGAGTCAAAAATAGTTCATTTGCGCAGCCTGACCCTTGATAATATTGCACGTGCCCACCAAGCAGTACCATTTTAGGGCGTACAACTATGTAGCTAATCATTTATTTTAATTTTATGGATAGCACTGAAATATTTCACCAATCTGTTTACCTAGTTGGGAATTTATGACTTCAACTGAGTAAACAAAATTAAACCATTTTTTTCAATGTCCACCATTTTGAAATTGTATTTTTGTAGTAACAAGGGGTTCATTTAACCCTTGAATACAACCCCCTTCAAGAGTTTAGTGGCCCAGGCCCCTAAACCTTGTTTGAGCCCACAAGAAGGCAGGGGCTGGGGACACTGGTTGTCAGGCAGGGTAGTAACTGCAACAGAAAGACCACAGCAACACAGTTACATGCACGTCTTAACATAAACTGTATTTCGAGTTCTTTACATTAGCAAATTCTGGGAATAGCCTGCAACTGGCATCAGCTGTTAATTATATCTAACAATCCCATTCATGCACAACTTAACTATATTGTAAAGTCCCATTTTATGGAGACAGCCAGAAAAGGAATATTGTCCAGGGGACGGCCACAGTGGGCCAAATATCCCCTAGTCTTGTGCAATGTACCATGTGATCTATATTTATACATGGACAATCACTTGCTCCCTCAGGTCATGGTGGGGAGTCATGCTTGGTAGTAAACTGACAAACAGAAAGTTTTTCAAAGTTCCAAAATGTAGCAGCAGCAGGAGGACAGACTGTCATTTAAACCAGAGGGCGGCCAAGCTGATCATCCGCCTAGGCTTCCAGCAGCCCTCTGGTTTAAATGACAAACTTGTTTTCTACTAACATCTTTCAGCCACCTAAGTTATGGTTTACCACTGCATTCTATCTTTTTTACCCCACCTTCTGTCATATCTTTGCTTGCATGTGTGCATGGTACGTTTGCCATTTTTGGGTATGACTGCATACACTTCCATCCAATATGTGTGTGTTGGGGGGGGGAGCATACTCACATGAGTATTCCAGCTATGTGTGCACATCTATTTTCATTTTCCAAAAATGTCTCTGTCTCCTTCGCCCACATTTGTCACCTTTTAGTCTTCTCACCAGGCCCTGTTAATTAGTCCTCACTTGAGTACTCCTCAGCTCATTTACTCATACTATGACTTTTCATACCCATCATCGCCTTTTTGTTTTCCAGATTCTTTTCTTACCTTGCCTATTATTACGTTTCTTCTAGAGCCTCCCCCTATTTTCTTTCCTCACGTATATCCCCCTTATTTCCCTTACCGCTCCATTAACTTTGCTTCTTTCTCTTTTTGATAACTCCTGAAGAAGATCTATGGTCAAAACATAGCTTCTAACACTATTTTCAGCATATATTTAATATTTCCATTTTGTTTTCTTTTTCTGTGTGCCACAATAAACAGCAGCCTCATAAATTTCAGGCATTTTGCTGGCCCGCCGGTGCGGTGGTAGCACTACCACTTGTAACACCAATGACCTGGGTTTGGAAGTGAGCCCAGGGTGTCAGAGGGCTGGTCAGGGGGAGGAGAAGGAATAAGCATCTGTAGAACTGCTGTCCTCCTCCAGGGGAAGGGGAGGGAAGAACTGGTGCTTGACTGGCCCCTAGCGGAAGCCAGGGGAGAAGCTACCCAAACTGGAAGGTTAGGGAGACGTGGCAGATGTCAGCATGTGCACCATGATGTCGCTGCATATCACATCTCCCGTGAGGTGAAAATGGGAAAACACCCTGGCCACTGCAAGAATGATCACTGCCCTCTACAGGCCCTGCACCCAGCAACTCAGGATCCTCCTGAAATCTGGATCTGTTACCGGTGGATCAAGGGACTCCCCGACACCCTGCCACATAAGAGATAAGCTCTGAGAGATGCTGGGGTGACAGGGCTAGGAGGACCAGTGGGCAGGAGGACTGGCTGGTGAGATGGTAGCATAAAAAACATTTTCAAGCATGTTCTTGTCTTTCCTCTGTGTGTGGCTATATCCTTTTTATGACTGTGGGTGGAGCCTACAGCCATTTTGCAATCTGTAGATTAAAAATGGCCTATCATGGAACTGTTCCATTGGACGTTTTGAAGTATCCTTCCAACAGAGCTAGGAGCACTCTGCCATGCTCGTCTGCTACAGAGTAACAGCTGCACTATTTTGGCTGTTACTTCCACATTCCGGTATGAGAACTGCGTGTATGCACGCATGTGCAGTTCCGCTGGCGTTGCCATCTTGAGAATGGCAGAATGGCATTCATCGTAACCATGCATGCGCAAATGCCACACATGCACAGTTGTGTCACCACTGCCATCTTGCAGATGGCACTCGTCCCACTCCCTCCCACTGTTACTGTCCTCCCTGCTCTGTCTGTTCCATCCCAGCCCCGGCAGCAACTAAAATCCTCCTACTCCCTCCCACTGCTGCTGTCTTCCCCACGCCCTCCATTCCCCATCCTCACACCGACATCAGGGTGCCCAATCCCCATGTTGGCATTATGTACCCCCCAACTCATGTGGCACACTGGGAGCCCACACCAGTGTGCCCAAATTTATGGTTTTTTTTCTCTCTCCCACTGCTGCTGTCCTCCCCATTCCCTCCATTTCCCGTCCCAGCACCAACATCGGGGTGCCCAATCCCCGTGCTGTCATCATGTACCGCCCAACTCATGTGGCACACTGGGAGCCCACCCCAGTGTGCCCAAATTTATGTGGTTTTTTTTGTACCTGTACATAAAGAAAACCATCCCTAGTGGATTTCTTTTACCTGTAAAAAAGAAAATGGTCCCTCATCATCGCCCCAGTCCTACAGCCCCCATCCCCACCCTCCTACTGAGCACCCACCTCCCCTTAACCCCCACCCCATATTTACCTCTGGTGGTCAGTGTTGTCATCTTCTCTGGACTAGGACATGTCTGCACTCTTCAAAGCTGAACCGCAAACTGAAGAATCAAAGGTAAGCATGGTATAATGGTAGTCAATGCGGTTTTCAACTTATGTTCATATATCAGCCATTTGTAGGAATTTTGGCCCCAATTTTTCAACGTGGGGTTCTTGGAACCCCACCTCATGAACACTGTCACTGTCATTTCATGATTCAGTCCGAAAAGGTGATTTTGTGGTCACTGCACAGAATCACCTTTCAGGACTGAGTAACAAAACAACAGTGCCACTGTTCATGAGGTGGCATCCCAAAAAGCCAATGTTTCAAATTTGGTGAAAAAATTCCCAGAAATGCTGGTCCAGTGGTGCTGAGGGCTGAGTCACTGGACACCTTACCTTGCACCATGCTGATGACCCATGTTCGGGAGCAAGCACTGGCCACCTGAGGTTGGCAGGGGAGGAGAAGGATTGAGCATCCTATGGACTGCTCTCCTTCTCCAGAGAGGGGGGATCATCAGTTCTCTGTGCTCCACTGGCTCCTGGCAGAAGCTGGGGGGCAGTGCATCGAAAGCTCAGAAAAGGGGGAGGAGATGGGGCAGATACCTAGAGGAGCACGTGCGGACATGTGTGCGTGCACTCCACCAGCGTCGCTGCATGTCCCACCTCTAAGAGGAAAGTAAAATGGAAAATAGGTGCTGGCCATGCTGAATGAAGCTGTCTCTGCAGGTGCTGCCCCTGGGAAGGCATCTCCCTGGTTGGATCCATGTTGGGTTAGTCAAGTCACTCCCCACCACCCTGCCATGAAGGGTAAGTCATGGGGACTTAAGAGAGGGGTCTGATCCCTGAGGGATGGCCCTGGGGGACAGTGGATAGGAGCAGGAGTGCCAGTCAACACCATGGAAGAAATACCACATCAAAAACATTCCCAAAAATAACTGCGTTACAAGCTTGCATTGCGCAGTTTCTACGCACACTCTTAACTTAGCCAATTTTTAATATTTTCACTTCAAATTTTCAACATTGCCATTTTTGCACACCTCCTTATTAACAGTACAGCTGTCATTTTTCACATCCTGCCCGAAACATTTTTTTGCATCTGTGGCACAGAATGGCACAGTTGCTCTGTGAAATCACCTTTCAGGACAAGTGAATGAAATGATAATGGCACTCTTCATGAGGTGGGGTCCCAAAAAGTCAATGTTGAAAATCTGGTGAAACAACTCCCAAAAATGGTCAAGTTACACCCAGTTGTTCAAAATTTTCCATGCACATGTGTAACTTTGGTCATCTGGCAGCTCACCTCAGCCATATCAGCTCTGGCTGCAACTTGTTTTGTTTTGGCATAGACTATTCTAACAGTTGCAGAATACCTTAAGTTCCTGTGTACTGGGCAGTTTGTCATTTTTCTGTCCCAAATTAAAGAAGACTGGGACCAAATGATGTTTAGGTTCCAGCTGAGGCCGGGTTGGGGGGAAGACATGAGCTGTACACTGTACATTCTTTATGTTGTGTACACCCATGCAGAGTCTTGAAGAGAGTTCTGTTTTCCCATCATAGATAATGAATTCTACTGTAGTCATTCAGTTCTTAGTAAAATAATCTTTCAAAATACCTGCCCCCCCCCGTTTATCAACTGTGCCCATTTTGTACATCCATCTCATTTCCGCTCTTTTAAGTGTTTTACTATAATCTCCTCCTCTAGTAGATGGCTTTATTTGTTGTATGCTCCAGAATCATAGTGACACTACTGTTTGGCCTCTGTCTTTATAAGCACTGCTACTCTATGCCCAGAGTCCTGTCGTCTTACTAAACTTTTATGCTCTACAATGCAGGTTTTCAATGCTCCAGTTGTCTTTCCCACATATAAGTAGTCACATGGGCATTAGAGCATGCATATTACTTCTGCTGTGTTGCAATTTATGTAGGTTTCTGTTATGTTTTTCAGTGGTGTGTGGATTTTCAAAAATGCTCTTTCTGGAGGTGTGCCCACATACTGTACACTGGAGTGCCCACACCGAGGTATTCCATGTCTCAATGAACCTAGCGGCAATTGTTCCAACTGTGGTTTACCATAGTGATGTTTAGTATGCACAAGTCTGTTCTTCAAATTTGGAACTTTTTTGCTCTTATGAGAGCCTGTGTTGGGAAGAGTGTATTTGCACTCAGGCATACCTCCAATACCTTCCAATGTTTATTTATTACTTTTTTGATTTACAGTATCTCTTGTGAGAACTTAGTGGAAAATACTGGTCTCATAATTGTTGGATCCACCTTAGAGTTTACACTTTGTGTTGTCTCCCTTTAGGCTTGTTCTATCTTTTGTCTGCTTTCTTTGGGACTTGTTGGTTACAGTATATCCCCTTTGCCTGAATCTCCAAACTGCATTTTCCTTTTTTACCAGGCTATCTGCTACCATGCTGCAGTTCCTCCTGAACCTTACCAGTAGAGACTATGGCATTTGCTTCACCAGTTGGGGATAGTGGAAACTTCTTGCATGAAGAGTAGTATCCCTGCCAGTGGGCTTTCTGTACATTGTGGTTTCTGATTTCCTTCTCACCTTTCTAATATTTATGTCCAAGAAGGCACCTTGAGTAATATTTTGCGCAACTGAAAATTTTAAACTTTCTGACCTCATATTTAAAACTACGAGGAATAAAGTTTAACTCTGCTTACTTCCTTTCTAAATGAAAAAATATCATCCATGAATCACCTCCACCATGCTACCAGCAGGAGCTACCTCCAGAGCAGTGCTCAGCTTCAGAGGAGAGAATGAAGCATGTCAAGGTCTTATTTTAACCCTTCCAGGAATCTCTTAAAATAGGTGCTGAAGTCACTGAGGGGTCAACTTTCCTGGACCTGTACAATATAACTGCCAAAGGCTCATTCAAGGAGTTTCTTTGCAACTGTAAGGGCATAAAGGGCAGCAGGTAATCTAGTGCCTTGGCAACTCAGCAAGTGACTGGAGAAATGGCCAGCTTGCTGCACCACATGAAAAATATTTTGTTTTTTGTTGTTTATAAATGGAAAACTTTTCCACTTAAAGGAAAAGGCTATTCTTGAAGTATGTTTCTAGGAAACTGGTGATACCTATAGGACTGCTTTAGACAGTCCCAGGTTCTAAAATTCTGTCCTTTCAGAAGCCAAGTCTTCAGGTGCAGCAACTAGATGTCCATGGGGCGATTCTTCCTGTGGATCTGGTGAGAAGGTCTTGCCTGAGGGGAAGAGGGTAGGCTTGCAGATGACTGTGTAAAGGAGATACAAATACCGGACCAGCCAGGATCCATCTGTAGCCATCATAATCATCTAGGGTCACTTTAGCAAACCTTGAAAATGATTTTCTGAAGCATACTGTTTATGGTTCTTTTTAGAAGCCATGCATAGAACAAGCAATGTTTTCAGTTTGCCCATGGAAAACGTTCATCTGAGTTCCACACTGCTCAGATATCCTGTCCAAGATCTCCTAGTTCAGAGACCATTTGTGAGTGACAGTTTCCATGCAACTGAGACTGTTCACCAGGCAATTTAGCCTGATTGCTAGATGAACTGCAAGAAAGTGAACCTTAGTGGGAAAGATTAGTTCTCACAGGCTATGTGCTTCCTAACATAGTTGATCTGGCATCTCCTTGTTTGTTCAGTTAATTCAATA
Source organism: Neoceratodus forsteri (assembly GCA_016271365.2). Lineage (NCBI taxonomy): Eukaryota > Metazoa > Chordata > Ceratodontiformes > Ceratodontidae > Neoceratodus > Neoceratodus forsteri. Next base: position 691,318,165 of record CM028129.1, read on the forward strand.
CCACTGTGCATTCCATGTTTCATGTTTTATGAACTGTCTGATCTGCTACCAGTAGACCAAATGCCTGAAGCTTCAGGACATTGATGTATGGGGAGGATTTCTTTTTGGACCAAGTCTTGTGTGGGAAAATTAAACTAAGTTCAAAATACTTCATTATTATTATTACTTAACTAGGGCTAACACTCTGAGTTTATTATTTTATTATTACCTATCATGCCACAGCAAAAGTATTGTAAAAGGAATTCCTGTGCAGACATGCCATAAGACTTGGGCTAGTATTTCTGCAAAATGGCTATTATGGACTGAGGCTATAGGAGAAGAATAAAACATGTACAAATATACCAGTATGAGGAAGAAAGAGATAAAATCTCCTCATAAAAGAAATATCTTAGAAATATAAAGGAATTTGAGCTAGACACTGGTCAAAGCACAAATAGACTTGCACTGGTGACTGTCCATTCCTTGCTTACCCAGATAAACAACCATACATTTGGAGGTCCCTAGCAATGGAATGTTTTTCTCTAACTGCCAGAGAACTCAGTGACAGGAATGGACCATGTCTGAGACTCTGTAAAGAAGAATGGAAACTGCAAAATGTTTTGGTTCTTTATGAAAGAATACCAAATGCCACAGACATCTAAGTTATATTATCTCAAAGGTCAGTGAAACTGATGGCAGAATAGGCTTAAAAGTCAAGTGAAGAGATTTGATCTTTTTATAAAAAGGTCTGGAATCTCCATTACTGGAAAAACACTCAGCCATCTCATGAATAATGAAAAGTGGGCTGGACGTAACAATTGAAAACAGGACAAACACATCTCTAATGCGCCTTTTTTGCCTTGGACACTGGCAGACAAATGACTCTGACATGTCTCTCCTTTTTTGGTCTGCATACTGGATTGTGCTACGCAAAGGAAAGAAAGGAGTTTTTGGATGCTGTTTTGAAATGCCAGCAAAAATAAGTGAATCTGGAATACTGGGATTTTGCTAAAAACCATGGAAGGATGAATTTGAACTGAAAACTGAAGTCAGCCAACAGAGTATGCTCCGCAGAGGACAGCACCAGAATTGAACCTGTGGCTTCATTCCTGCATACTCTTTCACAACTAGACAGCGTTGAAAAGCCTTTGAAGTCATGGCTGGCAAATTAAAAGATGCTGGGATCGGCTATCATATTGGATTCCCAGCACATCTACAATTGACTTTACTGAATAAGCATTAATCATAATTTACTGATCTAAAGGCTGCAGAGATGCTTGTGGGCAAGCATCTTTTAACAGTGCAGCCGACTGAGTATGGGGTACACAATGATTCAGCTGCAGAGGATTCGTGAATGACTTTGGCAATTCCCTATTAAGTTTAAGTGTTGTAAGTACTGTTTTGAATGACCCTCTCGCATAAACATCAGTGGGCTTAAGGGAACTGGTGACTTGACCAGTTCCTTGAAAGATGAGAATGAGAAGCAGTTGGAACTGAACTTTGTTTGGAATTAATAACCCTGTTGCTTTACTATAACTGTATTTTATGTGGGATTTCCACTGAAATCATATGCCATATTTATGGGGTTGTCTCTCCCTTTGTGAACACAATCTCAGTATTTACATGAATTAAACAGTTATTATGTTTGCTGATGTCTGGATGTTAAAACAGTATTTACTTTCAATGTGTAGTGTGGTTAAGATAATGGCGGTGACCTTTGGGGGTGGTGCTAGATGCTCCCAAGAAGCAATGTGCTCCATTGTGGTGCACATGAAGTCCCTTTCCCTAGAGCAAGGGGTAGCTCGAGAGTCTGGGGAAGAATCTCCTGTGTGAGGTTTCTTTTAATTTTACACACAACCACCCACTCCTCTTACCCCAGACCTTGTTTATGACCCAGTAGAATTGTGAATACAATTCTGATCCCTGCATGGTCTGATGGGTCAGCAGGGTCGAGTCTAATTCTAAAGGGATGAAGTATTGTTCTTAGCTCTCTTACCTCTGACAAACTGCAACATACAAGAAGCTCTGATAGCCAGATCTTTAAAATCCCTCGCTGCCATACCTTCCAATGTCAAAGGTCATTTATTTATTGAGCTCCTCTTTGATTTAATTCCCTTAGTAGTGACATATCTTCAGCTAACACCCTGGGCTTATTTAAGAGGAAACCTCAGTACCAACTCATTACTAATGCCATCTGTGACTGCATCCACTAATCAGGACTACCCCTAGCCCCAGCACTTATTTATTTATTTATTTTTTTAGCTTTTGTTGACCGGGTAAGTGCACTAGACAAATCCTGCCTATTTTCAGGCACGACCCGGGGGAGGGGGATACAGATGAATGCCAACTGACCTTGAACCATCTACCTGTTCCACCCTCTTGCCCTTACTGATGTGTATGCACTTCGACATGCCCATTCTTTCTCATCCTCCCTCCTCTCCTCTCCATCCCCTTGCCTTCTCCATCACTCTCCATCAACCTCTCTCCTTGTTCTCAACTTTATCTGCACTCATGTCTACACCTTCAATTTTTTGCTCCTCCCTCCCCTTCTCTCCCTTCCCCTCCTCCAGCCCTCCCTACCAACCCACCCCACCTCCACTATACACCCTGATACATCGCCTCCTGCCCATTCCTCTCTTCCCTTCACAGTAGTCCTTCCTCTCCCTGTTCTGTCCTCCCAATTCATTACTTATTCTTTCTCACTATGTGTCAGACTAGGCCTTATGGGCCGATCCTCCCTCTGTTGTTTAGATTATATCCATGATGTATTGTTTTGCCCACCTACTCTGTAGTGTTGTTGCTCTTCTCACTACTTTTGTAACTGCTATTTTTCTTTAAACGTTGTACATGTTGCCAGCTGCCACTGTCTACATACCTTCCCCTCTGTAACTCAATATGACGTAGAACCTATGTAAAGAGCTTCACTCAAAGGTATTTCTAAAAATCTAATAACTAAATAAATAAATAATAAATAACTACTTACTACTTTTGTTTGACAACATAACAAAATTTAGAATTCAAAACTTGCTGTTGTTGTAGCAACATAGTCCAGGGAGTTAATAAGAGAAGTCTGAATTGTACTTTTAATGTTTCTTTTGTTGGCCAAAAGTTATTTAACTGAGTGAGTTGGGCATTTATTTTTGGTGGACATTTACTTGTATATTCTGTTGGCACCCTTTGCAGACTGTGTGAGAGGCCTTTTGGCACCGTGCATTTCTGCTTAAAGTTTAACCAGCATAATATTTTGAGGTGATTTGCATATACACCCATGATGCTTTTCATTATGGGGGTATATGTGATTTTGTATTTATTTACTTGTATGTGGAACTTATCTCTTGCACTGTCTACAATATGGTGTCATTTGTGTTATGACTGTATGTATAAACTCATCTCATTCTGTCCTGGGCCACCATTTTGTGTCAGGTTAAGCAATAGATGGTTCGGAATTCATACAAAGCTACTGGAAGTAATTTTAATGTAACTTCCAGTGCGGTAAAATCAAGAAGTGTGTATCAATTGTTTTATTTTGTTAATTTTATGGAGCGCAGATTAATACCTGATGTAATGCCATTTCTCTGGACATATGCATTGTATGGATCATTTTTCTCAAAATTCAACAATAGATAAATTTAAGAAACTTTAATGAGTGCTCCATTCAGGTGGACTGCACAGTATGTGGAAGATAGATGGATAATATTATTAGGAATTGATGCGGATGATAACACAGCTAAGTACTGCTGTGGATGCACATGAGAAATGCTGTGTAATGTATGTTTTAAAGAGATTCCTAAATTGAGTGTACATTCACCTCTGTGCTGTTGCAGGTCATCAAATAATGTGGTTGGCAGATATTACTCATGTAGTTCTGGATGACATCCAAATGATGATAGCTAAAGAATGACAATATGGATATTTTTAAATAATATATGAAAGATGTGATAAGGCATCAAATCAATGCAGGAGAAGGAAGAAAGAAGAGGAAGGAAGAAGAAGGAAGAAGTAAGAAGGGGAAGGGAAAGAAGAAATGCACTTTACAAGCAATGAGAGACTAGCAGTGAAGTGACTGAAACATGCAGTGGCAACCATTTCACACATCAACACACACACACACACACACACACACACACGCACACTACCTTGGAAAATTCTATGAACTGGTTTTATGTGAAAGGGAATATTGGCCAGCACACTGAGGAAAATACCCTACTCTTGCAAAAAGTGTCTTGGGTTCTTTTACTTCCACCGGTACACCCACCAGGACAGCATCAGAGATGGGAAGAAGGGACATCAGTTTAACATGTCATCCGAAAGATGGCACACCCCAACAGTACATAATTCCCCCTAGTACTGCACTCAGGTGCCAGCATTGATGGTACGAGACCAATCCTGATGTGGGATCAGAGTCCACAACCTTCTAGCCCAGAGGCGTATGTGCTACCAACTGAGCCACACTGACAGCAAAATGGAGAAAGATATGGGAAATAAATCCAAAATTTTAGGCTACCTGGCTGTGACTATATCTGAACGAGGAAGATCATGTCATTAGTGAATCATGGGACTGACCAATAACATATGTCCAAACAGCTTATTAACTTCTTTAGTTTCTTTCTCCCACATTTAAATGTTTATGTATGTCACCCGTGATCACCATTTCTGTCCACTCATTCCAGTGCAGCAGGGACATGGCCTTTGATCGCTGTGCTCCTTGTTAAGGACTACGTCATCATCATCATCATCATCAAGATGCTCTGCTGCACATAAACTCTGCCAAGCTTTTCATCAAATGCAGGGATCATGATCACTAGAAAGGAACTCCAGGATCTTGTGATAGCAGTTAAAACTCTGCTGGCCTTCAGAGGTTCACTCTGAAATCAAGACTCACAATCAGGGTTTCCAATCTTTGGTAAGGGACCTAGTAGGAATGAAGCATTCAATGTGGACCATTGGTCCTATTTATTCCATACATGTGACTATATAGGATGTCAAATGTAAAAAATCTTAGGCAGATGATTGGAAAGACATCTGATAGTGATTGTAAACTGATAACATCGCTGTCAGAAGATTCACGTAATGCAGTCCGGGTCCGCATAGGACTCAGTACAATCCAAGTAGCTAATGGACTAATGAAAGGCTCTGAAAGGGGAAGCAAGGGTAATTTTTTTTGTATTTATTTATTGATACTTGGATTAAGATCTTTGAGCTAAAAGCTCATTTACCGAGGTTCTGCATTCAACAGTTACACCAAGCAGTACAACAACATATACAGGCAAAACACATAGTGGCATAGTGTGCAATACAATAACTGGAGGTAGGTTAAACACAATTTAACATGATGAATAAACATTGAAATTCATGGTTACATAAAAAAACAATGTACGGGTGCAGAAAGTACAGTGATGGTATAGTGCCTAATAACATTTTAGTAACTTTAGTAAGTAGTCTTGACAAGCGCAGCTTGTCTGAAGCATTGTCCTGGAACTGGGGGAAGGTTCAAAGTGCAGCTATAAAGTAACGCTGTCATAAGTAGTGTAGGGGGGACATTTAAGGAAGGCTAGGCAGGGTGAGGGTGAAAGGAGTACTGGGGGGAGGTGGAAAGGAAAGGAGGTGAGAGGAGGGGGGAGAGAGGGGAGAAATCTGGGGAATGAGGCAGGGTGGGGGTAATAAACACCACACTGGGTCCAAACTGGAGTAAACAGGGTTGTTACACTATATTTTGCACTATATTAGTAATTAGGTTCATCTTGATATATAAATACTGAGTATCTTATGGAACCAAACAGTTGACAATAGATATGTACACACCCCTACTAGTGGTATGCAAATATCTTTAATGAATATTCAGTCAATTATTCGGTATTCTACAGCAAAATATATGGGACAAGCTATTCGGTATGTGATTTATTTGGGTGCATAAAAAAAAAGAAACAGCCCCACCCTCATGTGATCAGCTAATTTCTAATTACAGAGCACACAAGTGTTTTCATACATGAGAAGATGGCTGGCTGTGGAGGAGGAAGGGTTGTGCCATTTGCCTTCTTGAACTGGGAATTGGGTACTAGGGGAAGGAGGGTGGGAGTAGGGTGCTGCAGGTTTGGGGAGGATATAAGCACTATTTATATACAGTATTTATAGCTCTATGTCTATATATAACTATATATATACTTTAGAATAGCTGCCGTGCTGGATGTGCTAGCTCCAAGTAAGCTTGCTCAAATTTTACAAATATAGTGTGCATTTAAGCACACCTTTAGCTTTCTTTAAACGCTTAGTGTAAAATTAGTTTAGACATAAAAAGGGGCTGTTCTTTTAGCTTACTTAGGGTTTTGTGCTGTGAGTTACACAGGGTAGGTTTGGGGTTTTATTTTGTAGTTTAGGAGTTCTGCAGAGTGCTCCAGACATTTTTCCCTGGAGTGAGTTAACATCAGAGTTCTCCTCATACTGCAAGAGGCCTGCATCCAGGGCTGACTCTGCATTTGGTGGCTCAGTTTTCCATTTGGACATGGGCTTGGCTGCTGACCCGTGATTTCAGCTGGTGGGGCCTGCTGCAGTTGATGGATCCTTCATCATTTTGACGGAGCCTCCATGTAGCAGCTGCATAGAGGAAGGTGCTGCTCTGGGGTTTTATATTTGTTTTAACCTGCTGTTTGAAAATTGTATTTTTGACTATAGGAAACACAGCTATATTCTAATGAGACTCCTCCTGTTTCACCCTATTCTGAGGTGACTGGGTGCTGCGATCATGGCTTGGTTAGAGGGCCAAAGATACTGAACAGCCTGGATGAACAGCTGAAGATATTGAGCAGGCATGTATGGCATTTTCCAGAGTTGCTGGACTACCAAATAAAGGAAGTTCTTTTTACATATTTTCTGTGTGATTGTAGGTGTGGTGTTGAATAACTGACTGTTAGCAGCCTGAATTGTGAGTGGTGCCTGTTATCCTGTAACTGGTGTATCCCAGTTTGGCACCATCTACAACTGGCGATCTGGTAGCAAGGAGCCCCAGTCACTTATTTTTGTGGGTCACAATCTCTATTTCCTGCTTTGAGTCAGCTCCCTATCTGGCCTTTCCACACTGTGGTAGAATGAACAGCGTTCTGAAGCTTGCATTGTAAAGGTGCAATGTGATCCCCCACTGCCAAACAAACTGTTTTTCTTGGTTTCATGTTATAGCACTGGTCTTGTGAGACTACGCCAATGCTTAAACTCCAAATTTTGGACCACAGACTTTGTTTAACTCTGTTCTCTATTTTGAACTGTGACTTGAGATAAGGTCATATTTTCCTCCCTACACACACGCACACACACACACACACAGTGGCAGTGTGTGGAGAGTTACATATCTACTGCTGGACAATAACTGTATTTGAATACTCTCTGATGGCAACTGTTTTGATATAGTTCCCCTTCCCTTTTTGTTTTATTTTTTTTGTTTTAAATATTGTTTGTCTTTTTTAAGTATGAGTAAAAGTGTGAATGGAAAGTTATGCTATCTGTATTAACTGAGTGAGTTGGGGTGTGTGCTGTAGTTTGAGAGGGTGGTATTTGGGGCTTCTAGTTGTTGCTGCTTTGTTGTGTGGGTTTATTTATTTGGTAGCCCATGCGGAAGGCACATGGGGAAGGCGAAGTCCGTAATGGTGACTCATTCTCAGCTAAAATCCCTCACGATGATGAGAGGGTATGGCGACTTGATGGAGGGGTGGACAAAATGGGTGACAGGATGTCACTATATGTATGCGCATGGGAGGAGCAAGCATGGTGAGCGTGAGCTGGGAGGGGGTGGAGGAGCTGTAGGGGTTGGTGCTGTGGTAGGTTGCTGAGCTGCATCGTGGGTTGGCCTGTGGTTGGGGTGGGTGAGGTAATAGATTCGGGTCCAGGCACTGGTGCAATTTTATAGTGCCCAGCCCAAACCTTTAATTTTACATGCTTTCACCTCCCGACATGCACCCCCCTGGAGTTGAGAATTCTTTAGTAGGAGGTGCAGGGAACGAAGCCCCCCCGCATGGGGGTTGTGAGGTGGGGCACAGCTCCCCCACAGAAAGCATGAAAGTTATGTCCCTGGCACCGTTGTCCTGTGCACTGGGGTGTCAGAGTGCTGAAAACATTTTCGGCACTCTGACTGCACAATAACGGTGATCGCCTTTAGGCTTTTGCCATTATTACATAGAGCCATTTATTTGTTGGGGGAGGGTGGTGGTTATTTCTGGGTTTTAGGATTAGTTTTGGGGGCACAAAATGTGTGAAAGTGCTGGAGTGGATGGGCTCATCTGCTCCAGTGACCACCTGTGGCAGCTTCGTCCTTTTGGTGAAATCCCTTTAGTCCTCCCTGTAGAGGTCCTCAGCCACTGCCTGGGAGTGAGGATCCTTCAGAGGCAGGGCAGTATCTATAGTGGAAGACCCAGAAATGATGATCGGTGGGGGAGATTGGGGACATAAAGACTAGGAGGTGCCCGGGGAGTGTCTGAATCATGAATGGCTCCTCCCTGTTTAGTTCCCCTTCCTAGGGCCCTGCCTAATATCAATGTACTGTACAGTTAGTGGTCTGTCCAGCCAGCCCTTCTCCTCCTCCCCTTTGGGCTGTTCTTTGCAATGCAAAATCATGGAGGGAAAAAACAGCTGTGATGGAGGATTTCATCACAGATGCCTCAGCTGACCTTGTCTGTAACATTGAGACCTGGTTGGGTGATGACTCCAGTCCAGTTCTGCAGGCATCAATCCTGATGGGTTATTCAGTGGTGCATTGCTGGAGGAGGGATTGCACTGGCATGGCCATTTCTTTTAAATCCAGTTTGGGACTCACCACATACCCCAATGGGAACTTTCAGATCCTCTGAATTAGTGGCAGTTAGATGTACCCCGAGCATTAGTGGAAACATTATTCTCATATACCAACCTTCAGGGCATGTAAGTGATTTTTTGCAGTAGTTGGCAGACATCATGGTCAAACAATTATGAAATGCCCCCAGACCTTTGGTGCTGGGGAATTTCAATGCCTGGGTTAATGACGAATCCTCACATCTTGATCAGAAACTTCTCCATTTGATATCTTCACTGGGACTAACACAGGTAGTTGCCACAGGTACACATCAACCTGGTCACACATTGGATCTGATGTTCTCATTGGGACTTGACTGCAGTGCAGTCAGGATTGATCTGGTCTTTTAGTTGGCTCATCATGTAGTATCATTCCTCTGTGGGGTCCCCTGCTGGAATACCTCCTTCCTCCACAGAGATGATTCAGTACAGTCCAAAACATTATCTCAGGTATGTTGCTTGCTTGCTTGTGCACAAGGAGCTGAGAAGGCTAGGGAGCACTATAATATAATTTTTGCAGCTGCCTTATACTTCTTAGCACCCTACTGCATTCATCCCTTAACATCCCAATGCAGCTTACCATGGTACTATGATGAGCTGCATCAGTTAAAGACTGAGGGATGAAAGTTTGAGCATTTCTGGAGGAGGTCCCAGTCTGAGGGGGCAGATTGAAGTTCAAGACTCTCTATGGTAAGTATCAAGCAGCAATGACCCTGAAAAAGACAGAGTTCCTGTCAAGGTCAATTTCTGCATGGAAAAAATCAAGCAGCTCAGCTCTTTCACACCATAGACAGATTGTTAAGTCATGAGCTATTCAAGCTTTTTAGCAGAAAAGTGCAAGAAGTTTGGAAAATGCTTCTCTGATAAGGTATCTTCCATCTGATCTGGTGTCTCTTTAAGCAGTCTGACATGGACCAGTGGTGGTCAGTCTTAAGGTGTTGTAGATCTGCCTACCTGGAATGAGTTTCAGTCAGTTGGGGAGGAGGTCCTCCGGGTGATCTCAGGGTTTTTTGTATTTTTTTAAGTTGTTTAACCAGGAGTAGCACACTAAGCTGAAAGCTTTTTTACAGGTGCGACCTGGGAGCACAGGGAAGTTAAGTGACTTGCTCAGAGTCACACAGTATGCAAGTGGAAGCTGTGGGATTCAAACCCAGGTCTGGTCTGCTGGATGTCACCAGATTTGCAGTTCAGAGCCTTAAACCACTGCACTATACTGCATCCATTTTTATACTGCCTCCATTACCTCCAGGTTTGCACCCCACATGCTGAATGTTGGACTTGTAAAACCTGGCTGCTCTTGGACTGCAGTTAATCCCTGGATATGGTTATCAGAGAGATTGTCTGGTGTGCCTAGAGGGAGGTTGTCTTTCTGTCTGGCCTTAGAAAGGTGGTGATCAGACCCATTCTAAAAAAGCAATACTTGGATGCCAATGTTCTAGTGAATTACAAGCCTGTCTCAAATCTCCCCTTTTTGGGGAAGGTTATTGAGATGGTAGTGGTGGTGGTGGAGCAACTTCTGGATTATCCAGAGAAACATGACATTTATGAACCTCTCCAGTTGAGTTTGTAACCCTGTCATAGCACTGAGGCAGATCTTGTTAGAGATCTTGATCTTCTCATGGCACAGGATCAAATGAACCTCTCCAGTCTGGTTTTCAACCCTGCCATAGCACTAAGACAGTGCTCGTCAGGGTGGTTCATGATCTCCTCATGGCAAGGGATTGAGGACTTTGTGCATCTTGGTCCTTTTGGATCTCTCATTGACATTTGACACAGTTGACCATGGTGTGCTATTGGATCACCTGAGGAATTATGTGGTTCTCACCAGCACAGTTCTGTGCTGGTTTAAGTCCTACATAACAGGGATAATACAGCATCTTACCCTAGGAAGTTACATCTCTGGGGCTTCTGCACTGTATTGTGGAGTTCCTCAAGGCTCAATCCTTGCTCCTGTGTTGTTTTCTGTGTAAATGTTGCCATTGGGTGAGATCGTTAGATGGTACGGTGTTGAGTTTCACTGTTGTACAGATGATATTCAGCTACACCTGTCTTCTTCTGCTGGTGGAGTTCAAGCTGCTTGGGAGTTGGGATGATGTCTCACTGAGATCAATGACTAACTGGCTATGTCTTAACCCAGGGAAGATAGAGGTCATACTGGTCGAGTCAAGCCAATGTGGCTCAACAATGATGAGTGTTTTAGCAACACTTCCTTCACTGGGTAGCCAGTCTCTCAGAGCTCTTGATGTGGTAAAGAATTTTGTGGTTATTTTGGGCTGCAGGCAGATATTAGAACAGCAGGAGTCAGCGGTGGTCTGATCTGGCATTTACCATCTTCGTAACATCACCAGGATCAAACTAAATCTTGCAGCCTCTGTCCTGGTGACAATCAGTCATGGTTTGATCACCTCTAGACTTGATTACTGTAATGGTTTAGACCTTATGATTAACTGGAGGTTTGATGCCACACCTGCAGCTTGTCCAGAATGCTGCTGCTTGACTGATTGTGGGAACTTCTCAGAGGAATGATATCATGCCAGTGCTATGTGTGCTGCACTGGCTACCTATGCATTGATACATCACTTTTAAGATATACGTGCTGACTTTCCAGGCCCTATGTGGTCTGAGACCTGACGACTTAAAAGATCTCCTAGTTCCTTACCTCCAAACATGCCCCCTCTGCTCCACTGACATGGACTTGCTTGTCATCTCTCCTTCCCACCTAAAACATTCTCGGACGGGGTCTTTGGTGTAGTGGCTCCCACGCAATGGAATACTCTTCCCAAGAGTGTCCACTCTGCCTGCACAGTGGAGATCTTTAAGACTTTGCTGAAAGTATATTTGTTTACTCAAGCAATTTCCCAGCAAGTGTTTTAGTTATGTCAGAAAGTTGATTTATACCATGTTATTTTATGCCTTAATGTTGTGTATGATTCTATTTTATTGCATGTACAGCAACTTGAGGGCACGGGGGTCATAATGTCACAGCCAAAACCATGTAAACCACAGATACTGCAGGCAAAATGGTGTGCACTAAAATAAGGTCAGGAGAAAACGCCGACCACAACACAAACAACGCACACCTTTGGGATCAATACCAGCATCTTTGTTTTTGAGGGGAGCTCCACCCCTGCACCTCGCGATGTGGAGAGCTTTGCCACCCACACCCCCTGGATTAAAATGAACTACCTCCAAGGGGGTGTGGACTTAGGAGATGGGGCGCAAACTGGGAGCCAAAGAAATCTCAAACTTTTTTAAAATAAAAAGTTTCAACACAAAGGGACCTGAGGGGAACCGAACCATGGCCTCAGGTCCCCAACGCTGCCAGGTGCTGGTGCTCTAACCACTCCACAACAGGAGTGGCTTGACCAGGTACCACACTAGCAGCCTACTTGATACTCCTGAATGTGAGCCTACAGCGACAGGGGTAGCAGTTATTACCACATGCTGAGAAACCCCTGTCGCTGTAGATACATTTGCGCTTTCTGTAGCGTGGTTATTCAGGCACTTTTTCAGCAGTGCTATATTGACTCGGTACCCAACTTGAGTCTACAGAAATGGGCAGTTTAGAAATAAAAATTGTCTTGCATTGCTTATTTTTCTATGTGAACACAAGTGCAACTTACATTATGAAAGACGGTGACTGGCAATGAAGGTGAGCAGGTTGTGTCAGTTGCCAATTGTAGGATGTTTTTTCAAATGTCATAAAAATTTACCTAATTGTGGATATTTGGGGAGGAGGGTGGGATTGGACTTCTAAAAAGATCCAAAGGTGCCATGCTACTCACTCAGAAAATCTTTTCTCACAGGGAGACTGGGTCCTTTTTCGGGCCGTTGTTTGTTACTTGATAAGCTTATTAAATTATGGCACTTTGGATATATTCTGGTTTGGAATTTGTTATTTTACACAAATGAATTGCATGACACCTTTGGGTCTTATTTTGACCTAGCTGGGGATAGCCTTCCTATTCACAATGCACCCCATTTTCCACTGGAGTGCAGCTGACTTTGGTTTGGGGACAGAAATGGATTTCTGACAAGGAGTTGGGGGAACAGGGGTTGTATATAATAGGATTTGAGCCAGAGAAAGAGGTGGGTGGGAGCTGGTACATAAGGTACATTAGGGACTGAAGAATGACCAAGAGAGGGATACTGAGGCTTAATAAAGGGGAGGGAATGTGGGCAGAGGGTGACAGTGAAAAAGCAGGGATACTGAACAAATATTTCTGCTCAGTATTCACAATGGAAGAGGAGGGGGAGGTACCTAAATCAAACAAGGAAACACTCTGAATAGGGGGGTTGATACCAGTCCATTCACAGAAGAAAGGGTTTTGAAAGAACTCTTGAAACTGAAGGTGGACAAAATAATGGGGCCTGATGGGATTCACCCCAGAATTCTTACAAACTAAGGGTAGAACTAGTGACACCACTGACTACTGTCTTTAACAAATCATGGGAAGATGGGGTGGTACCTGAGGGCTGGAGGAGGGTGGATGTGATTCCACTTCACAAAATTGAGAGCAGGGCAGAGGCAGGAAACTACAGACCAGTTAGTTTGACCTCAGTGGTAGGGAAAATGATGGAATTACTTCTGAAGGAAAGAATTGTTGAGTACCCAGAGGTCAGTGGGGCACAGGACCCAAGGCAGCATGGATTCACAGTGGAAAGGTCATGTCAGATGACTCTAATAATATTTCTTTGACTGGGTGATCAAAGTAGTAGACCAAGGAGGGGCTGTGGATATGGCCTATCTAGATTTTAGCAAGGTGTTTGACACAGTCCCACACAAAAGATTAATACCCAAGTTAGCCAGCCTTGGAGTGGGTACCAGTGTGGTAGCCTGGATAAAAAAAATGGCTGGACAACAGGATGCAAAGGGTAATAGTAAACGGAGTCCACAGTGAAAAAAGGAGGATAACTAGCAGGGTACTGCAGGGTTCAGTACTGGGACCAGTCCTCTTTAATGTCTTTGTAAGTGACATTGGAGAGCATCTGGGAGGAAAGGTATGTCTCTTTGTAGATGACACAAAGATCTGCAACAGGGTTGATACACAAGGTGGGATGGAAAGGATAAAAAGGGACTTGGCAAGGTTGGAGGAATGGTCAAATGCATGGCAGCTCAGATTTAACACAAAGAAGTGCAAGGTAATGCTCCTTGGAAACAAAAACACAGGTGAAGAGTACATAATGGGGGTGAGATACTAACAAAAACAAAAATCAAAAGGGACCTGAGAGTAATTATATCAGATGACCTAAAGGTGGGCAAGCAATGTGAGAAGGCAGTAAGGAGAGCTGGGGGGATACTGGGATGCATAGGGAGAGGGATCAACAGTAGAAAACAGGAATTTGTTATTCCTCTATACAGACAGTTGGTGAGACCCCATCTGAGGTACTGCATGAAGTTCTGGAGACCCCATCTCCGCAAAGACATAGACAGAGTGGAGGCTGTTCAGAGGAGGGCAACCAAAATGGTGCAGGATCTGCACCAGAAGACAAACGAAGAGAGACTAAAGTAGTTTAATATATATACACTCGAGGAAAGGAGGGCAAGGGGAGACATGATAGAAACTTTCAAGTACCTCAAGGGAATTAGCAAAGTCCAAGAGGGTAGCATCGTTCAGAAAAAGAGATGTGCAAGAACAAGGGGGCACAATTTGAAGATAGAGGGGAGAAGGCGCAGAGGTAATGTTAGAAAGTATTTTTTCACAGAGAGGGTTGTACATGCATGGAACAGCCTTCCTGAGAAGGTTGTGGAGTCAAGAACAATGGGAGAATCCAAGAATGCATGGGACAGACATAAGGCAATTGTAGTGGGGTGTAGAAGGAAGTAAGCTGTTGGTTAACTAGAATCTGCAGCTTATCCAACATGTAGGGAAATGGGAAGACTAGGTGGGCAAAGCGGTCCTTATCTACCGTCAAATTCTATCTTTCTCTGTTTCTTTTTTCTTCTTTTTATGTTTTTAAACAATAGTGTTTCCCAAATACATACAGTCCCGTATTCAAGAAGGGCTCCAAAATACTGTATTTGGGTGCCATGCTATTCGTGTTATTTGGGAAGTACTGTTCAGTGCCTGCACACCCGTACCTGGAATTAGGGCAGTTTGGGTTTTTCACGTCCCAATAACTTTCCAGATAGCAAGGACAGAAGCCAAGAAACAGTACAGAGACTGCTCTACAGGGGAAGGAATGAATTCAAACATAACATGTATCAATTTTTGGCTTATTGGCTGAATTTGCACTGTTTCAGGCCAATGGATACCATTCCAAAACATGGCCGCCGTGCTGGGCGTGCTGAGAGCAAGCTGCTGAACTGTATTTGTTTGTACTCGTTTGTACTTGCTTGTTTTATTCTCCTTTGTTTTTATTTTTAAAGTTTTTGATTTTACTATAAAAGTAGAACTAACGTTCAGTAAAGTTTAACCTTAGAGCGTTACCAGGGGATGCTCAGCCAACTTTGAAGTGTGCATTGGAGCTGTCTGACTGCACCCGCTACCATTCTGATTGTGTGAGAAACGTTTTTGAGTTTGTATAATTTGCTGTTGTCCCTCCACTAGTTTTGCAGATTCTAATTAGGAGATAGCAGTAAGAGTCGCATGAGAAGAGACTGTGACGAAGAGAGCAAGTTTCTGAAAGATAGAGATTCGTGTGTGAGTACTGTCCTGAGAGGATTATACCGTGGGACTGTTTTGATTGTTGGCTTTTTGTTTGCACTTCTGGATGTGAGAGAGACCTGTTTGGAGAGGATTACATCATGGAATGTAAGAACTTTCATTTATTTTTGGAGGTGGTGTTGTTATTCTGGGGCACTGCCGAAATAACCTGGATTCCGACTACCTGGATGTTAGATTCTGAATCAAACCTCTGCTGGAACAGCAGGAGGACCCTGTGTTGTGGTTTAGCTGCCTTTCTGCCCCTACACAGTAGAACTGAGCTCGGATGGGCCGGGGAGCTGGCGGGTGGATCTGTAGTCTCCTAGGCTCTGCACAGGTATCGACTGGTGGGCTAGTGCCAGCGGGGAGTCGAGGTTGTGGGGTGCAGATATTTTGGGTGGTGACCTGCATAAATAGGGCCTACAGGCTGTTGTCATCATCTGGAAAATTGGATTGTCATCTGGAGGATTTGTCTACTAGGAAGTTTGGAAAAAATAAACAGTCAGGTCTCAAAATGTCTTTTCATTCAAATGATTACTGTTTTGGGCAGTGAGAGTCCCCGTGCTTACTTTACTCATTTTGGATTCCCCAGGTAGTGAGAGTGTCTGGGGGTCTAAACTTCAACTAACACTGTTTATTTGCTTTTAATTTGTTTGTTGCTCTTCTTGCCTTCTATTAACTTGTGTACTTATGATCAGTGTGGGGAGAGATCACATGCTTTTTGGCCTAAGGATTTGACTTAAGGAACAGTTCTCTGCTGTAGAACCGACTGTTCACTGTGACTTGTGTTTGCTCGCTGGTCCTGGGTGGAGGTGAGAGCCCACTGGAGAGACCTAATGACATTGTTTTTGGGTCTCTGGAGGTGCAAGCTCCTGGTTAAGAGAAGTATTGCACAGAGTTACTTTGAGACTGGATTTTAGTTGTTATATTTTTATTTTCATTTGTTTTTTGTCCTTCTGTGTGAGAGACAGTGTGTGGGATTATATTTGATGACCTCTCCCTCTATTTCTTTTGCTCTATGAGAGAGTGCAGAAGAAGAAATTACTTATCATTCTAGTGTGGTTTGGCCTTGTTTTTGTTTATTTGTTTTTATTATTTTATTTTATCCTTTAGTTTTATTAAGATTGATTCACTTTTCTAGTTGGGTTAGTTGATTTTAATCATTGTTTTATTCCATAATGTGTTGGGAAGGCTTAGTGTCGGTTGAGCATTACTCCCCCACCTGGCTCAGGGAATTATGCCCTTTTGAGTGCTCCCCGTTGTCATCTGACATCTATTTTAGG
The DNA here is from genome assembly GCA_016271365.2 of Neoceratodus forsteri. Classification (NCBI taxonomy): domain Eukaryota; kingdom Metazoa; phylum Chordata; order Ceratodontiformes; family Ceratodontidae; genus Neoceratodus; species Neoceratodus forsteri. The sequence goes on from CM028129.1 coordinate 691,334,885, forward strand.
TCTCTGGGCATACTAAGAAAACGGAAAATGAAGGGGGGAGTTGGGCCTGGTGGGAGACAGGAAGGGGGAGGGCGGATTGGAGTTGTGAGATCCAGGAGACACCCTGGGGTGAAATGGAGTCAGGACAGGGGTGCTCCCTGTCTTGTCCCCATACTCAAGGGCCCGGATATAAACGGGCGGCGCCGAGGTCTTCCTCGACAGCTCATCCTGCCTTGGCGGTGTTAACTAATGCCAGATCGATTAAAAACAAGACAGCTGTTATAGCCGATCTTGATGCAACAACCAATCAGGCTTGCATCACTGAGACCTGGCTGGATGAAAATGCAGGCCCAATATTGGCCTTGGCAACTTCAGCTGGTTTCTCAGTGATGCATCGTCCAAGGTTGGATCGTAGGGGCGGGGGTGTGGCCATTATGTTTAAGACTGAGCTGGGCCTTATGGATGTGCCATTGGGAAGTACCAGATCCTTCGAATATATCCTGGGTGAGGGTGTAGGCTGTGGGATTCTCCTCATCTACCATCCACCAGGAGATGGTGGAGAATTCCTGCAGGAGATAGCAGACTTCATCGTCGAGGTGGTATTGAGGTCCCCCAGATGGATAATTCTGGGGGACTTCAATGCCTGGGTCAACGATGAACTCTCGCACTTTGGTCAAAATCTCCTCCAGCTGATGGTGATGCTGGGCCTATCACAGGTAGTTATCCCCTCAACGCATGTAGGGGCTCATTCGTTGGATCTGATCTTTCTTCTGGGTGTGGAGATTACTGATCTGGGGGTGGAACTGGTCAGTTGGTCTGATCACCACAACATAAGGTTCAGTTTCAGGGTCCCCCCTAATAGGTCTGCCCCTATGGAGTTGGTTCAGTACCGTCCTTTAAGGGGGATTAACCCCAGTGACCTATAGGCGGTACTGGACCTCTCAGGCTTGTCGAGTGAATGCATGAGTCCAGATGATCTTGTTCTAGCCTATAATAAGGCTGTTGGAGATGCTCTGGACAAGATTGCTCCTGTTCATGTTCGGCCTCTCACTCTTTGCCCAAGGAGCCTATGGTCTGATGGCTCCTTGAAGGAGATGAGGTGAGTTGGTCAAAGGATGGAGAGAGCTTGGCGGAAGTCCAGCCGTGATGATGACAGGCTTAGATTGATGGCACATTATGATAGCTATCAATCAGAAATCACCCGTAAGAAGGCAGAATTCCTGTCCAGGGAGATTTCTGCTGCACAGAATCGACCGACTCAGCTTTTCCGGACTGTTGACAGATTGTGCAATCCAATCTGTCTCCAGCCCAGAGAAGTTTTTTCTCAGCTAAGATGCAAGGAGTTTCCTCGATTCTTTGCAGATAAAGTTGCCAGCATCAGGTCTGGCATCGGTTCATCCTCCTCTGTGAGTGATTGCAGTGGTCAATGGGAAGTGACTGGCACTCTATTTGTCTGGTCAGATTTTCACCAGCTAGACTTCAGTGACATTGTGAAGATCATCCAAACACTGCGTCCAACCAGTTGTAGTTTGGATCCGGGCCCTACACCCCTTTTGATGTGTTGTGTAGATGTTATCTGCCCAATCCTTGCTGACATTGTCTGGAAGTCCTTGGAGAGGAGAGTCTTTCCTGACTCTCTCAAGGAGGCGGTTGTCTGACCACGCCTTAAGAAATCCTCCTTGGATCCAGACTGTCTAGCTAACTACCAACCTATCTCTAACTTGCCATTTGTTGGTAAAGTTATTGAAAAGGTGGTTGCACTGCAGTTGGATGATCATCTTATAACTCATAATGTCTATGATACTCTCCAATCCGGTTTTAGGAGGAAGCATAGCATGGAGACTGCTCTTGTCTGGGTATTGAATGACCTCCTAATGGCTAGAGATCGAACGGCATGTACCATTCTGGTCCTTCTCTATCTCTCTGCTGCATTTGACACTGTAGACCATGGTGTGCTATTGGAGTGCCTGCGGTTTTTATGTGGACTGTCTGGTACAGTCCTAAACTGGTTCCACTCATACCTCACAGGCAGGTCTCAGAGAGTGACCACTGGAATTTATTCCTCTGGCGCCTACTCCTTCCCTTGTGGGGTTCCGCAGGGCTCTATTTTAGCCCCCATGTTGTTTGCAGTGTATATACTGCCACTGGGAGACATCATCAGGCGATACAGTCTGAGTTTTCATTGCTATGCAGATAACACTCAGCTGTATATGTCCTTTCTGCCCAGACAGAATGATGCAGTCTCGATACTAAATAGTTGCCTTGCCGAGATCAGATCTTGGATGAGTTCCAGCTGGTTGAGACTGAATCCATACAAGACTGAAGTGTTGGTTGTGGACCCGGGTCATCCGAGGGCAGGTTAGGGGGTTAGAAACATAACATAGAAACATAGAATTTGACTGCAGGTAAGGACCGCTTGGCCCACCTAGTCTGCCCACTTTCCTACCTAACAGATAAGCTGCAGATCCTAGTTAACCAACAGCTTACTTCCTCCTACCCCCCACTAGGACTGCCTTATGTCTGTCCCATGCATTCTTGAATTCCCCCACTGTTCTTGACTCTACAACCTCCTCAGGGAGGCTGTTCCATGCATCCACAACCCTCTCTGTGAAAAAATACTTCCTCACATTACCTCTGAGCCGTCCCCCCTCTATCTTCAAATTGTGTCCCCTTGTTCTTGCACATCTCTTTTTCTGAAAGATGCTACCCTCTTGGACTTTGTTGATTCCCTTGAGGTACTTGAAAGTTTCTGTCATGTCCCATCTCTTCCTTCTTTCCTCAAGGGTATACATATTAAGCTCCTTTAGACTTTCTTCGTATGTCTTCTGGTGCAGACCCTGCACCATTTTGGTTGCCCTCCTGTGGACAGCCTCCACTCTGTCCATGTCTTTGCGGAGATGGGGTCTCCAGAACTGCACACAGTACTCCAGATGGGGTCTCACCAACTGTCTGTACAGAGGGATAACAACTTCCTGTTTTCTACTATTGTTTCCTCTTCCTATGCATCCCAGTATCCCCCCAGTCTTCCTTACTGCCTTCTCACATTGCTTGCCCATCTTTAGGTCATCTGATATAATTACTCCCAGGTCCCTTTCCATTTTTACTGTTGTCAGTATCTCACCCCCCATTGTGTATGCTTCCCCTGGGGTTTTGTTTCCCATGTGCATTACCTTGCACTTCTTTGCACTGAATCTGAGCTGCCATGCATTTTACCATTCCTCCAACCTTGCCAAGTCCCTTCTTATCCTTTCCACTCCATCTTGTGTATCAATCCTGTTGCAGATCTTTGTGTTGTCTGCAAAGAGACATACTTTTCCTTCCAGTTCCTCTGCAATGTCACTTATAAAGACATTAAAAAGGACCGGTCCCAGTACTGAACCCTGCGGTACCCCGCTAGTAACCCTCCTTTCTTTACTGTGTACTCCATTTACTACTACCCTTTGCATCCTGTTGTCTAGCCAATTTTTAATCCAGGCTACCACCTTGGGACCCACTCCAAGGCTGGCTAACTTGGGTATTAATCTTTTGTGTGGGACTGTATCAAATGCCTTGCTAAAATCTAGGTAGGCCATGTCCACAGCCCCTCCCTGGTCTACTATTTTGGTTACCCAGACAAAGAAATCTATTAGATTTGTCTGACACGACCTTCCCATCGTGAATCCATGCTGCCTTGGGTCCTGTGCCCCACTGGCCTCTAGGTACTCAACAATTCTTTCCTTCAGAAGTGATTCCATCATTTTCCCTACCACTGAGGTCAAACTAACTGGCCTGTAGTTTTCTGCCTCTGTCCTGATCCCACTTTTGTGTAGAGGAATCACATCTGCCCTCCTCCAGTCCTTGGGTACCACCCCATCTCCCATGATTTGTTAAAGAGGGTAGTCAGCGGTGTCACTAGTTCTACCCTTTTGTTCTTTAGAATTCTTGGGTGAATCCTATCAGCCTCATTGCTTTGTCCACCTTCAATTTCATTAGTTCTTTCAGAACCCTTTCTTCTGTAAATGGACTGGTATCGACCCTCATCTTCAGAGTGTTTCTCTTGTTTGGTTTAGGTACCTCCCTCCTCTTCCTTTGTGAATACTGAGCAGAAATATTCGTTCAGTATCCCTTCTTTTCACTGTCACCTCTACCCACATTCCCTCCCTTTATTAAGCCTCAGTATCCCTCTTTGGTCTTTCTTCTCCTAATGTACCTATAAAGGTTTTATCCCTTCTTAACAGAATTGGCTATCCTTTCCTCGGTTTGGGCCTTTGCTATTCTGACTGCCTTCCCAGCCTCTTTCTGCTTTAACTGATAAAGTTCTCTGTCCTGCTCCTTCTGTGTTTCCTTATATTTCCTGAATGCTATCCTTTTCTCCTTAACCTTCCCTGCCACCTCTTTTGAGAACCATAGCATTTTTTTCCTTCGTTGTGTTTTATTGATTTGCTTTACACAAAGGCTTGTTGCCTCTGTGATGGCTATTTTGATTACTCCCCATTGTTCCTCCACCCCTCCTTCTTGCCTGTTTGCTAGTGCTTTTCTGAGGCACTCTCTCATTTTCCCAAAGTCAGCCCTCCTAAAGTCCAATACTCTTGCTTTTGCTTGTTCCCAGATGGCTACCCACTTCTAAATCTGAGATTCTTTCTCCATCCCCATTTGAGAGTACCAGGTCTAAGTTTGCTCCTTCCCGAGTGGGTTCCAATACTAGCTGTCTGAGGCATGCCCCCTGTAGGGCATCAAGAATGACCCTGCTCTTGGATGTGCCTGCAGCAAGGGTTCTCAGTTAACATCTGGCATATTCAGGTCCCCCATCAACAATATCTCCCCTTTTTCTGCCTTTCTAAGGAAGCCTTCTATCATTTCCTTGTCCATTCCTTCCCCCTGAGATGGGGGTCTGTATAAAACCCCCATGCGGATTGTGGTGCCATTTTCTGTCTCCAGGGTGACCCACAGTGTCTCATCTGCTCCGTGTTTACTCTTTAGTTATGTTGCTTTGATCCCTTCCTCTACATAGAGAGCTACTCCTCCTCTTTTTCCCTCCCTGTCCCTCCTATAGATTGTGTATCCTGGTATGTTGACATCCCAGTCATGGTTCTCTGTGTACCATGTTTCTGTGACTGCCACAATATCCAGGAAACCCTCTTCCATCAATGCATCTAGTTCAGGGAGCTTGTTACACAGACTATGGGCATTGGTACTCATCACCCTCCACTTTTTGATAGTCTTACCCCTTTTAGCCCCATTCCTGTCCTTACTGCCTTTTTTTTCATTTACCTCTGTTCTGTTCCCTAATAACTCCTCTACCTTGGTGTTTACCTCACTAATTACCATGTTTTGTGGGGGGAGACTGGGATTTCCCTGTTCCTTTTCAGTGTCTCCCCCCTTAGCTAGTTTAAATGCTTGCCAGTGAAGCATTTAAACCTCTCACCTAGGATCCTGGTTCCCCCCCGGACAGATGCAGGCCGTCGCACCAGTATAGGTCTGCATCCCTCCAGGTGGCTCCCCAGTCCCCAATGAAGCCAAAACCCTGAGCTCCACACCAGTTTTTCAACCACTCATTGAATTCCCTGGTGAGGAGTGCCCTAGCATCACCCTTGCCATAGACAGGCAGCACCTCCGAGAAGGTTACCGTATGCTCTACTTGTCTAAGGCCCCTCCCCAACTCTACAAACTCCTCTTGCACTGCTCTGATCCCATTCCTAGCCAGGTCATTTGTCCCTAAGTGGACATTGATATCCGCTGCTTGCAGCTGGTGCAGAACGCGGAGGCAAGGTTTTTGACTGGGACATCTAGGACCAGTCATATTATGCCTGTGCTCCGCAGGCTGCACTGGCTGCCTATTCAGTGGTGGATCACCTTTAAGGTTGGCTTGCTAACCTTTAAAGCCCTACATGATCAGGGACCCGGCTATCTTAAAGATCTTCTGGTATCCTACAGCTCCCTCCGCCCTCTCCGTTCTGCCAACGAGGGATTGCTAGAGATTCCCAGGGTACGATTAAAGATGTCTGGTTCTCATGCTTTTGCTTTTTCAGCGCCGACCCTGTGGAATTCTGTACCTCGTCGGTTGAGAGAATGCCCAACTGTCAGTAGATTTAAAACTGAGTTTAAAGCTTATTTATTTGGCCGGGCTTTCCCCTAGTGATTTATAATGCCATTTTTATGTTTTAATGTTATTTATATTGGTTGATTGTGTTTATGTTAAGCGCCTTGATTTTGAAAGGTGCTATAAAAATAAAGTTTAATTTAATTTAATTGAATTTTGGCTTAAGCCCAACACCTCTGAGGAAGTTAGAATAATACAATCAAGCAAAGGCAAGCAGAGTATGCTGCTGTTCGACTGATAATTTAAAGAGATAGGAGTGTAGTTGCTGACTACCTGCAACTCAAAGAAAGAAAAGTCATGTTTAGACAAATGTCTAGAGAAATAAAGAAAGAGAAGGAAATTGTGTGAAAACTAACTGGAATTGGGATGGCAGTACAACCTAGAGGTTAGGACAAGGAGACATAAACAATCTTGGTACATCCAACAGAAGTGAATTTGATTCCCCAAATCACCATTTGCATACTGTGAGAACCTGAGCATGCCACTTAATCTCCACAGTGCTCCTGGTCACCCCTGTAAATGGGCATGGTGCTCAGTGAGTCTTACCAAGTTACTGAAGAAAAAAATCATAAACTGCATCTAAAATGGAATATTGTTTTCCAAAGTTGTGCCAGATGCATTAGTTAATCTAAGATTCAAACAGCACAAGGCTGTTCTGAACAAGTGAAAAATAAACTTATCTAGCTGTGCCCCTTCCAAACCGGCTGTTTTTCGAGAGCACAGAGGGGGCCATGTTCAAACCCCCCACCTCAATTACTAACATACTAACATACTAAAATGCCAGCAGAATAGGCCTAACGGTCTTTCGTGTCTGCTCGTTTGGTCAGCCCCCACCCTGGGTGCTGACCTTGCTGTCCCCCTCGCCTTCTCTGGCTTCTCCCTTCCCAGTCCCGGATATTCTTGCTGCATTGGATTTTGCTTCCAGAACCCTTCCCTGTACCTGTCCCACCCTCCTGAACCCTCCACTGTCTCTGCCTCCACCAGCCCCCCAGGCAGTGCATTCCATGGCTCCACCACCCTCCCAGTGAAGTAGCACCTCCTCCTTCTCCCTGAATCTCCTCCAGCTTCCCACCCATGCCCTCTAGTGGCCCCTTCCTTCCTTCGAAGCACCCTGACTGTTCCTCCCTATTTACCCCTCTTCATGTACCTGAAGACCTCATCATGTCCCCCGGTCCCTTCTCTCTTCCAATGTGTACATATTTAGCTCTTCGAGCCTCCTCATAGGTCCTGTCCCCCAAGCCCCCAAATCATTTTGGTTGCCCTCCTCTGGACCCTCTCCAGGAGGTTAATGTCCCTCTTTAGGTGTGGCCTCCAAAACTGCACATAGGTACTCAGGTGCAGGCCTCACCTAGCAGTTATACAGAGGGAGTATCACTTCCCTCCTTCTGGAGGTGATCCCCCTAGCGATGCATCCCAGCATCCTGTTGGCCTTGGCTGCTGCCCTCCTACTAGTCTCAGAGTTGTTCATCTTGACATCCACCACCACCCCCAGGTCCTTCTCAGCCATCGAGACTTGTGGCATTTCACCCACCAGGGTGTACACTTGGCCTGGGTTTCTGGCCCCCAGGTGGAGTACCTTGCATTTCCCTGCATTGAACCTCAGCTTCCACTTTCTAGACCATCTTTCCAGAGCCTCCAGGTCCCCCTATAGGGCCACCCTCCCCTCCTCCCCATCCACCACCGCCCCCAGTTTCGAGTCATCTGCAAAGAGACTCATCTCACTCCTGATTCCTGTCCTTATGTCAGATACATAAGGGTTGAACAGAAGGGGCCCAAGGACTGATCCCTGTGGGACCCACTAATGACCCTCCTTGGGGATGAGACTATCCCATCAACTAAGACCCTCTGGGTCCGGGTCCTGGAGCCAATTGCCTATCCATCTGATCATCTGGTTCCCCATCCCATTTCTCCCAGCTTATCCAACAGGCCCACGTGAGGAACAGAGTCAAATGCCTTGCTGAAGTCTAGAAAGAGGACATCCACTGGTCTACCCAGGTCCAAGGCACTTGTCACCCAATCATAGAACTCCACCAGGTTTGTCTGACACGATTTCCCAGGATGAATCCATGCTGTCTATCGTCCAGGCACCCTGGACTTCATCCAGGTCCCCCTAGCCTCTCCTTGACAATGCCTCCATCACCTTGCCCACCACCGATGTCAGGCTGACAGGCCTGTAGTTCCCTGCCACCCCCTTGATCCCCTTGTGGATAGGCACTCATATGCGCCACCTTCCAGTCTTGGGGCACCCACCCTGTCCTCACAGAGATGGTGAAAAGCTCTGCCAGGGGTTTCGCCAGGACATCTGCAAGTTCCTTCAGCACTCTGGGATGTAATTTATCCGGCCCCGGTGCTTTGTCCATCTTAAGGGAGCTGAGGGCTTCCCTCACTCTCTCTGCTGTGATTTCCATCTCCGGTACCTCTTCTCCCTGCTTAGCCCTCCCCCACACCTGCCAGTGATGCCTCCTCTCCCCAGACCTGCCGATCGGTAAGGGTCCCCCTCCTCAGTATCTCTGTCCCTCCCATGTATGATGCAGCACCCCATTTTCCTGGTGAAAACTGAGGTGAAGTACTCATTTAGTACCTCAGCCTGCTCCCCTGGTCTTGTGCCCATCTCCCTGATTTAATCCTGCTAATCTGCCCCTTCACCCTTCGTCTTTCCCAATGTATCTAAAGAACCCCTTGTTCCCTCTCTAATTTCCCTGGCCGGGTTCTGCTCCTTCCTTGCCTTGGCCGCCCTCACCACTCTAGTGGCCCTTCTAGCCATCAGCTCGTACTCCCCTCGATCCCTTTCACTCCTTGAGCACTTGAATTGCTTATAGGCTGCTTTCTTTCCCCGCTTTCTTTCTTTACAGTGCATGAATAATTTTCACAGACTTTTCACAGAGTTTTCAGGGATAGACAAACTCATAGATGGCTTAAAAAAACAAGGTGCTGCATCAGCATGTGGTGTGATAACAAAACAAAATGATAATATTAAATGAATGCTGAAAATAGAAAATAGAGTTAGAATCAGCATTTCAACCATAGGTCTTCTTCATGCCATTAAGAAGGAGAAAAAAGAGGAGGCAGCTGCTGCCATGGAAGTGTGGGTGCCCCCAATTGTGACTGGAGCCAATCAGGGCGTACATTGAAAGGCACCAAATTCGAACCAGCGCAACCGGGCTATAAAAGCCAAACCCGGTCTGCTGGTGGCAGGAGTTTTTGCACCCGCAAGAGAATCAGGAGGTGGCTGTTGCCAAAGCTGATGAGATCAGCAGCCATAGCCGCATCTAGAGGAGAGTGTAGCCATAGCCACAAAGGTCTCGAAAAGCAGCCATTGCCACTAAGGAGAAAAAAGAAGAGGCAGTCATTGCCATGGAAGTGTGGGCTCCCCCAGTTGTGACTGGAGACAATCAGGGAGCACACTGAAAGGCATCAAATTTGAACCAGCATGACCGGGCTATAAAAGTAAAACCCGGTCTGTTGGTGGCAGGAGTTTTGCAGGCCCAAGGGAATCAGGAGGCAGCCATTGCCGCAGCTGACAAGATCAGCGGCCGTAGCTACATCTGGAGGAGAGTGTGGCCATAGCTGCAACAGTCTTAGGAGGGGGCCATTTCCGCTAAGGAGAAAAAGAGAAAGCAGCCATTGCCTTAGAAGTGTGGGCTCCCTCAACTGTGTCTGGCGCCAGTCAGGGTGCACATTGAAGGCACTTAAATTCAAACCAGCGAGCAGACTGTAAAGCCAAGCCTGGTCTGCTGGTGGGAGAAGGTTTTGCAGCCTCAAGGGAATCGGGAGGTGGCGTGCCACAGCTGGACAAGATTGGTGCTACACGTGATCTGGAGGGATAGTGCGCCACAGCCACAAGGATCTCAGGAGGTGGACGTTGCTGCTAAGGAGAAAACAGAGGAGGCCACCATTGCCGTGGAAATGTGGGCTCCCCCAGTTGTGACTGGAGCCAATCAGGGTGCACATTGAAAGGCACAAAATTCAAACCAGCGCGACTGGGATATAAAAGCCAAACCCAGTCTGCTGGTAGCAGGAGTTGTTTATTTTTTGCTCACCCCCTTCCACCTCCACCACCTCCACTACTTTTTAAATAGTCCACTGGGCTCCTCCCCAAGGAGGCAATCCCCACTGAGAAAGGAAAGGAGGTGGGCAGTTTTTCAAGAGAATGTGGGAGTGGCCAAGGGAAGGATGTTTCCTGGGTTCAAACAATGAGTTTAAGATAGCACAGCAGTGTTTAAAAAAACTGAACTGTCAGTTTTTGTATGTTCAGAATATACAGCGCTGTTTTATGGAATAGTACTGTTAAACAACTTGCATTGACAAACTGTAAAGGTATATTGTTTGGTGCAGCGATCAAAGAAGGGGCTGACAACGTTCTGATAAGATTCTCAGAAAATTGACAATATGGGTTAAAAGAGTTTAGTATTTCTGTTAAGACACTTTGAAATTTGACAATAAGGGGGGTAAAAGAGTATAGTATTGCAGATAGAGTACAGTATTGTCTTTGTTTCGTTGTCATGATGTGAATATTGGAGTGGCTCCAATCCATTGCATTGTCACTTAGGAACCATTGGAGTGGCCACTGTAGGCTCAGGCACAGGGTATTCAACATACGGGTACTTGTAGGTGTAACATGAGGATCAGGGGAGGCATACAAATGACAGGTCAGGGAGAAGGGGACATTTGGGGGCCAAGGGAGCTGGACAGGGTGTCAGGGTACCTGGCAGGGGGAGTGGGGGGCAAGAGCAGCAAGGAGAATTGTGGATAATGGAGGGTGCTGCAATTTACACGGAAACTCAGAAAAGGAGTTTTGCTCAATTTGTAATAGGCTGGCAAAACTGGAGGCAGAATTAATAAGGCTGAGGAGATGCTAGTTGATACCGGGGTAGTATGAGTAAGGAGAAAATCAGCTATGTGGTAGGAAATTAGCAAGGTTTTTGAGAAGCAAAGACTGTAATAGAAGGGGTTACTCTGATGAGAAGGTGTTACAGGGGATGACAGGAAGGGCAGGAAGGAGGAGGGGCAGAGAGGAGGATGGGAGAAGAGGTGTAGCAACCTTGTAAGAAAAGGAGGAAAGAGGCAGAGGTGCTGCAAGAGAGGCCAAGTAATTAAACAGGTATGTTTACCAAAACATAAGGGACACAGGGGAGCAGGTGGAGTCGGAATCTGAGGATGGAACAAATGGAGGGATAGGACAGGAGACTAGGGAGGCTCTCAAAGAAGTAGCTGCAGGAGAGCAGGTGGAGGTGGAACCTGAGGATGGAACAATTGAGGGATAGGACAGGGGGTGAGAGAGGCTCTCAATAGAAGTAGCCACAGGAGAGCAGGTGGAGGTGGAACCTCAGGATGAACAGGACAGGAGACGAGGGAGGCTCTCAAGAGAAGTAGCCACAGGAGAGCAGGTGGAGGTGGAACCTCAGGATGGAACAAATGGAGGGACAGGACAGGAGACGAGGGAGGCTCTCAATAGAAGTAGCCACAGGAGAGCAGGTGGAGGTGGAACCTGAGGATGGAACAATGGAGGGATAGGACAGGGGTTGAGAGAGGCTCTCAGAGTAGTAGCCATAGATAGAGTGATAGGGACTGGGAGGGAGGAGGTGTCAGGAGAAGGAATGAGCACAGCTCCAGGGGGATCAGGAATGGTGGACAAGGAGTATGAGGAAGGGGATAGGCTCAATAGGCTACTTGAGAAGGGTGAAACTGGGGAACAACTGGCAGCAAGGACAAGAAGGAAGCTGATGGGGCAAAAGGGGAAGTCTGGCATGGGGTGGCAAGGGGGAGCAGAGTAGGACACAGAGGGGAGGAGGCAGTGGTACTAGAAAAGGAGAGGGGGACTGACAACAACAAGCAATGTTCAACCAAGGAGGATACCAAGGTATTTATATTGGGGAATTCCATAGTCAGGGGAATCAAGTGGGGGGGCAGGGACAAGAGCAGGCAGAGCTTTATCAGGGTTGAATGCATGCCGGACATAGCAGTGCACAGGGTCGTGCACCATGTGCACTGACTGGTTAGGTAGTATGGAGGATTCAAAATATAGTGGTGCACATAGGCACACATGATCTGGCAGAAAATGGTGAGAAGGAGGTACAGGCCAGATATAGAGAGATGGCAAGAGTTTATGAAGTGGAAGGAACCACTCTCTCCTTCTCAGAGGTACTGCCTATGGGAATGGTGGAAAGGAAACATAACATTACTGAATTCAATAACTGTTTGAGGGAATGGTGTCCAGCCATGGGATTTTGATTAGTGGGAAATTGGATAAATACTTGAAATAACAAAGACCTATTCACCAGGGACAGGTTACACCTGAGCAATATAGGAAAGGAGGTGCTGAAAAATAAACTGGGGGAGTATATAGGTAACAGATGGAATTTAAACTGGTAATGGGGAGAGGGGTTTCAGAAAGAGGCAGATTCCAATGCACCTCGAAGTAGATTAATACACGGGAAGCACGGGGTCTCTCACCCTATAAAGTGCACAGGTGGTGATTGAAGGAAGGCTCAGATAGGGATAAAGGGACAGGGTGCAGGGTGGCCTTGATAAATGCAAGAAGCTTGGTGAATAAGATGCCTGAGCTGCAGACTCTGATGGCGGGGGGAGGACATTGCAGCAGTAACTGAAACCCGGGCCACTCAGTTCCATGACTAGGATTTGAAGATCCCAGGTTACACTACCTATAGAAAGGATAGAATTGTCGATGGGGAAGGGGTTGCTTTGTTCATTATGGAGGAGATGATGTGCAGCAGGGAAGAGGACACAGAGGGGAATGTGGAGGCTCTCTGGGCCACCATACAAGACAGCAGGGGCAGGAAGGTCAACTTGGGGGTCGTGTACAGGCCACCAATGCAGTCGGAGGACATAGACAATGAATTGGTGGCCAGTATAAGTAAACATTGTGGCAGAGGTAGAGGCAAGATAGTGGTACAGAGGGATTTCAATATGCCAGAACAGATTGGAGTACCATGGCATCGGAATCTGCAAGGGAACAAAAATTGCTGGATGCTTTTCAGGATGAGTTTTTAACACAATTAGTGAGAGAACCGACCAGGGAGGATAGTATCCTGGACCTGGTATTGACTGACGGGATTCAAGTAAAGAATCTGGTAGAGAATGAACCATTAGCTGGGAGTGATCACTCAGTAATTTGGTTAACCTTGGACTTAGGAAAGGAATGGAACCAGTTAAAAATTACTGTGGTGGATTTCAGGTGAGCTGACTTCGGGGAGATGGCAGGAAGGCTTAGGGAATACTTGCACAAGATCAGGCCTGGGATGAGCACAGACAGGCAATGGGCAGTAATAAAGATGGGTCTGCTGGAAGCTACAAAAGCTGTACTAAAACCTAGCAGAAGTCGTCCAAGACCAGGAGACCCTGCTGGTAGTCCAGTGAAGTGTGGCAGGGGGTGAGAGAGAAGTGGTTAGCATTCAGGAAGTACAAGCGCTCCATTAAAGAGGCTGACAGAGATGAGTATCACAGAATCTCTAAGGAGGTCAGTAAATGGTAAGGGTGACAAGGCAAATAAGGAGTTGAGACTAGCACAGGGGATCAGGGAGGGAAAAGGAATTTATAGGTATGTCAGAGAGAGAAGGAAGGGTGGGGTGGATAAACAGGTTGAAGAGGCAGGGGGCTGGGCTGAAGGGACAGTGGAGCAGGCAAAGTATTAATGAGTACTTCTGCTCTATTTTACAAAGGAAAGGGAGGTCAATTACCACGGTGGGGCAGGATGGGGCAGAGGAGGAGGGGTGATTACGGATTGTGAGATCCAGGAGGGAGGTGTGGAAGGGTCTAAAGTCCTTGAGGACTGATACAGCTCCAGGTCCAGATGGAATCCACCCCAGAGTTCTAGAGGAACTGGCTGATGACCTGGCTGCTCTTTTGATGGAATTGTTCAATTCCTCACTCCAATCAAGGTGGTACCCTTGGATTTGTGACAGCACATGTTGTGCTGCTCCTCAAGTCTGGACCGAGGGATAAATCAGGAAACTACAGGCACCAGCAAGTCCGATGTCCATAGTGGGTAAGCTGATGGAGGCAATCCTGAAGGAAAGGATGGTGGAGTTCCTGGAGGCAAATGGCTTTCAAGATGAAAGCCAGCATAAGTTTGTCCATGGCAGATCGTGTCAGACCAACCTAACTGAATTCTTTGATTGGGTGACATGAGCACTGGACAGTGGAAGACCAGTTGATGTCCTGTACCTGGACTTCAGCAAGGCCTTAGACTCGGTCCCACGTGGGAGGCTGATATGGCAACTAAGACACCTAGGAGTGGGGGAGAAAATGGTGGGATGGATAGCGAATTGGCTCAGCAACCAGCAACAGAGGATGGTGGTGGGAGTGGGGGAGGCGTCTACTACCAGGGCAGTCATCAGTGGGGTTCCTCAGGGTTCAGTATTGGGCCCAGTCCTGTTCAATGGATTCACTGCAGGCAAAGAGAAAGGTGTGAAGAGCAGGATGAGCCTGTTTGCAAACGATTCCAAGTTGGGAGGGGTGGTAGACAGCGATGAGGGTAGGAAGACACTGCAGGAGGACTTGGAAAAGTTAGAGAGGTGGGCACAGATGTGGCAGCTGGGTTTTAATACTCAAAAGTGCAGCATGCTTCACCTGGGTCACAGGAACCCTGGACATGACTATCATTTGGGGGGGTTCAGCTGTTGACATCTGTGTGGGGAAAAAGACCTGGGGGTGGCCATAGATGCCAAAATGAATAATTTGGAACAATGCCAGAGAGCAGCTGCTAAGGCAAATAAATTTCTGGGGTGTATCTCTAGGGGGATATCATCTAGAAAAAAGGAAGGTCATTCTCCCACTGTACAGCTCCTTGGTGAGGCCCCATTTGGAGTACTATGTACAATTCTGGAGGCCTTACTTAAAGAGGGACATTGCCCTTTTGGAGAGAGTGTAGAGGCAAGCCACTAGGATGATCAGTGGTCTGAGGGGCATGTCCTATGAGGAAAGACTGGTGGAACTGAACATGTACTCCCTGGAGGACAGACGGGACAGAGGGGATAACATAGAGGTCTTCAAATATATGAAGGGGATAAACAGGGTGGACAAGGAGGGTCTCTTTACACTGAAGGGGTAAGGAAACACAAGGGGACATAATCTTAAACTGGCTGGAGGGAGGTACAGGAGAGAAGTGAGGAGGCACTATTTCATGAACAGGGTGGTGGCACCTTGGAACACATTGCCAGGGGATTTGTTGGCAAAGGAAACAGTGCAGGGTTTCAGGGAGAGATGGGACAGGTACATGGGCAAGGTACATGCAGCAGCTGAAGCTCATTTGTGAGCTGCATTTCGGGCAGACAAGACAGACCTTGGGGACTAATCTGCTGGTGACTTTTGTATGTATGTATGTATGTATGAATTATCTAACAGAGAAAAAAGAAAAGTTAGTGGAGTGGTATGGGGAAATAAAGGATATATATGTGAGCAAAGAAACTGAGGGGAGGCCCTAGGAGACAAAGTTATACTAGACAAGGTAAGAAAAAAATCTGGAAAACAAAAAGATGATTGTGAAAAGGCATAGTAGGAGTGAATGAGGCGACTAGTAATCAAGTGCGGACTAATTAACAGGGCCTAGTGAGAAGACTGAAAGGTGACAAATGTTGGGGAAGGAGACAGAGATAGAGACATCTGTGGAAAATGAAAATGAATGTGCACACTTAACTGAAAAAACCATGGGAGTATGCTCACCCCCGCTCCCCACACACACACACAAACACTGGATGGAAATGTGTGCAGGCATACCCATACATGAAAATGTACCATGCACACATGCAAGCAAAGATATGATAGGGGTGGGGTAAAAAAAAAGACGGACTACGCTGGTAAACCATAAGGTGGCTAAAGGATGTTAGTAGAAAATAAGTCTGTCATTTTAAACCACAGGGCTGCTGGGAGCCTAGGTAGATGGTTAGTTTGGTTTCCATGTTTTTTCTTTGGTCAGCATCCTGGAAATCCTGCTGAAGGACACAAACAGCAAGATCATGGAAGTTATGGTCCCTGGATTTAAAGTGGGATACAGTGGGTGTATCAGTGTCTCCATTCCTGACTGCCCTGTAATGCTCCCTGAATCAACATGCCAGGCATCTGCCAGTTTCTCCGATGCAGGCAGCTGCACACTTCTTGCAAAGAACACAATATATCACATTGCTAGATGTGCATGAGGGCTCCTTGGTAATGTGAAAAACACCTGTGGCATCTTGAATTTCAGTGACACTAGAAATAAATTTGTAGGTATAACAGCTAGTTCTGTTGCAAGCTTTGGTATCTGGTGTAACCCCCTTGTTCCCAGGGGTTACTAGAATCCCAGTTAGAATCAGTGGCAGGCAGGGAAGGCAGCTTGTGAAATGCCAGGTAAATGGGTTTCACACTGTCACACACTGTTTTCAGTCTCAGCTGAGCTGGAGTGATGATATAATCTTAGAACTCTCACAGCGGCATAAGCCACACTCTGGCAAGCAGTCATCAGCTGGAGTAGAATGTTCAGTAGTCTGTGAGTGAGTCTTCCTGGAAGAGGCTGCAGCTTGCTGTGCAGCTCCTCATTTAGCGCTGACAGAGAGCTACCTCTTTAGTTTTGGGTAGTTTGTTCTCACCCTAGAAGAAGAAAATAGAAGACAGTGTCTGAAGTGGTGGAGACCTTGCTAAGTGGGTTTTCCTTTGCTCCATCCCAGAAGGGATGGGGGCAATCTTCAGGGTTCAGGGGCAATCCCCTCAATCCATTCTGTCTGGTGAAGCTGCCTTGGACAGCTTCATTTTTTGTGAGTAAACTTTTCTTCTGAGTAAGCCCAGGAGGGGCACCTGCAATACCTAGGAGTGAATTTCTCTGACAAAGGGTCCCTGTCACCTAGGCTTTTGTTTTAAAAGTGTCTGCCTACATTGGAGTCCAGTATGTGACCATGCAAGTACAGAACTTTTAACTTCTGACACCTCTGAGGTGTGTGTGTATAGTATGTTTAGTGTGAAATATGTTTCAAGACAGTATCTACAGTTTTCTACAGTTATGTGGTGTTTTTAACCAGATGAATGGCCGAGTATAAACTTGGAAGCAAAAGGTGGGAGACCCCCCATCTAGAGTGACCCTGTTTACCTCTCTGGGTTCAGTTTGGGCACCAGTACTTTTTCATTTACTGCATCTAGCCAGTGCCTAATGGAAGTAGTTACCCCTGGATGTGGGTTGTTTTCTCTCAGTTTACCCCAGTATGGTGGGTTCTGAAAGTTCCTGAGCCTGGATGTGCTCCTTTGTGGTCGTGTGTACTACCTTCATTCCTCATGAAATATGGGAAAGTGTCCTAGTACTGGCCGAATGTGCCTAGTTGATGGGAAATGTACCAGTTCTGGCCATGTGTGCCAATCTCCATTTCAGAACCAGGGTGTTCGCTGTTTTGTGTTTCTTCAGCATATGCTAAATGGGAATTTCAGGAATTTCTGTACCCTGGAGAATCTGCAATACCAGTACGTGTAGCCCTATGGAGGTCCATCTTCGCTTTGTGATTATTCCTACTTTGTTACGTGAATAAAAGCCACACTCTAGAATCCCAACCTGGTTTGGACAGTATTGTTATTGCTTTCTTGTGCCTGGATTTACTTGGGTGCTCCTGTCCAGAAGTGCAAACCTAGCATAATTGTGAGCAAACGTTTTCTCTCAGGGACCTGGGGTGCTGGCCATGGTAATTGGTCCCCCCAGGTGTGTGCCATGTAGCCACACTTGGGTTTGACTGTTCTAGTGTAACAGTCAGGTCACCTAGCCTAATGGTGGCCATTTCTCTGTTTTCCAAATCTGTATTCACTTATGTAAACCCCTACCCCTTTAGTTTGCCCCTAGACATCTGTGGTGAGATCAGCAGCAGCTCTGCTGGTTAAACAAGGGGGGGCCGGTGGGGGGGGGTTACACTAGTAGGGAGGAATTGTCAGGGATATGTAGGCTGCTTCATATGTGGAGACTCCACACATTGGGTAGTCAGCGGTAGAAGGCAATTGGTATTTCTGTAAAGGAAGCTTCGAAGTTAGGGTCAGTTTGCAGAATAAGGAAGTTCCTAGTGATGGTCCTGTGATGAGAAGGAGTATTCAAATGAAAGGGAAGCACTAGTGAAAAGCATAGCTGTTGTATGAGAGTATCCCTCCTGCAAGGGTCAAGGTTATGGGGCATATCACTAACCCAGGAGAATGCTCTGTACACTTTGCTTTCTGGGTATCCCTTGTTAATAAAAAACTGTGCATTATTTGAGCCTGCTTAGCAAAAGCATCATCACTGCATAACCTGCGAAGTCTAAGAAACTGTGAATATGGCAGACCATTCTTAACATGTTTAGGATGGAAGGAGCTGTGGAGGAGAAAGCTGTGTGAGTCAGTGGGTTTGTAATAAACCAGTGTCTTCAAACCAGTATTCTGCACCAATTTGATATCTAGAAAAGGCGGTGTGGTGGCAAATACTTTGACAGTGTACTGAAGGGAAGGATGGGCCATGGTAAACTTGTCCAAGAAGATCTGGAGTTTCCCTGAAGCAGGAGGTAGCCCTCACACAATCATCTATATAGAATTTGTAGAGGTCAGGCACAGTCCCTGTGAAGGAGAGAAAGAACTGTTTCTCAGCCCAACCAACAAACAGATTTGCAAAGCTGGGACCCATCCTGGTACCCATGGCAACTCCACTGACCTGTTGAAAGCCCTGCATATGGGGCTTACACATCCCCCAATCCAAGTGAGCCAGAAGGTAGTAAGCACAACCTATTTTCTAGGGTTGCTCAAGCAAGATTGCCTTACATAAGCAAAAATATTTTGATCTTGTGGGGAATGCAGGTCTACTCTGCATGTAAGCTGGAGTCAATATGGTTCCAGTGACCCACGGTGTACTGGAATTGAGCCATAAGCTAGGGGTCAGCCATATGTTTATAAAGGGTTATTTGATCACCATGAATGAGAGAGCCCCTGGAGCTTATTCTCAGTTGTAATGGGAGGTAGTACAACACGTGGAGCAAACAGCTGCCCCGTTGCACTGCCAGCTTTTAGGTCTATACACAAAAAAACATTTTCTTGGGGAGGGTTGAGTTCCCCTGTGACTCAGTCAAATTGCCAATATGTAAGCCTTATTTTAGTGGGTGCAAATGGAGTGTGCAGCTGGCATGATAACATGCTGGTGAGGTGATTCAAACAGAGTTGTAGCATGACACTATGCCATGCTATGTGTTCATGGAGTATGGTAGTGCCACTGGGAGCCCTTCACTCTACCCCCCACCATCTCCCCCCATATCTGAAGGCCCACTTCTGGATTTGTGCCAACTTGTCTCATCTGGAGAATAACCCTGGTGGTTCAGAGTCTTCCCACTTGCTCCCTATGGACTAATCACTCCCTGGCATCCAGTGACCCCCATCCTGGCTCTGGCCCGCCAGGTGGTGGTGTTTGTTTCAGTGTTCCACAGCGAGCTTTGTCCTCTGCAGGCTCCTCAGCACTTGGTCACAGAGTTGTGACACTCTCAATGCTTGTAATAGTTCTACAACTAAAGGATGTTGCCTGTGCTCGAAATGGACAAATTTCAGTGGGAGAACACACCTCCTCAGGAGCACCTTGTAAACAGGATTTGTCCTAATGGTGTGAAATATACCTGACTAAAAATAAAGATTTTACTACTACTAGTACCTTTCATGTAGGAGTCCTAGGACCAAAGATACCTGACAGGTCTGGTGGCAAATTTCCTCATTATACATTGCATTTTAACACAATATTTATTCAGTTTTATATCTTTTGGTGGGTAAATCTTATAGTTCTTCCCCATCTTACTCCTGGAATTGAGTCTGGGTCTTAATTTTTCTCCTGGAATTGAGTTTCCACAGTCTCCCCCGATTTTCTACCGGTGGATATTGCAAAAGTGTGTGACTAACTTTGCAATGGTTGTCATACTCTATGATTTGTCCTGCAGCAGTCCATTTGCAAGGCAAGCCCTATTCCCTTTCTCAAAAGGCTCAAGGTGTGAGGAAGGCTTGCAGCCAGTGTTGTGTCCTGCACAGTCACTAGTGTCACTTAAAGAGCTGTTGACGCCTCTAAGAAAACTTTGAAAAACATATTTAGGTACAATTCAGCTTGCATTCCATATATATTCTATAGATTTCTCCTCCTCATTATTTATTATTGAGGAAATTTGCATGAATACATGATCTTATACCTTAGAATTCCTCTGCCTCTTTAGCTTACTCCCTACTTCAAATCATAATCCTGTGTTGTGACATCAGAATCTGTTGTAATGGGAGTAACTGTGATGTCACAAGGAGTGCATTATGACCAGGGGCGTAGCTTCAAGGGTGCAGGGGGTGCAGTGGCACCCAGGCCCACAAGGTTTGAGGGGGCCCAAATCATAATTTTGATGTTTATCCAAAACTGGAGAGGGGCCCTGTAACATCACTTTGCACCCAGGCCCTCTGGGAATATGCTACGCTACTGATTATGACCTCTGGTAGGGAGAAAACAACAGGAATAGTTGAACTCTTCAAGAGCAAAGATCCAATTTTCAGGCAAATTACACCAGCAATAAATAATGGGGAAGAGGAATACAGAACTAATGTGACATACAAGCCCAATTGTGCCTAAATATTATGTTTTGTTAAAGTTCTCCTGAAGGCGTCAGTTGCTCTTTAATGGTTTGTGACATTCTCTTGTGACTATATATAGTGCCCCCAGTTAAGATAAGCAGTCTTGCAGTTCAGTTTTGGTCTGCTATATATCAAGGGCTACAGTATATGTCACAAAAGTATTGTTATGAAAAAACAACTAACCGAAATGCAACACAGTCTGCTTTCAGTGCAGTCTGCATTTTATATATGCAACATGAGTAATTTATACTTATAAACATATAAACTAAATAAGGCCTGAGAACCATTGCTATTATCAGCCATGCTACATATGATGACCAAGTAATATTTATTTTCAGGAATATTGTTATGCACCTCAATAATGTTTTATGAAAGCAGCACTGAACAGTTACCCTCATCTATGACTACCTATGTGAAAGACTGTTTAAATAATTAATGAATAATGCTGACCTCCTTCCTTCACTGAACTCTTAGGAACAGAATTAGGCATTGAAACCATTACTGCAGCAGCCTACCCCAGTTGTTAGTATGTTAACCAAGTTTGAAACAAGTGTTGTTTTTATTTCTTTTTTCAAGTTGTTGTTTTTTGTCATAACTTTGGTAAAGAGGGTGGGCAAGAACCAATTAGGGCCAGCCCAATGGCACTGAGGGTTAAGGCACTGGACACCACACCTCATTTCACACCGGCGACCCAGGTTCAGGAACAGACTCGGGTCATCAGGGGTCAGCAGGGGAGGAGCAGGATTGAGCAGCCACAGGACAGCTCTCCTCTCCTGGGGTGGGTGGGCTCCTCCTCATGCAACACTGATGACCCCTGGGATGCTGGAGAGCACTGCAGTCTATGTGGGGATGTAGCAGGGGATTGGGCAGTGGTGGGTGTCTTTCAGCCAGGCATGGGAGCATGCCTGGCATGACGTCCATGCCCAGGCAACACACAAGAAAGAAAAAAATCTCCATACCCTGGATAGGCGATGGCATCCTCCAGTGCACCACTATCACACTCCCAATGCCAGATCCACTTCACTAGCTCTCCCGATCCCCTCAGCTGCCTGGCAGGGATGGGGCCGAATGTCTGGATAGCTAGGTGAGGGAGTGTCTGTCCCCAGTTTACTGGTAGGGTGGACTTCAGGCAAGAGGTAGCACAGAAGGCGGCAAGTGGGGATCGTCTAAGAGAGGTCCAGGGGGACGGATGCAGAAAAAAAGTTAGCAAAAGGATATAGGACAAAGAGGAAAATGCAGATAAGAGGGAGAAAGTGTGGTGAAAGCAGAGAATATGCAGGTAATTTAGTGAGAATATACAATTGCTGGTAGAAACATTTGGAATACATGTAAATGTAATGAAATTGTAAGACAATGTACATGCATGTATTTTTTTTCTTTACTGCCACCCAATAAACAGAATTTTCAAAAAAAAAAGAATATTCTTAAAAATCTAATAAAACTGCACATCCACAAGTCAGGTAGCAGAGCTAATTAACCATCACTGTTAGTGGTACAATAGCTTTAAGATATTTCAATAAAAATAATAAAATCAGCACAAACGTGGCTGCTTGAAATTTCTTTCTTCTGTTGGTTTGTCATGGTTATTAAAGCGTTAAAAGCTGATGTACCCCTTTCAGGGACTCCATTCATGTTGCTGCCTAGCTTGCAGATGTGCACTCTCTTTCATATGTGAATATTTTACTGTCACAACTTGCCCTCTTCTTTACTCTGTTGTGAGTCTGACCCACTGTTGTAGATTTTGAGGTTGACAGGAATCCTCTTGAATTATTCTCGTATGTCTAGGATTATGAACTAAAAGACTAGAGGGCACCAGTATAATACAAGGCTATAGTGGTATCGTAATCCGTGAGAGTCAGCGTTTGAGTGGCTTCTGGTGTCACTAAAATCCTGATATAGGAATAAAGCCTTGCCCACAGCACATCATTTTTATACATTTAGTTTGATTAATCTATCACTACAATTACAATTTTCTAAACTCTTCTTTTCTTTTGAAACATTTTACTGTACCAATTTTTAAATATAAAACGTTTTAGACTGTTGCTGTTAAAACTGTGAAATTCTGAGCATATGACTTCAGTATCTCCTATTGTCACTGTTCCGCCATCAGAACTGTATTTTATATTGTCAAAATTACTGCTGATTAAATGCCAATTTTTTTGGATTATTTTACCCATGAAAACAAGTCAGTCAATATCATGTTTAGTATGATCACGCAATGGAACTGGAGAAACAGAAGAGGAAAAAACACATTTCAAAGCATAGAGTTTGAGATACAGTAACATTACAGCTAATTTTGTAAAGATCCCTAAGCAATACATTTCCATGCCCAATCTCTAGGCAAGAAGTACTTTTTTTCTTGTTTTCAACTTGGATTTTGATGAAATCAGTTATTCCAGGAAACTTTTCTGCGTTTGGTTCGGAGCAGGCTTTTCAGCTTTTGCAAGCCCTCATCTTACTGAATACGCAGCATTTTTTCCTGGTGATCTTCTTAACAAGAATTCCATCTTTTGCATTCACAATTACATCAGTAACCTAAAAAAAAGGCAAAATTACTTTTTACTATGCAAAGAAAACATCAAAGATGTGAACAAATTTCAGCATGCTTCTTTGTTCGCTCATTTTCCACCGTTTCTATTATGAATTTAGCGTTCAGAGTTCAAATGATCCTTTCTTATATTTATGTTGCTTTGGCCAAAAAACACTAGGTTTGCAACATTACATGGCTGTAAGATATGGGGGGGGGCAGCTGCAGGATTATTAAACTGTGAGCTGCACACTCGGGCAGACTTGATAGACCTATAGGCCTTTTTCTGCTGGTGACTTCATATGTTCGTATGTAAACATCCTTTACTGTAATCTGTACAAGTTTAATTTAGAGTAACAGTGTCTTTATGGGTATGGGGTAGCACTTTATTTGTGAATGTTATTATATAGAAGAACAAGAAACAAAACCTATCAACAATAAAAAAAAGATTTTATGCAGGAATCACTCTCTGCATTTATCTTTAAAGAGTAGTTGACAGCTTTGGGAAAGCTTCTGAAAACATAATCTTTAGACACAACTCTGTTTATAATGCAAATATTTTCTACATTTTTCTGTTCCTTGTTCTTTCTTACTAAGGATATTTACTTGTAAACAGGGCTTTTGTTCCTTAGCCTTCATCTGTTGTTACTTCTTATCCCCCCCCATGTCACAATCCTCTATGGCATAATCACAGTCAATGCATTGGCAGCAGGTTGTGATGTCAGAAAGAGAGGATTATGACTTCAAGTGAGGAAAGAGCAGCAGGAGTTGATGAATAGGAGTAGTTCCAGAGAACTGGAGGAGGGCACATTTAGTCCCTCTTCACAAGGGTGGGAGCAGGGAAGAGGCAGACAACTATAGGCCAGTCATCCTTACCTCAGTAGTGGGCAA
Source organism: Neoceratodus forsteri (assembly GCA_016271365.2). Lineage (NCBI taxonomy): Eukaryota > Metazoa > Chordata > Ceratodontiformes > Ceratodontidae > Neoceratodus > Neoceratodus forsteri. The sequence goes on from CM028129.1 coordinate 691,358,932, forward strand.
AATTATGGAGGAACTGCTGAAGGAAAGGATGGTGGAACACTTAGAATCCATCAGAGTGCAGGATCCAAGGCAACATAGATTCACAACCAGTAGGCCTGGTCAAACAAATCTGGTAGATTTTTTTGACTGTGTAATGAAGGAGGTGGACCAGGGAGAGCGGTTGATGTTGCCTATCTCAATTTCAGCAAGGCTATTGACATCATTCCACACATTAGAATGGTGAGCAAGCTGGGTAGCCTAGGTGTGGGTCACCAGGTGGTGAACTGGATTAGAAATTAGTTGTGGGACAGAAAGCAGAGGGTGGTGGTAAATGGGATCCAGTCCGAGGAAAAGGGAGTGACAAGTGGGTACCACCAGGATCAGTCCTGGGGCCAGTCCTTTTTAATGTCATCATCAGTGACAGTGCAGAAGGGCTGCAAGGGAAGGTTTGCCTATTGCAGATGACACCTAGATCTGAAATAGAGTGGATACTCTGGAGGGGGTGGAGAGAATGAGGAGGGACCTAAAATGGCTGGAAAGGTGGTCCAAAGTGTGGAAGCTGAGGATCAATGCTAAAAAGTGACAAGTCATGCACCTGGGGTGCAGAAATCCTGCAGAGAGCTACAGAATAGAGGAGAGTTGCTGACAGTCACCAGGGAGGAAAGGGATTTGAGGATAGTCATCTCAGATTACCTAAAAGTAGCAAAAATAGCAAATAGCAAAGGCTATGGGGAGGGCCAGTGGCATGTTGGGGTGCATAGGGGGCTGTGGAATCTTAGTGCTGGGGGACTCAATACTAAGAGGAGTCAGGTGGGGTAGCAAAGGGGAGAGGCATTGTTGCATTTGGGTGGAGGCCATGCCGGGAATGACAGCAGAAAGGGTGAGACAATCTGTTCTAAAATATGCTAGAAGGGGTAGGGACAAGCTTCATTTAATTATACATTTGGGGATGAACAACCTGGCTGACAGGACAGTAGATATAATCTAGAGGAAGTTTTCGGAACTAGAACAATTATGTTAGTGGGCAGGAATATCAGTAATTTTCTTAGAGAAACTTCCAGTGCCCAGGCGAGCACAGCAGAAAGCTGAGAATAGAGGAATTTAATGGATGGCTAAGAACACGGTGTCATGCTAAAGGGTAAGGGCTGGTGGGGGTGGGGTGGGGAGGGACCTGGAAGGACAGTAGTCTCTATGCCAAGGATAGACTACACTTGAGCAAGGAGGGAAAGAAAGTGTTGAAACAGAGGATGGAGGAGTACATAAAGGAAGCTGGGGATTTAAACTAGAAGCGTGGGTGGCAAGTGGGCAAGGGACATGCACATATCACAGATTGGGAAGCCATATGAGCTTACCCCATATAACAGTGACAAAGGACAAAGGGCAAGTACTAGTGGCAATGCTAGTAAAGGAGGGCAGGATGGGAGGGAGGAAGGGGATGGGGAGGAAGGTGGTCACCCTGAATGCTAGGAGCCTTGGGAAGAAAACTGCAGAGCTACAGACTCTCATGGCAGAGGGGTAGGTGAACACAGCAGCTATCACTGAAACGTGGCCCACCCAATACAATAACTGGGACCTGTCGAATACCAGGGTACAGGATATTTCTTGGGGATAAAGTGATTGTGAAATGGGGGGGTGGCACTATATGTGAGGGAATGACTGAAGTGTGTATGGGAGGAAGGGGAGGAGGGTAGTGCGGAGTCACTATGGATGCAAATCCAGCATTCCAAGAATAGGACTCTCAGGATGGGAGTGGTGTACATGCTGCCCTCTCAGACAGAAGAGTTAGACAGGGAACTAGCGGGACTGATCAGGAGGACCTGTGAGGAGGGTAGTATGGTGATTGTGGGGGACTTCAACATGCGAGGAGTGGATTGAAGTATGTCAACAACCAGGAATAGAAGGGAGCAGGTACTGCTGGATGCCTTCCAGGACAGCTTCCCAAATGGTCAGTGAACCAACCAGATTAGGGAATACCCTTGACCTCATGCTGGCAAATGGGGAGTCTGTGAGGGAACTTAGGTTGTAAGAACCACTGTTGGGAAATGACCACCACTCAGTATGGTTCACATTGGATATGGGTAAGGAAGCAGTGGAATCTAGCACAAGGGTGCTGGACTTCAGGAGGGCCAACTTTGGAGGAATGGGGGAAGTAGTAAAAGGGTACCTGGCCAAAATCCAACCTAGTATGGGCACTAACCAGAGGTGGGAGCTCATAAAGCTGGGGATAGTGGAGGCAACCAGAACCTGCAGCAAGGCCCAAAGCAAGAAGGTTAGGGCAAAGAAACCCAGCTGGGAGAGCAAGGAGGTCATGGAAAAGGTAAGCAGGAAAAGAGCTGCCTTTAGGAGGTACAAAAATACAGGGAGGAGGGAGGACAGGGAGGAGTGCCTGAAAGAATCAAAGGATGTGACAAGAGCAGTAAGGGCAGCCTAGGCGTCTACAGAGCTCAGGCTGGTGTAGGGCATTAAGAAGGGGGAGAAGGACTTCTTCAGGTACATCAGGGAGAAAAGGAACTGTAAGGACCATATAGTAAGGATTAGGAAGGAGGGGGATTGGGTGGAAGCAGGGGGTGATAAGGCAGAAGCGCTAAATGATTACTTCTGCTCAGTATTTACTAAGGAAAAGGGGGGGTGATACCCAAGGGAGAGGGAGGGCAGAAACAGAGGGGGAGGGGTGATGAACGGAGAAATCATGGAGGGCAGGGTTCTGGAGAGTTTGAGGGCACTGAGAGTGGACAAGGCATGAGGGTACTGAAGGAGCTGGCAGAGGTCCTGGTGGGACCTTTGGCAGACCTATTTAATGCCTCACTACACTCAGGGTGTGTACCTCAGGATTGGAGGATGGCTCATGTGGTGCCCCTCCACAACAGTGACCCCAAGGATGAACCGGGGAACTACAGACCAGTAAATCTCACATCCATCGTGGGTAAGCTGATGGAGACTATCCTGAAGGAGAGGCTGGTAGCCCTCCTGGAGGCAAAAGGACTACAGGACAGCAGACAGCATAGCTTTGTAAGTGGCAGATCCTGCCAAACCAACCTGGTGGAGTTCTATGACAGGATAACTAGGCAATTGGATGGGGACCATGCAGTGGATGTCCTGTACCGGGGACTTCAGTAAGGCATTCAACTCGGTGCTACATGGGAGGCTGGGAAGTAAGTTGGAAGGCACAGGGGCAGGTGCAAATCTGGTGAGATGGGTAGGAGACTGGCTTCAGGGAAGGCAACAGAGGGTGGTGGTGGGTGGGGAGCTCTCATCCCCAAGGGTAATGATGAGCAGTTTTCTGCAGGGCTCGGTGTTGGGACCAGTGTTGTTTGGGATATTCATTGCAGACATACAATGGGCCTCAAGAGCAAGACCAGTCTGTCTGCTGATCACACCAAGATGAAAGCAGTGGTGGATGACCTAAGGGGATGGCAGGAGTTGCAGGATGATCTGGCAAAGCTTGAAACCTGGTCGGACACCTGGCAACTTGGGTTCAATGCAAAAAAGTGCAAGGTGCTGCATTTGGGGTGAAAAACCCAAGGAGGAGTTACTAGCTGGGGGGAGTGCAGCTAGCCGAGACAGAGGAGGAGAAGGATCTGGGAGTGCTCATCATGGGGTCAATGAACAACTCGGCACAATGTAGGAAGGCAGCTGCAAAGACCAACAAAATGCTGCATTGCATTGCATTGCAAGGGGTATATCCTCGAGGAGGGGGAAGGTGAGTCTGTCACCGTATAGATCTTTAGTTAGACCGCATCTGGAGTACTGCATCCAATACTGGCGCCCGTATCTAAAGAGGGACATTAAGTTACTGGAGTGGTGCAGCACAGGCGACAAAGAGAGGAGGCTGAGGGAGTTAAACATGTACTCACTGGAGAAGAGAAGAGATGGGGGAGATTTAATTGAGACCTTCAAGTACATGAAAGGAATAAACAAAACAAGTACAGAGGGTCTGTTCAAAGTAGGGGATTGGAGGGACACCGGGGCCATGATATGAGACTGGAGGGAGGGAGGGAGGGAGGTAGGAAGGTTCAGGAGGATGAGGAGACACTTTTTTTATGGAGAGGGTGGTAGCTGGGTGGAATGCGTTACCAGCAGAAGTGGTATCCAGTAGAACAGTAAGCTGCTTCAAAAGGAGTTAGGACAAGGCAAGGGAGAGGGTCAAGGGAGGGGAAGGTTGGGAGGGAGGGGCAGCTGCAGAATAAGGAGTGCTAGCTGCACATTCGAGCAGACTTGATAGACCTCTAGGCCTTTATCTGCTGGCAAATTTCATATGTTCGTAGGTGGTGATACCACTGTACAAAACACTGGTGAGACCTCATCTGGAATATTGTGTACACTTCTAGAGGCCACATCTCTGAAAGGACATAGAAAGGATGGAGGTAGTTCAGAGAAGGGCCACTAAGATGGTGCAGGACATGCACTAGAAGACTTATGAAGAGAGACTGAGGGATCTCAATATGTATACACTGGAAGAGAGGAGATCGGGGAGACATTTATTTTTTTTATTTATTTTATTTAAGTATTCAGAAACAACCTTTGAGCATAAGCTCATTAACAAAGGTTCCACGTCAGGAGACACAAAACAATGTACAAAAAAAATTGAAATATTACACAGAGTAAATAACTTGATAGAAACCTTCAAATATCTAAAGTGCATAAACAAGTGCAAGTGGGCAATATCTTCCCCCGCCCGCCCTCTTAACAATCCCTCTCCCCCTTCCTTTCTCTTCCCCTCACCCCTCTACCTCCTCTGCCCACCCACATGCTCTCCTCCCTAATAAAATAGCACTGACAAAGCCTTCTCTGGCTGCTTCTATACAGAGCAAAGATATGGATCCCTGGCCTCTTGCTCTACCCTGCACTTACTCTGTTAGTGCCTTAACTGTTGAAGTCTGTTTTACTGAGGACTCAGTTCTACTAATTTATATGTAACCATTGTATATATGTGCATTCTTAGGAAACTATAATGTAAATAGACTTTGGAATCTGCTGATCCCTATGTAAACTAACTGTTTGTTTGTTTTGTGTATCTGTATGACCTGGAACATGTGCAAATGAGTCTCTGACTCAAATGCATTAATCCCAATCTGAAATAAATAAAAATTAAAAAAAATCTTTCAATACAGGAAAATTACAAGAACGAGGGGGCACGATATGAGATTGGAGGTGGGTAGGATTAGGGGGATGAGAGGAAGTTTTTTTTATGGAGAGGGTGGTGGATGCATGGAATAGCCTACCCCAAGCAGTTGTAGATGTGAGCACAGTGGGGAGATTCAACTGTGCTTGGGATAGGCATAAGAAAACCTTAGAGGAGGGAAGGAGAGGCTAAAGCTAATGACCAAATAAAGTCAGCGGCTGCTGATACAGGTAGGGTAAAATGGCAGACTAGATAGTCCTGACGGTCATTATCTGCCATCAGTTTCTATGTTTCTATGTAAGTCAGTGCCACATGGAAGGTTGATTAGCAAACTGGGATACCTGGGGGCAGGGAAGAAGCTGGTGAAGTGGGTCAAGAACTGGCTGCGGGATAGGCAGTAGAGGATAGTAGTACGGGGGAACTCTCAACTCCAAGGGCAGTAACCAGCGGGGTACCACAAGGCTCAGTGCTGGCTCCGGTGTTGTTGGGCATCTTTATTGATGATATCTCAGATGGAATTAAGAATAAGATCATGCTTTTTGCTGATGACACAAAGATCAGTGCGGTGGTGGGCAACACAAAAGGATGGCTAGGACTACTGGAGGATCTGGCTAAATGTTAGCACTGGTCGGACACATGGCAGCTGGGGTTCAATGCAAAGAAGTACAAAGTCATGCACTTGGGAGCCAGAAACCCTAGGAATTGCTACAGGCTGGGGGGTACAGTTATCCACTACAGAGGAGAAGGATCTTGGGATACTAATCACAGGTCAAATGAACCATTCAGCACAGTGCAAGAAGGCAGCAGCTAAAACTAATAAGATGCTGGGGTGCATTGCCAAAACAATCACTTCCAAGAGGAGGGAGGTCATCCTGCCACTGTACAGGTCACTAGTGAGACTGCACCTGGAGTACTGCATGCAGTTCTGTCGACACTACTTAAAGAAAGATGTAAAACTACTGGATTGGGGTTTAGTGCAGAGCATCCAGGATAATCCTCAGAATGGAGGGCAAACCCTATGAGGAGAGACTGCGGGAGCTCAACATGTATTCCCTGGAGGATAGGAGGGATAGAGGGGATATAATCGAAACCTTCAAATACATGTACTGTATATGAAGGGTATAAATAATGTTAGTACAGGGGGATATTTAGATTAAAGGTAAGGAGAGACTCGAGGGGGCACAGTCTGAAATTGGAGGGTGGAAGGTTCAGGCAAGAAATGAGAGGGCACTATTTTATGGAAAGAGTGGTGGCTGGGTGAAACACACTACCAGAGGAGGTGGTATCCTAAAAGTCGCTGGGCAGTTTTAAGAGAGGGTGGGACAGGGTGAGGGGGAAGGTCACTACTACTCAGGTGGGGGAAGGGGGGCAGCTGCATAGTAGTAGACTGATATCTGCACATTTGAGCATACTTGATAGACAGTATGACCTGTATCTGCTGGCATTTTTCATATGTTCGTAACTCAGAAGGCTCAAGAACCCAATTTCTATTCACAAAGGGAATAGTACTATGGAGGATATTTAAATTATAAGCTATATATTGTTTTATTATATTTCTCAGAGTTTTCCTAGAGGCATTGTTGCTCTTCAGTTATCAGGCTGATAAATGGGCTATAGGAACAACTTACCAGAAACCCACTGGGGCCCACATTTTGAAGGGTTTATCTTTGTGTATAAAATTGCAATGGAAACTCCACAAACATAATTGGCTGACTCATGTCACATTCTTGAATGCTCACAAAGTTTGTCCTTTGCTGGCATCAAGATTCAAGATATGGAATGTTTATCGTGGAATACATGGATTCAAAATTCTGCTCAGTTCCACTGGCAGAATGTTCCTCTCCTAACATACTGTACACACACAACAAATGCTTCTTCTACAGCCAGAGACTCAATTATCTCACTATAGTGTATGGTGGAATGCGGTTGAGTATGGAAATCCATACACCGCAAAAAGTTGTTCTGTTGCAGTAGTGACGTCCTCACTAACGAAGGACTTTTCGGGTTTCCGGCGTTAGCGTGAAGGACGCTATGGGCTTATAATACAAGGGGCTACAGCAGATGTCCTGATTCATCCCTTGCTTTGTGAGAGGGGCGTGCTAGTGTGCTGGGCAGTGGCAGTTGTGAATCGAGGGCCTCAGCAGAACAGAGCGAAAATATGGAAAAGTGAGTCTCTTTTTGTCTTTTTTTTGGGGCACCATACACTATAAAGAACAGTGTGTGGTTACCCAAACACTACTCAGCTATTCTTTCACCTCGTAGATACAATGCCAACTTGAAGACCTCTCGAGCTTCACTCTCAAGGTCATCAGTCGGCATTGTATCCACTCGGTGGAAGAATAGCCTTGTAGTGTATGGGTAACCATACACTATCCTATATGTTAGGGCAAGTAGAAGAGATTTCCCTGATGAGCAGGTAAAGATAGAAGGGGATTTTTCATTGTCAGCAAAGAAGCAGTTGTAATGAAAACTATAAACAATACTTAATGTTTCTAGTTTGTTTATGGGTGTAAGGAAAGTGTGATGATCATAAAAACAACATTTAATAAATTTGTTTTATTTTTTATTTAAGGTAGTTTTATTTTTAGAGCCAAGTTGAAGTTTTTTTACAGTGTAATGGTAGCAGCTATGTTTGTGACGGAAGATCAGTTCTGGTTGTAGGGGACTGATTTATTCATTGTGTGATGTGGCTTAGGACCAGGATGATTGTGCACGAAAAAGATTTCATACATGGTCACATGATATATTTTGACCAATGAGACTTCTTTATTTTGGATGCCCATTTTATAATGTGTGTTATTGCATACATAACTATGGCATTCTTTTTTGTTACAACTCCAACTTGCACAAAAAAGTGTCATTAAAAATGATGGTTGTTTTACATGTTAGATGACTTTTTTAGCATTCACTGTACCAATTGTTCAAGTTTCCAGACTTTGCATGGTAATCCATGAACTATTTAAAATCATTATAATTTAGACAATGCTATTAAAATTACCCGGATGTGAGCAAAAAGTCAAGTGTGTAAAATACACTCAAATATCTCCCTGTTAATCATTGGTACAGCTAGTAAGATGGGAGAAAATGAACATTGTTACAAGCCCAGGGTCTGCAACATTGACACCTCTGACATTCCCAAGAAGAAAACATTCCCTTCACAGCAAAAGGACATCTAGAAGAAAAATGAGGGATATTGACTTCTAATAGGAACCTTTGATCTGCTTATGTTCAGTTCAAGTGTATTGTTTGGCAACAGTTATTACAAAATTCATCATACTAAAAAGGCATAAAAAATAAACATACAGGTGTATATAACAATACTAATTTTATGTAGTATAGCTAATGGCACAACTTAGTTGAATTCGTTTTACCTTAGGAATCTTTGTTAATGTAGTTTTATGACAAACACTTAAAATATTGCTGTTAATTCAAGGGTTATTATATCCTCAGTGCAGAACAACATTAACACTATTTCCTCGTTAAAACTACCAGGGAGGGAAAATACATCTGCTTAATATTGTTTCATTTCCCTTTTCAGGCCATTTATAGTACAAAAGTACATATTTAATAGCTTCTTCATGGTTTAGACCACAATCACATTTAAAAAAATCTATCAGTTCTCCTTTAGTACTGAAAGTTTAAGAGGTTAGAGGGAAGCAATTCCATTCTATAATGGATAAAGATTCATCTTACAGTAGGATCTGGTAATAAAATTAAGTATAAATCAAAATTATGGAGTAACTTCACTTTCGGATACGATGTGGAGATTTTTAATTTTTTCCATTGTTATTTGCTTGTCAGTGTTTTGCCTCTCAGTTCAATACATTTTAAATCTGTCCTAGTAGTGTCAGAAGGGTTGAGATACTTACTCCTAATAAAGATTTGTAAAACTTCAAAAATATTTTTTTCAAGCAGATCATTAAATGAAAATCCACATATTTTAGCTCCATGGTGGAGAATCGAGCAAAACTTTCCCTATGCCACTTGTAGAACTGGTCAAATTGAACATCCATCATATCTGTAATTAAAGCTACACAGAACTTGCCTAACATTATTTCTACAGGCAATGGTTTTGGACCAATAAGACGTCCATTTCATGTTTGCTATAGAAATGAGTCAGAGGTAAGTATACTTGTTAACTTGTTCTATTGAATTATCTTTCATATGCTAAATACATGTCTGTTTTCCTAGCATCAAATACCTTAACTTTTGTTTTTTCATAATTATTTGTAAGGCTCAACATTTTAACCAGTTCCTCTAAGTTTTTCCAGTCTTTGCTTTAAACCTATCAGAACACAAGAAAGTCATACCAGACCATCCTAAGAGCACAAGAAAGTAATACTCGATCATCCTAAGAGCACAAGAAAGTAATACCAGATCATCAGGATACCATAGAATTGGACATGAGCTATTAATTATGGATGGAGAGTGGAAAACAGGGTTAATACATAGATTGGAGACTCTTTTCAGGGATGATATTGAAGAGTGTCAGAGATAGTGGGCACCCTTATTTGACTCCCTTGTTAATTTCAAATAATTATTTAACTTTCCATCAATCCTGTAATGTAGTTAATAAAATATATCAACATATAATACCATTATGGCATCAACAAGCCCATTTCTCTAAGGCAGTTTAATAAAACTTGCCTTGATAACCCATCAAATGCAATATGAAGATCAATAAAAGCTGCATAAAGTTTTTGCTTTCTAAAGAATACATATTTTTTCAGCTAAATAGTATAAAATAAAACAGTTATTAGTAACTGAGTAACCTTTTTGAAAACCAGATTGATAGCTTGATAATATATTTTCCGTATTTAACCAGACTTCTAATTTTTTCCAATAATATTTTTGCAAAGACGAAGAAGAATTAGAAGAATTTATACAATGACTGTTAGAATAAAATTTTACAAATAAATGTCATTTATTTTCATGTGTGACAGGCCTGCAGTAGAAGTAAATCACTTATTTCAATCTTAGGTGGATCAGCAGCATTTATTTCCACTTCACGCTGGTCACAATGGAGCTCTAAACCAATGGGAGAAAAGCTTGAACAATGCCTGATGACATTACAATGGCATCTGCTGCAGTTAAAAACAGAGCAATGAAATCAAACATAAAGAGTAAAATCCTCATTGAAGAACTAATCTTGCCACAGAGGCAGTCATTGTATACTGTATATGACACATGCCATGGGCTGGTTAAAAATATATCATTTATTTTTATCTGTGGGGGGTTGACCTCTACAGACCTCACTCATGGTTCTGCCACTCATGAGATCATAGAGGCCAAAAATCTGCAGATAAAAATAAATGTGATATTTTTAGTCAGCCCATGGCATATCCCATATATATGGCACTTTTCATAGGCATTGTATCCCAATAGTGCTTTACAAACAATGAGAGACTGATAGTAAAGTTACTGTCAATGTGTAGTTACAGCCATGTTGCAAATCAATACCCACAAACAGCTTTGGAAAATTGCATGTACCACTTTTTGAGAAGGGGAATGTTGACCAAGACACTGGGAGAAATCCCCTACTGTTGCAAAAGGTGCCTTCGGCTCTTTTACTTCCTCCTTGACACCCACCAGGACAGCACCAGAGATGAGTAGAAGGGACCTCAGTTTAATACCTTATCTGAAGGATGGCACACCCTGACAATACAGTATCCTCCTCCCCATACCTCAGGTTCCAGTGTTTATGATATGAGCTCAATCCAAGTGTGGGACCAAAGCCCACAACCTTCTGAACCAGAGATGGATGTGCTACCAACTGAGTAATGCTGACACCTCATTTTGACTATGTAATTCATTAAAGTATTGGCCTCTGGTTCTCAGGGGTATTGGAATTACCATTTGTATGGATAGTGATAATCAAAATCAACCTCCAACTAAATGGAATGGGCCCAATTTATAAGCCCCCCTGAATGGTGCAAGGGGCTTGTGCCAATAGGAATGTTGCAGGGTGTGGCTTGTGCCAAATAATGGTCTGGGAGCAATTCACAAATGCATCCTGTGACAAACGAGGGCTGCACACACCAAAGGGGACTTGCACCATCCTTGTGGCACAAAATGGTCTGCAGCATGGCACTATGGGGGCTTGCAGCAAAAGCAGGCTTCCATGTCCTATAATTTGGGATTCACAACACCTTCCTAGAGTGCAAAGGGCTGATCTAAGGGTACTTAGAAGTGTGCCCTCAGGGAAGGTTTTAAATCTTGTGCCAATGCCACAGTCCTCCCTCCCTCCCCAGCCCCAACCCCTTTTAGTAAAATAATCACATCCTCGTGATCTAGCAGCCCCTCCCAGCCCTGATTCCCTTTCATTAAATAATGATATTCCTGGTGGTCTAGCAGATCCCCCACCCTATCCCTGATCTCCCCTATAAATATTTATATACATCTATCCCTGGTAGTCTAGTGGACCACCCACCTTGAGCCTTGTTTATTAAAATAACCACCTCCCTGGTGGTCCTTCCCTCAGCCCCAATCTGTCTGTATAACAAAATATCTTTCTCTGTTGGTCTAGCAGACCCCTCTCCCTATCCCCCATGTGCCCATATAATATAAAGATATATTTCCCTGATGGTCTAATAGACCCCCACCCTGGCAGTCAGGTTTTTTTGGCTGGCTTATGTTTGTGATATATGCACTTTTTGTACTCATTTTATATTTATTAAATATATTGAATAACTATGCTCTCTTGTGCCAGTCTTGTTTTCTTGCGCTCTTGGTTATATACTAATAGTTGTAATGACCAATATTCTTCCTGCATGATTAATGCTTATAACTATGTATTATAAAGAGAACCAGTTTGGAAGTGTACATAATGTTTTAAAGAAGTTTGTTGGTTTTTTAATTATTTTGAGAAGTATGTGGAGCACAGCATGAGCATTGTACCAAGAAATCAGTGATTTTTTCACATGTGTATTGAATGGGTTTTCAGTCAGTCATAGTACTGGACATATTGTGAAAGAATTATAATGGGAATTTACAGTATACGAAAATTATAATTAATCCTGTGATTTAAGAATGGTGAAGAAAAGAACCACTCCTAATAAATTGTTTTTGACAACTTCAGCCCAATTCCTAGACACCATTCCATCATCTAACTACTATAATTGGATCTTGTGATTAGAGTACATTACTAAAACTGGATATTATTTACCAGTAATCCATATTTCTAAAGTGATTCTGCATAACTATAATTTTTTAAACAGTCCTTGGACATACCTCAAGTCCAATTTCAGAGGTACTTTATTTCATAAAAGGTAATACATTAACTATAATTACTAGCTAATTAGTAGCAGAAGCAGTTGTGTTGGGGTAGTGGCTGGAACACAGATATGAGAAACAAAAGACATAGGTTCAAATCCCACCAAACCTATTTACTTGCAGTGTGACCTTGAGCATGTCAGTTAACCTCCCAGTGCTTCAATCCACCAAGCTGTCCAAACAGAAAAAAGCTGGGCCCCACTGTAAATGAGATATTACATCTCAGTTAGACTGCCCTGGAAAGTAATTTGAGAAAAAAAAAATAAAGTTCTAAACTTACATCTAATTTAAGGAAAACAAAATAAAGTTCTAAACTTACATCTTCAGGGTACGGGAAGCCACCAGTTTCAAGTTTAGAAAATGCGAGTTGGTCATTTACTTTTATTTCAAAGCACCCTGTGACAGGAAAGAGAAACGTGATCAGATACAGGCAAGATACATTAATGTGGCTGAATTTCTGAAGACTCGTACCTTCTGCAAATGAAGAAGACAGCAAGTACTCTGCAAACATTCTTGCAAATTCTGTATTTAACCTGTTAGATACATGACAGTTTCTGAGTATGATCTTGTCCTATCATTTCACTGTTAATATGTCAATATTGTTGGGCAGGTTGCCTATGTGTCGTTTTGCTTTAATACCTGCACCCTGTGTCCTGAGGAGACCATGTGTTGAAACAGGGCATCGGAGTTATGTCACAAATGGGTAGCAGTGCCTACCAACTCACTGTTAGACTGTTAATTCCTTCACCCCTCATCCTTTCCCTCTCTGCCTGCTCCATCCCTGTTTCTCTGCTGTGCCACCAGCATGCACATACAGTACATTTACCTACACTATTGTTTGTAAGGAATAACACACCCCATGGTGTCCCGGTGTGCTGAGATATACAAACACTTCCCATATGTTAGGAAACACAAGGCACAACCTTTCAACCATCACCAGCCGAGTCCATATATCTAGCACAATGGAATATCCTGAAGAGTGTTATTCCCCTTATAAAATAGTCATAAAAATTTAAAAAACAACAAATTTGAAAATGGTCCCTGGTGTTTCAAATGCCCATTTTTCTGATGCACCCCCAAAAAAGTTTTCAAGGCTATTTACTGGCACAAGTACATTCTTAAACATATAGAAGCATTGTTAGAATAATGATTTATCCTATGTTGTGATGTCTAGCTAAGAATATATACAGGATGGTAGCAAGGAAATTAACTCCCACAGCAGCCATTGGCATAATTCAAAGTGATTTACATAAATGTCTGTCTGTCTTTGGTTACTCTGTTCTTTTATATTTAAAGTCCTTGTCATTCTGCGTGTATTTTTAATTTTTTTGAATAATTTTCTGGAAAGTTTTATTTTTTTATTGGAGTTTTTCAGTTATTTTTGTCCTGCGATGACCACCTCTTAACCTGCAACTGTGAAAGCAGAGATAGCCAAAAGAAGCATGGCAACCCCTATATTTCTTTCTTGCACTATATTCACAACCATATTCTACATCTGTCCAAAATGTTTTATGAAAATGATATGGGATTTAAAAGGTTTAAGCATAAAAACATACAAATATTTCTCCCATTGTTGGGAATTTTAGTTCAAGAGGGTGTCATATTATTGGTAATTTACTCTTTATTTTTGCATTTGTCAAAAAAATGAAGCAAACATCAATGACAAATGATGTGTTCTTGTTTCACTTGTTCTTTTTCGCTCCTGTTGACACCTAAAACATTGCTGTTAGAAATACACAAAACAATTTCACCCCTTATGGATTTTTTTCCATAAAGAGGAATTAAGTCTCACGCTGTAACTAAAAAACATCTATATTTTTCTATGTGGATTTTAAATGTTTATATGACCATCATGTACTGGGCAAAAAATTATGAATTTGACATAGGGTTGCTGAAACACCAGGGAACATCCTGAATGAAACATCCATCATGAGATCTGAGGTGTCCAGTCGTGGTGTAATAACGGGATAGTCACATGACTATCATACTCAATCAAAGGGCTAGGATTTTTTTCCTCCTGTTTTCTAAACTTATTTTTCAGATGTTATCTCATAGAAGAGGTTTCAAAGCGCATACCTCCTTTTCCATGTTGCCTTATTTTAACAATACGAATACAAAACCTCTGCCTCTTTAGACAAAATCTGAACTAGAGCTGTCTGAAATGCAAAATTCTACCCAATGGATTTCATACCAGTTTTTGGAATTTGTGGAAAAGTTATGCGGAATTCCAACTGTGTGTTGATGTAAACTCCAAACCAGTTTTCTGTGGCCTATACAAAATGCAAATTACTTTTCTGTGGTTTGCAGAAAACTAATCCACATTTTATGGAAACCACAGAACAGTAATCTGTGATTTATATTAACCAAAATAATCCACAGTTTACGCAAACTATGAATTCCTAATTCACATTCTACCAGCAGAATTTCACCATTCTACTTCTGAAGGAATTCTTTGAATTATTCAGAATCTTCCAAAATTCTGGGAAATTTTGTTTTGCCAGAATCTGAAATTTTACGTAGCTCAAATGTGCACAAATTCCCACATCAGTCTTTTTGACTAACAAGCTGCAAATGGTATTGCATGCATGTCCCTCCTCTACCACCACAACTGCTTTCAACAGATGATGATGAATGATTTATTTTCCTGTGAGACTTTCATCAATTAGCTGGTTACCTTTCACGCAAAGTTAATAGCTTACTCCCATTCCCAAGGTTTTGGTTTTTTTTGCTACTTTTTTCTTGTCTTGGGTGTCCTCAAAGTCCCTTTCTCTCACTCTTAGGTAACCAATGCTACATTGCCATCATCATCTGATTCACCTAGTGCCGATTCATTTTAATGTTCAGGAAGAACCCAAGTAGGATCACATCAACAACACCATTTCCTTCTGCCACTTGGCTACTATACTACAACCAGACTTGAGAACCTCCCAGACACTAACTTTTTTTAAACAACTGAACTTTGTTGGTATTTTGTAACAAACAACAATACAACCAAACAACAGCATTCAGATATATTATGCAGATGTACCTGGACTCCACTTCAGCATTCAGGTGAGAACTAGATGGGTGTTCAGATACAGATAATACCGTCATTATTACATGAACGTCCAGCAAAGATCAGTTATACAGTATGCAGGGGAACAGAATAACAGTAGTCAAAAAATCAATAGTAGAGGGTTCTCTCTGGCCAAGAGTTGTAGGGTATAGAAAGTTTCCCATCTATATTTATAAGATTTTAATTCAGCTGTGCACACTTTCCACCATTTTTTTAATTTTCAGGGCTTCTAAAATGGTCATTTGCCATGCCTTATATGAAGGCATGGAATCATCCAGCCAGTACCTTAAGATTATTTTTTTAGCTATGGTGGCAGTCAAATATATAATACCTTCTGGGCGTTAATTTGTTTAGTCCTACCCTAATAAGCATATTTGTGGGGATAAGGCTGTCTTCAGTCCAAGTAGTGGGTCTAGCTTAGATTGTATGGCGTCCCACAATGGTTTGACTTTAGGGCAGTCCCATAGTACATGTTTGAGGGTGCCTTTGTGAGACTGACATCTGGTGCATTTATCAGAGTAGAGGTGGATTCATGCAGTATAACTTGGTAGGAGTGAAATTCATGTTGAGCGCAGTCTTATACTGCAGCAGCTTAAGCCCATCAAAGTATTTCTGGAGGGCTTTCCACATCCAGGTTCTGATTTCCTGGTCAAATAGAAACATAGAAACATAGACTTTGACAGCAGATAAGGACTGATTGGCCCACCCAGTCTGCCCATTTCCCTACTTATTGAATAAGCTGCAGATCCTAGTTAACCAACAGCCTACTTCATCTTTCCCCCCACCAGAAATGCCTTATGTCTGTCCCATGCATTCTTTAATTCACCCACTGTTTATGACCCCACTACCTCTTCAGGAAGGCCATTCATTGTGTCCACCACCCTCTCCATGAAAAAAATATTTCCTCACATTGCTCCTGAGCCGTCCCCCTCTATCTTCAGATTGTGCCCCCTTGTCCTTGCACATCTCTTTTTCTGAAATATGCTACCCTCATGGACTTTGTTGATTCCCCTGAAGTACTTGAAACTTTCTATCATGCCCCCCTCTTTCCTCAAAGGTATACATATTAAGCTCCTTTAGTTTCTGTTGGCATGGCTTATGGTGCAGACCCTGCACCATTTCAGTTGCCCTCCTTTGAACTGCCTCCATCCTGTCTACGTCCTTATGGAGATGGGGTCTCCAGAACTGCATGCAGTGCTCCAGATGGGGTCTTACCAACTGTCTGTACAGAGGGATAACAACCTCTTGTTTTCTACTGGTGATGCTGCTCCCTATGCCTCCCAATACCCCTCCAGCCTTCCTTACTGCCTTCTCACATTGCTTGCCTACCTTAAGGTCAACTGAAATGACTACCCTGAAGTCCCTTTCCATTTTTGTTGTTGGTAGTACCACCCCCTTCCCCACTCTGTACTCTTTCCCTGGGTTTTATTCTGCCAGGTGTATTACTTTGTACTTCTGTGCATTGAATTTAAGCTGCCATACTTTTGACCATTCCTTGAACCTTGTCAAGTCCCTTCTCATCCTTTCCACCCCCCCCCCTTTGTGTATCAACCCTGTTGTAGATCTTTGCATTGTCTGCAGACAGGCATACTTTTCCTTCCAGTCTCTCTGCAATGTCACTTATAAAGATTTTAAAGAGGACCGATCCCAGTACTGAACCCTACAGTACCCCACTAGTAACCCCCATTTCTTTGGAGTGGACTCTGTTTACTATTACACTCTGTGTCCTGTTGTCTAGGCAATGTTTGACCCAGGCTACCATCCTGGGACCCACTCCCAGGCTGGTTAAATTGCTTCAGAAATTCCTCTTGCCAGTATGGGCACTGGATAGCAGCCTGGGAGTGCCTGACACAGCTGCTTACACAAAAGATATGTGGCATGGCGTTGTCCTGCCAAGCAATGTAGGTCATCCCATATAGCCAGAGTGGGAAAGGCCCAGGGTCTGGGGCCTAAGGATGTGGGCAGTGTATACAGTAGCTGGAGGAACTGGAACACAGCTGAGTTACTCAGATCATTACATCTTTTCAGTGTATCAGACTTAATGAAGGAGTTACTTTCTATCATGTGGCTCAAAGACTCTCATGGCCCACTGTAGGAAGGAGGGTAGGATAGGTCAGTGTTGGATTTTGAAGTTAAGGTTGCCTCTCAGGGGTTGGGTTGGTCACATAGAGGTTTTATTTTAAGGAATCTGTGAAGCTGCTGACATACAGTACTTGCACTGAGCATCTTGTGGGACTGGATTGAAGTTCGGCAGGGGGTTTGCTGCAGGACACATTAAGCAGTGCTCTAACATTTATCCCTGCCTCTGTGCAGAGGCCAATTTGCATGGCTTGCCATGGTGTCATGTAAGTTTTAGCAGGTTGATCAGATATCATTCCTCTTCACCATAGAAACTGGCTAGCTCTGGAGGCCAGGTAAAGGTTTTTATGCCTGGTAGTTGAAGAATCCTTCTTGTTTGCTTGGTGTCATTGTACTATATGCTTTCTTGGGACCCATCCCATTCCACAGACATTTTGTGAGTATGGACCTTAGGTGGTTAAACCTGTGATGTGGGATGGCTTGAAGAAGCATACTAATGGGATATAACACACACAGGGCAGCACATTCATTTTTTCTTCTTACTTTTTCCTTCTTGTGGCCCCCGGTTAGCACCTACTCCTCTCCTCCTCCTACTCTGGCCACCATCCACCCACTCCAAACTCCTGGATCACCACCTTGTAATCCCTATGGCGGGGAGGGAAGGGAGCCCCCAACTCCCCCACCAGGCACAGATCTGGATCAGGTGGTGCCCATGGAGATGGTGCATGCTGCCAGACAGCCATCAAGCCACACGACCTGGCTGCTACTTTTTCCATTTTCTCCCCTTTCAGGAGCATGGCATGCAACAACACCCATGACAGGAGTCACACATGCTCCCATGCATTCCCACATCAAACGTCTGCCACCCTCCTCCCCACATTCTTGCAGCTCCATGCCACCGAGCCCCAGCCTCCTCTAAGGGTCAGGTGCACACCAGCCGCAGGTCTCCTCCTCCCTGGAGAAGAAGAGCAGTCTGTCAGATGCTTGATCCATCCCCCTTGACCCACAGTAGCCCATGCTCATTCCTGAACACAGGTCCCCGGCGTGGCATGAGGTGTGGCATCCAGCACCTCAGCCCTCAGCACCACCGGCCAGGTGGCAGCATATTAATTTTGATTACATTCTAATCAAAGTTAATGGTACAGTATCTGATCCCATTATTATTGGCAGAGGGACTAGACAGGGTTGCTCCCTTTCTTCTATTTTATTTGCCTTGAGTATTGAACCCTTAGCATCATTGGTAAGAGGGAACCAGCAACTGGAAGGGGTCATGGTAGGAGGGGTGGAGAAGCAAATTTCCCTTTATGCTGATGATACTATGTTGTACTTGCAAAATCCAGTTCACACCTTCCCTGTGCTGTGACAAGATCTGCAAGACTATAGCATGGTCTCGCATTTTAGAATCAATGTCAGCAAAACTGGGATGCAAACCCCGGAGCTTTGTAACCTGATTCCATACAAGTGGGTCAGCACAAAGATTCGTTATCTCGATATTTATATTCTGGTTGGCCTACATGGGCTATACCAAGCTAATTATGGCAAATTAATCACTGACATTAATGCTGACCTTAGTCATTGGGAATTGCTCCCCTTGTCTTTATTCAGAAAAATAGAAACCATTCGAATAAATGTATTACCACAATTTCTATTCCTCTTCCAAACTCCGCCACTCAAGGTTCCCAGTACAGACTGGAAAAAAATGAACAAAGCCATTCATCCCTTTACCTAGAGTAACAAAAAAGCCCATATTAAATGGAATGACATGCAGAGACCAAAGCCAGATGCCAGGGCAGGCCTTCCAAACTTAAAACTATATTAACAGATGGCATAGCTCCTACCTTGGATAGAATGTAAAAAGGAAATAAATGATGGAATATGGACCACTATGGAACTTGGTAGTACTATTAGACCCTCCCACTGGGCATTTATGATGCTTCTTTACAAAAAAATCACAAGACATGCAGCCTCAAATCCCAGGCTTAAACAACTATATACTACATTGGGGGCTGGTCTGCAGGGAACTCAGTCTCACTCAATCACCCGTTACACTCTGACAGATAATTGCTTAGAGTGTGTCCCTCCTACTGTAGAAGGATGTCACTTTTAGGTGCTGGAAGAGGTTGGGTTTAAGCTGTTTTTTGCATTTTCTGCAAAATGAAAATTTTAAAACTTTTGCTCAAATGCAAAAAGAATTCCATTTAAGGGGTTCAGACTTTTTTCTCTACCTGCAAATCACCTCCTTTCTCCAAGAAGGGATCAGACTACAGGATCTTCTAATGGACCCTCATCCATTAATAGAAATAATTGAGAGGGCAGGGGAGGGTGCCATTCAGAATAAATATATTTCTAACATGATACAGGGCTATCTTCGGGGGGGGCTTCACCACCCCACAGTCATGCCGCATGGGAAACAGAAATGGGTTACACTCACCACCCAAGAATGGAACAAAATCTGTTATGGAGTATTCCATACCTCAGCCTCTAATAACTGGCAAGAATTTCACTAGAAAAAGATATCTCAGTATTTCCTTACCCCATCCCATAGAAAACATTACACCAGAGATCATAATGATAAATACTGGAGAGGATGGGGGGGGTAGGTACCCCTTTTCACATTTTTTTGGGATTGTCCAATCCTTCAAGCTTTCTTGCAGGAGCTTGGTCCTAAACCGGGACAGATTGTAGGCACTACTGCACCTCTATGTTTCAAAACACTGCCCCTGGGACTATGGCTCCCTGCCCACCGCTCAGATCAAATAATCCAAAATTACTGCACTCGTTTAACAAAGAAAAGGCAGCAGGTGTCGTGTTATCTTGCAAGTCCGTTTATGATAGGACATACAGTAGAACACTATTTTAAATCACTTGTGCACTTACAGGCCTCAGCACTTCACCTCTATATGAGACTTCCACCACTCAAATCGTCACCAGGATTTTGGGGATATTTTATTAGTGGCAGCTTGTAAAGCTATTACAAAGCATTGACTATTCCGGGTATGCCCTATTTTGCAGAACTGGGTGGTGTTGGTTAAAAACATTTTCAGAATGGAAAAATTAACAGCCAATTTGCAGCTTCAATCAGACAAGTGTATGAGAGTCTGGTTGCCCTTCATGCACCTGATTGAAGAGATGGAGGAAAGATCTGTACTGTCCCAGCAAGTAAAAGGCTAGTGATTTACATCCCTGTAAAAGTGAACTAGAACTAATCTTAATAGTCCTACAGGACAGTTCTACTCACTCTTAATGTGCATCAGAATGTCACCCCAACAATAATTACACCCAGTGTTTCTGTTGTTATGTCATTACTTTAGTTCTTGTAGTCACATCTGTACCCTTAAGTGACTGGACTTTCCAGAAGGCCTCTCGAACCATTTACTCCTGGGCTGATAAAGACTGGATGTTGATTTTCTAACTAGATGCTTAGCTTCTACTGTATGTTAAATAAGGCATAGAGCTTTAAAAATAGTTTTATTTACAAGTGTTCTGTTTTCTAAGAATAATGATGACACAAGAGACTAAAGACTCCATATCCCTTTTATTTTTTCATATACTGAATTTGAGATGGACCAACCTTCAACTGAACTCATGTTTCCCAATGCTGAATAATGGACATTGTTTTCAACATTACTTTATACATAATGCCTGGGGATTCTCGATGTGTACTATTCTGTAGCCAGGTATATTTTCATGTCCATCTAATGTACTCTGTATAACTATGCTAATATAGAAGTTTAAAAACAATTTGATTAAATTAATTCTGGTCCAGATAGTGTGGTAGGGCTGTCCATTTCTGATGATCTTGCTTAAGTTGTGTGAGCAGTGTATCTAGGTTCTTTTTTTTCAATAAAATTTTATTGAGGAGAAAACATAACATATAGATAACCATACAACTTCATTTTTACAATAGGTAAAAAGAACCATTAATAATCATATAATCACTGAATCATGAAAATAAACTACAGTCCATGTATCTAACTTAAAACTGGGTAAAGAAATGCAAAATTTAAGGTAACGTTTCAATCTTGTACTTTCAAAGTATCTAAGTTTTATAAATTTTTAAAACATAACATAAAAAGAAATGTTCAACATGTTTACATAAAAATACTAAGAAGTGATAATAATGCTCAGAAAGTGCTGTATGTAAGGAATAAAATAAGGCTAAGTGATAAAGAAAAAGAACATATACAGTTATGGGCTAAAAAGAGATAATAGTAGGTTCTTAGGAAATATGACTTTCAAGTGCCTTACAACCGTGATCCCCCATTATTTAATTCCATCTGGAGATCATGTGCCCCCACCACCATTGCATTATAGGGTTGTATGCATGTATGTGGTGGTTAAGGGGCAGAATTTGCATTTTGGAAAGGTTCAGTCAATTACCCACCAAAGTGCAAAATTCACAGAGGATATCCAGCACTATGGGGTGGATTGCTCTGGGTTTTCCAGGTGCAGCAGGATATCAGCCATGTAGATGGATGCAGAAGCCATGCAACATGACTTGAATGGAGACTTGAGGAGCAAGATGGCGGCCACGCTGGGCTAGTCTTCAGGAGCGGGAGTTTAGAGTTCTGTTTTAAGTTTATTTTACTGTGATTTTTGTTCATTTTAGTTTGTTATCATTTTAATTCGTTTATTTGTTTGTTTGATAAACTTGTTAGTTTTATTTTCTTGATTTGAAATCGCATTCAAGGATCGCGTTTTAGGATCGTGGCTGTTGGGATCTGACCAGGAACTGCACTAGGAGTTGGGGCAGAGTGGAGTGAGTGGAGCCTGGAGTGAGGAGGCAGTTTGCTGATTGAGGAGCTGCGCATTTCAATCAGGATTGTCTGGAGTGCTGCGAGGAAGTAGCGAGTGGTCTGGTGAGCTGTGCTTTCTTTACCGCAATTGGACAATACGGATGAGACTTCTATGAGTGGCCAGGAGTCTGGAGAGTTTTTCTGTTCCTGGTGGATTGGGGGAGATCCTTTCCCTAGCCCTGATCTCGAGCCAGTGGTGAGCCATGGTGTCACTGCTGTAGGGCGGCTGTACTTTCGGCTCTTCCGCGTTCAACGCTCAGAAGTTGGCGGGCAGCCGGGGCGGTGAGTGGATCTGGGGAGAGGGACTAGGTTGGGGTGGGGATCTCCCTGTGGCCGGGTGAGAGAAGCCAGATGTACTGAACTTGTGGAATATTTGGCGTTGAAAGGCGATGTCTGCTATAATTTAGCAGGTTGCATGAAGAACTTGATCCTCTGTCTCCTGACTGTGTGAAGGAGGTGTATTGCTGTCCTCTGGATGTCCTGGACTGGTTTTCTCTGCTCCATTCCAGTTGGTTTTAACTGTGAGTTATTAAATTTGGTTGGATGTTTGATTTTTGGATCCTCCCTGCTCTATGGGTTGCAGTGAACTTTAATTCAGACTGCTCTTATTTATTTGAAGATGAGACTTCTGTCTAAGATTTTTAAGTGAAAGTGGGAGCTCATTTTGAAACATGAACCATTATTTGGAGAGACAAATATTTGACTTATTCTGAGAGTGGTCTGCAGTATTGATCTGGTTTTCAACTGTGAGAGGGGTGAACTGGTTACTGGCCAACCTAGAGCTTGGTGAAACTGTGGTGGACCCTTGACTTCAGACTTAAATCTTTTATTTTTAAGTTATAGATACTTTGTTTGGTTTGAAGGAATTGATTTATAACATTTTATTTTATCTGGATATTTGGGTGGTGAGAGGACTCCATATCCAGTTATTTAGTTATTTTGTTTATTAGATTTTTAGCTTATATTATTGTTTGATATTGGTAGTATTTTCCTCTCTCCCCAGTGGTGAGAGGACTGGGTGGGGAAGGGGAATTTAGTTAATGTTTTGTATTTGTTTTTATTTTTTGTTTGGGTTTGGGGGGGTAAGAGTCTTTAAAATTAATAGTCTGAGGTTTGGTTAAATTGTATTTTACTTTCATTATAGAGCTTTGTATTTACTTAAGTTTTAGAGGTGGGTTAATTCTTTGGATTGTTTATTTGGTGTGATACTTATGTGCTGGGACAACACTAGGACAATCGGGTATTATTCCTCCTTCAGACTCAGGGATCTTCATCCCTTTTCTTGTCCCCCCTTACCGCCGGAGGTCTATAGACAATGTAGGGCTTTGGGGATTGTGGGGAGGAGGAGGAGGAGGACGGGGGCTGGGTCTGGAGGGGGAATGGAAAGGAGTGAGCGGATAGGGACAGTGGGGACAAGGAGATGCCTGGGGCGAAATGGGCCCAGGAAAGGGGACCTCCCTGTCTGGTGCCCATACCCCAGGGTTCTGATTATAGTCAGCAGGTAGCACGGTCATCCTTGGAGGCTCATCCTACTCGGGCAGTGTTGTGCAACGCCAGGTCTATTAAAAACAAGACGGCTATTATAGCTGATTTTGTTGCGTCATCTGACCTGGCGTGCATCACCGAGACCTGGCTTGATGAAAATGCTGGACCAGTTTTGGAGGCAGCAGTTCCAGCCGGGTACTTAGTGATACACTGCCCGAGGGTGGATCGTAGGGGCGGGGGTGTTGCTATCTGCTTTAGAACAGAACTGGGCCTAGTGGAGGTGCCAGTGGGAACTACCAAATCCTTTGAATGTATTCTAGGTGAGGGTGTGGGGCGCAGGATACTTCTCATATACCGTCCACCAGGTGATGAGAATGTTTTCCTGCGGGAAGTCGCAGACTTCATTGTCGACCTGACATTGGGATCCCCCAGATGGTTGGTTCTGGGGGACATCAATGCCTGGGTCGATGATGAACTCTCGCATTTTGGTCAAGACTTCCTCCAGTTAATGATTTCACTGGGCTTCACACAGGTTATTTCCTCCTTGACCCATATTGGTGGTCATTCATTGGATTTGGTGTTCCTTCTGGGGATGGAGATATCTGACTTGGTGGTGGAACCAGTCGGATGGTCGGACCATCACTCCATTGAGTTCAGTTTTGAGGCCACCCCTAGTAGGTCAACCCCTATGGAAATGGTCCGGTACCACCCATTAAGGGGTGTTTCCCCCGGATGACCTGATGGCGGTGCTGGACCTATCGGGCTTACTGAGAGATTGCATGGATCCAGGAGAGCTGGTACTTGCCTATAATAAGGTGGTGGCAGGGACCCTGGATTCCATTGCTCCTGTTCATGTTCGTCCTCTCGCTCTTCGCCCCAGGTCTCCTTGGTTTGATGAGACTCTGAGGGAGTTGAGGAGAGTTGGATGAAGGTTGGAGAGGTGCTGGCGGAGGTCGGGTCTGGATGGTGACAAACTTAGTTTGATGGACCACTATGTGGTCTATCAATTTGCAATCTCTCATAAGAAGGCAGAATTCCTGTCCAGAGAGATTGCGGCTGCACAGAATAGACCAGCTCAGCTCTTCCGGACAGTGGACAGATTGTGCAATCCAATCTGTCTTCAGCCCTGAAGAGCCTTTTCTCAAGAACGGTGTGAGGAGTTTGCTCTGTTCTTTGCAGATAAGGTTGCCAAAATCAGATCGGATGTCCACTTGACCCTCTCAAATGGGAGTTGTGATGGTCGGCAGGAGATCTCGGACACCCAGTTTGTGTGGTCTGACTTCAGCCTCCCCACAATCAGTGACATTGTGATGGTCATCCAATCACTGCGTCCAACCAACTGTAATTTGGACCCAGGCCCCACACGTCTCTTAGTGGATTGTGTGGATAAAATCAGCCCAGTCCTTGTTGAGATAGTCTGGAGGTCCTTGGAGAGGGGGATTTTTCCAGATCCTCTTAAGGAGGCTGTAGTTAAGCCCCTTCTTAAGAAGTCCTCCTTGGACCCGGACTGTCTGGCAAATTACAGGCCTGTCTCTAACTTACTCTTTGTGGGTAAAGTTATTGAGAAGGTGGTTGCATCACAGTTAGATGATCATCTGACCAACAACAATGTCTATGATTCTCTCCAGTCTGGATTTAGGAAAAGACATAGTACTGAGACAGCACTTATTCAGGTACTAAATGACCTCCTAATAGCAAGAGATCGAAGGACCTGTTCCATCTTGGTCCTTCTTGATCTCTCTGCAGTGTTTGACACTGTGGACCATGGTGTGCTACTGGAACATTTGCAATCTATCTGTGGACTGTCTGATACAGTCCTCAGGTGGTTTCGATCTTACCTCAAGGGTAGGACTCAGAGGGTGGTGTCTGGAATTTTTTCCTCGACATCAGTCTCCCTATCCTGTGGGGTACCGCAGGGTTCCATTTTGGCACCCATGCTGTTTGCAGTGTATATGCTGCCGTTAGGAGTGATCATTAGGTGGTACGGCTTGGGTTTTCATTGCTATGCAGATGATACCCAGCTGTACATGTCCTTTGTGCCCGGCCAGGATACTGCCATCTCGGTCTTTAACAACTGTCTTGCTGAAATCCAAGACTGGATGAATGTGAGTTGGCTGCAGTTGAACCCTGAAAAAACTGAGGTGTTGGTTGTGGACCAGGGTCGCTGGGAGGTGGGTTTGTTAGCTGGATCACCCTCGGGCTTATGGCTTGGGGGTGTCCATCTGACTACCTCAGACTGAGTGCAGAACCTGGGCGTTGTATTTGACGACTGTCTGACTTATAAATCTCAGGTGTCAGTGGTTGTCAAAACCTCTTTTTACCATCTGAGGAACATCGCCCGGGTGAAGCACCTGGTTCCTCCAGAGGATCTTCCAACTTTGGTCCATGCCTTCGTTACCTCCCGCCTGGACTATTGCAATGCCCTATACTTAGGGCTAACGGGAGCTGAACTTTGCCACTTGCAGCTAGTGCAGAATGCGGCAGCCAGGCTGTTGACTGGTTCTTCTAGGTTCAGTCATATAACGCCTGTGCTCCGCGGACTACACTGGCTGCCAGTTTGCTGGTGAATCACCTTCAAGGTCGGTTTGCTGACCTTTAAGGCCCTACACGATCAGGGACCTGCTTACCTGAAAGAGCTCCTTTGTCCCTACTGTCCTCCCCGGCTCTCTCCGATCCACTGACGAGGGATTGCTAGAGATTCCCAGGGTTCGCTTAAAAACTTCAGGGGGGGGCCGGCCCAGTGGCGCTGAGGGCTGAGGCACTGGACCCCACACCTACTCGTGCTAGCGGCGGCCGGGTTCGGGAACGAACTCGGGTGGCCGGGAGTTGGCAGGGGGGAGGGAGGATCGAGCGTCCCAACAGATGCTCTCCTCCCTCAGGGGTGGGAACCAAGAACGCATCTGCATTCTACATCACCTTCGTAGCTGGTGGAAGCACCGACAATTGAAGGGATGGAGGCGGCTCCGTTCGTCGGAGTCGGGAAGGGGGGACGTCGACGGCGCATGAGTGGTCTGGCGTGCGTCAGCACATCACCACTTGGGACGTACGTCCTAGTGCTCGACGTCCCAGAGGGTAGGGGAAACCAGGGAGAAAAAGGAAAACACCTCCCGGTAAGCCCTAGATGATAGCCTCTCGGTACCATCCAGGACCACCAGAAGAGGGACAGACCCCACTGTGCAGGGGAGAGAAGGAGGCACTCTAGGGGCAGATCCCCCCAAGGTGGAAACGGAGGTTGAGAGGAAGGAAGGAGAGGGCTCCAAGAGCAGGAAGGTGGAGATAAAGAAATAAAGTTTAAAAAAAAAAAAAAACTTCAGGGGCAAGATCTTTTAGTTTTATGGCCCCGACCCTGTGGAATTCTCTACCTCGTCAGGTAAGAAACTGCCTGACTGTCCAAAGCTTTAAAGGAGCCTTGAAAACCTACCTTTTTAGTAAAGCTTTTAATGATTGTTGATTATTTTAATGTTGTTTTAATTATTTATTGTTTTATGTAACCTGTACAGGCGCCTTGGTTCAAGAAAGGTGCCTTATACAAATAAAGAATGATTGACTGATTGATATCTTGTACGCTTTGGTGCCCACTTGTATCCCCAAGATTTGATTATTATCCAGAAGAGTTCTGGTCCAGGGCTTAAAGTTGAGAGTAAAAAGATATGGAGAGAGCAGACAGCCCTGCCTAGTTCCCTTCTTCAACAGTAACTGTTCTGAATGAACCCCATTACATGCAATCTTAGCTGATGGGTGTATATACAGTAGTCTTATCCATTGAAGGAAGCTGTCTGGGAACCCAAATTCCTTGAGGGTGCTTAGCAAGAAGTCCCAAAAGACCCTGCCAAATGCCTTCTCAGCATCCAAGGACATAAGCACAGCCAGTGTTTTCAGTTCCCTGGATGTGGAGGATGGGGGCCACCTTCCATCAGTGATCAGTGGACCGTCTCCCTTGCATAAACCCAACCTGTTCAGGGCCAGGTAAGGTGGGTCATACTTTGATAACCCTTGTGGCCAGGATCCTTGCCAGCATCCTGATATCTAGATTAAGAAGGGAAATATATCTGTAATTTGGGAGTTATTCAAGAACTTTATCAGATTTAGGTATGAGTGTAATGTGGGCCTCCTGCAGTGAGTGATCACGTGATTTACATTGCTGGCTTTGTTAAAGAGTGCAGCTAGGTAAGGTGCCACTTCTTCCTTCAGAGCCTTATAAAAGTTTGAGTAGAAGCTGTCTGGGCCCAGGGCTTTGTCAGGAGTCAGACTTTGTACTGCACTAAGTACCTCATTCCCTATAATGTCCCCTTCTAAGCCAAGTGTTTGTTCAGTAGTAAGCTTGTGGATGTTTGCCTGAGAGAGCTTTCTCTGGACGTCTACTAATGAACTGGGCTGTTCAGCTGCATAAAGCTCCCTATAGTATTTCCCAAAGGCCTATGCTATGTCTGAGGAACACAAAATATGTGGCACACACCTATATAGTGCAAAATATGTTTATTTATGCAAAAACAGCAGTAAATATTATCCTAGCACTTCAAGGATGATCTGCTTCTTTATCAGGGAGCATGTCTCTAGGCTTTGTAATGATAGATTCCTGGGCAGATGTGTGGACCCCTTTAATTATTCTGGACATCTCTTGTTGTCCGAGTCTCATTGCAAGGAGCCTCCCTGCTTTGTCCCCTTTGTCTGAATATTTCATTTTGGCTCTGAAGATGGCATGCTCGGCTTGCTCCCTTAGAACCTCTTCATTCTTGGCTCTACATGTGCTAAGTTGGAGCCATTCCTCCTCTTGAGAAGAGATAGAGATATGTTTCTCCCTGTCTCTTATATTCTGCAAAAGGTGGGCACACTCTGCCTTTTTCTTTCTTGTGGTTACTAATCTAATTAATTCACTTCTGAACATGCATTTAAATGCTCCACATAGGTGTTTGTGTTTGCTTACCTAAGTTTGGTTTTCTTTGAAGAAGTGTGCTTCACTCGTCAAACCTAATCTCTGTCTGTGTTGTCAGTGGGTTGCTTGTGTAGCTGTAAAGGGCAATGGTCTGAGACCACTCTAGGTATGATTTTACAGCATGTGACTCCTCCTCCTAGCAATTCAGAGCTTATGATGTGGAAGTCCAGTCGAGATGAGGATTTGTGTACAGGTGACCTGTATGTGTACTCTCTAGTGTTAGGCTGTCGGAGTCTCCATGGCTCTACAAGCCCTAATGTATCTTGGAGTTCACAACTGGCACAGTGGCAAGGTGACAAGGCCAAGTGTGTCAAGCCTGATCTGTCTGTAGCTGAGTCTTGTGCTAGATTCAAATCCCCAGCTATGATCATGGGTGTATGGGCAAACTTGGCCAGGTCTGTGGGAAGTGAGGTGCAAAAAATAGAATCTTCTTTGCTGTGGCCATAAATTGAAGCCAGAATGAGGTCCCTCCATCCTAGAATACCCCTAACAATGTTGTACTTTCCCTTTTGGCCTATTTTTTGTTCATTTGCCAGAAATAGTGTATTCCTCAGGATAAGGATAGCAGTAGTTGCTCGTCGTTTGTTGCAGTCACTGGCAGCAAAGATCTGCCATATCCATTCTCTTCTCCAGAGATTATTCTGGTCTGTTTTTGTGTGAATCTCTTCAAGAAGGGCAATTCGGGTACCCAGTGTTTTTAGGTGCCTTAGTATTTGATGCTATTTCTCTCTGGTTTATGCCCCATTAATGTTCCAGGTGATCATACTGTATATGTCATTAGCCGTAATCTGGGACAATGGTGCATATTCTCCAGTATCTGGAATGGTCCCCCCAAGACATACCCCTTCTGCTAGTTTGGTTTAACTGTAAGTCATGCAAGGGTTGGGGGGTGCACTGATAATGAGTGGCTACTAACCAGAAGAATCTGCTGCGAGATGAACATATCAGAAGAGCAAGTGCTGAGTGCAAATTATGTATCTGTAATAATGGCATGAAGTAAAAAACAACACAACAAAAAACATGCAACATTTTAATATACGTCAACCAGAATGTTGTTACTAAGCTCAGTACTGCACAATGAGAAAAAGTGTACCGGGTTTATAGATGTCCCCATCTGTCCCATCCAAGGCCCCCTGTTTTCTGCAGTTCTGCAGCATGTGGTAAATTGCTGCAGAAATCAAAGCAAGCCACAGAATTTGGGTTTGGCCACAGAATTTGGGTCTGACTGCAGACATTTCACAGAAACTGCCCAGTAAGTTAGACAGAGACTGCCCCCACTCCTTTCTGCCTGTGTGTAGCTTTATAAGAACTAAAATTGATCTCTAACAATCTCAGCCACTCAAACCCTGCCCACCTCTCCCGAAGCCCCTTGAGTTACCCTATTTTTTATAATGGCACCCTTTTCTGCTCATAGGTAGCTTAATGATACAATGCCTTTTCCTGTCACAGTTAATGGCCCAGAATGCATGTCCCTCATCCCAGAAGTGCTTTCTGGGCCCACACAAAGACATACTGGGCACGAATCCAGCATTTGAGCCCAACAGTAATAGGAAGCAGTAGAGGATCACACTACAGTGTTGACCCAAAAACTGTGGCAATATTAAAAAAAGAGTGATTCAATGAGGCTCTGGATGGAGTGAGTTTTGTGGCTAAGATATGCAAGGTAGGTTTTTCTTATTTAATGAGGGGGCAGATTAATGTCTATGAAGAGACCTTACAATACTTTTGAGGGAGGAAGAAGTTGAGGATCATTGTATAGTGTTGGACTGGATCTGGGTAATGACAAATTTAAAACTACAAAGCCATTTAATTGCACTCTGAAGGCTATTTAGGAAGGTGGTGGGGCTGAGATGGGCAGGGTTTGGCTTTATCTGTTTTAGAACCATGAGAGGGAATGTGCTTGCTGGGGCAGAGAGCAATTTGCAATCTATATAGGGTTAAGCACAAAAGGTAGCTGTGGATGGGTTTGGGAGGTTGCCAATCTGATGAATCCGCTTTGGTGCCTGCAGGAGAAATATGTATTATAGAAAAATAAAGAAAAGTGGCAGCCAAGTAAACAAAATTGTTGAGGCAGGAAACAAATGAGAGAGAATACTGGATAGTCTAAAAAAATTAAGAAGTCAAGGTAAGAAAAGTGAAATGACAAAGCTAAAGATCTCTAATCTTAGCCTCAGTTTATCTTCCACCCTCTAAAGCCAGGGATGGCCTCCCAAAAATACTGGATACAATTGCTACCCTTCCTAAGGGCACAGAGCTTCTCATAACAGGTGACTTTAACATCAATTGGGAGGGCAGGGAATCCACGCCTTTCAAGAACATGGTTGCTACTTCCAACCTGACCCAACTCGTAGACAGTCCAACAAGGTGGAACCACAAAACAGGAAAAGACACCCTTCTCGATTGGCTCCTCTCGAGTTCCCCTTCTCAGATCGCTGAGCTTAAGGTCCTGCCTGACACCTTAAGTGATCACTCCCCAGTCACTTTGACATGGTCAAACAAATTGAGCAAGCCCCCGCCTATCATAATTAGTAGTAGGGTCTTGGGGAAGGGCAAGCTTAGGGCCCTCTCCTCTGCCCTCTCCCAGCATGACTGGTCCCCCATCGATCATGCGCTTAATATTGACCAGGCCCTAAGATACTTAACAGAGGGCTTCAACAACATTTGTGGTATCTTTGCACCACGGAGGAAAAGAAAAATTCAGGGTCAAGTTAATGGCTGGATCACAGGGGATCTCCTCGCCCAGATGAAGGAAAGGGACAACCTCTGGGAAAAAGCCAGGTCCTCTTGCAGCAAACACAACTTCCAATGCTATAGAGCTGCAAGAAACCACTGCACCAACCTTATCCACCAAGCAAAGGCCAACTTCCACAAGGAGCAGCTTAATAAAACTTGGGGCAATGGGAACAGTTTTTGGGAGAACATCAAAAACCTTCTTGGGAAGGATAAGAAAAAGATCCCACGCTCGCTCAACATCAACAACGCCACGATTACTGACCTACGGCACATCGTGAATTCTCTCAACACAGCGTTTACTGGCCTGACTGGAGTGCTACCCACCACTGAATACCTGCACCCTGCTGGGGAACAAACCAACTACATGCCTCAAGGGGGCTCAACCCCATTTTCTACTTCAAAAAAGTGTTAGTGAAGGAGGCTTACAAACACATAAAAAAAATACTAGGCAAGACCAGAATGGGGAGTGATGGAGTCGATATGAAACTCCTATCCCTAACACTGTATGTCATTGTCATGCCAGTTACAAAATTATTTAACAAATCGCTGGCTCTTGCACAATTCCCCAGGATTTGGAAACAGGCTCTCGTGACGCCGGTGCACAAGAATGGTGATATGACATGCACCACCAATTATGGGCCAATATCCATCCTCTTTCCCTTATCTAAAGCCCTGGAAAAGATTGTGGCCACCCAACTCACAGATTACCTCAACAGATACAACCTATTATGTCCCAACCAACATGGCTTCAATCAGAATCATAGTACCTCCACTGCCTTGCTGGACTACACTGACTACTTGCACAAGGCACTAGACGAAGGAAAATTGGTGGGGTCAGTCTTCATAGACCTCATTAAAGCCTTCGACACTGTCAATCACTCTCTCCTCCTGACTCACCTACAGAACCTGGGGGTTGCAACCACTGCTGTCTGCTGGTTCAAGGACTACCTAACACACAGAAGCCAACGTGTAAAAATTGGGCACACAGTATCTAGCTACAACGAGGTATCTTTAGGGGTCCCACAAGGGTCAATACTGGTGCCTTACTATTCAGCCTCTTCCTAAATAATCTTCCTGAAGCCGGTGACACTAAACTGATACTATACGCAGATGACGCTGTACTTCTCACCAGCAGTTCATCAATAGTAGCCCTCCACTCTGAGCTGCAGGCATCCTTCTACAAACTGGAAGACTGGTTCTGTAGCCATAAACTTCTATTAAACTACAAAAAGACCAAGGTGATGCTCACAGCTAGCCCATGGCACAAAAAGAAGCTCCCTCCCCTCACCATCTCCAATAAAGTCAGTGAGCCGCTAGAACAAGTTCACTCCTTCAAGTACCTGGGGGTCACCATTGATGACTCCCTCACCTTCACCCAACACATCGACACAGTGGTAAAGGCAGTGAACACCAAGCTGGGTGTACTCTATAGGCATAAAAAGTATCTCACTCCAGAGGCCCTCCATCTCTCAGTCTCCAGCTCCATCCTTTATGCCATCAATTATGGATTGGTGGTCTACAGTGCAGCAACAGACACTGCACTAAAAAGGATTCACATTGCCCTCAACAAGGCATGTAGGCTCACAATGGCTGCAGATCAAAATACCCACACCTGCTCCTTATATGAGCAGACCGATTGGCTGCCACTAAAGAACAGGATTATATTCCAAACATGTCTCCTTGGAAAAAAGGCGCTAATGGGTAACCCCCCCATGCATTTCTATCATCCTAACACCAAGTGCTACCAGCTATACCACCAGAGGCAGGATGAGGTGTGCCCTATCAACACCTTTCCATAAGAACTGTGCAGGGACAGCATGCTTTCAGCTATAGGGCCCCCCAATGGCTCAATGAAATTCCAGTGTACATTCTAAACTCCCAATGCATCTCGCAATTCAAAAATGGCTTAAGGCAATACCTTCTTACTAGGACAGTTTGTGACTGCCACTAGGACTCTAACACCCATAATGCCCACTCACCCACACTGTCCTTCCCTTCCTTTTACCCCCATTCTTCCCCCTTGTCCTATCCCTCTGTCTTCCTCTCCCCCATGCCTTTTCCTCTACTGGATCAACCTTATAGCCAACCTACCACCACTACCTCCCAACCTCCTAGACAAAGCCACTTTTTGTCGCCCACTCTCCCCCAACCCCCTCACCTTGACTCCTCCTCCTCGGACTCCCACACTAGGTGTCACACCTCTTTATCTCCTTCGCTACATACACACACTGTCCTTTACCCTAGTTGAATGCTCTTGATGCTGTACTAACCCCATTGGTACTATGAATGGCATTGTAACCTTATTGTATACTACCTACCTACTATTCGAGAATTGTATATAAACTGTTTGTTCTTGTTGTCATTGTCACTGTTTGACGTGGAACCTTTGTAAAAGAGCTCTGAGCTCAAAGGTATGATCCGAATCCCTAAATAAATAAATAAAAATATTATTTATTCAGAATGTGGAAACTGAGAGAAGAGAGAAATAAAGAGAAATAGAGAAAAAAATCACAATGACACTGCAGATGATACAGTTTTAAATATTTTAATGTTTATATGTTGCTTCAGGACAATATTGTATTGGTAAAAATGGAAGGGTAAATCAGGGATCAAGACAGGTTCAAAATGTTGGTGAGGGCAAGTCAATTTACCCAAAGAGCACTAATGCAGCTTCATTTTTTTTTATTTAAAAGCATACATATATTGACCTTTTAATAGAATAGTGAAAATAAACAATTATTTAAGGATGGGAACTTAAGTGACTGAATCAAATTTGTGCTCTGTGTAACTGACAGCCTTATCTCTTACAGTTCCCTAGTCTGATGGCCAGCCCCAGCGTATCATCATTCTGTGATGAAATTGTTTGTGAGGCATTGCAAATATCATCCCTTTCCTTCCTGGGGTTGGGTGGTGGGGCTATGATGGACGGGGGTGAAATACACTGGAGTTTAAAAACTGGGATTAGGCATAGCTGTTAATGGGGGGAGGGGATCATGTAAGGGAGAGGAGAGAGAATCTTGCTGCCATTAGGCCCGGGGTGGGGAGCAGGAGGAGAGAGAGAGAGAGAGAGAGAGAGAGAGAGAGAGAGAGAGAGAGCATTACTGCCATTAAGGGGGAGGGGAAGGAGAGAGAGAGAGAGAGAGAGAGAGAGAGAGAGAGAGAGAACGTTGCTGCCATTAGGTAGGTGGAAGATGGGGAGGAGAAAGCTTTTCCTTTGCTAAGTTGGGGAAGGGGTAGAAGAGAGCAGAGAGAACTGCAGCCTTTTCGTCTGGGGTGGAGCAGATAGCTTTTCTGCCATTATTTTCTCTGGGGAAGGGAAGCTTTACCTGACATAGAAACATAGACAATTAGACTACATAGATAAAAGAAAAAAGTGAAAAAAGGCAGCTAAGCCACCATGATAGGCCAGTGATAGCACAATAAAGTTCCATGACGGTAAGCCACGTTCAGGTGAGATCCTGGGATCACTCAGCCCGCTCTAGGACAGCTTGTGGTTAGGGGTGCTGCAGATGCCAGGGCTTGCCTTTCTGTCTAGGGCAGGGAGGTGCGCATAAAAGAAAATGAAGAAAAGATAAAGCCAAGGTAATAAAGATGACAACCAAGCTAAACTAAGTGAGGAATACTGTATTTCTACTGAAGTTTTGAGGTTTTACCATGGTTTTACATTTTCCAGCCTTCTTTAACACCGAGTGATGCGACTCAGTTTCGTTGGAATTGTCATGTTTGCATTGTTTATTGACCTACTTTGAACTCATTTTTTGATTGATTTTTTTATTATTTGAGTTTGTTTTCTTTTCTTTCCTCCTTGATTCTCCCCTACTATGTGAGAGGTAGCAGGGGTTGATCCATTTTGGACATTTTTGTCCAGAGTGGTGAGAGTACTCTGGTTTCCCAAAACTCAAACTTATATTCCATTTTTGGACTGGTTTTAGTTTCGATTTTTAGTTTCCTTTTGTATAATTTTTGCTTATACTGTATTGTATTTTGTCTTGGAGTGGGGGTATCCATAGGGGTGTTTGAGAGGGCTGTTATTAGAGTCCAGGTTACCTTGCTGGGTTTAAATATAGGTATTCCAGGGGTTGTGGGGCATGTGGGAGTGTTGTTTTTGTTGATTTTAGGCAAGTTGAGGGTTGAAGATCTGTTGGCTTATTGCTCTCCTGGCTAGGCACTACTCCCCCTCTGAACTTCAAGACCTCCACCCCTTTCATTGTCCCCCCTACCAGTAGTGGTTTATAACCGCTGAAGGGCATTGGGTATAGTCAGCAGGAAATGGAGGTGGGATGCGGTCCCGAATCTACGAGGGGGGTAAGCAGGACAGCCATATCAGGGTTGTACGGACCAGGAGACGCCCTGGGGTGAAATGGTCTCTAGAACATGGTTCTCCATATCTAGTTTCCATACCCAAGGGCTCCAGTACTTCTTGGCTGATAGCTCGGCCAGCCCCGGAATCTTGTCTGACTCGAGAAATGTTATGCAATGCCAGGTCTATTAGGAACAAGATGCGGTCATCACTAATTTTGTTGGGACAGCAGACCTGGCTTGCATCACCAAGACCTGGCTTGATGACAATGCAGGTCCCATTTTGGAGGTGGCTGTCTTGGCCGAGTTCTCAGTGATACACCTGGGCAGGGGTGTAGCTGTTTGCTTTAAGTCAGAATTGGGCCTTACTGGTGTGCCAGTTGAGGAGGTCAGATCATTTGAGTTTACCGTGGTAGCAAGTGTGGGCTGAAGGATCGTTCTTATCAACCATCAACCCAGAGGTGAGAAACTATTCCTGCAGGAAGTAGCAGACTTCATTGTTGACATGGCGTTCAAGTCACCCAGGTTGATGGTCCTGAGCGACTTCAATGCCTGGGTCGACGACAAACTCTCACTTTTTGAACAAGACTTCCTCCAACTTATGAATTTGTTGGGGTTCACACAGGTAGTTGCCTCTGCTACCCATAGCCATGGTCACTCACTTGATCTGGTTTTCCTCCTGGGGATGGAGACCTCTGACTTGGTGGTGGAACCGGTCATATGGTCCGATCACCATACCATAAGGTTCAATCTCCAGGCTCCCTCTTATAGGCCTGCCTCTGTGGAGATGGTCAGATACCGCCCTTTGAGGACTGTAACCCCAGATGCTCTACTGGCAGTATTGGATTTATCAGGATTTCCAGAGGTGAGCGAGGATCCAGAGAGTTTAGTTCAGGCCTATACCCTTGAGGAAAGAAGGGAGAGGGGGGACATGATAGAAACTTTTAAGTATCTCAGTGGAATCAACAAAGTCCAAGAGGGTAGCATCTTTCAGAAAAAGAGATGTGCAAGAACAAGGGGACACAATTTAAAGATGGGGGGGTAGTTCCAGGGCAATGTGAGGAAGTATGTTTTCACAGAGAGGGTAGTGGATGCATGGAACAGCCTTCCTGAGGAGGTGTGGGGTCTAAAACCGTGGGAGAATTCAAGAATGCATGGGACAGACATAAGGCAATTCTTGTGGGGGGTAGGAAGAAATAGGCTGTTGGTTAACTAGGATCTGTAGCCTATCCTGTAGGTAGGGAAATGGGCAGACTAGGTGGGCCAAGCGGTCCTTATCTGCCGTCAAAGTCTATATTTCTATGTATAATAAGGCTGTTACTGAAGCTCTGGATTCTATCACTCCTGTCCGTGTTTTCCCTCTCTCTCTCTCCGCCCTCGGTCCCCTTGGTTTGACGGGACCTTGAGGGAGTTGAGACGAGTTGGACGAAGGTTAGAATGACGCTGGTGGAAATCGACCCTTGAGGCTGACCAGCTTAGATTGATGGATCTTTATCAAATCTATCAATCAGCAATCACTCGTAAGAAAGCAGAGTTCCTGTCCGGGGAGATTGCTGCCACTCAGAATCGACCGGCTCAGCTCTTTTGAACTGTGGACAGCTCAACCTGTCTGCAGGTTTGAAGTGTGTTTTCACAAGTTAAGTGTGATGAGTTTGCTCAATTATTTGCAGATAAGGTGATCAACATCAGGGCCAAGATCCATCCAGCGCTGTCTATGGGGGTTGACGGTGCTCAGTGCTGGGTCACTCCTCCTCGGTTTTCCTGGACATCTTTCGACCAACCAGAGATTGTGGACATCGTGCAGATTGCCCAGAGTATGCGGCCAACATGCTGTAGTTTGGATCTGGGTCCCACACGCCTATTAATGGGGTGTACTGAGTCCATCGGCACAGTCCTTACAAAGATTGTTTGGTGCTCCTTAGAGTCGTGTGAGTTTCCCAGCTCCCTGAAGGAGGCGGTGGTGACACTGCTCCTTAAGAAAGCTGCTCTGGACCCGAAATGCTTTGCTAACTACAGGCCTATCTCTAACCTTCCCTTTGTTGGGAAGGTGATTGAGAAAGTAGTTGCGTTGCAACTGAAGAGCCACCTTACCATCCACGATATCTACGATCCCCTCCAGTCTTGTTTCCAGAAAAGGCATAGTACCGAGACCGCTGTGGTTTGGGTGCTCAATGGTCTTCTGATGGCAAGAGACCAGAAGCACCGCTCCATCTTGGTGCTTCTTGATCTCTCTTCAGCATGTGACACAGTGGACCATGGCGTGCTACTTGAGCGCCTGAGGGTAATCTGCGGCCTGGCTGGTCCAGTCCTTAGATGGGTTCAGTCTTTCCTCTCCAGC
Source organism: Neoceratodus forsteri (assembly GCA_016271365.2). Lineage (NCBI taxonomy): Eukaryota > Metazoa > Chordata > Ceratodontiformes > Ceratodontidae > Neoceratodus > Neoceratodus forsteri. Next base: position 691,397,023 of record CM028129.1, read on the forward strand.
AGATCTCAGAGGGTGGTGTTGTTGTTTTTTTTTCCCCTCCAACCCATTCTTTCTGCCGTGTGGGGTCCCCCAGGGCTCGGTGCTGTCCCCGATATTGTTCGCAGTGTATATGCTGCCCCTCTGAGACATTGTGAGATGATATGGGCTGAGGTTTCGCTGCTACGCAGATGATACCCAGCTCTATCTCTCTTTTGAGCCCGACCAGGATAGTGCGGTCTCAGTCTTTAACAGCTGCCTGGTGGAACTGCATGACTGGATGAGATCCAGTTGATTGAAACTGAATTCCAAGAAGACTGAGGTGTTGGTGGTGAATTCGGATCACCGGATAGAGAGGTCATTAGTGGGGCTACCTTCCGGTCTTTGGCTCGGAGGTGCCCAGCTGTCTTCCTCTGAACAGGTGCATGACCTGGGGGTGGTTCTTGATGATGGGTCCACACTGCATTCGCAGGTGTCGGCAGTCATCAAGTCTTCATTTTATCATCTTAGGAACATCACCAGGGTTAAGCACCTTTTTCTGTCCAGCGACCTGCCGACATTTATCCACACCTTTGTGACTTTGTGCCTAGACTACTGTAACTCCCTCTATCTGGGTCTTCTAGGGATTGATATCCATTGTTTGCAGCTGGTGCAGAATGCAGCAGAATGGTTGTGGACTGGAACTCCTTGTTTTAGTCACACCACTCTTGTGCTGCACGAACTGCACTGGCTGCCTGTACAGTGGCGGATCACCTTTAAGGTCAGACTTCTGACCTATAAGGCCCTGGACGGACTGGGTCTGAGCTATCTGCAAGATCTCTTGATTCCCTACAGTCCTGGCCATCCCCTCCACTCAACTGATGAGGGGTTATTAGAGGTTCCCAGGGTTCGGCTGAAAACATCTGGGGCCCGAGCTTTTATGTATGTGCCCCTAATTTGTGGAACTCTCAACCGCGTCAGATTCAAGAGTGCAGGACTGTGGAGAGCTTTAAGGCAGCATTAAAAACTCACCTATTTCAAAAAGCATTTTGTGAGTATATTACCTAACTCATCTGTATTCTGTTTCGCCAGCTTTTATGGATTGTTATTAACTTATTGTTTTGATATCAACATTTTAATATGTACAGCACTTTGGCTTGGAGAATTGCACTGTATAAATAAAGCTTATTATTATAAAGATTTATTCAAAATGGGAAAACTAAACTAGGAAAGAGTGAAACAGAAAAAAAAGAGAAATAATCTAACACTGCAGATGCTTAATGTTTTATATTTTTAATGTATGATAATTTTTGGGGGTGGCAGTATGGGGAGCCTCTGTGTCCCACAAAGCTTGCCAGCCCCAACAGCAGCTGTGTATGGGTCCCCAGATAGGTGTTCACAGAAGAGGGGAATTTTGGGTGCTCCATGTCTAGGCTACTTCAGGCTCCCCCTTGGGTAACAGCTTGCCAGCTGTGTGGTTGTTGCCACCAGGCTGGGGCGCCTGCCAGTAGCCGTTAATGTTGCATACAATGACATTAGGCTCTGAATTCTAAATTCCATAAATTCTAACTGAATTGAGCTATTTGTTGGTTTTATTGCATTACTTGCCTTACTATTGTTTTAACTGTATCTGTGTGTGTTTTTGCAGTCCCTTGCTTGTTCTGAATGTGAGGCACCCAGTGCCTCCGGGATTGGGTGCCATAAAAATAAACTTTGCCTTGCCTTGCCTAAATAGATTTAGATAAATATGGAAAGCCAGAACAGCTACTGGAAAGCATAAAACTGGATGCTTAAGGGAAATTATGTAACTTATATTTTTGGGTTAGGAGATAGGAGTCCTCCTCACAGGCCATCCTTGCTGGGTTTCCCAAAACTGTAATGCTGGTTCTGTACTATTTATTTATTAATGTGCCACAGAACTTTAAACCTTGCCACAAAGCTTGACTTAACTGTGCCTCAGAAGTTTGTTCACAGTGCCACAGAGAACAGGGGTCCTTGCCCAGTACCAATCATTGTGGTACTCCACTGGTCACTCTCCCGTCCTCCGAGTGACTGCTGTTTACCACTGTCCACTGCCTCCTATCTTTTAGCCTGTTTAATACCCGGACACCACTTTGTCCCCCATCCCTCAGGTTACTAAGTTCCTTTATCAGCCTCCTGCATAGAACAGTGTCAAAGGCCTCACTGAAGTCAAGATAGGCCACATCCACTGCCCTCCCCGATCCACCTCCCTTGTTACCCAGTCAAAGAAATCTATAAGATTTGTTTGACATGACCTCCCCACTGTGAAGCCATGCTGCTGGTGGTCCTGCAGCCCATGTGTCTCCAGGTACTTCATCAGTCTCTCCTTCAGCAAGGACTAAATTAACTTCCCCGCCACTGACATGAGACTGACTGGTCTATAATTACTGGCCTCCTCCCTGCTGCTGCTCTTGCGCAGAGGAACAAATCAGCCACCCTCCTTCTGTCTCCTCACCGGACCTCCTGACCCTTCCACTCCTCTGAGGTGGGCGTCTTAGTGATTCCCAGGGTTCAGCTAAAATCTGCATGTGAGAGAACCTTTGATGTTGCTGGCCCAACTGTGTAGAACTTGCTCCCCAGATCTCTGATGAAGGGCCCCCCCTCACTGAGGCCTTTAAATGGGTCATGAAGTCCTATGTTTTTACAGCTGCTTTTAATTTATCCTAACATCTCGGTTATAAAAATGTTATGGTTATTTTATTATTAATTATGTTTTATTTCATTTATTTTAGTCAGTTTTGATAGTCTGACTATGTTAGTTTGTTGATGTAATGAGTTTCTGAGGTTGTATATGTTGTATTGCTCTTATGTATATTGTACAGCACTCAGAACCTATAGGAATGAGCACTTTACAAATAATGTTTTGCTTGCTTCCTTTGCTTGCTTGCTCCCCTTTCTCTGGAACCACCCCCATCTCCAATGAGGCACAAAATAGCATTGCAGAGGGGCCGCTAGCACATGCTCAGTTCCTTAGGTTCCCTTGGGTGAATCCTGTCAGGCCCCATTGCCTTGTTTTCTTTAAGGGCTTCCCACCCCTGTTGGACTCTCTCTTCCATAAATAGACTAGTGTGCGCACTCCTCCTCCTCTCTCCGGGGTACGTAAATACATGATGCCCCCTTTCCACTGTGAAGACAGAGCAGAAGTGTTCATTTAAAAATGTAGTTTTTTTGGTCTTCCTCTGCAAATCCTCCCTCCCAGTCTTCTGATATTCGCTATATCACCCCTTGCCTTCCTCTTTTCACTCTCATACCTAAAGAAAGTCTTACCCCCATTTTTGACATCCTGGGCAATCTTTTCCTCAGTTGAGCCTTTGCTGCACTTACCCTCCTTCCTACCTCCCTGTATTTCACCAGATATACCTCCCAGTCTGCTTTCATGTGGGTCTCCTTGTATTTCCTAAAAGCTGGGGGGTTTTTTTCTCCTTTACCACTTTATTCACCTCCTTTGAGAACCACAGTGGCCTCTTTCTCCATTATCCATGCTTATTACATTTAAACAGCTTGCTATTGCCCTAGTTATTCCTTCCTTTATTCTATTCCATTGAGCCTCCATTCCCTTGTTACCCCCCCCAAGGTATTTCCTGAGGCAATCTCCCATTTCCACAAAATCTGCTCTCCTGAAGTCCAGGAACCCTCATCCTAGTATGTTTTTCTTCCTACCCAATCCCTATGTCAAACTGCACTGTACAATGATTGCTTGAACACAGGGGCAACCCCCAGTGATGTCTGCAATATTGTCTCTGTTCATAAGTTCCTAATCCTGCACTGCCCTATCCCTAGTGGGATCTGAAACCAGCTGCCTGAGAAATGCCCCTTGCAGGGGGTTTAGGATACCCCTGCTGCTAGTTGTAGCCATTGCCTAGATGTTCTAGCCCACATCCTGTAGACTAAAGTCACCCATAATTATTACTTCCCCCTTCTTTGCCATTTTCTGTATGGCCTCCCCAAAACTCTGTCATAGAAACATAGATAGAAACATAGATTTTGGTGGCAGAAAGGGACCCACCCATCCTGTCTGCCCATTGTCTCTGCCTATTCTATCACCCCTGATGCTAGTTGGTCATACGTGTCACTGCCTCCGCACACTCCTCTACCTAATATGCCCCTGTGCCTGTCCTATGCATGTTTGCAGCTCCACAGTCTTGGCCCCCGCTACCTACTCTGGCAGGTTGTTCCAGTCATCCACTACCTTTTCCATGAAGAAGTAGTTCTGCACATATCTGCTACACTCCCCTCTTTTATCTTCATTGCATGCCCCCTTGTTCTACTGCCTTCCTGTCTCTGAAATAGACCCTACACTTGCACCTTGTTCACTCCTGTGAAGTACCTATAGGTTTCAATCATGTCCCATCTCACTCTCCTCTCTTCTAGGGACTACATGTTGAGTTCCTGCAGCCTTTCCTCATATGGCTTCCTGTCTAACCCTCTCACCATTTTGATTGCCCTCCTCCATACTGCCTCCACCCTTTCAATGTCCTTGCAGTGGTGCGGCTTCCAGAACTTGACATAGTACTCCAGGTGGGGCCTCACCAGAGAGTGATACAACAGTAGCACCACCTCCATCCTCCTGCTAGAAATCCCTTTCTCAATGCACCCCAGCATCCTGCTAGCCTTTCCCACTGCTTTATCACACTGCCCAGCTACCTTGAAGTCATCAGATGTATGAACCCTAGATCTCGTTCTTGGTTGGTGACTGTAAGCTCCACTCCTTCCATCTTATACACAGCCCCTGGATTCCACAGTCCTAAATGCATAATCTTGTACATTTTGGCATTGAAATCCAACTGCCACACCCTAGGCCATTCCTCTAGTTTCCTCACATCCCTTTGCATTCTCTCCATTCCTTCCTGAGTGTCAACCCTGTTGCAGATTTTTGTATCATCCACACAGAGACACACCTTACCCTCAAACTCCTCTGTAATGTCACTTATGAAGTAATTGAAGAGGACTGATCCCAGCACCAAACCCTGTGGCACCCCACTAGTCACTCTCCTTTCACCTAAGTGGCTACTGTTTACCACCACCCTTTGCCTCCTGTCCATTAGCCAGTTTAATACCCAGCTTGTCTCTTTCTCTCCCACCCCCATGTTGCTTAGTTTCTTAAATGGCCACTTGTGTGGCACAGTGTCAAAAGCCTTACCAAGGTCTAGAGAGGCCACGTCCCCTGCTCTCCCTTGATCCACCTCCCTGATAATGATAGCCCAGTCAAAGAAATCGATGAGATTAGTTTGACATGATCTTCACCCTGTGAAACCATGCTGCCAGTGGTCCTGCAGACCTTTTGTCTTCAGATGCTCCATGAGCCCATCTTTCAGTAGTGTCTCCATTAACTTCACCACCACTGATGTGAGATTGACTGGCCTGTAGTTGCTAGTATCCTTCCTGCTGCCACATTTGTGCAGAGGGACCACATTGGCCCTCCTCCAGTCCAAACAACACTGCCAGAGCGGCAACCAGCACTGTGCTCAGTTCCTTTATGACCCCTGAATGAATCCCTTCTGGTCCCACTTCCTTATTCTTCTTTAAAACTTTCAGCCTCTTTTGGACCCTCTTCATTAAGAATGGACTTGTGTCCACTTACCCTCTCTCTGTTGTATATTGCAGCATGCTGGTCCATCCCCCAACCCTCTACCATGTAGACCGAGCAAACGTAATTGTTTAGTATTTCCGCTTTCTCTTGATCTTCTTCTGCGCAGTCCCCCCTGCCTTCCTGCTTCTCACTGTCCCACCCCTTCTCTTCTTCCTTTCCCCCCACATACCCCTTTTTTGACTTCCTTAGCTATCCTCTCCTCTGTTAGTGCTTTAGCTGCCCTCACCCTCTTTCCTACCTCCCTTTGTTTTGCCAGGTATAGCTCCCTGTCTTCTTCCTTCTGGGTCTGCTTGTACTTTCTAAATGCTGTCTTCTTCTCCTTCACTACATGTGCCACCTCCTTGCAGAATGATAGCACCCTCTTTACAGTCCCTTGCTTATGTCCTATAAACAGCATCCCATTGCTTGGGCTTTATCCTCCTTAATATTTCTCCATTGAGCCTCCACTACTCCTCTGCCTTTCTCCTTCAAGGCATTCTCTGGAGCAGTTCCTCATTTCTTTAAAATCTGCCTTCCTGAAGTCCAGGACCCTCATCTTAGTGCTTTTTTCCCCCTGTCCTATCCATATGCCAAGCCACACTACTATTTGTGATGTTAGCAATGCTGTCTCTGTAAGTACCAGGCCCAGCACTGCCTCATTCTTAGTGGGTACCAAACCCAGCTGCCGGAGAAATGCCCCTTGTATGAAGTCGAGGATGGCCCTCCCTCTTAATGTAGCTGCAACGAGAATTCCCCAGTGTGCATCCCGTAGATTTAAGTCCCCCATTATCAAAACTTCCTCCTTGCTGGCCATTTTGATAATGTTTTCCCCAAGGGCTCTGTCTAAATTCCCCCCTCATGTTGGACTGCTGTACACCACCCCCATAATGGCCCCCACCTCCAGCCCATCATTGTCCCCCTGTTGCCACTGTATCTCAGTGGCCCTAATAACACTTTTTCACATATAAAACAACCACACTGCCTTTCCTCCCTGACCTTTCCTTCTGGAACATGGTGTAGCCTGGGATGGCCACTTTCCAGCTGTGGTTGTCCATGCACCATGATTCCGTTATGGCCACCAGATCCACGTCTGCCTCTGCAATGATTGCTTCAGGGTCAGGAATTTTGTTTCTTAGACTCCTTGAGTTGGCACACGTGACTTTCCATTCCCTTTGTCCCTCTCTCCCTCTAATCTGCCTCTCCTTCCTGCTTCCTTCTCTTGCCCCCTCTGTTACCACAGTCCTGCCCTCCCCTGATACATTGTCTTCTTGCCTTCCCTCCTTCCCCTCTCTTCCAAGTGAGATTCCTCCTCCAGACTTACCTGCCCTGCCCTTCTTTTTGCTTTCATCAACCACTGGGAACTTTCTTCTCCCTGGGTTAACATTCCCTGTTGCACTAGTCTCTGGGGGGTGCAGTCGCTTCCTCCCTCAGTCTTTCTGCCGCCCCCTTAGCTAGTTTAAATGGTCATTAGAGTAGCATTTAAACCCTCCACCCAGGACTGCCATTCTAATCCTGAATGGGTGAAGGCTGTCTCTCTCGTACAGGATTCCCTTATGGCCACCAGATCCAGGTCTGCCTCCATAATGATTGCCTCAAGGTCAAGGGTTTTGTTTCCCAGACTCCTTGCATTGGCGCACATGGCTCTCCATTCTCTTTGTCCCTTTCTCCCTCTAACTTGCCTCCCCATCCTGCTTCCCCTTTGCCCCAAAGCCCCCTCTGTTATCACAGTCCTGCCTTCCCCTGTTACCCCCCCAGTGGTGGCTTGTACCCCACCCCTATATATATATAAAACCCATGACCCTATCTCCAGGACAACACAGAGAACCTCTTGCTCCTCCTTTTTCCCAATGTGACTTTGTATTTCCATGGTCTTAATACTTTCACTTAGATATAACCCCCTCACCCCAATTCTTCCTGCCCCATCTTTTCTAAACATGTTGTACCCCAGTATGGCCACTTCCCAGCTGTGGTTGTCAGTACACCATGATTCTGGTATGGCCACCAGATCCAGGTCCATCTCTGCAATGGTAGCTTCAAGGTCAGCAATTTTGTTTCCAAGGTTTCTTCACACCCCAATGCTTGGAGAGGGGGTGCTGAAGTTAGGGGAATGCCAGTGCTGTATTGTATAATTGTTCAAAGCCCAAGAAAAAACACACCACAGATTCACCAAGGCTAGGGCAAATATTTTTTATTCCAGTTTCACATCTCCTTACTTTCGTGGCATTGAGAGTCAACCCTAACTGAAGCCTAAATGTAGGCTATTGCAACAAATGTCCTTACTTTAAAAAAAGGAAATTTTTTAATAACCAATAAGTATTACTTCATATTGACATTGCTGGCTGAAAATACTTTTAATGGCAAGCTGTACCCAGTCAAAGTGCTGCTCCCTGCTTTTGTCCACCCTGTGCCAAACAGGCCCATCAGTACTCTGGCACATCCACCTTTACCCCATCCCTGTATCAAGCAGTCCCTGCTGTCCATTAGTGCCCCCTCCATGGCACCAGCCCTGAACCAACAGTCCCTGGTTTACAGGGGCACCCCCCACACCCTGCTCCATGACCAACAACGCTTGGTGTCCAGTGATGCTCCCTCCCACATCCTGACCTATGTCCAAGTACATATGAACATGCAAACACATGAAGATGCCAGCCGATAAAGTCCTTAAGGTCTATCTTGCCTGCTTAGTTGTGCAGGTCCCTCCTGTGTCTACAGTGGGACCTGCACCTCTCCCAAAATCCCCATTGCCCCTCTCAGTTCCCCCTCCCCAACATCCCTGGCATCGAGAGGTAACCCCCTCCTACACCTTGCCGCATGTCCAAGTACCCCTGGTGTCCAGTTGTACCCCTTACCTATACCTAGGCACCAACATTGTGACACCTGCACCCAACCCATTGTGTCAAATACGTCTAATAATAAAACAATTCCCTTCCCCCATCCACTAGCACCCATCCCTCCCTTTTGCCCTCACTCTACCAGAAATCCATTTAACTCTTTCCTTAGTTCATGAGCACCCCATTCCAACACTCCTTTCACCATGCCACCACCTCCTGGACTGGCTGATGTATGAACAAATGAAACTGCAGTTAGCTGTTTGATCATGGTTTCATTCATTCAGCCTGGTGGCTCACTCAGGAGGTGAAGGGAGAGTTATGCCAGTTGCTGTCCTTTTTCTATGGCATTTTGCTATCTGTAGCTTGAAAATGGAGTTTCGTGGAACACATGTTTTGGACATTTTTATGTATCCTTCCATGACAACTGAAATAAAATAGTCCCTTCTTTCTGTTAAGAATGTTGAAGACATAACTCTAAGCTGCTTATAGATGCCATTAGGAAACTGAAACGGCCTGTTAAATATTGGTTGCCTATGAAACTGGGGATTTGCACATTTAAATAATAATCATTTTAACAGCCTTCTTGATATTAGTTTAACTTGGGAATGTATTGTCTTTCAGGAAAGAGTCATACCTCATAAGTGTCACCCTTACCCCAGCAAGTCTATAATTTACACTGCTTTTTTAACCTCTAGAGCCTACAGCCTGCTTGCTATCTGTAGCTGGAAAATGGAGTATCTTGGAACACATGTTTTAAACTTTTCAATGTATCCTTCAAGTGCCAACTGAAATAAAATATTCTCTTCTTTCTGTTAAGAATGTTTGAAACATAACTCCAGGCTGATTATCAGATGCCATTAGAAAACTGAAACAGCTTGTTAAATATGGGTTAAATATTGGTTGCCTATGAAACTGGAGATTTGCACATTTAAATACTAAGGCCCAGATATTCAAAAGGGTTGCACCAGCACAAGTCCGAAAATGTGCCATTGTGCGATATTCAGTGGGAGGCAGATGCACCCCCCAAATTGCAATGTGCAAGAGCGCATCGGTAATGAATGCATGCGCAACTGAAGGGGGAGGAACCATGAATAAATGGCGCAGTGCGATATTCAACAGCATGCGCCATGTCAATAGGGGAGCAAATGGAAGTTGTGCGATAGCGGAAATGATCTAAAATAAAAAGGAACAAGAGAGAGGCACAAGAATGCTACTGGAAAGCCACAAGTGGGAGAACTGCAAGCAGGGACACAGTAGCTGTGGGCAGGACAGGTCAGGAGCAGGACAGAGCACCTGGAAAACACCAGGAACAGGGAAGGAGTGGGGAGCCTGTGCCACTGCGCAGGACGAAAGTGGGAAGTGCCACACAGGGCTGAGGGCACTGACAGTGGGCAGTATGTCCAATACTGGGAGGTGTTCCTGGTGCAGGGGGAGTAGCAGTAAGGACAGCGGGGGGAACGGTAATACAGCTGCCAGGGGGGGTAACACAAGCCAGGGACATGGCCAGTGCCACCATTCAGATGGAGGCAGTAATGAGGGGTGTGAGAAGGCAGGCAGCAGAGGGGCACGGCCGTGGAAGGGCCCGTCGGCGGTATGCCCCCAACAGGCAGTACCGAGCCTGCACCAGCTTCGAGCTGTACACTGACACTGAGATCGTGGGCCGGTACCGCCTGAACCAGGTGATCCTGAGGCAGCTCTGTGAGCTGTGCAGTGATGTGATGCAGGCACCCACACGACGGAGCCATGCTCTGTCAGTAGAGACCAAAGTGACTGCTGTCATGTGCCTGCTCACCACGGGTACCTTCCAGAGGCCAACAGGGGACATGACAGGCATAATCCAGTCGGCCGCGTAATGCCTACTCACCCAATTCCTCAGCGCACTGCTGCCACATACTGTGGAGTACCTCCATTTCCCCAGTACACCGGCGGAGCGCACAGAAAACATACAGGAGTTCCACAGGGTAGCACGTATGCCTGGCATGCTCAGGGCCATTGACTGCACCCATGTGGCCATCCACACGCCACCTGGCCCCGAAGGGGCCACATACATAAATTGGAAGGGGTATGCAAGCATCAACTGCCAGGTGGTGCATAACCAATGTCTGTGCCACGCACCCTGGGGGAGCACATGATGCCTTCATCTGGCACCAGTCAGCACTGTGCCTCAGGTTCGAGAGTGGGGACATCCCCACTGGCCACCTAGTGGGTGAGTATGCAAATCACGCAGAAAGACATGGATCTTGGGAGGGGCATAGTCAGAGGTGACATGGTTACTGGCCTAGATGGCCCATGGCAGGGCGATGCTGATCACCAAACTAATATCCACTCTCTACCTACACACAGGTGACAGTGGATACCCACTCCGTCCCTGGCTGCTCACACCATACCGGTGGCCCGTGACCCCATCGCAGCAATGCTACAATGAGGCACATGCCACCACACACAATGTCATCGAGTGGGTGTTCGGGATGCTGAAGGCACGTTTCCGTTGCCTGGACACGTCTGGCGGTGCCCTACAGTATAGCCCCTCAAAGGCCTGTGGGCTATTCCTGGCCTGTTGCATCCTGCACAACATGGCCAACGATTGTGGGATAGCTGTACAGGTCGAAGAGGGGGACAGCGATGGGGACAATGAGGATGCTGGTGAAGAGGGTGATGGGCAGCCCCCCTTGGTCAAAGGGACCCCCGAGTGATCCGGATGGTGCAGCTGCACCGGGACACCATCACAGAGGAGCACTTCAACCAACCTAGGTAAGTCATGGGGCCATGTGCAACCACCAATGGCAAGGGCACAACCCACAAACATGCATGGACAAACTGCAGGGATGCATGTCATAAAGGGAATTGGCTGAGCATGGAACCGCACACGCCGTCAGGGATTGGCAAGGTCTAACACGGCACGCGGCCCCACATACACACACACACCCCCCATAAGACATGCACAAAGGGTAGGAGGCACGGCGACCCCAACTGCCACCCCTAGCCACACACACATCCACAGACCACCATGCCCAGTGCCTGTCATTGTGCGTGTGTCAGACACTGGGCACCATTGCACAGTGGCGGACAGTGCAATGCAGGCATCATCATGCACACGCCACAGCGGCCAGCAGCTGGGAGGGTGTGCAGGTGGAACATGTGTGTGTGTGTGTGTGTGTGCAGAGCCAGGCACCCCACCTGTGCATTGCACGTTGAACAACACACTGCACACAGGGTAGCGTCAGACAGTAGCCTTGGTGGGAGACAAGTCAGTCATGCGCCACAGTGCCATGGCCACCACGGATGCATGGGCAGCCCCACTGAGACCCGCCAGCAGTGACAGGCTGACCAATGGCCTCATGGGGTGGCACCGACAGTCCCCCAGGGGTTCCGCTGCGTGAACACAACTGTGCTCGTGCCGGGGTCTGCAGCACACCGAACATGCCTGCACCAGGCGTGCTCAGGATGCCCACAGCTGAACCTGGTGTCGACAAGGAGAGTGTCGCACGACGCCGGGAATGGGGGGTGGACATTGCACTGCACGGTGTCTGTGACACATGGGCAACTAACTGTGTGCCCACTGTGGCCATGACAGCTGTGATTGTCTGTGTCAGCCTGTCAATGGCGGCAGTCACATCCTCCTGCAGTCGGTCCATCCCTGCCAGGAGCAGACCGGTGTCCCTGCTGTGCCGCTCCTCTGCCTGGCACAGGGCCGCACTGAGTGCATCCACCGCCATCACAAGCCGCAACTGCTGATTGACTGAATCTTGGAGTATGTGGGTGTGCTCATCTAAGAGGTCATCCGCCTGATCGGCATGCTGTCCCTCACAGTGTTCGTGGCCCTGATGGGCAGCACCCCTTGAGGGTGGGCGCTGCACACCAGGGCCATGCCTGGGCATGTCCACAGGTGGTGCACTGACGCCGCCCCCCAACACTGTACCCTCATGGTCATTGGCCGACTGCTGACACTGCCCCTCTGGCTGCCACTCTCCAGGGCTCAACGGTGCTGCTGCAGCAGCTGCAACAGCCCCACTGTCCTGGACACACACCAGTGCTGCCCCACTGGTGCAGACAGGCACAGACTGGGACTGTGATGTCATGCAGGCCTCCATGGTGGCACCACCCATGGCTATGCCTGTGCTGTAACCTGCTGTGTGACCATCCAGTGGCCCACACATATCACTGTCCATGATGCGAGTTCCATCATCATCAGTGACGGATCCAGCACTAGTCCAAGTCTCAGCATGCTGGCATCCATAGACGCTGGCATGCTAGGACACGGGCAGGGCCTCCTCTGCACCTGCTCTACCAACATCAGTCCGGACAGCCAGGCAGGTACACTGTCGCCCTGACCCTCAGACACCTGTGGAGGTGGATGGGTGCTCCTCTGTGTCCATGGTATCACCCTCAGTGGACGAGCCCACCACCACTGACCCATGTAGATGCTCAGGAGCTGTAAGGGAACACAGTAGCATTAATGTATCTGCCCTACCCTGTGTCATTCCCCCCATGACAGATCAGGACCTACCATGCAGTGATGGGCTACCACCCATCTGGAATCCACCACCTGGAACACCCTCAATGGCACAACGCCACATGCTGCCAGCAACCCGCTCTTCTTGTGGGGTCAGGCGTTGCACGGCCGGCTGTCCCCCACCGGTCGCAGCCTGTGCTGCCCTGATAGCAGCCACCTTATCCTTAATCCTCCGCCTGTCCGTGCCCACCTTCTTCTTGCACTCCTGCACGGACTGCTGGTGGCTGCCATGCAGATTGACGGCATGCGCCACCTCTCCCTATGCAGAAGCATGGGCCCGTGGTGTTCCCCGCTGTCCGCTGAGCAACGGCTCCTGGTCAAGGTAGGCCTCAAACAGGGCATTTGTTTCTGCCTTGGTGAAGTTTGGCCTCCTCTTCCTCCCATGTCTCTGTTCCTCTTCCTCCACCTCACGATCGCTCATCGTTGATCCTGTGGGAATGACAGGTGGTAACTGTGACTGTGCAGTCCCATGCATCTCCCACACACCACAGCCCACACTCCCAAACAACATGCAACTCACCACAATAGACTGCAATACCATATTATGACCTCTGCAGCCCAGTGTCGCATTTATATAGCGCAACGCATGAAAATGAGGCGAGGCGCAATTTTAAGTGGATGCTAATGCAGTATCTGTGCCATTGAATAGCCGATTAGCTGATTTGCATATGCCGGCTGAATATCGCGCTGTTGCGCTTTGCTCAATTGTGTTGAACATGCTCAGGCAAGGGCACATTTCTGTGACATGAGCAGTGGACACTAAACAGCGCATGCCCGGGGTGCTGACGCTGATGCCTGCCATGCTGCTGACATGCTGTGCATGGGAGGCAGTGCAGGGCATGGCCACCATTGTGCCAGTGGCGCTACTGCACTGTTCACATGTATGGCGCTCTGGCACTGGGGCACCGTAGGCGCCGTGGGGCCACAGCACGGTAGGCCACTATAGGAAGTGCCACACAGGTGCCCTACCGCGCTACACGTGGTGAGTACCAATCGCGCTGTGGCGGTCCGTGCGTGAGAGACCCCTGACCCTGTGCCGACCTTTGCCCCTAGGCACCATGCATCCGCATGGGTGTACATCTAACATGCTGTTCGGTGACAGCGCGATGGGGAATGGCAGCGAAGTACAGCGCAGCATCCACACATGGTGGATGTGCGCTACAGAGTGCCATTTTGATACTGAAAGATTGGAGGATGTCACGGAGACGGGCACCAATCTGGAGCCAGGTCGAACTGGCCAACCTAGTGTCCCTGGTGGAGCCCCATGCTGCTGCTCTATTTGGGGAGGCACCCCTGGACAGGGCCAGGAGTGCCATGTGGGAGGAGGTGGCAGTGGCCCTGAAGGAGGCGATGGGCATAGAGTACACGGCCAAGCAGTGCAGGCACCACTATGGGGACCTGCAGCGTCAGGACCCGGACAGGCTTGCCCGCCTGCGGTCACGCGCCAGGAGGGGCACGGTTCCACGGCCAGGTAGGTGCCCCATCCATACACTGTTAATGTCCATATGGGTATCGCAGTGGCATGTGTCCAGCACAGGGGGGGAGCCATCCAGTGTGGGCCGCGGTGGTGGTATAGGGTTGGGGGGCAGATGGGTATGCCTGTGTGGGATTGCACACACCCGGGGTTGGGGGGACTTTGCTACCGGATTGTACTGATGTTCCTCTCTCCATGTTTGCACTCTAGGCCCTGAGGAGTGCCGGCGTGCCAGGGAGGGGAGGCTGTGGTGTGAGGCACATCATGCAGCAAGGGCGGCCGGACAAGACCAGTGTAGGGACCAGCCTGATGATGGTGAGTGCCTTACATCCAGGATTTCTTTTGCATGCTGTGTAACAGGGCGGGCAGCGGGGCATGGCCACCATCCATTGACACCACTGCCATGCACGCAACATGGTACAGTCAGCACTGTCCAGTGGCACTGCATGTCTGGGAGTGCGTCAATGGTGGTCCATGCGTGCACCGGGTACATGGCTGTGCCACTGCCTTCGCACCGCTTAGCCATGTCACTGTACAGCCACGGTGGTGCTGTGTGGGTCTTGGACAGTGGTTGTGTGCAGCGGTCTGCATGGCTGTGTGCACCTGGGTGGGCAGGTCTTGTGGACACGATCACTGTGGGTGGTTGCACACCATCACAGAGGCATGTCCCACGGCCGTATGCCATGCACAGTGGGTGGGCTGCAGGGAGCTGTGCATTCACACCTATTGACTCTGCTCCCTTGTCCTAGGTGGATGGCAGTTGCAGACCATCCAACGGACGCTGAAGGAGATACTGTAGGTGGCCAGGGCCTCCCTTGAGATATTGGAATGCATAGACCGTCTGGGAGTCCGACGGAGGCATGGCGGGAGACGCAGTCAGAGCAGGGAGTGGGGCTCCCACTGAGCATGTTTCATCCCATGCTTTCCCCTACCCCCCCTGGACCCACCCTCACACCCCTCCTTCCCTCTACCATTTGTTCACCTCTGCACCTTACCCACCCCCACCTTGTTTGTCGCCTTCCCCCCAACCTTTTGTACATAGCTGTAAATAGTTGTTTTTGATTTTTTAAAATACATTTGCTTTGTTATGCCTACTGTGGTGGTCTCTGATTTGCAGCAGGCTAAAGGTGCTCAGCTGCAGTGGTGTGCATGGCATCAGGGGTGGTGCAGTCATGGGCGTGTGTGTGTGTCCATGGGGAAGTGACTATGGTGTGGGAGTAGCTATCAGTCACTGTCTGTGGTCTGTGTGTTATTCCCTGTGCACTGGATGACTGTGTGCAGTGGTCCATGGTGCATGCTGTGTGACCATGGTGCACCTGTCAGACCGTCCATGGCCTGTGCAGCTGACACCCTTGCATGTCTGTGACCTGCACTGTCCGCTGGCATGTCAGTGGTGGCTGTCCATGCTGGACAGCCACTGTACCCGGCACAATGCTGGGTTGCCTTCTGTCACTGATGTGGTGCATGTCTGCCTCGGGTGGCACTGTGGCCTCCACTGTTGTTGTCCCACCTCCATGCTGTCGCTTGTGTGTCACAGGGGATGTGCACCACTGTCTGTCACTTGTGCTCCGGGTACATGCTGGTGGCGTACAGCTCCATGGTGCCTGCGCAGGGTGGCTGGCACTCCTGTGCCATGGAGGGGTGCTGGCCATGTGTACACGATTTCCGTGGCCACATGCTGGGGGCTTGGTTGCCTCGCTACTGTGTCCCTGTGTTGGTGTGCCCTTGGGTATGGGTGGGTGTTTGTCCATGCACTGTGTTGCATCCTGTGTGGCGCATGCTTCCATGCACCACTGTGGGTGTCTGCACTAGCTGCTGTGGCCAGTGCTGGGTCAGGGTGTGTCTTTGGGAGGGTGTGCAGGGTTCTATGCCACTGGTGGTGGGGTCCGGGGCATGCCCTGTCACGTGTGGGGTACCTCATGTGCCGACGCATGGTCGGTCTCTCAGCTGTACTTCGGGGGGGGGACGTGCATGGTGGCACTGTGTATGCAGTCGTTGTATCGCTGTCTGCTGCCACCTGCTGACGGGTGCTCATGGTGGGGCTGCCTTGCATGGTTCTGTGGTGCACATGGTTGCATTGTCACAGTGGGGGTGGTGGCATGCATGGGGTGTCCTGCACTGGTGGACGCTGCTCCTAGGCAGGGTGTCTGGGGATCACAGTGCAGGGTGTGCTCTGCATTGGTGGGATGGTATGGCACGGGGTGGTCGGACCTCTTTGTGTGCCGGTCACAGCTTGCCAGGGGGTGTGCTGGGGCACCATGCCCTGGCTGTGGGTTTGTTGCTGGTATCCATGGGCCGGTGGTTATTCCAGATCTCCACCGGTTGTGCAGTGCATGGGGTGTGGGGGGCGATGCCTGTTCTGCTGTGTGCTCCTCTGCCCATCTGTGGCATGGGTGGTGGGCCCCTGCATCCTGTCCCTGCATATCCCTGGTTGTGCTGTTGCACTGCTGCCCTGCTCCACTGGGCATCCTTGGTTGTGCTGTTGCACTGCTGCCCTGCTCCACTGAGCATCCCTGGTTGCGCTATGGTGCATCTGAACTGCTCCACTGAGTATCCCTGGTTGCGCTATGGCACAGGTGGTGCAACATTCAGTCATGTGCCACAGGCACATCTTGACCTGCGCAGTTTTTGAATATCACGCTTCTTGCGCATGGGCGCAGTGGACTTGCACTTGCTCCTGCTGTTGCGCACTTTTTTGGCGCAGTTTTAATATCTGGGCCTAAGCATTTAAACCACTTCTTAATAATAGTTTAACTTGGGAACCAATTGTCTTTCAAAAAAGATTCGTACCTCATAAATGTCACCCTTTCCCCCAGCAAATCCATGATTTACACTGTTTTTTAACCTCTACAGACACTATCTGATGAGCAGTCTCAGACATATGCCAGTTCTTAAGTAAACTGCTTAGACTAAATATGTGGATAAGAAGCCATTTTTACTATCTTTTTGGGAAAAAATATATTGAGCTGCAGCAACACACACACATACACACACTCTATCTCTCTCTCTCTACATATATATATATATATTACACACACACACACACACACACACACACACACGTCCTCATGGCCACAACATCGAAAATAAATATTGCATTCTGATATGTTGTTAAAAAAACTGTTTATGTCAGTGAACACAGTGAAGTTCAGTTTAGAGTAGATTTTCTTTAAATATTTCTTAGCTTATATTTTGTATACACACACACACACACACACACACTACACACCATCTTCATGGCCACAATACTGCCAGGCGGCCTGGGTTCAAGTCCCAGCTGAGGCACATATTCTTTCTCACTTCTGTTTGTATGTGTTCCATAAAATATGCACACCACACTCCTGTGTGATTGCTTCAAATAAATATTTGTGTTGCCATTGGGTTGTGCATTTGAGAAAGAGTAATGTGCTCAGGGATAGCTCAGGTTCCACTTGTCTCAGTGGTGCAGCTAGTTAGCACAATCAGAACGGTATTCCAGGCAGCCTGGGTTCAAGTCCCATCTGAGGCACGTATTCTTTCTCACCTCTGTTTGTATGTGTCCCATAAAATATGCACACCACACTCCTGTGTGACTGTTACAATAAAGAAACTGTTTGTTTATGTCAGTGACCACAGTGAAGTTCCATTTACAGTAGATTTCCTTTAAATATTTCTTATCCTATATTTTGTATCCTGGATAGCGCAGGGGAGATGCTATATCTCATAGTCATAGTGATCTTCATTTACACATTTCTGCACTGTATTTACTCAGGATGTCCCAGATTAGATGCAATATCTTGTTTTCAGTGGGGTCATGGTTTTTCCATTTTGATAATGTATTTCTTCAGGGTAACTTAGTCCAGGGCCCCCATATTCAAAGGAGACGTGCAGCGCATCCCAGTGGAAATGTGAGATGTGCTACGCAACTCCAACAAGCACCATAGCGTGATATTCAAACATGCAGGATGCATCTGCCTCAAGGGAATGGGCCAGCATACACACAAATAGTATGCCATCCAAGTCGAGGGTATATTCCCATGCATATACCATGCTGCGGCATACTCAGTGGGAAAGTCACCCCTTGCAGCCCACAGCAGCGTGGCCCACAGCTAGGCCATGAATAGCTGACCTAAGCCGGCCAGCCACCCACCCAGAGGTGGGCTGTGGAAGTGCACCCAGATGCACAGCAGCCTGGCAGCCCTGGTGGACTAAAGGTACCCCCTCCAGTCTCCGATTGATCCAACTCCATCCCTGAAGAGCTCCATAGTGTAGGGCCCCCCAGACCCAATCACACCAGAAGAAATTATGGTCCATATCCATAGGATAGAGGACTCCCACCCACTGCCTTGGTACATAGATAACCCTCTCCCCCCATACCTGAGCTGTTGCAGAGACTGGCACTGCCCTCCATACCCTGCCACAGCCAGCCACTGACTGCACTGGACCCAGGCTGGGGACTTTCACTCCAGAATGACCCAAGTGGCTATACCATACATTGGGGCACTACACAAGTTGCGGACCCACCTGTGTATGCAGCAGTGTGTATGTCCCTAGAAAACCATAAGAGGGAATTGACATACTCCAATGCATGCCATATTGATGCTGTATCTTCCTGCTGTCATACACTCTTCCCTGTTTCCCCTGTGTAACATGCCACCCTTCAGACTGCTGAGGTATCCTGGGTGCCATGGGGTGCAATATCCTGCAATGGCATTTGTAGTGTATGATCCAGGCTATGGATAGTGCATTTATGGTTCCCCAATTCTACAAACAAATAGGTTGGCTATAATATGCCTGTTACGGGACTTGTGTGAGTCAGTACAGCATCAGCTTTCACCCACACTGAGTAGTGCAATGGCACCAGGATGATGGATCCACATGAGAGTGCCTGAGGTGTATGGCCACTGGGCCTTATCGCCCGCACACATCTTGTACCTATGTATGACACATTCCAGCTTCCTACTGCTAGTGCTTCACCACCCGAAAATAAGATACCATTTCTTCTGTGAACTATCCAGGCTAAATAAGCTTCAACCAAGTTCAGCTCTGGTTTGTTTCTCACCAGCGTTTTCTAAACGCCAAGAAGACTGTCTCAATGACCTTTGGCACCAGGCAGAGACTCTCTAGGCTCCTGGCCCTACCCACCTTCTACACCCTTGACGGGACCATCCTGGAGGACACCTCCTTATTTAGATATCTGGGGGTTTGGCTGGACCAGCACCTCAACTTCTCTGTGCATATCGATGTTATCCTGAAGAAACTGCACCCCAAGCTTGGTGCTCTGTATAGGAATCGTAGTTGCATCCTGCTGACTGCGAGGTGCGAAATTGTTCAGAAGATGATACTCTCCATATTTGACTACTGTGACGTAGTCTATGGTGCTGCTCCCAAATCTTCCCTGACCAAGTTGGACACTCTCTTTAACTCCTTCTGCTGCTTTCCTCTTGACTCCCCTTCCCATTCCCACCACTGTGAACTCTATTGCTCTCTTATCTTCCTTCCACTGTCTCAGAGAGTCTGCTCCTGATACACTTATGCACTATAAATGGTTATGTCACTTTATTACTGTTTTGTATGTTTATATGTTCTTTTGTACATTTTTGGACATGTATTGTAATTTACCCAATGTCCCACTACTGTTTATTATACAACATCTTGTTTTCCAACTGTTGCATAATCTTACAATGTTGTATTGTTCATACTACCTACATACTATTGTATAACTGACTATCCTTCACCACCCTATGTAATTCCTTCCCCCCCCAGGTCGCACCGTGAGACAAGCAACTTGTTGCTCAGTGTGCCCTCCTGGTGAAACATTTCAATAAATAAATAAAATAAATAATATATAGCAATCAACAGGCATATTCTAGGAAAATACATTGTAAAAGTATGTAAAAGGAAGACCACATTGAAACTGCCTCTCAGTAGATCTGCATTATGCAAATGTATTAGAAATAATGAGTAAAAGCATCCCAAAAGCTCTCCACAGTCATATCAGCTCTGAGCAGAAATTGTTATTATGGGTAGCATGGGTGAGAGAGTTTGAATGAGGTGGTCATGGGCTGGGAAAGGGGTTATATAGGTGTGTGGTGTGGTGTGGTGTGGTAGGGTGAAGTAAGAGGAGGGGATAGGTGCTAGTAGGTGGGGGAAGGCAAATTATTTTTTAAATAACTGTATATATCTGACAGTGTGGTTAGGGGGTCTCTAGTGGCACCAGAGTTGGGCTCCCAGTGACCACAAATCACTTTTCTTATGTTTGCTAATGTTTCCGTCACCAGTGTTGGGCACCTGGCGTTGGAATGGGAAGTATCTTCGATGGCACCAAGGTTGGACTCCCAGAGGCCATTAATGTTTGGGGGGGCCTTGTGCGTAGGTGAGAGGGAGAGGAACAGTACCAATGGTTGGGATGGGCTTCTAAGCATTGGTCATGTCAGTGGAGTAATGACGACTACAGCATTGTCTCCAGAGGCCTGATAAGGGCAATTCATGTGCCTCTGACTGTTCTACTCATGTCGCTGTGGCATGTGAATTGCTCTTATTTATGAAAAAGTGGGTCATTTTCAGTTTTTTGCCACACTCTAGCCAACAAAACACTGAAAAAATTTCACAAAAACTGTCAGAGCAAAGAAATTATGTGCCAGAATACACACTCATGAAAGGTTCATGAAAATCTATCATAGACCAGCTGCAATAAAAGCAGCTTAAAACTGGGATTTAACACTAATGAACCAACCAAGCACTAACCTACCATGCCACTATAATGGTACTTACCCTTCCTGCCTACATTACCAGAAACATCTGCATCAGGAAACTTCTCCTTGATTTTCTTGGCAAGTTTACGATAACGAGGTTCATAGCCACATCCACCACTAAACAGTAAAAAGAATATATGTTAAACAAACATGGTTAGAAAATGAGAGTGTGTGTGTGTGTGTCCATACACACTGTAAAAATATTTATTTCATATATATATATATATATATGTAGTGTGTGTGTGTGTATGTGTATTTCTCTATATACACACACACACACACACACACACACACATACAGTAGATACGTATATATTTATGCAATATGTGTAGACACAGATGACTGCTGATAAACATGTTTATCAGACCAACTATATGAATAAATTGGAGACCATGAATTTATTAGTGTAGGACTGTCATTGTTATCAATTTATTCATAAGAACATAAGAAAATGGCCAGCAGAAGAAGACCTCTTGGTCTATCAGGTCTGCTCATAATAATAAGGGTTGTTTCCGACTTTCAGTCTACATCTGTGACCCCATCCCCCATAATTCATATTAGGGCCTATGCACAACGGTGCAAGTCACATACCCACTTCAAATCCATGGTGCATAGGCAACCTTACATCCTTGAACCACCCATCCGGGGTCCAGTGTATCCTCCATGGCATGCACAGAAGGAATGTGCATCCCTTCCACACCTGATCCCCCGACTGGTCATGTAGCTACATGCATGATCAGTCTGGAGGCATCCCCACACTCTGCACCATTCATGAAGGTACGGAGTTCCGGCCAGTGGGAGGGTGCAGGACACAGTAATGGAGACCCTGCTGTATCTTTTATGTGCTTCCCCAGTGACACCCACTGGCTGTGGCAGGACAGGACATTGTGCTGCCCAGCCCACCGGACTGACAGAGAAGGTTGGTGACAGCCATTCGGGCACTCAACCATGCCTTCCCAGGATCCCCTGCTCATGCGGAGCAGGGGATCCACTTTGGGACCCAGGATGGGCATCCAATTGGATGCCCGCCTGTGTCCCCCAAACTGCCCCACATGCAGCTGCACACCAAGTGTGGTGCCACAGACTGCAGGTGCACACAGTCATACATTCCCTGCACCGTGCACCTGTCCATGGCTGCATTGCAATGTGGGTTGTGTACATGCAAATTGCACATACACAACTGCACATTAATGCATAGGCCCCCGGCCCTCCGCCATCCAACTGCACTAGTTTCACATTCTCTAAGTACTCTGCTCTATACTTTCTACAGCATCACAGTCCCTCACGTTATCTCCCCCTTACAATCTCCCACAGCACTACCAAAACCCTAGCCATTAGCCATATTAGAAAAAAAAAGTACACCAATTTGTTTTCCATTCTCTTTCACTTTCTCCAGCTTTCTTTGTCCTTCTTTGGCACAGATGTAGTAAATGCTGTTTGCTCTGTGCCTCACATTACAGTACTGAAATGCACTCCGAGACTCACTGCAATCGAATTTAACTCACTATTGTTTTAAATTTTAAACTGCCTCTCCACAACACAGAGTCCTGGCAACACTCAAACAAAACCGTCAAAATCACTTTTTAAAAACTTAGAATCTAGAGCCACTACCCCTTCCCCATCGCCACTCACTCTCTACACACAGTTGAGAGCAAGCAGGAGCAACCCCTAAGTCAACCAAACTCCTGATGCTCTGCCCAACCAAAAAAAAAATTACTTGCACACAACGCCAGGGAGGAGGCAGAGAGACAGGGCGAGGGGGACAGGAACATGAAGGAAAAAGGTGGAGGGGAAGTAGACAGTAGCAACTCCTAGTGGTCAGGGATGGAATGAGAGGTGGGAGATAGGAGAGACAAAAGTGTGGGGTTTGTAGGCTGTAAGGAGGAGAGGAGAGTGAGTGTAGAGAGGGAGGAGAGGGTCAGCAAGTGCTGATCAAGGTAGACAGGGGTCACACTATTACCATCTAGTGGTGGCTGGCGATAACCTACAAAGTGAGAAATGGGTGTCACAAATGCACTCAGCAGGTCAGGCCCTCTGCTCCCACAGTGCCAACCTCAGAGTGCAATAGTGTGAACAGGTAACAGACAGGGTAACCCTCCTGTCTGCTTTTGGGTCCAAATCACCTTTAGTCTCAAGTTCGAAGGGGGAATCAAACTATGAACCTTATGCTAGCATACCCAAATGTACAGGCTCAGATAATATTCTCTTCGGGGATGCAATATATCTTTCGATAAGGGCACCTAACCAGGTATCCAAAATGAACCCTTAAAATTCTATAAGAGACCTTAGGTATATTCTTACCTTTTTACTCAAGCTCAGTAACACCATCAAGCTGTTGAACAGTTTTGTCAGACTTAACCACCTATACATCACATGCAAAAAGAACTGACAGACACCCAGGCAGTCTTTCAAAGAAAAGGTACTTTACTAAAAGATGATAAAAATATGAAAATGTAAACACAGAACAATGTATGAAAGAGCTCACGATCACATAAAAGAACAAGGAAAAATTACAAAGCAAAACTCCTACCACAATACAGTTAGATTTTTGCTATCTAAGGTATTACCTATGGAAGTGCATTTTAAAGTTACATCAGAGAGCTGTGTCTCTCTAGAGTTCCAAGATGATATAACAACATTTCAGACACAAGTATCAGTTTAAACTCTGTGCCTCCACACCCTTCTGTGAGTCATCTAGCTCCTCCTTTTAGAATATAACATTACAAAAAATGATTTCCTATCAGGAGGTATTTTAAATAAGGTGCCATCAGAAGAAAAAATACAGTTCCTCTATATAACTCTTTAATTACACCTGTTTCCTTTGAACTTAGCAATCCCACACTGGCACCAATGTGTTAAAAATCTAATAGGAATCAGCCTAATGACATCCTGTTTCTGAAGTCATAAAGTCACATTTGGTTTGCACTTCAAAAAGCCTAGGCATGTCATAAATGGTAATAAAATGCCATTCTGAAGGAAGTCAGTTAATTAAATGGTTCCTGGTCAGCTTACATATCCTGTAGCTTCACTGAAACCTGGGGAGAAGGGCATCCATGGAAGCACAGGCTGTCTTATGTGAGACAATCACATACTATATTTTTATATTATAAATATCATATAATAATCATAACCAGCTGGCCATGTGTCACAATGGGCACTTAGAAAGAAAATCAGGCAGGTCACATGACTGTGGGTTGTCCTTAAATTAAGAGACGCCCCTGGGTGGGAGACTGGCTGGGGAGGTTGGGGCAGTCAGCGCACAGCGTCGATGGGCTAACACCCCCAGCAAGCAGGCTGTGAGGTAGGAGGCAGTAGACTTTACCTCTTAGGTGCCCTGCGGTCTGTGCTGTCCCTGGAGTCCTGAAGGTGCAGGAAGGCTGTGTGTTGTGCTGGGGATGGGGGTCCTGAGGGCCTAAAGTAGTTGGGGAAAACAAAAGACTGATTAGTATGCAGCATGACTGTGGTGCTAAGTTCAAGATCAAAGTGTCTACTGTGCATACGTGACCTGAGAGCACTGGAACTGCAGCGGAGGGCTGGAATTTGGATCACAATGGAGCCCTGAGAGACACCAGTGAATGCCACGACCATCAGGAGGGCCTCAGGCTCAAAAGAGTGTTTCCTTCATAGGGCTCCCCCCACACCCCCTGGTTTCTATATACTCAACTCTGAGTCAGAGTTGTCTCAGGAAGGGGGTGCAACACCAGGAGATGCACCGCCAGTGTCTGCGGGGACCAGCACAGCAACTCAACGATTTTGGGTGAATTCTGTCGTTCTGCTGGTCTTTGTGGTCGTGGTGTCAATGTATGGTTGGCATACTGTTCCCTGCCTCCTCTCTGCTGCTGGATTTGTGTAGAGGGACTACATATGCCCTCCTCCTCCAATCCTCTGGTACCACCCCCTCCACTGGTCTCGAACCTCACACCATTGCCACCGCAGTCCTTGACCTACTGCTAGGCCATCGTGGCTGCCTCATAACTTGGTCAGTATCAAAAGAGCCCTGGAGAAAATGGGGCAGGAGGGGGAATGGAAGAACAGTGGAAGCATCTAAAGGAAGTCTTACTGGAAGTAACAAACCAATGCATCAGATTGGTATCCAAAGGCAAGAGAAGGAGAAAACCACTGTGGTTCTCAAGAGAGATGGCGGCAAAGGTCAGAGCAAAAAGGAAAGGGTTCAGGAAATATAAGGAGACCCAAAGGGAGGAGGACAGGGAGGAGTACCTAAGAGAAGCGGGAAAGGCAGTAAGGAGAGCAAAGGCATGGACTGAGGAAGGTTTAGCACAGTCAGTTAAGAAAGAGGACAAGACATTCTTCAGGTACGTCAGTGAAAGGAGGAAAAATAAGGTGAGGATTGCAAGGCTCAAGGCAAAGGAAGGGGAATGTAAGGAGGGTGACATGGAAAAGGCAGAAATACTGAATAAATATTTCTGTTTTGTATTCACAGAAGGGGGGGATGGGCAGGGGCAGAGGCCACAGCAGTACAGCCAAGGGAGTGAAGAGGTGGGCAATAGTCCATTCACAAGGGAAAGAGTTCTGCAGGAGTTCACTAAATTGAAGGTGGACAAAGAGATGGGACCAGATGGCATACACCCAAGGATATTAAAAGAACTGCGAAGAGAGATAGCAGAACCACTGGCAGCCATGTTTACCAAGTCATTCAGCACAGGGTGGTACCAGAGAGGAGGGCACATGTGTTCCCTGTATACAAATCTGGCAGCAGAGAGGAGACGGTGAACCACATGTCGACACCACCACCTCAAAGACCAGCACAACAATAGAATTCTTTCAAAATCATCAGGTCACTGTGCTAGTCCCCACAAACACCGGCAGTGCATCTCCTGGTATTGTGCCCTCTCCCTGAGACAACTCCGACTCGGAGTTGAATATATAGAAACCAGGGGTGTGGGGGGCAGAGCCCCCTGTAGGAAACACTTGCACATCCCCAACAGTACAATGCTGACACTCGGCATCGTGCCTGTCGCTGTCAGGAATGTTGATGTCAGGGATGTTGCCTTGCTATAGGTAAACCTCTAGGAACTATAGGGAAGTCAGCCTCACCTCAGTAGTGAGGAAGATCATGGAGACATTGCTTAAAGAAGGATAGTGGAGCATATAGAAGCCATCGGAGCCCAGGACCATAGGCAACATGGATTCACTGCATGGAGGTCAAGTCAGACAAATCTGGTTTATTTCTTTGACTGGGTGACAAAGGAAGTAAATCAGGTTGGGGCAGTGGACATCACTCACCTTGATTTCAGCAAAGACTTTGACACCGTCCCACACTGGAGGCTGATAAAAAAGCTGTGTAGGCTGGGCATGGGGGACAGGACAGTAAACTGGATTAGAAACTGGCTAACTGGCCAGCCCCATGGTGTAGAGAGTTGAGGCACTTGCACCTTACCTCAACCCACACCGGTGACCTGAGTTCGGGAACAGACTCAGGAGCCAGAGTGTCGGCAGGAGAGGAGAGGATTGAGCATCCATAGGACTGCTCCCCTCTCCTGGGAAGGGGGGAAGTACACAGCATTGCTTGGCAGCAGCCTCTAGTGGAGGCTGGGGCACTACCATGGCAACGCAATGAAGGGGAACCAGCAAAACTGGAAAACAGCTTTGGCATCTGCCAGATGACAGCCTCCGGACCCCTGTACCACCAGAACCTCTGGAAGCCACCTCCTCCACAGCAGCGCCCCTGGGTCCTAACAGATAATGTGCTGGGATCCCTGTCTCCCAGTGCCTTCCCCCTCGGAGGAGAGGGACCCACCTGGCAAAAAAGGATATGGTGGGATAACCCAGGGGTTGGCTGCAATGTACAGCAGAGAAGAGAGCTCCGAAGAGGACTACCGGTGTGAGTAGGGGTCCTAGGAGGCCTGAAGGAGAGTGGGATGCCAGAGTGTAGGAGGGTGTAAAGACGTATCATGCAAAAAAAAAAAAGAAACTGGCTAACAGACAGGAGGTAGAGGGTGGTGGTAAATGGGGTGCAGTCTGAGGAGAGGTGGGTGACCAGTGGAGTGCCTCAGGGATCGGTCCTGGGGTCAGTCCTGTTCAATGTCTTTATTAGCGACATTGCAGAAGGGTTGGAAGAAAAGGTCTGCCTGTTTGCAGATGACACCAAGATCTGTAACAGAGTGGCTACCTCAGAGTGGGTGGAGAAAATGAGGAGGGACCTGGGGAAGCTTGAAAAATGGTCTGTAGACTGGAACTGAAGTTTAATTCAAAAAAGTGCAAAATTATGCACCTGGGATACAGAAACCCTGGGGAAAGCTACAGGATGGGGGAGTTGCTGACTGTCACAAAGGAGGAAAGGGACCTGAGGGTTATTTCAGATGACCTGAAAATGTCAAAGTAGAGTGCTAAGGCAGCTGGGAGGGCCAGTGACATGCTGGGGTGCATAGGCAGGGGTATCTCCAGCAGAAGGAGGGAGGTAGTGATGCCATTATATAAAACCATGGTCAGGCCTCACATGGAGTACTGTGTGCAGTTCTGGAGGCCGCACCTTTGTAAGGACATTAACAGGCTGGAGACAGTCCAGAGAAGGGCGACTAAGATGGTACAGGACATGCAACACAAGACTTACGAGGAGAGATTAAGGGACCTCAATATGTAATCACTGAAAGACAGGAGGGAAAGAGGGGACATGATAAAAACATTCAAGTACCTCAAGGGTATAAGAAAGGTGCAGAGGGGAGACATTTTCCAACAGAGGAGGAGCACAAGAACGAGGGGGCATGACATGAAATTGGTAGGTGGGAGGTTAAGAGGGAATGTAAGGAAGTTCTTCTTCACAGAGAGAGAGTGGTGGACGCATGGAATAGTCTGCCTCAGGAGGTGGTGGGTGCAAGCACTGTGTTTACATTCAAGCATGCTTGGGACAGGCATAGGGGTACCATAGAGGTACAGCGTCGGGTGGGTCTGAAGCAGTAATCCAGTACAAGGACTTACAGGTAGACTAGATGGGCCAGGCGGTCCTTATCTGCTGACAATTTCAATGTTTCTATGATCTAGAGCGAGAAAGAGAGGTTCAGTAGCACGATGTTAGGGTTGAGTTTGTGTTTGTGTCAAAACCCCTATTTTTGGTAATATAACTCGGACATCTTAGTCCCTAGGAATGTCAGAACTGGCATGTGCCATCTCAGTCCTACAGCCAACTGCCTACAAAATTTAAAGAAAAAATAGTGTGGTGGTCTTTTAGTTACTGTGTGTGCTTTGGTGGTCTTTTAGTTTAGGTGGTGTTTTGCAATTTATGTAAAACACACCATTTTAAGACACTTTTTACACATAAATAATGGAACAATACAAAGAGTTACATTTAAAACTTTCAGGTTCATGAGACCTGCCTCAGAATAGGGCCTTTTGATGGTTGCAGAACAAAACTGTTTTTTTATTATGAAGTTATTAATAAAGTTTAAAAATTATCCATGGGTGGAACAAAAATGCTCAGTTGGGAAAAACGTATGAAAAAAATGGAATCATTTTTATATCAAGTTTTAGTTAGACATGCACAAAAATGTATGAAACTGAAACATGGTAATTACTTAGTAAATTTTAACAATGATGTAGTCATGACTACAGGGTCTAATGAGATCTATGACCAGTCGGTTTTGTGCTGTGCTAACTCTGCTGGTCACCAGTCATGGGTGTGACTTGTGAACTGAAACTAATTTAGCTGCTTATACATTGCAAACCAAGCTGAAAGACATTTTAAAGGGACACTGTCAGCTGTTCTGACATATTTTCATTGTCCCTTTATTTATTGTGCCTGCCACAAATCTAGAGTCCCTGATAATGCTATGTTCACTATGTGCATACCTTTTTTTGTTAAACTTAATATCTGACCAAAAATTATAACATTAAAATCCTGACCTTATCTTGAGGGGTCCACTTGTTCCCAATGGTTCTGTGGCACTGATCATGCTGAACTCATGCAGGAATGAGCTCACTGAAACATATAATTTGCTGGCAGATAAGGACCCCTTGGCCCATCCGGTCTGCCCATTTCTCTCATGAGCAGGCACAGAGTCCTAGTTTCGCTTTTCAAACTGAGGTTT
Organism: Neoceratodus forsteri; assembly: GCA_016271365.2. Taxonomy (NCBI): domain Eukaryota; kingdom Metazoa; phylum Chordata; order Ceratodontiformes; family Ceratodontidae; genus Neoceratodus; species Neoceratodus forsteri. The sequence goes on from CM028129.1 coordinate 691,426,162, forward strand.
CAAATGGAAATAACCCTCATTTTTGAAAATGTAGCATATTGTCCAAATTAGTTCAATTCATGGAAGAAAAAATGACTCACTGCAGTAATCTTCTTTCTTCCAAGGGGTCTTTTAGCATCAGTAACTTTAGCAGTTAGCTGGCTAGGTGCAACTGACTTGGAGGTGTACCTTTAAGAGAAATTTAAATGAGTTTAGGGCCATAGCCAATCAGAAAACAGGAAGGGTAGTGAGCTGAGTGAGAGCTGCTGAAGGCTTCAGAATTTTTTCAAAGGAGAACAAAGGTGCATGCCCCAAAAAGGAATCAACAGGATTAAAAAACATGCAAATGTCCACAAAAGTGGAAATAGAAATAACTACAACACGAGTTAAAAAACTCATTAATAAGAAACTCCAAATTTGGTAAAAAGATGTGATAAAGAGCCCTTCTACAACAGGTGAACTGGGGAGGAAGGGTGGGAGATTACTGATGCTAAAGGACCCCTTGGAAGAAAGAAGATTACTGCGGTGAGTAATTTTTTCTTCTTACCCCAGGAGTCCTTTAGCATCAGTAACTTTAGCAGACTACCAAGCAGTACCAAGTGGGAGGTGGGCAGAGAACCTACTTAGGAAAGAGGCTCTGCAGAACTGCCCTGCCAAATTTGGCATCCGATCTGGTCAGCACGTCCAAACTGTAGTGTTTCACAAAGGTGTGCACAGATTTCCAGGTAGCTGTTTTGCAGACATCCAGTAAGGGATGCTCCTTGCTGCTGTGAGCAGAGCTACAGTGCCCCTGGTGGGGTGGGCCCTGCGCCCCACTGGAGGTTGATGACCAGCGTTTTCATAGCAGAAACCAATACAAGAGACCAACCAAGGGAGAAGGTTCTCTTGGTAGCTGGTCTTCCCCTGCCTACATGCCCGTAGGTGAGGAACAACTGAGTGGAAGAGCCTCTGGACTGTCTAGCGTGCTCTAGGTAGAAGTAGATAGCTCTTAAGACATCCAAGCTGTGGAGCTTTTTGCTCACCAGGAGTGTATTTCTCAGTAAAGAAGACAGGCAGGGTAATGGACTGGTTCAAATGGAACTCTGAAACCACCATCGGCAGAAATTTCCTATTTGTCCTGAGCTCAACTTTATCATTGTGAGGGATGATGTAATTTGGCTAAGAACACAGGGGCTGTAGCTCTGAAATCCTCCTGGCAGAGGTAATGGCTACCAAAAAGATTGTCTTCCAGGATACAGATTTGATGTGAGTCCTGGACATAGGCTCAAAGGGTGGTTTTGTGAGTCTGTCTATGCAAAGGTTAGGGTTCCAAGGGGGAAGACTCCCTGATTGGAGGCTGGAGGTGCAAGAGGCATGTGAAGAACTGTTCAAATATGGCACAAGAAAAAACAGATTTTGTCTTTCCCACCGAAAGAGAGGCCAAAATTGCCGCCAGGTGAAGCTTAAGGGAAGAAGGTTTCAAACCTGACGCTTATAAGTGTACCAGGTAATCTAGCAGCTGAGGGTCTGAGACTGATATGGGTTCAACCCTTTTGCTCTTGCACCAGAGGGAAACCCTTTTCCATTTAGCTGCATAAGCCTTCATAGTGTTGGGCTTTTTAGCCATCCTCAGTATCTTAAGGACCCATTCAGAGTAATGTGATGATGGAAACTCTAACTCGTCAAGAACCAGGCCTTGAGGTAAGAGAGTGACTCTTTGGATACTGCACTCCTGTCTGAGGAAGGGTCAGCAGGCAGTGATTTGGAGGCAGGTGAATGGGCCTGCTGCAAGACATTGAGAGAAGAAGAGGGTATCAGGCTTGCCTGGGTCAATCCAGTGTAACCAGGATCATTGATGCCAGCTGTTGTCTGGGTTTCAGAAATAGCCTGAGAATCAGGGAAAAGGAAGGAAGCATATAGGGACCACCCTGACCAGACCAGGAATAAGGCATCCAAGGTAAATGATCCCAGGACTGGGCCTACAACAGAACTGAGGAAAGCTGGAAGCTGAGGGAACAGGCAAACAGATTAACTTCTAGAGTGCTCAATCAACTGAACACTGTGGCTAGCACTTGCTTGTTCAGGGTCCATTCACTCTGGCCTTGGCTGATATGAGTAGAGCATCTGCCAGAGTATGTGTTCACTTGGGAGGTGAACAGCTAAAAAGATGACTCCAAGGGGGAGGGCAAGAGACCAAATTTATAGATCCAGCAAACAGAGTACTCCTGATCTGGTCCACCCTGTTTGTTTGTGAAAAACATTGCAGTGGTGTCCGTTCGACTTTGTCCTTTTATGACAGGAGCAAATGCTTTGAGCTAGAAAGATTGCTCTAAGTTCCAAAAGAATTATGTGTAACCATGACTCTAGCAGAATCTAGATGTCACTCACTGAGGCATTCATCCATACGTGCTCCCCACCACAGGAGGGGGGGGTCTGTGGAACTGCTCCGTCAGAGGACTCAGCTTTGAAGAATTATTGCTTTCAGAGACTAGCAAGTTAAAAGGAGTTTGTGGGTGTCACATCTTGTATCTGAACCCTGGGACCACCAAAGGCATTGAAGCCATGTGTCCCAATAGCCTGAGGAAATGTCAAAGTTATGTGATTTGCTCAGGACTGCATCATATACTGACCCAGTGAGGATTAATGATTCAAACCCAGTCAAGTGCCTGCTGGCTGGTTTCACTGTCCCTGGAAAAGAAAATTGTCAATGAGGGACAGCTGGAATTCACACCTATGGAAGGGAGGCATATCCTTCCTGGATGCTGGGAGGGATCCAGGTAAGAGTTTTTTTAGATTTGCCAGGGAACCCCGAGCCCTGTAGGGGAAAAAAAGAACTCCTCGAACCTGACAAGGAGACTTTGGCATTATGAGCCAACTGGCAAGTTAGGTGTAGCTAGAGATGCCCAGACTCCTGAGGTGTGCTTCTACCACTGCCAAGCACTTTGTGAAGACTCCTGGGGCCAAGGAAGCCCGAAGGGCCGCAGAGAGCCCTCTGTAAGCCCTCATTATGGGTAATGGAAAAAAGGGCCCTTTAGGACCAGGGAGGATAGCCAGTCTCCCTACTGTAAGGACTGTATGATTACTAACAGAGTAACCATCTTGAAATTGGGATTGTAACAGCAAGATATGTCACCACTCCCCAGTTGCATTTTTGTGTCAGAAAAACCTGGAGTAGAGGCCCTTTCTTCTTTTCATGGGCTGGAATTCTTTCCACCATTCACAAAGCTAGAAAGTTTTTACTTTCCACTCCAACAGCAACACCTGTATTGGGGATAGGGCTTAGACACCTTGGTACACATGAGGTCTGCCCACTAACATCAGGGCTTAGACTGCGAAGCTGCTGGCTGGATAGAGGTGGCTGCCTTTGCCCTCTTCTGCCCCTCCCTCTGACAGCACCCCTGTACTGAGAGAATGGGGGAACGGGAAAAATAACTTCTGCCCCTAATGATTTGATCACAGGGAAAGTCCATGGCCTGAACTAGGAGTCTGAAGGTAGACCAGAAGTTCTAAGCCAGCCCAATTGCCTCAGAGGGATGGCATGGGCCATGGCTCTGGAGGCGGCATCCTTGTTGTCATCTGCCCTGTGGAATGGGTACTACATAGCTGCTAGGGCAGGTTTGCCAAATCCACCGGCTCCTGCATGATAGAACCAAGACAGAGTTTCACAGTGCTTTTAATTTTTTTATTTTTATTTTGACATTTGGCTGAAAAGCCAAGTAGAAAAAATTTTGACAAGCATCTGTGGTTAGCTATGAAGTCTATTTTCTGGAGTCCTTTTCCAGGGGTAGGGAAGACAAGGAGACCTCAGCTTTCTCTCAAGCTGCCTGTTGCACTATACTCACATGACTGGGATGTACAGACAGGCACTCAGAATTGGTGTTAACAATGAGTATATTTAAGTGTTTATTTATTGACATTTCCAGACCGCTTGTAAACCTCTGCCACAGAAGTGGGGGTCTGAAGCAGTTTCATGGTATTTTTATTTTTTTTTTTTTCCTTACTTTTAGGAGGTGGAAGACCTTTCATCTCCCTATAATCATTTTTTTATCTTCATCCTCACCTTGGATAGACTCCTGAGAAAAAAAGGTCCAGGGTGTCCAATATGATTTGGATAAAAGAAAGCACAGAGGGGGAATCCTCCTGGATAGTCGAGGAAGCTCCAAGAAGAGGAAATGGATACATAAGGTCCTCATAAAAATATTCATATCATGTGTATCACCCTCACAGTCTCTGGAGCAAGAACTGTGGAAGAGTGTAGCAGCCCCTGTAAGCAGGGGCATCATAAAATTATTTATCATCGACTGCATCACCTTCACAGTCTGCAGAAAAGAGAACTGTGGAAAAGTACATATTAGCCCTAGTAAATAAAGGACCCATCCTTTGTAGCATCTGAAACAGTTGCCATGCTTTTTCCAGTCTTGCACAGATGAAGATCCTGCGCAATGTAAGAATGTTATTTTTCCTTTTTTCTTTATGCTTTAAGCCCCCTGTTGTCTCGCTATTAGCTTTCCCAGGAGCAATGGGAGCATTTTTGTCTTGTCAGAGTTTATTTTTAGCCACGTCATCAATGGCTTGATTAAGCTTCCTTATTTTCATCATTTCTAGTTTTTAATTTGTGAGGAACTTCATCTTTGGAAGCTTTATTTCTGGCTGGGATCTGGAGGGTTCCACAGCTCCTCCTTTATTATTAGTACTTTTGGATGGCCCCTAGTTGGAAGCCTTTGATTTGTCCTCAGCCATAATAATCAAAGGTTTGCCTGCTGTGTTTGCCACTTTAAGCAAAGCAAACCAGTCCTGGACCTATGAACTGAGTGCAGGTTTCTATGAAAATGGCACTGGATAGTCCTGCCCCAGTTAATTAACTCTGTGTATGAAAAGTGTCTTTTTTTCAGTTGTAGAACTGGGATCTATACCAGTGCCAATCTTCATAGAAAACCCAGTAATACTGGTCAGCTGCCACAGGTTGCTGCTGGACCCTTACGGACAGTCCTGTGACAGATAATACCTAGGTCCAGATCTTTACATATATAGTTGGGTTTCCCTTAAATGCCAATCCTGAGAGAAACCCCCAGGCACTGTTAAGGTTTTAATTCTTCTGGGGTGCCTCATGGTAAAACCCACGAGGTCTGAGGTAAAAAACAAGACAACTATCCCTAATTCAATAGTTTCTTATAGAATTTGCCCAGAAAAGGAAGGAACCATCAAATTTAAGCACCCACAATAAAAATAGATTTTAAAAATGAACAGTCACGGTAAAAATATAGTCAACATTGCACGCACATGCTAAAATTAGAAATATAGTGTGGCACTAATGAAAATGAAAGACTTTCACTCAGCACACTAAAAAATGAAATATGAGGAAAACTCTACCCAGATAACTATTAGGAGGCTGTCAACAGGGAAAGTTGAGTGGCACCTCAGGGGCAATGTTGCTCTGTCCAGCAGAGAAAAAAATCTGAAACCTTCACCAGCTCTCACTCAGCTCACTACCTTTCCTCTTTTCTGATTGGCTATGGCCCTAAGCTCATTTTAATTTCTCTTAAAGGCACACCTCTGGGGCAGTTGCACCTAGCCAGCTAACTGCTAAAGTTATTGATACTAAAGGACTCCTAGGGTAAGAATACAGTGCATCCTTGTACTTAGTTGATATGACTCCAAAATCACTGAACTCATTCATCCATGAGTTTGGCACTATCAGTGCCACAGCACCATCAGGAACATGCGAGAAGGAATGGACCACTCAAGATAAGGTCTGAACTTTAATGTTACAGTTTTGGGTCTGATATAAAAAAGTATGCACATAATGAATAATAGTATTAACAGGGAGTTTAGATTTGTGGCAGGCACAATAAATAAAGGGACACTGAAACTATATCAAAACAGCTGACAGTGTCCCTTTAATTTGCTCCTACATACTTCTTAACCCCTTGACTCATGAATCTTTAGAAGGTGTGGGACAAATGCCCAAACTCAGGGACAATTTGACAATATCAGCCCAGTGGACTGTTAAACTACATAGTATAGTGTAAAATACTTTTTCTAAAAGAGAATTTGACTGTAACACCAAATGATTTATGTCTAAAATTCTATTCAGTACTAGAAATGCCAAATTTAGGAGTGACCAAAGAAACATGTAAGGCAAAATAAGAGACATGTCTGGAAATCAGAGACTGTTGAGAGGTATGCACTCACACCACACTCACTCACACACTGCTGACAATTTCCCTAGGGGTTGTATGCAACCATGGCAACTATGTTAGCAGGTGTTTTATTGCCTAATATGTTCACTATATTTAAAACAGCAGGGTACACTGATGCATACAGTATTTCATTCTCATCAAATTTTTGCAAGTAAAAAAGCAAGTTTATGTTATACAACACCCCATCCCTATGGCTCAGAGTGAGAAAAGCAGAGAATGCATTAAATACAACTTATAAATACATATATAACCCATCAACAAAAGTAACCGTATCCCAACAAAACATTATTATAATATTAGAATGTAAAAGCATGTGCAAACAAGGTTTTTAGTTCAGCTTTAAAATGATCTGCCAAGTTACTTAAATGAATATGGAGAGGAAATGAATTCCACAGCGTGGGCACTGATATTACAAATGCACAATCCTTGAAAGCATTTTCATTCTCATAGAAGGTTTAGAAACAAATAAACAGCTTCAAACATGTACCCTCAGTGCTACTTTGTATTTAGACTGTTTTTAATATTGCCTATATCCATTGCTTGAAATGAGACTGACACTGCAATGATTTGTGCTGACCAACAAAATAGCTACATGTAAATAACATGCAGATACATTGCAGATCGATATCAGTGTGAAATGCTATACTCTTTGGTATATGTGTTTGTGTGTGTGTGTATATATCTATATATATATACATATATCTTCCATGTGCATTTGTAAAATATTGTGTGGTAAAATTTTTTTACCTGTAAAATTCCCAATACAAGTTACAACCTACTGAAATACAAAAGCTAAGTTAAAACTTAAATATTTTCTTTGTTTCCCAACAAATGCCATTCTAGTCTTGAAGACATTTAAATTATTAAAGCATTTTCCTGAAGTGCGTCTCTTAAGATATTTGCAGACACCTCAAGCACAAATTCCAAAAAGTAAAACTTGTTGAAATCTCCTCGTATTTAGAACCTACTGTAGCTACCGTGAGTACCCTGTTATTTTATTTACTGTAGAGTACTACTTTTACCATAAATAAGATTGGAAAAGTGAAGCATTATCTGGGTTTCAAACCAGAATCCCCTTGTTCACAGCTTTAAATGCCACATTTTAGAATATACTACTTGATTTTGTACTGCCTTAATTTACAATTTTATATTAGAAGCTCAGTGGCAATCAAAAATAAAATGTTAAGACTTACCAGTATTCAATTTGAACTTGTAAACCCATTGTCTTCTCTTTCTCTCCCTCTTCTAGGATGCTTGCTCAATGTTTTCTGTAAGTCTTTATGATGTGGTAAATGTGAATACTAGAGTAATAGCTGTGAGCAGAAAAGTGCAGAGTCATTGTGAGTAAGGTCACAAAATATGGCAATACCTTTAGGCAGCACTGTCATCACTGCAAGGCTGTTACTAGGTTTCACGAGGCCCAATACTATTTGGAGTCTTGGAATAATTGTGATTCCAGCCCTGGGCACTTCGGGGACAGTATAGTATTTTTTGTTCTAAAAATAACTAAAGGGCCACTACTGCAGCTCTTATCCCACTGGTGGTGTTTCTGTCAGCCACAGTGCAGGACGTTTAACAGTGATATGGACACTGAAGTGACACCAACACATTGATGAAGGTAACAAGTGGAGGCGTCACAAAGAAACGAATGTAACGCATACATACAACAAAACCAATACAATATGCGCCACTTATACGGTCTGCACATAGAGTGGACGGCCACATATACTATACAATTCTCAAGTGGCAAAAGCCATTTGCTATGCAATCCTTACTAAAATCAATAGGGATACCAAACCTGTGGTGCCTGCTATACTGGACAATGAAAAGAGCTGGAGAGAGGTAATCAATCTAAGCTGCAAGCAGTTAACACTACTTGACAGTGAAGATGTTAACTGCTGTCACTATAAGCAGAGGAGTAATTTTGGTGCAAAAGTTGGGGGGGACAGGGAACATTGGAATATTTAGTATTAATTCCTGCCTAGTACCTCACGGGTGCTACGTACAAAAAGCAAACAACATTATTTCAATAAGCTGTCCTTAAAGAGTCATTAGTGGTGCAGGGAAACTTAGATAAATGCATTATTTAGAAAAGAAATCAGTATTCATTTGATATACTATATTTTTGAGTTATTTTCCCAACATTATTTCTAAGAGCATTGTCACAACATGTGGGAATAAACTTCAGACGAGGCAAATTTTCAGGATTAAAACACACTGTGATGTGATATTTATTTTTCAAAGGTTAGATAAATAATAAATGAAAACAAAAACATTCCAAAGAAAATCACTGCTTAACATCAATAGTTGCTCCCATAATACAGTCCTGGATCTTAAAGCTCCTAAGACCCTTCTCATCTGCATTCAACAGCTTGTCTACAGTAGCAGTAGAATCTCTCTCTCTCTTTCAGGGCTGAGCCCCACTGGACTGAACTGACGTGAACTTCACAGTCAGGAGATATGTAGGGACAACAAGATTGAAAATTAAGTACTGGTTCTTGCACTTATCTATGTGGTTTGATTAATGTGAATGTCCATTCCTAACAAAAATGTGTACGCGATGTTGTAAATGTTGTAATATGCTCTATACTGCTGATATGTATACCTATATACCATGCATTATTTATTTACTGTACTGTATATATCAAAGCATTGGTTTTCCTTTTCTCTAGGTACATGCAACTAACCTCGGATCGCCCCTGAAAAAGGGACTATTAAGGTCTCAGCGGGCCTACCCGGTTACCAAAATTTAAATAAAAATAAATAAATAGTGAAGAGGTTTTATATCTTTTTGGTGGGGTCACCACCTGACTAAGCCCTTTCTATTTTCATGTATGAACATGCTGTTACATATCTGGACATGTTGTTTTAGAACCAAGGGAGTTTGTTTGTTCCAGGGGACTTCCTGGTTCAATTAAAGGTACAGTGTATATCTCCACAGATAGTGACTCTCTATATCTCTGATTCATAATGACTAAGCATTTTTATAAAGCATACCACAGTTGTTTTTTTTAACTTCATACAGTAACAGGTTTATAATGTGAATTTATGAAAATACCTTAAGGATTTTGTATAACTGCACTAATCATGAAATTATTTTTATATGGCTTCTGAATCCTTTTTATTTAAAAAGACTTTATTAACCACATGTATTCCTATTTAAAATAGACTTCATGCTTTTTGTACACAACATGCACTTATGCACTTTACACAGCACCTCTCCAGGTGTTTGGCATCATTACAAGGACTAAATGGATGGAAATGGAAAAAGATAGAAACATAGAATTTGACGGCAGATAAGGACCGCTTGGCCCACCTAGTCTGCCCATTTTCATACCTAACAGATAAGCTGCAGATCCTAATTAACCAACAGCTTACTTCCTCCTACCCCCCACTAGGACTGCCTTATGTCTGTCCCATGCATTCTTGAATTCCCCCACTGTCCTTGACTCCACAACCTCCTCAGGGAGGCTGTTCCATGCATCCACAACCCTCTCTGTGAAAAAATACTTTCTCACATTACCTCTGAGCCGTCCCCCTCTATCTTCAAATTATGCCCCCTTGTTGAATGAAAAGAGAGGACTAGTAGGAAGTTTAGTAGGGATAGTAAAGAGCTACACTAGGTGGCCAACTGAGGGTGGGGGGGAGGAGAAGAAAAGCAAAGAGAAAGTGTTGACTGTTGCTCAACAGAAGTTTTGGTAGCTAGGAAATAAGGAGATAAAAACGTGGTCCATCAGTCACAGCTGAGGGTGTAGCCTAACTCCGCCACACAACTCCCTCCTTAAGAAAAAACAGTTCTCAAAACTATACTGTTTTTTCAAGAACCCCCTCTCAGTCATAAATATTCTACCAAAATAGTAGAATGGGGGTTGGTTGAAACGTTCTCTCACCCACTATGAGAGCTTCACTCCAGGGTCCCTTAATTCAGCTATTTTTGTATTGTCCACCATACCAAGTTACTGCAATACGACAATACTTTCATAACATTACCCTTGGGCTATCACACAGTTCAACACAGTATTTATTTATGCATTCAGTAAACTATTTCAGTCTGTAATGACTGTCTCCCCCTAACTACTTCACTCTGGTTACTACGGCTCAGACATTTCATATGTAATATCAGGCACTCATCAATAGGTATAATTTCAGCAACCATCACTTGGCATCGTTTCAGAATTCATCACTTGCCATCCTTTCATAACCCTGTGCTCCCACTATCGTACCTTCATCAGTACATTAACAAAGAGGTAGTAATGCACAGCAGTTTTATGCTGACTTCTAGCTTCCTCCTTACCAATCACTTGGCATCACTTCAGAATCCATCACTTGTTATCGTTTCAGAACCCATCACTTGGCATCTTTTCAGCCCGGTGCACCCACTATCGTACCTTCATCAGTACATTAAAAAAAGAGGAAGTAATACACAGCAGTTTTATGCTGACTTCTAGCTTCCTCACTCTAGTTATCAGGGCAGCTGTACAGGTCTATACCACAACTTTCTCTGGAGAGAGTTGTACCCAGTTCTAACCCCATTCTTAAACATTAATTCCACTTAGGGGCCCAATTACAGGTTCCGCTCTATACCTAGCTCCTCCATGACCCTTGGTTCCTCATTTTATATCATACAGTATAGACATTTCTTTTATGTTATACATTTCTTGTAATCATTTAATACATTTCATCCCATATCACCCAGATCCCCAAGACCAATCCACCGCAGTCAATACTGTAAATACTGTTAATAGTTTCAATTGTAACTGAACAAGAAAAGGTCCCTTCAGCCTCAATGGCTTAATCTTTGTTGCTTGAAGGTTTCCACCCCAATACAGTATCCCTAGCAACAGTCTCACCTGGGGTCTCATCTTCCTGGTGATCGTCCTGCACCAAGTAACAGCCTGGAAAAATGGGCAACAACAGGATTTCAAAAGTGGCTGGCAACAAAGGTTCCATCGTGGGGGGGGTTCTCCTCCTCTAGAACCCAAGGATCCTGGTCCTCTGCTTTGACCATGAAATCCTCTGGTCAGGAACCCTCCATCAGCACCTGGCAGTGGTGCTCAACCTCTCACCAATGCTGGTCCACCTCCACATTCCATGGAACTTCAATCCAGGCGATAGCTCCTCTCCAGTTCTCCTCACCTGGGCTCTGGCATGCACACCGGAAGCCCCTCCTCCTTCAACAGATCCATGGCATCCATGGCATCCTGGAGGTATGCCATCCTGCTCTTTGCCTTTATGTCTGGATATCAGGGCTGGTATCTGAGTACTGGTATCTGGGTACTGGTCTCCCCCTTGTTTCTCTGGACAACCAGTACTATCCCACTTCTGAGACCCTGTTTATCACATCATGTAGGAATAAACTTCAAACGAGGCAAGTTTACAGGTTTAAAGCACACTGTGGTGTGATATTTATTTTTCAAAGGTTAGAAAAATAATAAATGAAAACAAAAAAATTGCAAAGAAAATCACTACTTAACATCAGTAGTTTCTCCCATAATACAGTCCTGGATCTTAGAGCTCCTAAAACCCTTCTCATCTGCATTCAACAGCTTGTCTACAGTAGCAGTAGAATCTCTCTCCTCCTCTTTCAGGGTTGAGCCCCACTGGACTGAACTGAAGTAAACTTAGTGAAGAGGTTTTATATCTTTTTGGTGGAGTCACCTGACTAAGCCCTTTCTATTTTCATGTATGAATATGCTGTTACATGTCTGGATATGCTGTTTTAAAACCAAGGGAGTTTGTTTGTTCCAGGGGACTTCCTAGTTCAATTAAAGGTGCAGTGTATATCTCCGCAGATATTGACTCTCTATATCTCTGATTCATAAAATGCACTTATGCAGTTTACACAACACCTCTCCATGTTTGGCATCATTCCAGGGACTGGACAGAAGGAAATGGAAAAAAGAATGAAAACAGATAACTAGTAGTAAGTTTAGTAGGGATAGTAAAGAGCAATGCTAGGTGGCCAACTGAGGTTGGGGGGGAGAATAAAAGCAAAGGGAAAGCGTTAACTGTTGTGCAACAGAAGTTTTGGCAGCTAGGAAATAAGGAGATAGAAACATGACCCATCAGTCACAGCTGAGGGTGTAGCCTAACTCCACCACAAGCATTTGCATAAAGATAGTACTTTTGTTCTATGCACTTTGTCCATTTTTACCGCTTATGTACACAAAACTGGTCAAAATCCTTAGTTTGTGACATTGGAAGAATTTCTCTAGCAATCTTGGGCAGTACTATGAAAGGATGATTAGGCATATAACTATCTGAATTACTAGAACCAATAACTCTTATTGATAATCTGTATTATATACACAGTAGACAGCAAACTCACAAGGGAGAATACATTAATATTAAAGCATATGTATACATCTAAAATGACAAATGTACTTTTATTACCTATATTATTTTCTCAGGAAGAAGATGAAGTTTGGTAAAAGTAAAATGCTCATATAATTGCCTGTAGAGAAGAGAGAGAGAATCCAATCTGTACTAAAGATGTGCTGAGTACACAGAAACCCCAAGTTCTGTAGGCATTACCACCAAGGCAGAAACATGTTACACCTACAGTAAGGAGATTGATGGTAAGCTAATGAAAGCCCCAATTGGATATTCTGTGTCCAGATTTCATGCCAACATCTGGCTGAAAATAATATCCCTGCTACTTAGTTAACTGTTAAAAAGAACTGTATGAATGATTTGGGCTAACAATTGATGCCTAGCAGCACACAACATATTCCTTGTGACCAAACCAGATCCTAAAAATCTCTTCAAGAACCATATTCTAATAACTTGCGTGCCAAAAGAATACAAGCTAGAGAGAGAGTTTCTCAAACTCCCAACAACCTCATAGCAATGGAACAAAAAGGTGATAAAAACAAACCATACGCCACCAAAGATCAGCTTAAACTGGATAAAAATCATAATAGAGCTGTAAGAGAACAACTGCAACTGTAACATAGCATGGATAGACCATTAAAAGGCATGTTCGTATCTGATAATCTTGGATACTTGAATACTCTTGGATCCTTGAATACCCAAAAGGATACAAAACTCACACTACTCTTATCAACTTGGTGGGGGTGCTATACCATGTGGTAGCTTTTAAAGGCATCCAGAAGTGGGAGGAAATGTTACTTTGGTTGTGAGACAGCGTGGGGTGGGAGCTATCTAACAGTATACTGCAGTTTTTATGTTAGCGCACTTGCGCAGTCAACATCTTACGGTAGTGGAGATTTGGATGCTCGGTCACTGTTGGGTGAATGCAGGGCGCCAACCAGTAGGTGCGTCCCTCATTCCCCAATAAGCCTGCATGCTGGTGCCATGCCATGCATACTAATGTGGTGATCACATCAAAGGAAAGGTCCGCTGCAATGCGAGAAAAGCTCGTCACATGCAGCGGACCTATCTATGTGCTTCACCAGCTACCAACATGGTGGCACAGTGGGCACTAAACTGCCAACTTCAGGGGTGCCCAATCCCCCGGTCGACTTACCCTACCCCTCATGTATGTGCTGACCATACCTCTCAACCTTTTGTCACTGAAATGAGGGACATGGACATTTTTGGACACTCAAAATGAGGGACAATGAGGGACACAGACCCTCAGAATGAGGGACACATCCTCAGGCATGGAGATACAAGCTCAGAACACTGTGAAAACCCTAGTGTTTACTTGTACAAAGTTTATTTTGGATTTAGTATTCTAGAATATTAAGAGTTTCTGCTTTAAAATCTGAATTTACAGCACATTCTTTGTGTGAGCAGCACCTTTTTCATGAGGTACAGATGAGGGACAGACCAATTTTAAGGGGGAAAATGAAGGATGTCCCTCGTAATGAGGGACACTTGAGAGGTATGGTGCTGACAGGGGAGCCCACTCCTCGTCGGCATAATGAGTCCCCCCCTCCTTTTTGCTTGCCGAGGGGGTTCCCAATCCCCCTTGGCTCATGCGCCCCTCCGCTTTTGTTGTTTGCTGACAGGGGTGCCCAGTCCCCATTGGCATCCGTCCCCCCCTTCCCACTTTATTGTGCCAATGGGGAAGCCCACTCCCCATCAGTATGATGTCCTCCCTTCTTCTGTGTCAACGGAGGTGCCCAATCCCCCATTGGCTACTGTATCCCCCCCAAAAAAAAATCTGTAAAAAAAGAAAACCGTCTGCAAAGTTTTTTTTTAACACCTGTAAACAGAAAATGGTCCCTTGTAGTCTGCCTACCCACCACCCACACCCACCCACTGTGCACCCTGCCTCCCCACCCCCCTCATCCCATACCTTACCTCCGGAGCCAGCTGGCGACAATCTTCAGTGGACCAGGAACACGCCTGCACTCTTCAAAGCCGACTACGAACTGAGGAAATGCTGGTAAACTGTATAATGGAATAAATAGCGTTTTTTCAACTTTGATGCATATCTCAGGCATTTTTTGGAACTTTTGCACCAAATTTTCAACATGGGGTTTTTGGGACCCTCCTCATGAATTCTGGCACTGTTATGATGTTATTTGGTCCCGAAAGGTGATTTCACAGTCACTGCACAGTATCACCTTTTGGGACTCATTAATGCAAGGGCAATGGCAGAGTTCATGAGGTGGGCTCTCAAAAAGCCTACGTTGCAAATTTGGTGGAAAAATCCAAACAATGGCTGTTTTACAAGCGTGTGTTGCACAGTTGTTATGCACGCTCATAACTCTGTGAATTTGCAATATTTTCACACCAGATTTTCAACATTGTCATTTTTCTACACCTCTTTGTGAACAGTACAGCTGTCATTTTTCACATCCTGGCCAAAATGTGTTACCGCACTGCCGGCGCACAATAGCGCAGTCGCTGTGGGAAATCAGTGTTAGGGCCAGATTGCAAAAATGTCAGCAACACTGTTCATGAGCAGAGGTCCTAAAATGCCTATGTTGAAAATTTGGTGATGATACTCCATAAAATGACTGTTACGAGCATGCGTTGCGCAGTTTGCACGCATGCTCGTACCGTTGTGCATTTGTAATATTTTCATTCTGGATTTTCACCATTGACATTTTTCCACACCTCTTGATGAACAGTGTAGCTGTCATTTTACATATCCTGCCCGAAATGTGTTTTCGCATGTCCAACACAGAATAGTGCGGTCGCTGTGTGAAATCACTTTTTGGGACAGTTTGAGGGAATGACAGTGACACTGTACATGAGCAGAGGTGCTAAAATGCCTATGTTGAAAATCTGTGCCAAAGTCCATAAATGACTGTGTTATAAGCGTGTGTTGCGCATTTCCACCGCACTTTGTAAATTCGCTAATTTGCAATATTTACATGCCACATTTTCACCACTGCCATTTTTTTACACCTCCTTATGAACAGTACAGCTGTCATTTTTCACATCCTGCCCAAAATGTGTTTCTGCACTGCACTACCAAAGCCAATGCCAGCGCAACAACATTCGGCATTGACAAATGCTTGTTTTATCTGAAGTATGCTATTTGATGTTAATGATAATAAACAGACTGAGTATCTGCTCTGTAAAACTTACAGTATCATTTATTCCATATTAACCCCTCAGGGAACTACTGAATACCTGCATTATATTCCAGATAGTAAATGGAGCAGACAATGTGTAAGCACTTCAGGATTACTATACTACCACTGCCACGGCTCTCAAGGCACCCCCTCTCATTTCTATATCAAACCCTCCTAAAGGTGGGACTACCCTGGACCTCCTAGTAGTCTTAGGATACCTAGGGACCAAAGCTACCTCATGCACATAGCTATGCCAAATACTATCAAGGCTGAACTGTGTCATGACGAAAACCATTTTAGAAAACCACTGTCTGTAACTACCTCATACTTCCATAACCACTGTCTGTAACTACCTTATGCTTCCACAACTTATGTAATCAAATGTAACTACCTTATGCTTCCACAACTTATGTAATCAAATGTTGTCTCCTCTATTATACCCTGTGTTGTACTGTTATATATCCTGTATTGTACTGTTATCCCGGGTTGCCCCTGAAAAAGGGACCTTCAGGGCTCAGTGGGCCTACCCGGTCACCAAAATGTAATAAATAAATAAGATCCCCAATTTGGAGACATTACCCAGAGAAAAAACTTTCAAGAGCACTGACTAAGGGAAAGGTTTCTCAGGCAATCAAATGGCTGACCTCTCCCATGTTACTGTATGTAGTTCCTCCACTGTGATCAGTTCAACTACCCTGATTACACCATAGCCAGGCAGAAAGGGGAGCTCCGCGATGGTGAGTAAGCCATGGTTTGATGGTATATTTGTCCAAGGAGGGACAACAGCTCAGTAGTGGAAAAGCAGCTCAGCACTGGGACTGAATAAAAGCACAATTCAGGGATAAAGGGGTTATTAAAAAATCCATTCTTCCTCATAGCTGTGGAGGACCAGCATAGCTGGGGCTCTGTGTTGGGAGGGCTGTGTGTGAAGGCTTGTAGGACATCAGCTTGGGCCTTTCTTGTTTCTTTTGTCATTATGGTGTGGGCTGAATACATCTGCAGCTCTCCAACAATTCTAAAATTGGTAAAGGAAAAGTTACTCAAGATGTTCCTATAGCATGTGCAGCCAGTGTTTGCTGTTCCCAAGTGTATGGACTCATTTTACAATATGAACTAATAACTGGCATGTGTTACTAAAGATTACCTTCTTAGTGTATGCAGCAAGGGGCCCCTCGGCTATCTAACAAGGCACTGAAGTGAGATAAAAATCCAGTGATGTAACACATTGGCTAGCATTTCCAACAGTCCACATGAGTTACATTGAATGCATGCAGCACCACTGATCAACTGATGTCCTGGGACTATGGGAATAAAAGATGCATCAGATTGGAAATGGGAAAATACAAGCCACCTTTCTCTGCACTAGGATGGTTCTGGATGAGGTGGCAGTTAAAGTTGAGGGGGACTATAGTAATGTGAACTAGATGTAGGAAGAAGTTGGGGGAAACATGTCCCCCCATCCCCCTATAAAGTTACACCTGACTATAAGTGTTGTTTTCAGCCTCCTATTGAGAATTCACTCTGACATGCTTCCTGCTGTGTTGTTTGTTACAAACAGAAAATGACTTTTAAGAGAAGTAGGCTCAGTTGGTCACAAAAAAGTAGAGATTTTTAATGAAATTGACGAACTCCCAAAGTTTTGTTTACATGAACTGGCTGTTCACTTTGCTGTGCCTAAATCTTCTCTTAGTGACCTTGTCAAGGTTAGAGAAACAAATCAGGAATGAGTGGCACAACAATCAGACCCCAGATCATAGACAAAAACATGAAGGCAATACAGCCACGAAACAAAATGGACACCAATGAGCTGTGAAGAATCACATGAAAGTTGGGTAATGTACTGAACTGTAACCAGTAGAAAAATAGAAAGACCTTTGGTCTAAAAAAATGTTTATTTGCTAAAAGAAAGCCGCATATTCTGAAACTTCTTGTTATGAGTAATTAAGAAACACATTTCCTAGCACAAAGGTGGTAGCAAAATAAAAAGAAAAATGACAGTACTTCTTACGCTCCTCCTGAGGTTTTTCACTAAAATGTATGACATTACCCAATGAGCTTAACAGAAGGTGCAGATGGAAAGCATACAGATGCTCACTGTGTGCACTCTTAGTATTTAATTCCCTGCCATTTTTACATTTTATATCCCTACAACTCATAGTAGAGTGTGAGCAGCACTGCTGGCTTTTCTTTTCCACTGCTGGACATTATTTGTTGTATTGGTTTGTTTGCTCACTTGTTTACATAATTTTTTGGGAGGGGGTATATTTATAAAGTTTTATGATTATTTTTATATGTATGTATGACTTTAAATCTCACATATAAAATGGTGGATTTCTATTTGTCTTTAGACCCGCCCCCTGGCAAAGACCCTGTTTTGGGTTGAAGCGCCAGGGCATTAGGATGTAAGCTGGTTCTCCATGGTGCTGGAATAAATTACTTGTTTAAATATTTTTTTCTGCCTTAGTGTTATGACTCCATGAGTTAAGAACCTCTTGAACATTGTTCACTTTACAGGCTGGCCTCCTTGTTCTGAACCACCTCCTGCTTTACCATGGAGCACACCGCTCTTTTGTCTTTGTTCTACAAATAACCAAGTATTGCCTCCTGTAATTGTTCTCTGTTGTATTAATGTTTTAACAGAGATACCTTTTTACATCCAGTTTCTGGAGCTGTGGCTTTCCTTAATTTTAGGAAAGAATATGGGCAGAGTAACAGCCAAATTCATATGGAATTCAGTCACCACTTTAGTTGGAAATGTCAGATGGCTAGTAGTAGTTTTATTTATTTGTGGTGCCCTTCTCCAGAGGCCCAGGGTGCCATTACACAGAGGAAATAGCAAATGAAATCCTAATATATAACAATTAACAATAGAATATGATGATATAAATTAAAAAAAATCTATATAAAACTTGAAATGAAGTTAAATACCAAATAACAAGCCACTCAAAATAAACAAATCAAATGCCAAACATCTGAGCAAAGAGAAAAGTTTTAAGTCCTGTTTTAAAGACTTCCACTTAGGGGGCCTCCCTCAGGGCCCTTGATAATGAATTCCAAAGTAATGGGCCAGCCACTTCGAAGGCTCTGTCCCCAGACATTATAAGTCTGGTCCTGGGAACAACCAGGAGGCCCTCCTTAGCTTCTAGCTAGGCTGATTTTTCACATTCCCCGGCCTCCTTTAATTACACTCAAACCACTCCCACTGTCCTGGACAACCATTTTGATTGGCTGCACCTCTTCTGATCTATTTGTAAGACAATCCTCTTGTTTCAGCAACAACCTTGTTGACTCTGTGGAAAATACTTATACTGCCATCTTCTGGTCTTCTTTGCAAGATCATCTTAATCAATTCTGCTCTAGATCTGATCTGAGATCCCTTGCTGCTGCCACCCACTTCCTACACACTGGAAGCTAGCAAAACAGTAGTCAATTTTGAGTGCCTCCAGCATAATGGGGACTCTTTACTTCCTTACTTGCCTCTATCATACTGTTCTGCACCCTGGATTCCCTTGTTAGTCTGCACTGGTCTCCCTGCAGCATGGACAGTTATAGCTCTACTTTGGATTGTCTGGTTTCCTTTGGCACTACAGATTGTCACATACTGGCCTTTATGTTACCTAATTTAGATCCTCTTTTCAACCCCCATGGCAAATTGGTACTTCTTCCATGAGGGTAACAGAGTGTAGGATCCCGCTTACCTCTGCATTGCTCACCCAGCACACCTTGCTTTTTACAGCCAGGGTTCTTCTTTTTACCTTCCTTGGCCCACTAGGCATGCAGCTCAGGGACCCCCCGAAGCTATGTAATAACCCTAAACAAGTTTCACCTAAAGCTCACAGACTTCTTCTTGAAGCTATCAAGAAAATCTTGCTGCTCTCATTGTTATGTTCTGTTAATGTCAAAATCAGCCCTGGTCCTCCTGCAGCAATCTCTTCAGCCTGCCGACCTAGCCAGTATCAAAGGATGCATATTAATGTATGCAGCCTACTAAAAAAGTTTGCCTCTATTTAAGCATTGACTTCCCATACAATGCCTGATATACTCATGGTCACTGAGACTTGGCTCAGACCTGATACCCCAGATAGTGAGGTGAATATCCCACCTTATACCCTGTTCAGAACTGATAGGCTCACCAGAGGAGGAGGAGTTGCTATTTATGTCAAGGAAAAATTGTCTGCCGTCAGTTATAGATTTGTCCTCACTCCCAAAGGAATTTGAGAGCCTGACTCTCAGTGTCAAACTATATTCCTCTGCCTCAATGGGCGTCCTAGGATGCTATAGACCTCTGTCCACGGGGCTACAATTTCTGGACCATATAACTAATATGATGGGATCCCTTCAATCAGAGATTATTATACTAGGGGACCTCAATATGGACAGGTAATCCAATAGTTCCTTACCCCTAAAGACTATTTGTGACTCCTTTGGTCTTTCCCAACTCATTTTCTGGACCATATAACTAATATGATGAGATCCCTTCAATCAGAAATTATTATACTAGGGGACCTCAATATGGACTGGTACTCCAATAGTTCCTTACCCCTAAAGACTATTTGTGACTCCTTTGGTCTTTCCCAACTCATTTCTGAAGCAACACATCCCCTCCAAAAAAGTGCCCTAAAAATAGTACATTTCTAGATCTCATTTTAGTAAGCAAATAACATCTGTTTTCACATGCAGGAGTGTTCTTCTCAGATTTCATCGACCACCGTATTATAGCAGGTGTAAGATCCATCCCAAATCTACCATCCTTTTCCAAATTCTTACTCAAGAGGAAACGGCATAATTTTGACATCTACTCATTCCTCTCTGACTTGCAAGATTCCTTGAGATGGCAGGATTTTTACTTGGCCAGCTCAATGCCTGCGGGCTATATCTTCCAGGAAGTTGTGTTAGGGGCTCTGGAGAAACATTCACCATTGGTTCTGATTCATTCTAAAAATAAATCATGTCCTTGTTTACAGACCAATTAAAGGCCTCCCTGTTGCACAGAGACTGGCTTTGAAAAAAAGCTCAGAAATCAAAACTTCCAGATGACTGGACATCATTCAGGAAGGCTAGAAACCACTGTCCCAATCTGGTTAGGGAGGCTAAGGCTAGCTACTTCCACAAAGAACTGGATGCTTCCACCAAGCACTCGGCAAACTTCTAGAAAACCATCAAGGATATTTAAGGGCACACGGCTATGAGCAACTCATCTTACACAAAATCGCTACGCAACTTCGGTGTCGGATAAATTGACTATCCTCGACACTTTTAATAACCATTTTGCTATTTCAGGTCTCGTTTTTGATGCCTCCCCTGCCAATAACCTCTACTCTAGTCTTGGAGCGCTGGACTTACCAGATCCAGTCACAAGTGCTGCCTTCTCCTTCCAGCCTACCACCATGAGAGAAGCTGAGGCTCTCCTCCTACATTGGGATACCAGAAAGAGTGCAAGGGCAGACCAATTGGACCCATTCTTCCTGAAGCTTAGTCTTCACGTCCTGGATGTGCCCATAATGCACCCTTTTAACCTCTCCCTTTCACAGGGCAATATTCCTCCTGTATAGAAAACGGCTCACATAATCCCCTTTTTTAACTCTGGAGACCCCAGCAACCTGAATAACTATAGACCAATCTCCCTACTTCCCACCCTTTCCAAACTGTTGGAGAAATAGTGAGTGTGCAGCTCAGGAACTACCTTGAAAGTGGAACCTGCTCAGTCCTTATCAGTCGGGATTTAGGCCTCATCACAGTACTACTTCAGCCCTTGCAAAGGTCACCAATGACTGGTAGTGTGCCTTGGATTCAAAGCACTTCATTTGCACAGTATTTCTAGACTTAAGCGAAGCATTCAATATGGTTGACCACGAGCTGCTCCTTGTCTCCCTCAGAAACATCGGCTGTGACCCCCCCATCGCTGAGGTGGTTCTCGAATTATCTAACAAGGTGACAGCAGCAGATCAAGGCTGAAGGGGAATTCTCATCCCTGAAGCCTCTACTGAGGGGCATGCCGCAAGGCTCTGTACTGGGTCCATTGTTTTTTGCAATTTACATTAACAATATTGATGCTGACATCAAATCTGCTAACATCTACATATTTGCCAATGACATAGTACTTTATATCGGAAGTCCCTCTCTGGAAGCAGCTTGTAGGGATCTGCAATGGGAATTTAATCTTCTACAACTACAACTACTGCACCACAGACTGCTCCTGAATGCCAAAAAAACAAAGGCGATGCTTTTTTCTCCCTTTTCATATGCCAGTAACCCCACAACTTAAGGTTATATTCCCCAGAGCCACACTATTCTTGGTGAATCACTGGAATATGTTACTAAATTCAAATACCTGGGGGTGTGGACAGACCAAAAGCTTTCCTTTTGTGATCACATTGAGGATCTCTTAAAGAAGCTTAGGCAGAGGCTTGGCCTCTTCTATAGGATCAAAAATTATCTAACACTGGATGACAGGAAGAGACTGGTCCAAACCACATTCCTTACCTTACCTTATTGGACTATGCATATTTCCTTGACAGCCAAGGCCCTGTGTCTGTCCTGGCTGAATTAGACACACACTACCATCAGGCCTTGAAGTTCATAACTGGTCTCCCGTACTCCACACATCACTGCTCCCTTTATGCTGCAGTAGGTTGGTCATCCCTTAACTACAGAAGACAGAGGAATGCAGTTCTCTGGACATTTAGGGCCATCACGAAGATGTTGCCTCACTACATCTCGGATTGTCTTCCTGTAGGTGTGATAGGTAATTATGCCTTAAGGAGTTCCTCCATTATCCCCCTTGCAATACTGAAGTTCAAGTTGCGCTTTGGCAGGTCTGCTATATCTTACGCTTTACCCTCTCTCTGGAAAATCTTGCAAAAAACCCTGATGTTGGCTTACCCAATCAAACTATCAGCCTTTAAAACACTTTATTCTTGCTCTGTCAAGGAATCCTGTAACTGCTTCCCCGATGTCACATTCCCCTAGCCTCAGCTCCATCTGCTTCAGTGCATCCCTTTACTGGTACTTCTTTCCCACCCCTTTTGGACAATGTTACAGCCTATAAGAACTTACCTGACTGCTCCTTCTATCCCGACCCTGTGTTTTTTTCCTTATTGCTAGTTCCTTTTCCATGTCCTCCTGGCTCCCACCTACACTCCTTGCTTACCCCCCTTGACACTGTCATGGTGTTTTGCTTTCCACTTCCTAACTGTTGCCACCCTCCCCTCTGCAATCATTACGTGCCCTTGTGGGCATGTACCATGTACCTCTTTTTACTCACCCTCTTGCATCCCCTTCCCCACTCCTCCCATGCCCCACCAAGCTCCTTCAATCAATAACTGTGTTCAAGGATGCCTCAAATACACACTGTAATTATAGTTCCTTACCTTTAACCTGTATATACTGTACTGCAGTTGCTATACTTTTTAGCTGCATACTCTTCATGGTCTTAGCTTAATGGTTCTTTTTAATACTCTATATCATGTGTATTATAAACCTCCTGTGCATAATTACTTCTCTATGTAAATATGTAAATACTATGTAAGTGTGAAATCATTTTGTATATACTGTTTACCCATTATGATGTAACAGAGTATTCCTTTGTATGTATTGTTAACCTCTCCTTTCCATGTCCATCTTGAAAATGAGCTTGCTCAATGATGTTTGTCTAGTTAAATAAAGATTTTGATTGATTGATTGATATCAGAATGAAGGGGACAAGTGGGAAGATAAAGATGAAGGAATTCGCACATGTAGCCCAGACCCAGACTGGGTAGGGCTTTATAGGTTAGCAGACCAGATTTATTGGAGATGCGCAACTTAGCTGGCAGCCAGTGCAGTTTCTGTAGAGCAGAGGTAATGTGACTCATCCTCAGAAGGCCAGTCAACAAACTCATAGCCACATTCTGCACTAGCTACAGGTGTCGCAACATTTCCTCCACTGATCCTGAGGTAGTGGGCATTGCAGTAGTCGAGGCGAGATGTCACAAAGGCATGTACTAGTGAGGGAAAGTCCTCAGGGAGAATAAAGCAATGAATCCAGCTGATATTTTTCAGGTGGTAGAAGCCATTCTGGATGACTGCCGACAACAGAGTCTCAAATGTCATCCCTTCATCCAGGATGACACCGAGATTCTTCACCTATTGTCAGCGTCAAGTCTGGAGGTACCAAGGCAGAGCCCCATTTCCCTCCCTAACACTGACATTCCCCAACCCCCCAGTTTGATTACCAGTACTTCAGTGTTGTCAGGGTTGAGTCTCAGCCAGCTCAAGGACATCCAGCCCGGGTCTTTGCCAAACATTTGTTCATTACATCCACAGCTCCCTGGTCCTGGGGTGCAAAGGACAGACAGAGCTGGGTGTCATCAGCATAGCAGTGAAACCCAACTCCATACTGCCTAATGATCCCACCCAGGGGCAGCATGTACACTGAAAACAACACAGGCAAGAGGACCGACCCTTGAGGTACACCACAGTACAGGTACAGTGGGTGTGGTGAGAAGTTACCCATTACAACCCACTGAGACCTGCCCCTGAGGTAGGACTCAAACCAGCTAATGACTTTGCCAGTGAGTCCCACATACTACCTGAGACAGTCCAATAAAAGCCCACGGTCATGAAGACTTTTTCACTGTGGAAACTTAAAAGGGTACGTTAAATGGAAAGAGCCTGAAACTTGCTTACCCTTCTACTAAAAGTAACAACAACCATAAAGACAAACTTTGAAGTGAGGCATTTCAAATCAAATGAAACAAAGTGTTCAGAAGGTTCCTGCATCAGCCGGGAGATAACCTAGTTCAAATCCCATAAGGGACAACATTGCTTAACTGGAGGATTAAGGTGGTTAAGTGCTTTGAAACATTTTTTTTGAAACTCTGCTTTATTCAAGAATATCAAAATACAGGAAGCAGCAAATGATCAAACATATGCACAGTCCGCAGAAGTATGCTACAATTCTAAGTCTGCAAAGTTAACCATCCATAATGGTGAGAAGGGACTTGACTGTTTCTTTTGTGGCTTCTGCTTGGTAAGCACACCACTGAATTTTAAGAACTCCAGAGTGAAACCGCTTCATTAGGAAATGGGACCACCAGGTTTAGGCAGCGGTAAAGTCTCCACTGTTTTTGGGGTGCCCACTAAGTGTGAGTACAGGAAGAAAAAATTACTTACCATAGTTAGTCAATCAATCAATCAAAACTTTATTTAACCAGGTGGAGTCATCATTGTTTAAGCTCATTTTCAAGATGGTCCTTGCAGAAGGGAACAGAGCAAGGAATAATACAATTGGACACTTAGAGCAGACTGATACATACAGTTAAAAAATAGCAACAACAACATCAGAATATACAGAGTGTACAGAGTGTGCAGATTGTTAACAAATTAAATTAAGGGTACACCAACATCTGAGGGGGGATACTAAACAAGGCAACAGAAGTAACAGGATGTGGTAAGATGATTATACTAACAATAGAACAAGAAGGCATGAACGGACCAACCAGGAGGGTCGACTCTTAGTAGAGAAGGATGGGGGAAGGGGAGATTCAGGAAGAGGATGCCAACATTAGAGGGAGAGATGACACAGACATAGTAGGACCAGGGGTTAAGAAGAATATGCCGAGGGAGATGTGCAGAGAAGTGCTGGAGTTGTAGGTAAATGCTAAGTAAATGGAGAGTAGGGCAGGTAGGCCAGTAGGAGAATCACCTGTGGCAGGTACATATGACCTTCAGGATGCATGTGATTGACAGCTTAAAGGTAGGGGGACCCAGCAAGGATGAGAACCTTAACGCCTTTTTTCTTCCAAGGGAATCTTATTGTATTCTGGCATGTGCAGTATTGTCCTTCCATTGTACTGCCCCGGAGCTGAAATGGTTACTAGAACATGTGCTAACAATGGAATGTTAGGCTCATGCTCGGTTTTCAAATCAGTGTCCCTGGTAAACATTCCATAACTGTCAGATTCTTACGGAGCATGCATAATAGCAAACTATCTATACTATGGAGCATGCATAATAACAAACTATATATACTATACTAATAACTAAATCACCAATTAACAACACCCAATAATAAACAGTCCCCTTTTAATTAATGTGTGGGCAACACCAAGACTCAAGTCACTAAGCCCAATAAAGAGACACCCATGGGTTTCAAATGCATGGACAGCTGTGTTGCAGTGCCTATAGGTTCTAGCAGGGGAGGAAGGGTGGGAGCTCAGAATACAGTAAGATTCCCTTAGAAGAAACAAGATTACTATTGTAAGTAATATTTTCTTCAAGCCCCAGGAAATCTTATTGTATTCTGACATATGCAGACTACCCAAGCAATACCTTTGGAGGAGGGTGGAGAACCTATTTAAGAAACAAGCTCTGCAGTACTGCTGTGCCAAACCTGGCATTACTTCTGGTCTGGTATCCAGGCTGTAGTACTTGGTAATGGTGTGAACTGTTCTCCAGGTAGCTGCTTTACAAATTTCCAATGAAGGCATATCTCTTGCAGCTGTTATCAAGGCAGCGGCACCCCTTGTAGAGTGGGCCCTAAGGCCTGCAGAGGGGGTTCTTTATCCTCTTTGCTGTAGCAGAACCTAATACAAGTACCAATCCAGTGGGCAATAGATATCTTTGAGGCAGTCTTGCCCTTTCCCTCTTCTCCATGGGTCAGGAAGAGCTGGGTGCTATCCTGCCTGTGGCCCTTGTGTGATCCAAGTAGTAGCTTATGGCTCTCTTGACATCTAGGCTATCCAGTCTATGTTCCCCTGAACTGGAGAGATCAGTGAAAAAGACTGGTAAAGTAAATGGGCTGACTCAGATGGAAGTCCGAGACCATCTTGGGTAGAAATCTCCTGTCAGTCCTGAGGACTATCTTGTCCCTATGGACTGAGATGTAATCTAGCTCATTGGACAAGAGCTGGAGCTCACTAATCCTCCTGGCTGAGGTAAGGTCTACCAGAACACTGTTTTCCATGGTACATACTTGAGATCTGCTGAAGACGTGGGCTCAAACGGTGGTTGCATTAGCTGGCCAATATCTAAATTGAGGCCCCATGCTGGAATGGGCTCCCTGTAAGGGAGATGCAATTGCATGAGGCCCATGAAGAACTTCATGAATACCTGGTTAGCAGCCAGGGATGACCCTTTACCAGCTGATGGATAAGCAGTGACAGCTGCTAGGTGTGCCTTGAGGGTGTAAGGCCTCAGGCCAAGGGAATGCAGGTGTGTCAGATAGTCCAGAAATGACTGACAAGCCAGCATGGCAGCAGTCTATCCCTTTTACCTGGCACCAAACAGAAAAAAAACTCTTCCATTTAGAGGTAGACGTTTTCCTGGTAGAAGGTTTCCTAGAAACCCTAAGTGCCTCTAGCACCCCTTCAGAGAGGTGCAAGTCAGCATACTCTATGTCCTTAAGGGCCAAGTCTTGAGTCTAAGGGACTGGAGATTGGGGTAAAGGATCCTGCCCTGACAGGAGGTCAAAAGGCTGAGCCTCCTGGGTAAGGAGATTGATTTGGCTATTGACAGGGTCAGCAGCAGAGAATACCAGGGTTGCCTGGCCCAGTCTGGAGCAATGAGGATCGCTGTCACTGGTTGAACCCTAAACCTGTTCAGTACTCTGAGCAACAGGCGAAATGGAGGAAAGGCATACAATAACTTCCCTGTCTAGTGCAACAGTAGTGTGTCCAAAGGGATTGTGCCCACTGCAGGAGGTCTGCAACAGAATTGTGGCAGCTGGTGATTATCTGGGGCTTCAAAGAGGCCCACCTCTGGCGTGCCCCACCTTCTGAACACCACTTGCAGGATCTGCCTGTTCAGTGACCACTCTTGGTGATTCTGGTTGATTCTGCTGAGGGCATCTGGTAGGACATCATCCTTCTCTGGGAGATGAACTGCTGAGAAGGAGATCCCCAGGGAGTAAGCCAAATTCCACACTTTCATGGCCTTTGTGCAGGGGCGGTGACCTTGTGCCCCCTTGCTTCTTTATGTAATACATTGTAATTGTATTGCTTGTTCTGACTTGAACCACCCTGTCTTGAAACAGTGATGCAGAGGACTGGATGCCCAGGTACACTGCCCTGAGTTCAGCAGGTTTATGTAGTGCAAAGACTCCTGCTGAAGCCAGGTACTGTGTGCAGTGTGCTCCCCTAGGTGGGCACCCCACCCTAGGAGGGAGAGAGGCATCCATTGTTAAAACTGCTGGTGGTGGCAGCTAAATGAAAGATATACCCTCCCCGAGGTTGTCTTTTTACTGCCACCATTGTAGTGCTAGGAGAAGGATTCTTGTGACTGCCACCCTTTTTGACAGGGAATCTCTTCTCTGTGACCAGTGAGATCTGTGATGGAACTGGATGTCTCTCATCTGGAACCTAGTACCTGGCACTGTTGCTGTGGACACAGCCATATGCCCCAACAGCTGAAGGAAATGTCTTGCTGGTCTGGGGATATGCAGTTGGAAAGAGCTGGCCAACTGAACTAGACTGTCTACCCTTGCCTGAGGAAGGAAGGCCTTTCCCCTTAGGGTGTCCAACTCTGCTTCTATGAATTCCAGGAGCTACACTGGTGTCAGCACTGTTTTTCCTCTCGTTTGCCAGGAAGCCTAATGCCTGCAGGGTATCCTGAGTAGTGGTCAGTGCATCTTTGACTTGCTAGAGAGGAATGACCTACCACCATCCAGTCATCCAAGTATGGGAAGACTGCAATCCTTTGCCTCCTTAAGTGTACTACCACTACTGACAGGCACTTGGTGAACACCTTTGGAGCAGCAGTCAGGCTGAAAGGCATGGCTTTGTACTGGTTATGGCCTGATGGCAATCTGCACCTGAGGTACTTTCTATGAGATTGCCTGATAGGAATTTGGAAGTAAGCATCTTTTAGGGTCCAGAGATGCCAACCAATCTCCCTCCCTGAGTGTAGGGAGAATGATAGCCAAAGTGAACATTTTGAATTTTGGTTTTGTCAAATGCTTCTTAAAAGTCTGCGATGATGGTTTGCCAAGCCTGGAGATAATGGACCAGCCTGCCTCCTACTGGAAGTGGGGAGGTGACCCTGGCAGATCCCTCAGGGAGCATGCTTTGTTTGTGCACTGGGCTGAGTGCTGGGACCAGCTCGGCTGCTGTCTCTTCTGCCTGTGCCTCTGAAGTAACCTTTCTGGGGTTGATAGACTGGCAAACTTGAGTCTGGAAGAGGGGTCTATAGTGAGTTCTACCCCTACCCCATTTGCTCTGATACTTTTGAGGCATTGCTGCCTTCTCCTTGGCAGCAGCACCCTTGTAGGCAACCTTATACTCATCCATCTTTGTCATGTAAGCTTCTGTTTGCTCACCAAAAAGGGGTGTACACAAGGACAAAACCCAAGGCCTTCACCTGGGTGTCCAGGGACAGATTAGTGGCCCTTAATCAGACAAACCTCCTTAGTGACACTCCCAGGGTGACACTGAAGTTGCCATCTGCCTGGCTGCAATGTTACTGGTATCCACTGCCATCTGAAATTGACACTTAGAAGCCTCAGTACCCTGCTACTTCAGCCAGGTCCGATGCCATGGCTGCAGGGCAAGCCATGTTCCAGAGACTTTCTGATATCTGGCAACCTAAGCCATGTAAGTGACTTGTCTAATGACTAAAGAAGAGCCCAGATAGGTGTTCTTAGCCCTAGAGTCCATTTTCCTGGAATCCTTGTCAGGTGGGTGTGATGCCAGGGGAATACCTGCTTTGTTACAAGCAGCAGCCTGCACCATCCCTTCATGGCTGGGATGCCCTGAAAGGAATTCAGCTCCAGCCTTGGCCACCCAGTACTTCCTATCCATCTGTTTATCCACTGGTGGAATGGAAGTGGAGGTCTGCAAAATTCTGGTGGCTTGTGTTCTAAGAGATTCATGGATGGGTAACAACACCCTTTTTGTTGCTGGTACATCCGTCATCTCCATATAATCTGGTTCATCCTCCTCCTCCTCCTCCTCTATTGCTTCCTAGGTGGAGAGGTCAAGGGTCTGTGCCACTTGCTTAAAAAAAGCAAAGTGTGAAGAAAAATTTCTCAGCTCCCTTGTCAGGGGAGTCAGGACGTTGAGGATCAGGGGAAACATCCAGTTAGAGATGCTCCCCAAAGTTCTCTTCTTCATCATCTTCATCCTAACTATCACCCTCCATATAAACTTTAGAGTATTGTTCAAAGGAACTGGGAACTGAGGAAGAACCGGGACCCTGAACCGAGAGTTGTGAACCGGGTCACTGAACCGTGAACATGGTACAAATTTGCAGCGCCTGGATAATCCTGATAGCATTAGCTATCTCTAGCATTTGCTATTTCATCTGAAGTTGGAACTGACTGTTTTGTAGGTTGTGGTTCCTGAACCAAATGTTTTTCCTTCCTCTTTATCTTAGCAGAACTTGCTGGTTCAGCAGCAATGTCTGCGGCTCTTCTCTTACTCAAGGAACCATCACCCTAGTTAGAGGGTTGTTCAACCCGTTCCATCGGTTTCTTCTTATGAGAGGAGGAAGTTTTGTCTGCACCTGGGTCAGCAGCCTTCTCAGACATTTTTCTTTCAGTCGGTTCAAACGCCTATCAAGCATCGACTGAGGAAAAAATATTTGCTTGTACAGATTTCGCAATCTGTCTTCAGGTGGTCAAACTCTAGGCAAAAAAACACAAATTAAACGAGGATCTGTTTTCAAAAAGTTCCCTCACACTCTGTACAATGCTGAAAAAACCCTTTGGTTGGTTCTTTTCTTGAGTCAGTGACAAAACCAGTAGAAACCCCAAGAAATGGATCTCTGAGAATCAGAAACCCACAAAAATGAATATTTCTTAAACCTTTATAATTATTTTTTTTTTTTTTTTTTTTACTTTGCGGTCAGTTCAGCAACCGCTGAGAGAATCAAGAGTTACCCCAGTTTCTCTCAAAATAACTAAGTTAAGCAACCACCCCAGGGAAAGAATAAAATACAGAAATTTACTTTTTAAAATGTAAATAAAAATTTGGTTCCATCTTGGTTAAATGAACTGAAAAGAAACCAAAAAACTTATCAGAATAACACTAAACTTAAACTAGTTTACCTATAAACTCAAGGACAGTGCTTTAAAAATTAACAGAAATAAATTTTACTTCAAAAAACTGAGAAAATAAAATCTTCAAGAAAGATGAAGGAGAGCTCCCAGAGGCGTCTGTACTGTTCAAGTGGAGTAAAGAATTTGACTGTTATGGAATGTTTACCAGGGACAATGGTTTGAAAACTGAGCATGAGCCTAGCATTCCATCATTAGCATAGGTTATTTTAACCATTTCAGCTCCAGGGCAGTACAATGGAAGGAAAATGCTGCATATGTCAGAATACAGTAAGATTTCCTGGGGATTGAAAAGTAAAGTGTAAGCAAGTTGAGCAGGAGGAAACAGTCCAAGGGAAGTCTTCTGTGGTCTTATTCAACCCACTGTAAAGTGCTGATGCTAGGATTCAAGAGCTTCCACAGTTCTGAGGGGGAGCACAGCAGAAAACAACTGTTGAAACCGAAGGTTACTGCAGACTGTGTATTAGGCTTTGTGCCTTAGGAAGTTACCCACCTCCAATTTGTACCCCATGCTCCATGGAGTGAATTCTATGCTAAATCATTTTTTTGCATTTTTACTTCTGAGTGGACAATGGATTCACTTAAAGCAGCCTGTGATTTGACTAACTAGGAGTTTTCCGCCACAGCTGCTGCACCCAGTAAGTATGAACTGCCTGCACCCCCCGGAGACTACTCAGTGGAACCCAGGTAATGAGTTAGATTTCTGTGACTGTGTTTTTCTGGCTGCACATGCCCCCCATAGTTACCATCTGGCATATCCCTAGACACCTGGAGGGAAGGGGGCTTATATTTTACAATCTCCAGATGTTATCCTGGAGACACCGCCCAGCTATAATACCAGTTCAATCAGGATGTACCACCTTCTGGATCACCTCCTGGAGGCAGTCCACCATGATCCCTGTGAAAATCCTGAGGTTAGCATTTAATAAGGATATTGGGCAATACAATG
This sequence comes from Neoceratodus forsteri, assembly GCA_016271365.2. Taxonomy (NCBI): domain Eukaryota; kingdom Metazoa; phylum Chordata; order Ceratodontiformes; family Ceratodontidae; genus Neoceratodus; species Neoceratodus forsteri. The sequence continues at coordinate 691,457,797 of CM028129.1, forward strand.
TCCCAGGTCCTTACCATCTTTTGGGAGAACAGAAATAAGTGTGAAGTGCCAGGAGACCAGAATCTGCCCATTTCCTAGGATATGATGAAAACAATCCAGTGGCGGGGGAGGGGCAGCAGGACCACTTGAAAGGCTTTATAGAACTCGGCTGGTAGGCCATCTAATCCAGATGACTTCCCAATTTTTAAATGTTTAATCTTGCCCAGAACCTCCAAGGCTTTAAACCCCCAAAACATCTTTTAAAGGTATTGTTGGAGGCTATAGCCTTCTCACCTTCTGTGGCTCAGTAAGCTGGCATAGGTGAGAGGTGCACCTCAAGATAGGTATAGGCCTTCCTCTTTGAAGTACAGCAAATATTAAAGAATGTCAGAAACAACAGACTTACCTAAAGAAGTGTTTCGGTTTTTACACCATACAGAAAAAAATTTCCACTTAAAAGAATAGGTTTGTCAGGTGGCTGATTTTCTGGAAACGTTTAAAACTTCTATCACCTGAGTTAAAATATTTAAGCCTGCAAACTCTAGCTGTTCGGGAACTCTACTTTTAGGTGAGGGGCTTTGTTTGGATGAAACAGCCTCCCCTGAGACAGAGGCGGAAGGTTCTGCCTCAGAGGGAGGCACAGAGGTTTCTTGATAGACAATCTGTGCATAAGGTGGTACCAGAGCTGCCTAGCCTGATCTGGAGCTGTTAGAACTGTGTGTGTTGGGGATGGTGGTGGACCAGCTTAGCCTACATCTCCTGTATGGAGAAAACATTCTGTTTCAGGGAGTAGTCTGCTCCAATTTGGCCATATCAATTCAGAAACTGAATTCTGAGAAGGGAAGGCAAAGAGGATCCTAATGGCCCAACAACTGAAGTACTGGAAATATTGACTCACTCAGCAATGTTTCATTTGCAATATATTTATTAAGATCAGGTTATATAGCATGCCTCTATTTTTTTATACTTTATTTTTCATTCCTTAAGAAAAAAGAAAATCCAGTTACACTCAGTTACACTCAAATAGAAAAACTTTAAGAAATATTAGCTTGCGTTTAAGAATTTAACTGAATAAAGCACAAAAAAAGGATTTTCTGTATTTTTTGGGGGTGTAAAAGAAAAAAGGGAAAAATCACAGAGCTTATTCTATTTTAAATTCTAATAGTTAATTCAGTTCAATTGTGCTCCAAGCTTAATCATCCCTCTTTAGTAATTTAATAACAAGAAGCCAGAAGGGGAAGGAAACATATTCAATTCAGTGCTTTACAGTAACTGGTAATTGCTATTTTTCTTTTAAACTTAGATTGTGGGCTTTTAGTGACACTGTAATTTATTTGCTGTCTTTACTTAGAATTGTTTTTGGGCTGTTGAAAATTTAAAATGTAGTGGTGGTGTAGTTCTTTGCTGTCTTTAATTGCTGCAAATTTAGTCTTGGCTTGTCTGACTTGCCCTGTAGTTTGGGTGATGGGTGTTAATTGTCTGGCCTCTGACCTCAGCTACGTGATAACTGGAGGTGGGGCTTAGTCAGAGTTGAGGTAGCAAGTGAGTTTTCTTTTCTCAGAAGAAGCCAGAAGGGGAAGGAAACATATTCAATTCAGTGCTTTACAGTAACTGGTAATTGCTATTTTTCTTTTAAACTTAGATTGTGGGCTTTTAGTGACACTGTAATTTATTTTCTGTCTTTACTTAGAATTGTTTTTGGGCTGTTGAACATTTAAAATGTAGTGGTGGTGTATTTCTTTGCTGTCTTTAATTGCTGCAAATTTTCACACCCCCTTCCCCCAACTCTTAATTATATGCCCTGTTAAATCTGATTGACGGGAACTAAACACAGGGGATAGTAAGGGGTGTGGAGTAGGAGGGGCATAAGGAGGAAGAAGCCCACCCTCAGCACAAGTGTTTTGACTCATTTATTTATTTACTGGTTTATTTTCTTTTTTAAAAAAGAAAAGTATCTGAGGATCAGTGGCAGGATTTTTAGAACAGTAAATTAATAAAAAGGGAACTAGGAGAGCTTCAGTAACAGACAAGTAGTGGAATTGCAGTATAATGTGGGGAGTGGTGCAATGCAGTGGCTGTGGGGCAGCCATATTCAGGCAGACCTTCTGGACACTGAGGTGCTGCCCTATCTGCATGCCTCTCTCTGGACTGTGGGATGAGGTAGCCAGACTCAGAGTGGAAGTAAACTGGGTCAGGAGTACCATCACCCCTATCCAGAGACCACCCAGTCCAATGCAACTGCCTCAAAGGATACCGAGAACGAGGAGCACTTGGATGACAGTGGGCTCAGGGAGGGTTAGAGCGGTCAGGCAGAGGCACATCCCAGATCCTATTCCACTCAAGAACTCATATGCCACACTGGCAAACGGGGACAACCAAATAGAGGTACCCAGAGAAGTGGAAGGAAAAGATGTGGAGGTTAGCCAAGGAGGTGACCTCAGCGGGGAGAGCAGTGGAACCCAGAGGAGGAGGATGTGAATCCTGGTGGAGGACTCCATCATAAGAGGGGTCCAGCTAGGAACACAGGAGGGGGAGGACAGGGAGGTGAGGTGCCTACCAGGTGCCACGGCATGGAGGGATGGAAGGAAGATCCTGGGGATCACTGGGAAGGCAAGACAGGAGGGTTAGTTGGATGTCATTATCCACCTTGGTACTAATGACCTGGCAAATGGGGAGCCAAAGGAAGTTCAGGAAGACTTTAGGAAATTGGGGAGGGGTCTCAAGCAAGTAGCTACTTCTGTCACTTTCTCAGAAGTACTACCTGCGAGAGGCAAGGGAGAGCATAGGGGTGCGTGCACCAGGAACTTTAACTCATGGTTGAAGAACTGGTGCTGTGAGGAAGGGTTTGGTTTCATTGGTGACTGGGGACCCACCTAGAGGGATGGAGGTTTGTTCAAGCCTGACGGCCTGCTTCCATCCTGGAGAGGAATCCAAGCACTCAATGATAAGTTTAAATGCTACATTGACAAGCATTTAAACTAGCAAAGGGGAGTGGCAGGCCAGCAAGGAGGGTACCTACTTGCTCACCCCCCACAGCTAGCAGTGGAACCAGTGAACCGGAGGAGTGGCTATCTATAAAAAGCAGTGTGCAAAAGATGGAGATTAGCACCCAAGAGGTGGATCGGCAGAAAAGGGGCAAAATTCAGCAGAAGGGCAGACAGCAAGGAGAACCAGGGATAAAGGACAACCAAAGAAGCGGCTGGAGTAGAATAGCGAAACAGTCTAAGGAGGTCAAATCATGGAAAGCCATGTGTGCCAATGCCAGGAGCCTTAGCAACAAGATGGAAGATCTGAGGCTGTCATGGTGCAGTCAGACCTGGACATTGTGGCCATCACTGAAACCTGGTGTAATGATAACCACGACTGGGAGATAGCCATACCTGGCTACAACATATTCAGAAGAGACAGGGCAGGTAGAAGGGAGGAGGAGTGGCACTGTATGTGAAAATGACATAAGGGCCACAGAGATCCAGGAGGAACAAAATGGGGAGAGATACTGTGGGTTAAGCTGAAAGGAAAATGGGGCCAGCCATCCGCACAGGTGTGGTCTATAGACCACCAGCCCAGGAGGAAGAAACAGATAGGGAGCTGATGCTAGCCATCCAAAGGATGGCAGACAAGGGTGAGGTAATACTGATTGGAGACTTCAATATTCCAGACGTGGACTGGAGCATTCCAGCAGCAGCATCAACTAGGAGCAGATTTATCCTGGACTCCCTTCAGGGTGCCTTCCTCAAGCAACTGGTCATGGAACCAACTCGGCAGAAGGCAATACTGGACCTTGTGCTCACAAACAGGGACAGTGTGATGGGGGTAACAGTGGGTAGCACCTGGGGAACAGTGACCACCAGTCATTGTGGTTTGAAATCACAGAAAGAGCAGAACCAAACCACACAAAAACACATATCCTGGATTTTAGGGGGGCAGACTTTGGGAAAATGGGGAGATACTTGAAAGAGGCATTAAGAGGAATGGGGCAGGAATCAGGGGTTGAGGAACAGTGGGCAGTATTTAAAATGGGGATTACAAGAGCAACAGAATTATGCATTAAGCAGGTTAGCAAGAGGAGAAGGAAGAGTATACCATTATGGTTTTCCAAAGAGGTAGCAAAGAAAGTGAAAGCCAAAAAGATTGCATTCAGGCATTACAAAAAGACACAGGCAGAAGGGGATAAGGAGAAGTACCAGGAGAAGCAAAGGAGGCAGGAGGTCAGTAAGGGGAGCCAAAGCTCAGACAGAAGAACACATTGCAAAAACAGTGGGTAGAGGGGACAAAACATTTTACAGGTACATAAGTGAAAAAAGAAGGGCAAAGGGAGGGGTAGTGAGACTGAAGGTGGAGGATGGGGGCCGTGTGGAGGATGACAACAGTAAAGCTGACATATTGAACAGGTATTTCTGCTCAGTCTTTACTGAGGAAGAGGAGGGTAATGGGTCTGAAGGGAGTACAAGGGGTGAGAATGGTGCAGAAATGGACACAAGTCCCTTTACTCGAGAAAGAGTCCTGAAGGAACTGGAAGTAATAAGAGTTGATAAAGCAATGGGGCCAGATGGGGTGCACCCCAGGGTCCTTAAAGAGCTAAGAGAGGTGGTGGCTGAACCTCTGGCTATCCTGTTTAGCCGATCACTGGAAACAGGGGAGGTACCAAAAGACTGGAGGACAGCAGATGTAGTCCCCTTATACAAAAGTGGGAACAAAGAGGAAGCGGGAAACTACAGACCAGTCAGCCTCACCTTGGTAGTGGGGAAGATCATGGAAGCACTACTGAAAGACAGACTGGTGGAACATCTGGTTGTCAATGGACTACAGGACCCAAGGCAGCATGGTTTCACCAGGGGGCGGTCATGTCAGACCAACCTCATTGAATTTTTGACTGGGTGACTAGGGAGGTGGATCAGGGAGGGCAGTGGACATGGCCTATCTGGACTTCAGCAAGGCCTTGACACTTGTCCACATAGAAGACTATTACACAAACTGGGGAATATGGGTGTGGGTAGGACAGTAGTGTGGTGGGTAGGTAACTGGCTGGGTGGCAGGACACAGAGGATGGTGGTAAATGGCTGTCACTCCACAGAGGGAAGAGTGACCAGTGGGGTACCACAGGGATCAGTGATGGGACCGGTCCTATTCAATATCTTCATCAGTGACATTTGCGCAGGACCTAGAAGGCAGAATTTCACTGTTCGCTGATGACACAAAGCTCTGTAACAGAGTAGACACACCAGAGGGTGTAGACAGAATGAGAAGGGACCTGCAGAAACTTGAAGAATGGTCAGGGGTTTGGCAGTTGAAATTCAATGCAAAGAAGTGCAAGATAATGCATATGGGGCACAAAAACATTGGCACAATATATCAGTTGGGGGGTGAGGATATAGCATGCACCAAGCAGGAAAGGGATCTTGGGGTTATCATCTCTGATGACCTCAAGGTAGGGAAACAGTGTGACAAGGCAGCAGGTAAAGCAAATAGGATGCTGGGATGCATAGGCAGGGGCATCATCAGCAGGAAAAGGGAGGTCATAATTCCACTATACAAGACACTAGTGAGGCCCCACTTGGAGTACAGTGTACAGTTCTGAAGAGCTTACCTACGTAAGGACATAGACAGAGTAGAGAAGGTTCAGAGGAGGGCAACAAAGATGGTACATGGATTGCATCACAAGTCCTATGAGGACAGGTTGAAGGAACTGAATAAGTACTCCCTGGAGGAGAGATGGGAGAGAGAGGGGATATGATAGAGACATACAAGTATCTTACAGGGAGGAACAGGGTGCAGGAATACACTATTTTTAAGCGAAAAAGATGTTCCAGGACTAGAGGGCATGGGATGAAGTTGGAGGGAGGACGATTCAGAGGAAACGTGAGGAAGAATTTCTTAACAGAACGGGTGGTGGACAAGTGGAACACCCTGCCAGAGGAAGTGGTGGGGCCTGAAACAATCACAGGATTTAAGAATGCATGGGATAGACAGAAAGGAATTCTGGAGGTCAGGGGTAAGGGGCAACAGACTTCTAGGAAAACATAAACTGAACTTACAAGCTCAAATGGGCAGACTGGGTGGGCCACAGGCCCTTATCTGCCGACACTGTCTATGTATCTATGTATGCCATTTTCCCAGCAAAATAAAAACATCCCCCCCCCGCCGTAGCACCAATTCAAAGCTAGCCCAAAACAAAAGTAATTTTTTTAATGGAGATAATTCCACTGTCATAAGGTTGGAAAAACAGAACCAGGCATCAAATAGGATGATACTCCGTTAAATCAGCTTCTTCTTCTTCTTCTTTATCGAATTCAGACCCTATATCCTCGGGAATCTTGACATTGTTCTCAAAGAAACTTCGAGCAGTGTCAGGATCATTGAAAAATTGCAATTTTCCCTGAAATTGCACCCTTAGACAAGCAGGTGCTAATAGAGCTGCCTGCAATCCAGCCTCTTTAAATTCTGACAGAATCGGAAGAAATCTCTTACGACGTCTTTGAGTCAGTAAACAAAAATCCAGATACAAATGAATCCGATGTCCTGCGTAAACACAGTTTTCTCACTCTGACCAACTGAAGCAATTTATTCCATTCAGAAAATACCTTGTTCTCTGTGGCTCAGAGGTTGATTCTTTCAGTTCTCTTGATTCTTTTGATTGGCGAGAAGAAGGGCAAAATACAGACTCCAGTACTAAAGCAGACTCCAAAGAAAAAAACATGCCTCTTCAGCCCACCAATATTTCGGGGTATGGGACAACCCATTCACCAGAGTGGATAGGTCACTAAAAAAATGTATACATACAGTATATACATTTATAATAATCATTATATGTAATTTATCAGGAAACTGAAATACAACAGAAATCATTCATCTATACAGTCTCTCTAACAGGTGCTTAAGGCACAGAACACTGGAGATCAAAACCAGGCAAAGAATGACTGGAATGTACTCACTAGAAAGCTCGGCTCACAGTACCAGGCAGCAGAAATTAAAACACGCCAGCTGTGCTGCAGGATGAAAAAAGTTTATTCAAATACACCAGCAGGGACTTTTGGTGACATCACGGACTGGCGCAGCTGCTGAATGATGACCTCCCGCAGAACCTTCCATTCAAACCCCTTAAAAAAATAGTTATACAGCAGAAAACATAATGGCAGGAAGGGGTTCTAAAGATGATCAACACACCCATTCACGATCGAAGCTAAAACTGACACTACAGGATGCCAATGGATCGCCCTTGCAGAGCTGCAAGGGCAATGGGAGCCCTTCCCCAGCCAGTCACCAAGGCCGTGGGTATGATACTGAGCAGGAAACCAAAAAGTTAACTCACCACAGATTTGAGAAGCTCCTGTATGATATTAAACCCTCTAGGAAAAAAAATGAAACCGAATTTAAGAGACTGCACCAGGAGCTTCTTAAGGTGGAGAAAAGAGTCAAGGCACCTGAGGAGCAAGGAGGTCTGGTGGAGGATGGCACCATCCAGCTCGGACAGGCTGTGGAGGCGTTCATATACCATACTGCAGCCACACATGAAAAATGTACAAACCTAGAGGCATGTTCTCTGAAGGGCAACCTTAGGCTATATGGGCTGCCAGAGGGTTCTGAGACCAGACTCCAAACAGACTTCATGGTGGACTTACTGAGAGATGTTTTGGCCCTCCCCCCAGATGTTGTCTTTTCCATTGAGAGAGCACACAGGGTGTTGATCCCTAAACTGACAGACCCCAAAGCAAGACCCTGCTCTCTGATTATGAAATTCTCAAGTTTTAAAGCTAAAGAGTAAATCTTTCACTGGAACTAGCAAAAGAAAGAGGTTTCATATTTAGGGGCCTGACTCCTTTTCGGCCATGACTACCCTCCAGAGATTCAGTAGCAGATGCAAGCCTATGGGTATTACTGAAGCTGCTGACAGACAAGCAGATTCATTCTCATATTCCATAGCCAGCTAAGTTGTGAGTTTTCTGACAAGATGGAACTGCAGTGTATAACTAACCGAAGGAGTCTCAGAAGGCTTTCCTCTCAAAGGGCCTGCAGGTACCATCACAGACAGAGTACCCTAGGACCAAACAGAAGACCTCCACCATGGAATGGCAGATGTTAAGCACACAGAAAGCCTGAATCACAGGACAACTAACAGCCCCAGGAGCCATGGGTCAAATCCAACAGCTTCTACAGAACCTACAGCACAGCAAGGATACCAACGTCCCTTGGGCAGAGGTGGACACTTGAACTGGGTAGATCAGGCACCAATCCCCTTGAGGAGCTTTTCCACCTTATGTGGTGAGTTAGGATGGGCCTTGTGCTTTCTTGTTCAACCTTTTTGGGACCCTAACTTTTGGAGGCGCGTTCCAATACCACAATGTGAAAATGTTATAAAGATTGGCAGCATGTCGCTACAGTTGGAACTTTTATTGATTCTTTAGTTAATTTTAAAATGTGACCTCCTGAGATGGATGGGATTTTTACTGCACAAGGTTATTAATGCACATTTAGCTAAATTTGGGAGGTATGTGCAGCTGGTCCAGGGCAGCCAGCCTTGGGGGGGTCAGGTGGGGTGGAGTTGGTAAGCAAACCAGACAGAGCCACTTAACACTGCTGCAGTGCCTACAAATAACTTAAGTAAAAGAGCAAACAGAAATCGCAGCACTCACTACACCAAAGTTAAAAGACGCTGTTCGACACAAAAGGATAATGTATCCATCTTCTTTACTAGTTAAAAGCCAACATTCCGGTATAACCAAACACAGATTAACACACCTCAAGGGCTGTGTTATCTTGTGTTTCGTTATACCAGCATGTTGGGTTTTAACTAATAAAGAAGACGACCACATTATCCTTTTGTATCAAGCAGCATTTTTTATTTTTCTTTTGGTGTATAGTGAGTGCCACAATTTCTGTTTGTGGTCTTGGGTTGGTGTTCGGGTGGACAGTGATCTCACTGGGGCCTGGGTTCTCTGGTTTGGTGGTGGGACACCTGCTGCATGGCAGTTGCCTGGGCAGTTTGCTCCCCACCCTTTTTCTGGGTTCCTTCCAGGCCTGTGCTGCGTGCAGCCTGCCAAGATCCACGGAAAGTGGCCTCCTATAGTGAGCTCCAGGTTTTTTGGGGTTTTTTTATCAAGAAATGTGCAGTGTCAGGTTTTAGATTTATCTTTTACACTCTACCATGAGGTCAGGAAGGGGAGGGGAGGAATACATGACATAGTGCTGGGATTTTAATACATTAGGTTCAGTTTGTTCTATTTGATATCCTGTGTACCAATCAAGAAGGTGGTACTGCTAGGTCAGCTGAGGGATTGCACATGAAGGGGAGCTGGGACATTTGGTGGACAGAAGGTTTGCTGTGTACGCTGAACTGGAATGTGCCCAATATTGTTTCTTGGAGCCCGTCCAACCACCTTCTGGCTCCTGGTGACATGCTCCCAGTGTGTGGGGGAAACTACCTCATCCATCCCTCCCTTGACTGTTTTTTTCTGGCCAGGGGGTAGGAACAGAGGTCTGTCAGCTCAGACTTCCTGCTTTGGCAGTATAAAGGTCAGAGACAACTGCTGGTACATAGCTCTGTTAGGTATAGTTCTTGGGTTTTGGTTTTATTTGTTTTCTATTTTTGGGGTTTTTTTCTATATAGCTTTTTATCCTCTGGGAGCCCTGGCAGGTGGCTGTGGCTCTCCTTTCAGAGAGACTCACTCTCTGGCATACTTGTGTCCCCGTATCGCCAACCCGGCTAGTCCCCCATGGATTACCCCCCATGGCGGGGCCAGGAGAGAGGGTGCTGGCACTCCCCCCCAGAGACCCAATCCAGATGTACTGGGCTGACCCCCACAGATGCAAAGTCATCATGGAACCTGCCAGGCTCCAGTTTTCCTTTTTTTCCCATTCCCCCCTCCCCACCGATGTAGTGACATCAGTACATGTCTCGTGACCCATATTGCCCTCCAGCCACTGCCAGAGGGCAATCAATGAGTGGGACGACAAGTCTCCCTCCCCCGAGAGAGGACAGCAGTCCTCCAAGGGCTCAATCCTCTCTCACCCCTGCCAACCCCCAGCAGCCCAAGTTTGTTCCCGTACCCAGGTCGCTGGCGTGGCATGAGGTGTGGTGTCCAGCGCCTCAACCCTCAGCGCCACCGGGCTGGCTTGTTTTCAGTTTTTAAGGTCCAAGCCATGATGTCCACTGTCCAGATATGTGTTGACTGGGGAGGAGGGCCTATACCACCAGGCCCTGATAGCTTGTCCTCTAGTGTGCAAGACAGTGACAAAGGATAGAACACTGTATCCTATAAGATCCATGGTCTGACAAACCCTGTTAAATGTAATAAGGTGATTTCTTTTCTTTAAAATCACAGTGTATTCTGTCTTCTTGGAGGAGATGCATTTGGTGCCCTCTGAACATGACAAGCTGCAGAGGTTTAGCTACTGGACCACTGTCACCTCCTCATATGAAGCTGGGTGGAGGAGGGGTGCAGTGATGATGGTGCTAGACTCGGTGGTCTTTGAAGTGAAAGATACCAAAACATAAACAAGGTACATATGCCTTGGTGAAAAGCATTTTTATGGGCTCCCCCTGACACTGGTGTCAATTTATGCCCCCCAAGGCTTAATTACACTTTTTTCGCCAATTGTTTCTATTATTGGTGGAATGGGGAGAAGACAGTACAGTTACGTAAGAATGTACCATAACAGTAGATCTTCAAGAGAGGCTCTTGCAGTAGGCAGTAACCTTGAGGACTGTGCCCTCTGGCATCAGAACCAAATGGAAACTTTAGCTAGCAGTGTCTGACGGGGGACCGCCCACCCGACGTCACACAACAAACGTCAGCATGACCCTATGTAGTGAGTGGTCCCCACACCCGTCTTCCAGTTCTCCCGCCAGAGACTTCATAGGAGGCGTGACAGGAGAATGGAAAATAGGCTCCTGGAGCCCAGCATAAGCTCATAGAAAAAGAGCAACAAAGAAAACTTGGGGGATGGAGGGAGGGAAAAAGGTTACCTACTGCAAGAGCCTCTCTGGAAGATCTACTGTCACGGTAAGTTCTTACGTAACTGTACTATCTTACTTCAAGAGGGCTCTTGCAGTAGGTAATAACCTTGAGGACTGAGTCCCAAGCAGTGTGAATCAGAAGAAAACTGAAACACGAGAGGCAGGAATGGATCTGCAAAGGCAGACAAATCAGGACAGGAGACCCTGGAGAACAGCTAGGCCAAAGCCTGCCCTGCACCTAGAGGCAATGTCCACACTGTAATGCTTTGTGAAAGTGTAGCCAGAACTCCAAGTAGCCATGGCACAGATGTCAGCGGCTGACACATTCCTGAAACAAGCAGTAGAGGCAGCCATGCTTCTGGCAGAATGCCCCTTAACCTCCTCCGGAAGGGTTTTACCATATTTCAGGTAACAGAAAACAATGCAGTTTGTCAACGATTTAGCTAAAAATTGTTTGGAAACTGTGGCACCTTCTCGCTTGGGTGCAAAAGAAACAAAAAGTTGGCCCGATTTCCAGACAGACTTTGTCCTATCAGTGTAATAACGCAGGGTTCTATAAATATCCAGTGTATGCAGAATCACCCTTCCCCGATTGGAATGCTCGGGGTAATACACTGGCAGTTGAATCAATTGGTTCAATGTAAATGTGGAAACCACTTTTGGTAAGAACTAAAGGTTGGTACAAAGAGCCACCCTGTCTCTATGAAAAAATCAAATAAGCTTTTTTACAAATCAGGGCCTGAAGCTCGGAAATCCTTCAAGCAGAAGTGACTGCCACTAAAAAGAGCACTTTCCAGGACAAATAGAGCATATCACAAGAACCAGCCGGTTCGAACTGAGGCAGAGTCAATTTTTCCAAAATATAATTAAGATCCCAAAGTGGTGCGGGGCTGCACACTGGGGGTTTAGACGGAGGATTCCTTTCAGGAAGATTTTGGAAACCTCCTGTTGAGCCACTGTCTTACCTTCCACCAAGGACTGGTAGGCAGAAACAGCTGACAGGTGTACCTTCTGAGACGAGCAGCTCAGGCCTAAGTCATAAAAATGCAGGAGATACTCCATGACTTGAGGAATGGGACATGAAAAGGGGTCCCAACCCTTTGAGGTGGCCCAAATGGAAAGCACTTCCACTTTATGGCATATGTCATCTTCGTAGAGGGCTTTCTAGCCTCTACCAGGACCTGCACCACTCTGGATAAGACTCCAAATTGTGAAGCAGCTACGTCCTGAGGTGCCATGTGTGAAGGTGAAGGTGAAGGGATTTCAGCCCTGGATGGACCAGCGTGCCCCACTCCTGAGTCAGGAGATCATGGCAGAGGGGCAAGGGAACTGGAGGTTCCACTGCCAGCAGCTGAAGAAGCGGAAACCAAACTTAGCAAGGCCAAAATGGGGAAATCAGAATCATGTGGGCCCCCTCTGCTTAAAGCTTGAGCAGCACCTTCTGCAGGACTGGAAAGGGATGGAAGGCATACAAGAACATCCCCATCAAGCAAAGAGATAGCTCTTCTCACCAAAAAAACACCATGCCCAGGAGCAAGTGAGCAAAACTTGGGTAGTTTTGCATTGTATGAGGAGATGAACAGATCCAGATCTGGCCGACCCCACAGGTCGAAAATGTGGTCGACCACCTCTTTCTTGAGCTCCCACTCATGGGCTCTTACTCTAGTGCGACCGAGACTGTCCACTAGGATGTTTTGCATGCCTGGAACGTGAACTGCTGTGAGGTGAATCTGATGCAGAACTGCCCAGTTACACACCCGCATCGCTTCCCTGCAAAGGGGATATGAGCGAGTGCCTCCTTGCTTGTTGAGGTACCAGACTACACACATATTGTCCTACTGGACTAATAGTGAGCCCTGGTGAAACAGGTGCTGGAAAGCTTGAAGGGCATACAGAACCGCTTTCATCTCCAACACGCTTATGTGCAGGGACCACAGACCTTAACTCATTGTCTCCTAGCAGACGCCTGTAGTCGTCAGTAAAATACACTGGTGTGTCCTGAGGACGTCTGCAGAAGTCGGCTACTGACTCCCAGTGTGCCCTTGCAACTTCTGGAGAAGTCACTTATATATTTTAATATATAGTGTAACAGAATATAATGTATATTCGACTGCATAGCACCGTTGGAAAAGTAATTTTATGCTGAACAACTTTGTCACTGATATTTTGTGTATATCATGTATACTTTAGCAGTTATTTGCATTTGTTTATGGTATGGTGTGTATGGCTTATGTTGCCTGTTTTAGTGAAAAACAATTTTTTTTTTCTGTTTCAACCAGCATAAAAAAAAATTACATATTATTATTTGCATACCACCATTGGAAAGGTAATTTTGTGCTGAATAACTTTGCCACTCATACTTTATGTCTAGCACTTACGGTTCTTGAGCTATTAGGATTTGTTTGTGGCATGCTGACTATAGCTTGATTTTGCTTAGAAATGCCCAGGATTTACTGTTAACAGTATACAGGAGACAAGTGGTGCAACTTCAGAGAGCTCCTGTGGAGGCAATGAGTTAAGTTTTGTGGTTCCCTACGTGAGCACCCCAACTCATCCCTGACGCGTCTGTAGTTAGAGTCTGGGTGGGAGGAGGGGACTGGAAGGGGACCCCCTTGGTGAGATCTGTGAGATCCTGCCACCATAAGAGATCCCACTGCATCAAATCAGAGACCATGATCATGTGGTCCAGGTCATCCAGCCTCTGATCCCACTGTGCCCTGAGTGTCCACTGCAAGATTCGCATGTGGAGCCTGGCTGAAGGAACAGTGGGGGTGGCCACTGCCAAGAGATCTTCCTGCTGATGGCTATCAAACATGCCTGTCTCTGCAAAGTGTCCACCCTGACCAGAGGGAGGAAAGCCAACCCGTAATGTGTCCATCACTGCTCCAATAAATTGGAGACACTGTGAAGAGGCAAGTTGGGATTTTGGGAGGTTCACAGTACTCCCAACCTGTGTAAAGAGATCTAGGGTAGCTGAGAGGGAAAGTTCCAGCTGCTCCCTTGACGGGAGCTGACAGGAGCCAGTCATTGAGGTGGGGAAACACACAGTGGCCCTGATGCCTCGGGGCTGCTGCTACTGCCAGGTACTTGCTAAAAACCCGAGGTGCCGAGAACAGGCCAAAGGAGAGGGCCTTGATTTGGTAATGCTCCCCATGAAGGCAAATTGGAAGTAACGGTGATGGGCCTGAAAGATTGGGATATGCAGATAGGCATCCTGAATGTCCAGAGTACAGAGCCACTGTCCCTCATGCAAGAGGGGCAGCAGACCTTGGGAGGGTCAGCATTCGAAACCGCTTGTACTCTATGTACAGATTTAGAGCACTGAAGTCCAAAATGTGACGCAAGTCTCCCTTCTTTTTGGGGACCAGGATGAAGTAGGAATAATATCCCCTCCCTACCTGGCTGGATGGAACGGGCTGTATTGCTTCCTTTCGTAACAGAGCCTCAATTTCCTCTCTTAGTAGAGGAATGTGCACCTTTGGATAGTGGGACACTACTGGGGGCCTATCTGGAGGTTTTTCCAGAAGCTCCAGGGTGTGGCCTTGTCCTACCAACTGAAGTACCCATAAGTCAGTGGTCACTGCCCACCACCCTAGCAGATGACTGGTGAACCATCTGCCCACTGGCTCCTCCAAGGGACATGGAGGAAGGAGGGAAGACCGCGAGTCGAGCGAAGGGGGGGTAGGAAGAGCTGTGCTGGAGGCTCTTTGAGCCTTTGCAGGAGGGGTGGCTGTGGCCAATGGAGCCCAACATTTGGACTGATGTCTGGCTGTTTGCTGCTGTTTCATCTGCCGCTTTGCTTGGTGATGAAAAGGCTTTTTGGCTTGAAACTTAGGGCGGTACATAGTGTGGACCGACCTAAAGGCCTTGCCCTTATCCTGCAGGCTGGTGATGATGTATTGGGAGTCACCCCCGAAGAGGACTGAGCCACTCAAGGGAGCATCCTGGATAGCCGCCTGAACATCTGGTGTCAGATCAGATATCCTTAACCAGGAGAGTCTCATGAGGCTAACCGTCATAGCAGCAGCCCTAGCTGAAGAGTCTCCCTCATCATAGGTAGCCCTCAAAGAATGCCTACATGCCACTTTGGCAGACCTAATGGAGTCTGCCAAAATGGATTTTGACTCTGAGTCAGGCAGCATCTTGATGGCCGGTTCTAGCTGGTTAAAAAGGGATTTTTGGTAGACCAACATATGGGCTACATAGTTTAAAGCATGCATGGCCAATGTTGATGAGGAATAAAACTCCTCCCAAATTGGTCCAGCTGTCTCGACTCCTTGTCAGGAGGAGAGGTGCTCATATGCCTCGGCTTGGATGACCTATCATGGGCCACTTCAATGACCACAGACTCCACCTTTGGATGGATGCTAAGGTGGTCCTTCCCCTCTGGCGTCCGATATGTCCAGTCAGCCTTTTTGGCTACCACCGGTATCAAGGAGGGCAGCATCCAGATAGTGCATGCTAGGTCCTCGTGTGGTTCCAACCAGAGAGGAGTAAGGACAGGAGCTTCCTCTTGCATGTCCAAATGCTCAGCTAGCCTTTGGTGCTTAGGTCCTCAGCATCGGACGTCCACTCATAGATCTCTGCTAGTTTCTTAAGCAGGTCTGTAAAAGAGGGGTCCTCCAGTGGAGATTTTGGGGACTTCTTAGGTCAAGGTTCCTCCATGGGAGGAGTATCAAACCCCAACATCGCCGAGGAAGAGGAGTCAGAATCTGAATCTGGATCTGAGTCAGAGGACCAGACATCAGGCCAGGAAGGTTCACTGGTGTCAGGAGGTGCTCTGTCTTGTGTCCACCCTGATGAAGGCTCTTTCTTAGGGCCTGGCATGGGATGATGTGCGTCTGGTGTAGGGGAAGGCCTGGGTGGCCAAATCACCAAACCCCAGAGGACCTACCAAGGGGGGTGATGGCTATCCAGCTCAGTCATGAGCTGTGCCTTTGTCTCAGACCACCAAGATTGGAGGATGCCCTGAAAATCCATCGAAGCCTGAGGAGGAGGCTGAGGTGGAGGGTGCTGGCTGACTGGCAGGTAATCTGCAGGAAAATCTGGTATCAGGTAGCCTGATGTATGAAAGGAGTGCACTGGGTACCCCAGCAGAGGATAAGTGGGAGAATACCCTGGCATCTGGAATCCTGATGGTGGATAGTCCAATGGGGTGTATGTTGGAAAATGTGGCATCGGGTATCCCAACAAGAGCAACCCAATGGAGGGCCCGACAGGGGGTAACCCGACAGAAGGCCCGATGGAGGTGCCGGAGGGCCTGATGTAGGGCCCTGGAGTGCCACAAAACCTGACCCCAAAGGACCTGGAAGAACCGGGTCAGACGTTGGACCAGCTAGTGGCAGACGTGGCATCAGGGTCAGCATCTCCATCAGAAAATCCAGTGGCAGGGGCCCCTGAGGGTTACCTTGGATGTCCAATGTTAGATCCAGAGGTTTGCCGGGAAAGGTGCCACCTGATGGATGATCCCTGTCCTCCGCACCTCTCCAGTCTGGGAATGGCAGAGGGAGCTCTTCCACAGGGCAGGAGGGGGGGGTAACCCGGTGGGGGAACCCAACTGGGGAGAGCTGTGCCAAATCCGGCAACTGGGAATCATCGGGGGCCCTTGCCAGACCCCGACACCAGATCGGCTGGGTGGACGTCAGTTAAACCAATACCCGACTTATTGGCCGGGGTGGTGGAGCAGACATCGAATGAGACAACACCCGACTTATCTACCAATGCCGGATTAGTCCCAGAACTGCCAGAGCCTGATGACACAGCCTGGGTTGGGTGCTTGGCGGAAGTTCCGATGAGCAACTTAGCAGTCCTGCCAGACAAATTAGACCCGCTGGTGGAAAGGGGCCTGAGTGCGGCGGAGGCCTCGGACATAGCCGAAGTGCCCACAGCCACCATTACCAGTGGGGGCAGGGGTCCAAGAACTGCTCCTGAGGTGGGGCAGGCTTGGCAGCAGCAGTCAACTTCCTGGAGGAAGAAGATCACCGCTCACCTGAGAGGTCCAAGGGTGTCCACATGTGAGGGGGTGGGCCTGTTCTGGTCCCGGTGCTTCTCTTTTTCCTTCTTCTTCTTGTGCCTGGAGGAATCAGGAGAGGAGGAAATTCTAGGAGTTTTTGAAGCTCTTTTTCCATCAAGGCCATTCTTTGTTTTAGTAAGTGGGCCTCAAGGGCCTGTTGGCGTCACTTCCGTGTGGCCTGATTGAAGCTGGATCAGGCCTCACAGTCCTCAACCTTGTGCTCTGGGCCTTGGCAGAAAAGGCAGAGAGTATGGGAGTCTTTGTGCTGTAGTTACATGCTACATGAAGCACACTTATTTTTATGCTCGGTGGCAGACAACGATATGCACAAAAACTAAGAAATGCAGATTTATTTGAAAGAAAAAATGGTTACTCATCTGAAAAAGCGGTCGAAATGCAGCATGCGATCTCCGCAAGGTCTAATGTGTACAGGTCGATGGCGGGAAAGAACTGGAAGGCAGGCATGGGGACCCCCCGCTGTATAGGGTCATGATGACATCCGTCATGTGACGTCGGGTGAGCGGTTCCCCCATCAGACACTACTGGCTAAAGTTTTCATGTGGTCCTGATTCCAGGACGCAGTCCTCAAGGTTATTACCTACGGCAAGCACACTCTCGAAGTAAGATCTCCTAATGTGTGGGGAGTGGATCTTAATTTAACATTTTTACTCCTCTTAGACTCGACCTCCAAATACCCAAGAAGGACCATTTAGTTACTAAGAAGGTTCATAAGCTACTGCCTGAGCTGGGTTATCTGGATGCCTGGCGATACTCGAATGGTCAGTCCCATAACTATACATATTTTTGGCCCCCCACCAAATTTATTCAAGATTGGACTACTTTTTGGTCCATAAAGATTTGGGACAAAAGATGACCCTTGGATGGGTGATTTAAGCATGTCTGACCACTCACCTGTATTCTTGAAAATTCAATTAGACATGCAGTAAAACAACCTTCTGGTGCTTAAATACCTCAGTTTTAAAGGATGACAATATTAAAACTTCAATTCCACAACCAATTAGGCAGGCATACAGGATAATGACAGGCCAGATACCCACCCAGGTATCTTTTGGGACACAAGAAAGACCATCTTGAGGGGGAAATTCATTGAATATTGTGCCAGAAAGAAAAAACAGAGAGGCACATATGACAGAACTGGAGGCGAAGATTACAGACTCAGCAGAAAATGAAAGTACTATAGTAAGGGTTAGAGCAAAAGAGCTAGATGAGCTAAAAAGGAACTAAGAGACATCCTAGATTATGATGTGGAACATAAACTTTTCCTTAGACAACATTACAATGGGGGGGGGGGGGAGAGCCCAGTCACTGAAATTGTTAGCTAGGAGATTATGAGCCCAAAAAGCCTGGGAACAAATTGTGAGGATGATGCACCCTGTTACTGGACTGAAAACCAGTAACATCCATGGGACAGTGACTGCCTTCATTGCTTACTAGGCAGATCTTTATAAAGCTTGGCTGGAGGTCCCACAGGCAGATATTATTACCTTTATAAACAAGGTGGGGCTCCCACAGGGGGACGGAGGAGCAGAATGCTGCTTTGACAGCTCCATTTCCAAGACAGAGGTCTCCCAGGTCATCACAACATTAAAGACAGGGAATGTCCAAGGATGGATGGACTGGGGCAGAATTTTATAAACAGTTCAGGGACTCGGTCTTGACCTGTTGCAGAGGCTCAACAGCTCTGCAGAAACAGGCATATGGCTCCATCTTGGACTGAGATTATTATCTCTGTGATGCCCAAACCCAGCAAGGACCCCTCGAATTGTGCCACCTGCAGGCCAATTTCAGGATTAAATGTGGACATGTAAGATGTTGACAGCCATACTCAAAAAAACGATTAGAACCCATCATACCACATCTGATTCATATGGATCAAACGGGCATTGTCCCAGGGCACCAGACTCAGGTTAACATCCAAATAATGGTCTACCTGATGGATTATTTAAACAGATCCCACCAACCAGTCCTCCTCATGAGTTTAGATGCAGAAAAGGCTTTTGATAAGGTCTCATGGGACTTTCTTAGGGAGGCTCTTGCCAGGTTCAGTTTTTCAGAACCCTTTATCGCCTGTATTACTACCATCTACATACCTACATCTGCCTAGTTAGGGCAAATTACTATATCTTCCTTAAATTTACATTGGGAAGGGGTACGTGTCAAGGTTGTCCCCTTTCCTTGATCCTTTTTGTGTTGTATATCAAACCCCTGGTGCAAAGCATTAGATTAAACCCTGCAATTAGCAGTATCCATTTGGACGAGGCCAAACATAAACTTGAGTTATCCACAGATGATGTTCTATTATATCTGGGATGCCCGGAAGTATCCTTTCCAAGTGCCATGGCAGATATAACAACCTACTCTAGACTTTCTGAGTACACTCTCAATACATATAAAACTTAGGTCTTGCCTTTTCCCATTATATTTCCCCTCAACTAAGGCGTATGTATCCTATGAGGTGAGACCTGACAAAATTAAAATACCTTGACATACATATAGCCCTGTCTTCAGCTTGTTGTTTGAAGACAACTATATACCCCTACTTAAGGAGTTATCCTCTGACTTTAAGAGATGGCCAGCTTTGCCCTTCCCCTTCATATCCAGAATGCAGTCTATCAAGAGGAATGCCCTACCAAGGTATTGATACCTTTTCAGTGTTTCCCTATTGCTCCCATAAAGCTCTTAGCAAAGTGGAGGGACTTGGAGAGTCCATATTAATAATGAACAATGGTTGTACAGATGGCTAGCCTGGGAATCAGTTTTAGGCCTGTGCAAATTGACCCTTGGTTCCGTAGTGAGACGGTTGTCTCCTTTGAGGACTGCATTCAGAAGTTTTGACTAAGTTTAGATATTTTCAAATTAAGGATTATATAAAATCATATTTAAGGTCCCACCCAGCTGAAGAGAAAATCTCCCCTTGGGTTGAGTTATTTCATAATATATGGCAATCTACAAAGTAGTTATCTCAATATTATACGCTAAAATTATAGAAGACATTGGCCACAACACTGAGTGTATCAAAGAGAAGTGGGATGAAGGTTTACACATCACCATGACAGAGAGGCAATGGTAGCAGGAAAGGAAGAGGGCATGGCACGAGTATGCCTGGAAGGTGAGGGGTAGATTTATTTCTAGTGCCACAGCTTAAGTATATGAGCATAAATGGAAGGGGGTGGTAGTTCACAGTGTTAAAGGAAGTGAGGGACCTCTAGGGCAACACATGCCCACATTTTCTGGCTTTATCTCAAACTGCAGCAATTCTAGGCAGAAGTGGGGGCAGCAATATCTAGAGACCTCAATATTACATCTGCTCTTACCTGTGTACACTTTCTAATGAGGGGTAAGGCCTCCATCCCTGAAGGGAGCTGAGGGCCTGTATCTATGGCATATTTTAATAGTTGCAGCAGCTAAGGTAATAATGAAGAGGTGGCTGCAACTATTGCCCCAACCCTTGAGGAATGGGTAAAGGTAATCGTACCGATACAAAATATGGAAAGGGTGACTTTTTTGGTGCAGCAGAAACTCCCAGCATATACGAATCGCTGGACCCACTGGGAGATGCACAGGGCAGAGCCTGAGGTAGTTCACTTAGGTTAATTCATGCCCTTCATGAATCCTAAACACTCACCCGCAGCTTCTCATTTTGTATTCTTATAATATTTTCTGGTTTCTAATAATTTTGTATGTGCATCTGTGCTATCTACAGTATAATTTCTTTGGTCACCCAAGCTACTGACCATTGAATAACAAGAATGGGCATATGTGGGAAGCTAGGCCTTTTTATTTAATAGACTGCTACTCATCTGGACTCAATATTACGCATTTTGGATATCATGGATCTTGAACTTATCACTGGAATGTTATCTTTTGAGTTGATGTTTTACAATGTATATGTCTAACTCATTGTACACCCCTCGTACTGGGTATAGTGCAACCAAGTCATGATTTTTACATTGTATTGTTTTACACTCAGTACATTTACATGACTGATGTTTTCCGTTTTCTAAATGATATCTGATTACTGAAAAATCATCTTTCTCTCAGACTTACCTGTTTACATGACGTTTTTCAGTTTTCCGTTTTTATCCCCTACTCTACACACTGTTTACATGACACTGTATTTCCCGATTTTAACTGAGCTCTGAAGCATGCATATTTATTTCTCTGGCTCGAGGCTCTCAATCACTGCTGCTGCTTGACAACTTGCAGGTTTTGTTATCAACAGGCAGTGCAAGGAGTTGTGTTTTATATTTGAAACACTTGTGATATATATATTTTAAAATGTTATGTGTGGATCATGGGATGGTGCTTGTTTGTAATATTTCAATTGTTTTTCATTTTCCCTTTTTTATTTTTGTGGAGACATAATTATATTAGATGTGTTATCACTCTATCCTGTGTTGCTTAGTAGTGGTGGCACTACCAGCCTGCAATGACGGTCCAGTTGATTCCCTCCACTGTCCACTAATGACCTGCAACACAACCGAATACCGGAGACAAAAAATAACATGTACTTCATATCTTCATGTCTCTTACTATTTTGGGGGGAAACTACAGTAGCAAATATGAGGCCCCCATGGCTTAGCCTGTCAGATGCATCATCAGAGGGCTAAACATGGAGGGCTTACCATCATGCTGTAGTGTATGTGCTTTGGGGTACTATCCAATTTGAAGCTGGATGCGCATCTATATGCTCAGACACATCCCCCTCTCATGTTTCCCATTTTAATGAAAAAAAAATCACGAGTTTTTTCTGTAATGTTGTTTTTTTTTTTCAAATTGACACCCCCTGTAACAAAATCCAGGCACTGGCACCGTACGTGATTCCCAATAGTAAACAGTTGTCCCCGTCTGTGTGAGGAGGGAAAATCAATAGAATATTTTCTGTGTGAACCTACAATTATTTTATCAGAATAAATGTGGTATAGTTACTTATGAAGTGCGGTGGACTTTGTCGCTGCTCCTCTGCTTTTTCTTGTTCTGTGTGCTATTTGACAAGTTAATCTTCAGTGCTTTAGGCCAGCTATTAACCAAAGCAAAACAAAAAAATTGCTTTTGGTTGAAGAAGTGTGTGGCTTCATTTTTATCTTGGCTTGCGCATATGCGCAAGCAACATCTTGCGGTACTAGCACATTTCAGAGGTGTGTCAGTGTTGTGGCCAATGCAGGGGATGTTTTAGTGGGTGTGTCCTCAGCCACCAATCAGTGAGCATGCTGGTGATGACAGATAACTTCAAAGAGGGCCAAAAACATGAAAGAAATGTGCTGCTGCAATCATGAACAGTTTTGTCATTGCAGTAGCACCTCCCCTCCTTGCAGCCTTGTCATCTCCTGCAGCCAAGCACTCTGTCACCGGGCCCTGCTCCAGAAGCAAGCAGTTGTCTCCTGCCACCAAGCACTTGGTACCGAGCTTTGCTTCAGGAGTAAGGCATTTGTTTAGTGTGCCTTTCCTGGTGAAATATTTCAATAATTATGGCAGCTCCTGCCACACACTCTCCAGAAAGTCAACATCTGGATGCCCAATCCATGTATGGGCATGTATCCCCCTCCATCCATTAATGTGGCACACTGAGAGCCCACCCCAGTGTGCCGAAATCATGGTTTAATGTTTCCAACACCAGGAAGTCCACTCCCAGTGTTGGATGTACCACCCAGCCCAAAACCATCTGTGTTATTTGCCGACATCGGGGTGCCAAATCCCCGTGTCTGCATGCACTCCTCCCCCACTGCGACACTGCTGTGGCACACAGGGAGCCCACCCCAGTGTGCCTAAATGCCTTTAATTTATTTTCCCTGTAAAATAAAGAAAAGTGTCCCCTGAAGTTTTTTTCATTTTTTTACCTGTTAACAGAAAATGGTCCTTCATTGTGTCCCCATCCCCTTCCCCCATCTCAACCCTCTCTCTGAACACCCACCTCCCCGCACCCCCTCACCCTGTACTTGCCTTCAGAGGTCTGGAGTAGTGATCTTCTCTGAACTGGGATGCATCTGCACTCTTCAAAGCCGAACTGCGAAGTGAGGAATCTGGTAAGCATTGTATAATGGGAGTCAATAGTGGGTTTCAACTTAGGTTGATATCTCAGCCATTTTTAGGAATTTTGGCCCCAAATTTTCAACATGGGGTTCTTGGGACCCCACCTCATGAACATGTCACTGTCATTTCGTTTCTCTGTCCCAAAAGGTCATTTCACCATCACTGCGCAGAATGACCTTTTGGGACTGCTTAACAAAATGACGGTACCACTGTTCATGAGATGGGGTCCCAAAAAGCCCATGTTGAAAATTTGGTGAAACAATTCCAAAAAATGACCGCGTAATGGGCATGCATTGCACATTATGTATGCACGCTTGTAACTTCGCCAGTTTTTAATATTTTCACTCCAGATTTTCAGCATTGCCATTTTTTCACATGTCCTCATGAATAGTATAGCTGTCATTTTTCACATCCTGCCAAAAATGTGTTACCGCACCTGTGGCACCGAATGGTGCAATCTAACATACTAACATACTATTTGCCAGCAGATTAGGCCTTACGGTCTATCGAGTCTGCTCGAACCTAGATCGTTAATTGGGTGCCGAGACCCTCCCATCCCTTGTTCTCTAGAAACCCCTATCATCCATCCCCACCCCCTCGGGACAGGCCATCATCTGATACATCCACTTTCTGTGTCTGTCCCACCCTCTCTTGAAGCCCCTCCACTGTGGATCTCTGAACCAGCTCACCAGGCAGTGCATTCCAAGGGTCCACCACCCTCTTGGTGAAAACCTCCTCCTCTTTCCCCTCACCCTTCCACCTTCCAACTTCAAACCATGCCCTCTGGTGATACCTCCTGCTTTAGCCTAAAGATCCCTCCATGTTTACTCCTATTTATTCCCTTGAGGTACTTGAAGACCTCAATCATGTCCCCCTGTCTCTCCTCTCCTCCAATGAAAACAGGCAAAGCTCCTCAAGTCTGTCCTCATAAGTCAAATCCCTAGCCTCGTATCATCTTTGTTGCCTCCTGTACCCTCTCCAAGAGCTGTATGTCCCTCTTCAAATGTGGTCTCCAGTACTGTACACAGTACTCAAGGTGTGGTCTAACCAGTCCATTGTACAGAGGCAGAATCACTTCCTTGCTCCTAGAGGTGATCCCCTTACAATGCATCCCAACATCCTGTTTGCCTTGCTGCTCTCCTGCACTGCTCAGAGTTATTCATACATGTATCCACCATGACCCCAGGTCTTTTCCCTATTGAGGCCTCCTCCAGCCCTCCCAGGGTGTACCTGTGTTTAGGGTTTCCCCGACCAAGATGCAACACCTTGCACTTGGTGATATTGAAATTTAATTTCCATGTGTGAGCCCAGCTTTCCAGGGTGTCCAGGTCCCCTTGCAGGGCCACCCTCCCCTCTTCTCCCTCAACTACTGCTCCCATCTTGGAGTCATCCGCGAAGAGACTCATTTCACACCCTATACCCTCCCTGATGTCCGATATGTATGCATTAAACAGGATCGGACCCAGGACCGAGCCCTGTGGTACCCCACTACCAACCTCTCTAGGGTTTGAGAGCTCCCCACAGACCACTACTCTTTGAGTGCCCAGCTAGCCAGTTTTCAATCCATCTGACCATCAAAGGGCCTACCCTAACCCCATCAGTTTCTCCACCAGACCATTGTGGGACAGAGTCAAACGCCTTGCTGAAGTCCAAGAATAATACATCCACAGGCTTACCCTGTCCAGTTCTGATGTTACCCATTCATAGAACTCCACAAGGTTGGTTTGACATGATCTACCTGCACAAACCCATGTTGCCGACTATCCAGACCTCCCACCTCCTCCAAGTACACCCCAATCGTTCCTTTAGTATACTCTCCATTAATTTTCCCACCACCGAGGTCAAACTGAATGGTCTATAGTTACCTGGTACTTCCCTTGACCCCTTTATGGATTGGTACCACATATGTGCCTCTACTCCAATCACTAGGTACCCTCCCTGTCTCAAGTGACCTGCTGAAAAGCTCCGCCAGTGTGCAGCCAGTATGTCCGCCAATTCCATAGTACTCTGGGGATGAATGCCATCCTGCCCTGGAGATTTGTTTTCTTTAGGGCCTTGAGGGCTAACCACACCCTTTGGTGAGATAGCATCATCCGTCCCTCCCCTTACTGGTCTTTTATCCTTATCCAGATGTGACACCCCTGGTACCTTTCCCTCCCTCTTGCTCCATTTCTGTTGCTCCTAGTCCCACTCCCTGCCGCTTCTATCCCTTCATGCCTTGCTTTGCAGATATCCCATCCCTCCCTAGCGAACACAGAGGCAAAGTACTTAAATACCTCTGCCTGGTCCCTCGCTCTTCCACCCACCCTCCTTCTGATCTCAATCTGCTGAGATGGCCCTTAGTTTTCTCCGCCTCCCAATGTACGGAAGAACCCTTTCCCCTCCCTGTATCCTGTGCCAGCCGCTGCTCTTACTGGACTTTGCTCCCCTCACCATATGGGTGACTTTTCTAGATGCAAGCTGGTACATTTCCTTATCCTATCCCCTCTTGTTGTTTTATATTTTTTGTAGGCGCCTTCTTTTCTCTGACTGCTACCTGTGCCTCACTGGACCACCAGCATGGTTTACGTGACCTTGCTCCCTGCGTTTCAACTTAGCGCAGATCCTGACTGCCTCATGAAGTCCCGTTTATGATCTCCCATCTCCTTTCCACACTTGTCATTGAGGTAATCCCCTTCAAGTGATCCTTGAGAATATTTCCCATGCCCATAAAGTCTGCCCCTGAAGTCCACTGCCAGTGTCCTAGATCTCACCCCACTCCCCCATGCTTATTTGAAACCAGACAGTATTGTGGTCACTCCAGTCAGGGGTCCTGTACAACTATGTCCCTTACCAGATCCCCATCTGCCAGAACCACATCAGGACATGCCCCTCCTTGTGGGCTCCATCACATGCTGTGTTAAGAACACATCCTGGAAGCCATCTAGCAGCCTCTGCTCCTTGGCCACCCTAGGGGACATGGTTCCCAGTTTGTACCTGGCATATTAAGGTCCCCCATCAACACCACTCCTTCCCCTTTGACCACACTGGGCAATGATGTTGTCCAGCAAACCATCCTCTAGAACATCACTCATCCCTGGGGCCTATATGCTACTCCCAGCTTGACCTTATCTCCTGCTGGGGATCGAGGTGACCCATAAGGCCTCCAATGTTTCCCTCTGCCTCTTCTACCATAGCAATTTCTATATCATCTCTAATGAACATAGCCCTCCACCCCTCTGACCTCCTTTCTATCCTTCCTAAGCATAGTGCCCTGTACATTTAGGTCCAGTCATGGTTTTTGTTGGCCCACGTCTCCGTGACCTCGCCATCCACCCCCTCGAACAGCATGGCCTGGAACTCTGGCAACTTGTTTCCAAGCTCCTGGCATTTACTAACACCAACCCCACCCCTTTTCCTGATCCTCTTTCTCAGACCCCACCCAGATTCCTTATACTTCCATCCTCCCCTGCTCCTCCTGGAAACCTCCACCTCCAGTCTGTTTCCCCCCTCCCCTCTTGGGCTTGATGGCTACTCCCTCATCTGGAGAGGGCTTCTGTCAGCCCCTCCTCATCCCTTCCCCCTACAAGTTTAAACCCCACCTTTCTTGTATGTAGTCAGCCATCCCTGTTTAAGGACTTCCTTCCCTAATGGGGCAAGATGAAACCTGTCCTTGGCATATAGTCCCTTATCCTCCCAAACTCCATTCCAGTTCCTAACACCCCAACCCATTCTCTTCACCCCACTTCCTGAGCCAGTCATTAACCTCTGTAAGCTTCTTTTTTGTCCACTGAGGCCTTTGGTACTGGCAATATCTCTGAAAAGGAAATGTTGCATCCATTATCCCGACAGACTCTGGCAAGTTCTTGGAACCTTGCTTGGATTTCCAAATGCTATTTCCATCTAGATCATTAGTTCCCAAATGCACCAGGAAACGGTTTCCTCCACAATCCCTAACCATTTCATACACCATGAACTTTGCTCTGTGCACTGTCAGCCCAGAGATACTCACTACCTTCACCTGGCTATGGCATCCACCCCCCTGTCCCTCCCAATGGATACCCCTAATCATCGAGTCTCCCAGTAACAGAACCTTAACACCTCCATCATCCTTATGGTTACCTCCACTATGCCCTCTCAGCCCCCCTCCCCCTTTATTCATGATCTGAATTTCATGGGAGTCTTCCTGCCTTATTAGAGACCCCCTTGTCACCCTCCCCATTCTGCCTTCCTTGCTGTTTTTCCCACTTAACTCAAACCCCCTCTGAATAGGTGTCCCCTTTAACCCTCTCATATCTGAACCATTTATCCTGGCCCTGATGGTTTCCCCTTCCCCCACACCACCATCCTCCCCCCTTGTAATAGTACCCCTGCTTCCAGAGGCTCTCTGTGGGTCCCCTTTAGCTAGGGCCCCATCCTTGGTACTGACCTCCCAGCTGAAGCGGGGCTTCTCTCCCACCTCCTTGTCTCCCAGTTTCTCTCCAATCATGCTCTCCTCCCTCATGTCTGGAATATGTTGCATCTCCCCCATTTGCTGAACATATATGTTTCCCCTTCTCCCTCTGGGACTATGTCTATCCTTTCCATAGCTGGTCTGTGATGCCCTATGGGTATCCAACTCCCTCCCCCCAGCCTCTGTATAAGTTTCCTCATTTCCACCAACCCCTTCCTCCCCCTCTAGGTTGCTTAGTAGCTCAGATTTATTGTGACAGTCTATGTCAGCCTCCATCAAGTAACCCGAGTTTCCCCTGACTGCATCTCTAAACTGACCCTCTTCTTCCTCTCTTGCACTATTCACCTTAGGAGCTCCCTTCCCACAGTCTGCTGTTTTAGGCTTCCGCACAACAGCCCTTCCTGACTCTTTTTCCAGTCTCTTTGTATTCAGAATGTTCACCCCGTCGCTTTCCCTTAGCATCACTTCCTATCTAAGGGTCCTCCGTCCCCTAATATCCCCCTCCTGCTTGCTGTAACATAGCGTCCTGTAATTTCAAGCGTTGCCCCAGCCTCCCTCAGCCCCACCCTTCTGCTGCCCATATCTACACCCCTTATCCTTGGACACCCCCTGAGCTCCCACAGCTTACTCCTTAACCAATATACCTCACTCCTGATACAAGATAGCTGTCTACAGAGTGGGCAGCCTCCCTCTCTCCAGGCCCAATTTAGAATTATTGCCATCCCACAGCCTGTGCAGCCTACAACCCTTCCGAAGATGCCTGCCATGGTGGAATATGGCCACCCTGATTATCCCCCTCTGTTTATAATAGCACACCCCCTTTTCTCAGTCCCTTTCCCCTGAAGTGCAGTTTCTCTCTATACTGACTGTAGTTATTTACAAACCCAATTTCAGCCCCACCAATATCGTTCCCAAGTCTCACAAACACATACAGTCCAGTGTGTGTTCGGTCACACTAACAGTGTATGTAAGCAGACATCAGGTACCATAAGATGTCACAGGCCCACCAGCTCCTGTTGCTTCGAATTTCAGTCCCAAACAGAAACACTCAGCCCTTCAATCCCAACCCCCAGTGGCTTTTCAGTATTTAAGAAGGCATACAAAACAGGGTGGGTGGAAGGGCTCTTACCAAACGCCAGGCAAACAACACTTTTAAATTTCCCTCTAAATATCCCTGCTAGACAACTATCCCCAAGCCACCAAATTACAATGTAACAATTCTAATTCAAGGAAATAATTACCTAAGTAACAATCACTGTGCATAATCACATTTCAGGATGGAGTAACAATAGGATAGTGTCACTGTTCATGAGGTGGGGTCCCAAAATGCCCATGTTGAAAATCTGGGGTGAAAATACCAACAAACGTCAGGGGCATTAGAGTTTGCAACTGTAATGCCCCACCCTGTAGAGACTGACAGGTGTCAGGGATGTGACTTGGGTTCTTTGGCCATAATGGTCATGGCATTCCACCCCCACCCTGCAGCAATTGATAGGCATCAAGGTGTGCCTTGGGGTCTTTGACCCTAACATTCACCCCATTCTCCTATACTGCACCCATCTCAGCTTATTTCCTTATGGAATGGGGTGAGCGTAAGGGCTGAAGACCGCAAAGCACACCGTGACACCTGTCAGTGTCTTCAGGGTCGGGTGAGGTGGAATGGCATAAGTGTTATGGCTGATGGTCCAAAGGCACACCCCAATGCCTTTCAGTCTCTGCAGGGTGGGGGTGGGGTTGGTGTTATCTCAATACTTCACTGCCATTCCTATTATACATCTCTCTAACTCCTGCACTACCAATGCCAAAGCCAGTAAGCCAGCATTCAGCATTGACAAATACTCGTTGTAACTGCACTTTCCAACATTCACTGCTCTGACTTTCAGTAGCCGAAAGCACCTACACTATAGCATGATGGTAAGCACTTAAATGGCTTTTGTACCACAACAGAGTAAAAGAAACAAACGCAATAGCCATTTTCATGAGCCATCAAATTCTATGTTTCTATTACACCAGAAGACATATGAGGAGAGACTAAAGCAGCTTAATATGTATACCCTTGAGGAAAGGAGGGAGAGGGGGACATGATAGAAACTTTCAAGTATCTCAAGGGAATTAACAAAGTACAAGAGGGTAGTATATTTGAGAAGAAGAGATGTGCAAGAACAAGGGGGCTCAATTTGAAGATAGAGGGGGGGACGGCTCAGAGATAATGTTAGAAAGTATTTTTTCACAGAGAGGGTTGTGGATGCATGGAACCGCCTTCCTGAGGAGGTTGTGGAGTCAGGAACAGTGGGAGAATTCAAGAATTCATGGGAAAGGCATAAAGCAATTCTAGTTGGGGGGGGTAGGAGGAAGTAAGCTGTTGATTAACTAGAATCTGCAGCTTATCCATCAGGTAAGGAAATGGGCAGACTAGGTGGGTCAACGGTCCTTATCTGCCATCACATTCTATGTTTCTATGTTAAAAAGGAAAGCAAACTCTTTTACCCACCAACAGGTAAACAGGACTATAAGGCTGAGCATGCTCATCCTGAATCTAACCTGCATCATTCATTGTGTGCTTTTACTAAACTAATACTGTATATCACTTGCACAGTGGCAGGCATTGCTAAGTAAGAACATATTAGCTTGAATATATCTCAGACAGAACTCAGAACCATATTATTTATGTGTACCAGTTTGAGCGTGTGTGATTGTGGGATGTGGGCATGCATTCAACTAGAAGGAAAGAAAAGATTTTACCTAAAACTGCAACTGCCGCTAGCCTAGTGTAAAAAAAAAATATATATATATATACTCTGTTTGACAATGCTCACTGAGCTGCTCCCCCCCCTTCCTTTCCCTACTAATTCCTCCTCCCCTATCTCCCTCCCTTCTACTCCCACCAGCTCTCCCCCGACCATAAGTTTTGCACCTTTTGTTATCTTTTGCTTCGTTGGAGATTGTATTCTATTGAAACAAAATTGTAATTGAACTGTAACTTTTTTGTTTGTAAGTACTGTGTCCCTTGTACTACTGTTCTGATGTCCTCTTTGTGACGAGGTACCTTTGTAAATGAGCCTCTGGCTCAAAGGTTTCTAAACTGATGTTTAACTAAATAAATAACTAAATAAATAAATAAAACAATTATTTTAGCTACATAAATATAAGTCAGTTGCAAAATCAGTATATTCAGCTAATTAATACTCAATGAATTACAATAAAAAAGAATAGAAAAAAATACAGAATTGCAAACAGTTCAGTACATTCACTAGTTTATTTTTGCAAAAAATAAAGTCTACATATGCTGTGCATTGCAACAGTGGGTTTAGTGGGAGCAAGAAGGATGTTTGTAACATGGTCCATTTGAATGATAAGCTCACGCTGCATGTGGCTGGGCAAGAAAGGTCAGAAACTAGTAAATATTTTATTTTCACACATAAATGCATTGATGAACCACAAAACCTCCTCAAAATTCATATCCTTTCTCTGGCAGCCCCAGACTGAAGTCATAATCCCATCCTACTTCTGCAGGGGGGTTGGCGTTTGGGGACAGAAAAGCTATATTATTATATTAAACTGACACGCACACTAGTGAAGTAAGTACTGACACTCCTATGTGCACTGAATGAAAGTACAGTGGCCCCTGCCTCATATATATATGGTGTGTATATATATATATATATATATACACACACACACACACACACATTTTCAATGCCAGAGAATTCAGTAGGGCTGCTTCTTAGGAGTCCAACTGAATTTGGTGTCAATGTGAACAAAGCATCATTCTAAAGAGGAAAAAAAAATACTTTTTAAATGTATTGGTCTTTACTGTTTCATTATATGATATAATGCACCTGCCTAACACAAGTGATATTCCCTGATAAAAATGTTTTATACTAAACAAATAGAATTTTTTTTATTATTGCCCTCTAATTATTGGCTGTTAGAACAACTCTTAATTAACAAAAAAATTAAGTTAACAATTGGTTTTAGTCTGTTAAGGGATGTTTCTTTGAAATGTAACCACCCAATCCCTGGGGTTACTAGAATCCTATCAGTATTATTGTTAGGAAGGTAGCAGGCAGCTAGTAGGGAGCTCATTAGGTGCTCCTTACATAATGACCTCATTGTTTACTCAGCTAGCCTGAGGGAGGAATGATTAGGTCATCTTAGAACTCTCGCAGCAGCATAAGCCACACTGTGTGGATAGCTGCTCTGGGGAGTTTAGAATTCTCCTCCTGAATCAGTCTGTAGTGGAGTGAGGAGGTGAGAGTGGCAGAAGGACTGCAAGTGGGCTCTGACGGAGGGCCCAGGTTTGCTCATTCTAATCGTGTGTCATTTCCAGCTTCCAGTGAAGTGGTGGAGACAAGACTACAGCAGGGGTTCCTGATTTCTACTCCCAGTGAACTGGAAAGATCTACTTGTTCTCTGTGGACTCAAGGGTCAATCCCCTGAATGTTCTGAGGTGTTTTCAGCTGCCTTGGTATAGGATCTGAAATAAACTGTGTGAACTGACCTCCCAGAAGTGTGCCTTTCCTGTTTCTTTTTGGTTGTTCCATTCCCAGTGGACGAAACAAGTTCTGTGAATACTGAAAGGGAGACTAGATCTCCACAAATGTTCTTAGGGGAGTGAATAGTCTGGGTGCATGTGCCCATAGATAAGGCTGGATCACACCTGTCAGTGCCCCTAGTCTCACCAGTGTGAGTGAAGAAAGTTAAACTGTGGACCTCAGTGAGTGCAGTTTACTGTATTTTCTCTGTGTCACCCAGTGTTGTGACAAGTAATGTATGAGACCTCTAGCATTTCAGTGGGGAATGGAGGTTTCAGTGGTGTAACCCTGAAGAATGGCAGAATCTGTCATTTGGGGTCAAGGGTGGGAGGAATGCCATCTAAGCGCTTACAAGGCAGGGCATCCTGGTTCGTAAAGGGCACCAGTATTTTTACCTGAGCAAGTGGCCATGGTGCAGGTTAAGGTATGTGGCTGAGTTTTCACGTATTGCACCTATGTTTGAAAGGAGTTCTGAGTGTTAGATTTCACTAAATAACACTCATGGGAAAGAAAGAGAGATGTTTATGTCTGTGGTCCAGTGTCCACAGATCTACTTTTGGGAATATGGGAAGAAGATGTTTTTGTTTTGTTCATGAACTGTACTGCAATGCAAGGACAGTTCTTGTATTTTTGTACCTGTCCAGCCTGGACCAACCCTTGGAGGTCCACTTCAGCTTTATTTGCCATCTTTGAATAAAGCCATACTGCACAATCCCAGTCACTGTTATGGACATTCCAATTTATTATTTCTCATTTTGTGGATTTACAGGGCCCCCTCAGCAGGTTAAAGCAAGCATATGCCTAGCTGCCCCCACCCAGGACCTGGGTTGTGTTTTTACACAGGGTTCAAGTTGTTTGTTTCTATACCCCCATCCCTCTCTTCCTCTAGAAAATGAGCCAGGTATACATCTTAATGCCATAGGTGGTACCTACCTTTTTAGTGAAGTAAATAGTATGCCAGTATAAGGGCACCAGTTTAGCTGGGTGAGCGTTACAAAAAAATGGGGTGTGTACACACTAGTTAAAGAAGTGGTCTGGGGTTACAAAAAAATGTGGGCTCTTCTTGGGATATTTAATTTGGGGTGAGAGGCATACTGAGGGTATGTCCAGGATCTGCCTGTCTGATGGTGGTGCCCCAAACAGAAGATCGTTTTACCAGAAAGCAAATTGTGCAAAGTAAAATGCTATCTGAAAGTCTTTTGCTGTCCGAGTTATGTGGAAAAGAAAGAGGAATAATTTGCTGCATGTGTGTTGCTTTGAAACTGCGGACTGAGAGATAGTTGCCCTTGCCTTGTGGAAGAAAGTGCTTAAAAAACTGTTTAAAAGTCACAAATGTCCTGAGAAAAGTATTTATGGACTTAAAAGACAGTGTTTTATAAGTGCTTAGAAAGTTTCAAGTGTGTACAGTAAAATTTGCGGGAGTCGCTAAGGAAAATGCACCAAAAACTGAGTGAAAATGCCTTAAAATACTTCACACCGCTGAAATTTCAGGCCAAGAAAAAAAGTGACAGTTTGCAGTTTAAAGTTTGCCTTCTCGACGATCACCATGCAGGAGTGCAGCAAAGAGAAAAAGAGCTCATTTGCATGGCGTCGGGTGATTGGTCCCAGTGCACCTAAGCCCCACCCTTGCCCGAGTCTCTTCGTATGGACCATTCGTGGAGGAGCAGCCTGCAGTGTACAAGCAGCTTGTAGTTCATGCGGTAGGAAGGAGGAATCGCTTGCAGCAAAAGCCCTTCTTGAACAGTAGTTTTTCTGACTTTTCTCGCAAATACCCAGGCTCAGCCTGTATTCTAACCAACTGAGGAGTGATCTAAACGATCGTTGCGACGATCCGGGGGATCGCTAGCCCATTTCACCCTAAAGGCCTTCTTCAAGTTGGCAGCAGGCTGTATTTCCATCGACAGTATAAACCTTCAACTGCCTGTAAGTACCCTTTGCAAAAATAAATTTTCTGTGGTGCTAAGGTCTGAAAACTGAGTAAGAACTTGAGCAAATGCAGCAAGAGTACTGACACAGAGAGAGAGAGTGAGAGTTTGTGAACTGTTAAATCTTGGACTTTGGTATGAAAGTGTTGTTTTCAAAGAGAGTGAACTTTAAAACAAACTATCCCCTGGTCTAAGTGCTTGTAAAGTAATGGACTGAGAAATAGTAAAATGAACTTGTGCTAGAAAATTCAGTTGAAATGCAAAGATCCAGATATAGTCCTAGCAATTTTTAACTGAGTGTGATGCAAAGTTACAGTCGCCATGTTGGGGTGTAGCCAGCTATGTAAACAAAGCAGCGCCATTTTAGGACAGAGTTTTAAAAACCAAAGCAACGTTTAAAATAGATTTCTTGCTAAGTCTGGAATACAATTGCAGCAGCCCAGGCAGCCTGTTTATGAACTTTGTTTCCAGTGTGTTAAAAAAAAAAAATCTCAGAGCACTTGCAAACAATAGTAATTTTGGGACTTGTGTTTTTGACTTTCAGAATATGGTGCAGCAAACCCCTCACTACCTGCTCCATGCTAGGGCATGGGAAGCCCAACAAGAACAAGAGCTACCCAATCTGAGCAATTGTACGACTGTTCAACAGCACCCGCTGAGGTGGCTTTGCCGAACTATCCGTGTAACGTGTGCATAGTATGCCTAAAACCAGGAAGAGATGTTCTGCCCATTCCCCATTGCACAGATTGTAGAATGCGATTTGGGATGAGCATGGCAGGTGGCACAAGGGAAGCTAAAGCAAAACGCATCTGTTTAGCTCCAACTTGGACACAGACAGGGGACTCTGTAGAATCGGAACAACAGCAACAGGCTGGTTGCCGTACAAGTGAGCCCAGGGAGGTTGTAAAGGAGTTTCTGAACTTTGTCTGTGCTGATGCTGTGCAAGGCTCAGATGAAGAGAAGTGTTTTACACCACAAAGAGTAGAACTGGATGCTGCCAGTGCAGGTTCGGTAGATCCGTGGGTGGAAGGTCCAAGTCCAAGTCTTGTTGGAGAGTCTGAGGTATAGGAAGTACGTAATTGGGAGGACAGTGCTTCTGACGACAGTAAAGAATGGACAATTGTGGGGGTTGGCTCAATCACCAGCTCCTGGGCAGATTGCGTGGAAGAGGAGGAAGCAGCAATGGTTTTAGTGAACCCTAGTGAGTCAGCATTGGCCTGGACTTCCATGGAGCCGCCCAATGCCCGTGAGAAGGAAGGCTCAAGAAATGTGCCCTTGAGTGCAGAGGTGGACTGCTCTTGCTCTGTACCAAGTGTTCGTGACTGGCTCAACCAGGACTGGCCACCCCCAAGCTGTGCTTCTGGTCATGAGTTAGTGAAAAGCAGCAAAGAAGAGAGAATTGTGCGTAGACGAGCTGAGGCCAAGTGTGGACAGTGATACCCTTTCTACTCTAGAAAAATATGGGAAGACATAGAGAAAGAGAGGCATGCCTGGTTGTGGGAGTAAGCTTGTGCCAACCTGCATCCTAGAGTAAACAAGTGGGTCCGAATTAAGGTGTGCAATGAGAGACTGCAATTCTGGAGGCATGGCAGGACTTTGTTGATCAACTCTGTGAGAATAGTGGACAAAGCTGGCCAAGAGATATTCTATAATGTTCCCATGGTTCATCCAGATGGGGTGACAGTCTATGCCCCAGATCCGGAATGGTACTACCCCAGAGATTGGTGCGGTTCTTGAAAATTGTGCCCGCCTGCCAAAGGGGAATTCAGCCATTACCAGCTCAGCCATCTGCCACTGAAGAGGCAGCAACCCAGGATGGAGGTGCCTTTCTTCTGGTGAGCCACATTAGTCTGCAGCAGCATCCAGGTTCAGCCCCAGCAGCATCCAAGTTCGGCTCCAGCAGCATCCAGATTCATCTGCGGTAACATCCAGGTTCATCAGCCCAGCAGGTTCAGAGAAGTTTTTCAGTCTGGGTCCAGGAGGAGGTTGTGGAAACATCTGCTCTGAAGATTTTGTCTACCGAGCAGCAGAAGATCTTCAGGCCGCAGCACCAAAGAGGCGATGTTGACATCCCTTTGTCATCAGAAACTGGTAAGAGACTTTTTTCATTTTTATTTAACTGTGTCCTGCAAAATGGAAGATTCTATGGAATATTAATCCTCCAAATGACATTACATCTAGACTGCAGTGCTTACAGGCCTTGTGCCTGTTCCAGGACTGTACTTCCGCAGGCTTCGGCCTAGGAGAGACTCTTGTTGTAGTGCTTCGGCACTCTGACCTCCTTAGATTGGGACTTTGCAGGGACCCCCCCCCCCAAAATGTTTGGTGAATGTTTTTAGGTTTGATAGTTTTTGTACTTTTGTAGAAACTCCTTTTAAAATGCTTTTTGGGCTTGTGCAGTATCCAGTGGGAGGGTTTTGGTCACTGTTTTTGGCTTTACAGATTGTAGTTTTGCACATTTGTTTTTGCAGTGTTTTCTTTTGCAGGTGTTCCTAGAAGAAGACAAGAAGACCTGAAGAGATTGGTGGGACTCATCAGAGTCCTTCCTTTGTGTAGAATTGTTAGGCTTGTGTAACTGTTTAGTGCAATGTCTAACCCTTTTTCGTTTTACAGGTGTGAGGTGTAAAATGGTTTTGGTTTTGGTTTTGTGGGTTTGGGCACATGATAGGTAGCATAGGTCAGACAGTTTTCCCCTAGAGGGTTAGGGGAAAAAGGCAAGTTGGTAGTCCTGATTCCGGATATAGGGATCACCAATTCTGTTTGGTAGGACGTGCTTCAGGCAGTTTCTTGGAGCCACTGAGGATACCTAGATAGTACAGTAGTAGGATAGGAACTGAAGTTTCTTCAGTGGGCCTCTAGCCTTTAGTGTCACCTGCCTGTGCCCGGCACATGGTAGGGGAAGACTTGCGCAACCCTCCCTGTAGGGGGCATCAATGGAAGAATGGTCCAGTGTCAGGTGAGGAAAAGACTGTGGACAGTCATTTACCTGGCAAAGGGCGAGTGTAACCACCCAGTCCCTGGGGTTACTAGAATCCTATCAGTATTATTGTTAGGAAGGTAGCAGGCAGCTGGTAGGGAGCTCGTTAGTGGCTCCTTACATGGGTGCTTAGAATCTTCTTCTGAATCAGTCTGTAGTGGAGTGAGGAGGTGAGAGTGGCAAAAGGACTGTCAGTGGGCTCTGAGAGAGGGTCCAGGATTTCTCACCCTAGTCGTGTGTCATTTCCAGCTTCCAGTGAAGTGGTGGAGACAAGACTACAGCAGGTGTTCCTGATTTCTACTCCCAGTGAACTGGAAGGATCTGCTTGTTCTCTGTGGACTCAAGGGGTAATCTTCTGAATGTTCTGAGGTGTTTTCAGCTGCCTTTGTATAGGGCCTGAAATAGACTGTGTGAACCAGCTACCCAGAAGAGTGCCTTTCCTGTTTCTTTTTGGTTGTTCCATGCCCAGTGGACAGAACAAGTTCTGTGAGTACTGAAAGGGAGACTAGATCTCCACAAATGTTCTTAGGGGAATGAATAGTCTGGGGTGCGTGTGCCAATAGATAAGGCTGGATCGCACCTGTCAGTGCCCCTAGTCTCACCACTGTGAGTGAAGAAAGTTAAACTGTGGACCCCAGTGAGTGCAGTTTATTTTCTCTGTGTCACCCAGTGTTTGTGACAAGTAATATATTGGGCCTCTAGCATTTCAGTGGGGAATGGAGGTTTCAATGGTGTAACCCTGAAGAATGGCAGAGTCTGTCAGTTGGGTCAAGGGTGGGAGGAATGCCATCTAAGTGCTTACAAGGCAGGGCATCCTGGATCGTAAAGGGCACCAGTATTTTTCACTAACTTTTTCGTACTGCTTTATCAATTTTAACTTATGCCACAGCACTTTTATCAAAACAAATTTTGACAGTATGGCTTCTTGCACTATATCTTCAGTGAATGTTGGGGGGGTTACTGGATGTATAAGTGTTTATCTCTACTCTAAACACTGTGTCTGAACCACAAAATCAGTCATCCTCAATGAGATAAAGTATTACTTTTTTTTATTATTCTAAATGTTTGGGGCGTATGTCATGAAGGCCAGATCATCAGATCCTTCATCATATAGTATGGGACGCAGTGTATGTGTCATTTTGGATAGTAGGCGCATCGCCTCATATTGAACAACACAATTGCCATGTATTTTACCCTACCTACAGTAAAATCAGAACATCGAGTGGAGATGGTTCAATAAGAATGCGGTTTAAATGAACCATACTGTAAATCATTTTAAACAAAGTAAATTTAACATAAATAAAAATATAATTAATTTGGTTTTCACTAGAACATTCTTGCTGAGGAAACAGATATTACTTGATTATAACACTATTTAACTTCATTCAGAGGACATGGTGTGGAAGTCTGGCAACACCCACAAAAAGGAAAAAGTGAGTGAAACAAGAGGAAAAAACGCTGGACACAAATCTGGTGAATACATTTCCTTAATCCCAGCACCCTCTATTCACTCTGCCCATCTGATGCAACAAAAAAAAGAGCCGACAATGGATACAGTTCAGGGAACACAGGAAAAGTAGAAAGATGCCCACACTTGCTACCACTTCAAAAGCAGTAGCTGTGATCCAGAGCCTCAGTAAATGACTCCCCAGCATCAGGCTTTCCCACTGAGCACTCTGCTCTTCTGAAATTGTTTCCCAACAATAAAATGTTGTATCAGAAGAGCCAGAATTGAACCCACAGCCCTGCACACAGGAACCTACCCTGAGGATATGTTTACTGCCCAAGAACGTTAGGACACTGAACCACAGCCCCTGAGACCCATGAACGTGAAAACCCACCCACAGCAGAAGTTTGACAACTTGGGCAGAGGTAATACAAGGACAATGGGCAAACATCACAAAAAAAAATGCAGGGACACAAAGTGTCTGGTACTTCTTACGTTTTTCCAAATATGTGAAACTTTAACCGCTAGTAACTGCTGCCCATTGGTTTCAGGACTGTTTATGGTAAAGGATGTGTTACCACTTATGCTGTCAGGTTTAAGCGGTGTGTTCCTAGTCTAGTAATACCTAAGATTTTGATTTAAAACCTCTGCTGTGCTGCCACTTCATTCGGCTATTCTTCCGCTAACATTTCACTCCAAATTAATTTTGGGATGCAGGAAAAAGGGATATAAGCACATTTTTGCATTATTAAGCCCCAAATATGTGTTACCGCCATCTAAATTGCCTCCCATCACACAATCGCAGAACTGTTTGGAGTGGCCATGTCAACCAGAGGAAGACCTCCATGCCCCTCTTTGCACAAAAGTACAAGTGTCTACATGCACGTGGTATTAAAGGACTGCCCTGGGGGATCAGTTGCTAGCTATTACCCTGCTCTGTGAACCCCAGCACTTCATACTTGGCAGCAGGACTTTGGTAGGAAGAGTAAATGTAAATGTCCTAATTACTAAGTGCAGCATTTCAAGAGGCTGGTCACTTCATGGCTTTTTCTGTATGAACAACCAATATTATCAATTATGCAAGGAGCTCCAGACAATAATCATTTCATGCAAGAAGAGAAAAACCTGCGAAGACTTAAACTGAGCTCATCTTTTTCTATTAAAAACTCTGCAGCAATTGCTTGGGCCACACTGAGCCCTCCATCCCAGAATTTGCATGATTGTGCTGCACAGCTGTATGCCTAAAGGATGTATCGCATAGACTTAACAGCTCGCGTATGGCAGTTAGCACCCAAATGTCACAATAAAAAGATCAGGAAAAGCTTAATAAACTGCACCAACATGCTAGCCATCAAGCATTTGTGGTACAGATAAACATAAAGGTTGTTACCCCCCACCCCACCCCCTAAAACAAGCTCTGGGTGCTACATATCGACATATCAGCTTGTCTTGATCATTTTATACTTCACACCATGGGTGTAGGCAGGCATACTCCATGGTGCACAATTTTATTTAAGGGGACAGCAAATAGGTTCTGAACTGCTTCCTTTGTCCACGAAAAAAAAAGAACACAAAACCAGCAGAACCATTCTGTAACTGCATTCATATTAGTCAAAACTAGCAGGATTGGTCACTGATACTGTCTTTGCATCCCAAACACTATACAGCCTTACATGCTCTGGGCTGGTATGTTAGCGTCTTAAGGAGCAATGTATGGCATTTACCCATGCATGGGGGAAGGGGGGGCAGCAACCAGTGTTGTGAGGTATAAAAGTTGTATTTATTGTTCCAAATGGGGCAAAAAACACGGTCCTGGTGTACATGTTTATATTGTCTGGCTACACCCCTGCTTCACACCACTATAAAAAAATCCCTCTCCACCGCCATTACCCCTAGAGTATTTTCCTCTCGACCAAACACACCTCCTTTTTTTCCCTCTTACAAGTTCCTCCCACAGCCTGTTTTCTGACACTATGCATCTGGAACTGGGAGAATGAAATACAGTCACACAATTCACCCTATTGTCTATTACACCTCCTCCCTAACAATTTTAACTGTTTTCTTTTCTCTTACAAGAGGAAAAAAATGTTGGCTAACAGTAAAGATGACTATAAAAAAGCAAACATTCTTTTAAAAGATTGTTCTGAACACCTTACACACACACACACACACACACACACACACACGTATAAACTAGCTGGTTAAGTTGTACATACTACTTTTCACGGTGATTTTTACACTAGATACTTACAGATGGAGCTTAACTAAGCACTTGACAGCCATGATTTGACAGCCCTCTGAGGTAGACATGGAAGTAGCTAAAACTAACAGGCGTGAGCCTTGCATTTACTGGGCTGGCATTCAAGATCATGGCATACAGTTGTGAAGCACACATTAAGCATG
Source organism: Neoceratodus forsteri (assembly GCA_016271365.2). Lineage (NCBI taxonomy): Eukaryota > Metazoa > Chordata > Ceratodontiformes > Ceratodontidae > Neoceratodus > Neoceratodus forsteri. The sequence goes on from CM028129.1 coordinate 691,498,513, forward strand.
GGGCTTAATGCTAGCTGCTGCCCCTTTAAGAGCACTTAGAACTTGCATGTAACCATTTATTGCACTGTTTGGCAGTGCTACGTAATGCCTGTCAGTCAGAGAATTATTCAGTCTGGGGCTAGACCTCAGGGGAAGAACATCCTGCTGTACAGAATAAATATCATTTATTCACTTCATTTCTGCATCTGACTCAGCACCTTCGGTACCAGCAAGGGGTCCTCACCAACAGCAACAGATGGGTCTGTCAGACTAGAGAGAAGGTAAGGGTCTTTAGTGGCTAACCAACACCACAACGCCACACATGGTGGAGAATGTGGCCCTTCTTCTGCCCAGACCTCATCTCGCTTGTCTGCGACACTGGTTACTCCAAGTCACTTCTCCCAGTATACCTGAATTGCCTGAATGTTATTTGCACCACAGCCTTGGCTGCAAAGAAAAACACATGAACTGTCGCCTGCCTTTATCTGCAGCCCTCCTGCAATACTAAGCCACTGGACTATCTAAATAACATAAATGAGAGATACTGTTACTCCAACCTTTTATCACCTGCTGTGCAAAACAAAAAATTAACATTAGCCAAGCATCTGCTCCATGGAGCTCTGAATGGAACATACCCCCCCCCCCAAGCTCACCTTGTGGCAAGGCCAGGTTCACATTGCTCCATTCTGCCAAGCCAGCTCCCCATACAGCCTCTCTCCTATAGTGGGGATCTAAGTGAAAGGAAAATAACTACTACTACTACTACTAATTGTACAAATAAGCCCTCAGGCTGCCTTCCAATTGCAGCTCCTCCAACAAGGGACATCTTGCCACTGCAAAACATCCCTCCCACACTCTCAACTATGTGGCTCAGCAGCCACTTCACATGGGACACTGAGGACATTAGTTTCCCCCACAACCACTCAGTCCCTCTACAAAGCTCAGGTCAAGCAAGTTGTTCTGCCTTTCATCTTGGCCACAGCATCCCAACAGCTAAACGGGAGGGCCCCAGTGCTCACAAGAAACAAACCAGAGCTCTGTTTCCTTCCGACCATGGCTACATCCTTTACGGAATCTGCAGCAAGCCAATCAATCATCCTCACAAACTGTGGTTTCCATTGTATCAGCAGCCTCACAGAGCCTCCACTCCTCCCTAACCCCTGCAACTATGGAGCGAGCCACTCCCCATACTGCTGCAGCTGCCCAGAGCGATCTGTGCTCCACAATCAATCCAACAGCGCTACCAAAAAAATATATAAACTGACTACATAAGCCTAAACACTGCAGGAGCCCCTTGGGTCAAATACATAAAATGGGGCAAGAACAGTAAATGAACAGAGCCACATGAACCCAGATTTCCCACACCAGTAAGTACATAAATACAAATTGCCTTACAAATAAAATAGACTGTCACGGCAAACGGTGTGATCCAGCTCCCTACTCAGCCATGCTTCAACTTGGAGCAACCCCAGCAAAGACTAAATAAATAAAACAGGGGCAGGAGAAATCAGAAAACAAACGGGGGGAAATTTAATAAAACCACAAAGCACTCCAGAAACTCCAAGCAGGGCACAGCACAAAATGAAGCTGGGAGCTCTACACAAAATATCCAGAGACAAGACAGATAAAAAAGGGGAAAGGCAAAATGGAAAGCAATCAAATAAATACAAAAAAAATTCCCAGCCTTTTGCCTCTCACCACAGAAAACTTCTGCCATTTTTGATTGGGGAAAGAAGGACAGCAGCGCAGCAATCGCCATTTTGACCATTGTAAACCAGCAAGTCAGCTTTGTGGCAAGAATCCTCCAACTTTGTCTTCACCAAACAACAAGAGAGGAAGTGACCCTTTTTTTTGTTGACTCTATTTTTGCTCCCACCTATCAGGGCATCTCTTAGGAATTCACTCTCGGCACTGAGTACCTGACCACCTGTCTGAACCGCGTCCGCCCGACTACTATATCGGGTTCAGGAGTCCAGTCTCTCCAGCCCTTTGAGAGGCTCAGTCCCAAGGGGCGCTGCAGGGTTTCTGCAGCCGACATTGGGTGTGTGGACCCAGGCCACTGGTGGTTCTGTCACCTCCCCGAAGGTAGGAGATTTTTTCTTATGTGTCTCTCGCCCCGCCCCCCCGGAGCTCAGTCATGCAATGACATCTGGGGACGACCCCCGCAGCTCCGCCCCTCTACGTAGTGCGCTGATGTGCACACATCCCACCGGCTTCCAAAGGGGGCAACTGTTGCACCGGACAGACCCTGGATCCCTCCCCAGAGAGAGGAGAGCAATCTACAGATGCTCAATCCTCTCTCTCCCTTGCCGACCCCCAACGAGCCGGGCTTGTTCCCGAACCCGGGTCACCGACGTGACACGAGGTGTGGTGTCCAGCACCTCAACCCTCAGCATCACCGGACCAGCTAAGAAATTACCCTTAACCCCCCCCCACACTGGTGGCCATCTTGCTACAGTCAGGAATACAGGGACTGCATGTCAAAGTTCGGTGGCCATCTTGTGAACGGCACAAAATGACCTTGCTCCATTAAAATCAATGGCAAACCTACTGAAATGAATGGACACTGCAACAAATAGCTGAATTTTGCAAAAAAAAACTTTACTTAAATAACAGACAACACAGAATTGAGTGGGAATTGTTTATTAAGCTGTCATTTGATGAACTTTGCTTACAAAAAAGTGTGCTTTTGTCTACAAAAATATTTTCTTCTCAGCACTACTCTACCACATGATGTCCCATCTCCTGCATGTTGACAAATCATTCTCACCCATATGACTTTTGATCAGTGAAACACGGCTCATCTCCAACCACAATGACTGAAGAAGATGCATATATGGGTGCCGGAGCATCCGGATTTCTACCTTCACCCACTTCAAGGGCATGGGGCTACAAAACTGAAACCATCATCCAAGACATCCAGTCTTCTATTTCAGCTCAAGAAGCACCAGCTATGCAGGCCACTCAAGATGACCTGGCCTACATTAAAGCTATTTCACCACAGTCCACAGTCCATACCAGCCTACAGCCAGTACCCTTCTCAACCTTGCCTCATAAAGACACTGTCGACTGCCTCGAGCAATTCCATGCATGAATTTCTTTCAAAGGTTGGACTGATCCTTTGTGTATTTCCAATGCCTTGCACTTGCTTCTGAGAGGGACTGCCATATCCTGGTTCAACACACTTACAGAACAAGTCAAAGGGGACATTGCCACCCTGTATGCAACTTTCAAAGACCATTTTCTTCAAGCTCATCCACCCTGATTAGTGGAACAACAGCTGTGGGAACACACCATACAACCCTCTGAATCTCTAGAAGCATTCATAGTGTACACTGAGTCATGCTGCAAACGCCTGCAGAAAACAGAGAAAGATCAAGTAAGAGCCTTTGTCCAGGGACTGCTTCCTCAATTCTGTACTTATGTAATTCAGCAAAAGCCAACAACCTGGATGGACACAATCCAAGCTGCATGACTTGCACAAGAGTTCATATCCATGTTCCAGGCCACCAGTGTACAAGCACCTCAGTTCTCACAAATGGCTGCATTTGCAACATGTGTCCAACAGCAACAAGCAATGATTGACAAGCTCATCTCAACTTTCAATAGCTTACACCTCAACTCAACTGCTTCCTCTACAATTTCTGTCAACACTCTACAACCACCTCGACAACAACCTGATCCACCTCTGCCTTCCTGAGAGCCTGTAACCTGCCAGATGTGTGGCTTCAGAGGACACACTGCCACTGTCTGCTGAAAGCTGAAGTATTACAACAGAACTGAAGAAAACCAAAGACACCCACCACAGCACAATCAGCAAAATAATCGCAACCACCCCTAGGATCAGGGAAACAAGTGCTGCCCAACAGACTAGGGGCTTTTGTTGGGCAGGGGAACACATCAACTGACTCTCTCCATTCAAACAAACCACACCCTCTAACTGCTAACTCAGGCACCCTCTTGCTTCCAGGGGCAAAGGTATCTGTCATCAGATCACCTCTCTTAGCAAACTATGTGCCTGTAACCATCAGAGATTGGTCCATGCATGCCTTGGTCGACACTAGAGCAACAATCTCAGTTATCAACAACAGTATTCTGAACAACCAAGCTATTTGTTATGTACCTAATGTCTCTCCAGCCGACCTAAAGTACATTATGACAGCAAGTACAGCTACAGTACCTATCACAGGCGTGGTCTCTCTCAAGCTACACTTTGGCTCACAGCAAGCTACTGTCAAGTTCTACCTAGTGCCTGATCTACAATCTGCAGTGATTCTTGGCCTCAACTTCCTCAAAGCTCACAAAGCCATCCTAGACCTTGCATCAAACAGTCACAAAACCCTCAGAGGCAACTCGCAGCTACATATACACTCACTGTGCCTCCTCAGAGATGGTTTTGATTGCCAAGATTCAAGGTGACCCACTTCCACAGGGTGTTGTTGGCATCATCACAGGATCCCCCGCTCTGCATTCATCAGGTCTTCTCCCAGGAAACACCTTGTCTGCAGTGCATAGCAGCACAGTCTTCCAACAATGATGCAACTTCACAGATGAGCCAGTAGTCATCTCAAAGGGTGCCAACAACGGAAAGTTTGTCTGCTTGTCTACAGGGGACCAGTTCCATCTCATGTAAGAACCTCAGCCTGGTTCTACCAACGCTAGTCATGTCAGTGCTATTACGACCACTCCAGCTTCACCAGAGTTACTCCTCAGTAAGAGGCTGTCCTCTTCAAAACTTCTAGCATCTCCAACAGAAAGGCAACAACTTTTGAAATTCCTGGAGAATTACCCAGATGTCTTTGTAGGTCCACATAACAAGCTCGGATGCTGTGATATCCTGCAACACACCATCAAAGTGCAGCACAACCAGAAACCAATCCATCAGTGAGCCTACAAAGTGGAACACAAACAGAAACAAGTCCTGGAGGACATAATCAAAGACATGCTGGAACAAGACATTGTTGAAGAGTCTATAAGTCCCTGGTGTGCACCTTGCCTGCTGGTGGTAAAGAAGAACAAGGGGTATCACTTTGTGTTGGACTACAGAAAGCTCAGTGCCTACACGGTGCAGGATGCTCATCCCTTACCTACAACCAAAGATGCTTTGGAGAGTCTTGGTGTGGCAAGCCCTGCTTACTTCATCACTCTAGACCTTCAGAGTGGGTTCTACCAAGTTTCCATTGATCCAGTTTCTCATCCATACACAACATGATGCTGCCACTTGGGACTTTTTCAATTCAAATGTCTGGCTATGGGACTTTGGAATAGTCCAGCCACATTCCAATGTGTTATGGAAGCTGCGCTATGTGGGTTGTCTTGAAAATCTTGCATAGTCTACCTGGACGATATTATTGTCTTCAACAGAACTTTGCCAAGGCACCTCCAGCATCTCAAAGAAGTATTTAAATGTCTCAGACAAGCCAATCCTAAGCTTCACCCAAAGAAGTATTTTGCACAGCATCAGATTCATTACCTGGGACATGTTGTTAGTTCTCAAGGCATCTCTCCAGACCCAGACAAGCTCTCAGCAGTCAAAGGCTGTCCAGAGCCTAACAATCTCAAAGACCTTCAAGCTTTCCTGGTCTTGTCTGGCTACTACCAAAAGTTCATTTGCAACTGTGCCAAGATTGCAGCTCCACTGTACGTCCTCACCAAAAAGGGATGTGACTATACATGGACTTCCGAATGTAAAGAGGCCTTTGAAACCTTGAAAGAAAACCTAATATCTTCTACAGTATTGGCCTACCCAAGGTTCGACCAACCCTTCAAGCTCTTCTCAGATGCTAGTTAATTTGCAGTGGGCACTGTGCTATTTCTGATTCAAGATGGAACAAAACAAGTTGTCTCCTATGCCAGGCACTCTCTTTCCTCAGCTGAGCAGAACTATAGCATCACAGAAAAAGAATGTCTAGCCATGGTATTTGCCATAAAGAAATTTGACTGTTACCTTCGCTACTCCTCCTTTACAACTATGTTTGATCACACTGCCCTCAGACGGTTATTCGAAATGAAGGAGCCAGTAAGCATGTTTGCCTGATAGAGTGCCATGCTGCAATCCTACAGCTCTGAAATTCAGTATAGACCAGGTCAAGTTAATTTAAATGCCGATGGTATAAGCCAGAGATGATATCCTTCCGCATCATCCTCAACAGACAAAGAATCCTGCTTACAAATTCTTCCCTTCCACACTATGGGTATGCTTCCTGGAGACCCTGCTACAACACCTCAAGTTGCTTTGCTGCTACCAATTGCTTCTACAAAAAGACACACAAATCCTCACTTACTGCAAGCAGCTGAAGAGCTTCTCACCTCCTCTACTTCTGACCTCTCCCTGGCAATGGTCAAAACGCAACAAAGAACTGATCCTCAATTCACAGACATAATCACATACTTAGAGTCTGTAACCTTACTGCAACAAAAGAAGCATCACCAGGATGTACTTTTCTTTGCTTCACAATAGTTCCTCAATGACGGTGTGCTTTTCCACATTTGGAACCACGGAAGGCAAGGACCATCACATGGATAGAACTCATGTACAGTTAGTTGTGTCAGCCTTTCTAATCAATCAAGTTCTTCTCTCTACTCATGCCTCTCCACTTTCCGGAGGCCATATGGGAATCCACAGAACTCTCGAAAAGACAAGACTTTACTTCTTCTGGCCTCATATGCACAAGGGCATTGTCAAATTGTCAAATCCTGCCAGCCCTGTTCCCAAAGAAAGCCTCCTGCCAAACCAACAAAGGCACACACATCATTCCAATGCTTGTAGCCACTGAATTATTCCAAAGAGTCAGCACAGACATTCTTGGACCTTTGCCTACATGGTCTGACTCTGGCAACAAATACATCCTTGTTTTTGTGGATTACCTAACAAAATATCTGGAACTAACCCCCTTAAAAGACATCAAAGCTGCCACAGTGGCAAGTGCCTTCCTCAACACAGTCATTTGTCATCACAGTACCCCATCATACCTGCATTCAGACAGAGGCACTAACTACCTTTTAACCATTTTCCAAGAAACACGCAAACTTCTCGACATAAAGAAGACACACACAACCAGTTATCATCCACAATGCAGTGGACAAAGTGAAAGAATGATGTCTACCATTCTCAACACACTCTCCAAGTATCAGGAAGAGACCCACTACACTTGGGATCATTATGTTCCATTTGTGCAATTTGCTTACAACACAAGCCCTTGTGTCAACAATACAGAGTACACACCACTTTTCTTAGTCCATGGATGTCACCCAAGAACTCCACTGGACAGAAATCTCTCTCTGATAGAGGTTCCAAAATCAGCCTCTTCTTTCATTATTCCTATGCTGGAACAGATTGAACTTGCCAGAAGTGTTGCGATCACCACATTGGGCCAGAGAAAATCTGCAATAGAAACATAGAATTTGACAGCAGATAAGGACCGCTTGGCCCACCCAGTCTGCCCATTTCCCTACCTAATGGATAAGCTGCAGATCCTAGTTAACCAGCAGCCTACTTCTTCCTACCAACACCCACTAGAATTGCTTTATGACTGTCCCATGCATGCTTGAATTCCACCACTGTTTTTGACTCCACAACCTCCTCCAGAAGGCCGTTCCATGCATCCACAACCCTCTCTGTGAAAAATACTTCCTTAAATTACTTTGAGCGCCCCCATCTTCAAATTGTGCCCCCTTGTTCTTGCATACCTCTTTTTTTGAAAGATGCTACCTCTTGGACTTTGTTGATTCCCTTGAGGTACTTGAAAGTTTCTATCATGTCCCCCCTCTCCTTGCTTTCCTCGAGGCTATACATATTAAGCTCCTTAAGTCTCTCTTCATATGTCTTCCAGTGCAGACCCTGCACCATTTTAGTTGCCCTCCTCTGGACAGCTTCCATCCTGTCTATGTCTTTGCGGAGACTGGGTTTCCAGAACTGCACGCAGTACTCCAGATGGGGTGTCACCAGCTGTCTGTACAGAGGGATAATAACTTCCTGTTTCCTACTGGTGATGCTTCCCCATGCATCCCAGTATCCCCCAGCCTCCTTGCTGCCTCTCACATTGCTTGCCCACCTTAGGTCATCTGATATGACTACCCCCAGGTCCCTTTCCATTTTTGTTGTTGTTAGTATCTCACCCCCATTGTGTACTCTTCCCTGGTTTTGTTTCCCAGGTGCATTACCTTGCACTTCTTAGCATTGAATCTAAGCTGCCATACATTTGACCATTCCTCTAACCTTGCCAAGTCCCTTCTCATCCTTTCCACCCCACATTGTGCATCAACTCTGTTGCAGATCTTTGTGTAATCTGCAAAGAGACATACTTTTCCTTCCAGTCCCTCTGCAATGTCACTTATAAAGACATTGAAGAGGACCGGTCCTAATACTGAACCCTGCGGTACCCCACTAGTAACCCCCTTTCTTCAGAGTGGACTCCATTTACTATTACTCTCTGTGTCCTATTCTCCAGCCAATTCTTTACCCAGGCTGTCATCTTGGGACCCACTCCCAGGCTGGCTAACTTGTATACTAATCTTTTGTGTGGGACTGTGTCAAATGCCTTGCTAAAGTCTAGGTAGGCCATGTTCACAGCCCCTCCCTGATCTACTACTTTGGTCACCCAGTCAAAGAAATCTATCAGATTCATCTGGTATGACATTCCTGCTGTGAATCCATGCTGCCTTGGGTCCTGTGCCCCTCTGGCCTCTAGATACTCGACAATTCTTTCTTTCAGAAGTGATTCCATCATTTTCCCTATCACTGAGGTTAAACTAACAGGTCTGTAGTTTCCTGCTTCTGCCTTGCTCCCACTTTTGTGAAGGGGAATCACATCTGCTCTCCTCCAGTCCTCGGGTACCACCCCATCCTCCCATGATTTGTTAAAGAGGGTAGTCAGTGGTGTCACTAGTTCTACCCTTAGTTCTTTAGAATTCTGGGATGAATCCATCAGGTCCCATTGCTTTGTCCACCTTCAGTTTTAAGAGTTCTTTCAGAACCCTTTCTTCTGTAAATGGGCTGGTATCAACTTCTGTATCCAGTGTTTCTGCTGTTTGTTTTAGGTACCTCCCCCTCTTCATTTGTAAATACTGAGCAAAAATATTTGTTTAGTATCTCTGCCTTTTCACAGTCACCCTCTGCCCACCCTTTTCACTGGTACAATGCAGAAAATGTCTGCAGCCAAGTCGCATGAGCCTTCATTTTCCATTGGGGACATTGTATATTTGTACTGACCTGTCCTAGTTCTGGGTGCCACCAAGAAACTGTTTTGCCCCTGGTCTGCTCCCTCATACATTGTAGAAATGTTTCCTCCTCTGCACAGTTGTCAATGCTGCAAGTCTGATAGAAAGCTGGTACACAACAAATTCCACATCAATCGATTGAAACATGGGTACCTGAGTAACACCACCCCAGATGATCCCAGTCCACCCAACAATGAAGCTGCACTTGAGCCTGCCATGGCATCCCTTCATCCTTCCTTCCTTCACTCCATCCTCTCACCTCTTCTTGAACCCCACCCTTCAGTTTTCTCCTGTTTCAATTACCTAGCACTTACTCATCCTTCCACCTCAGGGACTCTCATTTCAACCCTTGTCTAACCTGTTTTTCCATCTTTACTAAACAGTTTGCTTGACAACGCCTAATTACCAGGTTGTTCTATGACAATTGCCAGATTGTAGCCCCACTTCCTGGGAGATTATTGTAACTACCTCACACTAGTGTTTGTTTTTGTCATTGACATTGGCTGTGTAAGTTGTAACTCTGTTCATGTTCCATGATGTGGAACCTTTGTAAATGAGCATCTTGCTCAGGGGTTACTTCCGAAGTATGTAATAAATAAAACAAATTAAAATAAAATCCTCTCTGAAGCTAAAATCCCTTCAAACAACTTTGCAACCAGTTTCTACAGATCTTCCCACTCCTGACACTCTCCAGCCGGATCTCGTTTTGTCTGATCAACCAGATGAACACCCTGTGACTTCTTCTCAGCCTTCTTCTTTATCTTCTCAGGACTCTCTCATACACACACTGGTATACCAGATTGAGAAGATATTATGAAAGAAGTTCAGCAATGGATCCTGGACGTACCGAGTGAAGTGGTGTTTTAAAGACCTGACCCAGTCCTGTCAGGAACTGGTGAAAGCCACACATGCTTCTATTCCCACAGCCCAGAAAAGGTGACGGAGGTCTTGAACGTTTGTGAACTAGACTCAGTGTGGTTTAGGACTAATTCGTCTACTGCCCATTGGAAGTTCCTGTAAATATTACTGTTCTGCAACTGTTACTAAAGTGTTATTGTGCATTCTGTTTTTCCTCCAGCTGCTACCCCTGCCCTTCTCCCTTCCCTGCACTGTAACACTTGTCACCCTGACTAAGCTTCAAGTTGCTATGGTGTTCCCCCCTCCCCTGGCTCTACTTTGATTGGTCACCAGTGTAGTACAGATCCTTTCCTTCCCCCCTTCAGTACCAGCAAGGGGTCCTCACCAGTGGCAACAGATGGGCCTGGCCGACCAGAGAGAAGGTAAGGGTCTTTAGTGGCTGACCAACACCAAAATGCTACACAGCACATGTTCAAAAATGGCTTATCGGAAAATGCCAATGAATGTTGTTTACATGCCTGCATTTTCTGGCACAAAAGGGCTTTCCCACCACTTTTAAACAGAAAACTGGAATTATCAGATAGGTGCGAAAAAGAAGATTACTCCGGTTTACATGACAGTGTGATTTCCGATTGACACATATGAAATCGCAAAAATCCAAATGAAATCGGAAATCAGATTGCATGTAAATGTACTGACTGCAGTATATTGGATATAATGTACTCAATAAAGAAGTATAACAAAAAAAACAAGTACACCAGCAGTAGATAGTGACACTCCCCAACAGCAGTCAAACATCTTCATGCTTCCCACACTTTGTCAAGACTAACATCACTATACAGTACCTGTATGTTTAAAGGGCTCCCTTAAAGAGACAGCACCCTGATATAATAAATCACTGTGAAATAATAAGGGCATCTTAAATAGTGAAAAGCAACATGACCACCAGAATTATTATACAATAATAGCACATTCAGAACATATGTAGAATAAAATTCATATGTGTTAATAAACAGCACCTGTATATAATCATAGAAAGACACTGTACAATAATCACCCAGAAAGTTAAAAGCTGATGTAATTAGTGTAAATAACAAGAATAGGAGATGACAACAAGCTAGAGAGAGAAACAGAGGGAGAAGAACAGAGAGTGTAAGGAGGACATGGGGGAGCAAGGGGAGGAATAGGAAGAGTACAGAAGAAATGCAAGGAGCTAACATGTAAAAGGATATTTCTCATATATTGTGTATATATATATATATATACATATACATACACATGTTATACTGGCGCGGTTGCACCAGTATTGTTAAGGTTGAGTAAGCAGTTTAATGTTAAGCCCCACATTTTGCACCTTAATGACTTTGCAACCATTCAATGGATTTGCATGAAATTTGGAATGCGTGGTCTCGTATGGTAGGTCTCTTGTTCTGCCAAGTTGCATTTTGGTCAGACTTGGAGTTTTCATGCAGCATAGCGCTAAAAATACTTTTTTCGCTTTTTGGGGCACTTATTCGCAGATTTTTGCCCATCGTGCTGTGGCCACACCATTTGGTATTTTGGTCTGAAATTTTCAGGACAAAAAGGGGGTTGGTTAAAGAACAATCCAGAATTGGTGTGATGAAAAAATATTAATCTGTTCCAAAGGTATTTAATTTTGAGGTTTCGGGTTCTGGGCATGCTCAGTTCACTCCAAGATTTATACTGTATGTATGTTTTGCAAAAGGGGATTGGGCTCGCAATCAAGGAGTTTGTCAGCTCATGAATGGGGATTTATAAAATCCCCATTCATGAGAAAAAAATTCTTCATTCGCGAGCCACCATTTTGTTTTCATTTTTTATTCCAAACAAAATGTTGTAGCTTGCCCCACAGGTGACTTCTTGCATAAATAAGGTGTGGGTTTTGTTCAGGGTGACACCCTCTACAAACCCATGCCTTTGGTTTCTTTTGTTTTGGTCAAAAAATTGCCATTTCAGATTTTAAAATTCTTCATTTTCGAATTGCTTCCGATCCTTTTTTGCGAGATGACAAAATCCCCATTCGCAAGCCGATCCCCTTTCATGAGGTAGCAAAATCCTTGATCGCAACTTACGGACCAGATGGCCCTAGCACACAAACAAGGATCTGCTCGTGAATGAGGATTTTGACACCTCATGAAAGGGGATTGTCTCGTGAATGGGGATTTTGTCAGCTCGGGAAAAAGGATTGGTATTCTGAATCCCCTTTCATGAGCTGGGATAAAAACACCTTCATGAGGTGTCAGAATACCCATTCATGAGCCGATCCTCTTCATGAGGTGACAATCCTTGATCGTCATTTCATGACCAGATGGCCATTCTCACGTATCAGCGATTGGCTTGCGAACAGGGATTTTGACACCTCACGAAAGGGGATCAGCTCACAATGGGATTTTGCCAGCTTGCAAAAGGGGATTGGTTTTTCAATTCCTTGTTCATGAGCTGTCAAAATCCCCATTCACGAGGTGTCAGAATCCCAAACAGGTGATTGGCAATCTTCAGCCCAAGGCTGGAGGAGGCGTAAACCCTCTTGTCCCAAAGATCAGTTACATAGAAACATAGAAACTTAGAATTTGACAGCAGATAAGGACTGCTTGGCCCACCCAGTCTGCCCATTTCCCTACCTAATGGATAAGCTGCAGATCTTAGTTAACCAGCAGCCTACTTCTTTCTACCCCCACCCTCTAGAATTACCTTATGACTGTCCCATGCATGCTTGAATTCAACCACTGTTTTTGACTCCACAACCTCCTCCAGAAGGCTGTTCCATGCATCCACAACCCTCTCCGTGAAAAAATACTTCCTTACTGTACCTCTGAGCCGCACTCCCTCTATCTTCAAATTGTGCCCCCTTGTTCTTGCACACCTCTTTTTTTGAAAGATGCTACCCTCTTGGACTTTGTTGTTTCTCTTGTGGTATTTGAAAGTTTCTATCATGTCCCCCCTCTCCCTCCTTTCCTCGAGGCTATACATATTAAGCTCCTTTAGTCTCTCTTCATATGTCTTCCGGTGCAGACCCTGCACCATTTTAGTTGCCCTCCTCTGGATAGTTTTCATCCTACAACAGCCAAAGAACCATGCACAAGGTAAATGTGGTGCTTCTAGCAATATAGGATATTACGTGTGTGAGACGATTTCATTTGTCGGTCGATTCCGAGCTTAAAGAACATGTTTATTACACAAAGAACAGTTAGCTTGACGCGCTTCGGACAGCAGGACTTTTGACAAAGGACCATGTCCTAAACGCATGGCGGCTGTTCCTTTTGGTAATAAATAATTTTCTTTAGCTCTGGGTCCGTTCCATTATTGGGAATCGTGTGTGCTTCAGCTTTTTTGGTAATAGTTTCCATCCTGTCTATGTCCTTGCAGAGATTGGGTCTCCAGAACTGCACACAGTACTCCAGATGGGGTCTCACCAGCTGTCTGTACAGAGGGATAACAACTTCCTGTTTTCTACTCCCTATGCATCCCAGTATCCCCCCAGCCCTCCTTACTGCCTTCTCACATTGCTTGCCCACCTTTAAGTCATCCAATATGACTACCCCCAGGTCCCTTTCCATTTTTGCTGTTGTTAGTATCTCACCCCCCATTGTGAACTCTTCCACTGGGTTTTTGTTTCCCAGGTGCATTACCTTGCACTTCTTAGCATTGAATCTAAGCTGCCATACATTTGACCATTCCTCTAACCTTGCCAAGTCCCTTCTCATCCTTTCCACCCCACGTTGTGCATCAACTCTGTTGCAGATCTTTGTGTCATCTGCAAAGAGACATACTTTTCCTTCCAGTCCCTCTGCAATGTCACATATAAAGTCATTGAAGAGAACCGGTCCTAATACTGAACCCTGCGGTACCCCACTAGTAACCCCCTTTTCTTCAGAGTGGACTCCATTTCTGTCTGATTCTTTGTCTGGGGGAGGGAGCCAAGGTGCTTGGGCACCTTAGACCTGTTATGAGCTGCTTTTATCACCACTGACTCTGTTTCAGACTGGGCAGCACAGTGAGGAAACTCCTGAGGGGCATGGTAAAGTTTATCTGCCCTGCTAGGGAATAGCTGGCACCATATCAGGCCTGTGCCAGGCTGCAGTGGTAGCGTTCCTCAAAGTGGGCAGAGTAGGAGGAATAATCTTAAGAGGAGACTCTGGGATCTCCAGGAAATCCACCAAATCTTTCCTGGTGATATCTTCCTCCTCGGTATGGAACCCCATAGCTGAGAACAACTGCTTCATCACATTGAAGATGGTGGGGTCCTCTGGAGAAGAACTAGGAGTATGTTTGACAAAGTTCTCACTGACTGAGGAAGTTGTGGATCTGTCTGAGGTGAGGGGTTCCTCCTCTTCCTCCTCTTCCTCATCATGAAAGATAAGATCTGGGTGGTACTCCTCCTCAGTGTTGACCTCTTCCAAATCAAGGTTTGAGGTCTGAGGCAGCGACAATAGCCCACAGGAAGCAGCCCATGGTCATCGATGAAGAGTCCCCGATGAAGCTGCCATCAGTGCAAGTGCTGTTGGCCTGTATGCACCTAGCTGGTGAACAATCACCAAGGTAAATTTAGTCAAAATCTCCTTGGGGTTGATGAGCATCAAAGACTGCATCGATGGAGGGGGTCGACAGCACAGGGAGCGATGACACACTAGAAGAGCCCTGGGACCTGAAGAGCCTGAAGGTCACAGGCCTGGGGTAGGATCAGGCCTCAACGAGAGGGCCATTGATGACGATCCTGTCATCAAAGCAAAAGGGGCCGATGACCCGGAGATCATCATCCAACTGCCCTGTGAGTCAGACAGAGGCACTGTAGGTATGGGTCTGGGGGACACAGAGACCTGGACAGCAGTTTTATGTACCAGCGAAGCCGCAGCCAACAAAGAACCCCCAGAGGAGGAAGGAGAGGCCATCAGGGAATGGGAACACCACCAAGGGAGCAGTCCCGATCTTAGTCTTTTTTATGACTTTTCCCCAAGGACTTGTCTCGGGCCTTAGAGGCCTGGGAGCTTGATGACCTTGTTGGCAACTGGGAAGCTGGGACCCTGGAGGATTCCTGCCCGGAACTGGCTACCTGTCTTTCCATTAGAAAGTTTTAAGAGCTTTCTTGCATCGTCTGAGGGTTGTTTGGTTAAACTTTTGGCAGAGCTCACAGTTGGAGACTTTGTGGTCAGGTCCAAGACTGCAGACACAAAGAGAGTGTTTGTCTGTGGAGGCAATGTTTTTTCTGCAGCAGCAGCGACAGAAGAGAGAAGATGGAGGATTAACTCTTGACATAAACAAAATAAAGGAATCTCTTTTTAAAAAGAGATTCTAAAGTAGGAGGTTGAAACAATCGAAGGCGAAAATTGGCACAAAACTGCATTGGAGCTTCTGTGGAGACCCATGTGAACAAGTTGATGGTGGGAAAGAACTGAGGAGGGAACAGGGCTGCTCATGCTTTATAGGAATGGTGATGCCGGCGGACAACGGCGTGAGTGGCACCAGTTGTACTGCTGAAAATCTTCCATGTGAATCCTGCTTCACCAACGGTGAAGTTCCTACAGTGTGACCTGATGACTGAGATATCCCTGAAGAAGATCAGCAATTATTTTATGTTTTTAACTAGCCACAACTCAGAATCTACCCATCTGACCAGAACAAAAATTGCCACGTCAAGATGTCTACCCATGAGACACCATGTACGCAAAATTTTGTGCAAATACATTGAATGGCTGCGAACACATTATAGTGCAAAATTTGAGGTTTAACATAGAACCCCCCTGCTCAACCCTATCTATAGTGGCACTATCGTGCCACTATAATATTAGCGTCCCACCCACAATACACAATGCACATATGAATATTATAACAATAAAGTGATAAAGTGCAAAACACATTTTCTAACTCTATTTTGTGCAACATAAATAACAATTCACCATCTGTTAAAAACATGTATATGATAAAGTACTGTTCTTATGGGATACTATTTTATTTGATTTTATACCCTAAGCACCACTGACTCAGCACCATGTACATTAATTTTGTACATAAATAATCTTAAACCCTATAACAAAAATCAGGATCTACATGAACAACTAAACATAAACTCTCAACAATGTCATATACAGTATATTATATTGGTAGCAAATCAAGAATCAATCGGCAGACAAAGCAAGCAAAATGCAGCATCAGTCTAAACATGGAGACAACTGTAAACAATCAATCATTTAGTCCAGGCATATTTCCAGTATTTAGTTTATACTGCTAAAATGATTCTCAAATAAGAAGCCTCTTGTTATGATGGCCACCCTATACATTCTCATGAACGTTTTTTTTTTTTTGTGCTCTCTTCCATGCTCCCCAACTGGTCACTCCTTCGGGTCACCTACGACCCTGCCTGCATTCTCTCCCCACTGTTAACTACCACCCACATTTGCAGCCCCGCAGGCAACCCAGCATAACCCTTCACCGGGAGGGTCCCCTCCTCGAGGGGGAAGGCGCCAGTCGGGGCGACCAGTGCACTTTTTTTCCTTCCACCCAGGTGCTGCTGAGGTGATCTAGACTGTCTGGGGCTTCGTGGCAGCAGGGGCTGGCAACAGGGAGCGCATTTCCATTTTTCTCCTCTGGAAGCATGGCGTGCCACTGACATCAAGGCACACACCAACGTCCATCAAGTTCCCTGTGTAGCAGGGACCAAATAAATTGCTGCTCCCCAGCCTTTACAAGGAGTCAGCAAGCACCAGGCCATGTACCCTCCGTCTCCCTGGAGAAGGCAAACAGTTGTCAGATGCTCAACCCTTCTCCACCCGGCCAGCCGGCCAGTGCCTGAGTCCATTCCTGAACCCAAGTCACTGGCATCGTGAGCTGAAATCCAACCTCTGCCCTAATGAAACGGTACATGAACTTTTTTAATAACCTGAAATCATGTTCTTTACTACCATTTTTAATATGTTGTGCTAGTGCACTGATGCCATAATTTCTGTTTATGCTACGTACAGTATACGTTCAGCAATACGATCCCTAAATTTACTTTTAGTTTTGTCCAGGAAGAAAGTTGGGCAAGCATTACATGTTGCCAAATATATTATACTTTTGTATTACAAGTGGCAAAATCTCTGATGTTATGTATATGTCCATTTACCACATCTATAAATTCAGATCCTTGTTTTATTTGCTTGTGCTGGTAACAATTGTCACACTTTAAAGTGCCATTTGGCAAATGCTTGTTTTTGTATCTCTGAAGATTTTCATTCCAGTGTGAACTATTCACCAAAAGGTCTCTCATATTTTCACTTCTCATATATAATACAGGGAATTGTTTTAGTTTAGTTTCTTGTCTGTTCCTAAAATATGTCAATTCTT
This sequence comes from Neoceratodus forsteri, assembly GCA_016271365.2. NCBI lineage: Eukaryota > Metazoa > Chordata > Ceratodontiformes > Ceratodontidae > Neoceratodus > Neoceratodus forsteri. The sequence goes on from CM028129.1 coordinate 691,515,910, forward strand.
CTGTAAGATGGGTAAAACACGGTGGGCTTGTAGGGTGAAAGTAGCAATAAAATGTGGGGTTTTACTGTGTGGTGACACAATCTCTGATCTAGTTCTGGGAATTAATAAGGGCTCTCTACTGAGGGTATTCACCTGGTTTTGTGCTTCTTGTGCAGTACCTTTTGTTCATTGTATCCTCTGGCTGTAAACTGATCTCTCAGATCTTCAGCACATGTCCTGTAACCATCATTATTACTGCAGCTGTGTGTTTTTTTTTTTTATTTCTGTTTATTGTTTTGTTATGAACAATAAATTCAAGATACTTATGCAAGAGGGACAAGAAAATGACAGTTTTCAGTACAGTAGTAACATAGCAAAATAGCTCTTACATTCTGGTACATTAGGAGTTGGAGGAAAATACAGCATTACACGGTATATGATTTACCAATTGTCCCAAAGAAAAGTCCATAATGCCAGCCACTTTAGTGGCCTGGGTTGTTGACCATACCATAGGTAGAATGTCCCGAATTTATATGCCACACTAACCAGTAGTGTTATAACTCTAAGACCTAAAAAAGTTAATAGGAATACTTTGTTAAAACCAGTTACCCCCCTCACACTCCCTTCCTTCACTAACCTCCCACAGAAAAAATCTCAGCTTTTAATTTGATCACAAAACAATAGCTTTTTTTTTAGAAAACATTTAACAATAGGCTTGAGGAACCTCAAATCATCAGACTGTATCTGAAGTAAAACAACAATAAAAAAGCTTTAGGTGAGGTGCAGTTAGCAGTAAAAAACAAACTTCAGGGTCGTTTAACCCTCATTATTTTAAAATCTGTATATTTTCAAATAGTAGACCTCTCCGCTTTTAAACAGCAACCCCAATAATAGCCAAAAAAAACAAACAAAAAAAAACATTCAAATACAGCTTGAAAAATTCAATAATTGAAATGAGTCACTAAAACATGATGTAAAACTTCTGGTACTCATCCATCCAAATCAGAGTTGTCTGCACTTGGAACCCTCGCAGATTTGTTCAGAAATTTGGCCTCCACTTTCTCAGTCCAATGACCCGCGTCCTTGGGGTCGGTAAATTGCCAACTTTTACCGCTGTACATTATTCAAAGCCTTGCAGGAAGGAAGAAGGAGTGTACAATCCCCAGTGATTGGAATTTCTGCCTTACCACATCAAATTGCTTGCGTCTAAAGCGGGTCTGGTAGGAGAGGTCAGGAAAACACTTTACATCACTGCCTTGTATATCCAGAGGGTAGGCGGCCTGAGTGGCATTGATGAGTGTATCCTGAACTTCAGGACCAATGGTCCGTAGGACGACTGTCCTGGGCTGGGAGGCATCTGCAGGCCACACCCTCAGTGAAATTCTGTACGCCTGCCTGAGGTCTGACCACTCAAACTCCTCAGGGATACTTAAGTTCTCTGCCGGCCAGTTCTTAATGTAGACCAGTAAGTTCACCCCTTCAGCCCCCTCTGGTATTCTGAGTATTCGGACATTCCCTGCCCTCACGGCATTCTCCACTCCCTCCAGTCTGCTTCTTAATTGTTGATTTTTTTAACTAGGGTATCGGAGGTATTCTGAGCCACAAGGGATCTTTTGTCAGCATCCTGCACCATCGAGGTTAGCGAAGCAAGGACAGTGTCGTGGTTCTACAGTTTAGCCAGAGTTTTTATTATTTTAGAGTCCATCGCCCTTAACGACTCCAAAATGGTCTGCCATGGAGGTTCTTTGGTGGAAGTTGACCTCACAGACTGCGCTGCATCTCCGGCTGTAACTGATCCCTCAGTCGCTTGTTGGTGCGGTGGTGTAGGCCGCTGCGCAACAGAGGAATGGGGTTGCATTTATTTCATGCTACCCATATCAAATTTAGTATCCTCTGAAAGCCCACAGCAAGCTGAGTATGTTAAGATTATTTTTATACTGAATTTCGGAAAAAAAAACTTGTAGTTGGATCGTCGAAAGGGAGCACGATGTGTAGAACAGCTGGAAAAACATGCTGCCTTGAAGCTGGCTCTCTAGCATACCTGCAGTTGTGTTTTACACACATAAACTGCCCCTTCAGTATATTTCTGGTCACATGAGGTGGGTGAACGCTAGCACGGTGTAATAAATTTCTGTCGGTCTCCTTTCTAAACAGGCTAGTGCTCAAGTCCCCATTAGTCTCCTTTTTGATGGCCACATCAAGGACATTGACTGTTTTTATTTATTTTTTGTTTATTTGCTAACCAGGTCAGTACACTGGTCCAGGGACCCTTTTCAGGCACGGCCTGGACCATGAAGAAGACTGTTTCAAGCTCTTTTAGACTGTCAGAAGGATACTTCCGAATGTCTTTCAGATGAGATGTTAAACCAAGGTCTCATCTGCTTGGATTGGTGATAGTTTAGGTGGATGCTAAAGATCCCATAGTACTTATTGAAAAAGAGTAGGGAAATTTCCCTGGTGTCCTGGCCAAATGTCTCCCATTCACTAAAATACCACCAACAGCTTAATCTGGTTCAATTTCAGTTGCTTACCATCTGCATCCCCTCCCCCCAGTCCCCTCCTCCCGGTCGCCCCTGAAAAGGGACTTTAGGCCAGTGGGCTCACCAGGTCAATAAAATTCAATAAATAAATACAGTTCAAGGAAAGACAAAAGTACATGGGCAACTGCAACACATAGTGAATAAGGAAAAACAATACATAGGGTTCAGCAAAGAAATACACAGGTAAATAATACAGTTTTAAACAACATGTAAGTCGTAATATACAAGTCAGTACCATATAAGTCATATTATATATCAGGGAACAACATACAGTATAGGCCAGTGCAACAATAAATATAAATTCCATGTGAGTGATAGCAGGGAAATACAATCCAGTTTGCAAATCTTGACTAACAGCAAAGTTCAGATTCCTATTAGAATTTTCCAGATGTTCGACAAATCTGCTAAGTTCATCTACAAATTGCTTGTACAAATCAGGATGTTCTAAAAAGGATTAACATCTGAGAATATTAAATGTTTTCCAATTGCTATAATTACACATTTGTGTAATTGGGGGCTGAAGCTAACCCCATAGCTGTTCCCTTTGTCTACAGATACATGTTGTCCTCAAATAAATAAACTCTAGCCAGAGCCAATACAGCTGTGGAGAGCTTGAAGAAGCTCCAAGGAATGAGTGCCACTGACGGAACTGCGCATATGTGGCACTCGCACATGCACAGTTGCGTTGAATGGCATACTGCCATTCCTAAGATGGTGGCGCCGGTGGAACTGCGCATGTGCACATGGTGCACATGCACAGTTCTAGTCCAGAATGCAGAAGTAGAAGCCAAAATAGTGCCACTGTAGCTCTGCAGTGAGCAACTATGGTGCACTGTTTCAAGCTCTGTTAGACTGTCGGAAGGATACTTCCAAAAGTCTAACTGAAGCATGCCACAGTCGCTCATTTTTAGAGCGACATGAAAACAGCTACAGGCTCTGCCCATAGCCTTAAAAACAGCTGCATTTCAAAACATATACTGTATGTGTTATAAGAAATTCAATAAACTCAGAGGAATACTCTATTTCAGTATGTGCACTGTTTTAGTTCTTCAATCCCCTCATCATGGGGGATGCTGGTGTACAATGACTTAATATCCATGGTGACTAGATACTAGTCAGGTTGTACACCAACCTCCCCCAAGCAGACCCTTGATGTTAAAAATCAACAAACTGAGCCTAAGCTGGTGACTATAGGCCTAGCAGGGGGCACCCACATATTTTTGTGGATCTTGGGCAGGCCATATATGTCCACTCATACCAGATTTTCAACTCTTAAAAAATCATGTACTTCTTTGGAAATAGTATCATTCAAAAGAGCTTCATTCAGTGTAAAATGAATTTGATCTTCAAATTTAGCTGTTGGGTCACAATCAAGAAGACAATAAAGATTTGTATCAGATAATTGTTTAAACATTTATTTCGTCATTCATTGGTCGTTACCTCACACAACCAATGACCTCCCCTTATCTTCAAGTTTAATTACATAATTAGTGTTTGCTTTCAGATTTTCAATGGTCTGTCTTTCTTCTGATTTACTATTAGAGTAAGGGGACCTTTCAAGATGTTTAAATAATTCTTCCAAGTCCTGAAGGCAGGCTTTTTCATATATTGTTGCTGTGGTATGAAGTGGGGGATAAAGCAGGATTTATTTCTAGAAATGTCATAGTCCCCCTCTCTTACATGTGTAGATGTTAAGTCCACAGCTGGATTAATGTCTGATAACTGGCTACCAATCAATTTTGGGGCCTCATTAAGCTCTTGTCCCATATTTACTCTGTGAAAAAAAGCTTTTAAGTGTAGTTTCCGGGTGAATTTATGTAAGTCTGCAACCATTTGAAATGGAACCAGTTTATTCATGGTAATAAACAGACCTTTCTGTAGTACTTTACATTCTATGTCCGTCAGCTCCTGTCCTGAGATGTGAACAACAATTATACATTGGCAAGAAAAAATCCTGGACTCTGATTGGTCAGTCTTGGGCTGGACTCGTGTAGTTATCCCAGCACAACATCACGGGTCTAGGCTTAGCCTCACTGTGAACCTGTAGATGATCATTTGCTTGATTGCTTCATTTTCTCTTAAAAACCAAAAATATTTTTCCACACAAAAACATCTTTAAAATGATTTTTTTATTCGGTATAATGAGCCATTGTATAATAGCAATAATGCCCTCCAGGGTGTGTTTCATTTAGGATAACGTCAAACCTAAGTTATTGGATGCACTCAGCCTGTGGCCTCGTGCCCAACCACCTGAGGCTTGACATTATCCCAGCATGACACACCCTGTTGGGCATTATTGCTTAATTAAATCACTGGGGTCCTCTCATATCGTTCTACCCTCCTGGATGTCTGGTCATATCCCCTATTGTATTTGCCCCTCTGTTGAAAGCTTCTTCGCATTTTTTTCTGTCTCCCTCTCTCCTTCCCCTCATCACCTTCCTTAGTCTTGCTCCTCGTGGAAACAGGCTATCCAGGGGCTCTGGCTCAAGTTGTATTGTGCCAAGATTGGGGAATCAGACTGTGTTCTGGCAAGGGGTTTATTTGGGGAGTATTGTACATTACAGTCTGTAAGGCTTGTTGATTTGGAGGCAAATCCTTGTACTGGAGTCTAAAGAAGGATCTCTTCGGTTGCTAGTTTCAGAATCTGATCTGCTTGTATAAGTGTCCTTGGGGGGAATTAAATATTAGTAGGATGTTATTTTTTTAAGTATTGATTTTCCTGATTTCCCCTACCACCCTAATCAAATATTTTGCCTTCACAGTAATCCCTTCTATCTTGCACAAACTTTCTTTCTTTGTTACATTTTTCATCATCATTTTTTTTATATTTGTTCCACCTTCCCAGCCTGCCATCCCAACCCATCAGGAGCTCTAGGCAGACATCCCTCTGCCTTCCACCCCTACCCAAATTACCCCTGGATCCCTATGGAGCTATGGCTTACCACCCTAGCGGGGATGGGGCAGAGACCCGATACTCCATTACTTACGTTTCATCGATCCAGGGCCATTGGGTGGGTGAAGGCATATTGAGGGCATGTCTCTGGAGCTTCCATCTTCCCAGCGATGGCAGGTTATTTTCCTCTTTCTCCCTCCCTGACAGTGTGAGACCCTTGACATCAAGGTGCTATGTGCCGACGTCACGCTGTATAGTGGCCTCCCATCCCTTACCATTAGGGGCTTTTGCAGTACTCCGAGCCTCTGCTCAGAGTCAGGCAAGTCTTCGGACTTGGCATCAACCCTCCTCAGAGTAGGCGAGCTGTCGTGGGATGCTCAAGCCTATCTTCCCCCGGCCAACCCACCAGCGACCCAAGTCCACTCCCGAACCCAGGTCGCCAGCATGGATCGAGGTGTGGTGTCCAGCGCCTCAACCCTCAGTGCCACCAGGCCAGCTTTTTCATCATAATTTTTAACTGTTCCCTCCAAATGTTGCTTGAAATCAGCGTATTCAGCATAACTTTCAAACTTTTTATTTGAGCTTCTTTGTTTTACTTTTTTCAATTTTGTCTGCAGCTTTTAAAATAATTAGTTCATTGTTTATTTGTTCAGTCATTGATCATTACAAAAATAGTTAATAACACACACAAAAATATAGCATTTCCATATAGAACACAACCGTTGAAATACGCAATTCAAATACAATGTATTAATTGCACAATTTTCCATACAGCCACTTCTAGGATATATATTTACAATATCTTAGAGTTCAGATTTTGAGTACAAGGACATTTCATTTCTAAGAATGTTTTAAACGGATTAGTGTTATAGCTTTTAAATGTGAAGCCACATTGTTTATTATAAATTCATCCTGGGTTGTAAACATAATATCTAACAGAACTGTAGAATCTGTAGTTTGGATCAGGTCCCAGATTGGTTGAAGCCAATACTTTCTTGGAATCGTATACCAGTTACATTTGAACATAACATGGAATAAATCTAATTCAGGATTATTACAGTCACAGCATTGATCTTCAGGTTTTGCTGATTTTGCATAGCAAGCTTGTATAACTTTACTCTGGTGCAGTTCAAAATGATATTTTGTGTGTAGTTTCCTTTTTACCTGATCTGTTAATACATCAAGGTAATACCTATAACAGTGGTCTAAGTCATGTGCAGTTAACCATGGTGAAATTTTTATTTTAGAAATTTTAAGTACGTCATCTGCTTTATAATAGTTAACAATTTTGTTAGTAATATATCTATTGTATTTTAAACTTCTATAAATCCCTTTTTTGAATAGTGTTTTAGAAATTTCAAGCCATATTTATTAAGCAACATATCAATATTTTTTAGCCAGTATGACTGCTTACAACCCAACTTTTGCCATTGTATTTTTTCCTCCAAACAAATTAGTGGGAATTTGTTGTCCTTCATCCTCAGACTTTTTGCCCAATATGTGATTTTCTTAGCATCCATCAGTGCCATTGGACTAAAGATACCTAATTCTGCTTTTACTAACACTGCTGGCACTGAAGAACCTAATCCTAATGAAATTTTGTATAATCTATTTAAGGGGGATTTCTAAGGTGTCATTTTTTGGCATGCCCCAGACCTCACTTTGATACATTTGTTGTGAGAAATATTTAGCTTTAAGGGCAGTTAAGAGTGGTAATATTGCATTTCCACTGTATTTAAACTTGAAGCTCATTAAAGAGCCAGCTGTCTACTTTAGTTTTAAATTAAGTCTTTTTCTATGTCTGAGCCATTTACCATTATTTGTTAATGTCAAACCTAAATAAACATATTCATCAACTATTTTTAAAGGGCATCTGTCAACCTTCCAAGTTGATTTGTGTGTTTTAAATGATTTTGTACCCAAGATTATGATTTGGCTTTTTGACTTATTTATTTACAGCTGATGTTCCTTGGCAAAAGTTGTGAACATATTCAATTTTAACTAAAAGCCTGACCTAGAAAGAGCAAACAGAGCCAGATCATCAGCATATGCCAAAGCTGGACAATAAGATTTTCCAATTTTTGGTGACTCAGTGAGTGTTTGATTATATGACATCAGTAAATTATTTATATAGATATTAAATAAGAGGAGAGCAAGGAAGCAGCCCTGCCTTACACCTTTATTTGTATTGAATTTGTCTGATAACTGGCCTTGTTTCCCCCACCTGACTTGCGCCAAGTTTGCATGTACAGTTCCCTAATAATACTAATCAGTTGTGGGTCAAACCCCTTTTTAAACATAATTTGCCAAAGTATTGATCTAGGGATGGTGTCAAATGCTTGACTAAAATCAATAAAGGCCACATAATTTTCGTTTTCTGAGAACTATGTATTTTTCATAAAGGTGTCTTATTATGAAAATGTTGTCTGTTGTGCAATATCCAGGGTGAAGGTCAGACTGGAGTTCTGACAGTCCTCCCAAATTCTTCAGCTGCAGAATTAGTCTAGCTAATATTAATTTTGCAAATATTTTCCCCATTATGTCAAGAAGAGATTTTGGGTGGTACATTTTAGGGTATTTTGTATCCCCTTTTCTATATATTGAGACAATTATAGCCCCTTTCCACCCAGAAGGAATAATTCTATTGATTATATAGTTGTTAAAGTTCAGTCTCAATATTTTAGACCACAGGAATGGTGCACAAAGGAATATTTCAGATAGGAGTTGGTCTGGACCAGGAGCCTTCTTCTTTTTTTTTTTTTAATGATCCAATTGCTAGATGGACTTCATTATTCATTATTTGTTGAAACATGGTTCTATCAACTTCAATTTCCCAGGCAGGTATAGTGTCTGTAGTATTTGGGTCAAAAAATATATTTTTAAAGTGACTAATCCATGTATCGGGAGTAATATTTGCATCAATCATGTATTTACTGTTGTTTGTTCCATTCGCAACCATTAACCAATAAGACTGGTAGTCTTTATTGTCAGTAGTACCTAGCACATGCTGCCACTGGTTCATATTAAAAGTATTCTGTTTATTTTTTTAAAGGTTTTTATATTATTTTCCTAACTTTATTTAACTGTTTGTATTTGTTTTTATCCTTTGAATTTTTAACAGCTCGAACTATTTTTGTTAGATCCTTTTTAGCCCTTCTACAGTCACTGTCAAACCAGCCTGTTTTAGCCTTATTCCCTGCTTTGTTGAGGGTGACAGTGTACAACTGTGTGCATAATTCATCAAAACAATTAGCCAGAATTTCCTGATAACTTGTTATATGATCTTGTTGACTTCTTAAATATGTGGATTCCAAAATGTCTACAATAGTTTTGTCCCATACCATTTCCCATCTGATCTTTCTATAATTTCTTATCTCAATGTTTTGTATTATAGTATTCATGGGTGCTACTTCTTCCTTTTGAGTTATTTCCTTTCTAATGAGGATCAGAGGAAATTGATCACTTTTGCTTCTCTCTATTACTTTACAGAAATCCCAGTTGGTCATGCTTCCATTCCAAAAAAGACGGTCTACTATAGAAGGGCCTCTTTTGCTATAATATGTGTAATTACCTGGAATGTCTGGCTTGACTCTACCATTAACTGGTGTGAGATTGAATATATTTATGAGTTCTGTTAACATTTTCCCTGTCTTATTATTGTTGCTTTCCATAGACAAACATAGGTAATCATTGGCTTCTGTAAATTTCCAGTTGTGAATTTTATTACCTGAATATCCATCGAACTGACCTATTCTTGAGTTAAAGTTGCCACATGTTATTTATTTATTTCTGATCTCGGATTAACCATTTGAGCTCAGAGCTCTTTACATAGGTTTCACATTAGTACATTTAGAACAAGTAGGTGATTATACAGAGGATTAAGACAAACAAGGCAATATGATTAGAATGAGAACATTTAGGTACATTTGGTCTTTAAACAAAGGAATGCAAAAAAAATACAGTGAAAACTAAAACTGGAATAAGTAAACACAGTCAGATACATACAGGAACAGACTAAATAACTGTGCCCAACAGGGAGACAGTTAATTGTCAGCAACACAAGGGGGTTAGTGCATAGAAGTGCTGGAGAGATGGGTTGGGAGGTTGAGCCCCAAGTGCAGGGTGTCCGAGAGAGAGAGAGAGAGCGAGAGAGAAAGATCTAGTTGGCAGAAGGGCAGCTGGTAGGAGATGCCTTTGCTAGGTGCTAGTGATGGCAGACACATTGAGATCCCTGTATTAAATGGTTCTTTAGGTTCTTTCTGAAGGTCCACAGAGTGGGCAGTCTAATAATGTTCTCATAGAGGGAGTGGAACATTAATATATTAGAACCTGGTTGATACAGTTGAGTCTTTTGAATTAATAATCCCTCCAACTCTACCCATAGTGCTACATTGTAATATTTAGAATCTGAAGGTGGAATGTATGCATTTATTAGTGAAAATTCATAGTTAAAAATTTTAACCCAGAAAGCTTGTGCTGTAGAAAAATATTGTATTAATTTAACTGCTAAGTTTGTGTCAAGTTTAAAGCTTGTAAAAATACCACCAGATAACCTCCCTAACTTCCCTTGTTTTTTGCCAGGGATATGGAAACTGTCATATCCATTTAAATGGATATCAGTTTCCTTGCTCACCAGGTTTCTTGCAAGCATATGATGTGGTGTTCTTGAATAAAATTACACCAGTCACAATCCACCAGATGATTGGCTAAACCTGCAATATTCCAAGATACTACTTTAAAGTCAAATGTTGTTTCAGCAGGAAAACCATTATTATTTTCTGAAATTAGCCAATCATCTGGAGGTGAAAGTTGAATCTATTGCTTACTGGAATGTTATACTTAGTTTGCTCTCCTATTTTGGTAGGCTTTTTCGTATTTGGTCCTAATTTACTTGGAGATTCTTTTTCTACACTATTTGTACTATTGGGAGAATTTTCTTTCCGAGTAGGGCTAACATTCTGTAGTTCATTTTCAACAAAATACAGGCCCAATTTATCCAGTATATTTAGATTTTTTATGATCTTACTGTAAAGTTATTTTGACCTGAGTGAAAATAGAACCTGATGACAGCTTTCGTCATTTTCCAGCCATTTTGCTGAGAAGTCACTGCTTTTTAGGGCAGTGCCTCAGAATGTCCAGAATGGTATATTTTAGCTTGTTCATAGATTCATTTGGAATTCTTTTCAGCCCAAATATCGACAGAGTTAAAGGCTCTAATCCAAAATGAGTCTTATGACCATGAACATCTTCAGAAGACAGAGGAAAAACATCTCTATCTACTATATAAATCCTAGTTCATCCAGAAATTAGACTTTATTTTGAATCAAATTCCTAGCCTCCAGACCCCTAATTTCTAGATCAACTTGTTCCATTCTATTAATACCAAGCCATCTTTGTACTTTTACTATATTTGAAAGCCCAGTAGAAATTTGTGCTACTTGATGTAACAAGTTATATATTGATCCTTTTAGCTTACCCAGAGTTTCTTGCTCCAATTCTGTCAAGCCAAAAATACTAAAATAAAAGATTTCATTTCTGGACAAGTGTGCCCCAGAATTCACTTTGTTCCTATTAATTAATAAAACTGAGGTACATGCCAATGCTTTCAATCTTATCATTGTTTAACCATAAATGGTTTGCAGTTCTTGGAGAGGAACAAAAAAATAAATAAACAATCAGTTCAATCCACATCTTTGACACTCATGATTTTATTTATTTATTTATTTATTTTGAAAGTTGAATTTACAACGTTTGAGTCAGGGACTCATTTACAAAGGCATCTCGTCGCAGGGAGGGTAGACATGGTTACAGTGTGAGATACAACAGTGGTAACATACAGGTGCAATACAGATAACAAAAAGAACACAATATAACAGTTGTTTATGGGATAAAGCTACATGCAGTAAAAAGCAATCATATAAAAAAAAGAAAGGGGGGAACAGTCAACGGGCATTGTCAGGGCATGGGCAAGAAATGGAGAGGGACCCCAACATTAGGTTGATTAAGGGCAACTACAGCTTCGGATGCCAAAGAGGTGGTTATTGAGAGCGACTTTAAAGGGACCAGATTTGGTAGACTTAGTGACAGAGAGCGGGAGGGAGTTGAACCATGTGGGAGTGCAGTAGTGGAAGGACCTTTGGGCTAGGGAGGTCTTGGTACAGGGTACCAGAAAGGTGGGCTTAACTGAGCTATGGGTGGCAATAGATGGGGATGCAAGCCGCAGGGATGCGGTGACCCCTAGGGCAGAGAGTTCTAGCAGGGATTTTTTGGCAAGTAAGCAGGTTTAGTAGCACAGGTGCTCCTCCAAGGTGAGCAGGTTGGTGGTGGAATACAGCAGGCAAGTTTGGGTGTGGAGGGATGCACTGGTCAGGAGCCTGCAGGCCTTGTTTATCAAGGTCTGGATTCTGGTGAGGGCAGTATTGTTTACTGCTGCATAGATAGGTAGGCCGTAGTCCACTAGGAATAGGATGGAAGAGTTGATAGCTAGTCAGAGAGCAGTTTGGGGGAGGCAATCTCTGTGGTGATAGAGAAGCCCAATCTGAGAGTTTATGGCTGAGGACAGGGTATTGATGTGGGTGTGGAATGTAAGAGCTGAGTCAAAGGTGATGCCCAGGCACTTGTAGGATGACACTTGCTCGAGAGGGTGAGCATTACTGGGGAAAATGCAGAGGGTGCATTTTTGGCCTTATTCTGGTGATGAGAAAAAAGCATAGATTTGGTTTCTTTGAGGCCAATGACCAGCCGGTGGTCAAGGAACCACTTTTTGGATTGGTTGAATGTGTGCTGCAGGGATTCCTGTAGAGATGCGGGGTCAGGGTGGGAGGCAAAGAGAACCACATCATCAGCATAGAGTAGCATATTACCCAAGCAGAAGCTGGGGAGGGCATTGCGAAATAGACTGAACAGAACAGGGCCCAGGATGGAACCCTGGGGGACCCCTGAGTGAACAGGCAGGGTACTGGACAGGGTGCCATTTACCTTCATGCACTGTGATCTGGCAGAGAGGTAATTGGTGAACCAAGCCAGTAGGCCAGAGGAGAAGCCAAGTTGGTGGAGGGAGTCAAGTAGGAGGGGGGTGACAGACAGTGTCAAAGGCCTTGGAGAGGTCAATGAACACTGCACCCACAACATGACCAGAGTTGAGAGCAGAGTGGAGGTGCTGGGAGAACTCCAGGAGGGTGGTAGTGGTGCTGAGTCCAGGGCAGAATCCATGTTGTTCTGGACACAGCAGGTCATGTTTGGCAAGATACTTGGAGAGCTGAATGGCCACTATTTTTTCTAGTGCTTTGGAGGGGGGGAGAATGGAGATGGGCCTGAAATTGTTAGGGGAGGTTCTACCTCCACTGTTATGGATAGAGGTGATTTCTGCAATATTCCAGGCACTGGAAAATTGACTAAAACATAGTGACTGGTTTAAAAGGTTGGTGAGAGGGGCTAGTACAGTATCTAGGACTAATTGGAGAATCCCAGAGTACAAGGTATCACAGCTGGGGTTGTTGCCAGCTAAGGTTTTTTGCAGATGAGGCCTGGCTTCAAGGGGTGATATGACACGCAGGTAGAAAGGGGGGCGATCCAAGGTGATTCTTACAATATCGGAGTCAAATACTGTTAACTCCCATCACTACCCTAAAAAGGTGCGTAATCTTGTCGTTTATTATTAAAGAAGTTATATTACCTACTTTGAGACCATATGGGCACAAGGTGGCACACTGATTTAAATCAATTAGCTTTTCATCCTGTCCCATGTTAGACTCCGGTACTGTCTGTGTTTGTTTTTTGGATCTTTTTGGGGGGTGTTTTTACTTTCTCTCCGGCTCTGCCAGTCTCTCCTGATGGCCTTAATATCAGATTCTAATGTAGTACAAATATCTATCAATTTATTTACTTTAGATGGCTCTGTTTTTAAGCTTGAATCCGCTTGTGTGACAGATTTCTTTTTTTCCTCAGCAACTGCTGCATTCCTCTCTCCTGTGTCTTCTCCTGTTGTACCTCGTAGAGGGCTGCCAGCATCTATTGGTATATTTTCAGAAAGACTAGCAGAAAAACTTGCAGTTGTACCTTTTTCTCTTTTTTTTTTTTAATTTATTCTTAGACTTTCTACCCCTATTCTTTTTGGGTGGTGATTCATGTATCACTACAGTAGGAAAATCAGGTCTAATCAGGGTTGGCTAATTCTGGGCCTGATTTTCCTCATCCATATTTTCTATAGATACAGACTTGTTCGAGGGGACAAGAGTATCTAACTTGCACAAGACGTCTTCAGGCCTACAACTACTAATAAAGATGTTTTGTTTAATAGTGTCCATTTCATTCTTTAGACTAATCAGCTGATCCATCAAAAAAGATGCGCAGCACATGGATTGCACATTTATTTATTTTTAATCCTCAGTAATACTGTAACTGTAGTTATTTATAATATGGCTTAAAAGGACACAATTAGATTTGTCTTAATCTGCTTTCCTTTTTCTAGAATTAGTTGTACTGGTCTCCTCGCTCTGAAGAGGGTCCAGATTTTTTAGTCCATGTATAGTAGATTGTAATTCTGAAATTATTTCTCCCAGGTCAGTTTTTTGGGGGAGGGTCCCTCATGCTGTTGTTGGATGCTGAATAAACTTTTTCTAATGTTGATTGCTCTGTATAAGAATCATCAATGGGAAAATACATTTTTGGTGATAGACTGTTATACTCTGAATTTTGAGGCATACTAGAATACTCTATAGGGTCATATAAAGGTATTTTGGACTTAATTATGGAGCCCAATTTACTACTTCCTTGAATGGGTTGTGGTGTTAAGGTCAAAAAGTTATTTTGGTTTAAACATTCACTATATATTTTTTTTATTTTTCTCCCATGCTGGAGAAGCAGTCAGTTTTGGTGTAGAGGTGAGCCCAGTTGACTCTATTTCAATTATCTGATTTAGTGAGCTGAGTAAAACTATATCAGGTTCACCTTTTTCCAGATTAGCGAGCACCATTTTTTTGAGTTGTCAAAGTGCTCATTTATCTTGGTTTGTTTCTTGGATCCGACTTTGGTAAGAACTGATTTTTTTTTTTGGCTTAAGCTATTTAATTTTCAGTAATTTCTTTGATTTTGTTTTAACCATTACAGGGCTAGCCGTAGGATTAGACATTTCACCCTCAGAGATTACCTGAGCTGTGAATATTGAGTTAGAAATAGGTGCTATGGGTTGTCCCTCATCCGTCTCATGTGCTGGATCATCTACGAGACCCACCAGCAACTCAGCATCAGTGATGGACTCCATAGCTTGTTTTCTGGTCTGCACCATTATAGATAGCCAAAATAACTCCTCTGTATAATATGATACAAATCAGCACCAGAAAGAACAATGAGTTTAGAAAGAAAAAGTTTCTACCTTGTACACACTAGCAGTAATTTTAAAGAACTTTAAAAAGGCCAAAGGGATGTGTAATTTTGCAAATTTTATCTAAATTTATAGAGCAAATTAAGTTGTAAAAGCTTAAAAACAATTACTATAACAAACTTTTCAAAAAGTCCATAAAATGCTGTAGCAGTACTTGCCGATAGGATAGAAGCCTTGAGCACAGTTCTTTGGTTTTTCCTTCACCTCTGGTGTCTTCAAAACACCAACTGAGAACAGTCCAATAGTCATTCAGACACACACCACAGACACCTTCTGGAGGCCTCGGTTCCTTTCTTTATAGACCTTTCAAAGTTTTTTACAAATGCAGTCTTTAAGAAATTCATATCTCCAGTTCATAAGAGTGCCGGTAGGCAAGCAGGTGTTATTGTCACTGGGTACAGACACTATGTGGTAAAGTAAAAGTATATCTAGAGTTTACCACCATGCGTAAGACTCAATTGCTAAATAGTTTAACTATTTAATTACAAGAACAAACATTTAAATTATTTGCTTAAACTGCTTAAGCAAATCTTATAATAGTTTTCTTTTTTAAAAAGAAAAAAGCAAAAATGTAAGATATAAAATGTTTAAAAGCTCAAAGCAAAACAGTTTAAAAAAGTACTGGCTATAAAAGTGGTTTGATTTTAAAAGCATCACTACTTAAGTGCAATAGTATCGAACTGGAATTTTAAATTTTTTTTAGCTTTTTGCTATTTGCTATTAGGTATTTTATACAAGCAAGTTAGAGTAAATAAATACTTACTCTTGCTTTCAGGCCCCACTATATCATGATAAGAGAAAGCGGTTTTCAGCAGTCCTATATGAAAGACGCTCACGGCAGCAGCACTCCAGTAGCTCTCCGGCAGTAATACTCCTGTCTCTAGGCTGTTACTGGCTATGCTTACTCTTTCTTTGCTATTTACCACAGCATGATT
Source organism: Neoceratodus forsteri (assembly GCA_016271365.2). Lineage (NCBI taxonomy): Eukaryota > Metazoa > Chordata > Ceratodontiformes > Ceratodontidae > Neoceratodus > Neoceratodus forsteri. Next base: position 691,531,639 of record CM028129.1, read on the forward strand.
TAAACTGCAACTGCATACACCAGGCAGAATAATACTTGTCACTATAAAAGGCTTAACCAGAGAAAGAAGAACAGTAAACTAGCTCAGTTCACTCGGAAATCATTTAAATTTATCTACTAAGCCAGAAAGGCTGCCTTTGCAGAGACATCCAGGGCATGTGTGCCAGCTAGTGAAATATGGCACTATCACTACTAAACTTCTTCTTCTTCTTCTTCTTCTTCTTTGGTTTTATATGTGGGTCGCAAACCAACTTAAAGGTGCATGCCGCCACCTACTGTGCTGGAGTGTTGATCAAGGAAATAAACAGCAAGCCTCAAATTCTATACCTCAGACCAGTAACAGAAAGAAATTTCAGAACCCATTTAAAAACCCCTTGATAACCCTGATCAAAAGACAAAAGCCCTTGTAAAGAGAACTCCAGCATTCCCAGTGATCTCACTTTACTCATACATTCTTCACGTTCCACTGAATAAGCAGCACAGGACAACAACAAATGCTCCACTGTTTCAGGGACCTGACAGAGATCACACAACCCTGTCGGATGTTTACCCACCCAATATAGTGTAGAATTTAACCCAGCATGCCCTATCCTTAACCGGGTCATCAAGATCTCAGCCTTCCTTCCTTTCCCTGTTACCCCCCGGAGACAGCAAAGATTTCTGAACCCCATACAGATGCCTACCCCTTACTTCCAAATCCCACTGGCCCTTCCAGGCTGACACTACTGCTCCACTAATGATGATCTTAGCCTCTGATCTCCCAATCGGGACAGGAACATCCACAACCTCCCTCCGTAGAGGCCTTTTTAGCCAATAGATCTGCTATTTCATTGCCAGTTACCCCCACATGTGCAGGAACCCAAAGGAAATGCACATTAAGTCCCAAAAGATCAAGGCGGTATAAAGATAAGAATATCTCCAATAAAAGATCCATTCGGCAAGAAGAAATAGACACTAAACTTGCCAGTGCCGCCGCAGAGTCCGAGCAAACCACCACCCGATAAGGACGCACTTTCTCAACCCATTGCAGTGCCAAAATTATAGCCATCAGCTCAGCAGAGTACATCGACAGTCCATCAGTCAGTTTCCTAAACATCCTAACATCAAAAATCGACACATACACAGCCGAACCAGTGCGACCTGACACAGGATCCTTGGACCCATCCGTAAACACAGATAAGAAGGAATTAAATTCTTGAGCCACATAACTGCTCACCCAAACCCCTAAATTATCACTGTCCCCCTATCCTTCAGACATTTTAACAGGCCCAAATCAACAGATGGTATGCAAAAAAACCACGGCGGCACTGGTGATAGAGCAACAGTCGGACTATACCTCCTCCCCACTAACCCAAAATCAGCCGCCCCAGATGGAGCCTGCCACCCAAACCCTGAACATGACCCCACATTATATTCCCAGCAATCAACAAGCACAGACCTAGTGGGATGACTGACTACATGTCCCTCTAGGGAAACCCAGTAAGCCATGGCCAGCTTCTTCCTCCTCAATTGTAGTGGCAGGTCACCCAGCTCTACTTGCAATGCATAAACAGGAGATGTTCAAAAAGCACCCCCACACAATCTCAAAGCCCTAGCTTGTATGGCATCCAGCTTCTTCAATAAGGTAGGCGCCGCTGATCCATAAACCATACACCCATAATCAAAAACTGACCTAATTAGAGAGTAGTATATGTTCAAGAGAGAGTGCCTACTAGCCCCTCAATCATACCCCGAGACACATCTCATCAGATTCAACACTTGCTTGCATTTCGTCTCAACTTTTGCAATATGCACACCCCAAGTAAGCTTGGAATCGAACCACGAACCCAAGTATTTAAACACAGAAACTCTGTCCAGTGGACAACCATAGAAGTACAGTTTAACATTTGCAGGCACTTTCTTGCATGTAAAAAAACTGGCAACAAGTCTTAGCAACTGAAAACTTAAAACCCCACTCAAGAGACCATCTCTACACCTCCTGCATCGCCTCTTAAAGCTCATGCACCACAAAGTTCACATTCCTACCCCTTCTCCAAATCACCCCATCGTCCGCATATAACAACATACCCACATCACCAGACACACCAGAAAACACATCACTAAACATTATATTAAACAAGAGAGGGCTAACAACACTTCCTTGAGGCATTCCATTTTCCACCACATAAGTAGCAGACAACTCTGTACCCACCTTGACCTGAAACGAACGACCACACAAAAAACTCAAAATCCAATTATACATCCTCCCACCAATGCCCAATCGTCCAAGTTTAATCATCAACCCCTCTAGCAAGAGCATGTCATATGCTTTTTCCACATCAAAATAAACCGACCCCAACACCTCTCTCATAACAAAAGCCTTTCTAATATCATTCTCAGACCTTACCAAAGAGTCCAAAGTGGAACGACCTTTATGAAAACCACTCTGACAAGGCTGGAACAGCCCCCTGCTTTCCATAAAATAAGACAACCTTCCCACTCTCATCCTTTCCATAATCTTGCACAGATTAGAAGTAAGGGCAATGGGCCTATAATACGCAGCATTCATAGGATCCTTCCCTGGCTTGCCAATGGGCACCACCATTGCATGCTTCCAAGCTTTCGGCAGAAAACCCTCAGATGACACCTTATTGAACAAACCAAGAACATGCTCCAGCACCATCTCCGACACATGTTTAAGCATCTCATAACATACCAAATCCATCCCCGAGACACCACTACTAAACACTGACACATGCGCCTTTTAACCCTTAGGACATTTATAAGAATCATACATCATATAATTAAATGTATGATTAATTGGTTGATTGATTGACTGATTACAGTACTGAACAGGTACCTTAACCTACCATGATCTTCTCTAATAACGTGTTTTTGGAAGTTCTTTACCTCAGTTTTAACAGTTATCATGAGTTTTACAGTTTAGCAATAGATATCAAATTAGCAATCAGCTTGCTGTAGAGTTACCACATGCTTTTGTAATGGTTCCAGAGGAAAATTCAATTTAGGCAAGGGGCAGAGAATGAGTAATCGATAACGATGTTTAAAGTGTTTGAAGGTACTCAGCAATTGAAGCCCTTTCTGCTACTTACTGATGCCTTTAGATAACTTGTGGATGGCCAGGTGCAATACAGACATAAATAGAGATATTTCCAGAACACCACTATTATGGATTGTGTCAACTGTAAGAGCATGAAGCACACTAACTTTTGTAAAAAGAGAACAGGAAATAGAATAGAACAGTATCTGGAAGCATGTTAGAAGTAATGGTAAAATTATAATAAATAGCTATTTTTCTCTCACAGTGCTCCCATTCACATTTCACAAATTTTGTGGGAACTGGGACAAGGAAGAGGAAGATACTGTCCTTAGCTTTTAAGGTCCAAAGCATTAACCAGCAATTGGGTTCCTCTTTGCTTTTAATGAACACTGGCAAGCTCCCTGTAGTCTGCGTACTCTGCTGAAAACGCTGATAAGATACAATTGCAGGTGAGGTACAGCTTCGCCGTTTGGACCATTCAGGCTTTCAAAGAGCCTTTCCTGCTGCATAGGTCCAGTCCTGGCACCAACTCTACTGGCCTTCCTCCTTGCGAAACAGAAAAAAAAATGGCAGAAGCCGACCGTATCACTGAGGAGATTAGCTTAAGGCGATCTGGTAAGACTGCAAATCAGGCAACTGTGGCTTACCTATTATAAAAATAAAATGCACTTAGCAGTCCTGCAGCAGAACATTCCTCCACAATGTCCTGTGCACAAATGCCTCAGTCCTCAGTTAGCAGCAGTCCCTGCAAGAACCACACCTTTTAAAATGTATCTAATAAGTCCAGCTGAAGGTTCAAGTGGAAATGTTTGCCAACCAGCTAAGAAATCATCCTGTTCTGTGCCAGATGCTGGGTTTTTAATCAGCCTTACGCCACTGGGGACTATACTGACACTCAAATATGCTATTAGGGATACTCTTTGCCAATAGAGTCACCTAGCCTTCAATGGCACTCTCTCTCTAGTTGGATAAAGGTGTTTTGGATATCTAATGGCACCTCCCCTGCATGCTCAGTAGTCATAGTGAAAATATGGTTACTACAATGTCCAACATTGCTCAGTAGCAGGTTTTCTGGGCCCTCTTTAAAAAAAATGAGTCAACAAAAGAACTGGTGGTGCTAGTAGTAGAGGAAGTGTCTCTGCTATAAGTAACACCAAATGGCTTTGGCATAGACATTCTATGTCAATAAGCAGACTGGCTGACCAAGCACACCAAACATATCAGCACAGTCACTCTAAGGCAAATAACACTGGAGCTCAAAAGCAGCAAAGAAAGAACAGTTATGTAAGAATTTACCATAATAGTAGATCTTCGAGAAGAACTCAGTCATCAGGTCACACATATGGAACTTCACCGTCAATGAAGCATGATCCACACAGAAGATTTTCAGCAGTACAACTGGAGGCCGCCCACACCAACATCATCTGCAGACATCACCGACCCTATAAAGGCATGAGTGGCCCCTCTCCCTCCTCAGATCTTTCCCTGGGAGACTAAGGGAGAAAAGCTCATGCCGTGGGGTTCCAAGGAGAGAGGTGCCCAGGCCTAAATAAAATGGCTGTATACACCGGTTAGCCAGTTCTAGGAAAGAGCCCTATAAAGGGGGATGCAGAAAGGGAAGGCAGACCTGATGAGTGAGATCCTCTCAAAGATCTAGTGTTATAGTAAGTTCTTACGCTAACTGTTCTGTCTTCATCATGGGTATCTCAGTCATCGGGGCACATATGGAATGAGCCCCAAGCAGTTACAGATGCACATAAACAGTCTGGGAGGAAGGCCATCCCTAAGCTTACGACAGGAGGCCCTGCAGCACAGCCCTGCCAAAACCTGCTCGTGCTCTAGAGGCAATGTCCAGACTGTAGTGCTTGGTGAAAGTATGGATGGTGCTCCAGGTGGCAACAGCGCAAAAGTCAGCGGCTGAGACCCCTCAGAAACAAGTGACAGAAGTAGCCATGCCCCTTGTGGAATGGGCTTTCACTGCCCCTGGCAACTCCTTGCCATGCTTGTTGTAGCAGAACACAATACAATGTGCCAACCATTTAGACAAACATTGTTTAGAAACCCGAACACTCTCTCCACCTGGGGCAAAGGAAACGGAAAGCTGCTTTGACTTGCTACACTTCTTAGTATGGAGAACATGATACTTCAAAATTCTGTGCAAGTCTAATGTATGGTGCAGTGCTTCCCCTGGACTGGCACACTCAGGCAAATAAATAGGTAGGTGGATAGATTGGTTCAGGGTAAACTCAGACACCACCTTAGGAAGAAACTTAGGATTTGAGTGCAAAGACACCCTGTCTTTATAAAAAATCAAATAAGGCTCCTCACACCAGAGGGCCTGAAGCTCAGAAATCCTTTGAGCAGAAGTAATAGCAACCAAAAATAATGCCTTCCAGCAAAGAAAGCGTAGCTTGCAAGTTGTGGCTGGCTCAAAAGGAGACAGGGTTAACTTCTCCAAAACAAAATTAAAATCTCAAGCCGGGACAGGGGAGCCGATTGGAGGTTTCAGATGCAGGATGCCCCTGCGAAAGGTATGGGATACATCCAACTGAGCCATGGTCAAGGACCCTGGTTTTCCATTTTTAACCGGTAACACCGGTAAAAATCACGGAATCCTGCTTGGTTGGCGGATTTTGAATTCTTGTACTGGTGCCTCATGGAAATTGCATGTCACTGCACAGCATCCCTAAGATTTTAGTATCTTTTTAAAAGTTTTTATTTTCTCTTTCTATGTCCCCTTCTCACAGCGTTGGTCTCTAGTTTTCAGAGATCCCCAAGGATGGGTATCCCCTAGTCTCACTCCAGGTAATGCTTGGGAGCTCCTGTGGGCCTGCCCCCATCCTTCCTGAGTTGTACCCCCCAGGTGGGAAGGTAGGAGACCCCAGGTCATCCCTCCACGGTCCTTCAGTGTGTGTTGGGCAGCCCAGTGGGTTCCTCATGGAGCCTGGTTATGAAGTCTGGGGCAACTGGGTCCCTTCTGCCAGTGGCCGATGTCGGGTGATTGTTCCTAGTTTTCTGGTCTCTGTCCCTGAGGGCACTGGCACTCAAGGGGATCCAAGGAGGTAGGGCACATAAGAGACATGCCACTGCTCCAGATCCCAGCTAGCATCCTCCCTTCCCGATTGTTCTGCAGCAGCACTGTTGCACCACCAACCATGGTCACCCAGGTGGCAGTAAAGTAGTGGGACCTCTAGCCCACCCTCCCGGGAGGAGAAGAGCAGCCCCCCCCGGGTGCTCGATCCTACCTCCTGGCCAGACCTGCAGCAGCCCGAGTTTGCTTCTGACCCCGGGTCATTGGCAATGCAAGGAGTAGCACTACTGTATTGCCAGTGGGCTGGTCCAGATTTCAGCATCTTAAAATGAATGCTGCTGTGCTTTGCATTCCTTCTGCTTTGCAGTGTATAGAATCAGTAAGAAAACCACCCACACCACTTTGTAGTAACCAGCCATTCAGTTTAACCACCCATGCTTCCCACCAACCACTCCATCAGCTGAGGACTGCTTTCCTTCCTGAAACCACTGTTTTCATTTAGTACATGCCTAAACATCTTTTACTATTTATATTACACTGGCTGATACAACAAAAAATACAAGGATCAGCACACATGGGCAGTGCCACTGGAAAATTGTGGGAAAAGTAATCTGAAATTGCAGAGATTTTTTGAAAAACTTGCTGGGAAATTGTGGGAGGCCTACTATAGACCCTGAGTGCTTCACAATCACTTTACTGTTTTCTGCAGCATACATTAGTCAGCATAAACTAGTAAATGAATACACTGACACTTGAATATGCCTTAAATATGAAGAAAAATGGTAACCCGTGAAGTGGGCGCATGAGGAAGGGCGCCACTCATGACGGTGACTCCTTCCCGGCACAATCCACTCACGGCGATGGAAAGGTAGGGCGGCCGGATGAGGGGGTGGGCAAACTAGGCAGCGGGATGTCGCTTCTTACATATCGCCAGAGGGGATGAGAGGCGAGCACAGTAGCGTGGGCTGGGAGGTGAGAGGCTGTAGGGGTGGCACTGCGGTTGCTGGTCAAGCTGCATGGCGCCGGGATTGGCTAGTGGCTGGGGTGGCTGAGGTACTGGGTTCGGGTCCAGGCACACAGTGTGAATTTTATTGTACCCAGCCAAACCTTTTTTTTTACTGCTGTTACACCCCAACATCACCCCTGGAGTTGAGAATCTTTAAGTAGGGGGGTGTAGGTGAAACCCCCACGAGGGGGTGCGGGCACAGCCCCCCTACAGAAAGCAGTAAAAATCTGTCCTGGCGCCGTTGTTCTGGTGCCCCAAGGTTGTCAGAGTCCCGAAAAAGTTTATAATCAGCAGGGCCATTCAAAATCCTCAGTTGTTTGAATGAAAACTAGTCTGAACAAAAGTATATTCACAAGGAAGAAACTACCTTACCACCACTTACAAAAAGACTTAACAGTTAGCACCCCATTTAGGTGAACAGGATCATTTGCACCCTTTCTCTCACCTGCTGTTTCAGTCTCTGTGACAACAAAACATTTTCTGAGAGACTGCTTCAACAAAACACAAATGTTAAGTGTTTTAAGTGTACTTATGCTTGGTCAGAGCATTCACCTGTTGCCCTCCTCTGGACAGCCTTAACCCTGTCTATGTCTTTGCGGAGATGGGGTCTCCAGAACTGTACACAGTACTCCAGATGTGGACTTACCAACTGTCTGTACAGAGAGCCAACAACTTCCTGTTTTCTACTGGTGATGCCTCTCCCTATGCATCCTAGTATCCCCCCAGCCCTCCTTACTGCCTTCTCACATTGTTGGCCCACCTTTAGGTCATCTGATATGACTACCCCCAGGTCCCTTTCCATTTTTGTTGTTGTCAGTATCTCACCCCCCATTGTGTACTCTTCCCCTGGGTTTTGTTTCCCAGATGCATTACTTTGCACTTCTTTGCGTTGAATCTAAGCTGCCATACATTCGACCATTCCTCCAACCTTGCCAAGTCCCTTTTCATCCTTTCCACCCCACCTTGCGTATCAACCCTGTTGCAGATCTTTGTGTCATCTGCAAAGAGACATACTTTCCCTTCTAGTCCTTCTGTAATGTCACTTATAAAGACATTAAAAAGGACCAGCCCAAGTACTGAACCCTGCGGTACCCCACTAGTAACCCTCCTTTCTTCAGAGTGGACTCCATTTACTATTACCCGCTGTGTCCAGTTGTCCAGCCAGTGTTTTACCCAGGCTACCACCCTGGGACCCACTCCCAGGCAGGCTAATTTGTTTGTTAATCTTTTGTGAGGGACTGTGTCAAATGCCTTGCTAAAGTCTAGGTAGGCCATGTCCACAGCCCCTCCCTGGTCTACTACTTTGGTCACCCAGTCAAAGAAATCAATTAGATTTGTCTGACATGACCTTCCTGCTGTGAATCCATGCTGCCTTGGGTCCTGTGCCCCACTGGCCTCTAGGTACTCAACAATTCTTTCCTTCAGAAGTGATTCCATCATTTTCCCTACCACTGAGGTCAAACTGACAGGTCTGTAGTTTCCTGCCTCTGTCTTACTCCCACTTTTGTGAAGAGGAATCACATCCGCCCTCCTCCAGTCCTCAGGTACCACACCATCCTCCCATGATTTATTAAAAAGGATAGTCAATGGTGTTACTAGTTCTTCCCTTAGTTCTTTTAGAATTCTGGGGTGAATCCCATGAGGCCCCATTGCTTTATCCACCTTCAGTTTTAAGTGTTCTTTCAGAACCCTTTCTTCTGTGAAAGGACTAATATCAACCCTCCTATCTAGAGTGCTTCTATTGACTGGATTAGGTAACTCCCCCTGCTTTTCCATTGTGGATACTGAACAGAAGTATTCGTTCAGTATCCCTGCTTTTTCACTGTTGCTGTCTGCCCAACCACCTTCCTCTTTATTCAGCCTCAGTATCCCCGCCTTAGTCTTTCTTTGCTCCCTAATGTACCTATAAAAGGTTTTATCCCCCTTCTTAACCGAGTTAGCTATATTTTCCTCTGTTTGGGCCTTTGCTATTCTGACTGTCTTGCCCACTTTCTTCTGCTTTAACTGGTACAGTTCTCTGTCCTGCTCCTTCTGTGTTTCTTTATACTTCCTGAATGCTATCTCTTTCTCTCTTACCTTCCCTGCTACTTCTTTTGAGAACCATAGAGGTTTCTTCTTTCGTTCTGATTTGTGTTTTTGCTTCACACAAAGGCTTGTTGCCTCTGTGATGATGGTTTTAATGTTTCCCCATTGTTGCTCCACCCCACCATCTTGCCTGTTTGCTAGTGCTTTTCTGAGGCACTCTCCAATTTTGACAAAATCAGCCCTCCTGAAGTCCAGTACCTTCACTTTTGTGTGGCTTAACTCTACAGCTAAGTTTATCATGAACCACACTGGTGGTCGCTTGTCCCCAGATGGCTACCCATTTCAAGATCAGAGATCCTCTCTCCATCCCCATTTGAGAGTACCAGGTCTAAGATTACTCCCTCCCGAGTGGGTTCCAAAACTAGCTGTCTGAGGCATGCCCTCTGTAGGGCATCGAGACTGGCCCTGCTCTTGGATGTGGCTGCAGCAAAGGTGCTCAGTCAACATCTGGCATATTCAGGTCCCCCATCAGCAATACCTCCCCTTTCTCTGACATCCCAAGGATGCCTTCTATCATTTTCTTGTCTATTTCCTCCCCCTGAGATGGGGGGTCTGTATACGACCTCTGTACAGATTGTGGAGCCATTTCCAGTCTCCAGGGTGACCCACAGTGCCTCCTCTCATCCCTGTTTACCCTTTAGTTCAGTTGCTTTGATCCCTTCCCTTACATAGAGAGCTAATCCTCCTCCTCTTCATCTCTCCCTGTCCCTCCTGTAGATTGTGTACCCTGGTATGGTGACATCCCAGTCATAGTTCTCTGTGTACCATGTTTCTGTGACTGCCACGATATCCAGGCATCCCTCTTCCATCAAGGCCACCATTTCGGGCAGCTTTTTACCTAGACTATGGGCATTGGTACTCATTACCCTCCTTTTTTTAATGGCTTTATTTCTTTTTGTCCCATCCCTGTCCTTACTGCCTTTGTCTTTTTCTCCATTTACCCCTGCCCTTCTCCCTCTTGACTGCACTATCTTTGTGTTTACCTCACTAACTACCCTTATTTTTTGGGGGGGCTAGGACTTCCCTTCTCCTTTTCAGTGCCTCCCCCCTTGGCTAGTTTAAATGCTTGCCAATGAAGCATTTAAACCTATCACCTAGGATCCTGGTTCTCCTCCTGGATAGATGCAGACCATCGCACCTGTATGGGCCTGCATCCCTCCAGGTGGAACCCCAGTCCCCAATGAAGCCAAATCCCTGAGCTCTGCACCAGTTTTTCAACCAGTCATTGAATCCCATGGTGGTGAGTGCCCTAGCCTCATCTATGCCATAGACAGGTAGCACTTCCGAGAAAGTTACCATGTGTGCTACTTGTCTAAGGCCCCTCCCCAACGCCACAAACTCCTGTTGCACTGCTCTGATCCCATTCTCAGCCAGGTCATTCATCCCTAGGTGGATAATGACATCCAGCTCCCTCCCCCTTGCAGCTGCTCCCATGATCCTGAGGAGTCATTTCCTGTCCCTTCAAGCCATGGTGCCAGGCAGGCACCTTACCTCCCTTTCACCTCCCTCCCCCAGTTCTACCCCCCTAACAATTGAGTCCCCCACCAGGAGTTGCTTACTTCCCCTGTGGGGTCCTGAGCCACCCTCCTGTGGGTCTCCATTGTGGAGGTTCCCAGCATCCTCCTTTGTCTCCACTGCAGGTGCCTCCATAGAGGAACCATGCTCCCCAGAGTGGCAAATGAATTGTGGAGAGGCACAACTGGGGGGATGTGCCTCTGTTCCACCACCCTCACCCTCCCTGAGCCCACTGTGGTCCAATCACTCCTCTTTCTTGGCAACCTCTGAGGTAGTGGCGGTGGCCTGGGTGGTCTCTGGGTGGGGGAGCAGATTTCCTGAATCCTTGCCAGGTCAGCATGGAGATGAACAACCTCCTCCCTCACACCAGAGAGGTGCCTGCAAATAGGGCAGCAACACAGTCTCCAGAATGTCTCCCGGAAGACTGCTGCTCCACAGCTAGTGCATTGCACCACTCCCCACATGTCTGTGTCCCTTCCTGTTACAGATGCTTTTCTTTTGTTGTTTTTCTGTTCTTGTTTTATTGTGTGCAAGCTTGTGAGTGTCTCTACCCTCTATTCAGTGTGCTGTGCCTTTAAGGATATGCACAGGTGTATGTTGTTAGCAGTTTTGGGGAAGTGATGTCAGAAGCCCTGCTATAAAGAAAGTTATGCACTTGGGGCAGGTGGGGTGAGGGGAAGGGTGGGAGGGAATAAACCTATGCTGCCCAGAAACAATCAACTACAACTCTGATCCTCCACCCCAGGGAGGGCCTTCCTGCCTTTCTGACACCCATTTTACTGAGGTTAAGTACCAGGGCTAGTCACAAATGACTGCAAATATCTCCCAGCTACAGTTCCTCCCTGGCAAATTAAAGTTAAAACTAAGCAAAGTCAACCACAAAAACAAAATCAATTCTAGTTACTTACACTGGTCCAAAAAGTAATAATTCAGTTCAGTGTAGTCTAGAAAATAACCTCCTTAATTCAAGGAAGCTGTGGTAGAGTTTGAAAATCTATTAAATAACTTCTCCAGTGGGGTGCACTTCAGGTGATCCTTAGTTTCTTGGTTTAGGAGCAAGCCCTCCGACTTAGCCTTTAATCTGAGGTAAAGGAAGAGGTGTGAGGTCTGTAGGTTAAATTTCCTCTTTAAGTCTCCAAACTATCTCACCTGGCCTGCCCATATCATCTGTCGGACACAGAACAGACCCTGTGCAAACCAATATTTGAAACCTTTACTTTCATTTCTAGATAGGTTTTCACTGCCTCCCAAAACCACCTCCGGGGTAGTGTCGGATGAAAAGCCTGAGGTCTTCCCCAACAGTGAGTGGGCCATCATCCATGCCTTCCAAGTGGATCTAGTGCATGGATTTGTAATCTTGGGGGTATGTTGGTCCCTAAGGGAGCTGACAAGTAGGCTGTAGTATAGTGGGATCCACCCCATGTCTTCATACTTCCCCATAGCAATGCCTTCTTTCCTTCTTTTAGTAGATCCTGAATATATGCTAATTGGGAGGCCAGGTAGTACAAACTCATGCTGGGGAGGCCCAGACCCCCCTTCTGTGCTGCGCCATACAAAATCTATTTTTTAATTCTAGGCTTCTTCCCCTGCCAAAGAACATGGGTGTTTTCCCCTTCTAGCACTTTCAAGTACTTTTTTGGGAGGATTATTGGGAGTGATTGAAAGAGGTACAAGGTCTGTGGTAGAATATTCATCTTAATTAAATTAACTCGCCCCAAAAGGGTCGGTGGGAGAGCCCTCCACCTGGTGCAGTCCTCTTTAATCTCTTTATCAGGGGTCGTAGTTAAGTTTAATAATTTGTGAAAGTTTACTAGGAAGAATTATTCCTAGGTATTTTATCTTTTTGTAGGGATTAATAACATTGCCCACAGTTGTGATTGAGGTTTTCATCTCCCCAACTGGGAGCCACTCACTCTTTCCCCGGTTAATTTTATGTCCAGACGTGGCCCATATGTATGAAAAATTGTGCTCAGGGCCAGTACGGCCTCCCCCAGGTTGTCAATGAACATAAGGATGCCGTCCACAAAGAGGGAGATAACGTGATTCTCCTTCCCTATTTTACAACCACGGATGGCACTGCATCCCCTGATTGCCCCCGCCAGGGCTTCTATTGTAAGTACATACAGCAGGGGAGACAGTGGGCATCCCTGTCTGGTTCCTCTGGAGAGGACGAAAGGGGCTGAGACTGTGCTGTTTGTCAGGATCTGGGCTTGTGGGTTAGTATATAAGGCCTTCAACCAATTCAAGGAGGTATCCCCATTTCTGAATTTTTGGAGCACAACAAACATAAAAGGCCATTCTACTAATGCCAGGAGGCCTCTGTTCCCCCCCCAACCCCATTTTGGACCACTTGTGAATGATATTGATAGATCGCCGTAAATTGTGTTTTGCCTGGCGTCCCTTGATGAATCCCCGTTGATCCTTGTGTACCAAATCCGGTACCACCCTTTCCAACTGAGATGCCAGAACTTTGACCAAAATTTTTTAGTCTGCATTAAGGAGAGATATAGGGCTGTGGGATCTGCATTTTGTAGGGTCTTTCCCTGGTTTGGTTAGTACCACTATTGTGGCCAATTTTTGGGAAGGGGGAATTGCTCCCTCATCGAGAGCTGTAGTTATCATTTATCCCACAAAGGGGCCTACAGATTCCCATGTATATTTATAAAATTTGGCTGTTATGCCATATGAGCCAGGCGATTTTCCTTTTTTTTTTTATCTGCCATACTGCAGATTTGATCTCTTCAAGAGTGACTGGGCAGTTCAGCTCAGCTCACTGCTCCTTTCCCAGTGTAGGCAGATCCACCCCCTGCAAGAAAGTCTCTGGGTTGCCATCGGGTGGAACCTGAGAGGAATATAGTGTTGAATAAAAATTCTTAAAGGTGTCATTAATTTCTTTTTGATTATAAGTATTTGCCTCATCTGATTTATCCATCTTAAGTATGGTCCTCTCTGCTTTTTCCCCCCACCAGGCCTGCCAGCCATTTCCCAGCTCTGTCTCCTTCAAAATACACATGTGATTTTGTCACCAGCAGATCCCTTTCCAGGGCTCTGGAGGTCAGTTGATTCACCCGCCTCTTAAGGTTCTTCAGCTCCCTGGTCCCTGCTCGGGAGGGTTTTAACAGTAATTCTTTTTCTAACTTTTGTATTTGCCATGTGAGGCCTTCCTCCTCCCACAGCAGTTGTTTCTTTTTGTAGGCAGAGTATGAGATAGACTCGCCTCTTATATAGGCCTTCATGGTGTCACAGACATAATTTGAGTGTGTATCTTTCCCCCTATTAAAATCTATAAAATCCCTCATTTTCCCATTAATATATTCAATGTAGTGTTTGTCCAGAATAACAGTGGGGTCCGTTCTCCATTGGGTTGAATGGGGAGCCAGAGTGCCATGATGTATACAGACCCTTAAAGGGGCATGGTCCGAAAGTATCATGGGTCCATATCCGGCCTCCATATTTTCATTTACCAGAGAGGTAGAAAGGAGGACATAGTCCAGCCTGGTGTAAATCTGGTGCACATGGGAAAAGAAAGAGTACTCTCTCTCTCTCTCTCTCTCTCTCCCCCTCTCCTGGGTGGCAATGTCTCCAAGCTTCCACCAATGCCCTGCCCTCCACCAAGCCCCGTAGGGCCACCACACTTCTCGGGTATGGTTTCGTTTTGCCCCTCGAGTGGTCCAGTTGTGGGTCAACATATGTATTGAGATTTCCCCCTAATATTAAATTATCAGTGTACGGTGCCAACATGACCTCCAAATGGGTAAAGAAAACAGGGGAGTCAAAATTGTGACCGTAGACCGAAACAAAAGTATACAATTTCCCTCCTAAGTCTAATTCCACTATTACATATCTACACATGGGTCGGAGATTGTTTTAATGACCCTATGGGGTATGTTAGGTCAAATCCAAACCGCCACTCCCCTGGCCTTCGAGGTAAATGGGGCCACTAGTAACCCTCCCCCATGATTTAGCCAATTTGTCAGCCTCCTCCCTGGTAAGATGTAATTCCTGAAGCAGCACTATAGTCCCCTTCATTTTTTTTATTTGTGTCCACACTCTTTTACGTTTAACCATAGTTTTTAATTTTTTTTTTTGTTATACTTTTTACTCCTTCTATGCGGCTGGGGGGTGTTACCGATGGTTCCCCCCAGTCCGGCTCGACCTTCAGCCCCTGCTCTGCCCCCCCAATCCCCAAGCTCTACTCCTTACCTCCACCTGCACAGCGATCTGCCATGGTGGGGACGCGACCACCGCCACGGGATCCGGGGGGGGTTCGGCAAGGAGAAGCATCCAGGGACCAGAAGCCGGCAGTGCTGCCTGTCCGGCCTTCATGTAGCCTGCAAGGTTTTTTCCACTTTTTCTCCCCATACGTCTGAGGCGTGCAATGACACCAAGGGATCAGAGCGTGCACGCTACCGTACGCGCCCCATCCCAGTGTCCGCCTCAGTACATCCCTCTAGTTCTGTCCATGGCCTGCCAAGCCCCAGCCACCACTAGGAGCTGCCCAGGCCACAGGAGCCTTCGCCTCCCGGAGAAGGAGAGCAATCTGCAGATGCTTGATCCTTCTCCTCCCCTGCCGACCCCGATGACCCAGGCTCGTTCCGAACCGGGTCACCGGCGTAGCTTGAGGTGTGGCGTCCAGCGCCTCAGCCCTCAGCGCCACTGGGCCGTGAACCATAGTTTTTAATCCATTGACATTCCATGAAATCACCACCATTCCAGCCATTCCTGTGCCTTTAAATTAAATAAGCCTTCCTAGTCCCAGTGATACATAAGCATATTAAGTATAGCAATTGAAGCATATCCGAGCTGTCCAAACTTTTTAACTTTAAACTTCTTTAACAAGTCCCCTGTCACTCCATGACCCTCCCTCTCCCCAAACATCTTCCCCTGTAACTGTGTAACTCTATAGAACAACCCCTCCATATCCCACAAACCAACAGAGTAAAATAAACCACTTAAACCAAGCCCCCTGTGGGGGCTGATTATCTTTCTCACCCTCTACTCTTTGTGGAGTGAGCTGGAGAATCCACCAAGAACATGGTGGTTACATTGGACAATTCCTTTTGGTATGAGGGGAGGAGCCCACAGGTGGTGCAGAGCACCAACCCTAGGCAATTTAAAGAGAAACATGTTGTACCTGATGCAAAAAAATTCCTTAATATAATAATGTTTGTTTGCCTACCTGGAGGCATCGTTCAGGAGTGCTGCAGTCCCAACCCTGTGCTGTTGGCATGGGCGCATTCACCCTCTGTATATGAATCTCTCAGTTTTACCCTCATAGCTCTTCCCTCAGGATAAATGCTTGCCCCCTTCCATTTGGTTGATTCTTTCATAAGGAGGCCTCAGGTACATAATGACCTGCCATTGGCCTGTTATCTTCTTCCCCCTCCCCCATTTTAAGTATAGCTGCTTAACTTAACGTAACTTTCCCTTGGAGCTAACTATAACTCTGAGTAGAAAACAGGGAAAGGAGTACCCAAACAAGTCATTTTAACATTGTTGAAGCATTGTGGCTCATAAAGGAGAAAAGAAAATAATTTGTTTCATGGTCAGTGTCCAAGCCTTCAGTTACATGGTCAGGCATCTAATCTGGGCCTTTCCCCAGGCAGAGTGGGTGGGATAGCATGAGATTCCTCAGACCTTGCCTTGATAGACCACCAAGCCCCGGTGTTGTGGGTCATCTGGTATCCCTCCCAAAAACCCCCCCGAGCCCTCTAAAAGCAGAACCCTGGACAGATAACAGGGAAAAAAGTAACCAAACAGATAATTGTAACATAGGTAAGGCAGTAAGGCTCATTAAGAAGAAAAGAAAAGAAGAAATTTCATAGTTTCAGTATGAGCCTTCGGTTACTGGGTCTGGCATCTATTCTGGGCCTTAACGGCAGTGCCAGGCATAGAGCTCCATTTTGAACCATCCCCACGAGGATGGAAAGGCCGCTGCAGTCTAAGCCCAGCGAGTTTCCTGGGGGGGATGGGTGGGAGAATGTGGGATGCCTCAGACCCTGCCTTGATAGGCCACCGAGCCCCGGTGTTGCGGGTCATCTAGTACCCCTCCCAAAAACCCTCCCCCTCCATGATGCCTTCCAAAAGCTGATCAGCACCTATGTAGTGTCATTTCAGTCATTAGGCTTTGCTCTTTGTTCATCTTCTCCTTCTCTCTCCAGGCTTCTTGCATCTTCCAGCACTGCATCTGGGTCGGTGAAGGCACGCTGTCTGCTCCCCCGGTGGCGTACGATTAATCGGGTTGGGTAGACCATTGAGAATGGGCAGTTTAAATCATGTAATATCTTCTTAGCAGCTGCAAATGCTTGTCTCCGGGTCTGCAACTGTTTTGAAAAATCCAGAAAGATACTGACTCAGGAATTATGAATCATAATGGGGTCACGCTTTTGGGCCACTTTTAGGATGGCTTGTCGGTCTTGGAACTGGAGGAACTTCACCAACATATGTCTCGGCCTTTGCTCGGGTGGTGGTCTCACTCCCAGTGATCGGTGCACCCTTTGAATTTCAAGGGAGATGTCCAGTGGAATGGTAAGAGTTTGTTTGAGCCATTTGTGCATATAGTTGAGGCAGTCTCTCCCCTCCAGATCTTCAGACAGGCCCACCACCCTGATGTTACACCTCCGCTCTCTATTTTCATGGTCATCAAGAATTTGCTTTAAGGACTCAATTTCTTTGAGCACTGTTTGGAGATTGGAGGTAATTCTGGTGTTGTGGTCTTCCTGGGCACTTATTCTGGATTTGACTTCGGTGACTCTGGTTTCGTGCATTTCTACTTTTTCTGATACCGTGTTTACCATTTGTTGGAGGTGCTGGATTTGTGCTGTCATATTATCAAAACTCGACTGCATCTGCGTCCCCAAGTCATATTTCAAGTCATGGAACAGCCTTTCCAGAGCCTGATATCCTGAATCCATTGCTGGATTGCCTGGAGTATGGTTGGCTACCTCCTCTTGGGGATCTGTTGTATTTGCTGGCTGATGGATCAGCCCAACAAGGTCCAGATCTGCTGCATTCTTTGGAGAGGAATTCAATTTAAGTTCTGCTTGTTTTTTTGCTGATTTTGATACTGCGGGCATTGTGGCTTTTGTCTTGACAAAATTTTGTAGCTTTGGTAAGGATATTCTTTGGGATGTCTTTGATTTTGATGGATTCTCTCAGAGCTCTCCTAAAACACCTCCATCTTGCTCTCCAGCTAGGCCACGCCCCCTATGATTTCAACTTAAACTTTAAACATTGTAATAGCAGAACAGTTAATAAGTTCATTAGGCAGAGTATTATAAAATTGTAGGGCCTTGAATAAAAGTTATCACCGAGAGGAAGACTTTTTAAAAATGGAATTTTAAAAAATACTAGCATTTTTGGTTCTAATTCCATGGCAATCACTAGACATGCAAAATACATCAGAAACAGAATCAGAAAGGAGGTGCAAAACATCCTTGTGCAAGAAAACACCATAACAAGATTTACACTGCTCTTCTAAGGACAGACAATCAGCAGCTGTGTACAACAAACAATGATGAGTGGTTCTAGGACAATTTGTAATAAACAGGGGTGTAGCCAGAAATGTTTGTTTTGTATACAATCTCCAACAGTTCCACCCCCCCATTAAAAAATTTACATAACCTTTCCAAATGGCACCCCCTTCCAAACAAGTCAGATTGTTGTCAGATGATTCCTCTAATCTTTAAAGAGGTTATACATGTATCTGTCTCCTAAACAACAGAAGTTTAAACAGAAACACTCCTCAGTGGCCTACACTAACCAAATACTACAGATTAGAATGAAATGTAAATAGAAAGGCATATGGTTTGTGACAGGCACTCAACAAAACTGTACACAAATGTGTACAGTGAGTATGCCTGTCTACACCCTTGGTAATAAACCTATAAATACTGCTTTATACAGTCCGGACCTTTGTCATATTTCCAGCATTTGCTAGTGTATATTGGAAGCCCATAATCTAGGACTGAAAGCAGCATGGACTAAAAGTTGTATGGCTCTAAATAATTTACGGCTTGGTAGGTAAACAGCAGCATGGTTTTAAAAAAATTTCATGTAGGCAAGTGTAGAAGAAAACCACAATGTTTCAAGTGCCTGAGTTAGGGAAGGTGGTAGTGATAGACAGGGTAAAGGAATAGATTTAATGGCCCTGAAAGACAAGGGGGGTCCAGGCAGGAGGAGGAGGGTTTGGAGAAATGGTTAGAAGGTTGTAGAGGGGTTGACATAGACGGGGGGAGGAAGAGGAAGGTGCCTTTGTATGAATCCAAAGGCTGGGCATGAAGGGGAGAGGTGGAGAGAAGAGGGGTGCAGGTTCCATAGAGAGAGGAGGTAGTAAGAGAAAGCATTTTGCCCTGCAGAGGCATGACGGTGGGGGAATGGAGAAAGTTCAGGAGTCCCTGGAGCAGAGAGATTAGGAAGAAAAGGGGACTGGAGCAGGAAGAGAGGAGAAGTAAGAAGGAAGGGAACCAAACCAGTATTTAGCAATGAAGGAGGCATAGTGGGATTGGCAATGTGAGGTTAGAGGAAGAATAGACAGGGAAGATTAGAGGGAACAGTGGTGAGTGGAGAGAAGCGAGTTGATAGCGAAGCAACAGAAGGCACTGCAGAGGGTATCCAGTCTGGCAAAGGAACAGGAAGAGGTGGTGCCGTACACCACGTCCACATAGTCAAAGAATAAGAGAGGACAAGGAGAAAGAGAAACAGACAGAAAATCATGAGTATAAGGAGGAAATTGGGCAGCCAGGGGGAAACAGAAAGAATACAGAAGAAATGCAAAGAGCTAACATGTAAAAGGATAATATTTCAGTTAGATAGATAGACAGGCATGAAGGCAGACAGACAGATAAATTCTTTGCAAAGAAACTATGTTAAAACACCAGTTAGGGTTCTGATTAAAGTGACAAAAGTAGGGAAATGTGGTATTAGGGTTTCCAACCTAACACCTCACCCCAACCCTCAAGACAGCAAAAGGAAAAAAACATTACACGTCTTGGCTGTCCTGAAACTTGACAAATCAGAGTTGGAGTCTTCCTTGGGGTTATCAACCCTAACTCTTACCCCAGTACATCAACTAATAAGCTCAGATGTGTAGACTATATGAAATGACATGAGTGTTAGGGTTGATAACCTCAAGGAAGACCCTGCACCTGATTCACCAAGACTCAGGACAGTCAAAACTATAATGTTTTTCCTTTTGCTAGTTGGAAGGTGAGGGTGGGGTGTTAGAGTTGGAAACCCTAATATCACATTTCCCTACTTTTTTCGCTTTAATCTGAACCCTAACTGGTGCTTTAACACAGTTTTTATTTTACAAAGAATTTCCTTACTTTTTGAGATAGTGTGATTGTATTGGGACTTGCGTGAATGCATACATCTGCCTTGGGAAGTACAGGGCACAGAGGGCCCTGCCCTTCCATCCCTCCATAGATGCACAGATTCATCTGGCTGTGGACGTGCAGGGTCCAGAGGGCCTTACTTTTCCATGCTTCCACAAAAGCAATTATGTGCTTCATTGTAATTGTTTTTTGTGGGGCTCACTTCAAAGGGGAATATATATTAAGTGTCCCTCTTAACTGTCAGTGCTCAACTGTATATAGGCAAAAATGTGTTTGTTTTTTTACCCATTAGTCAGTCATTTTTGTCAATTTGCTGTGAAATTTGCTATGGTTGTACTGAAAGACTAGATACATCTTTGATGCATTTTTGATGATGATTAGACTTTGATTGTGGATTTGGCACCATGGTGAAGACTGGTGGTAATTTTGGGGTCAGTGTCTGGAGTGTGGCAGCTGAGACTTAATGCCAAAAAGTGCAAGGTCATGCACACAGGAAAGAGAAATCCAAGAAAGGAGTATTACCTAGGAGGTCAAAGACTAGCAGCCTCAAACCAGGAACGAGATCTGGGAATCATAATCTCCGATGACTTGAAAGTTAGTAAGCAGTGTGAGAAGGCAACATTGAAGACCAACAGAATGCTGGGATGCATTGGGATGGGAATCACGAGTAGGAGGAGAGAGGTGGTACTACCACTGTATATATCGCTGGTCTGGTCTCACGTGGAATGCGAAGTCCAATTCTGGAGGCCTCACCTCAGGAAGGACATTGACCGGGTGCAAACAGTATAGAGAAAGGCAACAAAAATGATTCAGGATCTACAGTACATGCCCTATGAGGAAAGACTTAGGGAGCTGAATATGTACTCCCTGGAGCAGAGAGAGAGAGGGGACATGATTGAACCATTCAAATACATAAAAGGCATTAACAAGGTACAGGCATAGGAACTTTTTCACTTCAAGAAGGGCTCCAGGATCAGGGGACATGATCTTAGGCTGCAAGGAGGGAGGTTCTCTACCAACACCAGGAAGTTTTTCTTCACAGAAAGAGTGGTGGATACCTGGAACAGCCTGCCCCAAGAGGTTGTGGGGGTCAACACTGTGGGGGAATTCAAGAATGCATGGGATAGACACAAGGGAGTCCTGACTACAAAGGGCAACTAGAGTGTCAAAATAGGTCTAAAACAAATGGGCAAACTAGATGGACCTAGCGGTCTCCTTCTGTCGTCAACTTCTATGTTTCTATGAAAAATAATGTGAAAAAAAGTCCAAATTCTATTTTTGTATGAAGGAATCTTTTTTTGTGAGATTGTGTCATTCTCAAAAAAAAAAAAAAAAGATTCCTTCTCACGAAAAAAGAATGTGTAAAACAATTTAAGTTCAAATACTTTTTTTGTATTAAGGCAATCTTGTTTTGTATGGCCCTACCCTACCATGCTGATGTCCTACTGATGATACACTGCACAATTAATGAATTTGTATGTTATCTGTTTCATGTGTTTAGAGTGGCCTGCTATACTTGTATGACTTTTTACATTCTCTACTGTATATGCACAAATTTGATACTGTATGTCTTATTAACTCTGGGTCACCCCTGAAAAAGAGACACTTTGTCTCAACAGGCTTGCCCAGTTAAAAAAATTCAAATAATTACATTTTTGTTTCGTATGGCCATATGAAAAAAGAAAATCATACATACATACATAGTTGCCAGCAGATTAGGCCTAACGATCTATTTTGTCTGCTCAACTCAGCTCACTGGTAGTGTATAGTAGCTGCTCTACCTCACCCCCCTCATTTCCACCCTCCTCCCTCCCTCCCTCCCTCCCTTTCCCTCCCTGCAGACCTCTGTTATTCACCAAACCCCTACCCTGTACCTTGCCCTGTGCCTGTCCCAACCCTTCTTGAAACCTTCCACAGTTACCATTTTTATCAGGCCATCCTGCAGTGCATTCCAGGGTGCCACCACCCTCTCCATGAAAAAATGCCCCCTCGCCTCTCCACTGTACTGCCTCCCAGCCAGCTATACACTATGGCCTCTCGTAGTCCTCTCCTCCCTTAACTTGAAAAGACCCTCCATGTTCCCTCTGTTGAACCCCTTCAGGTATTTGAAGGACTCTATCATATCCCCCTATCCCTTCTGTTCTCCAGAGAGTACACGTTCAGCTCTCTGGTACCCAGTTAGATTAGCGCTACAGGAATAGTGCCAGGCAAGATAGCGTTAGTCCCTATGTCGCTACCACGGACAGTGAGCAGGGATGTAGAGCACTTGTAATATGCACTCCCCTGGTTGCTGTCCATGGTGCTGCCACAGGACAAGAATAGCAAAATACGAGTGGCTGGCCAAACTGCTCCCATGGTGTGGAGGGCTGGGGCATGCAGCAGCACAGCTAGGAGGCAGTGGAGACCAGGGTTCTAATTCTGGTCTCCTAACATTTTGCCAGAATTGGGACTTTGATTTTTTGCATGGGGCCATGGAAACAGTATTCCATGGCCCCACAAATTTTAACTTTCCCCATGATCTGCCCCCCCAGATGGACAATCTTTAAGTACGGAGAGTGCGGGTGGCAGAGCCCCCTGCATTGGGGGGTGCGGCAAAGCCCCCAACAAAAATAAAAGTGATGGCATTTCAGCCACGCTGTTCTTGCCATTGGCATTGTGGTTGGCTCTATTCAGACCCAGTGCCCAGCTCTCTAAGTCTGTCCTCAAATGACAACCCCCCACCCAGACCACTAATCACCTTGTCGCCCTTCTCTAGACTCTCTCCAGCAGTGTGATGTCCTTTTTTAGGTGGGAGCGCCAGAACTACACACAGTACTCCAGATAGGGGGAATTATAACCTCCCTTCTGGATATTATCCCCATGGCTATACACCCCAAGCATTTTGTTTGCCTTAGCAGCTGCTCTTCTGCACTGCTCTAAGTGGTTCCCTTTAACATCAATCATCACCCCCAGATCCTTCTCCATCATCACAACAGTCAGCTGTACCCCCCCCAAAAAAATGTGTAAAAACACACTTCTGGGTAATTTTACTAAAAAGTAACTGCAGAATCCACCTGACGGGGCCCTGATTAGTAAGATACATGTGTTGGTGTGTTTCCATGATACAAATTTTATGGGTTTTCAATTTTTTTTTTAAGAGGAAACAAGATGATTTTCTCTCACCACGGCGCAGGTCCTACTGCAGATAAAATGGAAACTGCTACCCCTCGCGACTTCTTTGGAAACTCAGAGTGGACACAAGAGACCTCTTACTTTCTCTCTTCTCTCAAAGTTCCCCACCCCGCCTAGGAAGCAGTTTTCAAGCAGGCCAAAACATTAAAATTCCCCTCAAAGAAATCTGGCTAAAAATTCATTAAAGACTGAGCATTTCATTAATCCACTAAAACTTCAAAAGACACTCTCAAGCACTTGAAGTTAAGCTACCAAACCAATTTATTGCTCCTGGGATCCCAATGATTTGCCAGGATCCAGAGGTTCCCATTACTTGCTTAAAAAACAGGTTCAACACCAAGCTCCATGGAGCACAACTATTCACATATTGGGGCGCATAAACTGGGAGACAAGATGTCTTAGGCAGCATTCACTCTTCAAGCAGCTGATGAAACCTCGAATGATATACCAGAAACCTCCCCGGAACCTGCACAAGACCCTCAGAGCCAAACCTACCCTCTAGCACTGGTAAGTTGGTCACTGATTTATCCTTTTCTTTTTCTCTCTCTCCCTGGTCAGCCTCTAGCCTTGTGGAGAAGCAAGATGCTTCCCCCACCTGGTCCTTTGCCACATGATTACAGGAATTTTCCTTCCCTGACCAGTCTTTTGATTGTTTTTAACCGCATTCTCCCCTGGGTATAGCCGCTTAATCACCGGTCTCCTTTCTCCAGCTATGGGGGGGGGACTCAACAATACCTCTAACCCATATCCCTTTCAGCCATCATTCCTGTGCTTGATTTAAGCTTACTGGGTCAGGAGCACTTCCCAAGGCCTGTCCTTTGACCTGCGGCCCACCTGAGCAGCTTGTGCCCAGTGCCCTAGGAACTGCCCCTCCAAGCAGGCCTCTTAACTGGGTGGGAAACCTCCAGCACCCCCCTTCACAGACCTGGACTACCCTGCCGCATCAGGAAATTAGAAGATAGTTGCCACCACCCCTCCTCTGGAGGAATCCTGCCACAAAACCTCCAGCCCTGGCATTCCACACCTACTCCCTACAGGCCTGGGACCCCACTAAATGACCTCCTCGGGAACTCTCACTACTTCTTCTCCCACTGGAGCCCCATTTACCCCACTTGATGCTGGCAGACTATCTGAAGCCCTCCCCACAAAGCACCCATTACCGGCGCCACATCGCTGAAAATCACGTCTCTAACATACACTCACCGGGGGTGTCCCCCTTGAATCAGGCCCAACCCGAACCAATGAGCTCCTCCCTGCCTGCCTATCCTGCCATCTCCCAGTCAGCCTCCTATCTCCCCCAGAATCACTCATGCTGACTCCTTTTATAGATACATAGATGGACCATTAGAATGCCCTTAGTGACAGTCTGATAACACAACCCAGAATTGTGCCTTCCCCCAAATACCTATCAAACCCTTAAACCAGGGGGAGAGGCACAACAGTGGGGTCCCTAAAGGTAAGCATAAGCCCCTCTTAAAGAGAGGGGGGCTTACATATGTACCTCCCATAATTCATGATCTTCTAAGAATATCTTAGAAACACAGAAACAGAATCTGACAGCAGACAAAGACCGCTTGGCCCACCCAGTCTGCCTATTTTTCCCTACTTACCTTATCACGACAGACCCTACTTGATCTACAGTTCTTTCTCCCTCCCCCCCTTCCTATCCACTATGATTCCCTTGTGCTTATCCCATGCATTCTTGAACCCCACCACTATCTTCAACCTCTACCTACTCTGGAGGGCTGTTCCAGGAATCCACTACTCTTTCTAAGAAGGTAGTATAGCGCAGTGGTTAAGAGCACTGAGCTGCAAACCTAGAGACCTGAGTTTAAATCCCATCAGCTCCCACTTGCATACTGTGTGACCCTGAGCAAGTCACTTAACTTCCTTGTGCTCCCAGGTCACACCTGAAAACAAGCTCTGGCTTAATGTCCCTTTCCTGGTTAAACAATTTCTCCCCTTTCTGTGAAGAAGTACTTCCTCACATCGCTCCTGAATCTACCCCCCTCCAGCTTCATAGCATTTCCCTTGTTCTTAAACACCTTTTCTTCTGAAAAATACTTTCCTCCTGTACCTCTTTTTACCCTTGTGAGGTATTCAAAGGTGTCAAGGTTATCCCCCTCTCCCTTCTCTCTGGGGGGGGGACATACTGCAGTGATTTAGGGTCTCCTCATTGAGTTTTTGATGCAAACCCTGCACCATTTTTGTTGCCCTCCTCTGGACCACCTCCACTCTATGTCCTTCCAGAAAGGTTGTCTCCTGAACTGGACACAGTACTCTAGGTGGGGTCTTACCAGCGATCTATACAGAGGCAACACTACTCCCTCCTTTGCTGGTGATACCCCTCTCTATGCACGCTAGCATTCCACTAACCCTCCTGACTGTCTCGTCACACTACCTGGCCACATTTAGGTAATCAGATATGATCATCCCCAGGTCTCTTTCCTGCTTGGTAGTCGTTAATACCACTCCAGCCATTTTGTACTCCACCACTGGTGTTCTGTGCCCTAAGTGCATTAATTTGCACTTTTTTTCGCACTGAAACCCAGCTGACTTACATAGACCTGCCTGAGCTAAAGTCCCTCATGTGGACAGCCATGATTCTATGTTACCGGATAAGGTATATTAGTATTTACTCATGCTTGCTTTGATGTACTATTTAGGATTGTATTTGTGGTCTTAAGCGCACCACCCACAGCCATTAGTCATAATGTTATGATCAGCATATTATATGACTCATTTTATTGTAACCCAAAAGTAGAGTTAGTCAGCATAATACTTACCACTGTGTATGTGAAACCCTAACATTCTTGGGTGCAAGCTGACCACCATACCCACCAATAGAAATGCTTTGTTTAGCTTTTCTACTATGCAGATGAGCCCATTACCAGGTAAGGAACCCTCTTATCTTTGACTATAAGAGTTTGTGGAATTCTGTTTTTCACTGAGTTTTCCAATGATGACACCAGGTGTTTGGAGATTCCAGTCTCCCAGCTGTGGTAAGCTGTCCTTTTTACATGTATTAGGGAATAAACCTGTATTCTGCAACACCTGTCTTTGTGTTGTGTTTTGCTATCAGGTTTAGATCCTGGCAGAATCCAACAAATGGCAACCATGGCACAGACCTGACTGGTCAGAACTGACCCAGTATGCAAAAGGTATACAGACAAATGGATACGGGAATCATGAAGGCACTAGAACCTATGCCTACTAGTTCAACCCACATGGATGATCTTACAGGCCCTCTGCACCATAAACAGGAAACATGAAGGTGTTCAAACCTAACCCCCCATTCACAGTGGCACTGGTCTGTGGGATTCCGTATCCCAAACATGTAACTGTCTAGTTGTAGAGCATGGTGGATCAATATGCCTTGGACTCCTGGCTAGCTCAGAAGAAGGGGAACCTTCCAAAATGGGCATTAGCGCAGAACTCAAGTTAGACATCTCAAACTTTCTAGCCTCCCATGGAGGCTGGGGTTATTTTGTGCTGATGCAAAGTTTCACAGTCATCTGATACAGTATGTGTGCATGCTGTACTTGGAGACCAAACTTACGGTAAAAAAAACATGACCAAAAGGGAGTAAAGGCTGCCACCTGGTACGTTGCATTACAGGCAGTAGAAATGGACGTCCTAACTCTGAAAAAGGAGTTGGGCTTTAAATCCCAAGAAATGGGAGAGCCACAGGGGGAGTTGGAAAAGGAAATCCAAAAGTTCAGAAATGAGACTCAGAATGACCTGCAATTTACTGTACAGTAAAGAGGCAGAGAAGTTCTTAGATTGAGAGAGCACTGTGAAAGGTTGTAGCAGGATAAGAAGCATGTGTTATAGCTGAATGGTTTGCTTACTGGTATGAATGATATGTTGTGGAGTGAAAGTGAGGAGTTGTGTGAAGAGCTGGGAAAGTTCCAGGACAGGGAGATCAAGGAAACTCACGAAGTGAGCACTGCATAGAGTTTTGCAAGAGCATGTCAGTAAGGGGCAGTACAAAGGTAGAGTGAATCATTCGATATGTAGAGTCAAAACGACGAAATTATGTCAACGGTTGGCAATCCTGAAGAGTCATGTGAAAGCTATGCCGTATGCCCTGCCTATCGACCTGGCATCATCGGAGGATGATGACGGTGATGATGGAGAAATACAAGATGGTGGCCCTTGGGATGCCAGAGGGTGGAGGCCTTGCCCACCACCGGTAGCCATCTTGAGTAAACAAGACAAGGACAAAGTGGAAGCCCTGATTGAACAAGTGGTCACAAAGTCTGGAGCCCCTGAGGTGCAGTCCTTGGCACTACGACAAGCCATGGCTGACCTGTTGAAGAAGGAGGAGGTGGAAAACAGACCCTCCTATAGGGTGTGGCAACCGCAACAGCCGAGGGGCAGACAGAACCTACTCAACACTCTGCAGTTCACACAAGTCATCTAGACTATAGCAGATAAAGTAGGCCACATGTCCTCTGGTGACAATCTTAGTTGCCCTTTGAAAAAGAAGGGAAAGCAATGTGAAATGCTCCACCTCCCAGCCCAGCATAGAGTCCTGATTTTGAAACAAACTGTGGACCCTACATTGTGGGCCAAGCTACCACAAGTGGTACGTAATGACATCTGGGCCCCATTCAACATCATCACAGCCAGCCTCCTGGCAACGCACAATCCCAATATGGTCAATGTGATGCTAGGCCATCCAGTAAGGCAATATGCCAAAGAGACCCCGGCACAGTTTGATAGCCATTTGAAGCTCACATATTCAACAGGCAGAAATCTGGCCGATGAAAATTCTGACAGGGACTCCATTGATTACAAATCACTGTTCCTGAAAAATCTGCAACCTGCCCTTCATGAGAAGGTCAAAACAGCGGTGTTCCTGAGACAAGACCGCTTCTGTGAGATCATGGTAAAGATGGAGCATGCGTATCAGATCTAAGTGTGGGACTTGGGTTCAATTTCCTAGGCCAAGGTGGCCGCGGTGCAGAATGGCACCGAGTCATCCACTCAGTGTGTGGTGGAAGGGAAACCAAAGTATTCCCAATGGGACAAGCCCTCCTACCAGAACCGTGGAGGGTCAAACAAAAACAAACAGTATTGGCAGAAGCTGAACCAGCAGAATGTGAAAGGGAATAACAAACAAAGACAGCGGTCTGGCCCTCCATAACTGGGTTTGGCCAAGGAAAACAACCGGCTTTGGGAGTTTAAGGCCAAAGTCCAATCGCTGACGGCAGCCATCCCAGCAAGAACTGTGTCTGCCATCCCTCTGCCTCTCCATTGAAGAAATCCAATAAGAGCAGGTGGTCCAAGTCTCCATACTCCAAAGTAGTACAAATGCTTTGAGAGATAGACCTCTCATTAGACGATGCTAACCAGAAGCACTCTGAATCAGACTGTCGGTGTCAGGCCTCAGTTCACATCATCACCACCTTGGCAACAGATGATTCCAGGCATCCCTGTGTAGAAGCGCTGGTTGGGGACTGCCAGCAGGAGTTATTCTAAACACTGGCACCACAGTTTCAGTGCTACACCAAGACGACAAGCAGCTATCTTGTCAGTCGATGGGGAAGGCCACTTCCACCAAGACCTTTGAGGGGACTGTGGTCATAACGTACCAGTTCAAACCAATACCAGTCATCATCAGTACCTTGGAGGTGATGCACTGTTTTGACCTCATGATATTACGTCATCACCAGAGCATCTTGGGAATAGATTTTCTTTCACACTATGGCTGAGTGATGGATTTAGCCAACAGGTTATTGCTTCAGATGCCTGGCCAGTACCATATGCTTCTCATTTCTGACTTGACGTTATAGCATTTGTAAAAGTCAATAACATGGAGTATGACGTCATCCTCATGCTTCAGCACCATGAGCTGTTCCCTAAACTGAGATTTTGGAAAGGCATCAAGAGACCTTTGCCAAACACAAGCATGATTGTGGGAGAATGGACACTCTAATACAAATCACTGGTGATGAACCCCCATGTCAGAGACAATATCCTTTTCCATCAGAGGCAATACCCTCTTTGAGGGTGACCATTGACTGCCTTCTGGAACAAGAGGTTATTAGGTCCTGTATGTCCACAGTCAACTCCCCCATCTGGTCAGTAAAGAAGCCTAACAACAGTTGCAGACTCACCATTGACTACAGAAGACTTAACCAAGTCACCCCAGCTGTGCACCTACTGTGGCATCCACCCTAGATGTGCTCAAACTTCTGAAACCCCAACACAATTGGTTCAGTACACTAGATATCTCCAATGGTTTCTGGTCACTCCCATTGGCCCCTGAGAACCAATACAAGTTTGCCTTCACCTTTGAAGGATGTCTGTACATGTGGAACTGCCTCCCACAGGGGTTCCACAGCATCCCTTCCCTCTTCCTCATCCACATGAGGGATGCCATACCATGGCTTCTCCACACCAGAATGCTTTTTGCAATATCTGGATGACCTTCTCCAGGCCAACACAGGCCTGGAGAAACATCTGGAGCTCCTGGAAGAGCTTTTGAAACTCCTACAGAGGGAAGGCCTCAAGTATAATCCTGCAAAGGTACAACTGTGCCTCCCAGAAGTCTCCTTTCTGGGACTGTGCATCACTGCAGAAGGCAGTAGCCCTGCCCTGAACAAGGTCCAAGGCATTCAAGACTTGCCACTTCCTACCAGTGTGGCTACTCTGAGACATTTCTTGGGTATGGTCAGCTACTCCAGGGACTTCGTTTGTAACTTTGCACAGAAGGCCACGCCCCTGTAAGAACTATTGAAGAAAGATGTCCCCTGGCAGTGGGGATCAGAACACACAGCTGCTGTCACTTCTTTGAAGAAGCCTTTGGCCTCTGCTCCAGCTTTGGTGAACCCTAACTCAGAATTGCCATTCCATCTGGAAACTGCCACCTCTGAAGTGGGCATGTCAGCAGTCCTTGTGCAAAAGGCAAATGGCACCCTGAGACCTATTGCCTTTGCCTCACAGATGATGTCCCTTGTAGAGTAGAAGTACTGTCGGTGTGAGAGGAATCTCTTGGCAACCTTCTGGGCCGTCAAACACTTCACCTACATCATAGGGTTTTCCCCATCATGCTGTACACCAACCACACCCCTACCAACTGACAGACAGAATCAAGGATGGTAATGTGTCTAATACCAGACTTACCCATTAGTCTCTCCTCCTACAGGATCAAGACATCACTGTGCTTCCTGCCAGAATGCCATCCATTTTGGCACATGAACTCCTATACCAAGGGGATCCACATGAGTGTGGCTTAGAGCCACCCATCCTGCCAGAACCAGGCCCATTCCTGTGAACCACAGAGTACACTCTTAAAGACCCTGCACTCTGTTGCATCTTTACAGATGGAGCTCCCTCTTACCATGAGGGAGAACAAATTGCAGGCTTTGGGATCCTGATCCTGTATCCAACAGGGGACACCTTTGAGGTGTCCATGAGGTGCACTATAAGATCTTCCCAGTATGCAGAACTTTCTGCAATAGCCTGTGCCCTGGAACTCATCCACGGTCAAGGCAAAGAGGACACCATCATCTTCTCTGATTCTTCCTGGGTGTGCAACTCCTTGACTGAATTTCTTCCTTTCTGGAAGACTCATGATTTTTGCCCCCTCAGAAGGCAACCCTGTGAAATACAAGGACCTCTTCATACACATTGTCAGCCTTGCTGAGCAATTTGTTTTCAGGTTGTACATACACAAGGTTAAGGCCCACTCCATGGTCGAGCCTTTCAATGAATACAACAATTGAGCAGACACCTTAGCAAAAGATGGTGCTCGATGGGGAAGTATGGACCATGCAACCCCCTACTGGGCCACACACAGTGGCCCCACTCAAGAGGACCAAAGTGGTCCCTCTGCATCTCATTGTAGTGCAAATGACAGATCCAGAGATAAAAGAGGTATATGAATACCTCTTGAAGGAAACAAAGAAAGAAATGTCTCCGAATAACCCATTCAAAAGACATTCTGTCAACCTTCATCTCTCTGCAGACCAGAAGTTGGTCTTGTACCACTCTGGTTATCACAAGCTATGGGTGATTCCCAAATCACTTCATCCATCAGGTCCATGACACCCCTACAGGTGGACACCAAGGGGTAGACAAAACCCTGCAGAGTCCGAAAACTGTAGGCTGGTGGTCTGGTATGACAACAGTGTCGTCGAGGCACAGGTCAAGAAGCATAGGAAAAACCAGGAACAGTTGTAGAATTCACAAAAAGTGTTTATTAGTACTAGCAGTAACAGAAAAAAATAAACTTATCCAAAATAACTATTTACAAAGGCAGAATAAACAGAGAAGATACATCTGAGTTTTCCTTCAATCTCTGTGTGTCCCAAAACATTGTAGCTCTCTCTTATAAGTCTTTGCAACCCCCTCCTTAACAAGCATCCTGTTTTTTTTAAATGTTCTGTATGTTTCAGGCAGGTGCAGCAAGAACACAATGTCCCAGAACTGAGGGGACTGGGATTGCTGGCCGAGGCACCTAGCTTAACCTGAGCTCTTTTCTTCTAGGTTGCTTGAAAGGACAGAGCAAATAACCTTACCAGAGCAAGGAAAAGGATTAAGGCTTCTTTTGGCTAGGCAGATTTACTGTGTGGTGTTCTTTTTATTTTGTACTCACAGGGATTGTTACTTTTTGTTGCTAACATTTTATTGCTTTATTTTTGTCTGATTCAAATTGTTGTTGCTGGGTGTACCTTCTGTTGCATTAATACAGGGTGTGCCCTACAGGTGTGTGTTTACAGATTACTGCTGTAATCTTCAGATTCAAATTGTCTTTTGCAAGGTATATCTTCTGTTACTGCTTTGTGTTTCTCTGTAGCAAAGTGTTTCTTACAGGGTATATCTTCTTTGAAATTATTTACAGGTGGTGCTTTACAGATTTTACAGTTTTATCTATCATTAGGATAAGCTTTCAGGGCTACTGTATTTGTTGCTGTCTGATTGTTTCTGCTCTTACCTCCTTGTTTCTTTCATCTGTGGTTCTTCTTTTTTGGCAGGGGAAGGACCCAGCAACCCACCCCATCCCCAACCAGCCCACACAACACTCCTTTTATAGGGTAGCACAGTCATGACATTTCCAGTAGCAAAGCAGGAAGGGGCAGATCAGAGGGGTATGCACACAGTGACCTCATTTACAGGGGCACTAGTAATTTAACTCGTTATAACAAGTTATACAAAAACAAACAAACAAAACACAAAATCAAACTTTTGCTTTCATTTTCTTCCTTCTAATTACTCTGACCAGGTTTTAAACCCAGCAACTTATCTGGAATGGATATCATTAACTGCAGGTACTGTGGACCACTTTTCAGAAGGGCAGTTTTACAGGATTTAGGACATTGTCCTACATGTTGGACCATTGGAGATCTAAGGGCTCAGCTCCAGGCAGCCTGGGCAGAGATTGCACTCCTCAAATTGCATATTCAAGAGGTAATATATTATAAGAACCACCCACCATTTCCCCAACATCCAATAGAAGCACCTCGACTGCAGAGGGTAGTTGGTCCGGGAGGTTGGCAGGTGGTGAGGAGGGGCAAATCAGGTGCCCCATCACTCGGTGCTCTCCAACATATCACCTCCACAAACCATTTAAAAACTATAAACAGGTATCTGCCTCTATCTCTGAAATCAAACAAAAGGGCAGAGGACACTGCAGAACAGGACATTGCAGAACAGGAGCTAGCAGAACAAAACTCGCCCAAAACAGGAACCAAAACAAAAAAGGCAAAAAGGAAATCCAAAAAACTTATGATCATAGGAGACTCCAAGATTCAGGGAGTTGATACATATCTCCCGCCAGGGGTAATGGTCAGATGTCTCCCAGGTACATCAGCGTGGAGAGACACTAACCTCATTGCTAAAATTGTTCAGGAAGCAGGAGAAAACATTGACATCCTGGTACACATAGGGACTAACGATCTTGCCAGCCAGTCAGTTGTGGAGACCAAGGAACACCTGACCTGGCTGGGTGACAAACTATCATCTATTTCATCCGGCATCTCCTTCTCTGAGATCCTGCCAGTCTGGGAGAGGGGGGGCAGATTGACAGAAGGTCAGAGAAGGGGAGATAGGGGAGCTAAGTATGTGGCTCAAAGGTTGGTGCCAGGAAAAAGGACACAAATTTGTAGGGAACGGGCAACAGTTTTGGGAGCGAAAGTTCTTTAAATGTGATGGACTGCATCTGACTAAGGAGAGAGTCAGTGTATTGGGGCAGAAGTTAGACATCTTTGCAGAATATTTAAATTAGCAAATGGGGAGAGGTGTGCAGCACCCCATACGTCGAATGGGAAGAACACCCCTCCCTCCTCAGCTAGTGGTCAAACCGGAGTTCAGCATGTTTGTAGTTCATTTGCATCACCAGATAAGAAAAAAGATCTGGCTCCCCATATGAGGCATGGAGGAAACGCCAGACCTCGCCTGACAACTAACCCACCGAAATCTGGCCAATGGAAAATCATGTACACAAATGCGCACAATCTGGGAAACAAGATCCCAGACCTGCATGCAATACCAACAGAGCCTAAACTGGACATAGTAGCCATTAGTGAGATGTGGTTTACCAGTAACCACACTTGGAAGACTTCAGTACCTGGCTATGTACTGTTCAGAAGAGACCGAGGTGCAAAAAGTGGGGGTGGAGTAGCCCTTTATGTCAATGAAAATATCAGACCTACAGAAATTCAGAATACACATAAGGAGCCAGAAGAACTGTGGGTCACCCTGGAAACAGGAAATGGGACAGCCATATGAATTGGGGTTGTGTACAAGCCTCCAGACCAGGGGGAGGACATAGACACATTACTGTTAGAAGATATACAAAACATGACAGCTAAAGGGGAGGTTTTGATAATGGGAAAATTCAACATGCCAGATACAGATTGGTCAATACCAGCAGTAACATCTGCCAGAACTAGACACATGGTGGATTCCCTGCAGGGGGAGGGACTCAAACAACTGGTACAACAACCCACAAGAGACAGGGCTATCCTAGATCTAGTACTGACTAACAGGGAAAGGATCACAGATCTCCACATGGAAGGTCACCTGGGGGCCAGTGACCAACACATGGTATGGTTCAATTTGGCCACTAGAACTAAATCATCCCATTCCAAGGCAAAAATATGGGACTTCAGAGGAGCTGATTTTCATAAGATGGCCAACAGAGTTAAGCTAGCCCTGGCAAAAAGAAATACAAGTGAGGGGGTACAGGTAAAGTGGGCAAGCATTAAAGATGCAATACTTGAAGCAACATGGGACTTCATGGGATGGGGACTGGCAGTATAACCTAGAGGTTAGAGGAACAAGGTGTGAACGAGCTTGGTACATCCAGCAGACCAGACCTGGGTTTGATTCACACAATCTCCACTTGCATACTGTGTGACTCTGAGCAAGTCACTTAACTGCCCGGTGCTCCCAGGTCACCCCTGAAAACAGACACTTGTGCCTAGTGGGCCTTACCCAATTACCAAAGACTAAAATAAAAAAAATAATAAAAAAAATTAAAAAAAATCCCATTGTGTTAGAGAAAAAAGAACTGCAAAGAAGAAGGAAACCACATTGGTTCTCAAAAACAGTAGCAGAAAAGGTCAGAGCCAAAAGGCTGGCCTTCAGGAAATATAAGGCAACGCAGGAGGATGAAGGTAGGGACGCATACCAAACTTTTCTAAGGGAAGCAGGGAAGGCAGTAAGGCAGGCAAAGGCCCAAACCAAGGACACACTAGCACAAACAGTAAAAGAAGGTGACAAGACTTTCCATAGATACATTAGTGAAAGGAGAATGTCCAGAGGGGGTATTGCTAAGATCAAAGGTGATAAGGGGGCATGTGAGGAGGCAGACCGTGTAAAAGCATATATCCTAAATAGATACTTCTGCTCAGTATTTACTAAAGAGAAGGTAGAGCAGGGCCCACAACTCAGCACCATGGACACGGGGGGAGGGAGGTGTGCACTAGCCCTTTCACAAAAGAAAAGGTCCTACAAGAGCTCAATACACTCAGGGTGGACAAGGCAATGGGACCTGATGGCATACATCCCAGGGTACTAAAAGAGCTAAGAGTGGAACTAGCAGAGCCATTATCAGAACTGTTTAGTGAGTCTCCGAGCACAGAAGAGGTCCCAGAAGACTGGAGAAGGGCTCACATGATCCCGCTGCACAAGAGTGGTAGCAGGAAGGAGGCACGGAACTACAGACCAGTCAGTCTTACTTCAGTAGTGGGCAATATTATGGAGGCACTCCTTGAGGAAAGGAGAGTGCAACACCTGGAATCCATAGGAGCACAGGATCCAAGACAGCATGGGTTCACAAAAGGAAGGTCCTGTCAAACTAATCTCATAGATTTCTTTGACTGGGTAACCAGAGTGGTGGACCAAGGGGGAGCAGTTGATGTCACCTACCTTGACTTTAGCAAAGCTTTCAATACTGTTCCACATAGAAGATTGATTAATAAGCTGGGTAGGCTTATGGTGGGTCAGAAGTTGGTCAACTGGGTGGCAAACTGGTTGACGGGCAGAAAACAGAGAGTGGTGGTTAATGGTATACAGTCAGAAGAGATGCAAGTCACAAGTGGGGTACCTCAGGGATCAGTCCTGGGGCCAGTCCTCTTCAATATCTTCATCAGTGACATTGCAGATGGACTGGAGGGTAAGGTTTGTCTGTTTGCAGATGACGCCAAGATATGCAACACAGTAGATGATCCAGATGGGGTGGGTAGAATGAGAAGAGTTCTGGATAAATTAGCACAATGGTCAAAAGAGTGGCAACTGGAGTTTAATGCAAAGAAGTGCAAGATCATGCACATAGGGAAGAGAAATGCAGAAGCCACCTATAGGCCGGGAGGGGAGTTGCTAGCAGTCACAAGGGAAGAAAGAGACTTGGGCATCATCATCCCCGATGATCTGAAATCATCCAAGCAGATCACTAAAGCAGTAGGTAAGGCTAGAGGGATGTTGGGGTGTATCAGTAGGGGTATCACAAGTTGGAAGAGGGAGGTAATAATCCCTCTTTACAAGACACTGGTTAGGCCCCATCTGGAGTACTGTGTGCAGTACTGGAGGCCACACCTTCACAAGGACATTAACTAAATTGAGACAGTCCAGAGAATGGCAACAAAAATGGTGCAGGGACTGCATCAGAAAACATATGAGGACAGATTAACGGAGCTCAATATGTAAACCCTAGAGCAAAGGAGGGAGAGAGGTGATATGATTGAAACATTCAAACATCTTAAAGGCATTAACAAGGTGAAAGAGTCTAACATGTTTCAATATAAGAAAAAACAGCAGGACAAGAGGACACAGCATGGGATTAGAGGAAGGCCAATCAAGGGGTACTGTGAGGAAGTTCTTTTTCACAGAAAGGGTGGTGGATGCATGGAACGGCCTACCTCAGGAAGTGGTGGATAGGAATACAGTGCATGGCTTCAAACAGGCATGGGATAGGCATAAGGGAACAATACAGATGAGTATAAATAGATAGGCCATTGACAGAGCAAAGGCCGATGGCACATTCATCAGGCAGAAAAAGAAATGGGCAGACTGGATGGGCCTTGCGGTCCTTATCTGCCGTCAACTTCAATGTTTCTGTGTTTTTCCACAGCTTCTGAAAAATGGCTTAAAAACTGCTTTCAGGTTAACCCCTTGAGTTCCCAATAGCTTTTTGCAATCATCTCAAACTATAATTATATACATTTCAACAGTAACACTATATAATTTCTAAACAAAGGGATCCTAATATCAGTTACATTTCCACATAATGATTTGGATATATTTTTATACCAGCAGATATGCAAGGAAGGGAAAAAGACAGAAACAGAATGGGAAGAATGAGAGTGAGAGGCAAAGAACTGCAAGACTGTCGTGGTGATCAAATCCTAGGTCTCACAGGAACATTTGGTTGTGCAACCAGACAAACGAGACAGGAAAGGAAAGAACAGAACACATCCTTGCATTCAAACTCTCTATAACAACTGGGGCAGGGTCCTTTTCAACCTTGTCACAAAAACCCTTCTCCTTTAGAGGGAACCTGTTTTATCAAACAGGTTTCCAAAATGTTCTATTAATACTCTAAAGTTATCGTCTAACTTTCAGAAATTAAGCACATGTGCAGTATCCTTTTTTTCTATAACAGTACAGCAAACAGTAGTTTAAACTCATACATTTGTTTTTCAACCTTCAGAACCCTCAATTCCTGATCCATATCTTGACAAAAAAATCAGCATTGTTATTCTCTTTACCAGACTTGCGTATCATCTTGAATGTAAATGGCTGTAGTGCCAAGTACCACCTTGTGATTCTGGAATTTTTAGCTTTCATTTGGTTAAACCAACAGAGAGGATTGTGAGCAGTTATAAATACAAAGTCCCTAGCAAATAAAACTAAGGGACTCCATGGCCCACTTTGCTGCTAAATATTCCTTTTCAATGGTGGAGTACTTTTTCTCTCTGTCATGCAACTTCCTACTTATGTACAGAACAGTATGTCCCATCCCATCCCATCTATATTTTGACTCAGGACTGCATCTAGACCTACCTCTGATGCATCTGTTTGTAACAAAAATGGTTTCTCAAAGTCTGGGCTTCTTAAAACAGGGGCTGAACATAATGCAGCCTTAATGGTAATGACTTGAAAAGCTTCATCACACTCGGGGGGGGGGGGGTCCATTTCACATTATTCGGATACCGTTTTTTCATGACTTCTGTGAGAGGAGTAGCTAACTCTGCAAAGTTGGGAACAAATCTCTGATAATAACCAGCCAGCCATAAAAATGACCTGACATGTTTCTTGTTTTAGGGACAAGGCTGTTAGCTACAGCTTCTATCGTAGAAACCTCAGGCTTGACTTCTCCATTTCCCCAAACAGCCCAAATACCTAGTTTCCTGCATGCCCAATGCACACTTGGTAGGATTAATTGTCAGACCTTCCTTTTTTATTGATTGGATAACTGCTTGTAGGTGTTCCAGGTGGCTTTTCTAGTCTGGACTGTACACCATGATATCATCCAGGTATGCAGCACAATAACCAGTATGAGGGGATGAAATTGCATCCATGTAACACTGGAATGTAGTGGGAGTGCCACGTAAACCAAAGGGCATGGTGGTGAACTTATACAATCCTATAGGGGTGGCAAATGCAGTTTTGTGTCTAGATTCTTTGGCTAGGGGGATTTGCCAGTAACCCTTGGTGAGATCAAGGGTACTGATATAGTTGGCACTCCCCAGTCTGTCCACCAAATCATCTATCCTGGGAATAGGATAACTGTCAAATTCTGACACTTGTTTCCTAAAATCAAGGCAGATTCTTACACCCCCTTCTTTTTTGTTTACAATCACCATTGGTGATGACCAAGCACTTCTTGACTCTTCCATGATATCCAATTCTTTCATATTTTGTATTTCCTTAACCACGTCAGCTCATAACTGCTCTGGTAACCTGTATGTCTTTTTCCTAATAGGGCGAGCATTCCTTGGCACTATTACATGTTCAACCCCTTTTGCTCAGCCTGGTACTGTGGTAAAAGTACTGTTAAATATCTTTAGCAAGTTATGAATTTATGCGATTTGTTTGGGGGTTAAGGAAACATTCACCTTTTCAGCATCAGCAGTTACAGTTTGTTACAGTCTACCATAAGCTACATCAATATCTTCTTTATCAGTTTCTGGTAAAAATAGCAAAACAGCTTTTGGTGTTTTTTTCAACCCATTTCTTGTGGAGCTAAGCATGATATATCTTAGTAGGATTTTTCCTGTCAGGGGTCTCAATCTCTTAGTTAATGGTGCCAGTACGCCTAAGCACTTTATAACGCCCTTGCCACTTCATTAACAGTTTATTTTCTATAGTGGGTAACAGTAACAAAACCTTTTCACCTGGCAGAAAACATTTTTTTGCCCCATGGTCACAATACACCTTCTGCTGGTTTTGGGCCTCTTCCTGATTACTATGGGTGATTTCAACATATTTTGACAGCTTCTTTCTTAGGGCACACATATAAGACGTTCTAGATTGTTTCTGAGTGGGGTTATCTTCCCACATTTCTTTTATCACACCCAGTGGCCCTCTTGGCTGCCGACCATACAGCATTTCAAATGGTGAAAACCCTGTGGATGCCTGTAGCACTTCTCTGTAAGCAAAAAGTAGGTAAGGCAAGTATTGGTCCCAATCTTTCCCTTCCCCTTTTACAAGCCTTTTTACATGCATTTTAGGGTTTGGTTAAAATGCTAAACAAGACCGTCTGTCTGAGGGTGATAGGGAGAGGTTTGTATGGCAGTGATACCTAGTAGCCTGCATAGCTCCTTAAGTAATGCAGCACCAAAATTACTACCCTGATCAGTAATAATTTCTTTAGGTATGCCCACTCTGCTGAAAATTTTGCAAGCTCTGCTGCCACTTTTGAAGCTGTGACAGTACGCATTGGAACTGCTTCTGGCAGGGGTCAACCTTAAACTTTTTTTGCACTAGCCAGCAGGGCAAATTTATTCAAAATTGCACTAGCCTGCAGATGGTTGCACTAGCCCCTCAATTACAATGGTACATTTTGATAACTTATACAGGAAACAATGGAAGCCAAGAAATACTCTGACTTCTTGCACATTTATCCTGCTCCCACATTGCTTCCAGCTCCCCAGCAGAAAAAAGACTGCAATGCCATTGCACACAGTGAACCCCCCTCTCATTTTTTGTACCATGGCCTCCTCTCTTCCTCTTTCTGCAACCCACCTCTCCCCCACCAAACCAGAGGACATCACAACAGCAAATGTTCAATCAAGCAGTCCTAGCTCTGCACACAATAGCTGGCATCATCATCATGCACCTCACAATACTGTCAGCACCACTTACAGGGCAATAAGCAGAGTCAGGCAGAGGAAGACACTCTCAGCACACACCCTATAGTCAAGCGGAGACCTACACTTCTGTAAGTTTGTGTACAGTCTCAAGTGAGCCAGGAGCACATCTAAGACTTCTTTGGGGTGGGGGCTACACAAACCTAAGAGGCTTGGGAAATAGAAAACTATGACATTCTTATTTTTAAAAGCATTGATTTTAATATGTTGTGCCTCAACAATGGCACATTTTTCTTTGAACATTGTCCTTTCATCAGCCCAGGGGAAGCAGCACACAGGCAAAATGCTATACTATCTTTTTCTATATAGGAAAGCCTATTTTAAGCTTTCAAAATATGTATTTTATTAAGAT
This sequence comes from Neoceratodus forsteri, assembly GCA_016271365.2. Lineage (NCBI taxonomy): Eukaryota > Metazoa > Chordata > Ceratodontiformes > Ceratodontidae > Neoceratodus > Neoceratodus forsteri. Next base: position 691,571,999 of record CM028129.1, read on the forward strand.
TTATTGTTGTACCATACTTGATCCAAAGGTTTGTTTTTAGGATGAAAGGACACGCAGGGTGGGATAAGGGTCAGATTGTATGGATGGTGATGGCTGGCATGGTCCATTTAGAATAGCTGGGGACTCCCTGCACTTGCCAGTCATAATGACAGCTATGGATCTGTGGATGGGCATTTCAGAGCCTGGTCAGCAGTGGTGTCCAGAGAAAGAACAGAGTTAGGAGATTTGGAGGGGAGAGGGAAGTTATTGTGAGGCTGGGATAAAACCCACCACCTGCAGGGCTGACTCTGTATGCCTCTTCACATTTTGTCACTGATATGTTGGCTACAGACACTCAAAATGTAGGGAAATGAGGGGCACTGGTCTTAATAATATTGGTCAGATTGTTAGAGACACATTCAGAAAACTGGAAGGTAGTGACTTATCAGCACTCCACCCTTTATCACACCCAGGACATTTGCTGAAAGTCCTAATAGTGGAGTAATAATGACTCACATTGAATCTTTTGTGGGATCCCCTTTCTAAACTGCCAGAAAATTATAGCTCTTGATGAGCTGTTAATCACACCAGGCCATCTGGAACATTGAGAGAGATTAGCACGAGGACTAGAGCCTACTAAAGTAGAGACTTTTTTTAACTTCATTAACAGCCTTGAAAACCTGCACTAGTCAAGGTGGGCAAATAGAAAGTTAGCTGCACTAGCCCCGGACAATTTGCACTAGTGTTTGGGCTAGTAAAACAATGTTAAGATCGACCCTTGGCTTCTGGGTATCAAGTAGCATAGTCGCATACTACCAGGATAAATCTATTTCCCTTTTTACTTTTGTCTAAAGGGCAAATCACATCCATTGCAATTCTCTCAAAAGGCACATCTATCAAGAGTAGGGGCACTAGGGGCACCTTGTCTTTTCTAGTGATTGGGGCTACTTTCTGACACTCAGCACAGTAATTATAATAGGTAGCAACATCTTCATGAATTCTAGGCCAGTAAAATCTGGACAGCAATCTAGCAAGGGTGTGATCCCTCTCTGAGTGACCAGCCATAGGACTATCACGTGCTATCTGTAACAGCTTTGTTATATACTTCTGTGGTATAACCAATTGTTCTATCTGGTCCTGTGTCTGAGATTTAACCCAAACTCTGTACAGTAACCCATTACATTTTTTAAACATTGGTTCACCCTGTTTTGGTTTCACCCCCAGCTGCTTAAAATAACCCTGGAAAGAAACATCATTAGCTTGTTCTGAAAGAAAATCACAATCAGTGATCAGTTTAGTTTCAGCATTTTCATATGTTAGTCCCTTATGTCCATCAGTCATTTGTTGCCACTGTTGTTTCAGACGTCTTCTTTCTTTCCTGGACTTCTGGATCTTGGAGCTATTCTCATACAAGTCCAAATCAAAGTTACTGAAAGGAAAAGTGTCCCCACCATTTGAGATTTTCTTTGCCTGAGCTCTTGTTACTGCTGCTGCTGAAACTGCAGAGTTCAGTTCCTCTGAGATTAACTCAGTAAATCCTGGACAGACATTTGCAATAATCACAGGAACAGGTAACTTAGGCACTACTCCCACTTTCATTTGGTGCGACACACCATTAATGGTCAAAGTCACTTGGGTGGTGGGATAGTATCGAGGCTCCCTGTGGATGCAGATGACACCAGTACCTGGTCCTTTTGCACAGAGTTTTCCCAGAACTTCAATATGCAATATGACCTGGCTTATTACAGTTATAGCAAATAACATCTTTGGGCACAGATTTGTTACCCCCACCAGAGTTCTCATCAGACTTGGAGTTTAAATGGGAAAAAGAGTGTCTTACCGGTGCTTGGCTGTTACCTCACTGCTGTGGCATCTGTCTGGCCATTTGGTAGTCTTCGGCCAAAGAAACAGCCTTTTCTCCACTTTCTGGTCAATGTTCCTTTACCCAAAGCTGCACCTCTGTAGGCAGAATGTTGATGAATTGCTCCATGGCAAATGTGTCAGACCTTGTCGCCAGAGGAGAAGCTACAAACCTGCCCTGGGAAGTGACCCACGGTCCTGCTCCTGCTAATCAGCAGACTGCGTGGCTTCTTTCCCCTGCCATAACTGCCTCCTGGAATCCTCTGAACTCTGGCTCATTGTAGGGTCCATAATCTACAGAAACAGCCAAATTAGGACCCACTAGCCCAGCCTGTACTGAACCATTCTCTGGTGGCTCGCCTGGAGCTGCAGGTCAGAAAGTTGTATACCCCTCAGGTACGTTGGTGTTTGGCGCCTTTGGACATTTTGAATTTTCAGTGCCAACACTCTGATTGGAGGATCTCAGTCTCATTGACTTCTCTCTGGCTGGTCTCCATTTTACATTGCTTTATTAGAGATGCTTATCAGCTCTGATACCCCTGAGACAATCTTTATTTTTTATAAAGCAAGAAAGGCCGCCCCACTGTTTCTGTCCTTAACTCTCAATCCAGTTTAGGCCATATAGTGTTACAGTGCCATTGTTTAAAGTGATTTACTTGCTGTGAATGCACAGTGATTGCAGCCCTCTTTAGAATTAATTCTGTGTGAAAAGCTGAAGAGTTTTAAGTTGACCTTTTATTGCACTCCCTAATATTCTAAGCTTACAGCTGAATCCTTTTTAGAATTAATTCTGTGTGTAAAGCTGTAGAATTTTCTCTCTCTCTTTTTTTTTTGTCTACTTTCCCATTTTCAAATTATACTGCAAAGCCACTAGAGGGCAACAACAGCAGTCTCTCCTGTTAAAGGGGCAACACCTAATATTTACTCCTTCCTCTTCTGCTCCAGTGGACCCTGGATATCGCTCTTTGTGAGGAGCATCCCCTGGGTGTGAGCCACAGTTCCAGCCTGTTTCTCAGGCTGGACTGTGCTCAGTCTGTAAAAGCCATAAAACTTGAATGCCTGTCCCTGCGCCACTTCCATGCTGGTGGAGCAGGGCTAGAAAAATGAATGAAAACTGCAGGCCAAGCCTTCCACACTAGATAGCAGCCTTGAGCCACCCCGTTGGTTTGGCCGAAAGTCTTACCCGTCATTGCTTCGCGTCCGCTCCCCACCCACCCTGGGTGGACCCTGCCTTACATAGACATTGTGCGGCCAGATGACTAAGTGCCTATTTTTCCACTGGTCCCTTATATTGCCTGATCACTAGAGGTTCCCCACACTGAAATTCTTCACCTACAAACAGAAAGTTACTGCTCTGGTATTGCTCTGGTAAAAAACAATCCCCAAGGATAACCGGTAAAACACCTTTTTACATTCAAAGCCTTCTAATTGTGCTTTTCCTATACCCAAGTCATATCAATACCAGTTGAAGCGGACATCTGGTATCATGTCAGTTGTGAGCTGCAGAGGACTCCTGATCATCCGGGCAGAGGTCTTAATGCTGTTCTTCCTCTCGGCTATTACTATCAGCAACAGCAGTCTGGCCCACTCTGCTACACAGCCGACTCTGGATGACTTCCATTTCTCCAACCTTCTCCTTCTCTCTCCCACATGGCCTGACTAGATCCCATTGCTTGTACACAAGGGCTTTATGTATTTAACCTCTTATGATCCCAAAAAATGCTTCCTCCATCACTTGACCACCTCCCCTTTTATACATCAGAATCTCTGGTATATTCTGCTCTTGGCAATCCCTCTCTCTGGTGATATCGAAACCAATCTGGGCCCAACACACCATCTCTCTCAATCAAACTCCCTACTAGTCTACTCTAAAGACCTCCTTATTGTACATCACAACATTAGAAGCCTTGAGCACAACCTTGCTGAATTTGAGGCTTGGATTACTCTCTACCACCTGGACATACACTGCTTATCAGAAACGTGGCTAAAATCCTCTAACTCTGACTCTTTGTATTCCATACCCAATTATGGCCTCCTATGGGGGGACAGACCATCCCCCAAAAGAGGAGGGGGGGTTGCCATCTACTTCAAAGAACACATACGCCTCACCGCCATAAGAACTGACCCCCTGACCCACTGCGAATCTCTACTTGCAGTACTAAGCCTTGGGGCTAAAAAGCTACATGTTGTATGTGCTTACATTCCCCCAAACAGTGGCCATGCTGGCCTGGATGAACTACTGAACCATACGTCCAAACTCTCAATAAAAATGAAGTTATCATTCTCTGCGATATTAACCTAAACTGGTTAGGGAAGTGCCAAACCTCATCCATCTCCAAAAAATCAGAGCCATAATCTGCATGAGCTAATCACTACGCCCACTAGAATTGCTCCCCACTCAACCTCTAGCACCCTGATCAACTTGGTAATAGCAAATCATACTGAACACATCCAAGCTGCTGGCACACTCACAGATGCTATCACTGACCATTCCCCTATCTTTTGCATCTAGGGCTCGGCCACCCCCCCAACCTCGCTACATCACTTTCCGGGATTATGCTACGTTAGATACTTAACAATTTCTACATGACATATCTAATATCGACTGGTCCAATCTTTACAATGCTAATGATGTACAGTCTGCCCTCGATATTTTTCTGACAGAATTCATGGCACTGCAGGACCTACACTCCCCTCTCATTATCCACAGAATTAAGGGGAAACAAACCAGATGGCTAAAAAAGGAACTACTTGCTAAGCTAGGAGCAAGGGACAAGAGCTGGAGCCACTCTACATTTTCTGGCCTGCCAGCGGGTTACAATACCTACAGGCAGCAGTGGAATGCCTGCAAAAAAGAAATATGAACGGCCAAAGGCTCATACTGCAAAGGCTTACTAGTGAATGTCTCTGGCGACCCCCAAAACATTTTGGTCACATATAAAAACCTTCCTGGAGTCTACCTGCTCCCCACCCCAAATTACCTGGTCCTCAACGGTACTCACTGTAACAATCCTCAGACCATAGCTAACTTTTTTAATAATCAGTTCCCAGATCTAAATAAATACATATCCCCCTTCCCTGCCTCACAACACCACTGCCCTTCTGTGACCTCCAGCCAAGAAGTCATTGGTCCCTCCTTTTACTTTGAGGCTATCACTCGACAGGAGGTCTCTAAACTACTTAGCTCAGTCTCAGACAGCACAGCCACAGGCTCGGACAGTCTTGAACCCAAACTTCTAAAAATAGCAGCCCTGCTCATTGCTGCTCCCTTAACCAAAATGTTCATGCTCTCTCTATGTCAAAGTAGTGCCTCTGACATATGGAAGATAGCCAGGGTCACTCCTGTCCTCAAAAAGGGTGACCCAAAAGACCCATCTAACTATAGACCCATTACCATCCTCTTGGTTCTGAGCAAAATCCTGGAAAAATTAGTTGCTACACAAACCATTGAATTCCTGCTCAAAAATGACCTCGCAACCAATCAGCATGGTCTCCACAAGGGCCATGTCACCTCCACAGCCCTGCTTAAGTTTACTACTGACACACTCACTGCTATGGACTCAGGCCTTCTAACTGGAGCTGTTTTCATAGACATGACAAAAGGTCTTCGACTTGGTGAACCACTCCATTCTCCTTGCCACCCTGAAGTCTTTGGGCTTCTCGCATAATGTTGTCAGCTGGTTCAATAGTTACCTGTCAAACAGTCCAAAATACAATTCAACCTATTTCAACCTGGCAACAGTGAATATTGGTGTACCACAAGGCTCAGTTTTGGGACCACTGCTATTTTCTATATTTATTTGCTTTTGTTAACCGGGTAAGCACACTAGACAGCCAAGTGCCTATTTTCAGGTGCGACCCGGGAGGTTACAAGGTACATACAAGAACATCAGGCAAAAACAAATGAAGGATTACATTAAAGAGCTTTAGCACACAGGGTCAATACAAGTAAAACAAGCATTTGTCAATGCCGAATGTTTGCTTGCTGGCACTGGCATTGGTAGTGTAGAAGTTACAGAGCTGCATAATAGGAATGGCAGCGAAGTATTGAACTGAAGCCAACTCCACCACCACCCTGCAGAGAGTGGTAGGCATTGGGGTGTGCCTTTGGGTCGTCAGGCATAACGACCACGCCATTTCACCACACCCTACCCTGCAGACACTGACAAGTGTCACAGTGTGCCTTGGGGTCTTTGGCCCTTGTGCGCACCCCATTCCATCAGGAAATACGGTGAGATGGGTGCGGCATAGGAGAATGGGGTGAAGTTTGGGCCCAAAGAGTCCGAGGCACACCTTGATGCCTCTCACTGGCTGCAGGGTGTGGGTGGGGGTGGAATGGTATGAGCATGACAGGCAAGAATCCCATGTCACACCCCGATGCCTGTCATACTCTACAGGGTGGGGCGTTATGGTCGGAAACCCTAACGCCTCAGGCATTCGTTGGTATTTTCACTCCAAATTTTCAACATGTTTTTTTTTGTGACCCCCACCTCATGAACAGTGGCAATATCAGTTTGTTAGCGGAAAACTGTTTTTGCACAGCGGCTATGGCATTTGGCACCACAGGTGCAAAAACACATTCCGAACAGGATGTGAAAAATGACAGCGGTACTGTTCATGGGGAGGTATAAAAAATGGCAATGTTGAAAATCTGCTGTGAAAATCTTAAAAAAACTGGTGAAGTCACGAGCGTGCGTAGAAACTGTGCAACGCACACCCGTAATGTAACTAGTTTGGGGATTTTTTACAGTAGATTGTTAACACAGGCATTTTGGGACCTCCGATCATGAACAGTGTCAGTGTGATTTTCTTTATCTGTCCCGAACAATGATTTCCCACAGCAACCTCGCATTTTTGCATTGAAAACACATTTCGACCATGTTGTAAAAAATGATAGCTGTACTGTTCATAAGGAAGTGTGGAAAAATGCCACTGGTGAAAATCTGGACTGAAAATATTACAAATTCATGAACCTACGAGGGTGCGTGGAAACTGCTCAATGCTCACTCGTAACACAGTCATTTTATGGAGTTTTGTCACCAAATTTTCAACATAGCCATTTTAAGACCTCTGCTCATGACCAGTGTCACTGTGATTTTCTTAATCTGTCCCAAACATTGTTTTCGCAAACCGACTGTACCATTGTACACTACATGTGCGGAAACACATTTTGGGCGAGATGTGAAAAATGGTAGCTGCACTGCTCATAAGGAAGTGTGGTAAAATGGCACTGTTGAAAATCTGGTGTGCAAATATTACAAATTCACAAACTTGCCAGCGTGCGTAGGAACTGCGCAATGCGCTCCTAAAACAGTTATTTGGAGATTTTTCACCAAATTTTCAACATAGCCATTTTAAGACCTCTGCTCATGAACAGTGTCACTGTGATTTTCTTAATGTGTCCCGTACATTGATTTCGCACACTGACTGCGCCATTGTGCGCTACATGGCCGGAAACACATTTTGGGTGAGATGTGAAAAATGACAGCTGTACTGCTCATAAGAAGGTGTGGTAAAATGGCAATGTTGAAAATCTGGAGTGAAAATATTGAAAATTCGTGAACTTACGAGCGTGCGTAGGAACTGCGCAATGCACCACCGTAAAACAGTCATTTTTAGGAATTTTTCCACCAAATTTTCAAAATAGGCTTTTTGAGAGCCCACCTTATGAACACTGGCAGTGTCGTTTCATTAATCATTCCGGAAAGGTGATTTCACACAGTGGCTGTGAAATCACCCTTCGGGCCCAAGTAACGCCATGACAGTGCAAGAATTCATGAGGAGGGGTCCCAAAAACCCCATGTTGAAAATTTGGTGCAAAAATTCCAAAAAATGCCTGAGATATGCAACAAAGTTGAAACCCCCTATCTATCCCATTATACAGCTTACTGGCATTTCCTCAGTTCGTGGTTGGCTTTGAAGAGTGCAGACGTGTTCCCGGTCCACCGAAGATCATCGCGCTGGACTCCAGAGGTAAGTATGGGGTGAGGGGGGGTGTGGGGAGGCAGGGTGCACAGTGGGTGGGCGCAGGTGGGTGCAGACACTGCGAGGGACCGTTTTTGCTTTTCAGGTGTTTTTTTTTAAAAAGACGAAACGGGACGTTTGCCACACTGGGGTGGGCTCTGAGGCGACTACCTTTTCCAGAAGTTTGCTGATCGCTGACAGGATCGCTATGGGGCAGTAGTTCTTAGGGTCTTTTAGGTCACCTTGTTTGGGCACAGGGATGACTTTGGCCATCTTCCAGATGTCTTGGACTATACCTGAGGTAAGCGATGCATTGAAGACGTGGGCTATGGGTCGGGCTAGTACAGTTGCCCCTAGCCTAAGCAACTTGGGCTCTAGGAAGTCGTGCCCAGCACCAGTGTGAGGGGAGAGGCCAGCAAGGAGCTTCTGGACCTCCATATCTGAGATGACCTTGAGGTAAAAGGGCAGAAGGGTGGTTGTCCCACTGGGTGGAGAGGCCCGATCCTTGAGGTCATGAGGCTGTTTGGGGAGAGCTGACAGGTCGGCGAACTGAGAGTTGAAGGCATTGGCAATTGTGAGGGGGTTGTTGCAGTTTACCCTGCCAATGTGCATGTCTATGACCTGAGCTCTAGTAGACCCACCAACTGCATTCTTAATGCTCTGCCAGAATCTCCTCGGATTTCTGGCTGTGGAGAGCAGTATGGACTGACAGAACTCACTTTTTGCAGAGTGAATGGCTCTCTTGCACAAGTTCCTCAGCTGTCTGTAATCCTGAAGGTCTGAACTGGACATTGAGCACTTATATCTCACCCAGCATTTATCCCTTTGTTTCATGGGAGAAAAAAGGCCTCCATGTAGCCATTTAGTTGCAGTGCCCCTCACTCTCATTCTTGTGAGGGGGGCATGCTTGTTTTGAAGTGGGGTGTAAGCTTTTAGGAAGTTGTCAATGGCTTTTGAGGGGTCATTTGTGGCAATGACCTGAGACCAATCAGCATGTCGCAGGTCAGCAAGGAAGTCTTCAACGCTGAGTCTGGAGTAGTCCCTCATTTGTATCACCTTGTGGGGGATTTTGGGAGGGGAGTTGCCCCATATGCAGTAGGTGGGACAGTGATCCAATATAGCATTGGGGAGAATGCCACAAGAGACAATTTTCTCCGTTCTGTTGCTTAGCACCCAGTCAATGATGGACCCCTTGTCTCCTCTGGGAGAGGGCCTTGTGGGTTCAGAGATGAGCTGACTGAGGGCAAGATCAGCCAACAGGGGCTCGTATTGCTGAACGTTGCGACCTACCCAGTTGAGGTTGAAGTCACCTAGGACTAGTAACTTGTTCGAGCCGACCTTTTAGCTAAGACTGTCAAGGAGGGAGGAGAGCCTACGCACTCCACCCTTAGGGGGGTTGTAGGCACAGATCAAGTTCACCTTTTTGGTGTTTCCTAACAGGAGGAAGAGGGTATGCAGGAATTCACAAAGATGTGATGTAGATGGTGTGTGTCCTACAACTGAGACATTTAAGTGTGTCTTGTAGTATAGGAGTACTCCACCCCCCTCTTGTTCTCTGCCCTGTTCAAGCTAATGAGGTTGTAGCCTGGGAGGGCGCATACTGAGTCAGGTATGTGTGGCTTAAGCCAGGTCTCTGTGATCCCCATAATGTCAGGGTTATAATGAGCCATCCAAGCTGTTAGCTCAGTATGGTTTGGTAGCAGGCTGCATATGTTTAAGTGCACCAACCTCAAGCCTTTGGCTGATAACCAGGTGGAGGGTGGTTTCAGAGAGGGACTAGCGCTCAGTGGACTGAGACTTTGGGCAGGGGCCCCAGCCTGGCTGTGGAGCACTGGGCAGCCTCTCAGTGGTGGCATCCTATCAGGCCTCAGTTGGGGGGAGGTATGGTAGCCGAGGCAAAATTAGCCCTGTAGGATTCATAAGACTCAGGGGTGTTGCAGTGAGCTCCCTTTGGGCAGTTCACTTGGGGCTACAGTGCAGGCTCAGGCTCCACCTGAGGGTAATTTAGCAGGTAGGTTTCAGTATTCAGAGACGGATACCTCTAGCAGGATTGACCTAGTTCCCAGTGATACAGAAGTAGGTTAGTTGTTGCTTCAGGCTTTAGGGATTGCCGTGCCCTCCATGCAAGTTAATTGTCTCTAAATATTGGTACCACAGGATAGCAAGCTGTACCTATTTCAAGAAATTGCCAATCGTGCACTGGATTTTACTGTCGAAGCTAATTGTCTCAGTAAGTATTAGTATCACAGGATAGCAAGCTGTATCTAGTTCAAGAAATTGCCTGTCATGCTCTGGATTTTACTGTCGTTAGACTGGTAACAAGCTGAAACAAGTAAGGCTGACACAAGCAAGTACAGTAATTAGCTACTAGCAAACTTAGTGAAGACAGGGTATGGGCCACAGCATGTTCAACAGTGAGAGAACTATAAGAGTACCAGCTAGCTGGGTGCTGTACCAACCTGGGAGGAGACTACCATGTCAAGAGGGAGGCGCTAGTGGGCATTTAAGGGGAGGAGGGAACGGGGTGGGTGGGACTAAAAATGTCTCATTTCAGCAAGCAGCCCCAAGTCCCGATGTGCAGCTCCAGAAATAATGATAGTTTTCGGTCTCTTTACCCGATTTGTGTCCTGAGGAGGTCCGCCCGGCCGAAGCAATGAGCCAGCTCCTCAACCCTGAAATTCCCTCACAGTCCAAATCAGGAGGGGGGACCCTCTGTGGAAGGGTCTCTCTCACCTCCCTCGCAGCAGTCAGGAGTGAGCCACAGGGCTCAGTGACCAGCAATTTCAGTGAGCTGGGCAAGCGACACAGCGAGCAGGGAGCCAATCTGGCGCTGGTGCAAATTTCAAATGTTGGCACCAGAAAGCTCCTTCTCTGTGCCTCCAGAATGCTGAGTGTCCCCTTATGAGCAGTTAATAGAATGTCCCGTTTCAGCAAGCAGCCTCAAGTCCTGATGTGCAGCTCCAGAAATAATGCTCGTTTTGACTCTCTTTGCCCAATTTGTGTCCAGGGGAGGTCAGCCTGACCGAAGCAATGAGCCGGCGCCTCGACCCTGAAATTCCCTCACAGTCCGAATCAGGAGGAGGGACCCTCTGTGGAAGGGTCTCCCTCACCTCCCTCGCAGCAGTCAATAACATTACCTCCAATCTTACTTCCACCTCCACCTTCCTCTAGGCTGATGATATAGTCCAATACACCAGCGCGAAAAATATCTCTGACATCAATCTGTGGCTCTCCACTGACTTTCAGTGCACTCAAGCCTGGCTCTCACATCACAAACTAGTCCTTAATGAGTACAAAACCCAGTCCATGCTATCTGAGACAAATTCTAAAGTCAAAATCTGCCAAAATAATGTCATAGTCTCTTGTCTGGATGGTTCCCCTATTGGTTCAGTGACCTCGTTTAAGTACCTAGGAGTAACACTGGACCAATCCCTAAACTTTGATCTTCACATCCAGAACTCATGTAAATCTGTCAACTCTAAATTAGGTATAGCGTACCGGACCAGATATGCACTAACCCCTGCAGCGAGGCTTGCCATTGCTCATGGTATTCTTCTACCCACCCTTACATACATAGTTGTGACCTATACTGCCTTTCCTAAATCCAATCTCCATAGCTGGGACATCACCTATAATAATATATGTCGCTATGCCTCCTTCTGCCATTGGCGGAAATACCACTGCATCCTCTATTCAGATCTAAACTGGCTGTCACCAAATGCTGCTAGACTTTACGCCCTTGGGTCGACTATTGACAGTATTATGCGGTCTCAAACTCCAAAAACCTTAGTATATCTACTTGTTCCTCAGATGTCCAGCTATGGCCTATGCTCGGCTGGAAAATCCCTTCAATGTGTCCCAAAAAGTAACATCACCAAAGGCACCACTGCTTTCACCCACCATGCTCTTCAGCTATGGAACTCCCTCCCTTTAGCGATCCACCAAGCACCCTCCCATAATGCCTTTAAAAAGAAGCTCCATAGCTACCTCATCTCCTCTAATCAATGTCCTTGCTTCAATCCCACTTAGCACCACTCCTACTCTCACCGCTGTGCACTTGATCTGTTCTCTACCTAATGCCTTGCACTTAATCCTTGCCCTGCCTGTCTAATTGTCTTCCCTCCCAACTTGATGTGCTTCTCCTCTTTGGCTTGTTATCTCAAACCCCTTGCCCTGTCCTACTATAACTAATTCTCTACTTCTTAGATCTTTGTAATCATTGCCGAAAAGCTCCTACTTGCAATACTCTGTGCCCTGTCTCCCAAACCGTGTGAATGTTTCTCTCCTAAGGATCTACCTACCATATGTTATTTTGTCATTTTCTCTGCTCATTATACCTGATAATTCCTTGCAAGTATGTGGTTGTTTTCCATGAACCTCTTGCCGAATTTTGCATCATGATAATTCCTAGCAAATATGTGAGCTATGTCCTGCACCTGCCCACAAATTGCCTTATTGCATGTTTTGTCATGAATCACACTGTTTTATACCTTGCTCTCATCACCTTGCTTGTATTTTTACTGTAAAACCTTGTTTTGTTTCTGTGTTTTGTGTAATTCCACTCTGTAACCTCCCAGGTCGTACCTGAAAATAGTCATTCCTATGACTAGCACACCTACCTGGTAAACAATAACTAAATAAATAAAAATCTGTTCGACTGTTTTGCCCTCTGGTTGGAACCATGTTATCAGGAGGTCTCTGAGTCAGGTGAAGGCTTCTCGAGGATTGTCGACAGAGTTGTACTTCAGAGATCGAAATCTCTGCCTGTAGGTCTCTCCTGAGATGTCATACCTTTTCAGGATTTCACTTTTCACCAGGTCATAGTTTTCTGACTGTGCAGTTTCCATATTGCTATAGGCAAGTTGCGCTTTCTCTGTCAGGTAGGGTATGAGTCTGATTGTCCACTACTGCTTTGGCCATTGGCAGGCTGCGGCCACTCTTTCAAAAGTTGTCAGGTATGCCTCAATGTCATCCGAGGGACACAACTTTGTAAGTTTAATGGCTTTTAAGTTGCTTGTGTTTGTTGCTCATCTGGATCTGTGCCAGGTCCTCTGCCTTTGATAGCATGCCAGGCATCCAGCCATCGCTGCTCCTGTTGCTGCATCTCTTCTCTCATCTGCTTCACCATCACTTTTTGTTGTATAGCCCACCATTTGAAAAAAGCAGTCACGCTTTCAGGTTCTGTCACTGCCTGTTCTTTTTCCATAACGTGTGCTGGCTGTACAATCTCAGCTTGAACTTCTGTCTCTGCTAGTTTGGCTGCCATTCTCCTGGTAACCACTCCTGGACTTGCTGCTGCATAATCCATACCTTTCTCTATGCTTCCCTGGTACTAGGTCCAGTACCCACACACAAAACTCCTGGCTTAGAGTATGCACAGCGTAAATCCCACTTAGGCTGACGCCATCTGTCGTCGAGGCACAAGTCAGGAAGCATAGGAAAAAACAGGAGCAGTTGTAGAATTCACAAAAAGTGTTTATTAGTACTAGCAGTAACAGAAAAAAATAAACTTGTTCAGAATAACTATTTACAAAGGCAGAATAAACAGAGAAGATCCATCTGAGTTTTTCTTCAACCTCTGTGTGTCCCAAAACATTGTAGCTCTCTCTTATAAGTTTTTGCAAAGCCTCTCCTTAACAAGCATCCTGTTTTTTTCTAAAATGTTCTTGCATGTTTCAGGCAGGTGCAGCAAGAACACAGTGTCCCAGAACTGAGGGCCCCTTCTCCACAGCTTCTTAAAAATGGCTTAAAAACTGCTCTCAGGTTAACCCCTTGAGTTCCCAATAGCTTTTTGCAATCATCTCAAACTATAATTATATACATTTCAACAGTAACACAATATAATTTCTAAACAAAGGGATCCTAATATTAGTTACATTTCCATACAATGATTTGCATATATTTTTATACCAGCAGATATGCAAGGGAGGAAAAAAGACAGAAACAGCAAGTGAAGACTGAGAGACAGTGAGAGGCAAAGAATTGCGAGACTGTCAGGGTGATCAAATCCTAGGTTTCACAGGAAAATTTGGTTACGCAACCAGACAGACAAGAGACAGGAAAGGAAAGAACAGAACAGATCCCTGCATTCAAACTCTGCATAACTGGGACAGGGCCCTTTTCAACCCTGTCACAAACAGATGTCCAGCACTATGTGGACAATTGCATTACCTGTGCTCAGAACAACAATATTCCTGGCAAGAAAAATGCCAACCTGTTCCCCAAGAGACAATTAGGTCTCTGGAATGAAATTCAAATTGATTTCCTTGAACCCTTGCCTAGCACTAGCAGGCACAAGTACGCACTTGTGATTACTGACCTTTTCTTGAAATGGGTAGAAGCCTTTCCATCTAGAGCAAACATGGTGAAAGCCACTGCCAAAATCCTGCCCTTGATCAGGCACTCCTGCAGCTGTGGCTCCCTTGCTGCCGACAGCTGAGATCCCCAGACCCACCCAAAAAAATCAGCTGTTACCCTATCATTATCCTAATACCTAAAGTCATGTCCCCATAATCCCCCATCCTGCATTTAAAAATACTTTAAGTTTTGACCATTTCTATAAAAGCCCCAAGCTGCACTACTATATCATAGCACTCCTGCTTCTCATATCAGGAAACATTCATCCTAACCCAGGCCCATCTGTTACTAATGCACCCAGGTCTCCTCACAATGACTCTGCGTTAAACCCTTCAAAATTCCTTATCCTACCTAGTGGACTTAAACTGCCCCACCTCAATATCCATAGTTTACTGCACAAACTAGACCTCCTTCAAACCCTGGTTGTCTCACTCTCACCTGACATTTTAGTCCTCTCTGAGATCTGGGTAAACAAAAAGGTACCAAACCAAGCCATATGAATCCCTGGTTACTCCCTGGTCCGACAAGATAGGTCTGGTAGAGGTGGCGGTGTGGCATTGTATATCTCCTCCTCCCTGCAATACGCCGTCACCCTCTCCTCCACCTCCCCAGAAAATTATGAGGCTCTTGTTATTCACCTTTCTTTGCCCTACTCTATTTCAGTTTATCTTGCGGGACTCTACTGTCACCCCAACCTTCCCTCTACCGTGGCCACTGAACTTATTTCCACCATCACCTCCCACTCTCAAACAGGTGAGCTGTACATCATGGGTGATTTCAATTTAAACTGGCTATCACCCTCACAAGCCAAGGCTCAAAACTGCATACCCTCCCAAAATTTTACCCAGCTCATCAAAGAACCTACCCGTCTAAATAACAAAACCCAAAACCACACCTTGATTGACTGGGCCCTTACATCTCATCCACATCGAGTTATTGATACAGGTATTTTACATGACGCTGTATGTGATAATCACTTGATTTACCTAGTCATGAAGGTCCACAGGCCTAAATCCACTCCCAAAATAATTCTAACCCACTCCTATAAATCCCTTGACATTACCCCTCTCCTCCAAGGCTTAGCAAACACTGACTAGTCCCCGTTAACCACTGCACCCCAAGTGGATGCTGCCCTAACCTACTTTAAAGACAAATTCCTCTCCATTTTGAACCATTATGTCCCTCTAAGATGCTCTGGAGTGTGACGTAATCACATACCATGGTTCACCCCTGAACTTCTGGCCTGCCTCAGAGCATGCGATCAGGCATGGAGAAAGCACAAGGCAAACAAATTACATAGTGATTTTACAATATATCACAACTTCGCAAAGCTTGCAACAAAGCGGTTAGGTTAGCCAAAGTGGAATATTTAAACTTTATTTTCCATACTAACCTAAATTCTCCATCTAAATTTTAGAAAGTTGTTCATGCCCTCTTCTCTCCTCCCTCCCATCCCACACCTCCAGTTCTTAAAATAAACAACTCCTTTGTTGTGGATCATGCATTAGTGGCCGAGGAATTCAACTCCTACTTCACATCATGTGCCTCTGCCCTATTAGCCTCCCCCCCCGCACCCCACTCCCAACTAAATGTACCAGTCCTGAACTCTGCCAATTGCCTGCTTCCCTTCCCTTCTCATTCTCCCTGGTTTCACCTGAAGATGCCCTCGCTGCCCTACTATCCATCAACCCATCTAAAGGAAGCTCTCCAGATGAACTAAACCCTAAGCTCCTCTATCTCTCTGCCCCTTTGATTGCTTGCCCAATTGTTGAAATCTTGACCCTCTCCTTCATGCTAGCTGAGGTCCCTACACCATGGAAGCACACAGTTGTTCTCCCTCTCTCCAAGGTTGGCGGCTCCACTTCTCCTGGGAATTATCATCCCATCTCCCTGCTCCCTATCCCCCACCCTTGCTAAACTACAGGAACATCTTGTCCTCTCTCAACTCTTCTCCTTTCTCTCGGATTCCAACTTCTTCACCCTGTTCTAATCTGAGTTTAGGAAAAAACATTCCACCAGCACCTCCTTACTAAGGCTCACTGATACCATTTTTACTGGAATGTACAAAGGCTTGATCACCTCCGCCATCTTTGTTGACCTTGCCAAGGCCTTCGACATGGTTTCTTACACCCTGCTTCTCCACTCCCTCTCTGCAGCTGGCCTCTCTCCATCTGTTACTAGCTGGTTCAGGGCCTACCTCACTGGGAGGACACAATCAGTTAGAATCGACAACTCCAACTCCCATCCACACCAAATACATACAGGAGTGCCTCAGGGATCAGTGCTGGGCTCCATCCTGTTCTCTATATTCCTAAATGACTTACTGTCAGCTTGCTCTTCCTCCCACATCCATATGTATGCTGACAATACCATCTTGTTCACCACTGGCTAATCTCCCTCTGATGTGGAAGCCAGACTCCAAATCAACTTCAACAAGATCCAGCACTGGCTCATCTCACATCAACTCTTTCTAAATGCCAAGAAAACAGTCTCCATGACCTTCGGCACTAGGCAGAGACTTGCTCGGCTCCCTGTTCTGCTCACTTTCCACACCCTTAGTGGGACTCAGCTTGAGGACTCCACCTCATTCAGATGTCTTGGGATTTGGTTGGACCAACACCTTAACTTCTCTGATCATATTAACGCTATCCTGAAAAAACTGCACCCCAAGCTCGGTGCCCTTTACTGGAACTGTAATTGCATCCCTCTTATGGCCAGGCATGCGATTGTCCAAAAGATCATTTTCCCTATTTTTGACTACTGTAATGTAGTCTACAGTGCTCCTCCCAAATCCACCTTATCCAGATTGGACCCCCTTTTCAATACTTTCTGCTGCTTTGCCCTTGATTCCCCTGCACATTCTCATCACTGTGACCTGTATAATTCTCTCTTCTTCCCTTCACTTACTAACCGGCACCTCTCCCACTGTGCCAAACTCATCTCTAAATGCTGGCTAGGATCTCTACCTGCATACCTAGCCTCCTCCTTTCTACTCCTCCTCCTTCTGTCTCATTCTCTAAGGTCTTCAGATTCACAGACCCTAGTTGTTCTCGTTGTTCCATGTTGACAGGTCAGTCCGCCTTTCAAACACCGCTTTCCCAAAATTTGAATGCCCTCCTCCACACATTTGGCACTCATCATCTTTTCATTACCTCTCCACTGCCCTTTAAAATTTCCATTTCAAACTGAACCTGTTTCTTGCACCTAATGCTGCCCTACACCTCCCTCTTGCCCCTCTCCTTTCAAGGCCTATCATATTAACTACTGTACATATGCTTGTAAATATCACACCTATAAGCACACCAATTGTTGTTTTTGCACTTCTAGTCTGTGAATCACTGCACTGTTGCAACTTCTGTATTGTATGTTAGTTTCATAATTTGTATTATTGCACTACTTGTTCATTGTATTGTTTTTGTGCTTCCTCTCTGTGAATCACTGCATTGTTGCACCTTCAATATTGTCTGTAAGTTTCAAAATTTGTATTATCACATTACTTTGTTCATTGTATTGTTTTATCTTGTATTATTGCATGTAGTATCCCTGTACCCCTCCTCCCCAGGTCACACCGGGAGATGAGCAACTTGTTTTTCAGTGTGCCTTCCTTGTGAAACATTTCAATAAATAAATAAAAGGTGGGCCGTACCTCTCAAGGTAGACTCTGGCCAAGGGTCTAGCTTTACAGCAGAACTGATGCAGGAATGTTTGCTGTTATTGGTGGTAGCCAAAAGTTTCACATTGCATACCATCTTCAGTCATCTGGACAGGTAGAGAGAGCTAACAGACAGATCAAACTAATGTTGTGTAAGTTTGCAAATGAGAATGTTAAAGGTTAGGACACTTTATTGCCCTTACTCCTAATAGCAATCAGAGCTACCTCAGCTGCAGCAACCCAGTGTACACCCTTCGAGGTTATGACCAGCAGACAAATGAGACTACCTGAACATCTGTGGTTTGATCTGAATGCCCCTACCACAGACAGAGTGTTGGCGGACACTTACGTCATGAAACTGAAAGACAATCTTGTACAGACATACCTTTTTGCTGCCAAGAATCTGGGCCAGGCCCAGCAGCAATTCAAAATATACTTTGACAAGAATGTCAAAGAAGTCGATTGGCAAGTCAGGGACCAAGTAATGGTGCTGAAATTCTCCACCCCTGCCCACCCATTTGCAAACAAATGGGCAGGCCCTTATGACATCATCAAAAAATTGAGCCCTGCTGTCTACCAAGTGTGGATGCTGGACCGCAAGAAATCCATTGACAAATGGTACAATGACAATCAACTAAAACTGTACAAAGTCGATGAATGCTCCTTCCCCTAGCCGGGGGAGGGAGACTTATAAGTTTACCTTTCTGTTCTCTTCTTTTTCAGAAATGATGTTCAGTTTCATCTACCTTATCCCATGCACACTGGCAAGCATGTCTGAGGTCCACCAGATGAATCTCCAGAGACTTCTCCATGTTCCGACCT
The DNA here is from genome assembly GCA_016271365.2 of Neoceratodus forsteri. NCBI lineage: Eukaryota > Metazoa > Chordata > Ceratodontiformes > Ceratodontidae > Neoceratodus > Neoceratodus forsteri. The sequence continues at coordinate 691,590,633 of CM028129.1, forward strand.
CTTGGGATCCAACCTACTTTCATCACCTTCCCCTAAAGGTGTAGCCATCACTCTTCCATCCTCAACAGTCACTGTTTGTGAAGGAAAAGATGCCTATCAGAATGCCATGGTGGTATCTCCAGAGCAATCCACTCTACATAGAATGGAAGACTAATAACCCTAATGGATGACAGATTCCAGTATGCTGCCTTTCCAAAGGAACTTTCCAAGGCTGCTCCAATACTCGTATCTGCCCCAATGGAACTTTGTGAATCGCAAGTTCAGCAGCAACATACTGATCTCCATAACCTCACAGCAATGATGAATCCAGACTTTGCTCCAGACTCCCCAATATCATCATGTGCCAATTTTGTTCCAATCACTCCATTGTTACAGCTGCTCTTTTCCTTACAGTCATCCCAGCATCAAAGGACAATCCTTTGCAATGTCCAACCATGGAGTCAAGCCCACCCAATGGCCTGGCTGCTACTTCTGTTCTTGGGACTCTCATTAATAATGTTCAATTTCATGCATGTTCCTATTGTTTTGAACCTCACCCACTGGAACATGACTAAGTTTGGCCATTGTTCCTCAACCAACGTTTCCAAGTTTCACACTGTTATGTTGTTAGGTTTAATGGCAGAATATCAAGCATGTGCACAAGACTCTGTAGCTGGGGAACACAGTACAGAACACCGAGGTGTTCCACCCACAATATCCAAAGCAGAACATGGGATTTGTTGACATAACATGTCAACAGGCACTGTTACAGGTCTATTTGGCTAAGAATGTCAATCTGGAACCTAGTCGATTTGGCTAAAATTCAAAGTCAAACCAAAATTTTAATAGAAACATAGAAATTGATGGCAGATGGGGACCAAAGATCCATCTAGTCTGCCCTGAGCCCTGCTCCCCTTTTTAGGATTTCTGTGAGACAATCCCCTTGTGTCTGTCCCAAGGTGTTTTGAATTCCCCTACTGTTTTGGAGTCAATGACTCCAGCTGGTAGACCATTCCATGGGTCAACCACCCTCTCTGTGAAGGAAAAACCTTTGCATCCCCCTGAATCTTCCTCCCCTCAATTTCATCTCATGTCCTCTCATCCTACTGCTGTGATTGCCCTTAAAAAGCTCCTGGTTGGAGACTCTGTTTATACCCTTCAGAAACTTGAATGTCTCAATCATGTCCCTGTCTGTCCCTGCACTGTTCCAGGGAGTATATGAGTTCCTGTAACCTGCTTTCACATGGCAACTTATGGAGACCATGTATCATTTTGTTGCCCTCCTCTGTACTGTCTCCAATCTATGTCCTTCCTGAGATAAGGTCTCAGAACTGGACGCAGTACTCAAGGTGGGGTCTCACCAGGGACCTGTACAATAGCAGGCTCACTCCTTTCTTCTACTTGTGATGCCCTTCCCATGCATCCCAGCATCCTGCTGGCTTTCTTTGCTGCCATTTTGCAATATCTACCTACCTTCAAATTGTCTGATATGATAACCCTAGATCCCTCTCCTGATGGGTGGGTGCTAGTTTCTCCCCTCCCAGGTAGAAGTCTGTCTCTGGGTTGCTTCTGTCCAGATGCATAATTTTGCACTTTTCACATTGAATTTTAACTGCCACAAGTTGACCAATGTTCCAGCCTGAGTAGGTCACTTTTCATTTGTTTCTACCCTTGTGCAGTGTCCACCCTATTGCAGAGCTTTGTGTCATCTGCAAACAGGCAGACCTTCCCCCTCAACTCCTCTATGATATCTCAGATGTAGATATTAGAGAGTAATGGTCCAAGGACGGACCCCTGTGGCACCCTGCTTGTCATCTCCCTATCCCCTGATGCCGCCCCATTTACTGTCATGGACTGAGTTCTCTGTTCAAGCCAACTACTCACCCATGCTACCACTTCCTGCCCCACTCCTGCATGGTAGAGTCTGTTTAGCAGCCTTCTGTGTGGTACAGAGTCAAAGACCTTGCTAAAGTCAAGGTAGAATAACATCAACAGCTTCCCCCTGGTCCACAGCCCTAGTAATTGAATCAAAGAACTCAATCAGGTTAGTCTGGTAGGACCTTCCCATTGTGAAGCCATGCTGCTTGGCATCCAGTTGTCCATATTCCTCCAGGAATGCTAGTATCCTTTCTTTCAGCAGCGACTCCATCATCTTACCCACCACTGAGGTGAGGCTGGCTGGGCTGTAGTTTCCTGTCTCCTCGCTGTTACCACTCTTTGTATGGGGACCACTATTGCTCTTTTCCAGTCCTGGGGAACTTTCCTTTCTCTCAAGGATTTGCTAAAAAGATCCACTAGTGTGCTGTCAGTTCATCACTAAGTTCCCTCAATATGCATTGGTGGACTCCGTCCGGCCCCATGGCTTTAGCTACCTTTAGTTTTTATGTTCATTGTGTGCACAAGTGCAGATGAACATGTTGATATGAGAGTTACTAGAGCTAGGTGTGAGGGGTGCCAGCCCAATGGCCAGCAGTGCTGCAGGGGCCGGTCTGTGGCTGGCAAATCAGCAGGCAGTCCTCTGATGGCACTGGTTTGCTGAGGAGGATCATCTCAACAAACATTTCAAAGGACAGAGCTGACGCTGCTCATGGCTCTGTCCTTTGAAATGTGAGCCCTTTAGCTGTGGCTTAGTACATCTTTCCTTATTAAACAATTACCCATTTCCCTGCTGCCACTTAGTGTGTCTTTCCTGGTTAAACAATTTCCCTTCCTTTCCAACTCTAGGATGCCCACTCCAGTGTCGGATGTGCCCCCAGCCCATCTATATCCCTAGTCAACATCAGGGTGCCCAACCTCGTGTTGACATCCCCCCACCACTATTGTAGCACACTGGGAGCACACCCGTGTGCCTAAATTTATATTTATTTTGTACCTGTAAATGAAGAAAACCTTCCTCACAGTATTATTTTTTTCACCTGTAAAATGAAAACCGTCCCTCATTGTCTCCCATCTCCTCCCCATTCTGACCCTCCTTCTGTGCACCCACCTCCCCAAATCCCCTTACTCCATACTTACCTCCAAGGTCAGCAGATGTGATCTTCTGTGGAGTGGGATATGTCTGCACTCTTCAAAGCCGACCGCAAACTGAAAGAATGAAAGGTAAGTTGTATAATGGGAGTCAATGGGGTTCAACTTAGGTTGATATTTCAACCATTTTAGGAATTTTGGCCCCAAAGTTTCCACCTACCTCATGAACATGTCACTGTCATTTCAAGATCTCAGTCCTGGAAGGTGATTTCACAGTCACGCACGGAATCACCTTTTGGGACCAAGTAATGAAATGACAGTGCCACTGTTCATGAGGTGGGGTCCCAAAAAGCCCATGTTGCAAATTTGGTGAAAAAATTCCAAAAAATGACTGTGTTTCAAGCGTGCATTGCACAGTTTCTACACACACCCGTAACTTCGACAATTTTTACTATTTTGACTCCAGATTTTCAACATTGCCATTTTTTCACACCTCTTTAAGAATAGTACAGCTGCCATTTTTCACATCCTACCTGAAATGTGTTTTAACACCAGTTGCACATAATGGCACGGTCGCTGTGCTAAATCAGCTTTCAGGATGGAGTAACAAAATCACAGTGCTACTGTTCGTGAGGGGAGATCCCAAAAAGCCCATGTTGAAAGTCTGGTGAAAAATTTCCAAAAATTACCGTGCTATGGGTGTACGTTGCTCAGTTTCTATGCACACTCGTAACTTTGCCAATTTCTCACATTTTCACTTCAGATTTTCAACATTGCCATTTTTTTCACACCACCTCATGAACAGTACAGCGGTCATTTTCACATCCTGCCCAAAATGTGTTTTAGCACCTATGGCACCGAATGGTGCATTCGCTGCATGAAATCACTTTTTGGAATTGAGTAACAAAATTATAGTGCCACTGTTCATGAGGTGGTGTCCCAAAAAGCCCATGTTGAAGATTTGGAGTAAAAATATCAACAAACATCTGTGGCATTAGGGTTTCCAACTGTAACATCCCACCCTGTAGAGACTGACAGGCATCAGGCGTGTGCCTTGGGATCGCCGCCATAATGCTCACACCATTCCACCCCCACCCCACCCTGGCAACCAATGACAGGCATCGGGTGTGCCTTGGAGTATTTGTCCCAAATGTTCACCCCACTCTCCTATACTGCACCCATCTCAGCTTATTTCATTATGGAATGGGGTGAGCATTAGGGCCAAGACCTCAAGGCACACCATGATGCCAGTCAGTGTCTGCAGGGTGGCGGTGGAATGGTGTGAGTGTTACAGCCAATGGGACACCCCAATGCCTGTCAGTCTCTGTAGGATGGGGCATTAGGGTTGGAAACCCTAACGCCTCATTAAGGAAGTAAATCAGGGGGGATGTTTGATGTCACCTACCTTGATTTCAGCAAATAGTTCCAAAAAATGATGGTGCGCTACACCTGCTGCATGGGGGTGCTCTATCAGGACTGCCAGTCCCAAATTAACATGCATATACCAAGATTAGGCACCTCTTCAGAAAATAACGTCCAAACTCACAAATGCAATCCAAATATTGATTTCAGCAAAGCCTTTAACAACGTCCAACACAGAAGGCTGATTAACAAGATGAGTAGTCTGGCAATGGGCAAGCTGATAAACTGGTTAGAAACTGACTGACAGACAGGAGGCAAAGGGTGGTGGTAGTGGATCCAATCTGGGGAGAGGGGATGACCAGTGGGTTACCAGGAAGAAGTCCTGAACTAGTCCTGTTCAATGTCTTCATTACAGACATTGCAGAAGGCTAGAAGGAAAGGTCTGTCTGCCTGTTTGCAGATGACTCCAACATCTGAAACAGAGTGAATACTCCAGAAGAGGTGGAGAAATGAGCAGGGCATGGAGAGGCTTGAAAATGGTCTGAGGAGTAGCAACTGAGGTTCAATGCAAAGAAATCCAAATAATGCACCTGAGAAGAGGTGTCAAAGCAGAGCACAAATGTTGCAAGGATGGCCAGTGGCATGCTGGGGTGCACAGACAGAGGTATCACTAGCAAAAGGCACAAGGTGGTGATGCCATTGTATAATGCACTAATGAGGCCTCACCTACAGTACTGTGTGCAATTCTGGAGGCCACAAATGCACAAGGACATTGACAGGGTGGAGGTAGTCCACAGAAAGGCAACCAAGATGGTACATGGCTTGCAACACAGAACATATCAGGTGAGATTAAAAGGACCTCAATATGTACTTATTGGAGGAAAGGAGGGAGTGGGGGAACATGATAGATACATTCAAGTACCTCAAGGGCATAAGTAAGGTGCAGAGGTGGGCATCTTTCAATACATCAAAAGTTCAGCATTGACAAATGCTTGTTTTTTATCCTAAAAAAAAAAGAAAACCATTCATCATTGTCCGCTGTGTAAACCCCCTCCCCTAAACAGTATACAGACACTGGGGGGGTGCCCAATCCCCCGGTGTCCTCATCTGTCCATCCATTGTTGTCCGCTGTGTAATCCCACCCCAAACAGTATGCATATACTGGGGTGCCTAATCCCCAGTGTCATCTGTCTGTCCATTGTTATCTGCTGTAACCCCTAAAATAGTATACAGACACTGGGGTGCCCAATCCCCAGTGTCCTCATCTGTACAGCAAACTCCTGAAAAAACAGAAACTGTTCCTTGTCATTTTTTCCTGTAAAAGAGAAAACGTTCATAGTTGTCCATTCTGCTGTTATCCAACCCCTACCTCCCACTCAGGACCCACCACCCCAAACTTACCCACCTGAGGTCCGTCACAATAATCTACCTTGTGTTTCAATAGAGTTTTGGAACCCCACCTCACAAACAACTTCACTGAAGCAATTTTCAAACATTCACCCCACGACACCAGTGCACATAATGAACATTCGGCATTGACAAATGCTTGTTGTAATTCTGTCCTACCTCTCTATTGTGAACGGGTTTGTGTCCATTCCCCAGATGACTTCTGTCCCCTTGGGGTGGGTCCATTCCCAGGTGCCTCCTTAGTAAAACTGAGCAGAAGTACTATTTAAGACTTCTGCCTTTTCATTGCCTTCTTCTACCCTCTTCCCATCCCTGCTCACGGCCTGACAATGCCTTTGTTTTTCCTTTGTCGTTACGTACTCTAAAGAAGGACTTATCACTCCTTTAACCCCCACGCTATGTCTTCCTCAGTCTGTGCCTTTGTTTTTGAGATCACCCTTGCCGCCTCCCTCAAGCTGCACATGTATGCCTCTGTGGTAGTGTGGGCTCCAATAACAGATTTTACAACCAATTTAAGATGTATAAAAATGCAGAACTCTGCATTCATCATTTTATTTGTTTCAATAAATCAAAGAAACTAAAATAAAATGATGAAAAAGTAAATATGTACAGAAAGGAAAATAAATGGTGTTAGTCCTTCACACCTCTCAAACAGCAGGATATTCTTCTTCTTTCCTCAGACACAACATAAAAGAATTCCTTCAGTCTCTCCTTTCCTTAGCACAGTGTGAAAACGTGCACACTCTCTAGCGCACCTTCTCTCACTGTGGTCAGAAAGCTACTGACCACCTCTCCACTCTTTTCTCCCCTAGAGGACTATCTTTATATTATTTGCTTGATGACCTCAGAGGTCAGGTGATCGCACCCTTAATCTACATCAGGGTTTCTAGATCATTTTGAGACATACATGCAGTATAGGAACCTTCAAGCACAATCTGGTACTTGGTAACTACTCAGCACATAGAATAAACAGTGTACTATCTTAACTGTGAAAGCAGAAAACCACTCATTAGTTGTATGATGATGTCAGAAGGTTGCTTTGGCTCCTCCCCTTAATGACATACTCTCCCCTAGCTCCATAAAACCGAGCAGTTCAGGGGCAGCCAGCCCTATAGCAGGACCTTCCTGAACAGTACTGCAGACTGGGTATTTACACTTTTATTTATTTTGGTTATTTCTGTTGTAATCAAAACATGCATCTCAGTGGGTTATATAGGATTAAGAGTTCTTTCTTAGAAAATTAGGCAGATAAGGGTGCACTCCTTTATTTGCTTCTTTTTGTAAGGGCAAAAGTTCTCATATATTTACAATAATTTGAAATCTTTTTCATAACATTTTTCTTTATGCAGAGAATTAAACAGTAACCATAGGCAGTCTCAAAATCCCCAAAAGATCATGTCTCCTCTCTTCTGGATAGTTTAATGCGCATTTAGCTTTGTAAAAATGTTTTAAATATTCTGAGTGGCTGAAACCTTTCAGCCATCGGCTAGAACTTTCACTATGAGCTGAACTCTACAGCGAGTGACAACTTTCACCCTTTCCTTTCACTGGGCACATTTATGCTTAAACAGCTAGGCAACACTGGTGTGAGGGACATCTTCCATACCTCCTCAGCTCACCGGGGTGTTCAATTTCCTTTATTTACCTTATTTTCAGGTGTTACCTCCTGCCCCACCAGCCTTCCTCGGACTTCTCTTCTTGAGCCTTACGCAGCTCTTTTACTGTCCACAGCACTATTATCCTGTAGTAGGCACTGCCTGGCCTACAGAAACCGTAGCAAGCGGTCTTTCTTTATTTTAACAAGTTTTCTTTCTTTAAACTGCTTGCTCTGTGATCATGCGCACAAGGAGCTCTGCGGCAGCATGATCATGCGCACTATCATGCAGGGCTTTGTGAATGTGTGAGGGTGCGCACAATACTTCGGGAATCCATTACCATTCCCTATACAGTAGCATGGCAAGAACAATAAACATAGGGGCCCAGATGTTCAAACAGCACCCAAAAAGTGCGCAATAGCAGGAGCAAGTGCAAGTCCATTACGCCCATGCGCAAGAGGCGCGATATTCAAAAACTGAGCCAGCCAAACTGCGCCTACAGCCGACGACTGAATATCACACCACCTGCGCCATAGCACAGCTAGGAGGAAGCTGAGTAGATCTGATGCGCCATAGCAACAAGGGATGTCCAGCTAAGCAGTCCAGAGGCACCATAGGCAACCAGTGAGCCCCCAGCAGCAGGGTGGCAATGCAACTGCACAACCAGGGAGGTAGGGGCCCACCACCCATGCCACAGATGGGCACAGGAACACACAGCAGAACAGACATCATCCTCCCACACCCCATGCACTGCACAACTGGGGGAGGGCTGGAATAACCACTGGCCCATGGAGACAAGCAACCAACCCACAGCCGGGCCATGGTGCCCCATCACACCCCCTGGCAAGCTGTGACTGGCACACAAGGAGGGCTGACCACCCCATGCCACACCATCCCCCCAATGCAGAGCACACCCTGCACCGTGACCCCCAGACACCCTACCCAGGAGCAGCGTCCACCACTGCAGGAAACCCCATGCATGCCACCACCCCCACTGTGACAATGCAACTCTGTGCACCACAGAACCATGCAAGGCAGCCCCACCATGAGCACTCCATCAGCGGGTGGCAGCACACAGCGATGCAATAATGGCATACAGTGCCACCACGCACAGCCTCCGGAGGTACAGCTGAGAGACCAACCATCGGCCGGCACACGAGGTACCCCACACGGACAGGGCATGCCCCGACACCACCACCAGTGGTACAGCACCCTGCACACTCTCCCAATGACACACTTGACCCAGCACTGGCCACAACAGCCAGCGAGAGCCCACAGTGGTGCATGGAAGCATGCACCACACTCGATGCCACAGTGCATGGACAGACATCCACCCATACCCAAGGTCACAACAACACAGGGACGCAGTAGCGGGGTACCCAAGCCCCCAGCATGGGCCCATGTAAACTGTGTACACACAATCTGCAGTCCTCCATGGCACAGGAGTGGCAGCCACCCTGCGCAGGCACTGTGGACCTGTACGCCACCATCATTTGCCCAGAGCACAAGTCACAGGCAGTGGTGCACATCCCCTGCAACACACACAAGCCACAGCATGGAGGTGGGTCAACAACTGTGGAGGCCACAGTGTCACCCGAGGCAGACATGCACCACACCAGTGACAGGAGGCAACCCAGCATTGTGATGGGTACAGTGGCTGCCCTGCATGGACAGCCACTACTGACATGCCAGAAAACTGTGCAGGTCACAGACATGCATGGGTGTCAGCTGCACAGGCCATGGATGGGCTGACAGGGGTGCCATGGACACAGAGCATGCACCATGGACCACTGCACACAGTCATCCAGTGCACAGGGCACAACACACACACCACAGACACTGACTGATAGCTACCCCCCACACCATAGTCACCTCCCCATGGACACACACACATACCCATGACTGCACCACCCCTGACGCCATGCACACCACTGCAGCTGAGCACCTATAGCCCGCTGCAAATCAGAGACCACCACAGTATTCATATCAAAAGATCTGTATTCCAAAACAATATCGAAATGAACTATATACAATACTAAATACAAAGTTGGGGGGGAGGGCCACAAACAAAGTGGGGGTGGGTAAGGGGCAGGGGTGAACAAATGGGACAGGAAAAGAGGGGTGTGAGGGTGGGTCCAGGGGGGTAGGGGATATCAGGGGCAGAGGGACTGTTAACGGGAGCCCCTCTCCCCGCTCTGGCTGCTCCACTGCCGGTGCCTCCTGCAGACCCTAAGCTGGTCGATCCGTTGAAGGATTTCTAGTGCCACAGTCAAGATCTCCCTCAACACCTCCCTGATCTCCATCAGCTGGCGGACACCTAGGACAAGGAACACAGTCAATAGGTGTGAATGCACAGCCCATACAGCCCACCCACTGTGCATGGCATACGGCCGTGGACATGCCTCTGTGATGGTGTGTGACCACCCAGTGATCACGTCCACAAGACCTGCCCACCCAGGGCATACAGCCATGCGGAACTCTGCACACACCCACCGCCAAGTCATGCACAGCACCACCGTGGCCGTTTAGTGACATGGCTATGTGGTGCGAAGGCAGTGGCACAGCCATGTACCCGGTGCATGCATGGACCACCATCAATGCACTCCCAGACATGCAGTGCCACTGGACAGTGCTGACTGTAACAAGTTGCGTGCATGGCAGTGGTGTCAATGGATGGTGGTCATGCCCCGCTGCCCACCCTGTTACACAGCATGCAATAGTAATCATGGAGGTATGGCACTCACCATCATTGGGCCGGTCCTCGGCGCTGTGGACCGCCACCCTCCTCACGCCCCTGTCCTCTTGGTGGCGCCAGATTTCACGGGCTAGACGCCTCCTCAGGCCCTGTGGTGCAAACATGGAGAGAGGAACATCAGTACAATCCTGTAGCAAAGCCCTCCTGCCCTCAAGTGTGTCCTCCAGCCAGCCAGACCCACCCCACACCCTGATAACACCACCACAGCCAACACCAGGTGGTCCCTCCCATGTGCTGAACACATACAACCGTGATACCCATATAGAAGATTAAAGTGTGTTGACATAACACCTACCTGGCGCGGGCACCGCAGCCCCTCCTGGCACGCCCCCGCAGGTGGGCAAGCAGATCTGGCTCCTCTCCGCCACAGGTCACCATACCTGTGGTGGCACTGCTCTGCTGTCCGCCCCCTTCCTGTGGCCTCCTTTAGTGCAGTGGCCACCTCCTCCCACACCTGGCTCCTGGACCTGTCCAGGGGTGCCTCCCCAAACAGTGGTCCATGGAGTGGCTCCACTATGGCCACTAGGTTGGCCAGTTCTACCTGGCTCCACTGTGCAGCCCTCCTCCGAGCCATTCTCCTAGCTCAGTCGGCCAAAATGGCGCTCTGCAGCGCGGCTCCCCACGTGCAGATGCTGTGCAGTACAGCGCTGCCATTCCCTATTGCGCTGTCACCGAACAGCACGGTAGTGGTGCACCCATGCCTGACACATGGCTCTAGGGGCAAGGTCAGGCACAGGGGTCAAGGGGCTCTGGCACACGGACAGGCACAGCACCATTGGAACCCAATGCATGTAGCATGATTGGATGCCCTGTGTGCTACCTCCAGTAGTGGCCTACTGCGCTGTTGCCCCACTGCACCTATGGTGGCCCAGTGCCACAGCGCCATGTAGGTGAACATCACTGTAGCACCACTGGCACAATGGTGGCTATGCCCTGCATTGCTTCCCGGCACAGCACGCCAGCAGCGCAGCAGACGCCCGCCAGCAACCCGGCATGCAGTGAGGTGTACTGTGCATGTCACAGAACCGCGCCTGGCTCAGCATCGCTCACACAATTGCGCAAGCGCAACAGCACGATATTCAGTCGTCATATGCAAAACAGCTAATCAGCCATTCAATGGCACAGCACTGCAATTTGCATCCACTTAAAGTTGCGCCTCACCTCATTTGCATGGGTTGCGCTTATAAAGTGCAACATTGGGCTGCACTGGCCATAGTCGATTACTGCAGTCTATTGGTGAGTTGCATGCTGTTTGGGAGTGTAGACCGGGATTTAGGGACATGCATGGGACTGCATGACAATAGGTAACAATTGTCATTCTTACAGGCTAAATAATGACCGAGCGAGTTGTGGGAGGAGGAAACACAGTGGTGGGAGGAGGAGGAGGCCTAATTTCACCAAGGCTGAGACCGATGCCCCTGTTTGAGGCCTACCTGGATCAGGAGCCGCTTCTCAGCGGATGGCAGGGAACACCTCAGCGATGCTGCTGCATGGGAGGAGGTGGCACATGCAGTGAACCTGCATGGTAGCCACCAGCGCCTCGCAGGAGTGCAAGAAGAAGATGGGCACAGACAGGAGGAGGATAAAGGAGAAGGTGGTTGCCATCAGGGCAGCACGAGCTGCAACAGGTGAGGGGCCAGCTGGAGGTGATACACCTGACCCTACAGGAGGAGAGGGTTGCTGGAAGCATGCAGCATTGTGCCATTGAGGGTGTTCCGGGTGGTGGCTTCCAGACGGGTGGTATCCCATCACTGCATGGTAGGTCATGGTCCGTCTATGGGGGGGGCAGGGTAGGTCACATGCAGTAACGCAACTTTGTTTTCCCTTACAGATCCTGAGTGTCTGCATGGGTCAGCGGTGGTGGGCCTGTCCACTGAGGACAGTCAGCTGGAGATGGAGGAGGGTTCATCCACCTCCACAGGTATACGTGGCTCAGTGCGACAGTGGGCCCGCCTGGCTGTCCACACTGATGTTGTTGGAACAGGTGCGGAGGAGGCCCTGCCCGTGTCCCAGTGTGCCAGCGTCCACGGATGCCAGCATGCTGTGACTCGGGCCGGTGCCGGGTCCGTCACTGATGATGATGTCGCTAACGGCATGGGCAGTGACATGTGTGTGCCATGGGATGGCCACACAGCAGGTAACATCACGGCCATGGCTGTGAGTGGTGCTGCCGTGGAGGCCTGCGTGTCAGCACAGTCCCAGCCTGTGCCTGTCAGCACCAGTGGGGCAGCACTGGTGTGTGTACAGGACAGTGGGACTGTTGCAGCCACTGCAGCGGCACCAGTGAGCCCTGGGGAGCAGCAGCCGGAGGGGCAGCATCAGCAGTCGGCCAATGGGCTTGGGGGTACAGGGTCAAGGGGCAGCATCTGTGCACCACCTGTGGACATGCCCAGACCTGGTCTTAGTGTGCAGTGCCCACCCTCAAGGGGTGCTGAGCATCAGGGCTGTGCATACCCTGAGGGACAGGATGCCGAGGAGGCAGATGACCTCTTGATGAGCACACCCACCTACCCAAGCATCAGTCCAGCAACAGATGCAGCTATGCACATCGGTGGATGCACTGTGTGTGGCTCTGGAGTGGGCAGAGAGTCGCAGCAGAGACACCACTCTGATCCTGGCAGGGATGGACCGCTAGGGAGGATGTGACCACTGCCATTGATAGGCTAGACACAGGCATTCACTGCTGTCATGGCCACAATGGGCACAAAGTCATGTGCCCATGCGTCACAGACACCACGCAGTGCACTGTCCACCCCCCATTCCCGGTGTCATGTCACACCCTCCCTGTTGACACCAGGTTCAGCTGTGGGCATCCCAAGCATGCCTGGCGCAGGCATGTTTGGTGTGCTGCAGACCCCTGCACGAGCACGGTCGCTTCATGCAGTGGAACCCCTGGGGACCATCGGTGTCACCCCATGAGGCCAGTGGTTGGCCTGTCAGTGCTGGTGGGTCTCGGCAGGGCTGCCCACGCATCCATGGTGGCTGGGGCACTGTGTTGCATGACTGACCTGTCTCCCAACACGGCTACTGTCTGGTGCTGCCCTGTGTGCATTGTGTCTTTCAGCGGGCATTGCACGGGTGGGTACCCAGCCCTGCAGGCGGACACACAGTCCATCTGCACACCCTCCCAGCTGCTGTCCGCAGTTGCATGTGCATGATGATGCCTGCATTGCGCTGTATACCAATGTGCAATGGTGCTCAGCATCTGACACATGCATATGGACAGGCAGTGGGCGTGGTGGTCTGTGGACATGTGTGGCTAGGGGTGGCATTCTGAGTCGGTGTGCCTCCTACCCTTTGTGCATGTTTGGTGCATTGTGTGTGTGTGTGTCCATCTGCGTGGCATGTTAGACCTCACCCATCCCTGGTTGTGTGTGTGTGGTTCCATGCCCTGCCACTTCCTTGATGGCATGCACCCTGGTGTGTGTCCATGCATGTTTGTGGGTTGTGCTTAGCCACTGTTGGTTGCACATGGCCCCATGACTTACCTGGGTTGGCTGAAGTGCTCCTCCTGATGGTGTCCCGTGCAGCTGTGCCAGCTGGAGCAGTCGGGGTCCCGTCGCCTAAGGGGCTGCCCATCACCATCATCACCGGCAACCTCGCTATCCCCATCGCTGTCCCCCTTCAACCTGTACAGCTATCCCACATCTGTGGCCATGTTGTGCAGGATGCACAGGCCAGGAATAGCCTGCAGACCTTTGAGGGGCTGTACTGTAGGCACCGCTGGAGGTGTCCAGGCAACAGAAACGTGCCTTCAGCATCCTGAACACCGCTCGATGACATTACATGTGGTGGCGCGCGGCTCATTGTAGCGTTGCTGTGATGGGGTCGCGGCCGCCGGTAGGGTGTGAGCAGCCAGGGACAGAGTGGGTAGCCACTGTCACCTGTGTGTAGAGGTGGAGGTTAGTTTGGTGATCAGCATCACCTGCCCCGGCCATGTAGGCCACTACCCATGTCACCTCTGACCATGCCCCCAGGCCCTATGATTGTCCATGTGGTTTGCATACTCACCCACTAGGTGGCCAGTGGGGATATCCCACTCTAATCTGTGGCACAGTGATGACTGGTGCCAGATGAAGGCATCATGTGCTCCCCAGGGTGCGTGGCACAGACATTGATTATGCGCCCCTGGCATCACACACCACCTAGCATTTGATGCTGGCATAGCCCTTTTGCGATTGATGTATGCGGCCCCTTGGGACCAGGTGGTGTGCGGATGGCCACATGGGTGCAGTCTATTGCCCCTAGCACGCCAGGCATACATGCTACCCTGTGGAACTCCTGTATGTTTGCTGTGCGCTCCGCCGGTGTGCTGGGGAAATGGATGTACTCCACAGCATGTGGCAGCAGTGTGCTGAGGAATTGGGTGAGGTGGCGTGGCGTGACGTGGCCGACTGGATTATGCCTGTGGTGTCCCCAGTTGGTCTCTGGAAGGTACCCATGGTGAGCAAGCACATGCAAGCTGTCACTTTCGTCTCCACTGACAGGGCATGGCTTTGTCGTGTGGGTGCCTGCATCACATCACTGCACAGCTCACAGAGCCACCTCAGAATTGCCCGATTCAGGCGGTACCGGCCCACAATCTCGGTATCACTGTACAGCTCAAAGCTGGTGCGGGCTCGGTACTGCCTGTTGGGGGCATACCACCAACGGGCCCTTCCACGGCCACGCCCCCCTGCTGCCCACCTTCTCACCCCCTCATTACGGCCTCCATCTGGAAGGTGGCACTGGCTATGTCCCTGACTTGTGTTCACCCCCCCGGCAGCTGTTACTGTATTCCCCTGCTGTCCTGACTGCTACTTCCCTGCACCAGGAACACATGCCTGTGCTTGCCTCACTGCAGTGTGGTGTACTTCCCTTCTGCACTGTCTCCCACACCTTCCCTGTGCCTGTTGCTTCCAGATGCCCTTTCCTGCTTGGCCCTGTGTGTCCCTGCTGCCCAGTTTTCCCTGCTAGCTTTGGCTCTCATGTGGCTTCCTGTAGCATTCTTGCCTCTCCCTTGCTCCCTTTTATTTTGGCTCATTTCGCTTATGGTGCAACTTCTGCTTGTTCCCTATTGCGCATGGCTAAGTTGTTAAATATCGCACGGCACCATTTATGCATGGTTCCTCCCCTTCAGTTGTGCATGCATTCATTATCACTGCGCTGTTGCTCAGCGTGATTTGGGGGGGCGCAACTGCCTCCTGCTGAATATCACAGAATGGTGCATTTTCGGACTTGCGCAGGCACAACCCCTATTGCGCATGGCTCAACTCTTTTGAATATCTGAGCCAGGGTGTTTAAACAGGAAATACCTTAAGAAACATACTGCTTTCTCTAATCACATACAAAATACTTCCCATGAATGGGGGGTCAGGCTGTGATGGAAGGGATAGAAAGCAAAGGTTTGAGAATATCAGGTTGCCACCCTGATAAGAAAGAAAAGGAAAGAAGGAATTTAAGGAAGAAGATAGGATAGAGTGAAAGAATAGAAATAATGGCTGCCTGAATAAACGGAGTGATACTGACACAGCCTCCTATCTATTTCACTGTTTGAGCTCTTGTATCTTTGGAATGCTAGTCTCTTTTCCTCACTGCAGTTGCCACCTCCTCTGTGAACCATAGCGGATTTCTTTTTCTTCATCTTACTGACTAGCCTGGAGTATTGTGCAGTTACCTCTGCTAGTGTTTCTCTTATGTTTATCCAACATTCCTCTACACCTCCTTTTGTCTTCCTCTTCAGGATATCCCTAAAGCATATTCTTATCTAATCGAAGTATGTTCTTCTGAAGAACAGTAAATTAGATTAGGATGTGATGTAGCCCATGCTACTCGGTATTGATGGCATTTCCCAAGAGGAAACATTCATGGAGTATAACATGCACGATATTGCATGTTTATTCAATGAGACTCGAAACAGACTCAATGAATTGATCTTCCAGAACAACAGAGAAGCCTCAGAGCAACACAAAGGCAGGGAAATCCTTTGTTCAGCTTATGGCACTTTTGCTATAACCACGATCACCAATCTCTTCCAAGATCTGGAATCAGGGCAGATCCTGGATTTGATCCATGACAAAAGTATGGCTAACTGATATTGCCCCTATTGTAGAACCCTGACATGCCCTACCAGGTGTATGGACAGGACTATGTTCTTTTCTTTGGCAACAGCATGGAAATGGAAATTACGTGAATCACTCTGAATTTTGATCTTCTTGGACAAGTCTCTGCCACTCATTCACATTAATGTGGAGTACGCTGAGGTGCTAGGATCCAGCAGGAGCAACTTTTCAGAAGGGCCGTGCCTGAGATTGAGCCATGAGGAAGTGGCACCACAAGCCCCAGCGCATGCAGTAATAACTATCTCGGCCAACCTCCAACCGCCTCAGTACCTTTTTTTTCCGAGGAGGTGCAGCGTAACTAACCTAGAAAGGACTATCTAAAATTTGGACATAAGATAGTCCGAATTACCAGTTTAAGAAGGGTCAACAACAAAGTCTTCACAGCTCAGCCATTGAGGGAGTGAAGACCATAAACAGCGTGAGCTCGAGGGTGGTGTGAATGAGTGGTGGGACTTCATCCATGAAGATCAAGAATTACGTAGGTACATACTTCCATATCTTCCTGACATAAAGTCTCCACCACTGATTCACACCAGTGGGAGAGTACCGAGCTAAATAATCCCCCAAGATGGGCAGCAGGAAATAAAGAGCTCATGTGCTTAGGACAAAAGCTCTTTAAGAATGGTCCTGCCAAATGACAAATGTCATCTGGCATGGACATCCAAGGCATAGTAGTTAACGAATGTATGCATGGAGCTCCAGGTAGCTGCATTGCAAATATCTGAAATGGGCACATTACGGATTTCTGCCAGAGATGCCACGACTGCTCTAGTAGAGTGAGCATACACTCTGCCTTCCAGCATGACCTGTGCCACAGAATAGCAGTGGCAAAGATGTGCCACCTAGCAACAGGTTGAACCAGCCAGGTCTCGATGAAGGAAACAAACAGTTTCTGAGCCTTGCAAATTTCTTTCATTCTATCTAGATAGAACTGCAATGCTCTCTACATCCAGCTAATGAAGGGTACGCTTCCTTCATTCTGGAAATTTGCAGTAGGTAGGAAGGACTAAAGGTTGGTTTAGATGGAATTTGAGACAACCTTAGGGAGAAACTTAGGATGAGTCCTAAGAACTACTTTGTCCTTGTGAAATATAGTGTACGGGGTCTGTGACCCGTGCGTGTATTTCAGCAACTCTACAGGCTGGAAGTAATGGCCACCAGGAAGGCCGCTTCAAGTGAGGAATTTCAACTCAAGTGGCTAGAGGCTCCAAAGGTTTACAAGTGAGCATGTCTAGCACAAGGTTAATGTCCCAGACTGCAACTGGACATCTAATAGGAGGTCTAGTATGCACAATATCTCTAAGAAACCTCTTAACTACAGGCAACTGAGCCAGCAACATGGAAAGTACCGCTCACGTGATATGCTGAAATGGCGAAAGATGAACTTTGACTATGGAGCACTGCAAACCTGAATTTGAGAAGTCTAAGAAATACTCCAAGACTTTATTTGGTGGACAGGAAAAAGGGTTCCAAGAGGATTCTGCACACCAGATACAGAAACACTTCCATTTAGCTGTGTAGGTTTTTCTAGTGGCCAGCTTACGCGCCGCCAAAACAATAACTGAAACTCTATGAGAAA
This sequence comes from Neoceratodus forsteri, assembly GCA_016271365.2. Lineage (NCBI taxonomy): Eukaryota > Metazoa > Chordata > Ceratodontiformes > Ceratodontidae > Neoceratodus > Neoceratodus forsteri. Next base: position 691,608,378 of record CM028129.1, read on the forward strand.
CATTGAACCTATTCACCTTTCTCTCTTCAGGAGCCAAGCATGAAGGTGAAGCAACTTCAGATTGGGATGGACCACAGGACCCTGGGGCAGAAGGTTCGCTGAAGGAAGCATTTTGGGGGTTCCGACAGCCTGTTGAATAGTGGGAACCATATCTGCGAGAGCCGAAGGGGCAATGAGAATCATTCTGCCCCACTGAGACTCAATTTGAGTAGTACCCTGAATTAGGGAAGAGGAGGGAAAGCCTATAGAAAGCGCTTTGTCCACCGCAGCCTGAACGATCCTGACAAAAAATGCCAGGTCCAGGATTTCTGGAGCAGAAGAGAGGCAGTTTTGCATTGAATGGGGATGCAAAAAGGTCCAGGTCTGGAGTTCTCCACTCTTTGAAGAGTGACTGAACAATGGTTAAGTTGAGAGTCCACTAGTGAAGATCCACCTCCATTCTGCTGAGATGGTCTGCCAGCTCATTTTGTACTCCTGGCAGGTAAACTGCCTGAATCAGAGCCTTGTGCTCCAGACACCATTCCCACACTTTCATTGCTTCCCTGCATAATGGGTAGGAGTGTGCACCGCCCTGTTTGTTGATGTAGTACATCACTGCCTTGTTGTCTGTTTGGAGGAGAATGTTCTTGTGACAAAGTATGTCCTCGAAATGCGGACTGCATAGAGGCTCTCATTTCCAGAACATTTATGTGAAGTTGAGACTCATCCTGAGTCCACGTACCCTGGGTGTGGAGATCCCAGCAGTGAGCTCCCAACCCATCAGAGACACGCCTGTTGATCCAGAGGAGAAGGGTATCTTTCCAGAAGGTTGTCCTCCTGAGACCACCAGGTGAGCAACTCTTTAGAGGTTCTGTCACCTTAATGAGAAAAGACTGAGGGTGAGTGGTAGGAGACCACTGAGCACTGAACATCCACTGAGAGGTTCTCATGTGAAGATGAGCCAAGGGTGCAGTGAACACCAAGGATGCCATGAGGCCCAGAATCCGTATCGAGATAGCTCGAACTGAGCTGTGTTCTCTAATGTATTGGGCCATCTGTAAGATATCACTCCTTCTGTCCTCTGGGAGAAAAGCCTTGCACAGGAGGTGTCCAGAAGAGTTTCTATGAAGGGAGCTGCTGGAGGGCTGCAACTGCAACTTGTTGAGGTAAAGCAGGACTCCCATGGATGTGAAGAAGTCTGAGGCCATGGCTACAGCCTCCAGAGTCTCTTGCCTGGAGGGACTTGCTAGGAGCCAGTCATCCAGATATGAGAACACTTGTATTCTGATTTTTCTGAGGTGCACCGTGAGAATTGCACAACACTTTGTAAAAACTTGAGGCACCAAGGGTAGCCCAAAGGGCAGGACTCTGAACTGATATTGTTGACCCAATGCCATGAACCTTAGATATTTGTGGTGCTTTGGGTATGAGAATGTGTTGGTTGGCATCCTGCATGTCCAGGAGGCTAGCTAATCGTGTCGATGAATCAAAGGTAGCAGGGTACCAAGTGATATCATCTTGAACTTCTCCTTTGTGAAGGAACTTGTTTAACTTTCTGAGATACAGAATGGGAGCATGCCACCAGTTTTCTTTGGGACCAGAAAGTAATGGTAGTAGGAACCTGTGTTTCATTGATCCAGTGGAACTACTTCAACTGTCCCATTGTTCAGAAGGCCTTGTACTGTACCTGGAAGCAAGAAGGTCTGACTGTACTGCCGACAGTCTGGGCTGTCATTTGGGAGGATGATCCAGAGGGTTTCTGAAAGATTGAGAGAGTACCCCTCATGGATTATCCGGAGGACCCATTTGTCTGATGTTATAGATTTGCAATGGTTGAAGAACCAAGTCAGACGTCCTCCCACTGCTGAAGAGAAGTCCTCCTCAGACAGCTGAGGTGGGACCTGGGCCAGAAACTCAGAAGGTGGCACTGGGCACTTTGGGCCCGTGTGCCTCCTGCTGCACTTGCTTTTGCTGCTGAGGGTTCTGGATTTTGTTAAAACCTCCTCTGCCCTGAAAGGACTGACGGTTGTGAAACTGTTGCTTGTTCCCACCCCTGGAGGGATGGGCGTAAGGTCTTGCTGTCAAAATGGCAGACCTAGTCTTCCATGTGGCCTCTAGTGCTTGCTCCACCTGAGGTCTGAACAGGTGGATACCGTCGAAGGTAAGGCCATGACCTGCTGCTGGGCATCATTCATGAAGCCCAGTACACAGCCAAGAGTGGCAACGGGTGCAGATGCCAACCACCGCTGCCCAGGAAGCAGTATCAAGGCATCCATTGCATCTTTAACCTGTTTGTTATTGGACTCGATACCCCTAGTTATGGTTTGAAGTAACTCTGAGCTAACCTTCAATTCAGGCAGAGCTTCTACCATTGCTTTGAGTGAAATCCAAAGGACACATTCATATTGAGAAAATAACCCTGGTAGCTGGCAATGTGCATATCCAGGGTTGAGGCAGCAAAGACTGTCTTACCTAAGGTGTCTATCTTGTGAGATTCTTTGTTTATATGCTGGGCTGTAGATCCCTGAGGTAGGACAGCCTTACCATTCTCTGCCAGGACTACAATGGTATCAGCAAAGGCTTGTAAGGCCAAAATGGGCGATCCTTGGGAGGGCATACTTCTATCTATAGGCCTGGCCATGGAAGGAATGAGAGCGGATTCTTCCACATCATCTGTGAAAGGGTCTTGAAAGAGGGCTATACCAGAGGGTTAAATCCATAGGGATTTCCGGACATGAAGATATTGGAGATGCAAAAGCTTCCCAGGATCGATTTCTATAGTCTGGAGAGAAAGAGTAGAATTTAAATTCTTCAGCAAAGACTTAAAGGAAAGGTCCTCAACAACAAGCTCTGCAGGAGGATTGATCCCTGCTCCCAGGACATTGTCTGCATCAACATCATCACCCAGGCGAAGATCTGGATCAGGCTTAAAATCATCTCTTGACAGTCCAGGGGGGACTGCATAGACAGGAAAGGAGTGAAAATCTGGAGGAAGGAGAGAAGAAGAAAGAATCGGAGTCAAAAAACCCTGAAGACTGGACGGCGCCGCACTCATCCCCAGCGCCATCGAGGAAAACGGCACCGAGAACAAAGAAGGAGGTGCAATCGGAAATGGCGACACACATGGCACCAACAAAGAGCGTGGCACTGACAGATCCCCCGGTGTGCAGACGGCACCGACAGAGCCTGCAGCCCCGCAGATGGTGCCTACACAGCCCACAGCACCACAGATGGCATCGATGGAGCCCACGGCACTGCAGATGGTGTCGAGAGAGCCCTCAGCACCGGAGAAGTTGGCACTGCAGACGAAGACAACATCACAGGAGTCTGAAAACTGCAATTAGAAGTAAAAGAGGGAAAAATGGCAGGAGATAGAGGCATCGGTGTGGACCCCTGTGCCACAGCCATGTGAAGGGGATAAACACCCGAGCGCAGAGTCGACGGCACCGAAGAAGGTGCTGCATGACTAGGAAGGCCCAACCGCCTACCTGCCCATCCAAAACTGAAAGGCCCAAAGGCCCCGTGTCAGACTGACCAGCTCAGGCAACTGGACCAACCTCCCAGCCCACTGCTCCATAAAAGCAACCCACTGGTGAAATTGTTCATTGGAAGCTCCTCCAATAGGCGGGAGGAGCCCTATGTCGAGAAGGTCAGCCAACAGAGACAGAAACCAACGACCCAACAGAGGTGGAGACTCAGCGCCTGGCCTATTAACTGACCGCTCATGTGCAGACGTACGTCATTGATCTCCTGCACATTCTCATCACTGTGACCTGTATAATCTTCTTCCTCTTCACTTACTAACCGCACCTCTCCCACTGTGCCAAACTCATCTCTAAATGCTGGCTAGGATCTCACCTGCATACCTAGCCTCCTCCTTTCTACTCCTCCTCCTCCTTCTGTTCATTCTCTAAGGTCTTCAGATTCACAGACCCTAGTTGTTCCTCGTTGTTCCATGTTGACAGGTCAGTCCGCCTTCAAACACCGCTTTCCCAAAATTTGGAATGCCCTCCCTCCACACATTTGGCACTCATCATCTTTTCATTACCTCTCCACTGCCCTTTAAAATTTCCATTTCTCAAACTGAACCTGTTTCTTGCAATTCTAATGCTGCCCTACACCTCCCTCTTGCCCCCCTCTCCTTTCAAGGCCTATCATATTAACTACTGTACATATGCTTGTAAATATCACACCTATAAGCACACCAATTGTTGTTTTTGCACTTCTAGTCTGTGAATCACTGCACTGTTGCAACTTCTGTATTGTATGTTAGTTTCATAATTTGTATTATTGCACTACTTGTTCATTGTATTGTTTTGTGCTTCCTCTCTGTGAATCACTGCATTGTTGCACCTTCAATATTGTCTGTAAGTTTCAAAATTTGTATTATCACATTACTTTGTTCATTGTATTGTTTTATCTTGTATTATTGCATGTAGTATCCCTGTACCCCTCCTCCCCAGGTCACACCGGGAGATGAGCAACTTGTTTTTCAGTGTGCCTTCCTTGTGAAACATTTCAATAAATAAATAAAAGGTGGGCCGTACCTCTCAAGGTAGACTCTGGCCAAGGGTCTAGCTTTACAGCAGAACTGATGCAGGAATGTTTGCTGTTATTGGTGGTAAGCCAAAAGTTTCACATTGCATACCATCTTCAGTCATCTGGACAGGTAGAGAGAGCTAACAGACAGATCAAACTAATGTTGTGTAAGTTTGCAAATGAGAATGTTAAAGGTTAGGACACTTTATTGCCTCTTACTCCAATAGCAATCAGAGCTACCTCAGCTGCAGCAACCCAGTGTACACCCTTCGAGGTTATGACCAGCAGACAAATGAGACTACCTGAACATCTGTGGTTTGATCTGAATGCCCCTACCACAGACAGAGTGTTAGGCGGACACTTACGTCATGAAACTGAAAGACAATCTACAGACATACCTTTTGTTGCCAAGAATCTGGGCCAGGCCCAGCAGCAATTAAAATATACTTTGACAAGAATGTCAAAGAAGTCGATTAGCAAGTCAGGGACCAAGTAATGGTGCTGAAATTTTCCACTCTGCCCACCCATTTGCAAACAAATGGGCAGGCCTCATGACATCATCAAAAATTGAGCCCTGCTGTCTACCAAGTGGATGTTGGACCGCAAGAAATCCATTGACAAATGGTACAATGACAATCAACTAAAACTGTACAAAGTCGATGAATGCTCCTTCCCCTAGCCGGGGGAGGGAGACTTATAAGTTTACCTTTCTGTTCTCTTCTTTTTCAGAAATGATGTTCAGTTTCATCTACCTTATCCCATGCACACTGGCAAGCATGTCTGAGGTCCACCAGATGAATCTCCAGAGACTTCTCCATGTTCCGACCTCTTGGGATCCAACCTACTTTCATCACCTTCCCCTAAAGGTGTAGCCATCACTCTTCCATCCTCAACAGTCACTGTTTGTGAAGGAAAAGATGCCTATCAGAATGCCATGGTGGTATCTCCAGAGCAATCCACTCTACATAGAATGGAAGACTAATAACCCTAATGGATGACAGATTCCAGTATGCTGCCTTTCCAAAGGAACTTTCCAAGGCTGCTCCAATACTCGTATCTGCCCCAATGGAACTTTGTGAATACGTCAAGTTCAGCAGCAACATACTGATCTCCATAACCTCACAGCAATGATGAATCCAGACTTTTGCTCCAGACTCCCCAATATCATCATGTGCCAATTTTGTTCCAATCACTCCATTGTTACAGCTGCTCTTTTCCTTACAGTCATCCCAGCATCAAAGGACAATCCTTTGCAATGTCCAACCATGGAGTCAAGCCCACCCAATGGCCTGGCTGCTACTTCTGTTCTTGGGACTCTCATTAATAATGTTCAATTTCATGCATGTTCCTATTGTTTTGAACCTCACCCACTGGAACATGACCAAGTTTGGCCATTGTTCCTCAACCAACGTTTCCAAGTTTCACACTGTTATGTTGTTAGGTTTAATGGCAGAATATCAAGCATGTGCACAAGACTCTGTAGCTGGGGAACACAGTACAGAACACCGAGGGGTGTTCCACCCACAATATCCAAAGCAGAACATGGGATTTGCTGACATAACATGTGCAACAGGCACTGTTACAGGTCTATTTGGCTAAGAATGTCAATCTGGAACCTAGTCGATTTGGCTAAAATTCAAAGTCAAACCAAAATTTTAATAGAAACATAGAAATTGATGGCAGATGGGGACCAAAGATCCATCTAGTCTGCCCTGAGCCCTGCTCCTTTTAGGATTTCTGTGAGACAATCCTCTGTGTCTGTCCCAAGGTGTTTTGAATTCCCTACTGTTTTGGAGTCAATGACTCCAGCTGGTAGACCATTCCATGGGTCAACCACCTCTCTGTGAAGGAAAACCTTGCATCCCCTGAATCTTCCTCCCTCAATTTCATCTCATGTCCTCTCATCCTACTGCTGTGATTGCCCTTAAAAAGCTCCTGGTTGGAGACTCTGTTTATACCCTTCAGAAACTTGAATGTCTCAATCATGTCCCGTCTGTCCCTGCACTGTTCCAGGGAGTACATGTTGAGTTCCTGTAACCTGCTTTCACATGGCAACTTATGGAGACCATGTATCATTTTTGTTGCCCTCCTCTGTACTGTCTCCAATCTATGTCCTTCCTGAGATAAGGTCTCCAGAACTGGACGCAGTACTCAAGGTGGGGTCTCACCAGGGACCTGTACAATAGCAGGCTCACCTCCTTTCTTCTACTTGTGATGCCCCTTCCCATGCATCCCAGCATCCTGCTGGCTTTCTTTGCTGCCATTTTGCAATATCTACCTACCTTCAAATTGTCTGATATGATAACCCCTAGATCCCTCTCCTGATGGGTGGGTGCTAGTTTCTCCCCTCCCAGGTAGAAGTCTGTCTCTGGGTTGCTTCTGTCCAGATGCATAATTTTGCACTTTTTCACATTGAATTTTAACTGCCACAAGTTGGACCAATGTTCCAGCCTGAGTAGGTCACTTTTCATTTGCTCTACCCCTTGTGCAGTGTCCACCCTATTGCAGAGCTTTGTGTCATCTGCAAACAGGCAGACCTTCCCCCTCAACTCCTCTATGATATCTCAGATGTAGATATTAGAGAGTAATGGTCCAAGGACGGACCCTGTGGCACCCTGCTTGTCATCTCCCTATCCCTGATGCTCCACCTACTGTCATGGACTGAGTTCTCTGTTCAAGCCAACTACTCACCCATGCTACCACTTCCTGCCCCACTCCTGCATGGTAGAGTCTGTTTAGCAGCCTTCGTGTGGTACAGAGTCAAAGACCTTGCTAAAGTCAGGTAGAATAACATCAACAGCTTCCCCTGGTCCACAGCCCTAGTAATTGAATCAAAGAACTCAATCAGGTTAGTCTGGTAGGACCTTCCCATTGTGAAGCCATGCTGCTTGGCATCCAGTTGTCCATATTCCTCCAGGAATGCTAGTATCCTTTCTTTCAGCAGCGACTCCATCATCTTACCCACCACTGAGGTGAGGCTGGCTGGGCTGTAGTTTCCTGTCTCCTCGCTGTTACCACTCTTGTGTATGGGGACCACTATTGCTCTTTTCCAGTCCTGGGGAACTTTCCTTTCTCTCAAGGATTTGCTAAAAGATCCACTAGTGTGCTGTCAGTTCATCACTAAGTTCTCTCAATATGCATTGGTGGACTGTCCGCCCCATGGCTTTAGCTACCTTTAGTTTTTATGTTCATTGTGTGCACAAGTGCAGATGAACATGTTGATATGAGAGTTACTAGAGCTAGGTGTGAGGGTGCCAGCCCAATGGCAGCAGTGCTGCAGGGGCCGGGTCTGTGGCTGGCAAATCAGCAGGCAGTCCTCTGATGGCACTGGTTTGCTGAGGAGGATCATCTCAACAAACATTTCAAAGGACAGAGCTGACGCTGCTCATGGCTCTGTCCTTTGAAATGTGAGCCCTTTAGCTGTGGCTTAGTACATCTTTCCTTATTAAACAATTACCCATTTCCCTGCTGCCACTTAGTGTGTCTTTCCTGGTTAAACAATTTCCCCTTTCCCTTTCCAACTCTAGGATGCCCACTCCCAGTGTCGGATGTGCCCCCCAGCCCATCTATATCCCTAGTCAACATCAGGGTGCCCAATCCCCGTGTTGACATCCCCCCCCACCACTATTGTGGCACACTGGGAGCACACCCCGGTGTGCCTAAATTTATATTTATTTTTGTACCTGTAAATGAAGAAAACCTTCCCTCACAGTATTATTTTTTTTCACCTGTAAAAATGAAAACCGTCCCTCATTGTCTCCCCATCTCCCTCCCCCATTCTGACCCTCCTTCTGTGCACCCACCTCCCCAAATCCCCCCTTACTCCATACTTACCCTCCAAGGTCAGCAGATGTGATCTTCTGTGGAGTGGGATATGTCTGCACTCTTCAAAGCCGACCGGCAAACTGAAAGAATGAAAGGTAAGTTGTATAATGGGAGTCAATGGGGGGTTCAACTTAGGTTGATATTTCAACCATTTTTAGGAATTTTGGCCCCAAAGTTTCCACACCCTACCTCATGAACATGTCACTGTCATTTCGCATCTCAGTCCTGGAAGGTGATTTCACAGTCACGGCACGGAATCACCTTTTGGGACCAAGTAATGAAATGACAGTGCCACTGTTCATGAGGTGGGGTCCCAAAAAGCCCATGTTGCAAATTTGGTGAAAAAATTCCAAAAAATGACTGTGTTACAAGCGTGCATTGCACAGTTTCTACACACACCCGTAACCTCGACAATTTTTACTATTTTGACTCCAGATTTTCAACATTGCCATTTTTTCACACCTCTTTAAGAATAGTACAGCTGCCATTTTCACATCCTACCTGAAATGTGTTTTAACACCAGTTGCACATAATGGCGCAGTCGCTGTGTAAATCAGCTTTCAGGATGGAGTAACAAAATCACAGTGCTACTGTTCGTGAGGGGAGATCCCAAAAAGCCCATGTTGAAAGTCTGGTGAAAAAATTCCAAAAATTACCGTGCTATGGGTGTACGTTGCTCAGTTTCTATGCACACTCGTAACTTTGCCAATTTCTCACATTTTCACTTCAGATTTTCAACATTGCCATTTTTTTCACACCACCTCATGAACAGTACAGCGGTCATTTTCACATCCTGCCCAAAATGTGTTTTAGCACCTATGGCACCGAATGGTGCATTCCCTGCATGAAATCACTTTTTGGAATTGAGTAACAAAATTATAGTGCCACTGTTCATGAGGTGGTGTCCCAAAAAGCCCATGTTGAAGATTTGGAGTAAAAATATCAACAAACATCTGTGGCATTAGGGTTTCCAACTGTAACATCCCACCCTGTAGAGACTGACAGGCATCGGGCGTGTGCCTTGGGATCGTCGGCCATAATGCTCACACCATTCCACCCCCACCCCCACCCTGCAACCAATGACAGGCATCGGGGTGTGCCTTGGAGTATTTGTCCCAAATGTTCACCCCACTCTCCTATACTGCACCCATCTCAGCTTATTTCATTATGGAATGGGGTGAGCATTAGGGCCAAAGACCTCAAGGCACACCATGATGCCAGTCAGTGTCTGCAGGGTGGCGGTGGAATGGTGTGAGTGTTACAGCCAATGGGACACCCCAATGCCTGTCAGTCTCTGCAGGGTGGGGATGGGGCATTAGGGTTGGAAACCCTAACGCCTCATTAAGGAAGTAAATCAGGGGATGTTTGATGTCACCTACCTTGATTTCAGCAAATAGTTCCAAAAAATGATGGTGCGCTACACCTGCTGCATGGGGGTGCTCTATCAGGACTGCCAGTCCCAAATTAACATGCATATACCAAGATTAGGCACCTCTTCAGAAAATAACGTCCAAACTCACAAATGCAATCCAAATATTGATTTCAGCAAAGCCTTTAACAACGTCCAACACAGAAGGCTGATTAACAAGATGAGTAGTCTGGCAATGGGGCACAAGCTGATAAACTGGGTTAGAAACTGACTGACAGACAGGAGGCAAAGGGTGGTGGTAGTGGGATCCAATCTGGGGAGAGGGGATGACCAGTGGGTTACCTCAGGAAGAAGTCCTGGAACCAGTCCTGTTCAATGTCTTCATTACAGACATTGCAGAAGGGCTAGAAGGAAAGGTCTGTCTGCCTGTTTGCAGATGACTCCAACATCTGAAACAGAGTGAATACTCCAGAAGAGGTGGAGAAAATGAGCAGGGACATGGAGAGGCTTGAAAAATGGTCTGAGGAGTAGCAACTGAGGTTCAATGCAAAGAAATCCAAATAATGCACCTGAGAAGAGGTGTCAAAGCAGAGCACAAATGTTGCAAGGATGGCCAGTGGCATGCTGGGGTGCACAGACAGAGGTATCACTAGCAAAAGGCACAAGGTGGTGATGCCATTGTATAATGCACTAATGAGGCCTCACCTACAGTACTGTGTGCAATTCTGGAGGCCACAAATGCACAAGGACATTGACAGGGTGGAGGCAGTCCACAGAAAGGCAACCAAGATGGTACATGGCTTGCAACACAGAACATATCAGGTGAGATTAAAAGGACCTCAATATGTACTTATTGGAGGAAAGGAGGGAGTGGGGGAACATGATAGATACATTCAAGTACCTCAAGGGCATAAGTAAGGTGCAGAGGTGGGCATCTTTCAATACATCAAAAGTTCAGCATTGACAAATGCTTGTTTTTTATCCTAAAAAAAAAAGAAAACCATTCATCATTGTCCGCTGTGTAAACCCCTTCCCCTAAACAGTATACAGACACTGGGGGGGTGCCCAATCCCCCGGTGTCCTCATCTGTCCATCCATTGTTGTCCGCTGTGTAATCCCACCCCCAAACAGTATGCATATACTGGGGGTGCCCAATCCCCCAGTGTCATCTGTCTGTCCATTGTTATCTGCTGTGTAACCCCCCCAAAAACAGTATACAGACACTGGGGGTGCCCAATCCCCCAGTGTCCTCATCTGTACAGCAAACTCCCTGAAAAAAACAGAAAACTGTTCCTTGTCATTTTTTTCCCTGTAAAAGAGAAAAACGTTCATAGTTGTCCATTCTGCTGTTATCCAACCCCCTACCCTCCCACTCAGGACCCACCACCCCAAACTTACCCACCTGAGGTCCGTCACAATAATCTACCTTGTGTTTCAATAGAGTTTTTGGAACCCCACCTCACAAACAACTTCACTGAAGCAATTTTCAAACATTCACCCACGACACCAGTGCACACAATGAACATTCGGCATTGACAAATGCTTGTTGTAATTCTGTCCTTACCCTCTCTATTGTGAGCAGGTTTGTGTCCATTCCCCAGATGACTTCTGTCCCCTTTGGGGTGGGTCCATTCCCAGGTGCCTCCTTAGTAAAAACTGAGCAGAAGTACTCATTTAAGACTTCTGCCTTTTCATTGCCTTCTTCTACCCTCTTCCCATCCCTGCTTACGAGCCTGACAATGCCTCCTTTGTTTTTCCTTTTGTCGCTTACGTACCTAAAGAAGGACTTACTGCTTCCTTTAACCCCCCACGCTATGTCTTCCTCAGTCTGTGCCTTTGTTTTTGAGATCACCCTTGCCGCCTCCCTCAAGCTGCACATGTATGCCTCTGTGGTAGTGTGGGCTCCAATAACAGATTTTACAACCAATTTAAGATGTATAAAAAATGCAGAACTCTGCATTCATCATTTTATTTGTTTCAATAAATCAAAGAAAACTAAAATAAAAATGATGAAAAAAGTAAATATGTACAGAAAGGAAAATAAATGGTGTTAGTCCTTCACACCCTCTCAAACAGCAGGATATTCTTCTTCTTTCCTCAGACACAACATAAAAGAATTCCTTCAGTCTCTCCTTTCCTTAGCACAGTGTGAAAACGTGCACACTCTCTAGCGCACCTTCTCTCACTGTGGTCAGAAAGCTACTGACCACCTCTCCACTCTTTTCTCCCCTAGAGGACTATCTTTATATTATTTGCTTGATGACCTCAGAGGTCAGGTGATGCACCCTTAATCTACATCAGGGTTTCTAGATCATTTTGAGACATACATGCAGTATAGGAACCTTCAAGCACAATCTGGTACTTGGTAACTACTCAGCACATAGAATAAACAGTGTACTATCTTAACTGTGAAAGCAGAAAACCACTCATTAGTTGTATGATGATGTCAGAAGGTTGCTTTGGCTCCTCCCCTTAATGACATACTCTCCCCTAGCTCCATAAAACCGAGCAGTTCAGGGGCAGCCAGCCCTATAGCAGGACCTTCCTGAACAGTACTGCAGACTGGGTATTTACACTTTTATTTATTTTGGTTATTTCTGTTGTAATCAAAAACATGCATCTCAGTGGGTTATATAGGATTAAGAGTTCTTTCTCTTAGAAAATTAGGCAGATAAGGGTGCACTCCTTTATTTGCTTCTTTTTGTAAGGGCAAAAGTTCTCATATATTTACAATAATTTGAAATCTTTTTCATAACATTTTTCTTTATGCAGAGAATTAAACAGTAACCATAGGCAGTCTCAAAATCCCAAAAGATCATGTCTCTCTCTTCTGGATAGTTTAATGCGATTTAGCTTTGTAAAAATGTTTTAAATATTCTGAGTGGCTGAAACCTTTCAGCCATCGGCTAGAACTTTCACTATGAGCTGAACTCTACAGCGGTGACAACTTTCACCCTTTCCTTTCACTGGGCACATTTGTGGCAAAACAGCTAGGCAACACTGGTGTGAGGGACATCTTCCATACCTCCTCAGCTCACCGGGTGTTCAATTTCCTTTATTTACCTTATTTTCAGGTGTTACTCCTCCTGCCCCAGCGCTTCTCGGACTTCTCTTCTTGAGCCTTACGCAGCTCTTTTACTGTCCACAGCACTATTATCCTGTAGTAGGCACTGCCTGGCCTACAGAAACCGTAGCAAGCGGTCTTTCTTTATTTAACAAGTTTTCTTTCTTTAAACTGCTTGCTCTGTGATCATGCGCACAAGGGCTCTGCGGCAAGCATGATCATCACGCACTATCATGCAGGGCTTTGTGAATGTGTGAGGGTGCGCAACAATACTGGGAATCCATTACCATTCCCTATACAGTAGCATGGCAAGAACAATAAACATAGGGGCCCAGATGTTCAAACAGCACCCAAAAAGTGCGCAATAGCAGGAGCAAGTGCAAGTCCATTGCGCCCATGCGCAAGAGGCGCGATATTCAAAAACTGAGCCAGCCAAACTGTGCCTACAGCCGACGACTGAATATCACACCACCTGCGCCATAGCACAGCTAGGGAGGGGAAGCTGAGCAGATCTGATGCGCCATAGCGCAACAAGGGATGTCCAGCTAAGCAGTCCAGAGGCACCATAGCGCAACCAGTGAGCCCCCCCCAGCAGCAGGGTGGCAATGCAACTGCACAACCAGGGAGGTAGGGGCCCACCACCCATGCCACAGATGGGCACAGGAACACACAGCAGAACAGACATCATCCTCCCACACCCCATGCACTGCACAACTGGGGGAGGGCTGGAATAACCACTGGCCCATGGAGACAAGCAACCAACCCACAGCCGGGCCATGGTGCCCCATCACACCCCCTGGCAAGCTGTGACTGGCACACAAGGAGGGCTGACCACCCCGTGCCACACCATCCCCCCCAATGAGAGCACACCCTGCACCGTGACCCCCAGACACCCTACCCAGGAGCAGCGTCCACCACTGCAGGAAACCCCATGCATGCCACCACCCCCACTGTGACAATGCAACTCTGTGCACCACAGAACCATGCAAGGCAGCCCCACCATGAGCACCCATCAGCGGGTGGCAGCACACAGCGATGCAATAATGGCATACACAGTGCCACCACGCACAGCCCCCCGGAGGTACAGCTGAGAGACCAACCATGCGTCGGCACACGAGGTACCCCACACGGGACAGGGCATGCCCCGGACACCACCACCAGTGGTACAGCACCCTGCACACTCTCCCAATGACACACCCTGACCCAGCACTGGCCACAACAGCCAGCGCAGACACCCACAGTGGTGCATGGAAGCATGCACCACACCGGATGCCACACAGTGCATGGACAGACATCCACCCATACCCAAGGTCACAACAACACAGGGACGCAGTAGCGGGGTACCCAAGCCCCCAGCATGGGCCCATGTAAACTGTGTACACACAATCTGCAGTCCTCCATGGCACAGGAGTGGCAGCCACCCTGCGCAGGCACTGTGGACCTGTACGCCACCATCATTTGCCCAGAGCACAAGTCACAGGCAGTGGTGCACATCCTGCAACACACACAAGCCACAGCATGGAGGTGGGTCAACAACTGTGGAGGCCACAGTGTCACCTGAGGCAGACATGCACCACACCAGTGACAGGAGGCAACCCAGCATTGTGATGGGTACAGTGGCTGCCCTGCATGGACAGCCACTACTGACATGCCAGAAAACTGTGCAGGTCACAGACATGCATGGGTGTCAGCTGCACAGGCCATGGATGGGCTGACAGGGGTGCCATGGACACAGAGCATGCACCATGGACCACTGCACACAGTCATCCAGTGCACAGGGCACAACACACACACCACGGACACTGACTGATAGCTACCCCCACACCATAGTCACCTCCCCACGGACACACACACATATACCCATGACTGCACCACCCCTGGCACTATGCACACCACTGCAGCTGAGCACCTATAGCCCGCTGCAAATCAGAGACCACTCACAGTATTCATATCAAAAGATCTGTATTCCAAAACAATATCGAAATGAACTATATACAATACTAAATACAAAGTTGGGGGAGGCCACAAACAAAGTGGGGGTGGGTAAGGGGCAGGGTGAACAAATGGGACAGGAAAAGAGGGGTGTGAGGGTGGGTCCAGGGGGGTAGGGGATATCAGGGGCAGAGGGACTGTTAACGGGAGCCCCTCTCCCCGCTCTGGCTGCTCCACTGCCGGTGCCTCCTGCAGACCCCAAGCTGGTCGATCCGTTGAAGGATTTCTAGTGCCACAGTCAAGATCTCCCTCAACACCTCCCTGATCTCCATCAGCTGGCGGACACCTAGGACAAGGGAACACAGTCAATAGGTGTGAATGCACAGCCCCATACAGCCCACCCACTGTGCATGGCATACGGCCGTGGGACATGCCTCTGTGATGGTGTGTGACCACCCACAGTGATCACGTCCACAAGACCTGCCCACCCAGGTGCATACAGCCATGCGGAACGCTGCACACACCCACCGGCCAAGTCATGCACAGCACCACCATGGCCGTTTAGTGACATGGCTATGTAGTGCGAAGGCAGTGGCACAGCCATGTACCCGGTGCATGCATGGACCACCATCAATGCACTCCCAGACATGCAGTGCCACTGGACAGTGCTGACTGTAACAAGTTGCATGCATGGCAGTGGTGTCAATGGATGGTGGCCATGCCCAGCTGCCCACCGTGTTACACAGCATGCAATAGTAATCATGGAGGTATGGCACTCACCATCATTGGGCGGTCCCTCGGCGCTGTGGACACGTCACCCCTCCTCACGCCCTGTCCTCTTGGTGGCGCCAGATTTCACGGGCTAGACGCCGCTCCTCAGGCCCTGTGGTGCAAACATGGAGAGAGGAACATCAGTACAATCCTGTAGCAAAGCCCTCCTGCCCTCAAGTGTGTGCCCTCCCAGCCAGCCAGACCCACCCCACACCCTGATAACACCACCACAGCCAACACCAGGTGGTCCCTCCCCATGTGCTGAACACATACAACCGTGATACCCATATAGAAGATTAAAGTGTGTTGACATAACACCTACCTGGCCGTGGCACCGTGCCCCTCCTGGCACGTCCCCGCAGGTGGGCAAGCAGATCTGGCTCCCTCCGCCACAGGTCACCATACCTGTGGTGGCACTGCTCTGCTGTCCGCCCCTTCCTGTGGCCTCCTTTAGTGCAGTGGCCACCTCCTCCCACACCTGGCTCCTGGACCTGTCCAGGGGTGCCTCCCCAAACAGTGGTCCATGGAGTGGCTCCACTATGGCCACTAGGTTGGCCAGTTCTACCTGGCTCCACTGTGCAGCCCTCCTCCGAGCCATTCTCCTAGCTCAGTCGGCCAAAATGGCGCTCTGCAGCGCGGCTCCCCGTGCAGATGCTGTGCAGTACAGCGCTGCCATTCCCTATTGCGCTGTCACCGAACAGCGCGGTAGTGGTGCACCCATGCCTGACACATGGCGCCTAGGGGGCAAAGGTCAGGCACAGGGTCAAGGGGCTCTGGCACACGGACAGGCACAGCACCATTGGAACCCAATGCATGTAGCATGATTGGATGCCTGTGTGCTACCTCCAGTAGTGGCCTACCGCGCTGTTGCCCCACTGCACCTATGGTGGCCCAGTGCCACAGCGCCATGTAGGTGAACATCACTGTAGCACCACTGGCACAATGGTGGCCATGCCCTGCATTGCTTCCCGTGCACAGCACGTCAGCAGCGCAGCAGACGCCTGCGTCAGCAACCCGGGCATGCGCAGTGAGGTGTGTACTGTGCATGTCACAGAACTGCGCCCTTGGCTCAGCACGTTCAACACAATTGCGCAAAGCGCAACAAGCACGATATTCAGTCGTCATATGCAAAACAGCTAATCAGCCATTCAATGGCACAGCACTGCAATTTGCATCCACTTAAAGTTGCGCCTCACCTCATTTGCATGGGTTGCGCTATAAAAGTGCAACATTGGGCTGCACTGGCCATAGTCGATTACTGCAGTCTATTGGTGAGTTGCATGCTGTTTGGGAGTGTAGACCGTGGATTTAGGGACATGCATGGGACTGCACAGTCACAGGTAACAATTGTCATTCTTACAGGCTAAATAATGACCGAGCGAGTTGTGGGAGGAGGAAACACAGTGGTGGGAGGAGGAGGAGGCCTAATTTCACCAAGGCTGAGACCGATGCCCTGTTTGAGGCCTACCTGGATCAGGAGCCGCTTCTCAGGGATGGCAGGGAACACCTCAGCGCATGCTGCTGCATGGGAGGAGGTGGCACATGCAGTGAACCTGCATGGTAGCCACCAGCGCTCCGTGCAGGAGTGCAAGAAGAAGATGGGCACAGACAGGAGGAGGATAAAGGAGAAGGTGGCTGCCATCAGGGCAGCACGAGCTGCAACAGGTGAGGGGCCAGCTGGAGGTGATACACCTGACCCTACAGGAGGAGAGGGTTGCTGGAAGCATGCAGCATTGTGCCATTGAGGGTGTTCCGGGTGGTGGCTTCCAGACGGGTGGTATCCCATCACTGCATGGTAGGTCATGGTCCGTCTATGGGGGGCAGGGTAGGTCACATGCAATAGCGTAACTTTGTTTTCCCTTACAGATCCTGGAGTGTCTGCATGGGTCAGCGGTGGTGGGCCTGTCCACTGAGGACAGTCAGCTGGAGATGGAGGAGGTTCATCCACCTCCACAGGTATCGTGGCTCAGTGCGACAGTGGGCCCGCCTGGCTGTCCACACTGATGTTGTTGGAACAGGTGCGGAGGAGGCCCTGCCCGTGTCCCAGTGTGCCAGCGTCCACGGATGCCAGCATGCTGTGACTCGGGCCGGTGCCGGGTCCGTCACTGATGATGATGTCGCTAACGGCATGGGCAGTGACATGTGTGTGCCATGGGATGGCCACACAGCAGGTAACATCACGGCCATGGCTGTGAGTGGTGCTGCCGTGGAGGCCTGCGTGTCAGCACAGTCCCAGCCTGTGCCTGTCAGCACCAGTGGGGCAGCACTGGTGTGTGTACAGGACAGTGGGACTGTTGCAGCCACTGCAGCGGCACCAGTGAGCCCTGGGGAGCAGCAGCCGGAGGGGCAGCATCAGCAGTCGGCCAATGGGCTTGGGGGTACAGGGTCAAGGGGCAGCATCTGTGCACCACCTGTGGACATGCCCAGACCTGGTCTTAGTGTGCAGTGCCCACCCTCAAGGGGTGCTGAGCATCAGGGCTGTGCATACCCTGAGGGACAGGATGCCGAGGAGGCAGATGACCTCTTGGATGAGCACACCCACCTACTCCAAGCATCAGTCCAGCAACAGATGCAGCTTGCGACATCGGTGGATGCACTGTGTGTGGCTCTGGAGTGGGCAGAGGAGCGTCGCAGCAGAGACACCACTCTGATCCTGGCAGGGATGGACCGGTTGCGGGAGGATGTGACCACTGCCATTGATAGGCTAGACACAGGCATTCACTGCTGTCATGGCCACAATGGGCACAAAGTCATGTGCCCATGCGTCACAGACACCACGCAGTGCACTGTCCACCCCCCATTCCCGGTGTCATGTCACACCCTCCCTGTTGACACCAGGTTCAGCTGTGGGCATCCCAAGCATGCCTGGCGCAGGCATGTTTGGTGTGCTGCAGACCCCTGCACGAGCACGGTCACGTTCATGCAGTGGAACCCCTGGGGGACCATCGGTGTCACCCCATGAGGCCAGTGGTTGGCCTGTCAGTGCTGGTGGGTCTCGGCAGGGCTGCCCACGCATCCATGGTGGCTGGGGCACTGTGTTGCATGACTGACCTGTCTCCCAACACGGCTACTGTCTGGTGCTGCCCTGTGTGCATTGTGTCTTTCAGCGGGCATTGCACGGGTGGGTACCCAGCCCTGCAGGCGGACACACAGTCCATCTGCACCCCTCCCAGCTGCTGTCCAGCAGTTGCATGTGCATGATGATGCCTGCATTGCGCTGTATACCAATGTGCAATGGTGCTCAGCATCTGACACATGCATATGGACAGGCAGTGGGCGTGGTGGTCTGTGGACATGTGTGGCTAGGGGTGGCATTCTGAGTCGGTGTGCCTCCTACCCTTTGTGCATGTTTGGTGCATTGTGTGTGTGTGTGTCCATCTGCGTGGCATGTTAGACCTCACCCATCCCTGGTTGTGTGTGTGTGGTTCCATGCCCTGCCACTTCCCTTGATGGCATGCACCCCTGGTGTGTGTCCATGCATGTTTGTGGGTTGTGCCTTAGCCACTGTTGGTTGCACATGGCCCCATGACTTACCTGGGTTGGCTGAAGTGCTCCTCCGTGATGGTGTCCCGGTGCAGCTGTGCCAGCTGGAGCAGTCGGGGGTCCCGTCGCCTAAGGGGGGCTGCCCATCACCATCATCACCGGCAACCTCGTCATCCCCATCGCTGTCCCCCTCTTCAACCTGTACAGCTATCCCACATTCGTTGGCCATGTTGTGCAGGATGCAACAGGCCAGGAATAGCCTGCAGACCTTTGAGGGGCTGTACTGTAGGGCACCGCTGGAGGTGTCCAGGCAACAGAAACGTGCCTTCAGCATCCTGAACACCCGTTCGATGACATTACATGTGGTGGCTCGTGCCTCATTGTAGCGTTGCTGTGATGGGCCGCGCCGGTAGGTGTGAGCAGCCAGGGACAGAGTGGGTAGCCACTGTCACCTGTGTGTAGAGGTGGAGGTTAGTTTGGTGATCAGCATCACCCTGCCCGGGCCATGTAGGCCACTACCCATGTCACCTCTGACCATGCCCCCCCAGGCCCTATGATTGTCCATGTGGTTTGCATACTCACCCACTAGGTGGCCAGTGGGGATATCCCCACTCTCGAATCTGTGGCACAGTGATGACTGGTGCCAGATGAAGGCATCATGTGCTCCCCCAGGGTGCGTGGCACAGACATTGATTATGCGCCCCCTGGCATCACACACCACCTAGCATTTGATGCTGGCATAGCCCTTGCGATTGATGTATGCGGCCCCCTTGGGACCAGGTGGTGTGCGGATGGCCACATGGGTGCAGTCTATTGCCCCTAGCACGCCAGGCATACATGCTACCCTGTGGAACTCCTGTATGTTTGCTGTGCGCTCCGCCGGTGTGCTGGGAAATGGATGTACTCCACAGCATGTGGCAGCAGTGTGCTGAGGAATTGGGTGAGGTGGCGTGGCGTGGACGTGGCCGACTGGATTATGCCTGTGGTGTCCCAGTTGGTCTCTGGAAGGTACCCATGGTGAGCAAGCACATGCAAGCTGTCACTTTCGTCTCCACTGACAGGGCATGGCTTTGTCGTGTGGGTGCCATCACATCACTGCACAGCTCACAGAGCCACCTCAGAATTGCCCGATTCAGGCGGTACCGCCCAATCTCGGTATCACTGTACAGTTTCAAAGCTGGTGCGGCTCTCGGTACTGCCTGTTGGGGTATACCACCAACGGGCCTTCCACGGCCACGCCCCTGCTGCCCACCTTCTCACCCCTCATTACGGCCTCCATCTGGAAGGTGGCACTGGCTATGTCCCTGACTTGTGTTCACCCCCGGCAGCTGTTACTGTATTCCCCTGCTGTCCTGACTGCTACTTCCCTGCACCAGGAACACCTGCCTGTGCTTGCCTCACTGCAGTGTGGTGTACTTCCCCCTTCTGCACTGTCTCCCCACACCTTCCCCTGTGCCTGTTGCTTCCAGATGCCCTTTCCTGCTTGGCCCTGTGTGTCCCTGCTGCCCAGTTTTCCCTGCTAGCTTTGGCTCTCATGTGGCTTCCCTGTAGCATTCTTGCGCCTCTCCCTTGCTCCCTTTTATTTTGGCTCATTTCCGCTATGGTGCAACTTCTGCTTGCTCCCCTATTGCGCATGGCGCAAGTTGTTAAATATCGCACGGCACCATTTATGCATGGTTCCTCCCCCTTCAGTTGTGCATGCATTCATTATCACTGCGCTGTTGCTCAGCGTGATTTAGGGGGCGCAACTGCCTCCTGCTGAATATCACAGAATGGTGCATTTTCGGACTTGCGCAGCACAACCCCTATTGCGCATGGCTCAACTCTTTTGAATATCTGAGCCAGGGTGTTTAAACAGGAAATACCTTAAGAAACATACTGCTTTCTCTAATCACATACAATAATACTTCCCATGAATGGGGGTCAGGCTGTGATGGAAGGGATAGAAAGCAAGGTTTGGAGAATATCAGGTTGCCACCCTGATAAGAAAGAAAGGAAAGAAGGAATTTAAGGAAGAAGATAGGATAGAGTGAAAGAATAGAAATAATGGCTGCCTGAATAAACGGAGTGATACTGACACAGCCTCCTATCTATTTCACTGTTTGAGCTCTTGTATCTTTGGAATGCTAGTCTCTTTTCCCTCACTGCAGTTGCCACCTCCTCTGTGAACCATAGCGGTTCTTTTTCTTCATCTTACTGACTAGCCTGGAGTATTGTGCAGTTACCTCTGCTAGTGTTTCTCTTATGTTTATCCAACATTCCTCTACACCTCCTTTTGTCTTCCTCTCAGGATATCCCTAAAGCATATTCTTATCTAATCAAGTATGTTCTTCTGAAGACAGTAAATTAGATTAGGATGTGATGTAGCTCCATGCTACTGGTATTGATGGCATTTCCAAGAGAAACATTCATGGAGTATAACATGCACGATATTGCATGTTTATTCAATGAGACTCGAAACAGACTCAATGAATTGATCTTCCAGAACAACAGAGAAGCCTCAGAGCAACACAAAGGCAGGAAATCTTTGTTCAGCTTATGGCACTTTTGCTATAACCACGATCACCAATCTCTTCCAAGATCTGGAATCAGGGCAGATCCTGGATTTGATCCATGACAAAAGTATGGCTAACTGATATTGCCCCTATTGTAGAACCCTGACATGCCCTACCAGGTGTATGGACAGGACTATGTTCTTTTCTTTGGCAACAGCATGGAAATGGAAATTACGTAACTACCGTAATTCTTGATCTTCTTGGACGAAGTCTCTGCCACTCATTCACATTAATGTGGAGTACGCGGAGGTGCTAGGATCCAGCAGGAGCAAACTTTTCAGAAGGGCCGGTGCCTGAGATTGAGCCATGAGGAAGTGGCACCACAAGCCCCAGCGCATGCAGTAATAACTATCTCGCGTCAACCTCCAACCGCCTCAGTACCTTTTTTTCCGAGGAGGTGCAGTAACTAACCTAGAAAGGACTAATCTAAAAATTCGGACATAAGATAGTCCGAATTACCAGTTTAAGAAGGGTCAACAACAAAGTCTTCACAGCTCAGCCATTGAGGGAGTGAAGACCATAAACAGCGATGTGAGCTCGGGGGATGGGTGGGTGTGAATGAGTGGTGGTGACTTCATCCATGAAGATCAAGAATTACGGTAGGTACATAATTTCCATATCTTCCTGGACATAAAGTCTCCACCACTGATTCACACCAGTGGGAGAGTACCGAGCTAAATAATCCCCCAAGATGGGCAGCAGGAAATAAAGAGCTCATGTGCTTAGGACAAAAGCTCTTTAAGAATGGTCCTGCCAAATGACAAATGTCATCTGGCATGGACATCCAAGGCATAGTAGTTAACGAATGTATGCATGGAGCTCCAGGTAGCTGCATTGCAAATATCTGAAATGGGCACATTACGGATTTCTGCCAGAGATGCCACGACTGCTCTAGTAGAGTGAGCATACACTCTGCCTTCCAGCATGACCTGTGCCACAGAATAGCAGTGGCAAAGATGTGCCACCTAGCAACAGGTTGAACCAGCCAGGTCTCGATGAAGGAAACAAACAGTTTCTGAGCCTTGCAAATTTCTTTCATTCTATCTAGATAGAACTGCAATGCTCTCTTAACATCCAGCGAATGAAGGGTACGCTCCCCTTCATTCTGGAAATTCGCAAAGTAGGTAGGAAGGACTAAAGGTTGGTTTAGATGGAATTCTGAGACAACCTTAGGGAGAAACTTAGGATGAGTCCTAAGAACTACTTTGTCCTTGTGAAATATAGTGTACGGGGGTCTGTGACCCGTGCGTGTATTTCAGCAACTCTACAGGCTGAAGTAATGGCCACCAGGAAGGCCGTTTTCCAAGTGAGGAATTTCAACTCGCAAGTGGCTAGAGGCTCGAAAGGTTTACAAGTGAGCATGTCTAGCACAAGGTTAATGTCCCAGACTGCAACTGGACATCTAATAGGAGGTCTAGTATGCACAATATCTCTAAGAAACCTCTTAACTACAGGCAACTGAGCCAGCAACATGGAAAGTACCGGCTCACGTGATATGCTGAAATGGCGCAAAGATGAACTTTGACTATGGAGCACTGCAAACCTGAATTTGAGAAGTCTAAGAAATACTCCAAGACTTTATTTGGTGGACAGGAAAAAGGGTTCCAAGAGGATTCTGCACACCAGATACAGAAACACTTCCATTTAGCTGTGTAGGTTTTTCTAGTAGCCAGCTTACGCGCCGCCAAAACAATAACTGAAACTCTATGAGAAACATTGAACCTATTCACCTTTCTCTCTTCAGGAGCCAAGCATGAAGGTGAAGCAACTTCAGATTGGGATGGACCACAGGACCCTGGGGCAGAAGGTTCGTCTGAAGGGGAAGCATTTTTGGGGGGGTTCCGACAGCCTGTTGAATAGTGGGAACCATATCTGCCGAGGCCAGAAGGGGGCAATGAGAATCATTCTGCCCCACTGAGACTCCAATTTGAGTAGTACCCTCTGAATTAGGGGAAGAGGAGGGAAAAGCCTATAGAAAGCGTTTTGTCCACCGCAGCCTGAACGCATCCTGACAAAAAAATGCCAGGTCCAGGATTTCTGGAGCAGAAGAGAGGCAGTTTTGCATTGAATGGGGATGCAAAAAGGTCCAGGTCTGGAGTTCTCCACTCTTTGAAGAGTGACTGAACAATGGTTAAGTTGAGAGTCCACTAGTGAAGATCCACCTCCATTCTGCTGAGATGGTCTGCCAGCTCATTTTGTACTCCTGGCAGGTAAACTGCCTGAATCAGAGCCTTGTGCTCCAGACACCATTCCCACACTTTCATTGCTTCCCTGCATAATGGGTGAGTGTGCACCGCCTGTTTGTTGATGTAGTACATCACTGCCTTGTTGTCTGTTTGGAGGAGAATGTTCTTGTGACAAAGTATGTCCCTAAATGCGGACTGCATAGAGGCTCTCATTTCCAGAACATTTATGAAGTTGAGACTCATCCTGAGTCCACGTACCCTGGGTGTGGAGATCCCAGCAGTGAGCTCCCCAACCCATCAGAGACACGTCTGTTGATCCAGAGGGGAGAAGGGATATCTTTCCAGAAGGTTGTCCTCCTGAGACCACCAGGTGAGCAATCTCTTTAGAGGTTCTGTCACTTAATGAGAAAAGACTGAGGGTGAGTGGTAGGAGACCACTGAGCACTGAACATCCACTGAGAGGTTCTCATGTGAAGATGAGCCAAGGGTGCAGTGAACACCAAGGATGCCATGAGGCCCAGAATCCGTTGCATCGAGATAGCTCGAACTGAGCTGTGTTCTCTAATGTATTGGGCCATCTGTAAGATATCACTCCTTCTGTCCTCTGGGAGAAAAGCCTTTGCACAGGAGGTGTCCAGAAGAGTTTCTATGAAGGGGAGCTGCTGGGAGGGCTGCAACTGCAACTTGTTGAGGTAAAGCAGGACTCCCATGGATGTGAAGAAGTCTGAGGCCATGGCTACAGCCTCCAGAGTCTCTTGCCTGGAGGGACTTGCTAGGAGCCAGTCATCCAGATATGAGAACACTTGTATTCTGATTTTTCTGAGGTGCACCGTGAGAATTGCACAACACTTTGTAAAAACTTGAGGCACCAAGGGTAGCCCAAAGGGCAGGACTCTGAACTGATATTGTTGACCCAATGCCATGAACCTTAGATATTTGTGGTGCTTTGGGTGTATGAGAATGTGTTGGTTGGCATCCTGCATGTCCAGGGAGGCTAGCCAATCGTGTCGATGAATCAAAGGTAGCAGGGTACCAAGTGATATCATCTTGAACTTCTCCTTTGTGAAGGAACTTGTTTAACTTTCTGAGATACAGAATGGGGAGCATGCCACCAGTTTTCTTTGGGACCAGAAAGTAATGGTAGTAGGAACCTGTGTTTCATTGATCCAGTGGAACTACTTCAACTGTCCCATTGTTCAGAAGGCCTTGTACTGTACCTGGAAGCAAGAAGGTCTGACTGTACTGCCGACAGTCTGGGCTGTCATTTGGGAGGATGATCCAGAGGGTTTCTGAAAGATTGAGAGTACCCTCATGGATTATCCGGAGGACCCATTTGTCTGATGTTATAGATTTGCAATGGTTGAAGAACCAAGTCAGACGTCCTCCCACTGCTGAAGAGAAGTCCTCCTCAG
This sequence comes from Neoceratodus forsteri, assembly GCA_016271365.2. NCBI lineage: Eukaryota > Metazoa > Chordata > Ceratodontiformes > Ceratodontidae > Neoceratodus > Neoceratodus forsteri. The sequence goes on from CM028129.1 coordinate 691,633,493, forward strand.
ACAGCTGAGGTGGGACCTGGGCCAGAAACTCAGAAGGTGGCACTGGGCACTTTGGGCCCGTGTGCCTCCTGCTGCACTTGCTTTTGCTGCTGAGGGTTCTGGATTTTGTTAAAACCTCCTCTGCCCTGAAAGGACTGACGGTTGTGAAACTGTTGCTTGTTCCCACCCCCTCGGGAGGGGATGGGCGAAGGTCTTGCTGTCAAAATGGCAGACCTAGTCTTCCATGTGGCCTCTAGTGCTTGCTCCACCTGAGGTCTGAACAGGTGGATACCGTCGAAAGGTAAGGCCATGACCTGCTGCTGGGCATCATTCATGAAGCCCAAAGTACACAGCCAAGAGTGGCAACGGGTGCAGATGCCAACCACCGCTGCCCAGGAAGCAGTATCGAAGGCATCCATTGCATCTTTAACCTGTTTGTTATTGGACTCGATACCCCTAGTTATGGTTTGAAGTAACTCTGAGCTAACCTTCAATTCAGGCAGAGCTTCTACCATTGCTTTGAGTGAAATCCAAAGGACACATTCATATTGAGAAAATAACCCTGGTAGCTGGCAATGTGCATATCCAGGGTTGAGGCAGCAAAGACTGTCTTACCTAAGGTGTCTATCTTGTGAGATTCTTTGTTTATATGCTGGGCTGTAGATCCCTGAGGTAGGACAGCCTTACCATTCTCTGCCAGGACTACAATGGTATCAGCAAAGGCTTGTAAGGCCAAAATGGGGCGATCCTTGGGAGGGGCATACTTCCTATCTATAGGCCTGGCCATGGAAGGAATGAGAGCCGGATTCTTCCACATCATCTGTGAAAGGGTCTTGAAAGAGGGCTATACCAGAGGGGTTAAATCCATAGGGATTTCCGGGACATGAAGATATTGGAGATGCAAAAGCTTCCCAGGATCGATTTCTATAGTCTGGAGAGAAAGAGTAGAATTTAAATTCTTCAGCAAAGACTTAAAGGAAAGGTCCTCAACAACAAGCTCTGCAGGAGGATTGATCCCTGCTCCCAGGACATTGTCTGCATCAACATCATCACCCAGGCGAAGATCTGGATCAGGCTTAAAATCATCTCTTGACAGTCCAGGGGGGACTGCATAGACAGGAAAGGAGTGAAAATCTGGAGGAAGGAGAGAAGAAGAAAGAATCGGAGTCAAAAACCCTGAAGACTGGGCCAGGCGCCGCACTCATCCCCAGCGCCATCGAGGGAAAGCAGCACGAGAACAAAGAAGGAGGTGCAATCGGAAATGGACACACATGGCACAACAAAGAGCGTGGCACTGACAGATCCCCGTGTGCAGACGGCACCGACAGAGCCTGCAGCCCCGCAGATGGTGCCTACACAGCCCACAGCACCACAGATGGCATCGATGGAGCCCACGGCACTGCAGATGGTGTCGAGAGAGCCCTCAGCACCGGAGAAGTTGGCACTGCAGACGAAGACAACATCACAGGAGTCTGAAAACTGCAATTAGAAGTAAAAGAGGGAAAAATGGCAGGAGATAGAGGCATCGGTGTGGACCCCTGTGCCACAGCCATGTGAAGGGGATAAACACCCGAGCGCAGAGTCGACGGCACCGAAGAAGGTGCTGCATGACTAGGAAGGCCCAACCGCCTCACCTGCCCATCCAAAACTGAAAGGCCCAAAGGCCCCGGTGTCAGACTGACCAGCTCAGGCAACTGGACCAACCTCCTAGCCCACTGCTCCATAAAAGCAACCCACTGGTGAAATTGCTCATTGGAAGCTCCTCCAATAGGCGGGGAGGAGCTCATGTCGAAGGTCAGCTAACAGAGACAGAAACCAACCGACTCCAACAGAGGTGGAGACAGCGCCTGGCCCTAATAACTGACCGCTCTATGTGCAGACGACGTCATTGATCCCTGCACATTCTCATCACTGTGACCTGTATAATTCTCTCTTCTTCCCTTCACTTACTAACCGGCACCTCTCCCACTGTGCCAAACTCATCTCTAAATGCTGGCTAGGATCTCTACCTGCATACCTAGCCTCCTCCCTTTCTACTCCTCCTCCTCCTTCTGTTCATTCTCTAAGGTCTTCAGATTCACAGACCCTAGTTGTTCCTCGTTGTTCCATGTTGACAGGTCAGTCCGCCTTCAAACACCGCTTTCCCAAAATTTGGAATGCCCTCCCTCCACACATTTGGCACTCATCATCTTTTCATTACCTCTCCACTGCCCTTTAAAATTTCCATTTCTCAAACTGAACCTGTTTCTTGCAATCCTAATGCTGCCCTACACCTCCCTCTTGCCCCCCTCTCCTTTCAAGGCCTATCATATTAACTACTGTACATATGCTTGTAAATATCACACCTATAAGCACACCAATTGTTGTTTTTGCACTTCTAGTCTGTGAATCACTGCACTGTTGCAACTTCTGTATTGTATGTTAGTTTCATAATTTGTATTATTGCACTACTTGTTCATTGTATTGTTTTTGTGCTTCCTCTCTGTGAATCACTGCATTGTTGCACCTTCAATGTCTGTAAGTTTCAAAATTTGTATTATCACATTACTTTGTTCATTGTATTGTTTTATCTTGTATTATTGCATGTAGTATCCCTGTACCCCTCCTCCCAGTCACACAGGAGATGAGCAACTTGTTTTCAGTGTGCCTTCCTTGTGAAACATTTCAATAAATAAATAAAAGGTGGGCCGTACCTCTCAAGGTAGACTCTGGCCAAGGGTCTAGCTTTACAGCAGAACTGATGCAGGAATGTTTGCTGTTATTGGTGGTAAGCCAAAAGTTTCACATTGCATACCATCTTCAGTCATCTGGACAGGTAGAGAGAGCTAACAGACAGATCAAACTAATGTTGTGTAAGTTTGCAAATGAGAATGTTAAAGGTTAGGACACTTTATTGCCCTTACTCCTAATAGCAATCAGAGCTACCTCAGCTGCAGCAACCCAGTGTACACCCTTCGAGGTTATGACCAGCAGACAAATGAGACTACCTGAACATCTGTGGTTTGATCTGAATGCCCCTACCACAGACAGAGTGTTGGCGGACACTTACGTCATGAAACTGAAAGACAATCTTGTACAGACATACCTTTTTGCTGCCAAGAATCTGGGCCAGGCCCAGCAGCAATTCAAAATATACTTTGACAAGAATGTCAAAGAAGTCGATTGGCAAGTCAGGGACCAAGTAATGGTGCTGAAATTCTCCACCCTGCCCACCCATTGCAAACAAATGGGAGCCCTATGACATCATCAAAAATTGAGCCCTGCTGTCTACCAAGTGTGGATGCTGGACCAAGAAATCCATTGACAAATGGTACAATGACAATCAACTAAAACTGTACAAAGTCGATGAATGCTCCTTCCCCTAGCCGGAGGAGGAGACTTATAAGTTTACCTTTCTGTTCTCTTCTTTTTCAGAAATGATTCAGTTTCATCTACCTTATCCCATGCACACTGGCAAGCATGTCTGAGGTCCACAGATGAATCTCCAGAGACTTCTCCATGTTCCGACCTCTTGGGATCCAACCTACTTTCATCACCTTCCCTAAAGGTGTAGCCATCACTCTTCCATCCTCAACAGTCACTGTTTGTGAAGGAAAAGATGCCTATCAGAATGCCATGGTGGTATCTCCAGAGCAATCCACTCTACATAGAATGGAAGACTAATAACCTAATGGATGACAGATTCCAGTATGCTGCCTTTCCAAAGGAACTTTCCAAGGCTGCTCCAATACTAAATATCTGCCCCAATGGAACTTTGTGAATCGTCAAGTTCAGCAGCAACATACTGATCTCCATAACCTCACAGCAATGATGAATCCAGACTTTGCTCCAGACTCCCCAATATCATCATGTGCCAATTTTGTTCCAATCACTCCATTGTTACAGCTGCTCTTTTCCTTACAGTCATCCCAGCATCAAAGGACAATCCTTTGCAATGTCCAACCATGGAGTCAAGCCCACCCAATGGCCTGGCTGCTACTTCTGTTCTTGGGACTCTCATTAATAATGTTCAATTTCATGCATGTTCCTATTGTTTGAACCTCACCCACTGGAACATGACCAAGTTTGGCCATTGTTCCTCAACCAACGTTTCCAAGTTTCACACTGTTATGTTGTTAGGTTTAATGGCAGAATATCAAGCATGCACAAGACTCTGTAGCTGGGAACACAGTACAGAACACCGAGGGGTGTTCCACCCACAATATCCAAAGCAGAACATGGGATTTGCTGACATAACATGTGCAACAGGCACTGTTACAGGTCTATTTGGCTAAGAATGTCAATCTGGAACCTAGTCGATTTGGCTAAAATTCAAAGTCAAACCAAAATTTTAATAGAAACATAGAAATTGATGGCAGATGGGGACCAAAGATCCATCTAGTCTGCCCTGAGCCCTGCTCCCCTTTTTAGGATTTCTGTGAGACAATCCCCTTGTGTCTGTCCCAAGGTGTTTTGAATTCCCCTACTGTTTTGGAGTCAATGACTCCAGCTGGTAGACCATTCCATGGGTCAACCACCCTCTCTGTGAAGGAAAAACCTTTGCATCCCCCTGAATCTTCCTCCCCTCAATTTCATCTCATGTCCTCTCATCCTACTGCTGTGATTGCCCTTAAAAAGCTCCTGGTTGGAGACTCTGTTTATACCCTTCAGAAACTTGAATGTCTCAATCATGTCCCGTCTGTCCCTGCACTGTTCCAGGGAGTACATGTTGAGTTCCTGTAACCTGCTTTCACATGGCAACTTATGGAGACCATGTATCATTTTTGTTGCCCTCCTCTGTACTGTCTCCAATCTATGTCCTTCCTGAGATAAGGTCTCCAGAACTGGACCTAGTACTCAAGGTGGGGTCTCACCAGGGACCTGTACAATGCAGGCTCACCTCCTTTCTTCTACTTGTGATGCCCTTCCCATGCATCCCAGCATCCTGCTGGCTTTCTTTGCTGCCATTTTGCAATATCTACCTACCTTCAAATTGTCTGATATGATAACCCTAGATCCCTCTCCTGATGGGTGGGTGCTAGTTCTCCCCTCCCAGGTAGAAGTCTGTCTCTGGGTTGCTTCTGTCCAGATGCATAATTTTGCACTTTCACATTGAATTTTAACTGCCACAAGTTGGACCAATGTTCCAGCCTGAGTAGGTCACTTTTCATTTGCTCTACCCCTTGTGCAGTGTCCACCCTATTGCAGAGCTTTGTGTCATCTGCAAACAGGCAGACCTTCCCCCTCAACTCCTCTATGATATCTCAGATGTAGATATTAGAGAGTAATGGTCCAAGGACGGACCCCTGTGGCACCCTGCTTGTCATCTCCCTATCCCCTGATGCCGCCCCATTTACTGTCATGGACTGAGTTCTCTGTTCAAGCCAACTACTCACCCATGCTACCACTTCCTGCCCCACTCCTGCATGGTAGAGTCTGTTTAGCAGCCTTCTGTGTGGTACAGAGTCAAAGACCTTGCTAAAGTCAAGGTAGAATAACATCAACAGCTTCCCCCTGGTCCACAGCCCTAGTAATTGAATCAAAGAACTCAATCAGGTTAGTCTGGTAGGACCTTCCCATTGTGAAGCCATGCTGCTTGGCATCCAGTTGTCCATATTCCTCCAGGAATGCTAGTATCCTTTCTTTCAGGCGACTCCATCATCTTACCCACCACTGAGGTGAGGCTGGCTGGGCTGTAGTTTCCTGTCTCCTCGCTGTTACCACTCTTGTGTATGGGGACCACTATTGCTCTTTTCCAGTCCTGGGGAACTTTCCTTTCTCTCAAGGATTTGCTAAAAAGATCCACTAGTGTGCTGTCAGTTCATCACTAAGTTCCCTCAATATGCATTGGTGGACTCCGTCCACTCCATGGCTTTAGCTACCTTTAGTTTTATGTTCATTGTGTGCACAAGTGCAGATGAACATGTTGATATGAAGTTACTAGAGCTAGGTGTGAGGGGTGCCAGCCCAATGGCCAGCAGTGCTGCAGGGGCGGTCTGTGGCTGGCAAATCCAGCAGGCAGTCCTCTGATGGCACTGGTTTGCTGAGGAGGATCATCTCAACAAACATTTCAAAGGACAGAGCTGACGCTGCTCATGGCTCTGTCCTTTGAAATGTGAGCCCTTTAGCTGTGGCTTAGTACATCTTTCCTTATTAAACAATTACCCATTTCCCTGCTGCCACTTAGTGTGTCTTTCCTGGTTAAACAATTTCCCCTTTCCCTTTCCAACTCTAGGATGCCCACTCCCAGTGTCGGATGTGCCCCCCAGCCCATCTATATCCCTAGTCAACATCAGGGTGCCCAATCCCGTGTTGACATCCCCCACCACTATTGTGGCACACTGGAGCACACCCGTGTGCCTAAATTTATATTTATTTTGTACCTGTAAATGAAGAAAACCTTCCCTCACAGTATTATTTTTTTTCACCTGTAAAAATGAAAACCGTCCCTCATTGTCTCCCCATCTCCCTCCCCCATTCTGACCCTCCTTCTGTGCACCCACCTCCCCAAATCCCCCCTTACTCCATACTTACCCTCCAAGGTCAGCAGATGTGATCTTCTGTGGAGTGGGATATGTCTGCACTCTTCAAAGCCGACCGGCAAACTGAAAGAATGAAAGGTAAGTTGTATAATGGGAGTCAATGGGGGTTCAACTTAGTTGATATTTCAACCATTTTTAGGAATTCTCCAAAGTTTCCACCTACCTCATGAACATGTCACTGTCATTTCGCATCTCAGTCCTGGAAGGTGATTTCACAGTCACGGCACGGAATCACCTTTTGGGACAAATAATGAAATGACAGTGCCACTGTTCATGAGTGGGGTCCAAAAGCCCATGTTGCAAATTTGGTGAAAAAATTCCAAAAAATGACTGTGTTACAAGCGTGCATTGCACAGTTTCTACACACACCCGTAACCTCGACAATTTTTACTATTTTGACTCCAGATTTTCAACATTGCCATTTTTTCACACCTCTTTAAGAATAGTACAGCTGCCATTTTTCACATCCTACCTGAAATGTGTTTTAACACCAGTTGCACATAATGGCACGGTCGCTGTGCTAAATCAGCTTTCGGATGGAGTAACAAAATCACAGTGCTACTGTTCGTGAGGGAGATCCCAAAAAGCCCATGTTGAAAGTCTGGTGAAAAATTCAAAAATTACCGTGCTATGGGTGTCGTTGCTAGTTTCTATGCACACTCGTAACTTTGCCAATTTCTCACATTTTCACTTCAGATTTTCAACATTGCCATTTTTCACACCACCTCATGAACAAGTACAGCGGTCATTTACATCCTGCCCAAAATGTGTTTTAGCACCTATGGCACCGAATGGTGCATTCGCTGCATGAAATCACTTTTGGAATTGTAACAAAATTATAGTGCCACTGTTCATGAGGTGGTGTCCCAAAAGCCCATGTTGAAGATTTGGAGTAAAATATCAACAAACATCTGTGGCATTAGGGTTTCCAACTGTAACATCCACCCTGTAGAGACTGACAGGCATCAGGCGTGTGCCTTGGGATCGCCGCCATAATGCTCACACCATTCCACCCCCACCCCACCCTGCAACCAATGACAGGCATCGGGTGTGCCTTGGAGTATTTGTCCCAAATGTTCACCCCACTTCCTATACTGCACCCATCTCAGCTTATTTCATTATGGAATGGGGTGAGCATTAGAACAAAGACCTCAAGGCACACCATGATGCCAGTCAGTGTCTGCAGGGTGGCGGTGGAATGGTGTGAGTGTTACAGCCAATGGGACACCCCAATGCCTGTCAGTCTCTGCAGGGTGGGGATGGGGCATTAGGGTTGGAAACCCTAACGCCTCATTAAGGAAGTAAATCAGGGGGGATGTTTGATGTCACCTACCTTGATTTCAGCAAATAGTTCCAAAAAATGATGGTGCGCTACACCTGCTGCATGGGGGTGCTCTATCAGGACTGCCAGTCCCAAATTAACATGCATATACCAAGATTAGGCACCTCTTCAGAAAATAACGTCCAAACTCACAAATGCAATCCAAATATTGATTTCAGCAAAGCCTTTAACAACGTCCAACACAGAAGGCTGATTAACAAGATGAGTAGTCTGGCAATGGGGCACAAGCTGATAAACTGGGTTAGAAACTGACTGACAGACAGGAGGCAAAGGGTGGTGGTAGTGGGATCCAATCTGGGGAGAGGGGATGACCAGTGGGTTACCTCAGGAAGAAGTCCTGGAACCAGTCCTGTTCAATGTCTTCATTACAGACATTGCAGAAGGGCTAGAAGGAAAGGTCTGTCTGCCTGTTTGCAGATGACTCCAACATCTGAAACAGAGTGAATACTCCAGAAGAGGTGGAGAAAATGAGCAGGGACATGGAGAGGCTTGAAAAATGGTCTGAGGAGTAGCAACTGAGGTTCAATGCAAAGAAATCCAAATAATGCACCTGAGAAGAGGTGTCAAAGCAGAGCACAAATGTTGCAAGGATGGCCAGTGGCATGCTGGGGTGCACAGACAGAGGTATCACTAGCAAAAGGCACAAGGTGGTGATGCCATTGTATAATGCACTAATGAGGCCTCACCTACAGTACTGTGTGCAATTCTGGAGGCCACAAATGCACAAGGACATTGACAGGGTGGAGGCAGTCCACAGAAAGGCAACCAAGATGGTACATGGCTTGCAACACAGAACATATCAGGTGAGATTAAAAGGACCTCAATATGTACTTATTGGAGGAAAGGAGGGAGTGGGGGAACATGATAGATACATTCAAGTACCTCAAGGGCATAAGTAAGGTGCAGAGGTGGGCATCTTTCAATACATCAAAAGTTCAGCATTGACAAATGCTTGTTTTTATCCTAAAAAAAAAACCATTCATCATTGTCCGCTGTGAAACCCCTCCTAAACAGTATACAGACACTGGGGTGCCCAATCTCAGTGTCCTCATCTGTCCATCCATTGTTGTCCGCTGTGTAATCCACCCCAAACAGTATGCATATACTGAGGTGCCTAATCCCCAGTGTCATCTGTCTGTCCATTGTTATCTGCTGTGTAACCCCCCCAAAAACAGTATACAGACACTGGGGGTGCCCAATCCCCCAGTGTCCTCATCTGTACAGCAAACTCCCTGAAAAAAACAGAAAACTGTTCCTTGTCATTTTTTTCCCTGTAAAAGAGAAAAACGTTCATAGTTGTCCATTCTGCTGTTATCCAACCCCCTACCCTCCCACTCAGGACCCACCACCCCAAACTTACCCACCTGAGGTCCGTCACAATAATCTACCTTGTGTTTCAATAGAGTTTTTGGAACCCCACCTCACAAACAACTTCACTGAAGCAATTTTCAAACATTCACCCCCCCCCCCACGACACCAGTGCACACAATGAACATTCGGCATTGACAAATGCTTGTTGTAATTCTGTCCTTACCCTCTCTATTGTGAACGGGTTTGTGTCCATTCCCCCAGATGACTTCTGTCCCCCTTTGGGGTGGGTCCATTCCCAGGTGCCTCCTTAGTAAAAACTGAGCAGAAGTACTCATTTAAGACTTCTGCCTTTTCATTGCCTTCTTCTACCCTCTTCCCATCCCTGCTTACGAGCCTGACAATGCCTCCTTTGTTTTTCCTTTTGTCGCTTACGTACCTAAAGAAGGACTTACTGCTTCCTTTAACCCCCCACGCTATGTCTTCCTCAGTCTGTGCCTTTGTTTTTGAGATCACCCTTGCCGCCTCCCTCAAGCTGCACATGTATGCCTCTGTGGTAGTGTGGGCTCCAATAACAGATTTTACAACCAATTTAAGATGTATAAAAAATGCAGAACTCTGCATTCATCATTTTATTTGTTTCAATAAATCAAAGAAAACTAAAATAAAAATGATGAAAAAGTAAATATGTACAGAAAGGAAAATAAATGGTGTTAGTCCTTCACCCTCTCAAACAGCAGGATATTCTTCTTCTTTCCTCAGACACAACATAAAAATTCCTTCAGTCTCTCCTTTCCTTAGCACAGTGTGAAAGCATTACACTCTCTAAGCGCACCTTCTCTCATCACTGGTCAGAAAGCTGAGCCACCTCTCCACTCTTTTCTCCCTAGAGGACTATCTTTATATTATTTGCTTGATGACCTCAGAGGTCAGGTGATCGCACCCTTAATCTACATCAGGGTTTCTAGATCATTTTGAGACATACATGCAGTATAGGAACCTTCAAGCACAATCTGGTACTTGGTAACTACTCAGCACATAGAATAAACAGTGTACTATCTTAACTGTGAAAGCAGAAAACCACTCATTAGTTGTATGATGATGTCAGAAGGTTGCTTTGGCTCCTCCCCTTAATGACATACTCTCCCCTAGCTCCATAAAACCGAGCAGTTCAGGGGCAGCCAGCCCTATAGCAGGACCTTCCTGAACAGTACTGCAGACTGGGTATTTACACTTTTATTTATTTTGGTTATTTCTGTTGTAATCAAAAACATGCATCTCAGTGGGTTATATAGGATTAAGAGTTCTTTCTCTTAGAAAATTAGGCAGATAAGGGTGCACTCCTTTATTTGCTTCTTTTTGTAAGGGCAAAAGTTCTCATATATTTACAATAATTTGAAATCTTTTTCATAACATTTTTCTTTATGCAGAGAATTAAACAGTAACCATAGGCAGTCTCAAAATCCCCAAAAGATCATGTCTCCTCTCTTCTGGATAGTTTAATGCGCATTTAGCTTTGTAAAAATGTTTTAAATATTCTGAGTGGCTGAAACCTTTCAGCCATCGGCTAGAACTTTCACTATGAGCTGAACTCTACAGCGAGTGACAACTTTCACCCTTTCCTTTCACTGGGCACATTTATGCTTAAACAGCTAGGCAACACTGGTGTGAGGGACATCTTCCATACCTCCTCAGCTCACCGGGGTGTTCAATTTCCTTTATTTACCTTATTTTCAGGTGTTACTCCTCCTGCCCCACCAGCGCTTCCTCGGACTTCTCTTCTTGAGCCTTACGCAGCTCTTTTACTGTCCACAGCACTATTATCCTGTAGTAGGCACTGCCTGGCCTACAGAAACCGTAGCAAGCGGTCTTTCTTTATTTTAACAAGTTTTCTTTCTTTAAACTGCTTGCTCTGTGATCATGCGCACAAGGAGCTCTGCGGCAAGCATGGATCATGCGCACTATCATGCAGGGCTTTGTGAATGTGAGGTGCCACAATACTGGGAATCCATTACCATTCCCTATACAGTAGCATGGCAAGAACAATAAACATAGGGGCCCAGATGTTCAAACAGCACCCAAAAGTGCGCAATAGCAGGAGCAAGTGCAAGTCCATTGCGCCCATGCGCAGAGGCGATATTCAAAAACTGAGCCAGCCAAACTGTGCCTACAGCCTACCACTGAATATCACACCACTCGTTTACAGCACAGCTAGAGGAAGCTGAGTAGATCTGATGCGCTATAGCGAACAAGGGATGTCCAGCTAAGCAGTCCAGAGGCACCATAGGCAACCAGTGAGCCCCAGCAGCAGGGTGGCAATGCAACTGCACAACCAGGAGGTAGGGGCCCACCACCCATGCCACAGATGGGCACAGGAACACACAGCAGAACAGACATCATCCTCCCACACCCCATGCACTGCACAACTGGGGAAGGGCTGGAATAACCACTGGCCCATGGAGACAAGCAACCAACCCACAGCCGGGCCATGGTGCCCCATCACACCCCCTGGCAAGCTGTGACTGGCACACAAGGAGGGCTGACCACCCCGTGCCACACCATCCCCCAATGCAGAGCACACCCTGCACCGTGACCCCCAGACACCCTACCCAGGAGCAGCGTCCACCACTGCAGGAAACCCCATGCATGCCACCACCCCCACTGTGACAATGCAACTCTGTGCACCACAGAACCATGCAAGGCAGCCCCACCATGAGCACCCATCAGCGGGTGGCAGCACACAGCGATGCAATAATGGCATACACAGTGCCACCACGCACAGCCCCCCGGAGGTACAGCTGAGAGACCAACCATGCGTCGGCACAGAGGTACCCCACAGGGACAGGGCATGCCCGGACACCACCACCAGTGGTACAGCACCCTGCACACTCTCCCAATGACACACTTGACCCAGCACTGGCCACAACAGCCAGCGAGAACCCACAGTGGTGCATGGAAGCATGCACCACACCGGATGCACACAGTGCATGGACAGACATCCACCCATACCCAAGGTCACAACAACACAGGGACGAGTAGCGGGTACCCAAGCCCCCAGCATGGCCCATGTAAACTGTGTACACACAATCTGCAGTCCTCCATGGCACAGGAGTGGCAGCCACCCCTGCGAGGCACTGTGGACCTGTACGCCACCATCATTTGCCCAGAGCACAAGTCACAGGCAGTGGTGCACATCCCTGCAACACACACAAGCCACAGCATGGAGGTGGGTCAACAACTGTGGAGGCCACAGTGTCACCGGAGGCAGACATGCACCACACCAGTGACAGGAGGCAACCCAGCATTGTGAGGGTACAGTGGCTGCCCTGCATGGACAGCCACTACTGACATGCCAGAAAACTGTGCAGGTCACAGACATGCATGGGTGTCAGCTGCACAGGCCATGGATGGGCTGACAGGGGTGCCATGGACACAGAGCATGCACCATGGACCACTGCACACAGTCATCCAGTGCACAGGGCACAACACACACACCACGGACACTGACTGATAGCTACCCCCACACCATAGTCACCTCCCCATGGACACACACACACATACCCATGACTGCACCACCCCTGACGCCATGCACACCACTGCAGCTGAGCACCTATAGCCCGCTGCAAATCAGAGACCACCACAGTATTCATATCAAAAGATCTGTATTCCAAAACAATATCGAAATGAACTATATACAATACTAAATACAAAGTTGGGGGAGGCCACAAACAAAGTGGGGTGGGTAGGGGCAGGGTGAACAAATGGGACAGGAAAAGAGGGGTGTGAGGGTGGGTCCAGGGGTAGGGGATATCAGGGGCAGAGGGACTGTTGCAGGGCCCCTCTCCCGCTCTGGCTGCTCCACTGCCGGTGCCTCCTGCAGACCCCAAGCTGGTCGATCCGTTGAAGGATTTCTAGTGCCACAGTCAAGATCTCCCTCAACACCTCCCTGATCTCCATCAGCTGGCGGACACCTAGGACAAGGGAACACAGTCAATAGGTGTGAATGCACAGCCCCATACAGCCCACCCACTGTGCATGGCATACGGCCGTGGGACATGCCTCTGTGATGGTGTGTGACCACCCACAGTGATCACGTCCACAAGACCTGCCCACCCAGGTGCATACAGCCATGCGGAACTCTGCACACACCCACCGGCCAAGTCATGCACAGCACCACCATGGCCGTTTAGTGACATGGCTATGTGGTGCGAAGGCAGTGGCACAGCCATGTACCCGGTGCATGCATGGACCACCATCAATGCACTCCCAGACATGCAGTGCCACTGGACAGTGCTGACTGTAACAAGTTGCGTGCATGGCAGTGGTGTCAATGGATGGTGGTCATGCCCCGCTGCCCACCCTGTTACACAGCATGCAATAGTAATCATGGAGGTATGGCACTCACCATCATTGGGCCGGTCCCTCGGGCGCTGTGGACCGTCACCCCTCCTCACGTCCCTGTCCTCTTGGTGGCGCCGCATTTCACGGGCTAGACGCCGCTCCTCAGGCCCTGTGGTGCAAACATGGAGAGAGGAACATCAGTACAATCCTGTAGCAAAGCCCTCCTGCCCTCAAGTGTGTGCCCTCCCAGCCAGCCAGACCCACCCCACACCCTGATAACACCACCACAGCCAACACCAGGTGGTCCCTCCCCATGTGCTGAACACATACAACCGTGATACCCATATAGAAGATTAAAGTGTGTTGACATAACACCTACCTGGCCGTGGCACCGTGCCCCTCCTGGCACGTCCCCGCAGGTGGGCAAGCAGATCTGGCTCCCTCCGCCACAGGTCACCATACCTGTGGTGGCACTGCTCTGCTGTCCGCCCCCTTCCTGTGGCCTCCTTTAGTGCAGTGGCCACCTCCTCCCACACCTGGCTCCTGGACCTGTCCAGGGGTGCCTCCCCAAACAGTGGTCCATGGAGTGGCTCCACTATGGCCACTAGGTTGGCCAGTTCTACCTGGCTCCACTGTGCAGCCCTCCTCCGAGCCATTCTCCTAGCTCAGTCGGCCAAAATGGCGCTCTGCAGCGCGGCTCCCCACGTGCAGATGCTGTGCAGTACAGCGCTGCCATTCCCTATTACGCTGTCACCGAACAGCACGGTAGTGGTGCACCCATGCCTGACACATGGCGCCTAGGGGGCAAAGGTCAGGCACAGGGTCAAGGGGCTCTGGCACACGGACAGGCACAGCACCATTGGAACCCAATGCATGTAGCATGATTGGATGCCTGTGTGCTACCTCCAGTAGTGGCCTACCGCTGTTGCCCACTGCACCTATGGTGGCCCAGTGCCACAGCGCCATGTAGGTGAACATCACTGTAGCACCACTGGCACAATGGTGGCCATGCCCTGCATTGCTTCCCGTGCACAGCACGTCAGCAGCGCAGCAGACGCCTGCGTCAGCAACCCGGGCATGCGCAGTGAGGTGTGTACTGTGCATGTCACAGAACTGCGCCCTTGGCTCAGCACGTTCAACACAATTGCGCAAAGCGCAACAGCACGATATTCAGTCGTCATATGCAAAACAGCTAATCAGCCATTCAATGGCACAGCACTGCAATTTGCATCCACTTAAAGTTGCGCCTCACCTCATTTGCATGGGTTGCGCTATAAAAGTGCAACATTGGGCTGCACTGGCCATAGTCGATTACTGCAGTCTATTGGTGAGTTGCATGCTGTTTGGGAGTGTAGACCGTGGATTTAGGGACATGCATGGGACTGCACAGTCACAGGTAACAATTGTCATTCTTACAGGCTAAATAATGACCGAGCGAGTTGTGGGAGAGGAGGAACACAGTGGTGGGAGGAGGAGGAGGCCTAATTTCACCAAGGCTGAGACCGATGCCCTGTTTGAGGCCTACCTGGATCAGGAGCCGCTTCTCAGCGGATGGCAGGGAACACCTCAAGCGCATGCTGCTGCATGGGAGGAGGTGGCACATGCAGTGAACCTGCATGGTAGCCACCAGCGCTCCGTGCAGGAGTGCAAGAAGAAGATGGGCACAGACAGGAGGAGGATAAAGGAGAAGGTGGCTGCCATCAGGGCAGCACGAGCTGCAACAGGTGAGGGGCCAGCTGGAGGTGATACACCTGACCCTACAGGAGGAGAGGTTGCTGGAAGCATGCAGCATTGTGCCATTGAGGGTGTTCGGTGGTGGCTTCCAGACGGGTGGTATCCCATCACTGCATGGTAGGTCATGGTCCGTCTATGGGGGGCAGGGTAGGTCACATGCAATGCTAGTAACTTTGTTTTCCCTTACAGATCCTGGAGTGTCTGCATGGGTCAGCGGTGGTGGGCCTGTCCACTGAGGACAGTCAGCTGGAGATGGAGGAGGGTTCATCCACCTCCACAGGTATACGTGGCTCAGTGCGACAGTGGGCCCGCCTGGCTGTCCACACTGATGTTGTTGGAACAGGTGCGGAGGAGGCCCTGCCCGTGTCCCAGTGTGCCAGCGTCCACGGATGCCAGCATGCTGTGACTCGGGCCGGTGCCGGGTCCGTCACTGATGATGATGTCGCTAACGGCATGGGCAGTGACATGTGTGTGCCATGGGATGGCCACACAGCAGGTAACATCACGGCCATGGCTGTGAGTGGTGCTGCCGTGGAGGCTGCGTGTCAGCACAGTCCCAGCCTGTGCCTGTCAGCACCAGTGGGGCACTGTGTGTGTACAGGACAGTGGGACTGTTGCAGCCACTGCAGCGGCACCAGTGAGCCCTGGGGAGCAGCAGCGGAGGGGCAGCATCAGCAGTCGGCCAATGGGCTTGGGGTACAGGGTCAGGGCAGCATCTGTGCACCACCTGTGGACATGCCCAGACCTGGTCTTAGTGTGCAGTGCCCACCCTCAAGGGTGCTGAGCATCAGGGCTGTGCATACCCTGAGGGACAGGATGCCGAGGAGGCAGATGACCTCTTGGATGAGCACACCCACCTACTCCAAGCATCAGTCCAGCAACAGATGCAGCTTGCGACATCGGTGGATGCACTGTGTGTGGCTCTGGAGTGGGCAGAGGAGCGTCGCAGCAGAGACACCACTCTGATCCTGGCAGGGATGGACGGTTGCGGAGGATGTGACCACTGCCATTGATAGGCTAGACACAGGCATTCACTGCTGTCATGGCCACAATGGGCACAAAGTCATGTGCCCATGCGTCTGGAACACACGCAGTGCACTGTCCACCCCATTCCGGTGTCATGTCACACCCTCCTGTTGACACCAGGTTCAGCTGTGGGCATCCCAAGCATGCCTGGCGCAGGCATGTTTGGTGTGCTGCAGACCCCTGCGAAACGCAGTCACGTTCATGCAGTGGAACCCCTTGGGGGACCATCGGTGTCACCCCATGAGGCCAGTGGTTGGCCTGTCAGTGCTGGTGGGTCTCGGCAGGGCTGCCCACGCATCCATGGTGGCTGGGGCACTGTGTTGCATGACTGACCTGTCTCCCAACACGGCTACTGTCTGGTGCTGCCCTGTGTGCATTGTGTCTTTCAGCGGGCATTGCACGGGTGGGTACCCAGCCCTGCAGGCGGACACACAGTCCATCTGCACACCCTCCCAGCTGCTGTCCGCAGTTGCATGTGCATGATGATGCCTGCATTGCGCTGTATACCAATGTGCAATGGTGCTCAGCATCTGACACATGCATATGGACAGGCAGTGGGCGTGGTGGTCTGTGGACATGTGTGGCTAGGGGTGGCATTCTGAGTCGGTGTGCCTCCTACCCTTTGTGCATGTTTGGTGCATTGTGTGTGTGTGTGTCCATCTGCGTGGCATGTTAGACCTCACCCATCCCTGGTTGTGTGTGTGTGGTTCCATGCCCTGCCACTTCCCTTGATGGCATGCACCCCTGGTGTGTGTCCATGCATGTTTGTGGGTTGTGCCTTAGCCACTGTTGGTTGCACATGGCCCCATGACTTACCTGGGTTGGCTGAAGTGCTCCTCCGTGATGGTGTCCCGGTGCAGCTGTGCCAGCTGGAGCAGTCGGGGTTCCCGTCGCCTAAGGGGGGCTGCCCATCACCATCATCACCGGCAACCTCGTCATCCCCATCGCTGTCCCCCTCTTCAACCTGTACAGCTATCCCACATCTGTTGGCCATGTTGTGCAGGATGCAACAGGCCAGGAATAGCCTGCAGACCTTGAGGGGCTGTACTGTAGGGCACCGCTGGAGGTGTCCAGGCAACAGAAAACGTGCCTTCAGCATCCTGAACACCCGCTCGATGACATTACATGGTGGCTGCGGCTCATTGCAGCGTTGCTGTGATGGGCCGCGCCGGTAGGTGTGAGCAGCCAGGGACAGAGTGGGTAGCCACTGTCACCTGTGTGTGAGGGTGGAGGTTAGTTTGGTGATCAGCATCACCCTGCCCGCCATGTAGGCCACTACCCATGTCACCTCTGACCATGCCCCCCCAGGCCCTATGATTGTCCATGTGGTTTGCATACTCACCCACTAGGTGGCCAGTGGGGATATCCCCACTCTCGAATCTGTGGCACAGTGCTGACTGGTGCCAGATGAAGGCATCATGTGCTCCCCCAGGGTGCGTGGCACAGACATTGATTATGCGCCCCCTGGCATCACACACCACCTAGCATTTGATGCTGGCATAGCCTTTGCGATTGATGTATGCGGCCCCCTTGGGACCAGGTGGTGTGCGGATGGCCACATGGGTGCAGTCTATTGCCCCTAGCACGCCAGGCATACATGCTACCCTGTGGAACTCCTGTATGTTTGCTGTGCGCTCCGCCGGTGTGCTGGGGAAATGGATGTACTCCACAGCATGTGGCAGCAGTGTGCTGAGGAATTGGGTGAGGTGGCGTGGCGTGACGTGGCCGACTGGATTATGCCTGTGGTGTCCCCAGTTGGTCTCTGGAAGGTACCCATGGTGAGCAAGCACATGCAAGCTGTCACTTTCGTCTCCACTGACAGGGCATGGCTTTGTCGTGTGGGTGCCTGCATCACATCACTGCACAGCTCACAGAGCCACCTCAGAATTGCCCGATTCAGGCGGTACCGGCCCACAATCTCGGTATCACTGTACAGCTCAAAGCTGGTGCGGGCTCGGTACTGCCTGTTGGGGGCATACCACCAACGGGCCCTTCCACGGCCACGCCCCCCTGCTGCCCACCTTCTCACCCCCTCATTACGGCCTCCATCTGGAAGGTGGCACTGGCTATGTCCCTGACTTGTGTTCACCCCCCCGGCAGCTGTTACTGTATTCCCCCCTGCTGTCCTGACTGCTACTTCCCCTGCACCAGGAACACCTGCCTGTGCTTGCCTCACTGCAGTGTGGTGTACTTCCCCCTTCTGCACTGTCTCCCCACACCTTCCCCTGTGCCTGTTGCTTCCAGATGCCCTTTCCTGCTTGGCCCTGTGTGTCCCTGCTGCCCAGTTTTCCCTGCTAGCTTTGGCTCTCATGTGGCTTCCCTGTAGCATTCTTGCGCCTCTCCCTTGCTCCCTTTTATTTTGGCTCATTTCCGCTATGGTGCAACTTCTGCTTGCTCCCCTATTGCGCATGGCGCAAGTTGTTAAATATCACACGGCACCATTTATGCATGGTTCCTCCCCCTTCAGTTGTGCATGCATTCATTATCACTGCGCTGTTGCTCAGCGTGATTTGGGGGGCGCAACTGCCTCCTGCTGAATATCACAGAATGGCGCATTTTCGGACTTGCGCAGGCACAACCCTATTGCGCATGGCTCAACTCTTTTGAATATCTGAGCCAGGGTGTTTAAACAGGAAATACCTTAAGAAACATACTGCTTTCTCTAATCACATACAATAATACTTCCCATGAATGGGGGGGTCAGGCTGTGATGGAAGGGATAGAAAGCAAAGGTTTGGAGAATATCAGGTTGCCACCCTGATAAGAAAGAAAAGGAAAGAAGGAATTTAAGGAAGAAGATAGGATAGAGTGAAAGAATAGAAATAATGGCTGCCTGAATAAACGGAGTGATACTGACACAGCCTCCCTATCTATTTCACTGTTTGAGCTCTTGTATCTTTGGAATGCTAGTCTCTTTTCCCTCACTGCAGTTGCCACCTCCTCTGTGAACCATAGCGGATTTCTTTTTTCTTCATCTTACTGACTAGCCTGGAGTATTGTGCAGTTACCTCTGCTAGTGTTTCTCTTATGTTTATCCAACATTCCTCTACACCTCCTTTTGTCTTCCTCTTCAGGATATCCCTAAAGCATATTCTTATCTAATCGAAGTATGTTCTTCTGAAGAACAGTAAATTAGATTAGGATGTGATGTAGCCCATGCTACTCGGTATTGATGGCATTTCCCAAGAGGAAACATTCATGGAGTATAACATGCACGATATTGCATGTTTATTCAATGAGACTCGAAACAGACTCAATGAATTGATCTTCCAGAACAACAGAGAAGCCTCAGAGCAACACAAAGGCAGGGAAATCCTTTGTTCAGCTTATGGCACTTTTGCTATAACCACGATCACCAATCTCTTCCAAGATCTGGAATCAGGGCAGATCCTGGATTTGATCCATGACAAAAGTATGGCTAACTGATATTGCCCCTATTGTAGAACCCTGACATGCCCTACCAGGTGTATGGACAGGACTATGTTCTTTTCTTTGGCAACAGCATGGAAATGGAAATTACGTAACTACCGTAATTCTTGATCTTCTTGGACGAAGTCTCTGCCACTCATTCACATTAATGTGGAGTACGCGGAGGTGCTAGGATCCAGCAGGAGCAAACTTTTCAGAAGGGCCGGTGCCTGAGATTGAGCCATGAGGAAGTGGCACCACAAGCCCCAGCGCATGCAGTAATAACTATCTCGGCGTCAACCCTCCAACCGCCTCAGTACCTTTTTTTTCCGAGGAGGTGCAGCGTAACTAACCTAGAAAGGACTAATCTAAAAATTCGGACATAAGATAGTCCGAATTACCAGTTTAAGAAGGGTCAACAACAAAGTCTTCACAGCTCAGCCATTGAGGGAGTGAAGACCATAAACAGCGATGTGAGCTCGGGGGATGGGTGGGTGTGAATGAGTGGTGGTGACTTCATCCATGAAGATCAAGAATTACGTAGGTACATACTTCCATATCTTCCTGACATAAAGTCTCCACCACTGATTCACACCAGTGGGAGAGTACCGAGCTAAATAATCCCCAAGATGGGCAGCAGGAAATAAAGAGCTCATGTGCTTAGGACAAAAGCTCTTTAAGAATGGTCCTGCCAAATGACAAATGTCATCTGGCATGGACATCCAAACATAATGAGTTAACGAATGTATGCATGGAGCTCCAGGTAGCTGCATTGCAAATATCTGAAATGGGCACATTACGGATTTCTGCCAGAGATGCCACGACTGCTCTAGTAGAGTGAGCATACACTCTGCCTTCCAGCATGACCTGTGCCACAGAATAGCAGTGGCAAAGATGTGCCACCTAGCAACAGGTTGAACCAGCCAGGTCTCGATGAAGGAAACAAACAGTTTCTGAGCCTTGCAAATTTCTTTCATTCTATCTAGATAGAACTGCAATGCTCTCTTAACATCCAGCGAATGAAGGTACGCCCCTTCATTCTGGAAATTAAAAGTAGGTAGGAAGGACTAAAGGTTGGTTTAGATGGAATTCTGAGACAACCTTAGGGAGAAACTTAGGATGAGTCCTAAGAACTACTTTGTCCTTGTGAAATATAGTGTCCGGGGGTCTGTGACCCGTGCGTGTATTTCAGCAACTCTACAGGCTGAAGTAATGGCCACCAGGAAGGCCGTTTTCCAAGTGAGGAATTTCAACTCGCAAGTGGCTAGAGGCTCGAAAGGTTTACAAGTGAGCATGTCTAGCACAAGGTTAATGTCCCAGACTGCAACTGGACATCTAATAGGAGGTCTAGTATGCACAATATCTCTAAGAAACCTCTTAACTACAGGCAACTGAGCCAGCAACATGGAAAGTACCGGCTCACGTGATATGCTGAAATGGCGCAAAGATGAACTTTGACTATGGAGCACTGCAAACCTGAATTTGAGAAGTCTAAGAAATACTCCAAGACTTTATTTGGTGGACAGGAAAAAGGGTTCCAAGAGGATTCTGCACACCAGATACAGAAACACTTCCATTTAGCTGTGTAGGTTTTTCTAGTGGCCAGCTAACGCGCCGCCAAAACAATAACTGAAACTCTATGAGAAACATTGAACCTATTCACCTTTCTCTCTTCAGGAGCCAAGCATGAAGGTGAAGCAACTTCAGATTGGGATGGACCACAGGACCCTGGGGCAGAAGGTTCGTCTGAAGGGGAAGCATTTTTGGGGGGGTTCCGACAGCCTGTTGAATAGTGGGAACCATATCTGCCGAGGCCAGAAGGGGGCAATGAGAATCATTCTGCCCCACTGAGACTCCAATTTGAGTAGTACCCTCTGAATTAGGGGAAGAGGAGGGAAAAGCCTATAGAAAGCGTTTTGTCCACCGCAGCCTGAACGCATCCTGACAAAAAAATGCCAGGTCCAGGATTTCTGGAGCAGAAGAGAGGCAGTTTTGCATTGAATGGGGATGCAAAAAGGTCCAGGTCTGGAGTTCTCCACTCTTTGAAGAGTGACTGAACAATGGTTAAGTTGAGAGTCCACTAGTGAAGATCCACTCCATTCTGCTGAGATGGTCTGCCAGCTCATTTTGTACTCCTGGCAGGTAAACTGCCTGAATCAGAGCCTTGTGCTCCAGACACCATTCCCACACTTTCATTGCTTCCCTGCATAATGGGTAGGAGTGTGCACCGCCCTGTTTGTTGATGTAGTACATCACTGCCTTGTTGTCTGTTTGGAGGAGAATGTTCTTGTGACAAAGTATGTCCTCGAAATGCGGACTGCATAGAGGCTCTCATTTCCAGAACATTTATGTGAAGTTGAGACTCATCCTGAGTCCACGTACCCTGGGTGTGGAGATCCCAGCAGTGAGCTCCCCAACCCATCAGAGACACGTCTGTTGATCCAGAGGGGAGAAGGGATATCTTTCCAGAAGGTTGTCCTCCTGAGACCACCAGGTGAGCAATCTCTTTAGAGGTTCTGTCACCTTAATGAGAAAAGACTGAGGGTGAGTGGTAGGAGACCACTGAGCACTGAACATCCACTGAGAGGTTCTCATGTGAAGATGAGCCAAGGGTGCAGTGAACACCAAGGATGCCATGAGGCCCAGAATCCGTTGCATCGAGATAGCTCGAACTGAGCTGTGTTCTCTAATGTATTGGGCCATCTGTAAGATATCACTCCTTCTGTCCTCTGGGAGAAAAGCCTTTGCACAGGAGGTGTCCAGAAGAGTTTCTATGAAGGGGAGCTGCTGGGAGGGCTGCAACTGCAACTTGTTGAGGTAAAGCAGGACTCCCATGGATGTGAAGAAGTCTGAGGCCATGGCTACAGCCTCCAGAGTCTCTTGCCTGGAGGGACTTGCTAGGAGCCAGTCATCCAGATATGAGAACACTTGTATTCTGATTTTTCTGAGGTGCACCGTGAGAATTGCACAACACTTTGTAAAAACTTGAGGCACCAAGGGTAGCCCAAAGGGCAGGACTCTGAACTGATATTGTTGACCCAATGCCATGAACCTTAGATATTTGTGGTGCTTTGGGTGTATGAGAATGTGTTGGTTGGCATCCTGCATGTCCAGGGAGGCTAGCCAATCGTGTCGATGAATCAAAGGTAGCAGGGTACCAAGTGATATCATCTTGAACTTCTCCTTTGTGAAGGAACTTGTTTAACTTTCTGAGATACAGAATGGGGAGCATGCCACCAGTTTTCTTTGGGACCAGAAAGTAATGGTAGTAGGAACCTGTGTTTCATTGATCCAGTGGAACTACTTCAACTGTCCCATTGTTCAGAAGGCCTTGTACTGTACCTCGGAAGCAAGAAGGTCTGACTGTACTGCCGACAGTCTGGGCTGTCATTTGGGAGGATGATCCAGAGGGGTTTCTGAAAGATTGAGAGAGTACCCCTCATGGATTATCCGGAGGACCCATTTGTCTGATGTTATAGATTTGCAATGGTTGAAGAACCAAGTCAGACGTCCTCCCACTGCTGAAGAGAAGTCCTCCTCAGACAGCTGAGGTGGGACCTGGGCCAGAAACTCAGAAGGTGGCACTGGGCACTTTGGGCCCGTGCCTCCTCGCTGCACTTGCTGCTGCTGAGGGTTCTGGATTTTGTTAAAACCTCCTCTGCCCTGAAAGGACTGACGGTTGTGAAACTGTTGCTTGTTCCACCCCTCGGGAGGGATGGGCGAAGGTCTTGCTGTCAAAATGGCAGACCTAGTCTTCCATGTGGCCTCTAGTGCTTGCTCCACCTGAGGTCTGAACAGGTGGATACCGTCGAAAGGTAAGGCCATGACCTGCTGCTGGGCATCATTCATGAAGCCAAGTACACAGCCAAGAGTGCAACAGGTGCAGATGCCAACCACCGCTGCCCAGGAAGCAGTATCGAAGGCATCCATTGCATCTTTAACCTGTTTGTTATTGGACTCGATACCCCTAGTTATGGTTTGAAGTAACTCTGAGCTAACCTTCAATTCAGGCAGAGCTTCTACCATTGCTTTGAGTGAAATCAAGGACACATTCATATTGAGAAAATAACCTCTGGTAGCTGGCAATGCGCATATCCAGGGTTGAGGCAGCAAAGACTGTCTTACCTAAGGTGTCTATCTTGTGAGATTCTTTGTTTATATGCTGGGCTGTAGATCCCTGAGTAGGACAGCCTTACCATTCTCTGCCAGGACTACAATGGTATCAGCAAAGGCTTGTAAGGCCAAAATGGGCGATCCTTGGGAGGGCATACTTCCTATCTATAGGCCTGGCCATGGAAGGAATGAGGCGGATTCTTCCACATCATCTGTGAAAGGGTCTTGAAAGAGGGCTATACCAGAGGGTTAAATCCATAGGGATTTCCGGGACATGAAGATATTGGAGATGCAAAAGCTTCCCAGGATCGATTTCTATAGTCTGGAGAGAAAAGTAGAATTTAAATTCTTCAGCAAAGACTTAAAGGAAAGGTCCTCAACAACAAGCTCTGCAGGAGGATTGATCCCTGCTCCCAGGACATTGTCTGCATCAACATCATCA
The DNA here is from genome assembly GCA_016271365.2 of Neoceratodus forsteri. NCBI lineage: Eukaryota > Metazoa > Chordata > Ceratodontiformes > Ceratodontidae > Neoceratodus > Neoceratodus forsteri. Next base: position 691,657,707 of record CM028129.1, read on the forward strand.
CCCAGGCGAAGATCTGGATCAGGCTTAAAATCATCTCTTGACAGTCCAGGGGACTGCATAGACAGGAAAGGAGTGAAAATCTGGAGGAAGGAGAGAAGAAGAAAGAATCGAGTCAAAAACCTGAAGACTGGAGGCGCCGCACTCATCCCCAGCGCCATCGAGGAAAGCAGCACGAGAACAAAGAAGGAGGTGCAATCGGAAATGGCGACACACATGGCACCAACAAAGGCGTGGCACTGACAGATCCCCGGTGTGCAGGCGGCACCGACAGAGCCTGCAGCCCCGCAGATGGTGCCTACACAGCCCACAGCACCACAGATGGCATCGATGGAGCCCACGGCACTGCAGATGGTGTCGAGAGACCCTCAGCACCGGAGAAGTTGGCACTGCAGACGAAGACAACATCACAGGAGTCTGAAAACTGCAATTAGAAGTAAAGAGGGAAAAATGGCAGGAGATAGAGGCATCGGTGTGGACCCCTGTGCCACAGCCATGTGAAGGGATAAACACCGAGCGCAGAGTCGGCCCGGCACGAAGAAGGTGCTGCATGACTAGGAAGGCCCAACCGCCTCACCTGCCCATCCAAAACTGAAAGGCCCAAAGGCCCCGGTGTCAGACTGACCAGCTCAGGCAACTGGACCAACCTCCTAGCCCACTGCTCCATAAAAGCAACCCACTGGTGAAATTGCTCATTGGAAGCTCCTCCAATAGGCGGGGAGGAGCTCCGATGTCGAGAAGGTCAGCCAACAGAGACAGAAACCAACGACTCCAACAGAGGTGGAGACTGGCGTCTGGCCCTAATAACTGACCGCTCTATGTGCAGATCGGATTTAGGCGCACTTTGTCGCCGCTTTCTATGTATGTGTCAAAGAAGAACTTGAGGCCGAACGGTACAGAAAATGGGACCATTTCCTTTTATGCTTTCGGGAGGACCACCCATCTCACTGAGCATTGGACCGTCCATTGTCAGACCCCCCCCCATGGGAGGGTGGTGGACCAGACCGGATGACTGAACAGCTTTCATATGAAGTTCCCTACCATTACTTGGCCCATTCATGGTCGACTCCGTCAATGGACGGCTGAAGACTTCTCTTGTACAGTTGTTAAAATTAGTAATATAATCAGTACTGATATGAAATAATCTACAAAACAATAAACTGAACTATTGCTGCTAGTGAAGTTTAACTCCTAGTAGGCGAGTGACATCATCACTGAAGTGCACTTTACAGCGGGGAAAAAAGGAACTGAGGAGGTTAGAGGGTCGATGCCAAGATAATCATTACCGCATGCACCGAGGCTCACGGTGCTGCTTCCTTGCGGCTCCATCTCCGGAGCTGGCCCTCCTGAAAAGTTTTCTCCCGCTGGGTCCTAGCACCCCTGGCGTACTTCCCATTAGTGTGAATGAGTGGTGGAGACTTTATGTCCAGGAAGATCTTGGGTTATGCAACGCCACACCCAATTTTGGGACCCTGTCATGCTACGGGCCAGTGTATGCTGTGAGACACTGTGTCCATTACCTTTACTGTGTCCCTCCCATTCTTTGACAAAGATTCTTCAGTCTTCGACAAGCTGGTAAATGTCCACTCCATGGGTCACCTAGCGGGCAGTAGCTATCGAGAATGGATCAACTTGCTCCTTTGCTGGTGTTTCATCAACTGGATGCCTGGGTAGCCTCACATACTGACTGTTGTGCCAAAGGGGGTTACCACTATTTGTGCAGATGTAATGTCTTTGTTGTAACCACGCCTGTTTGTGGTTACTTGCTGAACTTTATGGACTGGTCACATACATTTGATAATTGATAGGCTTGCCTGTAATTCAATGGCCAAGCAGCCAGCCACTCCTACTTCCTGAGCTATATAAGCAGTTCCTCTCAGCCTCACTGTGAAGCATTTTGCCTTTGCAGCCAGAGGCTAAGTTGGTTTGTCTTCTGAGCTGGCTGGGGCCTAAAACCCCCCCCCCCCACAAACCTGCTGTTTCTGTGTGTCTCTGCTGGACTTCAGTGTTTGTTTTCCTGCTTCTGGCTTGTATCTTTCCTCCGGCTCTATGCTTCCCTGTGTTTTGTTTCTTGTTTTTTGGGGGGAGCTTTTCCCTGTTTTCTGTTTTGCTGTGCTCTTTTGGGGGAGCTTTTATTTTTAAAACTCCTAGCATACTGCTACTACAGAGCTCATTCTGCTTGCTTTCAGTTACAACTCTCAATTTACTGCACTGCAACTGCAAACCTACTCAGAGCTCATGCTACTGCTTTCAGTTACCTACAACTTCAGCCACTGCTGCTGACTGTTTACTTTAATTACTATTGTACCCAGTGCCTGTGTTTTAACACTGTACTCATTTAAGTACTGCTGTACAGGCCTACTTGCTTCCTGCTGCTGCATTGTTTACACCCATTCCTGTTCTACCTTGTTTACTCTGAGGTTAGCTGAAGCTCCTGCTGAGGCTATTAAACTAGCTTTTATTTATTAATTTATTTATTTAGTTTTTGTTGACCAGGTAAGTGCACCAGACAAATTCTGCCTATTTTCAGGCACGACCCAGGGGAGGGGGATACAGATGAATGCCAACTGACCTTGAACCAGATGAAACTGTTGGTGGTATTTTTAGTGAATGAGGAAATTTGGCCAGGACACTGGGGAAATTCCCTACTCTTTCGATAAGTGCCATGGGATCTTTAACATCCACCTGAACTACCACCAATCCAGACAGATGGGACCTCGTGTAACGTCTCATCGAAAGGCGGCACCTCAGAAGTGCAGCACCTCTCATGCTGCACTACAGTGTCAATACTGGGATATTAACCCAAGTGCCAGATGTGGGAACTGAACCCACAGCCCTCTGATCTCCCGGCCTCAGAGGCGAGTGTGCAACCTACTGAGCCACTGACACTGCAAGTGGCATATCTGCATGTGGTTCTCGGCCTTTCATCACTTCCTTGTTTGTCCTACGGTGGGGACTGGGAGGTGTTTGTGGGGTCGTGGCCTATGTGGTTAATTAATTTTGTTCTAAATCCTGTCTTTGCCGCTGAAAATCCTCAGAGTTTGTCACCTTGATTTGGCTATTCATGTCTGGCTGACTTGCCCCTAACTCAGTGCTGTTTACTTGCTATACAGTTGTTATGCAGGTCCACCTATTACTACTACTACTGCTTACTGACCTATCAGGTCCCCACTTGCTTACGCAACAGTTGCTCCTTGCTTACGCAAACCATTGCTTTATGCCTAGTGCCATCCCCTCAGCTTCGCCTGGGATTCTACTGCTCTCAATCTGCATCCGACCTTGCAAGGTCTCAGCACTCAATGCTCCTTATGATCTCAGCATGCCGTGCTCATTCAGCTCACCAGCTTTACAGCTCTCAATCAATTCTGGGGGCATGCCAGCCATTCTAATCTGGCGCAGGTTCCTGCAGCCGACGGTCTCACTCTGCATTTAGTTTGCATCATCGAGAGTGTCCAACTTGGGGCAGGATCCTTCTCACCTGGCCCACAGCTGGGAATGTCCTCACCCCCGGGCTTGGCTTTAGCTGCCTGCTACGCAACAGCAGCTCCTGGTGTAGAATTTAAGACTAGCGGTGGAGGGTGGTTACGACGATCTCCTTTGGCTCTAGTGTTCCACTATAATGGTTGGCCATTGACTTTAGTGGTTTCCCTAGCAAGGCACCTTCACCGCATTCTCCCCACGACTACCTCTGGTTCACCTGGTTTGATTTAGGGTGGGTAGGCCAGGTGAGTGCCTCAGCAGTTGTTGCTCTCCTCCTGCACCTTGGATGCTCGTATTGTTGCAGAGTTTTCTCTCAACCTTCCAAGATGTTCCCGCTAGAGGGTTTCAGTGAGAGCCTTCCTCCAAACTGGAATATTTTCCACCTCCCTTTAATTGGGTTTTCCAAATTGCAGCTGCAGAGCCGTCTCTAAATACATTTTCCCAAGCCTGGAGGGAAGGTGACCTAGGCCTTGGATCCCCAGAGATTTCCTCCTCATAGGGTTTTTTTTCTCTCCTCCGTTGCCTCAGGTCATAACACTTAGCATAGTTTTCCCCTAGTTTCCTTAGGTAGGTTCCGTTGTTGGATGGAGGTGGAGGATGTCCTGCCATTCCCTCTCTCCTTAAGGGATCCCCTTCTCTCAATGCAAGCCATCACTATTCTTCTACTACTATGTTCCAGTTACTGCTTCTACATCACTGTTACTGCTTGCTCATATGCATCATGTTGCCTCCTTTGGGGATGATTATACTACATTTCTTTTGAGGATTCCTAAGGTACCTTTAGCCACAGGAACCATCCTGTGGCACCTCTAGGAGCAGAACCCTCTCCGAGAGTTCCTTGCTTCGTACCACTACAGGGTGGTAATTCCTCTGGAATAGAGAGTGCGAACGGCCACAACCAAAACTAACACAGTTACACAAGCATAACACTATACTGGCTGCGTAGGTCAGTGAATTGAAAGGCTTGCCTGTAATTCAGTGGCCAAGCAGCCAGCCACTCCCACTTCCTGAGCTATATAAGCAGTTCCTCTCAGCCTCACTGTGAAGCATTTTGTCTTTGCCCCTACCATCCTCCCCTCCTCCTCCAGCGGCAACGCTCTTTCCTTAGGGGGATTCCTAAGGTATCTTTAGCCACGGGAACCATCCCATGGCATCTCTAGGGGCAGAACCCTCTCTGAGAGTTCCTTGCTTTATACCCCTACAGGGTGGTAATTCCTCTGGAATAGAGTGCGAACAGCCACAACCAAAACTAACACAGTTACACAAGCATAACACTATACTAGCAGCGTAGGTCAGTGAATGACCTCTTTGCAAATGAAACTGTTAGTCATGTCTTCTTTTGACATGCCAAATGTCACTTTTGCCTCAAGAGAAGCCATACGATGTCACACCAGCCAGATGAAAAATGCCTCTATCATCTGCCCTGTCCAGCTCATGAAGTGGCACCTTCCTCAAGTTCAAGATTCCCACCATTCCAATGGACAGTATTGTGACCAGCTACAAGACTTTTTCCTATGGACCTCCGGTGTGTGATGCCACTATGCCCAACTTTTGTTTTGCACCTCAGATGTGCACTGTCATTGGCCATACAGTTATCACCCCTGTTTCCACCCCAGAACAGGTTTACATTGATAGTGACCCTGACTATCTGAATGCTATTGCACAGTATCTACCAGTGTTTAACGTACACATTGACCCACTCACCCTGAATCTTAGAGCCTTGTTAGAAATAAAGAATACACATCTTATCCATATTAGTAACAACATTACCAAGGCAGGTGATTCTTTGAATGACTTATTTCATGATGGCGATTTAAATACTGCATTGTCCAACACTTGGTTGGAATTCACTTTTAAAGGTTTTGTTATTCTTCAAGTTTTCTTGATTTTCATTTTGATTGTTACCTTATGCTGTCCACATCACATGCTCAAACAACATTGTGCACAACTGAAATTTTTATATGAAACACATGCAGCTAGACTGTAGCCAACCACACTTACCCGAGTTGTGTTGCCTCTTTATTCAGGCAACAAGGGAGGGAGGAAGGGAATATGCAGACCTGCATGACCTACAGTCCCTCATGTGGACTGCCATGATTCTGTGTTACAGCACAAGGTACGTAAGTATTTACTCATGCTTGCTATGATGTACTATTTAGGATTATATTTGTGGTCTGAGCATGCCACCTACAGCCATTAGCCATAATGCTATATGAAAATTACATACCTACCGTAATTCTGGATCTTCACCATTCATCACTGGTGGGTGTAAGTCTGAGTGCAGTACCCCACGGGAGCTTCCCTCCCAAGGGGAGGAGCCAGCACCATTGGTACCACCCACGAGGCCAATGCACTGTGTGGCCCTTGCAGGATGGCCAGTAATGGCTGTTGGCTTCTCCTCCGCCTCAGTTCTGCATGCTGGAGAGACAGAGGGAAAAAAGAGGACAGAGAAAAACAAGGCAGGGCAAGGGAGCCCGAAGGATAGGTAAAGGAAAGGATATAAACTGAAAAAAGAATAGGCCGGCCAGAGGACAGAGTAGGAGGAGGACTTGGAAGATATGGGCCGAGAGGCTACAACCCCTGGATGGCTCTAAGCCAAGACAGGAGAAAAGATAAGATGAGAAAAAGATACAAGATGAAAATAGTGGGGGATGGAGATAAGGAAGGAGTGACCCAATTACCCCTACTTCCCAACTGGCCCAGAGCACATAGGAGACTGGAACATGTCCCCCAAGAGGTGGTCAGTCAAGTGACCTACAGATCGCTATCATTGTTTATCAATCTGGGTTTAAGTTCCATGAAAGGTCAGTGCTCGGTCAGGAGTGGAGAAGTTCCTTGCCCTCCCCCCCTCACCCTCCCAACCAGGGCAGAAAACCAGCCCTGGTTGAATCCGCACCCCTTCCCCCAGCTCCTCTAGGAGTTCAGGGTGGGCGGGGATGAAGATCTCACCTATTTAAATACCTCCCTCCGAGGAGGGAGATTGAAGGGGGAGCAAGAAGGATTAGAAGGGAAAAAGGGGAAGTCCCTGCTGGCCCCATTCCCTCCCTTTACCCCAGGGACCCCAAGAAGCCAGCACATCCAACAGGATGGACCGGACCCAGAGGCCTTCCCCAGGACAGAGAAAAAGGGGCCCACCAGGAGTCCCACCTCAATTTCTAAGAAGAAAACTATTGGCCCTCCTCCCAACTGAGCTCCCCCTGTCACCTCTTAGCAGTGAGAGGAGTGCCTAGGACTGAAGAGAAAAGAACCTTAGTGATTCCCAGAGAGGAGGGCAAGCAGGAGGAGGCAAGCCCAGGGACTGGGGCCTTCTATGGGGAGGGTGGGTGGGATTCAGTGATGAATGGTGAAGATACACAGAAAGATAAAAATTATGGTAGGTACGTAATTTTCATATCTTCCCTATGTCAGTCTTCACCATTCATCATTGGTGGGTGAGTATCCAGCTCCCCGAAGGGGGTTCAGAACTTTCCTGAAGGACAGATGTCCATCCGCCTCCAGTGGGGGAAACATGGGAGGAGCAGACCCATTTCAGGCCAGTTAGGCCTGAGACTGGTCAGGGTGAGGTGGGATCCCCCATTCCCTGGGGAAAGGAAGGCGCCCCTGAAGATTCTGCCTCGCCCTGTGGGAGAAAAGGCGGGTCCACCAGAATGTGGAGGCAGTCACTGTACACAGGGCCAGGGTTGAGAGCCTTGACAGATGAAGCCACTCAGTCCACCTGATGCAGATCGCTGTCCCCACTAGCCATGAAGTGACCTCATTGGTGTCATAATATGCCCTTGCTTGGTGCCTTGTTAGCTCCAGGCCTATTGCAGAGAGGGCTGTGGCTTTCCTGGCTGCCTCTGAATCAGGCAACAATGCGAACACTTGGCCCAGCATCTCCCAGAGATGCTTGTTATAGGCAGCATGGTGTGCCTGATGAGATGCAATGGAAAGGATAACCCACACCAAGGAGGAAACTCTCCACCCCAGGTGGTCGAACTCCGCAGACTCCGGATCCGGAGGCCGGTCACGAACTGGGTGCCTATGCCTGGTAGGGGTGTACAACCACTCTATTCCCACAGAGGGATGGGGCAAAGTGTCTGAAGACCCCTGGGGTGTGCAATATTAACACTGGCAGTCTGAAAGGGCTGGAGCCAGGGTGGCTGGAAGCTGCCAGGCACTGTACAATGCCTTCTGGAAGGGCATAGACCAGGAGGAGGAGACCACCAAGCGGTCCACGCTGTATTCGCCTAGGAAGACATGTGTCATACGCTTGGTATGGTGTCTCACCACATAGGAGATATGCAGGTCCTCGACTAGCCTTGCAAGGAAGTGCTGATACTCTGTTTGATCAGTGTCAGAGGACAGGTGGACAAGGGTCTCTTCCTTGATGGAGGAAGATGAGGAAGTGAAGAACCTGAAGATTCAGATTCTGGCTGCAGAGGGGGAGACGGGAAAAGACTTGCTCATCCATGGCCCTGATGTACCTAGGGAAGTTCGCAGCCTGAGCTCTGACCTGTTCCCAGGTCAAGAGCTCCAGAGGTCCCACATGGCCTGGAAAAGAAGGGACTGGACACAGAAGCAAGGGGGGAAAAGATTTCACCATCAGTGAGACACCTCTGCCAGGGTTAGGAGAACTAACAGGCAATCCCGGACTAAGGGGGGGATCTGTAGGTCGGATCAGTCAAAGACCGCTCAACCAGCCCAAAGTGACCAGGACTAAGCCCTGCAGGAGAAGCACCCCTATGAGGGGATCAGGGCAGCATGTGTCCAGAAGGGTGAACTCCAACCCCACCCAAGAAGGACTGCCTCAAAGGAGAAGAGGGATTAAACTTGGGCTCAGTGCTGTGGCTCCTCCCTGAGCCCTGAAGGACTACAGGGGAGCACTGCAGCCCTTCACCCCAGCTCCTCAACCCCACTGACTCTGAGGAAGACTTCTTCCTCACACCCTGGGCCTTGAGGACCCCCAATTCCACAGGCCCTCTGAGGAGAGCCATAGAAGAGGGAGTTCCCCAATCCAGCATCTGGAGAGGGGATGGTGTCAGGGACAGCAGCCGACCCCACTCCTGACACTGGAACCACTGCTCCAATGGGTCCGGGACCACTATCCTGCATCGTACTCCCAGTGCCGCCCTTGGCACAGGAGCCTGCCCTGACTGTAGTCACTGGGGCCGCAGGAAAGGGCAGCTGGTAAGGCACAAGGGTCCTGGTCCCCAGAGAGCCCACCGATTTTGAGGAGTCAGATCACCAGTCCTGATTAGCCTCTCGATCATCCAGCTCCAGAGTTGAGGAGATCCAAAAGACCTGCAGACGGATGACCCCGGGGGCTCTCCCACCCTCGGTGCAGTGAATGGCACCGCAGGCTGACCCAGTGCCCCTTGTGGTGCTGCCTTGATCACTGGAGCTGCAAACAGCTCCAGGATCTGAGACAGTGCCAGTGGGTGGTGCTGAGGAATGTCACATGCTGGACCCAGCAACCGTGGGCTCCGACACTGGGGTAGCCTGCACCTCACAGGACATGACTGCCAGGGCGGTGCTCCTGGCCTGGCTCCGAGTGGAACCAGATCGGCCCTCCGGCACCCTAGAAGAGGCCTCCTCCATGGCAAGGCTCCTTTCTCACCAGACCATACAGGCCTGCGAGGGGACCTGGATGAAGGGCAAAGACACCTGCGCTTGGACCGACGTGAGCGACGATGCCCCCTGAAAGTCAGCAGAGCCCTGCCAACTTTAAACGTACAGTACTCGAGAACATGGCAGTCCATCGAAAAGAAGGCATTGCAGTGATCCATATCATGCTGAGGTCCAAGGCAGTGAGGCAAACATCATGCCGGTCTGTCACGGAAATCTGCCGGCTGCAGGAACACCAATGCATAAGAGGCTGGCCTGCTTTGGAAGATTGTTTTTTGTCCCTGTACCTGGCATGAGGCTATGGAAAATGAAAACAATAAACAGACAAGACTCGATGCCATTTAAAATAAAACAAGGAAAGATCTTGCCTAACTGCAGAACCAAGGTGTTGAGTTGAGCTGAAAATGGCATGGACGGCATCGAAAAATGGCTCCGAGTTGAGGCAGTGCCACACCGAAACTAAGCCGCAGTATACTCTGGCTTCTGTAATAGGCAAGGTGCTGGCTTGATGGTGGGAGAAGCAGAACTAAGGTGGAGGAGGAGCCAACGGCCATTGCTGGCCATCCTGCGAGGGTCACACAGTGCGTTGGCCTTATGGGCTGCACCGACAGCGCCATCTCCTCCCCCTTAGAGAAAAAAAAGCTCCCGCAGGGTGCTTCACTCCGGCTTACACCCACCAGTGATGAATGGTGAAGACTGACATAGGGAAGATCAGCATGTTATATGAATCATTCTATTGTAACCCAAAAGTAGTGTTAATCAGCATAATACTTATCACTGTGTATGTGCAAACCTAATGGCCTTGGGTGCAAACTTCCCACCGTACCCACCAATAGAAATGCTTTGTTTAGCTTTTCTACCATGCAGATGAGCCCTTTACCAGGTAACGGACCCTCTTATCTCTGACAATAAGAGTTTGTGTAATTCTGTTTTTCACTGACTTTTCCTATGAAGACACCGGATGTTCAGAGGTTCCGGACTCCCAGCTGTGGTAAGCTGTCCTTTTTACATGTATTGAGGAATAAACCTTTATTCTGCAACACCTGTCTTTGTGTCATGTTTTGCCATCAGGTTTGGATCCTGCCAGAATCCAACACATATCCTTGACCACTCTTAGATTTTTCACAGGTCTCTGTTCATCCTTTCCACCCCACTGCAGTGTCCACCTTATTGCAGATTTTGGTGTCATCCGTAAAGAGGCAGACCTTCCCTTCCAGCTCCTCTGCAATGTCACTTATAAAGACAATAAAGAGGACCAGTCTCAGCACTGATCCCTGAAGCACTTCACAGTCTTCACCACTGATTCATACTATTGGGACTGAGCCAGAGGTGTTAGGACCCAGTGGGAATTAGAACGTCTTAGAGGGCTGGTGTGAAGGCAAGCAGCGTGCATGCATGGCTCCATGAGTAAGTGCAGGCGGTCACCTGTGAACATCAGTGCCTGCCCCCAATCACCTCAGTACCTTTTTACCAAGGAGATGCAGCATAAACTAACAAGTGCCTATGCACTTAACTTATGGGCATAAGATATCCCTGGTGGCCTGTGCAAGAAGGGCCACCAAATCCCGTAACACAGTGCTATCACAGTTCAAACCAACCATAAAGGGGTGAATAGCAGCTGGAGTGAACCTGGTGGATGGCAGGTGGGCATTTGAATTAATGGTGAATATATTCTTAGAAGATCATGAATTACAGTGTCTACGTAATTTTTATATTTTCCAAGAATCAGTCTTCACCATTGATTCCCACTAATGGGTCAGAGTACCAAATTCAGATAAAGTCCCCTGGACTGGAGGGTTGGAGCTGAGGACTCACTCAGGATAGTAATCCATTCAGGACTGACCTGCCAAAGGTGGCATGCTGTCTAGCATGAACATCCAGGGCACAGTGCTTAGTAAAAGTGTGCACTGTGCTCCAAGTTGCAACTCTGCAAATTTCTCCAATAGGCACAGAGCACATCTCTGCCAGGACCATGGCAACTGCTCTGGTGGAGTGGGCGCATAGTCTGCCCTCCAATTTAACCTGAGTCATGGCTCAGCAGTGGCAATGGCAATTCACAATCCAAGCGGGAATGCACTTGACTATAACAGGCTGTCCATTATGATTAGAACCAGAGACAAAGAGCTATATTGTCTGAAGCCCTTGGTTCTGTCCAGATAAAACCTAAGGACCTTCTTCACCTCCAGTGAGTGGAGAGTTCTGTCTCCCTCATTATGAAAGTTGGCAAAGTAGGTAGGCAGGACTAAGGCTTGATTAAGACAGAACTCTGACACCACTTTTGGTAGAAACTCGGGATGTGTATGGAGAACTACCTTGTCTTTATGGAAAACAGTACACGGAGAATTTGTGACCAAAGCATAGATTTCAGACACTCTGCAAGAAGAGGTAATGGCCACCAGAAATGTTGCTTTCCAAGTTAAAAACTTCCAGTTACATGTCACAAGGCTCAAAGGGCTTGTGAGTGAGCATATCTAACACAACGTTGATATCCCATGCAGCTCCTGGCATCCTGATAGGATTGTTCTGAATCCCCTTCAGATAGATTTCCTGAATCGCAGCATTGTATTCGAGGCACCATTCCCATACCCTCATGGCTTCTCTGCACAAGGGGTAGGAGTGGGCTCCCCCTGTTTGTTGATCTAATACATCACCGTCTTGTTCTCCATCTGAAGAAGGATTATTTTGTGACAGAGGACATACTTCAGGGCTTGAACAGCATACAGAACCACTCTCATCTTCAGAACACTGATGTGTAGATGAGACTCCTCTTGGGTCTACACTCCCTGAGTGTGGAACTCCTGGCAGTGAGCCCCCAGCCAACCAGAAATGCATCTGTGGTGATAGTAATCAGACTCCGGAAGGGCAAAGGGCAAACCTTGTTGAAGGTTGTCCCCCTGGATCCGCCACACAAGTAATCTCCACAGAGGTTCTGTCACCTTGATGGTGTAATACTGAAGATGTGTTGTTGGGGACCACTGTGTACTGAGCATCCACTGAGTGGTCCACATGCAATCGAGCCAGAGGCACTGTGGAAACAGAGGAAGCCATGAGACCCAACATCTGTTGCATAGTGTGAGCTCGCACAAGGTTCTTCTCTCTGATGAAGCGAGTCATCTGGAGAATGTCGTTCCTCCTGTCCAGTGGGAGGAAGGCCCTCGCCTTTGAAGTGTCAAGGAGAGCCCTATCAAAAGGAGCTGCTTAGAGGCTTAAAGCTGTGACTTTTCCAGGTTCAGCAGAACCCCCATGGAGGTGAGGAACTGAGACAACGTGGAGAGTGCCTCCTGTGTTGTTTCCTGCCTTGATGGGCTTGCCAAAAGCAAATCGTCCTGGTATGGAAAGACTTGAACGCAGAGCTTTCAGAGTTGTGCAGCGAGAACTGCGAATCAGTTTGTAAAGACTCACAGCGCCAAGGACAGCCCAAAGGGCAAGACTCTGAATTGGTAATGCTAACCCAAGGCCACAAAGCAGAGGTGTGTGCAGTGACTTCGGTGCACTGGAATGTGCTGGTATGCATCCTGCATATCCAAGGATACCGGCCAGTTGTACTGATGAAGGAGTGGTAGTAGAGTTCCTAGGGAGATCATCTTGAACTTCTCCCTGTACAAGAACTTGTTTAACTTTCTGAGGTCAAGAAATGGGCGTATGCTGCCTGTTTTCTTTGGAACCAGAAAGTAATGGGAGTAGAAATCTGTGTTCCTTTCTACCCAGGAAAACACTTCTACTGCCCTGTTTCTGAAAAGGCCCTGTATCTCAGAAGTGAGAATGTCTGACTGAACGGCAGACAGACTGTGTTGGGGTGGAAAATCTGGAGGGATCTCTGCAAAATTTAGGGAGTAAATCTCCTAAACAATCCTGAGGACCTCAATTGTCTGAAGTGATGGACTTCCACCAATTGTAGAACTGAATCAGATGACCTCCCACTACCCTGGAGATGTCCACCTCGGGCAGTTGAGGTGGGACCAGGGCCAGATTTTCAGAGGGTTGCACTGGGCTCTTTTGGGCCTTGTGTCTTGTGCTGCATTTTCTTTTGAGGCTGAGGAATCTGGTTTTTGTTAAAGGCTCCTTGGCCTCTACCTCAAAAGGATTACCTGTTATGAAAATGCTGACAGTTCCCACCCCTTTTCGGAGCAGAAGGAGTTGGCTTGGCTGTTGTAATGGCAGTCCTGTTCTTCTGAGAGGCCTCCAGTGCTTGCTCAACTTGAGAGCCAAACAGATATGCACCATCAAATGGGACATTCATGACCTGCTGTTGAGCATCAGACAGGGGTGTTCAAATCAAAACTTTCAGGACTTGCCCAGCCATGACTGTAGCTGAATATTCACTTGCTCCTATTCATTATACTGGAATTAGTTTCCTTTTTGTACTTGACCTTCAAGGAAATTTACTTGCCCCAGACAGGGGGCAATAGGATTTGCACACACCTGGCATTAGAAGAAAATCCTGATGTTCTGAGCTAGGAGTGTCACCTGATAAAAATCCCAGCAGTGGCAGCTCTAGCAGCAGTGTCATAGGCATCCATAGAAGCTTTTAGCTGATGACTGTTGGATTCTATGCCCCTCGTAATAGTCTGTAGAAGCTCCACAGTAGAGTCAGACTCTGGGAGATTGTCAACCACTGACTTAAGAGAGTTCCAAAGCATATATTCATATTGGGAGAAGTGTCCCTGATAACTGGCAATATGCATGCCCAGAGTAGTGGCTGTGAAAGCCCATTTCCCCAAGGTGTCAATTTTGTGAGATTCCTTATTGACAGGGCAAGTGGAAGCCTCCTGAGGGAGAACAGCTTTGTCGTTTGCTGCAAGGACCACCAAAGCATCTGCAATTGGCTGTGATGTCAAAAAAGGTCTGTCTTTGGGGGGTATACTTCTTGTCTATGGGCCTGACCACAGGAGGAATCAGAGCTGGCCTCTCCCACACCACCTGAGATAAGGTCTCAAAGGAGGAAGGGGACAGGAGGAGTAAGATTCATAGGGACATCAGGAACATGAAGAAACTCTAGGTGCAAAAGCCTACCTGAATCCACAGCAGAAGTCTGTAGAGCCAGGGTTGACCCCATGTTCTTGAGGAGAGACTGGAAGAAAAAAATCTTTAACCAGTGTCTCAGCTGTGACAGAAGGCTTCTCACCAAGGTATGAGTCATTCTTGCCGTCATCAGCCAAAATCAGATCAGGGTCAGACTCATCATTCTCTACCTCAACCCTGCAGAAATCAGGCCCTAACAGGCTGAAGCCTGGCCTGGGTAAGGAGTAGGCCAGAGACACCAGAACCAGCAAAAGTGGCACCGGAGGACACGGTACTGCGTGTGGTGCCACAGGTGCCGGGCATGGATCCGAAGTTCGAGAACCACCACCAAACCTGGAAAGAGAGGTGGAGGGAAACAGTACCTGTGCCAGCCCCTGCGAAGAGTCAGAGTGAGGGAGAAGGCATGTGGAAAGGGCGTCAACAGTGCTGGCACCACCGAGGAGGGAATGTCCGCTGGCAACACTGAACGCATGTCCCATCAGCCCCGACTGCCACTTAGTGGCTCCTAGGCCCAAATGCCCCAGAATTGGGTCCACCAGAAGAGGCACATGAGACAGATGCTGTACCCACTGCTTCACTAGAGTGGCCCAGTGATGAAACCTGCTCACAGGAAACCCCACATGAGGACAGGGAGGGGCTCCAGTGTCAAAAGTCCAGGCCATTAAAAGCAGAGGCCACCAGGGACCCGGGGGTTGGGGTGGGTCTTCCGCTCTCCACTACCGAAGACTCCCTTGCAGACATACCAAGGGGTGACATCAAGCGGTGGTGTTTCTTCTTCTTTTGTTGGGCAGAAGAACTCGAGGTAGAATGGTGCTGGGTCTCTGATCGAGACCAGAATGGGCCCACTTCTTTTTGTGTTTACAAGAGGATTGCCCTACCTCGTGAGCATTGGACTGCCAGTGGTCGGACACCTCCTCCAAAAAGGGTAGCGGACCGGAAAGAGCCCCACTGCCAGAACAGCTTTCCAGCAAAGTCTCCCTACCATCACCGAGACCATCCATGGTCGACTCCATCGATGGCAGGGCTGAGTAAAAATGTCTTCTTTTTCTTTTAAATAACAAAGAATAAAGAAAACAATACTAAAATGAACTGAATGACTATATGCTGCTGTCGTATAGATGTGAAGATTTGACTCCCGGTAGGTGAGCGTCGTCATAACTGAAGTGCACTCGATGATGGGAAGAGAGGAATTGAGACAGTTGGAGGGTTGACGACGTCGAGGTAGCCTATACAGGTGTGAGCTGATCTCATGGTACTGTGCATGCGTGGTTCTAGCATGACGCCAGCCCTCTTGAAGATTTTTGGCTCCCACAGGGTCTTAGCACCTCCAGCTGGAACCCAGAAGTATAAATAAATGGTGAAGATTAAGTCCAGGAAGATCAGCTCGCGTCTCCAAACACATCGATGTGGAGGTGAGTCTCTGACAGGTCCCAGGCACCTTGTGGGCATAGTGGGCCTCCCCATCCCAACAGAGAAGCATCTGTCATGACAGTCACCTGAGACTCTGGTTGGGAGAAGGGGAAACACTGGAGAGACTGTCCTCCACTGACCACTATGTGAGAGACCAAATGAGGGGTTTGGTTACCTGCATGGGGTAAGTCTAAGGGTGTGATGCTTATGACCACTATGCACTGAGCATCCAGGCAGAACCAGGGCTAGAGTTCCAGATAGTGGCATTAGCTGCCTTCGGCGTCTGTGCCTTTGGCTGCATCTTCTTCTGAGGCTGGGGAGGCAGACAAATCTTGGCGTGATCCTACACAGTGGACTGACACTCAAGGCTCAGGTGTCATCTGTTGTCTAGACTATTTTTTACCATTAGGGACATTGCCTGTATTAAAGCCTTAATCCCCCCCAGATGACCTACCATTACTAGTGCATGCTTTCATGACATCCAGACTCGACTACTGCAATGCTCTATATCTCATGATCAGTGGAGGGGTTTTGTACTGCCTTCAGCTGGTGCAGAATGCAGCAGCCAGGTTGCTGACAGGCCTCCCAAGGTCCTGTCATGAGACCCTGGTCCTGTGTGATCTGCACTGGCTGCCAGTGAGGCGGAGGATCTCCTTCAAGGTAGGTTTACTCACCTATAAGGCCCTATATGGTACAGCACCTCCGGGATTGGGCACAGTATAAATAAAAGCTTACTTACAAGTCCAGTCTGTCTGCATGACCTTCTGACACCTGCCCACTCCTTGTGCTCTCTCCGCTCTGCCAAGGAGGGCCTCCTAGTGGTTTCCAGGACCTGACTCAAAACCTATGGTGAGCGTGCCTTTGAGGTGGTGGCGCCGGTCCTGTGGAACTTGTTTCCAAGGTTCTTGAGGGAGGCCACCTTGGTAGAAGTTTTCAAATGGGGTCTGAAGGTGCACCCTTTAGAGAAGCTTTTGGATTCAGTGATCTTATTCCTTTTCACCAGGAAAGACATTTAGTTATACGTAAACAAGCTTTTATTTGATTAACAAATGTCATTTTAAAGGGGGCTGGATAGATTGTTTACTCCGAGCTGAATGTATTTATTTCTGTGTGTTTTTTAAAAACTGTGTTGTTTATTGTACAGTGCCCCGAGTCCTTGGAATGGGGTGCTTTAGAAATAAAGTATCTGTCTGTCTGTCTGCCTGTCTGTCTATCTGTCTATCTAATCTATGTATCATTGTTTTATATGTTTTTAATTCAACTATAATTCCATTTCATTTGCCTGTATTCTATACAGCACCCTGAGCTTCAGGGAAAGGGGGCTTAAGAAATATAACCTTACTTACTTCTGTTTTGGGCTTCCTTACCTTTGCCATGAAAGGACTGCTTGTTTTGGAAGGAACCACATCCATCGCCCTTCTGAGAAATAAAGGGAGCTGGTTTGGAAGTCTTAAAGGAAAATGTCCACCTGTAATCAGGTTATGCCTCGGTGTGAGGCATGGCCAGATTAGCATTTTCACAAAGCGGTTTCATTTCTTTAATGTACGGTTAGGTGAAATACATAGCCATTATCCGGTTGATCCTGCGTCACTCCTGCTGGCATTTTGAAGTGCTCAGCATGCCCACAACCTCCTGTGGCTGTCCCAGAATAAAGTATAAGACGGAGGGCAGCCATGAGAATGTCCACAGATGATCTGTGTAAATGGAGCAATTAACAGCTCCAGTTTCCAATGTACACATATTCTGGTGCTTTACCAAGACCAGATATAGACTGGCAGTGACCGCGAATGGGAGGTGGACCGGGATTTCTTTTGGTCCTTGTTCCAGTGCTTATTCTTGCCACTGGATATCCGAAGGCATACGAAGAGAGATTAAAGAAGTTTAATATGTATACACTCGAGGAGATGAGGGAGAGGGGGTACATGATAGAAACTTTCAAGTACATCAAGGGAATCAACAGAGTCCAAGACAGTAGCATCTTTAGAAAAATGGATGTGCAAGAACAAGGGAGTACAATTTGAAAATAGAGGGGGAACGGCTCCAAGGTAATGTAAGGAAGTATTTTTTCACAGAGAGGGTTGTGGATACATGGAACAGCCTTCTTGAGGAGGTAGTGGACTCAAAAACAATGGAGAAATTCAAGAATGCATGGGACAGACATAAGGCAATTCTAGTGGGGGTAGGAGGAAGTAGGCTGTTGGTTAACTAGGATCTGCAGCCTATGCATTAAGTAGACAGACTAGGTGGGCCAAGTGGTCCTTGTCTGCCATCAAATTCTATGTTTCTATGTGGATTTCCCCTCCGGAGGAGGAGGAGGGCTGTGACCCTGAAAACAGGGTCGGCGAAGAGGAAGAGCTTCTGGCCTGCAGCTCCTGTCCCATGCTGACGACCTTCTACTGAAGGAGGAATTTCTCTAGGGCCCACTGGTGATGGCATCGAGTGGCCTGAATAAAGCCTTGGCAGATGTCACAGACCTGGGTGTCATGGGTAGGTCTGAGGCAGCGAACACAAGCAGAGTGGCGGTCCTTCTCCGGGAGCTGCTTCCCACACGAATAGTTTAATTTGAAGGCCCAGTTGGAGGACAAAGGCGAGTCCAACATGCAAAAGAAATTGAGAAAAACTCAACTAGGATGAGAAAATAAAGGAAAAGCAAAAAGAAAATAGTGGTCGACTGAAACTTGTGGCGGTCTCTGGAGGTCCGACATGCGTTGGTCAATGGTGGGAAAAGAACTGAAGAGGGCATGGGAGCCACCTACTCTTTTTTTAAAACTTTGTTTATTTTCAAGTTTTTTACTTTTCATTTCAACTTAAAACCTACATATGTGCATAGGAATTAATTCTTGCTTTCTTCAGGTTGTTACAATCCATTCAGTGGAGTATATCAATCATTTCTGATCTTTTAGTCTATACATGCTCTCTCCTGTACAAAATTCTTTCATACATAATTATATCTCATACATAATTATATCAAAGCCAGCCCTCCTGTCTTGTCTTTCCCTTTTTCAGGGTATAAAATCTTGTCTCACTGGGGTAATATATAATATCCACCTCCTCCATATTATCTCAAATTGAGCATATCTCTTATTTGTCAATGCTGTCAGCCTTTCCACTTGATATATATCTATCACTATATTTTGCCATTGTCTTAATTGGAGTGGGTTTGGAGACAACCAGTTTTTTGTTATGGTTTTTTTAATAACTATTATCAATATCAGCAGGAGTTTCTTTGTCCTGATATCCTTATTTCCCTCTGGAAAGTCTAGTAAGAAGTATAATGGTACATTCAATGTTATAGAGGGCGAAATTATACTCTTAATCGCCTCTTGTATCTCCTTTAGGAAAGGTTGCATTATTGGACACCTCCAGAATATGTGCCCATGTGTTGCCTGATTTTCTCCACATTTCCTCCAGCATGTCACTTCCTTCCCCTTACTAAAGTGCATCTGGATTGCTGGTGTTCTGAAAAACCTGACAGCAATTTTCCATGTAAATTCTCTCCAACATGGTGATGATGTACTTTTATGTATATGTGATAAACAATTTCTCCATGTACCTCCTGTTATTATGACATTTAAATCTTTTTCCCATGCTCCCCTAATGGAATCAACTGAATTCCCCCTCCATTTCTCTTATTGCCACATATAAGTAAGATATTATGTGCGTTAGCTCTGTCTTATTGTCTAAAGTTTTCTGTATATCTCTATAATCTTGGGTATAGATATAATGTCCAACATTCTTTCTTGATACTTTTTATATAGTCCCTAATCTGAAAGAATCGAAATCTCTCTGTGTTACCTCATATATACTTTCCAAGTCTGAGAAGCTCATTACATTTCCCTCTTTCAGGAATTGGTACACTATATGTAATCATTTCCTTTCCCATCTCCTATACCCAGGTCCATTTTTGCTGGTAAGAAATTCTCTATGTGTGTCAAGGAATAGAACATGGGCCTCCATTCCGACATATGCTTGGTATTCAACATCTGTCTCCAAACTTGTAACGTTGACATTGTGTAGGGATTATCAACATCTACCCCTTCTTTAACTCCCCTATCAATAGAGCCCCATGTGGTCGTCTTATGTCTTCTTCTGCTAATTCTATTTCTTTCCACTTTGCCTCATATTTAGGGTGCAGCCAGTATATCACCATACGGATCTGGGATGCTATGTAATAATATTTAAAATTTGGCAAGGAGAGATCCCTTCATCTTTGAGAGTTGTAGTATTGATTGTCTTATTCTTGGTCTCTGGTTCCCCCATATGTATTGTGTTATTTTCTTATTTAATCTTCTATAAAAAAATCTCTGGAATTACAATTGGGATGGTTTGTGCCAAATATAAAAAAACGTGGCAACAACACCATTCTGACTGCTTCTATTTTCTGTATGAATGGTATAGGTATCAATGTCCACTTATCTATATCTCTCTGCATTTGTATTAGAAGTTTTTTATAATTAAGTATAATTTTGTATACTCTGGGCTCAACCATATACCTAGGTATTTAAGTGTAGGGGTATTCCATTTAAATTTATAATGAGACTCCACCTGACCTGATGGTTTATAATTTACTCCCAGTACCTCCGTCTTAGTTACATTAATCTTATAGCCTGCTAATTCTCCAAAGTCTGTTAATGTTGACCAGAGTGGTCCCAGGGACCTCTCTGGATTTGTTAGGTATATCAGGAGGTCGTCTGCATAGAGAGCTAATTTATGTTGTCCTCCCCCTAATTGTATCCCCGTTATCTCTCTATGCTGCCTATAACCTGTGCCAAGGGTTCCAGGTATATTGCAAACAAAACGGGCGATAGGGGCATCCCTGTCTGGTTCCTCTTTTAAGGTTTATCGGTGATGATATTGAGCCATTTATTTTAATATATGCCATAGGGTTGTCATACAAAGGAGTCTACTAT
Organism: Neoceratodus forsteri; assembly: GCA_016271365.2. Taxonomy (NCBI): domain Eukaryota; kingdom Metazoa; phylum Chordata; order Ceratodontiformes; family Ceratodontidae; genus Neoceratodus; species Neoceratodus forsteri. The sequence continues at coordinate 691,678,133 of CM028129.1, forward strand.
CTCTCTAAACTGTGTTGGAAATTCCATTTTCTCCATTGTAGATCTCATTAAAGGCCATGCCACCCTGTCGAAAGCCTTCTCTGCATCCAAACTTAGGAGCAGGAAGGGTATTTCAGACAGGGAGGCATAGTGCAATACATGTAATGTTCTCTTGATGTTGTCTTGTGTTTGTCTACTTGTCACAAACCCTGTCTGATCCTGATCTATCAGGTGAGGCAATAATCCCTCTATCCTTTTAACCACAATAGATGTAAATAATTTATAATCTATGTTCAATACTGAGACCGGTCTGTATGAACTACAGTTTGTGCTATCCTTTCCCGGTTTCAGTAGACTGGTGATGGTGGCATATCTCCATGTATCTGGGCAGCTCTTATTTTGTTGTATTTCTTTAAATGTCTCCATGAGGATATCCATCAACTTCCCTCGAAAGCACTTATAAAACTCCCCTGTATATCCATCTGGGCCAGGGCTTTTATGGGTCTTAAGACTTGTGATAGCTTTATTTAGTTATTTTTCTGTAATTGGTGATATTATTCCCTGTTGTTGTTCATCTGCAAGATTAAGTAATTTTAATCCTCTCAAAAATGTCTCGGTCTTATTAATGTCTGTGTCCTTTTCTGGGGTGTATAAATTCTGGTAATATTTCTTAAAAGCCTTCTCAATCAACTGTGGTAGTCTCACCAGCTGCCCCCGTCTGGATCTCTAATCTGTGGAATTGTTGTTTGTGTTATTCTTCTCTGGAGTCTGTGGGCCCAGCAGTCTAGTGGCTCTCCCCCCTTCGTAATATTTTTAAGTATTATAAAGCTTGTTCTGCTTTAATATCTAGTATATGCTGTAATTTACCTTTAATTTCTTGTATTATACTCTCATAGCTCGTCTCTCCCACTGCATGTCTCTCTTGTGTCTCCCTTAGTTGTTTTTCTAAATTTTCTTGCTGCTGATTTTGTTGTTTTTTATAATATGTGGTGTATTTAATTATATCTCCTCTCAGTACCACTTTTATTGTGTCCCATAATATTACCTTTTTTAAATCTGGGGTTTCATTTTCTTTGATAATTTGGGGGATCCTCTGTTCTATCATTTCTTTGAATTTCTTTTGATTCAGGAAGAAATTGTTAAACCACCACAAAGTTCTTCTTTTTTCACTTGACCATTCTAGTTTGAGAGTTAACATTGAATGATCTGAAATAGAGGTAGGAATAATCTGGCATTCCTGTACCATATACAAGGATTCCCTGGACATATGCTAATAATCTATTCGTGTATATATTTTATGTGGGGCAGAATAATGAGTGTATGTCCTTATATTAGGGTGTTTATATCGCCATACATCTACCCACTGTACATCTTGGAAATATTTGATGGCCATCCTCTGTGGTGCCTTTCTCTTGGGAGGTTGTTTTGTAGATGTATCTAAAGAATCATATATCATATTATGGTCTCCCCTAGGATTAGGGTTCCCTTCTGTTTCTCTGTTATTATCTGACATAACTTCCTCACTTCTTTTGTTTCTGTTCCTGGTGGTATATATATTGATGCTACTGTAATCATGCGTCCTGCTAAATTACCTACTACCAGTGCCAGTCGTCCCTCTTTATCCATATAGATATCTGTCTGCTGAAACTGAGTATTATGTGGAACTAATACTGCTGTCCCCCTTCGTTTCCCCCTTCTGTATGATGAGGCTACTACTATTTCAAACCCAAACTTGCTAGCTTGTTATGTTCATCTTTACTTAAATGTGTCTCCTGCAATAGTAGGAAGTTCGGTTTCTGTCTTTTCATTTGGGCTAATATCTTCTATCTCTTTACAGGATTGTTGATTCCATTAACATTAAGAGAGTATACATTTACTTGTTTCTGACTAGTCATTTTCTAACATAATACATTCTGGCTTTTTTACTTTGCATTCTATATATTCCATTTCCCTTGCTTTGCCTTCCTTGTTCCTTCTGTAAGCTTCTCATTCTAATGTTCATTTGACTCCTATGCCATTATATATCTAACAACATCCAAAACACACATAACAATATTAAACGTTTCAACTCTGCAACTATTTACATAATCGCTTCCAAGGTTGGAGGAAGTATAATTACTTCCTCTATTACACCTAAAGGGAGTTCCCTGTTGGAAGCTCCCCTTAGTGGGAGGTTCGTAGGAGTCCATATGAATTCCTCCTCCCCTGGTGCCTCTTTCTTTGAGACCTTGTTTTATTTTGTGAACCCTCTTTTCCATCTTCTCTCCCCATTCCTTTCTGTATTCCCTAGGAATTCTCCTTGCCCTACTTCCTCTAGTGCCAATTCCTTCCCTTTCCCTTGTAATTTTACCCCTCTCAGTGCTGATTACCCTGCTCTCTATTCCTTAGTTCCCTCCTTATAAACCATCTATCCTTTCTTTACGTTTTCATTTACCCCTTCTTGGTGTTCCATTTCTCCCTCTTTTTCTTTGCCCTTCTCCCCCTATTGTGTATTTCTTGGCCTCTTTTCACATTTACGTTCCCCCCTCCCCCTATCCGTTATTCAAATCTCCCCCTTGTCTTTTCCTTTCCCATCATTTCTACTTTCATGGCTTAAGGTCCTTAATTCTTTCCCTTCCTTGCTTAGGACTGCTCTCTATAAATGTAACGCCTCCCCCATATCTTACATATTACCCTTTATCCTTCAGATGTCTTGATGGCTTCTCATAACCTCCAAGTTATTTCTTTAAATATTAATAACGGAGTGCGTTATCTTGTCTTTCTTCAGGGCTCCCCCCTTTATCTATCCAGTATAGTTATTCCTTCCTCCCTCCGCCCCCCCATTTCCCTTTTATTCTCCTCCCCTTTCCCGTTATTTCTACCCTTACTTGTCTAGTCTGTTATAGTTCAATCGGGTCTTATTCTTCATGTTAATTCAGTCCAGGCAATCGAACTGTAATATGGGCTATATCTAGGATCCACGATTTCTCAAGTTCTTACTCTCCTTGTAGCACAGCGCTACTATCTCTCTTATTTCCAGTCCTGATTATTGTCTCTACCTCTCAGGTATCTCCGCTCTGCATTTGCCTCTCTTCCTTCGTCCGTCGTCCTGCCCTAGCAACTTTCAGTACATCTCTTAGTGACTGCATCACCGATTGATATGTTTCTCGGCCTTGTCTGTTCCTCGCCATCTTCTTCCACTGTGCCTTTTCCGGTTTTGGGTGTTGTGTTTCCTCCTCCCGACTGTGCAACCCAGCCTCTTTGTTGTAGTTCCCTCAAAGCTGTTTCTGGGTTCTCATACACTACCATGACTGTGTCCCACATAATTTTTAATCTCGATGGGAACAGTGTCTGGAATTTCACCCCTTGCTCCCTCAGTACTTTAAGAATGGGTGAATATGCAGCTCTTTTCTTAGCTATTTCCACTGGATATTCATGATCAAACAATAATCTGGCAGTATTATATTTCACCAGTCTTTTTTGCTATGCATTACGGAGTATATGTTCCTTGTCCCTATAATTTGATAGTTTCAGCACCACTGAATGTGGTCTTGCCTGAGGATCTGTTGGCTTTTTGTTAGCGATCTGTGGGCTCTCTCGATTTTAAATTCAAAGTAGCAGAGCAACTCTAGTACATCCTTTAGTAAGTCAGACATAAAATCCTCCATGCGGTCCACCTCTGCATCTTCCGGAGGCCATAGATTCAGATGTTATCCTACAGAATCATGCCTCCAAGTCTAGTAGCTTCTTTTGCAATTTTTCCTGCACATTTACAAGATAGTCTGCCGCTGTATGCACTTCCCTTATCTCCTGTTCTGCTTCTGCTATTCGTTGTTCTGTTCTTTCCGTCCTTCTTTCCATCTCTTACATTTTTGAATTTAATACCTGAAATTCCGATTTAGTTTCTGCTCTAAAGGCTCTCAGTTCTGCCATAATTGTTTCGAATCTCGATCTCGAGAGGTGTTCCATTTCCTGATCTGTATCTAGATCGTATGCAATGCTGCTTGCAGGGATGTGCTCCTGCTGGTATCTCGCTTCTGGTAGCAATCCTCCTCCATCCTTTTAATTTGTTCCTTTTTTCCATGGGATCTGCCTGATTTATGTCCCCAGACATTTATTTCGCTATTTAGTAATTTTTAAGCTTTCTGTCTGCTGATCTGAGGCTTTTTATTTGTTGGGAGATCAGAGCTCTATTCCAAAGCTGCCATCAGCTTGATGACATCACCGAAGTCCTGGGGCCACCCACTCTACAGGGTTGGCCAGACTCAGATGTTCCCCTGATAGACTGCTAGCTAGAAAAGTTTCCAGGTGGTCCTAGTGTCTGATGGCAGTAGTTCCATAGGTGTGGCCTGCTGCAAGAGATACCCTCGAATTAAGATCTCTTGTTGTAGTTCTAAGAAAAATCTGAACCCCTGGGAATCATAAAATTGGTGGACATCATAAAGACCTAGCCTATTGCGCTGATGCAAGGTGGCATTCACCATATTGGGAGAATAGAGCAAATCATAGGCCATGGCTCTCAACCAGATAGTGAGGGCCATGGGAAAATACTTTTTCCCAGCTGTTCTCTATTTCTTAAGTGTTACAGCCGACTAACTGGGTGGGCAAATAAAAGTGTACCCAGGCTATACAAGTCATTAACCGAGAAGAAAAAATTACTCGCACTAGTAATCTTGTGTCTTCCAAGGTATTCTTCAACACAGAAACATGGAAACTGATGGCAGATAAGGACTGCCAGATCCATCCAGTCTGCCCGTATACCCTACCTTTAACTAGCTGCAGCTGACCCTACTTGTCCACTGTTGCTGCCTCTCTTCCCCCTCTAGGGTTCCCTTATGTCTATCCCATGCCTGTTTAAACTCCCCCACTGTGTTCACCCCCACCACCTTTTGGTGAAGAGCATTCCAAGCATCCACCACCCTTTCCTTGAAAAACTACTTCCTCATGTTGCCCCTTAGTCTACCCCCTTCCAGTCTCAGGTCATGCCCTCTTGTTGCTTTAGGGCAGCTTCTCTTCTGAAAGATGCTGTCCTCCTGTACCTTATTAATCCCCTTAAGGTACTTGAAGGTCTCTATCATGTCTCCCCTCTTCTTCCTCTCCTCCAGAGTGTACATATTGAGTTCCTGTAGTCTCTCCTTATATGATATGTGATGCAGGCCCTGTACTATTTTTGTTGCCCTTCTCTGGACTGTCTCCACCCTGTCTATATCCTTCCTGAGAAGAGACCTCCAGAACTGGACGCAGTACTCCAGATGAGGTCTCACCTATGACCTGTAAGAAAAAATTACTCACCTTAGTAATTATATTTCTTCTAATGGAGTCTTGCTGTATTCTGACAATTGCAGTGATTCCCAACCTTTGAACTGCCCTGGAGAACTAAGGGTTAACTTTCCATGCAGGGCATGGAACGCTGAGCTCGAGCTCGGTTGAAGTCTCTGTCTGGAGTGTTTTGAACTCAAACCGTCAGATTCTTACGAGCCCAACTAAACTAAAAATTCCATGTGGAAATTGTAAAAATTCTACTATCCACCTGGCTGAAAAGTTTTGGATTCCCAAGGAAGACTCAAGTCAGGAAACCCAAAAACTAAACCCAACGTACTCAAAAATAACAATAATAAATAAGCACCCAAACAAAAAGGGAGGAGGGTGCAAGCAAATACACCCCTGGGGTGCAACACTGCACCTGCCCACCCACTTCCCAAAAACAGGTTCTGAGAGGGGAGGCAGGGAGGGAGGTCAGAATACAGCAAGACTCCATTAGAAGAAATATAATTACTAAGGTGAGTAATTTTTTCTTCAAACAACATGAAGTCTTGCTGTATTCTGACAATTGCAGACTACAAGCAGTACCTCCAAGGAGGAGGACATAACATACTTTGGGAATAGGCTCTCAAGTACTGTTGTCAAGACCGAGCATCACTCCTAGCCTGGATATCCAGAGAGTAATGCTTAGTAAAGGTATGAACTGTTTTCCAGGTGGCTGCTTGACAAATTTCTAGGAGAGGATATCCTGGCCGCAGCCAGGAAGCAGCTGTACCTCTTGTGGAATGAGCCCTCAGGCCTGAGGGTGGAGTTTTTCCCAGTTTTTCATAGCAGAATTGTATACAAGACACAATCCACCTGGCAACAGATCTTTTGGTGGCAGGTTTGCCCTTTCCCACTACTCCATAAGTGAGGAACAACTGGGGGGAGTCAAACCTGTGACCCTTGGTACGCACTATGTAGTAACTAAGAGCTCTTTTGACATCTAAACTGTGTAGCCTCCTCTACCCTGAGGAAGAATGATCAGTGAAGAAAACAGGGAGAGACATAGACTGGTTTAAATGGAAGTCTGAAACCACTCTGGGCAAGAACCTTCTGTTGGTTCTAAGGACCACTTTATCCCTATGAAAGGAGATGCAATCAGGTTCCACTGACAGGGCTTGCAATTCACTGATATGCCTGGCAGAGAGTGGCTACAAGAACACAGTTTTCCAAGTTAAGTACTTAAGCTCTGCTGAAGACATAGGCTCAAGGGGTTTGCATAAGCTGAGCAATGCAAACATTCAAATCCCAGGCAGGGGCAGGGTCTCTAAAAGGGGGATTGGTGTGAAACAATCCTTTAAAAAATTTACAGAACACAGGATGGGAAGATAGTGAGGAAGGCTTCCCCACAGACAAAAATGCAGAAACAGCTGACAAGTGTACCTTGAGAGTAGCTGGTCTGAGGCCTAGGCCATTAAGATGGACCATATAATCCAGAACCGTAGGCAATTCAGCAGTGTCTGGAGAAATATTCTTCTTAGAACACCAAATGCTGAATCTTTTCCATTTGGAGTTGTAAGTCTTTCTGGTGGAGGGCTTTCGAGAAGCCTTGAGGATATCCAGAACCCCTTGGGAAAGATGCAGATTTGCAAACTCTAACTCTTCAAGAGCCATGCCTTGAGATTGAGAGACTGAAGATTGGGGTACCAAATCCTCCCCTGAGAGGATGTTAACAGGTTGTAATTCCTGGGAAGAGACCGGTGAAGATGGACTGCTAGGGACAGCAACAGGGGGTACCAGGGCTGTCTGGCCCAATCTGGAGCAAACAGAATCACCTTGCAAGGTTGAGACCTTAGTTTGACAAAAACTTTGAACAGGAGTGGGAAGGGGGGGAAAGGCATGCAGAAACTTCCCTTCCCAATTCAGAATCAGAGCATCCAGAGGGGACTGAGCCCAAGACTGGAGGTCTGCAACAAAAGAGAGGGAGTTGGTGATTGTCTGGGGCAGCAAAGAGATCTATCTCTGGAGTGCCCCACCTTGAAAAAATCACTTTCAAAACCTGAGGGTCCAGGGACCATTCGTGATGGCCCTGAGAAATCCTGCTCAGTGCATCTGCTAGCACATTGTCCTTGCCTGGAAGGTGAACTGCTACAAGAGAGGCTTGCAGGGAATAAGCCAGGGACCACAACTTCATGGCTTCTGTGCACAAGGCCGTGGACTGAGTGCCTCCCTGCTTGTTGATGTACCACATGGTGGTAGTGTTGTCTGTTCTGACTTGAACCACCTTGTTCTGAACTGACTGTGAGAATGCTTTTAGAGCTAGAAAAACTACCCTGAGCTCTAGAAGATTGATGTGGAGAAGGGATTCTTGGGGGGACCACAGGCCCTGGGCAGTAAGGGACCCCAAGTGGCCTCCCCAGCCCAGAAGAGAAGCATCCGTGGTAAGGACCACTGAACAAGGCTGAGCAATAAAAGGAACACCTTGCCTTAAATTGTCCTGATCCTGCCACCACTGGAGGGCCTGGATCAAGATCAGAGTCACTGGAATCAGTTTGGTAAGGGAGTCCTTTCTCTGATACCAGAAAGCTCTCAGGTGGAACTGAATATCCCTCATCTGGAATCTTGCCCCTTGGACCACTGCTGTTGAAGCTGCCATGTGGCCCAATTGCTGGAGGAAATGCCTTGCTGGTCGAGATACCTGAAGGCTGAAGGAAGAAGCTAGTTCCATAAGAGTCCTTGCCCTTTCTAGAGGAAGAAAGGCTCTTGCTCTGAGTGTGTCCAGTTCTGCCCCTATAAAGGTAAGAAGCTGGACTGGTTAGAGAACTGACTTGGGAAGGTTGAGAAGAAATCCTAGGGAAGTGAGCACTTGCTGGGTCACTTGCAGGTGAGACTTGACTTGGTCTGGAGACTGACCCACTAATAGCCAATCATCCAGATAAGGAAATATGAAAATCTTTTGCCTTCTTAGAAAGGCAACTACTACTGCCAGGCACTTTGTGAAAACCCTTGTGGCTGAGGTTAGGCCAAAGGGCATTGCTCTGAACCAATAGTGGCCTGAGGGCAACTCAAACCTGAGGTACTTTCTGTGGGAGCACCTGATGGGAATGTGAAAGTAGGCATCTTTGAGGTCCAGGGAGGCTAGCCAGTCCCCTGGCCTTAGAGAGGGAAGGATTATTCCCAGAGTTATCATCTTGAACTTTGGTTTTAAAAGATGTTTGTTCAGATATCTTAGGTGCAGGATGGGTTGTCACTCCCCTGTCTTTTGGGGGGTCAAGAAGTACCTGGAGTACAGTTCTTTTCCCCAGTGTAGGGTAGGTACTCTCTCTATAGCTCTTGAAGCTAGAAGAGAAGAAACCTCTGCCTCTAGGGCAAGGGTTTCCGAAAGATTTGCAGGTGGAAAAGATCTGGCTCTCATCTTTGGACGTTTTTTGAAGCTGAGAACCAGTCCCTGGCTTACTAATTCCAGGACCCACTTGTCTGATGTAATAGACATCCAGTCCTGGACAAAGTAAGCCAGCCTGCCCCCTACTGGAATAGGAGACTCGAACCGGGCAGAACCATCAGGGTGTCTGCTTGGCAGGGCTTTAGACTGAGGAGTGGATGCAGGCCTGCTCATCCCCCTTCTCGTCTCCCTCTGAAGAACCCCTTCTGCGAAAAGGAAGAAGAGCCGCGTGCTTGGTAAAAGGCCTTTGAAAAGGCCTGCCCTGCCCTAGACTGCTGCCTTTGAGGAGTTGCCTGCCTTTTCTTGGCCTGAGCACTCCTGTAAGTGGTCCTGTACTCGTCTATTTTCTTCATGTTATTCTCTGTCTGCTCCCCAAACAGAGAATTACCCACTACAGGAAAATCCATAGCCTTAGCCTGGGTGTCCTGCGAGAGGCTAGTACATCTGAGCCAAGCCATCCTCCGAAGAGCCACAGATGTAGCCATGACTCTTGATGAAACATCATTAGAGTCCACAGCAGCATGAAACTGAACCTTAGATGCCTCAATCCCATCTGCAGCCACTGCCTCCAGCTCCTTGGCTAGCTGGGGGAGGCCTGTTTAGCCAGTGCCAGTACAATGTCCCACCTGGACTTCTGGTACCTGGCTGTATAGGCCATGTAATTCACCTGCCTGAGTCCCAAAGAAGTTGCCATATACTGCTTCTTTGCCATGGCATCAATCTTCCTGGAGTCCTTGTCAAGGGGGTATGAAGCCAAGGGGATATTTGCCTTGTCACAGGCAGCAGCCTGCACTACCCCAACATGGCTGCATTGCTGATATAAGAACTCTGTTTCTGAGCCTGAAAGTGTATACCTCTTGTCCATCCATCTATCCACAGGAGGTATAGTGCTAGGAGACTTTAAGATTTTTTGTGTCTGTTTCCCAAAAGATTTATGGAGGGGAATAGACAGTCTCCTGGACTCTGGGATATCCATCATCTCTACATAATTAGGTTCTCCTTGATCTTCCACAGCCTCCTCCATAGGAAGCTGGAGGGTTTCAACCACTTTTCTGTAAAACATAAAATGGGAAGGGGACTCAGAAAGCCTAGGAGGGAAACACCTGGTGGTCTGTCTGGGGAGATGTCTGGTTCCACAGCACATCCAGACCTTCACTTACATCATAATCCTCAAATTCCCTTCCTGCTCAAACTCCGGTTCATAAAAATCTTCAAGAGTATACTCTTGAACCGGAGGAACCAACCGAACCGAACCTCTGCCAGAAGGAGCCGGATTGGTCGGAACCGGACGGAGCGATTCCACAATCTGAATCGCTCTGGCTATCTCTTCGGCGGTCAGAACATGAACCTCTGGATCCGAACCGGTCAATTTATCTTTACGCTTTATTTTTGTCGGAACTGATCCTTCAGAATTGGCTCTCCTTTTGCCCGAAGAAGTATCACCCTGGTCAGAGGGCACTCCTTCTGGTTCGGTCAAAACCGAACTGGGCTGGCCATCTGGGTCAGCGGACGTCTCGGCCTCCTTTTCCCTCAGTCTACCTAATCTCTTCTCAAGGGTAGATTTGAGAAAAGTTTTACATATTTGGCAGTCTGAATCGAGGTGGTCAAACCCCAAACAATAAACACAGGTGGTGTGGGGATCTGCCTTGGCAAAGACCTCCCTACACTCACTGTAGTGTTGAAACCCAGTGGGCCCGTTTTTTTTCTTGGGTTTCCCAGACATGGCCAACCTAACCAAACTTACCCTTTTTTCGGCAACCGCCAGGCAAGACTCCCTTATCGGTTCCTAACAGTGTCACAGATATTGGAAAAAAATGGTTAAAACACGGTTTTTTTTTTTTAGAACTGGTAACCACACACTAAAAATATAGCAAAATTCACAATCAAATGGTCAGTTCCAGCTGAACCGACGCACTTTTACAAGTTCCACACAGAAAAATAAAACAATTCCTATCTAGTACTCACGGCACCACAGACAGAGACTGAACCGACTATTTTTTTTTTTTGAAATTTAAGTTTATTAGTTTCAAAGTACAAACAAAACAAAGAAAAACACTGAAACAAAAAAAGCCCCCAGAAACATATACACAACACTCAGAAATATATAAACAGAGAAATAGTATATATATCATTACAACCAAAACCACCCCCTCCCAGGTCCCCCTCCTCCCCTAAAGAAAACTCCCATTAACCTCCCCAAAGACACCCACCAAGACTGAACCGACTATGCGGATACTTTTCTTTTTGGTGTAAACCGACGAAAAACTGAAAACTTTAACCGACTTCGAACCGAGGTGAAGGAGAAATCTCCGGAGCGACCATTCAGTGAGGTGGAGTAAAGAACCTGATGGTTTGAGTTCAAAACACTCCAGACAGAGACTTCAACTGAGTTCGAGCTCAGCGTTCCATGCCCTGCATGGAAAGTTAACCCTTAGTTCTCCGGGGCAGTTCAAAGGTTGGGAATCACTGCAATTGTCAGAAAACAGCAAGACTTCGTGTTGTTTGAAAGTGGCATTATGACTTCCTTTTTTCTGCTGGTGATACCTCTCCCTATGTACCCCAACATTCCGCTGGCTCTCCCCACAGCCTTGGTACACTGTTTGGCTACCTTTAGATCATCAGATATGTTGACCCCAGATCTCTTTCTTGTTTGTGGCCACTAATATCTCCTCCTTCATCATGTAGTGCTCCCTGGGTTCCTGCACCCCAAGTGCATGACTTTGCACTTCTTCATATTAAATCCCATTTACCACACTCTGGACTTCTGTTCCATTTTAGCTAGGTCCTTCCTCATTCATTCTACCCTCCTGCACTGTCCACCCTATTGCAGATCTTTGTGTCATCTGCAAGAGGCACACCAGCCCCTCATAATGTCGCTGATGTACAGTGGTAGTCATCTAAACGCTTCCTACCTCGGAGGTACCACTGAAGCATTTTGCCTTGACTTTAATGTGATCCTGCCTCATTCTGCCTCAGTATATCAGGTATACCTCAGTACTGAAAAACATTTCTATGACTACCACTGTAGATATTAAACAGCACTGGTCCAAGGAATTGAACCCTGTGGCACCCGCTGTTCACCCTTCCTACTTTGGTTTCACCCATTTACCACTACCCTCTGTGTCCTACCCTTCAACCAGCTTCAAACTCAGTTCTCTCTGCGTCCCAGGCCCAGGCTGCCCAGCTTGTTTACAAGCCTCCTTATGGAACAGTGTTGAACGCCTTGCTGACATCAAGGTAGGCCACATCCACTGCCCCGATCCACCTCCCTAGTGACCCAGTCAAAGAATCAATCAAATTAGTTTGACATAAATTTCTACCGTGAATCCATGTTGCCTCAGATCTTGTGCTCCACTTAATTCAAGGTGTTCTACTGTCCTTTCTTTCAAAAGAGATTCCATAATGTTACCCACCACTGAGGTCAGACTGACAGGTCTGTAGCTCCAGCCTCCTCCCTACTCCTACTTTTGTGGAGAGGGACGTCAGTCTTTCTCCAGTCCTCTGGACCCTCCCCTGTTTCCAGTGACTTGTTGAAAAGGGCCGCCAGTGGTGCCGCCAGTATCTTCCCCCCAATTCCTTTAATATTCTAGGGTGAATCCCATCTGGTCCCATTGCCTTGTTAACCATCAGTTTTTTTTTTAAGTTCGTCCAGGACTGTCTCTTCTTTGAATGGGCTGCTGTCCACCTCCCTTCCCTTCCTAATTCCTAGCTGCGGTCCCTCCACTTCCTCTTCCTCCATGAAAACTGAACAGAAACATTTGTTCAGGACTGATGCTTTTTCCTGGACCCCCTCCACTCCCTCCCCCTTCAGCCTTACAATCCCTTCCCTGGTACTTCTCTCCTCACTAATGTATCCATAAAAGGTCTTGTCCCCTTTTTTAACTTCATGTGCTATATACGAACATACGAAATTTGCCAGCAGATAAAGGCCTAGAGGTCTATCAAGTCTGCTCGAATGTGCAGCTAGCACTCCTTATTCTGCAGCTGCCCCTCCCTTCCACCCTTCCCCTTCATTAACCCTCCCCCTTGTCCTGTCCCATCCTCGTTTGAAGCAGTCCACTGTTCTACTGCACATACCACTTCAGGAGGTAACGCATTCCACCAGCCACCACCCTCTCTCTGTAAAAAGTGTCTCCTCATCCTCCTCCTGAACCTTCCTCGCCCAGTCTCATATCATGGCCCCTGGTGTTCCTCCCTCCCTTACTTTGAACAGCCCTCTGTACTTGTCTCATTTATTCCTTTCATGTATTTAAAGGTTTCAATCATGTCATCCCTGTCTCTCCTCTCCTCCAGTGAGTACATGTTCAACTCCTTCAACCTCCTCTCGTATGATAAGTCCCCAGCCCCTTGATCATCTTTGTCGCTCTGTGCTGCACCTCAGTAACTTAATGTCCCTCTTCGAATCCGGGCCTTCATACTGCCGCCAGTACTCAGGTGTGGTCTAACTAATGCCTATACAGTGGCAGAATCACCTCCTCCTCCTCGAGGATATACCCCTTGCAATACAACCCAGCATTTTGTTGGCCTTTGCAGCTGCCTTCCCACATTGTGCCGAGTTGTTCATTGACCCTGTAATGAGCACACCCAGATCCTTCTCCTCCTCCTCTGTCTGAGCTAGCTGCACTCCCTAGCTGGTAACTCCTCCTTGGTTCTTCATCCCAAAATGCAGCACCTTGCACTTTTTGGCATTAAAGCCCAGTTGCCAGGTGTCTGACCAGGTTCAAGCTTTGCCAGATCATCCTGCAACCCTGCCATCCCCCTAGGTCATCCACCACGCGCCTACCTTGGTATCATCAGCAAACAGACTGATCTTGCTCTTGATGTCGCATGATATGTCTGCAATGAATATCCCAAACAACACTGGTCCCAACACCGAGCCTGTGGAACACCACTCGTCACTGCCCTTGGGTGTGAGAGCTCCCCACCCACCACCACCCTCTGTTGCCTTCCTTGCAGCCAATTTCCTACCCATCTGCCAGCTTTGCACCGCCCCTGTGCCTACTATCTTCCTTCCTAGCCTTCCATGTGGCACTGGGTCAAATGCCTTACTGAAGTCCAGATACAGGACATCCACTGCATGGCCCTGTCCAGTTGCCTAGTTACCCAGTCATAGGAATTCGACCAGGTTGGTTTGGCAGGATCTGCCATGTATGAAGCCATGCTGTCTGCTGTCCTGTAGTCCTTTGGCCTCTAGGAGAGCCACCCAGCCTCTCCTTCAGGATAGTCTCCATTAGCTTCCCACGATGGATGTGAGGCTCACTGGTCTGTAGTTTCCGGTTCATCCTTGGGGCCACTCTTGTGGAGGGCACCACATGAGCCATCCTCCAGTCCTGAGTACACACCCGAATGTAGTGAGGCATTAAATAGGTCTGCAAAGGTCCTGCAAGGACCTCTGCCAGCTCCTTCAGTACCCTGGGGTGGATGCCATCTGGGCCTGGCACCTTGTTCACCCTCAGTGCCTTCAAACCCTCTCGAACTCTGCTCTCCATGATTTCCCCATCTGTTACCACTTCCCACCTGCTTCTGCCATTTCTCCCACGCTTGGTGTCACCCCCTCTTCTCTTTAGTAAATACTGAGCAGAAGTACTCATTTAGTGCTTCCACCTATATACCCTGCTTCCACCCAACCCCTCCTTCCTAATCCTTACTATGTGGTCCTTACAGCTCCTTTTCTCCCTGATGTACTTAAAGAAGTCCTTCTCCCCCTTCTTAATGCCTTGTGCCAGCCTGAGTTCCGTAGATGCTTTGGCTCCCCTTACTGCCCTTGTCACCTCCTTCGATTCTGTCAAGTACTCCTCCTGTCCTCTGCCCCCGTTTTCTTGTACTTCCTAAAGGCAGCTCTTTTCCTCCTTACCTTTCCATGACCTCCTTGCTCAACCAGATCAGTTTCTTAGCCCTAACCTTCTTGCTCTGGGCTGCAGCAGGTTTGGTTGCCTCCACTATCCCCAGCTTATGAGCTCCCACCTCTGGTTAGTGTCCATACTAGATTGAATTCTGGCCAGGTACACTTTACCACTTCCCCATCCTCCCAAAGTCGGCCCTCCTGAAGTCCAGCACTATTGTGCCAGATTCCACTCCTTCCTTGCCCATATCCAATGTGAGCCATACTGAGTGGTGGTCACTCCCTGACAGCGGTTCCTCCACTATAAGTTCTCTCACAAAGTCCCCATTTGCCAGTTCAAGGTCAAGGGTATTCCCTAACCTGGTTGGTTCACTGACCATTTGCAGCAGGAAGCTGTCCTGGAAGGCATCCAGCAGTACCTGCTCCCTTCTGTTCCTGGTTGTTGGGGTGCTCCAGTCCACTCCTGGCATGTTCAAGTCCCCCACAATCACCACACTACCCTTTTCGCAGGTCCTCCTGATCTGTCCCACTAGTTCCCTGTCTAACTCCTCCATCTGAGATGGTGGCCTGTACACCACTCATTCAAGAATCCTATTCTTGGAATCCTGGATTTACATCAAAGTGACTCCGTTACCCTCCTCCCCTTCCTCCTTACACACTTCAGTCCTTCCTTCACATATAGTGCCACACCCCCTCCTTTCCCAATCACCCTGTCCCTACGAAATAACATGTACCCTGGTACAGACAGGTCCCAGTCATTGTATTGGGTGGCCCATGTTTCCGTGATGGCTGCAATGTCCACCTCTCCCTCTGCCATGAGAACCTGTAACTCTGCAGTTTTCCTCCCAAGGCTCCTAGCATTAAGGGTAACCACCTTCCACCCTTCCCCCCCATCCTGCCCTTCTTTCCTAGCATCATCAACAGTACTTGCCATTTGTCCTTTGTCACTGTTATGGGGGGTAAGCTCATATGATTTCCCAACCTGTGGTCTCTGCATATCTCTTCCCCAACTGCCACCCCCCACTTCTAGTTTAAATTCCCAACTTCCTCTATGTACTCCTCCATCCTCTGTTTCAACACTTTCTTTCCCTCCTCACTCAAGTGTACTCTGTCCTTGGCATGAGACTACTGTCCTCCCAGGTCCCTCTCCATCCCCCAACAAGCGCGCCACCCTTTAGCACAACACCAGGTTCTTAGCCATCCGTTAAATTCCTCTATTCTCAGCTTCCTTGTTGTGCTTGCCTTTGGCACCGAAGTATCTCTGAAAAAGTTACTGATCTTCCTGCTCCCTCACATAATTGTGCTAGTTCCTCAAACCTCCTCTGGACTGTATCTACTGTCTTGTCAGCCAGGTCATTTGTCCCAAGATGTATAATTAAATGAGGCTTGTCCCTACCCCTTCTAGCATATTTCAGAACAGACTGTCCCACCCTTTCCGCTGTCATTCCTGGCATGACCTCCACCCAAATGCAACTATGCCTCTCCCCTTTCTACCCCACCTAACTCCTCTTAGTATTGAGTCCCCCAGCACTAAGATTCCACCTCTCTTACTCCCTGCTTGCTTCCATTCATCTCCCTCTCTCATTTCCAGCTCCTCTTCTTCCTCCTGCACATTATTTCCCCCTTTTACCCCTGTTGCAATTCTCCCAGCAGAACTTCCCCCCGCTCCAGTTTGGTCCAGGGCATTTATCAATTACTCCTCTAATTTCATCATTTCCCTCCTCCACCTTCTTCCTCTCTAGCAGTGCACAACTATTTTCTGAAGGCCCTTCACAAATGCCCGCTCCCTCTCTCTTCATAGTAACCTGTTCTCTCCTTTCCACTCCATGACTTTTGCCACTTCTTCGCCTCCCCTCACAAGTCCCTATCTCCTCCTTCCATTTGTCTTTTGTCTCCTGACCTGGTTTCCCCGGCAATTGTTCTTCCTGGCCTGGGCACCTTTGTCTCTGCTTCCCTTCTTCTGACCCTCTCCTCACCACTGTTGGCTTAAATCACCCTCCCTTATCTCCCCTTCTTCCTCCCTCCAGTATTGGGCTAAACCCACCCCAATCTGCCTTGCCTGTCTTAGTTCCTCCTGCAGACCTCAATCTCCTTTCTAAGTTTTTCTATGTGGTTGCACACTAAACATCCTCCACACTCAGGCAATTTTAGAAGATTGGTGCACCACAGTTGTTGCAGCCTACACCTTACCCATTGCTGTCGTTGCTCACCAGCAACCCCCCACCCTTCCAGATGCAGGATGCCAAACACTCCCCCAAGTTTCCCCTC
The DNA here is from genome assembly GCA_016271365.2 of Neoceratodus forsteri. Lineage (NCBI taxonomy): Eukaryota > Metazoa > Chordata > Ceratodontiformes > Ceratodontidae > Neoceratodus > Neoceratodus forsteri. Next base: position 691,694,887 of record CM028129.1, read on the forward strand.
TCCCTCCTCTATCAGTGCAAAACATTTTCTTTATTTACCTTACCTCCTTTGTTGCACATGTTTAGATATATTGAGCAACTGATTTTTATATTCCTATCCTTCCTATCCATACTCAAAAACAGGCTTTAAGTAGCCATTGCACAACCTTCTTCAAACTCCTACTCCTCCTTTCCCCAATGCAATATCAATGCGAAGAAGTAATAATGAAAGCTCCTAGATTTGCATTTCTTCCCTCCACTGGAAAGAGCAGTCACCTCTTCACTTGCTGCTGTTCCTTTCCTGGTATGCCCTCCTACTCAACACCCCTTACTATACCCAGTGTTTAGCTCCTAAATTGAAACCAAACAGCAGCAGCTCTGTGATGTAATCCCAAGGTCAGATCAGCAGTCCACTCTCTGTAAAGAGAATCCTGAATTGAAACCAAACAGCAGCAGCTCTGTGATGTAATCCCAAGGTTAGAGCAGCAGCCCCACTCTCTGTAAAGAGAATCCTAAATTGAAACCAAACAGCAGCAGCTCTGTGATGTAATCCCAAGGTTAGAGCAGCAGTCCACTTTCTGTAAGAGAATCCTGAATTGAAACCAAACAGCAGCAGCTCTGTGATGTAATCCCAAGGTTAGAGCAGCAGCCCCACTCTCTGTAAAGAGAATCCTAAATTGAAACCAAACAGCAGCAGCTCTGTGATGTAATCCCAAGGTCAGAGCAGCAGCCCCACTCTCTGTAAAGAGAATCCTAAATTGAAACCAAACAGCAGCAGCTCTGTGATGTAATCCCAAGGTCAGAGCAGCAGTCCACTCTCTGTAAAGAGAATCCTAAATTATTATATTTTCCTCTGTCCTTGCCTTGGCACCCCTGACTGCCTTCCCTGCCTCCCTCTGTTTTTCTAAATACACTGCCCTGTCCTCCTCCCATTGTTTCTCTTTATATTTCCTGAAGGCTGACTTTTTGGCCCTTATTTTTCTGCCACCACTTGTGAGAACCATAGTGGTTTTCTTTGCTTAACTCTGGCAGTCAGCCTCCTGTGTTGAACTGCCATGGAGATAATGGAACTTATGCAAATGATGGAAGACTCATTGGCTCGTGCCACCATTCAAACTGATGCCCTTACTAACTGCTGCATTCTATAATGCTCTGATTCATGACAGCCTGCAGGGTAAGACTCTCTAACTAAGCTATTTTAACAATACTAATAATTAAATAACAAAATCCCCCAAATGGAAGAGGTTTTTCATATGGTGCACTAATCATGATGTAGAGCCTTCTCAGGCAGGGTTACCAGTCTTGCTGGACTACCTCACCCATCTACATTCTCTGGGCTTACAGCCCACTACTCTTAAAGTCCATCTTGCTTCAGTCTCAGCCTATGTCTCAACTGGCAAGAGTGTTTCTATGGCATCCAACCCCATTTTCAAGAAGTTCTTTAAAGGGTTTTATTTTATTTATTTATAAGCACATCGGAATTATAACCCTTTGAGTCATAGACTCGTTTCCAAAGACTCCACATCATGATACAAAGAGAAACATACAGATAGTAATGAAAATTGAAGGAACAGGTAATACATACGATGGAGAACGTTGAATACAATTAGCAGGGTGATGGTGTAATCCAGCAGATGAATTTCAGTCCTATACAAATTGTTGCTAGGCAGTTGTAAACATATCCATCAACAGAATGAGCTGTAATCCTATACAGTCAGTAGCTAGGCAGTTGCTAACGTACAACACAGTAACTTCTTATGAGGTACAAAGTGTGCTGTCTCAGGAGAGATAGATTGTCAAGGCTGGCTAGGCTCCAGCCCCTGAAGAGAGGCACCTAAAGGTCTAGGGTGGTTTTGGAAAAGGATATTCACAGTTGTGGGTGTACAGAATGTGATTCTTGAGTGTGACCTTGAAAGGCCCTGTTTTGGTGAGAGAGGTGATGGCGGTGGGGGGGAGAGCATTGTACCAGGAAGGTGCTCTGAAGGGGAAGGATCTTTGTGCTAGTGCAGTCCTGACCCTAGGGATCTGCAATATAGTCTTGGAAGCACTGCGAGTGGCAACAGTAGGGATGGCAAGGAGAAGGAACATGGAGAGCTTGGGGGGGCACATACCCAGTTGTATTTTTTGTGGCAAGGAGGCAGAACTGATATTGAAGTCTCTCCTCATGAGTGAGTACATTGGTTAAGGAATAAAGGGTGCAGGTATGTGTCCGTTTATCAGCTCTGGACAGGAGCCGGCATGCCTTGTTAATGGAAATTTGGATTTTGTTTAGAGTGGTGGTGTTGGCTGCTGTGTATACTGTGAGTCCATAGTCCCCTAGGGACAGTACAGAGGAGGTGACTGCCAGGCGGAGGGCTTCAGGTGGCAGGCAGTCCTTATGTCTGTATAACAGGCCAATGCATACATTGTTGGCTGAGTTGAGCGTATTGATGTGAGAGTGAAATGAAACGGTAGTCAAAAGTGATGCCCAGGTATTTTTAGGTAAAGACTTGCTCCAGAGGATGGAGCGAGCTGGAGAGGATCTAGAGGGGGAAAGTCCTTGGCTTTGCTTTGGCGATGGGAAAAAAGCATGGATTTGTTTTTTTAAATATGTATGATAAGTCAGCAGTCCATGAACCAGTTCTCAATTTGACTGAAGGAGTGCTGGAGGGAGGACTGGAGTGCAGAGGGGTCAGAGTGGGAGGTGAAGAGGACCACATCGTCTGCATAAAGAAGAATGCTGCCTGAACAGAAGCTGGGCAGGGCATTTAGATAAAGACTAAAAAGCAACGGGCCCAGGATGGAGCCCTAGGGGACACCAGAGCGTACAGGCTGGGTACTGGAGAGGGTGGTGTGAATTTTTACACATTGGGACCTTGAGGAAAGGTAGCTAGAGAACCAGGAGAGTGGTCCATGAGAGAAGCCGAGTTGGTGGACAGTGTTCAGTAAGAGGGGCGTGAGACCATATCAAAGGTCTTGGAGGTCGATAAAATGGCACAGTGAGGTTGCCTACTTGCACCCCTCACAGGGAACCGGTGCCAGCATGGGATCTCAATGTCTGCATTGCCAAACTCATGAAACCCCCATTCGAGTCCATGGCAACAGCACATCTGAAATTTGTGACTTGTAAGCTGTCTTTCTGGTAGCTATCACTTCAGCCAGGAAGATGAGTGAGCTACAGGCCCTGTGCATAGATCTGAATTACATCTTGTTCCACTGAGATAAAGTGACTCTCATTACTAATAGGAAATTTCCACCAAAGGTAGTTTCAGGTTTTCATCTGAACCAGTCAATCACTTTGCTAGTCTTCTTTTCTGAACACTATATCTCAGGTGAAAGCAGGCTACATAGCCTGGATGTTAAAGAGCAGGTTTTGACCCTGAACAGTTCTCCCCGTCCAACATACAGGGTACTTTTATCCTTTGGTTTAGACTTTCATCCAAGAAATAAAAATGTTTTCACAGTGTATTTTGGGAAAAAGCATTCGTTTAACAGCTCCGTGGAGCTGGTATCCAAATTGCTAGCTCTTCCCTCCCTGGAGCTGTGACCCCATGCTTGCACATTTCATGATGTCAGTACCAGAATGGCATGGGGGCATACCTCATAGACTACAAGAAAAAATTACTCACCGTAGTCATCTTCTTTCTTCCAAGGTGCCCTTTAGCATCAGTAACGTTATGCAGTTAGCTGACTAGGTAGAACTGCCCCAGAAGTGGAGATTATGGTGAGTTTATGAATTAGCCAATCAGAAGAGAGTTTCTGGGTGTGTGGAGCAGAGCCTGCCTAGAAGGCACCATCATTTTTTCAAACCTAGATTGAGCATGTGCCCACTTGTGAATGAAGCAACAGGATTTAAAAACATACACCAGCATGAACCAGAACAACAGAACATGAAAACTTTGCTTTAAATGTAATTCAAAGTTTAGAACAACAAATTTGGTAGAAGGAAAGAAGCAGAGTCCTCTTCTGTAAGGTTATCAGGGAGGATGGATGGGGAGCTTGCTGATGCTAAAGGACACCTTGGAAAAAGATTACTATGGTGAGTAATTTTCTTCTCACCCATGGGTCCTTCAGCATCAGTAACATTATGAACTACAAAGCAGTATAGTTGGGAGGTGGGTAGAGAACCTACTTAGGAAAGAGGCTCTGCAGAACTGCCCTGCCAAATTTGGCATCAGATCTACACTGTACATCCAGGCAGTAGTGCTTTGTAAATTTGTGTACAGTCTTCCAAGTAGCTGCTTTACAGACATCCAGTAAAGGATGTTCCTTGCAGCTGCCACAGAGCTGTAGTGCCCTAAGTGAGGTGCTCAGGGGCTGTTTACCAGCATTGTCATAACAGAACCAAATGCAGGAGACTATCCAGTGAGAAATAGTTCTCTTAGTGGCTGGTCTTCTCTACCTACTTTCCCATAGGTGAAGAACAGCTGTGGAAGAACCCTGACCTGCTTGGTGTGTTCTAAGTAATGAAGCAGGGCCCTTTTTGACAACCAGACTGTGGAGCTTCTGCTCCCCAGGAGTGGATTTCTCAGTAAAAAGACTGGAAAAGTAGTGAACTGATTAAGGTGGAACTCTGAGACCACCTTAGGCAGGAATTTCCTGTTCGTTCTGTGCTCAGTCTTATCCCTATGAGGGATGATGTAGTTCGCTCAGTAAAGAGTACCTGTAGCTCTGAAATTCTCCTTGTAGAGGTAATGGCTACTAGAAATACAGTTTTCAAGTGACATACTTGGGATGGGCCATAGCCATGGGTTCAAAGGGTGGCTCCATGAGCTTGGCAATACACAAGTTAAGATCCCAAGGAGGGACAGATTCCCTGATTGGAGGCTGAAGATGAAGGGGGCCCTTAAAAAACTGTTTAAACACCAGTTGGGAAAAAACAGATTTGTTCTTTCCAATGGAAAGGTAGGCCGGGATTGCAGCCAGATGAAGCTATAGGGAAGAAGGCCTTAGGCCTGGAGATGTAGCAGATAATCCAAGAGATTTGAAACAGAAGCTCTGAGAGGATTAATCTGTTTCCTCTTGCACCAGAGGGAAAATCATTTCCATTTGACTACATGAGTCTTTTTTGTGCTAGCTTTTGGCCATCCTCAGGATCTTCAGGATTTGTTCAGAGTACTGGTGGTGGGGAACTCTAACTCCTCAAAAGCCAAGCTTTGAGGTGAAGAGACTGCAGGTCTGGATAAGTGACTCCTATCTGAGGGAGTGTCAGGAGAGAGTGACTGAATGTCAGGCAAATGGGTTTGCTGCAAGAAAGGACAGCAGAATGTGACAGGGTTGAATATGGCCCTCCCCAGTTGTTATGGAGAAAGAGTAAATGCAAGGATATGTTCTAGTCTCTCCTTTTCTGTCTTTTCTCTGGTTTTGCAACCACATTTTCTTGTGAGACCTAGGACTTGATCACCCCGACGGTCTTGCAATTCTTTGCCTCTCACTATCTCTCTACCTTCACTTGCTGTTTCTGTCTTTTTTCCTCCTTGCATATCTCCGGGTATAAAAATATATGCAAATCTTTATGTGGAAATGTCACTGATACTGGGATCCCTTTGTTTAAAACTGTCTATAGTTTTACTGTTGAAATGATTGCAAAAGCTATTTGGAACCCAAGGGTTAACCTGAAATGCAGTTTTAAGCCTCTTGCAGAGATGCAAACAAGAGGTCAGTTCTGGGTCACAATGTTCTTTTTGCTACACCTGCTGAAACTGACAAGAACACTGTGTGAGAAGCAGAATGTTCTCTTGAGCTCCTGCAAAGACTTGTTATAAAAAGGGCTGCAATGCTTTGCAAGAGAGACAGAGACAGACTGAGATTTAAAATTCAGAAAAAAAAGGACTCTGCTTTCTATGTTTGTACTGCCATTGTAAATAGTTATTCTGAACAATTTTATTTTTTTTATATTACTGTTACTAATAGTAAAACACTTGTTGCAAATTTTACAACTGCTCCTGGTTTTCCTATGCTTCCTGACCTGTGCCTTGATGACAGATGGTGTGAAAAGTGGGATTTACGCTGTGCATACTCTAAGCCAGGAGTATTGTGTATGGGTACTAGACCTGGTACCAGGGAAGCATAGAAAAAGGTATGGATTCTGCAGCAGCAAGCCAGGAGTGGTTATCAGGAGAATGGCAGCCAAACTAGCAGGGCGTAAGTCCAAGCTGAGACTGTACAGCTAGCACCAATTATAGAAAAGAACAGGCAGTGACAGAACCTAAAAACCTGACTGCTTTTTCAATTGGTGGGCGATACAACAAAAGAGACAGAGAAACAGAGAAAAGAAGAAATGCAACAACTCGAACAGCAGAGGAAAGAAGAGATGCAGAGAAAGGGCAGCAAAGAAGAGAAGAGATGCAGCAATAGATGGACATCTTGGAAGTTATCAAGCTGGATGATCTGGCACTGGTCCAGCAGAGCAACAAGACACAAACAATTTAAAACATTAAACTTACAAGTTGTGTCCCTCAGATGATATCGAAGCACACCTGACAACTTTTGAAAGGGTTGCCATAGCCTGCCAGAAGCCAAAGCAGCAATGGGCAATCAAACTGGTACCTTACCTGACATGGAAATCCCAACTTGCCTACAGCAATATGGACACTGCACAGTCAAAAAACTATGACCTGGTAAAAAGCGAAATCCTGAAAAGGTATAACATCTCAGGAGAGACCTACAGGCAGAGATTTCGGTCTCTGAAGTACAACTCAGTCGACAATCCTTGAGAAGCCTTCACCTGACTCCGAGAACTCCTGATAAAATGGCTCCAACCAGAGGGCAGAACAGTCCCACAGATCTTCGACACATTTGCAGTGGAGCAATTCATCAACATCCTGCCTACAGATGTCCAGCTTTGGGTGAAAGAACACTGACCCAAAAGTGGGGAGAAGGTTGTTTCTTTAGCCAAAAACTACCAAATGGCCAGAGAGATGCCACAGCAGTGAGGTAACAGCCAAGCACTGGTAAGACATTCTTTTTCCCCATTTAAATTCCAAGTCTGATAAGAACTCTGGTGGGGGTAACAAATCTGCACCCAAAGACTTTATATTGCAAGAAATTGCCGTAGTAAGAAGAGTGACACTGGAGCAGATTTGTTCTTAACAAATGGGAGCATGTACTTAACAGATGAGAAGGTGGGAGATAAGACTGTGAAAGGACTTACTGATTCGGAAACAGACAGACCCCAGTGCATGTTGAAGTGCTGGAAAACAATGCCCAAAAGGACCAGGACACTAGATACTATCCCACCGGCCAAGTGACTCTAACTATTAAGGTGTATCGCACCAAATAAAAGTGGGGTAGTACCTAACTTACCTGTACCTGTGATCATCAGAAATGGCTTTCCAGGATTTATTGAGTTAATCAAAGAGGGAGTAAATCCTAATGCTTCAGCAGCTGTGGTGACAAGAGCTCGGGCAAAGAAAATCTCAGATGGTGGGAACTTTTCCTTTCGCTGATTTTGATTCGGACTTGTTTGAGCATAGCTCCAAGATCCAGAAGTCCAGGAAAGAAGGACGACACCTGAAGAAACTGTGGCAACAAAAAACTGATTGGCATAAGGGGTTGACATATGAAAATGCTGAAGCTAAACTGATCACTGATTGTGATTTATTTCTTTCAGAAGAAGCTAACAATGTTTCTCTCCAGGGTTATTTTAAGCAGCTGGAGTGAAATCAAAAGAGGGTGAACCTACGTTTAAAAGATATAATAGGCTACTGTACAGAGTTTGGATTAAACCTCAGACACAGGACCAGATAGAACAATTAAATACCACAAAAGTATAGATCTGAGTTGTTACAGATAGCACATGATAGTCTTATGGCTGGTCACTCGGAGAGGAATCACACCACTTGCCAGACTGCTGTACAGATTTTACTGGCCTGGAATTCATGAAAATGATGCTACCTATTACAGTTCTTGTCCTGAGTGTCAGAAAGTAGTCCCAATGACTATAAAAACAATGTTCCCTGTGCCCCTGCCCTTGATGGATGTGCCTTTGAGAGCATTGCCATGGATGTGTTGGCCCCTTGACAAAAGTAAAAGGGAAATGTATTAATTTTGGTAGTATGTGACTATGCTACTCGATACCCAGAGGCAGTTCCAATACGTACTGTCAGAGCCCCAAAAGAGGCAGCAGAGCTTGCCAAAATTTTCAGCAGTGTGGGCATACCAAAAGAGATTATTACTGATGAGGGTAGTAATTTAGGTGCTGCATTACTGAAGCAGCTGTACCAACTACTAGGTATCAGTGCTATAAGAATCTCCCCTTATGACCCTCAGACAGACAGTCTTGTTGAACATTTTAATCAAACCTTAAAATGCATGTTAAAAAGGTTTGTAAAATGGGAAGGGAAAGACTGGGACCAATACTTACCTTACCTGCTTTTTGCTTACAGAGAAGTGCCACAGGCATCTACAGGTTTTTCACCATTTGAAATGCTGTATGGTAGACAACCTAGAGGGCCACTAGATGTAATAAAAGAAACATGGGAAGATAACCCCCATCAGAAACAATCTATTACATCTTATATGTGTACCCTGAGAAAGAAGCTTGCAACATATGTTGAAATCACCCATCAGGATGAGGCCCCAAACCAGCAGAAGGTGTATTATGACCATGGGGTAAAATACAGGTTACTCACGGTAACAGGAGTTCTAGGAATGGTATATGTTGTTCATCCACACTGTCTGGCAGGTTCCTTGCTGCTTTAAAGCTTGCTGGAAGGTCTTCAAGCTGGCTCCTCCCACCCACCCGGGTGGTAAAACTCTTGGCTCCGCCCCATGACACCAGATCTAGCCCGCTGGAAGCCAGGTTGTGCGTCGAAGCCTGGGAGGTCGGGTGGGTCGTGTGGATGAACAACATATACCATTCCTAGAACTCCTGTTACAGGTGAGTAACCTGTATTTCTAGGGACATGGATATGTTGTTCATCCACACTGTCTGGCAGACTCCTAGCAGTTCTCCGGGAGGAGGGAGGCAAGCGCACACCCACTACTTAGGAAATAAAGACTGGAGAACCAAGGCCCCAAAACCAGCATCCCAGTGTGACTCAAGGTCGATGTGGTAGTGGGTAATGAAGGTGTGTGCTGACTTCCAGGTAGCAGCCCTGCAGATTTCCTGGATAGGGACGTCCCTGGAAGCAGCCACCGATGCAGCGGTATGGCGGGCTGGGAAGCTCCATGCCAGCCAACCTATAGCAGAGATCTATGCGGGAGGTGACCCACCTGCCTATCGTCCACTTGGCTGCAGGTCTGCCAGGTGCAGCTTCAGTGTAGGTGACAAACAGCTGGCGAACCTCTCCCCGAACTTCAGCCATCCGCTTCTTGTAATAGCGGCGCTCTTCTAGGGTCCAAAGTATGGAGCCTATATTCGGCCTCCGAGGTGTGATTGGGGTAGAACTCCGGCAGAGTCAACACCTGGTTAAGGTGAAACTCTGACACCACCTTCGGAAGGAATTTCTGGGTGGGGAAGCAGGACAACCTTGACCCCAGTGGAAAGCCAGATAAGGAGACTCGATGGAGCGCCTGAGCTTCCTATCCTTCTGGCTGATGTGATAGTCACCAAGAAGGCGGTCTTCCATGACAGGTGAGAGATGTCACACCTGTGCATTGGTTGAAATGGCTTGCCCATGAGCTTAGCCAATACCAGTAGTAGATCCCATGGAGGTGGAGGTTCTCGCACCGGAGGGGATATGTGATCAAGGCCTTTGAAAAAGCACCCGACCACCTTCTCCTGCACCACCAACTGCTTTCCGGCCCACACTCGGTAAGCAGAGATGGCTGCCAGGTGCACCTTGAGGGTCATCGACCAAAGCCCTTGCTGAGAAAGGGACCACAGGTAGTCCAGAATGCTTGCCAAGGAACAGGAGGAAGGGTCCAGGCCCTTGCCCTGACACCAAATGGAGAATCTCTTCCATTTAAAGGCATAGCATTTTCTGAGTCGATCCTTACAGGATGCCTCAACAACGTTGAGGACCTCGTCGGAAAGACCCAAGGCCTGGAACTCTAGCCACTCAGGAACCAGGCCATCAGGTGCAGGATTAACGGTCCGGATGGAATACCTTCCCTGATTGACTGAGATCAGGTCCGGGCAGGCTGGAAGCCGCCTTGGGAGCCTGGACCTGAGACTGAGGAGATCTGGATACCAGAACTGGAGGGGCCAGTCTGGGGCTACCAGATCACCTGCACCTTGTCCTCTCTCACTCCTTGAGAAGCACCTTGTGGATCAAGGGAAATGGGAAAAGTAGAAGAGGCCCGGGGTCCATGGCCTCGAGAAGGCATCCCTGTGCAGTGAGCCCTGCTGAGGGGACAGGCATGAAACAGTCTCAACCGCCATTCTCCCTGGAGGAAAACAGGTCCATCTAAGGCATGCCCCAGTGGGAGAACAGATCTTGTACTACCTCTGGCAGGAGAGACCACTCGTGGGATGCAGCTCCTATCCGGCAGGGCATCGGCCAGAATGTTGGAGGCTCCTGCCACATGGATGGCAAGGAGATCCGCCTCCAGGCTGCATCGAGGGACCAAATGCGGAGAGCTTCCCTGCACAGAGGCATTGAGCGCGTCCCGCCCTGGCGGTTTAGGTAGTACATGGTCGTGGTATTGTCCATCTGGACCTGGACCACTTGACTCTGTACAAACAGAGCGAAGGCAGTGAGGGCTAGATGAACCACTCAAAGCTCCAGAAGGTTGATGTGGCAACGGGACTCCCGAGGGGACCAGAGGCCGTGCGCTCTGTGCTCCCCCAGATGGGCACCTCAACCCATCAGAGAGGCATCGGTCGATAGAGAGACCATCGGCTTGGGGCAGACAAACAGGATGCCCTCCTGCAGATGATCTGGAATGGTCCACAACTGGAGAGCGTTCCACATCCCCTGGGTCACTGTCACTAGCTGATCCGAAGGATCGGAGTGCTGTGACCATTGGCTGGCTAGTCCCCATTGCAAGGGATGCATGTACCAACGGGCCCAATGGACCACGTTGGTGCAGGTCACCATGAGGCCCAGGAGGCGCAGGAAGTCCTGGGCAGGGCGCAATTGCCCAACCTGAAATGATTGGGCAAAGGAGGAAAGAACCTCGGCCCTGTCCGCCGGGAGCCGTGCTCTGGCTCACAGAGAGTCAAGCTCTGCCCCACTGAATTGTATCACCTGCTTTGGCATGAGTTACGACTTGGCCTTGTTGATAAGGAGGCCGACTTGAGAGCAAACCTGGAGGGCCAGATCCCTGGACTGCTCCACCTCCATTCTGGAGAAGGCCGCAATCAGCCAGTCATCCAGGTAGGGGTACACCCGGACCCTTTGGCACTGCAGGAATGCTGTCACCACTGCCATGTATTTGGTGAAGACCCTGGGAGCTAGAGAAAGGCCGAAGGGCATGGCCCAGAACTCGTAGAGGGACCCCTCTGCCCTGAAGCGGAGGAATCTCTGGTGGGACGGACGGATTGGGACGTGAAAGAACGCGTCCTGGAGGTCCAGAGAACAGAACCACACACCTCGTTCCAAGGATGGAATGATCTGAGCCAGAGTGACCATCCTGAAGGTTCGAGATCTTAGGAACCTGTTCAGGTTGTGCAGGTCTAGAATGGAGCACCAGCCCCCCATCCGTTTCGAGACCAAGAAGTACCTGGACACAAACCCTGGGTCTGGTGGAGGGTACGCCACCTTCCTGATCACCTCCTTTTGGAGGAGCAGGGCAATGTCGGCTCAATGAGCCAACAGGGTGGCTGCGGACCCCGTAGCCCCCTTCGGGGCGACGGCTCGAAAGGCCGGGGCCTGCTCGCACTCCAGAGGTAGGCCCTTTCCTACCACCTCCAACACCCAGCGGTCCATGGTGATAGCGGACCAGGCAGAAAGGAAGTGGTGGAGCCGTCCTCCAATGGGGGGAACCCAGGGGGGAGCAACGAGGCTGAGGGCGACACTCCTCAACCCGTCACTGGGCAGGCTTGGAAGAAGGACCGGCCGAGGGACCTCCTGGACCTTTTCACCCTGTTACTGTTAGGAAACCGCGGAGGCTTGGCTTTGGGGTGCCAAGCCGAGCCTGCTGGCCCTTATGCTGGTGTTGCTGGGCGGGACGTGCACTGGGTGCAGAAGGCGAAAGGACTTATGTTGCTGACGGCGGCCCTTGTCCTTCTGGGCGGAGGTGACCGAGTCCAGGGTAGCGTTGGACTTTTCGATCCGCTGGAGGTGGCCTTCCATTCCAGAGCCGAACAGGTCAGTCCCCAAGAAGGGGACATCCGCCAATTTGTGCTGGGTATCCGCCGTGAAGGTGGATATCCTCAGCCATGCTCTGCGGCGCATGGCCACTGCAGCTGCTACTGATCGGGCACAGGAGTCTCCAATGTCTAGAGCCATTTGGAGCTGCTGTTTTGCCACTGCCCTTCCCTGACCGTAGTCTGCAGGTCATCCAGGAGATGAGGGATCACCTCATCCGGGGAGCCCATGAAGGCATGGGAGAAGTGTGCCATCAGCACGGCCGAGCTGGCCTGATGGAGGCCTAGGGAGGACGCAGTGTATACCTTGCGCCCGGCATAGTCCAGCTTTTTGGACTCCTTGTCGGGGGGGGCTTATCCACATCCCTAGCATTGCCAAGCAGCTATCAGTGACCAACCCCTCTGCAGAGGGTGCTCCAAAACGGACAAAGAGCCAGTAGGGACCACATACTTCCTGGCCATCTTGGCGAAGGCACAGGACAGGAAGCCGGCCGCTGAAAAGCTCCAAGGCTGGGCCAACAATGGCTTCAGCCACCGGAAAGGCCTCGTGGGCGAATCCCCTCGGTCCAGTATCTCCATGAAGGGATACTTGGCCCGCTTGGATACGGGCTCGAGCTGCATCCCGGTGGACTCTGAGATGAGCCGAAGCAGACCCATGAACGACGATGGGCTCTCGTCCATCGACTGACCCCCGGAGGACTCCAGGTCAAGGGGCCTGGAAAATAGGAAGGAGTCTTCGCCAGACTCCGAGGAGTCTACAAAGAGCTGCCTGGGGCCTGAGCCACCATCCACCTGCCGAGGACGGTCGGGAGTGTGGGTGACCGACAACCAGTGGGGCAGACCCTGACCTGACTGAGAGTCCTTGGTCGGTGCCCCCGATTTCGGTTGTGGAGGCGGAGGTTCCACCACAATCGGTGGGGTAGCTGGTTTCGGCCGAACAACTGGCCCAGGCTTGGGCACCTCGACTATCGCGAGGGGTTGTTTCAGCCTTTCGGGTGACAGCCACTTAATGGCCGGGGAAGGCGATGGCATCGGCTTGTTCCCGGACAAAAGGAGCTGCTGCCACATTAAGTCCTCGTAGCGTTGACGCAATTTGCACTGAAGCCTCTCCTCTTCCGAGGAGGAAGACGAGGACTAGTGGTGCTGCCGCTTTCCTCGGTGCTGAGACCAAGACCACCGATGTCGGCGGGATCGGCTGGACCGAGACGAGGTCCGAGACTGAGACCGAGACCCTTGGTGTTTCTGAGGGTGGGTCTGGGAGGGAGCGGGGGACACCCGCTCCTCCCTCGGCTCGGGAGCCTTGACCAGGGACTCCAGCACAGGAGGCGCAGGCAAGTCCTCGGTTTCCACCGGGGGAACCAGTGATGAAGGGTTGTCGGCTTCATCAGTCGACAGCCCGTCCGACGGGTCAAGAAAAATCTCGACTGCGTCGACGGGTGTCTCGGCTGGCTGACCTGGCGGGGACACGGTGAAAGCCAACGACGCAGCCACAACCTTGACCGAAGTGGAGTGTCGACTGTCTGGGAAGGGACCTCTCCCGCTCCCACGAACGTCGGCGGTGGGACTTACTGCCAGAGTCCTTCTTTCTTGACGAGAAGAGTGTCCCAATGGCCCTCTCCCTCGTGGAAAGGATTGGCAAAGCTCCTTAAAAAAGCTGTGTAGGAGGATCCCAGAGAAGCGGGATAAATGCGCGACCAAGGAGGATGAGGATGTGGCCTGGGCGCCTCCTCCTCAAGGGTGATCATCTGTTCGGTTGCTCAGCTGAGCCAGCCACCATGGACACTGCCACGACTTCCTTGGGCTTTCATCGGCGGGTGGCGCTTGCCGGAGGCCCCAAGTTATAACGGGCAGTGCGGTCTTCAAGGGCGTTGGCCGAGCGATCTACACAACTCACAGGCCTGCGAGTCGTGATCAAGGGCGAGGGCAGTAGACGCGACGCGGAGTGCGGTCTGTCCTGGACATCTTCACCCGCATGGGCACCACCAAAACTGGAGTCGATCTGTCCATCTGAGTCACGAGGGAAGAATATGACCGAAGTCTTGAGAATTTTAAAACTATTTACGGGCGAACCGAAGAATTAGGATCCAGTCGATACGCAGAGCGTTAAGGAGGGAACCTGAGCTTCCAAGCGGTAAGGAAGATCTGGTGTCATGGGGCAGAGCCGAGAGTTTTACCACCCACGTTGGTGGGAGGAGCCAGCTTGAAGACCTTCCGGCAAGATTTAAAGCGGCAAGGAACCTGCCAGACAGTGTGGATGAACAACATATCCATGTCCCTTGAATAATGTTTTTGAGCCAGGTGAAAAGATCTTGCTAGTGTTACCAACTACAGACAATAAACTGTTAATGAAGTGGCAAGGGCCTTGTAAAGTGCTTAGACATACTGGCACAGTTAACTATGAGATAGAGACCCCGATAGGAAAAGTCCTACTCAGATATACCATGCTTACATACTCCGCTGAATTGGCCTCCCCACTGTCTTACCTATTGCCCGCTACACATCCACTGAAATGTTTCTACTTTGGCATCCTCTAGCTTATGACAAGGCCTCTTAGCTGCTATTTGTGAGTACCTAACTGAACTGTTAGCACCTTATTTATACAGCCAGTGTTGGATTGTTCCATGTGTGCTCTGTGTCTCGGACTGTACTATACAATTTCCCTCTGTCTTTACTACTCAGTTTCTTGTATTATATTAGTTTAATGTGTTACTAATATATTTATCACAATTTAAAAGACAAAGAACCTCTGTGCACAAGCACTGAGGGAATGGTTACCCCAAAGGGCATTTGGCTGGGAAGCCAAGTTTCAAAGAAATATGAAAATTACGTACTTACCGTAATTATTGATCTTCTTGGACAGTCTCTATCACTCATTCACACTAGTGAGATAGTGCTGGAGGCGCTAGGACCGAGTGGGAGCCAAAAATTTTCTGAAGGGCTGGCGCCGAGGTAGGACCACGCACGAGCGACACCGCAAGACTGACTCGCGCCTGTGTAGGCTATCTCGGTGTCAACCTCCAACCGCCTCAGTACCTTTTCAATTCCAAGGAGGTGCAGTTGAACTAATGAGAATAACTCATTCTGAGTTTCTGGGCCTGAGAGGGCCCAGATGGCCTTTGTAAGAAAGGTCAAAGAACAATGTCTTCACAGTCCGAACCATAGGCCATGAAGACCAGGAAAGAAAAACAAGTGAACCCAGGGGATGGTGGGTGGGCATGTGAATGAGTGATGGAGACTGTCCAAGAAGATCAATAATTACGGTAAGTACGTAATTTCCATATCTTCCTGAACTAAGTCTCCATCACTCATTCACACTAGTGGGAGAGTACCAAGCTAAAATCAACAACCCTGAGTAGGGTGGTAGGAGATAGGGTTCACTCAGAAAGGACAGCCAAGGACTGTCCTGGTAATAAAAAGAGCTGTCTTGTAAAAGCATCTATAACATAGTGCCTACAAGATAAACACTCGAGTTGTAACTCGTCACCTTGCTGACGACTACAATGGGCAAAAAATGAAAGTCTGCCAGGCAGCTGCAACTACTCTAGGAGAGTGGCAAGAACCTGGCCTCACGATTTGATCTAGGACCAAAATTAATAGTGTCAAAGACATGCACTAATCTAATGTAAAGGACCTCAGGAGCTGCAAGAGCCAGAGGTAAAGTGTACAGGTTCAAGGTAGACCAAAAAGCGGAGACGGAACCCCCACTACCAAGTATGGCTGACCTGCAAACAACAGGTCCAGTAGCACTTGAACCCCTTACTTGGTGAGCAAAAGAAGGTCCAGGTGGGGTTAGCTCATCAAGGAAAAAGGTTTGTACTAAGTCACTGAAAACTTCCTGATGGAAGGCAAAGCACAACTGAGAAGCCTCTTGTAGTGGCCTAGTAGAATCAAATCCTAGTCACTGCATAATCCAAAAGGGATCATCCTGCCCCTATGTGTATGACTGTATGTGAATATTTGCGAAGCTACCTCAGAAAAGACCTACTTGACCAATGGTCAAGAAAGGAGCATGTCATCTGTTAAGCTGAAGCAAACATGGAAGTAGGAATCTAAGTTCTGACTTGCTGAAGAGTCACTTCTGTTGCTGCAAGGCTCTGATCAAGAGAAGAAAGCCTGATTAAAAAACAAAAAGGGACTAACAGACTGGTTAGACGCCTAGGTTTTGGAAATATCTCGGATAAGAGACATTCTCTAGAGAAAAGAGGTGAGCTATACCACCGCTGGATCGGACTGCCCCCTAGGGGTAGAAGAAAACAGGTACCCTTTACTGAGGTTTAGAGACGACCGCCTCAGGGTTGAGGCGGAACCTGATAAGATCCAAGTGTGGTATCGGGAAATTCCAACTAGGCCCTGTGCTGTGATAATTCTGACCCCTTTTTTTTAAATATCATTAGTCCGAGCCTGACAAGGTTGCTGGCTGCTATTTGGCAAGGATTGCCTAATACAGAAATGACAAGGATGTCATTCCTCTGAGGAGAAGAAGGAGCCTGAGGATCCATAACCAAACCCCTGACTGGACTAATAATAGCTAGACAGATGTTAACTACCTGTGGCGAAGCAGCCACCAGAGGGCAGCATCAAAAAAGGGCTGTATACCCCTATCAAAGGAGGGGACAGTCTGAGCGGCTCCCACCATTGAATTAAAATGTTCCAAAGAGTGTAATTGTTCTGACCACTGAAAAGTCTAGGCATGAGGTATATAGTCCACAGATCCAGTCTGAACACTATGGTGGACCCCATAAATGAGGAACTACTAAAGAACTTGCATCACAGACTCTGATGATAGAGAGCGTGTCTTTCAGTATATAAAATGAGTCATCCGCTGTATCACTGACCAGAAGGACAGGAGAGACTCATCTAGATGCCTTTCTACCACAGAAGGACCCCAAAAGAGGTCTAGGTTAGAGCCACAGAGACTCCGCCACCAGGAAGGGTGTCAAGGAGCTTGGCACCACTTAGGGGCTGAGAAAGTGCTGAGCGGAATGAGAGATTCCGCTGACAGAACAGAAGAGTCCCATCAGCGAAAACCGCTGGATGAGGAGATCCGATGCAGACCGCCACCCACTAAATGTGTGGAAAATAATCCAGAGAATAGGAATTCATTCCATGGAAACATCTCAACACAAGTCCTGCAGAAGAGGTCTGCAAAAGAGATCTTTCCTAGTTCTGTCAGACAGCACCAACTGGCACCCTGTGGCACCAGCGTCACTCGTGGCACAGGAGGGCACCAAGCAGTACCCATGCCAATCTGAGAGACACCAGAGGGCACCCCGGCGGGACCGCAGGTATCCTCGGTACCAACGGCAGCAATGGCACGCATAAGCAATTCCAACGCTAATGGCACCCATGGTACCATGGCACCTAAGAAACCATGGCACCCATGGTACCCATGGCACCCATGGTACCCATGCCACCCGTGGGTGCCAGGCCCCCTGTGGTACTCAGCATCACCCACACACCACCCGCAGGTGCCCAGCACCGCCCGTGGGTGCTCGGCATCACCAGCGGCACCGTGGGAGCCCTGCACCACCGTGGGTGCATGGCGCTGCCACGGCATCTGTGGGTGCATGGACTGCCCACAGCACTCCATGTGGGTGCTCTGCACGCTTCTCAAGTAGCACCCGTGGGTGCCCGCAGGCATCAGTGGCACCATGAGACACCCACAGCACCGCTAGCGGCGCCGGCAATGAAGCACCCATGGAGCCAAGCACGGTGCCGAGCACAGCGTGAGCCACGGCGCTGATCCACGGCACCGAGCATGGCACTGAGCACAGCGCCGAGCCACGGCACCGACTGCGGCACCGAGTACGGTTCCAACCACGGCACCAAGCCACGGCACAGAGTACGGTGCCGACCGCGGCACCTATCCATGGCGCCGACTCCCGGCGCCGACCCAAACACCGGTGGTGCCATCTATGGCACCAATGCCAAACCAGTGGCACAGCACCGAACCTGCGGTGCCACCAAGGTGTCGGTCACAGCACCAGGAAAAACACCATGGAAAGCCAATGGAAAAGGTGGAGAAAGGTGGTGCGGTGCGACCCAACATGGAAAAGGAAGAGGAGGTAGGCACGAGGGCTGACATGATGGCGAAGGCACCAAGAGGGCACCACGCTCATTCTGATCCAATTGACCCAGCTCCGGTCCAACGGCTCCGAGGCCCGGAGGCCCGAAACCAGGAACACAACCAGGAAAAAAGGAGCCAAACCCCCTGCTCCACAGGAGCAGCCCAGAGGTGAAACTGCTCACCGGAACTCCAACGAGGACAGAGATGGAGTCTGAGTCGAGTATGCAGCCGTTAGGAGCAGGGCCAAGGGGGAACCCATGAAAGTCAGTTCAGGCCTATCGCCCCTACCAACGAACAATCCTCATGCAGACATACCAGCGGGCAACCTCGGCGGCACCAATTCTTCTTTACAAGCGAAGAAGAAGAGCTCAAGGCTAAGCGAGACCAGATCCCAGGCGCCAGCCAGATCGTGGTTTGGTGGACTGTCCTCCCACCGAGTACAGGACTGTCCATAGTCAGACCCCTGTTATTAAGGGTGGCGGACTGGGCACAGCCCCTCTGCCATAACAACTTTCAAGAAGTCTTCCTACCGTCACCGCTACTGTCTAAGGTGTCCTCCGTGGATGGCAGGAAAGAATTTCTTCATAATCTTCTTATTAAGTAAATAAAAATTACCACTAAATAGTTAAATTAAAGCGTTTAAATTAAATACTAAAGCTGCTGTCGTATAGGCGAAAACTTTGACTCCGGTGAGCGGCGGCGTCGACATCCAAGCACACGCGACGGCGGGAGAAAAGGAACTGAGGCGGTTGGAGGGTCGACGCTGAGATAGCCTACACAGGCACGAGTCAGTCTCACAGTGCCGCGCATGCGTGGTCCTACCTCGGCGCTGGGCCTTCAGAATATTTTTGGCTCCCGCTTCATCCTAGCGCCTCCGGCGCTATCCCACTAGTGTGAATGAGTGATGGAGACTTAGTCCAGGAAGATACAAAATCACACATGCCCCCACAATGCAAAGCATCATGGGCTGCATATGCAAATCACCACAGAATATTATGCTGGTTCAGCTTTAAGCAGAAATGCATGGTGCCAAAAGGCCTCTCACACCGTTTGCAAATACCTGTTAGCTAGTACTGCTATTCCCAACTCATGTAATTGTTCCCGTCCTTTGATTAGCGAGGACCCTCTGTAAATGACCTCTTAGCTTAAAGGTTTGTAATTTCTGATTATTTAATAAATAAAAATAAATAAATAAATAACTATATGCTAGCCTTCTCAAGAAATGGGTTGAAAAAACACCGAAAGCTGTTTTGCTAGTGTTACCAGAAACTAATAAAAAATATATTGATGTAGCTTATGACAGACTGGAACAAGCGGTAGCGATCACGTCACATCACGATGGCAAGATGGCGGCTGTGCTGAGCTTGCTGCTGCGTTGTGTCTAGCGCTTTGTTTTTAGCGTTTTAGCGTTTCAAGAAATCAAAGCTTACTTTTTGTTCATTTAAACTCTAGTCCTCTTGAGTGGTTTTTAGTTAGATAGGGTTGAAGAAGTGAGGAAGTTAGAATTCTGCGATTATGAGTGTATGAGTAACGCTTCCTTTTGGAAGTTTTTCGCTCTCCGGATTCTGTCTCCGTTTCATTTGTTATTCGTTTTTCAGATTTTACCTAAAGTTACTGAGTTTGTTTGGAGCTAAATGGGGAGCTAAATCTGATCGTTTGTGGTCATATGAAAAACTCATGTAAGAGTTTAAATCCATGTTTAAATCCACGTTTGGTCTGTGGACTTAAAAATGTGTGGAGTCGTGGAGTCGTTTGCTTAATCTATCGAAGTAACTGTTGTTCTAAGAGGATCTATAAGGAGGACTAACAAGGAAGAATTATTAAACTGTGTACGGCTTGTTGCTGAAGCATTTTGCCTGCCTGCTTTAAGGAAACTTGTAAGGAGGAGGACGTGTAAGGAAGTTTTTCAACAGAGTACTGTTATTCCAGCTGCTATATAAAGATTTTGGTGATTCTATTAGTGATTTTAAGGACTTTGGTGGATCTATATGTGAGGTTGTGGGTGAGAAGTGTTAGCTGCCCCTCGGTTTCCGACTGGGCAGGAGTTGCCCAGCTTGCTCCCTGGGAAGCTGGGGGACCTAGGGCTTCTCCTAGACTGCCCTGGGATTTGGCTGTTGGGCTGACTCATGGGGTGTTTTTAGCTGCGGGTCGCTAGCCAGGTAAGGTTGCTATAGAAGTAGTGGTTGCCTCTCAGTTTCCAACCAGGCAGGAGTTGCCCATTTACCCCTAGGAAGCTGGGGGTATTAGAGCTTCTTCTAGACCTTCTCAGGATTCAACTGTATGGGCTGGCTCGTGGGATGGTTATAGCCGTGGGTCGTTGACCGGGTAAGGCTGCTATTACTGTTGTTCAGGCATCACATTGATCTACCTGTCTCCTGGAAAATCGATTGTTTGAAGCATGGTCCTTGAAGTATAAGCTGCTGCTGGATTTGTGGACTCCTTCAGATCCCTTTGTTAAACTGAGTTTGATTCAGATTTCTCCCACTGGATTTTTGTGTATTTATTATTTATCCGGACTTATCTGATTTTCCATTTGCTTTGAACACTCTGAAAATGTCCCCTGCTATGTGAGAGGTAGTTTTGGGAGACTTTATAATATCTATTGCACGTGAGAGGTGCTTTAGTGTTTAAAAAACACAAATTATTTTAAGTTTTATATTTAATGGTGTTTTATTGTTTAGGGTTAGTTTTGAGTTAGAACTTATTTTAGTTTTATATATAATTTGCCTCCCCTTTGTGAGAGAAAGGAGAGCTTATTTGATAGGTGTGTTTATTTGAGTTAGTTTATTAGATAATTATTATTAAAGATGTGTTTGGGGTTTACAGCGATCAGGCGCTATTCTCCCACTCTGCTCGGACCTCGCCTTTGATTGTCCTCGGGTTGTCTAATGATGTTCTTAATAACTGCCGCATAGTGGTATAACGAGAAGGCACTTAAAGGATGGGTGGGCGGACAGAGTGGGAGATTGGAGGGGGGTGGGCAGATAGGGATAGTTGGGTCAAGGAGACGCCTTGGGGCGAAATGGGATCAGAAGAGGGGTCCTCCTTGTCTGATTCCCATACCCAAGGGCTCCACAGATTGTGGGCAGGTGCCGCGTTCCTCTCCAAAAACCCATCCAACTCGGGCAGTGCTATGTAATGCCAGGTCTATTAGGAACAAGACTGCTATTATTGCAGATCTTTTTGCAACATCTGACCTGGCATGTATCACGAGACCTGGCTGGATGAGAATGCAGGTCCTATCTTAGACTCTGCTGCTCCGGCTGGGTTCTGGTGATGCACATCGAATTGGATGATGAGAAGGGGGGTGGCCATCTTTTAGATCAGATCTGAGTCTTGTGGAGGTGCCAGTTGGCAACGCCAGGTCTTTTGAGTGTATCCTGGCAGCAGGTGCAGAGTTTAGGACTCTCCTCATCTACCGTCCACCCGGCGATGGTGGAGAATTCCTGAAGGAATTTGCAGACTTCATCGTGGACATGGCATTGGAGTCGCCCAGATGGTTAATACTGGGTGACTTCAATGCCTGGGTCGATGATGAACTCTCGCACTTTGGAAAGAATTTCCTCCAACTTATGTCTATGTTGGGCCTGTCAGGTAGTTACCTCTGCTACCCATATAGGGGACACTCGTTAGACCTGGTGTTTACACTGGATTTGGATGTTATGCATCTGGGGTGGAACCAAATGTGTGGACAGACCATCACCATAAGATTCAGTTTGGGGCACCCCTAATAGGCCTGCCCCTACGGAGATGGTCCAGTATCGCCCTTTAAGGGAGTAAACCCAGAGGGCCTATTAGTGGTACTGGACCTATCGGTGTTTTGGTTGAGAGCATAAGTCCAGAAGACCTTGTTCTTGCCTATAATAAGGCAGTGAGCAGGGCCTTGGAACATTGCTCCTGTTCATGTTCGCCCACTCACCCAGTGCCCAAAGACTCTATGGTTTGATGAGTCTTTGAAGGAATTGAGGAGAGCAGGCGAGAGGCTAGAAGAGGCCTGGCGGAAATCTTGCCTGGATGCTGACAAACTTAGATTGATGGATCATTATGTTATCTATCAATCGGCAATAACTAAATAGAAGCAGAATTCCTGTCCAGGAGATTGCTGCTGTCTGGAACCGACCAGCTCAACTCTTTCAGACCGTTGACAGACTGTGCAATCCACTCTGTCTACAGTCTGGAAGAGATTTTTCTCAAATAAAGTGTGATGAGCTTGCTCGGTTTTTCGCTGAGAAGATTGCCAGCATTAGGTTGGATATCGGCCAGGCTCATTCTTCAAGGGCTTGCAGTGATCGGCAGGGGGAAACAAACACCTGTGTTGCCTGGTTTGACTTTGGTAGGCCGGAGTTCATGGATATTGTGAGGATTGTCCAGATTGTACGTCCAACCAGCTGTAGTTTGGATCCGGGCCCTCGCCTCTATTATTAAATTGGTAGATACTATCTGTCGAACATTGCTGAAATTGTTTGAAATCTCTGGAGCAGGGATCTTTCCTGATCCCTAAAGGAGGCGGTCGTTCGACCACTCCTAAAAAACCTTCATTGAACCCGAACTGTCCAGCTAACTACAGACCTGTCTCTAACCTGCCCTTTTGGGTAAGGTTATTGAAAAGGTGGTTGCATTGCAACTGGATGACCATATTACAAATCACAATGTATATGATACTCCCCAATCGGGATTTAGGAAAAGACATAATGTACTGAGACTGCTCTTGTCCGGGTTCTAAATGATCTCTGATAGTGAGAGATCGAAGGCGTGTACTATCTTAGTCCTTCTTGATCTCTCTGCAGCATATGGGCCTCCATTCCGATATATGCTTGGTATTCAACATCTGTCTCCAAACTTGTAACGTTGACATTGTGTAGGGATTATCAACATCTACCCCTTCTTTAACTCCCCTATCAATAGAGCCCCATGTGGTCGTCTTATGTCTTCTTCTGCTAATTCTATTTCTTTCCACTTTGCCTCATATTTAGGGTGCAGCCAGTATATCACCATACGGATCTGGGATGCTATGTAATAATATTTAAAATTTGGCAAGGAGAGATCCCCTTCATCTTTTGAGAGTTGTAGTATTGATTGTCTTATTCTTGGTCTCTGGTTCCCCCATATGTATTGTGTTATTTTCTTATTTAATCTTCTATAAAAAAATCTCTGGAATTACAATTGGGATGGTTTGTGCCAAATATAAAAAAACGTGGCAACAACACCATTCTGACTGCTTCTATTTTCTGTATGAATGGTATAGGTATCAATGTCCACTTATCTATATCTCTCTGCATTTGTATTAGAAGTTTTTATAATTAAGTATAATTTTGTATACTCTGGGCTCAACCATATACCTAGGTATTTAAGTGTAGGGTATTCCATTTAAATTTATAATGAGACTCCACCTGACCTGATGGTTTATAATTTACTCCCAGTACCTCCGTCTTAGTTACATTAATCTTATAGCCTGCTAATTCTCCAAAGTCTGTTAATGTTGACCAGAGTGGTCCCAGGGACCTCTTGGATTTATTAGAGTATATCAGGAGGTCGTCTGCATAGAGAGCTAATTTATGTTGTCCTCCCCCTAATTGTATCCCCGTTATCTCTCTATGCTGCCTTATAACCTGTGCCAAGGGTTCCAGGTATATTGCAAACAAAACGGGCGATAGGGGGCATCCCTGTCTGGTTCCTCTTTTAAGGTTTATCGGTGATGATATTGAGCCATTTATTTTAATATATGCCATAGGGTTGTCATACAAGGAGTCTACTATCTCTCTAAACTGTGTTGGAAATTCCATTTTCTCCATTGTAGATCTCATTAAAGGCCATGCCACCCTGTCGAAAAGCCTTCTCATCCAAACTTAGGAGCAGGAAGGGTATTTCAGACAGGGAGGCATATAGCAACTACATGTAATGTTCTCTTGATGTTGTCTTGTGTTTGTCTACTTGTCACAAACCCTGTCTGATCCTGATCTATCAGGTGAGGCAATAATCCCTCTATCCTTTTAACCACAATAGATGTAAATAATTTATAATCTATGTTCAATACTGAGACCGGTCTGTATGAACTACAGTTTGTGCTATCCTTTCCCGGTTTCAGTAGACTGGTGATGGTGGCATATCTCCATGTATCTGGGCAGCTCTTATTTTGTTGTATTTCTTTAAATGTCTCCATGAGGATATCCATCAACTTCCCTCGAAAGCACTTATAAAACTCCCCTGTATATCCATCTGGGCCAGGGCTTTTATGGGTCTTAAGACTTGTGATAGCTTTATTTAGTTATTTTTCTGTAATTGGTGATATTATTCCCTGTTGTTGTTCATCTGCAAGATTAAGTAATTTTAATCCTCTCAAAAATGTCTCGGTCTTATTAATGTCTGTGTCCTTTTCTGGGGTGTATAAATTCTGGTAATATTTCTTAAAAGCCTTCTCAATCAACTGTGGTAGTCTCACCAGCTGCCCCCGTCTGGATCTCTAATCTGTGGAATTGTTGTTTGTGTTATTCTTCTACGGAGTCTGTGGGCCAGCAGTCTAGTGGCTCTCGGCCCCCCTTCGTAATATTTTTAAGTATTATAAAGCTTGTTCTGCTTTAATATCTAGTATATGCTGTAATTTACCTTTAATTTCTTGTATTATACTCTCATAGCTCGTCTCTCCCACTGCATGTCTCTCTTGTGTCTCCCTTAGTTGTTTTTCTAAATTTTCTTGCTGCTGATTTTGTTGTTTTTTATAATATGTGGTGTATTTAATTATATCTCCTCTCAGTACCACTTTTATTGTGTCCCATAATATTACCTTTTTAAATCTGGGGTTTCATTTTCTTTGATAATTTGGGGATCCTCTGTTCTATCATTTCTTTGAATTTCTTTTGATTCAGGAAGAAATTGTTAACCACCACAAAGTTCTTCTTTTTCACTTGACCATTCTAGTTTGAGAGTTAACATTGAATGATCTGAAATAGAGGTAGGAATAATCTGGCATTCCTGTACCATATACAAGGATTCCCTGGACATATGCTAATAATCTATTCGTGTATATATTTTTATGTGGGCAGAATAATGAGTGTATGTCCTTATATTAGGGTGTTTATATCAGCATACATCTACCCACTGTACATCTTGGAAATATTTGATGGCCATCCTCTGTGGTGCCTTTCTCTTGGGAGGTTGTTTTGTAGATGTATCTAAAGAATCATATATCATATTATGGTCTCCCCCTAGGATTAGGGTTCCCTTCTGTTTCTCTGTTATTATCTGACATAACTTCCTCACTTCTTTTGTTTCTGTTCCTGGTGGTATATGTATTGATGCTACTGTAATCATGTGTCCTGCTAAATTACCTACTACCAGTGCCAGTCGTCCCTCTTTATCCGTATAGCTATCTGTCTGCTGAAACTGAGTATTATGTGGAATTAATGCTGCTGTCCCTCTTCGTTTTCCCCCTTCTGTATGATGAGGCTACTACTATTTCAAACCCAAACTTCGCTAGCTTGTTATGTTCATCTTTACTTAAATGTGTCTCCTGCAATAGTAGGAAGTTCGGTTTCTGTCTTTTCATTTGGGCTAATATCTTCTATCTCTTTACAGGATTGTTGATTCCATTAACATTAAGAGAGTATACATTTACTTGTTTCTGACTAGTCATTTTCTAACATAATACATTCTGGCTTTTTTACTTTGCATTCTATATATTCCATTTCCCTTGCTTTGCCTTCCTTGTTCCTTCTGTAAGCTTCTCATTCTAATGTTCATTTGACTCCTATGCACCATTATATATCTAACAACATCCAAAACACACATAACAATATTAAACGTTTCAACTCTGCAACTATTTACATAATCGCTTCCAAGGTTGGAGGAAGTATAATTACTTCCTCTATTACACCTAAAGGGAGTTCCCTGTTGGAAGCTCCCCTTAGTGGGAGGTTCGTAGGAGTCCATATGAATTCCTCCTCCCCTGGTGCCTCTTTCTTTGAGACCTTGTTTTATTTTGTGAACCCTCTTTTCCATCTTCTCTCCCCATTCCTTTCTGTATTCCCTAGGAATTCTCCTTGCCCTACTTCCTCTAGTGCCAATTCCTTCCCTTTCCCTTGTAATTTTACCCCTCTCAGTGCTGATTACCCTGCTCTCTATTCCTTAGTTCCTCCTTATAAACCATCTATCCTTTCTTTCGTTTTCATTTACCCTTCTTGGTGTTCCATTTCTCCCTCTTTTTCTTTGCCCTTCTCCCCTATTGTGTATTTCTTGGCCTCTTTTCACATTTCGTTCCCCCTCCCCTATCCGTTATTCAAATCTCCCCTTGTCTTTTCCTTTCCCATCATTTCTACTTTCATGGCTTAAGGTCCTTAATTCTTTCCCTTCCTTGCTTAGACTGCTCTCTATAAATGTAACGCCTCCCCATATCTTACATATTAC
Organism: Neoceratodus forsteri; assembly: GCA_016271365.2. Classification (NCBI taxonomy): domain Eukaryota; kingdom Metazoa; phylum Chordata; order Ceratodontiformes; family Ceratodontidae; genus Neoceratodus; species Neoceratodus forsteri. The sequence goes on from CM028129.1 coordinate 691,721,507, forward strand.
CCTTTTATCCTTCAGATGTCTTGATGGCTTCTCACTAACCTCCAAGTTATTTCTTTAAATATTAATAACGGTTGCGTTATCTTGTCTTTCTTCAGGGCTCCCTTTATCTATCCAGTATAGTTATTCCTTCCTCCTCCGCCCCCATTTCCTTTTATTCTCCTCCCTTTCCCGTTATTTCTACCCTTACTTGTCTAGTCTGTTATAGTTCAATCGGGTCTTATTCTTCATGTTAATTCAGTCCAGGCAATCGAACTGTAATATGGGCTATATCTAGGATCCACGATTTCTCAAGTTCTTACTCTCCTTGTAGCACAGCGCTACTCGCTCTCTTATTTCCAGTCCTGATTATTGTCTCTACCTCTCAGGTATCTCCGCTCTGCATTTGCCTCTCTTCCTCGTCCGTCGTCCTGCCTAGCAACTTTCGTACATCTCTTAGTGACTGCATCACCGATTGATATGTTTCTCGGCCTTGTCTGTTCCTCGCCATCTTCTTCCACTGTGCCTTTTCCGGTTTTGGGTGTTGTGTTTCCTCTCCTCCCGACTGTGCAACCCAGCCTCTTTGTTGTAGTTCCCTCAAAGCTGTTTCTGGGTTCTCATACACTACCATGACTGTGTCCCACATAATTTTTAATCTCGATGGGAACAGTGTCTGGAATTTCACCCCTTGCTCCCTCAGTACTTTAAGAATGGGTGAATATGCAGCTCTTTTCTTAGCTATTTCCACTGGATATTCATGATCAAACAATAATCTGGCAGTATTATATTTCACCAGTCTTTTTTGCTATGCAGTACGGAGTATATGTTCCTTGTCCCTATAATTTGATAGTTTCAGCACCACTGAATGTGGTCTTGCCTGAGGATCTGTTGGCTTGTTTGTTAGCGATCTGTGGGCTCTCTCGATTTTAAATTCAAAAGTAGCAGGCAACTCTAGTACATCCTTTAGTAAGTCAGACATAAAATCCTCCATGCGGCCTACCTCTGCATCTTCCGGGAGGCCATAGATTCAGATGTTATCCCTACAGAATCATGCCTCCAAGTCTAGTAGCTTCTTTTGCAATTTTTCCTGCACATTTACAAGATAGTCTGCCGCTGTATGCACTTCCCTTATCTCCTGTTCTGCTTCTGCTATTCGTTGTTCTGTTCTTTCCGTCCTTCTTTCCATCTCTTACATTTTTGAATTTAATACCTGAAATTCCGATTTAGTTTCTGCTCTAAAGGCTCTCAGTTCTGCCATAATTGTTTCAAATCTCGATCTCGAGAGGTGTTCCATTTCCTGATCTGTATCTAGATCATATGCCATGCTGCTTGCAGGGGATGTGCTCCTGCTGGTATCTCGTTCTGGTAGCAATCCTCCTCCATCCTTTTAATTTGTTCCTTTTTTTCCATGGGATCTGCCTGATTTATGTCCCCCAGACATTTATTTCGCTATTTTAGTAATTTTTAAGCTTTCTGTCTGCTGATCTGAGGCTTTTTATTTGTTGGGGAGATCAGAGCTCTATTCCAAAGCTGCCATCAGCTTGATGACATCACCGGAAGTCCTGGGGGCCACCCACTCTTACAGGGTTGGCCAACGTCAGATGTTCCCCTGATAGACTGCTAGCTAGAAAAGTTTCCAGGTGGTCCTAGTGTCTGATGGCAGTAGTTCCATAGGTGTGGCCTGCTGCAAGAGATACCCTCGAATTAAGATCTCTTGTTGTAGTTCTAAGAAAAATCTGAACCCCTGGGAATCATAAAATTGGTGGACATCATAAAGACCTAGCCTATTGCGCTGATGCAAGTGGCATTCACCATATTGGGAGAATAGAGCAAATCATAGGCCATGGCTCTCAACCAGATAGTGAGGGCCATGGGAAAATACTTTTCCCAGCTGTTCTCTATTTCTTAAGTGTTACAGCCACTAACTGGGTGGGCAAATAAAAGTGTACCCAGGCTATACAAGTCATTAACGAGAAGAAAAATTATCAGACTAGTAATCTTGTGTCTTCCAAAGGTATTCTTCAACACAGAAACATGGAAACTGATGGCAGATAAGGACTGCCAGATCCATCCAGTCTGCCCGTATACCCTACCTTTAACTAGCTGCACTGACCCTACTTGTCCACTGTTGCTGCCTCTCTTCCCCTCTAGGGTTCCCTTATGTCTATCCCATGCCTGTTTAAACTCCCCACTGTGTTCACCCCACCACCTTTTGGTGAAGAGCATTCAAGCATCCACCACCCTTTCCTTGAAAACTACTTCCTCTATGTTGCCCCTTAGTCTCCCCCTTCCAGTCTCAGGTCATGCCCTCTTGTTGCTTTAGGGCAGCTTCTCTTCTGAAAGATGCTGTCCTCCTGTACCTTATTAATCCCTTAAGGTACTTGAAGGTCTCTATCATGTCTCCCCTCTTCTTCCTCTCCTCCAGAGTGTACATATTGAGTTCCTGTAGTCTCTCCTTATATGATATGTGATGCAGGCCCTGTACTATTTTTGTTGCCCTTCTCTGGACTGTCTCCACCCTGTCTATATCCTTCCTGAGAAGAGACCTCCAGAACTGGAGCATGATACTCCAGATGAGGTCTCACCTATGACCTGTAAGAAAAATTACTCACCTTAGTAATTATATTTCTTCTAATGGAGTCTTGCTGTATTCTGACAATTGCAGTGATTCCCAACCTTTGAACTGCCCTGGAGAACTAAGGGTTAACTTTCCATGCAGGGCATGGGCAGCTGAGCTTCGAGCTCGGTTGAAGTCTCTGTCTGGAGTGTTTTGAACTCAAACCGTCAGATTCTTCTGAGCCCAACTAAACTAAAAATTCCATGTGGAAATTGTAAAATTCTACTAGCCAACTGGCTGAAAAGTTTTGGATTCCCAAGGAAGACTCAAGTCAGGAAACCCAAAAACTAAACCCAATGTACTCAAAAATAACAATAATAAATAAGCACCCAAACAAAAAGGGAGGAGGGTGCAAGCAAATACACCCCTGGGGTGCAACACTGCACCTGCCCACCCACTTCCCAAAAACAGGTTCTGAGAGGGGAGGCAGGGAGGGAGGTCAGAATACAGCAAGATTCCATTAGAAGAAATATAATTACTAAGGTGAGTAATTTTTTCTTCAAACAACATGACGTCTTGCTGTATTCTGACAATTGCAGACTACCAAGCAGTACCTCCAAGGAGGAGGGACATAACATACTTTGGGAATAGGCTCTGAAGTACTGTTGTGCCAAACCGAGCATCACTCCTAGCCTGGATATCCAGAGAGTAATGCTTAGTAAAGGTATGAACTGTTTTCCAGGTGGCTGCTTGACAAATTTCTAGGAGAGGGATATCCCTGGCCGCAGCCAGGGAAGCAGCTGTACCTCTTGTGGAATGAGCCCTCAGGCCTGAGGGTGGAGTTTTTCCCAGTTTTTCATAGCAGAATTGTATACAAGACACAATCCACCTGGCAACAGATCTTTTGGTGGCAGGTTGCCCTTCCACTACTCCATAAGTGAGGAACAACTGGAAGTCAAACCTGTGACCCTTAGTACGCACTATGTAGTAACTAAGAGCTCTTTTGACATCTAAACTGTGTAGCCTCCTCTACCTGAGGAAGAATGATCAGTGAAGAAAACAGGGAGAGACATAGACTGGTTTAAATGGAAGTCTGAAACCACTCTGGGCAAGAACCTTCTGTTGGTTCTAAGGACCACTTTATCCCTATGAAAGGAGATGCAATCAGGTTCCACTGACAGGGCTTGCAATTCACTGATATGCCTGGCAGAGGTAATGGCTACCAAGAACACAGTTTTCCAAGTTAAGTACTTAAGCTCTGCTGAAGACATAGGCTCAAAGGGGGTTTGCATAAGCTGAGCAATGCAAACATTCAAATCCCAGGCAGGGGCAGGGTCTCTAAAAGGAGGATTGGTGTGAAACAATCCTTTAAAAAATTTACAGAACACAGGATGGGAAGATAGTGAGGAAGGCTTCCCCACAGACAAAAATGCAGAAACAGCTGACAAGTGTACCTTGAGAGTAGCTGGTCTGAGGCCTAGGCCATTAAGATGGACCATATAATCCAGAACCGTAGGCAATTCAGCAGTGTCTGGAGAAATATTCTTCTTAGAACACCAAATGCTGAATCTTTTCCATTTGGAGTTGTAAGTCTTTCTGGTGGAGGGCTTCCGAGAAGCCTTGAGGATATCCAGAACCCCTTGGGAAAGATGCAGATCTGCAAACTCTAACTCTTCAAGAGCCATGCCTTGAGATTGAGAGACTGAAGATTGGGGTACCAAATCCTCCCCTGAGAGGATGTTAACAGGTTGTAATTCCTGGGAAGAGACAGGGGAAGATGGACTGCTAGGGACAGCAACAGGGGGTACCAGGGCTGTCTGGCCCAATCTGGAGCAAACAGAATCACCTTGCAAGGTTGAGACCTTAGTTTGACAAAACTTTGAACAGGAGTGGGAAGGGGAAAGGCATGCAGAAACTTCCTTCCCAATTCAGAATCAGAAGCATCCAGAGGGACTGAGCCCAAGACTGGAGGTCTGCAACAAAAGAGAGGGAGTTGGTGATTGTCTGGGGCAGCAAAGAGATCTATCTCTGGAGTGCCCCACCTTGAAAAAATCACTTTCAAAACCTGAGGGTCCAGGGACCATTCGTGATGGCCCTGAGAAATCCTGCTCAGTGCATCTGCTAGCACATTGTCCTTGCCTGGAAGGTGAACCACTACAAGAGAGGCTTGCAGGGAATAAGCCAGGGACCACAACTTCATGGCTTCTGTGCACAAGGCCGTGGACTGAGTGCCTCCCTGCTTGTTGATGTACCACATGGTGGTAGTGTTGTCTGTTCTGACTTGAACCACCTTGTTCTGAACTGACTGTGAGAATGCTTTTAGAGCTAGAAAAACTACCCTGAGCTCTAGAAGATTGATGTGGAGAAGGGATTCTTAGGGGACCACAGGCCCTGGGCAGTAAGGGACCCCAAGTGGCCTCCCCAGCCCAGAAGAGAAGCATCCGTGGTAAGGACCACTGAACAAGGCTGAGCAATAAAAGGAACACCTTGCCTTAAATTGTCCTGATCCTGCCACCACTGGAGGGCCTGGATCAAGATCAGAGTCACTGGAATCAGTTTGGTAAGGGAGTCCTTTCTCTGATACCAGAAAGCTCTCAGGTGGAACTGAATATCCCTCATCTGGAATCTTGCCCTTGGACCACTGCTGTTGAAGCTGCCATGTGGCCCAATTGCTGGAGAAATGCCTTGCTGGTCGAGATACCTGAAGGCTGAAGGAAGAAGCTAGTTCCATAGAGTCCTTGCCCTTTCTAAGGAAGAAAGGCTCTTGCTCTGAGTGTCCAGTTCTGCCCTATAAAGGTAAGCTGGACTGGTTAGAACTGACTTGGGAAGGTTGAGAAGAAATCCTAGGGAAGTGAGCACTTGCTGGGTCACTTGCAGGTGAGACTTGACTTGGTCTGGAGACTGACCCACTAATAGCCAATCATCCAGATAAGGAAATATGAAAATCTTTTGCCTTCTTAGAAAGGCAACTACTACTGCCAGGCACTTTGTGAAAACCCTTGTGGCTGAGGTTAGGCCAAAGGGCATTGCTCTGAACCAATAGTGGCCTGAGGGCAACTCAAACCTGAGGTACTTTCTGTGGGAGCACCTGATGGGAATGTGAAAGTAGGCATCTTTGAGGTCCAGGGAGGCTAGCCAGTCCCCTGGCCTTAGAGAGGGAAGGATTATTCCCAGAGTTATCATCTTGAACTTTAGTTTTAAAAGATGTTTGTTCAGATATCTTAGGTGCAGGATGGGTTGTCACTCCCCTGTCTTTTGGGGGGTCAAGAAGTACCTGGAGTACAGTTCTTTTCCCCAGTGTAGGGTAGGTACTCTCTCTATAGCTCTTGAAGCTAGAAGAGAAGAAACCTCTGCCTCTAGGGCAAGGGTTTCCGAAAGATTTGCAGGTGGAAAAGATCTGGCTCTCATCTTTGGACGTTTTTTGAAGCTGAGAACCAGTCCCTGGCTTACTAATTCCAGGACCCACTTGTCTGATGTAATAGACATCCAGTCCTGGACAAAGTAAGCCAGCCTGCCCCCTACTGGAATAGGAGACTCGAACCGGGCAGAACCATCAGGGTGTCTGCTTGGCAGGGGCTTTAGACTGAGGAGTGGATGCAGGCCTGCTCATCCCCCTTCTGCGTCTCCCTCTGAAGAACCCCTTCTGCGAAAAGGAAGAAGAGGCACGTGCTTGGTAAAAAGGCCTTTGAAAGGCCTGCCCTGCCCCTAGACTGCTGCCTTTGAGGAGTTGCCTGCCTTTTCTTGGCCTGAGCACTCCTGTAAGTGGTCCTGTACTCGTCTATTTTCTTCATGTTATTCTCTGTCTGCTCCCCAAACAGAGAATTACCCACTACAGGAAAATCCATAGCCTTAGCCTGGGTGTCCTGCGAGAGGCTAGTACATCTGAGCCAAGCCATCCTCCGAAGAGCCACAGATGTAGCCATGACTCTTGATGAAACATCATTAGAGTCCACAGCAGCATGAAACTGAACCTTAGATGCCTCAATCCCATCTGCAGCCACTGCCTCCAGCTCCTTGGCTAGCTGGGAGGCCTGTTTAGCCAGTGCCAGTACAATGTCCCACCTGGACTTCTGGTACCTGGCTGTATAGACATGTAATTCACCTGCCTGAGTCCCAAAGAAGTTGCCATATACTGCTTCTTTGCCATGGCATCAATCTTCCTGGAGTCCTTGTCAAGGGGTATGAAGCCAAGGGATATTTGCCTTGTCACAGGCAGCAGCTGCACTACCCCAACATGGCTGCATTGCTGATATAAGAACTCTGTTTCTGAGCCTGAAAGTGTATACCTCTTGTCCATCCATCTATCCACAGGAGGTATAGTGCTAGGAGACTTTAAGATTTTTTGTGTCTGTTTCCCAAAAGATTTATGGAGGGGAATAGACAGTCTCCTGGACTCTGGGATATCCATCATCTCTACATAATTAGGTTCTCCTTGATCTTCCACAGCCTCCTCCATAGGAAGCTGGAGGGTTTCAGCCACTTTTCTGTAAAACATAAAATGGGAAGGGGACTCAGAAAGCCTAGGAGGGGAAACACCTGGTGGTCTGTCTGGGGAGATGTCTGGTTCCACAGGCACATCCAGACCTTCACTTACATCATAATCCTCAAATTCCCCTTCCTGCTCAAACTCCGGTTCATAAAAATCTTCAAGAGTATACTCTTGAACCGGAGGAACCAACCGAACCGAACCTCTGCCAGAAGGAGCCGGATTGGTCGGAACCGGACGGAGCGATTCCACAATCTGAATCGCTCTGGCTATCTCTTCGGCGGTCAGAACATGAACCTCTGGATCGAACCGGTCAATTTATCTTTACGCTTTATTTTTGTCGGAACTGATCCTTCAGAATTGGCTCTCCTTTTGCCCGAAGAAGTATCACCCTGGTCAGAGGGCACTCCTTCTGGTTCGGTCAAAACCGAACTGGGCTGGCCATCTGGGTCAGCGGACGTCTCGGCCTCCTTTTCCCTCAGTCTACCTAATCTCTTCTCAAGGGTAGATTTGAGAAAAGTTTTACATATTTGGCAGTCTGAATCAGGTGGTCAAACCCCAAACAATAAACACAGGTGGTGTGGGGATCTGCCTTGGCAAAGACCTCCCTACACTCACTGTAGTGTTGAAACCCAGTGGGCCCGTTTTTTTTCTTGGGTTTCCCAGACATGGCCAACCTAACCAAACTTACCCTTTTTTCGGCAACCGCCAGGCAAGACTCCCTTATCGGTTCCTAACAGTGTCACAGATATTGGAAAAAAATGGTTAAAACACGGTTTTTTTTTTTTAGAACTGGTAACCACACACTAAAAATATAGCAAAAATTCACAATCAAATGGTCGGTTCAGCTGAACCGACCGCACTTTTACAAGTTCCACACAGAAAAATAAAACAATTCCTATCTAGTACTCACGGCACCACAGACAGAGACTGAACCATTATTTTTTTTTTTTTGAAATTTAAGTTTATTAGTTTCAAGTACAAACAAAACAAAGAAAAACACTGAAACAAAAAGCCCCCAGAAACATATACACACACTCCAGAAATATATAAACAGAGAAATAGTATATATATCATACAACCAAAAACCACCCCCCTCCCAGGTCCCCTCCTCCCCTAAAGAAAACTCCCATTAACCTCCCCAAAGACACCCACCAAGACTGAACCGACTATGCGGATACTTTTCTTTTTGGTGTAAACGACGAAAACTGAAAACTTTAACGACTTGAACCGGTGAAGGAGAAATCTCGGGCGACCATTCAGTGAGGTGGAGTAAAGAACCTGATGGTTTGAGTTCAAAACACTCCAGACAGAGACTTCAACTGAGTTCGAGCTCAGCGTTCCATGCCCTGCATGGAAAGTTAACCCTTAGTTCTCCGGGGCAGTTCAAAGGTTGGGAATCACTGCAATTGTCAGAAAACAGCAAGACTTCGTGTTGTTTGAAAGTGGCATTATGACTTCCTTTTTTCTGCTGGTGATACCTCTCCCTATGTACCCCAACATTCCGCTGGCTCTCCCCACAGCCTTGGTACACTGTTTGGCTACCTTTAGATCATCAGATATGTTGACCCCCAGATCTCTTTCTTGTTTTGTGGCCACTAATATCTCCTCCTTCATCATGTAGTGCTCCCCTGGGTTCCTGCACCCCAAGTGCATGACTTTGCACTTCTTCATATTAAATCCCATTTACCACACTCTGGACTTCTGTTCCATTTTAGCTAGGTCCTTCCTCATTCATTCTACCCCTCCTGCACTGTCCACCCTATTGCAGATCTTTGTGTCATCTGCAAAGAGGCACACCAGCCCCTCCGCAATGTCGCTGATGTACAGTGGTAGTCATCTAAACGTTTCCTACCTCGAGGTACCACTGAAGCATTTTGCCTTGACTTTAATGTGATCCTGCCTCATTCTGCCTCAGTATATCCAGGTATACCTCAGTACTGAAAAACATTTCTATGACTACCACTGTAGATATTAAACAGCACTGGTCCAAGAATTGAACCCTGTGGCACCCCGCTGTTCACCCTTCCTACTTTGGATTTCACCCCATTTACCACTACCCTCTGTGTCCTACCCTTCAACCAGCTTCAAACTCAGTTCTCTACCTTGCGTCCCAGGCCCAGGCTGCCCAGCTTGTTTACAAGCCTCCTATGTGGAACAGTGTTGAACGCCTTGCTGACATCAAGGTAGGCCACATCCACTGCCCCCCCGATCCACCTCCCTAGTGACCCAGTCAAAGAAATCAATCAAATTAGTTTGACATAAATTTCTACCGTGAATCCATGTTGCCTCAGATCTTGTGCTCCACTTAATTCAAGGTGTTCTACTGTCCTTTCTTTCAAAAGAGATTCCATAATGTTACCCACCACTGAGGTCAGACTGACAGGTCTGTAGCTCCAGCCTCCTCCCTACTCCTACTTTTGTGGAGAGGGACGTCAGTCTTTCTCCAGTCCTCTGGACCCTTCCCTGTTTCAGTGACTTGTTGAAAAGGGCCGCAGTGGTGCCACCAGTATCTTCCCCAAATTCCTTTAATATTCTAGGGTGAATCCCATCTGGTCCCATTGCCTTGTTAACCATCAGTTTTTTTTTTAAGTTCGTCCAGGACTGTCTCTTCTTTGAATGGGCTGCTGTCCACCTCCCTCCTTCCTAATTCCTAGCTCGGTCCCTCCACTTCCTCTTCCTCCATGAAAACTGAACAGAAACATTTGTTCAGGACTGATGCTTTTCCTGGACCCCCTCCACTCCCTCCCCTTCAGCCTTACAATCCCTTCCCTGGTACTTCTCTCCTCACTAATGTATCCATAAAGGTCTTGTCCTTTTTAACTTCATGTGCTATATCGAACATACCTAAATTTGCCAGCAGATAAAGGCCTAGAGGTCTATCAAGTCTGCCTGAATGTGCAGCTAGCACCCTTATCCTGCAGCTGCCCCTCCTTCCACCCTTCCCTTCATTAACCCTCCCCTTGTCCTGTCCCATCCTCGTTTGAAGCAGTCCACTGTTCTACTGCATACCACTTCAGGAGGTAACGCATTCCACCCAGCCACCACCCTCTCTGTAAAAAAGTGTCTCCTCATCTCCCTCCTGAACCTTCCTCGCTCCAGTCTCATATCATGGCCCCTGGTGTTCCTCCCCTCCCTTACTTTGAACAGCCCCTCTGTACTTGTCTCATTTATTCCTTTCATGTATTTAAAGGTTTCAATCATGTCATCCTGTCTCTCCTCTCCTCCAGTGAGTACATGTTCAACTCCTTCAACCTCCTCTCGTATGATAAGTCCCCAGCCCCTTGATCATCTTTGTCGCTCTGTGCTGCACCTCAGTAACTTAATGTCCCTCTTCGAATCGGGGCCTTGAGTACTGCCGCAGTACTCAGGTGTGGTCTAACTAATGACCTATACAGTGGCAGAATCACCTCCTCCCTCCTCGAGGATATACCCCTTGCAATACAACCCAGCATTTTGTTGGCCTTTGCAGCTGCCTTCCTACATTGTGCCGAGTTGTTCATTGACCCTGTAATGAGCACACCCAGATCCTTCTCCTCCTCCTCTGTCTGAGCTAGCTGCACTCCCCCTAGCTGGTAACTCCTCCTTGGGTTCTTCATCCCAAAATGCAGCACCTTGCACTTTTTGGCATTAAAGCCCAGTTGCCAGGTGTCTGACCAGGTTCAAGCTTTGCCAGATCATCCTGCAACCCTGCCATCCCCCTAGGTCATCCACCACGCGCCTACCTTGGTATCATCAGCAAACAGACTGATCTTGCTCTTGATGTCGCATGATATGTCTGCAATGAATATCCCAAACAACACTGGTCCCAACACCGAGCCCTGTGGAACACCACTCGTCACTGCCCTTGGGTGTGAGAGCTCCCCACCCACCACCACCCTCTGTTGCCTTCCTTGCAGCCAATTTCCTACCCATCTCGCCAGCTTTGCACCCGCCCCTGTGCCTACTATCTTCCTTCCTAGCCTTCCATGTGGCACTGAGTCAAATGCCTTACTGAAGTCCAGATACAGGACATCCACTGCATGGCCCTGTCCAGTTGCCTAGTTACCCAGTCATAGGAATTCGACCAGGTTGGTTTGGCAGGATCTGCCATGTATGAAGCCATGCTGTCTGCTGTCCTGTAGTCCTTTGGCCTCTAGGAGAGCCTGCACCTCTCCTTCAGGATAGTCTCATTAGCTTACCCACGATGGATGTGAGGCTCACTGGTCTGTAGTTTCCGGTTCATCCTTGGGGCCACTCTTGTGGAGGGCACCACATGAGCCATCCTCCAGTCCAGGTACACACCCGAATGTAGTGAGGCATTAAATAGGTCTGCCAAAGGTCCTGCAAGGACCTCTGCCAGCTCCTTCAGTACCCTGGGGTGGATGCCATCTGGGCCTGGCACCTTGTTCACCCTCAGTGCCTTCAAACCCTCTCGAACTCTGCTCTCCATGATTTCCCCATCTGTTACCACTTCCCCCCTGCTTCTGCCATTTCTCCCACCTTGGGTGTCACCCCCTCTTCTCTTTAGTAAATACTGAGCAGAAGTACTCATTTAGTGCTTCCACCTTATACACCCTGCTTCCACCCAACCCTCCTTCCTAATCCTTACTATGTGGTCCTTACAGCTCCTTTTCTCCCTGATGTACTTAAAGAGTCCTTCTCCCCCTTCTTAATGCCTTGTGCCAGCCTGAGTTCCGAGATGCTTTGGCTCCCCTTACTGCCCTTGTCACCTCCTTGATTCTGTCAAGTACTCCTCCTGTCCTCTGCCCCCGTTTTCTTGTACTTCCTAAAGGCAGCTCTTTTCCTCCTTACCTTTCCATGACCTCCTTGCTCAACCAGATCAGTTTCTTAGCCCTAACCTTCTTGCTCTGGGCTGCAGCAGGTTTGGTTGCCTCCACTATCCCCAAGCTTATGAGCTCCCACCTCTGGTTAGTGTCCATACTAGATTGAATTCTGGCCAGGTACACTTTACCACTTCCCCATCCTCCCAAAGTCGGCCCTCCTGAAGTCCAGCACTATTGTGCCAGATTCCCTCCTTCCTTGCCCATATCAATGTGAGCACCATACTGAGTGGTGGTCACTCCCTGACAGCGGTTCCTCCACTATAAGTTCTCTCACAAAGTCCCCATTTGCCAGTTCAAGGTCAAGGGTATTCCTAACCTGGTTGGTTCACTGACCATTTGCAGCAGGAAGCTGTCCTGGAAGGCATCCAGCAGTACCTGCTCCTTCTGTTCCTGGTTGTTGGGGTGCTCCAGTCCACTCCTGGCATGTTCAAGTCCCCACAATCACCACACTACCCTTTTGCAGGTCCTCCTGATCTGTCCCACTAGTTCCTGTCTAACTCCTCCATCTGAGATGGTGGCCTGTACACCACTCATTCAAGAATCCTATTCTTGGAATCCTGGATTTGCATCCAAAGTGACTCCGTACTACCCTCCTCCCCTTCCTCCCTTACACACTTCAGTCCTTCCTTCACATATAGTGCCACCCCCTCCTTTCCCAATCACCCTGTCCCTACGAAATAACATGTACCCTGGTACAGACAGGTCCCAGTCATTGTATTGGGTGGCCCATGTTTCCGTGATGGCTGCAATGTCCACCTCTCCCTCTGCCATGAGAACCTGTAACTCTGCAGTTTTCCTCCCAAGGCTCCTAGCATTAAGGGTAACCACCTTCCACCCTTCCCCCCCATCCTGCCCTTCTTTCCTAGCATCATCAACAGTACTTGCCATTTGTCCTTTGTCACTGTTATGGGGGTAGCTCATATGATTTCCCAACCTGTGGTCTCTGCATATCTCTTCCCCAACTGCCACCCCCACTTCTAGTTTAAATTCCCAACTTCCTCTATGTACTCCTCCATCCTCTGTTTCAACACTTTCTTTCCCTCCTCACTCAAGTGTACTCTGTCCTTGGCATAGAGACTACTGTCCTCCCAGGTCCCTCTCCATCCCCCCAACAGCGCATACCCTTTAGCACAACACCAGGTTCTTAGCCATCCGTTAAATTCCTCTATTCTCAGCTTCCTTGTTGTGCTTGCCTTTGGCACGGATATCTCTGAAAAAGTTACTGATCTTCCTGCTCCCTCACATAATTGTGCTAGTTCCTCAAACCTCCTCTGGACTGTATCTACTGTCTTGTCAGCCAGGTCATTTGTCCCAAGATGTATAATTAAATGAGGCTTGTCCCTACCCCTTCTAGCATATTTCAGAACAGACTGTCCCACCCTTTCCGCTGTCATTCCTGGCATGACCTCCACCCAAATGCAACTATGCCTCTCCCCCTTTCTACCCCACCTAACTCCTCTTAGTATTGAGTCCCCCAGCACTAAGATTCCACCTCTCTTACTCCCTGCTTGCTTCCATTCATCTCCCTCTCTCATTTCCAGCTCCTCTTCTTCCTCCTGCACATTATTTCCCCTTTTACCCTGTTGCAATTCTCCCAGCAGAACTTCCCCCGCTCCAGTTTGGTCCAGGCATTTATCAATTACTCCTCTAATTTCATCATTTCCCTCCTCCACCTTCTTCCTCTCTAGCAGTGCACAACTATTTTCTGAAGGCCCTTCACAAATGCCCGCTCCTCTCTTCCTCATAACCTGTTCTCTCCTTTCCACTCCATGACTTTTGCCACTTCTTCGCCTCCTCACAAGTCCTATCTCCTCCTTCCATTTGTCTTTGTCTCTGACCTGGTTTCCCCGGCAATTGTTCTTCCTGGCCTGGGCACCTTTGTCTCTGCTTCCCTTCTTCTGACCTCTCTCCTCACCACTGTTGGCTTAAATCACCCTCCCTTATCTCCCTTCTTCCTCCCTCCAGTATTGGGCTAAACCCACCCCAATCTGCCTTGCCTGTCTTAGTTCCTCCTGCAGACCCCAAATCTCCTTTCTAAGTTTTCTATGTGGTTGCACACTAAACATCCTCCACACTCAGGCAATTTTAGAAGATTGGTGCACCACAGTTGTTGCAGCCTACCACCTTACCCATTGCTGTCGTTGCCCACCAGCAACCCCCCACCCTTCCAGATGCAGGATGCCAAACACTCCCCCAAGTTTCCCCTCTCCCTCCTCTATCAGTGCAAAACATTTTCTTTATTTACCTTACCTCCTTTGTTGCACATGTTTAGATATATTGAGCAACTGATTTTATATTCCTATCCTTCCTATCCATACTCAAAAACAGGCTTTAGTAGCCATTGCACAACCTTCTTCAAACTCCTACTCCTCCTTTCCCCAATGCAATATCAATGAAGAAGTAATAATAAGCTCCTAGATTTGCATTACTTCCCTCCACTGAAGAGCAGTCACCTCTTCACTTGCTGCTGTTCCTTTCCTGGTATGCCCTCCTACTCAACACCCTTACTATACCCAGTGTTTAGCTCTAAATTGAAACCAAACAGCAGCAGCTCTGTGATGTAATCCCAAGGTCAGATCAGCAGTCCACTCTCTGTAAGAGAATCCTGAATTGAAACCAAACAGCAGCAGCTCTGTGATGTAATCCCAAGGTTAGAGCAGCACCCACTCTCTGTAAAGAGAATCCAAATTGAAACCAAACAGCAGCAGCTCTGTGATGTAATCCTAAGTTAGAGCAGCAGTCCACTTTCTGTAAGAGAATCCTGAATTGAAACCAAACAGCAGCAGCTCTGTGATGTAATCCAAGGTTAGAGCAGCAGCCCCACTCTCTGTAAAGAGAGAATCCTAAATTGAAACCAAACAGCAGCAGCTCTGTGATGTAATCCAAGGTCAGAGCAGCAGCCCCACTCTCTGTAAAGAGAATCCTAAATTGAAACCAAACAGCAGCAGCTCTGTGATGTAATCCCAAGGTCAGAGCAGCAGTCCACTCTCTGTAAAGAGAATCCTAAATTATTATATTTTCCTCTGTCCTTGCCTTGGCACCCCTGACTGCCTTCCCTGCCTCCCTCTGTTTTTCTAAATACACTGCCCTGTCCTCCTCCCATTGTTTCTCTTTATATTTCCTGAAGGCTGACTTTTTTGCCCTTATTTTTCTGCCACCACTTGTGAGAACCATAGTGGTTTTCTTTGCTTAACTCTGGCAGTCAGCCTCCTGTGTTGAACTGCCATGGAGATAATGGAACTTATGCAAATGATGGAAGACTCATTGGCTCGTGCCACCATTCAAACTGATGCCCTTACTAACTGCTGCATTCTATAATGCTCTGATTCATGACAGCCTGCAGGGTAAGACTCTCTAACTAAGCTATTTTAACAATACTAATAATTAAATAACAAAATCCCCCAAATGGAAGAGGTTTTTCATATGGTGCACTAATCATGATGTAGAGCCTTCTCAGGCAGGGTTACCAGTCTTGCTGGACTACCTCACCCATCTACATTCTCTGGGCTTACAGCCCACTACTCTTAAAGTCCATCTTGCTTCAGTCTCAGCCTATGTCTCAACTGGCAAGAGTGTTTCTATGGCATCCAATCCCATTTTCAAGAAGTTCTTTAAAGGGTTTTATTTTATTTATTTATAAGCACATCGGAATTATAACCCTTTGAGTCATAGACTCGTTTCCAAAGACTCCACATCATGATACAAAGAGAAACATACAGATAGTAATGAAAATTGAAGGAACAGGTAATACATACGATGGAGAACGTTGAATACAATTAGCAGGGTGATGGTGTAATCCAGCAGATGAATTTCAGTCCTATACAAATTGTTGCTAGGCAGTTGTAAACATATCCATCAACAGAATGAGCTGTAATCCTATACAGTCAGTAGCTAGGCAGTTGCTAACGTACAAGCACAGTAACTTCTTATGAGGTACAAAGTGTGCTGTCTCAGGAGAGACATTGTCAAGGCTGGCTAGGCTCCAGCCCCTGAAGAGAGGCACCTAAAGGTCTAGGGTGGTTTTGGAAAAGGATATTCACAGTTGTGGGTGTACAGAATGTGATTCTTGAGTGTGACCTTGAAAGGCCCTGTTTTGGTGAGAGAGGTGATGGCGGTGGGGGGGAGAGCATTGTACCAGGAAGGTGCTCTGAAGGGGAAGGATCTTTGTGCTAGTGCAGTCCTGACCCTAGGGATCTGCAATATAGTCTTGGAAGCACTGCGAGTGGCAACAGTAGGGATGGCAAGAGAAGGAACATGGAGAGCTTGGGGGCACATACCAGTTGTATTTTTGTGGCAAGGAGGCAGAACTGATATTGAAGTCTCTCCTCATGAGTGAGTACATTGGTTAAGGAATAAAGGGTGCAGGTATGTGTCCGCTTATCAGCTCTGGACAGGAGCCGGCATGCCTTGTTAATGGAAATTTGGATTTTGTTTAGAGTGGTGGTGTTGGCTGCTGTGTATACTGTGAGTCCATAGTCCCCTAGGGACAGTACAGAGGAGGTGACTGCCAGGCGGAGGGCTTCAGGTGGCAGGCAGTCCTTATGTCTAGTATAACAGGCAATGCATACATTGTTGGCTGAGTTGAGCGATTGATGTGAGAGTGAAATGAAACGGTAGTCAAAAGTGATGCCCAGGTATTTTTAGGTAAAGACTTGCTCCAGAGGATGGAGCGAGCTGGAGAGGATCTAGAGGGGAAAGTCCTTGGCTTGCTTTGGCGATGGGAAAAAAGCATGGATTTGTTTTTTTAAATATGTATGATAAGTCAGCAGTCCATGAACCAGTTCTCAATTTGACTGAAGGAGTGCTGGAGGGAGGACTGGAGTGCAGAGGGGTCAGAGTGGGAGGTGAAGAGGACCACATCGTCTGCATAAAGAAGAATGCTGCCTGAACAGAAGCTGGGCAGGGCATTTAGATAAAGACTAAAGAGCAACGGGCCCAGGATGGAGCCCTAGGGGACACCAGAGCGTACAGGCTGGGTACTGGAGAGGGTGGTGTGAATTTTTACACATTGGGACCTTGAGGAAAGGTAGCTAGAGAACCAGGAGAGTGGTCCATGAGAGAAGCCGAGTTGGTGGACAGTGTTCAGTAAGAGGGGGCGTGAGACCATATCAAAGGTCTTGGAGAGGTCGATAAAAATGGCACCGGTGAGGTTGGCCTACTTGCACCCCCTCACAGGGAACCGGTGCCAGCATGGGATCTCAATGTCTGCATTGCCAAACTCATGAAACCCCCATTCGAGTCCATGGCAACAGCACATCTGAAATTTGTGACTTGTAAGCTGTCTTTCTGGTAGCTATCACTTCAGCCAGGAAGATGAGTGAGCTACAGGCCCTGTGCATAGATCTGAATTACATCTTGTTCCACTGAGATAAAGTGACTCTCATTACTAATAGGAAATTTCCACCAAAGGTAGTTTCAGGTTTTCATCTGAACCAGTCAATCACTTTGCTAGTCTTCTTTTCTGAACACTATATCTCAGGTGAAAAGCAGGCTACATAGCCTGGATGTTAAAGAGCAGGTTTTGACCCGAACAGTTCTCCCGTCCAACATACAGGGTACTTTTATCCTTTGGTTTAGACTTTCATCCAAGAAATAAAAATGTTTTCACAGTGTATTTTGGGAAAAAGCATTCGTTTAACAGCTCCGTGGAGCTGGTATCCAAATTGCTAGCTCTTCCCTCCCTGGAGCTGTGACCCCATGCTTGCACATTTCATGATGTCAGTACCAGAATGGCATGGGGGCATACCTCATAGACTACAAGAAAAAATTACTCACCGTAGTCATCTTCTTTCTTCCAAGGTGCCCTTTAGCATCAGTAACGTTATGCAGTTAGCTGACTAGGTAGAACTGCCCCAGAAGTGGAGATTATGGTGAGTTTATGAATTAGCCAATCAGAAGAGAGTTTCTGGGTGTGTGGAGCAGAGCCTGCCTAGAAGGCACCATCATTTTTTCAAACCTAGATTGAGCATGTGCCCACTTGTGAATGAAGCAACAGGATTTAAAAACATACACCAGCATGAACCAGAACAACAGAACATGAAAACTTTGCTTTAAATGTAATTCAAAGTTTAGAACAACAAATTTGGTAGAAGGAAAGAAGCAGAGTCCTCTTCTGTAAGGTTATCAGGGGAGGATGGGTGGGAGCTTGCTGATGCTAAAGGACACCTTGGAAAAAAGATTACTATGGTGAGTAATTTTCTTCTCACCCCATGGGTCCTTCAGCATCAGTAACATTATGCAGACTACAAAGCAGTATAGTTGGGAGGTGGGTAGAGAACCTACTTAGGAAAGAGGCTCTGCAGAACTGCCCTGCCAAATTTGGCATCAGATCTACACTGTACATCCAGGCAGTAGTGCTTTGTAAATTTGTGTACAGTCTTCCAAGTAGCTGCTTTACAGACATCCAGTAAAGGATGTTCCTTGCAGCTGCCACAGAGGCTGTAGTGCCCCTAGAAGTGAGGTGCTCAGGGGGCTGTTTACCAGCATTGTCATAACAGAACCAAATGCAGGAGACTATCCAGTGAGAAATAGTTCTCTTAGTGGCTGGTCTTCCTCTACCTACTTTCCCATAGGTGAAGAACAGCTGTGTGAAAGAACCCCTGACCTGCTTGGTGTGTTCTAAGTAATGAAGCAGGGCCCTTTTGACAACCAGACTGTGGAGCTTCTGCTCCCCAGGAGTGGATTTCTCAGTAAAAAAGACTGGAAAAGTAGTGAACTGATTAAGGTGGAACTCTGAGACCACCTTAGGCAGGAATTTCCTGTTCGTTCTGTGCTCAGTCTTATCCCTATGAGGGATGATGTAGTTCGGCTCAGTAAAGAGTACCTGTAGCTCTGAAATTCTCCTTGTAGAGGTAATGGCTACTAGAAATACAGTTTTTCAAGTGACATACTTGGGATGGGCCATAGCCATGGGTTCAAAGGGTGGCTCCATGAGCTTGGCAATACACAAGTTAAGATCCCAAGGAGGGACAGATTCCCTGATTGGAGGCTGAAGATGAAGGGGGCCCTTAAAAAACTGTTTAAACACCAGTTGGGAAAAAACAGATTTGTTCTTTCCAATGGAAAGGTAGGCCGGGATTGCAGCCAGATGAAGCTATAGGGAAGAAGGCCTTAGGCCTGGAGATGTAGCAGATAATCCAAGAGATTTGAAACAGAAGCTCTGAGAGGATTAATCTGTTTCCTCTTGCACCAGAGGGAAAATCATTTCCATTTGACTACATAGGTCTTTTTTGTGCTAGGCTTTTTGGCCATCCTCAGGATCTTCAGGATTTGTTCAGAGTACTGAGTGGTGGGGAACTCTAACTCCTCAAAAGCCAAGCTTTGAGGTGAAGAGACTGCAGGTCTGGATAAGTGACTCCTATCTGAGGGAGTGTCAGGAGAGAGTGACTGAATGTCAGGCAAATGGGTTTGCTGCAAGAGAAGGACAGCAGAATGTGACAGGGTTGAATATGGCCCTGCCCCAGTTGTTATGGAGAAAGAGTAAATGCAAGGATATGTTCTAGTCTCTCCTTTTCTGTCTTTTCTCTGGTTGCGCAACCACATTTTCTTGTGAGACCTAGGACTTGATCACCCCGACGGTCTTGCAATTCTTTGCCTCTCACTATCTCTCTACCTTCACTTGCTGTTTCTGTCTTTTTTCCTCCTTGCATATCTGCGGGTATAAAAATATATGCAAATCTTTATGTGGAAATGTCACTGATACTGGGATCCCTTTGTTTAAAACTGTCTATAGTTTTACTGTTGAAATGATTGCAAAAAGCTATTTGGAACCCAAGGGGTTAACCTGAAATGCAGTTTTAAGCCTCTTGCAGAGATGCAAACAAGAGGTCAGTTCTGGGTCACAATGTTCTTTTTGCTACACCTGCTGAAACTGACAAGAACACTGTGTGAGAAGCAGAATGTTCTCTTGAGCTCCTGCAAAGACTTGTTATAAAAAGGGCTGCAATGCTTTGCAAGAGAGACAGAGACAGACTGAGATTTAAAATTCAGAAAAAAAAGGACTCTGCTTTCTATGTTTGTACTGCCATTGTAAATAGTTATTCTGAACAATTTTATTTTTTTTATATTACTGTTACTAATAGTAAAACACTTGTTGCAAATTTTACAACTGCTCCTGGTTTTCCTATGCTTCCTGACCTGTGCCTTGATGACAGATGGTGTGAAAAGTGGGATTTACGCTGTGCATACTCTAAGCCAGGAGTATTGTGTATGGGTACTAGACCTGGTACCAGGGAAGCATAGAAAAAAGGTATGGATTCTGCAGCAGCAAGCCAGGAGTGGTTATCAGGAGAATGGCAGCCAAACTAGCAGAGACGTAAGTCCAAGCTGAGACTGTACAGCTAGCACCAATTATAGAAAAAGAACAGGCAGTGACAGAACCTAAAAACCTGACTGCTTTTTTCAATTGGTGGGCGATACAACAAAAAGAGACAGAGAAACAGAGAAAAGAAGAAATGCAACAACTCGAACAGCAGAGGAAAGAAGAGATGCAGAGAAAGGAGCAGCAAAGAAGAGAAGAGATGCAGCAATAGATGGACATCTTGGAAGTTATCAAAGCTGGATGATCTGGCACTGGTCCAGCAGAGCAACAAGACACAAACAATTTAAAAAACATTAAACTTACAAAGTTGTGTCCCTCAGATGATATCGAAGCACACCTGACAACTTTTGAAAGGGTTGCCATAGCCTGCCAGAAGCCAAAGCAGCAATGGGCAATCAAACTGGTACCTTACCTGACATGGAAATCCCAACTTGCCTACAGCAATATGGACACTGCACAGTCAAAAAACTATGACCTGGTAAAAAGCGAAATCCTGAAAAGGTATAACATCTCAGGAGAGACCTACAGGCAGAATTTCGGTCTCTGAAGTACAACTCAGTCGACAATCCTTGAGAAGCCTTCACCTGACTCAGAACTCCTGATAAAATGGCTCCAACCAGAGGGCAGAACAGTCCCACAGATCTTGACACATTTGCAGTGGAGCAATTCATCAACATCCTGCCTACAGATGTCCAGCTTTGGGTGAAAGAACACTGACCCAAAAGTGGGGAGAAGGTTGTTTCTTTAGCCAAAACTACCAAATGGCCAGAGAGTGCCACAGCAGTGAGGTAACAGCCAAGCACTGGTAAGACATTCTTTTCCCCATTTAAATTCCAAGTCTGATAAGAACTCTGGTGGGGTAACAAATCTCACCCAAAGACTTTATATTGCAAGAAATTGCCGTAGTAAGAAGAGTGACACTGGAGCAGATTTGTTCTTAACAAATGGGAGCATGTACTTAACAGATGAGAAGGTGGGAGATAAGACTGTGAAAGGACTTACTGATTCGGGAAACAGACAGACCCCAGTGCATGTTGAAGTGCTGGGAAAACAATGCCCAAAAGGACCAGGACACTAGATACTATCCCACCGGCCAAGTGACTCTAACTATTAAGGGTGTATCGCACCAAATAAAAGTGGGGTAGTACCTAACTTACCTGTACCTGTGATCATCAGAAATGGCTTTCCAGGATTTATTGAGTTAATCAAAGAGGGAGTAAATCCTAATGCTTCAGCAGCTGTGGTGACAAGAGCTCGGGCAAAGAAAATCTCAGATGGTGGGAACTTTTCCTTTCGCTGATTTTGATTCGGACTTGTTTGAGCATAGCTCCAAGATCCAGAAGTCCAGGAAAGAAGGACGACACCTGAAGAAACTGTGGCAACAAAAAACTGATTGGCATAAGGGTTGACATATGAAAATGCTGAAGCTAAACTGATCACTGATTGTGATTTATTTCTTTCAGAAGAAGCTAACAATGTTTCTCTCCAGGGTTATTTTAAGCAGCTGGAGTGAAATCAAAAGAGGGTGAACCTACGTTTAAAAGATATAATAGGCTACTGTACAGAGTTTGGATTAAACCTCAGACACAGGACCAGATAGAACAATTAAATACCACAAAAGTATAGATCTGAGTTGTTACAGATAGCACATGATAGTCTTATGGCTGGTCACTCGGAGAGGAATCACACCCTTGCCAGACTGCTGTACAGATTTTACTGGCCTGGAATTCATGAAAATGATGCTACCTATTACAGTTCTTGTCCTGAGTGTCAGAAAGTAGTCCCAATGACTATAAAAAACAATGTTCCCCTTGTGCCCCTGCCCTTGATGGATGTGCCTTTTGAGAGCATTGCCATGGATGTGGTTGGCCCCTTGACAAAAGTAAAAAGGGAAATGTATTAATTTTGGTAGTATGTGACTATGCTACTCGATACCCAGAGGCAGTTCCAATACGTACTGTCAGAGCCCCAAAAGAGGCAGCAGAGCTTGCCAAAATTTTCAGCAGTGTGGGCATACCAAAAGAGATTATTACTGATGAGGGTAGTAATTTAGGTGCTGCATTACTGAAGCAGCTGTACCAACTACTAGGTATCAGTGCTATAAGAATCTCCCTTATGACCCTCAGACAGACAGTCTTGTTGAACATTTTAATCAAACCTTAAAATGCATGTTAAAAAGGTTTGTAAAATGGGAAGGAAAGACTGGGACCAATACTTACCTTACCTGCTTTTTGCTTACAGAGAAGTGCCACAGGCATCTACAGGTTTTTCACCATTTGAAATGCTGTATGGTAGACAACCTAGAGGGCCACTAGATGTAATAAAAGAAACATGGGAAGATAACCCCCATCAGAAACAATCTATTACATCTTATATGTGTACCCTGAGAAAGAAGCTTGCAACATATGTTGAAATCACCCATCAGGATGAGGCCCCAAACCAGCAGAAGGTGTATTATGACCATGGGGTAAAAATACAGGTTACTCACCGGTAACAGGAGTTCTAGGAATGGTATATGTTGTTCATCCACACTGTCTGGCAGGTTCCTTGCTGCTTTAAAGCTTGCTGGAAGGTCTTCAAGCTGGCTCCTCCCACCCACCCGGGTGGTAAAACTCTCGGCTCCGCCCCATGACACCAGATCTAGCCCGCTGGAAGCCAGGTTGTGCGTCGAAGCCTGGGAGGTCGGGTGGGTCGTGTGGATGAACAACATATACCATTCCTAGAACTCCTGTTACAGGTGAGTAACCTGTATTTCAAGGGACATGGATATGTTGTTCATCCACACTGTCTGGCAGACTCCTAGCAGTTCTCCGGGAGGAGGGAGGCAAGACGCACACCCACTACTTAGGAAATAAAGACTGGAGAACCAAGGCCCCAAAACCAGCATCCCAGTGTGACTCAAGGTCGATGTGGTAGTGGGTAATGAAGGTGTGTGCTGACTTCCAGGTAGCAGCCCTGCAGATTTCCTGGATAGGGACGTCCCTGGAAGCAGCCACCGATGCAGCGGTATGGCGGGCTGGGAAGCTCCATGCCAGCCAACCTATAGCAGAGATCTATGCGGAGGTGACCCACCTGCCTATCGTCCACTTGGCTGCAGGTCTGCCAGGTGCAGCTTCAGTGTGGTGACAAACAGCTGGCGAACCTCTCCCCGAACTTCAGCCATCCGCTTCTTGTAATAAGCGTGCGCTCTTCTAGGGTCCAAAGTATGGAGCCTATATTCGGCCTCCGAGGTGTGATTGGGGTAGAACTCCGGCAGAGTCAACACCTGGTTAAGGTGAAACTCTGACACCACCTTCGGAAGGAATTTCGGGTGGGGGCGCAGGACAACCTTGACCCTGTGGAAAGCCAGATAAGGAGACTCGATGGAAAGCGCCTGGAGCTCTCCTATCCTTCTGGCTGATGTGATAGTCACCAAGAAGGCGGTCTTCCATGACAGGTGAGAGATGTCACACCTGTGCATTGGTTCGAATGGCTTGCCCATGAGCTTAGCCAATACCAGTAGTAGATCCCATGGAGGTGGAGGTTCTCGCACCGGAGGGGATATGTGATCAAGGCCTTTGAAAAAGCACCGACCACCTTCTCCTGCACCACCAACTGCTTTCCGGCCCACACTCGGTAAGCAGAGATGGCTGCCAGGTGCACCTTGAGGGTCGACGACCAAAGCCCTTGCTGAGAAAGGGACCACAGGTAGTCCAGAATGCTTGCCAAGGAACAGGAGGAAGGGTCCAGGCCCTTGCCCTGACACCAAATGGAGAATCTCTTCCATTTAAAGGCATAGCATTTTCTGGTCGACTCCTTACAGGATGCCTCAACAACGTTGAGGACCTCGTCGGAAAGACCCAAGGCCTGGAACTCTAGCCACTCAGGAACCAGGCCATCAGGTGCAGGGATTAACGGTCCGGATGGAATACCTTCCCCTGATTGACTGAGATCAGGTCCGGGCAGGCTGGAAGCCGCCTTGGGAGCCTGGACCTGAGACTGAGGAGATCTGGATACCAGAACTGGCAGGGCCAGTCTGGGGCTACCAGAATCACCTGCACCTTGTCCCTCTCACCTTGAGAAGCACCTTGTGGATCAAGGGAAATGGGGGAAAGGCGTAGAAGAGGCCCGGGGTCCATGGCCTCGAGAAGGCATCCCCTGTGCAGTGAGCCCTGCTGAGGGGGACAGGCATGAAACAGTCTCAGCTTCGCATTCTCCCTGGAGGAAAACAGGTCCATCTAAGGCATGCCCCAGTGGGAGAACAGATCTTGTACTACCTCTGGCAGGAGAGACCACTCGTGGGATGCAGCTCCTATCCGGCTTAGGGCATCGGCCAGAATGTTGGAGGCTCCTGCCACATGGATGGCAAGGAGATCCGCCTCCAGGCTGCGCACGAGGGACCAAATGCGGAGAGCTTCCCTGCACAGAGGCATTGAGCGCGTCCCGCCCTGGCGGTTTAGGTAGTACATGGTCGTGGTATTGTCCATCTGGACCTGGACCACTTGACTCTGTACAAACAGAGCGAAGGCAGTGAGGGCTAGATGAACCACTCAAAGCTCCAGAAGGTTGATGTGGCATCGGGACTCCCGAGGGGACCAGAGGCCGTGCGCTCTGTGCTCCCCCAGATGGGCACCTCAACCCATCAGAGAGGCATCGGTCGATAGAGAGACCATCGGCTTGGGGCAGACAAACAGGATGCCCTCCTGCAGATGATCTGGAATGGTCCACAACTGGAGAGCGTTCCACATCCCCTGGGTCACTGTCACTAGCTGATCCGAAGGATCGGAGTGCTGTGACCATTGGCTGGCTAGTCCCCATTGCCAAGGGATGCATGTACCAACGAGGCCCAATGGACCACGTTGGTGCAGGTCCCATGAGGCCCAGGAGGCGCAGGAAGTCCTGGGCAGGGCGCAATTGCCCAACCTGAAATGATTGGGCAAAGGAGGAAAGAACCTCGGCCCTGTCCGCCGGGAGCCGTGCTCTGGCTCACAGAGAGTCAAGCTCTGCCCCACTGAATTGTATCACCTGCTTTGGCATGAGTTACGACTTGGCCTTGTTGATAAGGAGGCCGACTTGAGAGCAAACCTGGAGGGCCAGATCCCTGGACTGCTCCACCTCCATTCTGGAGAAGGCCGCAATCAGCCAGTCATCCAGGTAGGGGTACACCCGGACCCTTTGGCACTGCAGGAATGCTGTCACCACTGCCATGCATTTGGTGAAGACCCTGGGAGCTAGAGAAAGGCCGAAGGGCATGGCCCAGAACTCGTAGAGGGACCCTCTGCCCTGAGCGGAGGATCTCTGGTGGGACGGACGGATTGGGACGTGAAAGAACGCGTCCTGGAGGTCCAGAGAACAGAACCACACACCTCGTTCCAAGGATGGAATGATCTGAGCCAGAGTGACCATCCTGAAGGTTCGAGATCTTAGGAACCTGTTCAGGTTGTGCAGGTCTAGAATGGAGCACCAGCCCCCCATCCGTTTCGAGACCAAGAAGTACCTGGACACAAACCCTGGGTCTGGTGGAGGGTACATGCCTTCCTGATCACCTCCTTTTGGAGGAGCAGGGCAATGTCGGCTCAATGAGCCAACAGGGTGTCTGGGACCCCGTAGCCCCTGGGCAGACGGCCTCCAAAGGGGGGCCTGCTCGCACTCCAGAGGTAGGCCCTTTCCTACCACCTCCAACACCCAGCGGTCCATGGTGATAGCGGACCAGGCAGAAAGGAAGTGGTGGAGCCGTCCTCCAATGGGGGGAACCCAGGGGGGAGCAACGAGGCTGAGGGCGACACTCCTCAACCCGTCACTGGGCAGGCTTGGAAGAAGGACCGGCCGAGGGACCTCCTGGACCTTTTTCACCCTGTTACTGTTAGAGGAAACCGCAGGCTTGGCTTTGGGGTGCCAAGCACGAGCCTGCTGGCCCTTATGCTGGTGTTGCTGGGCCGGACGTGCCGCAGGTGCAGAAGGGCGAAAGGACTTATGTTGCTGACGACGGCCCTTGTCCTTCTGGGCGGAGGTGACCGAGTCCAGGGTAGCGTTGGACTTTTCGATCCGCTGGAGGTGGCCTTCCATTCCAGAGCCGAACAGGTCAGTCCCCAAGAAGGGGACATCCGCCAATTTGTGCTGGGTATCCGCCGTGAAGGTGGATATCCTCAGCCATGCTCTGCGGCGCATGGCCACTGCAGCTGCTACTGATCGGGCACAGGAGTCTCCAATGTCTAGAGCCATTTGGAGCTGCTGTTTTGCCACTGCCCTTCCCTGACCGTAGTCTGCAGGTCATCCAGGAGATGAGGGATCACCTCATCCGGGGAGCCCATGAAGGCATGGGAGAAGTGTGCCATCAGCACGGCCGAGCTGGCCTGATGGAGGCCTAGGGAGGACGCAGTGTATACCTTGCGCCCGGCATAGTCCAGCTTTTTGGACTCCTTGTCGGGGGGGGCTTATCCACATCCCTAGCATTGCCAGAAAACGCTATCAGTGACCAACCCCTCTGCAGAGGGGTGCTCCAAAAAACCGGACAAAGAGCCAGTAGGGACCACATACTTCCTGGCCATCTTGGCCGAAGGCACAGGACAGGAAGCCGGCCGCTGAAAAGCTCCAAGGCTGGGCCAACAATGGCTTCAGCCACCGGAAAGGCCTCCGTGGGCGAATCCCCTCGGTCCAGTATCTCCATGAGAGGATACTTGGCCCGCTTGGATACGGGCTCGAGCTGCATCCCGGTGGACTCTGAGATGAGCCGAAGCAGACCCATGAACGACGATGGGCTCTCGTCCATCGACTGACCCCCGGAGGACTCCAGGTCAAGGGGCCTGGAAAATAGGGAAGAGTCTTCGCCAGACTCCGAGGAGTCTACAAGAGCTGCCTGGGGCCTGAGCCACCATCCACCTGCCGAGGACGGTCGGGAGTGTGGGTGACCGACAACCAGTGGGGCAGACCCTGACCTGACTGAGAGTCCTTGGTCGGTGCCCCCGATTTCGGTTGTGGAGGCGGAGGTTCCACCACAATCGGTGGGGTAGCTGGTTTCGGCCGAACAACTGGCCCAGGCTTGGGCACCTCGACTATCGCGAGGGGTTGTTTCAGCCTTTCGGGTGACAGCCACTTAATGGCCGGGGAAGGCGATGGCATCGGCTTGTTCCCGGACAAAAGGAGCTGCTGCCACATTAAGTCCTCGTAGCGTTGACGCAATTTGCACTGAAGCCTCTCCTCTTCCGAGGAGGAAGACGAGGACTAGTGGTGCTGCCGCTTTCCTCGGTGCTGAGACCAAGACCACCGATGTCGGCGGGATCGGCTGGACCGAGACGAGTCCGAGACTGAGACCGAGACCCTTGGTGTTTCTGAGGGTGGGTCTGGGAGGGACCGGGGACACCGCTCCTCCCTCGGCTCGGAGCCTTGACCAGGGACTCCAGCACAGGAGGCAGGCAAGTCCTCGGTTTCCACCGGGGAACCAGTGATGAAGGGTTGTCGGCTTCATCAGTGCGACAGCCGTCCGGCGGGTCAAGAAAAATCTCGACTGCGTCGGCGGGTGTCTCGGCTGGCTGACCTGGCGGGGACACCGTGAAAGCCAACGACTAGCCACAAACCTTGACCCGAAGTCGAGTGTCGACTGTCTGGGGAAGGGGACCTCTCCCGCTCCCACGAACGTCGACGGTGGGACTTACCCTTCGAGTCCTTCTTTCTTGACCGAGAAGAGTGTCCCAATGGCCCCTCTCCCCTCGTGGAAAGGGATTGGCAAAGCTCCTTAAAAGAAGCTGTGTAGGAGGATCCCAGAGAGAGCGGGATAAATGCCGCGACCAAGGAGGATGAGGATGTGGCCTGGGCCGCCTCCTCCTCAAGGGTGATCATCTGTTCGAGTTGCTCAGCTGAGCCAGCCACCATGGACACTGCCCAACGGGCTTCCTTAGACTTCATCGGCGGGTAGCGCTTGTCGGGGCCCCCAAGTTGTAACCGGGCAGTGCGGTCTTCAAGGACGTTGGCCGAGAACGATCTACACAACTCACAGGCCTGCGAGTCGTGATCAAGGGCGAGGCAGTAGACGCACGTGGAGTGCGGGTCTGTCCTGGACATCTTCTGCCCGCATGGGCACCACCAAAAACTGGGAGTCGATCTGTCCATCGTAGTCACGAGGGAAGAATATGACCGAAGTCTTGAGAATTTTAAAACTATTTACGGGCGAACCGAAGAATTAGGATCCAGTCGATCCGCAGAGCGTTAAGGAGGGAACCTGAGCTTCCAAGCGGTAAGGAAGATCTGGTGTCATGGGGCAGAGCCGAGAGTTTTACCACCCGCGTTGGTGGGAAGCCAGCTGAAGACCTTCCGCAAGATTTAAAGCGGCAAGGAACCTGCCAGACAGTGTGGATGAACAACATATCCATGTCCCTTGAATAATGTTTTGAGCCAGGTGAAAAGATCTTGCTAGTGTTACCAACTACAGACAATAAACTGTTAATGAAGTGGCAGGGCCTTGTAAAGTGCTTAGACATACTGGCACAGTTAACTATGAGATAGAGACCCCGATAGGAAAAGTCCTACTCAGATATACCATGCTTACATACTCCGCTGAATTGGCCTCCCCACTGTCTTACCTATTGCCCGCTACACATCCACTGAAATGTTTCTACTTTGGCATCCTCTAGCTTATGACAAGGCCTCTTAGCTGCTATTTGTGAGTACCTAACTGAACTGTTAGCACCTTATTTATACAGCCAGTGTTGGATTGTTCCATGTGTGCTCTGTGTCTCGGACTGTACTATACAATTTCCCTCTGTCTTTACTACTCAGTTTCTTGTATTATATTAGTTTAATGTGTTACTAATATATTTATCACAATTTAAAAGACAAAGAACCTCTGTGCGCAAGCACTGAGGGAATGGTTACCCCAAAGGGCATTTGGCTGGGAAGCCAAGTTTCAAAGAAATATGAAAATTACGTACTTACCGTAATTATTGATCTTCTTGGACAGTCTCTATCACTCATTCACACTAGTGAGATAGTGCTGGAGGCGCTAGGACCAGTGGGAGCCAAAATTTTCTGAAGAGGGCTGGCGCGGGTGGGACCCACGCACAAGCGACACATAGACTGACTCGCGCTGTGTAGGCTATTCGGTGTCAACCTCCAACCGCTTCAGTACCTTTTCAATTAAGGAGGTGCAGTTGAACTAATGAGAATAACTCATTCTGAGTTTCTGGGCCTGAGAGGGCCCAGATGGCCTTGTAAGAAAAGTCAAGAACAATGTCTTCACAGTCCGAACCATAGGCCATGAAGACCAGGAAAAAAACAAAGTGAACCCAGGGGATGGTGGGTGGGCATGTGAATGAGTGATGGAGACTGTCCAAGAAGATCAATAATTACGGTAAGTACGTAATTTCCATATCTTCCTGAACTAAGTCTCCATCACTCATTCACACTAGTGGGAGAGTACCAAGCTAAAATCAACAACCCTGAGTAGGGTGGTAGGAGATAGGGTTCACTCAGAAAGGACAGCCAAGGACTGTCCTGGTAATAAAAAGAGCTGTCTTGTAAAAGCATCTATAACATAGTGCCTACAAGATAAACACTGAGTTGTAACTCGTCACCTTGCTGACGACTACAATGGGCAAAAATGAAAGTCTGCCAGGCAGCTGCAACTACTCTAGGAGGTGGCAAGAACCTGGCCTCACGATTTGATCTAGGACCAAAATTAATAGTGTCAAAGACATGCACTAATCTAATGTAAAGGACCTCAGGAGCTGCAAGAGCCAGAGGTAAAGTGTACAGGTTCAAGGTAGACCAAAAGCGGAGACGGAACCCCACTACCAAGTATGGCTGACCTGCAAACAACAGGTCCAGTAGCACTGAACCCTTACTTGGTGAGCAAAAGAAGGTCCAGGTGGGGTTAGCTCATCAAGGAAAAAGGTTTGTACTAAGTCACTGAAAACTTCCTGATGGAAGGCAAAGCACAACTGAGAAGCCTCTTGTAGTGGCCTAGTAGAATCAAATCCTAGTCACTGCATAATCCAAAAAGGGATCATCCTGCCCCTATATGTATGACTGTATGTGAATATTTGCGAAGCTACCTCAGAAAAGACCTACTTGACCAATGGTCAAGAAAGGAGCATGTCATCTGTTAAGCTGAAGCAAACATGGAAGTAGGAATCTAAGTTCTGACTTGCTGAAGAGTCACTTCTGTTGCTGCAAGGCTCTGATCAAGAAAGAAAGCCTGATTAAAAACAAAAGGGACTAACAGACTGGTTAGGCGCCTAGGTTTTGGAAATATCTCGGATAAGAGACATTCTCTAGAGAAGAAGTGAGCTATACCACACGCTGGATCGGACTGCCCCTAGGGGAGAAGAAAACAGGTACCCTTTACTGAGGTTTAGACGACCGCCTCAGGGTTGAGGCGGAACCTGATAAGATCCAAGTGTGGTATCGGGAAATTCCAACTAGGCCCTGTGCTGTGATAATTCTGACCCCCTTTTTTTTTTTTTAAATATCATTAGTCCGAGCCTGACAAGGTTGCTGGCTGCTATTTGGCAAGGATTGCCTAATACAGAAATGACAAGGATGTCATTCCTCTGAGGAGAAGAAGGAGCCTGAGGATCCATAACCAAACCCCTGACTGGACTAATAATAGCTAGACAGATGTTAACTACCTGTGGCGAAGCAGCCACCAGAGGGGCAGCATCAAAAGAGGGCTGTATACCCCTATCAAAGGAGCAGAACAGTCTGTGCGGCTCCCGACCATTGAATTAAAATGTTCCAAAGAGTGTAATTGTCTTGACCACTGAAAAAGTCTAGACGCAGAGGTATATAGTCCACAGATCCAGTCTGAACACTATGGTGGACCCCATAAATGAGGAACTACTAAAAGAGCTTGCATCACAGACTCTGATGATAGAGAGGGCGTGTCTTTCAGTATATAAAATGAGTCATCCGCTGTATCACTGACCAGAAGGACAGGGAGAGACTCATCTAGATGCCTTTCTACCACAGAAGGACCCCAAAAGAGGTCTAGGTTAGAGCCACTAGAGACTCCGCCACCAGGAAGGGTGTCAAGGAGCTTGGCACCACGTAGGGGGCTGAGAAAGTGCTGAGCGGAATGAGAGATTCCGCTGACAGAACAGAAGAGTCCCATCAGCGGAAAACCGCTGGATGAGGAGATCCGATGCAGACCGCCACCCACTAAAATGTGTGGAAAATAATCCGCAGAATAGGACTTCATTCCATGGAAACATCTCAACACAAGTCCTGCAGAAGAGAGGTCTGCAAAAAGAGATCTTTCCCTAGTTCTGTCAGACAGCACCAACTGGCACCCCTGTGGCACCAGCGTCACTCGTGGCACAGGAGGGCACCAAGCAGTACCCATGCCAATCTGAGAGACACCAGAGGGCACCCACGGCGGGACCCGCAGGTATCCTCGGTACCAACGGCAGCAATGGCACGCAAGGGCACTCCCAACGCCAATGGCACCCATGGTACCATGGCACCCAAGAAAACCATGGCACCCATGGTACCATGGCACCCTGGCACCCAAGAAACCCATGGCACCCATGGCCCCATGCCACCTGTGGGTGCCAGGCACCACCCGCGGGTGCCCGGCGCCGCCCGTCGGTGCCCGGCGCCACCCACGGCACCACCCGCGGGTGCCCGGTGCTGCCCGCAGCACCACCCATGGGGCCCAGCACTGCCCACAGCACCCATGGGTGCTCGGCACCGCCCGCAGCACCCGTGGGTGCCCGCAGGCATCAGTGGCACCATGAGACACCCACAGCACCGCCAGCGGCGCCGGGCAATGAAGCACCCATGGAGCCAAGCACGTGCCGAGCACAGCGTGAGCCACGGCGCTGATCCACGGCACCGAGCATGGCACTGAGCACAGCGCCCGAGCCACGGCACCCGACTCTTGCGGCACTGATGCGGTTCCAACCACGGCACCAAGCCACGGCACAGAGTACGGTGCCGACCACGGCACCTATCCATGGCGCCGACTCCCGGCGCCGACCCAAACACCGGTGGTGCCATCTATGGCACCAATGCCAAACCAGTGGCACAGCACCGGACCTTCGGTGCCACCAAGGTGTCGGTCACAGCACCAGGAAAAACACCATGGAAAGCCAATGGAAAAGGTGGAGAAAGGTGGTGCCGGTGCCGGCCCCAGCATGGAAAAGGAAGAGGGAGGTAGGCACGAGGGGCTGACATGATGGCGAAGGCACCAAGAGGGCACCGCGCTCATTCTGATCCAATTGACCCAGCTCCGGTCCAACGGCTCCGAGGCCCGGAGGCCCCGAAACCAGGAACACAACCAGGAAAAAAGGAGCCAAACCCCCTGCTCCACAGGAGCAGCCCAGAGGTGAAACTGCTCACCGGAACTCCAACGAGGACAGAGATGGAGTCTGGAGTCGAGTATGCAGCCGTTAGGAGCAGGGCCAAGGGGAACCCATGAAAGTCAGTTCAGGCCTATCGCCCCTACCAACGAACAATCCTCATGCAGACATACCAACGGGCAACCTCGAGCGGCACCAATTCTTCTTCCCCAAACGAAGAAGAAGAGCTCAAGGCTAAGCGGAGCCAGATCCCCGGCGCCACCAGATTCGTGGTTTGGTGGACTGTCCTCCCCACCGAGCACAGGACTGTCCATAGTCAGACCCCCCCGTTACTTAAGGGTGGCGGACTGGGCACAGCCCCTCTGCCATAACAACTTTCAAACGAAGTCTTCCTACCGTCACCGCTACTGTCTAAGGTGTCCTCCGTGGATGGCAGGAAAGAATTTCTTCATAATCTTCTTATTCGTAAAATAAAAAATTACCACTAAATAGTTAAATTAAAACGTTTAAATTAAATACTAAAAGCTGCTGTCGTATAGGCGAAAACTTTGACTCCGGTGAGCGGCGGCGTGCGACATCCAAGCACACTCGACGGCGGGAGAAAAGGAACTGAGGCGGTTGGAGGGTCGACGCTGAGATAGCCTACACAGGCACGAGTCAGTCTCACAGTGCCGCGCATGCGTGGTCCTACCTCGGCGCTGGGCCTTCAGAATATTTTTGGCTCCCGCTTCATCCTAGCGCCTCCGGCGCTATCCCACTAGTGTGAATGAGTGATGGAGACTTAGTCCAGGAAGATACAAAATCACACATGCCCCCACAATGCAAAGCATCATGGGCTGCATATGCAAATCACCACAGAATATTATGCTGGTTCAGCTTTAAGCAGAAATGCATGGTGCCAAAAGGCCTCTCACACCGTTTGCAAATACCTGTTAGCTAGTACTGCTATTCCCAACTCATGTAATTGTTCCCGTCCTTTGATTAGCGAGGACCCTCTGTAAATGACCTCTTAGCTTAAAGGTTTGTAATTTCTGATTATTTAATAAATAAAATAAATAAATAAATAACTATATGCTAGCCTTCTCAAGAAATGGGTTGAAAAACACCGAAAGCTGTTTTGCTAGTGTTACCAGAAACTAATAAAAATATATTGATGTAGACATGACAGACTGGAACAAACGGTAACGTCACGTCACATCACGATGGCAAGATGGCGGCTGTGCTGAGCTTGCTGCTGCCGTTTTGTGTCTAGCGCTT
Source organism: Neoceratodus forsteri (assembly GCA_016271365.2). Classification (NCBI taxonomy): domain Eukaryota; kingdom Metazoa; phylum Chordata; order Ceratodontiformes; family Ceratodontidae; genus Neoceratodus; species Neoceratodus forsteri. Next base: position 691,755,201 of record CM028129.1, read on the forward strand.
TGTTTTTAGCGTTTTAGCGTTTCAAGAAATCAAAACGTTACTTTTTTGTTCATTTAAACTCTAGTCCTCTTCGGAAGTGGTTTTTAGTTAGATAGGGTTGAAGAAGTGAGGAAGTTAGAATTCTGCGATTATGAGTGTATGAGTAACGTTCCTTTTTGGAAGTTTTTTCGCTCTCCGGATTCTGTCTCCGTTTCATTTGTTATTCGTTTTTCAGATTTTACCTAAAGTTACTGAGTTTGTTTGGAGCTAAATGGGGAGCTAAATCTGATCGTTTGTGGTCATATGAAAAACTCATGTAAGAGTTTAAATCCATGTTTAAATCCACGTTTGGTCTGTGGACTTAAAATGTGTGGTGGAGTCGTTTGCTTAATCTATCGAAGTAACTGTTGTTCTAAGAGGATCTATAAGGAGGACTAACAAGGAAGAATTATTAAACTGTGTAACGGCTTGTTGCTGAAGCATTTTGCCTGCCTGCTTTAAGGAAACTTGTAAGGAGGAGGGCGTGTAAGGAAGTTTTTCAACAGAGTACTGTTATTCCAGCTGCTATATAAAGATTTTGGTGATTCTATTAGTGATTTTAAGGACTTTGGTGGATCTATATGTGAGGTTGTGGGTGAGAAGTGTTAGCTGCCCTCGGTTTCCGACTGGGCAGGAGTTGCCAGCTTGCTCCCTGGGAAGCTGGGGACCTAGAGCTTCTCTAGACTGCCCTGGGATTTGGCTGTTGGGCTGACTCATGGGGTGTTTTTAGCTGGTCGCCTAGCCAGGTAAGGTTGCTATAAGTAGTGGTTGCCTCTCAGTTTCCAACCAGGCAGGAGTTGCCCATTTACCCCTAGGAAGCTGGGGGTATTAGAGCTTCTTCTAGACCTTCTCAGGATTCAACTGTATGGGCTGGCTCGTGGGATGGTTATAGCCGTGGGTCGTTGACCGGGTAAGGCTGCTATTACTGTTGTTCAGGCATCACATTGATCTACCTGTCTCCTGGAAAATCGATTGTTTGAAGCATGGTCCTTGAAGTATAAGCTGCTGCTGGATTTGTGGACTCCTTCAGATCCCTTTGTTAAACTGAGTTTGATTCAGATTTCTCCCACTGGATTTTTGTGTATTTATTATTTATCCGGACTTATCTGATTTTCCATTTGCTTTGAACACTCTGAAAATGTCCCCTGCTATGTGAGAGGTAGTTTTGGGAGACTTTATAATATCTATTGCACGTGAGAGGTGCTTTAGTGTTTAAAAAACACAAATTATTTTAAGTTTTATATTTAATGGTGTTTTATTGTTTAGGGTTAGTTTTGAGTTAGAACTTATTTTAGTTTTATATATAATTTGCCTCCCTTTGTGAGAGAAAGGAGAGCTTATTTGATAGGTGTGTTTATTTGAGTTAGTTTATTAGATAATTATTATTAAAGATGTGTTTGGGGTTTACAACGATCAGGCGCTATTCTCCCACTCTGCTCCGGGACCTCCGCCCCTTTTATTGTCCTCGGTTGTCTAATGATGTTCTTAATAACTGCCGCATAGCGGGTATAACGAGAAGGCACTTAAGGGATGGGTGGGCCGGACAGAGTGGGAGATTGGAGGGGGGTGGGCAGATAGGGATAGTTGGGTCAAGGAGACGCCCTGGGGCGAAATGGGATCAGAAGAGGGGTCCTCCTTGTCTGATTCCCATACCCAAGGGCTCCACAGATTGTGGGCAGGTGCCGCGTTCCTCTCCAAAAACCCATCCAACTCGGGCAGTGCTATGTAATGCCAGGTCTATTAGGAACAAGACTGCTATTATTGCAGATCTTTTTGCAACATCTGACCTGGCATGTATCACCGAGACCTGGCTGGATGAGAATGCAGGTCCTATCTTAGACTCTGCTGCTCCGGCTGGGTTCTCGGTGATGCAAATCGAATTGGATCGTGAGAAGCGGGGTGGCCATCTTTTAGATCAGATCTGAGTCTTGTGGAGGTGCCAGTTGGCAGCACGCCAGGTCTTTGAGTGTATCCTGGCAGCAGGTGCAGAGTTTAGGACTCTCCTCATCTACCGTCCACCGGCGATGGTGGAGAATTCCTGAAGGAATTTGCAGACTTCATCGTGGACATGGCATTGGAGTCGCCCAGATGGTTAATACTGGGTGACTTCAATGCCTGGGTCGATGATGAACTCTCGCACTTTGGAAAGAATTTCCTCCAACTTATGTCTATGTTGGGCCTGTCACAGGTAGTTACCTCTGCTACCCATATAGGGGGACACTCGTTAGACCTGGTGTTTACACTGGATTTGGATGTTATGCATCTGGGGGTGGAACCAAATGTGTGGACAGACCATCACACCATAAGATTCAGTTTTGGGGCACCCCCTAATAGGCCTGCCCCTACGGAGATGGTCCAGTATCGCCCTTTAAGGGGAGTAAACCCAGAGGGCCTATTAGTGGTACTGGACCTATCGGGTGTTTTGGTTGAGAGCATAAGTCCAGAAGACCTTGTTCTTGCCTATAATAAGGCAGTGAGCAGGGCCTTGGACCAAATTGCTCCTGTTCATGTTCGCCCACTCACCCAGTGCCCAAAGACTCTATGGTTTGATGAGTCTTTGAAGGAATTGAGGAGAGCAGGGCGAAGGCTAGAGAGGGCCTGGCGGAAATCTTGCCTGGATGCTGACAAACTTAGATTGATGGATCATTATTTATCTATCAATGCAGCCAACTTCTAGAAAGGCAGAATTCCTGTCAGGAGATTGCTGCTGTGCGGAACCGACCAGCTCAACTCTTTCAGACCGTTGACAGACTGTGCAATCCACTCTGTCTACAGTCTGGAAGAGATTTTCTAAATAAAGTGTGATGAGCTTGCTCGGTTTTTCGCTGAGAAGATTGCCAGCATTAGGTTGGATATCGGCCAGGCTCATTCTTCAAGGGCTTGCAGTGATCGGCAGGGAAACAAACACCTGTGTTGCCTGGTTTGACTTTGGTAGGCGGAGTTCATGGATATTGTGAGGATTGTCCAGATTGTACGTCCAACCAGCTGTAGTTTGGATCGGGCCCTCGCCTCTATTATTAAATTGACGTAGATACTATCTGTCGAACATTGCTGAAATTGTTTGGAAATCTCTGGAGCAGGGGATCTTTCCTGATCCCCTAAAGGAGGCGGTCGTTCGACCACTCCTAAAAAAACCTTCATTGAACCCGAACTGTCCAGCTAACTACAGACCTGTCTCTAACCTGCCCTTTTTGGGTAAGGTTATTGAAAAGGTGGTTGCATTGCAACTGGATGACCATATTACAAATCACAATGTATATGATACTCCCCAATCGGGATTTAGGAAAAGACATAGTACTGAGACTGCTCTTGTCCGGGTTCTAAATGATCTCCTGATAGTGAGAGATCGAAAGGCGTGTACTATCTTAGTCCTTCTTGATCTCTCTGCAGCATTTGACACTGTGGACCATGGTGTGCTTTTGGAATGCCTGCGGTGTTACTGCGGACTGTCTGGTACAGTTCTGCAGTGGTTTCAATCTTTTCTCACGGGGCGGAGACAGAGGGTTATCACTGGAATTTATTCCTCTGATGCCTTCTCTCTGCCCTGTGGGGTTCCACAGGGCTTCATTTTAGCACCCATGTTGTTCGCTGTCTATATGCTGCCATTTGGAGACATTATTAGGCAGTACAGCTTGGGTTTTCATTGCTATGCAGATGATAACCAGCTGTATTTGTCTTTTAGTCCCAGACAGGAAGATGCAGTCTCTATACTTAACAGCTGTCTATCCGAGATCAAGGATTGGATGAGTGCCAGCTGGCTAAGGTTAAACCCGGATAAGACTGAGGTGTTGGTGGTGGACCCAGGTCACCTTGAGGCGGGTTGTAGGGCTGGGCTTCCTTCGGGCATATGGATCGATGGTGCCCAGCTCTCAACCTCAGACTGGGTGCGTAACCTGGGCGTTATTACTGACGATGGTTTGACCCTGAAGTTTCAGGTGTCATCCGTTGTCAAATCTTCCTTTTATCATCTTAGGAATATCGCTCGAGTGAAACACCTGGTTCCTCCGGCTGACCTTCCGGTATTGGTCCATGCCTTTGTTACTGCTCGCCTTGATTACTGCAATGCCCTGTACCTAGGGCTACCAGGGGTTGATATCCGCCGCTTGCAGCTGGTGCAGAACGCAGCAGCCAGGCTTCTGACTGGGACATCTATGAGAAGTCATATTACACCTGTGCTGCGCGAACTGCACTGGCTGCCGGTTCAGTGGCAGATCACCTTTAAGGTCGGGTCACTGACCTATAAAGCCCTACATGAACAGGGACCACAGTATCTTCAAGATCTTCTTGCTCCCTACTGTCCCTCTCGCTCGCTCCGCTCCACCGATGAGGGATTGCTAGAGGTTCCCAGGGTTCGTTTAAAAACCTCTGGAGCTCGGGCTTTTTCTTATGCTGCCCCTACCCTGTGGAACTCTCTACCTCGTCGGATACGAGGCTGCCTGACCGTTGAGAGTTTTAAGTTAGAATTGAAAACTTATTTATTCAAACAGGCATATGGAGAGTGATTTTATTGTTTTTATTGTAATCATATTGTTATTGTTGTTGTATGTTATATGCATGTATTTTAATTGTGTATTTGTACAGCGCTTTGACTTTGAAAAGCGCTTAAAAAATAAATTTTTACTTACTTACTTGCTAAATGCTAATGCTGTAAAGGCGAATGTTTCCTTAATCTCTGAACTAACTGCAGAAATATGTAACTTGCTAAAGATGTTTAACAGTACTTTTATCACAGTACCAGGACAAGCAAAAGGGGTTGCACACTTAATAGTGACAAGGAATGCTCGACCAATTAGACAAAAGACATACAGACTACCAAAGTGGTTAAGAGCAGATGTGGTTAAGGAAATAGAAAAAAAATGAAAGAATTGGGTATCATAGAAGAGTTGAGAGGTGCTTGGTCATCACCAGTGGTGACTGTAAAAAAAGAAGGGGGTGTTAGAATCTGCTTTGATTTTAGGAAACAAGTGTCAGAATTTGACAGTTATCCTATGTCCAGAACAGATGATTTGGTGGACAGACTGGGGAGTGCCAAGTATATTAGTACCCTCAATCTCGCCAAGGGTTACTGGCTAATCCCCTAGTTAAAGAATCCAGACACAAAACTGCATTTGCCACTCCTGTTGGATTCTATCAGTTCACCACCATGCCATTTGGTTTACATGGTGCACCCGCAACATTCCAGCAGTACATGGATGTAATTGCATCCCCTCACACTGGTTATTGTGCTGCATACCTGGATGATGTCATGGTGTACAGTTCAGACTAGAAAAGCCACCTGGAACACCTACGAGCAGTTATCCAATCGATCAAAAAGGCAGGTCTGACAATTAATCCAACCAAGTGTGCATTGGGCATGCAGGGAACCAGATATTTGGGTTATGTTTTTGGGAAATGGAGAAGTCAAGCCAGAGGTTTCTAAGATAGAAGCTGTAGCTAACAGCCCTGTCCCCAAAACTAAGAAACATGTCAGGTTATTTTTAGGGCTGGCTGGTTATTATCAAAGATTTGTACCCAGCTTTGCTGAGTTAGCTACTCCCCTCACTGAACTCACAAAGAAACGGTTCCCGAATAATGTGAAATGAACCCTAGAGTGTGATGAGGCTTTTCGAGCCATTAAGGCTGCATTATGTTCAGCCCCTGTTTTAAGAAGCCCAGACTTTGAGAAACAATTTCTGTTACAGACTGATGCATCAGAGGTAGGCCTAGGTGCAGTTTTGAGTCAGCATATAGATGGGAAAGAAGAAAAAATTACTCACCTGTAGTAATCTTGTTTCTTCCAAAGGGATCTACTAATATTATTACTCTTGCAGTGCTCCTTTAAAGCAGCACTGCCCCAGAGACAAATAGAATACTCTGCTAATGATGGAATCTTTAGCTTGTGCATTCAACTTCAGACTGCCCTTTGTAACTGCCTACATTCTAACCTCAGATTTCTTAGAAGCCTGTAAAGAGGCCATAAAACATATAAATAAATAACCAGAGGAAAAAACTGGTGCCACAATTGGGGTAACTAATAACATTAACTAGAGGACCAGAAGAAATAAATGTCCCCTTTTTCTTAAAGCCAGATATGCCTTAGAATAAAGAACCTACGAATTAAGAGACATTACTAGAAGGTGCCAGTAGGTGGCATGCCACTCCAGCTATACATATTATCAGCTGTGGAGAGGATTTTCCTAGTTATTGATTTTGAAGGGGAGGCAAGGGCAGGGAGTAATAATATTAGTGGATCCCTTTGGAAGAAACAAGATTACTGCAGGTGAGAAATTTTTTCTTCTAACGCCAGGAATCCACTAATATTATTACTCCTGTGGACTATGCAGCAGTACCTCAAGGAGGTGGGCAAGAATCTATTTAGGAAAAGACTCTGCAGAACTGCTGTGCCAAATCTGGCATCACTCCTGGACTGAGTGCCCAGGCTATAATGCTTAGTGAAGGTGTGGACTGACCTCCAGGTAGCTGCTTTACATATTTCCATCAGTGGTACCTCTTGGGCAGCTGCAATAGTGGCAGCTGTGCCCCTTGTAGAGTGGGCCCTAAGACCAGAGAGGGGGTACCTTACCTGCTTTTGAGTGGCAAAACTGAATACACTAAACTATCCATCGAGAGATAGTTCTCTTTGAAGCAGGAGTGCCTTTACCTACTTCCCCATAGGTGCGGAACAGTTTTTGTCTGCCTTGCCTATGGTCTTTGGTATGAGTCATGTAATAACTCAGTGCTCTTTTTACATCCAAGCTGTGCAATCTACGCTAACCTGAGCTAGAGTGTTCAGTAAAGAAAACTGGCAATGTTATAGACTGGTTCAAATGGAAGTCAGAAACCACCTTGGGGAGGAATTTCCTATTAGTTCTCAACACTAGCTAGTCCCTGTGAAAAGAAACATAGTTCTTTTCCACACAAAGGGCCTGGAGCTCACTTATCCTTCTGGCAGAAGTGATTGCTACAAGAAATACTACCTTCCAGGTAACAAATTTAAGCTCTGCCGATGCCATAGGCTCAAAGGGCGGAAGTATACGCTGGGCAATGCAAATATTAAGGTCCTATGCTGGCACTGGTTCCCTGTGAGGGGGAAACAAATGAGAGAGACCTTTAAAGAACCTTTTAAATAAAGGATTTGATGCCAGGGAGGTATCCTTTCCAGCTGAAAGGTATGCTGAGACTGAAGCCAGGTGCACCTTCAGAGTTAAGTGCTGCAACCCTGGGAGCGTAAGTGAGACAAGTAATCCAGAAGGGTTGGGATTCCAGTTTGGGCTGGGACTATACCCTTATCACTGCACCAAATGGAAAATCTTTTCCATTTAGAGGCATAGGTTTTCTTAGTGGAAGGTTTCCTGTAGCCCCTAAGGACTTCCAAAACTCCTTCAGAGAATTGCCAAGTTGCATATTCTAAGTCCTCAAGAACCAAGCCTTAAGCTTGAGAGACCTGAGATTGATGTACACTACCCTCCCCTGAAAGGAAGTCAGCAGACTGTACCTCTGAGGAAGGTGAATCAGCTTGGTCACCAATACTGAGAGCAGTAGGGAGTACCAAGGCTGTCTTGTCCAGTCTGGAGCTACCATGATCATTGAAGCTGGTTGGAACCTGAGCTTGATGAGCACCCTGAGTATAAATGGAAAAGGAGCAAAGGCATAAAGATGCCTGCCTGTCCAATCCAGGATCAGGGCATCCATGGGAACCATCCCTTTCACTGAGGCCCTGCAACAATAGAGAGGTAAGTGGTGATTTTGGTGGGAAGCAAAGAGATCTATTTCTGGGGTCCCCTACCTCTTAAATAGAGCATTCAACACTTGCTCGTTTAATGCCCATTTGTGATGGGCCTGGTTTATCCTGCTCAAGGCATCTGCCAAGGTGTCCTTGCCAGGCAGATGAATTGACTGCAGAGAGGAATTGAGGGAGTAAGCGATATTCCATATCTTCATTGCCTCTGTACACAGAGGAGTGGACATTGTCCCTCCTTGTTTGTTGATGTAATACATTGTTGTGGTATTGTCTGTTCTGACTTGTATCACCTTTCCCCATATAAGATGAGAGAAGGCCTGAAGGGCCAGATAAACAGTTCTTAACTCCAGCAAGTTTATGTGCAGCAGTGAGTCTGCACTCTCCCAGGTACCGTGGATGGTGTGTTCCCCTAAATGAGCACACCATCCTAGCAGGGAAGCATCTGTTGTAAGAACCAGAGAAGGAGGCTCCTGCAGAAATGGAACCCCTTCCATTACATCTTCCAGCTCCCTCCACCATTGGAGGGCCTGCAGTAACATTTGTGTGACTGGTACTGGCTTTGAGAGGGGGTCCCGCCTTTGGCACCAGTGTGCTATGAGGTGTAATTGAATATCTCTCATTTGAAACCTGGCACCTATGACTCTGCTTGTTGCTGAAGCCTTGTGCCCTACCAGTTGAAGGAAGTGTCTTGCTGGCTTTGGTCTGCCCAGGGCAAATGAGCCTGCCAAAACCATAATGCTTTCTACCCTCTCCTAAGAGAGAAAGGCTCTTCCCACTACTGTATCCAGTTCTGCACCTATGAACTGCAGAACCTGCACAGGGGTCAGGACTGACTTTTTGGTGCTGAGGAGGAATCCCAGGGAGAGAAGCAGATCCTCAGTTACAGTACCTGAAGGTGGTTTGACACCTGCTGGTGGGATTTTCCTATGATTAGCCAATTGTCCGGGTAAGGAAAAACTGAGACACCCAACCTTCTTAAGTGTGCCACTACTACTGCTATGCACTTGGTAAAGACCCTTGGTGCAGAGGTGAGGCCGAAGGGAAGTGTCAAAAACTGATAATGGCCTGATGGGAGTCTGAATCTGAGATACTTTCTGTGTGACTCCCTTATAGGAATATGTGTCCTTTAGATCCAAGGAGGCTAGCCAGTCCCCTCTTTGCAGAGTTGGCAAAATCATGGCCATTGTGACCATCTTGAGCTTGGGTTTTACCAGGTATTTGTTTAGCAGTCTGAGGTCTAGTATATGCCGCCACTCTCCATTCTTTTTTGTTGTTGGGAAGTATATTGAATAAAACTCTTGCCCTCTTTGGTTGAGAGGAACAGGCTTGACTGCTTTTGCCAGCAGTAAAGTCTGCACCTCCTGCTCCAGCAGTTTTCTTTTCAAGAAAGGAGCTGGTATAAACCGTTTTAACCTTGGAGGAGGAAGGGGCTTGAAACAGAGAGAGAGAGACCCTGACTCACTATTTCCAGGACTCACTTGTCTGTGGTTATTTTCAACCACTCCTGAACATAATGGGTGAGTCTGACCCCTACAGGAAATGGAGAGGCAGCCTGTGGGGAAAAGTCAGGGGTTCTGCTTTGCTAGCTGCTGAGGTTGGGCAGATTGGGATCCTCTCCTGGAACCCCTTCTGCCTCTAGCTCTGTAAAAACCACCCTGCTGTGGTTGGTACTGCTGCTGGGAAACCGCCTGTACTTGAAAGAAAGGCCTCCTAAAAGAGGACCTACCGCTGCCTGCCCTAACATAGGACGAAGTGGAAGGAGAGGTTCTATCTCTGGTGGAATTGCTCCTAAAAGTAGCTTTGTATTCATCTACTTTTTTCATATATGCCTCAGTCTGGGCACCAAACAGAGAGTGGCCTTTGACTGGGAAGTCCATAGCCTTACTCTGGGTGTCCTGGGTGAGATTAGTAACCCTCAGCCAGGCAAATCTCTTTAATGCTATGGTACCAGCTATCCATTTACCAGCTGTATCGTTCATGTTCATGTCAGCTGCCATTTGAAACTGGTACTTGGAAGCCTACAAGCCCAGTCTTGCTGTGTTCAGGAGTTCTGACACTGTTAAAGAGGGATTCTCCTCAGCATTGTCTATCACTGATTGCCATAGAGCCTTCTGATAGAGGGCTGCATAAGCCTGGTAGCTGGCTTGGCGTTCTGCCAGGGATGCCGGAAGGTACCCATTTTTTGCCATGCTGTCTACCTTCCTCGAATCCTTCTCGGGGTGGGGGTGAGAGGATAAGGGAGTTTTCGCCTTTTCACAGGCAGCCTGTTGAACAATCCCTTGGTGGTCTGGGTGACTGAACAGAAACTCAGCCCCAGACCTTTCTAGCTGGTATTTCTTGTCACACTTTTTATCAGTGGGTGTGACAGTATCGGAAGATTTGAGGATTTCCAGAACATCCTTTTTAAAGAATTTGTACATAGGCAAAAGAAGCCTTTAATGGGTGTCAGCCTCATGAGCTCCATATATTGTGCCTCTTCCTCATCCTGGATCTCTTCAGCTGTTTGCAGATCCAGGGTTTCTTCCATTTTTTTAACAAAAGAAAAATGGGATGAGAAATCCTCTGTGGGTCTGGGAGGAGAACCAAAATCTTGCTCTGGTGAGACCTCAGGTTCAATACCCTCCTCATCCAGATCATCCTCCTCATGTGCCACTGTAGCAGTGGGCAAAAGAGGGGCAACAACAGTAGCTTTTTCAGCAGTAGCATGCACAGGCTGCTGAGGGGGTATTAAGCCCTGCAGCACCTGGAATAAGGCTAAGGCCTGAGTCAGATCAGCAGGAGAAGGAGCAGGAATGGGCACATGAGGGACCCCTTGAGGTGTGTCAGCTGGGGTTTCAGTGTGCTTTGTTTTCTTCAATTTTTTGGCAGGCACCAGGGAGTCAACCGTTTCTCTGCCTCTCTTGCCAGAGCCCTCACCCATATCAGGGGTGGATTTGGAGGCTCTGGAAGAAACAGCCACAGTCTTAGAGGGGGTGGACTGGTTACAGCCCATGGACCCCTCCTCTAGACTTCTTTTAAGCCAATCCCTGCATTTTTCCCACTGTCTTGTGAGGGAAAGACTTACAAATATCACAATTTTCAGTGAAATGCTGCTGGCCACAGCAGATCAAGCAAAGATCATGCTTATCTGCTTTGGCAAATACCTCTGCACACTTCAAGCAATTTTTAAACCCCGGGGGGCCAGTTTTCTTTTTTGGCTTATCTGACATTTTAGAAAACAGGAACCGGGTGCTGACAAAAAATGAATAAACTTAAATATCTGCGGTCAGTTCCGAGAGAAATAGCGGTCAGTTCAGGAACTGAAAGTCTAGAGACTAGCGGTTCCAAATGGATCCAGAACTGAGAAAACCACAGAGGGAACCGATAAACCTCAGTTCAAATGTGGGAAGCCCTTAAAAAAAAGGTTCTGATTTAAACAAGAAAAGAATCGGTTACCCCTCGTTTCAAAGGGACTGCAAGAAACCGGGAAATAAAACTAAACTTGAAACTATGAAGTAAAAAACACTTATAAACAATTATAATAGGCAGTAATGAAAAAACTTAAACAAAATATTTAATTTTTTTTTGTTTTATGCACTACAGGAATCTGTCTTGATTGAGAGAGATCTCCAGAGCGTCTGAACTTTGCAGCGGAGAGAAGAAATCTGAGGTTAGAATGTAGGCAGTTACAATGAGCAGTTTGAAATTGAATGCACAATCTAAAGATTCCATTATTAGCATAGCATTCTATTTGGCTCCGGGGCAGTGCTGATTTAAAGGAGCACTGCAAGAGTAATAATATTAGTGGATTCCTGGGGTTAGAACATCCTAGTCTATACATAAGTAGGAAATTGCACGACAGGGAGAGAAAGTACTCCACCATTGAAAAGGAATGCTTTGTGGCAAAGTGGGCCATGGAGTCCCATAAGTTTTACTTACAAAGGGCTGACTTTGTACTGGTAACAGATCACAGTCCTCTCTGTTGGCTTAACCAAATGAAGGATAAAAATTCTAGAATCACATGGTACCTGGCACTACAGCCATTTACATTTATAAAGTGATGCACAAATCTGGGAAAGAAAATAGCAATGCTGATTTTCTGTCTAGATATGGATCTGGAATTGAGAATTCTGAAGGCTGAAAAAATGTGTGAGTTTAAACTTCACTATTTGCTGTACTGTTGATATGGAAAAAAGGATACTGCATATGCACAGAACTGTAAAGGTCATATGCTTATGTTAGATGAGAATTACTAGAAATATTTGGAAACCTGTTTTTGTAAAACAGGTTTCCTCTAAAGGAGGGGGTATGTGACAAGGTTGAATACGGCCCTGCCCCAATTGTTATGGAGAAAGATTAAATGCAGGGATCTGTTCTAGTCTCTCCTTTTCTGTCTCTTCTCTGTCTGGTTGCACAACCAAATTTTCTTGTGAGACCTAGGACTTGATCACCCTGATGGCCTTGCAATTCTCTGCCTCTCGCTATCTCTCTACCCTCACTTGCTGTTTCTGTCTTTTCTTCCCCCTTGCATATCTGCGGGTATAAAAATATATGTGAATCTTTATGTGGAAATGCCACTGATACTGGGATCCCTTTGTTTAAAACTGTATATAGTTTTACTGCTGAAATGATTGCAAAAAGCTATTTGGAACCCAAGGGGTTAACCTGAAATGCAGTTTGTAAGCCTCTTGCAGAGATGCAAACAAGAGGTCAGTTCTGGGTCACAGTGTTCTTTTTGCTGCACCTGCTGAAACTGATAAGAACACTGTGAGAAGCAGAATGTTCTCTTAACAAGCTCCTGCAAAGACTTGTTATAAAAAGAGCTGCAATGTTTTGCAAGAAAGAGAGAGACAGAGATTTGAAATTGAGAAGAAAAAGGACTGTGCTTTCTGTTTAGTACTGCCATTGTAAATAGTTATTCTGAACAATTTTTTTTTATTTTACCGTTAATAATAAAACACCTGTTGACAATTTTACAACTGCTCCTGGTTTTCCTATGCTTCCTGACCTGTGCCTTGATGACACAGGAGAGGATACCAAGCTTGTCTTGGCCAATCCGGCGCCACCAGAATCATTGTTGCTGGCTAAACTCTGAGTTTCAGTAACACACTAAAAATCAGGGAGAAAGGAGGGAAGGCATGAAGGAACTTCCCTGACCAGTCCAGAGCAAGGGCATCTGCTGGAAGGGTTCCAAGGACTGAAGGCTTGCAGCAATACAGAGAAAGTTGATGGTTGAGGTGAGAGACGAAAAGATCAATTTCTAGCATGCCCCACTTTCTGAACACCATGGCCAGCATTTGCTTGTTCAGACACCATTCGCTGTGGCCTTGGTTGATGTGACTGAGGGCATCTGCCAAAGTGTTGTCCTTGCCCTGAAGGTGTATGGCTGAAAGACTGACATCTAGGGAATAGGCCAAACACCAGACTCTTATAGATCCCAAACACAGGACACTGAACCGTGTGCCACCCTGCTTGTTTATGTAAAACATTGCAGTGGTGTTGTCTTTTCTGATCTGCACTGTGTGGCCCTTTACTTGTGGAGCAAAGGCCTTCAGTGCCAAGTAAATGGCTCTGAGCTCCAGCAGACTGCTGTGATCCTGTGACTCCTTTGGAGTCCAGGTTCCACTGACAGAAGTACTGTCCAGATGAGCTCCCCATCCCAGCAGAGAAGCATCTGTAGCGATGATTTTTGTGGGAGAAGGTGCTTGAAATTGATGGAATCAGGCAGAAATGGAGTAGGAAAGGAATCGGGAATACGAGAAAAATATCAGGAATGGGGCAAAGATGCAGGGGGCCAAAAACAGGAAGAGAGAAAGATCAGACAGTAAAACTTAGAAGGTCATGTTGACAGAAGCATGCAGCCTGGGAAATAAAGTTCCAGAAATGGAGGCCCTAATAATAGAAGGAGACTTGGATATTTTAGCAATAACTGAAACCTGGTACACAGATAATCATGAGTGGGGAAACAAATGTACCAGGATATGTTCTATTCAGGAGGGATAGGAAGGGCAAAAAGGGAGAGGGAGTAGCCCTGTATGTCAGAAAGGATATAATGGCAACACAGGTACAGGGTAGGCAGGGGAAGGCTGAGGCATAGTGGGTCATACGTCAGCCTGGAAATTGCACAGCAATACGCACTGGGGTGATATACAGGCCTCCAGGACAGAGAGAGGAACTGGACAGAAAGCTAGTGGAGGAAATACAAGATGGCAATGAAAGGTGACATTCTAGTGATGGGGGATTTCAATATGCCAGACATGGATTGGAACATGTGTAGCTGCTTCAGCCAGAAGCATCCTTGATTCCGTCCAGGAGGCTGGACTCAGGCAGCTTGTGCTTTATCCCACCAGAGACAGGGCAATTCTAGATCTAGTAATGACCAACGGGGATTGAATTGCAGATGTCCAAGTAGAAGGGCAACTGGGATCCAGCGATCACAACAATGTGTGATTCAGCATAGGGACAGAGACTCACTCAAGTCATAGTACGACAAAGGTTTTGGATTTCAAAAATGCTGACTTTGCTGAAATGGGGAAGGGTATCAAAAGAGCCCTGGAGAGAACGGAGGCAGAAGGGTGAGTGGAAGAACAGTTTAAGCATCTAAAGGAAGCCTTACTGGAAGTAACATGAACACCTAGCTGACCTTTGCTCCGAAGGTGAAGTCATAGTTCTGGGTGACTTCAGCATAAATTGGTTATCACAAGACACTGCCACCTTCAAGGACACAGTCTCCTCAATCAACTTCCGTCAGCTAGTGGACCAACCCACTCAAACAAATTACAGAACGTGTACCTGCATTCTGCTAGACTGGGTATTAACAAACCACCCAGAGCGAGTCTCCAGTCTAGAAGTGTTCCCGGACTCCCTAAGTGATCACTCGACCATCATCTTCTACTGGTCAAACAGGGCTTCTAACCTCCAGCTAAGGTCATAATATCCTGCATACTAAAAAAGGGCAAGCTTTGGCACTTTAAGCAGCACCTGAAACAACAGTGCTGGGCCCCAATCCTAACTACCGATGACGTTGATACAGCGCTAGCCAAATCCATAGAAATTTTTAATACTGCCTGCAACACCTACGCCCCATAACCAAAAGAAAAGTCAGTGGCACTCACAAAACCTGGATCACCCCCCCCCCACCTACTTGCCCAGATGAGCTCCAGGGACCACTTCTGGCATAAGTACAAAAGCACCCTTGCAGACAGTGATAAGCAAAACTACAGGGCTGCACAGAATAAATGCACCCAGACCATCTGCCAGGCCAAAGGCAATCACTGCAGATCTGAGCTAAACTCCTCCTGGGGTGATGGCCGAAGATTCTGGGCAAACATCAATGCGGTCATTGGAAAGCAGGATACCTCTACACCCGCCTTGCTGAGCTATGAAGGGACCATTACACAAGACCCCAAATCTATCGCTGATATCTTTAATAAAGCCTTCACTGACCTTAGTACTGTACTCCCCCCAACATCCACAGCCTCATAAGAAACAACTTACAAAAACCTCAACGAACAGTACCAGTAAATCATGCCCCCCATTCTACTTTAAGGTAATTTCCAAAGCTGAAGCGAAAAAATACCTTTCCAAAGTCCTGGGTAAGTCTAGGCACAGTGCTGAGGGCCTTGATCTAAAACTGATCTCCCTTACACTTAAAGAACTGGTAACTCCCCTAACCAGAATCATTAACCTGTCCCTCACATCTGGGACATTCCCAAAACTCTGGAAAGCCGCAGTTGTAACCCTTGTCCACAAAGCAGGTAGCAAGACTGGCCATACCAACTACCGTCCAATATCAATACTCCCCACACTGTCAAAAGCTCTTAAGTGGATAGTCTATGACCAACTGGCCGACCACCTTGAAAAATATCAGCTCCAATGCCAATAGCATGGCTTCTGAAAACTCCACAGCACTACTTCAGCGCTGCTGGAGTTCACGGGATTCATTCACAATGCCTTTGATCAAGGGCACTTGGTGGATGCAACCTTCATTGACCTCACCAAGGCCTTTGACACAGTCAACCATGACCTCCTCCTAGCCCAACTAGATGCAATAGGACTATCAGCCGATTCCATGGGTTGGTTCCTGAGCTACCTCACAGGCTGTGTACAAAGGGTAAAAATAAGTAACACACTCTCGGATCCCCAGCAAGTATCCAATAGGGTCCCCCAAGGTTCCATCCTGGGCTCCCTCCTATTTAGCCTTTTTTTAAACAATCTTCCACAAGCATGTCAACATAAAATACTTTTCTACTTGGATGATGCAGTTATCTACTCCAGCCACACTGACTCTACCACCCTAGAACAACATCTACACCAGGACTTTAACAAAGTGGAGGACTGGTTTGCCGAAGGCAAGTTACTTGTTAACCACAAAAAAAACAAGTCCATGCTCTTTGACCCAGCTCATAGCTGCCACAAGATGTCCACTATAAATATTCATACTAAACAAAATGCAGCCATTGAAATGGTCCATAGTTTCAAGTACCTAGGGCTCACATTAGACAGCTTTCTCTCCTCACGTGGACCACATTGCCACATCAGTCAACAGAAAGATTGGTCTACGTTACATATACCGTAACTGCCTCACTGATCAAGCCCTTTGGCTCTCCATCACCAGCTCAGTCTTCTTAACCATTGACTATGGGCTCACCATCTACAGCACTGCTCCAGACAACACCCTCAAGCGGCTCGCCACTACATTTAATTAAGCCTGCAGACTAGCCCTAGGAGCACCATGTCTTATGCATACTTGCAATCTTTATTTTCAAATGGGCTGGCTAAATTTAAGTGATAGGGCCCGCTACCAAGTCTGCCTTCTAGCCAAAAAAGTGGTCCTGGGCCTGCTGCCCCCTGCCACCAGTTCAGTCTTACAACAGGTTGAACCTGCCAGGACTACGAGGACATCTAACAAACCCTCTGTCAAGGTTCCCTTCCATCACACCTCTCAAGGACAGCGTTCCTTTGAATACCGAGCACCACTCTGGCTTAACTCTCTCCCACCTGAGATAGTCTCCATCAGTAAAATAGGCCCTTTCACATCTGCGCTTAAAATTCACCTGTCCAGCCAAATGCAGTGCTACTGCTACCCCTGACTACTGCCTCCTGGAATACATCCTGGTTACCCCAACTATGCTCTTCAATATGGCCCAACAAGCTACTCATCCACCCATTTCCTTTTCCCCCTACCCCCTCCCCACTTTTTTCTCTCCCCTCTCTTATTCTATCTGGGCACACTGACCACCCCCACCTCTATGTCCCTACTGTGTCATGCCCCCCCCACCCATCACCAGACAAGGTTTTCCAAGCCCGAGGAACCACTGCCTCACACCTCTACTCTCCCCTACTCACCACCTATTATGGTCTACTCACCCACCTCCTTCCCTCTCTCTCTCTCTCTGTTCCTGTACACCAGCTCTGCTCAGTAGCTGTTCAACTTGACAACCCATTGTTACCCTATCCCTTCTGCTACCCAGATCTAGGACCTGTACTGTTATTAGTTTCTAGCACCTGTATATGCTTGGGATTCTATGTAACTGTATTTGCTCTCTGTTTTCTGTGTCCTGAAGTGGAACCTTTGTAAATGAGCTTCTAGCTCAAAGGATGTAATCAGATAATTCAATAAATAAATATATAAATAAAACCAATGCATCAGATTGGTATCCAAAGGCAAGAGAAGGAGAAAGCCACTGTGGTTCTCGAGGGAGGCGGCAGTAAAGGTCAGGGCAAAAAGGAAAGGGTTCAGGAAATATAAGGAGACCCAAAGGGAGGAGGACAGGAAGGAGTACCTAGAGCAGTGTTACTCACACCACGGCTCGCAAGTCACAAGCGGCTCTTTTACACTTCTCGTGCAGCTCCTTTAATTTTCTAATGCTGCCTCATATATGCGGCTCTTTACATGCCGCCCAATTAATTGCGCACACTGACTATTAAATAAAAAAGACTGTTGAATGCTTTCTTTGCAGGTCACTTAGCCGAGGAGTTTTGCTCATTGTGTCTATTCAATGAAATTAACAGCAAACCGCTTAGCACTTAATCGATGCTGTTTATTTCGATGTATCTGGACAGACTGCTAATTGAAGCTAAGGATGAGGTGTAAACTGCTATCCCCGAGTGAGCTGGGCATTATAAAGAGCTCTGTCCACTAGATGTGTTAGTCGAGGGGGTGCCTAGCAACAGAACCAATGTGAATTTTTAATAAACTAAATGAGCTACGGCTGTGACTATGGAGTAGACCGCATGGATCTGTAAAAGACAACTAAATAGTAATCTGAATGTGCTAAACAAGCTTTTTTTATTTAGTTATTAAACTTGGAATGGCATGGCATGGCATTGAATAAATAGCAGCACTGGGGAGATCACATTTTATTTGTTGCTGAGACTGCTATGTGCTATCGTTGCTGTGTTGTGCCGCCTTGACTGGCGCTGCGCTCACAGTTCCTTCAAACAACATGAAGTCTTGCTGTATACGCAGTTAGCCTCAGCACTTGAACTGCTCCGGAGAGTAAAGGGTTAACTCTATGCCAAGGCATAGAATGTTGAGCTCGAGCTCGGTTTTCAAACCTCTGTCTGTGGTACTCTGAAGTATAACTGTCAGATTTCTTACTCCACCTAACTGTGAAGTCGCTCTGGAGATCCCTCCTGCACTTCGGTTTGGTAATAGTTTGAATCGGTCAGGTTTTTCAACTGCAGTTCTTATTTTATCAGTATTCTTACCTCTGTCTCGGTAACACTAAGTGGTAGTACTAGGTAGTGGTAATTTTTGTTGAATTTGTTAGAAATTGTTTTGTCTTCGGTTCTTTTCCAGTCGGTCCGGTTCGGAACCGAAATCTATTGTGATTTGTGTATTTCTGTATTCATTATTGTGGTTTTCTGGTACTTATCGGTTCCTAAAAAAATCCAGATTTTTGTGGGATTTTTTTAACCGACCCTTGACACAGTTGGAACCGATAAGTGTTAGTTGCCTGGTTTAACGCTGACAAGGGTGACTTTTTCTTGTATTCGGCATGTCTGAGAAATCCAAAAAGAACACCGGTCCCACTGGGTTTCAACACTGTTCTGAGTGTGGGGAGGCCTTTGCTAAGGCTGATCCCCACCTCGTACATGTGTATTGTCTGGGGTTTGACCACCTCAAGGAAGACTGCCAAATTTGTAAGAACTTTCCCAAAGCCACTCTTGAAAAACGGCTGAGGGAAAGGGAGGCCGAGAAGTCCGATGAGCCGGATGGACAGCCCGGTTCTGTTGTGACCGAACCTGAAGAGGTGCCCATTGACCTGGGTGATACCTCTTCAGGCAAAAGGAGAGCCGACTCTGCAGAGTTGGTTCCGGCTAAGAGGAAAAGAAAATCAGCCGGTTCAGATCCAAAACCCCATGTTCCGACTGCTGAGGAGATAGCGAAAGTGATTCCAATAGTGCAATCGCTTGGCCCGGTTCCGACCGAACCGACATTGGTTCAAATGCGATTGGTTCAGTCGGAAGTTGTTGCCTCAGACATTGATCCAGAGGCATACTAAGAGGGCGATTGGGAGGAGGAAGAAGATGATAAAGAAGAAGAGTTTTAGGCCTACATGAGCCAGTAGAGCCTGACATCTCCCCAGCCAGGCCTTCCAATATTTCCCCTTCCAAGCTTTCTGAGTCCCCCTCCCACTTCTTGTTTTACATGAAGGTGGCTGAGTCTCTTCGGCTTCCTATGGAAGAGGTTGATCAGGATCAGGAGGAGCCTGATTATGTGGAAATGTTGGATGTTCCAGAGTCAAAGAGTCTCTCTTTGCATAAATCCCTGGGGAAACAGACACAGAAAATCATGCAATTTCCCACATCCATTCCTCCTGTGGATAAAAGAATCCTCTCTTTTGCTGCAGATCGCCTCTTCTGGGCCCTGTGTCTCAGGATGCTCTCTTGTTGAATTGGAGAAGCAGGTTTCTGCATGCATTTCCTCCTTTTCTTCTGATATTCAGGGTCCTGATCAAGATCATGTCTCAGCCTTGCAAGGTGATTCCAGTGGTTCCAGACTGGGCCAGACAGCCTTGGCACCCCCTTCTCTTGTCATTATCAGTAACAATGCCTCTGTGTCTTCCCAGAAAGTTCAATCTCCTTACCTTCTAACGGGAGGATCCTTTACCCCAACCTTCAGACTCTCAGGCTCAAAGCCTGGCTCTTGAAGAGCTAGAATATGCAAGCCTACACCTTTCTCAATCAGTCTTGGACATGTTAAAGGTTAGCAGGAAACCTGCTACTAGAAAGACTTACAACTCCAAATGGAAAGGATTTGAGTTTTGATGTTCCCAGAAGCATGTCCAGCCAGAGCTGGCTGATATTGCCACTGTATTGGACTATTTGGTGCATCTTAACAGTTCAGGCCTCCGGCCTACTACTCTCAAGGTACAATTGGTAGCTGTGTCTGCCTTCCTTTCTGCTGGTAAGGGCTCTTCCCTAGCTTCTCATCCAGTTTTCAAGACATTTTTCAAGGGTTTAGTACATGTCAATCCTCCCTTTAGGGAGCCTACCCCTTTTTGGGACTTGAATATCTGTATTGCACAGCTTATGCAGCCCCGTTTTGAGCCTTTATCCTCAGCAGCCTGAGCTGAAGTACTTGACTTGGAAAACTGTATTCCTGGTAGCCATTACTTCTGTCAGGAAAATCAGTGAATTACAGGCTTTATCAGTGGAACCTAATTTCATTTCATTTCACAGGGATAAGGTGGTCCTTCGAACCAGCAGAAGGTTTCTTCCCAAGGTGGTATCAGACTTTCATTTGAATCCGTCTATGTTATTGCCTGTATTTTTCACTGACCATTCTTCCTCTGGGGAGAGAAGATTACACAGTCTTGATGTAAAGAGGGTTCTTAGTTACTATGTGGGGCATACTAAGGCCCATAGGAATGACTGTTCTCAGTTGTTTCTCACTTACCTGCCACCAAGAGAACAATTGCCAGGTGGATTGTCTCCTGTCTCCAGTTCTGCTATTCAAAGCTTGGGAAAGAGCCTCCCTCAGGCCTGAGGGCTCATTCTACCAGCAGTACAGCTGCTTCGGTCGCAGCAGCTAGAGATATACCTTTAGTGGAAATCTGTAAAGCAGCCACCTGGAAAACTGTTCACACATTTACCAAGCACTACTCTCTGGACATTCAGTCAAGAAGTGATGCTAGGTTTGGCACAGCTGTGCTGCAGAGCCTGTTCCCAATATAGGTTCTGTGACTCCCTCCTCCAAGGGGGTACTGCTTGGTAGTCTGCATATAGTCAGAATACAGCAAGACTTCATGTTGTTTGTAGAAAAAATTACTCACTATAGTAATATTATTTCTTATAATGGAGTCTTACTGTATTCTGACCTCCTTCCCTGCCTCTCCTTCTGGAGTTTTGGGACGTGGATTGGCAGGCACAGTGCTGCACCCCAGAGGTGTACTTGGCATGCCTTATTTTATTAAGGGTCCTAGTTTTTTATTATGAGTATTTTGGTTGTTTCACTACCTGCTTGAATTCTTTTTGGGGTTCTCGACTTGAGACTTTTGGTTTTAAAAATCTGTTTATTGCCCTTTGGCATAAAAATTTTAGAGACAATTTCTAATTACTGAGTTAGTTAGTTAGTTTAGTGCTCATAAGAATCTGACGGTTACACTTCAGAGTACCACAGACTGAGGTTTGAGAACCGAGCTCGAGCTCAACATTCTATGCCTCGGCATAGAGTTAACCCTTTACTCTCCGGAGCAGTTCAAATGCTGGGGCTAACTGCATATAGTCAGAATACAGCAAGACTCCATTAGAAGAAGCAACATTACTATGGTGAGTAATTTTTTCTTCTTGGTTACGGTTACGCAGGGGAGATCTCATTTGGACTGATCGTGATAGTGAGAAGGAGAGCAAAGGAAACAGAATTGCAGGTACAACAGCTTTTTTTTCTATAACATGAAGCATAATTTTGTTTCACTTAACATTTGGGGCTGACAAATCTACTTTATGTTTCTCTCTGCAGTTTCTCTGACAACACTAACATTTTCAGTAACAGACAAGGGGCTGGAAGCAGGTACTCTCAGCACTGGTGTGTATGGATAAGGGAGGTTCACTGATGTGGTGGTGTTCTGTTTTATATTTTATAAATTTGGTGCTACAGTACATGGCTTTTGTTCTTGTTCGCTAAGTGTGGATTCTGCGTGGGGGGCATTGGTGTGGCGGTGTGGTCTTTAATATTTTATAAATTCTGTGCTACATGGCTTTTGCTCTAAAAACTGGGTGTGGATGCTGGGGTGGGGTTACTGGTGTGGTGGTGTGAAGTTTAATATTTTATATATGTATCTAATTGACTATTATTACATTCTATTTAATATGTGCAACAGTGCTTTTTATGATTTTATATTTATTTAATTGCATACATTTGTAATCAGTAATAAAATGTTTTGAACTGTATAGATTTTGTGTGCATGTTTGATTTCGACACTTTCGGATGCCCTGTATATTGGTTGTGGCTCCATAGCAAAGTGAAGTAACACATGTGGCTTCCAAGCCTCATATGACTGAGTACCACTGACTTAGAGTGTCTAAGGGAAGTGGGAAAGGCAGTAAGGAGAGCAAAGGCACAGACTGAGGAAGGTTTAGCACAGTCAGTTAAGAAATGGGACAAGACATTCTTCAGGTACATCAGCGAAAGGAGGAAAAACAAGGGGAGGATTGCAAGGCTCAAGGGAGAGGGAGGGGAATGCAAGGAGGGTGACATGGAAAAGGCAGAAATACTGAATAAATATTTCTGTTCAGTATTCACAGAAGAGGGAGAGGGGCAGTGTGCCCACAGCAGTACAGCAGCTGCCAAGGAGGTGAAGAGGTGGACAATAGTCCATTCACAGGGGAAAGAGTCCTGCAGGAGCTCACTAAATTGAAGGTGGACAAAGCAATGGGACCAGATGGCATACACCCAAGGAAATTAAGAGAACTGCGAAGGGAGATAGCAGAACCTCTGGCAGCCATGTTCACCAAGTCATTCAACACAGGGGTATACCAGAGGATTGGAGGAGAGCACATGTGGTCCCGCTACACAAATCTGGCAGCAGGGAGGAGGCAGGGAACTATACGCTGGTCAGCCTCACCTCAGTAGTGGGGAAGATCATGGAGGCATAGCTTAAAGAAAGTACGGTGTGGCATCTAGAAGCCATCGGAGCCCAGGACCATAGGCAACACGGATTCACAGTGGGGAGGTCATGTCAGACAAATCTGGTTGATTTCTTTGACTGGGTGACAAAGGAAGTAAATCAGGGTGGGACAATGGATGTTGCTTACCTTGATTTCAGCAAAGCCTTTGACACTGTCCCACATCGGAGGCTGATAAACAAGCTGGGTAGGCTGGGCATGAGGGACAGGGTGGTAAACTGGGTTAGAAACTGGCTAACAGACAGGAGGCAGAGGGGGTGGTGGTAAATGGGGTGCAGTCTGGGGAGAGGGGGGTGGCCAGTGGGGTGCCTCAGGGATTGGTCCTGGGTCCAGTCCTGTTTAATGTCTTTATTAGCGACATTGCAGAATGGCTAGAGGGAAAGGTCTGCCTGTTTGCAGATAATACCAAGATCTGTAACACAGTGGATACACCAGAGGGGGTGGAGAAAATGAGGAGGGGAAAGCTTGAAATACGGTCTGAGGACTGGCAACTGAAGTTTAATTCAAAAAAGTGCAAAATTATGCACCTGGGACACCGAAACCCTGGGGAAAGCTACAAGATGGGGGGGGGGGGGAGTTGCTGACAGTCACAAAGGAGGAAAGGGACCTGGGGGTTATTATTTCAGACAACCTGAAAATGTCAAAGCAGAGTGCTAAGGCAGCTGGGAGGGCCAGTGGCATGCTGGGGTGCATAAGCAGAAGTATCACCAGCAGAAGGATGGAGGTAGTGATGCCATTATATAAAACCATGGTCAGGCCTCACATGGAGTATTGTGTGTAGTTCTGGAGGCTGCACCTTTGTAAGGATATTAACAGGCTGGAGACAGTCCAGAGAAGGGTGACTAACATGGTACAGGGTTTGCAACACAAGACTTATGAGGAGAGATTAAGGGACCTCAATATGTACTCACTGGACAAGGAGGGAAAGAGAGGACATGATAGAAACATTCAAGTACCTCAAGGAAATAAACAAGGTGCAGGGGAGACATTTTCTAATACAGGAGGAGCACAAGAATGAGGGGGTATGACATGAAATTGGAAGGCGGAAGGTTAAGAGGGAATGTGAGGAAGTTCTTCACAGAGAGGGTGGTGGATGCATGGAATAGTCTGTCTCAGGAAGTGGTGGAAGCGAGCACTGTGGATGGATTCAAGCATGCTTGGGACAGGCATAGGGGAACCATAGAGGTACAGAAGCAGGTGGGTTGGAAGCAGTATTCCAGTACAGGGGCTTACTGACAGACTAGATGGGCCAGGTGGTCCTTATCTGCTGACAATTTCTATGTTTCTATGGAAGAGAATTCCTACCGAAAGGTTGGCGGTTTCCTTCCACCAGTGTAGGGCCTGAAGGAATGTCTTTGTGACTGGAATCACTTTGGACAGGGAATTGCTCCTTTGGGACCAGTGGGACTGCAGATGATACTGTATGTCACTCATTCTGAATCTGACTCCTGGGACCATGGCTGGAAAGGTTGCCATGTGCCCCAGGAGCCTCAAAAAATGTCTGGCCAGCCTGGGCTGGCCCAGGATGAAAGGATTTGCCACTGATAAAAAGTTTTGGATTCTTTCTGGTGGAAGAAAAGCCCTGCTCTGCTGAGTATCCAATGGTGCTCCTAAGAAAGTAAGGAGTTGGGTTGGTTCCAAGTGGGATTTCTTCTGGGTTATAAGAAACCCCAAGGAGCACAGAGTGTTCTTTGTTAGGGAGAGAGCCTCTTCTACTTGTAGAGGTTTTTTTCCCACACTATGAGCCAGTCGTCCAGATAAGGATAGACTGAGATTCCCCGTTTTCTTAGATGTGCTGCCACGACAGCCAGACATTTGGTGAACACCCTTGGTGCAGGTGTCAGGCCGAAGGGCATGGCTGCAAACTGGTAATGCCCTGATGGAAGTTTGAACCTCAGAAACTTTCTGTGGGACTGCCTTATTGGAATGTGAAAGTAGGCATCCTTAAGATCTAGGGAGGCTAGCCAGTCTCCCTGCTGAAGGGACTGTATTATCATTTTTGGGGTGACCATTTTGAATTTGGGTTTCAGAAGATGTTTAAGTATCTGAGGTCTAAGATAGGTCACCACTCCCCATTTTCTTTTGTGTCAGGAAGTGTCTGGAGCAGAGACCTTTGCTCCGTTGATAGGCAGGTACTTCATCTACTACCATTGCTGCCAGATGATGTTTCACCTCTAGCTCCAACAGAAACTCTTCTGTTGAGGTTAGAAATTTGGACATCTGGGTGCCCCTGAGAGCTGGCATCTTTTTGAACTGAAGTGCCAGGCCCTTTTCCACTACCTCCAGGACCCACTTGTCTGAAGTGATGAGGGTCCAGGACTGAAGCTAGTGGGAGAACCTGCCCCCTACGGGCAGAGGGAAGGCGACTTGAACATCTAAGTCAGGGCTTGGGCTGAGTTGCAGGAGCAGAGGTAGAGACAGGTTTCCTCTGATCTCTCCTGCCTCTTCCTCTGTAGTAACCTCTCATTTAAGAATAGTCAATCTGGGGAGGAAAGGGAAAATAGGGACAAGGGAAGTATCCTCTGCCCCTGTTTCCCTTAGGTTGAGGCTTTTAAGCAGCGAGAGTCTTCGCTTTTGCTGTGTTGCTTTGGTAGGTTGTTTTGTATGTTCCTCAACCTTCTTCATGTAGTCTTCTATTCTGGACTTGAACAAGACATTCTGGTCACAAGGAAAGTCCATGGCCCTGGACTGAGTTGTCCTGCATCAGATTAGTTGTCTTCAGCCATGCAAATCACCTAAGAGAGATAGCCTGGGCCATCACTTTGGAGGCTGCATTACTGTTGTCATCTACCATGTGGAATTGGTACTTAGTGGCTTCCAGGGCAGTTTTAGCTGTCTCCACCAAGTCTTGTACCATAGATTCAGACCCCTGCTGAGCTATAGCCAGGACCGAATTTCAGAGGGCCTTCTGATACTTGGCTATGTATGCCATGTAAGAAGACATGCGGAGGAGAAGAGAGGCTGAGGTGTACGTTTTCTTAGCCATAAAGTCCAATCTTCTGGAGTCTTTCTCAGGAGGCTGAGAAGAGAGAGGGACTCCTGCTTTATGACATGCAGCCTATTGCACCACCCCTTCATGGCTGGGATGTACAGACAGGAAACCTGTATCTGTTTTGGATAGTTGGTATTTCTTGTCTATTCATTTGTCAACTCCAGATAAAGATGTAGGGGTCTGGAGAAGCTTCATAGTGTTCTTCCTGAATGCCTTATAAATAGGAAGTATCACTTTTTAAGGAGAAGGGAGACCTTTCATTTCCCTATAGTCCTGGTCTTACTCTTCTTCCTGGGTGGACTCCTGAGAAGGGAGGTCAAGGGTGTCCACCATGTGTTGCAGAAAAGTCAGCATGGAGGAAGTATCCTTCTGATCTGTTGGGGAAGCACCAAAATTGGGGTCAGGGGACACATCAGGCTCTGGAACATTGTCCTCTGATATATCATCTGGAGCATTATAATAATCCTCATCATCATCATCCCCCACATAGGCTTCTGCATCAGAAGGGGCTGCAGATGGGGTTTGCCTAGGAAAGGCAGGGGTGGTGAAAAAGGACTCCATGCACTGCAGGGTCTGAAAAACATGCCAGGCTTTCGCCATATCCTCCACACGTGGTAACTCCTTTTGAATGTCATAAGAGAGTACCACCCTGGGGTTCTGTATTTTTAGATTTATCTTTATGTTTTTTACCCACTGCTGTCTCACTTTTAGCAGAGCTGGGAGGGGCAGTGGTATGCTCTTCTTTACAAGGCTTCTTTGCAGCCACCTCATTGGTGACTTGATCAGGCTTTCTTTTTGGACCAGGCACCTCATCAGCACCTTTAGAAGTTTTAGGTTTAGAAGGAAAGTACAGTTACGTAAGAACTTAATGTAACTAGATCTTCAAGAGGAGATCTTGCAGCAGGTAATACCATTAGAACTGAAGCCGGCAGGCATCAGGTCTCCACAGAAACTTGTAGCTAGCAGTCTGAGGCAGGGGACCACCCCTGACGTCTGCTATGCCCGATGTCAAACGTGGTATATAGGGGCGGTCCCCTGGCACCACCTCAGTTCTCCCACCGGAGACCCAGCTAGAAACAAAACTGGAGAACCGAGCAGGAAGTCCCCACCATGGTCTGGTGACCTAAAAATCAAATAAAAATTCATGGGGGATGGATGGTGGGAAAGCCACCTGCTGCAAGAGCTCCTCTCAAAGATCTACTGTTATGCTAAGTTCTTATGTAACTGTACTATCTGACTTCAAGGGTGGAGCTCTTGCAGCAGGTAATACCATTAGGACTGAGTCCCAAGCAGTACCCAAGGATAGACCCAGGTCTGAGAGGGTGGTAGGGAGAGATGCTGAAAACAGCTGAAGCTGAAAAAGGCACTTAAGAGAGTAGGCCCTGCAGGACATCTAGTCTGAAACCCGCTCTCCTTCTGGGTGCAATGTCCAGGCTGTAATGTCTGATGAAAGTGTGGACTGAACTCCATGTAACTGCAGCACAAATATCTGCCGAAGAGACATTTTTGAGTGCTGCGAAGCAAGAGGCCACTGCTCTGATGGAGTGGCCCTTAACTGTTCCCATAATTGGTTTATTATGATGCTGGTAGCAGAAAGTAATACACTGCACCAGCCAATGGGCTAGTGACTGTTTGGAAACGGAAACCCCTAGCATTCGTTTGGCGAATGAGACGAAAAACTGGTCCAACTGTTGGGAGGAGTGGGACCTGTGGATGTAATACCTCAAAATCCTATGAACGTCTGAGGTGTGCAACAGCGCTTCATCTTGATTGACAAAAAATGGATAATAAACCGGAAGGTTAATGTCCTGATTAAGAGTCAGCATGGACACCACCTTTGGCAAGAACTTAGGGTTTGTGCGCAGGGTCACCCTGTCCCTGTGGAAAACTATACATGGTTCCTTACACATCAGGGCCTGGAGCTCTGAAACCCTTCGAGCGGAGGTAATAGCTACCAAAAGAAGGGCCTTCCATGAGAGGAAGCGTAGCTCGCATGAAGCTGCTGGCTCGAAGAGGGGTAGAACGAGTTTCTCCAGGTTGAAAAGCAAGTCCCAAAGAGGAACGATGTCTCTCCTGGGAGGTCTGATATGTAAGACCCCTCTAAGAAATGTCTTACAGACATTGAGCTTTGCCAGCATTCTGTCTCTGAAGGGATCATGATATGTGGAAACCACACACATGTGCACCTTAATGGACGAATAGCTCAGTCCTAAGTCCAGAAGGTGATGGAGATAGTCTAGCATGCGCTCTGCTGGACTACCCAGGGGATCTAGGGCACGGATCGTAGCCCAAAGACAGAAGCGTTTCCATTTCAGAGCATAGGTGACCCTGGTGGAAGGCTTCCTCGCTGCCACCGAGATCTCATCCACCCTGCTTGACACTCCTAGCCTCTCTTCCGCTAGGATTGCAGGAGCCACGTGTGCAGGTGAAGAGAGTGAAGAGCAGGATGGATGAGAGTCCCCTGCTCTTGTAAGAGCAAGTGGGTGGAGAGTGGCAACTGCACTGGAGGTTCCAGAGACAGTTGCTGGAGCAACGAATACCAGATCTGGCAGGGCCATAGACGGGCCACCAGAATCATTCTGGCCCCCTGACCAACTTGAGCAGTACTCTCTGAATGAGGGGGAAAATGGGGGAAGGCGTAAAAGAACTTCCCTGTCCAAGAGAGGGACAATGCGTCTCGGCAGAAAACACCAGGCCCTGGAGCGAGCGAGCAAAAACTCTGCAGTTTGGCGTTGTACAGGGACGCAAAGAGGTCCAACTCTGGATGGCCCCAGCGATCGAACAGGTCATCTGCGACTTCTTGAAGCAGTTTCCACTCGTGATTTAGAGAGGCAGAGTGGTGGAGACTGTCAGCGAGAACGTTCTGGACCCCTGGCAGATGAACTGCGATAAGATGCAGTCGGTGTTCTACTGCCCAATCCCATACTCTCATGGCCTCTCTGCAAAGGGGGTACAAATGAGTCCCCCCTTGCTTGTTGATGTACAAGACCACTGGAGAGTTGTCTGTCTGCACCAGGAGAGAACCTGTTGAGAATTGGTCTCTGAAAGCGATAAGCGCATTCAGCATGGCTCTCATTTCCAAACCATTTATATGTAGAGAGCTATGGCAGACCAAGACCCTTGGGTCCTGTGATCCCCTAAATGAGCCCCCCAACAGCACACAGAGGCATCTGTGGTTAAAGTCTGAAGAGGAGTGGGGCTCCAGAATGGGACCCCTCCCACTAGACTGTCGTGATGGAGCCACCATTCAAGGGAGCGGTGTACTGCATGAAAGATCTGGATTCGAAGATCCAGATCATCCGATTGGTCCCACTGGACCCTGAGATGCGATTGGAGGGTCTGCATGTGTAATCTGGCTATGGGTACTGTGGCTATGGCAGCAGCCATATGGCCTAGGAGTTGGAGAACAACCCGGGTGGGGGAAGAGGAGGCCTTCTGGAGCCTGCAGGCCAGATCCTGAAGGCAGTCTGCTCTGTCTGGGGCAGGAAAGCTCTCCACTGTTTGGTGTCCAGAATAGGACCTACACATTGCAGCCTTTGTGTGGGCCAAGGATGTGATTTTGGCCAGTTTACTGTTATCCCCAGGGAGTAAAATAGATCCGGTGTCTCTCGTAAGGCGATTAGAAGCTCCTCCTCTGACTGAGAGGAGAGGAGCCAGTCATCCAGGTAAGGGTAGATGAAGAGGCCCCTCCTTTGGAGGGCCGACATTACCACCACTAGACACTTGGTGAAGATCCTGGGAGCAGATGAAAGGCCGAAGGGGAGTACGCTAAATTGTTAGTGCTCGCCCTGGCAGCTGAAGCACAGAAACCTTCTGTGAGACTTCAGGACTTTGTTATGCATGTAGGCGTCTTGCATATCTAGAGAGCACAGCCAGTCCCCTTGATGGAGCAAGGGGAAGAGCCCTGCCAGAGTGACCATCTGGAATCTCTGGCACTTTACCGAAAGGTTGAGCTGGCTTAAATCCAGGATGGGATGAAGGTCCCCCCTTTTTTCTTCTGGACAAGGAAGTAGCGAGACTAATAACTTTTTCCCTCCTGGGCCTGTGGAACCCTTTGGATGGCCCTTTTTTCTAGGAGTTGATGGATCTCTGCTTCTAGAAGGGGACTGTGTGCTGATGGACAACAAGCCAGAGTTGGGGGGGGGTTATCCTTCGGGATAGAGATGAACTCTAGTGTGTACCCTTTTCGAATGGTGTCCAGCACCCATTGGTCTGTCATGATGCTGGACCATTCGAGTGGGTAAAGTGCAAGTCACCCTCCTACCTGCTCGTTCTGCCTGAAGGGAGGAGGGGAGCAGAGGTAGTCAGGCTGAGAGAGTGGTGTGGGCCTGGGCCCGGGAGCTTTGGGCTGCTTGGGGCCCTGGGAACCTTGAGGGGCAGGGTGACCCCGCCTCTTGAACTCCTTACCTTGGGACTGTTTACTCCCCTGTCCCTGCCCTTGTCCTTTATGAAAAGGGCATCGGCAGGCTTCCTGAGGCCGGGATTTATACATCTGGTGCACGTCGACCACCGCTCTCCCCCACCCCGACTCCTGGAGTTGCTTGGCCATCCCTTCAACTTCCGGGCTGAATAAAACGGGACCCTGAAAGGGGGAATCCGAATGGACTCTTGTAAATCCTGCTGGAAGCCCGTGAGTCTAAGCCATGACTGCCGCCTCATGCAGACCCCCCCCCGAGGCGGCTGCTCTGGAGGCCATATCTACGTTGTCATAAGATCACCTCAGGGTGCGTTTGTCAACATCCAATCCCGACTGGGCACACGCCAATACTTCTTGCTTCGAGTCGGAGTCTGGCATAGAGCTGACGAGGTCCACTGTCTTCTGCCACAGTGACTGCTGGAAGGTAATCATGTGGGCCATGAAGTTCAAGGACCTGATGGCCCCAGTGGCTGAGGAGAAGACTTTTTGGCCCCAACAGTTTAACTTTTTAGAGACGGGGTCCGGAGGTTGGGAACTCAAACGCTTTGGCTGGGAACCTCTGCTGTGAGCAGTTGTGAGGACCAAAGAGTTGGCCTTTGGTTGTTCTGCTAGAAAGGGATCGGACTTTGGAGGCTTATAAATTCTGTCCGCCTTTCTAGGGACTTCGGGAACGGAGGACGGGGTACGCCAGGTCAGGCGGGTCACGTCCTGGAATGATTCCACAAACAGGGGGATAACCAAAGGTTGGGGTTCCTTCTCTCAGAGGAACTTGGCCAGGCGCTTGCACTCTGGATCCAAGTCCTCCGTGTCCCACTCATATATATAGCCTGGATGTTTCTCATGATGTCCAGAAAGGATCGGTCATCCGGGGGGGGGGTCTGCGGGAAATCTTTAGGTCCCGGGGAGTGAGGACAAAATTCCCCATCTGAGTCAGGCTCTGATTCAGTGTTGCCCTCGTCTGAGGAGGATGTAGCAGGAAGGGAAGAGGGAGAGGGAGATGGAGATGAAGGGCATTTCCTTCTCATCCCCTTAGTGTCAGGACATGGGTGCTCACCCTCACCCCTAGGAGGGGGGCCCATGGGTGGCAGAGTAGGGACAGTGTCTGGGGGTCTACACAGGAGATCCCCTTTAACTGTATTCCACCAGATAGTGAAGAGATTCTCGATGTCTGCTACTGGGACGACCACCGGGTCCAGTGCCAGATTCAAGGGACTGGGCGTTGGGTCTATAGGCATGGGCATCTGCGGCTCATGATCCTTGGGGGCAGGTGTTGGGTCTGGGATCCCAGCATCAGTGGGCCGACAACCGGTAGTGCCTTCACCTTGTGGTCTGGCGTCCGATGTGGCCCTATCAGGCGTCCGGTCCCTCGGAGGAGGGGCGGATGGCTGGTTTTCATCCGGCGACATCCCCATGTCAGGCGTCGGGGCGCGGGACGATGGAGTAGGCAACCAGCTAGGTTTCGCTGATCTGGGGGAGGGAGCACCTTAGCCAGGGGGAGGCGTCCGAGCCCAGGCGGCCTCCTGCCTACCTGAGGGTTCTTCTGAGCGCTTGCGTTTGTCTGAATCAGGTCTGTCCTGAGCCTTAGGCTTTCTGGGGTCAACCCTGACGGTTTTGGGGGTCGATGGGCCAGGGAAGTGTGATGTCCTGACAAGGCTGACTCCCGATGTTTGCCCTGGGAAGAGGCAGGAGTGACTTAGATGTTAGGGAAGGTTTGGACAATTGGGCCGGAATCGAACCAGACCTACGGCCGGAGGTCGAGGAAGATGAGGCCTGCTTAGCTGAAGACTTCGGGCGGGACTCAGACCTGGCCCGATCCTTATCCCTGTGGTGATACTTCCCCCTGAGGACTTATCTTTCAGTGGGGAATCCCTGGCAGGAGAGGATGAACTGGCTCCTGATCCCCGCTGCATGGCCGCAAGCTTCTTGAGCAGAAAGGTCTCGAGTGCGTTGCCCCTTCTGTCACGTGTCTTCTGACTGAACTTCTGGCAATGTGTGCAGGCGTCAGGCTGGTGTTCTGGGCCTAAGCAGATGAGGCAGGCCGTGTAGTCGTCTTTGGCTGGAATCTGCTTCCCGCGCGCACACTTTGCTTTTTGCCGCGGTGGAGAGGGTGATGACATACATGAGGTGATATGAAAATGTTGACTGGAATGAAGAAATAAAGACTTCCTTCTTTGGCTGTTGACTGCTAATGAAGGCATCCGAGGAGCTGAACTACACGGGTCGACAGCGGGAAAAGAACTGAGGTGGCGCCGGGGGACTGCCCCCTATATACCACGTCTAACGCCGGGCATAGCCGACGCTAAAGGTCCCCTCGCCTCAGACTGCTACAAGTTTTCAGAAGGCCCCGATGCTCGCCGGCTTTTTAGTCCTAATGGTATTACCTGCTGCAAGAGCTCCACCCTTGAAGTCAGATCTTCATCAGTCCCTTTAGAAGCCTGAGGTTTAGCAAGCACTTCATCAGCACCAAAATTTATATTTTTTTCTTTCTGAAGGCACTTCATCATCACCTTTACTAGGCTTAGATTTAGAAGATGCCTCATCTGCACCTTGACTAGAATTTTTATTCTTTGAAGGCCCCTCATCGGTAGCCTTGGGTCTCTGTTTGGGGACAGTGGAAGACCCTTCTTCAGCCACCATTCTAAGCCTTTTTGCTCTATTCCTTGAAGCAGCAGTGCAACAAAAATGGGCTAAAATTTGACCCCACCTTTCCCCCCAATCTATGCCAGGTGTCTTCCAGTTTATTTTAGTGGTTAAATTTTCAGTTTTCATTATCATTTAGGCATTTTATGAAAGTTTGAAGGTAATTATTTCTCAAGAAAAGATGGCCGCATCATTTCTGCATAGAAATAATATTGAGGGCCCAAGGAGGGTACGAATGCAGACAAAAATTCAAGTGTACAGAACACAGCATAGGAAGCATCTAGAAAACCCAAATCAACAGTTTCATCAATATTTTTCATAACCATAGCAGAAAATTAGCTTTTTGGAATAACTTTTTTGTTGCACTGCTGCTTTAAAGTCTTTGAACAAAATTTAGAGCAAAGTGGACAATAGTGGTCTGGACCTAAACACCTTAAACACAGGTCATGGGTATCAGCTTTAGCCACTATTCTGGGGCACTTTAGACAATTTTTAAAACCTGTGGGTCCAATTCTCTTTTTAGGGATTTCTGACATGCCAATATTCAGAAAACCCCAGGAAAATAAAGCCCAAATAGGGTTAAGTTAACAAATGCGGTCAGACCCCTCGCAGTAAAGAACCGTGACTTTCTGAGGTAAAAACTCGGTAAATAAAAAGAAAAACGCCTGTTCCTGCTTAAAAAAGGGAACCGCAATAAAAATAAAGAAAGGAACCGTTGAAAGAAGTAAATGCGGTAACTTTTTTTAGCCATAAAATAAAGTAAAGGAAATACAATACAAAGAATGGGGCTGATTTCAATTCTAATAGACTGTAATTGCCGGTACTGTTACAGTGTGATTATTATCCGACGCAAATATGTATAGTAGTTTGAACTCCGCAAAATCTGTGAGATGCAAATTCAACCTGCTATACAGTATATGGATCCTTTGTGAGTACTATCTGTTTATGTATCAAGAGGTATCCTCCTGTGCTATGTATTTTGTGAGTTGTTTGCTTACAAAATAAATAATACAACCTCCCCCGCCATCACCAAAAAAACAAGGAGGTTGCCTAGTTTGCAAATCGGAATACTCTGCATTTCTCACTTAGCAGGGTCAATCAAACAGTATAAGTTTTTTATATAAGATGTTAAAATGTGTTATGAAATATGGAATGATGGACTCACCTTTTGGGTATTAGTTCAGGCAGGTCATTAATTGTAGTTCAATGTGGGATACCGTAGACATTGTGCCAAAATGGCAAGGTATGGCATTCTTTTTATATTCCTTTAATTGTATCCCCATTATGTTCTGTGGTGTCAAAAAGCCATTGTAACTACTATGGGAATTTATGTTTATATACCGGTAAGTCCCCCATGATGTATCTAAAGGGAGAGTGTTAAAGAAATCCTTGATAAGTGAATGATACTGCTCTGTAACATGCCTGTATCCCTCTGTGTCAGTTTTACTGTGTCTTCATAAAACTTATAAATAAAAAGTAAACAAAAAAAATGTCCTCCATTGTAGTCTATGGAGCACCCCCAGCACCGTTCTGGTACTGACGTTACGAAATGTGCAAGCATGGGGGCGTGGCTCCAGGGAGAGAAAAGCTGGATACCAGCGCCACACAGCTGTTCTACAAGTGCCTTATTTTTCAAATATACCGTGAAAAAAAACTGAACTTCTTGGATGAAAGTTTAAACTGGAGGGTAAGGTACCCTATATGTTTGGGGGGGGGAGAGACTGTTCAGGGTCAAAACCTGCTCTTTAACATCCAGGCAATATAGCCTGCTTTCACCGGAGATAAGAGTGTTCAGTAAAGAAGACTGGCAAGGTGACTGGTTCAGATGGAAATCAGAAACTACCTTTGGCAGGAATTTCCTATTAGTCCTGAGAGCCACTTTATCTCTGTGGAAGGAGATGTAATTGAGCGCTATACACAGGGCCTGTAGCTCACTCATCTGCCTGACTGAAGTGATAGCTACCAGAAAGACAGCTTTCCAAGTCACAAATTTCAGCTGTGTTGTAGCCATGGACTTGAATGGGGGTTCTATGAGTTTGGCAATGCAGACATTGAGATCCCATGCTGGCACCGGTTCCCTGTGAGGGGGCTGCAAGTAGGCCAACCCTTTAAAGAACTTCTTGAAAATGGGGTTGAATGCTGTAGAAAACCCTTGCCAACCGAGACATAGGCTAAGACTGAAGCCAGGTGGACTTTAAGAGTGGTGGGCTGCAAGCCCAGAGAATGTAGATGGGTGAGGTAGTCCAGCAAGACTGTTAACCCTGCCTGAGAAGGCACTACATCATGATTAGTGCACCATATCCTGGCCCGGTGGTGCTGAGGGTTGAGACGCTGGACGCCACACATTGTGCTATGCCGGCGACCTGAGTTCGGGAGCAAGCTCGAGCTCTGGGGGTCGGCAGGGACGGGGCGAGGATGAAGTGCCTGCTGGGCTGCTCTCTTCCGGGAGGGCTGGGTCTTGTCTGGTGCATCAGTGGCTCCTGGTGGAGATCGGGGGCACTGCAGTGCATTGGCTGCATGTCAGCGTGACTGATGCAGGCAGGGTTACCATGCGCCAGAGTGCTTTGGCGCGGGGGAGAACACCAGAACACAGGAAAAGCTTGGCTCCGCAGGGTAGGTGACGGCACTTGACCCCCATGCCCATCGCCAGATCCACCTCGCCTGGCCTTCCAGTTCCTCTGCCCGAGCCCTCACCTGCAGCCAGAGTCTGATCGTAAGAGCACCCGAAGAGGAGGGGCGGTCCCACTCTGGAGGGGTTAAGCTGGGGTGCTGGCTGTGGGAAGGGGGAGAGAGAGGAGGCACAAGATTGAGGGGACCTTGGGTGGGCAAGAACAGGCAGGATGCCCAAGAGTAGGCTCCGCGGGCTGCGACTGGAGCGGAAGAAAGTAGGGGAAAAAAAAAATGAGTGCACCATATGGAAAACCTCTTCCATTTGGAAGCATAGGTTTTCTTTGTGGAAGGTTTCATAGGTTTTTTCAAGCTACACAGACTTGCGTCCTTAATGCTTGCCTGGCCTATTTTATATTGGATTGTTCTTGTTTCTATAGAATTTATCTAAACCAAGTTTAAATGAGTCCATAGTTTTACTCGGTACTACTTCACTAGGTAATTTGTTCCAGTGCTGAACTACCCTTTGACTGAACCAGTTTTCCTTTTCAAGGTGTTCCATTTATCCTGTTCCCATTACAGCATATGGCTCCTAGGTTCGTACAGAAAGATCTTCCTTACTTTAAGTCCCAAATTCTCCCTTATTTGTTCATCCTGGAGTGCCTTATATATCATGCACATATCCCCTCTTATTCTATGATATTGTAATGTAAATAGTCCCAGTTTGTGTAATCTCTCCTGATATGCTAGTTTCTCATGGCCTAGTGGCGGAGTCACTGCCATCTACTGCCATGTGAAACTGGTACCTTGTAGCCTCCAGCCTGCACCTGGCTGTTTCTGCCTCATCAGCAGCCAATCCTACGGGTGCTTTATCCACCATAGCCATCACTGAGTTCCACAGCGTCTTTTGATATTGAGCAGCATAAGTCATATAATTCGCCTGTCTAATGGTCAAAGAAGCAGCTAAATACCTCTTTGCCATACTGTCAATTTTTCTGGAATCTTTCTCAGGTGCATGTGATGCCACTGGTACTTGAGCTTTGTCACAAGCTGGAATCTTTCTCAGGTGGATGTGATGACATTGGTACTCGAGCCTCGTCATAAGCTGCAGCTTCTACTACCCCTTCATGATCAGGGTGAGAAAAAAGAAACTCAGCCCCTGATCTGTCCTGCTGGTATTTCTTATCAGTTTTCTTCTCTGTGGGCAAGACATAATTTGGATTCTCCAAAACTTTCAAGACATACATAGAAACCTGCTTCTTTAGAGATTTGTTTATGGGGAGCAAAAGTCTTTTGGTGGGTACCAGACCCATCATATACAGAAATTCTGCCTTTTCTTCATCTTCCACCATTTCATTAGTGGTAGGGGGAAGGGAAGGGGAAGTAAGGGGGAAATTGTTTAACCAGGAGAGGCACACTAAGCCGAAGCTTGTTTCCAAGTGTGATCTGGGAGCACAAGGAAGTTAAGTGACTTGCTCAGGGTCACAAAGTATGCAAGTAGAGGGCTGTGGGATTCAAACCCAGGTCTCCAGGTTTGCAGCTCAGAGCCTTAAACCACTGCGCTACACTGCACTCTAAGGTGGTAAGATCCAGGGCTTCCACCATTTGTTTCACAAAGGCGTAATGCGAGAAATAGTCCTCCGGTAGCCTGGGATGGGAATCAAACTCTTTATCCAGGGAAATGTCCAGTTCTATCAGTTGCCCATCTTCTTCCTCCACCTCTTCATCATATTCCTCATAATCGGGTTCCTGGGCAAATGGAACTACGCATGGAACCGATGAAGGAACCATTGGCAGAACTGACGCTGGAACCGTCGGGGCTGCCGGTACTGGTTGCTCTGGAACCGGTACCAGACCTTGTGAAGCTGCAGTTTGCAATGCTTGGAGCACCTGCAGAGCAAGCCAGAGCAACTGCTTTGGCCGTTGGCATGGCCTGTGTATGCATTGGGAGCTCCTCTGCTTTTTCAGCATGAGGAACGGTGTGTTTTTGTTTCTGTTTTTTTCTCTGTTGGAACAGAGTCACCAGCCGGTTCCCCAGTGCACTTCGGTTTGGAGGGCTTACCTTGATCCATAGCGGTCGGTTCCGACTCCTTAGTTTTTTCCTTTTTGGAAGAAGAGAGGCTCGGCTGATCCGTAACCTGAACCGCTGGAGTAGTCATTTTCCTTTTGAAACATTACAACTTCTTCTCAATAGTTTTGGTTGGGAACGTTTTGAAAATTTCACAGTCTGCTTTAAAGCGTGGTTCACCTAGACAAAATAAGCACAAATTGTGCTTGTCTGCTTTTGTGAACACCTCCTCACACTTTAAGCAATTTTCAAACCCAGTAGGCCTGGTTTTCTTTTTCAGCCTATCTGACATACTTAAAAACCAGTAAAAATGAACTTAAGCTCGGTTCCTCAATCAAAGTTTGTATAAATTTAAAGATACAATTTGGTTCCTGTTAGACCACAGGAGTGGAACGGTTAGTTTATCACAGGAAAGAAACCATGGTCTGCCAGAAATTAAACCGAAATTCACCGAAAAGTTATGGAATAGGTCTGGCTTAACTTAATATACAAAAAAAGGTAAATGAAGTTATAAAATAAAGGGCTAACTCAGGTTCCTCAACAGCTACCAAGAACCACTGAGGAACCGCAAACTGAAGTAAATAAAGCTAAAACTAGTGTTAAACTATATCAAACTAAGATAAAGGCAGAAGATAAAATAAAAATAATACGGTTTACTGTTTTTCACGAGAAATAAATGTAAATACAGTTACTCTGAGGAGCGGTCTCATAGGTGTCTTACTATGTAGGTGGAGAATGAAATCTGAGCATTACAGAATGCAGCGGTTGGTAAGGGCAGCGGTTTGAATGGGGGCACAAGCCAATGAGTATTTCATCATTTGCATAAGTTCCATTATCTCCGGGGCAGTTCAACACAGGAGGCTGACTGTAAGAGTTAAGCATATTGAAGAATTCCTTGGTTAGAATTCAATTTCCTTCCGAAAACAATAAATTTTCAACTGTCCAGATGCAAAAAATAGCCAACCTTTAAACAAAAGGCACCACATAAATTCCTCACAATCCCAAGAACCCCTCAACTACAAGACTGTCATAGATACATACATAGACAGTGTCGGCAGATAAGGGCCTATGGCCCACCTAGTCTGCCCATTTGAGCTTGTAAGTTCAGTTTGTTTTCCTAGAAGTCTATTTCCCCTTACCCCTGACCTCTAGAATTCCTTTATGTCTATCCCATGCATTCTTAAATCCCGTGATTGTTTCAGCCCCCACCACTTCCTCTGGCAGGGTGTTCCACTTGTCCACCACCTGCTCTGTGAAGAAATTCTTTCTCATGTTTCCTCTGAATCGCCCTCCCTCCAACTTCATCCCATGCCCTCTAGTCCTGGAAACATCTTTTTCGCTTAAAAATAGTGTTTTCCTGCACCCTGTTCCTCCCCTGAAGATACTTGTATGTCTCTATCATATCCCTCTCCCTCCTCTCCTCCAGGGAGTACATGTTCAGTTCCTTCAACCTGTCTTCATAGGACTTGTGATGCAACCCATGCACCATCTTTGTTGCCCTCTCGAACCTTCTCTACCCTGTCTATGTCCTTACGTAGGTATGGTCTCCAGAACTGCACACTGTACTCCAGGTGGGGCCTCACTAGTGTCTTGTATAGCGAATTATGACTTCTCCTTTTCCTGCTGGTGATGCCCTGCCTATACATCCCAGCATCCTATTTGCTTTACCTGATGCCTTGTCACACTGTTTCCTACTTGAGGGTCATCAGAGATGACAACCCCAAGATCCCTTTCCTGCTTGGTGCATGCTATATCCTCACCCCCAACTGATATATTGTGCCAGGGTTTTGTGCCCCATATGCATTATCTTGCACTTCTTTGCATTGAATTTCAACTGCCAAACCCTTGACCATTCTTCAAGTTTCTGCAGGACCCTTCTCATTCTGTCTACACCTCTGGTGTGTCTACTCTATTACAGAGCTTTGTGTCATCAGCGAACAGTGAAATTCTGCCTTCTATATCCTGTGCAATGTCACTGATGAAGATGTTGAATAGGACCGTCCCAGCACTGATCCTGTGGTACCCCACTGGTCACTCTTCCCTCTGTGGAGTGACAGCCATTTACCACCACCCTCTGTGTCCTGCCACCCAGCCAGTTACCTACCCACCACACTACTGTCCTGCCCACACCCATATTCCCCAGTTTGTGTAATAGTCTTCTATGTGGCACAGTGTCAAGGCCTTGCTGAAGTCCAGATAGGCCATGTCCACTGCCCTCCCTGATCCACCTCCCTAGTCACCCAGTCAAAATTCAATGAGGTTGGTCTGACATGACCTCCCTGGTGAAACCATGCTGCCTTGGGTCCTGTAGTCCATTGACAACCAAATGTTCCACCAATCTCTCCTTCAGTAGTGCTTCCATGATCTTTCCCACTACCGAGGTGAGGCTGACTGGTCTGTAGTTCCCTGCTTCCTCTTTGTTCCCACTTTTGTATAAGGGGACTACATCTGCTGTCCTCCAGTCTTTGGGTACCACACCTGTTTCCAGTGATCAGCTGAACAGGATAGCCAGAGGTTCAGCCACCACCTCTCTTAGTTCTTTAAGGACCCTGGGTGCACCCCATCTGGTCCCATTGCTTTATCAGCTCTTATTACTTCCAGTTCCTTCAGGACCCTTTCTCGTGTAAAGGGACTTGTGTCCATTTCTGCACCATTCTCACCCCTTGTACTCCCTTCAGACCCATTACCCCCTCTTCCTTAGTAAAGACTGAGCAGAAATACCTGTTCAATATGTCAGCTTTACTGTTGTCATCCTCCACGCTCCCATCCTCCCCTTCAGTCTCACTATCCCTACCTTTGTCCTTCTTTTTTTTCACTTATGTACCTGTAAAGGTTTTGTCCTTTAACCACTGATTTTGCAATGTGTTCTTCTGTCTGAGCTTTGGCTTCCTTACTGTCTTCCCTGCCTCCCTTTGTTTCTCCTGGTACTTCCTATCCCCTTCTGCCTGTGTCTTTTGTATTGCCTGAATGCAATCTTTTGGCTTTCACTTTCTTTGCTACCTCTTTGGAAAACCATAATGGTCTCTCTTTCTTTTCCTATTGCTAACCTGCTTAATGCATAATTCTGTTGTTCTTATAATCCCCATTTTAAATACTGCCCACTGTTCCTCAATCCCTGATTCCTGTCCCATTCCCTTAATGCCTCTTTCAAGCATCTCCCCATTTTCCCAAAGTCTGCCCCCTAAAATCCAGGATACGTGTTTTTGTGTGGTTTGGTTCTGCTCTTTCTGTGATTTCAAACCACAATGACTGGTGGTCACTGTTACCCAGGTGCTCCCCACTGTTACCCCCATCACACTGTCCCTGTTTGTGAGCACAAGGTCCAGTATTGCCTTCTGCCGAGTTGGTTCCATGACCAGTTGCTTGAGGAAGGCACCCTGAAGGAGTCAGGATAAATCTGCTCTAGTTGATGCTGCTGCTGGGATGCTCCAGTCCACGCCTGGTATATTGAAGTCTCCAACCAGTACTACCTACCTTGTCTGCCATCCATTGGATGGCTAGCATCAGCTCCTATCTGTTTCTTCCTCCTGGGCTGGTGGTCTATAGACCACACCTGTGCGGATGGCTGGCCCCATTTTCCTTTCCAGCTTAACCCACAGTATCTCTCCCCATTTTGTTCCTCCTGGATCTGTGTGGCCTTATGTCATTTTTCACATACAGTGCCACTCCTCCTCCCTTCCTGCCTGCTCTGTCTCTTCTGAATATGTTGTAGCCAGGTATGGCCATCTCCCAGTCATGGTTATCATTACACCAGGTTTCATGATGGCACACAATGTCCAGGTCTGACTGTACCATGACAGCCTCCAGATCTTCCATCTTGTTGCTAAGGCTCCTGGCATTTGCATACATGAGCTTTCATGATTTGACCTCCCTAGACTGCTTCACTGTTCTACTCCATGAGAAACATAGAAACATAGAAGTTGGCCGAAGATAAGGACCGCAAGGCCCATCCAGTCTGCCCATTTCTTTTCTACCTTATAAATGTGCCATCGCCTTTGCTCTGTCAGTGACCTATCTATTCATAGTCATTTGTATTGCTCCCTTATGCCTATCCCATGCCTGTTTGAAGCCCTGCACTGTATTCATAGCCACCACTTGTGGTATAGCCATTCCATGCATCTACTACCCTTTCTGTGAAAAGAATTTCCTCACATTCCCCTTAATCGGCCTCCCTCTAATCTCATGCTGTGTCCTCTTGTCCTGCTATTTTTCTTATATTTAAACATGTTAGACTCTTTCACCTTGTTTATGCCCTTAAGGTGTTTAAATGTCTCGATCATATCACTCTCTCCCTCCTTTGCTCAAGGGTATATATTGAGCTCCGTTAATCTGTCCTCGTATGTCTTCTGATGCAGTCCCTGCACCATTTTTGGTTGCCCTTCTCTGGACTGCCTCAATTTGGTTAATGTCCTTGTGAAGGTGTGGCCTCCAATACTGCACGCAGTACTCCAGATGGGGCCTAACCAATGTCTTGTACAGAGGGATTATTACCTCTCTCTTACGACTTGTGATACCCCTACTAATACACCCTAACACCCCCTAGCCTTACCTACTGCTTTAGAGGTCTGCTTGGATGATTTTAGGTCATCAGTGATGATGATGCCCAAGTCTCTTTCTTCCTTTGTGACTGCTAGCAACTCCCTCCCAGCCTATAAGTGGCTTCAGGGTTTCTCTTCCCTATGTGCATGATTTTGCACTTCTTTGCATTAAATCCCAGTTGCCACTCTTCTGACCATTCTGCTAGTTTATCCAGATCTCTTCTCATTCTGCCGAATTCATCTGGATCATCTACTCTGTTGCAGATCTTGGTGTCATCTGCAAACAGACAAGCCTTACCCTCTAGTCCATCTGCGAGGTCACTAATGAAGATGTTGAATAGGACTGGCCCCAGGACTGATCCCTGAGGTACCCACTTGTGACTTGCATCTCTTCTGACTGTATACCATTTACCACCACTTCTGTTTTCTGCCAGTCAACCAGTTTGCCACCCAGTTGACCAACTCTGACCACCCGAGCCTACCTAGCTTATTTATCAATCTTCTATGTGGAACAGTGTCAAAAGCTTTGCTGAGTCAAGGTAGGCGACATCAACTGCTCCCCTTGGTCCACCACTCTGGTTACCCAGTCAAAGAAATCTATGAGATTAGTTTGACAGGACCTTCCTTTTGTAAACCCATGCTGTCTTGGATCCTGTGCCCCTATGGATTCCAGGTGTTGCACTATCCTTTCCTTAAGGAGTGCCTCCATAATCTTGCCCACTACTGAGGTAAGACTGACTGGTCTGTAGTTCCCCGCCTCCTCCCTGCCACCACTCTTGTGGAGTGGGATCACATGAGCCCTTCTCCAGTCTTCTGGGACCTCCTGTGCTCAGAGACTCACTAAACAATTCTGCTAATGGCTCTGCTAGTTCCTCCTTTAGCTCCTTAAGTACCCTGGGATGTATGCCATCAGGTCCCATTGCCTTATCCACCCTGAGCTTAGCAAGCTCTTGTAGGACCCTTTCTTTTGGAAGGGAGTAGTGCTCACCTCCCTCCCCCTGTGTCCATGATGCTGGAGCTGTGGCCCTGCCTACCTTCTCTTCAGTAAATGCTGAGCAAAGTATCTATTTGGGATAGATGCCTTTACAGGGTCCTCCTCCTCACATGCTCCCTTTCTCCATTAAGCTTAGCAATACCCCTCTGGACTTTCTCCTTTCACTAATGTATCTATAGAAAGTCTTGTCACCTTCTTTACTGTTGTGCTAGTGTTTCCTCAGTTTGGGACTTTGCCTGCCTTACTGCCTTACCTGCTTCCCTCAGGGCAGTTTGGTATGCCTCCCTATCTTCATCCCGCTGTGTTCTTTATATTTTCTGGAAGGCCAGCCTTTGGCTCTGACCTTTTCTGCTACTGTATTTGAGAACCAAAGTGGTTTCCTTCTTCTTTTGCACTTCCTTTTCTGTCTAACACAATGGGATGTTGCTTCAAGTATTGTATCCTTAATGCTTGCCCACTTTGCCTGTACCTCCTCACCTGTGTTTCTTTTTGCCAGGGCTAGCTTAACTCTGTTGGCCATCTTATCAAAGTCAGCTCCTCTGAAGTCCCATATTTTTGCTTTGGAATGGGATGATTTAGATGTAGTAGCCAAATTGAACCATACCATGTGATGGTCACTGGCCCCCAGGTGACCTTCTACCTGGAGATCTGTGATCCCTTCTTTGTTAGTCAGTACTAGATCTAGGATAGCCCTGTCTCTGTGGGTTGCTGTACCAGTTGTTTGAGGCCCTCCCCTGCAGGGAATCCACTATGAGTCTAGTTCTGGCAGATGTTCCTGCTGGTATTGACCAATCTGTATCTGGCATGTTGAAGTCTCCCATTATCAGAACCTCCCTTTAGCTGTCATGTTTTGTATATCTTCTAACAGTAATGTGTCTATGTCCTCCTCTGGTCTGGGGGCCTGTAGACAACCCCAGTTCTTATGGCTGTCCCATTTCCTGTTTCCAGGGTGACCCACAGTTCTTCTGGCTCCTTATGTGTATTCTAATTTCTGTAGCTTTGATATTTTCATTAACATACAGGGCCACCCTCCCCTTTTGCACCTCGGCTCTCTGAACAATACATAGCCAGGTACTGAAGTCTCCCAAGTGTGGTTACTGGTGAAACCACGTCTCACTAATTGCTACTATGTCCAGTTTAGCCTCTGACATAATTGCCTGCAGGTCTGGGATCTTATTTCCCAGGCTGTGAGCATTTGTGTACATGATTTTCCATTGGCCAGATTTTGGTGTGTTAGTTGTTGGGTGAAGTTTGGCATTACCCCTGTGCATCGTATGGGGAGACAAACCTTTTTTCTTACCTGGTGATGCAAATGAACGGCAAACACGCTGAATTCCTGTTTGACCACTAGCTGAGGGGGGA
Source organism: Neoceratodus forsteri (assembly GCA_016271365.2). Classification (NCBI taxonomy): domain Eukaryota; kingdom Metazoa; phylum Chordata; order Ceratodontiformes; family Ceratodontidae; genus Neoceratodus; species Neoceratodus forsteri. Next base: position 691,799,671 of record CM028129.1, read on the forward strand.
AGGGTGTTCTTCCCATTCGACGCGTCTGGGTGCTGCACCTCTCCCATTGCTAGTTTAAATATTCTGCAAAGACGTCAAACTTCTGCCCCAATGCACTGACTCCTCTTTAGTCAGATGCAGTCCATCAAATTTAAAGAACTTTCGCTCCCAGAACTGTTGCCAGTTCCTACAAATCTGTGTCCTTTTTCCTGGCACCAGTCCTTGAGCCACGTGTTTAGCTCCCCATCTCCCCTCTCTGACCTTCCGTCCATCTGCTCCCTTCTCCCAGACTGGCAGGATCTCAGAGAAGGAGATGTGCAGCAAATAGATGGTGGTTTGTCACTCAGCCTAGTCAGGTGTTCCTTGGTCTCCACAACTGACCCGGCTGGAGATCATTAGTCCCTATGTACTAGGACATCAATGTTTTCTCCTGCTTTGTGAACAATTTTAGCAATGCGGTCAGTGTCTCTCCATGCTGATGTACCCGGAGACATCTGACCATCACCCCTGGCTGGAGATGGGTATCAACTCCGAATCATGGAGTCTCCTATGATCAGTTTTTGATTTTTTGTGCTTGTTTAGTTTTGGTTCCTGATTTGGGTGAGTATTGTTGTGCTAGCTCCTGTGCCACAGTGTCCTGCTCTGCAGTGTCTTCTGCCTCTTTATTTGATTTCAGAGATAGAGGCAGATACCTGTTTGTAGTGTTTATATGGTTTTGGAGGTAATGTGTTGGAGAGTAGAGAGTGATGGGGCACCTGATTTGCTCCTCCTAACCACCTGCCAACCTCCTGGACCAACTACCCTCTGTGGTCGAGGTTTTTCTGTTGGATGCTGGGAAATGGCGGGTGGTTCTTATAATGTATTTCCTCTTCAATATGAAATTTGAGGCGTGCAATCTCTGCCCATGCTGCCTGGAGCTGAGACCCAAGATCTCCAAAGGCTCCAGCATGTAGGACAGTGTCCTAAATCTTGTAAGACTGTCCTTCTGAAAATTGTTCCACAGTACCTGCAGTTAATGAAATCCATTCCAAATAAGTTGCTGGGTTTGTAACCTAGTCAGAGTAATTAGAAGGAAAAAATGCAAGTAATGGTTTAATTGTGCTTTGTTTAACTTGTTATAACAAGTTAAATTACTAGTGCCCTGTAAACGAGATCACCTTTGTGGAGGCCCCACTGATCCGCCCTTCCTGCTCTGCCACAGGAAATGTCACAACTGTGGTACCCTATGAAAGGAGTGTAGCGTGGGGTGGTTGGGGATGGGGGTGGGTGGCTGGGCCCTTCCCCTGCCTAAAAAGAAGAACCACGGACGAAAGAACAAGGAGGTAAGAGCAGAAACAATCAGTCAACAACAAATGCAGTAACCCTGAAAGCTTATCCTAATGTTAGATAAAACTGTAAAACCTGTAAAGCACCACCTGTAATAATTTCAGAGAAGATATACCCTGTAAGAAACACTTTGCTCCAGAGAAAATAAAGCAGTAACAGAAGATATACCTTGCAAAAGACAATTTGAATCAGAAGATTACAGCAGTAATCTGTTAGCACACACCTGTAGGCACACCTTGTAATAATGCAGAAGAAGGTATACCAGCAACAACAATTTGAATCAGAGAAAAATAAAGCAATGAAATGTTAGCAACAAACAGTAGCAATCCCTGTGAGTAAAAAATAAAAACACCACCACACAGTAAATCTGCTTAGCCAAACTAAGTCTTAATCCTTCTCCCTTGCTCTGGTAAGTTTCTCTACTCTGCCTTTCAAGCAGTCTTAGAAGGAAAGAGCTCAGGTGAAGCTAGGTGCCTTGGCCAGCAAACCAAGTCTTCTACTCCAGACCCTTCCTTGGGTGTCATTTATCCCTGGTTCTCCTTGCTGTCTGCCCTTCTGCTGAATTTTGCCCCTTTTCTGCTTATCCACCTTTTGGACACTAATCTCCATCTTTTGCACACTGCTTTGCAGAGATAGCCACTCCTCTGGTTCACTGGTTCCATTACTAGCTGTGGGGGGTGAGCAAGTAGGTACCATCCTTGCTGGCCTGCCACCCCCCTTTGCTAGTTTAAATGCTTGTCAATGTAGCATTTAAACTTATCATTGAGTGCTTGAATTCCTCCAGGATGGATGCAGGCCGTCAGGCTTGAACAAACCTCCATCCCTCCAGATGGGTCCCCAGTCACCAATGAATCCAAACCCTTCCTCACAGCACCAGTTCTTCAACCATGAGTTAAAGTTCCTGGTGCATGCACTCCTATGCTCTCCTTGCCTTCCACAGGTAGTACTTGAGAAAGTGACAGAAGTAGCTACTTGCTTGAGACCCTCCCAGTTTCCTAAACTCTTCCTGAACTTCCTTTGGCTCCCCATTTGCCAAGTCATTAGTACCTAGGTGGATAATGACATCCAGCTCACCCTCTGTCTTGCCTTCCCAGTGATCCCCAGTATCTTCCTTCCATCCCTCCATGCTGTGGCACCTGGTAGGCACCTCACCTCCCTGTCCTCCCCCTCCTGTGTTCCTAGCTGGATCCCTCTTACGATGGAGTCCCCCACCAGGATTCGCTTCCTCCACCTCTGGGGTCCACTGCTTCCCCCACTGAGGTCACCTCCTTGCCTAACCTCCACATCCTTTCCTTCCACTTCCCTGGGTACCTCTATTTGGTTGTCCTCATTTGCCAGTGTGGCATATGAGTTCTTGAGAGGAATAGGATCTGGGCTGTGCCTCTGCCTGACTGCTCTAACCCTCCCTGAGCCCACTGTCATCCAAGTGCTCCTCGTTCTCGGCATCCTTTGAGGCAGCTGCATTGGACTGGGTGGTCCCTGGATAGGGGTGATGGTACTCCTGACCCAGTTTACTTCCGCCTGAGTCTGGCTACCTCATCCCGCAGTCCCGAGAGATGCATGCAGATAGGGCAGCACCTCAGTGTCCAGAAGGTCTGCCTGAATATGGCTGCCCCACAGCCACTGCATTGCACCACTCCACACATTATACTGCAATTCCACTACTTATCTGCTACTGAAGCTCTCTTAGTTCTCTTTTTATTTATTTACATGACTACAGAAACAAGAAAACTGAACACTGAAAGCTTGGATCACAAACAGCTCCATGCATATCACTCCACAAATGTAATTCAATTGCACAAAACTGGGCAAAGCACAGAACTAATTTACCTGTGGGGAGTCAATGGGGAATAGTTCCTTATTCACCCTGCCTTGCACTCTGAAACTAAACAAAATAATCACATCACAACAGCAGGCTACAATCTTTATTTACTACCTAAAAATTTGAGAAAAACAGAGTGAGGGAACGAAGAGCATCTAGTTTAATAAAATACTAATATTAAACTTTTAAATAAGCTAAATTGAAATGGAGCTTTCAAAATTAGTAAAGCGACAATCTGTGGAGCAACAATCCAGGGTGACCACTCTCTTCAGCAGAAACTACTGTAAAGATTTGCTGTCAGAATATTGGAAGCCTGGAGACCAGCACAGCATAGAAGGCAGTCTTAGAAATCCATCAAAGTTCTAGAGCATCAAGCTGGAGTGGGAATAATGCTGTAGTTTAAATCACCAAATAACATTTACATTGTTAGCAGACACTTGTTTTTGAATAGTAAAAGAGATTCACCCAGGCATTTGTTCAGTAAGTCTCAGCACTTCAATCTCCCAGCAAGAAGGAACCAACCACCACCATGGGGGCCACCTTTATAGTGAGGGACCAACCCTCTCTTTCAATTCCCATCCTTCTCTGAAACAGATTTCCAGTGTTAGCTTTCCACCAAAAGAGCAATTTCTTAAAATTATTTTAAGAAGCTTTAGGCTGGCCCGGTGGTGCTGAGGGCTGAGGCGCTGAACACCTTACCTCATGCTATGCTGGCAACCCATGTTCGTGAATGAGTACGGGCCACCGGGGGTCGGCAGGGGAGGAGAAGGCCCCAGCAGCCACTATGACTGGCCCATGGTGGTGGCTGGGGGACAGCACACTGACGCTTAGAAAGGGGAGGAAAGGAGGCAGATGCTTGGAGCTGCGCATGCAGACGCATGCGTGCTCTCTCCTTAGGGCGTCATTGCACTCCGCCACTCCTAAGGGGAGAAAAAGTGAAAAGAGTCCTGGGCACGGCACGACGACAGCCGATCTCCGCAGGCCTCGCTCTCGCAAATAGCGGTAACCTGTGCACCAGATCCGTTGCGGCGAGTTGAGGGATCCCCACCGCCCCGCCGTGGAGGGCAGCGGAAGGTAGGCTGCGAGTGGGGGATGGGGCTGGGGGATCAGGCTTGAAGGTGTGCCGCCCAGGAAGAGAGAAAGAAATTAACTGTAAAAAAAAAATGGAGCTTCCCAGTACCTGTAATTAAATTATTAAACAGCACCATGTCCACTTAAAGGGGAACATTTATTAACAGTGGTCACAATAGTCTGAAAGCCCATGAAAAGCTCTTAAGTGAGGTACTGGTATTCTCTGTAACTGGAAGCAGTCAAGAGATATTTATGATTAACTCTGCCCCATACTGATATTACACTGCCACCATTTTTTGAACCTTGTGATGTCACCGACAATCAACCTGTGACTAACCACATTGTAGTCATACACAACAGCTTGGTCGTCTTTGACATCGAAAGGTTCTAAAAATTATGGCAACATAGTATCACTCTGGGGCAGACATACTCCATGTACCCCTTTAAAATCTGTACTTTCCTCAAGCTCTGCTCACTCCCAGTTTCTCATGACAGTAAATGAAGTCAGCGCAGTTTCTAAGTCTCACACAGGAAAACACAGCAAACATTCATTTTAATAATAAAAGTGACCCGCAGGCATTTGCCCAGTAAATCATAAATCTGAGCCATCTCTCAGCAACAAGAAACACATGAATGTGTCTCTCTCGTCACACACACACACACACACACACACACACACACACACACACACACACACTCATGCAACACACGTGGGAAGGTAATACAGTTAATGGGTCTGCACCTACATACAGTAAATTAAGACAGACATGTTTTTAAACAGAAGAAAATTTATTTTAAAAAATTTAAATGATATACAAAATGTATATAGTATTATACCCCAAGTATTGTTTTACCCTTTCCAATCTACAGTACATAAAACAAACACCATTTCAACAGCTAGTTTGTGCCGTAGAACTGTATCTATAAGATACACTACATAAATATTTATAGGGTTCTATATTTATACCCTTGATTTAAAAATGACAATAGTACCTTTGTTAGAAACAAATTCAACAAATATCGATTTGACAAGAGGCTGTCGTATTGAATATTTAACAGGTTTGCAGTAATTACACTACATTTAATTGCATTACGTTGCATTGCAATCTGCCCGTATTTTACTCAATGCAATCCATCACTTTCATATATGTAAAAGGTGTACACTACAAATGCCATGACATTACTGGTATTTCTACATGATTTTACATATATTAAAATTCAGAGTACATTCTGTTTTGATATACTGGCAATCAGAAATCCTTACAGGACTTTAGGCAGATTTTTCTTCTAAACCTGCTCTAAAATAAACATTGTCAATGCACTTCCCCATTTTTGTTTTTCAAGGCAACTTTATAATTGGAATAATAAATACTATTCTCTTATTTACACTAGAGTTGTAATGGCTTTCCATATGAATATTAACAGTTAATTGATAAAACTGAAAGGCTCTGAAAAGCAATCTCTTTCCAGTTATATAATTTAACATCAATTTTGTCCATTTACACTGTTTTAATGTTATAGTACATCACTATTTAAAATATTTGCCACTATTCCTTGCAGCTAGTCGCCTACTGTATTGCAGGCCAATATTATGATATTTGTTTCACTAGCATAACCTGACAATATGGGTCTTACTGCACCCGGACAGTACCATACAGAGCTATTTTCTTTTATACCATGGATAAATGTAACCCCGTTTTATTACAGAATTTTTTTTTACTACTTGATCTCCATCATTTTCTTCACTGCCTGACAGCTGTGAACTTGTAACAAAACAGAGCATTCAGTAACACAAATTCTTGATATCCTTTAATTGCTGTAATAAAACTAGTAAATAATGGCATTACAATTATGTATGTAAAAGACTACACGAGGGATCACAGTATTCAGTAAAAATACTTTGTATCTGTAGTACTCTTTGATGGTACTTCAAAGTAACTTTCAGGATGAAAGTAAATGCAATGTTCCTGACTCTGTGTGCATCGGTGGTTTAGCCAGATCTTTACAGCATCAGATGGAATGAGTTGTCAGTGTCTTTGGCATTGCTTCCAGGCTGAATTAACACATCTGGATCATCACCTTGAGGTAAGGTAATATTGTCAGGGGTATAATCATTTCTCTTCAGATCTAAAACGATGCAAAAGTAAATCAGTATTAGTAACAGCATAATTTCATTGTGACCCAAGTAAATTACAGCAGACTTTGATTCATCTCTTATAAAGAAAATGCCAGCCAGTAAGAGGTGATTTTTCAATGTTCCACAAACGTAGGAGTAAGTCAATTTTCTAATTAGATGTGGATTGTCCTAGTGGGACCTAAAGTCCACAAAATCTGTTCAGATATACTTGAATTTAGACAAGATGATGGTCCCTACTGAGACATTCCATTAACTGTCAATTAAGAATGACTCTTACTTTTAAGGATGTGTTTCACATTTGTTTTCATTAACAATTAAGAACTGCCATTATGGTATTTGTGAAGTAAAATAGCAGATTAACTCTGCTTATTGAACTGTTCATGAACTTATTAATGCAGATTAGTTTCAGATTGATTATGTCAGTTAATTGCTATTTTTCATGTTATTCAACTAGGTATGACACGCTAAAAAAAAAAAAAATCCATTTACAGGACAGATCCAGGCCAGAAGGCACAGGTTAAAGAAAAAAAAAAAGAAAATTACAGACTCACCGTAATTCTTGATCTTCCAAGATATTTTCACCATACAATACTGCTGGGTTCAAGCCAGAGACACAGGACCCCGTGGGAGTGTATAGCTTTAAAAGTCTTGAGGAGGGGTGCCGATGGCACCATCCTCAAAGCAAGACGTAGAACGTGGTACTTGTGGATTGGCCAGTAACTGACATCAACTCCCCAACCTCCTCAGTTCTGCTCGCTGGAGAAGGGAAAAACAGAGGAAAGGGTGGAGCAAGGGGCCCAAGGGACAGGAACAGGAAAGGATATAAACTTAAAATTCTAAGGCCGACCACAGGAGAGAGAGGCAAGGACTCTAGGCTGGTTTTAGGGACCCAGGGGTGACCCAAACCACTGGGCAGGCCAAAGAGAGGTAAAGAGGAGAGGAGAGAAGACAGACAGAGAGAGAAGAACGGAGTTCCAAAACCCCATTCAAGGATGAGTAGTGACAACGTTCCTCTTAGGATAGGTTGAGAGACTTCCCTGTAGAATTCAGACAGGAAACTGCCCTCCATGCAAAGCTTAGAACAGAAGCTAGGCTTATGTCCTATCTATGTCATCCATGGCACTTATCGAAAAAGAGTAGGGGAATTTCCCCGGTGTCCTGGCCAAATTTCCCTTATTCACTAAAAATACCACCAACAGCTTAATCTGGTTCAAGGTCAGTTGGCATTCATCTGTATCCCCTCCCCCGGGTTGTGCCTGAAAATAGGCAGGATTTGTCTAGTGCACTTACCCGGTCAACAAAAACTAAATAAATAAATAATAAATATGTAGAATCTCCAAGGAATGCCTGAAGGAGAGTTGTTCTAGAAGCCCCCTTGCAGACAGGGTGCTATCAGCAAGGCATAAGACACTGCATTCAATACCTGCCAAGAAGACATAGAATGTGTGTTCTCTGCCCCCTCCCCTGCTTTTTTTTTTTTTTTTACAGGGAAGACCTAACCATGGACTGGGGCAAGATACTCCAGAGAGGGTGTTTTTCTCTCTCTCTCTCAAAGGGTCAGAGATCACTCCTGGAGGCAGTGTCCCCATGGACACGGAGGCACACCTAACCAAGGAGGTATCAAGTACTGTACATCTCCAGCCAGAAAAGGGCGTATTCCTAAAGGGCAACCCAGCCACCACTATCTTTGAAGTGGTGGGAGGTAAGAGAGAAGTCTGAGCCCTTCAAATGGTATGTAGGGAACAGAGCATCTCCGGACGAGGGAGCTGCATGGGGATCCTACCCAGATCAGTTACCTAAGGTATCCAAGGTAGAGCAAAAAGGTGGAGAGGGCCCTGGAAGGTACCCAGAAGGGGGTAAAGATATGAAGGTGGAGAAGAGGAGCTCGAAGGCCTGCCAAAAGAGGCATGCTTCAGAAGAGTTGCCTGCAACAAGGTGTGCACTGTAAGCTGGTGCAATGCTAAGAGCAGAATACTGACCCCAGATGAGGCATTGGAAATTACATATCTATATATATGCCCCAGCAACAAGGGTGCCTGAAGCCCTCCGCACCATGGGCAACGCAAGCCCCAGGGGCCTGCACTAAAGAAGGCAAGGTGTCCCTGCTCGCCTTCTCCCTCCAGAAGATAACATGAAGGCCTTTCCTGGAGGAAGGGCCTAGGAGGTGCCAGAAGGGGTGGCCCTAGAGAAAGGAGAAGGCCAACACGGAGGAGGCACTGCCCAGGGGTCTGGTCATGAGGGGAAAGTGGCGGAAGAAGTAAAGACTGGTGAAAATATCTTGGAAGATCAAGAATTACAGTGAGTACATAATTTTCATATCTTCCAGTGATCGGTCTTCACCATTCATTACTGTTGGGTGAGTACCAAGCACCACCTAGGTGGTGCTGACACTTCCCTGAGGGAAGGAACCTCTCTCAGCCTCCTGTGGAAGAAACAACAAGATGAGGGGGCCTTCACGTGTCTGGTGAGACCTGAAACTGGTCAGGGGCAGGTGGAGACTCTTGTAGTCTAGGAGATGGAGGGTGCCTCCACAGCTCTCACTTGGCCATGCGGAAAAGAAATGCCCCGGAAAGGTGAGGTAGATACCCACACTGGGCCAAAGGTGACAACCGGGACAGATGAGGCCATGCTGTCCGCCTGATGCAGGCTGCTGTTCCTACTGATCTGATGTTACCTTGTTGGTGTCATAAGATACCCTCACCTGGTGTCTTGCTAACTCCAGGCCCCTCATAGAGATGGTAATGGCTCGTCGGGTTGCCCTGCAATCAGGCATGGCTGCAAGGATCAGCCCCAGAGTGGCCCACAGGTGCCTTGCATAAGCTGCCTGGTGTGCCTGATGAATGGATATAGACATGAGGAAATGTGCCAAGGAGAAAACTCTCCTCCCCCAGTGATCAAACTGCCGAGTTAGATTCTGGGGGATGGTCTTGCTGAGCGCAATGACGCCCAGAGGGGGGTATCCAGCCACTCCATGCCCAAAGAGGGATGGGGCATAGCTCCTGGAGACCCCGAGGTGGTGCACAGTACCTGCGCTGGCAGTCCCTTGGAGATGGAATAGAGGAAGGGGGAAACTGCCAGACACTGTGCGACTACTCCAAGAGTGGTTGAGTCCATGGAGGGATCACTGAGGATTCTGAGCTGCACTCCCCAAGGACTGACAGCGACCCACACACAGGATTGTGGCCTACAATATGGGGAAGATGAAGCTCCTCCAGCAACGTCAAGAGGAACTGCTGATAAAGTACAGTTATGCAAGAACTTACTGCAACAATAGATCTTCGAGAGACGCTCTTGCAGCAAGCAACACCGGTAGGACTCTGCCGCCAAGCACTAGGATCACATGGAAAACTTCCAGCTAGCATTTTACCACGGAGGACCACCCCACGCCGATGTCAGTCATATAACATCAGTACAGGCTATATAGGAGGGCAGTCCACCACACCTACCTCAGTTCTCCCGCCGGAGACTCTGCATGGCCAGCTGATGGAGAACCGAGGAGGTTATCCTGAGAGCCAAAGCAGAGACAGAAGTTGATGCAATAGAAAAAAGGAGCAGGGGAAAGAAGGGAAAGAAAGCAGGGCCAGCTGCAAGAACTTCTCTCGAAGATCTACTTTTCCAGTAAGTCCTTACGTAACTGTACTATCTTACTTCGAGAAAGGCTCTTGCAGCAGGCCACACTGGTAGGATTGAGTCCCAAGCAGTACCAGTATCACCAGGATGAAATTACTGGGAGGAAGAACAGACACCAGTCAATAGTTCACGACAGAAGGCCCTGAAGGACTGCAAGGCCAAAGCAGGCTCTACGCCTAGAGGCGATGTCCAGACTGTAATGCTTAGTGAAAGTGTGGACAGAACTCCAGGTGGCAGCTGTACAGATGTCAGCAGCAGATCCATTTCTGAAGCAAGCTGTAGAGGCAGCCATACGCCTGGTGGAATGGCCCTTGACCACCCCTGGAAGGGGCCTGTTGTATTTGTAGTAGCAATAAACAATGCAATTAGCTAACTACTTAGACAAACACAGTTTGGAAACAGGAGCAGCCTCTCTCGTGGGGGCGAACGAAACAAACAACTAGTCAGTTTTCCTCAAAGACTTGGTGTGGTTTGTATAATACCGCAACATTCTGTGAACATCCAAAGTACGGAGCAAGGCCTCCCCCCATTGGAATTACTCAGGAAAATAAACTGGAAGGTGGATGGATTGATTTAAAGTAAAATGACACCACCTCAGGTAAAAACTTAGGATTAGTATGTAAAGACACCCTGTCTTTGTGAAAAACCAAATAAGGTTCTTTACACATCAGAGCCTGGAGCTCGGAAATCCTTCGAGCAGAAGTAACAGCAACTAAAAAGAACACTTTCAACGACAGAGAGTGCAGCTCGCAACTCGCGGTCGGTTCAAAGGGAGATAGAGTGAGTTTCTCCAATATAAAATTAAGGTCCCATGGGGGGACTGGGCCTCGAATGGAAGGTGTCAGATGCAGAATGCCCCACAAAAAAGTGTGGGATACCTCAAGCTGGGCAACAGCTTTGCCCTCGATAGGTGCATGGTACACAGAGATGGCGGAAAGGTGCACCTTAAGAGATGAGTACCCCAGGCCTGAATCCAAAAGGGAAAGGAAGTACTCCAACACCTGACTAACCGGGCAGGTGAATGGATCCAAATGGTGAGCAGCAGTCCAAATGGAAAAGCACTTCCATTTCATAGAATAAGCGGCCCTGGTGGACGATTTCCTGGCTACTACTAGGATGTCAGTGACCCTAGAGGATACCCCAAAGCAGGCAATAGCTAGGTCCACAGGAGTCACACATGTACATGCAGGGACCTGAGGTCTGGATGGACCAGACTGCCCTGATCCTGGGAGAACAAGTCTTTGCACAGAGGTAGAGGCACTTGAGGTTCTGCAGTGAACTGCTGTAGCAGAGGAAACCGGATCTGGAGTGGCTAGAAGGGAGCTATGAGAATCATCGCCGCTCCCTCCAGCTGAAGCCTGAGTAGAACCCTCTGCAACAGTGCGAAGGGAGGAAATGTTTACAGAAACCTTCCCTTTCAAGACAGGGACAATGCATCTCGCCAGAAAATTCCAGGCTTGGGATTGAGTGAGCAAAAATGCGGCAGTTTTGCATTGAGTGGGGATGCAGAAGTCCAACTCTGGATGCTCCCAACTGTCGAATAGATCTTCGACCACTGAGGTGAGTTCTCACTCGTGAGTCTGAGACTTGGAGTGGCTGAGACTGTTGGCCAAGACATTTTGGATGTCTGGAATATGAATGGCCTAGAGCTCCAGATTGTGTTCAATGGCTCAATACCAGACTCTCATCGCCTCCCGACACAGGGGGTTAAGAGCGAGTCCCCCCTCCCTCATTTGTTGATGTAACAGATGACACACATGTTGTCTGTCTGCACCAGTAATGGACCCGGAAGCAGATGAGACTGGAAGGCTTGCAGAGCACAAAGGACCGCCCTCATCTCCAGGACATCGCTAGGCACTGATTGCTCCATAACCGACGAGGTACCCTGAGTCTGATGGTCGGCCAAATGAGCACCCCATCCCATGCCGTATGCATCCATGGTCAGGACCTGGTGGGGGGCTGATATCTGGAGAGGAACTCCCCGAAGCAGACTGGCTGAGTCCAACCACCAGCCCAGAACTCTCTGGACTGGGTTGGAGACTAAGACCAGCTGGTCAAGGTCGTCTGTGTGTTGATTCCATTGGACTTGTAGGGTCCACTGCAAAATCCACATGTGCAGTCGGGCCAACAGTACCATGGCAATCGATGCCACCATATGACCCAGGAGGTGCAGAATGACTCTGGCAGGGACCTGACAGCTCGGGGAAACCAAGTGGGCCAGCTCCATCAGATGGGCCGCCCTGTCCCCTGGTAGAAAGGCCTTGCCCTGGCAGGTATCCAGGACAGCCCCTATGTATTGTAGGTGTTGGCAAGGGGAGAGGCAGGACTTCAGGAGATTAACTGTGATTCCCAGTTCCTGGAAGAGACAGGAGGGGCATTCCAGAGTATGAACCAAGCGCTCCCTGGAGGTGGCTGCAAGCAGCCATTGTCCAGGTAGGGAAAGACATAAAAGCCCTGTCTTCGCAATACTGCTGCCACTACAGCCAGGCATTTTGTAAATACTCAGGGGGCCAAGAAAAGACCAAAGGGGAGGGCCCAAAATTGGAAGTGGGCACCCCGAAACTGGAAGTGGAGGAAATGGCGGTGAGTCGGAAAAAATCTGAATGTGCAGGTAAGCGTCCTGCATGTCCAGAGAGCGCAGCTAGTCCCCTTGATGCAGCAGGGGCAGCAGACCCTGGAGAGTCACTATTCTGAAGCATTTGTACTCTATGTAGAGCTTCAGGCTGCTTAAGTCTAGGATGGTCTGCAGGTCCCTGGTCTCTCTGGGAACGAGAAAAAAGTGGGAATAAAATTCCTTTCCCCACTGAGCCTGCAGGGCGGGCGCTATAGCTCTTTTTTGCAGAAGCACCTGGATTTCTTCCGAAACCAGAGGCAGATGTTCGGGAGGGTAGGAAGAGTGGACAGGAGGGGTCTCGGGTGGCCACTCCACCAGTTCCAGAGTGTGACCCCAAACAATGATCTGGAGCACCCACTTGTCTGTGGTTACTGCTTGCCACCCCCTCGTAATGGAGAGAGAACCGACCCCTGACCACCTCCCATGGACTCTCGGTGGGGGTGGGGTGGGGAGGTGGTCAGTTAAGGACTCAGGAGGTGGGGGCAGGAGCTGGCAGGGGAGCCGTGGGTCCCAAGGGATTGAGCAGGAGTGGCCCCTGTGGGTGCTTTAGTGGTCTTTCGGTGTTGCTGGCCCTTGGAAAGCTGGCCTCTGGCTTGCTTGCGGGAGGACCTACGAAAGGACTGGAGATGACTTGCTCTAGGCCGAGTGTGGTAGAGTGAATGAACTGACCTGAGGACTTTGCCTGATTCCTGCAAGTTAGAGATGAGGTCTTGGACATCACCCCCGAAAAGCAATGAGCCCCTGAAGGAAGCATCTAAAATGCCAGCCAGAACATCTGGGGCAAAATCAGAAAAGTGGAGCCAGGCACAGTGCCAAAGGCAAATGCCAGCCAAAGCCCCATGTGTCTACGGTATCATAAGATGCCTGGAGCAAGTGGGTACTCACATCCAAGCCTGACTTTATGAGTTGGGAAAGCTGAGTTTTGACAGGATCCTCAGGCAGTGACTGGATCAGGTCCCTGACTTGATCCAAGAGGGCATTCTGGTACTGAATCATATGGGTCTGGTAATTAATGTCCCTAATGGTCAAAGTAGCTGAAGTGAAGATGCACTTACCAATTTGGTCCAGCTGCCGAGATTCGCGGTCTGGGGGGAGAGCACAAAGGTGCTAGGCCTTCTTAGTGCAGTTGTGGGCCACATTAACGCCCACAGAGTTCACCTCAGGCTGGTTGCTCAGAAAGGGTCTGCCAGCCAGCGAGTGATAAAGCCGGTCCAACATTTTGGAAAGAGGAGAGATAGTGGAGGGGTGAGCCTATGCCGCTTTGGTGACATCCTCATATGATTCAATCACGGGTGGCACCACGATGGGCAGGGCATCCGTTTGATGCAGGAAAATAGTGAAGTGGCCTCTCTCTGGATCCTGCTCCTCCATTTCCCATCCCATGACTGAATATGACGTATCGCGTCCATGAAGGACGGGTAGTCGGGCGGGGACTTGGGCACCTCCTTGGGCATTTCCTCACCCCCCCCCGAAGACTCTCCTGGGGAGGAAGAAGACCTCAAAGATTCTGAATCAACCTCCTGAGTATTTGCTGTCCAGCATCGACATCAGGGGCTGGTGCTAGTCTCGTCTGACGTCTGTACCTGTGTCAGGCCTGGCGCCAGAGGACCCCAAAGGATGGGGGTCGGAAGGCCCAGCCCTGCCCCTGGGCTGCAGATCCGGGGTGGATCCAAGGCAGCCCCTGCGAGGTGGGGGTCTGCTTCTGCATGGATGCCCACTATACTGAAAAAAGGGCACTGTAGTTCACCTGTGTGGTAATATTTTACACAGGTAGGAAGGGCAACCTCGGCACAGGGTTAGGGAATGACAAGCTGTGGGACCAGCGATGGGTAACCCTGCATAGGTGTAGGCAGTGCTAGTGAGCAATCCGGCGATGGCCCAGTCAGAGTTGGCTGTGAGGGCTGAGGCAAAGGTGAAGCCAGAGTTGGGCCTGCTGGTTGGGGCATTGGCAGCATTGTCGACGGCCTGGCAGGCGACAGACTAGTGGGCGAAGGTCTGGAGTGCCCTGGCGAAGGGTTTCGCTGGTGCCAGGTCCACTGGGGAAGCTGGCACCTGAGGGGAAGAAGATCCCCTGTGCAGCGGCAGGGGTGATGCCAGAATAGAGGAAAATGGTGTTGGACTGCTGCGAGCACTGCCTAGCAGAACTGGTGTTGGTCCACGAAGTAGGAACCGATGAAGGCAGAGCCACGGCTGCGGGGGTGGCTATGGGAACAGAACTGCCACCCGAGAGACCCAAGCCGGCCAAGCTTCCTGGCTGAGGGCCCATCAAGGAAATGGGCTTGAGCGTCAGGGACTGGGAGGCAGGAAAGGAAATCCCCTGCCCTGAAGAGCCTCTTTCTGCAGTGGAGATCAGAGTGGATAGAGGAGCCACCATAAGCCCGGTGGAGGAGGAAAGGGCTGGCGGGGCTGGAGGATGATGCCGTCGCTGTAGAAGATTTATGTGGAGATCACGACCGGGAAGCAGACTGGGCCCGCTCTCTGTGTTTCTTCCCATGCTTGTGCTTTCCTGATTTCTCCCTGTGGGAGGAGGAGGAAGAGGACCTGGAGGACTGGGCTGCCAAGGCTGAAGAGCCTGACCTGCAGCTCCTTCTCCATGGCAAGCAGCTTCTGCCTGAGAAGGTGGCTCTCCAGCATTTTCAATCAATGTTTCCGAATTGCCTGGTTAAACATCTGGCAATGCTGGCAGGCTTCGGTGTCATGCCTGGGGCCTAGGTAGAGCAGGCATGAAGCTGCAATGTTTACTAAGTCCGACTTGCATGGGTCAATGGTGGAAAAAGAACTAAGGTAGGCGTGGGGGAACCGCCCCTTATATAGCCTGTACTGACGTCAGATGACTGATGCTTCCCCGTGGTAGACTGCTAGCTGGAAGTTTTCCGTGTGGTCCTAGAGCCTGGCGGCATAGTCCAACTGGTGTGGCCTTCTGCAAGAGCCTTCCTCGAAGTAAGATTTGGCGATTCCAAATATTCAGTCAGATTTCTGCTTGTCACATCCTGCTCCTCAGCATCAAACCACATAGCAACTTGTAACTGCCTCAACACTGAGATGAAAAAGGGGTCATGGGGGGGGCGCCTCAGGGTATATTTGGCGGAGTCCTCACCCCCTAAGAAAACAGTGAAGGTAGAGTGGGAGGGGCTATCAGCCCCTTCTCCTACATCTACACCCTCATCCTCATGAAGGAGGAGATCAGGATGATATTTGTCCTCGTAGCCTGGCTCTGAAAAGGGCACCAACAGCGTTGAGGATCGAGGACAAGTAGAACGCAACACTGTTGAAGGTGTCAATAAGAGAGCAGGCCTGGTAGGCCTCAGCGTCGCTGGCCCTGGAGGGGGTCAAGGCGTGCATGAACTCCCAGAAGGAGTACAGCATGGCCGGGACATCGATAGTAACCAGCACTGGAATACCGTATGGTGCCAGTGGGGAAGCCTGGGGTCCCGGTGCTGGCAGTACAGCCTGCGGCGTAGATGGGAGGGGCTGAGGCCCTGACTCCATGACAGCCTGGGATGTTGTCAGGGCAAGTTGAGACCCCGATGTCGACAGGGCAGCCTGAGGTGGCGACGGGGAGGCTGAATCCCCGATGTCGAAGTAGAGGACGAAGTGAAGGCTGAAGATATCTCTCGGGGGAAGTTGGACTCCCGATGATGATGTACCGGTGCTGGCCAAAATAGAACAGGCAAGGCTCCCTGGCTGGTGGCCCGTGGAGAAAAGGGGCCAGAACAGTAGGGGCTGAAAAGTTGGTGGGGGCATGAGAAAGCCCGACGCTGAGAAGCCATCGCCAGCCAAGGTAAGACTGGTGTTAGGTGCTGTCAGAGCTAACCCTGTAGAGGAGAGGGTGAGGGTGGCAGAGGGGGTCACCGCCGTAGCGGATGACGACCCTGCTGCGGCCAATGCCACGAAGCTGTGAACAGGAACAAGCTAGGGAGGATCTCTCCTTGCTCCGATCCTAGTCCCGGTGCCTGTGCTTCATGGCTGACTTGTCCCGGGCTTTGGAGGAGTGGGAGCCTGTGGATGGGGCCAGGGAAGTGGAGAAGCTTCTGGCCTGGAGTTCCTTCTCCATTTGGGTGACCTGTTGCAGCAGGAAGTTTTCAAGGGCATTCTGGTGGCGCCACCGAGTAGCCTGGTTGAGTCAACGGCAAACTTTGTAGGCCTTAACATCGTAGTCCAGTCCTAGGCAGCAGATGTAGGCGGCGTGGTCATCCTTATTGAAGATCTTCTGACCGCACTCACAGTAGTGGAAGAGTTTTTCCGGGTCAGTCGGCATTAAACGAAAAACTGAAATCACTTTAAAATAAAGTGATTACCGAAACTAGGGTGAGAAAAGAAAATAAAGAAATAAAAAATTTGGCAGTCGACTGAAGAGGTGGTGTCTCAGTGGAGTTCTATGTATGATGGGCAACAGGAATAGAACTGAGGAGGGTGCGGGGCCACAGAAAATGAAAATTACACACTTACTGTAATTCTTGATCTTCTATGAGTATCTTCACCATTTATTCACACTAATGGGTCTAGGTCATAGGCACTATGACTCCGCAGGAGTAAAAACTTTCGAGGGAGCCGGCACCGAGCAAAGAGGTGCGCGTGCACGGTGCTGCGAGAGTGGCTTGTGGCACAAGTCTTATCTCAGCGCCAGACCCCAACTGCCTGAGTTCCTTTTTTGCCAAGGAGGTGCAGTATAACAACTACTGGTCATGCACTTAGGTCCTGGACACACTACAGAACTGTTTTTGAAAACCGTTTTTAAAACCAGTTTAGCTAAACCATTTCAGTGCAGCCACACTACTCAGTAACCATTTTTTGATAATGGTTTAGTGTGGCCACATTGCTAGTGTTTAACCTGTTCTCCTTGTAACTATTTTGTGTTAAGTCCAACACACACAACTGTGCTTGCCTGGACACACTGCAGCTAGAACTGTTTTAGTTAAACCATTACAGCTTAAAACACTTTTACTCCTGGACAGACCTGTGAGTAAAACCATGCTAGTACCAAAACGTTGTTAAAAATGGTTTTAAGAGTAGGTATCTAACAGGGTTTAAAGACACTTTTGTTAAAATGTTTTAAGGGGCTTGTAGTCTGTCTGCAAACAGTGCTAGGGGGATTTAAACCGTTTTAAGGCACTTAAACCGTTTTAAGTTCCCCAGTGTGTCCAGGGCCTTAAACTAAGGGCATATGGAGTTCTGACGACTTGTGAAAGAGTGGTTAGTATGAGAGTAATATAGTGTATTCATAGTTCAAGCCTTGAACAAGGGAGAAGACCAATAAGATACTGGAGTGAGCTCGGGGGATAGCAGGGTGGGTGTGTGAATAAATGGTGAAGATATTCCCAGAAGATCAAGAATTACGGTAAGTATGTAATTTTCATATCTTCCAGGACTGTATCTTCACCATTTATTCACACTAATGGGTCAAAGTACCAAGCTGAGACAGAACCCCTGGGGTAGGGTGGTAGGAGTGAACAGCTCACTCAGGACTGAAGTCCATCAAGACAGTCCTGCCAGCGGGCATATTGCCTGGCACTGACATACAGGGTATAGTGCGCAACTAAAATGTGCACTGTGACCCCAGTTATAGCATTGCAAAGCATCACCTGACAGACACAGAACAAATCCCTGCTAGGGATGAGACAACTGCAGTGGTGAAGTTGGTGCGTACTTGACCTTGCAACCTGACCTAGCCATGGCACAGCAGAGGTGTAGACATCTTGCAGACCAGGCAGAATGCGCATGAGTGGAGCAGGCTGGCTCTTTCAACTGAAAGCAAATGAGACCAAAACCCATTTGGATTGTTTGAAATCCTAGTTCTGTGCAGGAGAGAAGTGAGGACCCCCCTGAACATTCAGAGACTGGGGAAAGAGTGCTCTCTGACATTCTGGAAGCCGGCAAATAGGTGGACAGCACAATGGCAGATTCAGAGAGAACGCCGAAACCACTCAGGAAGGATTTTATCGAGCGCAGAGCACTACCTTTTCCTGTGGGAAACAGCATAAGGGGAATCTGAGATCAGGAGATTTCAGACAATCTGTAAGCAGAAAGGATGGCCACTAGAGGTTGCTTTCTAAGTAGAACTTAGCTCACAAGTCACCAATGGCCCAAAGAGCTTGTCCAGCACCAGGGTGACATCCAGGCAACTACCAGCTTCCAGAGAGGGGCCTCATGTGTAAAAATGCTCTAAAGTTTTGCAGGGGTGGATAGAAAACCCTGGGACAACTTGTCCAACCTTAGAGAAAGGATCCTCAGTTGGCTGAGCAAAAGACTGAATAACAGAGAAGCAGATCTGCTAAGGCATAGGGTACAATCAAACGTGTTTGGCCAAGTGTACCAGCCAGTGTGTAGCAGACGCCTGGCAAATAAATGGCCTGGAGTAGGATCCTCTGCTCCAGGCCCTCTCTCCACTCTCTCATAGCTTCTCAGGAGACAAGGGAAGGAAGTGCTCTGCATTGTTTGTTCATGAAATATGAGGTAGACGGTCGTTTGTTTGGAAAAGACTGTTTTGTTGCTGTTGCGATCCCGCAGGGCTGGCAGGCTACAGAAAAACTGTTTGCATGTCTAACTTACTGAAGTTCGGATGGCACTCCAGCGGATGGGCTCCGGACTCCTTGAGATTGAAAACATGGTAGTGGTCTACCTAACAGGGAGGCCTCTGAAGACAGAACTGCCCAGGGTTTCAAATAACTTGGAATCAATATCTCAGGTGCACTGTGAGAACACAGGGGGCAGTACCTAGAAGTCTGCATATCTAAGGGCCTAACCAATCCTGGAGAATAAAAGAACTGGTGACTGCTTGGAAAAACCCTGTACATGACAGTCAGCAAAGTCTCCCTCTTTTTTTTTTAAACCCTGTGGCAGGGTCAAGTCAAGCCCCAAAGGGAGCCAGCAAGCACACGAGCAGGTCCTGAGACACATCAGAAGAACCTGGGGTCTGGAGAGTCCAGGGAAAAAGTCATAAATGCCACCCCTAGCAGAGATGAGGAGGGAGTAGTTACTTTCCTTGATATCCCTCAGGGGGGAGAGGAACAGAGAGGTTCCGCTAAACTCAGAACATCTGGTGTCAACTGGGTGCCACGAGGAACACCATAGAGGGTGCCAGAGTTGGTACCAGGGAAGTGCAGACCCAACCCAGATCCAGCGCCCAACAGGGCCCAATGCCAGCCCCAGCACCAGACATGACGCCAACCCGGACCCGGCGGCCAACACGGCACCAGACATGGCGACTAACACGGTGCCGAACACAGCATCTACAATGGCACTGGACACGGTGCTGAACATGGCACCGGACACGGTGTCGAACATGGCGCCAGACATGTGCATCTAACATGGCGCCCATCACAGAGCCTAACATGGCACCAGACATGACATCGAACATGGTGCAAGACATGGTGCTGGCTCAACAGCAGGGCCCCCACTCCACACACTAGAGGCAGCAAACCTTCACCAAGGCAGGAGAGGGAGAGAGAGACTGGCATAAGGAAAACCAAAGAGCTGAACCGGCACTAGGAACAGGGCTAGGAAGGCACCAAGGCAGGCCAGAAGGCAGAATCCTGCACTAAAGCCATCCCCCGCACCAACGACAAACATGGCGCTGAGCCAAAACACAGTGCTGGCTCAACATGGCACCGGAACAAACAAGGTACCGTCTAAACACGGCACCAGCCAAAATGATGGGAGGCTCCCTACTGTGATCCTGTGGAGACATTATCACGAGGCTCGGTAGAGCTCAGAGAAACTGACAGAAAATATTTTATAACATCACAAAACTGATACAAAAATAAATTCTAGCTTTAAAATATTATCAAACTGAAGTGGCTATTGTATAGACGTGAGAATCCGATTCCTGAAGGGCGAGCAACATTGCCACTGAAGTGCACTCGACGGCGGGAAAAAAGGAACTGAGGTGGTTGGGGGCTGGTGTCAAGGTAAGCCTAGTGCTGCGATCCAGTCTTGCAACACTCTGCATGCACACCGCTTGTCTCAGTGCCAGCCCACTCGAAAATGTTGACTCCCACGGAGTCTTAGTGCCTCCAGCCTAGACCCATTAGTGTGAATAATGGTGAAGGTACATGCCTGGAAGATCACAGAAACTGACAACAGATAAGGACCCCTTGGCCTACCTTGTCTGATCATTTTCCCTACCTACTATAATACTGCAGACCCTACTTGATCTCTGTCTTTATCCCCCATTCCTAACCAGTAGGGTTCCCTTATGCGTATCCCATGCATTTTTGAATTCTGTTATCGTTTCTGCCCCCACCACCTCTGCTGGGAGGCTGTTCCATGCATCCACCACCCTTTCAGTGAAAAACTATTTTCTCTCATTTCCCGAGTCTACCCTCCTCCAGCTTCATAGCACGATCCCTTGTTCTTGAACATCTTTCCAATGAATAATGCTTCCCTCCTGTACCTTAGTTATACCCTTGAGGTATCTGAAAGTCTCTGTCATATCCCCCTTCCCCTTCCAGTGGATACATATTGAGGTCCTTCAGTCTCTCCTCACAGGGTTTTTGGTGCAGACCCTGCACCATTTTAGCTGCCCTCCTCTGGATTGCCTCTACTCTGTCTATGTCCTTCCAGAGACGCGGCATACATAACTGGACACAGTACTCCAAATGAGGTCTCACCAGTGATCTGTTGAGCGGTATCACCACCACCTTCTTTCTGCTGGTGATACCTCTCCCTGTGCACCCCAGCATCCCACTGGCTCTCTCCACTGTCTTGTCACACTGCTTGGCCACATTCAGGCCATCAGATATAATTACCCTCAGGTCCCATTTCTCTTTAGTGGCTGTTAGTACTACACCCCCCCTTTCATGTATTCTTCCCCTGGGTTTCTGTGCCCCAAGTGGATGATTCTGCACTTCTTTGCATTGAATCTTAGTTGTCACACTCTTGACCAATCCTCAGACTTAGAATCCTCCTCATTCCCCCCCCTCCAAGAGTGTCAACCTTGTTGCAGATCTTTGTGTTATCTGCAATAAGGCATACTTTCCCTTCTATCCCCTCTGCAATGTTGTTAATAAAGACATTAAAAAAGACTGGACCCAGTACTGTTCCCTGTGGCACCCCACCACGACCCTCTGTTGCCTGTCCCTCAACCAATTTCTTACCCATTTTACCACCTTAGAACCCACTCCCAGGCTGCCCAGCTTATGTAACAGTCTCCTATGTGGAACAGTGTTGAAGGCCTTACTGAAATCTAAGTAGGCCACATCCACCAATCCACCCTGATCTAATTCCCTGGTCACCCAGCCAAAGAAATCTATCAGATTTGTTTGACATGACCTTGCACTAGTGAATCCATGCTGCCTCGGATCCTGTATGCCGCTGGATTCAAGATATTCCAAAATCCTTTCCTGATGCATTGCCACTCATGTTTATATGGAAGGAGTGAGGTCGCCTGACGTCGTCGTGGGCGGCCCCTTGTAGACTACCAGCTAGAAAAGTTTCCATGTGGTCCTAGTGCCTGGCAGCTATGGTTCCATATGTATGGCCTGATGCAAGAGATACCCTCGATGAAGATCTTGCATTTGTTTCTTCAGTGATTCTTCCACATGCTGTCCGAGGCGATAAGTACCATCAAATGGGACGTTCAATAACTGCTGTTGGAAATCAGGGGTGAAGCCAGTAGTTTGTAGCTAGGAGGGTCTCCAAATACAAATTCCCACAGCTTCAGAGTGAGCTGTTGCACTGGGGTTCACACAGAATTTAACCGATGACAGGCACTATACTTTGAGTAACAATTACCAAAAGCTCCCGCTTCAAAGCAGTCAGGTAAGGTGTCTGTGATGCATTTAAGCTTTGTCCATAAATTATGCTTGTACATTGAAATATGGGCTCCGTAGCTTGCTATTTACAAACAAAAGTGGTCAATGCCAATACCCTTTTCCCCCCAAATGTCTGTCTTGCGTAACTCTATTATTGGATTGCAGAAATACTTTTTTGGGGGCTACAGTCATATCATTATTAGCTATAATGACAACAGCGTCTGGTATAGGTTGGGTGTAGTTACACCGGTTTTGTCCTGGGAGCCAAGTACTTTTTATCAGACAATCTTGGAATGGCTGGAATAGAGGTCAATCTCCTTCTGGCTGCCTCTTTGAGTGGCTCTAGAGCACACTGGATTGGCAGAACCAGAATTGGCATAGCAAGTACATTAAAAATTCCAGTTGTACCCTCCTTGCCTAACAATGTGCACAGAATCAGTCAAAAACTAAATTTTTAAATCAAATAAACAGAGAGTTTAACATTTGAAAACTTTTAGACTCGTCTCATGCAGCTGGAGATGTGAAGGAGTCCAGTCCCCTCCAGTGGAAAGTAAGATCTGAATGAACTAGAGCGGAGCCAGAGGATGACACCAAGGGTGGTGGAAGGAGCCAAGCTTAAAGATATCTGGTGACTTATCTATGCCTAATGGAGTTGCTTAAGTGGGGCTAGTGACCTGAGTTTAGGAAATCAGAAAGAGGAGTTCCTGGAGAAGAGAAGAGAGGAGATACAGCACAAAAATGCACAAAACGGACTTGAGAGGCATACTCAAGCTTGAGAAATATTTTACATTGCCTTCCAATTTTTTTTTTTTTTTTTACTTCCACGTATTACTATGACTTCCCTAAAGGTTTTGATTAACATCAGAAATAATCAGGACTCTAACATGCCTCTGGGTCTTGAAAGGAACAGTTATGTAAGAACTTACCATAACAGTAGATCTTCGAGGGGGATCTCAGTCATCAGGTCACATCATAGGAACTTCACTGTCGGTGAAGCAGGATCCACACAGAAGATTTTCAGCAGTACAAATGGGGCCGCCCATGCTGTCGACATCATCAACCCCATAAAGTCGCCACAGAATAGCAATGGCGAAGGCATGCCACTATCCATGCAGAAATGCATCTGATGGATACTGGCTGACCCAGCCAGGCTGTACTGAAAGATACAAAGAGCTGTTTTGCTTGACGGATGTCCCCAGTTCTATTGATGTAGAACTGCAAAGCCCTCTTAACAGTCAGGGAATGGAGAGTGTGTTCCCCCTTATTTCGGAAGTTAGTGAAGTAAGTAGGCAGAACAAAGGGCTGGCTGAGGTGGAAATCTCAAACCACTTTGGGTAAGAACTTAGGGTGAGTATAGAGCACCACCTTGTCTTTGTGTAAGAAGGTGTATGGAGGGTCTGTAACCAAGGCATGTATTTTAGAGACCATGTGAGCGGAAGTGATGGCCACCAAAAAGGTGATCTTCCAGGTCAGAAACTTCAAATCACATGTGGTTAGAGGCTCAAATGGGTTTGCAAGTGAGCATGTTTAGCATGAGATTAATATCCCAGGTGGCAACCGGTTTCCTAACCTGGGGCCTTGTGTGTAGAATGCCTTTGAGGAATCTTTTGAACAAAGGCAGCTGAGCCAGAGACGTACTCTGGACTGGCCCCATGATAGGCAGAAAGCGCACAAAGATGTACCTTGACTGCTGAATATTGCAGTCCTGCTTCTGAAAGGTCTAACAGGTATTCCAACACTTTACTTGGTGGGCACTGGAATGAATCTAGAGAGATTTTAGCACATCATACCGAAAAACGCTTCCATTTAGCAGTAGGTCTTCCTGGTGGATGCCTTATGCTGCCAAGAGCATCTGAAAAATTCTCTGAGAAATCTTAACCCTGCTCACCTCTATCTCCTCAGGAACCAGGCACAGAGATGAATGGAGTGCAGACTGGGATGAACCGAGGGACCCTGTGTCAGGAGGTCTATTTGCAGAGGCAGTTGTCTTGGAGGACCCTCCGACAATTTGCTGATCAGCGGAAACCAGATATGAAAATTACGTACTTACCGTAATTCCTGATCTTTCTATGCATCTTCACCATTCATCACATTTGGGTTCTGGCCGGAGGTCACGAACCCGCGGGAGCAGGTTTTTTTTTCTGGATGGGTGGAGTCGACGCACTGTGTGGCGCTCGCGGGTTGGCTGTTAGGTGTCATCGACCCCACCCTCCCGCCTGTTCTGAGTCACCGAGAGTAAGAAAGGGTTGGGAGGGAGGGACAAGGAAGTCCAAGGGACCAAAAAACTAAAAGGATAACTAAACGACGAAGAAGACAGAAGGCGATTGAGAAAAACTAAGGTGATTGGGAAGTGGCTCCAATCTCTGGAAGCAGAAAAGGAGAGGGAAGGAGGGAGGAAAAACAAGAAGTGGGGAAGGGAGGACATGCCCTGGACTGTTGACTGTCTCCAGATTGTATAGGAACTGCGAAGGAGTAGCCAGAAGGCTGAGCTGCCAGAATTCAAGGCACAGAATCACTGGCAAGAACACCAGCACGAGCAGAAGCGGTTATTCTGGAAGAAAGGGACAGGAAACAGGGTTGTCCTCCCCCGTAACCACACATCTGGAAGAAGAGAACATTGAGTCTCATAAATTAAATTGAGGGATGAGTCCCTAAGGACAAGAATGGAGGAGGATAAAGGAAGAGAGAGAGACAGAAAAGAAGAGAGGCAACGACTAACCCTCACCCCAAAGGGGTGGAGCCAAGGCATTGAGGAGAGAAGTGCCCTCTCCCCCCTCCTGTGTGCCCAAGGTCACCCCGCTCCTGACGAGTGGAAAGGAAGGGGGGGGGGAAGGGGCACACAGAGGGAGGGGGACCCAGAGACTGAGGCCCCAGGGGGATGGTGGGGGATCTGTGATGAATGGTGAAGATACACAGAAAGATCAGGAATTACGGTAGGTACATAATTTTCATATCTTATCCATGTCAATCTTCACCATTCATTACATTTGAGTGAGTACCGAGCCCCGCCGAAGGGGGCCCTAGACTCTAAAGGACTAAGTCCCTTAGCTCCCAGTGGGGGAAAACACTGAGAGGGAGAACCTTTACAGGCCTGGCGAGGCCCGAGACTGGGGAGAGTGAGACGGGGATCCCCCGGAGGGGGCAGAAGGTTGCCCCGACAGATGCTGTATCACCCTACGGGAGAAAAGGTGGGTTCTCCAGTACGTGGAGGAAACCACCCTACGCTGGGCCAAAGGTGACAACTGGGAAAGACGCAGCCATGCCATCCGCCTAGTGCAGATCACTGTCCCTACGACCCTGGAAGCTACCACGTTGGTGTCTAAGATGCCCTCGCTTGCTGCCTTGCTAGCTCCAGGCCACATGCAGAGAGTGCAATGGCTTGTCTGGTTACCTCCGAATCAGGCATAGAGACTAGGAGTTGACCTAGCCTGGACCACAAAAACCTTATCATAGGTAGCATAGTGGGCCTGATGAGCAGAAATAGAAAGAAGCAACCATGCCGTGTAAGGTCCTCCTCCCCCAGAAATCAAAATCCATGGAATCTTGATCTGGGGGCCGGTCACGGTGGAGGGTGCGAAGCCCATCGGGAGTGACCAACTGTGTCAGCCCTGACTGAGAATGAGGCATACGACCTGGAGGCTCTGGGGGTGTGCACAATACCTCTGGCT
The DNA here is from genome assembly GCA_016271365.2 of Neoceratodus forsteri. Classification (NCBI taxonomy): domain Eukaryota; kingdom Metazoa; phylum Chordata; order Ceratodontiformes; family Ceratodontidae; genus Neoceratodus; species Neoceratodus forsteri. The sequence continues at coordinate 691,825,670 of CM028129.1, forward strand.
CAGATCCCTAGGGGCTGGGACTCCGGAAAAGGGTTTTTGCCACAACTGCAATGTCGCCTCCTGGAAAGGAGCAAGCCAGGTGGGCACCACAAGGGTGTCCACACTGAATTCACCTAGGAAGGTGCGTGTCGAATGCTCTAGATTGTGCTGAGTGGGTGGGTCTTCCATCATCCTCAGGAGGAAACGTTGACACTCTGTGAGATCAGCAGCAGGGGAGATGAGGACGGAGGGCTCCTCTCCTCCCAAAGAGGAGGATGAGGAAGCGGAGATCCAGAGGTTGGCTGCTCAGGGGGAGGGTGGAACACCCACTTGTCCATGGCCCTGATGCACGTACGGAAGTGAGCAGCTGCACCCCTGAATTGCTCCCAGGAGAGAGGTCCCCTAAGACCAAGAATGCCTGGGAGAGCAGGAGATGGTGACAGAGGAGTGGGGGTTAAGTCAACAACAGAAGGCAACCATCTTCTGTCTGGGCAAGAGAGCGCACCAGGAGCCCCAAGGGAAGGAGGAGCTCCGGAAAACCCAACAGCCGACAGCTGATCAACCATGCTGGAACTGCCTAGGCTGTGCCCTGAAGAATCCCCCCTGTAAAGTGACCGGGACCGTGGAATTCCAAAAGGACAGTCCCTTCCCTCAAAAGACCAGGGACCTCTCGAGGAGACCGAGAAGAAAGGACGGGGGTTCGCACTATGACTCCTTCCCGAACCCGTGTGGGTCATGGAAAAGGGTCACTGCATCGAACCTCGACCCCTCAGAATCCGAAATAGCCCTCCTGCTCGCAAACACCAGCCTAGGCAGCTGACAACCTTGGTCAGTCCACCCAGGGAGTAGCACCCTTCCCTCCTGTGGGTGCTTCGGTTGGCCCTAAAGTTGGGCGATCCAGGCACACCACCAGACGGAGTAACCCAACTGAGGGGGCAGAAAACCATCCAAGCCCAGGCTGCAGGGCAATAGTGGCCTGCACTACCACCTGCTAGTCAGCAACCCTGACCCTAGACTCGGGGGTTACCGACCACTCCTCAGAGGGAGGCTGGCTCCGGTCAGCCGAGGAAACTACCAGGGTGTTCACATGGGCTGCCAACTCCAAAGAGCTGGACATCCGGTCCGAACCAGACTCTGAGTCCGTCTCTGAAGAGGTAGAGAATGAAGTCTAGTACCAGACCGTATGCGGACATCTGCTCCTGTCTGGACTGAAGGAGGGGCCAGTCCGGGTGTCTGCACCAGAGCTGGCACTGAACTCCCCCACGGCACTGTGAAAGGTGCCCAAAGAACAGATGGTGCAGACAGCAGCAGCAGTGCTGTAGTCGATGTCTGCCACAGTGCTGTCCCATCCCATGGCGCCGTGAACGGCACCGGAGTCAGGGACGGTGTCAACAGTGACACCGACAGCTCCCTCAGCGCCGTGATACCTTCCACGGTGCCGTGTCCTCGCTTGGTGCTGCAAGGGGCACCACAGCTAAACATGGCACCGTCCTCAGCCTCCCGGTTGAAGATGGTGCCGTAGAACCTCCCACCATGCCGTCAGTGCCACTGGAGATGGCACTGAGCGGCGGACCAGCGATGACCATGGCGCCATCAGGGCCCACGGCACCACAAATGGCGCCAAGGCCCAAGATGGCACCGACGGACGTCATCGAGGATGGTGCCAACCCAGGCTTCCCAGCCCAGGAAATGACATCAGAGTCTTTCGCTCACCATGTTTATTGCAGTGGTGCCTTCCTGCCTGCTCCCGGGAACGTGACTGGTCCTCCTGCACCGCGAAGGGGCTTCTGCCATGGCAAAGCTACTAGAAGCAGAAACCTTGTTCTCTGTGGTCCATATAGAACCGGAGGGAACCCGAGGAAAGCCAGAGAGGCCGCAGCTTCTCCCGAAAAGCGTCTGCCCCTGAAAGTCGGCAGAGCTTGTCCAACTTTCCATGTATGCTGCTCGACGACATGACGGTCCATGAAGAAGCAGGCATCCATTTAATCCATGTTGTGAAGCGGCCAAGACAATAATAAACAACGGTCATGTTGGTCAGTAACTGAGTACTCCGCATGGACACCGACGCATAGGGGGCCGCCCCGCTTTCATCAATTTCTTGCCCTCCGACCGAGACATGATCGAGGGGAAAAACAATTAAAACAAAGACCTGATGTTGCTGAAAATTAATAAATGGAACAGTCTTACCACAGCGGTGTCAAGTAGGGCGAAACAGAACCAGCAAGTAACTTTTTCCGCGTCGAAGACTCGGAGTCAAAAACACGAGAAGGCCGTTGATAGCAGTTCCACACGAGGTGTGACCTCTATGGTGGGAGACAAAGAACTGGCAGGAGGGCGGGGTCTATGACACTTAATGGCCAACCTGCGAGTGCCACGCAGTGCGTTGGCCTCGTCCATCCAAAAAAAAATATATCCTGCGGGGTCATGACCTCCGGCCAGAACCAAAATGTGATGAATGGTGAAGACTAACACAGATAAGATCTGTCTAGGCCAGCATGGTATAATTAGAATCATCTTACCACACTGCACCTCTAATCTGAGCAGCACCCTCTGAATTAGGAGTAGCGGGGGAAATGCGTACAGAAAGCATCTTGTCCACCATAATCTGAATGCATCCTGACAGAAAACACCAGGTTCTGGATTTCTGTAGCAAAATAGAGGCAGTTTTGTGTTGAGTGGTGATGTGAAAAGGTCCACGTTCGAACTGCCCCACTCATCGAAAAGCGACTGCACGACGTCTGGCACAAGCGACTACTTGTGAGGGTCCGCCTCTGTCCTGCTGAAGTGATCCACCAGATTGTTTTGAGCTCCTGGCAGGTAGATCGCCTGAATCAGAATGTTGTGTTCGAGGCACCATTCCCATACCCTCATGGCTTCTCTGCACAAGGGGTAGGAATGCGCTCCTCCCTTCTTGTTGATGTAGTATATCACAGCCTTGTTGTCTGTCTGAAGAACTACTTTGTGACAGATGACTCGTTTAATGGCTCAAAGAGCGTACAGAACTGCTCTCATCTCCAGAACACTGATGTGTAGATGAGACTCCTCCTGGGTCCACACTCCTTGAGTGTACAGATCCAGGCAGTGAGCCCCCGAGCCGAGCAGAGATGCATCTGTAGTACTGAACTTATTTAATACTGCACTTATGGTTGTAGTATCCTGCATCAATAACTTGACCAATTATGTTGAGTAGCGGGAACCATATCTGCTGAGGCCAGAAGGGGCAATGAAAATCATTCTGCCCCCGAGACTCCAATTTGAGTAGTACCCTCTGAATTAGGGGAAGAGGGGGAAAGCGTAAAGAAAGCGTTTTGTCCACCGCAGCCTGAACGCATCCTGACAAAAAATGCCAGGTCCTGGATTTCTGGAGCAAAAGAGAGGCAATTTTGTGTTGAGTGGGGATGCAAAAAGGTCCAGGTCTTTGAAGAGTGACTGAACGATGGTTAAGTCGAGAGACTACTCGTGAGGATCCGCCTCTGTTCTGCCGAGACGGTCTGCCAGCTCGTTTTGTACTCCTGGCAAGTAAACCACCTGAATCAGAGCCTTGTTCTCCAGGCACCATTCACACACTCTCATTGCTTCCCTGCATAATGGGTAAGAGTGTGCATCGCCCTGTTTGTCGATGTAGTACATCACTGCATTGTTGTCTGTTTGAAGGAGAATGTTCTTGTGACAGAGTATGTCCTTCAAGGCTCAGACTGCACAGAGGACGGCTCTCATTTCCAGGATGTTTATGTGAAGTTGAGACTTGTCCTGAGTCCACGTACCCTGGGTGTGGAGATCCTGGCAGTGGGCTCCCCAACCCATAAGGGACACGTCCGTGGTAATGGAGATCTGATGATCCAGAGGGGCAAAGGGATATCTTTCCAGAAGACTATCCTCCTGTGACCACCAGGTGAGCGACCTCTTCAGAGGTTCCGTCATTTTGATGAGAAAGGACTGAGGGGTGAGAGATTGGGGACCACTGAGCATTCACTGAGAGGTTCTCATGTGAAGACGAGCCAAGGGCACAGTGAATACCGAGGATGCCATGAGGCCGAGCATCTGCTGCATCGAGATAGCTCGAACCGAGCTATGTTCTCTGGTGTATCGGGCAATCTGTAAGATATTGCTCCTTCTGTCCTCTGGCAGAAAAGCTTTCGCACAGGAGGTGTCCAGAAGAGTTCCTATGAAGAGGAGCTTCCGGAAGGGCTGCAACTACGATTTGTTGAGGTTCAGCAGGATTCCCATGGAGGTGAGGAAGTCTGAGGACGGGGCCACGGCCTCCAGAGTCTCTTGCCTGGAGGGATTTGCTAGGGAGGCAGTCATCCAGATATGGGAACACTTGTATTCCAATTTTCCTGAGGTGTGCCACTTGAATTGCACAACACTTTGTAAAAACTCAAGGTGCCGAAGATAGCCCAAAGGGCAGGACCCCGAACTGATAGTGTTGACCCAATGCCACGTACCTTAGGAATTTGTGCTGCTTTGGGTGTATGAGAATGTGTTGGTAGACATCCTGCACGTCCAGGGAGGCTAGCCAATCATGTCGAAGAATCAAAGGTAGCAGGGTACCAAGTGATATCATCTTGAACTTCTCCTTGTGAAGGAACTTGTTTAACTTTCTGAGATCCAGAATGGGAAGCATGCCGCCGGTTTTCTTTGGGACCAGAAAGTAATGGGAGTAGAAACTTGTGTTTTGTTTATCCAGTGGAACCACTTCCACTGCCCTGTTGTTCAGAAGGCCTTGTACCTCAAAAGCAAGAAGGTCTGAGTGTACTGCCAACAGCCTGGGCTGTCATTTGGGAGGATGATCCGGAGGGGTTTCCGAAAGATTGAGAGTACCCCTCGCGGATTATCCAGAGGACCCATTTGTCTGATGTTTTAGAGTTCCACTGGTTGTAGAACTGAGTCAGATGTCCTCCCACTGCTGAGGAGGAGTCTCCCTTGGACAGCTGAGGTGGGACCTGGGCCAGAAACTCAGAAGGTGGCACTGGGCGCTTTGGGCCCTTGTGCCTTCTGCTGTGCTTTCCTTTGCGGTTGAGGGTTCTGGTTTTTGTTGAAACCTCCTCCGCCTCTGCCCCAAAAGGACCAATGGTTGTGAAACTGTCGCTTGTTGCCACCCCCTCGGGAGGGGTGGGCGCAGGTCTGGCTGTCTTAATGGCAGACTAAGTCTTCTGTGTGGCATCCAGTGCTTGCTCCACCTGAGGTCCAAACAGATACATACCGTTGAAAGGTAAGGCCATGACTTGCTGCTGGGCATCATTCGTGTAGCCCAAAGTACGCAGTCAAGCGTGGCGACAGGTGCAGATGCCAGCCACTGCCCAGGAAGTGATATCGAAGGCATCGATTGCAGCTTTAATCTGTTGGTTACTGGACTCGATATCCTAGTTATGGTTTGAAGCAGCTCTGAGCTAACCTCCGATTTGGGCAGAGTTTCCACCATTGCTTTAAGTGAATGCCAAAGGACATACAGTCGTGGCCAAAAATATTGACGCCCTTGCACTTTTTCAAATAACTCACAATTTCCTCTAAACATAAGTTGAAATTAACAACAGTACAGTATTTGGTCTCCACAATTCTCTATTTCTCTGTTAATATTACAGAACATTTGTTTTTGATTCAGAATTTAATATATCCTTTTAAATCAGAAAATGAAAAGAAATGGCATTGACAAAATTATTGACACCCTAGACTTAATATTTGGTAGGACAGCCTTTGGTCAAAATAACTGCAGTAAACTGCTTCCTATAGCCATGGATGAGCTTCCTGCGCAGTTTGGCCCACTCTTCTTGTGCAAACTGCTCCAGTTCTCCCAGATTTGAAGGGTGCCTTCTCCCAACTGCTGTTTTCAGATCTCTCCACAGGTTTTCAATGGGATTTAGATCTGGACTCATTGCTGGCCACTTCAGAACAGTCCAGCATCTTGTCTTGAACCATTCCTGGGTGCTTTTTGAAGTGTGTTTGGGGTCACTGTCCTGCTGGAAGACCCATAACCTTCGACGGAGACCCAGCTTTCTGACACTGGGTTCAACATTGCGCTCCAAAATGGCCTGGTAATCTCCAGATTTCATGATGCCATGCACACGTTCAAGGCACCCAGTGCCAGAGGCAGCACAGCAACCCCAAAACATCACTGAACCCTCCAAGTTTGACTGTAGGAAGGTGTTCTTTTCTTTGAAGGCTTCATTTTGTTTCTGTAAACATAGAGATGATGTGCTTTATCAAAAAGCTCTAATTTGGTCTCATCTGTCCACAGGACATTCTCCCAGAAGGATTTTGGCTTGTTCAGGTGTGTTTTGGCAAACCCCAGTCGGGCTTTCTTATGTCTCTCTCTCAGCAGTGGGGTCCTCCTGGGCCTCCTACCATATAACCCCCTTTCATTGAGTTGACGACGGATGGTGCGAGTTGAAACTGTCGTACCTTGTGTCTGAAGGTCAGCTTGAATCTGTTTGGCAGTTGATCGAGGTGCTTTCTCCACCATTCAAACAATCCTGCGCTGCAATCTTCGATCAAGTTTTCTCTTGCGGCCACGTCCAGGGAGGTTGGCTACAGTGCCATGGGCCTTAAACATCCTGATAACATTACGTATGGTGGAAACAGGAACATCAAGGTCTCTGGAGATTAATCTGTAGCCTTGAGATTGTCCAAGCTTGACTACAATCTTCTGTCTGACCTCCTCAGACAATTCTCTGGCTTTCTTTCTTTTCTCCATGCTCACTGAGGTAAACACAGTGACACAAAAACAGGAGAATGAGTCCTTTTCTCTATTCAAACTGGTTGAATGAGTGATTTTTATATTGCAGGCACCTGCAACTCACCACAGGTGAGTTCAATTCCAAAGTGAAGGAGAATCACCTGCTTGAAATCTAATTATTTCTAACTACTTCTAAAAGGTGCCAATAATTTTGTCCGGGCCATTTAAGGATTTATGTGTGGAATAAGCTAAGACTTACTAAATTTTTCTGCTTTTTGTGTTTTATTCCACTGCAAACCAAAGAAATACATATGTGGATACCAAAATATTTTTTAATTTCAACAATTTTCTGGAAGAAATGGTGCATTATTAGAAAAAAACTGCAAGGGCGCCAATATTTTTGGCCACGACTGTACTCATGTTGAGAAAAATAGCCCTGGTAGCTGGCAATGCACATACCCAGGGTTGAGGCGGCAAAGACTCTCTTACCTAAGGTGTCTATCTTGCGAGATTCTTTGTTTATAGGACGGGCTGTAGATCCCGGAGGTAGGACAGCCTTATCATTCTCTGCCAGGACTACAATGGCATCAGCAAAGGCTTCTGAGGCCAAAATGGGGCGATCCTTGGGAGGGGCACACTTCCTATCTATGGACTTGGCCACAGAAGGAATGAGAGCCGGATTCTTCCATACCATCTGTGAAAGGGTCTCGAAAGAGGGCTGTACCGGAAGGGTTAAATCCATAGGGATCTCGGGACATGAAGATATTGGAAATGCAAAAGCTTCCCAGGATCGATTTCTGTAGTCTGGAGAGAAAGAGTAGAATTTAAATTCTTGAGCAGAGACTTAAAGGAAAGGTATTCAACAGCAGGCTCTGCAGAATGATTGATCCCTGCTCCCAGGGCAGTGTCATCAACATCAGCACCCAGGCGGAGATCTGGATCAGGCTCAAAATCATCTCCTGACAGTCCAGGGGGGACTGTATAGACAGGAAAGGAGTGAAAATCAGGAGGAAGAATAGAAGAAGAAAGAATCGGAGTTGAAAACCCTTGAAGACTGGACGGTGCTGCACTTATTCCCTGCACTGTCAAGGAAAATGGCGCAGACTGAGCCCACGGCGCTGCAGACGGCACCGACAGAGCCCCCAGCACTGCAGAAAGCACAGATAGAGCCTACGGCGCCGAAATAGCCCGCGGCACTGCAGACGGTGCCGAGAGTGTCACAGGGGTCTGAAAACTGCGATCTGAAGTAAAAGAGGGAAAAATGGCAGGAGACAGAGGCATCAGTATGGACCCCTGTGCTGCAGCCATGTGAGGGGTATAAACACCCGCACGCTGGAGTCGACGGCACCAAGACGGTGACTAGAAGGCCCAACCGCCCCTCTCCCGTCTTCAAATGGAACGGCTTGAAGGCTCCCGTGTCGGACTGACCGACTCCAGGCAACTGGACCAACCTCCGAGCCCACTGCTCCATAACAGCAGCCCACTGGTGAAACTGCTCATCGGAAGCTCCTCCAATAGGCGGAGAGGAGCTCTGGTGTCAAGAGGTCAGCCACCAGAGACAGAAACTGGTGACTCCGACAGAGGTGGAGACCGGCCTGGCCCTAATAACTGACGATCTCACAGCGCAGGCATTACCAGAGGTGACCTCGGGTGATGCAGTTTCTTTTAGGTCCTATCTGTCGAAAAGAACTCGAGGCCGAATGGTGCCGAGAATGGGAACATTTCCTTTTATGCTTTTGGGGGGACCGCCCATCTTCCTAAGCATTAGTCCGTCCGTTGCCAGACCCCCTCCGGGGAAGGCGGCGGACTGGACCTGGCCAGCTGACTGAACAGCTTTCATACAAAGTCTCCCTACTGTTACCTGACCTGCTCATGGTCGACTCCGTCAATGGAGGACTGAAGACTTCTCTTGTATAATTGTTAAAACTAGTAATATAATCAGTAGTGATTCAAAATAATCTACAAAACAATAAACTGAACTATTACTGCTAGAGAAGTTTAACTCCCGGTGGGCGAGCAACGTTGTCACTGAAGCGCACTCGACGGTGGGGAAGAAAGGAAATGAGGCGGCTGGAGGGTCGATGCAGAGATAGTTATTACCGTGCAAGCCGGGGCTCGAGATGCTGCTTCCTCACGGCTCCATCTCAGGCGCTGGCCCTCTTGAAAGTTTGCTCGCTAATCCTAGCCCAAGTAACTCCCCATTAGTGTGAATGAGTGGTGGAGACTTTATGTCCAGGAAGATCCCCTAGCCTGTGTGTCCAGGCTATTATGCTTAGTAAAGGTGTGCATTGTTCTCCAGGAGGCTGTTCTACAGATGTCCACCAAGGGAACATCCCTGGAGCCTGCTACAGAAGGAGGTGTACACCTTATGGTATGGGCTCTCAGCCCTGCTGGGGACTCCTTCCCAACTTTTGAATAGCAAAACTGAATACAATGGACTATCCAGCAAGAAATGGACCTCTTAGATGCTGGATTTCCCTTTCCCACATCCCCATAAGTCAGGAACAGTCATTTCCTATCCTGTTTATGGGCCTTGGTGACTGTCATGTAGTAGCTAAGAGCTCCCTTGACATCAAGACTGTGCAGTCTACGCTTCCCAGAACTTAAATGCTCAGTAAAGAAGACAGGTAAAGTGATGGACTGGTTCAAATTAAAGTTTGAAACCACTTTTGGAAAAAATGTTTTGTTAGCTCGCAGGACCACTTTGTCCCTGTGGAATAAAATGTAGTCCTATTTAATGCAGAGAGCCTGGAGCTCACTGATTCTTCTAGCAGAAGTGATTGCCACTAGGAAGACCATTTTCCATGCGACATATTTCTAAGGAGCTGAAGACATGAATTTAAAAGGGAAACCCATGAGCTTAAAAATACACATATTTAGATCCCAGGCTGGCACTAGTTCCTTGTGAGGGGGGTGCAAGTGAGCTAGATCCTTAAAAAAACCTTTTGAAGATAGGGTTTGATGCCACAGAGGCATTCTTTCTGGCTGAAGTGTAAGCAGACACTGAAGCTAAGTGAACCTTTAAAGTACTGGGGCTGCAGGCCCAGTGAATGTAACTAAGTAAGGTGGTCCAGCACAGCTGGAACACCTTTTCCATTTAGAGGAGTAGGTTTTCTTGGTGGAAGGTTTCCTGTATCCGCTTAAAATATCAAGAACACTTTCAGAGAAATGCAGGCCTGCATAATCTAGGTAGAGCCAGGGTTCTCCAGATTTTTGGGGTTCTAGTTCGGTTCTGATTCTACAGTGTGGGGTTCTGGTTCAGTTCAGTTCATTTCTGCTTAAAAATTACATTTCTGGGTTCTGGTTCAGATTGGTTCTAGGCTTTTGGTTTATTTTCTAGTTCGATTCTGGTAGTGGATCAAGTTAAGTGTTACTAAATTCACTTTATATTACCAAATAATATATATAACATGGAGACAATACAACTGAGTTCACATTGCTAACTATTCAAATCAACACTACTTTGAGTACAAGAAACTAAAAAACAGGCAAGTGCAAGTGCAATTGTAAAGTATAAATGTTCAAGAATTTAACAAATACAGAACAAGCAAGTGTGTTAATTGATAGGTGAGATCTTCGGTCTTCTACAACTTGCTTGCAGAATGAGAACACTCTCTCACTGCTACTGCTGCTAGCTGGCAAGCATAGGTACTTCTGTGCAAGTTTTGCTAGTTTTGGGAACAGGTGTCTTCCTGTCCGATTCCAGAATTCAGTTGTCAGTATAACTGTCATGTTCTAAACATGTGTTTAATTCACTGGATGACAATGATCTGGTTGTTGTTGAAGAAGGACCACCTAGACTGGATAGCAAGTCCTTGACATCAGTTTTTGGCCTTTTTGCTGGTGGTTCATCATTGCTGGATTTTGCTTTGATATTGAGTCTCATTACTGACTTCCATGAAGAAATTATTTCACAATCTGTAGGCAATACTTCACATAGCTGGAGAAGTGTAGTATAGCATGGACAGATGACTGCCTCAATGTGGGTTCTCCTCATCTCACAGTCTGGGTTCAGGTACGGTTCGGGTTCATCTGTTTTTTATTTTTAGGGTTCTAGTTCGCTTCGAATTGGGCAAAAATCGAATAGTTCTGGTTCGGTTCTCAGAAGAACCCTGGCTCTAACTCAAAAGCCATGCCTTGAGTCTGAGGGACTTGAGGTTCAGGTGCAGGAGTCTCCCCTGACTGGAGGTTAACAAGTTGTGCCTCTGAGGAAGGTGTATTGGCTCGGCTACAGAGATGGACAGCAACAAAGAGTACCATGGCTGCCTGGCCCAGTCTGGAGCTGTCAAGATCATTGAAGCTGGCTGGGACCTGAGCTTGAGTACCACTCTGTATACCAAAGGGAATTTTTGGTGGGGGGGGGGGTGCATACAGGTACTTTCCTAACCATTCCAGAATCAGAGCATCCATGGGTATCATTCCCCCAGCTGGGAGTCTGCAACAATACTGTGGCAGGTGGTGACTTTCGTGGGATGCAAATGTAACCCCTAGATGGCGCTATCCCAGGGGCTACTACCCCTGCCTGATTTGCCACTAACAGGTTGAGGGGCCTGGATCCAATGGCGGGTGCCTCCACCCAGAGGTCAGGGTTTGCAATAGTTAAACTTACTTGGTCACAGCCCTCTGGGACACTGCAACCCCCCTTTCTTCCCACTAGTGGCCCACACAATATATCAGAATTACCTTCACAGTATACACTTACCCCAGGACTAGTTCCGCACCGACCTCCTGTGAAATAAGATACAGTGCAACAATCACAGTACAGTACTTTTAACATAGACAAATACCTCAGGAAGTATAACTTTGCTGAAACAAGCAGCTCTGATTTATTTAGGGGATATAACAAGACAGGGGAAATCAGGTTAATTAGCTTATCACTTTACTATCTACCTATGGCTCTGTGCACAGGCCTATCCTACCAGTTACTGTCCCTGGGTACCCAAGCCCTAGTGGCTAGTCCAAACGTGGCAGTTGGTAGGGGCCCTTTCACACAGTGAAAAGAAAATTAGTTTAAACAGTCAGCAGTACAGTGATTCCATTTGATTTAATGTGGCAATTCAACAGGGAGCGACCCTGAATTAGTACTCACGACCTCCAAACAAGATAGGGTCCTTCAACGTCATGCAGGGCTACTCTTGAGCTCCACGAGACTCTTCACACATTTATATGGTAAAAAAAGAAAGTACTATACCAGGCAGGCTGCTTCTCTATCCCGATCGCAATTACTGCACAATACCCGGGAGAACACACAGCAGATTCAGTTCCTGACAGACCGAGTGCAATTCAACAATTTCTCCAGTCTTCTACAGGGTGAGCCTGGTTTCTACTCTTCAGAGATCCTTTGATTCTTTTCACAGGACGGATTCAGTCCTAACAAGCAGTTACACAAGCTGCAGACCGAACTCTGGGCCTTACACACGCTTTTGACTGAAACTGTGCACTGAAGGAGCACAGGGTTTCTTTCCCTTCACTGCCAGATCTAAACTGAAACTCCAACAGACAAAACCGGCACTTCCTTTGAGTTCCTCCCAGTTCTTGACTGGATTGGCTGTCACCACAATAGACTGCTGCTGTTGGTCCAAAAGGGCTGAAGTCTAAACTACATCTCCCAGAGTCACTGCCCATACAATCCTCTTGTGGCTGGCTCAGATTATGAGTCCAAGTTCTCATTCGCCCAAGGCACCATTTTAGAGCTAGCTTACCCCACACTGATTGGTCCAGTTCAGCAGTTCAAAACTAGAATGGGGAACTAGGCAAACACAGTTCTGACTGCAAAGAAAGCAAGTTAGACAAACTGTATTTTCATTATTACTCTAAATGATTTCTGGCAAACAGTTACACCCTTCAGATAGGTTCCCTTGCACTCTAGTGATTGCAAAATGGAGTGAATTGGCAGCAGTTCGAGTGGTACTCAAACAGAGAAGCACAAGTCCCCCATACAAACTAATTATGTCTGCAAGCAGACAGCTCTTAAAGAGACAGTACCAGAGGCTCTAAAAACACTCACTGATAAATGGCTTAAACGCCAAACACCATTCAGGCTTGGAGCATTCAAGCAAGCTCCTGGAAGTCTTTTGGGAACCCCCATTTGCAGGGGGGTTACACAAAGAGATTTATCTTTGGGTGCCCCACCTTCTGAAAATCTCTTCTACCACCTGTCTGTTCAAAGTCCATTCATGATGGGCCTGGTTGATCCGACTCGGAGCATTTGCTAGGGCACTGTCCTTGCCTGGCAGATGAATAGCCTGAAGAGAAACTCCCAGGGAGTAAGCCAGAGTCCAAATTCTCATAGCTTTTGTGCAGTGAGGATCCAACCTTGTTCCTCCCTGCCCGTTTATGTAATAGACTGTAGTAGTATTGTCATTTCTGACCTGTACTACTGTTCCCTGAACTAGTGGTGTGAAGGCTTGAAGTGCCAGGAACACTGCCCTGAGTTCCAGCAGGTTTATGTGCTGGAGTGACTCTGCACTGGACCAAGTGCCATTAGTAGTGTGATCTCCTAGGTGGGCACCCCACTCTAGAAGTGATGCATCTGTTGTGAGAATCACTGACGGGGGCTCTTTTTGAAAGGTTGGCTTCCTCTTTCCACCACTGAAGGGCCAGGAGTAACGTTTCTGTTACTAGGGCTAGCTCTGAGAGATAATCCTTTCTTTGACACTAATGAGCCCTTGGGTGGAATTGGATGTCTCTCATCTGGAATCTGGAACCCAGTACTGTGCCAGTGGCAACTGTCATGTGGCCCAGTAACTGCAGAAACTGTCACGCAGTTTTTGGTTTGTTCAGGCTGAAGGAGCCTGCCATTTGAAGAATACTTTTTAGCCTGGATATTTAGTTTTGCTCCTATGAACTGCAGCACTTGTGCAGGGAGAAGGACTGACTTTTTGAGATTTACCAGGAAACCCAGAGACTCCAAGAATCCTTGGGTTAGCTGCAGATGTTCCTCTACCTGTTGAAGTGATTTTTCCACCACCAACCAATCGTCCAGATAGGGGAACACTGTGACACCTTGCCTTCGAAGGTGTGCCACAACCACTGCCAGGCACTTTGTGAACACTCTTGGAATTGAAGTGAGACCGAATGGCAGGGTTGAAAACTGGTAATGACCTAAGGGAGTCTGAACTTGAGGTACTTTCTGTGAGACTCCCTTATGGGGATGTGGAAATAAGCATCTTTTAGGTCCAGAGATGCCAGCCAATCCCCTTTTTGGAGAGCTGGCAAAATCAGTGACAAGGTTACCATTTTGAACCTTGGCTTTATTAAGTGCTTGTTTAGAACCCTTAGATCCAGGATAGGCCGCCATTCCCCATTTTTCTTTGTTGCTAGACAATATCTTGAGTAAACACCCTTTCCCATTTGTTGTGGAGGCACAGGTTCCACTGCTCTTGCCAACAATAGGTTTTGAACCTCCTTTTCCAACAGCTTTCTTTCTGCATTGGAAGCTGGTTTGAACACTCTGGTTCTTAGAGAGGGAAGGGATTTAAAGCTTAGGGACAAACCCTGACTCAGTACTTCCAGGACCCACTTGTCTGTGGTGATGTTTCCAAGCCTGGAAACAGTGAGTCAGTCTGCCCCCTACTGGAAGTGGGGAAGCAGCCTAGGAAAGCATGTCAGGGGTCTTGCTTTGCCTGAAGCTGAGACTGGGAACCGTGCCTGGAACCCCTTCTGCCCTGAAGTTCCCTTGCTGAGGGTACTGTTACACTTGGGGTACGGCCATGGCCTGCTACAAAGGCCCGGAATGAAACTGTCTGCCCCTGCCTCCCCTTCCATAAGGTCTAGTGGATGGGCAAGCCGTTTCCTTGGCCGAGTTTGCTTCTGAAAGTGGCCTTGTACCTGTACAGTTTTTTAATATAGGCCTCTGTGTGTGTTCCAAAGAGGGAATTACCCTCAACTGCTGGGAAATCTAGAGCCTTATTCTGTGTGTCTTGAGTAAGGTTTGTGGCTCTCAACCAGGCAAACCTTCTCTGGGCAATTGTATTGGCCAACCACCTGGCAGCAGTGTCGCTGGTATCTGCTGCCATCTGAAATTTATATTTGGCAGCTTCTAAGCCAAATCTGGCAGGCTCAGCAAGGTCTGCTGAAAGACTGGAGGGAGCCTTATCTGCCATAGCCATGACAGATTGGCAGAGGGATTTTTGATACTGGGCTGCATAAGCCTGGAAATTAGCCTGTCTTGTGGCCAAAGAAGCTGATAAGTAGCCCTTTTGGCCATACTGTCTATCTTTCTGGAATCCTTCTCTGGTGGATGGGAAGCCAGAGGAACTTCTGCCTTGTCACAGGCTGCAGCTTGTACCACCTCCTGGTGGTCAGGGTGGGAGAACAAAAATTCAGCCCCTTCCCTGTCTAGCTGGTACTCGTTGTCCAACTTTTTATCCAAAGGAGGGACAAACCCAGGTGTCTGGAGGAGTTTTATCACATCTTTTTTAAAGAACTTAATTTATGGGAAGCAGTAACTTTTTGGTGGGTGTTAACCGCATCATTTCCAGGTATTCTGCTTCCTCCTCATCTTCTATCACCTCAGTGGTAGATCTGTCCAGAGCATCCACCATTTTTCGGACAAAAGTAAAATAGGATGAATAATCCTTCGATGCTCTAGGAGGTGAGCCAAACTCTTGTTCAGGAGTGACTTCAGGCTCTATAGGCTCCCCCTTATCCTTCTCTTCATATTCCCCATAATCTTCCCTGACCTCATGCAGGGAGGACTGGGTTGATTCAGCAGGGGTCTGAACTGCTGACTGCTGTCCAGCAGGCAGCATTCCCTGTAAGGCCTGCAAGACCTTAAAAGCCTGAGCAATCTCCAGTGGAGTAGGCATACTTACAGCCACACCAGACGACCCCAGGTGCTGATCAGCAGGGGGTTCTGTGTGCTTAGTTTTCTTCTTTTTTAAAGGAACCGGAGAGCTAGCCGGTTCAGCAGCCCTTTTTGTTATGGCCTTTGCACCTGTATCAGGGGTAGAAGTTGTGGTTTCTGTGGTTTCACCCACAGCCACTGAGAGTGCCGGCTGGTCAGAGCCTGAGGGACCCTTAGGTGAGGGTAATTTCTTTTTAAACCTATCCAAACGTTTTTCATGCGTTTTTTCAGGAAAGGTCTTGCAAATTTCACAATCAGTTTTCAAATGATTATAGCCAAGGCAGGCAACACAAGAAGTGTGTTTATCTGCCTTGTCAAAAACCTCTCCACATTCTGTACAGTTTTTGAAACCAGGTTCACCAGTCTTTTTCTTAGGCTTTTCAGACATTTTGTAAAATACAACCCAAAAACCGCAACCGTGAATAAATGTAAACTTTTTAAAGTAAAACTATCGTTTGCGGTCAGTTCAGGAACCGATCGGGAAACCGATCGGAACTGGGAACCGAAGGAAAAAGTAACCGCGATTAGCAGTTCAGTAACCGATATTAGCGGTTACAGAAAAACTACTGTAATAAAACGATTTACTTAAAATAAAGGAGTTTCAGTCAGGAAACTCCGCTAAAGACTAAAAAATCATTGGTTCCCCTTCAGTTATCCTGAACAAGGAGAAACCGAGAAAATAAGAAATTTAACTAAAATAAAGATAACAGTTAACTTCAAACAAGAGATGAGAGCAGCAAATGAAAATAAAAATACTTATATCTTATTTTGTAAGTTTCACAGCGAGATGATGAGGAGAGGATCTCCGAGCATCTAGTCTTGACATGCGGAGAGAGAAATCTGAGGGTTAGAATATAGACAGTTCATTGGTGGCAGCATTTGAAAAAGTGGCACGAGCCAATGATTCCATCACTAGCATAATGTTCCATCTCTGGGCAGATCTGGCTTAAAGACTTAGTGCATAAGAGTTAGGAATACTGGAGTATTCCTGGTGTGAGAAAGGTAATGCAGTTAGCCAACCAACTGGAAAGGCACTGCTTGGACACAGCACTGCCATGTTGTTTGTGCACAAAGGAAACAAATAACCTGTCCGATTTGCGCACCTCCTTGGTCTGAGAAATGCAGTAGCATAGTACTCTATGCACATCCAGAGTGTGCAAGAGGTGTTCCCCTCTATTGGAATAATCAGGATAGTAGACTGGCAGTTGGATATCCTGGTTTAAAGTCACCTTGGATACCACCTTTGGGAGAAAGGATTAGTCCTCAGAGTCACCCTGTCTCTGTGGAAAATTAAATAAGGCTCCTTACAAACTAGGGCATGAAGCTCAGAAATCCTTCAAGCTGAGGTAATAGCAACTAAATATCGCGCCTTCCAGGACAGGTAGTGCATATCACAGCTTGCTGCCGACTCAAAAGGGGGCAAAGTAAGCTTCTCTAAAATGAAATTCAAATCCCATGGGGGAACTGGACTACAGACCAGAGGTTTCAAGTGAAGGATCCCCTTGAGAAAGGTTTTGAGGACCTCCAAATGAGCAATATTCTTGCCCTCCACCGGAACATGATAGGCAGACATTGCTGAAAGATGGACCTTCAGTGAGGAATAGCTGAGGCTCAAATCAGAAAGATGCAAGAGGTCCTCAAGGACCTGGTGCGCTGCGCAGGAAAAGGGATCCATATCCTTGGCAGTCACCCAGATGGTGGGTCTCTTCCACTTCATAGTGTACGTAGTTCTGGTGGAGAGTTTTCTGGCTTCCACCAAAACTTGGGCTACTCGGGAGGACCCTCAAAACGTGACACTGTTATGTCCAGAGGTGCCACACATGTAGGTGGAGAGATTTTGAGTCCCGGATGTACCAGGCTACCTTGCTCCCGAGAAAGAAGGTCATATAGGAGAGGAAGAGGTACTGGGGGTTCCAACACTAGCTGTTGCAGCAGGGGAAACCATATCTGCTGAGGCCAAAGAGGGGCAATGAGAATCATGTGCACACCCTCCACTTGAAGTTTCAGCAGGACTTTCTGCAGAATTGGAAAGTAAGGGAAGGCATACAGAAACCTCCCTGTCCAACAAAGTGGCAGCGCGTCTTGCCAAAAAACACCAAGCCCAGGAACGAATGAGCGAAAATTGGGTAGTTTTGCATTGAATGGGGAGGCAGAACGGTCCAGTTCTGGATGGCCCCACGGTAGAAGAGACCTTCTACCATGTCTTGCTTCAGTTCCCACTCATCAGCCTACGCGATCGTGTGGCTGAGACTGTCCTCCAAGACATTATGAATGCCCGAGACGTGGACTGCTATCAAGTGCAGGTTGTGCTGGACTGCCCAGAACCACACCCGCATCACCTCCCTGCAGAGAGGGTACAAGTAAATGCCTCCTTATTTGCTGATGTACCAGACTGTGGCAGTGCTGTCGATCTGGACCAGGACTGTTCCCGGGCATAAGAGGGTCTGAAAGGCCTGGAGAGCATAGAGCACCGCTCTCATCTCCAGAACACTGATATGCAAATGCATTTCCTGATGGGACCACCTTCCTTGGGTGTGGTGGTCTCCCAGATGTGCTCCTCAACCCTGACCCGAGGCATCTGTCGTGAGGGTCATGGAAGGGGAGTGGGGTTGAAAGGGGCCCCCCAAGGAGAGATGGGACTCTCCTGCCACCAAAGCAGATCCCTCTTCATGCTGTTGGAGACCATGACTCTGTGGTCCAGGTCATCCACTGGGTCACCCCCATGTGCAGTCGGGCCATCGGTACTGTGGGAATGGCAGCAGCCATCAGACCCAACAGTCAAAGAACAGAGCGAGCTGTAGTCCAACAAGAGTTGGCTACAACAGTAGCTTGTAGTTTAAGAGTATCCGCTTTGTCTGAAGGTAGGAAGGCCCTGCCCTGGACCATGTCCAGCACCGCTCCAATGAACTGGAGGAGCTGGGAGGATGAAAGGTTGGACTTGGGCTAATTCACCATAATGCCAAGTCAGGGTGAAGAAGTGGGACTCCTTCAGACTGTCCTGAGACAGGGCTGACAGAAGCCAGTCGTCCAGGTATAGGAACACATATATCCCCCTGTGGTGTAGGGCCGCTGCCACTACCGCTAGGCACTTGGTAAAAACCCAAGGTGCTGAAGACAGGCCCAAGGGGAGAGCCTTGTAATAAAAATGGTTTCTCTGGAACATGAACCTGAGGAAGTGGCGGTGGGCCGGGAGGACAAGGATGTGCAGGTAAGCATCCTGCATGTCCAGGAGCATAGGCACTGATCCTTGAGGAGCAGGGGTAAGAGTCCCTGGAGGGTCAACATGTGGAACCTCTTGTATTCTACGAAGAGGTTTAGCAGGCTGAGATCCAAGTTGGGTTTTAGATCTCCCATCTTTTTTGGCACCAGGAAGAAGTGTGAGTAATACCCTCTTCCTTCCTGAGCCGGAGGAACTGGCTCTATGGATGATTTGGACAGGACAGCCTGAATTTCTTCCCACACCACTGGAAGGTGGCTTGATGGGTAATGTGACCTGCCCGGAGGGTTTTCCGGGGGTTGGTCCAGGAACTCTACTGGGCCTTCCACACTCTGAGGTGGAGGGCGAACCCCCCCCCCTGGTAGATCTGAAGGAGGTGGAAGGTTGTCCCGCATGTCAGGAAGCAGAGGGGAGGGCTGGCTGATGGTCTCCCGCTGCCCTGTGGGATTTGGCTTGGGTAGGGTTGGGGCCCCAGAGCACGTGGCGCGACGTTTGCCCTGACATCTGGCCTGGGGCTGTCTGTTCCTTTTTCACTGTTGGCTGCAAAAAGGCTGCTTGGGTTTGGCGCCGGAGTGATAGAGGGAGCGGATGTCTCGGAGGGACCTACTGCTGTCCTTAACGTGCCCCCAAAACAGGACAGGATCCCGGAAGGGGGCATCCAGGATAGTGGATTGGACATCCGGGTGCCAAGCCTGCCAAACACAGCCATGCGAGCCTTCTAAGGCAAACGCCTGAGGCAGTGCTATGTGCCACCGAGTCCACAGAATCGTAGGTGGCGCGAAGTGCATGATGACAGGAAGACTTTAAGCCTCACCTTTTTAAGGAGTCTATCCCTGAGCTCTTGGTCTGGGATAGCCAGAATGTCTGACTCCATGTCTGATAAGAAGATTTCTGGAAGGAAATCATGTGGGCCACGTAATTCAAAGACATCAAGGCACAAGTGGAGGAAGCATACACTTTGCAGCCATACTGGTTCACTCGTTTGGACTTCTTATCTGATGGAGAGGCACTAAAATGCTTTGGCTTGGCCGATTTGTTGTGGGCTATGGTGATCATTATGGAGTCCACCTTGGGCTGCATAGTGAGGTGAGAAACTCCTTCCGGGGGGTGGTAAATCCTGTCGCTCTTCTTAGAGACTGCAGGGATAGAGGACGGTTGCTGCCAAATGGTAAATGTCAGGTCCTAGTGCGGCCCCGTCCAAGGAGGGATGGGAAAGGGGTTCATATCAGGAATAACAAGGTGCTCAGTGAGCCTTTTTCTTTTGGGATTCAATTCCTGTGCAGCCCATCCACACACGGTCTGAACAGATTGGAGTAGGTCAGCGAATGAAGGGTCCTCCGGGGGAGACTTAGGGGACACCACTGGCTGGGGTTCTATGGGGGAATGGGACTCAGAACACACTGAAGAGTTGGAGTCCAACTCCGATTCAGATGATACTGGTTTGCTGGGTGACAAGACTGTATACGATGTCCCCTGTGTGGGTCTGTCGGCAGGCAAGTCTCTGGGAGGGCATCTGGCAGGCTCCCTGTCCGACGTCTGGGGGTCGGCAGGGCAAAGACTCCTGGGGGCTGATCGTGGAGCCAATGTAGGGATCGGTATTGGCTCAGGCCGAGACAACTCCTGTAAGAGTTGTGACTTTGCGTCCTTCCACAAGGAGGGAATGGACTCTGGCATGTCAACCTGAGACCTGTTCGGAGCCAGAGGCTGCGGAGCAGGAGGTGGCGGGGCTGGTGGAGGAGGCGGCTGGAACCCTGGGTAACCTGAGTGAGGTTAGGAGGGGTAGCCAGAGTAATGGTAGCCAAAAGGGTAGCCCCGTGGGTTGTACCCCTGAAAAAACTAACACTGTGGTGGGTACTCAGTTGCATAGGCTGGCGACAGATAGCCCAGCGATGGATACCCTGGCTCCGGGTAACAGGAATATTGCAGCGTGGGGTAGCCCAGGACCATGCCTGATGGAGGGGGGACAACCGGTTCGGCAGGGGTCAGGGCCGAGGGACTGCTAGGAGCTGAGGGGTCCGATGGCAGGCCTTGAGGGACCTGATGGCAGCTCAGGCATCAGGGCATGAGGTGTAGGTGGTGCGCCTGCAGAGCCATCAGGCAGTGGGAGGTCGACTGGTACACCGGCCAGCACCGGGCTGGGAAGGTCGTCGACTGGTGAGGAGCTCCGAGGTTTAGGATCCCCCATGGTAACTGACATCAAGGGGTCAGGCACAGGAGGGACCACCAATTCCAAAGGCTGGTCTGGCGTGTGCGAGGGGGGATCTGGGAGAGGTGACCCCTGTCAACAGGTCTGCTGGAACAGCGGAAGATCCAGCAAGTAAAGTGCCCAATATAGGGGAAGAAATCCCTAAAGACACACTGCTCGTCTCCTGCAGGGAATTAAGGGAGAGCGAGGGGTCGGGCTGAGTCAGAAGAAGAGAATCCCAGGAGGGAGAACCCTCGAGAGAAGAAGTAGGGTCTGGCAGCTGGCTCTGATCACCGTCTGGAAAATCCCCAAGGTTTGATGGCACAGCCTCAGCTCTGCGGTCATCAGACGAGCCGGTGACCATCTGATCGGCCGTGACTGAGTGGGCGTCGGAGGAGCCGGTGTCTGGCTTATCGGTCGGGGTGATGGCAGTGGAGCTGGAGTCCGGCTTATTGAACATGGCCGTGCGCTCTTCAGTGGCACTGGAGGGCAACTTACCGGCCAGAGTGCTGCTTATAGTCCCAGAAGACTCGGTGGTGGGACAGGAAGAACATTCCCACAGCTTGATGGGCTTCAAGGGCTTTTTGGCATCTGACACATGTGGCCCTGTTGAAGGATAGGCAGATCGAGCAGTCCTGAGCCCAGTGTTTTGGGCCTAGACAGAGGACACAGCAGGAGTGGTCATCAACATGCGAGATTTGAGTGCAGCACTTGTGGCAGTTCTTCTTCGGGCAAGGCGACAGAGAAGACATGCAACAATGGGAAATGGAACTAGAAGGAAGAAAATAAAACCATTAGTCGGAAAAATGGCTGTTGACTGAAGGCGAAGTTCGACTGATTCAGGTCGGCAGTGGGAAAGAACTGGAGGGCGGGCGTGGGGACTGCCCCCTTTATAGTGTCATGCTGACGTCCCATTAGGTGACATCGGGGGCAGTCCCCCGCTAGGGATTGCTAGCTAGAAGTTTGCTGTGTGGTCCTGATGCCAGGGGGCACAGTCCTATCTGTAATGACCTACTGCAGGAACCCTCCTGAAGTAAGATCTATTACGGTAAGTTCTTACGTAACTGATCTGTCTTCTTCGGGGGTCTCTAAGTCATCAGTTCACACTGTAGGAACAGGTGCAAACTGACAGTCTAGGGGGAAGCACAACCACAAACTTAAGACAGTAGGCCCTGCTGCCCAGCCCTGCCAAATCCTGCATGGACTCTAGAGGCAATGTCCAGAATGTAGTACTCGGTGAAAGTATGCACGATACTCCAGGTGGCAGCAGCGCATGTATCAGTGGCCCCTTGGAAACACATCACAGAGGCAGCCATGCCCCTTGTGGAATGACCTTTGTCCACTTCAGGTAATTCTTTGCTGTACTTGTAGCAGAACAGAATGCAATTTGCCAACCATTTAGATAAACACTGTTTAGAAACCGAAACACCTTCTCTACCTGGGGCAAAAGAAACAAACTGCTTCAACTTTCTACATTCCTTGGTCTGAAGCAGGGAGTACTTCAAAGTTCTGCGCACGTCTAACGAATAGAGCAGTGCTTCCCCTGGATTGGCATGCTTGGGAAAATAAACAGGAAGGTGGATAGATTGACTGAGATTAAACTCAAGGGACCACATTAGGGAGAAGTTTAGGATTTGTGAGCAAAGACACCCTGCCATTGTGAAAAATCAAATAATGCTCCTCGCACCAGAGGACCTCAGGCTCTGAAATTCTTCAAGTAGAAGTTATGGTAACAAAAAATAACACTTTCCAAGAAAGAAAGCATAGCTCACAAGTTGCGGCTGGCTTAAAAGGAGACAGTCAATTTCTCCAAAACAAAATTCAAATCCCAAGCCAGGACAGGAGAATGGATTAGGGATTTCAGATAGCCCTCAAAAAGGTACAGGAGACATCCAGCTGATCTATAGTATGGTCACCCACAGGCTCATGAAAAGCCGAAATAGCTGAAAGGTGCACCTTGAGGGAGGAGTACTGGAGACCTGAGTCAGACAGAGAGATCAGATAGTCCAGGATCTGTCTTACAAGAGAGGTGAAGGTCCAGATTATGTTTGGCAGCTCAAACAGCAAACTGTTTCCACTTCATGGCATACATAGCTCGAGAAGGCGGCTTCTGGGTGGTCACCAGGATGTTCGATACTCTACTGGAGACTCCGAATTTTGCTATGGCTATGTCCTCAGGAGCCAAGCATGTAGATAGAGGGACCCGAGGTTGGGATGGACCAGGTTCCCCTGAGCCTGGGTCAGCAGGTTCCTGCAGAGGGAGAGAGGAACTGGAGGTTCCTCCGTTAGCTGCTGTAGCAGGGGAACCCATATCTGGCGGTGTAAAAATGGAGCTATTAGGATCATGCTTACCCCCTCCATCTGCAATTGGATGAGCACCCTCTGAATTAGCAGAAACTAATGGACTGCATAAGGAAACATCCCGCTCCAGGAGAGGGACAACTTGTCTTGCCAGAAAACTCCAGGCCCTGGATCGAGCGAGCAAAAACTGGGCAGTTTTGTGTTGAGTGGGGGCGCAAAAGGGTCACTCTGGATGACCTCAACTGTTGAACAACTCTTCTGTGATGGATGAGAGGAGCTCCCACTCCTGCGTGCTGGACTGGGTCCAGCTGAGGCTGTCCACAAGAGTGTTTAGCACACTTGGGACGTGGACTGCAGAGAGGGTCAGGCTGTGATCTAATGCCCAATACCACACTCTCATGGCCTCCCTGCATAGGGGGTACAAATGAGTGGTTCTACCATGCCGAAACGACAACAGTGTTGTCAAGGTTCGGCATGGCAAGATCCCCAATGTCGACAGGCGAAATTTCACCTGTCGGACACTGTGTGTTTTCTATCGGGAGGCTGTGCCCCCCCTGAAACCCCCATGCAGGGCGCTGTCCCCCCCTTCTTTAGATATCTAACTTTGAATTGGAGTTGATTTGAAGGGGCAGGCAAAGACAGTGAAAGGTGAAATTTCACTGGTCCCTCCACGGTGACAATCTGAAACTGTCAAGATTGTCGCTGTGAGGGATTCCCCAAATCCTGGGTCGTTGTCCAGTCGACATACCTGAATGAGCTCCCCCCCCCTTGTTGATGTAGTACACTACACTGAGGTTGTCTGATTCCACCAGCAGCTGACCTGGAAAAAATGGTTCTGCAAGGCCTGCATGGCATACAGAACTGCCCGCATCTCTAAGACATTAATATGCTGGGAGGTCTCAGCCCGAGACCAGGAGCCCTAAGTCTGAAAAGGACCCAGGTGAGCTACCCAGCCCAAACCAGAAGAATCCGTGGTGAGGATCTGCTGTGGACAAGAGATCTGGAATGGGACTCCATGCAGCAGGTTTAAGGGTCCATCCACCACTGGAGCACCTTGCAGACTGGGGAAGAGACCAGCACTAACTTGATCTAACTCGTACATGCGTTAGTCCCTGTTGGCTCCTCCTCCACCTCAGTTCTGCACGCCGGGGAGACAGAAGGAAAAGAGGATAGAGAAAAACAAAGGCAGGGCAAGAAAGCCCAAAAGACAGTAAAAGGAAAGGATATAAACTGAAAAAGGAATAGGCTGACCAGAGGACAGAGGAGGAGGATGAGGATCTGGGAGGGAATGGACCGAAAGGCCCCAGTCCCCGGACGGCCAAGTAAGGGTAGGAAAGGGAAAGAGGAGAAAGAGAGAGAGAAAGAGAAAACAAAGGGAGAGGAGGGACAAATGTACACACAGGACATTCAGAACTTGCAACCAGCAGTGCCTCCGGGGAGGCAAACAGCCCACCACAAAGGCAGTTTCCAAGGCAGAACTCGGATTTATTGAATCCTGTAGGAGATGGAGAAGGTCCCTCCCGCCGACCCCTAACCCGAGGGTGGAAACCACCCATAGGTGAGGATTAACCACCCCTTCCCCGTTACTGTTTTCCAGGAAGAATCTACAGGGTTCTGGGAGAGGATCCCACCCATTAACGTCTCCCACCCAAAGAAGGAGACAGGAAGGGAAATAATAATAATAGGAAGGAGCAGAGGGGAGTTCCCATCAGCCCCAGATCCCCCCTCACAGGGGACCCAAAGAGTTGGTGCACCTCGAAGGGTGGGCTGACCCCTGAGATCATGCCCAGGACAAGGGGGAGGGACCCGCTAGAAGTCCCCCAGTGGGCTAGAAGGAAAGCCCAACTCACCCTCCTCTGAAGGGTCCTCCAGTCACCTCCTAGGAAAAAGAAGCTTCTAAGGAGAAAAGGGGGAACCTAACAGGATCCCCGAGGAGGATGGCAAGCAGGGAGGGGGGATAGCCCAGGGACTGAGGCCTGGTGAGGGGAAGTTGGTTGGGATTCAGTGATGAATGGTGAAGATACACAGGAAGATCAAGAATTACGGTACGTACATCATTTTCATATCTTCCCTGTGTCAATCTTCACCATTCATCACTGGTGGGGGAGTACCTAGCCCTCCCTCCGAAGGGGCCCAGTAATTCCCTGAGAGAATAGCATCCCTCAGCCTCCCATGAGGGAGACATGGCTGGGGGGCGGGGAAGAGACCCTCTACTGACCAGTAAGGCCTGGGACTGATCAGGGTGAGGCAGTGTCCCCGTCCCCTGGGGGAAGGAAGGTGCCTCTGCAGTTCCCGTCTCACCCTGTGGGAGAAAAGATGGGTCCCCAGGAAGGAGGAGGCCATTATCCTATGCCAGGCCAAGGGTGACAACCGTGAAAGGCAAAGCCACGCCGTCCGTCTAATGCAGATCGCTGTCTCTGCAAGTCATGAAGCGACTTCATTGGTATCGTAAGATGCCCTTGACTGGTGCCTTACCAGCTCCAGACCTATAGCAGAGAGGGCTATGGCTTGCCGGGTAGCCTCCGAATTGGGAAGCGATGCCAATGCCTGGTCCAGCATCGCCCACAGATGCCTGTTATAAGCAGCGTGGTACACCTGATGTGAAGCAATGGAAAGTATCATCCGCACAGAGGAGAACACTCTCTGTCCCAGACGATCGAACTCTGCAGAGTCAGGATCCCTCCTATGAGGGGACGAGGGCCGTATGGATCCAGAAGGGCGGTCCCCAGCCCCACCCAATGAGGACTCCCTTGAAGGAGATGAGGGAGAGCACTTAGGCTCAGCACTGCTGCTCCTCACCATGCCCTGGAAGGCCACAGAAGGGGTGCCACTGCCCCTCACCCCATCCCCGACGACTCAGAGGAAGACCTCTTCCTCGGACCCTGTGCCAAAGGACCCCAAATCTGCATACTCCCTGAAGAGAGTTGCAGAGAAAAGGGATTCACTCTTGGCCTTCAGAGAGGGGGTGGCACTGGGGACGGCAGCCAACCCCTTCCCCAAAGCCCAGACCACCGCACCTGTAGCAAAGGGGCCACTGACCCGCACCACCCCCCTGAAGCCGCCATAGGCCTTAGGGTTGGCGCCAGCCACATTCACCGGAGCTGCAGGTGGGGGCACCTAGGAAGGTGCAAGTGTGCCAGGCTGCGGAGAACGCTCCGACTCCGAGGAGTCAGGCTGCCAGTCAGGATAGGCCTCCAGATCATCTGGCTCTGAAGAGGAGGAGATCCAGAAGAGCTCTGGACCGGCAGCCCTGAGGGGCTCTCCCGCCGACTGGCGCTGCTCTGGGATCTGGGGCGGCGGGAATGTGCTGAGGAATGCCCTGCAGGGCCCAGCAGCCATGGGCCCGACAACAGGGGAGCCTGCACCTCCAAAGAGGTGACTGCCAGGGCGGTGCTCCTGGCCGGGACCCAAGTGAAGCCAGACCGGACCTCCGGCACCGTGGTATAGACTTCCTCCATGGTAAAGCTGGAAGAAGAGGAGGCCTCCTCTTTACTAGACCGTGTAGGCCAGGGAAGGGACACGGAGGAAGGACTGAGGGTCCTATGCTTGGACCAACACCACCCACCGAAAGTCAGCGGAGTCCTGCCAACCTTCAACGCGCCGTGCTCCAGAACGCGGTGGTCCATAGGGAAGCAGGTGTCGCAGATGTCCATGTCGTGCTGGGGTCAAAGGCAGGAGAGGCAAACATCATGCCGGCTGGTAATGGAGATTTGCAGGCTGCAGGGACACCGATACACAGGAGGCTGGCCCATTTTAGACTAATGTTTCTTGTCCCGTGGACCAGGCATGATGTAACAGTAAATAAACTTCAAAAACAGAAAAGATTTGATGCTGCTAAGAAAAAGGAAAGATCTTACCTGGTAACTTCAATAACAGCGCCGAGTGGATGGCAGAACCGAGGCGGAGTCGAGCGGTGCCAGGAACTGAAGCGAGGTGTAGGGAAGAACGGCTCTGAGGAGCAACTCTAAGGCTTCAAGGTCAACACCAGCGAACTAGGCAGCAATGGCGCAGATTAATTTGTCGAGCTGCAGGTGAGGTGCTGTCTCTATGGTGGGAGAAGCAGAACTGAGGTGGAGGAGGAGCCAATAGCTGTTTCTGACCAACCTGCGAGTGCCACGCAGTATGTCGACCTCATGGGTAGCTCCGATGGCGCCAGCTCCTCCCTCCTGGAAAAAAAAGAAAAAGAAAGCTCCCGCAGGGTGTTTGTCTCCGGCCAATCACCCACCCTTGATGAATGGTGAAGACTGACACAAGGAAGATCTGAGGAGCGTGTGTGTGTGTGTGTGGGGGGCACCTGCCTTTATTGGATTGGCTGATGTCAGGAGCCGACGTTGGAGGTGGGAAGACCACTCTGGTAGACTGCTAGCTAGAAGATATCCGTGTGGTCCTAGTGCCTGGCAACTTAGTCCTACAGGTGATGGCCGGCTGCAAGAGATACCCTTGAAGTAAGATGAAAACTTTTCAATTAATTTATGTTTACAGTATAATGTTCAAGATGCAATGCCATCATTTCTACCACCAATTTCCATCCTTCTCTGATGTATGCATCTTTCTAATCTACTGTACGATATACTCTACGGTATCCATTTTAAGAACACTGACCTATTAAGTACATGAAATTTTACATGAGTTTTATGAACGTGGTTCTTACCAGGAAGTTTAAGCTTTCTACAACAGGAGTTGCAATGGTGCTTTGCACGGAAGTTTCTGACAGCATCATCTCCTAGATTTGCTGGACCAAACACCATATCATGTGACCTTAAATTAGAGTAATACAGAACAAGAAGAGTATTAACCCTCAAACGACACAGTAGGCGAACTAACCTAATGTACAGCCTCGCCATGGGCCCAAGCATGAATCTTTAAGCCTCTGCTGAGTTCATGTAATGATCTCTCACCTCTCAACAGAGCACAAGCAAAAGTCCCTCACCTTTCCTTTGCGTGAATGCACGGTTTTCTCTCTCTCCCCCCCTTGGGCCCAACCCATGTCCTGGGTTATATCAGTCAGTTGCCTATACCCTGGGGCTATACCAACAATCAGTAACCTATGCCCTGGACTATACCAACAGTCCCTCACCCATGTTCTGGGTATACCAACATTCATTCACCTATATCATGGGTTATACCAGGTCAGTCACCTATGCCCTGGGCAATACCAACAGTCCCTCGTCTATGTCCTGGGCTGTACCAACAGTCACTTGCCTATGCCCTAGGCTCATGCAACTGGCCCCTGCCTAGGCCCTGGGCTCAAACAACAGTTTCCCTGCTTAGGCCCCAGGCTCGAGCAATCGTCCCTGCCTAGGCCCTGGACTCAAACAACAGTCCCCATTCAGGCACTGGGTTCAAACAACAGCCCCCTGCTTAGGCCAAAGAAAGACTCAAGCAACAGTCCCTCATCTATGCCCTGGGCTCAAAAAACAGTCCCTCATCTATGCCCTAAGCTCAAGAAACAGTTGCTTGTCTATGCCCTGGGCTCAAGCAACAGTCCCTCATCTATGCCCTGGGCTCAAGCAACAGTCCCCAGTCCCTTGTCTATGCTATGGGCTCAAGCAACAGTCCCTCATGTATGCCCAGGGCTCAGGCAACAGTCCCTCTTCTATGCCCTGGGCTCAGGCAACAGTCCCTTCTCTATGTCCTGGGCTCAAGCAACAGTCCCCTACCTATGCCCTGGGCTCAGGCAACAGTCCCTTGTCTATGTCCTGGGCTCAAGCAACAGTCCCCTACTTATGCCGTGGACTCAAGCAACAGTCCCCCACCTATGCTCTGTACTCGAGCAGCAGTCGCCTATCTCTCCTCTGGGCTAAAGCAACAATCTTCTGCCTTTCTCCTGGGGCAAAGCAACTCTAATATGTTATTCCTAGTGCTCAAAAAACAGTCCTTTGTCTATGCCCTGGGCTTAAAAAACAGTCCCTCATCTATGCCCTAAGCACAAGAAACAGTTGCATGTCTATGCACTGGGCTCAAGCAACAGTCTCTTGTCTATCCTATGGGCTCAAGCAACAGTCCCTCATGTATGCCCTGGGGTCAAGCAACAGTCCCTTGTTTACGCTCTGGACTCAAACAACAGTCCCTTGTCTATGCCCTGGCCCCAAGCAACAGTCCCTCGTCCATGCTCTGGTCTCAAGCAACAGTTCCTCATCCATGCCCTGGGCTCAAGCAACAGTCCCCAACTTATGCCCTGGACTCAAGCAACAGTTCCCCACCTGTGCTCTACACTCGAGCAGCAGTCATCTACCACTCCTCTGGGCTAAAGCAACAGTCTTCTGCCTTTCTTCTGGGCCAAAGCAACTCTCACATTTTATGTCCAGTGCTGAAGAAAACACAGGTTACTCACTTGGAACAGTAGTTCTAGGAGTGGTATATGATGTTCATTCACACTTCTGGCAGTATCTTTTCCCTTTAAGAGCTTGCCAGAAAATCTTCAAGCTGGCTCCTCCCACCCACCCAGGTGGTATGTCCCTCTGCTCCGCCCCATGATGCCAGATCTTGCCAGCTGGAAGCAGTGGTTGTGCACCTGAGCCAGGGCAGGTCGGGTGGGTCCATGAGGATGAACATCATATACCACTCCTAGAACTACTTTTACAGGCGAGTAACCTGTGTTTCTAGGGATGTGGCAATGATGTTCGATCCACACTTCTGGCAAACTCCGAACACTTCTCTGGGAGGATAGAGGCAAAGCGCACAGCCCCTACTTAGGGAACACAGACTGGAGAACTGAGGCCCCAAAACCAGCATCCCGGTATGACTCCAGGTCAATGTGGTAATCGGAAATGAAGGTGTGTGCTGACTTCCAGGTAGCAGCCCATCAGATTTCCTGGAAAGGGATGTCCCTAGAAGCAGCCACTGATACAGCGGTATGGTGGGTGGAATGAGCCCTTAGCCTCCGGGAGGCTCCCTACCCGCTAACCTACAGCAGAGATCAATGCAGAATGTGATCCACCTGCCAAACATCCGCTTGGCTGCAGGTCTGCCAGGTGCGGCTTCAGCATAGATGACAAACAGCTGGCAAACCTCTCTCCAAACTACAGCCATGCGCCCTTTGTAATAAGTGAGCACTTGCCTCAGGTCCAAAGTATGGTGCCTGTGTTCTGCCTCCGAGGTGTGATTCGGGAAGAACACTGGAAGAGTCATCACCTGATTCAGGTGAAACTCCGACACACCCTTCGGGAGGAACTTCAGGTTGGGGCACAGGACAACCTTGTCCCTCTGAAAGACCAGGTAAGAAGACTCATCCAAGAGCGCCTGGAGCCCACTAATTCTTCTGGCTGACGTGACAGCCACCAGAAAGGCAGTCTTCCATGACAGGTGAGATATCTCACACCTGTGCATCAGTTTGAATGGCTTGCCCATGAGCTTTGCCAAAACCAGCAACAAGTCCCACGGTGGTGGCGGTTCACGCACTGGAGTGGAAATGTGATCAAGGCCTTTGAAAAAGCACCAGACCACCTTCTCCTGTGCCACCGACTGCTGACTGGTCCGCACCCGGTAAGAAGAAATGGCTACCAAGTGCAACTTAAGGGTCTGTGACAGGGTTGAATAGGACCCTGTTCCAGTTGTTATGGAGAGTTCTTTCCTTTCCTGTCTCTTGTCTGTCTGGTTGCGCAACCAAATTTTCCTGTGAGACCTAGGATTTGATCACCCTGACAATCTCGCAATTCTCTGCCTCTCAGTCTTCCCTTGCATATCTGCTGGCATAAATATATATGCAAATCA
This sequence comes from Neoceratodus forsteri, assembly GCA_016271365.2. Lineage (NCBI taxonomy): Eukaryota > Metazoa > Chordata > Ceratodontiformes > Ceratodontidae > Neoceratodus > Neoceratodus forsteri. Next base: position 691,856,586 of record CM028129.1, read on the forward strand.
TTAGCTGGAAATGTAACTGACAGTGGGGATCCTGTTGTTTAGAAATTATATAGTGTCTGTCGAAATGTATGTAACTATAGTTTGAGATAACTGCAAAAAGCTATTTGGAACTCAAGGGGTTAACCTGAAATACAATTTTTAAGCCTTCTGCAGAAGCTATAGACAAGGGGCCTCAGTTCTGGGACATTGCGTTTCTTGCTGCACCTGCATGAAACTGGCAAGAACAAACAGGATGCTTGTTAAGAAGAGGGTTGCAAAGAGTTATAAAAACACAGCTGCAATGTTCTGGGAGACAGAGATTAAAGGAAAACTCAGATGGATCTTCTCTGTTTATTCTGCCTTTGTAAACAGTTATTCTGAACAAGTTTATTTTTCATATGTTACTGCTAATACTAATAAACACTTTTTGCCAATTCTACAACTGCTCCTGTTTTTTCCTATGTTTCCTGACCTGTGCCTTGATGACAGATGGTATCAGCCAAAGTGGGATTTACGCCGTACATACACTAAGCCAAGAGTGTTGTGCGTGGGTAGTGGACCTAGTACCAGGGAAGCATAGAGAAAGGTATGGATTCTGCAGCAGCAAGCCCAAGAGTCGTCACCAGGAGAATGTCAGCCAAACTAGCAGAGACAGAAGTCCAAGATGAGACTGTACAGCCAGCACCAGTTATGGAAAAAGAACAGGCAGTAACATAACCTGAAAGCCCGACTGCCTTTTTCAAATGGTGGGCTACACTACAAAAAAGAGACAGAGAAGCAGAGAGAAAAAGAGATTAAACATTTAGAAGCACAGAGGAGAGAGGAGATGCAGCGACAGGAGCAGCGATGGCTGGATGCCTTGCAAGCTATCCAAGGCAGAGGATCTGGCACAGATCCAGACGAGCAACAAAACATAAGCAACTTAAAAGCCATTAAACTTGCAAAGGTGTCCCTCAGATGATATTGAAGCGTACCTGACAACTTTTGAAAGAGTTGCCACAGTCTGCCAATGGCCAAAGCACCAATGGACAATCAGACTGGCACCCTACCTGACAGAGAAAGCACAACTTGCCTACAGCAAAATGGACACCGCACAGTCAGAAAACTATGACCTGGTGAAAAGTAAAATCCTGAAAAGGTATGACATCTCAGGAGAGACCTACAGGCAGAGATTTCAATCTCTGAAGTACAATACATTTGACAACCCTAGAGAAGCCTTCACCCAGCTTAGAGAACTCCTGATAAAATGGCTCCAACCAGAGGGCAAAACAGTCCCACAGATCATCGACACATCTGCAAAGGAGCAATTCATCAACATCCTGCCTATAGATGTGCAGCTTTGGGTAAAGGAACATCGACCAGAAAGTGGGGAAAAGGCAGTTTCTTTGGCCGAAGACTACCAAATGGCCAAACAGACAAAACAGCAGCGAGGTAACAGCCAAGCACTGGTAAGACATTCTTTTTTTTTTTGGCTTATACTTTTTGCCTCCTCTGTGTGCCTGGGCTGCTCCTGTGTTCTGGTAGCCACCTTGGGATTCCAGACGCCGTCCGGGTGTCTGCACTCCCTCGAGGTAACACCCGATTCCCCTGTGGCTTGCCCCCCGCAGCAAGGTGGAAGGAAGCCCCCATATACACCCACCCTAACGGATCCAGATAGGCGCCCTTCAGAGCTGACTCCTGTGGATGGCCAATGAGCTGCTCCGCCTCAGATACACAATCCTCCCCTATTTTTTGATGTTTACTCCCCCGGAGCCGAGGGTGTGCAAGGACACCGGCGGAAGGGAATGCATACGCATCTGCATGCGCTCCTTCCTGGTGTCTGCTCCAGACTCCACCCCAAAGCACAGCGCAGCACCTTGTCCCCCCACCTCTGCCAGGGGGCAACTGTTGTGGACCCCCTTCCTGGAGAAAGAGATCAGTCCAATGGACGCTCGATCCTTCTTCTCCACTACCGACCCTCGGCGTCCCATGCTCGTTCCCGAACATGGGTCGCCGGTGTGGCGCGAGGTTAGGCAACCAGCGCCTCAGCCCTCAGCGCTGCTGGGCTGGCATGCAAGACATTCTTTTCCCCATTTAAACTCCAAGTCTGATAACAACTCTGGTGGGGGTAACATATTTGTGCCCAAAGACCTTAGTTGCTATAACTGTAATAAGCCATGTCATATTGCAAGAAACTACTGTAAGAAGAGTGACAGTGGAGCAGATTTGTCCTTATCAAATTGGGGCAAGTACTTAACAGATGTGAAGGTGGGGGATAAGACTGTAAAGTGACTCACCGATTCGGGAAGCAGGCAGACCCTAGTGTATGTTGAGGTGCTGGGAAAACACTGTACAAAAGGACCAGGTACTAGTGTCTTCTGCATCCATAGGGACACTTGATACTATCCCACAACCCAAGTGACTCTAACTATTAAAAGGGTGTCGCTAAAAATGAAAGTGGGGGTAGTACCCAAGTTACCTATACCTGTGATTACTGGAAATGACTTTCAAGGATTTACTGAGTTAATCAAAGAAGGAGTAAATCCTGATGTTTCAGCAGCTGTTGTGACAAGAGCTCCGGCAAAGAAAATTTCAGATGGTGGGACTCTTTTCCTTTTGCTGATTTTGATTCGGACTTGTATGAGCACAGCTCCAAGATCCGGAAATCCAGGAAAGAAAGACGATGCCTGAAGAAACTGCGGCAAGAAATGAGTGATGGACGTAAGGGGTTAACATAGTAAAATGCTGAAAATAAACTGATCACCGATTGTGATTTTCTTTCGGAGCAAGCGAACAATGTTTCTCTCTAGGGTTATTTTAAGCAGCTGGGAGTGAAACCAAAACAGGGTGGACCAATGTTTAAAAAACGTAATGGGTTACTGTACAGAATATGGTTTAAACCTCAGACACAGGATCAGACAGAACAACTGGTTATACCACAAAAGTATAGGCCGGAGTGGTTTCCCAATAGCACATGATAGTCCTATGGCTGGTTACTCAGGGAGGGATCACACCCTTGCCAGATTGCTGCATAGATTTTACTGGCTTGAAATTCAAGAAAATGTTGCTACCTATTGTAATTCCTGTGCTGTGTGTCAGAAAGTAGCCCCAGTCACTAGAAAAGACAAGGTGCCCGTTGTGCCCCTACCCTTGATAGATGTGCCTTTTGAGAGAATTGCAATGGATGTGGTTGGTCCTTTAGACAAAAGTAAAAAGGGTAATAGATTTATCCTGGTAGTATGCGACTATGCTACTCGATACGCAGAAACAGTTCCAATGCGTACTGTCACAGCTTCAAAAGTGGCAGCAGAGCTTGCAAACATTTTCAGCAAAGTCGCATACCTAAAGAAATTATTACTGATCAGGGTAGTAATTTGGTGCTGCATTACTTAAGGAGCTGTACAGACTGCTAGGTATCACTGCCATAAGAACCTCCCCTATCACCCTCAGACAGACGGTTTTGTTGAGCGTTTTAACTAGGGGTACCAGATTTTGGGATGCCAAAAAGAGGACACTTAGTCCCTCACCCGATGAGCCCTTGTGCTAGACCACGAGTAAATCGGTTTAAAGTCTCCACCACTGTCACAGCTCATTTACAAGCAGATTCTGGGTAGGAGAAAGTAAAAAAATTATAAACATCATAATAATACAACAGGATATAGCAGGTACATGAAGAATATTTGGCAGCTGGAAAAGAGGACATGTGCTCGTAAAAGAGGACATCTGGTAACCCTAGTTTTAACCAAACTCTAAAAAGCATGTTAAAAAGGTTTGTAAAAGGGGAAGGGAAAGACTGGGACCAATACTTGCCTTACCTGCTTTTTGCTTACAGAGAAGTGCCACAGGCATCAACAGGGTTTTTACTATTTGAAATGATGTATGGTAGGCAGCCAAGAGGCCCCTGGATGTGATAAAAGAAACATGGGAAGATAACCCCATTCAGAAACAATCTATAACATCTTATATGTGTGCCCTAAGAAAGAAGCTGGCAAAATATGTTGAAATAGCCCATAGTAATCAGGAAGAGGCCCAAAACCAGCACACGATATATTATGACCGTGGGGTGAAAGAAAACATTTTTGAGTTAGGTGAAAAGGTTTTGCTACTGTTACCCACAGCAGAAAATAAACTGTTAATAAAGTGGCAAGGGCCCTGTAGAGTACTTAGACGTACTGGCACCGTTAACTATGAGACAGACCCCTAACAGGAAAAATCCTACCAAGATATACCATGCTAACCTCCTCAAGAAATGGGTTGAAAAAATGCAAAAAGCTGCTTTGCTAAATTTTACCAGAAACTGATAAAGAAGATATTGATGTAGCATATGATAGACTGGAACAAACTGTAACTATGGATGCTGTAAAGGTGAATGTGTCCTTAACTTCAGAACAAACTGCAGAAATTTGTAACTTGCTAAAAACATTTAAGAGTACTTTTACCACAGTACCAGGCGAAGCAAAAGGGGTCGAACACGTAATAGTGACAAGGAATGCTTGCCCTATTAGGCAAAAGACATACAGGTTACCAGAACGGTTAAGAGCTAACGTGGTTAAGGAAATACAAAAAATGAAAGAACTGGGTATAATAGAAGATTTGAGGAGTACTTGGTCATCTCCAATGGTGATTGTAAACAAAAAAGAAGGGGGTGTTAGAATCTGCCTTGATTTTTAGGAAACAATCAAGTGTCAGAATTTGACAGTTACCGCATGTCCAGAATAGCTGATTTGGTGGACAGACTGGGAAGTGCCAAGTATATCAGCATCCTAGATCTCACCAAGGGTTACTGGCAAATCCCGTTAGCTAAAGGATCCAGAGACAAAAATGGAAATTACGTACCTGCCGTAATTCTTGATCTTCTTGGACGAGTCTCCACCACTCATTCACACTAATGGGGAACTGCGCCGGAGGCACTAGGACCCAGCGGGAGCAAACTTTTTGCTAGAGGGTCGGCACCTAGAGATGGAGCCTGGGAGGCGGCACTGCGAGCCCCAGCTTGTGCGAGAGACTATCCTCGCCGCCTACCCTCCAACTGCCTCTAGTACCCCCGAGGTGAGGTGCAACGTAACCTAACCTAGAAGGATAGGCTAACCAAAAAAGACCGGACACAAAACAGTCCGGACGACCTGTGTAAGAAGGGTCAACACAGAAGTCTTCACAGCCTAAAGATTGAGGGAGTGAAGACCAATAACAGAGGTGAGCTCGGTGGATGGAGGGTGGGCGTGTGAATGAATGGTGGAGATCAAGAATTACGGTAAGTACGTAATTTCCATATCTTCCTGGACATAAAAGTCTCCACCACTCATTCACACTAATGGGAAAGTACCGAGCTAATAATCCCCCAAGAGGGTGGCAGGAGACCAAGAGCTCACAGTTTTAGGACAGGAGTCCATTAAGGATGATTCTGCCAAAGAAAGCTGATGTCTGGCATGGACATCCAGGGCATAGTGTTTGACAAAAGTATGCACTGAGCTCCAGGTAGCCGAATTGCAAATGTCTGCAATGGGCAAGTTGCAAATTTCTGCTAGGGATGCCGCGACCGCTCTAGTAGAGTGAGCGTGCACTCTGCCCTCCAGCTTAACCTGTGCCATGGAATAACAGTGGCGAAGGCATGCCACCAGCCATGCTGAAATGCATCTGATAGCGATGGGGCTGACCCAGCCAGGTCTCGCTGAAGGAAACAAACAGTTGTTGAGCTTTGCAGAAATCTTTTGTTCTATCTAGATAGAAGCACAAAGCTCTCTTGACATCCAAGGAATGAAGAGAACGCTCTCCTTCATTTTGGAAGTTCGCAACACAAATAGGAAGGACCAAAGGTTGGTTTAGGTGGAATTCTGAAACAACCTTAGGGAGAAACTTAGAATGGGTCCTAAGAACTACTTTGTCTTTATGAAACACCATATACGGGGGTCTGTGACTAGGGCATGCATCTCAGAGACCCTGCGGGCTGAGGTAATGGCCACTAGGAAGGCCGTTTTCCAAGTAAGAAATTTTAACTCGCAGGTAGCTAGTGGCTCAAAAGGTTTTCAAGTGAGCATGTCTAGCACAAGATTAATGTCCCAGGCTGCAACTGGACGTCTTATTGGAGGTCTGGTATGCAGAATTCCCTTAAGAAACCTCTTAACCACAGGTAACTGAGCCAGCGACAAGGAAAGTACTGGCTCATGATAAGCTGAGATGGCACAAAGGTGAACCTTAACTGCAGAGTATTGCAGACCTGAATTTGAGAGGTCTAAGAGGTACTCTAGAACTTTATCTGGTGGGCAGGAAAAGGGGTTCAAAGAGGATTTTGCACACCAGAGAGAAAAACGCTTCCATTTGGCTGTGTAAGTTTTCCTAATGGCTGGCTTGCGTGCAGCCAGAAGAATATCTGAAACCCTGCGAGAGACACTGAACCTAACATAGAAACATAGAATTTGATGGCAGATAAGGACCGCTTGGCTCACCCAGTCTGCCCATTTTCACCTGTTCACTTCTATCTCTTCAGGAGCCAAGCATGAAGATGAAGCGACCTCAGGTTGGGATGGACCACAGGCCCGAGTCAGAAGGTTCGTCTGAAGGGGAAGTGGTTTTGGAGGGGCTTCCGACATACTGTTGAGTAGTGGAAACCATATCTGTCGAGGCCAGAAGGGAGCAAAGAGGATCATTCTGTCCCCCTGGGACTCAAACTTGAGAAGTACTCTCTGAATTAGAGGAAGAGGCAGAAAGGCGTATAGAAAGCGTTTTGTCCACTGCAGCCTGAACACATCCTGACAGAAAATGCCAGGCCCTGGATTTCTCGAGCAGAAGAGAGGCAGTTTTGTGTTGAGTGGGGATGCAAAAAGATCCAGGTCTGGAGTTCCCCACTCTGTGAATAGTGACTGAACTATGGTTGAGTCGAGAGACCATTCGTGAGGATCTGTCTCTGTTCTGCTGACACAGTCTGCCAGTTCGTTCTGCACTCCCGGCAGGTAGACCACTTGAATTAGAGCCTTGTGCGCCAAGCACCATTCCCACACTCTCATCACTTCCCTACATAAGGGGTTAGAGTGAGCACCGCCCTGCTTGCTGATGTAATACATCACTGCTTTGTTGTCTGTCTGAAGGAGAATGTTCTTGTGACAGAGAATGTCCTTCAAAGCCCAGACTGCATAAAGGACGGCTCTCATTTCTAAGACATTTATGTGAAGCTGGGACTCGTCCTGAGTCCACGCACCTTGAGTGTGGAGAGTCTGACAGTGAGCTCCCTACCCCATCAGGGAGGCATCTGTGGTAATGGAAATCTGATGATCCAGAGGAGCAAAGGGATACCCTTCCAGAAGACTGTCCTCTTGCGACCAGCATGTGAGTGATCTCTTCAGAGGTTCTGTCACCTTGATGAGAAAGGACTGAGGGAGAGTGGTCAGGGACCACTGAGTACTGAGCACCCATTGAGAGGTTCTCATGTGGAGATGAGCTAGGGGTACAGTGAACACCGCGGATGCCATGAGACCCAGCATCCGCTGCATCGAGAGAGCCGAAACCGAGATGTTCTCTCGTATATATCGGGCCATCTGAAGGATATCACTCCTCCTGTCCACTGGAAGAAAAGCTTTCGTACAGGAGGTGTCCAGAAGGGTTCCTATGAAAAGGAGCCTTTAAGAGGGCTGCAGTTGCAATTTCTTTAGGTTTAGCAGGACTCCCATGGACGTGAGAAAGTGTGAAGCCGTGGCTATGGCATCGAGAGTTCCCTGTCTGGAAGGGCTTGCTAGAAGCCAATCGTCCAGATATGGGAACACCTGTATCCCAATTTTTCTGAGATGCGCTGCGAGAATTGCACAACACTTTGTAAAAACTCGTGGCGCCAAGGATAGCCCAAAGGGCAGGACTCTGAACTGATAATACTGTCCCAAAGCCACGAATCTTAGGTATTTGTGATGCTTTGGGTGAATAGGAATGTGCTGGTAAGCATGCTGCATGTCCAAGGAGGCTAACCAGTCGTGTTGATGAAGCAAAGGTAACAGGGTTCCTAGTGATATCATTTTGAATTTCTCTCTGGGAAGGAATTTGTTTAGCTTTCTGAGGTCCAAAATGGGGCGCATGCCCCCAGTTTTCTTGGGAACCAGAAAGTAATGGGAGTAGAACCCTGTGTTTCGTTGATCCAACGGAACTACTTCCACTGCCCTGTTGTTCAGAAGGCCCTGTATTTCGGAGGTGAGAAGATCTGACTGAAGAGCTGACAGCCTGGGCTGTCGTCTGGGGGGGACGATCCGGAGGGGTGTCCAAAAGATTGAGGTAATACCCCTCGCGGATTATCTGAAGGACCCATTTGTCCGAGGTTATGGACTTCCATTGATTGTAGAAGTGAGTCAGACGACCTCCCATCGCTGAAGAAGAGTCCACCTTGGGCAGCTGAGGTGGGACTTGAGCCATCAAATCATAAGTCAGCACTGGGCGCTTTGGGTCCTTGCACCTTCTGCTGCATTTTCTTTTGAGGCTGGGGGGCTTGGTTTTTATTAAAACTTGCCCTGCCTTTGCATCGAAAGGACTGACGGTTATGAAACTGGCGTTTATTAACACCCCCTCGAGAGGGAACAGGAAGAGGTTGAGCCAATTTAATGGCTGACCTAGTCTTTTGTGTAGCGTCTAGAGCTTGTTCTACTTGAGGGCCGAAGAGATACACACTAACGAAGGGCAACGCCATTACCTGTTGCTGAGCATCATTCGTGAAACCTGAAGTGCGCAGCCAGGAATGACGGCGGTACAAATGCTCGCTGTCAGCACTCGGAAGCAGTATCGAAAGTGTCCATAGCTGCTTTAACCTGCTGGTTGTTGGACTCGATACCCCTGGTTATGGTTTGAAGAAGCTCTGAATTATTGTCCGACTCCGGTAGAGCTTCAACCATTTGTTTGAGTGAATGCCAAAGGATATACTCATATTGAGAGAAACAGCCTTGGTAACTGGCAATACGCATACCTAGGGTGGAAGCAGCAAAGACTCTCTTACCTAAAGTGTCTATCTTACGAGATTCTTTGTTAATAGGTTGAGCTGTAGTAGTTTGTGGAAGGATGACCTTATCATTCTCTGCCAAGACTACAATAGGATCCGCAAAAGCTTGGGATGCCAAAATGGGTCGATCTTTGGGAGCAGCATATTTCCTATCTATGGACTTAGCCACCAATGGAATGAGAGCAGGATTATTCCATACCATTTGAGATAGCGTCTCAAAGGAGGGCTGTACCGGAGGAGTCAAATCCATAGGAATCTCCAGAACGTGGAGGTATTGGAGTCTTAACAGTTTCCCAGGATCGATATCTGTAGTTTGGAAAGAAAGAGTGGAAATCAAGTTCTTCAGCACAGACTTAAAAGACAGGTCCTCGACCACAGGCTCTGCAGTAGGAATAGATCCTGTTTCTTCCACATCATCACCCAGCCTAATGTCTGGGTCAGGCTCAATGTCATCTCCTGACAGTCCCGGAGGGACTGTATGGACAGGAAAGGAGTGAAAAATAGAAGGAAATGAGGAAGGAAAAGGGTTAAAGGAGGAGTCCTGAAGGCTGGATGACGCCCCAACAGGCCTTGGTGCTGAAGAACGCATCGCGCCGAGGATGGCGTGAGATAAGACGCATCGGGCGCCTTAAGATGGCGCCGAGCTGCATACATCCCAAGACTCGAAAACAGGATTTGAGGAAAGAGAAGGATGAATACCAGGAGATAAAGGCATCGGTGTGGCTCCCTGCGCCACAGCCGTGTGAGGGGGGACAACACCTAAGCGCAGTGTCAATGGCACCGAAGATGGCGCCGCGCGACTAGGAAGGCTCAACCGCCTTACCTGATCTCCGAATAAGCCTGAAGGCCCCTCAGTGACCGAGCCAGGCAGCTGGACCAACCTCCAAGCCCACTGTTCCATAAGAGCAGCCCAGTGATGAAACTGCTCATCTGAAGACCTACCAGAAGGCGGGGTAGAGCTCCGATGTCGAAGACGTCGGCTACAACAAACAGAAACCGGCGACTCCGAAGGAGGAGACCGGCAACTAGCCCCAATAACTGACCGTCTACGCGCCATATCAGAGGGCGACTTTGAGTGATGCCTTCTCTTTCTCGGCCTGTGGGTCGAAGAAGAGCTCGAGGCTGAATGGTGCCGAGAGTGCAACCGTTTACTTTTATGCTTTCGAGGGGACCACCCATCCCCTCAGGCATCAGACTGTCCACTGTCAGACCCCGGAGAAGGCCGTGGACCGGACCCAGCCCGGCTGACTGAACAGCTTTCATACGAAGTCTCCCTACCATCACCTGACCCGCTCATGGTCGACTCCGTCAATGTAGGCTAAGACTTCTTGTTTAATTAAGAACAAATAAACTAAACGAAACTTATTCGAAATATTACTACAAAACAATAAAACTGAAAAACTAAGCTGCTAGTTTGAAGTTTGACTCCCGGAGGGTGAGCGACGTCGTCACTGAAGTGCACTTGACAGTGGGGAAAAAAGGAACTGAGGAGGTGGGAGGGTTGATGCCGAGATAGTCATTACCGGCGCACGAGTTGAGGCTCATGAACAAGCCTCCTCGCTGCTCCATCTCTGGCACCACCCTCTAGCTAAAAGTTTGCTCCCGCTGGGTCCTAGTGCCTCCGGTACAGTTCCCCATTAGTGTGAATGAGTGGTGGAGACTTTATGTCCAGGAAGATCTGCATTTGCCACTCCTGCTGGATTCCATCAGTTTACCACCATGCCATTTGATTTACATGGTGCTCCAGCTACTTTCCAGCGGTACATGGATGTAACTGTATCACCTCACACTGGTTATTGTCCTGTGTACCTGGATGATGTCGTGGTGTACAGTCCAGACCGGAAAAGCCACCTGGAACACCTACAAGCAGTTATCCAAGCTATAAAAAAGGCAGGTCTGACAATTAATCCTACCAAGTGTGCATTGTGCATTCAGGAAACCAGATATTTGGGCTATGTGTTGGGAAATGGGGAAGTCAAGCCAGGAATTTCCAAAATAGAAGCTGTAGGTAATAGCCCTGTCCCTAAAACAAAGAAACATGTCAGGTCATTTTTGGGGCTGGCTGGTTATTGGAGATTTGTTCCCAACTTTGCTGAGTTAGCGACTCCCCTCACTGAACTCACAAAAAAACAGTACCCAAATAATGAGAAATGGACCACAGAAGTGTGATGAAGTTTTTTCCAGCCATTAAGGCTGCATTATGTTCAGCCCGTTTTAAGAAGCTCAGAGTTTGAGAAACCATTTTTGTTACAAACAGATACATCAGAGGTATGCCTAGGTGCAGTCCTGAGTCAAAATATAGATGGGACAGAACATCCTATTCTGTACATAAGTAGAAAGCTGCATGACAGAGAGGAAAGGTACTCCACCATTGAAAAGGTATGTTTAGCAGTGCAGTGGGTCACGGAGTCCCTTAAGTTTTCTTTGCTAGGAACAGACTTCGTACTTATAACAGATCACAATCCTCTCTGTTGGCTTAACCAACTGATAGATCAAAGTTCCAGAGTCACAAGGTGGTACCTGGCACTACAGCCATTTAAATTCAAGGTGATACACAAATCTGGTAAAGAGAATAGCAATGCTGCTTTTCTGTCAAGATATGGATTAGGAATTGAGGGTTCTGAAGGTTGAAAAACAAATTTATGAGTTTAAACTTTACTGTTTGCTGTACTGTTATAGAAAAAAGCATACTGCACATGTGCTTAATTTCTGAAAGTTAGAAGCTAATAATGTTAGTAGAGAATTACTAGAAAGTTTTGGAAACCTGTTTTTATAAAACAGGTTCTCTCTTAAGGTGAGGGGTGTATGTGACAGGGTTGAATAGGACCCTGTCCCGGTTGTTATGGAGAGTTTGAATGCAGGGTTCTGTTCTTTCCTTTCCTGTCTCTTGTCTGTCTGGTTGCACAACCAAATTTTCCTGTGAGACCTAGAATTTGATCACCCCGACAGTCTCGCAGTTCTCTGCCTCTTACTGTCTTCTCAGTCTTCCCTTGCTGTTCTGTCTTTTCCTCCCTTGCATATCTGCTGGCATAAAAATATATGCAAATCATCAGTTGAAAATGTAACTGATATTGGGATCCCGTTATTTAGAAATTATATAGTGTTACTGTTGAAATTTATAAAATTATAGTCTGAGATTATTGCAAAAAGCTAGTTGGAACTCAAGGGGTTGACCTGAAATGCAATTTTTTCTCAAGCCTTTTGCAGAAGCTGTGGAGAAGGGGCCTCAGTTCTGGGACACTGTGTTCTTGCTGCACCTGCATGAAATTGACATGAACATTTTAGAAAAAACAGGATGCTTGTTTAAGAAGGGGGGTTGCAAAGACTTATAGAAACAGAGCTGCAATGTTTTGAAAGACAGAGATTGAAGGAAAACTCAGATGGATCTTCTCTGTGTATTCTGCTTTTGTAAAGTGTTATTCTGAACAAGGTAATTTTTTTATTTTATTGCAAGTACTAATAGACACTTTTTGCGAATTCTGCAACTGCTCCTGGTTTTTCCTATGTTTCCTGACCTGTGTCTTGATGACAGGGTCATCGACCGAAGTCCCCCTTTCGAGAAAAAACACAGGTAGTCCAAAATGATAGCCACTGGACAGGTTGAAGGGGCCAACCCCTTGCCCTGACACCAAATGGAGCATCTCTTCCATTTGAAGACATAGCATTTTCTGGTCAATTCCTTTCTAGATGAATCTATGACAGTGAGGACATCTTCAGACACACCCAAAGCCTGGAACTCTAGCTGCTCATGAACCAGGCTGTCAGGTGCAGGGACTGAAGGTCCGGGTGGAGTACCTCCCCTGACTGATGGAAAGCAGGTCTGGGCGTGCTGGAAGACACTTCAGGAGCCTGGTGCTGAGGAGATCGGGGTACCAAAACTGGCGGGGCCAGTCCAGAGCCACCATGATCACCCGTGCCTTGCCCTTCCTGAACTTGAGCAGCACTTTGTGGATCAAGGGAAGTGGAGGGAAGGCACAGAAGAGGCCTGGGGTCCATGGCCTTGAGAAGGCATCCCCTGCAGTGAGCCCTGCTAAGGGGAGGTGGGCACAGAACAGCCTCAGCTTTGCGTTCTCCCTGGATGCGAACAGGTCCACCTGAGGGGTGCCCCATTGGGAGAACAGACTGTGAACCACCTCCTGATAGAAAAATGACTCGTAAGACACCTCGCCCACCCGGATGAGGGCACCCGCCAGCCGTTTGGAGGCTCCTGCCACATGGACGGCTAGGAGATCTGCCTCCAGGCTGCACATGAGGGTCCTGATGCGGACAGCTTCCTTGCACAGGGGTAAGGAGTGCGCCCACCCTGCTTGTTGAGTTAGTACATGGTCGTGGTGTTGTCCATCTGGACTTGAACCATTTGCCCCCGAACAAACAGAGTGAATGCGGTCAGCACCAGCCAAACCACTCGTAGCTCCAGCAGGTTGAAATGGCATCAGGACTCCTTGGGGAGGTCCAGAGCCCCTGGACTCTGTGGTTCCCCAGGTAGGCACCCTAGCCTGTGAGAGGCTTATCGGCCATCAGGATGACCGTCAGCTCGAAGCGGACAAACAGGATCCCTTCCTGCAGATGTTCTGGGACAAGCCGCCACTGGAGGGCGTCCCACATCCTCTGGGTCACAGTGACCACCTGGTCAAAGTGACCTTTGCGCTTAGACCATTGGCTGGCCAGCTCCCATTGCAGGGAGCACATATGGCAATGGGCCCATCAGACCACGCGTGTGCAGACTGCCATGTAACCCAGAAGGCGCAGTAAGTCCTGGGTAGGGCACAAGTGCCCAACCAGAAATGATTGGGCAAAAGAGGAGAGAACCTCCGCCGTGTCTGCCGGGTTCTGGCTCGACAAGAGTCAAGCTCTGCCTCGAGGAAGCTAATCACCTGTGAGGGCACGAGTTCCAACCTGGCCTCATTCACCTGGAGGCCAAGGTTGATGTAGGTCTAGATGGCTAGGTCCCTGGACCGCTCCCACCTCCTGCCTGGAGGGACCTGATATCAGCCAGTCATCCAGGTAAGGGTATACCTGGTCCCCTCGGCGCCTCAGATAAGCTGCCACCACTGCATGCATTTGGTGAAGACTCTGGGAGCCGAGAAGAGGCTGACTGGCATAGCCTGGAACCTGTAGAGGGCTCCCTCATCTAGGAAGCGGAGGAACTTTCGGTGAGACAGACGGATCAGGACGTGAAGAAAGCATCCTATAGATCCAGTGAGCAAAACCACATGTTTTGCTCAAGAGATGGCAAGACCTGAGACAGAGTTACCATTCTGAAAGTGAGAGACCTGAGGAATTTGTTCGGTCATGCAGATTTAGAATGGGGCGCCAGCCCCCCATCCACTTTGGCACCAGGAAGTACCTGTAGACAAACCTTGGGTGTTCCGGAGGATCCACTGCCCTGACCACAACCTCCTTATGGAGGAGCTGGGCTATGTTGTCTCGAACAGCCGACCGAGTGGCTGCGGATACCAAGTCTTCCGTGGGGTGCAGGCTCGGCTGGGAGGGTACTGCTCAAAATCCAGAGGCAGACCCTGGCCGACCATTTCCAAAACCCACCTGTCCATGGTAACAGCGGGCCAGGTGGAAAGGAAGTGGGGGAGCTGGCCCCCCACAGGAGGACCCAGGGGAGGTGAGACGGGCATGAGGGAGGCACCTCTCATCCCATCACTGAGCAGGCTTGGAGGAGGAGGGCCCAGTGGAGGGGCCGCCGGGTTCCTTCTCTCTAGACTTTTGGACCACCGAGGCCACAGACTTAGCCCAGATCGCCAGTTCTGTGCCTGCAGGCCAGACTGGTGCTGGGCTGGTTTAGCTACAGGAGCAGAGGATCAAAAGGGCTTGCACCTTTGTTGCTTGGAGCCCTTGGGGTCCTTCTGGGTGGATGTCACAGAGTCCAAGGTGGCAATGGACTTTTTAATATGCTGGAGGTGACCCTCTCGGTGCCTAAGAATGGTACATCTGCCAGCTTGTGCTGGGTGTCTGCCGTGAAGGTTGAGATCCGCAGCCAAGCCCTACGGCACATGGCAACTGCAGCCGCAACCTAGTGGGCAAAGGAGTCTCCAATGTCCAGAGCCATCTGGAGTTGCTGTTCTGCCACAGTTCGACCCTGGTCGCAGACCTCCTTGACCGTAGTCTGAAGGTCTGCTGGTAGGTGAGGAATCAACTCATCCAGGGAGCCCAAAAGGGCATGGGAGAAGTGTGAGATGGCCGAGCTCGCATGATGGAGGCCTAGCAAGGAGGCAGCGTAGACCTTCTTGGCCAACTGGTCCAATTTCCTGGACTCCTTGTCTGGCGGTCTATCAATGTCCCCAGTATTGCCCGAGCACCTAACACGGAGCCAGCCACCAAGCCCTCAGCTGAGGGATGCTCCATGAACCCCAAAAGGGTACCGGTGGGCACCAAATACTTGCAAGCCATCTGGGCCAAGGGCGCAGGGCAAGAGGTGGGGCACTGCCAAAGCTCCAGGGCATGGCCAACAATGGTTTTGGCCACTGGGAAAGCCTCAATCAGAGAGTCTCCTTTATCCAGAATTTCTGCAAGGGGGATAGCGAGCTCACTTCTGAATGGGCTCTAGCTTCATCCCCGTGGACTCGGAGATGAGGCAGAGAATGCCCATGAACAAAGTGGGGCCTTTCTCCGTCGAAAGATCCCCTATCAACTCCTTGTCGAATGGACGGGAGTGCAAAGAGAAATCCTCGTTCTCCAAGAAGTCCGCATAAAGCGGGCGACCACCCAAATCCCTCTTGACCCGCCATGGGCGGCAGGGTGTGAGAGTAACCAACAGCCGATGGGGAAGCTTCTTAGCCATCCAAGACTCCTTGGATGGAACCCTGGATGGCGGCTGCGTGGATGGCAGCTCCACCACAATTAGTGGAGAAGCCAACTTCGACTGAAGCGGAAAGATGTGAAACGGCTCTGCTGGGGGAGGATGGATGTCGACCAGCCCCACCACAGACGTCGATGTTGGCCTGTCGGATGATAGTGAGGTGATGGCCAGATTGGTAACCGGAGTTGGCTTTGGCCCGGCCAACACTCACTGTTGCCACATGGGGTCTTCGTAGCGTTAACACAGCTTGCGCCAAAGTCCGTCCTCACCCGAGGACGATGAAGATGAAGAATAAGTGGCGCCACTTCCCATGGTGCCAAGAGTTGAGACCACTGATGGGCGAAGCCTGCTCGATCCAGAGGATGAGGAAGACCGAGACCTTGGCCGTTGGGGGTGCAGACGAGGGATCTCAGACAGAGCCGGAGAATCCTTCTGACGACAACTGGTCGACAGAGTCAAGAAAAATCTTGGCCGCATCATCGGCCGGCGTCTCAGCCAACTGGCCTGACAGGGTCTTATGAAGCCAGCGGCCAATGCCACGGTTTTGACTGTAGTCAAACCCAGAGATTCCTGAGAGGGAGAGCGCTCCCGGTCCCAGGATCAACGACGATGAGTGTTTTTCTTTCTTGGACTCATTCTTGTGTAAGCGGGAACTGCGCGATTCTAAAGGGTCCTGCCCCTTTGTTGGAAGGGACTGGCACAGCTCATTGAAGGAGCCTGAATAAGTGGAGTCCAATTTGAGCGGAACAAAAGCTGAAACGGAAGAGGATTGAGCGGCGGCTTGAGCCGCCTCCTCCTCAAAGGCCATAAGTTGCTCCAAATGCTCAGCGGACCTCGCAGCCATGGAGACCACCCAACGGGCGTCCTTGGACTTGACCGGTGGATGTAGTTTTTCTGGGAAGCCCAACTCGAGGAGAGCAAGGTGGTCCTCCAGGACTGTTGCATGAAAGGATCGACAAATGTCGCAGGCCTGAGTATCATGATCATGGCTGAGACAGTAAACGCACAAGGCGTGGGGGTCAGTACAAAACATCTTTTGCCTGCATGGGCACCAGCGAAATCCGGGTGAGGATTTGTCCTTCCTCAAGGTCACAATCGAAGATCGAGCTGAAGAGGAAACTCAAACGAGTTTAAACTTAAGTTTTGGAAGTAAATCCGAAGATCTGAGCACCAGGGTCTACTTAATGCGGGAGCAGTAAGGAGGGAACCTGCTTCTTTCAGCAGAAAGGAAGATCTGGCATCATGGGTCGGAGCCGAGGGACATACCAACCGAGTGGGTGGGAGGAGCCAGCTTAAAGACTTTCCGGCAAATTCTTAAAGGGAAAGGATACTGCCAGAAGTGTGGCTAGATCATATCCACGTCCATCGAATGGTCCCTTGTCTATTCCCTGGGCTCAAGAAACAGTCCCCTCTCTGTGCCCTAGGCTCAAGGAACAGTCCCCTGTCTGTGCTCTGGGCTCAAGGAACAGTTCCTCGTCCATGCACTGGACTCAAGCAACAGTCCCCAACCTATGCACTGGGCTCAAGCAACAATCCCCCACCTATACCCTAGGCTCAAGCAACAATCCCCCACCAGGCTCGAGTAGCGGTGTCATTGAGGCAAAGGTCAGGAAGCAAAACCAGGAGCAGTTGTAAAATTCGCACAAGTGATTTATTAACAACAGGAAAATAAAGAAAAAATTGTTTGGTTAAACTATTAACAAAGGTAGTACAAACAGAGAATGTCCATCTGGGTTTCTTCTCAATTTCCAATCTCAGTCCCTGTGTTTCTCCCTTGCAAGAAATTGCAGCTCTGTTTTTATAAGTCTTTGCAACCCCCCCATTAAAAAAACATCATGCTTCTCACATAGTGTTCTTGTATGTTTCAACAAGTGCAGCAAAAAGAACATTGTGACCCAGAACTGACCGCTTGCTTACAGCTTCTCAGAGAGTTTGCAAACTAGCTTCTCAGGTTAACCCCTTGAGTTCCAAATAGCTTTCTGCAATCATTTCAACAGTATAACTATATACATTTCAACAGTAAAACTATATACATTTCTAAACAAAGGGATCCCAGTATCAGTTACATTTCCACAATGATTCACATATATTTTTATAATGGCTGATATGCAAGGGTTGGGGGGAGAAAACACAGAACAGCAAGAGAAAATAGAGAGATAGCAAGGGACATAGAAGCAAGACTGTAGGGGTGATCAAGTCCTAGGCCTCACGAGAAATTTGGTTGCACAACCAGACAGAGAAGAGACAAAAAAAGAGAGAAAAGAACAGATCCTTGCATTTAAACTCTTTCTGCATAACAAATAGGACAGGGCCTTATGCAACCCTGTCACAAGCAGCCCCCTCTCTCTCCCCTGTGGCCAAAGCAACAATCTTCTGCCTTTCTGCTAGGCCAAAGCAACTCTCACATTTCTCACCTGGGCCAAGGGACTACATCCTGCCTCTCTACAGATACCCACAAATATCCCCCTACCTATACCCAGTGCCAATGGACAGGCCCCCTAACTTTCCCTGTGCCTCACCTCTTCTCTGTGCCAAAAGTCCCCTGACTCTGCCCTGGGTCCAAGCAATAGTTCCTCAAGCCTTTCTCCAGGCCCATGAAACAATTTTCTGCTTCTGTCCTGGTCCAAAACATTTTCCACCTTTGCCCAGGGTGAAAGCATCAGCTCCTGCCTCTCTCCAGGGTCCCATCAACAGTCTCTTGCCTCACTTCTGGACCAAAGCAAAAGTTCCCCACTTAAAAATAAAAATTATGTACTCACCATAATTGTTGATCTTCTTGTACATCTTCACCATTGATTCACGCTGATAAGTTCTCAGCTGGAGGCGCTAGGCTCATGCGGAAGCCAAAAATCTTCATGAGGGCTGGCACAGAGGTAGGCTGCGTACATCTGCAGTACTATGAGAGCTAGTCTCACGCTGCATAGCTTATCTCTGCAACAGCCCCCAACTGCCTCAGTCCCTTTCTTTACCAAGGAGGTGCAGTGTAATGTAACTAAGTAAACACCTAATCTGACAAGGGAATAAGGTAGCCCTTGGGACCCGTGAAATAAGGGCCAACAACAGTGTCTTCACAGCTCAACCAAACAAGGGACGTAAAGACCAATAACAGAGAAAAGTGAGCTCGGGGATGGTGGGTGTGCATGTTAATCAATGGAGATGTCCAAGAAGATAAACAGTTACGTTGAGTACGTAATTTTTATATCTTCCTGGACTGTATCTTCACCACTAATGGGTTGAGTACCAAGCTCAGACAATACAATTCCCCGAGCAGGGTGGTAGGAACCGGAGTTCACCCAGGACAAGAGATCGTTCAGGACTGTCCTGCCAAAAGAGGCATGTTGCTTGGCATGGACATCCAGGGTGAAGTGCTTAACAAAACTGTGCACTATGCTCCACGTAGCAGCTCTGCAAATCTCAGCAATGGGGACAGAATGAATCTCTGCTAGGGATGCAGCAACTACTCTAGTGGAATGGGCATATATGTGCCCTTCCAGCTTGACCTGTGCCATGGAATAACTCTGCCTACAGCCAGCGACTATCCATGATGAGATGCATTTAATCGTAACTGGCTGATCCAGCTGGTTCAGGGTGAAAGAGACGAAGAGCTGGTTGGACCACAGAGTGTCCCTAATTCTATCAATGTAGAAACTGAGAGCTTGTTTGACATTCAGAGAGTGGAGAGTGGAGAGTGTGCTCTCCCTCATTCTGGAAGTTGGAGAAGTACATGGGCAGCGCCAGGAGTTGGCTCAGATGGAGCTCCTGAGACCACCTTTGGCAAAACTTGGGGTGCTTACAAAGAACTACCTTGTCGTTCTGGAAGACAGGATATGGGGGGGTCTGTGATCAGAGAATGTATCTCAGAGAACCTTCATGCAGAGGTGATAGCCGAAAAAAATGCAGTTTTCCAAGTCAGGAACTTGAGATCACAGGTAGCCAGAGGTTCAAACGGCTTACCAGTGAGCAAGTCCAGTACAAGGTTAATGTCACAAGCTGCAACAGGTTTTCATACTGGAGGACTGGTGTGAAAAATACTCTTCAAAAAAACTCTTGAAAAGAGGCATCTGAGCCAGATTAAGGTTCAGGATAGGCTCATGATATGCCAAAAGAGCACCCAAATGGACACTGACTGAGGAGTATTGTAAACCCGCATCTGAGAGGTCCAGAAAATACTCCAAAACCTTGTCATGAGGACACTGGAATGGGTCTAAATGGGATTTGGCACACCATTCTGAAAACCGTTTCCATTTGGTGGTGTAAGTCTTTTGGTAGAGGGCTTACGTGCAGCCAGGAGAATCTTAGAGGACCTATTCACCTCCATCTCTTCAGGACCAAGGTGTGGAGGTGAAGGGAGCACAAGCTGGGATGAACCCTGGACCCCTGTCGCAGAGGGGCAACTGACAAGTTGCTGAGCAGAGGAAACCATATCTGCCGAGGCCAATATGGAGCAATGAGAATAATTTGGCCTCCGTGGGCCTCTAGTCTGAGCAGTAGTCTCTGAATTGGAGGAAGAAGTGGAAATGCATAAAGAAAATGATTTGTCCATCGCAGCCTGAATGCATCCTGACTAAAAATGCCACGTTCTGGATTTCTGTAATAAAATTAAGGTAGTCCTGCATTGAGTGGGGACACAAAAAAGGTCTATTTGGGGTTCCCTACTGGTTTAAAAAGAGCGTACGACGTCTAGAGATAGTGATCACCATGAGGACTCGCCCCTGTCCAACTGAGCTAGTCTGCTAGCATGTTTTGATCCCTTTACAAACAGATCACCTGGATCTGAGCACTGTGCTCTAGACATCATCCCCACACTCTCACAGATTCCCTACAGAGGGAATAACAGTGTGCTCTGCTTTCCTTGTTGATGAAGTACATGACTGTTTTGTTGCTCGTCTGCAAAAGGATTACCTGGTTGCAGACATAGTCTACTAGGGCCAGGAGAGCATACAGGACTTCTCTCCTCTCCAAGATACTGATAAGGGGATGAGATTCCAGAGAGCTCCAGACTCCCAGAGTATGGTGGTTGAGACAATGGGCCCCCCACCCTACCAGAGATGCATCCATGGAGAGGGTTATCTGGGGCTCTGGGGGTGCGAAGGGAAGACTTTGGAGGAGACTGTCCTCCTGAGCCCACCTTGTAGGCGAATGGAGCAGAGGCTTCGTCACTTCGATATGGTAAGACTAAGGATGTGTTGTCGGAGACCACTGAGTTCTGAGCATCCATTAAGTTGTCCTCATGTGCAGTCACTCTAGAGGCACTGTGAGGACTGAGGAGGCCATGAGGCCTAGCATCTGTTGCATGGAGAAAGCCCTGACGGAATGGAGTTGTTCTCCATGATAAAGCATGCTATCTGCAGGATGTTCATTTTCCTGTCCTTTGGGAGAAAAATCCCTTGCTTTGGTTGAGTCCAATAGGGCTCTGATGAAGAGGAGTTGCTGGGAGGGTTGAATCTGCGATTTCTCCATACTCAGCAGAACGCCCATGGAGGTTAGGAACTGAGATGCTGTAGAAATGGCTTGTTCCATGCCCTGGCTAGGAGCCAGTCATCCAGATAAGGAAAGACCTGAAGCCCAAGCTTTTGAAGGTGTGCCCGAGAATGGCAAAGCACTTTGTAAAGACTTGAGGTTCCGAGGATAGCCCAAAGACAGGACTCTGAATTGGTAATGCTGACCCAGGACCATGAAGCAAAGAGACCCGTGGTGACTGGGGTGCACTGGAATATGCTGGTAGGTGTCCTGCATGTCCAGGGAAGCCAACCAGCTCTAAGACTTGAGAAGTGGTAGTAAGGTTCCCAGAGAGATCATTATGAACGTCTCTGAAAGGATGATTTTGTTCAGCTGTCTGAGGTCTAGTATGGGGCGCATGCCCCCTGACGTTCGGAACGAGGAAGCTGTGGGACTAGAAGAAAAAAATTACTTACCACAGTAATATTGTTTCTTCCAAGGGATCCCTCAGTATGCTTGACTAATGCAGTGATGCCGGCTGGGTTCAGCTGTCCCAGAAGTGGAGTTTATGCTAATGATGGCAGGAGAATTAGTCTATCAGGTTGAAGTAAGAGCCTGCAGCTGGAGCTGTGAGTCAGATTCATTTCGAAGTCTGGGGGCAAAAAGGCCCCGAATCCCAAAACTATCCCAGCAAAAAAGAAAAGAACAAGAAAAAAGAGAAAAAAACTAGAAAACTCGCCTATTGGCGAAACTATTTACAACATGGAAACTGTGAACATTACAGAAAGAA
Source organism: Neoceratodus forsteri (assembly GCA_016271365.2). Classification (NCBI taxonomy): domain Eukaryota; kingdom Metazoa; phylum Chordata; order Ceratodontiformes; family Ceratodontidae; genus Neoceratodus; species Neoceratodus forsteri. The sequence goes on from CM028129.1 coordinate 691,878,549, forward strand.
GAAACTCTTACAGAAGACAAATCTGGCCAACGGCATAGACTGCAGAACTATTCTCAGGCAGGTTATAAGAGGGGAGGCTGGGTGGAAGGGCAAGCATACGGAGGGATCCCCTGGAAGAAACAATATTACTACTGTAATTTTTACTTCTCACCCCAGGAATATGTCAGTATGCTTGACTAATGCAGACTAAGAAGCACTGTAGCTGGGAGGAGGGAACAGAACCTATTTATGAAAACAGCTTCTGCAGGACTGCAGTGCCAAATCTGGCATCTGATCTGATCTGAACTGTATATCCAAGTAGTAGTGCTTCGTAAAGGTGTATACAGTCCTCCAGGTAGCTGCTTTGCAGATGTTGAGCAACGGGATGTGCCTTGCTGCTGCCACAGAGGCTGCAGTGCCCCTAGTATAGTGGGCCCTGAGGCCTTGAGGTGGCTGCTTGCCAGCCTTCGTGTAACAGAACTGGATGCAAGATACTATCCAGCAAGCGACAGTTCTCTTACAGGCTGGCCTGCCCATGTCCACCTCTCCATAGGTGAGGAATAGCTGAGTATGAAGGGCACTGAGCTGCCTGGTATGCTCCAGGCAGTACTGTCAGTGCTCTTTTAACATCCAGGCTGTGGTGCCTGCACTCCCCAGGAGTGGATCTGTCTGTGAAAAAGACAGGAAGGGTAATGGATTGATTCAGGTGAAATTCAGACACCACTTTGTGAAGAAATTTTCCGTTAGTCCTGAGAACTACCTTATCCTTGTGGGAAATAATGTAGTTAGGTTCAGTGCAGAGAGCTTGCAGCTCAGAAATCCTTCTGGCTAAATGACTGTCACTAAGAAAACAGTTTTCCAAGTGACATATTTCAAGTCTGCAGAGGCCATGGGCTCAAATGGAGACTCCCATCAGCTTGGCTATACACTGGTTCAAGTCCGGGGGGAGGGGGGGAGAGAGGTTCCCTGAGTTGGGATGGGTTGAAGGTGCAGCAGGCCTTTAAACAATTTCTTGAAGACGGAATAAGAAATTACAGATTTCTCCTTGCCAGCAGAGAAGTAAGCAGAGATGGCTGCCAGATGGACTTTCAGGGGGATGATACTCTAAGGCCTGATGCTTTTAAATGCACCAAATAGTCATGAATAGAAGACAGGTTAGCTTGCAAAGGCTCAATGAGCATGTCCTTATACCAGAAAGAAAAACTCTTCCATTTGGAAGTGTAAATCTTTTTGGTACTTGGCTTTTTGTCCGGTTGAAGGATTCTCAGGACCTGTTCTGAGTACTGAAAGCCTGGGAACTCTAGCTCCTCAAGTACCAAGCTCTGAGGTGAGGTTACTCTACGTTAGGGTATGGTACCCCTGGCTAAGGCAGGGTCAGGAGACTGTGGCTACAGGGCAGGCGAATGGGCAGTCTGACCAAGAGAGCAAGCAGCAGTGAGTCAGAAAAGACTTGCCTGCTCCTGTTGGAAGCTGAGAAACTTGCTATACTGCAGAGAACAAACTAGAACACATTTGAGGAACTGGGAACCTGGTAAAACATAATATTATAGGGGACTAGTTAGGAAAGTAAGCTACGCTTTCTACAGAAAGTTTCATTATTTTCTTATTGGCATTAAGAATTGCAGGATTCCATTAAAGTGTAGTAATTTTATAACCAGAGGGGGTGAAATACAACTGAAGTTGCCTGATTTCTGTGCTAGACGCATAGGATTTGGAAGGATATTTGTGCAATATTTTAGAAGTGTCCTGCTGGCTAAGCAGTGAGTTTATCCCCGGTTTCAGATAAAGGGTTTGTGTGTGTATTAGTAGCAGACATAGCAAATTGTCTTCACTGAAAGGCCTGCTTACATCACAGGTGTCACTAGTCAATCAATTGATTCTGGGTGGGGCTTTTATCACTGTGCTGTCTTAGGCAAACTACACAGAGAAAAGCCAGTCAGAAAAGACTTGCCTGCTCCTGTTGGAAGCTGAGAAACTTGCTATACTGCAGAGAACAAACTAGAATGCATTTGAGGAACTGGGAACCTGGTAAAACATAATATTGTAGGGGACTAGTTAGGAAGGTAAGCTACGCTTTCTACAGAAAGTTTCATTATTTTCTTATTGGCATTAAGAATTGCAGGATTCCATTAAAGTGTAGTAATTTTATAACCAGAGGGTGAAATACAACTGAAGTTGCTTGATTTCTGTGCTAGACACACAGGATTTGGAAGGATATTTGTGCAATATTTTAGAAGTGTCCTGCTGGCTAAGCAGAGTTTATCCCTGGTTTCAGATAAAGGGTTTGTGTGTGTATTAGAAGCAGACATAGCAAATTGTCTTCACTGAAAGGCCTGCTTACATCACAGGTGTCACTAGTCAATCAATTGATTCTGGGTGGGGCTTTTATCACTGTGCTGTCTTAGGCAAACTACACAGAGAAAAGCCAGTCAGAAAAGACTTGCCTGCTTCTGTTTTAAGCTGAGAAACTTGCTATACTGCAGAGAACAAACTAGAACGCATTTGAGGAACTGGGAACCTGGTAAAACATAATATTGTAGGGGACTAGATAGGAAGGTAAGCTACGCTTTTCTACAGAAAGTTTCATTATTTTCTTATTGGCATTAAGAATTGCAGGATTCCATTAAAGTGTAGTCATTTTATAACCAGAGTGGTGAAATACAACAGAAGTTGCTTGATTTCTGTGCTAGACACATAGGAATTGGAAGGATATTTGTGCAATATTTTAGAAGTGTCCTGCTGGCTGAACAGTGAGTTCGTTTTTATCCCTGGACTCAATAGAGTGGTTTGTGTAGGAGCAGTGGTCTAGTAAATTGTGGTGTTGGTTGACTTACTGTAAAGGGCAATACTCACCAGGGTGGTGGAGCAGTGGTGTATTTGATTGTTTCTAACAGTCACCAGTGGTTGTGGCCTACCCACCCCCTCACCCCAGGCATGGCATTTCCTTTATAGCCAAGGTTCTGACATCACTTCCTCAACAGGTCTTGGGGCAGAACTGTCATATTCTTAATTACCTAGCACAGTGCATAAAGGGTAAGTACACACACAAAAAAAAATCAATTATATTTTACTCATTGTGTAACCCCTAGATGGCGCTATCCCAGGGGCTACTACCCCTGCCTGATTTGCCACTAACGGGTTGAGGGGCCTGGATCCAATGGCGGGTGCCTCCACCCAGAGGTCAGGGTTTGCAATAGTTAAACTAACTTGGTCACAGCCCTCTGGGACACTGCAACCCCCCTTTCTTCCCACTAGTGGCCCACACAATATATCAGAATTACCTTCACAGTATACACTTACCCCCAGGTCTGGTTCCGCACTGGGACCTCCTGTGAAATGAGATACAGTGCAACAATCACAGAACAGTACTTTAACATAGACAAATACCTCCAGGCAGTATAACTTTGCTGAAACAAGCAGCTCTGATTTATTTAGGGGATATAACAAGGACAGGGAAATCAGGTTAATTAGCTTATCACTCTAATAATCTACCTATGGCTCTGTGCACAGGCCTATCCCTATCAGTTACTGTCCCTGGGTACCCAAGCCTAGTGGCTAGTCCAAACCCGTGGCAGCTGGTAGGGGCCCTTTCACACAGAGAAAAGGAGAATTAAACAGTCAACAGTACAGTAATTCCATTTGGATTTAATGTGGCAATTCAACAGGGAGGCGACCCTGAATTAGTACTCACGACCTCCAAATAAGATAGGGTCCTTCAATGTCAGCGGGCTCACTTGAGGGTACACAAACCTCTTCACATCCATATAAAAAGCACTATACAGGCAGGCTGCATCTGTATCGATCGCAGTACTGCACAATACCGGAGAACACACAGCAGATTCAGTTCCTGACAGACGAGTGTAATTTTCAGCAATTCCTCCAGTCTTCTACAGGGTGAGCCTGGTTTCTACTCTTCAGAGATCCTTTGATTCTTTTCACAGGGCCAGTTCAGTCCTAACAAGCTGCAGACCGGAACTCTGGGCCTTACACACGTTTTTGACTAAAACTGCACACTGAAAAGTACAGGGCTCCTTCCTTCTTCACTGCCAAGCTCAACTGAACTCCAACCGACAAAAACCGGGCACTTCCTTTGAGTTCCTCCCAGTTCTTGACTGGATTGGCTGTCACTCACAATAGACTGCTGCTGTTGGTCCAAAAAGGCACTGAAGTCTAAACTACATCTCCCAGAGTCACTGCCCATACAATCCCTCTTGTGGCTGGCTCAGATTATGAGTCAAGTTCTGATTCGGTCCAAGGCACCATTTTAGAGCTAGCTTACCCACACTGATTGGTCCAGTTCAGCAGTTCAAAACTAGAATGGGGAACTAGCAGACACAGTTCTGACTGCAAAGAAAGCAGGTTAGACAAACTGTAATTTCATTATTACTCTAAATAATTTCTGGCAAACAGTTACATCTTTCAGATAGGTTCCCTTTGCACTCCTAGTGACTGCAAAAATGAAGTGGGTGTACGTAGCTCGAGTGGTACTCAGAGAAGCACAGTCCCCCCATACAAACTAATTGTAATCTGCAAACAGACAGCTCTTAAAGAGACAGACCAGAGGCTCTAAAACACTCACTGATAAATGGCTTAAATGCCAAACACCATTCAGGCTTGGAGCATTCAAGCAAGCTCCGTGAAGTCTTTTGGGAACCCCCATTTGCGGGGGTTACACCCTTCCTGGCCTGGGAAAGCTTGACGTCCTGCGTCAAGCAAGTACCCCTTAAGTTTCAACTGCAACCATATACATTTTGCATTAGGCTGCATTGATAATCATCAGTCAATATATCATTTACCAAGAACACATTTCTGAAACATTGCAGTGCGTCACTCTTTACACAGTATTACATACACATTGTACCATAACTCAAGTTATTACCTCTTGTACATGAAACCTGAAGAGGGGCCCTTCCTATCAGTTACCTTGGGGCTGGATGGGGCAAGGGCACCATATAGAAGGGCAACACAAGTAACTTGGAGTTAGCACTGATGCTCAGTTTGGGCAGTGAGCTGGGGACACATACACTCCTTTATGGACAACATTGAGAGGCAAGTCCACAGGCCCCAAGTGAATCATAACTGAGGGTGCACCACAGGCTTTACAGCTCGACCAGTCTTTCTAGGGGAACTGTTGTAAGTCTCTGCACTCTGAGCCTCATTTTCAGCATTGTCCTCACTTGTCAGGGGAGTCTCCATGGGGGTAGAGAGGCTAGAACTTGGGCACTTTCAGCTCCAGGAGTTACAGTTTCTGAGTCCACAACATTTGGCTGCATGGAGAGCTTTTGGACACTGGCAGTGGACTGTCGGGCACTCAAAATACTCTTCTTGTTCGTGTATCACCAGTCTGCCCCAATCTATCATTTTCCTCCCTGAAAGCTCAAACAGTTCAACCATGCACAATGATTCCATTTCATCTGATCTGATGCTTTGCACTTCACTTTCTGGGAGCATTGGCTCAAGGGACCGAGCTGGGGGCTTAGACAGTCCAGAAGGCCCAGCTTTGTCTCCAGTATTGACTAGGGATTGCCCGAAACAATTGACTCAGTTCGTAAGAAGGATAGTATTCAAAGTCACTCTCACTTTCTTCGATATGGACTGACAGTCATGCTCAACTGGGACTTGTGGAGGAACACTTTAACTTTGCTTCTGTAGGGTGCAGACTTTCTTAATCTTTTCTTAGCAGCAGCTCTAGTCACTGGTCCAGAGGGGCATCTTCTAGAGGCTCAGACTCAATTAAGATTTGTCCAATGGGCAGTAAATGATTTCTATGTATTGTTTTACATCTTTGAATTATTCTCAGGCCTTACTTTGTACACTGGCAGATCATCTAGTTTGCCTACTACAAGTGTGAGGGAGATGGTGCCATCGGTCCAGCAATCTTGTGCTTGCCATGCAGTCCCAGATTTCTTAGCAATACCCGATCTCCCTCCTGGAGTTCCTAATGCTTTCACCTTTTTATCATGCCTTTCTTTGTTGTTGAATTTCTTTTGGCAGCCATGGTTTGAGCCAGTTGATACGCATGAGTTAGCTGGGCCTTTAACTTTTGCACATACTGTAAATAGTTGTCAGCTTAAACCCTATCAGGAGAGACCAAAAACACATCTACTGGTAGTCGAGCTTCTCTTCCAAACATCAGGCGGTGAGGGAGAATCCAGTGGCATCACTTTGGTGCAGTTATAAGCATGTACCAGGGTGCTAATTTGTTGGCTCCATCTGAGCTTGTCCTTTGGGGTGCAGGGTGCCTAGCATATCTGTAAAGTGCGGTTGAAAGCAGTTCGAGGCTGTGGGTCCCCTGGGGGTGGTGAGTGGTTCACGGACTTTCGCACTCCCCACAGAAAAGCATCTCTTTGATCAGGCGACTCTCAAAGTCTCCCTTGATCAGAATGGATTCTTTGGCGGGCTCTATAGTGAACAAAAAGTTTTCTACAGTACTTTGGCCACAGTGGATGCTTTCTGGTCTTTGGTGGGAAAGCTTGGGCATATCTCGTGAAATGGTCAGTGACCACCAGCACGTACTGATATTTCTTTGATCTGACTCCAAACTCAGAAAATCAATACAGACCAGCTCCATGTGGGTGCAGCTGGTGATGTTAACAAAGGGGCAGCCCTCTGGGGCAAAGCTTTCCTCTGTGACAGCGACTACAAGTTCGAATGTGTTGCTCCACATCAGCCCCTCTTAGGCCAATAGAATCTGGATCTCACCAAGTCAAGTGTTCTGTCTATACCAAGGTGCCCCATGTGGTTGTGCAAGGACCTCAGTACTGAGTCTCGAAAGGCAGTGGGCAGCACTAGTTGTTGTTGTCTACTTGTCCCCCTCTGTCTACTGTTTCTCTGTATAACAGTTTATTGATCAGGTTTCAACTTAGGACCTTCTTTGTATAACAGTGCAGTTCTCAAATCAGTGGGCGTAATTTGGACACATCTTTTCCTGCATAGAGGGCTTCTAAAGCTGCTTTGATCATGGGATGCGGGATTGAGCCGCCCGAATACTGTCATTGTCCAGCTGAGGCAGTGCACCAATGTCTATTGCAGAAAAGTGGCAATAAGCGCAGGTATGCAATTCTCAGAGGTCCCAAGCAATCCCCATGCAGTCCACTGCGTCCGTGGACATTTGTTCCTCCCTGTCAAACTTCCGGCAGAGTGCCGAATGTCAGGTTCTGCCAATCGGACCCAATCATTCTGGGAACAGGCCTCCGGGGAGAGCATCAGCATCTATGGTTCAGACCTGCTTCGGTGATACGAGAGCATGTCATATGTAGATAATGCAGAAAGCCACCTATGGCCAGTGGTATCCAACTTAGCTGAGGTCTGCACATAGGTCAAAGGATTATTGTCAGTTTTACTAGTATTTTAGCCCCATACAAGTACTCATGGAATTGGTCAACAATAGCCACTTCAAAGCTAGGAACTCTAACTTATGTACAGGATAGTTCTTTTCGGATGGGGTCAGGCTTCTACTGGCAAGGCCACTGGTCTCAGGCCATTCGTACTCTTGGTACAACACAGCCCCCAACCCTTGCAAGCCAGCATCAGTGTGCAGGGCGTAGGTTTTCTTGGATCGGCATAGGCCAGCACTGGAGCATGGGTAAGTTGATATATGATCTCATGAAAAGCAGTCTCACAATCAGGAGTCCAAAGGGTCTCAAATACTTCACTCGGATGAAAATACACTCTTTCAGTCTTGAGGACGCTGACTTTTGGTATTTTTTGTGGGTTGGGGGATACCCTTGGTAAGGTTAAGTAAAGCGCGGATCACTCTTGAATAGTCCTTGATGAAGCGCCAAATAATAACCACAGAATCCAGGAATCTTTGCAGTTCTTTTTAGATTTTTGGGCTGTGGCCAGGTGGTCAAGAGCCTCAACTTTACTTGGGTCGGTCTCTATTCCCTCGGTGGATACTATGTGTCCCACATACTTTACTGATGTTTGAAAGAATTGACACTTATCAATGGACAGTTTAAGGCCAAAGTCCTCAGTCCGGTCCAATACCTTAAATAATCTGCTCTCATGTTCCTCCAGTGAGCTGCCAAACACAATAACATCATCTAGGTATACCAGGCACTCTAGTAAGTTCATGTCCCCACTGCACGCTCCATCAATCGTTGAAAAGTGGCTGGGGCACCTGAAATCCCTTGAGGCATCCTCATGAATTCATAGAAACCAGCGGACAGATAAAGGCCGTCTTCTCCCACGGTCCTCTAGGGCCATGGGATCTGGTAGTACCCACTGCGGGAGATCCAGCAACAGAGAACCACTTGCTCCCGTTTAGGCAGTCCAAAGCATCCTGAATCGCGGGCATTGTGTACTGATCAGGATAGTCCGCCCGGTTTAGGTGCGATAATCCACACACATCCTTACTGTTCCATTCTTTTTCCTCACTACCACAATGGGGAAGCATAAAAGCTTCTGGATTCTTGTATTACACCAGCAGCTAACATCTCTTGCAGATGCCGTCTCATCATCTATGTCAGCAGGTGCCAGGCGTCGAGACCTCTCAGAAATGGTCTTTCGTCATGCAGCCGGATATTGTGCTCAGCTCCTTGCACGCATCCTACATCCCATTCCTTTAAAAAGAAAACACCTGGTCTCTCTGGGCAAGCTTCTCACTGATCCTCACTTTCCATTCAGCTGGCAGCGGGGAGTCGCAAATCAAACAAGTCAGGCGTTACTCTGTCATTCTTCCTTGAACTTGCTGCTGGTGTAGCACTGCAGTGTCTGCACAATGCACATTAGCCAGGATGCAACCTCTGTTTACTCCAATGTCTCTTTCAGACACATTATGAACTTGGACCATTACCCTTCTGGCATAAGCATGGGCTCTAGCGGGCAAAAATACTGAAGCTTGACCAGCAGTCCCTCTGGCAATTTTCCATCGCCTGGTGCATCCAACATGAATATTTTATTCTTAACATCCTTTCTGATAGCAATACGTAACTCCTGTAAGGTACACTGGGCATTTAGCGCCAGGATCAGAGACTCAGGATCCTTCTTCCATACAATTCCGACCGGTTCCTCTGGTTCTGTTTTCAGCATCTCTCTGTGCCTCATAGGCCTTCTTAATTAAAGCCGGAACTCTTAAAGCTCTACTAGTCTTTGACCCTGTTTTTCCTTAACACAACTGTTGCCAGCCTTCCAACATATGAGCATTTGTTCCAATCAACAAAGGGACACCATCACAGTCCAGTGGGGGACACACTAAGGCTAGGGTCTCTACTTGTTCGACCACTCCAGCCAGCGGAGGTGAGAAAGACAACCAAGTCGGATATACCGGAATAGGGTGAGGCCTTCTCACTTAACCCCATACATGCAGTCCTTCTAATGGTTGTAAGGGTACTTCTGACAAATGCTTCTGATACCAATCCTGGAACATAATTGTCACTTGGGGCCACTGTCTAGCAATACAGCTCTTGTAGACACTCCATTCACCTTTACAGTGAGTGCTCCATGGAGGGACCCACTATTCTGGACCAGTCTGGAGGCGGTAGTGGGGCCTGGGCACTGACCTTGCCACAAAGGGCGTGAATTAGCATTTTGGTGCCCTCACTGGGATCATGTCGTGCACCTCTTAACCACTGATTTCTTCTCCGAAGCTCTCCTTGTAGCCTATATGCAACTTTGTCAGTGTCTTTTGGGGACTGGCATTCCCTTTTCATGTGCCCATCTTTCCCACAATTATAGCAAAACATACTTTCTGGAGTTTGAGCTGGCCGAGGCGCCACACTGGGAGCCAGGAGGCGGAGTATTACTAACTGGAAACCTGGGTGCCATCTCTGTCTGAGGCGTGATAAGCATTTGGAGACATCTGTCAGTTTCTGCACTTCCATGGTTAAGGAGAATTGAGTTTGGAGCTGTTATCCAGCAGGAGATACATGGTGGTACCCCACCCCACTGTAGATACAGTCGGATATGGGTCAGGGAGCCCGTACTTGCAGGCGTGGCCTTCCTTAAAGGACTGTTTTTGAATTCCCCGGATCTCTCTCAACAGTTAGCCCCATTGTGGCATATCTTTTCCTTGTCAGAGCACTCATTGACTGTCAACCTCTGCCCTGAACTTCACTTGATGGGTCACCTCAGTCACTTTCGGAGTAGTAGCCACAGCTGTTGGTGCAGGTACCTCCCGAGGTCGCCTTTTCTCAACTCTCAAATTTCTCTCATTAACTCATCATAGGAGGGTGGGGATTCCAGTCGATTTGCCAAGGGCGTAACTGAAGCAACAGCAGTTCTGAGAAGGGGCAGACTTAAGAGGAGTTCTGTCCAGGTCTGGTTAGGTCTAGTTCAATCGCTGACAAACTACCCTTTCTGAGGCATTCTTGCAACAATTTTTCCAGCAGAGACATAACAGAACAACATCCCCTTGGTACTGTTGTGCATTTCTTACTCTCACCATAGGTCCTCATCAGAATCTGGGCTCCCATACACATTCTCCAAGGCCTCAAGATAGGCCTGTGCAGTCGCTTCAGGGGTTACTGGCCCGTTTGCCTTGCGGATGGTAGCCAGGGGCAGGACCTCAGGCTCTCCACTTGAACCCTCTTCAAGCTTTTTTCGCCTTCCGAGCATTTCATTCTAGCACTTGGGGGCAACATAGTCTATCAGGTCTCCCAGTCATCCTCCTTGAAGATTGGGAGAGGCAAGAGAAGACCCTCAACCTCGGTGAAGTCGTGACTAATGGCAGGTGCAGAAATAGGAGTCTGCATTGGTTCAGCCACCATTACGGGCACTGGAGCAGGAGGGTGTTGGGAAGGAACACAGGTGGCAGAATAGTTTCTTCAAGTCCTCCACAGTTTTCCCTCTCCAGCAACCATTCAGCAAATTTCTCCTCAAAAGTTTCAGATAGTGGTGGGGGCTGATTCACCCAGTCTTTACTGTCCTTAGTTATCACTCTCCAAGCAGTGAGGGCTCCCTCTGGGGTAATGGTCTGTGCACTTTGAGGCTATCTATGGGATCCTTAAACTCTACTAGGGCCAGGAAAGTGTGGGTGAGCAGATTAGCATGCCGACCCACCACCACAGGGTTTTGTAAACCTTCCACCTTGGAAAGTACTCACAGTGTCCGTATTGATACCCAGGGGATGTCCAGGATAAGCACATAGCATTTTGAGGGTCGATCTCCTCCCAGTACACCACTCCACCAGCACGGTCAAGCCACTTCTGTCAGGTACCCATTTTTCTTAACAGTGGTTAAGTAAATATGGCCACTAGAGGACACACAATCCCAGCGGTGAGCCTCAAGATGTAACCCCTAGATGGCGCTATCCCAGGGGCTACTACCCTGCCTGATTTGCCACTAACAGGTTGAGGGGCCTGGATCCAATAAGCGGTGCCTCCACCCAGAGGTCAGGGTTTGCAATAGTTAAACTAACTTGGTCACAGCCCTCTGGGACACTGCACCCCCTTCTTCCCACTAGTGGCCCACACAATATATCAGAATTACCTTCACAGTATACACACTTACCCCCAGGTCTGGTTCCGGCACTGGGACCTCCTGTGAAATGAGATACAGTGCAACAATCACAGAACAGTACTTTTAACATAGACAAAATACCTCAGGCAGTATAACTTAACTGAAACAAGCAGCTCTGATTTATTTAGGGGATATAACAAGGACGAGGGAAATCAGGTTAATTAGCTTATCACTCTAATAATCTACCTATATGGCTCTGTGCACAGACCTATCCCTATCAGTTACTGTCCCTGGTACTCCAAGCCCCAGGTGGCTAGTCAAACACGTGTGTGCAGCTGGCGGTAGGGCCCTTTCACACAGAGAAAGGAGAATTAAACAGTCAACAGTACAGTAATTCCATTTGGATTTAATGTGGCAATTCAACGAGGGCGACCCTGAATTAGTACTCACGACACCTCCAAATAAGATAGGGTCCTTCAATGTCAGCCGGGCTCACTTGAGGTACACAAACCTCTTCACACATCCATATAAAGCACATATACCAGAGCAGGCTGCATCTGTATCCGATCGCAATTACTGCACAATACCGGGAGAACACACAGCAGATTCAGTTCTGACAGACCCGAGTGTAATTTTCAGCAATTCCTCCAGTCTTCTACAGGGTGAGCCTGGTTTCTACTCTTCAGAGATCATACTGATTCTTCTTCTCTAGGAAGTTCCAGTCTAACAAGCTGCAGACGGAACTCTGGGGCCTTACACACGTTGTACGGCTAAAACTGCACACTGAAAAAAGTACAGGGCTCCTTCCTTCTTCACTGCCAAAGCTCAACTGACTCCAACCGACAAAAACCGGGCACTTCCTTTTGAGTTCCTCCCAGTTCTTGACTGGATTGGCTGTCACTCACAATAGACTCTGCTGCTGTTGGTCCAAAAGGCACTGAAGTCTAAACTACATCTCCCAGAGTCACTGCCCACACAATCCTCTTGTGGCTGGCTCAGATTATGAGTCCAAGTTCTGATTAGTCAAGGCACCATTTTAGAGACTAGCTTACCCCACACTGATTGGTCCAGTTCAGCAGTTCAAAACTAGAATGGGAAACTAGCGACGACAGTTCTGACTACCAAAAGAAAGCAGGTTGAACAAACTGTAATTTCATTATATCTAAATAATTTCTGGCAAACAGTTACATCTTTCAGATAGGTTCCCTTTGCACTCCTAGTGACTGCAAAATGAAGTGAATTGGCAGCAGCTCCAGTGGTACTCAGAGAAGCACACAGTCCCCCATACAAACTAATTATGTCTGCAAGCAGACAGCTCTTAAAGAGACAGTACCAGAGGCTCTAAAACACTCACTGATAAATGACCTAAATGCCAAACACCATTCAGGCTTGGAGCATTCAAGCAAGCTCCTGGAAGTCTTTTTGGGAACCTTCCCCATTTGCAGGGGTTACAATTGTATATTATATAAGGAAGAGGGACATGTGGGGTAATTGTAAATGCAATACACTGGCTGTGGGGCAGCAATTTTCCGGAGACATTCTGGAACCTGCGTTGCTGCTCTATTTCCAGGCAACTGTCAGCTCTGAAGGAGGAGGTTGCCCACCTCCAGGCTGAACTGGCAAGGACTAAGGCCTCCCACCCAAAGAGCACCAGTTCCACAACCACTGTCTCAGAGGTTGCCATGTGTGAAAGCAGATGGACCATAGTAGGTTCTGGGAGGGTGAGGGTGGAGGAACAGGCGTAGCCCCGAGCTGCACCTCTACAAATCATATGTCAGTCTGGCAAATCAAGGTTCCTCTATGATGACACCCTCATTGGAGACCAAGAAGAAGCTGGGGACATCCACAAGGGAGACCCACAAAGAGTGGCAAGGGACACCACAGGGAAAAAACACTCGATAGGGGACTCAATTGTTGGGGTATAGACCTGGGGAAAGAGGAGGGAGAGGAAGTAAGGTGCCTGCCTGGTGCCATGGCTAGGAGGGACAGGAAGCAAATCCTCAGGATTGCAGAAGCAGCATCACAGGAGAAACTAGTTATCATTGTCCCCTCGGGACAAGCGGCAGTAACTAGGCATGAGATCAGTGCAGTGCAGGATGAATTTGATGGAGTTGGGGAGGGATCTCAGACAGGTAGCAAGCGCGTAACCTTCTCAGAGGTGCTGCCATGTCTATGGCGAGGGTAGCATGAAGTACTGCACACCATGCAGTTTATGAGCAGGTTGCAAAACTGGTGCAGAGCACAGGGCTTTAGCTTCATTGGGGACTGGGGGTCCCACATGGAGAGATGAAGGTCTATACTGGCATGATGGTCTGCATCTGTCCAGGAAGGGAAACACGCTCCTAGGTGACAGGTTTAAAGGCTTCCTTGGCAAGCTTTTAAACTAGCCAATGGGGGAGGTGCTGATAGGAAACAGGAAAGTTCAAGCCTCCCCCCACAAAACATGGCAGGTAGTAGGGTAAACACTGTGGTACAGAGCTTCACAGAGTGCAGGACAGGGGTAAATGGAAAAATGGACAAGGGCAATAAGAGCAGGGATGGGGTAAAAAGGACAAAGCCAACATTAAATGGAGGGCAATGAGTACCAATGTCCGTATTAGTCTGGAAACAAGCTTCCGGGCTAGTAGCCCTGATGGAAGAAGAACACTGGATATTCTGGCAGTCACAGAAACATGGTACGAGAACCATGCACTGGGATGTCAACATACCAGGGTACACAATCTACAGAAGGGACAGGGAGGGTAAAGAGGAGGTGGAGTAGCTCTCTACATAAGGAAGGATCAAAGCTACAGAACTAAAAAAGTAAGGGGAGGACAAGAGGAACTCTGGGTCACCTTGGAGACAGAGAATGCATCACAATCCACACAGGGGTTGTATACAGACCCCCGTCTCAAGGGAGGAAATGGACAACAAAATGATAGAGGGCATTCTCAAAATGGCATGGAAAAGGGGAGATACTGTTGATGGGGGACCTGAATACGCTAGATGTTAACTCATGGCTATGGACTGCAGCCACATCCAAGAGCAGGTCATTCTCGATGCCCTACAGGGGGCATGCCTTAGACAGCTAGTGGTGGAACCCACTCAGGAGGGAGCAATATTAGACCTGGTACTCTCAAATGGAGAAGGATCAAAATTTAGAAGTCAATGAACATCTGGGAACAGCGACCACTGCACAGTGTGCTTCACAATAAACACAACCATGGAGAAAAAGCCATACAAAGACAAGGATACTGGACTTTAGAAGGGCTGACTTTGGCATAATGGGTGAATACCTGAGGAATGCATTAGCCAATGGCCAGAAAGGAGGGGTGGAAGAACAATGGAGAAAAATCAAAACTGCCATCATGGAGGCAACAAGCCTTTGTGTGAAACAAATAAACAAAACAAAGCGGAGTAAAAAAACACTATGGTTCTCAAAAGAAGTGTCAGGGAAGGTTAAGGAGAAAAAGGCTGCATTTAAAAACTATAAGGAATCACAGGCGGAGACACGACAGGGAACCTTGTATCAATTAAAGCAGAAAGAAGTGGGAAAGCAGTCAGAAAAGCAAAGGAGGCCCAAACCGAGGAAAAGATAGCCAACTCAGTTAAGAAGGGGACAAAACCTTTATAGGTACATTAGGGAGCAAAAGAAAGGTTAAAGGAGGAATAGTGAAGATTAATAAAGGAGAGGGGAGTTGGGCAGAGGGAGACAGTGAAAAGGCAGAGATACTGAATGAATACTTTTGCTCCAGTATTCACAAAGAAAGAAAGAGGAGGAGTTACCTAAACCAAACAGTAGAAGCACTCTGGATAGTGGGGTTGACGCCAGTCCATTTACAGAAAAAAAAGAGTACTGAAAGAACTCCTAAAACTCAAGGTGGACAAAGCATGACGGGATTCATCCTAGAATCCTAAAAGAGCTAAGGGGAGGACCTAGTGATGCCACTAACCACACTTTTTAACAAATCATGGGAAGATGGGGTGGTACCTGAGGACAGGAGGAGGGCAGATGTGATTCCCCTTCACAAAAGTGGGAGCAAGGCAGAAGCAGGAAACTACAGACCTGTTAGTCTGACCTCAGTGGTGGGGAAAATGATGGAATCACTTCTGAAAGAAAGAACAGTTGAGTAGCCTGAGGCCAGCAGGGCACAGGGATCCAAAAGCAGCATGGTTACAGCAGAAGGTCATGTCAGGCGAATCTAATCGATTTATTTGACTGGGTGACCAAGAGATATGAACCAGGGAGGGGCTGTGGATATGGCCTACCTAGACTGCAAGGCATTTGACACAGTCACACAAAAGATTAATAATCAAGTTAGCCAGACTGGGGAGTGGGTCCCAGGGTGGTAGCCTGGGTAGCAAACTGGCTGCACAACAGGACACAGAAGGTAATAGTGAATGGAACACATTCTGAAGAAAGTGGGGTTACTAGTGGAGTACCTCAGGGCTCAGTACGTCTTTATAGGTGACACTGCAGAGGGTCTGGAAGGAAAGGTATGCCTCTTTGCAGATGACACAAAGATCTGTAACAGAGTTGATACACAAGGGGGGTAGAAAGGATGAGAAGGGACTTGGCAAGGTTGGAGGAATGGTCAGACATATGGCAACTTAGATCCAATGCAAAGAGTGCAAGTAATGCACCTGGAAATAAAAATCCAGGAGAAAGAGTACACAATAGCGGGGAGGTACTAATGACAACAATAATGGAAGGGATCTGGGTGTAGTCTGTCAGATTACCAAAAGGTGGGTAAGCAATGTGAGAGTCAGTAAGAGGAGAGCCAGGGAAACTGGGATGCATAGGAGGGGCATCACAAGTAGAAAAGGAAGTGGTTGTCCCCTATACAGACAGTTGGTGAGACCCCATCTGAGTACTGCATGCAGTTTTGGAGACCTCATCTATGCAAGGACATGAACAGGATGGAAAGCAGTCAGAGGAGGGCAACTAAAAATGGTGTAGGGTCTACATCAGAAACCATATGAACAGAGACTGAGAGAGGCTTAATATGTATACCCTTGATGAAAGGAGGATGGGGGACATGATAGATACTTTTTAAGTACCTCAAGGAATCAACAAAGTCCAGGGAGGGTAGCATCTTTCAAAAAAGAGATGTGTAGAACAAGGGGCACAATTTAAGTTGAGGAGACGGCTCAGGGTAGCGTGAGGAATTCTTATTCACAGAGAGAGTGGTGGATGCATGGAACCGCCTTCCTGGAGAGGTTGTGGGGTCTAAAACAGTGGGGGAATTCAAATATGCATGGGACAGACATAAGGCAATTATAGTGGGGGGGTTGCAGGAAGTAGGCTGTTGGTTAACTAGAATCTGCAGCTTATCCAATAGGCAGGGAAATGGGCAGACTGGGTGGGCCAAGTGGTCCTTATCTGCCGTCAAAGTCTATGTTTCTATCAGGGCTGCCTTGCCCAGTCTGGAGTCACCAAAATCACTGTTGCTGGCTGTCTTCTGAGTTTGAGAAGCACCCTAAGAATCAGGGAAATAGAAGACACACAAGAACCTTCCTGTCCAGTCCAGAGACAGAGCATCCACTGGCACTGAGCCCAGAGCTGGAGGCCTGTAGCAGTACAGGGGAATTTGGTAATTGAGGTTGGGGGTGAAGAGATCCATCTCTGGAGTGCCCCACCTCCGGAAAACTGCCGCCAGCACTTGTTTGTTTAGTGTCCAATCGTGGTGGCCCTGACTGATGCGGCTCAGGGAAATCTGCCAGCACATTGTCTTTGACTAGCAGGTGGATGGCAGAGAGTTGCATGACCAGGGAATAGGACAAAGACCAAATCTTCATTGCCTCTGTGCAAGTTTCTCGATTTTGTGCTCCCTGCTTGTTTGTGTAAAACTTAGCAGTGGTGTTGTTTATCCTGATTTGGACAGTGATCTTTTAGTTGGGGCGCAAAGGCTTTGACAGCCAGGTAAATGGCTCTGAGCTCGAGATTTATGTGAAAGCTAGACTCCCTGGAAGACCACACCCCACATATGGATTGATCTACCAGATGTGCACCACAGCCTAGGAGGGAAGCATCTGTAGTGAGCACTTTGGAGGGCTCCTTTTGGTGAAAAGGGATTCCCTTCCTGAGGTTTTCTTTGTCCTTCCATCAGTCCAGGGCTTACAGTGGGGACCTTGTGACTGGAATGAGCTTTGATGGAATCTCTCTCTTTTGAGACAAATGAGCTCTCAGGTGATATTAGATGTCCCTCATCTGAAACCTGGCACCTGGAACCACAGCTGTAGTAGAGGCCATGAGCCCTAAGAGCCTGATGAAGTGTCTGGCTGGCCTTGATTGTCCTAGGACAAACAAGTGTGCCAGGTTTGGAGGTTTTGCACCCTGTCTAGTGGGAGCAGAGCTTTGCCCGAGTGTCCAGTTCTGCTCCAATAAACTCCAGCAGCTGGGCTGGCTCAAAGTTGGACTTTTCTGTGTTGATGAGGAAGCCCAGGGACTCCAGGGTGTGCTGTGTGAGGCTGAGGGAGTCTCTGATCTTTTGGGGAGACTTGTTCACCATCAGCCAATCATCCAGAAAGGGGAAGACAGTCACCTCCTGTCTTCTGAGGTAGGCTGCCACCACTGCCAGGCATTTTGTGAAAACTCTGGGAGCTGAAGAAAGACCAAATGGCAGAGCTGCAAACTGGTAATGGCCAAAGGGCAGTCTGAACCTGAGATACTTTCTGTGAGAGGGCCCGAATGGAATATAGAAACAGGCATCTTTCAGGTCTAGGGAGACTAGCCAGTCTCCTTGTTGTAAGGCTGGAATTACTACCGACAGGGTGACCATGCTGAATATGTGATTGAACAGGTGCTTGTTCAGGCACCTGAGATCTAGAATAGGTCGCCAGTCCCCATTTTTCTTTTGGGTTAAAAAGTATCTGGAATAGAGGCTTTTCCCCCATTGGGAGAAGGGAACTCTTTCCACTGCCTTTACTGACAGGAGAGCCTTCACCTCTAACTCCAACAGAACTCTGTTTGTTGGGGTCAGAAGGTTTAGACTCCTGTGGCCCTCCTGAGTGGGACATCTTCTGAACTGCAGGGTAAGTCCTCGACCCACCACCTCCAGCAGCCACTGGTCCGTGGTGATAGACTGCCAGTGGTGGAGGTAGTGGGTCAGCCTTCCTCCTACTGGTAGAGGGGAGGTGACCTGGGCCTTCCAATCAGGGTTTTGTTTAGTTTGAATCTTGGTTGAAGGGGCAGGATCCACATGTTTCCGAGCCTTTTACCTCTTCCCCTAAATAAACCTCTCATTTACACAGAAACAGACTTTGATGGCCGATAAGGACTGCTTGGCCCATTTAGTCTGCCCATTTCCCTACATATTGGATAAGCTGCAGATCCTAGTTAACCAACAGCCTACTTCCTCCTACCCCCTACTAGAACTGCCTTATGTCTGTCCCATGCATTCTTGAATTCCCCCACTGTTTTTGACCCCACAACCTACTCAGGAAGGCCGTCCCATGAGTCCACCACCCTCTCCATGAAAAAACACTTCCTCACATTGCCCCTGAGCCATCCCCCCGCTATCTTCAAATTGTGCCCCCTTGTTCTTGCACATCTCTTTTTCTGAAAGATGCTGCCCTCTTGGACTTTGTTGATTCCCTTGAGATACTTGAAAGTTTCTATCATGTCCCGCCTCTCCCTCCTTTCCTAAAGGGTACACATATTAAGCTCTTTTAGTTTCTCTTCGTATGGCTTCTGGTGCAGACCCTGCACCATTTTGGGTTGCCCTCCTCTGGACTGACTCCATTATATCTATGTCCTTGAGGAGATGGGGTCTCTGGGACTGCATGCAGTACTCCAGATGGGGTCTCACCAACTGTCTGTACAGAGGGATAACAACTTCCTGTTTTCTACCAGTGATGCCTCTCCCTGTGCATCCCAGTATCCCCCAGCCCTCCTTACTGCCTTCTCACACTGTTTACCTACCATAAGGTTGTCTGATATGACTACCCCCAGGTCCCTTTCCATCTTTGCTATTGTTAGTACCCCCCTTGTGTATTCTTCCCCTGGGTTCATGTTTCCCAGGTGCATTACTCTGCACTTCTTGGCACTGAATCTAAGCTGCCATACTTTTGACCATTCCTCCAACTTTGCCAAGTCCCCTTCTCATCCTTTCCACCCCACCTTGTGTATCAACCCTGTTGCACATCTTTGTGTCGTCTATAAAGATGTTAAAAAGGACTGGTCCCAGTACTGAATCCTGCGGTAGCCCACTAGTAACCCCCTTTCTTCAGAATGTACTCCATTTACTATTACACTCTGCATCCTTTTGTCTAGCCAATTTATTACCCAGGTTACCACACTGGGACCCACTCCCGGGCTGGCTAATTGTTTATTAATCTTTTGTGTGGGACTGTGTCAAATGCCTTTCTAGAGTCTAGGTAGGTCATATCCACAGCCCCTTCCTGTCTACTACTTTGATCACCCAGCCAAAGAAATAGACTAGATTCGTCTGACATGCCCTTCCCCCTGTGAATCCATACTGCCTTAGGTCCTGTGCCCCACTGGCCACTAGGTACCCAACAATTCTTTCTTTCAGAAGTGATTCCATCATTTTCCCTACCACTGAGGTCAAACTAACAGGTCTGTGATTTACTGCCTTTGCCTTGCTCCCACTTTTGTGAAAGGGAATCACATCCTCCCTCCTCCAGTCCTCAGGTACCACACCATCCTCCCATGATTTGCTAAAAGAGTAGTCATTGGTGTCACTAGATCTCCCCTTAGTTCTTTTAGAATTCTGGGGTGAATTCCATCAGGCCCCACTGCGTTGTCCACCTTGCATTTTAGGAGTTCTTTCAGGACCCTTTCTGCTGTGAATCGACTGGTATAGACCCCCTTGTCCAGAGTGCGTCTACTGTTTGGTTTACATACCTCCCCCTCTTCTTCTTTTGCCAATACTGAGCAAAAGTATTCATTCAGTATCTCTGCCTTTTCATTGTCACCCTCTGCCCACCTCCCATCCCCTTTATTAAGCCTCACAATCCCTCCCTTGGTCTTTCTTCGCTCCCTAATGTACCTATAAAAGGTTTTATCCCCTTTCTTAACTGAGTTGGCAATCTCTTCCTCAGTTTGGACCTCCGCTATTCTGACTGCCTTCCCCACTTCTTTCTACTTTAACTTATACAGTTCTCTGTCCTGCTCCTTCTGTGATTCCTTATACTTCCTGAATGCTGTCTTTTTCTCCCTAACCTTCCCTGCCACCTCTTTTAAGAACCATACTGTTTTTTTACTTCGTTTTGTTTGGTTTATTTGCTTCACACAAAGGCTTGTTGCCTCTGTGATGGCAGTTTTGATTTTTCCCCATTGTTCTTCCACCCCTCCTTCCTGCCCACTTGCTAGTGCATTCATTAGGCACTCACCCATTTTGCCAGAGTCAGCCCTCCTAAAGTCTGGTACCCTAGCTTTTATATGGCTTGACTCTACGGCTGTGTTTATTGTGACCCACACTGGTGGTCGCTTGTTCCCAGATGGCTACCCACTTCTAAATCTGTGATCCTCTCTCCATCCTCATTTGAGAGTACCAGGTCTAGGATTGCTCCCTTCTGAGAGGGTTCCAAAACTAGCTGTCTGAGGCATGCCCCCCCGTAGGGCATCCAGAATGACCCTGCTCTTGGATGTGGCTGCAGCAAATGTGCTCCAGTTAATATCTGGCATATTCAGGTCCCCCATCAACAATATCTCCCTTTTTTCTGCCATTCTAAGGACACCTTATATCATTTCATTGTCCATTGCCTCCCCCTGAGACGGGGGTCTGTATACAACCCCAGTGCAGACTGTGGTGACATTTTCTGTTTCCAAGGTGACCCCCTGTGCCTCCTCTCCTCCTGTTTACCCTTTAGTTCCATTGCTTTGATCCTTTCACTTATGTAGAGACCTGTTCCTCCTCTTTTACCCTCCCTGTCCCTCCTGTAGATTGTGTACCCTGGTATGTTGACATCCCAGTCATGGTTCTCCGTATACCACGCTTCTGTGACTGCCACGATATCCAACTGTCCCTCTTCCATCAAGGCCACCAGTTCAGGAAACTTATTACCCAGACTATGGGCACTGGTATTCATCGCCCTCCATTTTTTGATGACCTTACCCCTTTTAGCCCCATCCCTGCCCTTACTGCCTTTGCCTTTTTCTCCATTTACCCCGTCCTGCTCCATATCGACCTCTCTACCTTGGTGTTTACCTCGCTAACTACCCTGTTTTGTCGGGGGGAGGCTGGGAAGTCCCTGTTCTTATCAGTGCCTCCCCCCTTGGCTAATTTAAAAGATTGCCAATGAAGCATTTAAACCTATCGCCTAGAAGCCTGGTTCCCTTCCTGGATAGATGCAGACCATTGTGCCAGTATGGGCCTGTCTCCCTCCAGGTGGCCCCCCAGTCCCCAATGAAGCCAAAATCCTGTGCTCTGCACCAGTTTATCAACCATTCATTGAATCACATAGTGCGGAGTACCCTAGCCTCACCCATGCCACAGACAGGCAGAACCTCCGAGAAGGTTACTGTGCATGCTACTTGGCTAAGGCCCCTCCCCAACTCCACAAACTCCTCCTGCACTGCTCTGATCCCATGCCCAGCTAGGTCATTTTTCCCTAGGTGGACAATGACTTCCAGCTCCCTCTCCTGTGCAACTGCTCCTGCGATCCTGAGGATCTGCTTTCTGTCCCTCCAAGCCATGGCACTGGGCAGGCACGTAACCTCCCTCCCCCTCCATCTCCCAGTTCTACCCCCCTAACAACTGAGTCCCCATCAGGAGCTGCTTCTTTCCCCTGTGGTGTCCCGTGCCACACTCCTGTGGGTCTTCCTTGTGGGGGTTCCCAGCATCCTCCTTGATCTTCACTGCAAAGTCTCTCCATAGAGGAGCCGCACTCTGCCAGAACAGCGTATGAATTGTGGAGAGGTACAACTGAAGTGATGCACCTCTATTTCACCACCCTCACCCTCCCCGAGCCCACCATGGTCCAAACGCTCCTCTTTCTTGGCAACCTCTGAGGCAGCGGCAGCCCTGGTGTTCCCTGGGTGGAGGAGGTTTCCCTACTCCTTGCTAGGTCGGCCTGGAGATGGGCAACCTCCTCCCTCAGAATAGAGAGTTGCCTGCAAATAGGGCAGCATTGCAGCCTCCAGAATGTCTCTCGGAAGACTGCTGCCCCACAGCCAGTGTATTGCACAACTTGCCACATGTCTCTCTCCCTTCCTGTTTAAGTTACTTTTTTTTGGGGGGGGGGGTTGTTTTTGTGTTTTTTATTGTGTGTGTACGTTTACCCTCTATGCAGTGTGCTGGGCTGTTAAGGATATGACAGTTGTATTCCCCTTGCCCTCTTAGGGAAGTGATGTCAGAATCCCTGGTATAAAGAAAATGACACCCTTGGGATGGCGGGGGTGAGGGGTAGGGTGGGTGTGACGAAGCCTGTGCCTTCCAGAAACAATCAGCTACAGCTCTGACCCACCACTCCGGTAAGTGCTGACCTTCCTTTCAGCAAGAGAACCTGCACAACAATTTAACAGAGAATATATTCTGCAAAAAACAATTTCAGTCAATAAAGCAACTGAACCCAATACCTATGATGTAAGCCTCCCCCTGACCCAACCTTATGCACCCTGGTGTTCTGTGCTCTGAAGACAATCAGAGGAAACCAGTTTCCACCACCTGAGGCACTGTCTGGGTCAAATACATAAACCTCCACTAACCCACACTAAACTACAGGCCTTACAATGACAAATCCTCAGCCACCATTAAATAGCTCACTGTACCAAATATAGACCGAAGCAAACTGTCACCAAAATACTATTAGACAAAAATCCAGTCATCCACAAGGAAAAAAATGTATGCAGTATTTCAATCCCTTTGAAGTAAACTCCCAATCTACAAATGCATAAGCAGTATTGCAACCCCCTTTTTGATTAAAAAAACAAACATAAAGCAATACCAAGTGTAAAGTTTAAAGTAAAGTAAGGTACACCTCTCTCAGATTTGAGCAAGAGTGAGCTTTCCTGAAGATTGCCAGTTCAATATTGTGTCTCCTTCGCAGTTCCCAGTTGTTTCAAAGCAGCTTGCTTCCACCTTCAAGAGAGTAATTTAAGAGTAATCCAAGGGCACTGGCATAGGATAGAAGGCCCTGGAATAGCAGCCCCTACTTCTACTCCCTCTGCCTTGGGGTTTGTAAGACGTAGAAGCTTTCTCCTTAGTTGCATTGCTCTGAGAGGAGGTTTTATATTTCTCCACCTTTTTCATGTATGCCTTTGTTTTGTCCCCCAAAAGAGAATTATTCTCACTGGGGAAATCCATATAGCTTTTTCATGGGTGTCCTGGGAGAGGTTAGTGGTTCTCAGTGAGGCACATCACCTGAGAGAGATGGTCTGGGCCATAACTCTGGAGGCAGTGTCACTGGCATTCACAGCCATATGAAATTGATATTTTGTGGCTTCCAGGGCAATTTTAATAGTTTCTGCAGGTCCTGAGACACCCTGTTTGGGGCTTGTTGGCTAACAGCCACAACAGAGTTCCAGAAAGCATTCTGGTATTGAGCTGTGTACACCATGTAAGTAGAGAGGCGGAGCAGCAGGAAAGCTGTGGTGTAAGATTTCTTAACCATAGTATCTAGTTTTCTAGTTTCTTTTTCTGGAGGCTGGCTGGGATGACAGAGGCACCTTAGCTTTATCACAGGCTGTGCAGCCTGTACCACCACTTCATGATCTGAGTGTACGTAGAGATACTTATCATTGATTTCATCTAGCTGGTATTTTTTCTCTATTTTCTTATCCACCCCAGGGATGGAGGTGGGATTCTAAAGTAATTTGAAAGTAGCCCTGCAAAGGGACTTATGGATTGGAAGGAGTAGTTTCTTGAAAGGAAGGGGACCCATCATATCTAAGAAGTCTGCTTCCTCATCTCCATCAGTGGTCTCTTGGATAGAGAGATCTAGAGTGTCCACTACGTGTTGGACAAAGGTATAATGAGAAGAAAAATCCTCCTGGCCATTGGAAGGAGTGCCAAACTCCTGGTCAGGGGATACATCTGGTTCCAAGGGTTCACCCTCCTCTTCATCATCACCCTCCTCAAAATAAATACCCTGGGCCAAGACCAGGGTCAGATGGAGTAGGTGCAGTAGGACCAAGTGAAGCATTAGAGGTTGCCTACAGCCTAGAAAGTTTGGCATAGTTGCCAAGCCTTAGCCATTTCCTCTGCAGAGGGCACATATGGAAATTACGTACCTTCCGTAATTCTTGATGATCTTGGACGAAGTCTCCACCACTCATTCACACTGATGGGACTACGCTGGAGGCAGTAGGACCCAGCGGGAGCCCAAAATCTTCAGGAGGGCCAGCGCTGAGGTACGACCGCGCATGTGCGGTGCCGCAGGACTGGCTCAGGCCATATAGGCTTTCTTGGCATCAACCCTCCAACTGCCTCAGTACCTTTTTTACCGAGGCGGTGCAGCGTAAACTAACCTAATGAAACTAACCTATTTGTGGACTTAAACAGTCCACATGACCCGTGTAAGAAGGGTCAACACAACAGATTCTTCATATCTCAAACAATGAGGGGGTGAAGGCAAAAAACAGGATGAGTGAACTCAGGGGATGGTGGGTGGGCGTGTGAATGAGTGGTGGAGACTTCAGCCAAGAAGATCAAGAATTACAGAAGGTACGTAATTTCCATATCTTCCGGGACATAAAGTCTCCACCACTCATTCACACTAATGGGAGAGCACCAAGCTAAAATAATCCACCCGAGACGGGCGGCAGGAGAGAGGAACTTCAAAAGTCCATTAAGGATTGTCCTGCCAAAGGACTGATGTTGCCTGACATGGACATCCAAAATGTAGTGCTTTACGAAGGTGTGCACAGAGTTCCATGTGGCCACATTGCAGATGTCCGCAATGGGCAAGTTTCGGATTTCTGCCAGAGATGTTACAACTGCTGTGGTAGAATGGAGTAGCACTGGTGAAGGCACGCCATTAGCCATGCAGAAATGCATGTAATAGCAACAGGCTGACCCAGCTGGGCCATACTGAAGGAGACAAACAACTGATCTTATCTGTGTCAATCTTCACCATTCATCACTGCTGGGGTATCTGCCGGAAGTCAGGAACCCGCGGGAGCTTTTTTTTTTTAAGGTAGGCGCAGGCCGACACACCATCGGCGCCACCCTCGAGGCAGGCGCACTCGCGTGGCGCTTGCGGGTTGGCCGTTGGGCTGTATCGGCTCCATGCCTGCCAGTCTACGTCTCCCACACAGGGTCACCTCGTGGGGCTGAGAAGAAGATTGAGGCCTGCTTAGCAGTTTTCGACTCCGTTATTATTTTCTTTGGTGCGAAGTCCGTCGGTTCTCCTGCGGGTTCTGTGTTGCCACTACTCAAGCGTTGCCCAGTAAGATCTTTCCATTATTATATTTTTCTCGACGTCGAGGTCTGTTTTTGGTATTTTTTCGTAGGTCATGTCTCGGTCGGAGGGCAAGAAATCTTCTAGGATGGGTCGACCTCCATGCGCGGTGCAGATGCAGATGCGGCGAAAGTATTCCGTCACCGACCAACCACGACCCGGTGTCTTTCGTGTCTTGGCCGCTTCATGACATGGATTAAGTGCGATGCCTGTTTCTCCATGGACCGCGGGTCACCAAGCAAGCGCCTGCGTGGAAAGTGGGCGCGAGCTCCGCCGACTTTCGGTCGGGTGCACACTCGTCGGGCCAAGCCACGCTCTCTCGGCCTTTCCTCCGGGTCCCCTCCCGGTTCTATACAGACCGAGGAGGAGGGAGCCTCGGCTACTAGTAGCCTAGCCATTGCTGAGGCTTCTTCCGTGGTGCAGGAGGCCCGTCCGCGCTCCTTCCGGGCGGGCTGAGAAGCGATGCCATAGCAATCGCCCCTCGAGGTGAAAACTCCCCGGTGTTGGACCAGCGGTTATCAAGGCCGGGTCAGCGCTGTCCTTGGCACCGTTGTGGGCCTCGGCGCCGTGGCCTCTGTTGGAGCCGTTCGCAGCGCCGACACTGCTAGCGGCAGATAAGATATGAAAATTACGTACCTACCGTAATTATGATCTTTCTGTGTATCTTCACCATTCATCACAATCCAACCCTCCATCCCCCTGGGGCCTCAGTCTCTGGGTCCCCCTCCCTCTCTGTGCCCACCCCTTCTCCTCTCCTCTCCTCCTCCTTAGGAGTTGGGTAAAACAGGGGCACACAGGGGGATAAATGTTCCAAGGAGAGTGGACAGCTCGAGGGGCATTCCTTCTCCAGTGCCTTGGCTCCACACCTGTGGGGTGGCAGCTGACAACTGCCCTCCTTTCTCTCCTCCTCCCTGTTTCTGTCCAACCTATTTCTCCTAAAAAAAAAATCCCTTTTTCACCAAAAATCTTTCCTTGAGAGGGTGCTGAATCTCTGTACCCAGTCCTTCTTCCAGAATAGCCGACTCTTCTTATCTGGAGTGTTTGCCAGCTATTCCGTGCCTTGAATTCTGGCAGAAAGCCTTTGCTACTCCTTGTAGTTCCTATACAATCTGGAGATGGACCAGGGTCTGGGATATGTTAACCTTCTCCCCTCTCTTCCTAAATTCTTTACCCACCCTACCTCCCTCTTCCTTTTCCAGAGATTGGGGCCCCTCCCAATCCCTTTTAGTTTCCAACTCTTCTCCTTTTCTGTCCTCTCAGTCGTTATTTCTCCTTTTGGTTCATACATCTTTTCCTTTTTCTGTTGTCCCACCCTCCACTCCCTTCCTCTTACCTCTCCGGCGACTCAGAACTGGCAGGTGGCGAGTCACACAGCCTCTTGGCCAGCCTCGGCGCCACAGTGCGTGGCTGCGAAAAGCGGCACGATGGTGTGTCGGCTCGCCTACCTTAAAAAAAAAAAAAAAAAGACATCGGGATCCTGACCTCTGGCAGATACCCAACAGTGATGAATGGTGAAGAAACACAGAAAGATCATTAATTACGGTAGGTACGTAATTTTCATTTTTGACGTGTTGTTTTGACGTGCGGATTTCTTTAGTCCTGTCTAAATAGAACCACAAAGCTCTCTTCACATCCAGCTCCCCCTCATTCTGAAAGTTTGTGAAGTAGGTTGGGAGGACCAAGGGTTGATTCAGATGGAATTCTGAGACAACCTTGGGAAGAAACTAAGGGTGAGTCCTAAGAACCACCTTATCTTTGTGAAATACAGTATACGGAGGGTTTGTGACCAAAGCATGTATTTCAGACACTTTGCGAGTGGAGGTGATGGCTACAAGGAAAGCGGTCTTCCAAGTCAGAAACTTCAGCTCACAAGTAGCTAGGGGCACGAAAGGTTTATGGGTGAGCGTGTCTAGCACAAGATTAAAGTCCCAGGCAGCTACTGGTCATCTGATCGGTGGCCTAGTATACACTATGCCCTTAAGGAACCTCTTGACCACAGGTAACTGAGCCAGAGACACGGAATGTACGGGCTCGTGATATGCTGAGATCGCGCAAAGGTGACTCTTCATGGCGGAGAATTGCAGTCCTGTGTTAGACAGATCTAGAAGATACTCTAGGACTTTGTTAGGTGGCCAGGAAAAAGGATTCCAAGAGGATTTTGCGCACCAGATGGACAACTGCTTCCACTTAGCCATATAAGTTTTTCAGGTAGCTGGCTTGCGTGAAGCTAACAGAATATCTGAGACCCTACATGAAACATTGAACCTATTCACCTCTATTTCTTCATGAGCCAGGCATGGAGGTAAAGGGACTTCAGGTTGGGATGGACCACAGGGCCCTGGGTCAGCAGGTTCATATGAAGTGGAAGCTGTCTTGGAGAAGTTTTCGATAATCTGTTGATTTATGGAAACCAGATCTGACAAGGCCAGAATGGGGCGATGAGGATCATTCTGCCCCTTCCCGTGCCTCCAGTTTGAGCAGCACCCTCTGAACTAGGGGAAGAGGAGGAAATGCGTACAGAAAGCATCTTGTCCACCGCAGTCTGAATGCATCCTGACAGAAAATGCCAGGTTCTGGATTTCTGGAGCAGAAGAGAGGCAGTTTTGCATTGAGTGGGGACGCAAAAAGGTCTAGGTCTGGGGTTCCCCACTCTTCGAAGAGCGAATGCAAGACGTTTGTGTTGAGAGACAACTTGTGAGGGTCTGTCTCCATTCTGCTGAGACGATCCACCAGATCATTCTGCACCCCCCTCAGGTAGACCGCCTGGACCAGTGCTTTGTGCTCCAGGTACCATTCCCACACTCTCACTGCTGCTCTGCATAAGGGGTAAGAATGTGCTCCACCCTGTTTGTTGATGTAGTACTTCACTTCTTTGTTGTCAGTTTGAAGGAGAATGATTTTGTGACAGAGTATGCCCTTGAAGGCTCGGACTGCATCAAGGACGTCTCTCATTTCTAGAACATTTATGTGAAGCTGAAACTCGTCCTGATTCCATCGACCCTGGGTGTGGAGATCCTGGCAGTGAGCTCCTCATCCAAGTAGGGACACATCCATGGTGATGGAGATCTGATATTCTAAAGGGGTGAAGGGGTAACCTTCCAGAAAGTTGCCTTCCCGAGTCCACCATGTGAGTGACCATTTCAGGGGTTCCGTCACCTAGACGTGAAAGGACAGTGGGTGCGTGGTCAGTGATCACTGAGTGCTGAGCATCCACTGGGTAGTCCTCATGTGAAGGCAAGCCAGGGGCTCGGTGAACACTGAGGATGCCATGAGACCCAGCATCTGCTGCATCGAGAGAGCTCAAATCGAGTCATTCTCCCTGAAGTGGGCCATCTGAAGGATGTAATTCTTTCTGTCCTCTGGGAGAAAGACTTCTGAGCTGGAGGTATCCAGAAGGGCTCCAATGAAGAGGAGCCATTGGGAGGGCTGTAGCTGCGACTTTCCCAAATTTTGCAGGACTCCCATGGATGTGAGGAATTTTGAAGCCGTAGCCACGCTTTCTGAGTCTCTTGTCTGGAGAAACTTGCTAGGAGCCAATCGTCCAGATATGGGAACACCAGAATTCCGAGCTTCATGAGATGCGCTGCAAGAACTGCAAAGCACTTTGTAAAAACTTGAGGTGCTGAGGATAGCCCAAAGTGCAGGACTCTGAACTGGTACTGTTGACCCAATGCCACAAATCTGAGGTATTTTTGGTGGTTTGTATGTATGAGAACAAGCTGGTAGGTGTCCTGCATGTCCAGGGAGGCCAGCTAATCGTTTTGATGAATCAGAGGTAAAAGTGTAGCCAGTGATATCTTGAACTTTTCCTTGTAAAGGAATTTGTTTAACTTCCTCAGATCGAGAATTGGGCACATGCCGCCTGTTTTGTGCTTGGGCTGTTTGGGTGGGTGATCTGGAGGGGTTTCTGAAAAGTTTAGAGAGTACCCCTCACTGATTATCCTGAGAAACCACTTGTCTGATATGACTGACTTCCTCTAGTCAGACGCCCTCCTACTGCCGAGGAAGAGTCCCCCTAGGACAACTGAGGTGAGACTTGGGCCGGAATCTCAGAGGGTGGCACTAGGTGCTTTGGGGCCCTGTGCCTTCTACTGCATTTTCTTTTGCAGCTGAGGGGCTTGGTTTCTGTTGAAGCCCCCATTGCCTTTACCACGAAAGGACTGACGGTTATGAAACTGACGCCGGTTCCCGTCCCTCTGAGGGGCTGCGGATGGTAGTCTGGCCATTTTGACAGCTGTTCTAGTTTTCTGTGTGGCCTCTAGTGCCTGCTCGACTTGAGGACCAAACAGGTGCGTACCATCAAAAGGCAAACTCATAACTCTCTGCTGGGCATCATTCATGAATCCCGACGTGCATAACCAAGAGTAGTGTTGGGTGCATATACCAGCTGCTGTTGCTCTAGAAGCAGTGTCAAAGGCATCCATGGCACTTTAAACTGCTGATTATTGGATTCAATGCCTCTAGTAATGGTTTGAAGGAGCTCTGTGATGACTTTTGAATCTGGAAGATCTTCTACCGTGGCCTTGAATGAATGCCAGAGTGCATACTCATACTGACAGAAATAACCCAGGTAGCTTGCAATTCGCATGCCCATGCTCCCACGCAGCTTTCCCAAAGTGTCAATTTTGTGAGATTCCTTGTTTATTGGATGTGCCGTAGATTCTTGAGGAAGAACGGCCTTATCATTCTCTGCCAGGACAACTATGGCATCAGCAAAGGCTTGCAAGGCCAGAACAGGACGATCCTTGGGAGAGGCATATTTCCTATCTATGGACTTAGCCACAGAGGGAATAAGTGCCAGATTATCAAACACCATTTGTGAGAGGGTCTCAAAAGAGGGTTGCACGGGAGGAGTCAATTCCACAGGAATGTGCAGATACTGCAGATGCAGCAATTTCCCAGGATCGATCTCTGAAGTCTGGAGAGAGAGAGAGAGAGAGAGAGAGATATTCAAGTTTCTAAGCAGAGACTTAAAGAAAAGGACTTCGACCAGAGGCTCTGCCATAAGAGAAGGTTTATTTACCATCCCTAGGGAGGAATTATCGTCAAAGTCGTCCCCCAACCAAAGATCAGGATCAGGCTCAATATCATCTCCTACTAGTCCTGAAGGGACAAAACAGATAGGAAAGGGTGGAAAAAGAGGAGGACGAGCTCCATGAATCGGAGTCAAAAACCCCGGTGCCCCACACGGCGCCAGAACAAAAAGCGGTGCCAGCACCAGAGGAGCTGGCACCACCGAACAAGAGGTTGCCAACCCCTGACTTGCTGAGGAAAGTCTGAGAAATTCAACAGGAGATAAAGGCACCTGTGTTGACCCCTGTGCCACAGCCATATGGGGGGAAAAACACCCAGGAGTGATGTCAGCACTGGAGAAGGCACCACACGACTAGGAAGCCCCAACTGCCCTGCTCGCAGGTCTGAAACCAAAAGGCCCGAAGGCCTAGGCGACGGACTCACTGACTCAGGCAGATGGGACAACCACCAAACCCATTGCTCCATAAGAGTGGCCCAATGGTGAGACTGCTCACTGAAGGACTTCAGAGTCGAGGATGCTGGTCACCAGAAACAGAGGCTGGAGGAGACCCTGGAGTGGATGGAGTTGGGCCCCTGCCGCTGGTAACAGATGATAGACTCAGAGACGTACCAGAGGGCGACCTCGAGCGGTACCATTTCTTTTTTGACCGGGAGGCCGAACAGTGCAGAGTCCTCGACGAGGATCGAGAATGGGACTGCTTCTTTTTGTGCTTTCGGGAAGACTGCCCATTCCCCCCCAGGCACTGGACTGCCTGTAGTCAGACCCCTCCTCCATAGAGGGCGGCATACCAGACCCAGCCCTGCTGACAATACAGCTTTTATGCAAAGTCTCCCTACCATCACCTGCCCCGTTCATGGTTGACTCCGTCGAAGGAGGGCTGAAGACTTCTAAGGAAAAAAATTTTAACTTTTTTTTTTTTAAAACTTATAAAACAATAAATCTAATCAAATTCTAAGTGTCTGTCATATAGATGTAAAGATCTGACTTCTGGCGGGCGAGCGATGTCGTCACTGAAGCGCACTCGACGGTGGAATAAAAAGGAACTGAGGTGGTCGGAGGTTCGACGCTGAGGTAGTCTATACAGCGCAAGCCAGTCTCCCGGCGCCACACATGCACAGTCCTACCTTGGTACTGGCCCTCCTTAAGATTTTTGGCTTCCGCTGGGTCCTAGCACCTCTGGCGTAGTCCCATTAGTGTGAATGAGTGGTGGAGACTTTATGTCCAGGAAGATCTTTTTGTAACACTAGTGTCTCCCTTTGCTTTTTAGTGGGAGAGGCAATGATATTTTTTAGTTTATTTTTAGCAGGCACTGGATCAGAAAGCTGCTCAGTATGTCTTTTTTGACTTGGTCATTATTATTTTTATCAGACTTATTTTCTGGGGGGTCCTTGGAGGACCTGTCTTCAGATTTCTGATGAGAGGAGGACCCTCTTCTGAATTTTTACTAGAGGGGCAGGCAGAATGAGAAGCCATCATTTCTAGCCATATGGCTCTTTTTCTAACTGTTTTTGAAGGTTCCCTTCAAAAACAGGGAAACGCAAAAATGGTAACACTAAAATATAAAAGCCGCATTTTTTTTTTACTTCAGAAGCGGTATTATTACTGGATAATAACTCCCTCGTATGGTCTTCCAATTATCTAAATCATCATAAATCATATCATATCATAAATAACGTTGGTCCAAGATGGACGCCGGGGCTGGGCAAGCTACATGCTGCTTTTAAGCTCCTCAAGCTTTTAAGTTTCAGCCTTCTGAATTGTTCGATCATTCCTGTGCGTTTTTGTTATATGTGCTTTATTTATTTTATTGTTTTATTTTTTACTTGTATCTGTTTTCGCTTTTTTGACTTATTTATTTAGTTTGAATACGCTTACAGCTCAGGGCACTCAAGCAAGGCACCTGGTCCGATTATTTAACGTCAGGATTTTTTCAGCATGGCTTTACGGGGCTCCCTACAGATTGTAGGTGGCCTGTTACTGCTTGTCCTCTTTTGGGGATATTTATTAAATTATCCGGCTCATCCCTGGCCTGTTTGGTTGAAGCAGGTAAAGCAGTGTTTGATTTCATGACTTCCTGATGGAGAATCAATTAATTCCTGGATTACTGAGGAAAGAAACAAAAGGGAGCGAAAACAGCTGATTGAAGCTGTGATCTGTTAAACTTCCCCATGGCCGTGTTGTTTAACGAACTGTGGACAAGCTGTGGACAAGCTAAACCTCCCAGTTTAGGAGAAGAGGAATCAGAGGATTACGGACTTGTGATGTTGTGATTATGATCGTAACTGAATATTTGATTATTGTTTGGAAAGTGCGAGTTGGATTATCATCGAACTGCGGAAGTGACTTGTTTCTCAACTAGACTTGGAAAGAACTGAGCCAAGTTGGCTTGGCCTATCCCTGACCGTTTGTTTGGGGTTGCTGACTCTAGTTGGACTCACAAATGTGTTCTTTGTCCGTGTAGTATGTGAACTATAGTCGGATTTTCTGTTGAAATGAAGATCTGATCAGAACTAGTGTTCAGACTGCAATTTTGCTGAAGTGAATTTATTGCTATATGCTGCTTTGATTGATAGCAGTTTAGAGCAATTGTGGGGGTTTATTGCAGGGTGAGCTGCTGGGGTGCCTGTTTGTTTTGCTGTCCTTGCTGGGCCTGGGACAGGCGGTATTGGTCCCGGTCTACTGGAGGGTGGGCACGGAGAAACCAATGCCTCCTAGGCCTGCTAGAGGGGTCCACTGGTGAGTGGTCCCTTTCTGAGGGCCGCAGTCCTGTTCCTGGTGGGGGTAAAGTTCCCCATAAAGATTTAGGAAGCTATTTTCCCCTGCGAACCTTACATTTTTCCTGATTACTTGGAGTTGTGGAGAGTGGAGCAAGGCTGTCTGACGGATTTGTGAGGGGCCTCAGGGGGGGTTAGTGTCCCACACAGGAGTGGAGAGTGGGGTCGGCTGGAGGACCTGGCCTGTTGCTCCCCCCTCCTAGGCTTCTGGGGCAGTTCATCGGGGGGGGGGGTGAACTTGTCCCGGAGCCGTAGTGGGGGGCCACTGTCCTGATGGACTGATTCCCTTATTGTTCGTGGAAGAATCTACGTGGCCTAGTGATAGTTCCATCACCTCCAAACTGGAAGAACCGAGGATTTATGCTCGATTTTTGGATGTCAGTGGGTCTAATACAGTGAATCCCTATATCTGACTTTTTTAGACTGTGGGTGGTTGGATTACAGCCAGCTTGATGTACCTCACCGCAAGTACTTTTTTCTGATTTCATATAATTTGTGGAAGTTATAAGAGCAATGAGAGGGCTCAGTTTACATCTGCGAAATCTCCCCACCGTAGAGATTTGTGAGAGACATCTCTGAGGGGAAATTTTTCGGATAACTTCTATAATTTTATTTTAGTTTTGTATTGTTGTGTTGTTAAGTAGCCCAGGTTGAGAGAGGACCGGTGAGCTAATTTATTTATTTACTTTACGCAATAGGAAGGTTAGGTTTTTACTGCTTAAGTTATATACTTTAGTTATTTGAAGTTAGTTTGATTATTTAGTTAGGTGGGGGTGAGAAAAGGCCTGGCTGTGACTTGGGGCTTTTAAATTTGTTTAGTTATTGTAGTTAGTCAGCTTGTTTTAATTTGTATAAGGAATTGATTTTAACTACTTTTATTGTTTTTTGAGGATTTTTCTGTTTGAAATGTGTCTTCCTGTGGCCCTCCGGTTGTTTGCTACTCAGCCTCTGCTCGCCACTCCCTCCGCCCCTTCTATACCCCCCCCCGGCTTTTTCCATCTACCAACACTGTCGGGCTTTAGGTATTGCCCGCCAGAGGGGGAGGCAGGGGGGTGAACAGTGGAGGCGAGATGAGTGGAGCGCTCCCATTAGGGTGACTAAGCCCAGGAGACGCCCTGGGGCAAAGTGGAGCCTACAGCGTGGGCCGTCTTGTTTGGTCCCCATACCCAAGGGCACCATCCTTAGTGATGGGCAGGTGGTCAGGGCAGTCCAGGAGTTCTGTCCAACCCGGGCGATGTTGTGCAATGCCAGGTCCATCCAGAACAAGACTGCAATAACTTCAGATCTTGTTGCCTCGACGGACCTGGCTTGCATCACTGAGACCTGGCTGGATAATAATGCGGGACCGGTATTAGAGGTCACAATTCCAGCCGGGTATACGGTGATACATCACCCAAGGCTGGACAGCGGGGTGGGGGTGGGGTGTTGTGGTCTGTTTTAAGACTGAATTGGATCTCACTAGTGTACCAGTTGAGGAGACCTCTTCTTTTGAATGTGCCATTGTAGCAGGTGTGGGTTATCGAATTGCTCTCATCTACCGTCCACCTGGAGATGAGAAACAATTCCTTAAGGAAGTAGCAGACTTCGTCGTCAACCTGGCATTTGAGTCATCCAGGCTGATGGTCCTGGGTGACTTTAATGCATGGATCGACGATGAACTCTCGCAATCTGGACAACACTTCCTCCAGTTAATGGATTCACTGGGCCTAACACAGGTGGTTACCACTGCTACTCATAAAGCTGGCCATTTTCTTGATTTGGTCTTCCTCCTGGGAACTGAGGCTTCTGATGTGGGGGTGGAACCAGTCAGTTGGTCAGATCACTACACTGTGAGATTCAATTTTGGCACCCCTCCTTGTACGCCGATCCCTGTGGAGATGGTCAAGTTCCACCCCTTGTGGAATGTTTCCTCTACTGGCCTTGCGGCGGTTCTTCACCTATCAGAACTTCCTGTGCATAGCAATGATCCAGAGGCATTGGTTGTGACTTATCATACTGCCATTACCTCTGCCCTGGATTCTACTGCTCCAGTTCATGGTGCGTCCTCTCTCCCTCCGACCTCGAACCCCATGGTTTGATGGGGTTTTGAGGGAGTTGCGGCGACTAGGACGCAGGTTAGAACGTTGCTGGTGGAGGTCTGGCCTGGATGCAGACCACCTTAGACTGCTATAACATTATCAATTCTATCAGTCAGACATCTCCCGTAAGAAGGCAGAGTTCCTGTCCGGGGAAATTTCTGCCGCGCAGAACCGACCTGCTCAGCTTTTCAGAACTGTAGACAGATTGTGCAACCCAACCTGTCCACAGCTCCATAGAGCGTTGTCACAATTACAGTGTGATGAGATTGCTTGGTTCTTTGCTAATAAAGGTTGCCGACATTAGGGCAGATATCTGTTTGATACGTTCTATGCTAGTTGCGGGTGCCCAGGATCGGGTCACTATCCCTTTGTTTTCCTGGAGTACCTTCAACCGTCCGGAAATCGTGGATGTTATGCGGATTGTTCAGGGGCTGCGTCCTACCTCCTGTAGTTTAGATCCAGGTCCCACACCACTAATTTTAGGGTGTGGAGATTC
Source organism: Neoceratodus forsteri (assembly GCA_016271365.2). Classification (NCBI taxonomy): domain Eukaryota; kingdom Metazoa; phylum Chordata; order Ceratodontiformes; family Ceratodontidae; genus Neoceratodus; species Neoceratodus forsteri. The sequence continues at coordinate 691,914,657 of CM028129.1, forward strand.
TATTCTACTAGCTCTAGCACAGATAGTCTGATCCTCTCTTGACTCGGGTGAATATCCCCTGTCCTTGAAATAGGCAGTGGTGACACCCTTGTTGAAGAAATCGTCTTTGGACCCAGAATGTCTGGCTAACTACAGACCTATCTCGAACCTCCCTTTTGCAGGGAAGGTGATCGAGAAGGTGGTAGCAGCCCAGTTGGACAACCATTTGACCATCCGTAACATCTACGAACCTCTCCAATCAGGTTTCCGTAAGAGGCATAGTACCGAGATTGCGCTGGTTCGGGTGCTCGATCTCCTGATGGCGAGAGACCAGAGAAAACGGTCTATTCTGGTGTTACTGGATCTATCATCAGCATTTGACACCGTCGATCATGGGGTTCTTTTGGAGCGCCTGAGATGTATTTGTGGACTCTCTGGGGTTGTGCTCAGACGGTTCACGTCATACCTCACCGGAAGATCTCAGAGGGTGGTGTCAGGGTTTTTTTCCTCTGATCCCGTCGCTCTTTTTTGTGGGGTCCCTCAGGGCTCTCTACTGTCCCCCATGTTGTTTGCAGTGTACATGCTTCCCCTCGGAGACACTGTGAGATGGTACGGGTTGCGTTTTCACTGCTATGCAAATGATACCCAGCTGTACCTGTCCTTTGCACCTGACCAGGAAGGAGCTGTCTCGGTATTTAATAGCTGTCTGGAGGAAATCCAGGATTGGATGAGGTCCAGTTGGTTGAAGCTGAATTCTGGGAAGACCGAGGTGTTTGTTTTGGATCCGGATCGCCGGATGGGAGACCTGTGGCCCGCTCCCCCTCTGGGGTGTTTTGTAGGGATGTTGAGTTACCGGTCTCTGAACGGGTGCGAGATCTCGGGGTGATCTTAGATGTTGGGCTGACTTTACGATCTCAAGTGTCAGCAGTGGTAAAATATTCGTTTTATCATCTGAGAAACATCACCAGAATCAAGCACCTCGTTCCGTCCAGCGATCTGCCAACTCTGATCCATGCCTTTGTGACCTCACGCCTGGACTATTGCAACTCGCTTTACCTTGGGCTTCCGGGGGTTGATATCCGCCGCCTTCAGTTGGTGCAGAATTCCGCAGCTCGAGTACTTACAGGTACTCCTAAAACATCTCATATTTCTCCGGTGCTGTGGGATCTGCACTGGCTACCAGTTCAGTGGCGGATGACCTTTAAAGTTGGATTACTGACTTTTAAAGCCCTACATGATCTGGGCCCTGACTACCTGAAAGATCTCCTGACTCCTTACCTCCCTGTGAGGTCGCTCCGCTCAGCCGACGAGGGGTTGCTGGAGATTCCTAGGGTTACACTGAAATTAGCTGGTGCCCGGGCTTTTATGTTTGTGGCACCAACCCTGTGGAATTCTCTACCACATCGGATAAGGGAATGTTCGACTGTGGGATGCTTTAAACAGGCTCTTAAATCCTTTTTATGGAATAAGCCATATGATGTCATTGATTAATGTTCTGTATTTGTTTTTAACAGTTTTTATATTACTGTTTGTATGCTTTGTTTGTATTTAATCTTTTTGGAATGCGCCTTGGTATTTGAAAGGCGCAATATAAATAAAGTTTATTATTATTATCTAGCAAATCGCTCACAGTGTGTCAAATGGACCAACACACTATCCCTATAGCACCAATCACTGACGGGGTACCGCAAGTGTCCATACTTGGTTCCCTACTATTTTCTATATTCATTAATGATCTGCCTCTTAACTGTGGTGGTGCATCAGTACAACTGTACGCTGATGATGCAATACTCTACAGATCCACCAAGGATATCCGCACCCTGACCGCTAATCTTGAGCTTGACTTCCACGCCCTAGAATCATGGTTCAAAAAATAACTAACTGGTTCTCAATGAGGAAAAAAAAAAAAAAAACTATGCTCTGCCATTACACCCTTCCTCTTAAAAACCTCCTCAGGTACTACAGTGGAAAATGTCTCATCATTCAAATACCTGGGACTCACTCTTGATGAAATCCTAATGCTTGAAGCACACATAAACAATACCATCAAAACCACTAATCAAAAACTTGAGTTGCTCTACCATACAGCCCCCTACCTCTCAAAGCATGCCAGAGTGACCACTGCCTCTGCCACCCTACTCCCTGGCCTATTCTATGCGGCACCTGTCATTCACTCGATTAAGGCCCAGTTACAAACTAAAAAATGGCATACCACAGAATTGCTCGCTTTTCCGCCTCGGCCCCAGCCCATACTCACCACTGTCTGGTACTCGACAAGCTAGGCTAGCCAACCTCTGACACCAAATTTGACTTCCCCCGTGCACTGTACCACCTTTAAGCTAAGTCATCAGCCTCCCACTCCCAGTCTGACGAGCCTGTTATTCCTAAAACCTACACCTTGTGTACTAAGATCTTCAAGCCTACCATTACTGGAGCTCCTGAAGACCAGGCTAAAGACTGGCCAAAGATCCTACACCTCCACTGCCCTCAGCATTTGGAACAATCTGCCTCACACTTTACTTTCCTTCAAAACCATCGGCCAATTCAAAAAACTTTACAAGGATGAGTTCTTCAAACCCCCCAATGTAGAGGCAACTGTTAATAACATGTAAGGTTACATGTGACTAAGGTTATGCGTCTCTCTCAAAACTCCACAACGACCACAAACAAACGGCCTTCCTTTTCTCCAGTCCAAAGACAAACTGCTCTTCTCACTCCTCTACCCAGAATAACATCTGACTGAACCTGAACCCTATGCTCTTAACCAACTGCATGTGAACCTGACAACTATAGAAACATAGACTTTGACGGCAGATAAGGACCGCTAGGCCCATCTAGTCTGCCCATTTCCCTACCTACAGGATAGGCCGCAGATCCTAGTTAACCAATAGCCTATTTCTTCCTACCCCCCACAAGAACTGCCTTATGTCTGTCCCATGCATTCTTGAATTCTCCCACAGTTTTAGACCCCACAACCTCCTCAGGAAGGCTGTTCCATGCATCCACTACCCTCTCTGTGAAATAATACTTCCTCACATTGCCCCTGAACCGCCCTCCTTCTATCTTTAAATTGTGTCCCCTTGTTCTTGCAAGTCTCTTTTTCTGAAAGATGCTACCCTCTTGGACTTTGTTGATTCCACTGAGGTACTTAAAAGTTTCTATGTTTACCTTACTATTGATATTGTAACATCCGGTATGTGAATGGTGAAACCATTCCTGCACATGGTATACAATGTTTATCTGCCTCCAGTCTCTCTTGGCTAGTTGTACACTGCCTGTAACCCTGAATCCTTTGGATATTACCTACTTGTGTACTGTATTTAATTACCTATGGTTTAACTGAATCTTGTAACTCAATGTACTATTATATGTGTGTGATTGCATTGTATTTGTTCTTGGAATGCTTTATTCCTCGGGTTGTCACTGAAAAAGAGACTTTGTCTCAGTTGACTTACCTGATCATCAAAATTAAAATAAATAAATACATAAATTAGAGAGTAAAAGGTGCAGGAATCGATACGGAAATTGCTATGAGGGGAAAAATCGCAGTTCCAGGGAACTTAAAGGAACCACAAAAAACACACCCGCACACAATAAAAATGAAGAAAAAACACTAACGGCAGCATAAACTTAAAGAAAATATTGACTTCTGAGGAAAATAATGCTTCAAGCGAAGCTATGAAGAGAGCTCCAGGGCAGACTTGTCCAGTCAGTGGAAAAATGAATCTGACTGACTCACAGCTCCAGTTACAGGTAGCACTCTCTTACTGCAACCTGATAGGCTAATTCTCCTGGCATCATTAACATAAACTCCACCTCCGGGGCAGCTGAACCCCACTGGCATCACTGCATTAGTAGACCACACTGAGGGATTCCTGGGGCGAGAAGCCTGTGTTTCGCTCAGACTCCGGGACTAGTTCCACTGCCCTGTTGCTCAAAAGGCCTGCTATCTCTGAAGCTAGAAGGTCCGACCTGGCAGTGGATGAGGGCTACTGTCTTTTAGGTGGCCTGTTCTGGTTTCTACAAAGTTCAGCAAGCAACCTTCCTGGATGATCTGTACGACCCACTTCTAGGTAGTGACAGATTTCCATTGGCTGTAAAACTGGGTCAGACGCCCTCCTACCGGACAGGTGAGGTGTGCCCTGGACAGTTGGGGCAGTGCTGGGGCCAGAACTTCAGAGAGTGGCACTAAGCGTTTCGATGCCTGTGCCTTTTTTCTTCTGCTGCTGAGGTGGTTAGAGACTGACTTGGTGTCCCCTACCCCTGCCACAAAAGGACTGTTTATTTCAATAGAAAACCCTACCTCGCCCTCTATGAGGATGACCTGGGGCAGGTCTAGCAGACGTGATTGCAGTACGGATCTTCTGAGAGGTCTCAGGGGATTGCTCCACTTGCTGACCAAACAAGCAAAAAGTCAATACAAATGACTATGAATAGATAGGTCACTGACAGAGCAAAGGCCGATGGCACATTTATAAGGTAGAAAAAGAAATGGGCAGACTGGATGGGCCTTGCGGTCCTTATCTGCCGTCAACTTCTATGTTCTATGTTCTATGTTCATCAAAAATTGAAATTACGTACCTACCGTAATTCTGATCTTTCTGTGTATCTTCACCATTCATCACCTTTGGGTTACTGGCTGGAGGTCATGACCCCGTGGGAGCTCTTTTTTTTTTTTGGATGGGCGGAGTCGACACACCATCAGCGCCACCCTCTAGGCCGATGCACTGCGTGGCACCCGCGGATTGACCGCTAGATGTTGTCGACTCCGCCCTCCCGCCAGTTCTGAGTTGCCACGGAGGTTAGAAATAGGGTTGGGAGGGTGGGACAAGGAAGTCCAAGGGACAAACAAAGGAAAGATATAAAACTAAAAGGAGAAATAAATTACTGAGCGGACAGAAGAAGTTCAAAGACTAAAGGGATTGGGTAGGGGCCCCAATCTCTGGAAGTAGAAAGGAGCAGGGAGGGAGGGAGAGAAAGGTTTTTAGAGGTAAAGAAAAATTTTAGAGGGGGGGGGGAGAGACAGGAGAAACACACCCTGTACCCTTGACTAGACTCCAGGTTACACAGGAACTGCGGAGTATCAGCCAAGAGGCTAACTGCCAGAATTGCAGGCACAGAATTACTGGCACAACTACTATAAGCAGAATCGACTATTCTGGAAGAAAGACAGGAAAAACAGGGATATTCCCCCCCGCGGAGAGGTTTGGTGCAAGAAACCTAGTTTCTTAAATTAATTGAAGTTATGTCCACAGGACAAGGAAATTAAAGGATATCAAGGATTGATGGGAGAGAAGGGAAGCAGGAAAGAAAAGGGGGCAACTGCCAACCCCCCCCCCACAGGGGTGGAGCCGAAGTACTGAGGAAGGAGTGCCCCCACTCCTGACTATTCCACCCTTAAGGAAAAACTATCCCCCCATGTGACCCAGTTTACCCCACTCCTGACCCAAAGAAAGGAGGGGGGTAAAAGGAGGAGGGGGACCCAGACACTGAGGCCCCAGGGGGATGGAGGGTGGGATTGTGATGAATGGTGAAGATACACAGAAAGATCAGAATTATGGTAGGTACGTAATTTCTGTAGCTTATCTGTGTCAATCTTCACCATTCATCACTTTTGGTGAGCGCCGAGTCCCCCAGAGAAGTTTTAAACCTAAGGGACTGAGTCCCTTAGCTCTCAGTGAGTGACACACTAAGGGAGAACCTTCAGGGCCTGGAGGCCCGAGTGTGGGGAGAGTGAGATGGGGACCCCCCGGAGGGGGTAGGAAGTTGCCCTGACAGACGCTGCCTCACTCTATGGGAGAAGAGATAGGTTCTCTGGTGGACGGAGTTAATCACCCTACGCCGGGCCAAGGGTGACAACCGGGAAAGACGCAACCATGCCGTCCACCTAGTGCAGATCGCTGTCCCTACGATCCCGGTAGCTACCTCATTGGCATCATATGATGCCCTTGCTTGGTGCCTTGCTAGCTCCAGGCCATGTGCAGAGAGTGCAATGGCTTGTCTGGTTTGCTCAGCGTCAGGCATGGAGGCTAGGAACTGACCCAGCCTGGACCACAAAAACCTGTCATAGGTTGCATAGTGGGCCTGATGTGCTGCAATAGAAAGCAGCAACCGTGCTGAGTAGAAGGTCCTCCTCCCCCAGAAGTCAAAATCCGAAGAATCTTGATCTGGGGGCTGATCATAGTGCAGGGCGCAAAGCCCATCAGGAGTCTCCAGTTGTGTCAATCCTGACTGAGGATGAGGCATGGAACCTGTACTCCGGGAGGGGGGGCACAATACCGTTGGCAGAGATCCCTAGGGGCAGGAACTCCGGAAAAGGGTCTCTGCCAGGAATGCAACGACGCCTCCCAAAAGGGAGCAGGCCAGGGTGGCACCACAAGGTTGTCCTCACTGAAGTCGCCTAGAAAGGCATGCGCCGAGTGCTCTGGATTGTGTAGTGTGGGAGGGGTAATGTGCAGGTCCTCTAACATCCTCATGAGGAATCTCTGATACTCAGTGAGATCAGCAGCTGAAGAGATGTGGACAGAAGGCTCATATCCCCCAGAAGAGGGGGATGAAGAGTCAGAGGACCTCAAAGGTTCAGAAGCTGTCTGCTCAGGGGGAGGTTGAAAAACCTGTCTGTCCGTTGCCCTAACGTAAGAGGGAAACTGAGCAGCCTGAGCTCTGAACTGCTCCCAGGAGAGCGGCCTGCTAGGACCACGAATGCCTGGGAACGCAGGAGAAGGAGGCAGAGGAATGGGGCAGAATTGACAATGGGGATCGGTTGACCTCCACTTGGGCTAGGGAGCGCACTGGGAGCCCTAGGGAAAGAAGGTGCTCCAGAAGACTCCACAGCCGACAGCTGAACAACCAAACTGGTACTGCCTAGGCTGCGCCCGGAAGAATCCCCCCTGTGAGGTGACCGGGGCCGTGTAGGTCCAGAAGGACAGTCCCCTAACTCCAAAGAATGGGGCCCTATCAAGGAAACTGAGGGGGAAGAGCGGAGATCCGCACTACGGCTTCTCCCTGAGCCCGGGTGGGTTCCAGAAAAAGGCCGCCGCACAGACCCCATGCCCCTCGACCTCTCGGAATCCGAGAGCACCCTCCTCCTCGAGAGACAGCCAGCCTAGGAAACTGCCAGCCCTGGTCGGCCCCGAAGGGGCTATCCAGGGAGCAGCACCCTCCTCTCCTGTGGCTGCTCTGATTGGCCCCAAAGTTGGGCGATCCAGGCACACCACAGGAGGGGGTGCCACCGCTGAGGAGTCAGAGAACCCTCCGAGGCCAGGCTGCATGGCAATGGTGGCCTACACCACTGCCTGCTGGTCAGAACCCTTGACCCTGGCAGTCACTGTCCGCTCCTCAGAGGGGGGCTGACCTAACCTCCTTTGCCTAACCTCCATCTTTTTGTTGTGTTGCCACTTTCGCAATTAGGGCAACAAAGAGGGGATTGTTACGCTTGGGTTACGTCCCTATCGTCCCACATACATCTCACATACACCTCACACTGTATTCCTGGTCCACTGTACTGGGATACTGCTATTTTGCTCTTATATATAGATATGAGCGCTAGGAATGTGCTTTGCTGCTAAGATGTGCTAATATTGTCATGCATGATTCATTATATCTCACTATAATACATTTATCTAGATTATGTTTGTCTTTTACATATATTCCATATATAATCATCTAATCACTGATAAGATGACTCAGAGGGATCATCAGTGATTACTGTATACTTATATTCTCATAATTATATGTAGTGTGTATTTTACACTCAGGCAGATAGGCCTGTCAGCAGTTCTCTTTGTCTAAGCAAGCTGACAGTGAGAGAGAGAGAGAGAGAGAGAGAGACAGCTTTTGTTATGTCTCTATGTTTTATATTGTACGTAAGTAAGAAATGTGCATGTAGTTTGAACTATCAGCATTTCTTTTGTCTAAGCTATAATGCTAATGGAAGCATATTCTGTCTCATATGATACCCATTAGTAATTCTGTCTCCTAAGTCATTGTCCAGTGGACAATGACTTAGGACCAATACATATTGTTTCTCATAACTGTAACTATGTTGTAATCTCTGTTGCTATGCTGTTATCTGTAGTATTTAGCTGTCTGCAACCCACTGTAGCGCTCTCGAGACACTACTGTAACTTCTCTAGAAGGGCAGAGAGCTGGAGCACGGGGAGAGATGGAACAAGATCTTAGAGAACCTAAGACCTACAATTCTGGAGATTATGTACATTCTTCAGGAGTGGTGAGAAACCCATCTCCCTTGGGATTTTCTTTGTCACATGCTTGGCGTAAGTAGCATAATAAACTTTATTAGTACTCCTTGCTTATTTACGAATGTTTCTTGGCAGACTCTGAGATACAAGAATCTGTATTATTATTATTTTGATTGTTTACCCTATACACCAAGTGTGTTTAGACAACATAATCTGTCTGTCAAGGACACTACCAGGGTGTCCACACTCGCAGCCAACTCCAGGGAGTCAGACTGCCCATCTGACTCAGAGTCCGACTCCTCCTCCGAAGAGGTGGAGAACAAAGCCCTGTGCCAGACAGTCCGCGGATGCCCCCTGCCATCCCTAGTGAACAGGGCACCAGGATCAGAGACTGCACTAGAGTCGACACCGGTGCCCCCCTCCGCACCGCAAACAGTGCCAGAAGAGGACACGGCCGCAACAAGGTGGCAACCTCGGAGCCTGTTATGGCGCTATCCCGACCCACGGCACTGCAAGCGGCGCCGAGATCAGCAATGGTGCCGACTACAGCTCCAACCATGCTCTCGGCGCAGAGGCCAGAGACCCCCACAGTGCCGACCCGTCCTAGCGCTGTAAAGCAGCGGTGATTTACAGAGACGGGCACCGACGACGACCCCAACAGTGCTCTCAGTGCTGCGAATGGCGCCAAGGTCCGAAACTCGACGGTGCTGTGTCCATTGAGCTGCCGAACGCCCCAGAACTGACATGGCGCCAGCGCTCAACCCCGCGCCGCGAATGGTGCCGGGCAAGAAACAGATAGGGACGACATCAGAGCCTCCCCACGGTACCTTAGAGCGCCGCTACACCGCTGAATGACGCCAACAGCAGCAATAGCACCAGTGACAAACCGGCGCAGACACATGCTGCCATCAGGGCCCACGCACCGAGGCCCAAAACAGCACCAACAGATGGCGTCGAGGATGGCACTGACCCAGGTCTTCCAAGCCGCAGGTGCGACACCGGGGGAACCTTCGCCCCCAAAGGGGCAATTGCCAAAGTGGCACATCCCATCTGTCCCCCGTGGGGGACAGCCCGGGCCTCCTGCACCGCGGGAGGGGTCTCTGCCACGGCTAGGCTAGAAGAGGCAGAGGCCCCCTCCTCCTCGGTCCGTATAGAACCGGGAGGAAAGGCTGAGAGAATGCGGCTTGGCCCGACCAGTGCGCACCCGACCCCCGGAAGTCGGCGGAGCTCGCCCCCACTTTCCACGTCCGTTGCTTGATGACCCAGTGGTCCACAGAGAAACAGGTGTCACACGAATCCATGTCGTGAAGCGGGCCAAGACACGCAAGGCATCGGTCGTGCTGGTCGGTGACAGAGTACTTGCGGCTGTATGGGCACTGTTGTATGAGGGGGCCGTACTGTCTTACAAGATTTCTTGCCCTCCGACCGAGACATGGCCTACAGGAAAAAAAAACACCAAAACAAGACCCGACGTCGCAAAGCAAATAAAACAAGGAACAGTCTTACGAGGCGACGTTGAGTGGAGCGAACAGAACCGACAGGATATACGGAGCTGATGGTCTACGCAGCGACATGGAGTTGAAAAGGTAGCCGAAGGCTTCAACTGTAGAGGAAGGCCTCTGAAATACTCTTCTTGGAGCTTCCCACAAGGTGACCTCGACGGCGGGAGACGAAGAACTGGCGGGAGGGTGGAGTCGACAACACCTAACGGCCAACCCGCGAGCGCCATGCAGTGCGTCGGCCTCAAGGGAGGCGCCGATGGTGCGTCAACTCCGCCCATCCAAAAAAAAAAAAAAAGAGCTCTCCTGGGGTCATGACTTCCGGCCAGTAACCCAAAGATGATGAATGGTGAAGACTGACACAGATAAGATCGAACATTCCTGACCTGCTGCTTGGTGTCATTGGAAAAACTGGACATTCTAAACCAAGAATGTCTCCTAATGCAGATAGCGGCAGTAGCATGGGAAGCAGTATCATATGCATCCATGGCTGCCTTCAGTTGGTGACTGTTAGACTCTATACCATGAGTAACACTCTGCAGGATCTTCTGCTTAGCATATGACTCCGGCAAGGTCTCAGCAAAAGCCTTGAGGGAAGTCCAGAGGGCATACTCATATTAAGAAAATATTCTTGGTAGCTACCTATACGCATACCCAAAGTAGCTGCAGCAAAGTCTCTCTTACCCATTGTATCAATTTTATGAGATCCTTTATTTATTTTATCCTCCTACAGCCATAGCCCTGCCTTACCTCCAGCCACCGCTCCTCCTCACCGCCGACCCCGGAGTCCTGCGTGCCTGGCTGGCATACGCATCTGTACTGTGGAGAGGGGCCCCCTACAATGCCCCCGCGTCTGGCCAGGATCCATTACTGGCACATGCCTCTATCCAGGCATTCACCGGCCGGTGAAGCTGCGGCCATCAAGCTGCCATGTTTTCCTCCTATTTTATCCCTTGAGTGTGAGCGTGCAAGGACGTTGCAGCAAGCCGTCTGCCGCACTCCACCCTTTACTGCACTGCTCTAGTAGTGCCTCCGGTTGTCACCAGGGACCACTACAGAGCGGTGGTTCCCCAGCTCCCTCCCCGGGATGGGAGAGCAGTCCTCCAGATGCTCAATCCCATCCCTTCCCTGCCAAGCCCTGGTGCCCCGGGCTCGCGTCCGAACCCAGGTCGCTAGTGTGGTGCGAGGTGTGGCGTCCAGCACCTCAACCCTCAGTGCCACCAGGCTGACATGAGATCCTTTACTAATATAGTGAGCTGTAACCTCTTGAGGAAGGATGTCATCGTTCTCAGCTAAAATGACAAGTCTGTCAGCAATAGGCTGAAAAGCCAGACTAGGTCTTTCCTTAGGGGCAATGTACTTTCGGTCTATCAGCTTAGAGACAGATGGAATGTTAGCAGGCTTGGCCCACACTACCTCTGAAAGTGTTTCAAACAGTCAGAGGAATAGGAGGTGTGAGGCTAACCAGAATGTTAGGCACATGAAGCCACACGAGATGTAACCACCGACCTGGAACTGGGGCAGAGGTCTCGAGTGCAAAGGTAGCATGTATACTACGAAGCAAAGTCTGAAAAGAGAGGTCCTCTTGTGGAACAGAAGGGGCACCCGAATTAGAGGAATCCAGGGTGCAGCAGGATCCATTATCATTGTCCTCAGAGATAATGAGCTCAGGGTCACAGACTTGTCCTCCTCCAACTCCTCTAAGGGAAGAGGGGCTGGAAGAGGAGTAGACCTTGAGATACCTAACCCAATCCTTGGAGTCAGGTAAATGGGCAACACCGGCACTGGTACCAAGAAAGCCGGTACTGGGCCAACTCCTAAAGAGATCGGCACCGGAGTCTGCACATGTAGAAGAGAAGCCAGAACTGGGCCTGCTCCCAAGGGTGTCGGCATCGGCACAGAGTCCAAGGAAAAGGGATGTAGAACCGAGGAAGTCCCCGGCGCCACAGTCATTGCCAGACTCGGTGCCAGAGATGGTGTCGGCACAGGCCTAGGGAGGCCCAAACCTGACACTGAAGCCGGCGCTGTACTCGGCCAAGGCCTAGCCGGCACCGAAGTGACTGGCGGAGGTATCTGGAATGACCCCTGTGAGAGGCAGATTGAGGGGGAACCGGTGTCAGAGGCACAGTCACCGCCAACAGATCGTGATCCACTGGTACAGCCAAATGCTCTACCTGGCCTGAAAACCCGGACCGTGCTCAGCGGTCCCCAGCCCCAAAGAGCCTGGAACTGGGTCCACAGGAAGGGGCAAATGGGCCAAACACTGTAACCACTGCTCTAGAAGAGCTGCCTAATGATGAAACTGCCCACCAGAGTCCCAGCAAGAAGACAGTGAGGGGCTCCAGGCCAGACACTTCGCGCGGCCATGAGCAGGGGAGGCTGGAGAAGCTGGCACTAGAGAAGGCCTCCCGCTCTCGACCCTTAAAGATTTCGTAGCAGACATACCAGAGGGTGACCTCGAGCAGTACCGTTTGTTTCCCTTCTGATGAGAATAGGAGAAACTCGAGGTCGAACAGTGCTGAGTCCCCAACTGAGACCGGGAATGGGACTGTTTTCTTGTGTGTTTATGGGAGGACTGTCTTTCCCCCTGAACATGGAACCGCTCATTGTCTGATCCCCCCACGTGGGGAGGGGAAGGGACCGGAAAGGGCCCGTCTGAGGAAGCTCCCTACCATCAATGTCGCAATCCATGGTCGTAGGCTGCTGTTTGGTAGGGCTGAGAGAAACTTTTCTTCTTTTTTGTTTTTAATAAAAATAACAAACAATAAAATTAAACAAAAACTGAAAGAGAGATGAAACTGAATGCTGTCTCATATAGACGTGAAGATCGGACTTCGTACGGCTGAGCAACATCGTCACTGAAGCACACTCTACGACGGAAAAAAGGAAGCTGAAGCGGCTGGGGCCACTGCGAGATGAGGCTATGCATCACAAGACTAGCTCTGCGGTACTGCGTAATGTGTGCAACCTACCTGCACCGTCATCGGCCCATAAGATGTTTGGCTTCTCCAGAGGGTCCAGAGCTTCCGGATGAGAACCCATTGCAGTGAATCAATGATGAAGATATAGTGCAGGAAGATCAAAAGTTCCATACTTTTCACAAGAGACAAAATCTAAGCTGCAGTTCCCTTCCTCTGCCCTGGAACCATGCAACAGTCCACTGCCTCTTCTCTGTGCCAAAGTAACATTCCCCCTTCCTTAACCCTGCCTGCTCTGCTGCGACCTCCTGAATGGTCTCTCCTCCTCATCCTGCTCTCCACGGTTGAAACCACTGCTCTTACTTTGCAACTCCGCCCTGACTGGGCACTGCCGCACAGAATAGCGGCCTGGTACGGCTCCTCCTCAGCTGCTGCCCAACACTATAACCGCCCGCCAGCTAAGCTACTTCCCAGAACTTTGCCCAGACTGGGCGCTGCCACAGAGAATAGCAGCCGGACACTGCTCCTCCTCCTCCTCGGTCACCGCCCAACACTAGGACCGCCTGTCAGCTCAACTACTTCCTAGAACTCCGCCTTGACTGGGCGCTGCCACACATAATAGCAGATTGGTGCGGCTCCTCCTTGGCCACTGCCAGACACTAGGATTACCTGCCAGCTGAGCTACTTCCCAGAACTCCACCTTGACTGGGTGCTGCAGCATAGAATAGCAGCCCGGCGCGGCTCCTCTACCACCCGCCGCCCTACACTAGGACCGCCTGCCAGCTCAGCTACTTCTCAGATACGCCATCCACCAAAAGCGCCTCTTTGAATTTTGGCGCTTTTCTCGGCCTCTTCTCGACAGGTTGCCCTGCTTTGCTGTGACCACCAGATTGGTCTCTCCTCCTCAGCCTGCTCTCTGCAGTTCAAACCGCTGCTCTTATTTTGTGTTAGTATAGCCTTACTGTTCGGTTAATTTTAATGTTTTTTGTTTAACTGCAATTACCATCAATGCAATGTGCACCTGTGTTTAACTAGGTTCTAACTATAGCCACATGTAACTGTTAGACCCTACTCAGGGTAAATTGTTTATTTTGCTGATTTCTGACTCTCCAGTGCTCTGTTTATTTTCTTCTGCTTAGCTCTGCTCCTAAACTTTACTTTAAACCTCTGCTCGTACTCCCTCATTTCCCTCAACCCCTGCTCTCAGAAAAGCGATCAGTCACTAAACCTACCCCCCACACCTCACATACTCTATTGCGTCTCCCCTTCCTGCTCCTATCTCCTGCTAATCTCCCTACTCGCATCCCCCTCCAATTAGCATCCCGTTAATCCCTCCATTGTTCTTGCAACTTTACCCCTACCCCCCTGCTGACGGTCTGCTGTCAGTCTCCCCCGGCCCTGCTCTCTAACCTTTTAAGCTAACTCCTCTCCCCTTATTATCTATTTCAGAACTCCACCCTGACCAGGTGCTGCCACACAGAACACTGGCCCGGCGTGGCTCCTCCTTCGCCACTGCCTGACACTAGGATCGCCTGCCAGCTCAGCTAACTTCCTGCCCATCCGCCCTTTCTGGGCAATTACTTATATAACCTCTAGTGGAAACATGACTGTCAGTACAAAAAAAAAAAACAAACAAGTATTGACTTTCCCACTTGCTTGTTATCCTTTACCACTAGAGGGCTGTCAACCTCATCCTCACCACCTTACTCTGATCCCACTCCCCCCATTCTCCTCCCTGAATTAATCCCCTTAACTTAACTCTGTCACCTTCCTCAGTTATTAGTAATTCCTGTACCTAACTCTGCTGCATTATCTAGGCGTTTAGCCCACATTCAGCCAGCAAAATGATAACTATATACTTTATACCGTGTCTGATAATCTTGCTCTCATTATTCTCTTTTGAAGGCCAGCTCAATGTACAGCTATCTCTGTCCGCTCCATTCTCAGTTATAAATAATATACTCAGTGCATATCACACTGGTAGCTCAGGTCTTGAAACAGACCCCAAAGAGTTCAAAACTCATGGGAAAATACCTACTCCTAACCTTAGATGGTCATCCACACGGAGCACAGTATGGTACCCCACTTGGCGCTCCTACCTGGCTTCTCCTCCAGGCAACGTTTACCATATAATCAACCAGCACATACTAAGAAGCATCTTACTATGTGCAAGCAGTCCAAGGAGCAATTAAGAAGACTATTACTGCTACTACTCTCAGGCAAGATTCACCCCAATCCAGATACTCCACGACCTGCACATGGTGGTATAAAGAAATCAGGTGTGCTAACACTTGTGTCCTTTAATATCTGCAGCCTCCTGGCTAAACCTGATAATCTCAAAGTCCGGGTTACACAACACAACCCTAACATCCTCCCAATTGTTGAGACCTGACTCTCGCCCAAGATACTAGATGCAACCATCACCCTACCAGGTTACACTGTCTTCAGGCAAGGCAGGCTTACTAAAAGGGGTGGGGGATGTGCAGTGCATCTAAAAGATATGCTTATGGGACACGGCTTCCCCTTGCCCGCCTTAGGGAGCAATATACAGGAAATTATAAAATCATACTTGGTGCACGCAACAAAGCTCTCACTGTGATACTGGTGCTGGACTTCGAGATTATCAGGTTTAGCAAGGAGGCTGCAGATATTAAAGGACACCAGTGTGAGCACACCCGATTTCTTTATACCAACAGGTGCAGGTCGTGGAGGATCTGGGTTGGGGAGAATATTGCCTGAGAGTAGTAGCAGTAGTAGTAATAGTCTTCTTAATTGCTCCTGGATTGGTGGTAGTTCAGGTGGATGTTAAAGATCCCATGGCACTTATTGAAAAGAGTAGGGGAATTTTTTATTTAAATAACAAAACAAATCAATACAAAACAGTGTTGCCTCACACTAAAGAAAAGTGCAAATCATAACAAAAGCAAATAAGTATTACAATCATACATATCGAAAGGGTTTGTCCAATACAGAAGTGAAACTCAAATCTAATCCCATGACAAAAGGGACCACCCCCAACACACACAAAAAAGTAGGGGAAAATTTTATCCACAAAATAAGGGAAATAAAATACATACTTAATAGTGTTACTGCACACAAAATCATAAGACAAACTTAAAATAAACAAAAAATAAGCATGTCATCAAGCATACAATACAAACTTTCATTTATAAAATCCCAAAACGGAAAAACTGAACCCCCCCCCCCACTAAAAGAGTAGGGGGAAAATTTTTTTTCAAGGAACAAAAGCAAAGTAATACAAAAAACAGTAGTGCCTTGCAAAAAAGAAGAAAAAAAATTACAAATCATAACAAAATAAATAAGTAGTACAGTCATACATCAGAAATGGCTGTCTAATACAGAAATACTAACTGGAAACAAATGCACACCATAAAACTACAGAATGGAGATTGGACAAAACTATATAAATTGTTATGAAACAGAAATGAAAACAGTATTATATACAAAAAAAACCCAATATCCTATTCTTATTTAAAAAAATTATAGAAAGAAAATAATTAACTATCAGGTACAAAGAAAATATCATGTTCACCCAGTATCCAGCCAAGACATATGTCTCCACCATAAATTATAAAGATCAGAGGAGGCTGTATTGTGCTCATAGTCTCTCCATCTAAAAATCTCTTTCTGAACCATCGAAAACACATAAGCACTAGACAATACCTGCTGTCTTAAAGTTCATGCGCAGCGGGCTTGCCATAATTGAAACTTAACATGTCCCATAAATAACAATAACGTCCCAGAGTCAAACTGGACCCATGAAGCTGGTAAAATGTTCCTAACCCACGCATCCGGATCCTCCCTCTGAAAAGGCCCAGAGACCCAATATTTATGAAAAGAAGTCCAAAATCCAACCACATAGGGACAATCTATAAACAAATGCTGCATAGTCTCAACCACCCCACTACACGTATCAATTCTAGGACACATTCGTTCCACTACACCCTTATGCTTCATGTTCCCTTTTACCCCCAATTTCTGGTGGGTGCAAAGCCATATAAAATCCACATAAATGTTGGAATTGAGGACAACGAAGAAAACTTGTCATAATTTGTATATTAGCTGAGGAAGTATCATAAACCAGGGTTCCTCATGGAACCAGGTTAGCAACAAGCCAGTCATATACCATTTTCCAGTGCCAGTAGTCAGATAGCGATAAGGCAATTCCCAGAGTTTGAGTTTACCTACCACATCCTTCCAATAATTAGCTAAAAGAAAATTTTCACCTGTTTAGAAAGGGGCCTGAAGAGGCCACTGTGTTAATAGGGATCCAAACTCATCCATAACCCAGGGGCACCATAATCTAACCTCATTATGAGCCAATGGGACAATATTGTGAAAAGAAAGGTAACATGAAAAAATTATTGGATTAATCATTCCCAAGCCTCCGGGGTGATAGGTAAATAGGTAATCCCTCTTTTAATAGGGTTTAGCGACTCCCAAAGACACTGGAAAAACACACTGTACACTGAAGTTTCCAGTATTTTTGGGATAGGAAATACTGCCGACAAAAATTGAAACAATGGTAACAGATGTGATTTTATCATACATATCCTTTTACGTTTAGACATACACCAAGAATTCCATTTTGTTACCAAACCTTGTGCAGTATGAATTTTCTCTTCCCAATTATAAAACTGGGGATCAGGACTACCAAAAAAATACCCAAAATTCGAATATAGGAGATCACTACTGAAAAATGCCATATTGAACTCCATACTGCACCCTCACAACCAATGGATAAAATACTACATTTCTGGTAGTTGATTACAGAACCAGTTACTTCTGAAAACACTCTCAACTCATCTTGAGCCAAAAAGGCTGATGATTTGTCTGCCAATATTAAACACAAATCATCTGCATAAGTAATAGTTTTAATCTGTAAATCTATACTACTCATGGAGAAACCCATTATATCGTCCTGTTTATTCAATCTGTATAATAATGGGTCCAGAGATAACAAATAAAGGAGAGGACTTAGAGGACAACCCTGCCTCACCCCTCTATTGACTAAAATCTTACCTCCTATCCATCCATTCATACTAGAAATAAACAAATGTGTTTATAGCATATTTGCAACCATAAAATAAACTTATCTGGGAACCCATATTTAGAAAAAACTGCCCACATATAGGTATATTCAACCTAACAAAAGCTTTAGATTGATCTATACTAACTAAATGTCCTAATAATTCTGGAGTAGTGCCTTTATGCAGAATTTCTCTAATAAGTCAAGGGCATCCTGTATCTTACGTGAGGGTACCCACTACAAAACTTTATTGTGGGGTGAATTATATCATTTAACATATTCACCAATCTATTCCTAATACCAGTCATCAAGATTTTACTATTGGTATTTAATAAAGTGATTGGTCTCCAATTTTAAATCTTCTTTATTTCCATCCTTGAATAAGAGAACTAAAACTCCTTCATACATACTGGGTGGTAAAACTCCTGTACTAAGAGCATCATTTAACACTACCACAAGTTCATCCCCTAGTACTTCCCATATTACTTTATAAATGGCATGTGATAGGCCATCAGACCCTGGGGGACGTCCTTTAGAAAGGGTCCAAATAACTGCTTAAGTTCTGCAGCAGTGATAGGAGAAACTAAATTTCAACCACACTCCTCAGAAATATGAGGGAGGTCACATCCATTCAACCAGTCTGATATTGCAGCCTTTGACAAATCAGTACTTGTAAAAATTTTGGAAAAATACCTCCCAATTTCATTCAATATAGCTGGGTTGTCTGTGACCTTCATACCATTAGGGAGCTGCAAGGCCTCCATAATTCTCTGTTCCTGAACCTGAGCCAGGGTATCAAAAGGAACAGTATCAGACTGCTCCCCATTGGTCCACCACTCTGGTTACCCAGTCAAAGAAATCTATGAGATAAGTTTGACAGGACCTTCCTGTTGTAAACCCACACTGTCTTGGATCCTGTGCTCCTATGGATTCCAGGTGTTGCACTATCCGTTCATAAGGACTGCCTCCATAATCTTGCCCACTACTGAGGTAAGACTGACTGGTCTGTAGTTCCCTGCCTCCTCCCTGCTACCACTCTTGTGGAGCGGGACCAATATAAGCCTTTCTCCTAGTCTTCTGGGGACCTCTGCTGTGCTCAGAGACTCACTAAACAGTACTGCTTAATGGCTCTGCTAGTTCCACCCTTAGCTCCTTTAGTACTCTGGGATGTATGCCATCAGGTCCCATTGCCTTGTCCACCCTGAGCTTAGCGAGCTCTTGTAGGACCCTTTCTTTTGTGAAGGGACTAGTGCACACCTCCCTCCCCCGTGTCCATGGTGCTGAGCTGTGGGCCTTGCCCTACCATCTCCTCAGTAAATGCTGAGCAGAAGTATCTATTTAGGACAGATGCTTTTCCTTGGTCCTCCTCCTCACACTCCCCCTTATCCTCTTTGATCTTAGCAATATCCCCTCTGGACTTTCTCCTTTCACTAATGTATTTATAGAAAGTTTTGTCACCTTCTTTTACTGTTCGTGCTAGTGTTTCCTCGGTTTGGGCCTTTGCCTGCCTTACTGCCTTCCCTACTTCCTTTACGGAAGTTTGGTACGCCTCCCTATCTTCATCCCACTGCATTCCGTTATATTTCCTGAAGGCCAGCCTTTTGGCTCTGACCTTTTCTACTACTGTTCTTGAGAACCAAAGTGGTTTCCTTCTTCTTTTGCTCTTGCTTTTCTCTCTAACACAATGGGATGTTACTTAAAGTACTGCATCCTTAATGCTTGCTCACGTTGCCTGTACCCCCTTCCCTGTATTTCTTCTTGCCAGGGCTAGTCTAACTCCGTTGGCCATTTTATCAAAGTCAGCTCCTCTGAAGTCCCATATTTTTGCCTTGGAATGGGATGATTTAGCTCTAGTGGACAAACTGAACCATACCATGTGATGGTCACTGTCCCCCAGGTGACCTTCTACCTGGAGATCTGTGATCCTTTCCCCGTTAGTCAGTACTACATCTAGGATAGCCCTGTTTCTTGTGGGTTGTTGTACCAGTTGCTTGAGGCCCTCCCTCTGCAGGGAATCCACTATGGCGTCTAGTTTTGGCAGATGTTCCTACTGGTATTGATTAATCTGTATCTGGCATGTTAAAGTCTCCCATTATCAGAACCTCCCCTTTAGCTGTCATGTTTTGTACATCTTCTAACAGTAATGTGTCTATGTCCTTCCTCTGGTCTGGAGGCCTGTAGACACTATTAGTTCGTATGACTGTCCCATTTCATGTTTCTAGGTGACCCACAGTTCTTCTGGCTCCTTACGTGTGTTCTGATTTTCTGTAGCTTTGATATTTTCATTGACATAAAGGGCCACGCCACCCCTCCTTTTTGCATCTCTGTCTCTTCTGAACAGTACCTAGCCGGGTACTGAAGTCTCCCAAGTGTGGTTACTGGTGAACCATGTCTTGCTAATGGCTACTATGTCCAGTTTAGCCTCCGTCACTGTTGCCTGCAGGTATGGGATCTTGTTTCCAGGACTGCGAGCATTTATGTAAATGATTTTCCATTGGCCAGATTTCGGTGTGTTAGTTGTTGGGCGAGGTCTGGCGTTTCCCCTGTGCGTCATATGGGAAGCCAGACCTTTTTCCTTACCTGGTGATGCAAATGAACTACAAACATGCTGAACTCCTGTTTGATCACTAGCTGAGAGGAGAGTGGTGTTCTTCCCATTTGACGTATCAGGTGCTGCACCCCTCTCCCCATTTGCTAGTTTAAATATTCTGCAAAGACATCAAAACTTCTGCCCCAATGCACTGACTCCCTCCTTAGTCAGATGCAGTCCATCGAATTTAAAGAACTTTCGCTCCCAAAACTGTTGCCAGTTACCTACAAATTTGAGTCCTTTTTCCTGACACCAGCCCTTGAGCCACATGTCTAGCTCCCCTATCTCCCCTTCTCTGACCTTCCATCCATCTGCCCCCCGCCAAGACTGGCAGGATCTCAGAGAAGGAAATGCCAGACGAAATGGATGACAGTTTGTCACCCAGCCTGGTCTGGTGTTTCTTGGTCTCCACAACTGACTAGCTGGTGAGATCGTTAGTCCCTATGTGTAACAGGACATCGATGTTTACTCCTGCTTCCTGCACAAATTTAGCAATGTGGTCAGTGTCTCTTCATGCTAATGTTCCTGGGAGTCATCTGACCATTACCCCTGGCTAGAGGTAGGTATCAACTCCCCGAATCATGAAGTCTCCCATGATCAGAAGTATTTTGGATTTCCTTTTTGCTTTTTTTGTTTTGGTCCCTGTTTTGGGCGAGTTTCGTTGTGCTTAGTTCCTGTGCTGCAGTGTTCTGCTCTGCAGTATCCTTTGCCCCTTTGTTTGATTTCGGAGATAGAGGCAATATGTTGGAGAGCACTGAGTGATGCGGCACCCAATTTGCCCCTCCTAATCACTTGCCAACCTCCGGACTAACTACCCTTTGTGGTCGAGGTGCTTCTGTTGGATGTTAGGGCAATGACGGGTGGTTCTCATATTTTCTCCCGAATACGCGATTTGAGGTGCGCAATCTCTGCCCATGCTGCCTGGAGCTGAACCCATAGATCTCCAATGGTTCAGCATGTAGGACACTGTCCTAAATCCTATATAACTGCTCTTTTGAAAAGTGTCCTACAGCACCTGCAGTTAAATGAAAATTACGTACCTACCATAATTCTTGATCTTCTCTTGTATCTTCACCATTCATTACTGCTTGGGTAGTGCCGGAGGCACGCACCCGCTATGGAGATTTTTTTTTTTTTTGGAGTCAGCTCCAATGGCACCGCCCACAAGAGTGACGTGCTGCGTCATGCGCGAGGGGCAGCCATTAGGTGCTGCAGACTCCTTCTCCATCTCAGTTCTGGTAGCCGGAGAGGCAAGAAAAATGGTAAAGGAAAAACGGGAACAGCGAGGCAAGAGAGCCGAGGGATAGAAAAAGGAAAGGATATAAACTGAAGAAGGAATAAGCTGGTAGAGGACAGATGGAAGAGGGAAAATACCTACCCTAAGGGACCACAGGGCCTCCCATCTGGGGCGGCTCTAAGGGAGGAACAGATAAAGAGAAAAGGAAGAAGAAGAAGAAAAAAGAAGGGATGTTGAAAGGGGAGAACACTGCCCATAGGTGTATTGGTTGAGAGGGTTATAAGCTTGGAACCAAAAACCAAGGGAGCAAGAATCCCTTCTAATAGGAGTGAGAAAAGGTTCAGCTGAACCGCTTGCATAGATTGGACACAAAGGGCAGGTTCTCTATAGTCTCATCATCCCAACCCCCTACACTCTAGCTGAGAGCTTACAGACTGCCCGGACAGAAAAACTGTTCCGGAAAGAGAGCGCCCAACTATTGGTGGGGTAAGCCCCTTAGCACCTTGTTAAGTGCGAACACCGAAGTGTGTGGGTAGGGGTTAAGCCTTACAAAAGGCAGCTTTGTATGAAGGATAGAGTGGGAACTCAATCGGACTGCCTGAAGGCAAGGCAAGGGCAGCAGTTCAAGGTTAAGAAGTGCAGAAGCACCAACCAGAAGAAGCTGACAAATAATGCCCGCCAGGGGGAACCTTAATTTTGAGGCCGAGCCAAGCGGGACAGTCTCTTCAGCTGTGAACTGAACATCGTGGCTAAGGAGCCCAAAGGTCACCCCTATGGGCAGTCAGAAAGAGTTCCCTCAGGATAGGAGAAAAGTCCTACTCATTCCCCTTTACCTTGAGGAAAAAAGATCCATCCATATAAGAACGGAAACCAGGATAGTTTTTTTTTGGGGGGGGGCATAAAGACCAAAGGAAAGGAGAGGAACGAAAAGGGAGGGGGAGACGCCGCAGTAGGAGGCCACTGAGGGGAAGGTGGGTGGGTATCAGTAATGAATGGTGAAGACACAAGAGAAGATCAAGAATTATGGTAGGTACGTAATTTTCATATCTTCCCTTGTCAATCTTCACCGTGAGTACCTCTTGGGTGAGTACCAAGCTCCTCCCCCCCAAGGGGGGGTTAAAGAAACCCTGAGGGTGCAAGACCCCCAGCCGCCTGTTGCTGGGAAACAGAAGGGGAAGACCCTGGGCTAATCAAGTGAGAAGCCTATGGTGGAGGAGAGCTAGGAGGTGTCCCCCGAGGATGGGGAGATGGAGGAAGCCCCTGTAGAAGTCTCCTAGCTCTGGAGGAAAAGAGACGGGTCCACCGGAAAGCGGAGCGAATCACCCTACGCCGGGCCAGGGGTGACAACCTTGACAGACAAAGCCATGCCATCTGTCTAATACCGATTGCTGTCCCTGCAAGCCACCTCACTGGTATCATAAGATGCCCTTGCTTGGTGTCTTGCCAGCTCCAGGCCTATGGCAGAGAGGGCAATAGCTTGTCTGATTTGCTCCGTATCAGGCATTGATGCTAAGATTTGGGAAAGCACTGACCACAGATGCCTACTGTAGGCAGCATGGTGAGCCTGATGTGATGCAATGCATAACATCGCACAAGAGGAAGAGAACACTCTTTGCCTCCACTGGTCAAACTGTAAGGAATCTGAGTCCGGTGGATGACGGCGCCCGGAGGGAGTTTCTTTTTATTTTTTTTTATTTATTTAGCTTTTGTTGACCGGGTAAGTGCACTAGACAAATCCTGCCTATTTTCAGGCACGACCCGGGGGAAGGGGATACAGATGAATGCCAACTGACCTTGAACCAGATTAAGCTGTTAGTGGTATTTTTAGTGAATGAGGGGAAATTTGGCCAGGACACCAGGGAAATTCCCCTACTCTTTTCGATAAGTGCCATGGGATCTTTAACATCCACCTGAACTACCACCAATCCAGGCAGATGGGACCTCGGTTTAATGTCTCATCCGAAAGACGGCACCTCAGAAGTGCAGCACCCCTCTTATTGTGCACTACAGTGTCAGTACTGGGATATTAACCCAAGTGCCAGATGTGGGAACTGAACCCACAGCCCTCTGATCTCCCGGCCTCAGAGGCGAGTGTGCTACCTACTGAGCCACTGACACTACAGTATGCCAATCTAGGTATGCC
Source organism: Neoceratodus forsteri (assembly GCA_016271365.2). Classification (NCBI taxonomy): domain Eukaryota; kingdom Metazoa; phylum Chordata; order Ceratodontiformes; family Ceratodontidae; genus Neoceratodus; species Neoceratodus forsteri. The sequence continues at coordinate 691,938,274 of CM028129.1, forward strand.
AATCCCGAAGGTGGGTTGGGGAGAGTACCTAGAGATTCGGATGGGGCACAATACCTTCTTTCGCAGTCTGCCGGGGCTGGAGAAAAGGCGGCTGGTGACTGTCAGGAATGGATAGACGCCTCCTGGAAGGGAATAGGCCAGGATAGTACTACCAATTGCTGGGCACCGAATTCAGAGAGGAATTCACATGTCTCCTGTTCTTTATTGTCTCACCTAACAAAGGAGATACGAAGATCCCTCACCATCCTCGAAAGGAATCGCTGATATTCAGTGAAATCAGCATCGGAGGAGAAATGAGCAGTGGGTTCCTCTCCCTCCGAGGAGGGAGACGAGGATGATGGAGAGCTCGAATGTCCAGAGGACTCCTGCGGCGGTGGGGATAGGCAAAACACCAGCTCATGCATGTAACTAACATATGAGGGTAAGGCCGCTGCAGAGCCTCTGAACGTCTCCCAAGATAACGGGGCCGTAGGACTGACATGGCCTGGAAGAGAGGGGGTGGCTGCAGAGGAATGGGAGAGGGGCACCTACGGCGAGGCAACTGTCCTCTGCTGAGGCTCTGAAAACCGGAGAATGGAGCCCGAGCTGGTGGGATCTCGGACAACAAACCAGGTCGCAGAACGGAACCCTGGGGATGCGAAGCCCGGTAGGGGATCCTCCCCTGTGATGAACCTGGGGCTGCCCACAGCAATGCCACCAGAGGGGTCCCTGGGGCTCGAGAGGGAAAGACGGGTCCCGGCACTATGGCTCCTACCAGCCCCCCCGAGGGGTGGCATGTGAAGACCTAGGCACCTGAACCTTGTCTCTCGACCCCCTGGACTCAGAGAATGCCCTCCTCCTCCTCGACCCCAGCGATCCCCCCCACCCGAGGAGGTGCAGCAGCACCGGGATCGGCAGCTGCCACAACCCCCCCACGAGGGACAGTCCCTCCCTCCACCTCCGCTCCATCGCCCTTCAGGGACCCCAGATCACCCCCCGCCTGGGAGGCCTCAGGGGAGGACAGCAGCGGAGACAGAGGAACAGGCGCGCTGGGCTGCCTAGCACCTTGTCCCACCGGAGACCCTGACTCCGAAGAGTCAGGGTGCCAGGACGGGTCCACATCTGGATCATCCTCCTCCGAGAAGGAAGAGACCAGCTGGACCACAATACTGGCCACCTCGGGGTTCTCCAGAGAAACGGCACCGTGAATGGCGCCGGTGCCAGCAGCGACGCCGAACGACCCCGGACCACCCGCAATGCTTAGACCTGGCCCTGACTCCCCAACAGCGGTGGCCAGACCCACGGCACTGCCCTCGGCGCTGGGATCTGACTCGGCACTGCTAGAAGAACCGACTGGGCCCACGGCGCCACAGGTGGCGCTGAGAGCCAACACGGTACAGCGAATGATGCCGTCTCAATCACCGGCGCCACAAACAGCGCCGGAAGGCGGCGTCAAGGGTCCACCAATGCCGGGCCCAGCAGACCTGGGCCTCGACACTGGGGGAGCCTGCACCTTCGAGGAGGTGACTGCCGAAGTGGTGTCCCCGCTGCGGCCCCAGGGAGGGACCTCAGCGTTCCTCCGACACCGCAAAAGAGGCCTCCTCTTTGGCAACAGAAGATGAGGAGGCCTCCTCCTCTACAGACCGTATAGGCCTGAGAGGGGACCCGGAGGAAGGGTCTAGAGACCTTACCTGGGAATCCCAGGAGTGGCGCCGTCCCCTGAAAGTCAGCGGAGCCTTGCCGATCTTGAACGTGCGGACTTCCAGGACACGATAGTCCATCGAGAAACAGGCGTCACATACATCCATATTGTGGTTGGGTCCCAAGCAACGGAGACAAACATCATGCCGGTCCATGACAGAAAAATGACGGACACAGGAGCACCAACACGTAGGGGCGCGGCCTGCCTTCGACTTACGTTTTGCCCCTGAACCTGACATGATGCGAAAAAATTAAGACAAAAACAAGCACAGCTTTCAGCGTCATCGAATAAAGAGAAGAAAAAGAATGGTCTTACCGGTGACGACATCGAGAAAAACAGGAAGGAGGAGTCTGGAACGGTTGATAACGACAACTAGGCCTAGAACTGAATTCTAACTGCATAGCAGGTGCAGTCTCGATGGCGGGAGAAACAGAACTGAGATGGAGGGAAGAATCTCACGGCACCTAACGGCTGTCCCTCGCGCCAGCGCGGTGCATCGCGCTCTACGTAAGTGGTGCCGTTGAGCCGACTCCCCAAAAACATCTCCAGTAGCGTGTGCGTGCCTCCGGCACTACCCAAGCAGTAATGAATGGTGAAGATTGACAAGGGAAGATTAATATCCATTCCAGATGACATGCTGGGTTTATAACCTGGTCAGAGTAGTTAGAAGGAGGAAAATGAAAACAAAAGTTTGATTTTTGTGTTTTGTTTGTTTTTGTATAACTTGTTATAACAAGTTAAATTACTTGTGCCCCTGTAAATGAGGTCACTGTGCGGATACCACTCTGATCCTCCCCTTCCTGCTTTACTACAGGAAATGTCACGACTGTGCTACCCTACAAAAGGAGTGAAGCATGGGGTGGTTGGGGATGGGTGGTGGCTGGGCCCTTCCCCTGACGAAAAAGAGCCATGGATGAAAGAATCAAGGAGGTAAGAGCAGAAACAATCAACCAACAACAAATGCAGTAGCCCTGAAAGCTTAACCTAATGATAGATAAAACTGTAAAACTTGTAAAGCTCCACTTGTAATAATTTTACAGAAGATATAACCTGTAAAAACCACTGTGCTACAGAGAAAAATAAAGTAGTAACAGAAGATATACCTTGCAAAAAACAATTTGAATCACAAGATTAAAGCAGTAGTATGTAAGCACAAACCTGTACACACCCTAATGCAGCAGAAAGCATACCCTGCAACAACTTGAATCAGAGAAAAAGCAGTAAAATGTTAGCAACAAACAGTAACAACCCCCGTGAGTACAAAAGAAAACAACACACAGTAAATCTGCCTAATCAAAAGAAGCCTTACTCTTTCTTCTTGCTCTGTCCTTATAAGCAACCTAGAAGAAAATAGCTCAGGTGAAGCTAGGTGCCTTTGCAAGCAAACCTAGTCTTCTACCACTCTTGATTATTTAATTTCTCACTTCAATGCAGCCTGTGACATCCATGCCCCCCTTAAACACAAGGAAAATCAAAGATGCTTGCAACCCATGGATCACACTGGATCCTACTGATCTAATGAAAATTAGAGACCACCTCTGGCAACGAGCAAGGGCCACAGACAGACAAGTGGATACCCAGGCCTATAAAAAAGCCAGGAATGAGTATACCAAAGCCATACGTTCCAAAAAGAACCAATACCATAGGAAGGCACTCACTAACTCCTGGAAAGATGGTAGGAAGTTCCGGAACAATATTAAGGAAGTAACAGGGAAGGATCCCAAAATGTCCCCCTCCATGCTCAGTGTCGATGACAATCCGACACTAGGCCACAGAACCATTGGCAACACCTTTAACAACGTGTTTATGGACCTCAGTGGTGCCTCACCTTTGAAGTTTCCGCAAACAACGATTATTTAGGGAATCAAGACCAACCACAGGACTGCCCACCTTTTTATTTCAAAGCTGTCTCTGTAAGTGAAGCTAGAACGTATATCCAAAAGGTGCTGGGGAAATCGAGATATAGTGGGGATACTCTGGATCTCAAACTTGTAGCGCTCACTTTAGAGGAAATGATATCTCCACTAACTATGATAATTAACCGCTCACTAATGCTATCCCAATTCCCAGAAAAGTGGAAGTCTGCAATGGGGACCCTGGTACATAAAAGTGGAGATAGGGCCTATCATGGGAACTATAGACCAATCTCTATTCTCCCCCCCCCCCTCTCAAAAGTGCTTGAGCGCATTGTGGCAGATCAGTTGGTCGAATATCTGGAAAACTACAGTGCCTTCAGAAAGTATTCACCCCCCTTGGATTTTGTCACATTTTGTTGTGTCACTACCAGAATTTTTAATGCATTGAAATGATTTTTCCCTCCTTGATTCACACAGCATACTCAACAATTTAAAGGGGCAAAAATATTTTTATTGTGTAACAAAAAGTTATGACACATTAAAAACTGAAATATCTTGTTTACTTAAGTATTCACCCCCGAGTCAATACTTTGTAGAAGCGTCTTTGACAGCAATTACAGCTTTGAGTCTTCTTGGGTATGTCTGTAACAGCTTTGCACATCTGGATTTGGGGATTTTCGCCCATTCTTCTTTGCAGATTTGCTCAAGCTCTGTCAGGTTGGATGGGGAGCGTCGGTGAACCGCAATCTTTAAGTCTTTCCACAGATTCTCAATGGGATTCAAGTCTAGGCTTTGGCTGGGCCACTCAAGGACATTCACCTTCTCTTTTTTTTTTATTTATTTATGCTTTTTACCCCCCGAGCCCTCCTGCCACCGTATCTCAGCATCCGGGCACGGCTGCCAGCCTAGATCGGCCGCTGTCCCCGATACCCGTGGCTTTCCCCATGGTGGGGCCTGCAGCGACCCCTCTTATGCACCGCAGGCACTGGGATTAGGTCAGGGTCCGGGCCTGGGAACATATCGAGGCTCCTAGCAGCCGGCTTCATTCTGTAGGCAGGCAGGCTCATCCTTTTTCCGTTTTTCCTGGGAGGCGGGGTGGCGTGCAATGATAGCGTCATCACCCCGCCTCGATGAGCTTATCAAGCAGCGGTCTGCGAAGGAACCTCGGTCTCCACCAGGGGTCCCCATGTCCGCCACTACCCATTGCTGCCCTCCCTCCGGAGAAGGAGAGCTGTCTCTGGGCCTTCGATCCTACTCCACCGGCCGGCCCTCCGGCGGCGAGTCCGTTCCCGAACCCGGTGCGGCGTCATAAGGAAATCAACCGCTCGTCCGACGGGCCGCTGACATTCACCTTCTTGTTCTGAAGCCACTCCAGTGTTGCTTTGGCTGTATGCTTGAGTTAGTTGTCCTGTTGGAGCGTAAATCTACGCCCCAGTCAAGGTCTATTGCAGACTGATGCAGGTTCTCCTCAAGGATGTGCCTGTATTTGGCTCCATACATTATTCCTCTATCCTGACAAATGTCCCCAGTCCCTGCCGCTGAAAAGCATCCCCATAACATGATGCTGCTATCCACGCTTCATGGTAGGGATGGTGTTACACGGTGATGAGCTGTGTTTGGTTTGCGCCAGGCAGTAGCTTTGCATTCAGGCAAAGAGTTCAATTTTTGTTTCATCAGACCAGAGAATCTTTTGCCACATGGTCTCAGAATCTGCCACGTGCCTTCTTGCAAACTCCAGGCATGCTATTATGTGGCTTTTTCTCCAGGAGTGGCTTCCGTCTAGCCACTCTCCCATAGAGGCTACATCTGTGAAGTGCTGCAGAGATTGTTGTCCTCTGGACAGGTTCTCCCCATCTCAGCCATGGAACTCTGTAGTTCTGTCAGGGTGGTCATTGGGTTCTTGGTCACTTCCTGACCAAGGTCCTTCTTGCCTGATTTGCTCAGTTTGGGAAGATGCGGCCTGCTCTAGGAAGAGTCTGGGTGATTCTGTAATTTTCCATTTCTAATGATGGACTTGACTGTGCTTCTGGGAACTTTCAACACCCTAGAAATGTTTTTATACCCCTCCCCAGATCTATGCCTCCTCACAATTCTATCACGGAGTTCTACGGACAGCTCCTTGGTCTTCATGGTAGAGTTTCTACTCTGACATGCACTGTCAACAGTGGGACCTTATGTAGACAGGTGTATTTCCTCTGAAATCATGTCAACCATTTGACCTGACCACAGGTGGACTCCATTCAAGTTTTAGAGTGATCTCAAAAGGAAATTGGATGCACCTGAGCTCAATTTGGAGTGTCATAGCAAAGGGGGTGAATACTTATCAAATCAAGACATTTCAGGTTGTTATTTTAAATCACATGTACAAAAAACTCCAGAAGTTTCATTCCACTTTGACATTACAGAGTAATTTGTGTAGATACGTGACAAAAAAATCCCATATAAATGTATTTTAATTTGAGTTCGCAACATCACAAAATGTGACAAAATCCAAGCGGGGTGAATACCTTCTGAAGGCACAGTATCAGTTACAAAGGCCACAGCACCACCACTGCACTTCTAAAATTCACAGGATATATACACAACTCACTAGATCAAGGCCATCTAGTCAGTGCTGCATTTATAGATCTTACCAAGGCCTCTGACACAGTGAATCACACCATTCTACTTGGCCAATTATCCAGCTCATGTCTCTCAAAGGACACCACTGACTGGTTTGAAAGTTACTTATCCAACCGCTCCCAAGAAGTGAAAATCGACACTCTCCTCTCCTATAGTCAAGCAGTCTGGTCGGGAGTCCCACAAGGGTCAGTTCTAGGTCCTCTACTGTTCAGTATCTTTCTGAACAAACTCCTTAGCTACTGTCCTGATCGCATACTGCTGTACGCTGATGATGTGGTAATCTTAACAAGCAACCACGATCGCAAACCTCTCGAATACCAACTACAGCACAGCTTTGCTAGTGTGGATGAATGGTTTACTAGACATAAGCTCATTCTAAACTACAAGACCACCAAGGTTATGTACCACCCCCTGACAATCAGTTATAGTGAAGGCTCTCCTCTGGAGCAAATACAGCAATTCAAATGCCTTGGTGTCACCTTAGACAATACACTATCCTACTCCCACTATATTGACAATGTTGCCAAAACTGTTAACCTGCGAATTGGACTGCTGCATAGGCATAAACGAAGTTTGTCCGCTGATGCATTAAAGTTAGCAATACACAGCTCTATGGGCTTGTTATTTATGGCTCTGCCACAGATATGTCCCTTCGACGTATCTCCACTGCACTGAATAAGGCCTGTAGGCTCCTTGCAGGTGCTGCACAACTCACTCACACCTGTGACCTACAGTATATGCACAGACAAACTGGCTTCAGCTAAAGGACAGAGCCAAATACCATACTTGCTTACTTGCTAAGAAAGTTAGCCTTGGACTCATGCCACCAGGGGTTCAATAAGAACAGGTTACTCACCTGTAACAGTAGTTTTAGGAGTGGTATATGTTGTTCATCCACACAATCTGGCATGTCCCTTTCCCCTTTAAATCTGGCCGGAAAGTCTTCAAGTTGGTTCCTCCCACCCACCCGGGTGGTAAATACCTCGGCTCCGCCTCATGACACCAGATCTTAGCCCGCTGGAAGCAAGGTGGTGCGTCTAAAGCCGGGGAGGTCGGGTGGGTACGTGTGGATGAACACATATACCACTCCTAGAACTGTTACAGGTGAGTAACCTGTTCTTCTAGGAGCGTGGATATGTTGTTCATCCACACTCTCTGACAGACTCCAACAAGTTCTCTGGGAGGAGGAAGGCAAGGCGCACACCCCCTATTTAAGAAACAGAGATTGGAGAACTGAGGCCCCAAAACCAGCATCCCGGCATGACTCAAGGTCGATGTGGTAGTGGGTAATGAAGGTGTTTGCTGACTTCCAGGTAGCAGCCCAATAGATCTCCTGGATAGGGATGTCCCTGGAAGCAGCCACCGATGCAGCCGTATGGCAGGTAGAATGTGCTCTTAGCCCTCTGGGAGGCTCCTTGCCCGCCAATTCATAGCACAGACCTATGCATGATGTAATCCATCTAGCAATGGTCTGCTTCGCCACAGGTCTGCCAGAAGCGGCTTCAGCGTATATGACAAACAGCTGGCGAACCTCTCCCCGAATTCCCGCTGTCCTCTCCTTATAACAGGAGAGAGCACGTCTGAGGTCCAGAGTATGGAGCCTGTACTCAGCGTTCGAGGTGTAGTTAGGGTAGTATACTGGCAGAGTCAACACCTGGTTAAGGTGAAACTCTGACACCACCTTCGGAAGGAATTTCGGGTGGGGGCGCAGGACAACTTTGTCCCTGTGAAAGACCAGATAAGGGGAGTCCACCAAAAGCGCCTGGAGTTCCCCTGTCCTTCTGGCTGACGTGATAGCCACCAGGAAGGCAGTCTTCCACAACAAGTGTGAGAGCTTATACTTGTGCATGGGTTCGAATGGCTTGTCCATGAGCTTTGCCAAAACCAGCAAGAGATCCCACGGAGGTGGAGGTTCACGCACCGAAGGGGATATGTGATCTAGGCCTTTTAAAAAGCACCCGACCACTGTCTCCTGTGCCAGTGTTGGCTGACCAGCCCACGCCCGGTAAGCAGAAATGGCTGCCAGGTGCACACTAAGGGTTGATGACCGCAGACCCCTTTTGGAGATAGACCAAAGGTAGCCTAAAATGTTAGCCACAGAGCAGGATAAGGGGTCCAGACTCTTACCATGACACCAAATGGAAAACTTTTTCCATTTGAAGGCATAACATTTCCTGGTCGATTCCTTTATGAGAGGCCTCCACCACAGTGTAGACATCCTCGGAAATACCCAGAGCCTGGAACTCTAGCCGTTCAGGTACCAGGCTGTGAGGTGCAGGGATTGAAGGTCCGGATGGAATACCTTCCCCTGGTTCAATGATATCAGGTCCGGGTGTGTACAAAGCTGCTCCGGGGCCCTGCAGCTGAGGATGAGGAGATCTGGATACCAGAACTGGCGGGGCCAATCTGGGGCTACCAGAATCACCTTCGCCTTGTCCCTCCTCATCTTGAGTAGCACCTTGTGGATCAAGGAAATACAGGGAAGGTGTAGAGGAGGCCTGGGGTCCACAGCCTTGAGAAGGCATCCCCCTGCAGCGAGCCCTGCTGAGGGGGGCGGGCATGGTACAGTCTCAGTTGCTGTTCTCCCTGGAGGCAAGCAGGTCCACCAACGGTTTGCCCCAACGGAAGAACAGATTGTAAGCTACCTCTGGATGGAGAGACCACTCGTGGGATGTCTGGCCTATGCGGCTGAGAGCATCCGCCAGTTGGTTCGAGACTCCTACCACATGGATGGCAAGGAGATCTGCCTCCAACTGGCTGACGAGGGTCCAGATTCGGGCACCTCCTTGCATAGCAGACGGGAGTGCATGCCACCCTGTTTGTTGAGGTAGTACATGGTTGTGGTATTATCTGTCTGGACTTGAACCACTTGACCCTGGAGCTGAGGAGTGAAAGCTGACAGGGCCAGTCTGACTGCTCTGAGCTCCAACAGGTTGATGTGGTATCCGGACTCCTCGGGGGTTCAGAACCCGTGGGCCCTGTTGTCTTCCATTGGGGGCTCCCCAGCCCATGAAAGAGAGGCATCGGTTATCAGGACGACCATCGGCTCGGGGCGGACAAACAGGATTCCTTCCTGCAATCGGTCTGGAACGGTCCACCATTGGAGAGCATCCCACATCTTCCGGGTTACAGTGATCAGCTGCTCGGAGTGACCATATCGCTGAGTCCACTGGGAGGCCAGCTCCCACTGGGCGCATGTGCCACTGGGCCCAATGGACCACCCGAGTGCACCTGCCATGTAGCCCAGAAGGCGCCCAGAAAAGTCTAGGCAGGCATGCAAGTGCCCAGCCAGAAATGATTGAGCAAGGAGAGAGAACTCCGCCCCTGTCCGCCGGGAATCGAGCTCTGCCCTGATAAAGCCCATCACCTGAGAGGGCACGAGTTCCGACTTGGCCTCATTGATCAGGAGGCCTGGTTGGGAGCAGATTCAGAAGACCAGATCCCTGGACCTCTCCACCTTCTGAAGGGAGGAACCCGCCAGGAGCCAGTTGTCAAGATAGGGGTATATTCAAACTCCTCGACGCCAAAGATGGGCTGCCACCACTGCATTGCACTTGGTGAAGACATGAGGGGTCGATGACAGGCCGAACGGCATGGCTCGGAACTTATACAGGGTCCCTTCAACCCTGAAGTGGAGGAACCACTGGTGGGATGGACAGATTGGGATGTGAAAGAACGCGTCCTGTAGATCCAGTGAACAGAAAGTACAGTTACATAAGAACTTACCATAACAGTAGATCTTCGAGAACAGCTCTTGCAGCAGGTTACACCATTAGGACTGAAGCCGTCAGGCGCCAGGACCCCATGGAAAATTTTCTAGCTAGCAGTCTTCAGTGGGGACCGCCTCCAACGTCGGTCCCGCCCCCGATGTCAGGCGTAGTACATAAGGAGGCGGTCCCCCCACAATCCTCAGTTCTCCCGCCAGAGACTCCCGGCCGCTGGATGACATCAGAAGAGGGGACCGAGAATCCGCCACCAGATGGCCAAGACTAAAATCAAAAAGTCCCACCTCGTAAGATGGATGTTTGTCTACGACCTACCTCCACAAAAAGGGGGACGGTGGGCGGGAAGGTACCTGCTGCAAGAGTTGTTCTCGAAGATCTACTGTTTCGGTAAGTTCTTACGTAACTGTACTATCTTACTTCGAGATACAGCTCTTTCAGCAGGTTACACCATTAGGACTGATTTCCAAGCAATAGTGGCAATCTTACGCCACAGGGAGGAGGAAAGGTTGAAGTCTCAATACAACTCAAGCCTAGGACAGAAGTCCCTGAAGGACGGCTAGGCCGAACCCTGCTCTTCGCCTCGATGCAATGTCCAAGCTGTAATGCCTGATAAAGGTATGCACAGAGCTCCAAGTGGCTACAGCACAAATAGCTGAAGTGGAGACGTTCTTTAACACCGCAAAGGAAGTGGCCACCCCTCTCGTGGAATGACCCTTGACCGCGCCCGGTAAGGGTATATTGCGCTTATCATAACAGAAAGTGATGCACTGGATGAGCCACCTCGAGAGAGACTGTTTAGAGACAGGAGCTCCTTTCATTCTGAAAGCAAAGGAGACAAACAGTTGATCCGCCTTTCGAAACTGTTTAGTTCTAGTCAGATAATATCTGAGGCACCGATGCACGTCGAGGGTGTGCAGAAGGGCTTCTCCTCAGTTGGTGTACCTTGGGAAATACACTGGTAAGTCAATATCCTGATTAAGGGTGAGGGCTGAAACCACCTTAGGCAGAAAATGAAAATTACGTACCTACCTTAATTCTTGATCTTCTTGGACGAGTCTCCACCACTCATTCACACTAGTGGGATTAGCGCCGGAGGCACTAGGACCCATCGGGAGCAAACTTTTTGCTGGAGGGTCGGCGCGAGAGATGGCGCCGCGAGGCATGGCGCCGCGAGCAGCGGCTCGAGCAGCAATGACCATCTCGGTGACGACCCTCCAACCGCCTCAGTACCTTTTTTACCAAGGAGGTGCAGCGCAACTAACGTAAAGAGTAAATCTAACCTTAAAAAACGGACATAAGATAGTCCGTTCGACCCGTGTAAGAAGGGTCAGCAAAGAAGTCCTCACGACCTAAAGATTTGAGGGAGTGAAGACCAACACAGCGTGAGCTCGGGGATGGAGGGTGGAGGGATGAATGAGTGGTGGAGACTGGTCCAAGAAGATCAAGAATTACGGTAGGTACGTAATTTTCATATCTTCCTGGACACAAGTCTCCACCACTCATTCACACTAGTGGGAGAGTACCAAGCTGATAATGCCCCAAAGACTGGCGGAGAGACCAGAGCTCACGCGTCTAAGATAGAAGACCGTGGGATAGTTCTGCCGGTCGCGAGGAATGTACTACTGGCATGAACATCCAGTGCATAATGCTCAACGGAAGGTATGCACTGAGCTCCAGGTAGCGCTTGCAGATATCCGCATTGGAACATTGCTAATCTCCTCACAAAGATGTCATCACTCCCAGCAGAGTGAGCGTACACTCTACCCTCCAATTTAACTTGAGCCATGGAGTAGCAATGTGAAGGCATGCCACTAACCATGATGAGATGCATCTAATAGCGACTGGTTGACCAGCCGGTGTCGCTGAAAGAAACAAACAGTTGCTGAGTCTTATGAAAATTCTTGGTTCTATCTAAATAGAACCGCAAGATCTCTTAACATCCAAGGAATGAAGAGTCGTTCCCTTCATTTTGGAAATTAGCAAAGTAAGAGGAAGTACCAGAGGTTGGTTTAGATGGAATTCTGACACAACCTTGGGAAGAAATTTAGGATGAGCAGGAGAACTACCTTGTCTTTTATGGAATACAGTATACGAGGGTCCGGCTACCAAGGCATGAATCTCCGAGACCCTGCAGGCTGAGGTAATGGCCACCAGGAAGGCAGTCTTCCGGGTAGAAATTTTAGCTCACAGGTAGCTAAGGGCTCGAAGGCTTCCAGTGAGCATGTCCAGCACCAGGTTAATGTCCCAGGTTGCAACTGGACGCCAACAGGGTCTGGTATGAAGAATCCCTTAAGAAATCTCTTCACCATAGGAAGCTGAGCCAGAGTCAAGGAAGAAACCGGCTCATGGAACGCTGAGATGGCACTAAGGTGAACTTTAACTGTGGAGTACTGGAGACCTGAGTTTGATAGGTCCAAAAGATACTCCAGAACCTTGTCAGGAGGACAGGAAAAGGGATTCCAAGAGGACTTTGCACACCAGAGAGAAAAGCGTTTCCATTTGGAAGCGTACGTTTTTCGGGTGGCTGGCTTCCCGAGCAGCCAGAAGGATGTCCGAGACTCTACGAGAGGCGTTGAATCAATTCACTTCTACCTCTTCAGGAGCCAAGCATGAAGGTGAAGTGATTTCAGGTTGGGATGGACCAACGAACCCTGAGTCAAAAGGTTGATTTGCAAGGAAGTGGTCTCGAGAGGCTGCCAACATACTGTTGAGCAGAGGAAACCATAGTTGCCGAGGCCAGGAGGAGCAATGAGAATCATTTGGTCCCCTGAGACTCGAACTTGGGAGAACTCTCTGGATTAGAGGATCGGTGGAAAGGCGTAAAGAAACGCTTTGTCCACCGCAGCCTGACACGCATCCTGACAGAAAATGCCAGGCCCTGGTTTCTGGAGCAGAAGAGAGGCAGTTTCGTTGAGTGGGGATGCAAAAGGTCCAGGTCTGGAGTCCCCACTCTTGAATAGTGACGAGCTACGGCTGGATCGAGAGACCACTGGTGAGGTCTGCCTCCGTTGCTGAGGTGATCTGCTAGATCGTTTGTATACCTGGCAGATAAACCGCCTGAATCAGAGACTTGTGCTCAAGCACCACTCCACACCCTCATTGCTTCCCTGCAAAGTAGAATAAGAGCACCGCCTTGCTTGTTGGATGTAATACATCACAGCTTTGTTGCCCGCTTGAAGGAGAATGTTCTTGTGACAAAGGATATCCTTCAGAGCTCGGATCGTGAGAGGACCGCTCTCATCTCCAGGACATTTATGTGGAAGAGTTCGAACTGAGTCCATACACCTTGAGTGTGGAGGGCGACAGTGAGCTCCCCATCCCATTAGCGATGCGTCTGTGGTGATGGAGATCTGATGATCCGGGGGAGCAAAGGGGAACCCTTCCAGGAGATTGCTCTCTTGAGTCCACCAGGTGAGAGACCTTCGAAGGGCTCCATCACCTTGATGGGATAAGACTGGGGGTGAGAGGTCGGAGACCACTGAGTGGAGAGCATCCATTGGGTGGTTCTCATGTGCAACCGGGCCAGGGGTACAGTGAACACCGAGGACGCCATGAGACCCAACATGCGTTGCATCGAGAGAGCTGTGTGCAGTTGTTCTCCCCGATGTGAGCCATCCGAAGGATGTCGAGCTTCTGTCCTCTGGAAGGAAAGCCTTGGGAAGCGTGTCTAGAAGCGTCCCTATGAAAAGGAGCCTCTGGGAGGCTGCAGTTGTGAATTTTTCAAATTCAGCAGAATTCCCATGGGCGTAAGAAGGCGAGAAGTCGTCTTGCGGCTTCAAGTCCCTTGGCTGGGAAGAGGGGCTTGCTAGAAGCCAATCGTCCAGGTAAGGAAACACTCGGAGTCCGGATCTTCCTGAGATGCGCTGCGAGAACTGCACAACACTTTGTAAAGACTCGCGGTGCCGAGGATAGCCCAAAAGGCAGGACTCTGAACTGATAATGCTGACCCAGAGCTACAAACCTGAGGAACTTGCGGTGGGTCGGGTGGATGGGGATATGCTGGTAAGCGTCCTGCATATCCAGGGAGGCCAGCCAGTCGTGCTGATGCAGCAAGGGTAACAGGGTACCTAGGGAAATCATTTTGAATTTCTCCCTGAGGAGAAATTTGTTTAACTTTCTGAGGTCTAGAATGGGTGACATTCCCCAGACTTCTTTGGAACCAGAAGTAATGGGAGTAGAACCCTGTGCTCACTTGAATGCGGGCACCAGTTCTATTAACCCTGTTGCTTAGAAGGCCCTGGATCACCGGCGGTGAGGAGGTCTGACTGAGAGGCCGACAACCTGGGTTGTCGTCTGGGAGGACAATTCGGAGGTTTCCAAAAATTGAGAGAATAACCCTCATGAATTATCCGAAGGACCCATTGTCAGTTATGGACTTCCACTGGTTGTAGAAGTACATCAAGCGACCTCCCACGGGAGGAGAAGTTCCACCTCGGGCAATGTGGATGGAACTTGGCCAGCAATTCATAAGGTGGCGCTGGGGCTTTAGGCCCCTGACGCTCTTTTGAGTTGGGCAGGTTGGCTTTTATGAGGCTTCCCTGCCTCTGCCTCGAGAAAGGACTAGCGACTATGAAACTGACGTCTGTTCACATGCCCCTGAGAGGGAGCAGGCGGAGGTCTGGCCAGCAATGGCCGACCCTAGTCTTCTGAGTGGCCTCCTAAGGCTTGTTCCACCTGAGGGCTGAAAAGAGCCATCGAGGGCAGGCGCCATTCTGCTGCTGAGCATCATTAGTGAAGCCAGAAGTACGCAACCAGGAATGGCGCAGAGTACAAATACCTCCGGCTGCTGAGCGAGAAGCAGTGTCGAGAAAGCGTCCATAAGCGGCTTTGACCTGTTGGTTATGGACTCAATACCCTAGTAGCAGTCAGAAGAAGCTCTGACTTGGAGTCCGAATCCGGAAGAGCTTCAACCATTCTTTTCAAAGAGTGCCACAGGATATACTCATACTGAGAAAATAGCCTTGATAACTGGCACATACTTAGAGTGGGCAGCAAAGAACTCTCTTACCTAATGTATCAATCTTTGAGACTCTTTGTTAATAGGTCGAGGCTGTAGTAGTTTGAGGAAAACGACCTTATCATTCTCTGCCAGGACTACAATAGGATCCATAAAGGCTTGGGATGCCAAAATGGGACCGATCCTTGGGAGCTAGATACTTCTTATCAATGGATTTAGCCACTGAGGAATAGAGCAGGATTATTCCATACCATTTGAGACAGCGTCTAGAAGGAAAGCTGGATCGGAGGAGTCAAATCCGTAGGGATCTCGAAGCATGAAGGTACTGGAGTCTTAATATCTTCCCAGGATCGATGTCTGTAGTCTGGAGAAAGAGTGGATCTCAGGTTCTTCAACAGAGACTTAAAGGACAGGTCCTCGACCACAGGCTCTGTAGCAAAGAAGATCCTGTTTCCTCCACTTCATCACCCAACCCGAAGGTCTGGGTCAGGCTCAACATCATCTCCTGATGGTCAGAAAGGACTGATTGGACAGGAAAGGAGTGAAAATTAGGAGAGGAAATAGCAGAGAAACAAGGAGGAGTCCCGAGGGCCCCAGCCGAGAGAGGCAAAAGCAGGTTGAAAACGGCGCGAAGAAGCCTTAGCACCATAGCGGTGCCGCGGGATAAGCGGCACCGCCCGAACCAAGCAAGCGCCGCCCGATGGGCGCTTCGCCAGAACCTTGTTGCTTCAGACGGCGCCCTATGAATAATGACGCAACGCACCGACAAGCCAACAGACCCAGCGAGCGCGGAAGCATGGGAACTGGAAAGCTAGAGAAGGAAAAAAAACAGGAGATAGGGCGATTGTGGCCCCTGCGCGCAGCCGTGAGGGAAACACCTGGCGGAGTCACTGGCACGAAGAAGGCGCAGCTGGCGACTAGGAAAGGTCAACCGCCCTACCCGATCGCTGGAGGAGCCAGGGCTCCATGGCAACCAAGCCAGGCAGGAGGAACCAACCTCCGAGCCCATCGCTCCATAAACGACCCACGATAGAAACTGCTCATCTGGGCCCTACCTACAGGCGAGAGGGCTCCGATGTCGGGGCAACCGGTCACCAGCAGTTGGCGACTCGAAGAAGGAGAGCGGCAACTAGCTACGATAACCGACCGTCGGCGCGGACTTTATACCAGAAGGCGACCCTCGGTGATGCCTTCTCTTTTTTGACCTGTGGAGCCGAAGGCTCGAGGCCAGATGGTGCTGAGAATACGACCGTTGATTTTATGCAGCCGGGGGACCGCCATCCCCGGGCATGTTACGGACTTAACCGTTATCGGAACCCGCTTCTGAGAGAAGAGAGGCTAGCCCGATCAGCCGGCTGACTGAACAGCTTTCATGTGAAGTCTCCCTACCGCTCACCTGACCTGCTCGCGGTAGACTCCGTCCAGTAGCCAAGAACTTCTTCAGTAAGTTAAATTTAAAATATTAGAAAATTTTACGAAAATAGAATAAAATTAGCGATACTACTATCGAGATAATGTTACAAAAAAATAAACGCTGAAAACTATGCGCTAGTTTGAAGTTTGACTCCCGACAAGCGTGACGTCGTCACTGAAGCGCCACTCAGCGGCGGGAAAAAAGGAACTGAAGCGGTTGGAGAGGCGTCACGAGATGGTCATTGCCGCTCGAGCCGCTGCTCATGGCGCCATCTCTGATGCCGACCCTCCAGCAAAAAAGTTTGCTCGATGGGTCCTAGTGCCTCGGCGCCCTAATCACTAGTGTGAATCGAGTGGGTGAGACTTATGTCCAGGAGAAGATCTTTGGGTTTGTCCTCAGGGATACCCTGTACTGATGGAAAACTAAATAAGGCTCTTTGCACACACGCATTAGTGCATGCAATTGGAATCCTTCTTGCGAGTATACATGACAACTAAAAATAACGTTTTCCATGACGAGAAAGCATGGATTTCATAATCCAGCGGCTAATGTAGTTCAAAAGGTAGCAGCGTAAGCTGCTCCAGGATGAAGAGCAAGTACCAAGGAGGAATTGGATCCTTGATGGGCGGCCTAAGGTGGAGGACTCCCCTTAAAAAGGCACGAGTAGTGTCCAACTGGGCCACCGTCCGATGGTCTATGGGGGCATGGTAAGCAGAAATTGCACAAAGGTGCACCTTAATCAAGGAGTAAGCCAGTCCGGAATGAAAAAGGAAAAGCAGGTAATCCAGAACCAGCTTTTCAGGGCATTCTAATGGCGAGAAACCGCGCACTTGAGCCCACAAACAAAATCTACGCCATTTCATGGCGTACGTTGCGTGGGTTGCTGGTTTTCTGGCGGCAGAGAGTACATCTGCCACTTCTTGCGAGACCCATATCACAACATAGCTATGTCTCTAGGAGACAGCGTGCAGGTTCAATGAGCGTAAGTCGGATGGACTAATGAAACCCTCCTCCTGAGACAACAGATGGGAGCTGATTGGCAAGGAACTGGAGGTTCCGGGATAGCTGATGCAGAAGAGGAACCAAATTTGTCTGGGCCAGAGAGAGCGATCAAAATGAGTCGCCTGCTCCTCACAGTTTAAAAGAACTCTCTGGATCAACTGGAAAGGAGGGAAGGCATAGAGGAATCTGCCACGCCCAGAGAGAGGAGGGACAACGCGTCGCCATGAAAACACACCAGACCCTGGATCTAGCGAGCAAAAATTGGGGCAGTTTGCATTAGATAGGGGCCGAAAGGTCTAACTCTGGAGTGCCCCATCTGTGAAACAAGATCCTCTGCTACCTCTGTAGAAGTTCCCACTAGTGGACTCTGGCCTCAGAGTGACTCGGACGATCTGATGATTGCTCTCACTCCCGGGATGTGTACTGCTATTAGAGTTTGCACCGTGTTGCTACCTACTCCACACTCTCATGGCCTCCTACAAAGCGGGTAGGAGTGGGTACCTCCTTGTTTATTGAGGTAATACATCACATGCGTTATTGTCTGTTTGCTTAACAGGAGTGTACCCGGTGGAATCTCTAGTCTAGGAAAGGCCTGCAGAGCGTGAAATGCACCTCATTTCCAAAATGTTGATGTGGAGATGAGATTCCTGGGCTGTCCCAAATGCCCTGAGACCGCACGATCTAGGTGTGGTCCCCACCAGTCCTGAGGCATCTGTGGAGAGTCACAGTCGGAGCCCAGTAGCTGTGAAGGGAACCCCCTTGAAAGAGATTCCCTGGATCTAGCCACCATTGCCAATCCAAGTCAGCGGCGTCGTGATTCGAATTAGGCTGCTGCAGATGATCTTGCCTTTGGTCCCACTACCTTAGCATCCACTGGATTACCCGCATGTGGGCCGTACCATGGGACTGTTACGCAATAGCTGCAGCCATATGTCCAAACAAGCGAAGGACCAGTCTGGCGGAGGCGGTCTTCTTCACCGACAGGTCCCTGATGAGGATTGAAGTGTTCCGCTCTGTCTGAGGGAAGAAAGGCTTTCCCTCTGGCCAGTGTCCAGAACTGCTCCTATAAACTGCAGTTTCTGGGGCGGCACCAGGAGACTTCTCACAGTTGATGAGGACCCAGTGATTGAAAAAGGGACTGGGTGTGGTGAATAGCTGTCATCAATTGCCTCCCTGGGGGTGCCGCGAGGAAGCCAGTCGTCCAGGTGCTGAGGGAACACGTGGTGGCCTTGTCTCCTCAGAGGCGCCGCTTCGACCGCCATACACTTGCCTGTAAGCGCGAGGTGCCAATGACAGCCTGAAAGGAAGAGCTCGAAACTGATAATGGCGGCTCTGAAACTCAAAGCGCAGGAACCTCCTGTGTGCTTGAGCAACTGGAATGTGCAGGTAGGCGTCCTGCATGTCCAAAGATGCCAGAAAGGCGTCCCGCTTCAGCATGGGGATTAGGCCCGGAAGGGTCACCATGCAGAAGCGTTTATAAACGACCAACAGGTTAAGGTCACTGAGGTCCAGAATTGGACGGAGGTCCCCTGTTTTCTTTGGAACCAGGAAGAAGTGAGAATAATACCCTAGCCCTCTCTGGTTCTCTGGAACATGCTCTAAGGCTTCTTTCTCCAGAAGCATGAGTACCTCCTGCTGTATGAGCAGGGTGTGCTGACCCGAGTAGCAGGAAAGCAGGGGAGGTCTTGTAGGTGGGCTGCCTACAAATTCTATATTGTGGCCTTTTTTGACCAGTTACAGCACCCACCCGTCGGTGGTGATCGACCGCCACCCTGGCAGGTGACGTGCGATGCGACCCCCGACCTTCATTTTCCGTTGATCCTGAGGAGAGGCGGGGGCCGGGAAGGAGTCATGCTGTGGCAGCATTCAATCCCACAGACTGGGCCGCCTTTGCGATTCGTTGGCCTCTGCCTGGGGATGACTTGGCCTGAGCTTTTCGGGTAAAAGTGCCCCTCTGCTGTTGGCCGGGACGTGGTTGTTGCCTTTGTATCCGCCCCGCAGCGACTCTGGTTCCTATGAAGGAACTGGGCGGGACCTGTACATGGCCTGGACAGATCATGACCTTCACTGCATCCTGAAGTTTGGTGATCAACCTTCTGGGAGGCTTCACCAAAAAACACCTCACCGTTATAAGGGGCGTCTAAGATGTTCTTCTGGGCGTCGAGTGAAAACCCGAGAGACGGAGCCAAGAGTCTCGAGACACTACGCCTGAGGCTGCAGCTCTGGCAGAAGAGTCCACAGAGTCGTGTGCGGCTCTGAGCACTGGGTCCCCTACATCCAGAACCCGTGCGGAGGAGGGTTCAAGCTCCCTCCTTTTGACAACCATCGGGCATCTTCTCAACCAGGTCCTGTCCCTGTTCCCACAGTGCATTCTGGAATTGAACCATGTGGGTGAGGTCATTCAGAGACCTGATGGCGCAAGTCGCAGCCACGTATGTGCGCCTACCCAGGACATCCAATTGCTTGGATTCCGGGTCCGGTGGCTGTGTGCTCAAATGCTGAGGTCTCTGAGACTGGTCATGCGAGGCAGTGATGACCAGGGAGTCAGTAAGAGGATGGTTCACCAGATACTGGGCCTCCCTAGGGGCCTTGTATAGGCGGTCAGCCTTCTTCGGCACTGCCGGAGTAGAATGCGGACGTTTCCACGCAGCTGTGGTGGCGTCCATAGGCAATGTATCCACCAAGGTGGCACTACCACAGGCTTTGGATCTTCTGCGAAGATGGCGGGCAAGGGTGCTGCTCTCGAGGGTCGGGCTCTTCAGCATCCCACCCCATATTCTCCTGAATGTGCCTCATGATCTCCGCGAAAGAGAGATCATCTGGAGGAGACCTGGGTAGGTCGTGTGGGTCTGGAGAGGGAATGCTGATGGGAGGAGGAGATCTGGAGCACCCTGAGGTGTCAGATCTAGAATCCTCTGCAGACGTGGTGTGCCGGCATCGTCTGGGTCTCTTAGGGCTAGGTGACCCTGAAGTGGATCTTGAGGGAGGTCTTCTCCTATCTGAGGATCTGTCCCTAGGAGGAGGTGGTGGCTCCTTGGGGGTTGGTGACCGTCCTACAGGCCCCTTGGGCAGAGGAGGGGGCGTAGGCGGAGAAGGAGTGGGTGGAGGCGGAGCCGGAGCAGGAGGAGGGTGCATGGCAACCACATCCTTTCTGATGGTGTCCCACCAGAAGGTAAAAGCTCCTTACCTCTGCAAATTCAAGCCCATGGCCAGGCGATTATGTCGATGGCCTGTCGCTGGGGTCAGGTCCCAGGGTCTCCACTGTGGGGAAGAAGGTTCCGTGGGAGCCGGCGACTCGGTGTCGCCGCCTGGTCCTCGGGCTGAGTGGTATCCTCCTCGATGATTCCTTCCGACCCGGCGTCAGCGGTGGCGGTGGTGCATCCTCCCTCTCTGGGGTACCGGCGGTCGGTCACCTGGCCGAGGCCCTGGGAGGCGAACGCCTGACTGGCAATGGGTGTCTTGCTGTTGCCGGCTCCTGGGAGTGCCGGTGATGCTTGGCCGACGTCGGGTGAGCCGACGTCGGGTCTGGCGTCCGTTTAGGGGCGTCAGGTCTTAATCTTCAGAGGACGGGTCAGACCGCGGAGGCTGGGAAACTGACCTGGCATCGGAGTCCCAACAGCGGGAGGAAGATTTGTGGCGCTTCCCAGACTTAGACGAGGCCTTAGAAGGAGTGGATGAAGCAGACGGCCTGGAAGTCTTGAGAGGCTGCAGAGAGGAGGAGCCGCAGGAGGATCTGACCTGAACCGGGGGAAGCTGACATTGAGCCCTGGAAGCAGAGTGGTCTGACCACGAGCCAGAGCTTCGGGAGTCCGAAGCTCTTGCCGGAGACCTGGGCCTTTCCTTCTCCCAGTGTTTCTCCTGGTGTTTGTGGGTCTTCCCTGATGACTCCCCCTTGGAGGAAGGTTCCCTATCCATGGTCTTTAGTTTCTCTTCTAAGAGAAACGCTTGAAGGGCCTTCTGGCGGCGGATCCTGGTGCAACTGTTGAAGCCCTGGCAGAAGGAGCAGGCCTTGGTGTCGTGTTCCAGGCCTAGACAACGCATGCAGGCTGAGTGAGGATCCTTGAAGGGGATCTGTTTGCCAAAGGCGCACTTCGATTGGTGACCTTCCAGAGAGATGTTTGGAGAGGACATCAGATGAATCCAAATCCGTATAAGAAAAGAGAGAACGTCGTATTTCTAAGTCGTCGCACGCTAGAAAGTGACCGAGAGGCCGATGCTTGCGATGTCGACGGCAGGAAAAGAACTGAGGATTGTGGGGTGACCGCCTCCTTATGTACTACGCCTGATGTCGGGGGGTGGGACCAACGTCGGAGGCGGTCCCCGCTGAAGACTGCTAGCTAGAAAATTTCCGTGGGGTCCTGGCGCCTGACGGCTTCAGTCCTAATGGTGTAACCTCGTGCATGAGCTGTATCTCGAAGTAAGATCCACATGTTTCGCTCCAGAGATGGTATGATCTGGTTCAGAGTTACCATCCAGAAGGTGCGAGACCGGAGATATTGATTCAGGTCGTGGAGATCTAGGATGGGGTGCCAACCCCCCTGTCCGCTTGGGCACCAGGAAGTACCTGGACACGAAGCCTGGGTCTGTAGGAGGATCCAGCACTGGAGCAACCGCCTCCTTGCGGACGAGCTGAGCAATGTCGTCCCGAAGGGCCGACTGGGTGCAAGCTGAGATCCTTTCCTCCTGAGGGGCGCGGACTCAGCTGGGAGGGTACTGCTCGAATTCTAGAGGCAGTTCATGGCTGACCACTTCCAGAACCCACCTGTCCGAAGTGATACCGGACCAGGTGGAAAGAAAGTGGTGGAGCCGGATCCCCACGGGAGGACCCAGTGCTGGTGTGACGGGTGTAGGGGTGGCAACCCATGACCCATCACTGAGCAGGCTTAGAGGAGGAAGAGGCTCCTGGACCGGCACCTCGGCCTCCTTTACGGGCTGTTGAGGACCCTGCTTGGGCCTGGGGCACCAAGCTTGAGCCTGCTGTTGCTGCTGACCTCCTTGATAGGAGGGCTGTCTAACCACAGGGGAAGAGTGCTGAAAGGGCTTCTTCTTGCACTTCTTCTGGTTCTTGCCTGAAGAACCCTTTGCAGAGGTAGCATCCAAGGTGGCATTGGACTGCTCTATTCGCTGGAGGTGACCTGCCACTCCCGGACCGAAGAGGTCGGTGCCAAGGAAGGGCACGTCAGCTAACTTGTGCAGAGTATCTGCCGGGAAGGAGGATAACTTCAGCCAGGCCCTGCGGCGAGTGGCCACTGTGGCTGCTAAGGAGTGGGCACAGGAATCTCCAATGTTCAGGGCCATCTGAAGCTGCTGTTTCGCAACAGCACGACCCTGGTCACGGACCTGCTTCACCGTGGTCTGCAGGTCCGCTGGGAGATGAGGGTGGACTTCATCTAGTGACCCCAAGAGAGCATGAGAGAAGTGTGCCATAATCACAGCAGAGCTGGCCTGACGAAGGCCCAAGGATGAGGCTGCATAAACCTTCCGGGCAGAATGGTCCATATTCTTCGACTTCTTGTCCAGAGGGCGGTCAGTGTCAGCTGTGCTAAACACAGAAGCAGTCACAAGGCTCTCAGCCGAGGGATGCTCTGTGAAACCCCCAGGGATCCCATGGGTACCGCATACTTGCGGGCCATGTGGGCAGACGGAGCTGGGCAGGAGGCAGGGCGTTGCCATAGTTCAAGGACCAGGCCAACAATGGCTTTGACCACTGGAAAGACCTCCGTCTGGGTCTCCCCCCTCTTGAGGATATCCGTGAGGGGGTATTCCACCTTCTTTTGGATAGGCTCCAAGGGAATGCCGGTCAATTCAGAAATCAGGTGGAGGATGCCCTGAAAAGAGGAAGGACCTTCCTCCAAGCCTGCCACTGATGACTCGTCATTCCCCTGATGCTAGTGCAGACCAGTGGCATCTGAGTCCGAAGAGCTGGGATATAAAGTTCTCCCGCCTATGTCTCCCTCGATACACCAAGGGCGATCGGGGACAACAGTAATGGACAGCCGTCAGGGGAGGCCGGTGTCTGTCTGATCCTCTTTTGAGGGAGCCCCTTCCTGAGTCTGCTTAGGCGGTGGTTCCACCAAAATTGGTGGGGAGAACGAAACAGGCCGAGCTGGAATGCATGCCAGCCCTACGGGTGGAGGAACCGAGATCTTCGGTTCCGGAGGGGTCGGCGTCGGCCTAAGAGGCTGAGGCCAAGTAATGGCCAGTGTTGCCGGGGGAGATGGCTTTTGACTGGTCAGAATCAGCTGTTGCCACACGAGATCCTCATAACGTCAACGGAGCTTCCATCAAAGTCTCTCCTCATCCGAGGAGGATGAGGATCAGTGGCAATGCCTCTTCCTGGAGTGCTTGTGACCGTTCTTTGGTTGTTTGACTGAAGGGGTCCTGGTCCTTGATCAAGACCGATGGGGTCAGCTCGTTTGATCGGGAGTAGCTGGAGTCGGAGAGAACCGAGGTTCCAGCACCTTTCCCTCGATTGGGACACCCAAGGGCTGGGTCTCCTTGTCAGGGAAGGAAAGGATAGGTGTCCTTTCCAAGGAGTCGTCAACCGGAGTTGACGACAAAGGCTCGATCAGGTCGAGAGAAATCTCGGCCGGTTCAGCCGTGTCCTAACAGAAGGTCCAAGAAGCCGGTGGCTGAGGAAGCGATCTCGACAGAGGTCAAGACCACGAGTTCCTGAGAATCGGACCTTTCTCGGTCCCAGGAACGTCTCCTTCGGGATGAAGAAGACTTGGGGTCCTTGTCCCTTTTCCTAGGGCAGGAGGAGTGAGAGCCCGAGGGCACCTCACCCCTGGTGGGTAGAGACTGGTACAGCTCCCGAAAGGACCCAGTGAAGGTAGAGCCAAGGTTAAGAGGCACGAAAAAACTTCGGCTGGCCGGAGCTTGAGCAGCTTCCTCTTGGCCGCCATCTGCTCGCTGCTCGGTGGATCCCGCAGCCGCGGGAAGCCATCCTTGCCTCCTGATTTCACCGGTGGATTGCAAAGCTCCAGTCTCCCCAATTTTAGCCGCGCCTTGCAGTCATCCAGGATGTTGGGTTGGAAGGCCAAACAGACGGTGCAAGAGGTGGTGTCATGTCCGACACCCAAGCAGTAGACACACGAGAGGTGGGGATCGGTGCGCAACATTTTCTGTCTGCAGGGACACCGGCGAAATCTGGGGGACGACTTGTCCTCCATGTCCGATGCGCTCAGATCGGTATCGTAAACTCTGATGAGTTTTAGAGAAAGCGATTGCGGTGAAAACCGTACTCGAGAATCCAGGGTCTACGAACTGGAGAAGTAGCAAGAGGGAACCTGAATCTTCGAGCAGAAAGGAAGATCTGATGTCATGGGGCGGAGCCGAGGTATTTACCACCCGGGTGGGTGGGAGGAGCAAGCTTGAAGACTTTCCGGCCAGATTTAAAGGGGAAAGGGACATGCCAGTGAGTGTGGATGAACAACATATCCACGCTCCTAGAATTACTAAATCCCTCCTATAATTTCCAGCAAACAAGGTGCTCTGGAAACCAGATCATCCTGGTCCCCCATTGCCGTACTACCCAAGGGCAAAGATCTTTCGCCTACAGAGCTCCACTCTCGCTAAACTCTCTACAGTTTGACGTGTCAACTATCACCAAGTTAGGACTGTTCAGATCTAAACTCCTACATTATCTAACAGCAAACAACTACTGTGTTTGCAGCCTATAAGTAGGACAGATCACACTCGCTACCTTCTCTACTAGCACTTACTAAGCTGCTCCGCCCAATCGTGCACTGGTTTCACACACCCTCACTCAGACTTCACCTTCCTCAATCTCCCTCTGTTTCTTCTCCCTCTTTTTTTCCCCAAATCTTCTCTCCCACTACGTTCTTCTCTACCACCTAGCTTCCTACTATACCTCCTCCTATTACCTCTCTAACCCCCACGCATCCACTACTCCCTCTTCTCCTTATCTGTTACTTTATGACAAGGCCTCTGGCTGAATAATTGTTTACTTACATCCTTTATCTGTGACTTTGACAAGGGAAATGGCTGTTTTAATTTCTTTACTTACTGTGCATGCTCACACACTCACATACTCAATGTTCATTCCGGTACTGGCATACATTGTACAATGCCAGTTTAAGTTGTTCACCTCTCTCTTGTAATTTCATATTTAATGTTCATCCCTTGTATTGTATTTATTGTCTCGTTATGCTACTGACGTGGAACCTATGTAAAAGAGCTCTAGCTCAAAGGTGTTTATCCGAGAGTTCAATACATAAATAAACCCTGTGCCTGGGTAAATGTACTGCACCTCTCCCTTGAGCCCAAGCAACAGTCCCCCGTCTCCACAGAGCCTCCTAGTTTTTAGGGAGCAGTCCCCTACATTTTCTCTCAGTTCAGAGAACTGTTTCATGCCTTTCCAGGAAAGCAATCAGCAGTTCCGTTTTCTAGGCTCCAAGCAACAGTCACCCATATTTCTTCTGGGCCAAAACAATGACATCCACCTCTTTTCTTGGGCCCTGGCAACAGAGCCTGCCTTTCATGTGGGCCAAGTAAAGGCTCCTCACTTCTCCCATGGGCCCAAGCAACTGCCCTTTCATCTCCCCCATGGGCCCAAGCAACAGCCCCCCACCTCTCCCATGGCCCCAAGCAAAGCACAGTTACGTAAGATCTTACCGTAAAAGTAGATCTTTGAGAGAAGCTCTTGCAGCAGGTAACACCGGTAGGACAGAAGCAGTCAGGCAGCAGGACCCCACAGAAAACTTCTAGCTAGCCGTTTATGGCAGGGACCCCCCCCCCCCGTCGGCCCGTCCCAGACATCACGCATGGTATAAAGGGAGGGCGGTCCCCAGCATCCCTCAGTTCTCCTGCCAGAGACTCTGGCATAGAGGATGGAAAGTGGACAGGAACAGAGAACTGAGGTGAAATCCACAGACAGCAACAACAGTGTTGCCAGTGCAGACCTGATGCAGAAAGAGTCCCTTAGGGGGAAGGTGGGTGGGAAGCCATACCTGCTGCAAGAGTTCCTTTCAAAGATCTACTGTTACGGTAAGTTCTTACGTAACTGTACTATCTTACTTGTCAGCATGGCTCAGTTGGTAGCACATCCGCCTCTGGACCAGAAGGTCATGGGTTCTCGTCCCACACCGGGATGGACTTGCACCTAAAAATCACTGGCATCTGAGTGCAGTATTGGGGGGTGCTGTACTGCTGGGGTGTGCCGTCCTTCGGATGAGATGTTAAACCGAGGTCCCTTCTGCCCATCCTGGTGTTGTCCTGGTGGTGTCCAGGTGGAAGTAAAAGAACCCAGGGTACTCTTCGTAAAGAGCAAGGAACATTCCCGGTGTCCTGGCCAACATTCCCCTTCCCATAAACCGGTTCATGCAATTATTCAGGCTGTGTGTGGGTGATGATGTGCGATATGGCCGCCACCACACATTCAGTCACTTCACTACCAGTCTAGCATTGCCTGGAAAGCGCTTTGGGATACTGTGTATGAAAAGCGTTATATAAATGCTGGTTCTTCTTCTTCTTCTTACTTTGAGCGTCAGCTCTTGCAGCAGGTAACACCAGTAGGACTGAGTCCAAAGCAGTGGAGAAGACCCAGACTATCCAGGGTGGAGGAAGCAGATAAATGCCAAGAGGGGAATGCCCTCAGGAGAGAAGTCCCTGCACAACAGCAAGGCCAAAGCCTGCTCTGCGTCTGGAGGTAATGTCAAGACTGTAATGCCTGATGAAGGTATGGACCAAATTCCATGTGGTGGCCGCACAAATGTCAGCCACAGACACATTCCTTAAAGTGGCAAAAGATACTGCTACACCTCTCGTGAACACCGAGCCTGGCAAGGGTTTGTCATATTTGTGGTAACAAAAAGAAACGCAGTTTACCAGCCATTTGGAGAGAGTCTGTTTGGCTACAGGAGCCCCCTGGATCCTGGGGACAAAGGAAACAAAAAACTGATCGAAGCGTCTAAACTCTCATTTTCTGGAGAGAAAACAATGCAAAATATGGTGGACATCCAGCGTGTGGAGAATAGCCTCACCCCGGTTTGAGTATTCTGGATAATACACTGGAAGGTGTATGTCCTGATTCAGATCAACTCAGACACCACCCTCGGTAAGAACTTAGGATTGGTCCTCAAGGCTATCCGGTCCTTGTGGAACACCAAATAAGGCTCTTTAGACATCAAAGCCTGTAGTTCGAAAATCCTCCAAGATGAAGTAACGGCAACAAAAAATAACACTTCCCAAGAAAGGAAGCGAAGCTCGCAATCCGTGGCTGGCTCAAACGGGGGAAGGGTGAGCTTTCCAACATGAACAGAAGGTCCCAAGGGGGGATGGGGTCATTGATGGGGGCTTCATGCAGAGAGTACCCTGCAGAAAGGTGTGGTCAAGTTTGACTGTGCCACAGTTCTGCCTTGAACCGGGGAATGGTAGGCAGAAATTGCAGACAAATGGACTTCGACTGACGAGTAGCCTAATCCCAAATCCGAGAGCCACAACAGGTACTCGAGGATAGAGCTCACCGGACAGGCCAAGGGATCAAGATCGCGGGCAGCAGCCCAGAGGCCAAAACGCTTCCATTTCATGGCATAAGTGGCTCTGGTGGAAGGTTTTCTAGCGGCCACCAGAACATTGGCAATCCTGATTGAGACTCCAAAGCACGACATGGCTAGGTCCTAAGGAGTCATGCACAGAGATGCAATGACCACAGGTCTGGGTGTACCAAGGTCCCACTGTCCTGGGAGAGCTAGTGAGAGCTCAGTGGCAGAGGAAGTGGTGGCTCGGCTGCCAGCTGTTGCAGCAGGAGGAACCAAATTTGCCATAGCCACAATGGGGCCACAAGGATCATTACTGCCCCTTCCGCTTGCAGCCTGAAAAGTACCCCTTGTAGGAGCACGAAGGGAGGGAATGCGTAAAAAGCAACCTCCCCTTCCAGGAGAGGGACAAGGCATCTCACCAGAAAACTCCAGGACCTGGATTTAGCGAGCAAAAACTGTGCAACTTTGAGTTGATAGGGGATGCAAAGAGATCCAGTTCTGGCCTGCCCCACCCAACGAAGAGATCTTCTACGACAGACTGTAGAATGGCCCACTTATGCGCTCTGGACTGTGTTCTGCTGAGTGTGTCTGCCAGGGTATTTTGTACCCTTGGGACACGAACCGCTGATATATCTAGGTGGCAAGTTCCACACCTGCATTGCCTCCCGACAAAGGGAGTATGAGTGAGTGCCACCTTGTTTGTTGAGGTAAAACACCACCGTCATGCTGTCTGTCTGTATGAGGAGGTGTCCCGAGAGGTGTACGGTACTCAATGCCTGAAGGGCGTAGAGAAATGAAAATTACGTACCTACCGTAATTGTTGATCTTTCTGTGTATCTTCACCATTCATCACTATTTGGGGTACTGCGCTGGAGCCAGGACCCCGCGGGAAACTTTTTTCCCCCCATGGGTGGAGCCAACGTAGGGCCAGCACCACCCTCGAGGCCAACGTCCCACGTGGCGCTCGAGGGTTGGCAGTTAGCCGTTGTCGACTCCACCCCAGCCCCAGTTCTGACACGCTGGAGAATGTACGGAAGGGAGGGTGGGTTGAAGCAAGAGAGCCTAAGGGATAGATGAAAGGAAAAGAAGAACAAACCAAAAGGAGACCTAAGCGACTGAGGCGACAGAGAGAAGGAGACTTAAAAAGGAAATTGGGGAAAGGGGGCCCCAATCTCTGGAAGGAGAATAAGAGAAGGACTAAGGGAAGGAAAATTGGTGGGGGGGGGGGGAGAGTTACACACCCTCAGAAGCGGAGTCGCACATATGCCTTTTTAGGGATAAGTCCAGGTCTGGACTAAGAGTTCAGCTGCAGGACAGAATTTGAAGCAGCCTAGGTCTGATGACCAACCACTAAGAACTGCGGGCCGAGGGTGTGTCTCAACTCTCCCCCTCCCACCCAAAAGAAGGGGGGGGGGTAATAAAAAATGTTAGCAGCCAAATGCTGGGGGTAAAATATGTGGGGTCAATTTTCGAGCCCACAAATAATAAAACTGAGAAGGGGGCAGAAAAGAGGATGCCCCCCTCATTCTGAGACTCCCTAAGAAGGGAGAATAAAAGGGGAGGTCCCCTCCAACTTCTATAAGCTCAAAGAATTCACCCCGTGTGTCTCCACAGTCCTCTCCTACCTACACCCAAGGGAGAGGAGAGTAAAGAAACACAGGTGAGGGGAGGAGTCCAGAGAATGACGTCCCAGGGGGAAGGAGGGTGGATTTAGTGATGAATGGTGAAGATACACAGAAAGATCAAAAATTACGGTAGATACATCATTTTCATATTTTATCTGTGTCAATCTTCGCCATTCATTACTATTTGGGTGAGTACCGAGCCCGCACCCCGAGAGGGGGGGGACCCTGAAGCACCCTAAGGGACTAAGCCCCTAGCCCACAGTGGGTGAGACACTGCAGGAGAGAACCCTTACAGGCCTGGAGAGGTCTCAGACTGGTCTGGGTGAGATGGGGATCCCCCAGTGGGGGAAGGAAGGCACCCCGAGAGCCACCGTCTCACCCATCAGGAGAAGAGGTGGGTTCTCCGTTAGGCACGTAAATCACCCTGCCAGGGGTGACAACCAGGATAGGTGAAGCCATGCTGTCCACCGAAGGCAGTTCGCTGTCCCTACCACTCTGGAAGCTATCTCACTGGCATCGTAAGATGCCCTTGCTTGGTGCCTTGCTAGCTCCAGGCCCCGCGCAGAGAGGGCAATGGCTTGCCTGGTTTCCTCCGAATCAGGCATCGAGGCTAGGAGTTGTCCTAGCCTGGACCACAAAAACCTGTCATAGGCTGCACAGTGGGCCTGATGTGCTGAAATTGACAAGCGAGATCCATGCCGAGTAGAACACTCGTCTCCCTTAGAAGCTGAAATCCGCAGAATCCAAATCGGGAGGGCGGTCATGGTAAGGGGGTGTCCAGGGAGGTCAATCCCAAAGAGGGATGAGGAAGAGAACCTGGAGACACGGGGGAGTGCAATACCGCTGGCGTAGGTCCCTTGGGGCTGGTACTGTGGAAAAGGGATGCAGCAAGAGCCGATGTGACGCCTCCTGAAAAGGAATAGGCCAGGCGGGAGCCACCAGGTGGGCTACACTGTATTCACCTAAAAAGGCGTACATCACATGCTCGGGATTGCTGACTAGGACCAGGGTCAGGTGAAGCTCGTCCAGCATCCTCACAAGGAAGTGCTGACATGAGGACAGATCAGATGCTGGGGAGATGTGGACCAAAGATTCCTCTCCCTAAGTAGAGGAAGAAGACGAGTTCCCAGGTTCAGGGTCCGGCTGCACAGGAGCATGGTGAAACATCTGCTGGTCCAGGGCATGGAGGTAGGTGGGAAAATGTGCAGCCAAACCTCTGAACTGTTCCCAGGTAAGAGGTCCGCGAGGACCAGGAATACCTGGGACCACCGGGGAAGGAGACAGAGGCTCGGGGGACAGGCTCCTGGCAACAGGAGAATGGTCTCTGTCAGGGCAAGGGGCAAACAGGAAATCCTTCACAAGGAGGGGGACCCAAAGGCCACTGCAGCTGACAGACGTTTAACTGGGTCAAAATGGTCAGAGCTGTGCCCAAAGGAAGAAATCCCCCCGTGAGGTAACTGAGACTGTGCGAGTCCAGAAGGATGGCCCTTGACCTCAGAAGTTAAGAGTCCCCCTCAGGGACTCCTCTAGGGAAAGGCGAGGGCCTGCGCTTCAGCTCCTAGCAGAACCCAGCTGGGCTCTAGGAAGGGCTTGTTGCGCCACACCTCTACCTCTTAACCCTTCGGAGTCAGAGAGGGACCCCGTCCTCTTAGCCACCAACCTAAGCAGCTGGCACCTCCGAGCAGTCCACCCAGGGAACCGCACCCTTCCCCTCCTGATGCGCCCCGGGCTGCCCCAAACTTGGGCTGTCCAAACACACCAAGGAGGGGGGTACTCCAACTTGGGAAACAGTCATGCTAGTGACCACAGGCTGCACAGCAGTAGTCACAGGGACCACCGCTGGCTGGTCAGACCCCCTGACCCTGAGGTCCACCGGCGAGAGCTGAGTCCCAGAGGGAGACTGAGTGGGGGACAAGGTGCTGGAGACAGAGGGATCCGAAGACTCCGAAGAACCCTGGAGCCAGTCTGGATCAGACCCAGAATCCGCCTCTGAAGAGGCAGGCTCCGAGGTCTGATGCCAGACAACCCCACGGACCCCGGCGCTACGAGACGGCACCGAGGACAGTGCCGGGCCGGACCCAAAGGACCCGGAACACGACACCGAGGGAGCCTTTGCCACTGAAGTAGCGACTGCCGATGTGGTGCCTCCGACCGACTCCCAAGGGACCAGCCTGGGCCTCCTGCATGGAAGAAACCCCATGGCAGCCAAGGCTAGGAGGCGGGGGTTCCCTCCTCCATGGGCCGTGTAGGACCGGGAGGGGACCTGGAGGAAGGGCTGAGAATCCTGGCCTTGGCCCAGTGACTGCAAATTCGACCTCCGAAAGTCGGCGGCGCACAACCGACCTTCAACGCGTGATTTTCAATCACACGGCGGTCCATGGAGAAACAAATGTCGCAGTTATCCACATCACGTTCGGGGCCGAGGCAGGAAAGGCAGCGGTCAGGATGGTCCATTACAGAATAAAGGCAGCCACAGGGGCACCATCGCACAGGGGGCCGGCCTGTCTTCGACATCTTCTAGCCCCGGACAAGACATGATCGAATGGAAAAGTAATAAAACAGTACTGACGCCGCTTATAAAAAGGAAAGATCTTACCGGTATTTCAAAGCGACGTTGAGTAGGCGAGCAGAACCGAGGCAAAGAAACAGGTCAAGCACGACAGACTAGGCCACAAGTTAGTTATAGTCTCGCACAGGATCCACACTCGACAGTGGGAGAGAAAGAACTGGGGCTGATGCAGTACCACAAATAGTGATGAATGGTGAAGATTGACACAGATAAGATCAGCTCTCATCTCCAAGATGTTGATATGTAAGAGCTCCTCGGCTGCAGACCAGGTGCCCGGTGTCCTGTGGATGCCCAGATGTGTGCCCCAACCTGTGCTGGAAGCATCCAAAGTCAGGGTTTGAGCTGGAGGTGTTCCTTGAAAGGGCATCCCCTCTGCCAGAGAAGGAGATGTTGTCCACCAGTTGAGCTCCAGATGGACCGGTTCTGGGATAGAGACCGGTTGGTCCAGGTTGTCCCCACCGGACTCTCAGAGTCCACTGAATTGTCCTCATATGCAGTCTGGCTAGGGGGACTGTAGTAATGGAGTTAGCCATGTGGCCTACAAATTTGAGAAGCGTCCTGGCTGGAGCCCTTGAGAGGGATGAAACGTGGTGGGCTAGACCTAGGAGTTGAAGTGCCCCGTCCTCTGGGAGAAAAGACTTTCCCTTGAGTGGTATTAAGCAATGCCCCGATGAACTGAAGGGACTGAGTCAGTAGCAAGAAGGACTTTGCTGCACTGATGGTGATACCTAGATCTCTGAAGAGAGAACAGGTGTCCTGGATCGTGCGCCACAGTTGCCTGCTGGATGGGGCCGTCAAGAGCCAGTTGTCCAGGTAAGAAAAAATGTAGTGCCCTTTCCTTCGGAGGGCTGCTGCGACCACCACCAGGCACTTGGTAAAGATCCTTGGGGCTGAAGATAGGCTGAAGGGCAAC
Source organism: Neoceratodus forsteri (assembly GCA_016271365.2). Taxonomy (NCBI): domain Eukaryota; kingdom Metazoa; phylum Chordata; order Ceratodontiformes; family Ceratodontidae; genus Neoceratodus; species Neoceratodus forsteri. The sequence continues at coordinate 691,971,140 of CM028129.1, forward strand.
GCTTTGAATTGGTATTGCCGTCCCTGAAACTCGAAACTGAGGAACCTCCTGTGAGGTTCGGCTATTAAAATATGAAGAGAGGCATTATGAATATCCAGTGATGCTAGCCAACCCCTGTGGTGGATCATGGGCATTAATCCCTGAAGGGTGACCATCCGAAACTGTTTGTACTCGACAAACTGATTTGAGGTTGCTGAGGTCCAAGATGGAGCACAGGTCCCCCATCACTTTGGGCATGAGGAAGAAATGCGAATAGGATAATGTTCCATTCTGAGTGGGGGGAACAGGTTCTATCACCCTCTTGAGCAGAAGAGCCTGAATTTCTCCCTGGATAAGTTCTGCTTAGGCTGGGGAACAGCGGGAGGAAAGTGGAGGCCTGTCTGGTGGCATCTGGACAAATCTGATCGAGTGCCCTATGTTGATCATTTGCAGGACCCACTGGATGAAGATCTTGCGCCAACCCGTGGCATAGAGAGAAAAATTACCTCCGACGGCCTCCCCCCGTCAGGGTTACGGGAAGAGGTAGGTCCAGCAAGTAGTCAGGCTGTGGTGGGAGGGTGGAGAACAGCCTGGGCTGGGTTTGGCAGCCCAAGACCCAGATCCGACAGAGCCTCTTGAGGGACCCTTGCGGCCATAGCCACCTCTCTGTTGTTGCTGTGGCTGAAAACAAGATTGTTGTTGTTCCCCTTTCCCCTGAAAGTGAGACTTTCAAAAGGGCCTTTGTTTCAGCTTGTACACGGAGTGTACGGACCGAATGGCCTTGCTTGAATCCTGCAATTTAGTGACGACCTCTCAGAATCCTCACCGAAGGGGGACGGAACCATTAAACAGTGCATCCAAAATATTTGTTTGGACATCTTGGGTGAAGCCTAAGACCAGTAGCCATGAATGGTGGTGGACACACACACTCCTGTGGCCACGGCCCTTGTAGCCGTGTCCGACGAGTCATAGGCCGACCAGAAAACATGCGTGACCACGTCTGAGCCCATTTGCAGCAGCTTCTCCAGCTCAGCCTTCTGTGGGCAGTCTTCACAATATTGATCCCTTGTTCCCAAAGGGCATTCTGAAATTGAATTATATGTGTCAAAAAGTTGAGACACCGTATGGTACATGTTGCAGAGGAATAAACTTTACGCTCCATGGCATCCAGCTACTTTGACTTTCTGTCCAAAGGCTGTGCGTTAAAATGCCACGGTCTCTGGGATTTGTCATGGGTAGCCGAGATGACTAAAGAGTCCACCAGAGGCTGCTCACCCAGAAATGGTTCCTCCGTCGGGGCCCTGTAAAGGTGGTCCACCTTCCTGGGTACAGCAGAGAGGTGTGAGGGCGTTTCCAAGCCGCCTTGGTGACGTCTGCGAATGTGTCCACCAAGGGCAGGATGACCACCGGCTTTGGGTCTTTTCGGCATTGGTACTTGGCCAAGCGAGGTCTCTCCGGGTCAAGGTCCTCCGTCTCCCAGCCCATGTTGGCCTGAATGTGGCGCATGATCTCCATAAAGGAGGGATCATCCGGCAGTGACTTGGGAGTATCCCTTGGATATAAGGGGTCAGACCTCCAACAGACAAGGGCACTGAGGAGGACGAGTCTGAGGAACGGTCTGAATCCACTAAAGAGGAGGATCGAGACCTCATGCACCTGCGTTTGTGTCTGTGGAGCCAGAGGAACTGTGGCTCCCGGACCTAGAGCGACGTTTGTAGCTAGTCTTGCCCTTGCCTGGGGCTTGAGTTCCATGTCAGACGGTGAGGGGCCAGTATCAGGGGGGTTGGTGGCAGGTGGTCCGTCCTAATAGTTTCCCACCAATATCCGAACATGTCTTTGACCTGGGATAAGTGGAGCTTAGGCTCCGTATCAGCCATCGGCCTGACACCGGCCAAGTGCCGTGATCCGGCGACAGCGGATGACCTGGTGGTGATGTCGGAACCACAGTGGCAGGTCTGACATCAGTAGCCGATGCCTGGTCCAAGGCCGTCGTATGGTAGTTCTCAGAAAGACTGTGTCCTGATCGTATGTCCACTGGTGACTGGTGGGAATCCGGTGACGTATGGGACTGGACAGGCACTATCGACGGCTGGTCTGCCAAAGGAGCGACGTTGGCAGAATGCTGTCAGTGGGTGTCATTCCTGGACGACTGTTGTGTCGTTGGATGTTTGTCTGACGGCGGCTTGGGTAGCCTGGGAGGCTGTGAGGCAGATCTCCTGGAGGAGTGCCCTGAGACCCTGTGTTTGTCCTGGGAATCAGAGACAGTGGCCAACCGGAAATGACCGGATGTTAGCCCTGAGGCATGCCTGCCGAAGTTAGAGTGACGGCCCGACGCCTGATCAGGCGGCTGGACTTTAAGCGGCTGAGGCCCGAGGACCTGGAGTCATGGTCTTTAGCTCCCAATGCCCGGACCAGGGCAGAGGGTTTGACAACCATTAGCCGGGAAGGAGAACAAGTTACCTGGGAGGCAGACTCAGAGCTGCTCCGGGAGGCAGAGCGGGAGCCTGAAGATCTAGATTTGGAGGGAGATCTCTCCTGCCTCTTCTCCTTGTGGTACTTTCCTGAGGCTTTCAGATAGGAAGAACCCCACATGAAGAGGAATCTTTCTGTACAGAGGCTAAACGTTGCTTTGTGAGGAAAGCCTGAACAGCCTTCTTTCAGCGGTTTCTCATACTGCTGTTGAACTTTTTGGCTGTGTGGCTAGGCCTGGGTATCGTGATTGGGGCCCAAGCAAAGCAGGCAGGCCAAGTGCCCATCATTGGACAGGATTTGTTTGCCACAGGCACACTTGGAAAGGTGCCATTTGATGGAGGACGTCGGAGAAGACGACATGCACAACAATAAATGCAGAAAAAGCTAACTTTTTTGTCAAAAAAAACCCCAAGAAAATCTGCTAAGAAATTTAGCAAAATGGTGGTCGAACTAGTGAGAGGCAAGCCACTGAGTTGAAGAACACGGGTTGACAGCGGGAAATGAAATGAGGGATACCGGGGACTGCCCTCCTTTTATACCATGCGTGATGTCAGGGGCCAGCCGACGTTGGGGGGCAGTCCCTGCCATAGACTGCTAACTAGAAGTTTTCCGTGGGGTCCTGCCACCTGACGGCTTCAGTCCTACCAGTGTTACCTGCTGCAAGAGCTGACTCTCGAAGTAAGATCAGTTCTTACCTCTTCCGTGTCCTCAAGCAACATTCCTTGCCTGTCCCATGGGCCAAAGCAACAGCTCACTGCCTCTCCCACTGGCCCAAACAACAGTCCCCCACCACCACGGACTCAAGCAACAGCACCCATCTCACCTGTGGGACCAAGCAATATAACCTTGCTTCTCCCCTGTGTCCAAGTAACAGTCCCCCAACCTTAACTATGGGCCCAGACAGATCTGTGCCACCTCTCCCTTGAGCCGAAGCAACAATTCCATGTCTCTGATTTAGGGCCCAAGGAACAGTCCCCCCAACTCTCTCTCTGAGCCCAGAAACAGTCTCCCTTGGGTCCAAGGAATAGTTGTCAATCTCTCTTCTGGGCCAAAGTAATGGTACCCAACCTCCCATGGCTCCAAGCAGAATTCCCACCCTGTCCTGAACCCAAGTACCAGCCCTAAGCCTCTCCTGTGGGCCCACACAACATGTAGTTCTTTCCTGGTCCTAGCAGTCCCCTGGCTATATCATAGGCCCAAGCAACAGCCCCAAACTGCTACATGGGCTCAAGCAACAGCCTCAAATGTCTCCTGTGGGTCCAAGAAACAGTCCCCATCTCTACCGTGGGACCAAGAGACAGCTCTGCACTGTACACAAACTACAGTCGTCATCTGCTTCCCTGGGCTGAAGCAACAATTCCATCTCTGCATTGTACCTAAGCAACAGTACCCATCTTTCATCTGGGCCCAAGCAATAGTCTCTCACTTTCCCATTTCTCACTTGAGCCCACTGAACAGTGCCCCTCCATTCCCTTAAGCTGACAAGGTCCAGCCACCTACTTTTACTGAGATTCGTAACAGCCTCCCCTTCTCCTCTGGGCCCAAGTAAAAGTCCTCCTGCCCTTCTGTTGGGCCAAAGTGACTGTACCCCATCTATCATGGGGCCGAGCAACAGTCCCTCACATCTCTTGTGACACAATCAATAGGATATGCAGTATTAACACTTTGCTGAATTATAGTTGTTTTCCAAACTTTTTAAAAAATCAATAGTATTAACTGCAGTAAACTTTTCTCCTTACCTCTTTTCTCCAGCTTTAATAACCGATGGATCTGTCAAGTTCTCACCAACACCTTAAAGCAAAACCGAAATGTAAATATATTTATATATTTCTAACTTTTCATTGAAATCTGAAATGTGGTACTGCATCCCAGTTTTAGTGAAATATCATTATGGCTGTCGCGAAGCCTACAGTCATCTTGCTGAAGCTCAGTTGGAAAATGGCTTATTGTGGAACACGTGTTTTGGACTTTTCAGTGTATCCTTCCACTAATGTAAATCACTATGGCATTTGAATTAAATAATCCCCTTCTTTGTGTTTAAAGATCATGTGCAACACTTTATTTTTTACTGCAAATGGTAGTGCTAATCAAGAAATGCTTTTAAAACAGTGACCTAGTTGCTTTTTACCCCCTCTGCTTAATAAATACTGTAATTCTGCTTTCATGTTCGTAGCTCTGTTTTCCTTGGAGTGCTGTCATTTGTTCCAGATGCTCTGCTAATCTGGGCTGCCAGTGCCTGCAGCGTCATGACATCAGTGGGTGGTCTGTGAGCATTACCATCTGTCAGAGATGCTGTTCCAACTTACTATTTCTTGGTCAGCAAGGGGCTGCAGTCAGGGCATTTTGGTTTGATTTAACACACTCTCATTACACTTACACTGAGTCCTTCATATTTTCTTTTAAGTTGTCAGATTTACATGCCTTAAAAGACTATCATTGCAGGGTTTGTCTGTAATCTCAGTACTGGAGTGGCCTGAGTTAGTGTTTGACCTACTCTCAAAATTTAATGCGTTTCCTGACAGTTTAAATAGTATTGCTGGCCGGCCCGGTGGCGTTGAGGGCTGAGGCACTGAAGGCCATGCCATTACTGGTGATGCCCGCCGACCGGTTTCAGAAACGAGCCCGGGTCATCGGAGGTTGGCAACGGGGGGGGGGGCAGAGCTGGATGGAGCTGCCTCCTCTCCAGGGAGATGTAGCAGCATCCCTCAGCTGATAGCTTCCTCCTGGTGGAGGCTAGGGGCAGCAGGGCTTAGAGGGTGCCAAGGCACTAGGCCAATGGGATGGGGGAAAAGGGGTCATGACTGGGGCTGTAAGGTGCATGCGTGCCTCCACACGCATGCGCTCCTACTCCTGGGGCCCCTGGGAGAAAAAACGGAAAAATGCCGGTGGTAGGATGAAGACCGACCCCCTGCAGGCGCCGCTCCCAGGATGGGCATAAGGTAAGCACCAGTAATTCCGGGTGATGGGGCTTGGGGGGTTGGTCGGATGGAGGGCTCTCCGGAGGAGTAGAAAGTGTGACATGATAAAAAAATAAATAGTACTGCTGACAGTTGCTCTGCAACAAACAGTGCAAGTTCTACCGTCCTATTTACCAATATAATCATTTTATTTTCCTGCTTTTATAATGCTATCAACTTGTTAAAGTTTGTTACAGTCAGTGTTGTTTGAAACCAGATATATGGCAATATGGGTGCATGAGAGTTATGCCTCCTTTATAGTGCACTGCTCAGTAATATATCTTTATGGATGAAGTATTCTATTATGGAGGCGTGTATGGGTGAAGGGCAACAGTACACATGTGTGTAAGTTGTAGGTTACTGTTATCTGTACTGATTTTTGTGCCCAGCATTCTTCTGAATGTCTGCATGGGTGCACAGTACTATTATGGGATGTGTATAGGCGCAGGGCAATGGTACAAATGTGCATATGTGTGCAGGGCACTTATGTACTGTTATTTTAGTTCAGGTCATGGTTGCATATATTTGTATTGATGCAGGCTACTGTTATGTGTGTATATGGATGGAATGCAACGGTACTAATGTGTGTATGGGTGCAGCACACTTACGCCCGATTACTGTAGTGCACAACACAGTTACATATAGTTGCATGACTGTGGGTTACTGCTACATGACTGCGCATGGGTGAAAGGTCATGGTATAACGCTCTGTGTGTTCAGGGCACTGCGATGTTTAGGAATATGTTGATGAACATTGATATGTACCTATATAAGGGTTTTGGTAATGGTGTAGTATTGTACATGTCTGAGAGGAAATATAGAAACACAGAACCTGACTAAAGAGAGACTGAATATCTATCTACTCTGCCCTTGCTATACTAACTCACTCCACTGGGCTACTATGCTGTTTTACTGTACACCTTCCCCCCACTACCACACCTCGAGCCTTTACTGCCCCCTCCTGGGGACTATGATTCCTCTTGCTCTGTCCCAGTTCCATTTAAACCCTTGAAGGGAATTTACATCCTACCAACCTCCACTCATGCTACTAGTGACTGTAACCCTATTTTGTACAAATAGGACATAACAGTTTACCTTCTTTATATCAAAGAGAAACGTGTATGTTTCAATCATGTACCCACACTCCCTGCTGGATTTCAGTGAATAGATATTTAGAGCCATAGTCTGTCTAGGTCTTTCCTCAGGTGAGATCTCCAGAACTGGTCATAGCACTCCAAGTGAAGCCTCACATGGGATCTGTGCAGTGACAGAAGAAAAAATTACTCACCATAGTAACGTTGTTTCTTCTAATGGAGTCTTGCTGTATGCAGTTAGCCCCAGCACTTGAACTGCCCCAGAGTGGAGAGAGTTAACTCTATGCAGAAGCATAGAACGTTGAGCTCGAGCTCAGTTTTCAAACCTCTGTCTCTGGTACTTACCAGTGTAACCATCAGATTCTTACGATTGAACTAACTAGTACAAATAGTGGAAATTGTTTATAAAAGCCAAAGGCAACAATTTGGACCCCAAAAGACTCAAGTTGAGAACCCAAGGAAAAAAGGTAGTGACTAAATATGTATGTGTATATATATATATATATATATATATATATATACAGTATATATATATATATATATATATCTATATATATACATATATATATCTATCTCAACATAACAATAACAAGAATAAAACAACTACCCCACCCTAAAGAAGGAGGGTACAAGGTACACCCCTGAAGTGCAACACTGTACCTGCCGGCCCACTTCCCAAAAACTAGGTTCTGAGAGGGGAAGCAGGGAGGCAGGTAAGAATACAGCAAGACTCCATTAGAAGAAACAACATTACTATGGTGAGTAATTTCTTCTTCAAACATGAAGCCTTGCTGTATTCTTTTTTTTTTTTTTTAATTTCCTTTTATTAAGTGTTTTTCCATCAAGTTACACAAAGGGACAGAACAGAATTCCAATACAATCATACAGTGTGCAGTACAGTTTTTGACACATTTGTTTTCTTTTAAAAAGGAAAAAGAGCCGTTTCATATTATATCCCGTATAAGCGAGTGCACTGGATTATCTAATAGATGAAACCACAGGTCTAGAGGTGAACAAGGAGACATAATAAAAAAAAGGGATATCTTTATGGTTGTTTCCCCCAAATTATTTGCCCTAGTAAGATTCAAATGCTAAAATCCAAATTCAGTGAGGTTACATGTTGGATCCACTGATTCCACTTCTGTGTTCGTAGAACAGATCCACCCCGTAGCTCAAGATTAAAGGTCTCAGCTTTATAAATGTCATACATTATTTGTCTCCAATTTTGAACTGAAGGAATCTGAGGTCTCATCCAGCATCTCGTGACTGCTTTCTTAGAAGCAATAAAGCATATTGGGAGTATAGACTTCTCCCAGGGGGGAGCATAGTCCGGATAGATCCCCATAAGAAATTGTTCGGCGGTTAGTTCAACTGGTTCCGAGAAAAGAATGGTTAGTTCGTTTTGAAAAGTTAGCCAGAAAGGCATGAGGGATGGTCAGGACCAGAAAACGTGAGCAAGGGTAGCCCGATGACACCCACAGTTTCTCCAGCACCTCCCAAATGTGTCCGGGAGATATTTCATTAAAACTGAGTGGGCTCTGAAATACCTAGAGCGACATTTCCATGCAAACTCTCTCCAATACGGAAATGAAGTAGACTTTATCTCAACTAGTGTTGTTTTTGACCATAAATCTGAGGAGATTTGTAATTGCAAGTCTTTATTCCAGGAGGACAAAGTAGGGATTGTAGTACTGGGGAGACCAGATTGTAGTTCTATATGTATTAGGCCAAATAGATGGGTTCCCAATCTTCTCTCACTCGCATCAATGAATAGTTTAAGCAAATTCGGAATATGGGTGAGCATTCTAGGAGGTATTATGTTGTTACGGAGGATATGGTTACGAATCTGAAAGTATCGAAAACGATCAGAGACCCTAAGTGTAAATTGAGACTGGAGCCTATCAAAGGGAATAATATACCTTCAGGAGAAAGGAACTGATATATGTGCCATCTGGAAAAGGCTTGGTCCATATAAGTGGGGATGAACTTTTCGTCTTGTGAAATTAATTTACAATATTCAAATATTTTTTGAATGGGGCCTGCTTTTCTTAATTGTTTCCAAAGCTTATATGTTTGAGCTGTTATTCCCGTTAAGGAAGAGGGGCTAAGGGATTTACCATCTGAGAACAGTATCTTCTTTATGTCATGTAAGTCGTTGAGTTGAAATTCTATAGTTTTCCAAGGGGAATTATACGAGTCCGTGAGCCATAGTATTAGGGTTCTTAGGCATGCCGCTTGTGCATATAGGTGAAAATCTGGGAGATTCAGGCCTCCTTGCTTAAGGGATAATTTAAGAATGGGTAATCTAACTTTAAGTTGATTTTTCCCCCAAATAAAGTTTTGAATAATTTTATTCCAGGATGTAAAATAAAACTTAGAGGGGAAATAAGGGATAGTCTGGAGCAGATAAAGAATTCGTGGGAGGATATTGGTTCGGATTATTAATATTTTTTGGTGTAGGGAGATACAAAATGGGGACCATCTATTCAGGTCTGCTTGTATCTGAATTGTAAGAGGTTCGTAGTTAGATAACTTGATAACCCCGGGGTCAAAAGGGAGGTGGATGCCCAAGTATTTTATTTTAGTTGTCCGCCATTTGAAGGGAAGTGTCTTTTTAATCTGGGAAGAGGGTGAATAGTTGAAGGATAGTATCTCAGTTTTATTTATATTCAGCTTGAAGTCTGATAGGTTCTCAAACTGTGTATTTTCCATGTTGACGGGATCGATTGTGAAGGATAGTAGAGTTAGCATGATATCGTCAGCAAATAGCCCCACTTTGTATTCTGTTTGAGCTACCGGAATACCTTCCACCGAAGGGGTGTTTCGAAGGTAAGCTGCAAGAGGTTCAATAAACAAGGCGAAAAGATAGGGGGACAAAGGGCAACCTTGTCTGGTCCCTCTGGCTAACATGAGGGGATGGGAAAGGGAACCATTAACTCTGAGATATGCTTTAGGAGAAGCATGTATTTTTTCTAAACAGGCAATAAACTGTGGTAGGAAATGAAACGTTTTGAGCGTTTCCCATAGGAAAGGCCATGAAACCCGATCAAAGGCCTTCTCCGCGTCTAGACTTATAAAGACCACTGGGATTTGCCTGGACCGTACAAATTCTTGTAATAACAAGACGCTACGGATATTATCCATTGTGTTCCTGCTTTTAATGAATCCAGTTTGATCAGTGTGTATTATATTGGGGATTATGTTTTCTAGTCTTGTTGAAAGTATGGCCATATAAATTTTGTAATCAACATTTAGGATTGAGATTGGTCTATAAGATTTAGGGTCTATGGGGTCCTTGTTAGGTTTTATTATTGGTGCTATTGTAGTGTAATCCCAATGGGGATCCTCCTGAAATGTCTTAAAGAGTGCAAGCAGTTTGGGGACTAGATCTTTTTTTAAACTTTTTATACCACTCTGGGATAAATCCATCTGGACCTGGGCATTTTCCTAACTTAGTATTATTATTAACTGCCTCTTCTATCTCTAATAATGAAATCGGAGCATTTAGGGAGTTAATTTGATGGGGGTGAGGGTTGGGAGGTTGGCTTGGGCCAAGAATTGTGTTATTTCTGGGTAGTTTAGTGTTTTAGGAGGGGAATAAAGTTTAGTAAAATAATCCGTGAAGGCCTTTTGAATGTGGGCCGTTGTATGGTGGGTTTGTCCCGACAGGGGGTTTCTAAGGCAGAGGACTGTAGAGAATGCCTTGCTGTTCCTTAGCTTACGTGTTAGGTATTTAACACTCCTGGGACCACCCTTGTGTATAGTTTGACGCAAGCAGTACAAGGACTGTCGGACTTTACTATCGATTATCTTCTGGAGATCTGCTTTTGTGTTTCTAATCAAAAGTTGGAGTTCTACATCTCCTACCCTAACAAGCAATTGGAAATTTTTAAGTTGGTTAGATAATCTGTGATATTCTAGGTCTCTTTCCTTGTTCTTTCTGGAGGAGTATACTATCAGTTCCCCCCGGATAGTTGCTTTCATTGCATCCCACAGCATAGCTTGGGATATGGTGGGGTTGGAATTTTCTGTAAAGAATCTGGAAATTTTAGATGACAGGGAATCAGCGAAGTCTTGATCCAACAAAATCGCTGGGTTGAGTCTCCAGAACGATCTCTTCCCCTTCCTTCCCAGATCGAGAGAAATGATTAATGGGTGATGGTCCGATAATAGTTTAGGGCCTATACTAATGTCCTGGACAAGTGATAAATGTTCACAGGTCGTCAGGAAGTAATCTAATCTTGAGTAGGTATTAAATCTGGGGGAATAATAGGTGTATCCAGGATCTGATGGAAATATCCTTTGCCATACATCGATCAGGCCCAGATGTTCAATGGACAATTTGAACTGTCTAGCTGTTTTGTTGTTTCTGTGGCTAAGGGGTTTTGAGCAGTCCAACTGGGGAGATAGGGTCAAATTAAGTTCGGCACCAAGCCTTGCTGCATTCTGACAATATGCAGACTACCAAGCAGTTCCCTCAGGAGGAAGGAATGCAGAACCTACTTTGGGGACAGGTTCTGCAGTACTGCTGTACCAAACCTAGCATCACTCCTAGCCTGGATGTCCAGAGAGTAATGCTTGGTGAATGTATGGACTGTTTTCCAGGAGGCTGCTTTACAGATTTCTACCAAGGGTATATCTCTGGCAGCAGCCAGAGTGGCAGCTGTACCCCTAGTTGAGTAAGCCCTCAGGCCTGGAGGGGGTGTTTTGCCCAATTTGCCATAGCAGAATTGTATACAAGAGACAATCCACCTGGCAACAGTCCTTTTAGTAGCAGGCTTACCTTTACCCACTTCACCATAAATGAGAAACAATTGGAGAATCATGCCTGTGTGCTTTAGTATGCTCTATATAGTAGCTAAGAGCCCTTTTTACATCCAAACTGTAACCTTCTTTCCCCTGAAGAGGAATGGTTAGTGAAAAATACAGGAAGAGACATGGACTGGTTCAAATGAAAATCTGACACCACTTTAGGTAAGAACCTCCTGTTGGTTCTTAGGACCACCTTATTATTATGGAAGGAAATGAAGTCAGGCTCAACTGACAGAGCCTGTAATTCACTAATCTGCCTGGCAGAAGTAATAGCTACCAGGAACATAGTTTTCCAGGTCAAGTACTTAAGCTCAGCCAAAGCCAGAGGTTAGAAGGGTGGCTGCATAAGCTGAACAATGCAGACATCATGGTCCCAAGCCGGAGTAGGCTCTCAAAAGGGAGGGTTGATATGAACCAGACCCTTGGAGAACTTTCCCTGCTGAAAGGAATGCAGAGGCAGCTGCTAGGTGAACCTTCAGGGTTGCAGGCCTAAGACCCAGACTAGTAAGGTGAACCAGATAGTCTAAAGCTGTAGCAATATTTGCAGAATCAGTCGAAATGCCTTTCTGAGAGCAGCAAATGCTGAATCTTTTCCATTTGGAATTATAAATGTTTCTAGTGGAGGGTTTCCTAGAAACCTTCAAGATATTCAGAACTCCTTGAGAAAGATGCAGGCCTGCATATTCTAACTCTTCAAGAGCCAGGGCTTGAGGTTGAGAGACTGGAGATTGGGGTACCAAATCCTCCCCTGAGAGGAGGTTAGGAGATTGTAACTCTTGGGAGGAGACAGGGGACGTGACACTGCCAGAGACAGCAGCAGGGCATACACCAAAGCTGTCTGGCCCAATCTGGAGCCACCAGAATCACTGTGCAGGGTTGAGACCTGATTTTTATCAAGACTCTGAACAATAGAGGGAAGGCATAAGGAAACCTGCCCTTCCAGTCCAGAATGAGAAAATCCAGAGGAACAGTCCTCAGGACTGGGGGTCTGCAGCAAAACTGAGGAAGTTTGTGATTGTCTGGGGCTGCAAAGAGATCTGTCTCTGGATGCCCCATCTGGGGAAAATGACTTGTAGGATGTGAGGGTGCAGGGACCATTCGTGATGTCCCTGGGAGATTCGGCTCAGAGCATCTGCCAGTACACTGTCCTTCCCTGGGAGATGAATTGCTATCAGGGAAGTTTGAAGGGAATAGGCTAGAGACCACAGTTTCATGGCCTCTGTGCACAAGGCTGTGGACAGGGTGCCTCCCTGCTTGTTGTTGTACCACATTGTGGTGGTGTTGTCTGTCCTGATCTGCATCAGCTTGCCCCTGACCGATTCCAAGAAGACTTGAAGGGCCAGGAAAACTGCCCTGAGTTCCAGAAGATTGATAGGAAGGAGAGACACTTGAGGGGACCTGAGCCGTGAGGGCTCCCAAATGGGCTCCCCAGCCAAGGAGAGAAGCATCTGTAGTTAGGACTACTGAGGGGACTTGAGAGAGAAATGGAACACCCTGTCTGAGGTTGTCCTGGTCTAGCCACCACTGGAGAGCTTGGACCAGAGTACGAGTCACTGGAATCAATTTTGTGAGAGAGTCTCTTTCTGAGACCAAAAGGACCTTAGGTGGAACTGAATGTCCCTCATCTGAAATATGGCTCCTTGCACAACTGCAGTGGAAGCTGCCATGTGGCCCAGGAGTTGAAGAAATTGCCTTGCTGGACGAGAGACCAGAGGTCAAAAAGAAGAAGCAAGATCTGTGAGGGCCTTTACCCTTGCCAGAGGGAGGAAGGCCTTTGCTTGGATAGTATCCAACTCTATTCCAATGAAAGTAAGAAGTTGTACTGGTTCGAGAACAGACTCTGGAAGATTGAGAAGGAACCCCAGAGAACTGAGAAAGTCTTGAGTGATTTGCAGCGCTGACTTTACCTGGTCGGAGGACTGACCTACAATTAGCCAGTCGTCCAGATATGGGAAGATAGAAATACCCCACCTTCTGAGAAAGGCAACCACTACTGCAAGGCACTTTGCGAACACCCTTGGAGCTGACGTTAGGCCAAAGGGCATGGCTCTGAAATGATAATGGCCTTAAGGCAACTCGAACCTGAGGTACTTTCTGTGGGAGCACCTGATAGGAATATGGAAATAGGCATCCTTGAAGTCCAGGGATGCTAGCCAATCCTCTTGCCTTAGAGAGGGAAGAATCTTTCCCAGAGTCACCATTTTGAATTTTTGTTTTGTGATGTGTTTGTTCAAATACCTTAGGTCTAGAATGGGTCGCCACTTCACTGTCTTTTTTGGGTTAAGGAAGTACCTGGAGTACAGGTCTTTGCCCCTGTGCTGAGTAAGAACTACCTCTATGACTCTGAGAGCCAGAAGAGAAGAGAAGAAATCTCTGCCTCTAGAGCAAGGATCTCTGAGATTGATGCAGGTGGAAAAGACCTGGCCCTCAGTTTAGGAAACCTTTTGAAGCTGAGGGCCAGTCCCTGGCTTACTACCTCCAGGACCCACCTTCTGAGGTAACAGACTTCCAGGCCTGGAAGTAGTAAGCCAGCCTGCCTCCTACTGGAATGGGGGAGTTGAACCGGGCTGACACATCAGGGTGTCTGTTTAGCAGGAGCCTTAGACTGGGAAGAGGATGCAGCCCTGCTCATCCCCCTCCTGCCTCTCCCTCAAAAGAACCCCCTCTGTGGGAAAGGAGAGGAAGCCTGAGCTTGGTAGAAAGGCCTGTGGAAAGGCCTGCCCCAGACTGCTGCCTCTGAGGAGTGGCTTGCCTCTCTTTGGCCTGTGCACCCCTGTAAGTGGTCCTGTACTCATCCATTTTCTTCATGTAAACCTCTGTCTGCTCCCCAGACAGAGAGTTACCCATTACAGGGAAATCCACAGCCTTAGCCTAGGTATCCTGCGAAAGGCTAGTACATCTGAGCCAAGCATGCCTCCTAAGAGACACAGATGTAGCCATGACTCTTGATGCCACATCACTGTAGTCCACAGCAGCATGGAATTGTACCTTGGATGCCTCAATTCAATCAGCAGCCACCTCCTCCAGCTCTTTGGTTAGCTGGGGGAAGGCTTGTTTAGCCAGTTCCAGAACCATATCCCACCTGGACTTCTGGTACCTGGCTGTATAAGCCATATAGTTAGCCTGCCTGAGTCCCAAAGAAGATGCCAAATACTGCTTTTTGGCCATGGCATCAACCTTCCTGGACTCTTTGTCTGGGGGTGTGTGAAGCCAAAGGAATGTTAGCCCTGTCACAGGTTACAGCCTGCACTACCCCAACATGGCTGCAATAACTATAAAAACTCTGTACCTGATCCTGATAGCATGTACCACCAGTCCATTCTCTTATCCACAGGAGGTAGGGAGTTAGGAGTCTGTAAGAAAAAATTACTCACCTTAGTAATGTTGTTTCTTCTAATGGAGTCTTGCTGTATTCTGACTATTGCAGTGATCTCCAACCCTTGAACTGCTCCGGAGAACAAAGAGTTAACTTTCCATGCAAGGCATGGAACGCTGAGCTCGAGCTTGGTTGAAGCCTCTGTCTGCTGTTGTTCGAACACCAATCGTCAGATCTTTATGAGCTATACTCACTGGGAGTTCTGTGTGGAAACTGTAAACTCACACTAGCCAACTGGCAACTAAATTTGATAAAAAGGGTTTTTTTCGGTTTCAAAGCAAAGACTCAAGTCAGGAAACCCAAAAAAACATAACACAACACACACCCAAAATAAAGGAGGGTGAGAAAAGGGCACTCTAGGTGCCAACACTGCTTCCTGCCCACCCACATCCCAAAACCAGGTTCTGAGAGGGAGGTGGGGTAGAATACAGCAAGACTCCATTAGAAGAAACAACAATACTAAGGTGAGTAATTTTTTCTTCAAACAACATGAAGTCTTGCTGTATTCTGACTATTGCAGACTACCAAGCAGTACCTCCATGGAGGAGGGACAGAACCTACTTTGGGAATAGGCTCTGAAGTACTGCTGTGCCAAACCGAGCATCACTCCTAGCCTGGATATCCAGAGAGTAATGCTTGGTGAAAGTATGGACTGTTTTCCAGGTGGCTGCTTGACAAATCTCTAAGATAGAAATATCCCTGGCAGCAGCCAGGGAAGCAGCTGTACCTCTAGTAGAGTGAGCCCTCAGGCCTGAGGGTGCGATCTTACCCAATTTTTCGTAACAGAATTGTATACAAGAGACAATCCACCTGGCAATAGATCTCTTAGTGGCAGGTTTTCCCTTACCGACCTCTCCATAAGTGAGGAACAACTGGAGGTAGTCAAACCTGTGACCCTTGGTGCGCTCTATGTAGTAGCTAAGGGCCCTTTTTACGTCCAGGCTGTGCAGCCTCCTCTCTCCAGAGGAGGAATGGTCAGTGAAGAAAACAGGAAGAGACACAGACTGATTAAGGTGGAAATCTGAAACCACCTTAGGCAGAAACTTCATGTTAGTTCTTAGGACCACGTTATCTCTATGGAAAGAGATGAAATCAGGCTCCACTGACAGGGCTTGCAATTCACTGATGCGCCTGGCAGAGGTAATGGCTACCAAAAACACAGTTTTCCAAGTCAAGTACTTAAGCTCTGCAGTGAACAAAGGCTCAAAAGGGGGTTGCATAAGCTGAGCAATGCAAACATTAAGGTCCCAAGCAGGAGCAGGGTCCCTGAAGGGAGGATTGGTGTGCAACAGTCCCTGAAGAATTTGCAAAATACAGGATGGGCTGAAAGAGAAGAGGGCTTGCCTACTGACAAAAAAGCAGAAACAGCTGCCAAATGCACTTTGAGTGTAGCTGGTCTGAGTCCCAAGCCGTTGAGATGAACCATATAGTCCAGGACTGTAGGCAACCCAGCAGATTTCTGGAGAAATATGCTTACCAGAGCACCAAATAGTGAACCTTTTCCATTTGGAGTTGTAAGTCTTTCTGGTGGAAGTGTTTCGAGAAGCCTTTAGAATATCTAGGACACCTTGAGAGAGGTGCAGATCAGCAAACTCTAACTGTTCAAGAGCCAGGCCTTGAGATTGAGAGATTTGAGATTTGGATACCAAACCCTCCCCTGAGAGGATGTCAACAGGTAGTAATTCCTGGGAAGAGACAGGGGAAGGTGGACTGCTAAGGACAGCAACAGTGGGTACCAGGGCTGTCTGGCCCAGTCTGGAGTGATCAGGATCACTTTGCAGGGTTGAGACCTGATCTTGACTAGTACCTTGAACAGGAGAGGGAAGGGGGGGAAAGCATACAGGAACTTCCTTTCCCAATTGAGTACCACAGCATCCAGGGGGACTGAGCCCAACACTGGAGGTCTGCAGCAAGAGAGAGGAAGTTGGTGATTGTCTGGGGCTGCAAAAAGATCTATCTGTGGAGTGCCCCATCTTGAGAAAATCACCTTCAAAACTAGGGGATCCAGGGACCATTCGTGGTGGCCCTGAGATATCCTGCTGAGAGCATCTGCCAGAGACCACAACTTCATTGCTTCTGTGCACAAGGCCGTAGACCGAGTGCCCCCCTGCTTGTTGATGTATCACATTGTGGTGGTATTGTCTGTTCTGATCTGGACTACTCTGTTCTGAACTGACTTGGAAAAAGCTTGTAGTGCCGGAAACACTGCTCTGAGTTCCAAGAGATTGATGTGAAGCAGAGATTCTTGAGGTGACCACAGCCCTTGGGTGGTAAGATCCCCCAAGTGGGCTCCCCAGCCCAAAAGGGAGGCGTCTGTGGTGAGGATTAGAGAAGGAGACTGAGTGACAAAAGGAACTCCTTGCCTAAAATTGTCCTGATCCTGCCACCATTGCAAAGCATGGATCAGGGTTCGAGTCACTGGGACTAGTTTGGTCAGGGAATCCTTTCTCTGGGACCAGAAGGTTCTCAAGTGGAACTGAATGTCCCTCGTCTGAAATCTTGCACCCTGGACCACTGCTGTAGAGGCTGCCATGTGGCCCAGGAGCTGCAAGAAGTGCCTCGCTGGTCGAGACACCTGAAGGATGAAAGAAGAGGCCAGCCATATTAGTGTCCTTGCCCTGTCCAGGGGAAGGAGGGCCTTTGCTCTTATTGTATCCAGCTCCACCCCTATAAAGGTGAGGAGCTGCACTGGCTCTAGAACTGACTTTGGAAGGTTTAGGAGGAACCCTAAGGAAGTGAGCAGTTGCCGAGTTATCTGAAGATGTGACTTGACTTGATCTGGAGACTGACCTACTATGAGCCAGTCGTCCAGGTATGGAAAAATGGAGATCTTTTTTCTCCTTAGGACAGCAACCACTACTGCCAGGCACTTTGTGAACACCCTTGGGGCTGATGTTAGACCAAGGGCATTGCTCTGAATTGATAGTGGCCTGAGGGCAATCGAACCTGAGGTACTTTCTGTGGGAGCACCTGATGGGAATGTGAAAGTAGGCATCCTTGAGGTCCAGGGAGGCTAGCCAGTCCCCTGGCCTTAGAGAGGGCAGAATTATTCCCAGAGTCACCATTTTGAATTTTGGCTTTAAAAGGTGCTTGTCTAGGTATCTCAGATCCAGGATGGGCCGCCATTCTCCTGTCTTTTTGGGGGTTAGGAAGTACCTGGAGTACAATCCTCTGCCCCTGTGTAGGGTAGGAACCCTTTCTATGGCTCTGAGAGCCAAGAAGGAAGAAACGTCTGCCTCTAGGGCAAGGGCCTCTGAAGGATTTGCAGGTGGAAAGGATCTGGTTCTCATCTTGGGAAATTTTCTGAAGCTGAGAACCAGTCCCTGGCTTACTACTTCCAGGACCCACTTGTCTGATGTTAAAGACTTCCAGTCCTGGACGAAGTAAGCCAGCCTGCCCCCTACAGATAGTGGAGAATCGGCCCGGGCAGACCCATCAGGGTGTCTGCTTGGCAGGGGTTTTAGGCTGAGGGGTGGAAGCAGGCCTGCTCATACCCGCCTGCCTCTCCTCTAAAGAACCCCTCTGAGCAAAAGCAGAAGAGGAGGCCTGGGCTTGGTAAAGGTCTATGAAAAGGCCTGCCCCTGGACTGCTGCCTCTAAGGAGTGGCTTGCCTTTCTTTGGCCTGAGCACTCCTGTACTCGTCCATCTTCTTCATGTAATTCTCTGTCTGCTCCCCAAACAGAGAATTACCAATGACAGGAAAATCCATGGCCTTAGCCTGGGTATCCTGTGACAGGCTAGTACATCTGAGCCAAGCCATCCTCCGAAGGGCCACAGATGTAGCCATGACTCTAGATGAAACATCACTGGAGTCCACAGCAGCATGAAACTTCACCTTGGATGCCTCAATCCCATCCGCAGCCACCCACTCCAGCTCCTTGGCAAGCTGGTCAGGGGCCTGTTTAGCTAGAGTCATCACAGTGTCCCACCTGGACTTCTGGTATCTAGCTGTGTAGGCCATATAGTTAGCCTGCCTGAGTCCCAAAGATGCTGCCATGTACTGTTTCTTTGCCATGGCATCAATCCTCCTGGAGTCCTTGTCTGGGGGGTGTGAAGCCAAGGGAATATTTGCCTTATCACAGGCAGCAGCCTGCACTACCCCAACATGGCTGCATTGCTGGGAAAGGAACTCCGTGTCTGAGCCTGAAAGAGTATACCTCTTGTCCATTCTTCTGTCCACAGGAGGTATGGAATTAGGAGTCTTTAGAATTTTAATTGTCTGTTTCCCAAAAGATTTATGGAGGGGAAAGTACAGTTACGTAAGAACTTACCGTAACAGCAGATCTTCGAGAACAGCTCTTGCAGCAGGTAACACCATTAGGACTGAAGCCGGAAGGCGTCAGGACCCCACGGAATTCTTCTAGCTAACTATCTTCAGTGGGGACCGCCCCCGACGTCGGTCCCGCCCCCGACGTCAGGCATAGTACATAAGGGGGCGGTCCCGCCAGATTCCCCATTTCTCCCGCCGGAGACTCCCGGCCACAGGATGACATCAGAATGGGAGACCGAGGATCCGCCATCAAAGATAAAGGGCGAAGCCCCTGCCCAAGGCTCGTAAGCCATGCCTCCTCCAAGGGAATGGTATGGAGAGATTATGCTGCAAGAGCTGTTCTCAAGATCTACTGTTACGGTAAGTTCTTACATAACTGTACTACCTTACTGAGATACAGCTCTTGCAGCAGGTAACACCATTAGGACTGATTTCCAAGCAATGGCGCCTGTAAGCATTCTGGGAGGAGGAAACTAGGAGAGATATTCAAATTACGTACTTACTGTAATTATGATCTTTCTGTGTATCTTCACCATTCATCACAGATGGGTACTGGCCAGAGATCAGAACCCGAGAACTAATTTTTTTTTTAAAGATAGAGTAGACGATGCAGCATCGGCGCCGGCCCTCGAGCCGACGACTCACGTGGCGCTCGAGGATCAGCCGTTAGGTTGCATCGACTCCCGCCCGCTACCAGTTCTGAGTCGCCGGAGAGGTAAGAGGAAGGGATGGAGGGTGGGACAAGAGAGAGTCCAAGGACAGAAAAGGAGAGAAAACTGAACTAAAGGAGAAATAACGACTGAGAGGACAGCATAGAAGAAGTAAGACTAAGGGATTGGGTAGGGGCCCAATCTCTGGAAACGGAAGGGGGAGAATTTCAGGAGAGAGAGTGAGAGGTAACAGGGATCCAGGACCCTTGTCCGTCACCAGACTGTATAGGAACTGCAAGGAGTTAGCAAAGCTCTTTGCCAGAATTCAAGGCACAGAATAACTGGCAATACCCAAAAGCAGAGTCGGCTATTCTGGAGAAGGACAGGGTACAGGGACTCAGTACTCTCTCTCTAAAGAGATATTTGGTGAAAAAAGAAAAGGAAAAAATTTTTTTTTTTTTGATTAGATGGATAACAGAAGGAGGGCAACCACCAGCTCCTACCCCGTAGGGGAGAAGATATGTAGAAGAGAGGAGTGCCACTCAAATTGTACCCCTTAGGGAAGACTGTCCCCCCCCCGTGTGTCTCAACTAATCTCACTCAAGCAAGGGTGCCGGAAGATGGCAACAGTTGAGGGGGGCTAAGGAAGAAAGGGCACTTTTATATTGGTTTTAACCATACAGGAATAACAAGTGGAGGGGCTACCGCCCCTTTTGCCCCAGAGGTTCCAGCACCTATGCAGTGAAGAGAGGGAAGGCACAGAGGGAGGAGGAGGATTCCAGAGACTGGAGCCCCAAGGGGGATGGTGGGAGGGATTGTGATGAATGGTGAAGATACACAGAAAGATCATAATTACGGTAAGTACGTAATTTGAATATCTTATCTGTGTCAATCTTCCACCATTCATCCTGACAGATGTGAGTACCAAGCCCCCGAAGGGGTTGACTGATTGCCCCTAAGGACAGTGTCCCTTAGCCCTCAGTGGGTGACACACTAAGGGGAACCTTCTGGGCGTGAGGAGGCCCTAGAGTGGGGAGAGGCGAGGCGGGGTTCCCCGGAGAGGAAGGAATTTGCCGACAAGCGCCGTCTTGCCCCTACGGGAAAGAGGTGGGTTCCTGGTGAGCGGAAGCAAATCACCTCGCTGGGAGCCAAGGGTGACAACTGGGAAAGGCGAAGCCATGACGATCTTCTGGTGCAGATCGCTGTCCCTACAACCCTGGTAGCTACCTCATTGGCGTCGTAAGATGCCCTTGCTTGGTGCCTTGCTAGCTCCAGGCCACGTGCAGAGAGAGCAATGGCTTGCCTGGTTTGCTCCGAGTCAGGCAGAGCGGCTAGGAACTGACCTAGCGCTGACCACAAGTACCTGTAATAGGCAGCGTAGTGGGCTTGATGCGCAGAAATGGAGAGAAGCAGCCGTGCATGAGAAAGTCCTCCTCCCCAGAAATCAAAATCCGAGGAGTCCTGATCTGGGGCCAGTCCTGGCGGGCCTTGAAGCCCATCAGGAGTGTCAGGTGCGTCAATCCGGACTGCGGATGAGGCAAGGAGCCTGGAGACTCGGGGAGCACAATACCTGGCAGAGAGGTCCCTAGGGCAGGAACTCCGGAGAAGGGCCCTGCCAGAAATGCATGGACGCCCCGAAAGGAGTGGGCTAAGGTGGCACCACCAGGGTGGCTGTCCCAAAATCGCCTAGAAAGGCGTCGGCACGCATGCTCTGGATTGCTCACAGAAGGAGGAAAGGTGAAGGTCCTCCATCATCCTCATGAGAAGCAGCTGATACTCCAGAGAAATCAGCAGCAGGAGATGTGGACAGAAGGTTCCTCTCCCCAGAAGGGGGATGAGGAGCTGGAGGTCACCATAGGCTCGGGAGGGTGGCTGCTTGGGGGAGGTTGAAAAACCGGCTGTCCAAAGCCCTAACGTAAGCAGGAACTGAGCAGCCACCGCTCTGAACTGTTCCCAGGTGAGAGGCCTGCTAGGACCAAAGATACCTGGGAGCAGGGAGAAGGCGGCAGAGGGAGTGGACAGAGCCGAGAAGAAGTCGGCTGACCTCTGCCAGGGCTAAGGCGGACCACGGACTCCCACGGGGAGTCCTGGAAGACTCTGCATCGGCAACCTGCACAACGCCGGTACTGCCTAGACTGCCCAAAGAACCCCAAGTGGGCGGCCGGGGCGTGAAGGTCAGAAGGACGGTCCCCTGCCTCGAAAGAATGGGACCCTCTCAAGGAACCCGAAGGGAAGGCGGAATCCGCCTCCGGCTCCGTCCAGGACGGGTGGAGTCCCAGAAGAAGGGCCGGCAGCGCCGAAGCCTATACCCTCGACCCTTGGTCGAAGGGTCCTAGCCCTAAGTGGCCAGTCTAGGCAGCTCAGTACCCAGGGCTGCTCCGAAGGGAGCAATCCGGAAGGAGCACCTTCCCCTCCCGTGGCCCTCTCCATAGGCCCCAAAGTTGGGCGACCGAGAGATGTCACAGTAGGTACCACCGTGGGGTCAGGAACCCCCAAGGCTGGGCTGCAAAGCGGTGGTGGCACGCACCACAGCCCGCTGGTCAGCACCACTGACCCTAGCCTAGAAACCCGACTCACCTCGGGAGGGACTGGCCGAGACCAGAAGAAACCTGCTTCGTCCTCCCTTGCAGACAACCGAGAAGGGTGTGACTGCCATTCGACTCTGAGCTGGACTCAGACTCTGAGAGGAAGAGTCCGAGGCCCTAAGCCAAACAGTAGGGGTCGAGAAGGACACCTCCCGAGGGCCCAGGAGCCAAAGCAATCCCCCCGGTCCACAGCACATGGCCGGTGCCAGCAGAAAGTGGCAGGGCAGCTTGGGCCCAGTCCTAGGCCAGGGGCCATCTGCGGCATCATCAAGTCCCACGGTGCCAGGGAGAGCACCTGGGGCCGAGGAGGCGGCGCCATCAGCCACCCAGATCTCGGAGCAGCGCGCCACCGGCTCGCACAAAGCGCCGGCGTGCGACAGCGAGACCAAGCGGCGTCGGCGACCGAGACTCGGCTCCGACGCGCCGGCCGGTGAGACGGACTCCGCGCTGCCGGCGGGGATTGAGGGCGACACAGGCCCCCGGCGCCGTGCTCAGCACCCGCCCGAGGGACAGCGCAGAGGTGAGACATGGCGAGGACGCGACGTGAAGGTGGTTTCATGGTGCACGAGCAGTCAGCGCGCGAATAAGCGCGGCGTAAGCCTGATGCCGACAATCGGTCGGCGCCGGGCGACACCAACACCGACGGACCCTCGGCACCATGAACGGCACTGAAGGCCCAGACGGCACCGAATGATGGGCGTCGAGCGGCCCGACCGAACCCAAGCGGACGGGGAGCCTTCACCCCGAAGGAGTGATTGCTGAACGGCGCCTCCGCCGCTCCGGGAGGCAGGGCGGGCCTCCTGCGCCCGCGGAAGGAACCTCGGCCCGCGGCTAGGCTAGAAGAGGCCGAGGCTCCTCCTCCGCAGAGTCCGTATAGAAACGGGAGGGACCCGGAGGAGGCCGAGAAGCAGCTTGGCCCAAGTGCGCGGCCTACCCCAAAGTCGGCGGAGCTCGCCCGACCTTAAGCAGCTGTTTCCAAAACTCGGCGGTCCGCCGAGAAGCAGGCGTCGCACGAGTCATGTCAAAATGTGAGCGGCCAAAAGCTGAAAACACCAGTCGCCTTAATTCGGTGACTAGTACTCGCGACACACCGAGCACCGAGCATAGAGGGGCCGCCCTGTCTTCTCCGATTTTTGCCCTCCGACACACGACATGACCTCGGAGAAAAAAACACCAAAACAGACTCGACATCGCTTTAAATGTAATAAAAGGAAAGATCTTACAGCGACGCCGAGTGGAGGCAACACAGAACTAGTAGACCGATGACTAGAGACGCAGGCTTCAAGGCCTAAAATTTTAGTATAGCAGCTTCTTCAGGCTTCCCATGAGGCGAATTTCGGGCGGGAGACGAAGAACTGGTGGCAGGTGGGTTGATGCAGCCTAACGGCTAATCCTCGAGCGCCACGTAGTACGTCGGCCTCGAGGACGGCGCCGATGCTGCATCGGCTCCGCCTATCTTTTTAAAAAAAAAAAAAAAAAAAAAAGGCTCCCGCGGGGTCCTGATCTCCGGACAGTACCCATCTGTGATGAATGGTGAAGAATGACACAGATAAGATCTTTAAACAAGTCCTGACTCTAGCACAGGAGACCCTGTAGCATGGCCAGGCCGAAACCGGCTCTCTGCCGTGATGTAATATCCAGGCTATAATGCCTAATAAATGTGTGCACAGAGCTCCAAGTAGCTGCGGCACAAATGGCAGAGGTGGAGACGTTACGTAGTGCTGCAAAAGAGGTAGCCACCCCCCTTGTCGAGTGGCCCCGGACTGTACCCGGGAGGGGCTTCTGCTTGCTGTCGTAACAAAATGAGATACACTGGACAAGCCAGTGAGAAAGAGTCTGCTTTGCGACTGGTTGGCCCAGCATCCTCTCAGTGAAGGAAACGAATAACTGCTCCGACTTGCTGAGCTGTTTAGTTCTGTTCAGGTAGTACCTTAGACAGCGGTGAACATCCACGGTGTGAAGCAACGCCTCTCCTCTACTGGAATATTTGGGAAAATATACAGGCAAATCGATGTCCTGGTTGAGGGTGAGAGCAGAGACCACCTTAGGCAAGAATTTTGGATTCATCCTCAGAGACACTCTGTCCTGGTGGAAAATTAAATAAGGCTCCCTGCACATAAGAGCGTGAAGCTCGGAAACTCTCCTTGCTGACGTGACAGCAACTAAAAATAACGTCTTCCACGACAGAAAACGCAGCTCGCAATCCGCGGCAGGTTCAAAGGGGGGGAAGCGTGAGTTGTTCCAGGACAAAGAGTAAGTCCCACGGAGGAACTGGATCCTTAATGGGTGGCCTAAGGTGTAACACCCCTCTCAGGAAGTCTCGAGAGGCATCAAGCTGTGCCACTGTGCGCTGTCCCACTCGGAAGTGGTAAGCCGAAATCGCGCAGAGGTGCACTTTAATAGAGGAGTAGGCGAGACCCGAATGGAATAGGGCAAGCAGGTATTCCAGCACCACTTTCACCGGGCATCCTAGAGGGGGAAAGGCCGCATGCTTGCGACCACAAGAAAAACTGCGCCATTTCATGGCGTACGTTGCATGTGTTGCCGGCTTTCTGGTCGCGGAAAGAACTTCCGCCACCTCTTGCGAGACCCCGTGTCACAAAATGGCTATGTCTGTAGGAGCCATGCATGCAGGTTCAGTGAGCGTAAGTCCGGGTGGACCAGTGAACCTTCCTCCTGAGACAAGAGATGGGAGCTGAAAGGCAACCGGATTGGAGGTTCCCGGGACAGCTGCGTTAGCAAGGGGAACCAGATCTGTCTGGGCCAGAAAGGGGCTACCAGGATCATTGTTGCATGCTCCCTGCGCAGTTTGAGAAGAACTCTCTGGATCAACGGGAAGGCGTAGAGGAATCTGTCTGCCCAGGAGAGGGACAACGTATCTCGCCAGAAAACACCAGGCCCTGGATCTAGCGAGCAAAAATTGGGCAGTTTTGCGTTGGATGGGGAAGCGAATAAGTCCAGTTCTGGAGTGCCCCATCGAAGAAACAGATCCTCTGCTACCCCTTGAAGAAGTTCCCATTCGTGGACCCTGGCCTGGGAATGACTCAGGCCATCTGCGATTATGTTGTCCACTCCAGGAATGTGAACTGCAATCAGGCTCGCGCCATGTCGGATTACCCAATCCCACACTCATCGCTTCCTGCAAAGGGGTAAGTGTGCCTCCTTGTTTGTTGAGGTAATACATCACCGCCTCTATTGTCTGTTTGAAGCATAAGAGTATTCGGCTGGATTCTGACTGAAAGGCCTGCAGGGCGTAAGGACCGCCCTCATCTCTCCAGAATGTTGATGTGGAGATGAGCTTCTTGAAGAGTCCACGTTCCCTGGGACCTCACCCCGCTCAGGTGTGCTCCCCACCCAGCCCTGAGGCGCCTGTGGAAAGAATCATCACGACGGCCAGTGAACGGAACACCCGCAGAGAGTGTTCCTGGATCTAGCTACCACTGCCAGTCTCGAATCACGGC
Organism: Neoceratodus forsteri; assembly: GCA_016271365.2. Taxonomy (NCBI): domain Eukaryota; kingdom Metazoa; phylum Chordata; order Ceratodontiformes; family Ceratodontidae; genus Neoceratodus; species Neoceratodus forsteri. The sequence goes on from CM028129.1 coordinate 691,996,795, forward strand.
ATTCGTGATTCTGACCGCTGCTGCATGTGGTCTTGCCTTTGGTCCCACTGCACCTTGAGCATCCACTGAGTTACCCGCATGGAGCCTTGCCAAAGGGGCGGTTGAATGGCCACAGCCATGTGTCCGAGCAAGCGAAGGACCAGCCTGGCAGGGGCAGTCTTCTTAGCTGAGAGGTCCCTGATGGGGGATCTGATGCATTCCGCTCTTTCGTCGGGAAGAAATGCTTTCCCTTGGATGGTGTCCAGAACTGCGCCTATGAACTGCAGCTTCTGGGACGGTACGAGGGGAGACTTCTCGTAATTGATTAGGATGCCCAGAGACTGGAACAGAACCTGGGTGCTCTGGATAGCTAGCAACAACACCTCTCTGGAGGTGGCCATGAGAAGCCAATCGTCCAGGTACGGGAACACATAGTGGCCCTGTCTCCTTAAAGACGCTGCCATGACTGCCATGCACTTGGTAAAGACCCTGGGGGCCGATGACAGTCCGAACGGAAGAGCTCGGAACTGAAAGTGGTGGCCGAGAAACTCGAAGCGTAGGAACCTCCTGTGTGCTTGAGGCAAGAGGGATAGCAGGTAGGTGTCCTGCATGTCTAGAGATGCCAAGAAGGCGTCCTTCTTTAGCATGGGGATGAGACCCTGAAGGGTCACCATGCGAAATTGTTTGTAGGCGACCGACATATTGAGGTCGCTGAGGTCCAAGATTGGACGGAGGTCCCCTGATTTCTTCGGAACCAGAAAGAAGTGGGAATAGTATCCGGATCCTATCTGGTTCTCTGGAACATACTCCACCGCTCCCTTTTGCAGAAGCACGAGTATTTCTTGCCTGATAAGCAATTTGTGCTGACCCGAGTAATGGGAGAGCAGAGGAGGCCTCGAGGGTGGCTTGTCTGCGAATTCTATAAAGTGGCCTCTTTCGACCAACTGAAGGACCCACCTGTCGGTGGTTATGGACTGCCACCCTGGCAGGTAGTCCATAATCGCGACCCCGACCTTGATGTCCGTTGATCCTGAGGGGTGGGGCCAGGAAGGGTCATGCTGTGGCGGGCGGAGGACCAGCGGGCTGAGCCGGCTTAGCTGGGCGCTGACTTGGCCCGTGGACAACTTTCCTGGGCTCTCAGAAAAAGGAGCCTCTCTGTTGTGGTCCGATCTTGGGACTGCTGTCTCTGCGTCCCAGCCACGAAAATGGCTTTGGTTCCCACGAAGAACTAAGCCTGGGTCGATACATTGCCTGGACCGACCTTACCGGCTTCTTGGAGTTTGGTGAGGACCTTCTCAGAGGATTCACCAAAAAGAACTTCTCCGCCAAAAGAGGCGTCCAGGATGTTCTTCTGGATGTCCGAGGTGAATCCGGAGACACGGAGCCATGAGTGTCTCCGGAGGCATACGCCCGAAGCTGCCGCTCTGGCCGAGGAGTCCGCGGAATCGTACGCGGCTCACAGTACCTGGGTTCCCACGTCCGAACCCGTACGGAGGAGTTGCAACATCTCCTTCTGCTCACCGCCTGGCAACTTGTCCGGCCAGATCCAGTCCCTGCTCCCACAAAGCATTTTGGAACTGTACCATGTGAGCTAAGTAGTTCAGGGATCTGATGGCGCAAGTAGCGGAAGCACCGCATAGCCCTCAAGCGCCCAGCTGTTTGGACTCGGGTCCGTGGCAGGGGTGCTCAAATGTTGTGGTCTCTGGGACCGGTCATGAGAGGCTGTTATGACCAGAGAATCGCCAGAGGATGTGAAGCCACGACTGGTCTTCCTTAGGGCCTTGTACAGGTGGTCAGCTTTCTTCGCATCGCTGGAGTGAGTGTGGACTTCCCACGCCTGCCTTGGTGACGCCCACGAAAGTGTCCACCAAGAGTGGTACCACCACAGGCTTAGGATCTTTCTGCCAAGATCCTGGCGGGCGTGAATCTCCGGGTCTAATTTTCCGCATCCCAGCCCATGTTCTCTTGGATATGCCTCATGATCTCTGAGAATGATGGGTCATCCAGAGGAGATCTAGGAAGCTCCGTGGGTCGGAGAAGGGGTGTTGATCGGAGAGGGGATCTGGATCCTTCCAGAATTCGATCCTGTCCTCCGTCAAGGCGAGAAAGCGGCGTCCTTCTGGGTCTCTTAGGGCTGGGTGACCATGAAGAAGATCTGGACGGAGGTCTCCTTTTGTCTGGACTCCCCTAGGAGGATCCGCAGGCCCTGGGGGAAGGTACTGCCTGCAGCCCCAGACGGATAGGGGCACAGGGGCAGTGGGGTGCAGGTGGTGGAGGAGGAGGAAGAGGAGGAGGTGTGGGAACCACATCCTTTTTTATGGTGTCCCACCAGTAAGTGAACAACTCCTTGACCTCGGATATGGTGAGGCCTGACGACGGACCGGGCGCCGATGGTCGGTCGTCGAGTTCCGACGTCGGCTCCCCAGGGATCTCAGGTTCCGCGAGGGTTCCCTGGGGTGCGACAGGACCGGCTTGCCCTGTCTGGTCCTCGGGCTGGGTCAGCTCCTCCTCTGTAATCGTCTCCTGACCGACGTTGGTGGGAGGCGTCGGGGTCCTCTTCTCAATGGGTATGGACGTCGGTCCCCCGGCCGACGACCGAGAAGACGTAGGCCTAACTGGCGATGGGCGTCTGGCAGTCGACGGTTCCTGGGACCTATGGTGTATGGCCAGCGTCGGACGAGCCGGCGCCGGGACCGACGACTTATTCAAGGAGGTAAGCTCTTTGGTCTTCCTCTGGGGAGGAGGAGGCAAGGAGGCAGACCTGACGTCGGGTTTGGAACGGCGGGAACCAGACTTGTGGTGGTGATGGCGGTCCCCCGACCTAGCCAGGGCCTTAGAAGAGGAAGATGAGGAAGGCTTGGAGGTCTTGGCCTGAGAGACAGAAGAGGAACCAAGGAGTCTTCACCGCATGGGGAGGCTGAGAACGGGCCCGGGAAGGAGAGCGTCGGAGCCGAAAACGAACCTTTTTCCCGAAGGAAGAATTAACCGAACATAAGGCCGCGCCGCTAGAAACGAGCAAGGGTTAGACATGCAAGTCGACGGCGGGAAAGAACTGGGAATCTGAGGGACCGCCTTTATGTACTCACGCCTGACGTCAGCGGGACCCGACGCCGGGGTGGTCCCCGCTGAAGATAGCTAGCTAGAAGAATTCGTGGGGTCCTGACGCCTGCGCTTCAGTCCTAATGGTGTTACCTGCTGCAAGAGCTGTATCTCAAGTAAGATCAGACAATCTCCTGGACTCTGGGATGTCCATCATCTCAACAAAATCAAGCTCCTCCTGATCCTCTACTGCTTCTTCCATAGGAAGTTGGAGGTTTCAGCCACTTTTTGTAAAACAAAAAGTGGGAAGGGACTCAGAAAGCCTAGGAAGAGAAACACCTGAAGGTCTGTCTGGGGAGATGTCCGGGTCAATAGGCACATCCAGACTTTCATAATCACCATCATCATCATTATCTTCATACTCTCCTCCTCCTCTTCCGGTTCATAAAATTCTTCTAAAGTATAATTGGAACCGGGGAACCCAATGGAACCGAGCCCCTAACTGATGGTGCTGGTTCGGCTGGAACCGGGTTAGCGATTGAACTATCCTTATCGCTTTGGCTATCTCATCAGCGGTCGGAGAAAGAACTTGTGGATCCGAACCGGATGATTTATCCCTTCTTTCTTTTTAACCGAACAGACTCCTCAAAATCGGTTCTCCTTTTGCCCGAAGAAGTTTAGCCCCTGGTCAGAGGGCACTCCTGGTTCAGTTGGAACTGAACGGGCTGTCCATCTGGGTCAGCGGACTCGGGCTCCCTTCCCTCAGTCTACCTACTCTCTTATCCAGGGTAGCTTTGGGAAAACTTTTACAAATTTGGCAGTCTGCATTAAGGTGGTCAACCCCAGACAATAAACACAGGTGGTGTGGGGTCAGCCTAGCAAAGGCTTCCCACACACACACTACAGTGTTGAAACCCAGTGGGCCCGGTTTTTTCTTGGGTTTCTCAGACATGGCCAATCCTAACCAAAACTTAGCCTTTTCGACAATCCACGAGCAAGACACTCCTATCGGTTCTGACCGTGTGCATAGGTCTTAAAAAACGTAATGAAATCCGTTTTTTAGAACCGATACGGACCGGTAACCACACTCTAATAAAGACAAAAGGTTTTTGACACAAACCTGATCAGCTCAAACCGGACCGATCCAATGTTTACAAGTTCCACACAGAAAACTAATATAGAAAACCTATCTAGCACTCACGGTACCACAGACAGAGACTTAAACCGACAGGTTAGAAGCAGAAATTCGGTTGAAACCGAGCGAAAAAACAACACTTTAACCGACTTTTTTGAACCGAGCGAAGGAGAAATCTCCGGAGCGACTGTTCAGTGAGGCGGAGTAAAGAATCTGACGGTTGGGGTTCAAACAACAGCAGACAGAGGCTTCAACCGAGCTCGAGCTCAGCGTTCCATGCCTTGCATGGAAAGTTAACTCTTTGTTTTCCGGGGCAGTTCAAGGGTTGGAGATCACTGCAATAGTCAGAATACAGCAAGACTTCATGTTGTTTGAAAATCTTTTTTGTCCGTTTCCCCAAGGACTTGTGAAGAAGGATAGACAATCTTTTGGACTCTGGGATGTCCATCATCTCGACAAAATCAAGCTCTTCCTCCTCCTCAGCAGCTTCAACCATTGGGAGCTGGAGGTTTTCAGCCACCTTCTTTTAAAACAGAAGTGTGAAGGGACTCAGAAAACCTGGGAGGAGACACTGGAGGTCTGTCTTGGGAGATGTCCGGTTCAATGGGCACATCTAGACCTTTAAAGTCGTTACCTTCGTCTTCATCCCGGGATACTCTTGTCTCCTTCCACACCTAATAAAAACATCTGGATCGTAATCCGGCGGAGTTGGATCAGCGAACTGACGCCTAACCAGCGGTGCGGTTCCAGACGGAACAAGTGAGCGACTGAACTAACTAATCGCTTTGGCTATCTCGTCAGCGGTTGGAGTATGTGGTGCTGGATCCGAATCAGCTGACTTAAATTTTCGTTTGGCGGAACCGACCCTTGAATTGGACCTCCTTTGCCCGAGGAGGTAATAGCCTAGATCAATGAGCACCTCCTCAAGTTCGGCCTAACCAAATTTGGATGGCCATCTGGATCTACGGACTTCTCATTCTCCCTTTCCTTCAGCCTACTCAATTTTTTCCAGAGTGGCTTTGGAAAATTCTTGCAAATCTAGCAGTCTGTTTTGAGGTGGTCAAACCTCAGACAGTAAACACAGATGATGTGGGGGTCGGCCTTGGCAAAGGCCTCCCCACACTCAGAACAGTGTTGAAACCCAGTGTTACCAGTTTTTTTCTTGGGTTTCTCAGACATGACCAACCTAAACAATAACCCTTAAAAGCTTTTAAGCCAGGTAATAACCAACTGATTGGTTACAAACCGTGTTCTGGGTTCTGAAAAAAAAAAAAAACAGAAAAAGTCCAGTTCTTTTGAAACTGATTGGCACCGAAACACCACAATAAATCCCAGAAAAATTTTAAAATAATTAGAAACAATCAGAAAGGTCGGTTCTAACCGGACGACTGATGAGAAACGAGACAAAAATCAATTTCCACTGAATTAAATAAAACACAAGTCACCACCTGTCTACCACACTACCTGTACTGTAGACAGAGGCTGAAATCAAAATAATAAATCGGTTAGAAAACCGAACACTAATTCAAACTCTACAGAACAGAGCAGAGGAGAAATCTCCAGAGCGACTTCACTGTTAGGCGGAGTAAAGAATCAGCGGTTACACTGGTAAGTACCAGAGACAGAGGTTTGAAAACCGAGCTTCAGCTCAATATATGCTCTTCTATAGAGTTAACTCTTCTCGCCGGGGGCAGTTCAAGTGCTGGGGCTAACTACATATTGTCAGAATACAGCAAGGCTTCATGTTGTTTGAATTACCTTGCTTTGCCTACTCTGAAAACCATTCCTACAAAACCTCATCATCTTCAGTGCCTTTCTGTATGCTTTATTGCATCGACTTGTTTGCTGCAGGGAGTCACTGATAAAGCTCTCATATCTCTATCCTCGGTGGAAGTGAGCAGTCTAATTCCTACCATCAAGTATGCTGCACCTGGATTATGCCTACCAAAGTGCACTATTGCTCACAAATGGGGAGCATGTACAGGAAATAATGGCCAGGGAGCCACTGGGCAGCATTGACCACTGCACAATGTGGTTCCCATTAGATATGGGCAGGGAAAGCATCCTGACTAAGACCAAAATCTTGGATTTTAGAAGGGCGGACTTCAGGAAAATGGGTGAAGTCCTAAGGTGGTTCATCGTTAAGGAAGGAATACTGGTTGCTACAGAGCAGTGTGTTAGGCACAGGGGTAAGAACACAAGGGCCAAAACACCCAGCTGGTGCAGCTCTGGGGCTCAAGTATCATTTGTTCCCATGCGCGTGTCTGGGGCAGAACCCTTTAGGTCCTCCTCCGTCTTACTCCTATTGGTGGATTTCGCCCACTGGTAGCGCTCCACCTCCCACCTATGCCTATTGGTGGATTTCGTCCCCTGCCCTCATGGCAGCAGCCTGTAGCTGTTACTTCCCACAAATCTGATTGCTGCAAGTATAATGAATTGAGGGTTTTAAGTGTAGATGAGAATGTTATGGAAATGCTCCCCCCAGCATTGTGCAATGCTTCTCTTTGAATTTTGGTGGCTCAAGGTGTATATCTGTCTGCACCCAAAACAGCCAGACTTCAAGGGTTCAAATCTTAACCAGGAACATTTGTTGTGCTTTGTGTCAAACTCAGTTGTGAGCATTTAATCATGTAAGTGTCTCAAATCATTACCTTTTTTTTATACTGCTAAATTAAGACAGGCGTAGCGAGAGAATATATTTTATTTATAAACTGTAAAAATGGGACAGTACCATGATGACTGGTTGCTGTTGCTGCCTGTGGCAGTGCCATGATGGTTTGTTTCTGTTGGCTGCCCCTGGGCAGTGCTCTTGCTGCCCCTGGGGCAGCACCTGTCGAGTGGTTCCGTGGGCTGCTCCGGGGCAGTGTCCTCGCTGCCCCTGGGGCGATGCCTGTAGTGGTTCCGTGGGCTGCCCCTGGGGCAGTATCTCGCTGCCCTAGTGCGGTGCTTGTACTAGTGTCCCATGGGGTGCCCTTGGGGCAGTGAGGACAGTGCCCCAGGGCAGCCCACGGGAACCACTTCACAGGCGCCACCAGGGGAAGCAGGACACTGTTCCAGGGGCAGCCCACGGCAACCAAATACACAGGCACTGCCCCGGGGCAGCGAGGACACTGCCCCGGGGCAGCCCACTGGAACCAATTACACAGGCACTGACCCAGAGGCAGCAAGAACACTACCCCAGGGGCAGCCAACAGAAACCAACCATCATGGCACTGCCCCAGGGCAGCACCAGTAACCAATCATCATGGCACTGACCCATTTATTACAATCTATAAATAAAATATATTCTCTTGCTTACATCTGTTTTAATTTAGCAATATTAAAATAAGGTTATGATTTGTGACACATGATTAAATGCTCACAACTGAGTCTGACACAAAGCACAAAAAATGTCCCTGGTTAAGATCTGAACCCTTGAAGTTTGGCTCTTTTGGGTGCAGACAGATATACACCTTGAGCCACCAAAATTCAAAGAGAAGCAGTGCACACTGCTGTGGGGAGCATTTCCATAACGTTCTCATCTACACTTAAATGCTCAATTAATCAGACTTGCAACAATCAGATTCGGGAAGTAAAATAGGGATAGGTGGGGGGCGGAGCGAGGGTGCTGCCCCAGGTGGCAGCACTACCAGTGGGCAAAATCCATCAACAGGAGTAAGGCAGAGGAGAAGGAGCTAAAGGGTGCTGCCCCGGGGGCAGCTCTGCCCTGAGAACTACGCTATGGGAACAAATGATTCTCTAGCAGCTCTGGGGTTGTCCAGGTAGTAAGGGAAAAGAAGCTGGCCTATAGAAAATCCAGGAAGACCAAGAGAGAGGTGGATAGGGAAAATTACCTAAGGTTGGCTAGTGAGGCAAGTAAGGAAGTGCGGCGAGCTAAAGCACAGAAGGAGCTGCATATAGCTGAAGGAATTAAGAAGGGGAGAAGTCTTTCTTCGCTACATAAGTGAAAAACAGACAAGGAAGGAAGGATTTTTAGGCTTAAGAAGGGGGCGTGGGTGGACACAGTGCCAGTAACCGAGACTTGGGCATCTCTACACCATGACTGGGACTTTGCAATGCCTGGATATAAACTAGTCGGGAAGGGGGAAGGGTGGCAGTTTATATCAGGGAAGGAATAACTTGCATGAGGGAGGAGTTGGAGGAAGTGAAGGTGGAGGCATTATGGGTTCAATTAAGGTCCAATAGAGGGAGAAAGGTGAGGCTGCTGGTGGTGTACAGACCACCTAACCAGGATGAAGAGAGGGAAAGAGAACTGAGTTCACAAATATTAGAAGTTGCTGGGAAGGAGAGGTGATAATTGTGGGGGATTTCAACCTGCACAAGGTTTACTGGAAAATACCATCAACAACATGTGCTAGGTGTCAGGTGATCCTGAAAGGACTGCAGAGTGGGGTCCTGACTCATGGTGTCACAGAACCAACAAGAGCAGAGGCAATGCTTGATCTTCTGCTCACAAATAGGGAGCATGTGCAGGAAATAGTCAGGAGCCCTTGGGTGGGAACGACCATTGCACAGTGCAGTTCCAGTTAGATACTGGAAGGGAAAGCATCATGACGAAGACAAAAATCTTGGATTCCACAAGGTCGGACTTCAGAAATATGGGTGAAGTACTAATGAGCCTTCTGGCGGGCATCAGAGCAGATATAGGGGTAGCCCAAAGGTGGTTCATCATTAAGGATGGAATACTGGTTGCCACAGACGAGTGTGTTAGGCTCAGGAGCAAAAACACAAGGACCAAAGCGCCCAGCTGGTTCAGTTCTGGGGTTGCCCAGGCAGTAACAGAGAAGAGGCTGGCCTATATAAAATTCAGGATGACAAAAATGAAAATTACGTATCCTACTGTAATTCTTGATCTCTTGTATCTTCACCATTCATTACTGCTTGGGTAGTGCCGGACCTTGCACCCTTCTGAGGAGATTTTTTTTTTGCAGTTGGCTCCAGCACCACCCATGAGAGCAACGCTGCGCATCATGCCAGGCGGCTGTTAGGTGCCACAGACTCCTCCTCCATCTCAGTTCTGGTAGCTGGAGAGGTGAAATGAAGGGTAAAGAAAAAAAGGGGAGAGCGAGGCAAGAGAGCCGAGGGACAGAAAAAGGAAAGGATATAAACCGAAGAAGGAATAAGCTGGTAGAGGACAGGTAGAAGAGGGAGAATACCTACACTAAGGGACCACAGGGCCTTCCATCTGGGGCAGCTCTAAGGGAGGAACAGAGGAAGAGAAAAGGAAGAAGAAGAAGAAGAAGAAAAGAAGAGATGCTGAGAGGGGAGAACACTGCCCATAGATATATTGGTTGAGAAGGTTATAAGCTCGGAACCAAAACCAAGGGAGCAAGAACCCTCCTAATCGGGACTAAGAAAAGTTCAACTGAACTGCTTGTATAGACTGGACACAAAGAAAAAATTACTCACCTTAGTAATGTTGTTTCTTCTAATGGAGTCTTGCTATATTATGACAATTGCAGTTTGTCCCACCATTAGAACTGCTCGGAGGTGAAAGAGTTAACTCCCATTCTAAGAATGGAACTTGAGCTGAGCTCGGTTAGAGAAAGCTCTGTCTGGGTTATTTCAAACCTAAACTGTCAGATCTTCTGAGCAAAACTCACTAAGGTCTGTGTGGAAGCTGTAACCTACACTAGCCAACTGGCTACCTGACTATTAACACATATTCCTGGTCCCAACACAAAGACTCAAGTCAGGGACCAAGTAATAATATAATATAAGCAATAATATGAGATAAAATAAAACATCACACCCCAAAAGGGTGGAAAACATATGATGGGCATAACTAGCGCCCACTAGGCTGCCCACCCCATACCCAAGTAGAAGTTCTGAGAGGGCAGGCTGGGGAGGTCATAATATAGCAAGACTCCATTAGAAGAAACAACATTACTAAGGTGAGTAATTTTTCTTCAAACAACATGAAGTCTTGCTATATTATGACAATTGCAGACTACACAGCAGTACCTCCATGGAGGAGGTACAGAACCTACTTAGGAATAGGCTCTGAAGCACGGCTTGCCAAACCGAGCATCTCTCCTGGCCTGACATCCAGGGAGTAATGCTTGGTGAAAGTGTGTACCGCTTTCCAGGTAGCTGCTTGACATATCTCTAAGATAGGATGTCTCTGGCAGCAGCTAGAGACGCGGCTGTACCTCTGGTAGAATGAGCCTCAGGCCAGAAGGGGAACTTTCCCAGTTTCTGATGACAAATTGGATACAAGAGACAATCCACCTGGCAATTGATCTCTTAGTGGCAGGTCTCCTTTCCGACCTCACCATAAGTGAGAAAAAGTTGGAGGATTTGAACCTGTGACCCTTAGTACGTTCTATATAGTAACTTAGGGCCCTCTTAACATCTAAACTGTGCAATCTCCTCTGCCAGAGGAGGAATGTTCAGTGAAAACACTGGAAGGAGATAGATTGATTAAGATGGAAATCTGAAACCACCTTAGGCAAAACTTCCTGTTAGTCCTGAGGACTACCTTATCCCTGTGGAAAGAAATAAAGTCAGTTTCTACTGACAGGGCTTGCAACTCACTTATGCGCCTGGCAGAAGTGATAGCCACTAGGAAAACAGTTTTCCAAGTTAAGTACTTAAGCTCTGCAGAAGACAGAGGTTCAAAAGGAGGTTGCATTAACTGGGCAATGCAAACATTAAGGTCCCAGGCAAGGGCCGGAACCCTAAAAGGTGGATTAGAATGAAGTAATCCTTTTAAAAACTTGGAAAAACAGGGTGAGCGGAAAGAGGGAGGGCTTTCCTGCTGAAACAAAAGCAGAGACAGCTGCCAAATGTACTTTCAGGGTAGCTGGTCTCAGTCCCAAGGAATTAAGATGGACCATATAGTCCAAAACAATGGGCAAATCAGCAGATTCGAGAAATATGTTTCCCAGAACACCAAATGGAAAACCTTTTCCACTGAGAATTGTAAGTAGCCTAGTGGAAGGCTTCCTAGAAGCCTTTAGGATTTCAAGAACACCCTGAGAAAGGTGTAGGTCAGCAAATTCTAACTCCTCAAGAGCCAGGCCTTGAGGTTGAGGGATTTGAGATTCGGATACCAAACTCTCCCCTGTGCACAGGTTAACAGGTTGTGATTCCTGGGGAGACACAGGGGAAGATGGACTGCTAGTGACAGAAGGAGTGGGTACCAGGGCTGCCTGGCCCAATCTGGGGCAATCAGAATCACCCTGCAAGGCTGGGATCTGATTTTGACTAGCACCTTGAATAGGAGAGGGAAGGGAAAGGCATAAAGAAACTTCCTTCCCAATCTAGGAGAAAGGCATCCAGGGGATTGAGCCCAACACTGGGGCCTGCAACAGAACAGTGGAAGTTGGTGATTGTCTGGGGCTGAAAAAGATCTATCTGAGGGTGCCCCATCTGGCAAAACTATCCCCAGTACTTGAGGATCCAGAGACCATTACGTGATGGCCCTGGGAAATCCTGCTGAGAGCATCTGCTAGGACATTGTCCTTTCCTGGAAGGTGAACTGCTATGAGGGAAGTGTTCAGGGAATAGGCCAGAGACCACAACTTCATTGCCTCGGTGCACAAGGCCGAAGACCGAGTGTCCCCCCCTGCTTGCTGATGTACCACATTGTTGTGGTGTTGTCTGTTCTGACTTGTACCACTTTGTTCTGAACAGACGCAGAAAACACTTGAAGTGCTAAAAAGACAGCTCTGAGTTCCAGCAAATTGATGTGGAGCAGAGATTCCTGAGGGGCCCACACTCCCTGAGTGGAGAGGTCGCCCATGTGGGCTCCCCACCCCAGAGGGAAGCATCCTAGTGAGGGTCAAGGAGTGAGACAGAGGAATGAAGGGACCCCAGTCTTAAATTGCTCTGATCCTGCCACCACTGGAGGGCCTGGATCAGGGTTCGGGTCACTGGGACCAACTTGGAAGGGGGTCTCTTCTCTGAGACAAAAGGCTCTCAAGTGAAACTGAATGTCCCTCATCTGAAATCTTGCTCCTTGCACTACAGCTGTGGGCGCAGCCATGTGCCCCAGGAGCTGCAAAAGTGTCTTGCTGGTGAGAGATCTGCAGAGTGAAGGAGGAGGCCAGAGCCACCAAGTTCCTTACCCTCTAAGGGTAGGAAGGCTCTGGCCTGCTTTGTGTCAATTCTGCACCTATGAAGGTGAGCACCTGAACTGGTTCCAGAACTGATTTTGGAAGATTGAGCAAGAAGCCCAGGGAGGTGAGCAGCTGCTGGGTAACTTGCAGGTGAGATTTTACCTGTTCTGGGACTGGCCTACAATGAGCCAGTCGTCCAGATAGGGAAAGACAGCAATCCTTTGCCTTCTTAAATGAGCCACTGCTACTGCCAGACATTTGTGAATACCCTTGGGGGCAGAGGTGAGGCCGAAGGGCATTGCTCTGAACTGGTAGTGACCTGAGGGCAGTTCGAGATCCGAGGTACTTTCGGTGGGAGCTTCTGATTAGGCGTGAAAATAGGCATCCTTGAGGTCCAGGGAGGCTAGCCAGTCCCTGGCCTTAGAAGAGTAAAATCATTGCCAGAGTTACCATTCTGAACTTTGGTTTCAGAAGGTGTTTGTTCAGATATCTCAGGTCTAAAATGGGCCGCCATTCTCCTGTCTTTTTGGGGTATGGAAATATCTGGAGTACAGACCTTGCCCTGGTGTGAGGAGAAACCCTTTCTACAGCTCTGAGAGCCAGGAGGTTGAGACTTCTGTTTCTAAAGTAAAGGTCTCTAAAGAGTTTGCAGGTGGGAAAGATGTGATTCTCATCTTTGGGAACTTTTGAAGCTGAGAACCAGACCCTGGCTTACTACTTCCAGGACCCACTTGTCTGAAGTTAGAGACACCCAGTTCTGAACGAAGTAAGCCAACCTGCCCCCTACAGGTAAAGCAGAATCGGCCCTGGGCACCCCATCAGGGTGTCTGTTTGGCAGGTGCTTTAGGCTGAGGGGTGGGAGCAGGCCTGCCCACACCCCGTCTGCCTCTCCCTCTGAAGAACCCCCTCTGAGCATAAGCAGAGGAGGCTTGGGTTTGATAAAAAGGCCTGTGAAAAGGCCTACCTCTACCCCTGGGGGCCTGCCTCTGAGGAGTGGCTTGCCGCTCCTTAGCCTGAGCACTCTTATAGGCAGTCCTATATTCATCCATTTTCTTTATATAATTCTCTGTCTGCTCCCCAAACAGAGAATTTCCAACCACAGGAAAATCCATAGCCTTAGTCTGGGTATCCTGTGACAAGCTAGTACACCTGAGCCAGGCCAACCTGCGAAAAGCTACAGATGTAGCCATGACTCTAGAGGATACATCATTAAAATCCACAGCAGCATGAAACTGCACCTTAGATGCCTCAATGTCATCAGCAGCCACCTGTTCCAGCTCATTAGCAAGCTGGCCAGAGGCCTGTTTGGCCAAGGCCATGACAGTGTCCCATCTAGATTTTTGATACCTTGCTACCTAAGCCATGTAATTTGCTTGCCTGAGTCCCAAGGATGCTGCCATGTATTGTTTTTTAGCCATGGCATCAATCTTCCTGGAATCCTTGTCAGGAGGATGTGAAGCCAAAGGAATATTAGCTTTATCACAGGCTGCAGCCTGAACCACACCAACGTGACTGCATTGCTGTGAAAGGAATTCTGTATCAGGACCTGACAGAGTGTACCTCCTGTCCATCTTTTTGTCCACAGGAGGCACAGAATTAGGAGTTTTTAAAATTTTTGTCTGTTTCCTAAATGATTTATGCAAGGGAATAGACAATCTCCTAGACTCTGGAATATCCATCATTTCTACAAAATCAGGTTCCTCTTGTTCATCCACAGCTTCCTCCAATGGAAGCTGGAGGCTCAGCAACTTTTGTAAAACATAAAGTGAGAGGAACTCAGAAAGGGAGATTCTAAAGGTCTGTCTGGGAGATGTCCGGTTCAATGGGCACACCCAGACCCTCAAAGTCACATTCATACTGTTCATAATCATCCTCCCCTCCTCTGGTTCATAAAACTCTTCAACAACATATTCCTGAACCGGTGGAACCGACCGAGACCGACCTTTTACCAGACAGTGGCGGTTCGACAGAACGGAGAAAGTGACTGGACAATCTGAATAGCTCTTGCTATCTCTGCAGCAGTTGGAGAAGGAATTTTGGGCTCCACACCTGCTGATTTCTTGTTTTCTTTACTGGAACTGGCTCCTCCGAGCCAACTTTACGTTGCCGAGAGTCTCGCCCTGGTCAGAGGCACTCCCTCCGTTCGGTTGGCACCGAACCGGCTGGCCATCCGGTCAGCGGACTTTTGGCCTCTCATTCCTGAGCCTGCCAACTCTCTTATCCAGGAGGCTGCAGGGAAATTTTACAAATCTGGCAGTCTGAATTGAGGTGGTCAAACCCAGACAATATACACATGTGGTGTGTGTGGGTCAGCCTTGGCAAAGACTTCCCCACAGGCATCACAGTGTTGAAACCAGTGGGCCGGTTTTCTCTTTGGGTTTTCAGACATAATGCCAGCCTAACCAAAACTTGCCCTTTTAAGCGGCAGTGCAGGCAAGACACCATATCGGTTCTAACCGTGTCACGGGTCTTGGAAAAAACCGTAATGAAATCCGTTTTTTTTAGAACCGATAAGAACCTGGAACCGCACTCTAAAACCTTCAATTCAAGTTTTAAAACAAGCTGATCGGTTCAAAATCGAACCGATAACATTTACAAGTTCCACACAGAAAATAAACTGAAATTACTTACGATACCACAGACAGAGCTTGAACCGAACGGTTTTGCGGTTAAAATAATAATATTCTCGGTTGATTTGAACCGAGAAAACACAGTTTAAACCGAGAAATGAACCGAGCAGTAGGAGAAATCTCCGGAGCGACTGTTCAGTGAGGCGGAGTAAAGAATCTGACAGTTTAGGTTTGAAATAACCCAGACAGAGCTTCTCTAACCGAGCTCGAGCTCCAAGTTCCATTCTTAGAATGGGAGTTAACTCTTTCACCTCCGGAGCAGTTCTAATGGTGGGACAAACTGCAATTGTCATAATATAGCAAGACTTCATGTTGTTTGAAGGGCAGATTCTCTATCCTCCCAACATCCCAACCCCCTACACTCTGGCTGAGAGCTCACAGACTGCCCAGACAGAAATCTGTTCCGGAAGGAGAGCGCCCAACTATGAGGGGGCTAACCCCTCAGCACCTTGTTAAGTGCTAACACTGAAGTGTGTGGGTAGGGGTTAGGCCCTACAAAAGGCAGCTTTGTATGAAGGGTAGAGTGGGAACTCAGTCAGACTCCCTGAAGGCAAGGCAAGGGCAGCAGTTCAAGGTTAAGAAGTGCAGAGGCACCAACCAGAAGAAGCTGAGAATTAAATAATGCCTGCCAGGGAGAACCTTAATTTTGAGGCCGAGCCACAGAGGGACGGTCTCTTCAGCTGTGAACTGAACAATGTGGCTAAGGCCCAGAGGTCACCCTTAGGGGAGTCAGAAAGAGTTCCCTCAGGATAGGAGAAAAAGTCCTACTCGTTCCCCTTTACCTTGAGGAAAAAGATCCAAGCAAGAAGCGGAAACCAGAGTTTTTTTTTTTTTTTTGGCAAAAGGCCAAGGAAAGGAGGAGCGAGAAGGAGGGAGGAGCCGCAGTAGGAGGCCACTGAGGGAAGGTGGGTGGGTATCAGTAATGAATGGTGAAGATACAAGAAGATCAATAATTACGGTAGGCAATGCAATTTTCATATCTTCCCTTGTCAATTCACCATTCATTACTGCTTGGGTGAGCACTGCCCTCTTCAGGGGGTATAAAGAAACCCTGAGGGAACAAGACCCCAGCCTCCTGTTGGTGGGAAACAGAAGGGAAGACCCTGGGCTAATCAGGTGAGAAGCCTATGGTGGAGAGGCTACAGTCGTAGCCAAAAGTATGGCGCCCTTGCAGTTTTTTCTAATAATGCACCATTCCTTCCTGAAAATTGTTGAAATTAAAAAATATTTTGGTATCCACATATGTAGTTCTTTTGTTTGCAGTGGAATAAAACACAAAAAGCAGAAAATTTTACTAAATCTTAGGTTATTCCACACAAAAATCTTAAATGGCCCAGACAAAATTATTGGCACCTTTTAGAGTGGTTAGAAATAATTAGATTTCAAGCAGGTGATTCTCCTTCACTTTGGAACTGAACTCACCTGTGGTGAGTTGCAGGTGCCTGCAATATAAAATCACTCATTCAACCAGTTTGAATGGAGAAAAGGACTCATTCTCCTGTTTTGTGTCACTGTGTGTCCGCAATGAGCATGGAGAAAAGAAAGAAAGCCAGAGAACTGTCTGAGGAGGTCAGACAGAAGATTGTAGCCAAGCATGGACAATCTCAAGGCTACAAATCAATCTCCAGAGACCTTGATGTTCCTGTTTCCACTGTACGTAATGTCATCAGGAAGTTTAAGGCCCATGGCACTGTAGCCAACCTCCCTGGACGTGGCCGCAAGAGAAAACTTGATCGCAGATTGCAGTGCAGGATTGTTCGAATGGTGGAGAAAGCACCTCGATCAACTGCCCAACAGATTCAAGCTGACCTTCAGACACAAGGTACGACAGTTTCAACTCGCACCATCTGTCGCCAACTCAATGAAAGGGGGTTATATGGTAGGAGGCCCAGGAGGACCCCACTGCTGAGAGAGAGACATAAGAAAGCCTGACTGGAGTTTGTCAAAACACACCTGAACAAGCCAAAATCCTTCTGGGAGAATGTCCTGTGGACAGATGAGACCAAATTAGAGCTTTTGGTAAAGCACATCATCTCTATGCTTACAGAAAACAAAATGAAGCCTTCAAAGAAAAGAACACTTTCCTACAGTCAAACATGGAGGAGGTTCAGTGATGTTTTGGGGTTGCTGTGCTGCCTCTGGCACTGGGTGCCTTGAACATATGCATGGCATCATGAAATCTGGAGATTACCAGGCCATTTTGGAGCGCAATGTTGAACCCAGTGGCAGAAAGCTGGGTCTCCGTCAAAGGTCATGAGTCTTCCAGCAGGACAATGACCCCAAACACGCTTCAAAAGCACCCAGGAATGGTTCAAGACAAGAGCGCTGGACTGTTCTGAAGTGGCCAGCAATAAGTCCAGATCTAAATCCCATTGAAAACCTGTGGAGAGATCTGAAAACAGCAGTTGGGAGAAGCACCCTTCAAATCTGGGAGAACTGGAGCAGTCTGCACAAGAAGAGTGGGCCAAACTGCCAGTAGAGAGGTGCAGGAAGCTCATCCATGGCTATAGGAACCGGTTGATTGCAGTTATTTTGACCAAAGGCTGTGCTACCAAATATTAAGTCTAGGTGTCAATAATTTTGTCAATGCCATTTCTTTTCATTTTCTGATTTAAAAGGATATTTTAAATTCTGAATCAAAACAAAGGTTCTGTAATATTAACAGAGAAAGAATTGTGGACACCAAATACTGTTGTTAATTTTAACTTATGTTTAGAGAAATTGTGAGTTATTTGAAAAAAGTGCAAGGGTGCCAATATTTTGGCCACAACTGTAGGAGGTGTCCCCGAGGATGGGGAGATGGAGGAAGCCCTGCAGAAGTCTTCTAGCTCTGGAGGAAAGAGAGCGGGTCCCCGGAAAGTTGAGCGCATCACCCTCGCCGGCCGAGCCAGGGGTGACAACCTTGACAGGCGAAGCCATGCTGTCCCTCTAAACAGATCGCTGTCCCTGCAAGCCTGGAAGCCACCTCATTGGCATCATAAGATGCCCTTGCTTGGTGTCTTGCCAGCTCCAGGCCTATAGCAGAGGGCAATAGCTTGTCTGGTTTGCTCCATATCAGGCATTGATGCCAAGATTTGGGAAACATGACCACAAATGCCTACTGTAGGCAGCATGGTCAGCCTGATGTGATGCAATGCATAACATCGCCGAGAGGAAGAGAACACTCTTCGCCCCCACCAGTCAAACTGTAGGGAATCTGAGTCCGTAGACGGTTGTATGCCAGGCGGCGGCACCGGAGGGCTTTCAGGTATGCCAATCCCGAAGATGGGTTGGGAAGAGTACCTAGAGATTCCAATGGGGCACAATACTTTCTTCCGCACTCTGCTGGGGCTGGAGAAAGGGCGGCTGGCGACTGCCAGGAGCGGATAGACGCCTCCTGGAAGGAATAGGCCAGAATAGTACCACCAAATGCTGGGCACTGAATTCACCGAGGAATTCACGCGTCTCTCATTTGGTACTGTCTCGCCTAACAAAGGAGATACGAAGATCCCTCACCATTCTCAAAAGGAATCGCTGATATTCAGTGAAATTAGCATCGGATGAGAGATAAGCAGTGGGTTCCTCTCCCTCCGAGGAGGGAGACGAGGATGATGGAGAGCTTGAATGTCCAGAGGACTCCTGCAGTGGTGGGGATAGGCGAAACATCTGCTCATGCATGTAACTAACATACGAGGGGAAGGCCGCCACGGAGCCTCTGAACATCTCCAGGATAACGGGCCCGTGGGACCGACATGGCCTGGGAGAGAGGGGTGGCTGCACAGGAATGGGAGAGGGCACCTCACGGTGAGGCAACTGTCCTCTGCTGAGGCTCTGAAATCCGGAAAACAAGGCCCGAGCTGGTGGGATTCCGGACAACAAACCAGGTCATAGAATGGAACCCTGGGGATGCGAAGCCTGGAAGAGCCTAGTAGGGGATCTTTCCCTGTGACGAACCTGGAGCTGCATGGGTCCAAAAGGGCAGCCCACAGCAATGCCACCAGAAGGGTCCCTGGGGCTCGAGAGGGAAAGATGGGGCCCGGCGCTATGGCTCCTACCCACCCCCCGAGGCGTGGCAGGTGAACACCGAGGTGCCTGAACCCTGTCTCTCGATCCCCCGGACTCCGAGAACGCCCTCCTCCTCAACCCCAGCGACACCCTCACCCTGAGGAGGTGCAGCAGCACCGGAATCGGCAGCTGCCACAACCCCCCCAGGAGGGAGAGCCCCTTCCTCTGCCTCCACGCCATCCCCCTCCAGGGACCCCAGACCACCACCAGCCTGGGAGGCCTCAGGGGAGGACGTCAGAGGAGACAGAGGAATAGGCGCGCTGGGCCGCCTAGCACCTCGTCTCACCGGAGACCCTGACTCCCAAGAGTCAGGATGCCAGGATGGGTCCACAACTGAATCATCCTCCTCCGAGGAGGAAGAGACCAGCTGGACCACAATATTGGCCACCCCGGGGGTCTCCAGTGAAACGGCACCGAGAACTGTGCGGTGGCAGCAGCAGCACGGATGACCCTGGACCCCAGCAACGCCTAGACCTGGCCCTGACTCCCCAGCGGTGCCGGCCAGACCGTGGCACCGCCCTAGGCACCAGGACCCGACTCGGCACCACTAGAGGAACCGACCGGGCCCACAGTGCCACAGGCGGCGCCGAGACCCTACACAGCGCCAGAAGGCAGCATCGAGGGTCCACTGATGCCAGGGGGAGCCTGCACCTCCAAAGAGGTGACTGCCGAGGCGATGTCCCCACCGCGGCCCTGGGAGGGACCCCGGCGTTCCTCCGACACCGCGAAAGAGGCTTCCTCTTCGGCAAGAGAAGATGAGGAGGCCTCCTCCTCTCCAGGCCATATAGGCCTGATAGGGGACCTGGAGGAAGGGTCTAGAGACCTTACCTGGGAATCCCTGGAGCGGCACCATCCCCTGAAAGTCGGCAGAGCCTTGCCGATCTTGAGCCAGCCTTGGACTTCAGGGCAGTGGCGGTCCATTGAGAAACAGGCATCGCGCGCATCCATATTATGGTTGGGTCCCAGGCAGCGAGAGACAAACATCATGCCGGTCCGTGACGGGAAAAATGCCACCCACAGGAACACTGGCATAGGCGCGGCCGCCTTCGACCGTTTGCCCCGAACCTGACATGATGCAAAAAATTAAGGCAAAAACAAAGCACAGCTCTCAGCGTCATCAAAAATAGAGAAAAAAAGAACGGTCTTACCAGTGACGGCGTCGAGAAAAGAGGCAGGATGAGGGACTACCTCGTCGACAAACGACAATGAGGCCTAGAACTGAAAATCCTAACCGTGCAGCAGGTGCAGCCTCAATGGCGGGAGAAACAGAACTGAGATGGAGGAGAGTCTCGGCACCTAATGGCCACCTCGGTGCATGATGCAGCGCATTGCGTGGGCTGGCGCCACAGCTGACCTAAAAAAAAAAAATCTCCTGTACCAGGTGTGGCCCGCACTACCTAAGCAGCAATGAATGGTGAAGACTGACAAGGGAAGATCAGCGGTGGACAGGGAAAATTATCTAAGGTTGGCTAGTGAGGCAAGTAAGAAAGTCCTGCAAAGTAAAGCATAGAAACAGCTGAAAGAATTAAGGGGGAGAAATCTTTCTTTCGCTATACAAGTGAAAAAAAAAAGGCAAGAAGGAAGGGATTGTTAGGCTTGAGAAAGGGGAGGAGTTGGTGGAGGATAATGGTGGAAATGCAGATACTCTAAATGAATATTTCTGTTCCGTCTTTACCAAGGAGAAGGACAGACCAGTGCCTACAGGAGGGAGAAGAGGAGCAAGGGGAGAGGGAAACATAGATGTAATGATAGAGGAGGACAGAGTGAGGGATGGGCTGCTAGCATTAAAGGTGGACAAATCACCAATCCAGACAGAGTACATCCAAGGGTACTAAGGGAACTGGCCAAGGAGCTGGCAGGGACACTGACAGACCTATTTAGTATTTCACTAGAGCCAGGCGTGGTACCACAGGATTGAAGAACAGAAATGGAAATTATGTACCTACCATAATTCTTGATCTTCTTGGACGAAGTCTCCACCACTCATTCACACTAATGGGATCTACGCCAGAGGCACTAGGACCCAGACGGGGAGCAAACTTTTCAAGAGGGTCGGTGCAGAGATGGAGCCGCGAGGAAGTGGCACCGCGAGCCATGGCTCTTGCAGTAAAAACTACTTCGGCATCGACCCTCCAACCGCCTCAGTTCCTCTTTTCCCGCTGTCGAGTGTGCTTCAGTGACAACGTCGCTCGCACTCCGGGAGTCAAACTTCAAACTAGCAGCATAGTTTTCAGTTTATCGTTTTGTAATTTATCTTCGAAAGTACAGCGTAGATTTTAATTAAATTTATTGATTAATAAAGAAGTCTTCAGCCCTCCATTGATGGAGTCGACCATGAGCGAGTCAGGTTAATGGTAGGAAACTTCGTAAAGCTGTTCAGTCAGCGGGCTGGGTCTGGTCTGCCGCCCTCCCGGAGGTGGGTTTGACAACAGACGGTCCAGTGCTCAGGGAGATGGCGGTCCCCTGAAAGCATAAAAAGAAATGGTCCCATTAGCAGCACCGTTCAGCCTCAAAATTCTTCTTTATGAGCACAAGTTGAGAAAGAAGGCATCCTCGAGGTTGCCTTCTGGTATGTCTGCATGTGACTGGTCGGTCACTGGGGCTAGGCACAGACTCCTCCCCTCTTGGAGTTGCGGTTTCCGGCTCCGATGCCTGACCTCTTGACGCGGGCCCGTCCCGCATATTGGGCGGGCGCCCGATCAAGCAGTTCACCAGTGGGCTGCTGTTATGGAGCAGTGGGCTTGGAGGTTGGGCCAGCTGCCTGGCCCGGTCACTCGGGCCTTGGGCCCTCGAGGACCAGGTACAGTGGTTGGACCTTCCTAGTTGTGCTACCTTCTTCAGTGCCATTGACTTCGTGCTCAGGTGTTTTCCCCCCTCACATGTCTGCGGCGCAGGGGTCCACACCGACGCCTCCATCTCCTGTTAATTTTCCTTCTTTTCCTTCAAATGGCAGTTTTCGGAACCTTGGGACAGTCTTGGAGCCGTCCATGGCACCGAAGGCTCTGTCAACGCTGTCCATGGTGCGGGAGGTCTGTCGGCGCCATCCACCGTGCCGAGGCTCTGTCAGTGCACGTCTACGGTGTTGGGGGCTCTGTCGGTGCTGTACCTTTTTGGCACCATGTGCTGGTCTGTTTCAGTCGGCGTAACTTCCTGGGTTGGTGCCCGTGTTCTTCATTGGCGCCAATGCTTGTGCGGCGCCATCCGGCCTCCAGGGCTTTTCAACTCTGATCCTTTCCTCTTCTAATTTCTATTCTGATTTTCACTCCTTTTCTGTCCATACAGTCCCCCTGGACTGTCAGGAGATGATTTTGAGCCTGACCCAGATCTTCGTCTGGGTGATGATGTTGAAGGAGCAGGAGTTAATCCTGCTGCACAGCCTGTGGTTAAGACCTTTCCTTTAAGCCTCTGCTGAAAATTTAAATTCCTCTTTCTCTCCAGGAAACAGAAATCGATCCTGGGAAGTTCTTAAGACTCAGTGATCTCTATGGATTTAACTCTGGTACAACCATCTTTTGAGACCCTTTCTCAGATGGTATGGAACAATCCTGCTCTCTTCCTTTCTGTTGCTAAGTCCATAAATAGGAATGGCTGCTCCCAAGGATCGACCCTACTGGCCTCACAAGTGTTTGCTGATCCCACTGTAGTCTTAGCAGAGAATGACAAGGCCGTCCTCCCTCAGGCATCCTCAGCCCGGCCTATCAATAAAGAATCTTGTAAGACAGACACCTTAGGTAAGAGAGTCTTTGCTGCCTCCACCCTGGGTATGCGTATTGCCAGTTACCAGGGCTATTTTTCTCAATATGAGTATGTCCTTTGGCATTTGCTCAAGCAAATGGTAGAAGCACTGCCTGAATCGGAAACTAATTCAGAGCTACTTCATACCATAACAAGGGGCATTGTGTCCAATAACCAACAGGTTAAAGCTGCAATGGACACTTTCAATACTGCTTCTCGAGCAGCGGTGGCGGGCATTTGTACCCGTCGCCACTCTTGGCTATGTACTTCGGGCTTCACGACTGATGCCCAGCAGCAGGTCATGGCCTTACCCTTCGACGGTATGTATCTGTTCGGACCCCAGGTGGAACAAGCTCTGGAAGCCACACAGAAGACTAGGTCAGCAATTAAGATAGCTCGACCTGTACCCACTTCCTCTCGGGGAGTGTCAATAAACATCAATTTCACAACCATCAGTCCTTTCGGGGCAAAGGCAGGGGACTTTAACAAAAGCCACACCCGCAGCCACAACAAAAGCAGGCAAGTCACAAGCCCCAAAGTGCCCAGTGCCACCTTCTGAGTTCCTGGCCCAGGTCCCACCTCAACTGCCCAAGGGGACTCTTCCTCAGCAGTGGGAGGATGTCTGCTCCAATTCTGACGGTGAAGTCTACAACATCAGACAAATGGATCCTCCGGATAATCCATAGAGGTATTACGCTCACTCTTTCAGAACCCCCAAGATCATCCCCAAGCGACAGCCCAGGCTGTCGGCAGTACAATCAGACCTTCTTGCTTCCGAGTGCAAGGCCTTCTGAACAACAGGGCAGTAAAAGTAGTTCCACGGACCAACGAAACACAGGTTTCTACTCCCATTACTTTCCAGTTCGAAGAAAACCAAGGCATCGCCCCATTCTGGATCTCAGTAAGTTGAACAAATTCCTTCACAAGGAAAATTTCAAGATGATATCTCTAGGTACTCTTCTACCTTTGATACATCAACATGATTGGCTAGCCTCCCTGGACAGGCAGGATGCTTACCAACACATTCTTAATACACCCAAAGCACCACAGATACCCGAGGTTTGTAGCGTTGGGTCAACATTATCAGTTCAGAGTCCTGCCCTTCGGGCTATCCTCGGCGCTGTAAGTTTTTACAAAATGCTGTGCAATTCTTGCAGCACATCTCAGGAAAATTGGAATTCAAGTGTTTCCATACCTGGACGACTGGCTTCTAGCAAACCCACTCCAGGCAAAGGAACTTTGGACGCCGTAGCCAAAGCTTCAGACTTCCTCATGTCCATGGGAGTCCTGCTAAATCGCAACAAATCCCAGTTGCAGCCCTCCTAGAAACTCCTTTTCATAGGAACTCTTCTGGATACCTCCTGTGCGAAATCTTTTCTTCCAGAGGACAGAAGGAGCGATATCCTATAGATGGCCAGATACATCAGAGAAAACAGCTCGGTTCGAGCTATCTCAATGCAACGGATGCTGGGTTTCATGGCATCCTCGGTGTTCATTGTACCTCTAGCTCGTCTGCACATGACAACCTCTCAGTGGATGCTCAGTACTCAGTGGTCCCCAACCACTCACCCTCGGTCCTTTCCCATCAAGGTGATGGGACCTCTGAAGAGGTCACTCACCTGGTGGTCGCTGGAAGACAACCTTCTAGAAGGGTATCCCTTTGCTCCTCTGGATCATCAGATCCCCATTACCACTATAGACGTTCCTGATGCGGTGGGAGCTCACTGTCAGAAACTCCACACCCAAGGTATGTGGACTCAGGACGAGTCCCGGCTCCACATAAACATCCTGGAAATGAGAGCCGTCCTCAATGCAGTACGGGCCTTGAAAGACATATTCTGTCACAAGAACATTCTCCTTCAAACAGACAACAAAGCAGTGATGTATTACATCAACAAACAGGGTGGTGCACACTCTTACCCATTATACAGGGAAGCTATGAGAGTGTGGGAATGGTGTCTGGAGCACAAGGCTCTAATCCACGCGGTTTACCTACCAGGTATGCAGAACGAAATGGCAGACCATCTCAGCAGAACGGATACAGATCCTCACAAGTAGTCTCTAACTCAACCGCTGCTCAGTCACTCTTCAAAGAGTGGGGAACCCAGACCTGGACCTTTTGCATCCCCACCAACGCAAACTGCCTCTCTTCTGCTCCAGAAATCCAGGACCTGGCATTTTCTGTCAGAATGCGTTCAGGCTGCAGTGGACAAAACACTTTCTATCGCCTTTCCTCCTCTTCCTCTAATTCAGAGGATGCTTCTCAAATTCAGTCTTAGGGAGACAGAATGATTCTCATTGCTCCCTTCTGGCCTTGACAGATATGGTTACACGCTGCTCAACAGTCTGCCGGCAACCCTCCCAAAGACACTTCCCTTCAGAGTCAACCTTCTGACCCACGGGCCTGTGGTCCATCCCAATCTGGAAGGCTTCACCTTTATGCTTGGCTCCTGAAGAGAAGAGGTGAACAGGTTCAATGTTTCCCATAGGGTTTCAGATATTCTCTTGGCTGTGCGTAAACCAGCCACTAGAAAAAACCGACACAGCCAGATGGAGCGTTCTCTCTCTGCTGTGCAAAATCCTTTTGAACCCTTTTCCTGCCCACCAAATAAAGTCTTGGAGTACCTTTTGGACCTCTCAAATTCAGTTCTGCAGTACTCTACTGTCAAAGTTCATCTCTGTGCCATTTCAGCTTATCATGAACCAGTACATTCCTTGTCACTGGCTCAGCTGCCTGTGAATTAGAGGTTTCTTAAGGGCATTCTGCATACCAGACCTCCTATCAGATGTCTAGTTGCAGCCTGGGACATTAACCTTGTGCTAGACATGCTCACTCAGAAACCTTCGAGCCTCTAGCTACCTGCAAGTTGAAGTTCCTCACTTGGAAAATGGCCTTCCTGGTGGCCATCACTTGATCACGTAGAGTTTCTGAAATACATGCTCAGTTCACCCCCAATACACTGTATTTCACAAGGACAAAGTAGCTCCTAGGACTCACCCCAAGTTTCTTCCAAGGTTGTCTCAGAATTTCATTAAACCAACCTTTAGTCCTACCTACCTACTTTGCTAACTTCCAGAATGAAGGAACATACTGTGCATTCTTTGGATGTTAGAGACCTCTGATTCTATCTGGGTAGAAAAAAGAAATTTGCAAGGCTCAACAACTGTTTGTTTCCTTCAGTGAGACCCGGCTGGGTCAACCTGTAGCTATTAGGTGCATTTCAGCATGGCTGGTGCATACCTCCGCCACTGCTATTCTAATGCCGGTTAAGCTAGAAGACAGAGTGTACGCTCACTCTACTAGAGCATCTCTGGCGAAATCCATAACATGCCCATTGCAGGACATTTGTAATGCGGCTACATGGAACTCAGTGCATACTTAGATTAAGCACCATGCTTTAGATGTCCATGCTGGATGACAGCTGTTGTTTGGTAGGACTATTCTTAACGGACTTCTGTCCTAAATATGTGAGCTCTTAGTTCTCCTGCCACCTGTCTCAGGGGGTTTGTTAGCTTGCTACTCTCCCAGTAGTGTGAATGAGTGGGGGAGACTTTATGTCCAGGAAGATATGGAAATTAGGTACCTACCGTAATTCTTGATCTTACTTCGAGATACAGCTCTTGCAGCAGGTAACACCATTAGGACTGAAGCCGGCAGGCGTCAGGACCACGAAATCTTCTAGCTAGCAGTCTTCACGAGGACCGCCTCAACGTCGGTCCCGCCCCGGCGTCAGGCGTAGTGCATAAGGAGGCGGTCCGCCAGATTCCCAGTTCTTTCCCGCCGTCGACTTGCATGTCACCGAGCCCTTTGGTTCGATTTCTAAGCGGCGCCTGGTTGGATTCTTCAACCGGAAAAAGTTCATTTTTCTGCTCAGTTTCTATCTGTTGTCCTCTCAACCTCCGTTGAAGGCTATCCTTGAAGTGCGCCTGTGAGAAGCAAATCCCGTTCAAAGACCGCATTAGGCCTGCGTCGGTGCCTAGAGCCCGAACCCACGACACGGGCCTGTTCCTTCTGTCAGGGATTCAACAGCCGGACCCGGATCCGTCGCCAGAAGGCCCTTCAGGCTTTCCTGCTCGAAGATTAAAGCCATGGGCGCCAGACTCCAAGGGGAATCTTCCGACAACGCCCGGAACACCTCGAGAAGCATAGGGAGAGGTGAGATCCAGGTCCCGTCTAGAGCCTCTGACTCCCGTAAGCTCCGGCTCCCGATCCGACCGCTCCCCTCCGGGCCCGCTCTCAGCCTCCCCTGCAGCGGTGAAGACCTCCTCGGGTTCCTCTTCTCTTTCATGAGCCAAGACCTCCAGACCTTCTTAGTCTTCAACCACCAAAGGCCCTATCGGGAGTCAGGGGACCCGTCCACCACCATCTGAAGTCCGGTTCCCGCCATTCGGAACCAGCCTCAGGTCAGCCTCTTTACTCCTCCGCTGGCCAGACCAAAACAACAACTGACTTCTCTCAAGAAGATACGTCCGGACCCGGCGCTGACCAAGCTACCATCGGGCCCGAGCACCGGCAGCCGCTGAGCGCCACGTCGCGGTCAGGCCTGCACGCCTCCACGGATGCCGGCGGGGGACCCGGCCCGTCGCATCTACGAGAAGGGACCCCTCGCCTCCCGATCGGTCAGAGGTGATCGAAGGAGAGCTGACCCAGCCGAGACCAGATGGGCGAACCGGTCCTGTCGTACCCCCCAGGAACCTGCCGGAACCTGAGGCCCCTAGGGGAGCCAAAGGCGGAACCCAGGCGACCAGCCGCCGGCGCCCGGTCCCGTCGTCTGAGCCTCAGCATATCCAAGAGTCAAGGAGTTGTTTTCTTCCTGGTGGAACACCATAAAAGGGTGTGGTTCCCACACCACCACCTCTTCCTCCTCCTCCTCCTGCTACTCACTCGGCCCGCGCCCCCTACTTCACCCAGGGATCCGGACGTTACCCTCCCAGGAGACCTCACGGACCCTCTAGGTAGATCATGAAATCAGGAGACCTCCATCCAGATCTTCTTCAAGAGTCACCCAGCCCCAAGAAACCCAGAAGCATCGCCCGTTACGCCTTGACGGAGGACACAGGATCGGACTTCTCGGACAGATCCAGATCCCCTCTCCGATCAAGCGTCCCTTCCCGGACCCCGTGAGCTCCCAAGATCTCCTCCGGATGACCCATCGTTCTCGAGAATTATGAGGCATATCCAGGAGAACATGGGCTGGGGCGGCAGAGGAACTAGACCAATTCGCCTTGCCAGATATCTTTGGCAAAAAAGATCCTAAGCCTGTGGTGGTGCCACCTTGGTGGACAGCACTTGCGTGGGCGTCACCAAGGCAAGCGTGGAACGTCGACATTCGCTTCGGCGATGCGAAGAAAAGGCGACCGCCTGTACAAGGCCCAAAGGAGGACCAGTACTTGGCATCCACATCCTCTGGCGATTCTCTGGTCATTACGAGCCTCTATGACCCGGTCCCAGGGGCGCAACATTTGAGACACCCTACAGGACCAGAGTCCAAACAGCTGGATGCTATGGGCAGGCGCACGTATGCCTCTGCTACCTGCGCCATCAGATCCCTCAACTACTTGACCCACATAGTACAGTTTTCAAAATGCCTTGTGGAGCAGGGCAGGATCTGGTGGAAAAGATGCCGAAGGTGAGCAGAAGGTGGAGTTGTTACAGCTCCTTCATACGGGTTCAGGCGTAGGAACCCGTGCTGCGAAACGCGGCGCATGATTCCACGGACTCCCTCGGCCAGGCGGCAGCTTCAAGCGTATGCCTCCGGAACACTCATGGCTCCCGTGTTTCGAAGTCACCGGACGTCCAGAAGAACATCCTGGATGCCTCGTTTCATGGAGAAGTTCTTTTGGTGAGTCCTCGGAGAAGGTCCTCACCAAACTTCAGGGGCCGGGGAAAGTAGTCACGGTCTGTCAGGCCATGTACAGACCCAAGCTTAGTTCCTTTCGTAGGAACCAAAGCCGTTTTCGAGGCCGGATGCAGAGACAGCAGTCCCGCACGGTCCTCAATAGAGGGGCTCCTTCTCTCGCAGAGCCCAGGGGAAGTCGTCAGCGGGCCGAAGTCAACGACCAGCTAAGTCGGCCCAGCCTGCTGGACCCTCAGCCACCACAGCATGACTCCTTCCCGGCCCCCGCCCCTCAGGATCAACGGGACACCAAGGTCGGGGGCCGCATTGCGGACCACCTGCCAGGGTGGCAGTCCATAACCACCGACAGGTGGGTCCTTCAGTTGGTCGAAAGAGCCACTTTATAGAATTAAATGGACAAGCCACCCACAAGGCCTCCTCTGCTCTCCCGTTACTCGGGGTCAGCACAGATCACTCATCAGGCAAGAGGTACTCGCGTCCTGCAAAAGGAAAGGCGGTGGAGTATGTCCCAGAGACAGATAGGATCAGATACTATTCCCACTTCTTTCTGGTTCCGAAGAAAACAGGGACCTCCAGTCCAATCTTGGACCTCAGCGACCTCAACATGTCGAGTAGCCTACAAACGTTTTAGCATGGTGACCCTCCAAGGAATAATTCTCATGCTGAAAAGGGCCTTCTTAGCGTCCCTGGACATGCAGGATGACTACTGCATATCCCAGTAGATCAAAAGCACAGGAGGTTCCTGCGCTTGAGGATTTCTCGGCCACCACTCAGTTCCGGGCCCCTTCCATTCGGATTGTCTTCGACCCCAGGGTCTTTACCAAGTGTATGGCAGTCGTGGCAGCGTCTCTCTGAGGAGACAGGGCCCTCACGTGTTCCGATGACCCAGACGACTGGCTCCTTGGCACGCCTCAAGAGAGCACTGTTGATGGCTATTCAGGCACCAAGGACCTGTTCAGTCTCTGGGCATTCTTATCAACTCGAGAGTCTCTCCTAGTACCGTCCCAGAAGCTGCAGTTCATAGGCGCAGTTCTGGACACCGTCAAGAAAGCTTTTCTCCCCGACAAGAAGCGGAACACATCAGATCCCTCATCAAGGATCTTTCAGCCCGAAAAAAGACCGTCCCGCCAGGTTGGTTCTTAGCTTGCTCAGCAACATATGGCTGCGCCATTCAAGCGTCCTTGGGAAGGCTCCACATCTGCGGTAACTGTTGGATGCTCAAGGTGCAGTGGGACCAAAGGCAAGACCACATGCAGCATCCGGTCAGAATCACGAGCGCCGTGATTCGAGACTGGCAATGGTGGCTAGACCCAGAGGACACTTTCTGCGGGCATCCCGTTTACCGCGCCGTCGAGAGGCAATCCTCTCCACAGAGCGCCTCAGGGGCTGGGATGGGGCGCACCTGTAATGGGGTGAGGTCCCAGGAATATGGACCCCTCAGGAGCTCACCTCCCATCAGCATGCTGGAGATGAGGCGGTCCTTTACACCCCATGAGCCTTTCAGTCAGAAATAAAGTCGAGTACCCTTCTGCTTCAGATGGACAACACGGCGGTGATGTATTACCTCAACAAACAGGAGGCGCACTCTACCCCTCTGCAGGGAAGCTATGAGGTGTGGATTAGGTAATCTGACACAGCGCCAAGCCTGATTGAAGTTCACGTTCCGGAGTGGACAACACAATCGCATGGCAAGCCTGAGTCGTTCCCAGGCCAGAGTCCCGCAGTGGGAACTTTCTTCACGAGGCTAGCAGAGGATCTGATGTTCGCCGATAGGGCACTCCAGAGTTGGACTTGTCAGCTTCCCCATCAGCATAAAACTGCCCAATTTTGCTACGCTAGATCCAGAGCCTGGTGTTTTTCTGGCGAGGCAGCGTTGTCCTCTCCTGGGCAGACAGATTCCTCTCGCTTTCCCTCCCTTCCCGTTGATCCAGAGTTCTTCTCAAACTAAGAGAGGCATGCAACAATGGTCCTAGTGCAGCACCTTTCTGGCCCAGGCAGATCTGGTTCCCCACATGCTGATGCAATTGTCCCAGGAACCTCCAGTTCGTTCCCCTTTCAGCTCCCACCTATTGTCTCAGGAGGAGGGTTCACTAGTCCATCCAGGACTTGTGCTCACTGAACCTGCATGCATGGCTCCCTAGAGACATAGCCATTATGCGATACAGGGTCTATGAGGTGGTCAAGTCCTTTCCATGACCAGAAAGCGACAACGCATGCGGCGTCGCCATGAAGTGGGCCCCGTTTTATTTATGGTCATGACGCGCGGCCTTTCCCCTTAGAATGCCGGTGAAAGGGGTGCTGGAATACTCCTTTCCTATTACATTCGGGTCTAGCCTACTCCTCCATTAAGTGCACCTCTGCGATCTCTGCATACCACTACCGGTGGGTCAGCGCTGATGGCACAGCTTGATACCTCTAGGGACTTTCTAGAGAGGTGTACCATAGGCCACCATCAAGGATCCCGTTCCTCAGCAGGACTTACTCTTTGTCGTGGAACAACTCACGCTTCCCCTTGAACCTGCAGCGGATGCGAGCTGCGTTTTTCTGTCGTGAAACGTTATTTTTAGTTGCTGTCACGTCAACAAGGAGAGTTTCAAACTCACGCTCTCATGTGCAAGGAGCCTTATTTAATTTCACCAGGACAGAGTGTCTCTGAGGGTGAATCTAAATTTCTGCCTAGGTGGTCTCTGCCTCACTCTCCAACAGGACATTGACTTGCCTGTATTTCCCCAAGTACTCCAATAGAGGACGTTGCTTCACACCCTGGATGTTCGACCAACAGACTCGACATCGCTTTAAATGTAATAAAGGAAAGATCTACCGGCGACGCCGAGTGGAGGCAACACAGAACTAGTAGACCGATGACTAGAGACGCAGGCTTCAAGGCCCAAAATTTTAGTATAACGCTTCTTCAGGCTTCCCGTGAGGCGACTTTCACGGGCGGGAGACGCAAGAACTGGTAGGCAGGTGAGTTTATGCAGCTCTAACGGGTTAATCCTCGAGCGCCACGTAGTACGTCGGTTTCGAGGACGGGCGCCGATGCTGCATCGGGCTCCGCCATCTTTTAAAAAAAAAAAAAAAAAAAAAAAGGCTCTGCTGGGTCCTGATCGACAGTACCCATCTGTGATGAATGGTGAAGAATGACACAGATAAGATACTTTTAAACAAGTCCTGACTCCCAGCACAGGAGACCCTGTAGCATGGGCTAGGCCGGAAACCGCCTTCGTCAGATGATATCCAGGCTATAATGCCTAATAAATGTGTGCACAGAGCTCCAAGTAGCTGCGTACAAATGGCAGAGGTGGAGACGTTACGAGTGCTGCAAAAGAGGTAGCCACCCCTTGTCGAGTGGCCCCCGACTGTACCCGGGGAGGGGCTTCTTGCTTGCTGTCGAAAGTAATGAGATACACTGACAAGCTAGTGAGAAAGAGTCTGCTTTGCGACTGGTTGGCCCAGCATCCTCTCAGTGAAGGAAACGAATAACTGTCTGGACTTTGTTGAGCTGTTTAGTTCTGTTCAGGTAGTACCTTAGACAGCTGTGAACATCCACGTGTGGAAGCAACGCCTCTACTGGAATATTTGGGAAAATATACAGGCAAATCGGGATGTCCTGGTTGAGGTGAGAGCAGAGACCACCTAGGCAAGAATTTTGGATTCATCCTCAGAGAGACACTCTGTCCTGGTGGAAAATTAAATAAGGCTCCTGCACATAAGAGCGTGAAGCTCGGAAACCTCCTCGCTGACGTGACAGCACTAAAATAACGCTTCCACGATAGAAAACGCAGCTCGAACCGCGCAGGTTCAAAGTGGGGGAAGCGTGAGTTGTTCCAGGACAAAGAGTAAGTCCCACGGAGGAACTGGATCCTAATGGGTGGCCTAAGGTGTAACACCTCTCAGGAAGTCTCGAGAGGCATCGCTGTGCCACTGTGCGCTGTCCCACCGGAAGTGGTGTGTTCTAAATCGCGCAGAGAGGTGCACTTTTAATAGAGGAGTAGGCGAGACCCGAATGGAATAGGGCAAGCAGGTATTCCAGCACCACTTTCACCGGCATCCTAGGGGAAAGGCCGCATGCTTGCGCATCACAAGAAAACTGCGCCATTTCATGGCGACGTTGCATGTGTTGCCGGGCTCTGGTCGCGGAAAGAACTTCTCCGCCACCTCTGCGGAGACCCCGTGTCACAAAAATGGCTATGTCTGTAGGAGCCATGCATGCAGGTTCAGTGAGCGTAAGTCCTGGTGACCAGTGAACCTTCCTCCTGAGACAAGAGATGGAGCTGAAAGGCAACGGATTGGAGGTTCCCGACAGCTGCTAGCAGGGGAACCAGATCTGTCTGGGCCAGAAAGGGGCTACCAGGATCATTGTTGCATGCTCCCGCGCAGTTTGAGAAGAACTCTCTGATCAACGGGAAGGCGAGAGGAATCTGTCTGCCCAGGAGAGGGACAACGATCTCGCCAGAAAACACCAGGCCCTGATCTAGCGAGCAAAAATTGGGCAGTTTTGTTGGATGGGGAAGCTAATAAGTCCAGTTCTGGAGTGCCCCATCAAGAAACAGATCCTCTGCTACTCCTTGAAGAAGTTCCTATTCGTGGACCCTGGCCTGGGAATGACTCAGGCCATCTGCGATTGTGTTGTCCACTCCAGGAATGTGAACTGCAATCAGGCTCGCGCCATGTCGGATTACCCAATCCCACACTCTCATCGCTTCCCTGCAAAGGGGGTAAGAGTGTGCGCCTCCTTGTTTGTTGAGGTAATACATCACCGCCCTATTGTCTGTTTGAAGCATAAGAGTATTCGGCTGGATTTCTGACTGAAAGGCCTGCAGGGCGTAAAGGACCGCCCTCATCTCCAGAATGTTGATGTGGAGATGAGCTCTTGAGGGTCCACGTTCCCTGGGACCTCACCCCGTTCAGGTGTGCTCCCCACCCAGCCCTGAGGCGCTGTGGAAAGAATCATCGACAGGCCAGGAACGGAACACCCGCAGAGAGTGTTCCTGGATCTAGCTACCACTGCCAGTCTCGAATCACGGATTCTGATTCTGACCGCTGCTGCATGTGGTCTTGCCTTGGTCCCACTGCACCTTGAGCATCCACTGAGTTACCCGTGATGTGAGCCTTGCCAAAGGGACGGCTGGAATGGCTGCCAGCCATGTGTCCGGAAGAACCGAAGGACCAGGCCTGGCAGGGGCAGTCTTCTTCGCTGAGAGGTCCCTGATGAGGGATCTGATGCATTCCGCTCTTTTCGGCGGGAAGAAATGCTTTCCTTGATGGTGTCCAGAACTGCCTCATGAACTGCAGCTTTGGACGGTAATAGGAGAGACTTCTCGTAATTGATTAGGATGCCCAGAGACTGGAACAGAACCTGGGTGCTCTGGATAGCTAGCAACAACACCTCTCTGGAGGTGGCCATGAGAAGCCAATCGTCCAGGTACGGGAACACATAGTGGCCCTGTCTCCTTAAAGACGCTGCCATGACTGCCATGCACTTGGTAAAGACCCTGGGGTCGGTGACAGTCCGAACGGAAGAGCTCGAACTGAAAGTGGTGGCCGTAGAACCAGCCAGGAACCTCCTGTGTGCTTGAGTCAGCAGGGATATGCAGGTAGGTGTCCCCATGTCTAGAGATGCCAAGAAGGCCCTTCTTAGCATGGGGATGAGACCTGAAGGGTCACCATGCGAAATTGTTTGTAGGCTGATCGACATATTGAGGTCGCTGAGGTCCAAGATTGGACGGAGGTCCTCTGATTTCTTCGAACCAGAAAGAAGTGGAATAGTATCCGATCCTATCTGGTTCTCTGGAACATACTCCACCGCCTCCCTTTGCAGAAGCACGGTATTTCTTGCCTGATAAGCAATTTGAGCTGACCCGAGTAATGGGAGAGCAGAGGAGGCCTCGAGGGTGGCTTGTCTTGAATTCTATAAAGTGGCCTCTTTCGACTAACTGAAGGACCCACCTGTCGGTGGTTATGGACTGCCACCCTGGCAGGTAGTCTGCAATGCGACCCCGCACCTTGATGTCCTGATCCTGAGGGGTGGGGGCCAGGAAGGAGCTATGCGTTGTATGGGCGGAGGGACCTGCTGGCTGAGCTGGGCTTAGGCTGACGCTGACTTCGCCCGTGGACAATCTCTTCCTGGGCTCTGGCAGGAAAAGGAGCCTCTCTGTTGTGGTCCGATGCGGGACTGCTGTCTCTGCGCCCAGCCACGAAATGGCTTTGGTTCCCAGCGAACTAAGCCTGGGTCGGTACATTGCCTGGACCGACCTTACCGGCTTTTGGAGTTTGGTGAGGACCTTCTCAGAGGATTCACCAAAGAACTTCTCCGCCAAAAGAGGCGCCCAGGATGTTCTTTCTGGATGTCCGAGGTGAATCTCGAGACACGGAGCCATGAGTGTCTCCGGAGGCATACCCGGCTGCCGCTCTGGCCGAGGAGTCCGCGAATCAGTACGCGCTCACAGTACCTGGGTTCCCACGCCCAACCTGCACAGTGGAGGAGTTGCAACATCTCCTTCTGCTCACCGCCTGGCAACTTGTCCGGCCAGATCCAGTCCCTGCTCCCACAAAGCATTTTGGAACTGTACCATGTGAGCTAAGTAGTTCAGGGATCTGATGGCGCAAGTAGCGGAAGCATGCGTGCGCCTGCCCATAGCGCCCAGCTGTTTGGACTCCGGGTCCGTGGCAGGGTGCTCAAATGTTGTGGTCTCTGGGACCGTCATGAGAGGCTGTTATGACCAGAGAATCGCCAGAGGATGTGAAGCCACGACTGGTCTTCCTTAGGGCCTTGTACAGGTGGTCAGCTTCTCGCACGCTGGAGTGAGTGTGGACGCTTCCACGCTGCCTTGGTGACGCCCACTAAAGTGTCCACCAAGAGTGGTACCACCACAGGCTTAGGATCTTTCTGCTCAAGATACTCACGAGGCGAATCTCCGGGTCCACTTTCCCGCATCCCAGCCCATGTTCTCTTGGATATGCCTCATGATCTCTGAGAATGATGGGTCATCCGGAGGAGATCTAGGAAGTTCACGTGGGTCCGGAGAAGGGATGTTGATCGGAGAGGGGGATCTGGATCCTTCCGAGAATTCCGATCCCGTGTCCTCCGTCAAAGGCGAAAGGCGGCAGCTTCTGGGTCTCTTAGGGCTGGGTGACCCTGAAGAAGATCTGGACGGAGGTCTCCTTTTGTCTGGACTCCCCCCTAAGAGGATCCGCAGGCTCCTGGGGGGAAGGTACTCGGCCTGCAGCCCCAGACGGAGTAGGGGGCACAGGGGCCGGTGGGGTCGCAGCTGGTGGAGGAGGAGGAGGAGAGGAGGAGGTGTGGGAACCACGCCCTTTTGGTGTCCCACCAGTAAGTGAACAACCCTTGACCTCGATATGGTGAGGCCTGACGACGGACCGGGCGCCGATGGTCGGTCATCAGTTCCGCGCCGGGCTCCCCAGGGATCTCAGGTTCCGCGAGGGTTCCCTGGGGTGCGACAGGACCGGCTTGCCCTGCCTGGTCCTCGGGCTGGGTCAGCTCCTCCTCTGTAATCGCCTCCTGACCGACGCTGGTGGAGGGCGCCGGGTCCCTCTCAATGGGTATGGACGTCGTCCTCGGCCGACGAATCGAGAAGACGTAGGGCCCAACTGGCGGGGGCGGCCGGGCAGTCGACGTGTTCCTGGGACCTATGGTGTATGGCCAGCGCCGGACGAGCCGGCGCTGGACCGACGACTTCTTTCAAGGAGGTAAGTTTTTTTGGTCTTCCTCTGGGAGGAGGAGGAGTGAGGCAGACCTGACGTCGGGTTTGGAAACGGCGGGAACCAGACTTGTGGTGGTGGATGGCGGGTCCCCGACCTAGCCAGGGCCTTAGAAGAGGAAGATGAGGAAGGCTTGAGGTCTTGGCCTGAGAGACAGAAGAGGAACCCAAGGAGTCTTCACCGCCATGGGAGGCTGAGAACGGGCCCGGGAAGGAGAGCGTCGGAGCCGAAAACGAATCCTTTTTCCCGAAGGAAGAACTTAAGGCATCAGCCGCTAGAAACGAGCCTGAGGGTCAGACAGCAAGTCGATCGAGGGAAGAACTGGGAATCTATGGACCGCTCTTATGTACTACGCCTGACGTCACGGGACCGACGCCGGGGTGGTCCCCGCTGAAGATAGCTAGCTAGAAGAATTCGGGTCCTGACGCCTGCCGGCTTCAGTCCTAATGGTGTTACCTGCTGCAAGAGCTGTATCTCGAAGTAAGATCAGACAATCTCCTGGACTCTGGGATGTCCATCATCTCAACAAAATCAAGCTCCTCCTGATCCTCTACTGCTTCTTCCATAGGAAGTTGGAGGGTTTCAGCCACTTTTTTGTAAAACAAAAAGTGGGAAGGGGACTCAGAAAGCCTAGGAAGAGAAACACCTGAAGGTCTGTCTGGGGAGATGTCCGGGTCAATAGGCACATCCAGACTTTCATAATCACCATCATCATCATTATCTTCATACTCTCCTCCT
Organism: Neoceratodus forsteri; assembly: GCA_016271365.2. NCBI lineage: Eukaryota > Metazoa > Chordata > Ceratodontiformes > Ceratodontidae > Neoceratodus > Neoceratodus forsteri. The sequence goes on from CM028129.1 coordinate 692,033,738, forward strand.
CCTCTTCCGGTTCATAAAATTCTTCTAAAGTATAATCTGGAACCGGGGGAACCAACTGAACCGAGCCCCTAACTGATGGTGCTGGTTCGGCTGGAACCGAGGTTAGCGATTGAACTATCCTTATCGCTTTGGCTATCTCATCAGCGGTCGGAGAAAGAACTTGTGGATCCGAACCGGATGATTTATCCCTTCTTTTTCTTTTAACCGGAACAGACTCCTCAAAATCGGTTCTCCTTTTGCCCGAAGAAGTTTCGCCCTGGTCAGAGGGCACTCCTGGTTCGGTTGGAACTGAACCGGGCTGGCCATCTGGGTCAGCGGACTTCTCGGGCTCCCTTTCCCTCAGTCTACCTACTCTCTTATCCAGGGTAGCTTTGGGAAAACTTTTACAAATTTGGCAGTCTGCATTAAGGTGGTCAAACCCCAGACAATTAACACAGGTGGTGTGGGGGTCAGCCTTAGCAAAGGCTTCCACACACACACTACAGTGTTGAAACCCAGTGGGCCCGGTTTTTTTCTTGGGTTTCTCAGACATGGCCAATCCTAACCAAAACTTAGCCTTTTTTCGGCAATCCGCCAGGCAAGACACTCCTATCGGTTCCTGACCGTGTTACGGGTCTTGAAAAAAAACGTAATGAAATCCGTTTTTTTTAGAACCGATACGGACCGGTAACCACACTCTAATAAAGACAAAAGGTTTTTGACACAAACCTGATCAGCTCAAACCGGACCGATCCAATGTTTACAAGTTCCACACAGAAAACTAATATAGAAAACCTATCTAGCACTCACGGTACCACAGACAGAGACTTAAACCGACAGGTTAGAAGCAGAAATCGTTGAAACCGAAGCGAAAAACAACACTTTAACCGACTTTTTGAACCGAGCGAAGGAGAAATCTCCGGAGCGACTGTTCAGTGAGGCGGAGAAGAATCTGACGGTTGGGGTTCAAACAACAGCAGACAGAGGGCTTCAAATCGAGCTCGCTGAAGCTGTGCTGCCCATGCCTTGCATGGAAAGTTAACTCTTTGTTTTCGGGCAGTTCAAGGGTTGGAGATCACTGCAATAGTCAGAATACAGCAAGACTTCATGTTGTTTGAAAATCTTTTTGTCCGTTTCCCAAGGACTTGTGAAGAAGGATAGACAATCTTTTGGACTCTGGGATGTCCATCATCTCGACAAAATCAAGCTCTTCCTCCTCCTCAGCAGCTTCAACCATTGGGAGCTGGAGGTTTCAGCCACCTTCTTTTAAAACAAGAAGTGTGAAGGGACTCAGAAAACCTGGGAGGAGACACTGGAGGGTCTGTCTTGGGAGATGTCCGGTTCAATGGGCACATCTAGACCTTTAAAGTCGTTACCTTCGTCTTCATCCCCGGGATACTCTTCGTCTCCCTTCCACACCTAATAAAAAGCATCTGGATCGTAATCCGACGGAGTTGGATCCAACCGAACTGACCGCCTAACCAACGGTACCGGTTCGGACGGAACCGGGCGAAGCGACTGAACTATGCTAATCGCTTTGGCTATCTCGTCAGCGGTTGGAGTATGTGGTGCTGGATCCGAATCAGCTGACTTAAATTTTCGTTTCGACGGAACCGACCCTTCGGAATTGGACCTCCTTTTGCCCGAGGAGGTATCGCCTAGGTCAGTAGGCACCTCCTCAGGTTCGGCCGCAACCAAATTTGGATGGCCATCTGGATCTACGGACTTCTCATTCTCCCTTTCCTTCAGCCTACTCAATTTTTTTTCCAGAGTGGCTTTAGGAAAATTCTTGCAAATCTAGCAGTCTGTTTTGAGGTGGTCAAACCTCAGACAGTAAACACAGATGATGTGGGGGTCGGCCTTGGCAAAGGCCTCCCCACACTCAGAACAGTGTTGAAACCCAGTGTTACCAGTTTTTTTCTTGGGTTTCTCAGACATGACCAACCTAAACAATAACCCTTAAAAGCTTTTAAGCCAGGTAATAACCAACTGATTGGTTACAAACCGTGTTCTGGGTTCTGAAAAAAAAACGGAAAAGTCCAGTTCTTTTGAAACTGATTGGCACCGAAACACCACAATAAATCCCAGAAAAATTTTAAAATAATTAGAAACAATCAGAAAGGTCGGTTCCTAACCGGACCGACTGATGAGAAACCGAGACAAAAAATCAATTTCCACTGAATTAAATAAAACACAAGTCACCACCTGTCTACCACACTACCTGTACTGTAGACAGAGGCTGGAAATCCGAAAAATAATAAATCGGTTAGAAAAACCGAACACTAATTCAAACTCTACAGAACAGAGCAGAGGAGAAATCTCCAGAGCGACTTCACTGTTAGGCGGAGTAAAGAATCTGACGGTTACACTGGTAAGTACCAGAGACAGAGGTTTGAAAACCGAGCTCGAGCTCAATGTTATATGCTTCTGCATAGAGTTAACTCTTCTCGCCGGGGCAGTTCAAGTGCTGGGGCTAACTACATATTGTCAGAATACAGCAAGGCTTCATGTTGTTTGAATTACCTTGCTTTGCCTACTCTGAAAACCATTCCCTACAAAACCTCATCATCTTCAGTGCCTTTCTGTATGCTTTATTGCATCGACTTGTTTGCTGCAGGGAGTCACTGACTACGGCTCTCATATCTCTATCCTCGGTGGAAGTGAGCAGTCTAATTCCTACCATCAAGTATGCTGCACCTGGATTATGCCTACCAAAGTGCACTATTGCTCACAAATGGGGGAGCATGTACAGGAAATAATGGCCAGGAGCCACTGGGCACATTGACCACTGCACAATGTGGTTCCCATTAGATATGGGCAGGGAAAGCATCCTGACTAAGACCAAAATCTTGGATTTTAGAAGGGCGGACTTCAGGAAAATGGGTGAAGTCCTAAGGTGGTTCATCGTTAAGGAAGGAATACTGGTTGCTACAGAGCAGTGTGTTAGGCACAGGGGTAAGAACACAAGGGCCAAAACACCCAGCTGGTGCAGCTCTGGGGCTCAAGTATCATTTGTTCCCATAGCGCAGTTCTCGGGGCAGAACCCTTTAGGTCCTCCTCCGTCTTACTCCTATTGGTGGATTTCGCCCACTGGTAGCGCTCCACCTCCCACCTATGCCTATTGGTGGATTTCGTCCCCTGCCCTCATGGCAGCAGCCTGTAGCTGTTACTTCCCACAAATCTGATTGCTGCAAGTATAATGAATTGAGGGTTTTAAGTGTAGATGAGAATGTTATGGAAATGCTCCCCAGCATTGTGCAATGCTTCTCTTTGAATTTTGGTGGCTCAAGGTGTATATCTGTCTGCACCCAAAACAGCCAGACTTCAAGGGTTCAAATCTTAACCAGGAACATTTGTTGTGCTTTGTGTCAAACTCAGTTGTGAGCATTTAATCATGTAAGTGTCTCAAATCATTACCTTTTTTTTATACTGCTAAATTAAGACAGACGTAAGCGAGAGAATATATTTTATTTATAAACTGTAAAAAATGGGACAGTACCATGATGACTGGTTGCTGTTGCTGCCCTGTGGCAGTGCCATGATGGTTTGTTTCTGTTGGCTGCCCCTGGGCAGTGCTCTTGCTGCCCCTGGGGCAGCACCTGTGTAATTGGTTCCCGTGGGCTGCTCCGGGGCAGTGTCCTCGCTGCCCCTGGGGCAGTGCCTGTGTAATTGGTTCCGTGGGCTGCCCCTGGGGCAGTATCCTCGCTGCCCTAGTGCAGTGCTGTGTTACTGGTTCTCATGGGGTGCCCTTTGGGGCAGTGAGGACAGTGCCCCAGGGCAGCCCACGGGAACCACTTCACAGGCGCCACCCAGGGGAAGCAGGACACTGTTCCAGGGCAGCCCACGGCAACCAACACAGGCACTGCCCGGGCAGCGAGGACACTGCCCCGGGCAGCCCACTGGAACCAATTCACAGGCACTGACCCAGAGGCAGCAAGAACACTACCCAGGGCAGCCAACAGAAACCAACCATCATGGCACTGCCCCAGGGCAGCACCAGTAACCAATCATCATGGCACTGGACCCATTTATTACAATCTATAAATAAAATATATTCTCTTGCTTACATCTGTTTTAATTTAGCAATATTAAAATAAGGTTATGATTGTGACACATGATTAAATGCTCACAACTGAGTCTGACACAAAGCACAAAAATGTCCCTGGTTAAGATCTGAACCCTTGAAGTTTGGCTCTTTTGGTGCAGACAGATATACACCTGAGCCACCAAAATTCAAGAGAAGCAGTGCACACTGCTGTGGGGAGCATTTCATAACGCTCTCATCTACACTTAAATGCTCAATTAATCAGACTTGCAACAATCAGATTCGGGAAGTAAAATAGGGATAGGTGGGGGGCGGAGCGAGGGTGCTGCCCCAGGTGGCAGCACTACCAGTGGGCAAAACCATCAACAGGAGTAAGGCAGAGGAGAAGGAGTTTAAAGGATGCTGCCCCGGGGCAGCTCTGCCCTGAGAACCACGCTTATGGGGAACAAATGATTCTCTAGCAGCTCTGGGGTTGTCCAGGTAGTAAGGGAAAAGAAGCTGGCCTATAGAAAATCCAGGAAGACCAAGAGAGAGGTGGATAGGGAAAATTACCTAAGGTTGGCTAGTGAGGCAAGTAAGGAAGTGCGGCGAGCTAAAGCACAGAAGGAGCTGCATATAGCTGAAGGAATTAAGAAGGGGAGAAGTCTTTCTTTCGCTACATAAGTGAAAAAACAGACAAGGAAGGAAGGGATTTTTAGGCTTAAGAAAGGGGAGGCGTGGGTGGACACAGTGCCAGTAACCGAGACTTGGGCATCTCTACACCATGACTGGGACTTTGCAATGCCTGGATATAAACTAGTCGGGAAGGGGGAAGGGTGGCAGTTTATATCAGGGAGGGAATAACTTGCATGAGGGAGGAGTTGGAGGAAGTGAAGGTGGAGGCATTATGGGTTCAATTAAGGTCCAATAGAGGGAGAAAGGTGAAGGCTGCTGGTGGTGTACAGACCACCTAACCAGGATGAAGAGAGGGAAAGAGAACTGAGTTCACAAATATTAGAAGTTGCTGGGAAGGAGAGGTGATAATTGTGGGGATTTCAACCTGCACAAGGTTTACTGGAAAATACCATCAACAACATGTGCTAGGTGTCAGGTGATCCTGAAAGGACTGCAGAGTGGGGTCCTGACTCATGGTGTCACAGAACCAACAAGAGCAGAGGCAATGCTTGATCTTCTGCTCACAAATAGGGAGCATGTGCAGGAAATAGTCAGGGAGCCCTTGGGTGGGAACGACCATTGCACAGTGCAGTTCCAGTTAGATACTGGAAGGGAAAGCATCATGACGAAGACAAAAATCTTGGATTCCACAAGGTCGGACTTCAGAAATATGGGTGAAGTACTAATGAGCCTTCTGGCGGGCATCAGAGCAGATATAGGGGTAGCCCAAAGGTGGTTCATCATTAAGGATGGAATACTGGTTGCCACAGACGAGTGTGTTAGGCTCAGGAGCAAAAACACAAGGACCAAAGCGCCCAGCTGGTTCAGTTCTGGGGTTGCCCAGGCAGTAACAGAGAAGAGGCTGGCCTATATAAAATTCAGGATGACAAAAAATGAAAATTACGTACCTACTGTAATTCTTGATCTCTTGTATCTTCACCATTCATTACTGCTTGGGTAGTGCGGACCTTGCACCCTTCTGAGGAGATTTTTTTGCAGTTGGCTCCAACGGCACCACCCATGAGAGCAACGCGCTGCATCATGCACGAGGGGCGGCTGTTAGGTGCCACAGACTCCTCCTCCATCTCAGTTCTGGTAGCTGGAGAGGTGAAATGAAGGGTAAAGAAAAAAAGGGGAGAGCGAGGCAAGAGAGCCGAGGGACAGAAAAAGGAAAGGATATAAACCGAAGAAGGAATAAGCTGGTAGAGGACAGGTAGAAGAGGGAGAATACCTACACTAAGGGACCACAGGGCCTTCCATCTGGGGCAGCTCTAAGGGAGGAACAGAGGAAGAGAAAAGGAAGAAGAAGAAGAAGAAGAAAAGAAGAGATGCTGAGAGGGGAGAACACTGCCCATAGATATATTGGTTGAGAAGGTTATAAGCTCGGAACCAAAACCAAGGGAGCAAGAACCCCTCCTAATCGGACTAAGAAAAAGTTCAACTGAACTGCTTGTATAGACTGGACACAAAGAAAAAATTACTCACCTTAGTAATGTTGTTTCTTCTAATGGAGTCTTGCTATATTATGACAATTGCAGTTTGTCCCACCATTAGAACTGCTCCGGAGGTGAAAGAGTTAACTCCCATTCTAAGAATGGAACTTGGAGCGCGAGCTCGGTTAGAGAAGCTCTGTCTGGGTTATTTCAAACCTAAACTGTCAGATCTTTTACGAGCAAAACTCACTAAGGTCTGTGTGGAAGCTGTAACCTCACTAGCCAACTGGCTACCTGACTATTAACACATATTCCTGGTCCCAACACAAAGACTCAAGTCAGGGACCAGAAGTAATAATATAATATAAGCAATAATATGAGATAAAATAAAAACATCACACCCCAAAAAGGGGTGGAAAACATATGATGGGCATAACTAGCGCCCACACTAGGCTGCCCACCCCATACCCAAGTAGAAGTTCTGAGAGGGCAGGCTGGGGAGGTCATAATATAGCAAGACTCCATTAGAAGAAACAACATTACTAAGGTGAGTAATTTTTCTTCAAACAACATGAAGTCTTGCTATATTATGACAATTGCAGACTACACAGCAGTACCTCCATGGAGGAGGTACAGAACCACTTAGGGAATAGGCTCTGAAGCACGGTTGTGCAAACCGAAGCATCTCTCCTGGCCTGACATCCAGGGAGTAATGCTTGGTGAAAGTGTGTACCGCTTTTCCAGGTAGCTGCTTGACATATCTCTAAGATAGGATGTCTCTGGCAGCAGCTAGAGACGCGGCTGTACCTCTGGTAGAATGAGCCTCAGGCCAGAAGGGGAACTTTCCCAGTTTCTGATGACAAATTGGATACAAGAGACAATCCACCTGGCAATTGATCTCTTAGTGGCAGGTCTCCTTTTCCGACCTCACCATAAGTGAGAAAAAGTTGGAGGATTTGAACCTGTGACCCTTGGTACGTTCTATATAAAACTTAGGGCCCTCTTAACATCTAAACTGTTGCAATCTCCTCTCGCCAGAGGAGGAATGTTCAGTGAAAAACACTGGAAGGAGATAGATTGATTAAGATGGAAATCTGAAACCACCTTAGGCAAAACTTCCTGTTAGTCCTGAGGACTACCTTATCCCTGTGGAAAGAAATAAAGTCAGTTTCTACTGACAGGGCTTGCAACTCACTTATGCGCCTGGCAGAAGTGATAGCCACTAGGAAAACAGTTTTCCAAGTTAAGTACTTAAGCTCTGCAGAAGACAGAGGTTCAAAAGGAGGTTGCATTAACTGGGCAATGCAAACATTAAGGTCCCAGGCAGGGGCCGGATCCCTAAAAGGTGGATTAGAATGAAGTAATCCTTTTAAAAACTTGGAAAAAACAGGGTGAGCGGAAAGAGAGGAGGGCTTTCCTGCTGAAACAAAAGCAGAGACAGCTGCCAAATGTACTTTCAGGGTAGCTGGTCTCAGTCCCAAGGAATTAAGATGGACCATATAGTCCAAAACAATGGGCAAATCAGCAGATTCCGGGGAAATATGTTTCCCAGAACACCAAATGGAAAACCTTTTCCACTGAGAATTGTAAGTAGCCCTAGTGGAAGGCTTCCTAGAAGCCTTTAGGATTTCAAGAACACCCTGAGAAAGGTGTAGGTCAGCAAATTCTAACTCCTCAAGAGCCAGGCCTTGAGGTTGAGGGATTTGAGATTCGGATACCAAACTCTCCCCTGTGCACAGGTTAACAGGTTGTGATTCCTGGGGAGACACAGGGGAAGATGGACTGCTAGTGACAGAAGGAGTGGGTACCAGGGCTGCCTGGCCCAATCTGGGGCAATCAGAATCACCCTGCAAGGCTGGGATCTGATTTTGACTAGCACCTTGAATAGGAGAGGGAAGGGGAAAGGCATAAAGAAACTTCCCTTCCCAATCTAGGAGAAAGGCATCCAGGGGATTGAGCCCAACACTGGGGCCTGCAACAGAACAGTGGAAGTTGGTGATTGTCTGGGGCTGAAAAAGATCTATCTGAGGGTGCCCCATCTGGCAAAACTATCCCTAGTACTTGAGGATCCAGAGACCATTCGTGATGGCCCTGGGAAATCCTGCTGAGAGCATCTGCTAGGACATTGTCCTTTCCTGGAAGGTGAACTGCTATGAGGGAAGTGTTCAGGAATAGGCCAGAGACCACAACTTCATTGCCTCGGTGCACAAGGCGAGACCGAGTGTCCCCCCTGCTTGCTGATGTACCACATTGTTGTGGTGTTGTCTGTTCTGACTTGTACCACTTTGTTCTGAACAGACGCGAGAAAACACTTAAGTGCTAAAAGACAGCTCTGAGTTCCAGCAAATTGATGTGGAGCAGAGATTCCTGAGGGCCCACACTCCCTGGTGGAGAGGTCGCCCATGTGGCTCCCTCACCCCAGGAGGGAAGCATCCTAGTGAGGGTCAAGGAGTGAGACAGAGGAATGAAGGGACCCCAGTCTTAAATTGCTCTGATCCTGCCACCACTGGAGGGCCTGGATCAGGGTTCGGGTCACTGGGACCAACTTGGAAAGGGGGTCTCTTCTCTGAGACCAAAAGGCTCTCAAGTGAAACTGAATGTCCCTCATCTGAAATCTTGCTCCTTGCACTACAGCTGTGGACGCAGCCATGTGCCCCAGGAGCTGCAAAAGTGTCTTGCTGGTCGAGATCTGCAGAGTGAAGGAGGAGGCCAGAGCCACCAAGTTCCTTACCCTCTAAGGGTAGGAAGGCTGGCCTGCTTTTGTGTCCAATTCTGCACCTATGAAGGTGAGCACCTGAACTGGTTCCAGAACTGATTTTGGAAGATTGAGCAAGAAGCCCAGGGAGGTGAGCAGCTGCTGGGTAACTTGCAGGTGAGATTTTACCTGTTCTGGGACTGGCCTACAATGAGCCAGTCGTCCAGATAGGGAAAGACAGCAATCCTTTGCCTTCTTAAATGAGCCACTGCTACTGCCAGACATTTTGTGAATACCCTTGGGGGCAGAGGTGAGGCCAAGGGCATTGCTCTGAACTGGTAGTGACCTGAGGCAGTTCGAATCCGAGGTACTTCGGTGGGAGCTTCTGATTAGACGTGAAAATAGGCATCCTGAGGTCCAGGGAGGCTAGCCAGTCCCCTGGCCTTAGAGAGGTAAAATCATTGCCAGAGTTACCATTCTGAACTTTGGTTTCAGAAGGTGTTTGTTCAGATATCTCAGGTCTAAAATGGGCCGCCATTCTCCTGTCTTTTTTGGGGTATGGAAATATCTGGAGTACAGACCCTTGCCCTGGTGTAGGGGAGAAACCCTTTCTACAGCTCTGAGAGCCAGGAGGGTTGAGACTTCTGTTTCTAAAGTAAAGGTCTCTAAAGAGTTTGCAGGTGGGAAAGATGTGATTCTCATCTTTGGGAACTTTTGAAGCTGAGAACCAGACCCTGGCTTACTACTTCCAGGACCCACTTGTCTGAAGTTAGAGACACCCAGTTCTGAACAGGCAGCCAACCTGCCCCTACAGGTAAAGCAGAATCGCCCTGGGCACCCCATCAGGGTGTCTGTTTGGCAGGTGCTTTAGGCTGAGGGTGGAGCAGGCCTGCCCACACCCGTCCTGCCTCTCCTTCTGAAGAACCCCTCTGAGCATAAGCAGAGGAGGCTTGGTTTGATAAAAGGCCTGTGAAAAGGCCTACCTCTCCCTGGGGCCTGCCTCTGAGGAGTGGCTTGCCGCTCCTTAGCCTGAGCACTCTTATAGGCAGTCCTATATTCATCCATTTTCTTTATATAATTCTCTGTCTGCTCCCCAAACAGAGAATTTCCAACCACAGGAAAATCCATAGCCTTAGTCTGGGTATCCTGTGACAAGCTAGTACACCTGAGCCAGGCCAACCTGCGAAAAGCTACAGATGTAGCCATGACTCTAGAGGATACATCATTAAATCCACAGCAGCATGAAACTGCACTTAGATGCCTCAATGTCATCAGCAGCCACCTGTTCCAGCTCATTAGCAAGCTGGCCAGAGGCCTGTTTGGCCAAGGCCATGACAGTGTCCCATCTAGATTTTTGATACCTTGCTACCTAAGCCATGTAATTTGCTTGCCTGAGTCCCAAGGATGCTGCCATGTATTGTTTTTAGCCATGGCATCAATCTTCCTGGAATCCTTGTCAGGAGGATGTGAAGCCAGGAATATTAGCTTTATCACAGGCTGCAGCCTGAACCACACCAACGTGACTGCATTGCTGTGAAAGGAATTCTGTATCAGGACCTGACAGAGTGTACCTCTGTCCATCTTTTTGTCCACAGGAGGCACAGAATTAGGGTTTTAAAATTTTTATTGTCTGTTTCCTAAATGATTTATGCAAGGGAATAGACAATCTCCTAGACTCTGGAATATCCATCATTTCTACAAAATCAGGTTCCTCTTGTTCATCCACAGCTTCCTCCAATGGAAGCTGGAGGCTTCAGCAACTTTTGTAAAACATAAAGTGAGAGGGAACTCAGAAAGCAAGGGGAGATTCTAAAGGTCTGTCTGGGGAGATGTCCGGTTCAATGGGCACACCCAGACCCTCAAAGTCACATTCATACTGTTCATAATCATCCTCCCCTCCTCTGGTTCATAAAACTCTTCAACAACATATTCCTGAACGGTGGAACCGACCGAAACCGACCTTTTACAGACAGTGGCGGTTCGGACAGGAACCGGAGAAAGTGACTGGACAATCTGAATAGCTCTGCTATCTCTGCCAGTTGGAGAAGGAATTTTGGGCTCCACACCTGCTGATTTCTTGTTTTCTTTACTGGAACTGGCTCTCCGAGCCAGCTTCGTTGCCGAGAGTCTCGCCCTGGTCAGAGGGCTCCCTCTCGGTTCGGTTGGCACCGAACCGGGCTGGCCATCCGGTCAGCGGACTTTTTGCCTCTCATTCCTGAGCCTGCCAACTCTCTTATCCAGGAGGCTGCAGGAAATTTTACAAATCTGGCAGTCTGAATTGAGGTGGTCAAACCCCAGACAATATACACATGTGGTGTGTGTGGGTCAGCCTTGGCAAAGACTTCCCCACAGGCATCACAGTGTTGAAACCCAGTGGGCCCGGTTTTTCTTTTGGGTTTTCAGACATAATGCCAGCCTAACCAAAAACTTGCCCTTTTAAGCGGCAGTGCAGGCAAGACACCATATCGGTTCTAACCGTGTCACGGGTCTTGGAAAAAACGTAATGAAATCCGTTTTTAGAACCGATAAGAACTAGAACCGCACTCTAAAACCTTCAATTCAAGTTTTAAAACAAAGCTGATCGGTTCAAAATCGAAACCGATAACATTTACAAGTTCCACACGAAAATAAACTGAAATTACTTACGATACCACAGACAGAGCTTGAACCGAGCGGTTTTGCGGTTAAAATAATAATATTCTCGGTTGATTTGAACGAGAAAACACGATTTAAACCGAGAAATGAACGAGCAGTAGGAGAAATCTCGGGCGACTGTTCAGTGAGGCGGAGTAAAGAATCTGACAGTTTGAGTTTGAAATAACCCAGACAGAGCTTCTCTAACCGAGTTCATCCAAGTTCCATTCTTAGAATGGGGTTAACTCTTTCACCTCCGGAGCAGTTCTAATGGTGGGACAAACTGCAATTGTCATAATATAGCAAGACTTCATGTTGTTTGAAGGGCAGATTCTCTATCCTCCCAACATCCCAACCCCCTACACTCTGGCTGAGAGCTCACAGACTGCCCAGACAGAAATCTGTTCGGAAGGAGGCCCAACTATGAGGGGCTAACCCCCAGCACCTTGTTAAGTGCTAACACTGAAGTGTGTGGGTAGGGGTTAGGCCCTACAAAAGGCAGCTTTGTATGAAGGGTAGAGTGGGAACTCAGTCAGACTCCCTGAAGGCAAGGCAAGGGCAGCAGTTCAAGGTTAAGAAGTGCAGAGGCACCAACCAGAAGAAGCTGAGAATTAAATAATGCCTGCCAGGGAGAACCTTAATTTTGAGGCCGAGCCACAGAGGGACGGTCTCTTCAGCTGTGAACTGAACAATGTGGCTAAGGAGCCCAGAGGTCACCCTTAGGGGGAGTTAGAAAGAGTTCCCTCAGGATAGGAGAAAAAGTCCTACTCGTTCCCCTTTACCTTGAGGAAAAAAGATCCGCCCAAGAAGAACGGAAACCAGTTTTTTTTTTTTTTTTTTGGCATAAAGGCCAAAGGAAAGGAGAGGAACGAGAAGGGAAGGGGAGACGCCGCAGTAGGAGGCCACTGAGGGGAAGGTGGGTGGGTATCAGTAATGAATGGTGAAGATACAAGAAGATCAATAATTACGGTAGGTAATGACTTTCATATCTTCCCTGTCAATCTTCACCATTCATTACTGCTTGGGTGAGCACTAGTCCCCTCAGGGGGTATAAAGAAACCCTGAGGAACAAGACCCCAGCCTCCTGTTGGTGGGAAACAGAAGGAAGACCCTGGGCTAATCAGGTGAGAAGCCTATGGTGGAGAGAGCTACAGTCGTAGCCAAAAGTATTGGCGCCCTTGCAGTTTTTTCTAATAATGCACCATTCCTTCCTGAAAATTGTTGAAATTAAAAAAATATTTTGGTATCCACATATGTAGTTCTTTGGTTTGCAGTGGAATAAAACACAAAAAGCAGAAAATTTTACTAAATCTTAGGTTATTCCACACAAAAATCCTTAAATGGCCCAGACAAAATTATTGGCACCTTTTAGAAGTGGTTAGAAATAATTAGATTTCAAGCAGGTGATTCTCCTTCACTTTGGAACTGAACTCACCTGTGGTGAGTTGCAGGTGCCTGCAATATAAAAATCACTCATTCAACCAGTTTGAATGGAGAAAAGGACTCATTCTCCTGTTTTGTGTCACTGTGTGTACCGCAATGAGCATGGAGAAAAGAAAGAAAGCCAGAGAACTGTCTGAGGAGGTCAGACAGAAGATTGTAGCCAAGCATGGACAATCTCAAGGCTACAAATCAATCTCCAGAGACCTTGATGTTCCTGTTTCCACTGTACGTAATGTCATCAGGAAGTTTAAGGCCCATGGCACTGTAGCCAACCTCCTGGGCGTGGCGCAAGAGAAAACTTATCTCATGATTGCAGTGCAGGATTGTTGAATGGTGGAGAAAGCACCTCGATCAACTGCCCAACAGATTCAAGCTGACCTTCAGACACAAGGTACGACAGTTTCAACTCGCACCATCTGTCGCCAACTCAATGAAAGGGGGTTATATGGTAGGAGGCCCAGGAGGACCCCACTGCTGAGAGAGAGACATAAGAAAGCCTGACTGGAGTTTGTCAAAACACACCTGAACAAGCCAAAATCCTTCTGGGAGAATGTCCTGTGGACAGATGAGACCAAATTAGAGCTTTTTGGTAAAGCACATCATCTCTATGCTTACAGAAAACAAAATGAAGCCTTCAAAGAAAAGAACACTTTCCCTACAGTCAAACATGGAGGAGGTTCAGTGATGTTTTGGGGTTGCTGTGCTGCCTCTGGCACTGGGTGCCTTGAACATGTGCATGGCATCATGAAATCTGGAGATTACCAGGCCATTTTGGAGCGCAATGTTGAACCCAGTGGCAGAAAGCTGGGTCTCCGTCAAAGGTCATGAGTCTTCCAGCAGGACAATGACCCCAAACACGCTTCAAAAAGCACCCAGGAATGGTTCAAGACAAGACGCTGGACTGTTCTGAAGTGGCCAGCAATAAGTCCAGATCTAAATCCCATTGAAAACCTGTGGAGAGATCTGAAAACAGCAGTTGGGAGAAGGCACCCTTCAAATCTGGGAGAACTGGAGCAGTCTGCACAAGAAGAGTGGGCCAAACTGCCAGTAGAGAGGTGCAGGAAGCTCATCCATGGCTATAGGAACCGGTTGATTGCAGTTATTTTGACCAAAGGCTGTGCTACCAAATATTAAGTCTAGGGTGTCAATAATTTTGTCAATGCCATTTCTTTTCATTTTCTGATTTAAAAGGATATTTTAAATTCTGAATCAAAAACAAAGGTTCTGTAATATTAACAGAGAAAGAATTGTGGACACCAAATACTGTTGTTAATTTTAACTTATGTTTAGAGGAAATTGTGAGTTATTTGAAAAAAGTGCAAGGGTGCCAATATTTTTGGCCACAACTGTAGGAGGTGTCCCCCGAGGATGGGGAGATGGAGGAAGCCCCTGCAGAAGTCTTCTAGCTCTGGAGGAAAAGAGACGGGTCCCCCGGAAAGTTGAGCGCATCACCCTACGCCGGCCGAGCCAGGGGTGACAACCTTGACAGACGAAGCCATGCTGTCCCTCTAAACAGATCGCTGTCCCTGCAAGCCTGGAAGCCACCTCATTGGCATCATAAGATGCCCTTGCTTGGTGTCTTGCCAGCTCCAGGCCTATAGCAGAGGGCAATAGCTTGTCTGGTTTGCTCCATATCAGGCATTGATGCCAAGATTTGGGAAAGCATCGACCACAAATGCCTACTGTAGGCAGCATGGTCAGCCTGATGTGATGCAATGCATAACATCGCACGAGAGGAAGAGAACACTCTTCGCCCCCACCAGTCAAACTGTAGGGAATCTGAGTCCGTAGACCGGTTGTATGCCAGGCGGCGGCACCGGAGGGCTTTCTAGGTATGCCAATCCCAAGATGGGTTGGGAAGAGTACCTAGAGATTCCAATGGGGCACAATACTTTCTTCCGCACTCTGCTGGGGCTGGAGAAAGGGCGGCTGGCGACTGCCAGGAACGGATAGACGCCTCCTGGAAGGGAATAGGCCAGAATAGTACCACCAAATGCTGGGCACTGAATTCACCGAGGAATTCACGCGTCTCTCATTTGGTACTGTCTCGCCTAACAAAGGAGATACGAAGATCCCTCACCATTCTCAAAAGGAATCGCTGATATTCAGTGAAATTAGCATCGGATGAGAGATAAGCAGTGGGTTCCTCTCCCTCCGAGGAGGGACGAGGTGATGGAGAGCTTGAATGTCCAGAGGACTCCTGCAGTGGTGGGGATAAGTGAAACATCTGCTCATGCATGTAACTAACATCTGAGGGAAGGCCGCCACGGAGCCTCTGAACATCTCCAAGGATAACGGGCCCGTGGGACCGACATGGCCTGGGAGAGAGGGGTGGCTGCACAGGAATGGGAGAGGGCACCTACGGTGAGGCAACTGTCCTCTGCTGAGGCTCTGAAATCGGAAAACAAGGCCCGAGCTGGTGGGATTCCGGACAACAAACCAGGTCATGGAATGGAACCCTGGGGATCACGAAGCCTGGAAGAGCCTAGTAGGGATCTTTCCTGTAGCCGAACCTGGAGCTGCATGGGTCCACAAGGGCAGCCCACAGCAATGCCACCAGAAGGGTCCCTGGGGCTCGAGAGGGAAAGATGGGGCCCGGCGCTATGGCTCCTACCCACCCCCCGAGGCGTGGCAGGTGAACACCGAGGTGCCTGAACCCTGTCTCTCGATCCCCCGGACTCCGAGAACGCCCTCCTCCTCAACCCCAGCGACACCCTCACCCTGAGGAGGTGCAGCAGCACCGGAATCGACAGCTGCCACAACCCCCAGGAGGAGCCTCCTCTGCCTCCACGCCATCCCCCTCCAGGGACCCCAGACCACCACCAGCCTGGGAGGCCTCAGGGAGGACGTCAGAGGAGACAGAGGAATAGGCGCCTGGGCCCTAGCACCTCTTCACGGAGACCCTGACTCCCAAGAGTCAGGATGCCAGGATGGGTCCACAACTGAATCATCCTCCTCCGAGGAGGAAGAGACCAGCTGGACCACAATATTGCCACCCGGGGTCTCCAGTGAAACGGCACCGCGAACTGTGCCGGTGGCAGCAGCAGCACCGGATGACCCTGGACCCCAGCAACGCCTAGACCTGGCCTGACTCCCCAGCGGTGCCGGCCAGACCGTGGCACGCCCTAGGCACCAGGACCCGACTGGCACCACTAGGAACCGGGCCGGGCCCACAGTGCCACAGGCGGCGCCGAGCCCTACACAGCGCCAGAGGCAGCATCGAGGTCCACTGATGCCAGGGGAGCCTGCACCTCCAAGAGGTGACTGCCGAGGCGATGTCCCCACTGCTGCCCTGGGGGGACCCCCATGTTCCTCCGACACCGCGAAAGAGGCTTCCTCTTCGGCAAGAGAAGATGAGGAGGCCTCCTCCTCTCCAGGCCATATAGGCCTGATAGGGGACCTGGAGGAAGGGTCTAGAGACCTTACCTGGGAATCCCTGGAGCGGCACCATCCCCTGAAAGTCGGCAGAGCCTTGCCGATCTTGAACGCGCGGACTTCCAGGACGTGACGGTCCATTGAGAAACAGGCATCGCACGCATCCATATTATGGTTGGGTCCCAGGCAACGGAGACAAACATCATGCCGGTCCGTGACGGAAAAATGCCACCCACAGGAGCACTGACGCATAGGGGCGCGGCCCGACTTCGACTTGCGTTTTGCCCCCAACCTGACATGATGCAAAACAATTAAGGCAAAAACAAAGCACAGCTCTCAGCGTCATCAAAAAATAGAGAAGAAAAAAGAACGGTCTTACCAGTGACGACGTCGAGAAAAAGGCAGGATGAGGGAGTCTGACTACCTCGTCGACAAACGACAATGAGGCCTAGAACTGAAAATCCTAACCGTGCAGCAGGTGCAGCCTCAATGGCGGGAGAAACAGAACTGAGATGGAGGAGGAGTCTGCGGCACCTAATGGCCACCCCTCGTGCATGATGCAGCGCATTGCTCTCGTGGGCGGCGCCGTTACAGCTGACCAAAAAAAAAAAAATCTCCTGTACCAGGTGTGCGCCTCCGGCACTACCCAAGCAGCAATGAATGGTGAAGACTGACAAGGGAAGATCAGCGGTGGACAGGGAAAATTATCTAAGGTTGGCTAGTGAGGCAAGTAAGAAAGTCCTGCAAAGTAAAGCATAGAAACAGCTGAAAGAATTAGGGGAGAAATCTTTCTTTCGCTATACAAGTGAAAAAAAGGCAAGAAGGAAGGGATTGTTAGGCTTGAGAAAGGGGAGTTGGTGGAGGATAATGGTGGAAATGCAGATACTCTAAATGAATATTTCTGTTCTGTCTTTACCAAGGAGAAGGACAGACCAGTGCCTACAGGAGGGAGAAGAGGAGCAAGGGAGAGGAAACATAGATGTAATGATAGAGGAGGACAGAGTGAGGGATGGGCTGCTAGCATTAAAGGTGGACAAATCACCAATCCAGACAGAGTACATCCAAGGGTACTAAGGGAACTGGCCAAGGAGCTGGCAGGGACACTGACAGACCTATTTAGTATTTCACTAGAGCCAGGCGTGGTACCACAGGATTGAAGAACAGAAATGGAAATTATGTACCTACCATAATTCTTGATCTTCTTGGACGAAGTCTCCACCACTCATTCACACTAATGGGATCTACGCCAGAGGCACTAGGACCCAGCGGGAGCAAACTTTTCAAGAGGGTCGGTGCCAGAGATGGAGCGCGAGGAAGTGGCACCCTTGAGCCATGGCACTCTTGCGAGTAAAACTACTTGACATCTGACCCTCCAACCGCCTCAGTTCCCTTTTCCCGCTGTCGAGTGTGCTTCAGTGACAACGTCGCTCGCACTCCGGGAGTCAAACTTCAAACTAGCAGCATAGTTTTCAGTTTATCGTTTTGTAATTTATCTTCGAAAGTACAGCGTAGATTTTAATTAAATTTATTGATTAATAAAGAAGTCTTCAGCCCTCCATTGATGGAGTCGACCATGAGCGGGTCAGGTTAATGGTAGGAAACTTCGTATGAAAGCTGTTCAGTCAGCCGGGCTGGGTCTGGTCTGCCGCCCTCCCCGGAGGGTGGGTTTGACAACGGACGGTCCAGTGCTCAGGGAGATGGGCGGTCCCCCTGAAAGCATAAAAAGAAATGGTCCCATTCGCAGCACCGTTCAGCCTCAAATTCTTCTTTGGCGCACAAGTTGAGAAAGAGAAGGCATCACTCGAGGTTGCCTTCTGGTATGTCTGCATGTCGACGGTCGGTCACTGGGGCTAGGCACAGACTCCTCCCCTCTTGGAGTTGCGGTTTCCGGCTCCGATGCCTGACCTCTTGACGCGGGCCCGTCCCGCATATTGGGCGGGCGCCCGATGAAGCAGTTCACCAGTGGGGCTGCTGTTATGGAGCAGTGGGCTTGGAGGTTGGGCCAGCTGCCTGGCCCGGTCACTCCGGGGCCTTCGGGCCCCTCGAGGGACCAGGTACAGTGGTTGGACCTTCCTAGTTGTGCAGCACCTTCTTCAGTGCCATTGACTTCGTGCTCAGGTGTTTTCCCCCCTCACATGTCTGCGGCGCAAGGGTCCACACCGACGCCTCCATCTCCTGTTAATTTTCCTTCCTTTCCTTCAAATGGCAGTTTTCGGAACCTTGGGACAGTCTTGGAGCCGTCCATGGCACCCGAAGGCTCTGTCAACGCTGTCCATGGTGCGGGAGGTCTGTCGGCGCCATCCACCGTGCCGAGGCTCTGTCAGTGCAACGTCTACGGTGTTGGGGGCTCTGTCGGTGCTGTACCTTTTTGGCACCATGTGCTGGTCTGTTTCAGTCGGCGTAGCTTCTGGGTTCGGTGCCCGTGTTCTTCATTGGCGCCAATGCTTGGTGCGGCGCCATCCGGCCTCCAGGGCTTTTCAACTCTGATCCTTTCCTCTTCTAATTTCTATTCTGATTTTCACTCCTTTTCTGTCCATACAGTCCCCCCCTGGACTGTCAGGAGATGATTTTGAGCCTGACCCAGATCTTCGTCTGGGTGATGATGTTGAAGGAGCAGGAGTTAATCCTGCTGCACAGCCTGTGGTTAAAGACCTTTCCTTTAAGCCTCTGCTGAAAAATTTAAATTCCACTCTTTCTCTCCAGGAAACAGAAATCGATCCTGGGAAGTTCTTAAGACTCCAGTGATCTCTATGGATTTAACTCTGGTACAACCATCTTTTGAGACCCTTTCTCAGATGGTATGGAACAATCCTGCTCTCTTCCTTTCTGTTGCTAAGTCCATAAATAGGAAGTACGCTGCTCCCAAGGATCGACCCATACTGGCCTCACAAGTGTTTGCTGATCCCACTGTAGTCTTAGCAGAGAATGACAAGGCCGTCCTCCCTCAGGCATCCTCAGCCCGGCCTATCAATAAAGAATCTTGTAAGACAGACACCTTAGGTAAGAGAGTCTTTGCTGCCTCCACCCTGGGTATCGTGTGCCAGTTACCAGGCTATTTTCTCAATATAGAGTATGTCCTTTGGCATTTGCTCAAGCAAATGGTAGAAGCACTGCCTGAATCGGAAACTAATTCAGAGCTACTTCATACCATAACAAGGGCATTGTGTCCAATAACCAACAGGTTAAAGCTGCAATGGACACTTTCAATACTGCTTCTCGAGCAGCGGTGTGCGGCATTTGTACCGTCGCCACTCTTGCTGTACTGGCTTCACCACTGATGCCCAGCAGGTCATGGCCTTCCCTTCGACGTATGTATCTGTTCGACCCCAGGTGGAACAAGCTCTGGAAGCCACACAGAAGACTAGGTCAGCAATTAAGATAGCTCGACCTGTACCCACTTCCTCTCGGGGAGTGTCAATAAACATCAATTTCACAACCATCAGTCCTTTCGGGGCAAAGGCAGGGGGACTTTAACAAAAGCCACACCCCGCAGCCACAACAGAAAACGCAGCAGAAGTCACAAGCCCCCAAAGTGCCCAGTGCCACCTTCTGAGTTCCTGGCCCAGGTCCCACCTCAACTGCCCAAGGGGGACTCTTCCTCAGCAGTGGGAGGATGTCTGCTCCAATTCTACGACCGGTTGAAGTCTACAACATCAGACAAATGGATCCTCCGGATAATCCGAAAGAGGTATTCGCTCACTCTTTCAGAACCCCCAAGGATCATCCCCAAGCGACAGCCCAGGCTGTCGGCAGTAATCAGACCTTCTTGCTTCCGAGGTGCAAGGCCTTCTGAACAACAGGGCAGTAAAAGTAGTTCCGACGGACCAACGAAACACAGGTTTCTACTCCCATTACTTTCCAGTTCCGAAGAAAACCAGAGGCATGCGCCCCATTCTGGATCTCAGTAAGTTGAACAAATTCCTTCACAAGGAAAATTTCAAGATGATATCTCTAGGTACTCTTCTACCTTTGATACATCAACATGATTGGCTAGCCTCCCTGGACAGGCAGGATGCTTACCAACACATTCTTAATACACCCAAAGCACCACAGATACCCGAGGTTTGTAGCGTTGGGTCAACATTATCAGTTCAGAGTCCTGCCCTTCGGGCTATCCTCGGCGCTGTAAGTTTTTACAAAATGCTGTGCAATTCTTGCAGCACATCTCAGGAAAATTGGAATTCAAGTGTTTCCATACCTGGACGACTGGCTTCTAGCAAGCCCTTCCAGGCAAGGAACTTTGGACGCCGTAGCCAAAGCTTCAGACTTCCTCATGTCCATGGGAGTCCTGCTAAATCGCAACAAATCCCAGTTGCAGCCCTCCTAGAAACTCCTTTTCATGGAACTCTTCTGGATACCTCCTGTCCGAAATCTTTTCTTCCAGAGGACAGAAGGAGCGATATCCTATAGATGGCCAGATACATCAGAGAAAACAGCTCGGTTCGAGCTATCTCAATGCAACGGATGCTGGGTTTCATGGCATCCTCGGTGTTCATTGTACCTCTAGCTCGTCTGCACATGACAACCTCTCAGTGGATGCTCAGTACTCAGTGGTCCCCAACCACTCACCCTCGGTCCTTTCCCATCAAGGTGATGGGACCTCTGAAGAGGTCACTCACCTGGTGGTCGCTGGAGGACAACCTTCTAGAAGGGTATCCCTTTGCTCCTCTGGATCATCAGATCCCCATTACCACTGACGCGTTCCTGATGCGGTGGGGAGCTCACTGTCAGAAACTCCACACCCAAGGTATGTGGACTCAGGACGAGTCCCGGCTCCACATAAACATCCTGGAAATGAGAGCCGTCCTCAATGCAGTACGGGCCTTGAAAGACATATTCTGTCACAAGAACATTCTCCTTCAAACAGACAACAAAGCAGTGATGTATTACATCAACAAACAGGGTGGTGCACTCTTCACCCATTATACAGGGAAGCTATGAGATGTGGGAATGGTGTCTGGAGCACAAGGCTCTAATCCACGCGTTTACCTACCAGGTATGCAGAACGAAATGGCAGACCATCTCAGCAGAACGGATACAGATCCTCACAAGTAGTCTCTCGACTCAACCGTTGCTCAGTCACTCTTCAAAGAGTGGGGAACTCCAGACCTGGACCTTTTTGCATCCCCACTCAACGCAAAACTGCCTCTCTTCTGCTCCAGAAATCCAGGACCTGGCATTTTCTGTCAGAATGCGTTCAGGCTGCAGTGGACAAAACACTTTCTATACGCCTTTCCTCCTCTTCCTCTAATTCAGAGGATGCTTCTCAAATTCGAGTCTTAGGGAGACAGAATGATTCTCATTGCTCCCTTCTGGCCTTGACAGATATGGTTACCGCTGCTCAACAGTCTGTCGGCAACCCTCCCAAAGACACTTCCCCTTCAGACGAACCTTCTGACCCACGGGCCTGTGGTCCATCCCAATCTGAAGGCGCTTCACCTTTATGCTTGGCTCCTGAAGAGAAAGAGGTGAACAGGTTCAATGTTTCCCATAGGGTTTCAGATATTCTCTTGGCTGTGCGTAAACCAGCCACTAGAAAACCGACAGCCAGATGGAGCGTTTCTCTCTGCTGTGCAAAATCCTTTTGAACCCTTTTTCCTGCCCACCAAATAAAGTCTTGGAGTACCTTTTGGACCTCTCAAATTCAGTTCTGCAGTACTCTACTGTCAAAGTTCATCTCTGTGCCATTTCAGCTTATCATGAACCAGTACATTCCTTGTCACTGGCTCAGCTGCCTGTAGTTAAGAGGTTTCTTAAGGGCATTCTGCATACCAGACCTCCTATCAGATGTCTAGTTGCAGCCTGGGACATTAACCTTGTGCTAGACATGCTCACTCAGAAACCTTTCGAGCCTCTAGCTACCTGCAAGTTGAAGTTCCTCACTTGGAAAATGGCCTTCCTGGTGGCCATCACTTCGGTCCGTAGAGTTTCTGAAATACATGCTCTGGTCACCCCCCCCAATACACTGTATTTCACAAGGACAAAGTAGCTCCTAGGACTCACCCCAAGTTTCTTCCCAAGGTTGTCTCAGAATTTCATTTAAACCAACCTTTAGTCCTACCTACCTACTTTGCTAACTTCCAGAATGAAGACATACTGTGCATTCTTTGGATGTTAAGAGAACTCTATTCTATCTGGGTAGAACAAAGAAATTTGCAAGGCTCAACAACTGTTTGTTTCCTTCAGTGAGACCCGGCTGGGTCAACCTGTAGCTATTAGGTGCATTTCAGCATGGCTGGTAGCATACCTCCGCCACTGCTATTCTAATGCACGGGTTAAGCTAGAAGACAGAGTGTACGCTCACTCTACTAGAGCATCTCTGGCAGAAATCCGCAACATGCCCATTGCAGACATTTGTAATGCGGCTACATGGAGCTCAGTGCATACTTTCGTTAAGCACCATGCTTTAGATGTCCATGCTGGATGACAGCTGTTGTTTGGTAGGACTATTCTTAACGGACTTCTGTCCTAAATATGTGAGCTCTTAGTTCTCCTGCCACCTGTCTCAGGGGGTTTGTTAACCTTACTCCCAGTAGTGTGAATGAGTGGGGAGACTTTATGTCCAGGAAGATATGGAAATTGGGTACCTACGTAATTCTTGATCTTACTTGAGATACAGCTCTTGCAGCAGGTAACACCATTAGGACTGAAGCCGGCAGGCGTCAGGACCCAAAATCTTCTAGCTAGCAGTCTTCAGCGGGACCGCCTCCAACGTCGGTCCCGCCCCGGCGTCAGGCGTAGTGCATAAGGAGGCGGTCCGCCAGATTCCCAGTTCTTTCCTTGCGTCGACTTGCATGTCTCTGACCCTTTGGTTGGATTTCTAGCGACGCCTGGTTAAGTTCTTCCTTCGGGAAAAAGTTCATTTTTTCTGCTCAGTTTCTATCTGTTGTCCTCTCCAACCTCCGTTGAAGGCTATCCTTCGAAGTGCGCCTGTAGGAAGCAAATCCCGTTCAAAGACCCGCATTGGGCCTGCGTCCGGTGCCTAGGCCCAGACCACGACACCCGGGCCTGTTCCTTCTGTCAGGGATTCAACAGCCGGACCCGGATCCGTCGCCAGAAGGCCCTTCAGGCTTTCCTGCTCGAAGATTAAAGCCATGGCGACGACTCCAGGGGAATCTTCCGACAACGCCCGGAACACCTCGAAGCATAGGGAGAGGTGAGATCCAGGTCCCGTCTAGGGCCTCTGACTCCCGTAGCTCCGGCTCCCGATCCGACCGCTCCCCTCCGGGCCCGCTCTCAGCCTCCCCTGCAGCGGTGAAGACCTCCTCGGGTTCCTCTTCTCTTCCATGAGCCAAGACCTCCAGACCTTCTTCGTCTTCAACCACCAAGGCCCTGTCGAGGTCAGGGACCGTCACCACCATCACAAGTCCTTCCGCCATTCGGAACCCGGCGCAGGTCAGCCTCTTTGCCTCCTCCGCTAGCGGAAGACCAAAGAACTGACTTCTCTCAAGAATCGTCCGGACCGGCGCTGACCAAGCTACCATGGGGTCCGAGCACGGCGGCCGCTGAGCGCCACGTCGCGGTCAGGCCTGCATGCCTCCGGATGCGGCGGGGGACCCGGCGTCCGCATCTACCGAGAAGAGGACCCTCGCCTCCACGTCGGTCAAGAGGTGATCACGGAGGAGGAGCTGACCCAGCCGAGGACCAGATGGGCGAACCGGTCCTGTCGTACCCCCAGGAACCTCGCCGGAACCTGAGGCCCTAGGAGCCAAAGCCGAACCAGACGACCAGCCGTCGGCGCCCGGTCCGTCGTCGGGCCTCAGCATATCCGAGGTCAAGGAGTTGTTTTCTTCCTGGTGGAACACCATAAAAAGGGATGTGGTTCCCACACCACCACCTCTTCCTCCTCCTCCTCCTGCTACTCCGCCGGCCCCCGCGCCCCCTACTTCACCCAGGGATGCGGGCCGAGTACCCTCCCCCCCAGGAGCCTACGGACCCTCCTAGGGGTAGATCATGAAATAGGAGACCTCCATCCAGATCTTCTTCAGGGTCACCCAGCCCCAAGAAACCCAGAAGACGCCGCCGTTCGCCTTCGACGGAGGACACGGGATCGGACTTCTCGGACAGATCCAGATCCCCTCTCCGATCCAGCGTCCCTTCTCCGGACCCCGTGAGCTCCCAAGATCTCCTCCGGATGACCCATCGTTCTCGGAGATTGTAGAGGCATATCCAGGAGAACATGGGCTGGGAACAGAGAACTAGACCCAGTGCATGCCAGATATCTTTGGCAAAAGATCCTAAGCCTGTGGTGGTGCACCCTTGGTGGACACATTGCGTGGGCGTCACCAAGGCAGCGGCGTCGACCGCTTCGGCGATGCGAAAAGGCGACGCCCGCCTGTACAAGGCCCTAGGGAGGACCAGTACTTGGCATCACATCCTCTGGCGATTCTCTGGTCATTACAGCCTCTCATGACCGGTCCCAGGGCGCAACATTTGAGCACCCTGCCACGGACCCAGAGTCCAAACAGCTGGATGCTATGGGCAGGCGCCGTATGCCTCTGCTACCTCGCCATCAGATCCCTCAACTACTTGACCCACATGGTACAGTTTCAAATGCCTTGTGGGAGCAGGGCTGGATCTGGTGGAAAAGATGCCAGAAGGTGAGCAGAAGGTGGAGTTGTTACAGCTCCTTCATGCGGGTTCAGGCGTTAGGAACCACGTGCTGCGAGCAGCGCATGATTCCCGCGGACTCCTCGGCCAGGCGGCAGCTTCAGGCGTATGCCTCCCGGGAACACTCATGGCTCCGTGTTTGGATTCACCCGGACGTCCAGAAGAACATCCTGGATGCCTCGTTTCATGGAGAAGTTCTTTTTGGTGAGTCCTCGGAGAAGGTCCTCACCAAACTTCAGGAGGCGGGGAAGCGTGCAGTCTGTCAGGCCATGTACAGACCCAAGCTTAGTTCCTTTAGTAGGAACCACAAAGCGTTTTCGAGGCGGATGCAGAGACAGCAGTCCCGCACCGGTCCTCAATAGAGGGGCTCCTTCTCTCGCAGAGCCCAAGGGAAGTCGTCAGCGGGCCGAAGTCAACGACCAGCTAAGTCGGCCCAGCCTGCTGGACCCTCAGCCACCACAGCATGACTCCTTCCCGGCCCCCGCCCCTCAGGATCAACGGGACACCAAGGTCGGGGCCGCACTGTGGACCACCTGCCAGGGTGGCAGTCCATAACCACCGACAGGTAGGTCCTTCAGTTGGTCGAAAGAGGCCACTTTATAGAATTCGTGGACAAGCCACCCACAAGGCCTCCTCTGCTCTCCCGTTACTCGGGTCAGCACAGATCACTCATCAGGCAAGAGGTACTCGCGCTCCTGCAAAAGGGAGCGGTGGAGTATGTCCCAGAGAGCCAGATAGGATCCAGATACTATTCCCACTTCTTTCTGGTTCCGAAGAAAACAGGGGACCTCCGTCCAATCTTGGACCTCAGCGACCTCAACATGTCGGTCGCCTACAAACGTTTTCGCATGGTGACCCTCCAGGAATAATTCTCATGCTGAAAAAGGACGCCTTCTTAGCGTCCCTGGACATGCAGGATGCCTACCTGCATATCCCAGTAGATCAAGCGCACAGGAGGTTCCTGCGCTTCGAGTTTCTCGGCCACCACTTTCAGTTCCGGGCCCTTCCATTCGGATTGTCTTCGGCCCCCAGGGTCTTTACCAAGTGTATGGCAGTCGTGGCAGCGTCTCTGAGGAGACAGGGCCACTACGTGTTCCCGTACCTGGCGACTGGCTTCTCATGGCCGCCTCCAAAGAGGCACTGTTGATGGCTATTCAGAGCACCCAGGACCTGTTCCAGTCTCTGGGCATTCTTATCAACTACGAGAGTCTCCTAGTACCGTCCCAAGCTGCAGTTCATGGCGCAGTTCTGGACACGTCAAGGAAAGCTTTTCTCCCGGCGAAGAGCGGAACACATCAGATCCCTCATCAGGGATCTTTCAGCCGAAAAAGACCGTCCCATGAGTTGGTTCTTAAGCTTGCTCGGCAACATGGCTGCGGCCATTCCAAGCGTCCCTTTGGGAAGGCTCCACATGCGGGTAACTCAGTGGATGCTCAAGGTGCAGTGGGACCAAAGGCAAGACCACATGCAGCATCCGGTCAGAATCACGAACGCCGTGATTCGAGACTGGCAATGGTGGCTAGACCCAGGGACACTTTCTGCGGGCATCCCGTTTACCGCGCCGTCCCCGAAGGCAATCCTCTCCACAGACGCCTCAGGGCTGGGATGGGGAGCGCACCTTAATGGGGTGAGGTCCCAGGGAATATGGACCCCTCAGGAAGCTCACCTCCACATCAACGTGCTGGAGATGAGGGCGGTCCTTTACACCCCGCAGGCCTTTCAGTCAGAAATACCGTCGAGTACCCTTCTGCTTCAGATGGACAACACGGCAGTGATGTATTACCTCAACAAACAAGGAGGCGCACACTCTTACCCCCTCTGCAGGGAAGCTATGAGGGTGTGGGATTAGGTAATCTGACACAGCGCAAGCCTGATTGAAGTTCACGTTCCCGGAGTGGACAACACAATCGCAGACGGCCTGAGTCGTTCCCAGGCCAGAGTCCACGAGTGGGAACTTCTTCACGAGGTAGCAGAGGATCTGTTCCTTCGATGGGGCACTCCAGAGTTGGACTTATTCGCTTCCCCATCCAACGCAAAACTGCCCAATTTTTGCTCGCTAGATCCAGGGCCTGGTGTTTTCTGGCGAGACGCGTTGTCCCTCTCCTGGGCAGACAGATTCCTCTACGCTTTCCCTCCCTTCCCGTTGATCCAGAGAGTTCTTCTCAAACTGCGCAGGGAGCATGCAACAATGGTCCTGGTAGCACCTTTCTGGCCCAGGCAGATCTGGTTCCCCATGCTGATGCAATTGTCCCAGGAACCTCCAGTTCCGTTGCCTTTCAGCTCCCACCTATTGTCTCAGGAGGAGGGTTCACTAGTCCATCCGGACTTGTGCTCACTGAACCTGCATGCATGGCTCCTAGAGACATAGCCATTATGCGATACAGGGTCTCGCAAGAGGTGGAAGTCCTTTCCGTGGCCAGAAAGCCGGCAACGCATGCGACGTACGCCATGAAGTGGGCCCGTTTTTGTTTATGGTCGCAGGCACGCGGCCTTTCCCCTTTAGAATGCCCGGTGAAAGGGTGCTGGAATACCTCCTTTCCCTATTCCATTCGGGTCTCGCCTACTCCTCCATTAAAGTGCACCTCTGCGCGATCTCTGCATACCACTACCCGGTGGGTCAGCGCACAGTGGCACAGCTTGATGCCTCTCGGGACTTTCTGAGAGGGGTGTACCTGTAGGCCACCCATCAAGGATCCCGTTCCTCCTTGGGACTTACTCTTTGTCGTGGAACAACTCACGCTTCCCCCCTTTGAACCTGCCGCGGATTGCGAGCTGCGTTTTCTGTCGTGGAAAACGTTATTTTTAGTTGCTGTCACGTCAGCAAGGAGAGTTTCCGAGCTCCACGCTCTCATGTGCAAGGAGCCTTATTTAATTTTTCACCAGGACAGAGTGTCTCTGAGGACGAATCCTAAATTTCTGCCTAAGGTGGTCTCTGCCCTCACTCTCAACCAGGACATTGACTTGCCTGTGTATTTCCCCAAGTACTCCAATAGAGGAGAGGCGTTGCTTCACACCCTGGATGTTCACCGCTCCTTAAGGTTCTACCTGAATAGAACTAAACAGCTTCGGAAGTTGGAGCAACTGTTCGTTTCCTTCGCTGAGAGGATGCTAGGCCAACCAGTCTCAAAGCAGACCCTTTCTCGCTGGCTTGTTCAGTGTATTTCATTTGCTACAACAACAGACATAAGGCCCTCCCGGTATAGTCCGGGCCACTCCGACAAGGGGTGGCTACCTCCTTTGCAGCACTCATAGCGTCCCACCTCGGCCATTTGTGCTGCAGCTACTTGGAGCTCAGTGCACATTTATTAGGCACTATAGCCTGGATATCACATCACAGGCGGAGAGCTGGTTTCGGCCTACCTGTTCTACAGGTCTCCTGTCCTAGAGTCAGGACTTGTTCAAGATCTCTCCTAATTTCCTCCTCCCAGAATGCTTTCCAGGCGCTACTGCTTGGGAATCAGTCTAATGGTGTTACCTGCTGCAAGGCTGTATCTCGGTAAAGATAGTACGATTCACGTAAGAACTTACGTAACAGTAGATCTTCGAGAACAGCTCTGCAGCAAATCTTTCCATCGCCATTCCTTGGAGGAAATCTGACCTACCAGGCCTTGGCAGGACTTTAGCTCTTTTTTCTTCTGATGGCGGATCCTCGGTCTCCCTTCTGATGTCATCCTCGGCGGGAGGTCTCCAGTGGGAGAGCTGGGAATCTGGTGCTTCCATCTCCTTATGTACTACGTCTGACGTCGGGGCAGGACCGATGTTGAGGCGGTCCCCTGAAGACTGCTAGCTAGAAGATTTCTGTGGGGTCCTGATGCCTGCCGGCTTCAGTCCTAATGGTGTTACCTGCTGCAAGAGCTGTTCTCGAAGATCTACTGTTACGGTAAGTTCTTACGTAACTGTACTATCTTCTTGGACGAAGTCTCCACCACTCCTTCACATGCCAACCCACCATCCCCTGAGCTCACGTCTCTGTTTTTTGGTCTTCACTCCCTCAATGGTTGAGCTGTGAAGACTCTATTGTTGACCCTTCTTACATGGGTTATTCAGACTATCTTATGTCGGGTTTTGTTAGGTTAGACCTCTAGGTTAGTTACGCTGCACCTCCTTGGAAAAAAAGGTAAAAAAGGAGTCTTTACTGAACGAGCCATGTCTCGCGGTGCCGCTTCCTCGTGGCTCCATCTCTGGCACCGACCCTCTCGAAAAGTTTGCTCCCGCTGGGTCCTAGCGCCTCTGGCTTAGATCCCATTAATGTGAATGAATGGTGGAGACTTCGTCCAAGGAGATCAAGAATTACGGTGGGAATGTAATTTCCATTTCTGTTCTTCAATCCTGTGGTACCACGCCTGGCTCTTCTGCCTGCAGAGACATTTGCAGAACCTCGGAGTGGTCTTCTCGTCATCCATGACGGTGGTGAAGAACGAGCCTGAAGACAAAAGTTTTAATAACTTGGAGAAAAGTCCAACGATTTTACAGCAAAGGGCCTACTCCAGCGCGAGAGCGTAAGGAGGAAACCTGCTTCTTCCAACAGAAAGAAAGATCTGGCATAATGGGGTGGAGCTGAGGGAGTTACCACCCAGGTGAGTGGAAGAGCCAGCTTGAAGACATTCCAGTGAAGTCTTAAAGGAAAAGGCACTGCCAACAAGTGTGGATAGAATATCATATCCACGTCCATAGAATCTTTAATTACCCGAGGGGACCACCAATGTTTAATTGCTTTAAAACCCAATTGTTAATTTTACGCAAGTAGTAGCTCTTTAAAATGATAAATTACAAACAGAATATGTCTGAAACAATACACATCTATATGTAGCAGCTGGATTAGGTAACCCTGCAAAACAATAATTGTCAGGCAGTGGGTCAAATGCTATTTCACCTTTCAAATGAGACCTGGAACTCTAAGGGACAAACTGAGTATTTTTTGACATATAATTCAATACCCAAGGTTGCCATCTGCCTTGAAGCTGTTGAATATTCCATCTCAGTTGGTAAGTCAGTTTTTCTGTATAAATCTGAGACACAATCTGCTGCCACTGAAGTATGGTTATTGGCAGGGTGGGGACAGACTTCAACCAAAGCCAGTTAATGGGCCTTCTTTGCAGCCAGGAGATAAATGTCTAACAATCAGCACAGCCAGCACCTCTGTCCTTCCAGTGGAATGGTCAGGAGGAGAGTGACAGAATGTGGCTTCTGAGGACCCATGGACAGGAGAAACAAAATTAGTTTGTAACTGTTGCCAAAAGTTCTCCAGTACAGGGCAGGACCAAATGACGTGGGTCTGATCAGCATCAGCTTCTCCACACCCCCTCCAGTAAGACCCAAAGTGGTCTCCCATATCTTTTGCCTTTATCCTAGGGGTAATGAAATATTTCTGGTGGTATTTCCTTGCAAACTTCCTCCAACCAACCAAAGCAGTAGCTCGTAGAGGCAAAAGGGGGTACCTTAACCCACTGTTTGTAAGTACAGGAAACACTTAATTTAGTTCCATTTTCCAGAATAGATCTGTAAGTCTCAGGCCATACTCCTTATACAAATGACCTATTAAATGGTGCAACTGTTCCCCATAAAGGCCCATAATTATACCAAGGAGACATGGACAGGGATTGGGACGTTTTGGACATCAACGTATTTTATGTAGGAGATGCGAGATTTGTACCCGACCATAGCTTCTCTGTTCCTGTTAAATAGCTCTTCATAGTTCACCTTGTTTATTCCTTTCAAGAATTTGTAGGTCTCAGTCATATCCCTCTCTCTTGTCTGGTTTGAGTGAATACATTCAGTGCCTTTAGCCGATCCTCTTAGGATCTCCCTTTCTGGCCCTGAATCATCCTGATAACTGCAGTGTACCTGCTCTAGCCTGTCCTGGTTCTTTTTTGGCAGGGGCTCCACAGCTGGGCACAGTACCCCAGGTGTGGCCTTACCAGTGACCCTATGAGTAGCAGCACCTCCTGATCCGTCCATCCAACCCTCTCCCAGTGCACCGTATTATCCTGTTAGCCTTGCTGAAGGCATTGTTACACTGGCTGGTTTGTCAAGAGAATTACTGATGACTTCTAGGTTCCTTTCTCTATGTTGTGTGCAGATGAACCCTCCAATCCATACTCTGTTCTGGGTTTTTTCCCTAAGTGCATAACTTTGCACTTCTTTTCACTAATTTCAGCTGCCAGACTTTGGATCAATTGTCTAGGCTTTGCACTCTCTGTGCAACTCCTTTATCTCCCCATATTAGCAACTCTACCACAGAGTTTGGAGTCATCTGCAAATAGACACAAACTGCCCGTGGATTCCCTCTCCTGTGTCGCTGATGAATATATTGAAGAGGACTGGGTCCAGGACAGATCCTTATGGTATTGTGCTGGTGACCACTCTTTCTACTGATCTGACCCAATTCACCACAACTCTCTACTGCCTCCCCTTCAATCGCCTCCCTACCCACTTTACTGTTTCTCTAGCTATACCCAGATCCCCCATCTTCTTCAGCAGCCTTCAGTGTGGTACCAAGTCGAATGCCTTGCTGAAATCAAAGTACAGTATAACTCCGATTATTCAAAACCCTATTAACCAAAACTCCGGATTATCCGAAACTGATCTGTGTCCCCCATTTAGTAGGTGATAATCGGATTTATACTGCATAAGCCTGTTGTGTTTATAATTTAACGGCTCTCTAAACAACTCGTTAGCGTACAACCACAGCGGTCCTGCCAGCAGGAGACCACCCACCTCCGACTGCACAAATTCCAAAAGGATACCTGCGCCCACTCGGGTGCGACTCCCACCACAGCAGACCTTGCCGGTAGCCAGCACAGCTGATCATTTAAATTTTCTTTTTGCTTCTCTAACACTAAACCTGCCATATCTCTTTGTTTAATCTTGAGCACTGCCTTTCTCTCTCCCTACTTAAACTCCTTCCTTCTTCTCTTTCCCCCAGGATACCCCCGCCTGCTCGGGTGCAACTCCAACCACAGCGGTCCTGCCAGCAGAAGACCGCCCACCTCTGACTGCACAAATTCCAAAAGGTAGCTGCTAGGGGCTTGGACCTTGCCAGTAGCCAACACGGCTGTCGATTAAGTGTACTATGCAGCAGAGGATTTTTTGAATTTACTTTTGGCAACTTTTTCTCAGACAAGCGCTTGGGACCACAGATTTCTGCTGGCAATGCCATTTAAACTTAGTGCTGTACTGTATTACAGAATGCAGTACATTAAAGTTAGTGACCTCCCAGTTATCCGAACACCCAATTATCCGAAAAGAATTGGGTGTCCCCAAACTTTTGGATAATCGGGGTTATACTGTATAGTAATTCTGCTTTGTGCCCCGTCAACTATCCTGATTACCCAGTCAATGAATACCATCAGGTTGGTCTGACAAGGCCGCCCTGCCATGAACCCATGCTGATTACTATCCTGAAACGCTTTTTACTCCCAGTATTCCACTAGGTCCACTTTGGCTAGTGTCTGCATCAGTATCCCCATCACGGAGGTAAGGCTGACAGGTGGATAGCTTGCTGGCTGCTCCTTGTCCCCTCCCTTGTGTAGAAAAACTACATCCGCCATCCTCTGGTCCTTGGGAACCACCACTTGCTGTGAAGAGCTACTTAACAGCCCCACCTGAAGGTTTGGCTGAACAATGCCAGTTCCCTTAGTACCGGATGAAACCCATCCAGCCCAGGGGCCTTGTTTATCTTCAGAGCTACTAACCCATTTCTGATTCTTGCTAGTATACTGTATTTCTGCGGCCTCATTTACTGGACCTCTCTATCATCTGCCTTTATGCCGCTGTCTGGCAAGGCCCCACTGTTCTCCACAGTGAACACCGAACAGAAGTAACTGTTTAGTACAGCTGCTTTCTGTCTTCCTATAATACCCAGCTCATCCTCCATCCCATCTATCTTCCCCCTTATATATCTAAAAAACTGTTTTTCTCCTTCCTTGACCCCCTCCTCCACAATATGCAGTCCTGTGTCTGCCTTTGCAATCTTGACTGCTCTCTTGGTCTCTGTAGTTTATTTTTCCTGATACTTGTTCCATTCTTTATCTCCCTGCTTTTCTTTGTACCTTATAAAGACCTTCTTTTTGGCTCTCACTGCCCCCCCCCGACCTTTTCAGAGAACCAAACTGGTCTCTTATACATTTTTTCTCTTGTACTTGTTTTTCTTAATAACTGCCCTTGTGCATGTTTTAAATACAAGTCTTATTCCCTGCTGGCACAGTGGTAGCACTACGGCTTGCAAAGCTGATGACCCGGGTTTGGAAACGTGCCTGAGTCATCAGAAGGCTAGTTGGGGAGGAGGATTAAGTATCCCATAGGATGCTGTCTTTTTCAGGGATAGACAGTACTCAGTCTCTGCTGTATTACTGCCACCTGGGTGACCATAGATAGCGGTGAATTTGGCAGACACATATCAGAATGCAAAGACGCATCCACAGAGCTCTCTCTCTTTTGGGTGTCCTAGGAGTTGGAACATCAAAAAGGAAAGAAAAGTATCAGTAGCGAGATGACGTCCGCCCTTGTCACAGGCCCCCACCGTAGACTGTGGCACTCATGCTGAACCAAGCTCTAACTCTGTTGGGGGAAGTGTCCACCCCCTGCGCTCCTACCCACGGGGGTAATAAGAGGGAGGACCAGGTGCAGAGGTAAGTCCCAGAGATGGTAGGTGACAGGGCTGGGTGTGGGGGTAGGACCAAAGGAGGGCCAGCTGGGGTGAGCAGGGGAAATATTAAAAAAAATACAAGTCTTAGATCAAGACATAAACCAAGCATCAAAGAAACTCACCTTGAAGGTCGAGTACCAGTAGCTCGCCTCTTGTATATTCATACGTCCAGTGACTGAAGGCCAACATTGTCTCTTCAAGCATGTTGGTCGGAATGATCTCATCCCCATTGTTATTGTTAAATTTTCTGAACTCTCCGGTCATACATTCCTCAATAGTAAACCACTGGCCAGCTGAGTGACAGTACAAAAGAAAAACTTCCAGGAACCTTTGAAGAAATAATTTGGTAAATATTGACAAATGTGGATAAATGAACTCTTACCAACTGACTACATTGGACAAAATATGACATTACTTTCAGTCTCTTTTCCTGTGGTTATTTACCACTTCTTTAATGTTCTTATACACAGAAGGAAATGGTCTATGAAGACAGCAAGGGGCTAAGTCCACTTTTGGTCCTTCAGTTAACAACCAGGTCCAAAGGACAGTTTCACAGGCCATTGAAAACAATGTTTTTCTACTGTTTATTTACTTAGGGTAGCCCAACTAAGATGCAACATGAAACCTACAGTGGACGGTAAAATCGAGATAGGTTGATAATCCTCTACTCCAGCAGGCCTATCATTTCTCAGAACCGCCAACCCGGCTCGCTTCTATGATAAAGGAAAAGCATTTACAGAAATGCATAGATTATATACTGTGCACAAAGGTTCCACAATAAGAGGGGCAGCCATCTTAAAAAACCTAGCTTCAAACAACATGAAGTCTTGCTGTATTCTGACAATATGCAGTTAGACCGACCAGTTCAGCTGCCCCAGAGAACAAAGAGTTAACTCTATGCAAATGCATAGAACGTTGAGCTCGAGCTCGGTTTTCAAACCACTGTGCTTGGTACGTTCTAGTAACTGATCAGATTCTTTACTCCACTCACCAGTGAAGACGCCTCGGAGATTTCTCCTCATTACCTTCGGTCTAGCTGAGTTTCGTCTGTTCAATTTCAAGTGCTTTGTTATTTTATTTTAAAAATGTTCTCAACCCGCTGTCTTCAGTATAGTGTACGTTCCTAGGCTGGGTAAGTGTTCGGTTTCCGATCAGTTCCGCAACTGTGAGGGAACCAAACTTCTATTTTTTCCTTTTTTTTTCTGTAAATTTAATTGTATTGGGATCCAGTGCAAAGTCCTGACCAGAACCGGGGGGCTCTCGGTTCATTTTTGGCTGGTGCTAAACCGTTGGCCGGTTCAGACTTTGTTTCTCTATTACCCGGCCTAACTAAGCCTTCAGGGGTAATTTTCTTAATTTCTTCATTTCTTTATCCTGGCCTAACTAAGCCACTCTGGATAAAGTAGGTATCTGTTTCTTGCTTAACCGGCCTAACTAAGCCACTGGGCTAAGCTCCAAATTTTAGGGATATGTCACAGAAGCCCAACAGAAAAAAGCGGTCCCACTGTTTCAGTGTTGTACTGAGTGTGGGGAGTAACTTGCAAAAGTTGATCCACATTTGGTTTGTCTGTATTGTTTGGGTTTTAACCACTTACAAACAGACTGTGATATTTAAAGAATTTCCCTCAGTCTACTTTAGACAGGCGCCTCAGTAAACTGAAGGAAAAATGGATAAGACTGCTGAGGCTGGGACGCCACGGAGGCGAGAGCAAGCAACTGAGTGTGACTCCTCACCCACTTTGCCCAGAGAAGCAATTTAAATTTAAAACTTTGGTAAAGAGGACCAGAAATGGCATCTACAGGACGGCAAAGGATAAACAATGTAAGGAAAGATTAAAAATCGCCATAATAACCTAGATCGCTGGATTGACACCAGCTCTCAAAAGGCTGAGCAGAAGTCCATCTCCAGCTAGCATGGCTGACGCGGAGGAAGAGTCTGAGCAACTGCCGAGATCTAGGTTCGAGCAGCTATTTAGAGAAATTCAGGAGATGAGAGCAGAGACAAAACAAGAGTTCAGAAATTTAGACCAAAAACTTTCCAAACTTGAAAAGCGAGTGGAAGAAGCGAAGACCGACAGCTCAAACTGAGGATAGCACGACACAAACTGGCCTGATATTACAAGCTCTGGTGGCACAAACTGAGAGAATACATGAAAATGTATAGATCTTGAAAGCCGCTCCAGACAAGAGAACATCAGGCTTTATGGCCTCCTGAAGGTACTGAGACAGGTCGAATGACAGATTTTCTAACAGACCTACTGATAGATGTACTAAACTTACCAACGGCTACCAATTAAACATTGAGAGAGTTCATAGGCGCTACAACCAAGACCTGCAGATGACAAAGCCAGACCAAGATTGATTATAATTAAATTCAACAGCTACAAAACAAAGGAGGATGTGCTGATAAGGGCTTGGAAACAGAAGGAGGTTACATATTTAAATAACAGACTGTTTTGGATCATGACTTCCTCAGGAAATCCAATGGCAATGATCACAGTATGCAGAAATAATAAGGGCTCTGAAAGTCAAGGGCCTCCGCTTTCATACCCTTTATCCAGCTAGAATCCGCATTTTTTGGCCAGAAGGAATAAAAGTACACGACTCACCGGAGGAGGCCAGGGAGGCATTGGCGGCAAAGGGCTTGGTAGAATCACAGGCCTCAGAAAACGGAAACTCAAGTTCCCAGAAGGCAATGGAGTACACTGGGAGCTGGGCGATTGCGACAGGGAGGAGGAAGAGAGGTTGCGACCTCGCTATGACATCGGCTGCCTCGCTGCAAGCGATAAAAGTACTCTTACAAAAATTTCAGAATCAACGTAAAGACACTGCAAATGACTCTCAGGGATGATCGTACTCAGAGGGGCTTTTCTGGTACTCTACAAGTGGGGCTATGTAAGGTGTCAGTAATCTCTAACATTAGCCTTGTTGTTTGGGCTGAAAGGGACTTAACTAGGACTGTGACCTGAAGTAAGGACCGAAGCTGCCAAGTAAGATCTGCTACTTTCAGATAGACAGACTTGCCCCATCATTGTGAAATGAGCAATTGCATGGGACTTATCCGTTGCTGTTCTTGTTTTTTCTTCACGGGGTTTCGGTAACGTTCAAACCTAATGGATCTCAAGCTCAGGGACACAGTGACACAACCACATGCAACCAAAATATGAGTGTCCATAACTAAATGAGCAATTTAATGTTTTAAGTTACCCTTAATTTCCTCTAAGAAAAGTTATATAAAGGCATGGGCTGAATTGTTTCGATCTGGGCGTGGTGGGGTGGAGGGCAGAGATCCATGACGTACAGTTTACGTTTGAGATATATACTATTTAAAGTATATATTTGGAGTCTATCTAGTAAATCTAAAGGCTCTTGAGGGGGATCACACGTGGTGTGATAGTGCTTTAAACTCCTCGTACTAGTGATCCCGAAAAAAGAGGGGTTACTGGTAATAGAAACCTTTTTAGGAGGAGGCAAAGGTTTCCTTTGTTGGAAGTACTTGTTTTGGTTAAAATTACTAGCATATTGGTTAAAATGCTAAATAAGATGTTGCGATGTCTTAAATTTCTTAGATTGTTTGTAAAATGACCTTGGGGATTTTACTTTTGTGGAGGGGATGGCTTGGGGGCGGGGGGCCGAGGGGTGGTTGTTGGGATAAAGGAAACGCAACAACCTTCTAAAATAATAACTATTTGGTACCCTAAATGAATAATACAGTTCTAATTACAGTCTCTTTTAATGTCAATGTGTTAACACATCCTATAAAAAGAAGTAGAACAATGTCTTTTTTACGAAAGTCCCAGGCAGGCTTTATAATGCTCCAGGAAACTCATTTAAGTAAAGATGAGCATGAGAAATTAAAAAAATTTGGATATCAAACGTTAGTGCACTCCTCGTATAAGAGTGGCAGGAGAAGGGGTGTTGCGATTCTCGTACTCCAACGGTTGCCCTTGGAAGTGATGGACAATAATTAGAGATAAGGAGGGCTGTTGGGTTGGTTTAAAGGGCAAATACAATGACACAATGATATCGTTGGTCTCAGTATATGCACCACCAGACTCACAATTTACATTTTACAGAGACTTTTACTGCACATCTCAGATTGGGCAGAGGGTGCCCTTGTTATTGGGGAGACCTGAACCTGAGGTTGAATGCTCACATGGACACATCGGAGGGATTACTGGGCAGGAGAATAGAACAGCAAAAAAGTGGTAGGGTTAATGGGGGAATTAGGCCTTGACGACACCTGGAGACAGATGCATAAGGGAGTCAAGCAATTTTCATTTTACTCTTCGGCACATAAAATATATTCAAGGTTAGATTATTTATTAATGCTTAGGGACAATATATCTATGTGCACCGATTCATGGATGGGAGGTATAGTTTTATCAGATCATGCCCCAGGATATTTGAAGTTAAGAATAGGCCCCACAAGGCGCTCTGCCTTCTGGAGACTGAACCTGTCTCTGATATGTGGCCAGGAAAATAAGGAAACGATAATTATATAATAGAGCAAGCAGTCCGTGACAATGCAGATCCGGACATTGCACCTGGGATTTTATGGACACGGTGAAAGCAATAATCAAGAGGAAAATGTATAGAGATTTCTTCTAGAAAAAGAGAGCAAGGGAAGCAAAAGAGAGGGACTACAGGAGCAAATAAGGACTCAATTACAACAGCAACAATTAAATGCAGATAGGGGAACATTATTAAAGAGTTTAAAGAGGGAATTGTTGGACCTTTTAGACTACCAAGTGGAGCAAAAGTTGCTTTATTTACTCCAGAAATATTATGAGGGTGGCCCAAGGGCCCTTAGGCTTTTAACATGTAGGCTTAGGCAACGTAAAGCTAAGGCCAGCATCCCAAAAATATTTGACACTAAAACAAAAATGTGGAAAAATAAAATAGAGGAGATTGCTGAAACATTTAAAAATTATTATCAAACCCTATGTAGTGAGGGGGCCAGCCCTACGCAGGAGGAAATAGAAGGTTATTTGACACCTCTGGGCCTTCCAAAAATTCAAGCACAACATATAGAGAATCTGTTTTCCCCATTTACACAGGGAGAGATACAGTTGGAAATCTCTCGTTTAAAGGCAGGTAAATGCCCAGGAACCAATGGTCTTCCAAACGAGTTCTATAAAAGTTTTAAGCCAGAAGTAGTGCCACTTCTTAGGGACGCCTTTAATGCTCTATGGAAGGAGGGAGGTAGAGGGGCCCCATCTTGGAGTCAGGCGGTCATTTCGGTATTGCCAAAGCCAGCTAGGGACCCAACCAAATGCTCCTCATATAGGCCGATTTCATTATTAAATACTAATTATAAAATAATGATGGGGGCTCTTGCCCGTAGGCTGGAAAAATTCCTTCCGGACATTATACATCTAGATCAGACCAGTTTTGTCCCAGGGAGGCAGACCTCAGACAATGTAAGAAGGTCAGTGGACATTATCGAACATCTTCAATTAACAGGGACCCCAGCATATGTGATGAGCCTAGATGCATAAAAGGCCTCTGATCAGGTTTCGTGGGACTTACTTGGGGGCACCCTAGCTGGCTTTGGTTTCCCGGCTCCTTTTGTGGACTTGATATTTAAGCTATATGAAAGCCCAACAGCCTATGTAAGAGCCAATGGTTACATATCTGGCTCTTTCTGTCTGGAGAGGGGTACGAGGCAGGGCTGCCCCCGTCCCCCCTTATTATTTGCTATGTATATTGAGCCTTTGGCTCAAAGTATAAGGGGGAATGCCCAGATTACTGGAGTGGAATTAGGAAACACAACACATAAGCTGGCACTATACGCCGACGATGTGTTACTATATCTGACAAATCCGGCGACATCATTGCCGAAGGTTTTTGAGCAGATCAGGATTTTCTCAGCCCTATCGGGATATGCTCTGAACTGGTCGAAGACAGAGGTCTTGGTCTTGTCGGACATAGTTGAGGAACAGATTAGGGCAGCGTATCCAATGAGGTGGGACTGTGAGGTTATCAAGTATTTGGGAGTCAGGCTGGGTAAATCACCAGATACGCTCTTTGCAGACAATTATCCATCCTTAATAAAACAGATAAGGGCGGATCTGCAAAGATGGGGCAGTATTCCCTTCCCTTTATACTCTAGGCTTCAAATAATTAAAACCAATGTCTTACCAAGACTGCTATACCTTTTTCAGGCGGTCCCATGTAAAGTACCTCAGAAGGAGTTTGAGGTATGGCAAAGCTGGATAATGAATTTCATCTGGGGTAATAAACGTCCCAGAGTAACTAAAAATGTGTTCCTACCAAAGCAGGAAGGGGGTAGAGCATGTCCACAAGTAAGTAGTTACTGGGCTGCTGCTCAAATGAAGCAAGCTCTACTAAGGGTCCACAGGAGTTACAGAGCACACTGGCAACAAATTGAGCTGCACTTGGTGGGGAGGGCGCAGCTGTGCACAAAGATTTTTGACCCTCAGGGTCGTATATTGGACTATGTGACACTCCCTTCCTCGGTGGAAGCAAACCTACATGGATGGTATCAAGGTATAAAGAAAGGGTCCACAAAGAGAAACATGTGGAGATATAAATGGTTTGTCTTGGATAAGGCCTATTCTCTAAATAATTTCTCCAGCTGGTATCAGAGACAGGTGACTGTGGGTTTAGTCGCTAATTGGCAATTATTGCAGGGAAGCACATTGTTATCATTTGAGAGGGCAAAGGGGTTGTTCAATTGCTCAGAACATGATCGGTTATATTATTACCAAATTAGAAATTACATAAACAAGAAAGTTGCAAGAGGACCTTAAGCAGGAAGATCTGACCCTTCCCCTTGGCTTTTGAAAATATTTGGGATTCAACCCATGGTAAAGGGGCCATAACAATGCTTTATTGGAACCTGATAGCAGATCAGAAGTATAGTACTGTCTCATTATGAAATAAATGGGAACAGGAGCTAGGTATACAGCTAGATCAAAAAAAATGAGGTATTATTTTTAGAAGTGGCTTGAGCACAACCTCATCCCCATGTGGCAGGAATTCACCTGGAAGATTAAAATTAGATATTTCTATACGCCAGGTAGACAGATGAGGATGGGTTCCAGAACCAACGCAATATGTTGGAGAGGATGTGGATGCCCAAGCTGAGATGTCACATTTTCTGGTCTTGCTCGGGACTGGAAGTATACCGGGACAGTATTAAACAACATTTAAAGGAAGTATTTGGGCTGGTAAAAGAGATAGGACCGGAGAATATTGTGTTGGGTTTATGTCCAGCAACAATTAAAGGAAAGGAAGGGCAGTATTTAGGGGCAGTGATGTGCATTGCGGCCCTGAAGGGCATAACAAAGAACAAAGAAATTGTTACAGCAGTCTCCTCCGGAGATAGGGGAATGGGTGGGTATAATAAACCAAATGCAAATTATGGAAAAAGTTACTTTCGCTGTTAATCACAGTAATGAAGCATATATAAACAGATGGACTCGCTGTGACTTATATAAAGTGAGACTACAGAACTGAATCAGTGATTTAAAATATACTCCCCATTTTTCTCCTTCCCTCCCCATCCCCTTTCCCTTCCCCTTATTTCTTCTTTTCCTCCTTCCCCTCTCTGTTTTACCCTCTAACCACACCTCTCTCCTTTTTATTGTCTTTCCCCACCTGATATAGGTCTAATTTTACTTTCCACAAAGGTATCAGTCTTAAATCAAATCTAATGTAATGCAAAGGGTAAAGACATTGTTTTTATTTTCTTTTTTTAACTCCCAGGTATAAATCTGTCTGGTTTAAAAACAATACGAATCTGTTAGGATTAAAGAATTTTGAATGTTAATTTCTTGGTTTAATAGGTATGAATTGTAAAAATGGATCAGGTTTAAGGTGTACATGAGACAATTCTGGTTGTGCTATATTGGTAATAAGTGCTTAATGGATTTTTGAATATGACAATGTATGTTATGATACAACCTGAATGTGATAATGTATGTAAGCTATAACCTGAAGTTTCCTACTGGAAAATACTTAATAAACTAAGCATAAAAAAAAAAAAAAAGGACTGCTGAGGCTGGTTCCAGTTCAGCAGAACCCTCGGATCTGACAACCAACTTCTCAAGCCAGGGTGAACCGTCGACGGGTTAACGACGTTCGGAGTCGGCTTCTGAACCCGCACCATCAAAGAAAGCCAAACACTCCGGTTTGGAACCGCATAAACAATCAGTCTCGGTTCCAACTGAGGATGAAACTGCAAAAGCCACCCAAATAGTGCAGTCTTTGCAATCTGGGTTTGGCAAACCGTCGCAAGTACCGTCTGGGCAGCCAACGGTTCCGGATACTGGTTCAACTTCTTCAGGACATATTGACCCTGAGGAGTATTATTTTTCTGACTATGAGGAGGAACAGGATAAAGTGGAACTCATTGACCCTGAGGTCTCCCCTTATCATCCTCAGTACGAATCCCCTCCTAGGCCGGTCTCTGAGGCTACCTACCATTTTGCTTTTATGAAGCAGGTGGCTGAGATCCTGCAGCTCTCTGTACAAGAGGCCAGACAGGAGGATGATGAGGAAGAGGATTACAGGGAGATGATGGATCTTCCTGTATCCCAGAGACTTCCGATTCCCATTCATGAGTCCCTTAAGAAGCAGACTTTAAAGATCCTCCAAACCCCTAGTTCTGTCCCTCCTTTAGATAAGAAGATGGACAGAAAGTACTTTCTGGCTGGCAATGGTACTGACTTTTTAACTAGCCATTGTAGCCATGTAGGGGTGGTTCAAACTGCAGCCTGTGAGAAGGCTGGCATCCCCCTGGCCTCTCACCCCCCTGACAAGGATTCCAGGAAGGCAGATTCTCTTGCCAAGAAAGGGTACCTAGCATCTTCCTTGGGTATCAGGCAAGCCTCCTATATGGCTTATGCCTCCAGGTATCAAAAGTTCCTTTGGGAAACTATGGAACAGTTGGCTAAAAAGGCCCCTCCTGAGCTTTCTGCTGATCTTCAGGAGCTGGTCAACAAGGGGGTACAAGCATCAAAGTCCCAAGTTCCACATGGCTGTGGACTCCAATGATGCAGCTTCCAGGGCTATGGTTTCTGCTGTATCCCTCAGGCGTTTTTCCTGGCTCAGGTGTACTACTCTGCCCCAGGACGTGCAGAATAATGCCATGGATTTTCCTCTCATCCAGAACTCTGTTTGGGGAACAGACTGAGGCATACATGAAGAAAATGAATGAGTACAAAGTGGCATACAGGAGTGCTTCAGCAAAAGAGAAAGCTGCCACTCCTCAGAAGCAGCAGGCCAGTGGCAGGGTCAGACCTTACCCCAGACCTTTCCACCAGGCCCAAGCTTTTCCCTCTTACCAGCAACCCAGGGGGTTCTTTAGAGGGAGGGGCAGGAGGGGTGCAGGCAGGGCTGCCTCCACCCCCCAGTCTGCTACCCCAGCAAAACAGACAACCTGAGAGCTCTGTTTGGGCTGCCTCCCCTAACCCTGTTGGGGGCAG
This sequence comes from Neoceratodus forsteri, assembly GCA_016271365.2. NCBI lineage: Eukaryota > Metazoa > Chordata > Ceratodontiformes > Ceratodontidae > Neoceratodus > Neoceratodus forsteri. The sequence goes on from CM028129.1 coordinate 692,076,708, forward strand.
GCTGACCTACTATCTCCAGGCTTGGCATTCCATCACTTTAGACAAATGGGTCCTGGAGATAGTAGGTCAGGGTCTTGCTCTCACTTTAATGTGCCCCCAAAACTGTCAGCAAGAGTTTTCAGACCTCCAGTACTGCAGAAACAGCCCTGCTGGAGGCAGAGGTTTCCACTCTTCTTCATTCAAGGGCAGTGGAGTCTGTGCCCTATCAGCACAGAGGCAAAGGACTGTACTCAAGGTACTTCCTGGCACCAAAGAAAAATGGGGAGTGGCAGACCATTCTGGATCTGATTCCTAAACAGGCATCTTACAAAGCCAAAATTCAAAATGAGAACCCTGGCTACCATTCTATCTACTCTCAAGCAAGGGGACTGGTTGGCATCCCTAGACCTAAAGGATGCTTACTACCACATCCCTATCAGACAGTCTCACAGAAAATATCTCAGATTTCGACTGCCTTCAGGTCACTACCAATTCAGGGCTATGCCCTTCGGCCTGACATCTGCACCAAGAGTGTTTACAAAATGTCTTGCAGTAGTGGTGGCATTCCTCAGAAGGCAAGGGGTTTCAGTTTACCCTTATCTGGACGACTGGCTGTTGATGGGTCAGTCCCCCCAACAGGTCACAGAAGCCCTAAAACTCACTCAGGATACTCTTCGCTCCCTGGGGTTTTGGTAAATCATCAAAAGTCTGTCTTGACACCAGTACAAATACTAGACTTCATACGGGCAGAGCTGAATACCATTCAGGCAAGGGCCTTCTTGCATTCTGCAAGGGCACAGACCCTCATAAATTTGGCAAAGTCCTTCCATGTTAGAGGTCGTCGTCCAGCAAGGTACTTCCTACAGCTCCTAAGATACATGGCCTCCACCACAGCTGTGGTTCTGGGGGCAGGTTCCAGATGAGGGACATTCAGTTCCACCTGAGATCCTTTTGGTCTCAGAAAAAGGATCCTCTGTCCAAACTGATTCCAGTATCTCCCACCCTTCTGTTAGCTCTTCAGTGGTAGCAGGAGATGGACAACCTCAGAGTGGGGGTTCCCTTTCTCCCTCAGGTACACTCTCTGGTGCTGACAACGGATGCTTCTCTTGGGCTGGGGTGCCACCTAGGGGATCACACGAGACATGGTGTGTTGCTCCCTTAGGAATCTCTCTTGCACATCAATCTTCTGGAGCTCAGGGCAGTATTCCTGGCTATTCAGGAGTTTGCCAGTCTCTTACAGGGCAAGGTGGTGCAGGTTAGGACAGACAATGCCACCACCATGTACTACATCAACAAGCGGGGAACAAGATAGGAGATTACCATTCATCTACCGTGGTCTTGATTTTCTTTTCTTCACCATCTATTACTTCCTGGTGTAGCTGAGCCTGATCTGCTACGGGAGCTTTTTTTTTTTGTTAGTTTGGGGGCCCGCCCAGAGCGACGTTGCAACAATCTATGGTGTTGTAGGATTTATTCTCTCCAACTTAGCTGTGAGCCGAGAGGCAAAAGGAAAGAAAATATAGATAGCAGGCAAGATAGCCGAGTATGGCAGCACGGAATAATGAACTGAAAAGGAATGAGCCATGGAGGAAGGACAGAGGAGATAAGAACATCCCAGCCTAGGGACTGCAGGCCTCCTTACCTGCTACACTCTAGGAGGAGAGATGAGTAAGGAAATGAGAAAACAGAAGAAGAAGGAGAAAGAGAGAGAGAGATGGGATGTTGAAGGGACCAGAATGCCCAACTCATGTAGTTAGCTTGTAGCTGAAGGTTCGACTAAAGGGGAAGCAAGAACTCTCGGAGATAGAGCTGAAGAGAAGGTCTCAACAAACCCGCTGATAGACAGACTCAGAGGAGGCATAGTCCTCATCTTCACCATGCCATTAGTTCCTGATACCCACTGCCCTGGGTCGGAAGGCCTTTAACTGAGTGGACAGCCGAGGAGGGAAGAATAAAACCCAGGCAGTAATGAGAGCGTGCTCAGGGTTTAGAAAGTGAAAATGTAAGCCTTTCAGGCGTTTCAAGACAGAAATGGGACTCAGACTGACTAGCTAAGGCAGGTCAAGGCTTAGGGCTGGCTAGGATTGATATGGTCAGCAATGTTCTATTGTAACAATTGTCCAAGAGGATACTTAAAGGGAGAAACCAATAGTGAAACAGCGAGAAGGACAGCCTACCTTTCATTTGCCTTCTTGTTTGTTTTCCCTTTTTTTTTTTTTTTTCAGATAAAAATTTTTTTTAACTAGATGCATGACCCAGATACCAAGATGCCTATAGCAGTCAAGAGAGTTCCTCGGCATTTTTTTTTTTTTTGCAAAAGAAGAAAGGAATAGATGTATTGCCTCTGCTCTGTAAGGCAAGAATAGGGGGGATTAGATTCCAGGGCAACTATCTGGACATGGGATTGCAGGATCAAAACTGAATAGCCTGAGCCAGGCCAAAACCCCAGAGGTATCTTGCCAGAAGAATAGCAAGAGATAGTTGTGCAGTCTGATCGCCAATGCAATCCACTTAGATGGCCCATGAATCTTAGAGTAAGTACTTCTCTGAAATTTAGAACCCCCAAAGAAAGATCTTTTTTTTTTTTTGGAAAAATTAGGCAATTTTTCCTATATTTTATATAAATGCAGAGAGAGGAAGGAGACGGGAGGTGGAGAAGCCACAGGAAGAGGCCACTGAGGGGATGGTGGGAGGGTGTAAGTAATGAATGGTGAAGATACAAGAGAAGATCAAGAATTACGGTAGGTACGTGATTTTCCTATCTTCCCTTGTCAATCTTCACCATTCATTACTTCCTGGGTGAGTACCAAGCTCCTCTTCCCCTGGAGGGGGAAGAGGCCATACCCTGAGGGAACAAGACCCCCAGCCTTCTGTTGGTGAGAAACAGAAGGAGAAGACCCTGGCTTATTCAGAAAGCCTAGAGGGAGAAGAGCTTAGGAGGTGCCTCCCGAGGACGAGGAGACGGAGGGAGCCCCTAAAAGTCTCCCAGCTTTGAAGAGAAAAGACGGTCCCCGGAAGGCGGAGCGAATCACCCCACGCCGGGCCAGGGTGACAACCTGGAAAGACGTCATGCCATCCGCCTTGATGCAGATCGCTGTCCCTCGCGAAGCCTGGAAGCCACCACTGCGCCATAAAATGCCCTTGCTTGGTGTCTTGCCAGCTCCAGGCCTACCGCTGGAGAGGGCAACGCGTTGTCTGGTTTGTTCGATCAGGCATAGATGCCAGCAGCTGGGACATCGACTACAGATGCCGAGTTGTAGGCAGCGGTGAGCCTGATGTGATGCACTGGCATGCACTCGCACGAGAAGAAGAGAACACTCTTCGCCCCAACGGTCGAACTGGAGAGAGTCCGAACTGTGGGCGTCGGGCGCCAGGCAACGCGCCCAGAAGGAGTATCCAGGTATACCAAACCTGAGGACGGGTGGAAGGAACCCTGAGACCAGAGGGGCAATACCTACGCTGGCAGTCCGCCGGGGTTGGGAAGAAGCTGGGGACCGCCATGACCGGATAGACGCTTCCTGGAAGGGGATAGGCCAGGAAGGTACCACCAGATGCTGGGCACTGAATTCACCATGGAATTCACGCCTCCTGCTCGGTATTGTCTCTTCCGAATGTAGGAAACTGAGATCCCCACCATCCTCGGGAGGAAACGCTGATATTCTGTGAAATCAGCATCGGAGGACAGATGAGCAGGGGGTTCCTCTCCCTCGGAGGAGGGAGACGAGGATGATGGGGAACTGGAATGCCCAGAGGATTCCTGCGGCGGTGGGGAGAGTCGAAAGACCCGCTCATGCATGTATCTAACATATGAGGGGAAGGCCGCCGCAGAACCCCTGAACTGCCCCCAGGATAACGGACCCGTAGGACCGACATGGCCTGGGAGCGGGGGTGGTGAAGGCAGAGAGATGGGAGAGGGGCACCTCCGCGGAGGCAACTGCTCTCTGCGAGGGCTCTGGAATCCGGGGAAAGGAGCCCTGGAAAGAGGGATCCCGGATATCAGACCAGGCCGCAGAACGGAACTCTGGGGAAGCGGAGCCTGGAAGAGCCCTGGGGGAGAACCTCCCCTGTGACGACGCCGGGACTGCATGGATCCAGAAGGGCAGTCCGCCAAACGCCGCTGGAGGACACCCAGAACCCTGGGAGGGGGCGAGGCTCTGCACTGCTCCTGGCCACCCGGGTGGCCAAAGAAGACCGGCAGCAGACCCCTGCCCCCCAACCCCTCGGACCTGAGAGGGCCCTCCTCCCCACCACAGCGCCCCCTGTCCTCAGAGAGGGCAACAGCACCCCTAAGGTAGCTGTCACTGGCCTCAGAGAGGGGAGCCTCCCCCTGCGTCACCCCCACGCCTGCCCCCCAGGGCTCCCGGCCACCCCCAGCCGGGGAACCCTCAGGAGACGACGGAAGGGGGGACAGAGGGAGGGGCCCGCTGCTCCGCCTGGCACCTCTAGCCACCGGGGACCCAGACTCCGAAGAGTGGGGGTGCCAGGATGGGTCCACGCAGACCATCGCCTCTCCCGAGGAGGACGGGACCAGCAGGACCTCAATGCTGGCCACCCCAGGGGTCCTCGAGGCTACGGGCGCGAACGCCCCGGCAATTAAGGGAGGCGCCGCCGCTCCTCACGCCGGTAGCAGCCTGGCTCTAGCTCAATACTTCAACGGCGCCGCAAGGCCGGCACCGCCTGGAGGAAGCGACAAGGCCCACGGCCGGGCGCCGGAAGGCGAGGTAGCACTCGCCGACGGCGCCTTACCTTGTCCATCGGGCGCCGCTAACTGTGCCGAGGCCCAAAGTGGCACCGCTTAACGGCGCCGCCTCGATCACCGGGCGCCGATCCAAGCGCCGCGCTTAACGGCGCCGCTTGATTGCCGGCGCCGCGAACGGCGCGACTCAAAACGGCGCTGAATCGGCGCCAGATCGATCACCGGCACCGCGAACGGCGCCAGGATCCAAAACGGGCGCCAAAGGCGGCGCCGAGGGTCCACCCGAGCCAGGCCCAAAAGTCGAGGGCCCGCCACGGGGAGCCTGCACTGCAAGAGGTGACTGCCGAGGCGGTGTCGGCGCCTGCCCCCGGGAGGGACTACGACGCCCCGACACCGCAGAAGGGGCCTCCTCGGCAAGAAAAGACGAGGAGACCCTCCTCCTCAGATCAGTAGTAGGCCCGGGAGGGGGACCCGGGGAAGGGGCCTAGAGACCTTACCTGAGAATCCCTTGGAGCGACGCTGCCTCAAAGATCGGCGGGCTTTGCCGAGCTTGAACGCTGGACTTCGAGGACACGGGCGGTCCATGGAGAAACAGGCGTCGCACGAATCCATGTCATGGTTGGGTCCCAGGCAACGAAGACAAACGTCATGCCGGTCCGAGACGGAGAAATGCCGGCCACAGTAACACCGATGCATAGGGGCGCGGCCCGTCTTCGAAACACGTTTAGCTCCGGACCCGAACATAACGCGAAATCAACAAGAAAAAACAGTAGGAAAGCATACCCGGTGCCGCTTTAGAAAGAAAAAAGAACGGTCTTACCGATTGGCGTCGAGTGTGCGGGAAAGAGGAGTCGCTGACGCAGTCAAAATATGGACGCTCCGAAACAGGTGCTGCCTCGACGGGCGGGAGAAAGAGAACTGAGTTGGAGGAGGTAGATTGCTATAACGGCGCCCCTACTTGTAATCGCTCTCGAGGGCGTCAAAGTCATAATTTAAAAAAAAAAAAAAAGCTTCCGTGGACGGTGCGCGCCTCCGGCTTACACCCAGGAAGTAATGAATGGTTAAGATTGACAAGGGAAGATCCTCTCTTCTGTGCATAGAGTCCATGAATATCTGGAAACTGGCATATAATCTCAACATGTCACTGTTAGCAGTTCACTTGCCAGGCAAGGACAATATACTGGCAGATGCTCTCAGCAGGATCAGCTAGGGCCATCATGAATGGAACCTGAACAGGCAGGTCTTTTTCTCAGTATTCAGGAGATTTGGGGCACGGTTCCAGAGATACATCTCTTTGCAGCCCCAGACAATCACCAGTTACCACTGTATTGTTGCAGGCCCCCACTCCAGGGCCTAGTGCCACTGGATGCTCTCCTCCTGGACTGGTCAAACAGGTTCCTTTATGCCTTTCCCCCTTTTCCTCTGATAGCCAGAGTTTGGTCAAGTTGAGGTCCCAATCTGCCACAACGATTCTCATAGCCCCAGACTGGGTCAGACAGCTGTGGTACTCGATGCTGCTGTCACTATCAGTGACCAGGCCTATTTCTCTACCCAGGAGGTACAACCTGCTTACATCCTCTCAGGACAGGATAATGTACCCTAGTCTTCAGTCTCTTCACCTCAGGGCTTGGCTCTTGAAGACTGAGAAGAAAATTACTCACCTTAGTAATTATGTTTCTTCTAGTGGAGTCTTGTTGTATTCTGACAATTGCAGTTAGCCCCAGCCTTAAACTGCCCCGAGAACAAAGGGCTAACTTTTCTATGCATGGCATAGAATGTTCATCTCGAGCTCGGTTGAAGCCTCTGCCTGTTGTTACTGGAACTGCAACCGCCAGATCTTTATGAGCAAAACTCACTAGGTGTTCTGTGTGGAAACTGTAAACATTTTTAACTAGCCAACTGGCAGAAAAATAATGTTTTGTGTCCTCAAAGGAAGACTCAAGTCAGGAAACCCAAAACAAAAACCAATCAAATGAAACAACATTTCACCCAAACAGAACAGAGGGTGTAAAAGGGCACCTCTAGGTGCCAACACTGCGCCTGCCCACCCACATCCCAAAATCTAAGTTCTGAGAGGGAGGTCAGAATACAGCAAGACTCCACTAGAAGAAACATAATTACTAAGGCGAGTAATTTTTTTCTTCAAACAACATGAAGTCTTGCTGTATTCTGACAATTGCAGACTACCAAGCAGTACCTCCATAGAGGAGGGACAGAACCTACTTTGGGAATAGGATCTGAAGTACTGCTGTGCCAAACTGAGCATCACTCCTAGCCTGGATATCCAGAGAGTAATGCTTGGTAAAAGTATGGACTGTTTTCCAGGTGGCTGCTTGACAAATTTTTAAAAGAGGGATATCCCTGGCAGCAGCCAGGGAAGCAGCTGTACCTCTTGTGGAATGAGCCCTCAGGCCTGAGGGTGGAGTTTTACCCAGTTTTTCATAGCAGAATTGTATACAAGAAACAATCCACCTGGCAATAGATCTCTTGGTGGCAGGTTTGCCTTTCCCAACTTCTCCATAAGTGAGGAACAACTGGAGGGAGTCAAAACTGTGACCCTTGGTACACTCTATGTAGTAGCTAAGGGCTCTTTTAACATCCAAACTGTGTAGCCTCCTCTCTCCCGAGGAAGAATGATCAGTGAAGAAACAGGGAGAGAGAGAGACAGACTGATTCAGGTGGAAATCTGAAAACACTTTAGGCAAGAACTTTCTGTTAGTTCTAAGGACCACTTTATCTCTGTGAAAAGAGATGAAATCAGGTTCCTCTGATAGGGTTTGCAATTCACTGATACATCTAGCAGAAGTAATGGCTACCAAAAACACAGTTTTCCAAGTCAAGTACTTAAGCTCTGCTGAGGACAAAGGTTCAAAAGGGGGTTGCATAAGCTGAGCAATGCAAACATTAAGATCCCAAGCAGGAGCAGGATCCCTAAAAGGGGGGATTGGTGTGAAGCAATCCTTGAAAACTTGCAGAATACAGGATGGATGACAGTGAGGAAGACTTGCCTACTGACAGGAAAGCAGAAACAGCTGACAAGTGTACCTTGAGAGTAGCTGGTCTGAGACCTAGGCCATTGAGATGGATCATATAATCCAGAACCGTAGGCAATTCATCAGAGTCTGAAGAAATATTCTTCTTAGAACACTAAATGCTGAATCTTTTCCATTTGGAGTTGTAAGTCTTTCTGGTGGAGGGCTTTTGAGAAGCCTTGAAGATATCCGGAACCCCTTGGGAAAGATGTAGATCTGCAAACTCTAACTCTTCAAGAGCCAAGTTTTGAGATTGAGAGACTGAAGATTGGGGTACCAAATCCTCCGCTGAGAGGATGTTAACAGGTTGTAATTCCTGGGAAGAGACGGGGGAAGATGGACTGCTAGGGACAGCAACAAGGGATACCAAGGCTGCCTGGCCCAGTCTGGAGCAATCAGAATCACTTTGTAAGGATGTGACCTTATCTTGACTAAAACTTTGAACAGGAGAGGGAAGGGGGAAAAAGCATACAGAAATTTCCCTTCCCAGTTCAGAATCAGAGCATCCAGGGGGACTGAGCCCAAGAAAGGGGTTCTGCAACAAAAGAGAGGAAGTTGGTGATTGTCTGGGGCTGCAAAAAGATCTATCTCTGGAGTGCCCCACCTTGAGAAAATCACCTTCAACACCAGAGGATCTAGGGCCCATTTGTGATGGCCCTGAGATATTCTGTTCAGTGCATCTGCTAGAACATTGTCCTTCCCTGGAAGGTGAACTGCTATCAGAGAGGTCTGCAGGGAATAAGCCAGAGACCACAACTTCATTGCTTCTGTGCACAAGGCCGTAGACCGAGTGCCTCCTTGCTTGTTGCTGTACCACATGGTGGTGGTGGTGTCTGTTCTGACCTGAACCACCTTGTTCTGTACTGATTTGGAAAGGATTGCAGTGCCAGAAACAGCCCTGAGTTCCAAGAGATTGATTTGTAGAAGAGATTCCTGAGGCGACCACAGTTCCTGGGTGGTGAGTTCCCCAAATGGGCTCCTGCCCAGCAGGGAAGCATCTGTGGTAAGGACCACTGAATGAGACTGAGTGGCAAATGGAACTTCTTGCCTCAAATTGTCCTAATCCTGCCACCATTGCAGGGCTTGGATCAGAGTTCGAGTCACTGGGATTAGTTTGGTAAGGGAATCCTTTCTTTGGGACCAAAAAGCTCTTAAGTGGAACTGAATGTCCCTCATTTGGAATCTTGCACCTTGGACCACTGCTGTAGAAGCTGCCATGTGGCCCAATAGCTGAAGGAAATGCCTTGCTGGTCGAGACACCTGAAGGCTGAAAGAAGAGACCAGCTCCATGAGAGCCCTTGCCCTTTCCAGGGGAAGGAAGGTTTTGCTTTACCACATCCAGCTCTGCCCCTATGAAGGTGAGGAGCTGCACTGGTTCGAGAACTGACTTTGGTAGGTTAAGAAGAAATCCTAAAGAAGTGAGCACTTGCTGGGTCACTTGCAGGTGTGACTTGACTTGGTCTGGGGACTGGCCCACTATGAGCCAGTCATCCAAATATGGAAAAATGGAAATCTTTTGTCTTCTTAGGAAGGCAACAACTACTGCCAGGCACTTTGTGAAGACCCTTGGGGCTGAGGTTAGGCCAAAGGGCATTGCTTTGAACTGATACTGGCCAGAGGGCAACTTGAACCTGAGGTACTTTCTGTGGGAGCACCTGATGGGAATGTGAAAGTAGGCATCTTTGAAGTCCAGGGAGGCTAGCCAGTCCCCTGGCCTTAGAGAGGGAAGGCTAATTCCCAGAGTTATCATCTTGAACTTTGGCTTTAAAAGATGTTTGTTCAGGTATCTTAAGTCCAGGATGGGTCGCCACTCTCCTGTCTTTTTGGGGGTTAGGAAGTACCTGGAGTACAGTCCTTTGCCCCAGTGTAGGGTAGGTACTCTCTCTCTATAGCTCTTAGAGCTAGGAGAGAAGAAACCTCTGCCTCTAGGGCAAGGGTCTCTGAGAGATTTGCAGGTGGAAAAGATCTGGCTCTCATCTTGGGAAATTTTTTGAAGCTGAGAACCAGTCCCTGGCTTACTACTTCCAGGACCCACTTGTCTGATGTAACAGACATCCAGTCCTGGACAAAGTAAGCCAGCCTGACCCCTACTGGGATAGGAGAATCAACCCGGGAAGACCCATCAGGGTGTCTGCTTGGCAGGAGCTTTAGGCTGAGGGGTGGACACAGGCCGGCTCATCCCCCTTCTGCCTCTCCCTCTGAAGAACCCCCTCTGTGAAAAGGAAGAAGAGGCCTGTGCTTGGTAAAAAGGCCTTTGGAAAGGCCTGCCCCTGCCCCTGGACTGCTGCCTTTGAGGAGTTGCCTGCCTTTCCTTGGCCTTAGCACTCCTGTAAGTGGTCCTGTATTCGTCCATTTTCTTCATGTAATTCTCTGTCTGCTCCCCAAACAGAGCATTACCCACTACAGGAAAATCCATGGCCTTAGCCTGGGTATCCTGTGAGAGGCTAGTACATCTGAGCCAAGCCATTCTCGGAAGAGCCACAGATGTAGCCATGACTCTTGATGATACATCACTGGAGTCCACAGCAGCATGAAACTGAACCTTAGATGCCTCAATCCCATCTGCAGCCACCTCCAGCTCCTTGGCAAGCTGGGTGAAGCCTGTTAAGCCAGTGCCAGTACAGTGTCCCACCTGGACTTCTGGTACCTGGCTGCATAGGCCATATAATTTGCCTGCTTGAGTTCCAAGGAAGAAGCCATGCACTGCTTCTTTGCCATGGCATCAATCTTCCTGGAGTCCTTGTCTGGGGGTTGTGATGCCAAGGGAATGCTTGCCTTATCACAGGCAGCAACCTGTACAACCCCAACATGGCTGCATTGCTGATAAAGGAACTCTGTATCTGAGCCTGAAAGAGTATACCTCTTGTCCATTCTTCTATCCACAGTAGGTATGGAATTGGGAGACTTAAGAATTTTTGTGTCCGTTTCCCAAAAGATTTGTGGAGGGAATAGACAGTCTCCTGGATTCTGGATATCCAGCATCTCTACATAGTCAGGCTCCTCCTGATCCTCCACTGCCTCCTTCACAGGAAGCTGGATTGTATCAGCCACCTTTCTGTAAAACATAAAGTGTGAAGGGACTCAGAAAGCCTAGGAGGAGAAACACCTTAAGGTCATTCTGGGGAGATGTCCGGTAAATAGGCACATCCAGACTTTCACCATTACCAAATTCATCTTCCAACTCTCCTTCCTCCTCAAACTTCTGTTCATAAAAATCTTCCAGGGTATAATCCTGAACCGGAGGAACTGACCGAACCGAGCCACTGCCAAAAGGTGCCGGATCAGTCGGAACCGATCTAAGCGATTCCACAATACGAATCGCTTTGGCTATTACATCGGCGGTCAGAGTATGACCTTCTGGATCCGAACTGGTCAACTTGTCTTTGTGTTTTCTTTTTGTCGGAACAGATTCCTTGGAATCGGCTCTCCTTTTGCCCTAAGAAGTATCGCCCTGGTCAGAGGGCACTCCTTTTGGTTTGGTCGGAACCGAACTGGGCTGGCCATCCGGGTCAGCTGACTTCTCAGCCTCCCTTTCCTTAAGTCTACCTAATCTCTTTTCCAGGGTAGATTTTGAAAATTTTTATAAATTTGGCAGTCTGAATCGAGGTGGTCAAACCCCAGACACAACACAGGTGGTGTGGGATCAGCCTTAGCAAAGTCCTCCCACACACACTGCAGTGTTGAAACCCAGTGGGCCCGCTTTTTTCTTGGGTTTCTCAGACATGGCCAACCTAACCAAACTTACCCTCTTTTCGGCAACTGCTAGGCAAGACTTCCCGTGACGGTTCCTGACCTGTGTCATTGGTCTTGAAAACGTAATAAACACATTTTTTTTTTAGAACCGATTCGACCGTAACCACACACTAAAGTAAAGTAAAATTTTATTTGAATGATCGGTTCAGCCGAACCGATCCACACTTTTACAAGTTCCACACAGAAAACAGAACAAAACCTATCTAGTACTCATGGTACCACAGACAGAGACTTGAACAGACTATGTGAAACAACAATTTCGTAGAAAACCGACCAAAACCAACAGTTGAAACCGACTTTGAACCGAGCAGCAGGAGAAATCTCCGGAGCGACTGTTCAGTGAGGTGGAGTAAAGAATCTGACGGTTGCAGTTCGAATAACAACAGGCAGAGGCTTCAACCGAGCTCGAGATGAACATTCTATGCCATGCATAGAAAAGTTAGCCCTTTGTTCTCCGGGGCAGTTTAAAGGCTAGAGCTAACTGCAATTGTCAGAATACAGCAAGACTTCATGTTGTTTGAATATGCAGATTTACAACTGTCTCAATCTGTCTTGGATATTCTGAGGGTTCCAGAAAACCTGCTACCAGAAAACCTATTCCTCTAAGTGGAAACGATTTTCTATTTGGTGCACCCAAAAGGATCTGGATCCACAGCAAGCTGGATTACAGAACTCCTGGACTATCTGATCCACCTTCAGTCTCTGCATTTAGAGTCATCTACCCTGAAGGTGCACCTCTGCTTACCTTTCAGCAGGGAAGGCTTCTTCTCTGGCTGCACACCCTATTTTCAAAAAGTGTTTCAAAGGGTTGTTGCATCTTCATCCCCCACACAGGGAACATTCCCCTGCATGGGACCCGAACATATGCATAGGCCAACTTATGCAGCCTCCTTTCGAACCTATGATTTCTTCAGAAAGTACAGTTACGTAAGAACTTACCATAACAGTAGATCTTCGAGAACAGCTCTTGCAGCAGGTTACACCATTAGGACTGAAGCCAGCAGGCCAGGACCCAATGAAATCTTCAGCTAGCAGTCTTCAGCGGGACCGCCTCACGGCCAGACGTAGTACATAAGGAGGCGGTCCCGCCAGATTCCTCAGTTCTCCCGCCGGAGACTCCCGGCCACAGGATGACATCAGAAGGGGAGACCAAGGATCCGCCATCAGAAGAAAAAGGGAGAAAGAGTGTTAGCTCCTGCCAAGGCCTGGTAGGCCATACCTCCTCCAAGGGGGAATGGTGGGCGGGAAGGTACCTGCTGCAAGAGCTGTTCTCGGAGATCTACTGTTACGGTAAGTTCTTACGTAACTGTACTATCTTACTTCAAGATACAGCTCTTGCAGCAGGTTACACCATTAGGACTGATTCCCAAGCAATAGCGCCTCTAAGCATTCTGGGAGGAGGCAAATAGGAGAGATCTTGAGCAAGTCCTGACTCTAGGATAGGAGACCCTGTAGAATGGCAAGGCCGAAACCGGCTCTCCGCTGTGATGTAATATCCAGGCTATAGTGCCTAATAAATGTGTGCACTGAGCTCCAAGTAGCTGCAGCACAAATGGCCGAGGTGGAGACATTGCACAGTGCTGCAAAGGAGGTAGCCACCCCCCTTGTCGAGTAGCCCCGGACTGTACCCGGAAGGGGCTTCTGTTTATTGTTGTAACAAAAGGAAATACACTGGACAAGCCAGCAAGAAAGGGTCTGCTTTGAGACTGGTTGGCCCCGCATCCTGTCAGCGAAGGATACAAATAGCTGCTCCGACGTGCGAAGCTGTTTAGTTCTGTTCAGGTAGTAACTTAAGGAGCGGTGAACATCCAGGGTGTGAAGCAATGCCTCTCCTCTATTAGAGTACCTGGGAAAATACACAGGCAGATCGATGTCCTGGTTAAGAGTGAGGGCAGAGACCACACTAGGCAGGAATTTTGGATTCGTCCTCAGACACACTCTGTCCTGGTGGAAAATTAAATAAGGCTCCTTACACATAAGAGCATGAAGCTCAGAAATTCTCCTTGCTGACGTGACAGCAACTAAAAGTAACGTTTTCCACGACAGAAAATGCAGCTCGCAATCTGCGGCAGGTTCAAAGGGGGGAAGCGTGAGTTGTTCCAGGACGAAGAGTGAGTCCCAAGGAGGGACGGAATCCTTGATGGGTGGCCTAAGGTGTAACACCCCTCTCAGGAAGTCTCGAGAGGCATCTAGTTGTGCCACTGTCGCTGACCTCACCGGAAGTGGTAGTCGAATCAGCAGAGGTGAACTTTAATAGAGGAGTAGGCAGACCTGAGTGGAAGAGGAAAGCAGGTATTCCAGAACCAATTTCACTGGGCATTCTAAAGGGAGAGCGTGCCTGTGACCACAAGCAAAATCCGCGCCATTTCATAGCGTCATCCACTTATCGTTGCGGCTTTCTAGCCACGAAAGAACTTCCGCCACCTCTTGCGAGACCCCGTGTCGCATAATGGCTATGTCTTGAGGAGCCAGGCATGCAGGTTCAGTGAGCGTAAGTCCGGGTGGACTAGTGAACCCTCCTCTTGAGACAATAGATGGGAGCTGAACGGCAACGGAACTGGAGGTTCCCTGGACAATTGCATCAGCATGGGGAACCAGATCTGCCTGGGCCAGAAAGGCGCTACAAGGATCATTGTTGCATGCTCCCTGCGCAGTTTGAGAAGGACTCTCTGGATCAACCGGAAGGGAGGGAAAGCATAGAGGAATCTGTCCGCCCAGGAGAGGGACAACGCGTCTCGCCAGAAAACACCAGGCCCTGGATCTAGCGAGCAAAAATTGGGCAGTTTTGCGTTGGATGGGGAAGCGAACAAGTCCAACTCTGGAGTGCCCCATTGAAGAAACAGATCCTCTACTACCTCCTGAAGAAGTTCCCATTTGTGAACTCTGGCCTGTGAACGACTCAGGCCGTCTGCGATTGTGTTGTCCACTCCGGGAACGTGAACTGCAATCAGGCTCATGCCATGTCGGATTACCCAATCCCACACTCTCATAGCTTCCCTGCAAAGGGGGTAAGAGTGTGCGCCTCCCTGTTTGTTGAGGTAATACATCACCGCCGTATTGTCTGTCTGAAGCAGAAGAGTACTCGACGGGATTTCTGACTGAAAGGCCTGCAGGGCGTAAAGGACCGCCCTCATCTCCAGGCCGTTGATGTGGAGGTGGGCTTGAGGGGTCCATGTTCTCTGGGACCTCACCCCGTCAGGTGCGCTCCCACCCCAGCCCTGAAGCGCCTGTGGAGAGGATTGCCTCGGGACGGTGCTGAAACGGGACCCCGCAGGAGAGTGTCCCTGGGTCTAGCCACCATTGCCAGTCTCGAATCACGGTGTTCGTGATTCTGACCGGATGCTGCATGTGGTCTTGCCTTTGGTCCCACTGCACCTTGAGCATCCACTGAGTTACCCACATGTGGATCCTTGCCTAGGGACAGTTGGAATGGCCGCAGCCATGTGTCCGAGCAAGCGAAGAACCAACCTGGTGGGGACAGTCTTCTTCACCGAGAGATCCCTGATGAGGATCTGATGTGTTCTCTCTTCGCTGGGGAGAAAGGCTTTCCCTTGGACGGTGTCCAGAACTGAGCCTATGAACTGCAGCTTGGGACGGTGCACGAGGAGAGACTCCTAGAGTTGATAAGAATGCCCAGAGACTGGAACAGATCCTGGGTGCTCTGAATAGCCAGCAACAGTGCCTCTTTGGAGGTGGCCAAGAGAAGCCAATCGTCCAGGTACGGGAACACGTAGTGGCCTGTCTTCTTAGAGACGCTGCCACGACTGCCATACACTTGGTAAAGACCCTGGGGGCCGATGACAGTCCGAACGGAAGAGCCCGGAACTGAAAGTGGTGGCCGAGAAACTCGAAGCGCAGGAACCTCCTGTGTGCTTGAGCTACTGGGATGTGCAGGTAGGCATCCTGCATGTCCAGGGACGCTAAGAAGGCGTCCTTTTTCAGCATGGGAATGAGCCCTTGGAGGGTCACCATGCGAAAACGTTTGTAAGTGACTGACATGTTGAGGTCGCTGAGGTCCAGAACTGGACGAGGTCCCCTGTTTTCTTCGGAACCAGAAAGAAGTGGGAATAGTATCCGGATCCTTTCTGGTTCTCTGGGACATACTCCACTGCTCCCTTTTGCAGGAGTGCGAGTACCTCTTGCCTGATGAGTGATCTGTGCTGACCCGAGTAACGGGAGAGCAGAGAGGCCTTGTGGGTGGCTTGTCCACGAATTCTATAAAGTGGCCTTTTTTGACCAACTGAAGAACCCACCTGTCAGTGGTGATGGACTGCCACCCTGGCAGGTGGTCTACGCTGCGACCCCCGACCTTGGAGTCCCATTGATCCTGAGGGGCCGGGGCCGGGAAGGAGTCATGCTGTGGCGGCTGAGGGTCCTGCGGGCTGGGCCGACTTTGCAGGGCGTTGGCTTCGGCCCGCGGACGACTTCCCCTGGGCTCTGCGGGAGAAGGAGCCCCTCTGTTGAGGACCGGTGCGGGACTGCTGTCTCTGCATCCAGCCTCGAAAACGGCTTTGGTTCCTACGAAAGGAACTAAGCTTGGGTCTGTACATGGCCTGGACAGACCTCACTGCCTTCCCGGCCTCTTGAAGTTTGGTGAGGACCTTCTCCGAGGACTCACCAAAAAGAACTTCTCCGTGAAACGAGGCGTCCAGGATGTTCTTCTGGACGTCCGGGGTAAATCCGGAGACACGGAGCCAAGAGTGTCTCCGGAGGCATACGCCTGAGGCTGCCGCCTGGCCGAGGAGTCCGCGGAATCGCACGCTCGCAGCACCTGGGTTCCCACGCCCTGAAACCGCATGGGCGGAGTTGTAGCAACCCTCCTTCTGCTCACCTTCTGGCATCTTCTCCGCCAGATCCAGTCCCTGCTCCCACAAGGCGTTCTAAAACTGTACCATGTGGGTTAAGTAGTTGAGGGACCTGATGGCGCAGGTAGTGGATGCATATGTGCGCCTGCCCATAGCGTCCAGCTGCTTGGACTCTAGGTCTGGTGGCAGGGTGCTCAAATGTTGCGGCCTCTGGGACCGGTCATGAGAGGCTGTAATGACCAGAGAAATGGCCAGAGGATGTGATGCCAAGTACTGGTCCTCCCTAGGGGCCTTGTACAGGCGGTCAGCCTTCTTCAGCATCGCCAGGAGCGAGTGTGGACGTTTCCACGCTGCCTTGGTGACGTCCACGAAGGTGTCCACCAAAGATGGCACCACCACAGGCTTTGGATCTTTTTGCCGAAGATATCTGGCAAGGCGTAGTCTCTCGGGGTTGAGTTCCTCTACGTCCCAGCCCATGTTCTCCTGGATATGTCTCATAATTTCCGAGAACAATGGGTCATCCGGAGGAGATCTTGGGAGCTCACGTTGGTCCGGAGAAGGGACGCTGATTGGAGAGGGGGATCTGGATCCGTCCGAGAAGTCCGATCCAGTGTCCTCCATCGAAGGCGAATGGCGGCGTCTTCTGGGTCTCTTGGGGCTGGGTGACCCTGAAGAGGATCTGGACGGAGGTCTCATCTTGTCTGGTCTACCCCAGGAGGATCCGCAGGCTCCTGGGGGGAAGGTACTCAGCCTGCAGCCCCGGATGAAGTAGGGGGCGCAGAGGCCGGTGGAGTCGCAGGTGGAGGAGGAGGAGGAAGAGGAGGAGGTGTGGGAACCACATACTTTTTTATGGTATCCCACCAGTAGGTGAACAGCTCCTTAACCTCGGAAAAACAGAGGCCCGACGACGGACCGGGCGCCAATAGTCGGTCGCCGGATTCTCGCGCCAGTCTCCCAGGGCCCCGGTTCCGGGAGGGTTCCTGGGGTGCGACAGGACCGGTTCCGCCTGCCTGGTCCTCGGGCTGGGTCAGCTCCTCCTCCGTGAGTGCCTCCTGGCCGACGTCGGTGGGAGCGTGGGGTTCTCCTCTCTATAAGGGGCGGGCGTCGGTCCCGCCAGCGTCCGTGGTGGCGAGCCTAACCGGCGGCGGAGCGTCTGGCGGTTGTCGGCCGGTTCTCAGGACCGATGGTGTTTGGCGACGCTCAGATCTGGACGCCCTCTGAGTGAAGTCAGCTCTTGGTCTTCCGCTGGGGGAAGAGGAGGCGGGAGACTGACCGGCGCGGATCCGGATGACGGGAACCGGACTTGTGGTGGTGGTGGTGGCGGTCCCCTGACCTCAGCAGGGCCTTGGAAGCCGAAGAAGAAGAGGGCCTGGAGGTCTTGGCCTGAGGAAGAGAGGAAGAACCTGAAGGAGTCTTCACCGCTGCAGAGGGAGGCTGAGAGTGGGCCCGGGAAGAGGAGCGGTCGGACCGGGAGCCGGAGCTACGGGAGTCAGAGGCCCTAGAAGGGGACTTTGATCTCACCCTCTCCCTATGCTTCTGAAGTTGTCTCCGGGCCTTTTCAGACGATTCCCCCTTGGAGGCTGAATCCATGGCCTTAACCTTTTCCTTGAGCAGGAACGCCTGCAGGGCCTTCTGGCGACGGATCTGGGTCCGGCTATTAAATCCCTGGCAGAAGGTACAGGCCCGGGTGTTGTGATCTGGGCCTAGGCACCGAATGCAGGCCGAATGTGGGTCTTTAAACGGGATTTGCTTCCCACAGGCTCACTTCAACGGATGGCCTTCCACAGAGGTTGGAGGGGACATCAGACAGCAACTTTGAAGAGAAAACAAACCCCCCCCCCAAACGGAAGAACTTAACCAGGCGTCGCGCGCTAGAAACGAACGGAAGGGTCGAGACATGCAAGTCGGCGGCAGGAAAGAACTGGAATCTGGTGGGACCACCTCTTATGTACCACGCTTCGACGCCGGGGCGGGACCGACGTCAGAGGCGGTCCCCGCTGAAGACTGCTAGCTAGAAGATTTCAGTCGGGTCCTGACGCCTGCCGGCTTCAGTCCTAATGGTGTAACCTGCTGCAAGAGCTGTATCTCGAAGTAAGATCTAAAGTTTCTCACTTGGAAAACTGTTTTTCTAGTGGCTATCACCTCTGCTAGAAGAATCAGTGAGCTTCAGCCTGTGGAGCCTAACTATATCACACCCCACAGGGATAAGATTGTGCTCCGAACTAATAGGAAGTTCCTCCCTATGGTGGTTTCTGATTTTCATCTTAACCAATCCATTACCTAGCCTGTATTCTTCTCAGATCACTCTAGTTCAGGTGAACGCAGGCTGCATAGCCTGGACATAAAGAGAGCTATTAGCTATTACATGGACAGGACAAAGGAGCTAAGAAAGTATTGTTCCCAACTTTTTCTTACCTACGGTGAAGTTGGTCAGGGCAGGCCAGCTACAAAGAGGTCTATAGCCAGATGGATTGTGGCCTGTATCCAGTTCTGCTACAGTAAGTTGGGTAAGGACCCACCAGCAAGTCTTAGGGCCCACTGTGCCAGAGGCACTGCTGCCTCTCTGGCGGCTGCCAGGGAAGTCCCCTTGCTTGAGATATGTAAGGATGCCACCTGGAAGTCTGTCCATACATTCACTAAACACTACAGCCTGAATATTCAGGCTAGGAGTGATTCCAGGTTTGGCACAGCAGTACTGCAGAGCCTATTCCCCAAATAGGTTCTGTGCCCACCTCCAAGGGGCACTGCTTGGTAGTCTGCATATTGTCAGAATACAGCAAGACTTCATGTTGTTTGAAGAAAAAATTACTTACCATAGTAATGTTGTTCCTTCTAATGGAGTACTGCTGTATTCTGACCTCCCACCCTACCTCCCCTTCATAACCTGGGGAAAGGTGGCTCTCCTGCAGCAACTTAATGACTTAAACCATTAGTAGGTGTTGGTTTCTTTGGGCATCTGTGACTTGAGTCTTATGCAAGCCTTTTGTGTTTTGCTTATGTTTGCCTGTGGGGACCTCTTTAGGCTTAGTTGTGGCCTTTACACACACACACATATATATACATATATATATATATATATATATATATATACACACACACACACATACGTATAATTTGCTTCATAGAATCTGATCAGTTACTAGAACGACGAGGAGAGTGGTTTGAAACCGAGCTCGAGCTCAATGTTCTATGCATTTGCATAGTTAACTCTTTGTTCTCCAGGGCAGCTGAACCAGTCGGTCTAACTGCAGAAGACTCCATTAGGAGAAAATATTGCTATGGTAAGTAATTTTTCATCAAGCCCATCCTCACAATCGCCAAACTTATCAGGCAAGGAAGTTCATTTCAATATTTCAGTGGCAGTAACCCATCGAATGTAAACTGAGGTTCAACACCATTCTTTGACTGACTATCAACACCTTTACTAAACCATTTCTGCTAATGGGATCAGCAGTTGGTGACTTAGAGACAAATCAGGAACATTAGTGAAACTCTGATTTAGCAAATTAGCCATCTCAAGGGGATCTGAAACCACGTGATCAGAGATTTTAAGAGAAGTAAGAGATGCCTTAAGCTTTGGAGAAACAAGACAGTTACTAGTATCCCAAAACTGTCCTGGATTCTTGGATACATTCTCCAATGTAGCCTGAAAATAGTCAATCTTAGCTTGTTTCACCTTTCTTGATAGTAAATTCCTGGCTGTCTTATAGTCCTGCAGATGCCTCATAGTTGGGGATACTTTATAAATTAACCAAGCTAACTTTTTATTTTTCAATATGACGGGGGCTTGTGTGCTTTTAGATGGGATAACTACTAGTCAAATTGAATTTTCTTAGTTAAAAGTCCCCAACAATCATTATAAATTGTTATGCAGGAGGTTACCCGGGGTTGCAAAAGGTCAACCAGAATTTAGTACCTTATAATGGAGACCGAAAATCCCAACTGTTTATAGTGACAGATGCTAGTTACTTTTCTTTTGGAATGGTTTCAGGTCCCATTGGTCCATAAAACCATCTGGTTTGACATTTTTTAGCCTAAAAACCCATTCACTTTCTTTCATCAGCAGTTCATTCACTCTGTCACCCCATATCTCATTGCTGGTATCCACTCAAGCCCCATAAATTTAAGACCAACAGGTGATGAGTCATGATGTGATGCAAAGGAAGCCTACTGGAGTATCAGTTCTTGCATTCACAATGTTCCTTACATGCTCCTGTATGTAAGTTTTGAGTAATCCGGTTGTTCTACCAATGCAGACCTTTATTGGAGGTACACCATAAAATGTATACCACAAAATGAAAATTACGCACTCTACCGTAATTCTTGATCTTCTTGGACGAGTCTCCACCACTCATTCACACTAGTGGGATTAAGCGTCGGAGGCACTAGGACCCATCGAACCAAACTTTTGCTGGAGGTCGAGAAAGCGAGGAGATGGGCGCCGCGAGCAGCAACTCGGCCCGGCAATGACCATCTCGGCGACGCCCTCAACCGCCTGCGTACCTTTTTACCAAGGAGGTGCAGCAACTAACGTAAAGAGTAAATCTAACCTTAAAAACGGACATAAGATAGTCCATACGACCCTGTAAGAAGGGTCTGCAACAAGTCCTCACGGCCTAAAGATTTGAGGAGTGAAGACCAACACAGCGGTGAGCTCGGGGATGGAGGGTAGGCGTGTGAATGAGTGGTGGAGACTGGTCCAAGAAGATCGGAAATTACGGTATTTATATTCATATCTTCCTGGACATAAGTCTCCACCACTCATTCACACTAGTGGGAGAGTACCAAGCTGATAATCCCCAAAAGGGTGGCAGGAGAGCCAGAGCTCACGTGCCTAAGATAGAAGACCATTAAGGATAGTTCTGCCGAATGCGGAATGTCGCCTGGCATGAACATCCAGTGCATAATGCTTAACGAAGGTATGCACTGAGCTCCAGGTGGCGGCGTTGCAGATATCCGCAATTGGAACATTGCGAATCTCCGCTAAAGATGCCGCGACCGCCCTAGTAGAGTGAGCGTACACTCTACCCTCCAATTTAACTTGAGCCATGGAGTAGCAATGTCGAAGGCATGCCACTAACCATGATGAGATGCATCTAATAGCGACGGGTTGACCCAGCCGGGTGTCGCTGAAAGAAACAAACAGTTGCTGAGTCTTGCGAAAATTCTTGGTTCTATCTAAATAGAACCGCAAGGCTCTCTTAACATCCAAGGAATGAAGAGATCGTTCCTCTCATTTTGGAAATTAGCGAGTAAGAGGGAAGTACCAGAGGTTGGTTTAGATGGAATTCTGACACAACCTTGGGAAGAAATTTAGATGAGTAACGGAGAACTACCTTGTCTTTATGGAATACAGTATACTGGAGGGTCCGTCTACCAAGGCATGAATTCCGAGACCCTGATGGCTGAGGTAATGGCCACCAGGAAGGCAGTCTTCCAGGTAAGAAATTTAGCTCACAGGTAGCTAAGGGCTCGAAGGCTTCCGAGTGAGCATGTCCAGCACCAGGTTAATGTCCCAGGTTGCAACTGGACGCCTAACAGGAGTCTGGTATGAAGAATCCTTAAGAAATCTCTTCACCATAGGAAGCTGAGCCAGAGTCAAGGAAGAAACCGGCTCATGGAACGCTGAGATGGCACTAAGGTGAACTTTAACTGTGGAGTACTGGAGACCTGAGTTTGATAGGTCCAAAGATACTCCAGAACCTTGTCAGGAGGACAGGAAAAGGATTCCAAGAGGACTTTGCACACCAGAGAGAAAAGCGTTTCCATTTGAAGTGTACGTTTGATTGGCTGGCTTCTCTTGAGCCAGAAGGATGTCCGAGACTCTGAAGAGCGTTGAATCGATTCACTTCTACCTCTTCAGGAGCCAAGCATGAAGGTGAGTGATTTCAGGTTGGGATGGACCAACGAACCCTGAGTCAAAAGGTTGATTTGCAAGGAAGTGGTCTCGGAGAAGCTGCCAACATACTGTTAAGCAGAGGAAACCATAGTTGCCGAGGCCAGGAGGAGCAATGAGAATCATTTTGGTCCCCTGAGACTCGAACTTGAGGAGAACCTCTGGATTAGAGGGATCGGTGGAAAGCGAAGAAAACGTTTTGTCCACGTGAGCCTGAACGCATCCTGACAGAAAATGCCAGGCCCTGGATTTCTGGAGCAGAAGAGAGGCAGTTTGGCGCTGAGTGGGGATGCAAAAGGTCCAGGTCTGAGTCCCCACTCTTGACAGTGACCGAGCTACGGCTGGATCGAGAGACCACTCGTGAGGTCTGCCTCCGCTCTGCTGAGGTGATCTGCTAGATCGCTTTGTATACCTGGCAGATAAACCGCCTGAATCAGAGACTTGTGCCCAAGCACCACTCCCACACCCTCATTGCTTCCCTGCAAAGGTAAGAATGAGCACCGCCTTGCTTGTTGATGTAATACATCACAGCTTTGTTGTCCGTTTGAAGGAGAATGTTCTTGTGACAAAGGATATCCCTCAGAGCTCGGATCGCGTAGAGGACCGCTCTCATCTCCAGGACATTTATGTGGAGAAGAGTTTCGAACTGAGTCCATACACCTTGAGTGTGGAGGGAGCGACAGTGAGTTCCCCATCCCATTAGCGATGCGTCTGTGGTGATGGAGATCTGATGATCCGGGGGAGCAAAGGGGAACCCTTCCAGGAGATTGCTCTCTTGAGTCCACCAGGTGAGAGACCTTCGAAGGGGCTCCGTCACCTTGATGGGATAAGACTGGGGTGAGAGGTCGGAGACCACTGAGTGGAGAGCATCCATTGGGTGGTTCTCACTGCAACCTGGCCATAGGGTACAGTGAACACCGAGGACGCTTATGAGACCCAACATGCGCTGCATCGAGAGAGCTGTAACCAATGGTTCTCCCGATGTAACGGGCCATCCGGAGGATGTCGAGTCTTCTGTCCTCTGGAAGGAAAGCCTTCATGAAGAGGTGTCTAGAAGTGTCCCTATGAAAAGGAGAGCCTCTGGGAGGGCTGCAGTTGTGATTTTTCAAATTCAGCAGAATTCCTATGGACGAGAAGACGTAGAAGTCGCTTGCATGGCTTCCAAAGTCCCTTGGCTGGAAGGGCTTGCTAGAAGCCAATCGTCCAGGTAGGGAAACACTGGAGTCCGATCTTCCTGAGATGCGCTATGAGAACTGCACAACACTTTGTAAAGACTCAGAGCGAGGATAGCCCAAAAGGCAGGACTCTGAACTGATAATGCTGACCCAGAGCTACAAACCTGAGGAACTTATGTGGGTCGGGTGGATGGGGATATACTGGTAAGCGTCCCTGCATATCCAGGGAGGCCAGCCAGTCGTGTTGATGCAGCAAAGGTAACAGGGTACCTAGGAATCATTTTGAATTTCTCCTGGGGAGAAATTTGTTTAACTTCTGAGGTCTAGAATGGGCCATTCCCCAGACTTCTTTGGAACCAGGAAGTAATGGGAGTAGAACCCTGTGCTTCAAGATGCGGGGCACCAGTTCTATTGCCCTGTTGCTTAGAAGGCCCTGGATCTCGGCGGTGAGGAGGTCTGACTGAGAGGCCGACAACCTGGGTTGTCGTCTGGGAGGACAATTCGGGTTCCAAAATTGAGAGAATAACCCTCGTAATTATCCGAAGGACCCATTTGTCCGAGTTATGACTTCCACTGGTTGTAGAAGTACATCAAACGACCTCCCACGGGAGAAAGTTCCACCTTGGGCAATGTGGATGGAACTTGGGCCAGCAATTCATAAGGTGGCGCTGGGGGCTTTAGGCTCACGCTTTCTGCTGCGCTTTCTTTTTGAGGTTGGTAGGTTGGCTTTATGGAAGCCCTGCCTCTGCCTCGAAGGACTGGACGACTATGAAACTGACGCTCTGTTCACATGCCCCCAGAGGGGAGCAGGTGGAGGTCTGGCCAACTTAATGGCCGACCTAGTCTTCTGAGTGGCCTCTAAGGCTTGTTCCACCTGAGGGCCGAAAAGAAAGGAGCCATCAAAGGGCAGCGCATTACCTGTTGCTGAGCATCATTCGTGAAGCCAGAAGTATGCAGCCAGGAATGGCGCCGAGTACAATACCCGCGGCTGCTGAGCTTGGACAGTGTCGAAGCGTCCATAGCGGCTTTTGACCTGTTGGTTATTGGACCTAATACCCCTAGTAACGGTCAGAAGAAGGTCTGACTTGGAGTCCAATCTGGAACAGCTTCAACCATTCTTTTCAAAGAGATCCACAGGATATACTCATACTGAGAAAATAG
This sequence comes from Neoceratodus forsteri, assembly GCA_016271365.2. NCBI lineage: Eukaryota > Metazoa > Chordata > Ceratodontiformes > Ceratodontidae > Neoceratodus > Neoceratodus forsteri. The sequence continues at coordinate 692,101,205 of CM028129.1, forward strand.
CCTTGATAACTGGCAATACATACTTAGAGTGGAGGCAGCAAAGACTCTCTTACCTAATGTATCAATCTTACGAGACTTTTGTTAATAGGTTGAGCTGTAGTAGTTTGAGGAAGAAACGACCTTATCATTCTCTGCCAGGACTACAATAGGATCCGCAAAGGCTTGGGATGCCAAAATGGGACGATCCTTGGGAGCTGAATACTTTATCAATGGATTTAGCCACTGAGGAATAAGAGCAGGATTATTCCATACCATTGAGACAGCCCCTCTAAGGAAGGCTGGATCGGAGAGTCAACTGGTGAGGGACTGCTACGAAGGTGTACCGGAGTCTTAATATCTTCCCAGGATCGATGTCTGTAGTCTGGAGAGAAAGAGGATCTCAGGTTCTTCAACAGAGACTTAAAGGACAGGTCCTCACCACAGGCTCTGTAGCAAAGAAAGATCCTGTTTCCTCCACTTCATCACCTAACCAAAGGTCTGGGTCAGGCTCAACATCATCTCCTGATGGTCCAGAAAGGACTGATTGGACAGGAAAGGAATGAAAATTAGGAGAGGAGGAAATAGCAGAGAAACAAGGAGAGTCCCCGAGGGCCCCCAGCGCCAAGAAGGCAAAACGGGTTGAAAATGGCACCGCAGAGGGGCACGGCGCTGAAGAGGCACGCGGCACCGCAAGCGGCGCCGCCCAACCAACGGCACCGCAGGGCGCGCCGCGAGACCACGCTGGTGTCAAGGACGGGCGCTGGGCAGGTCGAGCGGCACCGAAACGTACCGATAAGCCAACAGACCCCGTGGAAGGCGCCGGAAACGCCCCAGGAACCTGGAAAGCTAGAGAAGGAAAAAAACCAGGAGATAAGGGCATCGGTGTGGCCCCCTGCGCCGCAGCCATGTGAGGGGGGGAAACACCTAAGCTGAGTCACCGGCACCGGAAGGCGCCAGCACTAGAAGGTCCAACCGCCCACCGATCGCTGGAGGAGCCCGGGGCTCCGTGGCAACCGAGCCAGGCAGGAGAACCAACCTCCCGAGCCCATCGCCCATAAGAGCGCCCACTGATGAAACTGCTCATCTGGAGCCCTACCTACAGGCGGGAGGGCTCCGATGTGAGGACGACGTCACCAGCAGTTGGCGACTCCGGGAGGAGAACGGCAACTAGCTACGATAACCGGATCGCACGCCACAGACATACCAGAGGCTACCTCGAGTGATGCCTTCTTTTGACCTGTGGGCCGAGGAAGAGTTCGAGGTCGAACGTGCCGAGAATGCGATCGCTTATTTTATGCCGACGGGGGACCGCCCATCCCCGGCATCGGACTGACCGCTGTCGGAACCCCGCTGAGGAGAAGGAGGCTGACCGGACTCAGCCCGCTGACTGAACAGCTTTCATAATTAAGTCTCCTACCGTCACCTGACCTGCTCATGGTCGACTCCGCCCAGTAGGCGAGACTTCTTCAAGTAGTTAAATTTAAAATATTAGAAAATTTAACGAAAATAGAATAAAATTAAGCGATACTACTATTGAGATAATGTTACAAAAAAATAAACTGAAAACTATCGCTAGTTTGAAGTTTGACTCCGACAATGACGGCGTCGTCACTGAAGCGCACTTTCGGATGGCGGGAAAAAAGGAACTGAGGCGGTTGGAGGTCGTCGCCGAGATGGTCATTGCCGAGCCGCTGCTCAAGGGTGCCATGCCTCGCGGCGCCTATCTCTCGCCACCCTCCAGCAAAAGTTTGCTCTCGATGGTCCTAGTCCTCCGGCGCTAATCCCACTAGTGTGAATGAGTGGTGGAGACTTATGTCCAGGAAGATCTGGTATAGCAAATAATGAATTATTTCACCTCAAATTCCTTAGTTTTGAATTTTTTGAGTTTCTATAGTTTATGGTAGAGATTATGGATGATAACAGAAGATACAGGGTACTCATTTCTTAATCCTGTAGATTATTTAGTTTGAAGCCTATTCTGAGTGGTGAATCTAGCCAAAATGTATACTATAATGAGGTCATGATGCAGTTTGGGAGAAATTTGTTTTTGACCTTTTACTATTTTTGTTGACTTCCCACCATGTACTTAGGGTTTTGTGATCTGCTTTGGAGTTTCCTCAATTATGGTAATAATTGTATATTTTAGCATCTGTCTGCCCAGATGTATTTATAATAGTGGTTGCCCTTGGTCTTGCATTTATGACCTTTAGCACTACCTATGACATTCCATTAATCTTCTTTCTATATTGCTCTCTTACAGGTAATCCTGACACCTGTTGCTCCTTGCTCTCCTCATTGCTATTTCTTCCCGTCATTTTCAGTATATGAATTGGTGGATCCATAGTCACTGACTGAAAAATGAATGCATGATATTAAAAAGGGTGATCACTGTCAAACACTGCAAACTGAAATCTGTTTCTCTGCATCTGTATTAAATTTCTGTCATATTGGATCCTAGAAACTAAAATATGTAAGAAATTAGAGATCCCATCTGTGGCAATGAAACTTGTTTGTATACCTTCTTGTATTTAAAAAGGTACATTTACTGATGATTTCTTTTTATATGTATAACTTTTTTACACTGTGGTGGTTGTTAATTTGATTCAGTGATTGTAGTCACTGATGTATATTTAAGCACTGTAAGTTTCCTCTATAGCCACACCCCTGATGAAGGCTTGTGTTGAAGGCTGGGGTCTGGGTCTTGAGAGCCCTGGTCATAATAAACATGCATCTGCTGATGCTTGTTGTTTGACAAATTACTTCTTTGTCAGAGTGCCAAGTGTGTGGATATTCATTCTTAATTCCCCACTGTTTTTGACCCCATGACCTCCTCAGGAAGGCCTTTCCAGCATCCACCACCTTCTGTGGAAAAATACTTCTCACATTGCCCCGAGTCATCCCCCTCTATCTTTAAATTGTGCCCCCTTGTTCTTGCACAACTCTTTTTCTGAAAGATGCTACCATCTTGGACTTTGTTGATGCCCTTGAGGTACTTGAAAGTTTGTATCATGTCCCCCCTCTTCCTCCTTTCCTAGAGGGTATACATATTATTTAGAGGAATAAGTTTTCCTCGCAGTGGGTTTCCTTGAAACCTTAAGCATCTTCAGGATGTCTTCTAAGATATTCAATGCAGAAAATTCTAACTTCTCAAGAATCATGCCCTCATGTGTAGGTTCCTGGGGCTGTGGACAAAGCTGTTAACTGATGTCCATACATTGTCTTGTATAGTGTATGGGCATCAGCAAAAAATTATTTAATAGTGACTGTAATACGTGGTTGTTGCTCGCCCCTCCTCCAAACGCGACAAGAATAAGCCCCACACTAAAGTATTTTAATAAAATATCATGCTACCCACCTATACAGAAGATCAGGACTGTCGTTACATCCAATGACTGTTTTCATTTTTTTTTTTTTTTTTTTTTAAATCGCTTTGTGTGACCATTTCCTGTGATCGCAATGGATCTGTTCACCAAGGCATGAGTGCTGCCTTAATGCATGCGTAGGACGTCATGATGTTGTACCATCATGGTGACGCCTCAGGATGGTACAACACCATCGTGATGTCTCCATGATGGTACAACAGCTGTGTGTTTACACTGAATTTTGCCCACAATAACGTTCTACCATACACTATAAAACTGTAGGAGCTGACAGTTCTCCCAAGATGTAAACAGGTCTATATTGGGAGTATCCCACCTTCTGAACACTGTAGCCAGTATCTGCTGGTTTAAGGCCCATTCATGATTTCCCTGGCTGATTCTACTTAGGGAATCTGCGAGGATACTGTCTTTGCCTGAAAGATGCACTTCAGATATGTTTTGCTTCTAAGCAATGAGCTAGGTACCAGATCTCACTGCCTCTGTACACAGTTTTGAGGATCTTGGTTCTTCCTCGCTTGTTTATGTAGTACACTGTTGTGGTGTTGTCTGTCCTGATTTAGACAGTCTGACCCTGTAGCTGGGAGGAGAAAGATGGAAATTATGTACTTACTGTAATTCTTGAACTTCTTGGACGCAGTCTCCACCACTCATTCACACTAATGGAAGTTTATGTGTTCTAGTGACTCCTGTGAGCTCCATGTGCCATTCTCTGTGAGGTCCTGAAAGTGGGCACCCACCCTAGGAGTAAGGCATCTGTAGTAAGAGTACTTGTTGGTGATTGCTGAAGGAAAGAAATGCCCTCTGAGGTTGCCTTCTTCCTTCCACCACTCTAAAGATTCCACTAATGCTTTTATCCCTGGCACTAGCTTTGAGAGTGGATCCCATCACTGAGACCAGCTGTCTCTTAAGTGGTGCTGGGTATCTCCCATTTGGAACCTGGCCCATGGAACCACAGCTGTGGATACTGCTATGTGACCTAGTAACTGTGGAAGTCACTTGCAGGACTTGGCTGACCTGCTGTGAAGACTTTGCTGTCACTATCTAAGCTGTAACTCTGGCTTGTGGGAAGAAAGCTTTCCCCTGCAGGGTGTTTATCTCTGCTCCCATTTATTTAGTATATAGAACAAGCTCTAGCTGGGACTTCTGTAGGTTTACCAAGAATCCCAGGTTTTCCAGGGTGCTTTTTACCAACTGTACTGATCACCTTGCATCCTGTTCTGTTTTCCCTGAGACTAGGCAGTCGCCCAGACAAGGGAAAACCACCATTCCTTGTTTTCACAGATGTGGTACTACACAGCCAGACACTTTGTGAAACCGTTGGAGCGAGACCAAATGGGAGAGCTATGAACTGATATTGGTAGTTCCTCAGCTTGAATATGAGGTATTTCCGTGAGACTGTCTGACTGGATATGAAAATAGGCATCCTTCAAATCTAGGGATAGCCAACCAATGACCCTTCTGCAAAGACTATCACTGTCCTTAGTGCAACCATCTTTGAATTTTTATTTTTCCAAATATTTGTTCAGAAACCTGCGGTCTAAAATGGGTCACCACACCCCATTTTTTCTTGTAGGTCAGGATGTGCAGTATCTTGAGAATAGGCCCCTGCACTACTGGGGGACAGGTGAATCTTCTATAGCCTTTGATAGGGTGGGGGCTGACCAAACGAGCAGACACGAAAGACCGTTAGGCCTATTCTGATGGCATTTTAGTGGTTAGAATATTAACATTTTTTTTTACTTCCAGTTACAGCAGACTCTCTTCTGTGGGAGAGTGAGCTGGAAAACGTCTTGTTTTTGTAGGTTTGGAAAGTGACTAAACTGCTGACACAACCCCCAGTCTGCAATTTTCAGCACCCACTTGCCTGTGGTAATGTTTACCAATTCCTGGAAGTAGTGTGCCGGTCTCCTTTCAACTGGCAATGGTTAGGTGGCGTGGGCAAAATCGTCAGGGGTTTTGTTTTGGCCGGGCTTGGGTGTTGGAGCTGCACCACTACGCCTGCAGCCTTCTTCCCTTTCAAGTAACCTCTCTGTGACTGGCACCAGGAGTGTAAGAGACATAGGCTCTTGGGAAGTATTCTGCCTCTGCTTCCCTTCTGTATGACTTGTGGATGAATACGTATTTTCCTTCTCACTGCTACTTTTGAAAGTGGTTTTGTATTCATCCACTTTTTTCATGCATGCCTGTTTTTTTCACCAAATAATGAATCTCTCTCAAAGGAGAAATCCATGGCCTTGGTTCTGAGCATTGTGGAAAAGAATGGTAGTCTTTAGCCAGGAAAAATGGAAATTACGTACCTACCGTAATTCTTGATCTTCTTGGACGAGTCTCCACCACTCATTCACACTAATGGGATCTGCGCCGGAGGCACTAGGACCCATCGGGAGCAAACTTTTTTGTTAGAAGGTTGGCGCCTGAGACGGAGCCGTGAGGAGCTGCACCGCGAGCCTCAGCTCGTGCGGTAATGAATATCTCGGCCTTGACCTTCCAACTGCCTCAGTACCTTTTTTCCCCAAGGAGGTGCAGCGTAACTAACCTAGGATAGCCTAACCAAAAAACTGGACATAAGATAGTCCGGAAGACCCGTATAAGAAGGGTCAACAAAGAAGTCTTCACAGCCTAAAGATTGAGGGACTGAAGACCAACAACAGAGGTGAGCTCGGGGGATGGAGGGTGGGCGTGTGAATGAGTGGTGGAGACTTTTCCAAGAAGATCAAGAATTATGGTAGGTACGTAATTTCCATATCTTCCTGGACACAAGTCTCCACCACTCATTCACACTAATGGGAGAGTACCAAGCTAATAATCCCCCGAGAGGGCGACAGGAGAGACCAAGAGCTCACAGTTTTAGGACAGGAGTCCATTAAGGATGGTTCTGCCAAAGGAAAGATGCTGTCTGGCATGGACATCCAGGACATAGTGTTTAACGAAAGTATGCACTGAGCTCCAAGTAGCCGCATTGCAAATATCTGCAATGGGTACGTCGAGGATTTCCGCCAGAGATGCCGCGACCGCTCTAGTAGAGTGAGCGTACACTCTGCCCTCCAGCTTAACCTGTGCCATGGAATAACAGTGGCGAAGGCATGCCACTAGCCATGCTGAGATACATCTGATAGCGACAGGCTGAACCAGCCGGGTCTTGCTGAAGGAAACAAACAGTTGCTGAGCTTTACAAAAGTCTTTTGTTCTATCTAGATAGAAACGCAAAGCTCTCTTGACGTCCAAGGAATGAAGAGAATATTCTCCTTCATTTTGGAAGTTCGCAAAGTAAGAAGGAAGGACCAAAGGTTGGTTTAGAGGGAATTCCGAAACAACCTTAGGGAGAAACTTAGGATGGGTTCTAAGGACTACTTTGTCTTTATGGAACACAGTATACAGAGGGTCTGTGACCATGGCAGGTATCTCACAGACCCTGCGGGCTGAGGTAATGGCCACCAGGAAGGCCATTTTCCAGGTGAGAAATTTTAGCTCACAGGTAGCCAGAGGTTCGAAAGGTTTTCGAGTGAGCATGTCTAGCAGAAGATTAATGTCCCAGGCTGCGACTGGACGTCTTATAGGAGGTCTGGTATGCAGAATTCCCTTAAGAAACCTCTCAACCACAGGTAACTGAGCCAGTGACAAGGAAAGTACTGGCTCACAATAAGCTAAAATGGCACAAAGGTGAACTTTGACTGTAGAGTACTACAGACTTGAATTTGAGAGGTCTAAGAGGTACTCCAAAATTTTATCTGGTGGCAGGAAAAGGGATTTAAAGAGGATTGCGTACACCAGAGTGAAAAAACGCTTTCATTTGGCTGTGTAAGTTTTCCTAGTGGCTGGCTTCTGCGCAGCCAGAAGAATATCTGAAACCCTGCCAGAGACATTGAACCTGTTCACTTCTATCTCTTCAGGAGCCAAGCGTGAAGGTGAAGCGACCTCAGGTTGGGACGGACAACAGGCCTCTGAGTCAAGAGGTTAGTCTGAAGGGAAGTGGTTTCATGAGCTGCCGACATACTGTTGAGTAGTGGAAACCACATCTGTCGAGGCCAGAAGGAGCAATGAGGATCATTTTGTCCCCTGGGATTCAACTTGAGAAGTACACCTCTGAATTAGAGGAAGAGGCGGAAAGGCGAGAGAAAGCCGCTTTGTCCACTGCAGACTGAACGATCCTGACAGAAATGCCAGGTCCTGGATTTCTGGAGCAAAGAGAAGCAGTTTTGTGTTGAGTGGGGATGCAAAAAGGTCCAGGTCTGGAGTTCCCCACTCTGCGAATATTGACTGAACTACGGTTGAGTCGAGAGACCATTCGTGATGATCTGTCTCTGTTCTGCTGAGGCGATCTGCCAGTTCGTTCTGCACTCCTGGGAGGTAGACCGCTTGAATTAGAGACTTGTGCTGCAAGCACCATTCCCACACTCTCATTGCTTCTCTGCATAAGGGGTAAGAGTGAGCACCGCCCTGTTTGTTGATGTAATACATCACTGCTTTGTTGTCCGTTTTGAAGCAGAATGTTCTTGTGACAGAGAATGTCCTTCAATGCCCGGACTGCATAAAGGACAGCTCTCATTTCTAAGACATTTATGTGAAGCTGGACTCACCTGAGTCCACGTATCTTGACAGTGAGCTCCCACCCCAAGAGGGACGCGTCTGTGGTAATGGAAATCTGATGATCCAGAGGAGCAAAGGGATACCCTTCTAGAAGAATGTTCTCTTGCGACCACCAGGTGAGTGATCTCTTTAGAGGTTCCGTCACCTTGATGAGAAAGGACTGCGGGTGAGTGGTTGGGGACCACGGTACTGAGCATCCATCGAGGATTCTCATGTGAGCGTGCTGAGGGGTACAGTGAACACCGAGGATGCCATGAGACATAGAAATTTACGTACCTACCGTAATTCTTGATCTTCTTGGAGAGATCTCCACCACTCATTCACACTAGTGGGATTAGCGCCGGAGCACTAGGACCCATCGAGGAGCAAACCTTTTGCTGGAGGGTCGAGGCGAGAATGGCGCAGCGAGGGGCATGGCGCCATGAGCGGCGGCTCGGCGGCAATGACCATCTCGGCGGCGACCCTCCAACCGCCTCAGTACCTGTTTTACCAAGGAGGTGCAGGCGAATTCAACGTAAGAGTAAATCTAACCTTAAAAACGGACATAAGATAGTCCGACGACCCGTGTAAGAAGGGTCAGCAAAGAAGTCCTCACGGCCTAAAGATCTGAGGGTGAAGACCAACACAGCGGTGAGCTCGGGGATGGAGGGTGGGTGGAATGAGTGGTGAGACTCGTCCAAGAAGATCAAGAATTACGGGTAGGTACGTAATTTTCATATCTTCCTGACATAAGTCTCCACCACTCATTCACACTAGTGAGAGTACCAAGCTGATAATCCCCAAAAGGGCGGCAGGAGAGCCAGAGCTCACGTGTCTAAGATAGAAGACTATTAGATAGTTCTGCCAACGCGGAATGTCGCCTGGCATGAACATCCAGTGCATAATGCTTAACAAGGTATGCACTGAGCTCTAGGTGGCGGCGTGCACATATCCGCACTGGAACATTGCGAATCTCCGCTAAAGATGCCACAGCGCCTCTAGTAGAGTGAGCGCATACTACCCTCCAATTTAACTTGAGCCATGGAGTAGCAAATGTCAAGGTATGCCACTAACCATGATGAGATGCATCTAATAGCGACGGGTTGACCCAGCTGGGTGTCGCTGAAAGAAACAAACAGTTGCTGAGTCTTGCGAAAATTCTTGGTTCTATCTAAATAGAACTCACAAGGCTCTCTTAACATCCAAGGAATGAAGAGATCGTCCCTTCATTTTGGAAATTAGCAAGTAAGAGGGAAGTACCAGAGGTTGGTTTAGATGGAATTCTGACACAACCTTGGGAAGAAATTTAGGATGAGTACGGAGAACTACCTTGTCTTTATGGAATACAGTATACGGAGGGTCCGTCACCAAGGCATGAATCTCCGAGACCCTGCGGCTGAGGTAATGGCCACCAGGAAGGCAGTCTTCCAGGTAAGAAATTTTAGCTCACAGGTAGCTAAGGGTCTCAAAGGCTTCGAGTGAGCATGTCCAGTACCAGGTTAATGTCCCAGGTTGCAACTGGACGCCTAACAGGGGTCTGGTATGAAGAATCCTTAAGAAATCTCTTCACCATAGGAAGCTGAGCCAGAGTCAAGGAAGAAACCGGCTCATGGAACGCTGAGATGGCACTAAGGTGAACTTTAACTGTGGAGTACTGGAGACCTGAGTTTGATAGGTCCAAAAGATACTCCAGAACCTTGTCAGGAGGACAGGAAAAGGGATTCCAAGAGGACTTTACACACCAGAGAGAAAAGCGTTTCCATTTGGAAGTCGTTTTTCGGGTGGCTGGCTTCCGCGCAGCCAGAAGGATGTCCGAGACTCTACGAGAGACGTTGAATCGATTCACTTCTACCTCTTCAGGAGCCAAGCATGAAGGTGAAGTGATTTCAGGTTGGGATGGACCAACGAACCCTGAGTCAAAAGGTTGATTTGCAAGGGAAGTGGTCTCGGAGAGGCTGCCAACATACTGTTGAGCAGAGGAAACCATAGTTGCCGAGGCCAGGAGGGAGCAATGAGAATCATTTTGGTCCCCTGAGACTCGAACTCGAGGAGAACTCTCTGGATTAGAGGGATCGTGAAAGGCGAAGAAAACGCTTTTGTCCACCGCAGCCTGAACGCATCCTGACAGAAAATGCCAGGCCCTGGATTTCTGGAGCAGAAGAGAGGCAGTTTTGCGTTGAGTGGGGATGCAAAAAGGTCCAGGTCTGGAGTCCCCCACTCTTTGAACAGTGACCGAGCTACGGCTGGATCGAGAGACCACTCGTGAGGGTCTGCCTCCGTTCTGCTGAGGTGATCTGCTAGATCGTTTTGTATACCTGGCAGATAAACCGCCTGAATCAGAGACTTGTGCTCCAAGCACCACTCCCACCTCATTGCTTCCTGCAAAGGGGTAAGAATGAGCACTGCCTTGCTTGTTGATGTAATACATCACAGCTTTGTTGTCCGCTTGAAGGAGAATGTTCTTGTGACAAAGGATATCCTTCAGAGCTCGGATCGCGTGAGGACCGCTCTCATCTCCAGGACATTTATGTGGAGAAGAGTTTCGAACTGAGTCCATACACCTTGAGTGTGGAGGGAGCGACAGTGAGCTCCCCATCCCATTAGCGATGCGTCTGTGGTGATGGAGATCTGATGATCCGGGGGAGCAAAGGGGAACCCTTCCAGGAGATTGCTCTCTTGAGTCCACCAGGTGAGAGACCTTCGAAGGGGCTCCATCACCTTGATGGGATAAGACTGGGGGTGAGAGGTCGGAGACCACTGAGTGGAGAGCATCCATTGGGTGGTTCTCGTGTGCAACCGGGCCAGGGGTACAGTGAACACCGAGGACGCCATGAGACCCAACATGCGTTGCAACGAGAGAGCTGTAACTGATTGGCTCTCCCCGATGTAACGGGCCATCCGAAGGATGTCGAGTCTTCTGTCCTCTGGAAGGAAAGCCTTCGCGGAAGAGGTGTCTAGAAGCGTCCCTATGAAAAGGAGCCTCTGGGAGGGCTGCAGTTGTGATTTTTTCAAATTCAGCAGAATTCCCATGGACGTAAGAAGACGAGAAGTCGTTGCATGCTTCCAAAGTCCCTTGGCTGGAAGGGCTTGCTAGAAGCCAATCGTCAGGTGAGGAAACACTCGAGTCCGATCTTCCTGAGATGCGCTCGAGAACTGCACAACACTTTGTAAAGACTCGCGCCGAGGATAGCCCAAGGGCAGGACTCTGAACTGATAATGCTGACCCAGAGCTACAAACCTGAGGAACTTCGGTGGGTCGGGTGGATGGGGATATGCTGGTAAGCGTCCTGCATATCCAGGGAGGCCAGCCAGTCGTGCTGATGCAGCAAGGGTAACAGGGTACCTAGGGAAATCATTTTGAATTTCTCCCTGGGGAGAAATTTGTTTAACTTTCTGAGGTCTAGAATGGGGCGCATTCCCCCAGACTTCTTTGGAACCAGGAAGTAATGGGAGTAGAACCCTGTGCTCCGGAGATGCGGGGGCACCAGTTCTATTGCCCTGTTGCTTAGAAGGCCCTGGATCTCGGCGGTGAGGAGGTCTGACTGAGAGGCCGACAACCTGGGTTGTCGTCTGGGAGGACAATTCGGGGTTTCCAAAAAATTGAGAGAATAACCCCCCGAATTATCCGAAGGACCCATTTGTCCGAAGTTATGGACTTCCACTGGTTGTAGAAGTACATCAAACGACCTCCCACCGGAGGAGAAAGTTCCACCTCGGGCAATGTGGATGGAACTTGGGCCAGCAATTCATAAGGTGGCGCTGGGGGCTTTAGGCCCCTGCGCTTTCTGCTGCGCTTTCTTTTGAGGTTGGGCAGGTTGGCTTTTATGGAAGCTTCCCCTGCCTCTGCCTCGAAAGGACTGACGACTATGAAACTGACGTCTGTTCACATGCCCCCGAGAGGGAGCAGGCGGAGGTCTGGCCAACTTAATGGCCGACCTAGTCTTCTGAGTGGCCTCTAAGGCTTGTTCCACCTGAGGGCCGAAAAGAAAAGAGCCATCAAAGGGCAGCGCCATTACCTGCTGCTGAGCATCATTCGTGAAGCCAGAAATGCACCGAGCCAGGAATGGCGCCGAGTACAAATACCTACGGCTGCTGGAGCGAGAAGCAGTGTCAAGCGTCCATAGCGGCTTTGACCTGTTGGTTATTGGACTCAATACCCTAGTAACGGTCAGAAGAAGCTCTGACTTGGAGTCCGAATCCGAAGAGCTTCAACCATTCTTTTCAAAGAGTGCCACAGGATATACTCATACTGAGAAAATAGCCTTGGTAACTGGCACATGCGATACTTAGAGTAGGCAGCAAAGACTCTCTTACCTAATGTATCAATCTTACGAGACTCTTTGTTAATAGGTCGAGCTGTAGTAGTTTGAGGAAGAACGACCTTATCATTCTCTGCCAGGACTACAATAGGATCCGCAAAGGCTTGGGATGCCAAAATGAGACGATCCTTGGGAGCTGAATACTTCTTATCAATGGATTTAGCCACTGAGGGAATAAGAGCAGGATTATTCCATACCATTTGAGACAGCGTCTCGAAGGAAGGCTGGATCGAGGGTCAAACCGTAGGGATCTCCGAAGCATGAAGGTACTGGAGTCTTAATATCTTCCCAGGATCGATGTCTGTAGTCTGGAGAAAGAGTGGATCTGAGGTTCTTCAACAGAGACTTAAAGGACAGGTCCCCACCACAGGCTCTGTAGCAAAGAAAGATCCTGTTTCTCCACTTCATCACCCAACCGAGGTCTGGGTCAGGCTCAACATCATCTCCTGATGGTCCAGAAAGGACTGATTGGACAGGAAAGGAGTGAAAATTAGGAGAGGAGGAAATAGCAGAGAAACAAGGAGAGTCCCCGAGGGCCCCGCGCCGAGAAAGCAAACGGTTGAAAATGGCACCGCAGAGGGACGAGCGCCGGAGGCACGCGACCGCAAGCGCGCCGCGGACAGCGGCGCCACCAACAGAGTGGGCGCGCCGACAACCACCAGACCCAACAGGCGCTCCGGAGACCACGCGGCAGCGCGGGGGATAGCGCCAACAAGGCAGCGGCACCCAAAGCACCGACAAGCCAACAGACCCCAGGCGCGCAACGCCCAGGAACCTGGAAAGCTAGAGAAGGAAAAAACCAGGAGATAAGGGCATCGGTGTGGCCCCTGCGCCCGCAGCCATGTGAGGGGAAACACCTGTGCAGTCACCGGCACCGAAGGCGCGGCGCCGACTGGAAGGTCCAACAGCCCTACCCGATCACTGGAGGAGCCGGGGCTCCGTGGCAACTGAGCCAGGCAGGAGACCAACCTCCGAGCCCATCGCTCCATAAGAGCGCCCACTGATGAAACTGCTCATCTGGAGCCCTACTACAGGCGGGAGGGCTCCGATGTCGAGGACGATGGTCACCAGCAGTTGGCGACTCGAAGAAGGAGACGGCAACCAGCTACGATAACTGACCGTCGGCCAGCGCAGACGCATACCGAAGGCGACCTCGAGTGATGCCTTCTCTTTTGACCTGTGGGCGAAGAAGAGTCGAGGCGAACGGTGCGAGAATGCGACCGTTTATTTTATGCCAACGAGGACCGCCCATCCCCCTGGGCATCGGACTGACCGTTGTCGGAACCCCGCTGAGGAGAAGGAGGCTGACCGGACCCAGCCCGGCTGACTGAACAGCTTTCATACGAAGTCTCCCTACCGTCACCTGACCTGCTCATGGTCGACTCCGTCCAGTAGGCCGAGACTTCTTCAGGCAGATTAAATTTAAAATATTAGAAAATAGAATAAATTAAGCCGATACTACTATCGAGATAATGTTACAAAAAATAAACTGAAAACTATGCGCTAGTTTGAAGTTTGACTCGACAAATGACGGCGTCGTCACTGAAAGCGCACTCGGACGGGAAAAAGGAACTGAGGCGGTTGGAGGGTCGTCGCCGAGATGGTCATTGCCGCTCGAGCCGCTGCTCGCGGCGCCATCTCTCGCGCCAACCCTCCAGCAAAAAGTTTGCTCCCGATGGGTCCTAGTGCCTCCAGCGCTAATCCCACTAGTGTGAATGAGTGGTGGAGACTTATGTCCAGGAAGATCTAGCATTCGTTGCATCGAGAGATCTGGAACTGAGTTGCTCTCCCCGATGTAACGGGCCATCTGAAGGATATCGCTCCTCCTGTCCTCTGGAAGAAAAGCCGCGTGCAGGAGGTGTCCAGAAGAGTTCCTATAAAAGAGCTTCTGGGAGGGCTACAGCTGCTATTTTTGAGGTTTAGCAGGACCCACGGACGTGAGAAAGTGTGAAGCCGCAGCTGACACGCCTAGAGTTTCCTGCCTGGAAGGACTTGCCAGAAGCCAATCGTCCAGATAAAGGGAACACCTGTATTCCGATCTTTCTGAGATGCACTGCGAGAACTGCACAACACTTTGTAAAAACTCGTGGCGCCGAGGATAGCTCAAAGGGCAGGACTCTGAATTGATAATGCTGTCCCAGAGCTACAAACCTTAGGAATTTGTGATGCTTTGGGTGAATAGAAATGTGCTGGTAAGCATCCTGCATGTCTAGGGAGGCTAACCAGTTGTGTTGATGAAGCAAAGGTAACAGGGTTCCTAGTGATATCATTCTGAATTTCTCCTTGGGCAGAAATTTGTTTAGTTTTCCGAGGTCCAAAATGGGGCGCATGCCCCCAGTTTTCTTTGGAACCAGAAAGTAATGGTAGTAGAGCCCTGTGTTCCGCTGATGCGGTGGAACTACTTCCACTGCCCTGTTGATCAGAAGGCCCTGTATCTCGGCAGCGAGAAGATCTGACTGAAGGGTTGACAGCTTGTGCTGTCGTCTGGAAGGACGATCCGGAGGGGTCTCCACAAGATTGAGTGAATACTCTTCGTGGATTATCCGGAGGACCCATTTGTCTGAGGTTATGGACTTCCATTGATTGTAGAAGTGCGTCAGACGACCTCCCATCGCTGAGGAAGAGTCCACCTAGGGCAGTTGAGGTGGGACTTGGGCCAACAACTCAGAATGTGGCACTGGGTGCTTTGGGTCCTCGCGCTTTCTGTTGCATTTTCTTTTGAGGCTGGGGGGCTTGGTTTTTATGAAAACTTCCTCTGCCTTTGCCTTGAAAGGACTGACGGTTATGAAACTGGCGTCTATTACCACCCCCTCGAGAGGGGACAGGAGGAGGTCGAGCCAACTTAATGGCTGACCTAGTCTTTTGTGTAGCTTCCAGAGCCTGTTCTACTTGAGGGCCGAAGAGATGCACACCATCAAAAGGCAACGCCATTACTTGCTGCTGTGCGTCATTCATGAAACCTGAAGTGCGCAGCCAGGAATGACGGCGGGTACAAATGCCCGTCGCTCTGGAAGCAGTATCGAAAGCATCCATAGCTGCTTTAACCTGCTGGTTGTTGGAGTCGACACCCCTGGTAATGGTTTGAAGTAGCTCTGACTTTCTGTCCGCTTCCGGTAGAGCTTCAACCATTTGTTTGAGTGAGTGCCAAAGGATATACTCATATTGCGAGAAATAGCTTGGTAGCTGGCAATACGCATACCCAGGGTGGAAGCAGCAAAGACTCTCTTACCTAAAGTGTCTATCTTACGAGATTCTTTGTTAATAGGTCGAGCTGTAGTAGTCTGGGGAAGTATGACCTTATCATTCTCTGCCAAGACTACAATAGGATCCGAAAAGGCTTGGGACGCCAAAATGGGTCGATCCTTGGGGGAGATATTTCCTATCTACGGATTTAGCCACCGAAGGAATGAGAGCAGGATTATTCCATACCATTTGAGACAGCGTCTCAAAGGAGGGCTGTACCGGAGGAGTCAAATCCATAGGGATCTCCGGAACATGGAGGTATTGGAGTCTTAACAATTTTCTAGGATTGATGTCTGTAGTTTGGAGAAAAAGAGTGGAAATCAAGTTTTTCAGCAGAGACTTAAAAGACAGGTCCTCGACCACAGGCTCTGCAGCAGGAATAGATCCTGTTGCTTCCACTTCATCACCCAACCTAAGGTCTGGGTCAGGCTCAATGTCATCTCCTGACAGTCCAGGAGGGACTGCATGGACAGGAAAGGAGTGAAAATCAGAAGGAAATGAGGAAGGAAAAGGATTAAAGGAGGAGTCCTGAAAGGTGGGCCACGCCTAACAACCCGGCACCATGAGAAACACACAAGCTGAAAAGCGGCGCTGACAAGGCGCCGGTGAGCCACAGAAAGAGAAAGACGGCGCCGAAGGGCACAGTGCCGAGGACAGCGCCGATGATGCGACGGCGCCAAGAAACCTCGACGGCGCCGACAGACACATCAAGCGCAAGACGGCACCAAGCATGCCATCGACGCCAAAAACACCCCAAGACTCAAAAGACAGGATTTGAGGTGAAAGGGGAAGAAGAGAAGGAGATAGAGGCATTGGTGTGGCCGCCTGCGCCACAGCCATATGAGGGGGGGGGGACACCTAAGCGTGGAGTCAACGGCACCGAAGATGGTGCCGAGCGACTAGGGAGGCTCAACCGCCCTACCTGATCTCCCAAGAAGCCCGAAGGCCCCTGAGTGACCGGGCCAGGCAGCTGGACCAACCTCCAAGCCCATTGATCCATAAGAGCAGCCCACTGATGAAACTGCTCATCTGAAGACCTACCAGAGGCGGAGTAGGGCTCCGATGTCGAAGACATCGGCTACCAGAAACAGAAGCCGCGACTCTGCAGGAGGAGACCGCAACTCAACTCCAAAACTGACCGCCTATGCGCAGACATATCAGAGGCGACCTCGAGTGATGTCTTCTCTTTTTTGACCTGTGGGTCGAAGAAGAGCTCGAGGCCGAACGGTGCAGAGAATGCAACCATTTACTTTATGCTTTCGAGGGCGCCCGCCGCCTCGGGCATTGGACTGACCATTGTCAGACCCCCTCCGGAGAAGGCGGCGGACCAGACCCAGCCGGCTGACTGAACAGCTTTCATACGAAGTCTCCCTACCGTCACCTGACCCGCTTTATGGTCGACTCTGTCAAAGTAGGCTGAGACTTCTTTGGTAAATAAGAATAAACTAAGCGATACTTATTTGAGATATTACTATAAAACAACAAAACTGAAAACTATGCTGCTAGTTTGAAGTTTGACTCCCGTTGGGCGAGCAACGTTGTCACAGAAGTGCACTCGGCAAGCGGGAAAAAAAGGAACTGAGGTGGCTGGAAGGTCGAGCTGAGATATTCATTACCACACGAGCTGAGGTTCGCGAAGCCCTCGCGTCTGGCCTCAGGCGCTGACCTTCTAACAAAAAAAATTTGCTCCCGATGGGTCCTAGTGCCTCCGGTGCAGATCCCACTAGTGCGAATGAGTAGTGGAGAGTTATGTCCAGGAAGATCCTTCTTAATGATGCTGCACAAGCCAAAACTCTGGCAGCAGTGTCACTAGTGTCCACTGCAGTGTGGAAATGACGTTTCGTGGCATCCAGGGCTGATCTTGCTGTGGCAATCAGGTCCAGTGCCAAATCATCTCTTCTTTCTGCCGCTGCCAGAATTGAGTTCCAAAGTGCTTTTTGGTACTTTGCTGTATGTAGAAACATAGAATTTGATGGCAGATAACCGCTTGGCCCACCTAGTCTGCCCAGTTTCCTACCTGATGGATAAGCTACAGATCCTAATGAACCAACAGTCTACTCCATCCTACCCCCCTACTAGAACTGCCTTATGTCTGTCCCATGCATTCTTGAATTCCCCCACTGTACTCCACGACATCCTCAGGAAGGCTGTTCCATGCAACCACAACCCTCTTCATGAAAAAATATTTCCTCACATTACCTCTGAGCTGCCCCCCTCTATCTTCAAATTGTGCCCCCTTGTTCTTGCACATCTCTTTTTCTGAAACATACTAACCTTTTGGACTTTGTTGATTCCCTTGAGGTACTGAAAGTTTCTATCATGTCTCCCCTTTAGTCTCTCTTCGTATGTCTTCTGGCGCAGACCCTGCACCATTTTGGTTGCCCTCCTCTGGACAGCCTCCACTCTCTCTATGTCTTTGCGGAGATGGGGGTCTCCAGAACTGCACACATTACTCCAGATGGGGTCTCACCAACTGTCTGTACAGAGGCATAACAACTTCCTGTTTTCTACTGTTGATGCTTCTCCCTATGCATCCCAGTATCCCCCCAGCCCTCCTTACTGCCTTCTCACCTTGCATGCCCACCTTTAGGTCATTTGATATAATTACCCCCAGGTCCCTTTCCATTTCTGTTGTCAGTATCTCACCTCCCACTGTGACTCTTCTTTTGGGTTTGTGCTGAATAAGCTGCCTGCCAGATCAGCAGGGAAGCTGTTGTATAAGCTTGTTTTGCAATAGCACCCATTTTTAGTGTTTTTTTTTGGGGGCTGCACAGTAAGAGTGATTTTTGCTTCCTCACAGCAGCAGCTGGACTACCCCATGATGATCAGGATGGGCATACAGATACTCTACTCCCTGCTTGTCTACCTGATATTTGTGCTCAAATTTTTTTTTTTTTCAGTGGCTGCAGCCATGATTTTTGCTATGGCCCTTTTAAGTGGTTATGTATGGGAAGTAACATCCTTCCTGGTGGAGCTACTCCCAGCATGTCCATAAAATCAGCATCCTCTTCATCTTCCTCCATTTCTTTCTTTTTTTTTTAATTTTATTCCTTTTCAAAGTAAATATATACAGAGAAATCATGCTTAGTTCTGAGTACAGAAACACTGTATACATTCAAGAAAATCAAATAACTTGGATTAGAAACTCTTCTGCCATCGGCATACATCAGTGAAGCAGCTTCTCTAGACAATGTAATAAGGAAGTAATTGAATCCAATTAATCACCTCGCAGCAAGAAACATGGACATAGTATACAAAGAAGTCCGAAACCAGAGTCCCTGTGCAGCATACTGCACTTGAAAAACCCTGCAATGTACAACGTTATAGCCCATGCATTTCTACAACTTTTTAAAATGTCTGAGAATTCCCAACAGAGTCTTTCAGTAGAGCTCCCCCCCCTCCACCTCCAGACAAATCAAAATGGACCCAGGTATTATACATATCAATATATGGCCTAACAAGGTATGTCATACAGGTATTAATATAAGTGGCTAAAATACTGTGCCAGTCCACCATGCAACCCGTATCATGAAGCTGCCTGCCCTGGGAGCTATTTTATCAATATTTTGATTTTTTTCTGCATTTAAAAGAAAAGTATAGCCTCACTAAAGCCTGGGTCGTAACTTCCTGGTGTGAGCTGAGGGGCCGGCGAACACTGAAGCCCCACCCCTAAAAACTGCAGTTTGATGACACGAAGTAGGGAACGGGCTGCAGGCACTCTATGGATACTATAATAAGATTGAGGAAGGGTGCTGCCTAAATGTACTTAGATTATTTCTGCTGGCAGATAAATGTATGGGGCTACATTGGCTCATACATGTATATCTGCCAGCAAAGGTAATCTAAGTACATTAAACAGCACACTCCTTCTAATCCAATTACAGTATCCATACAGCACCTACAGCCCCATTCCCTACTGGCGTTAAACTGCGCTTAGGGTGGGCTGCAGCACTCGGCCAAACCGCTCAGCTCACACCAGGAAGTTACGAGACGGGCTTTACAGAAGCTATAACTTTTTTTAAAATGCAGAAAAAAAATCAAAATATTGATAAAACAGCTCCCAGGGCAGACAACCTTACACCATGGGTTGCCTGCCTCTTAGCACATACCATGACAGTTGCTCTTTAATCACAGCAACTGTAGCAGTTAAGTAAACTGTGCTAACAGTGAAAGGTTTTTTTTTTTAATTGTTTAACGAGGAATGGCATACTAAGCTGAAAGCTTTTATACAGGTGCGACCTGGGAGCACAGGGAAGTTGCTTTCTCATGTGTTGAAAAGTGGTTCCTCAAGCACAAACTGGTCCTAAATCAAAAAAAAAAACAAAAGTCATGCTTTTCGCCAGTCATCAAAACAGAAATAGGCATACTCCACTCGTCATAAAAACTTCTCTTGGAAATACACACAAGTGAAAACCATCAAATACCTCGGTATCACTTCTGATGAATGTTTTACTTTTGAGGCCCATATCGATAACACTACAAAAACAATGCCAACGCATTGGAATTTTATTACCCGAACAATCAATTTTTCAACCAAGCTGCCTTGAGGATTGCTGTTCGAAGCTCCATCATCTCAATCATAGACTATGGTCTAATTGTCTATGGCTCAGCTACTACCACTGCACTAAAGCCATCTCAACAGCACTAAACAAAACCTGTCGACTCCTCACTGGAGCACAGAGACGGACCCACACTTGTGACCTCTACACGGAAACCGGTTGGTTGCATCTTTCCAATCGCCTCATGTATCTCACCTGCGTGATGGCAAAAAAATCAATCTTGGGACTCACTCCTCCATGTATCCGGGACCTGCTCTGCCTGAACAATGGCACTCGTACCACCAGAAGATCTGACCACCAACCTTTCCTTGTCCCTAGATGCCGGACTGCTCAGGGACAAAGATCTTTTACATACCGTACCCCTACCTGGTATAATGCCCTTAACCTGCCCTCCCTATCCTCCACGACATTGGGAGCTTTCAAATCCATACTTTACGCTCACCTCACAGCCTCCAGCTCCTGTGACTGCTTTGACTAAAGTCTCATCTCACTGAGTGCACTTACATTTGTTTCACTCAACCACCATGGTCTCCTCTTTGACAAAGACAACCTGAGTACCACTAACCTGGTTCTGTCTGCTCCTAAACTTCTTATTTCTCCCTCTCTTCCCTCTCAAGCTCTCCAATCCTTATTCCTTGCCCTTGACACTGCCTCTGAGTTCCTTTTTCTTTTCTGTACATAAATGTTACTGTTTAAGTTGTGGCCTTGTTAAACGGCTTACTTATTGTTTGTAACACTGTTTACTATGTTTTTGAACTTAATGACGTGGAACCTTTGTAAAAGAGCCTTGGCTCAAAGGTATTAATTCCTAGAACAATAAACTAAACTTCAAGTGACTTGCATTCTATGTGACCCTGAGCAAGTGGAGGCTGTGGGATTCAAACCCAGGTCTCCAGATTTGCAGCTCAGAGCCTTAAACCACTGCACTATACTGCCTCCCAAATAAGTTAGAATAAGGAAAGTTAAAACATCAAAATACATATCAGCAATGAAAACTTTCAATGAGAAACGTTCAGCTGGGGCTGCAGAGCTGGTGCTATGTGAGGGTTTACCATCATGCAAGCATTTAGCTAGCTTGCCTTGAGAAGCAACTATACTAAGATCTCCGACTATTCGTCAACCCCAAGATGCTGCCCCGAAGCCCATCAGAATATAATTTTATTAAATTTAAGGAGTAGCAAACCCCCATCCAAAGGCAAGTTAAGAACCATTCAGGGAAAATAACTCTGCAGACCCTTTTAATCAGTAGATCAATGGCAACAAGCAACAAGTAGACATTTATAAAAGCATGTCTTCAGTCCCTTTCCTCTGCAGCATGATCATCAAGCTGCTGTGTACAGTCCTTTATGATTTCAAGTCTTCCCCACCCTCGACAGGATTTGAATAAAGAAAAGTATTAACTGCGTAGGAGATCTGAAGTCGGGCTGGCAGCTGAAGAGCATGAACAACTCCCAGTGTGCGCAGGTCAGACCGGACTGCGTCAAACGCCCTACGCCTTTGATGGGTAGCAAAACTGATGTCCGAGAAACAATGGATCCTCGAATCACCCTCCAGAGTAACTGACCCTTTCCTTTAGCGGCTGAAAGAACTCTGTCCCGTATGTGCATCCCATGGGTAACAGCAAGCACCATGTGTGGTCGATCTCCAGAGGTCGGGCACCATCAAGGAGTGATCTGATAAGCCTTCACGATATGTGATGTCAATGCCCCAGACATGTTTAATTAAAGTTTCCAAGTAAGGTACAAGATCTTGACCTTCGGATTGTTACAAAATGCCTAAAAAGTGTAAACTAGAGTAACACACAGTGTTCTCCAGCTGCTCCATTAGTAGACGGAAAGTACAGTTACATAAGAACTTACCATAATAGCAGATCTTCGAGAAGATCTCTTGCAGCAGGCCACACTGGTAAGACATAACTGCCAGGGTCTAGGATCACACGCAAACTTTCTAGACAGCGGTCTTTACCAGAGGGGGCCACCCACCACTGATGTCACCCACTGATGTCAGCCAACCCTATAAGAGTGGGCGGCCCCCACACCCTCCTCAGTTCTTCCACCAGAGATCACAAGCAGAACCTGGGAGGAGGCCGAGGTAACTGTTAGAAAGAAAAGGAAGCAGAAGGCTCCCCTCCAAAAAAAAGGAAAGCTACGAAGAAAGAAAGAGAGGGGAAAAGAGGGAAGGAAAGCAAGGCCTGCTGCAAGAGATCCTCTTGAAGATCTACTGTTATGGTAAGTTCTTACATAACTGTACTACGTTACTACTAGGGTATCTCTTGCAGCAGGCCACACCGGTAGGACAAGTCCCAAGCAGTTACACACAAACTGTCAGACAGTCCAGGAGTTTGGGAAGAAGGACCTAGGAAAGGAGGCCCTGAAGAATGGCTAGCCCAAAATTGACCCTGTTCTGAGAGGCGATGTCCAGACTATAGTGCTTGGTAATAGTATGGACCATGGTCCAAGTGGCCGCTGAGCAAATCTCTGCAGTGGAGACATTGTGTAAAGCAAATCAATAAAACACAACGAAAGAAAAAAACCCTATGGTTCTCAAAAGAGGTGGCAGGGAAGGTTAAGGAGAAAAGGATAGCATTCAGGAAATATAAGGAAACACAGAAGGAACAGGACAAAGAACTTTATCAGTTAAAGCAGAAAGAGGCTGGGAAGGCAGTCAGAATAGCAAAGGCCCAAACTGAGGAAAGGATAGCCAATTCTGTTAAAAAGAGGATAAGACCTTTATAGGTACATTAGGAGCCAAGAAAGACCAAAGGAGGGATACCGAGGCTTAATAAAGGGAGGAATGTGGGTAGAGGGGACAGTGAAAAGCAGGCATACTGAACGAATATTTCTGCTCAGTATTCACAAAGGAAGAGGAGGGGAGGTACCTAAACCAAACAAGAGAAACACTCTGAAGATGGAGTGATACCAGTCCATTTACAGAAGAAAGGGTTCTGAAAGAACTAAAAAATTGAAGGTGGACAAAGCAATGGGGCCTGATGGGATTCACCCAAGAATTCTAAAAGAACTAAGGGTAGAACTAGTGACACCGCTGACTACTCTCTTTAACAAATCATGGGAGGATGGGTTGGTACCTGAGGACTGGAGGAGGGCAGATGTGATTCCTCTTCACAAAAGTGGGAGCAGGACAGAGGCAGGAAACTACAGACCAGTTAGTTTGACCTCAGTGGTAGGGAAAATGATGGAATCACTTCTGAAGGAAAGAACTGTTGAGTACCTAGAGGCCAGTGGGGCACAGGACCCAAGGCAGCATGGATTCACGATGGAAAGGTCGTGTCAGACTAATCTAATAGATTTCTTTGACTGGGTGACCAAAGTAGTAGACCAGGGGGGCTGTGGACATGGCCTACCTAGATTTTAGCAAGGCATTTGATACAGTCACACACAAAGATTAATACACAAGTTAGCCAGCCTTGGGTGGGCCCCAAGGTGGCAGCCTGGATAAAATTGACTAGACAACAGGGCCATGAGGGTAGTAGTAAATGGAGTGCATAGTGAAGAAAGGAGGGTTACTAGCGCGGTACCGCAGGGTTCAGTACTAGGACTGGTCCTTTTTAATGTCTTTACAATGGACATTGTAGAGGAACTGGAAGGAAAAGTAAGTCTCTTTGCAGACAACACAAAGATCTGCAACAGGACTGATACACAAGATGGAGTGGCAAGGATGAGAAGGGACTTGGCAAGGTTGGAGGAATGGTCAAATGAATGGCAGCTCAGATTCAATGCAAAGAAGTGCAAGGTAATGCACATGGGAAACAAAAACCCAAGGGAAGAGTACACAATGGGGGGTGAGATACTGACAACAGTAAAAATGGAAAGGGACCTGGGGGTAATTATATCAGATGACCTAAAGGTGGGCAAGCAATGTGAGAAGGCAGTAAGGAAGGCTGGGGGGATACTGGGATGCATAGGAAGAGGCACCAATAGTAGAAAACAGGAAGTTGTTATCCCTCTGTACAGACAGTTGGTGAGACCCCATCTGGAGTACTGTGTGCAGTTCTGGAGACCCCATCTCCACAAAGACATAGACAGAGTGGAGGCTGTCCAGAGGAGGGCAACCAAAATGGTGCAGGGTCTGCACCAGAAGACATATGAAGAAAGACTAAAGGAGCTTAATATGTATACCCTTGAGGAAAGAAGGGAGAGAGGGGACATGATAGAAACTTTAAAGTACTTCAAGGGAATCAACAAAGTCCAAGAGGGTAGCATCTTTCAGAAAAAGAGATGTGCAAGAACAAGGGGGCACAATTTGAAGATAGAGGGGCGGCTCAGAGGTAATGTGAGGAAGTATTTTTTCACAGAGAGGGTTGTAGATGCATGGAACAGCCTCCCTGAGGAGGTCGTGGAGTCAAGAACAGTGGGGGAATTCAAGAATGCATGGGACAGACATAAGGCAGTCCTAGTTGGGGGTAGCAGGAAGTAAGCTGTTGGTTAACTAGGATCTGCAGCTTATCTGTTAGGTAGGAAAATGGGCAGACTAGGTGGGCCAAGCGGTCCTTATCTGCCGTCAAATTCTATGTTTCTATGTTTGCAGAATCAAGCAATGGAGGTGACCATGCCTCTGGTGGAATGACTATGTACTACACCTGGAAGATCCTTACCATACTTCCAGTAACAGAAAATGCTGCAGTTGGCCAACCATTTGTACAAACACTGCTTAGACACTGGAATTCACTTTCTCTCCCAGGGGTGAAGGAAACAAACAATTGTGAGGACTTTCTGCAATCATTAGTCTGGTGTGTATAGTAACGCAAAATTCTATGCACATCTAAGGTATGGAGCAATCCTTCTCCTGGATTGGCATTCTGTGGGAAATAAACAGGTAGGTGGATGGACAGATTCAAAGTAAACTCAGATACCACCTTGGAGAGAAACTTAGGACTGGTACGCAAACACACCCTGTCCTTAAGGAAAACCAAATATGGCTGCTCACACACAAGCTCCTGAAGCTCAGAAATTCTCCGAGCAGAAGTAATAGTAACTAAAACAAACGCTTTCCACAACAAACAGCATAGCTCACAACTCACGACTGGTTCAAAAGGAGGCTGGGTGAGTTTTTCCAATATAAAATTTAGGTCCCAAGCTGGGACAGAGTTGTAGATTGGAGGCTTCAGGTGCAGGATGTCTCTCAAAAATGTGCAACACACATCTAGCTGAGCCACTGAATGGCCATCTATGGGGACATGCTAAGCAGATATGGCTGAACAATGAACTTTAATCGAGGTGTACTTCAGACCAGAGTCTGAGAGAGAAAGCAAGTACTCCACAATTTGGTTCACCGGACAGGTGAAGGGATCGACATGGTGCGATGCAGCCCATAGGCAGAGCACTTCCATTTCATGGAATAGGTGGCCTGAGTGGAGGGCTTCCCAGCCGCCACTGAAACATCTGCCACTTTAGGGGACACCCTGAACCTCGCCATGGGTTACGTTTTCAGAAGCCACGCATGAAGATGGAGAGACCTGAGATCCAGATGCACCAGGATGCCCTGCTCCTGGGAGAGCAAGCCTGTGCAGATGGAGAGGGGCAGGGGAGGCTCCACTGCCAGCTCCTGGAGAAAGAGGATCTAGATATGATGAGGCCAGAAGGAGGCGATTAGAATAATGAAGACTCCTTCCACCTGAAGCTTGATTAGAACCCTCTGAAGGGAGGGAAGGCATACAGAAACCTCCTTGTCCAAGAGAGGGACAACGCGTCTCGTTAGAAAACTCCAGGCTCTGGAGTGAGCACAAAATTGGAAGTTTTACGTTGAGTGGAACGCAAAAAGAGCCAAGTATAGACGAACCAACTGGCTGAACAGATCTTCCACACAGAAACAAAGAAGTTGTCAGAAGATAAGGACCGCCAGGCCCATCCTAGTCTGCCCATAAGCCCCCCCACCCCATTTTGCTGCCTCTGACCTTACTAGGTCAATGGCTTTCTCCTCTCCTTTCCGGTTCTAGAGTTCCCTTATGTCTGTCCCATGCATGCTTAAATCCCTTCACTGTGCTCACTCCCACCTCCTCCTGCGGCAGACTATTCCATGTGTCAACCACCATCTCCATGAAGAAAATGTCCTCACAATTCCCCTTAATCTGCCACCTTCCAATGTTATATCATGCCCTTTCGTTCTTGTACTCCTCCTATATTGGAAGATGCTGCCCCCCCTTTACCTTGTTTATGCCTTTAAGGTACTTGAGTGTTTCTATCATGTCACCCCAATCCCTCCTTTCCTCCTGTGAGTACATATTGAGGTCCCTTAGTCTCTCCTCACATGTTTTCTGGTGCAAGCCCTGTACCATCTTAGTGGCCCTTCTCTGGACCGTCTCCACCCTTTCAATGTCCTCACGGAGACGTGGTCTCCAGAACTGTACACAGTACTCCAAGTGAGGCCTCACCAGTGTTTTATACAATGGCATCACCACCTCCCTACTTCTACTAGTGATACCTCTGCCTATGCACCCCAGCATGCCACTGGCCTTCCATGCTGCATTTGTACTCTGCTTAGACACCTTTAGGTAATCTGAAATGATAACCCCAGAACTCTTTCTTCCTTGGTGATCGTCAGTAACCCCCCCCCAGGTTCCCGCATCCCAAGTGCATTAATTTACACTTCTTTGAGTTGAACCCCTGCTGCCACACCTCAGACCATTTTTCAAGCTTTCCCAGGTCCCTCCTCATTTTCTCCACCCCATCTGGAGTATCCACCCTGTTGCATATCTTGGTGTCATCTGCAAACAGGCAGACCTTTCCCTCTAGCCCTTTTGCTATGTCACTAATGAAAACATTAAACAGGACTGGCCCGAGGAGAGATCCCTGAGGTACCTCACTGGTCACCCCCATTCTCCCCGGATTGGATCCCATTTACCAATAACCTCTGCTTCCTGTCCGTTAACGAGTTCCTAACTCAGTTTACTACCCTGTGGCCCATGCCCAGACTACTCATCCTGCTAACCAGCCTTTTATGTGGGATGGTGTCGAAGGCCTTGCTGAAATCGAGGTAGGCGACGTCCACTGCTCCACCGATTTACCTCCCTCATCACCCAGTCAAAAAAATCCAACAGATTTGTTTGACATGACCTCAATGCTGTGAATCCATGTTGCCTCGGATCCTGGGCACCCTTGGATTACAAGTGTCCTTCTATTCTTTCTTTAAGTAGTGCCTCCATGATCTTCCCCACTACTGAGGTGAGGTTGACCGGCCTATAGTTCCCTGGTTCCTCCCTGCTACCACTTCTGTATAGAGGGACTACATGTGAACTCCTCCAGTACTACTCCTGTGTTTAGAGACTCGGTGAATATGGCTGCCAGGGGCACTGCTAGCTATCTCCTCAGGTCCCTTAATATCCTCAGGTGTATGCCATCTGGCCCCATTGCTTTGTCCACCTTCAGTTTTGTGAACGCCTCCAGGACTCTCTCCTCTATCAATGGACTACTGTTCACCTCTCCTTCCCTTCGTATCTACTGTCCAACTGTGGCCCCTGCCCCTTCCCCTCTTCAGTGAATACTGAACAAATACAGGTTACTCACCTGTAACAGGAGTTCTAGGAATGGTGTATGTTGTTCATCCACACTTACTGGCAGGTTCCTTGCCGCTTTAAATCTTGCCGGAAGGTCTTCAAGCTGGCTCCTCCCACCCACCCGGATGGTAAAACTCTCAGCTCCACCCCATGACGCCAGATCTAGCCCGCTGGAAGCCAGGTTGTGCGTCGAAGCCGGGGAGGTCGGGTGGGTCGTGTGGATGAACAACATATACCATTCCTAGAACTCCTGTTACAACGGTAACCTGTATTTCTAGGGACATGGATATGTTGTTCAATCCACACTTACTGGCAGACTCCTAGCAGTTCTCTGGGAGAAGGGAGGCAAGGCGCACACCCCCTACTTAGGGAATAAGGACTGGAGAACCAAGGTCCCAAAATCAGCATCCCGGCGTGACTCAAGGTCGATGTGGTAGTGGGTAATGAAGGTATGTGCCGACTTCCAGGTAGCAGCCCTGCAGATATCCTGGATAGGGACATCCCTGGAAGCAGCCACCGATGCAGCGGTATGGCGGGTAGAATGAGCTCTTATCCCTCTGGAAGGCTCCATGCCCGCCAACCTATAGCAGAGATCTATGCAGGAGGTGACCCACCTGCTTACTGTCCGCTTGGCTGCAGGTCTGCCAGGTGCGGCTTCAGCGTAGGTGACAAACAGCTGGCGAACCTCTCCCCGAACTTCAGCTGTCCGCTCCTTATAATAAGTGAGCGCTCTTCTAGGGTCCAAAGTATGGAGCCTATATTCGGCCTCCGAGGTGTGATTGGAGTAGAACACCGGCAGAGTCAACACCTGGTTAAGGTGAAACTCTGACACCACCTTCAGAAGGAACTTCGGGTGGAGGCGCAGGACAACCGTGTCCCTGTGGAAGACCAGATAAGGAGACTCTATGGAAAGCGCCTGGAGCTCTCCCATCCTTCTGACTGACGTGATAGCCACCAAGAAGGCGGTCTTCCACGACAGGTGGGAGATATCGCACCTGTGCATCAGTTCGAATGGCTTGCCCATGAGCTTGGCCAATACCAGCAGTAGATCCCACGGAGGTGGAGGTTCTCGCACCGGAGGGGAAATGTGATCAAGGCCTTTGAAAAAAACGCCAGACCACCTTCTCCTGCGCCACCAACTGCTTCCCAGCCCGTGCCCGGTAAGCAGAGATGGCTGCCAGGTGCACCTTAAGGGTCGTCGACCGAAGCCCTTGCTGAGAAAGGGACCATAAGTAGTCCAGAATGCTTGCCAAGAGACAGGCGGAAGGGTCCAAGCCCTTCCCCTGACACCAAATGAAGAATCTCTTCCATTTGAAGGCATAGCATTTCCTGGTCGACTCCTTACGGGATGCCTCAACGACGTTGAGGACCTCGTTGGAAAGACCCAAGGCCTGGAACTCTAGCCGCAGGAACCAGGCAGTCAGGTGCAGGGATTGAAGGTCTGGATGGAATACTTTCCCTGGTTGACTGAGATCACGCCCAGGCGGGCTGGAAGCCACCTCGGGAGCCTGGAGCTGAGACTGAGGAGATCTGATACCAGAACTGGCGGGCCAGTCTGGGGCTACAGAATCACCTGCGCCTTGTTCCTCCTCCTTGAGAAGCACCCTGTGGATCAAGAGAAATGGGGAAAGGCGAGAAGAGGCCCGGGTCCACGGCCTCAAGAAGGCATCCCTGCAGCAGCCCTGCTGAGGGGGGGCGGTGGAACAGTCTCAGCTCAGATTCTCCCTGAGGCAAACAGGTCCACCTGAGGCGTGCCCCAGTGGGAAACAGATCATGTACTACCTCCGCAGGAGAGACCACTCATGAGACGCAGCCCCTATCCGCTTAGGCATCGGCCAGGGTGTTGGAGGCTCCTGCCACGTGAATGGCTAGGAGATCCGCCTCCAGGCTGTGCACGAGGGACCATATGCGGAGAGCTTCCTTGCATAACAGCATGGAGCACGTCCCGCCCTGGTGGTTTAGGTAGTACATGGTCGTGGTATTGTCCGTCTGGACCTGAACCACTTGATCCCGTAGAAACGGAGCGAAGGTGGTGAGAGCTAGGCGGACCGTTCGGAGCTCCAGCAGGTTGATATGGCATCGGGACTCCCAAGGGGACCAGAGGCCGTGCGCTCTGTGCTCCCCCACATGGGCACTCCAACCCATCAGAGATGCATCGGTCGACAGAGAGACCGTCGGCTCGGGGCGGACAAACGAGATACCCTCCTGCAGATGTGCCGAACGTCCACCACTGGAGAGCGCTCCACATCTCCTGGGTCACTGTCATGGGCTGGTCCAACGGATCGCAGCACTGTGACCACGGCCAGTCCCTACGAAGGGACGTGACAACAACGGGCCCAACGGACCACACTGGTGCAGGCTCATGAGGCCCAGGAGGTGCAGGAAGTCCCGGCAGGGCGATTCTCCAACCAGAAATGATTGGGCAAAGGAGGAAAGAACCTCGGCCTGTCCGCCGGAGCCGAGCCTGGCTCAAGAGAGTCGAGCTCTGCCCCCGATGAAGAGTATCACCTGCTTTGGCATGAGTTCCACTGGCCTCGTTGATGAGAAGGCCAATCTGAGAGCAAACCTGGAGGGCCAGATCTCTGGACCACTCCACCTCCGCTCTGGAGGGGGCTGCAATCAGCCAGTCATCCAGGTGGGGTACACCCGACCCTTCGGGCGCCAGAGGGAATGCTGTCACCACTGCCATGCATTTGGTGAAGACCCTGGAGCTAGAGAGAGGTCAAGGGCATGGCCCGGAACTCATAGGGATCCCTCCGCCTGAAGCGGAGGAATCTCTAATGAGACGGACGGATCGGGACGTGAAAGAACGCGTCCTGGAGGTCCAGGGAACAGAACCACATGCCTCGTTCCAAGGATGGGATTATCTGAGCCAGAGTGACCATCCTGAAGTTCTGAGACCTTAGGAACCTGTTCAGGTCGTGCAGGTCAAGGATGGGACGCCAGCCCCCTGTCCGTTTTGGGACCAGGAAATACCTGGACACAAACCCCGGGTCTGGAGGAGGATCCGCCACCTTCCTGATCACCTCTTTTTCGAGCAGCAGGGCAATATCGGCTCGGTGGGCCAACAGCGAGGCTGCAGACCCCGTGGCCCCCTGAGGGGCGACGGCTTGAAACGGTGGGGTCTGCTCAAACTCCAGAGGCAGGCCCTTTCCTACCACCTCCAACACCCAGCGGTCCGTGGTGATAGCGGACCAGGCGGAAAGGAAGTGACGGAGCTGTCCCCCCATGGGAGGAACCCAGGGGGGAGTGACGAGGCTGGGGACGGCATCCCTCAACCCGTTACTGGGCAGGCTTGGAGGAGGAACCGGCCGAGGGACATGCTGAGCCTTCACCTCCTTGCTTCCTGTTGGAGGAAGCCGCCGGCTTGGGTTTGGGATGCCAAGCACGAGCCTGCTGGCCCTGTTGCGGGTGCTGTTGGGCCGGTCGTGCTGCAGGGGCCGAAGGATGAAAGGACTTATGCTGTTGTTGACGGCGGCCTTTGTCCCTCTGGGCGGAGGTGACCGAGTCCAGAGAGGCATTGGACTTTTTGATCCGCTGGAGGTGTCCCTCCACTCCAGGGCTGAAGAGGTCAGTCCCCAAGAAGGGGACGTCCGCCAACTTGGAACTGTACCCTTTGTTACATGCTGCCTGAGTGTTTTCTACTAGATCGTCTGTGAACTCATGTGAGAGACTGCTGCTAAAAGTGACTTTAAAGCGTTTTTCATCTGCTAGAAGGGTGCAAAAGGGTGAGAGACTATTGCAGAACCCAAGTTTAAAAAGCATTGGAAGCAGCTGTATCACGGAGGAAGGCTGGGGAGTGTGCTGTGAGGTCAGAGGAGTAGGAGGAGGGGCTAAAGCACTTTAAAAAAGACGCGCTGCTCGCAAATGGTAACTGTACCCTTTGTTACACGCTGCCTGAGTGTTTTCTACTAGATCGTCTGTGAACTCATGTGAGAGACTGCTGCTAAAAGTGACTTTAAAGCGTTTTTCATCTGCTAGAAGGGTGCAAAAGGGTGAGAGACTATTGCAGAACCCAAGTTTAAAAGCATTGAAGCAGCTGTATCACTGGAGGAAGGCTGGGGAGTGTGCTGTGAGGTCAGAGGAGGAGGAGGAGGGGCTAAAGCACTTTAAAAAAGACGCGCTGCTCGCAAATGGTAACTGTACCCTTTGTTACACGCTGCCTGAGTGTTTTCTACTAGATCGTCTGTGAACTCATGTGAGAGACTGCTGCTAAAAGTGACTTTAAAGCGTTTTTCATCTGCTAGAAGGGTGCAAAAGGGTGAGAGACTATTGCAGAACCCAAGTTTAAAAAGCACTGGAAGCAGCTGTATCACGGAGAAAGGCTGGGGAGTGTGCTGTGAGGTCAGATACATAGATACAGAGATACATAGACAGTGTCGGCAGATAAGGGCCTATGGCCCACCCAGTCTGCCCATTTAAGTTTGTAAGTTCAGTTTATGTTTTCCAGGAAGTCTGTTGCCCCTTACCCCTGATCTCCAGAATTCCTTTATGTCTATCCCATGCATTCTTAAATCCCGTGATTGTTTCAGCCCCACCACTTCTCTGGCAGGGTGTTCCACTTGTCCACCACCTGCTCTGTGAAGAAATTCTTCCTCACGCTTTCTGAATCGCCCTCCCTCCAACTTCATCCCATGCCCTCTAGTCCTGGAACATCTTTTTCGCTAAAAATAGTGCATTCCTGCACCCTGTTCCTCCCTGTAAGATACTTGTATGTCTCTATCATATCCCTCTCCTCCCTTCTCCTCCAGGGAGTACATGTTCAGTGCCTTCAACCTGTCCTCACAGGACTTGTGATGCAATCCATGCACCATCTTTGTTGCCTCCTCTGAACCCTTCTCTACCCTGTCTATGTCCTTACGAGGTAAGGTCTCCAGAACTGCACAGTGTACTCCAGGTGCGGCCTCACTAGTGTCTTGTATAGTGGAATTATGACCTCCTTTTCCTGCTGGTGATGCCCTGCTCTGCATCTCAGCATCCTATTTGCTTACCTGCTGCTTGTCACACAGTTTCCCTGCCTTGAGGTCATCAGAGATGACAACTCAAGATCCCTTTCCTGCTTGGTGCATGCTATATCTTCACCCCCAACTGATATATTGTGCCAGGGTTTTGTGCCCCATATGCATTATCTTGCACTTCCTTGCATTGAATTTCAACTGCCAAACCCCTGACCATTCTTCAAGTTTCTGCAGGTCCTTCTCATTCTGTCTACACCTCTGGTGTGTCTACTCTGTTACAGAGCTTTGTGTCATCAGCGAACAGTGAAATTCTGCCTTCTAGGTCCTGTGCAATGTCACTGATGAAGATACTGAATAGTACCGGTCCCAGCACTGATCCCTGTGGTACCCCACTGGTCACTCTTCCCTCTGTGGAGTGACAGCCATTTACCACCACCCTCTGTGTCCTGCTGCCCAGCCAGTTAACTACCCACCGCACTACTGTCCTGCCCACACCCATATTCCCCAGTTTGTGCAATAGTCTTCTATGTGGCACAGTGTCAAAGGCCTTGCTGAAGTCCAGATAGGCCATGTCCACTGCCCTCCCTGATCCACCTCCCTAGTCACCCAGTCAAAAAATTCAATGAGGTTGGTCTGACATGACCTTCCCTGGTGAAACCATGCTGCCTTGGGTCTTGTAGTCCATTGACAACCAGATGTTCCACCAATCTCCTTCAGTAGTACTTCCATGATCTTCCCACTAACGAGGTGAGGCTGACTGGTCTGTAGTTCCCCGCCTCTTTGTTCCCACTTTTGTATAAGGGACTACTCTGCTATCCTCCAGTCTTTGGGTACCTCCCTGTTTCTAGTGATCGGCTAAACAGGATAGCAAGAGGTTCATCCACCACCTCTTAGTTCTTAAGGACCCTGGGGTGCACCCCATCTGCCCCATTGCTTTATCAACTCTTATTACTTCCAGTTCCTTCAGGACCCTTTTCTCGTAAAGGGACTTGTGTCCATTTCTGCACCATTCTCACCCCTTGTACTCCATTCAGACCCATTACCCTCCTCTTCCTTAGTAAAGACTGAGCAGAAATACCTGTTCAATATGTCAGCTTTACTGTTGTCATCCTCCACACAGCCCCCATCCTCCCCTTCAGTCTCACTATCCTCCCTTTGCCTTTCTTTTTCACTTATGTACCTGTAAAGGTTTTGTCCCTCTACCCACTGATTTTGCAATGTGTTCTTCTGTCTGAGCTTTGGCTTCCTTACTGACCTCCCTGCCTCCCTTGCTTCTCCTGGTACTTCTCCCTATCCCCTTCTGCCTGTGTCTTTTTGTATTGCCTGAATGCAATCTTTTTGGCTTTCACTTTCTTTGCTACCTCTTTGGAAAACCATAATGGTCTCCTCTTCCTTTTCCTCTTGCTAACCTGCTTAATACATAATTCTGTTGCTCTTGTAATCCCCATTTTAAATACTTCCCACTGTTCCTCAACCCCTGATTCCTGCCCCATTCCCCTTAATGCCTCTTTCAAGTATCTCCCCATTTTCCCAAAGTTTGCCCCCCTAAAATCCAGGATATGTGTTTTTGTGTGGCTTGGTTCTGCTCCTTCTGTGATTTCAAACCACAGTGACTGGTGGTCACTGTTCCCCAGGTGCTCCCATCACACTGTCCCTGTTTGTGAGCACAAGGTCCAGTATTGCCTTCTGCCGAGTTGGTTCCATGACCAGTTGCTTGAGGAAGGCACCCTGAAGGGAGTCCAGGATAAATCTGCTCCTAGTTGATGCTGCTGCTGGAATGCTCCAGTCCACGTCTGGAATATTGAAGTCTCCAACAAGTACTACCTCACCCTTGTCTGCCATCCTTTGGATGGCTAGCATCAGCTCCCTATCTGTTTCTTCCTCCTGGGCTGGTGGTCTATAGACCACACCTGTGCAGATGGCTGGCCCCATTTTCCTTTCCAGCTTAACCCACAGCATCTCTCCCCCATTTTGTTCCTCCTGGATCTCTGTGGCCCTTATGTCATTTTTCACATACAGTGCCACTCCTCCTCCCTTCCTGCCTGCCCTGTCTCTTCTGAATATGTTGTAGCCAGGTATGGCCAACTCCCAGTTGTGGTTATCATTACACCAGGTTTCAGTGATGGCCACAATGTCCAGGTCTGACTGCACCATGACAGCCTCCAGATCTTCCATCTGGTTGCTAAGGCTCCTGGCATTGGCACACATGACGTTCCATGATTTGACCTCCTAGACTGTTTCGCTGTTCTACTCCAGCCCTTCCTTGGTTGTCCTTTATCCCTGGTTCACCTTGCTGTCTGCCTTTCTGCTGAATTTTGCCCCTATTCTGCCTATCCACCTCCCTGGGCGCTAAGCTCCATCTTTTGCACTGGCTAACCTCCCATCCTTTCCTTCCATTTCTCTGGGTACCTCTATTTGGTTGTCCCTGTTTGGCAGTGTGGCATATGAGTTCTTGAGTGGAATAGGATCTGGGATGTGCCTCTGCCTGACTGGTCTAACCTCCTGAGCCCACTGTCATCCAAGTACCTCGTTCTCTGCATCCTTTGAGGTAGCTGCACTGGACTGAGTGGTCTCTGGATAGGGTGATGGTACTCCTGACCCAGTTTACTTCCACCTGAGTCTGGCTACCTCATCCCGCAGTCCAGAAATATGATGCAGACAGGGCAGCACCTCAGTGTCCAGAAGATCTGCTCTGAATATGGCTGCCCCACAGCCACTGCATTGCACCACTCCACACATTATACTGCAGTTATACTGCTATTCCACTACTTGTCTGCTACTGAAGCTCTCCTAGTTCCCTTTTTATTAATTTACTGTCCTAAAAATCCTGCCACTGTTCCTCTATAATATTTGAAAATGCATACACTTCTATCTCACCTCTTTATCCTTACCATCAAAAGGTAACTACAATCACAATAATCTACCTTCTACTAATACAGATTCTATCACAGAATCAGAGCACAATGCAAAAACTTCTGCTACTTAGCAACAACAAACAGGTGACAACAAACCAAGTTGATGTAGCTTTTTTTAAAATAGAAAAAAAAATGTAGTAGTTTAAACCAATAGAAATCAGCAGTTCCAAAAGCACCTTGAACTACAAGAAAGAACACAGTACCACACCTCTGCCACAATAACTAAACAGTTCTAAAACATTGGAGAAAGAAGAGAAAAATCAGAGACTGAGCAAAAAGATACAATGTACTATAAAGTATAGAGGAGTACAGAGGAGGAGGAGGAGGAGGGGCTAAAGCACTTTAAAAAAGACGCGCTGCTCGCAAATGGTAACTGTACCCTTTGTTACACGCTGCCTGAGTGTTTTCTACTAGATCGTCTGTGAACTCATGTGAGAGACTGCTGCTAAAAGTGACTTTAAAGCGTTTTTCATCTGCTAGAAGGGTGCAAAGGGTGAGAGACTATTGCAGAACCCAAGTTTAAAAGCATTGGAAGCAGCTGTATCACGGAGGAAGGCTGGGGATGTGCTGTGAGGTCAGAGGAGGAGGAGGGCTAAAGCACTTTAAAAAGACGCGCTGCTCGCAAATGGTAATCGCACCCTTGTTACATGCTGCCTGAGTGTTTTCTACTAGATCGTCCAGTGAACTCATGTGAGAGACTGCTGCTAAAAGTGACTTTAAAGCTTTTCATCTGCTAGAAGGGTGCAAAGGGTGAGAGACTATTGCAGAACCCAAGTTTAAAAAGCATTGGAAGCAGCTGTATCACGGAGGAAGGCTGGGAGTGTGCTGTGAGGTCAGAGAGGAGGAGGAGGAGGGGCTAAAGCACTTTAAAAAGATCCGCTGCTCTGGCCTTGAGCATTGTGAGTGGTTGAAAGCCACTTAATATAGGAAATTTATTCAGTGGATATAGGAGTAGGTTATTTAGTAACTTTGGGTCTTGCTTGGAATGGAGATGGGGAAATTATTGTTATTTATTTTTTGTATTTTTCAACAAATGTTGATTAATGATGTATTTAATGCTGACAATAGTGATGACACTTTATTGATTAGGATTTTGGTTACACATGATGTTACTAATGATGTGCAATTATGTCCTGAATTTAATTTGCATCCTATACATTACAGTAAAGTGTGTTCTGTATTAGGTAGTCATTATATGGTTAAGAAGTTGACTATACTGTGTTATCAACAGACTTGTTATTATGTGGGGAAAAAGTGTATAGTCAATAGTGGTATTAAATATGTTTCTCTGCTCTTAAGGTTTGGGAATAAAGGGTTGGGGGTTAAATGGTTAATATTGATGTTGTTAATGCTATCAGGAACTGTCCATCCAAACCCTGGGCCAATTAACCAATTAGATAAGGATAGGAATACTTTTTTAAAAATAGGACATTTAAATATTCAGAGTTTAATGCCTAAAAAAGATTTATTGGAGGGGTGGTTAGTTGAAAATCATTTTGATATTCTTGCATTGACAGAGACTTGGTTAACTGATAAAATAACCGATGATGAAGTGAGGATTGAAGGGTATACTACTTTTAGGAAGGACAGAGAAGGTAAAAGGGGGGGAGGTTGTTTATTTTATATTAAGAGCTATCTCTCTGCTAATATTCGTCAAGGCTGTCAGGGTAATAGTTATTATGAGTCTTTGGTAATTGATCTGGTTTTGGGAGGGAATAAATTGTTAACCTTAATTGGGGTGTATGTGCCACCTCGGAATGTTAATCTGGGAATTGAAGCCTTTTTCAGGAACTGATGTTCCTCCTTCGAGGAATTGTTAATTTTAGGGATTTTAATTTAGATTGGTTATCTAAACAAGCATTAGATGTTAGGAATTTAGTATCAGGGATGGAATGACTCAATTGGTGACTGATACTACTAGATACAATTATCGCATGGATATGAGTCTTTGATTGATTGGATTATCACAAATTATCCTGGGCATGTTACTACATTGGGAGTTAATTCTGATTGCATAAGTGATCATTGTGCTGTTTATTGTGGATGGACAGCTAAAAATGTAAAAGAACAACAAAGGATTATACACTACCGGAAAATTTCTGATTTTCACTATCAGTCTTTTTTAAAAGAAGTTCAGTCAATTGATTGGTCTTTCCTAGATATTATCTCAAATATTGATGAAGTGTTTCACAAATTTTGTTGCCACTTCATTGGTATTTGCGATAAGTTAGTACCTATTAAAACTGTTAAAATAAAAGCAGAGGATAAAATCTGGTTTAAACCTGAAATGAGGAAGTTGTTGAGTGATAGAAATAAGGCTTGGTATAGGTTTAGGAAATATAAGACAGTAGGTTTTCAAATGGAATATAGAGATTGCGAATTTATGTAAAGTTGAAGTCAGGAAAGTTAAAAGGGTTTATTTGGTAAATAAATTGGGTAATGAATTATGTGACACTAAGGCCCTTTGGAAAGTTTTGAATGAGATAATGGGGAAGAGTAAGAAATTGGATAATATCACTTTGCAATTAGATGGGCAACTGATTAATGACCAGTTAAAGTTGCTAATGGATTCAATTCTCATTTTTAGACTTAGAGAGGTTTAATAAACAAGGATTGTGGTTAGTCCAGATTTAAAGGAATTGTTGTGAAAATACTAAGGTACAGAGTGGACTGCCTACATTTTATTTTCAGGTACTTACTGAGAAAGATGTATTGACGTATATACAGAAGATGGATCCTAGGCCTTATTTGGGGTTGATGGTATTGATTATAGGATTTTAAAAAGCAGGGTTACTGATTGTTCCAATGTTGACTAAAATTTTTAATTTTTCCCTTGCTAATGACGATTTCCTACAAAATGGAAATGTGGTATAGTAAGACCCATATATAAAACAGGAAGTAAGAATTGTGTTAATAATTATAGACCTATTACACTTTTAGCTCCTCTATCCAAATTGTTGGAGAGAATAGTCTCTGATCAGATTAAAAGTTATTTGAATGAATATTCATTATGGTCCCCTTCTCAACATGGTTTTCGGCAGGGACACAATACAGAGACTGCCTTGGTGAGGTTCACAGGCCAGGTATATAAAGCTTTAGATGAGGGAAAAGTGGTGGCTGCTGGTGTTGTGGACCTCACCAAGGCATTCGATTTGGTAGATCATGGGAAGTTGTTATTGAGCTTATTAGAGGTAAACTTTTCTAATGAAGTTATACTATGGATTAATGATTATTTAACTGGTAGGGTGCAGAATACTACTTTGAATGGTGTAACTCAGATAAGGGAAAGTTGATTTGTGGTAACCACAGGGTCAGTTTTAGGTCCGTTGTTATTTTCTTTATTTTTAAATTCTTTATCCAAAATATGTAAGGATACAGAACTTATTTTATTTGCAGATGATGCAGTTTTATTGTGTATTGGTGATACAGGACAAATTGTACAACAACAGTTACAGATGGAATTTAGTTCATTGCATAGCTGGTTTATTAGGCATAATTTGGTCTTAAATCATGTTAAAACTAAATGTATGGTTTTTAGTAATGTTAGATCTAATGTGAATTTTGATTTGATTTTAAAAGATAATTATGGAAATAATATTGAAATGGTTTCTGAAATTAATTACCTGGCTTAGTCATTGATTGTAATTTATCATTTGATACATATATTCAGAAATTGATTGGGAAATTGCATCAAAGATTAGGAATGTTATACCGTTAAAAAGTATTTAACATATGAAGTTAGGTAATTTTGGTTAATAATTTGCTGTTTTCAGTTATTGGTTATGGTTTAGTAATATATTTTTTACATCAGAAAGAATGCGTTATAAGCTTACAATAACTTATCATAATATTATTCGTTCAGTAACAGGTCAGAATAGGAGAACTCATCATTGTTTACTTTATAGCTTTCTAGGGTGTCAATCATTAATTGATAGATTTAGATTACGTATATTAGTTTTTTACAAAAAATTAATTTAAGAATTTTGCTAGTATTATTTGTGAAATGTTTCAAAGATGGTAAATGAAATTGGGACAAGGTCACAGGATAATTTTAAGTATAGGATTCCCTTATGTAAAAGTACATTTGCTCAGAATTCTTTAATATATTATGCAGTAAAATTGTATAATGATTTACCTTGTCATATTGTACAATGTATTACAATTCCGGCATTTAAGAGGGTTTTAAAAAAATTTTTGTTAGATGAATCAAAGTGCTGTTGTTTTAAATGATATTGTATTAATGTATGTTTGTAAATGTAATTGTTATATGTTTGTTGTTGTGACTGGGCGCCAGTGAAAATGGGCAGATTGTTGCTCACTGGTTATACAGAATAAAAATGAATAAAACAAAACAAACAAAACAAAACTTGTGCTGAGTATCCGCCGTGAAGGTGGATGTCCTCAGCCACGCCCTGTGCGCGCATGGCCACCGCGGCCGCTACTGACCTGGCACAGGAATCACCTATGTCCAGAACAGTCTGAAGCTGCTGCTTCGCCACCGCCCTACTCTGGTCCCGCACCTGACGGACCGTGGTCTGCAGGTCGGCCGGGAGATGAGGGACAACCTCATCCAGTGAGCCCATGAGGGCGTGGGAGAAGTGTGCTATCAGAACGGACGAGCTGGCCTGTCGGAGGCAGAGGGAGGACGCAGCATACACCTTGTGCCCGGCAAAGTCCAGCTTTTTGGACTCTTTGTCGGGGGGCTTATCCACGTCCCGAGCATTTCCGGAACGCCGGAAGACGCTGTCGATGACTAACCCCTCGACAGAGGTGTGCTCCGAAAAACTAGGCAAAGAGCCGGTAGGGACTGCATACTTCCTGGCCATCCTGGCCGAGGGCGCAGGACAGGAAGCAGACCACTGCCAAAGCTCTAAGGCTGGGCCGACAATGTCCTCAGCCACCGGAAAGGCCTCCGTGGGGGAATCCCCTCGGTCCAGTATCTCCGTCAAAAGATACTTGGCCTGTTTGGACACAGGCTTGAGCTGCATCCCGGTGGACTCCGAGATGAGTCGAAGCAGACCCAAGAAGGACGATGGGCTATCGTCCAATGACTGGCCCCCAGATGACTACAGGTCGACCTGCACGGAGAACAGGGAGGAGTCGTCATCAGAGTCCGAAGAGTCTGCGAAGAGCTGCCTCGGCCCTGAGCCACCCTCCACCTGCCGAGGGCCTTCGGGAGTGAGGGTGACCGACAACCTGAGGGGCAGGCCGTGGCCCGACCGAGAATCCTTGATCGGTGCCCCAAACTTCGGTTGTGGAGGCGGAGGTTCCACCACAATCGGTGGAGCAGCTGGTTTCGGCTGAACAACCGGCCCAGGAATGGGCATCTCGACTGGGGCGAGCGGTTCCTTCGGACGTTTGGGCGACAGCCACTTGATGGCCGGGGGCTGAATCGGAGTCGATTTACTCCCGGACAACAGTAACTGCTGCCACATAAGCTCCTCGTAACATTGACGCATTTACGCCGGGCTCATCTCATCCGAGAGGAGGACAAGGAGGAACGGTGTCGCCGCTACTTCGTACTGGAGACGAGACCGCCAATGTCGGCGGAACGGCTTGACCGAGATGAAGTCCGAGACTCGACCGAGACCTCGGAGTGACCGAGGGTGGGTCTGGGAAGGGCGGGGACACCCGCCTCGGTTCGGCACTTTAGCCGGGACTACCGCCCGAAAGCGCAGGCAGATCCTCGGTCTCCACCGGGGAACTGCGAAGGTGAGTTGTCGGCTTCACTCAGTCGACAACCCGCCCAACGGTCGAATATCTCGACTAGGGCCGATGGGAGTCTCGCAGGCTGGCCTGACGGGACACGTGAAGCCAGCGGCCTGAGCTACAACCTCGATCAAGTCGACGGTCGGCTGTCCGGGAAGGAGACCCTCTCCGCCTCCCATGAACGCCGACGGTGGGACTTACCCTTCGACTCCTTCTTCTTGGGCCAAGAGGAATGTCCCAATGGCCCCTCGCCCTTCGTGGAAAGGGACGGACAAAGCTCCTTGAATGAAGCAGAGTACGAGGAACTCAGAGAGAGCGGGATAAATGCAGAGGAGGAGGAAGATGCGGCCTGGGCTGCCTCCTCCTCGAGGGCGATCATATGCTCGAGCTGCTCAGCGGAGCCAGCCGCCACAGACACCGCCCAACGAGCCTCTTTCGATTTTACTGGCGGGTGCTGCTCCTGGGGGCACCCAAGCTTCAATCGGGCAGCGCGATCCTCCAGGACGGTGGCCGAAAAAGAGCGGCACAACTCGCAGGTTGCAGGTCGTGATCTACGCCTAGTGAGATGCACGTGAGTGCGGCTCTGCCCTGACATTTTCGCCCTAGCCGCGCAATCGGAAGCCAGGAATCGACGGTCCATCGCAGCTGCGAGGGATGATGAAGACCGAAGTTTAGAAAACTTCAAAACTAGTTTCGGACCAACCGAAGAGTTGGGATCCAGTCTAAAACGCAGAGCGCTAAGGAGGGAACCTGAGCTTCCAAGAGGTAAGGAAGATCTGGTGTCACGGGGCGGAGCCGAGAGTTTTACCACCCGGGTGGGTGGGAGGAGCTAGCTTGAAGACCTTCCGGCAAGATTTAAAGCGGCAAGGAACCTGCCAATAAGTGTGGATTGAACAACATATCCATGTCCCTAGAAAAGTATTTATTCAGTACTTCTGCCTTTTCCAGGTCTCCCGCCTTTCACTCCCCTTCCTCCCCTCTGAGCCTTACAATCCCCCCTGCTTTCCTTTTCTCGCTGATGTACCTACAGAATGTCACTGTCTCCTTTCTTCACCGTCTGCGCTAATCTTTCCTTAGTCCATGCCTCTGCGCTCCTTACAGCCTTCCCCGCTTCTCTTAAGACATTATAGATACTGTACACCTCCCTGTCCTCCTCCATTTGAGTCACCTTATATTTCTTGAAACCTGCCCTTCTGGCCCTTACTTTGTCTGCCACCTCTTTCACCACTGTGGTCATGAGTTCCCATTCATGATTTCAAGATAGGGACCGGCTTAGGCTGTCTGCTAAGACATTTTGGATGCTGGCAACATGCATGGCTGAAAGTTCCAAGCTGTGATCTATTGTCCAATACCAGGCTATCACTGCTTCCCGACACTGGGGGTAAGACTGAGTCCCTCCCTGTTTGTGGATGTAATGGACCACACTGGAGCTGTCTATTGGAATCAGCAGTGGACCCAGGGAGAGATGTGTCTGGAAGGCCTGTAGGGCATGCAGAACTGCCTGAATCTCCAAGACGTTTATGTGTAGACCAGCGTCCACAGAGTTCCACCCCCCCTTGCGTCTAGTGGGCAACCAGATGAGCCCACCAGCCTAGACCCGAGTCATCTGTTGTGAGGATTTGCTGCAGGGAAGGAATATAAAATGGTACCCCCCCCCATCAGGAGATTGCTGGGCTCCAGCCACAACAGCATCTTCTTGACTGGACCCGGTTGTTCCAGGCTGTCCACATGTTGGTCCCACTGGACCCACAGAGTCCAATGGGGAATCCTCATATGCAGCCTGGCTAGGGGAACCTAACAATGGCTGCTGCCATGTGTCCTAGAAGGCATAGAAAGACCCGGGCTGGGACGTGAAAGCTGGAGTAAAGCTGACAGTCTTCATCCACTAAACACTCCACTCTGTCCTGGGGAAGAAAGGTCATCCCCTGGGCTGTGTCCAAGACCGCCCCAATGTACTAGAGCCTTTGGGAAGGGGTCAGAAAAGATTTGGGTAGGCAGATGGTGACTCCCAAAGCTTGGAAGACGTGGCAGGTGGAGTCAAGGGTTTGAAGCAGGCGCTCCCTGGATGGTGCTGCTAAGAGCCAGTCATCCAGGTAAGGAAACATATAGAACTCTTGCCGTCTGAAGGGTGCTGCCACCACTACCAAGCACTTGGAGAACACCAAGGAGGCTGAGGATAAGTCAAACGGCAGAGCTCTGAACTGGAAGTGTGCCCCCGGAAATTGGAACCTGAGGATGCGCCTGTGAGAGGTGCACACCTTGATGGGCAGGTATGCATCCTGCATGTCTAGGGAGCAAATCCAGTCCCTCTGGTGTAACAGGGGCAGCAGTCCCTGAAGGGTGATCATCCTGAACCTTTCGTACTGGATGAACAAATTTAGCTTGCTGAGGTCCAGGATGAAAAAATTACTCATCTTAGTAATTGTGTTTCTTCTAATAGAGTCTTGCAGTATTCTGACAATCTGCAGTTAGCTCCAGCCTTTAAACTGCCCTGGAGAGTATAGGGTTAATTTTCTATGCAGTGCATAGAACGTTTAGCTCGAGCTCGGCTGAGGTCTCTGCCTGCAGCACTTTGAAACCCAACTGTCAGATTCTTATGAGCAAACACTCACTAACTATACTATGTAGAAACTGTAAAATTTTTAACTAGCCAACTGGCAACAGAAAGTTTTGGATTCCCAAAGGAAGACTCAAGTCAGGAAACCCAAAACCAAAACATATCTAAAATAAAGATAATAATACAAAACCACCCACATAAAAAGGAGGGTGTGCAAGAAGCACCCCTTGGGTGCAATACTGCGCCTGCCCACCTACTTCCCAAAAACCAGGTTCTGAGAGGCAAGGCAGGGAAGGAGGTCAGAATACAGCAAGACTCCATTAGAAGAAGCACAATTACTAAGGTGAGTATTTTTTTCTTCAAACAACATGAAGTCTTGCTGTATTCTGACAATCTGCAGACTACCAAGCAGTACCTCCATGGAGGAGGGAGAAAACCTACTTTGGGAATAGGCTCTGAAGTACTGCTGTGCCAAACCGAGCATCACTCCTAGCCTGGATATCCAGACAGTAATGCTTGGTAAAGGTATGGA
The DNA here is from genome assembly GCA_016271365.2 of Neoceratodus forsteri. Classification (NCBI taxonomy): domain Eukaryota; kingdom Metazoa; phylum Chordata; order Ceratodontiformes; family Ceratodontidae; genus Neoceratodus; species Neoceratodus forsteri. The sequence continues at coordinate 692,145,432 of CM028129.1, forward strand.
CTATTTTCCAGATGGCTGCTTGACAAATTTCTAACAGAGGGATATATCTGGCAGCAGCCAGGGAAGCAGCTGTACCTCTTGTAGAGTGAGCCCTCAGGCCTGAGGGTGGAATTCTTCCCAGTTTCTCATAGCAGAATTGTATACAAGACACAATCCATCTGGCAATAGTTCTCTTGGTGGCAGGTTTGCCCTTTCCCACGTCCCCATAAGTGAGGAACAACTGGAAGGAATCAAACCTGTGACCCTTGGTATACACTGTGTAGTAGCTAAGGGCTATTTTAACATCTAAACTGTGTAGTCTCCTCTCTCCTGAGGAAGAATGATCAGTGAAGAAGACAGGGAGAGACAAAGACTGATTCAAGTGGAAGTCTGAAACCACTTTGGGCAAGAACCTCCTATTGGTTCTAAGGACCACTTTATCTCTATGAAAGGAGATAAAATCAGGTTCCACTGACAGGGCTTGCAATCCACTGATATGTCTGGCAGAGGTAATGGCTACCAAAACACAGTTTTCCAAGTCAAGTACTTAAGCTCTGCTGAGGACATGGGCTCAAAAGGAGGTTGCATAAGTTGAGCAATGCAAACATTAAGGTCCCAGGCAGGGGCATGATCCCTAAAGGGAGGATTGGTATGAAGCAATCCCTTGAAAAATTTACAGAACACAGGATGAGATGACAGTGAGGAAGGCTTCCCCACTGACAGAAAAACAGAAACAGCTGATAAGTGTACCTTGAGAGTAGCTGGTCTGAGGCCTAGGCCATTAAGATGGACTATATAATCCAGAACTGTAGGCAATTCAGCAGTGTCTGGAGAGATATGCTTCTTGGAACACCAAATGCTGAATCTTTTCCATTTGGTGTCATAAGTCTTTCTGGTGGCAGGCTTTCGAGAGGCTTTGTGAATATCCAGAACCCCCTGGGACAGGTGCAGATCTGCATACTCTAACTCTTCAAGAGCCATGCCTTGAGATTGAGAGACCAAAGACTGGGGTATCAAATCCTCCCCTGAGAGGAGGTTAACAGGTTGTAATTCCTGGGAAGAGACAGGGGAAGATGGACTGCTAGACACAGCAACAGGGGGTACCAAGGCTATCTGGCCCAGTCTGGAGCAATCAGAATCACTTTGCAAGGTTGTGACCTTACCTTGACTAGAACCTTGAACAGGAGAGGAAAGGGAGGGAAGGCATACAGAAATTTCCCTTCCCAGTTCAAAATCAGAGCATTCAGAGGGACTGAACCCAAGACTGGGGGTCTGCAACAAAACAGAGGAAGTTGGTGATTGTCTGGGGTTGCAAAGAGATCTATCTCTGGAGTGCCCCACCTTGAAAAAAATCACTTTCAACACCAGGGGATCCAGGGACCATTTGTGATGGCCCTGGGAGATCCTGCTCAGTGCATCTGCTAGCACACTGTCATTCCCTGGAAGGTGGACTGCTACCAGAGAGGTCTGCAGGGAATAAGCCAGGGACCACAATTTCATGGCTTCCGTGCACAAGGCCGTAGACCGAGTGCCTCCCTGCTTGTTGATGTACCACATGGTGGTGGTGGTGTCTGTTCTGACCTGAACCATCTTGTTCTGCACAGACTGAGAGAAAGCTTGCAGGGCCAGAAAAACTGCCCTGAGTTCTAGGAGATTGATATGAAGAAGGGACTCCTAAGGGGACAACAGTTCCTGGGCTGTGAGAGCCCCCAGATGAGCTCCCCACCCCAAAAGGGAAGCATCCGTGGTAAGAACCACCGAATGAGTCTGAGTGACAAATGGGACCCCTTGCCTTAAATTGTCCTGATCCTGCCACCACTGAAGACCTTGTGTCAGTGTCAGAGTCACTGGAATCAGTTTGGTAGGAGGATCATTCCTTCGGGACCAAAAGGCACTCAGATGGAACTGAATGTCCCTCATCTGGAATCTTGCTCCTTGGACCACTGCTGTAGAAGCTGCCATGTGGCTCAAGAGCTGAAGGAAGTGCCTTGCTGGTCGGGACACCTAAAGGTTGAAGGAAGAAGACAGTTCTATAAGAACTCTTGCCCTTTCCAGGGGAAGAAAGGCTCTTGCATTGACAGTATCTAGCTCTGCCCCATAAAGGTAAGAAGCTACACTGGTTCGAGAACGGACTTGGGGAGGTTGAGAAGAAATCCCAGTGAAGTGAGCACTTGCTGGGTCACTTGCAGGTCTGACTTGACTTGGCCTGGAGACTGACCCACTATGAGCTAGTCGTCCAGATATGGAAAAATGGAAATCTTTTGCCTTCTTGAAAAAGCCACTACTACTGCCAGGCACTTTGTGAAAACCCTTGTAGCTGATGTTAGGCCAAAGGGCATTGCTTTAAACTGGTAATGACCTGAGGGCAACTTGAACCTGAGGTACTTTCTGTGGGAGCACCTGATGGGGATGTGAAAGTAGGCATCTTTGAGGTCCAGGGAGGCTAGCCAGTCCCCTGGCCTTAGAGAGGGAAGAATTATTCCCAGAGTCACCATCTTGAACCTTGGTTTTAAAAGATGTTTGTTCAGGTATCTTAGATCTAGGATGGGTTGCCACTCCCCTGTCTTTTTTGGGGTAAGGAAGTACCTGGAGTACAGACCTTTGCCCCAGTGTAGGGTAGAAACTCTCTCTATGGCTTCTAAGGCCAGGAGAGATGAAACCTCTGCCTCTAGGGCAAGGGTTTCGGAGAGACTTGCAGGTGGAAAAGATCTGGCTCTCATCTTTGGAAATTTTTTGAAGCCGAGAACCAGTCCCTGGCTTACTACTTCCAGGACCCACTTGTCTAAAGTAACAGACATTCAGTCCTGGACGAAGTAAGCCAGCCTGCCCCCTACAGGGATAGGAGAGTCGACCTGGGCAGGCCCATCAGGGTGTCTGCTTGGCAGGGGCCTTAGGCTGAGGAGTGGATGCAGCCCTGCTCATCCCCCTTCTGCCTCTCCCTCTGAAGAACCCCCTCTGTGAAAAGGGAGGAGAGGCCTGTGCTTGGTAGAAAGGCCTATGAAAAGGCCTGCCCCTATATTGCTGCCTTTGAGGAGTTGCGTGCCTCTCCTTGGCCTGTGCACTCCTATACGTGGTCCTATATTCCTCCATCTTTTTCATGTAATTCTCTGTCTGCTCCCAAAACAGAGAATTACCTTCCACAGGGAAATCCATAGCCTTAGCCTGGGTGTCCTGTGAGAGGCTAGTACATCTGAGCCAAGCCATTCTCCGAAGAGCCACAGATGTAGCCATGACTCTTGATGACACATCAATGGAGTCCACAGCAGCAGCATGAAACTGTACCTTAGATGCCTCAATCCCATCCGCGGCTACCTCCTCCAGCTCCTTGGCCAGCTGGTGGGAGGCCTGTTTAGCCAGTGCCAGTACAGTGTCCCACCTGGACTTCTGGTACCTGGCTGCATAGGCCATATAATTAGCCTGTCTGAGTCCCAAAGAGGATGCTGTGTATTGCTTCTTTGCCAAGGCATCCATCCTCCTGGAGTCTTTATCTGGGGGGTGTGAAGCCAAGGGAACATTAGCCCTGTCACAGGCTGCAGCCTGCACGACCCCAACATGGCTGCATTGCTGGTAGAAAAACTCAAGTGTCTGAGCATGATAAAGTATACCTCTTGTCCATTCTTCTATCAACAGGAGGTACAGAATTAGAAGACTTTAAAATGTTTTGTGGCTGTTTCCCAAATGATTTGTGCAGGGGAATAGACAGCCTCCTGGACTCTGGGATGTCCATCATTTCAACAAAATCAAGCTCCTCTTGAACCTCTGTAGCTTCCTCCATAGGGAGCTGGAGAGTTTCAGCCACTTTTCTGTAGAACAGATAGTGGGGAAGGGACTCAGAGAGCCTACGAGGGGAAACACCAGAAGATCTGTCTGGGGAGATGTCTGGTTCAAGGGGCACATCCAGACTTTCTGCTCCATCATAGTCATCATCTTGTTCATAATCCCCCTCCTCCTCAAATTCTGGTTCATAAAAATCTTCAGGGGCATAATCCTGAACCGGTGGAACCGACTGAACCGAGCCCCTAGTCAACGGAGCCAGATCGGATGGAACCGGGCGAAGCGATTCAACAATCTGAATCGCTCGGGCAATCTCATCAGTGGTCGGAACATGAACCTCCGGATCCGAACCGGCTGACTTGTCTTTATGTTTCCTTTTCGTAGGAACCGATCCCTCAGTATTGGCTCTCCTCTTGCCCGAAGAAGTATCGCCCTGGTCAGGGGGCACTCCTTCTGGTTCGGTCGGAACCAAACTGGGCTGGCCATCCGGGTCAGCGGACTCCTCGGCCTCCTTTTCCCTAAGTGTACCTAATCTTTTCTCCAGTTAGACTTAGGAAAGTTTTTACAAATTTGGCAGTCTGTATCGAGGTGTTCAAACCCCAGATAATAAACACAGGTGGTGTGGGGATCGGCCTTAGCAAAGACCTCCCCACACTCACTGCAGTGTTGAAACCCAGTGGGCCCATTTTTTTCCTTGGGTTTCTCGGACATGGCCAACCTAACCAATCTTACCCTTTTTTCGGCAACCGCCAGGCAAGACTCCCTTATCGGTTCCTAATCGTGTCACGGGTATTTGAAAAAAACGTTTAAAACACCGTTCTTTTTTTTAAACCGATAAGGACCGGTAACCACACACTAAAGAAAAGCACAAGAAATCAGACTAATGGATCGGTTCAGCCGAACCGATTGAATAAGTCTTACAATTTCCACAGAGTAAACAGAAAACTATCTAAGTACTCACGGTACCGCAGACAGAGCCTGAACCGACAATGCGGAATTAATTTCAGATTTAAATTTGGAATGAACAGACAACTTTAACCGACTTTGAACCGAGCAGAAGGAGAAACTTCCAGAGCGACTGTTCAGTGAGGCGGAGTAAAGAATCTGACAGTTGGGTTTCAAAGTGCTGCAGACAGAAACCTCAACTGAGCTCAAGCTCAACGTTCTATGCACTGCATAGAAAATTAACCCTATACTCTCCGGGGCAGTTTAAAGGCTGCAGCTAACTGCAGATTGTCAGAATACAGCAAGACTTCATGTTGTCTGAAGAGCCTGAGGTCCCCGGTGCATTTGGGGACTAAGAAAAAGTGAGAGCAGAACCCCTGTCCTTGTTGGGGCTTTAGGACAGGCTCTACAGCCCTTTTTTTGAAGTAGAGCGAGGATTTCAACCCAAATTAGAGGGATATGACTGGGATAAAGGGACTGAAGTGGAGGATTGTCTGGAGGCTACTCCAGAGGTTCTAGCAAGTGACCATGAGCTATAAGAAAAAATTACTCACCTTAGTAATGTCGTTTCTTCTAATGGAGTCTTGCTGTATTCTGACTATTGCAGTTAGGTCCTGCCTTTCAACTGCACCGGAGAACAAAGAGTTAACTTTCCATGGCCAGCACGGAACGTTCACCGCGAGCTCGGTTGAAGCCCCTGTCTGCTGCTGTTTAAACTCCAACCGTCAGATCTTTACGAGCAATACTCACTAGAAGTTCTGTGTGGAAACTGTAAAACTCACACTAGCCAACTGGCAACTAAATTTATTAAAAGGTTTTTTTGTTTCAAAGCAAAGACTCAAGCCAGGAAACTCAAAAAACAAAACACAACACACACCCAAAGTAAAGGAGGGTGAAAAAGGGGCACCCCTAGGGTGCCAACACTGCTCCTGCCCACCCACATCCCAAAAACCAGGTTCTGAGAGGGAGGGGGAGGTCAGAATACAGCAAGACTCCATTAGAAGAAACACAATTACTAAGGTGAGTAGTTTTTTCTTCAAACATGAAGTCTTGCTGTATTCTGACTACTGCAGACTACCAAGCAGTACCTCCATGAAGGAGGGACAGAACCTACTTTGGGAATAGGCTCTGAAGTACTGCTGTGCCAAACCGAGCTTCACTCCTAGCCTGGATATCCAGAGAGCAATGCTTGGTGAATGTATGGACTGTTTTCCAGGTGGCTGCTTGACAAATTTCTAAGATAGGAATATCCCTGGCAGCAGCCAGGGAAGCAGCTGTACCTCTAGTAGAGTGAGCCCTCAGGCCTGAGGGTGGGGTTCTATCCAGTTTTTCATAGCAGAATTGTATACAAGAGACAATCCACCTGGCAATAGATCTCTTAGTGGCAGCTTTGCCCTTACCAACCTCTCCATATGTGAGGAACAACCGGAGGAACTCAAACCTGTGACCCTTGGTGCACTCTATGTAGTAGCTGAGGGCCCTTTTAACATCCAAGCTGTGCAGCCTCCTCTCTGCAGAGGAAGAATGGTCAGTGAAGAAAACAGGGAGAGACACAGACTGATTAAGGTGGAAATCTGAAACCACCTTAGGCAAAAACTTCCTGTTAGTTTTTAGGACCACTTTATCTCTATGGAAAGAGATGAAATCAGGCTCCACTGACAGGGCTTGCAATTCACTGATACGCCTGGCAGAGGTAATGGCTACCAAAAACACAGTTTTCCAAGTCAAGTACTTAAGCTCTGCAGAGGACAAAGGCTCAAAGAGGGGTTGCATAAGCTAAGCAATGCAAATATTAAGGTCCCAAGCAGGAGCAGGGTCCCTAAAGGGGGGATTGGTGTGCAGCAATCCCTTGAAGAACTTACAAAACACAGGATGGGCTGACAGAGGAGAGGGCTTGCCTATTGACAAGAAGGCAGAAACAGCTGCCAAATGCACTTTAAGTGTAGCTGGCCTAAGTCCTAAGCCATTAAGATGGACCATATAGTCCAGAACTGTAGGCAACCTAGCAGATTCTGGAGAAATATGCTTATTAGAGCACCAAATAGTGAACCTTTTCCATTTGGAGTTGTAAGTCTTTCTGGTGGAAGGCTTTCGAGAAGCCTTAAGGATATCCAGAACCCCTTGAGAAAGGTGCAGATCAGCAAACTCTAGCTCTTCAAGAGCCATGCCTTGAGATTGAGAGACTTGAGGTTCGGATACCAAATCCTCCCCAGGGAGGATGTCAACAGGTTGTAATTCCTGGGAAGAGATAGGGGAAGGTGGACTGCTAAGGACAGCAACAGGGGGTACCAGGGCTGTCTGGCCCAGTCTGGAGCAATCAGAATCACTTTGCATGGTTGTGACCTGATCTTGACTAACACTTTGAACAGAAGGGAAGGGGGGAAAAGCATACAGAAATTTCCCTTCCCAATTCAGAATCAGAGCATCCAGGGGGACTGAGCCCAAGACTGGGTGTCTGCAACAAAAGAGAGGAAGTTGGTGATTGTCTGAGGCTGCAAAAAGATCTATCTGTGGAGTTCCCCATCTCGAGAAAATCACTTTCAAAACTAGGGGATCTAGGGTCCATTTGTGATGGCCCTGGGATATCCTGCTGAGAGCATCTGCTCGGACATTGTCCTTCCCTGGGAGGTGAACTGTTATCAGAGAGGTTTGCAGGGAATAGGCCAGGGACCACAGCGTCATTGCTTCTGTGCACAAGGCCGTAGACAGAGTGCCTCCTTGCTTGTTGATGTACCACATTGTGGTGGTACTGTCTGTTCTGATCTGGACCACCTTGTTCTGTACAGATTTGGAAAAGGCTTGCAGTGCCAGAAACACTGCACTGAGTTCCAAGAGATTGATATGAAGCAGAGATTCTTGAGGTGACCACAGCCCTTGGGTGGTAAGATCCCCAGGTGGGCTCCCCAGCCCAGCAGGGAGGCATCTGTGGTGAGTATCACTGAATGAGACTGAGTGACAAAAGGAACTCCTTGTCTCAAATTGTCCTGATCCTGCCACCACTGCAAAGCCTGGATCAGGGTTCAAGTCACTGGGACTAGTTTGGTAAGGGAATCCTCTCTTTGGGAATAGAAGGCTCTTAAGTGGAACTGCATGTCCCTCATCTGAAATCTTGCTCCCTGGACCACTGCTGTAGAGGCTGCCATGTGGCTCAGAAGCTGCAGGAAATGCCTTGCTGGTCGAGACACCTGAAAGGTGAATGAAGAGGCCAGTTCCATAAGGGTCCTTGCCCTGTCTGGGGAAGGAAGGCTCCTGCCCTTATTGTATCCAGCTCCGCCCCATGAAGGTGAGGAGCTGTACTGGCTCGAGAACTGACTTTGGAAGGTTGAGGAGGAATCCTAAGGAAGTGAGCACTTGCTGAGTTATTTGCAGATGTGACTTGACTTGGTCTGGAGACTGACCTACTATGAGCCAGTCGTCCAAGTATGGAAAGAGGGAGATCTTTTTTCTCCTTAGGAAAGCAACCACTCTGCCAGGCACTTTGTGAACACCCTTGGGGCTGATGTTAGTCCAAAGGGCACTGCTCTGAACTGATAGTGGCCTGAGGGCAACTTGAACCTGAGGTACTTTCTGTGGGAGCACCTGATGGGAATGTAAAAATAGGCATCTTTGAGGTCCAGGGAGGCTAGCCAGTCCCCTGGCCTTAAGAGAGGGCAGAATTATTCCCAGAGTCACTATTTTGAACTTTGGTTTTAAAAGGTGCTTGTTCAGATATCTCGATCCAGGATGGGTCACCATTCTCCTGTTTTTTGGGGGTAGGAAGTACCTGGAGTACAATTCTTTGCCTTTGTGTAGGGTAGGAACCCTCTCTATGGCTCTGAGAGCTAGGAGGGAAGAAACCTCTGCCTCTAGGGCAAGGGTCTCTGATGGATTTGCAGGTGGAAAGGATCTGGTTCTCATCTTGGGAAATTTTTTGAAGCTGAGAACCAGTCCCTGGCTTACTACTTCCAGGACCCACTTGTCTGATGTCAGAGACTTCCAGTCCTGGACAAAGTAAGCCAGCCTGTCCCCTACAGGTATTGGAGAATCGGCCTGGGCAGACCCATCAGGGTGTCTGCTTGGCAGGGGCTTTAGGCTGAGGGGTGGATGCAGGCCTGCTCATTCCCCGTCTGCCTCTCCCTCTGACGAACCCCCTCTGAGCGTAGGAAGAAGAGGAGGCCTGGGCTTGGTAAAAAGGCCTTTGAAAAGGCCTGCCCCTGCCCCTGGACTGCTGCCTCTGAGGAGTGGCTTGCCTTTCTTTGGCCTGAGGACTCCTGTAGGTGGTCCTGTACTCGTCCATCTTTTTCATGTAGTTCTCTGTCTGCTCCCCAAACAGAGAATTACCAATGACAGGGAAATCCATAGCCTTAGCCTGGGTATCCTGTGATAGGCTAGTACATCTGAGCCAAGCCATCCTCCGAAGGGCCACAGATGTAGCCATGACTCTAGATGAAACATCACTGGAGTCCACAGCAGCATGAAACTGCACCTTGGATGCCTCAATCCCATCTGCAGCCACCTGCTCCAGCTCCTTGGCAAGCTGGTCAGGGGCCTGTTTAGCCAAAGCCAGAACAGTGTCCCATCTGGACTTCTGGTATCTAGCTGTGTAGGCCATATAGTTAGCCTGCCTGAGTCCCAAGATGCTGCCATGTACTGCTTCTTTGCCATGGCATCAATCCTCCTGGAGTCCTTATCTGGGGAGGTGATGCCAAGGGAATATTTGCCTATCACAGGCAGCAGCCTGCACTACCCCAACATGGCTGCATTGCTTGAGAAAGGAACCCATGTCCGAGCCTGAAAGGGTGTACCTCTTGTCCATTCGCCTGTCCACAGGAGGTATGGAGTTAGGAGTCTTTAGAATTTTAATTGTCTGTTTCCCAAAAGATTTATGGAGGGGAATAGACAGTCTCCTGGACTCTGGGATGCCCATCATTTCAACAAAATCAGGCTCCTCCTGATCCTCTACTGCTTCTTCCATTGGAAGCTGGAGGGTTTCAGCCACTTTTTTGTAAAACATAAAGTGGGAAGGGGACTCAGAAAGCCTAGGAGGAGAAACACCTGAAGGTCTGTCTGGGGAGATGTCCGGGTCAATAGGCACATCCAGACTTTCATAATCACCATCATCATCCTCATACTCTCCCTCCTCCTCCGGTTCAAAAAATTCTTCTTAAGTGTAATCTGGAACCGGGGGAACCAACCGAACCGAGCCCCTGCCAGATGGTGCCGGTTCGGCCGGAACCGAGTTAGCGACTGCACTATTCTTATCGCTGGCTATCTCATCAGCGGTCGGAGTATGAATTTCTGGATCCGAACTGGATGATTTATCTCTTCTCTTCCTTTTAACCGGAACCGACTCCTCAGAATCGGCTCTCCTTTTGCCTGAAGAAGTTTCGCCCTGGTCAGAGGGCACTCTTTCTGGTTCGGTCGGAACTGAACCGGGCTGGCCATCCACGTCAGCGGACTTCTCGGCCTCCCTTTCCCTCAGTCTACCTACTCTCTTATCCAGGGTAGCTTTGGGAAAATTCTTACAAATTTGGCAGTCTGAATCAAGGTGGTCAAACCCCAGACAATAAACACAGGTGGTGTGGGGATCAGCCTTAGCAAAGACTTCCCCACACACATTGCAGTGTTGAAACCCAGTGGGCCCGGTTTTTTTCTTGGATTTCTCAGACATGGCCAATCCTATCCAAAACTTACCATTTTTTCGGCAATCCACCAGGCAAGACTCTTATCAGTTCCTTGACTGTTATTGGTCTTGGAAAAACGTAATAAAATCCGTTTATTTTAGAACCGATATGGACCGGTTACCACACTCTATGTAAATTCACAAACTTTTTTAAAACTAAACTGATCGGTTCAGCCGAACTGATCCGAAATTTACAAGTTCCACACAGAAACTAAATGTAAAACCTATCTAGTACTCACGGTACCACAGACAGAGACAAACTGACAGATTCGGTAGCAGAAATTCAGTAGAAACCGAGCGAAAAACGACACTTTAACCGACTTTTTTGAACCGAGCAAAGGAGAAACCTCCGGAGCGACTGTTCAGTGAGGTGGAGTAAAGAATTTGACGGTTGGAGTTTAAACAACAGCAGACAGGGGCTTCAACCGAGCTCGCGGTGAACATTCCATGCTGGCCATGGAAAGTTAACTCTTTGTTCTCCGGGGCAGTTGAAAGGCAGGACCTAACTGCAATAGTCAGAATACAGCAAGACTTCATGTTGTTTGAAACTGCAGAACCCAACTGTTGGATGTGATTTCCCTCCACTTGCTTAGATGGAGGGAGAAGCGACCCACTATGACCGCCTCCTGTGTTACTAGAGGGAGGGGGTCTGGCAAGGAGTCGGGGTGGGGCAGCCACAGCTGGGGATGCGGGACCCCCTCTGGAGCTTTTGCTGGCGGAGGAGTTGGGGCAGGCAGGGCAGTCGCCGCCACCCTCTGCTTGACTTGGAGCTTTGTTGATAGTGAGAGGAGGTTCTCTGTCCTGATCTGGGTTGCATGTGGTATAAGTAATGGACAGACCTAAAAGATCTCCCCGAGGCCTGGAGCCTAGGGAGAGAATATCCTCTACATCACCTCCAAAGAGTAAATTGCCCCTGAAAGGAGCATTCACGATAGACAACTGGATGTCTTGGGCAAACCCAGACACCCAGAGCCAAGAGTACCGACACAGGCATATGCCTGTAGCTGCCGCCCGGGCCGACGCACCCACAGCATCATAGACCGCCCTGAGCAGGTGGGTACTGATGTCAGAGGGCAACATGAGTGCATCCTGGGCTTGTTGCTTGACCAAACTGTCAGATAGGGACTGGACGATATTCCTAGCCTTGTTCCACAGTGCACTCTGATACCAGAGCATGTGGGCTAGGTAGTTAAGGGCACGGATCGCCAATGTACAGAAAATGAACATTCGTTTCCCAGTGAGGTCCAGCTGATGGGACTACCCATCTGGTGGAAGGGAGCTCAAGTGCTCTGGTTGCTTAGTGCAGTCATAAGCGGCACTGATGACAACCGAGTCAGCATGGGCCTGCTCCCCCAGGAAGGGTTTGCCCGCCGAGGCATGATGCAGCCTGTCAGCTTTGCAAGACATGGCTGAGACCAAATTTGGTCTCCGCCAAGCAGCCATGGTGATGTCCTTGTAGGTATCAATGAGAGGGGGAACCACTAAGGGGGGGGAGAGAGAGAGTTAGGCTGGCGAAGGTGGGTTGCAAATCAACGTCGCTCTGGGTCTTGCTCTCAGGTTTGAACCCCATCGCCTCCTGAATGTGCTACATAATGGCTGAGAAGGAGGTGTCATTTGGGGGGATTTAGGGATGTTCTCTGGGGTCCCCTGACCCTCTGAGGATCCCGTGGAGGGGGTGGGTGACCCGCTAATGTCCCTGCTGTCCCCTTCGCTGAAGTCTGGATCTTCCCCTTCATTGGACAAGAAGAAGTTTGGGCAATTATCATCCCTGTTGTCGGGTAGGCGATGTGGGGTGTGGGCCTGCTGGGGTGGGAGGGTAGGTCTGGAGGGAGCTGGAGTGGTAGGCCCAGGAAGTGGATTCTGGGGATCAGGAGTCGCCGGGCCCTGAGGTGTAGGGACCTGTGTCTGCAGAACTCGACAAAGGGAAGAAACAAGGGTCTGAATATCCACCAGGACTGCCGACGGCCCAGCTGGCATTGGGTAAGGGTACACAGGTGCCGGCCCCATGGGAGCCGGGGTGTGACAGACTGGTGATGGCCTGATGGGCATAGGCTGTGGAAGGATAGGTTGAGGACCAACAGGCATCGGCTGAGGGTAAGTCCGCATAGGCTGGGGGTAAATGGGCGTAGGTACAACAAGCGCTGGGTAGGGCAAGACCAACGAAGGCCCAACAGGGGCTGGGTGAGGGAAAGTCAGATGTGGTCCCACAGGCGCAGGTTGAGGAGAGATAGGTGCCAGTGTGGGAGGGGCCCCGTCGGGCGAAAGAAGAGGGGGGACTCGGCTCAGGAGAGAAACCTGCATCCCTCTGGGCCCATGAAGGAGAGATGGGAGGCAGGTGGGGAGAAGAGGAAGCCCTGACGGCCACTGAACCTGCGCCAGCTGAAGAAGCGCTGGCTGAGCCACTATGCTGTGTACCTGAAATTACAAGGGGACGAGAGCAGGGGAAGAACCCTGGCCCAAGGAGCCTCCACCTGACAGAGTAACAGAGGCAGGAGGGTGGGCCACTGGTAGCCCTGTAGAAGAAAGGGTGTGTGGGGCCATCAGGCTGACCACTCCCCCCAGGAGGCCCCCTGAGCAGATGAACAATGGTGCGGCAGCCGCAAGCAGGAAGAGGAGCATCAGGGCCTGTTGTGGTCCTTATCCCAGTGCTTATGCTTCCCACTGGCCTTGTCCCTGGGCTTAGAAGAGAACCTGAGGACTTGGCCAGGGAGGTCAAGGAGTTCCTGGCCTGCAGCTCCCGTTCCATAGAGGCAACCTTCTGCTTTAGGAGAAAGTTCTTCAGCATCCGCTGGCGGCATCGCCGGGTGGCCTGGTTGAACCACTACAACACTCGCAGGCTTGGATGTCATGGTCTGGGCCTAGGCAACAGACACGAACAGAGTAGCCATCCTTTGCGGGGATTTGCTGACTGCAGGCACACTTCATGGAATGCTCCATAGACAATGTTTATTTAGAAGGCATAAATGAACGCGAAAACCATCAACAGATGGAAAAATAACTATGGTTGAGAATATAGAGAAAATAAAGAAATGTGGTAGGAAAAAGGCACATAAATGGCGACTGACTGTAGCTGTGGCAGTTTCCAAAGAACTGACGTGCACTGTTTGCCGACGGGAAAGGAATGAAAATTATGTACCTACCGTAATTCTTGACGTTCCTGTCTATCTTCACCATTCATCACTGGTGGGTTCAAGCCAGAGGCGCTAGGATCCTGCGGGAAGCTTTTTAGCTTTAAAAAGCTTTCTCCCTATCTTGAGGAGGGTCCAACATCAGAAACAGCGCCACCCTTGAGGCCGACATACTATGTGGCGCTTGCAGGTTGGCCAGTAATGGACACCAGCCCCTCCAATCCCTCAGTTTTGCTCACCAGGAAGAGAAATCAGAAAGAGAAAAATAAGGGAGGACGGTGGGCAACGGAGCCCAAGGAACAGGATAAGGAAAGGATGTAAACTGAAAAAGGAATACGTTGACCAAGAGAAGGGGTGGAGTCTAAACTGGGTCTGGAAGATGGACCCCAACCACTGGGCAGGCTAAGGGTGGAGGAGGAGGGAAAGAAAGATGAAGAAATAAGGAATAGAGGTGGAGGGGTGAGGGACCGAGAGAGAGAGAGAGAAAAGAAAGGAGTAATGCTGCCTCCTAACAACCAAGGTGACCAAGGCAGACCAGGATGGTAACTATAAACTCCGCAGACACTCCTCCTCTTAGAGGACTGGAACCATGCAAGTTATGTCCAGATGGTTCCCTCTTACAGAACCGGATCTCATTTAGGCAAGAAAAGACAGGCTCAGAGGCATGAGCTTCTGAAGACGCCAAGGCCTGGCACCCCAGATGTCAACCCCAAAGTTCGCTAGGCAGATGGGCTGCAATGTCTCAATCCACTGCCCCCCCGGAAGTGAAAAAGGTGGGGACAGGACCCACCTCAGGACAAAGTCCCCTTCGGAAATAGAGTTAAAGGGAAAAACTTCAACTCACATGCTCAGCACCACCACAGGCAGTGAAAAAAGGAAACCCTGTAAAGGTTGAAGACCTTCGGAGAACCCAAGGAGACTTTGCCCTCTGGAACAACCCCAGGGAGGGTTCCCCATGTGTTTTAAAGTTCAGCCAGATAGGCCTTTACAAGGAAGAGGAGGTCTCTGAAGCCCCCCCTGGTGGCGAAACGACCCTGCCAGAACCTGACAATTTTTTTTTTTTTTTTTAATTTGACATCTCTGATTACGACCTCTGAGCTGAACGCTCATTTACAAAGGTTCCACGTTGAGAGCAGAAAACAATACAACAGAATTCAGGATACAATACAAAGGAAAACTTAGAGCTGGTTACAGTAAACACAAGGTTTAGTCAATGCATATACATAGCATCCGTCAAAGTTGCAGTGTACCAAGTAAAAGTAAGAAGTTGGGGTAACTAGTAATCATTAAAATGTGAGCATTTAATGAGAGGTAAGGAGGACAGGAGAAGGTGGGGGGAATAGGAAGGAGGGGGAAGTGGAAACAGAGAGGGTTGAGCAATTGAAGGCGGTGGGGGACGGGGAAGGGAGTTTGAGAGACTGGAGCAGTCCAGAGGGCCTTGTAGAGTAAGAGGGTGGTGGTGGGGGGATAGCCCTAAGGTGGAGGACAAAGGTAAGAGCTCTGGTCACAATCTCTGCGGTTGGGAAAGCAGGGAGGGAGGGGGTGGGGTAGGTGATAGAGTAAGGCTGAGTGAAAGAGGAGGGTAAGGTGGTGGGAGGGTAGTAAGTGCTAAAAAAGGCTAGGGAGCCAGGAAGGGGAGGATTAGGTGAGGGCGAATTTATCAGTTGCAGTCGCAAGAGCTAGTAATGGAGAGGTAGGAGCAGAGCTTAGTTTTGAAAGGGCCCAGTTTGGGTTCCAGTTGGAGGTCAGAGTGGAGCGAATTAAGCCATTTGGGGGCCCTGTATGCGAAAGAACATTGCCCCTACAATGTCCGATGGAAAGGGACTTGGAATAGACTCCCATGAATACCTCTGGATGGCATGCGGTTGGTGGTGGGAGTGAGACGGGATTGTAGCCCGGGGGGGGGAGGGGTTTAACGCAGAGGGAGGATTTTTTAGCAAGCAGACATACCTGGTACTGGATCCTGTTATGCAGGTTAAATTAAGAGAAGGAACCTGCAGGCAGGGGCTTCCAGGAGCTGGAAGTCATTAGAGAGTCTTCCCAAGCGCCAAAGGGGCCCCAAGAGTCCCTAGGAGAGAAGGGCAAGAGCTCCTGCTTGCCCTCCCCTCAGAGGTGGGTCCCTGATGCTTCAGGGAAATGGCAGGAACCCGGAGGTACCAGCAAGACTTTGCCCACAATTGGCCTCAATTCAAGGGAAGGCAAGCAGGGAAGTGGCACTGCCCAGAGGCGAAGGCCCAAGAGGGGACGGAGGGTGTGAAGCAGTGATGATTGGTGAAAGACACAGGAAGATCAACAATTACGGTAGGTATGTAATTTTCATATCTCACCTGTGCCAATCTTCACCATTCATTACTGGTGGGTGAGTACCAAGCACCACAGAGTGGTACTGGTACCTCCCTGAAGGCTAAGTTTAGCCTTCAGCCCATTGTGGGGAACTCACAACAGGAGGGGGCCTATTACGGTTCTGGCCACACCCGATATGATTCAGGGTCAGCTCGAGCCTCCTGGTCTGCAGGAGAGGGAGGGCACCCTGACAGTTCTCATCTGGCCCTGTGGGAGAAAAACCATGTCCCCCGGAATGGTGAGGCAGTAACCCCATGCCAGGCCAGGGGGTGACAACTGGGAGAACTGGAACCAAGCTGTCCACCTAACAGAGACTGCTGATCCCACAATCCTGGCTGGTACCGTACTGGTGTTATAAGATGCTCGTGCTTGGTGTCTCGCTAGCTCGAGGCCTTACGTAGAAATGGCAATAGCCCCACTTGGTGGTCTTGCTATCAGGCATGGCTGCCAGGATCTGTCCCAGCATAGCCCACAGGCACCTGTCATAGGGCATGTGTGCCTGATGAGTTGATATGGAGAGCAAGAGATGCACTGAGGAAAAAATTCTTCAGCCCCAGTGATAGAACAACACAGAGTCTGCGTCCAGAGGACGGTCTCTTTGCAGGCGCAGATGCCCAGAAGGGGTATCCAGCCACTCCAAGCCCAATGTGGGGTGGGGCATAGACCCTGGAGACCCAGTGGGGGCGCAGTACCTGCACTGGCAGTCCTGAGGGACTGGAGAAGAGGAAGCAGGAAGCTGCCAGGCGCTGTGCAACTCCTCCAGGAAGGGACGAGGCCATGGAGGGATCACCACTGATTCTTGGCTGTATTCTCCAAGGAACGCCGATATTGCACACGCAGGAATGCACTGAGAGGCAGGAGAAGGATTGAGCTCCTCTGGCATTGTCACCAGGAACTGCTGATACTTTGTGAAGTCAGCATCAGATTAGAGCCCTCTTCCTAGGGGAGTGAAGCACTTGGGGAGAAAACTCCTGGTGAGGAGACTGGAGTCAAGCAGACCCATAAAGGTGGCCCTGGCCCCACCCACCCACGCAGCAGGACTTCGACCCCTAGATGGGGAGGGGTACCCGGCCCTGCACTCCAGCTGTGACCGAGGCAGAACGGGATGCCGACTGGGCCCCCCCCAACCAAGAGGACTGAGACCTGCCCCTCGAGAGAGAGAGAGAGAGAGGTCCCACCATGGTGATCGCTCTAAGGGAGGGGGGAAGAGAGAAGATGGCCCCAGGGTCGGCCTCTGACTCCCCCTCAAACTCTGTGTCCGCACTGGTAGCTGGCAAGGCACCAGATCCGAATCCCAGACGGGACAGCCAGAGGGCGCCCGCCACCGGCAGTACTGGACATCGCACCATCACCAGCAGCAGCACTGACATTGGCGCCAACCGCAGTGTCAACCTCAAATGCAACGTCATCCTCGGCAACAGCACCAACTGTGGCATCAATCCCTGAAATGGAGCTGACCGTGGCACTGTTGTCATCGAGGCACACGTCAGGAAGCATAGGAAAACCAGGAGCAGTTTCAAAATTCACAAATAGCATTTTATTATTAACAGCAAAATAAAAATTGCTCAGTATAACTATTTACAATGGTAGTACAAACATAGAAAACAGAGTCCTTCTGCTTTTTTCTTCTCAATTTCCAATCTCAGTCTCTGTCTCTCCCTCTTGCAAAACACTGCAGCTCTTTTTATAACAAGTCTTTGCAGGGAGCTCGTTAAGAGAAAATTCTGCTTCTCACACAGTGTTCTTGTCAGTTTCAGCAGGTGCAGCAAACCCAAGGAAGAAGACTTTCTGCTGAGCCTGGGGAGCTCGGTTGCCAATCCAGGTTGTCCTGATCATCCTCTGAATCCGAGGAGACCACAGCGACCCCCAGAGAGGCAACCTCAGTGACTCTACCCCTCCGGCACTGAGGGCAGTGTTGGGAAGGGACGCAGCAGAAACGTCGCCTCGCTCACCAGTGTCGGTGCCAGGAGCCAAGGCCGTGCCTCCCCGAAGGAACCACAGATGCAGGCCACACATATAGCTGAGGCCTCGACACCGGGGTTGGCCGGTTCCCTGAAGGGGAACCAGACCACGAGTAATCCACGACCAGCTCCCCCCCGGAGGCCGACTGTTCCCCTGACCGCTCACCCAGGTGTCCGGGCTCAGTGAGACCTCAGCCAGAGGAAACCTGCGGTCCCCCAGTCTGTACAGCAGTGGGGGGAGGCCTGGGGGAGGGCCCAAGGACCTTACCTTAAAGGACCTTGTGCAACGCCGTCCTCCAAAGGCTGGGGAAGTGCAGCCCAACAATGCAGCGTGGATTTCCAACATACGATAATCCATAGTAAAACAGGTGTTGCAATGATCAATGCTGTGGTTTGGCCCTAGGCAGGTAAAGCATCGGTTATGCGGGTCTGTTACGGTGAAGTGACTACCACAGGGCACCGATGCATAGGGGCAAGTCCCCATCTTTGAACCCCTTTGCCCCAAACCCGACATGATCTGCTGCAAACAAAAATAATAAAACAAAAGAAAAAAGACTCGATGCTGAACAGGTTTAACTACAAGAACCATGCTGAAAACAACGACGAACTTAAAACGTTGTTGAGTACTAAACCGGCAATGAGCAGAACCAGGACTGGGAGTGATGCATAAGAATATCACTGTCCCACATAGTCATGCTACTCCAACGGCAGAAAAAGCAGAACTGAGGGTTTGGAGGGGCCAGCGTCATTTACTGGCCAACCCATGAGTGCCACGTAATACGTCGGCCTCGAGGGCGGTGCCATTTCTGACACTGGCCCCTCCTCCATATAGGGAGAAAGCTTTTTAAAGCTAAAAAGCTTCCTGCGGGGCTCTAGTGCCTCCAGCTTGAACCCACCAGTAATGAACAGTGAAAACTGACACAGGTAAGATCTAGGGAGGGTGTGGGGGCCACCTACTCTTATAGAGTTTGCAAATGTCAGCAGGGGACGTCGGAAGTGGATGGCCCCCTCTGGAAGACTGCAAGCTAGAAAGTTTCCATGTTATCCTATTGCCTGACGGCTAAGTTCTACCGGTGTGGTCTGCTGCGAGATACCTTCGAAGTAAGATCAACTTATTTTCGGCCAGCACCCCCGTCACCACTGTAACAGTGCTATTTGCTGTCTCTGCCACTGTATCTGCAGTCGCAGTAGCCTTCGCAATTTTGGTGTCCATGGTAGAAATTCTATTTGCCAAATAAGCAACTTTTTTTTCCTAGTCTCTTATGGGCTTCGGAAGTGTGCCATTCGATGTTTCCGCAGTCCCCTCCGCAACGTGAATGAAAGCTGATGCTCCACCTTGCTCATACGGCTTACCCAACTTGGTGCCGCCACTATCTTGTGGAGCCTTTTTCTTTCGGTTTCCCATGGTGGCTAACACTCAAAAAAGATATCCAGCTGCTCCTCTGCACAAGCCGCATCTGTTGGTGCTATAAAATACTGTCTTTGACAGA
The DNA here is from genome assembly GCA_016271365.2 of Neoceratodus forsteri. Taxonomy (NCBI): domain Eukaryota; kingdom Metazoa; phylum Chordata; order Ceratodontiformes; family Ceratodontidae; genus Neoceratodus; species Neoceratodus forsteri. The sequence goes on from CM028129.1 coordinate 692,164,714, forward strand.
AAAATACGAAAGTTTTAATTGATTTGTCTAGCTATTATAGGAGCCCCGTTTCTAGTGGAGGGATGCTGAGGGTATCAACCATTTGTCTGTCAAATGAGGAAAAAGATACACAGTCTCCATTTGCCTTTGAGGGGTTCAAAATCTTGTTCAGGTGCACCTCTAACTCCATGGGTCACCATCCTACATATGCACATAATATTCTTCCCTCCTCTGTAGGCAGATATGTTAGAGCCCAGGCGGGCGGCATTATTTTTATTCAAATTTCCCAAGGCCTGAACAGCCTGGAAAAATCGGCACATTTTTATATGTCCTCCAATGATGGCATTTTTTCTGTGCCATCTGCTTGCTCCATTCTCAGTGCAGAAGGAGTGGCAGTGACATTATTTTCTTTAAATTTTGGGGGAGCAGACACTATTTCCAGTGCTTGCTCTAAGGCTCTTTTATTAGGGCTGCAGTGGGTGGAGCCCTGCAGACCTCTTGCTTTGAGAAAAGGACTCCCACATTCCTTGTGAAGCACAACGTGCTGGAGTGACAAAAAAAGTCACCTCCGCATCTGTGGAACACTCTGCGCTAGCACTATTTTGTTCTTTTCAGCGGTCCGTGACCACTGAAATACATAACCCCCCACCCGACCCTCTCAACACCCACCATGCCCCCCCCCCCAGAAATATAACAGTGACACTGGGGGTGCCCAATCCCCCAGTGTCTCGATTACAACTCATCTCACTGCCACGCCCCCCAACAGTGCTGTTTTTATCGTTAGGCTAAGTAGGCTGCAGCCTAGGGGCACCAGCTGTTAGGGGGCACCTGAGAAATCAGAAATGAAAATGAGATATAAAATTTGACTGAGCCTGAGCTGTCTCATGGCCCCTCCTGGGAACTCAATGTCATCTCCCCCGCCTATCTCGCCAGTCGCCACCCCCACCCCGAACTTGACTGTCTGTCTCACTCTTTCGCCCCCCAGACAGAACAGAGCAAAGACTAGTCCAGTCAGCAGACAGTGCAGTGCACACACACACATTGCTTTGATTTTTAAATCCTCCAGAAGACTACTGCATGAAGTGTGCACCCAACTGGGCAATGAAGATGCGTAAAACAGGCACAATGATGCATGCCAGCGCATGACACTAGTCTGCAGAAGTCGGACTCCCGACAGGAGTCACTGACGCGGACGGACATTGTTGTCATCGACTCGACATGGAGGTGAACTGTGATGGCCGCCGCTGTCCTGCTCACTAACTTGGAGAGAGGCAAGAGTGTATCATCTCATTCACTCTCTTATCAATCTTTCAGATGCCCACCGACGCCAAATCCGGTAATCGGATTAAGTCTTCAGTGAGTGTGTTCACTTTTACTTCCCAGACACAGAGTGACCTGCCTGCGGATTGCTGCCCTCACCTGCCCTGCCCAGCCAGTGCCTGCCATGCCCTCTCTGCTAGTCTGCTCATCTAAAATCTTACCCTCAGACCAGATGGATGGTCGGTCATGTTGCTCGGTATGGTGATGGATGATGAGTCAATCAAGACAAAACAACTAACTTAAGTTGTCAGTTGTGTACAGTGTTGCTTGTGTGAGATAAGAGATTTTGTTGATTGATCATGTCAGTCTGTGATCATGCACAGTGGTCACACAGACTGTAACAGTACAGACATGAATGATCATTCATGTCTGATCTCTAACGGTCTGTGTGACCACTGTCCCAGACACAGACACACAAGTGTGTCCAGTGTGCCCCAGTGTCCAAGTCCACTACAGTCAAATGAAACTGTGAAAGTCAGTCCACTCAAAAATAAACACTGCCTGCCAGCCTGCCAAAACAGGAATGTATACATTATTGTCTTGTCTAAATTTACTACTGTTATTTCCTGATTGTTGGGGGGTGGGGTATGGCCGGGGAAATGTGGAAAAATAATATACAAAAAAACCCCCAAAACATAATGAAAATTGATTTCACAGTCACATCACATGATACAACAGAGCTTTCCATCCTGGCCCTTCTCCAAAGTTTGGTGAAAAAGGGGTATGGGTAATGTAATGTCCTGGTCTGTCATGTGACATATGATCAGTGGGTAATGAACTGGTTGGTATTGTGAGAAAGTTCATATGCTGGCCTGGCCCCTTCCTGGCCATGGTGCATGGGCGGGGGCAGTTCACATGCCCAGGCCCCTCCTTGACATTTAGTGGGACTGTGGGACATGTTATGGTCCACTGAAGTAGTCCATGTCCTGGTCCCTCACTGACATTAGATGGTGATCTGCTGTGGCCCACAGAGGGGCAGGTCATGCCCAGACCCTCCCTGACAATTAGTGGGAATTGGTATGGACTGGTTCTCTGATGGGGCAACCATGTCCTGGTCCTTACAGATGTTTCAGGGGGAACTGATATGGTCCACAGGGGAGGGCGGCAGGGCATTCATGCACTGGCCCCTTCCTGAGTCTGACATTCACTGGGAATTGGTACGGTCCATTTGGGCAGTCGATGTCCTGATCTCCTCCTGACATTTGATGGGAAATGGTTTATTGTTCTTCAGTGAATTGTGTTGTTGCCATACCCTGAACTGAGCTGTGTTTCACAGGGGTAGGGGGGTTTATGGGTGCCATGTAAGTTAATCTGACTGCCCCTCATCACTACCCGTGCACCACGTTTTTTTTTTTTTTTTTTTTTTTTTACTTCCTCCTCAACCCTCCCACACACAAAGCAGAAATGTAACAGTGACACTGGGGGTGCCCAATCCCAGTGCATGAATCCTTTTTTTTTTTTTTTAAATCCTGTAAAAAAAAAAAAAAAAAAAAAAATCCATTGATGTCTTTTGTGGCCTTTGCACTCCGCTCAACCGACCTCCCACCAACTCGCACCCCCCCAAGCCCTTACTCATCGGGGTCCAATACCATAATCCTCTCTGGACCACAGACATCTTCACTCTTCAAAGCTAGACCAAGAACTGAGCAAACAGGTACGCGATTCAATTTATTTCAATAGTGTTTTGAACTTACTGGCACAACTTGGCCATGTCATTTATATATATTTTTTACTTCCCCCACCGACCCTCCCTCCTCAGCACCCGCCACCCCACTCCCACTCAGAAAGGTAACAGTGGCACTGGGGGGTGCCCAATCTCCCAGTGCAGGAATGCTCAGTTTTTTTGTTTTCAAATCTTCAATGCTGGACTGCGAACTGAATAAACAGGTATGCGATTCAATGTGTTTTGAACTTATTGGCATAAGTTGGCCATGTTATTATTTATTTATTTTTTTGGAAGGTCGAGGGTAAGAAAATTTGTTTACAGGAACAAAAAGCCAAAAGTGCAGCTATATACAGCTTGGCAAGTGTTTTTATGTATTTTGATTTTAGCGGTGTGCAATTAAATCCTGGGCCACAGGCCTCCGAGGAAAGTTCAAGAAGGGTTTGGGGTCTGCCAGTTTCCAAAGGTTTGAAGATTTCTTATTTAAATACCCATAGTCTTCAATCACATTTTAGTGAGATAGAGGCATGGGCCTATACAGGACAAAGTGATGTAATTGGCTTAAGTGAGACTTGGCTTAAAGACAAAGTTCCAAATGAACAAATTCAGTTGAAGGGTTATAGAATATTTTGACAAGACAGAGGGGGGAAGAGAGGGAGAGGGGTTTTATTTCACGTCAAAGACAGTTATATGGTACAAGAAATGGAAAAAGGGATTTACAATGACTTAGTTGAGTATTTAACTATTAAGATAATGTTAGGAAAACAATGGGTCAAACACATTTACTTGATTTGTTTTTACTGTTCTCCTAAAAATATAGAAAGGGAATTTTCATTTTTTTAATTCTTGATTAGGAAACACAATAATCAAAGGGAAAATTTAATGGTGGGTGATCAGAATTCTGATTGGCTGGATAAGACATTTAAAGGTAATGAAGGGAAGTTGCAAGCAATGGATTGTTTCAACTTATTAATAAGCCAACCCATTTTAACTACAAATCAGGCCATCATACTGTTATTGATTGGATGGTGACAAATCGACCTAGTAACATCTTAAAGTGGGAACTCCAAGCTGATTCAATTTCCGATCATTGCCCTTTGGTTTGTACTAGGAAATTTGGAAAGGTACACATTCCTCCGAAAATTATTGAAATAAGATTTAGTAATAGGACGGATGTATTAGGTTTTAAAAAAGAACTCGAAGATCTAAAAATTAGTGAGATGCTAAGTAGCAAAGATCCAAATCAGTTAGCAGAGTGATTTACACAGTCTCTGCTCAAAGCTTTTATGGCTCATACACCTCTTATGAGACAGAGAGTAAAGGGTTGTTATTCCCCATGGTTAACAAAAGAGTTAAGGTCCCAAATGAAGATTAGAGATAAGTCAAGGCGAAAATTTATGCAATTAAAGGATTTAAGTTCTTTAAATGATTATAAACAAATGAGAAACAAAGAGAAGAAGGAAATTAAGGAAGCAAAGTCAAACTTCTATAAACATCAACAACTGGGTAGTCTGAAAAACCCAAGAATGTTTTGGTCTTCTTTTAGAGATTTGTTCAGCCCTAAAAATAGTCATGAAATTAATAGTTTAATTGTAGGTAGTAATTTGATTACTGGGGAAAAGGAAACTGCTAATTGCCTGAATGATTTCTTGATAAGTCAGGTAAGGAAAGTTGATAAACGGGATAATGGTGTGCAGTGTGTATGGGTACACAGTACTCTAGTAGTAAGAATAATGGTGAGATAAGTTTTTTGTTTAATCCAATCCTAGAACAAGATATTGTTTCAATGTTAGAGTCTCTAGATGGTAAGACAGGTAAAGGTCCAGGCTCATTGCATCCATGGATGCCGAGTATGGTGAAAGAAGAAATTGCAAAACCTCTAACCTATTTGTTTAACTGTTTTTTTTGTTAATTCTATGTATTCACCCCCCTGTGCCGGGCATCCTTCCGGGGTGCACACTTGGCTAGGACTGCTACTCCCAGCCTCAAACCCTAGACCCCCGGTGACCTCCCCTGTCGACCAGGTGGACCCTAGCGCCTCGGAGCACCCTCTGGACCGGGCCCGCTTCTCCCCTAGCGGCCTGTCTGAAATTAGAGAGAGCCCTACCTGAGTCGACGGGTTGGCCAGGAGATCACCATGGAAGTGGGCCTGCATTGGGATGTAAATAGGGACAGACAGAAATTGAAAGTAAAAGCGCTCCATTCTTTTTATTTATTTTGTTGTTGTTGACCAGGAAATGAGGACTAGACAAGTCTGCCTGTTTTCAGCCTTGTCCTGGGGGAGGGGGATACAGATGGATGCCAAATGACATTGAACCAGATTAAGCTGCTAGTGGTATTTTTATTCTCCATTAACTGGATAGCTAAATACAATAAACCACCAAAAATTAGCAAACAATGTGGTTTACTGAAAATGATAGGAGCTATCTATATTGACCTAACAAAGGCATTCGACCTGGTCAACCACTCCATTCTCCTCACCAAACTTCACACCCTGGGTCTATCCCTGGACACAATTGCCTGGTTCAGCAGCTATCTCTCACACAGGTCCCAACGAGTGAAGATCAATGGGACGTTATCAGAGGATAGGAATGTCACAATAGGGGTACCTTAAGGGTCAATCCTAGGGCCCCAACTGTTTGGGCTATTTATAAACACCCTCCCCTGAGCCTGCCCCTCAAAAGTGCTCCTGTATGCGGATGACGAAATCACTTCACCAGTTGCCATAAGCAGGGGTCCCTCTCTGAGGGATTACAAAGTAGTTTTGAGGATCTAGAGAACTGGTTTAGTCAAAATAAACTACTGATGAACTATAAAAAGACAAAGGCCAATGCTGTTCGCTGGTGTGACAGCAAGACAAAAGGCTACTCCACTCATTCTCTTAAACAACAATGGAGAACCCCTAGAACAAGTCACCACCTTACAGTAACTAGGAGTCACACCTGATGACTCACTATCATTCACCCTCATGTGGCTAACACTGTAAAGACCATCAACATAAGATCAGGGGTACTATTAAGGCACAGGCACTACCTCACCCCTGCAACTAAACGAATGATAGTAAATAGCTCTATTGTCCCATTATGTAATAGACTACGGCCTCCTGGTTACAGTGCAGCCACTGACACAGTCCTCAACAGGGTCAGGCTAGTGCTAAACAAAGCCTGCCGATTCGCTCTAGGGACGGACAGACATACCTATTCCTGTACATTCTATGTACAAACTAACTGGCTTCCGCTGCAAGACAGAATAAAGTTTCAGATCTGCCTAATAGGGAAGAAGATATTCATGGGCCCCTCTCCCCCCCCAAAGCATTACAAAATTTACTGCTCCCAATGGAGAACTGTTACACTACCAGGAGTATGGAGAGGAATGCATTCAGTATGCCTTTCCACAGAACTAGCCAGGTCCAGTGTTCCTTTGCCTTCAGAGTTCCCCGTTGGCTGAATGGGCTCCTGGAATCACTGCTGAACCTTCCCAAATTGGGTCAATTCAAAAAGGAATTGAAAAAAATGCTGGCGCTCAGGAACAGCTGTGACTGTCACCTCTGATTACTATGTCTGTTATGCCCAGCATCTCCACATTTTAAACCTTATGTCTTCTGTTTCCAATGTATTTGTAAGACAATGTACTTACCTAAATGAACTTGCCTTAATACATTACTGACAGCTGTTGAAGCTGTTTCACTCAAAGAACATGCTCCCTGGAGCTGCTCTCTGTACCCTAACCACAGATAACTTATTGTATGTATCCCGCTCTACTGTACTTTGTATCACCTAGACAATGCTCTGCTGGAGCTGCCTCCTGTACTCTAATCCTTAGATTTTCCATTGGTTGCATTGATCTTTATGTGTCAACCAATACTGACGTGGAACCTTTGTAAACGAGCTCCTAAGCTCAAAGGTGTAACATCAGAATAAATAAAACATATATTTTTAATTAATTTATTTGTACATTGGTCAACCTTTAAGCTAAGGGCTCATTTGCAAAGGTTCCACGTCAAGTACTGTAGCAAACAGATTGGGATACAGACAGTAAAGATGAACATTTGTCAATACAATCAGTAAATTGGATACATGCAGCTCAGGTGAGCATTGTCAAAGTAACAATAATCAAATATACAATGCAATTTATGTTTTAATAAATAAATTAGTTGAATACTGTAGATGTAATTACTCCCAAGATTAGTTCAGTTGGAAGAGGGGGATGGTGGGAGTGGGAGAAAAGTTTGCAGGACACTGGTGGGCTGGCGGGGAGGGGGTAGACTGGATAGATGGCTGGCCAGGGTCAAGTTAGAGTTAGAATAGGCATCTGCATGAGGAGTCTTGCGTGAGTTCCTTCTTGAGGGCACTCTTGAACAGAGACATTTTTGGTAGCTCAGAGATGGAGGTAGGGAGGTTGTTTACCCGGTGTGCTGCATGGTAAGCAAATGATCGTTGACCCTGGTTTGTTCTATATTTGGGGACTACCAGTGCATGTCTTGCCATGCTCCTGGCAGTATACTGGTTGTGGACAGGGTGTAATAGTGAGGCCACGGGGATGGGGGTGGTGGGGTAAGTCCAGCAAGTGTTTTTGGGCCCAGTACGATACACTGGTACTTGCTAAGTGTTCCCGCAGGGGAAGCCAGCCAGTGAAGGAATATAGGGTAAAGCTATGTGTGAGTCTGTCAGAGCCCATGATGAATCGGCAGGTCTTACTGAACAGTTCACTTACCCTATCCAAGGCAGTGTCAGAGGCTGCCCTGTAAACAGCGATACCGTAATCGATGAATGTGAGTAAAGAGCTTGCTACAGCTAGGCACCTGGCCTCATGGGTTAGGTTCAGGTGCTGCCTAAAGAGGGCCCCTGCTTTTCTGTTGGCTAGACTAACAATGTTGTCCACATGCTCTGTGAAGGTGAGAGACTCGTCCAGTGTTACCTTCAAGTATCTAAAAGTAGACACCTGTTCTAGCGAGAATCCCAGTGCATTCAGGATGGTCAGGAAGTATTTCTCCTTAGATGGGTACTGGCAAAGAGCATGATTTTAGTTTTTTATAATTAAGGGCAAGCTTAATCTGCTTGAACCAGTGTTCAAGGGACTTGAAGCTGCTTTGAAGCTCCCTGGAGATGACTTCATGCTGAGGGCTGCTCTTGAAGATGACCACATCATCAGCACAGAGTAGCATCTGTGTTTGAGGACAAGCACCTAGAAGGCCATTAATAAACAGATTGAAAGAAGAGATCCTAGTATTGATGATCCCTGTGGAACTCCTATTGAGACCCATTTTGCATTGAAGAGCACTCCATTGATCTTACCCTTCTGTATGTGTCCAGAAAGGTAAATATTGTACTGTTCCCTTGGGGGAGACCTGCCTGAAGTAACATTTTGGAAGGTTACTGCTATGTTTCTTTGTGCCTTCAGCACAGTTACCCAAGGTTCCCAAACCTGTGGGCAGTACTGAGGTTAGGTCAGTGAAAGCAGAATTGAAGGCATTTGCTATGTCAGCCGGGGTTGACAGCACTAGAGTATTGCTGATGAGCACGTCTGGGGGTGACCGGTCGACTCTGCCCATTAGATTCTTTATGCACTGCCAGAATTTCTAACTATCACCCCAGCACTGCCTTTGCTGGGTATTACAGAAGTCTGCTTTGGCCTTCCTTATTAGTTGTGTGCAATTGTTTCTGCCTCACAGTACCTTTGTAGGTTTCTTGGGGACCCAGTGACTTTGGCTAGGCTCCACAGATTATCCCTGTCCCTCATTAGGGCATGTAGAGAGTGTGTGATTCAGCTAGTGGATGTGCCTTTTACTTTACGCCTTTTGAGTGGGACAAATTTGTCACACACTTCTGTGAATCTGCTACAGAAGTAGTTCAAGGCCAAGTCTACTTCTTATGTAGCATCCAGAAAGCTCCAATCAGTTTGGGCTAGATACATCTTGAAGGGTGCAACCCAGTCTTTATGGAGGACCCCATAGGTTATGGTTCGGGGAGGGGGAGATGTGCCTTTAGAGGATGAACAAACCACTCACACAGGACCGGTGAGTGGTCACTAATGGCATACTGCAGTACCTGGACATTAGTTAACCGCTCAGGGTGGGTGGTTAATACCCAGTCAATTAGAGTTTTGGTACCGGTTTTGTAAGTTCACTCGAGTGTGCTCCCCAACAACCTGAGTGAGGTATAGGCCAGAAATGAGATCTTGGTACACTGAGCTAGACTTGGCTGACCAGTTTACATTAAAGTCTCCTAGTATAATAGATTCAACAGCTGAGCATGTCCGGGAGCAGTGGCTAGCAAAGGATTCCATGCCTGATGAGTGTTTTCCTGGAGGAATATAGACTGCCATCACTGTTAAGATCTCGCAGCCCACTGCCCTGTCAGACCTGGATGGCAAGGCACTCACACTGATTGGTAGTTGAATTCATTTGCACATTCTGTGCTTGCAGACTAGTGGTAAGGTATATATGGCACCCACCTCCTCTTTTTCCCATTTTGACCTGCCTAAAAATGTTATAGCCACACAAGGCAATCTCTGGGTCTCAAATTCTATTGTTCAGCCATGTTTCAGTGACGGCAAAGTCCGGTTGGACATGTTCAACCCAGGCTTCTAAAAATGGTAGCTTAGGAAGCAGATTACCAATGCTGAACAATGCTATCCTAAACCTGCCATCACGGCTAGGGGTAGCTCCCTTCCCGACAGTGGGGCCAGAGTTAGGGTGGACATTTCCCAAGATGAGAAGGAGCATTATCATCAGCCTCTTACAGTTGGGTCTACTAGTTGGGGGCTGCCAGGTCAGCCTGTGACTTGGGCATATTAGTGTGAGAGAGCTAAAAGTAATGTAATAAATAAAAACACTAGGTAAATAGTGAAGAAAATAACAGTGGTAGCCAGAAGGGCATTCTCCGGTTCTTGGGAATCAAATGGGAACTGGAGGAACTGTAAGTTACAGGAAAAAAACTCTAGTAATCAAGAGCACTGAAAAGCTTTTATAATAACTGGGTATCATTTTTTTCCTTAGGGAAACCCGGTTATAATTCACCATTATAACCAGGGGGTTATAACTGCAAACACACTCTGGGTGTCCCTTGTTTCGTGCATGTACCAGACACCACTACTTTCCGCCAGACACTTTACTGCCATTTGGACTCGATGGTAAGTTAGTTAAAAAAACAGTCACTGGGCTAAAATACTTTTAAACTGCACTGCTTTAAAAAATATGAAGAAAATACGTAAAGGGGTTTCTTTCAGCAGCAGCTTCTAACCACAAAACCTGACCGGACCATGGCTGTACAGAGATGTCTTTTTATTTTATATAATTGCTGTGGTGAAAAAATGATACCCAGCAATTATATATGTAACCCCCACCCAGGTATGCTGTTTCTATCTGACAGCTCTACCTGGTGGGCTGGGTTCGGGGAGGAATATGTCACTCGGCACATTGGCTAGGTTTGGCTACTCTGCACAGGGGCACCCAAGTAACTCCGGACAAAGGAAGCAATAACTGTAATGTCCAATACCAGAAGTAGGATTCTAAAGTGTGGCTTTTATTCACATCCAACAGAATAAACAAAGCATAGATGGCCCCCCATGGGGCTACACTCCTGGTAATGCAGATTTAAGGAGACCAGAACACATCCTCATCACATTAGCCCTCAGGCTCTGAAACACATTGGGCACACAGCCCGAACTTGTATGCTGCTCTGGGTTTTCCCTGGCTCGGCTCCCTTGCCAGCCACTTGGACACTTTCCATATAGCATGGAAACATTTACTGGTGGCTCCCTAAACCACCTATGAGCACTTGCTCCATAAGGAATCTTCCTCATCAATCCCACGTCTGGTACTTTCCTCAGGCACTGGCCAAGTACCTGAGAGAAAGCAACAGGTATCCCAGAGCAAATCCATGAGGTGAATCTGGTTACTACTGATGGGGGTCTCCACCTCTCGCTCCCATAATTCATACCATCATTTCTCTGGACTGTAACACCTCATCCTTTAAAACACTTTGCTGTGTAGATTCTTTTAAATGTATGCCACATTCAATCTACTGTCTTTACATCCCATTTGTGCGGAACTTGGACATACTTAATAAGAGGCTGTGTCCATTACTCTAGACCCCCCACTGAGTTAAGCAGTCCAATCCCCACATCTTCCAAACTGTACTTGGCTATCTTTTCCTGACCCCACAGTAACAGTCACTTTAGTTTCATTTTGATTCAGGTGAAAACACATGGCCCTTTAGCCGAGCGAACTCACCCCTTGGTTGCAGGTGCCCCACAGGCATTTTCTCCTCAAAGAACTCTCGTCCAGAGCGTCTGGTGCCTCAGCACAAACTTAAATCAGGCAGCTTCTTTTCTCTAGCCGGACCGGGGGGTTGACCCTGGAAGCAGGCCGATTCCTTCCCCCCATCCCCGCAGGGATGGAGCCCTGAACCACTGAAAGCGGTCTCCACCACTTCAATGTGCTCTTCTTGTGTTCCTCTTCAGGTGAGAACACACACCTATACAACAAAAAATAACTCTTTGACAGAGCTTAGAGCTCTGAGGGCCTGCTTACAGCAGAGCACCTCTTCTACTGACTGCCACAGACTCTACTGAACTGACTTCAAATTCCCCAACGTTCTACTCTAACCTCCAACTGCAACATTCCAGTGTGGCTTATGTAGCTGCGATAGTTCTAAAATGATGTCATCCCTCAGTCTCAGCTGAGACTGAGAACAGAGTGAGACAGTGTGAAATCCATTTAACTGGAGTTTCACAAGCTGCCTTCCCTGCCTACCACTAGGTCTTACTGGGATTCTAGTAACCTCGGATAACATGGGGGTTACATATAAAAAAAACCAAAAACATGGGGTTGTGTGTAAAACCCGAATTTTACACATACCCTCAATGTTAGATGCCTAAATAAACCCCTTGAGCTTTGCTCTCGGGGTTTATGTAGCATTCAACACCTCAGATATGTGTAATATTCTTGTTAAGCACATAACCCCATGTATTATTCTATATACAATAAATGGTGACCCCCTATAATGACTGGATATCCAGCTCTGATAAAACGCCATAATAATCCGTTGAATTCTGTAATAACTAGGTAGCGGGTTATTATGGCGTTTTCCTCCTCCTGCTCTCACTTGACTGTAATTATGCGAGTATGGCGGCTACTCAGGGACATGCCTGCTCGCACAAATACAGCTTACGGTTTTTCTCTCAGTTGAAATCTTGCACCAGTTATTATAAAATAATGTCTGTGTGGGTTTAGCGCATCCACATTTCCTTTGGTATTACACTGAAGCTAATGTCTTATATGAGTGGTTTCACCAAAACCAATATAAATACTCCTGTCAGACTGAAAGTAGCTATATCCCGTATGACACATTTAAACATGTTATACTCAGGTTATCAACAGTCAGAAATACAAGATACATGTTGGACCACTACGACAACTTGCGTACTATGAACAAGATTAAAACAATAAAAATCCAGAACAAAGTTTTCCCCTTAGAACCCATTTATATGAATGGTCTTTTTTAAACTCTCAACAACAGACATAGCATTCAAACAATGGTATATGAAGGGCATGAAAGAAATGAATTATATAATAGCGAAGGCTTTATGGACTTTGAAACAATAAGAGACACATATATTTTAACCAATAATCACTTCTTTAGATATCTGCAAATTAGAGCCTTCATAGAAAAAAGGGGGAACTTTTCCGCTATACCACAAACTAACAGCCTCGAAAACTTACTACTGCATTCCTCTAATAAAAAATTAATCTCACGATTGTACTCTGTTATATTAGAGAAATGTAGATATAATTTGCAGCTATTAAAAACAAAATGGGAAACTAAAATAGGTCACAACATTATGGAGAATGAATGGAATCAGATTTTAGATACAACACAACTAGGCATCCAATCCTCAAAACTTATACAAATATTTTTTAATATTATTCACAGAATATATTATTACATCTCATAAAATAAACCTAAGCATCCCAATTATTGTCCAAGATGTAATTTATAAAACACAACGTAGAAACATAGATTAAAGATAGATCAAACTCATGGTCAGATGGAAGGAAATTCTGGCAAAGTCTCTCTGAAGTTATAGGGAAAAAGTCCAACGCAACTCCTAATATGCTAAAGGTTGATGGCAGCAACACCCTGGACGCCACCACAATTGCCAACACTTTCAATCTTGCATTCACTGACCTCAGCCATGTGCTTCCCTCTAACTTCTTTGACACCAACCAAACCACGGCCTCCCAATATCAACAGACTCCGGATACAAATTTTCCATATTTCTATTTCAAGGCAGTTACTGAAATGATGCCAAAAAATACCTCCTCAAGGTGCTCGGAAAATCCAGATCAAGCAGGAAAACACTTGACTTGAAGCTCATCGTCCTCACACTTGACGATGTCCTGCACCCTCTTACCAAGATTATTAACCGGTCCCTCATGCTCTCCCAGTTCCCGCTCAAGTGGAAGTCCGCCCTTGTGACCCCAAAACACAAGTCTGGGGATAGGACATTACACTGTAACTATAGACCCATCTCCATCCTACCCCCTTTATCCAAAGCTCTTGAAAAAATCGTCACTGACCAATTGGTGGAGTACTTGGAGAAATACAACAGGCAGTGCCCACAGCAATACAGCTTATGCCACAGATATAGCACCACCTCTGCCCTCCTTGAATTTACAGGCCACATTCATCTAGCACTAGACCAAGGACAACTTGCTGAAGCCACCTTTATATTTATAGACCTCTCGAAGGCCTTCGATACAGTCAACCATCCATTACTACTGGAACAACTTGGCAACTTAGGGCTTTCTCATGACACTTTACAATGGTTCAACAGTTATCTCTCCAACCGGTCACAAGTTAAGATTGGTGACTACCTCTCCTCCAAACTACCTGTCTGGGCTGTTGTTCCCCAAGGGTCAATATTGGGACCCCTTCTTTTCAGCATCTCCCTGAACAATCTCCCTTCTGCCTGTGATGAAAACATTATTCTGTATGCTGATGACACAGTGATTTTCTCTAAGAATTCTGACCCCTCCCTCTTGTAGAAACAACTGCAGGAAAGTTTCAAGCAAGTTGAGGCCTGGTTCGTCTCACAGAAACTAGTGCTAAATTACAAGAAAACAAAGACTATGCTGTTCCATGGCACACATAACAAACATAAACACCAACAGCTGGCAATCAAAAACAGCTCAGGTGTGACCCTGGACCAGACAGAGACTTTCAAATACCTTGGTATAAACCTGGACCCTATTCTGTCCTTCTCTAGCCATTATCGATTCAGTTGCGAAATCTATAAATATCCGTATAGGCCTTCTCTATAAACAGAGACACTGCCTGACACCTGATGCCCTTAAGCTAGCAATACACAGCTCTATTGTCTCCATCATTGATTATGGGATTGTTATCTATGGAGCAGCCACAGCTATAGCACTACGGTGAATTCTTACAGCGCTGAATACGGCCTGCAGACTGCTTACTGGTGCTGCCCACCACATGCATACCTGCGACCTCTACGAGCAGACAAACTGGCTACAACTTCAGGGGAGGATTTCCTTCCAAACCTGCCTACTAGCAAAAAAGTCATTGATGGGACTCATGCCCCCTGGGGTTCAGTCTCTCTAAGCCCAGCCAACCACCCCTCTACACAAGAAACTCTGACAACTATTCTCTGGCTGTTCCCCACTGTCGCATCGCCCAAGGCCAGTGGTCTTTTGCAGGTAGAGCCCCTAAGATGTTTAACTCCCTGGGCAGCGAACTCACCAACTTAGGCACCCTCTGCTCGTTCAAACACAAGCTACGTTAAACGCTTGTGTCCAGAGCCACCTGTGACTGTTTCTCCTAACCTCCCAGGTATTCACTTCTGTGCTTCGCACCTTTCTACTATCACCACCTCTGCCTGCCACCACCCTCTCCCCTCCCCATATCTACCCCTGCCTCTCTCACTAGCCCAGGTCCACCACCTTCCTTTCTTACCCTCCTTCAACTCCCTTCCTCGCTCCCTTTTCTAATCTGTTCACCCCACCCAATGCTGCACTTGTTCCCCGATCCTTGCCTCCCACCCACCTCTCCTCCTACCTCCCTCCCATTTACCCCTCTACACCCACTCTCTCTTCCGCTTTCCCACGCTACCTGGCACAATTGGCAGCAACTCAGTTTTTTCCACTCTACCTTTCCCTTTGACAATGCCCTACTGGCAGCTTTAATTCATGTAAATATTATTTGTTGTGACTCATCATTCTTAAATGTATGCCTGATTATGTTATTCTAACTGTTATTCATATCACCTGTAGCTTTAGACCATGTATACCCTGTACTGAATTTTGTATTCAAACTGCTTGCCTGCTGATCTCACACAAACTGTACTTCTATTCTTTTTATACTGACGTGGAACCTTTGTAAAAGAGCCATTGGCTCAGAGGTGTTTATCCGAAATTCTAATAAAAAGAGTTGGACAGCAGATAAGGACTGCTTGGCCCACCTAGTCTTCCCATTTCCCTACCTACAGGATAAGCTGCAGATCCTGGTTAACCAACAGCCTATTTCTTCCTACCCCCACAAGAATTGTCTTATGTCTGTCCCATGCATTCTTGAATTCTCCCACAGTTTTAGACCCCACAACCTCCTCAGGAAGGCTGTTCCATGCGTCCACCAACCTCTCTGTGAAAAAATACTTCCTCACATTGCCCCTGAGCCGTCCCCCCCCCCCCATCTTCAAATTGTGCCCCCTTTTTTTTTGCACATCTCTTTTTCATAAATATGCTACCCTCTTGGACTTTGCTGATTCCACTGAGGTACTTAAAAGTTTCTATCATGTCCCCCCTCTCCCTCCTTTCCTCAAGGGTATACATATTAAGCTCCTTTAGTCTCTTGTATGGCTTCTCTTGCAGACCCTGCATCATTTCAGTTGCCCTCCTCTGGACTGCCTCCATCCTGTCTATGTCCTTGCGGAGATGGGGTCTCCAGAACTGGACACAGTACTCCAGATGGGGTCTCACCAACTGTCTGTACAGAGGGATAACAACTTCCTGTTTTCTGCTGGTGATGCCCATCTGATGTGATTACTCCAGGTCCCTTTCCATTTTTGTTGTTTTTACTACCTCACCCCCCCCCCCATTGTGTAATCTTCCCCTGGGTTTTTGTTTCCCAGGTGCATTATTTTGCACTTCTTTGCACTGAATCCAAGCTGCCATACTTCTGACCATTCCTCCAACCTTGCCAAGTCCCTTCTCATCCTTTCCATGCCTCCTTGTGCATCAACCCTGTTGCAGATCTTTGCATCATCTGCAAAGAGGCATACTTTTCCTTCCAGTCCCTCTGCAATATCACTTATAAAGACATTAAAAAGGACTGGACCCAGTACTGAACCCTGTGGTGCCTACTAGTAACCCCTCTTTCTTCAGAGTGGACTCCATTTACAATTACCTTCTATGTCCTGTTGTCCAGCCAATGTTTTACACAGGCTACCACCCTGGGATCCACTCCCAGGCTGGTTAATTTGATTATTAATCTCTTGTGTGGGACTGTGTCAAATGCCTTGCTAAAGTCTAGGTAGGCCATGTACACAGCCCCTCCCTGGTCTACTACTTTGGTCACCCAGTCAAAGAAATCAATTAGATTCGTCTGACATGACCTTCCCGCTGTGAACCCATGCTGCCTTGGGTCCTGTGCCCCACTTTCCTCTAGGTACTCAAGAAAAAATTACTCACCTTAGTAATGTTGTTTCTTCTAATGGAGTCTTGCTATATTATGACATATGGAGTGAGTCCCAACCTTCGAACTGCTCCGGAGGTGAGAGAAGTTAACTTTCCATGCCAGGCATGGAACTCTGAGCACGAGCTCGGTTGAAAACTCTGTCTGTTGTTCTTCAAACTCAAACTGTCAGATCTTTACGAGCAAAACTCACTAAGGTTCTGTGTGGAAGCTGTAAACCTACACCAGCCAACTGGCTACTAAATATAAGAACACATTTTTTGGTCCCAAAACAAAGACTCAAGTCAGGGGACCCAAAAATGAAAACACACACCCAATCACCCCAAAAGGAGGGTGAAAAAATAAGGTGGGCATCTACTAAGTGCCAACACTGCACTGCCCACCCACATCCCAAAAGCAGAGGTTCTGAGAGCACGAGGGGAGGTCATAATATAGCAAGACTCCATTAGAAGAAACAACATTACAAGGTGAGTAATTTTTTCTTCAAACAACATGAAGTCTTGCTACATTATGACATATGCAGACTACACAGCAGTACCTCCATGGAGGAGGGACAGAACCTACTTAGGAAATAGGCTCTGAAGCACAGCTGTGCCAAACCGAGCATCACTCCTAGCCTGGATGTCCAGGGAGTAATGCTTGGTAAAAGTGTGAACTGTTTTCCAGGTAGCTGCTTGACATATCTCTAGGATAGGGATGTCCCTGGCAGCAGCCAGAGACGCAGCTGTACCTCTGGTAGAGTGAGCCTCAGGCCTGAGGGAGGAACCTTACCCAGTTTTTCATAGCAAAACTGGATACAAGAGACAATCCACCTGGCAATGGATCTTTTAGTGGCAGGTTTCCCTTTACCAACCTCACCATAAGTGAGGAACAGTTGGAGGGAGTCAAACCTGTGACCCTTGGTACGTTCTATGTAGTAACTAAGGGCTCTTTTGACATCTAAACTGTGCAGTCTCCTCTCACCAGAGGAGGAATGGTCAGTGAAGTACACAGGGCGAGACACAGATTGATTAAGGTGGAAGTCTGAAACCACCTTAGGCAAGAACTTTCTGTTAGTCCTGAGGACCACCTTATCTCTATGAAAGGAGATAAAATCAGGCTCCACTGACAATGCTTGTAATTCACTTATGCGCCTGGCAGAAGTGATGGCTACCAAAAACACAGTTTTCCAAGTCAAGTACTTAAGCTCTGCTGAAGACAAGGGCTCAAAAGGGGGTTGCATAAGCTGGGCAATGCAAATATTAAGATCCCAGGCAGGGGCAGGGTCCCTGAATGGAGGGTTGGTGTGAAGCAACCCCTTGAAAAACTTGGAGAATACAGGATGAGCTGAAAGAGAAGAGGGTTTACCTGCTGATAAGAAAGCAGACACGGCTGCCAGGTGCACTTTTAGGGTAGCTGGTCTCAGCCCAAGTATTCAAATGCACCATATAATCCAGGACTTGGGTAAGTCCGTAGATTCTGGGAAATCTGTCCAGAGCACCATATGGAAAATCTCTTCCATTTGGAATTATAAGTAGTCCTGGTGGAAGGCTTCCTAAGCCTTCAATATATCCAATACACCTTGGGAGAGGTGTAGGTCAGCAAACTCTAACTCTTCAAGAGCCAGGCCTTGAGATTGAGAGATTTGAGGTTCGGGTACCAAACTCTCCCCTGAGCACAGGTTAACAGGTTGTGATTCCTGGGAAGACACAGGGGAAGGTGGACTGCTAAGGACATAAGGAGTGGGTACCAGGGCTGTCTGGCCCAATCTGGAGCAATCAGGATCATCTTGCAGGGTTGAGATCTGATTTTGACTAGCACCTTGAACAGAAGAGGGAAGGGGGAAAGCATAGAGAAACTTCCCTTCCCAACTGAGAAGGAAGGCATCCAGAGGGACTGAGCCCAACACTGGGGGCCTGCAGCAAAAAGGGGAAGTTGGTGATTGTCTGGGCTGCAAAAGATCCATCTCGGGGTGCCCCATCTGGCAAATACTACCTCCAGTACTAGGGGATCCAGTGACCATTCGTGATGGCCCTGGGAAATCCTGCTGAAAGCATCTGCCAGGACATGTCCTTGCCTGGGAGGTGAACTGCAATAAGGAAGGTGTTTAGAGAGTAAGCCAGAGACCACAGCTTCATTGCTTCGGTGCACAGGGCCATAGACCGAGTGCCTTCTTGCTTGTTGATGTACCACATTGTGGTGGTATTGTCTGTTCTGACCTGAATAACTTTGTTTTGAACAGATCTGGAAAAAACTTGAAGTGCTCGAAAAACTGCTCTGAGTTCCAACAGATTGATGTGGAGCAGAGATTCCTGAGGGGACCACAATCCCTGGGTAGTGAGGTCGCCTATGTGAGCTCCCCACCCCAAGAGGGATGCATCTGTAGTAAGGATTAAGGAGTGAGACTGAGGGGCTTAAGGGGACCCCTGTCTCAGATTGCTCTGGTCCTGCCACCACTGAAGGGCTTGGATCACGGTTCGAGTCACTGGGATCAATTTGGTTAGAGGGTCTCTCCTTTGAGACCAAAAGGCTTTCAAATGGAACTGGACGTCCCTCATCTGAAATCTTGCTCCCTGCACTACTGCTGTAGAAGCAGCCATGTGCCCCAGGAGCTGCAGAAAATGCCTTGCTGGTCGAGAGACCTGCAGGGTGAAAGAGGAGGCCAGAGAGACCAGGGTCCTTGCTCTTTCCAGAGGAAGGAAGGCTCTGGCCTCTTTGTGTTCAGTTCTGCACCTATGAAGGTGAGAAGCTGGACAGGCTCTAGAACTGACTTTGGAAATTGAGAAGGAAACCTAGAGATGTGAGCAGTTGCTGAGTTACCTGAAGATGTAATTTGACTTGGTCTGGAGACTGGCCTACTATGAGCCAGTCGTCCAGGTAAGGAAAGATGGCAATCTTTTGCCTTCTTAAGTGGGCAACTGCTACTGCCAGGCATTTTGTGAATACCCTCGGGGCAGAGGTGAGGCCGAAGGGCATTGCTCTGAACTGGTAATGGCCTGAGGGCAGTTCGAATCTGAGGTACTTTCGATGGGAGCTTCTGATAACATGGAAGTAGGCATCCTTGAGGTCCAGGGACGCTAGCCAGTCCCCTGGCCTTAGAGAGGGTAAAATAATTCCCAGAGTCACCATTTTGAATTTTGGTTTTAAAAGGTGCTTGTTTAGGTATCTGAGATCCAGGATGGGCCGCCATTCTCCTGTCTTTTTTGGGGTAAGGAAGTACCTAGAGTACAACCCTTTGCCCTGGTGTGAGGTGGAACCCTTTCCACAGCTCTGAGAGCCAGGAGGGTAGAAACTTCTGTCTCTGGGGCAAGTGCCTCTGATGGATTTGCAGGTGGAAAGGACCTGGTTCTCATCTTTGGAAATTTTTGGAAGCTGAGAACCAGTCCCTGAAGCTACTTCCAGGACCCACTTGTCTGATGTTAAAGACTTCCAGTCCTGGACAAAGTAAGCCAGCCTGCCCCCTACAGGTAGTGGAGCATCGGCCCTGGCCACCCCACCAGGGTGCCTGCTTGGCAGGGGCTTTAGGCTGAGGGGTGGAAGCAGGTCTGCTTGTACCCCATCTGCCTCTCCCTCTAAAGAACCCCCTCTGGGCATAAGTTGAAGAGGAGGCCTGGGCTTGGTAAAAAGGCCTATGAAAAGGTCTGCCCCTGCCCCTGGAAGGCTGCCTTTGAGGAGTGGCCTGCCTTTCCTTGGCCTGTGCACTCCTATAGGTGGTCCTATACTCATCCATTTTCTTCATGTAATTCTCTGTCTGCTCCCCGAACAGAGAGTTACCCACAACAGGAAAATCCATGGCCTTAGTCTGGGTATCCTGCGACAGGCTAGTACATCTGAGCCAAGCCATCCTGCGAAGAGCCACAGATGTAGCCATGACTCTTGATGACACATCATTAGAGTCCACTGCAGCATGAAATTGCACCTTAGATGCCTCAATACCATCAGCAGCCACCTGCTCCAGCTCCTTGCAAGCTGGCCAGGGACCTGCTTTGCTAGAGCCACAACGGTGTCCCATCTGGATTTCTGGTATGTAGCAACATAAGCCATATAATTTGCCTGTCTGAGTCCCAAGGATGCTGCCATGTACTGTTTCTTTGCCATGGCATCAATCCTCCTGGAGTCCTTGTCAGGGGGGTGTGAAGCCAAGGGAATATTTGCCTTGTCACAGGCTGCAGCCTGCACTACCCCAACATGGCTGCATTGTTGTGTAAGGAACTCCGTATCAGAGCCTGACAATGTGTACCTCTTGTCCATTCTTTTATCCACAGGAGGTATAGTGTGAGGAGTTTTAGAATTTTTACTGTCTGTTTCCCAAAAGATTTATGCAAAGGAATAGACAGTCTCCTAGACTCTGGGATATCCATCATTTCTACATAGTCAGGCTCCTCTTGATCATCCACAGCTTCCTCCATAGGGAGCTGGAGGGTTTCAGCCACTTTTTTATAAAACATAAAATGAGAGGAGGACTCAGAAAGCCTAGGGGAGACACTCCTGAAGGTCTGTCTGGGGAGATGTCCGGTTCAATGGGCACATCCAGACCTTCAAATCCACATTCACTCTCCTCATACTCCTCGGTTCATAAAATTCCTCTAAATCATATTCTTGAACGGTGGAACCCGACGAGCCGTCTGCGCTTACCTGATGGTGCTGGTTCGGTCGGAACGGAAAGCTGACTGACAATCTAATCATGGGCTATTTCTTCAGCGGCTGGAGAGAGAAATTTTGGCTCCACATCTGCTGATTTTCTAGTCCTTTACTGGAACCGACTCCTCGATGGCTCTCCTTGCCAAGAAGTCTGCGCCCTGGTCAGAGGCACTCCCTCGGTTCAGGTTACAACCCGAACCGGGCGTAGCTCACATCGGGTCGCGGACTTTTAGCCTCCTTTCCTGAGCCTACCAACTCTCTTATCCAGGGTAGCTGCAGGAAAATTAGTGCAAATCAGGCAGTCTGCATTGAGGTGGTCAAACCCCAGACAATAAACACAGGTGGTGTCAGGGTCAGCCTTGGCAAAGGCTTCCCCACAAACACTGCAGTGTTGAAACCTAGTGGGCCCGGTTTTTCTTTTGGGTTTCTCAGACATAGTGCCAGCCTAACCAAAACTTGCCCGTTTATGGCAATCCGCTAAGCAAGACTCTCTTATCGGTTCCCAACTGTGTCATGGGTCGTGGAAAAAACCGTAATGAAATCCGTTTTTTTTAGAACCGATAAGAACCGGGAACCGCACTCTAAAAGACAAATTAATGTATTTACAACAACCTGATCGGTTCAAACCGAACCGATAATACCGTTTACAAGTTCCACATAGAAAGTAAATGTAAAACCTATCTACTACTTACAATACCACAGACAGAGCTTGAACTGACCGGTTGCGGTTTAAATTCGGTTAAAAAACCGAAATATTAATACTTTAACCATGAAAATGAACCGAGCGGAAGGAGAAATCTGCGGAGCGACTGTTCAGTGAGGCGGAGTAAAGAATCTGACAGTTTGAATTTGAAGAACAACAGACAGAGTTTTCAACCGAGCTTGTGCTCAAAGTTCCATGCCTGGCATGGAAAGTTAACTCTTTCACCTCCGGAGCAGTTCGAAGGTTGGGACTCACTGCATATGTCATAATATAGCAAGACTTCATGTTGTTTGAACAATTCTTTCCTTCGGAAGTGATTCTATCACTTTCCCTACCACAGAGGTCAAACTGACATGTCTGTAGTTTCCTGTCTCTGTCTTGCTCCCACTTTTGTGAAGGGGAATTACATCCGCCTTCCTCCAGTCCTCAGGTGCCACACCATCCTCCCATGATTTGTTAAAAAGGGTAGTCAGTGGTGTCTCTAGTTCTCCCCTTAATTCTTTTAGAATTCTGGGGTGAATTTCATCAGGCCCCATTGCTTTGTCCACCTTCAGTTTTAGGAGTTCTTTCAGAACCCTTTCTTCTGTGAAAGGACAGGGGTTGACCCCCATCCAGAGTGCTTCTGTTAATTGGATTAGGCACCTCCCCCTCCTCCTCTTTTGTGAATACTGAGCAGAATTATTTGTTCAGTATCCCTGCTTTTTCACTGTCCCTCTCTGCCCACCCACCGTCCTTTCTATTCAGCCTCACTGTCCCTCCCTTTGTCTTTCTACGCTCCCTGATGTACCTATAAAAGGTTTCATCCCCCTTCTTAACCGAGTTAGCCATCTTTTCCTCAGTTTGGGCCTTTGCTATTCTGACTTCCCTCCCTGCTTCATTCTGCCTTAACTGTTACAGTTCACTGTCCTGCTCCTTCTGTGTTTTCTTATACTTCCTAAATGCTATCTTTTTCTCCTTAACCTTCCCTGCCACCTCTTTTGAGAACCATAGTGGCTTTTTCTTTCATTCTGATTTGTTTATTTGATTCACATTAATGCTTGTTGCCTCTGTGACGGCAGTTCTGATGTTTCCCCATTGTTGCTCCACCCCTCCTTCAGCCTGTTTGCTAGTGCTTTTCTAAGGCACTCTCCCGTCTTGCCAAAGTCAACCCTCATGAAGTCCAGTACCCTCTCCCAGGCTGGCTAATTTGTTTATTCATCTTTTGTGTGGGACTGTGTCAAATGCCTTGCTAAAGTCTTGGTAGGCCACATCCACAGCCCCTCCCTGGTTTACTACTTTGGTCACCCAGTCAAAGAAATAGATCAGATTCGTCTGACATGACCTTCCCGCTGTGAATCCATGCTGCCTTGGGTCCTGTGCCCCGCTGGCCTCTAGGTACTCAACAATTCTTTCCTTCAGAAGTGATTGCATCATTTTCCTTACCACAGAGGTCAAACTGACAGGTCTTTAGTTTCCTGCCTCTGTCTTGCTCCCACTTTTGTGAAGGGGAATCACATCCGCCTTCCTCCAGTCCCCAGGTACCACACCATCTTCCCATGATTTGTTAAAAAGGGTAGTCAGTGGTGTCTCTAGTTCTCCCCTTAATTCTTTTAGAATTCTGGGGTGAATCCTGTCAGGTCCCTTTGCTTTGTCCACCTTCAGTTTTAGGAGTTCTTTCAGGAACCCTTTCTTCTGTGAAAGGACTGGGATCGACACCCCTATCCAGAGTGCTTCTGTTAATTGGATTAATTACCTCCCCCTTCTCCTCTTTTGTGAATACTGAACAGAAGCATTTGTTCAGTATCTCTGCTTTTTCACTGTCCCTCTCTGCCCACCAACTGTCCATTCTATTCAGCCTCACTATCCCTCCCTTTGTCTTTCTACGCTCCCTGATGTACCTATAAAAGGTTTCATCCCCTTCTTCACCGAGTTAGCTATCTTTTCCTCAGTTTGAGCCTTTGCTATTCTGACTGCCTTCCCTGCTTCATTCTGCCTTAACTGGTACAGTTCTCCATCCTGCTCTTTCTGCGTTTCCTTATACTTCCTAAATGCAATCTTTTTCTCCCTAACCTTCCCCGCCACCTCTCTTGAGAACCATAGTGGCTTTTTCTTTCAGTTTGATTTGTTTATTTGCTTCACACAAAGGCTTGTTGCCTCTGTGATGGCAGTTTTGATTTTTCCCCATTGTTGCTCCACCCTTCCTTCTTGCCTGTTTGCTAGTGCTTTTCTAAGGCACGCTCCCATTTTGACAAAGTCAGCCCTCCTGAAGTCCAGTACCCTCACTTTTGTATGGCTCGACTCTGTAGCTGAGTTTATCGTGAACCACACTATTTGGTGGTCACTTGTTTCCAGATGGCTACCCACTTCTAGATCTGAGATCCTCTCACTGTCTCCATTTGAGTGTACGAGGTCTAAGATTGCTCCCTCACGAGTGGGTTCTAAAACTAGCTGTCTGAGGCATGCCACCTGTAGGGCACCGAGAATGGCCCTGCTCTTGGATATGGCTGCCGCAAAGGTGTTCCAGTTAACATTTGGCATATTCAGGTCCCCCATCAACAGTATCTCCCCTTTCTATGCCATCCTAAGGATGCCTTCTATCATATCCTTGTCCATTCCCTCTCCCTGACATGGGGGTCTGTATACAACCCATGCGAATTGTGGTGCCATTTCCAGTCTCTAAGGTGACACACAGTGCCTCCTTCTCTTCCCTGTTTACTCTTTTGTTCCATTGGTTTTATCCCTTTCTTACATAGAGAGCTACTCCTCCCCCTCTTCTACCGTCCCTGTCTCTCCTGTAGGTTGTGTACCCTGGTATGTTAACATCCCAGTCATGGTTCTCCGTGTACCATGTTTCTGTGACTGCTACGCTATCCAGGCATCCCTCTTCCATCAAGGCAACAAGTTCAGGGAGCTTGTTGCCTAGACTACGGGCATTGGTACTCATTACCCTCCATTTCTTGATGGCCTTACCCCTTTTTGCCCCATCCCTGTCCTTATTGCCTTTGTCATTTTTTCCATTTACCCCTGCCCTTCTCCCTATCGACATATCTATCTTGGTGTTTACCTCACTTACTACCCTGATTTTTTGGAGGGGCTAGGATTTCCCTGCTCCTTTCCAGTGCCTCCCCCCTGGCTAGTTTAAATGCAACATTAGAACACATGTTAGTAATCTGTAGTGATTTAAATATGTACTGGTATAACATATTAGACGCAATACATAAAACCACCACAATAAAACTTAGAAGGAATAATAAATATCTGTTGTTTATGAGTGGTCCAGCAATAAATGACCATACAACACATCAAAAGAAATTAATGTGAACAGCCTTAATCAATTCATGTAAGTGCATTTTAATGAAATGGAAAAACTCTCTCCCTCCTGATTTCAACACATGGTTGAATATTATGACAGATACGTATAAATCAGAGAAAGTTCATTATATCTTAGAAAACAATATGAATCATTTGATAAAATATGGTTAAATTATGGTAATTATATAAAGTCAAGTGACTTACTGATAAATCTGTTGTAAGATGAAAAAGAATAGACGAGGTACAATTATTCAAACTAAGAAAATATTGTCTTAATGTTATAAAAGCATAATGTGAAGAGTGTTTATATTACTGCAAACCTATCTGTATGTATATGTCATCATTAAGAGCTGAATAAAAAAAAAAAATAATGCCTGTGCAAAGTTTGTTTTATGAGGATTTTTCACACACCCTTGGTGCGTGATAATCTTATAAACAATGGATTATCACACACCTTAGGTGTTTGAAAAATCCTATTACATACACCTGCACAGGCATTATTCTCTATTTGAAATAGACACAAAATAACCAAACCGACTGGAGAACCAGACATTACCAGTGCTCACTATGTGGTGACTGCTCGCTTCAGGCACATAAACAGATCTGAGCAACGACCAGAGGGGTGTGCGGATGCAGAGTTTGAAGCTACATTCCACATCCTAAAATCTGCATAGGTGCTATCTCTGGGGCGTCACCCTCGGCCAAAATGACTGCATAATGGGTGAACATTAAGTGAGAGGGTCCTGGGGTTAGAAGCATTGTATTACTTATGTCTCCTTCCTACAGTTTATTTTTATTGGAGAATGCAGTGAGTGCTTCAGTTTATCTCATCATTCATCAAATACAAAACACAACCAAAATGATCAAACATAAAAATAGACATTACCTTGGTGAATATGGAATGATTTTTGGCTTCATCTGGTTGAACGCAAATGTGAGTTTCTGTGCCGCCCTCTGCTGCTGAATTTCCTAAAATGTTTACAAGAGAATTCAAATACATGAAGAATGTACTGAACGTGTATCGTATGTTATATAATAACAAGAAGTGTTTGGGTTCATAAAACTAATTAGAAAAAAGGCATTGTCCTCATTTATAGAACACTGCCAGTAACTTCCGATAACTCATGAACACCAACCTTTTATTTAAAAAACAAAGACTAAGTTCCTGTCCCTAACAGGTTCAAAACTAGGCCTTTCTGAAGAGAATTTCTTTCAACTATGACGACTTTGGAACCAGAGGAGCTAGGAATTTAATTTTCTTATAATTACTGGTGACCCCCTTTATCACATGGGCTAGAACTGTGTTTCAAATGCCATAATAACCCATAGAATGGGTTATTACGGTATTTGCTGTCCCTCATCTTTAGTATGCCTGCTCATTGGCTCTTACTCCATGTGTGGGGCGGGGTGAACATGTCAACAAACATTGTGGCGGTTTCTCTGTTGCTGAGGATTCAGACCCACATTTATCATTTGCCTGTGAGTCCTGGTAATGTAGAAGTTTTTAAAAGTATTTATCTGGTTGATCCTGCCCTTACATTTAAAAAAAATCTCTTATCTGGTTGATCCATGTGCTGCTGCATTTCGAGCAGGATATCGGGAGACAGCCAGTGTTTTCAGGAATGGGCAGTGTCTGTTTGGCGTGGTTCCGCAGTAAAAAAAAAAAAGAGAGAGGTGCTAAAAAATCTTGGAGGAGAGACAGAGTGTGTGTGTGTGTGTGTCTCAGTGTAATGTAGGGGGTGGAGGACTGAGCAGCAGCAGCAAGAACAACATAGCTGTTTCAATAACATACTTCGGCATTGACTCCCTTGCACCAGCAATGATAAAAAATAATGCCTGTGCAAGATTTGTGTTATGTAGATTTTTCACACACCTAATCCCACAAACCCCTCGAGCTTCACTCTTGGGGTTTATGGATCATCACACACCTCGGGTGTGTGAAAAATCCTCATAACACATACCTGCACAGGCATTATTCTCTATATAATGTATGGTGGAACATTGTTATTAGTAAAAATCCAGCGTTTCACAGGGTTGTTGTACCCTTGATATAATGTCACGATGTCACACCATTATGAATGTGCCACATCGATGGTACAACAACATGGAACGCATTTGTGCATGCATGATACACGAACCTCAGGTCTTCCAGAACTGGCCACAGCGGTGAGTACTGGACCCAGAACAGAGCAGCGATGACAAACTAAAAGTAAGGATCCCGACTCACTTTTATTTATTCTGTATGTGGACCATACACTATAAAAGATAATGTATGGTCCACTGTCGGCAACAAGCATGTTTTGCTATCTCGAGGTTGACAAGGCGACTTCGCTCTTGAGGTTTAAACAGTCCCCGTGGCAACCACTCGATGGTAAAAACGCTTGTTACCAATAGAGGACCATACATTATCCTCTATTTTTTTAAATGAAAGCACAGAAAAATGGCAATATCCTGGTACAGCTTACACATATGGATATTTTAAAGTTTTACGGCTACCTTTTACAATGTTATATTTTACACTACTCAATAACATTTTAAAATATTGATAACTGAAAACTGTACAAAGGTAACACACTGATACTGCTCTAACTCCAAGCTTTCATTTAAAAAGATAATTTCCTATCCTTCATGGATTCCAAGTTAACACGTTACGTTTTTTGAAAGAAGATAACTTAATAACAGGAGGGACTAGGAACTGAATTTTATTTTTAACACTGTTTTTCCCGCGGGCAGCTTCTGGCAAGGACCTCCTTTAGCGTCTGCTAGCACCACCTCCCATCTGCCGAGACTCTACTTATCTATGCATATTGGGGACTCCTAAGAACCCATGACAGACCTCTGCACTGCCCCCTCAGTTTAAGCCCCCCTCCCCCCGCCAAGCAGGGCCTACCTTTCTGCTCCTATGGGAGCTTGGCGTCGAGGCACAGGCTAGGAAGCATAGGAAAACCAGGAGCAGTTGTACAATTCTCAAAAAGCATTTATTTGTACTAGCAGTAACAAAAAAAAATAAACTTGTTCCTTTATAACTATTTACAAAGGCAGAATAAATAGAGAAGAACCATCAGAGTTTTCATTTAGTCTCTTGCAAGAAATTGCTGCTCTGTCTTATAAGTCCTTGCAACCCCATTCTTAAGTACCCTGCTTTTTTTTTTCTAAAATGTTCTTGTATATTTCAGGCAGGAACGCAATGTTCCAGAACTGCGGCCCCTTTTCTACAGCTTCTGCAAAAGGCTTAAAAATTGCATTTCAGGTTAACCCTTTGAGTTTCCAATAGCGATCTGCAGTCATCTTAAACTATAATTATATATATTTCAACAGTAACACTATATAATTTCCAAACAAAGGGATCCCAATATCAGTTACATTTCCACGTAATGATTTGCATATATTTTTATACCAGCAGACATCCAAGGGAGAGAAAAGACAGAAACATCAAGGAAAGACTGAGAGACAGTGAGAGGCAAAGAATTGCGAGACTGTCAGGGTGATAAAGTCCCAGGTCTCACGAGAAAAATTGGCTGTGCAACCAGACAGACAAGAGACAGGAAATGAAAGAACAGAACAAATCCCTGCATTCAAACTCTCCACAACAACTGGGACAGGGTCCTATTCAACCCTGTCACAGAGCTCCACCCTGTAATCCAACTGGCCAGAGCAGAGGTGAAGTCCATGAAGCATTCTGGAAGACAGAAGGTGTGGACCTGACTGTGGATGTGGGGAGAGGCATGGCATCATTTCCCCAGCCAGAAGTCATTCTTCCCCTGTGTTTCTCTCTCCCTGGGTATGCTGCGGTGCAGTGACACTACACAGCGCATACCCATGCATGTGTGGTCGGGTCCAGTGGTGTTACATCCCCCATTCTTCTGAATCCCCAAACATGTGGACACTTGACCTTTGCTAGGTGGCAGTCAGATGGCGGGAGAGACAACCTTCTCTCCACAAAGAAGGAGATCTATCCTCAGGATGCTCACTTAAACCTCCCTCCCTCCCTCTATTAACCCCCGATGAGATACGCTCGCTTCTAAACTTTAGTCACTGACATAATGAGCAGTAGTGTTACCGCTTTACTATTGGGCCAGCAGAACTGATTTTTTTTTAAATGAAAGCCCGGAGTTATCGCACAATAGATATGTTATCCTGGTACTGTATACAGATATTAAATATTGTCAAACACATTAAGAAATGAATTACTTTTGTTTTTAAAATGTTTTAACTTTTACTGATTTTTACCTATTTAATGATGATCTTTCTCATTTTCAAGTACATACTGGACATCCACAACCAAGGACTAACAGTGCAACACACATCAAACTACTTCTCCTCACTCCCTCTAATCTTCCTGTACTTGTGTTAGAAGATAATAAAAAAAAAAAAAAGCCAATAATAAAAAAGGAAAATGGGTTACTCACCTGTAACATTAGTTCTAGGAGGGGTATACAATGTTTATCCACACTTCAGACAGTGTTCCTTTCCCCTTTAAATCAGCCAGAACGTCTTCAAGCTGGCTCGTTCCACCCACCCAGGCAGTAACTCCCCTAGCATCACCCTGTGATGTCAGATCGTACTCACTGGTAGCAAGATCTACGTGCCACTTGCCAGCGTAGGTTGGGTGGGTTAGTGTGGATGAACATCATATACCACTCTGAGAATTACTGTTACAGGTGATTAACCTGTTTTTATAAGGACGTGGATATGATGTAATGTTCAATCCACACTTCAGGCAGACTCCAAGCAGTTCTCCAGGAGGAGGAGGGGCAAGGCATACACCCCATATTTAGGGAATCAAGATTGTAGAACTGAGGCCCCCAAACCAGTATCCCGTTGTGACTCAAGGTCGATGTGGTAGTGGGAAATGAAGGTGTGTGTTGACTTCCAGGTAGCAGCCCTGCAGATTTCCTGAATAGGGGCATCCCTGGAAGCAGCCACCGAGGCAGTGGTATGATGGGTGGAATGAGCCCTTGGCCCTATGGGTGGCTCCATACCTGCCAACCTATAGCAGAGATTGATGCAGGATATGATCCACCTGCCAATCGTCCACTTAGCTGCCGGTCTGCCAGGTGCGGCTTCAGCGTAGGTGACAAACAGCTGGTGAACCTCTCTCCGAACTCCAGCTGTGCACTCCTTGCAATAGGCAAGTGCCTGCCGAAGGTCCAGAGAATGGAGCCTGTGCTTTGCTTCCGAGGTGTGGCTGGTGAAGTACACCAGGAGATTAAACACCTAGATAAGGTGAAAATCAGACACAACCTTTGGGAGGAACTTTGGGTTGGGGCGAAAGACAACCTTGTCCCTGTGGAAGACCAGATAAGGAGACTCCACTGAGAGCATCTGGAGCTCACTGATGCTTCTGGCTGACACAATAGCCACCAGGAAGGTTGTCTTCCATGACAGGTGACACATGTCACATCTGTGCATCGGTTCAAATGGCTTGCCAACACCAACAAGTCCCAAGGTAATGATGCTTCATGCACTGGAGGAGAAATGTAATCAAAGCCTTTAAAAAGGCATCAGACCACCTTCTCCTGCACCACCGACTGTTTACCAGCCTGTGCCTGGTAGGCAGAGATGGTTGCTAGGTGCACCTTAAGGGTTGTCAACTGAAGGCCCAACTGAGAGAGGGACCAAAGGTAGTTGAGAATGCTAGCCACTGGACAAGCTAAGGGGTCAAGCCCCTTGCCCTGGCACCAAATGGAGAACCTTTACCATTTGAAGGCATAGCATTTTCGGGTCGACTCCTTTCGAGAAGCCTTGACCATGTTGAGGACATCTTCAGAGAGACCCAAAGCCTGGAACTCTAGCTGCTCAGGAACCAGGCTGTCAGGTGCAGGGATTGAAGGTCATGGTGGAGTACCTTGCCCTAGTTGAACGAGAGCAGGTCTGGGCATAGAAGAAGATGCCTCAGGAGCCTGCTGCTGAGGCTGACAAGATCGGGGTACCAGAACTGGTGAGGCCAATCCGGAGCCACCAGGACCATCCAAGCCTTGTCCCTCCTCGCCCCTGAGCAACACCTTGTGGATCAGGGGAAATGGAGGGAAGGCGTGAAGAAGGCCCAGGGTCCAGGGCCTGGAGAAGGTTTCCCCTGCAGTGTTCCGTGCTGAGAGGGGCCAGGCACAGTACAGCCTCAGCTTTGTGTTCTCCCTGGAGGCAAACACGTCCACCAGAGGGGTGCCCCACTGGGAGAACAGGCTATGAACTACCTCTGAGTGGAGAGACCACTTGTGAGACACCTTGCCCACACAGCAAGAGAGTACGCCAGCTGGCTGGAGACACCTGCCACACGGATGGTCAGGAGATTGGCCTCCAGGCTGTGCATGAGGGTTTAAACATGGACAGCTTCCTTGCAAAGAGGAAGAGTGTGCGTCCTGCCCTGTTTGTTGAGGCTGTACATAGTCATGGTGTTGTCCGTCTGGACTTGAATGACCTGAACCCGGATGTGTGGAGCAAAAGCAGTCAGCATCAGCTGAACTGCCAGAAGCTTCAGCAAGATGATGTGGTACTGGGGCTCCTTGGGGTCCAGAGCCCATGGACTCTGTGTTCCCCCAGGTGGGCACCCCAGCCCACTTCGATCATCAGGATAAACATCGGCTCTGGGTGGACAAACAGGATACCTGCATGCACATGTTCTGGGACTAACCACCACTGGAAGGAGTTCCACATCAGCTGGGTCACAGTGACCAGCTAGTCGAAGTGGCCCTTGCGCTGAGACCACTGGTGAGCAAGCTCCCACTGCAGAGAATGCATTCTTCACTGGGCCCAATGGACCATGCTGGTGCATGCCGCCATGTATTCCAAGAGTCGCAGGAAGTCCCGAGCAGGGCACAACTGCCCAACCTGAAATGATCGGGCAAAGGAGGAGAGAGCCTCCACCCCGTCCACTGGAAGCCGAGCCCTGGCTCTGTAAGAGTTGAGCTCCGCCCCGATGAATTGAATCATCTGCGAGGGCACAAGTTCCGACTTGGCCTCGTTGACCAGGAGGACAAGAAAGACACAGGTCTGGAGGGCCAGATTCCCGGACCGCTCCAACCTCCTGCCTGGAGGGACCCGTAATTAGCCAATCATCCAGGTCAAAGAAGAAGAATCACCATTTATATAGCACTTTTCATACACAGTGTATTCCAAAGCACTTTAGGGGTGTACCTTGACCCTTCGGCACTTCAGGTAAGCTACCACCACTGCAATGCAACTGGTGAAGACTCTGGGGGCTGAAGCCAGGTCAAATGGCATAGCCTGGAACTCGTAGAGGATCCCCTCTGCCCAGAACTGGAGGAACCAGCAATGGGATGGACGGATTAGGATATGGAAGAACACGTCCCGAAGATCCAGAGAGCAAACCCACATGTCCTGCTCGAGAGATGTATGATCTGAGACAGAGTGACTATCCTGAAGGTGCGCGGCCTGAGAAACTTGTTCAGGTCGTCCAGCTCTAAGCTGCGGCGCCAGCTCCCCCCCATTCCGTTCTGGCACCAGGTAGTACCTGGAGACAAACCCTGGATGTGCTAGAGGGTCCAAGACAGAAGTCACAGACTCCTTGAGGAAGAGGTGGGCAATGTCGTCCCAAAAAGCCGATAGGATGCTGATGGACACTATGTCCTCCCATAGGGCACAGGCTTGGCAAAACAGGTAAACCTCGAATTCCAGAGGCAGACCCTGACTGACCACTTCGAGGACCCACCTGTCAGTGGTGACAGCAGACCAGGCAGAAAGGAAGCGGTAGAGCTGGTTTCCCACAGTAGGACCCAGGACGGGCATGGGGGAGGCACCCCCCATCCCATCACTGGGCAGGCTTGGAGACGGAGGAAGGACCAGCTAAGGAGCCACTGGAACCCCGACCTCCTGGCCTCCAGATGACTGTGGCAACTGATTTCGGCTGGGGACATCAAGCCTGAACTTGTTGTCCAGCCTAAGGCTGGGCCAGTTTGGCCAGAGGGGCCAAAAGGGCTTCACCTTCTGCTGTTTAGAGCCCTTAGGATCCCTCTGGCCAGAAGTCACCATGTCCAAGGAGGCACTGGACTTTTGAATGTGGGTGAGGTGTCCCTCAACCCTGAGCCCGAGCTCAATGCCCAAGAAAAGGACACCCACCAGCTTGTGCTGGGTATCTGCCGTAATGGTTGAGATCCTCAGTCAAGCCCTTCGTGGTATGGGAGTCGTGGCTGCCATGGACCGAGCGCAAGAGTCGCTGATGTCCATGGCAGTCTGGAGCTGCTGCTTAGCCACCGCTTGGCCTTGATCCTGGACCTGCTTGACTGTGGTCTGTAAGTTTGCCAAGAGATGAGGAAGCACCTTATTCAGCGTGCCTAGAAAGGCATGTGTGAAATGGGCCATTAAAAGGACTGAACTTGCCTGCCGAAGGCCGAGAGAGGAGGCAGCATAAACCTCTTTGGCCATGTGGTCCAATTTCTTGGACTTCTTGTCAGAAGGCTTATCAGTGTCTCCCACGTTGCCTGTGCACCTAAACACAGAGTTGGCCACCAGATCCTCAGTTGAGGGGTGCTCTGTGAATCCCAAAAGGGAACAGGTAGGTACCGCATACTTGCGGGCCATCTGGGCTGATGGCGCTGGACAAGAGGCCGGATACTGCCACAGCTCCAATGCAGGGCCAAGAATGGTCTCCGTGACTGGGAAGGCATCCCCAGGGGAGTCACCCCGGTCGAGGAGCTCAGTGAGTGGATACCAAGCCCGCTTTGGACAGGCTCCATCGGGAGACCCGTGGACTCTGAGATGAGGCATAGAAGACCCATGAAAGAAGTGAGGCCTTGCTCCGTCGATAAATCCTCATCTGACTCCACCAGACAAGAGTGCAAGGAGGAGCCCTCAGACTCCGAGGATTCATTAAATAAAGGTCAACTGCTAGAGTCTCCACTGACCCTACGGGGTCAGAAGTAACGGTAACAGACAGACGATCAGTAAGTTCCAATGATGGGCGGGTCTCCATAGACAGAGGGCTGGACATCGGCTGTTTTGGCGGCGGCTCCACCAGAATCAGCAGAGAGGCTGGAGGAGGCCAAGCTGGAACCTGTTGGGTTGGCTCCTGCCAACACAGGGAAGGCTGTGGCCTCTGCGCGAAAGCCATGTAATGGCTGGGGTTGAGGCCAGCACAGGCTTCACCTTGGTAAACATGAGTTGCTTCCACATCAGATCCTCGTAGCACTGACACACCTTGTGCTGCAGCCTCTCCTTGCCAGAGGAGGCTGAAGAGGAATAGCAGTGGCACAGCATGCCCAAATATTGAGATTGTGAGCGACGATGCCAACGCGGGCTGCTCAGCTCAAGGCTACAGGATCAGGATCACGACCTTGACCATTGGGGCTGCTGATGGTGGGTCTCAGAGGGGGCTGGCAAGATCCGAGCCTCTTCCTGGTGCGGATATCCTGGGTGAGAGGAGACGGATCAGCGGACTGGTCCGTCCCTCCTTGAGAGGTGAGCAATAGGACAGGAGTCCTAGATAAAGAGGTGTTGGGCTCATCTTGCGACAGTGGGTTGACCAGCTTGAGAAAAATCTTGGCTGGAAGATCGACCTGCGTCTCAACCAAATGGCCTGGCCTGGGATGAAGGATCGACTGAAGTCGGAACCTGCGAAGAAGCGTGGGAATCTGAGGCCTGAGAATGCTCATGATCCCATGATCGATGACGAGACTGTTTCTTGGTCTCTTTCTTAGATTCTGATTTCAATTTGGTGCCCAAGAAGGGACCCTGCCCACGGATGTGAAGGGCCTGGCACAAGTCTTTGAATGCCCCTGTGAAGGAACTGCCCAAGGAGAGCGGCAAAATGGATGTAGCCAAGGAAGCTTGTGCTGCAGCTTCCTCAAAAGCTGAGAGTTGTCCAGCGGACCCCACAGCCACACAGACCACCCAACGAGCATCTTTGGACTTAATGGGATGATCCTGGTTGTATGGATGACCCAAAAGAAGGTGGGCATGCCAATCATTCAAAGTACACAGATGCAGGGTGCGGCACAGGCTGCAAGCCTGGGGATCGTGTTCATGGTCCAGGCAGTACATGCACATGGTGTGCGGATCCGTCCAGGATATCTTCTGCGCGCAGGCACATTTCTTAAAACCCGGTGCTGACTTCACGTCATCCATACTGGGTGAGAGAAGTAGTCACTTGAAGACTTTTTTTTTTGCATTATCTATTTATACCCCCTACATGCTTCAGAGCTGGCCCTCCCTCGGGCCGTCATGGTCCACAGGAATTCCCCTACTATCTCCCGCTTCAACCACCTACCTCATATCTGCAGCATTCCACGGGGTAGCCTGGTGTAACCCTTCAACAGATGGGTTCCCCCTCCTCCGAGGGGGAAGGCACCAGCGGGAGGAACCAGCACACTATTCTTTTTCAGTCCCGGGAGCTGCTGAGGCATTCTGTGGCTCTCCAGAGGAGTCTTTGGAGATGCCTTGGTGTGACAGCCGACATACAGCTAAACTTCCGGAGTGGTTCTTCCGTTTTTCTTGTTCCCCTTGTGCGTTGCTTCTTGTAGGGCCTCCAGTCTCCACTGGGGGCCGCTACGTGAGTGAGGCCAGTCCCAAACCCACCCCAGGATAGGACAGCAGTCCATCAGATGCTCAATCCTATCCTTCCCCTGCCGACCCCCGATCACCAGCGTGGGTCGAGGTAAGGCGCCAGCGCCTCGACCCTCTACGTCACTGGGCCGGCTGAAGACATTTTTTAATAAAATAGAAGTTTTAATAAGCAAAGGGCCAAATTCAGTGCGAAAGCGATAAGAAGGGAACCCTCTTCTTCCAACGGAAAGGAAGATCTGATGTCATGGGGGCGATGATAGAGGAGTTATCACCCAGGTGGGAGAAGCCAGCTTGAAGATGTTCCAGCTGATATAAAGGGGAAAGGAACACTGCCTGAAGTGTGGACTGAACATATCCACGTCCCCAGAAAGACGTGTTTCTCCATTTTTAATAATGAAGGATTCAGAAATCATTTAAGACAATGATTTGCTTTTTGATGCTTACGTACTGCACATAGGGCAAAAGTATGAGTCCCCCCCCATTCCCAGTGTAAGCATCTTCTTCATAGCGCACCATATGGGTTCAAGTTGGAGGTGCCTGGGAACAAATGAGAGCCAGAACTTTTGAGGGCTGGTGTCACAGGTATACCCCCGTGTGCACACATCTAATGCATACACACTGGTAGACAGCAGAGCCTGCTTCTAGATACCTTAGTAACTTTTGTTTTGTCTGTTTTTTGTTTTTAACCGAGGAGGAGAGTTAGTGAGTGAAACAAAAACTGACGAACGACCTAACCACTATCTAGGGCATAAGTAGCTGTGTTGACCCCTAAAGAAAGGATAACATTTCCAACATAAAACACAAGCGTTTTCGTACCCCTTACCTGTTGGGGAAGTGAGTAAGACAATGCAACACAGCAACAACACTGTAGTGATTCTGAGGGATGGAGAGTGGGTTCATGATCTCTAAGAAGAAGACATTCAGGAAAATATGAAAATTACATACTTACCATAATTGCTGATCTTCCAGAATATCTTCACCACTGATTCATACTTATGGCTCTAGGGACGGATGCATTAGGACCCTGTGAGAACCTTTTTCTACAGGGAGAAAGCAGGTGTTGACTACGAATGTCACCCACACACCTCACATGATATTGCAAATGTTAGGCAATAACTGTCGTCGGCTCTCTCATGCACCTCAGTTCTGTTTGCCAGGAGAGAAACCAAGTGGAGAGAAAATAAAAGAGAGAACTACATGTTTTCTAGCCCAAAGGGATCATAAAAGAATACGGGAAAATAAAACAGACCAATTTAGAACCTAACAACTTGGAGGCTAATGGTTGGGCCTACCAGGTGGCACAAGGATAGTAGGTCTAAACTGAGCCAGAGCCACTTACCACTGGCCAGACAGTGTGTGGATGTGGTAGGTAAAGATAGAGCAACAGTTGAGTGCAATGTGAGGACTAAAACTTTTGTAGTCCAACTTGGCTTGGAAAGGTGCTATAAAAATAAAGTTCGACTTGACTTGACTAGTACCCTCACTAAGAACAGATTGTCCGAAATGTCATTGAGAGAACTAAGGCACATTGTTCTCGTGGAGCATAGCGCAGTATTTAACTTGAGTCCTACTGCCCACTAAAGACGGACATCTGGAGCAGCGTATTAATAAGTGGTTGGTAATGTTAGGTACTGCATGGGATAGAGAAGCACCCGCCCCCCCAGCAGAGGGCAGTACGCCCAAATGACTCACTCAGGCATAGCACAGAATAGTAACCAAAGGAGGAAGGGAGGGTTCAAACCATCTAAGTTGAGAGAGAGAGAGAAAAGGCAGGGAGGGAGCACACTGAAGCAGCCTGAAGACATCTCATACAAAGCAGAAGATGTGTAAGAAGTTAAGTTCACCTGGTAATCACAACCTAGAGGCCACGGTGAGATAAAGGAGTGAAGCCCCCACTGCACAGGAGTATAATGCCATCTAGATGGCACGGGTCGTGCCTGAAAATGGTCCCCAGCTCGGTGTACTGTACTTACCCGGTTAACAAACAAGTAAACAACATAGAAGGCAGTCTTACAACAGGTAGAGCTGTCACTTCAGCCTGAAAATTTAAGTGCAGTGTTGCTCAGTGTAAACTTGGGAGGGTGGGTTTCCGGGAAGCTGGCAGGCTGGTGTGAGTCCAGATCCGGGACAGTGGGAAGGACCACCCCCCACTGATGTCCCAGTATTAACTGAATCTGACTAGTTGTTAGCTTAGAAGCCTGCGTGCTGATAAAAACACCAGGAAATAAAAGGGAAAGAAAAAGGTCTCCATGTAGCTAGGTGACACCTGCTGGTTGAATTTCATCCTGAGACCCAGAATATGAGTTTTCGAGAGGGCCTTGGACCCCCAAGGACAATTCAGCTTCCTCTCCAACTACCTACAAAATAGCCCTCCAGCCCAAGTCAGTACCAATGAGTTACAAATAGCATAAAAGATAAAATGAATACACAATCCCTCCAACCAGAGAAAAATTACAGGGGCAAAAACAAAAGGGAAGGGTGAAAGCCTGGTGATCTGTGCAGCGAGTACGTATCTTTCACATCTTCAATAAATCAATCTCTTCTATTAATTTCCACCAATGGGTCAGAGCACCAAGCTCAGAGAAAGTCACCCAGACTAGGATGCCTTGAACTCAGGCCTCATTTAGGGTAATAATCCATTCAGAATGGTCCTGTTGAAGGTAGCATTATTGTCTGGCATAGACAACCAGGGCACTGTGCTTGGTAAAAGTATGCATTGTGCTCCAAGCTGCAGCTCTGCAGATCTCTGCAATTAGCACAGAGTGCATTTCTGCCAAAAGAAATGCCTACTGCTCTGGTGGAGTAAGCATACATTTTGCCATCTAACTTTACCCCTGCCAAGGTGAAGCAGTGGTGAAGGCAATTCTCAATCTAAGAGGAAACAAATTTGACTGTGACAGGCAGTTCCTTTCCATTAGGGTCGTAAGAGAGAAAAATACAGGTTACTCACCTGTAACAGGAGTTCTAGGAATGGTATATGTTGTTCATCCACACTCATTGGCAGGTATCCTTGCCGCTTTAAATCTTGCCGGAAGGTCTTCAAGCTTGCTCCTCCCACCCACCCGGGTGGTATAACTCTCGGCTCCGCCCCATGACGCCAGATCTGGCCCGCTGGAAGCTCAGGTTGTGCGTCGAT
This sequence comes from Neoceratodus forsteri, assembly GCA_016271365.2. Classification (NCBI taxonomy): domain Eukaryota; kingdom Metazoa; phylum Chordata; order Ceratodontiformes; family Ceratodontidae; genus Neoceratodus; species Neoceratodus forsteri. Next base: position 692,203,659 of record CM028129.1, read on the forward strand.
GCCGGGGCCGAGGTTTGATGTAGGGATGAACAACACATACCATTCCTAGAACTCCTGTTACAGGTGAGTAACCTGTATTTCTAGGGACATGGATATGTTGTTCATCCACACTCATTGGCAGACTCCTAGCAGTTCTCCGGGAGGAGGGAGGCAAGACGCACACCCCCAATACTTACTTGGGAAAGAGAGACTGGAGAACCGAGGCCCCAAAACCAGCATCCCGGCGTGACTCAAGGTCGATGTGGTAGTGGGTAATGAAGGTGTTTGCTGACTTCCAGGTAGCAGCCCTGCAGATTTCCTGGATAGGGACGCCCCTGAAGCAGCCACCATGCAGCAGTATGGCGGGTAGAATGAGCTCTTATCCCTCTGGGAGGCTCCATGCCCGCCAACTTATAGCAGAGATCTATGCAGGAGGTTACCCACCTGCTTATCGTCCGCTTGGCTGCAGGTCTGCCAGATGCGGCTTCAGCGTAGGTGACAAACAGCTGGCGAACCTCTCCCCGAATTTCAGCCGTGCGCTCCTTATAATAAGCGAGCGCCCTTCTAGGGTCCAGAGTATGGAGCCTATATTCGGCCTCCGAGGTGTGATTGGGGTAGAACACCGGCAGAGTCAACACCTGGTTAAGGTGAAACTCCGACACCACCTTCGGAAGGAATTTCGGTGGGGCGCAGGACAACCTTGTCCCTGTGGAAGACCAGGTAAGGAGACTCGATGGAAAGCGCCTGGAGCTCTCCCATCCTTCTGGCTGGACGTGATAGCCACCAAGAAGGCGGTCTTCCACGACAGGTGAGAGAGAGCACACTCTGCATAGGTTCGAATGGCTTGCCCATGAGCTTTGCCAGTACCAGCAGTAGATCCCACGGAGGTGGGGGTTCCCGCACTGGAGGGAAATGTGATCAAGGCCTTTGAAAGCGCCAGACCACCTTCCTCCTGCGCCACGACTGCTTCCCGCCCGCGCCGTAAGCAGAGATGGCTGCCAGGTGCACCCTTAGGGTCGCTCGACCTAAGCCCTTGACTAGAAAGGACCATAAATAGTCCAAGATGCTTGCCAAGGAACAGGAGGAAGGGTCCAAGCCCTTGTTCTGACACCAAATGGAAAACCTTTTCCATTTGAAGGCATAGCATTTTCTGGTCGACTCTCACGGGACGCCCAACTACATTGAGGACCGTCGAAAGACCCAAGGCCTGGAACTCTAGCCGCCAGGAACCAGGCGCAGGTGCAGGGATTGAAGGTCCGATGGAACACCTTCCCTGATTGACTGAGAGCAGGTCCGGGCGAGCTGGAAGCTGCCGCTGAGTCCTGGAGCTGAGACTGAGGAGATCTGGTACCAGAACTGGCGAGGCCAGTCTGGGGCTATCAGAATCACCGCGCCTTGTCCCTCCTCGCCTTGAGAAGCACCTTGTGGATCAAGGAAATGGGGAAAAGGCGTAAAAGAGGCCCGGGGTCCACTGCCTCGAGAAGGCATCCCCCTGCAGCGAGCCCCGCTGAGGGGCGGGCATGGAACAGACTCAGCTTCGCTGTTCTCCTGGAGCAAACAGGTCCACCTGAGGTGTGCCCCAATGGGAGAACAGATGCTGTACTACCTCCGGTGAGAGACCACTCGTGGGATGCAGCCCCATCCGCTCAGGGCATCGGCCAGGGTGTTGGAGGCTCCTGCCACGTGAATGGCTGGAGATCGCCTCCAGGCTGCGCCGATGAACAAATGCGAGAGAGCTTCCTTGCATAGAAGCATGGAGCGCGTCCGCCCTGGCGGTTTAGATAGCATGGTCGTGGTATTGTCCGCCTGGACTCGGACCACTTGACCTCGAGGAACGGAGCAAAGGCGGTGAGAGCTAGGCGGACCGCTCGGAGCTCCAGCAGGTTGATGTGGCATCGGGACTCCCGCGGGGACCAGAGGCCATGAGCCCGGTGTTCCCCCAGATGGGCACCCCAACCCATCAGAGAGGCATCGGTCGATAGAGAGACCGTCGGCTCGGGGCGGACGAACGGGATGCCCTCCTGCAAATGATCTGGAACGGTCCACAACTGGAGAGCGTTCCACATCCCCTGTGTCACCGACACAAGCTGGTCCAAAGGATCGCAGCGTTGTGACCACTGGCTGGCCAGTCCCCACTGAAGGGGACGCATGTTCCAGCGGGCCCAACGGACCACGCTGGTGCAGGCCGCCATGAGACCCAGGAGGCGCAGGAAGTCCCGGTAGGCGCATTGCCCAACCAGAAATGATCGGGCAAAGGAGGAAAGAACCTCGCCCTGTCCGCGGAGCCGTGCTCTGGCTCGAGAGAGTCCGAGCCGCCCCGATGAATAGAATCACCTGCTTCGCTCGAGTTCCGACTTGGCCTCGTTGATAAGGAGGCCCAGTTGAGAGCAGACCTGGAGGGCCAGATCTCTGGACCACTCTGCCTCCTTCCTGGAGGGAGCTGCTATCGCCAGTCGTCCAGGTAAGGGTACACCCGGGACCTCTCGCGCCTGCAGGGATGCTGTCACCACTGCCATGCATTTGGTGAAGACCCTGGGAGTTGGAGACAAGCAAGGGCATGGCTTGAACTCAAGAGGGATCCTTCCGCTCGAAGCAAGGAATCTCTGGGAGACGGACGGATAGGACGTGAAAAACGCGTCCCTGCAAGTCCAGAGAGCAGAACCACCGCTGCGTTCCAAGGATGGTATTATCTGAGCCAGAGTGACCATCCTGAAGGTTCGAGACCTTAGGAACTTGTTTAGGTCGTGTAGGTCGAGAATGGGGCGCCAGCCCCCCGTCCGCTTCGGAACCAGGAAGTACCTTGACACAAACCCTGGGTCTGAAGGAGGGTCCACCACCTCTCTTATCACCTCCTTCTGGAGGAGGAGAGCGATGTCGGCTCGACGAGCCGCCAGTGAGGCTGGGGATCCCGGCCCCGAGGGGCGAGCCTGAAGGGTGGTGCTCTTCGACTCCAGAGGCAGGCCTCTTCCCACCACCTCTCAAGACCCACCTGTCCGTGGAACAGCGGACCAGGCGGAACGGAAGTGGAGCCGCTTTCACGGGGACCCAGGGATAAGGTGACGGAATGGGAGCACCTCTCAGCCTGTCACTGGGCAGGCTTGGAGGAGGGACCAGCCGAGGACCTCCTGGCCTTTTCCTCCCTGCCTCCTGTTAGAGGAAGCCGGCGGCTTGGGTTTGAGATGCCAAGGCCGAGCCTGCTGGCCCTGACCGTTGCTGGGCCGGGCGCGCCGGGGGCACAGAAGGACGAAAGGGCTTAGGCTGTGGTTTGCGGCCTTTGTCCTTCTGAGCGGAAGAGACCGAGTCCAAGGTAGCATTGGACTCTCGATCCTCTGCAGGTGACCTTCCACCCCAGGGTCAAGAGGTCAGTCCCAAAAGGGAACATCCGCCAACTTGTGCTGGGTATCCAAGTAAAGGTGGATATCCTCAGCCAAGCCCGACGATAGCCACTGCGCCGCCACCGATCTGGCACATGAGTCCCCTATATCCAAAGCAGTCTGGAGCTGCTGTTTGGCCACTGTCTGCCCTGGTCCCGCACCTGCTTAACCGTAGTCTGCAGATCGGCGGAAGATGAGGGATGACCTCATCCAGGAGCCCAACAGGGCATGAGAAAAATGTGCCATGAGGACGGCCGAACTGGCCTGACGAAGGTCAGAGAGAGGACGAGCGAGACTTTTCGCCCGACATAGTCCAATTTCTTGACTCCTTGTCAGGAGGTTTGTCCACATCCCTGGCGTTGCCGGCGCGCCGGAAAACGCTGTCGGTAACCAACCCCTCAGCAGAGGGGTGTTCCAAAAACCGGACAAGGAACCAGTAGGGACCGCATACTTCCTGGCCTTCCTGGCCATCCTGGCCGAAGGCGCAGGGCAGGAAGCAGGGCGCTGCCAAAGCTCCAGTGCCGGACCCACTATGGCCTCGGCCACCGGAAAGGCCTCCGTCGGAGAATCCCCTCGGTCCAGAATCTCCGTGAGGGGATACCTGGCCCGTTTGGAAACGGGATCGAGCTCCATCCCGGTGGACTCCGAGATGAGCCGAAGTAGTCCTAGGAAGGACGACGGGCTATCGTCCATTGACTGACCTCCTGAAGACTCCAAGTCCAGTCGCTGGAGAAAAGGAGGAATCATCTTCGGACTCGAAGAGTCCTCGAGCTGCCTCTGGCCTGAGGCACCCTTCACCGGCCGAGGTCGGTCGGAGTGAGGGTAACTGACAGCCTATGGGTAGACCCTATCGACCGAGAATCCTTGGTCGGAGCCCCAATTGGTGGCTGTAGAGGCGGGGTTCCACCGAATCGGTGGAGCAGCTGGATTGGCCGAACAACCGGCCTGGGTGTAGGCCTCGGATAAGTCGAGGGGTCGTGGTCCCGCGTGACAGTTACTTAATGGCCGGGAAGGCACGGGTCGGCCTTACCCCGCCAGGAGGAGCTGTTGCAACATAAGGTCTCGCACTGCCGACGCACTTACGCCGGGCCTCCTCATCCGAGGAGGAGGAGGACGAGGCCGACGCGACGCCGCTTACCGCGTGCCGAGACCGAGGCCGCTTGGCGACGGTGGGATCGGCTGACCGCGAAGAGGTCCGGAGACCGAGACCGAGAGTCCCGGAATTTCCGAGGTCGGTGCGGGAGGTGTCGGCCGGAACCGCACTCCTTCGCTCGGATGGTGCATCCGAGGGCTCCGAACCGAGGCACAGGCGAGCCCACGGATCTCAATTCCTCCCGGGGAACCGGGGAGGGGAATCTCGCTGCTAAAGGCGATAGCCCGTCCAATGGGTCGAGAAAATCTCGACTTATCGGTGGGAGTCTCGGTCAACTGACCTGACGGGACACCGTGAGGCCAGTGGTCGGCCGCCGAGCGGTCGATGACCACTGCCGACGGCCCGGAGAGGGACCTTTCCCGCCCCAAGAGCGTCGACGAGGGACTTACCTCTGCCTCTTTTGGACCGAGAATAAGGTCCTATGAACGTAGGTCCTTCTCCTTTAGTGGAGAGGGACAGACAAAGCTCTTAAAAGAAGCCGTAAGAAGAGCCCAGAGGCGGGATAAATGCAGCCGGGAAGAAACGTCCGCCAGCGCCTCCTTCTTCGAGATGTACTCATCCGTCGAAAGGATCCGCTGAAGCCGGCCGCTGACACCGGCCAACCGGCCTCCTTGACTTCACCGAGGGAAACGCTCGACGCCCAGTTGCAATCGGGCAGCACGGGTCTTCGAGGACGTAGGCTCGAGAAAGATGAGCACAGGTTCCAAGCCCGGGCGTGGGTGCTCAGGCCTAAGCAGTAGACACACGTGGAGTGTGGATCCGCCCGAGACATCTTTCTGCCCGCGGCATCTCCAAACTGGAGTCGATTTGTCCATCGCAGCCGCTGAGGGATAGAAGACTGAAGTCTTTTCGCAAAATTTATTTTAAATCCGCAAACGGAGAAATAGGAACTAGTCTCAACGCAGAGCGTTAAGGAGGGAACCTGAGCTTCCAAGCGGTAAGGAAGATCTGCGCCATGGGCGGAGCCGAGAGTATACCACCCGGTGGGTGGAGGAGCAAGCTTGAAGACCTTCCGCAAGATTTAAAGCGGCAAGGATACCTGCCAATGAGTGTGGATGAACAACATATCCATGTCCCTAGAAATGAAAATTACGTGCCTACCGTAATTCTTGATCTTCTTGGACGACGTCTCTACCACTCATTCACACTAATGGGACTACACTGCAGGTGCTGGGACCCAGCGGGAGCCACAAATGTTACACAGAAACATAGACTTTGACGGCGGATAAGGATCACATGGCCCACTTAGTCTGCCCGTTTCCCTACCTACTGGATAAGTTGCAGATCCTAGTTAACCAACAGCCTACTTCTTCCTACCCCCCCCCACAAGAATTGCTTTATGTCTGTCCCATGCATTCTTGAATTCTCTCACAGTTTTAGACCTCACAACCTCCTCAGGAAAGCGGTTCAATGCGTCCACCACCCTCTCTGTGAAAAAATACTTCATCACATTGCCCCTGAGCTGTCCCCTCTCTATCTTCAAATTGTGTCCCCTTGTTCTTGCACATCTCTTTTTCTGAAAGATGCTACCACCCTCTTGGACTTTGTTGATTCCACTGAGGTACTTAAAAGTTTCAATCATGTCCCCCTCTCCCTCCTTTCCTCAAAGGTATACATATTAAGCTACTTTACTCTCTCCTCATATGGCTTCTCTTGCAGACCCTGCACCATTTTAGCTGCCCTCCTCTGGACTGCCTCCATCCTGTCTATGTCTTTGTGGAGATGGGGTCTCCAGAATTGGATGCAGTACTCCAGATGGGGTCTCACCAAATGACTGTACAGAGGGATGACAAATACAGGTTACTCACCTGTAACAGGAGTTCTAGGAATGGTATATGTTGTTCATCCACACTGTCTGGCAGGTATCCTTGCCGCTTTAAATCTTGCCGGAAGGTCTTCAAGCTGGCTCCTCCCACCCACCCGGGTGGCAAAACTCTCGGCTCCGCCCCATGATGCCAGATCTGGCCCGCTGGAAGCTCCAGGTTGTGAGCTGAGGCCGGGAGGTCGGGTGGGTCATGTGGATGAACAACATATACCATTCCTAGAACTCCTGTTACAGGTGAGTAACCTGTATTTCTAGGGACATGGATATGTTGTTCATCCACACTGTCTGGCAGACTCCTAGCAGTTCTCCGGAAGGAGGGAGGCAAGGCGCACACCCCCGATACTTACTTGGGAAAGAGAGACTGGAGAACCGAGGCCCCAAAACCAGCATCCCGGCGTGACTCAAGGTCGATGTGGTAATGGGTGATGGAAGGTGTGTGCTGACTTCCAGGTAGCAGCCCTGCAGATTTCCTGGATAGGGACGTCCCTGGAAGCAGCCACCGATGCAGCAGTATGGCGGGTAGAATGAGCTCTTATCCCTCTGGGAGGCTCCATGCCCGCCAACTTATAGCAGAGATCTATGCAGGAGGTGACCCACCTGCCTATCGTCCGCTTGGCTGCAGGTCTGCCAGGTGCGCTTCAGCGTAGGTGACAAACAGCTGGTGAACCTCTCCCCGAATTTCAGCCGTGTGCTCCTTATAGTAAGCGAGCGCCCTTCTAGGGTCCAGAGTATGGAGCCTATAATCGGCCTCCGAGGTGTGATTGGGGTAGAACACCGGCAGAGTCAACACCTGGTTAAGGTGAAACTACACCACCTTCGGAAGGAATTTCGGTGGGGGCGCAGGACAACTCTGTCCCTGTGGGAAGACCAGGTAAGGAGACTCGATGCAGAGCACCTGGAGCCTCCCATCCTTCTGGCTGACGTGATAGCCACCAAGAAGGCGGTCTTCCACGACAGGTGAGAGAGTTCACACCTGTGCATTGGTTCGAATGGCTTGCCCATGAGCTTTGCCAGTACCAGCAGTAGATCCCACGGAGGTGGAGGTTCTTGCACCGGAGGGGAAATGTGATCAAGGCCTTTGAAAAAGCGCCAGACCACCTTCTCCTGCGCCACTGACTGCTTCCCGGCCCGCGCCCGGTAAGCAGAGATGGCTGCCAGGTGCACCTTAGGGTCGACGACCTAAGCCCTTGCTGAGAAAGGGACCAAAGGTAGTCCAATATGCTCCCAAGGAACAGGGAGGAAGGGTCCAGGCCCTTGTTCTGGCACCAAATGGAAAATCTCTTCCATTTGAAGGCATAGCATTTTCTGGTCGACTCCTACGGGACGCCTCAACTACGCTGAGGACCTCGTCCGGAAAGACCCAAGGCCTGGAACTCTACGGCCAGGAACCAGGCCATCAGGTGCAGGTATTGAAGGTCCGATGGAATACCTTCCCTGATTGACTGAGAGCAGGTCCGGCAGCTGGAAGCTGCCTCGGGAGCCTGGAGCTGAGGCTGAGGAGATCTGGGTACCAGTACTGGCGGGGCCAGTCTGGGGCTATCAGAATCACCTGTGCCTTGTCCCTCCTTGCTTTGAGAAGCACCTTGTGCATCAAGGGGAACGGGGGAAAGGCGTAGAAGAGGCCCGGGTCCACAGCCTCAGAAGGCATCCCCTGCAGCGATCCCTGCTGAGGGGGCGGGCATGGAACAGCCTCACCAGTTTTCTCCCCTGGAGGCAAACAGGTCCACCTGAGGTGTGCCCCAATGGGAGAATAGATCTTGTACTACCTCCGCAGGAGAGACCACTGTGGGACGAGCCCCTATCCGGCTTAGGGCATCGGCCAGGGTGTTGAGGCTCCTGCCACTTGAATGGCTAGGAGATCCGCCTCCAGGCTGCGCCACAGTGACCAGATGCGGAGAGCTTCCTTGCATAGAAGCATGGAGCACGCCCCCCTGGCGGTTTAGATAGTACATGGTCGGGTATTGTCCGCTTCGGACCCGGACCCTTGACACCAAGAAACGGAGCAAAGGCGGTGAGAGTAGGCGGACCGCTAGAGCTCCAGCAGGTTGATGTGGCATCGGGACTCCCGCGGGACCAGAGGCCGTGCTGCTGGTGTTCCCAGATGGGCACCCCAACCCATCAGAGAGGCATCGGTCGATAGAGAGATCATCGGCTCGGGGCGGACAAACGGGATGCCCTCCTGCAGATGAACTGGAATGGTCCACCACTGGAGAGCGTTCCACATCCCCTGGGTCACCGTCACTAGCTGGTCCAATGGATCGCAGCGTTGGGACCACTGGCTGGCCAGCCCCCACTGAAGGGGGCGTATGTTCCAGCGGGCTCAACGGACCACGCTGGTACAGGCCGCCATGAGACCCAGGAGGCACAGGAAGTCCCGGCAGGGCGCAATTGCCCAACCAGAAATGACTGGGCAAAGGAGGAAAGAATCTCGGCCCTGTCCGGCGGAGCCGTGTTCTGGCTCAAAGAGAGTCGAGCTCTCCTCGATGAAAAGAATCACCTGCTTTGCTTGAGTTCCGACTTGGCCTCGTTGATGAGGCCGACCTGAGCAAACCTGAAGGCCAGATCTCTGACCGCTCCACCTCCTGTCTGGAGGCTGCTATCAACCAATCGTCCAGGTGGTAAACCCGACCCCCGGCGCCACAGGAATGCTGTCACCACTGCCATGCATTTGGTGAAGACCCTGGGAGCTGGAGATAAGCCAAGGGCATGGCTTGGAACTCGAAAAGGAATCCTCCACCTAAAGCTTAAGGAACCTTCATGGGACGGACAGATAGGACGTGAAAGAACGCGTCCTGTAGGTCCAGAGAGCAGAACCACACGCCGTGTTCCAAGGATGGTATTATCTGAGCCAGAGTGACCATCCTGAAGGTTCGAGACCTTAGGAACTTGTGTAGTTGGAATGGGGCGCCAGCCCCCCGTCCATTTCGGAACCAGGAAGTACCTGGACACGAACCCCGGGCTTGAGGGAGGGTCCGCCACCTCTCTTATCACCTCCTACTGGAGGAGGAGAGCGATGTTGGCTCGGTGAGCTGACAGCGAGGCTTCGGACCCCGAGGCCCCCCGAGGTGCGACAGCTCTGAAGGGTGGGGCCTGCTTGAACTCCAGAGGCAGGCCCTTTCCTACCACTTCCAACACCCACCAGTCTGTGGTAATAGCAGACCAGGCGGAAAGGAAGTACTGAGCCATACTCTCACGGGGAACCTGGGTGAGGTGACAAGGTTGGGGCTTTCCCCTCAACACGTCACTGTGCAGGCTTGGAGGGGGTTGGCGAGGGACCACCTGAGCCTTTACCTCCCTGCTTCCTGGAGGAGAAGCCGCTGAGCTTGCCTGGGGACGCCAAGCGCCGAGCCTGCTGGCCCTGGTGTTGCTGGGTCGGACGTGCCGGGGCACAGACAGACGCTAAAGGGACTTGGGTTGTGTCTGCGGCCTTGTCCCTCTGAGCGGATGAGACCGAGTCCAGGTGGCATTGGACTTTTCGATCCTCTGAGGTGGCCTTCCACCCAGGGCCGAAGAGGTTGGTCCCAGGAAGGACATCCGCCAATTTGTGCTGGGTATCCGCTGTGAAGGTGGATATCCTCAGCCATGCCCGACGGGTGCATAGCCACTGCGGCCGCGACTCGACCTGGGCGATGAGTCTCCAATGTCCAGAGCAGTCTGAAGTTGCTGCTGGCCACTGCCCTGCCCTGGTCCCGCACCTGCCTAACCGTGGTCTGCAGGGAGATGAGGGACTACACCGTCCGAGGAGGCCAACAGGGCATGGGAGAAATGTGCCATAAGCCGCGGCCGAGCTTGCCTGGCGAAGGCCAAGGGAGAAGCGCCAGCGTGACTTTTCACCGGCACAGTCCAATTTCTTGGACCTTTGTCGGGAGGTTTGTCCGATGTCCCTAGCGCTTCCGCACGCTTGAAAACGCTGTCGGTAACTAACCCCTCGGCTGAGGGATGTTCTGAGAAACCGGACAGGAACCGGGGACCACATACTCCTGGCCAGCCTGGCTGAAGCGCGGGCAGGAAGCAGGGCACTGCCAGAGCTCCAAGGCCGGGCCCACAATGGCCTCGGCCACAGAAAGCCTCCTAGAATCCCTGTCCAATATTCCGTGAGGGGATACTTGGCCTGATGGACACGTGGCTCGAGCTGCATCCCGGTGGACCTCGAGATGAGCCTGAGCGAACCAGGAAGGACGAAGGCTGTCGTCCAGCGACTGACCTCCAGAGGACCTCAAGTCCACTCGCTTGGAGAAAAGGAGGAATCGTCTGTCGGACTCAGAAGAGTCTGCAAAGAGCTGCCTCGGCCCTCAGCCACCTCCACCTGCCGAGGGCGATCGGGAGTGAGGGTGACTGACAGCCTATGGGGCAGACCCTGAGCCGACCGAGAGTTCTTGGTCGGAGCCCCAAACAGCGGCTGTGGAGGTGGAGGTTCCACCGGAATCGGTGGAGCAGCTGGTTTTGCCCGAACAACCGGCCTGGGAACAAGCTCCTCGGGTAAAACGAGGGGTTGTTTCGGCCACTCCGGTGACAGCCACTTAATGGCCGGGGAAGGCGACGCCATCGGCTTGTTTCCAGTCAGAAGGAGCTGTTGCCACATGAGGTCCTCGTATCGTCGATGTAACTTACGTTGAAGCCTCCCCTCATCCGAGGAGGAGGACGAGGGCCAGCGGCGGCGCTTGGCCACAGAGTGCCGGGACGAGACCGCCATGACGGCGGCGGATCGGCTGGACCGCGAAGAAGACCGAGACCGAGAACCTCGGACTTTCCAAGGACGGTGCGGGGAGGGGACAGGTGGAACCGGCTCCTCCCTCGGCTCGGAGGGTTCACCCGAGGGCTCCGGAACCGGAGGCACTGGCAAGCCCACGGGATCCTCAACTCCCACCGGGAGAGGGATTACCGGCGGTCGACAACCCGTCCAACGGGTCGAAAGATCTCGACTCACGGCCGACGGAGTCTCGGGTCAACTGACCTGATGGGACACCGGTGAGACCAGTGGCGGTCAACGATCGAGTCAAGTCGATGGCCGACAACTCGGGAGAGGGACCTTTCCCGGCCCCATGAGCGCCGACGGAGGGACTTACCCTTATCTTTCTTTTGGACCGAGAAGAAGGTCCAGCAGACGCTGACCCTCTCCTCTAGTGGAGAGGGACAGACAAAGCTCCTTGAAGGGAAGCTGTAAGAGGAACCCAGGAGAGCCGGATAAATGTCATGGTTCGAGGAAGATGCGGCCCACACTTCCTCTTCGAGGGCGATCATCTGCTCTAACTGATCCGCTGAGTTCACCGCCGCCGGAAACCGCCGACCGGGCCTCTTTAGACTTTACCGGAGGAAAACGTTTCTCAGGGCACCCCAGTTGTAAACGGGCAGCACGGTCTTCGAGGACGTAGGCTGAGAAGGAAGAGCACAGGTCGCAAGCCTGCGGGTCGTGCTCAAGGCCTAAACAGTAGACACACGTGGAGTGCTGATCCGTCCGAGACATATTCTGCCCGCAAGGGCACCGCCGAAAACTGGGAGTCGATTTGTCCATCGCAGCCGCGAGGGATAGAAGACTGAAGTCTATAATGCAAAAAACTTTTAAATTCGGAAAACCGAAGAATTAGGAACCAGTCTTATACGCAGAGCGTTAAGGAGGGAACCTGAGCTTCCAAGCGGTAAGGAAGATCTGGCGTCATGGGGCGGAGCCGAGAGTTTTACCACCCGGGTGGGTGGGAGGAGCCAGCTTGAAGACCTTCCGGCAAGATTTAAAGCGGCAAGGATACCTGCCAGACAGTGTGGATGAACAACATATCTTAGAACATCCTGTTTTCTGCTGGTGATGCCTCTCCCTATACATCCCAGTATCCCCACCCCCCTCGGCCCTCCCTACTGCCTTCGCACACTGGTTGCTAACCTTAAGGTCATCTGATATGATTACCCCCAGGTCCCTTTCCATTTTTGTTGTTGTTACTACCTCCCCACTCCATTGTGTACTCTTCCCCTGGGTTTTTATTTCCCAGGTGCATTATTTTGCACTTCTTTGCATTGAATCCATGCTGCCATACTTCTAACCATTCCTCTGACCTTGCCAAGTCCCTTCTCATCCTTTCCACCCCCCCTTGTGTATCAACCCTGTGGCAGATCTTTGTGCCACCTGCAAAGAGGCATACTTTTCCTTCTAGTCCCTCTGCAATGTCACATATAAAGACATTAAAAAGGACTGGGCCCAGTACTGAACCCTGCGGTACCCCACTAGTAATCCCACTTTCTTCAGAGTGGACTCCGTTTACTATTACCTTCTGTGTCCTGTTGTCCAGCCAATGTTTTACCCGGGCTACCAACCTGGGACCCACTCCCAGGCTGGCTAATTTGTTTATTCATCTTTTGTGTGGGACTGTGTCAAATGCCTTGCTAAAGTCTTGGTAGGCCACATCCACAGCCCCTCCCTGGTTTACTACTTTGGTCACCCAGTCAAAGAAATCGATCAGATTCGTCTGACATGACCTTCCGCTGTGAATCCATGCTGCCTTGGGTCCTGTGCCCGCTGTCTCTAGGTACTCAACAATTCTTTCCTTCAGAAGTGATTGCATCATTTTCCCTTACCACAGAGGTCAAACTGACAGGTCTTTAGTTTCCTGCCTCTGTCTTGCTCCTACTTTTGTGAAGGGAATCACATCCGCCTTCCTCCAGTCCCCAGGTACCACACCATCTTCCCATGATTTGTTAAAAAGGGTAGTCAGTGGTGTCTCTAGTTCTCCCCTTAATTCTTTTAGAATTCTGGGGTGAATCCTGTCAGGTCCCTTTGCTTTGTCCACCTTCAGTTTTAGGAGTTCTTTCAGGAACCCTTTCTTCTGTGAAAGGACTGGGATCGACACCCCTATCCAGAGTGCTTCTGTTAATTGGATTAATTACCTCCCCCTCCTCCTCTTTTGTGAATACTGAACAGAAGCATTTGTTCAGTATCTCTGCTTTTTCACTGTCCCTCTCTGCCCACCAACTGTCCATTCTATTCAGCCTCACTATCCCTCCCTTTGTCTTTCTACGCTCCCTGATGTACCTATAAAAGGTTTCATCCCCTTCTTCACCGAGTTAGCTATCTTTTCCTCAGTTTGAGCCTTTGCTATTCTGACTGCCTTCCCTGCTTCATTCTGCCTTAACTGGTACAGTTCTCCATCCTGCTCTTTCTGCGTTTCCTTATACTTCCTAAATGCAATCTTTTTCTCCCTAACCTTCCCCGCCACCTCTCTTGAGAACCATAGTGGCTTTTTCTTTCAGTTTGATTTGTTTATTTGCTTCACACAAAGGCTTGTTGCCTCTGTGATGGCAGTTTTGATTTTTCCCCATTGTTGCTCCACCCTTCCTTCTTGCCCGTTTGCTAGTGCTTTTCTAAGGCACGCTCCCATTTTGACAAAGTCAGCCCTCCTGAAGTCCAGTACCCTAACTTTTGTATGGCTTGACTCTGCAGTTGAGTTTATCGTGAAACACACTGTTTGGTGGTCACTTGTTTCCAGGTGGTTACCCACTTCTAGATCTGAGATCCTCTCGCTGTCCCCATTTAAGAGTACAAGGTCTAAGACTGCTCCCTCCCGAGTGGGTTCCAACACTAGCTGTCTGAGGCATGCCCCTGTAGGGCATTAAGAATGGCCCTGCTCTTCGATGTGGCTGCAGCAAAGGTGCTCCAGTTAACATCTGGCATATTCAGGTCCCCCATCAACAATATCTCCCCTTTCTCTGCCATCCTAAGAATGCCTTCTATCATATCCTTGTCCATTCCCTCCCCCTGAGATGGGGGTCTGTATACAACCCCTGTACGGATTGTGGTGCCATATCCAGTCTCTAAGATGACCCACAGTGCCTCCTCTCCTACCTGTTTACTCTTTTGTTCCATTGCTTTTATCCCCTTCCCTTATATAGAGAGCTACTCCTCCTCCTCCTCTTCTACCCTCCCTGTCTCTCCTGTAGGTTGTGTACCCATGTATGTTAACATCCCAGTCAGGGTTCTCTGTGTACCATGTTTCTGAGACTGCCACAATATCCAGGCATCCCTCTTCCATCAAGGCCACCAGTTCAGGGAGCTTGTTGCCCAGACTATGGACATCGGTACTCATTACCCTCCATTTCTTAATGGCTTTACCCCTTTTTGCCCCATCCCTGCCCTTACTGCCTTTGTCGTTTTCTCTATTTACCCCTGCCCTTCTCCCTATCGACTGTCTATCTTGGTGTTTACCTCACTAACTACCCTGATATTTTGGGGGAAGGGCTAGGATTTCCCTGCTCCTTTCCAGTGCCTCCCCCTTGGCTAGTTCAAATGTTTGCCAATGAAGCATTTAAACCAATCACCTAGGATCCTGGTTCCCCTCCTGGACAGATGCAGACCATCACACCAGTATAGGCCTGCATCTTCAGGAGGGCTGGCGCCTAAGTAGGGCCACAAGGAAGCAGCACCACAAGCCCAGCTTGCGCCATATAGCCTACCTCGGCGTCAACCCTCCAACTGCCTCAGTACCTTTTTTACCAAGGAGGTGCAGCGTAAACTAACCTATGTTGGACATAAGATAGTCCGAATGACCCATATAAGAAGGGTCAACACAACAGTCTTCACAGCCCAGCCACTGAGGGAGTGAAGACCAAAAAACAGATGAGTGAGCTCGGGGAATGGAGGGTGGGCGTGTGAATGAGTGGTGAAGACTTCGTCCAAGAAGATCAAGAATTACGGTAGTTACGTAATTTTCATATCTTCCTGGACATAAAGTCTCCACCACTCATTCACACTAATGGGGGAGTACCGAGCTAAATAATCCCCTGAGAAGGGCAACAGGAGAGAGGAGTTCACTTAGGACAGAAGTCCATTAAGGACTGTCCTGCCAAAGGACTGATGCTGCCTAGCATGGACATCCAAAGCGTAGTGCTTTACAAACGTGTGCACAGAGCTCCAAGCAGTTGCATTACAGATGTCTGCAATGGGCACATTTCGCGAATTTCTGCCAGAGATGCCGTGACTGCCCTGGTAGAATGAGCGTATATTCTGCCTTCCAGTTTAACCTGTGCCATGGAGTAGCACTGGTGAAGACATGCCGCCAGCCATGCTGAAATACATCTGATAGCAACAGACTGAGCCAGGCGGGCCATGCTGAAAGAGACAAACATTTATTTTGATGTGCAGATTTCTTTAGCTCTGTCTAAATAGAACCGCAAAGCACTTTTAACATCCAGAGAATGAAGGGTATGCTCCCCCTCATTTTGGAAGTTCGTGAAGTAGGTCGGAAGGACCAATGGCTGGTTCAGATGGAATTCTGAGACCACTTTAGGGAGAAATTTAGGGTGAGTTCACAGAACCAGCTTATCTTTGTGAAATATAGGATATGGAGGGTCTGTGCCAAAGCATGTATTTCAGACACTCTGCGAACAGAGGTAATGACTACAAGGAAGGTGGTCTTCCAGGTCAGAAACCTCAGCTCACAAGTTGCTTGGGGCTCGAAAGGCTTACGGATGAGCATGGCTAGCACAAGATTAATGTCCCAGCTGGTTACCGGTCGTCTGACTGGTGGCCTGGTGTGAAGTATGCCCTTAAGGAACCTCCTGACCAGAGGTAATTGAGCCAGAGACACAGAGTGTACAGGCTCATGGTATGCTGAGATCGCGCAGAGGTGAACCTCCACAGTTAAGTATTGCAGACCTGTATTTCACAGGTCCAGAAGATACTCCAGGATTTTGTTTGGTGGGCAGGAAAAAGGGTCCCAAGAGGACTTTGCACACCAGATGGAGAACAGCTTCCACTTAGCTGTGTAGGTTTTTCTAGTAGCTGGCTTACGTGCCACTAACAGAATATCTGAGACCCTACATGAAATGTCAAACCTACTCACCTCTATCTCTTCAGGAGCCAGGCATGGAGATGAAGGGATCTCAGGTTGGGATGGACCACTGGGCCCTGGGTCAGCAGGTTCATTTGAAGTGGAAGCCATCTCGGGGAAGTTTCCGATAATCTGTTGATTAATGGAAACCAGATCTGTCGAGGCCAGAATGGGGTGATGAGGATCATTCTGCACCCTGTGCCTTCAGTTTGAGCAGCACCCTCTAAACTAAGGGAAGAGGAGGAAATGCGTACAGAACGCGTCTTGTCCACCGCAGTCCGAATGCATCCTGACAGAAAATGCCAAGTCCTGAATTTCTGGAGCAGAATAGGGGCAGTTTTGTGCTGAGTGGGGACACTAAAAGGTTCAGGTCCAGAGTTACCCACTCTTCGAAGAGCGATTGCACGACGTTTGTGTCGAGAGTCCACTTGTGAGGATCTATTTCCGTTTTGCTGAGATGATCCACCGGATTGTTTTGCATTCCCGGCAGGTGAATCGCTTGGATCAGAGCTTTATGTTCTAGGCACCATTCCCACACTCTCATTGCTTCCCTGCATAAGGGGTAAGAGCGTGCTCTGCCCTGTTTGTTGATGTAGTACATCACTGCTTTGTTGTCCATCTGAAGGAGAATGATCTTGTGACAGAGAACGTCCTTCAAAGCTCGGACTGCGTACAGGATGGCTATCATTTCTAGAACATTTATGTGGAGTTGAGACTCATCCTGATTCCATCGACCTTGGGTGTGGCGATGTTGACAGTGAGCTCCCCATCCGAGCAGGGATGCATCCGTGGTGATGGAGATCTGAGATTCCAGACGGGCAAAGGGAAATCCTTCCAGAAGGTTGTCCTCTTGAGTACACCATGTGAGTGACCATTTTAGAGGTTCTGTCACCTCAATGTGAAAGGACTGGGGATGTGTGGTCGGGGACCACTGAGTGCTGAGCATCCACTGAGTAGTCCTCATGTGAAGGCGAGCCAGAGGCACAGTGAACACTGAGGATGCCATGAGACCCAGCATCTGCTGCATCGAGAGAGCTCGAACTGAGTCGTTGTATCTGATGAAGTGGGCCATCTGAAGGATGTCGTTCCTTCTGTCCTCCAGAAGAAAGGCTTTTGTGTTGGAGGTATCCAGAAGGGCTCCTATGAAGAGGAGCCAATGGGAGGGCTGTAGTGCGATTTTCCCGAATTTAACAGAACTCCCATGGACGTCAGGAAATTGGAAGCCGTAGCCATGGCTTCCCGAGTCTCTTGACTGGAGGGGCTTGCTAGAAGCCAGTCACCCAGATATGGGAACACCTGACTTCCGAGCTTCCTGAGATGCGCTGCAAGAACTGCAAAGCACTTTTTTTTTAATCATTTAACAATTTTTACCTGCAGCCACAGTAATGCCCTATATCCAGCCACCGCTCCTCCTTTCCACCACTGACCCTGAAGCTGGCATACGCAATTACACTTGCGAAAGGGGCCCCCCTCCAGCCCCCGCACCCGGCGAGGATCCATTACCGGCACATGCCTTTCATTAATCGTCGGTCTGTGAAACTGAGGCCATCAAGCTGCCGTGGACTTGTGCTGCCATTTTCCCCCATTTAGTTCCCCTGATGTAAGCACGGGTGTGCAATGATGTCCGTGCACTGACGTGCAGACGTCTGCCGTGCCTCCCCCCAACTAAGCACCCGCACAACTGCAGTACCTCCAGGCGTCCCCAGGGACCAGCAGAGCGCGGCGTGCATCCACCACTTCTCCCCAGGACTAGAAGAGCTATCATCGGATGCTCAATCCTAGTCCTCCCCTGCCAACCCCCGATGATCCGGGCTCGTTCCCGAACTCAGGTTGCCAGCGTGGAGCGAGGTGTGGCGTCCAGTGCCTCAACCCTCAGTGCCACCGAGCTGACTGCAAAGCACTTTGTAAAGACTCGAGGCGCCGAAGATAGCCCAAAGGGCAGGACTCTGAATTGGTAGTGTTGACCCAATGCCACAAATCTGAGGTATCTGTGGTGGTTTGGGTGTATGAGAACACGCTGGTATGTGTCCTGCATGTCCAGGGAGGCCAGCCAGTCATTCCGATGAATCAGAGTTAACAGGGAGCTGGGAGATATCCCTTGAACTTTTCCTTGTAAAGGAATTTGTTTAACTTCCTTAGATCAAGAATAGGGTGCATGCTGCCTGTTTTCTTTGGAGCTAGGAAGTAATGGGAGTAGAAACCTGTGTTTCGCTGATCCAGTGGAACTACTTCTACTGCCCTGTTGTTCAGAAGGCCTTGAATCTCGGAAGCAAGAAGGTCTGACTGAGAGACAGACAGCTTGGGCTGTCATTTGCGTGAGGAGTTTCTGAAAGGTTTAGAGAATATTCCTCACGGACTATCCTGAGTACCCACTTGTCTGATGTGATTGACTTCCACTAGTCGTAAAACTGAGTCAGACGCCCTCCTACTGCCGAGGAAGAGTCCCCCTTGGACAGCTGAGGTGGGACTTGAGCCAGAATCTCAGAGGGTGGCACTAGGCGCTTTGGAGCCCTGTGCCTTCTGCTGCATTTTCTTTTGCAGCTGGGGGGCTTTATTTCTGTTGAAACCCCCTTTGCCCTTACCAAGAAAGGACTGATGGTTATGAAACTGCCACCGGTTCCCGCCCTGTTGAGGGGCTGCGGCTGGCGGTCTGGCCATTTTGACAGCCGTTCTAGTTTTCTGTGTGGCCTCTAGTGCCTGCTAGACCTGAGGAACAAACAAATACATACCATCAAAAGGCAAACTCATAAGTCTCTGCTGGGCATCATTCATGAATCCCGACGTGCATAATCAAGAGTAGCGTTGGGTGCATATACCAGCTGCTGCTGTCCTGGAATCAGTGTCAAAGGCATCCATAGTGGCTTTAAGCTGTTAAGTATTGGATTCAATGCCTCTTGTAATGGTCTGAAGAAGTTCTGTGTTAATGTTCGAATCTGGAAGAGCTTCTACAGTGGTCTTGAGCGAATGCCAGAGGGTATACTCATACTGGGAGAAATAACCCTGGTAGCTTGCGATGCGCATGCCCATGGTGGAGGCAGCAAAGACTCGCTTTCCCAAAGTGTCAGTTTTGCGCAATTCCTTGTTTACTGGGCATGCCACTCATTCCTGAGGAAGAACGACTTTGTCATTCTCTGCCAGGACAACTATGGCATCAGCAATGGATTGCTAGGCCAGAATAGGATGATCCTTGGGAGAGGCATATTTCCTGTCTATGGACTTGGCCACAGAGGGAATAAGCGACAGATTTTCAACACTATTTGTGAGAGGGTCTCAAAAGAAGGTTGCACAGGAGGAGGCAATTCCACAGGAATATCCAGAACGTGCAGATACTGCAGACACAGCAATTTCTCAGGATCAATTTCTGAAGTCTGGAGAGAGAGAGAGAGAGAGAGAGGTATTCATGTTTTGAAGCAGAGACTTAAAGGAAAGGTCCTCGACCAGAGGCTCTACTGGAAGAGATGGTTTATTTACCACACCAGAGAGGAATCATCAAAGTCGTCCCCCAATCGAAGATCAGGATCAGGCTCAATATCATCTCCTACCAGCCCCGGAGGTAAAGAGTATATAGAAAAGGGAGGAAAAAGAGGAGGAGGAGCTCCGTGAATCAGAGTCGAGAACCCTGGTGCCCCATGCAGCACCGGAGGCGCTCCTGGCACCAGCACAGAATCTGACTCTGAAAACTCTGGCAGTGCCAGCACAGGAGACGAGCTCCAGACTCCTGCACCGCAGGACCAGAGGCCCCTAACCCCCCACTTGGGGAGAAAAGTCTGAGAAATTCAGCAGGAGATAAAGGCATCTGTAAAGGCCCTTGCGCCACAACCATATGAGGGGGAAGCACCAGAGCATGACGTCAACAGCACGGAAGGCGCCGCGTGACTGGGAAGCCCTAACCGCAATGCCCACAGGTCCGAAACTGGTAGGTCCGAAGGCCCCGGTGACAGACTCACCGGCTAAGGCAGGTGGGACAACTGCCAAATCCACTGCTCCATAAGAGTGGCCCAATGGTGAAACTGCTCACCAGAGGACCCACCAGGGGGCGGGGAGAGACTCCGGAGACGAGTATGCCGGTCACCAGGAACAGAGGCCATAGGACACCCCGTAGGAGTCAGAGTCGAACCCCTGCCCCTCGCCACTGACGATCAATGCGCAGACATACCAGAGGGCGACCTTGAGCGGTACCGTTTCCTTTTTGACCAGGAGGCTGAAGAAGAACTCGAGGTCGAGTGGTGCCGAGTCCTTGACGAGGATCGAGATTGGAACCGCTTTGTTTTGTGCTTTCAGGAAGACTGCCCATCCCCCCCCGAGCACCAGACTGCCTGTAGTCAGACCCCCCCTTCATAGAGCGTGGCGGACCAGACCCGGTGCTGCTGAAAACACAGCTTTCAAAGTCATCCTACCGTCACCTGCCCCGTTCATGGTCGACCCCGACGAAGGAGGGCTGAAGACTTCTTCTTGATGAAAATTACTTTAATACTGTTTTTTTTTTTTTTTTTTACTGAATTTAATAAAATCTAATCAAATACTAAAATGATTATAGCTGCTGTCATACAGATGTGAAGTTCTGACTCCCGGCGGGCGAGCGACGTCGTCACTGAAGCACACTCGATGGCAGGAAAAAAAGGAACTGAGGTGGTTGGAGGGTCGACGCCGAGGTAGCCTATACGGCGCAAGCCAGTCTCACAATGCCGCTTCCTCACGACCCTACCTAAGCGCTGGCCCTCCTGAAGATTTTTGGCTCCCGCTGGGTCCTAGCACCTATGGCATAGTCCCATTAGTGTGAATGAGTAGTGGACACTTTATGTCCAGGAAGATCACTGCGTTGCCTTTCTGTAGTCCTTGGTTCTGTCTAGGTAAAACCTAAGGTCCCTTTTCACACTGAGGGAGTGCAGACTGAAGAAGGTTGGTAGAATTGGAGACTGCTTCAAGTGGAACGCCAACACTACCTCAGGAAGGAACTTGGGGTGTATACGGAGGACTTTCTTGTCTTTCTGTAAAACAATATACAGAGGATCTGTGACAAAAGCAGGAATTTCAGACACTTTACATGCAAAAGTGATGGCCACCAGATAGAACAGGTTATTCGCTGGTAACCGTAGTTCTAGGAGTGGTATATGGTACACATCCACATTCTGGCAGTTCCATTGGAACAAAGTTATTTGACCAACGTCTTTAAGCTAAGCTTCTCCCACCACCCGAGTGGATATATCCCCTAATTCCACCCCATGATGTCAGATCTTGCACGCTGGAGACAGAACCTGTGTCACTTGTCAGCGGAGGCTAGTTAGGGTGTGTGGATGTGTACCATATACCACTCCTAGAAATGGAAATTACATACTCTTAGTAATTTTTGATCTTCTTGGACAAGTCTTCACCATTTGTTCATACTGCTGGATTACGTGCTGGGCTCCTGTAGGAGCCAAAAATCTTCAGGAGGGCTGGCACCGAGATAGGACCATGCATGCGAGGCGCCACAAGACTGTCTCACGCCATACAGGCTATCTCGGTGTTAACCGGCCAACCACCTCAGTACCTTTTTTACCGAGAAGGTGCAGCATATGCTAACTAAACACCTAACCTAACAGGGGCATAAGATAGCCCTTCTGATCCATGTAAGAAGGGCCAGCTAAGAACAGTGTCTTCACAGCCCAAACAGAAACAAAAGAGTGAAGATCAGGAACTGATTCAGTGAGTACGAGGGATGGTGGGTGGGCGCATGAATAAATGGTGAAGACTTGTCCAAGATGTTCAAGAATTAAGGTGAATATGTAATTTCCATGTCTTCCTGGACTTAGGTCTTCACCATTTATTCATACTGCTGGGTTAGTGTACCAAGCTAAAATTAGCTCCCAAAGCAGGGGGTAGGAGATGGAGCTTACTCAGGACAGAAGTCCATTAAGGATCGTCCTGCCAAAAGAAGCATGCTGTCTGGCTTGAACGTCCACAGCGTAGTGCTTAACAAAAGTATGCACTGAGCTCCAAGTAGCAGCTTTGCAAATGTCATCAATGGAAACAGAGTGGATCTCTGCCAAGGACGCAGCAACAGCTCTTTTAGAACGTGGGCGCACTTGGCTTTCCAACTTAACCCGTGCCAGAGTAACAGTGGTGCAGGCATGCCAGTATCCAAACATAAATGCTCTTGATGGAAACCGGCTGACCGAGTCTGGCAGCATCAAAGGACACAGAGAGTTGCTTGGATTTACGGATGTCCCTTTTTCTACTGATGTAGAACTGAAGGGCTCTTTTTTTTTCCCGTGAACTTTCTCTTATCTCCCGCTGGATGGGGCATCTCTCGGAGGTGCCCACTTGACGATGCCCGCTACTCCCCTCCTGAAGCCTCTCTCTCTCTTTCCAGGATCCTCAACCAGTACCTTCCAGCCCCCAGGATCACCCCCCCCCGAGGAAGGGCCCATCCCACCTACCTGGCGGCCTTTCTGGTATTAGAGGGTCGGTCTGGTGGAGAGTCCGGGGACCCCGGTAGAGAGATGGCCCGGCACTGGGGATATGAGGGATGTCCCTGGAGCCCTTGTCGCCTACCCAATCCAGTGAGGGTTTTTCCGGCTTTGTTTCCCCTTGGAGCATGGCCGTGCAATGGCGTCAAAGACCAATGTGCTGACACCCACCGCTGCACTGCCCCCAGCGTCCCCTGGCTCCACATGGTCCAGTACTGCCCCTGTCTACTGCCAGGTGTCGCACAGGAGTGGCGCTACCTCCAGATCCCTCCCCGGGAGGGAAGAGCAGTCCTCTGGCTGCTTAATCCCTTCCCTTCCTCGTTAATCCCCGATGGCCCCATTCTGCTCCCGAACCTGGGTCGCCAGCGTGGCGATAAGTATGGTGTCCAGCGCCTCAACCCTCAGCACCACCGGGCCGACTACCGAAGGCCTCTTTTAACATCCAGAGAGTGATGGTTGCATTTTCCTTCATTCTGGAAGTTACAGAAATAGGTGGGTAGTACCAAGGGCTGGCTGAAGTGGAACACTGAAACCACTGTGGGAAGGAAGGAACTTCAGGTGCGTACAGAGAACCACCTTGTCTTGGTGAAAGACAGTATATGGAGGGTCTGTGAACAAAGCATGCATCTCAGAGACCCTATGGGCAGACGTGACAGCCACCTGAAAGGCATTTTTCCAGGTCAGAAACTTTAGATTGCACGTGGCCAGAGGCTCAAAAGGTTTATGAGTGAGCATGTCCAGCACGAGGTTACTATCCCAGGGGGCAACCGACTTCTTGATCGGAGGCCTTGTATGCAAAATGCCCTTAAGGAATCTCTTAAACAGAGGCAGTTGTGCCAGTATCACATTCTGGACTGGCTTGTGATAGGCCGAGACAGTACAGAGATAAACCTTTACAGAGGAGTACTGAAGTCCCGTGTCTGAAAGGTCTAGCAAGTACTCCAATACCTTGTCAAGGGGGCACTGGAATGGGTCTAAGGGAATCTTAACACACCATTCTGAGAAGAGTTTCCATTTTGCTGTGTAGGTTTTCCTAGTGGAAGGTTTATGAGCAACTAGGAGGATCTCTGAGATTCTTTGAGACATTAAACCTGCCCACTTCTATCTCTTCAGGAGCCAGGCACGGAGATGAAGGGAGTGCAGGTTGACATAGACCAGGGGCCCCTGTGTCAGAAGGTCCATCTGCAGCGGTAGTTGCCAGGAAGGATGTACTGACAGCTTGTTGATCAAGGGAAATCACATCTGTCAAGGCCAGTATGGTGCAATGAGAATCATGTTGCCCCCGTGAGCCTACAGGTTGAGCAGCACCCTCTGAACTAATGGAAGAGGAGGAAATGCATACAGAAAGTGATTTTGTCCACCGCAGCTTGAATGCATCCTGACAGAAAATGCCAGGTTCTGGATTTCTGGAGCAGAACAGAGGCAGTTTTGTGTCGAGTGGGGGTCTCGCAAAAAGGTCCAGGTCTGGAGTACCCCACTTGATGAAGAGTGACTGCACAACGTCTGGTGCTAACGACCACTCATAAGGATCCACTTCCGTCCCACTGAGGTGGTCTGCCAGATTGTTCTGAGTTCCTGGCAGGTATACTGCATGGATCAGGACATCATAGTCGAGGCACCACTCTCCCACACCCTCATGGCCTCTCTGCAGAGAGGGGAGGAGTGTGCCCTCCCTTGCTTGTTGATGTAATACACATCACTGCTTTGTCTGTCTGAAGGATTACCTTGTGACTGACCACATCCTACAGGACTCAAGAGGGTGTACAGGACTGCCCTTATCTCCAGAACATTCACGTGGAGGTGCGACTCTGTCTGAGACCAAAGACCACAGTGTGATGGCCCAGGCAATAGGCTCCCCAGATGAAGAGAGATTTATCTGTAGTGACAGTTATCTGAGATTCCGGCGGGGCGAAGGAGAGATCCTGAAGCAGGTTGTCCTCCTGTTTCTACCATAGAAGGGACTGCCGCAGAGGCTCCTTCAGTTTGATGGGCTAAAACTGGGATTGTGATGCGAGGGATCACTGTTTGCCAAGCATCCACTGAGTAGTTTTAATGTGCAGTCAGGCCAGAGGCACTGTTAAGACGGAAAAGGCCATGAGACCTAACATCCGTTGCATGGAGTGACCCCATACATGGTCATTTTTCATGATGAAATGTGCCATTTGAAGGATGCCGGTCTTCCTGTCCTGTGGGAGAAAGGCCCTCGCTTGAGTGGTATCCAAGAAGGCCCCTATGAAGAGGAGTTGTTGTGAGGGTTGTAGCTGTGACTTTTCTAGAGTCAGCAGAACCCCCATGGAAGTCAGGAACTGAAATGCTGTGGTTACCGCTATCTCTGTTTCCCGTCTTGAAGGGCTTGCTACAAGCCAGTTGTCCAGGTAAGGAAAGACCTGAACGCTGAGCTTTCAAAGCTACAAAGTGCTTTGCAATGACCCAAGGTGCAGAGGACAGCCCAAAGGGCAGGAACTTACTAACATACTATTTGCCAGCGGATTAGGCCTTATGGTCTATCGAGTCTGCTTGAACCTTAGATCCTTAGTTGGGTGCCGAGGCCCTCCCATCCCTTGTGCTCCAGAAACCCCTATCATCCATCCCCACCCCCCCGGGACAGGCCATCATCTGATACATCCACTTTCTGTGTCTGTCCCACCCTCTTTTGAAGCCCTCCACTGTGGATCTCTGAACCAGCTCGCCAGGCAGTGCATTCCAAGGGTCCACCACTCTCTCAGTGAAAAACCTCCTCCTCCTCTTTTCCCCCCTCACCCTTCCACCTTCAAACCATGCCCTCTGGTGATAACCTCCCTGCTTTAGTCTAAAGATCCCCTCCATGTTTACCCTATTTATTCCCTTGAGGTACTTGAAGACCTCAATCATGTCCCCCCATATCTCCTCTCCTCCAATGAAAACAGGCAGAGCTCCTCAAGTCTGTCCTCATACGTCAAATCCCCTAGCCCTCGTATCATCTTAGTTGCCCTCCTCTGTACCCTCTCCAGGAGCTGTATGTCCCTCTTCAAGTGTGGTCTCCAGTACTGTACACAGTACTCAAGGTGTGGTCTAACCAGTCCATTGTACAGCAGCAGAATCACTTCCTTGCTCCTACAGGTGATCCCCCTTACGATGTATCCCAACATCCTGTTTGCCTTGCTAGCCGCTCTCCTGCACTGCTCAGAGTTATTCATACATGGATCCACCATGACCCCTAGGTCTTTTTCCCCTATTGAGGCCTCCAGCGCCTCCCCTCCCAGGGTGTACCTGTGTTTAGGGTTTCCCCGACCAAGATGCAACACCTTGCACTTGGTGATATTGAAATTTAATTTCCATGTGTGAGCCCAGCTTTCCAGGGTGTCCAGGTCCCCTTGCAGGGCCAACCTCCCCTCTTCTCCCTCAACTACTGCTCCCATCTTGGAGTCATCCGCAAAGAGACTCATTTCACACCCTATACCCTCCCTGATGTCCGATATGTATGCATTAAACAGGATCGGACCCAGGACCAGCTCCCATGTACCCCAATCAACCTCTAGGGTTCGAGCTCCCACAGACCACTACTCTCTGGGTGCGCCCAGCTAGCCAGTTTTCAATCCATCTGACCATCAAAGGCCTACTCTAACCCCATCAGTTTCTCCACCAGACCATTGTGGGGGACAGAGTCAAATGCCTTGCTGAAGTCCAAGAATAATACATCCACAGGCTTTCCCCTGTCCAGTTCTGATGTTACCCATTCGTAGAACTCCACAAGGTTGGTTTGACATGATCTACCTGGCACAAACCCATGTTGCCGACTATCCAGACCTCCCACCTCCTCCAAGTACACCCCAATCGTTCCTTTAGTATACTCTCCATTAATTTTCCCACCACCGAGGTCAAACTGATGGGTCTATAGTTACCTGGTACTTCCTCACCTCTTTATGGATTGGCACCACATGTGCCTCTCGCCAATCCCTAGGTACCCTCCCTGTCTCAAGTCACCTGTTGAAGAGCTCCGCCAGGGGTGCAGCCAGTATGTCCACCAATTCCCATAGTACTCTCGGATGAATGCCATCCGGCCCAAGAGATTTGTCTTTCTTTAGCGCCTTGAGGGCTAACCACACCTTTTTGGCAGAGGTAGTATCATCCGTCCCCTCCACCTTACTGGCCTTTTTATCCTTATCCAGATGTGACACCCCTGGGGTACCTCTCCCTCCCTCTTGCTCCATTTCTGTTGCTCCCCTGATCCCACTTACTGCCGCTTCTATCCCCTTCGTGCCTTGCTTTGTAGATATCCCATCCCCCTTCCTAGTGAACACAGAGGCAAAGTACTCGTTAAATACCTCTGCCTGGTCCCTTGCCTCTTCCACCCACCCTCCTTCTGATCTCAATCTGCTGAGATGGCCCTTAGTTTTTCTCCGCTCCCCAATATACCGGAAGAACCTTTTTCCCTCCATGTATCCCCTGTGCCAGCCGCTGCTCTTTACTGGACTTTGCTCCCCTCACCATATGGGTGACTTTTCTAGATGCAAGATGGTACATTTCCTTATCCCTATCCCCTCTTGTTGTTTTATATTTTTTGTAGGCCGCCTTCTTTTCTCTGACCGCTACCTGTACCTCACTGGACCACCAGCATGGTTTATGTGACCTTGCTCCCTTACGTTTCAACTTAGTGCAGATCCTGACTGCCTCATGAAGTCCCTGTTTTATGACCTCCCATCTCCTTTCCACACTTGTCATTGATGTAATCCCCTTCAAGTGATCCTTGAGAATATTTCCCATGCCCACAAAGTCTGCCCCCTGAAGTCCACTGCCAGTGTCCTAGATCCCCCCCCCATGCTTACTTGAAACAAGACAGTATTGTGGTTGCTCCCAGTCAGGGGGTCCTGTACAACCATGTCCCTTACCAGATCCCCATCTGCCAGAACCACGTCCCAGGACATGCCCTCCTTGTGGGCTCCATCACATGCTGTGTTAAGAACACATCCTGGAAGCCGTCCAGCAGCCTCTGCTCCTTGGCCACCTTAGAGGACATGGTTCCCCAGTTTGTACCTGGCACATTAAGGTCCCCCATCAACACCACTCCTTCCCCTTTTGGTCCACACTGGGCAATGTTGTCGTCCAGCAAACCATCCTCTAGAACATCACTCATCCCGGGGGGCCTATATACTACACCCAGCTTGACCTTATCTCCTGCTGGGGATCGTAAGGTGACCCATAAGGCCTCCACGTTTCCCTCTGCCTCTTCTACCCTAGCAATTTCTATGTCATCTCTAATGAACACAGCCACTCCACCCCCTCTGCCCTCCTTTCTATCCTTCCTAAGCATAGTGTACCCCTGTATGTTTAGGTCCCAGTCATGGTTTTGTTGGTGCGTCTCTGTGACGCCACATCCACCAACAGTATGGCCTGGAACTCTGGCAACTTGTTTCCCAAGCTCCTGGCATTTACTAACACCAACCCCACCCCTTATTCCTGATCCTCTTTGTCAAACCCCACCCAGATTCCTTATATTTCCATCCTCCTCTGCTCCTCCTGAAACCTCCCCCAGTCTGTTTCCTCCTCCCCCTTGGGCTTGAAGGCTACTCCCTCATCTGGAGGAGAGGTCTGGTCAGCCCTCCTTATCCCTTCCCCTCACAAGTTTAAACCCCACCTTTCATGAATGTAATCAGCCATCCCTGTTTAAGGACTTCCTTCCTAATGGGGCAAGATGAAGCCTGTCCTTGGCATATAGTCCTTATCCTCACAAACTCCATTCCAGTTCCCTAACACCCCAACCCACTCTCTCTCACCCCACTTTCTGAGCCAGTCATTAACCTCTGTGAGCTTCATTTTTTCTCCACTGAGGCCTTTGGTACTGGCAATATCTCCGAAAAGAAATGTGCATCCATTATCCAACAGACTCTGGCAAGTTCTTGGACCTTGCTTGGATTTCCAAACGCTATTTCCCTCTAGATCGTTAGTTCCCAAATGCACCAGAAACCGGTTTCCCTCCACATTCCCTAACCATTTCATACACCATGAACTTTGCTCTGTGCACTGTCAGCCCAGAGATACTCACTACTTTCACCTGGCTATGGCATCCACCCCCCCTGTCCCTCCCACTGGATACCCCTAATCATCGAGTCTCCCAAAAACAGAACCTTAACACCGCCATCATCCTTATGGTTACCTCCACTATGCCCTCTCAGCCCCCCTTACCCCCTTTATTCATGATCTCAATTCCACGGGAGTCTTCCTGCCTTATTAGAGACCCTCTTGTCACCCTCCCCTTTCTGCCTCCCTCGTTATTTTGACCACTTAACTCAAACCCCCTCTGAATAGGTGTCCCCTTTAACCCTCTCTTATCTGAACCATTTATCCTGGCCTGATGGTTTCCCTTCCCCTCACCGCCATCCCCCTTGTAATTAGTACCCCTGCCTCCAGAGGCTCTCTGTGGGTCCCCTTTAGCTAGGGCCCCATCCTTGGTACTGACCCCTTCTGAAGGGGGCCTTCCCACCTCCTTGTCTCCCAGTTTCTCTCCAATCATGCTCTCCTCCCTCATGTCTGCAATATGTTGCATCTCCCCCATTTGCTTAACATTTATGTTTCCCCTTCTCCCTCTGGGACTATTTCTATCCTTTCCATTGCCGGTCTGTGATGCGACTCCCTTCCCCCGGCCTCTGTATAAGTTTCCTCATTTCCACCAACCCCTTCCTCCCCCTCTAGGTTGCTTAGTAGCTCAAATTTATTGTGACACTCTATGTCAGCCTCCATCAAGTAACCCGAGTTTCCCCTGACAGCACCTCTAAACTGCCCCTCTTCTTCCCCTCTTGCTCTGCTCACCTTAGGAGCTCCCTTCCCACAGTCTGCTGTTTTAGGCTTCCGCACAACAGCCCCTCCTGACTCTTCCCCTCCACTCTCTTTGTATTCAGAATGTTCACCCGTACGCTTTCCTTAGCATCAACATCCTATCTAATTGTCCTCTGTCCTAATATCCCCCTCCTGCTTGCTGTAACATAACGTCCTGTAATTTCAGCCTCCCTTCAGCCCCACCCTTCTGCTGCCCATATCCACACCCCTTATCCTTGACACCCCCAGCTCCCCAGCTTACTCCTTAACCAATATACCTCACTCCTGATACAAGATAGCTGTCTACAGAGTGGGCAGCCTCCCTCTCTCCAGGCCCAATTGAGAATTATTGCCATCCCACAGCCTGTGCAGCCTACAACCCTTCCGAAGATGCCTGCCATGGTGGAATATGGCCACCTTGTTTGTCCCCCTCTGTTTATAATGGCACACCCCCTTTTCTCAGTCCCTTTCCCTGGAATACAGTTTCTCTCTATACTGACTGCAGTTATTTACAAACCCAATTTCAACCCCACTAATAAAGTTCCCAAGTCTCACAAACACATACAGTCCAGTGTGTGTTCAGTCCCACTAACAGTGTGTGTATGCAGACATCAGGTGCACCGTGTGATGTCACAGGCTCACAGCTCCTGTTGCTTGAATTTCAGTCCCAAACAGAAATACTCAGCCCTTCAATCCCAACCCCAGTGGCTTTTCAGTATTTAAGAAAGCCTACAAAACAGGGTGGCTGGGAGGCTCTTACCAAACACCAGGCAAACAACACATTTAAATTTCACTCTAATTATCCCTGCCAAACAACTGTTCCCAAGCCTCCAAAGTTACAATATCACAGCCCAAGTAACAGTTCTAACTCAAGGTAATAATTTTAACACATAGAACTAATTTCACTCAAAAACTATTCAAATATTTCAGTTAAAACAGAATATAACCCCAGACCTCTGTCCTTACTAGCCTGTTGCTTATGTTCCTATGAACAATGAAAGCCAAGGTAATTCCTGTTAAAGAGCAAGGTAATTCCTGCTAATGTCCCTCCCCTAACACCAGGCAAACAACACATTTAAATTTCACTCTAATTATCCCTGCCAAACAACTGTTCCCAAGCCTCCAAAGTTACAATATCACAGCCCAAGTAACAGTTCTAACTCAAGGTAATAATTTTTAACACATAGAACTAATTTCACTTACAAAACTATTCAAATATTTCAGTTAAAACAGAATATAACCCCAGACCTCTGTCCTTACTCAGCTCGGTTGTTTATGTTCCCAAGTGAACAATGAAGGCCAAGGTAATTCCTGTTAAAGACAAGGTAATTCCTGCTAATGTCCCTCCCTAACACCAGGCAAACAACACATTTAAATTTCACTCTAATTATCCCTGCCAAACAACTGTTTCCAAGCCTCCAAAGTTACAATATCACAGCCCAAGTAACAGTTCTAACTCAAGGTAATAATTTTAACACATAGAACTAATTTCACTTACAAAACTATTCAAATATTTCAGTTAAAACAGAATATAACCCCAGACCTCTGTCCTTACCAGCCTGCTGCTTATGTTCCAAGTGAACAATGAAAGCCAAGGTAATTCCTGTTAAAGACAAGGTAATTCCTGCTAATGTCCCCTTCCCCTAACACCAGGCAAACAACACATTTAAATTTCACTCTAATTATCCCTGCCAAACAACTGTTCCCAAGCCTCCAAAGTTACAATATCACAGCCCAAGTAACAGTTCTAACTCAAGGTAATAATTTTTAACACATAGAACTAATTTCACTTACAAAACTATTCAAATATTTCAGTTAAAACAGAATATAACCCCAGACCTCTGTCCTTACCAGCCTGCTGCTTATGTTCCCAAGTGAACTTGTGGTCTGGGTGCACTGGAATATGCTGACAGCCATCCTGCATGTCCAGGGATGCCAGCCAGTCATGTTGCTTGAGAACTGGTAGAAGTGTCCCTAGGGAGACCATCTTGTTCTCGCGTTTTTCTGTACTATTCGATGGTTGCTATTGTGGATTGTTTTGTACTTTTGATGCTGTCCTACCCAGGACCTCCTTTGTAAATGAGCTTGCTCAAAGGAGCCTTATCTTGGTAAAATAATAAACTAAACTAAACAAGAACTTGTTCAGCTTTCTGAGGTCGAGAATGGGGCGCATACCCCCTGTCTTTTTCGGAACCAGAAAGTAATGGGAGTAGAATCCTGTATTCTGTTCTGACCAGGGAACTACTTCCACTGCCCTAATTTCGAGAAGTCCCATTATCTCTGAGGTGAGAAGGTCTGACTGACTGGCTGACAGAGTGCGTTGCCGCTTGAGTAGGAGGTCCAGGGGGGATCTCTGAAAAACTGAAAGAGTATCCCTCTTGAATTATCCTGAGGACCCACTTGTCTGTGGTAATAGATTTCCAATGACTGTAGAAGTGAGTCAGGTGACCTCTCACTACTAATGAGAAGCCCACCTTGGGCAGCTGAGGTGGAACCGGGCCAGACCTTCAGAGGGAGGCACTGGGCACTTTCGGGCCCTGTGTCTTCAGCTGCATTTTCTTTTGTGGCTGAGGAGGCAGGTGCTTGTTCGGAGCTCCTCTGCCTCTTCCTCGAAATCTCTGCCTGTTTCAGAAGAACTGGCAGTTCTTGCCTCTCCAAGGGGCTGCTGGAGCCGGGCCTGGTCGTCTTGATGGCAGTGCTATTTTTCTGTGAGACCTCCAGGGCTTGCTCTACTTGTTGTCCAAATGAGTAGGTGCCGTCAAAGAGGACATTCATAACCTGCTGTTGGGCATCTGAGGAAAACCCAGACATCCGGAGTCAAGAATGTCTCCTAATACAGATTCCAGCAGGTGCTGCTCTGGAAGCCGTATCATATGCGCCCATAGAAGCTTTCAACTGATGGCTGTTGCATTCTATTCCCCTGATTACAGTTTGGAGAAACTTAACTTTGAGGCCAGACTCAGGAAGATCCTCCGCCTGGGTCTTGAGCGAGGTCCATAGGACATATTCATACTGAGAGAAGTGACCTTGATAGCTGGCTATGCGCATGCCAAGGGTGGCAGCTGCAAAAGCCCTTTTTCCCATGGTATCAATCTTGCGAGATCCCTTATTGATAGGACGTCCTGTTACTTCCTGCGGGAAGACAGCTTTGTCATTCTCCGCAAGAACAGCCAACACATCTGCGATGGGCTGCAAAGCCAGGACAGGTCTCTCTTTAGGACGGACACATTTTCGATCTATGGTCTTGCAGAGTGAAGGTACAGTGGCAGGTCTAGTCCACACAGCTTCAGACAATGTCTTAAATGCCTGGGGAACAGAAGGCATAAGGTTCACCGGAATATTGGGAATATGAAGCCATTCAAGGCGTAAAAGCTTCCCTGGGTCTACCGAAGAAGTCTGAAGAGCCAGGGTGGTCTGCATGTTTTTCAGAAGGGAGTGAAAAGGGTGGTCCTCTAGAAGGCCTGTAGCAGGAACCACTGGCTTACTGCCTAGGCTATAAAAGGAATCCTCATCCCCTTCATTGGAAATGATGAGGTCTGGATCCAACTCGTCCTGCTCCATACCCACCTCATAGGAGAAGGCAGGAAGAGGGGTGGAGCCCAAGAGGCCATGACCTAGTCTAGGAAGTGGAAGGACAGGTGACACAGGGACCAGCGCCAGCGCAAAAGGAGCTGGCACGAGGCCTGGTGCCAAACAAGCAGGTGCTGCCGAGGACGGCGCTGCCCTAGCACCCAGGCCTAGAAAAGGCAGAAGGGGACAGAGATGGTAACTATGCCATTCCTGGCGAGAAAACAGAGTGAGGGGGGTAAGGCACATGGAACCAGTGTCAGCGGTGCCGTCCACAGCAAGGGAGGAGCCACTGTCGGAACCGAACGCTCTACCTGCCCCGAAGGTCTCCGCTGCAGCTCCGGGGGACCGGACACAGTCCAGCTGCCAGAGCAGCCTTCTAATGAAGAGTCCCTACCATCACCGTCCATGGTGCACTCCTTCAATTGGTAGGGCTGAAGAAGTAAAAAATAATAAAATGATTGAAACTTTTTTTTTTGTTACGGAAGAGACTAAAACTGAATAAAACTAAATGCTGCTGTTGTATAGATGTGAAGATCTGAATCCTGGCAGGCGAGTGACGTCATCACTGATGCGCACTTGACAGCAGGTGAAAAAAGGAACTGAGGCAGCTGGAGGGTCGACGTCGAGACAGTCTTGCAGAGCCGCGCATGCATGGTCCTATCTCGGCACCAGCCCTCCTGAAGATTTTTGGCCCCCACAGAGTCCCAGCACCTCCGGCTTGTAACTCAGCAGTATGAATAAATGGTGAAGACTTATAGGGACACTGTCAACCCCCTTAGGTCTTGGAGTGTCCCTAGTTTACAAAACACACCTTATGACTGTTCACATTCTGCAGAGACTGCTGATGTACATGGTTGTTTGATTCTGATTCTTTTTTCTGTTAAACAATGAAAAACAGACTGCCTACCATACTGGTGTTAACCACACCAAAACATGTCTGTTTACATCCTTGATCAACTCCCACTGCATTGTTGCTGGACCTAGGAACACCCCCAACATGGTCTAGCCACTCACTATGCAGCGGGAGTAGAGGAAACTATTGTATCATAAGCAGCTGCACTGTTTGGGGATATTTCTATTGTTCAGAAGTATGCAATAAAAACAGGTCCAGGATTCAAAACAAAGTTATTTATAACAATACATTAGTATGCATTTCAGTTGTACTAAGCAAAAAGGCAGATACAAAAAATGAAAATTACATACCTACCATAATTCTTGATCTTTCTGTGTATCTTCACCATTCATTACTACTGGGTATCTGCCTGGAGGCTAGGACCCCGTGGGAAACTTTTTTTTCTTTCTTCGGAGGCGGAGTCGACGCAGGGTCGGTGCCGCCCTTGAGCCGATATATTACGTGGTGCTCACGGGTTGGCCATTAACTGCCATCGACTCCGCCTTGGTCCCAGTTCTGAAATGCCAGAGAGAGAGAGAGAGAGATAGGAAGGGATAGAGGAGTGGGGCAAGCGAGCCTAAGGGACAGAGAAAAGGAAAGGAAAGGCTATAAAAACTAAAAGGAGAAATAAACAACTAAGAGGACAGCAAACAGAGAAAGAGGAGAACAGCCTATGGGATTGGAAGAGGGGGCCCCAATCTCTGGGTGAAAAGAAAGAAGGGTGGAGGAGGGAGGGGGAGGGGAGGACACCACCCCCAGACAAGGTGGACCTGGACCTCGAGAGGGACCTCCAAGCTGTAGAAAGAAGAGAAGGCACAAGACTGCCTCCTATTCAGCAAAGTAGTCCCACAGGGACCAAAACTTAAGGAGACGCAATGAGGTCGAACAGGCCAGACAGGAAATCGGGGTCCACCCCTCCAGTCAAATTAAGGAGAATATCCCCCAAGAGAGGAAGTAAATAATATGAAGGGAAAAACCAGGGGACCTGCCCCTATTCAACTCAGAAGAAAGGTGTGAAGGCCAACACCCACAAGGGAGGAGTCGTCCCAAGGGGACACCAAAATAACAGGGATTGTTGTGGGGGTACTCAGAAGTCCCCCAATCCCTTCCCCCATCTCATACTCCCAGAGGGTGGGGGTAGAAATTAGAGTCAGAAGGCAGGGAGGGAAGAGAGGGGGAGACACCCCGAGGCCAAGGAAAAACTCCACCCTGCATGTCTCCAAAAATTCCCTTCCTCCTAACCAAAAGGGAGAGGAGGAGGAGGAAGAGGAAAGGTGCTGGAGCGCAACAAGAGAGACACACAGGGAGGAGGAGGGCTGCCCAGAGACTGAGGCCCAAGAGGGGAAGGTGGGCGGGATTTAGTGAGGAATGGTGAAGATACACAGAAAGATCAAGAATTACGGTAGGTACGTAATTTTCATATCTTATCTGTGTCAAGTCTTCACCATTCATCACTACTGGGTGAGTACTGAGCCTCCCGAAGGGGGTCTAGCACCTCCCTAAGGGACAGAGTCCCTTAGCCTCCAGTGGGGGAGACACCAGAGGGGAGAACCCCTACAGGCCTGGTGAGACCTAGGACTGGTCTGGGTGAGAAGGGGATCTCCCCGATGGAAGACACCCCTGAAGCTGCCGTCTCACCCTACGGGAGAACAGGTGGGCTCTCTGGAAGTTGGAGGAAATCACCCTACGCCAGGCCAAGGATGACAACCTGAAAAGGCGAAGCCATGCCGTCCACCTAGTGCAGATCACTGTCCCCACTAGCATCATAAGACGCCCTTGCCTGGTGCCTTGCAAGCTCCAGACCCTGTGCAGAGAGGGCAATGGCCTGCCTGGTTTCCTCCGAATCAGGCATAGAGGCTAGAAGTTGTCCTAGCCTGGACCACAAGTACCTGCTGTAGGTAGCACGGTGGGCCCGATGAGCTGCCATGCAGAGCAGAATCCGTGCCGATGAGAAGGTTCTCCTCTCCCAGAAGTCAATATCCTAAGAGTCTGAGTTTGGGGGTCGGTCATGGCCTGGGGTTGCATGCCTAGAGAGGGTATCCAGGAGTGTCACACCCGAAGGGGGGTGAGGGAGGGCTCCTGGAGACCCCAGGGGAGTGCAATACCTCTGGCGAAGGTCCCTTGGGACTGGAACAGAGGAGAAGAGATGCCGCCACACCTGGTGCGATGCTTCCCGGAAGGAAATAGGCCAGGTGGGAACCGCAAGGTTGGCCGCACTGAACTCACCTAAAAAGGCGAGCGTCGACTGGTCAGGTTTGCTTTCAGTAGGGGCAGAAATGTGGAGCTCGTCAATCATCCTTGAAAGGAAGTGCTGATAAGCAGTGAGATCAGATGCCGGGGAAAGTTGGACAGAGGATTCCTCTCCCTTGGAGGAGGAAGAGGAGGACGCTGATGAGTCTGGAGATTCAGGGTCAGGCTGCACGGGAGAGTGGTGGAACACCTGCTTGTCCATCATGGCTCTAAAATAGGCAAGGAAAAGTACAGCTGAAGCCCTGAACTGCTCCCAGGAAAGAGGTCCCGTTGGACGAAGAACACCTGGGAGAGGAGGAGGAGGAGGAGGAGGAGGAGCAGGCAGAGACACAGGGGCCTAGCACCCCTGAGGAGGAGCACAGCCTCTTGCCCAGGCAGGAGGACCGAGCGGATGATCCCAACAAGGAGAGAGACCCGGTGGTCTCAGCAGACAGAAGCCGTTCAACCGGGTCGGAACTGCTGGGGATGTGCCCGAAGGAAGAAATCCCCCTGTGAGGTGACTGGGACCGTGTGAGCCCAGGATGACCCTTGACCTCCAATGCAGAGGCCCCTCTCGAAGAGTCTCCAGAGGAGGAGCGAGGATCCGCACTATGACTCCTCCCAGCACCCGGGCGGGTCCCAGGGAGAGGCAGCTGCACCAAATCCTGTCCCCTCAACCCCTCCAACTCCGAAAGGGCCCTCTTCCTCAATACCACCAGCTTAGATAACTGGCAACCTCTAGCTGACCCCTGGGAGTCAGCCAAGGGTACAGTACCCTCCCCCAATGGGATGCCCTGGATTGTCCCAAACTCAGACTGTCCAGGATCACCAAGGAGGGGAGTACTCCAACTGAAGGGACGGACATGTCCGTGGTCCCGAGCTGTGTAGCAGCGGCCGCCTGGACCGCCGCTGGCTGGTCAGTCCCACTAACCCCAGAACTAACAGAACCTGCCCAGCCAGCAGAGGGAGGCTGATTGGGGGGGCCGAGGTGCTGGACACGGAGGGACCGGAGAACTCAGGTGAATCCGGGAGCCAGTACGGATCAGACCTCGAGTCCTCTGAGCAAGTGGACTGAGAGGCCCGATGCCAGACCACTCCACGATCCCTTCCAGTTCCGGGACCATGAGCCGAGCCACCTCCAGCACCGCAAATGGCACCAGAGCTGCACCGTGACTGGCGCCAACCCACTCCTTGGTGCTGCGAACTGCACCGAGTCGAAGGCAGTACCGACCATGGCACTGCCCCCCTTCCTAGAGCCGCGAATGACATTGGAGATGGAGGTGGCACCAACCCCTGCCCCGGCACCGTGAATGGCGCCGGAGCCAGAGGGGACGGCCCGGCACCATCTGCAGTTCCACCCAGGCCCCCAGTGCCGCAAGCGATGACGGAGCCAAGGGAGGTCCCGACAGACGGCACCGAGGACGGTGACGGCCTAGAGCTCAACACCGGGGGGGGGGGGCCTTCGCTTCTGTGGAAGCGATTGCCAGAACAGTGCCTCCCGACTGGCCCTTGAGAGGGCCAGACTGGGTCTCCTGCACCGTGGAAGGAGCCCCCACTGTGGCAAGGCTAGAACTGGAGAAGGACCCCTCCTCCGTGGACTCTATAGGACCGGGAAGGGACCCAGAGGAAGGGCCAAGGGTCCGTGCCCTGGCCCGACTGCGAACCCGCCATCCAAAAGTCGGTGGCGCACGTCTGACTTTGAATAGGCACATTTCTAAAACCCGGTGGTACATGGAAAAGCAGACATCACTGTTATCCATATCATGACCCGGGCCGAGGCAGGAAAGGCACCGGTCATGCTAGTCCATAACAGAGTAAAGGCGGCCGCAGGGACACCAACGAATAGGAGGCTGCTCCAGCTTCGACTTCTTTTTGTCCCTGGGACGAGACGTGACCGGACTGAAATAAACCAAAAATACATACTCAGCATCGCTATTAGGAAAAAAGAATGATCTTACCTGGATCTGATGAAGCAGCACCGAGCAGGGCAAACAGAAACTGAGACATTGGAAATGGAACCGATGGACTAGGCCGCAAGTAGGCCGTAAAAGCAGATACCAACAAAATTCTTTCACGAGGTCCTCACTTGATGGCGGAAGAAGAACTGGGACCAAGACGGAGTCGATGGCAGTTAACGGCCAACCCCTGAGCCACATGCATACGCCGGCCTTAAGGACGGTGCTGCCCTGCATCGACTACCCAAAAATAAATAAAGTTTCCCGAGGGGTCCTAACCTCTGGTCAGATACCCAGTAGTGATGAATGGTGAAGACCGACACAGATAATATACAGCAACATCAATGGATTTTTAGAGTAGGTAAGCACTCATAAAATGTGGGGTTTTAACTAGAAATAATATAATGCAGAAAAGTTTGACAGTGTCCCTTTAAGTCCAGGAAGCTCTACGGTTACAAGTGACTAACCTATTCTTCTAGGGGTGTGGATATGGCACACTATCCAAACTCTGGTAGACTTCTAGCAGTTCTCCAGGAGGAGCGGTTACAACACACACCCCTACTCGGTGAACAAAGACTGGGAACAGAGGTGCCAAAATGTGCATCCTGGCATGACTCAAGGTTGATGCAACAGCAGAAGGTGTGTATTGACTTCCAGGTAGTGGTCCTACAGATCTCCTGAATGGGCACATCCCTGCAAGCAGCCATCAAGGCAGTGTTATGTCTGGAGGAATGACCCCTGATCCTACAGGAGTCTCTCGACCAGCTAACTTGAAGCAGAGGTTGATGCAAGTTGTGATCCACCTTACAACAGTCCATTTTTCTGCCGGTCTGCTAGGTGCGGCTTCAGCGTAGGTGACAAACAGTTGCAAGCCTGACCCTGCACTTCACCCATGTGCTACACATAATGAGAGGGCCCTCTGCAGGTCCAGAGTATGGAGCCTATGGTCGGCCTCCGAAGAAGGGTCGATAAAGTATACCGGCAACTTAATCACCTGGTTAAGGTGAAACTGAGAAACAACATTTAGGAAGAACTTCAGGTTGGGGTAAGGATGACTTTGTCCCTGTGGAAGACCAGGTAGGGAGAGTCCACTGAGACCACCTGGAGCTCACCAATCCTACTGGTGGATGCATTAGCCACCAGAAAGGCCATCTTCCATGTCAGGTGAGAGACATCACACCTGTGCATCAGCTCAAACGACTTGCCCATGAGCTAAGCCAGGACCAGCAGCAAGTCCCACGGGGGAGGAGGCTCTTGCACCAGAGGGGACAAGTGGTCAAGGCCCTTGAAAATGTGCCCAACCACCTTCTCCTGGGCCACTGTCAGCATTTCGGCCCATGCCCGGTAAGCAGAGGTGGCTGCCAGGAGCACGTCAAAGGTCGTCACTCACAATCTAAGCTGGGAAAGGGACCAGAGATAGTCCAAGATGCTATCTACTGGGCAGGCAAGGGTGTCATGGCACCAAATGGAAAATCTCTTCCATTTAGAAGCACAGCACCTATGAGTCGACTCTTTCCTGGAGGCCTCCACAATGTGGACAATGCCTTGGAAAGATCCAAGGTCTGGAACTGCAGCAGCTCAGGAACCAGGCCGTGAGGTGCAGGGAGTGGAGGTCTGGGTACAGGACCGTCCCCTGGTGTCTGGTTGGCAGGATTGGGCAGAGAGACAACTGCCACAGAGGCCTGTTGCTGAGGAGTTCTGGGTACCAGATCTGCCGTGGCAAGTCTGGAGTAACCAGGATCATCCAGGCCTTGTCCTTCTTGACCTTGATCAGAACCCTATGGATCAAGGGGCAGGGAGGAAATACATACACGAGGTCCAGGGCCTCGCAAAGGCATGCCCCATCAGTGTCCTGGACTGTGGGGAGCGGGCAAAAAACAGCCTCAGTTTTGCATTCTCCCAGGAGGCAAAGAGATCCACAGAGGGAGAGCCCCACCAGGAAACCAGATGGTTCACCACCTCCTGATACAGAGACCACTCTTGCAACATCTCTCCTATCCAGCTGAGAGCATCTGCCAGCCGACTGTCCTTCCCTGTGACATGAATCAGAAAGAGATCGGTGCCCAGGCTGCACATGAGGGGCCAGGTCCTGAGTGAGACAATGCAAGGGAGTGTATGCCACCCTGTCTGTTCCACTAAAACATGGTCGTGGTGTCTGTCTGGACCTGAACAACCTGACCCCTGATCAAAGGAGCAAATTCTGTGAAGGCCAGACACACTGCTCGCAGCTCTAGCAGGTTTATGTGGTGACAGGGCTCCCTGGGTGACCAGAACCTGTGGGTGCTGTGGTCCCCCAGAGGTGAGCTACCCCATCCCACCAGAGATGCATCCATCATCAACATGACGGTTGACTCCAGGAGGACAAATGGGATTCCCTCCTCCAGATGTTCCTGGACTAACCACCACTGGGTGGCATCCCACATCAGCTGGGTCACTAAGACTGGCTGGTCCAGGTGACCTTGGCACACTGACCACTGAAGGTCCAGCTCCCACTGGAGGGTGAGTATCCAACAGTGGGCCCAATGGACCACGCTGGTGTAGGACACATTGTATCGCAGCAGCTGCAGGAAATTCCCAGCATGGCACAATGCCCAACCTGAAATGATCTGGTAAAGGAGTTAAGATCCAGTGCCCAGTCTGCTAGGATGTGGGCCTTGCCCTGCAGGGAGTCTAGCTCTGCCCTGATGAACTTTATCACCTGCTGTGGTACCAGTTTGGACTTGTCTGGGTTGACAAAAAGGCCCAAGTTCCTGCAGGTCTGAAGGGGTAGGGCTGTGGACC
The DNA here is from genome assembly GCA_016271365.2 of Neoceratodus forsteri. Lineage (NCBI taxonomy): Eukaryota > Metazoa > Chordata > Ceratodontiformes > Ceratodontidae > Neoceratodus > Neoceratodus forsteri. The sequence goes on from CM028129.1 coordinate 692,244,470, forward strand.
TCACCACGGCCTCTCTGGATGGATTGGCAATCGGCCAGTCATCCAAGTAGGGGTAAACTCTCACTCCGAGGTGCTGAAGATGGGCCGCAACCACTACCATGCATTTGGGTGAAGACCCTGGGGGCTGAGGTGAGGCTGAATGACATGATCTGGAACTGGTACAAGACCCTTTCCCCATGGAGCCAGAGGTACTGGTGGAGGGATCTTTGGATGGGAAGAAAAAATTACTCACCTTAGTAATCTTGTTTCTTCCAAGGTATTCTATATTCATAATTCTCTGCAGTCAGCCTCCCAAGCAGAGCTGCCCAGAGAAAATGGAACTATATGCAAATGATAGAACTATCATTGGCGCGTGACACATATTCAAACTGCTGCCCTTATCAGCTGCAACGTTCCGTCAACGTGTCTGATTTGTAAGGAGCCTACAAGACAACCTATACTAAGACTGTCTAATATACTTTTCTAATGTAACACAACTTGAGCTGTCCATGACAGCATGAAACATCCTTAATATTATTATAATCCTAACCTCCCCTGAATGCCAGAATCACCTGGAAATAGAAGGGAATTAAATGTTTCCCACTGGGGTTAAAAACATATATGCCAGGGTTTGGGACTTTCCATTAGAAAACTCGATCAGGAGTGCAGAGGCTCTGGTTCTAGAAGGAGAGGCAGAGTGGGAGAGTTATGAATATAGAATACATTGGAAGAAACAAGATTACTAAGGTGAGTAATTTTTTCTTCTAACCCCAAGTATTCTTCTACATTCCTAACTCTCTGCAGACTTCAAAGCAGTACCTTTGGAGGTGGGCAGATATCCTACTTAGGAAAAAGGCTCTGCAGGATTGCTGTGCCAAATCTGGCATCACTTCTGGACTGTATGTCCAAATTGTAGTGTTTAGTAAATGTGTGTACTGTCCTCCAGGTAGCTGCTTTACAGACTTCCACTAATGGAATATATCGATGCTGCTATAGTAGCAGCTGTGCCTCTAGCTGAATGAGCCCTCAGACCTGCTGGGGGTTCCTTGCCAATTTTCAAATAGCAAAACTGAATGGATTCGACTATCCATCAAGAGACTGACTTCTTAGAAGCTGGGGTGCTTTTACCTACACTCCCATAGGTAAAAAATAGCTACTGCTTGTCATGTCTATGATCCCTGGTGTGGGTCATATTGTAACTTAACGCTATTTTGACATCCAGCCTATGGAGTCTGCGCTCACCTGAACTAATATGTTCAGTGAAGAAAACTGGCAATGTAATGGTTTGGTTTAAGTGAAAATCAGAAACCACTTTTGAGAGAAATTTTCTATTTGTTCTCAGCACCACTTTGTCGTTATGGAAGGAAAGGTAGTCCTTCTCAACACACAAGGCTTGTAGTTCACTGATTCTTCTAGCGGAAGTATCTGCAACCAGAAATAAAATTTTCCAGGTAACATATTTTAAATGTGCAGACGACATAGGCTCAAAAGCAGGTTTCATGAGCTGAGCAATGCATATGTTCAGGTCCAATACTGGAACTGGTTCCCTACTAGGTGGTTGCAAGTGGCACAGACCTTTAAAGAACTTCTTGAAAATGGGATTGGATGCCATGGAGATACCTCTCCCAGCAGAAATGTAGGCAGAGATTGATGCCAGATGCACCTTCGGGGACGAATATTTCAATCTCTGAGAATGGAGATATGAGAGGTATTCCAGGACAACTGGGGTCTCCACTAAAGCAGGAGAAATCTCCTTGGAAATACACCAAATAGAAAACCTTTTCCATTTTGATGCATAGGTTTTCTTAGTCAAAAGCTTTCTATATCCTTTCAGGATATCCAGAACGCGTTGGGAAAGATTTAAGTTTGCGTATTCCAAGTCCTCAAGAGCCATGCCTTGAGTCTGAGAGAGCTGAGATTCGGATACAAGATCTTGCCTTAGTGGAAGGTCAATAGGTTGTGCCTCCTGGGTAACTGTATTGGTTTTGATACAGATATGGAAAGTAGTAAAGGGTGCCATGGCTGCCTGGCCGAGTCAGGTGCTATCAGAATCATTGATGCAGGCTGTGACCTGAGTTTGATCAGGACCCTGAAGATGAGAGGGGAAGGGAGGAAAAGCATACAGACTTTTTCCTGACCAGTTCAGAGCCAGAGCATCCAATGGGATTGTTCCCTTGGCTGGTGGCCTGCAACAAAAGAGGGGCAGCAGGTGATCCTCTTGGGATGCAAAGAGATCTACCTCTGGTGTGCCCCATCTCCTGAACACTGATTCCAGCACTTGTCTGTTGATGGATCACTCGTAATGCGCCTGAATGATTCTGCTCAGGGTATCTGCCAGGGTGTTGTCCTTTCCTGATAAGTGAATGGCCTGTAATGAGGCCTTTAATGAGTAAACCAGACTCCAGACTTTCATAACCTCTGTGCATAGGGGGTCTGACCTTGTTCCCCCTTGCTTGTTTATACAGTACATTGTTGTGGTGCTGTCTGTCCTGACTTGCACCACTTTCCCTTGTACCAGGTGGGCAAATGTTTTGAAGGTCAGAAACACTGCCCTTAGCTCCAGCAAATTTATATGCAGTAGTGACTCTGTGATGGACCAGGTTCCATTAGTGGTGTGATCCCCTAAATGAGCACCCCACCCTAACAGAGAGGCATCGGTTGTAAGGATAGCTGATGGGGTTCCCCTTTGGAAGGGTACCCCTTCCCTGAGGTTGTCTGCTTCCTTCCACCACTGGAGGGCTTGAAGCAAGGTTCTTGTTATTGGAACTGGTTTTGTCAGTTTGTATTTTCCCTGGCACTTGTGTGCTCTCAGATGAAACTGTACATCTTTCATTTGGAACCTGACTCCAAGGACTGTGCCTGTTGCTGCGGCCATACCTATATGTCCCAGAAGCTGCAGAAACTGTCTTGCTGGTCGTGGCTCATTCAGCTTGAACAAGGCAGCTAACTGCAGAATGCTTTGCACCTTGTCCTGAGGGAGGAAAGCTCTTCCCTGTACTGTGTTCAGTTCTGCTCCTTCAAAGTACAGGACTTGCACTGGAGTAAGAATGGATTTTTCCTGATTTACCAGGAATCCTAGAGACTATAACAGGTTTATACTGTTATCTTTAGATGATCTTGTACCTGCTGTGGTGAACTTCCCACCACTAGCCAGTCGTTGAGATAAGGGAAGACAGATATACCTAACCTTCTTAGGTATGCCGCTACCACTGCCAGGCACTTTGTAACCACCCTGGTTGCTGAAGTGAGGCCAAAAGGTAGGGTTGAGAATTGGTAATGACCTGAAGGAAGTCTGAATCTGAGGTATTTCTTGTGAGAGTCTCTTACTAGGATGTGAAAGTAGGCATCTTTTAGGTCCAGAGATGCCACCCAATTTCCGTGCTGGATTACTGGCAAAACCATTGCCAGTGTGACCATTTTGAACTTTTGGTCTAGAATAGGCCGCCACTCCCCATTTTTCTTCTTGGTGAGGAAGTATCATCTTGAATAGAAACCACTTCCTTCCTGATGAATTAGGACACACTCCATTGCCTTTAGCTGGAGTAGGCTTTGAACTTCCTTCTCCAGGAGTTTTCTCTCTATGAGGGAAGCTGGTTTGAATGCCCTTGTTCTCAAGGGAGGAAAAGACTTGAAACTCAGGGACAAACCCTGACTCGCTACTTCCAAGACCCACTTGTCTGTGGTGATGGATTGCCAAGCCTGGAGATAGACAGTCTGCCCCGTACTGGTAGAGGGGAGGCAGCCTTGATCATTAAGTCAAGGGTTATGTTTTGCCTGGGGCTGAGCTTGGGTAGTTTGGAAACCTCTCCTACAGCCCCTTATACCTCTGCCCCTGAAATACCCAGTCTGTTGTGTGCACTGTTGATACTGGGGAACAGCCTGTGCCTGCTACAAAGCCTACTATAAGCTGTCCTTCCTCTGCCTCCCCTTCCATATGACCTATAGGAGGAAGAAGGCCTCTCTTTTGAGGAATTACTCTTATAGGTGGTCTTATATTCATCCACCGTCTTCATATGTACTTCAGTCTGTTGACTGAATAATGAATGATCCTCTACAGGGAAATCTATGGCCTTGGTATCCTGTGCTAGATTAGTAGCCCTGAGCCATGCCAGCCTTCTAAGGGCTATGGTAAGGGCCATCTGGCAGCATTTTCATTGGCATCTGCTGCCATTTGAAACTGGCTGTTTCAGCCAAATCATCAGAGAGAGGTGAGGGAGCCTTCTCTGCCAAGGCCAACAAGGACTGCCACAGTGATTTTTGGTATTGTGCTGAATAAGCTTGGTAGTTAGCCTGTCTTACTCCCAGTGAAGCAGCTAAATAACCTTTCTTTGCCATGCTGTCTACTTTGCAAGAGTCCTTCTCAGGTGGGTGAGAAGCTAAAGGAACCCTCTCCTCCTCACAGGCTGCTTGCTGGACTATCCCCTGATGATCAGGGTGAGAGAAGAGGAATTCAGCCCCTTGTCTGTCCAGTTGGTACTTTTTATCTGCCTTCTTGTCCAGAGGTGGAATAGAATTTGGAGTCTGCAGGATCTTAAACAAATCTTTTTTTAAAAAACTTGTTTATAGGGAGTAGAATTTTCTTTGTGGGTGTTAACCCCATCATCTCCGTATATTCGGCCTCTTCTTCATCCTCTGTGACCTCTGATCAGATCAAGGGCGTCCACTATTTTCCTTACAAAGGAAAAATGAGAGGAAAAATCCTCTGGTCTAGGGGGAGAACCGAACTCCCGCTCTGGTGAGATCTCTGGTTCAATAGGCTCACCTTCATCCATTTCAGGTAAATCATATTCTTCAAACTCCATCGTATCCTGAGATGGGTTTGGTTCAGAGGAGGGACCAACTGGGATTTGAACTGGTACTGGGAGGGTTGGAGCAGGTATGAAACCCTGCAGAGCCTGTATGATCTTCATGGACTGGGCAATCTCCTCTGATGATGGCTCGCTGAGAGGCACAAGTGAAACCCCTTTTGGTTTATCAGCCAGGGGATCAACGTGCATTGTCTTCTTGTTTTTTTTTTTAGTGGGAACCGGAGAGTCAGCTGTATCACCCACCCTTTATCCAGTAGCTGTTTCACCCTTGTCAGGGGTGCTCAAAGAAGAGACAGCGGTTTCACCCGCAGGCTTAGAGGGTGTGGGTTGATCAGAAATGAAAATTACGTACCTATCGTAATTCTTGATCTTCTCTTGTATCTTCACCATTCATTACTGCTTGCGTAGTGCTGGAGGCATGCACCTGCTACGGGAGATTTTTTTTTTGGAGTCGGCCCTAACGGCGCTGCCCACGAGAGTGACACGCTGCGTCATGCGCGAGGGGTGGCCGTTAGGTGCCTCAGACTCCTCCTCCATCTCAGTTCTGGCAGCCGGAGAGGCGAAACAAAGGGTAAAGGAAAAAAGGGGCGAGCGAGGCAAGAGAGCCAAAGGACAGAAAAAGGAAAGGATATAAACTGAAGAAGGAATAAGCCAGTAGAGGACAGATAGAAGAGGGAGAATACCTACCCTAAGGGACCGCTGGGCCTCCCATCTCAGATGGCTCTAAGGGAGGAACAGATAAAGAGAAAAGGAAGAAGAAGAAGAAAGAGAAGAACGAGAAGAAAGAGAAGAAAGAAGGGATGTTGAGAGGGGAGAACACTGCCCATAGATATATTGGTTGAGAGGGTTATAAGCTCGGAACCAAAACCAAGGGAGCAAGAATCCATCCTAATAGGAGTGAGAAAAGGTTCAACTGAACCGCTTGTATAGTTTGGACACAAAGGGCAGATTCTCTATATTCTCGTCATCCCAACCCCCTACACTCTAGCTGAGAGCTTACAGACTGCCTGGACAGAAATCTGTTCCGGAAGGAGAGCGCCCAACTACTGGGGGGGGGGGGGTAAGCCCCTTAGCACCTTGTTAAGTGCTAACAACGAAGTGTGTGGGTACGGGTTAGGCCCTACAAAAGGCAGCTTTGTATGAAGGATAAAGTGGGAACTCAATCGGACTCCCTGGAGGCAAGGCAAGGGCAGCAGTTCAAGGTTAAGAAGTGCAGAAGCACCAACCAGAAGAAGCTGACAATTAAATAATGACCGCCAGGGGGAACCTTAATTTTGAGGCCGAGCCAAGAGGGACGGTCTGTTCAGCTGTGAACCGAACAACGTGGCGAAGGAGCCCAGAGGTCATCCCTAGGGGCAGTCTGAAACAGTTCCTTCAGGATAGGAGAAAAAGTCCTACTCATTCCCCTTTACCCTGAGGAAAAAAGATCCGTCCAAGAAGAACGGAAACCAGGATAGTTTTTTTTTTTTTTGCATAAAGGCCAAAGGAAAGGAGAGGAACGAGAAGGGAGGGGGAGACACCGCAGTAGGAGGCCACTGAGGGAAGGTGGGTAGTTAGTAATGAATGGTGAAGATACAAGAGAAGATCAAGAATTACGGTAGGTAATGTATTTCATATTTTCCCTTGTCAATCTTCACCATTCATTACTGCTTGGTGAGTACCAAGCTCCCCCCCCCAGCCTCCTGTTGGTGGGAAACAGAAGGGGAAGACCCTGGGCTAATCAAGTGAGAAGCCTATGGTGGAGGAGAGCTAGGAGGTGTCCCCCGAGGACAGGGAGACAGAGAAAGCCCCTGCAGAAGTCTCCTAGCTCTGGAGGAAAAGAGACAGGTTCCCCGGAAAGTGGAGCGAATCACCCTACACTGGGCCAGGGGTGAAAACCTTGATACACGAAGCCATGCTATCCGTCTAATACAGATCGCTGTCCCTGCAAGCCTGGAAGCCACCTCATTGGCATCATAAGATGCCCTTGCTTGGTATCTTGCCAGCTCCAGGCCTATAGCAGAGAGGGCAATAGCTTGTCTGGTTTGCTCCGTATCAGGCATTAATGCTAAGATTTGGGAAAGCATTGACCACAAATGCCTACTGTAGGCAGCATGGTGAGCCTGATGTGATGCAATGCATAACATCGCACGAGAGGAAGAGAAAACTCTCCGCCCCCACCGGTCAAACTGTAGGGAATCTGAGTCTGGTTGATGGTCGTGCGCCAGGCGGCGGCGCCCAGAGGGAGTTTCTAGGTATGCCAATCCTGAAGGCGGGTTGGGGAGAGTACCTAGAGACTCCAATGGGGCACAACACCTTCTTCTGCAGTCTGCCAGGGCTGGAGAAGGGGCGGCTGGCGACTGCCAGGAACGGATAGACACCTCCTGGAAGGGAATAGGCCAGGAAAGTATCACCAAGTGCTGGGCACTGAATTCACTGAGGAATTCAAGCGTCTCCCGTTCGGTATTGTCTCGCCTAACAAAAGAGATGCGAAGATCCCTCACCATCCTCGAAAAGAATCGCTGATATTCAGTGAAATCAGCATCGGAGGAGAGATGAGCAGTGGGTTCCTCTCCCTTCGAGGAGGGGGGAGACGAGGATGATGGAGAGCTCGAATGTCCAGAGGACTCCTGTGACGGTGGGGATAGGTGAAACACCCGCTCATGCATGTATCTAACGTATGAGGGGAAGGCCGCCGCAGGGCCTCTGAACGTCTCCCAGGATAACGGGCTCGTAGGACTGACATGGCCTGGGACAGAGGGAGGTGGCTGCAGAGGAATGGGAGAGGGGCACCTACGGCGAGGCAACTGTCCTTTGCAGAGGCTCTGAAATCCGGGGAACGGGGCCCAAGCTGGCGGGATCCCGGACAACAAACCAGATCGCAGAACGGAACCCTGGGGATGCGAGGCCTAGAAGAGCCTAGTAGGGGATCCTCCCCTCTGATGAACCTGGGGCTGCATGGGTCCAGAAGGGTAGCCCACAGCAACGCCACCAGAGGGATCCCTGGGGCTCGAGAGGGAAAGACGGGGCCCGGCTACGGCTCCTACCCGCCCCCCAAAGGGGTGGCAGGTGAAGACCGAGGTGCCTGAACCCTGTCTCTCGACCCCCCAGACTCCGAGAATACCCTCCTCCTCGACACCAGCGACCCCCCACCCCGAGGGGGTGCAGCAGCACCGGGATCGGCAGCTGCCACAACTCCCCCAGGAGGGAGAGCCCCTTCCTCCACCTCCAGGGACCCCAGACCACCCCCAGCCTGGGAGGCCTCAGGGGAGGACAGCAGCGGAGATAGAGGAATAAGCGCACTGGGCCACCTAGCACCTCGTCCCACCGGAGACCCTGAATCCGAAGAGTCAGGGTGCCAGGACAAGTCCACATCTGAATCATCCTTCTCCAAGGAGGAAGAGACCAGCTGGACCACAATACTGGCCACCCGTCTCCAGTGAAACGACACCTGAATGGCGCCGGTGCCAGCGAGAAGTGCTGACGACCCGACCCCTCGCAATGCCGAGACCCGGCCCTGACTCCCCAACGGCACCGGCCAGACCCACCGCACCGCCCTCGGTGCCGGGACCTGACTTGGCACCGCTAGAAGAACCGACCGGGCCCACGGCACCGCGGACAGCGCCGAGAGCCAACACAGCACCACGAACAGTGCCATCTCAATCACCAGCGCTGCAAGTGGCGCCGGGACCAGAATCGGCGCTGGAAGGTGGCATCGAGGGTCCACCGATGCCGGGCCCAGCAGACCTGGGCCTCGACACTGGGGGAGCCTGCACCTCCGAGGGGGTGACTGTCAAGGCATTGTCCCCGCTGTGGCCCCGGGAGGGACCTCGGCGTTCCTCCAACACCGCAAAAGAGGCCTCCTCTTCGGCAAGAGAGGATGAGGAGGCCTCCTCCTCTACAGACCATACAGGCCTGAAAGGGGACCCCGGAGAAAGGGTCTACAGACCTTACCTGGGAATCCCTGGAGCGGCACCGTCCCCCTAAAGTCGGCGGAGCCTTGCCGATTTTGAACATGCGGACTTCCAGGATGCGACGGTCCATCGAGAAACCGGCATCACACGCATCCATATTATGGTTGGGTCCCAGGCTACGGAGACAAACATCATGCCAGTCTGTGACAGAAAAATGCCGGCCACAGGAGCACCGCGCATAGGGGCATGGCCCGCCTTCGACTTGCGTTTTGGCCCCGAACCTGACATGATGTGAAACAATTAAGGCAAAAACAAAGCACAGCTCTGGGTCCGCAAATAAAGAGAAGAACAAGAACGGTCTTACCGGTGACGACGTTGAGAAAAAGCAGGAAGGAGGAGTCTGGAACGGCGTCGATAAACGACAACTAGGCCTAGTACTGAAAAATCCTAACCACGCAGCAGGTGCAGCCTCGATGGAGGGAGAAACAGAACTGAGGAGGAGTCTGTGACACCTAACAGCCACCTCCGAATGACGGGGCATCGCTCTTTGACGGCCGCTGGAGCCGACTCCAAAAAAAAAATTTAAAATCTCCCGTAGCGGGTGCGTGCCTCCGGCACTACCCAAGCAGTAATGAAAGGTGAAGACTGACATGGGAAGATCCCATAATACCCTTCTCCAATCTGCTTTGGAGTCTTTCAAGCCTCTTTTCTACTGTTTTCTGTAGGAATGATTTGCAGATATCACAATCTGCTGAAAAATGGTCATTCCCTAGGCAGACCACGCATAAATCGTGCTTGTCTGCCTTTGCAAAATCGTCCCCACACTTAAGGCAGTCTTTAAATCCTGGGGGTCCAGACTTTTTCTTTGGTTTTTCTGCCATCGACAAACCGATGAAGACAACAAGAACCACAAAAAAGATTTCACTCATACATATATATATATTTTATTTTTAATTTTTATTGTTTTTGCAGTCAGTTCAGGAACTGATTAAAGTTCCGATAATGAACCGGGAACTGAAGAATTAGAACCAGGCTACCAGTTCACAGAAACCAGGTTAGTGGTTTCAAATATAACAAATATCACAATTTCATAAACTAAAATAAATAAAACTAAATACCAGAGATAGTAAATAAAGCTCTGGAAAGGGTATTTAGAAAAAATTACTCACCTTAGTAATGTTGTTTCTTCTAATGGAGTCTTGCTGTATTCTGACTATTGCAGTTAGGTCCTGCCTTACAAATGCCCCGGAGAACAAAGAGTTAAAATTTCCATGGCCAGCATGGAATGTTCACCGTGAGCTTGGTTGAAGCCCCTGTCTGCTGCTGTTTAAACTCCAACCGTCAGATCTTTATGAGCAATACTCACTAGAAGTTCTGTGAGGAAACTGTAAAACTCACACTAGCCAACTGGCAACTAAATTTATATAAAAGGGTTTTTTGGTTTCAAAGCAAAGACTCAAGTCAGGAAACCCAAAAAATGAAACACATCCCAAAACACAACACTCACCCAAAATAAAGGAGAGTGAAAAAGGGACACCCCTAGGGTGCCAACACTGCTCCAGCCCACCCACATCCCAAAAAACAGGTTCTGAGGGGGGTGGGAGGTCAGAATACAGCAAGACTCCATTAGAAGAAACAACAATACTAAGGTGAGTAATTTTTTTCTTCAAATAACATGAAGTCTTGCTGTATTCTGACTACTGCAGACTACCAAGCAGTACCTCCATGGAGGAGGGACAGAACCTACTTTGGAAACAAGCTCTGAAGTACTGCTGTGCCAAACCGAGCATCACTCCTAGCCTGGATATCCAGAGAATAATGCTAGGTGAATGTATGGACTGTTTTCAAGGTGGCTGCTTGACAAATTTTTAAGATAAGAATATCCCTGGCAGCAGCCAGGGAAGCAGCTGTACCTCTAGTAGAGTGAGCCCTCAGGCCTGAGGATGGAGTTCTACCCAGTTTTTCATAGCAGAATTGTATACAAGAAACAATCCACCTGGCAACAGATCTCTTAGTGACAGGTTTGCCCTTACAAACCTCTCCATATGTGAGGAACAATTGGAGGACTCAAACCTGTGACCCTTGGTGCGCTCTATGTAGTAGCTGAGGGCCCTTTTAACATCCAAGCTGTGCAGCCTCCTCTCTCCAGAGGAGGAATGGTCAGTGAAGAAAACAGGGAGAAACACAGACTGGTTAAGGTGGAAATCTGAAACCACCTTAGGCAAAAACTTCCTGTTAGTTCTCAGGACCACTTTATCTCTATGGAAAGAGATGAAATCAGGCTCCACTGACAGGGATTGCAATTCACTAATACGCCTGGCAAAGGTAATGGCTACCAAAAACTCAGTTTTCCAAGACAAGTACTTAAGCTCTGCAGAGTACAAAGGCTCAAAGGGTGGTTGCATATGCTGAGCAATGCAAACATTAAGGTCCCAAGCAGGAGCAGGGTCCCTAAAGGAGGATTGGTGTGCAGCAATCCCTTGAAGAACTTACAAAACACAGGATGGGCTGACAGAGGAGAGGGCTTGTTTACTGACAAGAAGGCAGAAACAGCTGCCAAATGCACTTTGAGTGTGGCTGGCCTAAGGTCTAGGCCATTGAGATGGACTATATAGTCCAGAACCGTAGGCAACTAAGCAGATTCTGGAGAAATATTCTTATTAGAACACCAAATAGTGAACCTTTTCCATTTGGAATTATATGTCTTTCTAGTGGAAGGCTTTCGAGAAGCCTTAAGGATAACCAGAACCCCTTGAGAAAGATGCAGATCAGCAAACTCTAACTCTTCAAGAGCTATGCCTTGAGATTGAGAGACCTGAGGTTCAGGTACCAAATCCTCCCCTGAGAGGATGTCAACAGGTTGTAATTCCTGAGAAGAGACAGGGGAAGGTGGACTGCTAAGGGCAGTAACAGGGGGTACCAGGGCTGTCTGGCCCAGTCTGGAGCAATCAGAATCACTCTGCATGGTTGTGACCTTATCTTGACTAGTACCTTGAACAGGAGAGGGAAGGGGGGAAAAGCATACAGAAATTTCCCTTCCCAATTCAGAATCAGAGCATCCAGGAGGACTGAGCCGAAGACTGGGGGTCTGCAACAAAAGAGAGGAAGTTGGTGATTGTCTGGGGCTGCAATAAGATATATCTGTGGAGTTCCCCATCTCGAGAAAATCTCTTTCAAAACATAGAAACATAGACTTTGACAGCAGATAAGGACCACTTGGCCCACCCAGTCTGCCCATTTCCCCATCTACTGGATAAGCTGCAGATTCTAGTTAACCAACAGCCTACTTCCTGCAACCCCCCACTGTAATTGCCTTGTGTCTGTCCCATGCATGTTTGAATTCCCCCACTGTTTTAGACCCAACGACCTCCTCAGGAAGGCTGTTCCATGTATCCACCACTGTCTCCGTGAAAAAAAATGTCCTCACATTACCCTTGAGCCGTCCCCCCTCTATCTTTAAATTGTGCCCCCTTGTTCTTACACATCGCTTTTTCTGAAAGATGCTACCCTCCTGGACTTTGTTGATTCCCTTGAGGTACTTGAACGTTTCTATCATGTCCCCAGTCCCTCCTTTCATCAAGAGTATACATATTAAGCTCTCTCAGTCTCTCTTCATATTGTTTCTGCTGCAGACCCTGCACCATTTTAGTTGCCCTCCTCTGGACTGCTTCCATCCTGTCTATGTCCTTGCGTAGATGAGGTCTCCAAAACTGCACACAGTACTCCAGATGGGGTCTCACCAACTATCTGTATAGAGGGATAACCACTTCCCTTTTTCTACTTGTGATGCCCCTTCCTATGCATCCCAGTATCCCCCTGGCTCTCCTTCTGACTTTTCACATTGCTTACCCACCTTTAGGTCATCTGATATGACCACCCCCAGGTCCCTTTCCATTTTTGGAAACTAGGGGATCTAGGGTCCATTCGTGATGGCCCTGGGTTATCCTGCTGAGAGCATCTACTAGGACATTGTCCTTCCCTGGGAGGTGAACTGCTATCAGAGAGGTTTGCAGGGAATAGGCCAGGGACCACAACTTCATTGCCTCTGTGCACAAGGCCGTAGGTCGAGTGCCTCCTTGCTTGCTGATGTACCACATTGTGGTGGTGGTGTCTGTTCTGATCTGGACCACCTTGTTCTGTACAGATTTGGAAAAGGCTTGTAGTGCCAGAAACACTGCTCTGAGTTCCAAGAGACTGATGTGAAGCAGAGATTCTTGAGGTGACCACAGCCCTTGGGTGGAAAGATCCCCTACGTGGGCTCCCCAGCCCAGCAGGGAGGCATCCGTGCCGAGTATCACTGAATGAGACTGAGTGACAAAAGGAACTCCTTGTCTCAAATTGTCCTGATCCTGCCACCATTGCAAAGCCTGGATCAGGGTTCAAGTCACTGGGACTAGTTTGGTAAGGGAATCCTTTCTTTGGGACCAGAAGGCTCTTAAGTGGAACTGAATGTCCCTCATCTGGAATCTTGCTCCCTGGACCACTGCTGTGGAGGCTGCCATGTGGCCCAGAACTGAAGGAAATGCCTTGCTGGTCGAGACACCTGTAGGGTGAAAGAAGAGGCCAGTTCCATTAAGGTCCTTGCCCTGTCCAGGGAAGGAAGGCTCTTGCCCTTACTGTATCCAGCTCCGCCCCTATGAAGGTGAGGAGCTGTACTGGCTCGAGAACTGACTTTGGAAGGTTGAGGAGGAATCCTAAGAGAGTGAGCACTTGCTGAGTTATTTGCAAATGTGACTTGACTTGGTCTGGAGACTGACTTACTATGAGCCAGTCGTCCAAGTATGGGAAAATGGAGATCTTTTTTCTCCTTAGGAAAGCAACCACTACTGCCAGGCACTTTGTGAAAGCCCTTGGGGCTGATGTTAGGCCAAAGGGCATTTCACAAACTTTTTTTTTACCTAAACCGATCAGTTCAGCCGAACTGATCCGATATTTACAAGTTCCACATAGAAACTAAATGCAAAACCTATCTAGTACTCACGGTACCACAGACAGAGACTTAAACCAACAGGTTCGGTAGCATAAATTTGGTAGAAACCGAGTGAAAAACGACACTGTAACAGACTTTTTTGAACCGAGCAAAGGAGAAATCTCCGGAGCGACTGTTCAGTGACGCAGAGTAAAGAATGTGACGGTTGGAGTTTAAATAACAGCAGACAGGGGCTTCAAATGAGCTTGCGGTGAACATTCCATGCTGGCCATGGAAAGTTTAACTCTTTGTTCTCCGGGGCAGTTGAAAGGCAGGACCTAACTGCAATAGTCAGAATACAGCAAGACTTCATGTTGTTTGAAGACCCGGTTCCCCCGATGGTTATACCAAACCATAAGAAACCGAGAAAATAAACTAAAACAACACTAAATAATGCTAACTAAACTGACATTAAGGTAATAAACAGAATATAAAGGTAGCAGAAAGAATAATAATATAAAAAAACTACTTATATTCAGTGAAGAACCACAAGGAACGACTGATATGGGAAGTCTCCTGGGCGTCTTGACTTGTCAGGCAGAGAAAGAAATCTGATACGTTGATGGAACCTTGCAGCTGATAAGGGCAGAAGTTTGAATAAGTATCACAAACCAATGATAGTTCCATCATTTGCATATAGTTCCTTTTTCTCCAGGCAGCTCTGCTTAGGAGTCTGACTGCAGAGAGTTAGAAATTTAGAAGAATACCTGGGGTTAGAATGTGGAAGAACGCGTCCTGGAGGTCTATGGAGCGGAACAAGTCCTGTCCCAGAGACGGGATAATCTGGTTCAGAGTGACCATCCTGAACTTGCGTTTTCATACATACTCACTGAGATTGTGAAGATCCTGTATGGGACACCAACCCCCCCATCCGTTTTGGGACCAGGAAGTATCGTACCTGGACAAAAAACCCTGACTGGCCAGGGCATCCAGGACACGGGTTATGCCCCCTTTGCCAGGACCTGAGCAACGCTCTCCTAAAGGGCGGACATCATGTCCCAACATGCCCCAGAGTCTTGAGGTGTGTGGAGGTTGCAGAGCGTCAGAGTCTCGAAATCAAGAGACAGGCTTCTACCCACTATGACCAGTACCCACTTGTTCGCAGTGACAGCAGACCAACATGGAAAAAAGAGACGCAGTCTGCCTTCGATGGGAAGAGCAGTCGGGGACAGGCCATGTAGAGGGGAGACACTCCCCAACCAGTCACTGAGATGGCTTGGAGGGGGCACTGGTGGCTGCTGCCAGAGAGGCACCACTACTCTGGCCCCCCTTTGTTTGCACCTTGGTCCCAAGATCTCTTGGAGCACCAGCTCTGGAACTGCAGCTGCTGGGGCTGTTACCAGGAAGGAGGTGACTGAAAGGACCAGTATTGGGAGGACGGTTTCTTTGGCTTCTTTTTCATGACCTTTTAGAAGCACTGGACTTCTCAATCTGCATGAGGTGTCCTTCCACTCCAGGTACAAAGTGGTCAATGCCCAAGAAAGGGACATCTGCCAGCCGCTGTTGGGTGTCTGCATGAAGGTGGACAAGTGCAGCCAAGCCCTGGGACATATGGAGACAACCACTGCCACTACATGGGCACGAGTCTCCCACGTGCAAGGCTGTCTGGAATTGGTGTTTAGCCAGCATTTGACCATGGTCCCGGATGAGCTTTACTACTACACACTACTCTGGGTGGAGGTGGGGGAGGATGATATTAAACATGCCCATCATGGCACAGCCACAGTTAGCCATCATAACAACATAACTAGCCTGCCTGAGAACCAGAGTAGCCACTGCGTACACCTTTTTAGCGGTGTGGTCAGCCTTATGGGGTTCTTTCTCTGGAGGCTATCCACATTCCCCTGGTGAACTGCAAACACCGAGTCCGAAACCAGCCCTTCCATGAAAAGGTGGTCCGAGAAGCTTGAAAGTGCACCCATAGGGACCACGTACTTGCAGACCATTCAGGCTGAGGGTGCCAGGCAGGACGCTGGATGCTGCCAGAGCTCCAAAACCAGTCCCAAGATGGCCTCAGGTACTGGGAAGGCAACCCCCAGGGATGCGTCCCGGTCCAGGATGTCTGTGAAAGGATAAGTAGCCTTGTTCTGGACAGGCTCTAGAGGACGCCCGTGGAATCTGAAATGAGGCACAGCAGCCCACCAAACCACACCGGCCCTGGGCTTGTGGAAGACTCTTTGGCTGGCTCCTGGTCAAAACGTGGGGCCCCAGAGGAGGCTACTGAATCCTGTTCCAAGCAGTGGGAAGACTTCTCAAAGATGGCCTTCAGCTACAAGTCACCATAGACCTCCAGGGACTCCTCATCTGGTGTGATCCTCATTGACAACTGGCCTATCAAGTCAGGGGCCGAAACGGTCGTCCTCCTTGGAGGTAGCGCCAGTCGGCAGTTGTCAGGGTGAAGGAATTGGTGAGAGATGGGTGTTGGCTGCACCAGCAGGGTGTGGGCTGGTTTGGGTCAACCACTGGCGGCTGCCAGGGTAGCATGGGACCTTGGGCTAGAGTCCTACCCTGCCCCACGATGGCCCACTGCCGCCAGAGGAACTCTTTGTAGCACCAATGCATTTTGCAGCAGCGTCTCTCCTCTCCTAAGGAAAAGGAGAACAAGGAGCACCGTCACTAGCACCTCCTGATCAAATGGGACTGACAGCGTGAACACGTCGACTGCAACCTTGCCCAAAACCACAACCAATCAGGCAACGGCAGGAAGGGTCATCCTGGGGCTGGCTGCAGACCACATGACTGCCCATGTGCACCAACACAGGTATGGAGTACTTGACCTTGCATGGAGGTTTGTCCCCAACTGGGTCTACAGGGGAGACCGGTTAAGTTGGGTCCTGCTGTGTCAGGATCGGGAATGCCAAGGTCTGTGAGGCTGAATCCTCAACCGCAATCGACAATGGATCAACCAGGATGAGAAATATCTCAGCCAGCTGGTACCGAAGTTGAAGATGACTAGCTCATCAGCAGTACCTACAGACCTTCAACCTGCCCCTTGACCAAGGGGCGCTCGACCTCAGTTGAGCAGTCAGGCAAGTCGAGGGACCGGGAAGACCGAGAGCTTGCCCTGTCTCATGAATGGTGGTGGGAAGATTTAGTCTATGCCTTGGCCTTCAACCCAGAGCCATGGAGGACAGTGCTCTCCCCAAAGGACTGCAGGGGCCAGCACAATTCATGGAGTTGACCCATGAAGGTCCCTCTGACACTTGCCCCAGCTGGAAGCATTGCCAAGGCTATGAGGTGCCTGCCACAACTGCAGCTGTCTCCAATACCATTGCAGCAAGCTGTGCTGAAGACCCAGCAGCTGCTGCGGCCTTATTGCTGTCCTCTGAGTGGTCCTTTGGATCCCATAGCGAAGGCCAGCCTTTACCAAGCTGAAGTGTCCTCACCTCCAGAGATTCTGGTAGCATGGAGAGGCAAAGGCTACACCCTGACATGCTGTGTCGCCGGCCCAGGCAGTGCATGCACGTGTCGTGTGGATCAGTGTTCAACATTTTCTGGTAGCACTGCACACGGAATTTGAATCCGGGCTTCTTCTGATCCATCATAGCATAAAAGGAGTTAAGGAATCCCACAGTTTAGCTTCAAGAACTTAGAAAAACAGTTTGCCTACAGTGCAGAGAAAATTCCAAAGCGGAGCATGAAGGAGGTGCCCTGTTCTTCCAGCAGAAAGAAAGATGTGACAACACCAGGCAGAGTCGGGAGCTATATCCGCCCGGGTGGTGGGAGAAGCTTAGCTTAAAGACGTCAGGCAAATAACATTGTTTCAGTGGAACTTCCAGAGTGTGGATAGTGCCCATAACCATGCCCCTAGAAAGTTGCCATCCAAGTCAGACAGCTCATGAGACAAGTCCCAATAGGCTTGAAGGGGTTACGAGTGAGCATATCCAGCATAACACTGAGGTCCCAAGCAGCCACTGGCTTCCCAATGGGGGGCCTCGCGTGCAAGATACCCGAGGAACCTCTTGAACCATGCCAGCTGCATCAGAGAAGGGGTAGCTACAGGTTTGTTTTTATTTTATTTTTATTTCAAATTTGTTAACCGGGTAAGGACACTGGGCAAAGCCCTTTTTCAGGTCCGACCCAAAAGACAATCAACAATAAACAAATAAAACATAACTAACAATATACTAACAATTACATACACCAACAAATGAATAACGTTTAAATTTAACCTTAAATCCCATTGTTGAATTAATGCATCTAAGGGAAAGAGGTAAATCAACCCATAAATGAGCAGATGACATAAAAGATCGAAAACCAAATTTTCCCATTAACAATAGCCCTTAGAACAATCCCTTGATTTGAGCGCAAGTTTACCTGAGAATCCATGATTACTACCAAATCAGATAAGGGAAAGAGTTCCTAGTGTAAATAGCATGATGTATCAAATTCCAAAGTGCATAGGCAAACTTTAATTTGGGAGCTAGCTAACCCAAAGAAGAATATAAGACACAATGATGTGTCATCCGAGGAACGTCAAGAACAAATCGACAAATATTGTTGTAAGCCACATTCAAAACCCTTCCCTCCCTTTTCCCCTAAATCAAAATATAAAGGAGAAACATAATCAAAATGAGGCAACAAAATACCCATAGCAATTGTTTTGAGAGATTCTAATGATAAATAAACCTTGAATTTGTATAACAAGCCCAATTTAGAGTTAATAGTCCTACTAACAGCCTTAACCCGGGGAAAAAATCCCAAGCGAGGATCCAGAAGAACTCCCAAATACTTGAATTCCTTAACCTGTTCTAATAAGTCACAACATCTATCAAGTATGTGTAAACATGGATTTAACTTTAATCGAGGAGCACTCCCAAATACCAAGCACATGGTCTTTTTTACATTCAAAACCATTTGAATTTTTAACAGCCAATGACCAAGTTTAGCAAAATCATTCTGTAAACCAATATTAACCAACTCAATATTCGAACCCTGGTTATACAAAATCAAGTCATCCGCATAAAGAAGACAATGATTAGCTGAAAAAATAGAGGGGATCTGATTTATAAATATTGAAAATAACAGGGGGCCAAGAGTGGTCCCCTGTGGAACACCTCTAGGATTTAACCGTAAATCAGATAATGAAGGCTCAATAAACACTTGTTGAGATCTACCTTCTAAAAAATTCTTCAGAAAGGATATCACTAAACTGGAGATACCTATGCTTCTAAGCTTAGAACAAAGCAAGGCATGATTTATTAAATCAAAAGCCCGGGTCAGGTCCACGAACACTGCTCCCATAAAACAACCTCTATCACATCCAAGGAGGATGGTGTTCATGAACTTGACCAAAGCTGTTCCCGTACTCCTTCCTTTCCTGAACCCATGTTGTTCTAAGCAAAGCAAAACATTTAATTCCAAAAAATCATTCAACTGTTTTACCACCAACTTTACTAACATTTTGCTTAAGGAATTCAATACAGAAATGGGACGATAATCGTCCACCGTATCCGCTCTAACCTTTTTCGGAATGGGCACCACCCTTGCAACCTTCCAAGCAGATGGGAAACTCCCAGTTAACAGACATAAATTAAATAAATAACAAAGTGGTTCAGCAATGAAAGGTGAAACCAATTTTACAAACCTTATATCCAACCCATTGCCACAATCACCAAACTTATTGGGTAATTAACAAAACAATCTTAACACTTCGGATGAATTAATACGACTAAAATGAAAACCAGGCAGACCTTCAGATAGGCTGGCCAGCGATGGTGCATTTGGAGTAATATCACAATTACCAGCATCACTATCACAACCTAAAGCATCAAAAATAAGATCATCGGTATTCGTAAATTTAGCATTCAACAAATTTGCCATCAGAAAAGGATCGGTGAACATACCATCAGAAGAATTTAAATGGGAAATTTTCGACCTATCTTTAGGGAATAACAAAGAATTTAAAGCTCCCCAAAAATGCTTAGAATCAGAAGAAGCAGCCTCAATCTTATGTCAAAAATAGTCAATTTTAGCCTGTTTGATTTTACTACAGGCTAAATTCCTAGCAGACCGACAGGCCTGCAAAAAAGCCTCAGTGGGAGACAGTTTATGAGCTATCCAAGCCAAATGTTTTTTTTCACAAGCATTTTAAGAGCAGGGGTAAACCACCCATTTTGAGCCCCCTGCACCCTTAATTTACGCAGGGGACATAATTGTTCCTGTAATCCCAACAACTGTTGAAAGAAAAAAATCGACAGTACAATTCGGGTCGGGGATAGTGTCGAGAAATGACCAATCCAAAGCACAACATTCCTGATACACTAATTGATATGAAACATTTTTAAAGTTCCGAGAAAAAATTATACGAGGAGACAATCTCAACACTTTAAAGTTTAATACTCCAAAAATTGCCTGGTAATCACTTATCGAGTCACCCAGAACCCCAGAATGTAAAACCATGTGTTTGTTATTAGTAATAATCCAATCTAATATGGAATGATTATCAGATACAGAATTCAATCTTGTAGGTTGAACAATTAACTGAGACATATTATAGGACTGCATTAGATTTTCATAACCAGAAACATCAGCTTTTGCCCAATTTAAATTGACATCCCCAGCCAAAACAAAATCCCTATCCAATAAACTTGAGGCTATGATATCAAGGAATTCTTGTAAACTCGCTTTCCCACATTGTGTCGGATTATACAAACATCCCACAACCACCTGTTTGACACCTCCCAAAAGCAGATTTAACAACAACCAATCATTTTGTGAAGTACAGTTCTGACTAGAAAGCAACAAAGAAACATCTAAATGATCTAAACAATAAATAGCTATCACACCAGCAGATTTTTTACCCTTTCGATCTGAACGGAACAATTTATAACCAGGGATCTCACAAGCGCTATAGGCATTGAAGGCTTTAACCAGGATTCAGAGATCATAACCATATGAGGTTTATACAAAGTTGTAAAAGCCTCTATATGGGCCAATTTGGGAAACAAACTCCTAGTATTCACATAAAGAAACTTAATTCCATGATTTAAATACCACATAGAATTATCACTACCATCTACAAATGGTGGACCTGGATTTGCTTCCATAACCCCGGCTAAAATTATTAATAACAACAAACAAAACAACATTTTCCAATTCAACCAAAAACACATCAATACCCCTATACAGATAAAATGAAGACCCCAGACAAAAATAAAACCTAATACACGCAGGACAAATTTTTCAGAACACAATAAACAAATAACATTAAAAATGTTATCTCGACAAATAAGTAGATTAGATATAGAAAAATCACTTAACCCTAATGTTACAAGTGACACCTCATTATTAGCTATCACAACTCTGTCACTTACAATTATACAACAATAAACAATACCTATACACAAACACACCCACCACGAACTAAATAAAACAACAGACAAAGTCATGGTACCTCAATCTGCAAGCAATATTACCAAGCCCCAACCTCCCAAACCCCCTACACTCCCTCAAACTCCCAGCAATCTACCGCACTTCACCGCCGGAGCCGGTGGAGCCACCGCTTCAAATGCTGCGTTTGAGAGCTGGACAAAGTTTTAAACCCACTCAACTCCTCCCACTGGGCTGCTTATATATGGATATAGCAGACAAATGGACCCTGACAGTGGAATACTGCAGTCATACATCAGAAAGGTCCAGTAGGTATTCCAAAACCTTTTCAGGTGGACACTTAAAAGGGATCCATGGAGGTTTTAGAGTACCAGATGGAAAAGCGTTTCCACTTGGCTGTTTAAGTTTTCCTGGTGGAAGATTTATGACAAGCCAATAGTGTTTCAGAGACCCTCTGAGATACCTCAAATTGGTTCACTTCTATTTCTTTAAGAGCTAGGTTTGAAGGTGAAGACAGCATAGGTTAGAGTGTACTAGCTGGCCCTGGGCTTGAGACAGCAAGTCCATCGGGGATGGCAGAGCCTTTGGTTTGCCGACTGATGACCGATTCAACAGAGTAAACCATATCTGCCAAGGCCAAAAGGGAGCCACTAGAATCATCTTGCCCCATGTGTCTCTGTGACAGGGTAGAATAGGACCCTGTCCCAGTTGTTATAGAGAAAGCGTTTAAATACAAGGATCTATTCATTCCTTTTCTGTCTCTTCTCTGTCTGGTTGCGCAACCAAATTTTCCTGTGAGACTTCGGACTTGATCAACCAGACAGGCTCGCAGTTCTTTGCCTCTCACTGTCTCTCAGTTGTCTCTTGCTGTCTGTTTTTCTCCTTTGCACATCTAGATCTGTTGATATAAAAATATGTACTCATCATTGTATGGAAATATAACTGATATTGGGGTCCCTTGTGGTTGGAAACTATATAACTACTGAAATGTATAGAATTATAATTTGAAATGACTGCAAAAAGCTGTTGAAAGCTAGATGTTACCAGAGTTAAATTTTTAAGCCTGTTGCAAAAGCGGGCCTCAACTCAAGAAGCACACTGTGTTCTAGCAGCTCCTGCCTGATATTTACAAAAACAGGATGCTTGCCAAGGATGGGGGTTGAAAGGACTTATAAGAGATAAGCTGCAATTGCAAGAAAGATTAGAAGAAAAACCGACAGGCTGAAGGAAAAAAAAATATTTTATTTCTCCACTGTACATAGTTACTATGAACAAGTTTATTTTTTTATGTTACTGCTACTGTAAATAAATATTTTTGGTGAATTCTACAACTGCTCCTGGTGTTACCTAAGCTTCCTGACCTGTGCCTCGACAACAGATGATGTCAGCCTAAGCGGGATTTAAGCCGTGCATACTCTAAGACAGGAGTTTTGTGTGTGGGTACTGGACCTAGTACCAGGGAAGCACAGAAGAAGGTATGGATTCTACAGCAGCAAGTCCAGGAGTGGTTACCAGAAGAATGGCAGCCAAACTAGCAGAGACAGAAGTCCAGTCTGAGATTGTACAGCCAGCACAAGTTATGGAAAAAGAACAGGCAGTGACAGAACCTAAAAGCCTGATGGACGTTTTCAAATGGTGGTCTACACAACAAAAAGAGACTGAGAAGCAGAGAGAAAAAGAGATTCAACGTTTAGAAGTGCAAAGGAGAGAAGAGATGCAGCAACGGAAGCAGTGGTGGCTGGATGCCTTGCAAGCTATCAAAGGCAGAGGATTCGGCACAGATCCAGACGAGCAACAAAATGCAAGCAACTTAAAAACCATTAAACTTACAAAGCTGTGTCCCTCAGATGATATTGAGGCATACCTGACAACTTCTGAAAGAGTTGCCACAGCCTGCCAGTGGCCAAAGCAGCAATGAACAATCAGACTGGTACCCCACCTCACAGGGAAAGCCCAACTTGCCTACAGCAGTATGGACACTGCACAGTCAGAAAACTATGACCTGGTGAAAAGCAAAATCCTGAAAAGGTATGACATCTCAGGAGAGACCTACAGGCAGAGATTTCAATCTCTGAGGTACAACTCACTCGACAATCCTCAAGAAACCTTCACCCCGAATCAAGAGAACTCCAGATAAAATGGATCCAACCAGACAGCAAAACAGTCCCTCAGATCATCGACACATTTGTCATGGAGCAATTCATCAACATCTTGTCTACAGATGTGCAGCACTGGGTAAAGGAACACCAACCAGAGAGTGGGGAAAAGGCTGTTTCTTTTGCTGAGGACTACCAAATGGCCAGATGACACAGCAGCGAGGTAACAGCCAAACACTGGTAAGACACTCTTTTTCCCATTTAAACTCCAAGCCTGATAAGAACTCTGGTGGGAGTAACAAATCTATGACCAAAGACGTTATCTGCTATAACTGTAATAAGCCAGGCCATTTTGCAAGAAACTGCCTTAGTACGGAGGGTGGCACTGGAGCAGATCTGTTCTTGGCAAATTGGGGCAAGTACTTAACAGATGTGAAGGTGGGGAATAAGACTGTGAAGGGACTCATTGATTCTGGAAGCAGACAGACCCTAGTGCATGTTAAAGAGCTGGGAAAACACTGTGCAAAAGGACCAGGTACTGGTGTCATCTGCATCCACGGGGACACTCGATACTATCCCACCACCCAAGTGACTCTGTTAAGGGTGTGTCGCACTAAATGAAAGTGGAGGTAGTACCAAAGTTACCTGTACCTGTGATTATTGGAAATGACTTTCCAGCATTTACTGAATTGATCAAAGAGGGAGCAAATCCTGATGTTTCAGCAGCAGTGGTGACAAGAGCTCAGGCAAAGAAAATTTCAGAAGGTGGGGACACTTTTCCTTTCAAAGATTTTGATTCAGACTTGTTTGAGCACAGCTCCAAGATCTGGAAATCCAGGAAAGAAACACAAAGCCTGAAGAAACTATGGCAACAAATGACTGATTGACATAAAGGATTAAAATATCTAAATGCTGAAACTAAATTCATAACTGATTGTGATTTTCTTTCAGAACAAGCTAACGATGTTTCTCCAGGGTTATTTTAAGCAGCAGGGGGTGAAACCAAAACAGGGTGGACCAATGTTTAAAAAATGTAATGGGTTACTGCACAGAGTTTGGGTTAAACCTCAGACACAGGAACAGACACAACAATTGGTTATACCACAGAAATATAGAAGAGTTGTTACAGATAGCACATGATAGTCCTATGGCTGATCATTCAGGGAGGGATCGCACCCTTGCCAGATTGCTGTATAGATTTTACTGGCCTGGAATTCATGAAGATGTTGCTACGTATTGTAATTCCTGTGCCGAGTGTCAGAAAGTAGCCCCAGTCACTAGAAAAGACAAGGTGCCCCTGGTGTCCCTACCTTTGATAGATGTGCCTTTTGAGAGAATTGCAATGGATGTGGTTGGTCCCTTAGACAAAAGTAAAAAGGGAAATAGATTTATCCTGGTAGTATGTGACTATGCTACTCGATACCCAGAAGCCGTTCCAATGCATACTGTGGTTTTCGCCATTTGACATACTGTATGGTAGGCAGCCAACAGCGCCACTGGATGTGATAAAAGAAATGTGGGAAGATAACCCCACTCAGAAACAATCTATAACATCTTATATGTGTTCCCTAAGAAAGAAGCTGGCAAAATATGTTGAAACTGCCCATAGTAATCAGGAAGAGGCCCAAAACCAGCAGAAGGTATATTATGACCAGGGGGTAAAAGAAAAAAGTTTTTGAGCCAGGTGAAACGGTTTTGCTACTGTTACCCACAACAGAACATAAACTGTTAATGAAGTGGCAAGGACCCCTATAAAGTGCTTAGATGTACTGGCACTGTTACCTACGAGATTGAGACCCCTGACAGGAAAAATCCTATTAAGATACACCATGCTAACCTCCTCAAGAAATGGGTTGAAAAAAATGCCAAAAGCTGCTTTGCTGGTTTTACCAGAAACCAATAAGGGAGCGACTGATGTAGCTTATGATAGACTGAACAAATTGTAAATGCTGATGTTGTAAAGGTGAATGTTTCCTTAACCTCAGAACAAACTGCAGACATTCGTAATGTGTTAAAGACATTTAACGGTACTTTTACCATGGTACCAGGGTGAGCACATAATAGTGACAAATAATGCTCGTCCTATTAGGCAAAAGACATATAGGTTACCAGAGCAGTTATGAGCTAATGTGGTTAAGGAAATACAAAAAAATGAAAGAACTGGGTATCATAGAGGAATCGAGGAGCGCTTGGTCATCTTCCATGGTAACTGTAAACAAAAAAGAAGGGGGTGTTAGAATCTGCCTTAATTTTAGGAAACTTAATCAAGTGTCAAAATCTGACGGTTATCCTAGGCCCAGAATAGATGATTTGGTGGACAGACTGGGTAGTGCAAAGTATATCAGTATCCTCGATCTCACCAAGGGTTACTGGCAAATACCTTTAGCTAAAGAATCCAGAGATAAAACTGCATTTGCCACCCCTATAGGATTCTATCAGTTCACCACCATGCAATTTTGTTTACATGGTGCGCCAGCTACATTCCAGTGGTACATGGATGTAATTTTATCCCCTCACACTGGTTATTGTGCTGCGTACCTGGACGATGTTGTGGTGTACAGTCCAGACTGGTAAAGCCACCTGGAACACCTACAAGCAGTTATCCAAGCTATCAATGATGCAGATCTGACTATTAATCCTACCAAATGTGCATTGGGCATGCAGGAAACCAGATGTTTGGGCTATGTGTTGGGAAATGGAGAAATTAAGCCAGAGGTTTCTAAAATAGAAGCTGTAGCTAACAGCCCTGTCCCTAAAACAAAGAAACATGTCAGGTCATTTTTAGGGCTGGCTGGTTATTATTGGAAATTTATTCCCAACTTCACTGAGTTAGCTACTCCCCTCAATGAACTCACGTAAAAAAAAACGGTACCCAAATAATGTGAAATGAACCCCAGAGTGTGATAAAGCTTTTCAAGCCATAAAGGCTGCATTATGTTCAGCCTCTGTTGTAAGAAGCCCAGACTTTGAGAAACCATTTCTGCTACAAACAGATGCATCTGAGACAGGCCTAGGTGCAGTCCTAAGTCAAAATATAGATGGGACAGAGCATCCTATTCTGTACATAAGTAAAAAGTTGCATGATAGAGAGAAAAGGTACTCCACTATCGAAAAGGAATGTTTAGCAGCAAAGTGGGCCATGAAGTTCCTTAAGTTTCATTTGCTAGGAACTGATTTTATTCTTGTAACTGATCACAATCCTCTCTGTTGGCTTAACCAGATGAAAGGTAAAAATTCCAGAATCACTAGGTGGTACTTGGCACTACAGCCATTTAAATTCATGGTGATTCACAAATCTGGTAAAGAGAATAGTAATGCTGATTTTCTGTCAAGATATGGCTCAGGAATTGAGGATTCTGGAGGCTGAAAAACAAATGTATGGGTTTGAACTGTACTGTTGTAAAAAAAAGAGAGAGATGATGTATATATGCTTAATGTCTGAAAGCAGCAAATGTTATTATAGAATAAAAAGTTTTGGAAACCTGTTTATTAGAACAGGTTCCCTCTTAAGGAGGGGGTGTATGAGACAGAGTATAATAGGACCCGGTCCCAGTTGTTATAGAGAAAGTGTTTAAATGCAAGGATCTGTTCTTTCCTTTTCTGTCTCTTCTCTGGTTGCGCTACCAAATTTTCCCGTGAGACTTTGGACTTGATCAACCTGACAGGCTCACAGTTCTTCCCTCTCACTGTCTCTTAGTTTTCTCTTGCTGTCTGTTTTTCTCCCTTGCATATCTAGATCTGCTGATATAAAAATATGTGCAAATCATTGTATGGAAATGTAACTGATATTGGGATCCCTTGTGTTTGGAAAATATATAGCATTACTGTTGAAATGTATATAATTATAATTTGAGATGACTGCAAAAAGTTGATGGAAGCTAGAGGTTACCAGAGTTCAATTTTTAAGCCTTTTGCAAAAGCTGTGCAAAAGGGGCCTCAACTCAAGAAGCACACTGTGTTCTAGCAGCTCCTGCCTGATATTTACAAAAACAGGATGTTTGCTAAGGATGGGGGTTGAAAGGACTTATAAGAGCTAAGCTACAGCTGCAAGACAGATTAGAAGAAAAAGGGACACAGACTGAAAGAAAAAAACTATTTCATTTCTCATCTGTACACAGTTACTATGAACAAGTTTATTTTTTTTTATGTCACTGCTACTGTAAATAGATATTTTTGGTGAATTCTACAGCTGCTCCTAGTGTTCCCTATGCTTCCTGACCTGTGCCTCGACGACAGTCTCCAGTATGAACAATACTCTCTGAATGAGAGGAACTGGAGGGAATGCATACAGAAACAGATTGTGCCACTGCAGTCTGAATGCATCCTGACAGAAAATGCTGCAGACTGTAAAGAACAGCACTCATCTGAAGTGCATGTATGTGGAGATATGTCTCTGATGAGTCGCAGATTCCTTGCATCTGGAGACCCTGGCAGTGGGCTCTCTACCCTAGTAAGGAAGCACCCGTGGTGAGGGTCACCTCTGGCTCCGGTGTGGAGAAGGTGAAGCCCTGAAGGAGGTTTTTCTCCACAGACCACAACAGCAGTGACCTCACTAGAGGTTTGGTCACATGAATGGGTAAGTTTCAAGGGTATGATGCTTGTGGCCACTGGTACTGAAAATACTGATAATATCACGAGCTCCAGCATGCACTGCATGGAATCAGCTGGCACCAACTAGTGTTCCATGATAAAGCACGCCATTTGCAAGACTGCTCACAATCTGCTGTTTTAAAGAAAGGCCTGGGTCATGTCCAGAAGAAAAAATTACTCACCTTAGTAATGTTGTTTCTTCTAATGGAGTCTTGCTGTATTCTGACAATAGCAGCGAGTCCCAACCTTCGAACTGCCCCAGAGATGAAAGAGTTAACTTTCCATGCCAGGCATGGAACGCTGAGCTCGAGCTCGGTTGAGACTCTGTCTGTTGCTGTTTGAACTCAAACCGTCAGATCTTTACGAGCTAAACTCACTAAGGTCCTGTGAGGAAGCTGTAAACCTACACTAGCCAACTGGCTACTAAAATATAATAACAGATTTTTTGGTCCCAAAACAAAGACTCAAGTCAGGAAACCCAAAAAATGAAATAAACACAACACCCACTCACCCAAAGAAAAGAGGGTGATAATAAAAAAGGTGGGGCACCTCCTGAGTGCCAACACTGCTACTGCCCACCCATATCCCAAAAACAAAGGTTCTGAGAGGGGAAGGCAGGAGAGGTCAGAATACAGCAAGACTCCATAAGAAGAAACAACATTACTAAGGTGAGTAATTTTTTCTTCAAACAACATGAAGTCTTGCTGTATTCTGACAATAGCAGACTACCAAGCAGTACCTCCATGGAGGAGGGACAGAACCTACTTAGGAAACAGGCTCTGAAGCACAGCTGTGCCAAACCGAACATCACTCCTAGCCTGGATATCCAGAGAGTAATGCTTGGTAAAAGTGTGAACTGTTTTCCAGGTAGCTGCTTGACATATCTCTAAGATAGGAATATCCCTGGCAGCAACTAGGGAAGCAGCTGTACCTCTGGTAGAGTGAGCCCTCAGGCCTGAGGGTGGAATCTTACCTAGTTTTTCATAGCAAAACTGAATATAAGAGAATCCACCTGGCAATGGATCTTTTAGTGGCAGGTTTTCCTTTACCAACCTCACCATAAGTGACGAACAGTTGGAGGGAGTCAAACCTGTGACCCTTGGTACGTTCTATGTAGTAGCTAAGGGCTCTTTTCACATCCAAACTGTGCAACCTCCTCTCACCAGAGAAGGAATGGTCAGTGAAGTACACAGGAAGAGACATAGATTGGTTAAGGTGGAAGTCTGAAACCACCTTAGGTAAAAACTTCATGTTAGTCCTGAGGACCACCTTATCTCTATGGAAAGAGATAAAATCAGGCTTCACTGACAGGGCTTGTAACTCGCTTATGCGCCTGGCAGAAGTGATGGCCACCAAGAACACAGTTTTCCAAGTCAAGTACTTAAGCTCTGCTGAGGACAAAGGCTCAAGTTGGGGTTGCATAAGCTGAGCAATGCAAACATTAAGGTCCCAAGCAGGGGCAGGGTCCCTGAATGGCAGATTGGTATGAAGCAATCCCTTGAAAAACTTGGAGAATACAGGGTGAGCTGAAAGAGAAGAGGGCTTACCTGCTGAAAGAAAGGCAGAGACAGATGCCAGATGCACCTTAGTGAAGCTGGTCTGAGTCCCAAGCTATTCAGATGGACCATATAGTCAAGGACTGTGGGCAGATCCGCAGACTCTGGGGAAATATGCTTCCCATAGCACCATATGGAGAATCTTTTCCATTTGGAATTATAAGTAGTTCTGGTGGAAGGCTTCCTAGAAGCCTTTAGAATATCCATAACACCTTGAGAGAGGTGTAAATCAGCAAACTCTAACTCTTCAAGAGCCAGGCCTTGAGATTGAGAGATTTGAGATTCGGGTACCAAACCCTCCCCTGAGCACAGGTTAACAGGTTGTAATTCCTGGGAAAAGACAAGGGAAGGTGGACTGCTAAGGACAACAGGAGAGGGTACCAGGGCTGTCTGGCCCAGTCTGGAGCAATCAGAATCACCTTGCAGGGTTGAGACCTGATTTTGACTAGCACCTTGAACAGGAGAGGGAAGGGAGGAAAAGCATACAGGAACTTCCCTTCCCAACTGAGAACCAGGGCATCCAGGGGGACTGAGCCCAACACTGGGGCCTGCAGCAAAAAAGGGGAAGTTGGTGATTGTCTGGGGCTGCTAAAAGATCTATCTGTGGGGTGCCCCATCTGGAGAAGATCACCTTCAAAACCAGGGGATCCAGTGACCATTCGTGATGGCCCTGAGATATCCTGCTGAAAGCATCTGCCAGGACATTGTCCTTGCCTGGGAGGTGTACTGCTGTAAGGGAGGTGTTCAGGGAATAGGCCAGAGACCACAACTTCATTGCTTCCGTGCACAAGGCCGTAGACCGAGTGCCCCCTTGCTTGTTGATATACCACATTGTGGTGGTATTGTCTATCCTGATCTGAACAACTTTGTTCTGAACAGACTTGGAGAAAGCCTGAAGTGCCAGAAACACTGCTCTGAGTTCCAACAGATTGATGTGCAGCAGAGATTCCTGAGGGGACCACAACCCTTGGGTGGTCAGGTCTCCCAAGTGGGCCCCCCACCCCAAGAGGGAGGCATCTGTAGTAAGGATTAAAGAGTGAGACTGAGTGACAAAAGGAACTCCCTGTCTTAGAGTGTCCTGATCCTGCCACCACTGCAAGGCCTGGATCAGTTTTCGAGTCACTGGTACCAGTTTGGTCAGACGGTCCTTTTTCTGAGACCAAAAGGCTCTCAAGTGAAACTGAATGTCCCTCATCTGAAATCTTGCTCCCTGCACCACTGCTGTAGAAGCAGCCATATGCCCCAGGAGCTGCAGAAAATGCCTTGCTGGATGAGACACCTGTAGGGTGAATGAAGAGGCCAGTGTGATAAGGGTCCTTGCCCTGTCCAGGTGAAGGAAGGCTCTGGCCTTTTCTGTATCTAGCTCTGTGCCTATGAAGGTGAGGAGCTGAACAGGCTCTAGAACTGACTTTGAAAGATTCAGAAGGAAACCTAGAGAGGTGAGCAGTTGCTGAGTTGTCTGTAGGTGTAACTTGACTTGGTCTGGGACTGGCCTACTATGAGCCAGTCGTCCAGGTATGGAAGATGGCAATCCTTTGCCTTCTTAGGGAAGCAACCACTACTGCCAGGCATTTTGTGAACACCCTTGGAGCAGAGGTTAGGCCGAAGGGCACTGCTCTGAATTGGTAATGGTCTGAGGGCAGCTCGAACCTGAGGTACGTTCGATGGGAGCTTCTGATAAGAATAAGGAAATAGGGATCCTTGAGGTCCAGGGAGACTAGCCAGTCCCCTGGCCTTAGAGATGGTAGAATTATTCCCAGAGTCACCATTTTGAACTTTGGCTTTAAAAGGTGCTTATTTAAATACCTGAGATCCAGGATGGGCCACCATTCTCCTGTCTTTTTGGGAGTGAGGAAGTACCTGGAGTACAATCCTTTCCCTTGGTGTAGGGGTGGAACCCTTTCTACAGCTCTGAGAGCCAGAGGGAAGAGACCTCTGCCTCTAGGGCAAGTGCTCTGAAGGACTCGCAGGTGGAAAGGATCTGGTTCTCATCTTTGGAAATTTTTGAAGCTGAGAACCAGTCCCTGGCTTACTTCCAGGACCCATTTGTCTGATGTTAAAGACTTCCAGTCCTGGACAAATTAAGCCAGCCTGCCCCCTACAGGTGGTGGAGAATCGGCCCTGGCAAACCCATCAGGGTGCCTGTTTGGCAGGGGGTTTAGGCTGAGGGGTGGAAACAGGTCTGCTTGTACCCCTTCTGCCTCTCCCTCTAAAGAACCCCCTCTGAGCATAGGCAGAAAAGGAGGCCTGGGCTTGGTAGAAGGGCCTATGAAAAGGCCTGCCCCTGCCCCTGGGATGCTGCCACTGAGGAGTGGCTTGCCTTTCCTTGGCCTGAGCACTCCTATAGGTGGTCCTGTATTCATCCATTTTCTTCATGTAGTTCTCTGTTTGCTCCCCAAACAGAGAATTACCCACAACAGGAAAATCCATGGCCTTGGTCTGGGTATCCTGAGACAGGCTAGTACATCTGAGCCAAGCCATCCTACGAAGGGCCACAGATGTAGCCATGACTCTAGATGAAACATCATTGGAGTCCACTGCAGCATGGAATTGCACCTTGGATGCCTCAATACCATCAGCAACCACCTGCTCCAGCTCCTTGGCAAGCTGGCCAGGGACCTGTTTAGCTAAAGCTATGACAGTGTCTCATCTAGATTTCTGATATCTAGCTGTATAGGCCATATAATTGGCCTGCCTGAGTCCCAAGGATGCTGCCATGTACTGTTTCTTTGCCATGGCATCAATCCTCCTGGAGTCCTTATCTGGGGGGTGTGAAGCCAAGGGTATATTAGCCTCATCACAGGCTGCAGCCTGCACTACCCCAACATGGCTGCATTGTTGGGTAAGGAACTCCGTATCTGAGCCTGACAGAGTATACCTCTTGTCCATTCTTTTATCCACAGGAGGTATAGAATTAGAAGTCTTTAAAATCTTAAATGTCTGTTTCCCAAAAGACTTGTGTAAGGGAATAGACAGCCTCCTGGACTCTGGGATATCCATCATTTCCACATAGTCAGGCTCCTCCTGGTCATCCACAGCTTCTTACATAGAT
Organism: Neoceratodus forsteri; assembly: GCA_016271365.2. Taxonomy (NCBI): domain Eukaryota; kingdom Metazoa; phylum Chordata; order Ceratodontiformes; family Ceratodontidae; genus Neoceratodus; species Neoceratodus forsteri. The sequence goes on from CM028129.1 coordinate 692,276,745, forward strand.
ATATATAGACAGTGTCGGCAGATAAGGGCCTATGGCCCACCCAGTCTGCCCATTTGAGCTTGTAAGTTCAGTTTGTTTTCCTAGAAGTCTGTTGCTCCTTACCCCTAACCTCCAGAATTCATTTATGTCTATCCCATGCATTCTTAAATCCCGTGATTGTTTCAGCCCCCCACCACTTCCTCTGGCAGGGTGTTCCACTTGTCCACCACCCGTTCTGTGAAGAAATTCTTCCTCACATTTCCTCTGAATCGTCCTCCCTCCAGCTTCATCCCATGCCCTCTAGTCCTGGAACATCTTTTTCGCTTAAAAATAGTGTTTTCCTGCACCCTGTTCCTCCCTGTAAGATACTTGTATGTCTCTATCATATCCCCTCTCTCCCTCCTCTCCTCCAGGGAGTACATGTTCAGTTCCTTCAACCTGTCTTCATAGGACTTGTGATGCAATCCATGCACCATCTTTGTTGCCCTCCTCTGAACCTTCTCTACCCTGTCTATGTCCTTACGTAGGTATGGTCTCCAGAACTGTACACTGTACTCCAGGTGGGGCCTCACTAGTGTCTTGTATAGCGGAATTATGACCTCCTTTTCCTGCTGGTGATGCCCCTGCCTATACATCCCAGCATCCTATTTGCTTTACCTGCTGCCTTGTCACACTGTTTCCCTACCTTGAGGTCATCAGAGAAGATAACCCCAAGATCCCTTTCCTGCTTGGTGCATGCTATATCCTCACCCCCCAACTGATATATTGTGCCAGGGTTTTTGTGCCCCATATGCATTATCTTGCACTTCTTCGCATTGAATTGAACTTCCATAGGAAGCTGAAGGGTTTCGGCCACTTTCTTGTAAAACATGAAATGGGAAGGGGACTCAGAAAGCCTAGGAGGAGATATTCCTGAAGGTCTGTCTGGGGAGATGTCCGGGTCAGTGGGCACATCCAGACTTTCATAATCACATTCACTTTCCTCATACTCTCCTTCCTCCTCCTCTGGTTTATAAAATTCTTCCAAATCATAATCCGGAACCAGTGGAACCGGCCGAACCGAGCGCCTTCCTGATGGTGCCGGTTCGGTCGGAACCGGGGAAAGCGACTGCACAATTTTTATCACTTTGGCTATTTCATCAGCGGTTGGAGAAGAAACTTTTGGATCCACCCGGCTGATTTTCCTTCTTGTTCTCTTAACGAACTGACTCCTCGGAATCGGTTCTCCTTTTGCCAGATTTCGCCCTGGTCAGAGGGCACCCCTTCTGGTTAGGTTTGAACCAAACCGGGCTGGCCATCCGGGTCAGCGGACTTTTTGGCCTCCCTTTCCCTGAGCCTACCAACTCTCTTTTCTAGGGTAGCTGCAGGAAAATTTTTACAAATCTGGCAGTCTGAATTGAGGTGGTCAAACCCCAGACAATAAACACAGGTGGTGTGGGGGGTCAGCCTTAGCAAAGACTTCCCCACACACACTAAAGTGTTGAAACCCAGTGGGCCCGGTTTTTCTTTTGGGTTTCTCAGACATGGTGCCAGCCATAACAAAACTTACCCTTTTAATGGCAATCTGCCAGGCAAGACACTCTTACCGGTTCCTGACCGTGTTACGGGTCGTGGAAAAAAACGTAATAAAATCCGGTTTTTTTAGAACCGATAAGAACTGGTAACCACACTCTAAAAGTAGAAATAAAGATTTTTAAACAACCTGATCGGTTCAAACTGAACTGATGAAATGTTTACAAGTTCCACACAGAAAAGAAAATCAATATAACCTATCTAGTACTCACGAATACCACAGACAGAGACTGAACCGACAGGTTGCGGTTTAAATTCGGTTGGAAACCGAGAGAAACGGACTTTAACCGACAAATTGAACCGAGCAAAGGAGAAATCTCTGGAGCGACTGTTCAGTGAGGCAGAGTAAAGAATCTGATGGTTTGAGTTCAAACAGCAACAGACAGAGTCTCAACCGAGCTTGGGCTCAGCGTTCCATGCCTGGCATGGAAAGTTAACTCTTTCATCTCCGGTGCAGTTCGAAGGTGGGGACTCACTGCTATTGTCAGAATACAGCAAGACTTCATGTTGTTTGAACAGCTATGAAAGAGAGTACCTGGGAGAGTTCTAGCTGAGCTCTGGAAGGGTTCAGCAGAAATAAAAATTACGTACTCACTGTAATTCTTGATCTTCTAGGAATATCTTCACCATCGATTCACACAAATGTGTTTTAAGCTGGAGGTGCTAGGACCCTGCAGGAGTCAGAAATTCTCAGGAGGGCTGGTGGCACAGGCTCACCTTGGCACCAGCCCTCAACTGCCTTAGCACCTTTTTTTACCAAGGAAGTGCAACATTACTTAACTAACCTTATGAGCTAACCTAAGGGCATAAGATAGCCCTGATGATCTGTGTAAGAAGGGTAAAAATTAGAAACACAGTGTTTTCACAGCCAAAACCTCGAACATGAAGTGAAGACCAATAAACTGTTAAAGGTGAGCCCAGGTGATGATGGGTGTGTGAAGATATTCCTAGAAGATCAAGAATTACGGGGAGTACATAATTTTTATATCTTCCAGGAATCAATCTTCACCACTGCTTCACATGAATGGGTTACAATACCAAGCTCAAACGAAAATACCCCCCCCCCGTCAGGGCTGTGGGAGCCCAGGCTCACGCAGGACAAAAGTAGGATGGTCCTGCCAGAAGAGGCATGCTGCCTGGCATGGACATCCAAGGCACAGTGTTTGACAAAAGAGTGCACTGTGCTCCAAGTTGTCACCCTGCAAACATCACCAGCAGGTACAGAGAACCTCTACCAGAGACGTGGCAACTGCTCTGGCTGAGTGAGCACGTACCTGGCCCTCCAGCTTGACCTGCACCACAGCATCGTATTGGCAAATACAACTGACGATCCAACCAAAATGCATTTGACTGTAACAGGCTTTACCATCTGGTTAGGATCGAATCAGACAAAGAGCTGTTTAGGCTGCCTGCAGTCCTTAGTTCTGTCTAGGTAGAAGTACAGGGTTCTCCTAATATCCAGAGAATGGAGGATATGCTCTCCATCATTCTGGAAGTTAGGAAAGCATGTATGCAGCATAAAAAGCTGGTTTAAGATAAACTCTGACACCATCTTGGGTAAGAACTTGGGATGCGTGCAGAGGACCACCTTGTCTCTGTGAAAAACGGTATATGGAGGATCCATGACCAAAGCATGAATCTCAGAAACTCTGCAGGCAGAGGTGATGGCCACTAATTCCAGGTTAGGAATTTAAGCTCACATGTAGCCATAGGCTCAAAGGGCTTACGAATGAGCATGTCCAACACAAGGTTGATATTCCAGGCGGTCACAGGTTTCTCGACTGGAGGCTTGGTGTGCAAGATGCCTGTCAAGAACCTCTTGAAGAAGCTAGCCCAGTGGCAGAGGGTTAAGGCATCTCTGCCTTACCTCACGCCATGCCAGTGACCCGGGTTCGAGAATGGGCATGGGGGAGGGTGGGAGCAAGACTGAGCTGCCTAGCAGTCACCCTCCCGCAGTCCTGCTGCCACCGAGAGGAGGTCCGGTGACAGCGTAGGTGGGTAAATGTGCAACCAGTGGGGTGGGGCGTCCTGCAGTGCACAGCATGCCCATGCCTCCATATGTGCACTCGCGCCAGGGGCGTGGTGGTGGTGGGGGGGCAGAAAGCGAGGAACAAAAATGGATAAAAAAAAAAAAACCTCTTGAAGAGAGGCAGCTGGGCTACACAGAGGTTCTCTATGGGCTTGTGGTATGCTGAAACAGTGCAAAAGTGGACCTTGACAGTAGAATATTGCAAGCCTGCATCAGAGAGGTCCAACAAGCACTCCACAACCTTGTCTGGAGGAAACCGGAAAGGGTCCATGTGAGTTTTGGAGCACTACACAAAAAATGTTTGTACCTGGCTGTGCAAGTTTTCCTGGTGGAGGGTTTATGAGCAGCTAAAAGAACCTCAGAGACAGTTCTGGTATACTTTATACTCGTTCACCTCTATCTTTTCAGAAGCCAGGCTTGGAGGTGTAGAGAGCGCAGACTAGGAAATGATCAGGGACCCCTGCATAGGAATGTTTGTCCTGAGAGGATGAGCTTTCAGAGTACTGACAGTCTGTTGAACAGAGGAAACCATATACTCTACATCGAGGCCAACATGGGGCGATCAGAATCATCTTGCCCCTGTGTGCTTCCAGCTTGAGCAGTACCCTCTGAACTAGGGGGATTGGGGGAAATGCGTGCAGAAAAAGATTTGTCCACTGCAGCCTGAATGCATCCTGACAGAAAATGCCATGTCCTGGATTTGTGGAGCAGACTGGAGGCAGTTTGGTGTTGAGTGGGGATGCAAAAAGGTCCCCACCTGGTGTCCCCACTCATGGAAAAGCGACTGCTCGATGGCTGGTGCTAACGACCATTCGTGAGAATTGGCTTCCGTCTGGCTGAGCTCATCCGCCAAAACATTCTGAGCTCCTGGTAGTAGACCGCTTGGATCAAAACACCCTGCTCTAGACACCATTCCCATACTCTCATCACCTCTCTGCAGAGAGGGTAAGAATAAGCTCCCCCTTGCTTGTTGATGTAGTACATGACAGACTTGTCATCCATCTGGAGGAATACTATCTTGTGACTGACAAAGTCCACAAGAGCTCACAGGGCATACAGAACTATTCTCATCCCTAACACACTGATGTGGAGATGGGACCTTATAGGGTTGCAAACTCATTGAATGTGGCACCCTGACAATGGGCTCCCCATCTCTTCAGAGACACATCCGTGGTGAAGGTTACCTGTGACTCTGGCTGAGAGATGGGGAGACTCTAGAGGAGGTTGTCCTCCTATGTCGATCATGCAAGAGAGCAAACCAGAGGCTTCACCTTGATGAGGTAGGACTGAGGTTACAATGCTGGCAACCACTGGATGCTGAGCATCCACTGGGTTGTCCTCATGTGCAGATGTACCAGAGGGACAGTGAACACAGAGGAGGCTATGAGACCTGACAAGCGTTGCACAGAGTGTGCTTGAACCAACTTACACTCCATTATGGAATGGGCCATCCGAAGGATGGCTTTCCTTCTGTCCTCTGGAAGGAAGGTCCTGGCTCTGTTGGTGTCCAGAAGGACCCCATGAAGAAGAGCTGCTGAGAGGGCCGAGTCTGTAACTTCTCAAGATTAAATAGGATTCCCATGGAGGTAAGGAAATGAAAGACTATGGCCACTGCTCGTTCGGCCTCCTGCTTGGATGAACTGGCTAGAAGCCAATCATCTAAGTAAGAGAAGACCTGGAGTCTGAGCTTTCTTAGATGAGCCACAAGGACAACAAAGCACTGTGTATAAAGACTCAAGGTGCTGAGGACAGCCCAAAGGGCAGGACTCAAAACTGATGATGCTGACCCAGTACCATAAAGCGGTGGAATCTATGGTGGATGGGGTGGACTAGGATGCACTGGTAAGCATCTTGCATGTCTAGAGAGACTAACCAATCCTGAGGCTTGAGGAGTGGTAGTAGGGTGCCCAGAGAGATCAGTTTGAATTTTTCTCACTCAATGAATCTGTTCAAGCTTCTGAGATCAAGGATGGAGCACATGCCCCCTGACATCTTCAGAATGAGGAAGTAATGGGAGTAGAAGACTGTGTTGTGCTCTGCCTCTTGCACTACTTCCACTGCCTCATTGTTCAGAAGACCTGCAATCTTGTTTGCCAGAAGGTCTGATAAGTGGGCTGAAAGAAAGGGTTGCTTTTTGGGTGGATAATCAGAGGGAATTTTGAAAAATTCAGGAAGTATCCCTCTCAGATAATCCAGAACACCCACTTGTCCGTTGTAATGGATTCCCACTGACGGTAAAAGACTGTCAGGTGCGCCCACCCTCCACCTGGAAAGGAAAGGTCTGCCATGGGCAGCTGAGGCAGGACTGGGGCTGAGACTTCAGAGGATGGCACTTTAGATCCTGGCACTGTTCGCGGTGCCGGTGATTGAGGTGGTGCTGAGGGCAGTGCCATGTCCTGCAGTGGCACCATTCATGGCGCCATTGGCAGCAGAGCTCCCAGGGTCACTAGTCTGGTGGTTTGTGTGGTCTCCTCTTCTGCCCTAGCAGAGAATGGATATGCCTAGAATAGGCTACCTGGTGCGTCTGATGAGCCAATATCCACAAAAGGAGACGTGCTGAAAAAAACACCCTCCTCCCCCATTGGTCGAGCTCAGCTGAGTCCGAGTCAGGTGGGCGGTCTCGACTAAGGTGGTGACACTCAGAGGGGGTGTTCAGGAACCTCAGGCCTGAAGAAGGCTGAGGTATTGCACCCAGAGATCCCACTGCTGCGCAATATCTGCGCAAACAGTCTCTAGGGCAGAGGGTCGTAGCCAGACAGCGTGTGATGCCTCCTGCGATGACCGCGGCCAAAGAGGGATGACCAACGTGTCAGCATTGTACTCCCCTAGGAATGACAGCGAACAATCCATGTTCCGTCCGACAGAGTGGGAGACATGGAGCTCCCTCATCATCTCCGACAGGAAACGCTGGCAGGACGAAAAGTCACCCACAAAGGAAAAATGACATGAAATGTCTTCTTCCTGCACTGAGAAACTGGGGGAGTCCGATTCAGAGCTAGGTGGTGCTAAAGTGGGAGGTCTGAAAATGACCTCAGATACAGCCCTGAAGTAACAGGGAAACAGTGCCACCACCACCCTGAATTGTTTCCAAGAAAGGGGGCCTTCAGGGCTAAGAAACCCTGGAAAAGGGGGTAGGGGAGAAAGAGACAGAGGAGGAGGGATAGCCTGGCTAGACAAGGGAGTACCTCCGCCAGAGCATTGGGTTCGTCCAGATATGCCCTGATTAGGTGAAGAACTGGAAAAACCTGAAACCCCAGCTCGCCCAACCCCTAAGGAATGGGCTGGGGGATGCCCTTGGAGATGATCCCCTGGAAGGTGAGGCTGGAGCTGTGCAGCACCACTCGGGAAACTCCTGTCCTCACCCACTGCAGAACGCCCTCCCGGGGGAGAGGCCCAACTGGACAGTCCTCAACGACCACCAGTCCCCTTTCTCTTGGGAAGAAGACCTATCCCTCTTAGAAGGCCCAGTGGAGGAATCCGGGCTGCCCCTTCAAGGGAAAAGAAATGAAAATTACGTACCTACCGTAATTATGATCTTTCTGTGTATCTTCACCATTCATCACAGATGGGTATCTGGCCGGAGGTCAGGACCCTGCGCGAGCTATTTTTTTTTTTAAAGGTAGGCGGAGCCGACACACCATCGGCACCACCCTTGGGGCCAATGCACTGCGTGGCGCTCGCGGGTTGGCTGTTAGGCTGTGTCGACTCTGCCTGCCTGCCAGTTCTGAGTCGCCGGAGAGGTAAGAGGAAGGGAGTGGAGGGTGGGACAAGGGAGTCCAAGGGACAGAAAAAGGAAAAGATGTATGAACTAAAAGGAGAAATAACGACTGAGAGGACAGAAAAGAAAGAGGTTAGAAACTAAAGGGGATTGGGAGGGGCCCCAATCTCTGGAAAAGGAAGAGGGGGAGTAGGGCGGGTAAAGAATTTAGGAGCGAGGGGAGAAGAATAAGACATCCCGGACCCTGGTCCGTCTCCAGATTGTATAGGAACTGCAAGGAGTAGAAAAGCTTTCTGCCAGAATTCAAGGCACGGAATAGCTGGCAAACACTCCAGATAAACAGAGTCAGCTATTCTGGAGGAAGGACAGGATACAGGGATTCAGCACCCTCTCAAGGAAAGATTTTTGGTGAAAAATAGGTTGTTTTTTTAGGAGAAATAGGTTGGATGGAAAAAGGGAGGAGGAGAGAAGGAGGGCAACTACCAACTCCCACCCCACAGGGGTGGAGACAAGGTACTGGAGAAGGAGTGCCGCTCGAGCTATCCACTCTTCCTGGAAAAATACTCCCCTGTGTGTCCCTATTTTACCCCACTCCTAAGGAGGAGAGGGGGAGTCACAGAGAGGGAGGGAGGGACCAGAGACTGAGGCCCCAGGGGGATGGAGAGTGGGGTTGTGATGAATGGTGAAGATACACAGAAAGATCATAATTACGGTAGGTACGTAATTTTCATATCTTATCTGTGTCAATCTTCACCATTCATCACAGATGGTTGAGTACTGAGCCCCCCCGAAGGGGGTTTTCTTTTATACCCTAAGGGACAAAGTCCCTTAGCCCCCAGTGGGTGACACAGTAAGGGGGCGAACCTTCAGGGCCTGGAGAGGCTGAGAGTGGGGAGAGAGAGATGGAGTCCCCCCGGAGGGGGAAGGAAGTTGCCCCAAAAAGTGCCGTCTCACTCTGCGGGAGAAAAGGTAGGTTCCCTGGTGGGCGGAGTTAATCACCCTACGCCGGGCCAAGGGTGACAACTGGGAAAGACATAGCCATGCCGTCTGCCTAGTGCAGATCGCTGTCCCTACGACCCTGGTAGCTACCTTGCTGGCATCATAAGATGCCCTCGTTTGGGGCCTTGCTAGCTCCAGGCCACGCGCAGAGAGTGCAATGGCTTGTCTGGTTTGCTCCGTGTCAGGCAATGAGGCTAGGAGCTGACCTAGCCTGGACCACAAGAACCTGTCATAGGCTGCATAGTGGGCCTGATGTGCAGAGATACAGAGGAGTAACTGTGCTGAGTAGAAAGTCCTCCTACCCCAGAAATCAAAATCCAAGGAGTCTTGATCTGGGGGCCGGCCACGGTGAAGGACGCAAAGCCCATCAGGAGTATCCAACTGCATCAATCTAGACTGTGGATGAGACATGGAACCTGGAGACTCCGGGGGTGCGCAATACCTCTGGCTGAGATCCCTTGGGGCAGGAACTCCGGAGAAGGGCCTCTGCCAGGAAAGCAACGACGCCTCCCGAAAGGGAGCCGGCCAGGGCGGCACCACAAGGGTGGCCTCAGCAAAATTGCCTAGAAAGGCGTGCGCCAAGTGTTCAGGATTGCTAATAGTGGAAGGAGTAAGGTGCAAATCCTCCAACATACTCACGAGGAATCGCTGATACTCAGAGAGATCAGCAGCCAGAGTTGTGGACAGAAGGTTCCTCTCCCCCTGAAGAGGGGGATGAGGAGCTGAAGGTCACTGTCTGTTCAGTGGGTGGCTGCACGGGGGCTGAAAAACCTGGCTGTCCATTGCCCTAACGTAAGCAGGGAACCGAGCAGCCACCGCTCTGAACTGCTCCCAGGTGAGAGGCCCGCTAGGACCGAGGATGCCTGGGAGCGCAGGAGAGTGTGGCAGAGGGATGGAGACAGAGCCAAGAAGAGATGTCGGCTGACCTCCGCCTGGGCTAAGGAGCAGACCGTGGGCACCCGTGGAAGAAGGTGCCCTGGAAGACCCCACAGCGGACAGCTGAACAACCACATCGGTACTGCCTTGGTTGCGCCCGGAAGAATCCCTCCTGTGAGGCGACCGGGGCCATATAGGTCCAGAAGGACGTTCCCCTGCCTCAAAAGAATGGGACTCTCTCAAAGAGACCGAGGAGGAAGAGCGGAGATCCGTACTACGGCTTCTCCCAGGGCCCAGGTGGACCCCAGAAAAAGGCAGACGCGCTGACCCCACACCCCTCGACGTCTGAAAAAGCCCTCCTCCTTGAGAGGGCCAGCCTAGGTAGCTGGCATCTCTGGGCAGCCCCCGAAGGGGCTATCCAGGGTGCAGTACCCTCCCCCCCTGCAGGTGCTCCAATCGGCCCCAAAGTTGGACGATCAAGGCACACCACCGGAGTGGGTACCACAACTGACGGGTCAGTGAAACCGCCAAGACCAGGCTACAGAGCTATGGTGGCCCGCACCACTACCTGCTGGTCAGCACCCCTGACCCTAGTCTCGGTAGCCACCGACCTCACCTCAAAAGGGGGCCGACTCCGACTGGTCAAAGATACTACCATGCTGCCCACCTCAACAGCCAACCCCGGGGGGTCAGACTGCACGTCCGACTCAGAGCTCAACTCCGTCTCCGAGGAGGTAGAGTCCGAGGCCCTGTGCCAAATCGTGGGAGGGCGGGTAGAGCCATCCTTACCACCAGGCCCAGAGACCACAGCTGTGCCCGAGTCGGTGCCAGCGCCTCCCGCAACCCTGCGAGCAGAATCCGAGGGAGGCGCGGCCCCAGCCCGAGCCAGAGATCCAGAGCCGGGACCAGTCATGGCACCATCTGGTCCCATGGCACTGTGAGCGGCACCAAAGACGGAGACGGCACTGACGACAGTCCCCGCAGCACCATCGGTGCCGCCCGGCTCCCCAGGCACCGCGAGCGGCGCCGAGGGCGAGGCGGCGTCGAAACTGCGCCGACTGAGGGAACGAAGCCCCACGACACCGAGCCTCGAGGACCGACGCCCGTGCTCAACCTCGGCGCGAGGCGGATGTGGCAAATGGCGCGTGGTAGATCTCACAGTGCCGCTAACAGTGCGGTGCAGCGAATGGCCGACAGAGGTCATGGTGCCGCGAGACAAGGTGCAGGCGGCGGCCCGTCAGGTCCACGGTGCCGTGAACAAGCGCTGAGGACTCGGCGGCGTCGGGGCGGCACCAACCCGGGCCTTCTAAGCCACGTGAGCGACACCGGGGGAACCTTCACCCCGAAGGGGCGATTGCCATGGCGACGCCTCCCACCCGCTCCCGGGAAGGAGTGGGATGGGCCTTCTGCACGGCGGAAGAAGCCTCGGTAACGGCTAGGCTACAAGTAGCCGAGGCTCCCTCCTCCTCAGTCCGTACAGAACCGGGAGGGGACTGGAGGAAAGGCCGAGACAGCGTGGCTTGGCCCGAGTACGCACCCGACCCCCGAAAGTCGGCGGAACCCGCCCCACTTTCTACGCATGTTGTTCGAGGACCCGGCGGTCCATGGAGAAGCAGGTGTCGCACGGATCCATGTCGTGAAGCAGGCCAAGACACGAAAGACACCGGTCATGCTGGTCGGTGACGGAGAAATTTCCGCCGCATGGGCACCGTCGCATGGGGGGCCGACCCGTCTTGGAAGATTTCTTGCCCTCCGACCGAGACATGACCTACGGGGGAAAAAAACACCAAAAACAGACTTGACGTTGCAAAAAGAATAATAATGGAAAGATCTTACCGGGCGACGTCGAGTAAGCAACACAGAACCGGCAGCATAACCGACGGACTTCGGCATGAGATATGCGTCATGGAGAAACTGCGAAGCAGGCCTCAAATTCTTTGTAGCTTCCACGGTGGCGTCTATGGTGGGAGGCGAAGAAGCAGGCAAGGCGGATCGACACAGCCAACAGCCAACCCGCGGGCGCCCACGAAAGCGCCGGCCCCGGGTGGCGCTGATGGTGTGTCGGCTCCGCCTACCTTAAAAAAAAAAAAGGGCACCCGCGGGGTCCTGACCTCCGGCCAGATACCCATCTGTGATGAATGGTGAAGATTGAGACAGATAAGATCACCCTACTCCCGAAGAGGTTAGAGGATCTCTCCAAGGTTCCTCCTCATTGGCCAGACCCCTGGTCACTGAGAGACCGGAATCGACCAATGAGGTAGAGCCAAGACAGGAGGAGAGCCCGGAGGTAGCCAAGGAAGAGTCGATGCTGACCTCAGTGTCACTAACCTCGGCGCCACCAAGAGAGGCGTCGCCAACCCCCGACCCGGCTCAAACCCCAGCATCCTGCCTGGACACACTCCAGAACTGGAGTACCAGAGGAAGTTTGGGAAAGGCCCAGGAAAGTGACACCACCAATGGCACCGCTCTCTGGATGGGAAGCCGGTGCCGGGAACTCCAGTGGCCTTGGAGACGGCCGAGCAGAGTCCGAAGAGCCAGAGGCCCAATCGGGGTCACTCCCATCACCATCCCCTGAGACAGGAGAGGAGATAAGGACCACTTCCAACCTGGCCACACCTGAAACCCTGGACCCCCCAGCACCCCGAGGGGTATCAAGGGAAGGCTCAGACACATTATCCACACCGCTCCACTCATCGGCACCAGAGAGGGTGCTGAAAGCCAAAGCCGGTGAGGAGCATGGTCTCGAGGGAACTTCCAGAGGAGAGCCTGCGTATAGCTCTGACTCCACCTCAGAGGTCGTCCGATCTTCCTCAGAGGAGGAGGAGGACTGCGAGGAGTAATCAGTCACCTCCCTGAAGGAAGACGACCTCCCCACCACCCCCTCGCGGGAACCCCGTGCCCCAGCAAGAGGAGCAGAGGAGGTCCCTACCCTGCTTAGTCGTATAGGCCCAAGCGGTGGCTCAGGGGTGGAGCCAAAGTTCTTGCCTTGGTGTCCAGAGTCCGTTGACGCCCACCGAAAGATGGGGGTTCCCTACCCCAGCACACTGCTCGAACCACCAAGGTACGGAAGTCCACAGAAAAACAGACGGCACACTCGTCCATCGTAAGGCAGGGACCAGGCAAGAAAAACCACGATTGTCATGGTCTGTGATTGTAATGGAGTTGCCACATGGCCACTTATACATAAGGGCAACTGTGGACCGCTTCAACTTAGAATGGTGCCCCACATTCCGTTGCTGCAGTTTGAAAACAAACTAAAGGAAAAAGGGACACCCGGCACCGAAATTAACAAGAAAAACCCTCCAGCACTGGTACTCACGGCACCGCAGTAACTGAGGCCTAGACAGTGATGCACAGTTGCTTGCAGAGATTCCTGCCCAGGATCTTTCCTCGATGGTGAAAACAACAGAACTGAGGGCTGGGAGGAGTCAGTGTCGGTTACTGGCCAACCTGCGAGCGCCACATAGAATGCTGGCCTTGAGAGTGGCACCATCCCAATGTCATCTCCACCCAGACAAAACTTTCTTAAAGAGAGAGTGCTCTTTTTTATTTCCGTGCAGGGTCCTGACCTCCGGTAGGACCCATTAATAATGAACGGCATACCTCTCAACCTCCTGCCTCATAAATCAGGGACAAGGCTTAAAAAAATCAGGGACAAAGGAACAAAATCAGGGACACTTCTTCAAAATTGAAGATATTCACTCAGGAAGCTGATAGAATAAAGGGCTTAGTGTAAAATGCATTTTCTAAGGAAGAACAAGTTTGTAACTTTAATGTTTGACATTATTTTGTACCTATAACCCCCGCCATTTAGTCACAGAAACACATTTTTAGGAGGGACAGAGTAAACTGTTGAGCCAAAATCAGGGATGTCCCTGAAAATCAGGGACAGTTGAGAGGTATGATGAACGGTGAAGTTTAATTTGGGTAAGATCCATAGCGCTGAGCCCCGCTTCTCTTCCTCTGAGACTTCAGGGGCGCAATTAGTGGGCAGCGTTGAGGGTTGCCCTTCTGGAACCGTGCAATCTCAGTTGCACCACAGGGGAGATTCTCCCTCAGGACTCAGCTGTCCATTGTAATGGATTCCCACTGACAGTACAACTGGGTGAGTAGCCACCCCCCCCAGCCAGGGAGGAGGGGATCATCTTGGACAGCTGAAGCGGTCCCGAGGCCTAAACTTCAGATGGTGGCTATGAGAGTTTTCAGCGCCTGTACCTTCGGTTGCACTGTCTTTTGGAGCTAATGTGGCTGGGATCTGTTTTGGTAGCCCCCTTTGTCCCTGGAACAAAATGACTGCTAATTGTCATAAAAATTGCATGCCCTACCCCTCTGTGGGTTACACGGACTTGGTCTGGAGGTCTTAAGAGTTGTTCTTGTTTTGTTAAGACTCCTTAAAGAGACAGGGGCAGACTGGTGGTTCTGTGTCTCCACTTTCTGGTTCAATAAATGCACTCAACAATACACTGGATTTGTGTGTATGGCCTTCCTATATGTTTACTGGATGTCTGGAGTGAGGCCGGCAGTCTGCAAATAGGACTGCTTTCTGGTGTATATATTTCTACAATTGCAGAGCAGGTTGCAGCATCAAAGGAATATATAATGGCTTTCAAATGATGACTTTTGAGCTTGATACCTTCTCTAACAGTCAACAGCATTTCTTGTTTAGCCTCTGTGTCTGGCAAAGCCTCTGCCAATTACCCGAGTCTGTACCAGAGAGTGTACTAATACTTGGAGACACGGCCTTTGTAGCTAGCTATCCTCATGCCCAGGGTACCAAGTCATAGACCTGTTTGCTCATGGTGTCCACCTTGTGTGACTCCTTATTAGAGGAGTGCGCTTGGACCTTATTGGGCACTACGGCTTTGTCCTCTGCAAAAGTAACAATGGCACTGACTATAGGCTGAGTGAAATATGTAGGTTTAGCCTTAAAGGCCTGTGCCTGATTTGGGGACAGCTGCACAGTAGCAAGCCTCCACCGAGTCACCTCTAAGACCGTCTCTATGGCCAGATGGATGGGAAGAATGAGAGAGCCCAGGATATTAGCCACTTTCAGAAACTGTAGCTGGAGGCACCTGATCTGGTCTAAAGCTGCTCCCTGGAAATGCAAAGTGCTGTACATATTACTGAGCAGAGCTTGGAAGTAGAGATCCTCCTGAGGCACAATAACCAGAACCGGGTTCTCTGTGCCATACACGTCATCCTCATCCCCATCAGTAATGAGGTCTGGATCCAACTCATCTCCTTCTATCGCAGGAGGGAAGAGGAGACCCTAATGGGTGAAGGCAGGGGTCACGGACCTCATAACACTGGTCCCATCCTCAAAAAGGGTGTCAGGAATGGCACCTACAGTGGCACAGCACATTAAGGGCGTCTTTTTGAAAAGAGGATAGCAAGGAAAAGGCTAGTGTTTTGTCAGGTTGGCCACCCTGACAAAGAAACAAGAAAAGAAAAAGAAGGAAAACAAGAGGATAGAAAAGGGTGAGAGAAATAACACAAGGGGGACAAGAACTGGCACATATGACTCTTTTTCTTTATTTATAGGGTCTGTATACTAATAACAGGTAGCACCCTATTACACACCTCCCTCAACAAGAGGCAACAGATCTCTGTTGTCTAAACACCCTCCTGAAACCCTAGGAGGGTTGCAGCTACCACCCACTCTCACAAGCTCCTCCTCAGGGACCCTTACACAATACAGTAATCTTTAACAGATATAACTATATCTATACCCTGTACGTTTTCCCTGAGGCATAAACACATTTTCTCAACATGTAACCTTCAGTTTTTTTTAAGTTATTGTACTTCAGTAGTCCACTTTAACATTGTGTACAAAAAGCTAGAAAATATGTTAACATCACATACATTTCATCCTGTTTCCATCACATTTGCCCCATATCTGGACAAAAAGTCGGCACCGAGGTGTCTGGAACCTGCCCTGTGTGATGGTAAAGGATACGGTTGCAATGCCAAGTACCATTGCATGATCCTACCATTTTTATATTTCATTTGTTGAAGCCAACACAGGGGATTGTGATCTGTCACCACTGTAAATTCCCTGCTCCACAAATAATATTTGAGTGCTTCTACTGCCCATCTCAGTGCCAGACATTCTTTTTCAATGGTAGAATATTTCTGTTCTCTCTCGTGTAATTTTCTGCTTATGTATATCACAGGGTGTACCTTACCTTTGTGTTTCTGGGACAACACCGCCCCAATGCCTGTGTCAGAGGCATCAGTGTGAAGTTCGAAGGTGTTTGTAAAACTGAGACTACATAACACAGGGTAGGAACAGAGTAAAGCTTTGAGGGTTAAGAAAGCCTCATTACAATCATTAGTCCATTGGACCTTATCAGCACATTTGTTTCGCATCAAGTCTGTCAGTGGGGTGGCGATGGTGGCAAAGCAGAGGATAAAACGTCTGTAATAGCTGACTAGGCCTAAGAAGGAGCGGACATGATGTGGTTGGAGGAATAGCCAAATATGTAGCAGCTCAGATTCAATGCAAAGAAGTGCAAGGTAATGCATCTGGGAAACAAAAACCCAAGGGAAGAGCACACAATGAGGGGTGAGTTAATAACAACAAAAATCGATAGAGACCTAGGAGTAATTATATCAGATGACCTAAAGGGGGGCAAGCAATGTGAGAAGGCAGTAAGGAGGGCTGGGGGGATACTGGGATGCATAGGGAGAGGCATCAACAGTAGAAAACAGGAAGTTGTTATCCCTCTGTACAGACAGTTAGTGAGACCCCGTCTGGAGTACTGAGTGCAATTCTGGAGACCCCATCTCCGAAAAGATAGAGACAGAGTGGAGGCTGTTCAGAGGAGGGCAACCAAAATGGTGCAGGGTCTGCACCAGAAGACATATGAGGAGAGACTAAAGCAGCTTAATATGTAAACCCTTGAGGAAGGGGGGCATGATAGAAACTTTCAAGTATCTCAAGGAATTAAAGTACAAAGAGAGTAGTATCTTTCAGAAGAAGAGATGTGCAAGAACAAGGGCACAATCTGAAGACCAAGGGGATGGCTCAGAGGTAATGTTAAAAAGTATTTTTTCACAGAGAGGTTCTGGATGCATGGAACAGCCTTCCTAAGGAGGTTGTGGAGTCAGGAACAGTGGGAGAATTCAAGAATGCGTGGGACAGGCATAAGGCAATTCTAGTGGGGGGGTAGGAGAAAGTAAGCTGTTGATTAACTAGAGTCTGCAGCTTATCCATCAGGTAGGGAAATGGGCAGACTAGGTGGGCCAAGCGGTCCTTATCTGCTGTCAAATTCTATGTTTCTATGTTGTCTGTGGTATGGAGCTGTTTACCACTGCCTCTACTTTACTGATATCAGGCTGGATAATCCCCTTTTCTATTCTAAACCCCAGATATTTCGTCTCAGTTTCGGCTATGGCACATTTTGCAGGGCTGATGGTCAGGCCTGAATCAGTAATGGACAGTATGACAGCGCTCAGATGAATTAGATGAGTCTACCAATCAGGTGAAAAAATGACTACGTCATCCAAATAAGCGGCACTGTGTGCGGTATGGGTGCGTAAAACCCTATCCATGTAGCGCTGGAAGGTGGCTGGTACCCCATGTAATCTGAATGGTATGGCCGTGAATTGGAAGAGCCCTGTTGGGGTACTGAATGTAGTCTTTTCTTGGGCTTGTAAAGACAATGGAATCTGCCAGTACACCTTTATTAAGTCCTGGGTACTGATGTAATTAGCTGATCCAATTTTATCCAGAAGGTCATCCACCCAGGGCACTGGATACCCATCAAAGGAAGAAAGGGAACTGATCTTATGAAAATCCAGACAAAGTCTGATTCCTCCTTCCTTTTTGGGTACCACTACCATGGGTGAACACCATGCACTACGGGATGGGACTATTACCCCTAGTGCTTCCATGTGCTTGATTTCAGTAACAACATCCTGTCTGACCTTCTCAGGCAAGCGATAAGGTCACTGATGAACAGGCTTTGTTTGTTCCATATGTATGTTATGTACCACCCCCTCTGCTCTACCAGGTACGCTAGTAAAGGTAGCCCCATAATACTGTAACAGTTCTCCTATTTCTTGTTTCTGGGCATCATTCAGCTTGGGGTTGATTTGCACCTCATCCACCTGGGACCTAGGGTCCAGCCTTTCATAAGCTACATCCACCTCACTGCATTTAGACTCAGGGTACATAAAACAGCCGAGCATAGAGTTTGTTCTTTCCTGCCACTTACGTAATAAGTTAGCACGGTACACTTTCAAAGCCGTTTTTCTTTCTGGTGTTTTAATTTCATAGTTGACCTTCCCCACCTGTTTGATTATTTCATAGGGATCCTGCCATTTCATTTAAAGTTTATTCTCCTGGGTAGGTAATAACAAGAACACCTTCTCCCCAGAATGAAAACATTTGTCTTTTAGCCCTTCATCATAACCAGATTTTTGATCAGCTTGTCTTTAAATCATGTTCTGATGTGCCACCTGCACAAATTTAAACAATTTCTTTCTTAAGTTGGTCATGTAATCAGTTATGTTACTGTGGCAGACCTCCTTCCTCTCCTCCCAATGTTCTTTTACTACATCCAAGGGACCCCGTGGGTTCCTACCATACAAAAGAGTAAAGGAAGAAAAATCAGTGGAAGTTTGGGGCACCTCACGATATGCAAATAACAGATAGGGCAAGTACTTGTCCCAATCCCTTCCTTCCTCCTGGACATATTTTTGCACGTGCTTCAATGTTTTACTGAACCTCTCAACCAGTCCATCAGTCTGGGGGTGGTAAGGAGAGCTTCGTACTGCTGTAACCCAGAAGTTTATACAACTCCTTTGGGAGGATGGAGGAGAAGTTCGTACCCCAGTCCGTGAGGATAACCTGAGAAATACCTAGCCGACTAAAAAATGTTTGCCAATGCCTTGGCGATCCAAGGGGCAGTAACAGTGCGCACAGGTATTGCCTCAGGGTATCTGGTGGCTTAGTCACAGACCACAATAATAAACTGGTTACCCTTAGCACTCTTAGTTAAGGGGCCTACCACATCCACTGCTATCCTTTCGAATGGTTGCATAACAGCTGGTAAGGGTTGTAGGGGCACCTTATCTTTCTTTCTGCCTTTTGCCACCATCTGACACTTGGGGCATGTCCACCAGTACTCCACTACCTGATCATGAATCCTTGGCCAAAAAAACCTGTGGGTCAACCTACCCAGAGTTTTATCTCAGCCCTCATGACCGGCCATAGGGATATGATGAGCCAGTACCATCAGTTTATCCCTATACCTCTGGGGTAGCATCATTTGTTTCAGCTGCTCTTCTGTCACAGGATTAATGCATATTCAGTACATTATCTCATTTGACAATACATACTGAGATTGTCCCTGTACAGTGACTTGGTCCACCTCTGAAAGGAAAGGTTGTAATGTCTCATCCCTGTTTTGCATCTCCTGAATTTTGGCTCCTTTTAACACCGGGTCCCATTCAGGAATCTCAGGTATCGCAGTCTTATGAGTGTCTCTCCACTTCTGCTTTTCCCTCCTTTTTTCGTTCTTAATTTTTCTGGGGATTGCAAATAGTTCCGGATCAAAAGGGAACATATCAGGAGACTGTTCTTTTCTGGCCGGTGCACAGGTGGTAACAGCAACCGAAGGGTAACCTGTCTGGGGAGACTAACAGTTGATCAAACTTTAGATAGTCCTGACCAATGAGCACAGGCACAGGAAGTTGAGGGACTAGACCCACAGCAAGAGTCTGAGTATCTTGCTCCACAGTCATTTTTACCATGGCTGTTGGGTACCGATGAACATGCCCATGGACACAAGTCACCTTGGTCTCCATCCCTCCTTTCTCATAGTCATTAATAAGATCAGCTCTTACTAAAGTCTGCTTACTCCCCAAATCTATGAGGCCCAGTAAATGTTGTTGCCAAATTTCCACTGTGGTAACATAGCCCCAGTTAGTCATAGCAAAATGGGAAGTATTCGATCCTTTACTAGGGCAGTTCCATGCAATAAGTCCCTTTCTTGCACCTATCCTACAAATAAAATAAGCATGGTAGGGTCTTTCTTTGCCAACTCGCTCCCCCACCAGATACTGGTTTTTGGTAAGTTTGTTCATATTGTCTTACTGGTGTCATAGTTTGGGCTGCTGGGCTCAAGGTCCCGCTGGTCCTTGCAGGTCTGGCTGCCAGGTAGTCCTCCGCCAGAGTTATTGTTTGCTCAGCAGTGTCGGGTTTGTGTGCTCTTATCCACACCTGCACATCTGTATAAACTGTTCAATGATAATTAAATCCATTATCTGATTATCTGTTTTTACTGTTGGTTGTAACCATTTGAGGCAAAAACCCTTTAATCTGGTAAAGGTTTCCTTTGCTGTATCTTGACCCACCATTTTCTGTGATCTAAACCTTTGCCAGAATGTCTCAGAATTAATGTCATACCGTCTTAGGATCTCTTCCTTTACCCGGTCATAATTATTGGTACCTGGTGCTATCATATGGCTGTACACCAGCTGGGCATGTGCAGATAAGTGTGGTACCAGTCTTATCGCCCATTGATCTCTGGGCCAGGTACAGGTTTGAGCAATCACCTCAAAGGTGGTCAAGTACGCCTCATTGTTATCTGCCTCACTGAGCTGGGTCAATCTGATGTCCCGAGGGATGTTTCTGTCAGGATGCCCTGGGATCATTACTTGAGTGGCCTGCAAGGCATCATACCATCTAGCATCCTGTCATCTTCTTTTCTCTTCTTGGTTCTTCCATTCCTCTTCTCTCTGCTGTCAGTCCTCTTCTTGGTTCTTCCATTCCTTTTCTTTCTGCTGTCGGTCCTATTCTCTGTCCCTTTCCATGTCCAGCTGTCTCAGGTAAAGCCAACGCAACAGGTCACCTGGATCCTCTGAAACAGGGTCTTCTTTTTGTCTTCTCTCCTCTCCTCCTTTTTGGAAAGAGGACAGCAAAGAAAAGGCTAGTGTTTTGTCAGGTTGGCTACCTTGACAAAGAACCAAGAAAAGAAAAAGAAGGAAAATGAGGGGATAGAAAAGGGCGAGAGAAATAACACTAGGGGGACATGAACTGGCACATATGACTCTTTATTTCCAGGGTCTGTATACTAATAACAGGTAGCACCCTGTTACAGGCACTAAAGGTGACAGTGGGACCAATGTCAGCCCTGGCACTTAACATGGTACCGACAGCAGCATCAAGGGTCCTAACTGCCACAAAGGACCCAGCAGTGGCACCATGGCTGTCACTGTCCTCAGAGGGGTTGACAAAGACACCACTGGTTGAGTCAGTACCACGGCACCAACAGCAATTCCAACATCAAAGGAGGCCCAGGCACTGGAGTCAAAGCCAGCTCATCTCAGTCCGATGTCATAAAGACAACGCTGGTGCCGACGGCCTAAGACAGCCTGGAGTTGGCACCATCAATGATGTTGCAGTACTTATGCACTGAAACCATTGCTCCATATGAGCTGTGACGGGGAGAGACTCCGGGATGGAAACAGCAAGCCTGTGGGCTCCAAGGACCCAGGTGTCATTGGAGACAATGGTGGGGACCCAGGATCCACAGTCATTGAACGAGTTTGGGCAGAATGATCAGAGGGTGACCTTGACTGGTGCTTTTTCTTTTATTTATGTTTTCTGTGAGAGGAGGTCGAGGATGAATGGTGTCCGTGGCCTGAAGGCTGAGAGGGACCTGGACCGTTTCTTTCTGTGACTCAAGGAGGGCTATCCTCCCTTCCGTGCGCTGGACTACCCGTCGCCAGAGCACTCGCTCAGAGGAGTGGTGGTCAGATGCGGCCCTGTGCCAGAGCAACTAGCCTGTTCAGACTCCCTATTTTCCATTGTGTCTACTGTTTTCAGGAGGTAGAGCCAAGAGAAAATAGTTATGTTTTTGTGTGTGTGTTTGTTTAAAAAAACTAAACTGACACAATAACAACAAACTTGAAGGTATTTAAAACTCAAAACTGAAGAACTGAACGCTGTTGTGGTGTAGACAGTTTGTATATGTGTGTGTGTGTGTGTTGGCAACAATTAACTGACACAATAACAACAAACTTAAAGGTATTTAAAACTAAAAACCGAAGAACTGAATGCTGTCATGTACACAGTGAAGTTCTAGTCCAGATGAGGAGAGTGATGGAGATGCTGTGTACACAACAGCTAGAAAAAAAGGAACTGAGGCAGGTGGAACTGGTGCCGCTGTATACCACGGACATGTGCAGTGAAGTGTGTGTGGGGCCAACTCATATTACCAGCTGTCAACAGAAAAGTTCTGGCTCCTGTTGTCTCCTGGTCAGACCCATTATTGGTAATCTATGGAGAAGATTGTTTCTTGGAAGATTTGGGTACAATACTCTAGATGAGGCCTTATCAGGGATCTGTACAATGGCAGAATGTCTGTATCTCCGCTGTTACCTCAATAATTCCGAGGCTACCCCCCTTTTCACGCTTTGACAAGGCCTCTGGCTACCCCCGTCCACCTCACCCCCTGCCCCTACCACACCAGCTTGACAAGGCCTATGGCTGCCACTTCCTACCTTTCTTACCCACCTGCCCACCTCACCCCTGCCCCTACCCACCCCACACCAGCCTGACAAGGCCTTAGTCTGACACTTCCTACCTTTCTTTCTCCCATCTTTATCCTTCCCCTCTCATCTACGCTTTCCTCCTACTAGAATGATAAAATTGCACTTGTTGGAGTTGAACCTCAACTGCCAGGCCTTAGACTATTTATCTAGTTTCTCCAGGGAACCCCCTGAAGATGCCATGCAGGCGATACCTACAGGTGCTTTGTCCATTTGCTTTTTTCCTGTTTGAGCAGTTACACCGGTTTGTTTTTCTATGGCGAAACTAATACAGCTCTCAGCACTGTATGGTGTGTGATCGGTTTTACTTTTCACTTATAACTGTTGTTCCTACCGCAGGGCATGGGTTTAGGCCCTGATTGGAAATAGATGGCAGAACTTTGGATTGTGAGGTGTGCAGTTCTCCCATCCTGCCTTTTTACCCCTTGCTGCCATGGAAGAGCCTACCCAAACCTCAATCCCGTTTACAGTATATCCAGAGGGCCACCTTGTCCCTGTGGGGTGCCGCCTTCTGCCAGAAGGAGCACTTCCTGCTGTATACTTCCACAATTCAACTGCTGCTTGTCCCTGACAGAGGCCTCTCTTCTGCCAGAGTATGAGCAGACTTACGGGGATGCTGACTGGAGGGGTCCTTCTGGTGGTACGGCCAATGAATGCCGTTATCCACCATGCTTGTACGACATTTCCATTGCTTTATTTCCCTGCCCACAAACTTGCATTGTGCATTCCGTGGCTGGCCTGGGGTGAGTGCCTGATGATGCGTGGCCACCTATACTGTCTGAGGCACCTTCACCAGGAGTTGCCACTTGAATGGTGCAATGAGCCCCCGTGCCCTGGGAGGAAAGCATTCTAGGGTCATTCTGAGCAAACCTGCAGATCCAGCTCTTGAAGTCCAGGGCTTGGAGCATGTACCCAGGTTGCTAGTGTGCCAGGGCAATCATTCTGCACCACAGATGTCATTTTTAATTACTGTTATAAATTATTGACACTGATTCAACCAAACAGCACTGAGATTAAGTTGTATGTGAACATTTCTTGAAACCTCAAGAAATCCTTCACATACAGTTTGAAAGACTATTATTCCACTTTTTTACAATGCGGCACTTATTGTAACTTTTCTTTTACTCCTTTTGAAATGTTATAAATTACTACTCTGGACACTGACTCACATCTACACAGGAGCCGACCTTAACTGTTTTTCCACTAACCAGCAAGGCAAGTTAACTCAGAATTGCACTAGCCTGCAGATGCCTGCACTAGTTCACAATTATAATGGAGAATTTCATGGATTTATTCAATAACAAAATGCATGTCCAAAAATATTCCATAAGAACTGCATATTTTTCCCACTTCAACTTACTCTCAGCCTGACCACAGAGAAAAAAACACGTCATGCAAGCATACAGTCAGTAACACTGTTCTGTACTGCAGCAGCTTCTCTCGATACCTCCCTTCCATATGAAACAGATGATCCTATGGCAGTGGTTATTCAGTCAAGAAATCCCTGCCTTACACCCAAAACAGCCAAATATCATCATGTGCCTCCCACACTCTCACCCTCAACCACAGGGCAACAAAGTCAGAAACACATGCTAAGCCCCCATGCTGCAACAAACAGCTGCATTTCGTAAAGTGACTGCACCACGTCAACTGTGCAGCCAGCAACTGCTTCAGAGGGTACAACAGCAACTTCAACAGCAGTTGTAGAGTACCTGCAGCAGGCACTCATCAAGATGGACAGGTAGAGGATGAGCTGCACTATTGCAGGGCAATTTGCACTATTCCCCGGATAAGTCAAACAATGTTAAAACTGACCCCTGCCTCTGCATGCTTAGTGTCGACTTTTGCCCGAACCACTCAACTTTGGTATGCAGAGGTGTCTTACAGTACAACTTGTCAGAGATTCCTAGCAGTGCTTTGGGATAGATTCTGGTTGCCCGATTCCTTCCCTTTCCTAGTATTTTTAGTGAAAGCTCTGCCCTCATGCTCATACATTTTGTGAAGTACAAGTTTGTAGAGCATTGGGACAGGTTCTATTGATTTCAATGGGAGGCAGATTATAAATAACTTTTCTGTATTTTAGAGTGCCAATGGGTTCAAATCAATGACACCACTCAACCAACAGGGCACTTACTAGTTGAGCGGCAGCACTGATTTAAACCCAGTGGCAAGCTAAACTATAACAAAAAAATTAAATCTGCCCCACCCATTGAAATCAACAGAGTGCACCTCACGCTGTTCAAACTTATATGTCACAAAATATATGACTGCAGGGGTGGCACGAGGGGTGGAGCTTTCACTGAAGGGCACCAGAAAGGGTAAGGGGTTGGGCAGCCAGCTCCTTGAAATGAGAATTTACAATCCCTTCCACTACAAAAAATACAAAGGTAAACATTTTGAAAGTTGTATCATTACAGTTCATGGCAGTAAGCTAACAGTGGGGGGCTTGAGGATTGGACTTGAATTTAAGTCAACTGTTCCTCTAAATAAAATGTACTAGTCTTGGACTATAGTACTGTATTTAAAATCGAGCCCTTATATGTTCATGGAACTATGTTGTATTAACTAAGATCAATTTGTACTTCTATACTATAATACTGTACTACTGGAGAAACATTCTCACTAAAAAAGAAATAATTACACATGACGGGGCATGGGGTTTGCAGAATTAACACACACTGCTGGTGCACTATTAAACATGGAGCTGAAGGTAAAGTGCCTACAACTACCTGGGAAATGCACCAATTCTGCATAAGCCCATGCCCTGGTGTGGGTTACTATCCTTTTAAAAGAGCTTTAATAGTTGAAACAAGAAAAAAGAATGTAAAATTTGAACTGTGCAGTAAAGTGAAATGTATTTATTTATTTATTTTAATTTTCGGATACAGCCTTTGACCTCAGAGCTTGTTTACGAAGGCTCCACGTCAAAGAGAATAATACAATGGCAGACAGGCATATTGGGTATACAGCAGCAAGTATGAATTTACAGAGCACATACCATCAGTAGTCTAACCAACTACAAGTACTGCTACACAATAAGATACAAATGATACACAGACGAACTATAAAAAATAAGGGATGGTATGGAGATCCATAGGCCAGCACCCACAGAAGTGGGATTGACACAATTGTACAAGTAAAACGAGGATGTGAGGCCAGAAAGTGAGAGACAGGTACAGGTAGTTAGGGAAGGCGGTTCCATGGGGAGGGTACAGGGTTAAAGGTGTGCAGCTGAGGTCGGGTAGGCAGTGGGGAAGAAGAAGTAGTAAGAGGAAGCTGGTGGCAGGGAGATGAGGGGGATGTAAGAGGGTCAATTAAAGATCCCTGGGATAAGGACGGGGTGAAGTCAGCTTCACTAAAGCAGAGGGGGAAAAGCAGTCTCGAGGGCGAAGAGTTTGAAGTCGTTCAACTGTCACAGCTGCTGGAGATACCTAGGTAGTGCTTCAATTCTTTTTTAAAAGAGCTGATGTTGTTGGAATTGGCTAGACTGGCAGGGGGTTAGTTAATCCAGTGTGGGTCTCTGTAAGCTAAAGAGCGCTGAGAGAGAGCTTCTCCTGAACAGTGCAGATAGTGAGCATCATGCAGCACCCCAGTGCAGTGCTGGGATTGCGAGAATTGCAGTAGGTTGCAGATGACAGGTGGGGTGAGACCAAGAAGCACTTTCTTTCCCATGAGGCATACTTGGTACTTTACACGCCCTGGTAGGTTTAGCCACTGTATTTCGGCATACAGCTTGCACGTGTGGGTGAGCCTGTCAGCACCCAGGGCAAGTCGGCAGCCTTTGCTGAGTGCTTTTTTGACACACTTTAGGGCAGTGTTGGTCGTAGCACTATATGAAATCAGCCCATAGTCAATAACTGACAGGACTGAGCTGCTGACGGTGAAGCACAGGGCAGCGGGGGTTAGGTGGCTCCTGTGTTTATACGGGACTCCAAGTTTGACGCTGACAGCCCTGACTACACTGTCAATATGTCAGGAGAAGGAGAGGGAGTCATTGATATGTACTCCGAGGCACCTGAATGTTCTTACTTGTTCAAGGGCTTTGTTTTTTTTTTTATTGACCATGTTGAGACTGAGGTTTTTCTTTTTGGAGTGTGGGTCAGTGAACATTATTTTTTTTTTTTTATAGTTGAACAGCAATTTATGCCTGGTGAACCAGTCCTCTAACTGGTAGAAAATATTTTGCAGGTCCTGGGAGTGAGGGCCTAGTTGTGGGCTGAGATTAATGATTAAGGCATCGTCCGCGCAGAGGATAATTTTGGATGTGCAAGCTTCAGGGAGGGTATTGAGAAACAGAATGAACATTTGACTCAGTGCTGCATGGGAGGCTGGCCGGTGCAGAGGCGAAAATGGTGGAATGGGTAGTAAACTGGTTACAGGGAAGGCAGCAGAGGGTGGTGGTAGGTGTTGTTGAGGCACAGGTCAGGAAGCATAGAGAAAACCCAGAAGCAGCTGTAAAATTCCACAAACCTTTTTATCTGTAGTTGCAGTAACATAAAATAAAATAAACCTGTTCAGAATAACATAAAGAAGCAAAATAAAATCTCTTGTAAAAAATCTCCCTTGTTCTTCCAAAACAAAAAACTCTTTTCAATCCCCATCCTTTGCAAGCATCCTGTTCTTTGTAAATTTCAGGAGCTGCTAGAACATTGAGAACTTCCTGAGGTTGCCACAGCAACTGTAAAAGGCTCAGGCATTTGCGCCCAAGTAACCTCTAGCTTTTTACAGTTATCTCAAATTATAAATATATATACATTTCAACAGTAGCACAATTTTCTAAACAAAAGTGATCCCAAAATCAGCTACATTTCCACACATTGATTCTCATATATTTTATATTAGCAGATATAGATATGCAAGGAAGAAAGACAGCAAGAGAAAACAGACAGAGGCAGGCAAAGAATTGCGAGACTGTTCAAACTGATCAAGTCCAAAGTCTCGCAGGGAAATTTTGTTGCGCAATCGGACAGAAGAGACAGAAAAGGAAAGAATACAGATCTTTGCATTTAAACACTTTCTCCAAAACAAATGGGACAGGGTCCTATTCTAGCCTGTCACATATACCCCCCTCTTTAAGAGGGAACCTGTTTTATTAAACAGGTTTCCAAAATTTTCTATTTTCTAACATTTTCTACTTTCAGAAATTAAGCACATTTGCATCCATTTTTTTTTACCAGAACAGCAAAAATTACAGTTCAAACCATACATTTTTCTTTTTTTTTTTTAACCATCAGAACCCTCAATTCCTGATCCATATCTTGACAGAAAATCAGCATTATTATTCTCTTTACTAGATTTGTGAATCACAGAGAATTTAAATGGCTGTAGTGCCAGGTACCACCGTGTGATTCTGGAATCTTTATCTTTCATCTGGTTAAGCCAACAGAGAGGATTGTGATCAGTTACAAGAACAAAAATCAGTTCACAGCAAATAAAATTTGAGGGACTCCATGGACCACTTTGCTGCCAAGCACTCCTTTTCGATAGTGGAGTACCTTTTCTCTCTGTCATGTAATTTCCTACGTATACACAGAACAGGATGTTCCTTCCCATCTATATTTTGGCTTAGGACTGCACTTAGGCCTACCTCGGATGCATCTGTTTGTAGCAGAAATGGTTTCTCAGAGTCTGGGCTTCTTAAAACAGGTGCGGAACATAATGCAGCCTTTATGGCTTGAAAAGCTTCATCACACTCTGGAGTCTATTTCACATCATTTTGGGTACCGTTTCTTTGTGAGTTCAGTGAGGGGAGTAGCTAACTCAGCAAAACTGGTAACAAATCTCCAATAATAACCAGTCAGCCCTAAAAATGACCTGACGTTTCTTTGTTTTAGGTACAGGGCTGTTAGCTACAGCTTCTATTTTAGAAATCTCTGGTTTGACTTCTCCATTTCCCAACACATAGCTCAAATATACAGGTTACTCACCTGTAACAGGAGTTCTAGGAATGGCATATGTTGTTCATCCACACTGTCTGGCAGGTTCCTTGCCACTTTAAATCTTGCCAGAAGATCTTCAAGCTGGCTCCTCCCACCCGCCCGGGTGGTAAAACTCTCGGCTCCACCCCATGATGCCAGATCTAGCCCGCTGGAAGCCAGGCTGTGCGTCGGAGCCGGGGAGGCCGGGTGGGCTGTGTGGATGAACAACATATACCATTCCTAGAACTCCTGTTACAGGTGAGTAAATGAAAATTACGTACCCACCGTAATTCTTGATCTTCTTGGACGAGTCTCCACCACTCATTCACACTATTGGGATCTGCACCGGAGGCACGAGGACCCATAGGGAGCAAACTTTTTGCTGGAGGGTCGGCGCCAGAGATGGAGCCGCGAGGAACGGCACTGAGAGCCTCAGCTCGTGCGGTAATGATTATCTCGGCGTTGACCCTCCAACCGCCTCAGTACCTTTTTTACCAAGGAGGTGCAGCGTAACTAACCTAGAAGGGTAGCCTAACCTAAAAACTGGACATAAGATAGTCCAGGCGACCCGTATAAGAAGGGTCAACAAAGAAGCCTTCACAGCCTAAGGATTTGAGGGAGTGAAGACCAACAACAGAGGTGAGCTCGGGGGATGGAGGGTGGGCGTGTGAATGAGTGGTGGAGACTCGTCCAAGAGGATCAAGAATTACGGTAGGTTCGTAATTTTCATATCTTCCTGGACATAAGTCTCCACCACTCATTCACACTATTGGGAGAGGACCGAATATACTCCCCCGAGAGGGCGGCAGGAGAGACCAAGAGCTCACGTTTCTAGGACAGATGTCCATTAAGGATGGCTCTGCCAAAGGAAGAATGTCGTCTGGCATGGACATCCAGTGCATAATGTTCATCGCAAGTATGCACTGAGCTCCAGGTGGCCGTGTTGCAAATATCTGTTATGGGCATGTTGCCAATTTCCGCTAGGGATGCCGCGACCGCTCTAGTAGAGTGAGCGTAAACCCTACCCTCCAACTTAACCTGCGCCATGGAATAGCAGTGGCGAAGGCATGCCATAAACCATGCTGAGATACATCTGATAGCGACAGGCTGACCCAGCCGGGTCTCGCTGAAGGAGACAAACAGTTGCTGGGCTTTGCGAAAATCCTTGGTTCTATCTAGATAGAAACGCAAAGCTCTCTTAACAACCAAAGAATGAAGAGATCGTTCTCCTTCATTTTGGAAGTCCGCAAAGTAAGAGGGAAGGACCAAGGTTGGTTTAGATGAAACTCTGACACAACCTTAGGAAGAAATTTCGGATGGGTCTGAAGGACTACTTTGTCCTTATGGAACACAGTGTATGGAGGATCTGTGACCAGGGCATGTATCTCAGAGACCCTGCGAGCTGAGGTAATGGCCACTAGGAAGGCAGTCTTCCAGGTGAGAAATTTTAGCTCACAGGTAGCCAGAGGTTCGAAAGGTTTCCGGGCGAGCATGTCTAGCACAAGATTAATGTCCCAGGCTGCAACTGGACGTCTTGTAGGAGGTCTGGTATGCAGAATTCCTTTAAGAAATCTCTTAACCACAGGTAATTGAGCTAGTGTTAAGGAAAAAACGGCTCATGATACGCTGAAATGGCACTAAGGTGAACTTTGACTGTAGAGTACTGCAGACCTGAATTTGAGAGGTCCAAGAGGTACTCCAGAACCTTATCTGGTGGGCAGGAAAAGGATTCAAAGAGGACTTTGCACACCAGAGCGAAAAACGCTTCCACTTAGCTGTATAAGTTTTCCGAGTGGCTGGCTTCCGAGCAGCCAGAAGAATATCTGAAAACCTACGAGAGACATTGAACCGGTTTACTTCTACCTCTTCAGAAGCCAAGCGTGAAGGTGAAGTGATCTCAGGTTGGGATGGACCACCGGCCCCTGAGTCAAAAGGTTCATCTGTAGGGGAAGTGGTCTCGGAGGAACTGCCAACATATTGTTGAGTAGTGGAAACCACAGCTGCCGAGGCCAAAAGGGAGCAATGAGAATCATCTTGTCCCCCTGGGATTCGAACTTGAGGAGTACCCTCTGAATTCGAGGAAGAGGAGGAAAGGCATAAAGAAAGCATTTTGTCCACCGCAGCCTGAACGCATCCTGACAGAAAAAGCCAGGCCCTGGATTTCTGGAGCAGAAGAGAGGCAGTTTTGCGTTGAGTGGGGATGCAAAAAGGTCCAGGTCTGGAGTTCCCCACTCTTCGAATAGTGACTGAACTATGGCTGAGTCGAGAAACCACTCGTGAGGATCTGTCTCTGTTCTGCTGAGACGGTCTGCCAGTTCGTTCTGTATTCCTGGCAGGTAGACTGCTTGAATTAGAGCCTTGTGCTCCAAGCACCATTCCCATACCCTCATTGCTTCCCTGCATAAGGGGTAAGAATGAGCACCGCCCTGCTTGTTGATGTAATACATCACTGCTTTGTCGTCTGTTTGAAGGAGAATGTTCTTGTGACAGAGAATGTCCTTCAACGCTCGGACGCATAAAGGACGGCTCTCATTTCTAGGACGTTTCTGTGAAGCTGGGACTCGACTTGAGTCCACGCACCTTGAGTGTGGAGAGCCTGACAGTGAACTCCCCACCCCATTAGGGACGCGTCCATGGTAATGGAGATTTGATGGTCCAGAGGAGCAAAAGGATATCCTTCCAGGAGATTGCTCTCTTGAGACCACCAGGTGAGTGACCTCTTTAAAGGTTCTGTCACTTTGATGAGATAGGACTGCGGGTGAGTGGTTGGGGACCACTGAGTACTGAGCATCCACTGAGTGGTTCTCATGTGCAGACGTGCTAGGGGTACAGTGAACACTGAGGATGCCATGAGGCCTAGCATCCGTTGCATCGAGAGAGCTGTAACTGAGCTGTTCTCCCCCCGATGTGACGGGCCACTTGAAGGATATTGTTCCTTCTGTCTTCTGGAAGAAAAGCCTTCACACAGGAGATGTCCAGAAGAGTCCCTATAAAAAGGAGCCTCTGGGAGGGCTGTAATTGCGATTTCTTGAGGTTCAGCAGAACTCCCATGGACGCAAGGAGGCGAGAGGCCGTCTCTATGGCATCCAGAGTCCCTTGCCTGGAAGGGCTTGCTAGAAGCCAATCGTCCAGCTAAGGGAACACCTGTATTCCGACCTTTCTGAGGTGTGCTGCGAGAACTGCACAACACTTTGTAAAAAACTCACGACGCCGAGGATAGCCCAAAGGGCAGGACTCTGAACTGATAATGTTGTCCCAGAGCCACAAACCTCAGGAATTTGTGATGCCTCGGGTGAATAGGAATGTGCTGGTAAGCATCCTGCATGTCTAGGGAGGCTAGCCAGTTGTGTTGATGAAACAAAGGTAACAGGGTTCCCAGAGAAATTATTTTGAATTTCTCCTTGGGGAGAAATTTGTTTAGCTTTCTGAGATCTAGAATGGGGCACATGCCCCAGACTTCTTTGGAACCAGAAAGTAATGGGAGTAGAACCCGTGTTCCGTTGATGCAGCGGCACCACTTCTACTGCCCTGTTGTTGAAGGCCCTGAATCTCGGCGAGAAGGTCTGACTGAAGGGTTGACAGCCTGGGCTGCGTTTGGGAGGAGGATCCGGAGGGGTCTCCACAAGATTGAGTGAATACCCCTCGCGAATTATCCGAAGGACCCATTTGTCTGAGGTTATGGACTTCCACTGGTTGTAGAAGTGCATCAGACGACCTCCCACCAGAGGAAAAGTCCACCTCAGGCAGCTGAGATGGGACTTGGGCCAGCAACTCATAAGGTGGCGCTGGGCGCTTTGGGCCCTTGAGCTTTCTGTTGTGTCTTCTTTTGAGGCTGGGCAGATTTGTTTTTATGGAAACCTCCTCTGCCTCGAAAGGACTGACGATTATGAAACTGACGTTTATTGACACCCCCTCGAGACGGGACAGGAGGGGATCGAGCCAACTTAAGGGCTGACCTAGTCTTTTGTGTGGCTTCTAGAGCTTGCTCTACCTGAGGACCAAAAAGATATGCACCATCAAAGGGCAACGCCATTACCTGCTGCTGCGCGTCATTCGTGAAGCCCGAAGTGCGCAGCCAGGAATGACGGCGGGTACAAATACCAGCAGCCGCTGAACGGGAAGCAGTGTCGAAAGCATCCATGGCTGCCTTAACCTGCTGGTTGTTAGATTCGGTACCTCTGGTAATGGTTTGAAGAAGCTCTGGCTTTGTATCCGATTCCGGTAGAGCTTCAACCGTTTGTTTGATAGAATGCCACAGGTTATACTCATACTGGGAGAAGTAGCCCTGGTAACTGGCAATACGCATACTTAGGGTAGAAGCAGCAAAGACTCTCTTACCTAAGGTGTCTATCTTACGAGATTCTTTGTTAATAGGTCGAGCTGTAGTAGTTTGAGGAAAAACGACCTTATCATTCTCTGCCAGGACTACAATAGGATCCGCAAAGGCTTGAGATGCCAAAATGGGACGATCCTTGGGGGCTGAATATTTCCTATCTATGGATTTAGCCACCGAAGGGGTGAGGGCAGGATTATTCCATACCATTTGAGACAGCGTCTCGAAGGAAGGCTGAACCGGAGGAGTCAAATCCGTAGGGATCTCCGGAGCATGAAGGTATTGGAGTCTTAACAATTTCCCAGGATCGATGTCTGTAGTCTGGAGAGAAAGAGTGGAACTCAAATTTTTCAGCAGAGACTTAAAGGACAGGTCCTCGACCACAGGCTCTGTAGCAGTAATAGATCCTGCTTCGTCCACTTCATCACCCAACCGAAGGTCTGAGCCAGGCTCAATGTCATCTCCTGACAGTCCAGGAGGGACTGTATGGACAGGAAAGGTAAGGAAAATCAGAAGAGAGGGAAGAAGGAAAAGTGAAAGGAGGGTCCTGAAAAGCAGAGAAGCCCGAGGCCCCGATGCCGATGAGGCGCATGGCACCGAGAACCACGGGACCAGCGGCACAGAAAAAAGGCGCCGAGGGCCTGCACGCGCCAAAACAGCGCGAGGACCCAAACGGTGCCAAGAAGCGCACAGCACCAGGGATGGCCGAGAAGCTGCACGTGCCCAGGACGGCACAACACACCCAGACTCCGAAAAACAGGTTTTGAAGGAAGAAGAGCAGGAGATAAGGGCATCGGTGTGGCCCCCTGCGCCGTAGCCATGTGGGGGGGGACACCTAAGCGCGGAGTCAACGGCACCGAAGAAGGTGCCGCGCGACCAGTGAAGTCCAACCGCCCTACCTGGTCTCCCAATAAGCCCGGAGGCCCACGAGTGACCGAGCCAGGTAGCTGAACCAACCTCCGAGCCCACTGCTCCATAAGAGTGGCCCACTGATGAAACTGCTCATCTGAAGACCTACCTGCGGCGGGGTAGGGCTCGATGTCAACCGTTCTGGCTACCAGAAGCAGAGGTTGGCGACTCTGAAGGAGAGACCAGCAACTAGCCCGATAACCAAGCGTCTACTGGCAGACATATCAGAGGCGACCTCGAGTGATGCCTTCTCTTTTTTGACCTGTGGGCGAAGAAGAGCTCGAGGCGAGCGGTGCCGAGAATCGCGGCCGTTTATTTTATGCTTCGAGACACCATCCCCGGGCATTGGACTGACCGTTGTCAGACCCCCTTCCGGAGAAGGCGACAGACCGGACCCAGCCCGACTGACTGAACAGCTTTCATCTGAAGTCTCTACAAGTCACCCTGACCTGCTCATGGTCAACTCCGTCAAAGTAGGCTGAGACTTCTTTATTTTTAAAATAAGAATAAACTTAGCGATACTTATCGAGATATTACTACAAAATAACAAAACTGAAAACTATGCTGCTAGTTTGAAGTTTGACTCCGACGACGGCGACATCGTCACTGAAGCGCACTTTCGGCAGGGAAAAAAAGAACTGAAGGCGGTTGGAGGGTCGGCGTCGAGATAGTCATTACAGCCGAGCTGAGGCTCTGGTGCCGTTCCTAGCGGCTCCATCTCTGGCGCCGACCCTCCAGCAAAAAGTTTGCTCCCAATGCGTCCTAGTGCCTCCGGCGCAGATCCCAATAGTATGAATGAGTGGTGGAGACTTATGTCCAGGAAGATCCTGTATTTCTAGGGACATGGATATGTTGTTCATCCACATTGTCTGGCAGACTCCTAGCAGTTCTCCGGGAGGAGGGAGGCAAGGCACACACACCCTATTTGGGAAATAAAGACTGGAGAACCGAGGCCCCAAAACCAGCATCCCGGCATGACTCAAGGTCGATGTGGTAGTGGGTGATTAAGGTATGTGCTAACTTCCAGGTAGCAGCCCTACAGATTTCCTAGATAGGGATGTCCCTGGAAGCAGCCACCGATGCAGCGGTATGGCAGGTAGAATGAGCTCTTATCCCTCTGGGAGGCTCCATTCCCGCCAACCTATAGCAGAGATCTATGCAGGAGGTGACCCACCTGCCTATCGTCCGCTTGGCTGCAGGTCTCCCAGGTGCGGCTTCAGCATAGGTGACAAACAGCTAGCGAACCTCTCCCCGAACCTCAGCCGCCGCTCCTTGTAGTAGCGGCGCTGTTCTAAGGTCAAAGTATGGCGCCTATATTCGGCCTCCGAGGTGTGATTGGGTAGAACACTGGCAGAGTCAAAACCTGGTTAAGGTGAAACTCCGACACCACCTTCGGAAGGAATTTCGGGTAGGGGCGCAGGACAACCTTGTCCCTGTGGAAGACCAGATGGAAAGCACCTGGAGCTCTCCCATCGTTCTGGCTGACGTGATAGCCACCAAGAAGGCGGTCTTCCACAACAGGTAAGAGATGTCACACCTGTGCATCGGTTCGAATGGCTTGCCCATGAGCTTAGCCAATACCAGCAGTAGATCCCACGGAGGTGGAGGTTCTCGCACCGGAGGGGATATGTGGTCAAGGCCTTTGAAAAAGCGCTCGACCACCTTCTTCTGCACCACTGACTGCTTCCCGGCCCGTGCCCGGTAAACCGAGATGGCTGCCAGGTGCACCTTAAGGTCGTCGACCAGAAAGGGACCACAGGTAGTCCAGAATGCTTGCCAAGGAACAGGAGAAAGGGTCCAGGCCCTTGCTCTGAGACCAAATGGAGAATCTCTTCTATTTGAAGGTGTAGCATTTTCTGGTCGACTCCTTACTGGACACCTCAACGACGTAGAGGACCTCGTCGGAAAGACCCAAGGCCTGGAATTCTAGCTGCTCAGGAACCAGGCCGTCAGGTGCAGGGATCGAAGGTCTGGATGGAGTACCTTCCCCTGATTGACTGAGATCAGGTCTGGGCGGGCTGGAAGCCGCCTAGGGAGCCTGGAGCTAAGACTGAGGAGATCTGGATACCAGAACTGGAGGGGCCAGTCTGGGGCTACCAGAATCACCTGCGCCTTGTCCCTCCTCGCCTTGAGAAGCACCTTGTGGATCAAGGGAAATGGGGGAATGGCGTAGAAGAGGCCCGGGGTCTGTGGCCTCGAGAAGGCATCCCCCTGCAGCGAGCCTTGCTGAGGGGGGCGGGCATGAAGCAGTCTCAGCTTCGCATTCTCCCTGGAGGCAAACCGGTCCACCTGAGGCGTGCCCCAGTGGGAGAACAGATCTTGTACTACCTCTGGCAGGAGAGACCACTCGTGGGACGCAGCCCCTATCCGGCTTAGGGCATCAGCCAGGGTGTTGGAGGCTCCTGCCACATGGATGGCAAGGAGATCCGCCTCCAGGCTGCACACGAGTGACCAAATGCGGAGAGCTTCCCTGCACAGAGGCATGGAGCGCGTCCCGCCCTGGTGGTTTAGGTAGTACATGGTCGTGGTATTGTCCATCTGGACCTGAACCACTTGACCCCGTAGAAATGGAGCGAAGGCGGTGAGGGCTAGACGAACTGCTCGAAGCTCCAGCAGGTTGATGTGGCATCGGTACTCCCGAGGGGACCAGAGGCCGTGTGCTCTGTGCTCCCTAGATGGGCACCCCAACCCATCAAAGAGGCATTGGTCGATAGAGAGACCGTCGGCTCGGGGCGGACAAACGGGATGCCCTCCTGCAGATGTGCTGGAACGGTCCACCACTGGAGAGCATTCCACACCCCCTGGGTCACTGTCACTAGCTGATCCAGCGGATCGAAGTGCTGTGACCACTGGCTGGCCAGCCCCCATTGAAGGGGATGCTTGTACCAACGGGCCCAACGGACCACACTGGTGCAGGCCACCATAAGGCCCAGGAAGTCCCGGGCAGGGCGCAATTGCCCAACCTGAAATGATTGGGCAAAAGAGGAAAGAACCTTGGCCCTGTCTGCCGGGAGCCATGCTCTGGCTTGTAGAGAGTCGAGCTCTGCTCCAATGAATTGGATCACCTGCTTTGGCACGAGTTCCGACTTGGCCTCGTTGAAGAGGAGGCCAACCTGAGAGTAAACCTGGAGGGCCAAATCTCTGGACTGCTCCACCTCCGTTCTGGAGGGGGCTGCAATCAGCCAGTCATCCAGGTAGGGGTACACCCGGACCCTTCGGCGCCGCAGGAATGCTGTCACCACTGCCATGCATTTGGTGAAGACCCTGGGAGTTAGGGAAAGGCCGAAGGGCATGGCCCGGAACTCGTAGAGGGATCCCTCTGCCCTGAAGCGGAGGAATCTCTGGTGGGACGGACGGATAGGGACGTGAAAGAACGCATCCTGGAGGTCCAGAGAACAGAACCACACGCCTTGTTCCAAGGATGGAATTATCTGAGCCAGAGTGACCATCCTGAAGGTCCGAAACCTTAGGAACCTGTTCAGGTCATGCAGGTCGAGAATGGGACGCCAGCCCCCCGTCCGTTTTGGGACCAGGAAGTACCTGGACACAAACCCCGGGTCTGGAGAAGGATCCGCCACCTTCCTGATCACCTTTTTTTCGAGGAGCAGGGTGATATCGGCTCGGCAAGCTGACAGAGAGGCTGCGGACACCGTAGCCCCCCGAGGAGCGATGGCTCGGAAGGGCTGGGCCTGCTCGAACTCCATGGGCAGGCCCTTTCCTACCACCTCCAACACCCAACGGTCCGTGGTGATAGCGGACCAGGTGGAAAGGAAGTGGCGGAGCCGTCCCCCCATGGGGGGAACCCGGTGGGGGAGTGACGAGGCTGGGGGCGACACCCCTCAACCCGTCACTGGGCAGGCTTAGAGGAGGGACTGGCCGAGGGACCTCCTGGGCCTTTTCCTCCCTGCTTCCTATTAGAGGAAGCCACAGGCTTGGCTTTAGGGTGCCAAGCGCGAGCCTGCTGGCCCTGGTGTTGGTGCTGTTGGCCTGGATGTGCCGCAGGCGCAGAAGGGCAAAAGGACTTATGTTGTTGTTGTCGACAGCCCTTGTTCTTCTGGGCGGAGGTGACCGAGTCCAGAGTGGCATTGGTCTTTTCGATCCGCTGGAGGTGACCTTCCACTCCAGGGCCAAAGAGGTCGGTCCCCAGAAAGGGGACATCCGCCAGTTTATGCTGGGTATCCGCCGTGAAGGTGGATATGCTCAGCCATGCTCTGCGGCACATGGCCACTGCGGCCGTAACTGATCTTGCACAGGAGTTTCCAATGTCTAGAGCCATTTGGAGCTGCTGTTTTGCCACTGCCCTTCCCTGGTCCCGCACCTGCCTGACCGTAGTCAGCAGGTCGGCTGGGAGATGAGGGATCACCTCACCCAGGGAGCCCATGAGGGCGTAGGAGAAGTGTGCCATCAGCACGGCTGAGCTGGCCTGGCGGAGGCCAAGGGTGGACGCAGCATACACCTTGCGCCCGGCATAGTCCAGCTTTTTGG
The DNA here is from genome assembly GCA_016271365.2 of Neoceratodus forsteri. NCBI lineage: Eukaryota > Metazoa > Chordata > Ceratodontiformes > Ceratodontidae > Neoceratodus > Neoceratodus forsteri. Next base: position 692,314,124 of record CM028129.1, read on the forward strand.
ACTCCTTGTTGGGAGACTTATCCACATCCCTAGCGTTCCCGGAACGTCGGAAAACGCTATCGGTGACCAACCCCTCGGCAGAGAGGTGTTCCGAAAAACCGGACAAAGAGCCGGTAGGGACCACATACTTCCTTACCATCCAGGCTGAAGGCGCAGGACAGGAAGCAGGCCGCTGCCAGAGCTTCAAGGCTGGGCCAACGATGGCTTCAGCCACCGGAAAGGCCGCCGTGGGTGAATCCCCTCGGTCCAGTATCTCCATTAGGAGATACTTGGCCCGCTTGAATATGGGCTCGAGCTGCATCCCGATAGACTCCGGGATGAGCCAAAGCAGACCCATGAAGGACGATGGGCTTTCGTCCATCGACTGGCCCCCAGAGGACTCCAGGTCGATGGGCCTGGAGAACACGGAGGAGTCATCGTCAGACTCCGAGGAGTCCGCGAAGAGCTGCCTGGGGCCTGAGCCACCCTCCACCTGCCGAGGACGGTCGGGAGTGAGGGTGACCAACAACCTGTGGGGCAGGCCCTGACCCGACCGAGAGTCCTTGGTCGGTGCTCCCGATTTCGGTTGTGGAGGTGGAGGTTCCACCACAATCGGTGGGACAGCTGGTTTCAGCCGAACAACTGGCCCAGGCTTGGGCACCTCGACTACAGCGAGGGGTTGTTTTCGCCACTCAGGTGACAGCCACTTGATGGCCGGGGAAGGCGACAGTGTCGGCTTGCTCCCGGACAGAAGTAACTGCTGCCACATCAAGTCCTCGTAGCGCTGATGCAATTTGCGCCGAAGCCTCTCTCTTCCGAGGAGAAGGCGAGGGCAGTGGCGGCGCGCTACTTCAGTGCTGAGACCGACCGATATCGGGCGGATCGGCTGGACCAAGACGATGTCCGAGACCGAGACAGAGATCCTCAGTGTTTCCGAGGACGGGTCTCGGAAGGGGCCGGGGACACCCGCTCTTCCCTCGGCTCGGAAGCCTTGACTGGGGACTCCGGCACCGGAGGCGCAGGCAAGTCCTCGGTCTCCACGGGGGAACAGGTGAAGAAGGGTTGTCAGCTTCACCAGTCGACAGCCCGTCCAATGTGATGAGAAAAATCTCGACTGCGTCGACGGGTATCTCGGCCGGCTGACCTGACGGGGACACCGTGAAGCCAGCAGCCTTAGCCGCAACCTCGACCGAAGTCAAGTGTCGACTGTCCGGGGAAGGGGACCTCTCCCGCTCCCACGAACGCCGACGGTGGGACTTACCTTTCGAGTCCTTCTTTTTGGACCGAGAAGAATGTCCCGATGGCCCCTCTCCCTTCGTGGAAAGGGACTGGCAAAGCTCCTTAAAAGAAGCTGAGTCGGAGGTACCCAGAGAGAGCGGGATAAATGCCGCGACCGAGGAAGAGGATGATGCGGCCTGTGCCGCCTCCTCCTCCTCCTCGAGGGCCATCATCTGCTCGAGTTGCTCAGCCGAGCCAGCCGCCGCGGTAACCGCACAACGGGCCTCCTTCGACTTCACTGGCGGGTAGCGCTTCTGGCAAGCTGTAACCAGACGCGGTCTTCCAGACGTTGGCGAAAATGAACGGCATAACTTCGCGAGGCCTGCAGGTCATGGTCTTGGCAGAGGCAGTAGACGCATGTGGAGTGCGGATCCGTCCTGGACATCTTCTGCCCACATGGGCACCGCCGAAATCCGGGAGTCGATTTGTTCATCGCAGCCACGAGGATGTAATTTGACCAAAGTCTTGAAAATTTGAGAATAAGTTTTGGGCGAACCGAAGAATTAGGATCCAGTCTACACGCAGAGCGTTAAGGAGGGAACCTGAGCTTCCAGCGGGAAGGAAGATCTGGTGTGATGGGGCGGAGCCCAGAGTTTTACCAGCCGGGTAGGTGGGAGAAGCCAGCTTGAAGACCTTCTGGCAAGATTTAAAGCGGCAAGGAACCTGCCAGACAGTGTGGATGAACAACATATCCATGTCCCTAAAAATCTAGTTTCCTGCATGCCCAATGCACATTTAGCAGGATTAATTGTCAGACCTGCATTTTTGATAGCTTGGATAACTGCTCATAGGTGTTCCACGTGACTTTTCCAGTCTGGACTGTACACCACAACATCATCCAGGTATGCAGCACAATAGCCAGTGTGAGGGGATACAATTACATAGAGAATAATGGACGGAGAAGTGTGTGATGTGAGAATTTAATTCACACCCAAGGTGTGGGATGCTACATAAACCCTCGAGGGCAAAGCCCGAGGGGTTTATCAAAGCATCCCACACTGAGGGTTTGAATTAAATTCTCATATGCACACTTCCCCATCTTTCATTTTACATAATTTGCTGGTGAGCAATTTTTTCCAACCCAAGTGCTGTGATTCCCCTCCCCCCATTCACACACAGTCTCTGTCTCTACATACGCACACACAAACACACACTCTCTCTTTCCCCCCTCCCTCCCTCAAGAAACTCCAGTGGCACCTTTACTGTAGTTCTCTGGGGCACCAAATGCAGTAGCTTCCTGCCCCCCCGCTCTAAATTCCCCAGCTGAGCTGTGCAGCACTCCCCAGTCCCTCTGTCTCTTGCCCCACAGTACCCTCCTGCTCACGCTGCTCCCAATTTAAACACTTATTTTTTTTTTATACTTACAACTAAAATCACGATCGTGATTACGATCGCGCTTACCTATGTGAGGCAGTCAGACACAGACTCATTCCCGCCGATGGTGTGTGTTGCCCAAAGTGAACGAACCACAGGATCAACCAGATACTTTAAAAATGGTGATAATTAAGGTGGTGTCAACAAAACAGATTAAAAAAGTAATCGTGGAAGGTGAGGTTTTACCCCTGGTGGCTCCTCGCTAAGATACATGTTTCTGGAACTGTTTAGCCTGCCCACTCACAAAACAGGAGCCAATGAGAGAGCGCTCCCTTTTGATAGATGGAGCGCATGAATGCAGTAATAACTGACTGGTTATTATGGCAATTATCAACTCGGTCAGCCCATTTTAAAAATTGCTCACCAGTAGTTATATCCATGTAGCGCTGGAATGTAGCTGGCGCACCATGCAAACCAAAGGGCATAGTGGTGAACTGATAGAATCCTATAGGGGTGGCAAATGCAGTTTTATCTCTGGATTCTTCAGCTAGAGGTATATGCCAGTAACCCTCGGTGAGATCGATGGTACTGATATACTTTGCACTCCCCAGTCTGTCCACCAAATCATCTATTCTGGGCACAGGGTAACTGTCAAATTCTGACACTTGATTTTCTGAAATCAAGGCAGATTCTAACACCCCCTTCTTTTTTGTTTACAATTACCATGGGAGATGACCAAGCACTCCTCAATGATACCCAATTCCTTCATTTTTTTTGTATTTCTTTAACCACATCAGGTTTTAACCGTTCTGACAACCTGTATGACTTCTGCCTAATAGGACGAGCTTTCTTTGTTACTATTACGTGCTCAACCCCTTTTGCTCGGCCTGGTACCATGATAAAAGTACTGTTAAATGTCTTTAGCACATTACGAATGTCTGCAGTTTGTTCTGCGCTTAAGGAAACATTCACCTTTACAGCATCAACATTTATAGTTTGTTCTAGTCTATTATAAGCTACATCAATATCTTCCTTATCAGTTTTTGGTAAAACTAGCAAGGCAGCTTTTGGAATTTTACAACCCATTTCTTGAGGAGGTTAGCATGGAATACCTTAGAAGATCTCATAGTTAACAGTGCCAGTACATCTAAGAACCCTATATGGCCCTTGCCACTTCATTAACAACTTATTTTCTGTTGTGGGTAACAGTAGCAAAACCTTTTTACCTAGCTTGAAAACTTTTTCCTTTACCCCATGGTCATAATTTACCTTTTGCTGGTTTTAAGCCTCTTCCCGATTACTATGGGCAATTTCAACATATTTTGCCAGTCTCTTTCTTAGGGCACACATATAAGAAGATATAGATTGTTTCTGAGTGGGGTTATCTTCCCATGTTTCTTTTATCACATCCAGTAGCCCTCTTGGTTGCCTACCATACAGCATTTCAAATGGCGAAAACCCTGTTGATGCCTGTGGCACTTCTCTGTAAGTAAAAAGTAGGTAAGACAAGAAATGGTCCCAATCTTTCCCTTCCCTTTTTAAAAACCTTTTTAACATGCATTTTAAGATTTGGTTAAAATGCTCAACAAGACCGTCTGTCTGAGGGTGATAGGGGGAGGTTCATATGACAGTGATACCCAGCAGTCTGTACAGCTCTTTAAGCAGTGCAGCACCAAAATTACTACTCTGATCAGTAATAATTTCTTTAGGTATGCCCACTCTGCTGAAAATTTTGGCTAGTTCTGCTGCAACTTTTGGGGCTGTAACAGTACGCATTGGAGCGGCTTCTGGGTATCGAATAGCATAGTCACATACTACCAGGATAAATCTATTACCCTTTTTACTTTTGTCTAAAGGACCAACCACATCCATTGCAATTCTCTCAAAAGGCACATATATTAAGGGTAGGGTAACCAGGGGCACCTTGTCTTTTCTAGTGACTGGGGCTACTTACTGACACTCAGCACAGGAATTACAATAGGTAGCAACATCTTCATGAATTCCTGGCCAGTAAAATCTATACAGCAATCTGGCAAGGGTGCGATCCCTCCCTGAGTGACCAGCCATAGGATTATCATGTGCTATCTGTAACAATTCTGTTCTATACTTCTGTGGTATAACCATTGTTCTGTCTGTTCCTGTGTCTGGGGTTTAACCCAAACTCTGTACAGTAACCCATTACATTTTTTAAACATTGGTCCACTCTGTTTTGGTTTTACCCCTAGCTGCTTGAAATAACCCTGGAGAGAAACATTGTTAGCTTGCTCTGAAAGAAAATCACAATTAGTGATGAATTTAGTTTCAGCATTTTCATATTTTAACCATTCATGTCCATCAGTCATTTGTTGCCATAGTTTCTTCAGGCTTTGTCTTTCTTTCCTGGATTTCTGGATCTTGGAGCTGTGCTCAAACAAGACCGAATCAAAATCATTGAAAGAAAAGTGTCCCCACCATCTGAAATTTTCTTTGCCTAAGCTCTTGTCACCACAGCTGCTGAAACACCAGGACTTACTCCCTCTTTGATCAATTCAGTTAATCCTGGAAAGTCATTTCCAATAAACACAGGTACAGGTAACTTTGGTACTACCCCCACTTTCATTTAGTGCGACACACCCATAACAGTCAGATTCACTTGGGTGGTGGGATAGTATCGAGTGTCCCCGTGGATGCAGATGACACCAGTATCTGGTCCCTTTGCACCATGTTTTCCCAGCATTTTAACATGCACTAGGGACTGTCTACTTCCCGAATCAGTCCCTTTACAGTCTTATTCCCCACCTTCACATCTGTTAGGTATGTGCCCCAGTTTGCCAAGGACAAATCTGTTCCAGTGCCACTCTCTTTATTACAGCAGTTTCTTGCAAAATGGCCTAGCTTATTACAGTTATAGCAGATAACGTATTTTGGCACAGATTTGTTATCCCCACCAGAGTTCTTAGCAGGCTTTGAATTTAAATAGGAAAAAGAGTTTCTTACCGGTGCTTGGCTGTTACCTCGTTGCTGTGGTGTCTGTCTGGCCATTTGGTAGTCCTCAGCCAAAGAAACAGCTTTTTCCCCATTCTCTGGTCAGTGTTCCTTTACCCACAACTGCACATCTGTAGGAAAGATGTTGATGAATTGCTCCATGGCAAATGTGTCGATGTTCTGTGGGACCATTTTGCTCTCTGGCTGGATTCACTTCATCAGGAGTTCTTGGAGTCGGGTGAAGGCTTCTCGAGGATTGACAACAGAGTTGTACCTCAGAGATCGAAATCTTTGCCTGTAGGTCTCTCTGGAGATGTCGTACCTTTTCAGGATTTCGCTTTTCATCAGGTCATAGTTTTCTGACTGTGCAATGTCCATACTGCTGTAGGCAAGCTGGGCTTTCCCTGTCAGGTAGGGTACCAGTCTGATAGTCCATTGCTGCTCTGGCCACTGGCAGGCTGTGGCAACTCTTTCAAAGGTTGTCAGGTATGCCTCGATATCATCTGAGGGACACAGCTTTGTAAGTTCAATAGTTTTTAAGTTGCTTGCATTTTGTTGCTCATCTGGATCTGTGCTGGATCCTCTGCCTTTGATAGCTTGTAAGGCATCCAGCCATCACTGCTCCTGTCGCTGTATCTCTTCTCTCAACGCTTCTAACCGTTGAATTTCTTTTTCTTTCTGCTTCTCAGTTTCTTTTTGTTGTATAGCCCACCATTTGAAATAGTCCATCAGGCTTTCAGGTTCTGTCATTGTCTATTCTTTTTCCATAATTTGTGCAGGCTGTACACTGTCAGATTGGACTTCTGTATCTGCTAGTTTGGCTGCCATTCTCGTGGTAACCACTCCTGGACTTGCTGCTGCAGAATCCATACCTTCCTCTGTGCTTCCCTGGTACTAGGTCCAGTACCCACGCACAAATTTCCTGTCTTAGGGTATGCACAGCTTAAATCCCACTTAGGCTGACACCATTTGTTGTCGAGGCACAAGTCAGGAAGCATAGAGAAAACCCAGGAGCAGTTGTAAAATTCCACAAAACTGTTTATTTGTAGTTGCAGTAACATAAAATAAAATAAACCTGATCAGAATAACTATATACAGAAGAAAAATAAAATCTCCTGTAAAAAATCTCCCTTGTTCTTTCAAAACAAAAAACTCTTTTCAACCCCCATCCTTTGCAAGCATCCTGTTCTTTGTAAATTTCAGGAGCTGCTAGAACATTGAGAACTTCCTGAGGTCCCCCCACAGCAACTGGAAAAGGCTCAGGCATTTGCACCTAAGTAACCTCTAGCTTTTTACAGTTTTCTCAAATTATAAATATATACTTTTCAACAGTAACACAATTTTCTAAAAAAAGTGATCCCAATATCAGCTACATTTCAATAAATTAATTCTAATATATTTTATATTAGCAGATATAGATATGCAAGGAAGAAAAGCAGCAAGAGAAAACAGAGACAGAGAAAGACAAAGAATTGTGAGACTGTTCGGGTTGATCAAGTCCGAAGTCTCACAGGGAAATTTGGTTGTGCAACCAGACAGGAGAGACAGAAAAGGAAAGAATACAGATCCTTACATTTAAACATTTTCTCCAAAACAAATGGGTCCTATTCTACCTTGTCACAGCAGGAAGGGAGCTCTCATCTCCGAGGGCAGTGATAAGCAGAGTACCGCAGGGCTCAGTGCTGGGACCGGTGTTCTTTGGGTTATTTATATCAGACATCTCAATGGGTATCAAGAGCAAGATCAGTTTGTTTACAGATGACACCAAGATGGGAGCAGTAGTGGATAACCTAGGAGGGTGACATGGGTTGCAGGATAATCTGTCAAAACTGGAGACCTGGTGGGACACTTGGCAGTTGAGGTTCAATGCCAAAAAGTGCAAGGTGCTACATTTCGGGGAAAAAAAAAACAAGAAGGAACTACCAGCTTGGGGGGCGGTTCAGCTAGCCATCACAGAGGAGAAGGACCTGGGGGTAATTATAATGGGCTCAATGAACAACTCAGCACAATGCAGGAACGCAGCTACAAAGGTCAACAAAATGCTGGGTTGTATTGTTAGGGGTATATCTTCAAGGAGAGCGGAGATGATCCTGCCATTGTATAGCTCACTGGTTAGACCACACCTGGAGTACTGTGTGCAGTACTGGTGCCCATACCTGAAGAGGGACATTAAGTTACTGGAGGTGGTGCAGGGCAACAAAGATGATCCAGGGACTAGGAGACATACCCTACGTGAGCAGGCTGAGGGAACAGAACATGTACTCACTGGAGGAAAGGAGAGATGGGGGAATATGATTGAAACCTTCAAGTTCATGAAGGGAATACACAAGACAGGTACGGAGGAAATATTCAAGTTAAGGGGGGGCAGAAACACTCGAGGTCACGATCTCAGATTTGGGGGGTTCAGGAGGAAAATAAGAAGACACTTTTTTACGGAGAGTGTGCTGCCTGGGTAGAAAGTGTTGCCTGTGGAAGTTGTATCTTGAGCAGTGGACTGCTTCAAAAGGGGCTGGGATAGGGTAGGAGGGAGAGGCAGCTGCAGTATAAGGGTTGCTAGCTGCACATTCAAGCAGACTCAATGGACCGTAAGGGCCTTTATCTGCTGGCAAATTCGTATGTTCGTATCAAGGGTCCCAGGATGGACCCTTGGGGAACCCATAGTGAGACCTTCCTGGGGCTGGACAGCACAGAGCCCATCCTCATGGACTGTGTTCTGTCTGAGAGGTATTTAGAAAACCAACTGATGGAGCTAAGGGACAGACCGAGTTCTAGTAACTTTTCTAGCAGTAGGTGGTGGTTTACTATATCAAAAGCTTTTGTGAGGTCAATTAAAATTAAGGGAGGCAGTATAGCGCAGTGGTTTAAGGCTCTTAGCTGAAAATCTGGTAACATCCAGCAGACCAGACCTGGGTTTGAATCCCACAGCTTCCACTTGCATACTGTGTGACCCTGAGCAAGTCAATTAACTTCCCTGTGCTCCTAGGTCGCTCCTGTGAAAAAGCTTTCAGCTTAGTGTGCTACTCCTGGTTAAACAACTAAATAAAAAAAAAAAAAAATTTGACCCCACTAGGTGGACACTGTCAACTGCATTGTGTAGGAGGCTTCAGAACTCAATTAAGGTGGTATTAGTAATATGGCATTTGCGGAACCCATGTTATTGGGGGCATTGCAGGCTGTATTTATGTAAATACTCATTCAATTGGTCTGCTACTATCCTCTCTAGGGCCTTTGACAATGGTGACAGGATGGAGATGGGCCAGAAATTTGGAGGTACTTGTGTGGTCCCCACTCTCGTGTACTGGTGTGACAAGAGCCACTTCCAGAGGTTCGGGAAGTTACCAAGTGTGAGGGACTTCTTAAACATTTTGGTAATTGGGACTATTACCTCATCAAGTGCGAGCTCCACCATTTTCATATCTATGTTGTCGCTGGCCAAGCACATTTTCCACAATACCCTTTTGACGTATTTCTTGGCCTAAGAAATAGTTATGCATTTGAGATAAAACTGCAGTACACTGTTCACTGGCTGGGTTGACAGGTGGGGTCTAGGAGCTGAGTGGGGATTGTGGTGACAGATAATTAATGTGGGGATATGTGACTAGTCATAACCACTCAAAATGATCATCTCAATTCAAGCCATTAAACATGTCTTGACAAAAATCTGTTGTTGCACTTAGAAATGCTGTACTGAGGAGAAAGCCACCACTATAAAGTATATTATTTTATGCACTACACTTACTCTGAGACAGAGGTGAAGCACAGTATCCTCTTTGTAGATGCCTTTCCAGGTGTTCAAAACCTCAGGGAGAAAAGATTTGACAATGTAAAGTTGTCCTGGGTTTAGGATATCACGTTCAGACCAGGTGCACACAACTTTCAAGGCTCGTCGCAAACCTCCTCCCATTTCTTCCTTACTAAGGAACTCAATCTTGGCACAGAGTCCTCTCTGTGACCAAGATGCCATGCTGTTGTTTATGATGTTCGGAGAGCTCTCTTCTAGTTGATATATTGTTACTGCCTCACCTGAAAATACCCAAACAAACATTAAAAGATCATTGTATTCTGAAGGTGTAACACATAAGAACAGCTATTTACCGTAACAGTAGATCTTTGAGATAATCTCCTCCATTGGGCCACAACTTTGAACTACAAGACGCTGGTGTCAGGACCAATCAGAAACTTTTGCTAGCCAGAAGCAACCCACGATGACGTAAGAAGCCGACACCTATACATTGTGGTTGGCTCAAGCACTCCTCAGCTCCCCACCAGAGATAAGCCCAGAGTGTATCTTTTCTGGGAGGAACCTGGAAACCAAACCAGGGCCAGGCATACGTAGTTAGGCATGGGACTGGAGAAACAGAACAGTAAACAAAAGGCATTTCTGAACACTCCAACAAGGCAACAGACATCTCTGCCAGTAACTACCTCAGTATGGAGGAAGGAGGGTGAGTGCCTATGGCCCAATAGAGGAAAGTCTCTTGAAGATCTACTGTTACAGTAAGTAACTGTTCCATCTTCCTCAAGGATATCTCCTCCATTATGCCACACATCTGGAACGATTTCCAAGCAGTACACAAAGCAGCGGGGACTTACAAGAACAACAATGAAAAGAGACCTGGGGGTAGTAATATCAGATGACCTAAAGGTAGGCAAACAATGTGAGAAGGCAGTAAGGAGCGTTGAGGTGATACTGGGATGCACAAGGAGAGGCATCACCGGTAGAAAACAGGAAGTTATTATTCCTCTGTACAGACAGTTGGTGAGACCCCATCTGGACATAGACAAGATGGAGGCAGTCCGGAGGAGGGCAACTAAAATGGTGCAGGGTCTGCACCAGAAGCCATACGAAGAGAGACTAAAGGAGCTTAATATGTATACCCTTGAGGAAAGGGGAGACATGATACAAACTTTCAAGTGTCTCAAGGGAATCAACAAAATCCAAGAAGGTAGCATCTTTCAGAAAAAGATGTACAAGAAATGAAAATTACATACCTACTGTAATTCTTGATCTTACCTTGTATCTTCACCATTCGTTACTGCTGGGTGTAAGCTGGGCGCACACACCTGTCTGAAGACCTTTGAGACTGGCGATGCCACCTACAAGGCCAACGCACTGTGTGGTGCATGAGGGTTGGCCATTAGGGCACCGCAGACTCCTCCTCCACCCCATTTCTGTTCTGCCGGAGAGGATGAAACAAAAGAGGGATAGAGAAAAATGGAAATTACTTACCTACCGTAATTCTTGATCTTCTTGGACGAAGTCTCCACCACTCATTCACACTAATGGGAGTACACCGGAGGCACTAGGACCCAGTGAGAGAAAACTTTTTCAGGAGGGCCGGCGCCTGAGATGGAGCCGCGAGGAAATGGCACATGAGCCCGGCGCGTGCAGTAATGACTATCTCAGCGTTAACTCTCCAACCACCTCAGTACCTTTTTTTCCAAGGAGGTGCAGTATAACTAACCTAGAAGGAGTAACCTAAAAATCGGACTTAAGATAGTCCGAATGACCAGTGTAAAAAGGGTCAACAATAAAGTCTTCACAGCTCAGCCACTGAGCTATTGAGGAGTGAAGACCATAAACAGAGAAGTGAGCTTGGGGGATGGTGAGTGAGTGTGAGAATGAGTGGTGGAGAGGGGGCATGCCTCAGACAGCTAGTACTGGAACCCACTCGGGAAGGAGCAATCTTAGACCTGGTACTCTCAAATGGGGACGGAAAAAGAATCTCAGATTTAGAGGTGGGTAGCCATCTGGGAACAAGCGATCACCAAACAGTGTGGTTCACGATAAACACAACCATACAATCAAGCCATACAAAAGCAAAAGTATTGGACTTTAGGAGGGCTGACTTTGGGAAAATGAGAGAGTGCCTTAGAAAAGCACTAGCAAACAGGCAAGAAGGAGGGGTGGAGGAACAATGGGGAGTAATCAAAACAGCCATCACAGAGGCAACAAGCCTTTGTGTAGAGCAAATCAATAAAACACAACAAAGGAAAAAAACGCTATGGTTCTCAAAAGAGGTGGCAGGGAAGGTTAAGGAGAAAAGGATAGCATTCAGGAAATATAAGGAAACACAGAAGGAGCAGGACAGAGAACTTTATCAGTTAATGCAGAAAGAGCCTGGGAAGGCAGTCAGAATAGCAAAGGCCCAAACCAAGGAAAGGATAGCCAATTCTGTTAAGAAGGGGGATAAGACCTTTTATAGGTACATTAGGGAGTGAAGAAAGACCAAAGGAGGGATACTGAGGCTTAATAAAGGGAAGGGAATGTGGGTAGAGGGGACAGTGAAAAAGCAGGGATACTGAATGAATATTTCTGCTCAGTATTCACAAAGGAAGAGATGGGGAGGTACCTAAACCAAACAAGAGAAACACTCTGAAGATGGGGGTCGATACCAGTCCATTTACAGAAGAAAGGGTTCTGAAAGAACTAATAAAATTGAAGGTGGACAAAGCAATGGGGCCTGATGGGATTCACCCAAGAATTCTAAAAGAACTAAGGGTAGAACTAGTGACACCGCTGACTACTCTCTTTAACAAATCATGGGAGGATGGGGTAGTACCTGAGGACTGGAGGAGGGCAGATGATTCCTCTTCACAAAGTGGGAGCAGGACAGAGGCAGGAAACCACAGACCAGTTAGTTTGACCTCAGTGGTAGGGAAAATGATGGAATCACTTCTGAAGGAAAGAACTGTTGAGTACCTAGAGGCCAGTGGGTACAGGACCCAAGGCAGCATGGATTCACGATGGGAAGGTCGTGTCAGACGAATCTAATAGATTTCATTTGACTGGGTGACCAAAGTAGTAGACAGGGAGGGGCTGTGGACACGGCCTACCTAGATTTTAGCAAGGCATTTGATACAGTCCCACACAAAAGATTAATACACAAGTTAGCCAGCCTTGGCGTGGGCCCCAAGGTGGTAGCCTGGATAAAAAATTGGCTAGACAACAGGACGCAAAGGTAGTAGTAAATGGAGTACACAGTGAAGAAAGGAGGGTTACTAGAACATTGCAGGGTTCAGTACTGTGACCGGTCCTTTTAATGTCTTTATAAGTGACATTGCAGAGGAACTGGAAGGAAAAGTATGCCTCTTTGCAGATGACACAAGATCTGCAACAGGGTTGATACACAAGATGGAGTGGAAAGGATGAGAAGGGACTTAGCAAGGTTGGAGGAATGGTCAAATGTATGGCAGCTCAGGTTCAATGCAAAGAAGTGCAAGGTAATGCACATGGGAAACAAAACTCCAGGGGAAGAGTACACAATGGGGGTTGAGATACTGACAACAGTAAAAATGGAAAGGGACCGGGGGTAATTATATCAGATGACCTAAAGGTGGGCAAGCAATGTGAGAAGGCAGTAAGGATGACTTGGGGGATACTGGGATGCATAGGAAGAGGCATCAATAGTAGAAAACAGGAAGTTGTTATCCCTCTGTACAGACAGTTGGTGAGACCCCATCTGGAGTACTGTATGCAGTTCTGGAGACCCCATCTCCGCAAAGACATAGAGTGGAGGCTGTCCAGAGAAGGGCAACCAAAATGGTGCAGGGTCTGCACCAGAAGACATACGAAGAAAGACTAAAGCAGCTTAATATATATACCCTTGAGGAAAGAAGGGAGAGAGGGGACATGATAGAAACTTTCAAGTACATCAAGGGAATCAACAAAGTCCAAGAGGGTAGCATCTTTCAGAAAAAGAGATGTGCAAGAACAAGGGGGCACAATTTGAAGATAGAGGGGATGGCTCAGAGGTAATGTGAGGAAGTATTTTTTCACAGAGAGGGTTGTGGATGCATGGAACAGCCTCCCTGAGGAGGTTGTGGAGTCAAGAACAGTGGGGGAATTCAAGAATGCATGGGACAGGCATAAGGCAGTCCTAGTGGGGGGTAGGAGGAAGTAAGCTGTTGGTTAACTAGGATCTGCAGCTTATCTGTTAGGTAGGAAAATGGGCAGACTAGGTGGGCCAAGCGGTCCTTATCTGCTGTCAAATTCTATGTTTCTATGGAGACGTCATCCAAGAAGATCAAGAATTACGATAGGTGCGTAATTTCCATACCTTACTGGACATAAAGTCTCCGCCACTCATTCACACTAATGGGAGAGTACCAAGCTAAATAATCCCCTGAGACGGGTGGCAGGAGATAAAGAGCTCACGTGCTTAGGACAGAAGTCCATTAAGAATGGTCCTGCCAAATGATAGATGTCGTCTGACATGGACATCCAAGATGTAGTGCTTAACGAAAGTATGCATGGAGCTCTAGGTAGCCACATTGCAAATATCTGCAATGGGCATGTTACGGATTACCGCCAGAGATGCCGCGACTGCTCTGGTAGAGTGAGCGTACATTCTGCCTTCCAGCTTGACCTGTGCCATAGAATAGAAGTGGCGAAGGCATGCCACCAGCCACACTGAAATGCATCTGATAGCAACAGGTTGACCCAGCCGGGTCTCGCTGAAGGAAACAAACAGTTGCTGAGCACTGCGAATTTCTTTCGTTCTATCTAGATAGCACCGCAATGCTCTTAACATCCAACGAATGAAGGGTACACTTCCCTTCTTTCTGGAAGTTCGCTAAATAGGCAGGAAGTACTAAAGGTTGGTTTAGATGGAATTCTGAGACAACGTTAGGGATAAACTTAGGATAAGTCCTAGGAACTACTTTCTCCTTGTGAAATACAGTGTACGGGGGGGTCTGTGACCAGTGCGTGAATTTCAGAAGCTCTACGAGACAAAGTAATGGCTACCAGAAAGGCCGTTTTCCAAGCGAGGAACTTCAACTCGCAAGTGGCTAGATGATCTGAAGATTTATTAGTGAGCATGTCTAGCAAAAGGTTAATGTACTAGGCTGCAACTGGACGTCTAATAGGAGGTCTACTATACAGAATACCCTTAAGAAACCTCTTAACCACGGGCAACTGAGCCAGCGACATGGAAAGTACCGGCTCATGATATGCTGAAATGGCACAAAGATAAACTTTGACTGTGGAGTACTGTAGACCTGTGTTTGAGAGGTCTAAGAGATATTCCCAGGACTTTATTTGGTGGGCAGGAAAAAGGGTTCCAAGAGGATTTTGCACACCGGATAAAGAAACACTTCCATTTAGCTGTAAAGGCTTTTCTAGTGGCCGGCTTACATGCAGCCAAAAGAATATCTGAAACTCTACGAGAAACATTGAACCTATTCACCTCTATCTCTTCAGGAGCCAAGCATGAAGGTGAAGTAACCTCAGGTTGGGATGGACCACAGGACCCTGGGTCAGGAGGTTTGTCTGAAGGGGAAGAGTTTTTTTTTTTCGGAGGAGGGGGTCCGATAGTCTGTTGAGTAGCAGGAAACATATCTGCCGAGGCCAGAAGGGGGCAATGAGAATCATTCTGCCCCTGAGACTCCAGTTTAAGCAGTACCCTCTGAATTAGGGGAAGAGGAGGAAGAGGGTATAGAAAACGTTTTGTCCACTGCAGCCTGAACGCATCCTGACAAAAAAATGCCAGGTCCTGGATTTTTGGAGCAGAAGAGAGGCAGTTTTGCATTGAGTGGGGACGTAGAAAAGTCCAGGTCTGGACTTCCCCACGCTTTAAAGAGTGACTGAACGACGGTTAAGTCTAGAGACCACTCATGAGGATCTGCCTCCATTCCGTGGAGATGGTCTGCCAGCTCGTTTTGTACTCCTGGCAGGTAAACCACCTGAATCAGAGCCTTGTGCTCCAGACACCATTCCCACACTCTCATTGCTTCCCTGCATAACGGGTAAGAGTGTGCACTGCCCTGTTTGTTGATGTAGTACATCACTGCCTTGTTGTCCATTTGAAGGAGAATGTTCTTGTGACAGAGTATGTCCTCCAAAGCCCGGACTGCATAGAGGACGGCTCTCATTTCCAGGACGTTTATGTGAATTTGAGAATCGTCCTGAGTCCACGTACCCTGGGTGTGGAGATCCCGGCAGTGAGCTCCCCAACCCATCAGACACACGTCCGTGGTAATGGAGATCTGATGATCGAGAGGGGCGAAGGGATATCCTTCCAGAAGGTTGTCCTCCTGAGACCACCAGGTGAGCGACCTCTTCAGAGGTTCCGTCACTTCGATGAGAAAAGATTGAGAGTGAGTGGCTGGGGAACACTCAGCATCCACTGAGAGGTTCTCATGTGAAGATGAGCCAAGGGTACAGTGAACAACAAGGATGCCATGAGGCCCAGCATCCGCTGCATCGAGCTTGCTCGAACCGAGCTGTGTTCTCTGATGTATGGGGCCATCTGTAAGATATTGCTCCTTCTGTCCTCTGGAAGAAAAGCCTTTGCACAGGAGGTATCCAGAAGAGTTCTTATGAAGAGGAGCTTCTGGGAGGGCTGCAACTGCAACTTGTTGAGGCTCAGCAGGACTCCCATGGACATGAGGAACTCTGAGGCCATGGCCGCGGCCTACAGAGTCTCTTGTCTGGAGAGACTTGCTTGGTGTCAGTCATCCAGATATGGGAACACTTATATTCCAATTTTCCTGAGGTGCGCCGTGAGAATTGCACAACACTTTGCAAAAACTTGAGGTGCCGAGGGTGACCCAAAGGGCGGACTCTGAACTGACAGTGTTGACCCAATGCCACGAACCTTAGGTATTTGTGGTGCTTTGGGTGTATGAGGATGTGTTGGCAGGCATCCTGCATGTCCAGGGAGGCTAGCCAATCATGTCAATGAATCAAAGGTAGCAGGGTACCAAGTGATATCATCTTGAACTTTTCATTGTGTAAAAACTTGTTTAACTTTCTGAGATCCAGAATGGGGCGCAGGCCACCGGTTTTCTTTGGGACCAGAAAGTAATGGGAGTAAAAACGTGTCTCACTGATCCAGCGGAACTACTTCTAGAAGTGGGTTGCCATCTGGGGACAAGTGACCATCAAACAGTGTGGTTCACGTTAAACTCAGCTACAGAGTCAAGCCATACAAAAGTGAGGGTACTGGACTTTAGGAGGGCTGACTTTGGCAAGATGGGAGAGTGCCTCAGAAAAGCACTAGCAAACAGGCTAGAAGGAGGTGTGGAGCAACAATGGGGAATTATCAAAACTGCCATCACAGAGGCAACAAGTCTTTGTGTGAAGCAAATAAACAAATCAAAATGAAAGAAAAAGCCACTATGGTTCTCAAGAGAGGTGGCTGTGAAAGTCAGGAAGAAAAAGACAGCATTCCGGAAGTATAAGGAAACACAGAAGGAGCAGGACAGAGAGCTGTACCAGTTAAGTTAAGGCAGAAAGAAGCAGGGAGGGAAGTCAGAATAGCAAAGGCCCAAACTGAGGAAAAGACAGCCAACTCAGTTAAAAAGGGGGATAAAACCTTTTATAGGTACATCAGGAGCCGAGAAAGACAAAGGGAGGGATAGTGAGGCTGAATAGAATGAGCGGTGGGTGGGCAGAGGGACAGTGAAAAAGCAGGAATACTGAGCGAATATTTCTGCTCAGTATTCAAAAGAGGAGGGAAGTGCCTAATCCAATTAACAAAGCACTCTTGATAGGGGGTCGATCCCAGTCCTTTCACAGAAGAAAGGGTTCTGCAAGAACTCCTAAAACTGAAGGTGGACAAAGCAATGGGTCCTGATGGAATTCACCCCAGAATTCTAAAAGCATTAAGGAAGGAACTAGTGAAACCACTGGCTACTCTTTTTAATAAATCATGGGAGGATGGTGTGGTACCCGAGGACTGGAGGAAGGCGGATGTGATTCCCCTTCACAAAAGTGGGACCAAGACAGAGGCAGGAAACTACAGACCTGTCAGTCTGACCTCTGTGGTAGGGAAAGTGATGGAGTCACTTCTGAAGGAAAGAATAGTTGAGTACCTAGAGGTCAGTGGGCACAGGATCCAAGGCGCATGGGTTCACAGCGGGAAGGTCATGTCAGACGAATCTAATAGATTTCTTTGACTGGGTGACCAAAGTAGTAGACCAGGGAGGGGCTGTGGACATGGCCTACCTAGACTTTAGCAAGGCATTTGACACAGTCCCACACAAAAGATTATTAGTCAAATTAACCAGCCTGGGAGTGGGTCCCAGGGTGGTAGCCTAGTAAAACATTGGCTGCACAACAGGACACAGAAGGTAATTGTAAATGGAGTCCACTCTGAAGAAAGGCGGTTACTAGTGGGTACCAGGGTTCAGTACTGGGTCCAGTCCTTTTAATGTCTTCATCAGTGACATTGCAGAGGACTGGAAGGAAAAGTATGCCTTTTGCAGATGACACAAAGATCTGCAACAGGGTTGATACACAGGAGGCGTGGAAAGGATGAAAAGGGACTTGGCAAGGTTGGAGGAATGGTTAGACGATGGCAGCTAGGATTCAATGCAAAGAAGTGCAATAATGCACCTGGGAAACAAGAACCCAGGGAAGAATACACAATGGGGGAGGTAGTAACAACACAAAAGGAAAGGGACCTGGGGTAATCATATCAGATGACCTTAAGGTTAGCAAGCAATGTGAGAAGGCAGTAGGGAGGGCCAGGGTATACTGGGATGTATGGGAGAGGCATCAGCAACAGAAAACAGGAAGTTGTTATCCCTCTGTACAGACAGTTGGTGAGACCCCATCTGGAATACTGTGTCCAGTTCTGGAGACCCCATCTCCGCAAGGACATAGACAGGATCGAGGCAGTCCAGAGGAGGGCAATTAAAATGCTGCAGGGTCTGCAAGAGAAGCCGTATGAGGAGAGACTAAAGGAGCTTAATATGCATACCCTTGAGGAAAGAAGGGAGTGGGGGGACATGATAGAAACTTTCAAGTACCTCAAGGGAATCAACAAAGTCCAAGAGGGTAGCATCATTCAGAAAAAGAGACTTGCAAGAACAAGGGGACACAATTTAAAGATAGAAGGAGGGCGTTCAGGGGCAATGTGAGGAAGTATTATTTCACAGAGAGGGTAGTGGATGCGTGGAACAGCCTTCCTGAGGAAGTTGTGGGGTCTAAAACTGTGGGAGAATTCAAGAATGCATGGGACAGACATAAGGCAATTCTTGTGGGGGGCAGGAAGATATAGGCTGTTGGGTTAACTAGGATCTGCGGCCTATCCTGTAGGTAGGGAAATGGGCAGACTAGATGGACCTAGCGGTCCTTATCTGCCGTCAAAGTCTATGTTTCTACTGCCTAGCTGTTCAGCAGGCCTTGTACCTCGGAATCAAGAAGGTCTGACTGTGCTGCAGACAGTCTGGGCTGTCGTTTGGGAGGATGATCCGGAGGCGTTTCCGAAAGACTTAGAGAGTACCCCTCATGGATAATTCTGACGACCCATTTGTCTGATGTTATAGATTTCCACTGGTTGTAGAACTGAGTCAGACGTCCTCCCACTGCTGAGGGGGAGTCCCCATCGGGCAGCTGAGGTGGGACCTGGGCCGGAAACTCAGAAGGTGGCACTGGGTGCTTTTGGGCCTTGTGCCTTCTGCTGTGCTTTCTTTTGCAGTTGAGGGTTCTGGTTTCTGTTAAAACCTCCTCTGCCTTTGCCCTGAAAGGACTGACACTGTTGTGAAACTGGCGCTTGTTTCCACCCCCCCAGGAGGGGATGGGCGTAGGTCTGGCTGTCTTAATGGCAGACCTAGTCTTCTGTGTGGCCTCTAGTGCTTGCTCCACCTGAGGCCCAAACAGATACATACTGTCGAAAGGTAAGGCACTGACTTGCTTCTGGGCGTCATTCGTGAAGCCCAAAGTACGCAGCCAAGCATGGCGACGGGTACCATGCCAGCGCTGCCTGGAAGCAGCATCGAAAGCGTCCATTGCAGCTTTAACCTGTTGGTTATTGAACTCGATACCCCTAGTTATGGTTTGAAGTAGCTCTGAGTTAACCTCTGATTTGGGCAGAGCTTCTACCATTGCTTTGAGCGAATGCCAAAGAAAATACTCATATCGAGAAAAATAGCCCTGGTAGCTGGCAATGCGCATGCCAAGGGTTGAGGCAGCAAAGACTCTCCTACCCAAGGTGTCTATCTTGCAAGATTCTTTGTTTATAGGCCAGGCTGTAGATTCTCTGCCAGGACCACTATGGCATCAGCAAAGGCTTGTGTGGCCAAAATGGGGCGATCCTTGGGAGGGGCATACTTCCTATCTATGGATTTGGCCTCGGAAGGAATAAGAGCCGGATTCTTCCACACCATCTGTGAAAGGGTCTTGAAAGAGGGATTTCCGGGAGATGAAGAATTTGGAGACTCAAAAGCCTCCCAGGATCGATTTCTCTGGTCTGGAGAGAAAGAGTAGAATTTAAATTCTTGAGCAGAGACTTAAAGGAAAGGTCTTCAAACACCAAACTCTGCAGGAGGATTGACCCCTACCCCCTTGGCAGCATAAGCATCAACATCATCACCCACGTGAAGATGGGACTGTATAGACAGGAACAGAGTGAAAATCAGGGGGAAGAAGAGAAGAACAAAGAATCGGAATCAAAACCCCGAAGACCGGATGGCGCTGCATTCATCCCCGGCTTCATCGAGGAATACGGTGCCGAGAAAAAAAAAGGAGCTGTCATAGGAAACGGCGTCACACATGGCGCCGACAAAGAATGCAGCGTCGCCACCAGCCCAGATTCCGACAGAGCCCGTGGCACCACAGACGGTGCTGACAGAGCCCGTGGCACAGCAGACGGTACCGATAGAGCTTGTGGCACCGCAGATGGCACCGACCGAGCCCCCGGCACCGCAGACGGTGCCGACCGAGCCCCCGGCACCAGAGAAGTCAGCACCGCAGATGACGACAATGTCACAGGAGTCTGAGAACTGCGACTGGAAGGAAAAGAAGGAATAAATGGCAGGAGATAGACACCCAAGCATGGAGTCGACGGTACCAAAGAAGGCGTCGCGTGACTAGGAAGGCCCAACCACCCTACCCGCCCTTCCGAAACCAAACGGCCCGAAGGCCCCGGTGTCGGACTGGCCGACTTGGGCAATCGGACCAACCTCCGAGCCCACTGCTCCATAAGAGCAGCCCAATGGTAAAATTGCTCATCGGAGACTCCTACTATAGGCGGAGAGGAGCTCCAGTGTCGAGGAGGTTGGGAACCAGAGACAGAAACCGGTGACTCCGACAGAGATGGAGACGGATGCCTGGCTCTAATAACCGACCGTCTACGTGCAGACGTACCAGAGGGCGACCTCGAGTGATGCAGTTTCTTCTTCGACCTAAGTGTCGAAGAAGAACTCGAGGCCGAACGGTGCCGAGAATGGGACCGTTTCCATTTATGCTTTCGGGGAGACTGCCCATCTCCCTGAGCACTGGACTGTCCATTGTCAGGACCCCCCTCTGGGGAGGGTGGCGGACCGGACCCAGCCCGGCTGACTGAACAGCTTTCATACAAAATCTCCCTACCATCACCTGACCCACTCATGGACAACTCCATCAATGGAGGGCTGAAGACTTCTCTTGGACAAGTAACATTTATAAATACAGTCGGTACTGATCGAGATAATATACAAAACAATAAACCGAACTAAGCTGCTAGAGAAGTTTAACTCCCGGTGGGTGAGCGATATCGTCACTGAGGCGTACTCGGTGGTGGGAAAAAACGAACTGAGGCGGTTGGAGAGTCGATGTCGAGATAGTCATTACCGCACGTGCCGGGCTCGTGGTGCTGCTTCCTCGCGGCTCCATCTCAGGCGCCGGCCCTCCTGAAAAAGTTTGCTCCCGCCAGGTCCTAGTGCCTCTGGCGTACTCCCATTATTTTGAATGAGTGGTGGAGACTTTATGTCCAGGAAGATCCAAGTTGAGGCAAGAGAGCAGATATAGGAAAAGGAAAGGATATAAACTGAAAAAGGAATAAGCGGACCAGAGGACAGAGGGACTGGACTTTTTCCCTAAGTGGCCATAGGTACCCCAACCTTTGGGTGGCAGCACAGGAAAAAGAGAGAGAGAGAGAGAAAGAGAAGAAAGAAAGATACAACATACATAGGGAAAGGGGTGGGGGGGGGCTGGAAGACCATTGGCTTATTTTAGCCTCAAAAACCTGAAAGGTATGAAGACACAGGAGCAAGGATCCCCTCAACTTCAGGGACCACTGGACGGAGGTCCAGAACAAGAGAATTTGAAATGGTCTTGGAGAATATAAAACACAGTGAAGTCAGCCCCCTCTCCCCACCCCAATCCACATTTGGGATGAAAGTCCTGGAGCATGGCTCTCTACAGTTTATCACCTGATGGCTTAGCCAAGGGGGAAAACCCTTAAACAGAAAAGGTCTCTGTCTAGAATGATCTCTAAAGGCAGAGGGAAAGTGAGAAAGGAGATAGGGGGAGGAAAATCCCTATGGGTTCTCCAACGAAATGCACTGATGCAGTCCCCACTTCAAGAAGATGAAAACAAGTGGAAACATCTGTGTTAATTAAGGAGGACAACACAGTGCACCCCACTGAGAATACCAGGGAGTTCCCGCCGAGGGCAGGGCAAAGACCCTACTCGTTTCCCTCCTAGGATGGGTGCTCTGTGACTTTTTAGAGAAGGAAAGAGAGGGCCCTGAGGAACCAATGGTACTCTGCTCCCAACTGGCCTCGACGGGGGAGGGGAGGGCAAGCAGGGTAGAGGCGATGCTCAAGAGCTGATGCCCAAGAGGGGAAAGTGGGCGGGAATCAGTAATGAATGGTGAAAATACAAGAGAAGATCAAGAATTACAGTAGGTACGTAGTTTTCAAATCTTCCCTTGTCAAGCTTCACCATTCATTACTGCTGGGTGAGTACCAAGCCCCCCAGAAGGGACCTGGCACTGTCCTGAGGGAAGATATTCCCTCAGCCTCCTGCGGGGGTGATGCAGGAGGGGAGATCCTATAGTCATACTAGACCAAAAACAGCCTAAGGTTGGTTAGGATGAGGAGGTGTCCCCCGTGGCCGGGGGAGGGGATGGAAGATGCCCCTGAAGATTCCTCCTCGCCCTGCAAGAGAAAAGATGGGTCCCCCGGAAAGTGGAGGAAATCACCTACGCTGGGCAATGGGTGACAACCTAGACAGGTGAAGCCATGCCATCCGCCTGATGCAGATCGCTGTCCCTGCTAGTCTGGAAGCCACCTCACTGGCATCATACGATGTCCTTGCTTCGTGCCTTGCAAACTCCAGACCCTGTGCAGCGAGGGCAATGGCTTACCTACATTCATCCAAATCAGGCAAGGATGCTAAAACCTGGGCTAGCATAGACCACAGGTGCCTGCTGTAGGCAGCATGGTGAGCCTGTGAGCTGATGCAGAGTAACACACAAGCTGAGGAGAAAACTCTTCTACCCCATCAGTCGAACTCCGTGGAATCCAGATCCAGAGGTCAGTCATGTGCTGGGTGTTGAAGCCCAGAAGGCGTGTCTAAAGCCGTCAGCCCTGAGGGTGGGCGAGGCAGTGAACCAAGAGACTGCTGGGGGCGTGCAATACCTCCTCCTGCAGTCCACTGGGGCTGGGAATGAGGAGGCTGGAGACTGCCAGGTGCGGATAGGTGCTTCCTGGAAGGGAACAGGCCAGGAAGGCACCACCAGGTGGTTGGCACTGAGCTTGCTCAGAAAAGAGCGCGTCTCCTGCTCGGTATTGGGTCTTACCACATGGGGGATGTGGAGCTCCTTAACTATCCTCGAAAGGAATCGCTGATGTTTGGCAAAATTAGCGTGGGAGGAAAGGTGGACAGAATGTTCCTCTTCCTCAGATGAGGAAGCTGACGAAGTAGAGGAGCTCGGATGTTCAGAGTCCTCCTGTGGCGGGGGAGACAGGTGAAAGACCTGCTCATCCATAGCTCTAACATACCTAGGGAAGGCTGCCACAGTGGCCCTGAACATCTCCCAGGTTAAAGGTCCCATAGGGCCCACATGGCCTGGGAGAGAGGGAGGTGTCCAAAGAGGGATTGGGGATGGGCACATCACTGTAAGTGCCCGGCTTCTGAAAGGGCTCTGAGACCCTGCAGTAGATCCTCCCACATGGGGGGATCCGGGGGTTGATTCAGTCTGCGGATACTGCAAATGTGAAAACAGATCCTGGCTGAGCCCTGAGGGAGAATCTCCCCTGTGGTGTGACTGAAGTTACATGGTTCCAGAAGGGCAACCCTCAGCACTGCCCACTAAGGGCTCCCCTGAAGTCTCAGAGGAGGAGAAGTGGAGCTCAGCACTGTAGCTCTTCTCCACTCCCCGCAGGGTAGTGGAAGAGAGCCTCGGCACCTCACCCTGGCCTATCAACCCCTCTGACTCCGGAGTTGCCCTCTTTCTCGAACTCAGTAACAACAATAATAATAATATCTTTATTTTTATGGCACCTTTTGAAATATCAAGGCGCCTAACAAAGTTTAAAATCACATTGTCAAACATCCCAGCAACATATATTACATAAAACGGCTCCAAACCCGTAGGCCCCCCGAGGGAAGCTGCAGAAGAGGAGGTCCCTGTCCCCACCAAGGAGCCCATGGCAGCACCAGAAATGGCAACTGCCCTGGCCCCCACAGTTGAGACAGCCACAACAGGACCCCCCCCCCAGACCGCTATCCACCACAGTGCCCCCAACACCAGAGTTGGTGTGGGGGGCTGCAGACACCACTGACTGGGGAGCCCGGGAGGCAAACACTGGTCCGCCTGGTGCCATGTCCAAGAGGATTCCCCGACTCCGATGAGTCGGGGCACCAGTCCGGATCGGCCAGCGAGTCATCTGCCTTCAAAGGAGAGGAGATCACACAAATCGCCAGATTAGCAACTCCGGGAGCTCTCCTACCAGCGGCGCCACAAACGCTGCCACCGCGGGACACGGCACCAGCTGCGGTGCCACCTCGATCACCGGCACCGTAAATGGTGCCTGGATCTGAAGGGGCGTCGTCAGGCGGTGCTGAGGGTCCGCTGGTGCTGGGCTCAGCAGCTGTGGGATGTAACACCGGGGGGGGCCTGCACCTCAGAGGGGGTGACTGCCATAGCGGTGCCCTCGATCCGGCTCCGCAGGGAACCAAGACAATCCTCCAGCACCGCGAAAGAAACCTCCTTGACGGCAAGGCTGGAATCTGAGAAGGCTTCCTCTTCACTGGGCTGTATAGACCTGGAAAGGGATCTGGAGGCAGGATCAAGAGATCTTGCCATGGCATCTCTAGAACGACGCTATCCTCCGAAAGTCGGTGGGGCCCTGATTACTTTAAACGTACAGATCTCAAGAACGCGGCGGCCTATGGAGAAACAGGTGTTGCAGTTCTCTATATCATGGCTGGGACCCAGGCAACGCAGACAAATATCATGTCGGACCGTAATGGAAAAATGCCAGCCACAGGGGCACTGACGCATGGGGGCGCGGCCCGCTTTGGATTTTCTCTTAGACCCCGAACCAGACATGAAGCAAAAGAAATGTAACAAAACTTCACAGACAAAGGACTTGGCACCATCAGTAGAAATAAAAGGAGCAGGCTTACCGGTTTCCAATGGCATCGGGTGAATTCAGAACTGGGATGGAAATGGAGAAGGCAGGAAATGGTGTCGAATGGTGAAGGCCTAGTGACGCAGAGGAAAACTTCTGGTAATTCGTGCAGCAGGTGCGACCTCAATGGCAGGAGAAACAGAACTGGGGTGAAAGAGGAGTCTGCGGCACCTAACGACCAACCCTCATGCGCCATGCAATGCGTCGGCCTCATGGATGGCGCGGAGTACTCAACCCTCACCAAAAAAAAAAAAAAGGCTCCCGTACAGGTGCACGCCTCCGGCTCACACACAGCAGTAATGAATGGAGAAGACTGACAAGGGAAGATCTTGGGGGCACATTTTGAAGACAGAGGCGGGACAGCTCAGGGGCAACGTGAGGATGTATTTTTTCCACAGATAATGTGGAGGACGCACGGAACGGCCTTTTTGAGGAGGTTGTGGGGTCAAAAACAGTGGAAGAATTCAAGAATGCATGGGACAGACATAAGGCAATTCTAGTGGGGGGTAGGAGGAAGTAGACTGTTGGTCAACTAGGATCTGCAGCTTATCCAGTAGGTAGTGAATTGGGCAGACTGGGTGGGCCAAGCGGTCCTTATCGGCCATCAAAGTCTATGTTTCTATGTAGGAGGATGGCAGTGTCTGATATGATAAAGGAAAAAAGGTCTTGCAGTACTGCTAGGCCAAAACCAGCATGTCTGCGAGAAATAATGCCCAGACTGTAATGCTTAGTGAAAGTATGCACAGTACTCAAAGTGGCAGCAGCACGTTAGCTGCAGAAACATTCTGGAAACAGGCAACAGAAGTGGCCATACCAATGATAGAGTGGCCATGGACAGCACCAGGAAGCTTCTTATTGTGCTTCTTATAACAACATACTGCAGTTAGCTACCCATTTGAACAGGCACTGTTTTGTCACAGGGGCACCCTCCTTATCTGGGGTGAATGAAACAAAAAACTGAGACAGCTTTCTGCAGTCCTTAGTGCAATCAAGACATAAATGTAGTGTTCTATGTACATTTAGTGTATGCAGCAATGCTTCCCCCTTTGCTAGCATGCTCAGCATAATACAAAGGAAGATAAATGGTCCGATTCGGCATGGGATCATGATGTCGCAAGACATTATGCTGCATGGCAAAACTGCGCTGCTAACACATTTTTCTGTGGGGGCTCTGCCTCCCACCTTCTGTGCTGAGGGCTGCCCCCACCAACAATAAAGATTCTCAACTGGGGGTCAGCTTAGGAATGCACAAGTCAAAAAAAAAGTTTCTGGGACCGGAATCAAACCTGGCCCCAGACACAGCGCCTGGGTTCCTACTGCTGTGGCTCAGTCCTGTGAGCCATGGCCGCTGCTCAATGGAACCCACTCCCAGCAGAGGTCTTATCCTCTGCCTGGGAAAGTGCTAATGGTGCAATACCGCGTACAGCAGTATACGCGGTATTGCACCATTACTACGCTGCACTGGTTTAGCCATAATGTCGTACGCTATTAAGTGTGCAACATTATGACCCGGCAGGGTCCGATTCAATGTGAAATAAAGTCCATCAGTAACTGTGACAAAAGACAGGGCCTTCCATGACAGGAAGTGCATATCACAAGTCACAGCCGGTTCAAATGGAGCCAGAGTCAGTTTTTCAAGAACAAAGTGCAACTGTACCTTCTAGGATTGCGGTTATCCTTCCATTAGTGCCACCCCACCATTCCCTTCCCCTCCCGTCCCTCTCTCCCCTCTAACTTTATCCATGTCCTCTACCTCCTTCTCCCTCCTTCCCAACCACCTCCTCCCATCCCCTCCACACCTCCCTCCACTTTCCTTCTGTAACCTATTTCACCTTCTTCCTCTTCACCTTAATTTCCCTTCCCCTCCCTCACCTCCAGGTCATTACCTCTCCCTTACTCCTCCACCCCCTCCACATTTTTTTGTGCCAGTCAGCACTTGCGCTTCTTACGTGCAGCACTTTTTGACAATGTCTTATCTATGACTGCCTTTTCCTTTCTTGTCTCCTTCCACTCTGAACATGCCCTTATACGCCCTTCGCTCTCCCTCGCCACTGCATTTTACCTCAACTAACTCCCTCTTTGAGGAGCATCTCTTAAGGTATGACCCCCGTGTAATCCTGTATCTCTGCCTCCTTCACTCAGCACCTACTGTTGTTACCACTTGATGTTAAAACCATTGTCTAGGTACTAATGCATTTGTATAATGTAACCTAAATTCGCTGTATGCCATCTCTTACTATACGACTCTCTTTTTTATCATGCAATTCATGCTGACCCGGAACCTTTGTAAAAGAACCTTTGGTTAAAAGGTATTTGTAATCCTAGAATTCAATAAATGAATACATAAAATAAAATGAATGCCCAAGGCATTAATGCCCCTATTCCCCACCTCTCCCTACATTATGTGCTTGATATCTTCTATCTGGTATGCCTACCCTCTCCCTAATATTTTCCACTACAAAATGCACATTTTTTTGGGCTTGGATCCAGCACAAGTTTATTATCCACGACTCCTTGTAGTTCTACGAACTATTCTGGCTGTTTCTCGCAGGGGGGAGCAGGCGGCTCTTGCGAGATGCTCCCCCTGCATTCAGGACAAAGGAAGGAATCACCTTGGGGTTGAGGCGCCGGTAACCAGGCGGTCCTCCCCCAACGAACACTGTCGGGACTTTTTCATGTGTTGTACCTTTGGGGTGAAAGGATTGATTGGGGCTGCAGAAAGCAGCAACTGATGGAGCTGCTGCAACGTGAGCTTGTTTTTCCCGGGACCGTCCACGAACGCCATCGCCAGTTTCAGCCCTTTGTCCCACACAGAGCCCCAGCTGAATTTCAGCTCCAAACTGCCCGTTTGAAAGGCAGCTGCAAGCGATCCTACACTTCGGTGGCCTGGGGCAAGCCTAGAAAAAGGACAGCCCGAACTTTTCTACGAACTATTCTGGCTGTTTCTCGCAGTGGGGAGTGGGCAGCTCTTGCGAGAGGCTCCCCTGCATTCAGGACAAAGGAAGGAATCACCTTGGGGTTGAGGCGCCGGTAACTGGGCGGTCCTCCCCTGACGAACAGTCAGGACTTTTTCTTGTGTTGTGCCTTTGGGGTGAAAGGACTGATTGGGGCTGGAGAGAGCAGCAACTGACAGAGCTGCTGCAGCATGGGCTTGTTTTTCCCGGGACCGTCCATGAACGCCATCGCCAGTTTCAGCCCTTTGTCCCATGCAGAGCCCCAGCTGAATTTCGGCACCAAGCTACCGTCTGAAAAGGCAGCTGCGCCAACTGGCTCCTACACTCGGTGACGCCTTGAGCAAGCCTAGCAAAAAGGCCAGCTCGAGCTTTTCTATGAACTATTCTGGCTGTTTCTTGCAGGGGGGGAGCGGGCAGCTCTGCCAAGAGGCTCCCCCTGCATTCAGGACAAAGGAAGGAATCATCTCGGGGTTGAGGCGCCGGTAACCAGGCGGTCCTCCCCCGGCGAACACAGTTGGGACTTTTCCTTGTGTTGTGCCTTTGGGGTGAAAAGATTGATTGGGGCTGGAGAGAGCAGCAACTGACGGAGCTGCTGCAGTGTGGGCTTGTTTTTCCCGGGACTGTCCACAAACGCCATCGCCAGTTTCAGCCCTTTGTCCCAAGAAGAGCCCCAGCTGAATTTCGGGGCCAAACTGCCGTTTGAAAAGGCAGCTGCGCCAATTGGCTCCTACACTCTGTGACGCCTGGGGCAAGCCTAGCAAAAAGGCCAGCCAGAGCTTTTCTCATCGAACTCTGGCTGTTTCGTGCAGGGGAGCGGCTGCCTTACAGAGGCTCCCTGCATTCAGGACAAGGAAGGAATCACCGGGTTGAGGTGCCAGTAACCGGACGGTCCTCCCCCGACGAACACTGTCGGGACTTTTTCTTGTGTTGTGCCTTTGGGGTGAAAGGATTGATTGGGGCTGGAGAGAGCAGCAACTGACGGAGCTGCTGCAGCGTGGGCTTGTTTTTCCGACCCAGCCGCCCACCCTGTTCCCTCCTCCCATTAAATGCCAGGTAGCCACGCCCCCTGTTAACCAGGACCAATTGGCTCTGGCCATAGGCGGGATCTTGGGCACCACAAAGAATCTATCATACCCTAAAAATTGCTATATTATTCAGTGCTGCAGTTTACAGTATTTACTAAGTAAACAGGGCAAACAATATCAGCATAACCTGTTTCAATTCCTACAGTACCCTGTGCTACAATTCCTACAGTACCCTGTGCTACAAATATTAACTAGTAGCAGAGAGATTACACAATATATACAGCACCCTGTTAAATAGTCTGTTTGTGTAAGATCCCTCTTGTCTTAAGTGGGCTGTACAGTTTGCTGGGTGGCTGGTATACGTTCACATATATCTTGAGGGGCATCAAGGGTGTACTGGCTTGTATTTTGACTGTGCTACCAGCATAGGTACCTCTGAATACTGTACTGCTTTATAAACCCCAATCTGTACAGGTGACCTGTTTATTATAGCATAGCACGGGTACTCACTAACTTAGGGGCTTAGTCTGTGCTCTTGTGGAGGTAGGAGCTCAGAACTGTGTGGTAATAATAGGTAGAAATTGCTGAAAACCGGGTGGTATCAGGTGCCTGGTAGTGGCGTGGGAATCACTGCTGGCTGCGGACTGGGGGGCCAGTGATCAGCACTGATCTGCACCATTCCCCTCGGTCAGTCTACCACTGGTATGAACATGGGGAA
The DNA here is from genome assembly GCA_016271365.2 of Neoceratodus forsteri. Classification (NCBI taxonomy): domain Eukaryota; kingdom Metazoa; phylum Chordata; order Ceratodontiformes; family Ceratodontidae; genus Neoceratodus; species Neoceratodus forsteri. The sequence goes on from CM028129.1 coordinate 692,343,710, forward strand.
CCCTCAGCACCTATTTAAGCGACTACTACTGCATCCACTCGTGTGCATACCAGCCTGTGGTCTCCTTACTGTCCTTGGCATCCCCTGGTATACTGGTACGGATGTCCCTAGAGCGGGAGAACCTTGGGGCACTTGCTCCCAGTTGGTGGAAACTGATTTCACATTCTCCAACCTATTAGCGGAAGGCAGACCCCCTCCCTGGGTTCTCTGCAGTCTTGATCTGAGATGCTTCTTGTGCCCTGCACGCCTGGTCAGGAGATATGGCCGCAGGGTGCTTGCCAGGGATGGCTCCCCTTCCCTAAAACATCTCCTATGGCTACTTCTGGTGACCCTAGCACTATCAAGTGACATCGAGCTAAACCCTGGCCCACCTTGCCAAACAGCCCCTGCTGCTCTGGGTGGGTTGGCGGTCAAGGGGCTGAAAATAGCCCATCTCAATATCCGTAGCATCCTGCCCAACCTGGCAGAACTACTGGCTTGGGTCACCCACCACACCCCTGACATCCTTGGAATAACAGAAACCTGGCTTAAACCCACCATACCAAACTGCATGTGCCCTCCCAGGCTATGACCTCCTCAGGCTTGATCGCCCAGGAAAGAAGAGGTGGAGTGGCATCTTGGTATATTATTATAGAAGCCACCTTAACCTGTCGGTGCTACCCTGTCCACAACCTGTGCAGTCCCCTTGCGAGTTCTTGCACACGGTGCTGTTGCTCGGGATGACCAAAAGATACATGCTGTATTCACCTACAATCCCCTAAGGGCGGCCTGGAGGGGCTGTCCGTCCTCCTGGACACCGTTGGTGCTGTGACCCGACATAATGAACTAAGTATCCTAGGTGATCTCAACCTAAACTGACTTGGTAGCAACTCCAAAGCATATAAACCAATCCTTGCTGGTCTCTCCCTGTCGCAATTGATCAAGGAGCCTACCAGATGTCCACCTAATGGTGGAGGGAGCTCTCTCCCTGGACTGGGTCATGACAAATCGACCAGAAAGGATCAGCTCATCGGGCATCCTCCCCGACACCATCTTGGACCACTCCCCGTGTACGGGGTGTGGAAGATTCCTTCTCTGAAAATTCCACATAAAATCATCCAGGTCCGAGACTACTCAAGGTTTGATCTTGGCTCCTTCCATGCTGATCTCCAGCACACTGACTGGTCAGCAGTTTGGAACACCCGGGACTCCTCATCAGCAGCCAGTCACTTCCTCAGTACGTTCAGGGTGCTGCAGGATAAACATGCCCCCCCTCATCAGACAGAGGGTCAGGGGCTCAGCAACAAAGTGGCTACATGGTAGTCTGCTAGCCCTCATGAAGTACAGAGATAAGTGCTGGGCACAATTCAAGGCCACAGCGGAACAGGCTGTATTTCTGCAGTACAGGAATCACAGAAATCAGTGCAAGAAGGCTATTAGAGCTGCTAAAGGTGAATTTTGCAAATCTGTGCTGCTGCTGCGCACAACTAGGGACCCCAGGAGGTTCTGGGGAAACATTAAGAATATAGTCAATGGGACTCCAAGCAGTGAGACCCCTGATATGATCATCGATGGTGCCAGTTGCAACAACTCTCTGACTATCGCAAATGCATTCAACCAATACTTTTCGGACCTATCTACTTTTACCTCGTCACTCCCCCATGGGGGGAGGGGAGAAGGGTGAACAAGGGGCCGCACCATCCTCATCGTACCCGCCCTTTCTTTTAAGGTGGTGGTGGCGCAAGAGGTGCAGAGACTGCTCTCGGGCCCCTCCCACTTCTCGAGTGCTGGCCATGATGGACTGGAGCCGAAACTCCTGAGTCTCGGTGCCAGTAAGATTGCCCCCACGGTAACCCATATCTTCAATCTGTCCCTGTCATCGGGTTTCATTCCGGAGGTATGGAAAGTTGCCAGGGTGGTCCCGATACTTAAACAAGGGAACCCCAAACTCATAGAAAACTACCGTCCAGTATCCATACTGTCAGTGGTCAGCAAACTTCTTGAGAAGGTCGTGGCAGGGCAGATCTCAGAGTACTTTCAGTCTCATGACCTGTTGTCCCCAGAGCAGCATGGCTTTAGGAAAGGGCACAGCACATCTTCTGCCCTTGTCACGGTCTCATCTGGGATCACAGCGGCTATGGACCAAGGCAAAGTCTCTGGAGCTATCTTTATAGATCTCTCCAAGGCCTTTGATCTTGTTGATCACACCATGCTCTCCACCCAGCTCAGCTCCTATGGTCTACCACCTGAGGTGCTCAACTGGTTCTCCAACTACTTAAATGTCAGAAAGCAACTTGTTAAGTATGGGAAGGAGTTCTCGGGCACTATCCCTGTTACCATGGGTGTCCCACAAGGGTCTGTCTTGGGGCCACTGCTTTTCTCCATATCCGTGAACAAACTCCCAGCTGCTGCTGTCCACTGCAAGCCTATCCTTTATGCAGTTGACCTAGTCATCCTGACTCATTCCCCAGAGACAGGGGTCATAAATCACCACCTGAGCGAGGACTTGAGGAACATCCAATCCTGGATTCTCTCCCATAAGCTGGTTCTAAATCTCGGAAAAACCCAGGCCATGCTCTTTGGGTCTCAGGCCAAGATTAAGGCCACCCCTGCTCCACTATGTGTTTCTGGTGTCGACGGGGTTAAGATCCCAGTTACTGACAACTTTAAATACCTTGGAGTGATGCTGGACCCGCAGCTTGACCTTGGCCGCCACATACAGAATACTTGCAAGACTGTTAACTGCAAACTGGGTCTGGCCTACACAGCAAAAAGCAATCTTACTCCGGCAGCTCAGAATGCACTTGCCAAAGGGGTGCTCCTACCCCCGCTCTGCTATGGGATCCTCTTGTTTGCCCGCTCATCCAAAGTCCACCTCACCAGGTGGCCTACTGCCTAAAACAATGTCTGCCGCTTCGTGCTGGCCGCCCCCCGTCTCACTCACCATTATGACCTCTATTGCAGGCTAAACTGGCTCTCACCCACAAACCACATAGACTTCGTCCTAGGGTCCTTCACCAGAAAGGTCCTTGGCACTGGTACCTCTCCAGGGCTTGCAAAATTCCTTGTCCTGGCTGACTCCTCCTCCTACTCCCTCAAGTCCCAGGGACATGCCCTCCTTAAGATACCAGCTACACGGATTCAAATGGGCGGGCGGGATTTTGCTGCATGTGCTCCCAGACTGTGGAACACTTTCCCTGCCCAAGTCCGTGCCTCGCACTCACAGGTGTGTCTTCGCTCCACCCTATGGAACTACCTTAAACTGTTCTCGACTTGAGGCTGTCCCAAACCTCCTCTGCCCTGGAGGTCCTCCTGGGCAAAAGACCTGACTCCATGAGGTCACCAAGCTGTATTTAGTATCATATCTGAAGGATCTCAATACTGTACCCCTGGTACTGCTCTTAGCTTCCACAAGGTGTTTACTTTATGTTCATACTGTATAATCTATGCCTTACCACGATTCGTATGCTGTGTTGAATCTGTAATCTTACTGTCCTCACATGAACTGTAACTTGTCTAATTTGTACAATGTCGTTTTATGTACTTAAATCTGTTATTCCTGTACTCTCCCGGGTTGTACCTGAAAATAGGCAATTGTCTTGTCTAGTGTACCTACCTGGTTAACAAAAGCTAAATAAATAAATAAATGTATATTACCTGTAAATGTGCATTTTTACTATAATAGCAGCTATTTTTACTGTTTGTACTACTGTAACTTGTTTTTCTGTATTACTACTGTAGGACCACAGGTCCACCTTGTAAATGAGCTTGCTCAATGGTGCCCGCCTGGATAAATAAAGATATTGATTGACTGATTGATTGAAGGCAGAACCAGTTTACGTATTGGGGAACATATACGTAAAATGCCTTTTTGAAACGTATGGGACAAGTTGTGCCACTGTGCGCCCATCAACAGGGTCATGAAAAGCCGAGATGGCATCAAATGCACATTTATAGAAGAATATGGAGACCAGAATCTGATAGGGATAGAAGGTAGACAAGTAAAGTATTCACAGGACATGTAAACAGGTCCACAGAACAGGAAGAACACCATATTCAGAAGTGCTTCCATATCAGAGAATAGGTGTGTCTGGTAGAAGGCTTTCAGGCCGCAAGCAAGATATCAGTCGTCTTGGGTGAGACCCCAAAATGAGAAATGGCTATGTCTTCAGGAGCCAGGCATGCAGAGACCATAGGTGCAGGTGGATCAGAGACCATCGAATCTGGGACAGAAGACCCTGACACTGGTTACCACAGCACAAGTGGCTCAGAAGATAATGGCAAGGAGGTGGTGGATATACAGGAGGGAGTAGACAGAAACTCCAGGGCATGCCGTCTTTCTATGATTTCCAGAACCCACTCAATATGTAATGGTCTCCCTCCACGTTGGAAGATGAATGGAGATCCTTCCCCCTACCTGCACAACTGGAGGCAGAGATGGAGTGGAAGGGGGTGAGCAGTCACATGGTACCGGGGTTGGCAGGGCCACCTGGCCCGATACCTTTGGGTGCCTTGGCATGGGCACGTCTTCCTTGAGCACAGGGCTACTGATGAAGGCACAGCCACCACAAGCAGTGAGCCTACAAAAAGCACCCCTACAATGCACCCTGGAGGGCTGAGGGGTCAGGGATTTAAGAGACCTGAGAGTCATTCTGGAGGACTGAAGGTCACGCAAGGCAGAGTCAACATCACCCCTAAACAGTCTGGAATCTTTAAAAAGGGCATTGAGGACAGACCTGAACATTAGCGGCAAAAGCAGCTGCACGTAGCCATGAATATCTCCAAAGGCAAACACGAGATACAGCAGCCCTGGCTGAAGCATCACATGCAAAGTTCAGAAGATGATTGCCAGTGTCTATGCCAGACTACCAGATTTTAGCAAATCAGCTTTAGCAGGACTATTAGGCAAAGAATTAATGGTAGTCATGGCAGACTTCCACAGGGCATTCTGATATTTAATCATGTAAGACTGGTAATGGCTCTCCTGATGTCTAATGAAGCTTTTAAGGGGGCAAGGAACTCATATATCTAGGGGCCTAAGACCTATCATGAGCAGCCATTATGACTACAGTCAGTCTCTCTAGGGCTGTGTGAGGCATAGTAAGACTTGGCAGAAGGAGCAGGGTACCGTAGGCAGAGTGTTAGGTCTATCCCATGCAGCCAGAGGAGCATCCTCTAATGCAGGATGCACAGGAGGAATAACAATGGTGAAAGTAGTAGGGAACTCCAAAATCTCCAGCAAATTACACTTGGTGAAGTCCTCCTCCTCAGCAGAAAAGCCAACTGCACTTTGCATTTATGTAAATAATGCCTGAAAGGAAGCATCCTCGGGAGGAGACCTAGATGTGTAAATCATAGTGTCCTCAATGCATGAGGATAAGCTGGAACTGGAACCCAGGCCTTTGTCAAAGGAATCCATGTCCCTTTCATTATCCTTGAAATCGTCCTCCATATTAAGAAGGTCAGGATTATACTCCTCCTCCTCATCTGGAATGATGGGGGTTCAGGTGGAGCTGATGTCACTGTTGTTGGCTGCAGTGTAGGAATCACTAATGTGTTTTGGGAACCCATCATCGATGATAGTGCCAACAGGGTAGGCCCCGTTGACAACACAACCATGATCATCAGCAGAAACTATGGCAACAATCGTCAAAACAGCTCCAATACAGTTGCCAGCACAACCTGGGAGTCTACAACACCCTGTAAAAGAAGCTGGAGTGACTTTTGTAGACAGACGCTGTGAACTGCCTGTATGAGGTACAGTAACGCCAGGGCCAGACTGCAACCGTAGTGTCTCTTGGACAGCTGAGAAGCTTTAGTAGTCATGACCACCACAGCAGAGGATGAGGACTTACCATTCATTCGGTGGAGAACTAGATCTCACTGCAGAAGCAAAAGCTTTATCCTTATGCTTAAGGTGATGGCTTGATGACAAGGACTTTGAAAACTTGTCCTTGTCCCAGGACATCAACGATCTCTTTGGGGACAGTCTCACCGAATGCCAGGGAAACTTCCTGGAAGAAGACTGTCAAATGAGATGGAGATTCCGGCTTGGAGCCCATGGCCTTGTGGGTGGTAGCCACTGCCTTCTTAGTGATGAAGGTCTCTAGGGCCCTCCAGCTGTGTCTCCTCATGGCCTGGTGAATCTCTGGCAGATGTTGCAGGCACTCGCACTGTGGGACAAACTCAGACAACAAACAGAGTGAGCATTGTCTTTTTAGATCTGGCTGCAGGTATAAAACCTAAGTAAAAGTTCTTTCGATGGCAGCATAAAACTTATTTTGAAAAAAATCGATGAAATGACAGCGTTATTTCTCTGCAGGTTCAAGGAGCGGTCGATGGCAGGAGAAAGAACTGAGGACAGATGGGGCCACCCACGTGTTTTAGGAGTCAATGTTGTCCATCATTGTAGGTAGCCCCCAGCTAGCAAAAGTTTCCAAGTGATCCTGACACCAACTGCTTACAGTTTCAAAGGTGTGGCCAATGAATAAGATAACCTCGATGAAGATCTTGCATTATTGAAAGAAACAAAGTCCATATAATTGTGTAGAGCAGGAACCATTACCCACCCATTTGCATCCCCTGACCAGACTTATTATAGAAATTGGAATATTGCTTTATAAATGCACTGTTCATGGATGTTGTATTTAGGGCAAGCACTTCACTGCAAAAAAGCAATACAACTTGGGTTACCCTGGAAGGAAATGGAAATAAAGCCAAAGTTTCAAAGAAATATCACTACCCTACGCATTGTAATGCATTTCTTCCCATGATGCTCTGCATTAGTGGTGTTTGTCTAATTTGGTAATAATAAATATTAGTGTTTTCCCAGAACACTCTTCCACAACACTGATCTAGCAGCCACTAAACTGGTTTAGTAAATAGGCACCTGTGTTGCAGCACTAGAAAAGGCTCTTTTATGAATCCGTGGAGCCTTTTGCTCTTCCTTATATGCCTACTAAATTTATCAGTTTGTTGTCCTCTTCTTTCCTCTGTGATATTCTAGTTGAAGGCTGGGGTGAAAGAAGTTTGAAGCAGACTTTGACCTTAATTTATCAGTTAATATAGATATATTTTACGGTATAGATATAAATCCCTATTTTAGCTTGAACTTCTGACCCACTTTCCCTTGCATGCGAGACACATTTTAAAAAACAAATCACATTTATTGAATATTCAGCTTCTGAAACAATACATGCATAAAACAGAAATTAACATACATTATTCCTATTACAGTATGTGAGGTCACTTTGACATCCTGGTGCCCTATCCACGTTGATATGCTGTCATACAACCCATGTCCATTAGGTGCTGACATGTACTAAGAAGTTCTCAGGCCTATGAATTGTCACAGATTTACAGAAATTTGACAACAGAAAAGGACCACACCAGCCCATCTAGTCTTCCCTTATATACACCCCCCCCTCCTTTTACTGGCTCAGAACTTCCCCCCTCCTCCCAACCCCATATGTCTGTCCCATGCCCTCTTGAATGTCCCCACCATTTCGGATCAAGCCACCTCCTCTGGTAGCCTGTTCCAGGTCTCCACCACCCTCTCTGTGAAGAACTTCCCCCTCACATTGCCTCTGTATTTTCCTCCTTCCAATCTGAGGCTGTGACCCCTTGTTCTAGCTCCCTCCATCCTTTTGAACAAGCTCCCGTCCTTCACCTTATTGATCCCCTTCAAATACTTAAAAATTTCAATCATGTCCCCCCTTTCCCTTCTAATCTCTAGTGGGTACAGATTCAGCTCCCTCCACCTCTTTCCATATGTTTTTCCCTGCATTCCATGCACCATCGTGGCTGCACTTCTCTGAACCCTCTCCATCCCCTTAATGTCCCTATGTAGGTGCGGTCTCAGAACTGTACCCCATACTCCAGAGGTGCGGCCTCACCATTGTTTTGTACAGTGGCATTAGCACCTCCCTCCTCCTGCTAGTTATGCCCCTTCCAATGCAGGCCAACATACCATTTGCCTTTCCCACCGCCTTGCTGTACAGGTTCCCCACCTTAAGACTGCTCGATATAATAATCCCCAGATCCCTCTCCTGCTCTATTTCCTTGACCCCCCCCCCAAGGGTATAAGCTGCTTAAATGTTTTTCCGCCCCAGGTGCATCACCGCAGACTTTTTTGCGCTGAATTTTAGTTACCAGGTTTCCAACCACCTCTTCAGGTCTTGCCTCATGACCTCCACTCCACCTTGGGTGTCCACCCTATTGCAAACCTTCATATCATCCGTGAATAGGCACACCCTACCCTGTAGTTCTTCTGCTAGATCACTGATATAAATGTTAAAAAGTAGGGGTCCCAGTACTGACCCCTGAGGCATCCCATTCATTACCCCCTTTACCCTGGCATGTGCCCCATTTACCAGCACTATTTGGCTCCTTCCCGTCAATCAGTTTTTCACCCACCTAGTTACCTTCTGGCCTGCCCCTAAGCTCTCCAGCTTATTCAGTAGCCCTCTGTGCAGGACGGTGTCAAAGGCCTTACTGAAGTTCAGATAGGCCACGTCCACCGCTCCTCCCCGGTCCACTACCTGTGTCACCCAATCGGAAAACCCTATCAGGTTGATCTTACATGACTTCCCATTTGTGAAGCCATGCTGCCTTTCGTCCTGCATACCACTGGCCACCAGGTACTCTACCACCCTTTCTTTTATTAACGTCTCCGTTACCTTTCCCACCACTGAGGTGATACTGACAGGGCAGTAGTTTTCGGCTGCCTCCTTGCTTCCCCTCTTGTGTAGTGCAACCACCTCCGCCCTCTTCCAGTCCCCAGGCACCCACCCTGTATCCATGGACAAGTTAAACAGTCTTGTCAAAGGTGCTGCCAGCTCCTCCCTCAGCTGGTGGAGTACCCTTGGGTACAAGCTGTCTGGCCCCATTGCTTTATCCAGCTTTAACCTGCCCAGTTCCTCCCTTACTCTATCGATTGTGAACATTCTAAAATCCATTCCCCTGCAATCCCCTTCCTTCCCCTCCAGCTCTAGTCCTCTACCCTCATCTTCTTTTGTGAAGGTCGAACAGAAGTAGCTATTTAATACCTCCATTTTTGCGAAGTCCCCCTCCAGTTTTATTCCTCCTTCCCCCCTCAATCTCACTATTCCCGCCATGCCTTCCTTCTTTCTCCCATATACCTAAAAGAAAAAATTACTCACCTTAGTAATGTTGTTTCTTCTAATGGAGTCTTGCTATATTATGACAATTGCAGTATGACCGCTGGTTAAAACTGCTCCGGAGGTGAAATAGTTAACTTTTCCATGCTGGCATGGAACTTAGAGCGCGAGCTCGGTTGAAAACTCTGTTGTGCTTCAAACGCAAACTGTCAGATCTTTACAAGCTAAAACTCACTAAGGTTCTGTGTGGAAGCTGTAAACCTACACTAGCCAACTGGCTACTAACATAAACACTCATTTTTGGCCTAAAACAAAGACTCAAGTCAGGAGACCCAAAAATGCAAAAACACAACACCAATTCACCCAAAAAGGTAGGTGAAAAACAACAAGGTGGGCATCAAAAAGTGCCAACCCTGTACTGCCCACCCACAGCCCAAAACAGAGGTTCTGAGAGGGGCAGGCAGGGAGGGAGGTCATAATATAGCAAGACTCCATTAGAAGAAACAACATTACTAAGGTGAGTAATTATTTCTTCAAACAACATGAAGTCTTGCTATATTATGACAACTGCAGACTACACAGCAGTACCCCCATGGAGGAGGGACAGAACCTACTTAGGAAATAGGCTCTGAAGCACTGCTGTGCAAACCGAGCATCACTCCTAGCCTGGATGTCCAGGGAGTAATGCTTGGTAAAAGTGTGAACTGTTTCCAGGTAGCTGCTTGACATATTTCTAGAATAGGAATGTCTCTGGCAGCAGCCAGAAGCAGCTGTACCTCTGGTAGAGTGAGCCCTCAGGCCTGAGGGGGGAACTTTACCCAACTTCTCGTAGCAGAATTGGATACGAGACAATCCACCTGGCAATGGATCTTTTAGTGGCTGGCTTCCCTTTACCGACTTCGCCATAGGTGAGGAACAGTTGGAGGGAGTCAAACCTATGACCCTTGGTACACTCTATGTAGTAACTAAGGGCTCTCTTCACATCTAGGCTGTGCAGCCTCCTCTCTAAAGAGGAGGAGTGGTCAGTGAAGTACACTGGAAGAGAAATAGATTGATTAAGGTGGAAATCTGAAACCACCTTAGGCAGGAACTTTCTGTTAGTCCGAAGGACCACCTTATCTCTGTGAAAAGAGATAAACTCCTGCTCCACTGACAATGCTTGTAATTCACTTATGCGTCTGGCAGAAGTGATGGCTACCAGAAACACAGTTTTTCAAGTCAAGTACTTCAGCTCAGCTGAAGACAAGGGCTCGAAGGGGGGTTGCATAAGCTGAGCAATGCAAACATTAAGATCCCAGGCCGGAGCAGGATCCCTGAATGGAGGACTGGTGTGAAACAACCCCTTAAAAAACTTGGAAAATACAGGATGAGCTGAAAGAGAAGAGGATTTACCTGCTGAAATGAAAGCAGACACAGCTGCCAAGTGCACCTTCAGGGTAGCTGGTCTCAGCCCCAAAGAATTCAGGTGGACCATATAATCCAGGACTGTGGGTAGATCAGCAGAGACTGGGGAAATATGCTTTTCCAAGCACCATATGGAAAACCTTTTCCATTTGGAATTGTAAGTAGCCGGTGGAAGGCTTCCTTGAGGCCTTCAATATATCCATTACACCCTGGGAAAGGTGTAAATCAGCAAACTCTAACTCTTCAAGAACCAAGCCTTGAGATTGAGAGATTTGAGATTCGGGTACCAGACCCTTCCCTGGGCACAGGTTAACAGATTGTGATTCCTGGGAAGGCACAGGGGAGGATGGACTGCTAAGGACAGCAGGAGTGGATACCAGCGCTGTCTGGCCCAATCCGGAGCTATCAGAATGACTTTGCAGGATTGGGATCTGATTTTTACTAGCACTTTGAACAGGAGAGGAAAGGGAAGGAAGGCATAGAGAAACTTCCCCTCCCAACTGAGGGCTAAGGCATCCAGGGGGCGTGAGCCCAACACTGGGGGCCTGCAGCAAAAAAGAGGAAGTTGGTGATTGTCTGGGGCTGCAAAAAGATCCATCTGCGGGGTGCCCCACCTGGCAAATACTACTCCCAAGACCAGAGGATCCAGTGACCATTCGTGGTGGACCTGGGAAATCCTGCTGAGAGCATCTGCCAGGACATTGTCCTTGCCTGGGAGGTGAACTGCCGTAAGGGAGGTGTTCAGGGAGCAAGCCAGAGACCACAACTTCATCGCTTTGGTGTACAAGGCCGTAGACCAAGTGCCCCCTTGCTTGCTGATGTACCACATTGTAGTGGTGTTGTCTGTTCTGACCTGAATACTCTTGTTCTAAACAGATTTGGAAAAAGCTTGAAGTGCTAGAAAAACTGCTCTGAGCTCCAACAGGTTGATGTGGAGCAGAGATTCCTGGGGAGACCACAGACCCTGGGTGGTGAGGTCGCCCATGTGAGCTCCCAGCCCAAGAGGGCGCATCTGTAGTAAGGATTAGAGAATGAGACTGGAGTGACAAAAGGAACCCCTTGTCTCAGGTTGCTCTGATCCTGCCACCACTGTAGGGCTCGGATCAGGGTTCGAGTTACTGGGATCAACTTGGTAAGAGGATCCTTTCTTTGAGACCAAAAAGCTCTCAAATGGAACTGGATGTCCCTCATCTGAAATCTTGCTCCCTGCACAACTGCTGTGGAAGTAGCCATGTGCCCTAGGAGCTGCAGAAAATGCCTTGCTGGCCGGGAGACCTGCAGGGTAAATGAGGAGACTAGGGTCTTTGCCCTGTTCAAGGGAAGGAAGGCCCTGGCTTCCTGTGTGTTCAGTTCTGCGCCTATGAAGGCAAGAAGCTGGACAGGCTCTAGAACTGACTTTGAGAGATTCAGAAGGAAACCTAGAGAGGTAAGCAGTTGCTGCATTATCTGAAGATGTAAACTGACCTGGTCTGGGGACTGGCCTACTATGAGCCAATCGTCCAGGTAAGGAAAGATGGCAATCTTTAGCCTTCTTAGGTAGGCAACTGCTACTGCCAGGCATTTGGTAAATACCCTTGGGGCAGAAGTGAGGCCGAAGGGCATTGCTCTGAATTGGTAGTGGCCTGAGGGCAGCTCGAACCTGAGGTACTTTCGACGGGAGCTTCTGATGGGAATATGGAAGTAGGCAACCTTGAGGTCCAGGGAAGCTAGCCAGTCCCCTGGCCTTAGAGAGGGTAGGATAATTCCCAGAGTCACCATTTTGAACTTTGGCTTTAAAAGGTGCTTGTTTAAATATTTGAGATCCAGGATGGGCCACCATTCTCCTGTTTTTGGGGTAAGGAAGTACCTGGAGTACAAACCTTTGCCCTGGTGTGGGAGGAACCCTTTCCACAGCTCTGAGAGCCAGGAGGGTAGAGACCTCTGCCTCTAGGAGTGCCTCTGATGGAGTTGCAGGTGGAAAGATCTGGTTCTCAGCTTTGGAAATTTTTGAAGCTGAGAACCAGTCCCTAACTTACTACTTCCAGAACCCACTTGTCTGATGTTAAAGACTTCCGGTCCTGGACAAAGTAAGCCAGCCTGCCCCTACAGGTAGAGGAGAATCGGCGCTGGCAATCCCATCAGGTGCCTGTTTGGCAGGCTTTGGGCTGAGGGTGGAAGCAGACCTGCTTTACCCTGTCTGCCTCTCCTCTAAAGAACCCCTCTGAGCATAGGCGGAGGAGGAAGCTTGGCTTGGTAAAAGGCCTATGAAAAGGCCTGCCCTGCCTCTAGGAAGCTGCTTTGAGGTGGCCTGCCTTTCCTTGGCCTGTGCACTCCTATAGGTGGTCCTATATTCATCCATTTTCTTCATGTAATTCTCTGTTTGCTCCCAAATGAGAATTTCCTAACAAGGAAAATCCATGGCCTTAGACTGGGTATCCTGAGACAGGTAGTACATCTGAGGCCAAGCCATCTCGCAGTGCCACAGATGTAGCCATGACTCTTGATGAAACATCATTAGAGCCCACTGCAGCATGAAATTGCACCTTGGATGCCTCAATACCATCCATAGCCACCTGTTCCAGCTCCCTGGCAAGCTGGTCAGGGACTTATTTTGCTAGGGCCAGCACAGTATCCCATCTGGATTTCTGGTACCTAGCAGCATAAGCCATATAATTTGCTTGTATGAGTCCCAAAGATGCTGCCATGTACTGTTTCTTTGCCATAGCATCAATCTTCCTGGAGTCCTTCTCAGGAGGGTGTGAAGCTAGAGGAATATTAGCCTTGTCACAGGCTGCAGCCTGCACTACCCCCACATGGCTGCATTGCTGAGTGAGGAAATCAGTGTCGGAGCCTTATAAGGTATACCTCTTGTCCATCCTTTTATCCACAGGAGGTACAGTGTGAGGAGTTTTTAAAACTTTTACTGTCTGTTTCCGAAAAGATTTTTGCAAAGGAATAGACAGTCTCCTAGACTCTGGAATATCCATCATTTCTACATAGTCTGGCTCCTCCTGGTCATCAACTTCCTCAACAGGGAGCTGAGAGTTTCACAACTTTTTATAAAACATGAAATGAGAAGGGGACTCAGAAAGTCTTAGAGGAGAAACCCCTAGGGGTCTATCTGGAGAGATGTCTGGATCAATGGGCACATCCAGATCTTCAAAACCATATTCACTCTCCTCATATTCCTCTTCCACCTCCCCCGGTTCATAAAAATCCTCAAAATCATAATCTTGAACCGGTGGAACCGGCTGAACCGAACGCTTACCAGAACATGTCGGTTCGGTCGGAACCGGAGAGAGAGACTGGACAATTTTAATTGCTTTAGCTATTTCCTCAGCAGTTGGGGAGAGAACTTTTGACTCTACTCTAGCTGACTTTCTAGCCCTTTTTGCTGGAACCGGCTCCTCAGAACGGCTCTTCGTTTGCCTGAGGAAATGTCGCCTGGTCAGAGGCACTCCTCCGGTTCGGTTGGTACCGAACCGGGCTGGCCATCCGGGTCAGCGGACTTTTTGGCCTCCCTTTCCCTGAGCCTACCAACTCTCTTATCTATGGTGGCAGCAAGGAAATTGTGACAAATCTGGCAGTCTGAACTGAGGTGGTCAAACCCCAGACAATAGACACATGTGGTGTGTGGGTCAGCCTTAGCAAAAGCTTCCCCACAAACACTACAGTGTTGAAACCCAGTGGGTCCGGTTTTTCTTTTGGGTTTCTCAGACATAATGCAAGCCTAACCAACTTGCCCGTTTATGGCAATCCACCAAGCAAGACACCCTTATCGGTTCCCAACCGTGTCACGGGTCATGGAAAAAACCGTAATGAAAATCCGGTTTTTTTAGAACCGATAAGGACCGGGAACCGCATTCTAAAAAAGGGCTAGTCGATTTAAATACAACCTGATTGGTTCAAACCGAACCGATAACAAATTACAAGTTCCACACAGAAAACTAAATGTAAAACCTATCTATTACTTACATTACCACAGACAGAGCTTGAACCGACCGGTTGCGGTTTAATTTCGGCTAAAAACCGAAAAATAATACTTTTAAACCGACAAAATGAGCCGAGCAGAATGAGAAATCTCCGGAGCGACTGTTCAGTGAGGCGGAGTAAAGAATCTGACAGTTTGCGTTTGAAGCACAACAGACAGAGTTTTCAACCGAGCTTGCGCTCTAAGTTCCATGCCTGCATGGAAAAGTTAACTATTTCACCTCCGGAACAGTTCTAACCAGTGGTCATACTGTAATTGTCATAATATAGCAAGACTTCATGTTGTTTGAAAAGGTTTTATCTCCCCTCTTGGCCTGCTTTGCTGTTTTCTCCTCAGTGACCTCTTTAGCCCTCCTTATCTTCTACCCTGTCTCCCTCCTCTTCTCTCTATGTGCCTCCCTATCCTCCCCCTTTGTGTTGTCTTATACCTCCTAAATGCCCTTTTCCTCTCCCTGACCACTCCTGCCACCTCCCTAGTAAACCACAGAGGTCTGGTCTCCTCCTTTTTATGTTCTTCCTAACATTCTTGACGCAAATTTCAGTGGCTGTCAGCACCCCTCCCTTAATAGCTGCCCATAATTCCTCCACATCCTTTATATTCTCCATCCCTGATACTTCTTCCCCAAATATCCTCTTCTTTTTGATAAAGTCTTCTTTCTTGAAGTCCATTACCCTAGTTCTTGTCCTCTTTACTTCCCTCCACCTTTTCACCCTAAACCTTACAGCCCTGTGGTCACTTGTGCCTGATCCTTCCCCCACCTCCTCCACACTGTCCCCATTTGTGAGGACTAAGTCCAACAGGTGTCCTCCCCTAGTGGACTCCCTTACCAGCTGTTGCAGGAATACTCCTTGCATTGCATCCAAGATCCCTCTGCTTCTAGCCGATACCGCTGCTGGGATCTCCAAGTCAATGTCAGGGAGGTTTAGGTCCCCTACTAGCAGAATCTCTTTTTGTGCCATTTTTGTCACGGACTGTATAAGTTGTTTATTCCCCTCTTCCTCCTGCGTAGGAGGTCTGTAAACCACCCCCACCCTCAATGATTTTCCATTCCTTTTGTCTAAAGTGACCCACACTATCTCAGTCTCCCCTTCCTCTTCCAGGCCCTCCATGGTCTCAATTTCTCCTTTGACGAATAATGCTACCCCCTCTTCCCCGTCCTGTCTTTCCTAAACAGTCAGTAACCAGGCATGACTGTCTCTCAGGCATGATGCCCAGTCCACCAAGTCTCACTTACTGCTATTATGCTAAGACCCTCTTCCACCATGGTGGCCTTCAATTCCCTTAAGTTTATTCCCCAAGCTCCTGGAGTTTGTTACTAATCCCCTCCACCATGTAGCCGCCTCTTCCCTGTCCTCCCCTTCAAACCCCTCCCTGTTGTTGCATGTTGCCTGCGTTTCCACTTTGTCCTGGGGGGGGGGGGTTGATAGCCTCCCAACTCTTCTACCTGTATGAGTGGTCTTTTCTTTAACCCCCTTCCCGAATCAGTTTAAACTGAAGTTCCTTACTATAAAGTCTTCCAGTTTGCCCTTTAGTACAGCTCTCCCTTCTAAGATCAGGCGCAGCCTATCAGGGGCAAATAGACCCTTCTTCCTCCCATGCTGATCCCTACGCACTTGATGTCCATGCACCTTGGATACGTACTTCATAATCCAATAGTCCAGTATAGGATTTAATCTGTTGTCTCAGTTACAAAGGGAAATGTGGAGGTGGACACAAACAGGGAGCGGGGAAAATAAGAATGACGTACTCACCGTAATTGTTGATCTTCTTGGACCATCTTCACCATTGATGCACACCAATGGGTTTTGATCTGGAGGCGCTAGGATCCCGTGGGAGCCAAACACCTTCAGGAGGGCCGGTGCAGAGGTAGGCTGCAAGCATGCACGGCACTGTGAAAGCTAGTCTTATGCTGCACAGCCTATCTTGGCAAATGGCCCCAAACTGCCTCAGTACCTTTTTACAGAGGAGGTGCAGTGTAACCTAACTTAAGAATACTACTTAACCTAAAAAGGGCACAAAATAGCACTTGGGACCCGTATGAGAAGGGTCAACTACAAGAACAGTGTCCTCACAGCCCAAACCAAACAAGGGAGGTGAACACCAAAAACAGAAAAGTGTGAGCCCGAGGGGATGGTGAGTGGGCGTGTGAATGAATGGCAAAGATGGTCCAAGAAGATCAATAATTACGGTGAGTATGTAATTCTTATACAGTATCTTCCTGGACTGTATCTTCACCATTGATTCACACTGTTGGGTTTCAGTACAAAGCATAGAAGAAAATCCCCAAGGCAAGGTGGTAGGAACTGAAGCTCACTCAGAATAAGTGTCCATAAAAGACTGTCCTGCCAAAAGAGGCATGTTGCCTGGCATGGACATCCAAGGCACAGTACTTGATGAAAGGGTGCACTGTGCTCTGGGTAGCAGCTCTGCAAATGTCGGTGATAGGGACAGAGCAAATCTCTGCCAGAGACGTAGCAACCACTCTGGTGGCGTGGGCACAAACTTGGCCTTCCAGTTTGACCTGCGCCATGGAATAACACTGGCAAAAGCAATCTACTATCCAAGAGGAAATGCCTTTGATCGTGACCGGCTGACCCAGCTGGTTTGGGACGAAGGAGAGGATGAGTTGCTTGGACTGTCAGATGTCCTTGGTTCTATCCTTGTAGAACATGAGAGCTCGTTTAACATCCAAAGAGTAGAGGGTGCACTCTCCCTCATTCTAGAAGTTGGGGAAAGTATGTGAGCAACACCAAGGGCTTGTTTAGATGGAACTCTGACACCACCTTAGGCAAAAACTTGGTGTGCGTGTGCGGAGAACCACCTTGTCTTTATGGAAGACAGTATATGAAGGGTCTGTGTCCAGAGCATGTATCTTAGAGACCCTTCATGCAGAGGTGATGGCCACTAAAAGTGCAGTTTTCCAAGTCAGGAATTTGAGATCACACATAGCAAGAGGTTCCAAAGGCTTATGAATGAGCATGTCCAACACAAGGCTGATATCCCAGACAGCGACAGGTTTTCTTACTGGGGGCTTTGTGTGCAAAATACCTTTCAAAAACCTCTTAAGAAGAGGAAATTGAGCCAGAGCGAGGTTCTGGACTGGCTCATGGTAGGCAGAGACAGCACATAAATGGACCTTAATTGAGGAGTACTGTAATATCGCACCGGGTCATAATGTCGTACCTCCTGAGGAGCAGGAGGAACAGGAGGAGCGCCTGGAGTAGAAGTATCCAGGGTGTAAAAAGCGTCATTGTCACCATCTCAGAAATAATGAGGTTGGGGTCAGACTCATCCTCTTCCAACTCCTCTAAGGGAAGAAGACATTGAAAAATCAAGCCCGATCGTCTCAGGGGACATGAAGGTATCAGCACAGTGTAGGAGGGCGGCAGTAAAGACAAATAGAATGCTGGGGTGCATTGCCAGAGGGATCACCTCTAGAAAGGAGGAGGTCATCCTGCCCTTGTATAGATCACTGATGTGGCCACACTTGGAGTACTGTGTGCAGTACTGGTGCCCATATCTCAAAAAGGATGTGAGATTACTTGAGGGGGTGCAGCGCAGGGCTACGAAAATGATCATGGGAATGAGGCAGGGGTTGCCATATGAGGAAAGACTGAGGAGCTCAAAACGTATTCGCTGGAAGAGAGAAGGGAAAGAGGGGACGTGATAGAGACCTTTAAGTACTTGAAAGGCATAAACAAAGTCAGAGAGGGAGGACTGTTCCGCTTAAAGGGGGGGGAGGGCCACTAGGGGGCACAGTCTCAAGTTGGAAAGGGGAAGGTTCAGGAGGGAGATGAGGAGGCACTACTTTACAGAGAGAGTGGTGGCAAGATAGAACGCACTGCCAGAGGAGTTAATCGAACTGAGGACAGTGGATAGCTTTAAGTGGGGTTGGGATAGAGTCAAGGGCAGGATTGGTATAGACAAGAACACACAGGAGTGAAAGACCAGGAAAGGGGAGAAAGGGAGGGAGGGGTTTGGGTGGGGCTGGAGCAGCTGTAGTAATATGAACTAAGAGCTGCAAAATTAGGCAGACTTGACAGACCTGTGGGCCTTCCTCTGCCAGCAATTTCGTATGTTCTTGCCTCATATGTGCGGATCCTCAGATTACCCGAAAGGATTGAGAGAGATCATCCCCTCATATTTCTGCCGGACTGGCTGGTGGACAAATTAGTGCCAGAGAGACAAACTATGCATTTTGGACTGTAAAAAGCATACTGAATTACACCCTGAGGGTATCGAGAGGACTCAGATACCCCACACACTCTCCTGCTTGTCACCGATGGAGTGGGAACCCGGGACAAGTTTCTGAGGATAGCCAGGCAAGCAGGACCCATTACCCAGGATGACCGCTCCGTATATCTGTTTCCAGACATCAGCTATGCTACTCGGATGCACCGTGAGAAGTTTGATGGCTTCCATAAGCAGCTACGAGAGGCCTCCATTACACATGCCATGGTTTCCCCGCTAGATTGTGGTCACTGCACAACAGAAAAGACTGGGTATTTTTCGATCCAAATGAAGTGGGTAAATGGGTCTCCCATTATGCTTTAAGTTGTTGGAATCCATGTCGGGATCTCAGAGCTGAAGATAGTGAGCTGGAGGAGATCGAGGACTGCTAAAGAACGTAAAGTACTGCACTAATAACCTTTATATTTCTCTTAATTTGGCCTTCCTGTAAGCGACTTTTGGACTTACACCAAGCGATCACAAAAACTTCATGCTGGAGGTACCCACATATAATATCTGTCATGGAGGCACCGTCGGGAGTAATGCTTTTTAAGTTGTTTGCTATTATGAAGCTCCATTTTGTTTTAATGAACTTGCTCTGGACTTGCTCCAAAGTTGGGTTATGGTTGCATGGGGGCT
This sequence comes from Neoceratodus forsteri, assembly GCA_016271365.2. Taxonomy (NCBI): domain Eukaryota; kingdom Metazoa; phylum Chordata; order Ceratodontiformes; family Ceratodontidae; genus Neoceratodus; species Neoceratodus forsteri. The sequence continues at coordinate 692,363,051 of CM028129.1, forward strand.
TCTTTGTATTGAGCTTAGTTATTTAATAGTTGTTGTTTCTCATACCATGTTAAGCCCTCAGTTTAATATTACTCATCCGAGTGTAACGTTGATAAATTCATATTTACGGAAGTCTGCTGCCTTAAATAATTATTATAAGGATAATCACTTCTCTTTAGACATATAGTATGATGCTATGAACCCCATTATGGGGTGCGACATATTGAACTTTAAAGTTATGGACTTTAGTTAATCAAAATAGTCATACTGCTCATGTGCTCATTGCTACATCTCCCAAATGTTTTGCTTATTAGTATTCATTTTAGTTATCCCTCCAGATAAGGTCTCACAATATTTGGGATACCTCTATCCTTGATTAAGGAGGATGTATTATTTCTCTCAGTGGTATTCAACTCTGTAATTGGTTGTTCCAGATATGGCATTATTATTTGTATAATAAAGTGAAAATAATAAACAAAGTTTTTTTTTTTTTTTAAAGTACTAGAAATAGGAGCCTGACGTTCTGGCCGGGGCTAAATGTTTTGCTTTTAAAACTTTTACTTTTATCAAACTACACACAGCTATAAAAAGCACACAAATAACCCCATATCATCAATGCTATAATTAGTAAAGAATCCAGATGTTTTCTTACAGAATAACCCACTCGATTAGCCCTCAAGTATTTGCTAAACTCTAAATATAGTCATCAGTGCTAACTGGATAAGGAAAGTTACCCAACATCACAACTCTGCTGTTGTAAATTGACTCTAAACCACTGCTTGCTAAATCCATGGTCCTGGATACATCACTGTCACATGGGACAGGAGGCATTGTAGGAACAAGAAGAGCAATAACCCATGCTTAGATGGTGATCTCAGGGGCCACAAAGCTACTGTAAAACTAGCGGGCTAATTCAGAAAAAAATCCTAATAGCAGACAAAGGGAAGAACACACTAGGACTACACACACACACACACACACACAAATCCAAACACTCTGCCTGACATGTTTCTTCAAATTCTGACTGTACTGTTCCTTGAAGATGTTGCAGCACTTGCCTCTGTTTATCATAGAACCCTTTAATGTTCCAAGTTGTAAAGTGAACTGTTTTATTCCCATCACTGTAATACCATCGTTTGTTGTATTTACCCGGCGGCACTGATATCTGGGTGTTAGTGCGCACCCTTGGCTGCCATCTGCTATTATTTTCCCTTGTGCTTCAGTTCAATCTTTGTAGTTAACTTACCTTTAGACCATCACCTTGAGATCTGTATCGCACCTAACAAGGTGCAATGCAGGCTCATCTGAGCTGCAGAAAGCCACCTATTGTGTTGATACCTCTTTTCTGGTTTTGAACGTATTTATTATTTTCAAATGAAAACGTGACCCTTTAACGCTCAACATTCCTGCTGAAACTCAGACTGTTCTCTTCACCTCTCCTTTGTTGTACCAGCTCTAATTAAACTCTTAATCAGTCAAAATTGTGAACATTTCAGTGAAAGCACTGAAATGAAAATTAAGTACTCACCATAATTCTTGATCTTCCTAGACATCTTCACCATTCATTACTGGTGGGATCTCAGCCGGAGGCATCAGGCCATCGCGCGAAGCCTATAGCCTTAAGCTTTTCAACTCATCCCTGGAGGAGGGGCCAACGTCGGGGATGGCACCGCCCTCGAGGCTGACATATTACACAATGCTTGCAGGTTGGCAAGTAACTGACGCCGGCCCCTCCACCACCTCAGTTCTGCTTGCTAGACAGGAAATTAGGTATAGAGAAAATAGCGGGGAGGGTGGGGCAAGGGAGCCCAAGGGACAGAGAAAAGAAAGGATATAAACTGAAAAAGAAATAAAGCTGACCACGGGAGAAGGGGTAGTGTTCTCAGGATTTCTGGTTAGGGAGACCCTAACCCCTGGGAAGGCTAAAGTAGAGGGTGAGAGGATGAAGAGGGAGAAAGGAAGGAAAGAGAGAAAGGGAAAAGAGCAAGAAGATGAGAAGGAGAGAGAGAGATCAAACGGACCTGGACAGTGACAACCCTAAGGATGGCGGGTTCCCTCAGTGGATCAAAAGAGTTATTAAGAGTGGCAAACAGCCCTGCAGACTGCAGAGATTCACGGGGCAAGCACACAGAATGTGTTCAGCAAGGGACAGATGAGCCCTGCCCCTTCAACTGTACAGGTCACTACCCTACTGATTCACAAAGACAAAGGTCCGTAACAGTCGCTCCCCCTCCCTCTCCTGTTGCATAGGGGTGGGAAAAAGAACCACCCCAGGGCAAGATCCCCCTCACACAGGAGGCAGCCATCTGGCTAGGTGAGCCCCGGCATCCACAAGAGTGTGTGTTGAAACTCCCAGGCACACCACCACCAGCAGAGTGGTGGGAGGCGAGAGAAGACTTGTTTCCCTCAAGAAGGAAGCAGGGGCTTGGAAGGGGGAGAAAAGTCAGAAAGGACCTTATCCTGTGGGTAGCCCAAAAATGGGTCACCGACAGAAAGAAAGTGGTCCAAAAGGCTCCAAAGTAGGAGGAAGAAGGTCCCCGGGGCTCCTTTGACCAAGACAAGGACTCGAGATGTCAAGGACAACCTCTGAAGACAGGTGCATGGTACACCTGCACAGTCAGGATGGTAAACAGGGAGAACTCCCTGCCATGCAGCTGGCCTGAATGGGGTTCCCAGCCAAAGCCGTACAGAGCCCCGGGGAGCCTCTGACAAAGGGATAACCTCCCTGCCTTCACCCACGTGCCCAGAGGTAAACTCAGGGAGTCAGAAGGTACCTGAAAAGGCCTCCCAGAGGGAGGCCAACAGGGAAGAGGCACTGCCCAGAGGTTTGGCCATGAGGGGACGGTGAGAAGAAAAAATTACTCACCATAGTAATGCTGTTTCTTCTAATGGAGTCTTGCTGAATTCTGACTATATGCAGTTAGCCCCAGCACTTGAACTGCTCTGGAGAGTAAAGGGTTAATTCTATGCAAAGGCATAGAACGTTGAGCTCCAGCTCGGTTTTCAAACCTCTGTCTGTGGTACTCTGAAGTGTAACCATCAGATTCTTATGAGCACTAAACTAACCAATTCAAAGGAAGAAATTGTTTCCAAAATTTTGTGCCAAATGGCAAAACAAAGCTTCAGGGTCAGAAGACTCGAGTCAAGAACACCCAAAAAGAACACAACAGGTAGTGATTTACCAAAATGCTTAATAACAAACTAAAAGAAACCCCCTAAGAAATGGAGGCATGTCCAGTACACCTCTGGGGTGCAGCACTGAGCCTGCCCCACTACATCCCAAACTACTAGGTTCCAGGAGGGGAGGCAGGGAGGGAGGTCAGAATACAGCAAGACTCCATTACTATGGTGAGTAATTTTTCTTCAAACAACTTGAAGTCTTGCTTGCTGTATTCTGACTATATGCAGACTACCAAGCAGTACCCCCTTGGAGGAAGGAGTCACAGAACCTATTTGGGGAACAAGCTCTGCAGCACAGCCGTGCTAAACCTAGCATCACTTCGTGACTGGACATCCAAAGAGTAATGCTTCGTAAAAGTGTGAATAGATTTCCTGGTAGCTGCTTTGCATATGTCCACTAAAGGTATAGCTCTAGCTGCTGTGACCGAAGCAGCTGTACCTCTGGTAGAATTAGCCCTCAGGCCTGAAGGAGGTTGCTTCCCAAGTTTAGAATAACAGAATTGAATACAAGAGACAAACCACCTGGCAACAGACCTCTTGGTGGCAGGTTTGCCCTTTCCCACTTCACCATAAGTGGGAAACAACTGAGAACAGTCCTTCCTATGGGCCTTAGTATGCTCAATATAGTAACGAAAAGCGCTTTTTACATCAAGACTGTGTAACCTTCGCTCCCCAGAGGAAGAATAATCAGTGAAAAACACAGGCAAAGACAGACTGGTGCAGATGAAAGTCTGACACCACCTTGGGAAGAAACCTCCTATTGGTGCGGAGGACCACCTTATCCCTATGAAAGGAAATAAAATCAGGTTCCACTGATAAGGCCTGTAGTTCACTGATTCTCCTAGAAGAGGTAATAGCCACCAGGAACACAGTCTTCCAAGTCAAGTATTTCAGTTTAGCTGAAGACAAAGGTTTAAAAGGGGGCTGCATAAGCTGTGCAGTACAGATGTTCCGGTCCCAAGAAGGGGTAGGCTCCCTAAAGGGAGGATTGACATGAACCAAACCTTTGAAAAATTTCTTAAAGACTGGATGAGAAGCTAAGGAAGAGCTCTTACCAGCAGAAAGGAAGGCAGACACAGCTGCCAAATGTACCTTGAGAGTAGTAGGCCAGAGGCCTAAACCATTAAGATGCACCAAATAATCCAATACAGTGGCAATACCAGCCAACTCTGGCTTTGTATGCCTCTGGGAACACCGAAACCCAAATCTTTTCCATTTGGAGTTGTAAGTCATTCTAGTAGCAGGTTTCCTGCTAACTTTTAAAATATCCATAACTGACTGAGAAAGGTTCAAGCTTGCATATTCTAGCTCTTCAACAGCCAGGCCTTGAGCCTGAGAGTCTGAAGATTGGGATACAGAGTCCTTCCCTGAGAGGAGGTGAGGAGATTGTGTTGTCTGGGAAGACACAAGGGCAGTGTTGCTGACGGTGACAACAGTACAGGATACCAAGGCTGTCTGGCCCAATCTGGAGCCACCAGAATCACCTTGTAAGGTTGAGACCTGATTTTGATCAGGACCCTGGATATCAGTGGAAAAGGAGGAAAAGCATAAAGAAACCTGCTTGTCCAATTCAGTAGAAGAGCAACCTGAGGGACAGGGCCCAGAAGAGGTGGTCTGCAACAATAAAGAGGAAGTTGATGATTGTCCGGGGCTACAAAGAGATCTATCTCTGGAGTGCCCCATCTCTTGACGATGGCTCAGAGAACTAGAGAATTCAGGGACCATTCGTGATGACCCTGGGAAATTCTGCTCAGAGCATCTGCTAGAATGCTGTCCTTCCCTGGGAGATGCACAGCCAGCAGGGAAGCTTGAAGGGAATAAACTAGAGACCATACCTTCATGGCCTCTGTGAACAAGGATGAGGACCGAGTGCCTCCCAGTTTGTTGAAGTACCACATGGCTGTGGTCTTGTCTGTCCTGAACAAAGGTTGATACTGTCTAAAGTGCCAGAAAGACAGCTTTTAATTCCAGAAGATTTATGTGCAGAAGGGACTCCTGGTGAGGCCAAGTTCCCTGAGCTGTAAGATGATCTAGGTGGGCTCCCCACCCCAGCAGGGAGGCATCTGTGGTGAGAGTCACAGAAGGGACCTGGCTGATAAAGGGGAAACCCTGTTGAAGATTGTCTTCCTCCAGCCACCACTGGAGGGCCTGGACTAGAGTCTGAAAGACTGGAACCAGTTTGGAGAGAGGATCCTTTTTCTGAGACCAGTAAAATCTGAGATGAAACTGTATATCTCTCATCTGAAACCTTGCTCCCTGAACTACTGCTGTGGAAGCTGCCATGTAGCCCAGCAGTTGTAGAAAGCGTCTGGCTGGACAAGACACTAGAGGACAAAACGAGGAGGCCAGAGTGACCAGTGACTGAACCCCTGAATAGTATCTATTTCCACCCCATTAAGGTGAGAAGCTGGGCTGGTTCTAGAACAGACTTCTCTAGATTTAGAATGAAACCCAATGATTCTAGAAGTCTTTGAGTGACCTCTAAAGCTGACTTGACTTGGTCTGAGGACTGGCCCACTAGGACAGTGTCGTCCAGGAATGGGAACAGAAGGATGCCCTATCTTCTGAGGAATGCCACCACTACTGCAAACCACTTGGTAAACACCCTTGGGGCAGATGTCAGGCCGAAGGGCATGGCCCTGAATTGATAACAGCCTGAGGGCAACTCGAACCTGAGGTACTTTCTGTGGGAATGTCTGATACGTATGTGGAAGTAGGCATCCTTGAGATCCAGGGAGGCTAGCCAGTCTCCTGGTCTCAGAGAGGGAAGAATCACTCCCAGAGTCACCATTTTGAATTTTGGTTTTGTCAAATGTCTGTTCAGGTACCTTAAATCTAAGATGGATCGCCACTCCCCTGTCTTTTTTGGGGTAAGAAGTATCTGGAATACAGTCCTTTTCCCCTGTGACAAAGAGGTACCTTCTCTACTGCTTGCAAAGGCAGAAGAGAGGAGACTTCTGCCTCTAAGGCCTTTGTCTCTAAGGGAGGAGGAGGACTGAAGGACCTTGCTCTTCTTCTTGGGAACCTTTTGAAACTGAAAGCAAGCCCCTGGCTCACTACTTCCAGGACCCACTTGTCTGAAGTAGTAGACTCCCAGGCCTGGGAGTAGTGAGCCAGCCTGCCCCCTACTGGGATTGGGGAGGCGACCCTGACACCTCAGGGTGTCTGTTTGGCAGGGGGCTTAGACTGAGTAGCTGATTTGGTCCTAGTTATCCCCCCATCTACCTCTTCCCCTAAACAACTACCTCTGCTGAAAAGAAGAGGAGGAGGCCTGAGCTTGGTAAAAAGGCCTGCCCCTGCCCCTAAACTGCTGCCTCTGAGGAGCGGTCTGCTTTTCTTTGGCTGCAGCACTCCTATAGGTGGTCCTGTACTTGTCCATCTTTTTCATGTAATTCTCTATTTGATCCCCAAAAAGAGAATTACCTGCTACAGGAAGATCCATGGCCTTAGCCTGGGTATTCTGTGAGAGGTTGGTACACCTAAGCCAAGCAAATCTCCTCATGGAGATAGATGTAGCCATGACCCTGCCTGGAATGAACATCATTAGAATCAACAGCAGCGTGGAATTGCACTTTAGATGCCTCTATACCATTTGCAGCCACCTGCTCCAGCTCCTTGGCTAGCTGGTGGGGGGGGGGGAAGGCATTCCAGCCAGTTCCAGAAGAAAAATTACTCACCTTAGTAATGTTGTTTCTTCTAATGGAGTCTTGCTATATTATAGACATTAGCAGTTTGTTCCAGCCTAGAACTGCCCTGGAGTGAAATGGTTAAAACCATTCCAAAATGGAATTTTGGCACGAGAGCAGCTCTATCTGTGTCATTTCAAACCTGAACTGTCAGATCTTTCGAGCCAAACTCACTAAGGTCTGTGTGGAAGCTGTAACCTACACTAGCCAAATGGCTACCTAAATAATAACAACCATTGATGGTCCCAACACCCAAGACTCAAGTCAGGGGACCAGAAATACTAACACCATTCTAATAATATGAAAATGGAACATAAGTATAATAAAACACACACACGCGTTCACATACACACCCCCCAAGTCCCAAAGGGGACAAAATGCTAACAGGACATAAGTAGTGCCCACTCTAAGTTGCCCGCACCCCACCAAGTAGAGGTTCTGAGAGGGGAGGTCTATAATATAGCAAGACTCCATTAGAAGAAACAACATTACTAAGGGTGAGTAATTTTTCTTCAAACAACATGAAGTCTTGCTATATTATAGACATGAGAAGAAATACACAACAGTACCTCCATGGAGGAGGGCAGAACCTACTTAGGAATAGGCTCTGAAGAACAGCTGTGCCAAACCAAGCATCTCTCCTGGCCTGGACATCCAGGGAGTAATGCTTGGTAAAAGTGTCCCGTTTTCCAAGTAGCAGCCTGGCAAATCTCTAATAAGGGATATCACTGGCAGCAGCTAGAGGCATAGCTGTACCCTGGTAGAATGAGCCCTCAAACTGGGCGGGGGCTCTGCCCACTTTCTGATAACAAATGGATACAAGACAATCCACCTGGCTATTGATCTCTTAGTGGCAGGTTTGCCTTTCCCAACTTCACCATAGGTAAGGAAAAGTTGGAGGATTCGAACCTGTGACCTTTGGTACGCTCTATATAATAACTAAGAGCTCTCTTAACATCCAGGCTGTGCAATCTCCTCTCACCGAAGAGAAGTGATCAGTGAGAAAAATACTGGAAGGAGATAGATTGATTAAGATGGAAATCTGAAACCACCTTAGGCAAAAACTTCCTATTAGTCCTAAGGACTACCTTATCCTATGGAAGAAATAAAGTCAGTCTCCACTGACAAGGCTTGCAATTCACTTATGCGTCTGGCAGAAGTGATAGCCACTAGAAAACAGTTTTCCAAGTTAGGAACTTAAGCTCTGCAGAAGACAGAGGTTCAAAAGGGTTACATTAACTGGGCAATGCAAACATTAAGGTCCCAAGCAGGGCCGGTTCCAAAAGGAGGATTAGTATGGAGTAATCCCTTAAAAACTTGGAAAACACAGGATGAGAGGAAAGGGGATGACTTTCCTGCTGACACAAAAGAACACACAGCTGCCAAATGAACTCTCAGGGTAGCTGGTCTGAGACCCAAGGAATTAAGATGTACCATGTAATCTAACAAAATGGGCAATTCTAGCAGATTCTGGGAAATATTTTCCAGCACACCAAATGGAAAACCTTTTCCATTTAGAACTATAAGTAGCCCTAGTGGAAGGCTTTCTGGAAGCCTTTAGGATCTCAAGAACACCCTGAGAGGGTGTAAATCAGCAAACTCTAACTCCTCAAGAGCCAGGCCTTGAGGTTGAGGGATTGAGGTCCGGATACCAAACCTTCCTGGGCACAAGTCAACAGATTGTGATTCCTGGGAGGCACAGGGGAAGATGGACTGTCAGAAACAGAAGGAGTGGGTACCAGGGCTGCCTGGCCCAATCCGGGCAATCAGAATCACCCTGCAAGGCTGAGATCTGATTTTGACTAGTACTTTGAATAGGAGAGGAAGGGAAGCATGAGAACTTCCCCCAATCCAGAAGAAGGGCATCAGGAACTAGACCCAGCACTGGAGGCCTGCAACAGAACAGAGGAAGTTTGTGATTGTCTGGGGCTGCAAAAGATCTATCTGAGGGATGCCCCACCTGGCAAAAACTATCCCCAGCACTTGAGGATCCAGGGACCATTCGTGATGGCCCTGGGAAATCCTACTGAGGGCATCCGCTAGGACATTGTCCTTCCTGGAAGATGAACTGCTATGAGGGAAGTGTTCAGGGAATAGGCCAGAGACCAACATCATTGCCTCGGTGCACAAGGTCAAGGCCAGTGCCCCCTGTTTGTTGATGTACCACATTGTTGTGGTGTTGTCTGTTCTGACTTGTATCACCTTGTCGTGGACAGATGCAGAAAAAGCTTGAAGAGCTAAAAGACAGCTCTGAGTTCCAGCAAATTGATGTGGAGCAGAGATTCCTGGGGGACCAGACTCCCTGAGTGGAAAGGTCGCCCATGTGGGCTCCCAACCCAGAAGGAAGCATCTGTAGTGAGAGTCAGAGTCGTGAGAAGGGAAATGAAGGGACCCCGCTCTTAAATTGCTCTGATCCTGCCACCACTGGAGAGCTAGGATCAAGGTTCGAGTCACTAGGACCAACTTGGAAGGGGGTCTCTTCTCTGAGACAAAAGGTTCTCAAGTGAAACTGAATGTCTCTCATCTGAAATCTGGCTCCCTGCACAACAGCTGTGGATGCAGCCATGTGCCCCAGGAGCTGCAGAAAGTGTCTTGCTGGTCGAGAGACCTGCAGAGTGAAGGAAGAGGCCAGAGCCACTAAATTCCTTACCCTTTCTGGGAAGAAGGCTCTGGCTAACTTGTGTCCAATTCTGCCCCTATAAAGGTGAGTATCTGGACTGGTTCCAGAACCCACTTTAGAGAGTTTAGCAGAAAACCCAGGGAGGTGAGAAGCTGCTGGGTGACCTGCAGGTGAGATTTTACCTGTTCTGGGGACTGACCTACAATGAGCCAGTCGTCTAGATAGGGAAAACAGCAATCCTCTGCCTCCTTAAGTGGGCCACTGCCACTGCTAGACACTTTGTAAATACCCTTGGAGCAGAGGTAAGGCCGAAGGGCATTGCTCTGAACTGGTAATGACCTGAGGGCAGTTCGAATCTGAGGTACTTTCAATGGGATCTTCTGATTAGGACATGGAAATAGGCATCCTTGAGGTCCAGGAGGCTAGCCAGTCCCTGGCCTTGAGGAAAATAAATCATTGCCAGAGTTACCATTTTGAACTTTGGTTTCAAAAGATGCTTGTTCAGATATCAGAGATCTAAAATGGGCATCCATTCTCCTGTCTTTTTGGGGTAAGGAAGTATCTGGAATACAGACCCCTGCCCTGATGCAGGGAGGAACCCTTCTACTGCTCTGAGCTAACAGGGTGGACCTCTGTTTCCAGGCGAGGTCTCTGAAGCACTTGCAGGTGAAAAAGTCTGCTTCTCAACTTGGGAAACTTTTGGCTGAGAACCAGACCCTGGCTTACTACTTCCAGAACCCACTTGTCTGAGGTTAAAGAAGCCCAATTCTGACTGAATAAGCCAGCCTGCCCCCACTGGTACAGGAGAATCGGCCCTGGGCACCCCATCAGGGTGCCTGTTTGCAAGGCTTTAGGCTGGGGGTGGGGCAGGTCTGCCCACCCTCGTCTGCCCTGCCTCTGAAGAAGCCCCTCTGAGCATAGGCAGAGGAGGCCTGAGTCTGAGTAGAAAGGCCTGTGAGCCTACCCCTACCCTAGGGCATGGCCTTTGAGGAGTGGCTTGCGCTCCTTAGCCTGGGCACTCTTGTAAGTAGTCCTATATTCATCCATCTTCTTCATGTAATTCTCTGTCTGCTCTCCAAACAGAGAATTTCCACCACAGGAAAATCCATAGCCTTAGTCTGGGTATCCTGTGACAAAGTATTACACCTGAGCCAGGCCAACCTACAAGCTACAGATGTGGCCATGACTCTAGAGAAACATCATTAACATCCACAGCAGCATGAAACTGAACCTTAGAGCTCAATGCCATCAGCAGCCACCTGTTCTAGTTCACTAGCCAGCTGCATGGGCCCTTGTGCCCAATGCATAACAGTATCCCATCTAGATTTCTGATACCTAGCTACATAAGCCATATAATTTGCTTGCCTGAGTCCCAGAAAGGCTGCCATATACTGTTTTTTGCCATGGCATCAATCTTCCTGGAATCCTTGTCAGGAGGATGTGAAGCCAAGGAATATTAGCTTTATCACAGGCAGCAGCCTGAACTACTAACATGACTGCATTGCTGAGAAAGGAATTCTGTATCAGGGCCTGACAATGTATACATTCTGTCCATCTTTTTATCTACAGGAGGCACAGAATTAGGAGCTTTTAAAATTTTAATTGTTTGTTTTCCTAAAGACTTATGTAAAGGAATAGACAATCTCCTAGACTCTGGAATATCCATCATTTCTACAAAATCAGGCTCCTCTTGCTCATCCACAGCCTCTTCTAAAGGAAGCTGGAGGGTTTCAGCAACTTTTATAAAACATAAAATGAGATGGGGACTCAGACAGCATAGGGGAGATTCTAAGGTCTGTCTGGGGAGATGTCGGTTCAATGGGCACCCCAGACCTTCCCAGCCACATTCATACTGTTCATAATCCTCCTCCCCTCCTCTGGTTCATAAAATTCCTCAATATCATAATCCTGAACCACTGGGACCGGACAAACTGACCTTTACCAGATAGTGGTGGTTCGGACGGACCCTGAGACAGTGACTGGACAATTTGTATGGCTCTTGCTATCTCTGCAGCAGTTGGAGAAGAATTTTGGACTCCAGACCTGCTGATTTTCTTGTTTTCTTTACTGGAATTGGTTCCTCAAAACCAGCTTTTCTTTTGCCGAGAGAAGTCTGGCCCTGGTCAGAGGCACTCCCTGGTTCGGTTGGCACCGAACCGGGCTGCCATCCGGTCAGCGGACTTTTTGGCCTCTCGTTCCCTGAGCCTGCCCAATCTTTTTTCCAGGGTGGCTGCAGGGAAATTCTTACATACCTGGCAGTCTGACTGGAGGTGGTCAAACCCCAGACAATAAACACATGTGGTGTGTGGGTCAGCCTTAGCAAAGACTTCCCCACAAACATCACAGTGTTGAAACCCAGTGGGCCAGGTTTTTCTTTTGGGTTTCTCAGACATAATGCCAGCCTAACCAAAAACTTGCCCTTTTAACGGCAGTGCCAGGCAAGACACCCTTATCGGTTCCTAACCCGTGTTCACGGGTATTGGAAAAAGCGTAATAAATCCATTTTTTTAGAACCGATAAGAACGGGAACACGCACTCTAAAATAGTAACTTTTAGTTTTAAATGAGTTTTAAACCACTGATCGGTTCAAAACCGAACCGATAACCACAAGTTCCACACAGACAAAACCTTCATTTACTTACGGTGACCACAGATGAGAGCTTGAACCGAGCGGTTTTGGTTAAAATAAACTATTCTCGGTTAAATCAACCGAGAAAGCACTTTTTAAACCGAAATGAACCGAGCAGAAGGAGAAATCTCCGGGCGACTGTTCACTGAGGCGGAGTAAAGAATCTGACAGTTCAAGTTTGAAATGACACAGATAGAGCTGCTCTCGTGCCAAAATTCTATTTTGGAATGGTTTTAACCATTTCACTCCGGGGCAGTTCTAGAGCTGGAACAAACTGCTAATGTCTATAACATAGCAAGACTTCATGTTGTTTGAACCATCTCCTACATAGATTTTTGGTACCTAACTGTATATGCCATGTAGTTAGATTGTCTGAGTCCCAAAGAGGATGCCAAATACTGTTTTTTTGCCATGGCATCCACTTTCCTGGAATCCTTGTCTGGGGGGCGAGATGCTAGGGGAATGTTAGCCTTGTCACAGGCTGCAGCTTGTACTACCCCAACATGGCTGCAGGGATTAATAAGAATTCCGTCCCAGGACCTGACAAAGTATATCTCCTGTCCATTCTTTTTTCCACAGGAGGTATGGATGCAGGAAACTGTAAAATGTTTTGTGTCTGCTTCCCCAAGGATTTGTGTAAGGGGATAGACACCCTTTTCGACTCTGGTACATCCATCATCTCCAAGTAGTCAGGTTCTTCCTGATCCTGTTCAGCCTCTTCCAAAGGAAGCTGAAGAGTCTCTACCACTTTCTTGTAAAACAAGAAATGGGAAGGGGACTCAGAAAGCCTGGGAGGAGAAGCCTGAGAGGGCATGTCTGGGGAGATATCAGGCTCTACCGGCACATCTAGGCCCTCATCCTCTTCATCGTAATCTTCCTCCTCCTCCCAATCGCCCTCATAGTAAGCTTCAGGCTCTATATCTGAAGCAGATATTTCCGACCGAACCGGCCTGCTTTGAACCGAAGCCGGTTCGGTCGGAACAAGCAAAAACAATTGGACTATCGAAATCGCTTTGCTATCTCTCTTCAGCGGTCGGATCATGGGAGCGGATCCAAACCGCTGATTTTCTTTCTTTTACTCAGAACTGATTCTGCAGAATCAGCTCTCCGTTTGCCCCAGGAGGTATCGCCCAGGTCAGTGGGCACCTCCTCAAGTTCGGTCGCAACTGAACCGGACTGGCCATCCGGGTCAGCGGACTTCTCGGCCTCCCTCTCCCTCAGCCTACTCAAACATTTATCCACAGTGGCTTTGGGAAAGTTCTTGCATATCAGGCAGTCTTCTATGAGGTGGTCACACCCCAGACAGTACACACATACGAGGTAAGGGTCGGCCTTAGCAAAGGCATCCTTACACTCGGTACAGTGCTGAAACCCAGTGAGTCTGGTTTTCTTTTTGGGTTTCTCAGACATGTCTTCCAATCTAAAGTCACCCCAAACAGCGGTTAAGCCAGGCAACTACAACTTATTGGTTCCAACCAGGTCATAGGTCGGTTAAAGAAATCCTAAAAGCCGGATTTTTTTAGGAACCGATAAGTACCGGAAAAAAACACAGAGTCAACAAAAAATACAATACACTACAGAATGGGTTTCGGTTCCAAACCGGACCGGACGGCAAAGAACCGGAAAAAAACAATTTCTTTAAAAAACAACCACTACCTACAACTACCACTTACTGGTACCAAGACAGAGGTAAGAATACCGATATTCTGATGAAACGGTTTGAAAGAACCGACCAATTCGAACTATTACTGAACCGCAGTGCAGCAGGGATCTCCAGAGCAACTTCACAGTTAGGCAGAGTAAGAAATCTGACAGTTACAGTTCAGAGCACCACAGACAGAGGTTTGAAAACCGAGCTCAAGCTCAATGTTCTATGCCTTTGCAGAGAGTTAACCCTTTACTCTCCGGAGCAGTTCAAGTGCTGGGGCTAACTGCAGATAGTCATAATACAGCAAGACTTCATGTTGTTTGAAGGAAGCAGTAATGAATGGTGAAGCTATCTAGGAAGATCAAGAATTATGGTGAGTTCGTAATTTTCATTTCTTCCCGAGATCAATCTTCACCATTCATTACTGGTGGATGAATACCCAGCACCTTAACTGTGGCGCTGGTACCTCTGAGGGCTGAAATTCCCCTAAGCCTCCTGTTGGGGGGGGGGGGAAAGAACAGAGAAGAGGGGTCCACTCATGGGCCTGGCAAGACTGGTCAGAGTGAGGCACAGACTCACGATGCCTGGGAGAAGGAAGGCACCCCGTCAACTCGTGCCTCACCCTACAGGAAAAGAAACAAGCCCCCTAGAAGGGAGAGGCAATCACCCTATGCCAGGCCAGGGATGATAACCTAGAAAGGTGAAGCCACACCATCTGCCTAATGCAGACTGCAGTTCCTGCCAGTCTGGAAGCCACCTCGTTGGCATCATAAGATGCCCTTGCTTGGTGCCTCACTAGCTCTAGACTGCGTGCAGTAAGGCTGATGGCCTGCCTGGTTGCCTCTGAGTCAGGCAAGCATGCCAGCAGTGTTCCAGCATCATCCACAGGTGCCTAGCATAGGCAACCTGATGAGCAGAGATACACAGAAGAAGGCACGCTGCTGAGAAAACCTTTCTACCCCAGTGGTCAAACTCGGCTGAGTTGGACTCTGGGGGGGGGCGGTCGTGCCTTGGGTGACAATGCCTGGAAGAGGTATCCAGGAGCTCCACTTCCGAAGAGGGGTGGGGCATAGCACCTGGAGACCCAAGGGGTGCACAATACCTGCACTGACAGTCCCTTGGGGCTGGAGAAGGGGCAGAGGGATGCTGCCAGACCTGAAGCGATGCCTCCATGAAGGGATGAGGCCATGGAGGGATGATGAGGTTTTCAGCGCTAAATTCCCCAAGGAACGTACGCGTCACATGGTCAGGACTGCAACTTGCAAAGTGTGAGACGGAGCTCCTCTAGCATCCCCAACAGGAATCCCTGATAGCTGGTGACATCAGCATCTGAGGACAGGTGGACAGAGGGATCCTCTTCCTCAGGGGAGGAAGATGAGGGGGCTGAGAAGCCCAGTTCAGAATCTGGGGTGGTTGGAGGCTCAGGTCCAAAAATGACCTCTCTTTAAGATAGCAAGGGAAGGCAGCCACTGATGTCCTGAACTGTTCCCAGGTCACTGGCCACAAAGGCCTGGGAGTATAAAAGGAGGAGGCAGAGAAACAGATGAAGGGGGAGAAGTTTGGTGAGCCAGAACAGGACCTCTGCTAGGGCTATGAGACAGCGCAGGGGACCCTTCTCAAGGAGGGGGGCTGTGCAACTCACCCACTGCAGGACGCCAAACCAGACAGGGGTGGCCAAAGTAGTGCCCGTGGGAGAGGACCCCTAGGTGAGGCGATCAGAGCTGGTCTGTCCCTTGCGGGCGGCCCCTGAACCCACCAGTTCCGGAGAGGAGAGAAGGATCAGCACTGTAGCTCCTCCCAGAGCCAGCAGTTGCCCTGGAAGAGGGCCTGTGTGCCAACCTCGACCTCTCACCCTAACCTCACTGGATAGGGACCTGCTCTGCAGCTGGCCCCTAGTACTGGAGACAAGGGGCTCCAAGATAACTCTGGTACCAAAAACGGTGCCAGAAACCATCTCAGAACCAACCCCGGCACCGGAATCCAATTCAGCACCCAGCACAGCGCCGGAGTCTGCACTGGACCCTAACCCAGTGCCACCCTCGGCGATCTCTTTTCCGGTGCTGGAATCGGCACCGGCAGTGCCCCTGGCACTGCAAGTGACACCAGAGCCCACAGAGGAGAAGGCCCCAAGGGCAGACCCAGAAAGGATGGCGGCTGACCCTGCTGTACCGGAGGCCGAGAGGCTGGGTGTAGGAGAGCGACAGGACTCTAGGGAGATGGGCAGCAAACTGGGGTCATCCTGATCATCCTCCTATGAAGAGGAAGAGATCAATGAGACTGTCAAAGATGACACCCTCAAAACTCTCCCTCTCCCGGTACTGCGAACAGTACTGGCAGGGGACCCGGTGCCGAAAGCAGCACTGCCTTGCTCACTGGCACCAGCAGGTGGCACTGAGGGCTCTGCCAGCTCGGGACGAGCCATGAAGCTGCAACCACGACACCGAGGGTGTCCATGCCTCCAAGGAGGCAACAGACCATGAGGGGTGCTCAGCCAAACCCCCCCGGGGTATGCTGACTGTCCACCTGACCCCTCACGCAGGCCTTCCATTTCAGCGAGACTAGAATCGGTGGAGGTCTGCTCCCCCTCAGTATGCATAGTGTTGGAGGGAGACCTGGGGAAAGAGCCCAAAGTCCTGGCCTTGGTGTCCGGGGACCGACACCGCCCTCCAAAGGTGAAAAGATTCCAACCCACCTTCAGTGTGCGCAACTCAAGGACCCGGTGGTCCATGGAGAAGCAGGCGTTGCAGCTGTCCATGTCATGAGATGGACCCAGGCAGGTTAAGAAATCATTATAGCAGTCCGTCACTGTCTATGGCCTGCCATAGGGGCCCCGACACATAGGGGCATGCCTCGTCTTTGATTTCGAAGAAGACCCCGAACCGGACATATTGCGCATGAAAAAACAAAATAAAACACAGAACAGACTTGACACTGCAGTACCTGACAGAAAAGAAACAGAAGGAATGGTTTTACTGGTTTTCTGGAGTCGAAGGAGGTCTACAGCATCAAGTGAGCGGCGGCAGCAGAACTGGTGCAGACGAAATTCAAGAACAGCTTCAGCTCCCCACAGGTGATGCAGCCTCGACAGCGGGAAAAGAACTGAAGTGGTGAAGGGGCCGGCATCGGTTACAGGCCAACTCGTCAGCACCACGTAAGACGTCAGCCTCAAAGGTGTCATCATCCTCGATGTTGGCCCCTCCTCCAGGAATAAGCTGAAAAGCTTAAAGCTACAGGCTTCCCGCAGAGGTCTTGTGCCTCCAGCTGAAATCCCACCAGTAATGAATGATGGGAGATTGATCTCAGGAACATCTTCTATTTGAACCTTGTATCCTTGTTGACCCCCACCCACCGTGTAAGGCAGAGCTCAGTTTCTTATTATTTTGAAGTACCCTACTATAATTGCCTGGGCTCTGTCCTTATTAATACACTTGGTATTGGTACTTCAGCTGAAAGGTGCCTGTATTGTAGGGAAGCTAATGGGAGTCTACTCTCAAGGAGAGATTGGTGATATTTATGGAGGAGAATGGGCTCCAAGATGATATGCAACATGGATTTGTTGCAGATAGATCCTGCCAGACCAACCTGATCAACTTTTATGACTGGGTGATACATAGACAGTGTCGGCAGATAAGGGCCTATGGCCCACCCAGTCTGCCCATTTGAACTTGTAAGTTCAGTTTGTTTTCCTAGAAGTCTGTTGCCCCTTATCCCTGACCTCCAGAATTCCTTTATGTCTATCCCATGCATTCTTAAATCCCGTGATTGTTTCAGCCCCCACCACTTCTGGTGGTGACAAGAGCACTTGATAAGGGCCATGAGGTGGATGTCTTGTATTTGGACTTTAGCAAGGCCTTTGACTCGGTGCCTCATGCGAGGCTAATCAGTAAACTGAGGGTCCTGGGAGCTGGGGAGAAGTTGGTAGGATGGGTTAGGAGCTGGCTGCAAGACAGGCAACAGAGGGAAGTGTTGGGGGGGGCGGGGGGCTCCAGTCTCCCCGAGCTGTCACCAATGAGGTCCCACAGGGCTCAGTACTCGGGCCAGTGTTATTCAATGTCTTAATTGGAGACAGAGCAGATGGGATCAAGAGTAAAATCAGCCTGTTTGCTGTTGACACGAAGATTGGTGGGGTGGTGGACAGTGAGGAGGTGAGGCAGGTTCTGCAAGATGATCTGGCAAAGCTTGAGCGCTGGTCTGACAGTTGGCAGATGAGATTTAATGTTAAGAAGTGTAAGGTCATGCACTTGGGAGTGAGAAGCCAGCTCGGCTACTGGCTGGGGTGCAGTTATCCACTTCAGTGGAGGAGAAAGATCTAGGGGTACTAATTACAGGGGACATGAATCATTCTGCACAGTGCAGAAAGGCAACAACTAAAGCTAATAAAATGCTGGGGTGCACTGCCAGAGGGATCCACTTCTTGAAGGAAGGAAGTCATTCTACCATTGTACAGGTCGCTGGTGAGACCACACTTAAGAGTACAGTGTGCAGTTCTGGCGCCCATACTTACAAAAAGACATCAATCTACTGGAGGGGGTACAGCATAGGGCGACAAAAATGATCCTAGGCCTGGGGGACATGCCATATGAGGAAAGACTGAGGGAACTCAACATGCATTCCCTGAAGCCAGGGTATGAAATTTGTGAAAAAAAGTACATGCCCAAGAAGAAAAATGTACATGCCCAACAAACTATTTACATGCTGTCCCTTAGTTTACATAATTCTAGACATCATCTTCACTGGACCAAGCACTTTCGTTTTCATCACCACCACTAGGGCTGGCAGAAGCAGCATGCAGTGACAGTGTTCTGGAGCCATAAGCTTTGGTAGTGGGTCTTCTTTTGCCATTTTTCCACCACAGTGATATGGCACCTTGAGGGTTATAGTCAGTAAGCTGGGGTCCATTCAGAGATATAGACATTAGGTTGTGTAGGGTGTCTGGGCGTAATCCAACCCTCCAGTCATTTTTTATTCTTCCCAACAGAGAGAAGCCTCTTTCTGCAGCAGCAGTGTGAACAGGAATCAGGAGAATGATTCTGACAATGGCCAGCACATTTCGAAATTATTGATCCTGCACATCCGCAAGAATCACTTTCGGCCACAATTTCAGAGACTTACAACTTTCAACAGACAGCAAGTGAAGTATGTGCTTTTTTAAGTCTAGCCACTCCAGCAGTACCAAAGTAACATCAACTCCACGAGACTCTAGGACCACTTTATAGTGATCAACAATTGTTTGAATTGCTTGATCTCCATAGAAACATAGAATTTGACGGCAGATAAGGACCGCTTGGCCCACCCAGTCTGCCCATTTCCATACCTGATGGATAAGCTGCAGATACTAGTTAACCAGCAGCCTACTTCTTCCTACCCCCACCCCCTAGAATTGCCTTATGACTGTCCCATGCATGCTTGAATTCCACCACTGTTTTTGACTCCACAACCTCGTCTGGAAGGCTGTTCCATGCATCCACAACCCTCTCTGTGAAAAAATACTTCCTTAAATTACCTCTGAGCCGCCCCCTTCTATCTTCAAATTGTGCCCCCCTGTTCTTGCACACCTCTTTTTTTGAAAGATGCTACCCTCTTGGACTTTGTTGATTCCCTTGAGGTACTTGAAAGTTTCTATCATGTCCCCCCTCTCCCTCCTTTCCTCGAGGCTATACATATTAAGCTCCTTAAGTCTCTCTTCATATGTCTTCCGGTGCAGACCCTGCACCATTTTAGTTGCCCTCCTCTGGACAGCTTCCATCCTGTCTATGTCTTTGCGGAGATTGGGCTCCAGAACTGCACGCAGTACTCAGATGTGGTCTCACCAGCTGTCTGTACAGAGGGATAATAACTTCTTGTTTTCTGCTGGTGATGCCTCTCCCTATGCATCCCAGTATCCCCAAGCCCTCCTTGCTGCCCTCTCACATTGCTTGCCCACCTTTAGGTCATCTGATATGACTACCCCAGGTCCCTTTCCATTTTTGTTGTTATTAGTATCTCACCCCCCATTGTGTACTCTTCCCCTGGGTTTTTGTTTCCCAGGTGCATTACCTTGCACTTCTTAGCACTGAATCTAAGCTGCCATACATTTGACCATTCCTCTAACCTTGCCAAGTCCCTTCTCATCCTTTCCATCCCACCTTGTGCATCAACTCTGTTGCAGATCTTTGTGTCATCTGCAAAGAGACATACTTTCCTTCCAGTCCCTCTGCAATGTCGCTTATAAAGACATTGAAGAGGAACGGTCCTAATACTGAACCCTGTGGTACCCCACTGCTAACCCCCCTTTTTTCAGAGTGGACTCCATTTACTGTTACTCTCTGTGTCCTATTCTCCAGCCAGTTCTATACCCAGGCTGTCATCTTGGGACCCACTCCCAGGCTGGCTAACTTGTATATTAATCTTTTGTGTGGGACTGTGTCAAATGCCTTGCTAAAGTCTAGGTAGCCCATGTCCACAGCCCCTCCCTGATCTACTACTTTGGTCACCCAGTCAAAGAAATCTATCAGATTTGTCTGGCATGACCTTCCGCTGTTCATCCATGCTACCTTGGGTCCTGTGCCCTCTGGCCTCTAGATACGCAACAATTCTTTCCTTCAGAAGTGATTCCATCATTTTCCCTACCACTGAGGTTAAACTAACAGGTCTGTAGTTTCCTGCTTCTGCTTGCTCCCACTTTTGTGAAGAGGATCACATCTGCCCTCCTCCAGTCCTCAGGTACCACCCCATCCTCCCATGATTTGTTAAAGAGGGTAGTCAGTGGTGTCACTAGTTCTATCCTTAGTTCTTTTAGAATTCTGGGATGAATCCCATTAGGCCCCATTGCTTTGTCCACCTTCAGTTTTAAGAGCTCTTTCAGAACTCTTTCTTCTGTAAATGGGCTGGTATCAACTTCTGTATCCAGAGTGTTTCTACTGTTTGTTTTAGGTACCTCCCCCTCTTCCTTTGTAAATACTGAGCAAAAATATTTGTTTAGTATCTCTGCCTTTTCACAGTCACCTCTGCCACCCTCCCTCCCTCCCTTTATTAAGCCTCACTATCCCTCCTTGGTCTTCCTTTGCTCCCTGATGTACCTATAAAAGGTTTTATCCCCCTTCTTAACCGAGTTGGCCATCTTTTCCTCGGTTTGGGCCTTTGCTGTTCTGACTGCCTTTCCAGCTTCCTTTTGCTTTAACTGATACAGTTCTCTGTCCTGTTCCTTCTGTGATTCATTGTACTTCCTGAATGCTTTCTTTTTCTCTTGAACCTTCACTTCCTTTAAGAACCATAGTGGTTTCTTACCTCGTTTCGTTTTGTTTATTTGCTTTACACAAAGGCTTGTTACCTCTGTGATGGCAGTTTTTATTATTCCCCATTGTTCTTCCACCCCTCCTTCCTGCCCATTTGCTAGTGCATTCCTTAGGCACTCACCCATTTTGGCAAAGTCAGCCCTCCTAAAATCCAGTACCTCTGTCTTTGTATGGCTTGACTCTATTGCTGTGTTTATTGTGAACCATACTGTTCGATGGTCGCTAGTTCCCAGATGGCTACCCACTTCTACATCTGTGATCCTCTCTTCATCTCCGTTTGAGAGAACCAGGTCTAAGATTGCTCCCTCTCGAGTGGGCTCCAATACTAGTTGTCTAAGGCATGCCCCCTGTAGGGCATCCAGAATAACCCACTCTTAGAAGTGGCAGCTGCAACTGCACTCCAGTTAACATCTGGCATATTCAGATCACCCATCAGCAATATCTCCCTTTATCTGCCATTCTAAGTATACTTTCTATCATTTCCTTGTCCATTTCCTCCCCTGAGAGGTCTGTGCTCTAACCCTGTGCGAATTGTGGTGCCATTGCCTGCCTCCAAATTGACCCACAGTGCTTCTTCTCCTCCCTGTTTACCCTTTTGTTCTGTTGCTTTGATTTCTTCTCTTATGTAGAGAGCTACTCCTCCTCCTCTTTTACCCTCCCTGTCCCTCCTGTAGATAGTGTATCCTGGTATGTTTACGTCCCAGTCATGGTTCTGTGTGTACCATGTTTCTGTGACTGCCACAATATCCAGATCTTCCTCCTCCATCAAGGCCACTAATTCATATTCACAATCCATATGTTTGAAGTGCCTCTGTGGATGTTGGCCAGGACTGAAAATTTAAAGCTCTTGCAGCTAGTAGCACTTTATTGGTCATGAAGGACTGAAAGCGAGATTCAATGTGCTGTGATGTTTTCTGAAGGACTTTTTTGATCTCTGAAATCGTGGCTTCTACAATGTCTGAAGGAGAACCTGATCTGTGACGGCTAGTTTCATTAGTTAAGTCAACACTGTTGTACTGAGTTAGGTTCTGTTTACAGATGTAAGTGTTATGGTGAAGAGTTTCTTGATTTCAGAGACCATTTAGTTTTTTGATTGTGCTTTCTACTCTGCTGTGAACTTTTTCAACAGTGGCATTCTCTTGCTGAAAGCACAGACTAAGAGCAGATAAGTAACCAAAAAACACTTTCAGAAAGTTCATGTATATAACACCTTTTAAAGTCTTAAGCACTTTAAGTATTCCTAGTGCTTTCTGGCCATGATCCTGCTTGTTTGTCAGTGACACATGTTCCAGGTGAGGCACTAATGCAGCCCAGTTCCTTTCAAGAGCAGAAATGGCCCGTTCTCTGTGTGCAAGCCACCTAGTGCCACCAGTGTTAACTGGTTTGACCACATTAATATTTAACAGGGATCCTGTTTCCTGTAGGCCTTTCCAACTTTTGGTGACCTGTGGTAAACAGAGTAAATGTTCAGCAGAAGTTGTTCTAATGACTTGTAAAGGGACAGTCTCTGAACGAATCCTTAATAGCAAGCTCTAAACGATGTGCACAGCAGTGTATGTCAATGAGGTGTGGGCACTGAAATCTTGCTTTATTCGACTAAGGACACCTGAAGTGCTCCCCAACATTAGCAGCACCATCAGATGCCGCACTTATCAGCTTATGTTTCCAACCACCATCCTTTAAACCACCTTCACCCTCTAAAGCATTAATCACAGCATTTAAAATGCTTTCTGAATTAGGGACACTGACTGGTTTCAGTGCAAGAAATCGTGTTACAGGTAGGCCATTTTCAAAACACGTACATAAATGCCCCTCCTCAGTCACACTTTTATCTGTGCAGGAATCAACAAGAAAAGAAAAGAAGTCATTGTCTTGTAGTAGACTAGCAGCAGTGCTTTGAATATCTTGGGCAATATAGTGAATGAAGACACGGCATTGCTTGTCACTACTGTAACTGTGACTCATAGCATCATCCCCATGATTTCTTCTTTGTAAATCTATCAACCCAGGAAAATCCCTGAAAGGCCTTTCGGTCCTAGCAATGTAATATGCAGTGCAGAACAATTTACAAATTTGATCCATTTCTTTTTGTTCCATAAATTGTATGGATTTCTCTATTGGTCTTTCTCCAACTTTTGTTTTATTTGCAATGTATGCCATCTCAGCATTTTTGTGTGCTATGGACACTTCATGTGCTGAGATAATGTGTACTCTAAAAGTACTGCATCCAGTTCTGAAATGATTTTTGCTTTGGCTTTTATCACAACTCTGACACCATCTACACAACATGGCACATTTATCTGTGTCATATGTAAGCCACTTCCTGCCCTTTTTCCAGGACTCCTGAAATTATCTAACTTTCGGGGCCTTAACCTGGCTTTCAGTACAAGCAGTAGCACTTGAGGAAACTTCAGTGGTCACAACAGTTTCACTGTCTGGGCAAGGAGTTGGTGGGGTTATAGCTGTGCCTGTAGTAGCTGTACTAGTACTTGGTGTTAGGGAATCCGAGTCAGCTCCCGCAGTCTCATCAGAACGCTTTCTCTTAAATCCAAAATTAAAAAGACTCATGGTGTCTGCCTGGTGGTTCGGAGCTGAACTTGTGAATACTGATTTTAAGAAAGTTTTATTTGTGTTACTCAGTATTAATAAATGCAACAAGGAAAAAAGTGTGTCTTGTCTTTTTTTTTTTATAATAAACTTAGCAAGAAAATTGTGTGTTGTCTGATTATTTGTTATAACGAGTGATAATGAAGACAGTATATAGATTTTAGATAGTCCACAGACAGCGTAGCTTACCAGCTTGTAAAAAGCTTGAGATTTTTTATAATATTCAGATTTTAGACAGTCCAAAAAGTACAGCGTAGAGCTTGTGAAAAGCTTAACAGATGTTTTTTTATACAGTATACAGATTTTAGATAGTCAACTCCTCATAAAGTAGCTTTATTATCATGTAAAAAAGCTTTTAAGATATATTTTTTCACATAACCTTTTTATTTAGATTTTCTGTAGTGTGTAAGCCACAGAGTAAAATTTTTTTAACAGATCCCCTAAATTTTAGGTAATCCACATATTATTTAGGTGTTCCAAGTCCAACTAGCTTTTAAAAAGCTTTTAAGAACTCAATAAGCTATTCCTTTTAATTAGATTTTCTGAGCCCGCAGAGTAGATGTTTTTGACAGATGGATCCCTTTGTATTTAGAGTTTAGGTAATCCACCACAGATTATTATTTTAGGTGGTCCAAGTTACAAGTAGCTTTTAAAAAGGCTTGTAGAATCTTAACAATTCCTTATTAGATTTTCTGCAATACACAGCATACTTGCTTGTTAAAGCTTTTTAAGAGATTCTTTAACACATACACTAAGTTTGTAAAAGTACAGTATAATTAGCTTTTTTTATACAGTTTATTACAAATAGTTTGAGTGTTTTTCAGTTCCCTTTCCAGCCAGCAACTGTGTGAATATTCAGACACACACTGACTATCACTACTAGTCTATATAATAGCTCCCTCCTCCTCACACAGTATTTAGTATCTAGCCCTCTTTTTTATAGGTAATTAGAACAGAGAAAATGTCTACAGTATCAGTATAAGCTGATCTTTATTTTTTTTTTTAGCTTCAGTTAGACAGAGATAGCTAAGCTTACTATATGTTAGTTTTAAATTCAGTTCCCTGCAATGTACCAAGTTTAGCTGACAGCAATTGTGTCTAGGAAAAAAAAACGTGCTGCAGAGATCAGAGAAGAAAAAATTACTCACCTTACTAATTGCTTTTCTTCTCATGGAGTCTTGCTATATTATGACAATTAGCAGGTAGCCACAGCACTTGAACTGCCCCGGAGAGGAAGGAGTTAACTCCAGGCTGACTGGAGTTCCAAGCACGAGCGCTTTGCTGAAAGCTCTATCTGGCTAGGTTCAAACTGAAACTGTCAGATCTTCTGAGAGCCAACACTAAGCAAAAGTCTGTGTGGAAAAACCTACACTAGCCAAATGGCTACCTACTAGTAGAATAACAATAACAGAAACAACAACAACAACAATATCACCCTAACAAGCACTATTAGGCCCCTCCCCAAAAGACAGAAGTCCAGGAGGGCCAAACATCCAACCAAAAACAGAAATACCTAGTTTTCCTAATCCTAAAGAAAGGAAAAAGGAAAAAGAGCTATAATGGCATGACACAGTTCTTGCACTAATTTGCCAACCCCTTACCCAAGTAGAAGTTCTGAGAGGGGCAGGTTTGGGTGAATGACATAGCAAGTCCATGAGAAGAAAAGCAAATTACTAAGGTGAGTAATTTTTTTCTTCAAACACCATGAAGCCTTGCTATATTATGACAATTAGCAGATTACACAGCAGTACCTCCATGGAGGAGGGCCAGAACCTACTTAGGAAATAGGCTCTGAAGCACGGCTGTGCCAAACCGAGCATCTCTCCTGGACTGAACATCCAGGGAGTAATGCTTGGTAAAGGTGTGAACTGTTTTCCACGTAGCAGCTTGACAGATTTCCAGAATGGGAATATCTCTAGCAGCCGCTAGAGATGCAGCTGTACCCCTGCTGGAATGGGCCCTCAGTCCTGAGGGGGTTCTCTACTCAGTTTTTGGTAGCAAATTTGGATACAAGAGACAATCCACCTGGCAATTGTCCTCTTAGTGGCAGGTTTCCCTTGCCAACCTCCGCCATAGGTAAGGAAGAGTTGGAGGATTCGAACCTGTGACCCTTGAGTGCGTTCAAATAGTAGCTTAAAGCTCTTTTGCGTCCAAACTGTGCAATCTCCTCTCACCCGAGGAAGAATGCTCAGTGAAAAATACTGGAAGGAGATGGATTGGTTAAGATGGAAATCTGAAACCACTTTAGGTAAAAACTTTCTGTTAGTCCTGAGGACTACCTTATCTCTGTGAAAGGAAATAAAATCCTTTTACTGACAGGGCTTGTAACTCACTTGTGCATCTGGCAGAAGTGATGGCCACTAGGAAAACAGTTTTCCAAGTTAGGAACTTAAGGTCTGCTGAAGACAGAGGTTCAAAGGGGGGTTGCATTAACTGAGCAATGCAAACATTAAGGTCCCAGGCAGGGGCTGGGTCCAAAGGAGGGTTAGTGTGAAGTAACCCTTAAAAACTTGGAAAACACAGGGTGAGAAGAAAGGGAGGCAGGCTTTCCTGCTGATATAAAAGCAGAGACAGCTGCCAGATGAACCTTTAAGGTAGCTGGCCTGAGGCCTAGGAATTAAGATGGACCAAGTAGTCCAGCAAAATGGGCAAATCAGCAGATTCTGGGACAATTTGCTTCCCAGAACACCAGATGGAGAACCTCTTCCATTTGGAATTATAAGTGGCCCTAGTGGAAAGCTTCCTAGAGGCCTTTAAAATATCAAGGACACCTTGAGAAGGTGTAAATCAGCAAATTCTAACTCCTCAAGAGCCAAGCCTTGAGGTGGAGGGATTGAGGTCGGATACCAAACTCTCCCTGGGCACAAGTCACAGGTTGTGGACCATGGGAAGGTCCAGGAGGTGGACTGTCAGGGACAGAAGCAGTGGGTACCAGGTTGCCTGGCCCAGTCTGGTGCAATCAGAATCACTTTGCAGGGCTGGGATCTGATTTTACTAACACCCTGAAGAGAAGGGGAAGGGGAAAGGCATACAGGAACTTCCTCCCATCCAACAGAAAGGCGTCCGAGGGACTGAGCCCATTACTGGAGGCCTGCAACAGAACAGAGGAAGTTGGTGGTTGTCTGGGGCTGCGAAAAGATCTATCTGAGAGAGCCCCATCTGGCAAGACTGACCCCAGCACTAGGGATTCAAAGACCATTCGTGATGACCCTGAGAAATCCTGCTGAGGGCATCCGCTAGGACATTGTCCTTCCCTGGAAGGTGAACTGCTACTAGGGAGGTGTTCAGGGAGTAAGCCAGAGACCACAACTTCATTGCTTCGGTGCACAAGGCTGATGACTGAGTGCCCCCCTGCTTGTTGATGTACCACATTGTTGTGGTATTGTCTGTCCTGACCTGAACTACTTTGTTCTGGACAGATGCTGAGAAAACCTGAAGAGCTAAAAAGACAGCTCTGAGTTCCAATAGGTTGATGTGGAGCAGAGATTCTGGGGGACCACACTCCTGAGCGGAAAGGTCGCCTAGTAGCGCCCCACCCCAGCAAGGAGGCATCCGTGGTGAGGGTGAGGGAATGAGAAATGGGAATGAAGGGGACCCCTTGTCTTAGATTGCTCTGATCCTGCCACCACTGAAGAGCTAGAATCAGAGTTGGGGTCACTGGGACCAATTTGGTTAGGGGGTCCCTCCTTTGGGACCAATAGGCCCTCAAATGAAACTGAATGTCTCTCATCTGGAATCTTGCTCCTTGCACTACAGCTGTGGAGGCAGCCATGTGCCCTAGAAGTTGCAGAAAGTGCCTTGCTGGTCGAGAGACCCGCAGGGTGAAAGAGGATGCCAGGGCAATCAGCTTCTCTACCCTTTCCGAGGGGAGAAATGCCCTGGCCAACTTTGTGTCCAATTCCGCACCTATGAAAGTTAGTACCTGAACTGGTTCTAGAACTGACTTTGGTAAATTCAGCAGGAATCCCAGGGAAGTGAGAAGCTGCTGGGTGACTTGCAAGTGGGATTTTACCTGATCTGGGGACTGACCCACAATGAGCCAGTCGTCCAGGTAGGGAAACACAGCAACCCCTTGCCTTCTTAAGTGAGCCACTACCACAGCTAGACATTTTGTGAATACCCTTGGAGCAGAGGTAAGACTGAAGGGCATTGCTCTGAACTGGTAGTGACCTGAGGGCAGTTCAACCTGAGGTATTTTCGTGAGAAGGCCTGATCAGGACATGAAAATAGGCATCCTTGAGGTCCAGGGAGGCTAGCCAGTCCCCTGGCCTGAGGGAGGGCAAAATCATTGCCAGAGTTAACATTTTGAACTTTGGTTTCAAAAGATGCTTGTTCAGGTACCTTAAGTCTAGAATGGGTCACCATTCTCCTGTCTTTTTTGGGGTAAGAAAGTATCTGGAGTACAGCCCCTTGCCCTGGTGACAAGGAGGAACCCCTTCCACTGCTTTGCAGTCTAGGAGGGAAGAGACCTCTGCTTCAAAGCAAGGGCCTCTAAAGGACTTACAGGTGGAAAATGTCTGGTTCTCATCTTTGGAAACTGTTTGAAGCTGAGAACCAGACCCTGGCTTACTACCTCCAGAACCCATTTGTCCGAAGTTAGGGACACCCAGTTCTGGCTGAAATAAGCCAACCTGCCTCCAACTGGTACAGGAGAATCGGCCCTGGGCACCCCATCAGGGTGCCTGCTTGGCAGTAGCCTTAGGCTGAGGGGTGGGGGACGGTTTACCTGCGCCCCGCCTACCTCTGCCTCTGAAAAAACCCTCTGTGCAAAAGCAGAGGAGGCTTGGGATTGATAAAAAGGCCTGTGGAAAGGCCTGCCCCTACCTCTGGGAGTGTGCCTCTGTGGAGTGGCATGCCGCTCCTTGGCCTGGGCACTTTTGTAGGTAGTTCTGTATTCATCCATCTTTTTCATATAATTTTCCGTTTGCTCTCCAAACAGAGAATTTCCCACCACGGAAAATCCATAGCCTTTGACTGAGTATCCTGTGACAGATTAGTGCACCTGAGCCATGCCAACCCACGGAAAGCTACAGAAGTGGCCATGACCCTAGAGGAAACATCATTAACGTCTACAGCAGTATGAAATTGAACTTTACAGGCTTCAATGCCATCAGCAGCCACCTGTTCCAATTCACAGCCAGCTGGCCATGGGCCTGCTAACTGCAACACTGTATCCCATCTAGATTTCTGATATTCTAGCCACATAAGCCATATAATTTGCCTGCCTGAGTCCCAAAGAAGCTGCCATATACTGTTTTTCAGCCATGGCATCAATCTTCCTGGAATCCTTATCAGGAGGATGTGAGGCCAGAGGATCTTGTCTGAGCTGCAGCTTGTACCACACCTACATGACTACACTACTCAGTGAGGAAGTCTGTATCAGGGCCTGATAAAGTATACCTTCTGTCCATTTTTTATCTACAGGAGGGACAGAATGAGGATTTTAAAATTTTGTTGTTTGCTTCCTAAATGACTTATGCAAAGGAATAGACAACCTCCTAGACTCTGGGATATCCATCATCTCAACATAATCGGCTCCTTGCTCATCCACAGCCTCTTCCAAGGGAAGCTGGAGGGTTTCTGCAACCTTTTTGTAAAACATAAAATGAGAAGGGGACTCAGACAGCATAGGGGGAGATTCTAATGGTCTGTCTGGAGAAATGTCCGGTTCAATGGGCACGTCCAGACCCTCCCAGCCACATACATAATGATCAAAATCTTCCTCCCCCTCCTGTGGTTCATAAAATTCCTCAACATCATACTCTTGAACCACTGGAACCGAACAAACCAACCTTTTGCCAGCTGTTGGTGGTTCGGCCGGTCCCTGAGACAGTGACTGGACAATCTGTATGGCTTTAGCTATCTCTGCAGCAGTTGGAGAGCAATCTTGCACTCCAGACCTGCTGATTTCTTAGATTTTTTACTGGGACTGGTTCCTCAGAACCAGCCTTCCTTTGCCCGAGAGTCGCCCCTGGTCAGAGGGCACTCCCTCTGGTCCAGTGGGTGCTGGACCGGGCTGGCCATCCGGGTCAGCGGACTTTTTGGCCTCTCGTTCCCTGAGCCGGCCCAATCTTTTCTCCAGGGTGGCTGCAGGGAAATTCTTACACACCTGGCAGTCTGACAGGAGGTGGTCAGCCCCCAGACAATAAACACATGTGGTGTGTGGGTCAGCCTTGGCAAAGGCTTCCCCACAAACATCACAGTGTTGAAACCCAGTGGGCCCGGTTTTTCTTTTGGGTTTCTCAGACATAATGCCAGCCTATCCAAAAACTTGCCCTTTTTATGGCAGTGCCAGGCAAGACACCCTTTATCGGTTCCTAACCGTGTCACGGTATTTGAAAACCCAATTTAAGAGATAGGTTTTTAGAACCGATAAGAACCGGGAACCGCACTCTAAAAGCCCAAGCTATTATTTAAAATTGTTTTTTAGCAAACCGATCGGTTCAAAACCGGACGATAATTAATTCCACACAGACTTTAAAATCCTGTACTTACGGTTTACCAGATAGAGCTTTGAACCAAAATGCGGTAAAATAAATACTTATTGCGGTTAAAATGAACCAAAACACTCGTTTGAACCGAGAAATGAACCGAAGCTGAAGGAGCAGATCTCCCGAGCACTGTTCAGTGAAGCGGAGTAAAGAATCTGACAGTTTCAGTTTGAAACTAGCCAGATAGAGCTTTCAGCAAAGCGCTTGCGCTTGGAACTCCAGTCAGCCTGGAGTTAACTCCTTCCTCTCCGGGGCAGTTCAAGTGCTGTGGCTAACTGCTAATTGTCATAATATAGCAAGACTTCATGGTGTTTGAATGGTTGGTTTTTACTGCTATCTGCCTCTCCTGCTGTAAATTTAGTGCTGTGCCAAACTTATAGAATTAAACTAGTATCAGGCACTATCTGGATGGATTGATTTAATTCAGATAGCTGGGGATGCCCCACAGGCAACCGTTTAAGTCAGTCTGCAAATGCAATGCTTCCCATCAATAAGACTGTCTCACTCTCACCCCCACACCAGAGTATCACATGGCTTTCTTTCTGCTGTCGCTGAAAACAGAGCACGGTCTGCAGGCAAAATTCCTGTTCTCTGCTGCTTCTGTTCTTTTGTCTCCCCTCTAATCTGTTATATTTATGTTCTTCTACAATGTCGATTTCCTCCCTTAGAGACACCTTCACGGTCTCACACACTCTCACCCTCTACCTCCTCTCTAACTCCCAAATATCCCTGCCTATAAACACTCCACTTCAGGAATCTTAATTTAACTAAACAGAGCTCTTAAAAGAGCTTTTGGGTCTTTTTTTTTTTTAAACACAAAGTTAGCTCGCAGTCTGAGCAGTAGACTCGCAGTCTAGAGGTACTGCATGGACAAGCGATTGTTTTCTCCAAACTCAAGTGACAGAATGGCACGCTGAACTGTGTACTCGCGTAACAGCGAGTTAAGGGGGTGGGTGAACGGTCCCAATACACCAATTGGTATCTGGCCAAGAGCATCGACGACGGACCTACGCATGCGGGTTGGCTGATGACTGTGCCAGTTAAATTAAGGGCACCACGATTTCAGTACTGTACTATCAGCTGACAGTTGCAAACGGCACACTCGTGATCACCTCAGAGAGCTGGCAGTGCGCCTGAGCTCCTCCAAAGGCTCCCCCAACCCTCTGAAAAAAAAAGATACAGAAAACCGCAATGACCAAAAAAAAAAAAAAAAAACACACAGTAAAAAAAAAAAAAAAAAAACGGAGCTCTGCACAAATACCACAAAACAGCAGTAGGTGTCCAGAGGTAAAAGCGCCTGCCCTGGGGCACCTAAGGTATAGGAATTTCGTGACCCTGCCTGAAGCATAGGAGGGAGAGAGGTGATATGATTGAGACCTATAAATATTTAACGGCATTAATAGGGTAAGTTCTGAGGACATTTTCAGACTGGGGGATACGAGAGGACATAACCTGAAATTGGAAGGAGGTAGATTCAGAGGAAATGAAAAAGCACCATTTCACAGAAAATTGGTGAAAACGAACCAACTGCTAGAAGTGATTTCGCGGCAACTGTGAGGCAGTTTAAGAGGGTGGGACAGGGTCATAAGTAAGGTCATAACTGAGGGGGAATAGGGGAAGGGGTGAAGGCAGTCTGGGGAGAATAACACAGGTGTTTTAGGGGGGAGGGGCAACTGCAGTAGATTAGACAGGGAGCTGCACACTTGAGCAGACTCGATTGACCGCTATGGCTTGTATCTGCTGGCATTTTCTTATGTTTGTATGTACGTGTTCAGATTAGTTTGGCTGCCATCCATTCCCTTTTATATCATATGAGATAGGGGGTGGCATACAAGTGAGCTAGGGCATCTTAAAAGATACTTCTAAGCAACAGTGCAGATGACATGGGCAACTGCACTAGACAGCCCCCCCCCCCCACACAATGCAGGAGAGGTATATGGATTACTCAATTTTGTGCTGGTTAATGGGGCCACATTTTGTTCATTTTTTTATTCTACAATTTTGGCAAGGAAAGACACACTAAGCTGAGGCTTGTTTCCATGTGCCTTCTGAGAGTACTGGGAAGTTAAGTGACTTGCTCATGGTCACGTTAATATCAGACCTTTTAAGTATGGACTCCCCACAGCAGTCCATGGGTATGTAACCCCTGCTGCATTTAGCCGGTTCCTCATGACTCAGAGTTCAGGAGGCAGGGTCCTCCCTCTCACCGCACCACCATCTAGAATGGCTGCCACTGTTTTTGCTACTGCATGGTTTTGCTGGGCCATACTGATCATGAGTCCTTTGTGAGGGCCTACCTAGTGTGTGGAGCGATTTTGCTGCTGTACTCTAATTTTAAACTAAGAGGTGTTTCCCATGGCCTGCAACCTCCCCCCCCCCCCGCTCCTAGCACTCCATTAAAGCTCCTTCTAGTCTGTTAAAAAATGGAAACACAGACAACGACAGCAGAAAAAGACCACAGGTCCATCCAGTGTGTCCTGAGTTCTCTATCTGCCCCATCAATTGCCATACTGACCTACTGTCCATGCAGTGTTTTATCCCTCCTGGTCCACCCCCCTCCACCCCCTACTGCAACCAACCTGAGCAATCACCAAACCCTTAATTCTGCCCAACCCACGCCTGAAACCATTTATGGCCTTGGTACCCACCACCTCCCCTGGCAGACTGCTCTACAGCTCCACCAGTGCTTCTGCAAAACAGAACCTCCACACATCTCCTTTAAACCTTCCCCCTATCAGTTTCCACTTGTGACCTTGGGTTCTTGATTCTGTACTCATGCTAAACAGTTCCCCATAGTTCACCACATTCATTCCCTTCAGGAACCTAAAGGTCTCTATCCTATTCCACCTCTCTCCCATGGAGTCAGCAAGACAGGAGCTTGGCAAGGACAGGGAGAAGGGAGACTGGGTGATAACTGGCAAGGGACGAAGGGTCCCCGCCCTTTGGGAAAGGGAAGACCACAGCATGTTTCCAGGGTTAAGGGATGGTGGAGGACTTAAAGGAGAGCTTTAGAATTAAGGAGAGAGAGAGGATAGGCAACAGCAGAGGCTGAGAGATATAAGAGTTTAAGGTCAAGGTCAAGGTCATCTGGTGAGGAGCCTTTAGAAGGGTTGAGAGAGAGGAGGGCCGTTAATGTCTCTTCAGGAGAGAAAGAAGTGAAGGAGAAGGAAGGGTGGGCACAGGAGGGCTGAGTGATATCGAAGGGAGGATAAGGGGAAGAGAGGGTTAAGGGGAGAGACTTTAGGATGGTAGAGGCACATGAAGTGTAGTAGGAGTTAAACTCCTGAGCCACTAAGTATGGGTCGGATACTATTAATGCTGAGTGCCAGCGGTGGTGGAGTCTGACAGGGGGGTGGAGAATAGAGAATGGACCACTTTCCAGAATTTAGAGGGGAGTTAATGTTATTTAGAAAAGAGGATTTAAATATTTGGACTTAGTTAACCTAGTAGCTTTTGTGCAAGCATTTCTTAGCCTGCGATAATAAATATAGTCTGATGGGAGCTGGGAGGCCTCATGTTAATTCCAAGCTTTATCACACTCCCTGAGGCAGGTCATTAGCTCAGGAGTGAACCAGGGATGGTGGTTACCTCGAGCTCTTGACCATTTGAGACGATCCCACGCATCCATTAAGATATGAGGGTTACTCACCTGTAATTGTAGTTCTAGGAGTGGTATATGGTGCAAATCCACACTTTGGCAGTCTTCCTTTCCCTTTACATTCTGCCAGAATGTCTCCAAGCTAAGCTCCTCCCACCCACCCACTCAAGTGGTATCCTCCTCAGGTCCACCTGTGACATCAGATCTTGCATGCTGGGAGCAGGGATTTGTGTGCCACTTGCCAGGGGAGGTCTGACAGTGTGTGCGGATGCGCACCACATACAACTAGAAATGGAAATTACATACCTACTGTAATTCTTGATCTTCTTGGACGAAGTCTCCACCACTCATTCACACTGATGGAATCTGCGCCAGAGACGCTAGGACCCAGCGGGAGCAAACATTTTTGCAAGAGGTCCGGCGCCAGAGGTGGGGCCGCAAGGAGCGGCACCGCGAGCCTTGGCTCATGCGGCAATGACTCTCTCGGTGTCGACCCTCCAACCGCCTCAGTACCTTTTTTCCGAGGAGGTGCAGCGTAACTAACCTAGAAGGATTAGCCTAACAAAAAACGGACATAAGATAGTCCGAACAACCAGTATAAGAAGGGTTAACAAAGAAGTCTTCACAGCCTAAACATTGAGGAACTGAAGACCAGCAACAGAGAGGTGAGCTCAGGGGATAGTGGGTGGGCGTGTGAATGAGTGGTGGAGACTTCGTCCAAGAAGATCAAGAATTACGGTAGGTACATCATTTCCATATCTTCCTGGACATAAAGTCTCTACCACTCATTCACACTGATGGGAGAGTACCGAGCTAATAATCCGCTGAGAGGGCGGAAAGAGATAAAGAGCTCACGTGCTTAGGACAGAAATCCATTAAGAATGGTCCTACCAAACGATAGATGTCGTCTGGCATGGACATCCAAGGCGTAGTGCTTAACGAAAGTATGCACGGAGCTCAGGGTAGCCACATTGCAAATATCTGCAATAGGCACGTTACGGATTTCCGCCAGAGATGCCGCAACTGCTCTGGCAGAGTGAGCGTACACTCTGCCTTCCAGCTTGACCTGTGCCATAGAATAGCAGTGGCGAAGGCATGCCACCAGCCACACTGAAATGCATCTGATAGCAACAGGTTGACCCAGCCGGGTCTCGCTGAAGGAAACAGAGTTGTTGAGCCTTGCAAATTTCTTTCGTTCTATCTAGATAGCACCGCAATGCTCTTAACATCCAGCGAATGAAGGGTACACTTCCCTTCTTTCTGGAAGTTCGCTAAATAGGTAGGAAGGACTAAAGGTTGGTTTATATGGAATTCTGAGACAGCCTTAGGAAGAAACTTAGGATGAGTCCTAAGAACTACTTTGTCCTTGTGAATTACAGTGTGAAATACAGTCTGTGACCAGCGCTTGTATTTCAGAAACTCTATGGGTAGAAGTAATGGCCACCAGGAAGGACGTTTTCCAAGTGAGGAACTTCAACTCGCAAGTGGCTAGAGGCTCGAAAGGTTTACGAGTGAGCATGTCTAGCACAAGGTTAATGTCCCAGGCTACAAACTGGACATCTAATAGGAGGTCTAGTATGCAGAATTCCCCTAAGAAACCTCTTAACCATGGGCAACTGAGCCAGCAACATGGAAATACCGGCTCATGATATGCTGAAATGGCACAAAGATGGACTTTGACTGTGCAGTACTGCAGACCTGTGTTTGAGAGGTCTAAGAGATACTCCAAGACTTTATTCAGTGGGCAGGAAAAAGGGTTCCAAGAGGATTTTGCACACCAGATAGAGAAATGCTTCCATTTAGCTGTGTAGAGTTTTTCTAGTGGCGGCTTCGCACAGCAAAGAATATCTGAAACTCTCACGAAACAGTGACCCTATTCACCTCTATCTCTTCAGGAGCCAAGCATGAAGGTGAAGTGACCTCAGGTTGGGATGGACCACAGGACCCTGGGTCAGAAGGTTCGCCTGAAGAGCGTTTTCTTGGGGAGGCGATTCAGACAGTCTGTTGAGTGCGGGAACCATATCTGCCGAGGCCAGAAGGGGCAATGAGAATCACTGCCCTCTGAGACTTCAATTTAGAAGTACCCTCTGAATAAGGGGAAGAGGAGGAAAAGTGTATAGAAAGAGCTTTGTCCACCGCAGCCTGAACGCATCCTGACAAAAAATGCTAGGTCCTGGATTTCTGGAGCAGAAGAGAGGCAGTTTTGCGTTGAGTGGGGACGCAAAAAGGTCTAGGTCTGGAGTTCCCCACTCTTTGAAGAGTGACCGAACGATGGTGAAGTCGAGAGACCACTCGTGAGGATCCACCTCCGTTCTGCTGAGATGGTCTGCCAGCTAGTTTTGTACTCCTGGCAGGTAAACTGCCTGAATCAGAGCCTTGTGCTCTAGGCACCATTCCCACACTCTCATTGCTTCCCTGCATAATGAGTAAGAGTGTGCAACACGCTGTTTGTTGATGTAGTACATCACTGCCTTGTTGTCCATTTGAAGGAGAATGTTCTTGTGACAGAGTATGTCCTCCAAAGCTCAGACTGCATAGAGGACGGCTCTCATTTCCAGGATGTTTATGTGAAGCTGAGACTCGTCCTGAGTCTACACACCCTGTGGGTGGAGATCCCGGCAGTGAGCTCCCCAATCCATCAGAGAAACGTCCGTGGTAATGGAGATCTGATGATCCAGAGGGGCGTAGGGACATCCTTCCAGAAGGTTGACCTCCTGAGACCACCAGGTGAGTGACCTCTTCAGAGGTTCCATCACCTTGATGAGAAAAGACTGAGGGTAAGTGGTTGGGGAGCACTGAGCATCCACTCAGAGGTTCTCATGTGAAGATGAGCCAAGGGTACAGTGAACACCGAGGATGCCATCAGGCCCAGCATCCACTGCATCGAGATAGCTTGAACCAAGCTGTGTTCTCTGATGTATCGGGCCATCTGTAAGATATCGCTCCTTCTGTCCTCTGGAAGAAAAGCCTTTGCACAGGAGGTGTTCAGAAGAGTTCCTATGAAGAGAAGCTTCTGGGAGGGCTGCAACTGTGACCTGTTGAGGTTCAGCAGGACTCCCATGGACGTGAGGAAGTCTGAGGCCGTGGCCATGGCCTCCAGAGTCTCTTGCCAGGAGGGACTTGCTAGGAGCCAGCCATCCAGATATGGGAACAGTTACATTCCGATTTTCCTGAGGAGCGCCGGGAGAATTGCACAACACTTTGTAAAAACTCAAGGCGCCGAGGATAGCCCAAAGGGCAGGACTCTGAACTGAGAGTGTTGAGCCAATGCCACAAACTTTAGGTATTTGTGGTGCTTTGGGTGTATGAGGATGTGTTGGTAGGGATCCTGCATGTCCAGGGAGGCTAGCCAATCATGTCAATGAATCAAAATTAGCAGGGCACCGAGTGATATCTTGAACTTTTCCTTGTGTAGGAACTTGTTTAACTTTCTGAGATCCAGAATGGGGCGCATGCCGCCGGTTTTCTTTGGGAACAAAAAGTAATGGGACTAGAAACCTGTTTCGCTGATCCAGCGGAACTACTCCTACTGCCCTGTTGTTCAGAAAACCTTGTACCTCAGAAGCAAGAAGGTCTGACTGTACCGCCGACAGCCTGGGCTGTCGTTTGGGAGGATGATCCAGAGGGGTTTCCGAACAATTGAGAGAGTACCCCTCGCGGATTATTCTGATGACTCATTTGTCTGATGTTATAGATTTCCACTGGTTGTAGAACCAAGTCAGATGTTCTTCCACTGCTGAGGAGGAGTCCCCCTCGGCAGCTGAGGTGGGACCTGGGCAAGAAACTCAGAAGGTGGCACTGGGCACTTTTGGGCCTTGTGCCTTCTGCTGTGTTTTCTTTTGCAGCTGAGGGTTGTGGTTTCTGTTAAAACCTCCTCTGCCTTTGCCCCGAAAGGACTGGCGCTTATTTCCACCCCCCCAGAGGGGACGGGCGTAGGTCTGGCTGTCTTAATGGCAAACCTAGTCTTCCGTGTGGCCTCTAGTACTTGCTCCACCTGAGGTCCGAACAGATACATACCGCCGAAAGGTAAGGCCATGACTTGCTGTTGGGTGTCATTCGTGAAGCCGAAGTGGTAATGAAGGCATCCATTGCAGCTTTAACCTGTTGGTTATTGGACTCGATACTCCTAATTATGGTTTGAAGTAGCTCTGAGTTAACCTCCGATTCGAGCAGAGCTTCTACCATTGCTTTGAGCGAATGCCAAAGAACATACTCATATTGAGAAAAATAGCCCTGGTAGCTGGCAATACGCATGCCCAGGGTTGAGGCAGCAAAGACTCTCTTACCTAAGGTGTCTATCTTGTGAGATTCTTTGTTTATAGGCCGGACTGTAGATTACAGAGGTAGGACAGCCTTATCATTCTCTGCCAGGACCACTATGGCATCAGCAAAGGCTTGTGAGGCCAAAATGGGCGATCCTTGTGAGGGCATACTTCCTATCTATGGACTTGCACGGAAAGAATAAGAGCCGGATTCTTCCACACCATCTGTGAAAGGGTCCAGAAAGAGGGCTGTACCGGAGGGGTTAAATCCATAGGGATTTCCAGAACATGTAGATAATGGAGACGTAGAAGCTTCCCAAGATCGATTTCTGTGGTCTGTAGAGAAAGAGTAGAATTTAAATTCTTGAGCAGAGACTTAAAGGAAAGGTCCTCAACAACAGGCTTTGCAGGAGGATTGATTCCTGCCCCTAGGGCAGTGTCAGCATCAACATCATCACCCAGGCGAAGATCTGGATCAGGCTCAAAATCATCTCCTAACAGTCCAGGGGGGAAATGCATAGACAGGAAGAGAGTGAAAATCAGGAGGAGGAAGAAGAGAAGAAGAAAGAATAAGAGTTGAAAACCCCTTAAGAAGAGATGGCGTCGCACTCATCCTCTGCGCCGTTGAGGAAAATGACACCGAGAATAAAGAAGGAGCTGTTGTAGGAAATGGCGTCGCACAAGGCACCGACAAAGAATGTGGCATCACCATCAGCCCAGACGCCGAGAATGATGCCGACAGGGTCCCCGGCACCGCAGACAGTGCTGACTGAGCCTGCAGCACCGCAGACAGCGCTGACAGAGCCCGCGGTGCCAGAGAAGTCGGCACCGTGGACAATGACAACGTCACAGGAGTCTGAGAACTGCGATTGGAAGGAAAAGAAGGAAAAATGGCAGGAGATAGAAGCATCGGTGTAGACCCCTGTGCCACAGCTGTGTGAAGGGGATAGACACCCGAGCACGGAGTCAATGGCACTGAAGAAAGAACCGCATGACTAGGAAGGCCCAACCGCCCCACCTAACCTTCCGAAACAGAATGGCCCGAAGACCCTGGTGTCGGACTGGCCAGCTCAGGCAACCGGACCAACCTCCGAGCCCACTGCTCCATAACAGCATCCCAATGGTAAAACTGCTCATCGGAAGCTCCTCCAATAGGTGGAGAGGAGCTCCGGTGTCAAGGAAGTCAGCCACCAGAGACAGAAACTGGCGACTCTGACAGAGGTGGAGACCAGCGCCTGGCCCTAATAACCGACCATCTACGCGCAGACGTACCAGAGGGCGACCTCGAGTGATGCCGTTTCTTCTTTGACTTATGTGTCGAAGAAGAACTCGAGGCTGAACGGTGCAGAGAATGGGACCGTTTCTGTTAATGCTTTCAGGGAGGCCACCCATCTTCCTGAGCACTGTACCATCCATTATCAGACCCCTCCTCCGGGGAGGGCGGCAGACCGGACCCGGCCCGGCTGACTGAACAGCTTTCATACGAAGTCCGCCTACCGTCACCTGACCCACTCATGGTTGACTCTGTCAATGGAGGGCTGAAGACTTCTTTTGTACAAGTAGAATTAATAAATATAGTTGGTACTGATCGCGATAATGTACAAAACAATAAACCGAACTAAGCTGCTAGTGAAATTTAACTCCCAGCGAGCGAGCGTCGTCGTCACTGAAGCACACTCAATGACAGGAATAAAGGAACTGAGGCAGTTGGAGGGTTGACGCCGAGACAGTCATTAATGCATGCACCGGGCTCATGGTGCCGCTCCTTGCAGTTCCACTTCAGGCGCCAGCCCTCCTGAAAATGTATGCTCCCACTAGGTCTTAGCACCTCCGGCACACTTCCATTAGTGTGAATGAGTGGTGGAGACTATGGCCCAGATATTCAAAAGGGTTGCACATGGCACAACAGTGTTGCGCCATTACGCACACTAATCTTGTAACACAATATTCAAAAGGAAAAGTCGTTGCACAAATCCCGATGCTCCGACGCGCCTCAGTAATGAATGCAGGCACAGGTAGGGGGGGCTTTCTCATGCATAACCTGCACAGCCTGATATTCGGCCCGGGATGTGCAGAGCCATGCAGCTAATATTTTTCAAGTCAAACTACCTCTGGCTGGAAGCTGCAATACTGAACATAGGATTTGCAAGAAAGCGAGTTGTGCTCACAGCAGAGGGAGGTGAACCTTACAATTGTCTTTGGTTTGTAGCAGATATTCTGCAGGTGGAGGCTACTTCTAACTGAAAGGTGAAAAAAGGAACTTAGAATTATCAGGAAAAGACAGTCTTTGTTACAATTCTTAAGATTTTCAGTGCAGGAAGAGTTTAAACCTTGGGCTAAGAATTTGTCATAAATCCTGAAATAAGTGCAGGTACAGGTTGTGTATTTGACCCAGACAAGTGCCCTAAGGGGTGGAAACTGTTTTTTGTGTTTATCTGTGTGTGCCTTAAAAGGAAATTCCAGATTTTAGCAGGAAGTGCTTACATCATAGCTACTTATCAGCCAATAGCTTTGGTAACAGACCTGAGAACAATAGTATTATAAGCAAGTGTTTTATAGCAAACTCATCAAAACAGCGAATATTTTTCAAGTCAAACTACCTCTGGCTGGAAGCTGCAATACTGAACATAGGATTTGCAAGAAAGCGAGTTGTGCTCACAACAGAGGGAGGTGAATCTTACAATTGTCTTTGGTTTGTAGCAGATATTCTGCAGGTGGAGGCTACTTCTAACTGAAAGGTGAAATAAGGAACTTAGAATTATCAGGAAAAGACGGTCTTTGCTACAGTTCTTAAGATTTTCAGTGCAGGAAGAGATTAAAGCACAGCTGACTTATTTTGGGGCTGACTGCTTTCAGAGCACAAACCACCAGGCTGTTTTGGGGCTGGGGAGGTCTTACCTGTGTCTGACTTGGATGTCTGCATTTTTCTCTGTTTGATTAACAGGGTATTTTCTCTGTCAAATTGTTGTGTAGGGTATCTTGCTGACAGGAAGGCACTCATCGCAGTGGCGGGTCAGAGCTCTTAGCTGATTGTTTTGTGAGGGCACAGTTTAGGCCCAACCCCTTCCCACCCCTCACCCCACCCACCCCTGGAAATAGTTCCTTTATACCTGGGGTTCTGACATCATTTCCTCAAGAGTGCAAGGTGCATATCACTGTCATATCCTCTCTAGCACACTGGACTGACAATATAAGCACACACATTGTATAATATATATATTTCTATATAACAAACCAATCACACACACAAACACACAAAAAAAGTAGATAAACATGTGGGGAGTAGTGCAATGTAATGGCTGTGGGGCAGCAGTCTTCCAGGAGTCAGTCTTTCTGGAGGCTGAGATGCTGCCCTATTTGCAGACAACTCTCTGCCCTGAGGGAGGAAGTTGCCCGACTTCAGGCCACACTGGACGGTAGGAAGGGACCCTCCCCCATTCAGGGAGCACCAGAGCCACCACCACTACCTCAGAGGTTGCGAAGAAAGCACAGTCGTTGGACCACAGTGGGCTCAGGGAGGGTGAGGATAGTGGAACAGAGGCACACCCAGTCAGTTGTTCCACTCCACAATCCATACACCATTCTGGGGGAGCATAGCTCCCCCATGGATGCACCCGCAGAGAAGACTAAGGAGGCTGAGGACAACTATCACAAGGAGGCCCACAGGAAGGAGGCAGAGGACACTACAAGGAAGGAAGCAGCTCCTGGTGGGGACTCAACTATTAGGGGATAGAACTGGGGAGCAGGGAAAACTGAAGTAAGGTGCCTGCCTGGTGCCATGGCTTGGAGGGAGAGGCTATCCTAAGGATCACGAGAACAGCTGTACGTGGGAGTCTGAGCTGGATGTCATTGTCCACCTAGGGACAAATGACTTGGCTCAACATGAGATTAGAGCAGTGCAGAAGGACTTTGTAGAATTGGGGAGGGGCCTAAGACAAGTAGCACACACAGTATCCTTCTCTGAGGTGCTGCCTGTCAATGGCATGAGTGAGGCGAGGGTACTTTGCACCATGCAGTTTAATGAATGGTTGAAAAAATGGTGTGGAGAACAGGGGCTTGGCTTCATTGGGGACTGGGGTTCCACCTGGAGGGACACCAGCCTATACTGGCAGGATGGTCTGCATCTGTCCAGGAAGGGAACAAGTCTTTTGAGCAATCGGTTTAAATGCTTCATTGGCAAGCTTTTAAACTAGTCAAGGGGGGAGGCACTGATAAGCAGCAGGAAAATCCCAGCCTCTCCCTACAAAACAGGGTACTAAATGAGAAAAAGACCGAGGTAGAAAGGTCAGTGGGGGATGCTGCAACAGAAGGTAAAGCCATCAAAAAATGGAGAGCAATGAGTACCAATGCCTGCAGTCTGAGTAACAAGCTTCCTGAATTAGTGGCCTTGATGGAGGAGGAACATCTGGATATCGTGGCAGTCACAGAAACATGGTACACACAAAACCATGACTGGGACGTAAATATACCAGGATACACTATCTACAGGAGGGACAGGGAGGGTAAAAGACGAGGAGGAGTAGCTCTTTACATAAGGGAAGGAATCAAAGCAACAGAACAAAAGGGAAAACAGGGAGGAGGAGAAGCACTGTGGGTAAATTTGGAGACCGGCAATGGAACCACAATCTGCACAGGGGTTGTATACAGACCCCCTTCTCAGGGGGAGGAAATGGACAAGGAAATGATAGAAAGTATACTTAGAATGGCAGAAAAAGGGGCGATATTGCTGATGGGTGATCTGAACACGCCAGATGTTAACTGGAGTGCAGTTGCAGCAGCCACTTCGAAGAGTGGAGTTATTCTAGATGCCCTACAGGGGCATGCCTTGACAACTAGTATTGGAGCCCACTCAGGAGAGGCAATCTTAGACCTGGTTCTCTCAAATGGAGATGAAGAGAGGATCTCAGATGTAGAAGTGGGTAGCCATCTGGGAACTAGCGACCATCGAACAGTATGGTTCACAATAAACACAGCAACAGAGTCACGTCATCCAAAGGCAAAAGTACTGGACTTTAGGAGGGCTAACTTTGCCAAAATGGGTGAGTGCCTAAGGAATGCACTAGCAAATGGGCAGGAAGGAGGGGTGGAAGAACAATGGGGAATAATAAAAACTGCCATCACAGAGGTAACAAGCCTTTGTGTGAAACAAACGAAACGATGTAAGAAACCACTATGGTTCTCAAAGGAAGTGGGAGTGAAGGTTCTAGAGAAAAAGAAAGCATTCAGGAAGTACAAGGAATCACAGAAGAAGCAGGACAGAGAACTGTATCAGTTAAAGCAAAAGGAAGCTGGGAAGGCAGTCAGAACAGCAAAGGCCCAAACCGAGGAAAAGATGGCCAACTTTCAGTTAGAAGGGGATAAAACCTTTATAGGTACATCAAGGAGCAAAGGAAGACCAGGGAGGATAGTGAGGCTTAATAAAGGGAGGGAGGGTGGGCAGAGGGTGACTGTGAAAAGGCAGAGATACTAAACAAATATTTTGCTCAGTATTTACAAAGGAAGGGGAGGTACCTAAAACAAACAGTAGAAACACTCTGGATACAGAAGTTGATACCAACCCATTTACAGAAGAAAGGGTCTGAAAGAACTCTTAAAACTGAAGGTGGACAAAGCAATGGGGCCTGATGGGATTCATCCCAGAATTCTAAAGAACTGAGGGTAGAACTAGTGACACCACTGACTACCCTCTTTAACAAATCATGGGAGGATGGAGTGGTACCAGAGGACTGGAGGAGGGCAGATGTGATTCCCCTTCACAAAAGTGGGAACAAGGCAGAAGCAGGAAACTACAGACCTGTTAGTTTAACCTCAGTGGTAGGGAAAATGATGGAATCACTTCTGAAGGAAAGAATTGTCCAGTGTCTAGAGGCCAGAGGGCATAGGACCCAAGGCAGCATGGATTCACAGCAGGAAGGTCATGCCAGACAAATCTGATAGATTTCTTTGACTGGTGACAAAGTAGTAGATCAGGGAGGGCTGTGGACATGGCCTACCTAGACTTTAGCAAGGCATTTGACACAGTCCCACACAAAGATTAATATACAAGTTAGCCAGCCTGGGAGTGGGTCCCAAGATGACAGCCTGGGTAAAGAATTGGCTGGAGAATAGGACACAGAGAGTAATAGTAAATGGAGTCCACTCTGAAG
Source organism: Neoceratodus forsteri (assembly GCA_016271365.2). Classification (NCBI taxonomy): domain Eukaryota; kingdom Metazoa; phylum Chordata; order Ceratodontiformes; family Ceratodontidae; genus Neoceratodus; species Neoceratodus forsteri. The sequence goes on from CM028129.1 coordinate 692,407,171, forward strand.
AAAGGGGGTTACTAGTGGGGTACAGAAGGTTCAGTATTAGGACCAGTCCTCTTCAATGTCTTTATAAGCGACATTGCAGAGGGACTGGAAGGAAAAATATGTCTCTTTGCAGATGACACAAAGATCTGCAACAGAGTTGATGCACAAGGTGGGGTGGAAAAGGATGAGAAGGGACTTGGCAAGGTTAGAGGAATGGTCAAATGTATGGCAGCTTAGATTCAATGCTAGAAGTGCAAGGTAATGCACCTGGAGACAAAACCCAGGGAAGAGTACACAATGGGGGTGAGATACTAACAACAAAAATGGAAAGGGACCTGGGGTAGTCATATCAGATGACCTAAAGGTGGGCAAGCAATGTGAGAGGGCAGCAAGGAGGGCTGGGGGATACTGGGATGCATAGGGAGAGGCATCACCAGTAGAAAACAGGAAGTTATTATCCCTCTGTACAGACAGCTGGTCAGACCCATCTAGAGTACTGCGTGCAGTTCTGGAGACCCAGTCTCCGAAAAGACATAGACAGGATGGAAGCTGTCCAGAGGAGGGCAACTAAAATGGTGCAGGGTCTGCACCGGAAGACATATGAAGAGAGACTTAAGAGCTTAATATGTATAGCCTCGAGGAAAGGAGGAGAGGGGGACATGATAGAAACTTTCAAGTACCTCAAGGGAATCAATAAAGTCCAAGAGGGTAGCATCTTTCAAAAAAGAGTGTGTGCAAGAACAAGGGCACAATTTGAAGATGGGGGCGGCTCAGAGGTAATTTAAGGAAGTATTTTTTCACAGAGGGTTGTGGATGCATGGAGCGGCCTTCGGAGAAGGTTGTGGAGTCAAAACAGTGGTAGAATTCAAGCATGCATGGGACAGTCATAAGGCAATTCTAGGGGGTTGGGGCAGGAAGAAGTAGGCTGCTGGTTAACTAGGATCTGCAGCTTATCCATTAGGTAGGGAAATGGGCAGACTGGGTGGGCCAAGCGGTCCTTATCTGCCGTCAAATTCTATGTTTCTATGTAACTCCTACTTGCGTCTGCACAAAGTTAAGCCAAAAAAAAAAAAGGAACAACTGATGGCCACCCACAGGTGAGCTGCCGCATTGCTGAGGCGCAACCACGGCAGCTGCCACCTAATAATGGTCTCAGACTCGGCTGCACCTAGCCCCCCATGCCCGATCGCGGGCAGTTGTCTAATGATAGACTTAGTCCAATATCCCAGTGGACCACTATGTGCCCGATCGTGGGCATCGTTATATAACCCCCAAGTCCAATATCCCTGGTGGTCCAGTGGACGAATGCTGCCTGATCGCGGGCATCTGTTCAAATGAAAAAAAAAAAACCCGGTCCAATATCCCTGGTGGTCCAGTGGACCGAATGCTGCCGATCGTGGAATCTGTTTAACAGAAATCTTCCTATTACCCTGGTGGTCTAGGGTACCCCCTCCCCCATCAGCCGTCAGCACCCACCGCCCATGACACCTCGGTGGGGCTGCACCCATTGGTTCACAGTGTGAGCCAATGGGTGATGCAGTCCATATATACTACACATTCAGATATGTGAGTGAATCAACATATCTGGAATGTGTAGTCTGTCTGACCTGCACACCCATTGGCTCACGCTGTGAACCAATGGGCATGCAACCGCAGTGTCAGTCGGCGGGGCAGGTGAGGTGCTGCCGCCCGCCCGGCTGACTGGGAGGCGGGGCAGTGGGACTCAGTGGGCAGGTGGGGAGGGTACCCTAGACCACCAGGGCAATAGGAAGATTTCTGTTAAATAGATGCCCATGATCGGGCAGCATTGGTCCCTGGACCACAGGATGGACAAGTTTTTTCATTTGAACAGATTACCGCGATTGGGCACATGGGGGGATGCTTTATTATAATGATGCCCGCGATCGAGCACATAGCGGTCCACTGGACCACCAGGGATATTGGACATGGAAGTGTTTTTTAATATAACACATGCCTGCGATCGGGCACATAGCGGTCCACTGGACCACCAGGGATATTGGACGAGGAAGTCTATTTTTAGACAAATGCCCACGATCGGGCTGCAGGGGGCGTCGGTCCCTGATGGCTGCTACCGGCAGGCGCCAGAGCGCAAGTCGTCAGGGATCGGCGCACCTGCATGCTAATGGGATGCAAATGGGGCCAAATGACATCAAATGGACCCATGTCGCCTGCATAAATTATAGCCATTGCATGTCCCCTTTTGAATACATGGGTGCTGTAGAATGGCACAATGGCACTTGTGCTGGCGCATCTCCATGCTCACTCTGGCCCTTGCTGGCTGGCACAGTGCCACTGCACCATGCACAGTGGGGGTGGCCAGGTGCGATATTAAAGCTGCTGATCCATAGCGCAGCTCCGTTGAATATCGACCAGGCCACACCCCTGTGCAGCCAAGTTGAGCTGCGCCCAGGCTTGCGCCACAGCCTGGCGCAGTTTGAATATCCGGGCCTTCATGTCCAGGAAGATCTGGCACGGCCAGTCTGGGGCTACCAGGATCACCTTCACCTTGTCCCTCCTCACCTTGAGGAGCACCTTGTAGATCAAGAGAAATAGAGGGAAGGCATAGAGGAGGCCTGGGTTCCATGGCCTCGAGAAGGCATCTCCCTGCAGCAAGCCCTGCTGAGGGGGGTGAGTATGGAACAGCCTCAGCTTGGTGTTGTCCCTGGAGGCAAACAGGTCCACCATCGGTTTCCCCAGTGGGAGAACAGGCTGTAAGCTACCTCTGGGTGGAGAGACCACGCGTGGGATGTCTGGCCTAAGTGGCTGAGATCATCCGCCAGATGGTTTGAAGCTCCTGCCACATGGATGGCTAGGAGATCTGCCTCTAAAAAGCTCATGAGGGTCGAGATGCAGAGCGCCTCCCTGCACAGCAGATGGGAGTGTGTGCCGCCCTGTTTATTGAGGTAGTACATGGTGGTAGTATTGTCCGTCTGGACTTGAACCACTTGACTGAGGAGCGAAAGCTGACAGTGCCAGTCTGACTGCTCAGAGCTCCAACAGGCTGATGTGGCATCGGGACTCCTTGGGCGTCCAAAGCCCATGGGCTCTTTTGTCCCCCCATGTGGGCTCCCCAGCCCGTGAGAGAGGCATCGGTCATAAGGACGACCGTCGGCTCGGGGCGGACAAACGGGATCCCTTCCTGCAACCGGTCTGGGGCGGTCCACCAGTGGAGAGCGTCCCACATCTTCTGGGTTACAGCGATCAGCTCGTCAAAATGACCGTGGACCTGAGTCCACTAGGCGGCCAGCTCCCATTGGAGGGGGTGCATGTGCAACCAGGCCCAATGGACCACTGAGGTGCATGCCGCCATGTAACCCAGAAGGCGCAGAAAGTCCTGGGCAGGGTGCAACTGTCCAACCAGAAATGACTGGGCAAAGGAGGAGAGAATCTCCACCCTGTCCACCAGGAGCCGAGCTCTGGCTTGACGACAGTTGAGCTCTGCCCCGATGAAGCCCATCACCTGGGAAGGCACGAGTTCCGACTTGGCCTCGTTGATCAGGAGGCCGAGATGAGACCTCTCTACTTCCTGTTGGGTGGAATCCACTAGGAGCCAATCGTCGAGGTAAGGATAGATCCTGACCCCCCACCGCCTGAGATGGGCCGCCACCACTGCAATGCATTTGGTGAAGACCCATGGGGCCGATGACAGGCCGAGCGGCATGGCTCGGAACTCATACAAGGTCCCTTTGACCCTGAAGCGGAGGAACCGCTGATGGAACAGATGGATTGGGACGTGAAAGAACGCATCCTGCAGATCCAGTGAACAGAAAGTACAGTTATGTTAGAACTTACCGTAACAGTAGATCTTTGAGAAAAGCTCTTGCAGCAGGTTACACCATTAGGACTGAAGCCATCAGGCGTCAGGACCCCACTGAAATTTTCTAGCTAGCAGTCTTCAGTGGGGACCGCCTCCGACGTCGGTCCCGCCCCCGACGTCAGGTGCAGTACATAAGGAGGCGGTCCCCCCACAATCCTCAGTTCTCCCGCCAGAGACTCCCGGCCGCTGGATGACATCAGAAGAGGAGACCAAGGATCCGCCACCAGATGGCCAAGACTATAAAATCGGAATGTCCCATCCCGTAAGATGGGTGTTTGGCTACGACCTACCTCCAAAAGAAGGGGGATGGTGGGCAGGAAGGTTCCTGCTGCAAGAGCTGTTCTCGAAGATCTACTGTTACGGTAGGTTCTTACGCAACTGTACTATCTTACTTCGAGATACAGCTCTTACAGCAGGTTACACCATTAGAACTGATTTCCAAGCAATAGTGGCAATCCTGCGCCACTGGGAGGAGGAAAGGTAGAGATCTTGAAACTACTCGAGCCTAGGACAGAAGTCCCTGAAGGACGGCTAGGTCGAACCCTGCTCTTCGCCTTGATGCAATGTCCAGACTGCAATGCCTGATAAAGGTATGCACAGAGCTTCAAGTAGCTGCAGCGCAAATAGCTGAGGTGGAGACGTTCTTTAACGCCACAAAAGAAGTAGCCAACCCTCTCATGGAATGACCCTTGACCGTGCCCGGTAAGGGTTTATTGCGCCTGTCATAACAGAAAGTGATGCACTGGATGAGCCACCTCGAGAGTGACTGTTTGGAGACAGGAGCTCCTTTCATTCTGTGAGCAAAGGAGACAAGAAGTTGGTCCGCCTTTCGAAACTGTTTGGTTCTGGTCAGATAATATCTGAGGCACTGAAGCACATCGAGGGTGTGCAGAAGGGCTTCTCCTCGATTAGTGTACCTTGAGAAATACACTGGTAAATCAATATCCTGGTTAAGCGTGAGGGCTGAAACCACCTTAGGCAAAAACTTTGGGTTTGTCCTTAGGGATACCCTGTCCTGATGGAAAACCAAATAAGGCTCTTTGCACATAAGAGCATGCAATTCAGAGATCCTTCTCGCTAAAATAACAGCAACTAAAAATAACGTTTTCCAAGACAGAAAACGTAGCTCGCAATCCGCGGCTGGTTCAAAACGTGGCAGCGTAAGCTGCTCCAGGACGAAGGGTAAGTCCCAAGGAGGAATCGGATCCCTGATGGGCGGCCTAAGGTGGAGGACTCCCCTTAAAAAGGCACAAGTAGTGTCCAGCTGGGCCACCGTCCGATGGCCTACCAGGGCATGGTAAGCAGAAATTGCACAAAGGTGCACTTTAATCGAGGAGTAAGCCAGTCCGGAATGAAAAAGGGAAAGCAGGTAGTCCAGAACCAGCTTTTCGGGACAGTCTAACGGCGAGAAACCGCACGCTTGAACCCACAAACAGAATCTGTGCCATTTCATGGCGTACGTTGCATGGGTTGCCGGTTTTCTGGCGGCAGAGAGTACATCTGCCACTTCTTGCGAGACCCCGTATCGCATCATGGCTATGTCTCTAGGAGCCAAGCGTGCAGGTTCAATGAACGCAAGTCTGGATGGACCAATGAACCCGCCTCCTGAGACAATAGATGGGAGCTGATTAGCAAAGGAACTGGAGGTTCCCGGGATAGCTGATGCAGACGAGGGAACCAAATTTGTCTGGGCCAGAAAGGCGCGATCAAAATGAGCGTCGCTTGCTCCCTGCAAAGTTTTAAGAGAACTCTCTGGATCAACGGGAAAGGAGGGAAGGCATAGAGGAATCTGCCCACCCAGGAGAGGGACAACGTCTCGCCAGAAAACACCAGGCCCTGGATCTAGCGAGCAAAAATTGGGCAGTTTTGCATTGGATGGGGACGCAAAAAGGTCTAACTCTGGAGTGCCCCATCTGTGAAACAGATCCTCTGCCACCTCCTGTAGAAGTTCCCACTCGTGGACTCTGGCCTGAGAGCGACTCAGACTGTCTGCGACGGTGTTGTCCACTCCCGGGACGTGTACTGCAATTAGGTTTGCGCCGTGTTGCAATATCCACTCCCACACTCTCATGGCCTCCCTGCAAAGCGGGTAGGAGTGAGTGCCTCCTTGTTTGTTGAGGTAATACATCACCGCGGTATTGTCTGTCTGTAACAGGAGTGTACCCAGTGGAATCTCCGACTGGAAGGCCTGCAGAGCATAAAGGACTGCCCTCATTTCCAAAATGTTGATGTGGAGATGAGACTCCTGGGCTGTCCAAAGACCCTGAGACCGAACACCGTCCAGGTGTGCTCCCCACCCGAGCCCTTAAGCGTCTGTGGAGTCACAGTCGGAGACGGCGCTACGAAGGGAACCCCTGCGGAGAGGTTCCCCGGATCTAGCCACCATTGCCAATCCCGAATCATGGCATTCGTGATTCGAATTGGCTGCTGCAGATGGTCTTGCCTTTGGTCCCATTGCACCCTTAGCATCCACTGGGTTACCCGCATGTGGAGCCGTGCCATCGGGACTGTTGCAATGGCTGCAGCCATGTGTCCGAGCAGGCGAAGGACCAATCTGTCCGGGACGGTCTTCTTCACCGACAGGTCCCTGATGAGGGATCTGATGTGTCTTCCGCTCTGTCCGAGGGAAGAAATGCTTTCCTCTGACAGTGTCCAGAACTGCTCCTATAAACTGCAGTTTCTGGGATGGCACCAGGAGTGACTTCTAGTTGATGAGGATACCCAGTGATTGAAAAAGGGACTGGGTGCAGTGAATGGCCATCATCAGTGCCTCCCTGGAGGGTGCCATGAGAAGCCAGTCGTCCAGGTATGGGAACACGTAGTGGCCTTGTCTCCTCAGAGACACCGCTACAACCGCCATGCACTTCATAAAAACGCGAGGTGCCGATGACAGCCCGAAGGGAAGAGCTCGGAACTGATAATGGCGGCTCTGAAACTCGAAGCGCAGGAACCTCCGGTGCGCTTGAGCAATTGGAATGTGCAGGTAGGCATCCTGCATGTCCAAAGATGCCAGAAAGGCGTCTTGCTTCAACATGAGAATTAGGCCCGGAAGGGTCACCATGCGGAAGCGTTTGTAAGCGACTGACAGGTTGAGGTCGCTGGGGTCCAGTACTGGACAGAGGTCCCCTGTTTTCTTTGGAACCAGGAAGAAGTGAGAATAGTACACTAGTCCTCTCTGGTTCTCTGGGCACGATGCTCTAAGGCTTCTTTTCCAGAGTCACGAGCACCTCCTGCTGTATGAGCAGGGCGTGCTGACCAGTAGCGGGAGGCCGGGGGTGTCTTGTAGGTGGGCTGCCTACAAATTCTATATAGTGGCCTTCTTTTACCAGTTGCAGCACCCACCTGTCGGTGGTGATCGACAGCCACCCTGGCAGGTGGCGTGCGATGTGACCCCCAACCTTCTTTTCCCGTTGATCCTGAGGAGGGGCGGGGGCCGGGAAGGAGTCATGCTGTGGCAGCGTTCGATCCAGCAGGCTGGGCCGACTTTGCAAATCGTTGGCCTCTGCCTGGGGATGACTTGGCCTGGGCTTTACGGGTCAAAGTGCCCCTCTGCTGTTGGCCGGAATGTTGCTGTTGTCTTTGTATCCGGCCGAAAAAGCGGCTCTGGTTCCTATAAAAGGAACTGGGCCAAGACCTGTACATGGCCTGTACAGATCTGACTGCCTTCCCTGTGTCCTGAAGTTTGATGATCACCTTCTCGGAGGCTTCACCAAATAGGACCTCACCGTTGTAAGGGACGTCTAAGATGTTCTTCTGGACGTCCGGGGTAAAACCAGAGACATGGAGGCAAGAGTGTCTCCGGAGACACACGTCTGAGGCTGCAGCTCTGGCTGAAGAGTCCGCAGAATCATATGCGGCTCTGAGCACCTGGGTCCCCACATCCGAACCCGTGCAGAGGAGGTTCAAGAGCTCCTCCTTTTGGTCGCCATCAGGCATCTTCTCAACCAGGTCCTGTCCCTGTTCCCACAGTGCGTTCTTGAATTGAACCATATGAGTGAGGTAATTCAGTGACCTGATGGCGCAAGTCGCAGCTGCGTACGTGCGCCTACCCAGGACATCCAATTGCTTGGATTCCAGGTCCGGTGGCTGTGTGCTCAAATGCTGAGGTCTCTGAGACCGGTCATGTGAGGCAGTGATGACCAGGGAGTCAGCCAGAGGATGGTTCGCCAGATACTGGTTCACTTCAGAGGCGGTCAGCCTTCCTCGGCACTGCGGAGTAGAATCACGGGGCGTTCCAGGCAGCCTTGGTGACATCATAAAGGTATCCACCAAGGGTGGCACTACCCTGAGCTTTGGGTCTTTCTGCGAGGTGGCGGGCAGGGTGTCTCTCGGGTCCAGAGCTTTCAGCATCCCACCCCATATTCTGCTGGATGTGCCTCATGATCTCCGTGAAAGAGGGATCATACGGAGGAGACCTAGGTAGGTCGTGTGGGTCCGGAGAGAGAATGCTGATGGGAGAAGGAGATCTGGAGCACCCTGAGGTGTCAGATCTAGAATCCTCCCCCGACGGGGTGTACCGGCGTCGTCTGGGTCTCTTAGAACTGGGTGACCCTGAGATGGATCTAGGGGGAGGTCTTCTCCTGTCTGAGGATCTGCCCCGAGGAGGTGGTGTTCGCTCCTTGGGGGTTGGCAACCGTCCTACGGGCCCCTTGGGCGGAGGAGAGGGCATAGGCGGTGAAGGAGTGGGTGGAGGTGGAGCCGGAGTAGGAGGAGGGTGTGTTGCGACCACATCTTTTCTGATGGTGTCCCACCAGAAGGTAAAGAGCTCCTTTACCTCTGCCAAGTTCATGCCCGATGATGGGCCGGGTGCCAGTGGCCTGTCGCCGGGGTCGGGCGTCGGGTCCCCGGGGGTCTTCCTCCAGGGAAGGTTTCCGTGGGAGCCCAGCGTCTCCGGTGTCGCCCACCTGGTCCTCGGGCTGCGTGGTATCCTCCTCTGAGGAGTCCTTCCAACCAACGTCAGCCGGTGACGGTGGTGCAGTCCTCCTCTCTGGGGTAGCCGACGTCGGTCCCCTGGCCGACGTCCTCGGAGACGAATGCCTGGCCGGCGACGGGTGTTTCCTGTCGCCACCGGCTCCTGGGAGCACCGGTGATGCTTGGCCGACGTCGGGTCTGGTGTCCGTTTGAGGGATGTCAGGTCTTTGGTCTTGCGAGGAACCGGGTCCGACCCACGCGGAGGCTGGGAAACCGACCTGGCGGAGTCCCGACGGCGGGAGGAAGATTTGTGGCGCTCCCCAGACTTAGACGAGGCCTTAGATGGAGTGGACGATGCCGGCGGCCTGGAAGTCTTAAGGGGCTGCAGAGAAGAGGAGCCGCTGGAGGATCTGACCTGAACTGGGGGAGGCTGCGATTGAGCCTTGGAGGGAGAGCGGTCTGACCACGAGCCGGAGCTCGGGAGTCGAGACCTCGCTGGGACCTGGGCCTTTCTTCTCCCGTGTTTATCCCGGTGTTTGGGGTTTTACCCGACGACTTCCCCTGGAGGAAGGTTCCTTGTCCATGGTCTTCAGTTTCTCCTCTAAGAGAAATGCTTGAAGGCCTTCTGGCGGGCGGATCACCAGTGCGACTGTTGAAGCCTGGCACAAGAGCAGGGCTTGGTGTCGTGTCCGGGCTAGGCAGCGCTGACGGAGGCGAGTGAGGATCCTTGAAGGGACCTGTCGCAGGCACACTTCGATGGTGACCTTCCAGAGAAGTATTTGGAGAGGACATCAGTTGGATCCAAAAATGAGAAGAAAGACGAGAACGTCATAGCTCTAAGGTCGTCGCAAGCTAGAAAAGGACCGAGAGGCTGATACTTGCGATGTCGACGGCGGGAAAAGAACTGAGGACTGTGGGGGGACCGTCTCCTTATGTACTACGCCTGACGTCAGGGGCGGGACCGATGTTGGAGGTGGTCCCCGCTGAAGACTGCTAGCTAGAAAATTTCCGTGGGGTCCTGATGCCTGACAGCTTCAGTCCCAATGGTGTAACCTGCTGCAGGAGCTGTATCTCGGAGTAAGATCCACGTTTCGCTCCAAGGATGATATGATTTGGGACAGAGTGACCATCCAAAAGGTGCGTGACTGAGATATTGATTCAGGTTGTGCAGATCTAGAATGGGGTGCCAGCCCCCGTCCGCTTGGGCACCAGGAAGTACCTGGAGACAAAGCCTGGGTCTGCTGGAAGATCTGCCACTGGAGCTACTGCCTCCTTAAGGAGGACCTGAGCAATGTTGTCTCGGAGAGCTGACTGAGTCTGAGCGGATACTCTTTTCTCCCAAGGGGCGCGGGATCGGCTTGGAGGGTACTGCTCGAATTCCAGAGGTAGTTCCTGACCAACTACTTCGAGAACCCACATGTCCGAGGTGACAGTGGACCAGGCAGAAAGGAAGTGACGGAGCTGGCCCCCCACGGGAGGACCAGAGCTGTGGTGATGGGAGAGGGGTTGACAGTCCCCGCCCTGTCACTGAGCAGGCTTGGAGGAGGAGGAGGATCCAGGACCGGAACCTTTGCCTCATTTATGGGTCTGGGAGGGCCCGGGCTTGGGCCTGGGGCGCTAAGCTTGAGCATGCTGCTGTTGATGATGCTGCATTCTGCCTTGAAAGGAGGACTGTTGGGCCGCAGGGGAAGAATGCCAAAAGGGCTTCTTTTTTCTTCTGCTGGTGCTTGCCCGAAGAATCCTTGGCAGAAGTAGCATCCAAGGTGGCACTGGACTGCTCAATACACTGAAGATGACCAGCCACTCCAGGGCCGAACAGGTCGGTCCCTAGGAAGGGCACGTCAGCTAGTTTGTGCTGAGTATTCGCTAGGAAGGAGGAGAGCCTCAGCCAAGCCCTGCGGCGAGAGGCAATTGTGGTTGCCATCGAACGGGCATAAGAATCCCCAATGTCCAGGGCCGTCTGGAGCTGCTGTTTAGCAACAGCTCGGCCCTGATCCTGGACCTGCTTGACCGTGGTCTGCATGTCCGCAGGGAGATGTGGGAGGACTTCATCCAGAGACCCTAGAAGGGCATGAGAGAAGTGTGCCATGATGACAGACGAACTTGCCTGAAGAATGCCCAAGGAAGAAGCCACATAGACCTTCCTGGCTGAATGGTCCAAAAACTTGGACTCTTTATCAGGAAGTTGATCCATATCAGCAGAACTGCCAATACGCCTGAACACAGAGGCGGTCATCAGGCTCTCAGCCGAGGGGCGTTCTGTGAACCCCGCAAGGGACCCCATGGGCACCACATACTTGCGGGCCATGCAGGCAGATGGAGCTGGACAAAAGGCAGGGCACTGCCAGAGTTCTAAGGTAGGGCCAACAATAGCCTTGGCCACAGGAAAGGCCTCCATCGGGGAATCCCCTCTCTTGAGGATGTCCATGAGAGGGTACTCTGCCTTTTTCTGAACTAGCTCCAGGGGCATCCCTGTGGACTCAGAGATGAGGCGAAGAATGCCCTGAAAAGACGAGGGACCTTCCTCTGTCTCTAATCCAAAGGCTGATTCGTCATCCCCAGGGTGAGAATGCAGGCCAGTGACGTCCGAATCCAAGGAATCCAGATATAATGGCCGACCACCCAGGTCACCTTCGACCCGCCAAGGGCAGTCCACGGTGACCATGACCGACAAACGCCGGGGAAGCCCGGTGTCCGGCCTATCTTTCTTAGAAGGAGCCCCTTCCACAGGCTGCTTGGGCGGTGGTTCCACCATGATCGGTGGAGAGACTGTTGTAGGCCAAACTGGAGATTTCACCAGCTCCGTAGGAGGGGGAAACGACTTAATCAGCTCCGAAGGAGTCGGCTTCGGCCTAGGACGCGAAAGCCAAGTAACGGCCGGTGTGGAAGCTTGAGTTGGCCTGTGCCCGGTCAAAATCATCTGTTGCCACATGAGGTCCTCGTAGTGCCGGAGTTTCCACCAGAGCCTCTCCTTATCCGAGGAGGACAAAGACGACCGATGGCGTTGTCTCTTTTTAGAGCATTTATGGCTCTTCCTCGGCCTTTCAGTCAAGATCGGACAAGCCTATTCAGTCACTCAGGAGACACCGGCGGGACCAGCAATTTCCCGGGGTCAGGGACCACTTCCTCGATGGGAGTCCCAGCAGGCTGGGTCTCCTCGTCAGGGAAAACCCAATTAGGAGTTCAATCGAGGGAATCGTTGAGAGGAGTCGGTGATAAAGTATCGATCGGGTAGATGCCGATTTCTACATCATCGATCAACAGTTCGGTCGACTGACCAGAAAGGCAAAGCCGAAAAGCCAGCAGCCAAAGAAGCAATATCGACCGAAGTCGAGACCACGTGATCCTGGGACCGAGATCTCTCCCGCTCCCAAGAGCGTCTCTGTCGAGATGAAGACTATCCCAGATCCTTCTCCCGCTTACGGGATCGAGAGGAGTGCATGCCCGCAGGACCCTCTCCCTTTGTCAAGAGAGACTGGCACAACTCTCAGAAGGAACCAGAGAAGGTGGAGCCCAGGTTGAGCTGAACGAAGAAGCTCCAAGTAGTTTCTGCAGCCCGAGCCGCTTCCTCTTCAAATACCTGCATGCGTTCTAATTGCTCGGTGGATCCCGCAGCCGCGGAAACCGCCCACTAAGTCTCCTTGGATTTCACTGGAGGGTTCCGCTTCTCCGGCCTCTCCAGCTTCAGACGTGCAAGGCGGTCGCATCGAGGGGCGTTAGGATGGCAGCGAGACACATATCGCATTGCGGTGTCATGAATAACACCGAGGCAATAGACACAACAATGTGTGGGATCAGTGTGCACATCTTCTGGCCACAAGGGCACCGACGAAATCTGGGGAAGACTTGTCTTCCATAATCGAAGAAACAAATTAGTTGTCTCTAATGCGAATTAGATGGATTTTCAAAATAACCGAAGGTTTTAGAGCCAGGGCCTACAAAATGCATGAGCAAAAGGGAGGCAACCCGAATCTTCCAGTGGAAAGGAAGATCTGGTGTCATGAGGCGAAGCCAAGGTATATACCATCCGGGCGGGTGGGAGGAGCCAGCTTGAAGACTTCTGGTAGATTTAAAGTGGAAGGGGACATGCCGAAGAGTGTGGATGAACAACATATCCACGCTCCTAGAACAAATCCTTGCATTTAACATCTTTCTGCATAACAAATGGGGCAGGGCTTTATTCAGTCCTGTCACAACCTTCAAGGGTTGGAATTCCGACCTAGCCGGGGTAACAAGAAGGACCAAGGTAGAGCAAAACTGCAGAGCCAGATCTCGGGACCGCTTCACTTCCTCTCAAAAGGAACCAGCGATCAGCCAGCCATCCAGGTGGGAGTACACCCGGACCCCTTGGTGCCGCAGAGCTGCTACCACCACTGTCAAGCACTTGGTGAAGGCCCTGGGGGGCCAAGGACAGGCCGAATGGCATCGCTCAAAACTCGTAAAGCACCCCGTCTGCGAAGAACCAAAGGAACCACTAGTGGGACGGATGGACTGGGATGTGGAAGAAGGCACCTTGGAGGTCCACAGGGCGGAACCACGTGCCTCGTTCCACTTCCTCAGGAAATGATTACGATCGTAAAGATCCAATATTGGGCGCCAACAACTATCCATCTGGGAACCAGAAGCATCCAGATACAAAGTCCTGACCAGCTAGGGTGTCCAAGACATGGGTCACAGCGTCTTTCTGAAGGAACTGCAGGATGTCTTCCCAGAGGGTAGACAACACGTCCGAAGACACTAAGGTCTCCCAGGGGGCATGAGTCTGGTAAGAATCACAGAAATCTGATAGCAGAAAAGGACCTCAACAGCCCATCGAGTCTGCCCTTCTCCCCCTTCCCCTACTCGTCGCCACTCTTACAGGCCCTCACCTTCCCTTCCCAATCCCATATGTCTGTCCCATGCCCTCTTAAATCCCTCCACCATTTCAGCCTCCACCACCTCCTCTGGTAGTTTATTCCAGGCCTCCACCACTCTCTCCCTGAAGAAACACCCCCTCACATTGCCTCTATATCTTCCACCTTGCAATCTTAGGCTGTGCCCTCTAGTTTTAGCCCCTCCTTTTTTCTGAACAAGCTCCCCTGCTTCATCTTATTGATTCCCTTCACATATTTAAAAGTTTCAATCATGTCCCCCCTCTCCTTTCTAGTCTCCCAATGGGTACAAATCCAATTCCCTATACATCTGTTAGTAAGGTTTCCCCCTGCATACCGTACACCATCTTGGTTGCTCTTCTCTGAACCCTTTACATCCCATCAATGTCCTTGTGTAGGTGCGGTCTCCAGAACTGGACCCTGTACTCCAGGTGTGGTCTCACCATGGCCTTGTAAAGAGGCATCAGCACCTCCCTCCTTCTGCTAGTTATGCCCCTCCCAATGCATGCCAACATTCCATTTGCCTTCCCCACCACCTTGCTACACTGGCTACCCACCTTAAAGTTGCTTGATACTGTAATCTCCAGATCCCTTTCCTGCTCTATTTTTTTTGATTTTCTCCCCTCCTAGAGCGTAAGCTGTCTGCGGGTTTTTGCAACCCAGATACATCACAGCACAATTTTCGGCACTGAATTTTAGTTGCCTAGTTTCCGACTACCCCTCCAGAGTTCTCAAGTCACGCTTCATGGCCTCTTAACCCCCACAAGTGTCCACCCTATTGCAGATTTTCATATCATCTGCGAATAGGCACACTCTTCCCTCCAGATCTTCTGCTATATCACTTATATATATATATATCTTGTATATATATTTCATATATATTAAAAAAAGAGGGGTCCCAGCACTGACCCCTGGGGCACTCCACTCATTACCCCTCACCATGGAATGCACCCCATTTACCACCACTCTCTGACTTCTACCCACCAACCAGTTTTCCACCCACCTAGTTATTTTCTGTCCCACCCCTAAGTTTTCTAGCCTTCTGTGAGGGATGGTGTCGAAGGCCTTACTAAAGTCCAGATAGGCCATGTCAACCACTTGCATCCCCCAATTAAAGAACTCTATCAGGTTCATCTGGCAGGACCTCCCATTCATGAATCCATGCTGCCTTTCGTCCTGCAGCCCGCTGTCCACCAGGCAGTGCACCACCCTGTCTTTTTTTATTTATTTGTGAAATCAGTTTACAACCTTTGAGCCAGAGGCTCGTTTCCAAAGGTACCTCGTCACATTAAAGACATACATAGAGTTTTAAGTTACATAGCATAGGTTTGCAAAACAATAGGCTTTTATTAGTGCCTCCATTACCCTGCCCATCACTGAAGTGAGGCGGACTGGGCGATAATTTTCCACCACCTCCTTACTGCCCCCTTGTGCAGTGGCACCACATCCGTCCTCCTTCAGTCCCTTGGCACGCACCATGTATCCATGGACAAGTTAAACAGTCTCGTCAGTGGGGCTGCCAGCTCCTCCCTCAGTTTCGGGAGTACCCTCAGATACAAGCCGTCTTGCCCTGTTGCCTTGTCCACCTTTAACCTGCCCAGTTCCTCCCTTATCCTGTCCATGCTGAACATACTAGGATCCACCTTTTTGCCATCCCTGCCCCTTCCCCTAGCTATTCAACATCTCTGCTTTCTCAAAGTCCCCTTTCCAGTTGTATTCTTCCCTTCCCCGCAACCTTACTATCCCCTGCCTCACCTTCCTTCTTTCCTCCACATACCCAAGTTTTAGCCACACTTTTGGCCCCCTTAGCTATTTTCTCCTCAGTATTTGCTTTAGCCCTCATCTTCTGCTCTGCCACCCTCCTCTTCTTTCGATAAGCCTCCCTGTCCCTTTTTTGTGTCTTCTTATATTCCCTGAATGTTCTTTTCCTTTCCCTGACCGCCCCTGCCACTTCCCTTGTAAATCAGAGTGGTCTTCTTTTTTTTTGTTCTTCCTCACATTCTTAATGCAACTTTCAGTGGCCTTCAATACCCCTCCTTTGACAGGGCCCCTCAGCTCCTCAACATCGTCTATATTCCCCTTCCCTGCTATTTCTTCCTCAAATATCCTCCTCATTTTGTTAAAGTCCACCTTTCTGAAGTCCATCATCTTCATTCTAGTCTGATTTGTCTCCCTCCCCAATTTTACCCTAAATCAAACAGTCCTGCGATCACCAGTACCTAGTCTGTCACCCACCATCACCTTTTCCACACTCACCCATTTGTGAGAACCACGTCCAGCAGGTTATCTCCCCTAGTGGGCTCCCTGACCAGCTGCTGCATGAATACCCCTTGTAGTGCCTCTAGAATCCCCCTGCTTCTAGATAATACCGAAGCCGGGATCCCCCAGTTCACATCGGGGAGGTTTAGGTCCCCCCTTGAGAACCATCTTTGTAGCTGCCTGTATCAGCTGTCTACGCCTTTCCTCTCCCTGCGTCGGTCTGTAAACCACCCTATCCTCAATGATTCCTCAGTCCATTTGTCAAGCGTGACCCACATGCAGTAAGGTGGGAGAGCCTCGGTCTAGAGGCAGACTGTGACCCACCACGTTGCGCACCCATTTGTGTATAATGGACCAGGTGTGCCAGAAATGGCAAAGCCGACCCCCCTTGGAAACGCAAGGCTGATACAGGATGGGCGGGAAGGTCATACCCAGAGACCCATTACTAAGTAGCCTTGGTGGAGACTGCGGTCCTGGCTGCCGGAGAAGCGCCGCTGCCTCGACCCCTGGCTTCTCAGAACAGGAGGCGATGGGCTTAAACTTAGGTCACCAGACCTGAGACTGCCCTGAATGGGGCTGCGGTGGCTTGGACTGTGGCGTTGAGTACAGCCAAAATCGAAATGCCTTCTTTTTCGATTCCGGACCATAGGGTGCTTTTGAGAGGACACAACAGAGTCCAAGGTGGCAATGGAGAACTCAGCGTTAGTGAGATGACATCCAACCCCCAGCCAAACAGGTTGATACCCAAGAAGTGGACATCCGCCGGTGCATGCAGGGTATCTGCCATAAAGGTGGAGATCCTCTACCAAGCCAGACACCGCAAGGCAACCCCAGTAGCCACGAACTGGGCGCAGGAGTCCCTGATGGCCAAGGCCAGCTGCAGCTGGTGCATGGCAATCAAATATCCCTGGTCCTGGACCATCTTAGCCGCCAACTGCAGATCTGCAGGAAGGTGGGGGGAGATGGGGGAATTGGTCCAAGACACCCATGATGGCATGGGTAAAGTTGGCCATCAGGACGGCGGAACTCGCCTGCTGAAGACCAAGGGAGATGCAGCATAGACCTTTGTTGCTGCATGGTCCACCTTCTTCGACTCTGTGTTAGAAGGTGCGACGACATCCCCAACATTGCTCGTCCAGCAGAAAGCCAAATCTGCCACCGGTCCTTTGGTTGAAGGATGGCTGATAAAACCAGGAAGGGATCTGGTGTGCACCACATACTTGCGGACCAAATGGGCTGTGCAAGAGTCTGGACAATGCCAAGGTTCAGAGTGGGACCAAGAATGGCTTCTGCCACCAGGAAGACAACTCCAGGGGACTTGTCCCTGTTGAGGATTTCAGACCGGTGGTGCTTAGCCTGCTTTCGGACCAACGGAATCCCCACAGATTCGGAGATGAGACTGAGCAAGCCTGCAAAGGAGACTGACCCATGCTTGGTGGTGAGTTGGACACTCGAGCAAAGCCCGGAGTCCAAGTGGAATGCATGGCGGAGTCCTCAGAGTCTGAGGACTCCCTGAACACCGCCCTCGACCCAGGCTCCTCACGGACAACTCGGGACTCATCCAAACAAGAGATCTTGATGGACAGCCATCCTGGGGAGGCTGGAAGCAGGTCAGGCAGCCTTGAATGAAGCCCTGAGCAATGGCTGCAGAGGTGGGGGGGGGGCTGCACCCAGATGCGAGGAGAAGCCGGCATTGGCTTGGCCAGAAAAACTGGAATGGGCCACAACAGAACCTGTCTTCATGCAAAAACAAGGAGGAGGAGCATAAATGGCGCTTCTTAGTGGATGGCCGAGAGTGCAAACACCAAGATACCCAAGATCTCAAGCCCAAATGGAACAGAGTCCTTGACTGTGGCCTCAACCAATGACAATCAGGTCATCTGAGAGGAGATGCAGGGGAGGGGACCATGTACTCAGCACAAACTGGAGACAGCAGTACCTTGAGGGGTCAATCCCTGAGGGGAGACAACAAGGTTGGCTGGTTTGTCTGGCCCCTCAGAAAGAGGGCCAAAAGGACCAGAGTCCGATAAAGTGAGTCAACCTCGACCTCCGACAGTGGGTCAACCAGACGGAAAAAAATCTTGGCCAGCTGGTCAGCCCGTGTCTCAGCCAGCAAGTCCGATGGAGACACTAAGAGGCGAGCAGCCTGGACAGGGACTCCAGGAGAGTTTGGCGAAGCCGACAGCTTGACAGCTGTCGAGCCAGATGCAGAATCGCGGGGGTGGAAGAAGCCAGCCCACTCCTGGTCCCACAACCTGTGACAGGTTCTCTAAGGTTGCGAGAACTCAGAAGATTTGGACCCTTGGGAAGGGTCCTACCCGAGGGTCGGAGGACACTGGCATAAGTCCCGAAATGCTCCGGTAAATGTAGATCCCAATCCCACCAGGAGCAATGTGGAAACCAAAGTGGCACCCACTGTGACCCCGAGCCGCCACCTCTTCGAGCACAGCATATTGCGATGCTGAGCCTTCTGCTGCCAAAACAGGCCTACAGGCATCCTTGGACCAGACCGGTGGGTCCCATTCATTTGGGTGGCCCAAGAAAAAGGTGGGCAAAACAATCCTAACGTCGAGGACTGCAGGGACTGGCACAGGCCACAAGCCTGGGATTGTGCTGACCTACTAGGCAATAAACGCACGAGGCATGAAGGTTGGTGCTTGACATGATCCGGTTAAAAGTGGTGCACTGCTTGAGCCCAGGGCCGTACCTCTGGTTGCTGCACTCCATCTGGACAGCAAAAATGGTAGAAACAACTGAGAAAATGTGCCTGAAAACAGACTAGGAAAACGGGCCTACACCACACTCAGAAGCTGTGAAAGAGGAGACATGATTCTTCCAGCAGAGAGGAAGCTCTGATGTCATGGGGCGGAGCTGAGGAGGATGCACCTGGGTGGGTAGAAGGAACTTGGCTGGCAGATCTTAAAGAGAAAAACGACTGTCAAAGTATGGATAGTGCACCACATCCACGTCCCTAGAAACCACCTGTTTCTCACAAAATGTAAAAACACTGAACTTGAGCACATACTACCTGTAATAAAAGACATCCAGCTCCAAGAATATCATATAAAAGGCTTAACTGCCTTTGATAAAGGATCTGGAGGATCCGAAACGTGTCAGGCAGGCGAGTATGGGACCTGTCCTCTATGTATTAATAAATGGCAACTGTGCCTTTTATACGATATTCTTGGAGCTGGATGGCTTTTATTACAGGTAATGTGTGCTCAACTTCAATGTTTTTACCAGTGCCTTTTCAGTTTGGAAGCACCATCATCCCTGTGCTAAGCGTTTCCTTTGAGTGTTTGCTCTCACAAAATGTATTAGAACTTTGTCAGTTTCTTTTCTTGCAGGTGCAGCAAAATACTAGTAGAATTTTGTATCCCAGAATTGATCTTCTGTTGACAACTCTTCAAAAGAGTTTGTGAAGGTCAAACTGCATCTTAAAGTTATCCCCGAGTTCCAAAAAGCTTTTTGCAATCATTTCAACACTACAACTATACATATGTTCAAACCAGAAAGCACAGTCTCACATAAAGATCCACACATATCTCTATAACCACAGATAAGCAAGGGGGGAAAAAAACGATAGAAACAGCAAGTGAAGGCAGGGGAAATAGCGTGTGTGTGTAAAATTTGATTGCACAATCAGAGACAGAAAAGAAGAGGACAGAACTGATCCTTGCTTTTAACTCTTTCTGCATAACAAATGGGACAGGGTCATATTCAACCACCGCAGAGAGGTTAAAAACAGAAATTCATCGGAATCCATCAGGTATATGCCTGACACTTTCTAATCTCTTTTTGCAGTGTCTCTCGTAAATTGACTCTTTTTTTTCATTCAAAAGGATTTTGCCACCTCGGAGCTCTACCTGTGTGCTTCTAACACCACACTGCCATAACCAGATGTCAGATACTGGTATTCTGCATAGAGTGTCTAACATATAAAAAACCCTGGAAATAGTCTCATTCAGGGAGGCTTTTTTTTTTATTCATACATTATCAACATTGAGCAATAATATAATCATACTGCAATGGAGTTGTAAGAAGCATAGAAAATGATAGCAGAAGAAGACCATTAGCCAGCCTGTCCACACAACAGTGACGCTACCGCTCACAATGCCGGCGATCCGGGTTCAGAAGTGAGCCTGAACCGTTGGAGGCCAGCAGGGGGGAGGAGGATCGAGCACAACAGGGGACACTCTCCTCCTCCAGGGAAAGATGACAACCAGCTCTGGTGCATTACTGTCACTTAAGTGAACACAAGTGGCAGTACACCAGGGAGCAACTCCAGGGAAGGGGGAGATGCCAGTGCCTGATACACACTACGCTTCTGTGCATGCCTGCGTTACTTCCGAAGCTAGTGTCTTAAGATGCAAGGGAGAAAAGCAGGAAAAAGCGGTAGGCCCAGGGCAGAGTGATGGACTGACCTCTCGCAGGCCCACACTAGTGACATGACAAGCTCCCCAGAAGCGGATTCTGTGTAGTGGCAGTTGGAGGGTCAATCCACACCCCGCTGAGGGAGGAAGCAAGTCATAGGAGCAGACAGTGGAATGCAGCTAAGACCGCAAGATGCTGGCAGACTGGGGGCACAGACGTATCAGGATGAGGCCCCCCAAAAAAAGATATGACCTCAGTCCTTCCAGTCGGTATGTGATACCCTATCCTACCAGACACCTAGTGTCTAAACGTGGTTGATGACTATGTTAACCTCCCCATGTTACCTGCCTCACTGCTACTCCCCTGGGCCACTATTAAGCACTTAAATGCAAAGGTGGTCTCACTTATATTCAGAGGGTAACAGAACCCCTTACCTACCGCTCTCATACCCTCAGAGTGTGTACAACCATAAAAGTGGTCTCTGTGGCAGAATTAGTATACATCACTATAGACAGTATTCTAAACTTCTTTAATTTCCTAACGAGGTTGCTAATGTAACAGTTACGTAAGAACTTACCGTAATAGTAGATCTTTGAGACAGGTTCCTGCAGTAGGTCTTTACAGACAGGACTGCACCCCCTGGCATCAGGACTGCACGTCAAACTTCTAGCTAGCAATCCAAAGCATTGGACCGCCCCCGGCGTCACATGACGGGACGTCAGTGTGACCATATATAGGGGGCAGTCCCCACACCTGCTCTCCAGTTCTCCCGCCAGAAGACCCTTGGAAGGAGGAAAACCGGAGAAAGGAGTACAACTACTAGAGCCCGAAGCTACTGAAAAAAACAAAAGCCCTGGGAAAGGAAAGGAGAGCAAAACTCAGGAGCTGGGGGAAGGTGGGTCAATAAATGAGACCTACTGCAGGTACCTCTCTCGAAGATCTACTATTACGGTAAGTTCTTACGTAACTGTTACATTAGTAACCTCGTAACTGTTATATCTTACTTTGAGAGGGTTCCTGCAGTAGGTCTTCACAGATAGGACTGAATACCAAGTAGTCAAGAAAAAGAAGTCTGAGACTAAGTTCCGGGAGGAGGAAAAGTCTGCTAACTAGAAAGCTGCATATGACAGAAGGCCTTGCAAGACAGCGAAGCCAAAACCAGCCCTACGCCTAGAGGCAATGTCCAGACTGTAATGCTAGGTGAAAGTATGGACGGAAGACCAAGTGGCTGCAGCACAAATATCGGCCGCGGACACATTCCGCAAGAAGGCCATCGAAGCAGCCATACCACAGGCCAAGTGGCCTTGCACTTCCCCCAAGAAGGGGGTTCTCATGCTTCTGGTAGATGTATGAGATGCAATTAGCCAACCATTTAGACAAGCCCTGTTTCAAAATGGCTGTACCCTGGTGCCTGGGTGCGAAAGCCAGAAACAACTGGTCGGATTTACGCACCTCCTTGGTCCTAGAGATACAGTATCTCAGAATCCTGTGCACGACTAATGTGTGCAAGAGGTA
Source organism: Neoceratodus forsteri (assembly GCA_016271365.2). Lineage (NCBI taxonomy): Eukaryota > Metazoa > Chordata > Ceratodontiformes > Ceratodontidae > Neoceratodus > Neoceratodus forsteri. The sequence continues at coordinate 692,428,918 of CM028129.1, forward strand.
TTCCCCACCTGTTGGAATACTCTGGGTAATAAACCGGCAATTGAACATTTGGTTCAAAGTAAATTCCGAGACTACTTTCGGAAGAAAGAATGGGTTAGTCCGCAGAGCCACCCGGTCTCTGTGGAAAATTAAATACAGCTCCTTTATTCACATTCAGGTGTATTCTTTACCGACTTCAGCGATCACTGTTATAACCTGCGTGCGGACCGCCCCTAAGACTGTTTCCTCCTCTAAATATACGTTTACGCGAACTCAACAGAACTTCTACCCGAACACCTCTTTATCCGACCTCCAATATGCAAACCGGCAGGATTTCTATTTGGCCCTTCCAGTAGCTGAAGCCTATGAGGTCTTCCATAATATTGTCTTCAGCACCACTAATAAACATGCGCTGCTAGTTAAAACCCACACCATGAGGGAATCTTGCCCATAGTTCTCTGCTAGTCTGAAGGCAGAACTGTTGCACAGGAACTCACTATGGAAAAGGGCAAGAAAAACTAACCACTCGGCGGACTGGGCTGCATTCAAAGCTGCCAGAAACCGGTGTACCAGGATAATTAGGGCCGAGAAAGCAAACTATTACCGCTCCAAACTTGAATCCTCACCCACTTGCAAATCTCAATTCTGGAATACTCTAAAGCAAGTTCAAGGACACAACTTGGCTAGCCTGTTTCCTTCTAAAATTTTGCCTGGCGCCTCGTCCACTACTGACAAGCAGGAAATTCTTGATCTCTTTAATGACCACTTTGCTACAGTAGGTCTAGCTTTCGACACCTCACCAGCCAATAGTCTCCAGGCGCAACTGTGTAACCTAAGCCCAGATTGCCCTGACCCAGCTTCATCTTCCCAAGGCAAAGCTTTTCTCATTTAGCCCAGTCTCTGTGTAGCAGGTAGAAGACCTCATACTTAATTTGGACATGAGGAAGAATGCAGGCGCAGATCTAATCGAGCCATACTACCTTAAAATCAGCTACTATGTATTGTCCCCACCATTGCTCACCTTTTTAACATGTCTCTTGCTGAGGGCTCCCTCCCTGCCATATGGAAAACAGACCACGTTATTCCATTTTTTAAATCAGGCAACACCAGCAACTTAAACAACTACCATTCCATATCCCTGCTCCCTATCCTTTCCAAGCTTCTTGAAAATGTGGTTAATTCCCAGGTTAGGTAGTACTTAGAGGACTCCGTCCTGCTAAACCCATCCCAGTCTGACTTTCGGCCCCCTCATAGCACTATCTCAGTGCTTACCAAAGTCACGAACGATTGAATGCCCAGGATGCTAGAAATTATATATGGGCCCTGTTTCTCGACCTTAGTAAGGCCTTTGATACAGTGGATCACACCCTGCTCCTAGCTACTCTAAGAAATATTGGTGTTAATAATCTGGCATTGAAATGGTTTTCTGACTCCCTTACTGACCATTTTCAGCAGGTCAAGGCTCGGGTAGTGACCTCTCCCCCCATAAAAAACCTTATCAAGAAGTGTACCCCAAGGGTCTATCCTTGGCCCACTTCTATTTGCCATCTATATATATAACCTAAATGACAGAATCAAGTCAGCAAACATACACCTATTTGCCGATAATACGGTGTTATACCTAGCCAGGTCTACCCTTGAGCCTGCATGTAATGACCTCCAAACCGAATTCAATATACTTCAGAGGAACCTTTTGTACTCAAAACTCTTTCTAAAAGCCAATAAAACAAAGGCTATGCTTTTCATCCCATCGGTAAATGTCTCCAAACCCCACACCCCCTGGTGTGACCCCTCAAATTGTCACTGTTAGGAGAGCCTCTGGATTATGTGGAATCTTTCAAGTATTTAGGTGTCTGGATAGACTTTAAACTATTGTTCAAGGTCCACATAGAAGAAATTTCAAAGAAACTAAAATAGAGACTTGGGATTTTCTTTAGGATTAAGCATTTTTAACCCAGGAGGGAAAAAGAAGTTAGTACAATCTACATTCACGCCCCTTCTAGATTACGCCGACTTTCTGTATGGGCATGGCTCGAGCATGGCCCTCTCCAAGCTTGTTTCTCTTTATCATCGTGCACTTAGATTTATTTCTGTTGCCCCCTATTCCACTCATCACTGCACCCTATATTATTCTGTGGGATGGGATTCACATAGCCTCAGGAGGAAAAAGAATGCACTGCTCTGGATTTACAAAGCCATCAGCAATAAGCCGCCACAATACATCATGGACTGCCTGCCTGCCTGCTTGCAATCCTGGGACCTATCTCTGAAGAAGCCTCTCCTTCATTTCCCTCTCAGTCTCTAAAGCTAGAACATGTTTCGGCAGAACAGCTATAATCCATGCCCTCCCTGTTCTCTGGAATAATGCACAAAAAACTCTTTAGCTTGCTACTCCGGTGTCATTGTCCCTCTTCAAAAACTTACTACTGTGGTCCTTCAAAGAGCCATGCAACTGCTTTCGCAAATGACCCTCACTCCACTGACCAGCTTTCTTCGGCATTCTCTTATTCTTTACCCATAAGCCATGGTCTCCTTTCCTTGTTGTAACTTATCTCCTCTGCAAATTAATGTTCCTACCTTCCCCATGCCCTCTCTCCTCCTCCTCCTGTCTTCTTTATTACCTTCTACATGCAATGTAGACCTTGCATAGTACTGTGCATGCTTTGTGTAATTTCTGTTTATTGTATCTGACTATATCGTAAGTGACCTACCTGTTTAGTGCATAAATTTGTACACTGTCATGCTTATCCTTTTTGCTCTGTATCAGTTGTATGCTCCTGTATGCTTTCTGTCAAGGAAGCTATCTGTATGTAGCATATTAACTTTTGTATACCTATCCCAGGTCCACCTCAAATATGAGTTTATCTCAACAGTGTTCCGCCCTGGTTAAATAAAGATTTGATTGATGGACTGAGGGCCTGAAGCTCTGAAATCCTACGAGCTGAGGTGACAGCGATTAAAAAGAGCGCTTTCCAAGACAAATAGCGCATGTCGCAACTTGCTGCCAGCTCAAAAGGGGGCAAAGTAAGTTTTCTCTAAAATAAAATTTAAATACTAGGGGGATCTGGATTATGGACCAGAGACTTAATGTGCAGGATCCCCTTAAGGAAGGTTTTGGAGACCTCCAACTAAGCAAGGATTTTGCCTCCCACCCGGAAGGTGGTAGATAGAAACTGCAGAAGGGTGGACCTTCAGACAGGAATAACTGAGGCCCAAATCAGACAGGTGCAAGAGGTACTCAAGGACCTGGGGGCTGAGCAGGAGAATGGGTCCAGGCCCTTAGCCATGGCCAAGGTAGAGAATCTCTTCTATTTCATAGCGTACGTGGATCTAGTAGAGGGTTTCCTCGCCTCCACTAGAACCAGGGCGACTCAAATGGAGACGCCAAAATGTGAGACTGCTATGTCCAAAAGTGCCACACATGCAGGTGAAGAGACTTGAGGCTCGGATGAACCAGGCTGCCCTGCCCCTGAGACAGAAGGTTGTGAGAAAGAGGAAGTGGTACCGGGGGTTCCAATGTCAGCTGCTGCAGCACAGGGAACCAAATCTGCCAAGGCCAAAGAGGAGCTATGAGAATCACGTAAGCCGCTCTGCCTGAGACTTCAGCAGAACCTTCTGAAGAATTGGAAAGGGAGGGAAATCGTACAGAAATCTCCCTGTCCAGGACAGACAGCACGTCTTGCCAAAAAACACCATGCCCAGGAACGAGCAAGCAAAAGCTGGGAAGTTCTGTGTTGGATGGGGAAGCGAAGAGGTCTATCTCTGGCTGAACTCACTGACTGAATAGATCTTCCACTACATCCTGCCTTAGCTCCCACTCATGAGCCCGTACAACAGTGCGGCTGAGACTGTCTGCCAGGATGTTTTGAACTCCTGGAACTTGGACTGCTATCAGAGACAGGCCGTGCTGGACTGCCCAGTACCACACATGTATTGCCTACCAGCAAAGGGAGTACGAACTATGTCTCCCTGTTTGCTGATGTACCAGACCGTGGCTGTATCATCGGTCAGGATTAGGAGTGTTCCTGGAAGTAGGAGAGACTGGAAGGCTTGGAGCATGTAAATAACAGCTCTCATCTCCAGAATATTTATATGTAGATGCTCCTCTTGTGGAGACCATGTCCCCTGAGTTTGATGGTCTCCCAGGTGGGCACCCCAACCCTGACCTAAGGCATCCATCGTGAGGGTCATGGATGGTGACATGGGATGAAAGGGAATCCCCAGAGAGAGGCTGGATGGGTCTTGCCACCATAGAAGGTCCCTCTTCAAGCTGTTGGAGACTAAGACCCTGTGGTCCATGTTATCCAATTGTTGGCCCCATTGGACCCTCATGTGCAGTCTGGCCAAAGGAACTGTGGGGACGGCCACCACCATGAGACCTAACAGTAGGAGGACAGATCATGCTGTGATCCAATGGGAGCTGGGACACCAATGCAGCCTGCTGAATTAGTCTCTCCACTCTGTCCGTAGGAAGAAAGGCCCTGCCCTGGACCATGTCCAGCACCGCTTCAATGAACTGGAGGCGCTGGTAGGGTGACAGTTGAGACTTGGGATAATTCACAGTGATGCCAAGTCTGGAAAAGAGGTGCATGGTGAAGGAAAGAGAATTCATTAGACTGCCTTGAGATGGAGCTGACAGCAGCTAGTTGTCCAGGTAAGGGAACACATAAATCCCCTTGCAGAGTAAACCTGCAGCTACCACTACCAGGCATTTGGTGAACACCTGAGGTGCTGAGAAGAGGCCAAAGGGGAGGGTCTTGAACTGACAGTGGTTCTCCTGAAAGGAGAACCTCAGGAAACGGCGGTGGGCCTGGAGGATAGGAATGTGCAGGTAAGCATCCTGCATGTCCATCGACCACAGCCATTGGTTCTGTTGGAGCAGGGGCAAAAGTCCCTGGAGGGTCAGCATGCAAAACCTCTTGTATTCCATGAAAAGGCTGAGTAGGCTGAGATCTAGAATAGGCCTCAGATTTCCCGACTTTTTGGGTACTAGGAAGAAGTGGGAGTAGTATCCTTTTCCTATTTGCCCTGGAGGAACCGGCTCTATGGCTGACTTATCCAACAGAGCTTGGATTTCCTGCTGAATGAGGCCTGACGGGTAGTACGACCTTCCTAGTGGATTGTCCAGGGGGGCGTCTATCCAGGAACTCTATTGAGTGCCCTCTTGCAATGAGCTGGAGTACCCAAGTGTCTGCAGTTATTGCCTTCCACCCTTCCAGGTGGAGGGCGAACGTTCCACCTATGGGTTCCTCTGGAAAAACAGGAGAGGTGGAGGGGTCCGCTCGAGGCAGGACATGGAGGGGAAGGAGACTTTGCCGCCTCCGGCGGCCTTTTGCCTAGGGAGTCTGGGCACCGAAACCAGTGGCTCAGCGCTTATCCTGTCGTCTGCCGTGGTTCTGCCTGTTTCACCTCTTCTGGGGGTGATGAAAGGACTGCTGGGGTTTTTGGCCCGAGCGGTACAAGGAGCAGACATCCTTCAGTGACCTGCCGCTCTCCTGTAGCTCCATTATTATGTCCTTAGCATCGCCTCCAAAAAGGACAGTACCCCTTAAGGTGGCATCCAGAAGACAGCTTTGGATGTCTTGCAACAGTCCCGTAAGCCGGTGCCAAGCTAGATGCCTCAAACAAATGCCTGTAGCAGTGCACCGGGCCACCGAATCAACTGAATCGTGAGAGGCCCGCAAGGCATGGTGGCATGAAGACTTGTTAAGTCTTACTTTTTCCAGAAGCTTATTTCTGAGGGTCTCATCCGGAATAGCCTGAAGGTCCTTTTGCAGGTTGGATAAAGCTGACTTTTGGAAGGACACCACGTGAGCCACATAGTTTAGAGACTATATGGCGCAGGTAGAGGAGGCGTATACCTTGCTGCCATACTGGTCCATCTGTTTGAACTCTATCCAGTGGAGAGGCACTCAGGTGCTTTGGCTGAGTCGACCTATCGTGGGCCGCACTAATAACAATGGAGTCTGCATTAGGCTGATTAGTTAGATGGCATGCCCCTTCTGTGGGGGTGATAAGACCTGTTGGTTTTCTTGGAAACCGCAGGAAAGGATGACAGTTGCTGCCATATTGTCAATGTCAAGTCCTCATGTGGCCCCATCCATGGTGGGATGGGGAGGGGGTCCGCATTAGTGAGGTCGAGGTGTTCTGCAAGCTTCTTCCATTTGGGGTCCATCTCCTGCGATGCCCAGCCACAGGCTTGCTGGATGGACCTGAGGAGCTCCACAAAGGATGGGTCCTCCAGCAGGGACTTGAGAGACTCCTTTGGTTGTGGCTCAACAGGCGAATGAGGCTCCGAAAGACCGGTAGAGTCAGAGTCTAAGTCCAAATTGGAAGACTCTGGTCTGCTCGGAATGGGGGTGACATCTGGCACCGCCTCCGTCGTCTTAGCTCCAATGAAAACCCCGGCAGGGCGTCTGCTCAAGTCCCTGTCTGACGACCGGTGGTCGACTGGGGATGGGTTCCTTGTCATTGCCCTGTGGGTCGGGATGTCATCCATGACTAGAAGGGGTTGTCCCAGCTCTTGCAGGAGTTGGAATTTTGCATTCTTCCACCAGGCCAGGATCGTCCCTTGCGGATCTGGCTGAGGAGGAAGAGGAGGTGGAGGAGGCAGCGACAGAGGAGGAGTCTGGTAGCCTGGGTACTCTGTGGTAGTGTAAGGGGGGTAGCCAGGAGACTGATACCAGTAGGGGTAAGAATGGTACCCCTGGTACTTGTGGCCTGGCACTGGGTACCCTGGCATTGGAGCATACGGCGAGTAGCCCTGCAACAGCCCTCCAGGCGATAGGTAGTATGGGAAATGTGGCGGTGGGTAGCGAGGTACTTACCCGAAGGACCCAACAGCGGAGGGGCTGAAGGCTCAGAAGGTGGCGGTACTGAGGGACCACTGGGAATGTGCAAGTCCGTCGGCCAGCATGGGGTCTCAATAGGGAACCCTGATGGGCCAGGAGGTGGCTCTGGCGTCAGAGTGTAAGGCCCCAAGACCATCCCCAAATTTGTGGGGATTGGAACCGGAGATTGGCCCAGCATTGGGGAACGAAGACCACCCGACATCTGATCTGATAAGGGCAAGGGGGGGGTAAGGGAATTGATACCTCCATCAACAGATCTGCATTGGGAGCAGAAATCTCGGTGTGAAGGCCCGACGTAGGAGAGGTCTCCTTGACAGCAGAGCTCGAGTCCAGGAAGTCCAGGGAAAATGAGAGGTTAGGCTGGGTCAGTGAGGCCCTGGAGGGAGAACACTTACGGGATGTAGGGGAGCCGGGAAACTGGCTCTGCACATCGTCGGGAACCAACGAAGGATCTGATGGGAGAGCTTCAGCCGCGTGGTCGACGGACAAGCTGGCGACCGAATGATCGGCTTCGACTGGGCAGGTGTCGGAGGAGCCGACGTCCGACTTATCGGTCATGGTTGAGCAGAAAACAGCTGAGGAGCTGGAGTCTGGCTTACTGACCAAGGCCGTGCACATGGCAGCAGGGCCGGAGGGAGTCTTATTGGCTGAGCTATCGACAGGTCCCACAATTAAGTCCTCTGGAGAGGAATCCCCTTACTGCCCACTGACCGAGGCAGGAGGTGGGGAAGGTGTCCAATCCACTGGGGCGCATGGAGACCTAGGAGGAGGAGTACTCATCGAGGTGGAGGCCCCAGCAGAGGAGGAGTCAGCTGTCTAGTGAAGCTGAGTGGAGGGAGACTGGTCCAGTTCCCGGTGCTTCTCCTCCTTTTTCTCTGGGGTAGGTGAAGAGGAGCGTTCCCTCAGCTCCTTTTCCATCGATGCAAGGTGTTATTTTAGGAGATGGTCATCAAGGGCCTTCTGGCGCCAGGAGCGCATGGCCTGGTTAAACAACTGGCAGATCTCACAATCAGCCACCTGGTGTTTGGGGCCCAGGCAAAGGGCGCCGCGGAAGTGATCGTCCCCATGCGGGATTTGCACGCCGCACTGTGCGCACTTCTTTTTAATTTTGCATAAAAACATGCAACAAAATTTTGGTAGAAGAGAAGAAAAACGTAAAAATACATATCTAAAATGGCGGTTGACTGAAGCAGATTTCACCGCGAGGTCCACAAATGCAGGTTGCTGGCGGAAAGAACTGGTAGGTAGCAAATCAGCTCTCATGTAAGGTCACGCCAACATCCTGTCATGTGACACCGGGGTGGTCTCCTGCTATAGACTGCTACCTAGAAGTTTGCAAAGTGGTCTTGGCGAGAGGCGCGAGTCCTATCTGTGAAGATCCACTGCAGGAATCCTCTTGAAGTAAGAATATTAATGTTAAAAATTGAAAGTCTTGTGAAAGCCACCTATATAGGCACTTTTTTTATTTGGCATATTGATTTATATGATGTCAGACAGAATATTAAGTTGTATTTTAAGATTTTGTTGTGCGTTGTAAGCATTGCTTTCCAATAATCAGTCCTGGTAAGATTTCTTACCTCTAGGTGGAACAGGAGTAAATGGAATGCTCTGAGACAGACGCATTATATTATTCCTTTCAACAGCTGCACATAGAGAGGAGAGAGAGAGAGAGAGAGAGGGAGATACAATAAGTATTCCAGACAGTACAGTGTATTTTATGTCTTCCCTCAGCAATTTAGGAACCAACAAAAAAAGTGAATGAATCTGACCTGAGTAATGATAAGTGATGTCCAGGTTTGGCTTGAAAGGAGAACCAAGACCTGTGGGATGGAAAACTGGAGTCAACCATATCTGTATGAAACATCATATAACAAGAACTCAATCTTCTAGCCTACTCAAACTCTCCCTTGACCAAACTTTCTGATTTACCAGGACTAATAAAAAAAAATCTGTAACTGCTGAACATAAACCACATATTAGAACTCAACAAATAAATTTGTTGATCAGGATTTGCTACTTTTAAAATTTTGCTGACACCACCCAAACTCTCTTTGTTACTTTCCAAGCACTCCCGTGGCACACACTCCCTTCCCCCTCTTTCCATACAAGTTCCCACTATACTCCAAAACCCCCTTCCAATCTTCCAGCACTGGCTGGCACAAACCCACTGCTCACCCCCTTGGCTGGCTGCTGTCTGATTCACACCAACAACTACACAAACATGAATTTGCCAGCAGAAGAAGGCCGTACAGTCTATCTAGTCTGATGCAGGTTCTTTGTACACTAAATTACAGAGGGTCCCGCCCCCCCCCTTTAACTGTGACCCTCCCCTTTGCCTTGACCCACCCCCTAGAATCTGTTTACCGTCTTCAGGTTCACAACCTGTGGTGGTAGTTCATTTCACCCTAACACCACCCATTCCATGAAGAAACATCTCCTGACCACATTTTTGACCCCCTTGCATCAATTTATAGCTATGTCCCCTTATGTTTCTTTTCCATTTAAGGTATAGAGGGTCCCATGATCTACCTTGTTAATACCTTTGAGGCACTATATTAAAGTTTCAATCATGTTCTACCTCCTGTCTTTCGTCCTGCAAATACATATTTGTGTTCCTTAGTTTGTCCTTGAATGAGCTGCCCTGCCCACCCTGAATCATCTTCATTGTTCTTCTTTGCACCGCCACTAGATCATTTACATCCTTTCTCAGATGGAGGCTCCAATACTGTACACAGTAGTCGAAACATGAAAACCCATGTACTCCAGCGTGCTTGAAGGTGCAACCCACTCCAGGCAAATATATCAATAAAACAAGAGGGCACACACATCACCATGAGTTTGTGAAATTTGTTAAAGAACTGCTTCCATCAGACTTGCCACAGTACCCCTGGGGCCACCTCAGGAAGCCTTAGTGGTACTATGTAGGGGTATCTTGTCATGTCTGATGAAACCCACAATGGCTCCAGGTAAAATATAGCAATAAAACAAGAGGGCACACACATCACCATGAGTTTGTGAAATTTGTTAAAGAACTGCTTCCATCAGACATGACAAGATACCCCTACATAGTGCCACTAAGGCTTCCTGAGGTGGCCCCAGGGGTACTGTGGCAAGTCTGATGGAAGCAGTTCTTTAACAAATTTCACAAACTCATGGTGATGTGTGTGCCCTCTTGTTTTATTGCTATATTTTACCTGGAGCCATTGTGGGTTTCACAAAAGTACAGTTGCGTAAGAATTTACTGTAACAGTAGCTCTTCCAGAGAAGCTCTTGCAGCATGCAACACCAGTAGGACTGAAGCTGCCAGCCATCAGGACCACATGGAAAACTTCTAGCTAGCAGTCTGTCACAGGAGACCGCCCCCTGCCGACATCAGCACACTGATGTCCGCCAATCCTGTAAAAGGGGCAGTCCCCCATACCTACCTCAGTTCTCCCGACAGAGACCCCAAGCAGGTGGTGAAAAAGGAGAACAGAGGAGGTTCCTCAGAGCTGGGGAAAAGGTATAAGCAAAGATGCAAAAGTGCGAAGAAACTAACAGGGGGAAGGAGGGAGGAAAAGCAGTGCCTGCTGCAAGACTTCCTCTCGAAGATCTACTGTTATGGTAAGTTCTTACGTAACTGTACTATCTTACTTCGAGGGGGCTCTTGCAGCAGGCAACACTGGTAGGACTGAGTCCCAGGCAGTATCGGAACTGACTGAAAGGCAGCTGGGAGGAGGCAGTAGGTGTTAGCAGAAGGCTCAGGAAAGAAGGCCATGAAGGAACTGCGAGTCCGAAATGGGCTCTGTATCTAGAAGCAATATCCAGACTGTAGTGTCAAATAAAGGTGTGGACAGAACTCCAAGTGGTAGCCACACAGATGTCTGCAGCAGACACATTCTTGAAACAGGCAGTAGAGGCAGCCATACCTCTGGTAAAGTGACCTTTTACCACCACAGGCAAGGGCTTGTTATACTTACGGGTAACAGTAAACAATACAATTAGCCAACCATTTTGAAAAACACTGTTTCAAAACAGGTGCCCCTTCTCTCTTGGGACAAACTAAACAAACAACTGGTCAGTTTTTCAAACAGGCTGGTTGCAATGTGTATAATACTGAAGCATCTGATGAACATCCAAAGTATGGAGTAAAGCCTCCCCCGATTAGAATACTCAGGGAAATAAACTGGTAGGTGGATGGATAGATTTAAAGTAAACTCAGGCACCACCTTAGGTAAAAACTTAGGATTAGTATGCAAAGACACTCTGCCTCTGTGAAAAACTAAATAAGGCTCTTTACACATCAGAGCCTGAACTCCTCCAAACAGAAGTAATGGCAACTAAGAGTGCTTTCCACAACAGAAAGCACAGCTCGCAACTTGTGGCCGGCTCAAAGGGAGGCAGCGTGATCTTTTCCAGCATGAAAAGAAGGTCCCATGAAGGGACAGGGTCCTGGAAGGGAGGCTTCAAATATAGGATACCCCGTAAAAATGTGTGGGATAGCTCCAGCTGGACAACAGACTTGTCCTCAATAGGTGCATGGTACGCAGAGATGGCGGAAAGGTTTAGTTTAGTTTATTCATTTAACAGAGTGCTCTATTTCATTGCGACTCTAGGTGCTGTACAGATGGTCAAGTGCTATAAAAATTAAAACATTTAATAGAAATACAGTATTAAAATTAAACATTAAATGGGGGGAAAGGCTTTATTAAATAAAAAGGCCTTAAGGTCCCTTTTAAAGGCACTGACCTATGGGGTGTGTCTGAGCAAACGAGGCAGTGAATTCCACAGGGTCGGCACCACAAAAGAAAAAGCTCAGGCGCCTGATGACTTTAAACAGATTCTGGGAGGCCCTCATCAGCTGACCAGAGTGAGCGAGATGGGCAGTAGGGCTGTAGGAGGTCTTGCAGGTAACCGGGCCCCAGTCCATGTAGGGCTTTATAGGTCAGCAACCCGATCTTGAAGGTAATCCTCCACCTAACAGGAAGCCAGTGCAGGGAATGCAGCACAGATGTAATGTGCCATGACCTGGAAAGGCCAGTCAGCAGCCTGGCTGCCACATTCTGCACTAGCGTTAGGCAGCAAAGATCAACCCGATGGCCCTAGGTAAAGGGCATTACAGTAATCAAGCCATGATGTCACAACAGCATAAACGAGTGATGGCAGATCACCCGAAGGAATCAGGTGTTTAAACCTGACAATATTTCTAAGATGGAAAAAGCACTCTGGACCACAGATGACACCTGAAATTCATGTGTCAGGCCATTATCCAGCACAACGCCAAGATTCCTCACCTTAAGAGAGGTTAGCAGCTAGGAATCTCTGAGCCTAAGCCCGGTGACTTGACCAGCCTGTGGACCAACCCTCGGGTGACCAGATTCTACCACCAGTACTTCCGTCTTGTCCAGATTCAACTTTAACAAGTTGGCACTCATCCAGTCTTGGATTTTAGCAAGACACTGATTGAAAACCGAGACTGCATCCTGTTGTTCGAGTGCAAAAAGACAGGTACAACTGAGTATCAGCAGCATAGCAATGAAAACTCAGCCCATACCATCTTATAATGTCCCCTAGTGACAGCACATACACCGCAAACATTGGGGACTAGGTAGAACCCTGCAGGATCCCACATGGCAGGGGCAGTGGTTTGGAGGAAAAGGCCCCCAATACCATCCTCTGCATCCTGCCAGTGAGAAAAGAACTGAACCGGCTGAGGACTGTACCAGACAGTCCACAATGGACTGCACCTTAAGAGAGGAATACCCCAAGCCTGAGTCCAAAAGGGAGAGCAGGTACTCAAAAATCAAATTCACAGGGGAGGTGAAGGGATCCAGGTGGCAAGCAGTGGCCCATAGGGAGAAGCGTTACCACTTCAAGGCATAGGTGGTTCTAGTAGAAGGTTTCCTAGCAGCTACCAGGACATCAGCAACCCTGGAGGAACAACCACAGTGAGTGAAAGCCAGGTCTGCAGGAGCCATGCATGTAGATGCAGGGACTTGAGGTCTGGGTGGACCAGGGTGCCCTGTTCCTGGGACAGCAAGCCGGTGCACAGGGGCAAGGACACTGGAGGATCCACTGCCAGCTGCTGCAGCAGAGGGAACCAAATCTGACACAGCTAATAGAGGGCTATGAGGATTATCTCTTCCCCTCCGACTGAAGCTTGAGAAGAACCCTCTGCAGGAGTGGGAAGGGAGGGAAGGCATACAGGAACCTCCTTCTCCAGGAGAGGATCAGCGCGTCGAGCCAGAAAACTCCAGGCCCTGGATTGAGTGAGGTAGCAAAACGTTTCTGATTCAGGTCTTCTAATTGTGAAAAAATGTGAGCAGACAGCAGTAGTCAGACTAAGCAGAAGTTTATTCACTGGGGCAAAAACTGCTTCCCTAGCGCCTTGGCCCTGCAATCAGCACCTGGAAAAGAATCCTGAGACGCACCTCTCATCCTGTACACCTGGACTGAGCGAGCAGAAAAGCATAATTTTGTGTTGAGCGAGGACGCAAAAAGGTCCAACTCTGAATGGCCCCACCTGTCTAAGAGATCTTCGGCCACTGAGGGCAACAGTTCCCACTTGCGAGCCCACGACCTGGATCGGCTGAGGCTGTCGGCTAGGATTTTTTGGGTGCCTGGAACATGAATGGCCAGGAGCTCCAGGTCGTGCTCAATGGCCCAGTACCAGACTCTCACTGCTTCCCGACAAAGGGGGTATGAATGAGTGCCCCCCTGTTTGTTGATGTAGTATACAATGAACATGTACAGTATGTCTGACTCTACTAGCATTGGACATGGAAGAATGTGGGTCTAAAAGGCTTGCAGGGTATAAAGAATAATAATTATAATAATAATAATAATAATTCTTTATTTGCCCAGTGCCTTTCTTAAAACCAAGGCGCCTTTTCAATAACTGCACATAAAACAATCAAATAAACACAGATCCAATAACTGCTAAATTCATAAAATACAATAAAATATCATCATCGGGGGTAAGCTTTTAACCATACATGGGTCTTTAAGGCCTTTTTCAATCCCTCCACGGATGCACACTGCCGGAGCGGACGGGGTAGAGAATTCCAGAGGGCAGGGGCCATGTACATAAAAGCACGGGCCACTGAAGATTTTAAAGAAACCCTCGGAATCTCTAGCAACCCCTCATCCACCGAGCGGAGCGATCGCCTAGGGCAGTAAGGTACCAGGAGCTCTTTCAAGTAGTCCGGGCCCAGTCCATGTAGGGCTTTATAAGTCAAAAGACCGACTTTAAAGTGATCCACTACTGTATTGGCAGCCAGTGCAGATCGCGCAGCACCAGAGAAATATGACAGGTACAAGGAGTACCTGTTAATAACCAGGCCGCAGCGTTCTGCGCAAGCAAGCGGCGGATACCAACCCCTGAAAGCCCTAGATACAGGGAGTTGCAGTAATCAAGGCGTGAGGTCACAAAGGCGGGAACCAATGTAGACAGATCACCGGACGGAACTAGGTGCTTAATCCTGGAGATGTTCCTTAGATGGTAAAAGGATGATTTGATGACTGCTGACTCCTGCGATCACAGTGTCAGCCCATCAAAAAAATCACCCCCAGGTTCCGCACCCGTTCAGAGGTAGGGAGCTGGGTGCCACCCAGAAAAAGCCCTGAGGGCAAACCAGCTCCCATCCCCTCCATCCGGTGACCCAGGTCCACAATCAACACCTCTGTCTTCTCAGAGTTCAACCTCAGCCAGCTCGAATTCATCCAGTTCTGGATTTCAGTGAGGCGGCAGTTAAATACCGTGAGAGCTCTATCCTGGTCGGGTGCAAAAGATAGGTTGAGCTGGGTATCATCAGCATAGCAGTGAAACCTCAGCCCATACCTTCTTACAGTGTCTCCGAGGGGCAGCATGTACACTGCAAACAACATGGGGGACAACACTGAACCCTGAAGAACCCCACAAGACAGAGAGATTGGGCCAGAGGGATTAATCCCCGATACCACCTTCTGAGTTCTGCCAGTGAGGAAGGATCTAAACCACCTGAGGACTGTACTACACAGGCCACAGATGAACCTCAGGCGTTCGAGAAGTACCCCATGGTCCACAGTGTCAAATGCTGAAGACAGATCGAGAAGAAGCAAGATGGAATGGCTCTTTCAATCTCTTGCCATCAAGAGATCATTGAGCACCCAAGCCAGCGCCGTCTCAGTACTATGCCTCTTTTGGAAACCAGACTGGAGTGGTTCATGAATATCAAGGATGGTCAAATGGTTCTCCAGTTGTACGGCCACTATTTTCTCAATCACCTTCCCCACAAAGGGGAGGTTAGAGATTGGTCTGTAGTTAGCAGGGCAGTCTGGGTCCAAAGAAGCTTTCTTCACGAGGGGTGTTACCACCGCCTCCTTCAGGGACCGGGCCGATAACATCACAACAACCCTTTATCAGGGAGGTTGAGCCCAGATTCAAACTACAGCATGTAGAGTGCATACCCTGGACAATCTGCATGACATCAATGAACTCTGGCTGGTCAAAGGAACTCAGGACAGCCTAGGGACTGTGACCGGGTGCCGATCCACAGCTTCTCCCATAGAGGATGCAGGCTCGAGTGCCGCCCTGATGTCGGCCACCTTAGCCACAAAGAAGCGAGCAAACTCTTCACACTCAACTTGTGAAAAGGCTCTTTGAACCTGCAGACAGGCTGGGTTGCACAGTCTGTCTACAATTCGAAAGAGCTGAGCTGGTCATTTCTGAGCAGCCACAATCTCCCTGGACAGGAACTCTGCCTTCTTACGGGAGATTGCGGAATGACAGATTGATGTGGAGATGCTGCTCCACTTCGAAACAGGTCCCCCAGTTCAGATGGTCAGCCAAGTGAGCACCCCAGCCAAGACCCAAGGCATCCATCATGAGGATCTGCTGAGGTGATAAAGCCCGAAAGGGGACTCCCTGCAGGAGGCTGGCAGGGTTCTGCCACCACTCCAAGGTCCTCCCTCACTGGATCATAGACCATTACCAGCTGATTCAGGTTGTCTATGCATTGGTCCCACTGAACCCAAAGGGCCAATGAGGAACCCTCATATGCAGGTGGGCCAGGGGTGACCGTGGCTATGGCTGCTGCCATATGTCCCAACAAGCGAAGAAACGCTCTGGCCGGGATCTGTTGACTGGAGGAGACGAGACGGGCCTGCTCTATCAAGCGTTCTGCCCTGTCCACCGGCAGAAAAACTCTGACCTGGGAAGAGTCCAAGACCATCCCAATATACTGGAGGCACTGGCATGGAGAGAGACAGGACTTTGGCAGACTGATGGTGATCACAAGGCCTAGAAGAGCCAAAGGGTGCATTCCAAGGTCTGCAGCAAAAGGTCCCTGGAGGGGGCTGTTAGCAGCCAGTCGTCCAGGTAGCAGAACATGTAAGCCCTGTCTCCACAGAGCTGCGGCCACCACTGCTAGGCACTTGGTGAAAACCAGAGGTGCTGAAGAAAGGCCAAAAGGGAGTGCCCAAAACTGAAAATGGTTCTCCTGGAAGCAGAAATGGAGGAAATGGCAGTGGACTGGGATGACCTGGATATAAAAATAAGCATCCTGCATGTCCAGGGAGCAGAGCCAGACCCCCTGGTGAAGGAGTGGTGGTAGTAGTACCTGGAAGGTGACCATCCTGAAGCATTTGTACTCTATGTACAGGTTCAGGTGGCTGAGGTCCAGGATCAACCTCAGATCCCCGTCTTCTTGGGGATGAGGAAGAATTGGGAGTTGAAGGGACGGGCAGCATGGCCCTCTTGTGCAGGAAAGCCTGAATCTCTTCCCGGATGAGGGAGTGGGAAGGATAACTGGAAGGCAAGGGTGGGTTTTCCGGA
This sequence comes from Neoceratodus forsteri, assembly GCA_016271365.2. Taxonomy (NCBI): domain Eukaryota; kingdom Metazoa; phylum Chordata; order Ceratodontiformes; family Ceratodontidae; genus Neoceratodus; species Neoceratodus forsteri. The sequence goes on from CM028129.1 coordinate 692,445,541, forward strand.
GGGGGTTACAAAAACTCTAGAGTGTGATCGTCCTCGATAAGCTGCAGCACCCACTGGTCTGTGGTCACTACTCATCACCCATCGAGGTAAAGGAGAACCAACCCCATCCCCCCCTTCCCCAAGGTCTCTGCTGGGGGGGGGTTGGAAGAATCAGGGGGTGGACCCGGGGCAGGGCAAAGCAGCTGTGGGCACACGTGGGGCCCTAGAAGCAGCTGCTGTGGCGGGGACGGTTAAGCCTTACGCTTGATGGGGCCCTTCACAGAAAAACAGAATTTGTCGGCAGAGTCTGCCCATTTCCCTACCTACATAAGGTCCATATCCTAAATGATCTATAGCTTACCTTTTCTTTCCTACCTTTATGGATGCCTTCTGTCTATCTCATGCATTCTTGAATTCTCCTGTTGTTTTTGCCCCTACGACCTCTGCAGGGAGGCTGCTCCATGCATCTACCATCCTTTCTGTGAAGAAATACTTCCTCATGTTACCCCTAAGTCCCCCCCCCCAGCCTCATACTGTGCCCCCCTTGTTCTTGCACTCCACTTTTTCTGAAAGATACTTCCCTCCTGGACCCTGTTTATCCCCTTGAGGTACTTGAATGTCTCTATCATATCCACCCTCTCCCTCCTTTTCTCCAGGGTATACATACTGAGGTCTTTCAGTCTTTCCTCATACAGTATGTTTTCTGGTACATTCCTTTCTCCATTTTTGTTGCCCTTCTCTGTACCACCTCCATTCTATGTCCTTCTGGAGATGTGGTCTCCAGAACTGAACACAGTACTCCACATGTGGTCTTACCAGTTGCCTGCACAGTGGCATCACCACCTTCTGTTTTCTACTGGTGATGCCCCTTCCTATGCACCCCAGCATCCTTCCAGTCCTCCCCACTGCCTTCTCGCATAGCTTGGCTACTTTCAGGTCATCCGTTATGTTTACCCTTGGGACCCTTTCCATTTCTGTTGTTGTTATTAGTGTCTCCCCCCATCTTGTACTCCTCTCCAGGATTCCTGCACCCCAAGTGCATTACTTTGCACTTTTCTGTACTGAATTTAAGCTGCCATGCTCTTAATCATTCCTCCAGCTTGCCCAAGTCTCTTCTCATTTTTTTCACCCCGTCTGGCGTGTCCACCCTATTGCAGATCTTGGTGTCATCTGCAAAGAGGCTTCCCTTCCAGCCCCTCTGCAATGTCGCTAATAAAGACATTGAAGAGGACCTACCTCAGTATTGAGCCCTGTGGCACCCTCCTGTCCTGGGACTGAACTTTGTTTACAACCACCCTCTGTGTCCTGCTGCTCAGCCAATTTCTGACACAATTCACTACCTTGGGACCAACTCCCAGACTGCCCAACTTGCTTAACAGCATTCTGTGGGACAGTGTCAAATGCCTTGCTAAAATCTAGGTGGGCTATGTCCAGGCCCCCCTGTCAACCACCCTGGTTACATAGTCAAAGAAATAAAAATAGATAAAATAAAAAATAGAAATAAAGAAACCCCGCTCAACTGAGTCCCTTAACCTCTGTAATCCTGTGGCACCTATTTCCGGTGTCAGCCAGCATCCCCTTAGGGCGACCATCCCCCCCCCCCACCTCTCATCAATTAGCTTCTGAGGGGGCCTCATTCTATTAGGCTGCCCTATTTTCCCTCTCAACTATGTGTCTGATACCCTTTCTTCCCTCTGCTCTTCTCTATGTCCCTCCTTCCTCTTCTCACTTATACTCTACAAGCTACAACCTGTATACGCTGCACTTTAAATGCCTATATTTGCACTTGCTTTACATGTCTGATTCATCCAAGTACTGAGTTTGTATATTGTAACTGCCTGTACAAATGTCTACTTTTGTATGAAGTATTGTCTACTGTAAGCAAAGTGTCCTCTGTGTCCAGGACCATCTTGAAAATGAGCTTACTCAATGACGTAACTGCCTGGTTAAATAAAGTTTGATTGACTGATTGAAATCTATCAGATTTGTTTGACAAGATCTACCAGTTGTGAATCCATGTTGCTCTGGGTCCTGTGCCCCACTGGCCTAAAGATATGCTATAATCCTTTCTTTTAGCATCAATTCCATTATTTTTCCCACCACTGAGGTCAAACCGGCCTGTAGTTCCCAGCTTCCACCTTGCTCCCTCTTTTGTGTAGTGGTACGACATTTATCCTTCTCCAGTCCTTTGGCACCACTCCCTCCTCCAGTGATTTGTTGATAGGGCTGTCAATGGTGCCCTTAGTACCTTTCTGAGTTCTTTCAGTATTCTGGGATGCATCCCATCTGGACCCACTGCCTTGTCCATTTCTAGCATGGAGAGTTCCTTTAGGACTTTCTCCCCCTGTGAATGGACTGGTGTCCACCGCTCCTCCATGCGTGTTTCCACCATCTGATTTTAGTCCCTCCCATTCCCCTTCTTTTGTAAATACTAAGAAGCATTCGTTCAGAATTTCTGCTTTTTCTAGATCCCCCTCCTCACATCCCCCCCCCCTTTATTTAGCGTCACAATTCCTCCATTGGTCTTTCTTCTCTCCCTGGTATACCTGAAGGTTTTGTTTCCTTTCTTAACTGACTGATTTTGCTATTCTTTCTTCAGTTTGCACCTTCGTGCTCCCAACTACTTTTCCCCATATCCTTTTGTTCTGCCTGATACAGTTCCGTCTCCCTCCCTCTATGTGTCTTTGTACTTTCTGAATGCCAGTTTCTTTTCCTTAACCTTTCCTGCCACTTCTTTAGAAAACCAGTGTTTTTTTTTCCCTTCTTTTTGCCTTGCTGACTTGCTTTACACAGAGGATTGTTGCCTCTGCGATGGCTCCTTTAAGTGTCTCCCACTGTTCCTCTGCTTCCCCCTCCATCTGCCTTTGCCAGGATTTTCTTGAGGTGTTCCCCCATCTTTGTAAAGTTGGCCCTTTTGAAATCTAGGACCCTTACTTTTGTGTGGCTTGATTCTTCTTCTTCTGTCTTCACCTTGAACCACATTGCTTGGTGATCGCTGGACCATAGATGGCTGCCCACTGACAGATCTGTTATTCTGTCACCATTAGTGAGAACCAGGTCAAATACTGATCCCTCCTGTGTTGATTCCACCAGCTAGTCGCCTGCTGGCCTTTGGCGGGCTGACAAGAGGACCTACGAAAAGGAATGATGCTGGGCAGTCCAAGGCTGAGATCAGTAGAGAGAATGAACCGACCTAAGTGTTTTGTCGGACTCCTGGAGGCAAGAAATGATGTCCTGAGCATCCCCCCCCAAAACAGGATGGAGCATCTGAAAGGAGAATACAAGATGCTGGCTTGAACATCAGGAGCAAAGCAAGACCCCCCCCCCAAGCCATGAATGGCAATGAAGACAGATGCCTGTCACCAACCCGCACCTGGAGGCATCAACAGTATCGTGCACTGCCCTCAGTATATGAGTGCCTATGTCCGAGCCTGACTTAAAGAGTTGGGCCAACTGAGTTTTCGTAGGGTCCTCAGGAAGAGTCTGGACAAGATCACTTGCCTGATCCCAGAGGGCATTCTGGTACTGCACAATATGGGCTAAATAGTTCATGGCCCGGATGGCCTGGGTGGCAGAGGCATACATTCGCTTGCACCACTGATCCAGCTGTCTAGACTCCTTGTCTGGAAGGTGGGTACTAAGGTGTTTGGGTCTCTTTGTGTGGTCATGGGCCGCATTCATGATCACAGAGTTGGCTGTGGGGTGCTCCCCTTAAGAAGGGCTTACCCACTGCATGGTATAGGTGGTCAGCCTTCTTGGACAAGGGTGGAGTGGTACAGGGATGGTTCTACCCCGCCTTGGTAATGTCCTCATAAGAATCGATTAAAGAAGGTACCACCAAGGGGAGGGTATCCTTCTTTTGCAGATACATGGCTAAAGGCTGGTGCTCCGGGTCCAGTTCCTGTGTTTCCCATCCCACGAGGGACTGGATATGTCGCATAACATCAAGAAAAGGTAAGATAATGCAGGAGGGGAGTTAGGAGCCTCCTTAGCCTGGTCCTGCCCTTCGGAGGAGTCCCCAGAGCCCTTGGAGGACTCTGAAGAGGAAGAGTCGTCGCCCGATGGGTCACTGTCAGGGACTGGCATCAGGGGGTGATGGTCGTCCAAACGTGAGCAGGAGCCAACATCAGGTCGCCCTCTGGAAGACTCTGTGGTATGGGAGCCGCTAGGTCCTGCCCAGTCCGGTCCTGAAGTGGGGGGTCTCTGGGAGGACAAGGGGGAGAAGGTCTCCTGGGTGTGTCCTTATTCTGAATGAAGAACCACCATGCAGAGAAGAGTGCATTATAATCCATCGGTGGGGGAGAATTGTAGACCGGAGGATAAGGATAATGTGATGGGGGATACGAGTATGACAACGGGGAAGCTGGCATAGGGTATCCTGGCGTAGGCCCACCTGGCACTGGCTGCTGATCCCGAGGATGTCCAGCAAGCATTGGTTATGGTGCTGGCTGAGGTGACGATGGTTGCAGAGTCGTCGGCTGAGGTGTTGGCAGGACTGGTGCTGGCCTGAGTGGCGAAGGCTGGCAATGATCCGGGGGAGCTGTTCTCGCTCCAGCCAAAGGCGTGTGAAACCACACTTATACAGCAACAAGTGGCTCTAGGGGATGTACTGACATATAAACTAAACTGAAATGGAACTGAAGTGGAAACATGCAAAAGGGGCAAAACAAAATACAGTTACGTAAGAACTTACCATAACAGTAAATCTTCGAGAGGAGCTCCTGCAGCAGGCCACCTGTAAGACTTGGCCACCAGGTGCCAGGACCACACAGAAACTTTCTAGCTAGCAGTCTACCAGGAGGGACAGCCAACCGCCTACATCCCCCCCTGACATCGGCCTATTCTATAAAGACCGGCAGTCTCCCACACCCTCCTCAGTTCTCCCGCTGGAGACCCGGAGTGGGCAGTGAAAGAAGAACTGAGGAGGTTCCTGAGAGCCAAAAAGCAAGAGGAAAGCAAAAAACCCTTGCGAATGGAAAAAGAAAAAGCAGAAAGAGAAGTGGGAAGGAGAGAGGGAAAATCAGGGTCTGCTGCAAGAGCTCCATTCGAAGATCTACTGTTACGGTAAGTTCTTACATAACTGTACTATTCTTACTGCGTCTTGTTTTTTCCCATAGGGAAACCGGGTTGTAATTTAAATGCAAACATGCACCCGGTCTCCCTAGCTCAGTACATGAGGTAGCCATAACTTTCCTCTTCTCTGTGCTGTCCCCGCTCCTCAGCACTGCACAGTTCACTGACACTAGGAATCAATGGTAAATTCTTTTTTTTTTTTAAAACAAAAATATCACTGGCCATAAAAATTTGTTATTTTGGGTGTGAAATGAAAAAAATAAGTAAACACTGCTTTTGTTCAGGAGCCGCTATGGACCATGCTGAAACCCCAATGGTCCACGGCTAGACTCCGTAGAGATATCCATTTATTTTATATAATTTTTAGTTTATATAATTGCTGTGGCAAAAAAAAAAAACAATCCCCAGCAAATATGTAAAATAAAAGATGGGTAGGTCATCAAAACTCAGATTTTACACACACCCTCGGTGTGGGATGCCTTAATAAACCCTATGTGGCATCCCACACCTGGGGGGTGTAAAATCCTCATTATAACCACCTACCCATCCATTATTCTCTATATCTTACTTCGAGGGAGGCTCTTACAAAAGGCCAATTCCAGTAGGACAGAGTCCCAAGTAGTTCCGGCAAAGAAAGGGAAATAGCATCGGGAGGAGGTTAGACAGCAGCCAACAACCTAGAGGAGAAGGCCCTGCAGAATGGCAAGGCCAAAACTGGCCCTGTGCCTAGAAACAATGTCCAAACTGTACAGCTTGGTAAAGGTGTGGACAGAACTCCAGGTGGCGGCTACACAAATGTCTGCAGCAGACACAATTCTGAAAAAGGCCATGGAGGCGGCCATACCCCTGGTAGAATGGCGCTTAACCATGCCGGGAAGGTCCTTATTGTTCTTACAGTAGCAATAAACTATGTAATTGGCTAACCATGTAGACATTGTTTGGAAACCAGAGCGCCCTCTCTTTTAGGGCAAATGAAACAAACAACTGATCAGACTTCCTGAAGTCTTGATCTGAATGTGATATCTAGTATCACGAATTCTATGTACATCAAAGTATGAACCAAACCCCGATTAAAATATTCAGGATAATAAACCGGTAGGTGAATGCATTGGTTCAAAGTAATCTCCGACACCATCTTGGGAAGAAACTTAGGATTAGTTCACAAAATCACCCTGTCTTTGTGAAAAACCAAATAGGGCTCACTACACATCGGAGCTTGGAAATCCTTCGAGCGGAAGTAACAACAACTAAAAAGAGTGCTTTCCACAACAGAAAGAGCAGCTCGCAACTTGCAGCCGGTTCAAAGGAAGGTAACATGAGTTTCTCCGACATAAAATTGAGGTCCCATGGAGGGACCGAGTCTTGAATGGGAGGTTTCAGATGCAAAATGCCCCGAAGAAAGGTGTGGGACACCTCAAGCTGAGCCATGGCCCTGCCCTCGATAGGTGCATGGTCTGCAGAGATGGCAGAAAGATGCAACTTGAAGTAGGAGTACCCCAGGCCCAAGTCTGAGAGGGAGAGAAGACACTCTAACACTTGATTCACCAGGCAGGTGAAGGGGGGCTAGCTGACACCCAGCAGCCCAAAGGGTGAAACGGTTCCATTTCATGGCGTAGGTGGCCCCGGTGAAGGCCTTTCTAGCAGCCACTAGGACATCTCTGACTCTAGAAGACACTCTGAAGTTGGCGATAGCAAAGTCCGCAGGGGATATGCATGGAGATGCAGATACTTTAGATCCGGATGGACCAGGGTGCCCTGGTCCAGGGAGAGCAAGCTGATGCACAGGGGCAAGGGCACTGGAGGTTACACCACCAGTTGCGGCAGCAAGGGGAACCAAATCTGATGTGGTCAGAAGGGAGTTATGAGTATTATCTCCACCCCTTCCAACTGGAGTTTGAACAGCACCCTCTGGAGAAGCGAGAAGGGGAAGGAGGTGTACAGAAACCTCCCCTTCCAGGAGAGGGACAATGCGTCTCACCAGAAAACTCCAGGCCAGGATCAAACAAGCAGAAAAGGGGCAGTTTTGCATTGAGTGGGGATGCAAAAAGGTCCAACTCTGGTCGACCCCATCTGTCGAAGAGATCTACGACCACTGGGGTCAGAAGCTCCCACTTGTGGGCTCTTGACTGGGAGTCGCTTAGACTGTCCATCAGGACATTTTCGACACCTGGAACATGGATGACCGAGAGCTCCAGACCGTGCTCGATGGCCCAATACCAAACCCTCATCACCTCCCGACACAGGGGGTAACAGTGAGTTCCCCATTTAATGATGTAATATACCACACACGTTGTCCATCTGCACCAACAGTGGACCGGGGAGATCAGTCTAGAAGGCCTGCAAAGCATAGAGAACCGCTCACATCTCCAGAACATTGATGTGGAGACCCTGTTCCACTGCTGCCCAAGTGCCCAGAGTCTGGTGAGCATCCAAATGAGCTCTCCAGCTCAGACCTGCGGCGTCCATCCTGAGAATCTGACAAGGGGCTGAGATGTGAAAGGAATCTCCCCCGAAGCAGGTTGGCAGGCGCTAGCCACCATGACAGGACTCTTCGGACCTGTTCAGAGACCATGACCAATTGGTCCAGGTCGTTCATGCGTTGATCCCACTGAATCCTCAATGTTCACTGAGGAATCCACATGTGAAGGCGGGTGAGGGGATCCATGACAATGGCTGCCGCCATCTGACCCAGAAGTCGCAGGAAAACAATGGCGGGGACCTGGTGAATAGAGGAAACCAGGTGAGCCTGGACCATCAGGTGTTCCACCCTGTCCAGGGGCAAGAAGGCCATGCCCTGGGTGGCATCCAGAACTGCTCCTATATACTGGAGGCACCAGCAAGGAGACAGGCAGGACTTCGGCTGACTGATGGTGATACCTAAGGCCTGGAACAGGCAGAAGGTACACTCCAAGGTCTGGACCAGATGGTCCCTGGAGGGAACCGCTAACAGCCAATCGTCCAGGTAGGGAAACACGTAGAAGCCCTGCCTCCTCAAGGCAGCTGCTACCACCATGAGGCACTTGGTAAAGACCCTGGGGGCTGAAGTGAGGCCAAAAAGGAGGGCCTGGAATTGAAAATGGACTTCCTGGAACTGGAAGCAAAGGAAACATTGCTGGGAAGGAAAACTCTTGATATGCAGGTACCCATCCTGCATGTTGAGAGAACAGAACGGTTACCCCAGAGCAAGAGGGGCAACAACTCCTGAAGGGTGACCATTCTGAAGTATTTGTACTCTATGTACAACTTCAGATGATTCAGATCTATGATGGGTCACAGATCCCCGGTCTTTCTGGGGATGAGGAAAAAGTGGGAGTAGAATCCCTTGCTCCACTGAGTCGGAGCGAAGGGCTTTATGGCCCTTTTCTGTACAAGAACCTGAATTTCTTCCCAGACAAGAGGCAAATGAGCTAGGAGTTAAGAGGAGTTTTCCGGAGGATTTTCTGGGGGCCACTCCAGAAACCCTAATGTGTGGCCATGTTCTATGATCTGTAGCACCCAGCTGTCAGAGGTAATGTCCTCCCACCTGTTGAGGTGAAGGGAGGTGGCTAAGGAGTCAGGAGGTAGGAGCTGGCACCAGAAGGGTGTTCGCGGGTGCTCGTGGGGCCGTAGCAGCAGCTGTGGATGAGGCTGATGCCACTTTGCATTTGCCATGATCACTGGGCAGGGTATGGACTTATCTGTGGGAAGAGCGGGGAAATGGGAGGTCGCTGACCCATCTTAGGTTGCGTATGGTACAGCGAGTGTATGGACCGGACGGCACGGCCTGATTCCTGGAAGGAGAAAATTAAATCCTGAATATCCTCTCCAAACAAGATGGATCCCCGAAATGGGGCGTCCAAAATAGGGGTGTGCACGTCCGAGGCAAAGTCGGACACCCGGAGCCAAGAATGGCACTGGAGGCAGACCCCTGCAGCTGCTCCCCTGCCCGAGGTGTCCACAGCATTGTAGGCAGCCCCAAGAATGTGGTTGCCTACGTCAGAGCCCACCTTGAGGAAATGGGCGAGCTGTGTTTTGGAGGGATCATTGGGCAAAGCCTGAACTAGTTCCCTGGCCTGGTCCCAAAGGACATTCTGATATTGGACCATGTGGGCCAAGCAATTAATGGTCCAGCTAGCTAGGGTGGTGGACATGAAGACACACTTACCCAGGTGGTCCAGATATCTGGATTCCCTAGCTGAGGCAAGAGCAGTAAGGAGCTTGGGCTTGTTTGTGCAGTCATGCGCCACACTGATGACCACAAAGTCAACTTTAGGATGCCCCCTCAAAACAAAAGGCTTACCAGCTGAAAAATGGTAGAGCTTGTCCACTTTCTTAGGCACCGGAGGAGTGGGTCAAAAGGGGTTATTCCAAGCTGCCCTCGGGACATCATCATGAGAGTCAATCAGGGGTGGCAGTACGACAGGGAAAGCATCTGGCTGTCTCAAATAAATGGCCAAGCGACACCTCTCTGGGTCCTGCTCCTCCATTTTCCAGTCCATGATGGCCTGGATGTGCCTAATGACATCCATAAATGATGGCTCGTCAGGAGGGGACTTGGGAACCACCTTAGCGGGTTCCGCACCCTCAGAAGAGTCCCCTGGGGAGGATGAAGACTCCGAATACTCAGAGTCATCCTCATCCGACTCTCTCTCGGCCAGTGGGTGCCCATCCTGGTGAGAGCCAGAACCGATGTTGGGTCTGGATCCGGTGGACCCCTGCATTCGAGAGGGCACTGGCACCCAACCTCCCCCTTGTCCTGGGGCGGAAGGTCCCCAGTGGGTCGACTGGGGGATGCCGGAGGTGGGTCCTAAGCAGCAGGGGTCTGCTTCTGTATGAAGGACCACCATGCAGAAAACAGAGTGTGATAGTCCACCGGGGCAGGATAATTATATACCGGCAGATGAGGATAGGCTGGCACTGGCTAGGGAAAAGGTGGTGGTAGGACTGGCACAGGGTACCCCGGCGGGGGGGGGGCCACAGGCATCAACTGTGGGACCAGTGTCAGACCCGCAGGCTGTGGCAAGGTTAAAACTGGTGCAGAACCCGCAAGCTGGAAGAGAGGCAACACAGGCGCTGGGCCTGAAAGCTGGGGCAGTGGCAGAACTGTCGGCAGCCTAGAGGGCGTCGGTTGAGGACGCCTGTTAGGAGACTCCACCAGCACCAGCAGAGGCGAGACAGGCGCCTGAGGGAGAGAGACCTCACTGGTGAAGGCAGAGGCGACGCTGGACTGGAGGAGATGCCAGTAGCCTGTTGCAGGTGCTGCCGAGAAGAACTGGCGTTAGACCCCATAGAGGGGACTGACATAGGCAGTGCCTTGGCTGGAGGGGCAATGGGAGAGAAGCCAATGCTAGTGGTACTCACACCAGCCGAGCCTCCTGGCTGAGAACCTGTGGAGGTAATGGGCCTGAGCATCAGGGGCTGAGGAGCAGGAGACAGAGTCCCCTGCCCCGAGGAGCCGCCGCCTGTGACAGAGATAAGGGCGGGTGGTGAGGCCACCGGCAGCACTGTGGGAGTAAGGGCTGGTGGGGCCATAGGAGCTGACCCCCCCAGCAAGAGGATGACCCTGATGCAGAAGAGGGCTTATGCTGAGACCACGACCGGGAAGCAGACTTGTCCTGGTCCCAGTGCTTTTGCTTCTTGTCAGATTTTTCCCAGGACTGAGAAGAGGAGAGGAGGAAGCCACGGAAGATTGGGCTGGTAAAGCCAGACAAGCTCCTGATCTACGGCTCTTTCTCCATCGTGATGAACAGGAGTTAGTGTGTATGGTAAAAGTACGAAGTAGGAAATTAAGAAAGGGGACAAGAAGGAGCAGATAGAGGAGAAAAGGTTATTTCTGAGGTATGAAAGGCAGCAGGAGAAGGTATTCTGATCAGTTGAAGACTAGCAAAGGGATAAGGGAAAGAACAGGAGGCCCTGGATCAGAGGGAGTAGGAAGATGGCAGGATAGGAGAAAGAAAAGGCAATATAGTAGGGAGGGTGAAATACCAGAATGTAGACATGAGAGGTGATGTGGCAGGATGGGCAAATCACCAGAATTCAGAGATGAGATGCGCAGTGTTACAGGCACCTTCCATCAAGTAAGGGGAAGGACATGTCGGTGTAAGGAATGGTAGTAAACAGGGCTGGATTTATCGAATTGCAAAGTGCGATGTGCACAGGCCTCCGGAGTTGTGGGGGCCAGCTGTAACAATGCAGCATGATTTTTTTTGTTGTTATTTCAGAGTCACAGCAAGGTAAGGTCAGTGAGGTCACTCCTCCATGGGAGGTGGGGGGGGGGTCAACTGATTCTGGTCTGGCCACCAGTTGATCCAATTGCCGATTCATTCTCCACCCACACTCAAAAGTACAGTTATGTAAGAACTTACCGTAACAGTAGATCTTCAAGAGCATCTCTTATCAGGCCACACCCATGGAACTATAGCTGTCAGGCACCAGGACCGCAGGAAACCTTTTTTGCTAGCAGTCTATTAGGGGCCACTCACAACGACATCATATGTCGATGTCCTCACTACATAATTGTGGCAGCCCCGCACCCTCCTCAGTTCCCTTCTGGAGACCATACACAAAGGACCTCCTCACCGATGACCTGAAAGCATCCAAGCAGACCTCTAAGCAGTAGGTAAGGCTAGAGGGATGTTGATGTGTATTAGTAGGGGTATCACAAGTCGGAAGAGGGAGGTAATAATCCCTCTTTACAAGACACTGATTAGGCCCCATCTGGAGTATTGCGTGCAGTACTGGAGGCCACACCTTCACAAGGACATTAACCAAATTGAGGCAGTCCAGAGAAGGGCAACCAAAATGGTGCAGGGACTGCATCAGAAAACATATGAGGACAGACTAACTGAACTCAATATGTATACCCTAGAGCAAAAGAGGGAGAGAGGTAATATGATTGAAACATTCAAACATCTTAAGGGCATTAACAAGGTGAAGAAGTCTAACATGTTTCAATATAAGAAAAACAGCAGGACAAGAGGACAGCATGAGATTAGAGGGAGGCCAATTAAGGGGTAATGTTAGGAAGTTCTTTTTCACAGAAAGGGTGGTGGATGCATGGAACGGCCTACCTCAGGAAGTGGAGGATATGAATACAGTGCAGGGCTTCAAACAGGCATTGGATAAGCATAAGGGAGCAATACAGATGAGTATGAATAGATAGGCCATTGACAGAGCAAAGGCCTATGGCACATTCACAAGGTAGAAAAAGAAATGGGCAGACTGGATGCGCCTTCCTGTCCTTATCTGCCGACAACTTCTATGTTTCTGGGGAACCAAGGGAAAGCTGAAGTTTCCTGTCTCTAGGCAAGGTTGAAACAGCAAGTAAATCGTCCTGGAGAGAAAGGAGTGAAGAAGCTCTGTATCTATGGGGGACAGAGAGTGGGATGGCATGGCCTGATGAAAGAGATTATCTTGAAGATCTATTACTACAGTAAGTTCTTACATAACTGTACTATCTTTTTTGAGAATATCTCTTTCATCAGGCCACACCTATGGAACGAGTCCCAAGCAGTTCTGACAGAGAGACAGTCTGGGCGGCTGGAGGCTATAAGCCTAAGAAAGGAAACCTTGAAGCACAGCCAGGCCGAAGCCTGCCCTTCCTCTAGAGGCAAGGTCCAGACTGTAGTGTTTAGTGAAACTGTGGACAGTACTCCAGGTTGCAGCAGCACAAATTTCTGCAGCTCACATTCCTGAAACAGGTGACAGCAGCGGCCATGCCTCTGGTTGAGTGGCTACGCACAACCCAGGAAGTTTCTTACTGAACTTCCTGTAACAAAACGTAATACACTTGGTCAACCACTTGGACAGGCATGGTTTAGAAATCAGTACACCCTCTTTCCTAGTGGTGAAGGAAACAAAAAGCTGCGAGGACCTCCTGCAGTCCCTCATATGATGAACGTAATATCTGAGTATTCTATGTACATCGAAGCTGTGGAGCAATGCTTCCCCTGGACTGGCATGCTTGGGGGAAAAAAAAAACAGCAGGTGGATTGTTTGATTTAAAGTAAACTCAGACATCAACTTTGGGAGAAACTTAGGGTTGCTACGCAAAGACACCCTGTCTTTGTCGAAGGTCAAATAAAGTGGCTCACACATGACAACCTGATGCTCGGAAATCCTCCAAGCAGAAATAACAACAACCAAAAACAATGTTTTCCACAACAGAAAGCATAGCTCGCAAGTCACGGCTGGCCCAAAAAGAGCCAAAGTAAGTTTCTCTAGAACAAAATTCAAGTCCCAAGCTGGGACTGGATTGCGGATGGGAGGCTTCAAGTGAAGAATGCCTCTCAAGAACATACGGGACACCTCCAGTTGAGCCACCGTGCGGCCATCAATAGGCACATGGAAGGCTGAAATGGCAGCCAGGTGCACCTTAATGGAAGAGTACTGCAGTCCAGCATCTGACAGGGACAGTAAATACTCCAGAATCTGATTCACTACACAAGTAAATGGATCCAAGTTGTGAGAAGTAGCCTACAGAGCAAAGCACTTCCACTTAATGGAATAAGTGGCCCTGGTGGAAGGTTTTCTTGCAGCCATCAGAACATCGGCTACCTTTGGGGACACTCAAAGTCTCATAATGGCTATGTCTTCAGGAGCCAGGCATAGAGATGGAGTGACTTGAGGTCCGGATGGACTAGGGTTCCCTGTTCCTGTGAGAGCAAGCCTTTGCACAGTGACAGGGGTACTGGAGGTTCCACACAGCTGATGAGACCAGAAGGGGGCCACCAGAATTAGAGTGTCGCCCTCCATCTAGAGTTTGATTAGCACCCTCTGAATTAGAGGTAAGGCATAAAGGAAAGTACAGTTACGCAAGAACTTACCGTAACAGTAGATCTTCGAGAGAGGCTCTTGCAGTAGGAATTCACCAATAGGACTAAGCCATCAGGCGTCAGGACCCCACAGAAAAATCTTCTAGCCAGCAGTCTCTCGCGGGGGACCACCCCCATGTCAGCTGACCGGCGTCAGCAAGCGTCAGCATAAAGGGGCGGTCCCCATGCCCACCTTCCAGTTCTCCCACTGGAGGCCAAAAGAGCATGACAGGAAAAAAGCAAATGCTCACTAGAAAGAAAAGAAAAACTCAGGGGAGGACGAAGGGAGGGAAAGTAATACCTACTGCAAGAGCTTCTCTCAAAGATATTGCAGTTACTAAGAACTTACCGTAACAGCAGATCTTTGAGAGAGGTTCCTGCAGTAGGTCTTGACATATGGGACTGCGCCCCCTGGCGTCAGGTCCGAATGGCAACCTTGTAGATAGCAATCATCAGCGGGGACCGCCCCCAACGTCGAGTATCGTGACGTTAGCCCGGCTATAAAAGAGGCGGTCCTGAGCCCCGCCTCCAGTGCCCCCACCCCGAGACCCTAAAGAAAGGTAAACAATAGCTAGGTGTAGAAAAACTCGTAGGACCCAGTTTCCTTGCTAGACCCAAGGGCTAGGCAGGATGGAAAATAAAGGAAATAACATCCAGGAACTGGGGGAAGGTGGGTGGGAAACTAGACCTACTGCAGGAACCTCTCTCGAAGATCTACTGTTACGGTAAGTTCTTACGTAAAGTACAGTTATGTAAGAACTTACCGTAATGGTAGATCTTCCAGAACAGCGCTTGCAGCAGGTTACATCATTAGGACTGAAGCCGGCAGGTGCCAAGACCCCACCGAAATTTTCTAGCTAGCAGTCTTCAGCGGACACGCCTCTGACGCCGTCCCGCCCGACGCTTGGCGTAGTACATAACGGTCCCATAATCCTCAGTTCTCCCGCCGGAGACTCACGGCTACTAGATGACATCAGAACAGGAGACCGAGGCTCCGCCACCAAATGGAAAAAACAAGTAAAAGGCATCTCCCATCTGATAAAATGGGTGCCTGACTCCGACCTACCTCCAGCGGGGATGGTGGGAGGGAAGGTACCTGCTGCAAGAGCTGTTCTCGAATATCTACTGTTACGGTAAGTTCTTACATAACTGTACTATCTTACTTCAAGATACAGCTCTTGCCGCAGGTTACACCATTAGGACTGATTTCCAAGCAGTAGTGGCAATCATGCACCATCGGGAGGAGGAAAGGTAGAGACCTCGAGATAACCCATGCCTGGGACAGAAGTTCCTGAAGGACAGCTAGACCAAACCCCACTCTTCACCTCGATGCAATGTCCAGACTGTAATGCCCGATAACGGTATGCACAGAGCTCCAAGTAGCTGCAGCACAAATAGCTGAGGTGGAGACATTCTTTAACGCCACAAAGGAAGTAGCCACCCCTCTTGTGGAATGACCCTTGACCGCGCCCGGTAAGGGTTTATTGCACTTCTGATAACAGAAAGTAATGCACTGGAGGAGCCACCTGGAAAGTGACTGTTTGGAGACAGGAGCTCCTTCCTTCCTGTGAGCAAAGGAGACGAAAAGTTGGTCCGACTTTCGAAGCTGTTTGGTTCTGGTCAGGTAGTACCTGAGGCACCTGTGCACACCTAGGGTGTGCAGAAGGGCTTCTTCTCGAATAGAGTACCTTGGAAAATACACTGGTAGATCGATATCCTGATTGAGGGTGAGAGTTGAGACCACCTTAGGCAAAAACTTTGGGTTTGTCCTTAGGGATACTCTGTCCTGGTGGAAAACCAAATAAGGCAACTTTGCACATAAGAGCATGCAATTCTGAAATCCTTCTGGTAGAAGTAACTGCAACTAAAAATAAAGTTTTCCAAGAGAGAAAACGTAGCTCGCAATCCGCGGCTGGTTCAAAGGTGGCAGCGTGAGCTGCTCCAGGACAAAAGGCAAGTCCCAAGGAGGGATTGGATCTTTAATGGGAGGCCTCAGGTGGAGGACGCCCCTTAGAAAGGCACGAGGAGTGTCCAGCTGGGCCACCATCCGATGGCCTACGGGGGCATGGTAAGCCGAAATGGCACAAAGTTGCACTTTAATCGAGGAGTAAGCCAGTCCGGAGTGGAAGAGGGAAAGCAGGTAGTCCAGAACCAGCTTTTCTGGACAATCTAACGGCGGAAAGCCGAGCACTTGAGCCCACAAACAGAATCTATACCATTTCATGGCATAAGTTGCATGGGTAGCCAGTTTTCTGGTGGCAGAGAGTACTTCTGCCACTTCTTGCGAGACCCTGTATCGCATCATGGCTATGTCTCTAGGAGCCAAGTGTGCAGGTTCAATGAGCGTAGGTCCGGATGGACCAATGAACCCGCCTCCTGAGACAATAGATGGGAGCTGATTGGCAAAGGAACTGGAGGTTCCCGGGGTAGCTGGTGTAAAAGAGGGAAGCAAATCTGTCTGGGCCAGAAGGGTGCGATCAGAATGAGCATTGCTTGCTCCCTGCGAAGTTTTAAGAGAACTCTCTGGATCAACGGGAAAGGAGGAAAAGCATAGAGGAATCTTCCTGCCCAGGAGAGGGACAACGCGTCTCGCCAGAAAACACCAGGCCCTGGATCTAGCGAGCAAAAATTGGGCAGTTTTGCGTTGGATGGGGACGCAAAAAGGTCTAACTCTGGAGTGCCCCATCTGTGAAACAGATCCTCTGCCACCTCCTGCAGAAAGTTCCCATTCGTGGACTCTGGCCTGAGAGCGGCTCAGGCTGTCTGCAATGGTGTTGTCCACTACTGGGACATGTACTGCAATTAGGTTTGCGCTGTGTTGCAATACACACTCTCATACTCTCATGGCCTCCCTGCAAAGCGGGTAGGAGTGAGTGCCTCCTTGTTTGTTAAGGTAATACATCACCGCAGTATTGTCTGTCTGTAACAGAAGTGTACCCGGTGGGATCTCCAACAGGAAAGCTTGCAGAGCGTAAAGGACTGCCCTCATTTCCAAAATGTTGATGTGGAGATGAGACTCCTGGGCTGTCCACAGGCCCTGAGACAGAACACCGTCTAGGTGTGCTCCCCACCCGAGCCCCGAGGCGTCTGTGGAGGGAACCCCCGCAGAGAGGTTCCCTGGATGTAGCCACCGTTGCCAATCTTGAATTACGGCTCGTGATCCAGATTGGATGCTGCAGATGGTCTTGCCTTTGGTCCCATTGCACCTGTAACATCCACTGGGTTGCCCGCATGTGGAGACGGGCTAGCAGGACTGTTGCAATGGCCGCAGCCATGTGTCCAAGCAGGCAAAGGACCAGTCTGGCTGGGATGGTCTTCCTCGCCGACAACTCCCTGATGAGGGATCTTATGTGTTCCGCTCTGTCAGAGGGAAGAAAAGCTTTCCCTCTGACGGTGTCTAGAACTGCTCCTATAAACTGTAGTTTCTGAGATGGAACCAGGAGTGACTTCTCATAGTTGATGAGAATATCCAGTGATTGAAAAAGAGACTGGGTGCAATGAATAGCCGTCATCAAGGCCTCCCTGGAGGGCGCCATGAGAAGCCAGTTGTCCAGGTATGGGAACATGTAGTGGCCCTGCCTGCTCAGAGACGCAGCTACGACTGCCATGCACTTCGTGAATACGTGAGGTGCCGATGACAGCTCGAAGGGAAGAGCTCGGAACTGATAATGGCGGCTCTGAAACTCAAAGCACAGGAACCTCCGGTGCGCTTGAGCAATCAGAATGTGCAGGTAGGCATACTGCATGTCCAAAGACGCCAGAAAGGCCTGGAAGGGTCACCATGCGGAAGTGCTTGTAAACGACTGAAAGGTTGAGGTCGCTGAGGTCCAATATTGGATGGAGGCCCCCTGTTTTCTTTGGAACCAGGAAGAAGTGAGAATAGTACCCTAGTCCTCTCAGGTTCTCTGGGATGTGCTCTAAGGCTTCCTTTTCCAGGAGCGCGAGCACTTCCTGCTGTATGAGCAGGGCATGCTGACCCGAATATGGGGAGAGCAGGGGAGGTCGTGTAGGTGGGCTGCCTACAAATTCTATATAATGGCCTTTTTGACCAGCTGCAGAACCCACCTGTCGGTGGTGATCGAGTGCCACCCTTGGAAGTGGCGTGCGATGCGACCCCCGACTTTCTTTTCCCGTTGATCCTGGGGAAGGGTGGGGGCCGGGAAGGAGTCATGCTGTGGCAGCGTTTGATCTGGCAGGCTGGGCTGACTTTGAAAATCGTTGGCCTCTGCCTGGGGATGACTTGGCCTGGGCCTTCCGGGTAAAAGTGCCTCTCTGCTGCTGGCCGAAACATTGCTGTTGCCTTTGTAGCCAGCCGCGAAAACGGCTCTGGTTCCTACAAAAGGAACTAGGCCAAGACCTGTACATAACTTGAACAGATCGGACTGCCTTCCCTGTGTCCTGGAGTTTGGTGATTACTCTCTCGGAGGCTTCACCAAATAGGACCTCGCCGTCATAAGGGATGTCTAAGATGTTCTTCTGGACGTCCGGGGTAAAGCCGGAGACATGGAGCCAAAAGTGTCTCTGGAGACACATGCCTGAGGCTGCAGCTCTGGCTGAAGAGTCTGCAGAATCGTATGTGGCTCTGAGCACTTGGGTCCCCCATCTGAACCCGTGCGGAGGAGGTTCAAGAGCTCCTCCTTGTGGTCGCCATCAGGCATCTTCTCGACCAGGTCCTGACCCTGTTCCCACAGAGCGTTCGGGAACTGAACCATGTGGGTGAGGTAGTTCAGTGACTTGATGGCGCAAGTCGCGGCCGCATACGCGCACCTTCCCAAGACATACAATTGCTTGGATTCCTGGTCTGGTGGCTGGGTGCTCAAATGCTGAGGTCTCCGAGACCGGTTATGCGAAGCAGTGATGACCAGGGAGTCAGCCAGAGGATGGTTCACCAGATACTGGTCCTCCCTAGGGGCCTTGTATAGGCGGTCAGCCTTGTTCGGCACCGCGGGAGTGGAATGCGGACGTTTCCAAGCAGTCTTGGTGACGCTCAGAAGGTATCCACTAGGCGGCACTACCACAGGCTGGGTCTTTTGCTGAAGGTAGTGGGCAAGGCGTTGTCTCTCGGGGTCAAGCTCCTCAGCATCTCACCCCATGTTCTCCTGGATGTGCCCCATGATTTCTGCGAAGGAGGGATCATCCAGAGGAGACCTGGGTAGGTCGTGTGGGTCAGGCGAGGGAATACTGATAGGAGAAGGTGATCTGGAACACTCCGAAGTGTCAGATCTGGAATCCTCCCCCAACGGAGTGTACCGGCGTCGTCTGGGTCTCTTGGGGCTGGGTTACCCTGAGGGGGATTTGGAGGGAGGCCTTCTCCTTTCCGAAGATCTGCCCCTAGGAGGTGGTGTCTGCTCCTTGGGGGTTGACGGTCGTCCTACAGGCCCCCTAGGTGGAGGAGGGGGCGTAGGCGGTGAAGGCAGAGTAGGCGTAGGAGGAGGATGTGTGGTGACCACATCTTTTTTGATGGTGTCCCACCAGAAGGTAAAAAGTTCTTTTACCTCTGCCAGATTCATACCCGATGACGGGCCTGGCGCCGGTGGCCTGTCACCGAGGTTGGGCGTCGGGTCCTCGGTGGGGTCTCCCACTCCGGGGAAGATTCCCGTGGGAGCCCGGCGTCTCCAGTGTCGCCCGCCTGGTCCACGGGCTGGGTGGCATCCTCCTCAGAGGATTCCTTCTGACCGGCGTCCGCCGGCAACGGTGGTGCGGTCCTCTTCTCAGGGTTAGCCGATGTTGGTCCCCTGGCCAGCGACAGGTGTCTAGGTGTCGCCAGCTCTTGGGAGTGCCGGTGGTGTTTGGCTGACGTCGGGTCCGACATCCGTTTTAGGGACGTCAGGTCGTTGGTTTTACAGGGAACTGGATCTGAACCTCAGGGAGGCTGGGAAACTGACCTGGCGTTGGTGTCCCATCGATGGGAGGAAGATTTATGGCACTCCCCAGACTTCGAAGAGGCCTTAGAAGGAGTGGAAGAGGCCGACGGCCTGGAAGTTTTCAGAGGCTAAAGAGAAGAGGAGCCGCTGGATGACCTGACCTGGACCAGGGGAGGTTGCGACGAGCCCTGGAGGGAGAGCGGTCCGATTTCAAGCCGGAGCTTTGGGAGTCCGAGGCCCTCGCAGGAGACTTGGATTTTTCCTTTTCCCAGTGCTTGTCCCAGTGTTTGTGGGTTTTACCCAAAGGCTCTGCCCAGCAGGAAGGTTCCTTATCCATGGTTTTAAGTTTCTCCTCCAGGAAAAACGCTTTAAGTGCCTTCTAGCGGCAGATCCTGGTGAGACTGTTGAAGCCCTGGCAGAAGGAGCAGGCCTTGGTGTCGAGGTCCGGGCCTAGGCAGCACACACAGGCCGAATGTGGATCCTTGAAGGGGATCTGTTTGCCACAGGCGCACTTCGTATGGTGTCCCTCTAAAGAAGTGGTTGGAAAGGACATCAGTGGTTCAAAAATCGAAAAATAGACGAAAATCGTTGTAGTTCTAATGGTCATTGCGCGCTAGAAAAGGAGACTGAAAGGCCGATACTGGCGAGTTGACGGCGGGAAAAGAACTGGGGACTATGGGGGGACCGCCTCCTTATGTACTACGCCCGATGTCGGGGGCGGGACCGACGTCAGAGGCGGTCCCCGCTGAAGACTGCTAGTGAGAACATTTCCGTGGGGTTCTGGCGCCTGCTGGCTTCAGTCCTAATGGTGTAACCTGCTGCAAGAGCTGTATCTCAAAGTAAGATCTGCAATATCTTACTTCGAGAGGGTTCCTGCAGCAGGTCTTCACATATAGGACTGAATACCAAGCAATCCCTAAAATAATTATGCAGAAGTGCATCCGGGAGGAGGAGAAGTCACCGTAGGGAATCATGACAGGAGGCCTTGCAGAACTGCGAGACCAAAACCTGTTCTCCGCCTAGAGGAAATGTCCATACTGTAATGCTTGGTGAAAGTGTGAATAGACGACCAAGTGGCCGCTGCACAAATCTCTGTGGTGGACACATTCCTAAAGAAGGCAGCAGAGGTAGCCACGCTGCGGGTGGAGTGACCTTTGACTGCCCCTGGAAGGATCTTCCCATATTTTGTGTAAGAAATATGGATGCAGTTGGCTAACCATCTAGAGATGGTTTGTTTGGAGATAGCCTTGCCCTGGCACTGAGGAGCAAAAGCTACAAAGAGTTGGTTAGATTTACGAACCTCTTTAGTCCGGTTTGTGTAGTACCTCAGAATCCGTTGCACATCTAGGTTGTGCAGAAGATATTCTCCCCTGTTGGAATGCTGGGGATAGTAAACTGATAATTCCAAGCTCTGATTCAGAGTGGTTTCGGATACCGCTTTGGGAAGGAAAAAAGGGTTAGTCCTCAGGACTACTCTGTCTCTATGAAAAATTAAATAGGGTTCTTTACAAACAAAAGCTTGGAGCTCAGAGATCCTTCTGGCAGAAAAGACTGCGACTAAAAATAAAGTCTTCCAGGAAAGGAAGTGTAAAGTCAGCTTCTCGAGCATGAAATTCAGGTTCTGGGGGGACAGGGATTCCGGATAGGAGGTTTCAAGTGAAGGATGCCTTTCAGAAAGGTTTTGGCAACCACCAACTGAGCTAAGATTTTGCCCTCCACTGGGAGGTGGTAGGCTGACACTGCAGAGAGATGGACCTTAATGGAGGAATAGCTAAGGCCCATCTCAGATGAATGTGCGAGGTACTCTAACACCTGGGCCGTCGAGCACGAAAAGGGATCCCAGCTCCTTGCTATTGCCCAGATCAAAAATCTTTTCCACTTCATGGGGTAAGTGGCCTAGTAGAGGGTTTTCTGGCCTCTACTAAGATATGTGCAATCAGCGAGGAGACACCATAGCGGGAAACCACTATGTCCACAGGTGCCACGCATGAAGGTGGAGAGACTGAAGGCTCAGGTGCACCAGGGTGCCCTGCTCCTGTGTCAGAAGGTCGTGTGAAGATGGCAGAGGGACTGGAGATTCCAGTGCCAGTTGATGTAAAAGAGAAAACCAAATCTGGCTTGGCCAGAGAGGAGTGATAAGTATCATGTGAGCTCCCTCCTGTTGAAGCTTCACCAGAACCTTCTGAATGAGAGGAAAGGGAAGAAAAGCATAAAGAAACCTCCCTGTCCAAGAGAGAGACAGTGCATCTCGCCAAAAAGCACCATGCCTGGGAACAAACGAGCAGAAGTTGGGTAGTTTTGCATTGGATGGGGAGGCGAACAGATCTAAGTCTGGACGACCCCATCGAAGAAAGAGTTCCTCGACCACCCCGGACTGTAACTCCCACTCGTGAGCCCTGGCCATTGATCCGACTGAGACTGTCCGCCAGGGCGTTGCTTTCTCCTGGTAAGTGGACTGCTGTCAAGTAAAGGCTGTGCTGGATTGCCCAGTACCAAACCCTCATTGCTTCCCTGCAGAGTGGGTACGACTGGGTTCCTCCCTGTTTGTTGATGTACCAAACTGTGGGCATATTATCCATCTGGACCAGGAGAGATCCCGGTACCATAAGGGACTGAAACACCTGGAGAGCATAAAGAACCACCCTGGTCTCCAGAATGTTGATGTGGAGCATACGCTCCTGATCGGACCAAGACCCCTACGTCTTGTGAACCCCCCAGATGGGCTCCCCAGCCCAAGTCCGAGGCGTCCGTGGTGAGGATTTGGGTAGGAACAGGGGAATGGAAAGGGATTCCCCTCGATAGATTGGAGAGATCCTGCCACCAGCGAAGATCTCTCTGAAGGTTGGTGTAAATCATGACTTTTTGGTTCGTGTCATCCGTCCTCTTATCCCACTGGATTTGGAGAGACCACTGGGTGATCCTCATGTAAAGTCTGGCCAGGGGAACTATGGAAATGGCCGCTGCCATCAGTCCCAAAAGAAGGAGCACAGAATGTGCTGGGATCCATCGAGCCTGGGCCACAAGAGTGGCCTGAGCAACCAAAGTCTCGGCTCGATCCAATGGCAGAAAAGCTTTGCTCCACACTGTATCTAGTACAGCTCCAATGAATTGGAGCCGTTGAGACGGTGCTAGCTGGGACTTGAGGAAGCTGACCATGATCCCCAGAAGGGAGAACAAGTTCAGAGTGAAAGAGAGAGACTCCTTCAGGCTGGTAGGGGAGGGTGCTCTGAGGAGCCAGTCATCCAGGTACGGGAAGACATAAATGCCCTGGCGGCGTAAGAACACCGCCACCACCGCTAGATACTTCGTGAACACCCGGGGGGGGGGGTCAGGAAAGGCCAAAAGGGAGTGCCCAAAACTGGAAGTGATCCTCCATAAAAGTAAAACGGAGGAAGCAGCGGTGGGCCAGGAGGATAGGAATGTGCAGGTAGGCATCCTGCATATCCAGGGAGCACAGCCAAGAGTTGGGATGGAGCAGGTGAAGGAGCCCCTGAAGGGTCAACATACGAAACTTCTTGTACTTGACGAAGATGTTTAGTGTGCTGAGGTCCAGGATCAGTCTCAGGTCACCTGTTTTCTTCGGGACTAGGAAGAAGTGGGAGTAAAATTCCCTTCCTGTCTGGTTTTGAAGGACAGGTTCTATGGCCTCCTTTAGAACAAGAGCCCGAATCTCTTGCGAGACGAGGGGGACCTGATCCCGAGGACAGAAAGACTGTCCTGGAGGTAAAGGGGCTGGAATCTTGAGGAACTTGATCGAGTGACCCCGCTGGATGAGCTGAAGCACCCAAGATTCTGCGGTGACGAGCCTCCAACCTTCCAGGTGGAGGCCGAACCTCCCTCCGACCGGTTCCTCATGAAGTAAGGGAGGGAGTGGAAGGAGAGGAAAGGAGTCAGAAAGCCGAGGGGAGGGCCCCCGAGACTGGTTTGGAGGAATTTAGCCTGTGGGGTTTGGGGTCCCGAGCCAAGGGCATGTCTTTTACCCTGACGTTTGGCCTGGTTCTTGTTCCACCTTCTTTGGCGGCAAAAGGGATGCTTTTTCTGGTCTGTCTTGTACATAGAGTGTACATCTCTTAAGAAGCGTCCACTCTCTTGCAGTCCCATAATGATATCTTTAGCATCGCCGCCAAACAGAACGGAACCCCTAAAAGGGGCGTCCAAGAGGGAAGCCTGTACATTCTGTGCCAAACCAGCTATCTGAAGCCAGGAGAGCCGGCGGAGACAGATCCCGGTGGCTGCCGCCCTAGCCACAGAATCCACCGAGTCGTACGTTGCTCGGAGCGCGTGACGACACGAGGATTTCCCCATTCTGACCTTGTCCAGGAGCTTCTTCCTATGGTTTTCACCCTGAATCTCAAGTAGATCCCTTTCCAGCTCCAAAAGAGTAGCTTTCTGGAAAGCAACCATGTGTGAGACATATTTGAGAGATCTAATGCCACAGGAGGAAGAAGAATAGATTTTTCGCCCAAACTGGTCTAACTGACGAAAGTCCTTATCTGATGGTGAGGAACTCAGGTGTTTCGGTTGGGCTGACCGGTCATGGGCAGCAGTAATGACCATGGAGTCAGCCTTAGGATGGGAGTTAAGGTGTTGAATCCCTTCTGGTAATAATAGGTCCGGTCTGCCTTCCTGGAGACCGCTGGAATGGAAGATGGTTGTTGCCATATTGTGGTGCCCAAGTCCTCGTGGGGTCCCATCCATAGGGCATGGGGGTATGGGAATGGGATCTGATGTAGTCAGGTCCAGGTGCTCCACTAGCCTTTTGTGTTGCAGATCAACCTCTTTTGTGGGCCAGCCTCTGGCTGCCTGTATGGAGCGCAAAAGGTCTCCAAAAGATGGGTCCTCCGGAGGAGACTTGGAAGACTCCTTTGGGGGAACCTCAACCAGAGATCTGGGATCCGAGGGATTGGTGTCAGACTCCATGTCAGAGGGTTCAGAGCCACTGGGAATGGAAGGTTCCATACCCGCAGCAAGAGAACCTGAGGTTCTGCCAGCAGGAGGCGGTGGAGGGGGGCCCTCGGCTGGGGAGGTTCCCTTACCGACTGGGTTCTGGCCTCCTGCCACCAGTGGGGTGCTTTTTCCCGTACCAGTGGTGGCAGAGGAGGAGGAGGAGGCTGGTAGGACGGATAATCTGGGTACTGAGGCCAAGAAGGGTAATGATAACCTGTTTGAGGATAGTATGAATACGCAGGGTATCCCGGTGTCAGGTGTCCCAGCATTGGGTAGCCTGGCGTTAAAAACTGTGGAGTCGATGGCAGGCCACCTGGGGCCGGGACAATGGGTTCTGAGCCTGGAAACCCACCCGGAGGATCTGGTCCTGCCGGGGGCAGTGCCATGGTGCCTCGAGGAGGCGCGAGATCTGGAAGGGCCCCCAAAGGTCCCGAGGGAGGAGGCTCCATGAATAGATCTTCAGCTGGTGGCGGACTGAAGTCCAAGGATGGCGGAAGGCCTGGTGGGGAGGGGCGGGGATGTCTGGAAGAAGCCCCGACGGCAGGTCTGAATGAGATTTCGCTGGTAGAAAAATCAGTGGATCAGGTGGCGAGTCCCTGGGGTGTAACACCCTAGAGGACAAAGGGTCACACTGCCCCCCACTCTGTCCGACGTCAGGGGCCAAACTGGAGCCTGAAGGGAGAGTGGAAGGATCCGGACAGGCGACGGAGGAGCCATCGTCCGACTGATCGGACTGAGCTGGGCTACTGGAAGTCCAGAGACTGCCGCTAGTCTTATCGGCAGAGGCTGTGCACCCTTTGACGGGGTCGAGGAGTGTCTTATCGGCAGGGCGGGTAGACTTTACAGAAACCTCTAAAGAGGCAACCCCCCCGGCTGCCCGCTCACCTCGGCAGGAGGGGGAGAGAAGGTGCCCGGCCTAAAGAAGCAGACGGGACACGTGCAGAAGTACTCACAGTTTCGGAGGTCCTCCCGCATGGCGACGGACTCCATTCCCAGTGCTTCTCTTTGCTTTTTTCTTTTTCAGGCCCCGCAGTGACGACCTATCCCGCAGTTCCTGGAGCTCCTTTTCCATCTACGCCAGTCGGGTCAGGAGATGGGCCTTGAGGGTCCACTTATGCCTGGTTCGGGTCACCTGGTTGAAGGCCTGGAAGATGGAACAGTCCTGGGAGTTGTGCTTAGAACTGAGGCAGAGGGAATGGTCGTCCCCGTGCGGGATTTGAGCGCCGCACTTCAAGCACTTCTTCTGTCTAGAAGACATCAAATAGAGTGAAACAATATAGTTGAAAACTAGTTATGAGGCGAAGAAAACTTAAACAAAATGGCAGACGTCTGATCACTATTCTATCACGTGCTGAATGTCACTGAGGCGACGGCGGGAAAGAATCGGAGAGCGGGCGCGGGCCGCCTCTTTTATAGCCGGGCTGACGTCATGACGCCCGCTGATGATTGCTATCTACAAGTTTGCCGTTTGGACCTGACGCCAGGGGGCGCAGTCCTATATGTGAAGATCTACTGCAGGAACCCTCTCGAAGTAAGATATACTGTTGTGGTAAGTTCTTACCTAACTGTACTATCTTACTTCGAGAGGGCTCTTGCAGTAGGTATTCACCAACAGGACTGAGTCCCAAGCAGTATGGAACAAGTCTGAAACCAGGGAGGAGGAGAAGTATCATCCACAAACAAACAGAATGGCAGAAGAGGGGCTCAATAGGAACATAGACTTTGACGGCAGATAAGGACCACTTGGCCCACCCAGTCTGCCCATTTCCCTACCTATTGGATAAGCTGCAGATTCTAGTTAACCAACAGCCTACTTCCTGCAACCCCCCCACTATAATTGTCTTATGTCTGTCCCATGCATGTTTGAATTCCCCACTGTTTTAGACCCCACAACCTCTCCAGGAAGGCGGTTCCATGGGCCCACCACTCGCTGTGAAAAAGAATTTCCTCACATTACCCTGAGCCGTCCTCTCTAACTTTAAATTGTACCCCTTGTTCTTACACATCTCTTTCTGAAAGCTGCTACCCTCCTGGACTTTGTTGATTCCTTGAGGTACTTAAAAGTTTCTATCATGTCCCCCCTGTCCCTCCTTTCATCAAGGGTATACATATTAAGCTCTCTCAGTCTCTCTTCATATGGTTTGTGATGTAGACCGTGCACCATTTCAGTTGCCCTCCTCTGGACTGCTTCCATCCTGTCTATGTCCTTGAGTAGATGAGGTCTCCAAAACTGCACACAGTACTCCAGATGGGGTCTCACCAACTGTCTGTACAGAGGGATAACCACTTCCCTTTTTCTATTTGTGATGCCCCTTCCTATGTATCCCAGTATCCCCCTGGCTCTCCTTACTGACTTCTCACATTGCTTACCCACTCAAGAAAGGAGCCCCTGCAAGACCATCAAACCAAACCCGCTCTGTGGAGAGAGGCAACACCCAAACTGTAATGCTTTGTAAAAGTATGTACAGAAGTCCATGTGGCAGCTGCACAGATTTCTGCAGCTGACACATTCCTGAAACAAGCAGCGGAGGCAGCCATCCCTCAGGTGGAATGACCTCTTACCTGACCCGGAAGGGTTTTGCTGTACTTGTCATAACAGAAAGTGATACAATTAACTAACCACTTAGAGAGGCATTGCTTAGAAATAGCAGAGCCTTCCCCTCTTAGGAACAAAGGAAACAAAAAGTTGATCCATTTTCGTGAGATCCTTGATTCTATTAGTATAGTATCTCAGAATTCTGTGAACACCTCGAGTATGCAAAAGATACTCTTCACAGTTAGAGTGAGTTGGGAAAAAGACCAGGAGCTCGATGGACTGTTTCAGGATGGACTCAGCCATCACTTTAGGAAGGAACTTTGGGTTAGTACGCATGGCCACTCAGTCCCTGTGAAAAATCAGATAAGGGATTTTGAACATAAGGGCCTGTATCTCGGAAATCCTTAGAGCAGAAGTGATAACCACGAGAAAAAGCATTTTCTAGGAAAGGAAAGGCATTTCAGCATCGGCTGCTGTCTCAAAAGGGGGCAGCGTGAGCTTCTCCAGAATGAAATTAAGGTCCCGGGGTGGGCTGGGCTATGGATAGGGGGCTTCAAGTGAAGAACCCCCTCTAAGAAAGGTCTTGGAGACTTCCAACTGAGCTACTGACTTGTCCCCTACTGGGAGATGGTAGGCAGAGATGGCCGCCAGATGTACTTTCAGCGAGGAGCAGCTGAGCCCCAGGTCGTAGAGGTACCTCAGATAATCCAGGATTTTGGTTGTAGGGCAGGAAAAGGGTTTCAGGTCCTTGGAACCTGCCCAAATGGAAAACTGCTTCCACTTCATGGCATAAGTAGACCTCGTGGAAGGCTTTCTGGCCTCCAACAGGATGTCAGCAACCTAAGGAGTAATGCTGAAGCGAGCAGCAGTTACGTCTGCAGGAGCCATGCATGCAGATGGGAGGGATTTGAGAACTGGATGGACAGGGGTCTCCTGATCCTGGGTCAGCATGTCCTGTGACAGTGGAAGAGGAATAGGAGGCTCTTCACAGAACTACTGTAGAATGGAGAACCAAACTTGCCTTGGCCAGAAAGGAGCGATGAGAATCATGGGCGCCCCTTCTGCCTGGAGCTTTTTCAGAACTCTCGGGATCAAAGGTACTGGAGGGGAAGGCGTAAACAAATCTGTCCCTCCAACACAGAGACAGTGCGTCTTGCCAGAAAACATCTCGCCCTGGAGCAAGCAAGCAAGCAAAAGGTGGGAAGCTTGGTGTTGTCGGGGGAGGCAAACAGGTCTACCTGTGGAGTACCCCACCGAGCGAAGATGTCGTCTACCACATCCTGCTTGATTCCCACTCATGGGATCTGACCGATGAGCGACTGAGAGTGTCAGCCAGTGTGTTTTGTACTCCCAGCATATGGACCACTGTCAGGTGTATGTTGTGCGGAGATGCCTAATACCACACCCTCATCGCCTCCCGGCACAGGAGATAGGAACGAGTTCCTCCCTGTTTGTTGAGGTACGAGACAACGCACATGTTGTCTAACTGTATCTGAAGGTGGCCGGGGAGGATGAAGAGCCTGAAGTGCATACAGGACTGCCCTCTGCTAGAGAACATTGACGTGCAACTGCTTCTCAATGTGGGACCAATTCCCCTGGATCTTGTGTGACCCGAGGTGGGCTCCCTGACTGGCCCCTGAGGCGTCTGTTGTCAGAGTCTGGGTGGGGTGGGCGGAGCAGAATGGAACCCCTAGACTGAGGTTCTCCTGAAACAACCACCATTGAAGGTCCCTGATCATCGGGTCTGAAATGATGACCTTGTGATCCAGATCATCCTGGGATTGATCCCATTGGGTTCTGAGGGTCCACTGCAAGACCTGCATGTGAAGCCGTGCCAGAGGGACAGTCGGAATGCTGACTGCTAGAAGGCAAAGGACCTTCCAGGCCGAGACCCATTTTAGAGAGGACAGGAGCCAAGCCTGGAGTTGCAGAGTCTCTATCCTGTCCAGAGGGAGAATAGCCTTGCCCAGGGTCGTGTCCAGTACTGCCTCAATGAACTGCAGCCGTTGGCAAGGAACCAAATGAGACTTGGTCTGATTGACAGTAATGCCAAGACTGGAAAAAATCTCCATGGTAAGGGAGAGGGAACGCTGAAGAACCTCCCTGGAAGGGGTTGCTAAAAGCCAATCGTCCAGGTAGGAAAATACCTGGACCCCCTTGGTACGCAGGAAAGCTGCCACTACCGCCAGGCATTTGATAAATACTCAGGGAGCTGAGGACAGGCCAAAAGGAAGGACCTTGAATTGGTAGTGGTCCCCCTGGAAATGAAAACAGAAAAATCTGTGGTGGGAGGGGCGTATGGGGATATGCAGGTAGGCATCCAGCATGTCCAAGGCGCATAGCCAAAGGCCCAATCTGAGCAGGGGGAGAAGGCTCTGCACAGAGAGCATTCTGAACCTCTTGTACTCCACATACAGGTTGAGGGTGCTGAGATCCAGAATGGGTCTCAGATCACCTGTTTTCTTTGGCACTAGAAAGAAATGAGAATAGTAGCCCGTCCCCCACTGGTTCTATTACCGCCTTCCTCAGAAGGAGTTCATCTCCTCTTGCACCAGAGGAATGTGCAGTGGGGGGTAGGATGACAGTGGAGGAGGTCTGTGTTGGGGGGCGGAGAGTGTGAGTGAACTCTATGGAGTGCCCTTCTGAAACTAGTTGGAGCACCCAGGAGTCAGAGGTTATCCTCTCTCGTTCCGACAGGTGGAAGGAAAACCTTCCCCCCACAGCTCCTCTGGATTGTTCAGAGGAAAAGGGAGAGGCAGGGAGTCAGGAGGCCGAGGGCAGAGCAGCAGGTGCCGCTCCGGAAGCCTTACGGGACTTGTTCGGAGGAGTTTTGGCCACTGACGCAGCTCTACATTTGTTTGGGCGTTGAGCCTGCGTCTGCTTTTGATGATGTCAGTTTTGGCACCGAAAGGGACGTTTCTGTCCTTGGAGAGATTTATACATACCCTGAACTGACCTCAAGGCTTGCCATTTCTCTTGTAGGTCGGTGATAATGTCTTTGATATCACCACTGAAGAGTACCAACCCCCGAAAGGGGGCATCCTGGATGGCAGTCTGTACCTCGTGCGGCAGGCCTGAAACGCGAAGCCATGCATGTCGCTGCAACCCGACGGCGAAGGCCGAATTTCTACCAGTCGTGTCCACTGCAGAGGTGATGGGGCAGAAGAAAAAATTACTCACCTTAGTAATTATGTTTCTTCTATTGGAGTCTTGCTGTATTCTGACAAGTGCAGTTAGCCCCAGCCTTTAAACTGTCCCGGAGAACAAAGGTTAACCCTTCTATGCAGAGCATAGAATGCTGAGCTCAAGCTCGGTTGATGTCTCTGTCTGTTTCCCTTTGAATGCTAACAGTCAGATTCTTAACGAGCAACACTCTAATAGTATTCTATGTGGAAATTGTAAAAAAAATTTAATAGCCAACTGGGAACAAAACGTTTGGACTACCAAAAGAAGACTCAAGTCAGGAAACCCAAAACTCAAAACCCAAACCAAACAGGAATATAACAAAATAAACACCCACACAAGAAGGGGGTGTAAAAAGAGCACCCCTGAGGTACAACACTGCACCTGCCCACCCACTACCCAAAAACAGGTTCTGAGAGGGGAGGCAGGGAGGAAGGTCAGAATACAGCAAGACTCCAATAGAAGAAACATAATTACTAAGGTGAGTATTTTTTTCTTCAAACTTGAAGCCTTGCTGTATTCTGACAAGTGCAGACTACCAAGCAGTACCTCCATGGAGGAGGGACAGAACCTATTTTGGGAATAGGCTCTGAAGTACTGCTGTGCCAAACAGAGCATCATTCCTAGCCTGGATATCCAGAGAGTAATGCTTGGTAAAGGTATGGACTGTTTTCCAGGTGGCTGCTTGACAAATTTCTAAGAGAGGGATATCCCTGGCAGCAGCCAGGGAAGCAGCTGTACCTCTTGTGGAATGAGCCCTCAGGCCTGAGGGTGGAATTTTTCCCCGGTTTTCATAGCAGAACTGTATACAAGACACAATCCACTTGGCAATAGATCTCTTTGGTGGTAGGTTTGCCCTTTCCCACCTCTCCGTAAGTGAGGAACAACTGGAGGGAGTCAAACCTGTGACCCTTAGTACGCTCTATGCAGTAACTAAGGGCTCTTTTAACATCTAAACTGTGTAGCCTCCTCTCTCCTGAGGAAGAATGATCAGTGAAGAAAACAGGAAGAGACACAGATTGGTTTAAACGGAAGTCTGAAACCACTTTGGGCAAGAACCTTCTATTAGTTCTAAGGACCACTTTATCCCTGTGAAAGGAGATAAAATCAGGTTCCACTGACAGGGCTTGCAATTCACTGATACGCCTGGCAGAGGTAATGGCTACCAAGAACACAGTTTTCCAATTCAAGTACTTAGGCTCTGCTGAAGACATAGGCTCAAAAGAGGGTTGCATAAGTTGAGCAATGCAAATACTCAAATCCCAGGTAGGGGCAGGGTCTCTAAAAGGAGGATTGGTGTGAAGCAACCCTTTAAAAAATTTACAGAACACAGGATGAGAAGATAGTGAGGAAGACTTCCCCACAGACAGAAATGCAGAAACAGCTGACAAGTGTGCCTTGAGAGTAGCTGGTCTGAGGCCTAGGCCATTAAGATGGACCATATAATTCAGAACCATAGGCAATTCAGCAGTATCTGGAGAAATATGCGTCACAGAACACCAAATGCTGAATCTCTTCCATTTGGAGTTATAAGTCTTTCTGGTGGAGGGCTTTCGAGAAGCTTTGAGAATATCCAGAACCCCTTGAGAAAGATGCAGATCCACAAACTAACTCTTCAAGAGCCATGCCTTGAGACTGAAGATTGGGGTACCAAATTCTCCCCTGAGAGGATGTTAACAGGTAGTAATTCCTGGGAAGAGACAGGGGGGAAAATGACTGCTAGGGACAGCAACAGGGGGTACCAGGGCTGTCTGGCCCAATCTGGAGCAATCAGAATCACTTTGCAAGGTTGAGACCTTATTTTGATCAAAACTTGAACAAGAGTGGGAAGGGAAGGAAGGCATACAGAAACTTCCCTTCCCAATTCAGAATCAGGGTGTCCAGAGGGACTGAGCTCAAGACTGGGGGTCTGCAACAAAAGAGAGGGAGTTGGTGATTGTCTGGGGCTGCAAAGAGACCTATCTCTGCCTGGAGTGCCCCACCTTGAAAAAATCACTTTCAACACCTGAGAGTCCAGGTACCATTCGTGATGGCCCTGAGAGATCCTGCTCAGTGCATCTGCTAGCACATTGTCCTTCCCTGGAAGGCGAACAGATACCAGAGACGTTTGCAGGGAATAAGCCAGGGACCACAATTTCATGGCTTCCATGCACAAGGCCATGGACTGAGTGCCTCCCCTGCTTGTTGATCTACCACATGGTGGTGGTGTTGTCCGTTCTGACCTGAACTACCTTGTTCTGTACTGACTGAGAGAAAGCTTTCAGGGCCAGAAAAACTGCCGTGAGTTCTAGGAGATTGATATGGAGAAGGGATTCTTGGGGGGACCACAGCCCCTGGGCAGTGAGGGCCCCCAGATGGGTTCCCCAGCCCAGAAGAGAAGCGTCCGTGGTAAGGACCACTAAACAAGGCAGAGTGGCAAAAGGAACCCCTTGTCTTAAATTGTCCTAATCCTGCCACCATTGGAGGGCTTGGATCAAGGTCAGAGTCACTGGGATCAGTTTGGTAAGGGAATCCTTCCTCTGAGACCAAAAAGCTCTCAGATGGAACTGGATATCCCTCATCTGGAATCTTGGCCCCTTGGACCACTGCTGTTGAAGCTGCCATGTGGCCCAAGAGCTGGAGGAAATGCCTTGCTGGTCGAGATACCCGAAGGTTGAAGGAAGAGGCTAGTTCTGTAAGAACCCTTGCCCTTTCCAGGGGAAGAAAGGCTCTTGCTCTGACTGTGTCCAGTTCTGCCCCTATAACGGTAAGAAGCTGGACTGGTTCAAGCACTGACTTGGGAAGGTTCTGAAGAAATCCTAGAGAAGTGAGCACTTGCTGGGTCACTTGCAGGTGAGACTTGACTTGGTCTGGAGACTGGCCACTATTAGGCAATCGTCCAGATATGGAAAAATGGAAATCTTTTGCCTTCTTAGAAAGGCAACTACTACTGCCAGGTACTTTGTGAAAACCCTTGGGACTGAGGTTAGGCCAAAGGGCATTGCTCTGAACTGATAGTGGCCTGAGGGCAACTCGAACCTGAGGTACTTTCGGTGGGAGCACCTGATGGGAATGTGAAAGTAGGCATCGTTGAGGTCCAGGGAGGCTAACCAGTCCCCTGGCCTTAGAGAGGGAAGGATTATTCCCAGAGTTACCATCTTGAACTTTGGTTTTAAAAGATGTTTGTTTAGATATCTTAGGTCTAGGATGGGGCACCACTCCCCTGTCTTTTTTGGGGTCAGGAAGTTCCTGGAGTACAACCCTTTGCCCCAGTGTAGGGTAGGTACTCTCTCTATGGCTCGTAAGGCCAGAAGAGAAGAAACCTCTGCCTCTAGGGCAAGGGTTTCCGAGAGATTTGCAGGTGGAAAAGATCTGGCTCTCATCTTTGGAAATTTTCTGAAGCTGAGAACC
The DNA here is from genome assembly GCA_016271365.2 of Neoceratodus forsteri. Lineage (NCBI taxonomy): Eukaryota > Metazoa > Chordata > Ceratodontiformes > Ceratodontidae > Neoceratodus > Neoceratodus forsteri. Next base: position 692,479,305 of record CM028129.1, read on the forward strand.
AGTCCCTGGCTTACTACTTCCAGGACCCACTTGTCTGATGTAATAGACATCCAGTCCTGTACAAAGTAAGCCAGCCTGCCCCCTACTGGAACAGGAGAGTCGACCCGGGCAGGCCCATCAGGATGTCTGCTTGGCAGGGGCTTTAGGCTGAGGAGTGGATGCAGCCCTGCTCATCCCCCTTCTGCCCCTCCCTCTGAAGAATCCCCTCTCTGAAAAGGAAGAGGCCTGTGCTTGGTAAAAAAGCCTTTGACAAGGCCTGCCCCTGCCCCTAGACTGCTGCATTTGAGGAGTTGCCTGCCTCTCCTTGGCCTGAGCACTCCTGTAGGTGGTCCTGTACTCATCCATTTTCTTCATGTAATTCTCTGTCTGCTCCCCAAACAGAGAATTACCCACTACAGGAAAATCCATGGCCTTAGCCTGGGTATCCTGCGAGAGACTAGTACAGCTGAGCCAAGCCATTCTCCGAAGAGCCACAGATGTAGGCATGACTCTTGATAAGACATCAGTAGAGTCCACAGCAGCATGAAACTGAACTTTAGATGCCTCAATCCCATCTGCAGCCACTGCCTCCAGCTCCTTGGCTAGCTGGGGCGAGGCCTGTTTAGCCAGTACCAGTACAGTGTCCCACCTGGACTTCTGGTACCTAGCTGTATAGGCCATATAATTTGCCTGTCTGACTCCCAGGGAAGATGCCATGTACAGTTTTTTTGCCATGGCATCAACCTTCCTAGAGTCTTTGTCTGGAGGGTGTGAAGCCAAGGGAATGCTTGCCTTATCACAGGCAGCAGCCTGCACAACCCTAACATGGCTGCATTGGTGATATAAAAACTCCGTTTCTGAGCCTGAGACTGTATACCTCTTGTCCATTCTTCTGTCCACAGGAGGTATAGAATTGGGAGACTTCAGAATTTTTTGTGTCTGTTTCCCAAAAGATTTGTGGAGGGGAATAGACAGTCTCCTGGACTCTGGGATGTCCATCATTTCTACATAATCAGGCTCCTCCTGGTCCTCCATTGCCTCTTCCATAGGAAGCTGGAGGGTCTCAGCCACCTTTCTGTAGAACATAGAGTGGGGAGGGGACTCAGAAAGCCTAGGAGAGGATACACCTGAAGGTCCGTCTGGGGAGAAGTCTGGTTCCACAGGCACATCAAGACTTTCACCATCACTATCATCATCTTCAAACTCCCCTTCCTCCTCAAACTCCGGTTCATAAAATTCTTCCAAAGTATAATTGTGAACTGGGGGAACTGACCGAACCGAGCCCCAGCCAAAGGTGCCGGATTGGTCAGAACTCAGGCGGGATTACTCCACAACCGAATCGCTTGGTTATTTGTTCGGTGGTCGGAACATGGACTTCTGGATCCGAACTTAACCATTTTTCTTTTGCTTTCTTTAGTCGAACCCACCCCTCGGGATCGGGCTCTCCTTTGCCCGAAGAAGTATCGCACTGGTCAGAGGGCACTCCTTCCGATTCGGTCAGAACTCGAACTGGCTGACCATCCGGTCAGCGGACTTCTCGGCCTCCCTTTCCTCAGTCTACCTAATCTCTTTCAAGGGTAGATTTTGGAAAATGTTTGCAAATTTGGCAGTCTGAATCGAGGTGGTCAATCCCAGACACAAACACAGGTGGTGTGGATCGCCTAGCAAAGACCTCCCACACTCACTGCAGTGTTGAAACCCAGTGGACCCGTTCTTTTTCTTGGGTTTCTCAGACATGGCCAACCTAACCAAACTTACCCTTTTTTTGGCAACCGCCAGGCAAAACTCCCTTATCGGTTCCTAACCGTGTCACGGGTCTTGGAAAAAATCGTTTCAAAACACTTTTTTTTTTTAGAACCCATAAGGACCGGCAACCACACACTAAAGTTACACAAGACAGAAAACACAGTACAAAACCTATCTAGTACTCACGGTACCACAGGCAGAGACTGAACTGACTACGCGGGAAACTTTTTCAGTTAGAAACAGACAAAAAAACTCCACTTAAATCAACCTTCGAACCGAGCTGCAGAAGAAATCTCTGGAGCGACTGTTCAGTGAGGCGGAGTAAAGAATCTGACGGTTAGCATTCAAAGGGAAACAGACAGAGACATCAACCAAGCTTGAGCTCAGCATTCTATGCTCTGCATACAGCAAGACCTCAAGTTGTTTGAAACAGTTACAGGATTCAAGAATACCACGGGATAGACACAAGGGGATCTTGGAAGTTAAGGGGTGGGGACCTAAGGCCGATTAGGGCCTGTGGTGTCACTGTAAGCAGGGAAAATAGGGCAGACTAGGTGGGCCTGGAGGCCCTTATCTGCCAACAACTTTTATGTTTCTACGTTATGTTTCATGCATGCCGATGTAGGGACTTCATGTCTGGATGGACCAGGGATACCTTTTCCTGTGAGAACAGGCCCTGACACAGTGGTAGAGGGACAGGAGGCTCCCCTCTCATCTGTTTCAGAAGTGTAACCCATATCTGTTAAGGCCACAATGGAACAATGAGGATGACGGTGTCACACTCGATCAGCAGCTTAAGCAGCACCCTCTGTATTAGTGAAATTAGGAGAAATGCATGCAGGAATTTCCCATTCCAAAAGAGGGACAGTGCGTCTTGCCAGAAGACTCCAGGTCCTGGCGTGAGCAAGCAGAAATGTTGCAGTACTGCACTGTGTGGGGGACTCAAAAAGGTCAGACTCTTGATGACTCTGTTTTGTGAAGAGATCATTTACCACTGAGGTCAGCAGTTCCTATTGTGAATCTTGGACTGGGACCTGCTCACCTGGTCCTCTAAGACATTCTGGAGACCTGGGAGATGCACGGCTGACAGCTGTAGGCCACGGGCCACAGCCCAGTACCATATTCTCATTGCCTACTGTCCCATTACTGTCCACTGTAGAATGCTCATATTAAGACTGGCCAGTGGCACCATCACAATGGCCGAAGCCAGGAGACTTGGGAGACTCCTGTATACCAACTGTGCTGAGGCAATCAGGTTTTCTGCCCTGTCCTGTGGCAGAAAAGCATAAGCCTCCTCTTTGTCCAGAACTGCCTCTATGTACTGTTGTGAAAGACAAGAATTCATCACAGATGTCGGCACATGTACTGTGACTCCCAAATCCTTGCACAAGTGCCTTGGTCGAGACAATATATGTAGGAGAGTTTCCCTTGAACTGGCTTTCAGCAGCCAGTCGTCCAGGTCAGGAACAACATACACAACTTCCCTGTAAAGGTCTGCTGCTGCTACTGCCTAGCAGTTGGTAAAGACCCATGGTGCAGAAGCCAAGACAAAAGGCATGAATCTGAACTGGTAGTACTCCTCCCCTAGGACAAAGCAGAGCTGCTGCCTGTGAACTTTTCTGATGTTGACATGAAGGTATGCCTCCTTCATGTCAAGGGAACAAAGCCAGTATTCTGTTTGTGGCAAGGGAATGAGAGCTTGCAATGTTATAATCTCCCTCTGTTGTTTCAGATGCAGGAAGAGTCTGCCCCCCACAACCACTCGATGTAACAGGGTATATACTGCAAATAGTCACGTGGAATCGGTAGTGTCAGTGCCACTGGTACCTACTGCTTTGGGTGCTTTTGTATGGGCACTTGGGGGAAGGTGACCTGGCAGGGTGCCATCTCTCCTACCTCTGCCTTGCTGATGGTAGACATGGTCTGCTCTGGCAGCAGTGAGGTGACAGGAGGTCCTTCCACGACCACTAGCTGAAGCAGGATACAAGGACTTGACAGATCTTAAGAGTCGTTTTTGATGTCTGAAAACCTCTTACGGCTTCTTCCACATCATAACCAAACAGTTGTGTCCCTCTAAAAGAGGTATTTAAAGCAATCCTGAGCCAAGAATATCTCCTCATACAAATGCCAGAAGCAGAAGTCCTGGCCGAGGCATCAGACATTACAGGCTGAGTGGACCAAATGTTTGCCAATCTCAGCACCAGATGTCAAAGTTTTAAGTAACTTATTCTTGGCAAAGTCCTCAGGCAAAGCTTGGGCTGCAGCTTCTGCAGCCCTCCGCAGGTTATTTTGATACTTGATCATATACATTAGGTGTGGTAGTTTGCAATTCTATGCTTCTGCCTCATTAGGCCTACATACACTTGCCCATCAAATCCAGCCTCATAGATTCTTTATCAGGTGGCAAACACTGATGTGTCTAAGTGCTTTCAGCCCTTATGACTACAGAGTCAATGTGTGGCTGGTTAGCATAATAAGGTTTAGCAGATGGTGCTGGATACTGATTATCAGCCATTCTGGGTACTGTAAGCAGTGAGTTTGGTCTGTACCACGTAGCAAATGTAGCATCCTCTAATGCAGGATATATTAGGTGGAATTATAATGAAGGGGGAGCAAAATTCTTCCAAAAAGTCCATGAAGTTTTCCTCTTCCACACAAAGCCCATGGCAGTTTGCATTTGCTGCACCAAGGTTTGAAAAGCATGATCCACAGGAGCAGACCTCAGGGTATATACCACTGAGTCCTCACTGCAGGCGAGAGGGTAGAACTTGATTGAACAGACTGAGGTGGCATATACCATTCTCCCTCATACTCTCCTTCTAAATCCTCCTCTAACATCATGAGGTCAGGATTATATTTTACCTCATCATCGACGTCCCTATTTACGATGGCAGTTGCAGTGCGCACCAGTGACACTGGTGGATACTGAGGAGGAGGATTCCATGATGTGCTGTTAGCAGGCGTCAATGGTATTTGACAGCTTTGAGGCCCCACTGACCAGACAGCTGCCCGCACAGGTAAGCAATGCAGAATGTGCTGCATCATCTCTGAAGATGACGCCAGCACAACTTGAAAGTCAACAATGCCCTGGATAGGGGCTGGGACTACTTGTGTCACCGACGGACCTTGGCCTGACAATGACGATGTCCTATCATCCATAGTAGGTATGGCAGTGTCGAAGCCAGACCCCGTGGCGGTGTGTGTGGCTGTGGTCAACGCCACCAGAGAGGTCAATGAAGCAGCAGAATTACCTTATCTCATTGGTGACTGGGACCTTGTCAGCGTAACACTGTAGATTTCACTTTATCACTATGCTTATGGCTAGATGATAAGAAGGGTCATGATGCCAGCCGTTCTCTTTCTCAGTCCTTTGACTTTGGCAGCCATTTCTTGGTCAGTGGCAAGGCTGCAACAGATTTTGGGCCCTGTTACTTCTCTATGGCTGTTAAAGTTTTAAGAAGAAGGTAATTTTATTTAGCTTTCTTGTGGCATTGTCTTGTAGTCTGGGTTATGCTCTGGCAAATCTCACAAGTCCTCACGTTGTGAGAAAGGCCCAAGCAGAGCATGCAAACCATGTGTCTTCTTTGTAAATGTTCTCTCTGTACTTACAATAAACAACTTCAGCGACATGCAGAGATGACGAAATACACATATAAAAGAATAAATGGCAAAAGCTAGTTGACGTTTCCTCCAGCAGGTCCAACAAGGATGACTGATGGCAGGAAAAGAACTGAGGAGTGATGGGGTTACCCACATTTACATAGATGCTGATGCATGATGTTGCTGTGGGTGGCCCCCAAAAGTTTCTGTGTATTCCTAGTGCTTGCAGCTATAGTTTCAAAGATGTGGACTAATGGAGGAGATATCCTTGAAGAAGATCAAAAGTGCCTCATCTCCCCCTCAACATTTTTTCGCATATCTTCGGGTTAGGGCGAGACTGATGGTGGGCTAGGGGTCTGGGGAGACTCACTTACCTGTTATTAGGTCCCCAATAGAGGAGGTTCTGTTTAGGGAGAAGGTTAACCCTAGGCCGAAGCCACTGGCTGCCTTATACAGAACCCTTCAGGGTGGCCTCCCAGGTGGCCCCATGGAACCTTTGAAACAGAAATGGGGACGAGATCTGTTACCTGAACATCTGACGGAGGGGGATTGGGATCTCTCTTTAGATGGGGAAAGGAGTGTTCCCACAATAACAGACTGAGGATAGTCCATTATAACTCCCTGCACCGAACATATTTTTCTCCTGTTATGGCCCACAAAATAGACCTGGATAAATTGGATTTATATCCTAAGTGCAAAGCTGATATAGGTACCTTTATTTATTTAATTTGGGACTATCCTCAAGCATTTCAATTCTGGTGGGAGGTGGCTGCTCTGTTGGGGCAGGTCTTAGAAGAACCGCAGAATATGGATCCCTTAATATTCTACTAGATCTACTGGGACATGCACGGGGTAGTAATGAAAGGGAACATCCCCCATGGTGACTTGGGAAAGTGGTAGCCAAACAAGTGGTGGCATAAAACTGGGGATCGGATAAGGCCCCCTCTGTGGCTCAATGTGTGCAGGTGTTACTGTGCTGCATGAAACTGGAACACATGCAGTATAGTGCCAGTAATGAAGAAGAAGTTGTTTATCTTCAAATCTGGGGAAGTTTATAAAAAGCTTTGTCCACTCCATGGTTTCCAGCTTTTTAGATTAATATGAGAATAATGATGGACCCGTGTAGGCCCTTATGGGTGCCATTAGGTAGAGACAATGGACTACTAGCATTCCTTTGTTGAGCTTGGTTGCTCAAGTTGTTGGGGGGGGGGGAACTCCCTTTTGGGACCCCTTGTCTCCCCCTTCCTGCCTATACCTTGTTGATTAATTGACTGGACAGAAAATGGGTTGATGCAGAAGAAATGGGAAATACCCAGTAAGCATAAGAAAATGTATATTTAAACCATGTGCTGTATACTATATTTCTGTTATATATTGCAATTCATACTGCAAGTGAACTAGTCATGTACAAGTTATCAGAATCAATAGAATCTGAAAAGTTCTTTAAATAAAGTTTACAAAAACCAAAGTTCAGTCGGCCCAGTGGCACTGAGGGTTGAGGCGCTGGATGCCACACCTCACGCTACGCCAATGACCCGGGTTCGGGAACGACCTCAGGTCATCGGGGTACCAGCGTGGGGTGGAGCAGGATACAGCATGCCAATGGCAGCTCTCTCTCTCCCGAGGGTGGTGAGGGTGGCTGGCACCTTTAGTTTCACACTCACCGGGTGGGGTCTGGGGTAGTATAGGCAGAAAGGAGATGGCAAACAGTTACGGGAGATGGTGGGGGCTGAGCTGGTGCCATGGGGTGCGTGGCGTGCCTCAGGGTAGGGAAAACTGGTAAAAATACCTGTGCCCCCTATCGCCAGTTAGGGGAGGAGGCGATGGGGGCACATAGCTATATATCTATCTAGCTATCTATATATATATTTACACAACATGTGTCTTAGTATAAATGCACTGATAAAAAGTTGTATCTCAGGCAGCTAGTGGAGATATCACTGATATCTCCATGTTCCTATATGTCATAGTGATATCTCTATGTTCCTATACGTCATGGAGATAGCTCTATGTTCCCATACGTCATTCTTAAGAAAATGAAAGCATTTCACTTTCTACACCATGCGAGACTCTGCCTAAAACCTGCCCCACACTTGCACAACCTCCCCCACCCACACAGACCTTTGATATCTGGTTGATTCTGCCATTATTTTACAATAAATAATTATTTAAAAAACTCTCATTCATGCCGCCACTGTCATATTCAGTAACGCTACTGAACTTTCACTTTCTGCCCCAACATTTACCATGACAGAGCGGTCTGTAAATTTCACTGTTATGGGTCCTCACAGTCGTCTACTGCTGCACTCTGTGTCGGTACTCCTGAAAAACTGTGTACATTTGTACACTTTCAGTCTCTTTTCTGAAAATAAGCTCCAGACTCTAGAGACAGGACAGCTAGTGGAGTGACCCAGGAGAAGTAAATGTTGCGATAGCAACACTCGCTAACGCATACTTCTCCTAGTCTGAAGCTACTGGGTCGCTCGCTGTCCTGTCTCTAGAGTCGGGAGCTTATTTTCAGAAAAGAGATTGGAAGTGTACAAATGTACACAGTTTTTCAGGAGTTCCGACACATAATGAAGTAGTAGACGACTGCGAGGACTCATAACAGTGCAATTTACAGACAGCTCGGTCACGCTACATGTTGGGGCAGCAGAAAGTGAAGGTTCAGTAGCGTTACTGAATATGACTGTGGCGGCATGAACGAGAGTTTTTTTTAAATAATTATTTATTGTAAAATAATGGCAGGATCAACCAGATAACCTTTTTTAAATACATTTAAAATGACAGGATGAAGCACACAATTTCTTTAGCTTGTGCCATCTCTTATATAGGTGCACAATATGTGGTTATGGGTATATGGGGGGGGGCAGTTCTCTTTCAATGGCCCAAAACGTGTTGTATAAACAGAATATGACATGGCCTGAGTGAAGATATCATATTTATCTTCACTTGAGGCCAATGATATCAAGATGTAATAACTGGTGACCCTTGATATCAACCCGTTTTTGAGACCTGTAAAAAGTCATATCAACCTGTGAGTTGATAAGGCTTTTACTGGTTCACACCAGGTTGTGTGTACCGCGCAAAGGTACTTACTGACTCAGAAAACTGAACCATTCACAGTTTTTTTTAACATTAAACAATGGAGAAGCCGTTGAATCTTCACCTTGTTGTCATAACAACCAACATGCCATGGAGCCCATACAGAGGTTGAATCAGCAACGCAGAAAGCATGTAATGCTAACACTCTGAGCTTGGTTTACTTACTTAGCACCAGTTGTTATAAAAAATAACACATATGAAGGTGTGTGATCTGCAGTTTTTTTTACACACCCGCCGGGGCTTAGGAACCCGCCATCGAGACCCCCCAGTGCCACCGAGGACCCTCCGCTTGCCTGCCCAGGTACCTCCGAAGAGCCGCCAGCCCTGCCGCAACCGCCAAAGTCCTGCGCCCAGCCCTTCCAGGAAGCCTGTTGACAGGGGCCGCCCGCTGATACGCGCCCAGAAGGAGAACACAAGCTCGGCCGCACTCTGTCCTTTGACCCTTAAAGGTGTAAAGCCGCCAGGTCTCTCTTAGACTACCGGGCTTAGGAACCCACCATCGAGACCCCCAGTGCCGCCGAGGGCCTCCGCTGCCTGCCCAGGTACTCAAGGCTGCCAGCCCTGCCAGCAACCGCCAAAGTCCTGCGCCCAGCCCTTCCAGGAAGCCTGTTGGACAGGGGCCGCTGATGATGCAGACGCCTAGAAGAAGAACCACGAGTTCGGCCGCACTCCTGGTCCTTTGATTCGCTTAAAAGGCGTAAAAGCCGCCAGGTATGTTTTCACCGCTTCCAGCTGCCGGTTGCCTCCAGCTCAGTCTGTAGTGCTGCCTGGCTGTACTCCCTCAGGAAAAGGGTTGTTTTCACCCGAACTGCTGGCCTTGGGGAACTTTCTTGACTGGGACTATTGAGTCCGTCAAAGCGCCCCTACCCGCCTTAGGTTAACTCCGAGCGGACTCAAGACTAAGTGTTACAGCCCTTCGGTGGTAGTTTGTCCCGCCGTGCTTTTGCGCCGGCCCCACCCTCCCCACCTCACCCACTCTGGTCGACTCCTTTAGATTTATAGCTCTCTGAGCGTCATATGACTAAGTGCCCACTTTCCCATTGGTCCCTTATACTCTCTCACCGCTGGGGGAGATCTACCCTTAATGTCTGTCTAAATTTTTCATAATCCTCCTCGCACCAAAAGTTTGTAACCTCCCCCGCGCCAAATCGTCCTCCTCCTATCTTTTTCCTCCTGTGTACATCAAACGGTTTCTCTTATATATACTCATTCCTAAACTCTCCCCTCTCATTAGCGCTCCTGGTTTCCCTTTCTTTCTCTTTCTCCTTACCTGCTCTAACTTTATTTCCCGGCATCTAGCTCCAATTCTACCACTCCCCCAGCTCACCCCTGTAAAAACCTCTCAGCTGCCCCATTCAAAAGTTGTTGGCACCCAAGTATGAATCATGTCCTCCCCGCCTACACTAGCACCGTGTCCCCACGGCAGACTGAATGGGATTATCTTCCTGATCTTCCTCTCCCTCCTCTGGGGCATAAACGAAGTCTCTCTGTCAGTGCGCTCCGAGACCCTCAGAACTCCCCCTTCAGCCACTGACTTCAGTTTCTCCAACCTCATGACTGCAGACCTTAGACCGAAACCCTCCTGGGAACACCTTCTCCTCCACAAAGGCTGCACTTATCGAGCTCTGTCCTCCCTCAGAAATAAATGGAGGAGTTGCCAGAATGCTCCAGACCTCCTTAGCACTCTGCTTTTGTACCTAGCATCACTCCTGATAATACTTTCTGGGGATATTGAACTGAATCCAGGCCCGCCCAGCTGTGGGGCTCCCTCGAATGGATCTTTCAACAAATTCAAGGGATTTCTCATATCGCATATGACCATCAGAAGTCTCTTAAATCACCTGCCTGAAGTAGAAGCATGGCTCAATGTACACGATCCCGACATACTGTGCCTGTCGGAGACCTGGCTGAAACCTGGAACTCCTGATACCTTGTGCACCATACCTGGCTACTCATTTATTCGGAGGGACAGACCGGGGTCAAAGAGGGGTGGAGGAGTTGCCCTCTACCACAAATCTTACCTGGACGTTAGTATCATCACTGACTCAAACCCCCAAACCACGAGTGAATCAATGCACGCGCTCCTGTCTCTTGGCTCTAAAAAACTTCACATAATCTGTATTTATAACCCACCCTCTGGGGGAAGTAAATGGGCTTCAGGAAGCACTCCAGCTCACCCTAAAACGCATCAACAAAAATGAAGCTATCATCTTTGGTGATGTCAACTTGAACTGACTAGGTCCTTCTCACAATTCCCTGGCTTCACTAGTGCAAGGCCTAAATTTTCATCAACAAAAATGGAAAACACTAGACTGTCTGGGCCGCAGTCTGGTACACTTATTGACTGGATCCTGACAAACAGACCTGAACACATGACTTGCTCTGGGATCCTGGCAGATACCATCACTGATCACTCCCCTATCTACTGCCAGTGGTGCGCCGGGCAGCCACCCCCCCCCCACCTCGGCAGATCACTTTTACGAATTTTGCAAACTTGGATACAGACTCCTTCCTCTGGGACATCTCAAACATTGACTTGTCGGACATATACCATGCGGAGAATGTAGAGGCTGTCCTGAACACATTTCTACAGCATTATTTCCCTGTACAAAACAAGCATGCTCCAAAAACCATGCAAAGAGTCAGGGGTAAACAAACTAGATGGCTACATAAAGATCTCCTAAAACAACTAAGATACAGGGACAAGCTCTGGAAAACCTTTAAAGGCTCTAAATTGACTAGGGATTACGCAAACTACAGGCAAGTAAGAAATTCTTGCAGGAAGAACATAAGGCTGGCAAAAAGTGCGTACTATCAGAACCTGCTAAAGAATCTCAGCCCATGACCCCAGGAATTTTGGGGCCACATAAAACCTTCCTGGGACACCTCAATCAGTTACACCTCTGACATGGTAATAAGTGGCTCCCATTGCAATAACCCCATCACCATAGCAAACGCCTTCAATAGCATATGTTCTCTGATCTCTCCCTATACCAGCGCCTGCCTCCAGCAGCCCACTGCCGACACTGTGCTCTTACTGACCCTGCCACCTTCGGCCAGCGACTCAAAACCTATACCACACCTCCTCTATTTCAAAGCCATTACCAGTACTAGGTTCTGTACCATCTAAAAAATTATCGGAATACACCAGTCCTGGCTCTGACCAACTTGAACCTCGCCTTTTAAAACTAGCTGTGCATTTTATCTCCAAACCACTAGCTAGAATTTTCACCTGTCCCTCACCAGCGTGCAGTCCCAGAACTATGGAAAATGGCCAGGATCTCCCTATCTTCAAAAAAGGAACAAGAAAGATATCTCCAATTACAGGCCTATTGCAATACTATCCCCACTCAGCAAAATCCTTGAAAACTGGTTGCCACACAGATCCAGGAATTCTCGAAACTACTAACAGCTCAATGATGCACAACATGGGTTCAGAAAACACAGTACTGCGATGGCTCCAGCTAAGTTCACCACTGACATCCTCACTGGCATGGATCTAGGAAAGCTCACAGGGCTGTCTCTTATAGACCTAACCAAGGCATTTGACCTTGTTGACCACCCTGCTCCTATCCTCCCTAAGGGAAATAGGCTGCTCCTCCTGTACTTGAATGGTTCAGGGAGCTACCTGACCAACAGGTCCCAGGCTGTTAAATTCAACTCAGCCATCTCCTCCACTGTGGTAACGAACATTGAGTGCCCCAAGGCTCCATTCTGGGTCCTCTTCTATTCACTCTATTCATCAATAACCTACCAGACTAAATACCTGCCTGTTCCTCGCCTCCCTCACGAGACGACTTAGTTATCTATGCCAGCTCACCCAATGTAGAGCACATTAACACCTCGCTAAATAGAGCCTACTCCAGTGTCCAGAATTGGTTAAACTCACACTGCCTCATTCTGAATTCCTCCAAAACTAATGCCATGCTACTAGGCACCACTCAAAAGATCCGAATGTGTTCCACTCCCCTGAGCATCCTAGATTTAAATGGAAATCCTCTGCAGATAGTTACCTCCTTTCGTTACCTGGACATCCTACTAGATCAATCGCTTGACTTAAACCTTCATATCCAAGCCACTTGCATAAACGTTAACTGCAAGTTAGGAGCAGCTTACAGAACAAGCTATATGCTTACCTCCTCCGCTAAGCTTGCCATAGCCAGGGGGGATCCTGCTACCAACGCTTACCTACTGTGCGCCTATACTTACCTCTGCCCACAAATCTGAGCTGCACAAATGGGATGTTACATACAATAATATATGCCGATACGCCTCACAATCCCCATGACTTCTACATCACTGCCAGCTATATGAGGACCTTGGGTGGCTCTCCCCCTCGGCCGTCAAGAGCTACTTCCTGGCCTGCCTAAATGACTCTATATTGAGACAAAGTCAGCCTGCTGCACTTGCGCAGCTCCTTCTTCCTGCGATTCCAAACCGCACGCTCAGATCTGCTGACAAAGACCTGCTGGAAATTCCCCGCTGCCGCACCAACAAAGTAACAGGCTCCTTCCAACATGCAGCCCCTAAGTTATGGAACCAGCTCCCTCTGGACCTCAGGCATGCACCCTCGCATCCCTCTTTCAAACGCGGACTGAGACTACACCTGGCTACCTCAGATCCATGCACCTGTTTTGATCCTACCTGATCCCCGAATCCTCCCTGCCCCTACTCCCCTGCTACTGGTCTCTATACCACCCTCCTTTTGTTCTCTCTCCCCTAAATCCAACCCCTCTCCTCATACTCCCCTATCGTTATAATTATGTATAGGTTTTTATAAATGTTTGCACTTACTTACTACTACCTACATTACTGTTGTATTATGTATTGTTTTTATTCTCTGCTCTACCTAGGCACTGCCCAAACTTGCTACAGGTGGATGTTGGTACTGTAAGGCCTCACCTCCTCCCTCCCCCTCACTTGTCCTCCATTACCGCTTGATGTCCATGGCCAGGGACTGCCACCTTGCCCTTATGCCCAGCCTCGGAACCAGAAGCCCGGCTGCACCTTCCCGCCTCCTACCGCTAAAGCCATATTTTAAGCCGCCTTACCTCCCACCCACCCTCCCATTTTCTTCATCCCTGACAGTGGGGACATGAACCTGGCGTCCTCTCTAGCCTGCCACTGGGATGTCTCTGGCATCCTCTCTTCCGTCTCTGGCATCCTCTCTTACTTTCCCTGGGCACCCTGCCGCTGCTCGGGCTAGCTGCTGACAGCCAACAGTTTACGGCACCTTTCACCCTTCCCCCCGTCTCTTATCCTCTGCGCTACCTGGGCACTGCCCAAACTTGCCACAGGTGCATGCTGGTATTATAAGGCCATATCTCCTCCCTTCCCTTCTCTTGTCTACCATTGCCGCTGGATGTCTGAGGCCTGGGATTGCCACCGGTCCTTATGCCCAGCCTCGGAACCACCAGCCCGGCTGCACCTACCCGCTTTCTACCGCCATAGCCGTATTTAAAGCCGCCTTTTTTTCCCATCCACCCCTTCCCTTTTTTTTTTCTTCACCCCCGACTGTGGGGCCATGAACCTGGCGTCCCTCTAGCCTGCCACCGGGATTTTCTCTGGCATCCTCTCTTACTTCCCCTGGGTACCCTGCTGCTGCTTAGGCTGGCTGTTGCCGGCCGCCAGGTTACGGCTCCTTCTACCCCTCCTCCTGTCTTTTCCTGATGCAGGGTGCACCATATGTTCTCCCATATATGGCCCCCGAGATGCACTGGCCGACTATCTCTCCCGCTATTCCTGTTGCCCACCCTTCCCTGTCTTCCACAACATCCTGCCCGGTTGGGGAACCACAAACCCGCAGTCTCCCTATGCATTCTCGTAAAGCAGCAAGCATTCCATCTGGCCCTATACTCCTTCCTTACCTACCTGTACCAATACCCCTGAAACACCTCCTTGCTCTTGGCCTGCTGGTCATGCTTAGTATAGCCTAAATCATGTTAGACTAGCTGGAACCGCCTCATATGTCTGGAATGTACTCTGTATGGTTGTTGCCTCAGTTGTATTGTTTGCTTCCATGTGTTATGCTGTATTGTACTCTCCCGGGTCGTGCCTGAAAATAGTCACCTGCTGGCTAGCGCACCTACCCGGTAAACAAAAACTAAATAAATATATAAACCTCTCGAGCTTTATATATTATCACACACCTTGGGTGTCTAAAAAAAACTGCATATCACACCTACATATGCATTATTCTCTATATCTCACGAGTGGCCTCTCGTGAAGATAAATATGATATCTTCACTCAGGCTATGTCATATCCAATATATATATAGTGGTATGGTAAAAAAATCACCCAGTAGCGTGTCCAGGTTGAGAAACCTGGTTTAAAAGCGCAAGGTTATGGATGAATCCACAGGGTTACAAACATTTTTATGCATTACCATTATGCATTCAGAACAGTTCATACTCTGCAATGTTTGGTGTCTTATTTTGTTCTAGTTAATGCTGTACAACACTTTTTTGACAAAAATGTAAATCAAAAATAAATCTTAACATCAGATATTCTTTTTTCGGTTTCTTAGGAGTCGATTACCTGTAATTAATTCTGCTACAGGTATTCACCCACACTGTGAAGGCATCAATACCACTTGTTCAAGTCTCAGATGGTATACTAGGACTGACCTGTTAAACAGCCTAATCATAAATGTGAGCTTTTAGCCTCCTACCTTTCATATTTCCTGACGTCTAGTATGGTATGGTATGGTAAAATTTTATTTATACAGTGATACAGCCATTAGGGTTCCGAAATCCCTGTTCACAAGGCTTACCTGTTTACATTATGCAAAATTATTACAACTATACATTTATAACAATACAAGTTACAGAAAAGTACAAAACAATACATCAGAGTTTTACAAACTCATCAATAACAGGCATGTTAGCATTTTTAGATTTACATTAATTTCACCTATTACAACGACAACGAACACTAAGTTCATGATTCAGGCCATTTTTAAAAAACATGATCAGTAGTTGTCAGTTCACGTAAAAAAGTTGGAAGACAATTCCAGCTTGTAGCTACTTGATATTGAAGGGTCATTTCACTAAATCGATTTTTTAACTTTGGTATTATTAAATCTCTAGCACCAGTTTTTCTTAAATTTAAACCATGTTTTGGTTTTTGCAATTTGTTTTTTAAGTTATCTAAAGATTGATTTTTAAATATATTACGAACCTGATTTAGCCAGATTCCCCTAGCCCGTAAGTCTAATGGAGTCCAACCCAAATCCATATACATAGTGCAATTATGAGTTTTAAAAATCACACCTTAACACAAATCTTGCAAGCTTATTATAAATTGTATCCAAGTTATTTAAATGTTTTCTTGCTGTATGTCTGTAAATATGACTTCCATAGTCAATAACCAGCATTATTAATTGATTGATCATAATCAATCTTGTTTCTCTTGTCATACAATTTGATATGCGTCTCATAGCTCCAATCTTAACATGTGTTTTCTTTATTAAATTTGTTATATGATATTGGAAAGTAAGACACTGATCTATATGTACCCCTAAATATTTATATGTTTCAGTTTGTTCTAAAAACTTATCCTCTTGTGTCTTTATATTTAATTTTGAAATTCCCTTTAAGTCTAATGCAAATGACATAACTTGTGTCTTTTTACTATTAACTAATAAACCCAGAAATGAAAAGTGACCTTGCATGATGCTAAAGTCACTCTGTAAGTTTAGTTCTACTTCACTTGTAGTTTTTCCCTATGCTACTAAAACCGTATCGTCTGCATATAGACGAATTTTTGAATATCCAATTTTCTTTGGTAAGTCATTTAAATAGACTATGAACAGGAGGGGAGTGGAACCTCTTTCCCCTGAAGAGTAGTCAAACCCCCTAATACACCCATTCTGGACCCATCGCCCCGTACCCAACCTCATCCCATACTCTGATTAGTAATGGTAGAGACAGGGACTGACACAGTCCGCCTCCTCAGCTGGCCACAGTCTGTCAGTCAGTGAGTGATCGTGAGTGTTTTCTCCACTAGACACCAGGGAATATGTAACACAGAACTGGCATGGGCAAGTTGGGGAGTCCACTAGATGCCAGGGAATAAGACAGACACATGGCATGGGCGATGGGGTACAGCCAGTTCACCAAGATAAGGGCAGGGTTTTAGCAGTGGTACAAACAGGTTACTCACCTGTAACAGTAGTTCTAGGATTAGTATATGATGTTCCTCCACAATTCTGGCAGTGTCCTTTCCTTTAAGAGCGTGCTGGAAAGTCTTCAAGCTGGCTCCTCCCACCCACTCGGGTGGTAACTCCCTCAGCTCCGCCCCATGATGCCAGATCTTGCCCACTGGAAGCAGATGTGTGCGCCAAAGCCAGGGGAGGTTGGGTGGGTTCATGAGGACGAACATCATATACCACTCCTAGAAAGTACAGTTGTGTACTTACCGTAATGGTAGATCTTTGAGGGGTATCTCTTGCAGCAGGTAATACACTTGGGTCATTGCCAGAGGGCGCTCTTGTGCACAGCAGCTTTCTTCTAGCAGTCTTTTCCAGGGCCACCCACACATGACATCATCATAATGCACCTATATAAGAGTGGATGGCACCAGGTATCCTTAGTCCCCGCCGGATTCAGCTTGCTAAGTGAGGACCAAGGGAGAGCAGAGGCACCTTAGGTATCCACCATGTATATATACGTATATTTGGATCAGAAGTTGTTCTGTTAGAGAAGGAGGGGTATGGAAGGAGGGACAGTACCTGCTGCAAGAGATACCCCTCGAAGATCTACCATTACGGTAAGTACGCAACTGTACTATCTTCCACAGGGATAATCTCTTGTAGCAGGTAATACACTTGGGATGACTCCCAAGCAGTAAAAACCCAGAAAGGGTGGAAAGGTTATGACAGAAGGCCTTGCAGGACCGCGAGGCCAAAGGCCGTCCTATGGCAAGAAGCAACGTCTAAACTCTACTGCTTCATGAAGTTATGTATTGTGGACCATGTAGCTGCACGGCAGATATCCGTGACAGATGCCTCTTTGAAGCAGGCCGCTGTACTGGCCATGGCTTGGGTAGAATGGGCTTGGACAGGTCCTGGTAATGGTTTGTTATACTTCTTATAAGAAAAGATTATACAATGTGCCAACCAATTGGAGAAGGTCTGTTTAGCAACCGGAAAACCTTCCCTGGTTGAGGCAAAGGTAACAAAAAGTTGAGGAGTCTTCCTGAAAGGTTTGGTACGACTGATATAATATTTTAAGATGTGATGAACATCTAAAGTGTGTAGTAAGTATTCTCCTGAATACAAAGAGCCATTCTGTCTTTATGAAAAATTAAGTAAGGTTCTCTACACATTAGGGCATGAAGCTCAGAAATATGTTGAGCTGAAGTGTCAGACACTAGGAATAAGGTCTTCCTGGCTAGGATGCAGAGATCACAAGTAGCCGCAGGCTCGAAGGGGTCGTGGGTCAGCTTGTCCAGCAGGAAATTCAAGTCCCATGGAGGGGTGGTCCATCTAATAGGAGGTTTGAGGTGTAACATACCCCTTAAAAACATCCTGGCAAGGTGATGCTGATAAAGTAATCTCCTTTCTAAAGGTCCACGAAAGGCCGAGATAGAGGCCAGATGGACTTTAATAAAGGAGTAGCTCAAGCCTGTCGAGGCAAGCAATGCCAAGTAGTCCAATACCTTAGTCAATGGATATGAATAAGGATCCAAAGACCAGGAAGTGGCCCACATGGAGAAGCGTTTCCATTTGGCATTATAGGTTTGTCTGGTAGATGGTTTACGTGAGGCCAACAGAATGTTGGCCACTGGGGAGGAGACTTGAAGGAGGGCTATGCCAGTGTCCTCAGGAGCCAAGCATGAAGGTGTAGTGACTTTAGGTGGGGGGGTGAAGAAGGGTTCCCTGATCCTGTGTCAACAGGTCTGGCCTGATTGGCAATGGGATTGGGTCCACTACTGAGAACTGTTGAAGTAGGGGAAACCACACCGGCCGAGGGCACAGAGAGGCTAAGAGGATCATGGTGGCAGGTTTGAGTTGTAGCTTCAGTAAAGTTCGTTGCAGGAGTGGGATGGGGAGAAAGCATATAAGAAGAGTCCTGTCCACAGTTGGGACAGGGCATCCATAGAAAGTCCCTTTCTGTTCAGGATAATGGAATAGTATTTGGGGAGTCAGTGATTGTCGGCTGAAGCAAAGAGGTCAAGGTGCGGGTCCCCCACAACCGAAAGATCATCTGAAGAACTTTGTGATGAAGTGTCCACTTATGTATGGAGGTCTGGCGACTGAGAATGTCAGCCAGGGTATTGTGGCATCCTGGTAGATGGACGGCAATCAACGATAGATGTCGAAGTATGGCTTCCTGCCAAACCGCCAGCACCTCCCTGCAGAAAGCGCGGGACTTGGTACCTACATGTTTGTTCAGGTAGTACACCACTGAGGTGTTGTCTGAATGGATCAGTAGAGGCAAAGTAGGGTAAGGTGCAGGCGAAAAGCCTGAAGGGCGAGGTGGACTGCTCTCATTTCCAATAGATTTATATGAGGAGGAATGGAGAATCGGGGCCAACTGCCCTGTGTCCTGTAGGGACCCAGGTGCGCTCCCCAGCCATTGGAGGAAGCACCCGTGGTCACTGTCTGCTAGGGAGGAGGGGACTGGAAGTGCATGCCTTGAGACAGGTTGGCATGCTGGGTCCACCAGTCTAGGGCTGAGCGTAAAACGGGATTGACTCTAATTCTGTCTTCAAAATAATCTGTTTTTTGCCTCCACTGGATTGGTCTCATGTGTAGACGGGGAAAGGCCACCATGGGGATGGCCGAGGCTATATGTCCCAAAAGGTATAACAGACATCTGACGGTGATAAATTGTTGGGTTTGTGTCTGGGAAGCCAGAGACAGAAGTCTGCCTTGTCTGTCGGCAGGGAGGTAAGCCCTGGCGGAGGTGGTGTACAGAACAGCTCCTATATACTGGAGCAGCTGGGTAGGAGTTGGATTCGATTTGGGACAGCTGACCATAATTCCTAGGGTCTGGAACAGAGTGAAAGTTGTCTGGAGGGACAAAAGTAGAGAGGTTTTGGAGTCCACTTTTATGAGCCAACCGTCCAAGTACAGGAAGACAAATGTCCATCCCGTCTCAGGGCCGCCGCCACCACCACTAGGCACTTAGTAAAGACTATCAGGGCAGAAGACAGACTGAATGGGAGTGCCCGAAATTGATAATGTTGTCCTAGCAGGTAGAAATAAAGAAACCAGTGGTGGGCAGGGTGAATGGGGATATGTAGGTAGGCGTCTTTCATGTCTAATACGCATAGCCAATACCCTTGTTTTAACATCGGCGTAATGGATGTTAAAGTGACCATCCAGAACCTCTTGTACTGAATGTGTAGGTTCAGTTGTCTGAGGTCTAATATAGGTCTACGATCCCCGGTGTGTTTGGGTACCAGAAACAAACGGGAGTAAAATCCCTGATGGTACTCCGAAGGAGGAACCAGATAGATGTCATTCTTGTGAAGAAGTGCCTGAAGTTCCTCTTGAAGAATGGGGACATGGTCGGGTGGGTAAGAGACAGAGTGGGGAGGATGAGGGGGAGGCACTGAGGTGAGATCCGCTGTGCCCTATCCTCATGATATGAAGTACCCACTTGTCTGATATTATCACTTGCTAGGCCTCTAAATGAGGGGCACAGTGACTGCCCACGGCTTCCGAGGCCTGGTCGAGGAAGCCTGGGCAATGCCCCAGTTGGTCACTGGGAAGTGGGCTGAGTGGCTCCACTCAAGGGGTGGGAGTGGGAGCCCTTGGGGGAAGGAGTGGCGGTCTTGAAGGATGGCTGGGAATGACCACAGAACCCACCTCTACAGGTACCACTGTGTTTGCCGCTTCTCTTTACTTGAAAAGATGATTGTGAGTGGTACTGGTAAGATGGCTGTGAGGAATGATACATGCCATGTACCATACAAAGTTCAACCAGAAGCCTAGAGATCATCCAGAAGCATCTGGGTGCCAGGACCGAAAAGTCTGGATACATTGAAGGGGGAATTTACCACTTTGCACTGCACGTCAGGTGTAAATCCTGACACACGTAACTAGGCATGTCGTCTGAGGGTAACACCCATGGCCAACATCCGGGCAGAGGGTATCCATTGCATCGTACCCCAAACGGAGCAGATGTCGAGAGATGGAGTTGCCAGTTGAGATAGTTGCCAATCATTGGTCCTTCTCCTGAGAGGGAGGGAGTTTACTGACTAGTTCTATAGCAGAGGACTAGAGGATACGTTGGTATTTAACCATGTTTCCCATATAGTTTAGAATTCTGAGATTCACGGTACCCGCCTAGAATACCTTCTTTCCGAGGTAATCAAGATGGAGGGATTCCTTATCAGGGGGTAATGAGCTCATGTGCTTCGGATGTTGGTACGATCATGAGCCACAGTGATTACTACTGAATCCGCTTCAGGGGTAGCGTGAAGGAAAGGGTGGTCAAGAGGAGCCTGGGTATAGGCGATCCGCCTTTCTAGGAATTGCTGGGACAGCTGATGGCTGGTTCCAAGCAGCCAGCAAGGTATTTTGATAAGTTTGTATAAGTGGGGGTACCACTACAACAGGCTCCTCAGGCAGTTCAAGATAGCCTGCCATATCTTTCCTCTGTTTATCATGCTTCCGCAGTTGAAAACCCCATCATTTTCTGAATTTGGACCATCATCTCATGGAACAATTGGTCATCAGGAGGTGAGGCAGTAGTATGATGGGAGGCATCCACATGCAAGGAAGATGTAGTTGAAATAGAAGACGGAGGACAAGAGTCCAGGTCATGGAGTTCCACATCTTCAAGATCTCCTGGAAAACCTTCAGGAAATTCTGCCTCTTCCGAGAAATATTGTTCCTCATAGGATGGAGGGGACCTAGCCAGAGAGGGGTCACTCACACTTTGAAAACGCTTAGGTGGAGGGGTGGGAGAGCGGGAAAGGCGATCCATCCCTCCTGGAGGGAATGGTTGAGAAATACAGGTTACTCAACTGTAACAGGAGTTCTAGGAATGGTATATGTTGTTCATCCACACTTATTGGCAGGTTCCTTGCCGCTTTAAATCTTGCCGGAAGGTCTTCAAGCTGGCTCCTCCCACCCACCCAGGTGGTAAAACTCAGCTCCGCCCCCATGATGCCAGATCTGGCCCGCTGGAAGCTCAGGTTGTGCGTCGGGCCGAGGTTGGTGGGTAGTGTGGATGAACAATACATACCATTCCTAGAACTCCTGTTACAGGTGAGTAACCTGTATTTCTAGGGACATGGATATGTTGTTCGCCCACACTATTGGCAGACTCTAGCAGTTCTCCGGGAGAGGGAGGCAAGGCACACACCCCTACTTAGGAATAGAGATTGAGAACCGAGGCCCCAACCAGCATCCCGGCGTGACTCAAGGTCGATGTGGTAATGGGTGATGAAGGTATGTGCAGACTTCCAGGTAGCAGCCCTGCAGATTTCTGGATAGGGACGCCCCTGAAGCAGCCACGATGCAGCAGTATGGGGTAGAATGAGCTCTTATCCTCTGGGAGGCTCCATGCCCGCCAACTTATAGCAGAGATCTATGCAGGAGGTGACCCACCTGCTTATCGTCCGCTTGGCTGCAGGTCTGCCAGGTGCGGCTTCAGCGAGGTGACAAACAGCTAGCGAACCTCTCCCCACTTTCAGCCGCATGCGCCTTATAGTAAGCGAGCTCTCTAGGGTCCAAAGTATGGAGCCCACATTCGCCTCTGAGGTGTGATTGGGGTAGAACACCGCAGAGTCAACACCTGATTAAGGTGAAACTCGACACCACCTTCGAAGGAATTTCGGTGGGGGCACAGGACAACCTTGTCCCTGTGGAAGACCAGGTAAGGAGACTCGATAGACAGCGCCTGGAGCTCTCCCATCCTTCTGGCTGACGTAATAGCCACCAAGAAGGCGGTCTTCCACGACAGGTGAGAGAGATCACACCTGTGCATTGGTTCGAATGGCTTGTCCATGAGCTTTGCCAATACCAGCAGTAAATCCCACGGTGGTGGAGGTTCTCGCACCGGAGGGGAAATGTGATCAAGGCCTTTGAAAAAGCGCCAGACCACCTCCTCCTGCGCCACTCGACTGCTCCCTGCCCGCGCCCGTAAGCAGAGATGGCTGCCAGGTGCACCCTTAGGGTCGCCGACCTGAGCTCTTAAGGAGAAAGGGACCAAAATAGTCCAAAATGCTTGCCAAGGAACAGGAGGAAGGGTCCAGGCCCTGTTCTGACACCAAATGGAAAACCTTTCCATTTGAAGGCATAGCATTTCCTGGTCGACTCCTTACGGGACGCCTCAACTACATTGAGGACCTCGTCGTAAAGACCCAAGGCCTGGAACTCTAGCCGCTCAGGAACCAGGCTATCAGGTGCAGGGATTGAAGGTCCGGATGGAACACCTTCCCCTGACTGACTGAAAGCAGGTCCGGGCAAGCTGGAGCCTGGAGCTGAGGCTGAGGAGATCTGGATACCAGCATTGGCGGGGCCAGTCTGGGGCTACCAGAATTACCTGCGCCTTGTCCCTCCTCGTCTTGAGAAGCACCTTGTGGATCAAGGGAAATGGGGGAAAGGCGTAGAAGAGGCCCGGGGTCCACGGCCTCGAGAAGGCATCCCCCTGCAGCGAGCCCTGCTGAGGGGGGCGGGCATGGAACAGCCTCAGCTTCAGATTCTCCCTGGAGGCAAACAGATCCACCCGCTGTGTGCCCCAATGGGAGAACAGATCTTGTACTACCTCCGCAGAAGAGACCACTGTGGATAGACCCCTATCCGGCTTAGGGCATCGGCCAGGGTGTTGGAGGCTCCTGCCACATGAATGGCTAGGAGATCCGCCTCCAGTCTGCGCACGAGTGACCAAATGCGGAGAGCTTCCTTGCACAAAGGCATGGAGCGCATCCCGCCCTGGCGGTTTAGGGTAGTACATGGTCGCGGTATTGTCCGCCTGACCAACCACTTGACCCCGTGAGAAACGGAGCGAAGGCGGTGAGAGCTAGGTGGACCGCCCAGAGCTCCAGCAGGTTGATATGGCATCGGGACTCGCTGGGGACCAGAGGTCAGGCGCTCTGTGTTCCCCAGATGGGCACCCCAACCCATCAGACAGGCATCGGTCGATAGAGATGCACGGCTCGGGCGGACAAACGGGATGCCCTCCCACAGGTGAGCTGGAACGATCCACCACTGGAGAGCTGCCCACATCCCCTGGTCACCATCACCGCTGGTCCAATGGATCGCAGCTGCTGAGACCACTGGCTGGCCAGCCCCATTGGGGGCGATGTTCCAGCGGGCCCAACGGACCACGCTGGTGCAGGCCGCCATGAGACCCAGTAGGCGAGGAAGTGCCAGGTAGGCGAATTGCCCAACCAGAAATGATCGGGCAAAGGAGGAAAGAACCTCGGCCCTGTCCGCCGGGAGCCATGCTCTGGCTCGAAGAGAGTCGAGCTCTGCCCCGATGAAGAGAATCACCTGCTTCGGTTCGAGTTCCGACTTGGCCTCGTTGATGAGGAGGCTGATTTGAGAGCAGACCTGGAGGGCCAGATCTCTGGACCACTCCACCTCCTGTCTGGAAGGGGCTGCTATCAGCCAGTCGTCCAGGTAAGGGTACACCCGGACCCCTCGGTGCCTCAGGAATGCTGTCACCACTGCCATGCATTTGGTGAAGACCCTGGGAGCAAGAGAAAGGCCGAAGGGCATGGCTAGGAACTCGAAAAGGGATCCCTCCGCTCGAAAGCGAAGGAACCTTCGGTGAGATGGACGGATAGGGACGTGAAAAAATGCGTCCTGCAGGTCCAGAGAGCAGAACCACACGCCGCGTTCCAAGGATGGTATTATCTGAGCCAGAGTAACCATCCTGAAGGTTCGAGACCTTAGGAACTTGTTTAGGTCGTGTAGGTCGAGAATGGGGCGCCAGCCCCCCGTCCGTTTTGGGACCAGGAAGTACCTGGACACAAACCCCGGGTCTGAGGGAGGGTCCGCCACCTCTCTGATCACCTCTTTTTCGAGGAGCAGAACGATGTCGGCTCGACGAGCCGACAGCGAGGCTGCGGAACCCGAGGCCCCCCTGGGGGCGACGGCTCTGAAGGGCGGGCCTGCTCGAACTCCAGGGGCAGGCCTTTTCCCACCACTTCCAACACCCACCAGTCTGTGGTAATAGTAGACCAGGCGGAAAGGAAGTACCGGAGCCGCCCCCACACAGGGGAACCTGGGGTGAGGTGACGAGGTTGGGGGCGACACCCCTCAACCCGTCACTGTGCAGGCTTGGAGGAGGGACCGGCCAAGGGACCACCTGGGCCTTTACCTCCCTGCTTCCTGGAGGAGGAAGCCGCGGGCTTGGGTTTGGGATGCCAAGCGCGAGCCTGCTGGCCCTGGTGTTGCTGGGCCGGACGTGCCGGGGGCGCAGACGGATGAAAGGGCTTGGGCTGCGGTCTGCGGCCCTTGTCCCTCTGAGCGGATGAGACCGAGTCCAAGGTGGCACTGGACTTTTCGATCCTCTGGAGGTGGCCTTCCACTCCAGGGCCGAAGAGGTCGGTCCCCAGGAAGGGGACATCCGCCAATTTGTGCTGGGTATCCGCTCTGAAGGTGGATATCCTCAGCCATGCCCGACGGCGCACAGCCACTGCGGCCGCGACTGACCTGGCAAAGGAGTCTCCAATGTCCAAAGCAGTCTGAAGTTGCTGCTTTGCCACTGCCCTGCCCTGGTCCTGCACCTGCCTAACCGTAGTCTACAGGTCAGCTGGGAGATGAGGGACTACCTCGTCCAGGGAGCCCAACAGGGCATGGGAGAAATGTGCCATAAGCACGGCCGAGCTGGCCTGGCGAAGGCCAAGGGAGGACGCAGCGTAGACTTTTCGCCTGGCATAGTCCAATTTCTTGGACTCCTTGTCGGGAGGTTTGTCCATGTCCCTAGCATTTCCGGCACGCCAGAAAACGCTGTCGGTAACTAACCCTCGGCTGAGGGGTGTTCCGAGAAACCGGACAGGGAACCGGGTAGGGACCAGATACTTCCTGGCCATCCTGGCCGGGGCAGGACAGGAAGCTAGGGCTGCCAGAGCTCCAAGGCTGGGCTCACAATGGCCTCGCCACAGGAAAGGCCTCCTGGAGAATCCCCGGTCCAATATCTCCGTGAGGGGATATTTGGCCTGCTTGATACGGGCTCGAGCTGCATCCCGTGGACTCCCGAGATGAGCCTGGCAAAACTCCAGAAAGGACGGGCGGCTATCGTCCCAGCAACTGACCTCCAGAGGACTCCAAGTCCACGGGCTGGAGCAGAGGGAGGAATCGTCTGACCTCAGAAGAGTCCGCAAAGAGCTGCCTCGGCCTGAGCCACCCTCTACCTGCCGAGGGCGATCGGGAGTAGGTGACCGACAGCCTATGGGTAAACACTGAGCCGACCGAGAGTTCTTGGTCGAGCCCCAAACAACGGCTGTGGAGGCGGAGGTTCCACCCTAATCGGTGGAGCAGCTGGTTTCGCTGAGCAACAGGTCTGAAACAGGCGCCTCGCTAAAGCGAGGGCTTGCCGCTGCCCGATGACAGCCACTTAATGGCCGGGAAGGCGACGCTGCCGGGTTGTTCCCCGCCAGCAGAAGCTGTTGCCACATGAGGTCTCAGACGCTGACGAACTTGCGCCGAAGCCTCCTCGTCCGAGGAAGAGGATGAAGACGAGCGGGCGCGCCGCTGCCGCGTGCCGAGACCGAGACCGCCTGGTGGCGGATCGCCAGACCGCCAAGAAGTCCGAGACCGCGAACCTTGGCTTTCTTGAGAAGGTGCAGGAAGAGCGGAAACCCGCCTCCCTTCGCTCGGAAGGAACACCCAAGGGCTCTGGAACCGGAGGCACTGGCAAGCCCACGGGATCCTCAAACACCACCGGGAGAACTGGGGAGAGAGGATTTTCGGCTTCGCCGGTTGACAACCCGTCCAATGGGTCGAGAAAAATCTCGACTGCGTCGACGGGAGTCTTGGTCAACTGACCTGACGGGACACCGTGAAGCCAGTGGTCAAGGATTGACCAAGTCGATGGTCGACCGCCGAGGGGACCTCTCCCTCCCAAGAGCGCCGACGGACGGATTATCCTTGTCCTTTTCATTTTGGACCGAGAGGACGGTCCAAGATGAAGGTCCCTCTCCTTGGTGGAGAGAGACAGACAAAGCTCCTTAAAGGAAGCAGAATATGAGGATCCCAGGGAGAGCGGGATAAATGCCGCGGGCGAGGAAGATGCGGTCCGCGCCGCCTCCTCTTCGAGGGCGATCATCTGCTCTAGCTGATCCGCCGAGCCCGCCGCCGCGGAAACCGCCAACCGGGCCTCTTTCGACTTTACCGGAGGGTAACGCTTTTCGGGTCGCCCAAGTTGTAGACGGGCGGCACGGTCTTCCAGGACGTAGGCCGAGAAAGAAGAGCACAGGTCGCAAGCTCGCGCGGTCATGCTCAAGGCCTAAGCAATAGACGACGGGAGTGCGGATCCGTCTGAGACATCTTCTGCCCGCACGGCCATCTCCTCAAAACCGAGTCGATGGTCCACGGTGAGTCATGAGGGAAATAATTGACCAAAGTCTAGAAACCTTAAAAGATTAATTTCTCGGAAAACGCAAGAGTTAGGAACAGTCTTATACGCTGAGTTTAAAGGAGGGAACCTGAGCTCCAAGCGTAAGAAGATCTACGCCATGGGCGGAGCCGAGTTTTACTCACCCAGGTGGGGTGGGAGGAGCCAGCTGAAGACCTTCCGGCAAGATTTAAAGAGGCAAGGAACCTCCCAATAAGTGTGGATGAACAACATATCCATGTCCCTAGAACCTCTCATTACTTCCAATACCTGTTGCACTATGGTCGCTACATCCAATGAAGAAGTAGTAGTAGGAGGTGGGGCAGGTGGTCTCTGGAAACCAGAGGATTATGGAGGTAACTGGGTGTGAGGTGTAAACAGGTCTGGTCCATGGGTGATAAATACTAGGGTCTCGGTCCCTGTCCAGTTGGCCCCTGTGAGAGAATGGCTGTGATGGAAGAGAGGCCGTGGCCACGGAAATTCCAGTAGTCTGTCCCAAAGAAATCTGACCCGTCATGTACGGGGTTGTAAATAGGGAGGCAACAAAATGCTTAAAAGCAGCCATCGTTGATGGTAAATGAACCATCGTCGACAGGGAGTCACCAGAAACTTACATAAGGTCCATGGAAACTGCTGAAAGGGTGCCAGACAGCACTATTGATGAGAAGGTATAAACACCCATCAACAATCTAGCAGTTCTAGAGGGAATCATCGATGGTGGAGCACCAGTAACGGTGGCCGTCGACGAATGTCTGCCCGATGAGGATGATTTGTCCTTATCCCGTTTATGCTTTCTGTGTGAAGCTACAACAGAGGACTCCTTGGGATGGGCCCCCTTTTCTAACAGAGACAATTTCTGCTCCATTAGGTGCGCTTCGATTTCCTGCGGTCATCATCGACGGGTTGCCTAATTGAATTCCTGGCAGTGTCTGCAGGAGATGGTGTCATGTGTGGGACCCAGACACCTAACACGAACAGTATGGTTGTCATAACGGTAGATCTTCCTATTGCAACGACATGACTGAAAAAGTGATGACTTGCTTGTAGAGTCTTTAAACTTTCGTTGATGAAGATTGGAAATGGAGGAAAAATCCGTTCCCAGCTCAAATTCTCGTTGATGACTGCTTCACAAACGCTAGCTGCTGCATGTGAGCTGAAGATGGCGGGAAAATGAACTGAGGATACCTGGGGCTGCCCACTCTTATATAGGTGCAGGATGATGATGATGTTATGTGTGGGCGGGCCCCGGAAAAGACTACTAAAAGAAAGCTGCCGTGCACAAGAGCTCCCTCTGGCGACGACCCAAGTGTATTACCTGCTGCAAGAGATTATCCCCATGGAAGAGCTACTGTTACAGGTGAGTAACCTGTTTTTCTAGGGACGTGGATATGATGTTCTATCCATACTTCTGGCAGACTCCTAGCAGTTCCCCGGGAGGAGGGAGGCAAGGCGCACACCCCCTACTTAGGAAATTAGGACTGAAGAACTGAGGCCCCAGAACCAACATCTTGGCGTAACTCTAGGTCAATGTGGTCATGGGAAGTGAAGGTGTCTGCTGACCTCCAGGTAGCAGCCCTGCAGATTTCCTGGATAGGGATGTCCTTGGAAGCAGCCACTGATGCAGCGGTATGGTGGGTAGAATGAGGCCTTAGCTCTCTGGGAGGCTCCCTACCCACCAACCTATAGCAGAGATCAATGCAGGATGTGATCCAACTGCCAATCGTCCGCTTGGATGCAGGTCTGCCAGGTGTGGCTTCAGCATAGGTGACAAACAGCTGACGAACATCTCTCCCAAACTCCAGCCGTGCGTTCTTTATAACAAGAGAGTGCTCGCCTCAGGTCCAGAGTATGGAGTCTGTGCTTAGCCCCCGAGGTGTGACTGGTTAAGCACACCAGGAGATTAATCACCTGGTTAAGATGAAAATCCCAGTGGCGCTGAGGGTTGAGGAGCTGGACGCCACAACTCATGCCACATCGGTGACCCGGGTTCAGGAACAAGCCGCGGCCATCGGGGGCCAGCAGGAGAGAGAGAGAGAGGACGCCTCTCTCTGGGGAGGGTTCTGGGGACTGCTCGGCATCCTAGCGGTGCCTGATGGAGATCGGAGGCAGCACAGGGACACCAGCCAACGAAGAGAGGGAGGAGGCGCAGATGTCAGCATTGCAGCTGCATGCTGACATCACTGCACGCCTGCACTCCCCACAAAGAACCAACAAGGAAAACTCCCAGGATCGCGGAGACGATGGGGGCTCCAGGGGCAGGACGCACATCCCACTACCGGCCCATCTACTCAGAGGGACTCCTGACCAACCTAATACCCAGGTAAGGTCTCTCTAACCTCAGACAGGCTGTTAAGGGAGAACGGGCTCACCCTGGGGGGTGATCCAGGGGGCTAGGTCTGCCTGAGGTGTCGTGGAAGTTCAGTTGAGGCAGGATTCAGGCAGGGAGTAGCACTCCTTGCCACGTGAGCACCCTGGAAGGATGCCCGGCCTAGGAGGAGCATAAATCAAAAAAAAAAGAAAGATGAATATCTGACATAACCTTCAGGAGGAACTTCGGGTTGGGGTGCAGGACAGCCTTGTCCCTGAGGAAGATCAGGTAAGAAGAATCCACCGAAAGCAACTGGAGCTCGCTGATCCTTCTGGGTGACATGATAGCACCAGGAAGGTGGTGGTCTTCCAAAACAGGTGAGACATGTCACACCTGTGCATCGGTTCAGGTGGCTTGCCCAAGAGCTTTGACAAAACCAGCAACAAGTCCCACAGTGGTGGTGGTTCACCCACCGACTGCTGACCGGCTCGCACCCAGTAAGCAGAGATGGCTGGCAGGTGAACGTTAAGGGTCATCAACCGAAGGCCCAACTGAGAGAGGGACCACAGATAATCAAGAATGCTAGCCACTGGACAGGACAAAGGATCCAACCCCTTGCCCTGACACCAAATGGAGAATCTTTTCCATTTGAAGGCACAGCACTTCCTGGACGACTCCTTCCGAGATGCCTCCACAATGGTGAAGACAGCTTTGGAGAGGCCCAAAACCTGCTCAGAAAAAAGGCTCTTGGGTGCAAGAATTGAAGGTCCGGGTACAGTACCTTCCCCTGATTGATGGAAAGCAAGGCCGGGCGTAGGGGAAGATGCCTCGGTAGCCTGCTGCTGAGGCTGAGGAGATCAGGGTACCAGAAGTGGTGTGGCCAGTCTGGAGCTACCCAGATCATCTGTGCTTTGTCTCTCCTGGCCTTGAGGAACACCTTGTGGATCGAGGGAATCAAAGGGAAGGCACAGAAGAGGCCTAGGGTCCAGAGCCTTGATAACCACTGGCTCTGGGCAGACAAACGGGATCCCTTTGTTCAGATGCGCTGGGACTAACCACCACTGGATGGCATCCCACATCTGCTGGGTCACAGTGACCAACTGGTTGAAGTGACCCTTGCGCGGAGACCACTGGCTGGCCAGCTCCCACTGCAGGGAGCGCATTCTCCAGTGGGCACAAAGGACCATGCTGGTGGAGGCCGCCATGTAGCCCAAAAAGGAAAATTACGTACCTACCGTAATTCTTGATCTTCTCTTGTATCTTCACCATTCATTACTTACAGGTTGCAAGCCGGAGGCGCGCAACCGCCACGGGAGCTTTTTTTTTTTTTTTAAAAAGTCTAGCTAACGGCACCACCCTCGAGAGTGACGCCATGGGGCGGCCGTTAGTAGCGATCAATTCTCCTCCAACTCAGTCTCTGTGAGCCGGAGAGGCAAAAGAGAAAGCAGAGAATATAGATAGCGGGCAAGATAGCCGAGGGATAGCAAAGGAAGAATGAACTGAAAAGGAATAAGCCGATGGAGGAAGGACAGAGGAGATAAGAGTATCCCTAGCCTAGGACTGCAGGGCCTCCTACCTGGGCGACTCTGGGAGGAGAGATAAGTAAGGAAATGAGAAAATAGAAGAAGAAGAAGAAAGAGAAGAGAGAGATGGATGTTGAAGGGCCAGAATGCCCAACGAGCATAGTTAGCTTACAGCTGAAGGCTCGACTAAAGGGAAGCAAGAACCGGAGATAGAGCTGAAGAGAAGGTTCACCGAACCCGCTAGACAGACTCAGGAGGGCATAGTCCTCATCTTCAACATGCCATTGCCTTGATACCCACCCGGGCTCCTGGCTGCGAAGGCCTTAACTGGAGGACACCTGAGGAGGGGAAGAACAAACCCAGGTAGCATGAGAGCGCTGCTCAGGGGTTTAGAAATGGAAAATGTAAGCCTTTCAGGCGCCTTTAAGATAGAAATGGGACTCAGACTGACTGGCCAAGGCAGGCCAAGGCTTAGGCTGGCTGGGATCGGATATGGTCAGCACTGTTCTTCTGCAAAAATTGTCCAGGAGGACACTTAAAAGGAGAAACCAATAAGCAAACTAGCGAGAAGGATAGCCTACCTTCTCATTGCCTTCTTGTTTATTTTTCCTTTTTTTTTTTTTTTCAGAAAAAATTTTGTAGACTAGATGCATGACCCGATACCAAGACGCCATAACAGTCAAGAGTTCCTCAGCATTTTTTTTTTTTTTTTTTTGGCAAAAAGAAAAAGGAATAGACGTGTTCGCTCCTCTGCTCTGCAAGGCAAGAATAGAGGGGGGGATTTGATTTCAGGGCAACTATCTGGAACACGGAATTGCAGGATCAAAACTGAATAGCCTGAGCCAGGCCAAAAAACCCCAGAGGTATCTTGCCAGAAGAATGGCAAGAGATAGTTGTGCAGTCTGATCGCCAATGCAATCCACGAGATGGCCCATGAATCTTAGAGTAAGTAATTTTTCTGGAAAAATTAGAACCCCCCAAGAAAGATTTTTTTTTTTTTTGAAAATTAAGCAACTTTTCCTATATTTTAAGAAAAGTTTTTTTTTTTTTTTTTTTGTTTTATATGCAGAGAGAGAAGGAGACGGGAGGTGGAGAAGCCACAGGAAGAGGCCACTGGAGGGGCTGAGTGGGAGGGGGTAATGAATGGTGAAGATACAAGAGAAGATCAAGAATTACGGTAGGTAATGTAATTTTCCTATCTTCCTTGTCAATCTTCACCATTCATTACTTCCTGGGTGAGTATTAAGCCCTCTTCCCCTGGAAGGGGAAGAGGCCATACCCTGAGGGAACAAGACCCCCAGCCTTCTGTTGGTGAGAAACAGAAGGAGAAGACCCTGGCTTATTCAGAAAGCCTAAGTGGGAGAAGAGCTAGGAGGTGCCTCCCGAGGACGAGGAGACGGATGGAGCCCCTGTAAAAGTCTCCTAGCTCTGGATGAGAAAAGACGGGTCCCCCGGAAGGCGGAGTGCATCACCCTACGCCGGGCCAGGGGTGACAACCTGAAAGACGGGCTACGCGCCCGCTTGATGCAGATCGCTGTCCCCGCAAGCCTGGAAGCCACCCCATTGGCGCCATAAGATGCCCTGCTGGTGTCTGCCAGCTCCAGGCCTACCATGGAGAGGGCAACGGCTTGTCTGGTTTGCTCCGTCAGGTATAGATGCCGGCAGTTGGGACATCATCGACCACAGATGCCGGTTGTAGGCAGCGTGGTGAGCCTGATGTGATGCAATACATGCACTCGCACGAAGAAGAGAACACTCTTCTCCCCAATGGTCGAACTGAGAGAGTCCGATCCAGTGGGCGGTCGCGGGCCAGGCAACGGCGCCCAGAAGGAGTATCCAGGTATACCAAACCTGAGGACGGGTTGGGAAGGGAACCTAGAGACTCAGAGGGGGCACACCTACGCTGGCAGTCCGCCGGGTTGGGGAAGAAGCGGCAGGGAACTGCCAGGACCGGATAGACGCCTCCTGGAAGGGGATAGGCCAGGAAGGTACCACCAGATGCTGGGCACTGAATTCACCAAGGAATTCACGCGTCTCCCGTTCGGTATTGTCTCTCCGAACGTAGGAAATCCAGAGATCCCTCACCATCCTCGAGAGGAAACGCCGATATTCTGTGAAATCAGCATCGGAGGACAGATGAGCAGGGGGTTCCTCTCCCTCAGAGGAGGGAGACGAGGATGATGGGGAACTGGAATGTCCAGAGGATTCCTGCGGCGGTGGGGAGAGTCGAAAGACCCGCTCATGCATGTATCTAACATATGAGGGGAAGGCCGCCGCAGAACCTCTGAACTGCTCCCAGGATAACGGACCCGTAGGACCGACATGGCCCGGAGCGGGTGGTGAAGGCAGAGATGGAGAGGGGCACCTCCGAGGAGGTAACTGCCTCTGCGAGCTCTGGAACCGGGAAAGGAGCCCTAGTAGGAGGGATTCCGGATATCAAACCAGGCCGCAGAACGGAACTCTGGGGAAGCGGAGCCTGGAAGAGCCCTGGGAGAAACTCCTGTGACGACGCCTGGGACTG
The DNA here is from genome assembly GCA_016271365.2 of Neoceratodus forsteri. Classification (NCBI taxonomy): domain Eukaryota; kingdom Metazoa; phylum Chordata; order Ceratodontiformes; family Ceratodontidae; genus Neoceratodus; species Neoceratodus forsteri. The sequence continues at coordinate 692,512,612 of CM028129.1, forward strand.
CATGGATCCAGAAGGGCAGTCCGCACAAACGCCGCCAGAGGACACCCTAGAACCCTGGGGAGGGGTGAGCTCTGCACTACGCCCTGGCCACCCCCGCGGCTAAAGAAGACCGGCAGCAGGCCGCCTGCCCTCAACCCCTCGGATTCCGAGAGGGCCCTCCTCCTGACTGCAACGTCCCCTGTCCCTAGAGGAGGCAACAGCACCCCGGGGTAGCTGTCACTGGCCTCCAGAGAGGGAGCCCTCCGTCACCCCCACGCCTGCCCCTGGGACCCCGGCCACCCCAGCCGAGGAACCCTCAGGAGACGGCGGCAAGGGGACAGAGGGAGGGGCCCGCTGCGGCCCCTGGTACCCCTAGCCACCGAGGACCCAGATTCCGAAGAATGGGGTGCCAGGATGGGTCCACATCTGAGTCATCGCCTCCGAGGAGGATGAGACCAGCAGGACCTCGATGCTGGCCACCCCAGGGGTCCCGAGGCCACGGGCCGCGAACGCCCCGGGTACCAAGTGCGACACCGCCGCCCCCACGCCGGGCAAGAAGGCCTACCTCACAGCCCCAGCGGCCGCAGGCCCGGCACCGCCCGGGAGGGGAAGGCCGGTCAGGCCGCCGGGCGCGCTGGAGGCGGCGGCACCGCTGGCGGGCGCCGCTATGTCCATCGGCACGCTAACGGCGCCGAGGGTGCCAAAACGGCACCGCCAACGGTGTTCGCTCATCACCGGCGCCGCGAACGTGCCGGATCTCAAAGCGGTCATAATGGCGGGCGCTGGATCCAAAACAGTGTTGAACGGCGCTGTTACTACCGCACCGCGAACGGCGCTGGATTCGAAACGGCGCTGGCGAGGCGGGCGCCGAGGGTCCACCCAAGCCGGGCCTGCGCCAAGGGCCTCAACATGGGGAGCCTGCACTCAAGAGGTGATCGTAGGCGGTGTCAGCGCCATGCCCGGAGGGGCTACGACGCCCCAACACCGCTGGAAGGGCCCTCCTCGCAAGATAGGATGATGAAACCTCCTCCTCGGATCAGAGTAGGCCCGGAGGGGACCCGGGAAGGGGCCTAAAGATCTCGCCCGAGATCACGTGAGAGACGCCGTCTCCGAAGTCGGCGGGCCTTGCCGAGCTTGGAACACGCCGGATTTCGAGGACGCCGACGGTCCATCGAGAAACAGGCGCCGCACGCAATCCATATCGCGGTTGGGTCCCAGGCAACGGAAGGCAAACCGCCATGCCGGGTCCGAGACGGAGAAGTGCCGCCACAGGAGCACCGACGATAGGGCGCGCCCGTCAAGAACGCTTAGCTCCAGAACCGACATAACGCGAAACCAACGAGACTAAAACACAGTAGGAAATACACCGCGCCGAAAGATAGAAAAAGAACAGTCTTACCGTGACGAGCGCCGAAGTGCAAGGAAAACGGAGTCGGAAACTACGGAAGAAAACACTGAAGCGCTACACGACAGGTGCTGCCTCGACGGCGGGAGAAACAGAACTGAGTTGGAGGAGGAGTCGGTCGCTACTAACGGCCGCCGCCTCGCGTGACGCCATCTCGAGGGCGGTGCCGTTAGCCAGACTTTTAAAAAAAGCCTGTGATGTGGTGCACTGCCACCCAGGAAGTAATGAATGGTGAAGATTGACAAGGGAAGATGGTGCAGGAAGTCCTGGGAAGGGCACAATTGCCCAACCAAAAATGATCGGGCAAAGGATGAGAGAGCCTTCGCCCTGTCCACCTGCTCTGCAAGAGTCAAGCTCCACCCCGATGAAGCTGATCACCTGAGAAGGCATGAGTTCCAACACTGGACCATGCTCTGAAGGTCCACTAGCAGAGGAGGAAGCACCTCATCCAGGGTGCCCAGCAGGCATGAGAGAAGTGGGACATGAGGAGAGCCGAGCTTGCCTGGCTGAGACCAAGCAAGGAGGCAGCACAGACTTTCTTAGCCACATGGTCCAACTTCTTGGACTCCTTGTCAGGTGGCTTGTCAATATCCCCTGTGTTGCCGGAATGCCTAAACATAGAGTCTACCACCAATCCCTCGGCCGAGGGGTGCTCTGTGAATCCTGAGAGGGAGCCGGTGGGTACCGTGTATTTGCAGCCCATCCGGGCAGAAGGCACAGGGCATGGAGCGGGGCGCTGCCAAAGCTCCAGGGCAGGCCCAAGAATGACTTCTGCCACCGGGAAAGCCTCCATAAGAGTGTCCCCTCGGTCAAGGATCTTGGTCAACGGGTAATGAGCCTGCTTCTGGATAGGTTCCATTTTCATACCCGTCAACTCAGAGATCAGGTGGAGAAGGCCAATCAAGGAAGATGGGCATTTGTTCGTCGAGAGATCCCCCCATGGACTCCATGTCGACTGGACGGGAGTGCACGAAGCATCCCTCAGACTCGGAGGAGTCGGTAAAGAGTGGTCGACTGCCCGAGTCTCCACTGACCCTCCATGGACGGTCACTGACAGCCAATGGGGAAGCCCCTTAGATGGCCAAGACTCCTTAATCGGAGCACCAGTTAGTGGATATCTAGGTGGCAGTTCCACTACTATCGGCAGAGACGCCGGAGTCGGCTGAGCCGGGACCATTTTGGTCTGCTCCGTTGATGGAGACATCATCAGCCTTTCAGGCGACAGCCATGATGGACGCTGTAGAAGCCGGCGTCGGCTTGATGTCAGTAAGCACCAGCAGTTGCCACATCAAATCCTCATAGCGTCGACGCAATTTGTGCCAAAGCCTCTCCTCATCCGAGGAGTACGATAATGAAGAGTGGTGGCGACGCCGCTTCCAGTGGTGCTGAGAGTGGGAGCGCCGGTGTTGCCGGGACCGGTTCAGCCCACAGGAAGAAGACCTAGACCGCCGGGGTAACCAGCAATGGGGTTCCGAGTCAGCGAGCACCGAGGCTCCTCTGGGTCTTCGTCGTTGACCAGAGGTGGCAGAACAGCGGACTGATCCATCCCTCCAACGGTCTGAGTCAGGACCGGAGTCCTGGACAAGGAAGTGTTGGCCTCTTTAGTCGACAACTGGTTGGTCGGTTCGAGAAGAATCTCATCCAGGACTTCAACCAGCGTCTTGGCCAACTGGCCCGATGGGGTTACTGTGGAGTCGGCGGCCTGGGTCGAGTATTTGACCAAAGTCTGATCTGGAGAAGCACGGGAATCAGAAGCTCTCAAACAAGAGCACTCCCGGTCCCACGATCGATGGCGAGTCCTCTCTTTTTTTATTTTTGGATTCTTTTAGACTTAGATTTGTGCCCAGAGGGTCCCCGACCGACGGTCATCAGGGACTGCCAATCCCTTGAAGAAACCAGTGAAAGTCGAGCCCAGCTGGTATAGCACGAAGGCAGAAGCCGAAGAGGAGTGAGCTGCGCCTAGGCCTCCTCCTCCTCAAACGCCGCAAGCTGTTCAGCGGACTCTGCAGTTCAGAGACCACCAAATGGGCATCCTTCGATTTGACCGGCGGGTTCCGATGCACCAGGCGGCACAGTTTAACGTGAGCGAGACAGTCCTTCAGAACGGTTGGATGACAGCAATGACAAAGGTCGCAGGCCTGGGGATCGTGTTTGTGCCCCAAGCAGTAGACACACGTGGCGTGAGGGTTGGTTCTGGACATCTTCTTCCGCAAGGGCACCAGGGAAACCTGGGAACGACTTATTGTCCATGACAGACGCGATCGGAGATCGAGCTAAAGATGAAACTCATGAGAGTTTTAGTTTTGGAAGTAAATCTAGAGATTAAAGCGCAAGGGCCTACTCAACGTTGGACCGGTAAGAAGGGAACCTGCTTCTTCCGGCAGAAAGGAAGATCTGGCGTCTTGGGGCAGAGCCGAGCAGTTACCACCCAGGTAGGTGGGAGGAGCTCGCTTGAAGACTTTCCGGCAAGCTCTTAAAGAGAGAGACACTGCCAGAAGTGTGGATGAACATCTTATCCACTTCCCTAGAAATATCACTGCGATGACAGCTGTTTAGCACTGATAAAAACCTTTTAATACACTGCTGCACCATTTATGCATGAGGAATCCCTCATCAGCATAGGCACAGTAGTATATTCTGTGCGGTTGTACTGTTGGGCTGGTATGGTGCACCCGGGGTCTCGGACTATGGCCCCCCCGGAATGCCGGTGTTATTCACAAACAGCACAGGGCCAACCCTGTTAGTGCACTAACTGTTTGAATACCGGGGGATGAATACAGCAGTACTCATTATAATTCCATATTTGACAGTTTCAAGATTCATTCCAGTATAAACCATCTTGGCTGATGAAATTTTGATCAGCCAATATAAATTGTAGTTTCAGTAGCACATGAGAGTATTTCACACAAGTTGACAGTTGCTACAGCAATAACTTGAGCAGATCAGCAATGGCAGCAGTATTTTAAAACACTACTTGTACCTTTTGGAAATTATTTAAAATGAAAAAAAAAACTGAAAATGATTTAAAATAGGGTTGCCTGGTGACATTCTTATTGTTTCACTTTGTGGTTCTTACATCTGACGAACATGCATGAAACCAATCTCACAACTACAAAGACTGCCACTGGGAAACATTAATACGTATTACAATTTCTAACTTACCATTTAAGGCATCTGCTTCAAGCTGTCTGAATATAACAGAGAGAAGAAAAAAAAATGATATCACATCTGACTACGAAGGACACTTTAAAAGATTTTTTATGTTGACCAGAATTCTACGCTGCACTAAGAAAGGAGTCATGGACCACTAAGTTTTTTAAGGAAATAGTCTTGTTATGCATTAAAAATAATACTTCAGTGCTGTTGATGGGACAACCCAAATTCATTTTTTTTTTTTAATGCAAACATTTTGGAAATAGGTTCTGGCTAATGAGTGGCATTCACTTAAAATGTATTACTGGTCTTAATCAGGGCTTCAACTGCAAGCACAAACTTCAGAGTTATATTTAAAACTCAGTCTGTAGCTATTCAATCATTTATTAGAAAATAGGTTAGCTGAATTCCCGTTTCTCATTATCGATTAACGCCCACCACCTAACAAACTCACTCTAGCCAGAGCCAATACGGCTGTGACAAGCTACCAAATGACCAAAGGTACACGTGTGTATAGAAAATATTGAACACCTGGGTGTAATGTGGCCATTTTTTAGAGGTGTTGAACCAAACTGTCAACATAGCCTTTTTGGGACCCTACTTCATGAAGAGTGCCAGTGACATATTGTTCACTTGTCCCGAAAGGTGATTTCGCAGAGCGACCACACCATTCTGCACCACAGGTACGAAAACACATTTCGGGCAGGATGTAAAAAATGACAGCTGTACTGTTAATAAGGAGGTGTGCAAATATGGCAATGTTGAAAATCTGGAGTGACAATATTAAACATTGGTGAAGTTAGGAACTTGTGTAGAAACTGCGCAATGCACGCTCATAACGCAGTAATTTTTGGCATTTTTTCACCAAATTTGCAACATGGGCTTTTTGGAACCCCACCGCATGAACACTGGCACTGTCATTTCATTAATCAGTCCCGAAAGGTGATTCCGCGCAGCGACCGCAAAAATTGCCTTTCAGGACTGATTAACAAAAGGACAGTGACAGTGTTCATGAGGTGGGCTCCCAAGAACCCCATGTTGAAAATTCGGGGACAAAATTCAAATAAATGGCCGATTTATCAACATATGTTGAAAACAACACTGACTGCCAGTATAGCACACTTACCTTTGAGTCTTCAGTTTGCGGTTCGGCTTTGAAGAGTGCAGACGTTTCCTGATCCAGAAAATGACAGCACCAACCTCCGAGTAAGTATGGAGTGGGGGTGGGAGGTAGGTGCTCAGTGGGAGGGTGGGGAAGAGGAGGACTGGGGTGCGACGAGGACCGTTTTCTTTTACAGGAGAAAATAAAAGCGATGGGGACAGTTTTCTTTATTTACAGGGAAAAAAACATACATTTTGGCACACTGGGGTGGGCTCCCGGTGTGCCACATGAGTTGGGGGGCTACATGATGACACAGGGACTACTCACCCCGATATCGGCACGTGAAAAAAAAAAATAAAAAAAAACATACATTTGGGCACACTGAGGTGGGCTCCCAGTGTACCCCACATGAGTTGGGGGGACACATAATGCTGACACGGGGATTGGGCAGACCAGATACATTTGATCTCATTGGGGTGGGCTCCCAGTGTGCCACGAGTTGGGGGGGTACATAATGCTGACACGGAGATTGGGCGCCCTGATGTCGGTGTGGGGATGGGGAACGAAGGGAGTGGGGAGGACAGCAGCAATGGGAGGGTGTTCTTTGCTGCCGGTGCTAGGAGGGAGCAGGGAGGACAGGGCAGGTGGGAGGTATGGGAGGGTGCCATCCAAGAGGTGATGATGCAACTGCGCATGTCGCGGCACTCGGCGCGTCGCGTAGCTTCGATGAATGGTATGTTGCCATTCACAACATGGCAGCGTCAGCGGAACTGCGCCTGAGTCGTGCATGCGCAGTTCTTGCCCCGGAATGCGGAAGTAACAGCCAAAACAGTGGGGCTGGTTTTCCATAGCGACCAATTATGGTGGAGTGTTTCATGCTCCTTTGGACTTTCGGAAAGATACTTCCAAAAGCCCAATGGAAAGTTCCACAATTGGCTGTTTTTGTAAGATACGATTGATCTCAAAATGGTTGTAGGCTCCGCCAACAGCTGTAAAAAAAAAAAAAAAAAAAGTACCACAGCTGCCCCTTTACTAACAATATCCCCACGTACTGGTTGGGAAATCTTCATATTTAAATGGATGCCATTTTTTCCCCTCGCTTCAAATTTAAAAGTGAAAAATGTAACATCTTTAGCTTCATGCTGGCCTTTCACAGCCACATAAAATTTGTTGACAGATGAGGACTGCTTGGGCCCACCCAGTCTGCCCATTTTACCCTGCCTATACTTTCACTGCATCTCTGGCTAACCCCCCCATTTCCCAACAAAGATTTCCTTGTGCCTATCCCATGCATTGAAAAGGTACTTCCTCACATCCCTCCTAACTCCTCCCTTTAACTTCACTGCATGTCCCTTGTTCCAGTGCACCTTCTTCTCTGAATTATAATGCATTTTTTTTTATTGCACTGGAATGAATGGGAGAGGCTGCAGCTCATGAAGACCTTTTATACAGCCAAGAGATAGTCACATGCTGCATACTGACACTGGCTGCAGCATTCCAGAGTCTGTCTTTTTTTTTTTTTTTTAACATCTAATTGCCATGTAGTCAAGAAGAAAAAACTACTTACCATAGTAATCTTGTTTCTTCCCAGTGATACTCAGGTATTCATAACTTTATGCAGTGTCGCTTTAAGACAGAACTGCCCAAAGAGTTGGAACATATGCAAATGATGGAATATTTCGCATGAGCCACTTTTTCAAATGCTGCCTTAGTTCTAAACCTCAGATTTCCTGGAAGCCTGGAAAGACAGGCCCACCAGGACCAAGTGTAATAATAATAGTAATAACAATATTAATCATAATAATAATTATGGTAAGAACTCCATTAACACCCAAAAGGCCTCCAACTGGAAGGTATAACATATGAAAGAATACCCCTGAATGTCAGAATCACTGAAGGCGGAGGAGCGATACTGAACACTTTCACAACATCATTGATGCCAGAGTGTGGCACAGACACCTCTGAGAACACAGTGTTTTTAGGAGTGCAGAGGCCACTGGCTCTAGGAGAGGCAGGGTGGGAAATTATGAATACCTGAATATCAATGGTAAGAAACAGGTTAAGTAATTTTTTTCTTCTAACCCCAGTAATACTCAGATATTCCTACTTTTATGTAGACTACTAAGCAGTACCTGTAGAGGTGGGCACAAAACCTACTTTCGAAACAGACTCCGCAGGACTGCTGTGCCAAACCTGCCATCACCTCTGGACTGAATGTCCAGACTGTAATGCTTTGTAAAGGTGTGTACTGTTTTCCAGGTAGCTGCTTTACAGATGTCCACCAGGGGAACATCCCTGGCAGCTGCTATGGTAGCAGCTGTGTCCCTTGTGTAATGGGCCCTCAACCCTGAGGGCTCTCTTCCAGTCTTAGAGTAACAAAACTGGATACGCTGTACTATCCAGTGGGAAATGGACCTTTCTGATGCTGGGATACCCTTTCCCACATCCTCATAGGTCTGGAACAGCTGTTTTCTGCCCTGCCTATGTCCTTTCACCAGAACTAGAGTGTTCAGTGAAAACGACAGGTAAGGTAATGGTTTGATTCAAATGAATATCAGAAACCACTTTAGGAAGAAACTTTGTTTGTTCTCAGGACTACTTTGTCTCTGTGGAATGAAATGCAGGCCTGTTCAATGCAGAGAGACTGGAGCTCACTGATTCTTCTGGCAGAAGTCATTACCACAAAGAAAACAGTTTTTCATGTGACATGTTTCAAATGGGCTGAAGACATAGGCTCAAAAAGGGGGACCCATGAGCCTAGCTATACACATATTTAGGTCACATGCTGGCACCGGTTGCCTGTAAGGGGGCTGCAAATGGGCCACGCCTTTAAAGAACCTTTAGAAGATAAGTCTGAGGCCAGAAAAACATTCGGTCCAACTAAAATGTAAGCAGATGCTGCGGCCATGTGGACCTTTAAGGTGCTGGATTGCAAGCCCAGTTAACACAAAATAGGTAAGAAGGTCCAGCACAGCTGGGACACCAGCCTGTGCTGGTATTACACCTCTGGTCGAACACCAAAGAGAAAACCCTTTTTCCATTTTTCAGCATAGGATTTCTTAGTGGATGGCTTCCTGTAACCCCTTAAAATGTCCAAAACCCTTTCAGAAAGATGCAAACCTTGATCTTCTAGGTTCTCGAGAGCCGTGCTTTGAGCCTGAGTGACTTGAGGTTCGGGTATAGGAGCCTCCCCTTGTTGAAGGTTAGTAGATTGTGCCCCCGAGGAAGGTGTACTGGTTCGGCCACAGACATGGAGAGTAGCAGAGAGTACCATGATAGTCTGGCCCAGTCTGGTGCTATCAAGATCACGGATGCTGACTGGGACCTGAGCTTGAACAATGCTCTGTACACCAGAGGGAAGGAAGGAAAAACATACAGCTGCTTCCCTGACCAATTCAGAGCCAGAAAATCCAAGGGGATTGTTCCCGGATCTGGTGGTCTGCCATAGTACTGTGGCAGGTGGTGGTTCTGGTGGGACGTGAACAAGTCTACCTCTGGAGTGCCCCACCTCCTGAAGATCACTTGCACCACCTGACTGTTCAAGGCCCATTCGTGATCTCCCTGGTTGATTTGAGTCAGGGTATCTGTCAAAGTATTGTCCTTGCCTGGCAGATGAATAGCCTGCAGAGGAACCCCCATGGAAAATGCTAGACTCCATGTTTTCATGACTTCTGTGCAGGGAAGGCTTGACCTTATCCGTCCCTGCTTGTTTATGTAGTACATTGTGGTGGTATTGTCTGTGCTGACCTGTACCACCTTCCCCTATACTAGTTGTGTGAAAGCCTCTAGTGCCAATAACACTGCTCTTGGCTCCAGCAGGTTTATGTGCAGGAGTGACTGCACTTGACCATGTGCCCTGGGTGGTGTGGACCCTCAGATGGGCACCCCACCCTAGTAGAGATGCATCTGTTGTCAGAACAACTGATGGGGACTCTTGCTGAAAAGGAATCCCTTCCCTTAGGCTGGTTTCCTCTTTTCACCATTGGAGGACTTGTAACAATGTTTTTCTGTTACTAGAATTAGTTTTGAGAGAGGATCCTTTCTCTGACACCAGTGTGCCCTGGGGTGAAACTCAATGTCCCTCACCTGTAAGCTGGAATTCAAGACTGTGCCATTGGCAGCTGCCATGTGGCCAGTAGCTGAAGAAAAGTACAGTTACATAAGAACTTACCATAACAGTATATCTTCGAGAGAGGCTCTTGCAGTAGGTAATTACATATAGGACTGAAGCCGGCAGGCATCAGGACCCCATGGAAAAATTTCTAGCTAGCAGTCTCTGGCGGGGGACCGTCCCCATGATAGATGACCGGTGTCAGGTGACGTCAGTATAAAGGGGCGGTCCCCCACGCATGCCTTCCAGTTCTTTTCCGCCAAGGGCCAAAAAGGCAAGACGAGAGAGAAGTGGATATTTCCCTTTTTGGAAAAGGAGCTGAAAAAGCTAAGGGGGGTGGAGGGCGGGAAGGCTTTACCTACTGCAAGAGCCTCTCTCGAAGATCTACTATTACAGTAAGTTCTTACGTAACTATAATATCTTACTTCGAGAGGGCTCTTGCAGGAGGTAATTACATATAGGACTGAGTCCCAAGCAGTCTGAAACAAGGAAAAGCACTTGGAAGGAGGAAAACTACCGACCAATAAACCTCTGTCTGTAAGGGTCTTGGGAAAGAAGACCTTGCAAAACAGCCAACCCGAAGTCTGCTCTACAGCGAGAGGCAATGTCCAAACTGTAGTGTTTCGTAAAGGTGTGGACAGAAGTCCAAGTTGCGGCTGCACAGATGTCTGCCACTGACACGTTCTTGAAACAAGCTGCAGAGGCGGCTACTCCTCTGGTGGACTGACCTCTGACCTGATCCAGCAGGGTCTTGTTTTACTTGTTGTAACAGAACGTGATATAATGAGCCAAACATTTCGACAGGCATTGCTTAGAAACAGCATTGCCTACCCTTTTGTGAGCAAAAGAGACAAAAAGCTGATCAGACTTCCTGAGATCCTTCGTCCGAGTGGTGTAGTATCTCAGTATTCTGTGGACATCCAAAGTATGCAAGAGGTACTTCCCTTGATTGGAGTGTTGCGTAAAGAAGGCAGGTAGCTAAATGGATTGATTCAGCATAGATTCTGCCACTACATTAGGGAGAAACTTAGGATTAGTGCGCCGAGCCACTCATTCCTTGTGAAAAACCAAATACAGGATTTTACACATCAAGGCCTGAAGCTCGAAAATCCTTCGAGCTGAAGTAATGGGCACTAGGAAGAGAGTCTTCCATGAGAGGAACTTCAAGTCTGCTGAGGCTGCTGGCTCAAAGGGAGGCAGGGTAAGCTTCTCAAGAACAAAGTTCAGATCCCAACGAGGAGCCGAAACATGATAGGGGGTCGTAAATAGAGAACCACTCGAAGGAAAGTCTTAGAGACTTCCAACTATGCGAAAGTTCTGTCGCCAAAAGGGACATGGTAGGCAGAGATAGCCACCATATGAACCTTCAAGGAGGAATGACTGAGACCCAGGTCAAAAAGATGACGCATGTAGTCCAGGATTCTCCCGACAGGGCAAGAGAACGTCTCGAAATCCTTGGAAGAGGCACAAGTCGAGAACTGCTTCCATTTCATGGCGTAGGTGGATCTAGTGGAAGGCTTTCTGGCCTCCACTAGAATATTAGCCACGAGCGGAGAAACCCCACGAATCAGGCCTGGGCTACGTCTGTAGGAGCCACGCATGCAACTGAAGGGATTTGAGACCTGGATAAATCAGGGTTCCCTGATCTTGGGCCAGCATATGCTGTGAAAGAGGAAGAGGAAGCAGAGGTTCCTCTGAAAATTGTTGCAGAAGACAGAACCAAACTTGCCTGGGCCAGAATGGGGCGATGAGGATCATCCGAGCTCCTTCTAAGCTGAGTTTGTGTAAGACCCTCAGAATCAAGGGAATTGGCAGGAAGGCATAGATGAATCTGCCCTTCCAGTTGAGAGACAGAGCGTCCCACCAAAAAATGCCTCACCCTGGAGCGAGCAGAATGCTGGAAGCTTTGCATTTTGAGGAGACACAAACAGGTCTACCTGGTGGGTTCCCCAGCGCCGATGTCATCTGCCAACCCTTGATCCAGTGCCCATTCATGGGCCTTTGCTGAAGACCAGCTGAGGTGGTCTGCCAGCGAGTTCTCGACTCCTGGAACATGAACTGCCATCAGGTGAAGGCTGTGCTGAACAGCCAAGTTCCAAACTCTCATTGCTTCCCTGCATAGAGGGAGGAACGCATTCCTCCCTGCTTGTTGATGTACCAGACTACGCACATGTTGTCTGTCTGGATGGTCAGATGGTCGAGAAGGACATAAGAGCTCAGAGCCTGGAGAGTATACAGAATGGCTCTGAGCTCGAGCACATTTATATGAAGAGTCTGCTCGAGTATGGACCAAGAGCCCTGAGTTCTGTGAGACCCTAGATGGGCTGCCCAGCCCTCTCCCGAGGCATCTGTTGTCAATGTTTGGGAGCGGGGTTCAAGACAAAAGGGACCCCCATGAGTTCTCTCGCACCATCCACCATTGCAAGTTCCGGACCATGGAATCGGAGACAAGAGCTTCCTGGTCTAGGTCATCTAGTGTCTAGTCCCACTGAGAACGAAGCGTCCATTGAGAGATCCTCATATGAAGCCGAGCACTCGGGACTGTCGGAATAGCCCGAGTAGGCGAAGGACTGACCGGGCGCTGACCCGGCTGTGAGTGGACAGCAGGCTTGCATGAGTTTGGAGGGTATCCACCCTGTCCAGGGGCACAAAGGCCATGCCGAGGGTCGTGTCCAGGATCACCCCTATAAACTGGAGCCTTTGGCAAGGGACCAGAAGGGACTTGGCCTGGTTGATGGTAACACCCAGGCTGGTGAAAACCTGTAGGGTAAGGGAGAGGGAGTGCAGAAGTTCCTCCCTGGAGGTGGCTGCCAGGAGCCAATCGTCCAGGTATGGGAATACCTGCACCCCGGGTAAGCAGGTGGGCCGCCACCACAGACAGACATTTGGTGAACACTTGGGGAGCCAAGGAAAGCCCAAATGAGACGGCCCTGAATTGGTAGTGGTCCCCTTGGAATGAAAAATGAAGGAATTTGCGGTGGGAAGAGCGGATGGGGATATGCAGATAAGCCATCCTGCATATCCAGCGCACACAGCCACTGTCCCTGCCGAAGGAGTGGCAGAAGGCCCTGCAGGGAGAACATTCTGAAATGCTTGTACTCCACAAACATGTTCAGGGAGTGGAGCTCTAAAATAGGCCTCACGTCTCCCATTTTCTTTGGAACTAGGAAGAAATAGGAATAGTAACCTATTCCCCAAAGGTGGGTTGGGACAGGCTCTATCGCTGCCTTCGAAAGAAGGGAAGAAATTTCTTCTAGGACCAGAGGAAGATGTTCTGGGGAGTAAGACGACCTGGGGGGTGGTTTTCTGGAGAAACTCGATTGAGTGTCCTGCTGCTATCAGTTGGAGCACCCAAGCATCTGATGTAATCCTCTCCCAACCCAGTAGGTGGAAGGAGAACCTCCCTCCTACTGGATCCTCTGGGAGGTCCAGAGGCTGTGGGAGAGGAAAGGAGTCAGGAAGGTGTGAGCAATGTCATGGCTAAAGCTCCCGCTTGCTTTTTGAGGCGGGGGCTTGAACAGGGCATTTGTTGGCCCGCTTGCACCGAGGTTTTGCTTTGGGCCAAGAATGTCTGCGAAAAGGGTGACGCTGTCCCTGAGGGGGTCTGTACAAACCGGTATTAGCGGTTCTTAAAACAAGTTAAATTTAATAAAATGAAACATAACTAACGGAGTTTTTTAGTCAGAAAACTCCGATAAATATAAAATAAACCTCGGTTTACCCCCGGTTATACCGAACCGTGAGAAACCGAGAAAACTTACAATTTAAAACTAAAGCTATGGTTTAACTTAAAATTACAAAAAGTAAAAGGCAGCAAATTAAATGTAAAGAACACTTACATATATATTTTATAAGTTTTCTCATGTCAGAACAAGATGATGAGGAGAGGACCTCCGAGCATCTAGTCATGACAAGTGGAGAGAGAAATCTGAAGGGTTTACAACTAAGGCAGCTAGTATAAGGCACCTTTTGAAAAAGTGGCTCATGCAAAAGATTCTATCATTTGCATATGTTCCATCTCTCCAGGCAGTTCTGTCTTAAAGGGACACTGCATAAAGTTAGGAATACCTGAGTATTAATGGGGTTAGAACCGACTGCTGTGCAGTGTGCAGTTCACATCAACCAGTGGAACCATAGTATCTGTTAAATAAAATGAACTACATTTCAAAACCCTTTACAAACAGTGTAGTTAAATGTGAAACTTCCTGAACAAACTTGAAATCTGAGTAGTAATCAGGTCCATTCACACAATCATGTCCAACATGTGTTCTCGAGTTCTGTACTCAGACATACAACAATCTTAAAGACACTTACCACCCTCAGCCTTTGCACCTGCTGGATCGGTCGGCCTTACTGCTTCCAAATGATACTGATGCAGAGTTTATGAAAAATACTCCAAAAGGTTAAAAACAGTAGCTCTGGTAAAATTAACCCCACCGGGTCACTGGGACTTCTCTGTTTCTGGATCCACCCACACTCTGCCCCCACGCTCAGCAAAGTTATGACATGATCCTAGAAAGAGCTTGGGGACGCGCTCCATTATAGACTATGGGGGCAGCTTTTAAATAGTTTTGATATATTGAAATGGTCATTTTGTGATTAATCAGGGGCACCGATCGACTAACAAGGGCCTTGATGCTGTGGGTCACAAGTCATGCAATGAGTCAAACCATGGCTTCATAATTGCCAAAGATGGAGTAACACGCAAGAATCAGCAGATATAAATGGAGGGAAAAGGAAATGCATAATACAAAATGAATGGGTTGTCCAAAGTGTCTCTTTGTTAATCAAGAGCATCATCTAAAGACATCTTTGCTTTCCAGAACTGCTCAGCTTTGTTTCACAGTTATAAACATACAATCATGCCAGCAGATTTAGGCCATATGGTCTATCGTGTCAGCTTCCACCCTTCCCCCCATGACTCTCCTCCCTCGTCTTGCACCTCCCCACGAACCTCCTCCCTTCACTGGCCTCCCTACCTGCACCTTACTCATGATCCTGTCCCATCCTTTCTTAATACTTCCCACTGATTTCAGTGAGATCACCTCCTCAGGTTGTGCATTCCATGGTGCCACCACCCTCTCCGTAAAGTAGTGCCTCCTCAATTCCCCACCCCACCAGCTTTCTGCTATGTCCCCTCGTGGTCCCTTCCCCCTTTGATCTAAACAAACCCTCCATGTCAACCCCGTTAATACCCCTCACATATTTAAAGGTTTCAATCATATCCCCTCTCTCTCCTGTCCTCCAGGGAGTACATGTTGAGCTCCCTTAGTCTCTCCTCATAAGTCCTGTCCCCCATCCCTCGGATCATTTTTGTCGCCCTCCTCTGGACCCTCTCCAATAGTGTGACATCCCTCTTTAGGTACGGGCACCAGAACTGCACACAGTACTCCAAATGAGGCCTCACCAAGGATTTGTACAGGGGCAGAATAACATCCTCCTGGCTCAAAGTTATCCCCCCCTGGCAGTGCAACCAGCGTTCTGTTTGCCTTTGGCGCTGCCCTCCTACATTGTTCTGAGTGGTTCATTTTCCCTGTAATCACCATCTCCACATACCTCTCTTCCTCCTCTGAGGTGGATAACTGCTCCCCCCTCCCCCAAGCTGGTAGCTGTACCTTGGATTCCTAGCCCCCAGATGCAGTACCCTAAACTTCTTGGCATTAAAACATAGCTGCCAAGTATTCAACCACTGGTCCAACCTTTCCAGATCTTCTTGTAGTGTCCTACTTCCCTGACCACTGTCCATCACCACTCCAAGTTTGGAGTCGTCTGCGAACTGATTAATTTTACTCTCAACCCCCTCCGCAATATCCGCTATGAAAGCATTAAATAGTACTGGACCCAGAACATATACCTGCGGAACTCCACTAGTGACCCCCTTGGGCAATGAGAATTTGCCTCCTACCATTATCCTCTGCTGCCTATTGCCCAATCATCCCCAATCCACCTGACCATCTCATCTCCCACCGCTAAGTTCCCCAGCAGCCTCCCATGTGGGAACAAATCAAAGGCCTTGAACAGGAAAGAGGAGAACCCTACCATAAGGGATTGCAAGGCCTCACTCCTGGGGCGGCTCCAAGGGAGGAACAGATAAGGGAGAGGAAGAAAGAAGAAGAGGAGGAGGGAGGGGATGCTGGGAGGAGGGAAAAATTCTGCCAGGTTGTGAGTTAAATTGGCTTAAGGATTATCAGCTCGGAACCAAAGGGCAAGGAAGCAAGGATCCCTTCAAACAAAACTGGCCTAAAGGTTCGACCGAACTGTTTGCACAGCTTGATACACAAAAGGCAGATTTCCTACACCTCCCACTATCCTGAAGCCCATCACTCAAGCTGAGAGCTTACAGATTCCCAAGGCGGACAATCTGCACCGGAGGAACAGCACCCAACTTAGGGAGGGGAAAAAGGACCCCACTAGCACACTGCCATGTGTTAATACAGGTGGTGGGAAGTGGGGGTTGAAGCCCTAAAGGGGGCACTCCCTTGAGAAAGTGGACAGAGATAGGGAAGGAAACTCGTTCCCACTCTCTGGGAGGCAGAGGCCAAAGAATCAGTTCCTGAAGGCAATTTTGAAAATGGGCTAGAAGACTTCAACTAGCACCAGACTGGTATACACAGGACAAGATCCAGAGATACCAGTGAAGTCCGAGAACTAAGGAACAGGACCGCTCAAGAACTACTCCTGTTAACTGGTGATTAAACTAATTTGGCCTAAGAAAAAAGGTGCCAGAAGGGACACCTTCAAGGGTAATCAGAAAGAGTTCCCTCAAGAGAAAGATGAAGCTCTACTCGCTCTCCTCCCTCTCCAAACCTATGTTACTTCTCCTGAAAGAAGAACGGAAGACCCAAAGAGTAGGGGATTTAGGCTCTAAACGCCAGAAAAGCAGGAGGGTAGGGAGAGTGAGCAGGGTGGAGGGGACGCCCAAGAATGAGGCCCATGAGGGGAAGGTGGGCGGGATTCAGTAATGAATGGTGAAGATATAAGAGAAGATCGGGAATTATGGTACGTACGTAATTTTTCTATCTTCCCTTGTCAATCTTCACCATTTATTACAACTGGGTGAGTACCAAGCCCCTGCAGAGGGGGACTAACATAACCCTGAAGGAACAAGACCTCAGCCTCCTGTTGGTGAGAAACAGGAAGAAGAGACCCTGGCCATACTAAACTGCAAGCCTAAGGCTGAGGAGAGCTAGAAGGTGTCCCCTGAAGATGAGGGGATGGAGGAAGCCCCTGCAGAAGCCTCCTAGCCCTGGTAGAAAAGAGGTGGATTCCTCAGTAGGCGGAGCGAATCACCCTACGCCGGGCCACGGGTGACAACCTTGACAGACGAAGCCATGTCGTCCAACTAATGCAGGCCGCTGACCAAGGAAGCCACTTCATTGACATCGCAGGATGCCCTTGCTTGGTGCCTTGCCAGTTTCAGGCCTATAGGGGAGAGGGCAATAGCCTGTCGAGATTGCTCCATATCAGGCATTGATGCTAGCACCTGAGCCAGCATCCACCACAAGTGCCTGTTATAGGCAGCATGGTGTGCCTGATGTGACGCAATGCACAACATCGCTCAAGAAGAAGAGAACACTCTTCGCCCCCACCAGTCAAACTGTAGGGAATCCGAATCTGGTGGTCAGTCATGCGCCAGGTGGCGGCGGCACCCAAAAGGGGTTCTCTAGGAACACCAAAATCCCAAGG
Organism: Neoceratodus forsteri; assembly: GCA_016271365.2. Classification (NCBI taxonomy): domain Eukaryota; kingdom Metazoa; phylum Chordata; order Ceratodontiformes; family Ceratodontidae; genus Neoceratodus; species Neoceratodus forsteri. The sequence continues at coordinate 692,530,048 of CM028129.1, forward strand.
GCGGGTTAGGGACAGAACCTAGAGACTCAGATGGAGCACAATACCTCCTCCTGCAGTCTGCCTGGGCTGGGAGAGGGTTGCTGGAGTCTGCCAGGTGCAGATACACGCCTCCTGGAAGGAAATAGGCCAGGATGGCACCACCAAGTGCTGAGCACTGAATTCACTGAGGAATTCACGTGTCTCCCGGTCAGTATTCTCCTGTCTGATGTAGGAAATACGGAGATACTGAATCATCCTCTATAGGAAGCACTGCTATTCAGTGAAATCAGCGTCAGAAGAGAGGTGAGCAGTAGGTTCCTCTCCCTCTGAGAAGGATGAGGAACTCGAATGTCCAGGGAGAGGGGCACCTACAAGGAGGTGACTGTCCTCTGCCAGGGCTCTGGAATCCAGGGAATGGAGCCCGTGCTGCAGGGATCAATGAAATCAAACCAGGTTGCATGACGGAACCTTGGGAATGCAAACTCAGGAATAGCCCAAAAGGGGGATCTCCCCTGTGATGCACCTGGGGTTGCATGAGTCCAGTAGGGCAACCCATGGGAGTGTCACCGATAGGGACCGATGAACCCAAGAAGGAGAGGCGGGGCTAGGTGCTACGGATCCTCCCTGCACCCCGAGGGGTGGCAGGGGAGCGTCAACATCCCATACCCCGACCTCTCAGACTCCAAGGACGCCCTCCGCTTTGACACCAGCAAAGGGGTCCCGTGATCCAGGGGCCTCCCGAGGGAGGACCCCGAAGACGGGGCACCCAATCCCTCCCCGGGAGGGTGTAGCAGCACCAAGGCTAGCAGCTGCCACGACTCCCCGAGGGGACAGTCCTCTCCCCAAACCCCAAGCCGCCCTTCCCCATGGACACTCCAGGCCAGACCCCAGCCTGGGAATCCTCAGAGGAAGACTGTCTTGGAGATTTTGAGATGGGAGTGCTGGGATGCCTGACACCGCATTCCACAGAGGATTCTGATTCCGAGGAATCAGGAAGCCAGATCGGATTCACATCCGAGTCGTCCTCCTCCTCCAGAGGAGCTCACCAGGAGGACCTCGATACTGGCCTCCCCGAACCCTGAGAAATGCGCGATATGGCACCTGGCAGCCTGCAGCGCTGACCGCTCCCAGCACACCACCCACGGTCTGAACCTGGTACCACCTCATCCATGGACCTGACGAGTCCCAGCGCCGCGGCGCGCACTGGCACCCAACACGGCACAGCCTATGAAGCCAACCGGACAACGCACGGTGAGCGATACTGAGAAGCAAACCGGTGTCTTCGAGCAAAAGGCCGCCCGACACTGGCACCAGGATCCGAGGCGGCACCAGAAAAGCGCGCCGAGGGTCTGCCAGTGCCGGACCCAGCAACCCTGGGCCGTGACACCAGGGCAGCCAGCACCTCAGGAAAGGTGACTGCCGAGGCGGCGTCAACGACGCGACCCCGGGAAGGGTCACGCTGCTCCTCCGACATCGCAAAAGAGGTCTCTTCCTCGGCAAGGCTTGAAGATGAGGAGGCCTCCTCCTCACCAGACCATATAGGCCTGGGAGGGGACCCGGAGGAAGGGCCTTAAGGATCTGGCCTGGGAAGCCCGAGAACGACGCTGTCCTTCGAAAGTCGTCAGAGCCTTGCTGACTTTGAACGCGCGCGGATTTCAAGAACATGGCGGTCCATGGAAAAACAGGTGTCGCTTCTATCCATATCATGGTTAGGTCCCAGGCACCAAAGGCAGACATCATACTGGTCCATCACGGAGAAATGCCAGCCACAGGAGCACCAATGCATGGGAGTATGGCCTGCTTTCGACTTATGCTTAGCTCCCGAACCTGACATGATGCAAAATAAAATCTATAAACAGTAAAGATCCCAGCGCCGTCAAAAAATAAAATAAAACAGTCTTAACGGCGTCGGGGAAAAATGAACCGGGATGAAGGAGATCAGATCAGACTTCGGAAACTACAGAAAGGCCCAATGGCGCAGCAACAACTCCACTCGTGCGTAGCAGGTGTAGCCTCGACAGAGGGAGAAACAGAACTGGGATGGAGGAGGAGTCTGCGGCACCTAAAGGCCACCCCTCGCGCACCACGTAGTGCGTCACTCTCACAGGTGGCGCCATGGGCGCAGACTCCTCTCTCCTTCCGAAAAAAAAAAAAAAAACTCCGGTAGCAGGTGCGTGCCTCCAGCTTACACCCAGCAGTAATGAATGGTGAAGACTTGACAAGGGAAGATCTGTTCTATCTTCTTCAAGAATATCTCTTTCATCAGGCCACACCTATGGAACAAGTACCAAGCAGTGCTGACCACAAAAGAGTCTTTGGGGGCGGGGGGCTGGAGCCCAAAGGTCTAAGAGAGTAGACCCTGAAGCACAGCTTAGCCAAAGCCTGCCCTTCTCTCTGTAAGGCAATGTCCAGACCAGACTGTAATGTTTAGTGAAGGTGTGGACAGTACTCCAGTTGGCAGCTGCACAGATCTTAGCAGCAGGCACAGTCCTGAAACCAGTAGCTCAAGTGGCTAGACATCTAGTGGAGTGGCCACAACCAACCCCAGGAAGTCACTTATCAGACTTCCTGTAACAGAAAGTAATACAGCTGGTCAATCATTTGGACAAATACTGTTCGGAAACTGAAAGCCCTTATTCCCAGGGGTGAAGACAACAAAAGACTGCGAGGATTTCCTGCAGGCCATTGCACGGTGTATATAGTAGATGAGTATTTGATGTACCTCCAAAGTGAGGAGCAGTGCTTCCAGTGGACTGTCATGCCCAGGAGAATAAACTGACAGGTGAGTAGCTTAATTCAGAGTACACACAGACACCACTTTTGGTAACTGTCACAGGGTTGAATAGGACCCTGTCCCAGTTGTTATGGAGAGTTTGAATGCAGGGATCTGTTTTTTCCTTTCATGTCTCTTGTCTGCCTGGTTGCACAACCACATTTTCCTATGAGACCTATGATTTGATCACCCCGACAGTCTCGCAATTCACTGTCTCTCAGTTTTCCCTTGCTGTTTCTGTCTTTTCCTCCCTTGCATATCTGCTGGTATAAAAATATATGCAAATCATTATGTGGAAATGTAACTGATACTGGGATCCCGTTGTTTAGAATTTATATAGTGTTACTGTTGAAATGTATATAATTACAGTTTGAGATTATTGCAAAAAACTACTGGCAACTCAAGGGGTTAACCTGAGAGCAGTTTTTAAGCATTTTTTCAGAAGCTGTGAAGAAGGGGCCTTAGTTCTGGGACATCGTGTTCTTGCTGCACCTGCCTGAAACATACAACAACATTTTAGAAAAAAACAGGATGCTTGTTAAGGAGCAGTGTGTTACAAATACTTATAAAAGAAGGCTGCATTCTTCTGAGACACACACACAAAGATTGAAGGAAAACTCAGATGGATCTTCTCTGTTTATTCTACCTTTGTAAATAGTTATTCTGAACAATGTTATTTTTTTAAGTTACTGCTAGTACTAATAAACACTTTTTGAGAATTCTACAACTGCTCCTAGTTTTTCCTATGCTTCCTGACCTGTGCTTTGACGACAGATGGTGTCAGCCTAAGTAAGATCATGCTGTGCATACTCTAAGCCAGGAGTTTTGTGCATGGGTACTGGATCTATTATCAGGAAAGCATTGAGAAAGGTATGGATTCTGCAGCAGCAAGTCCAGAAGTGGTTACCAGGAGAATGGCAACCAAACTAGCAGAGACAGAAGTACAAGCTGAGATTGTACAGCCAGCACAAGTTATGGAAAAAGAACAGGCAGTGACAGAACCTGAAAGCTTGACTGCCTTTTTCAAATGGCGGGCTACACAACAAAAAGAGATGGAGAAACAGAAAAGAGAAGAGATGCAGTGACAGGAGCAGCACAGGAGAGAAGAGAAGCAGCAGATCAGAGAAGAGATGCAGCGATGGCTGGATACCTTGCAAGCTATCAAAGGCAGAGGATCTGGCACAGATCCAGATGAGTAACAAAACACAAGCAACTTAAAAGCCATTAAACATATAAAGTTGGGTCCCTCAGATGATATCGAGACATACCTGACAACTTTTGAAAGACCTGCCACAGCCTGCCAATGGCCAAAGCAGCAATGGACAATTAGACTGGTACCCTACCTGACAGGGAAAGCCCAACTTGCCTACAGCAATATGAACACACCACAGTCAGAAAACTAAGACCTAGTGAAAAGCGAAAACCTGAAAAGGTATGACATCTCAGGAGAGACGTACAGGCAGAAATTTTGATCGCTGAAGTACAACTCGGTCAACAATCCTCGAGAAGCCTTCACCCGACTCGGAGAACTCCTGATAAAATGGCTCCAACCAGAGGGCAAAACAGTCCCACATATCGACACATCTGCAGTGGAGCAATCCATCAACATCCTGCCTACAGATGTACAGCTTTGGGTGAAAGAACATCGACCAGATAGTGGGGAAAAGGCTGTTTCTTCGGCCGAGGACGATGGCCAGACAGATGCCACAGCAGTGAGGTTAGAGCCAAGCACTGGAAAGATGCTCTTTTTCCCATTTAAGCTCCTAGCCTGATAAGAACCCTAGTGGGGGTAACAAATCTGTGCCCAAAGACGTTATTTGCTATAACTGTAATAAGCCAGGTCATACTGCAAGGAATTGCAATAAGAAGAGTGACACTGGAGCGGATCTGTCCTTGGCAAATTGGGGCAAGTACTTAACAAATGTGAAAGTGGGGATAAGATTGTAAAGGGACTCATTGATTCAGGAAGCAGACAGACTCTAGTGCATGCTGAGGTGCTGGGAAAACACTGTGCAAAAGGACCAGGTACTGATGTCATCTGCAAACATGGGGGACTCTTAATACTATCCCACCACCCAAGTGACTCTGACCATTTAGGGTGTATCGCACCAAATGAAAGTGGGGGTAGTACCTAAGTTATCTGCACCCGTGATTACTGGAAATGACTGTTCAGGATTTACTGAGTTAATCTCAGAGGAACTGAAACCTGCAGTTTCAGCAGCAGTGGTAACAAGAGCTCAGGCAAAGAAAATCTCAAATGGCGGGCACACTTTTTCTTTCAGTGACTTTGATTCGGATTGGTTTGAGCACAGCTCCAAGATCCAGGAATCCAGGAAAGAAAGATGATGCCTGAAGAAACTGTGGCAACAAATGACTGATGGACATAAGGGGTTAACATATGAAAATGCTGATCACTGATTGTGATTTTCTTTCACAACAAGCTAACGATGTTTCTCTCCAGGGTTATTTTAAGCAGCTATGGGTGAAACCAAAACAGGGTAAACCAATGTTTAAAAAATGTAATGGGTTACTGTACAGAGTTTGGGTTAAACCTCAGACACAGTACCAGATAGAACAATTGGTTATACCACAGAAGTATAGAACAGAGTTGTTACAGATAGAACATGATAGCCTTATGGCTGGTCACTCAGGGAGGGATTGCACCCTTGCTAGATAGATGTGCAGATTTTACTGGCCTAGAATTCATGAAGTTGTTGCTACCTATTGTAATTCCTGTGCAGAGTGTCAGACAGTAGCCCCAGTCACTAAAAAAGACAAGGTGCCCCTGGTGTCCCTACCCTTGATGGATGTGCCTTTTGAGAGAATTGCAATGGATGTGGCTGGTCCTTTAGACAAAAGTAAAATGGGTAATAGATTTATCCTGGTATTATGCGACTATGCTACTCGATATCCAGAAGCAGTTCCAATGCGTGCTGTCACAGCTTCATAAGTGGCAGCAGAACTTGCAAAAATTTTCAGCAGAGTGGGCATCCCTAAAGAAATTATTGTTGATCAGGGTAGTAATTTTGCTGCTGCATTACTTAAGGAGCTGTACAGACTACTAGGTATCACTACCATAAGAACCTCCCCCAATCACCCTCAGACAGACGGTCTTGTTGAGCGTTTTAACCAAACCCTAAAACGCATGTTAAAAAGGTTTGTAAAAGGGGAAGGGAAAGATTGGGAACAATACTTGCCTTACCTGCTTTTTGCTTACAGAGAAGTGCCACAGGCATCAACAGGGTTTTTACCATTTGAAATGCTCTATAGTAGGCAGCCAAGATGGCCACCAGATGTGATAAAAGAAACATGGGAAGATAACCCCACTCAGAAAAAATCTGTAACGTCTTATATGTGTGCCCTAAGAAAGAAGCTGGCAAAATATGTTGAAATTGCCCACAGTAATCAGGAAGAGACCCAAAACCTGCAGAAGGTATATTATGACCATGGGGTAAGTTTTTGAGCCAGGTGAAAAGGTTTTGCTACTGTTACCCACAACAGAAAAAAAACTGTTAATGAAATGGCAAGGGCCTTATACAGTGCTTTGACGTACAGGCACCGCTAACTACGAGAGTAAGACCCCTGACAAGCAAAATCCTACTAAGATATACCATGCTAACCTCCTCAAGAAATGGGTTGAAAAATGCCAAAAACTGCTTTGCTGGTTTTACCAGAAACTGGTAAAGAAGATACTGATGAAACTTAAGATAGACTGGAAAAAACTATAACTGCTGAAGCTGTAAAGGTGAAGGTTTCCTTAACCTCAGAACAAACTGCAAAAATGCATAACTTGCTAAAGACATTTAACAGTACTTTTACCACAGTACCAGGCAGCGCAAAAGGGATCGGGCACGTAACAGTGCCAAGGCATGCTCACCCTATTAGGCAAAACACATACAGATTAGCAGAGCGGTTAAGAGCTGACGTGGGTAAGGAAATACAAAAAATGAAAGAATTGTGTATCATAGAAGAGTTGAGGAGTGCTTGGTCATCTCCAATGGTAACTGTAAACAAAAAAGAAGGAGGTGTTAGAATCTGCCTTGATGTTAGGAAACTTAATCTTAAGTGTCAGAATTTGTCAGTTATCCTATGCCCAGAATAGATGATTTGGCGGACAGACTGGGGAGTGCAAAGTATATCAGTACCCTCACTTTCAGCAAGGGTTACTGGCAAATCATTATGTGGAAATGTGACTGATACTGGTATCCCTTTGTTTAGAAATTATATAGTGTTACTGTTGAAATGTATATAATCATAGTTTGAGATGACTGCAAAAAGCTATTGGGAACTCAAGGGGTTACCCTGAGAATAGTTTTTAAGCCCCTTTTCAGGAGCTGTGGAGAAGGGGCCTCAGTTCTGGGACATTGTGTTCTTGCTGCACCTGCCTGAAACATAACAAGAACATTTTAGATGCTTGTTAAGGAGGGGGGGTTGCAAAGACTTACAAGAGAAAGCTGCAATGTTATGAGAGGCACACACAGATTGAAGGAAAACTCAGATGGATCTTCTGTTTATTCTGCCTTTGTAAATAGTTATTCTGAACAATTTTATTTGTTTTATGTTACTGCTGGTACTAATAAACACTTTCTGTGAATTTTACAACTGCTCCTGGTTTTTCCTATGCTTCCTGACCTGTGCCTCGATGAGTAATGGGCACAAAGATACCCTGTCTTTGTGGAAAAGCAGATAAGGAGGCTCACACATTACAGCCTGAAGCTGTGAAATTCCTTGAGCCGATGTAATAGGAGTGAAAAATAACACTTCCCATGACAGAAAGCATAGGCCACGAGACGCAGTCGGCTCAAAAGGAGCCAAAGTAATCTTTTCTGGTACCAAAGTTTGATCCCAAGTCAGGACAGGAGTGAGGACAGGAGGTTTCAAGTGTAGAGTGCCTCTCAGAAATGTATGGGTCACCTCCAGCTGGACAACCACATGACTTTCAATAGGCATGCGGAAGACTGAAATGGCCACCAAGAGCACCATAATCAAGAAGTAATGTATGCTTGCATCAGAGAAGGACAGCAAATACCTAGAACCTGGTTTACTGGACAGGTGAACTGAGCCAGGTTGTGGGGAATGGCCCACAGGGCAAACCACTGCCACTTCGAGGAGGAAGTGGCTCTGGTGGAATGCTTTCTAGCAGCCACCAAGACATGAATCACCTTTTGAGACACTCCAAATTGAGCACTGGCTATGTCTTATGGAGCCATGCATGCCAGCGGAGTGACCTGCAGTCTGGATAAACCAAAGTCTCCTTCTCTTGGGACAGCTGGCACTGGCATAAGGGCATGGGTACCAGAGGTTCCATTACCAACTAGTGTAGCAAAGGGAACCAAATCAGATGAGGCCACACTGGGCCAAAAGTACGAGATCTGTCCCGTCCCTCCAAAGTTTGATCAGTACCCTTTGAATTTGAGGAAAGAGGAGGGAAAGCATAACAAAACGTTCCTTTCCAAGAGAGGGACAACGCATCCTGCCAGAAAACTACAGGCCTTAGAGCGAGGGAGCAGAAAAATGGCAGTTTTGCATTGTATGGGAACGCAAGAAGGTCCAACTCTGGATGGCCCCACCTGTCGAACAGGTCTTCTGCCACTGAGGTCAGCAGTTCCCAGTCATGCATCCTGCATTGTGACCTACCTAGCCTGTCTACCAAGATATGCTGGACACCTGGAACAGAACTGTGGATAGTTCTTGACCAAGTTCCGGAGCCCAGTAACAGACTTTCATTGCCTCCCTGCACAGAGGATAGGAAAGAGTCCCTTCTTGGTTGTAGACATAGGACATCATGCTGATGATGTCAGTTTGCATTAACAGATGACCCAGGAACAGGGAACCTTAGAAGGCCTGCAGGCTGTACATGGCAGCTCTCATTTCTAGGATATTTAATATGAGGGTGGTTCCTCCCCTTTTGCCCATGTGCCCTGCGTCTGGTGAGGGCCTCAGTGCACCATTTCAGCCCACTCCCGAAACATCTGCCATGAGGATTTGATGAGAAGAGGGGGTAGGAAGGGTACCCCCCTTTATCAAGTGGTTGGGATCCATCCACCACTGAAGTACCTTCCTGACCGGGAAGGTGACTAAAACCTTCTGTTCTAGATTGTTCATACGTTGAGGCCACTGAAGTCAGTGTTCACAACGGGATTCTCATGTGCAGCTGTGCCAGGGGTACCATAGCAATGACAGACGCCACCAGACCTGGAAGCTGCAGGAATGTCCTGGCCATGAGACCTGGTATTATAAAGGATCCAGACCTGCATTAACGGACACTTGGCTGTGACCTGCAGCAGGAAGACTAGGCCTTATGCGGTGTCCAGAACTGCCCCCATGCATTTCAGTCGCTGGCAAAGGGTCAGAACTGACTGTAGGACTTTGACTGAAACCTCGAGAACATTGAATGGATATCTAGGACGTTCCAGGGTGTGGGTCAGCTGCTCCTGTACCGAGCTTACAGAAGTCAGATGTCCACACCACTGTTAAGCATCTGGTAAATATCTGTGGCACAGATGACCTGCCAAATGGCAGTACCCTGAACATGCCACAGTTCCCCTAAATAGGAATCTTAGGTATTTCCTGTAAGTAGTGGGATATGGATAAAGGAAACCTCGGTCTCATGAGACCGTTCTATAACTGCCTGCTATATGAAGGCGTGACTCTCCTCCAGAAGCCCTGGGATGTCGATCTGGAGAGCAATAGGAAAGTCCTAGAAGATAATATAGAGACAATCCTTGAGTCTGTTGCCATGGTAGATGCTGCAGTGCTACCGCGGGACACTGGAAAAAAACCCAGAGAATGCTTGGGGCAGGCAAGACTGCTGCTGCCCTATCCTTATCCCAGGGTGAGCAATGGAGTAATAGCGAGCAATACTCAGACAAAAAAGAATGCCCTCCAGTTGCCTTGTGGCTGGGGCAACAGGAATAGCATACTGGCCTCCAGGTCTGATGCATACCTCTTATGCTAGAGAAGGTAAATGGGCACCAAACTGAGTGAGAAATTGGCCTTAGACATACTGCAGAGCCTTCTGCACGGTTTGGAGTACACAAGGGATTCCTGGGCCGCACTGCTCAAGGGATCTTTTAGGAAGTGGGAGGTGGGATTGGTGCTGAACAAACTTCTAGGCCCAAGGAAGGTGCGGGCCAAAATTCAGGTGCCCAAAAACGGTGTTCCCAAGGGTTGTAAGTAGCTTGTACAACCTCCTAAAACTGTGGGGGGCTCGGTATTTAGCAAGCCTCGTACCCAGAAAAGATGCTGAATTGCCCTGATTGAGATGAAGGAAGGGTAGGGCTGGCCCACCTAATGGGAAGTCCAGGTAAAAGCAGACAGGTGTAGCCTTGACACAGCCTGGTAAATCACCTGGGCTAACTCTTTGCGGGGGGGGGGGGAGACAAGTACCTTGACCTCTCAGGAGCCCTGTATCTTTTAAACCTTAGTGGGAGCGATGAGCCAAAAAGAGAGCTCTCCACTGACGCTTGCTCCTCATCATGCCCCGAAAGCAAAAAGTGGTCGTTGCTGACGTCCTTGACCTATGAAGGAACGACTGGTGAAGTTTTCTGTCCATTTTACCAGGGCCTAAATACATGAGGCTGTGTTGCACTATGATGATGGTGAGGTTGTTGTATGGACCCATCGATGAGGCAATCAGGAAAGGAGCCTGGTCTGAGCAGGATGGGCCGAGGTGAGTGAGCCGCCAGCGAAGACATCTGTACCATCCACGGGCCAGAGGAAATGGCCGACCCTGTCGACGAGGCCGAGCTGGAATGGATCCCAGGCCACATGAGATGGGTCAAGGCCAAAGAGCCACCTGGTGTCGACATCTGTACCATCAACGGGCAAAAGGCAGGTAGCTGATGGGGGAGGCAAAGGCGCCACCATCAGAAATAGTGCTCCAGCAATCACTGTGTGATGGGGAAGAGACGTCAATGGGCGAGGCTAGGAGGCACTGCCATCGATGGGCCTGGGCCAGAGACTAGCAAACAGAACAACAGGCCATACCCCACTCATGAGGATGATGGGATGGGGGAAGATGGGAGAGGCACAGGCATCACTGTCTGAAAGGCGCCATCTTCACATAGTTACTGAGACCTGCCTGGGTGTTGTGTGGTTGGTGGGGGGGTCGGTGTCCTCTAAAGGAGCACCAAAAGAGAATGCTCTGCTAGATCCAAAGGGCAACACTGTGAAGTGCCCAGATTCTCTGAATAGAGCTCCCATGAGGAGTCATAACTGCCCGCGGTGAAAAGACCTACTCCAGAAGCCTTGTTCCTGGGCTTACGGGTCCACAAAGGGCTCAGCTGGGCCCAAGTAGCGGTGAGTCTTGTCTTCCATTTAGTGAAGACTCTCCATGCCCCTCCAGAAACCGAACAGTGTGTTTGTGTGTGTGTTCCACAGAGCAGGATTTTCAACGTTGTTCCTGACCACTGGGTGAAGCTCCTGCCCAGCAAAACACATTACCTTCTTGGCGGAGGCTGGGCTAAAGCCTCAGGCACTGGCACTGAGAAGCAGGCAGCACAGAAGCCCCTCCGACTGAAACTGGTGATGGGGGCAGTGGCAAGTATTGGAAGCAAAATGTACTCAAAATATATACTCAGCATAAGGTGTTTCCATGGTGGTTCAATGAGCACAGGTCAACAGCGGGAAAAGAACTGAGGAGGGACAGGGCCATCCAAGCTTATATGGGGATGACAGTGTCAGACATAGTCGTGGGTGTCCCCTAGTAAACTGCCAGCAAGCATTTACGTGTGGTCCTAGCGCTGAACGGTTTATTGTTCCATAGGTGTGGCCTGATGAAAGAAATATCCTCGAAGAAGACAGTACTGTTCCACACATCTCAGTCAGTACTGTCAGGGAGAAAATCTCTCAGTACGTAAGATGGAAAAGGAACATTTCTTTAAATACAAAAATGGAAATTATGTACCTACCGTAATTCTTGATCTTCTTCGACGAAGTCTCCACCACTCATTCACACTGATGGGGAGTATGCCGGAGGCGCTACGACCCAGCAGGAGCACACTTTTTCAGGAGGGCTGGCACTGAGATGGAGCCGCAATGAAGCGGCACCACGAGCCCGACGCGTGCGGTAAAGACTATCTCAGCGTCGACCCTCCAACCGCCTCAGAATCTTTTATTCTGAGGAGGCGTAGTGTAACTAACCTAGAAAGGACTAACCTAAAAACCGGACATAAGACAGTCCGAATGACCTATGTAAGAAGGGTCAACAACAAAGTCTTCACAACCCAGCCATTGAGGGAGTGAAGATCAGAAACAGAGAAGTGAGCCTCGGGGATGGTGGGTGGGCGTGTGAATGAGTGGTGGAGACTTCGTCCAAGAAGATCAAGAATTACGGTAGGTACGTAATTTCCATATCTTCCTGGACATAAAGTCTCCACCACTCATTCACACTGATGGGAGAGTACCGAGTTAAATAATACCCTGAAACGGGCGGAAGGAGAAAGAGGAGATCACGTCTAAGACAGAAGTCCATTAAGGATTGCCTGCCAAGCGACTGATGTCGTCTGGCATGGACATCCAAGGCATAGTGCTTTACAAATGTATGCACGGAGCTCCAGATAGCCACACTGCAAATATCTGCAATGGGGACATTACGAATTTCTGCCTGAGATGCTGCAACTGCTTAGGTAGAGTAAGCGTATATTCCGCCTTCCAGCTTGACTTGTGCCATGGAATAGCAATGGCGAAGGCATGCCAACAGCCACGCTGAAATGCACCTGATAGCAACAGGCTGACCCAGCCAGGTCACGCTGACGGAAACAAACAGTTGTTGAGCTTTGCGGATTTACTTCGTTCTATTCAGATAGAACCACAAGGCTCTTTTTACATCTAGGGAATGAAGGGTACGCTCTCCTTCATTCTGGAAGTTTGTAAAGTAGGTAGGAAGGACTAAAGGTTGATTTAGATGGAATTCTGAGACAACCTTAGGCAGTAACTTAGGATGAGTCCTAAGAACTACTATGTCCTTGTGAAATACAGTATAAGGGGGGTCTGCAACCAGGACATGTATTTCAGATACCCTACGAGCAGAAGTAATGGCCAACAGGAAGGTCATCTTCCAAGTGAGAAATTTAAACTCGCAAGTAACTAGAGGCTCGAAAGGTTTACGAATCAGCATGTCTAGCACAAGGTTAATGTCCCAGGCTGCAACTGGACATCTAATAGGTTTGGTATGCAGAATCCCCTTAAGAAACCTCTTAACTGTGCCGGCCCGGTGGAGCTGAGGGTTGCGGCGCTGGACGCCACACCTCGCACCATGCCGGTGACCTAGGTTTGGGAACGAGCCTGGGTCATCGGAGGTTGGCAGGGGAGGAGAAGGCTTGAGCGTCCGTAGGACTGCTCTCCTTCTCCGGGGAGGGGTGTGTGTTGCCGTCTGTGTGCTGGCGGCCCCTGGCGATGGCTGAAGGCATTGCAGCGCACAGGCAGTCTCTGAATGGGGATGTGCTGGGGCCGACACCAGGAAGAAGTGCATGCGGTAGCACGCGCGCTCCTGTCCCTTGGCATCATTGCACGCCTCACACGTCAAGCAATGGGAGAACAGGGAAAAACAGGGCACCAGTCGCGGCGGCATGATGGCCATCTCTGAGGGGGACTCACTCAGTTCCAAGGGCGTGCTGCGTTACTGGATCCAGTCCTGGTGAAGAGCGAGTGGGGGCCTCTCCACCTCCCCGCCACGGGGCCCGACTGGGAGCAGAGGAGTCCTTGGGATGGCGGCCGGAGACCGAGAGAGGATGAGAGGTAAGGCAGGCTGGTTGTCAGGGAAAAAAGTAATAACTGAAAAAAAAAAAAAGAAACCTCAACTACAGGCAGCTGAGCCAGCAACATGGAGAGTACTGGCTCGTGATATGCCGAAATTGCACAAAGATGAACTCTGACTGTGGAGTACTGCAGACCTGTGTTTGAGAGGTCTAAAAGACACTCCAACACTTTATTAGGTGGGCAGGGAAAAGGATTCCAAGAGGATTTTGCACACCAGATAGAGAAACACTTCCATTTACATGTTTAGGTCTTTTGGTGGCTGGCTTGTGTGCTGCCAAAAGGATATCCGAAACACTACGAGAAACAGTAAACCTATTCACCTTTATCTCCTCAGGAGCCAAGCCTGGAAGTGAAGGGACCTCAGATTGGGATGGACTACCAGGCCCTGGGTCAGAAGGTTCATCTGAAGGGGAAGTGGTTTCGGAGGGGTTTCTGACAGTCTGTTAGTTAGGGGAAACCAGATCTGATGAGGCCAGAACAGGGCAATGAGAATCATTCTGCCCCTGAGCCTCCAGTTTGAGCAGCACCCTCTGAATCGGGGAGAGGAAAAGCGTATAAAGCGTTTTGTCCACCGCAGCCTGAATGCAACCTGACAAAAAATGCCAGGTCCTGGATTTCTGGAGCAGAAGAGAGGCAGGTTTGCATTGAGTGGGAACGCAAAAAGGTCCAGGTCCGGAGATCCCCACTCTTCAAAGAGTGACTGAACGACGGTTATGTCGAGAGACCACTCGTGAGGATCTGACTCCGTTCTGCTGAGACAGTATGCCAGCTCGTTTTGTACTCCTGGCAGGTAAACCATCTGAATCAGAGTCTTGTGCTCCAGGCACCATTCCCATACTCTCACTGCCTCCCTGCATAATGGGTAAGAGTGTACACCGCCCTGTTTGTTGATGTAATACATCACTGGCTTGTCATCCATTTGAAGGAGAATGTTCTTGTAACAGAGTATGTCCTTCAAATCTTGGACTGCATAGAGGACGGCTCTCATTTCCAGGATGTTTATGTGAAGTCAAGACGCATCCTGAGTCCACGTCCCCTGGGTGTGGAGATCCCAGCAGTGAGCTCACCAACCCATCAGGGATGCATCCATGGTAATGGAGATCTGATGATCCAGAGGGGCGAAGGGATATCCTTCCAGAAGGTTGTCCTCCTGAGACCACCAGGTGAGAGACCTCTTCAGAGGTTCTAGCACCGTGATGAGAAAGGACTGAGGGTGAGTGGTTGGGGACCACTGAGTACTGAGCATCCACTGAGAAATTCTCATTTGGAGATGAGCCAAAGGTACAGTGAACACAGAGGATGCCATGAGACCCAGCAACCTTTGCATTAAGAGAGCTCGCACTGAGCTGTGTTCTGTGAGGAAGTGGGCCATCTGTAAGATGTCGCTACTTCTGTCCTCTGGAAGAAAAGCTTTTGCACAGTAAGTGTCCAGAAGGGTTCCTATGAAAAGGAGCTTCTGGGAGGGCTGCAACTGTGACTTCTTGAGGTTCAGTAGGACTCCCATAGACATGAGGAAGTCTGAAGCTGTGGCCACAGCCTCCAGAGTCTCCTGCCTGGAGGGGCTTGCTAGAAGCCAGTCGTCCAGATACAGGAATACTTGGATTCCGATTTTCCTTAGATGCACTGCGAGAACTGCACAACACTTTGTAAAATCTCACGGCGCCAAGGATAGCCCAAAGGGCAGGACTCTGAATCAATAGTGTTGACCCAACGCCAAGAACCTTAGGTATTTGTGGTGATTTGGATGTATGAGAATGTGCTGGTAGACATCCTGCATGCCCAGGGAGACTAGCCAATTGTACTGATGAATCAAGGGCAGCAGGGTACCGAGTGATATCATCTTGAACTTTTCCTTGTGCAGGAATTTGTTTAAGTTTCTGAGATGCAGAATAGGGCACATGTCGCCAGTTTTCTTTGGGACCAGAAAGTAATGGAAGTAGAAACCTGTGTTTCATTGATCCAGTGGAAATACTTCTATTGCCCTGTTGTTCAGAAGGCCTTGTACCTCAGAAGCAAGAAGGTCTGCCACAGACAGCATGGGCTGTCGCTTGGGAGGATGATCCGGAGGGGTTTCCAACAGATTGAGAAGATTACCCCTCCCGGATTATCCTGAGGACCCATTTGTCTTATGTTATACATTTTCACTAGTCTTAGAATTGAGTCAGACGTCCTCCCACTGTCAAGGAAGAGTCCCCCACGGGCAGCTGAGGTGGGACTTTGGCCGGAAACTCAAAAGGTGGCACTGGGCACTTTTGTGCCTTGTGCTGCATTTTCTTTTTTTTGCGGCTGAGGGGTCTGGTTTCTGTTAAAACCTCCTCTGCCACGAAAGGACTGACGGTTGTGAAACAGACGCTTGTCCCCACCTCCTCGAGAGGGAGTGGGCGGAGGTTTAGCTGTCTTAATGGCAGACCTAGTCTTCTGTGTGGCCTCTAGTGCTTATTTCACCTGAGGCCCAACCAGATACATAACGTCGAAAAGTAGGGCCATGACTTTCTGTTGGGCATCATTCGTAAAGCCCTAAGTACGCAGCCAGGAGTGGTGATGGGTGCAAATGCCAGCCGCCACCGTCCAGGAAGCAGTATTGAAAGCGTTCCACTGCAGCTTTAATTTGTTGGTTATTGGACTCGATACCTCTAGTTATGGTCTGTAGTAGCTCTGAGTTAATCCCCGACTTGGGCAGAGCTTCCATCATTGCTATGCATGAATGCCAAAGAACATACTCATATTGAGAAAAATAGCCCTGGTATCTGGCCATGCACATGCCCAGGGTTGAGGCAGCAAAGACTTTCTTACCCAAGGTGACTATCTTGCGAGATTCTTTGTTTATAGGATGGGCTGTAGATTCCTGAGGGAGGACAGCCTTATCATTCTCTGCCAGGACCATAATGGTATCAGCACAGGCTTGTGAGGCCAATATGGGGCGATCCTTGGGTGGGGCATATTTCCTGTCTATGGACTTGGCCACACAAGGAATAAATGTCGGACTCTTCCACACCATCTGTGAAAGAGTCTCGAAAGAGGGCTGTACCGGAGGGGTTAAATCTATAGGGATTTCCGGAACATGTAGATATTGGAGACGCAGAAGCTTCCCAGGATCTATTTCCATGGATTGGAGAGAAAGAGTAGAATTTAAATTCTTGAGCAAAGACTTAAAGGTAAGGTCTCAACAACAGGCTCTGCAGGAGGACTGATCCCTTCCCCCAGGGTAGAATCGGCATCAACATCATCACCCAGCCGAAGATCCGGATTGGGCTCAAAATCATCTCCTGACAGTCTGGGGGGGCTGTATAGACAGGAATAGGATGAAAACCAGGAGAAAGAAGAGAAGGAGAAAGAACTGGAGTAAAAAACCTCTGAAAACTAGACGGCGCCATACACATCCCCAACACCGCCGAAGAGAATGGCGCAGAGAACAGAAAGGGCGCTGACATAGAAAATGGCATCGTACATGGGGCTGAAAGGGAGCACGACACCGCACACGGCGCCGATGCCACCCCTGTCGCTGAAGGTGCTGACGGGTAGCATGGCACTGCACGCCAGCCCTGACACAGAGGACAGAGCCAACAGGATATGTGGCACCGCAGATGGTGCTGACACCACCTGCGGCGCTGCAAAGGACCTCGGCGCCGCAGAAGTCTGTGAACTGCGATTTGAAGGTAAAGGATGAAAAATTGCAGGAGATAAAGGCATTGGTGTGGACCCTTGCGCCGCAGCCATGTGAAGGGGATGGACACCGGAGCGCGGAGTCTACAGCATCGAAGAAGGAGCCACGTGATTAGGAAGTCCTAACTGCCCTGCCTGCCATTCCGAAACCGACAGACCCAAAGGCCCCCTTGACGGACTGGCTGGTTCGGGCAGTCGGGACAACCTCTGAGCCCACTGCTCCATAAGAGCGGCCCAGTGGTGAAACTGCTCATCGGAAGCCCCTCCAATAGGCGGAGAGGAGCTCCGGTGTCAAAGAGGCCGGCTATCAAAGACAGAAACCGGTGACTCCAAAAGAAGCGGAGACCGTCTCCTGACCCTAGCAACCGACTGTCTATGTGCAGATGTACCAGAGGGTGACCTCTAGTGATACCGTTTCTTCGACCGATGGGCCGAAGAAGAACTCGAGGTCAAATGGTGCCATGAATGGGACCATTTCTTTTATATCTCTCGAGGACAGCCCATTCACCCCGAGCACTTCAGACCGTCCGTTGTCAGACACGGAGAGGGCAGCAGGCCAGACCCAGCCCGGCTGACTGAAAACTTTCATACGAAGTCTCCCTACGGTCACCTGCCCTACTCATGGTCGACTCAGTCAATGGAGGGCTGAAGATTTTTTTCTTGTACAAGAAAGAAATTTCTTAAAATATAATCAGTAATTATCGTGATAAACTATAAAATAATAAAACTGAAAACTAAGCTGCTAGTTTGAAGTTCGACTCCCGGTGGGCAAGCGACATCATCACTGAAATGCACGTAACGGAGAGAAAAAAAGGAACTGAGGTGGCAGGAGGGTCGACGCTGAGATAGTCTTTACCGCACATGCCAGGCTCGCGGTGCCGCTTCCTCGCGGCTCCATCTCAGCACCGGCCCTCCTGAAAAAGTTTGCTCCCACTGGGTCCTAGCACCTCCGGCATACTCCCCATCAATGTGAATGAGTGGTGGAGACTTTATGTCCAAGAAGCTACTTTTAAAAATTTCGGTCAGTAAGCAGAGGAAGAATTACTTATTATTCATAGGATTCATAAGAATTTACTAGTCAGTAAGTGTTAGCATTTAAGACTTGTCATTTCCCAATGGAAACACCCTGTAATTCCCTCTTCTGTTAAGTGTTTGTCTAGTGTATTTCTGAAAGAAACATTGTCCTACTTGTGACCACATGTTCCGGTAAACTACTGCTGATAAAAAAAAAAAAAAAAAAAACTGGTTTAACCATACCCTTTTTTATTAGTCTTACATAATTCTCCCTTTAGTTGCAAATTATGTTGTCTTCATCCTCTAATATAGAAACAAAGACTTTGATGACAGATATGGACCGCTTGGCCCACCCAGTCTGCCCATTTCTCTACCTATTGGATAAGCTGCAGAACCTAGTTAACCAACAGCCTACTTCCTCCTGCCCCTCCAGTAGAACTGCCTTGTGTCTGTCCTATGCATTCACTTTCCCCCACTGTTTCTGACCCCACTACCTCCTCAGGAAGGCCGTTCCATGCATCCAACACCCTCTCCATGAAAAAATACTACCTCACGTTGCCCCTGAGCCGTCTCCCCTCTATCTTCAAATTCTGCCCCCTTGTTCTTGCACATCTCTTTTTCTAAAACATGCTACCTACTTGGACTTTGTTAATTCCCTTGGGGCACTTGAAAGTTTCTATTATGTCCCCCCTCCCTCCTTTCCACGGGGGTATACATATTAAGCTACTTTAGTCTCTCTTCCTATGGCTTCTGGTGCAGACCCTTCACCATTTTAGTTGCCCTCCTCTGGACTGCCTCCATCCTGTCAATGTCCTTGTGGAGATAGGGTCTCCAGAACTGCATGCAGTACTCCAGATGGGGTCTCACCAACTGTCTGTACTGGTGATGTCTCTCCTTTTGCATCCCAGTATCCCCTCAGCCCTCTTTACTGCCTTCTCACACTGCTTACCTACCTTTAAGTCATCTGATATGACTACCTCCAGGCCCTTTCCATTTTTTATATGTTAGTACCTCCTCCTCCCCCATTGTGTACTCTTCCCTTGGTTTTGGTCTCCAGGTGCACTACTTTTGCACTGAATCTATGCTGCCATACTTTTGACCATTCCTCCAACCTTGCCAAATTCCTTCTCATCCTTTCTACCCTCCCCCTCCTTGTGTATCAACCCTGTTGCAGATCTTTGTGTTGTCTGCAAACAGGCATACTTTTCCTTCCAGTCCCTCTATAATGTCACCTATAAAGACATTAAAGATGACCGGTCCAAGTACTGAAACCTGCAGTACCTTGCTAATAACCCCCCTTTCTTCAGAGTGGACTCCATTTACTATTACCCTCTGCATCCAATTGTCCAGCCAATTTTTTAACCAAGCTACCATCCTGGGTACCCATTCCCAGGCTGGCTAACTTGTTTATTAATCTTTTGTGTGGGACTGTGTCAAATGCCTTGCTAAAGTCTAGGTAGGCCATGAACACAGCCCCTCCCTGGTCTACTACTTTGGTCACCCAGTCAAAGAAATCTATTAGATTCATCTGACATGACCTTCCCACTCTAAATCCATGCTGCCTTGGGTCCTGTGCCCTGCTGACCTCCAGGTACTCAACAACTTTTTCTTTCAGAAGTGATTCCATCATTTTCCCTACCACTGAGGTCAAACACGTCTGTAGTTTCCTGCATCTGCCTTGCTCCCACTTTTGTGAAGAGGAATCACATCCGCCCTCCTTCCGTCCTCAGGTACCACACTATCCTCCCTTGATTTGTTAAAAAGGGTAGTTAGTGGTGTCACTAGTTCTCCCCTTAGTTCTTTTAGATTTTTGGGGTGAATCCCATCAGGCCCCACTGCTTTGTCCACCTTCAGTTTTAGGAGTTCTTTCAGGACCCTTTCTTCTGTGAATGGCACCCCCTACCCAGAGTGCTTCTATTGTTTGGTTTAGGTACCTACCCCTTCTCTTCTTTTGCGAATACTGAGCAGAAGTATTCGTTCAGTATCCCTGCTTTTTCACTGTCACCCTCTGCCCACCCCACCTCCCCTTTATTAAGCCTCACTATCCCTCACTTGGTCCTTCTTCACTCCCTAATGTACCTATAAAAGGTTTTACCCCCCTTCTTAACTGAGTTGGCTATATCTTCCTTGGTTTGGGCCTTTGCTAGTCTGACTGCCTTCCACAATTCCTTCTGCTTTAACTGGTACAGTTCTCTGTCCTGCTCCTTCTGTGTTTCCTTATACTTCCTGAATGCTGTGTTTTTCTCCCTAACCTTACCTGCCACCTCTTTTGAGAATCATAGTAGTTTTTTCCTTCATTTTATTTTATTTGCTTCACACAAAGGCTTATTGCCTCTGTAATGGCAGTTTTGATTTTTCCCCATTGTTCCTCCACCCCTCCTTCTTGCCCGTTTGCTAGTGCTTTTCTGAGGCACTCTCTCATTTTGCCAAAGTCAGAACTCCTAAAGTCCAATATCTTTGCTTTTGTATGGCTTGACTCTACAGCTGTGTTTATCAAGAACCACACTGGTGATCACTCGTTCCCAGATGGCTACCGACTTCTAAATCTGAAATCTTCTCTCCATCTCTGTTTCAGAGTACCAGGTCTAAGATTGGGTTCCAACACTAGCTGTCTGAGGCATGCCCCATGTAGGGCATCGAGAATGACCCTGCTCTTGGATGTGGCTGCAGCAAAGGTGCTCCAGTTAACATCTGGCATATTCAGGTCCCTCATCAACAGTATCTCCCCTTTTTCTGCCATTCTAAGGATGCCTTCTATCATTTCCTCCCCCTGAGATAGGGGCCTGTATACAACCCCTGTGCAAAATGTGGTGCCACTTCCTATCCCCAGGGTAACCCACAGTGCCTCCTCTCCTCCCTGTTTACCCTTTAGTTCTGTTGCTTTATTCCCTTCCCTCTAGCTGCTGGAGGTCTGCCTCTGAGCAAGTAAGGTGTCTACTGAGAAATATAGGATATTCTTGTCTCAGAACAGGACAATCAGGTGCTTAAAGGGCACACAGGCAGAAAGTAAGCAGAGAGAGAAGAGAAAAAAAAAAAAAAAAAACAGAGGAAAGAGCAAGGATTCAAAACAGTTAAGGGGCCAGAAATAAGACATGATGGGAATGGTGCAGTGTAGTGGCTGTGGAGCAGCAATCTTCCGGGAGACGTTCTGGAGGATGCGGTGTTGTCCCATCTGCAGGCACCTTTCTGGGCTGAGGGAGGAGGTTGCTCATCTCCAGGCTGAGTTGGCCAGCATTTGTGGGACCTCCTCTTCCATCCAGGGACCACCAGTGCCACTGCCGTTGCCTCAGAGGTTGCCAAGAAGAGAGTGGTTGGACCACAGTGGGCTCAGGGAGGGTGAGGGTGGTGGAACAGGCGCATCCTCCAGTTGTACCTCTCCACAATTCCTATGCCATTCTGGCAAAGTGTGGTTCCTCTATGGAGGCATCTGCAGAGGAGACCAAGGAGGATGCTGGGAACCTCCACAAAGGAAACCTACAGGAGGGTGGCATGGGAACCCACAGGGGAAGGAAACAACTCCTGGTGGGGGACCCCAATGTTAGGAAGGTAGAACTGGGGAGGAAGGGAGAGGAGAGGAGGTGCCTGCCTGGCGCCATGGCTTGGAGGGACAGGGAGCGAATTCTCATGATTGCCGGAGCAGCTGCACAGGGAGGAGCTGGATGTCATTGTCCACCCAAGGACAAATGACCTGGCTAAGAAAGGGATTAGAGAAGTGCAGGAAGAGTTTGTGGAATTGGGGAGGGTCTTAGACAAGTAGCACATACGGTAACCTTCTCGGAGGTGCTGCCCATCTATGGCGTAGGAGAGGATAGGGTGTTCCGCACCATGGGATTCAATCAGTGGTTGAAAAACTGGTGCAGAGCTCAGGGATTTGGCTTCACTGGGGACTGGGGGTCCACCTGGAGTGATGCAAGCCTATACTGGCATGATGGGCTGCATCTGTCCAGGAGGGGAACCAGGATCCTAGGTGATAGGTTTGAATGTTTCATTGGCAAGCATTTAAACTAGCCAAGGGGGGAGGCACTGGAAAGGAGCAGGGAAATCTTAGCCCCCCCCAAAAAAAAATCATGGTAGTAAGTGCAGTAAACACCAACATAGAAGTGTCGATAGGGAGACGGGCAGGGGTAAATGGGGAAAGTGACAAAGGCAAGAAGGGCAGGGATAGGGCAAAAAAGGTGTAAGGCCATCAGGAAATGGAGGGTAGTGAGTACCAATGCCCGTAGTCTGGGCAACAAGCTCCCTGAGCTGGTGGCCTTGATGGAAGAGGGATGTCTGGATATCGTAGCAGTCACAGAAGCATGGTACACAGAGAACCATGACAGGGATGTTAACATACCAGGGTACATAACCTACAGGATAGACAGGCAGGAGAGAAGAGGGGGAGGAGTAGCTCTCTATGTAAAGGAAGGGATAAAAGCAACTGAACAAAAGAGTAAACAGGGAGGAGAGGAGGCACTGTGGGTCACCTTGGAGACTGGAAAGGGCACCACAATCCGCACAGGGGTTGTGTACAGACCCCCATGTCAGGGAGAGGGAATGGACAAGGATATGATAGAAGGCATTCTTAGGATGGCAGAGAAAGGGGAGATACTGTTGATGGGAGACCTGAATATGCCAGATGTTAACTGGAGCACATTTGCTGCAGCCACATCCAAGAGCAGGGCCATTCTTGATGCCCTACAGGTGGCAGGCCTCAGACAGCTGGTTTCGGAACCCACTTGTGAGGGAGCAATCTTAGACCTCGTACTCTCAAATGGGGGCAGTGAGAGGATCTCAGATCTAGAAGTGGGTTGCCATCTGGGAACAAGTGACCATCAAACAGTGCGGTTCACGTTAAACTCAGCTACAGAGTCAAGCCATACAAAAGTGAGGGTACTGGACTTCAGGAGGGCTGAATTTGGCAAGATGGGAGAGTGCCTCAGAAAAGCACTAGCAAACAGGCTAGAAGGAGGGGTGGAGCAACAATGGGGAATCATCAAAACTGCCACCACAGAGGAAACAAGCCTTTGTGTGAAGCAAATAAACAAATCAAAACAAAACAAAAAGCCACTATGGTTCTCAAAGGAGGTGGCTGGGAAAGTCAGGGAGAAAAAGATAGCATTCTGGAAGTATAAGGAAACAGAGAAGAAGCAGGCCAGACAGCTGTACCAGTTAAGGCAGAAGGAAGCAGGGAGAGAAGTCAGAATAGCAAAGGTCCAAACTGAGGAAAAGATAGCCAACTCGGTTAAGAAGGGGGATGAAACCTTTTATAGGTACACCAGAGAGCGTATAAAGACAAAGGGAGGGATAGTGAGGCTGAATAGAATGAACCGTGGGTGGGCAGAGGGGGACAGTGAAAAAGCAGGGATACTGAACGAATATTTCTGCTCAGTATTCACAAAAGTGGAGGGGGAAGTGCCTTATCCAATTAACAGAAGCACTCTTGATAGGGGGTGCGATCCCAGTCCTTTCACAGAAAAAAGGGTTCTGCAAGAACTCCTAAAACTGAAGGTGGACAAAGCAATGGGGCATGATGGAATTTACCCCAGAATTCTAAAAGAATTAAGGGGGGAACTAGTGAAACCACTGGCTACTCATTTTAATAAATCATGGGAGGATGGTGTGGTACCCGAGGACTGGAGGAAGGCGGATGTGATTCCCCTTCACAAAAGTGGGACCAAGACAGAGGCAGGAAACTACAGACCTGTCAGTTTGACCTCTGTGGTAGGGAAAGTGATGGAGTCACTTCTGAAGGAAAGAATTGTTGAGTACCTAGAGGCCAGTGGGGCACAGGACCCAAAGCAGCATGAGTTCACAGCGGTAAGGTCATGTCAGACGAATCTAATAGATTTCTTTGACTGGGTGACCAAAGTAGTAGACCAGGGAGGGGCTGTGGACATGGCCTACCTAGACTTTAGGAAGGCATTTGACACAGTCCCACACAAAAGATTAATAGTCAAATTAACCAGCCTGGGAGTGGGTCCCAGGGTGATAGCCTGGGTAAAACATTGGCTGGACAACAGGACACAGAAGGTAATTGTAAATGAAGTCCACTCCGAAGAAAGAGGGGTTACTAGTGGGGTACCGCAAGGTTCAGTACTGGGTCCAGTCCTTTTTAATGTCTTTATAAGTGACATTGCAGAGGGTCTGGAAGAAACAGTATGCCTCTTTGCAGATGACACAAAGATCTGCAACAGGGTTGATACACAAGGAGGCGTGGAAAGGATGAGAAGGGACTTGGCAAGGTTGGAGGCATGGTCAGAAGTATGGCAGCTAGGATTCAATGCAAAGAAGTGCAAAATAATGCACCTGGGAAACAAGAACCCAGGGGAAGATTACACGACAGGGGGGAGGTAGTAACAACAACAAAAAGGAAAGGGACCTGGGGTAATCATATCAGATGACCCTAAGGTTGCAAGCAATGTGGAGAAGGCAGTAGGGAGGGCTGGAGGTATACTGGGATGCATAGGGAGAGCGCGCCAGCAGAAAGCAGGAAGCTATCCTCTGTACAGACAGTTAGCGAGACCCATCTGAGTACTGCGTCCAGTTCTTGAGACCCCATCTCCGCAAGGACATAGACAGGATAGAGGGCAGTCCAGAGGAGGGCAACTAAAATGGTGCAGGGTCTGCAAGAGAAGCCATACAAGGAGAGACTAAAGGAGCTTAATATGTATACCATTGAGGAAAAAGGGAGGGGGACATGATAGAAACTTTTAAGTACCTCAGTGGAATCAACAAAGTCCAAGAGGGTAGCATCTTTCAGAAAGAGGCGTGCAAGAAAAAGGGACACAATTTAAAGATTGGCAGTTCAGGGAAATGTGAGGAAGTATTTTTTCACAGAGAGGGTAGTGGATGCATGGAACAGCCTTCCTGAGGAGGTTGTGGGGTCTAAAACTGTGGGAGAATTCAAGAATGCATGGAACAGACATAAGGCAATTCTTGTGGGGGGGTAGGAAGAAATAGGCTGTAGGTTAACTAGGATCTGCGGCCTATCCTGTAGGTAGGGAAATGGGCAGATTAGATGGGCCAAGCGGTCCTTATCTGCTGTCAAAGTCTATGTTTCTTT
This sequence comes from Neoceratodus forsteri, assembly GCA_016271365.2. Lineage (NCBI taxonomy): Eukaryota > Metazoa > Chordata > Ceratodontiformes > Ceratodontidae > Neoceratodus > Neoceratodus forsteri. The sequence goes on from CM028129.1 coordinate 692,555,283, forward strand.
GTGTAGAGAGCTCCTCCTCTTTTACCCGCCCTGTCCCTCCTGTAGATTGTGTACCCTGGTATGTTGACATCCCAGTCATGGTTCTCTGTGTACCATGTTTCTGTGACTGCCACGATTTCCAGGCATCCCTGTTCCATCAAGACCACCAGTTCAGGGAGCTTGTTACCTAGACTATCAGCATTGGCATTCATTGCCCTCCATTTTTTGACGGCCTTCCCCATTTTAGCCCATCCCTGTCCTTATTGCCTTTTTCTCCATTTACCCCTGTCCTGCTCCCTATCGACTTCTCTACCTTGGTGTTTACCGCGCTACTAATCCTGTTTTGTTGGGGGGGGGGCTAGGCATTCCCTACTCCTTTTCAGTACCTTCCCCCTTGGCTACTTTAAATGCTTGCCAATTAAGCATTTAAACCTATCACCTAGGATCCTGGTTCCCCTCCCGAACAGATAACAGACCATTATGCCCGTATAGGCTTGTATCCCTCCAGGTTGACCCCCAGTCCCCAGTGAAGCCAAAACCCTGAGCTCCACACCAGTTTTTCAATCATTCATGGAATCCCATGGTGCGGAGTACCCTAGCCTCACCCATGCCATAAACAGGAAGCACCTCAGAGAAGGTTACAGTGCGTGCTACTTGTCCAAGGCCCCTCCCCAACTCCACAAACTCCTCCTGCACTGCTCTGATCCCATTACCAGCCAGGTAACTTGTCTCTAGGTGGACAATGATGTCGAGCTCCCTTTCCCATGCTGCTGCTCCTGCGATCCTGAGGACTCGCTTCCTGTCCCACCAGACAGGCACCTTACCTCCCTCTCCCCTCCCTCAGTTCTGCCCCCTAATGATTGAGTACCTCACCAGGAGTTGTTTCCTTCCCCTGTGGGGTCCCGTGCCACCCTCCTATGGGTCTTCTTTGTGGAGGTTCCCAGCATCCTCTTTGGTCTCCATGTGGGTGCCTCCATAGAGGAACCACGCTCTGCCAGAATAGCGTATGAATTGTGGAGAAGTACAACTGGAGGGATGCGCCTCTGTTTAACCACCCTCACTGATTCCATCGTGGTCCAACTGCTGCATTTTCTTGGCAACCTATAAGGCAACGGCAGTGGCCCTGGTGGTCCCTGGGTGGAGGAGGAGCTTTCCCAAATCTTCCCCATGTCGGCCTGGAGACGGGCAACCTCCTCCCTCAGACCAGAGAGGTGCCTGCAAATACGGCAGCATCGCAGCCTCCAGAACATCTCCTAGAAGACTGCCGCCCCACAGCCACTGCATTGCACCACTCCTCACATGTCTCTCTCTCTCTCTCTCTCCCTTCCTGTTTAAATATTTTATTTTTGTTAGCATATGCATGCGTTTATCCCCTATGCCATGTGCTGGGCAGTGAAGGATATGACAGGTGTATGTCCTTTGCCCTTCTGGGGAAGTGATGTCAGAATCCCTGGTATAAAGGAAAAGACACTATAGGGGTGGGTGGGGTGAGGGACAGGGTGGGTGGGACCAAGCCCGTGCCCTCCAGAAACAATCAGCTACAGCTCTGACCCACCACCCCATTGAGTGCTTTTCTTCTTTTCAGCAAGACAACCTGCACAACAATTTAACAGAAAATATACCCTGCAAAAAACAATTTCAATCAGAAAAAACTAATGCAGTTGAGCCCCAACCCTGTGTCCTGCCCTCCAACGCTCCTGCGTCTAGCCATGAGGGACAACTGCCTTAGGAACCAACACACTATTCTTTTTAAATTGTCACTATTCCTTTTAAGTTATTACCTAGCAGAGGCCCCAGGCCAAACAATTCTCACCAAGCCCCCAAACTACAGGGCAAAAACACAGTTCTAGTTTAAGGCCCTTAAAATGTGGGCTACTGTGCTTTCAATTTACTTTACAGACAGAAAGAAAACCACAAGTTCAGCAAGTTTCTCCACAACTTACCCCACTTTTCTTGTTTCAAAAAACCTCAAGTCCTGTCTGTGAGTAACACATACCGGCTGTTTTAAGGCAGCAACCTGAGTGAGAGTCTTTATCCTTTATCAAACCTTTTTTTTATCCCCAGGCAGATACACTCCTATAAATCCTTATCATTATGTGCTTTATAAAACAGGCCCAGATCCCCCTTAACCTCCTGAATTTTAAGGAGTACATGCTGAGTTGCTCCAGTCTGTGTGTTACTATGGCAATTCCCTTGTGTTTGCTACTAACTTGGCGTTGTATGTTGCACCCCTTCTTAGCTTTCTTATGCTACCCTTTCTGTAAATGGCCCATAACTGCCCGCAGTACTCCAGGTGAGGTCTAACCAGGGCACCATACAGACGCAAAATCACCTCCCTAGTCTGATAGTTATTTTGTGGCTTATACAGACCAAAATCTTGTTATATTTCTTTGTAACCTCCTAGCACTGACTGTCAAAATTCATATTATTTATGAGACACCTAGATCTTTATCTTCCTCTGTTTTCTTTGTTTCTTTCCCATTCAGGTAGTACATTAGTTCTTGAACTTTGTCACAGAGACACTATCCCCAAGCCATGAAAAAGACCTTCGGCCTCCCCCAAGCCACAGAAAAGATTTTGAGCCTCGCCAAATATTGAAATAATCTTTGGCCACACCATAGAGAAATAGCATACTTTGCACAGTACACCAGGAATAAGGGGAAATTCCCTCGAGTAGTTGGCTCTCACTTTATTCAGCCTATTGTAAACCCCAACTTGTAACCCCTGCTCTTTAGCAACTTCTCAGGTATCCTTTTGATCCCTCCTGCTCTTGCTCCTAGTACCTCTCTGCTTAACCCTTGACTTTGGGCTGTTCCAGTCAATTATTACCTCACTATTTGTTCCTTGTTCCTATTTGTTTGCACTATTGTTAATTTTGTATTGCTTGACTACCATGCAGTTGCCTTTTTAACTGTATTCACTCCCTAGCCTTAACTTGGTATACCTGAAATGAGCCTTGGTTCAGTGTGCCTTTCCTGGACTTGATTTGTAAATAAAGACATATATTCACCAACTATTATACTCTTTCAGTTTGCCTCACCCCTTCACACAAAAAATCAAACTCAAAATTTAAATATAGTACTTTTTGAGACTTGCCAAGGCTCCTCTGGAACAGGCTGGGGCCTCTCCAGGGAGGCTGGCTTCACCACTTGAGAAACCCTGAGGAAGTATTTGCCTGTTTTATTTTTAACTCCGAAATGCAGCACCTTGCATTTATCTGTGTTAAATGTAAGTTTATTTTGATTTGCCCAGAATTCAGGTTTTGTTAATTCTTGCTGAACATTTACTGTTTTTTTTATTTTCTACTGCTATCTTTGTATCATCTGCAAATTTGTATAGCCAGACTTTTTTGGTACATTGCATAGATGATACAAAGATGTTGAAGGATGCGGCTTGCAGCACTGACTCCTGTGGAACCCCACTAGTGATGATACCCCATTTAGAAAATGATTCCTTAATGCAAACCCTTTGCTAAGCTCATGTAACCATGACAATATCCAACCCATCAAATTTTTAGTTATACCCATTCCTATCAACTGACTGATTAGTTCAAAGTGGTGTACAGTGTCAAGGGCTTTAAAGTAGTCTAAATAGACTAAATCTACAGGCATGCCACAGTCCACTGCTCTACTTGTCAGGTCGAAGAAATACAACAAGTTTGTCTGGCATGATCTTCCACCTTTAAACCCATGCTATGTGGGGTCCTGCAGCCCAGTGTTTTTGATATGTTTTTCTATTTCTTCCTTTATAAATCCTTCAAGAAGTTTCCCAACTGTGGATGTGAGACTCACCAGTCTATAGTTCACGTAACTGAATCTAGATCCTTTTTAAAATTGGTGGTGCTGTTGCCTCCCTCCATACTGACACTACTCTTCTCTCATCTAGTGACTGCTGGAAAATACAGGTTATAGGGCCAGCTACCTCCTTTAAGAATCTTAGGTGCAATCCATTGGGGCTTGGAGATTTGGTGGGGTTCAGGTCTCTAAGTTTCTTTTTGACATCATTCTCCTTAATTTTCAAGCTTCTAGTTTGTTAACCCTATTATGTCACTCATGTGCCCTTTTGCCTGGTAAACACTTGAAAAGTCATTGAAAACCTCCGCTATATTAGCCATGTTTATTTGCTGACTATCTTTCATAATGGGTCCTATCTGCTGGTGTCCATTTTTGAGACTATTAATATAGTTATAAAATGACTTTTTATTGTCCTTTGCTATTGTCACAAGTCTTGATTCCTCTTCACTACTTTTCCTTCTACACCAAGCAGGTACCTTTCCTTTTAAGTTGTATTTGGCTCTTTCGGGTATGCATCCCATTTTGTATATAATGCTTTGTTGATTGTATGCCTGTCTTTACTTTGTGTACTCTGCTCTTGCAACATTTTTCTAAGCTGTCATTGTCAAACATTGTATTCACTGGCTGTACTCTCACGGGTCGTACCTGACAATAGGCAAATGTTTGTCTACTGCACCCTACCTGGTTAACAAAAACTAAATAAATAAAATATACCTATTCACACATTGTTGGAGTTTTGAATTAAGAGTGTTCCGCGTATAGTCCAGATTTAGCCCTTTGAATTCTTTCACCCATTACCAATTTCTTTGAAAATTCTTTAATGGGTAATTGGCTCTGTTGTAAGTTGTAACACCTTACTTAATTTGTTCCCGTTTGATTTTCTTTACAGTTTTTAATATTAAACTGCACCATGTTATGGTCACTACAGCACAGAGGTTCCCTGACCCTGCAAGCTCCTAATTCTTCCTCCAGATTACTGAGTACTAGGTCCAGAAGAAGGCTGTCCCCTCTAGTACCACCTCTGACATTGATCCAAATTCAATTACTCTGTGATTTCAATGAATTCAATTCCTAGTTGTGTACACCCCTTTCCCTTATTCTAATTCATATTTGGCAAACTGAAATCCTCCAACAATATCACCGTGCTACTCAGGTTCACGTTCTTAACGCTGTCCATAAACTGTCTATTTTGTTATAGTGTATAGTGGAATGCAGTTGTGTATGGAAATCCATACACTGCAAAAAGTCATTCTGCTTCAGTAGTGACGTCCTCACTAACGCAGAATGACTTTTCATTCTGCATTAGTGAGGAGGTCACAATGGAATCACCCCCCACCAGCGCCATTCATAGGAAGAGGCAGTTGGTGGCTCCTGCATGTGAGCTGGCCAGCAGGCTGGAGAGACCAGGAGTGTGGGTCTCCAGCGAGAAACAATGGTCAAAGAATGGCAGTGATCCTGTTATTTGGGACACCATACACTATATAGAACAGTGTTGCCCAAACAACTCGGCAACTCTTCCCCCTCGTCTTTTCTATGATGGCAGAGGACCTCTTGAGCTTCGCTCTCGAGGTCATCAGCCCTCATAGAAAACACTCGGGTGAAGAATTGCCTTGTTGTGTCTGTGCGGCCATACACTATCCTATATGTTCTGAAAGGGATGATGATCTATAACATAATCCCAGAATAATCTTTTCCCCATTTTGTGGTGTCAACTTGACAAAGACTTGCTCTATTTCTTCTCCTCCTGCAGTTTCTACTTCTATTACTGTAGCATCTGTATTATTTTTAATGTATACAGTCACTCAGTCACCTCTTTTCACTACCCTGCCCTTATGTAATACCTGTTACCCCTCTATATTCTTTCCCCATCCTTCTTTTTGACACCAAGTTACTGGAATTGTACAGATCAAGATATCTCCTTTGTACAGTATGTACTGTACTCTAATTAGGTTTTTTATATTGCCCAGAATTTTGGCACTCACTAATAAAACTTTGCAAACATCAGTCTTTTTTCTGTTTGTTTACGTGGTTTCTGTTTTATTGTCCTGTTATTCACAGATAATTTCTGTGAATCTCCTTCTGTCCCTCTCTGCGCTAGTTTAAAATGTTTTTGGCTGTGTAAATAATTCTATCCACCAGCACTTTTGTCCCAGTCCCCTTAAGGTGTAATCTGTCACTGGCAAAAAGTCTCTGTCTCCATCAAATCTGTTCCAATTTCTCTGGAAGAAAAATCCCTCCCTTATCCATCCATTTAATTACTTAACTGCCCCTGACTTTGCTCTATCCTCTCTGGGCACTGGTAAAATGTCTGATACTGCTATGCTGCCATTACGTTGTCTCAGGATTCTATCTACTTCCTTGAAGTCCCTCGGTATTTCAAGTTCCCTTCTCCTACTGATATTGTTCATGCTTACATGCAGCACAACACTTAGTTTATGTGTACCTTTTAACACATACCTCTTTACTGTCCCCAATTGCGAGGGATGTTCCTCATTTTACCCTCAAAATTGCCCTGTCCCTCAAGGAAACTGTTCTGCCCACACAGAGAATGTACTGTAAATTTAGACATTCAAACAGACTTTCATAATATTTTAAGATGCTAAATCAAATATAAACATTGTACTAGTAAACAAAATGGTTTCCATAGTATTCTGAGCTTGCATCTCCATGTTTGAGGATGTGCCCGTCGTTATGAGGGCCATTGTCTCTTACTGTCCCTCAATTTTTTTTTATACTTGTATTTTATTCATTTTGTAGAAATACACTGTACATACATTTATCCCATACAAGGAGCAGCATACGTGATACTTTCTATTAAAAGAAAACATTACAGATTATACAGGAGCTCGTATCCCTTGCTTATTTCCTATAAAGGAGGGCAAACAAAATATATCACCACCAGTATATACTTCAAAAATGCTGTGTGTCAAGAACCCAAAAGCCCATGACCTTTATGTATTATTTAAATACACAACATGTGTACCAAATTCCCTATACCCAAAAGGGTTATTTGGTGTCATGGAAATTCCTCTATGAACTGCTAACATTAAAATTTATGCAGTCGTTGAATACAGTCTCAGTAAATATGACTGAACTAGCTCTGAGTCAGAACTTACTAAAGTGTTCTCAGCAAAGTCTCATTGTGCAGGTGGTACAACAGTTACTTCTGACCCATTTAATACTGCTTCAAATAGAGGGAATAGTCCCTAAAATAGCATAAACTCTCAACATAAAGCTCCCTTATTATTTTACAAGGGAAATGCACTTAGCCCTCTAAAGCAGTAACCTGCAGATTTCAATCTCTTATAAAGAATGAAAAAGATCTTCCTACCCAATGTATTACAATAAAAGTGATAACTTGGAGAGTAGTAGGGAAAACGTCTCCCAAAAGTTAACTTTACTTGTAATAATAATGTCCCAGCAGCAGAATAATGGCATAAAGTCCGATACAACCAGTCAATTTTTCAGGTAGCTTCCTCTCCTCCTTCTAATGTCTGATCCCTCTGGCTTTCATGGCGGTCACCATCTTCGCTGCCCATTTCCCCACGTTCGATGGATCTGTAAAAATATAAATTTTACTGTCCTGGATAACTCCTAGTTTTGCCGGGAACTGTACTGTATGTGGTATGTCCATCTCTCTAAGTTTTGCCCTGACGTTGTCAAATGTTTTTCTCCTAAGTCGAGTGGCATAAGAGATGTCAGGAAACAGATGCACTGAGGCACTTTCAAACATTAATGGCCCATATATTTTTGCCAGATTGAACAAACGATCCCTCGTTGCCATGCTATCAAGCACCACCATCAAAGTCCTTGCTAATTCAGCTGGCGGCTTGGAGTGATGAGGCAGACGATAGGCTTTAATTATCAAGAAATCTTCATCGGGTAAATGTGAACAAAACTGGTCTATTAGCCAGTCTTTCATGAAGAGTCGAATGGAATCTCCCACGCAGTCTTCTGGCATGCCTACAATTCTCAAGTTCTGGCTTCTAACCTGATGTTCTAATATTTCTAGTCTGTTATTAATATGCTGATGCTCCTTGGCCCTCTGTAAAGTTGTGCGTTGGCATACAGTGGAATGCCACTTTGTTTCTTCGATTTCACTTTCTTTTTGAGGTTTACTATTTGTTCCTGAAATTTCTGAATGAGTTTGCACCTTTCACATACAAGTTCTTTTACTTCCACTCCCTTCTGGCTCCTTCTGCATTTTGTGCACTCCACCCAGCTCCCCTCTTGTTCTGCGTCACCTGCTACAATTAGGATTTCTTGTTTTGTGATTACAAGGTTTCAGGCCCCTCTCATCCATCCGTCCCAGCAAACAAGGGCAGACACACGTAACTGCGCACTTGCCTCTGCATGTGTTACCACTGCTTGCACTTACAGACGCTCACTAGGGTCTGCCTCTCATCTTCGCTGACCGAAAGTGCCGCAGGCAGTACTTCCGGTTTCATAAAGGTACCACGAACAGCTACAACGCTGTTTAAACACTGCTGCCCAAAGTTATTCTGGCTTGCTGCACCCACTAATAAGGGTATTTAACCCTCCAAATACCCTGGGGGATCAGTTTTGCAGTTAGAAGTTCCCCTAGAGCTCCTCCTTCCCACAATGCAGTGAACCCTCCCAATCAGTAGGCTTACAGTGAAGACAAACTGAGTGAGAGACACTACTTTTTTGGGAAGTTTTCTATTTTTAAAAGTCACACTAAGTATACTGAGCACATCACAAACAGTACAGATATTTATCTTAAAATAACCGACAAGCACAGTTTTGCCATCAAATCCTCTTGCTGTAGCTGCAGACACTTTCTAGGCATTTGTCTTTCATTCTCACCAACCAGAAGTGCCGCGGGGGATACATCTGGTTTTGCGAGGGTGCAACAAACAGCCAAAATGCTATTTAAACACTAAGTTATTCTGGCTTACTGCAGCAACTAATAGTGTTTTTTTTTTTTTACATTTGTATTTATGTGCCTTGCCGGTCAGCCCCCATCCAACCGACCCCTCCCACCCCCCAAGCCCCGTCCACCGGAATTACTGGCACTTACCTTACCCAGCCGAGGAGCTGCGCCTGCAGGGAGTCAGTCTTCATCCTGCTGATCGGCATATTTTTCCTCTGATTTTCTCCCAGAGGCCCTGGGAGTATGCATGCATGCGCCTGTACAGCCCTGGTTCTGACCCCTTTCCCCCAACCCATGGCCTAATGCCTAGGCACCCTCGGGCCCATGCCACCCCTAGCCTCCACTGGGGGTCGCCATCAGTCAAGGGATGCCACACTCCCTCCCCGGAGAGAAGAGCTTGCCTGCCGGCTGCTCTTTCCAGCTCCGCCCTCCCCCTTGACCTCCGATGGCCCGGGCTCGTTCCCAAACCCGGGTCACCGGCGTGGGTCACCTCAACCCTCTACGCCACTGGTCCAGCCAATAAAGGTGTTCTTTAAACAGTAAAAAAGATACATTTGCTTTCTGTTCTATAAAAATAATTAGGTATAAATCCACTTACTTCTGAGTACTGTTTGCAAGTGGTCTGTCTTTTAACATCTCCTGTATTAAAATCAGAAAAAAACATAGTTGTTTTATGGAAAGACGTGGCTTTATAAGTTTAATGTTTTGTAGATATGCAAATGAACACAGTTTTAAACTATGAGTGGCAAACGTTTTCACAATTTGCTAGCATTCAAACAATACTGTATAAAAGGGGTCTCAGAAATGCTGTAACCTCATTGGCTGTCAGCATTCCGAGAGTCTCACATTTATCTCTGTTACACAGTTATGTACCAAGGTGCATGAATTCTTTCTGTCAGCATTCTATTCCCTAGCACAGCTGCATGACTGGAATGATGCACTCTGATTCTGAACCAGCATTCTTAAAGCAGCAGTATTTGTTAGTCACCAGGCTGTTGTTTTTTTTCCAGCAATAATGTTTTTTCTAGTAAAAATACAAAAAATCTATTTCTCTGTTTGCTTTCATTCCTCAAGAAAGAAACAGGATTTCAAAATTTTTAAAACATTTCTGCTCCCGTGACACACTGACCATGAAAAAATAAAATTTCCTGGTATACTGCTGTGCTATTTATCATCATAAACATGTGGTATCATCATCAGATTGCATCCACAGTATAAATCAAGTACAGTATGTACATTCAACAGGTAGCCTCGGCAGAAGAGAGAGAGAGATTTAAAAATTGCGAGTGGCAGACCTCTTTCATGAGTCCATACAAAATTGGCTATAAAAACTGTTTAAAAATATCTAAGAACACACACACACAAAAACATTGATGAAGAATCTGAGGATGTCAGTACTGCTGTATTTCTAAAAAGCTACATGGTGATATGTTTTGCCGTCTAGCAAATACGGCTGCTTTAAACAGCTGGTGGATGAAAGAATAGTTAACTTACCGTAACAGTAGCTCTTTGAGAGAATCTCCTCCATTGAGTCGCATCATGGAACTGAGGCTGTCTGGGTCAGAACCACCTGTAAATTTTTGCTAGCTGGGGCTACCCATGTTGATGTGCCTCATCGTCACATGTATAATGTGGGCGTCCCTAGCATGCCTTAGTTCCCCTCCAGGGACAAGCTTTGGGGATCATCAGATCAGCAGAAACTGAAGCAAGTAGGACTAAACTGGGATAAACAGCTGTGACTCAGAGGAGGAGATTCTCTCGAAGATCTACTGTTGCGGTAAGTAACTATTCCATCTTCTTCAAGGACATCTCCCTCCACCGAGCCACATCATGGAACAATTTCCAAGCTGTACCAATGCACTGAGGGAGGAAGGAAGAATCTAAGGACTCTGAATAAAGAGGCCATGCAGGACAGTAAGGCCAAAGCTGGCACATCTATGAGAGACAATGACCAGACTGTAATGCTTAGTAAATGTATGAACAGTACTACTCCAAGCGGCAGCAGCAGACACATTGTGAAAACAAGTCATACGGCTAGCCACCTTGCATGTGCAGTAAGCATGGACAGAACTAGGAGGCTGCTTACCATGCTTCCAGTGACAGAAAGAAATACAGCAGGCTAACCATTTTGGAAAGGCCCTGCTTTGTAATAGGGGAAACTATCATTCTAGTGGGAAAAAGCCACAAATAGCCAAGAGGATTTGCTACAATCCTGTACCAAAGCTCTGTTCTACAGATGTTCAGCATATGCAGATGACGTTCCTCATTATTTGTGGGAGTCAAGAAATTAACAGGAAGGTCAATGGTCTGATTTAGTGCTCACTCAAACACAACCCTTTGTAGAAAACGGGGACTGGTATATAATGTAATCATATCCTTGTGAAAAGTAAGAAAGGTAGGACCTGCAACCAGAGCCTGCAAGTCAGATGTGTGTCTACCAGATGTCAAAGTCACTAGAAACAGTGTCTTCCAAGAAAGTAAGTGCAGTTCACAAGTAGTAACAGGCCTGAAGGGAGGTACAGTAAGGGTCTCTAGAACCAAATTAAAGTCCCACATCAGAACCTGCAGGAAACTTCAAGCTGAGCCACCATTTTGCCATTGGTGAGGGCATAAAAAGTAGACAATGCAGTCAAGCGGACCTTAAAGAGGACAGGAAAGGATTTCTAAGTAGCAGTTGTTTATAATGTTCTTATTTTCAGAAACAATATTCATACCCCTAAATGACCCATATGTAATGTTTTCTGAATAAAATGCAATGTGAAAAACTGTATGTAGCCATGTTTTCTTTTCATGGGCTGCATTCTGCTACAGTTCTCTTCATGGAATCTGTGATTTGGAGTTGTGTTACAATTTGTGTACTGAACTCTAAACATGGTTCTGATAGGTCCACAGCTCATGCTTAACATTCTGTGCACAAACAGTGACATACTAAAAAACTCCAAATTACTGGTTCCAAGAAGAGAACAAACAGAATGCAGCCCATAAAAGAAAAGAAAAAAAAATTGAAAACACAGTTGTTCACATCAGTGTTTATTCAGTTATAGTTAAATATGGATTATTTGGAGGTATGTATTTAATTTCTGTAAATAGAAGCATTACTACTGGTGCCACTTATACATATTTCCTGTCCCCTTTAATGGAGGAATACCCAAGGCCGGAGTCCGTAAGAACAAGAGGTAGTCCAGCACTAGACTGACCGGATACTTAAAAGGATACAGTTGATGGGCAGTACACCAGACTGTAAAATGTTTCTATTTCTGCAAGTAGATGTATTGTGTAGATGGCTTCTAAGCCATAAATAGAACAGCTGCAACTGCTGGGGAAACCCCAAAGGGGAGAGCTCTACATTCTCGGGAGCCAGGGGTACAGGTGCAGGGATTGAAGATACAGCGCACTACAGCACCCTGCTCCTGTGAAAGAAATCCTGCTCGTAGAAGTAGTAGGATGGGGTTCCACTGCCAACAGCTACAGCAGAGGAAAACAAATATGTCTCAACCAGTGTGGGACCAGCAGAATCAGGGTAGACAACTCGGCCCTCAACTTGACCAGAACAGGAGAAAGGTATACAAGAGCCTCCCTTTCCAAAAGGGGGGACAAAACACCTTGTCAAACAAGTCAAGGCTTTGGAGTATACAAGCAGAAATGCAGCAGTTTTGCACTGTATGGAGACATATTAAGGTCTATATCCGGTTAAGCCCATTTTAGAAAACAGTCATCCATGATGGCGTCCAAGATCTCCCCATTCATGGCAGAGTGCCCAGGATGGACTTAGACAATCCACATGGGTGTTGAGGGTACTGGGCAGGAAGACAGCTGAGAGGAACATGTCATGCTCCAGGGGCCCAGTGCCAGACTCTTATCACACCTCTCTGCAGAGAGGATACGAGTAGACTCCGTCATGATGGTTAATGTAACACATCACCAAAATGTTGTCTGTATGGATCAGCAGATGATAACCTGGAAGGAGGGTGGTGAAGGTCTGCAGGCCAAGTAGAACAGCCCTCATTTCTAGAGTGTGCTGTGCAGAACTATATCCAAGGGGGAACACTGGTCCCAAGTCCAGAAGGGGCCCAGATGAGCTCCCCAAACTAAAGGCATCGGTCATCATCATCAGGAGAGGGTATGGACAGAGAAAGGGGGATCTTGTCTCGAGGTTGAAGCAAACCAACTACCAGAGCACGGGAGCAATAGAGTGAAGGGGTCACTGCAATGAGACACTCCAGCTTGTTGGAATGCTATGCCAATTGGGCACAGAGGAATCACTGTGGAATCCTCATGTGCAGATGCACCAGCAGGACAGTCAGAATGACAGTAGCAATGAGGCCTGTGAGATGTAAGAGGCATCTGTCTGAGACACAGTCACTGGAAGAGACCAGTTGAGCCAGGGCAACAAGTACGAACGAGATCTGTGTCCAGAAAAGCTCTTATATACTGAGGACACTGGCATGGAGTGAGAACTGACTTCTGCTTGTTCACCAGAATACCCAACTGTTCAAATATATGTCTGGTTCAGAATAGTGTGTATACTATGGCATCCTTCGACAGGGCCTTCAAAAGCCAGTCATCGATGTATGGGAAGACATACAGGCCTTCACAATGGAGGGCAGCTGCAACTGCTGCAAAGCATTTAGTAAAGACACACAGTGCAGACAACAAACCAAAGAGCACGACATGAAATGATAATGTGAGCTCTGAAGCATGAACTGCAGGTACGTTCTGTGAGACTTGTGAATTCTGATATGGAGGTAGGCATCCTTCATATCCAGAGAAACCATCCAGTCCACTTTCAATAGCAGGAGGAGGAGGAGGGACTGCAGAAATCAGTAGGAAAGCACAGCAGGATTCTGGGGTATATTGGGAGAGGGATTTCTAGCAGGAGAAAGGAGCCGGTGCTGCTGTTGTATTGCTCATTGGTGAGACTCCACCTGGAGCACTGTGTCTTAGTTCTGGAGGTCGTACCTCTGCAAGGACACTGAAAGGGTGGAAGTGGTACAGAGAGGAACAACCACAATGGCAAAGGGGGTGTGACAGGGTTGAATAAGATGCTGTCCCATTTGTTATGCAGGAGTTAAAACGCAAAGATATGTTCTGTCCTCTCCTTACTGTCTCTTGTCTGTCTGGTTGGCCAATCAAATGTTCTCGTGAGACCTAAGAACTGATCATGCTGACGGTCTCACAATTCTTCGCCTCTCGCTATCTCTGCCTTCACTTGCTGTTTCTGCCTTTTCTTTCCCCTTGCGAATCTGTGTTTATAAAAATATATGCAAATTTTTGTGTGAAACTATAAGTAATACTGGGATCCCTTAGTTTGAAACTATATATAGTTACACTGTTGAAATGATTGCAAAAAGCCACTTGGAATTTAGGGGGTTACCCTTGACATGCAGCACAAACTCTTTTGCAGAGTTGTCAACAAGAGCCCAGTTCTGGGACACCATGTACTGTTTTGTTGCACCTGCAAGGAAGGAAACTGACAAGAACATTTTCTGAGAAAACAGAATGTTTTCTTGAGTTCCCAGGCAAAGCCTTATAAAAAGAGCAGCAATACTTTTGCTAGAGAGAGGCTGAGAAACTGAGACTTGGAATTTGAGATATCCTCAGGCAAAGGACTTTGTTTTCTGTGTTGTACTGCCTTTGTAAATAGTTATATCGAATATTTTTTATTTTACTGTTATTGGAAAAAATAAAATGCTACATACAAATTTTATACCTGCTCCTGGTCTTCCTATGCTTCCTGACCTGTGCCTCGACGACAGTGAGGTTGCATGAGAAGCCATATTTAAGAAAGGCTGCAGGAACTCAGCATGCACTCCTTGGAAGACAGTAGAGCTCGAAGGGACATGAATGAAACATACAAGTACTCCACAGGAGTGAACAAGGTGCAAGTGGAGGGTCTATTTCAGAGAAAGGAAGACAGTAAAACAAGGAGGCATGCAATGAAGCTATGAGGGGGAAGGTTTTGGAGAGACGTGTGGAAATACTTCTTTACGCAAAGGGTAGTGGATGACAGGAACAGCTCTGCCAGAGGAGGTAGTGGGGGCAAAGACTGTGGGAAGCTTCGAGCATGCATGGGAGTAGGCACAGAGGCATATTAGGTAGAGGAATAGGGGAGGGAGTGACACCTATGACCAACTAGGGTCAGTGGTGATGGAATAGGCAGGTACAAGAGGCAGACTGGATGGGCCTAAGGTCCTTTTCTGCCGACAAACATCTATATTTCTATATTAGACAGAGCATTCAAAAACACTTGTATTCTAAAAACAGATTAAGGCTTCAAAGGTCTAGGAGAGGCCTTAAATTCCCAATCCATTTTGGCACTGGGAAATATCAGGAATAGTAGCCCTGGCTCATTTCTGCAACTGGGATAAGCTCTATGGCCCTCTTGCTGATGAGGATTTGAACCTCCTCCAGAAGGAGAGCAAGATGTCCCGGAGGATAAGAGCTGGGTAAAGGAGGGTGCACCAGAGGAAAAGAGAGGAGGTCTAGGGCATGTCCTCGCTGAATTTCCTCAGGCACCAAATAGTCATCTCCTTCCCCTTTGATAGGAAGAGGGATATTAAACCTCCCACTAGTTTTCCTGGGGCACCAAAGATGGAGTATGAGGTGGAGAGTCAGAAAGTGCCTTGGGCTGTGGGAGTGCCGCTGATACTGCTCCCTTGGTGAGCCTGACAAGGGTAACAGGAGGCAGATTTGCTTGAGTTGGGAAGATCTGGGGTTGCTGAGAGCCATGGCAAGGGCCCCTTGAGTAACTGGTTATATGGGCATTGGGCCTGCAAAAAGAGCCCCTGCCTCTACCCCAGGGTTTAGGGTTCAGTCTGTGCACAGACATCAGGTAATTTTGGATGTCTTAAGGTCTCACAGGGCTGACTCAATGTCAGTACCAAAAAAATGCTTTCTTCTAAAAGGGAGCATTAAGGACTGACTATTGTACATTAGAAGCAAAGTCAGTGACACCCAACCAGAAGTGATGGCACAGGAAATACTGGAGGCAGTCACACTTGAGGCACCATAGGCAGATTTTAACAGATGCTTGCCAACTTCTAGGCCATTAGCAATCATTTTCTGGACCATTATCTTATCAGGGGCCCTCCGGCAGCTTTTCAGTCATGGTGGTCATAGACCTCCACAGGAAATGTTGATATTTAATTGTCTATACCCGGTAACCGGCAACCCTAAATCCAAGAGATGCCAAAGCAAATGTTATTTTTCCCACAGTATAAAGTTTTCTTGACTCCTAATCAGGAGGAAGAGAGCTCATGTGTTTTGGAACCTTGGTCCTGTCATGGGCAGCCATAAGAAAAAAATTACTCACCTTAGTAATGTTGTTTCTTCTAATGGAGCCTTGCTGTATTCTGACTATTGCAGTGATATCCAACCTTTGAACTGCCCCGGAGAGGAAAGAGTTAACTTTCCATGCAAGGCATGGAACGCTGAGCTCGAGCTCAGTTGAGACTCTGTCTGTTGTTGTTTGAACCCAAACCACCAGATCTTTACGAGCTAAACTCACTGGGCGTCCTGTGTGGAAACTGTAAACTTACACTAGCCAACTGGCAACTAAATCTAATAAAAAGGTTTTTGGTTCCAAGGCAAAGACTCAAGTTAGAAACCCAAAAACAAAACACAACACATACCCAAAATAAGAGGGTGAGAAAGGGGCACCTCTAGGGTGCCAACACTGTTCTTGCCCACCCACATCCCAAAACCCAGGTTCTGAGAGGGAGGCGGGGGAGGTCAGAATACAGCAAGACTCCATTAGAAGAAACAACATTACTAAGGTGAGTAATTTTTTCTTCAAACAACATGAAGTCTTGCTGTATTCTGACTATTGCAGACTACCAAGCAGTACCTCCATGGAGGAGGGACAGAACCTACTTTGGGAACAGACTCTGAAGCACTGCTGTGCCAAACCGAGCATCACTCCTAGCCTGGATATCCAGAGAGTAATGCTTGGTGAAAGTATGTACTGTTTTCCAGGTAGCTGCTTGACAAATCTCTAAGATAGGAATATCCCTGGCAGCAGCCAAGGAAGCAGCTGTACCTCTGGTAGAGTGAGCCCTCAGGCCTGAGGGTGGGATCCTACCTAATTTTTCATAGCAAAATTGTATACAAGAGACAATCCACCTGGCAATAGATCTCTTAGAGGCAGGTTTTCCCTTACCAACCTCACCATAAGTGAGGAACAGTTGGAGGGAGTCAAACCTGTGACCCTTGATGCGCTCTATGTAGTAGCTAAGGGCCCTTTTCACATCTAAGCTGTGCAGCCTCCTCTCCCCAGAGAAGGAATGGTCAGTGAAGAAAACACGAAGAGACAGAGACTGGTTAAGATGGAAATCTGAAACCACCTTAGGCAAAAACTTCCTATTAGTCCTGAGGACCACCTTATCTCTATGGAAAGAGATAAAATCAGGCTCCACTGACAGGGCCTGTAACTCACTTATGCATCTGGCAGAAGTAATGGCTACCAAGAACACAGTTTTCCAAGTCAAGTACTTAAGCTCTGCAGAGGACAAAGGCTCAAAAGGGGGTTGCATAAACTGAGCAATGCAAACATTAAGGTCCCAAGCAGGGGCAGGGTCCCTGAAGGGAGGATTGGTATGCAGCAATCCCTTGAAGAATTTACAGAATACAGGATGCACTGAAAGGGAAGAGTGCTTGCCTGCTGACAAGAAGGCAGAGACAGCTGCCAGATGCACTCTAAGTGTAGCTGGTCTGAGTCCCAAGCTATTGAGATGAACCATATAGTCAAGGACTGTAGGCAACCCAGCAGACTCTGGAGAAATATGCTTCCCAGAGCACCAAACAGTAAACCTTTTCCATTTGGAGTTGTAGGTCTTTCTGGTGGAAGGCTTTCGAGAAGCCTTTAAAATATCCAGAACACCTTGAGAGAGATGCAAATCAGCAAACTCTAACTCTTCAAGAGCCAGGCCTTGAGATTGAGAGATTTGAGATTCGGATACCAAACCCTCCCCTGAGAACATGTTAACAGGTTGTAATTCCTGGGAAGAGACAGGGGAAGGTGGACTGCTAAGGACAGCAAGAGAGGATACCAGGGCTGTCTGGCCCAGTCTGGAGCAATCAGAATCACTTTGCAGGGTTGAGACCTGATTTTGACTAGTACCTTGAACAGGAGAGGGAAGGGGGAAAAGCATACAGGAACTTCCCTTCCCAATTCAGAACTAGGGCATCCAGGGGGACTGAGCCCAACACTGGGGGCCTGCAGCAAAAAAGAGGAAGTTGGTGATTGTCTGGGGCTGCAAAAATATCTATCTTTGGGGTGCCCCATCTGGAGAAGATCACCTTCAAAATCAGGGGATCTAGGGACCATTCGTGATGGCCCTGAGATATCCTGCTGAGAGCTTCTGCCAGGACATTGTCCTTCCCTGAGAGGTGCACTGCTATCAGAGAGGTTTTCAGGGAATAGGCCAGAGACCACAACTTCATTGCCTCTGTGCACAAGGCCGTAGACCGAGTGCCCCCTGCTTGTTGATGTACCACATTGTGGTGGTATTGTCTGTCCTGATCTGAACTACTTTGTTCTGAACAGACTTGGAAAAAACTTGAAGTGCTAGAAACACTGCTCTGAGTTCTAAGAGACTGATGTGAAGCAGAGATTCTTGAGGTGACCACAACCATTGGGTGGTCAGATCCCCCAAGTGGGCTCCCCAGCCCAAGAGGGAGGCATCTGTGGTAAGGATTAGAGAATGAGATTGAGTGACAAAGGGAACTCCTTGCCTTAGGTTGTCCTGATCCTGCCACCATTGCAAAGCCTGGATCAGGGTTCGAGTCACTGAGATTAGCTTGGTCAGAGAATCCTTTCTCTGGGACCAGAAGGCTCTTAAGTGGAACTGAATGTCCCTCATCTGAAATCTTGCTCCTTGGACCACTGCTGTAAAGGCAGCCATGTGGCCCAGGAGCTGCAGAAAATGCCTTGCTAGTCGAGACACCTGGAGGGTGAATGAAGAGGCCAGTGTAACAAGGGTCCTTGCCCTGTCCAGGGGAAGGAAGGCTCTTGCCTTTATTGTATCCAGCTCTGCCCCTATGAAGGTGAGGAGCTGCACTGGCTCTAGAACTGACTTTGAAAGATTCAGAAGGAATCCTAGAGAAGTGAGCAGTTGCTGAGTTATCTGTAGGTGTGACTTGACTTGGTCTGGAGACTGACCTACTATGAGCCAGTCGTCCAGGTATGGAAAGATGGAGATCTTTTTTCTCCTTAGGAAAGCAACCACTACTGCCAGGCATTTTGTGAACACCCTTGGAGCTGATGTTAGGCCAAAGGGCATTGCTCTGAATTGATAGTGGCCTGAGGGCAACTCGAACCTGAGGTACTTTCTGTGGGAGCATCTGATGAGAATGTGAAAATAGGCATCCTTGAGGTCCAGGTAAACTAGCCAGTCCCTTGGCCTTAGAGAGGGTAGAATTATTCCCACAGTCACCATTCTGAACTTTGGCTTTAAAAGGTGCTTGTTTAAATATCTGAGATCCAGGATGGGCCGCCATTCTCCTGTCTTTTTGGGAGTTAGGAAGTACCTGGAGTACAATCCTTTTCCCTTGTGTAGGGGTGGAACCCTTTCTATGGCTCTCAGAGCCAAGAGGGAAGAGACCTCTGCCTCTAGGGCAAGGGCCTCTGAAGGATTTGCAGGTGGAAAGGATCTGGTTCTCACCTTGGGAAATTGTTTGAAGCTGAGAACCAGTCCCTGGCTTACTACTTCCAGGACCCATTTGTCTGATGTTAAAGACATCCAGTCCTGGACAAAGTAAGCCAGCCTGCCCCCTACAGGTGGTGGAGAATCGGCCCCGGCAAACCCATCAGGATGCCTGTTTGGCAGGGGCTTTAGGCTGAGGGGTGGTAGCAGGCCTGCTTGTACCCCATCTGCCTCTCCCTCTGAAGAACCCCCTCTGGGCAAAGGCGGAAGAGGAGGCCTGGGCTTGGTAGAAAGGCCTATGAAAAGGCCTGCCCCTACCCCTGGAATGCTGCCTCTGGGGAGTGGCTTGCCTTTCCTTGGCCTGAGCACTCCTATACCACCGTCCTGTATTCATCCATTTTCTTCATGTAGTTCTCTGTCTGCTCCCAACAGAGAATTACCAACAACAGGAAAATCCATGGCCTTAGTCTGGGTATCCTGAGACAGGCTAGTACATCTGAGCCAAGCCGTCCTACGAAGGGCCACAGATGTAGCCATGACTCTAGATAAAACATCATTGGAGTCCACTGCAGCATGAAATTGCACCTTGGATGCCTCAATACCATCTGCAGCCACCTGCTCCAGCTCCTTGGCAAGCAGGCCAGGGACCTGTTTAGCTAGAGCCATCACAGTGTCCCATCTAGACTTCTGGTGTCTAGCTGTACAGGCCATATAATTAGCCTGCCGGAGTCCCAAAGATGCTGCCATGTACTGTTTCTTTGCCATGGCATCATTCCTCCTGGAGTCCTTATCTGGGGGGTGTGAAGCCAAGGGTATATTTGCCTTATCACAGGCAGCAGCCTGCACTACCCCAACATGGCTGCACTGCTGGGAAAGGAACTCCGTATCTGAGCCTGAAAGAGTATACCTCTTGTCCATTCTCTTGTCCACAGGAGGTATAGAATCAGGAGTCTTTAAAATTTTAAATGTCTGTTTCCCAAAAGATTTATGGAGGGGAACAGACAGCCTCCTGGACTCTGGGATGTCCATCATCTCAACATAATCAGGCTCCTCCTGATCCTCTACTGCTTCCTCCATAGGAAGCTGAAGAGTTTCAGCCACTTTTTTGTAAAACAAAGTGGGAAGGGGACTCAGAAAGCCTAGGAGGAGAAACCCCTGAAGGTCTGTCTGGGGAGATGTCCGGGTCAATGGGCACATCCAGACTTTCATAATCATCATCACTATCCTCATACTCTCCCTCCTTCCTCCTCCTCTGGTTCATAAAAATCCTCTAAGTTATAATCCGGAACCGCGGGAACCGACCGAACTGAGCCCCTAACCGATGGTGCCGGTTCGGTCGGAACCGGAGTTAGCGATTGAACAATCCTTATCGCTTTGGCTATTTCATCAGTGGTCGGAGAAAGAACTTGTGGATCCGAACCGGCTGACTTATCCCTTCTTTTTCTTTTAACTGGAACAGACTCCTCAGAGTCGGTTCTCCTTTTGCCCGAAGAAGTTTCGCCCTGGTCAGAGGGCATTCCTTCTGGTTCGGTTGGAACTGAACTGGGCTGGCCATCCGGGTCAGCGGACTTTTGGCCTCCCTTTCCCTCAGACTACCTACTCTCTTTTCCAGGGTAGCTGTGGGAAAACTTTTGCAAATCTGGCAGTCTGAATCGAGGTGGTCAAACCCCAGACAATAAACACAGGTGGTGTGGGGGTCAGCCTTAGCAAAGGCTTCCCCACACACACACTACAGTGTTGAAACCCAGTGGGTCCGGTTTTTCTCTTGGGTTTCTCAGACATGGCCAGTCCTAACCAAACTTACCCTTTTTTCGGCAATCCATCAGGCAAGACACCATTATCGGTTCCTGACCGTGTTACGGGTCGTGGAAAAAAACGTAATGAACAGGCTCATGGTATGCTGATCTAGCAAATAAATGGACCTTAACTGTGGAATACTGCAGGCCAGCATCAGAAAGGTCCAGCAAGTACTAAAGAACCTTGTCAGGTGGACACCAAAAGGGGTCCATACAGGTTTAGAAGCACCAGATGGAAAATCTTTTCCACTTGGCTGCATGTCTTAGTGGTGGAAGGTTTACATGAGCCAAACGTACTTCAGAGACCGTCTGAGATATATTATATCTGTTCACTTCTCTAACTCTTCAGGGGCCAGGCCTGAAGGTGAAGGGAGTGTACAGTAGGTTGGGATAGGCCAGCTGACCCTGCTGTGTCAGCAAGTCCATCCTGACTGGCAGAAAATACAGGTTACTCACCTGTAACAGGAGTTCTAGGAATGGTATATGTTGTTCATCCACACTTATTGGCAGGTCCCTTGCCGCTTTAAATCTTGCCGGAAGGTCTTCAGCTGGCTCCTCCACCCACCCGGGTGGTAAAACTCTCGGCTCCATGTCGCAGAATCTAGCCGCTGGAAGCCAGGTTGTCTGCCGGCCGGGAGGCCGGGTGGCATATGGATGAACAACATATACCATTCCTAGAACTCCTGTTACAGGTGAGTAACCTGTATTTTTAGGGATATGGATATGTTGTTCATCCACACTTATTGGCAGACTCCTAGCAGTTCTCCGGTAGGAGGGAGGCAAGGCGCACACCCCTACTTAGGTAGAAAGACTGGAGAACCGAGGCCCCGACACGACCCAAGGTCAATGTGGAAGGGGAACGGTAAAGCCTGCTTCCGAGCAGAAGCCCTGCGGATATCCTGGACCGGAGGGTCCTTGGAAGCAGCCACCGATGCAGCGGAAGGACGGGTTAAAAAGAGCGCTTATCCCTCTGGGAGGCTCCATGCCCGCCCACCTAAAGTGGAGACCTTGCAGGGGTGACCCGCCCGCTCGTCTTCCACTGGGCTGCAATCTGCCAGATGCGGCTTCAGCGAAGGTGATGAACAGCTGGCGAACCTCTCCCGAACTTTAGCTCTACGCTCTCACGAGGTGAGCGTTAAAACGGTTCCCACGGAACCTGAATATGGCCTCCGAGGTGTGAATGGGGATAAACCCCGGCAGAGGCAATACCCCCGAAGGGAAGACTCCGCCACCGCCTCCGGAGGAACTTCGGGTGGGGCACAGGACAACCTAGTCCCTGTGGAAGACCGGATAGGGAGGTTAAAGGAGCGCCTGGAACTCTCCCAGCCTTCTGGATGGCGGAGTGGCCCCAAGAAGGTGTTCTTCTACAACAGGTGGGGAACGCACTGTGCAAGGTTCGGATGGCTTGCTCATGGAGCTAAGCCCATACCAGCAAGGATCCCAGAGAACGGGATACTCTCCCAAAAAGGGAGGCGATCGAGGCCTAGAAGTGCCAGACCACCTTCTACGTACCACCAGCTACCCTCCGGCCCGCGCCCGGAAGACAGTGGTGACCGCAGAAGCACCCAGAGGGTCATCGACCGAAGCCCTGGTCTAAGGATGGACCGCATATGGTCCGGAATGCTATGCCCAGGGGACGTGGAAGAGCACACGCCCCTATCCCATCATCGGAAGAAGGAAACTTCTCCCAAAGGACAAGCATCTTGGCCGACTTCTTGCAGGACGCCTCGGGTCGAGGGGACCTTGCCGAAGACCCTAGGCCTGGCCCCTAGCCGCACAGGGACGGCCAACAGGTGCAGGGATTGAAGGTCCAGATGGATAACCTTCCCCTGAAAAGGAAAGACAGGACCGGCGGACTAGAGACCGTCTCGGGAGCCTGGGGCTGAGACTGAGGAGAGCTGGATACCAGCACTGGCAATCCAGTCTGGGGCTACCAGCATCATTTGCGCCAAATCCCTCCTCACCTTGCCCGTAGGTCAAGGGAAATGGGGGAGAGGCACGGAGGAGCCCGGGGTCCGTGGCCCCGATGGCATCCCCTACAGCAAGCCTTGCTGAGGGGCGGGCAAAAAAACAGTCTCGGCCTAGTATTCTCCCCAGAGGGAAAAGGGAGAAGATCCTGTGCTACCCCCGGCAGGGGAGACACTCATGAGGCGCAGCCTATGCCCGGCTCAGGGCCACAGCCAAGGAATTGGGCTCCTGCCATGAAATGGCTAGGAAGCCTCGACTGCACAACCGCCCAATGCGGAGAACCTCCTTGCACCGAGACAAGGGGATAGACCAAACCTGGCGGAGTAGGTAGCACATGGTCTTGGAATAGTCCAACTTGGACTTAGACCACTAGACCCCGTACAAGCGGAGCGAGCGGTGCCGGCTAATCGGACTGTCTGTCTCCAGCGAGCAGGAAGGACATCGGGACTCGCAAGAGGACCAGAGGCGACGCATTCAGTATTCCCCAAGATGGGCACCCCACCCATCCGAGAAGCATCGGTCGGAGAAGACTGGCAACCTCAGGGCAACAAGCAGGATAGTCTCCTGCCGGGTTAGAACGGTCCAAGGAGCGTTCTCCAACTCCTGGGCTGTAAGTCATGAACTGGTCCACGGGACACAGCGTTGGTGACCTCTGGCTGGCCCTCCCACTAAGGGAAGGCCGCCCTGAGGCCCAGGAGGAGCAGGAGGTCCTGGCAGGCGTAATTTCCCGCCAACCCGACCGGCAAGGAGGAAGAACCTCACCCTGTTACGCCCGAGCTGAGCTCGACTCAAAGTCGAGCTTAGTCCCAAGAAGCTTCACCGCTAAGATACGAGTTCCACTTGGCTCCAAAACGGAGACCAGTCTGCCTTCCGGGTGGGTGACATCCGGACCTTCCATGCCGCAGAGACTGCTGAGAAAGGAAGTGTAGGAACTCGTAAGCAGCTCCCCCGCAAGAAGGGGTGGAGCCTCCCCCAAAAACGGACGGAACGAGGAGTAGGTACATTCTGTAGACCAGGAAACAGCTACACGCCACGTTCTGAAGATGGAATGTCTGCAGAAGAGAGACCATCCAGGCGTGCGGGAGGATGGGCGCAAGCCCCCGTCCATAAGAGACCAGGAATACCTGGACGCAAACCCAGGGTTGAATGGGGGGGGGGTCCACGGCCTTCCTGATCATCTCTAACTAGAGAGCCAGGCATGTCGGACGACCGACACAGGGGCAGTGAACTCAAAATCCCTGTGGGGCAATGGCTCAAAGGGGATCCGCTCGCAACTTGCGACAGGATCCACCCTAAATACCTCCAGAACGAGGTGCAGAGCCGTCCCCCCCACGGGAAAACCCGGGCTGGGACGACGGAGCCGGGGCAATGCCCCTTGGCCCGTCACTGAGCAGGCTTAGAGGGGGAAGGAGCCGAGGAGCCCCTCGGTTTCCTGCCTCTCCGCTTCCTTTTGGAGGAAGACGCTGGTTTGGCAACAGGCCGCCCAGCGCATGTCTGCTGGCCCTCATGCTGGGCCAGGGGGGCCCCAGGGCTCAGGGGGCAAAGGGGCTTACGCAAAGGCTGACGGCTGCCCTTGACGAGAGTGACCGAGTCCGGAGTGGCATCGGACTTCTCGGGCCCATGGATGTATCCCTCCACTCCAGGGCCGAAAAAGTCAGTCCCCAAGAAGGGATGTCCGCCAACCGTGCTGGGTTTCCAAGGAGAAGGATGTTAACCTCAGCCACCCCCCGGCACATAGCCACTATGGCGCCACCGATCTAGCACAGAGTCGCCTAGATCCAGAGCCGTCTGGAGCTGCTGCCTCTCCACCGCCTACCCTGGTCCTGCACCTGTCGAACCGTGGTCCATGGTCACCTGGGAGATGAGGAGAACCTCGTCCAGGGAGCCCAAAAGGGTGTGGGAGAAATGTGCCATCAGTGCAACCGAGCTGGCCTGGCGGAGGCCTAAGGAGGGCCTTGGCGTAAACCTTCACGCCCGACATAGTCCATCCTTCTGGACTCCCTTGCCGGGGGTCTGTCCACATCCCCAGCGTTTCCAAGACATTGGAAGCGTCGTCGGTGATACCCCTTCAGCCGAGGGTGCTCCGAGAAACCGGGCAGAGAACCAACCGGGATAGGATACCTCAAGCTACCACAAGCAAAAGGCGCGGGGCAAAGTGAGCGCCGCCATGGCTCCAAGGCTGGGCCCCAATAGCCTCAGCCATTGGGAGGCCTCCATGGGACGAACCCCTTCGATTCAGAATCTCCAGAAGGGTAGGAGCCCGATCGGAGAGCGGCTAAGCTCGATTCAAGTAAACTCTGAGATGAGCTGAAGTAGGCGCTTGAAGGCGTGGGCTGTCGTCACTGGATGTTCCTGGGAAGACCTGGGGTCCTCCTGTCAGGAAACATGGCGAGCCTGCTCCAGGCTCGAAGGGTCTGCAAAAAGCTGCCGCAGGCTCAGAGCAATCTTCGTCCACGGGCGGGCAGGAGTGAGGGACGAGTGACCTGAAGGAGCAGGCCACGGTCCAGCCTGAACTCTGCCGAAGGCGGAGGGGCAGCGAGGGTCGAACGAACAACCGGTCCTGGAGAAGGCTCCTCAACCGATTCGAACGGCTGCCGACCAAGCGGCGGCTGCTTGCTATCCGGAGAATGAATCGGGGTAGACTGAAACCCAGACAACTGCTGTCGCCACATAAGTTCCTCGTAACACCGATGCCAATGGCATCGAAACCGCTCCTCATCCGAGGAGGGGGACGAGGAAAAACAGCAAAGCCACTTAACCCGGTGCCCCGACCGAGAATGCCGAGATCGGCGTGGCTAGACCGAAGGTAGACCGAGACCCAATCCTCGGGGTAACCTAGGGGCGGGCCTGGGAAAGCAGAGGAAACACCGCTCCTCCCTTGGCTCGGAAGAGCGGACCGGGGCTCAGCGACCGAGTGGAGGACAGAGCCTCGACTCCTCCCGGCGGCGGGAAAACGACCTCAGCAGACCCCGAAAGGCGGGTCGAGAGACTCGACAACGTCGATAGGGGTGGCAGCTGACCTGGCGAGGAATACCGTGAGGCCAGAGGCCGAATCGACGTCGGCCGATGAGGGAGGAAAATTCCACTCCCGGTCAGAAGACCCATCGCGGCCCTTTAGCCATAGGCTGAGAGACAGGGCTCCAGGTTCCCTCTCCCTTGGAGGAGAGGGAATGACGAAACTCCCTGAATGAAGCTGAATGAAAGGAATCCAAGGAGAGTGGATAATCTCCGCAACCGAAGGAGAGGGAAGGGGAAACCCCGTTCCTTCCCCAGCAGGATCAGACTGCAGAGAAACAGTCGAAGTGGGCACCCGCTGGTCCGATGGAATCTCCGGAGCGGAAAAAACTACCAGATGTCCGAGCCCCGAACGGGCTGCGTGGTCCTCCGGAGAGCTGACCGAAAGGGCAGAACAAAAGTTGCAAGCCCGAGGATCGTGATCCAAGTCCAGGCAAAAAGAGCACGTGGAGTTCGAATCCCTCCTGGAGGAACTAACCGTATGCTCGGGGCTGGAAAAAGCCATCGCCACAGCGAAGAAGAAAATATCGAAGATTCAAGGACACTTCAATAAATTTGAAGACCAAACTTTTCAGGAACCAGTCAAAAATGCAGAGCACTAAGGAGGGAACCTGAGCTTCCAAGCGGTAAGGAAGATCTGGCGTCATGGGGTGGAGCCGAGAGTTTTACCACCCGGGTGGGTGGGAGGAACCAGTTTGAAGACCTTCCGGCAAGATTTAAAGCGGCAAGGGACCTGCCAATAAGTGTGGATGAACAACATATCCATGTCCCTAGAACCTTGGTTCGCTGACTGAAAGTCTGTTCAGAGGAAACTGTATCTGCTGAGGCCAGCAGAGGGCCACTAGTATCATCATGCCCCCATGCGCCTCAAACACGAGTAACACTCTCTGAATGACAGGGACTGGAGGGATGCATACTGAAATAGATTTTGCCATGACAATCTGAATGCATCTTGACAGAAAACACCACATCCTGGATTTCTGGAGTAGAACTGTGGCAGTTTGGCGTTAGGTTGGGACTCAAAAAGGTCCACATCTGGTGTATCCCACTCATCGAATAGCGATCTTACGATGTCTGATGCCAGTGACCACTCGTGAGGACTGGACTCTGTTCAACTAAGCTTGTTTGCCAGTGTGTTCTGGACTCCTGGCAGAGAGACTGCTTGGAGTAAGATCCCCTGCTTCTGGCATCACTCCCACACTCTCATCGCCTCCCTGCAGAGTTAGATTATGCTCCTCTTTGCTTGCTGATATAATACATGACAGACTTGTCTGTCTAGAAGAGAACTGTCTTTTGGCTGACCAAGTCCACCAGGGCTTTCAGACCCTACAGAACTGCTCACATCTCGTGAACTTAGATATGGAGATGGGCCACCGATGGGTCCCATACACCTTGTGTCTGAAGGCCACGGTAGTGGGTTACCCACCCTAACAGGAAGGCATCTGTGGTAAAAACCACCTCTGGCTCTGGTGGGGAGTAGGGAAGGCCGTGGACAAGGCTGTCCTCCACTGACCACCATGTCGGGGACCTTACTAGTGGTTTGGTCACCTGAATGGGGTATCTTTGAGGATGTGATACTGGTGACCGTTGTGCACGGAGCATCCACTGGGTTGCCCTCATGCATAGGTGTACCAAGGCCATTGTGAACATTAAGGAGGACATTAGACCCAGCATGTGTTGCATAAAGTGGGCTTGTACAGTCTAGTGTTCCATAATGTAGCATGCTATCGGAGGTTCATACTGAGGTTGGTAATGAGCAAGAAGGCAATACCTATATGATCTCCTGTCCTTTAATCTTGGAAATATCTAAGGATGGCACCAGACTGAATATGCCAATCTAGTTTCCTTTTAAAATCTGCTTTACTTTTGTGTATAATAATATTCTTAGGTAAGGAATTCCAGGGATTTACCACCTGTGATGTGTAAAAGTATTTTCTTTAGTTATGCTTGAATCCGCTCCCTCTTATCTGTAATGACTGACCCTAGTGTCTCTATCCCCTTGCTTAATCTTGATTCCTAATTCAGACAGGAGATGGGGATCTTGCATAATGTCGTACATAAATAATAGGTCTGAGAGCATTCGCCTGGTTTCTAAGGACATTAAGTCAAGCTGTTATAGCCGATCCTAGTATTCTCTTTCCTTAATGCTGTCAATACACTTAGTAAATTTCCTCTGGATCTTTTCCAATCTACCTCTTTCACCCTTTGTGAAAGGAAACCATAACTGAGAAGCCAATTTAACATGAGGGCGCACGTATGCTCTGTATAATGGGGTTAAAACTTCTTTATCCCTAGTGACAATGTTTCTCTTTGTAGCCCATACTATGTTTTTAGACTTTCTGATAGCATTATTTGTTTGTTCCTCCATGCTCACAGTGTTAGCTACCATAATCCCCAGGTCTCTTTCAGAAGCAGATTTACACAACGGAACCCCTCATACGGGTGTCCCTACCCATATGCGTCACTCTGCATCTACTGGTATTAAATTTCATTTCCCAATTTTCAACCCATCTACCATTGGAATCCAAATCCTGCTGTAGATAATTGGATTCAGTTAAATTTCTGCATGGCCGCCTATTTTAGTATCATCTGCGTATTCTGTCGCACAGCAGCTCAAATCTGTGGTTAGGTCGACAATAAATATTTGAAATAAAATGGGGCCATCACTGATCACCTCCCCAGCACTGGATGTGTGTCTGTTAACAAGAACCTTCGATGCCTATCAGATAACCATTCGATAACCCAGTTCACAAGAAATGTGTCTATTTTTAAGACTTCTAGTTTTTTTAATACTAGCCCAATGAGGTGTGACATCGAAGGCATTACTGAAGTCTAAACAAATGATGGCACATGATATACCACTGTCCAATGAAACACTAATGTTCTCATAGAAACAAAAGAGGTTAGTAGTGCAAATCCTTCCCTTCTTAAAACCATGTTGATCACGATCACTACCCTCCATATAAAATGTTTATTTATCTTTAACAAAGCCTTCCAAGATCTTACGCACAACACTGGTCAGACTGACAGGTCTATAGTTACTAACTTGGGCTTTTTCTCCCTTTTTGTAAATTGGCACCACATATGCCATCTTAAAGTCAAGAGGACGCACTCCTGTATTTATAGAGTCTTCGAATATACAGTAATTTTTAAGGGTTGAATTAGAGAAACTTACATAATCTGTAACATGCATGCAGATATCCCATCCGGACCTGGGGATGTATTGGGTTTCAGTTTAGTAATTCTTTTTCCAATTTCTTTGTGACAGGGTTCAATAAGGCCCTGTCCCATTTTCTATGCAGAAACAGTTAAACACAAGGATCTGTTCTGCCCTCTCCTTTTCTGTCTCTTGTCTGTCTGGTTGTGCAACCAAATGTTCTCGTAAGAACTAGGAAATGACCACAGTGATGGTCTCATGATTCTCTGCTGTCGCTGTCTCTCTGCCTTCACTTGCTGTTTCTGTCTTTTCTTCCCCTTGCATATCTGCAGTTATAAAAATATTTGTGAATCTTTGTGTGAAACTGAAAGTGATACTGAGATCCCCATGTTTGACATGTATACAGCCGTACTGTTGAGAAGACTGCAAAAAGCTATTTGGCATTTAGGGAGTTAACCCGAGATGCAGTTGAGTTCCTCTCAGGCTTGATTGCAATCTCGTCTGTAGAGCTGTCAGCAGGGGGCCAGATTGTGACATTGTTCTATTTGCAAGCCTGCTCTGCAAAGAAACTGGCAAGAACATTTTGTGAGAAACAGGAGGTCTCTTAACGAGTTCCCAGGCAAAGACTTATAAAAAGAGCAGCAATGCTTTTGCTAGAGAGAGAGTGAGAGACAGAGACCGAGATTTGAGATTAAAAAAAAAAACCCTCAGATGAAGGACTTTTTGTTTTCTCCATTTGTACTGCCTTTGTATATAGCTATCCTGAACATTTTTTTGTTATTTTTATTCTATTGTTGTTGATAATAATAAAACACTACTTGCACATTTTACAACTGCTCTTGGTCTTCCTATGCTTTCTGACTTGTGGCTTGACGACAGATGGTGTCACTAAGTGGGATTTATGTCACTTAAGCCAGGAGTTTTGTGCGTGGGTACTAGACCTGGTACCAGGGAAGCATAGAAGAAAGGTATGGATTCTGTAGCAGCAAGTCCAGGATTCATTACCAGAAGAATGGCAGCCAAACTAGAATCAGAAACAAAAGTCCAGACTGAGACTGTACAGCCAGAACCAGAACCAGTGGTGGAAGAACAGGCAGGGACAGAACCTGAAAGCCTGTTTGTCTTCTTCAAATGGTGGGCTATACAACAAAGAGCAGGTCTGACATTGGTGGCCAGACAAGAATCCAGCAGAGGTGTGTCAAGAATATGCACAATCACCAAACAGATAGCTAGCAGTAGTACACCTAGCAGAGACATTATTGAGTGGCTGAAATATGAGTTTTGGACAGTAAAGAAAATGATGCAGATGGTGAAAACCTTAGAAGAACTGGTGAACTGGCTCACAGAACGATGGATGGAGGCTGAGCAGAGATACTCAGGGGTCCAAGTAATCCACCAGGGGCAGCACTGTGAGTCTGCTATGAAAGGCAAGCCCCTAGTCAAGTCAGACAAAATCGAGAGGCAAAGAGAGGCCCCATCTGTTGCAGACAAAGGCCAGATGGAGCCCAGTCACAGTACAGAGAACCAGTTTGGAGCCGTGATACCCGAGAAGGAGATAGAGCACTTGGAGCTTCCCGACTTTCCTGGGTGCTACCTTGTTGATCAAGAATCAGAGATGGAGGAACGCTGGTGCTATGTCATGGAAGATCAGGTGCAAATGGTATAGCGACTGCCAATGAAAAGGTGCTTGATCATGGTAAAGAAAAAAGGACACCCCCAGATGCAAATCACGTGATCTGAGGTGGAAGCATGGCCCCTTCAGTACAGCAGTTGAAAGGTGAGGAAGAAGCCTATGAGATGGCTGAAGGGACTGATCTTTTTGTTAAACCAGGGATTCACTGGAGATTCAGTAGTAGTGGCAAACTTTTACTCACAATCATTGTTACATGATATGAACATGGTCAGAGACTGGGGTATGCTATAAAATGTGGATACAGATGTTTGCAGGTTATACCAGTATGTGAAAAGTATTGATGGCGTATGTATTGGTCCAGGGGTGGTTAACAGAGCCCATTCTCATTATGTTCTGAAGAAAGGGGTATTATACCGGTTATGTCCTAAGCCCAGGTTAAATAAGATAGAAGAGCAGGTGGTTTCTTCCATTAAATGTCGGACGCAGGTGATACAGTGGGCACACACTGATCACAGTGGGAGGCATCTAAGTAAAAGGGAAACCTCAGCAAACCTTCTGCCACATTTTTACTGGTCAGGAGTCTACAGGCAGGTAGCGACCTACTGTAGATTCTACGGTGCCTGCCAGTTAATGTTGACTGTATACTCAAAGAGAAGGATGTGGTTATCCTGCAGATAAAAGCCTTTACTTCCCAGAGACCAGGAGAAGCAGAAAGCCTACGAAGGAAGACCAGCTGGGGAGAGAGGTGGCATTCTGGGAAAATAGGTATGCTTCCTCCAGGGCTGGGAGAGACAGTAAAAAAAGAAATAAATGGGTAACAGTGTAATGGTTTTGCTTCAATGACAATGGCTAAATTGATAACTTAGAAACATTATAACTGAGAATTCTGAACGTTGAAAAAACAAGATATGTGAGTTTAAACTTCTCTGTTTGCTATACTGCATATGCACTGAACTGTAAAGGTTATTAGCAAATGTTAGAAAAGAAGTAAAAGAACATTTTGTAAACCTGTTTTTTTAACACTGGTTCCCTCTTGAAGAGGGGAATATGTGACAGGGTTGAATAAGGCCCTGTCCCATTTTTATGCAGAAAGAGTTAAACACAAGGATCTGTTTTATCCTCTCCTTTTCTGTCTCTTGTCTGTCTGGCTGTGCAACCGAATGTTCTCATGAGAACTAGGAACTGATCATAGTGATGGTCTCACGATTCTCTGCCTCTCACAGTCTCTCTGCCTTCATTTGCTGTTTCTGCTTTTTCTTTCCCTTGCATATCTGTAGTTATAAAAATATTTGTGAAACTGTAAGTGGTACTGAGATCCCTTTGTTTGAAATGTACATAGTGGCACTGTTGAGATGACTGCAAAAATCTATTTGGCATTTAGGGGGTTAACCCAAGATGCAGTTTGAGCGCCTCTCAAGCTTGTTTGCATACTCTTTTGCAGAGCTGTCAGCAGGGGGCCAGCTTGGGACATTGCTCTAGTTCAAGCCTGCTCTGCAAAGAAACTGGCAAGAACATTTTGTGAGAAACAGGATGTCTCTTAACGAGTTCCCAGGCAAAGACTTATAAAAAGAGCAACAATGTTTTTGCTAGAGAAAGTGAGAGAGACTGAGATTAATCCTCAGATGAAGGACTTATGTTTTCTCTGTTTGTACTGCCTTTGAGTATGGCTCTCCTGGACATTTTTTATTTTTATTCTACTGTTGCTAATAATAATAAAACGCTACTTGAGAATTTTACAACTGCTCCTGATCTTCCTTTGCTTCCTGACCTGTGCCTCGACGACATTCTTCTGCATCAAATACAACTCTACTGTTGCTATAACATGGTAATTTATCAATTGGTTTTATTTTATGCACCAAAACCTGACAAAAGTGTTTGTTAAAAAGTGATGCCACATCCGAGCTGGTGCTTATGAGAGTATTATATCATATGTTAGTGGGCCTACTCGATTTTGGGTTTTCTTAAGTGAGTTTATATATTCATGGAAAGCTTTGTTATTTTCCTTTTTTTCATTCAATGTCAATCTAGGTTCTGCCTTTTTTTTGCCCTTCTAATTTTATTTTTACGGACTTTCTGGGCATTTTTTGAAGCTTCAAGTGTTGCCCTTGTTCCTAACTTCATATTTTTTTTGTAAACTCTGTTTTTTTTGTAAATCTGTTTTCTTATTCTATTATTAAGCCACACAGGTCATTTTGTATTATTCTTCCCTTTTTTTTTATTTTGGGGATGACGTCCTCACTGGTTAGCAATATAATATGTTTTATGATTCCCCACATTTCATCTACCGATTTCCTGTCTAGTAAGAGAGCTCAGTCAGCATTACTCAAGCTTAGTTGCATCTTGCTCACCCCTGCCCTATTATAGAGGAAGATTTCAGTACAGCCATCTTGCACAATAAAATCATATTTAATACAAACATACGAATTTGCCAGCAAAAATAGGCCACCTGGCCAAAAAAAAAAGGAACAACTGATGGCCACCACAGGTGAGCTGCCGCATTGTAGGCGCAACCGTCAGCTGCCACCTGTGGGTGGCCACCGAGTTCCGGCTGCACCTGGCGGCGCCCCCCCCATGCGCGATCGTGGGCATTTGTAAAAATCATAGAAGTCTGCCTATATCCCTGGTGGTCCAGTGGACCGCTATCTGCCTGATCGTGGGCATCTGTAAAAAAAGAAAAAAACGTCCTATATCCCTGGTGGTCCAGTGAACCGCTATCTGCCCGATTGCGGGCATCTGTAAAAAAAAGGAAAAAACGTCCTATAACCCTGGTGGTCCAGTGGACCGCTATCTGCCCGATCGCGGTCCACTGACGTCCTATATCCCTGGTGGTCCAGTGGACCGCTGTCTGCCTGATCGCGGTCCACTGGACCACCAGGGATATAGGACGTTTTTTTTCCTTTTTTATAGATGCTCGCAATCGGGCTGCAGGGGGCGTCGGTCCCCGACAGCTGCTCCCTGGCAGGGCGCCAGCCGCAAGTCATTGGGGATCGGCGCACCTGCATGCAAATGGGGCCATAATGACATGCAAATGGCCCCATGTGCGCCTTGCATACATTATGGCGCCATTTGCATGTCAACTTTTGAATATCGCGGTTGCTGTGCATAGCGCCAATGGAACTTACATCCCATGCTCCTCAGCCACTTGCGCTGGCGCAGTTCCGCTGAATATCGCCCGATCCACACCCTCGCAGCCAAGTTGAGCTGTGCCCAAGCTTGCACCAAAGCCTGGCGCAGTTTGAATACCTGGGCCAATATGTAAGCAATAAGACACGACAGGGTGTGTGTTAGACACTTTAACACACGGCTAGGAGGCGTAGTGAGGCACAAGGCCACTGGCCAAGTGCATCCAGCCTCCTCGCCTTGTGTTAAAGTGTCTAACACACAGACCCTGGAGTGGCTTACTGCACTTATGAAATGGCTATCAAAAATACAGATGTATGTGATAGCTAAAATGTATAGTACTTAAAAGTGAAAAAGTTTAATGTTTGTCTTCATTTTTAATAAAATAGTTCCTCCGCCTACTGTTTTTTTTTTTTTTTGACTTAAGGAATTTTGTCCTACAAAGGCTTCTGTAGTTTACATCTGGCTGTCATGGCAGTATTCACCCCCCCCACACACACACAAGCAAAGAAGTGAATTCTATAACTAATACAGTATATACATTATTTTGACATAAATCGGAAATTAGACGCTATGCGGTAGAAGTTGTGACCACGCTGCAAGTTAGCAATTGATCTAAACAGCCACTGAGCAGATGGGCCAGGACAGAGATTGTGGCTGTACTTAGTTTAAATGTTTCACCGGCTGTAATCGGCAATCGGCTTCTGACTGAGGAGAGCGCGCGAGCGGGCTGGGAGAGAGATCGCGGCACTTTGGATTTTTTTTTTTGCTTTTCTACATACTACATGGATTTATAAACAGAAACCCTCAAGATAGTGGTCAAGTGAACAGTCAGATGTATTTATTTTATATTTTTACAGTTAGGCTGGCACCACTTCTGGCAGAAACAAGATGGCTGCGTTTTCTTTTCTCAAGGTTCTGAGTGGGCAGCATCACCCACATCAATGCCCGCTTACCATAGCTTGGCACAACCTGATCTTTTTCCCATTGTGTTAGACAAATTAGCACACTCGTAGCAGCCAATCAGAATGCTGCTTTTCTACCACCCATTTCATAAGTTTATCATGGAATACAGGTATTCAAAATTATGCTTAGTTCCGCTGGTAGAATATTAGTCCCCCAACATACTGTACACACAGACAACAAAGGCCTGTTTTAGAGCCAGTGACTCAATTATCTCACTGTCAAGGCAAGCAGAAGAGATTTCCCTAAGCAGGTAAAGACAGAAGGGGGAATTTTCACTGTTAGTAAAGAAACAGTTGCAATGAAAACTATAAACAATACTTAATGTTTCTGATTTGTTTCTGTATGTAAAGTGAGTGCGATGATCAGGGAAACAACGTTTAATTAATTTGTTTTATTTTTTATATAAGGTAGTTTTATTTTTAGGGCACAGTTGAAGGTTTTTACAGTGTAAAGGTAGCAGCCATGTTTGTGATGAAAGATCAGTTCTGGTTGCAGAGGGACTGATGGAAGACATCAGTTGCTCAATGATATTGTTGCCCTTTCACCTATGGAGGTTAAGGTATTAGGAAAGTAGTGCCACCTTTCAGTTTGTTGACAGGTAAGGACATGCCTTTTGACCAATCAGGGTGAAGGATTTCTTTTACCCATTTTATAAAAGAAAGTAAATCACAGTACCATACTTTTCAATCAATAGTGCACAATTTAGAATAATTTAGAATTTTCTCTCGCGTTTGATCCACCCAGCACAGTCTGGTTTCTTAAAGGGTAAATCAGGCGCAGATAACCTACACCTGGTTCTCAATCTGAAATGGCTAGCACTACAATATCCCACCCCCATGGCCAACTTAGCAATCGACTTTTCAAAAGCATTTGACTCCCTCTAGTGGAATTATCTCCATACTGTCCTCCAAGCTTATGGTTTTGGAGACAACTTCCGCTCCTGGGTTCGCACCCTGTATCACCACCCACTAGCCAGGATTCTCACCAATAAAGACATATCTTCTCCCATCCCCCTACAAAGAGGCACCAGACAAGGCTGCCCCTTATCCCCTCTCCTCTTTCTTCTTGCACTGGACCTGCTGATCAGAAAGTTTTCGCAGACCTTAGGCATTACAGGTATACCGGTCAAAGGCATTTCCTTTTTGGTCAATGCATATGCAGATGACATGCTTCTCACACTGTCCAGTCCCGACCTGTCCCTTCCCCTTGTCTTGCCAATCTCAGAGGAATTTGCAAATCTCTCGGGTCTCATGATCAACCAAAAGAAAACAATCCTAACATCACTTAATACTAAATGTACCAGAACTTGCTTATATGGGACAGACATTACCTGGGAGCTGAAGGGCTTTCTCTACTTGGGTATCTATATGCCATTATCCTGGGGGGATCGAGAAAAAGCACATTTTTCTCCCTTGATGGCTGTGCTGACAGCGGAAGTTCAGCGGTGGAAAAGGCTTCAATTGTCTCTCAAAGGGAAAATAGAAGCCGTACGTATGTTTATCCTCCCAAGAGTTTCTTACCTACTGCTCAATCTTCCAATTCCCCTTTCACACAAGATCTTCGCATCCCCAGATGAGCTGGTCTCCTCTTTCCTCTGGGAAGGAAGGGCAGCTCGGAGGGGATGCACAAAACTGAGAGCCCACTGGTCAAAGGGAGGTCTTGGGCTCCCTTGGTGGTTAGGATACCAACTGGCTTTTTGCATGGCCCAAGCTACTGCTTGGTTCAACCCGAACCCACCTTCTTGCCCGCAATGGGTCCTCTTGGAAAAGGCCCTCATTCCCGACGACTCTCTATTCTCCTTGCTTACTGATAGAAAGCATAAGGGCTACCAGCTTATCCCAATCATGCTGAGTACTTGTAAAGCATGGCAGCAGGCCATGCACCTAGTAAAAGGCCCACATTTGTCTTACCCCTCCCCCCCGGAATAAGAGACTTATTCTGATAGATCACAAACCGATATTCTGGCAACAATGGGCTCATAAAGGAATTCACACTATAGGGGATCTACTCCTCCCAGATAACAAAACCCTGATGGCCTATGACCAACTGCAAAGGTGTTTTAACCTAAAAACTCACGACTTCTGGAGATATTTACAGTTGAGAAGTGTTCTGCACCCCCTACTGGCCAAATATCCTGAAGACGCTGCGTGGAGTTGTCTTACTTCATTACACCTACCCAAGAAAGGTCAAGGTCTGGTTGGACTTATTTACAAAATGTTAAGGGATTCTCAGTCAGACACCACTTACAGCTGTAGGCTGACCTGGGAGGCAGAACTCCAATGCCCCATACCTGTTCTTTTGTGGGAATCCTGGCTTAAAGCTACCCATACATTACACATAGATGCAAAAAGCCAGTTAATACAGATGAAAATTCTCCTGCAGTGGTACAGGACCCTGGGCAAGCTGCACAAACTAAAAGTACTTCCCCATGACAGATGCTGGAGATGTCAGGCCTCACCGGTCCATCTTCTCCACATCCTTTGGACTTGTCCGCACATCCAAAAATATTGGGCCTCAGTATTGGAGGATTGCTCTTGAATAGTGGGCCAAAAGATTCTCCCCTCTCAAGTCACGCTCCTTTTAGGGCACACCACGACTCTAGACCCCCCAATTAAAAGCCTGGACTACGGAAGCTGTCATGGAGGCTAAAAGAGCCATCCTCATGAGGTGGCAGCAGGAACTTCCCCCCTCAATTCTCGCCTGGAGAGTGGCTGTTGCAAGACTAGCCATCTTTGAAAGAATTACAGCTGCTGGAATGGGCAGCCTGGTGAAATACCACAAGAAATGGGACCCTTATCTTCACTCCCACATTTGCAATGTCCCTTTGCCCCCACACAGTAATCCTCCCATATCCTGACCCCTTCCCCTTTAGCGCTTTTGTGCAGAGTAGCCCTGCAGGGAAGGAGTTCTCACCACACCTTGTCTGGCTGGAGTTATATCTCTCCTATTGCTTCCTGTCTCTTTCACTGGTTGCTCACCTAGTATATACATGAGGTATTGTATTCAAATGTTAATTTATAATCTAAGAGCTGTGCTGCCATGTTTGTTAAAGCTGTTTATTAAACCCCATAGGACTATTGCACTCCCTGTATCACTTTCCTTTCTTCTTTCCTATGCCTAACCAGGGTTATTAGACTGCAGAATACATAGACATAGCAACTTCTGTTATATAGTACCTCTTTAATATAGTTTAATATTTGGATCAGCTTTGAATAAGGTGGCCTGACTCTGATAGTCTCATGTTACTACTTTCCATTTCATTTATGTGTTACACCTGAGAGGAGGTGTTTACAAAGTGTACAACCGGCTAAGTATCTGATCTGATGTATGTCATCAAAACTAAAAACTAATAAAATATTATATGATAAAAAAGAATAATTTAGAATAGTTCTAAACCACATGTATTTTTACAGACCTGTAGGAGAAGAGCCTTCGAGTCCTCCTGGTGAATTATTACTTCTGCTGAGACTCTGCTACTCTTGCTGTTCACTAATAAACAAAACAATTTTAAATTCTAAGGTGATAACAGACAATGGCATATACTGTATATTATTATGATGAAAAAATAAGTTACTCACCGGTAACCATGGTTCTAATAGTGATATACATTTCACATCCACATTCTAGCAGTTCTGTTGTATACAGCTGAGTCATTGGATGTCCTCATGCAGCTCCTCCCACCCCCCCGAGCAGTATGTCCTCCTGATCTGCCTCATGATGATATCAGATCTTTGCACGCTGGAAGCAGGGATCTGAGTGCCACTTGTCAGGGGAGGTCGGAAAAGGTTGCGTGGCTGTGAGCTGTATACCACTATTAAGAGCTGTTGTTACAGGTGAATATCCTGTTTCTAATACTGTGGATACAGTTCACTATCACCACTCTAGCAGACTCCAAGCAGTCCTTTGGGAGAAGGGGGAATGGCACATACCCCTATCTGGAGAACAGAGACTGGAAGACTGAAGCCCCAAAAGCATTATCATGACAACTTAGCACTTTGATGCTATACTGGGAGACGAAGATGTGTGCTTTAGCCCAGGTTGGAGTCCTGCATATCTCATCAATGGGAGTATCCCTGGAAGCAGCCACTGAGGCAGAAGTATGTCTAGTGAAATGAGCCTTAAACCCCTTGGGCAACACCCTACCAGCCAACCTATAGCAAAGGTCAATGCAGGATGTCATCCACCTAGCAATCGTTCCCTAACAGGGTTGGACTGGGGTACAGAGGGCACACCTGGAAAATCAATAGAGGAGGGCCCAGGGTGACATAGTCATATCAATATTCCACTTCAATCTGATACACTAGCTCTGTCTTTGCATCTTACATTGATCAACAGTGTCCCAGATACCCCATTTAATTAGAAGGAAGATGATAAATGCCAAAGTTTTCAGAGTTCAGAAGGTAACCACTTACCCAACATTTCCAGGTATCCAGGTGGGTCAGTCTGATTCAATAGCAGCTGGCCTGCCTGTCTACCTGTCCTGACCTGGAATGACTAACCTCTCAATTGAGGAGCAATGGCCTTTAGGGAAAGGAGGACTGCTCTCAACTCCAAAAGGTTGCTATGCAGCTTAGACTCCTGAGGTGGCCAAATTCCACTAATTTTGAGGTTGCCTGTTTGTGCTCATCACCCTAGTGGGGAGGCATCTGTTGTTAGAACCACAGTGTGGTGCTGCTGCTGAAAAGGGATGCCTTGCCTGAGGTTGTCCCTTTCTTTCCACCACTGCAGAGTCAGTAGCAGAGTTCTTGTAACTGGCACATGCTTTGAAACAGGATCGCTTCTTTGGGACCAGTGGGATCTCAGATGATACTGAATATCTCTCATCTGAAACATGGAGCCTGATACTGCTGCAGTAGTTGAGGCCATGTGTCCTAATAATGCTAGGAACTGTCTTGCAGTCCAGGGTTGACCCATGGCAAAGGAGTTTGCTAGGGTTAGTAAATCTGTCACCTTCTCCTGTGGGAGAAATGCCTTGCTCTGGACAGTATCTAGTTCTGCTCCAATGAATTCCAGTGACTGAACTGGCTCCATCTAAGACTTCTGGGCATTGATAAGGAAGCCCAGAAACTCCAGCGTACTTTGGGTAACCCTGATGGAGTCCTTTACCTGCTGATAGGACTCCCTATGACTA
This sequence comes from Neoceratodus forsteri, assembly GCA_016271365.2. Classification (NCBI taxonomy): domain Eukaryota; kingdom Metazoa; phylum Chordata; order Ceratodontiformes; family Ceratodontidae; genus Neoceratodus; species Neoceratodus forsteri. Next base: position 692,595,379 of record CM028129.1, read on the forward strand.
GCCAGTTGTCCAGGTAAGGGAATACAATGATTTCCTGTCTTCTGGGATAAGCTGCCACCACTGACAGACACTTTATGAACACCCTTGGGGCAGAAGTGAGCCTGAAGGGGAGAGCTGAGAACTGGTAATGCCCTGATGGAAGAGAGAACTGTAGGTACTTCCGTGGCAAGGCCTTATTGGGATGTGAAAGTAAGCATCTTTCAGATACAGAGATGCCAGCCAATTTCCTTCCTTTAGAGAAGGAATAACTATGACCAGTGTTACCATTTTGAACTTGGGTTTTGCCAAGTGTTTGTTTAATAAATAATAATAATAAAATGTTATTTATTAGGCACCTTAACAACCATGGGGTAGAGAATTCCAAAGGGTAGGGGCTGCATATTCAAAAGCTCTTGTCCCAGATGTTTTTAAGCATACCCTTGGACTCTCTAGCAACCCCTCGTTGGCCGAGCAGAGAGATCGTCCAGGGCGGTAGGGGAAGAGGAGCTCTTTCAGGTAGTCAGGGCCCAGTCCATGTAGGGCTTTAAAAGTTGGCAAACTGACTTTAAAGGTGATCCACCACTGAACAGGCAGCCAGTGCAGTTCGCGCAGGACCGGCATAATATAACAGGATCGGGCAGATCCCGTCAAAAACCAGGCCGCCGCGTTCTGCACTAGCTGCAAGTGGCGGATTTCTACCCCAGGAAGCCCTAAGTATAAGGAGTTGCAGTAATCTAAGCGCAAGGCCACAAAGGCATGGACCAAGGTAGGAAGGTCGCCAGACGGAATCAGGTGCCTAATCCTGGCGATATTCCTGAGATGGTAAAAGGAAGATTTGACGACAGCTGTCACCTGCGAATGCAGGGTCAGCCCTTCATCAAAAATTACCCCCAGGTTACGCACCTGTTCAGAGGTCGCGAGTAAGACACCATTGAGAAAAATTCCAGAGGGTGAACCAACCCCTAACCCCCCATCCGGTGACCTGGGTCCACAACCAACACCTCTGTCTTATAGGAGTTTAACTGCAGCCAACTGACAACCATCCACTCCTGGATTTTCTTCAGACAGTTGTTAAAGACCGAGACAGCTCCAACCTGGTCAGGTGTAAAAGACAGGTAGAACTGGGTATCATCAGCATAGCAATGAAACCTCAGCCCATACCTTCTTACAATGTCTCCGATGGGAAGTATGTACACAGTGAACAACATGGGAGACAACACCGAGCCCTGGGGCACCACACATGACAGAGAGATAGGGTCTGAAGAATAAACTCCAGACACCACTCTCTGTGTTCTACCCGTGAGGAATGATGTAAACCACCTGTGGACCATCCCTGACAGTCCACAGATGTGCCTCAGGTGCCCGAGCAATACCCCATGGTCCACGGTGTCAAATGCTGAAGAGAGAGATCCAGGAGGACTAAGATGGAACGACTATCTGAGATCCAGTATTGGCCACCAATCCCTATTCTTCTTTTTGGTTAGAAGGTATCTTGAGTACATGTCCTTTCCCCTTTGGGTCTGAGAGACTGGCTCTATTGCCCTGGCTTGCAGGAGTTGTTTTACCTCCAATTCCAGCAGAATTGTCTCTGTAGGGGTTGAAGACCAGAAAACTCTTGAGGCCCTGGCGTTTTGGAAACTGTCTTAACTGTAGACATATCCTGACTCACTACCTCCAGAACACACGTCTGTGGTAATGGTTTCCCAGCACTGGAAGTAATGAGCCAGCCTGCCCCCTACTGGAATAGGGGTGGTAGCTTGTTTTGTGCAGTCAGGGATTCTGTCCAGACTCAGATCTAGGTGCTGGAGATAGACCAGCTCGCCTAGAAGACCTACTGCCCCTGCAGTAACCTCTGACCTGTGTATACTCTACAGGCATAGAGAATGGGGCATACATCCTGGGATAATTCCCCACCCCTACCTCCCCTTACTGTGGATCTAAAAGAAGTGGAGGCTCTTTCTCTTGTGCAGTTACTCCTATAGGTGGTTTTGTATGCTTCCACCTTTTTTATGTATGCCTCAGTCTTGTCACCAAAAAGAGAATTATTTTCACAAGGAAAATCCATAGCTTTTAACTGAGTGTCGGGGGTAAGACTGGTTGCTCTGAGCCAGGCAAACCTTCTTAGGGACACTGACAGGACCAACTGCTTGGACGCAGTATCATTTGCATCCACAGCCATGTGAAACTGGTATTTTGTGGCATCCAAAGCCGACCTGGTGATGTCTGCCATATCATGTGCCACATCGCCTGAAACTCTATCAATTAAAGCTAATACAGAGTTCCAAAGGGCCTTCTAGTATTGTGCAGCATATGCCATATAAGTTGCCTAAGGAGAAGTGAGGAAGCAAAATTACCCTTCTTCCCCATAGTGTCAATTTTTCTGGAATCTTTATCTGGAGGATAAGATGCCAGAAGTACTTTAGCTTTATCACAAGCAGCAGCCCGTATCACACCCTCATGATCTGGATGGGTATACAATAATCAGCAGCAGACCTATCCAACTGATACTTTTTCTCCACCTTCTTATCCACACCAGCGACAGAGGAAGGTGTCTGTAGAATTTTCAAAGTGGCCTTTTTAAGAGAATTATGGCTAGGAAGGACCACCTTTTTTGTGGGAACAAACCCCATCATATCTAAAAACTCTGCCTCCTCCTCATCTTCTATAGATTCCTGTGAGGGGAGGCCCAAGGTGTCAGCCATCTGTCTGACAAATGAAAAGTGGGATGAAAAATCATCTTGCCCATGAGAGGGGGTACCAAACTCCTGATCTGGGGATACCTCTTGCTCAGTGGGTTCACCTAGATCCGGATCCTCGTCTTCCTCCTCAAGGTAAACCTCTTGGCCCTGATCCATGGGAACCAGTGGTGGGACTTGAACCGGTGAACCCAGGATGGAACTGCAGTTTGTAAGGCCCGAGTGACCTGCAGGGCTTTAGCAATGTCCTCGGCAGGGGGCATGTTATCTTTGTCTACTGGGAGCTCCGTTGCTTTTTCAGCAGGAGGTGCAGCGACATGCTTTTCTTTATGTTTCTTTTTTGCAGGAACAGACTCAGGAGCCTGCTCAGAAGACCTTTTATGTTTAGCATATTCAGGCCACTTCTCAGTACTTTTGGGGTCTGGAAAATCTTTCGAGGGTCTCTCCTTTGTTTTAGTGTGGGAAGAAGAAGAGGCCTCTTCAGGTTGCTTAGGTGACACTGAGGTGGGAGCAGAAGCCATTGTTTCTAACATTTTGGCCCTTTTCTTAATGGTTTAAGGCAAAAAGTTGTGAAAAATATGACTGGGATCGAGGCACTCCAAACATAAATCATGGCGATCAGCCCTTGTAAATATTTGAAAACACCTAATACAGTTTTTAAAGTGACACTGTCAACCCTTTTTGCATCATGCCATTTCAAGTTGCAAACCCACAATTTATGATTACTTACCTTCTCTAAAATTCGCTGGTGTTGCTGATGGTTTTATCTGCCTCCTTTCTTAGTAGAACTGAAATGGATGGTAACTGAGTAATTATACCTAACTTTGTTTTGTTTCAAATCCTTGCTCTGCTCTTATTGCTCACTTCTTGAACATCAGGAACACCCCCAAGCAGTGCAGCCACTCATGATGCAATAGTCGCCTGTGCTAACACTTCATCTTGAGTGACTAGACTGTGGTGGGGGTGTTCCTACATCGAGGAAAGTATGCAGTGGGAGTGTATTACAGAATGTAAACAAACACATTTTGGTGTGGTAACACCAGTATGGTGGGCAGTCTGTTTTTCACTTTTAGAAAGAAAAACAAAATCAGAATCAAACTTCCTGCCACATCAGCACATTCTGCAGAACACTGACAATCATAAAATATGTTTTTTAAACTGTAGATAGTTTGAGGTCTAAAGAGGTTGACAGTGTCCCTTTACAACCTGTAGGTCCTGTCCTCTTTAAGTTTCTCTGACATGCCAAATGTCAGTAGACCAAAGGAAACTCCCCAAAAACAGGAAAAAACACAAGTCATGGTCGGTTCCCTGAAGGGAAAGGGAACCGCGATTTAACAGATTTCTTTACTTTAAAACAAAAAGCGGTCAGTTCCTGACTTAAAACTGGAACCGACTGCAAATAATGTAAAACGCTTTTTAAACAAAGCAAAAATAAGCTAAACTTTAGTAGGATGAAGTAGCGGTTGAAACCGCTAAAAACAGTGGCTAAACTGAAAGATCTTGGTTCTTGGGAACTGCGAAGACTGAAAAAAACAACCCAAATTAGTATAACTTTTATGAAAATCTATTAAGAGGCAGAGAATTTAACAAAATTGTGTGAAATATCACTTTTTGACAGAAATAATCTTGCAGCGAAGCTGCTGTGAGAAGTTCTTTGGGGCGTCTTGTCTGAATGGAGAAAATGAATCTGGCAGTTAGATGGAACACAGTCCACTTAGAGGCAGCAGTTCGAATGTGGCATTCTAAGTTCCATGATTTCCATACATTCCACATTACATCACAGCTCTGGGGCAGTCAGAGATTCTGAGCTGACTGCATATGTCTAATACTACTGAGAGATTCCTGGGGTTTGAAGAACGGTATAAGTGAAAAAAGAAGGAGGGTTGGGAGAGTAGTTAGACTGTGGGATTGGGGGAGGGGGGCATGTGATAGAGGACAACAAGCAAAAGGCTAGAGTCCTGAATGACTATTTTTGCTCTGTATTCATGAGGGAGGCTAGCAGTCCCCTACCTGACAGGGGCGTTAAAGCAGCTGCGAATGGGATCCTGGACATGGGGAGGGCAGCATTTACTGGGGATAGTTTACGAATGGTGCTAGTAACCTCAAGACAGACAAGGACCCCCCACCCCCGAGTCTGGATAGGAACCTTTGACGGTACTCAAGGAGTTGACAAATTAATTGGATGAACCTCTGGCATGAGCAGACAAAAAATTGCCGCACAATCCACCAACTACAACAGAATGCAGTCAGACACCAAAAACCAGTATGGTGCATGAACCCTTTTATTTGCAAAAGCCACAGTAAAGGAACTCTCTTACCAGGAATGCCAGCAGGAGCCCCTCACAACAAACCTCCGACCGGTTTCGCTTATCAGGGAGTGGCACGTGTAGTGAATACCACCAATTTTAAGTGTCACAGTTAAAGACACATACTACCAATTACAATAAAGTGCAAGACAGTTACTAATATTCTAAAAAGACATCTAAAGTGAAAAAGTACATTTAAAAATGGTGGACAAAAACTCATATAAAAAATTATCAACTGGATAATACCAATAAACACATCTGCCTGAATTTAGTTTTTACAGTTCATTGTATTAATATAAGCAGATATATATGTATAATTAAATATATGAATAAACAGCACCTAAGAGAAATACAAAACAAAATCCATTCATAATACTGGACTGCCAGAAGAAAAAAATACTTACCATAGTAATAGTGTTTCTTCCAGGGGATTCCTCAGTATGCCTGACTAATGCAGTGTGCCTGCTGGGTTCAGCTGCCCCGGAGGTGGAGACTATGCTAATGATGCTAAGAGAATTAGCCAATCAGATTGAAGTAAGAGTGTGTTGTGTGCTGGAGCTGATGAAAGGCAGTCAGATTCATTTTGAAGCCTGAGGGGCAAAGGGGCCCCAAACTTTAAAAATATCCTAAAACTACAGAAAAATGGAAGAAAAATAGAAAAAGGAACAAGGAAACAAAGAACTTCCCTGTTGGTGAACTATGTAAAGCATGCCTCACTGTGAAACATTACATATGTTAAAGCTCTACAGCCAGAAATCTGGCCTAAGGCAAGGACTGCAGGACTATGTTCAGCCAGATTATGTGAGGTGAGACTGGGTGGCAGGTTAAGCATACTGAGGGATCCCCTGGAAGAAACAATATTACTATGGTATGTAATTTTTTTCTTCTCACCACAGGAATCCCTTAGTATGCTTGATTAATGCAGACTACCGAGCAGTGCAGTTGGGAGGAGGGAACAGAAGAAAAATTTACCCACCATAGTAATGCTGTTTCTTCTAATGGAGTCTTGATGTATTCTGACTATATGCAGTTAGCCCCAGCACCTGAACTGCTCTGGAGAGGAAAGGGTTAACTCTAAGCCAAGACATAGAACGTTGAGCTCGAGCTCGGTTTTCAAACCTCTGTCCCAGGTACTCCTCAGTGTAACCGTCCAATTCTTATGAGCACTATACTAACTAACAACCCAGAAATTGTTTTTAGAAATTTCACGCCAAAAGGCAATAAACATAAATTTAGGGTCCAAAGACTCAAGTCAAGACCCTCAAAAAGAATCCAAGTAGGTAATAAAGTATATAACAATAAAATAAGAGAACAAAAAAAACTCATATAAAGAAGAGGCAACCAGGTACACCCCTGAGGTGCAACACTGAGCCTGCCCACCCACATCCCAAAACAACTAGGTTCCAGGAGGGGAGGCACGGAGGGAGGTCAGAATACTGCAAGACTCCATTAGGAGTAACTTTTTCTTCAAACAACATGAAGTCTTGCTGTATTCTGACTATATTTATTTATTTAGCTTTTGTTTACCGGGTAAGTACACTAGACAAGTAGTATGCCTATTTTCAGGAACGACCCGGGAAAGCACAAAACATACAGTATACATACATGGCAACACTGGAGAAACAGCATGATACAGTAAAAAAACAGCTATAACAACGCTTGTATAAGGGCAGAGATACTGCCACACATAGTACAAATTGTTACAGGACATAGATAGACATTAGAATCACTGAATACATATTTCATAGACCATCATGGACTCAGAGTGGACAATAGTGGACTGCAGAGTATTACATTACAGAGACTAGGAGCAGTCACATCTTGTTGTTTGTTTTAGGTGGGACCACAGGGAGGAGCGAAAGATCCCATGGGAAGGGGCAGAGCGAACAGAGTCCGGTATGGAGTTCCAGAGCCTAGGCACAAAAGCGGCAAAGTCACGATCCCCCATAAGGGTCCGAGTAGGGGGAACTTTAAGCAACTCGGCGGTCTGTGACCTGAGCTGGTAGGGATGGCGTCCAGTTTTGGGAGGAGATGCACCAGTCCCGACAGGATGCCCGTGGCAAGCACTTTCCTGGTGAAGTTTCCTACACCAAGGATCAGGAATTCCGCAGGGGGAGCCAGTTGAGTTTGTCATAGAGCTCACATCGGTGGGTGAGTTTGGGAGCAGCAAGTGCAAACCGACAGATATCATTATATGCCGTGTTCCACCGATTAAGATGGATTTGGGTGACCTGGCAAATAGGTGGTATCCATAACTAAGGGAGGGGAGAAGCACTCCCCTCGCAAGTGCCAGCCTCGCTCCCGGAGTCAGGTTGTATTTGGCCCTGTAGGCAAGGCCAAGCATACACCTGGTGGCTCTGCAGATGTTTTGGATATGGCTTCCCATGTCAAGTTGTGGGTCAAGGGTGACCCCAAGATATTTAATTGAGCTCGCTGTTGGCAACAGGGGGCCTCCATCACAAGCTATTTTGAGCATAGCTGATGGGGCTTTTAACTTGGCCGTGGAACCAAAGAGCATGGCCTGAGTTTTGTTAGGATTCAATACCAGTCTATGGTTGGTAATCCAGGCCGAGACTCTGCTGAAGTCTTCAGATAGGCACTGGTTAATGTCAGCAGCATTACGAGCATGGGCCACTAGCACAAGGTCATCTGCATAAAGCGTGACTTGGCAATGAGAGGCCACCCGTGGGAGTTGATTAATAAAAAGTGAGAATAGGAGAGGTCCAGGTACCGATCCCTGGGGAACTCCCATGGTCACAGCCCTAGGCTCCGAGAGGACCTTGTTAAAGCAGGTGCGCTGCTTTCTACCCGTTAGGTAGCCCATCATCCAACTCATGGCATGCGGAGAGAACCCGAGAGCCCTGAGCTGCTCCCCCAGTAGGTCATGGTTGACAAGGTCAAAAGCTTTTGACAAGTCAATAAATATAGCACCTGACAGTTTGCCCTGATCCATGGTGGATCTAATACTATGCAGACTACCAAGCAGTACCCCCAAGGAGGAGGGAACTACAGAACCTGTTTTGAGAACAGACTCTGCAGTACTGCTGTGCCAAACCTACCATCACTTCTTGACTGGATGTTATGGGAGTAATGCTTGGTAAATGTGTGAACAGTCTTCCAGGTGGCTGCTTTACAGATTTCCACTAATGGTATATCTCTGGCAGCTGCAACCGAAGCAGCTGTACCTCTGGTGGAGTGAGCCCTCAGGCCTGATGGAGGCTCTTTCCCCAATTTTGAATAGCAGAACTGTATGCAAGAGACAATCCATCTAGCAATAGTTCTCTTAGTGGCAGGTTTACCATTACCCACCTCCCCATAAACAAGACACAGCTGGGAGCAGTCGTTTCTATGGGGTTTAGTGGATTCTATATAGTAATTCAGAACCCTCTTTACGTCGAGACTGTGTAATCTCTCTCCAGGGGAGTGGTCAGTGAAAAACACAGGCAGTGTCATAGATTGGTTCAGATGAAAGTCTGATACCACTTTGGGAAGGAATTTCCTAATTGTACGAATGACCACCTTATCTCTGTGAAATGAAATGAAATCAGGTTCCACTGATAAAGCCTGTAGCTCACTGATTCCATCCCAGTAGCATCCCTGCCCACTCTCCAGAGAGCTCCTTTCTACCTATGTGCCATCTCCCCGTTGGAGAGTAGACCCCTTCTGCAAAAAGCCGTTAGTAGTAACAACCCTGGCACCGACCTACTAGACACTAGGCTACTTCGTCTGACATTAGATGCTATCCTGGTCCCACTTACCGAGCTGCTCAACTTCTCTGCGTGCCTGGGGCAGTTCCCCAGCACATGGAAAAATGAAAATTACGTACCTACCGTAATTCTTGATCTTCTTGGACGAGTCTTCACTACTCATTCACACTATTGGGGATCTGCGCCGGAGGCACTAGGACCCATCGGGAGCAAACTTTTTGCTGGAGGGTCGACACCAGAGATGGCGCCGCGAGCACTCGCGCGGCAATGACTATCTCGGCGTCGACCCTCCAACCGCCTCAGTACCTTTTTTACCAAGGAGGTGCAGCGCAACTAACGTAAAGAGTAACCTAACCTTAAGACCGGACATAAGATAGTCCGGGCGACCCGTGTAAGAAGGGTCAACAAAGAAGTCTTCATGGCCTAAAGATTTGAGGGAGTGAAGACCAACACAGGTGAGCTCGGGGATGGAGGGCGGTGGATGAGTGAGTGAAACTCTCCAAGAAGATCAAGAATTACGTAGGTATGTAATTTTCATATCTTCCTGGACATAAGTCTCCACCACTCATTCACACTATTGGGAGAGTACCGAGATAATAATCCCCCGAGAGGGCGGCAGGAAGACCAACAGCTCACGTTTCTAGGACAGAAGTCCATTAAGGATAGTTCTGCCGAAGGTGGAATGTCGCCTGGCATGAACATCCAGCGCATAATGCTAAACGAAGGTATGCACCGAGCTCCAGGTGGCGGCATTACAGATGTCTGCAATCGGAACATTGCGAATTTCCGCTAGGGATGCCGCGACCGCTCTGGTAGAGTGAGCGTAAACCCTACCTTCCAATTTAACCTGTGCCATGGAATAGCAATGTCGAAGACATGCCACTAGCCAATTATGAGATGCATCTGATAGCGACAGGTTGACCCAGCCGGGTCTCGCTGAAGGAAACAAACAGTTGTTGGGCTTTGCGAAAATCCTTGGTTCTATCTAGATAGAAACGCAAAGCTCTCTTAACATCCAAGGAATGAAGAGATCGTTCCCCTCGCTTTGGAAGTCCGCAGTAAGAGGGAAGGACCAAAGGTTGGTTTAGATGGAATTCGACACAACCTTGGGAAGAAATTTAGGATGAGTGCAAGAACTACTTTGTCCTTATGGAACGCAGTATACGGAGGGTCCGTAACCAGGGCATGTATCTCAGAGACCCTGCGGGCTGAGGTAATGGCCACTAGGAAGGCCGTCTTCCAGGTGAGAAATTTTAGCTCACAGGTAGCCAGAGGTTCGAAAGGTTTCCGAGTGAGCATGTCTAGCACAAGGTTAATGTCCCAGGCTGCAACCGGACATCTTATAGGGGGTCTGGTATGCAGAATTCCTTTAAGAAGTCTCTTAACCATAGGTAACTGAGCCACAGACAAAGAAGAAAATGGCTCATGATACGCTGAAATGGCACTAAGGTGAACTTTGACTGTAGAGTACTGAAGACCTGAATTTGAGAGGTCCAAAAGGTACTCCAAAACCTTGTCTGGTGGACAGGAAAAGGGATTCCAAGAGGACTTTGCACACCACAGCGAAAAACGCTTCCACTTAGACGTGTAAGTTTTCCGAGTAGCTGGCTTCCGAGCAGCCAGAAGAATGTCTGAAACTCTTCGAGAGACATTGAACCGGTTCACTTCTACCTCTTCAGGAGCCGAAGGTGAAGCGATCTCAGGTTGGGATGGACCACCGGACCCTGAGTCAACAGGTTCATCTGCAGGGGGAGTGGTCTCGGAGGGGCTGCCAACATATTGTTGAGTAGAGGAAACCATAGCTGTCGAGGCCAAGAGGGAGCAATGAGAATCATCTTGGTCCCCTGGGACTCAAATTTGAGAAGTACTCTCTGAATTAGAGGAAGAGGCGTAAAGGCGTAAAGAAAGCGTTTTGTCCACCGCAGCCTGAACGCATCCTGACAGAAAATGCCAGGCCCTGGATTTCTGGAGCAGAAGAGAGGCAGTTTTGCGTTGAGTGGGGATGCAAAAAAAGGTCCAGGTCTGGAGTTCCCCACTCTTCGAATAGTGATTGAACTATGGTTGAGTCGAGAGACCACTCGTGAGGATCTGCCTCTGTTCTGCTGAGACGGTCCGCCAAGTCGTTTTGTACACCTGGCAGGTAGACCGCTTGAATTAGAGATTTGTGTTCCAAGCACCATTCCCACACCCTCATCGCTTCCCTGCATAAGGGGTAAGAGTGAGCACCGCCCTGCTTGTTGATGTAATACATCACAGCTTTGTTGTCCGTTTGAAGGAGAATGTTCTTGTGACAGAGGATGTCCTTCAAAGCCCGGACCGCATAAAGGACGGCTCTCATCTCTAGAACATTTATGTGAAGCTGGGCCTCGAGTTGAGTCCATACACCTTGAGTGTGGAGAGAGCGACAATGAGCTCCCCACCCCGTTAGCGATGCGTCTGTGGTGATGGAGATTTGATGATCCAGAGGAGCAAAGGGAAATCCTTCCAGGAGATTGCTCTCTTGAGACCACCAGGTGAGAGACCTCTGTAAGGGTTCTGTCACCTTGATGGGATAAGACTGTGGGTAAGTGGTTGGGGACCACTGAGCACTGAGCATCCATTGGGTGGTTCTCATGTGTAGCCGAGCTAGGGGTACAGTGAACACTGAGGATGCCATGAGGCTTAACATACATTTCATTGAGAGAGCTGTAACTGATCTGTTCTCCCAATGTAACGGGCCATCTGAAGGATATCGAGCCTTCTGTCCTCTGGAAGGAAAGCCTTCTCAAGAGGTGTCCAGTAGAGTCCCTATGAAAAGGAGTCTCTGGGAGGGCTGCAACTGTGACTTCTTTAGATTCAGCAGAACTCCCATGGACGTAAGAAGGCGAGAGGCCGTCTGAATGGCTTCCAGGGTCCCCTGTCTGAAAGGGCTTGCTAGGAGCCAGTTGTCCAGGTAGGGAAACACTCGGATTCCGAGCTTCCTGAGATGCAGCTGCGAGAACTGCACAACACTTTGTAAAGACTCGAGGCGCCGAGGATAGCCCAAAGGGCAGGACTCTGAACTGATGGTGTTGACCCAGAGCCACAAACCTCCGGAATTTGTGATGCCTCGGGTGAATAGGAATGTGCTGGTAAGCGTCCTGCATGTCCAGGGAGGCTAGCCAGTTGTGTTGATGAAGCAAAGGTAACACGGTTCCTAGAGAAATCATTCTGAATTTCTCCCTGGGGAGAAATCTGTTTAGCTTTCTGAGGTCTAGAATGGGGCGCATACCCCCAGACTTCTTTGGAACCAGAAAGTAGTGGGAGTAGAACCCTGTGTTTCGCTGATGCAGAGGCACCAGTTCTACTGCCCTGTTGTTCAGAAGGCCCTGGATCTCGGAGGCGAGAAGGTCTGACTGAAGGATTGACAGCCTGGGTTGTCGTTTGGGAGGATGATTCGGAAGGGTCTCCAGAAAATTGAGAGAATACCCCTCACGAATTATCCGAAGGACCCATTTGTCTGAGGTTATGGACTTCCACTGGTTGTAGAAGTGCATCAGACGACCTCCCACCGGAGAGGAAAAGTCCACCTCGGGCAGTGGAGATGGAACTTGGGCCGGCAACTCATAAGGTAGCACTGGGCGCATTGGGCCCTTGAGCTTTCTGTTGCGTCTTCTTTTGAGGTTGGGCAGGTTGGTTCTTATGGAAACTTCCTCTGCCCCTGCCTCGAAAGGACTGACGATTATGAAACTGACGTTTACCGACATGCCCTCGAGAGGGGGTAGGAGGAGGTCGAGCCAGCTTAATGGCCAACCTAGTCTTCTGAGTAGCCTCTAGAGCTTGCTCTACCTGAGGACCAAAAAGATACGAGTCAGTCATGGGCAACGCCATCACCTGCTGCTGTGCATCATTCGTGAAGCCCGAAGTACGCAGCCAGGAGTGACGGCGAGTACAAATACCAGCGGCTGCTGAACGAGCAGCAGTGTCGAAAGCATCCATGGCTGCTTTGACCTGTTGTTTATTAGATTCAATACCTCTGGTAATGGTCAGAAGAAGCTCTGACTTAGAGTCCGAGTCCGGAAGAGCTTCAACCATTTGCTTGATAGAGTGCCACAGGATATACTCATACTGAGAAAAATAGCCCTGGTAACTGGCAATACGCATACTTAAAGTGGACGCAGCAAAGACTCTCTTACCTAATGTATCAATCTTACGAGACTCTTTGTTAATAGGTCGAGCTGTAGTAGCTTGAGGAAGAACGACCTTATCATTCTCTGCCAGGACTACAATAGGATCCGCAAAGGCTTGAGATGCCAAAATGGGACGATCCTTGGGGGCTGAATATTTCCTATCAATGGATTTAGCCACCGAAGGGGTAAGAGCAGGATTATTCCATACCTTTTGAGACAGCGTCTCGAAGGAAGGTTGAATCGGAGGAGTCAAATCCGTAGGGATCTCCGAAGCATGAAGATATTGGAGTCTTAACCGCTTCCCAGGATCGATGTCTGCAGTCTGGAGAGAAAGAGTGGAGCTCAGGTTCTTCAACAGAGGCTTAAAGGATAGGTCCTCGACCACAGGCTCTGTAGCAGTGAAAGATCCTGCTTCGTCCACTTCATCACCCAACCGAAGGTCTGGGTCAGGCTCAACGTCATCTCCTGATAGTCCAGGGAGGACTGTTTGTACAGGAAAGGAGTGAAATACAGAAGAGGAAGGAAGAATTGAGAGGAAAGAGGAGTCCTCGAGAGCTCCCAGCACCGAGGAGGCAAACGGGACCGAAAATGGCGCCGAAGAACAGCGCGGTGCTGAGAAGCCGCCCGGTGCCGCGGATGGCGCCGAAGACGGCACCGAGAAGGCACACAGCGCCGAGAAGCTCCACGACGCCGAAAACGGCGTCGACAAGCCCCGCGACGCCGTGGACGGCGCTGAAAGCATCCCAGGACCCTGAGAAACATGGTTAGAAGGGAAAATAGCAGGAGATAAGGGCATCGGTGTGGCCCCCTGCGCTGCAGCCATGTGAGGGGGGGGAACACCTAAGCGCGGAGTCGTTGGCACCGAGGAAGGTGCCGCGCGACCAGGGAAGTCCAACCGCCCTACCTGGTCGCCTGACAAGCCCGAAGGTCCGCGGGCAACCGAGCCAGGTAGCAGAACCAACCTCCGAGCCCATTGCTCCATAAGAGCGGCCCACTGATGAAACTGCTCATCTGAAGACCTACCTATAGGCCGGGTAGGACTCGGATGCCGAAGACGGCGGCTACCAGAAGCAGAAGTTGGCGATTCCGAAGGAGGAGACCGGCAACTAGCCACAATAACAGAGCATCGACGCGCAAACATATCAGAGGGCGACCTCGAGTGATGCCTTCTCTTTTTAGACCTGTGGGCCGAAGAAGAGCTCGAGGCCGAACGGTGCCGAGAATGCAACCGTTTGTTTTTATGCCTCCGGGGGGACCGCCCATCCCCCCGGGCATTGGACTGACCGTTGTCGGACCCCCGTTCGGGAGAAGGAGGCGGACCGGACCCAGCCCGACTGACTGAACAGCTTTCATACGAAGTCTCCCTACCGTCACCTGACCTGCTCATGGTCGACTCCGTCAAGTAGGCTGAGACTTCTTTATTGTATATTAAAATAGAATAAACTTAAGCGATACTATATCGAGATAATACTACAAAAAATAAACTGAAAACTATGCTGTTAGTTTGAAGTTTGACTCGACAGGCGAGCGACGCCATCATTGAAGCGCACTCGACGCAGGAAAAAAGGAACTGAGGCGGTTGGAGGGTCGACGTCGAGACAAAGTCATTGCCGCCAGCTAGTGCTCACTGGCGCCAGCTCATGTGCGCCATCTCTGGTGTCGACCCTCCAGCAAAAAGTTTGCTCCCGATGGGTCCTAGTGCCTCCGGCACAGATCCCCAATAGTGTGAATGAGTGGTGGAGACTTATGTCCAGGAAGATCCGCCATCTTCACTCCCATCCTAAAGAGCGACGATCGAGTGACCCCGGGTAACTATCGACTTATCTCCATCCTCCCCCACTCTCTAAGGGCCTTGGAAAAGTAGTTGCCAACCAGCTTGCCGAATACTTTCCTGTCCAATCCAGAGACAGAGCACCCACTGGCACTCAGCCCAGAGCTGGAGACCTGTAGCCGTACAGGCAAATTTGATGATTGAGGTTGGAAGCAAAGAGATCATTCTCGGGTGCCCCCACCTCTTGAAAATTGTGGCTAGTACTTGCTTGTTCAGAGTCCACTCATGGTGGCCCTGACTGATGTGACTTAAGGAGTCTGCCAGCACATTGTCCTCCCCTGGCAGGTAAATGGCAGAGAATTGCATGTCTAGGGAGTAAGCCAGAGTCCAGATTTTCACGGTCTTTGTGCAGAGCTTTGTGGATCTTGTACCATGCCACTTGTTGATGCAGAACACAGCAGTGGTGTTGTCTGTCCTGAGTTCGACAAATTGATCCTTTAGCTGGGCGGTGAAGGCTTTGATAGCGAGGTACACAGCTATGAGCTCCAGGAAATTTATTTGAAATCTCTGGGGGACAGCACCCTGCTTATGGACTGATCCACCAGGTGTGCACCCCAACATAGGCAACATAGGAGTGATGCATCTGCAGCAAGCACTATGGAAGGTTCTTTTCACTACAAAGAGATTCCTTCCCTGAGGTTTTCTTTGTCCTTCCACCAGTCCAGAGCCTGCAAAATGGTCCTTGTGACTGGAATGAATGAGAAAGTATCTGGAATAGAAGCCTTGTCACCATTAGGAGAGAGGAACTCTTTCCACTGCATTTGCTGACAGGAGAGACTTTACCTTTAATTCCAGCAGGATTTTTTCTGTGAGAGTTAGAGATTTTAAACTCCTGTGGCCCTGCTATGTGGGAAATGTTTTGAACTGCAGGGTGAGATCTTGACCCACCACCTCTAGCACCCACTTGTCTGAGGTGATGTGTTGCCATTCTTTGAGGTAATGGGTAAGCCTTCCTCCTACTGGGAGGGGGGAGGTGGCCTTGGCCTTACAGTCAAGGATTTTGTTTAGCCTGAGTCTTTGCAGGAGGGGTTGGTTCAGTACGTTTCTGAGCCCTTCTACCTCTTCCTCTAAAGAATCCTCTCACTTGAGAGTAGTCATAGGGCATGGGCATTGCCATGGGATAGAAGCCCCTGGGAAAATAATCTCTACCTCTGCCCCTCTACCCTGGGGTTTGTAGGAAGTAGAGACCTTCTCTTTAGCTGTATAGCTGTGGTAAGTGAACTTGTATTCTTCTACTTTTTTTATGTAAGCTTCTGTTTTGTTCCCAAAAAGAGAGCTGTTCTTACAGGGAAAATCCACAGCTTTGGTTTGAGTATCCTGAGAGAGATTGGTGGTTCTGAGCCAGGCAAACCTCTGGAGAGAGACAGCATGAGTCATAGCTCTGGAGGCAGTGTCACTGGCATCTACAGCCATGTGACACTGATATTTTGTGGCTTCCAAGCTAGTTTTGACAGATTCCACCAGGTCTTGAACCACTTTTACTGGCGGCTGCTGGCTAACAGCCAGGACAGCGTGTTCCAGAGAGCTTTCTGACACTGAGCTGTGTATGACATATATAAGTAGAGAGGCGTAGCATCAGAGAGGCTGTGGTGTAAGATTCCTTACCCATAGTGTCCAGTTCCTTCTTTTCCTGGAGGCTGGGAAGAAAAGGGTACTTTATCAAAGGCTGCAGCCTGCACCACTCCTTCATGGTCCAGAAGCAAGTAAAGGTCCTCAGCATTAGATTTGTCTAACTGGTACTGTTCTCTATTTTCTTATCTTATCCACCCCCGGGCTGGAGGTAGGGTTCTAAAGTATTCTGAAAGCAGCCCTTGTAAGAGACTTATGAATTGGGAGGAGAAGCTTTTTGGGAGGAGGAAGACCCATAATGTCTAAGAAATCTGCCTCCTCCTCTTCCTCCTCAGTGGACTCTTGAATAGAAAGACCAAGAGTATCCACCATGTGTTGGACAAAGGTATAGTTAGAGGAACAAACCCTCTTTCTCATTAGAGGAAGAACGAAACTCAAGAAGGTCAGGAACAAGGAGTCTGCCCTCCTCTTCATTATCACCTCCCTTAAAGAAGATGCCCTGGCTGAGGCCATGGTTGGAGGGAATGAGTGTAATAGGACCAGCTGGGGCACCCATAAGAGTGCCCACAGCCTGAAAATTCTGATATAGTTGCCAAGCCTTTGCCATTTCCTCCACTGAGGGTATATCTTGTTTTGACACCGGTGTCTCCCTTTGCTTTTCAGCAGAAGGGGAAGTGGTATGTTTTTCTTTTATATATGTGTATATATATATATATATTCATAAAATGAGATTCAAATACAAATATAAATCCAGTGTTCCGATTGTATAAAACACATCACATGACCGTGCGTATATCTGAGCGCAACCGCACACCTGCACTTTTACCCCCCCTAAAAAACAATTTTGCCATTTTATAAGATAGATAACTCACTTTATGGTGTGTTGTTGCGCTCTGATATACGCATGCCTTGGGTGGTTGACGCACTCACACCAAGGCGTGCGTATATCAGAGTGCAACTGCACACCTAAGAGTGGGTTATCTATTATATATATACATATATATATATATTTATATATATTTTTTAATTAGGTCCTGAATCAGAAACCCAAAGAGAATGTCTCATTTTTGGCTTGGCCATTATTTTTATCAGACTTATTTTCTAAGGGGTCCTCAGAGGACCTGTCTTTAGACATTTGTTGAGAGGCGGACCCCTCTTCTGAATTTTTTTATTGAAGAAGAGGCAGACTGAAAAGCAATAATTTAAGGGCTTCTTTTTAAACTGCATGAGCAAAATTAGTGAAAACTCACAGAGAAGCAAGTGACTGGTTCTAATATAAACAAGATTGTGGAAGTCGGCCTTGTCCACAACCAGAAAGTAAACAACAATTTAAAATAGTAAATACCAGTCTTGTTCAAGGTCTGTCTGGCCCACCAATTTGCCAGAAGACCTACAAAAATACTGTTCCCAGAGGAAAAATGTGACAGAAAGTATGGCTCCTAGCCCTAACTGAGGAGAACAGACAAAAATGGTAAAAGACGTAGTTCCTTGACAAAAATAAGGATCCATGGAAAAATAGTGTTTAAAAAAATAAAAAGCTGTGGAAATTTTTACCGCAGAGGAGGTATTTTTCTTCAGAATAAGCAGGTGAAAACCGCGGTTCCTGGGAACTAAAAAACCACAGAAAACTCAAAAAGAAGGAAAAGGCACAGATAAAAGAAAAACTCACCTAAAGCAGCACAAGTATAAAGAAATAACTCCAAAAGTATGAGAAAAGTACTTCAGAACGAAGATATGAAGAGAGAACTCTGGGGCAGACTTGTCCAGTCAGCGGAGAAATGAATCTGGCTGCCTTTCAGCAGCACCAGCACACAACAGTCTCTTACTTCAATCTGATTGGCCAATTCCCTTAGCATCATTAGTATAGTGTCCACCTCTGGAGCTGCTTAAACCAGCTGGTATACTGAATTACTCAAGCATACTAAGGGATTCATGGGGTGAGAAACAGACAAATTCACAACACTATACCCAACTGCAATGAAATACTTAATGCAAAAATCAGTGGGGCAGTATCAAAATAAATCAATTAATTAAATCACTTCTTTCTTCATAAACATTTGAACAGTACATTATAGAAGCATGAGAAAGGTCAGGATCCCTTAGGGGGTGTATTGGGACTTCCTAAGAAATACAGAAAGTTCAATCCCATCAGCCTGGAAAAACTCAAGGCACCCAATCTGTATATCCAGAATGCTTCTTTTTTGCTCAGTAACAAGTCCAAATCACCTGCAGGACCTACTGTGACCTTCTCAATCCCACAGAATGAGAAACTGTGTTCCCCAACATTCCCCCTCCTTTGTAAATGATGGTACAGGGCATTTAGAGTGTCCATATCATGTATGGCACTTAAATGTTCTCCTACCCTAACCTTAAAGGGGCATCCAGTCTTGCCCACATAATTTATTTATTGAATTTTGTTGACCAAGTAGGCCTACTGAGACTAGATGTCCCTTTTTCAGGGGTGACCCGGGGAGGGGGGATACAGATGGTAACCAATTGAAACTGAATCAGGTTAAGTAGTTGGTGGTATTTTTGTGAATGGGGAAATTTGGCCAGGACAATGGGGAAATTCCCTTACTTGCCAGTGAGCTGAGTTCAGGTGTGAACTCAGTGAGCTAGTTTACCGGGACAAGGCTGATGGGGAAGGTGCTGTAGCATGCCGAACCAGCCCCGGCCTAGGTAGGGATGAAGCAGTGTGTTGGAGCAGATGCCACACTCTGTGGTGGGCCAGAGAACCTTACCCACAAAGTACTGACATGTGTGCTGGGGTCTGCTGGGCCCATGCACTGGGTCAGGACTGTCTCCAATTGTATTTATCTCATTTTGCACAGGTCCCGAAGGATGTATGAGGATACAATTCCACTAACAGAAAAAGAAGGGAAATTCTTTGCAAAAAAAAAAACTACGTTAATGCAGACATTAGGGTTGTAGAACGAAAACTGCACAAAGAAGGGAAATGAAAAATATTAGGGATTTGGGTCTCCGGAGTATTGGCGAATCAGTGGTGGGGTCTTACTTGGGGCTGTCAACCCGAATGCCCATCCCCTCCCCGATCAGACGAAGTCAAATGTGATATCTTCATGCAGGGCCCGTAAGCTCCAACAGATGCCACATACAGTGCACTGTATGACTATGAGGCACCAGGGTTGGAGCTGTATCTTGTGCTTCGGACAGAAGGCTACAGGCTGGGAGGAGGGGGTGGACATTAGGGTTGACAACCTCAAGTAAGACCCCACCACTGATTTGCCAATACTCCAGAGACCCAAATCCCAAAGGTTTATTTCCCTTCTTTGTAAGCTATGCCTTCTACAACCCTAATACCTGCATTAACGTAGCTTTTTGAAAAGAAAATATATATTATAAGGGCACGGCAGTTCTCCTATAAGTTAGGGTTCAGCAGCAGTTTCTATGTTGAACCTCAGATTTTGCACTTTAATAACTTTGCAACCATTCACTGGATCTGCACGACATGTTTCATGCACGGTCTCCTGGGGTAGATCTCTTCACGTCCTAAGTTTCATTCCAGTCCGATTTGCGGATTCTGAGATCCGGATAGTGAAAAAAAAACTACAATCCGCCACTTTTTGCAGTTTTTGTTCCTCATCGCAATGTGCAGAGACGGTGCTGAATTTTGGTCTGAAATGTTTATGGTAGAAAGAGCTTAGGTAATGGAACAGACCAGCATTCATTTGGTGAAAAAATATTAATCCGTTCAAAAGTTATAGCATTTTTAAGGTCCCATTATGTTGAATGGGATTTTTATTTTTCAGGATAGCTGCAAGGTACGAACCAGGATCTTGGTTCATCAAGGGCCAATCCTGGTTCACCAGTTGATAATCCTGGTTTGCCAGAAAAATTTCCTTGTTCGCCAGCCGCCATTTTTTTTTTTCATTTTGTCCTGAACAAACTGTCATAACTCTGCCCACGGGTTGCTGTTTCACATACTATTGTGTGATTACTGCTCATTGGGAGTTGATGAGCTGTGCTGTGTGATTTCCCAGGTCTGTATGCCCCCAGAAACATTTTTTTTTTTTTTTTTTAGTTAGTTTAATCCTTGTTCGCCACTAGCTGAATTCCTTGTTCGCCATCCTGATTCATCACTGGCGAACAAGGATACCTGGTTTGGACATCTGGTCGGATATTTTCACGACCAGATGGCCAGACCAGGGATCCTTGTCTGCCAGTGATGAATCAGGATGGGGGACAAGGAATTTGGCTGGCGGACAAGGATTCCTGTCTGGCCATGAAAATTTGTCAACTAGATGGCCAGACTGGGCATCCTTGTCCACCAGCCGACTGACGGATCAGTGTGGTGAACAAGGAAAGGAGATGGCGAGGATTGCTTTTTGGCCATCTCCTTGTCAAAAAAGTGTCGTGGGACCATCTAGTTCCAAATAAATGTATTTGTTTTTGTCCCCTGTAGCCCTGGTCTCTAGTGACACCCCCCACCCTCAATCCCTGTATTATTTATTTATATACATATATTTTTCAAAGCATTGCGTATTTTAGTGGCGTTCTGCCACTTACATGTTTTAATAAGGAAGTCCTGGTGTCCAGAGGCGCCCCCACCCTCTCATGCCACAGCATTATGCGTCAGTGGCACCCCCCCCATGACAGTCCTTTTATTTATTTTTCCTGTAAAGAAAAAAATTGTCCCTCATTGTCTTTTGCTTGTTTTTAAACTGTAAAACAAAAAGCGTCCATTGCCGGTCACCCCCGTGCCCGCACCTGACCTTCCACTGTGGACCCTCCTTCCCCACACCTCTCTGACGTCCCCACCAACCCTCACTCACCTCCTGAGGTCCAAAGTTGGAGACCCGCTCGACCGATCAAAGACACGCCTTGCTGCTGGAACCAACGACTGCAATGTGAACTAAGGTAAATGCTGTTCTGTGTATTTCAATTGAGGTCAACTTTCAGCCATAACTCGGACATTTTTTGAGATTTTGGCCCCAAATTTTCAACATGGAATCTTAGGAACCCCACCTCATGAACAATATGACTGTCATTAGGCAACTCTCACCAGAAGGGGGATTTCACGGTTGTTTGGGGAAATCACCTTTCCAGTAGGATTTGAGCAACAACAGTCATTGTTGGTCATGAGGTGGGGTCATAAGAAGGCTATGTTGAAAATTTGGGGTCAAACTTTAAAAAAACAGCTGTGTTATGAGCATTCATTGCTATCTCGCTATGCACGCTTGTAACTTTGGAAATTGTCTATATTTGCACCCCATATTTTCAGCATAGCCTTGGTATTACCCCACCTCATGTATGTGACAGTGTAGTCGAGGCACAGGTCAGGAAGCATAGGAAAAACCAGGAGCAGTTGTAGAATTCACAAAAAGTATTTTATTTGTATTAGCAGTAACAAAAAAAAAAAAAAAAAACTTCTTCTGTACAACTGTTTACAAAGGCAGAATAAAATAGTGAAGATCCATCAGAGTTTTCCTTCAATCTCTGTGTGTCCCTTTTTGCAAGCAATTGCAGCTCTGCTCTCTTACAAGTCCTTGCATCCCCCCTTTTTAACATGCATCCTGTGTTTTTCTAAAGTGTTCTAGTATATTTCTGGCAGGTGCTGGCAGGAACACAATGTCCCACAACTGAGGCCCCATTTCCACAGCTTTTGCAAAAGGCTTAAAAATTGCACTAAGGTAACCTCTTGAGTTTCCAATAGCTTTTTGCAATCATCTTAAACTATAATTATATACATTTCAAAAAATTACACTATATAATTTCTAAACAAAGGGATTCTAATATCAGTTACATTTCCACATAATGATTTGCATATATTTTTATACCAGCAGATATGCAAGGGAGGAAAAGACAAACAGCAAGGGAAGACTGAGAGACAGTGAGAGGCAGAGAATTGCGAGACTATTGGGGTGATCAAATCCTAGGTCTCACAGGAAAATTTGGTTGAGCAACCAGACAGACAAGAGACAGGAAAGGAAAGAACAGAACAGATCCATGCATTCAAATTCTCCATAATAACTGGGACAGGGTCCTATTCAACCCTGTCACAGACAGCTGTCATTTTTCAAATCCTGGCCAAAATATGTTATCGCACTTGTGACGCAGTATGGCACTGCAGTTGTGCAGAATTAGGTTTTGGTGGGGATTTGAAAATGTTCTGTACGGGGTACATGCAGTGAGGTCATAAGAAGGCTATGTTGGAAATCTGAGGTCAAATAAGGATACTGTTACACTATCTCAACGGAGCGATGGGTGTATATAATAGGTGTGGAGATAAACAATGTGATAAATCCATTTATCTGAGTAACTGTGTGTATAAATTTCATTTATACACACAGTTACTCATTTATCTACATAGTTACCACGTCACACTCAACCTGTCAATCACCCCCCGCACTACTTCCACCTTTTACACATACCACAAACAGCTCAACTCACTGGGAAAGCAACATGGAAAAAAAGCACAGCACTACAACAGTCTGTACAGCATCCTCATCTCGCTTCCAGCACTGTGCCCACAATACAATGTTATTCCTCATTTTTTTATGTATCTTATTTTTATCCTTCTTCCTCCTCACTGAAGCAGTCTGGACTAGGCTCCTGCTCTTCCCTACCTGCCACCTTCTTGTAGTAGTCGTCTTGCACTTCCGTATTCAGCTCCTGCTTCCTACCAGAAACACCACCACACCAAAACAACTGCTTTGCTTCTGCGGTCTGAATTCTTCTTTACGCCAAACTGGACACCAAACAACATAGAATTTCTAATTTTTTTTTTAACTAACAGCCAAACCGCAGTCACATTACTAGCACTTCTGCCATGGTCTCCAACCTAATGCTCTCAGTCTCTGACCAGACGCACGTGCGACCACTCACTCACTCATTTACTGGGGGGAAAAGCTGACTATAAAAGGCAGGATCAGCCAGATAAATAGAGTACAACACACTGCATTTTATGTAACACACAAACAGGCATGGCGCCAAACTACAGCGACCATCTCTGACTCTCAGTAAGTAAGACAGAGAGCCGCCATGTTTTTAAAAATCTCTAGCCCTCCCACACAGAATAAAATGCCTATCACAAGACGCGCTGTTAACGTACGGATGCAGCAACCATGCATCCATCTCTAACAATCTGTGGAACAGTGTGCAATAACACGCAGGAGATCGCAACACAACCCTCCCTATTTTATATATAAAAAAAAAAAGCAAAGAAAGTGAAAATTATAACAAAAAAAAAAAAAAGCATCCCTATTGCATAAAGGAATATGCAATGGTATTTGTTGAATAAATGATTTATCATACTGGAAGGGTTCGACTAGATACCTCACCGTGGGCTTACACCACTCATGAGGTAACCTGGAGGTCAAACTGCTCTTGTGCAGATAAATCATTTATTCCACTCATCCCCATTGCATATACCTATATATATATATATATAGTTACATATGCTTACATATCTGCTTATATTAATTTAATGAATTGTAAACTAAATTCAGACAGATGTGTTTATTGTTATTATACAGGTGATCATTTTTACTTGAGTTTTTGTCCACCTTTTTTAAATGCACTTTTTACTTTAGATGTCTTTTCAGAATATTGGAGACTGTATTGCACTTTATATTTGAAGTTGGTAGTATGTCTCTTTAACTATGACACTTTAAACTGGTGGTATTCACTACTCATGCCACTCCCTGATGACAGGCTAAGCGAAACCGGCTGGAGGTTTGGTGTGAGGGGCTCCTGCTGGCATCCCTGGTAAGAGGTTTCCTTTACTGAGGCTTTTGCAAATAAAAGGATTTATGCACCTTACTGGTTTTTGGTGTCTGACTGCATTCTGCTGTAGTTGGTGGATGGTGCAGTAATTTTGTGCCTGCTCATATTGCTTTTTACTGCACATCCAGTCGTGAGGCATCTCTGTTTTGTGTTTGAACCTCTGGCATGCCCTTTCAATAGCTCGCTTCAAATGGAGGTTGTCCCAGGGGATTGGAGAGTGGCAGATGTGGTTCTGCTTCACAAATGGGGGGGGACAGGGAACAAGCAGGCAACTGCAGACCCATCAGTCTCGCCTCTATTGTTGGAAAGCTGATGGTGTTGCAAATCAAAGTAGACCTTGTGGACCATCTGGAGGGTAATGGTCTCCAGGATAGTAAACAGCATGGTTTTGTATCAGGGAGGTCGTGTCACACAAACTTAATAGTCTTTTTTGATTGAGTTACTAAGGAAATGGCTAAAAGCCATGCCATGGATTTGCTGTACTTTGACTTCAGCAAGGCTTTCAACTCTGTGCCTCGCAAACACCTGTTGAAGAAGCTGGGGGGACCTTGGGGTAGCTAGGGATACAGTCAGATGTATGCAGAATTGGCTAAAAGAGAGACAGCAGCAGGTAGTGGTAAATGGTATCACATCAGAAGAGAGGGAGGTCACAAGTGGGGTAACACAGGCATCTGTTCTGGGTCTGGTTCTTTTTAACATGTTCATCAGTAACACTGGAGAAGGGATCTGGGGTAGTTTAGGTCTCTTTACAGATGGCACAATGCTCTGCAGAAGGATGAACAGCGCTGAAGCAATTAAAGAGCTACAAGAGGACCTGCAGAGGCTAGAGAAATGGTGGAAAGTTTGGCAGTTGAATTTCAATGCCAAAATTGCAAGGTAATGCACCTAGAGAAAATGAACCCCAGGACAGAGTACTGGATGGGTGAAGTACAACTCAGTACTACGGCAGAAGAACGCGACTTCAGAGTCATTATTAGTGATGCACTTAAGCAGACTTACAAAATGCTGGGATGTATAGGGAGGGGCATAATAAAAGGAAGGAAGGAGATGACACTCCCCCTCTACAGATCCCTGGTGAGACCACATTTGGAGTGCTCTGTCCAGTTTTGGAGCCCTCACCTTAGATAGGACAAGGACAGGCTAGAGGCAGTACAGCGCAGGGTAACAAAGATGATTCAGGATCAGCAGAGGAAGTCCTATGAGAAACGACTTAGGGTGCTGAATATATATTCGTTGGAGACTAGAGGGGAGATATAACAGCAACATTCAAATTCCTAAAAGGAATAAACAGAGTGGACTCTGGGGGAACTGTTTATAAGGAACACCAGCTCATCAACAAGGGGGCACGACTGGAAACCGACAGTGGGAAGGTTCAGGATGGATGTGAGAAAGTATTACTTTACGGAAAGGGTGGTGGAAGCGTGGAACTGCCTGCCAGCTGAGGTGGTGGCAGCTGGAACTATGGGTGGTTTCAAACATGCCTGAAACGGAATAAAGGGGATAGTCATCACTGGCAGGGACAAGGATGGGGAAGGAACATGATAACTGTTGGGAAGGGGCAAGACCCTAACTGATGCCAGGTCATGGGGTTATATAGAGACTCATGGGCAGACTGGATGAACCATTGGTCTTTTTCTGTCTTTATGTTCTATGTTTCTACACACAAACACACACAGAAATAATCAGTCCCAATGGGATGTTGCAAAACATTATGGAGACGATGTTTTTTGTATTTATGTGACTTAAAAAAACAAACTAACACAGATGCTTGTGTAGCTACATTTAAAGCAACAGTACTAGTTAAAAAATTTAAATAATTTGGTTGGCAGTTAGGATGAAAGAAAACATCAATATACAGTATCTGATTTTCTCTTTGCTTTGTTTCATTCCTGAGGCAAGATAGAGAATGAAAAAAATACTTACCATAGTAATCTTGTTTCTTCCAAGTGATACTCAGGTATTCATAACTTTATGCAGTCATCCTTGTAAGCAGAACTGCCCAAAGAGAATTTGGAACATGTGCAAATGATGGAATCTTTTGCATGAGCCACTTTTCAAATGCTGTCTTATACTAACTGCCTTTGTTCTAAACCCCTCAGATTTCCTGGAAGCCTGGAAAGACAGGCCCATGGGGACTAAGTGTAATAATGATAATTACAATAATAATAATAATAATAATAATCACAACACTATCAATCAAAATCATAATAGAGGAACTTCCTTAACACCCAAAAAAGGGGCCTCCAACTGGAGGACATAACATATGAAAGGATACCCTTGAATGTCCAAATCACCTGAAAAGGGGAAGGGACAACAATAGTGATCACAACCACAACATGTGTGCCAGAAATAGCATTTATACCCCTGAGAGCACAGTATTCAGGAGTGCAGAGGCCAAAAGTTCCAGAAGGGGAAGCAGGGTGGGAAAGTTATGAATACCTGAGTATTACTTGGAAGAAACAAGATTTCTATGGTAAGTAATTTTTTCTTCTAACTCCAGTAATACTCAGGCATTCATAAACTTTATGCAGACTACTAAGCAGTACCTTTGGAGGTGGGTACAGAACCTTATTTCTGGAACAGTCTTTGCAGGACTGCTGTGCTGAACCTGGCATCACCCCTGGAGAGAATATCCAGACTGTAATGCTTTGTAAAGGTGTGTACTGTTTTCCAGGTGGCTGCTTTACAGATGTCCACCGGGGGAACAACCCCGACAGCTGCTACAGTAGCAGCTGTGCCCCTTGTGGAATGGGCACTCAACCCTGTTGTGGACTCCTTTCTAGCCTTAGAATAACAAAAACTGAAAAAGCTGTACTATCCAGTGAGAAATTAATCTTTTTGATACTGGGTTACCCTTTCCCACATTCTCATAGGTCAGGAACACCAATTTTCTGTCCTGTCTATGGACTTTAGTGGTTATCAAGTAATAAGTAAAAGCTCCTTTGACATCCAGACCATGAAGACTCTTTTCACCAGAACTAAAGTGAAAAAGATAGATAAGATGGGCAGGCTGGGTGGATTGTAGGCCCTTATCTGCCGACACTGTCTATGTATCTATGTGTTTATGTATAATGGCTTGATTCAAATGGGAATCAGAAGTCATTTAAAAGAGAAACTTCTTATTTGTTTCCAGAATAATTTTGTCTCTGTGGAATGAAATATGGTCCTGTTCAATGCAGAGAGAGACTTGAGGCCACTGATTCTTGTGGCAGAAATCATTACCACGAGGGAAAAAAGTATATGTACTTTTTTTTTTTTTTTTTTTTTTTTAAGATATTTTGAATAAGCTGAACACATAGGCTCAAAAAAGGGGACCCATGAGCCTAACTATGCACACATCCAGATCCCATGCTGGCACTGGTTCTCTGTGAGGGGGTACAAATGGACCAAACCTTTAAAGAGCCCTTTGAAGACAGGGTCTGAGGTTTGAAAAACATTCTATCCAACTGAGAAGTAAATAGATACTAAGACCAGATAGACTTGTAAGGTACTGGTCTGCAAGCCCAGTGAAAGCAAATAGGTAAAATAGTCCAGCACAGCTAGAACACTAGACTGTGCTGATATGTGCCAGGTCCTAAAAGAACCTCTTTGAGGTTAGGACCTGGGGCCATTAAAACATTTTGTCCAGCTAATATGCAAGCAGATACTGCAGCTAGGTGGACTTTGAGGATGCTGGACTGCAAGTCCAATGAATATAAATAGGTAAGTTAGTCAAGCATTGCTTGACCCCAGCATGTGCTAGAAACAGTTTTCTGGCTGAACACAATAGTAAACCTTTTCCCTTCTGAAGCATGCAGTTTCCTTATGGAGGGCTTCCTGTAACCACATACAAGGTCTAGACACTGTGAAAAGGACGCAAGGCTCCATATTGTACAGTAGGCCCTCAAGAGGCATGGCTTGGGCCTGAGTGACCCAAGGTTTGGGTACAGAAGCCTCCCAGTTGGAGGTTAGCAGGTTTTGCCTCTGAGAAAAGGTGTATTTATTTGGAACCAGACATGGAGAGTAGCAGAGAGAACCATGTCTGCCTGGCCCAGTCTGGCATTATCAAGACCATTGATGCTGGCTGGGACCTGAGCTTTAGAAATGCACTGTATGCAAAAGTCCCCTAGCACCCCCCCCCACTCAAACCCAACTCCCGACCCCCCTTCTACCTACAACAGGTGTTGCTAAAAGAGACCCAGAAGCTGCTTGCCAGCCTCTCCAATCATAGTGAGGCAGGGCACGATAGCCTCGAACCGAAACTGCTCAGCTAGGGGCCCACCTCCTTGCCAGGCCCGTAACGCACATCTTCAATACCTCCCTTAACACTGGAATCATCCCAGACATCTGGAAAGTGGCCAAGGTTGTCCCTGTCCTAAAACAAGGTAACCCCAAAGATCCCCTGAACTATCGACCCATCGCCATTCTGTCTGCTACCTCCAAGATTCTGGAGCAAGTTGTGGCCTCTCAGCTAACCCAGTATATACAGAACCACAACCTCCTCTCTCTGGCTCAGCATGGGTTTAGGAAGGGGCACAGCACGGCTACCGCCCTCGCTGTAGTCACCTCGTTGATCAGAACTGCCACTGACCAAGGCAACCTTACCGGAGCTATCTTTGAGGATCTCTCCAAAGCCTTTGACAGGGTCGATCACTCCCTCCTCAGCTCCACTCCTCTTTCCCTTGGACTCTCACCCCCTGCCCATGCTTGGTTCCTCAATGACCTCACTGGAAGGCAGCAGTACACCAACTTTAATCGGACCCTTTCCAACCCCACATCTGTCCGTTGCAAGGTCCCTCAGGGTTCTGTCCTTGGTCCTACCCTCTTCTCCCTTTTCATTAACGAGCTGTCATCCGTCACCGGCCATGGGCATACCACCCTGTATGTGGATGACCTTGTCATCTTGGCCAGTGCCCGGGACATCGCCACCATAAACTCTCAACTAAATTCCGACTTCAAGCGCATCCAGTCCTGGCTGGTGGAACATAGGCTTACCACCAATCTCAAGAAAACCCAAGCCATGCTTTTTGGTTCCCAGAACAAGACAAAATCCTGCCTCGCTCTCCTACAAATCTACGGGGCTAATGGCTCTCCCCTGCAGACGGCGGCCGCTGTCAAGTATCTGGGTGTCAGTCTGGACCCGCAGCTGGATCTTACCCTACACATTTGGAATGTCTGCAAGGCAAAGAACGGTAAGCTTGGGCTCGCCTACACAGCCAAAAACTGCTCAACTCCGGCTGCTAGTGTGGCTCTAGCCAGGGGGGTCCTCCTCCCTACACTCTGCTATGGGCTAGTAACCTTTGCCCCAGTGCCTAAATCCAACCTCTTGAAATGGGACACGGCCTACAACATCTGCCACTTTGCGCTTTCCGCCTCCTCCCCTCACGCACCGCCAGGACCTCTACACGCGCCTAGAGTGGCTCCCTCCTGAGAAGCACCGCACCTTCGTACTTGGGAACTTCATCGACAACATCGTCAGATCGGCCACCCCTGCTGCCCTCACCCTTCCCCTCAACCCTGACACCCCATCCTACCATCTTAGGTCGAGGGCAAAGCTGGATCGCCCAGTTCCTAGAACCTGCACCCTTGCGGGCAATTGGGCCTTCGCCACCTACGCCCCAAAAATATGGAACTCACTCCCAGCCCTTACTCGGTCCTCCTCCTCCCATCCCGGCTTTAAAGCCTCCCTTTGGAACTTCCTGAAAGTATCCACCACATGTTCCTGTACCTCATAGCGCACTAGCGCCTGGTATGCTGGGGGGTCTCAGCGTCCACTGCACTTACCCTTCTGTTAACTGGTCGAGTAACTATTACATGACATCCTTGCACCAGGCTCACTCCCTGTCCTCCTTCCCTAAGAGTTCACCTGGCCCTCTAGACCCTCCCCCCCCCATCGCCTCTTTCCCCAGTGTAACCCACCCAGTGCCCCCACCTTTTTTGCTGGCACTTACTTCTGTTTGCATTTAATTGAACCTGTTTATGTATTTTGCTGTTCGCTGCCGAACTCTCTATGTATGTACCTCACTGTATTTATCATGCTAAATATTATCGTGCTAAATCGTCTCTAATGCTGTAAGCTACCTATTCAATCCCTCTTAAGCCTATTATTTTTCTGTATGTCAAATATGATTCATGCTGTCAGCTACCTATCCAATCCCTGTTAAGCCTGTTATCTCACTGTATGTTAACTTGACTCCCTCACTGTTCTTGTATGCATCTACCTTGTAACCCTCCCGGGTTGCACCTGAAAATAGGCACATGGCTGTCTAGTGTGCCTTACCCGGTAAACAAAAGCAAATAAATTAATAAATAAAGGGAAGGAAGGAAAGCGTACAGATGCTTCCCTGGCCAACTCAGAACTACAGAATCCAGGGTGATTGGTCCCAGATCTCTGATTGACTTAGTACTGTTACAGGTGGTGGTTGTGGTGGGATGCGAACAAGTCTACCTCTGATATGCCCCACCTTCTGAAGATAACTTGCACCACCTGACTATTCAAGGCCCATTCCTGATGGGACTGGTTGATCTGTTAAGGCAGTGTCTCTACCTGGCACTTGAACATCCTGCAGGGACCCATGGAGCATGCTAGACTCCATATTTTCATAAGTCCTGAGAAGGGAGGGCTTAACCTTGTCCGTCCCTATTTATGGATGTAATACATTGTGGTGGCATTGTCTGTTCTGACCTGTACCAGCTCTGTAGTAGTTGTGTGAAGACCTTCAGTGCAGTAACACTATTCTTAGCCCCTGCAGGTTTATGTGCAGGAGTAAATCTGCACTTAACCATGTGTCTTGGGTGGTGTGAACCCCCAGATGGGTGTCCCACTCTAGTAGGGATGCATCTGTTGTCAGACAACTGATAGGGGCTCTTTGTTGAAAAGGAAGAAGCCCCTCCCTTAGATTAGTTCCCTCTTTTCCTCCATTGGAGGCCTGTAACACTGTTCTTGTTACTAGAATGCATTTTAAAAGAGGGTCCTGTCTCTGACACCATTGAGCCATGAGGTGACATTGAATGGCCCTGATCTGTAACCTGGTTTCCAAGACTATACCAGTGGCAGATGCCATGTGGCCAGTAGCTGAAGAAAACTGTCTTGCAGTTTTTTTTGTCCATTCAGCCTGAATGAGCCCACTATTAGTGGAATACCTTTTGCCCTGCGTAAGGGCAGGTAGACCCTGCCTTGCAGGGTATTTAGCTCTGCTCCTATGAACTGGAATGTTTGAGCAGGCTGAAGGTCAGACTTTCTTTAGATTTATCAAGGACCCCAGAGCGTCCAGGAGAACCTAGGTAAGTTGCAGACTCACTTACTGGAGTGACTCTACCACCACCAGCCAGTCATTTAGATATGGGGAAACTGTGACACCTTATCTTTGAAGGTGATCCAACCACTGTGTACACTCCTAGAGAGTGACCTGATGAGAGTCTGACCCTGAAGTACTTTCTGTGAGACTTCCTTATGGGAGTGTGAAAATAATTTAAGTACAGTGATGCCAGGAACCCCTTTAGGTTTTTCCTGGGGTTTGACAGGCTTTGCCTTTTTGGTTATTGTGGAGTGGACTGGAGAAACAGCTGGACCATTCACCCCCCTTTAAAAAAAACAAAAAAACCTGAATCACCCTTCTCAGGGGTGTGTAAGTAAGAGACAGCAATTTCACACGCAGATTTGGAGGGTGTTGGCTGGTCAGAGCCTGAAGCGCCCTTATTTGGTCTCTTTTGCAACCTTTCTAGTCCTTTTTCCACTGTTGTTAGTGGAAGGAATTTGAGTTCAGAGACAATCACAGACTCACTACATCCAGGACCACTTGTTTGTGGTACCAGAAATACTCCTGCAGTGGGTACTGCTGATATTGAGGCGCAGCCCCAGCCTGATAGAAAAAAAGGGGGCTTGCTGTGTGTGTGTGTGTGTATATGTATATATGTATATATATATATATATATTTATTTATATTAGAAGCAAAACTTGTTATTGATTAGTTAGTTAGCTTACAATAAAAGCGGAATCTGGGTAGGTTGAAAGCCCTCTGACCTCCCCATTACAGCCTAACCGCATCAGGTGTGCTAGTTGCCGGCCCTAACTCTCACCCCATCAGATGTGAAGAAGCAGAGGCATGGGAGAATGGGTGAGAATTAGACCGACAACCCCAACGCCGCACCCCAATGCCAGTTGGGGTGTGGGTGGTGGGTCCAAGGGGGCTTTCAACCCTAACAATCAATTTCTTCGCTTTTGTCGCTGTGGAACAACCCTAACTAATGCATTAAATGGAGTTTTTTGCCTCTAATTTCCGTTCTTTTTGAGAAGTATAATGAGAAATAGTGAATGTAATGTGGAGGGAGCACGGGGTCCGTAATGTCTTGTCACATAGTAACACGGTGCCCGCAAACACAAATGGTAATGCGCATGGTGACACAAAGCGAAACAAAAAGATAAACAGTACTGTACACAGAAATGGTTAAAATAACGCAAACTCAAACGCAAATGGAAACATGAAGGGTAACGCACATGGTGCTGTAGACGGGAACAGTAAGTGAAACCGTTATAGAACCGCAAGCAGAAGCGGTAAGGGTAACAGTAATATAAGCACACAGGCCAGTTTTCCCCAAAAGCTGCATAGAGAAAGACAGTGAGTACAAAGAATGTATGCATAATAACGGGTCTCGGAGCCGAAAATGAGGAGTTGGAATAGTAAATTGCTTATATCCCAGGAACCGTACGACGTAGAAAAAAAAATTTAAAAGTCATATGATTTATGATTTTCCTGGCTAGTTTTGTACTTAGCCCTCATTAGGGGAGTAAGCATTTTTCCAACGAAAAGTCCGTATCTCGCACCGTTTCCGAGATACGGGCCCTGAAAGGCGCGGCGAATGCCGTAATGTTATCCTATGGGAAAAACAGAGAAGTTCAGAGTATCATAACTTTCACTCCCTGTAATATTTTTTCACCAAACTAGTAAAAGGCACATCTGTGGGATGTTGGCTTTCTTCTCTCCAAATTTCAGCCCAAAAGACCAAACCGTTATTTTGCAGCAGGGTGGCAAAGGATTCCTGTAATGCGATAGATGCCATAATGTTATCCTATGGGAAAAAGCGTCAATTTTGGAGTGCAGTAACTTTGCCGCCCTGTAATATTTTTTCACCGAAACACTGAAAGGCACATATGTGAGATGTTGGCTGCGTTCCCTCCAAATTTCAGCCCAAAAGACCAAACCATTCTTTTTGCAGCAGGGTGCCAAAGAAGGTTGCTGTCATTTTCACACAGCCTGGAAAAGTACTGTCTAACTTTGCAAAAGCTTTCCCAAATTCATTCGACACTGTCACAAGTGTGAAAGTACTTTTTCCAGAAATCTGAAAAACATATTTCTGGGTTGTTTTACCCCAAAATAAAGACATGCCTAGCATCCTCAGGTTCCGACTAGGTGAATACAAAAAGAATTAGGTTGTTAGAGAGTCCCAAATGTAAATGCCAAGCATTTTTCTGATGACCAACTGAAAACAAAATGGCGGATTTGCGACAGTAAAAGGGCCATTTGCGAAAGTAAAAACTGCATTTGCGACACTGTCAAACTTTTTGTTAACTTTTACCATTGACTTATAATGGGAACTTGTTTTTTGAATAACTTCTGAACTGTTTAATAATTTTTCACGAAATCTTCAAAAGGCACATCAGGAACCCCGTCCGCACGTTCAATGAAGATGTTGGACCGGTCGCGCAAACCATGCGACCTCTAGCGACAACCAAAGAATTCCAAAAAAGCATAAACGCGCACATAGATCATGCTTAATAACTCCACAGCCGTATATCCGAACTGTACGAAAGTTGGCAGATCCCAAGATCTATGGTTCTTTATCGTGTATGCCAACTTTCAGGCAAATCCGTTGAATGGTTGCAAAGTTATTAAGGTGCAAAATTTTAGGTTTAACATGCAAATGGCTCCTCAACCCTAACTATGGTAGCACTACCGTGTAATATATATATATATATATATATATATATATACACACACATATATATACTGTATATACCTATACACATATATATATATATATCCACTTTTTTCATGTAAGCCTTTATCTTTCTCCCAAGAGGAATTACCCTCGACTGGAAAATCTATAACCTTGGTTTGGGGTATCCTGAGTGAGGTCTGTGACTCACAGCCAGGCAAACCTCCTCTGAACCACTGTACTTGCCATCCATCTGGCAGCAGCCACTTAAACCATTATTTGGCTGCTTTCAATCCAAATTTAGCTGTTTCAGCTAGATCATCTGACAGGGAAGTCTGGGCCTTGGCTGACATAGCAGGGGCCCGACTACCACAGTGACTTTGGTATTTACATAGGCTTGAAAAGCGTGCCTGCCTGATGGCCATTTAAATATTTGTAAGCCATGTTGTCAATTTTCCCGGGATCCTTGTTAAGAGGATAGGATGCCAGGGGTATCTTTGCCTTGTCACAGGCTGTCACTTTAACCACTCCTTGGTGGACAGGGTGGGGGAATAAATTTCAGTTCCCTTCCTGTCCAGCTGAAACTTCTTATACATCCTCTTATCCAGAGGGAGAAAACAGCTTGGAGTTTGTAACATCTTTAAAGTATCTTCCATGAAGAATCTATTCACAGGAATGGGAAGCTTTCAGTGGGTGTCAGCCCAATCATTCTCACCAATGTGAAAAATGAGGAATCATCCTCAGATGTTCTGTGGGGAGAGACAAACTCATGATCAGAGGAAACCTCAAATTCAATAGGTTCTCCTCCATTTCATACTAATTACATATTCTTCCTTTTAAATATTAGGAAGACTGCTTTGCAAAGGTCTGCTGCTGAGAGAGAGCGCCCTTGTAAGCATGAAAGTGTTTTCTTTAGCCGTTCCAGGCATTTCTCCATACTTTTCCCCCGGGACAGTTCACAGATTTCACAATATTCATTTAGGTGATCATAGCCAAGGGAAGCAATACACAACTGTGCTTACCTGTCTTAGCAAATACTTCCCCAATCAGAACCAGCCTGCAATTTCTGAAGGAGTTGGAAGGCTTTATAGCAGGCACAGAAGTCCCCAAAATGCTGTCAGCAGGGGGTTTTGTGTGCTTAGTTTTCTTCAGTTTCACTGAGGGAACCAGGGAGTCAGCCGGTTCAACAAGCCTCTTAAAAACTGCTTATATGCCCATCTCAGGGTAGCAGTTACAGTATTTGTTGTGGAGTCACCCACAGTAACTTAGGGTGTTAGCTGGTTAGAGCTGGAGGGACCCTTAGGTGGTGATAGTTTTTTGCTGTTTTAAGCCTTATCCAGGCATTTCAGTAGTTTTTCCAGGACACGTATTGCAGATTTCACTCTGCTTTTAAATGTTCATATCCAGATAGGCAAAACAAGAGAATGTTTGACTTGACTTAGAATTTCACCACACTGAATACAAGATTTGAAACCAGGATCACCAGATTCTTTTTATAATATCTTCAATGTAAAGCTAGTAACAGTTGCAACCGCTAAAAATAAATATTTTAATTTAAGTTTATTTAGCAGTTGCAGTCGGTTCGGAACCGTGGCAGGCCCTGGGAACCGAGGCTATCGGTCAAGGAACCGGTATTAGCAGTTTTCAAAACAAACTAATTTAATAAAATTAAGCATAACTAATGGAGTTTTTTTATTCAGAAAACTCAGATAAATATAAAATAAACCTTGGTTTACTCCCAGTTATACCGAACTGGGAGAAACCAAGAAAACTTACAATTTAAACACTAAAACTATGGGTTTACCTAAAATAACAAAAAGTAAAGTAGCAAATGAAATGTGAAGAATACTTATAATATTTTATAAGGTTTCTCATGTCAGAACAAAAGATCAGGAAAGGATCTCTGAGCATCTAGTCTTGACAGGCAGAGAGAGAAATCTGAGGGGTTTAGAACAAAGGCAATTAGTATAAAGCAGCATTTCAAAACACTCATGCAAAAGATTCCATCATTTGCATATGTTCCAAATTCTCTCTGGGCAGTTCTACTCCGCAAGGATGACTGCATAAAGTTATGAATATCTGAGTATTACTGGGGTTAGAATTTGAAGTTTTTAAAACTTATTGATCCTTTGCCAGGTTTACCATCATAGATGTAAGCAGAACAGGGTGGCGTTTTGCTGCTGTCCATCAGAAATGTCCTGCCAACACCCTGACACGCCTGCATTATAAATACAGTGGGTGCAGTTAGTGTGATCTCTGGATAGAAGAATTCTGAAAGTTGCTGGGGGTTGCCATCTTTATTGTAGCTCCACACAAATCACAAAAGTTTTAATCAAACATGGTCTTAAAAATAGGTGATAGAATTTAAAATACTCAGATGAAGAATCTAAGGTTATCAGGGGTACATTACTGCTAAAAAAAAAAAAAAAAAGATAGGACATTTTCTGCTGGCTACCTAGTACTGCTGCTTTAAGTTTTTAGAAACTGGCTGAAAACTGTTCAAGGGAACAGAAATATAAACATGTAAAATACATTTACGTTAGAACTTGCTGTAATGCCAGATCTTCGAGTGGAGCTCTTGCAGTAGGCAACACTGTTAAGACTAAGCCACCAGGTGCCAGGACAACACAGAAAAATTTCTAGCTAGCATTATACAATGTGGGACGGCCCCCCACGAACAAGGGCATAGCTACTGATATGTCGGGTAAGCCGAGGTGTACTTACAGAAATTTGGTGGGGGTAGCAAGTTGGCGGCTCCTGGCGACTCTTGTTTCCGACTGCTGCTGCTGTTCAAGCTTATTTTCGCAGGCTTGTTGCAGGCTCCTTTGTTTTGCCAGGTGAGGGGGGGGGGTCAGACTCGTGGGCATATGCTGCCTTGCACTGACCATGATGTTGCCATACTGCATAGCTCAATCAGGTCCGCAACAGGTACTCAAGGAGCTGACTGGGCTATGTATGTCAGCGTGGGAGCACAGCTATTGCCAGTGGGGTCTTTAAATCTGGAGAAGGCCTGCATTGTGTTATGTGTGTTTTTCTGGCTCCGGCTTCCATGTGACCACCTGGAAAGGTAAAGACCGAGAGGGAGCT
The DNA here is from genome assembly GCA_016271365.2 of Neoceratodus forsteri. Lineage (NCBI taxonomy): Eukaryota > Metazoa > Chordata > Ceratodontiformes > Ceratodontidae > Neoceratodus > Neoceratodus forsteri. The sequence goes on from CM028129.1 coordinate 692,632,363, forward strand.
GAGCAGCTAGCGAGGGAGCACTGAGCAGCAGCAGGACCAGTCCAGACGAGGCGCTAGTGAGGTGAGCGCACAGAGTCTCAGACGAGGAGCCAGCGAGGGGAGTGCACTGAACACAGAGTCCTGACTGCGGGCAGACTTCACTGAGCTAGCAGTGGCAGTTGGATAAACTACTGGCGGTGGGTGGCAAACTGGTGGCAGGCATTGGCTCAAATAATTTTCCAAAAAGAACTGTGATCATCACTATTCTTTCGATTTCTTTTTGCTGCTTGCTGCCAGTTTGTCCCCACTGTCCTTCTGTGGCTGTTGAGCCAAGTTCTGGAGTGGACGGAGCCCTAGGGCAGCTGAGAGCGAGAGAGAGAGTTGAGAGAGGTCCCATGCAGTCACACCAAGAGAAGACCACACCGGACTGGGACTTGGAAAGAGAGCAGAGCTGACCATGATGGTGCTGACCTGAGTGACAGAGCTCACTGCCCCCCCCAAGCCCTGTACACACTCGAGGAGGGCAGAAAAAATCTGAGTGGTGCAGTCGTTCGGTGAGGGGTCTAATCCAGATCCACACATAGATATATCCGAATCGTTTCAATCAACACCGACTCTCCAATTCCAGGCTCCAGCTGCATATTGGGCTGCCTGCTAAATTCTGCCAGCAAGGAGAAATGGAAATTACATACCTACCATAATTCTTGATCTTCTTGGACGAAGTCTCCACCACTCATTCACAATGATGGGAATCTATGCTGGAGGCGTTGGACCCAGCGGGAGCAAACCTTTTGCAGGAGGGCCGGCACCAGAGATGGAGCCGCGAGGGGTGGTGCAGCAAGCCTTGGCTCGTGCGGCAATGACTATCTCGGCGTCAACCCTCCAACCACCTCAGTACCTTTTGTTTTCTGAGGAGGTGTAGTGTAACTAACCTAGAAGGATAGCCTAACAAAGACCGGACATGAGGTAGTCCGGATGACCCATATAAGAAGGGTCAACAAAGAAGTCTTCACAGCCTAAAGATAGAGGGAATGAAGACCAACAACAGAGGTGAGCTCAGGGGATGGTGGGTGGGCGTGTGAATGAGTGGTGGAGACTTCGTCCAAGAAGATCAAGAATTACGGTAGGTATGTCATCTCCATATCTTCCTGGACATGAAGTCTCCACCACCATTCACACTGATGGGAGAGTACTGATCTAATAATCCCCCAAGAGGGCGGCAGGAGAGACCAGGAGCTCACAAATTTAGGACAGAAGTCCATTAAGGATGGTTCTGCCAAACGAAAGATGTCGCCTGGCATGGATATCCACGGCATAGTGCTTGACGAAAGTATGCACTGAGCTCCAGGTAGCCGCATTGCAAAGATCTGCAATGGGCACGTTGCGGATTTCCGCTAAGGATGCCGTGACCACTCTAGTAGAGTGAGCATACACTCTGCCCTCCAGCTTAACCTGTGCCATGGAATAACAGTGGCGAATGCATGCCACCAGCCATGCTGAAATGCATCTGATAGCTACAGGTTGACCCAGCCGGGTCTCGCTGAAGGAAACAAACAGTTGCTGAGCTTTGCAAATTTGCTTTGTTCTATCTAAATAGAAATGCAGAGCTCTTTTGACATCCAAAGAATGAAGGGTACGCGCTCCTTCATTTTGGAAGTTCGCAAAGTAAGTAGGTAGGACTAAAGGTTGGTTTAGATGGAATTCTGAAACAACCTTACGGAGAAACTTAGGATGGGTCCTAAGAACTACTTTGTCTTTATGAAACACAGTATACGGAGGGTCTGTGACCAAGGCATGTACAGTATTTCAGAGACCCTGCTGGCCGAGGTAATGGCCACCAAGAAGGCCGTTTTCCAAGTGAGAAATTTCAGCTCACAGGTAGCTAGAGGCTTGAAAGGCTTTCAAGTGAGCATGTCTAGTACAAGATTAATGGCCCAGGCTGCGACTGGATGTCTGATAGGAGGTCTGATATGCAGAACACTCTTAAGAAACCTCTTAACTACTGGTAACTGAGCCAGTGACAAGGAAAGCACTGGCTCATGATAAGCTGAAATGGCACAAAGTTGAACCTTGACTGTAGAGTATTGTAGACCTGAATTTGAGGGGTCTAAAAGGTACTCTAGAAGTTTATTTGGTGGGCAGGAAAAAGGATTCAAAGAGGATCTTGCACACCACAGCGAAAAACGCTTCCATTTGGCTGTGTAAGTTTTTCTAGTGGCTGGCTTACGTGCAGCCAAAAGAATATCTGAGACTCTGCGAGACAGTGAACCTGTTCATGTCTGTCTCTTCAGGAGCCAAGCATGAAGGTGAAGTGACTTCAGATTGGGATGGACCACAGGCTCCTGAGTCAGAAGGTTCATCTGAAGGGGAAGCGCTTTCGGAGGGGTTTCCAACATACTGTTAAGTAACAGAAACCATATCTGTCGAGGCCAAAAGGGAACAATGAGGATCATTTTGTCCCCCTGGGACTCGAACTTGAGAAGTACCCTCTGGATTAGAGGAAGAGGAGGAAAGGCGTACAAAAAGCTTTTTGTCCACTGCAGCTTGAACGCATCCTGACAGAAAATGCCAGGCCCTGGATTTCTGGAGCAAAAGAGAGGCAGTTTTGTGTTGAGTGGGGATGCAAAAAGGTCCACGTCTGGAGTTTCCCACTCTGCGAATAGTGACTGAACTACGGTTGAGTCTAGAGACCACTCGTGAAGATCTGTCTCTGTTCTGCTGAGATGGTCTGCCAGTTTGTTCTGCACTCCCGGCAGCCAGACCGCATGAATTAGAGCCTTGTGCTCTAGACACTATTCCCACACTCTCATTGCTTCCCTGCATAGAGGGTAAGAGTGTGCACCACCCTGCTTGTTGATGTAATACATCACTGCTTTGTTGTTCGTTTGAAGGAGAATGTTCTTGTGACAGAGAATGTCCTTCAAAGCCCGGACTGCATAAATGACGGCTCTCATTTCTAAGACATTTATGTGAATCTGGGACTCATCCTGAGTCCACTTACTTTGGGTGTGGAGATTCTGACAGTGAGCTCCCCACCCTATCAGGGACGTGTCCGTGGTAATGGAAATCTGATGATCCAGGGGAGCAAAGGGATACCCTTCCAGAAGATTGTCCTCTTGCGAACACCAGGTGAGTGACCTCTTCAGAGGTTCTGTCACCTTGACGAGAAAGGACTGAGGGTGGGTGGTTGGGAACCACTGAGTACTGAGCATCCATTGAGAGGTTCTCATGTGGAGGCATGCTAGGGGTACAGTGAATACCGAGGATGCCATGAGACCCAGCATCCGTTGCATTGAGATAGCTCGAACCAAGCTTTTCTCTCTGATGTATCGGGCCATCTGTAGGATATCGCTCCTTCTGTCCTCTGGTAGAAAAGCTTTCGCGCAGGAGGTGTCCAGAACAGTTCCTATGAAAAGGAGCTTCTGAAAGGGCTGCAACTGCGATTTCTTGAGATTTAGCAGGACTCCCATCGACGTGAGAAAGTCTGAGGCAGTGGCTACGAGAGTTCCTTGCCTGGAAGAGCTTGCTAGAAGCGAGTCATCCAGATATGGGAATACCTGTAATCCGATCTGTAAAATCTCGGGGCGCCGCGGATAGCCCAAAGGGCAGGACTCTGAACTGATAATGCTGGCCCAGAGTCACAAACCATAGGTATTTGTGATGCTTTGGGTGAATAGGAATATGCTGGTAAGCATCCTGCATATCCAAGGAGGCTAGCCAGTCATGTTGATGAAGCAAAGGTAACAAGGTACCTAGCGAAATCATTTTGAACTTTTCCTTGGGAAGAAATTTGTTAAATTTTCTGAGGTCCAAAACGGGGCGATGCCCCCAGTTTTCTTTGAAACTAGAAAGCAATGGGAGTAGAACCTTGTGTTCCATTGATCCAGCAGGACTATTTCTACTGCCCTGTTGTTCAGAAGGCCTTGTATCTCGGAAGCGAGAAGCTCTGACTGAAATACTGACAGCCTGGGCTGTCATTTGGGGGGACGATCCGGAGGGTCTCTGAAAGATTGAGGGAATACCCCTCGCAGATTATCCGGAGGACCCATTTGTCCGATGTTATGGACTTCCACCGGTTGTAGAACTGAGTCAGACAACCTCCCACCGCTGAGAAAGAGTCCCCCTTGTGCAGCTGAGGTGGGACTTGGGCCAGAAACTCAGAAGGTGACACTGGGTGCTTTGAGCCCTTGTGCCTTCTGTTGCATTTTCTTTTGAGGCTGGGGGGCTTGGTGTTTATTAAAACCTTCCCTGCCCTTGCCTGGAAAGGACTGACAGTTGTGAAACTGACGTTTATCAACACCCCCCGAGAAGGGGCCGGAGCAGGTCAAGCCAATTTAATGGCAGACCTAGTCTTTTGTGTGGCCTCTAGAGCTTGCTCTATTTGAGGACCGAAGAGATGCATTCCGTCGAAGAGCAACGACATGACTTGTTGCCGGGCATCATTCGTGAAGCCTGAAGTGTGCAGTCAGAAGTGACGGTGGGTACAAATGCCTGCCGCTGCCGCTCGCGAGGCAGTATCGAAAGCATCCATAGCTGCTTTAGCCTGCTGGTTGTTGGACTCGATACCCCTGGTTATGGTTTGAAGAAGCTCTGAATTAGTGTCTGACTCTGGTACAGCTTCTACCATTTGTTTGAGCGAATGCCAAAGAACATACTCATATTGAGAGAAATAACCCTGGTAGCTGGCAATACGCATACCCAGGGTGGAAGCAGCAAAGACTCTCTTACCTTAAGTATCTATCTTACGAGATTCTTTGTTTATAGGTCGGGCTGAAGTAGCCTGACGGAGGACGACCTTATCATTCTCTGCCAAGACTACAATAGGGTCTGCAAAGGCTTGAGAGGCCAAAAAGGGTCAATCCTTGGGAGCAGTGTACTTTCTATCTATGGACTTAGCCACAGAAGGAATGAAAGCGGGATTATTCCATACCATTTGAGAAAGCGTCTCACAGGAAGGCTATACCTGGGGGAGTTAAATTCATAGGGATCTCCGGGACATGAAGATACTGGAGCCTTAAAAGCTTCCCAGGATCGATATCTGTAGTCTGGAGAGAAAGAGTGGAATTAACATTTTTCAGCGGCGACTTAAATGACAGGTCCTCGATCACAGGCTTTGCAATAGGATTAGATCCTGTTCCTTCCTCGTCATCAACCAGCCTAAGGTCTGGGACAGGCTCAATATCATCTCCTGACAGCCCACGAGGGACAGGAAAGGAGTGAAAATCAGAAGGAAAAGAGGAAGGAAAAAGGTTCAGAGTCGAGAAGCCCTGAAAACAGGAAGACGTCACACTAAGCCTCGGCGCGAAAAAACGCAGCGCTGCCTGACCCAGGGCCACGCACGGCACCGACAAGACCAACGGCGCCGAGGACGGCACTGACAAGCCACCGAGGATGGTGACGAAAGCCGCACGGCGCCGAGGACAGCGCTGACAATCCCAATGGTGCAAAGGACAGCGCCGAAAGACGCACATCAGCACTGAGGACGGCGCCGAGCGACCCATCGACACCAATGGAGCCGAAACCAACACAGGGCTCCGAAAACTAGGATCTGAGGAGAAAGAAGGAAGAATACCAGGAGACAGAGGCATTGGTGTGGCCCCCTGCGCTGCAGCCATGTGAGGGTAGAAAATACCTGAGCGCGGAGTCAACGGCACCAAAGAAGGTGCTGCACGACTAGGGAGACCCAACTGCCCTACCCAATCCCCCGGAGGGCCAAGGGCCCCTGAGTGACCGGGCCAGGCAGCTGGACCAACCTTTGAGCCCATTGCTCAATCAGAGTGGCCTACTGATGAAACTGCTCATATGAAGCCCTACCAGAAGGCGGGGAAGGGCTCCGCTGTCGAAGAGGTCGGTGACCAGAAATGGAAACCAGTAGCTCTGGAGGAGGAGATCGGCAACCGACCCCATTGACCGACCGTCGACGCACAGACATACCAGAGGGCGACCTCAAGTGATGCCGTCTCTTTTTTGACCTGTGGGTCAAGAAGAGCTCGAGGCTGAACGGTGCCGAAAATATGACCATTTTCTTTTAAGCTTCTGGGGACTGCCCTCCCTTGGGCATTGGAAAGTCCATTGTCAGACCCCCCAGAGAAGGCGACGGACGGACCCAGTCCTGCTGACTGAACAGCTTTCATCCGAAGTCTCCCTACCAACACCTGACCCGCTCATGGTCGACTCTGTCAATGTAGGCTGAGACTTCTTTCTTTAATAAGTTATAGTAAGTGGTACTTATTTGAGATATACTACAAAATAATAAACTGAAAACTATGCTGCTAGTTTGAAGTTTGACTCCTGGCGGGTGAGCGACGTTGTCACTGAAGCGCACTTGCGGTGGGGAAAAAAAGAGCGGTTGGAGGTCGATGCGAGACAGTCATTGCTGCATGAGCCAAGGCTTGCGGCGTCGCTCCTTGCGGCGCCATCTCTGGCGCAGGCCCTCCTGCAAAAAGTTTGCTCCCACTTGGTCCTAGCACCTCCGGCGTAGATTCCCATCAGTGTGAATGAGTGGTGGAGACTTTATGTCCAGGAAGATCTTGGGCACCCTTTTACTGAGCTCCTCGTCCAGCTACAGTCCGATGCCAGCTGCAGTGCAGCATGTGCAAGTGTGACTCTCGGGGCGACTCTAGTCTGCTAGGTGGGTCCTTGATGTTTTTTTCATTCTTCCCGTCCTTAGTGACCATCTCAGGAGTGGACTGATTAATCTGTGGAGTGTACTGACTACCGAGCCAAGGAGCCTGCCTGCTATACAGGGTGGTGGTGTACTGATCCTGTGTTGCTTGGTAATGATTCATCTGAGCTGCTAGTGTCCCAGGAGTCGTACGATCGGGAGGCAAGGCAAGTTCCATACCTTGGCTACCTGAGGCTGACAGTTGAACTGTCCAGAACCAGAAGGGTATGTAATATTATTAAAAACATAACTGTCTGCATAGTGCAAACCAGAGAGGTATGTAAAATTAGTAAAAATAAAACCTATAATTAGTCTGCAGCAACTAATGTGGGTGTGAGATCACTGAAAGTTGTTGAACCGTCCAGAAATGGAAATTTCTTTTTTTTTTCCGAACTCTATTTTTCATCCCCCACAGCTGAACTCTCTCAGATGACCTTCCTTTCCGCCATCTCTACCTCCCTGCGTGGCACTGTGTCCTCCTCTGCTACTCTGTGGCACCAGGCATCCCCCGGGTCTGCTCTCCGGAGAAGGGTCGCCCCCGCCCAGGGCACTCTTTCTTCCAGTATTGAGCTAACCAGGCAGGGGAAGCGGAGAGGACCAAGCATGACTATGGGAGTGTGGATTGCGGTGCAAGGCGCCATCGCCTATCAGCTACGGAGGTTTTTTTTCCCCTCTTGGTACTCCCTCTCCCTCCCCCGAACGAGCCCCGATGTGCAGTGATGCCAGGGAACGTCTTGCCGTGGCTCCGCAACCCTCTTCTCTGGCCCTGTACCGCTGCGGTACCTCCGGTCTCCACCAGAGGTTGCCATGGTGCCAGGCATCATCCCTGCCGCCCGAGGAAGGAGAGCTGTCCTCCGGATGCTCAAGTCTGAAAAAGATCAGCACTCTTTTACCTGTACTGGATGAATCCAGGTCCAAACACAATAATATGCAAATAAATATTTATTACGTTCTGGAGAACGAAAGGACCAACAGACAACTTACAAAACAAAGCGTTAACTTGGGGTTGGCTACCCTTTTGTCTCAGCACCACCCCACTGCACTTCTGATTGCAGCACCTCTGTTTGGTTTTCTCCGGATGCTCAATCCTCCCCCCAACCCCGACCCCTGGCAATCCAGGCTCGTTCCCAAACCCGGGTCGCCAGCGTGGCGCGAGGTGTGACGTCCAGCGCCTCAACCCTCAGCGCCACCGGGCCGGCTCCAGAAATGGAAATGACCTACTTACCGTAATTGTTGATCTTCTTGGACACAGTCTCCATCACTCATTCACACTAGTGGGATAGCGCCAGAGGTGCCAGGACCAAACGAGAGCCAAAAATTTTCTGAAGGATCGGCACCGAGACAGGACCACGCATGCGTGGCACTGCGAGACTAGCTCGCGCCTGTGTAGGCTATCTAGGCGTCGACCCTCCAACCAACTCAGTACCTTTTCAACCGAGGAGGTGCAGCATGACTAATGAAAGTAACTTATCCTGACTTTCTGGGCCTGAGAGGGCCCGGATGGCCCTTGCAAGAAAGCTAAAAGAAGAATGTCTTCACAGCTTAAACCATATGACCGTGAAGATCAGGAAAGAAAATGAGTGAGCCCAGGGGATGGAGGGTGAGCGTGTGAATGAGTGATGGAGACTGTGTCCAAGAAGATCAACAATTATGGTAAGTACGTAATTTCCATGTCTTCCTGGACCCAAGTCTCCAGCACTCATTCACACTAGTGGGAGAGTACCAAGCTAAAACCAAAAACCCTGAGTAGGGTGGTAGGAGATAGGGCTCACTCAGAAAGGATTTTATTTATTAAATTCTCGGATTACAAATACCTTTGAGCAGAAACTGCTCATTTACAAATGGCCAAGGACTGTCCTGCTAATAAAAAGAGCCGTCTTGGAAAGATCATCTAGAACACAGTGCTTACAAGATAAGTGCTTGAGTTCTAACTCACCACTGTGCAGAAAACTGCAATGGACACAAAATGAAACTCTGCCAGGAGGCCGCAACCACTCTAGGAGAGCGGCAAGAACCCAGCCCCACAATTTGGTCTAGGACAAAAATTAATGGCGTCAAAGACATGTACTAATGTAACGTAAAGGAACCTCAGAAACTCAAAGAGTAGGAGGTAAAGTCTACTGGTTCAGGGTAGACCGGAAAGCGCAGATGGAAACCCCAACTACCAAGTGTGACTGACCTGTGAACAACAGGTCCAGGAGCACTTGAACCCCTTACTTGGTGAGCAAGGGGGTCCAGGTGGGATTAGCCCATCAAGGAGAATGGTTTCCACTTAGTCATTGAAACCTTCCAGATGGAAGGCCAAGCACGACTTAGAAGCTTCTTGTGGTGGTCTAGTAGAACCAGATCCTACCCACTTCATATTCCAAAAGGAATAATTCTGCCCCGTGTGCCTACAACTGTAGTAGCAGTCTCTGAACTAAGGGAAGAGAGGAAAAGTGTATAGGAGGACATGTCCACTGCGGAAAAACATTCCGACGGAAAAAAACAGGGTCTGGATTTCTAAGGCAAATAGAGGCAGATGTACGTCGAGGTGGGACGTAGCAGGACCAAGTATGGGATAACCCATTTGTTGAAAGTGACTGAATAACGGCAGAAGTAACTCAATGCGGTGAGGTACCACTCGCTCCGGCCTTCCCGAAAGGGAGTAGGAAAGGACTCTAGTTTGCTTCCTGATGAAAAGCAAACATCACAGTTTCCTCACCCACTCAAAGTGGGTAACTTCGTGAGCGACTGGCATGGAACCAATGTGCAGGAACCAAAGGTGTGAATATCGAGAAGCCATCTCTGAAAAAAGACCTACCTGACCTAAGGTCAAGAAAGGAGCATGCCATCTGTTAACTTGAAGCAAGCAAGGAATTAGGAACCTGAGTTTTGATTCGCTGGAGAGTCACTTCTGTTGCTGTGAGGCTCTGATCAAGAGAAGGAAAGCCTGATAGAAAAGGGAAACCAACAGACTGGGCAGCCACCTAGGCCTTGGGAATATCTCTGAATAAGAGAAATCTCTCTTGGAGAAAAGAGATGACCAATACCTCCGGTGGATCGGACTCCCCCTAGGGGTAGAAGAAGTCAGGTACTCTTCACCGTAGTTTAGAGATGACCACCTCAGTGGAACCTGGCCAGATCCAAAAGCATGGTATCTGGTAATTTCGGGCTAGGCCCTGTGCTGTGATGATTTTCCTTTTTTCTCTTTTTACCATTAGTCCGAGCCTGACAAGGCTTTCAGGCTGCTATCTTGCAAGGATTGCCTGATAACAAAAATGATGAAGATGTCATCCATCTGAGGGGCAGGAGCAGCCTGAGCATCCATAACTGAAATTGTGACCGGACCAATAATCACAGCTGAAGAGATGTTAACCACCTGTTGCCGATGAAGCCATCGAAGAGGCAGTATCACAAGGGGGCTATATACCCCTATCAAGGGAGCGGAAGAGCCTGTACGGCTCCCGATCATTGAATTAGACTGTTCCACAGAGCGTAACTGTCCTGATGACTGAGAAGAGTCTAGACACAGAAGCGTTTGGTCCACAGATGCAGTCTAAAATATATAATAGACCCCATCACTGAGGAACAACTGAAAAGATCTTCCATCACGGACTCTGGTGATAGAGAAGGCTTGCCCTCCAGTCTATAAAATGAGTCATCTGCTGTATCACCGACAAGCAGGACAGGGAGAGACTCATCCAGATGCACTTCTACCGCAGAAGGACCCCTAAAGGGAGGTCTAGGTCAGAGCCACTAGAGACTCTGCCACCAAGAAGGGTGTCGAAGAGCTCGGCACCACGTAAGGAGCCGAGAAAGTGCTGAGTGGAATGAGGGATTCCGCTGGCAGAACAGCACAGAAGAGTTCCATCAGTGGAAAACCGCTGGATGTCACAAGATCCCATGCAGACCACCGCTCACTAAGATCTGTGGAAAAATAATCCACAGAACAGGACTTCATTCTGCGGAAAACATCTCGCCACAAGCTCTGCGGAAGAAGAGGTCTGCAGAAGGAAAAATCCGGCACTAGTTCTGCCGGACAGCACCAACTGGCACCCCCTGTGGCACCAGCATCATTCGTGGCACAGGATGGCACCAAGAGGTGCCCATGCCATCCTGGGTGACACCCGAGGGCACCCAAGGCAGTATCCGCAGGCACCCATGGCAGCTATGGCACCTGATGGCACCCGCGGCGGCACCTGCAGGCCCCTCCGGCACCCATGGCAGCCCTGGCACTCATGTGTGCCCACAGCACCACCCGCGGGTGCCTAGCACCACCCATGGGGGCCCAGCACAGCCCACGGCACCCGCGGCACCACCAGCGGTGCCGGGAACTAACAGCACCCGCTGTGCCGCAGGCAGCTACAGCGCCATCCATGGCACAGACTCATGGCACGGACACCAACGGTGCCACCTATGGCGCTGATGCCAATTCCAGTGGCACCGCCATGGTGCCGCTCCACGGCGCCAGACTTACAGCATCACCCATAGCATCAGAACAGCACCATGAAGAATGCCAATGGAGAAAATCCTGAGGAGAATGGAAAAGGTGGTGCCCGTGCCGGCCCTTGCATGAAAAGGAGGGAGGTAGGCATGAGGGGTCAACGTGATGGCGAACGCACCACGAGGGCACCGCGCACATCCTGATCAAATCGACCCGGCCCTGGTCCAGCAGCTCTGAGGCTCAGAGGCCCCGAAATCAGGAACACTGGCCAGGAAAACTGGACAGAAGTTGAACCTAATGCTCCACAGGAGCGGCCCAGAGGTGAAATTTCTCACCGGAACTCCATTGAGGACAGAGATGGAGTCTGGAGTTGAAGAAGAACGTGGCCACTAAGAGCAGGACCAAGGGGAACCCACCAAAGTTGGTTCAGGCCTATCGCCCCGACCGACTGACAATCCCCATACAGACATACCAGTGGGCAACCTCGAGCAGCACAGATTCTTCTTCCCCCAATGAGGAAGAAGAACTCAAGGTTAAGCGGAGCCGGATCCCCGGAACCGCCTGATTTGTGCTTCGGTGGACTGCCCCCGAGCACAGGACTGGCGTGAATCGGACCCCCCTTTAGCAAAGGGCGGTGGACTGGACACAGCCCCTCTGCCATAACAACTTTCAAACAAAGTCTTTCTACCGTCACCACTACCGTCTTAAGGACGACTCCGTTGATGGGAGGTGAGAATTTATTTTTCTTCTTCTTCATAATCTTCTTTTTCTTCGCCATAGAATAAGAAAATGCTACTAAAAATGTTAAATAAAACTAATACTAAACGGCTAAAAGCTACTGTCATATAGACGAAAACTCTGACTCCGGCAGATAAGTGACGTCGACATCCAAGCGCACTCGATGGCAGGAGAATAGGAACTGAGGCAGTTCGAGGGTCAATGCCGAGATAGCCTACACAGACGCGAGCTAGTCTCACACTGCCACGCATGCGTGGTCCTGTCTCGGAGACGACCCTTTAGAAAATTTTTGGCTCCTGTTTGGTCCTAGCACCTCCGGCGCTATCCCACTAGTGTGAATGAGTGGAGGACACTTGGGTCCAGGAAGATCCAAGGAGGTTAGGGAATGTAGCAATTTTTTTTAAATAAAATATATAACTCCAAATCAGAGGGGTATGTAATTTTTAAAATCTACAACTGCAACCAATGTGATTGTGTAATCTCTGGCTAATTAATTACCCATTCTTGAGCGGCAATGTAGTGTTATGTGTATGTATCTATGTAATATAATAAATTGTAATTTGTAACTGTTATGTTATCATTCTCTGCAGTTTAAAACCCAGGCATGCATGGGGAAATAAAACCACATATTATGCACAAGTATTTTCAGACTCGACATTGGGTTGCTTCCAGAGCTTGCAGTTTGAGTCGCAATATGAAATCTCCCCTCTATTTGTAAAGAACTTAAAATATATTACAGGGAAAACTAATGATGTGTTAAGTTCTTTACAAACTGAGTTGAGATTTCATATTGCAGCTCAAACCGTGAGCTCTGCCGGAAGCAGCCCAGTTCTGAGTTTGCAGATGAAAATTCCCTGGTTTCTGTCCGAAAAGTAATCTATTCAAGTACAAGGGTTAAAAAATAAAATGCAGTCATTGATTTTTTTTTTTTCTTTAAGCAGGGATGGTATTTACTATGAAGATAATTATGTTAGCACCAGAGGGTTTAGTATAGATCAGTAATGCAGCACTGAGTTTAATGTATTTGAATTCCTTTACCAACTGAAATTTCATGCAAGGTCTGCGCTGGACGCGCCCAATTCTGAGTTTGATAAATCCACAGGTGTCTTAAAATTCCTGGTTTCTGAAAAGTAATCAATTGGGGGCACCGATTGAAAATGCATCATGTATTGAGTGTTTGAATGACAGTTTGTTGCCTTGTCTGTGTACAAGCGTGGCAAGGTGGGGGGGGGCTGTGTGCAAGATGCCACTCTTGGCCAGTGTAAGGGTGGTGGGGGCCTGGCTGAAAGATGCCGCTCTTGGCCAGGGTAAGGGTGGCAAAGTGGGGTGGGGGAGCTGGTTGCAAGATGCAGCTCTTGACCAGGGTAAGGCTGGAAAGGTGGGGTGGGGAACTGGCTGCAAGATGCCACTCTTGGCCAGGCTAGGGTAAGGGTGGCAAGGTGGGGGGCCTGGTTGCAAGATGCCGTTCTTGGCCAGGCTAGGTAAGGGTGGCAAGGGTGGGGCCTGGCTGTAAGATGCCGCCAGGCCAGGGTCGTTTCGGGGTGGGGGTTAGCAGGGCACAGAAAAGTGGAGGGGCAGCAGTGTGTCAAGCTGGTGTATACATCTGAAATTCCTGGTTACACTCCTGCCCCTAAAGTCGGCACGCTGATGTCTGTACCAGCATACAAGAGGCAGTCTCCCCCTGCTGGAGACCCTAAAACAAGGTCCAATAGCCAGCCTGGTGGCACTGAGGGTTGATGCGCTGGACGCCACACCTCATGCCACGCCGGTGACCCAGATTTGGGAACAAGCCTGGGACTTCCGGGGTCGGCTGGGGGGGGTCAAGGAGATGAATTGAGCGTCTATAGGCTGCTCTCCTCACCTGGGTAGGGACCCAGTCATGCCCGCTGCAAGGCTGCCCCTGGGTGGAGGCCCCAGGGTAGTGCAAACAGGAGCGGCTAGCATAGGGAGGGTACCGCAGATCACTTCGTACGCATGCGTTCATACACACACACACACACACACACACACACACACGAGTAACCACGGCAAGGGAGAAGCATGCCCGCAAGGGGTTCAGGAGCCAAGGTTGTGAGCTATCAGATCACTAAGCCCTGTCTCTGTCACAGAAATATGCCCCCGCCAGGGGGCTCTAAGTCTCACGGACACCATGAAGGGGTCTGGGTAGCCCTCAAAGGATAGGAGTAATAAAAAAAATCCCCAAGTAAGCAAGCCTGAAATAAGGGGCACTCTTGGAGGACTAATGGTGATGACCCCTACCAAGGTTCGTGATCATGCCTATGTCGTCCCTGATGTCTGATGTCGGGAAAGGTCTGACGATGCATCCGAGACGAAAGGTGAGAGGGGAGGCTCCTAAGGCAAAAAACCTGATGTTGAGTCAGGTGCCACCAAGAACAGAAACCAAAAATAATGGGAGTGGGGCAATTCCAGGTCCGGGGGCCCCCAAGGTTGTCAATCATGATAAAGCCGGCCACAGCATGGCAGGGAAGGTCCGTGCAGAAATAAAATGTGCTGGAGGAGGGAAAACCATCTGAAAGGCCAAGGGACTTGAAGAAAAACCCTGACCCCCTGATAGGAAAGATAAGCCAAGGTCCTGACAGGAAGCTGGTTGTGCCACGGATTTAAAAGAATCCGAAGAGGGTAGGGAGGAAGTGAGGGAGGGGGAGGATAATAAGGGGAGGCGGGGGAGAGGCAGCTCCAGTAAAATAGGTTGGGCTGCGCAATCGAGCAGACTAGATAGATCACTGTGGCCTACTTCTGCTGGCAAATTTTTGTATCCAGCTTTCCAAGGTACTGCTTTGTAGTCTGCACTAGTAAGCATAGTGAAGGGTTCCTGGGGTTTGAAAAAAATTACTTGCCTCAGTAATATTGTTTCTTCCAAGGGATCCCTCTCTATGCTTAACATTCTCACCCTTCCAGAACCTATTTGGGAGTCTTGGATATAGCAATTAAGATAAGCCCTTGACACCCCAACTGACGACTGTCAGGGCTGCACTGGCCCAGAGGATGAGCCACCCTTGAGTCCGGGGCCTGAGCCAACAGTCCCCTCTTACCCCCCCCCATGATGCTGCCCTGGAAGGAGGGGGTCGCCGGGAAACACTCCGGTTGATGAAAGCCTCTCTTGGACTAGGAGTCTGGGCTATGGCCCCTCCAAAAGAAGGACACCAATGAATGGTACAAAGGCCAGGCACCCCCCGGATATGGGACAGGAAAGGGCAAAAACCTTGTTCCTTCGAGGAAAGAAGCTCCGCACAATCGTACGCCCGCTCAAAGGGTGACAACGAGACATCAGACCCCAACTCATCATGTGAGGGGGAACACCACCACCGAGTGTAATGGGAAAGGAGGGGGACTCCATTCCAGATCATCCAGAACTGATCCTTGCTGCCAGGGGCGTGGTGCGCAGAATAGTCACCCGTCATTGGTCAGAGACATACTCTCAGAGGTGCACTGATCACCAAGACACTGGTAGCCATGAAAAAGGTTCTACTCTCCACTTGGAAAGGAGACAAGGAAAGTCAAAGCCTGATGTTAGGCTACATCTCAGGCATACTCCTCAAGAGGGAAGCCCCACAAAAATGTAGGAAAGGACCCGCAGACTAGGGGGTGAGAGACAAGGCTATCCTTGCCGCTGGATATCCTTCCTCTTCCAGCATCCCTGATGCAATCCAAGGGGAAAAGGAAGGAGGGAAGTGAAAACTTAGGGAGACATAGCCTGTGCTAATGGCATGGCTATCTCCATCCTATGGGCTTTAACTGCCGAGGCGGTGGTGGTCACAGAAGCCTTGCACTTGCCCCTCCTCCTTGAGGACTGGGGACAGTGCCCCTCAGGGCAGACAGAGTAAGAGTAAGCCACCCTGAGGGTCTTTCCAAAGGGAAGCACAATAGTCCTGAAGGGAGGACGGTATTGCATGTATATCCTCCATAAATAGAACAGGGTCCCAAAACAGCGTGTTCAAAATGGAAGCCTGAATGGCTGGGGTAAAGTCTGTCAGCTGCAGCTAAGCATGGCATCTGATACATACGGCCGAGGCTGCACTATATGTGGTCCCATCCACCGTGTCATAAGAGGCATGTAAAGCACAGAAACCCACACCAGAGGCTGCGGCAAGGAGCTTCCTAGTTGTGATCGAGTAGGGGACTCCAGAGTAGAGTCGATCCCCTATCTGGCCAAAAAGAGATGGTTGATGCACAAGGATGTGGGCCAAGTAGTTCTGCGCCCTCAAGGCCACGGTCGAAGAGGCATAGACCTTGTGGCCCAGAGAGTCCAAAAATTAGGATTGCCAGTCTGGGGGGCAGTTACGAGGGCCGTGACCTGCCCCAGCTGCCGGTGGCCCCAGAAGAACAGAGGGGTCAGCCTAAGGGTGGGAGGCAAAGTGTACCTTGTCATCTGGGGCCTGATACAGACAGTCGGCCATCCACGGAGCGGAAGGTACTGAAGGTGGCTGCTGCCAAACCGAAGATGAAACATCATCATGTGGGACCACCAAGGGTTGGATCACCACAGAGTCCACCTTGGGGAGGCACAAATGTTGCACTAGTCGGTGTCTTTGAGGCTCTTGCTCCTCTGTATGCCACCCCTGGATAGTCCTCATCATATCTTGGAAGGATGGGTCCTCTGGGGGAGATTTAGGCATGTCCCTGACCCATAAGTCCCCTGTGGGCGAATGTGGAGGGGAAGTAGGAGACTCAAAGGAAACCGAAGTGACATGCAGGGACCTTTCCGAGTCCGAGGCCGAATGAGGTGTAGGTGACATACCGGAGGTTGTAACTGTACCGGCATTCAAGCAGTGAAGCCTGGTTGGTGGGAGGCGTCTGAATCCAATGGAGGAACGCCCCTCCGTTGGGGAGAAACTGGTGGCAGCGACTGAAGAGCCATATAGGATTTAGGCGCCGAGGTTCACCAAGCATTCAAAAGGGCGTCATAGTCCACCAACGTCCAGCAAAGGAATGTCGGTTGAAGCATACAGCCTAACGACGTGTAGTGCATTAGTAAACCGTAGATCGGGCCTGACACCACCCCGGACGAACCCGCCGTATGCCCAAAATCAGTGACCACGTCCGAGGAGGGACCAGGGGACAGCGCTGGTTACTGTACTGGGTCGGGCAAAGTTTCTGATGGTTCCGATGAGTGCCAGAAGGCAAAGGGAATCCTGTGCCCGATGGAGGATCATCGAGCACTGGGTCCCGGGAGGGAAGCCCAGATGAGGAAGGCCCTGTCTGTAACTGGGAGGGAGAGGCCTGGGAGGTGACCACCAGCGGCGGTTGAGGACCCTGGAACCTCAACAACGGGGGCTCCACAGAAGCTCGCTGTGGCCTCGAAGACAACACCGGGCATCGATCTGGTAGACCACTGTCAAACTCAGGAAGGGATCCGGTGAAGACACCAAGGTTGGGAGGGTGGAAACAGATGTAGCCTCATCCAGAGAACCAGCCTGGCCACCTATGTTAGGACCTTTGTAAAGGACTGGCCTGAGTAACGGGGCGGCAGGGCAGAGGAAGGATCCTCCAGGCCAGCAGCAGCATTACTCGCCACTGAGGTAATGGCGGTTGGCTGATCCACCGGCAACCCTGAACTAAGGTGGGCTGGGGTGGAAGAGGAGATCGACCTCCCATGGGAGGAAGACTCCAACTCTGTCCTGGTCCCGATGTTTCTTGTGTTTTTTTCTTCACAGACGAAGATTCCCCAGAAGTCCTTGCCGAGGTCCAGGAATTTTCTGTCTTCTTTTCCCTGTGACTCTTGAATTTCTGGCAGGCTTCGGTTTCATTTTCCGGGCCTAAGCAGATAACGCACGAGGAGTGGCCGTCCTTCTCAGGGAGCTGCTTCCCACAGGCACACTTGGACTTCTGGGAGTTCACAAATGAATTCAGCGACTACATAATGTTGAAAACCAACAAATACTACCAAAAGAAATAAACAGTAATGGCAGTTGACTGTAGCAATGTTTTCCGTGGAATCGGATGAGCACAAGTTGATGGCGGAAAAAGAACAGAAATGGGAGTGGGGGATCACCCCTTATATGCTAAAACGGATGTCAGGGTGTGGTGCCCCGTTGTATACTGCTAGCTAGAAATATTTCTGTGTGGTCCTGGCACCTGGTGGCTTAGTTCTAACAGTGTTGCCTACTGCAACAGCCCCCTCGAAGTAAGATCTTTTGATACTTTGGTTAGTAACTTAATTTCATAAATGTTTGTGTGCACAATTTGTGCTGTAGAATGAAACAGCTTTCAAGGTTCCACAACAAAAGTATGCATCAAACAGAAGGGTTAGTGGCTCCCTTGCTACAGTACCATCAGCAATATTGTAACAATGGATAAAGTAACAAGGAAACAGTGTTTTAATATCTAAGGCCCTGTACATACTTGAGAAAGCAGGTTGAAAACCGTTTTATAAACCGGTTTAAGTCTTACCATGTTAGAGCATCCACATTGTGATGAAACTGTGTTTAAACATGGTTCTTCAACCCCGTTTCTGTCCACACTGTGTACTCTTTGGGGTTGTGAAACTTACTACGCCTACAACTGCACTATGCCACAGATGGCTGTGTATCCTAGCAGCCGAAGCAATTCCAATATTGTGAATATCACAACTAGAAGCCCAGCACCAAGCAGCGTGACCACACCAGTAAGACAAACCATGTTTAACTTAAACCGTTTTTAAAACCAGCTAAAGACTAGATACCTAGCAGGGTTTCAGCACGGTTTTTAAAAATGGGTTAAATTGTGCTGTAATGTGGCCGCAAACCATATTAGTGCTTCTTAAACCAGTTTAACTTACTTAAAACGGTTTAAAAAGCCTAGTGTGTACAGGGCCTAAGACTTCAGAAACATCACGGCTCTAAATATCACACCTGTACTACCAGACAAAACAGTTCCAACTTGTAAAAGAAATACAAAAAGAAACTAATTTTTATAAATAAGACAGTGACAACTGCCTGTCTGTAAAATGTGGTAAACGTTTTAGTCGGCTTCTTGAGGTAGACTAGTTACATGAAGTGCATCTAGTGTTTGTAATGGAATTCAAAGCTATATGCTCCCATTTCACTTTGATGTGGTATGACGACTAAAATGCATTGCTACACAGTTAGGAGATGGGACAGGACCAAGGAATTTCAACAGAGTGGTTTACAATTTGAAATACAGTTAATTTCCTTAAACCAAGAGAAAGCTGCACTGTCATTCTAACAACTATAAGAGGTTTAAAAAATGTTAACTGACTTTTGACTTTGAACAACCCGAGAAGTACAATTATAAACTTGTTTTGAGAGAGACCAGAGGCCCCAGAGACACTTGCCCAAGAATGCAAAGTACTTAAACATTGTAACATGGGTTCCTAAAGTACTGTCTTCTGATTCGTCCAAACAGGTCACCTGACCGTGGATTAATGTCTGATAAACCCAGTTGCATGGTCACATGGCTTTATTTCACCTTTTTTTTTTTTTTTTTTAAGTAAAACTCTAACAAAACATTGCCCATGTTACAAGAGGATTAACCCATTCCAGGGTATGGGTTTACTGAGTATTAATCCACACCTGGGTGGTTGAAATCACGAGGCAGCAACCCCCAAAGGTATGGATTAATGCTCAGTAAACCCATACCCTGTCGTGGGTTAATCCTTCCTTAATGAATGTTAAAGAAGAACACTAAAGTGTGTAACACATTACATAATTACTGAAGTGTACAGCTATACTGCTAGACATGAAAGAAAGAAAATGTTTCATGGTGTGTGCAATACATGTGCTTGATGGAAACGCAAAAAGAAAACTTAGAAATACTTACATGGTACCAGCTGAGCAGTCGAAGAAGTTTTGTGAAGCTCAGTAAATCCAGCGTAAGAACTTACTGTTATCATGCGACTATCAGCATGAACATCACCCTAGGCAACAAAATAATGTGTTAACCAAAACCACATTTACACAAATGCCACCTGTATATTCAGTAAGCTCTGTTATCTTGTCGATCCCCTGGAGTATGTGGGATTCTGAGATTATGTCCCCTCTCGGGCCTCCTTTTCTCCAGGGTGAACAAGTCAAGCCTTCATATCTTTTTCTCCCCCACACACCTGATCATTTTGGTAGCCCTGCATTATATATAGCGTCTCCACTGCCTTAATATCCATAATGGGAAGGAACTTAGTCTTTACACTGCTTGGGTCAGTTGATATGCATAAACAGCTGATAAGGGAAATGGTTACCTGGGTCTGTTATGGACTACTTTTTGTATCCACACTGGAGATAGCCAGGATGCAATGCGATACTGCAGCATACTGCAATAGAGTTTCTGCAGTAAATACATCAAAAGTTAGTCCCCTTTCTCATGCAGTAACTAAAGAGACTGCGTTTCATCTTTGTCGACTTCAGTATATTTCTAATTCCTTTCAAGCCATGTACTGCAAGGGACTCCTACTTGGATGTATCAAAAAGTATATTGTACTTTGTAGGTTATCAAAGTAATAAATAACACACACACAAAAATTTGCCCACCAAAAAAAATAAAACGAACACAATGTTTCATATCTTTAGAACAACAATAAGAAAAAAAATTACTTACCACAGTAAAAGCGTTTCTTCCAAGGGATTCCTCACTATGCTTACTAGTGCATAATCAGCATGTAGGTCTGAGCTGCCCCAGAACATGGAATTTATGTAAATTACAGAACTATGGGATGTAATTCAAATCTCTGCCACATGTTGGCACTCTAACCTGCTCTCCAACATTAGATTTATTTAAACAGCCAGGTGGGACTGACCACTAAGCTCACTAAACTAACCCTAAAGAAAACCATAAAAGAAAAAACAAACTCCAAAAGATTGGTCCCACAGGACAAACTATGGCAGACTATAGCTGTGTAACAACAATAACTAATTGTAGGCAATGCCGTAAGTAATGCTTAGGCCAAAAATTAAAAACAATAAATAAATCTTGTAGAACATTTTCCAGGTTCTGGAAGGGTGAGAATGTTAAGCAGAGAGAGGGATCCCTTGGAAGAAACAATATTACTGAGGCAAGTAATTTTTTTTTTGAACCCCTCACTATGTTTACTAGTGCAGACTACAAAGCAGTACCTTGTAAAGCACGATACAAAAATTTGCCAGCAGAAGTAGGCCACAATGGTCTATCTAGTCTGCTTGAATGCGCACAGCCCAACCTATTTTACTGGAGCTGCCCCTCCCTCTGCCTCCCCTCATTATCCTCCCCCTCCCTCACTTCCCCACTACCCTTCCTCCCTCCTGTTACAACCTTTTTTACTCTGTCCCACCCCTTTTTAAAACTTCCCACTGTTGTCAAGGATAACATCTCCTCTGGTAGCTTATTCCATTTTGACACCATCATCTCTGTGAAAAAGTGCCTCCTCATTTTCATTTTAAATCTACCCCCAAGTTTCAGACTATGTCCCCTTGTATTCCCCTCCCTTAAGTTGAAGATGCCCTCCACGCCATCCTTTTTTATGCCTTTAAGGTACGTGAAGGTTTTTATCATAACCCCCCTTTTCCTTCAGTCCTCTAGGGAGTACATACTGAGCTCCCTCAACCGCTCTTCATATGGTTTGTCCCCCATGCCCAGGATCATTTTGGTTGCCCTACACTGGACCCCCTCCAGCACCTGGATGTCCTTCTTCAAATAAGGGCGCCAGTACCATACACTATACTCCAGGTGCGGTCTCACCAATGACCAGTACAAGGGCAAAAGAAAAAATTACTCACCATAGCAATGTTGTTTCTTCTAATGAAGACTTGCTGTATTCTGACAATATGCAGTTAGCCCCAGCACTTGAACTGCCCCAGAGAGGAAAGACTTAATTCTATGCAGAAGCATAGAACGTTGAGCTCAAGCTCGGTTTTCAAACCTCTGTCCTGGTACTTACCAGTGTAACCGTCAGATTCTTACGAGCAAACTAACTAAGTACTATAGAAATCATTTAATATATAGCCAAAAGGCAACAATTTGGGTCCCAAAAGGACTCCAGTCAAGAACCCAAGAAAAAAAAGGCAGTGACACTATAATATATATATTAAACATAACAATAGTAATAATAGTAAAACAACTACCCCACCCTTAAGAGGGAGGGTACAAGGTACCCCCCTGAGGTGCAACACTGTACCTGCCAGCCCACTTCCCAAAAACTAGGTTCTGAGAAGGGAGGCAGGGAAGGAGGTCAGAATACAGCAAGACTCCATTAAAAGAAACAACATTACTATGGAGAGTAGTTTTGTTTTCAAATAACGAAGTCTTGCTGTATTCTGACAATATGCAGACTACCAAGCAGTTCCCCCAGGAGGAGGGAATGCAGAACCTATTTTGGGAACAAGCTCTGCAGTACTGCTGTGCCAAACCTAGCATCACTCCTAGCCTGGATGTCCAGAGAGTAATGCTTGGTGAATGTCTGAGCTGTTCTCCAGGTGGCTGCTTTACAGATTTCTAGCAAGGGTAAATCTCTGGCCGCAGCCAGAGTAGCAGCTGTACCCCTAGTCGAGTGAGCCCTCAGGCCTGGAGGGGGTGTTTTGCCCAATTTGTCATAGCAGAATTGCATACAAGAGACAATCCACCTGGCAATAGTTCTTTTTGTGACAGGCTTACCTTTCCCCACTTCACCACAAGTGAGAAATAACTGAAGACAGTCATTTCTGTGTGCCTTAGTATGCTCTATGTATTAGCTAAGGGCCCTTTTAACATTCAAACTGTGTAATCTTCTTTTCCCCTGAAGAAGAATGGTCAGTAAAAAACACAGGAAGAGACATAGACTGGTTCAGATGAAAATCTGATACCACTTTGGGTAAGAACCTCCTATTGGTTCTTAGGACCACCTGATCCCTACGAAAGATGTAGTCAGGTTCGACTGACAGGGCCTGTAATTCACTAACCGTCTGGCAGAAGTAATAGCTACCAGGAACATAGTTTTCCAGGTCAAGTACTTCAGCTCGGCCGAAGCCAGAAGTTCCAAGGTGGCTGCATAAGCTGGGCAATGCAGACGTTAAGATCCCAAGCCGGAGTGGGCTCTCGAAAGGGAGGGTTAATATGAACCAGACCTTTGAAAAAACTTACCGAAAACAGGATGAGATGCCAAGGAAGAGCCCTTCCCTGATGAAAGGAATGCAGAGACAGCTGCTAAGTGAACCTTCAGAGTTGCAGGCCTAAGGCCTAGACCATTAAGATGAACCAGATAATCTAAGGCTGTAGCAATGCCTGCAGAATCAGACACAATGCTCTCTGAGAACACCAAATGCTGAATCTTTCCCATTTGGAATTATAAGTTTTTCTAGTGGAAGATTTCTTGGAAATCTTCAAAATATCCAGGACTCCCTGAGAAAGATGCAGGCCTGCATATTCTAACTCTTCAAGAGCCAGGCCTTGAGGTTGAGAGACTGGAGATTGGGGTACCAGATTCTCCCTGAGAGGAGGTTAGGTGATTGTATCTCTTGGGAAGAGACAGGGGACGTGACACTGCCAGAGACAGCAGCAGCGGATGCCAAGGCTGTCTGGCCCAATCTGAAGCCACCAGTATCACTGTGTAGGGTTGAGATCTGATTTTGGTCAGGACTCTGAACAACAGAGGGAAGGAAGGGAAGGAATAGAGAAACCTGCCCTTCCAATCCAGAATGAGAGCATCTAGAGGAACCGTCCCCAGGACTGGGGGTCTGCAACAAAAGCGAGGAAGCTGGTGATTGTCCGGGGCTGCAAAGAGATCTATCTCTGGAGTGCCTCATCTGGATAAGATTACCTGTAGTATGGGAGGGTCCAGAGGCCATTCGTGATGCCCATGGGAGATTCTGCTCAGGGCATCTGCTAGTACATTGTCTTTTCCTGGAAGGTGGACTGCTATCAGGGAAGTCTGAAGAGAACAGGCTAGAGACCACAGTTTCATGGCTTCTGTGCACAGAGCCGTGGACCGAGTGCCCCCCCCCCGCTTGCTGATGTACCACATTGTGGTGGTGGTGTTGTCTGTACTGACTTGGACCACCTTGCTCCTGACCGACTCCGAGAAGACCTGAAGGGCTAGAAAAACTGCCCTGAGTTTTAGGAGATTGATATGAAGGAGAGACTCTTGTGGAGACCAGACCCCTTGAGCCGTAAGGGCTCCCAAATGGGCTCCACTACCTAGGAGAGAAGCATCTGTAGTTAGGACTACTGAGGGGACTTGAGAGAGAAATGGAACTCCTTGTCTGAGGTTGTCCTTGTCCAGCCACCAGTGGAGGGCTTGGACCAGAGTCTGAGTCACTGGAATCAATCTGGTGAGAGAGTCTCTTTTCTGAGACCAAAAGGGCCTTAGGTGGAAATGAATGTCCCTCATCTGAAATCTGGCTCCTTGCACCACTGCAGTGGAAGCTGCCATGTGGCCCAGGAGTTGAAGAAACTGCCTTGCTGGACGAGAGACCAGAGGCTGAAAAGAGGAAGCAAGATCTGTTAGGGCCTTTATCCTTGTCAGAGGAAGGAAGGCCTTTGCTTGGATAGTATTCATTTCTATCCCTATGAAAGTAAGAAGTTGAACTGCTTCGAGGACAGACTTTGGGAGACTGAGGAGAAACCCCAGAGAACTGAGCAAGTCTTGAATGGTTTGTAGAGCTGACTTGACCTGGTTTGATGACTGACCCACGATTAGCTAGTCATCCAGATATGGGAAAATGGAAATACCCTGCCTTCTGAGGTAGGCAACTACTACTGCAAGGCACTTTGTGAACACCCTTGGAGCTGATGATAGGCCGAATGGCATGGCTCTGAACTGATAGTGGCCTGAAGGCAACTCGAACCTGAGGTACTTTCTGTGGGAGCACCTGATAGGAATATGGAAGTAGGCATCCTTGAGGTCCAGGGATGCGAGCCAATCCCCTGGCCTTAGAGATGAAGAATTATTCCCAGAGTCACCATTTAAAATTTTGGTTTTGAGCTGCGTTTGTTCAAATACCTTAGGTCTAGGATGGGTTGTCACTCCCCTGTCTTCTTTGGGGTAAGGAAGTACCTGGAGTACAGACCTTTGCTCCTGTGTTGAGTAGGAACCTTCTCTACAGCTCTGAGAGCCAGAAGAGAGGAAACCTCTGCCTCTAGGGCAAAGGTCTCTGGGATGAATGCAGGTGGAAAAGACATGGCCCTCAGTTTTGGAAACTTTTTGAAGCTGAGGGTCAGTCCCTGGCTTACTACCTACAGGACCCACTTTTCTGAGGTAACAGACTTCCAGGCCTGGAATTAGTATGCCAGCCTGCCTCCTACTGGAATGAAGGAGTCGACCCGGGCTGACACATCAGGGTATCTGCTTGGCAGGAGCCTTGGACTGAGAGGAGGATGCAGCCCTGCTCATCCCTCTCCTGCCTCTCCCTTGAAAGAACCCCCTCTGTGGTAAGGAAGAGGAAGCCTGGGCTTGGTAAAAAGGCCTGTGGAAAGGCCTGCCCCTGCCCCTAGACTGCTGCTCTGAGGAGTGGCTTGCCTCTCTTTGGCTTGTGTATTCCTGTAGGTGGTCCTGTACGCGTCCATTTATTTCATGAAAGTCTCTGTCTGCTCCCCAGAGAGTTACCCACTATAGCGAAATCCATGGCCTTGGCCTGGGTATCCTGCAAAAGGCTAGTACACCTGAGCCAAGCATGTCTTCTAAGAGACACAGATGTAGCCATGACTCTTGATGCCACATTATTGGAGTCCATAGCAGCATGAAATTGCACTTTGGATGCCTCAATTCCATCAGCAGCCACCTCCTCCAGCTCTTTGGCTAGCTGGGGGGAGGCTTGTATAGCCAGTTCCAGAACCGTATCCCACCTGGATTTCTGGTACCTGGCTGTGTAGGCCATGTAATATGCCTGCTTGAGTCCTGAAGAGGATGCCAAATATTGTTCTTAGCCATGGCATCAACTTTCCTGGAGTCCTTGTCCGGGGGAGGGGGGGGTGGCTGCAGCCTGCACTACCCCAACACGGTTGCAATGAGTGTATAAGAACTCCGTACCTGAGCCTGATAACATATACCTCCTGTCCATTCTCTTATCCACAGGAGGTAAGGAGTTAGGTATTTGTAAAAGTTTTTGTGTCTGTTTCCCCAAGGACTTGTGAAGAGGGATAGACAATGTTTTGGACTCTGGGATGTCCATCATTTCTACAAAATCAGGCTCTTCCTCCTCCTCAGCAGCTTCAACCATAGGGAGCTGGAGAGTTTCAGCCACCTTCTTGTAAAACAAGAAGTGTGAAGGGGACTCAGAAAGCCTGGGAGGGGAGACATTGGAGGACCTGTCTGGGGAGATGTCCGGTTCAATAGGCACATCCAGAACTTCAAAGTCATTACCTTCGTCCTCATCGTCGGGATATTCTTCGTCTCCCTCCCACTCTTCATAGAAAGCATCCGGATAGTAATCCGATGGAGTCGGATCAGACCGAACCAACCGCCTAACCGGCGGTACCAGTTCGGACAGAACCGGGCGAAGCAACTGAACTATACTAATCGCTTTGGCTATCTCGTCAGCGGTTGGAGAACGCGGTGCTAGATCTGAACCAGCTGACTTACGCCTCTTTTTCGACGGAACCGACCCCTCGGAGTCGGACCTCCTTTTGCCCGAGGAGGTATCGCCTAGATCAGTAGGCACCTCCTCAGGTTCGGCCGCAACCGAACCGGGCTGGCCATTCGGATCTATGGACTTCTCTGCCTCTGTTTCCTTCAGCTTACTCAACCTTTTTTCAAGAGTGGCTTTAGGGAAGTTTTTGCAAATCTGGCAGTTTTTTGAGGTGGTCAAACCCCAGACAATAAACACAGATGAGGTGGGGGTCGGCCTTGGCAAAGGCCTCCCCACACTCAGTACAATGTTGAAACCCAGTGGGACCGTTTTTTTTTTCTTGGGTTTCTCAGACATGGCCAACCTAACCAATTACACTTAAAGCTTTCAAGCCAGGTAAGAAAGAACCGATCGGTTACGAACCGTGTCATGGGTTCCGTAAAAGAACAGAAAAATGTCCGGTTCTTTTGAAACCAATCGGCACCGGAACACCACACTAATCCCAGAAAATAATAAAATAATCAGAAAAGTCGGTTCCTAACCGGACCGACCAATGAAGAACCGAGGCAAAAAACTATTTCCACAATTTATAAAATAACACACTAGTCACCACCTATCTACCACACTACCTATACTGTAGACAGAGGCTGGAAATCCGAAAATAATAAACAGATCGGTTTAAAACTGATGCTTTTTTAAACTTTACCGAACTAAAGCAGGGAAATCTCCGGAGTGACTTCACTGTTAAGCGGAGTAAAGAATCTGACGGTAACACTGGTAAGTACCAGAGACAGAGGTTTGAAAACCGAGCTCGAGCTCAATCTTCTATGCTTCTGCATAGAGTTAACTCTTTCCTCTCTGGGGCAGTTCAAGTGCTGGGGCTAACTGCATATTGTCAGAATACAGCAAGACAAGGTCCGTCGGCGCAGCGGTTGGATTTCTGCTTGCAACGCCGGCGACCCGGGTTCGGGAACGGACTAGGGTCGCTGGAGGGTCAGCGGGAGAAGAGGGATGAGCGTCCTATGGACTGCTCTCCTTCTCCGAGGGGAGGGTGGGGAAGTGCCCAGCAGGAGTCGCACAGCTACCGGTGCTCAGTTCAGACAGGATGTGGGGCGGACGCTGGACGTCACTGCACAGCCCCGACTCCCCCAGAAAATGGAAAAAGAACAGCTGTCGGCCGCCCTACATGAAGCCCTGCCACAGCTTCAATTAGCCGCTCAGGCTAGGGCCCTCCGACCTATCTGAAGGTCTGCGGCATGCAGGGAGAGCGCAGCAGCCCCGCCATGGGGGGAAAGCCACGGGGCTTCGGAGGGGCCCACTGGCCGATATGAGGGGTGGAAGTCGTGGCTCCGTGACCGGGCCGAAAATACCAGGTGGCTAGCAGCTTGGTGGAGTAAAAGAATAAATAGATAAAAAAAAAAAAAAAAAGAATACAGCAAGACTTCATGTTGTTTGAATTACTTTTTCCTTCCTGGAGGTGATTCCTCTGGTGATGCATCACAGCATTTTATTCACTTTGGCTGCCGCTTTCCAGCACTGTGCAGAGTGTTTCATGCTGCCACTGACTATCACTCCATATCTTTTTCCTCCTCCATGCTGGACACATACTGGGTACAGAAGCTATTTAGGGAAAAGGTTCTGCAAGAGAGCAGTGCCAAACCTGGCATTCCTTATGGACTGCACATCCAGGCAACAGTGTTTTGTAAAGGTGTGTAATGTTTTCCAGGAAGCTGCTTTACAAATCTCTAGCAAGGGGACAGCACTTGCAGCTGTCACAGAGGTAGAGGTGCCACACATGGAGTGTGCCCTGATGCCCTGTGGAGGTAGTTTGCCAGCTTTGCTGTAGCATACCCGGATGCAGGAGATTATCCAGTGAGCAACAGTTCTCTCCAAGGCTGGCCTACCCTTGCCCACTTCATACATGAAAAACTGCTGCGAATGGGAAGATATTAAGTCCTTGGTACAGTCCAGGTAGTAACGAAGTGCCATCTTAAACATCTAGGCTGTGAAGCCTCTGCTCTCCAGTGCTGGATTTGGCTGTAAAGAACATTGGAAGAGTGACAGACTGGTTCAGGTGGAACTCAGACGCCACCTTAGGAAGAAATTTTCAGTTAGTCCTTAGGACTACAGTACCATGTTCCTGTGGAAGATGATGCAATTTGGGCCTGTGCACAGGGCCTGCAGCTCACACACCCTTCTGGCAGAAGTTACAGCCATGAGGAACACATTTTTCCACATGACGTACTTCAAATCAGCAGTAGCCTTGGGCTCAAAGGGAGATTCCATGAGCTCTGCTATGCACAGGTTCAAATCCCAGGAAGGGACTGGGTCCCTAACTGGGGGATGCAGGTGTAGGAGCCCTTTGAAGAATTTTCTGAAAATGGGATGTGAGGCCACTGTTTTCTCCTTACCTGCCAAGACATAGGTAGATATGGCAGCCAGGTATACCTTCAGGGTAGAGGGCCTGAGGATTGAAGGTGGACCAAGTAATCTAAAAGTGTGGGCAGGTCTGCCTTTAGAGGGTTGAGCTGCTTAGGGGCACACCACAGGAGAAAATCTTTCCCATGTGGAAGCATAAGCTTTCCAAGTGGCTGACTTCCTGGAAATTCTTTGGACTTTCAGGACTTCTTCAGAAAGGTGGAAGTCAGACAATTCTAGCTCAAGAACCATGCCTCCTGAGGTGCCGTCTTTTGGATGAGATGTTAAAATGAGGTCCCATCTACCTGTTCTGGTGGTAGTTCAGGTGGATATTAAAGATCTCATGGCACTTCTCTAAAAGAGTAGGGGATATTTTAATTGAAACACATACAAAGTAAATATATGATCAAATAAAACAAGAATGTCAAAAAAAAGAGAATACATCCAGAAATAAAGCAAAAATAGAAAAAAATTAGAGAAACACAGGCACTAACTAAACCGAGAAATCATCCCAACTCCCCTCATTTATATTTAATGAAATAAGTGAACCCCCTTCACCAATTCAACACCTGTTGTGATGAATACAATGAGCAATCCATGTTATATATATTCCCAAGTTCATTTGAAACTAAAATACTAAGACAGTCATAGGACATCCTCTTTTGATGCAACACCCATTGGCAACGGGCTTGCCACACATAAAACCTAACACAGCAAAAGAAAACCATCAACGTATCAGGATGATTAAGTACCAGACCTGTCCCATATTTCCCCAAGATCAAAATGTCATAGGTTAGAAATCAAAGCCAATCCATTTTCTATTTAAGAGCTAGGAAATCCCACACGGCAGTGACATAGGAGCAGTGTAACAAAAAATGCTCCATGGTCTCAGTCAATGCCACACACTCCATGTAAGGGCAATTTCTTTCTTCTATACTTTTATGTTTCGCATTCCCTCTTAAATTCAATCTACCATAAACAGTGAGCCAAAGATTCTCCCACATTTTATGAGGGATCCTATGAAGGGTGAGTTGTCTAAGTATAAGGTGATTATCAACTAAGGGACAGTTGTTAAAACTAGGTTCCAAAGGATAAACCCTGGTCAAAATATCCTGATATAATTTCTTCGCAGTATTCAGTTTGATAGCATCTTTCGTAACTCCCCATTTGTACAACTTCTGAGCAGCCAGTTTAAAATAGAGGGGAATATGAATATGGGGATTCAATTTGGGTGCCATATGAAGCTTTGCTATAAGATATTTAGCTAAGGATTTCCGAATACAGGCATTGTGGACAGACTCAGAAATGGAAAGAGCGCTATTAACAGAGTGTTTAAAAAATAGCACATGTAGGAAGACCACGGGTTCTACCATACCTAGGCCTCCATCTTTAATCTCTAAATAAGTGTAGCATCGTTTAATTGGATTTAATTTATTACCCCAGAGCATCTTAAAACAAACTGTACCATCTAGTCTCTAAATGTACTACAAAGTTATCCAGGAAAGCATCCTGGGAAACCACGGGAAATGTGAATATATGTAGAGAACTTAAAAGTCCTTAATTCTGCTGCCTCTTCAGTTATGCCTTCTGACCAAATTCTGTAGGCCCCACATGTGTCAAGGAGGGAAGAAGGGTGCAAACCAGAAACATTCACACACATAGACAGTTCTTCTATATTTCAAGTGTCTAATTCTTTTATTGTAAATATTGGCCCAGGTCCTCTACGTTTCACCAACATAAAATTGGCTTCCTCAGGAGGTGCCTTTTTAAATACCTTAAAAAACATAAATACAGTATATATAAATACTCTGCCTACATCAATTATCTTATAATACAAACAACATCCTATTTTATGCAATAATATTAGGTCACTTACATCCTTTCATTACTGTAAGTCAAAGTTGTCCACTTTAAATTCATCAAACTCAATGTAATTTCTAAGATCAAAACAAGAAAGACATAAATGTAACTGATCCAGACAATCTTATTCCCCAAACCCTAAAGGTAATGACAATGTACAGCTCTTTTCAAATTCTAAATTATTCCATATATTTTTGTAACCAAAATATTTATCTTAACAGTTCTCATAATTATCCAATAGTAGAACTTCTTTCATTACCTGTTCAGGCTCTTGTTGTTCTGCATATCATTATCTTAAATATTTATAACTGGCCCCTTTTAATGGCAATTCTGTGAAAAACATAAGCAAAAAATGCTTATTACCCTCATATTTTAACACCAGTCCTTAATTATCCTTTAGTTTTTATCGTGAGATGGTGTAATTAGGGAAAGCAGTGAAGCAGTACGAGCTGAAGTAGGTGATCTGTAATAAATGTGAGCAGGGAATCGAGATACAGTTGAATAAGAGAAAAAAGCTCTAAATAGATAGTAAGCAAATGGATGAGCGTTCTTTTTAAAAAAATGGCAAATAATTAGTCTAGTACTGACTACCATTAGAAATATAGGCAAAGGGCATGGCCTTGTAAGAATGAAGGTAAATTTAATAGCAATACATTCATTATATTAGAATAAGTTTAGGATAGTGATAAGCTGTATGAAAACAGTTAATTATAAAAACTAAAGGATAATTAAGGACTGGTGTTAAAATATGAGGGTAATGAGCATTTTTTGCGTATGTTTTTCACAGAATTGCCATTAAAAAGGGCCAGTTATAAATATTTAAAATAATGATATGCTGAACAACAAGAGCCTGAACAGGTAATGAAAGAGATTCTACTACTGGATAATTGTGATAGCTGTTAAGATAAATATTTTGGTTACAAAAATATATGGAATAATTTAGAATTTGAAAAGAGCTGTACATTGTCATTACCTTTAGGGTTTGGGGAATAAGATTGTCTGGATCAGTTACATTTATGTCTTTCTTGTTTTGATCTTAGAAATTACATTGATTTTGATGAATTTAAAGTGGACAACTTTGACTTACAGTAATGAAAAGATGTAAGTGACCTAATATTATTGCATAAAATAGGATGTTGTTTGTATTATAAGATAATTAATGTAGACAGACTATTTATATATACTGTATTTATGTTTTTTAAGGTATTTAAAAAGGCACCTCCTGAGGAAGCCAATTTTATATTGGTGAAACGTAGAGGACCTGGGCCAATATTTACAATAAAAGAATTAGACACTTGAAATATAGAAGAACTGTCTCCGTGTGTGAATTTTTCTGGTTTGAGCCCTTCTTCCCTCCCCCCTTGACACATGTGGGGCTTACAGAATTTAGTCTCTAAATGAGCAGGTAAGGGGGTAGAGTACAGCCACATATCGTAACAATGGTAACATTTTTTTTTTTTTTTTTTTTTAATCGCAATCCGTTTAAGTTTAGAAAACCTCCACTGCTTCCATGTGTGTACTTTTAGTTCGCCTTTATGTAAAGCCAGCTCCCAGTTATCATCAGGCAGGTTGTGAGATCCAAAAATGATCCCTAAAATTTCCAAGGGTGAATGAGAAATAGCTACTCCCTTCACAAGGGTGGGAGAAGCCTTTCCCGACCCTATAAAAAGCCCCTATTAAGTTTGGCATTGGATACGGACTGATAATTTTTAATCTCCTGTAAAAAAAATACAATCTGTTCTGAATATGGAAAAAAATGCACAAATGTCATCCGCATAAGCCTGGATGCATAAAGCTTGCAGGATTCCAAACCCCAGCAACCCATCCCATTTCGGTGGCATAGCAATGGAACGAAGCAGTGGATCTAATGAAAAAATAATACAAACGGGAGCTCAAAGGGCACCCCTGCCGAACCCCAATATGAATATCAAAGCTTTTTCCAACAAAGCCTTTCAACAAAGGGCGAATAGAAAAAAAAAATACAATAATTGAAGCTGTTTGATACAAATCGGGGTTATCTTGTAAGCCTTTAAAACTAGAAAAAGGTATGGATGGTAGAACCTATCAAATGCTTTTTCCTGGTCAGCCGCAACCACACATCCCAAGAGACCTGAAACATTGCAATGGTCTATTACATCTCTAAGGGTCATTAACAAACGCATGCTGAATCTTTCTGTCGGGAACCCCACAATATTGATATGGGGAGATCACTAAAAAAGCATAAGCTCTTAATCGAGCATTCAAAATGTGTGCTAGGATTTTATAATCAGAGTCTAAGAGAATGATTGGTCTCCAATTACTAATCTGAGATCTAGCCCCTTTTTTAAAAAGGAAGACCAATAATCCCTCAGAAAAGGAGGGGTGTATGGTGTCAGTAGTGAACCAATGTGTATAAACAGTCAGCAATCCTTCCGTAATTTGTTGACAAAAGGTTTTATAGAACAAGTGTGGAATATCATCCAAACCAGGCGCAGTGTTATTTTTAAGAGCCATAATGGCCTGTATTATTTCAGGTTTAGTAATGGGGGTTTCTAATTTGAGTAGTTCAGATGGAAAATCAGGGACCAAAACTGACCATAAAAAAATTCATAATGTATTGTTCCTGAACAGGTGCCTGTGGCCTAAGTGTCTCATAATGATGCTGAATTACTGCTTCCAAATCCTCAGGTGAACTCACCCTTCGATCATCCGAGGAAATAAAAAAATCCATAGTCATGTTTTCTTTAATAGTTTTACAGGCCTCAAAAGGGTCCCCCTATTAGAGTGGTGGTAGTACTATTATATAAGAGTGTCTGAATTATCTGTGCTGTATCGTACTGAAACAAATTCATAGCATCCTTAATAGTAGCAATCTGAGAGGAATAGTCAAATGTAGTAAGATTAGCAAGGGAGTACAATTTTTGCAACTGCTGTCTAAGAGACAAATACTTCAAAAAATTGTTTCCAAGTGTAACCCCTAGATGGCGCTATCCCAGGGGCTACTACCCCGGCCTGATTTGCCACTAACAGGTTGAGGGGCCTGGATCCAATGGCGGGTGCCTCCACCCAGAGGTCAGGGTTTGCAATAGTTAAACTTACTTGGTCACAGCCCTCTGGGACACTGCAACCCCCCTTTCTTCCCACTAGTGGCCCACACAATATATCAGAATTACCTTCACAGTATACACTTACCCCCAGGGCTGGTTCAGGCACTGGGACCTCCTGTAAAATAAGATACAGTGCAACAATCACAGTACAATACTTTAACATAGACAAATACCTCAGGCAGTATAACTTTGCTGAAACAAGCAGCTCTGATTTATTTAGGGGAATATAACAAGGACAGGGAAATCAGGTTAATTAGCTTATACTTACTCATCTACCTATGGCTCTGTGCACAGGCCTATCCCTCACCAGTTACTGTCCCTGGGTACCCAAGCCCTAGTGGCTAGTCCAAACCGTGGCAGCTGGTAGGGCCCTTTCACAGGGAAAAGAAAAATTAGTTTAAACAGTCAGCAGTACAGTGATTCCATTTGGATTCAATGTGGCAATTCAACAGGGAGCGACCCTGAATTAGTACTCACGACCTTCAAACAAGATAGGGTCCTTCAATGTCAGCAGGGCTACTCTTGAGCTCACGAGACTCCTCACACATTTATATGGCAAATTGCAACAGGCAAAAGTCCTTTAATGGCAGCAGGATTCACTTGAGCTAACCAAGCCTCCTCACACATTTATATGGTGAACAGTAACAGGCAAAAGTCCTTTAATGGCAGAATTCACTTGAGGTACACAAGCCTCTTCACACATTTATATGGTAAAACAGAAAGTACTATACCAGGCAGGCTGCTTCTCTATCCCGATCGCGTACTGCACAATACCGGAGAACACACAGCAGATTCAGTTCCTGACAGACCGAGTGCAATTCAGCAATTTCTCCAGTCTTCTACAGGGTGAGCCTGGTTTCTACTCTTCAGATATCCTTTGATTCTCTTCACAGGACGGATTCAGTCCTAACAAGCAGTTACACAAGCTGCAGACCGGAACTCTGGGCCTTACACACGTTTCCCGACTAAAACTGCACACAGGGCTCCTTCCTTCTTCACTGCCAGAACTCAACTGAAACTCCAACAGACAAAACCGGGCACTTCCTTTGAGTTCCTCCCAGTTCTTGACTGGATTGGCTGTCACTCACAACAGACTGCTCCTGTTGGTCCAAAAAGGCGCCGAAGTCTAAACTACATCTCCCAGAGTCACTGCCCATACAATCCTCTTGTGGCTGGCTCAGATTATGAGTCCAAGTTCTGATTCGTCCAAGGCACCATTTTAGAGCTAGCTTACCCCACACTGATTGGTCCAGTTCAGCAGTTCAAAACCAGAATGGGAACTAGGCAGACACAGTTCTGACTGCAAAGTAAGCAGGTTAGACAAACTGTAATTTCATTATTACTCTAAATGGTTTCTGGCAAACAGTTACATCTTTCAGATAGGTTCCTTTGCACTCCTAGTGACTGCAAAATGGAGTGAATTGGCAGCAGCTCGAGTGGTACTCAATCAAAAGAAACACACAGTCCCCATACAAACTAATTATGTCTGCAAGCAGACAGCTCTTAAAGACAGTACCAGAGGTTCTAAAAACACTCACTGATAAATGGCTTAAACGCCAAACACCATTCAGGCTTGGAGCATTCAAGCAAGCTCCTGGAAGTCTTTTGGGAACCCCCATTTGCAGGGGGGTTACACAAGTATACTGCCATACTTTATGAACCAAGCCGTAATATCATGTTTAGTGTCGATCCACCATTCTCCCTTATCTGGGTATAAAATTTCCATTGATAATCTGGCCGCAAGCAAGGCCCCCATATCACGAAGGACCATAGGATTTTTCAAAACTTAGGTATTAAGTATCCACCTACCACTCAAAGAGGACCTCCCCATTACTTGATCCAAGGACAGGACCAGCAATAGATGGTCTGAAAATTCAACTGGGGTGATAGACAGTGACCCTCGAGGCACATTTGGGGAAATAAAAACATAATCGATGGTGGAGGTATAAGTAACCCACATAAAAGTAAATTTAGGGCCTTTTGTGTGACGTAAGTAACAATCAATTAGGTCAGCAGTGGTAACTAGCTGTGCTAATGCATTGGAATCACAATATATCTTCTTGCCCTCATCCCGTTTCTGTTTTTTAACTGTCACGAGACTACAATTAAAATCCCCACATAAGAAAACATTATAATTAGTGACCAAAAAAGGCTGGATAGATTTCATATGGCTAACTTTTTCCGCTTTTACTTGTGAATTATAAACAGAAATAAATCTACAATCCATATTCTCCCAGAGGTCATCTAAAATCAGCACCCTATCTGAAATTAAGTATATTAGCTTACGTAATGTAAAATTATAAGAATGAAAAAGTATCCCCACCCAGTCAGCAGAGTCCAGGCCAAAGGACCAATAAGAGGGACCCCAAACCCATTCCCTTTTAAACATCCTAACATGGACTTTAGCATATATCCAGATTTCCTGAAGTAAGCAGACAGCTAAAGAAGTATCATGCAAATACTGGAAAACAGTTCGTCCCTTGGCAGGATTTAATAGCCTATGCACATTAATAGAACCTATAGTGCACTGAGCCATTTAAGCAAAAAAGATGTTTAAGACAATAAATTTAGCTATTTTTTTTCTTTTTCCCTTTATATTCTCCTTCAACCATAGCATGTGAGCCCTGCTCTGTAACAGATTTTTGAGAGTCCGAATCACCTACTTCTATTTCGGAATCACCCCAAGAGCTAAACAGAGCAGAGTTAGGAGTTCTTGGTTTCTACCGGAGTGGAGGGGGGTCAGAAGAAACAGATTTAACAAACCTGGAGGATATCCTCCGAGGTAAAGGATCCTGCACAGACAAGCCAGGACTCTCAGCAGGCGTACTAGGGGGTCATTATAACAAACTGGGGTCAAAATCTCAGTAGTAATGAACTGATTCAAGGTGTCACGTGGCAAACCAGATTGTACTGAAGATTCATCAGAAATAATTATGGGGTCATCCACCTGGGGCTCCGGGGACAGGGAAAGGAGGGGGGTCCGGGGTTGTGGAGCAACTGAATCAGCAGTATCTTTGTGCCTGCTGGAGAAGCAATTCTGGACTAATGCAAGATGCTTTATTCCATGCAGCCCAGGACATTCCCCAAAGATATGGCCATATTCTTCACACAGATCACACCGGGTGTGATTTGCACGTTGCAAGATAATGTGGCCAACCTCCCCACAGTTATTGCATCTAGGTTTGTCACAAGTACTGGAGAGATGCGTTCGAGAGTCACATTTATAGCAGGCCCGTGGCTGACCTGCATAAAAACACGTCCCGCAATCTCTATCCAGCAAAAGGGAATTAGGGATGTGTTCGATACCTGTGTCATTTTGTTGTAGTCTAACTTTTTACTTCCAACCCCCAGTCCAGAAGAGTTCACTATCAAGTATAGCGTCAGGATCACTCAGCACCTCACCTTTTGTGAAATCCAATAGGTAATATCTTCAACATGGACTCCCTCATTACGAAACATGACCATGACATATTTCACAAGAGGTTTAGTCAGGAGTATTACAACAAAGGGAGTCCATGTTGGAGAGAATTTGACCTGCCCATATCTTTAAGCCGTGCGGAAGCTAACATCAAAATTGTCCTCTCGAGAGATGTTTATAAAGGCATAAACCTACCTCGGAGAGAAATGTAAAGAATCTTTTAAAAGCACTTTCCCCACATGATACCTATCAGGCCTGTCCTATAACACCCCCCCCCCCATAGTGAATATGAACAGTGTTCCTTCGTAGTGCTGCTTCCTGTTTAGTCTAAGAAGAGTTCTGATAATAAAGGTTTAGAATCAGAAGGCTTGGAATTGTCCTGTAGCTGAGGAGGTTTATTGTCAGGAATCTCAGAAGGCACCAAAGGTGGAAAAGACTGCATAAAATCAATAATATCAGTCTCTATAGATGGGCCTGTGATAGGAACCACAGGAGAAGGCACAACAGATAGGAAAATTACGTAACTACCGTAATTCTTGATCTTCTCTTGTATCTTCACCATTCATTACTTCCTGGGTGTAAGTTGAGGCTGCACTCACGTGAGCTTTTTTTTTTTTTTTGCCTCATTGCCTTGCCGAGGCGGCGGCCGTCATTATGCTGTGAGGGTCTGTTAGTCACTGCCTCCTCCAACTCAGTTCTGTGGGCGGAGGCAAAGTGAAAGCAGAAAATATGATAGCGGGCAAGATAGCCGAGGGATAGCACAAGGAAGAATGAACTGAAAAGGAATAAGCCGTTGAGGAAGGACAGAGGAGATAAGAACATCCCTAGCCTAGGGAGTGCAGGGCCTCCTTACCTGGGCGACTTAGGAGGAGAGATGAGGTAAGGAAATGAGAAAATAGAAGAAGAAGAAGAAAGAGAAGAGAGAGATGGGATGTTGAAGGGACCAGAAGGCCCAACGAGTATAGTTAGCTTGTAGCTGAAGGCTCGACTAAAGGGAAGCAAGAATCCTCGGAGATAGAGTTGAAGAGTAGGTTCACCGAACCCGCTAGACAGACTCAGAGGGCATAGTCCTCATCTTCAACATGCCATTAGCTTTGACACCCACCTGCTCCTGGCCATGGAGGGCCTCAAGTGGAGGACAGCCGAGGAGGGAAGAATAAAACCTCAGCAGTAAGGAGAGCGCTGCTCAGGGGTTTAGAAATAGAAATGTAAGCCTTTCAGGCGTTTAAGATAGAAATGGGACTCAGACTGACTGGCTGAAGGCCGCCATGGTTAGGCTGGCTAAGATTGGATATGGTCAGCAGAGCTCTACTGTAAAACTGTCCAGGAGGAACTTTAAAGGGAGAAACCACTAGAAAAACAGCGGAAGGATATAGCCTACTTTCTCATTTGCCTTCTTGTTTGATTTCTCCATTTTTTTTTTTTTTTTACAGATAAAAAATTTTTTTTTTTTAACTAGATGCATGGACCCAGATACCAAGATGCCTATAGCAGCTCGTGAGAGAGTTCCTCAGCATTTTTTTTTTTTTTTTTTTTTTTAAAGAGAAAGGAACAGACGATTGCCCTTCTGTTCTGCAAGGTAAGAATAGAGGGGAATCAGATTTCAGGGCAACTATCTGAACACCGGGATTGCAGGATCAAAACTGAATAGCCTGAGCCAGGCCAAAAACTCCCAGAGGTATCTTTGCCATAAGAATAGCAAGAGATAGTTGTGCAGTCTGATCGCCAATGCAATCCACTAGATGGCCTATGAATCTTAGAGTAAGTAATTTTTCTGGATTTTAGAACCCCCCAAGAAAGATCTTTTTTTTTTTTTTCCGGAAAATTTAAGGAATTTTCCCTATATTTTATATAATGCAGAGAGGAAGGAGACGGAGGTGGAGAAGCTGCTAGAAGAGGCACTGAGGATGGTGGAGGGTGGTAGAATGAATGGTGAAGATACAAGAGAAGATCAAGAATTACGGTAGGCACTGCACTTCTCCTATCTTCCCTGTCAATCTTCACCATTCATTACTCCTGGGTGAGTACTAAGCCCTCTTCCCTGGAGGGGAAGAGGCCACACCCTGAGGGAACAAGACCCCCAGCCTTCTGCTGGTGAGAAACAGAAGGAGAAGACCCTGGCTTATTCAGAAAGCCCAAGAGGGAGAAGAGCTAGAGGTGCCTCCCCGAGGACGAGGAGATGGAGGGAGCCCCTGTAAAAGTCTCCTAGCTCTGGAAGAGAAAAGACGGGTCCCCCGAAGGTGGAGCGAATCACCCCACGCCGGGCCAGGGGTGACAACCTGGAAAGACGTTATGCTGGCCCGCCTGATGCAGATCGCTGTCCCCGCAAGCCTGAAGCCACCTCATTGGCGCCATAAGATGCCCTTGCTTGCGTCTTGCCAGCTCTAGGCCTACCCTGAGAGGGCAACGGCTTGTCTGGTTTGTTCGTGATCAGGCATAGATGCCAGCAGCTGGGACATCATCGACTACAGATGCCGGGTTGTAGGCAGCATGGTGAGCCTGATGTGATGCAATAAATGCACTTTCACGAAAGAAGAGAACACTCTTCGCCCAGCGGCTCAATCCGCTGAGAGAGTCCGAACGGTGGGTGTGTCGGCGCCAGGCAACGGCGTCGGCAAGAGTATCCAGGTATACCAAACCTGAGGACGGTTGGGAAGGGAACCTAGAGACTCAGAGGGGGCACAATACCACGCTGGCAGTCCGCCGGGTTGGGGAAGAAGTGGTAGGGACTGCCATGACGGGATAGACGCCTCCTGAAGGGGATAGGCCAGAAGGTACCACCAGATGCTGGGCACTGAATCTCTCCAAGGAATTCACGCTGCCTCCCGCTCGGGTATTGTCTCTTCAACGTAGGGAAACTGAGATCCC
Source organism: Neoceratodus forsteri (assembly GCA_016271365.2). Lineage (NCBI taxonomy): Eukaryota > Metazoa > Chordata > Ceratodontiformes > Ceratodontidae > Neoceratodus > Neoceratodus forsteri. The sequence goes on from CM028129.1 coordinate 692,672,285, forward strand.
TCACCATCCTCGAGAGGAAACGCTTGATATTCTGTGAAATCAGCATCGGAGGACAGATGAGTTAGGGGTTCCTTCCTCGGAGGAGGGAGACGAGGATGATGGGGAACTGAATGCCCAGAGGATTCCTGGCAGGTGGGAGAGTCGAAGACCCGGCCATGCATGTACCTAACGATGAGGGGAAGGCCGCAGAGAACCCTGAACTGCTCCCAGGATAACGGACCTGTGAGGGGCCGACATGGCCTGGGAGTGGGGTGGTGAAGGCAGAGATGGGAGAGGGGCACCTCCGCTGAGGTAACTGTTTCTGCGAGGGCTCTGAATCCGGGAAAGGAGCCCTGGAAGGGGGATCCTGATATCAGACCAGGCCGCAGAACGGAACTCTGGGGAAGCGGAGCCTGAAGAGCCCTGGGGAGAACCTCCCTGTCACGACGCCGACTGCATGGATCCAGAAGGGCAGTCCGACAAACGCCGGCCAAGGACACCCTAGAACTCCTGGAGGGAGGGCGAGGCTCTGCACTGCTCCTGGCCACCCCCTGAGGTGGTCAAGGAAGACCGAGCAGCAGACCCCTGCCCCTCGACCTCGGACTCCAAGAGGGCCCTCCCCCACCACAGCGCCCCCTGTCCCTAGAGAGAGTGACAGCACCTGAAGGTAGCTGTCACTGGCCTCCAGAAAGGGAGCCTCCCCCGCGCTACCCCGCCTGCCCCCAGGGGCTCCCGCCACCCCAGCCGGGAACCTCAGGAGGCGACTGAAGGGGGACAGAGGGAGGGGCGCTGGCGCCGCCTGGCACCTTCTAGCCACCGGGACCCAGATCAAGAGTGGGGTGCCAGGATGGGTCCATCGTTGAATCATCGCCTCCGAGGAGGACGAGACCAGCAGGACCTCAATGCTGGCCACCCCAGGGTCCTCGAGGCTACGGGCCGCGAACGCCCCGGTACTCAGTGAGGCGCCGCCTCCTCACGCCGTAGCAGCCAGGCTTAGCTCCACACCCCAACGGGCGCCGCACTGCCTGGAGGAAGGACCAGGCCCATGGGCGCCGGGCGCTGCTGGAAGCGTTAGGTGGTATCACGACGGCGCCGCCTTCGTCCATCGACGCTGCGAATGGCGCTTAAGGCTCAAAGCGGCACGCCAACGGCGCCGCTACCGATCACCGGCGCGCGAACGGGCGCCGATCCAAAAGTTACGCCAGAGACTGGCTGGCGCCGCTGATTCAAACGCGCTGCCTCATCACCGCACCGCGAACGGCGCCAGGATCCGAAACGGCGCCGAAGCATGCATCGAGGGTCCACCGAAGCTAGGCCCAAAGACGCAGGGCCCCGCCATCGGGGAGCCTGCACTGGAGAGGTGACTGCCGAGGCGGTGTCGGCGCCAGCCCCGGGAGGGACTACGATGCTCCCCGACACGCAGAAGGGGCCTCCTCCTCAGCAAGAAAGGCGAGGAGACCCCTCCTCCTCAGACCGTGATAGGCCCGGAGGACCCGGGAGGCCTGAGACCTACCTAAGAATCCTCTTGAGCGACGCTGCCCCCGAAGGTCGGCGGGGCTTTGCCGAGCTTGAACGCGCGGACTTCGAGGACACGGCGGTCCATGGAGAAACAGGCGTCGCACGAATCCATGTCATGGTTGGGTCCCAGGCAACGGAGAAAACGTCATGCCGTCCGAGACGGAGAATGCCGCCACAGTAACACCGATTATAGCGCGCTCTTTTCAAACACGCTAGTTCGGACCCGGACATAACGCCAAATCAACAAGAAAAACAGTAGGAAAACACACCCGTGCCGCTTTAGAAAGAAAAAGAACGGTCTACCGATCGGCGCCGAGTGTGTGGAAAGAGGAGTCGCTGACGCAGTGGAGATGGACGCCGAAAGCAGGTGCTGCCTGCGACGGTGGAGAAACAGAACTGAGTTGGAGGAGGAGTCGGTCAGCGTACTAACGGCCACCCCGCATGACGCCGCTTCGTGGCGGGCCGTTAGGCAACTTTTGAAAAAAAAAGCTCGTGACGGGGCGCCGCCTGCTACACCCAGGAAGTAATGAATGGTGAAGATTGACAAGGGAAGATGCTGTTTTAGCAAGAGGCAGTGGATTACCCTAGGCAGAATGTTCAGTCTCTTTAGGTTTCCATTCTGGAGAAGCTTGTATAATTGGAAAATCCCATGAGGGGTCAGGAATCCAGATTCCCCCAGGAGACTGCTTCCACCCCGCACCCGATAGGGCCTTCTGAGAAGACCATGGATCATTAGGTAGAGAAATCGCTGAATGGTCAGCAGATGGAATGGTCAGCAGATGGTGCTGTAACCAGTGTTGTGGCTGAAGAGACCGCAATGTTCCTATGAGCCACGAGTGCAGCACCCCTTTTCTCTTGCACCTCAAGTTTTTTCCCCCCTGCTTTAATCCAGCTCCATGAAAAATAAAGTCAGTAAAACCTTTCTGATTATTGCTTTGGGTTTGATAAACCACCCCTGGCTCAGTTCCTACAACCTCAGATTGTTTAAAAACGAATCCTGCAGTTTTTGACAGGGGCTGCAGTATGTAGCGAGTCAAGGCGTGAGCTGCGCTCGCCTGAAACAGCAGTAGCCGCTCCAATTTGCATGGGGGAAACAGAGTCAAAATCTTCAAGCTTGTGGCACACACTGTGACTGGTGCTGGAACTGCCAGCCTGTTTTAATTCAGTGAGAGGAGGAACCGTATCAGACTCACCTGGCCCCAGCGGGTCATTGTCAGGAGGTTAAGCGTCATCAGGCTGAGCATCGGGGATGACAGGAGCGCTTTCAGGATTTAACAGAGCAAGTTGTGCAACTAGGCGATTATGCTCAAGCTTATGGTGTACCTCCTCAAAACGGACTAAAGCGAGAATTTCCTGCTGTTTCACATCCAGACTGTAGGCCAAATCCTTCTCTTTTTCAGTAATTATACTGGAACTTAAATCCTCTGTTGAAACATAAACATCAGCGATGTCCTCATCAGAAGTATTAGCGATAGGTACAAAATCAGCTTTCTCAGCCTTTGGCAAGCTCAGCACAGGGGAGGAGGCCAGCTCTCCCTTCTTCAAGACATCTGCACCCTCCGGTGCTCCAGCCAAAGTGGACATCCTGCAGATGGACGGCAGGTCCCCCTACTGACAGAGTAGGGGAATTTCCCCGGTGCCCTGGCCAAATTTCCCCCATTCACTAAAAATACCACCAACAACTTAATCTGGTTCAAGGTCAGCTGGCATTCATCTGTATCCCCCTCCCCCGGGTCGTGCCTGAAAATAGGCAGAATTTGCCTAGTGTACTTACCCGGTCAACAAAAACTAAATAAATAAATTCCAGGTAAATGCCGCCATTAGGTCTATAGCTGCGCCACACTCTGTGTTCCTGTCCTCTCGAGCCTGTCTGGTTTAAGCTTCGTAGGACGACCGTGACATCATCCACAGTTTTCGCGAATGCGCGTGATGTTGCTAAGCAACAGATACCCCTTCCCTTGTGTGGGAGGGATGGGCTTATCCAGACAGGCTCTATCATCTGTTTTCATAAGTTTTGTCAGCACAAAAATGGATTTCATTCTTTTTCAAATATAGCTTCTCATTTTCACTTCTTGCTTATTATAAATGTGTCCTGTGGTAACACCATTATATTAAAGCTTCACTCATCTGTATTCATGAAGCAGTTTTTTTTTTTCATGTCATTGTTATTTTGGGGTTCTAAGGGGGGCTGGTTTTCATAAAATACATCTCTTACACAATATAGTTATACATTTTCATCATTCAGTCAGTTTCCATAACCACACTGTCATTCATTTTATGTTCCACAGTTTTTGTTGATATAATCTTGTCCTTGTTTTTCATACCATATCTGATTTCCTGGTCTTCCTCACTGCCACAGTCTGGTTTTTCTGCTGTTTTAGGCATAAGCCTACCAATTTGTCTCTGTATTTAATCCTATGCTGCTGTCCAATGTTTTCATTTTAAAAATCCATTTCATTTCTTCACTTAACAACTTGTCTCTGTAATTTCCTCCCTCTTCTGGTTTATCTACTATTTCTAGTCCCCAAAATTGGAGCAAGGCTCCTGTGTGTCCTTCTTGGTTGAAATGTGTAGCCACTAGAGATGTTTCATCTTTTCTTCTGATAGCTCCTTTGTGCTCTTGTATTCTCGTTTTTAATGTTCTACTAGTCTGACCAATGTATAATTTGTCGCAAGGACATTGTAATACATAGATCACTCCTTCTGTGCTGCAATCAATATGCTTAAATATGTTATGTTTTTCCCCGTATGTGGATGTGTGTATTCTTTCTTTTTAGAGGTATGGCTACATACTGAGCATCTGACGCAGGGGGTCATGGAAAAAATCATTAATACATATTGGTTTTTAGTCCAAACAGATAATGATGACATACCTACTCTACAAGAGAGACCTATTACAGCAGCAAAAAGGTTAAGAACATTAAGGAAGAAGTAGGCAGATCTCATTTTAAAATGCATGAGGAGAAACAATTACTACTTGGACCGCTACGGGGGCATGACCCCTGTGGCAGATGCTCAGTATGTAGCCTTACCTCTAAAAGAAAGAATACAAGTGCTGGCCCCCCGGCGCAGTGGTTGGATTTCCGCTTGCGGCACCAGAGACCTGGGTTTGGGAATGAGCTTGGGTCGCTGGAGGGCCAGCCAGGGGGAGACAACTTGAGTGTCCCATGACTGCTCATTGTCTCCAGGGAGAGAGGGCTGCAACCCAGTGTTGGGCGACCACTGGTGGAGGCCACGGGTAGGGCAACACGTCGGGGTTCACTGATGGGCGGTGCGTGACAGACATTGGCTAATGCCTTGACATCTGGACATCACGCACCTCAGAAACCAGGAAATACTGCTTGCTGGCTGCCGGATGATGGCTCTCTGTCCCTGAATGCCTCCAGTGCCTTCCCAGGGCCTCCTTCTCTGCAGCAGCATCCCCGGGCCCTAAGAAGAGTGTGCTGAGGTCATCCCTCTCCCCCCGGTGCCTTCCCCCTCGGAGGAGGGGGCCCACCCGGCAAGGATACACAGGATATCCGGGAAGCAGCTGCAGCAAGGAGTTGAGGAGGGCTGGGTTAGGACAGTGGGGCTAGCTGTAGACTTGCGGAGCCTGAAGGAGTGGGGGCCAGCGAGCACGAGGAGGGTAGAAAAAAGAACAAAAAAAAAAATACATGTATCCACATATGGGGGGAAAACATAAAATATTTGAGCATGAGAGACTTCCAGTGACGTCACCGTCGGCATGGCTGCCTGAGTCCTAAGCTCTCTATCCCCGATAATTAAATCCAAGGTAACTGACCACTAATTGCAGAAATATTTGCAAGCTGATTCCATCTCTGATTCTACGGACACACACTCAGATGTCTGGCTGCAGAAATTCGCATTTCAAAGACTGAGGAGGCCACAAAATGGACCGCCGCAGAATGCAGCCTACAGACCAGAGCCCTGCAACCTCGGTCACCTCCCAGGGCACCACAGTATTGGGAGAAAAGGACGAGGATTGCAGATTGCAGTCTGGGCTCGAGCTAGGCCCTGCTGATTCTGCAGCAATAATGAGAATGCTCCATAAAATCGATAGCAATGTGTCGGGCATCAGAAAAGACCTTAAAAAGCTTGAACAGCATACTACAGTGGTAGAAAACCATATGGAAACCATTCAGACAGAGAACATGGCTTTCGGGTGTTCCCATATATTTGTACCAGAGAGAGAGGGAACTAATAGCTAGGGCAGAGGACGTTGAGGTTCGATCAAGATGAAATAATATCCGAGTCTTTGGGATCCCGGAGGGGGCTGAACAGGATGACACAGCTAGTTTTATGGCATGCTGGCTCCAGAAAGACTGTCCCTAATGGATGACTCCGAGTTGGGAATTGAAAGGGCACACAGAGCGCTAGTGGCCAAACCAGCTCAAGGGGCTCCACCCCGATCCATCATTATAAAATTTCTAAGTTACCCCATGAAAGAAAAGGTACTTAGGCTGGCATGGGCGAAAACGGGACCTGAATCTAGATGGTAAAAAAGTTTACATCGATCAAGATTATCCACCGGCACTACTAGCCCAGAGAAAGAAAGTATTACAAGTGATCAAACAATTGAGGGAGAAAGGTCTCAAAGCTCAACTATGTTTTCCTGCTGCCTGTGGGTACAGGATAAAGACGTGACACGCAAATTTGAGTGCCTGATGGCTGCCTCCTCTTATCTGAAATTGCTCTCAATAACTTTGCCTGATCTGAAGGAAGAATCCATGGAAGCTGAAATAGAGGACCTCCTCTGGTCGACCTTTGCATCATCAGCTCCAAGAAATAAGCAAAAGACAGGAGCGATAGCTACATTGCACACAGAGCTAACTAGATGGTTTAAAAAAACAGCCGCTGCAACCTGAATATAAAGATAGAAAGTTCTGGCAATAATCTTCTCTCTGTTTTTGTGGGTCCCAAGAAAGAAAAGTTTTACCTGCTTCTCCATGAGGTTAATTTCCCCCTTAAAGCCATCTGAAGCCTTGAATGTTTGCCCAGAGTGAGCTTTGGTGTGTTGTTGCTGCGGTCTTGAGAAGGACGGTCTCCTGGTGAGATATTTTTATCTTATGGCGTCCTTTCAGTGGGGGAGGAAGGAGAAAGACACAAAGAAACTTTTCCCTAGAGGACTGGAACTCCAGAGGGACTGTAAAGATAGCGCACGACAACAGTCCGAGCTAAAAGTCCCCCCCCCATAACTTACTCAAACACGAGTAATAGAGAATGGTGAACATAGCTTTGGCTTTGAATATTTGTGCTTAAGGACCTAAAAACGAACTACCAGGGGTGGGTTCTATCATCACTGACCAAACAAATCCTCTAACTGGGGCTATCTGGACTACACGCTGTTATACCTAAAGGTCTGTTTTGTTCTATTACTTTCCCTCCCATACATATAGACCAACTCAACCAGAAAGACGCATATTGGACTTGAGAGGGAACTTCAGGAAGACAGACACTTCTGAGCGATTCCTTAGTCTGGAAAAAGGGCTCACAAGGAAATGAGCACTAAGTGTACAACTGGCCTGATGACTCTTCCCCCGAATACTTAAGATGGGAGGAGGGACCTCCGGACTATTCTAGCTTAAAAGCAGTACTGGGGTAAATAGTTACTTCGCCCTCCCCATATGTTGGGTATCTTATCCCTGTAATTGGCACTGGATGTGTGGGGCTAGATGAAATATGACAGTTTTTCTGGGATGTCATGGTCAAAAAGGGGGCAGTGAGAATTTTTTTTTATTATGGCCCACTCAAGTACACTGTGGAAGAAACTACAAGGGGATGAATCATATCCACAGAAATGTATGTGAAGTTATGAAACCTTTGAATACATGAAAGGAATAAACAAGACGGGTACAGAGGGGCTGTTCAAAGTAAGGGAGGGGAGGGACACCAGGGGCCATGATATGAGACTGGAGCGAGGAAGGTTCAGGAGGGAGATGAGGAGACACTTTTTTACATAGAGGGTGGTGGCTGGGTGGAATGCGTTACCTGCTGAAGTGGTATGCAGTAGAACAGTGGACTGCTTCAAACGAGGATGGGACAGGACAAGGGGGAGGGTTAATGAAGGGGAAGGGTGGAAGGGAAGGGCAGCTGCAGAATAAGGGGTGCTAGCTGCACATTCGAGCAGACTTGATAGACCTCTAGGCCTTTATCTGCTGGCAAATTTCATATGTTCGTATTAAACCTGTTGCCTTTCTTTTCTCCTTTTTTTTTTTTTTAGATGGACTCACTATAAAGTTTACAACGCCGATACAAACAGAGTAGGGGTAGTGGGGAGTAAACAGAAACATTCCCAGTGGATCTCGGCTGGGTCTGGGCCTACGCCCATCCGATGTGTAGGGTTGGGCGGGACCACAAATGAGGTTCGATTATATGAAAAAGCCCGTGCACCCCCACACTTGCAATGATTATACCGGGGACTTGAGTGTGGATCCTGAAGTCACTGCCACCAAGGAAGAGAGACTGGGGATCCCTTTGTGACTTTATACCCTGGGTTCAGGGTGCTCCTTCGGAGTTCTATTTGACAATAAGCGCTACAGCACTTAGGGGAGATCAGTTGCTCTCCCTCAGAAGGAGGACGTTTTCTTTTGCATCTTCTTTCCTGTACATAGTTTCGCCAGTCTGAGGGTGACATTTACTTGTTGAATGCTTGTTTTTTTTTTTTACATGGGTTCTTTTCTTTAGTTTTGTGTTATACTCTGGCTATTTTTTTGACCTTTTCATATTTGGTCTTTAAAGCAAATGGAGCTTGATTCGGGGAGGGGGCCGGAGGTGGCGAGGCAGATTTTTATAAAAGGAATCACTTCCTTCAAACCTTATTTATGGAAACACTTATAATTTGTTCCTGGAATGTGAAGAGGATCAACGGGGTAATTAAAAGGACCAAGATATTGCAGGAGTTGCAGAGGGTTAACTGCAATATAGCCTGCCTGCAGTAAACTAAGCTGACAATGACGGAACATGCCAAATTACATACGATGTGGGTAGGGGGAGTGTATGCAGACTTGCATTCAGTAGCCAAAAACGCAGGAGTTGCAATATTAGTCTGCAAAAACCTGCCTTTCCAGATCACAAAGGTTCATTCGATGGTTTGGGAAGGTTGGTTGGCGTATCTGGGATATTAAGAGGTCGATCCATACAGTACATGTTATCTCAGTATATGCCCCAACCCTCTCGACCGTGGAATTTTTTAAGAAATTCTTCCAGTATCTTTCATCATTGCTACAGCGGCAGGTTCTGTGTCTGGGGGATAGGAACTGTGTAGAGGAGGCTGGTTTAGACAGGTTTCCGAGCCAAGGAAAGGGGCAGACAGCCTGTTCAAGGTTACTGCGGACACTGAGGACAGAAGGGCGGCTAATAGACCCATGGAGGCAACAAAATCCTACCTCATGGAAATATACGTTTTACTTGCATGCCATGGATTCCTACTCTAGACTAGACAGATTGTACACACAGAAGAAATGGGCATAAGTAGTGGATTAGATTGAGATAAAATATATCTCCCTCTCTGACCATGCAGGCATCCTGCATGTCCAGGGATACCAGCCAGTCGTACTGATGAATCAGCAGAAGTAAAGTTCCCAGGGAGATCATCTTGAACTTCTCCCTGAACAGGAATTCGATTAACTTCCTGAGGTCGAGAATTGGGCGCATGCCACCTGTCTTCTTTGGAACCAGGAAGTAATGGGAGTGGAACCCCGTGTTCCACTCTGCCTGTGGAACAACTTCTACAGCCCTGTTTTTCAGACGGCCCTGAAACTCGGAAGTAAGGAAGTCTGACTGAGCAGCAGACAAACTGTGCTGCCGCTTGGGTTGAAGATCCGGGGAGATCTCTGCAAAATTGAGAGTATCCCTCCTGAATGATCCTGAGAACCCATTTGTCCATTGTGATGGATTTTCACTGATTGTAAAATTGGGTCAGATGGCCTCCCACTGCCGAAGTAGTATCCATCTCGGGCACCTGAGGTGGAACCTGGCCTGGGTTTTCAGAGGGTGGCACTGGGCTCTTTTGGGGCCTGTGCTTTCTGCTGTGTTTTCTTTTGTGGCTGAGGAGTGTGGTTCCTATTAAAGGCTCCTCGACCTTTACTGCGAAAGGGCTGTTATGAAATTGCTGACAGTTCCTGCCCCTATGAGGGGCGACTGGAGCCGATCTGGCTGTCTTAATGGCAGTCCTGGTTTTCTGAGTGGCTTCCGGTGCTTGTTCCACTTGAGGGCCAAATAAATAAGCACCGTCAAAGGGGATATTCATCACCTGCCGCTGAGCCTCGGGTGAAAAACCTGGACGGTCTGAGCCAGGAGTAGCATCTGATACAGATGACCGCAGCTGCTGCTCATGCTGCACTATCACAGGCATCCATAGCTGCTATCAACTGATGGTTGTTGGATTCTATGCCCCTGGTAATCATTTGGAGAAGCTCCAAATAGACCTCTGACTCTGGTAGGCCCTCGATCATCTCCTTGAGGGAGTTCCACAGGGTGTATTCATACTGAGAGAAATGACCTTGATAACTAGTAACGCGCACCCCTAAGGTTGCAGCTGCGAAAACAAGCTTCCCTAAGGTGTTAACATTGCGACTCTCTACTGATAGGTCAAGCTGAAGTCCCTGAGGGAGGACAACTGTATCATTCTCTGCAAGCACTACCAAGGCATCCATAAAGGGCTGCGATACCAGGAAGAGCCTGTCCTTAGGTGGAGCTATTTCCTGTTTGCGGCCTTAGACACGGAGGGGAAAATCACTGGTTTGGCTCACACAGTTCAGTTTTTTATTATACTGGAAAGGCAACGGTGAGCAAAAGCTGCCCGTTTTCACAAGCGTCCAGTGATACAGCTAATACAAACAAGTAACTAGAACTAATTCAATCGGGATACAGTACATCAAAAAGAAAATGGCATAACAGGTGGCAGGCAATAAATGTCAAAATTGAAGATATAGTTAACAAGGAAATATGAACAGTAGCAGGTATAATAAGATGAAAGCAAATAAACTGACATGTGGCTGTGTTCAACAGTTGACATAAATCTTTTAATAAGGTAAGGAACAGGACATGGGGGACAAAGGAGTGTGCAGAGGGCTGGGCAGAGGGAGCTGAGGAACTGGTCTTGGCCGACCAAGTTTAGATGAGGGTGAGCAGGTGAAGTAGGGTGCAGAGGGGTATACAACTAGACACAAAAGATTAAATGTGGAGTGTGGGGAAAGTGCTGGCTGGGAGAGGACAGAAGAGAAACTGGGGGGGAGGAGTAGACAAGGGGATATATTAAGAGGGGAAGAGATTGCAGTGGGAGTAAAGAGAGAAGTGTGTCTTTAGGTTGCGTTTAAAGGAGGCATTTGAACGACACTGAATTTATTTTTGGGGGGGGGGATGTTGAAAAGTTTGGGACCCAGGAAGGCAGAGGTGTTTTAGCCATGGGTGCAATGACAGAAAGGAATGATGAAGGAGAGGGACAACTAGTGTCGAGTGGTTCTAGTGGGGACAGACACATGGAAAATGGCTTGGATGCAGGGTGGGGGAAGAAGGCTGAGGGAAAGCTTATAGAAAAAGAGAAGTACCTTGCTGATGAGCCTGTCCTTAAGGGCTAGCCAGTTGGAGAGGCTGTAGAGGTCACAGTGGTGGGTGCATTTTGGCAGACCAGTGACAAAGAGGATCAAGTTATGGTAGGTGGTGTGGAGCTTGTTAAAATTATTCTGGGATGGGGGAAGTAGACAAGAGCTCTGTAGTCAAAGAGTTGAAGTAAAAAACTGGTGGAAAGGAGATGTTTTGATTCAGTGGTAAGGAAAGGCCTAGCTCTGTAAAGCATGCTGATCTTTTGGTGTGCTTTCTTGATCAGCATGTTGGAGTGGAGCTCGAAATTCAGATGGCAGTCAAGGTAAAGACCAACATCTCTGACAGGGTTTTGAAAGATTGGGGGAATCAAGGTGTGAAGTCCGTAGGAACGATAGGGACGTGGAGATACAGTACTGGAGACGCAGAATTTTCCCTGGGTCCATCGCAGAGGTCTGAAGTGCCAGGGCCAATCCCACATTCTTGAGGAGAGACTGGGAAGAAAGATCCTCTACTATGGATTCAGCTGAGACAGAAAGCTTGCTTTCCAGGTTGTTGCCTGAGTTATCGCCGGTGTCATCCAACAGAACCAGATCAGGGTGGGACTCAAGCCGTCCCCCAGCCCTGAAAAGTCTGGGACCGGCCAAGGGTACATGGGAGTCACTGGGGCCCCCAACGGCATCGAGGAAGTCAGCACTGCACTCAGCACTGAGCCTGGCGCCACACCGAGGCCAGCGCCGCATGCGGTGCCAACGAGTCCTTCGACCCCGAAGCCAGCACCAAGAAGGTCAACACCACACGAGGCTCAGATGACCCCTGTCAGATCTAGAAGAAAAGGGGGAGGAAAAAGGTACCTGTGCCGGCCCCTGTTTGGAAACTTGAGGGGAGTAGGCACGTGGAACTGGCGCAAATGTCGTAGGTACCGGAGAGGGAAAAAACTCTGTCATCGGCTCAGAACAGACATCCTGACTCAATCGCCCTGGCCCAGCGGCTCCAAGACCCGAAGGCCCTGGAACCGGGTCCACAGGCAATGGCAGACGAAACAGACGCTGTACCCACTGCTCCATAAGAGCAGCCCAGTGGTTCAGCTGCCCACCGGAAACCCCGTCAGCGGACAGAGAGGGGCTCCGGAGTTGAGAATCCCGTCTGCTAAGAATGGAATCCACAGGGGACCCAGGAGAGGTAGGGATGGATCTGCCCTCAGGAACAGAGGACAGACTTTCTGGTAGGTCTGCTAACTTTCTTAGCAGACTTAAAAGAGGGCGACCTCAAGCGGTACTGTCTCTTCTTCTTTCTATAGGAAGAAAAGCTTGAGGTCGAGCGGCACCGGATTCTCCACCAAGATCGGGCTGGCTTCTTTTTGTGCCTTCGAGAAGGCTGTCCTCCATCCCGAGTAACGGACTGCCCATGGTCAGACCCCTTCCTCCGCAAAGGATGGTGGACCGGACACAGCCCCATTGCCACAAGAACTTTCTAACAAAGTCTCCTTACCGTCACCAAAACAATCCATGGTCGACACCACCTAGGACGGGCTAAGAGATGTTTTTCTTCAGAGAAGTTTTTTTTTTTTTTTTAAATAAAACAATACTAAAGAAAATACTAAACTAAATAAACCGAACGACTATATGCTAATGTCGTATAGACGAGAAGAAAAAATTACTCGCCTTAGTAATGTTGTTTCTTCTAATGGAGTCTTGCTATATTATGACAATTGCAGTATGACTGCAGGTTAGAACTGCTCCGGAGGTGAAATAGTTAACTTTCCATGCAGGCACGGAACTTAGAGCGTGAGCTCGGTTGAAAACTCTGTCTGTTGTGCTTCAAAGGTAAACTGTCAGATCTTTACGAGCTAAAACTCACTAAGGTTCTGTGTGGAAGCTGTAAACCTACACTAGCCAACTGGCTACTAACATAAACACTCATTTTTGGTCTAAAACAAAGACTCAAGTCAGGAGACCCAAAAATGCAAAAACACAACACCAATTCACCCAAAAAATAGGTAAAACAACAAGGTGGGCATCAAAAAAGTGCCAACCCTGTACTGCCCACCCACATCCCAAAACAGAGGTTCTGAGAGGGGCAGGAGGGAGGGAGGTCATAATATAGCAAGACTCCATTAGAAGAAACAACATTACTAAGGTGAGTAATTTTTTCTTCAAACAACATGAAGTCTTGCTATATTATGACAATTGCAGACTACACAGCAGTACCCCCATGGAGGAGGGACAGAACCTACTTAGGAAATAGGCTCTGAAGCACGGCTGTGCCAAACCGAGCATCACTCCTAGCCTGGATGTCCAAGAGTAATGCTTGGTAAAAGTGTGAACTGTTTTCCAGGTAGCTGCTTGACATATTTCTAGAACAGGAATGTCTCTGGCAGCAGCCAGAGAAGTAGCTGTACCTCTGGTAGAGTGAGCCCTCAGGCCTGAGGGAGGAACTTTACCCAACTTCTCGTAGCAGAATTGGATACAAGAGACAATCCACCTGGCAATGGATCTTTTAGTGGCTGGCTTCCCTTTCCCAACTTTGCCACAGGTAAGGAACAGTTGGAGGGAGTCAAACCTATGACCCTTGGTACGCTCTATGTAGTAACTAAGGGCTCTCTTCACATCTAGGCTGTGCAGCCTCCTCTTCCCAGAGGAGGAGTGGTCAGTGAAGTACACTGGAAGATAAACAGATTGATTAAGGTGGAAATCTGAAACCACCTTAGGCAGGAACTTTCTGTTAGTCCGAAGGACCACCTTATCTCTGTGGAAAGAGATAAATTCCTGCTCCACTGACAACGCTTGTAATTCACTTATGCGTCTGGCAGAGGTGATGGCTACCAGAAACACAGTTTTCCAAGTCAAGTACTTGAGCTCAGCTGAAGACAAGGGCTCGAAAGGGGGGGTTGCATAAGCTGAGCAATGCAAACATTAAGATCCCAGGCAGGGGCAGGATCTCTGAATGGAGGGTTGGTGTGCAACAACCCCTTAAAAAACTTGGAAAATACGGGATGAGCTGAAAGAGAAGAGGATTTACCTGCTGAAATAAAAGCAGACACAGCTGCCAAGTGCACCTTGAGGGTAGCTGGTCTCAGCCCCAAAGAATTCAGGTGGACCATATAATCCAGGACTGTGGGTAGATCAGCAGAGACTGGGGAAAATATGCTTTTCCGAGCACCATATGGAAAACCTTTTCCATTTGGAATTGTAAGTAGCCCTGGTGTAAGGCTTCCTTGAGGCCTTCAATATATCCATTACACCTTGGGAAAGGTGTAAATCAGCAAACTCTAACTCTTCAAGAACCAAGCCTTGAGATTGAGAGATTTGAGATTCGGGTACCAGACCCTTCCCTGGGCATAGGTTAACAGATCGTGATTCTTAGGAAGGCACAGGGGAGGATGGACTGCTAAGGACAGCAGGAGTGGATACTAGGGCTGTCTGGCCCAATCCGGAGCTATCAGAATGACCTTGCAGGATTGGGGTCTGATTTTGGCCAGCACTTTGAACAGGAGAGGAAAGGGGGGAAAGGCATAGAGAAACTTCCCCTCCCAATTGAGGGTTAAGGCATCCAGTGGGAGAGAGCCCAATACTGGGGGCCTGCAGCAAAAAAGAGGAAGTTGGTGATTGTCTGGGGCTGCAAAAAAGATCTATCTGCGGGGTGCCCCATCTGGCAAACACTATTCCCAAGACCAGGGGATCCAGTGACCATTCGTGGTGGCCCTGGGAAATCCTGCTGAGAGCATCTGCCAGGACATTGTCCTTGCCTGGGAGGTGAACTGCCATAAGAGAGGTGTTCAGGGAGTAAGCCAGAGACCACAATCTCATCGCTTCGGTGCACAAGGCCGTAGACCAAGTGCCCCCTTGCTTGCTGACGTACCACATTGTAGTGGTGTTGTCTGTTCTGACCTGAATACTCTTGTCCTGAACAGATTTGGAAAAAATTTGAAGTGCTAGAAAAACTGCTCTGAGCTCCAACAGGTTGATGTGGAGCAGGGATTCCTGGGGCGACCACAGACCCTGGGTGGTGAGGTCGCCCATGTGAACTCCCCAGCCCAAGAGGGACGCATCTGCAGTAAGGATTAGAGAATGAGACTGAGTGACAAAAGGAACCCCTTGTCTCAGGTTGGTCTGATCCTGCTACCACTGTAGGGCTTGGATCAGGGTCGAGTTACTGGGATCAACTTGGTAAGAGGATCCTTTCTTTGAGACCAAAAGGCTCTCAAATGGAACTGGATGTCCCTCATCTGAAATCTTGCTCCCTGCACAACCGCTGTGGAAGCAGCCATGTGCCCTAGGAGCTGCAGAACGTGCCTTGCTGGCCAGGAGACCTGCAGGGTAAATGAGGAGGCCAGGGAGACCAGGGTCTTTGCCCTGTCTAGGGAAGGAAAGCCCTGGCTTCCTGTGTGTTCAGCTCGCCTATGAAGGTAAGAAGTTGGACAGGCTCCAGAACTGACTTTGAGAGATTCAGAAGGAAACCTAGAGAGGTAAGCAGTTGCTGCGTTATCTGGAGATGTAATTTGACCTGGTCTGGGGACTGGCCTACTATGAGCCAATCGTCCAGGTAAGGAAAGATGGCAATCTTTGCCTTCTTAGGTAGGCAACTGCTACTGCCAGACATTTGGTAAATACCTTGGGGCAGAAGTGAGGCCAAGGCATTGCTCTGAACTGGTAGTGGCCTGAGGGCAGCTCGAACCCGAGGTACTTTCGATGGGAGCCTCTGATGGGAATATGGAAGTAGGCATCCTTGAGGTCCAGGGAAGCTAGCCAGTCCCCTGGCCTTAGAGAGGGTAGGATAATTCCCAGAGTCACCATTTTGAACTTTGGTTTTAAAAGGTGCTTGTTTAAATATCTGAGATCCAGGATGGGCCGCCATTCTCCTGTCTTTTTTGGGGTAAGGAAGTACCTGGAGTACAAACCTTTGCCCTGGTGTAGGGGAGAAACCCTTTCCACAGCTCTGAGAGCCAGGAGGGTAGAGCCCTCTGCCTCTAAGGCAAGAGCCTCTGATGGAGTTGCAGGTGGAAAAGATCTGGTTCTCAGCTTTGGAAATTTTTTGAAACTGAGAACCAGTCCCTGGCTTACTACTTCCAGGACCCACTTGTCTGATGTTAAAGACTTCCAGTCCTGGACAAAGTAAGCTAGCCTTCCCCCTACAGGTAGAGGAGAATCTGCCCTGGCAATCCCATCAGGGTGCCTGTTTGGCAGGGGCTTTGGGCTGAGGGGTGGAAGCAGACCTGCTTGTACCCCGTCTGCCTCTTCCTCTAAAGAACCCCCTCTGAGCATAGGTGGAGGAGGAGGAGGAAGCTTGGGCTTGGTAAAAAGGCCTATGAAAAGGCCTGCCCCTGCCTCTAAGAAGCTGCTTTTGAGGAGTGGCCTGCCTTTCCTTGGCCTGTGCACTCCTATAGGTGGTCCTATATTCATCCATTTTTTCATGTAATTTCTGTTTGCTCCCAAACAGAGAATTTCCCACAACAGGAAAATCCATGGCCTTGACTGGGTGCCCTGAGACAAGGTAGTACATCTGAGCCAAGCCATCCCAAAGTGCCACAGATGTAGCATGACTCTTGATGAAACATCATTAGAGTCCACTGCAGCATGAAATTGCACCTTGATGCCTCAATACCATCCATAGCCACCTGTTCCAGCTCCCTGGCAAGCTGGTCAGGGACTTGTTTTGCTAGGGACAGCACAGTATCCCATTTGGATTTCTGGTACCTAGCAGCACAAGCCATATAATTTGCTTGTCTGAGCCCCAAAGATGCTGCCATGTACTGTTTCTTTGCCATAGCATCAATCTTCCTGGAGTCCTTCTCAGGGGGGTGTGAAGCTAGGGAATATTAGCCTTGTCACAGGCTGCAGCCTGCACTACCCCACATGGCTGCATTGTTGAGTGAGGAAATCAGTGTCGGAGCCAGATAAGGTATACCCTTGTCCATCCTTTTATCAACAGGAGGTATAGTGTGAGGAGTTTTAAAACTTTACTGTCTATTTCCAAAAGATTTATGCAAAGGAATAGACAGTCTCCTAGACTCTGGAATATCCATCATTTCTACATAGTCTGGCTCCTCCTGGTCATCAACAGCTTCCTCAACAGGGAGCTGGAGAGTTTCAGCAACTTTTTTATAAAACATGAAATGAGAAGGGGACTCAGAAAGTCTTGGAGGAGAAACCCCTAGGGGTCTATCTGGAGAGATGTCCGGATCAATGGGCACATCCAGATCTTCAAAACCATATTCACTCTCCTCATATTCCTCTTCCCCCTCCCCCGGTTCATAAAAATCCTCAAAATCATAATCTTGAACCGGTGGAACCGGCCGAACTGAACGCTTACCAGAAGGTGTCGGTTCGGTCGGAACCGGAGAGAGAGACTGGACAATTTTAATTGCTTTAGCTATTTCCTCAGCAGTTGGGGAGAGAACTTTTGGCTCTAAACTAGCTGACTTTCTAGCCCTTTTTGATGGAACCGGCCCCTCAGAACCGGCTCTTCGCTTGCTCCGAGGAAGTACCGCCCTGGTCAGAGGGCATCTCTGGTTCGGTACAACCGAACCGGCTGGCCATCCGGTCAGCGGACTTTGGCCTCCCTTCCCTGAGCCTACCAACTCTCATCTATGGTGGCAGCAGGGAAATTGTGACAAATCTGGCAGTCTGAATTGAGGTGGTCAAACCCAGACAATAGACACATGTGGTGTGTGGGTCAGCCTTAGCAAAGCTTCCCCACAAACACTACAGTGTTGAAACCCAGTGGGTCCGGTTTTCTTTGGGTTTCTCAGACATAATGCCAGCCTAACCAACTTGCCCGTTTATGGCAATCACCAGCAAACGCTATGCTCGGTTCCAACCGTGTCGCGAGTCGTGGAAAAACGTAATGAAACTGCTTTTTAGAACTGATAAGAACTGGGAACCACACTCTAAAAAGGGCTAGCAGATTTAATATAACCTGATCGGTTCAAACCGAACCGATAACAAATTACAAGTTCCACACAGAAAAAATAATGTAAAACCTATCTATTACTTACATTACCACAGACAGAGCTTGAACCGACCGGTTGCGGTTTAATTTCGGCTAAAAACTGAAAAATAACACTTTTAAACCGACAAAATGAACCGAGCAGAAGTAGAAATCTCCGGAGCGACTGTTCAGTGAGGCAGAGTAAAGAATCTGACAGTTTACCTTTGAAGCACAACAGATAAGAGTTTTCAACCGAGCTCGCGCTCTAAGTTCCATGCCTGCATGGAACGTTAACTATTTCACCTCCGGAGCAGTTCTAACCTGCGGTCATACTGCAATTGTCATAATATAGCAAGACTTCATGTTGTTTGAAGTTTGACTCCCGGTGGGTGAGTGATGTCACTGAAGCGCACTTGACGGTGAGGAAAAAAGGAACTGAGGCGGTTGGAGGGTCGAGGCTGAGACAGCCTATACGATGTGAGGCAGTCTCGCAACACCACGCATGTGCGGTCCTATCTTGGCCCACTGGCCCGCCTGATGATTTTTGGCTATTGCTGAGTCCTAGCACCTCCGGCGTAGTCCCATTAGTGTGAAAGAGTGGTGCAGACTTTTAGTCCAGGAAGATCTTCCATTTCCAGGAGAAGGACCACACATCTAGCCATAAAATCCAGACCCTGGATCTAGTGGGCAGAACTGTGGCAGTTTTGCATTGAGTGGGGATGCACAAATGTCCAGCTCTGGATGAAACCACCTGTCAAACAGGTCTTCTACGACCGAGGTCAGCAGTTCCCACTCATGCATTTTGGACTATGACTGGCTAAGGCTGTCTGCCAAGGCATTCTGGGCACCAGACACATGGATGGTTGACAGTTCCAGATCGTGTTCTAGAGTTCTGTACCAGAAGCTCACTGATTCCTGGCACAAAGAGTAGGAAGGGGTCCCCCTTGCTTGTTGATGTAATAGACCACATTGAGATTGTCCAACTGCACCAGCAGAGGACCCTGAGAGAAAGAGAGAGAGAGAGATGGTTTTGGAAGGCCTGTGAGGCATACAGAACTGCCATAATTTCTAGGATGTTTATGTGGAGGTGAGTCGCCCAGCAGGACCAGAGACTCTAGGTCTGACAAGGACCTAGGTGGGCTCCCCAACCCAGACCCGAAGCATCCGTGGTGAGGATTTAGTGAGGAGTGGGGATAAGAAAGGGGAACCCTTTTAAGAGATTGGCCGGGTCCATCCACCAGTGAAACACTTTGCGTACTCGTGAGGAGACAAGGAACAACTGATCCAGATCGTCTGAGCACTGATCCCACTGAACCCTGATGGTCCCTTGCGGAATCCTCATGTGAAACCTGGCCAGAGGAACCATAAATGAAAATGACGTACCTACTGTTATTCTTGATATTCTCTTGTATTTTCACCATTCATTACTGTTTGGGAGTAAGCTGGATGCGTTCACCCGCTACAGGAGCTTTTTGTTTTTTGAAGAGTCGGTGCCATCGAGCGAGACACATTGCGTGGTGGACGAGGGGCCGCTGTTAGGCACCACAGACTCCTCCTCCATCCCAGTTCTATAAAGCCAGAGAGGCGAAAATAGAAAAGAGTCAGGCAAGGAAGCCGAGGGATAAACAAAGGAAAGGAAATAAACTGAAAAAGGAATAAGCAGGAGAGAGGACAGAAAAGAAGAACCCTACCCTAAGGGACTGCAGGGCCTCACTCCTCGGGTGGCTATGAGAGGAGAAAAAGATAAGGGTAGAAGAGAAGAAGCAGAAGAACAAGAAGGATAGTAGGAAGGAAGGGGAGAATCTTCTACGACCACTGGGAGAAACTGGCCTAAGCTTACCAGTCCTGAAAAGACTGAGGACAAGGGAGCAAGGATCCCTCTTGCTAATAGCTGCTTTTAAGCGGTACAATGAACCATCTGAACAACTTGCTTTCGAAAGGCAGATTTCCCTTCCCCCCTAGCTATCTACTTAACCAAAACCTAAGCCAAGAGCTCACAGATCGTCCCCCAAAGGGGAAAAACACTATTTGTTCCAAAGAGGAGAGCGCCCCGACTAGGTGTAGGAAACAATGAGTGTACAATTACATGACTGAGCATTAGTAAAGGAGCCTCTGCAAAAGGGCGCAACATATTTGTGTGGAAAAACAGAGAAAGACAGGGAAGAAAACTCCTTAGGCCTGATAGGGAAGCCACAATTCTGAGGACACCACGGCTAAAGAGAATCAGAGAGAGTACCCTCAGAAGGTAAGGGCGAAGCCCTATTCGCTGTCCTCCTAGAATGAACTCTCTGTGGCTTCAGAGAAGGTAAGGAAGTTCCTGAAGTACCAGGGGACCCAGCCCCCAACTGGCCTCGGGGGGGCAGGGCAGGGGAGACGCCCAAGAAAGGAGGCCCATGAGGGGGAAGGTGGGTGGGATGCAGTAATGAATGGTGAAGATACAAGAGAAGGTCAAGGATTATGGTAGGTACGTAATTTTCATATCTTCTCTTGTCAATCTTCACCATTCATTACTGTTGGGTGAGTACCAAGCCCCCCGAAGGGGGTCTCGCACAGCCCTGAGGGAACATGACCTTCAGCCTCCAGTTGGTGGAAAACAGGAGGAGGAGGAGGAGGAGACCCTAGCTGTAGCAGACTGACAAGTTTAAGGCCGAGGAGAGCTAGGAGGTGTCCCCTGAAGACAAGGGGACGGAGGGAGCCCCTGAAGAAGCCTCCTACCCCTGCTGGAAAAAAGACGGTCCCTGGAAGGTGGAGCGGATCACCCTAAGCCAGGCCAGGGATGACAATCTTGAGAGACGAAGCCATGCTGTCCATCTAATACAGATTGCTGTCCCCCGCAAGCATAGAAGCCACATAAGATGTCCTTGCCTGGTGCCTTGCCAGCTCCAGACCTATGGTGGAGAGGGCAATGGCCTGTCGAGATTGCTCCAAATCAGGCAGTAATGCTAGCACTTGAGCTAGCATTGACCACAAGTGCCTGCTGTAGGCAGCGTGGTGTGCCTGATGTGACGCGATGCACATCAATGCGTGAGTATAAGGGAAAACCCTTCACCCCCACTGGTCGAATTGTAGGGAATCTGGATCCGGTGAATGGTCACGTCCCAGGCGCCAAAGCCCGGAGGGAGTGTCCTGGGACCTCAGGCCTGAAGGAGGGTGAGGGAGAGAACCTAGGGACTCTTGGGGAGCACAATACCTTCTTCTGCAGTCTGCCGGGGCTGGGAAAGGGTCAGCTGGAGACTGCTAGGTGCGGCTATACACTTCCTGGAAGGGAATAGGCCAGGATGGCACCACCAGGTGGTAGGCACTGAACTCGCTGAGGAATTCATGTGTCTACCACTCAGCATGGTCCTTGTGAACGTAGGAGATACAGAGATCTTGAACCATCCTCGAAAGGAAACACTGATATTCAGTGAAATCAGCATCAGAAGATAGATGAATGTTGGGTTCCTGTCCCTCAGAAGAGGGAGCTGAGGAGGACGAGGAACTCAACTGGTCAGAAGACTCCTGCAGCGGAGGGGACAGGCGAAAAACCCACTCCACTCATCCATGGCCCGGACATATGACGGGAAGGCCGCTGCAGTGACTCTGAACATCTCCTAGGTTAAAGGCCCCACAGGACCCACATGGTCTTTGGGGGGGTGGCTGCAGAGGGATGGGAGATGGACACCTGCAGGGAAGTGCCTGACCTCTGCCAGGGCTCTGGAATCCAGGGAACAGAGCCTGAACTGGAGGGATCCCTGAGATCATACCGGGTTGCAGAGAGGAAATCTGAAGATGTGAACTCCGGAAGAGCCCAGATGGGGAATCTCCCGTGACGTGCCTGGGGTTGCATGTGTCCAGAAGGGCAACCCTCAGCACTGCCACCTGAGGGCAACCTGGAGCTCGAGGAGGAAAGAACAGGCTCAGTGCTGCAGCTCCTTCCTGCACCCGATAGGGTGGCAGTGGAGCACCGCCACCCCTCGCCCCGACCCCTCACTCTCAGAGCATGCCCTCCTCCTCCTTGACTCCAGCGATATAGTCCCGATCCACAGGCCCCCCCCCGAAGGGAGGCCACAGAAGTAAGAGTCTCCAGCCCCCCCATGAGGGCGCAGCAGCACCAACACAGCTGCCGCAGCCCCTCCAGAGGAGAAAACCCCCTTCCCAGTCTCTGAGCCATCACCCCCAAGAGACCCCTGGCCACCCCCGGCCGAGGGATCCTCGGAAGCAGACTGCTCTGGAGACTCAGGAATGGGGGCACTGGGCCGGCTGACACCATGCCCCAGAGAGACTTCCGATCCCGAAGTATCGGGTAGCTAGTCCAGGTCCAAATCTGATTCACCCCCCCTCCGAAGAGTCGACCAGGGGACCTCAATACTGGCCACCCCTGGAGTTTCTCTAACGACGGCACTGCGAACGGCACCGTCCTGGGACGCAGCACCACTGGCGGCGCCAGACAGGCCCACTGAGCCGCCCACAGTCCTGGAACCCAGCGCCATCCCACCCACAGCCCCGGCCGAATCCCCGGCGCTGCGCACGGTGCTGGAACCAAAAATGGCACTGCCAGTGGAGTCCTGCAAGGCACCGGTGCCAAAATCGGCACAGAAGTTTAAACCGTGCCGCACAAGCTTATCTGATCACCAGCGCTGCGGAACGGCACCAGGATCTTATACTGCACCGCAAGGCGGGCTGCGACACTGGTAAAGCCTGCACCTCAGATGAGGGACTGTCGAGCGGTGCGATGGCGACGCAACCCGGGAGGAGCCACGCCACTCCTCCGACATCGCCGAAAGAGGCCTCTCGGCAAGGCTAGAAGATGAGGAGGCCTCCTCCTCACCGGATTGTATAGGCCCGGAGGGACACGGAGGAAGGGTCTAAAGATCTGGCTTGGGAGGCCCGACAGCAACGTAGTCCTCCGAAAGTCGGCAGGGCTCTGCCGATTTTGAATGCGTGGATTTCCAGAACGCGCCAGTCCATGGAGAAACAGTCGTCGCATCTATCCATGTCATGGTTAGGTCCCAGGCACCGCAGACAAACATCATGCTGGTCCGTAACGGAAAAATGCTGGCCACATCAGCAGCGATGCATGGGGACCTGGCCCGCTTTTGACTTGTGCTTAGCTCCCGAACCGTACATGATGTGAAAATAACTGAAACACAATAAAATATCCTGGCGCCATTAGAAAAGACAAGGAACGGACTCACTGTCTTTCAATGGCATTGGGATGGAGAACCGGGACGAAGGAGAAAATAGTGGCGTCCAAAACTCAAATATTGAACGATGACGCAGATAAAATGAAGAGCAGCTCATAGCAGGTGTAGCCTCGAAGGCGGGAGAAACAGAATTGGGATGGAGGAGGAGTCTGCAGGTGCCTGAAGGGCGCACCTCGCAGTGCGTCACGCTTGTGGGCAGCACTGTCAGCACTGACCTCTCAAAAAATAAAAAAAAAGCTCCCGTAGCGGGTGCGCGCATCCAGCATACACTCCGACAGTAATGAATGGCGAAGACTGACAAGGGAAGATCAATGGCTGTGGCCATGAGGCTCTGTAGCCTGAGGAATATTAATAATGCTCAGGTGTATAACTACCACAAAGCCAACTTTGAGGCAATAAACAGCCGCCTAAAAAATACCCATGGGAAAGAATTTTATCACCTTTAACCCTGGAAGATTCTTGGGTATTTGTTAAAAACAAGATAACAAACCTAGAAAAAGCTTATATTCCAGCCCGGATGAAATATAACAGTAAAGGTAAAATTCCTTTGTGGTTAAATAATGATATTCATAGGAAAATCAAACAGAAGAAAAAAGTTATTTACTCATTTAAAAAAATGCACAACAGACACAAAAGAACTCATACTGGGACAGTACAGAACTGCCATTAAAGAACTAAAAAGGACCATAAGGAAGGCAAAACGCAACCTCGAGTTCCGCATAACCAATTCCAGAGATAATCACAAATTCTTATTTTCTTATTTCTATAGTAAAAAACTTGGGCCATTGACCAACGGCACAAACACCATTACATCTGATAAAGAGACAACCGACACATTTAACACCTATTTTGCATCAGTATTCTCAAATCATAGTCGTAATTGATACAAATACTATCATATCAAGTTCTACTGAAAATAACCACACCATAACTATTTCTGAAGTAGTTTCCTTGTTAAAAAATTTAAAACTAAATACTAGCTGTGGACCAGACTTAGTTAATGCTAGATTTTTGATTGAAACAGCTGAAAATATTGCCACACCACTTTCCATTATTTTTAATAAATCATTAGTGGAAAGATCCATTCCATCTGATTGGGTAACTGCTATAGTTGTGCCTATACTTAAAAAGGGTACTAACACAATAAAATGCCAGCAGAATAGGCCCAAAGGTCTTTCGGATCTGCTCATTTGGTCAGACCCCACCCTGGGAGCTGACCTTGCTGCCCCCCTCTCCCTCTCTGGCTTCTCCCTTACCAGTCCCGGATATTCTCGCTGCACTGGTTTTTGCTTCCAGAACCCTTCCCCTGTACCTGTCCCACCCCCTCTTGAACCCCTCCACCAGCCCCCTGGGCAGCGCATTCCATGGCTCCACCACCCTCTCAGTGAAGTAGCACCTCCTCTTTTCTCCCCTGAATCTCCCTCCCCTCCAGATTCCACCCATGCCCTCTAGTTGCCCCCCTTCCTTCGGAGCACCCCGACTGCTCCTCCTCTATTTACCTCCTTCATGTACCTGAAGACCTCCATCATGTCCCCCGGTCCCTTCTCTTCCAATGTGTACATATTTAGCTCTTCGAGCCTCTCCCCATAGGTCCTATCCCCCAAGCCCCAAATCATTTTGGTTGCCCTCCTCTGGACCCTCTCCAGGAGTTCAATGTCCCTCTTTAAATGTGGCCTCCAAAAATGAAAATTACATACCTACCGTAATTCTTGATCTTCTCTTGTATCTTCACCATTCATTACTGATAGGGTTAAGCCGGGCGCCTCTCGGGAGTTTTTGGTTTTTGGAGTCGGCTCCAGCGGCGCCCGCCCTCGGGCCCTTGACGTGCTCGTCATTTGCGAAGCGGCTCGCGGTTAGGTGCCGTGAGACTCCTCCTCTATCTCAGTTCTGCAGCCGGAGAGGCGAAAATAAAGGTAAGAAAAAGGAAAGCGAGGCAAGAGGCAGGGATAGAAAAAGAAGGATATAAACTGAAAAAGGAATAAGCCGGTAGAAGAATAGACAGAGGAGAGAGAATTCCTACCCTAAGGGACCGTAGGGCCTCCTTTCCGGGGTGGCTCTAGGGGAGGAACAGAGAGAAGGAAAGGGAAAGTAGAAGAAGACGAAGAAGAAAAAGAGGCATGTTGAGAGGGAGAACAGTGTCCATCGAGCATTGGTTGAGAGGCTTACAGGCTCGAGACCAACAAGGGAGCAAGAATCCCAGTTGCTAGGACTGAGAGGAGGTTCAACCGAACCACCTGAACAGATTCGAATAATGGCAACATACCTGAAGTCTCAACATGCCAAGTCCCTACATCCTAGCTGAGGGCTCTTAGACTGCCCGGGCAGAACCTGTTCCGGGAAGAGCGCCCACCCAGGAGGGGACTAAGTCCCTTAGCACCTTGTTAAGTGCTAAAACAGCAGTGTATGGAAAGACTATGCCTTCACGGCAGCTTGTATGAAAGATAGAGTGGAACTTAATCAGACCTCTAAGGCAAGGCAAGCAGACGCCCAGAGCTGGCAAGTTCAATCAGCAGCTGGAAGAGCTCAAAATAATACCTGCCAGGGGATTCTAAATTTTGCCGAGGCCGCATCAGAACATGGCCTCTTAAGCTGGAAAACTGCATAACCTAAGAAGGTATTTAGGAATCGCACCTAAGGGCGGTCAGAAAGAGTTCCCTCAGAATTAGAGAAGTACAACCATGCTCGTTCCTCTCATCTTGAGGAAAGGGGATCCATTCACTAAGAATGGAAAACAGAAAGTTTTTTTTTTTTGGCATAAAGGCCAAGGGAAGGAAGAGGAACAGACGGAGGGGAGACACCACAGAAGGAGGCCACTGAGGAAAGGTAGGTGTGATCAGTAATGAATGGTGAAGATACAAGAAGATCAAGATTACGGTGAGTACGTGATTTTCATATCTTCCTTGTCAATCTTTACCATTTCATTACTATGAGTAATCTCAAGCCCCAAAAAAGGGGGGTAGAACTAATGAGACAAGACCCCAGCCTCCTGCTGGTGAGAAACAGAAGGGGAAGACCCTGGGCTAATCCAGAGAAAAGCCTATGTGGGAGAAGAGCTAGGAGGTGTCCCCTGAGGACGGGGAGACGGAGGAAGCCCCTGTAGAAGTCTCCTAGCTCTGGAGGAAAAGAGACGGGAATCCCGGAAGGCGGAGCAAATCACCCTACGCCGGGCCAGGGGTGACAACCTTGATAGACGAAGCCATGCCGTCCGCCTAATGCAGATCGCTGTCCCCGCAAGCCTGGAAGCCACCTCACTGGCGTCATAAGATGCCCTTGCTTGGGGTCTTGCCAGCTCCAGGCCTATAGCGGAGAGGGCAATAGCCTGTCTGGTTTGCTCCATATCAGGCATTGATGCTAAGAGCTGAGAGAGCATCGACCGCAGATGCCTACTGTAGGCAGCGTGGTGAGCCTGATGTGATGCAATGCAAGCCATCGCACGAGAGGAAGAAACACACTCTTATTCCACGGTCGGATTGTGGAATCCGAATCCGGTGGACTGTCGTGCGCCAGGTGGCGGCGCCCGGAAGGAGTCTCTAGGTATACCAAACCCGAGGACGGGTCGGGAAGGGTACCCAGGGATTCCGAAGGGGCACAATACCTTCATCGACAGTCTGCCAGGGCTGGAGAAGGGGCGGCTGGCGACTGCCAGGAACGGATAGATGCCTCCTGGAAGGGGACAGGCCAGGAAGGTACCACCAGGTGCTGGGCACTGAATTCTCCAAGGAATTCACGCATCTCCTGTTCGGTATTGTCTCGCCTAACGTAGGAGATTCGAAGATCCCTCACCATCCTCGAAAGGAATCGCTGATATTCAGTGAAATCAGCATCAGAGGAGATATGAGCAAGGGGTTCCTCCCTCAGAGGAGGGAGACGATGATGGAGAGCTCGAGTGTCCAGAAGATTCCTGCGGTGGGAGAGGCGAAAGACCCGCCATGCATATACCTAACATATGAGGGGAAGGCCGCCAGAGAACCTCTGAACTGCTCCCAGGATAATGGACCCGTAGGACCGACATGGCCTGGAAGAGCGGGGGGTGGCTGCAGGGGTACTGGAGATGGGCACCTACGAAGAGGCAACTGACCTCTGCTAGGGCTCTGAAATCCGGAGAACGGAGCCCGAGCTGGCGGGATTCTGGACAACAGACCAGGTCACAAAATGGAACCCTGGGGATGCGAAACCTGGAAGAGCCCAGGAGGGGGATCCTCCCCTGTGACGAACCTGGGACTGCATCGATCCAGAAGGGCAGTCCGCAGCAACGCCAATGGAGGGGACCCGGGGCCCAAGAGGGGAAGGCGGGGCTCAGCGCTATGGCTCCTAGCCACCCCATGAGGGGTGGCCGGCAGAGACCGCGACGACTGTCCCCCGCCCCTCAACCCCTCGGACTCCGAGGCGCCCTCCTCCTCGACTCCAGCGTTCTCCCACCCCGAGAGGCGATAACAGCACCCAGAAGGGTAGCTGTCATGGGTCCCCAGGAGGGAGAGCCCTCCATCCCCACCCCATCGCCCCCCCGGACCCACCCCAGCCCGAGGGCCCTCAGGGGAGGACGGAGCAGGGACAGCGGAGGGGCCCTGTGCCGCCTAGCACCACATGCCACCGG
The DNA here is from genome assembly GCA_016271365.2 of Neoceratodus forsteri. Taxonomy (NCBI): domain Eukaryota; kingdom Metazoa; phylum Chordata; order Ceratodontiformes; family Ceratodontidae; genus Neoceratodus; species Neoceratodus forsteri. The sequence continues at coordinate 692,700,032 of CM028129.1, forward strand.
GGACCCCGACTCCGAAGAGTCAGGGTGCCAGGATGGGTCCACGTCCAGTCATCGACTGGAAGAGGAAGAGACCAGCTGAACCTTGATGCTGGCAACCACGGGGTCCCGGAGAAACGGCGCCGTGCCAGAGACGGCGCCGACAACCCTGGCCCACCTGCAACCGCTAGGCCCGCCCGGCCCTGCAGTGTCAGTTAGGCCCATGGCGCCGCCCCGCCGGAACCCAACCCGGCGCCGCCAGAATGCAAATGGCTAGGGGCGCCACTTCCGCGCGCCGGGATCCAAACGTGTGCTGAAGGGCGGCATTGAGGATCCACCAGTGCCGGGCCCAGCAGGCGCGGGCCTCGACACTGGGGGAGCCTGTACCTCCGAGGAGGTGACTGCCGAGGCGGTGTCCCCATCGCGGCCCCGGGAGGGACCATGACGTTCCTCCGACACCGCGAGAGAAGCTTCCTCTTCGGCAAGAGAAGAGGAGGAAGCCTCCTCCTCCACGGACCATATAGGCCTGGGAGGGGACCCGGAGGAAGGGCCTAGAGACCTTACCTGGGAATCCCTGGAGAGGCGCCGTCCCCCAAAGGTCGGCGGGGCCTTGCCAATCTTGAACACGCGGACTTCAAGGACACGACGGTCCATGGAGAAACAGGCGTCGCACGCGTCCATGTCGTGGTTGGGTCCCAGGCAACAGAGACAGACATCATGCCGGTCGAGACGGAGAAATGCCAGCCACAGGAGCACCGATGCATAGGGGCACGGCCCGCCTTCGACTTATGCTTTGCTCCCAAACCTGACATGATGCGAACTAAACAAGGCAAAAAAACAGCAATAAAGCACTCGGCGCTGTTGATAGAAAAATAAGAACGGTCTTACCGGTATACGGCGTCAAGCGAGACACTGAGGAAAAAACGAGGAGTCTTGAAGGATTACGAGGAACCGTTAAACTATTTCGCTACCGCGCAGCAGGTGCAGCCTCGACGGCGGAGAAACAGAACTGAGATAGAGAAGGTCTCGGCACCTAACGGCCTTCGCGCATGGCATGAGCACGTCACAAGCCATACGGCCATGGAGCCAACTCCAAAAAAAAAAATCTGCAGCGGGTGCGCTACTTGGCTTAACCTAAGCAGTAATGAATGGTGAAGATTGACAAGGGAAGATCTGCACGCAGTACTTGAGGTGCAGCATCACTAAGCAGTTACAGTGGGAGCATCTCTTCCCTCCTTCTGAAGGTGATCCCCCTAGCAATGCATCCAAGCATCCTGTTGGTCTTTGCCGCTGCCTTCCTACAAGTTTCCGAGTTGTTCATCTTGACATCCACCACCCCCAGGTCCCTCTCAGCCATCGAGACTTGTAGCCCCCCAGGGTGTACACTTGGCCTGGTTTCCCTGCACTGAACCTCAGCTTCCACTTTCTAGACCACCTTTCCGGAGCCTCCAGGTCCCTCTGTAGGGTCACCCTCCCCTCCTCCCCATCCACCACCGCCCCCAGTTTTGAGTCATACGCAAAGAGACTCATCTCACTCCCGATACCCTTCCTTATGTCAGAGACATAGGCGTTGAACAAGAGGGGCCCCAAGGACCGATCCCTGGGGGACTCCACTAATGACCCTCCTTGGGGATGAGACTATCCCGCCAACCACGACCCTCTGGGTCCGGTCCTGGAGCCAATTGCCTATCCATCTGGTTCCCCAACCCCAATTCTTCCAGCTTATGCAACAGGCCCCCGTGAGGAACAGAGTCAAACGCCTTGCTTAAGTCAAGAAAGAGGACGTCCACTGGTCTACCCAGGTCCAAGGCACTCATCACCCAGTCATAGAACTCCACAAGGTTTGTCCAACATGATTTCCCCGGGACGAATCCATGCTGACTATCGTCCAGGCACCCCAACTTTTCCAGGTCCCCCCCCCAGTCTCCTTGACAATGCCCTCCATCACCTTGTCCACCACCGATGTCAGGCTGACAGGCCTGTAGTTTCCTGACACCTCCCTTGATCCCCCTTGTGGATAGGCACTATATGCGCCACCTTCCAGTCCTGGGGCACCCACCCTATCCTCAGAGAGATGCTGAAGAGCTCCGCCAGGGGTTTTGCCAGGACATCCGCCAGTTCCTTCAGCACTCTGAGATGTAATTTATCCGGTCCTGGTGCTTTCTCAGTCTTAAGGGACCCGAGGACTTCCCTCATTATCTCTGCCGTGATTTCCACCTCCGCTACCTTGTTCCCTGCTTTGCCTTCCCACCTGCCAGTGATGCCCCCGCTTCCCAGACCCACCAATCGTAAGGGTCCCCCTCCTCAGTTTCACCGTTTCCACCCATGTATGATGCAGCACCCCCCATTTTCACTGGTGAAAACTGAGGCGAAGTACTCATTTAGTACCTCAGCCTGCTCCCCTTGGTCTTGTGCCCATCCCTCCCCTGTTTTAATCCTGCTAATCTGCCCCTTCACCCTTCATTTTTCCCCCATGTATCTAAACATTGTAACCATTCCATAGTAATTACCGCCCCATCAGCCTTACTTCCATTCCATGTTTAAGTAATGGAAAAATTATTAAAGGCATATTAGAGGCAGAAATGCAAACTCTAGGCATTATCGACCACTAACAACACGAGTTCAAGCAAGGCTTTTCTTGCACTACCAATTTAATAGCCTTTTATAATACTGTCAACCAAAAACTAGAAAATAAGATTCCCATGGATGTCATCCTCCTGGAATTATAGCAAAGCATTTGATAAGGTTACTCACAATATTCTCCTAGCTAAGCTATCAGACCTAGGTTTTTATTGTAACATAATAAAATGGATCAATTGCTGGTTAACCAACAGGACCCAGCATGTTAGGATCAATGGTGCCTATTCTAGTAATATGGGTGTGGCCAGTGGTGTGCCGCAGGGATCAGTTCTGGGTCCAGTGCTATTCAATATTTTCATCTCAGACATGCAGATTAGCTCCAGGAACATAGTTTCGAAATTTGCAGATGATACAAAATTAGGTTGTAGGGTGGATTCCGACTATAATATGAACTTATTAGTAAATGACCTCTCAGTATTAGAGCATTGGGCACAGAAAGACAAAAAGACATTCAATACAGATAAATGTTCTGTTCTCCACTTAGGTTACAATAATCCCAAACAAACTTATACACTATACAATATTATCATTAAATCTTCAATATGTGTAAGAGACTTGTGCATCCTGATAGATGACAAATTATCCTCCTCCAATCACTGTAATCATGTTGCTAAAACCGCTAATTCACTACTTAGGCGCATTAACCGTACGTTTATATCTAAGACAGAGGAATGTATTATCCCATTGTTTAAAGCATACATCGGACCATATATAGATTATGGGTCACCAGTGTGGAGTCCATACATGGTCAGGGACATTCAAGTGACTGAAAGAGTTCACAGAAAGGCAACAAAAATGGTGTCCCATTTAGCATCACTGCCATATCCAGAGAGGCTTCAAAAAACAGGACTACATTCACTGGAGTTTAGGCGCTCCAGAGGTGATCTTCTGTTCTTATATAAAATTCTCAAATCGCCCTCTCTGATGGACAAATGTGGTATTGTTAAAACACAAAGAAAAATAGTACCTAGACTTCACAATCAACAACTAATGGTGTGTAAAGCAAAAACAAACAGGAGGCTCCTAATGCTGCAGGTGGCGGAGGAATAAACCTTATGACCCATGGAGTCTAACTGTTTGGACTCCTTATCTGGGGGATGTGTGCTGAGGTGTTTCAGCCTCTGGGAATGATCATAGGCTGCCGAAATCACCACTGAATCAGCGACGGGATGCTTCGCCAGAAAAGGTTGCTCTCTGGGGGTCCTATAAAGGTGATCAGTCTTCTTAGAGACTATGGTGGAGGTATGTATGGCCCACGCCTGTGTGACATCGACGAAGGTGTCCACCAGAGGCAATATGACCACTGGCTTGGGATCTTTCTGGCAGAGATATTTGCCAGGTGCATTCTCTCCAGGTCTAGGTTCTCTGTATTTCAACCCATATTAGCTTGGATGTCCCTTATGACCTCCATGAAAGAGGGGTCATCAGGAGGGGATTTTGGTGAATCTTCTGGGTCCAGAGGAGATAGGTTGCCGACAGACGAGTCTAAATAGGAAGAGTCTGTGGGTTGATAGGAGTCCAATAAGGAAGAGGAGTGGGACCTGTGTTGTCTCTTCCTACGTCCGTGCCTGTCAGGAGAACTTGAGAGGCTGTGACGTCTCTTATGGGAGGCTTTTCCTGAGGAGGAGGCTCTTTGCTATCGCCCTCATCTAGAGGTGGTGAGGGGACCTTGGCTGCGTCCGGAGTTGGGGGAAGGGTCTTTGCAGATGCCCCATTATTCGGAGGTTTTGCCACATCTGGTGCAGTGTGAGCATCTGGCTGTGGCTTCAGGGGTAGAATATCTGAACAGATAAGTCTCCCACAAATGGCTGAAGAGATCCTTGACCTGTGACAGGTCCGGCATCGGTCCAGTCCCTATGTCTTCACTGATGCCGTCAGGTACTACGCGGTCTGGCTTCCGCAGACCTACCAGAGGCAATGACGGGTTGGTGTTGGCTGGACCGTTGTCGACCGCCTGTTTTTCTTGTGGGACCAACACCTGCTCGTCCTCCATACGGATATCGTCGGACTTGTCATCAACCAGTGGTGGGGGAGTAACTAGGGACAATGGTGCTCCTTCCGGCAGCGCGGCGCATGAGTAACTTTTGGAGCGTTGTCGGTCCGACATCGATGCTGGTCCGACGAAGGCTTAGGGTGCGGACGTTTGTCCGACAGTGGTTTGGAGGGTTTCTCTGCCGGTTTCTTAAGAGTGCCTAGGTGTGAGGTAGAAAGATCTCCCAGACGAATGACCCAAGGCCTTCTGCCTGTCCTGGGGGTCAGCGCTGCATACAGAGACGGACCAGAAAGACCTGACTGGTGTTTCCTTTACCTGCGTCAGAACAGCGGCCTGTTGGGGGTGCCAAAGGCCTGATTTTTATTGGCTGGAGAGAGGGGCCCGAAGACCCGGAGCCTCTGTTCTTGGTGCCCATAGCCCGGACCACGGCCAGGGCCTTAAACACGGTGAGTCAGGTGTCATGGGCGGCAGAGTCGGAGCTATCCCTGGAGGCAGAGTGGGAGCCAGAGGATTTGGAATGCGAATGGGAGCTCTCCTTCTCTTTCCTCTTATCTTTAAGTTTCTCTGATTACTTTTTGGGCGAATGGTGGGAAGATTCCCTCTCAGAAGTGGAGTCCCGCTGCATGGCAGCCAACTGGTGTTCCATGAGGAAGTCCTGCAGTGTCTTCTGGCGACGGATCCACATCTGGCTGTTGAATTTCTGACAATGCAGGCAATTCTGGGTGTCGTGATCTGGGCCCAGGCACAGCAGACAGGCCAAACCAGCCGTCTTTAGACAGGATCTGTTTCCCACAGGTGCACTTGTTAGTGCGCCTAGAAGTGGGCGTCGGGAAAGAAGACATGCAGATGAAAGGATTGCTAAAAGTGGAACATTTGACGTAAAAATAAGAAACTTTAAGTTGGTATAAAATGGCAGTCGGACTAGCGAGAGGCAAGCTGTGGAGCTGATGAACATGAGTCGATGGTGGGAAAAGAACTGGGGCACATCAAGGACCGCCCACCCTTTATACCATATGTGACATCGGGGCGGGCCGATGTCAGGGGGCGGTCCCCGCCATAGACTGCTGTCTAGAAGTTTCCCGTGGGGTCCTGTCGCCTGCCGGCGACAGTCCTAACTATGATACCTGCTGCCAGAGCTTACTCTCGAAGTAAGATCTAAGGTGCTTAGAGACCTTAGTTCTGTCATGACTGGCTTTGATGACCACAGAGTCAGTCTCAGGCTGGTCTGCAGAGAAAAGCAACCCCTGAGGTGCTTGATAGAGCTTGTCGGCCTTCCTGGGCATGGCTAATACTATACTGGGCGTGCCAAGCAGTTGGTGCAGCATCATTTCAGGCTGACAGCTAGGGAAGGATAACCTTTGGTGGAGACTCAGTGATCTCCTGGAAGTCCACCAGATTCCTCCAGGTTTCATCCTCCTTAGTTTGGAAACCCATGGTAGAGGAGAGCTTCTTCATGATGTTGAAAAAGGAGGGGTCCTCCGAAGGGGACCTAGGGGTGTGCTTGACAGACTCCTCACTCCCGGAGACAGTGGACCTGTCAGAGGATTCCACATCAACATTATCTTCCTCCTCCTCTTCCTCAGGGAGGATGAGATCAGGATGATGATACTCTTCAACGTCGGTCTGCTCTGAAACAGAACGCCATACTGACGGCTCTCTTGAGGGCACTGGGTGTGCAGGTTGAACAGGCATTGACACCGAAATGGCAGATGTGGAATTAGCTGCTGAAAGAGAGATGTGGTAATAGAGTTAAGTATAGTGTTAAGGTCGATGGCAGGAAAGGGAATAGTCATCAACACAGGCGTTGACGGAGTGGACTTGAAGCCCTGCTCCAATAATGAACCGCTAACTGAAGTGGTAGCGGGAGGGCCCTGTGCCAACAGACCATAAGGCTCCAGAGGTCTTGACGGCGGGGTGGTGGCCCGACGACCCAGAAGCTGATGGTCTCTCCACAGCCCTATGACTGCTGGGAGATAAATCCACTGTGGGTGGCCTGGTAGCAGCAGGGATCTGCACTGGACAAGGTGCCGATGCTGAAGCAGTCGACGGGCCGATCCTAGGAGAGGAAGAAGAGGATTCCAGTGGGGTCTGGAATCGCCAATGGTGGGTGGAGGGCATGTCCTGCCAAGAATGTATCCCCAGGGATTTGTCCTGGGCTGTGAGCATTAGGAAGATGCCGGCGGCTGGGAAGGGGGGGCCCCAGAAGACCCCTGCTCTCCGCTGGCTTCCTGTTGCTCCATGAGAAACTTCTGTAGGGCCTGCTTGCAACAGCACCGGGTGGTGAGGTTGAACTTCGGGCAGGACTCATAGGTGAGGACGTTATGGTTGGGCTCAAGACAGCAGACACAGAGCTGGTGTTTGTTGGTGGAGGAGATCTTCTTTCCGCAGTGGCAGCAACAGAAAATTGACTAAAAAGAAGTTGTTCTCGACATAAAAAGGATAAAGGAATCACTTTATATTAAAGTGATTCAACAGTAAGTAAAAGCAAAAATGGCGGTTGAACTGATCGATGAAGCTTCATGATCTGTGCGGAGGAGCTGGTCTATGGCGGGAAAAAGAACAGAGGAGGGCATATTTCTCAATTGCTATGAATTTCGCATAGCGCTATGATTTTCACACTCAAATTTATCCTTGCTCTGCATAGGTTTACTGATGTTCCTCATAATGTTAGAGCTATTTCTGGACACACAAACTATTGCATCATTAAACTAAGTTGATAGAATATGGAAATTACATACTTACTGTAATTATGATCTCCCCAAATATCTTCACCACTTATTACTGATGGGTCCTACCAGAGGTCAGGACCCTGCACGGAAAAAAGAGCACTGCCTCTTTAAAAATTTTTGTGCTGGGTGGAGCAGATGCTGGGATGGCGCCGCCCTCGAGGCCAGCATTTCACATGGCGCTTGCATGTTGGCCAGTAACTGGCACCGACTCCTCCCAGCCCTCAGTTCTGTCCCGCCAGGCAAGGAACAAGAAATGCTGGGTAAGCAGAGGGCCTGGGTGCCCAAATGATAGGGAAGGGTGGGAAATAAAATAAAGCCGAAGGGAGAACTAGGGTTAGACTACAGGGATAAATAAGATGGACAGACAGGGGATGACCAGAACACTGGGCAGCCCTAGGCAAAATAAAAACAACTGAGAGACAGGAGAGAGAGAGAGAGAGAAGAGAGAGAGAGAGAGAGAGAGAGAAAGAAGACAGATGGAAGAAGGAAACTGGCTCAACTCTCCCCGACGCTTCCCTGTCCCACAACTCCACTGGACTCTCCTCTCCATATGAAGTCTGCATGGACTAGATTCCACTGAAAAAAGAGGGGAGGGGAAAAGGAACTGATCCAGGACCTAGGGCCCAAGCTGAATCAAGAGGGGAGAAAGGGGAGGGGGAAGAGCCTGGGAGGAAGAGCCAGAGGCCTGGGGACATGTCCTATTGAGACCCCCTTTTTTTTAAGTTACAGCACAAGAGAGAATAGTGCCTGATCCCTATATGATGGAGTCTGTCTTACCTTCTGTCTTCATCCATACCTTCTCTTCTAAGTTGTGTGCCTATTTGTCCTCCTAGGAGTCACCAGATATGGCAAAAAGTAATACACCAGGAAAGAAGGTTGCTCCAGGGTGAGCAGGAATTAAAGTCCAGAGGACTGCTCAGTGCTGAAGAGAATAAATTAAGGAGGTTAGACCCCAGGGAGTATTTCACAGAAGCAGCGGAGCAAACTCATAGCTCACCAGCGATAGGAAGAGCATCCAGATTGGACACAGCATTCGCCAAAGAGTGCGTCCTTTCCCCTTATTCCTTCCCACACGGAGATGGGACAGAGGGAGGGGAAAAGGACTGAGCTGTCCAGTGTCTGATCACAGGGAGGGAGGGTGGGTGGAGGCATAATGAATGGTGAAAATATTTGAGAAGATCATAATTATGATAAGTGCGTAATTTCCTTATTTTCCCCAAATCAGTCTTCACCATTCATTACTGATGGGTCCAAGTGCCAAGATGGTGAACCCTGAGGATAAGCATCCCCCAGCCTGCCGTGGGGGAAAAAACACAGAAAGAGGGAGACAATCCGGGCCTGGCTAGGCCCTAGGACTTGACAGGGCTGGCAAATGCTCCCGAGATCCGGGAGGTGCAGGGTGCACCTGAAACACTTGCCACGCCCTGCGGGAGAAGAAGTGGGCCCCTGGAAAGGTGAGGACATCACCCTACGCCGGGACAGGGGTAACAACCTGGACAGGCGAAGCCACACAGCCCACTTAATGCAGACTGAGTGTCCTATCAGCCTGCAAGCCACCTCATTGGCATCATAGACAGTCCTGGAGAGGTACCTTGCTAGTTCCAGACTCTGGGCAGTCAGACAAATGGCTTACCTGGCTCCCTCACCATCAGGCAGCACTGCTAGGACTTGTTCCAGCATAAAGCAGATGTGCCTTGCATAGGTCACCTGGTCTGCCTGATGAGCTAACACCCACAACAGGAGGCGTGCAGAAAAAAAAAAACACCCTCCTCCCCATTGATCGAACTCTGCTGAGTCCGTGTCAGGGAGGCAGTCCCAACTGAGGCGTCAACACCCCGTAGGAGTATCCAGTAACCCCAGACCTGAGGAAGGTTGCAGCATGGCACCTGAAGACCCCGCTGCTGCGCAGTATCTGCGAATACAGTCCCTAGGGGCAGGAGAATGGGCAGAGGGACATAGCCAGGCAGCATGTGATGCCTCCCGTAATGGCCTTGGCCAGGGAGGAATGACCAACCTGTCAGCACTGTACTCCCCTAGGAATGATTGCGTCGCACGATCGGGGGTTCCGTCTGACTGGGTGGGAAAGATGGAGCTCCCTCATCATCTCCATTAGAAATCGTTGGTAGGATAAAAGATCCCCCACAGTGGAGAAGAGACGTGAAAGGTCCTCTTCGTCTACAGAGGAAGCCGAAAAGGAGAGGGTGTTGGATTTGGAGCTCAGCGGCACCGAAGTTGGAGGTCTGAAAATGACCTCAAAGAAGGTCCTAAAGTAGTGGGGGGAACAGCAATGCCACAGCCCTGAATTATTCCCAAGACAGGGGACCTTCGGGTCTAAGAAACCCTGGAAAAGGGCGGAGAGGAGGCAGAGTTACCAGAGGAGGGAAAGCCTGACTGGACCTGGAAGGGCCTCTGCCTGAGCTTTGGGGTTGTGCAGATGTACCCTGATTAGGGGGTGAACTGGTTAACCCTTCCACCCTGGCGTGCCCAACCCCTGAGGGATGGACTAGGGGAAGCTATTGAGGGAACCCCCCTTGGATGGTGAGGCTGGAGCTCTACAGTGCCTCTCGGGAGGCTCCTGCCCACATCAACTGCAGAACCTCTCCCTAGGAGAGAGGCCGAAATGGACAGCACCTGGCGATGGCCCCCAACTTCCCAGGGGCACGTGGGTCATCACTTAGAGCCAGTTCCACCAGTCCTCTTCTCCCAAGAAGAAGATCTGTCCTTCTTAGGAGGCCCAGTGGAGGAATCTGGACTTGCCCCTGTAGAAGAAGACCCCCCACCTCGGAGGCTAGAAGGTCTCCCCAAGATTCATCCTCATTGGCCGGAATCCAGATCATGATGGGATCGGACCTGGCCAACGAGGTAGAAACAGTCTTCAAGGTGGGCTCGGTCTTGGCAGAGGAAGAGCTGACACTGACATCGGTGCCAAGAGGAGCGGCGCCGACCACAGACTCGACACAGATTGCGGCACCATGCCAGGACATGGTGCCACCACTCTCTGGCTCCCCCAAAGGAACCCAGAAGGATCCGGGGCAGTGCTGCTGCTAATGGCACCATCTTCTGGCTGAGATACTGGCACCAGAGACTCCAACGGCCCCGGAGATGCCCGATCAGAATCCGAGGAGCTGGGTACCCAATTGGGGTTGCCCCCGTCACCATCCCCCGAGGCAGGGGAGGAGACTAGGGCCACCTCTAACTGGGCCACACCCGGAACCCTGGACCCCCTGGAACCCCAAGAGGCATCAGGGGAGAGCCTGGACACGATACCCCTCTGCTCATCAGCACCGGAAACAGTGCAGAGACCCGAAGATGGAGGGGTGCATGGTCTCGAGGGGACCTCCTGAGGAGAGCCCACATATAGCTCTGACTCCACCTTGAGGGTCATCCGGTCCTCCATGGAGGAGCTGGACTGCGAGGGCGACCAGCCGCCTTCCCAGAGGAAGACTACCTCCCCACCAACCCCTCGCGGGGACCCCATGCCCAAGCAAGACGAGGAGCAGAAGGGGTCCTTTCCCCGCTGAGTTGTACAGACCCAGGGGAGGGCTCAGGGGTGGAGCCCAAGGTTCTTGCCTTGGCGTCCCGAGTTCGAAGACACCCGCCAAAAGTTGGGGGTTCTCTACCCCATCACGCCGCATGGATAACCAAAATACAATATCCATGGAAAAACAGGCGCCACACTTGTCCATCGGATGGTGGGGACCCAGGCAAGAGAAGCAACGGCCGTGGGGGTCCGTGATTGTAATGAAGTTGCCACAGGCACACCGATGCATGGGAGCAACTCCCGACCATTTCGACTTTGATTGATGCTCTGACCCCGACACAAAATTGCCACAGTTAAAAACAACTAAAAGGAAAAAAGGACACCCGGCACCGAATTACACTTTAAAATAAACAAAAAACCTTCCAGCGCTGAGCGATGCCGATACTCACGGTACCGCAGAAACTGACTCCTAGGCAATGACGCAGTTGCAGAAACGATTCCCACACAGGATCCTTCCTCAATGGCGGAAGAGACAGAACTGAGGGTTGGGAGGAGCCGAAGTCGGTTACTGGCCAACCCACGAGCACCACGTGGAACACTGGCCTTGAGGGTGGTGCCGTCCTGATGTCGGCTCCACCCAGCACAAAAATTTTAAAGAGGCAATGCTCTTTTTTCCGTGCAAGGTCTTGATCTCTGGTAGGACCCTGACCTCCGGCAGGACCCATCAGTAATGAATGGTAAAGACTGATTCAGAGAAGATCATTTATTATCACTAACTACATGAGGCCCACTATCTGTAGACATATTGTTGTTTAAAATAAGAAAGTGCTATACATTCTGGCCCTTTGCTATGATTTTTGAAGGGCAGTGCTATGAATTTTAGCACTGAGAGGTATGGAGGAGGGAGCAGGGCCGCTCGTCCTTGTACAGGGTATGTGACATTGGAACCTGAAATCGGTGTAGGCGGCCCCTAATAGACTGCTACAGAAAAAGCTTTGGTGGGTCCCTGATGCCTGAGCGCAACACTCCATAGGTGTGACCTGATGACAGAGATATCCCCAAAGATGATCACCTTTGTCTCCAGACTTCCAGAAGGCTGGATCAGAGACCAACCCCTCAGCTGAAGGGCAGTCCAAGAACCAAGAAAGGGACCCTGTAGGGACCGCATATTTGTGGGCCATATAGGTGGAGGGTGTCATGCAGGATGCTACCAAAGCTCCAGGGATGGTCCCAAAATGGCCTCAGTCATGGAAAAGGCAACCCCTGGGGAATCGGCCTTGTCCAGGATATCAGTAAAAGGGTATTTAGCCTGCTACAGGAATGGCTCCAAGGACGTATTCATGTACTCTGACATAAGGCAGAGGAGAGTCCAAACATCACCACCCGTGGTTGGTGGACAGTTCCTTGACAAGAGCCTGGTGGAAAGTATGGGTCACTGACGACAACATGGACGACCCATCTGAATTGTCAGAGGACTCCTCAAAAACGGCCCTCAACCGTTTGCTGCCATGGACCACCCAAATGTCTTCTGACTGGGAGAGTTCCACCAAAAACCAGCCTGGCAAGCTGGCTGCAGCACAGAAGTCCTCAGTCTGGACTTCCACCAAGGGCTGTGGTGGAGGTGGTTCCACCCGCAAGGGTGCAGAGGCTGATGCCGGAGACATCTGTGGAGGGTGGACCAGTGTGGGCATCACCGGGAGCTGCCGGGTGACCATATGTCCATGGGCACAGCCGTACCGCACACCGCAATGGTCCACTGCTGCAAGAGGAGCTCTTCGCAGCACCTCCGCATCCTGTGGCAGTGCCTCTCCTTGCCTGAGGACGAGGAGGTTGAGAAGCGTCGATGGCAGCACCTCCCAGTCGAGCAAGATCGAGTGTGCCAACCACACCTCAACCTTAACAATCGACCTGGCAGCCGATGTCGAGTAGAATCCTCCACAGAGTTGGGGCAAATAACATGCCAAGCCACATTTACCAGTATTGGCTTGGGAGGCAAGACCACTGCGAAAGGTTGGGCCCAAGCGGATCCATCTGGGGATGCTGACCGGCCCATGCCTCCTGGGTGAGAACCGGGAGAACCAGGGTCTGTGAGACTGAATCCTCATCAATCTCCTCAGACAACCGGTCATCAGGGTCAAGAGAAATCACACCCTCTGATGAAGGGTTTGTTAACCCAAAGTGCTGGGGCATTGTGGCAGTGAATTGTCTATGTACGCACTTTATACTGGCAAAATAAAGCACTTAAATGGTGAACGATTTTCGTGTGTACTTGTATGAATAGTAGCCACTATTGGAGTGCAGGTTTTTCTGGACTTGTTACATGTGGGCTGGCAGCCTTTACTTGCCCCCCTCGCAACCTGGGCCTTTCGTGGTATTATTTCTGGGACTGCGTCAAGAAAAATCTCAACAGCCTGCTCGACATGTGTGGAGGCTGAGAAGTTCAATGGGGGTACCAAGGAGCTGTCAACCAACCTGACCACAGCACTGAGGAGCTCTCCACCAACCCCTCAACCGAAGGGAACTCAATGTAAGTCGAGCAGTTGAGGAAACGGGATGACCTCGACATCTCCTGATCCCACAGCTGGTGCCGGCGGCACTTGTTCTTTTTCCCGTGGTGAGCAGGGGTCTCTCCAAAGGTCTGGGCATGTCCTGTAACCCGCTCAAGAAGGACCCTCCGAAACTGGCCCAAGCAGGACACCAAGGTTGGCGAAGTGCTAACCCGCGGCAGCTGCTACCTCCTATTCCAAGGCCCCTAGTTGAGCTGCCAACCTGGACACAGCCAAAGTCTTTATGCAGCCTTTAGTTTGAATTTTAGAGTCTCTGTTAGCCAGTTGACCTAAGAGGGGCCTGAAAGTTCAGTCTTCCAGTGACACTGAAAGCATTGGCTGACAAGAGACCAAAGCCAGTCACACTGTGCTGCAATCCAAGGCAGATGCAGAATACGTGGAGGACCTTGCTTGACATCTTCTGCCAACATGTGATACAGAACTTGAAGCAGCGGGACAGCTTAGCTCCCAGTTCCCATCTCCTCTTCAAGCCAGGCAGAGTCATAGTGAAGGAGCGGTGTTGATCAAGGACGTAAAATTTGAAGAAGTTTGTTGTCTGAAGAAAACTGCTAAAGCACAAAGATTAGCCTCTAACAATGTAGAGCTGCTAAGGAGATGACTTGACTTGTCCCTTCTAGTGGAAAGATCTGATGCCACAGGGCAGAGACGGAGGATAAACCACCCAGGTGGAGGGAGGAGCTTAGCTTAAAGACGTTTGACTAATCAGCACTTCCAGTGGAACTGCCACAGTGCGGATAGTGAACTATATCCACGCTCCTAGAATGGGTATTTGCCCATATGTTTTTCTTCACAGTTAAGCAGACAAAGCAATGGAAGGGCATAGCCTTTTTTACGGGGGACAGAAGATGGCTAGCATACAGATATGGTTCCATGTTGCTGCAGCAACAGGAACTTGACTCTCTCAATAACAGCGGCAGCATAATGCTGCCAATTGGCATTGTGCCGTCACTGAGGGAAACTGTGTTTATTTGTGGAGGGCCCGCACCCCCCCCCACAAACATTAGATAACCAACTCCGAGTCGGAGTTGGTTCTGGGTGGGGTGAATACCCCACAGACAGCAGTGTCGGGAACCCAGTGGATCCTCACAGTGAACTGTCGATAATGTCACTGTGATGGTCTTCGCTGTATTCCCATCACTGTGGCGATGTGATACCTACAGATATCAGGAGGTGGATATGGCATGCCAGCATTGGAGAATGTTTGTTTCTGAAGTTTTACCAGGAAAATATACTGAGCTGGTAGCATCTTGTTTCCAGATGCATCCTGGGGGTAGGTGGGGACAGGGAGAATCTAAGCAGAAACAATGAGGTACAAAAGTACAAATATGCACTTGTTGATTGCTTTCATCATAATTTGCCTTTATACTTCTATAGTCTACAACTTTGAATAACAAGTCTGCTCCTTCTGCCTGAATTTTCTTACCTCCTCTATCAGTACAGAAGTGCCAGAAAACAAAAGCAGAGGTAATGGAGGTACTAATGGAAAAGATGCAATAATTAAAAATAATAAAGAATGGAATCAGAGGAAAAATTAAGGATTTTTACAGTAAAGTTCTTTACAGAATAAGAACATGTGTTCTATATGGGTCTGAGACTCACCTGAATGTCCTGTTTTTTCAATTCTTTCAGCTTGACTGCCGTTTCTTTTGACCTCTGTAGCTCCATACTATCTCTGTGTCCTTGAATAATGCACAAATGTTTTTTAGTTTAGCAATAAATGCATATATGTACCCACAATGAATATCCCCATGTTTAGTATTTGTATAACTTCATTAGTAATGGTTAGTTAACACCAGCAACATGCCTCCTAATATTCTTTGTGCTATGCGTACACTCAGTTTAAATTGTTTACCTCAATTTAAGTAATTTACAAGCAATCACCAAGTGGTCAAAAACAGCCACCACTTCCACCAAACAGATGTTAGTAAAGGCTGGCTAAGTACTTCAGCATTTCCAGTCACTAATATAGTGTTTCAGCCATCACAATTTACCAGAGAATCCTTTTTTTTTTTTTTTTTTTTTTAATCAGTTTTCATTTCCATGGTTCTATAACACATCTTGGCAGTTTTTCCAAGATGTCCATATAAAAAGCACGTGATTATCCTCCAAATGACCTCAGATTGCTTTTGTTTATGACATAGTGCTAACCAGGGACCCATGTGTCAGAAGGTCTGTCTACAGGGGAAGAGGACATGGAGGGACAACTGATAAACTGTTGAGTAATGGAAACCATAACTGCCGAGGCCAACATGGGGCAATCAGAATCATTTTGCCCTTGTGTGCCTCCAGCCTGAGCGGTACCCTCTGAACTAGAGAAAAAGGAGGAAATGCATAAAGAAAATGATTTGTCCACTGCAGCATGAATGCATCCTGACAGAAAACACCATGTTCTGGATTTTAGGAGCAGAATTAAGGCAGTTTGGCATTAAGTGGGGACACAAAAAGGTCCAGCTCTGGGGTTCCACACTTGTCAAAGAGAGACTGCATTTTGTCTGGTGCCAAAGACCATTTATGAGGATCTACTTCTGCCCAACTTAGCTCATCTTCCAGACTATTCTGAGCCCCTGGAATGTAAACTGCCTGGATCAGAATGTCCTGTTCTGGACACCATTCCCACACTCTCATTGCCTCCCTCCAAAGAGGGTAAGAGTGTGCTCCCCATGCTTGTTGATGTAGTACATGACTGACTTGTTGTCTGTCTGAAGAAGGGCTACCTTGTGACAGACAAAGTTTACTAGGGCCTGAAGGGCATAATGGACTGCTCTCATCTCCAAAACACTGATGCGGAGGTGAGATTCCAGACTCCCGAGTGTGGTGGCCCTGTAAAATGGGCTACCCACCCCAACAGAGATGTGTCTGTGGTGAGGGTTATCTGAGGCTCTGGGGGTAAGAAGGGGAGACCTTGGAGGAGACTGTCCTCCTGTGTCCACCACACAAGTGATCAAAGCAGAGGCTTCATAACTTTGATGGGGTAAGACTGAGTATGCGCTGATGGAGGCCAATGAATGTCGAGCAATCCACTGCATTGTCCTCATCTGCAAACATGTTAGAGGCACCGTGAAGACATAGGAGACCATGAGACCCAACATCCTCTGCATGGAGAGTGCCTGGACAGTCTCGTCTCCATGATGAAGTGTGCCATTTGGAGGGTGACAGTCTTTCTGTCTTCCAGAAGGAAGGCCCTCACCTTGGTAGTGTCTAAGAGGGGTTCGATAAAGAGGAGTTGCTGAGAGGGTTGGAGCTGTGACTTCTCTAAATTCAGAAGAACTCCCATGGAGGTAAGGAACTGAGCCACTGTGGTCACTGCTTGTTTTGTGCCTGCTTGGACGGCTGGCTAGTAGCAAGTCATCCAGATAAGAAAAAAGTTGAAGCCCAAGTTTTCAGAGATGTGCCATGAGAACTGCAAAACACTCTGTAAAGAATCAAGGTGCTCAGAAGAGCTCAAAGGACAGGACTCGAAAATGGTAATGCTGGCCCAAAGCCACAAAGCAGAGAAATCTGTGGTGGCTGTGATGTACCTGAATATGCTGGTAGGTCTCCTGCATGTCTAGGGACTTCAGAAGCAGTAGCAGAATACCTAGGGAGACCATCTTGAACTTCTCTTGGTACAGGAATTTGTTCAGCTTTCTGAGGTCGAGAATGAGTTGCATGCCCTGACTTCTTCGGAATGAGGAAGTAATGGGAGTAGAAGTCTGTACTGCACTCTGCTTATGACACTACTTCCACTGCCCTGTTGCTCAAGAGGCCTGTAATCTCTGGGGCGAGAAGATGTGGAACATTGTGGCTGACAGACGGTACTGCTTCTTGGGTGGATAGTCCTGAGGGATTTCTGAGAAATTCGACAAGTATTCCTCTCGGATGATCCTTAAAACCCACTTGTTTGTGGTACTAGATTTCCACTGATGGTAAAAATGAGTCAGCCCCCCAAGAGGGAGAGGTCTACCTTGGGTAACTGAGGCAGAGCAGAGGCCAGAGCTTCAGAGAGTGGCACTAGGCACTTTTGGCACCGGTGCCTTCTTCTGTGACTGAGGAGGAACTTGACTTAGTCTCCTCTGCCTTTACCACAAAAGGACTGCTTATTGTGGTAGAAGACTCAGCCCGTCCCTCTCAAAGGGTGAACTAGGGCAGGCCAAGCAGTTTTAATGGCCATTCTAGTTTTCAGAGAGGTCTCAAGGGACTGTTCCACTTGTTGGCCAACTACATAAGAACCATCAAAGGGGGCAATCATGATTTGCTGCTGGGAGTCACTGGAGAAACCCAACATCCGAAGCCAGGAGTGTTTCCTAACACAGATACCTGTGGCAGCAGAGTGGGAAGCAGTATCATATGCCTCCATTGCTGTCTTTAACTGATGACTCTTGGACTCTATACCATGGGTAACAGTCTGAAGAATTTTCTGTTTAGTGTCCGATTGCAGCATAGACTTGGTGAGAGATTTGAGACACGTCCAAAGGGCATACTCTTACAGGGAGAAATTCCTCTGGTACCTAGCTATTTATATTCTCAAGGCAGCTGCAGCAAAAGCTCTTTTCCTCATTGTATTAATCTTACGGGACTCTTTATCGATGGAGTGCACCAGCACCTCTTGAGGGAAGATGGCTTTGTCATTCTCAGCCAGAATATCAATCTTATGAGCAACAGGCTGTGAAGCCAAAATAGGTCTGTCCTTAGAGCTGTATACTTACGGTCTATCTGCTTAGACATAATGGAAGCAGGCCTGGCCCACACTGCCTCCGAGAAAGTCTCAAAAGCAGGTGGGATAGGAGGCGTAAGGCTGACTGGATTATTGGGAACATGGATCCACACAAGACATTGCCGTTTACCTGTATCTAGGACTGAAGTGTCGAGGGCAGGGATTGCATGTATATTGCGTAGCAAAGCCTGAAAAGAGAGGTCCTCCTGTGAAACAGGAGGAGCATCTGGAGTAGGGTTATTCAAGCTTTAAAAGGAGTCATCGACGCTGCCCTCAGAAATAATGAAGTTGGGGTCAGACTCCTTTTCCTCCAACTCCTCTCTGGGGAGAGGAGCTGGGAGAGAGCTGGACCTAGAGATGTCTAGCATAGCCTCGAAGGTTGGAAAGACAGGTGACACTGGCAGAGGAGCCGGCACCACCCCCAAAGAAGTCGGGGCCAGCAAGGTCACAGAGACACAGCCTGGCGCTGAGGGATCCCTTGATGCTGTGGGCGTCATCGGGTGCGGTGCTAAGACAAGCCCAAGGAGGCCCGAACCTGTTGCCACCCATGACTAAGGTCCAACCAGCACTGAAGTGACTGGAGAAAGTACCTGGGCTGGTCCCAGCACAGTGACACTGCCAGGGGTTATAGCTAGTGGAACCAGCTTTGGCAGCACAGTCATCGACAAAGGATCAGGATCCACTGATGGAGCAAAACACTCCACCTGGCTGGAATGTCCCAACTGCGTCATTGGAATCTCAGCCCCGAGGGGCCTAGAACTGATTCTGCAGGAAGAGGCAGATGAGCCACCCACTGCTCCATAAGAGCTGCCCAGTGGTGAAACTGCCCACTCAAATCCCCACAACAGGACACTGAGGAGCTCTGGGCCCGAGATTTAGAGTGACTGGGGCAGGGGATGCCGGGGAAGACCTCCTGTGGTACTGTTTCTTCCCCTTCCGATGTGAAGAGGAAGAACTCAAGGCAAAGCGGTGCCGGGTCCTCGACTTGGATCGAGAACGGACCCGCTTTTTGTGTTTATGCGACAGCTGTCCTCCCTTCTGAACAAAGGACTGCCTGTAATCAGAACCCTACCTCAGTGAGGGAAGTGGACCAGACACAGCCCCCACTGCGAGAGCAGCATGCTTAAAGAGGCTCCCTACTGTCACCATCACTATCTATGGTCTAGGTCTTTGCTCAGTAGGGCTGAGAGAAACCAACAGGAAAGTACTTTTCTTTTTTAATTAAACTGAAACAAAAATAACAAAGGCTAGCTAAAAACTATAGAAACTGAGTTCACTGAACACTGTTGTTGTATAGACGTGAAGAGCTGACTCCCAGAAGGAAAGCATCATCATCACTGAACCACACTCGAAGGCGGGAAAAAAGGGACTGAAGCAGTAGAGGGCCACTGCCAAGGTTAGCCATGCAGCACAAGCTAGTCTCACGGTGCTGTGCATGCGCACAACCTACCTCTGCGCTGACCCTTTTGAAGAGTTTTCTCTCCCGCAGGGTCCTAGCACCTCCAGTTCAGAATCCATTAATGTGAATCAATGGTGAAAATATGGTCCAGGAAGATTATCCTCTGTTTGGCATTCTCCCAGGAGGCAAACAGGCCCACCAGAGGTGAGCCCCACAGAGAGAACAAGTGGTTCACCAACTCCTGATGCAAGAACTACTCGTGTGATGTCTCTCTCACCCAGCTGAGACCGTCAGCCAGCTGACTGTCCACACCGGTAACGTGAATCACCAAGAGAGCTACACCCTGGCTGTGCATGAGGGTCCAGGAGCTGAGGGCCTCTCACAAGGGAAGGGAGTGAGTGCTACCCTGCCAGCATGGTCACAGTGTTGTATATCTGGACTTGCACAAACTGACCCCTGACTAAAGATGCGAATTCTGTCAGAGCAAGCCGCACTGCATGGAGCTCCAGTAGGCTGATCTGATGACATGACAGGACTCCTGGGGCTCTGTGGTTCCCCCAGGCATGTTCTTCACCCCAACAGAGACACGTCCATCATGAGAGTAATGGTCAGCTCTGAGCAGACAAACAGGACTCCTTCCACCAGATATTCTGGGATCAACCGTCACTGGATGGCATCCTGCGCTGGCTGGGTCACTGTGACTAGCTGGTCCAGGTGTTCTAGGTGCTGGGACTACTGATGGCCCAACTCCCACTGCATGTGCCACATCCATCAGCGGTCCCACCGGACCATGCTGCGGCAAGACACCATGTACCCCAGCAGCCACAGGAAGTCCCTGTCAGGGTGTGAATGCCCAGCCTGACATCATGCAAAGGAGGTAAGATCCAGCGCCCGATCTGCAGGGAGGTGGGCCTTGGCCCACTGGGAGTCTGTTTAGCTCTACCCCGATGAAATGAATCACCTGCAAAAGGATCACTTTGAACTTGGCCAGGCTGACCATGAGGCCCAAGTCTCTGCAGGTCTGGAGGGTCAGATCTCTGGACCATCCCACAGCCTCCTTAGATGTCCCAGCAGTCAGCCAGTCGTCCAGGTAGGGGTACGTCCTTATTGGAGTGAAGTGTTGGTGTTGAGAGCAGGTGTGGGGGCTTTTTGCTATTTGTAATTGTGAGTTTTGCTTGCCCAGACACACTGCTGGATTTGGGGCGACACATTTTTTGTATATTCTGATGCCCTTGCACCACAGGAAAACAGCCATTACTGCCATGCACTTGGCTAAGACCACGGGCACAGACAACAGGCCAAAAGCCATGACCTGGAACTGCTATAGAACCCCTTCTGCATGGACCTGAAGGTACCGCTAGCGAGACAGATAGACTGGGATGTTGAAGAACGCATCCTGGAGTTCCAGAGAGCATAACCACATCTGCTGCTCTAGGGATCGTATGATCTAGTTCAAGGTTACCATCCAGAACTTGCACTTCCGCATGAACTGATTGAGATTGCACAGATCCAGTATGGGGAGCCAACCTCCTGTCCGTTTCGGAACCAGGAAGTACCTGGACACATACCCCAGACTTGCCAGGGTGCCTGGGACACAAGATACAGCCCCTTTCACAAGGAGCTGAGCAACTCCCTCCCACAGAGGGACAGCATGTCCTGCAACACTGAGGACTCCCATGGAGCGTAGGAATGAAGTTTAGAGGAAGCCCTCTGCCTACCACCTCAAGATCCCACTTGCCCATAGTACTGACAGACCAGTGTAGCCAGAAGTTGCAAAGTTGACCCCCCACATGAAGCTGGGTCATGGACTAGACAGGTGAGAGGTAGACATGTCCCAACATGTCAATGGGCAGCTCTGGAGAGAGCCCTGGCTGCTGAGGCCAGAGGGGCACTACTTCCCCCCTGGCCAAAGAACTGAACCTTGTGGCACCAGGCTTGGTATTGCCCATGCAGGGGCTGCTGCTATTGGGGCTGCTGTGGTTGAAAGAACCAAAACTGAAAGGCCTCGTTTTTCAGTTTCTGGGAGTTTGGGTCTTTCTGCGATGAAGCCACAGCATCCAAGGTGACATAGGACTGCTCAACCCTAGTGAGATGACCATCAAACCCCGGGCCAAAGAGGCTGGTGCCTAAGAAAGGGATATTAGCCAGCTTGTGCTGAGTGTTCGTTACGAAGGTGGAGAGGCTCAGCCAGGCCCTGCAATGCATCATAATGGCCACTGCGATGGCACGGGTGAAGGAGAGACCCATGTCTAAGGCCATCTGGAGCTTGTGTTTTGCCAGCGCTGACCCTGGCCTCTGATCAATGTCACTGGCAGCTGCTTGTCAGCAGGTAGGTGAGGGGGAACATCATCTAACACTCCAAGTAGAGTATAACCAAAGCTGACTATTATCATGGTGTAGCTTGCTTGATGAGAAAGAGAGAGGAGGCAGCGTAGACCTTGCTGGCCACATGGTCAAGCTTCTTCGACTCTTTGCCTGGGGGCTTGTCCACATACCCTAGGGGTTCTAGACTTCCAGAAAACAGACTTTGAGACCAGACCCTCGGCTGAGGGATGGTCAGAGAACCCGGAAAGGGACCCAGTAGGGAGCACATACTTATCGACCATATGGGCAGAGGGTGCCGGGTAGGATGCTGGATGCTGCAAAAACTCCAGGGCCAGTCGCAAGATGGCCTCAGCCATGGGAAAGGCAACCCCCGGTGATCAGTCACCATCAAGGATACCTGTGAAAAGGCACTTGGCCCTTTTCTTAACAGCCTCTATGGGGGCAGACGTGGACTCTGAAATGAACTGGAGTACAGCGCTGAGCAACACATGTCTGTGGTCAGTAGTCAGCTCCTCAACCTACACTCAGTCAAAGGTATGCATCCTCGATGACTGTATGGATGAGCTATCCGAAGACTTCTCAAAAACAGCCCTCAACAGTTTGCCAGCATGAACCACCCAGGAATCGTCTGACTGGGAGATTTCCACCAACAGGGGGCCTGGCAAGCCGGCCGCAATACAGGAGTCTTTCACTGAAAATTCCACCAAGGGCTGTGGTGGAGGCAGTTCCATCCACAAGAATGGTGAGACAGGTGCTGGGGACAGTTTTTGAGGATGGACCACTGTGGGCATGACTGGCACATGCCAGTTTACCACAGGTGTAGGGATTAGAGTCCTACCCCACCCCTCAATGGTTCATTGCTGTCAGAGGAGTTCCTCATAGCACTGCCGTATTCGGCAGTAGAGTTTATCCGTGTCTGTGGGCAAGAAGGTAGAGGAACACTGAAGACAACATCTGCTGGTTGAGTGAGAACGTGAGTGGCACCTCGACCTAGAACTCAACCTCGACCATCGACCAGAGGGTCAATGCTGAGAAGAAACTAGTGGTACATTATAGACCACATGCGCTGGCTTTGGTGGAACAATCATTGGCGGATGCTGTTCCTGAGTAGAGCTGATCCAGGACACCGACCGGTCCATATCCTCCTGACAGAGGGTAGGGAGAACTGGGGTCTTGGAGACTGACTATTCTTCAATCTCCTCAAACAACTGGTCTTGGGGTTCCACAAAAAGCTTGACCACCTGATCAGCCGGTGTTGAGGTCCGCAAGCCCGATAGGGGCATCTTGGAGCTTGCAACCTGGTCCTCAACCAAAAAAGGCTCAATCGAAGTGGGATGCTCAACCCAAGTCGAGCAGTCGGGGGAGTCGAGGGAATGAGAGGACCACTATCTTTCCCAGTCCCACGACCAGTGCCAGTGGCACCTTCATTTCTTACAGTGGCAGGCAGGGTTCTCCCCAAAGGCCTAACAGGCCTGATCTATTTCCCAGAATTCACCGGTGAAGGACACTCCAAAGCTGTCCTCAACAAGGAGCAATATCGAGGTCATTGAGGTGCCCATGGCGGCAGCAGCCACTACCTCTATCATGGCCATAAACAAGACCCCACTGCGGCGGAGGCTTTGTTGCAGCCCTTTGGCAGAAGTTTTGGGTTCCAATGGGCTGGCCAGTTGAGAAGAAAAAATTACTCACCTTAGCAATTGTGTTTCTTCTAATGGAGTCTTGCTGTTTTCTGACATATGCAGTTAGCCACCCAGCACCTGAACTGCTCCAGAGAGGAAAGAGTTAACTCTATGCAGGAAGTACAGAACGTTGACCTCAAGCTCGGTTTCAAACCTCTGTCTGCAGCACTTTAAAGTGTAACTGTCAGATTCTTACGAGCTATTACTAACTATACTTCTATGGTGGAAATTGTAAAGGAACATAAGCCAACAGGCAACAAATTGGGTTCCCCAAAGACTCAAGTCGAGAACCCAAAATAATAACGAGGTAGTGAACTAACAAATAACTACAAAAACAACATAATAACCCACTCCCCCACCTTCTAGGAAGGAGTGCCAAGCACACCCCTGAGGTGCAACACTGTACCTGCCAGCCCACTTCCCAAAAACAGGTTCTGAGAGGGGAGGCAGGGAGGGAGGTCAGAATACAGCAAGACTCCATTTGAAGAAACACAGTTACTAAGGTGAGTAATTTTTTCTTCAAACAACATGACGTCTTGCTGTATTCTGACATATGCGGACTACCAAGCAGTACCGTCATGGAGGGGGGTACCGAACCTATTTTGGGAATAGGCTCTGCAGTACTGCTGTTCCAAACCGAGCATCACTCCTAGCTTGGATATCCAGAAAGTAATGCTTGGTGAAAGTATGGACAGTTTTCCAGGTGACTGCTTTGCATATCTCTAGTAAAGGTGTATATATATATATATATATATATATCTCGCAGCAGCCAGGGAAGCAGCTGTACCCCTAGTCGAATGAGCCCTCAGGCCTGAGTGGGGTATTTTGCCTAGCTTTTCCTAGTATAACTGTATATAAGAGACAATCCACCTGGCAATAGTTCTCTTAGTAGCAGGCTTACCTTTCCCCACTTCACCATAAGTAAGAAATAATTGGGGACAACCATACCTATGTGCCTTAGTATGCTCAATGTAGTAGCTAAGTGCCCTCTTAACATCCAAACTATGTAATCTTCTTTCTCCTGAAGAAGAATGATCAGTGAAAAACACAGGAAGAGACATGGACTGGTTCAGATGAACATCTGAGACCACTTTGGGTAAGAACCTCCTATTAGTTCTAAGGACCAGCTTATCTCTATGGAATGAGATAAATTCTGGCTCCACTGACAGAACTTTTAATTCACTAATACGCCTGGCAGAAGTGATAGCTACTAGGAACAGTTTTCCAAGTCAAATACATGAGTTTGGCTGAAGCCAAAGGCTCAAAAGGGGGTTGCATGAGCTGAGCAATGCAAACATTAAAATCCCAAGCAGGGGTAGGGTCCCTAAAGGGAGGGTTGGTATGAACCAAACCTTTAAAGAACTTACAGAAGACAGGATGAGATGCCAGAGAAGAAGCCTTCCCTGCTGACAGGAATGCAGATACAGTTGCGAAATTAACTTTTAAAGTGGCTGTCCTGAGGCCTAGGCCATTAAGGTGAACCATGTAATCCAGAACTGTAGCCAGGTCGGCAGTATCCGGTAAAACATCCTTACTGGAACACCAAATACTGAAACTCTTCCATTTGGAATTATAAGTTTTTCTAATGGCAGGTTTTCAAGAGGCTTTGAGAATATCCAGCGCCCCCTGAGACAGGTGCAGACCTGCATACTCTAATTCTTCAAGAGCCAAGCCTTGAGGTTGAGAGACTGAAGGTTAGGGTACCAGATCCTTCCCTGTGATGAGGTTAGCAGATTGTGCCTCTTGGGAAAAGATGGGGAAAGATGGACTGCTAGGGAAAACAACAGAGGATACCAAGGCTGTCTGGCCCAGTCTGGTGCAATCAGGATCACCCTGCACGGTTGTGACCTGATCTTGACCAGGACATTGAATAACAGGGGAAAGGGAGGAAAGACATAAAGGAATTTGCCCCTGCATCCAGGGTAACTGTGCCCTTGACTGGAGGCCTGCAACAGAAGAGTGGAAGTTGATGACTGTCTGGGGCTGCAAAGAGATCTATCTCTGGAGTGCCCCACCTGGAGAATACTTTCAGTATGAAGGGGTCCAGGGCCCATTCGTGGTGGCCCTGAGATATTCTGCTCAGGGCATCTGCTAGCACATTGTCCTTCCCTGGTAGATGGACTGCTATTAGGGATGCTTGCAGGGCATAAGCCACAGACCATATTTTTATGGCTTCCGTGCACAAGACCGTAGACCGAGTGCTGCCCTGCTTGTTGATGTACCACATGGTGGTGGTGGTGGTGTTGTCTGTCCTGACCTGAACCACTCTGTTCCTCATTGAGTCCAAGAAAGCTTGGAGAG
Organism: Neoceratodus forsteri; assembly: GCA_016271365.2. NCBI lineage: Eukaryota > Metazoa > Chordata > Ceratodontiformes > Ceratodontidae > Neoceratodus > Neoceratodus forsteri. The sequence goes on from CM028129.1 coordinate 692,725,815, forward strand.
CCAGGAATACTGCCCTGAGTTCCAGAAGATTGATATGAAGTAGAGACTCCTGAGGAGATCAGACACCCTGTGCTGTAAGGGCTCCCCAGCCCAGGAGAGAGGCATCTGTGGTTAGTACCACTGAATGAGTCTGAATGATGAATGGGACTCCTTGTCTGAGATTGTCCTGATCCAACCACCATTGGAGAGCTTGGACCAGAGTCTGAGTCACTGGAATCAATTTGGTTAGAGGATCTTTTTTCTGAGACCACAAGGACCTCAAGTGGAACTGGATGTCCCTCATTTGAAATCTGGCTCTCTGTACCACTGCAGTGGAAGCTGCCATGTGGCCCAGGAGCTGCAGAAAATGTCTTGCTGGTCGAGGCACCAGAAGGCAGACTGAGGAAGCACGATCTGTAAGGGCCTTCACCCTTGTCAAGGGAAGAAAAGCCTTTCTCTGCGCAGTATCCAACTCTACCCCTATGAAGGTGAGGAGTCGTACTGGTTCGAGATCTGACTTTGACAGACTGACAAGAAAACCTAGAGAAGTGAGCAACTGTTGTGTATCTTGCAGGCCTGACTTGACTTGGTCTGGAGACTGCCCCATGATAAGCCAGTCATCCAGGTATGGGAATATGGAGATACCCTGTCTACTGAGAAAGGCCACTACTACTGCTAGGCACTTTGTGAACACCCTTGGAGCTGATGTTAGGCTGAAGGGCACTGCTCTGAATTGATAATGGCCTGAAGGCAATTCGAACCTGAGGTACTTTCTGTGGGAGCACCTGATTGGGATGTGAAAGTAGGCATCCCTGAGGTCCAGGGAAGCTAGCCAATCCCCTGGCCTTAGAGAGGGAAGAATCACTCCCAGAGCTACCATTTTGAATTTTGGTTTTAAGATGTGCTTGTTTAGATATCTTAGGTCTAGGATGGGCCACCACTCCCGTCCTTTTTGGGGTAAGGAAATATCTGGATTACAGACCCTTGTCCCTGTGCTGAGCAGGAAAGAACAGTTACATAAGAACTTACCGTAACAGTAGATCTTCGAGAGAGGCTCTTGCAGTAGGTAATTACATATAGGACTGATGCCGGCAGGCGACAGAACCCCACGGAAAAATTTCTAGTTAGCAGTCCCTGGTGAGGGACCACCCCCACGTCAGGTGACTGGCGTCAGGAGACGTCGGTATAAAGGGGTGGTCCCGGATGCCTGCCTTCCAGTTCTTTCCCGCCACAGGCCAAAAGAGTTCGGACGAAAGAGAAGCGGATATTTTCCTCAATGGAAAAGGAGCTGAAAAAGCCTAGGGGGATGGAGGGCGGGAAGGTATTACCTACTGGAAGAGCCTCTCTCAAAGATCTACTGTTACAGTAAGTTCTTACGTAACTGTACTATCTTACTTCGAGAGGGCTGTTGTATAGGTAATTACAAATAGGACTGAATCCCAAGCAGTCTGGAACAAAGAGAGGTACCGGGAGGAGGAAAACTACTCCAAAAGGTAGTTCTGGTTGTACAAGCCTCAAGATAGGAGGCCTTGCAAAACAGCCAGCCCGAAACCTGCTCTATGGCGAGAGGCAACATCCAAACTGTAGTGTTTCGTAAAGGTAAGGACGGAAGTCCAGGTGGCGGCAGCGCAGATGTCTGCCGCAGACACATTCTTGAAACAAGCTGCTGAGGCAGCTACTCCTCTTGTGGAGTGGTCTCTGACTTGACCCGGGAGGGTCTTGTTGTATTTGTCATAACAGAAGTGATGCAATGAGCCAACCACTTAGACAGGCATTGCTTGGAAACCACATTGCCTTCCCTTTTGCGAGCAAAAGAGACAAACAACTGATCAGTCTTTCTGAGATCTTTCGTCCTGTTGGTGTAGTATCTCAGAATCCGGTGAACAACCATAGTATGGAGTAAATACTCCCCTTGATTAGAGTACTACGTAAAAAAAGCAGGCAACTCTATGGACTGATTTAGAGTAGACTCGGCTACTACTTAGGGAGAAACTTAGGATTAGTGCAAGAGTAACTCATTCCTTGTGAAAAATCAAGTGCGGGATTTTACACATCAGGGCTGGACTTGAGGAGATTCTCGAGCCAAGTAATAGCCACAAGAAGAGTCTTCCACGAAAGACTTCAAATCCATGAGGCTGCAGGTTCAAGGGAGGGAGTAAGTTTCTCGAGAACAAAGTTCAAGTCCCAAGGAGGAGCAGGAGTGCGGATGGGGGCCTCAGACAGAGGACCCCTCTGAGAAAGGTCTTGGAGACCTCCAGTTGAGCAAAAGCCTTGTCAGTGAAGGGAACATGATAGGCCGAAATGGCCGCCATGTGTACCTTCAGAGAGGAATGGCTGAGACCCAGGTCAAACAGATGACATAGATACTCCAGCAGAAGCCCCGCTGAACAGGAGAAAGGTTCCATGTTCTTGGAAGCGGCCCAGATAAGTGAATCTTTTCCACTTCATGGCATAAGTGGATCTGGTGGAGGGTTTCTGGCCTCACTAAATCTCCGCCACTTTGGGAGACACTCCAAAGCGAGTTGGACTAGGTCTGCAGAAGCCATGCATGCAGTTGAAGGTTGAGGCCTGGATGGACCAGGGTCCCCTGATCCTGGGTCAACAAACCTCGAGATAGAGGAGAGAGGAGGATCCTCTGAATATTGCTGTAGAAGAGAGAACCAGACTTGCCTGGGCCAGAAAGGAGCGATCAGAATCATTCGCGCTCCTTCTGAAGCTAGTTTCTGCAAGACTCGTGGGATCAGTGGAATTGGGAGAAAAGCATGGACGAATCTGTCCTTCCAGTCTAGAGACAGAGCGTCGCTCCAAAAAGCGCCTCGCTCTGGAACGAGCGAGCAGAAGATGGGAAGTTTTGCATTTAGGGAGGATGCGAACAGGTCGACCTGTGGTATTACCCAAAGTTGGAAGATATTGTCTAGGACCCCTTGGTCCAGTTCCCACTCGTGAGCCAAGCAGAAGAGCGACTTAGCTTGTCTGCCAGGGTGTTGTCGACTCCCGGAACGTGAACTGCTGTGAGGTGAAGGTTGTGTTGTGTTGCCCACTCCCAAACCCTTATTGCCTGCCTGCATAGAGGGTAGGACCGAGTCCCTTCCTGTTTGTTGATGTACCACACCACGCACATGTTGTCCGTCTGGGGGCTAGGTGGCCGGGAAGGATGTATTGGTGAAGGGCTTGAAGAGCATACAACACTGCCCGAAGCTCGAGCACATTGATGTGGAGAGCTTGTTCTAGCTTGGACCAGGAGCTCTGGGTCCAATGAGGGCCTAGATGGGCTCCCCAACCTTCGCCTGAGGCATCTGTGGTTAGAGTCTGGGAGGACGGAGGATGAAAGAAAGGAACTCCCCGAAGCAGGTTCTCTCAAACCATCCATCACTGCAAGTCTCGCATCATCGGCGAGGAGATCAGAACTGAGTGATCTACGTCATCCACTAGCTGATCCCATTGAGAGCGTAGAGTCCACTGAGAGATCCTCATGTGGAGTCGAGCGCGAGAGTACCGTCCGGGATGTGGCCGCCATGAGCCCGAGAGGCGAAGGACCGACCTCGCAGACCCTCCTGCGGTCGAGATAACAGACTTATTTGGGTCTGAAGGGTGGGCGCCCTGTCCGGAGGAGCAGGAAGGCCTTGCCGTGGTCATATCAAGAATCGCCCCAATAAACTGTAGCCTCTGGGATGGGTCCAGATGAGACTTGGAATGGTTGATGGTAATGCCCAAGCAGGCAAAAACCTGCTGGGTAAGGAGGAAGGAAGCATGGAGTTCCTCCTGGACGAGGCCGCCAGGAGCCAGTTGTCAGGTGTGAGAAACCTGCACTCCTTGAATGCAGGTGGGCCGCCACAACTGCCAGGCATTTGGTAAATACTGGGGGCGAGGATGGACCATAGCAGGTGCCTTGAACTGGTAGTGGTCCCCCTGGAATGCAAAACGAAGGTATTTGCAATGAGATGGGCGAATGGGAATGTGCAGATAAGCATCCTGCATATCCAGAGCACAAAGCCATTGACCTGGCCAGAGGAGGGGCAGAAGGCTCTGCAAAGAGAGCATCCTGAACCTTTTGTACTCTACGTAAAGATTCAGGAAACTGAGATCCAAAATTGGTCTGAGATCTCCTGTCTTCTTTGGGACCAGGAAGAAATGGGAATAGTAACCTGTCCCTTGCAGATGAAGGGGGACAGGCTCTATCGCTTGCTTCAGCAGAAGAGCAGACACTTCCTCCTGGACCAAGAGAAGACGTTACTGTGAATACGATGACTTCAGAGAGGGGTGGCGGGGTGGTTTCTGAAGAAACTCTATGGAGTGTCCTTGTGCTATGAGCTGGAGCATCCAAGAATCTGTGGTTATCCTCTCCCATCCCGGAAGGTGGAGGGAAAACCTCCCTCCTACCGGTTCCTCCGGAGTCCGGAGGCAGTGGGAAGGAAAGGAGTCCAGATGTGGGGCAGCAGCGCGGCTGGCTTCCGCTGCTTTTTGGCGGGCTTGTATTGGCAGGGGCCCGGCGTTTGTGGCCTCGCCTTCTTTGGGGTTTGCCTTTGGCGATTCCATCTACGAAGGGGCCAGGCGCTGCTGCTGATGGGGATGGTACATGGAATCAACTGACTTCAGAGCCGTCCCATCTCTTGTAAATCAGTGATGATGTCCTTGACATCAACCCAGCACCGACCCCGGAAAGGGTGCTTCCTGATATCTTTGCACCTCGGGGACCAGACCTGACATGCGGAGCCAAGCATGGCGCCTGGTGAGCTACAAGTGACTGAGCTCCGCCCAGCAGTGTCACTGCATCATTATGTCGCACGTAGCATGTGTCGACTGGCCGAACGAGCAGAGCGGACGAGATCAGCCAACTCCTGCTTGACTTGGGAGTCAGACAAGGAGTCCAGTTTGGCTTCCGCTTGACTCAGGATGGCCTTCTGGTAGTCCCCCATATGGATGACATAGTTCAGGGCCCTGATCCCCAGTGTGGAGGAAGCATAAATCTTTCTCCCATACTGGTCCAGAAGGAGTGATTCCATATCAGACCGTGACGAGCTAAGATGTTTGGGGTTCGCCGACCGGCCGTGAGCGGCGCTAATCACAACCGAGTCGGCATGAGGGTGAGAATCCAGGAAATCAACACCCTCTGGAGCCTGGTATAGCCAGTTCGACTTCCTAGGAAGTGGGGCTAAGGCCGACGGCTGCTTCCATATTGTGGTAACAAGGTCGGCGTGAGGCTCTATCCATGGTGGCACCAAGGTAGGAGATGTCACGGGCAAATCCAGATGTTCAGCGAGTTTCAGACGCTGAGGATCTGGTTCCAGGGAGTGCCACTGATGAATCTCCTGGATTTTCCTAAGCAACTCCATAAAAGAAGGATCCTCCGGAGCAGACTTCGGAGGAGTCCTTGGCCTGGGCTTCGACGGAGAGCGAGGCTCGTCGTCTCTCTCCGAGCAACCGTTGGAAGAGTCCGAGGGTGAAGAGGAGGAGGATGAAGAAGAGAAAGACTCCCTTTCCCGACCCGGGGGAGGAACAGACCCCTTGGGAAGTCCCCTGGGAAGCGTGTCCTGCGCTTCTCTGGATCCAGACAGAAGAACCCTGGAATCGAGGAGGTGGTGAGGAGTGTGCACTTCCGGACTGCAGGGAACCTGGGGACGCACCGTGCGCCAGAAGGCGGCTCTCGACCTCTTTGGTGAGCTGAGCCTTGGCCTCAGCCCACCAGGAGGCCAGAGTCTCCTGCAGGTCCACCGGCGGCCGCGAGGGCAGTGGAGGAGGAGGCGGGGGATAAGGATATGGGTTGTAACCGTATGGAGGGTATCCAAAATCTGGCTGCGGGTAGCCCGTCGAGTATTGTGGCGTCGAGAAGCCTGGCGTCGGGTACTGTGGCACCGGATACTGTGGTCCCGGGTACACCGGCGTCGAATAGGACGGAGGATACCCGGAAGCTGAGGTCTGCCAGAGCAGGCAGCCCGCCGAGGCCTCATGGTAGGGTCCGTAGTGAGGCCGGAGGGCCCGATGGGGCGAAATGTCTCAGGAGTTGGTAAGGCCGAAGTCAGGGCGATGGCGGAGGCCCTGGTGCCGAAGGTACCAACGTCGGAGGGGCCGGCGTCCGGGGAGCCGATGTCAGGTCCAGCGCACCAGGTGGAGGAAGGACTGACGGAGGCAAAAGATCCAGCCGCCCGAGGAGGGAGGAGAAAAGTCCCTGGGGTCGGGTTGGGGAGACTCTGGTTCCCCAGACGGCAGCGAAGGCTGCGGAGAACCGGGTACGACGGACGTAGGAGGGTCCGTCGTTGGTTCCTTCACCAGCCGGACGTTGGACGAGCTGACGTGAGGCTTAGGCGAGCTCTCGGCGGGCGCCCGGAGGAGCGACGTTCGACATCATGAGCCATCACGGAGGCGGGCGAGTAGAGTGATCGGCCTGGTCTGGTGGAGTGGAGGCAGCGCGTGCGCCTCGAAGGTCGGACGATCAGAGGAGGGCGCTGACTTACGGAGTCGCCACAGTGGTAGGCCGCGAGCCTGTAGCGAACCAGGAGGAGACCTCCAACTGCCGAAGGCGCCCCGCAAGGCAGCGCAAGCCAGATGGGCGGGCGGCGCCCCCTCAAGAAACCTCCGAGTGACCGTCGAGGCGGTTCCCCAGAGGAGATGTTACCTGCGTCCCAGTGACTCCCGAGGGAGATGCGGTGGAGGAGCCCTTGTCCCGGTGCCTCTCCTTCTCCTTCTTCTTCCGATGGCCTTCGGGGGAAGTGGACGCCTGCCTCAGTTTTTTGAGCTCCTTCTCCATAGAACTCATTTTATTCTTTAGAATATGAGCTTCCAGGGATTGCTGCCGCCTTTTCCGGGTAGCCGTGTTGAAACTGAGGCAATGCTGGTACTTCTCGACCAGGTGATCGGGGCCTAGGCAGAACAGGCACAGGGAGTGGCCGTCCTTGTGCAGTAGCTGGGCGCCGCATGAATCGCACTTATTCTTGTGCTCGGTGGGTGTAGGGGATGACATACACCGACAATAGTACTGGCGTTAATCGAAAAATAATGACTTTCCCGATGAAAGCAGCGGTAAGTTGACAAAGCACAATCTTTCGCGAGGCGCTGCAAGGCCAACGCGGAAAGAACTGAAGGCGGGCATCCGGGACCGCCCCTTTATACCACCGCCTCCTGACGCGGTCACCTGGCGTGGGGCGGTCCGCCTGCCAGGGACTGCTAGCTAGAAATTTTTCCATGGGGTCCTGCCGCCTGCCAGCATCAATCCTATATGTAATTACCTACTGCAAGAGCCCTCTCGAAGTAAGATCTCTCTCTACGGCCCTGAGAGCTAGTAGAGAGGAAACCTCTGCTTCTAAAGCAGTGGTCTCGGAAAGGTTTGCAGGTGGAAAAGACTTGGCCCTTAATTTTGGGAACTTTGTAAAACTGAGGACCAACCCCTGGCTCACTACCTCCAGGACCCACCAGTCTGAGTTAACAGACTTCCAGGCCTGGAAGTAGTAAGCCAGCCTGCCTCCTTCGGGGATTGGCGAGTTGACCCGGGCTGACACATCAGGGTGTCTGCTTGGCAGGGGCCTTGGGTTGAGAGGAGGATGCAGCCCTGCTCATCCCCCTTCTACCTCTCCCTCTGAAGAACCCCCTCTGTGGAAAGGGAGAGGAAGCCTGTGTTTGGTAGAAAGGCCTGTGAAAAGGCCTGCCCCTGCCTCTAGACTGCTGCCTCTGAGGAGCTGACTGCCTTTCCTTGGCCTGTGCACTCCTTTAGGTGGTCCGATACTCGTCTGTTTTCTTCATATAATTGTCTGCTCCCCAAACAGAGAATTACCCATCACAGGGAAATCCATGGCCTTTAGCCTGGGTGTCCTGTGAGAGGCTAGTACATCTGAGCCAAGCAAACCTCTTAAGATACATAGATGTAACCATGACTCGTGATGCCACATCATTTGAGTCCACAGCAGCATGAAATTGGATTTTGGATGCCTCAATCCCATCAGCAGCCACCTCCTCCAGCTCCTTGGCTAGCTGGGGGAGGCCCGTTTAGCTAGCTCCAGAACAGTAGCCCATCTAGACTTCTGGTATCTGGCTGTGTAGTCCATATAATTTGCCTGCTTGAGTCCCAAGGAGGATGCTAAGTACTGTTTTTTGGTCATAGCATCCACCTTCCTGGACTCTTTATCGGGGGGTGAAGTCAAGGGTATATTAGCTTTGTCACAGATTGCATCCTGCACTACCCCAACATGGCTGCATTGGTGGAACAAGAACTCTGTAACCGAGCCTGAAAGCATATACCTCTTGTCTATTCTTTTATCAACAGGAGGTAAAGAATTTGGGTTTTGAAGAGTTTTCTGTGTCTGTTTCCCAAGGGATTTATGGAGGGGAATAAACATTCTCTTGGACTCTAGGATGTTTATCATTTCTACAAAATCAGGCTCCTCTTGTTCCTCAACAGCTTCAACCAAGGGAAGCTGGAGGGTATCAGCCACTTTCTTGGAAAACAAATAGTGGGATGGGGACTCAAAAAGCCTGGGAGGGGAAACATTAGAAGGCCTGTATGGGGAGATGTCCCGTTCAGTGGGCTCATCCAGACCTTCTCACCATTCTCCTCCTCATCATCGGCTTGTTCTTCCTCCCCCTCCCACTCCGGTTCATAAAACATCCGGAACATATTCCAGAACCGGGGGAACCAACCGAACCGAGCGCTTGCCAAGAGGCACTGGATCGGACGGAACCTGACGGAGCAATTCCACAACGCTTATCGCCCTGGCTATTTCTTTGGCGGTTGGATGGTGCGGTTCTGGATCTGAGCTGGCCGATTTCTTCTTGCACTTCGATGGAACTTCGATGGAACTGACCCCAAGGGTCGGATCTCTTCTTGACAGATGGAGTATCGCCCAGGACAGTGGGCACTCCCTCAGGTTCGGTAGGAACCGAACCAGGCTAGCCATCCGGATGAGCAGACTTCTTGGCCTCCTTTTCCCTGAGCCTACCCAACGTCTTTTCCAGGGTGGCCTTCGGGAAATTTTTTGCAAATTTGGCAGTCTGAATCGAGGCGGTCAAACCCCAGACAATAAACACAAACGGTGTGAGGGTCTGCCTTAGCAAAGGCATCCCCACACTCACCACAGTGTTGAAACCCAGTGGGCCCGTTGTTTTCCTTGGGTTTCTCAGACATGGCCAGGCTACAACTTACCCTTTACAGCTATATAGCCAGGTAAGACCCCCCTATTGGTTACCAACCGTGTTACAGATCGTGGAAAAAACGCGTAAATCACATTTTTTTGAAACCAATAGGAACCGGTACCTCACACTGACAGAAAGAATAAAAAAAAAAACCTAAAGCGATCGGTTACTAACCCGGACCGATCCCAAGGTTTTATCATTTCCACACAAAAATACAACAATATTACCCTACAGTCCACTACCTACAACACTTACTGTACTGCAGACAGGGATCTGAAGCCAAAATAAATGACAAAATCGGTGATTAAACTGATGGATTCTAAACCGAACCAACTGTAGCAAAGGAGCAATCTCCGGAGCGACTGTTCAGTTAGGTGGAGTAAAGAATCTGACGGTTACACTTTGAAGTGCTGCAGACAGAGGTTTGAAACCAAGCTCGAGCTCAGCGTTCTATGCTTCCTGCATCGAGTTAACTCTTTCCTCTCAGGAGCAGTTCAAGTGCTGAGGCTAACTGCATATATATATCAGAATACAGCAAGACTTCATGTTGTTTGAAGAAGCCAGGCTGCATGATCCTCCAGAGAAGAAGGCAACATCGTCTGGCGCAGGCCACAACCCAAATAACCATGTGCAGCTCCCAGAGGCAAGGCACATGTGGGTCTGTCCATGAGGTTTTCTGGCGGCATGTGATGCAGAATTTGAAACCAGGAGCAGGCTCCAGTTCCTTGTGTTCCATTTTCCTTCAACGAGAGGGAATTTGAAAATATTGAAGAATCTCAGGACGAAAAAACTCAGAAAACGCCAGTGGCGCACTTGGTATCTTACAACGTGCAGAGCTGTGAAGGAGGACACCAAACTCTACCAGTGGAAAGAAAGATCTGATGTCACAGGGAGGAGCTGCAGAATATACCGCCTGGGTGCTGGGAGAAGTTTAGCATGTAGATATTCTGGTGAATCAGCACTTCCAGCGGAACTGCCAGTGTGTGGATAGTGAACTATACCCACGCCTCTATAAATACAGGTTACTCACCTGTAACAGGAGTTCTAGGAATGGTATATGTTGTTCATCCACACTCATTGGCAGTATCCTTGCCGCTTTAAATCTTGCCGGAAGGTCTTCAAGCTTGCTCCTCCCACCCACCCGGGTGGTATAACTCTCGGCTCCGCCCCATGACGCCAGATCTGGCCCGCTGGAAGCTCAGGTTGTGCGTCGAAGCCGGGGAGGTCGGGTGAGTCGTGTGGATGAACAACATATACCATTCCTAGAACTCCTGTTACAGGTGAGTAACCTGTATTTCTAGGGACATGGATATGTTGTTCATCCACCACAACGTAACTCTAGCAGTTCTCCGGGAGGAGGAGGCAAACACAGACACCCATATACTTACTTGGGAAGAAGACTGGAGAGAACGAGCCCCAAAACCAGCATCCCGGCGTGACTCAAGGTCGATGTGGTAGTGGGTAATGAAGGTGTTTACTGACTTCAGGTAGCAGCCTGCAGATTTCCTGGATAGGGACGTCCCTGGAAGCAGCCACCGTTGCAGCAGTATGGCGGTAGAATGAGCTCTTATCCCTCTGGGAGCTCCATGCCATTAACATAACGAGATCTATGCAGGGGTTACCCATCTGCTTATCGTCGCTTGGCTGCAGGTCTGCCAGATGCGACGCTCCAGCGTGGGTGACAAACAGCTGGCGAACCTCTCCCGAATTTCAGCCGTGCGGCTCCTTATAATAAGCTGTGCCTCTAGGGTCAGAGTATGGAGCCTATTCGACCTCCGAGGTGTGAATGGGGTAGAACACCGCAGAGTCAACACCTGAGTTAAGGTGAAACTCCCACACCACCACCTTCTCGAAGGAATTTCGGTAAGGCGCAGGACAACCTTGTCCCTGTGGAAGACCAGGTAAGGAGACTCGATGGAAGCGCCTGGGCTCTCCCATCCTTCTGGCTGGCGTGATAGCCACCAAGAGGCGGTCTTCCACGACAGGTGAGAGAGCACACCTGTGCATAGGTTGAATGGCTTGCCCATGAGCTTTGCCAGTACCAGCAGTAGATCCCACGGGTGGGGGTTCCGCACTGGAGGAAATGTGATCAAGGCCTTTGAAAAGCGCAGACCACCTTCTCCCTCATACCATTGCTTCGTACGGCGCCAGTGAGATGGCTGCCAGGTGCACTTAACATAGGGTGGAACGTCGAGCCTAAGCCCTTGACTAGAAAGGGACCATAAATAGTCCAAGATGCTTGCCAAGGAACAGGAGGAAGGGTCCAAGCCCTTGCCTGACACCAAATGGAAAACCTTTTCCATTTGAAGGCATAACATTTTCTGATGCGACTCACTACGGGACGCCTCAACTACATTGAGGACCTCGTCGGAAAGACCCAAAGCCTGGAACTCTAGCCGCTCAGGAACCAGGGGTCAGTCAGGTGCAGGGATTGAAGGTCCGGATGGAACACCTTCCCGATTGACTGAGAGCAGGTCCAAGCGAGCTGGAAGCTGCCGCGAGTCCTGGAGCTGAGACTGAGGAGATCTGGGTACCAGAACTGGCGAGGCCAGTCTGGGGCTATCAGAATCACCTGCGCCTTGTCCCTCCTCGCCTTGAAAGCACCTTGTGGATCAAGGGAAATGGGGGAAAGGCGTAAAAGAGGCCCGGGGTCCACTGCCTCGAGAAGGCATCCCCCTGCAGCGAGCCCTGCTGAGGGCGGGCATGGAACAGGACTCAACCTCGCTCTCCATGGAGGCAAACAGGTCCACCTGAGTGTGCCCCAAAGGGAGAACAGATGCTGTACTACCGGCAGAGAGACCACTGCGGATGCAGCCCCTATCCGGCTCAGGGCACCGGCCAGGGTGTTGGAGGCTCCTGCCACGTGAATGGCTAGAGATCCGCCTCCAGGCTGCGACAGTGACCAAATGCGGAGAGCTTCCTTGCATAGAAGCATGGAGCTGCCCCGCCTCTGGCGGTTTAGATAGTACATGGTCGGTATTGTCCGTCTGACTCGGACCACTTGACCCGGAGGAGCCGGAGCAAAGGCGTGAGAGCTAGGCGGACCGCCGAGCTCCAGCAGGTTGATGTGGCATCGAGACTCACGCGACCAGAGGCCATGAGCCCGGTGTTCCCCAGATGGGCACCCCAACCCATCAGAGGGCATCGGTCGACAGAGAGACCGTCTGCTCGGGCGGACGAACAGGATGCCCTCCTGCAAATGATCTGGAGCGGTCCACCACTGGAGAGCATTCCACATCCCCTGTGTCACCGACTAAGCTGGTCAAGGGATCGCAGCGTTGCGACCACTGGCTGGCCAGTCCCACTGAAGGGGACAGATGTTCCAGCGGCCCAACGACCACGCTGGCACAGGTCAGCCATGAGACCAGGAGGCGCAGGAGTCCCGGCAGGGCTAATTGCCCAACCAGAAATGAGATCGGGCAAAGGAGGAAAGAACCTCGCCCCTGTCCGCGGGGCAGCGCTCAGGCTCGAGAGAGAGTCGAGCTGCGCCCGATGAATAAAATCACCTGCTCGCTCGAGTTCCACTGGCCTCGCTGATAAGGAGGCCCAGCTGAGAGCAGACCTGGAGGCCAGATCTCTGACCACCTCCGCTTCCTTCCGGAGGCTGCTATCAGCCAGTCGCCCAGGTAAGGGTACACCCGACCCCTCGGCGCCCGCAGAGAATGCTGTCACCACTGCCATGCATTTGTGAAGACCCTGGGAGCTGGAGACAAGCCGGGCATGGCTTGAACTCGAAGGAGAGATCCTCCGCTCGAGGCTGAAGGAATCTCTGGTGAGGCCAGACGGATAGGGTCGGATAAGACGCGTCCTGCAAGTCCAGAGAAGCAGAACCACACGCGGCGTTCCAGGATGGTATTATCTGAGCCAGAGTGACCATCCTGAAGGTTCAGACATCTAGGAACTTGTTTAGGTCGTAGGTCGAGAATGGGGCCAGCCCTCGGTCCGCTTCGAACCAGGAAGTACCTGGACACAAACCCTGGTCTGAAGGAGGGTCCACCACTTCTTACCACCTCCTTCTGAGTGAGGAGAGGATGTCGGCTCGACGAGTCACCAGTGAGGCTGGGATTCGAAGCCTCCGGGGTGACGGCTCTGAAGGGTGGTGCTCACCAATTCCAGAGGCAGGCCTCTTCCCACCACCTCAAGACCCACCTGTCCGTGGTAACAGTGGACCAGGCTGAACGGCAGTGCCGGAGCCGCCCCCACGGGGACCAGGGATAAGGTGGCGGGATGGGCGACACCCCTCAGCCCGTCACTGGGCAGGCTTGGAGGAGGGACCGCCGAGGGACCTCCTGGGCCCTTTCCTCCTGCCTCCTGCCAGAGGAAGCCGGCGTCTGGGTTTGGGATGCCAAGGCCGAGCCTTTCCGCTGGCCCGACGTTGCTGCCGGGCGCCAGCACAGAAGGACGAAAAGGGCTTAGGCTGTGGTTTGCGGCCTTTGTCCTTCTGGCGGAAGAGACCGAGTCCAAGGTGGCATTGGACTCTCGATCCTCTGCAGGTGACCTTCCACCCCAGGGCAAGAAGGTCAGTCCCCAAGGAACATCCGGCCAACTTGTGCTGGGTATCCAGTAAAGGTGGATATCCTCAGCCAAGCTCACCACGATAGCTACTCAAGCGCTCGCCACCGACCTGGAACATGGGTCCCTACATCCAAAGCAGTCTGGAGCTGCTGTTTGGCCACTGCCTGCCCTGGTCCCGCACCTGCTTAACCGTAGTCTGCAGATCGGAGGAAGATGAGGGATGACCTCATCCAGGAGCCCAACAGGGCATGAGAAAATGTGCCATGAGGACGGTCTAACCGGCCTGATGAAGCACGAGAGAGGACGAAATGTGAGACTTTTCACCGACATAGTCCACTTTTGGACTCCTTTATCAGGAGGTTTGTTCCATATCCTGCGTCGAGCGCCAAAACGCTATCGGTAAACGTCCCTCAGCAGAGGGTGTTCCAAAAAACCGGACAAGGAACAGTAGGGACCGCTTCCCTGGCCATCCTGGCCGGCGCAGGGCAGGAAGCAGGCGCTGCCAAAGCTCCAGTGCCGGACCCACTGGCCTCGGCCACGGAGAGCCTCCGTCGGAGAATCTCGGTCCAGAATCTCAGTGAGGGGATACCTGGCCCGTTGGAAAGCGAGTTCGAGCTCCATCCGGTAGACTCCGATGAGCCGGCGAAGCGTCCAGAAGGACGACGGGCTATCGCCCATTGACTGACCTCTGAAGACTCCAGTCCAGTCGCTGGAGAAGAAGGGAGAATCATCTTCGGACCGGAAGAGTCCTCGAAAACTGCCTCTGGCCTGAGCCACTTCACCTGCGAGGTCGGTGGGAGTGAGGTAACTGACAACCAGATGGGTGAAACCCTAGAGCGGCCGAGAATCCTTGGTCGAGCCCCAATTTGTGGCTGTGGGCGGAGGTTCACGGAGATCGATTGGAGCAGCTGGTTTTAGCGAACAACGGCCTGGTACAGACTCCTCGGACAGAGTCGAGGGGTTGTGTCGGCCTGCCGTGACAGCCACTAATGGCGGGAAGGCGGGTGGCTTATTCCCGGCCAGGAGGGCTGTTGCAACATAAAGTCTCGTCCGTCGGCGTAATTTTACGCCGAAGCCTCCCTCATCCGAGGAGGAGGGAGGCGAGAATGGCCGGCCTTATCCATGATGCCGGGACCGAGACCGCCTATGGCGGTGGGAGCGGCTGGACGCCGAAGAGGTCAGACCGAGACCGAAGTCCGGAATTTCCGGGAAATTCGGTGCGGGAAGGTGTCGGCGGAACCCAACTCCTTGGCTCGGAAGGTCCATCCGAGGAGCTCCGGAACGGAGCCACAGAGCGAGCCCACGGGATCCTCAACTCCTCCCGGGGAACCAGGAAGAGAATCTCGGCTGCTAAAGGCGACAGCCCGTCCAATGGGTGAAAATCTCGACTTCATCAGTGGAGTCGGTCAACTGACCTGGCCAGGGGGACACCGTGAGGCCAGTGGCGGAAGCAGCCAGTGACGGCCAGCCTGACAGACGGCCGGGGAAAGGACCTTTCCGCTCCAAGAGCGTCGACGGAGGACTTACCCTTGTCCTCTTTTGGACCGAGAAAAAGGTCCAGCAGGCATGAGCCCGCTACTCCTTTAGTGAAGGGACGGGCAAAACTCCTTAAAAAGAGCGTGTAGAAGAACCCAGAAGCGGGATAAATACGCGGCCGAGGAAGGCTCAGCGCGCCGCCTCCTCTTCGAGGGCGACCATCCGCGTCGAGCTGATCCGCCCGAACCGCCGCCGCGAACCGCCAACCGGGCCTCCTTGGACTTCACCGGAGGGAAACGCCGATCGGCCCAGTTGCAATCGGCAGCACGGTCTTGAGGACGTAGGCGACGAAAGATGAGCACAGGTCGCAAGCCTGCGGGTCGTGCTCAAGGCCTGGGCAGTAGACACACGTGGAGTGTGGATCCGTCCGAGACATCTTCTGCCGCATGGGCATCTCAATCCGGGAGTCGATTTGTCCATCGCGGCCATCGAGGGATCGAAGACTAAAGTCTTTTGCAAAATTTTTATTTTTAAATCCATGAAGCGGAGAAATAGAACCAGTCATAAGCCCAGGCGTTAAGGAGGAACCTGAGCTTCCAGCGGTAAGGAAGATCTGGCGTCATGGGGCGGAGCCGAGAGTTATACCACCCGGGTGGGTGGGAGGAGCAAGCTTGAAGACCTTCCGGCAAGATTTAAAGCGGCAAGGATACTGCCAATGAGTGTGGATGAACAACATATCCATGTCCCTAGAAATGATGTTTCTAACAGTATATTCTGAAGTGGACACTGCCTCTTTTAATCGGGAAAGCCAATAACTTGTGCCTGTTTTGCATCTTTAGTACAAAGAAATTATATTTTTTACGTACTTACGTAGCTGTCTGAGAATTTTATTTGGTTCATCCCACTGTTTACATACACACACACCCACACCCACCCCAAGATGCCACTGAGGCAGCTTTGTTTGTAAGTTGTGGTGTGGGTGAAAGAATGGCAAAATCAGCAAGGCAAAAATAAAACTGTAAGGCAGCTATGCAAGTAAAGAAGGGGAAGTGTGGATAATGACTAAAAGTATGAATCAGGGGCTGCAACATACCACAGATATGGGACTATGAATGTGAATATTTGCCTTAAATGAATATTTATGTGTAATTGTGCATATATAGAGGATAGGTAACAGCCTGACTCAGAATATACCATTTATCTTCATGAGTTTAGGGCTGTACTATAATTAATGCGTGACTAAGCCACAACTGAGTTTACTTAAGTCCTGCCACCTCACAAGTGATGATAAATGGCATATTCTGAGTCAGGTCATTGTGTTTTCAGTTTATACCATACATTTTCATATGTAAAGCTTTCAAGAAAGCTCTTTAGAGCTTCAAGTGTTCAATCTGATTTCAGTGCTCTAGCTGGAATGCACCAAAGCTCACTTCCCATACCATTATGAGTTGCTATCCAACTGGTTATGTGCAGCACTGTGACATAGCTAACATGTTATTGTATCTTCATGGCATGCTTAACTTCTAGATAACATGTTATTTTAATGTTCTCTATGTCACCAACACATTGCTGGGCACTGAATATGCCATTTATTTGCAAAAGTGAGGAAGCAGGAAGATAACTCATGCGGCCAAGGCATGAGTGAATTATGAGATCCCTCCTCCTCCTCACAAATGGAATTCAATGCATATATAGTAACTAGCTAACTCACTGCATTTTTGATTTATACAACACAATTTTAAAGGTATACATATTAAATGAAACAGGCAGCACAAAAGAGATTTACGCTCCAAGTATAGAAACAGTTCAACGTGCACTTTGTTTGCAAAAACATTTTGGTCTACTTATTGTTTACTGTAGTATAGTAGATTATATCACATTAATTCTGCTTAGTTCTGGGCTGATATCTTCTGTAACAATGCATCTCTAAATCCCCTACAACTGACAGAGCAGTAGGTGGCAGATTCAATGGCTTGCAGTGCATTTTAGAGCTTTTATAATCTCCAACTGGATGTCTTCCAATTCTGCTTTTTTCCAGGGGCTAAGTACAGTTCTCTATAACTGTAACATAGAAACATAGACTTTGACGGCAGATAAGGACCGCTAGGCCCATCTAGTCTGCCCATTTCCCTACCTACAGGATAGGCCGCAGATCCTAGTTAACCAACAGCCTATATCTTCCTGCCCCCCACAAGAACTGCCTTATGTCTGTCCCATGCATTCTTGAATTCTCCACAGTTTTAGACCCCACAACTTCCTCAGGAAGGCTGTTCCATCCATCTACCCTCTCTGTGAAATAATACTTCCTTACATTTGCCCCTAGAACACGCCCTCCTTCTATCTTTAAATTATGTCTCCCTTGTTCTTGCAAGTCTCTTTTCTGAAAGATGCTACCCTCTTGGACTTTGTTGATTCCCTTGAGGTACTCGAAAGTTTCTATCATGTCCCCCCTCCTTCTTTCCTCAAGGGTATACATATTAAGTTCCTTTAGTCTCTCCTCATCACTTCTCTTGCAGACCCTGCACCATTTTAGTTGCCCTCCTCTGGACTGCCTCTATCCTGTCTATGTCCTTGCAGAGATGGGGTCTCCAGAACTGGACACAGTATTCAGATGGGGTCTCACCAACTGTCTGTACAGAGGGATAACAACTTCCTGTTTTCTGCTGCTGATGCCTCTCCTATACATCCCAGTATACCCAGCCCTCCCTACTGCCTTCTCACATTGCTTGCTAACCTTAAGGTCATCTGATATGATACCCCAGGTCCCTTTCCTGTTTTGCTGTTGTTACTACCTCCCACCCATTGTGTATTCTTCCCTGGGTTCTTCTTTCCCAGGTGCATTATTTTGCACTTTTGCATTGAATCCTAGCTGCCATCGTCTGACCATTCCTCCAACCTTGCCAAGTCCCTTTTCATCCTTTCACGCCTCCTTGTGTATCAACCCTGTTGCAGATCTTTGTGTCATCTGCAAAAGGCATACTTTTCCTTCCAGTCCCTCTGCAATGTCACTGATGAATACATTAAAAAGGACTGGACCCAATACTGAACCCTGTGGTACCTCACTAGTAACCGCCCTTTCTTCAGGTGGACTCCATTTACAATTACCTTCTGTGTCCTGTTGTCCAGCCAATGTTTTACCCAGGCTACCACCTGGGACCCTCCCAGGCTGGTTAATTTGACTAATAATCTTTTATGTGGGACTGTGTCAAATGCCTTGCTAAAGTCTAGGTAGGCCATGTCCACAGCCCTCCCTGGTCTACTACTTTGGTCACCCAGTCAAAGAAATCTATTAGATTCGTCTGACATGACCTTCCGCTGTGAACCCATGCTGCCTTGGATCCTGTGCTCCACTGACCTCTAGGTACTCAGCTATTCTTTCCTTCAGAAGTGATTCCATCATTTTCCCTACCACAGAGGTCAGACTGACAGGTCTGTAGTTTCCTGCCTCTGTCTTGGTCCCACTTTTGTGAAGGGGTACTTAGGCCAGGGAGGACAGCGGGACCAGCAAACAAAAAAACCTGAGCTTATATAAACTCTTAACATTCACTGCAGTCTACTGAATTTCCCACAGCTGCCTACTGCTCTGATGTCAGCTGCAGGGGATTCTGGGGTTTGTAGTTACAGATGATGTCAGCCTGGAACTAAGCAGAATTAATCTGATACAATCTACTATACTACAGTAAACAAAAAGAACAAAAAGGAAACCAAAATATTTTTGGACACAAAGTGCACATTAGGACCATCCCCACACTTGAGTGTGAGGCTCTTGGCGCTGACTGCTTCCTTGGTTTCTGTCTGAGGTCACGGCTTTATTAGGAATGCAGTACAAGGCCTCTGTGATATCATCAAGTACTGTGAAAGCTGCTCTCTTACTGGTTAACTATTCCATTGTGACCGGTCTTGGTTGAGAATATCAAATGATGATGATGCATCTAATTTGGAATATCATTCTGATTCTCAATGCTCCAACGAAAACTGTTCATGTATTTTAGTACATTTATTTTACAGGTGTTGCAGCAATGCATTAAAACACAGAATTCAGGTGAGAGGGAAAGCACACAGATAAATGTTTTATTTTAGCCACTGTCAAAATTCCAAGTGAAGATATACAATTTAGCTCAAGTAAGTTAGGTGCATCATCAACACTTATCTCTATTTTAGATAGGCCACTAAGAAACCATTACTCAGTGGGAGACCAATGTAAAGGCTTTAGAATTGAAAATATGTTGTATGAACTGCTGTATCTATCTATCTAGATATATATCTAGCTCTAGTCTTTTATGTATTTATTACTTAAATATGACAAAACAAGACTTAATTAATAAATCATAGGATATTAAGGTGATTAAACAGCACAGACCATTGGCTAATAGAAAAGTTAGATGAAGCAGCTAAACCACCTAAAGATTAAGAGGTCATTTGTTTAGATGACAGGGAGAGGCGAGGATGGTGAGCTGGGAAGCAAAGTACCATTGAAAAGTGAAGTTACCCTCAACCAGGGATATACCCAAAACACTACATGACATATTATCTCACACCTTCTGTTTCTTGTATGATCCTCTGTTTCTGTAGCAGCCGTTGGGGGAACTCAACATTTAAAAGTTGGTCAGGCTTTCTCACTGCCTTTTGAAAGTGGCCTGCAGAACATTCTTCTTCAGGTTTTCGATGTCCAAAGGCCAAGTCATTTCTGCTGCCGGAATTGATAGCAGATGCCACACAAAAAAATGGCAAAGAAATATTCTTTTGGAAGCTGTCCACCGATGAGTCAAATGGTAAGTTGTGATTAGATTTAAGTGTACTACTACTGCTGTTATTATCAGTCTGATTCTCATCATCTCTAAAAGCAGAATTGACATACCCTTCACTTTCAATGCAAGCTGGGGTATATGAGGAGCAAGCAAAGCTGGAAGCAGGAAGGGAAGAAGAGCACATGGCCTCTGACAAAGCACACTTCAATTTATTATACTTACCAACAAATGCCCCAAATTCAATAATGTCTCTTTCAGCAGCAGCTTTACTGGGGCCAGCTTGTTCACCATCAGCTACAGATGCTAACTGGCTTTTGCAACTGAGCTGAGATGGAGTGCTAACAAAGAACTTAGCAGTTTGCAAAGAAAGATGTGGTATGCTATTTGATGAACTCCCCACGTTCTGAATCTTGGTAATGGTTTGCGGTTTTTCTAACCCAACATAGTCTCCAATATGGATTTCCGAAGATGTGGTACTTATAAATAAGGCAGTGTCTGAGGTACCAGCCTCTGGAATGTTTTGCTTTTCCCTCTTCAGGCTTCGAGATGAGTCTTGGCCAAACCCGTGGCTTATCAACTCTTTCTCATCATCAACTTGAGAAACTTTGCTAACTTCAAAGTCATGAGTTTCCACTCCACCCTGCGAGACGGATGACCCAAAGACATTTCCAACACTGTGATTTTTTCGCATGGAAGATCTAAGAGGGCCATCATCAATAAGATTTTGGCCCAAATGCTGTGAAATGCTTAATTCCCGGGTGATTTCATTGTGAACTTTGTTAGCTTCTGAGGCCTTCTGAGCAGTCAATGTTTTTAAAGTGTCCACAGTAAGAACAGAGAGATCTTGAAGATGACCAATCTGAGAGTCCAAAGAGTGAAGTGAGCGTTTAATGTAGTTAACGCGATCACCAATTTCCTTAAGTTGAATGCACATGTTTTCAACCCTTTAAAAGGAAAATAAAACAATTTTAAAATCAGCTCATTTAATCTACACATGCAACTTTAGCCAACGAAAAGGATAAAACAGTTTAACAATAAACAAATCAAAAACATATGCAAGCACATCAAAGTAATACAGTAAAATAAAAATAAAGCAAAGTACTTTTTAGGATACTTGGTGGGACAGAAAAAAAATAAAAGTTGAGTATGTTGCTATGTACATACTGTTAGCCATTTATTTGATACATAAATTTACAAGAAGTAAAATACTACAGTATTAAAAAGAATGGAAACGGTACTCACCACAGTACAGTAAATACAGGTTACTCACCTGTAACAGGAGTTCTAGGAGTGGTATATGTTGTTCATCCACACTTACTGGCAGGTTCCTTGCCGCTTTAAATTTTGCTGGAAGGTCTTCAAGCTGGCTCCTCCCACCCACCCACGTGGTAAAACTCTCGGCTCCACCCCATACAAGCGTCAGATCTAGCCGCTGGAAGCCAGGTTGCGCACAGTTGGGGAGGTCGGGTGGTTGGGAGTGGATGAACATATACCACTTTAGAACTCCTGTTACAGGTGAGTAACCTGTACTTAGGGACATGAATATGTTGTTCAATCCACACTTACTGGCAGACTCCTAGCAGTTCTCTGGGAGGAGGGAGGCAAGGCATGCACCTCCTACTTGGGAAATAAGGACTGGAAAACAGAGGTCCCAAAAACAGCATCCCGGCGTGACTCAAGGTCGATGTGGTAGTGGGTAATGAAGGTGTGTGCTGACTTCAGGTAGCAGCCTGCAGATTTCTGGATAGAGGCGCCCTGGAAGCAGCTACCAAGCAGCGGTATGGCGGTAGAATGGCTCTTATCCCTTGAGAGGCTCCATGCCTGCCAACCTATAGCAGAGATCTATGCAGGAAGTGACCCACCTGCCTATCGTCTGCTTGGCTGCAGGTCTGCCAGGTGCAGCTTCAGCGTGGGTGACAAGAAGCTGGTGAACCTCTCCGAACTTCAGCCGTCCGGCTTCTTATAATAAGAGAGTGCTCTTCTAGGGTCCAGAGTATGGAGTCTATATTCGGCCTCCGAGATGTGATTGGGGTAGAACACCGGCAGATTCAACACCTGGTTAAGGTGCAACTCCCACACCACCTTCGGAAGGAATTTCTGGTGGGGGCGCAGGAAAGCCTTGTCCCTGTGGAAGACCAGATAAGGAGACTCGATGGAAAGCACCTGGAGCTCTCCCATCCTTCTGGCTGACGTGATAGCCACCAAGAAGGCGGTCTTCCACGACAGGTGAGAGATGTCACACCTGTGCATTGGTTCAAATGGCTTGCCCATGAGCTTAGCCAATACCAGCAGTAGGTCCCACGGAGGTGGAGGTTCTCGCACTGGAGGGGATATGTGATCAAGGCCTTTGAAAAAGCACCCGATCACCTTCTCCTGCACCACCGACTGCTTTCCGGCCCGCGCCCAGTAAGCAGAGATGGCTGCCAGGTGCAGGCTCCGGCCATGAGCATCACCAGGAGATCAGCACCCAAGCTGCGCACTAGCATCCAGGTGCAGAGGGCCTCCTGACACAATTGAAGGAAGTGCATTCTGTCCTGCCTGTTCAGGTAGTAAATGGTCATGTTATTGTCCATCTGGATCCGCATGACCTGACATGGACAAAGGGAGTGAACTCCATCAGAGTAAGGTGCACTGCATGGAGCTCCAGCAGGCTGATGTGGCAAGACTCACTGGGGATCGAGAGCCCGTGGGCTCCCATGTATGCTCCCTATCCCACCAGAGATGTGTTGGTCACCAGAGTGACAGTCAGCTGTGGGCGGATGAATGGGACTCCTTTCTCTAGATGTTCCAGGACTAGCCACCACTGGATGGCATCCCACACTGGCTGAGTCACCATGACCGGTTGGTCCACGTGACCCAGGCACTAAGACCACTGGTGGGCCAGCTCCCACTGCAGGCATTGCATTTGCCAGCAGGCCCACTGGACCACGCTGGTACAGGATGCCATTTACCCCAGCAGCCACAGGAAATCTCAAGCAGGGCACAAGCACCTAACCTGAAATGACTGGCAAAAGAAGTAAGATCCTCTGCCTGGTAATCAAGAGTCGGGGCTTGGCCCGGAGGGAGTCGAGCTCTGCCCCGATAAGGTGGATGACCTGTAAGAGGTTGAGTTCTGACTCTGCTGGGTTGATCAGAAGACCCAAGACTGAGCAAGTCTGGAAGGTCAGCTCCCTGGACTGCTCCACTGCCTCCAGAGATGATCCGGCAATCATCCAGTCATCCAGGTATGGATAGACCCAAACCCCCTTGGCGCCTTAGGAATGTTGCTGCCACCATGATGCACATGAAGACCCTGGGGGCCAAGGAGAGGCCAAAAAGCATGACTCAGAACTCGTAAAGAACTCCTTCTGCGTGGAACCAAAGGTACCACCAGTGGGATGGTAGACCAAAATGTGGAAGAAGGCGTCCTGGAGGTCCTGAGAGCAGAACCACATTCACTGCTCCAGAGATGGAATTACCTGGTTCACAGTGACCATTTGGAACTTGCGCCTCCTCAAGAACTTGTTCAGATCGTGAAGATCTGGTATGGGGCACCAACCCCCGCCCCAATCCGTTTGGGGATCAGGAAATACCTGGAAATGAAGCCCTGGCTGGCTGTGGCATCTGGGATATGGGATACAGCTCCTTTCTCTAAGAGCTGAGCGATGCGCTCCCTGAGGACGGAGAGTGTGCCCTGTGACGCCACAGACTCCCGTGGAACACTGAATCGGTAGGGCGGGAGAGCCTCGAGGTTGAGAGGCAATCCACGTCCCACGACTTCTAGCACCCATATATCCGAAGTGATGGCGAACCAGGCGTGCCACAAACAGTGAGGTCGACTCCCCACGGAAAGCTGAGACAGGGACCTGATGGGCAGAAGGCAGATGTCCCTTGACCCGTCACTGAGCAGCCTTGGAGAAGGCTCCAGCACTGTCTGCCAGAGGGTTTCTTGGAGAGTTGGCTGGCGAACTTGGACTTAGGTTGCTAGACATGGGACTGTCCCAGCTGGGGCTGCTGTGGTTTGGGCTGCGGAGACAGAAAAGACCAAAACTGAAAGGACTTCTTCTTCGGCTTCTGTCCCTTGGGATCATTCTACAAGGATGTCACTGAATCCAGAATGGCACTGAAATTCTCAATCCTAGTGAGGTGTCCATTCACCCCCGGACCAAACTGGCTGGCACCCAAGAAAGGTACATCAGCCAGTTTGTGCTGGGTATCCACCGTAAAGGTGGAACTCCACAGCCATGCTCTATGGCACATAGTGACTGCCGTTGCCACAGATCGGGCGCTAGAGTCATCAATGTCCAAGGCCATCTGAAGTTGGTGATTGGCTAGGGAGTGACCCTGGTCTCTGACCATCGTGATCACCGACTGCAGGAAGGCAGAGAAGGATACGATCCAGGACGCCCATGAGGGCGTGTCCAAAGTTGGCCATCATTAAGCGGAGGTTGCCTGACAGAGACCGAGGAAGACGCAGCATAAATCTTTTTAGCTGCACTGTCCAGATTCTTGGACTCCTTGTTGGGGGGGGGGATGCTTGTCCATATCCCCAATGTTTCCTGTCTTTTGAAAAAATGGAGTGTGGCACCAATCCCTTGGCCGAAGGATGGTCTGAAAAACTGAGAAGAGAAACGGTCAGTACCACATACTTGCTTACTATGCAGGCCGAAGGCACCATGCACAAAGCCAGCTGCTGCCAATGCTCCAATGCGGAATCCAAAATAGCCTCTGCCACAGGAAAGGCAATCCCCGGGGAAACATCCAAACTGAGGATCTCTGTAAGGGGGTACTTGGCCTGCTTCTGGACTGGTTACAAGGGAATCTCCACTGATTTAGAGATCAGCCGAAGAGGAGCTCCGATGGAGACCGGTCCATGCGCAGTAGAGTTTTTCTTCGGCAGACTCACAGTCAAAGCTGGGGATCCTGAAAGACTGCATAGATGACACTTTAGAATCCAAAGACTCCTGAAATACCACCCTTGCCATTCTCCTCCATGAACCACCCTAGATTCATCTAGGTGGGTGACCTGGACATAAAGCCATCTGGGAAGGCCAGAAGCCGAACGAGCGGCTGTGGATGGAGCCCCTTGCAAGGACTGCCTGGGTGGTGGCTCAACCAGAATCAGTGAAGAAGCTGGCGTAGGTGCGACCAGACTCAGCAGGAGCAGGGCGGGTTAGACTGGGGGAGACCAGGGAAGTGCTGGGGTCTGAGGAAGGGGCCTAACATGGCCGAGGACCCAATGATGTCACATCAGCTCCTCACAGCGCTGACACAACTTGTGAGAGGCTCTCCTCATCTTAGGACAAAGAACAACAGGTGCGTCAATGGCACTTCCTGGCTGAAGGCAGAGTGTGGGAACGCAAAGATTCCCAAGACCATGATCTCGACTGTCGACAAGAGTGTCAACAGCAAAGGGATTCAGGAGGAGGGGCTGTGTACAAGACATGCACAGAGTCCTTCCGCCGGATTTCCGAAAGGTGCATCTCTTGAGAGAAGGCAGCCTCTTCAGCTAGCTTCTCCTGCCCCTCCTGAGAGAGATTTGAAAGGACCAAGTCCTAGTGATGCAGTCATCCTTGACTTCTTCAGACAGTGGGTCAAACAGGTCAAGGAAAATCTCAACCAGCTGGTCAGCCTACGTCACGGCCAACAAGCCTGACGGGGGCACCGTGCAGCTAGTGGCCTGACTCTTGACCAGAAAAAAAAAATTACTCACCGTAGTAACCTTGTTTCTTCCCAGTGATACTCAGGTATTCATAACTGTTTGCAGTAAGCCTGGAGGGTTGGACTGCCCGGAGAGAATGGAACATATGCAAATGACGGAATCATCTGCATGTGGCAACTTTTCAAACCCTGCCCTATACTAACTGCCAGTGTTCTAAACCTCCTCAGATTTCCTAGGAGCCTAAATAGACAAAGCCACACAGTAAAATACAGCAAGTATTTATGATTAGAGTGCGAATTCAAAATAACCCCAATTTTAATCAGAAGAAAAACTCCAACTGGAGAAAACACAAGAATTTGAAGAATCAGCATAGCTAGAAAAAACATCTGAAGAAAAGTAAAGACCATAAGCCTTGTTTACCAACTTGTACCACTATGTGGCAACACAGTCATAGTGATGTACCCTTTTGCGGGAGTGCAGAGGCTTGAGTTCTGGAAGGGGAGGTAGGGTGGAAGTTATGAATACCTGAGTATCAATGGGAAGAAACAAGATTACTAAGGCGAGTAATTTTTTCTTCTAACCCCAGTAATACTAAGGTATTCATAACTTTCTGCAGACCACAAAGCAGTACCACTGGAGGTGGGCATAGAACATTACTTAGGAAACAGACTTTGCAGGACTGCTGTGCCAAACCTAGCATCACTTCGACTGGAAATCCAGATTGTAATGCTTTGTAAAGGAGTGTACTGTCTTCCGGGTAACTACTTTACAGATATCAACCAGTGGAACATCCCTTGTAGCTGGCAGAGTAGCAGCTGTTCCCCCGGTGGAATGCGTCCTCAACCCTGTTGGGGGCTCCCTACCAGCTTTTGTATAGCACAATTGAATACACTGGACTATCCAGTGAGAAACAGATCTCTTAGAAGCTGAATTACCTTTTCCCACATCCCCACAGGTCAGAAGAAAAAATTACTCACCTTAGTAATGTTGTTTCTTCTAATGGAGTCTTGCTATATTATGACATATGCAGTGAGTCCCAACCTTCGAACTGCTCCAGAGGTGAAAGAGTTAACTTTCCATGCCAGGCATGGAACTTTGAGCACGAGCTCGGTTAAAAACTCACTCTGTTCTTCAAACTCAAACTGTCAGATCTTCTGAGCAAAACTCACTAAGGTTCTGTGTGGAAGCTGTAAACCTACACTAGCTAACTGGCTACTAAATATAGAACACATTTTGGTCCCAAAACAAAGACTCAAGTTAGGGGATCCAAAAATGAAAACATAACACCCAAACACCCCAAAAAGGAGGGGTGAAAACAAGGTGGGCATCTACTATGCCACTCACTGCACTGCCCACCCATCCCAAAAGCAGAGGTTCTGAGAGGCAGGCAGGGGGTCATAATATAGCAAGACTCTATTAGAAGAAACAACATTACTAAGGTGAGTATTTTTCTTCAAACAACATGAAGTCTTGCTATATTATGACATATGCAGACTACACAGCAGTACCTCCATGGAGGAGGGACAGAACCTACTTAGGAAATAGGCTCTGAAGCACAGCTGTGTGAAACCGAGCATCACTCCTAGCCTGGATGTCCAGGGAGTAATGCTTGGTAAAAGTGTGAACTGTTTTCCAGGTAGCTGCTTGACATATCTCTAGGATAGGGATGTCCCTGGCAGCAGCCAGAGACGCAGCTGTACCTCTGGTAGAGTGAGCCCTCAGGCCTGAGGGAGGAACCTTACCCAGTTTTTCATAGCAAAATTGGATACAAGAGACAATCCACCTGGCAATGGATCTTTTAGTGGCAGGTTTCCCTTTACCAACCTCACCATAAGTGAGGAACAGTTGGAGGGAGTCAAACCTGTGACCCTTGGTACGTTCTATGTAGTAACTAAGGGCTCTTCTCCTCCTCCTCTCGCCAGAGGAGGAGGAATGGTCTCAGTGAAGTACACAGGGAGAGACATAGATTGATTAAGGTGGAAGTCTGAAACCACCTTAGGCAAGAACTTTCTGTTAGTCCTGAGGACCACCTTATCTCTATGAAAGGAGATAAAATCAGGCTCCACTGACAATGCTTGTAATTCACTTATGCGCCTGGCAGAAGTGGTGGCTACCAAAAACACAGTTTTCCAAGTCAAGTACTTAAGCTCTGCTGAAGACAAGGGCTCAAAAGGGGGTTGCATAAGCTGGGCAATGCAAATATTAAGATCCCAGGCAGGGGCAGGGTCCCTGAATGGAGGGTTGGTGTGAAGCAACCCCTTGAAATACTTGGAGAATACAGGAATAGCTGAAAGAGAAGAGGGTTTACCTACTGATAAGAAAGCAGACACGACTGCCAGGTGCACTTTTAAGGTAGCTGGTCTCAGCCCCAAAGTATTCAAATGCGCCATATAATCCAGGACTGTGGGTAAGTCAGCAGATTCTGGGGAAATATGCTTGCCAGAGCACCATATGGAAAATCTCTTCCATTTGGAATTATAAGTAGCCCTGGTGGAAGGCTTCCTAGAAGCCTTCAAGATATCCAATACACCTTGGGAGAGGTGTAGGTCAGCAGATTCTAACTCTTCAAGAGCCAGGCCTTGAGATTGAGAGATTTGAGATTCGGGTACCAAACTCTCCCCTGAGCACAGGTTAACAGGTTGTGATTCCTGGGAAGACACAGGGGAAGGTGGACTGCTAAGGACATAAGGAGTGGGTACCAGGGCTGTCTGGCCCAATCTGGAGCAGTCAGGATCATCTTGCAGGGTTGAGATCTGATTCTGACTAGCACCTTGAACAGAAGAGGGAAGGGGGGGAAAGCATAGAGAAACTTCCCTTCCCAACTGAGAAGGAAAGCATCCAGAGGGACTGAGCCCAACACTGGGGGCCTGCAGCAAAAAAGGGGAAGTTGGTGATTGTCTGGGGCTGCAAAAAGATCTATCTGCGGGGTGCCCCATCTGGCAAATACTACCTCCAGTACTAGGGGATTCAGTGACCATTCGTGATGGCCCTGGGAAATCCTGCTGAGAGCATCTGCCAGGACATTGTCCTTGCCTGGGAGGTGAACTGCCATAAGGGAGGTGTTCAGAGAATAAGCCAGAGACCACAACTTCATTGCTTTGGTGCACAAGGCCGTAGACTGAGTGCCTCCTTGCTTGTTGATGTACCACATTGTAGTGGTGGTGTCTGTTCTGACCTGTACCACTTTGTTCGAACAGATGTGGAAAAAACTTGAAGTGCTAGAAAAACTGCTCTGAGTTCCAACAGATTGATGTGGAGCAGAGATTCCTGAGGGACCACAATCCCTGGCAGTGAGGTCGCCCATGTGAGCTCCCACCCCAAGAGGGATGCATCTGTAGTAAGGATTAAGGAGTGAGACTGAGGGGTGAAGGGGACCCCCTGTCTCAGATTGCTCTGGTCCTGCCACCACTGAAGGGCTTGGATCAGGGTTCGAGTCACTGGGATCAATTTGGTTAGAGGGTCTCTCCTTTGAGACCAAAAGGCACTCAAATGGAACTGGATGTCCCTCATCTGAAATCTTGCTCCCTGCACTACTGCTGTAGAAGCAGCCATGTGCCCCAGGAGCTGCAGAAAATGCCTTGCTGGTCCAGAGACCTGCAGGGTGAAAGAGGAGGCCAGAGAGACCAGGGTCCTTGCTCTTTCCAGAGGAAGGAAGACTCTGGTCTCTTTTGTGTTCAGTTCTGTACCTATGAAGGCGAGAAGCTGGACAGGCTCTAGAACTGACTTTGGAAGATTGAGAAGGAAACCTAGAGATGTGAGCAGCTGCTGAGTTACCTGAAGGTGTAGTTTGACTTGGTCTGGAGACTGGCCTACTATGAGCAAGTTGTCCAGGTAAGGAAAGATGGCAATCTTTTGCCTTCTTAAGTGGGCAACTGCTACTGCCAGGCATTTTGTGAATACCCTCGGGGCAGAGGTGAGGCCGAAGGGCATTGCTCTGAACTGGTAAGAGGGCAGTTCGAATCTGAGGTACTTTCGATGGGAGCTTCTGATAAGAACATAGAAGTAGGCATCCTTGAGGTCCAGGGACGCTAGCCAGTCCCCTGGCCTTAGAGAGGGTTAAATAATTCTCAGAGTCACCATTTTGAATTTTGGTTTTAAAAGGTGCTTGTTTAGGTATCTGGGATCCAGGATGGGTCGCCATTCTCCTGTCTTTTTTGGGGTAAGGAAGTACCTGGAGTACAACCCTTTGCCCTGGTGTAGGGGTGGAACCCTTTCCACAGCTCTGAGAGCCAGGAGGGTAGAAACTTCTGTTTCTAGGGCAAGTGCCTCTGATGGATTTGCAGGTGGAAAAGACCTGGTTCTCATCTTTGGAAATTTTTTGAAGCTGAGAACCAGTCCCTGGCTTACTACTTCCAGGACCCACTTGTCTGATGTTAAAGACTTCCAGTCCTGGACAAAGTAAGCCAGCCTGCCCCCTACAGGTAGTGGAGAATTGGCCCTGGCCACCCCATCAGGCTGTCTGCTTGGCAGGGGCTTTAGGCTGAGGGGTGGAAGCAGGTCTGCTTGTACCCTGTCTGCCTCTCCCTCTAAAGAACCCCCTCTGGGCATAAGCTGAAGAGGAGGCCTGGGCTTGGTAAAAAGGCCTATGAAAAGGTCTGCCCCTGCCCCTGGAAGGCTGCCTTTGAGGAGTGGCCTGCCTTTCCTTGGCCTGTGCACTCCTATAGGTGGTCCTATACTCATCCATTTTCTTCATGTAATTCTCTGTCTGCTCCCCAAACAGAGAATTACCCACAACAGGAAAATCCATGGCCTTAGTCTGGGTATCCTATGACAGGCTAGTACATCTGAGCCAAGCCATTCTGCGAAGTGCCACAGATGTAGCCATGACTCTTGATGACACATCATTAGAGCCCACTGCAGCATGGAACTGCACCTTGGATGCCTCAATACCATCAGCAGCTACCTGCTCCAGCTCCTTGGCAAGCTGGCCAGGGACCTGTTTTGCTAGAGCCATAACAGTATCCCATCTGGATTTCTGATATCTAGCAACATAAGCCATATAATTTGCCTGTCTGAGTCCCAAGGATGCTGCCATGTACTGTTTCTTTGCCATGACATCAATCCTCCTGGAGTCCTTGTCAGGGGGGTGTGAAGCCAAGGGAATATTTGCCTTGTCACAGGCTGCAGCCTGCACTACCCCAACATGGCTGCATTGTTGTGTAAGGAACTCCGTATCAGAGCCTGACAATGTGTACCTCTTGTCCATTCTTTTATCCACAGGAGGTACAGTGTGAGGAGTTTTTAGAATTTTTACTGTCTGTTTCCCAAAAGATTTATGCAAAGGAATAGACAGTCTCCTAGACTCTGGGATATCCATCATTTCTACATAGTCAGGCTCCTCTTGATCATCCACAGCTTCCTCCATAGGGAGCTGGAGGGTTTCAGCCACTTTTTTATAAAACATAAAATGAGAGGGGGACTCAGAAAGCCTAGGGGGAGACACTCCTGAAGGTCTGTCTGGGGAGATGTCCGGTTCAATGGGCACATCCAGACTTTCAAATCCACATTCACTCTCCTCATACTCCTCTTCCCCCTCCTCCAGTTCATAAAATTCCTCTAAATCATATTCTTGAACCGGTGGAACTGACCAACCTGACGCTTACCTGATGGTGCCGGTTCGGTCGGAACCGAGGAAAGCGACTGACAATTTTAATCGCTTTGGCTATTTCTTCAGCGTGTGAGATGGAAATTTTGGCTCCACACCTGCTGATTTTCTAGTCCTTTTGCTGGAACCGACTCTCCAGTCGGCTCTCCTTGCCCGGTCTCGCCCTGGTCAGAGGGCACTCCCTCCGGTTGATTACTGAACCGGCTTGCCATCCGGGTCAGCGGACTTCTTGGCCTTTTTCCTGGAGCCTACTCAACTCTTATCCAGCGAAGGCGGGAAAATTTTGCAAATCTGGCAGTCTGCATTGAGGTGGTCAAACCCCAGACAATAAACACAGGTGGTGTGGGGGTCAGCCTTGGCAAAGGCTTCACCACAAACACTGCAGTGTTGAATCCCAGTGGGCCTGGTTTCTCAGACATAGTGCCAGCCTAACCAAAACTTGCCCGTTTATGGCAATCCGCCAAGCAAGACTCTCTTATCGGTTCCCAACCGTGTCACGGATCGTGGAAAAAAACGTAATGAAATCCGTTTTTTTTTAGAACCGATAAGAACCGGGAACCGCACTCTAAAGACAGATTTAATGTATTTACAATCAACCTGATCGGTTCAAACCGAACCGATAATACCGTTACAGTTCCACACAGAAAATAAATGTAAAACCTATCTAGTACTTACATATACCACAGACAGAGTTTGAAAACCGACTGTCTGGTTTAAATTAGGTTAAAACGAAAAATTAATACTTTAACTGACAAAATGAACCGAGCAGAAGGAGAAATCTCTGGAGCGACTGTTCAGTGAGGCAGAGTAAAGAATCTGACAGTTTGAGTTTGAAGAACAGACAGAGTTTTCAACCGAGCTTGTGCTCAAAGTTCCATGCCTGGCATGGAAAGTTAACTCTTTCACCTCCGGAGCAGTTCGAAGGTTGGTACTCACTGCATATGTCATATTATAGCAAGACTTCATGTTGTTTGAAACAACTGTTTCCTGTCCTGCCTATGGTCCTTAGTGGCTGTAATATAATAACTGCGAGCTCACTTTACATCCAAACTATGAAGTCTTCTTTCACCAGAAGTAGAATGCTCAGTGAAGAAGACAGGTAGGGTAATGGATGGGTTAAAGTGAAAATCAGAAACTACCTTTGGTGGGGATTTTCTATTTGTTCTCAAAGCTACCTTATCTCTGTGAAAAGAGATACAATCCTGCTGTACAGAGAGAGCCTGGAACTCACTTATTAATCTTGCAGAAGTCATTGCCACTAGAAAAACTGTTTTCCAAGTGACATATTTAAGTTGAGCTGTAGTCATAGGTTCAAAGGGATGCCCCATGAACTTGGCTATACAAACATTAAGTTCCCATGCTGGCACAGGTGCCCTGTGAGGAGGGTGCAAATGGGCCAAACCCTTGAATAACCTTCTAAAAATGGGATCTGAAGCTAGTGATACCCTTGCACCAGCAGAAAAGTAAGCAGACAATGCTGCAAGGTGTACCTTGAGTGAACTGGGTTGTAGACCCAGAGAATGTAAATGAGAACGGTAATCCAAAACAGCTGGGACCTCAGCCTGTAATGGAATCAAATCTTTAGTCGAACACCAAATTGAAAACCTTTTCCATTTTTAAGAATAAGTTTTCTTAGTAGAGGGTTTCCTATAATCTCTCAAAATGTGAAGCACTGATTCAAAGAGTTGCAAGTCAGCATATTCTAGTTTCCCAGGAACCAAGCTTTGAGGTTGAGGGACTTGAGGTTTGGGTATAACCGGGTCCCCTGGTTGGAGGTCAACAGATTGTGCCTCAGAGAGAGAGTCGTATCGGACTGGCCACAGACATGAAGAGCATTAGAGAGTACCATGGCCGCCTGGGCCAGTCCGGGGCTATTAGAATTAAAGCTGTTGAGTGGGACCTGAGCTTGAGTAACACTGAAAACCGGGAGGGAAAGCATACAGGAACCTCCCTGACCAATCTAGAGTCAGGGCATCCAGGGGCAAAGTACCCTGATCTGGTGGCCTGCAGCAGTACTAAGTCAAATGGTGGTTCTGGTGAGATGCGAACAAGTCCACCTCTGGAGTGCCCCACCTTCGGAAAATTATTTCTACCACCTGTTTGTTCAGAGTCCATTCGTGATGGGCCTGGCAGATTCAACTTAAGGCATCTCCCAAGGTATTGTCCTTTCCTGGTAGATGGGTTGCCTGCAGGGAGATTCCCAAAGAATACGCCAGGGTCCAAATTTTCATGGCCTCTGTGCAAAGGGGCCCTGACCTGGTGCCTCCCTGTTTGCTGATGTAGTACATTGTGGTGGTATTGTCTGTTCTGACCTGTACCACCTTTGACTGTACCAGCCCTGAAAAGGTTTTTAGAGCCAGAAAAACAGCCCTCAGTTCCAGCAAGTTTATGTGCCGGAGGGACTCTGTGGTTGACCACATACCCTGCGTTGTATGGTCTCCCAAGTGGGCGCCCCAGCCCAGTAGGGATGCATCTATTGTGAGAACAACTGAGGGGTATTCTTTCTGAAAGGGAACACCTTCCCTCAAATTGGGTACTTCCTTCCACCACTGCAAAGCTTGCAGCAAAGTTCTTGTGACCAGAATGGGTTTTGAAAGATAATCTTTTCTTTGACTCCAGTGAGCCCTGAGGTGGAACTGAATGTCCCTCATTTGAAACCTTGAATCCAGTAGTGTGGCTGTGGATGCAGCCATATGACCCAGAAGTTGCAAGAACTGTCTTGCAGGCTTGCTCCTGTTCAAGATGAAGGAATCTGCCACTAGCTGAAGATTTCTGATCCTATCCATAAGGAGTCAGGCGCTGCCCTTCCCTGCAGGGTGTCTATCTCTGCCCCTATAAACTGCAAGTTTTGAGCAGGAGTTAGGACTGACTTTTTGAGATGGATAATTAACCCCAAGGATTCCAGCAGGCCTTGGGTAAGGATTAGATACTGAGTGACCTGTTGTGGTGACTTGCTCACCACCAGCCAATCGTCCAAATATGAAAAAAATGTCACACCCTGTTTTCGAAGGTGTGCTACCATTGGTGCTAGGCACTTTGTTATCACCCTTGGAGCCGAAGAAAGGCCAAAAGGCAGGGTTGAAAATTGGTAGTGACCTGAAGGGAGTTTGAATTTGAGATATTTTCTGTGAGACTCCCTTATGGGAATGTGAAAATAGGCATCTTTTAAGTCCAGTGATGTCAACCAATCCCCTTTCTGGATTGCTGGCAAACTCAATACCAAAATTACCATTCTGAACTTTGGCTTTTTCAGATGCCTGTATAGGGCTCTGAGATCCAATATAAGCTGCTATGCCCCACTTTTCTTTGTGGTGAGGAAGTATCTAGAGTAAAAGACCCTTCCTCTCAGTGGGCCTGGGACAGGTTCCACTGCTTTAAAAAGTAACAGTTTCTGGACCTCTGCCTCCAGCAGATTCTTTTCTGCCAGAGAAGGTGCACTGAAACCCCTGGCTGCTAGAGGAGGAAGGGATTTGAAAGCCAGAGACAGACCCTGACCCACTACCTCCAGGACTGACTTGTCTGTGGTGATGTTCAGCCAAGCCTGGGGGAAGTGGGAAAGTCTGCCCCTGACAGGGAGTGAGGAGGCAGCCTGTACTTCAGGGGTCTGCTTGTCTTGGGGAGGAAGCTGTGCTTGAGCTCCATGCCTAGAACCTCTTCAACCCCTGCCCCTAAGGTACCCATGCTGTGGATACTGTTGGTACTGGGGTGTGGCCACTGGCTGGAAAAAGGGCTTGGTGTGGAAGGACCTGCCCCAGGCCTCCCCTTCCATAAGGCCTGGTGGATGGAGAAGCTCTCTCTCTACTAGAGTTGCTTCTGTAAGTGGCCATATACTCATCCACTTTCTTCATGTATGCCACTGTAGATTCTCCGAAAAAGAGCATTTCCCTCTAAAGGAAAATCCAGGGCCTTAGATTGTGTATCAGCAATGAGATTTGTGGTCCTGAGCAAGGCAAATCTCCTCTGGACTACCGTATTTGTCATCCATCTGGCTGCAGTGTCGTTGGTATCAGCAGCCATCTGGAATTGGTACTTAGCTGCCTCTCGACCAAACCTAGCTGTTTCCACTAAGTCATCAGATAGGGGTGAGGGAGCTTTCTGAGAAATGGCCAAAACTGAATGCCACAGGGACTTCTGGTACTGGGCAGCACAGGCCTGAAAGTTAGCCTGTCATATGGCTAGGGAGGCTGACAGGTATCCTTTCCTAGCCATACTATCTATTTTCCTAGAGTCCTTATCTAGTGGATGGGACGTCAGAGGGACTCTAGCCTTATCACAGGCTGCTTGCTGAATGACCCCTTGGTGATCTGGATGGGAAAAAGGAACTCTGCCCCTTCCCTCTCCAACTGATATTTCTTGTCCATCCTCTTATCCAGAAAGGGACATAATTTGGGCTTTGCAACAAGTTAGAGCATCTTTCTTACAATAATTTATTGACTGGGAGGAGGGCGGCTTTGGTGGGAGTCAAACCCATCATCTCCAGATACTCCATTTCCTCCTCATCTTCCACTTCTTCCCTTGTGGAGATGTCAAGGGTATGAGCCATTTTACTCATGAAAGTGAAGTGAGAAGAAAAATCTTCAGATGTCCTAGGAGGTGAACCAAAATCTTGTTCCAGGGATACCTTGGGTAATATGGGTTCCCCTTCATCCTCCTCATACTCACTGTATTCCTCCTCTTCCATAGGGGAATTCTGCCAGGCTGTCCTGCTGGAACAGGTGGTTGCTGAGCAGGGGCACTAAACCCTGCAAAGCCTGAATGACTTTAAAAGCCTGTGCGATTTCCTGAGGAGTAGGAATGATAGTAGCAGATACAGAAGTCCCCTGATGAGTATTTGGGGGTTCTGTATGCTCAGCTTACGTGCTTTTTTAGAGGGAATCGGGAGCCAGCTGTTCAGAAATCCTCTAGGTAGCTTTACCACCCGTATCAGGGGTGGAAATAGCAACAGATGTGGGTTCAGCCACAATAACAGAGGGTATCGGCTGGTCAGAGCCAGAGGGACCCTTGGGGAGCTTCTTTTTCAGCCGTTCCAGGCGTTTTTCAATATTTTTTTCAGGGAAAGTCAGGCAGATTTGACAATCCTCTTTAAGATGCTCATATCCCAGACAAGCCAGACACATAGTGTGCTTATCTGCCTTTGCAAAAACGTCCCCACATTGTGTACAATTTTTAAAACTGGGCTCACCGGTCTTTTTCTTTGCTTTTTCTGCCATTGAACTGGTAAAAAGAGAACCACAAAGTAAGAAAGATTAAAATAATAACAATTGCAGTCAGTTCTGGAACTGAAAAGGAACCGGAGGAACCGAACCGATAGAGAAATTTGGAATTGGTACTAGCAGTTCAGTAACCAAAAAATACAGGTTACTCACCTGTAACAGAAGTTCTAGGAATGGTATATGTTGTTCATCCACACTGTCTGGCAGGTTCCTTGCCGCTTTAAATCTTGCCGGAAGGTCTTCAAGCTGGCTCCTCCCACCCACCCGGGTGGTAAAACTCTCCGCTCCACCCCATGACGCTAGATCTAGCCCGCTGGCAGCCAGGTTGAAGGTCGAAGCCGGGAGGTCAGGGAATATGGGATGAACAACATATACCATTCCTAGAACTCCTGTTACAGGTGAGTAACCTGTATTCTAGGACATGGATATGTTGTTCATCCACATTGTCTGGCAGACTCCTAGCAGTTCTCCGGGAGGAGGGAGGCAAGGCCACTACCCCTACTTAGGAAATAATGACTGAGAACCAAGCCCCAAACCAGCATCCCAGCGTGACTCAAGGTCGATGTGGTAGTGGGTGATGAAGGTGTGCTGACCAGGTAGCAGCCCTGCAGATTTCCTGATAGGGATGTCCCTGGAAGCAGCCACCGATGCAGCGGTATGGCGGTTAGAATGAGCTCTTATCCTCTGGGAGGCTCCATGCCCGCCAACCTATAGCAGAGATCTATGCGGAGGAGACCCACCTGCCTATCGGTCCGCTAGCTGCAGGTCTGCCAGGTGCGGCTTCAGCGTGGGTGACAAACAGCTGTGAACCTCTCCCGAACTTCAGCCGTCCGCCTCCTTATACAAGCGAGCGCCTTCTAGGGTTCAAAGTATGGAGCCTATACCGGCCTCCGGAGGTGTGATTGGGGTAGAACACCGCAGAGTCAACACCTGGTTAAGGTGAAACTCCGACACCACCTTCGGAAGGAATTTCAGGTGGGGGCGCAGGACAACCTTGTCCCTGTGGAAGACCAGATAAGGAGACTCGATGGAAAGCGCCTGGAGCTCTCCCATCCTTCTGGCTGACGTGATAGCCACCAAGAAGGTGGTCTTCCACGACAGGTGGGAGATATCGCACCTGTGCATGGGTTCGAATGGCCTGCCCATGAGCTTAGCCAATACCAGTAGTAGATCCTATGGAGGTGGAGGTTCTCGCACTGGAGGGGATATGTGATCAAGGCCTTTGAGAAAGCGCCCGACCACCTTCTCCTGCGCCACCGACTGCTTCCCGGCCCGCGCCCGGTAAGCAGAGATGGCTGCCAGGTGCACCTTAAGGGTCGTCGACCGAAGCCCTTGCTGAGAAAGGGACCACAGGTAGTCCAGAATGCTTGCCAAGGAACAGGAGAAAGGGTCGAGGCTCTTGCCCTGACACCAAATGGAAAATCTCTTCCATTTGAAAGCGTAGCATTTTCTGGTCGACTCCTTACGGGATGCCTCCACGACGTTGAGGACCTCGTCGGAAAGACCCAAGGCCTGGAAATTTAGCCACTCAGGAACCAGGCCGTCAGGTGCAGGGATTGAAGGTCCAGATGGAATACCTTCCCCTGACTGACTGAGATCAGGTCCAGGCGGGCTGGAAGCCGCCGGAGCCTGGAGCTGAGACTGAGGAGATCTGGATACCAGAACTGACGGGCCAGTCTGGGGCTACTAGAATACCTGCGCCTTGTCCCTCCTCACCTTGGAGAAGCATCTGGATCAAGGGAAATGGGGAAAGGCGCAGAAGAGGGTCTGGGGTCCACGGCCTCGAAGGCATCCCTGCAGCGAGCCCTGCTGAGGGGGGTCATGAACAGTCTCAGCTTCGCATTCTCCCTGGATGCAAACAGGTCCGCCTGAGGTGTGCTCCAGAGGGAGAAGAGATCTTGTACTACCTCTGGCAGGAGAGACCACTCGTGAGACACAGCCCCTATCCGGCTTAGGGCATCGGCCAGGGTGATGGAGGCTCCTGCCACGTGAATGGCAAGGAGATCCGCCTCCAGGCTGCACACGAGTGACCAAATGCGGAGAGCTTCCCTGCACAGAGGCATGGAGCGCGTCCCGCCTGGCGGTTTAGATAGTACATGGTTGTGGTATTGTCCGTCTGGACCTGAACCACTTGACCTCGTAGAAACGGAGAGAAGGTGGTGAGGGCTAGACGAACCGCTCGAAGCTCCAGCAGGTTGATGTGGCATCGGGACTCTCGAGGGGACCAGAGGCCGTGCGCTCTGTGCTCCCCCAGATGGGCACCCCAACCCATCAGAGAGGCATCGGTCGATAGGGAGACCATCGGCTTGGGGCGGACAAACGGGATGCCCTCCTGCAGATGTGCTAGAACGGTCCACCACTGGAGAGTGTTCCACATCCCCTGGGTCACTGTCACTAGCTGATCCAATGGATCGAAGCGCTCTGACAACTGGCTGGCCAGTCCCCATTGAAGGGGATGCATGTACCAGTGGGCCCAATGGACCACGCTGGTGCAGGCCGCCATGAGGCCCAGGAGGCGTAAGAAGTCCCAGGCAGGGCGCGATTGCCCAACCAGAAATGAATGGGCAAAGGAGGAAAGAACCTCGGCCCTGTCTGCCGGGAGCCGTGCTCTGGCTCGAAAAGAGACGATCTCTGCCCCGATGAAATGTATCGCCTGCTTTGGCACGAGTTCCGACTTGGCCTCGCTGATGAGGAGGCCAATCTGAGAGCAAACCTGGAGGGCCAGATCTCTGGACCGCTCCACCTCCACTCTGGAGAGGGCTGCAATCAGCCAGTCGTCCAGGTAGGGGTACACCCGGACCCTTCGGCGCTGCAGGAATGCTGTCACCACTACCATGCATTTGGTGAAGACCCTGGGAGCTAGGGAGAGGCCGAAGGGCATGGCCCAGAACTCGTAAAGGGATCCCTCTGCTCTGAAGCGGAGGAATCTCTGATGAGACGGATGGATTGGGACGTGAAAGAATGCGTCCTCGAGGTCCAGGGAAAAGAACCACATGCCTCGTTCCAAGGATGGTATTATCTGAGCCAGAGTGACCATCCTGAAGGTCCGAGACCTTACGAACCTGTTCAGGTCATGCAGGTCGAGAATGGGGCGCCAGCCCCCCGTCCGTTTTGGGACCAGGAAATACCTGGACACAAACCCCGGGTCTGGAGAAGGATCCGCCACCTTCCTGATCACCTTTTTCGAGGAGCAGGACAATATCAAGCATGCGGGCCACAGCAAGGCTAAGTGGACCTCGTGGCCCCTGAGGGCGACGGCTCGAAAGGGTGGGGTCTGCTCGAACTCCAGAGGCAGGCCCTTTCCTACCACCTCCAACACTCAGCGGTCCATGCTGATAGCGGACCAGGCGGAAAGGAAGTGGCGGAGCTGTCCCCCCATGGGGGGAACCCTGGGGGTGACACCCCTCAACCCATCACTGGGCAGGCTTGGAGGAGGGACCTCCTGGGCCTTTACCTCCCTGCTTCCTGTTGGAGGAAGCCGCAGGCTTGGGTTTGGGATGCCAAGCGCGAGCCTGCTGGCCCTGATGCTGGTGCTGCTTGGGACGACAGTAGAGGCGCGAAGGACGAAAGGGCTTTGCTGCTGCTGACAGCGGCCTTGTCCTTCTGGTGGAGGTGACAGAGTCCAGGGTGGCATTGGACTTTTCGATCCACTGGAGGTGACCTTCTACTCCAGGGCCGAAGAGGTCGGTCCCCAAGAAGGCGACATCCGCCAACTTGTGCTGGGTATCCGCCGTAAAGGTGGATATCCTCAGTCATGCTCTGCGGCGCATGGCCACTGTGGCTGCAACCGATCTGGCACAGGAGTCCCCTATGTCCAGAGCTGTTTGGAGCTGCTGCTTCGCCACCGCCCTACTTGTCCTGACCTGCTGGACCGTGGGTCTGCAGGTCGGCCGAGACGAGGGATCACCTCAACCAGGAGCCCATGAGGGCGGGGAGAGTGTGCCATCAGCACAGCCGAGTTGGCCTGGTGGAGGCCAAGGGAGGACGCAGCGCACACTCTTGCGCCCGCGAGTCCAGCCTTGACCTTTGTCGGGGCTTGTCTACATCCCTGAAGCGCCCTGGACGCCAGAAAACGCTGTCGGTGACCACCAACCTCGGCAGAGGGTGCTCCAAACCCGCAAAGAGCCGAGGGACCGTGATACTCTCCTGGCCATCCAGGCCGAGGGCGAGGACAGGAAGCAGGCCGCTGCCAGAGTTGGCAAGGCTACACACAATGGCCTCCAGCCACAGGAAAGGCCTCGGGGTGAATCCTCAGTCCAGTATCTCTCAGGGACATTGGCCTGCTTGGAATGGGCTCGAGCTGCATCCCAGTGGACCTCAGATGAGCCAAGCAGACTCATAAAGGACGATGGGCTTTCGTCCAGTGACTGGCCCCCAGAGGGCTCCAGGTCAACTTGCCTGGAGAAAGTACAGTTACGTAAGAACTTACCGTAACAGTAGATCTTCGAGAACAGCTCTTGCAGCAGGTGACACCATTAGGACTGAAGCCGGCAGGCATCAGGACCTCACGGAAAATTCTAGCTAGCTATCTTCAGCGGGACCGCCTCGACGCCGGTTCCCGCCCCACGCCAGGCGAGTACATAAGGGGCGGTCCTGCCAGATTCCCCAGTTCTCCCACCGGAGACTCCGGCGTAGGCTGACATCAAAATGGGAGAGCCAGGATCCACCACAGAAGACAAATGGGAAAATCCCTGTTAACAAAGGCTTAAGCCATGCCTCCAAGGGGAAGGTGTGGTAGTTTGTTGCAAGAGCTGTTCTCAAGATCTACTGTTACGTAAGTTCTTACATAACTGTACTATCTTACTCAGACACAGCTCTTGGCAGGTTACACCATTAGACTGATTCCCAAGCAGTAGCGCTTGCAAACACTCTGGGAGGAGGAAATTAGAAAGAACGTCTCCAGGTCCTGAATTCAGGACAGGAGACCCTAGCACCGCTTAGGTCAAGCCTGCCTCACTGGTGGAAGGGTGTCCAGGCTATAATGCCTGATAAAGGTATGTACAGACTCCAAGTGGCTGCAGCAGAAATGGCAGAGGGGAGACGTCAAGTGTTGTGAAGGAGGTGGCCACACCCCTAGTGGAATGGCCCCGACTGATCCTGGGAGGGGCTTTCGCTTGATATCATAACAGATGAGATGCACTGGACAAGCCAGCGAGACACGGACTGTTTGGATACTGGTTGGCCCATCATCCTTCAGTAAAGGAAACGAGGTGCTGTTCAAGCACGGTTGCTTAGTTCTGCTCAGGTAGTACCTAAGCTGCAGTGAACATCCAGGGTGTGAAGCAGCGCTCCCCTATTAGAATAATTAGGAAGTAGACCGCAGGTCAATATCCTGATTGAGAGTGAGTGGAAACCACTCTTGGCAAGAATTTAGGATTCATCCTCAGGAATACTCTGTCCCGTGGAAAATTAAATAAGGCTCTTGCACACGAGAGCTTGAAGCTCGGAACACTCTCGCTGACGAATAGCAACTAAAAACTATGTTTTCCACGACAGAAAACACAGCTCGCAATCCGCGGCAGGCTCAAAGGGGGGGAGCGTGAGTTGCTCCAGGACAAAGAGCAAATCCCATGGAGGCACTGGGTCCTTAATGGGCGGCCTAAGATGTAACACCCCTCTCAAGAATTCTCGACAGGCATCTAATTGTGCCACTGTGTGCTGTCCCACCAGGAGGTGATAAGCTGAAATGGCACAGAGGTGCACCTTAATAGAGGAGTAGCAAGAAACAAACGGAAAAGGGAGAGCAGGTACTTTAACATCAAGCCACCGACAACCTAAAGGGGAAAGGCCAGGTTATGCATCATAGACAAAAACGGTGCCATTTCATGGCGACGTCGAGATGCGTTGGCCGGCTTTCTGGCTGCAGAAAGAACTTCCCGCAACCTCATTGCGACCCCGTGACGCAAGATGGCTGTGTCTCTAGGAGCCATGCATGCAGGTTCAGTGAGCGAAGTCCGGTGACCAGTGAACCTCCTCCTGAGACAAGAGATGGGAGCTGAATGGCAACGGGAGCAGAGGTTCCCGGATAGCTGAATTAGCAAAGGAACCAGATCTGTCTGGGCCAGAAAGGGCCACCAGGATCATTGTTGCATGCTCCCAGCAGTTTGAGAAGAACCTCTGGATCAACGGGAAGGGAGGGAAAGCGAGAGGAATCTGTCCGCCCAGAAGAGGGACAACGCTGCCTCGCCAGAAAACACCAGGCCCTGGATCTAGCGAGCAAAATTGGGCAGTTTTATGCTGATGGGGAAGCTAACAAGTCCAATTCTGGAAGTTCCCCATCAAGAAACAGATCCTCTGCTACCTCCTGGAAGAAGTTCCTACTGTGGACTCTGGCCTGGGAGCGACTCAGACCGCCTGCAATTGTGTTGTCCACCCCGGAACATGTACTGTGATCAGGTTCGCGCTGTGTCGGATTACCCAATCCCACACCTCACATGGCCTTCCTGCAAAGGGGTAAGAGGTGCGCCTACTTGTTTGTTGAGGTAATACATCACCGCTGTTGTCTGTCTGAAGCAGGAGGAGAGTACTCGGCGGATCTCTGACTGAAATGCCTGCAGGGCAAAGGACCGCCTCTCATCTCTAGGACGCTGATATGGAGGTGGGCCTCCAGAGGTCCACGCTCCTCGGACTTCACCCGCTCCAGGTGTGCTCCCACCCTAGACCTGAGGTGTCTGTGGTGAGGATTACCTCCGGGACGGCGCTATAAACGGGACTATGAGAGTGTCCCTGGTCTAGCTACTTCACTGTCAGTCCTGAATCACGGTGTTCTGATTCTGACTGGATGCTGCATGTGGTCTTGCCTTTGGTCCCATTGCACCTTGAGCATCCACTGAGTTACCCGATGTGAGCCTGCGAAGGGACAGTAGGAATGGCCGCAGCCATGTGTCCGAAAGCAAGGAAGGACCCGACCTGGCTGGGACGGTCTTGTTCGGTGAAAGCTCCTGATGAGGGATCTGATGCGCCCGATCTGTCATCTGGAAGAAATGCTCTTCCTGAACGGGTGTCCAGTTCTCACGCCTATGAACTGCAGTTTTGCGACGGTACCAGGAGAGACTGGGTTGATTAGGACACCCAGAGATCGAAACAGGTCCTGGGTGCTCTGGATCGCCTGTATAACGCCTCTGGAGGCGGCCATGAGAAGCCAATCGTCCAGGTATCGGAACACATAATGGCCCTGTCTCCTTAGAGACACTGCCACGACTGCCATGCATTTGGTAA
Organism: Neoceratodus forsteri; assembly: GCA_016271365.2. Lineage (NCBI taxonomy): Eukaryota > Metazoa > Chordata > Ceratodontiformes > Ceratodontidae > Neoceratodus > Neoceratodus forsteri. Next base: position 692,769,330 of record CM028129.1, read on the forward strand.
AGACCCTGTGCCGGCGACAGCCCAAATGGAAGGGGCTCGAACTGAAGATGATGGCTTAGAAACTCAAGCAGGAACCTCTTGTGCGCTTGAGTTATAGGGACATGCAGGTAAGCCGCCCTGTATATCTAGAGACGCTTAAAGGCCCTGCTTCAGCATGGGAATAAGACCCGAAGAGTTACCACGCGGAATCTTTGTAGGCGACTGACAAATTGAGGTCGCTGAGGTCCAGAATTGGACGGAGGTCCCTGTCTTCTTTGGAACCAGGAAGAAGTGGAATAGTATCTGTGCCTCTGAGCTTCTGGGACGTACTTATTGCCCTTTGCAGGAGCGCGATACTTTTGTCTGATCAATGACTTGTGCTGACCCGGTACCGGGAGAGCAAAGGAGGCCTCGAGGGTGGCTTTTCCGCGAATTCTATAAAGTGGCCTCTTCCGACCAACTGTAGAACCCACCTGTCGGTGGTTATAGTCTGCCATCCTGCCAGGAAATTCGCAATGCGACCCCTGACCATGACATCCCATTGATCCTGAGGGGCGGGGGCCGGGAAGGAGTCAGGCTGTGGCGGCTGAGGGTCCCGCTGGCTGGACCGGCTTAGGAGTGCGCTGGCTTCGACCTGCGGGTTGTTTTTCCTGGGCTCTGCAAAAACCGGTTCCCCTTTGTTGTGGAACGGGGTAGGACTGTTGTCTCTGCGTCCGTCCATGAAATGGGCTTTGGTTCCTGTGAAAGGAACTAAGCTTGGTCGGTATATGGCCTGAACTGCCTCACCGCCTTTCCCGCCTCTTGGAGTTTGGTAATTATCTTCTGAGGGTTTACCAAACAAAACTTCCTCGAATGGGGCGCCCATGATGTTTTTCTGGACGACGGGTAAAATCGAGACACGGAGCCAAGAGTGCCTCGAGGCATACGCCTGAAGTTGCTGCTCAGGCCGAGGAGTCCGTGGAGTCGTGACGCTGCTTCAGAACTTGGGTTCCCTACGTCCAACCCGTGATGGAGGAGCTGCAACATCTCCTCCTTCTGCTCACCTTCCGCAATTTCAGTCAAGATCCAGACCCTGCTCCCAAGGGCATTTTGGAACCGCACCCATGTGGGTCAAATAATTCAGGATCTGATGCAGGTAGCGGAAGTATACGCGTCCTACCCATGGCGCCCAGCTGCTTGGACTTGGGTCCGTGGCAGGTGCTCAAATGTTGCGTCTCTGGGACTGGTCATGAGAGGCTGTTATGACCACAGAGTCGGCCTGAGGATGCTGAGTCAAGTACTGGTCTTCTTGGAGCCTTGTACAAGCGGTCAGCTTCTCGCATCGCTGGAGTGAATGTGGACACTTCCACGCCTGCCTGGTGACGCCTTCGATGTAAAGTGTCTCACCATGGTGGCACCACCACAGGCTTACGGTCATTCTGTCAAGATACTTGCAAGGCGAGCCTTCGGGTCTAACTCTTCCGCATCCCATCCCATGTTCTCTTAGATTGTCTCATGATATCCGAGAATGAAGGGTCATCCGGAGGAGACTTTGGCAGCTATGTGGATCCGAGAAGGGATGGGAGGGAGATGGGGATCTGGATGTTGAAAACTCTGATCCCGTGTCCTCCGTCAAGGCAAACGGCGGCGTCTTCTGGGTCTCTAGGACTGGGTGACCTAGAAGAGGATCTGGACGGAGGTCTCCTTTTGTCTGGTCTCCCCCTTGGAGGGGTTCTGGGCTCCCGGGGAGGAGGTAACCAGCCTGCAGACCCAGATGGAGAAGGGGGCGCAGGAACCGGAGGAGCAACCGGTGTAGGAGAAGGAGGAGGAGGTGGAAGCGGAGGTGGAGTGGGGACCATGTCCTTTTTGATGATATCCCACCAGTAAGTGAAAAGATCCTTCACCTCTGAAAAAGAAAGGCCCGAAGACGGCCCGGGCGCCGGTGGATGGTCGTCGGGTCCCGGCGTTGGCTCCACAGGGGGCTCGGGTTGTGGCGAGGGTTCCCTGGGAGTCTCAACAGGACCGGGGTCACCCGTCTGGTCCTCGGGCTGAGTTAACTCCTCCTCAGTGATGGTCTCCTGACCGACGTCGGTCGGAGGCATCGGGGTCCTCTTCTACTTTGGAGCGGCGCCGGTCCCCTACCGCATCCGTGATGAGTTGGTTTCGGCTGGCGACGGCCTTCTGACGGACGACGCCTGGGGACTCTGATGAGAGGCCAACGCCGGTCGAATCCGGGCGTGAGTCCAATGGCCTCTAAGTGAGGTGAGCTCCTTGGTCTTCCGGTGGAGAGGAGGAGGCAAGGAAGAGACCTGACGCCGGGTTCAGAATGGCGGAACCCGACTTGTGGTGATGGTGGCGATCCCCCGACTTAGCCAGGGCCTTGGAGGACGAGGAAGGCCTGGGAGTATTGGCTTGAGAAGAGGAGCCTGAAGACTTTCTCACCGCAGCGGGGGGAGGCTGAAAGCTGGCCCGGGAAGGAGAGCGGTCGGACATGGAGCCGGAGCTGCGCGAGTCGGAGGCCCTAGACGGGGACCTGGAAGGGGCCTTCTCCCTATGCTTCTCAGCATGCTTGCGGGCCTTCTGCGAAGAATCCCCCTTGGAAGCCACGGTCTTGAGTTGTTCCTCGAGCAGGAATGCCTGTAGGGCCTTCTGGCGACAGATCCGGTTCTGCTGTTGAAACCCTGGCAAAAGGTGCAGGACCGGGTGTCGTGGTCTGGGCCTAGGCACCGGACACAGGCCGAGTGCGGATCCTTGAATGGGATCTGCTTCCCACAGGCGCACTTCGAGGAGTGACTGGAGGTCGGAGAAGACATCAGAGAAAAAACTGAACGCAGAGAATGAATTTCCCGTAAGAAAACACTTTACCACACGTCGCGAGCTAGAAACTGAATCTGAAGGGTCGAGACATGCAAGTCACATGGGAAAGAACTGGGGAATCTGGGCGGGACCACCCTTATGTACTACGCTTGACGGAGGCGGGACTGACGACAAGGTCCCGCTAAGATAGCTAGCTAGAATTTTTCCATGGGTCCTGATGCCTGCCGGCTTCAGTACTAATGGTGTAACCTGCTGCAAGAGCTGCGCCTCAAGTAAGATCAGGAGGAGTCGCCGGACTCGAGGAGTCTGCAAAGAGCTGCCTAGGGCCTGAGCCACCCTCTACCTGCCAAGGACGGTCGGGAGTGAGAGTGACCGACAACCTGTGGGGCAGGCCTTGAGCTGACTGACAGTCCTTGGTCGGTGCCCCCGATTTCGGTTGTGGAGGCGGAGGTTCCACCACAATTGGTGGGGCAGCAGGTTTCAGCCGAACAACCGGCCCAGGCTTGGGCATCTTGACTGCAGCGAGAGGCTTTTTCGGCAGCTCGGGTGACAGCTACTTGATGGCCGAGGAAGTAGTTTGCACACGAGTCCCGGACAAAGTAACTGCTGCCACATCATTTTCGTAGCGCCGACACAATTTGGCGCCGGCCTCCTCCTCCCGAGGAGGAAGATGAGGACGAAGCGGGCGCCGCTTACCTTGGTGCCGGATCGGAGACCGCCGATGTCGGGCGGATCGGGCTAGACCGAGAAGAGGTCCGAGATCAGATCCTCGTGTGTCCGAGGCGGTCTGGGAGGGAGCGGGGACAACCGCCTCCTCGCCCAGATGCCTTAACTGGGGACTGCTGCACCGATGGCGAGGCAAATCCTCGGTTCCACCGGGGAACTGGCGAAGAAGGGTTGTTGGATTTTACCATTATTAAAATCGGTCCACGGGTCGGAGAAAATCTCATCAGGCCGACGGTTGTCTCGGCCGGCTGACCTGACGGGACGCCGTGAAGCTAGCAGCCTCAGCCGCACTCTAATCAAGTCGACGGTCGGCTGTCCGGGAAGGGGACCTCCCGCCCCACTAACGCAGACGATGGGATCTACCCTTGGGATACTTTTGGACCGAGAGGAATGTCCCGATGGCCCTCTCCTTCATGGAAAGGGAATGGCAAACTCCTTGAACAAAGCAGAATATGAGGTACCCAAAGAGAGCAGGACAAATGCCGCGACCGAGGAGGAGGAAGATGCGGCCTGGGCCGCCTCCTCCTCGAGGGCTTATCATCTGCTTGAGCTGCTCAGCCGAGCCAGCCGCTGAGGTAAGCACCCAACGGGCCTTTCTCGACTTTACCGGCGGGTAGCGCTTCTCGGGGCGCCCAAGCTTCAACTGGGCAGCGCGGTCCTCCAAGACGTTGGTCGCGAACGGACAGCAAGACTCGCAGGCCTGCGGGTCATGTTCTAGACCGAGGCAGTAGACGCACATGGAGTGCGGATCTGTCCTACACATCTTCTGCCCACAAGGGCACCGCTGAAAACCGGGAGTCAATTTGTCCATCGCAGCCGCGAGGGAAAAGGAAGACCGAAGTCTTGAGAATTTTAAAACGAGATTCTGACTTAACCGAAGAGTTAGATCCAGTCTATCACGCAGCGCTAAGGAAGGAACCTGAGCTTCCAAGCGGTAAGGAAGATCTGGCGTCATGGGACGGAGCCGAGAGTTTTACCACCCGGGTGGGTGGGAGGAGCCAGCTTGAAGACCTTCCGGCAAGATTTAAAGCGGCAAGGAACCTGCCAGACAGTGTGGATGAACAACATATCCATGTCCCTAGAAACTATGGTTACAAAAGAAGACTTCTAAACTAAATTTAACAAAATATAAAACAGGTTTTGTGTTGGAAAAACTCTAAAATATATAAAACTAACCCAGTTCCCTCCCAGTTATTCCAAACCGAGAGGAACCGGCCAAAACAATTAAATAACTACAAAACTAAGTTTAGCTAAAGTAAAACAATTAATATAAGACAGCAAATGAAATAGAAATGATACTTATATATATATATTTATAAGTTTCTTCACTTCAGACAGTTGATTGAAGAGCGACACTCCGAGCGACCAGACTGTTCAGGCGGAGAGTAAAATTTGAGGAGGTTTAGAACATTGCCAGTTAGTATAGGGCAGCATTTGAAAAGTTGTCAGGTGCAGACAATTCCATCCCCTGCATATGTTCCATTCTCTCCAGGCAGTCCAACCCTCCAGGCTTACTGCAGAAAGTTATGAATACCTCAGTATTACTGGGGATAGAATTGAAGGTTCTGACGGTTAGGAAAAAAAAAAACCTAATGTATGGGTTTGAACTGTACTTTTTGCTGTACTGTTAAAAAGATGGATGCAAATGTGCTTAATGTCTGAATGCAGCAAGTGTTATTAGAAAATAGTGTGTCCTGGAAACCTGTTTAATAAAACAGGTTCCCTCTTAAAGAGGAGGACATATGTGACAGGGTAGAATAGGACCCTGTCCCATTTGTTTTGGAGAAAGTGTTTAAATGCAAGGATCTGTATTCTTTCCTTTTCTGTCTGGTTTCGCAACCAAATTTTCCTGTGAGACTTTGGACTTGATCAACCTTAACAGTCCTGCAATCCTTTGCCTCTCGCTGTCTCTCAGTTTTCTCTTGCCGTCTTTCTTCCTTGCATATCTATATCTGCTAATATAGAACATATGAGAATCAATGTATGGAAATGTAGCTGATATTGGGATCACTTTTATGGCAAGCCGTTAGGGACATAATTCATAATCTCTGACTGTATAGTAAAACACACACACTATATGGTGAAATACATACATCATATAGTGAAATATACATTATATAGTGAAATACATACACAATGTAGTGAACCACAAACAGTATCTACTGAAATATATACATCGTATAGTGAAATACATATACTGTATACTGAAATACATATATTATATAGTGAAACACATACACTATATAGTAAAATGCTTACATTGCATAGTGAAATACATACACTATCTACTGACATCCACATATTGAGTGCTGAAAATCCACATACACTATATACTGAAACAAATGTACTGAAACATATACACTACCTATTGAGATACATACACTACAAACATCCACATAAACCATCTACTGAAACAAATACTCTATAGATTGTAACACAACTATATATTGAGAAAAAACTGCACACACTATATACTGAAACAAATACGCTATATATTGAAATGCATACACTACACACTGAAAAAACCATATACACGATATACTGAAACAAATACACTATACATTGAAACATCTACACTTTACATTGAAATACATACACTATTGAAATAAATACACTATGCACTGAAAAATCTGCATACACTATATACTGAAACAAATACACTATATATTGAAATACATACACTATTGAAATGCATATACTACACACTGAAAAAAGCACATGCACTATATACTGAAATAAATACACTATATATTGAAACATCTACACTTTATATTGAAATACATACACGATCCGTTTTGAAATAAATATGCACTGAAAAAATCTGCATACACTATATACTGAAACAAATACACTACATGGTGAAACACATACACTATGTATTGAAACACATACACTGTAGACTGAAAAATTCACATACACTATATACTGAAACAAATAAACTATATACTGAAATGGACTACGTTCTGAAATTACCCATCCCCTGCCACTCCCCCATGAATGTCCTACAGCTGAACTCCTTGCCTGTTGCATTCAGTTAGCTGCTAGCTTGATGAGAGGACCTCTAAAACTGCACAGCTGAGGTAAACAAAACAGGGCTTTGTTTTATTCTACTTCTTTATGGGGGTTTTCCTTTTGTTTTGCTTGCACACCTTCAGTCAAATTTCAGACCATTGTGATATGACAAGAAACTTTTAAAACTAATTTAAATGCTGTAGTTTATTCTTTTAAATAAGTGCTGCCTTCATTTACTGTCAGACAACATATTTGTATAGGAAGCTAATACAGGATATTCCTAACATACCTATATACAGTACATAGGGAGCTGCATGCATTTTTCCAAGTTAAATTGTTGATTTGTTTTATGTGTAATTAATTACTGCGTAAGTCCAGCAACTTATCTAAGTTGAATGTTTTGGAAGCACTTCAGGAGCTATGGAAGTGTAAGCCAAAATCATTGCTAGTTTGTACTCTATGGTCTATGTTCTGATTAAGTTTTTATTTTAATGTTTTGTTTAATAAACATTTCTTGGTTAAGAAACAAAAATATATATCTTTGCTGCAATCCCTCAGTATTCAATTCTCATCAGGAGTTTAGCTGGCATATGCTATAATTTGCATTGTTTTACTAAATAACTTTACTGTGAATCCTCACTGGAGGCATGCAGAGTCTGTTTTGGGGTTTGAGCTTCTCAAACTGTTTTATTTCTTTTTTTTCCCCCATAGAGATTTTTATCTCCTTAGTCACCCTGCTACCCCTTTACCCACTGACATCTCCAGCCTAATCACTTACCATCCACAGGACATACTTGCTCTGAGATCCCCCCCCTCCCACACTCACATCCCCCGTGTTGGGGCCAGGAGGGCCATTGACAAGGAGACACATATTCCGATATGAGCAGAGCCTGGTTAGCAGTGCAAAATCTGTGGCAGGTTGTTGGATCATTTTGACATTAGGGGGTTTCTACCTTTGGTTTCATCCCCTTGGCAGCCAAGCATGCAATGATGCAACTGCATATAAAGACACATGTTTGCTTTGTGCCTGCCTGAGCCCTCCCCCTTATGCAACTCCACTGCCCTGCCAACCCTCCTCAGCAAGGTATATGTTGAAGAGTGGGGTGGTCAGACTTCCCCTCACTGAGAGGACAGCATTCCCCCGAGATGCTCAATCATATCTCCCCCCAAGCTAACCCCTGTGCAACCCAGGTCCACCCCCAAAACTGGGCCACTGGCATGGGAGGCAATGCAATCACCATCAAGCTGCTAGGCCAGCCCACCAGACTGTGTTTTTATAAGTAAATAAAGACAGCATATAGGTAAAAGAAGAAAACAAACTATATTTTAACTAGTCTGTTATAAATATTTTAAGTCACATCACAATGTTTTGAAATCAGATAAAGGTTTTGCAAGCAAAATACGATAAAACAATACATAAAGAGACAGATAAGATAAACCTTTTATGTTTACCTTCTGCATCTTAAGAGGCATCGGCCAGGATTTTTAGTCAATTAGGGCCCCATTTTCAGAAGGTTAGCGTGCAGAGCTAAACATTACACTGTGGGAACAGCATGGTTGGATCGGTGTCATATTCAGCACCACCTGATGCTACCCTGATCATGTGCATGTGCATATATACTACTACGGCCTGTAAATGAGTAATCTTCTCCTGCATACAGAGCACAGTGCTGTATAAAAGGTTTCCTTAGTGACCATAAGTACCTCCCTCTACATTTTATACTCAGCTTCTAGGCTTCTAGTACCTAGATGCTTGATTTTGCACTTTTTGGCTTTGAACCCGAACTGCCATGTCCCATAGCACTCTTTAAGTTTTCTAAGGTCCCCACTCATTCTCTCCATCTGCACCTATCAACGCTATTACAGATTGTGGTGTCATCTGCAAAGGCATATCCCCTTCCAGTTCTTCTGTTATGCCACTTATAAAGACACTGAAGAGGATGTGTCCATTACTGAGCCTCCAGCACCCTACTGGTCACTCTCTCCTCACTGGAGGGAGTGCCATTTACCACCACCTTCTGTGGCTGTGCGCTATCTCAGGTGCAGCACTTAGGAATGCACAACACTAATCTGAAAATGGGGGCCCACATACCACTGTAACAGAACTAGCACTGCATTGTGATAAACATGGTTGGTACTATTTTAAAAAGCATTCTTCTGTGCAGTGCTAACCTGTTAATGTGGCACTATTTTTTTTTTTTTTTGCACAGGATTACTAATTGCAACCAGGTGCTCATACAACTGGGGGTTACTCTAATGCATATAAGGTGTACAGGTATATTAAATGCTTTCTTGAAATGTTAACACACTGCATGGTTAGTGCTAGTTAATGATTCTGGGAATCGTGTTTTAACTGCACACAAGCAGCCTGCCAGCAACCCCCCACACACTGTCAGTTCTGGACACAATAAAAAAACAAGCATTTGTCAATGCTGAATGTTGATTGCGTTGGTCCGTTGAGCTCGCTCACTGGCCCTCTGTCACTCGCTCGTTCTGTTTCTCCCAGTGCTGCAGGCTGCTGTTTTGTACTGAGCTCCTTCCTGCGTTGGCACCCTTTTCTGTCCACAAAGAAATCCGCAGATGGCCTGACAGAGCTCCGTTGAGGTGGGTTACTCCCACCTCTGACTCCCTCATTCTGTTTCTCCTTGCGCTGTAGGCTGGCCTTTTGTACTGGGCTCCTGCCTCTGTTGGTGGCTTTTTCTGCCAACAAAGAAATCTGCAGTAATCCCATCACAGGTCCGTTGAGGTTGCTCACTCCCCCTCTGTCACTCACTCATTCCGTGTCTGCTGGCGCTGCAGGCTGGCCTCTTGTATTAGGCTCCTGCCTGCATTGCAGCCTTTTTCTGCCCACAAAGGAATCCGCAGCAGTCACGATAAAGCTCTGTTGAGCTCACTCACTCCCCCCTCTCTCTCACTCACTCATTCTGTTTCTGCAGCCGCTGCAGGCTGTCCTTTTGCACTGGGCCCCTTGGTGCATTGCTGCCTTTTTCAGCCCACAAAGAAATCCGCAGCAGTCCCAACAGAGCTCTGTTGAGCTCACTCACTCCACTTCCCTCACTCTCTCACTGGTTCTGTGTCTCCTGTGGGTGCAGGCTGTCCTTCTGTACAGGGTTCCTGCCTGCATTGGCGGCTTCTTCTGTCCACAAAGAAATCTGCAGCAGTCCTGACGCAGGTCCGTTGAGCTTGCTCACTCCCCCTCTCTGTCACTCATTCCATTTCTGCCGGCGCTGCACGCTGGCCTTTGTACTGGGCTCCTGCTCTACATTGCTGCTTTTTTGTTCACAAAGAAATCTGCAGCTGTCCCAGAGCTCCATTGAGGTCACTCACCCCCTTGTCTCACCTGCCATTCTGTTTCTCCTGGCGCCTGCAGGCTGCCCTTTGTACTAGGCTCCTGCCTCTGTTGGCACCTTTTTGGCCACAAAACAATTTGTGCAGTCCCAACAGAGGTCCGAGTGAGCTGGCTCACCCCCTCTCACTCACTGCTCCGTTCGCCTAGCGCCTGGCATGCTCTTTGTACTGGGCTTCTGCTGGCATAGCCGTTTCTTCTGCCCACAAAGAAATCTGCAGTAGTCACAATAGAGCTCCTGAGTCAGCTTCAGTCCCTCCTCTCACTCGCTTTATTCTGTTTCTCACGCTAATGCAGGCTGCCCTTTTGTACTGGGCCCTGTGTATTGCCGCCTTTTTCGCCCACAAAGAACTGTGAAAGGTCCCAACAGAGCTCCATTGGAGTCATACTTACCCCATCCCTTCACTCATTCTCAGTCTCCTGCTGCTGCAGGCTGTCCTTTGTACTGGGCTTCTGGATGTGTTGGCACCTTTTTGCCCACAAAGAAATCCTGAGCTGTCCTGACAGAGCTCTGCTGGAGGTAGCTCACTTTGCCTGTCTCGCTTAAGCCATTCCGCTTTCTCCTGGCGCGCAGGCTGCCATTTTGTAGTTGGCTTCTGCCTCCGCTGGCACCTTTTTCTGCCCACAAAGAAATCTGCAGTCCCACAGAGCCCATGGAGCTCGCCACTCCTCCGCTCACCGCTCATTCCGTTTGCCGGTGCTGCAGGCTGCCCTTTTGTACTGGGCTCCTGCTCATGCTGTACGCCTTCTTCTGCCCACAAAGAAATCTGCAGCAGTGATGATAGAACTCCATTGAGCTTGCTCAGTCCCCTCCTCTCTCTCCTTACCTATCTGCTTCTCTCACGCTAATGCATGTCTTTCTTTGTACTGGGCCCCTCATGCATTGTTGCCTTTTTCTGCCCACAAAGAAACCGCAAAGAAGTTCCAATAGAGCTCCGCTGAGCTAACTCACCCCATCCCTCACTCGCCTTTCTGTGTCTCACGCTGCTGCAGGCTGTTCTTTGTACTGGACTCTCAAGTCTGCGCGGCACCTTTTTTGCCCACAAAGAGATCCACAGCTGTCCCAACAGAGTTCATGTGTTGAGGCTGTCACTCCGCCTCGTCTCATTCGCTCATTCTGTTTCTCCTGATGCTGCAGGCTGCCATTTTGTAGTTGGCTTCGCCTCTGTTGGCACCTTTTTCTGCCCACAAAGAAATCTGCAGCAGTCTCCAACAGAGCTCGCTGAGTTCGCCACTCTCTCTTACTCGCCGTTTGTTTCCACCGGTGCTGCAGGCTGCCCTTTGTACTGGGTTCAGGCCTGCTAAGCCGCCTTCTTCAGCCACAAAGAAATCTGCAGTAGCTTACTAGGAGCTCCAATGAGCTGGCTCACTCACTCCCCTCTCTCATCTCGTTGGTTCTGTTTCTCCCTTGGCTGAAGGCTGCCCTTTGTACTGGGCCTCATGGCATTGCTGCTTTTATCTGCCCACAAAGAAATCCGCAGCAGTCCCAGCAAGCTTTCGTGAGCCTACCACCCCCCCACTCACTTGTTCCGCTTCTGCCGTGCTGCCGACTGGCCTTCTGACTGGGCCCTGCCTGCATTGCCACCTTTCCTGCCCACAAAGCAGAAATCTCGCAGCAGTCCACAGGACCTCCTTTGAGTCGTTCACCTCTCTCTCACTCGCTCGCTCTATTTCTGCCAGGTGGTGCAGGCTCGTCTTTATACTGGGATCCTGATCAAGTAGTTTTTCTGACCACAAAGAAATTTGCAGTATCATGATAGAGCTTCAGTTGACGTTGCTCACTCCACCGCCTCACTCGCTCATTCTGTTTCTCCTGTGCTGCAGGCTGCCCTTTTGTACCGGGCTCCTGCCTCAGTTGTGCCTTTTCTGCCCACAAAGAAATCTGCAGCAGTCCCGCAGAGCTCTGTTGAACTTGCTCACCTCTCTCACTCACTCATTCTGTTTTCTGCCAGTGCTGCAGGCTGGCTTTTGTACTGGGCTCCTGCCTGCATTGCCGCCTTTTCCTGCCTCCACAAACAAATTTGCAGCATTCACGATAGAGTTTCCTATGAGGTCACCACCCCTGTCTCACTGGCCATTCTGTTTCTCCTGGTGCTGCAGACTGCCCTTTGTACTGGGCTCCCAAGTGCCTGTTGGTGCCTTTTTCTGGCCACAAAGAAATTTGCAGCAGTCCCGACAGAGCTGCCGCTGAGCTCGCTTAACTCCCCTGCCTCACTCACCTGGGTCTCTGCTTCATTTGCTGCGCTCCAGGCTGCCCTTTTGTGCCTGGGCTCCTGCTCTGCTACACCCTTCTGCCCACAAAGAAATGTGCAGCAGTCACGAGAGCTCCACCTGAGCCTGGTCCACCCCTCTCTCACTCACTCATTCCGCTTCTGCAGGTGCTGCAAGCTGGCTTTGTACTGGGCTACTGCCTGCATTGCCGCATTTTCTGCCCACAAAGAAATCCGCAGTAGTCATACATAGCTCTGTTGAGCTCGCTCACCACCGCCTGTCACTCACTCATTCTGTTCTCTTGGTGCTGCAGGCTGCGCTTGTGTATTGGGCCTCCTGGCTGCGTGGCACTTTGTCAGCCCACAAAGAACTCCGTAGCTGTCCTGCGATCATAGCTCCATTGGAGGTCGCTCAGTTCCCTCTGTCACGCGCTCATTCTGTTTGTCCTGGCACTGCAAGCGGCCCTTTTGTACGGGGCCCCTGCCTGCATTAGCGCCTTTTTCTGCCCACAAAGAAATCCGCAGCAGTCCTGCTAGAGTTCTGTTGAGTTCACTCAGTCCCCCTGTCTCACTCACTCGTACTGTTTCTTCCACCACTGCAGGCCTTTTCTACTGGGCCACTGCCTGCTTTGACGTCTTTTTCTGCCCACAAAGAAACCGCAGCAGTCCTGACAGCGCTCCGGTGAGTTCACTCACTCACCCTCCCTCACTCGCTCTCTCGTTCTGTTTCTCCCAGTGTTGCAGGCTGTCCTTTTGCACTGGGCTCTTGCGCTGGGGCCTTTTTCTGCCCACAACAACCGTGAGTAGTCCTGTGAGAGCTCAGTTGAGCTCGGTCACTCCCCCACCTCACTTTAGTTCGATCTTAATCTGTCCCAAACACTGATTTCCCACAGCTACAGTGTATATTCTCTCTGGCAGGAGTGCAAAACATATTTAGCCTGATGTGAAAAATGACGGCTGTATTGTTCATAAGGAGGTGTGAAAAGTGCCACTGTTGAAAATGTGGTGTGAAAATATTACAAATGTGCGCAGTTACAAGGGTGCGTGGAAACAGTTCAATGCACGCCAGACGTAGCTGTTATGGAGTTTCATCACCAGATTTTCAACATAGGGCTTTTAGAGACCTTGCTCATTAATAGTGCCACTGTCATTTTCTTAATCTGTCCTAAACACTGATTTCCCACAGCGACGCAGATTATTGTGTGCTGCAACTGTGAAACCACATTTCAGTCAGGATGTGAAAATGACAGCTATACTGCTCATAAGGAGGTGAAAATGCCACTGTTGAAAATCTGGCACTACAATATTACAAATCATGGAGTTACATGGTGGTGGAAAGTGTCACGCATAATTTGCAATACAGTCATTTGATGCGCTATCATCACCAAATTTTCAACATAGGCATTTTAGGACCTCTGCTCATGAACAGTATCACTGTCATTTTCTTAATCTGTCCCAGACTGTGATTTCCCACAGCGACTGCTCTATTCTGCGCCAGAAGTGCGAAAACACATTTCAGCCAGGATGGGAAAAATGAGGGATGCACTGTTGAAAATCTGGAGTGAAAATATTATAAATTCACGAAGTTACGAGCGTGCGTGCAAACTGCACAACACATGCTCGTGAATACTAATGTCATTTTGTGGAGAGTTGTTAGCAGATTTAACACAGCCATTTCAGGACTTACTCATGATACTGTCATTGTCATTTTCTTAATCGTCCTGAACACTGATTTCCCAGAAGTAATCGTGGTTATTCTGTTACCGGAAGCTAAAACACATTTCCGCTTGTGATGTGAACAATGACAGCTGTACTGTTCAAGCAAGGAGGTGTGAAAAATGCCAATGTTGGAAAATTCATGGAAAATATTGCAAATTCACTGGTTACGAGCGTGGTAGCAATCTGCGCAGACGATGTAAAGTCATTTTTGATTTTTTTCCATCAGTAGTAAATATAGAAGCTGAGCTACCTCATGAACACTGGCACTGTCGTTGTTAACTGGCTCTCGAAGGTGATTCCACACAGTGATCACCTTTGGGCTGATTAACGATTGACAGTTCAAGAATTCAAGGAGGGTCCCAAAACTTATGTTGAAATTTTAGTGAAAACTCCCTAAAATGCCCAGTGATATGTACCAAAGTTGAAAAAACCCTATTTATTACGTTATATAGCTTACCGCATTTCTCAGTTCACGGTCGGCTTTGAAGAGTGCAAAGCGGTGTTACTGGTCCATCAAGACTGCCGTACAAGTTCGAGGTAAGTATGGGTGATGGGGTGGGGAGGCAGGGTGCGCACAGTGGTTGGTGCGGGCAGGTGAAGCCAGGGACACTACGAACCGCTTTTTACCTGCAAAAAGGAAAGACTTTATGGGACCATTTTTCCTTTACAGCAGCTGTGGCACGCTGGGATGGCACCCAGCGTACACCAATGGCTTTTGGGTAGCCGACAGGGATTAAAGGCACCCGCTTGCAGGAATAAAAGCGGGGGCGGTACAGAATGCCGAGTGAGTGGGCTCCCCACTGGCACCATGAAACAATGGGCACTCCAGGCCGATGGGTTTAGACCCCACAGCACATAAGAAAAAATTACTCACCTTAGTAATGTTGTTTTTCTAATGGAGTCTTGCTATATTATGACATGCAGTGAGTCCCAACCTTCAAACTGTCTTGAGGTGAAAGAGTTAACTTCCATGCCAGGCATGGAACCTTGAGCGAGTGCTCGGTTGAAAACTCTGTCTGTTGTTCTTCAAACTGAAACTGTCAGATCTTACGAGCAAAACTCACTAAGGTCTCTGTGGAAGCCAGAACCTCCACTTTGCCAACTGGCTACTAAATATAAGAACACATTTTCCTTGGTCCCCAAAACAAAGACTCCAAGTCAGGGATCCAAAAGATTAAACACAACACCCAAACACTCCAAAAAGGAGGGTTGAAAAAATAAGGTGGGCATCTGTGCTAACACTGCACTTCCCACCCACATCCCGTAGGAGTATAGGTTCTGAGAGGGGGGGAGGTCATAATATATAAGATTCCATTAGAAGAAACAACATTACTAAGGTGAGTAATTTTTTCTTCAACAACATGAAGTCTTGCTATATTAAGTGACATATGCAGACTACACAGCAGTACTCTGAAGGAGGAGGACAGAACCCATTTAGGAAATAGGCCTGAAGGCCAGGCTGTGTTAAACCGAGCATCACTCCTAGCCTGGATGTCCAGGAGTAATGCTTGGTAAAAGTGTGAACTGCTTTCCAGGTAGCTGCTTGACATATCTCGATGATAGAATGTCCTGCAGCAGTGCGAGACGCAGCTGTACCTTCCAGTAGAGGAACCTCAGGCCTGCAGGGAGGAACCACCCAGTTTTCATAGCAAAATTGGAGTAAGAGACAACCACCTGGCAATGGATCTTTAGTGGCAGGTTTCCTTTACCCACCTCACCATACATGGAACAGTTAGAGGAGTCAAACCTGTGACCCTTTGGTAATGCCCAATGTAGTAACTATGGTTCTTTGACATCTAAACTGTGCAGTCTACTCCTCGCCAGAGGAGTGAATGGTCAGTGAAGTACAGAGGAGAGACATAGACTGATTAAGGTGGAAGTCTGAAACCACCCAGGCAAGAACTTCTCTGTTAGTCCTGAGGACCACCTATTCTATGAAAGGATACAAAATCGGCTCCACTGACAATGCTTGTAATTCACTTATGCCTGGCAGAAGTGATGGCTTACCAAAAAACATGCCTTCCAGTCAGCACTTAAGCTCTGCTGAGGACAAGGGCTCAAAGGCGGGCGAAGCTGAGCAATGCAAATATTGAGATCTCCAGGCAGGGCAGGGTCCTGGAATGGAGGTTGGTGAAGCAACCCTGAAAACTTGGAGAATACAGGATGAGCTGAAAGACAAGAGGGTTTACCTGCTGATAAAAAGCACACAGCTGACAGGTGCACTTTTTAGGTAGCTGGTCTCACCCCCAGTTAAGCATTCAAATGCACCATAATCCAGGACTGTGGGTAAGTCATCAGCCTGGGGAAATATGCCTGCCAGAGCACCATATGGAAAATCTCTTCCATTTGAATTATAAGAAGCTCTGTAGAAGGCTTCCTAGAAGCCTCTCAGGATATCCAATACACCTTGGGAGAGATAGGTCAGCAACCTAACCTTCAAGAGCCAGGCCTTGAGATTGAGAGATTTGAAGCTGGATACTCAAACCTCCTGGGCACAGGTTAACAGGTTGTGATTCCCCTGGGAGACACAGGGAAGATGGACTGCTAAGGACACAAGGAGGGATAGGCTGTCTGGCCCAGTCTGGAGCAATCAGGATCATCTTGCAGGTTGAGATCTGATTTTGACTAGCACTTTGAGCTGAGGAGGGAAGGAGGGAAGCATAGGAATTTCTTCCCTATTGAGAACTAGCATCCAGAGGGACTGAGCCCAACACTGGGGCCTGCAGCAAAAAAGGAAGTTAGTATCATCTGAGGCTGCAAAAGATTCATTCATGGGTGCCCTATCTGGCAAATACTATCTCCAGGGTACTAGAGGATCCAGTGACCATTCGTGATGGCCCTGGGAAATCTTGTTGAGAGCATCTGCCAGGACATTGTCCTTGCCTGGGAGGTGAACTCATAAGGGAGGTGTTCAGGGCTGCCAGAGACCATAGTTTACTAAGCTGTGCATAAGGTCGAGACCGAGTGCCCCTTGCTTTCTGTTGATGTACCACACTGTAGTGGTGTTGTTGTCTGTTCTGGACCTGGTACGCCTTGTTCTGAACAGATGTGGAGAAAACTTGAAGTGCTAGAAAACTGCTCTGAGTTCCAACAGGTTGATGTGGAGCAGAGATCTTGTGGGGACCACAATCCCTGACAGTGAGGCCCCATGGAGCTCCCACCCCAAGAGGGATGCATCTGTAAGGATTAAGGAGTGAGACAGGGTGAAGGGGACCCCCTATCCAGATTGCTCTGGTCCTGCTACCACTGAAGGTGTTGACTAGGGTTCGAGCTCACTGGGACCAATTTGGTTAGAGGGTCTCTCTTTGAGACCAAAAAGGCCTCAAATGGAACTGGACGTCCTCATCTGAAATTCTTGCTCCCTGCACTACTGCTGTAGAAGCAGCCACGCGGCCCCAGGAGCTGCAGAAATTGCCTTGCTGGTCGAGAGAGACCTGTAGGTGAAAGAGGAGGCCATGAGACCAGGTCCTTGCTTTTCCAGAGGAAGGAAGCTCGCTTTTGTGTTCATTTGATCTATGAAGGCTAGAAGCTGGCAGGTTTCTAGAACTGACTTGGAAGATTGGGAAGGAACCTAGATGGAGCAGTTGCTTGCTACCTGAGGTAGTTTTACTTGTTCTGGAGACTGTCCTCATTGTGCTCAGAAGTCGCCCAGGTAAGGAAAGATGGCAATCTTTTGCTTCTTAAGTGAGCAACTGCTACTGCTAGGCATTTTGTAAACACCGTCGGAAGTAGAAAGGAGACTCAAGGGTATTGTTTGAATTGTAATGGTCGAGGGCAGTCAATCTGAGGTACTTTCGATGGAGCTCATAAGAATATGGAAGTAGGCATCCTTGAGGTCCAGGGACGCTAGCCAGTCCCCTGGCCTTAGAGAGGGTGTATTAATTCAAAGTCACATTTTTGAATTTGGTTTTAAAAGGTGCTTTGTTTAGGACCATACAGGATGGGCCACGTCCTCCTCCTGTCTTTTTGGGGTAAGGAAGTACCTGAGTACAAACCTTGTCTGTGAAGGGGTGGAACCTTTCCACAGCTCTGAGAGCCAGGAGGTAGAACCTCTGTTTTAGGGCAAGTGCTCTGATGGATTTGCAGTGAAAGGACCTGGTTCTCATCTTTGAACTTTTGTGTTGAGAATCAGTCCTTGGCTTACTACTCCAGGACCCACTTGTCTGACGCAAAGACTTCCAGTCCTGGACAAAGTAGCCAGCTTGCCCCTACAGGTAGTGGAGAATCGCCCTGGCCACCCCATCAGGGTGCCTGCTTGGCAGGGCTTGGCTGAGGGTGAAGTGTTTCAGTTTGTACCTGGCCTGCCTCTCCTCTAAAGAACCTCCTCTGGGCAAAAAGCAGAAGAGAGGCCTCGGACTTGGTAAAAGGCCTATGAAAAAGGCCCTGCCCTCGCCCCTGGGATGCTGCCTCTTGAGGAGTGGCCTGCCTTTCCCTTGGCCTGAGTACCCATAAGTGGTTCTATTCATCCATTTTCTTCATGTACTGTTCGTTCCCAAACAGACAATTGCCCACAACAGGAAAAATCCATGGCCTTAGACTGGGTATCCCAGACAGGGTAGTGCATCTTGAGCCAAGTCATTGTGCGGCGCCACAGATGTAGCCATGACCCTAGATGACACATCATTAGAGTCCACTGCAGCATGAAATTGCACCTTGATGCCCACCATCTGCAGCCAACTGTTCCAGTGCCCTGGCAAGCTTTTGGTCAGGGACCTGTTTTGCCAGGGCCATACAGAATCCCATCTGATTTCTGGTACCCAGCAGGCAAGTTTGCTATAATTTGGCCTGTCTGAGTCCCAAAGATGTCATGTACTGTTCTCTTTGCCATGGCATCAAACTCCTGGAGTCCTTTCAGGTGGATGCGGGAAGCCAGAGGAATATTTGCCTTGTTACAGGCTGCAGCCTGCACCTACCCCCACATGGCTGCATGTGTTTTGTGAGGAACTCTGTCTCCGAGCCTGATAATGTATACCTCTTGTCCATCCTTTTATCAACAGGAGGTCTAGGAGGGAGTTTTAGAATTTTTACTGTCTGTTTCCGAAAAGATTGATGCAGAGGAATGACAGTCTCCTAGACTCGAACATCCATCATTTCTACATAATTGTGCTCTGAAATATCAACAGCTTCCTCAATGTAGCTGGAGAGTTTCAGCAACTTTATAGAACATAAAACAGAGAAGGGACCCAGATAGCCTAGGGGAGAAACCCTGACGGTCCGTCTGGAGAGAACCGTTCAATGTGGGTACATCCAGACTTTCAAAACCACATTCACTCTCCTCCTACTCCTCCCTCCTCCGTTCTTAAAACTCAAAATCAATCTTGAACTGTGGAACCGGCCGAACCGAGTTCTTCCCGATGGTGTCGGGTTCGGTCGGAACTGGGGAAGGGACTGGCAATTTGAATTGCTTTAGCTATTTCATGCGTTGGAGAAAACCTTTTGGCACACTAGCCACCCTAGTCCTTTAGTTGGAACTGGCTCCTGAGATGGCTCTTCGCTTGCCCGAGGAAGTATCGCCTGGTCAGAGGGCAGATTCCCTCCGGTTCGTTGGAACCAACCGGGCTGGCCATCCGGTCATGCGGATCTTGCCTCCTTTCCTGGAGCCTACCAACCTCTTTTCTATGGTGGCAGAGAAAATTATAACATATCTGCAGTCTGCATGAGGTGGTCAAACCCCAGACAACACACAGGAGGTGGCCAGCTCAGCAATATTTCCCACAACACTACAGTGCTGAAACCCAGTGGCCCAGTTTTTCTTTGGGTTTCTCAGACATAGTGCCAGCCTAACCAAATCCTGCCTTATGGCAATAACCGGTGAAGATTCCTTATCGGTTCCCAACTGTCACGGTCGTGGAAAACCGAATGAAATCCATTTTAGAACTGGATAAGAACTGGAACCGTACTTTCAATAAGTGACTAGTGAAGTTTTAAATAACCTGATCGGGTTCAAATCGAACCAAAGACGCTTACAAGTTCCATAGAATAAAATGAATGGGCTTATCTATTACTTACAATACCTGAGACAGAGCTTGAACCGACTGTTATGGCTTAATTTTCGTCAAAAACCGAAAAATAATACTTTAACCGACTAAATGAACCGAAAAGAAGGAGAAATTCTGGAGCTACTGTTCAGTGAGGCGGAGTAAAGAATCTGACAGTTTCAGTTTGAAGAACAGACAGAGTTTTCAACCGAGCTACGCCAAGGTTCCATGCCTGGTATGGAAAGTTAACTCTTTCACCTCCGAGCAGTTCAAGGTTGGGACTCACTGCATATGTCATAACATAGCAAGACTTCGCGTTGTTTGAAACACGGTATTGTTTGTGAACACGGGCGGCAACCGCCGCCATGTCTACAAACAATATCAGGTTTTTATATCCTACCCTGCAATGACGGGTCGGCCTCTATTGCAGCGGATGGCTGACGCTGCAATGACGAGGCGCCCCTGATTGCAGCAGCGTAAATTGTCAGTTGGTGCGCAAATCTAAATCACTGTCACCAGTAGCCTGCAATGGCATTGGGGAAGTGACAAGTTTTTTGTAGGCTGTGGGCACTGGCCACAACAGTGCCATGCCCACAGGTTGCTACTGAGAAAGCTGCTGCAATATGTTATTTGCACTGTGCGCATCAATACAAACGTACATCCTGTTCGCCCCATTTCCCATATTAAACCTCAGAACTACTGTCCATGCAGGTAATAGCCTCACCATCCACCCTTGTTCCCTCCCTACTACTATCAGCCTGAGTAACCATTATACCCTTCACTTTGTCACAGCCATGCTTTGAAACCATTTATGGTTTTGTGCCTGCCATCTCAGTTGGCAAACTATTCCACATTTCCACCACCATTTCTGAAAATAAAACTTTCCAACATCCCTCCTGAACCTCCCTCCCATCAGTCTCTACTTGTGCCCCATATCCTTGAACTGTTATTCATGCTGAGTACTTCCATTCACCTTGTTTATTCAAGTTACAGGAACTTAAAGGTCTCTATCATATCATTCCCTCTTGTCTGGTCTCCAGTGAAGACATGTCTAGTGCCTTCTAGTAGATCCTCATGCAATCTGTCCTGTCAGCTCTGAATCATCCTGATCACCCTTTGTCCTTATCTTCCCGAGGTGAATTCTGTAGTTCAGAACTCTGAACAGTATACCCAGTGCAGCCTCACTCAATCGATCAGCTAAAGAGGCAGTAAACCTCTTTCTTCTACTATCAGAACCTCTCCTGGCACATCCTAGTATCCTATTTGCCTTACTAGATGCCTCATTGTACTAGCTGATTGTTTAAGGGAGTCACTAATGACTTAATATCGGTCCCTTTCCTCAGCTGTGTGTCTCAGCTCTACTCCTCCTATCCAGTACTCTGTCCTGGGGTTCTTGTCCCTAAGTGAATCACCTAGCACTTTTTGGCATTGAATCTAACTGCCAAACCTTAGGCCACCTCTAATCTTTACATGTCAGTCTGCAGTCTCACTTCCCATCACTATCTACCTCCCATGAGCTTGGTGTCACCTTCAAAGAGACACAGCCCCAGATTCATTCTCAAACGTTGTTAATGAGTATATATTGAAGAGAACAAGAGTCAGGATGGATCCCTGCATTCCACCCTTGACTTCCTCTTTTCTTATCTGACACCATAATCACAACCCTCTGACGCCTCTCATTCAACTAAAGCCCCCACCCCTACCAAAACACTGCTTATATTTTCCTTCAAACTCCTGGACTCACTCTCTTGCCTGTGGACCTAAGTCACCTGATTGGTCCCCATCTCACTGGTCTGCCTCCACTGATTCCATACACATATTTCAAAACAAAATTTCCCAAATTTTTTTTTTTTTTTTTTGTTGTTTAACCAGGAGTAGTACACTGTTGAAAGCTTTTTTGTTGTGTAGACTTGGGAGCACAGGAAGTTATGACTTACCTAGAGTCGCACAGCATACAAGTGGAAGCTGTGATCTAAACCCAGGTCTGGTCTGCTGATGTCACCAGATTTTGTAGCTCAGAGCCTTAAACCACTGCACTATACTGCTTCCTTTATGGGACCTCTATTGCCCCCCAGAGCAGGACATGAGAAAAGATACACCACTCCTAGATCACGGTTGACCTCATAGCTTACCTTTGTGCAAGTGTGTGATTTGGCCTGGTCAAAAATAAACGTAATTCCATCCCCATGGCTTCCAGAGGTGGTATCATCTCCTCGTAGTCCGTACCATGGCAATAAGCTTACAAGGGTAGAATTTTACATCTAACTTCAGTACCACATTGGTTACTCTGTTCAATTTTGAAAGGCTACCACAATCTCTTCTCCCTCCCACTCTCTTTGCCTGTCCTCAGAGTCAGTGACACCCCTGTTCTAACCCTCCTTCATCACCATAGATGTAATTTCTTTCATCACCTGTACCTTCTCCTCCTCTCCTCCCTCTCCCTTCCTCACCTCCCTCTCACCCCTGCTAGCCTGCATGATTGTCATCTCCTTCCTTCCCTATTGTTTTTTTTTCTCCAGTAACTCCATCCTTTATCATCGACACACTTCCGCCTTTAATCCTTCCAAGGTAGGAGCCCAGATGGCCGGGATAGCAAGCTCCTCCATCTGACTGCTTCTGCAATCTCCTCCCGCTGGATGACCTCCTCAACCTCTCTTTCTGGTGTCCTCCATCCCTGCTGACTGGAAGGCTGCCACTGTTACTCCTCCTCCTCCAAAAGATGGGTGGACCGTCAGGTATGAACAGCTACCAACCTATTTCTCTCTCTCCCTCCAAAATACAGGAACAATTATCTTGTCACAACTCTCTCCTTCTGACTCCTTTCTTTTCACCAATACAAGTCTGGCTTCCAAGTAATCACCCACCACCTGCCTCAGCTCAACAACCATCCATAATGGCATGGATCACAGCTCATTCACTTCTGCCATTTTCTCAATGATCTAGCCACAAAGCATTCAACCCTGTCTACCACCCAATTATTAGCCAAACCCAGGCTGCAGGCCTCTGACTTAGCCATCAGCTGTTCCACCTTACCATAGGTAGGTCCCAAGCAGTCAAAAGTGGTGACCCCTCTCTCCTCCCTGCCTGTATCCACTTGGGTCCCACAAGGATCTGTGTTAAGCCCACTACTTTTCTCCATTTTCCTTAATGATCTCCCCCTCCATATGCTTGTCTGCATCCATTCACATGTACACGGATGACACGGTCCTCTTCACTGCAGGCCCACAGACTCCAGCTGGACTTTGATCAAGTTCAGCCCTGACCACACACGAATCAGCTTTTCCTCAATGCCAACAAGGCTGTCTCCATGTCCTTCGGCACAAGGTACCAGACTCTCTAGGCTCCCTCCCCTTCCTACTTTCCATACCCTGGATGGCTCCCCTATGGAGGATGTTACCACCTTTAGTTATCTTGGTATCTGGCTAGACCAGCACCTAAACGTTTCTGAACAAGTGGATGCTATAGTCAAAAAGCTGCACCCCAATTTGGTCCACTTTACAGGAACTGTGACTGTATCCCACCTCCAGCATACCGTGCTATTATCCAGAGAATGATCCTCCAAATCTCTGACTATGGTGATGTGGTCTACAGTGTAGCCCCAATCACTACCCTTGCCAGACTGGACACACTCTTCAACTATTTCTGCCATTACACTCTCGACTATCTTTCTTGGACTCACCATTGTTCTATATATAAATCTCTCTCTTCTTTTCTTGTGGACAGACACCATGCCCACTGTGCCAGCTTTGTGGGCAAATCTGGTTTGTTTCCCTACCCTCCTATCTCTCCGACGGCCCCCTTAGAGCCATACCATCAGAAGCTGAAATATTCGAACCCTAGCAGTCCCTTCAGTTTCCACAACCATCGGCAAAGTCACGTTCAGCCACCGCTGCCCTAAAATCTGGAACTCCCTCGTCTCAGCCATTCACCAATCTCCCTCCCATGGATTCTTTCAAACCACTTGAGCGGTCTCACCTCTCCCTCCTGCACTTGCTCTAGTTTTCACTCTTGCTCTCCTATTACTTGTTTCCAGTTTAGGTACAGCTAAAATTTGGCACCTATGCTTCCACTCTAGGCATTATGCACAAATGTTCATAGCTAACATTGAAGTAAAAGCCTCTCCAGCCCCTCTGCGTATCAATTGTGCAGATGGAGCTCCCCCCTAACTGTGAACTCCATCAAATACCTTGGGGTGACACTTGACCCCCAATTGGACCTAGGGAGTCATATCCTAAATGTCTGTAGAACTGTGAACTGTAAATTGGGCCTGGCCTATAGGGCCAAAAATAACCTGACACCTGCTGCTCGTCTGGCACTTGCTAGAGATGTACTACTTCCCTCCCTTAGCTATGGTCTCCACCAATTTCCCCGTACCTCCAAAGCTTTTCTTACTCGGTGGCACACGACGTACAATAACATCTGTCACTTTGCACTGGCCGCCCCCATCTCACCCACCATTGTGAGCTTTATGATAAACTAGGTTGGCTTTCCCCGACCAATCACCTGAACTTTGGGCTGGGATGCCTCTGGGCAAAGTGATCAGAACCGGCACCCTGGGGCTGGCACAGCTTCTCTCACCTCCTGACCCCTCCTCTTACCCACTCAGGTCCCAGGGTCCTGGGATGCTAAAAGTACCCCTCACCCAAACCCTTATGGGGGACTGGGACTTTGCTGCATGTGCTCCTAGGCTCTGGAACTCCTTTCCTGACCATGTTGTTTTGCCTCCTCCCATCAGTGCTTCCGGAAGTCCCTGTGGGGGCATCTAAAGCTGGCCTCAGCGTGCGAATGTCCCAAGCCTCCCTAGCCTAATTGTACTTGGAGCCCAACTGTTCTGAGGACCTGCCAATGATCTTTTGGTTGTTTCTCCTGATCCAATTGCTTTCCTAGGCATCTGACTGCGCTATGTATGCTCTAGACTATATACTGTTGATTATATGTACTTTATCAATTTCTGTCATTGCAGTTCACTCTATGCCTTACCGTTTTGTGACTCAATGCATTTTGTTACTCTATGTATTTGCTTTACTTGCTGTTATGTTCTGATGTATCTGTATTACCTGTTGTAGTCTCCCGGGTCGTTCCTGAAAATAGGCATATAACTTGTCTAGTGTACCTACCCGGTTAACAAAAGCTAAATAAATAAAACTGCTCTGTATATGATCACCAGCATAGGTTTGTGGTTCCTGACTGTGCTGTATATGCATTGTCGATTGTTTGCTTGTCACTCAGTTTCTCACATCTTGCATGTATTATTCCCAATGTAATTTGTGGTTGTGTACCACTCTGCTCCATGTATGTTATGTATTTTGAACTACTGTGCTACCCAAGACCCACTTGTACAAGTTCCCCTTCCCCAGGATGCATCTAGAAATGAGCTCCCAGCTTAGTATTCCTAAGTGGGAGCACTAGACACCAAGGATCATTTTACTATAATAACTGGAGCCATTTAAATTGCGATCAGGGGTGTAGAACCTTTACATGCCAAGGATCATATTGGTATACTACTTGGGAGCATCATAATGGTGACCAGAGGTAGGGTCACAATATACACCACTGTGTGCTCAAATTTATTTATTTATTGAAAAGTTTCACTAGGGAAGGTACACTGAACAACAAGTTGCTCGTCTCCTGGTACGACCTGGGGGGAGAGGGTGCTGGGAGTAACATAGTAACAATGAGTACATACAAAATACACAATATCATACAAAAATATAGGTTACAACTGAATTACACATTAGCATGAAAAGCAAATAATTACAAGGGTAGAGAGGTGAAAACCAGTCGCAGTGAGCTTGTGGTGAGACAGAGAGAGACAGTAATGTAATAGCAAGTGTGAACCAATGGCCTGCACTATGCAGACTAAGAATAGCACAGGGCAGCAAGTGAAGTGAGTCAGCAGGGCATCAAACAGGATGTAGGACAAGAAAGGGGGGAGCTAGGGGCAGGTGCAATTTACAGAGAGGAAATTATGAAGAGCTTGATTTAATAAGCCAGACGAGGAAGAGGATCGGATATGTGTAGGAAGAGCATTCCACATTTTGGGGAGATGATAGGAGGAGGAGGCCTGTCCACTAGCGGTGGATCTCCAGGGAACAGACAGAGTTCTATGGTCATGGGATCTTAAAAGTCAAGAGGAGTGGGGTGGGGAGATTAGGAATTTAGGTAGGAGGGAGTGTGCCAAGCCAGTACTTAGAGATGAGATTTGCACAATGATGCAGTCACCTATTTGTTAGGGATGAGACGGCTAAAGCTCGGTACAAGTGGCAGCGGTGGGTAAGGTGAGGTGCATCCAGAGCAAACTGACAGAATGAGTTGAAAAGAGTATCCAGGTTGGCTAAGGAGGTGGCAGGAGCAGAGCAATAAACGACATCGCAATAGTCGAAAACCGGGAGGATCATTTTTTGGATCAGTTCGCGTCTTGCCTGTGGAGAGAGGCAGGAGCGGTTTCTATATAAGGCGCTGAGTTTGGGACAAAGCTTTTTTATTATGGCATCTATATGGGCCGAGAAGGTGAGATGTTTATCCAGCCAAATGCCCAGATACCTGAAAGACTCGGTAGCAATTATAGTTGCTCCGTCGAGGGTAGTGAAGGTAGGGGCAGAAGGGAGCCTTGACAGCTTCTGACGTGTGCCAAAAGTCATGGACACAGTTTTCTTGGCATTTAGGAAGAGTTGGTGAGATTGAAACCAGCTCTGGACATTACTGAAATCACGTTGGAGCCTGGAGGCGATATCCAAGGGTGAGGGCCCAGAGGAGAATAGAACCGTATCATCAGCATGCATATGTATAGAAGATGAGGTATAGATGGATGGAAGATCATTCAGAAAGATGGAGAAGAGAATCGGGCCTAGTATGGACTCTTGGGGGACTCCAGAGTATATGGGTAGATGAGGGGAGATGTAGTCGGATATTTTTTTACAGACTGTGAGCGGTCATATAGGTATGTGCTGAACCATTTAATGGCATGTTCAGACAGCCCAGCTGATGAGAAGGAGTGGAGCAGGAGGGAGGGAAACCTGTGCAAAAGCTTTAGCAAGATCAATAAAATGGCAGTGGTTATGTGACCGCAGTCCATGCCTGTCAGGACTCACATCAGTGATTCAAAGCAGCGAGGTAGTAGTAGAGTGATGTTTACGGAACCCAGATTGATATTGGGTGAAGAAATTTCTGTCTGAGAGGTACGAGGATAGTTGGTCAAGGACTAGATGTTCTTGTAGTTTGGCTAACGTCAGGAGGACAGATATAGGGCGGTAGTTCTCAGGGGAGGAGTCGCCGCCACACTTAGGGAGAGGGAGCACAATAGCATGTTTCCACTCACGGGATACTTCGGCCAAGTGAAACGAGAGATTGAAAAGAGCAGTGAGTGGGGGAGCAATATCAGAGGCAGACAAGTTTAGTAACTTTGGGTCTAGTCCATCAGGGGAGCTACCTTTGCTTGGGTTTAGGGCTTCCAAGGCCGCCAGCATGTCAGTTCTCAGAATTTTAGAGAAGAAAAAGCTATGAGGTGGGACTGGAGGACTTCTAATGGGTGCAGAGATTAAATGGTTAATGGTTGGGAGGGAGCCTAGCAGAGTAGAAGCACATGAGGTAAAGTGCGAGTTGAAAGCAGTAGCAATGCTAGGGTGGTCGGCAGTGACAGTATTGTTTATTTGGAGGAGGGAAGGGGAGCCTGTGGGGAGAAAAGTGAATGGATTACTTTCCAGAATTTGGAAGGGTTATTTATATTAGAGTTAAAAGTAGAGCTGAAGTAATCAGCCTTGGCCAAACGAGTGGCTTTTGTGCATTTGTTTCTGAGGACCCGGTAGGCCTCATAGTCTTTAAGGAGCTTTGTGCTTTTATGGAGCTTCCAGGCTGTATCACGTGCCCTTAGACAAGCAATGAGTTCTGGGGAGATCCAGGGGAGGTGGTTTCCACGGACACGTACCCGGTGTAGTGGTGCATGTTGATTCCAGACTTCAAGGAATCGGTCTCTGAAGTAGTTAGCTGTGACATCTAGGTTACTGGCATCAGACATAGGTGCCCAATTAGTGTTGGTCAAATCATAAAGAAGTGGGTCAATGTTCAGGGATTTGTATGATCGGATTTGTAGAGTTTTATAGGGGACTTTGACTTTGTGAATTTTGCACACCAGGACAGTCATGCAATGGTCACTGAAGGCATCTGCTAGAGTACCGGAATTAGTGACCATATGGGTGTGAGTTGTAAGGGGCCCAGTCGATGAGGGAATGGTTTCCTGTCTTGTGATTTAGCCTAGTCAGATCTTGGATAATTTGGGTTAGGTTGAGCGCATGTATAGCATTTAGCACTTTGCTGGGTATGGTAGTCCAATTTATGTTGAACTCTCCCATAATATATAATTCGCCAGCAGAAGAGTGGCTAACTAAGGTGGTTATGAGTTCAGTAGTAATATTGGGTTGTGAGCCAGGACGTCAGTAGACGCCTACTACAAAGATAGGTTTGGAGAAGGGGAGAGAGATTTGCAACAGCAGAGCCTTGTAAGCTTTTGGTAGAACACTAGAAAAGACAGAAGCGAATTGGATGGAGGAGGAGACATAGATGACAACCCCACCTCCTCTCCCAAGTCGGTCCTATCTCGATATTGTGAAGCCAGGGAGAGTAAGAGATGAGTTGCTGATTTTTTTTTATTTAGCCAGGATTCGGAAATTATTATTATATCAGGGTTGAGCGCCAGCCGCCAGTGGCTGTAGCAAGTCCACTTTAGGGAGGAGACTACGTATATTGATATGTAGTATTTTAAGGCCATTTGGAAGAGCTAAGTGATGTGGTTCAGTGCTGGCTGCAGGAGGAGGTTGAGCTGGGCCAGGGTTGGAGTTTATGTCACCAGCTGATAAGAGTAGGAGGGCAATAATAATATAATGCAGCTTTGCGCTCTTGAACTAGGAGTGGCTGCGTAGCAGTCAGGAGCTAGGGCTTTGGGTATTAGTAAAGGGTGGCCAGGAGCTAAGCAGCCATATAAGAGTAATGTACATAGGCAGCTGGATGAGAGAGCCGCAGGGGCGAGTGGGTGAGTGAGACCAGGATATGGTAATGGGAGAGAGGGAGTTACCCTGATTGTAGATAGGGGAAGGGATGTCATCTAATTTCAGAGGAGGGGATGCAGGATTAGGTGGCAGAGGGGGGAGAATAAGTTCTGTGAAGTGTAGGGCAGCATCTTGGTTAAACTGGGGAGTACTGGTCATGGAGGATGAGGCTTAGTCAGAAGAAAAGCTGAACTGGCTCAGTAGGTCAGTGGAGCAGCAGTGTTCTGGGAGAGCCAATGAGAGCAGGGACAGTAGGAGGAAGGCGGAGCATACGTGTATTTAAAGGAGGCCTGGGAGGGTGGGGGCCTGGGAGGGGTGGGGGAGGGAGAAAAATCACAGCAGAAGAATATGAGCAGGCTGAACTGGAAACCTGAATGCAAAAAGGTGCACCAATCGGTGAGCCGTGCTAGCCGGCTGACCAATCAGATGCCCGTAGCAAAAGGAGCTGCAGCCAATCGTATCACCGCCGGTGCGCGCTTGAAGCAGTGGTGAATAGCTGGGGAGCTGATCTGGAGGCAAGTTCCAGGAGGCTGGCAGGAGCTGTAGGGTCCCGTTGGCAGTGGCGGCCGAGGAGGCGCCACCTTTTCCGATTTGGAAGCGCCGCTAGGGGCGCACGGCAGATCTGGGGAGTTGATCCGGGGGCAAGTTCCAGGAGGGCGGCAGGAGCTGTAGGGCCCCGTTGGCAGTGGCGGCCGAGGAGGCACCACCTTTTCGGATTTGCTGTACACTTCCCAAACATTCAACTCAAGATAAGTTACTTGATCAGCACAGTAATTAATTACACATAAATCTAATCATAACTTTAACTTAGAAAAATGCATGCAGTTCCCTGTGTTTATATGGCATGAGAGTGGTATGTTAGGAATATCCTAAGTATTAGCTTCCTATACAAAAGTGTCTAACAGTAAATGAAGGCAGCACTTACTTAAAAGAAGAAACTAGAGCATTTTAAATTAGTTCTAAACATTTATTATCACATCACAACGTTCTGAAGTTTGATTAAAGATGTGCAAGCAAAACAAGATGTAAAACCCCATAAAGAGGTAGAATAAGAGATGGCCCTGTTTTGTTTACCTCATGCTCTGCAGTTTTAGAGTCCTCTCCTCAAGCCAGCAGCTACCTGAATGCAACAGGCAAGGAGCTAGTTCAGCTGCAGGCCATTCAAGGAGGAGGGGCAGGGGGATGGGTAGTTTCAGAACATAGTCCATTTCAGTATATAGTTTATTTGTTTCAGTATATAGTGTATGTGCTTTTTTCAGTGTGTAGTATATGCATTTCAATATACAGTGTATTTGTTTCAATATTTATTATTTATTGAATTTTGTTGACCGGGTAGGCCCAGAGGTCCCTTTTTCAGGTGCAACCCGGGGGTAAAAAATAACATACAGGTAAGCAGAACAGTACAAAATTGTTAAATAACATAATGTTTGACAGTGAAAGACTTCATAGGGTTACAATCAGATGGGTGGTGGGGGAACATACAGTCAGTGGGACACATAGAGTTAGAAAAATATAAAACATTTTACATGCACATATCAAGAGATCTAGGGAGTGCATGAGATAAAGGCTAGTAGTTGCCAAAGAAACAAGATACCTTCCTTAGGGCTTACAGGGATGGAGGTATGTGGTTACAATAAAGCTCACCTTCCTATGAGGGAGGGGCAGAGACGTAAGGTCAGGTCCTAAGGCATTGGCAATTACTCCTGTCGAGCAGGTGTGCTTTGAGTTTAGACTAGAAGCAGGGGCCAGACCCTGCCTCCCGTACCTCCAGTGGGAGGTTGTTCCAGTTGGAAGGGGCTGTGAACGCAAAGGACCTGGACCCAGCTTTAGTCCTTGTTTTGGGAACCATGAGGAGAGTTTGGCCTGAAGTACGGAGACTCTTCTGATTGGATTTAACCCTGACTAGCCCTTTGAGGCTAGGGGGAAGTGAGGGGCCCAGTAGCTTAAATGTGAGGCAGAGAGTCGGGTAGATGAGGCAAGCTTCCAATGACGGCCACCTGAGCCTAGCTTGGGTCTCGCAGTGGAGAGTCCTTGGGTGGGACAATGTGGCAAATCGGACAATCTTGTTGTATAAGGTCTGGAGCCTGCCTAGTTCCGTAGAGGCCACACCTTGGAGAACTGGGGCTGCGTAGGTGAGCTTGGGGAGTAGGACGCTAGTTGCAATGGCTGACCTGGCTTCAGGGATAATCTGGTCCTTTATTCTATAGAGGATACCGAGTTTCACATGGATGGCTTTGGTGAGTTGGTCAACATGATTTTTTAGAGTGAAGCCTTGGTCAAGGGTTAGACCAAGGTATTTAGTGGAGGTAACCACCTCGAGTTTATCTCCCCCTCTGGACTGCAGCTGAAGGAGCATCGACCGCTCAGTTCCCAGGGATCTGGGCCCGAACAGCATCGCCTTAGTTTTGCTGGTGTTTAACACCATTTTGTTCAAAGTGAGCCAATCCTCCATCTGAAGGATGTCCTCTTGAAGGGCATTCTCCAGTTCTTTTACATTAGGGGAGGCATGGTAAATGACAGCATCGTCCGCATATTGGATGACGCTGCTGCTCCCACAGTGTAAGTGCAGATCGTGTATGAACAGAGTGAAGAGAAGGGGGCCGAGTATAGACCCCGTGGTACCCCTTCTTTGAGCGGTGCAATCTGGGAGACATTGTCCTTCCACTTGACCCTCTGGGTACGTCCAGTGAGGTAACTCGAAAACCATCCTAGTGCATGGGTGTCCAGGCCAAGAGAGCACATTTTATACAAGAGGGGACTGTGGTTTACCAAGTCAAACGCTTTAGAGAGGTCAATGAAGACCGCGCCTGTGCTGACCCCTGAATCATTATTACACAGGATTTCTGCCGAGAATTTGGTTAGTGTAGTATCTGTCCCATGCTTAGCTCTGAAGCCGTGCTGAGACGAGGAGATTACCTGGTGTGTTTCCAGGTATTCGCGTAGTTGGGAGTAGACTAGCTTCTCTTGTATTTTTGCTATAGCGCACAGCAAGGAGATAGGCCTGTAGTTCCCTATAGGCTCGGTAGACCCTCCCTTGTGAATGGGAATCACTAGGGCCTGCTTCCATGGCTCAGGGACCGACCCCTCCAATATGGACTGGTTTATCAGCCAGGCTAGTGGCTTTGCTAGTGCTGGGGCACCCTCCTTAAGGATTCTAGTCTGGATCCCGTCAGGGCCTCCAGTGCCTCTCGACTGCAGGGATTTAAGGATGAGCAGAACCTCCTCTACCTTAACCAGCCGCAGATGAAACTGAGGGCGGTCTAGTTCTCGGGGCAGGTGCTCATTAGGCTCATTCCTGTTAACTATGGGTCCCGCCTTGTACACTTACAGGTTCGTGAAGTAACCGTTTAGGGCCTCTGCAATGAGTGGCCCCTCATCAGGTACTTGCCCGTACACCAGAATAGGGCCGGTTGTTGATTTATGTCCTTTTAGGAGTTCGTTAATGTGTGACCAGAAGAACCTGGGGTTTCCCAGGTTAGTTTTTTGGAGATTGGTGATATATTCTTTCTTAGCTTTCTTTATGGCCTGTTTGCATTGGTTTCTGAGGGCCCTGTAGCTGGCTAAGTCCACAGGAAACTCTGTTTTCCTGAACTTTTTCCATGCTTTGTCCCGGGTAGACACCAGGGCTTTTAGGTGGGGTGAGGTCCACTTATAGCAGCTACCCTTAACCCTGGGTTTTCATAGGGGCTACAAGGTCGGTGATTCCAGTTAGGGTGGTTTGGAAAAATTTTACAGCTTCCTCCAGGTTGGGTAGATGTCTTATGGGGTTCCAGTCAGTGCCATTTAGGTAGCCTATGAACTGGTCAGGATGGAAGTTGGAGTAGTCCCTAGTAGTGATCGTTCGAGGCGGGACTTTAATCCCATTATTCTTCCATATGGCAAATATCAGCGAGTGGTCGCTCAAGGCATCTGCCAGGATCCCAGCCAACTTTACATTACTTGGGGATGAGGTCAGGACCCAATCTAATGTAGAGTGTCTACCTGATTTGTGGTTCATTCTGGTCAGTAGAGAGATAATTTGAGCGAGGTGGGAGTTGTGTAAAACTCCGTTTATGGCAGACTTCGCCTCTAGTGCCCAGTTTAAATTGAAGTCACCCAATAGGATAATCTCAGATGCAGTGTCCACCACAGGGCTCTTCAGGAGCATATCCAAAGATCCGAGGGCATTGGTTGGGGGGCTGTATAAGCAGCCTATTGTGAGGTGTTTAGCCCCTCCTATTGTGAGCCGTAAGAAGATTGCTTCAGAGTCCTGGGTCGTGTCCAGGGGCAGCCTGACTAAGGAGGAAGTAATAGTGTCCTTAACGTATATAAGCACTCCACCCCCTCTTTTCGAGGGTCTGTCCTTTCTGAAAAGGACGTAACCGGAGATTGCTACCTCGTGATCCAGAATGTGGGGTTTTAGCCAGGTCTCAGAGACCGCTAGGAAATCAGGTTTGTATACTGCCAGCCATGCTTGTACCTCCGGGATCTTCGGTCTCAGGCTGCAGATGTTCATGTGCACCAGCCTCAGACCCTTAGCTCCATCCCAAGCCTTATCCATGGGGGAGGAGATAGAGACATTAGTTGTCCCTGGGCCTGGGTTAGGTTGGATGTCCCCCGCCAGTAGGAGTAAGGCAGCTAGTGAGCTAAGGAGAGTGAGGGTTGGAGGAGGTACAGCCAGCATAATCTGACATGGGGTTGGGCTCCTAGTGCAGAGTAGGACTCTGTAGAGGACCCCTTTCCTAGAGAATTCATGGGCCGCTAGGAGAAGGATGTTAAACCTTGGAGAAGGGCATAAGAAGTGCCTTGCCATATCCTCTCCCGACCCCCCCACGGGTAACGTTGGGGCAGTAGGCATTACTGGCTAGGGTACCAGTCCCTAGTTGAGCCAGAATGTAGATCGTAGCCAGGATAATACCCTTGTTCCAGCTGCCAGGGTGCATGATGTGGCTTTACAGTGCTTCTTGCCTTGATAGCAAGTGCCAGGACTAATTGCCAAGGATCCTTTACAGGCAGTAGAAACCTTATATCTATTCTCGGATTCAGTACTTCAACAGCTAGTTCCAGAAACAAGTTCGGGTCCCAGCCTGATGCATTATACAAGAGCAGTTCGCGCCCTTAGGAAACAGGTTCCCAGAATGTGCTACAGTAAAAGGCACAGATACTTTGGTATATAAACCTCAGGCACAGTCTCTCCGGCAGGGATACAGTATGCAGTTCCCACTGCAGGGAGAGAGAAAAAACAAGTAGCCCTGACTTACTCAGATTAAAGGGTACCTTAGGGACGAAGAGAAGTAGCAGGTTCCCTGTCTGTAACTGGCAAGGAGTCTAGTTCACAGCTAGGTTGCAGGAGATCCTGCGGCCACGGCTTAGCTTTCAGCAGTAGAATGAGGGATTAGCTTACAACACAGTTCAACCTATTAGTTATGTAAACTGCAATAACATGGGCTAACAGTTAATCTACACAATTACAGAACCTTGTGTTTTAAGCAACAGTTTCCTAAGTCTAACGTTATAAAAGTCCTTTGGCTAAGTGACAGTTTAAAACAGAAGGCACAGGATTATTTATGATGCAGCTGGAATAAAACGAACAAAGGCTAGCAAATAAGTTAAGACCTTTGGCACAGTGCCGGTAGGAGACAAAGAGATTCAAATTATTTATGATGCCATAGGAATTTTATAGCGCAAAGTCAGGCAATAATGTCCAGCAGGAGAATGGTACTTCGAGGCTAGTCTATGCCCTAGTTTGAGTGGATCGGATACAAGGGGAAACGGGACTCCCTGCTACGTGCCTGGCAGCAGCAGGCTGGGAGAGAGACAGGGAGTTCCTCAGCAGTTTGCCGTAGCAGAGGATCGCAGCTTGGGGAGTAGTGGGCTGATGACGTGGAAGTGAAACTCCTCCTTGTGAAGCGAGAACTAGATATGATTGGGGAGAGTCAATGCCAATGTCAATATATAGTGTATGCAGATTTTTCAGTGCATAGTGTATTTATTTCAATAGTGTATGTATTTCAATATAAAGTGTAGATGTTTCAATATATAGTGTATTTGTTTCAGTATATAGTGTATGCAGGTTTTTCTCAATATATAGTGTAGTGTATGTGTTACAATCTACAGAGTCTTTGTTTCAGTAGATAGTTTATGTGGATGTTTCAGTAGATAGTTTATGTGGATGTTTCAGTCTGTAGTGTATGTATCTCAACAGGTAGTGTATATGTTTCAGTACCTAGTACATTTGTTTTAGTATATAGTGTATGAGGATTTTCAGTACTCAGTATGTACATTTCAGTAGATAGGGTATGTATTTCACTATACAATGTAAGCATTTCACTAAATTGCGTATGTGTTTCACTATATATGTATTTCAGTATACAGTATATGTATTTCACTATACGATGTATATATTTCAGCAGATCCAAAATCACACATGCCCACACAATGCCGGGCCATGTGCGATTTTGTATTTTCATGAAACTTGGCTTCCCAGCCAAATGCCCTTTGGGGTAACCCTTGCCTCACTGTTTGCGCACAGAGGTTCTTTGTATTTCAGTAGATACTGTAAGTGGTTCACTACATTGTGTATGTATTTCACTATATAATGTATATATTTCACTATATGATGTATGTATTTCACCATATAGTGCATGTGTTTTACTATATAGTCAGAGATTATGAATTATGTCCCTAACGGCTTGCCATATACTTTTGTTTAGAAAATCGTGTTACTGTTAAAATGTATATATTTATAATCTGAGAGAACTGTAAAAAGCTAGAGGTTACTTGGGTGCAAATGCCTGAGCTTTTTGCAGTTGCTGTGGGGACCTCAGGAAGTTCTCAATGTTCTAGCAGCTCCTGGAATTTACAAAGAACAGGATGCTTGCAAAGGATGGGGGTTGAAAAGTCTTATAAAACAGCTAATCTGAGCTGCAGAGAGAGATTTTTTTACAAGAGATTTTATTTTGCTTCTGTATATAGTTATTCTGAACAGGTTTATTTTATGTTACTGTAACTACAAATAAACAGTTTTGTGGAATTTCACAACTGCTCATGGGTTTTCTCTATGCTTCCTGACCTATGCCTCGACGACACCAGGGTAGCATAGAAGGAAATTCCAGCTGCTCCCTTGACAGAGCTGACAGGAGCCAGTCGTTGAGATAGGAGAACACAAAGCGGCCCAGGTGCCTCAGTGCTACCACCACTACTGCAAGACACTTGGTAAATACCCAAGATGCCGAGGACAGACCAAAAGGGAGGGCCTTGAACTGGTAATGTTCCCCTTGAAAGGCAAACCTGAGGTAGCGTTGACTGGCCTGAAAAACTGGGATATGCAGGTAAGCATCCTACATATCCAGGACACAGAGCCACTGTCCCTCATGCAGGATGGGAAGCAGACCTGGGAGGGTCAGCATTCAAAACCAATTGTACTCTATGTACAGGTTCAGAGAGCTGAGGCCCAAAATGGGATGCATGTCTCCTGTCTTTTTTCAGGACCAGGAAGAAGTGGGAATAATACCCCTTTCCTACCGGGTTGGACGGAACAGGCTCTATTGCTTCCTTTTGTAACAGAGCCTTAATTTCTTCCCTTAAGAGGGGAATGTGCACTTTTGGATAGTGGGGCACTCCCTGCAGGCCTGTCTGGGAGTTTCTCTAGAAACTGCAGAGTGTGGCCCTGCCCATCCAACTGAAGGACCCACAAGTCGATGGTGACTGCCTGCCATCCTGGCAGGTGACTGGCGAACCTTCTGCCCACCAGTCCTCCGGTGAGGCGGGAGGAACACACCACCAGTCCAGCAAGGGGGACTGTGACAGAAGCTCTTTGGTTTTGTGGGAGGGGCGGCTGTAGCTGATGGTGCCCGTTTGGTCTGATGTCTGGTCGTCTCCTGCTGCTTCGTCTGCCGCTTCACTTGGCAATGAAAAGGTTTTTGGCCTAAAACACAGGGCGGTACATGATGTGGACCGACCTTAGGGCCTTGCCCTTATATCCTGCAGGCTGGTGATGATAATGATGTCTTGGACATCACTTCCGAAGAGGATGGCGCCCCTAAAGGGAGCATCCTGGATGGGCAGCTGAACATTCGACACCAGTGCAGAACCCCTTAGCCACGAAAACCTTCTGAGGCTAACTGCTGTGGCAGTGCCGCTGGCCAAGGAGTCCATCATAGGTGGCCCTTAGCGAATGCCGACAGGCAACCTTGGTAGACCTGATGGAGTCCACTAGAATAGTTTTGGACTCTGAGTCAGGCAGAGCATCGATGGCAGGTACCAGCTGACTAAAGATAGACTTCTGGTAGACCAGCATATGAGCTACATAGTTCAAGGAATGCATGGACAACATTGAGGAGAAACAGAACGTCCTCCAAAATTGATCCAGCTGTCTCGACTCCTTATCAGGAAGAGAGGTGCTCATATCTCTCAGCTTAGATGACCTATCATGAGCTGCTGCAATGACTACAGAGTCTGCCTTGGGATGGACACGGTGATCTTTACCCTCTGGTATCCTATTTGTCCAGTCAGCCTTTTTGGCTACTGCCAAAATAGAAGAGGGCATCATCCAAATAGTGGATGCCAGGTCTTCATGTGGCTCTAACCAAGGAGGTGTGAGGACGGGAGCTGCCTCCTGCATGTCCTAATGCTCCGGCAGCCTTTGGCGCTTAGGATCTTGAGTATCGGACTTCTATTCATAGACCTCCGAAATCTTCTTGAGGAGGTCTGCGAAAGAAGGGTCCTCAGGTGGAGATTTTGGGGATCTTTAGGCCTACGTTCCTCTGTGGGAGGAGTCTAGAACCCTGACCCAGAGGAGGAAGAGGAGTCGGAATCAGAGTCTGGATCCGAGTTCAAAGACCGGATGTTGGGATGAGAAGGTTCCCAGGTTCAGGGGGAACTGTACTCCATGCCCGCCCTGACAAAGGCTCTTTCTGCTGGCCCGATGTCAGCTGACATGTGTCCGGTGTAGGTGTAGACCTGGGCGTCTGGTCTGCTGAACCCTGGGTAACATCCCTGGGAGGTGGCAGCTATCCAGCTCTGAGACGAGCTGAGCCTTGGTCTCTGATCACCAGGATAGTCTGGAAGTCCACCTGAGGTTGTGAAGGAGGCGGAGGGGGTGGAGGAGACTGGCAAGCCAGCGGGTATCCCACAGGAACCCGGTCTGGTAACCCGGCATATGGAAGGCATATGCGGAGTGGCAGTGAGAAGGATAAGCGGCCAAATACCATGGCGCCTCTGGTATCCTGACAGTGGGTCGTGGGGGGCGACGCTGGAAAATGTGGCGCCAGGTAGTCCGGCGGAGGGCAGCCTGATGGGGGACTGGACGGGCGGATCCGGAGGGCTGAAGAAGAACCCTAAGGGGGCCCGAAACCAGATCCCAACAGATCCATAGAAAATAGGTCGGACATTGGACTGGCAGGAGGTAAACCTGGCAGTGTCAATGTCTCCGTCGAAAAATCCAGCAGCAGAGGTCCCAATGGGTTACTTGGGACGTCCATCGTCAGATCCGGAGGTGAACTGGGGAAAGTGCCACCTGGCGGATGATCCTCATCCTCCACACCCAGATTTTCTGGGGAGGACAGAGGAAGCTCTTCCAAAGGAAAGAGGGCAGCAACCCGATGGGGACCCAACGGAAAAAGCTGTGGCAGACCCGGCAACTAGAATATCGTGGGGACCTTGCTGGACCCCGATGCCAGATCGATCGTGCAAGCGTCGGGTACACTGACGATCAGCTTATCGACCGGATTGGTCGGGCAGACATTGGAAGAACCAACACCCGACTTATCGACCGTGGCCTGGCGGACACCGAAGACCTCAGAGCCCGATGTCACAGCCTGGGCCGGGAGTTCGTCAGAAGATACGATGTGCTGCTTATCGGCCCTGCCAGTCAACTTGGACCCACTAGTGGAAAGGGGCCTGAGGGTGGCTGCAGGTGAGAGGGGGACCTGTCCTGGTCCCGATGTTTCTCTTTGTCCCTCTTCTTCTTGTGCTTGGAGGAGCCAGTTGGACAGGAGGAAGCCCTTCTGAGTTTCCGAAGCTCTTTTTCCATCATGGCCATTTTTTAACAAATGAGCCTCGAGGGCCTGCTGGTAATGCTTCCATATGGCCTGGCTGAAGCTGGAACAGGCCTTGCAATCCTCAACCTTGTGCTCCAGGCCTAGGCAGAAGAGACAGAGGGGAGTGAGAGTCTTTGTGCCGTAGCTGTGTGCCGCATGAAGCGCACTTATTTTTATACGACTCAATGGAACACGGCGACAACATGCACAAAAAACAAATAAAACTGAAATATACAATGAGTTACAAAAAACTGAAATACACAGAAAAGATGGATACTCATCTGAAGAAAGCAGTCAAACTGCAGCGTACTATCTCCATGAGGTCCGACATGCTCAGGTTGACTGCAGGAAAGAACTGGAAGGTGAGTGTGGGGACCGCCATTTCCATGTGGTCCTGACGCCAGGGATGCAGTCCTCAGGTTATTACCTACTGCAAGAGCCCTCTCGAAGTAAGATCATCCCCTTCCAATGGAGAAAAAAAACTTTAGGCCCTGGAGCAAGCGAGCAGAAAAGCGGCAGTTTTGCACTGTGTGGGAATGCAAAAAGGTCCAGCTCTGGATGACCCCATCTGTTGGAAGAGAGCTTCTACCACTAAGGTCAACTTTTCCCACTCATGCATTCTTGACTGTGACATGCTTATCCTGTCTGCCAAGATGTTTTGGGTACCTGGAACATGTACTGCTGACAATTCTAGAACGTGTTCCAGAGCCCAATACCAGACTCTCACTGCTTCCCTGCACAGGGGATAAGAGTGAATTCCCCCTTGCTTGTTGACCGTAATGCATCATACCGCCATTGTTCATCTGTACTAATAGAGGACTCAGGGAAAGGTGAGCCTGGAAGGCCTGTAGACCAATGAGGACAGCTTGCATTTCTATGTGCAGGGTGCTCTGAACTGTGGTCCATGTACCCTGCGTATGATGGGGCCCTAAATGCCCCCCTCAGCCCATCTCCAAGGCATCCTTAGTTAAAAGCTAGTGAGGGAAGGGGATCAGCAAGAGAACACCCTTTAACAGGTTACTGGGTTCCCATCTACCACTTGAGCACTTTGCGTACAGGAGAGGTTACTAGAACCCCTGTTCTAGATTGTCCATGAGCTGGTCCCCATGGACACTTAGGGTACACTGAGGGATTCTCATGTGCAGTTTGGCCAGAGGTACTGTGACAATGACTGTTGCCATCAGACCCAGGAGCTAAATTAATGTCCTGGCTGTAACTTAGCGAATGTTGTGGACCACTTGAGACTGTGCAATCTAACGTTTGGCCCTGTCCAGAGGCAGGAAGGCTGAGCCTTGGGCTCTGTCCAAAACTGCTCTTATGTATTGCTGGTGCTGATGATGTATCAAGACAGACTTGGGTACACTGACAGTAACCCCTTGGGCATTGAACATTTGCCTTGTTCGAGCTAGGATATGCAGGAGCTGCTCCTTGGAGTGGGCTTTCAGTAGCCAGTTGTCCAGGTAAGGAAATACATAGAGACCTTTCCTGCGAAGGGCTGCTGCCACCACTGCCAAGTATTTGGTAAATACTTGTGGTGCACAGGACAAGCCAAAGAGCAATACTCTGAACTGGTATGTTCCCCCTGAAACACGAACCTCAAATATTTTCTGTGAGGTTTGCAAATTTTGATATGAAGGTAGGCATCCTTCATAGAAGCATAGCATTTGATGGCAGACAAGGACCGCTTGGCTCACCCAGTCTGCCCATTTCCCTACCTAATGGATAGCTGGAGATCCTAGCTGACCAACAGCCTACTTTTTCCTACCTCCACCCCCTAGAATTGCCTAATGCCTGTCCCATGCATACTTGAATTCCACCACTGTTCTTGACTCCACAACCTCCTCAGGAAGGTTGTTCCATGCATCCACAACCCTCTCCATGAAAAAAATACTTCCTCACATTGCCTCTGAGCCATGCCCCCTCTAGCTTCAAATGGTGCCCCCTTGTTCTTGCTCACCTCTTTTTCTGAAAGATGCCACCCTCTTGGACTTTGCTGAGTCCCTTGAGGTACTTGAAAGTTTCTATCATGCCCCCCCCCTCTCCTTGAGGCT
The DNA here is from genome assembly GCA_016271365.2 of Neoceratodus forsteri. Taxonomy (NCBI): domain Eukaryota; kingdom Metazoa; phylum Chordata; order Ceratodontiformes; family Ceratodontidae; genus Neoceratodus; species Neoceratodus forsteri. Next base: position 692,810,207 of record CM028129.1, read on the forward strand.
ATACATATTAAGCTCCTTAAGTCTCATGTCGAGGGAACAAATCTAGTACCAAGCAGGCCCTGTAGGGTGACCATTCTGAACTTTTTGTTCTCTATAAAAAAGTTCAGGTCCCAGAGATCTAGAACAGGCCACAGGTCTCCTGTCCATTGTGGGACGAGGTAGTAGAGACAGCAGAACCCTGTGTCTCTCTGTTTCCAAGGCACAGGTTCTATAGCCCTCTTCTGAAGCAATAATAAAAATAATAATTTTATTTATAAGGCGCCTTTCAATTGCCAAGGCGCCGTACATAAATAACAAATCAAAACAGTAAAAATCATTAAAAACTACAATTAAATCAAAACAGTCATAACAATCAGTGTTCTAAAAAATGCAGTTTCCCATAAAAAAGTCTTCAAACCCCTCTTAAAGCCCTCCATAGAAGTGTACTCCTGTAACCGATGGGGTAGAGAATTCCAAAGGGTGGGGGCCGCATATGCAAAAGCTCGGGCACCCGAGGATTTCAAATTCACCCTTGGAACCTCTAGCACCCCCTCATCGGCCAAGCGGAGTCATAGATTAGGGCGATAAGGAATCAAAAGTTCTTTCAGATAGACTGGGCCCAGATCGTGTAGAGCTTAAAAAGTCAGCAAACCGACTTTAAAGGTGATCTGACACCAATTTGTGCAAGGTGTGGACTTCCTCCAGGAGCAGAGGAATGTGATCAGGAGCATAGTTTGTTGGCACTGGAGGGTTGTCTGGTGGTAGTTCTATAAGTTCCAGAGCATGACCTTGCACTATGATTTCCAGGACGCAGGCATCTGATGTCACCTCCTTCCACTGACTCAGATGGAGGGAGAGACGACCACCAACAACCACCCCTGGAGGTAATGGTGGTTGGGGTGTGTGTATAGACAGTCAGGCAGAGCCTGTTGTGGTGGCTCCAGCTGTGCCACTACCTCTACGGGCTTTTGATTGGGCACGGGAAGTGGTTCCTGAAGTGGGCAAGGCTCCTGCTCCCTTGCCCTTACCTTGCTGTCTGGTAGTAGGACAGTGTCTAGCACCAGCCAGACAAAAAAGTATCCTCTGTCTACCTCATGGTTGAAGCATGATAAAGGGAGTGCACTGACTTCAGGATCCTAGCTGAGACCTGGAGATCAAAGAGGATTATCCTGGACATTTGATTCAAATAACCTGTATCCTGTAAAGGGGGCACTGAGAATGGATTATAGTGTACAGGACAGTATAATTACGAATGGAATTCAATGAATGTATGGGATTGTGCCATTGTAGTAACATCAAACTGCTGTTTTACCATCTTGAATACGTCACTACGATGGTACAACATCAATTCAAACAACATGAAGTCTTGCTATATTCTGTAAAGGACATATGCAGTGAGTCCCAAACCTTCGAACTGCTCCGGAGGTGAAAGAGTTAACTTTCCATGCCAGGCATGGAACGCTGAGCTCGAGCTCGGTTGAGACTCTGTTGTTCTTCAAACTCAAACCGTCAGATTCTTTACTCCGCCTCACTGGACAGTCGCTCCGGAGATTTCTCCTTCTGCTCGGTTCATTTTGTCGGTTAAAGTACCGTTTTTCTTGGGTTTGTACCGAATTTAAACCGCAACCTGTCGGTTCAGTTTCTGTCTGTGGTATTTGAGAGTACTAGATAGGTTTTACATTAATTCTATTCTGTGTGGAACTTGTAAACGGTTTATCGATTTGGTTTGAACCGATCAAGTTGTTTTAAAAAATCTTAATTTGTGATTTAGAGTGTGGTTACTGGTTCTTATCGGTTCTAAAAAAAAAACGGATTTTATTACGTTTTTTTCCACGACCCGTGACACGGTTGGGAACCGATAAGAGGGTCTTGCCTGGCGGATTGCCATAAAAGGGAAAGTTTAGTTAGGACTGGCATTATGTCTGAGAAACCCAAAGAAAACCGGACCCACTGGGTTTCAACACTGTAGTGTGTGTGGGAAGTCTTGCAAGGCTGACCCCCACCACCTGTGTTTATTGTCTGGGGTTTGACCACCTCAATGCAGACTGCCAGATTTGTAAAATTTCCTACAGCTACTCCTAGAAAAGAGAGCTGGTAGGCTCAGGGAAAGGAGGCCAAAAGTCCGCTGAACCGGATGGCCAGCCCGGTTCGGTTCCAACCGAACCAGAAGGAGTGCCCTCTGACCAGGGCGAGACTTCTTCGGGCAAAAGGAGAGCCGATTCTGAGGAGTCGGTTCCGGCTAAAAGAACTAGAAAAGAGAAATCAGCTGGTGTGGAGCCAAAACTTTCCTCTCCGACCGAACCGGCACCATCAGGCAGGCGCTCGGTTCCGCCGGTTCAAGATTATGAATTAGAGGAGTTTTATGAACCGGAGGAGGAGGAAGAGGAGTATGAGGAAAGTGAATGTGGATTTGAAAGTCTGGATGTGCCCACTGACCCGGACATCTCCCCCAGACAGACCTTCAGGGGTGTCTCCTCCTAGGCTTTCTGAGTCCCCCTCCCATTTCATGTTCTATAAAAAGTGGTTGAAACCCTCCAGCTTCCTATGGAAGAAGCTGTGGATGACCAGGAGGAGCCTGACTATGTAGAAATGATGGATATCCCAGAGTCTAGGAGGCTGTCTATTCCCTTGCACAAATCTTTTGGGAAACAGACATTTAAAATTTTAAAGACTCCTAACACTATACCTCCTGTGGATAAAAGAATGGACAAGAGGTATACGTTGTCAGGCTCAGACACGGAGTTCCTTTCACAACAATGCAGCCATATTGAGGTAGTGCAGGCTGCAGCCTGTGATAAGGCAAACATTCCCTTGGCTTCACAACCCCCGGACAAGGACTCCAGGAGGACTGATGCCATGGCAAAGAAACAGTACATGGCAGCATCCTTGGGACTCAGACAGGCCAATTATATGGCCTATACTGCTAGGTATCAAAAATCCAGATGGAACACTGTTACGGCCCTAGCAAAACAGGTCCCTGGCCAGCTTACCAAGGAGCTGGAGCAGGTGGCTGCTGATGGTATTGAGGCATCCAAGGTGCAATTCCATGCTGCAGTAGACTCCAATGATGTGTCTTCTAGAGTCATGGCTACATCTGTGGCATTTCGAAGAATGGCTTGGCTCAGAGGTACTAGCCTGTCACAGGATACCCAGACTAAGGCCATGGATTTTCCTGTTGTGGGTAATTCTGTTTGGGGAGCAGACAGAGAATTACGTGAAGAAAATGGATGAATATAGGACCACCTATAGGAGTGCACAGGCCAAAGAAAGGCAGGCCACTCCTCAAAGGCAGCTTTCCAGGGGCAGGGGCAGGCCTTTTCATAGGCCTTTTTACCAAGCCCAGGCCTCCTCTTCTGCTTATGCCCAGAGGGGTTCTTTAGAGGGAGAGGCAGACGGGTACAAGCAGGCCTGCTTCCACCCCTCAGCCTAAAGCCCTTGCCAAGCAGGCACCCTGATGGGGTTGCCAGGGCCGATTCTCAGCTACCTGTAGGGGGCAGGCTGGCTTACTTTGTCCAGGACTGGGAGTCTCTGACATCAGACAAATGGGTCCTGGAAGTAGTAAGCCAGGGACTGGTTCTCAGATTCAAAAAGTTTCCAAAGATGAGAACCAGATCCTTTCCACCTGCAAATCCACCAGAGGCACTTGCCCTAGAGGCAGAGGTCTCTTTCCTCCTGGCTCTCAGAGCTGTGGAAAGGGTTCCACCCCTACACCAGGGCAAAGGGTTGTACTCCAGGTACTTCCTTACCCCAAAAAAGACAGGAGAAATCTCAGATACTTAAACAAGCACCTTTTAAAACCAAAATTCAAAATGGTGACTCTGGGAATTATTCTACCCTCTCTAAGGCCAGGGGACTGGCTAGCGTCCCTGGACCTCAAGGATGCCTACTTTCATATCCTCATCAGAAGCTCCCATCGAAAGTATCTCAGGTTCGAGCTGCCCTCAGGCCATTACCAGTTCAGAGCAATGCCCTTTGGCCTCACCTCTGCTCCAAGGGTATTCACAAAATGCCTGGCAGTAGCAGTTGCTTCTCTAAGAAGGCAAGGAATTGCCATCTTCCCTTACCTGGACGACTGGCTCATAGTAGGCCAGTCCCCAAATCAAGTCAAGTTACACCCACAGATAACTCAGCAACTGCTCACCTCTCTAGGTTTCCTTCTCAATCTTTCAAAATCAGTCCTACAGCCTGTCCAGCTTCTCACCTTCACAGGCGCAGAGCTGAACACAGAGAAAGCCAGGGAAAACTGGGTAAGGTTCCTCCCTCAGGCCTGAGGGCTCACTCTACCAGAGGTACAGCTGCTTCTCTGGCTGCTGCCAGGGACATCCCTATTCTAGAGATATGTCAAGCAGCTACCTGGAAAACAGTTCACACTTTTACCAAGCATTACTCCCTGGACATCCAGGCTAGGAGTGATGCTCGGTTTGGCACAGCTGTGCTTCAGAGCCTATTTCCTAAGTAGGTTCTGTCCCTCCTCCATGGAGGTACTGCTTTGTAGTCTGCATACGTCAGAATATAGCAAGACTTCATGTTGTTTGAAGAAAAAATTACTCACCTTAGTAATGTTGTTTCTTCTAATGGAGTCTTGCTATATTCTGACCTCACCCTGCCTGCCCCTCTCAGAACCTCTGTTTTTGGGATGTGGGTGGGCAGTGTAGTGTTGGCACCTAGTAGGTGCCCACCTTGTTGTTTTTCACCCCTCCTTTCTTGGGGTGACTTGGTGTTGTGTTTTTCATTTTTTGGGTCTCCTGACTTGAGTCTTTGTTTTGAGACCAAAAAATGTGTTCTTATATTTAGTAGCCAGTTGGCTAGTGTAGGTTTACAGCTTCCACATAGGACCTTAGTGAGTTTAGCTCGTAAAGATCTGACGGTTTGAGTTTGAAGAACAACAGACAGAGTCTCAACCGAGCTCGAGCTCAGCGTTCCATGCCTGGCATGGAAAGTTAACTCTTTCACCTCCAGAGCAGTTCGAAGGTTGGGACTCACTGGATATGTCAGAATATAGCAAGACTCCATTAGAAGAAACAACATTACTAAGGTGAGTAATTTTTTCATGCCTTTGTGCGCTCAACTGTCCCTGTCAGCCACACCACTTGCTCGCTTTTTTTTTCCCACTTGCCAGTTTCACCTGCCACTTATGACAGAAAAACGAGTGATCGAGGATTTCTTCCCCAGACTTTTCTAAACTCTCCGTTGCTGCACAGAGCTGCCCATACGCTATTAAAGACAATGGATGGTCAACAGTTAGCAGCACTGAGTTTACCTCTCGAGGTTGTCATTACAACCACAGACCTCTTGAGCTTTGCTCTCGAGGTCTACTTGTTGTCACAACAACTTCTCGAAGCAAACAAAGCGTTTTTGTTAACTGGTGACCATGCATTATCCTCTGTGTTGTACATCATTCACAAAGCCTGCCACCCTCACCCAGGAGTATCTCCTTAGGCATATTCCTGAGGCAGCAGCCCTGGCTGAAGCTTCAGACACAGTATATCATGGGCCGTACAAAGTAGGTGTTTTCCTACATCAGCTCCAACTGAGAGAGCTTTGAGAAGCTCCTGTTTGGGTGTACCCTCTAGCAAAGCAGCAGCTGCTTTGGCCTTTCTCCAGAGTGTATTCTAGAACTTCAAAGAAGGGTTTCACAGAGGGAGACACATACATCTTGTCTGCTTTCTTGGTATGGCAGGAATTACATTTGGCCTATGCCAGGCAGCAAAGGTGGCACCTTCCAGGTCAGAGAGAAGGGGGTGGTATCACAGGAGGAGGGACAACAGGTAACTACAAGAAATCTATGAGGTTTCTCTTGGTGGTATCCTGTTCCTCCAAATCAAATCAAACCCCATGGCAGCCAATAACTGCTCCTTAATGGTAATGAAAGAGGGGTCCGGGGGGGGGGCAACTGGGGTGTAAACTACTGAGTCCTCACAGCAAGCAGAGACAGTGGAACTGGTCCTTTCATAAGGACTCTCCACATAGTTTTCAGTCTCCTCCTTCTCATCTGCATCATAATATCAGGATTTCACTCAAAATCATTGTTGGTCTGGTCGACGGGTCGAAGGAAGTACGCCAGTGAGGCTGTCAGCATTCGCAGATGGCAGGCAAGACACAGTCCTAGGATACGTCATAGTTGGGGGCTGAATTGCAGGCTCCATCGATGGACCTCCTAGTAGAGGAGGAGGAGGTAACAGGCACCTGAGCATGCCCATGGTGGATGATACTACTGCCTGGATGTTGGCACCCAAATGGTCAGCGGGTGCACTGGTGGAAGTCGATGGAGAAAGCAAGGCCCCCTGATGCTGATGGTGCCGCACTAGCCATACGAGGCCTAGTGGCACCTACGGCCTGCCCCAAACTGAAAGTTAGGTCAATGATCGGTTCAGCAGGTGGTATTACTGCCAGAGCGGTAAGTGGCAATTTAGAGGTCGTACCTGTGCGAAGGAGTGACCTGGAGCACACTGGGGAGATTTTCTCCTTCTCTCTTTCCTTCTCCTGGTGTTTGTGCTTGTGGGTCCTGGATGATGTTTCTTGGGATTTTGACAATCTGGACCCAGAGGAGTGCACCAGCAAGGCAGCAGAACTCTTTTGCTGGAGTTCCATCTCCATGTGGGCTACCAGCATTTTTAAAAAGTGCTTCTCCAAAGCACCTTTTCGACGTCACCGGGTGACTGCATGCAACCCACTGCAAATCAGGCAGGCTTGCACATTGTAGTCTGGGCCAAGGCAATACATGCAGACCTCGCACAAATCACTGATATAAATCTTTTCACCACATTCACGATAATGGAACAGTTTCAATGGTTCCTTCAATGACTTGCACACCACCAAAAATCATTTGCAAAAGTAATTCTTTAACTGTCACAAATTGATTATAAAAGTAATTATTTACTATGGGGACAAAATAAAGAATGCAGCGGCTATTGCAGTGGCATTTCTACGCATGATCTGACGAGAATGGTTGGTGGTAGAAAAAGAACTGAGGAGGGAAGGGCCCACCCACATTTATGTAGTAGCCGAAGTCTGACATCATCATGGGCAGCCCCTGGTGAACTGCTTGCAAAAGTTTCCATGTGGTCCTAGTCCCTGGTTATTATAAGTTCCACAAGCATGGCCTTATGAGAGATAGCCTTGAAGATGATGTTTACCTACTGATCAATGACTGTAGGCTCAGAATTAAGTGAAAAAGCCTTGAAAGTTAGATCCTCCTGAGGCACAGCAATATGGCCTGGGCCTGAAGAGTCCAGGCTAAGAAGTCATTGTCGCTGCCCTCAGAGAAGATGAGGTCAGGGTCAGACTCATCCTTCTCTCCATCCTCCCCAAAGCGAAGGGTATAGACTGGGTGGATCACAAGCCCTCTAATCCAGAAACGCGACCCCAGCAATGCAGTGATTTCGGTCTCAACTGCAAGGGTCCTGTGCAACGGGTGGTGCCAGGACAGGAACTGAATCCGGCGCCAGGAGATCTGGTGCCTGATGAGGTGCCAACCTTTTTTTTTTTATTTAGTTGTTTAACCAGGTATAGCACACCTGGCACTGACATGACGCCACCAGGTGCCGTCCATGGCACCACCCAGTGTCGTCCATGGAGCTGACATGGCATCAAGACCAGCACCATAACCAGTGCCACACCAGACCCTGAAGGTGTAGAGAGGACTGAATCCAGTGCCAGGAGATCCCAGGCTGACCCAGTCCCGACTCAACGTCAACATGACGCTGGGACCAGCACATAAACTGGCACCACACCAGGCCCTGGAGGCAGTACAGTACTGTAGTCTAGGACACTGAGCTGCAAACCTGGAGACCTGGGTTTGAATCCCACAGGCCCCACTTGCATACTGTGTGACCCTGAGCAAGTCATCTAACTTCCTTGTGCTCCCAGGTCACACCTGGAAAATGAAAATTACGTACCTACCGTAATTCTTGATCTTCTTGTATATCTTCATCATTCATCACTAGTGGGTTATACGCTGGAGGTGCTATGACCCCATGGGAGCTTTCAGCTTACAAATTTTTTTCTTGTGGGAGGAGTCGACGTTGAGGCTGGTGCCACCCTCGAACACAGCGCACAGCGTGCTGCTTGCGCATCAGCCAGTGCTAACACCGACTCTTACCTCACCTCATTTCTGTCCACCAGAGAGTGAAATTTAGAAACAGAGAAAAGAAGAGGGTGGGCAAGGGAGCCCGAGAGAGATAGTAAAAGGAAAGGATATAAACAGAAAGGAGAAAAAGCCAACACAGGAGGAGCGGCAGACTACCTGAGGGTGTGGTATAGGGAGGGGCCCCAACTAATCCTAAGGGATAGAGAAGTGGGAAGGGTTAAGGAAAATTTTGGAAGAAGAAGGGATAGTAAAGGATGATGAGAGATCCCATGACACCCCACTCCCCCCAGGGAGAAGGATGAACGTGTCAAAGGCTGCATCCACCTTTACATACTCTAGACACTTCTTAACAGGGGGAGACCGAACTGTCTCCTGTCTGAGACGAGACCGGGCTGTTAGAGCCAAGATAGCCCAGAGAAACAACTCCGAGGCTGAAACCAGAGGGAGCACCCGTGCTGGGTGAGGGGTGAGGTTTCGAAAGCAAAGCGGCAGAAGGCATTGAAGAGGGTGTCCAGTTTAGATAAGGCGGATTTTGGGGCTGCACTGTAGACAATGTCGCAGTAGTCGAAGGAGGGGAGCATCATCTTCTGGACCAGCTCACGTCGAGCGGGTAGAGGGGGGCTACTGCGGTTCCTATATAGTGCACCGAGCATGGGGCGCAGTTTTTTTTGAGATAGCATCGATGTGGTCAGAGAAAGAAAGATGCCGGTCAAGCTATACACCTAAGTATCAGAATGAGGTGGCATCCTCGAGTTTTTGTCCATCCAGGGTGAGGAAACAGGGAAAGGATGGGAGTCTGGACAGGCGTTGTCTTGTGCCGAAGGTCATTGTGACATTTTTTTTTTCAGCATTTAGGGAGAGCTGGTGAGAGCTGAACCAGTGCTGAACTTTGTTGAAGTCAGCCTGGAGGTTAGACTGTACCGCTTCCAGGGAGGTGCCTGAAGAGAAGAATACAGTGTCGTCTGCATACATGTGGATTGATGAAGTAGAGCAGATGAGTGGCAGGTCATTAAGAAAAATGGAGAACAGAATGGGTCCAAGAACCGACCCCTGGGGGACGCCAGTAGTTAAGGGAATGGGGCTGGAGATGGCATCTGAAACTCTAACAGATTGTGTTCTGTCAGAGAGACAGGATCTGAACTCATCCCAAGCCAAGACAGGGGAGAAGTCCTAAAAGCAGGGGAACTGCCCCAGGTCAACTGGATTGGTTCATGAAGAAGAAAGACAAGGGGAGAGCTCCTCAGGTCCCCAAGCCTACCAGGATTCGAAAGTCCCAAGGAGAGACTGAATTCCGGTCCTGCTCAGAAAGCAAGACAGAGGAGGGGGGAACCCGAGGAGCCCTCATTATTATATGGCAAGAGGCCCTGCTTGTCCTCCCCTCTTCAAGGAGAAGAATTAATTCCCTGGACGAACAAGGAGCAGAGAAGCAAAGGTTTACCCCACAAGGGTGTCCACGGAGGGGAGGGCAAGAATGGAGGAGGCACTGCTCAGAGGCTGAGACACCAGAGGGGATGGAGGGTGGGAAGCGGTGATGAATGGTGAAGATATACAAGAAGATCAAGAATTACGGTAGGTATGTAATTTTCATATCTTCCTGTATGTATCTTCACCATTCATCACTGGTGGGCGAGTACCAAGCCCCCCAAGGGGATCTGGCATATCCCTGAGGGCAGGAGATCCCTCAGCCCCTTGCGGGGGAGAACCACAGTGGGAGAAGCCCCCTATGGACCTGGAGAGGCCTGAGACTAATCAGATCAGATGAGGACTCCCGTGACCTGGGCAGACTAGGTGGGCCAAGTGGTCTTTATCTGCTGTCAAATTCTATGTTTCTATGAGGGAAGGTGTGGGTTCCTTGGAAGGGGGAGGCAGTCACCCTATGCTGGGCCAAGGGCGATAACCTGGAAAGGCGAAGCCAAGCCACCTGTCTTACGCAGACTGCAGATCCTGCCAACCTAGAAGTTACCTCATTAGCGATGTAAGATGCTCAAGAGATGCCTTGCTAGTTCTAGGCCAGAAGCAGAAAGACAGATGGCTTGCTTGGTTGCCTCCAAGTCAGGCAAAGTGGCTAGGAGCTGTCCTAGCACCATCCATAAGTGTCTAGCATAGACAGCCATATTGGTCTGATGTGCTGAAATACACTGAAGGAGATGCACTGAGCAAAAAAATCCTTCTCCCCCAATGGTTAAACTCAGCTGAGTCGAACTCTTGTGGTTGGGGGGGGGGGTCATGTCTCAGGTGGTGATGCCCAGAGGGGGTATCCAGCAACTCTATCCCCGAAGTGCGATGAAGCAAAGAGCCCGGAGACCCCTGGGGGGGGCACGATACCTGCACTTGCAGTCCCTTGGGACAGCAGAGGGGGGTACAGGGAGACTGCCAGACCCGATGGGATGCTTCCCGAAAAGGAACAGGCATTGGAGGAATGATCACATTCTCCGAGAAGAACTCGCCCAGGAAAGCCCGTGTCACATGGGCAGGATCGCGACTTGAGAAATGGAAAATGTGGAGCTCCTCTAGCAACCTCAATGAGAACTGCTAATAGCTGGCGATATCAACATCCGAAGACAGGTGGACCAAGGAGTCTTCTTCCTCAAGGGAGGAAGACGAGGAGGCGGAGGAACTGGATTCACATCTGGGTGCAGTGGGGGGTTTCTGGTCTAAAAATAACCTGGTCCAGAGTGAAGGAAAGCTGCAGCCGAGCCTCTGAATTGTTCCCAAGACAGGGGCCCCGTAGGACCCAAAATGCCTGGGAGAGCAGAAGGGCGAGGCAGAGGATCCAAAGAGAGAGGAGAAGACTGGTGAGCCAGAAGGATCCTGCTAGGGCTTTGGGAAAATTTAAACCCCTCCACAAGGCGGTACAAAAATCCACAGACAGTCGCGACAACCATGCAGGTGCGACCTGAGTCGTGCCCTAAAGAAGAAGCCATATGGTGAGAAGACCAGTGCTCGTCTGGTCCTTGTAATGCCTCTTACTCACCAGAAACAGGCCCCCCCACTGAAGAGAGCAAAACCGTGAGGGATCAGCACTGCAGCTCCTCCTAGAGCCACCAGCAGCTCTGAGAAGACCCCCGGGCCACGTGACCTGGGCAGACTAGGTGGGCCAAGTGGTCTTTATCTGCTGTCAAATTCTATGTTTCTATGAGGGAGGGTGTGGGTTCCTTGGAAGGGGGAGGCAGTCACCCTATGCTGGGCCAAGGGCGATAACCTGGAAAGGCGAAGCCAAGCCACCTGTCTTACGCAGACTGCAGATCCTGCCAACCTAGAAGTTACCTCATTAGCGATGTCAGATGCTCAAGAGATGCCTTGCTAGCTCTAGGCCAGAAGCAGAAAGACAGATGGCTTGCTTGGTTGCCTCCAAGTCAGGCAAAGTGGCTGGAGCTGTCCTAGCACCATCCATAAGTGTCTAGCACAGACAGCCATATTGGTCTGATGTGCTGAAATACACTGAAGGAGATGCACTGAGCAAAAATCCTTCTCCCCAATGGTTAAACTCAGCTGAGTCGAAACTCTTGTGGCGGGGGGGTCGTGTCTCAGGTGGTGATGCCCAGAGGGGTATCCAGCAACTCCATCCCGGGCGATGGTGAAGCAAAGAGCCTGAGACCCCTGGGGGGCACGACATCCTGCACTTGCAGTCCCCTTGGGACAGCAGAGGGGGTACAGGAGACTGCCAGGACCCGATGGGATGCTTCCGAAAAGGAACAGGCATTGGAGGAATGATCACATTCTCCGAGAAGAACTCGCCCAGGAAAGCCCGTGTCACATGGGCAGGATCGTGACTTGTGAAATGGAAAATGTGGAGCTCCTCTAGCAACCTCGATGAGAACTGCTGATAGCTGGCGATATCAACATCCGAAGACAGGTGGACCAAGGAGTCTTCTTCCTCAAGGGAGGAAGACGAGGAGGCGGAGGAACTGGATTCACATCTGGGTGCAGTGGGGGGTTTCTGGTCTAAAAATGACCTGGTCCAGAGTGAAGGAAAGCTGCAGCCGAGCCTCTGAATTGTTCCCAAGACAGGGGCCCCGTAGGACCCAAAATGCTTGGGAGAGCAGAAGGGCGAGGCAGAGGATCCGAAGAGAGAGGAGAAGACTGGCGAGCCAGAGAAGGATCCCTGCTAGGGCTTTGGGAAAATTCATGCGACCCCTCCACGGGGGGGGCGCCGCGCAAAAAATCCACAGACAGTCGCACAACCATGCAGGTGCGACCTGAGTCGTGCCCTAAAGAAGAAGCCATATGGTGAGAAGACCAGTGCCGGTCTGGTCCTTGTGGGCGGCCTCTTACCCTACCAGAAACAGGCCCCCACTGAAGAGAGCAAAACCGTGAGGGATCAGCACTGCAGCTCCTCCTAGAGCCACTAGCAGCTCTGAGAAGACCCCCGGGCCACCACAGGCGCTCTCAAGCCCTCCCCCTCAGAGGGAGATCTGACCCTCATCCATCCCTGAGGCATCGAAGGAGGTAACACCAGAAGAGCCACAGGCATCTCCAAGCCTGCCACGGCAACTCCGAGTTAGCCCCTAAAAGGGGAATAGAGGCTGCACCGCTCTCAGCTTCAATGCTAGATTTGGTCCCCACAGGGGTGCCGGCCTCCAACTCAGCATCAGGTGTGGTGCTGCCCCTAGACCCAGCACCATCACCCGACCTCGCTCCATCATCGTGGAGATGGCACCGCCCTTCTCCACGACACTGGAGACAGTGCTGCTCTTTCCCATGGCACCAGGAGCGGTGCCGCCAGATTCCCCAGCACCACTAATGGTGCTGGAAGACTCGGAGATGGCAGCCCCAGAGACAGAGCCAATAGAGGAGGTGAAGATACCTTCAGAATCGTGCTGCTAGGCCTCGTAGGGCAGGGAAACTCTTCGGAGCCTGAGAGCTCCTCAGAGGGGGGTTACCAGTCTGGGTCAGACCCGTCCTCCTCCCCCAAAGATGAACAGAGCAGGGCGAACGGGAGAGAGGCCAACCCTCGCACCCTACCGGGTCAGGCACCGCGCACGGCACCAGATGAAAGCCACGCCGCACCTTCAGCACCACACTGCTCCCCGGCTCTGGGGACGGTGCCAGGAACGTGAGCAGAGTCAGCGGACGGAGTCAAGGGCCCCACTGGTTTAGATCCAGCATGTAGCTCTGATCGCGATACTGGGGGGTGGTCATGGCTCCGAAGAGGCCGACGACCGAGAGGAGTACTCAACTGACCCCCCGGAGGTCGACTGTACACCCGACCCCTCTAGCAAACCGGAGGCGCCAGTGAGGCCAGCACCGTTGACGGTTTGAGGCCCTCCGGTATGTACAGTAATGAGGGTGACCAGGGGGACAGGTCCCGATTTCTTGCCATGGCGTCCCGGGATGCATACCACCCTCCAAAGGTAGGAGGATTTCGATCCACCTTCAATGCGCATGTTTCGAGGACCCAGCAGTCCATGACGAAGCACATGTCGCAGTTGTCCATGTCATGCTGTGGGCCCAGGCAAGAGAGACATCATTCATGGCGATCAGTTACAGAGATGGGCTTGCTGCAGGAGCACAGACGCAAGGGAGCATGTCCCACCTCAGATTTCGATTTAAGCCTTGAATCAGACATGATTGACCGCACACAAAATTAAATGAAATAAAGAAAAGACTCAGTGCCGTAGCAACAAAAGACAGAATATAATAAAAAAAGGGAACGGTCTCACCCATTTGCAGCTCTACGGCGTATCGAGTAATGAGCAGAACTTCGGTGGCTTTGAACGATGATGAACTATGCAGTTTGCTCTTCAGCTACCATGAGGTGCACTCTCGACGGCGGGAAGAACAGAACTGAGGTGAGGGAGGAGTCGATGTCAGTTACTGGCTGGTGTGCGAGCAGCTCACTGTGCATCATCCTCGACAACGAAGAAAAAGATTTGTAAGCTGAAAGCTCCAGTGGGGTCATAGCACCTCCGGCGTATAACCCACCAGTGATGAATGGTGAAGATACATACAGGAAGATCAAGCTTTGGCTTAGTGTGCCTTTCCTGGTTAAACAACTGTCCCCTTGCTCCCCCCCTTCCCGAAGGTGTAGAGAGGGCTGAATCTGGTGCCGGGACCAGCACCGGAATCGGTGCCAGGTCCTGAAGGGCTGAAATCCAACACCGATGCCAGAATCAGACCAAACGCCAATGACCCAGCCAGCTGGCAATGAAGTGACAAGCAAAGGTACCCAGCCGATCCCACAAGTGACACAAGGTGCAGGTGCAGCCAGTGGGACAGGAGTTGGCGGCGCAGTCACCAGCAAGGGCTGAAGGCTGCTGCTAGAGTCAAATGCTCTACACAGCTTGAGGGCCCCATCCATGGCTCCAGTCCCATCGACCCCTAAGGGCCAGGAACCAGATCCACTGGCAGAGACACACAAGCCTGATACTGCACCCACTGCTCCAGACAGCTGCCCAAGGCTCGAGACCTCAACATCCCAGTACCAGAGGTCCCCAGCAATGCCAATGGTGCTGACGAGGACCTAAGATCTTGTGAGACAGAGGGTCTCATGGCAGAAAAAGCAACCTCAAGTGGTACCATTTCTTCTTCTGAAGGGAAAAGGAAGAACTCTAAGAAAAGAGGTGCAGAGAAGTCGAACAGAATCAGGAACAAGCCCACCCTTTTGTGCTTTTAATAGGACTGTCCTTCCTCCCGAGCACAGGAGTACCCATGGTCAGAATTCTTCCCCGACAGGGAAAGTGGGCAAGACACAGCCGTGCTGCTGGAGTAGCCTGCCTGAAAAGCTCTCTACAGTCGTCCTCCATGACTGTCGACTTAGTAGGGCTGAGAGAAAAACAGACACTAATATTTTTCTAGAATCACTAAGCTGACACAAAAAATGAAAATTACGTACCTACCGTAATTCTTGATCTTCTCTTGTATCTTCACCATTCATTACTGCTTGGGTTAAGCGGAGGCGCACCCGATCTGGAGTTTTTTTTTGAGTCGGCTCCAAGCAGGCGCCGCCCTCGGGACGACGATTGGCGTCAGGCGCCAGGGCGGCTTAGGTGCCGTAGGCTCCTCCTATATCTCAGTTCTGGTTCTGGTAGCCGGAGAGGCGAAAATAAAATGTAAGAAAAAAGAAAGCGAGGCTAGAGAGCCAAGGGATAGAAAAAGGAAAGGAAATAAACTGAAAGAGGAAAAAGCCGATGGAGAGTAGACAGAGGAGAGAGAATTCCTACCCTAAGGGACCGCAGGGCCTCCTTTCCGAGGCGGCTCTAAGGGAGGAACAGAGAGGAGGAAAGGGAAGAAGAGAAGAGAAAGAAAGAAACACGTTGAGAGGGAGGACAGTGCCCATCGAGCATTGGTTGAGAGGCTTAAAGGCTTGAAACTGACCAGGGAGCAAGAATCCCAGTTGGCAGGACTGAGGGGAGGTTCAACTGAACCACCTGAACAGATCCGAAGAGGGCAGACTCTCTGAACTCTCAACATGCAAGTCCCTTCATCCTAGTTGAGGGCCCTTAGACTGTCCGGACAGAAACTGTTCCGGGTAGGGCGCCCATCCAGGAAGGGGACTAAATCCCTTAGCACCTTGTTAAGTGCTAACACAGAAGTGTATGGGAAAGACTATGCCTTCTCGAAGGCAGTTTTGTATGAAAAGTAGAGTGGAACTCAATCAGACATCCCAGGGCAAGGCAGACAGATGCTCAGAGCTGACAAGTTCAGTCAGCAGCTAGAAGAGCTTGAAATAAGACCTGCCAGGGGGATTCCAGACTTTGCGGAGGCCAAGACAGGGCATGGCCACCTGGGCTGTGAAACTGCATGACCTGAAGAGGGTAAGGAATCGCACCATAGGACAGTCAGAAAGAGTTCCCTCAGAATTAGAGAAATTTGGAACCGTGCTCGTTCCCTTTACCTTGAGGAAAAAAGGAGATCCATTCACAAGAATGGGGAAAAAGAGCAGAAAAGTTTTTGGGGGCATAAAGGCCAGCGGAGTAAGAGGAGCAGGACGGGAGGGAGATGCCACAGAAGGAGGCCACTGAGGGAAGGTGGGTGGGTATCAGTAATGAATGGTGAAGATACAAGAGAAGATCAAGAATTACGGTAGAGTACGTAATTTTCATATCTTCCTTGTCAATCTTCACCATTCATTACTGCTTGGGTGAGTACCATTCCCTAAAAGGGGGAGAACCCTGAAGGAACAAGACCCCCAGCCTCCTGTTGGTGAGAAACAGAAGGGAAGACCCTGGCTAATACAGAGAAGCCTAAGTGGAGAAGAGCTGGAGGTGCCCCGAGGACGGGAGACAGAGGAAGCCCTGCAGAAGTCTCCTAGCTCTGGAGGAAAAAAGACGGGTCCCCCGGAAAGCGGAGCGCATCACCCTACGCCGGGCCAGGGGTGACAACCTTGATAGACGAAGCCATGCCGTCCGCCTAATGCAGATCGCTGTCCCCGCAAGCCTGGAAGCCACCTCACTGGCGTCATAAGATGCCCTTGCTTGGTGTCTTGCCAGCTCCAGGCCTATAGCAGAGAGGGCAATAGCCTGTCTGGTGTGCTCCGTATCAGGCATTGATGCTAAAAGCTGGGAGAGCATCGACCACAGATGCCGATTGTAGGCAGCGTGGTGAGCCTGATGTGATGCAATGCAAGCCACCGCACGAGAAGAAGAGAACACTCTTCGCCCCCACCAGTCAAACTGTAGGGATTCCGAATCCGGTGGATGGTCGTGCGCCAGGCGGCGACGCCCGGAAGGAGTCTCTAGGTAGACCAAACCCGAGGACAGTAGGGAAGGGTACCCAGGGATTCCGAGGGGGCACAATACCTTTGACGACAGTCTGCCGGGGCTGGAGAAAGGGTGGCTGGCGACTGCCAGGAACGGATAGACTCCTCCTGGAAGGGGATAGGCCAGGAAGATACCACCAGGTGCTGGGTACTGAATTCTCCAAGGAATTCACGCATCTCCCGTTCAGTATTGTCTCGCCTAATGTAAGAGATTCGAAGATCCCTCACCATCCTCGAAAGGAATCGCTGATATTCAGTGAAATCAGCGTCGGAAGAAAGGTGAGCAAGGGTTCCTCTCCCTCAGAGGAGGAAGACGAGGATGATGGAGAGCTCGAATGTCCAGAAGATTCCTGCGGCGGTGGGGAGAGTCGAAAGACCTGCTCATGCATATGTCCAATGTATGAGGGGAAGGCCGCCACAGAACCTCTGAACTGCTCCCAGGATAACGGACCCGTAGGACCGACATGGCCTGGAAGAGCTGGGGGTGGTAGCAGAGGTACTGGAGAAGGGCACCTGCAAAGAGGCAACTGACCTCTGCTAGGGCTCCGAAATCCGGGGAATGGAGCCCGAGCTGGCGGGATCCTGGACAACAAACCAGGCCGCAAGACGAGACCCTGGGGATGCGATGCCTGGAAGAGCCAAGGGGGGGATCCTCCCTGTAGCGAACCGGGACTGCATGGATCCAGAAGGGCAGTCCACAGCAGCATACCGGAGGGAAACTCCGGGGCCCAAGAAGGAAGGGTGGGATTTGGCGCTCACGACTCTAGCCACCCCACGAGGGGTGGCCGGCAGAGACCCTGGCAGGCCGTCCCCCGCCGACCCTCGGACTCTCGGAGAGCCCTCTCCTCGACTCCAGCGTTCCCCATCCCGAGGGTGGCAACAGCACCCAGGAGGGTAGCTGTCTACAACCCCTAGGAGGGCCCCCCCTCAGTACCCACATCACCCCGGGACCCGGGCCACCTAGCCCGAGGGCCCTCAGGGGAGGACGGGAGTAGGGACAGCGGGAGGGGCCCGCTGTGCCGCCTAGCACCCCGTGCCACCGGGGACCCCGACCCCGAAGAGTCAGGGAGCCAGGATGGGTCCTCATCCGAGTCATCGACCTCCGAAGAGGACGAGACCAGCAGAATCTCGATGCTGGCAACCCCAGGGGTCCCCGGAGGAACGGCGCTGGTGCTAGGGACTGCGCCGGACGACCCTAGCCCACCCGCGACAGCTAGGGCCCGGTCCTGGCTCACTGCCGCGCCCAATTAGGCCCAGCGCCGCCCGCGCCAGACAACCCAGGCGCCACGGGAGCGCCAAAATGGGCCTGCGGCGCCGCGAAGGGCGCCCGAGGCAAGCGCCTCGACACTGGGGAGTCTGCACCTCCGAGGAGGTGACTGCCGAGGCGGTGTCCCCGTCGCGGCCCCGGATGGGACTACGATGTTCCCCCGACACCGTGAGAGAAACTTCCTCTTTGGCAAGAGAAGAAGAGGAAGCCTCCTCCTCCGCGGACCGTATAGGCCCGGGAGGGGACCCGGGGGAAGGGCCTAGAGATCTTACCTGGGAGTCCCTGGAGCGACGCCGTCCCCCGAAGGTCGGCGGGGCCTTGCCGAGCTTGAACGAGCGGACTTCGAGGACAAGACGGTCCATGGAGAAACAAGCGTCGCACGCGTCCATGTTGTGGTTGGGTCCCAGGCAACGGAGACAGACATCATGCCGGTCCGAGACGGAAAAATGCCGGCCACAGGAGCACCGACGCATAGGGGCGTGGCCTGCCTTCAATTTATGCCTTGCTCCCGAACCGGACATGATGCGAACTAAACAAGGAAAAAAAGCAATAAAGCACTCGGTGCCGTAGAATAGAAAACAAAAGGAACGGTCTTACCGGTGTACAGCGTTGAGTGAGTCGTGAAAACCTTCTGAGAAAAACGAGGAGTCTTGAAGAAACCGAAAACACTATACGCTACCGCGCAGCAGGTGCAGCCTCGACGGCAAGAGAAACAGAACTGAGATATAGGAGGAGTCTGCGGCACCTAACGGCCGCCCCTCGCGCATGACGCAGTATGTAGTCCTTGAGGGCGGCGCCGTTGGAGCCGACTCAAAAAAAAACAAACAAAAAAAAAACTCCTGTAGCGGGTGCGCGCCTCCGGCTTAACCCAAGCAGTAATGAATGGTGAAGATTGATCAGGGAAGATTAACAAACTCTAGCTTTAAACATTAAAGCTGAGAAAAACTGAACGCTATTTTCATACAGACGTGAAGTTCCGACTTCCAACAGGTAACATCATCACTGATGCGTACTCGACGGCACAAAAAAGGAACTGATGTAGTTCATGACTGGTGCCAAGGTAAGCCTCAGCGCCAGCCTTTCTGAAATGTTCTGGCTCCCAAAGGGTACTCGCGCCTTCAGCTAAGACCCATTAGTATGAATCAATGGTGTAGACTGATTCCTGGAAGATCTGAATCCAGTGCTGGGAAGTTTCTCAGTACTGAGGGTGGCACTGAGGACTGTGTCAGGACAGGTGCTGAGAAAACTAAGCCTGATGCCAACACTGGCGCTGACCCCATAGCCAATGATCCAGCCAGCAGCGGAGTGAATGGCAAAGGTGATGCTGCCAGTCCCATCATAGTGACACTGAATGGGGGTGCGGCCAGTGGGACAGGAGTCAGCAGAGTGGTCACGGGCAACGGCCCTGATGCTGCAGTCAGAGTCAAATGCTCTACCCGGTTTGAAGGCCTCGCCCATGGCTCCAGCTGTACCAGCCCAGAAGGGCCAGGTACCAGTTTCTCAGGCAGAGGCAAGCGAGCCAGACACTGCATGCAGTGCTCCATAACGACTGTCCAGCGGTGGAACTGCCCTCCGGAGTCCCCACTAAGAGACAGATGGAGACTCTGGGCCCTAGATCTTGACCTCCCATGAACAAAAGCCCCTGGTGATGCTGACAATGCCGATGAGGGTCTCTTGCTCCACGAGACCAAGGATCTCACGGCAGACTACACAGAGGTCAACTCTGTGTGATACTGTTTCTTCCCCTTCCTGCAGGAAAAGGAAGAACTCAAGGCTGAGTAGTGCCGTGAACCTGACCAGGAACGGGAATGAACCTGCTTCTTTTTGTGCTTCCAGAAGGACTATTCTCCCTCCCGGGCATATGACTGTACATCAACAGAACCTTCTCTAGATGGGGAAGTGAGCCGGACACGGGTCTACTGCCAGACCAGTTTGCCTAAGGAGGCTCCATACCATCGTTGTCCAGAGTCGACTGTTGACTTGGCAGAGCTGTGACAGACCGACAGAAATATTTTTTTAAATCTGCTGCCATATAGATGTGAAGTTCGGACTCCCAGCAGGAAAGCAGTATTGTTACTGATGTGAACTCGATGGCAGGAACAAAGGAACTGAAACGGTTACTGGATAATGCCAAGGTACGCCAGGCCGCGCAAGCCAATCTTGCGGTGCTGCATGTGTTTACCTGGGCACCAGCCCTCCTGAAAAGTTCTGGCTCCGGCAGGATCCTAATACCTCCAGCTCAGACCCAATAGTGTGACTCAATGGTGAAGACCGATTCCTGGAAGATCTAAAGATAAATCACTGGAGGGCAGAAGAGCTCATGACCAACACAGTGCATAGGATATCCTTGAAACTTCTATCACATTCCAGGGCAACACACAGGCATGGAAGATGCAAGTAGTGTGATATCATCCATCATACTCCTGGTGTTAGAAAGAATATCTGTTTGCATTTGCAGTAGCAATAAAACATTCATTTTTACAGTTTGGTGTTTTCATACTGTGTGTATATACAACGGAGTGTATTTTACATGTGCAAAATTTTTAACTACTGCTTAACTTTCAGGGCTTCTATACTTTAACAGTGACCGAAGAAGCTGCCAATACAAACAATAAATAATCTAAACATCTGTTTTTATAAGCAGGTTATTCGTGCAAAACAAACTTATGTTTAAAGATAATCTTAGCAATGGTTAAACGTGCATTTTATTTATTAGAGATATTTTTTAAAATTATCTATGAACCAGATTATAAATACATTTAAATATTCTGAATGCCATTTTTCTCCACATCTTTTAAATGTTAACAATAAATTAAAAAATTCAGAAAATTTCTCCAACATAATTCTCTGCATGTATGATCAATGGGCCCACAGTAAAGTGTGAGTGAACAATGCTTTTTTCAGAAGCTTGTAATAGAATGATGTGCAGACTTGGAATGGTAGATTTTTGGGTAATTTCTGGGGGCTTTAGTCTCATGGATTCAAAGTGAATTATTATTTTTTTTAATTACTGTAGATGGTTATGTGCTCAGTTGCATGTCCAGTCATCTTTGAAGCTGGTCACAGGTTTGAAATGAATGCAGCAGTCAAGCTCAGTGGCTACAGTGGTTCTGAGCTAACCACTAGATTCATTTTAAACCTGTGACCAGCTACAGAAGATACCTGGATATGTATCTGAGCTTACTGAATGTCAGTGGCTCTGTAGGTAGCACACTCACCTCTGAGGCTGGGAGATCAGAGGGCTGTGGGTTCAGTTCCCACATCTGGCACTTGGGTTAATATCCCAGTACTGACACTGTAGTGCAGCATGAGAGGGGTGCTGCACTTCTGAGGTGCCGTCTTTTGGATGAGACGTTAAACCGAGGTCCCAACTGCCTGGATTGGTGGTAGTTCAGGTGGATGTTAAAGATCCCATGGCACTTATCGAAAAGAGTAGGGGAATTTCCCTGGTGTCCTGGCCAAATTTCCCTCATTCACTAAAAATACCACCAACAGCTTAATCTGGTTCAAGATCAGTTGGCATTCATCTGTATCCCCTTCCCCCAGGTCGTGCCTGAAAATAGGCAGGATTTGTCTAGTGCACTTACCTGGTCAACAAAAAATTAATAATAAATAAATAAATCCAACCACCTGATTCAGTTTGAATCCATGGGACTAAAGCCCCATGAAAGGACCCAACAATCTATTTAGAGGATGAGCATGCTGCAGTTTTTCTCGTGTTCTTACTTGAATACTAAATGAAGCAGCTAGATACAGCATTTTCTGTGACCTTGCTGGTCGTATTCATATTTCTAAAATATCCTTCAAGTCCACAGAAACCTCTCAATATCCCACCCTGCTCTGGTTCGTATCTGTACAGTGAAGCTACATTTAGCTGTTACTCCCAGTCTTATGCAGTATCATCTTCACTGCCCTACCTTTCAGAAGTAACTCGAATTCTTTCTTCACTTCCAGAATGAAATTTATCATCCTTTTCATGGAAGTACATTTCAACACACAGCTCTTCAAAATCATGAAGTTTCTTTTGGTCTTCCTCAGTCAAGAACAGTTCTAAAACATAGTAGCAAAAACAAAAGGAGCAAGCAACTGTAAGTGTATGTCTTTATCCTAACATTTGACTTTCTGCAATTCTTTGACAAAACCAAGAGAGAGTTCACACTTTTAATGTCAATATAAATTAATTAATTGTAATTTATTTTAATAGGTATCCTTCTACAGGTATGCAGAGCCTTTTATGAGTAATGTTCAAAAACAGTTGGGCATTTAGACAAATTTATAAATAGCACAGTTACAGATATGAAAAGTATAATATAATTGGCAATAAGGCTTTATAACTTATGAACTAACAGACCAACCGAAACTCAAACCTTCTTAAGTATATTCTTACTTGGTCCATCTGGAGACTTGCTTTTCTGTCTTCTTTTACATATAAAGGAACACAAGGAGGCCAAGTGGCTCAGGATGATAAGAGGTGGAGGAAGAACAGGTTTTTCATGATAAGCCAAAACAAAATGGTAACGTTGGTATTTCCAGACAATGTTTGAAATAGCCTTCACTTGGAAATAGACATTGCTGAAGAAAAGAAACAAGAGAGTAATCAGCAAACGTCCTTGAATAAGAATTCCCTTGAATCTGCAAGCTTGTGTTTTCAGATGATGCTGTGTTTCAAATACTGGTTCACACTCTGTTACTGTTCCATTTCTAAGGGCCTTTTTTAGTAGTTTTGGCATGTGTTTCTGATCTACACTCTGGATGTCAGAACCATTTTAAAACTTTATGATGCAGAGTTTGCCGTTGTTTTCACCACAAATTTGTATTCTATTCTAACTCGGTGGTCCAAGGGGGCATAAATACAAAGAAATAGAAAATGATGGCAGATGAAGGCCTAGCGACCAATCCAGTCTGCCCAAGCCTATCTAATTTTGGGACTCTGCCCTACATAATACAGTTCTAAAATGGTTTAGAAAGTATTTCTTTTAGCTGTAGGAGTGAACTGGAGTCAGTGATACACATGAAGACCTCTTACAGAACACAGAGGTCTTCACTACATTGAATTCCATCTTTGCATAAGTTGAATTCCAGTTCTAAGTTCATAACTTCCTTCTCTGTGTGTTTTGCTCCTCAGTCCTGATCAATGTTTCCCAGTGTTGTACTGCACATCTATTTGGACCGTGGTCATTATATTACCAAATCATGGCGTACTGCTCCATAACTCAACTAATGTTCAGTTCTGGTGGTTGATTCCTGCCCAAACCACTGCTTGTGTAACTGCTAACTGCAGTAAACTAAATGTGTCAAATGTAAGGAGCAGCACACAAAACCTGACTCACTGGCACTTCTGTTTCTTCTTATATAACAGAATCCGTTCACAAGACAGCCCTCTATATGTTAAATTGAAAAAAATATATATATATTTTGACAAAGTGCAAATGGTGTCTACCAGGTGTCTCATGGCTCATCAAGTGTCATCTTGAGATATCTCTGTGTTCCAGAACTGCTCAGCTTCCCAATTCTCAAATGGTAAGATGTATCGAAATTACACTCTTAATTAGCCAACAGACAACTTGAACACATCATTTACCTAGAGCTCACTGCCAGTGTGTACATCAGAAAATGGAAATTACGTACCTATCGTAATTCTTGATCTTCTTGGACGAAGTCTCCACCACTTATTCACACTAATCGGATCTATGCCGGAGGTGCTAGGACCCAGAGGGAGCAAACTTTTTTGCAGGAGGGCCGGTGCCAGAGATGGAGCTGCGAGGAGCGGCGCCGCAAGCCTCTGCTCGTGCGGTAATGACTATCTCGACTTCGACCCTCCAACCGCCTCAGTACCTTTATTTCCCGAGGAGGTGCAGCGTAACTAACCTAGAAAGATAGCCTAACCAAAAACCGGACATAAGATAGTCCGGAAGACCCGTATAAGAAGGGTCAAGAAAGAAAGAAGTTTTCACAGCCTAAAGATTGAGGGAGAGAAGACCAACAACAGAGGTGAGCTCGGGGGATGGTGGGTGGGCGTGTGAATGAGTGGTGGAGACTTTGTCTAAGAAGATCAAGAATTACAGTAGGTACGTAATTTCCATATCTTCCTGGACATAAAGTCTCCAACACTCATTCACGCTAATGGGAGAGTACTGACCTAATAATCCCCCGAGAGGGTGGCAGGAGAGACCAAGAGCTCACAGATTTAAGACAGAAGTCCATTAAGGATAGTTCTGCCAAATGAAACATGTCGTCTGGCATAGACATCCAGGGCATAGTGTTTGACTAACGTATGCACTGAGCTCCAGGTGGACGCATTACAAATATTTGCAGTGGGCACATTGCGGATTTCTGCCAGGGATGCCGCGACCGCTCTAGTAGAGTGAGCGTACACTCTGCCTTCTAGCTTAACCTGCACCATGGAATAACAGTGGCGAAGGCATGCCACCAGCCATGCTGAAATGAATCTGATAGCGACAGGCTGACCCAGCCGGGTCTCGCTGAAGAAAACAAACAGTTGTTGAGCTTTGCGAAAATCTTTCATCCTATCTAAACAGAAACGCAAAGCTCTTTTGATGTCCAAAGAATGAAGAGAACGCTCCCCTTCATTTTGGAAGTTTGCGAAGTAAGTAGGAAGGATCAAAGGTTGGTTTAGATGGAATTCTGAAACAACCTTAGGGAGAAACTTAGGATGGGTCCTAAGAACTACTTTGTCTTTATGAAACACAGTATACGGAGGGTCTGTGACCAAGGCATGTATCTCAGAGACCCTGCGGGCCGAGGTAATGGCCACCAGGAAGGCCGTTTTCCAAGTGAGGAATTTCAACTCACAGGTAGCTAGAGGCGCGAAAGGTTTCTGAGTGAGCATGTCTAGCACAAGATTAATGTCCCAGGCTGCCGCTGGACATCTGATAGGAGGTCTGGTATGCAGAATTCCCTTAAGGAACCTCTTAACCATGGGTAACTGAGCTAGTGACAAGGAAAGTACTGCCTCATGATAAGCTGAAATGGCACAAAGGTGAACCTTGACTGTAGAGTATTGCAGACCTGAATTTGAGAGGTCCAAAAGGTACTCTAGAACTTTATTTGGTGGGCAGGAAAAAGGATTCAAAGAGGATTTTGCACACCAGAGAGAAAAACGCTTCCATTTGACTGTGTAAGTTCTCCTAGTGGCTGGCTTGAGCACAGACAGAAGGATATCTGAAACTCTGCCGGAGACATTGAACCTGTTCACTTCTATCTCTTCAGGTGCCAAGCGTGAAGGTGAAGCAATCTCAGATTGGGATGGACCACAGTCCCCGAGTCAGAAGGTTCGTCTGAAGGGGAAGCGGTTTTGGAGGAGTTTCCGACATACTGCTGAGTAATGAAACCATATCTGCCGAGGCCAGAAGGGAGCAATGAGAATCATTTTGCTCCCCTGGGACTCGAACTTGAGAAGTACCCTCTGAATTAGAGGAAGAGGCGGAAAGGCATATAGAAAGAGTTTTGTCCACTGCAGCCTGAACGCATCCTGACAGAAAATGCCAGGCCCTGAATTTCTGGAGCAGAAGAGAGGCAGTTTTGTGTCAAGTGGGGATGCAAAAGGTCCAGGTTTGGAGTTCCCCACTCTGCGAATAGTGATTGAACTACGGTTGAGTCGAGAGACCATTCGTGAGGATCTGTCTCTGTTCTGCTGAGACAGTCTGCCAGTTCGTTCTGCACTCCCGACAGGTAGGCCACCTGAGTTAGAGCCTTGTGCTCCAAGCACCATTCCCACACTCTCATCGCTTCCCTGCATAAGGGGTAAGAGTGAGCCCCACCTTGCTTGTTGATGTAATACATCACTGCTTTGTTGTTTGTTTGACGGAAAATGTTCTTGTGATAGAGAATGTCCTTCAAAGTCCGGACTGCATAAAGGACGGCTCTCATTTCTAAGACATTTATGTGAAGCTGGGACTCATCCTGAGTCCACGTACCTTGAGTGTGGAGAGTCTGACAGTGAGCTCCCCACCCCATCAGGGACGTGTCCGTGGTAATGGAAATCTGATGATCCAGAGGAGCAAAGGGATATCCTTCCAGAAGATTGTCCTCTTGCGACCACTAGGTGAGTGACTTCTTCAGAGGTTCTGTCACCTTGACGAGAAAGGACTGAGGGTGAGTGGTTGGGGACCACTGAGTACTGAACATCCACTGAGAGGTTCTCATGTGAAGGCATGCTAAGGGTACAGTGAACACCAAGGATGCCATGAGACCTAGCATCCGTTGCATCGAGATAGCTCAAACCGAGCTGTTCTGTCTGATGTATCAGGCCATCTGTAGGATATCGCTCCTTCTGTCCTCTGGTAGAAACACTTTTGCACAGGAGGTGTCCAGAAGAGTTCCTATGAGAAAGAGCCTCTGGGAGGTCTGCAGCTGCGATTTCTTGAGGTTTAGCAGGACTCCCATGGACGTGAGAAAGTCTGAGGCCGTGGCAATGGCGTCGAGAGTTCCTTGCCTGGAAGGGCTCGCTAGAAGCCAGTCATCCAGATATGGGAACACTTGTATTCCGACTTTTCTGAGATGCGCTGCGAGAACTGCACAACACTTTGTAAAAACTCGCGGCGCTGAGGATAGCCCAAAGGGCAGGACTCTGAACTGATAATGCTGTCCCAAAGCCACAAACCTTAGGTATTTGCAATGCTTTGGATGAATAGGAATATGTTGGTAAGCATCCTGCATGTCCAGGGAGGCTAACCAGTCATGTTGATGAAGCAAGGGTAACAGGGTCCCTAGCGATATCATCTTGAATTTCTCTTTGGGAAGACACTTGTTTAATTTTCTGCGGTCCAAAATGGGGCGCATGCCCCCGGTCTTCTTTGGAACTAGAAAGTAATGGGAGTAGAACCCTGTGTTCCGTTGATCCAGCAGAACTACTTACACTGCCCTGTTGTTCAGAAGGCCTTGTATTTCAGAGGCGAGAAGCTCTGACTGAAGAACTGACAGCTTTGACTGCCGCTTGGGGAGACAATCCGGAGGGTTCTCCGAAAAATTTAGGGAATATCCCTTGCGGATTATCTGAAGGACCCATTTGTCCGAAGTTATGGACTTCCGCTGGTTGTAGAATTGAGTCAGACGACCTCCCACTGCTAAAGAGTCCCCCTCGGGCAGCTGAGGTGGGACTTGGGCCAGAAACTCAGAAGGCGGCACTGGGCGCTTTGGGTCCTCGCGCCTTCTGTTGCGTTTTCTTTTGAGGCTGAGGGGCCTGATTTTTATTAAAACCTCCCCTGCCTTTGCCTCAAAAGGACTGACGGTTATGAAACTGGCGTTTGTTAACACCCCCTCGAGAGGAGGCGGGAGGAGGTCGAGCCAATTTAATGACTGACCTAATCTTTTGTGTGGCCTCTAGAGTCTGCTCTACTTGAGGGCTGAAGAGATGCACACCATCGAAGGGCAATGCCATGACCTGTTGCTGGACATCATTTGTGAAACCTGAAGTGCGCAGCCAGGAATGGCGGCGGGTACAAATGCCTGCCGCCGCCACTCGGGAGGCAGTATCGAAGGCATCCATAGCTGCTTTAACCTGTTGGTTGTTGGACTCGATGCCCCTGGTTATGGTTTGAGGAAGCTCTGAATTAGTGTCCGACTCCGGTAGAGCTTCAACCATTTGTTTGAGCGAATGCCAAAGAATATACTCATATTGAGAGAATTAGCCCAGGTAGCAGGCGATACTTATACCCAGGGTGGATGCAGCAAAGACTCTCTTATCTAAAGTATCTATCTTACGAGATTCTTTGCTTATAGGTCGAGCTGTAGTAGTCTGAGGAAGGACAACCTTATCATTCTCTGCCAAGACTACAATAGGATCCGCAAAGGCTTGGGAGGCCAAAATGGGTCGATCCTTGGGAGCAGCATACTTCCCATCTATGGACTTAGCCACAGAAGGAATGAGAGCAGAATTATTCCATACCATTTGAGAAAGCATCTCAAAGTAGGGCTGTACCGGGGGAGTTAAATCCATAGGGATGTCCGGAACATGAAGGTAATGGAGTCTTAAAAGCTTCCCAGGATCGATGTCCATAGTCTGGAGAGAAAGAGTGGAATTAAACATTTTTAGCAGAGACCTAAAAGACAGGTCCTCGACCACAGGCTCTGTAACAGGATTAGACTCTGCTCCTTCCACATCATCACCCAGTCTAAGATCTGGGTCAGGCTCACTATCATCTCCTGACAGTCCAGGAGGGACTGCATGGACAGGAAAGGACTGAAAATCAGCAGAAAAAGAGGAAGGAAAAGAAATCGGAGAGGAGACGCCCTGAAGATTGGTAGACATAAAGCCCGACCTCGGCGATGAAGAGCATGGCACCGAAAGGGCGCATGATGCCAATAAAGCAGACGGCGCCGAAGAAGAACATGGCACCGAAAAGCTGCATGGGGCCAAAGATGGCGCCGAGAAACTCAATGGCGCCGAAAAGCTGCACGGCGCTGAGAGCAGCGCCGAAGACAGTGCCAACAGGCGCAACAGCGCCGAGCGACCCACAGACACCGACGGCACCGAAACCAACCAAGGGCCCCGAAAATTAGAATTTGAGAGAAAAGAAGGAAGAATACCAGGAGATAGAGGCATCGGTGTGGCCCCCTGCGCCGCAGCCATGTGAGGGGGAAAACACCTGAGCGCGGAGTCACTGGCACCGGCGCTGAGGAGGCCAATCGCCTGCCCGATCCCCAGGGCCCCGAGTGACGGGCCAGGCAACTGGACCAGCCTCCGAGCCTACTGCTCCATAAGGGCGGCCCACTGATGAAACTGCTCATTGGAAGCCCTACCAGAAGGCGGGGAAGGGCACCAATGTCGAAGAGGTTGGAGACCAGAACCAGAAACTGGCAACTCCGAACGAGGAGACCAGCAACTGACCCCAATGACCGATCGTCAACATGCAGACATATCAGAGGGCGACCTCGAGTGATGCCTTCTCTTTTTTGATCTACAGGTCGAAGAAGAGCTCGAGGCTGAGCGGTGCCGAGAATAGGGCCGTCACTTTTATGCTTCCGGGGACGCCCATCCCTCGGGCATTGGACCGCCATTGTCAGACCCTTCCGGAGAAGGCAGCGGACCGGACCTGCCCGCTGACTGAACAGCTTTCATCAAGTCTCCCTACCATCACCTGACCCGCTCATGGTCGACTCCGTCAATGTAGGCTGAGACTTCTTTCTTTGATAAGAATAAATTATCGTAAGCTGTACTTTATAGAAAAATACTACAAAATAATAAGCGAAAACTATGCTGTAGTTTGAAGTTTGACTCGATGGGAGCAACATCATCACTGAAGCGCACTCGACGGCGGGAAAAAAGGAACTGAGGCGGTTGGATGGTCGATGCCGAGATAGTCATGGCCACACGAGCAGAGGCTCGCGGCTCCACCTCTGGCACCGGCCCTCCTGCAAAAAAGTTTGCTCCCGCTGGGTCCTAGCACCTCTGGCGTAGATCCCGTTAGTGTGAATGAGTCCTGGAGACTTTATGTCCAAGAAGATCACCTATGGAGTTTAGTACAGTAAACAATAACAAAACGGGATTTTTTTTTTTTTTTAAATACAACTTAATTTTCAGCCAAGAACAGTAATTTATTTCCTGCTGCTGCATCCATGGGTCCCTTGATCCTGATGGCATCAGCTCCATGCCAGGCCAGTCTCCACACTGGAGTCAGGAAGTCACCCCCTTGGTGGCTGCCTCACTTCACAGCTACTTCTACTCACAGGATGGTGTGCTGGGCACAGAGTGGCAGTGCATACTTCAGCCTACCCACTGGCAATGGCTAACCATCACTGCAGCCTCTTTGCCCGCTTATGATCTCCTTTTATGAAGTGCATTCATATCTCCTACTGTATGTCAACAGTCTTGTCTCCCTCACCATGTCTCTCTCCATCAGCAGCTCAGCTGGTAGCATCATTCAGGCACAGGACCACAAATGCCCCCCAAAGGTGTCACCCTCTCTTATGGAGGACCAATCTTGTGCTGCAAGTCTGCCAGTAGTTCCCCTTGAGAAGAAGCCCATCAGGGTCCCCACACCTTCCTGCTATGTGTCCTCACTTGGACCCTCTAATTAAACTCAGTCTACATTAAATGCCCCCAGATCACTTCCCTATATCTGAACTGCTGCCTTGGACATGCCCCTAGAGGCTCCCAGATGGCTAGGTGTCAAGATGATCTGGTCTCACAAGTCTGAATCCAGTGGCAGCTGGTTCAGAGACCACTTCTGAGTGACTGTCTACTCAATTCAGTTTGCCAACAAGATGCACTTCAAGGAGCTGACGCAGAATAAAAGGCTAGTTCTCAAAGGCTCAGGGCTCCATGAAAAAAGTACAGTCAAGTAAGAACTTACCATAAGAGTAGATCTTCGAGAGGAGCTCTTGCAGATAGTTACTCCATTAGGACTGAAGCCAGCAGGCACCAGGACCCCACGGAAAACTTCTAGCTAGCAGTATACAGCTGGGGACTGCCCCCCTGACATCCGCCTATGGTGTAAAAGGGGAGGTCCCCCAGCCCAACCTCAGTTCTCCAGCGGAGACCCCAGCATATACAGGAACTGGACAATCAAGGAGGTTCCTCCATACTGAGAAAACAGAGGTAACAGAGATGGAGAAGCAGTCACCAGGGGGATGGAGGGAGGGAGTGGCACCTGCTGCAACAGCTCCTCTTGCAGATCTACTGTTATGGTAAATTCTTAGGTAACTGTACTATTTCACTTTCAGGGGGCTCTTGCAGCAGGTTACACCATCAGAACTGAGTCCCAAGCAGTGAAAAGACTGACCCCGATCAGCTGGGAGGAGGCGGAACTCAGTGTAAGGTTCTCACGAGAGCAGGCCCTGAAGGACAGCAAGTCTGAAACCTGCTCTACGTCTAGATGCAATGTCCAGACTGTAATGCCAGATGAATGTGCGGACAGAGCCCTAAGTGGCCGCTGCACAAATGTCAGCAATGGACACATTTCAGAAAGAAACAAATGAAGCAGCTACGCCCCTGGTAGAATGGCCTTTTACAAGGCCTGGCAAAGGGCTGTCTTACTTGTGGTAACAATAAACAATGGAGTTAATCAACCATTTGGTTAAACATTGCTTAGAAACGGGAGCCCCTTCTTTTCTTGGGATGAATGAAACAAAAAATTGATCAGATTTCCTGATGGTTTGGGTGTGGTGCAAATAATAGTGATGCACCCAGTGAACATCCAGAGTACATAGTAAGGCCTCCCCTGGATTTGAATACTCTGGGTAATAAACAGGCGGGTGGATGTCTTGATTCAGAGTAAACTCAGACACTATCTTAGGAAGAAACTTAGGATTGGTCCTCAAGGACACCCTGTCCTTGTCGAAAACTAAATAAGTCTCTTTACACATCAGAGCCTGAAGCTCGGAAATCCTTTGAGCAGAAGTAATAGCAACTAAACAGAACGCTTTCCATGACAGAAAGCATAGCTCACAGCTTGCAGCAGGCTCAAAGGGAGGCAAAGTAATTTTTTTTTTTAAATGATCAAAAAGGGGTGGCCCGGTGGTGCTAGGGGTTGAGGCGCTGGTAGCTACGCCTCGCACCACGCTGGCGACCCAGGTTCAGGAATGAGCCCGGGCTGCCGGGGTCAGCATGGGGGAAGAGAGGATTGAGCGTCCAGAAGACTGCTCTTCTCTCTTGGGGGGAAGGAGACTTGTCGTCCCGCTCGTTGGCTGCCCTCTGGCAGTGGCTGTAGGGCAGTACGGGTGGAGAGGCAGGCTCCGACGTCCTCATGTCGGTAGGGAAGGGGGACGGGAGAAAAATGGAGGAAAAAGAGCCTGGCAGACTCTGTGATGGTCCGCCGCACCTGTGGACTGTCCCCGGCTTCTGGATTGGGTCTCCGGGGGGGGGGGGTGAAGCGGGCCACCTCCATCCTGGCCCCACCATGGGGGGTAATCCACAGGGGAACTATAGGGGACGGCGAGTGCAGGAGCGGTGGGACCGGAGACAGAGTCCCTCCATCAGGAGAGACGAAGTCACCTGCCAGGGCTCCAAGAGGGATTAAAAGCTATATGGAAAAAAAGGGAACAGGGTCCCTGATGGAAGGTTTCAGATGCAGTATGCCCTGCAAGAAAGTGTGGGAGAGGTCAAGTTGGGCAAGAGACTTGCCTTTGATAGGTGCATGGTATGCAGAGATGGCTGATAAGTGCATCTTAATTGATGAGTAACTCAGGCCTGAGTCCAACAGGGATTTTACTGATCAATAAAAGGTGTACAGATAGTTTTTCGGAAATTTTACCAATTCCAAGGACCACTGAAACTATTTCTATTAAAATCAAAAAAATTAACGAATGGCTACGCAAATGGTGTTTCAAGCAGGGCATTCCTTGTATTACTCATTGGGAAAACTTTTTTGATAAGCCCTCATTGTACTGCTGGGATGGACTCCACCTCAGCAGGTGTAGCAGTTCTCTTCCTGGGAAACCTTTGCTGAAAAACATTGATGTTCTTTTAAACTAGAGAACAAGGGGGAGAATGGGATCAGTCCCAAGTCACTGAAGCATACTAAGACACCAGCATTTTGTAAAGTTCTGTCACTAAATGCTCGATCCCTAAATTTGTCTAAAATATCAGAATTAGAAGCTAATATATTTACTCATAATACAGGAATTATAGCAGTTACAGAAACTTGGTGGGACAATTCATCCATTCTAATGATAGCCATCCAAGGCTATAAACTCTATCATAAAGATAGATTGAATAAGCAGGGTGGTAGCGTTTGTTTATATATTCGTGATGATACTGAATCCCATGAAATTCAACATTCCACTATAACAGAAAGTATCTGGGTTTCTGTTCAATTCAAAGAGCTAGCTCTGATATTTCTGGGCACATGCTATAGGCCACCCTCACTGGATTCTAATTATGTCTTAGCCCTCTTAAACGATATTTCTCACTTTTCTGAAAAAGGGGACACTATTACATTGGGTGACTTTAACTTCCCCAGTATTGACTGGACATCTTTAAGGGGCACTACTAGTCAGGACAAATTGTTCTTGTCCTGTCTCTCTGAACATGGCCTCTCACAATTTATTACTTCTCCAACTAGAGATCCAAATACTTTAAATCTTGTAATATCTAACATTAAAAATGCTATTTCTGATATTCATATATAAGGGTGCCATTGGGCACAAGTGATCAATCAGCCATCCTTTTTTCCCTGCAAATTGTGTATCCTAGTGTTCATAAATTCACAACCTTCAGAAATTATGATAAAACAAATTTTAATAACATAAATAAATTACTTATAAATAAACTTTGGGAAACCCTTATGCAACATCTATCAGTAAATGATGCCTGGATCTTACTAAAAACTCTAATTCATAAAATTGAGAAAGCATGGGTCCCCCTAGTTAAAAAATGTAATATAACGGGGAGGATACCAAGATGGCTCAACAAAAAAATTCAATGTTTAATCAATAAAAAATTAAGATTATTCCGTAAACTAAAAAAGAAGGAATCTCAAAACAAGGAAACAATTTATCTAAAATATAAATCCACACTGCATTTGCTTAAACGCACCAAAAAAAAAAGATAAACAGTCATTAGAATTTAAAATAGCACATACTAAAGATTTTCACAAAACTTTATATTCCTATTTAAACAGTAAGAAAAATAACACTAGGAAGATTGGACCTATTGTCCACAATAATAACATTCTCAGTTCAGATTTAGGAACAGAAATATATTTAATTCTCATTTTGCTTCTGTATTTTCTTCTAAAGATATTTCACTTTCTAGTTTCCAGGAGCAGCCTCTAAAATCCAGACATTATATTATTTCAGAGCAAATGATTCTGACTGCTTTACGTACTATAAAAAAATCATCTAGTCCTGGGCCCAATAATATTACACCAAGATTTTTACTTGAAACAGCTGAGGCAATAGTAGTCCCTCTCAAAATAATTTTTAATAAATCTCTTACAACTGGACAGATTCCCCTTGACTGACTTACAGCATTAGTTACACCCATTTATAAAAAAGGTAATAAAGCAAATGTTCAAAATTATTGCCCAATAAGCCTGACATCAGTTACCTGTAAGATCATAGAGAAGATTATTAAATTGTTAATTGAGAGAGAAATGGGAGAACTTAATTTAATTGACAATTCCCAACATGGGTTTAAAACTGGGTACTCATGCACCACTAATTTGGTGACTTTTTATAATAATACAAACATAGGCCGAGATAATATTCCATCGGATGTTATACTTTTGGACTTCAGTAAAGCGTTTGATAAAGTACCTCATAATAGGCTGGTACATAAATTGGAATCATTTGGGTTATCATCTTGTCTTACAAAGTGGATAAGGAACTGGTTGTCAAATAGAATGCAAAGGGTGAATTTTAATAACTCTATATCTAGCCAATGATTAGTCACTAGTGGAGTACCCCAGGGCTCTGTTTTGGGACCTACACTGTTTAATCTATATATTCGTGATATATTAATTTCATCTCGAAATTGGCTCTCTAAATTTGTGGATGACTCGAAACTTGGTGGTTATGTGGACTCAGAGATTAATTTAGAATGTTTATTTTCTGATTTATTCTCTATTGAACAGTGGGCAATATTGAATTCCATGGAATTTAATATTGATAAATGTGTTGTTCTCCATTTTGGTAGGACAAACAAAAAGAATATATATAAGATAAATAATCTCCCGTTAAAATCATCTTCAGTAGAAAGAGATTTAGGAATCTGTATTAATAAAAAATAAACTCTACATGATCACTGTATAAAAATTACTAATCTAGCACACTCATTGTTGAGCCAAATCAAACACTCATTTGTCACTAAGGAGTACTTGATTCCACTGTATAGATCACATGTTAGGCCCCATTTGGACTGTGGATCTCCCTTCTGGAATCCCTACCTTATTGGTGATATAGTTTTATTAGAGCGGGTTCAGCGCAGAGCTACAAAAATGGTCTCTGGGTTGACTAATAAATCATATACTGAGAGGCTGGAGGTGACTGGCCTCCAGACCCTCCAAGCTAGACGTTGTAGGGCTGATATTTTGTTATTCATAAAGTGCTATAATCTCCATCTTTGTTAGACCAGTGTAATCTAGTTGTTCAAACAAAAAAACACTTAGGTCACAGAAACAGATTATTATTAAGAAAGCAAATTTGAACAAAAGAAATAACTACATAACTATATGTGCATCTAGACTTAGGAATTTATTACCTCAAGAACTGGTGGATATTTTAAATGTCGATACCTTTAAAAATTATTTTGATAACTGGGCTAAGCTAAATCAGTCTTATTTATATTTATAACCCACATGTGTGGGGGAAAGAATCTAGATGGGCCATGGCCTCTTTTTCTTTCCATATAGAAATCTAGAAAACCTAGGGAAATGAGGTACTCTAGAACGAGATTCTCCGGACAGGTAAAGGGATCTAGGTGGCCGGCTGTGGCTTATATGCAGAATCGCTTCCACTTCATAGCATAAGTAGATCTAGTGGAGGGTTTCCTGGATGCCACTATGAAGTCTGCCACCCTTGGATAAACCCCAAATCAGGCAACTGCTAAGTCTGCAGGAGCCATGCATGAAGGTGCATTTACTTGAGGTCTGGGTGGACCAGGGTGCCCTGCTTCTGTAACAGCAGGTCAGAGCACAGAGGCAGGGGAACTGAAGGCTCCACTGCCAGTTGCTGGAGAAGTGAAAACCATATCTGGCGTGTCCAGTAAGGGGCTATCAGGATCATCTTCGCCCCTTATGACTGCAACTTGAGCAGAACTCTCTACAGTAATGGAAAGGGAGGGAAGGCAAACAGAAACCCCCCTGTCCAAGAGAGGACCAACGCGTCTCACCAGAAAACACCAGGCCCTGGATCTAGTCAGCAGAAACAAAGCAGTTTTGCATTGGATGGGGACGTGAAGAGGTCCAACTCTGGACGGTCCCACCTGTCAAAGAGATCTTTGACCACCGAGGGAGAAGCTCCCATT
This sequence comes from Neoceratodus forsteri, assembly GCA_016271365.2. Taxonomy (NCBI): domain Eukaryota; kingdom Metazoa; phylum Chordata; order Ceratodontiformes; family Ceratodontidae; genus Neoceratodus; species Neoceratodus forsteri. Next base: position 692,846,169 of record CM028129.1, read on the forward strand.
CACGTGCTTTGGACTGGGAACGGCTTAGACTGTCGGCCAACGTATTCTGAATGTCCAGAACATGCACAGTGGTCAGGTCCAGGTGATGCTCTAAGGCCCAATACCAAACTCTCATGGCCTCCCTGCAGAGGGGGTCAGAATGCATTCCCCCCATTTATGTAAAATACCACCGACATATATACACCCACTATATGCTGATATGTTGTGGGAAGGAGTGGGAGCCGAATTATAAACCTTTCTACTTGCTATTGTGAGTTTTAAAATTGGAGCCCTATTGTTCCTGCAAAGGAAATAGGCAGAGGGTAGCCCTATGATGTTAAGGGGCTAACTACCAACGCCTAGCAGCCTTTTTGTTATTGGATTATTGCTGCATCTTTAAAGTCAGAGCCCTAAAATATAGCTTGGGGCACAGGAGCAGCAGACTTTTATTGTACAAATGCAACTTTTGTTGCAAAGTGCTCCCGAGACCCGAGCCACTTCCAGGTTAGAGGACCCATAAAAACCTCACACAGCAGCGAGCTGGGCTGGTTAAGGCAGGGCGGCATTGTCGCATCGCCTGAGACGCAAGAAACATGCGCGCTTAAGTACGTGGTCGGCTGTGTCAGCTGAGGAAGCTGAGAAGATCAGAAAGCTAGATAAGTAGTGAGTACATATAGCAAAATGTTGACGTGCAGTCTACGTGATATGTTTGCACATGGGGAGGAGGTGGATAATCATATATGTAATAAGTGTTGTTAAATCAAAGAACTTAAAGCTGAAATTGAGGCGCTTAAAACTAGGATGAAAGTACAGCTAGAAATTTCATCACTGGAGCAATTTATTGACTCCATGGCAGAGCGTATTAGTGAGGATACAAACATTAGTAATGAGGAGGATTATGAAACCATTATGCCACAAAATAAGATGACCAAAAGCCCAGAGGTATGGTCTGTGGTCCCAAGAAAAATGTTGCAAAAAAGGGGTAGAAGGAATATTGGAGGGGTATCAAATATCCTGACCCCAAATAGATTTCAGGCCCTGATTACAACAGAGGAGGATGAAGAAATCCAACCAAAAAATACTGCAATAGGCCCAATGGTACCAAACAATGTATGCACGAGCACCCAGAATACGATACTGCATTTACCACAACCAGTAAATACTGCAGTAGGCCTCATGGTACCAAACAATGTATGTACAAGCACCCAGAAAGAAAAAAATTACTCACCTTAGTAATGTTGTTTCTTCTAATGGAGTCTTGCTATATTATGACATATGCAGTTTGTCCCAGCCTTAGAACTGCTCCAGAGGTGAAAGAGTTAACTTCCATGCCAGGCATGGAATCCTGAGCGCGAGCTCGGTTGAAAAAACTCTGTCTGTTGTTCTTCAAACTGAAACTGTCAGATCTTTACAAGCAAAACTCACTAAGGTTCTGTGTGGAAGCTGTAAACCTACACTAGCCAACTGGCTACTAAAATATTAACACATTTTTTTGGTCCCAAAACCAAGACTCAAGTCAGGGGATCCAAAAAATAAAATAAAATACAACACCCAAACACCCCAAAAGGAGGGGTGAAAAACACAAGGTGGGCATCATTAAGTGCCAACACTGCACTGCCCACCCACATCCCAAAGCAGAGGTTCTGAGAGGGGCAGGCGGGGTGGAGGTCATAATATAGGAAGACTCCATTAGAAGAAACAACATTACTAAGGTGAGTAATTTTTTCTTCAAACAACATGAAGTCTTTGCTATATTATGACATGTGCAGACTACACAGCAGTACCTCCATGGAGGAGGGACAGAACCTACTTAGGAAATAGGCTCTGAAGCACAGCTGTGCCAAACCGAGCATCACTCCTAGCCTGGATATCCAGGGAGTAATGCTTGGTGAAAGTGTGTACTGTTTTCCAGGTAGCTGCTTGACATATCTCTAAGATAGGGATGTCCCTGGCTGCAGCTAGGGACGCAGCTGTACCTCTGGTAGAGTGAGCCCTCAGGCCTGAAGGGGGAACCTTACCCAGTTTTTGATAGCAAAATTGGATACAAGAGACAATCCACCTGGCAATGGATCTTTTGGTGGCAGATTTTCCTTTACCAACCTCACCATAAGTGAGGAACAGTTGGAGAGAGTCAAACCTGTGACCCTTGGTACGCTCTATGTAGTAACTAAGGGGTCTCTTTACATCTAAACTGTGCAGCCTCCTCTCGCTAGAGGAGGAATGGTCAGTGAAGTACACTGGAAGAGATATAGATTGATTAAGGTGGAAATCTGAAACCACCTTAGGCAAGAACTTCCTGTTAGTCCTGAGGACTACCTTATCTCTGTGAAAGGAGATAAAATCAGGCTCCACTGACAAAGCTTGTAATTCACTTATGTGCCTGGCAGAAGTGATGGCTACTAGAAACACAGTTTTCCAAGTCAAGTACTTAAGCTCTGCTGAAGACAAAGGCTCAAAGGGAGGTTGCATTAGCTGAGCAATGCAAACATTAAGATCCCAGGCAGGAGCAGGGTCCTGAATGGAGGGTTGGTGTGAAGCAATCCCTTGAAAAACTTGGAGAATACAGGGTGAGCAGAAAGAGAAGAGGGCTTTCCTGCTGAAATAAAAGCAGAGACAGCTGCCAAATGCACTTTCAGGGTAGCTGGCCTCAGTCCCAAAGTATTTAGATGGACCATATAGTCCAGGACTGTGGGCAAATCAGCAGATTCTGGGAAATATGCTTTCCAGAGCACCATATGGAAAACCTTTTCCATTTAGAATTATAAGTAGCCCTGGTGGAAGGCTTCTAGAAGCTTTAAGATATCGAGTACACCTTGAGAAAGTGTGAGGTCAGCAAACTCTTAACTCCTCAAGAGCCAGGCCTTGAGGTTGAGGATTGAGATTGGATACCAAACTCTCCCTGGGCACAGGTTAACAGATTGTGATTCCTGGGAAGACACAGGGAAGGTGGACTGCTAAGGACAGAAGGAGTGGATACCAGGGCTGTCTGGCCCAATCTGGAGCAATCAGAATCATCTTGCAAGGTTGAGATCTGATTTTGACTAGCACCTTGAACAAGAGGGGGCATAGAGGAACTTCCCTTCCCAATCGAGAAGGAAGGCATCAGAGGACTGAGCCCAACACTGGGGGCCTGCAACAAAAAGCAGAAGTTGGTGTGATTGTCTGGGGCTGCAAAAAGATCTATCTGAGGGGTGCCCCACCTGGCAAATACTAACCCCAGTACTAGGGGATCCAGTGACCATTCGTGATGGCCCTGGGAAATCCTGCTGAGAGCATCTGCCATGACATTGTCCTTGTCTGGGAGGTGAATTGCCATGAGGGAGGTGTTCAGGGAATAAGCCAGAGACCACAACTTCATTGCCTCGGTGTACAAGGCCGAAGACCGACTGCCCCCTTGCTTGTTGATGTACCACATTGTAGTGGTGTTGTCTGTTCTGACCTGTACCACTTTGTTCTGAACAGATGCAGAAAAAACCTGAAGTGCTAGAAAAACAGCTCTGAGTTCCAACAGATTGATGTGGAGCAGAGATTCCTGAGGGGGACCACAATCCCTGGGTGGTGAGGTCGCCCATGTGAGCTCCCCATCCCAAGAGGGACGCATCTGTAGTAAGGGTCAAGGAGTGAGATTGAGGGATGAAGGACCCCCTGTCTCAGATTGCTCTGATCCTGCCACCACTGCAGGGCCTGGATCAGGGTTCGAGTTACTGGGAACAATTTGGTTAAAGGATCTCTCCTTTGAGACCAGAAGGCTCTCAAATGGAACTGAATGTCCCTCACCTGAAATCTTGCTCCTTGCACTACAGCTGTGGAAGCAGCCATGTGCCCTAGGAGCTGCAGAAAGTGCCTTGCTGGTCGAGAGACCTGCAGAGTGAAGGAGGAGGCCAGAGCCACCAGGGTCTTACTCTTTCCAGAGGAAGGAAAGCTCTGGCCTGCTTTGTGCCAGTTCTGCGCCTATGAAGGTGAGTAGCTGAACAGGCTCTAGAACTGACTTTGGAAGATTGAGAAGAAAACCTAGAGATGTAAGCAGCTGCTGGGTAACCTGAAGGTGTGATTTGACTTGGTCTGGAGACTGACCCACTATGAGCCAGTCATCCAGGTAAGGAAAGATGGCAATCTTTGCCTTCTTAAGTGAGCAACTGCTACTGCCAGGCATTTTGTGAATACCCTTGGGGCAGAGGTGAGGCCGAAGGGCATTGCTCTGAATTGGTAATGGCCTGAGGGCAGTTCGAATCTGAGGTACTTTCGGTGGGAGCTTCTGATGAGAACATGGAAGTAGGCAGCCTTGAGGTCCAGGGACGCTAGCCAGTCCCCTGGCCTTAGGGAGGGTAAAATAATTCCCAGAGTCACCATTTTAAATTTTGGTTTTAAAAGGTGCTTGTTTAGGTATCTTAGATCCAGGATGGGCCGCCATTCTCCTGTCTTTTTTGGGGTAAGGAAGTACTTGGAGTACAGTCCTTTGCCCTGGTGTAGGGGAGGAACCCTTTCTACAGCTCTGAGAGCCAGGACGGTTGAGACTTCTGTTTCCAAAGCAAGAGCCTCTAATGGATTTGCAGGTGGAAAAGATCTGGTTCTCATCTTTGGAAATTTTTTCAATCTGAGAACCAGTCCCTGATTTACTACTTCCAGGACCCACTTGTCTGATGTTAAAGACTCCCAGTCCTGGACGAAGTAAGCCAGCCTGCCCCCTACAGGTAATGGAGAATCGGCCCTGGGCATCCCATTGGGGTGCCTGTTTGCAGGGCTTTGGCTGAGGGTGGGAGCAGGCCTGCTCCATGCCCGTCCTGCCTCTCCTCTGAAGAACCCCTCTGGGCATAAGCTGAAGAGGAGGCCTGGCTTGGTAAAAGGCCTGTGAAAAGGCCTGCCCTGCCACTGGAAAGCTGCCTCTGAGGGTGGCTTGCCTCTCCTTGGCCTGTGCACTCCTATAAGTGGTCCTATACTCATCCATTTTCTTCATGTAATTCTCTGTCTGCTCCCCAAACAGAGAATTACCCACAACAGGAAAATCCATGGCTCTTAGCCTGGGTATCCTGTGACAGGCTAGTACACCTGAGCCAAGCCATTCTACGAAAAGCCACAGATGTAGCCATGACTCTTGAAGATACATCATTAGAGTCCACTGCAGCATGGAACTGCACCTTGGATGCCTCAATACCATCTGCAGCCACCTGTTCCAGCTCCTTGGCAAGCTGGCCAGGGACTTGTTTCGCTAAAGCCATAACAGTATCCCATCTGGATTTCTGGTATCTTGCAACATAGGCCATATAATTTGCCTGTCTGAGTCCCAAGGATGCTGCCATGTATTGTTTCTTTGCCATGGCTTCAATCCTCCTGGAGTCCTTGTCAGGGGGGTGTGAAGCCAAGGGAATATTTGCCTTATCACAGGCTGCAGCCTACACTACCCCAACATGGCTGCATTGTTGTGAAAGGAACTCCGTATCAGAGCCTGACAATGTGTACCTCCTGTCCATCTTTTTATCCACAGGAGGTAAAGAATTAGGAGCATTTAAAATTTTATTGTCTGTTTCCTAAAAGATTTATGTAAAGGAATAGACAATCTCCTGGACTCTGGGATATCCATCATTTCCACATAGTCAGGCTCCTCCTGTTCATCCACAGCTTCTTCCAAAGGGAGCTGGAGGGTTTCAGCAACTTTTTTATAAAACAGAAAATGAGAAGGGCACTCAGAAAGCCTAGGGGGAGACACTCCTGAAGGTCTGTCTGGGGAGATGTCCGGTTCAATGGGCACATCCAGACTCTCAAAATCACATTCACTCTCTTTATAATCCTCCTCCCCCTCCTCCGGTTCATAAAATTCCTCTATATCATATTCTTGAACCGGTGGAACTGACCGAACCGACCGTTTACCTGATGGTGCCGGTTCGGACGGAACCGGGGAAAGCGACTGGACAATTTGGATCGCTTTGGCTATCTCTGCAGCAGTTGGAGAAGGAAATTTTGGCTCCACATCTGCTGATTTTCTAGTCCTCTTGCTGGAACTGGCTCCTCCGGAGTCAGCTCTTCGTTGCCGAGGTGGCATCGCCTGGTCAGAGGGGCTCCTCCGGGTTCGCTGGCACCGAACCGGGCTAGCCATCCGGGTCAGCAGACTTTTTGGCCTCTCGTTCCCTGAGCCTACCAACTCTCTGATCCAGGATAGCTGCAGGGAAATTCTTGCAAATCTGGCAGTCTGCACTGAGGTGGTCAAACCCCAGACAATAAACACATGTGGTGTGTGGGTCAGCCTTGGCAAAGGCTTCCCCACAGACACTACAGTGCTGAAACCCAGTGGGCCCGGTTTTTCTTTTGGGGTTCTCAGACATAATGCCAGCCTAACCAAAAACTTGCCCTTTTCCGGCAAATCGCCAAGCAAGACACCCTTATCGGTTCCCAACCGTGTCACGGGTCGTGGAAAAAACCGTAATGAAATCCGTTTTTTTTAGAACCGATAAGAACCGGGAACCGCACTCTAAATGTAATTTAATTAAGTTTAACAACAACCTGATCGGTTCAAACCGAACCGATAATAACGTTTGCAAGTTCCACACAGAGAAATGTAAAACCTATCTATTACTTACGATACCACAGACAGAGCTTGAACCGACCGGTTGCGGTTAAAATACACAAATGCGGTTTAAAAAACCGAGAAATAACACTTTTTAACCGAGCAGAAGGAGGAATCTCCGGAGCGACTGTTCAATGAGGCGGATGTAAAGAATCTGACAGTTTCAGTTTGAAGAACAACAGACAGAGTTTTTTCAACCGAGTTCGTGCTCAAGATTCCATGCCTGGCATGGAAGTTAACTCTTTCACCTCCGGAGCAGTTCTAAGGCTGGGACAAACTGCCTATGTCATAATATAGCAAGACTTCATGTTGTTTAAATACTGTACTGCACTTACCACAAGAAATTCAAGTCCCGGAAATACCCCTTGAGATATTTTGTTCATTGGTGACTTGATGCTATGATATGATGACAATTTTTTGTGTAAGCAACAAAACGATACACAACTGTCAGCGTACTGCTAGGAGCAGGTATTAGTGATATAAAGCAACTCCTGCATGGCTTATTGGAGAATACCATCACCCCAGTTACAGTTTTACATGTGGGAGTTAATGATATAGGGAAAAGGGATATTCCTGAAATACAGAGGGATTTTGAAGCAGTGGGTGCTGCACTGAGAAGCAGAGGGTGTGAGGTGTTGATTTCTGGGATTCTACCTATCCCCAGAGCAAGTAACTTAATAAATCAGAAAATTTTTAGATTCAATGGCTGGCTCAAGAGATGGACTGCTAGAGAATGATATTTTTTTTATAGACCACTGGCAGGAATTTCAGAACAGTCAATTATTTGCAAGGGATGGGTTGCATCTTAATAAAATGGGAAAACGTTTATTAGCACAACAATTGAAGAATACTGCACATCACCATTTAAACTCCATCAGAAGGGGGATGTGGGGGATATAAAATCCAAGGGACACACAAACAGCGTGGAATTTTATGCTCATCAATGCAAGGAGTCTTACGAATAAATCTGATGAGCTTCAAGTTATATTACATACTCATAACATTCATGTTTGTGCAATTGTGGAAACATGGTGGCAACCCGAGGATACCTGGGATAAGCATATCCAGGGGTACACAGTACAACAAGGACAGGTCCCTTTCAAGAGGTGGGGGGTGGCTCTATATGTAGTAGATGATATCTCTACGGAAGGTATAGATACATCTAGATGGTCAGAATTAGAGGTCATATGGGTTAAGATTAGTCCACCCCGAGCAGCTAAGATTAACTTGGGAGTGATTTAAAGGCCACCAACCACTAGGGCAATGGAGGATGAGGTTATATTGGATTTTATCAACTGGTTTTCTCTAGCAGGGAATGCAATACTGTTTGGGGATTTTAACCTCCCTGGTATCGGATGGGATACATTAAAATCAAGTACAGCTGTAGAATCTAAATATTTAGAGATGTTCAGTCTCACAAGGTTGGACCAGTACCTTACATCCAACACAAGGGGAAAATCACATCCTGGATTTGGTATTAAGTAATCTTGGGAATAATATTCTTAACTGCAGTTTAATTCCCCCATTGGGCTCTAGCGACCACTCTACAGTTGGTTTTCAGTACTCTGGGTGTTAAAAAAGGTATTACAGTACTCCATAGGTATAACTCAGCTAATTTCGAGCAAATGAGGTATGAACTAGCTGCATGGGATTGGGAATCAGATTTTGATAACCAGACAGTTACTCAAATGTGGGATAAGTTAACAGAAATCCTAAATGGCTTAATTCTGAGGCACGTACCAACCAGAAATAAATATAAGGAGGCTAATAATTCCCCCCCTTCCCCAACCATGGATGACCCAATCTGTTAAAGGATTAATTAAAAACAAAATAAAGCATACCATCAAGCAAAACATAACAACACAGAAGCTGGCTGGGAGATATACAGAAAAAGCCTCAAACTTACAAAAAGGGGTATTGTTCAGGCCAAAAGATATTATGAGCACATACTGGCTACTAAAGTCCAGGATAATTATAAGACCTTTTATCCATATATCAACAGTAAGAAGGGGAATAATAATACTGCTGGACCCATAAAATCACAGAATGGGGATCTTATAATAGAGAATAGGGCATTAGCTGAGGAATATAATACATATTTTTCATCAGTGTTTAATGTAGGCCCTCAAGTTATCCAGGACTGTGGTGAAGTAATACAAATGGGAGAAAGCCTCAGGATAGATCCAGCTGATGTCTTAAATAGACTAAAAAAGGTAAATCAGAATAAAGCACAGGGGCCAGATAGGATTCATCCCAGAGTAATTAAAGAAATGGCAGCAGTATTAGTGGGTCCAGTATCCTGCCTTTTTCAGAAAAGTATAGATACTAGTGAGGTTCCAGAGGCCTGGAGGCAAGCAGTGATTGTACCCATCCACAAGAAAGGTTCAAGACAGGAGGTCTCGAATTATAGGCCTATTAGTCTGACCTCGGTGTTAGGAAAGATTCTGGAAGGTATAATTAAAGACTACACCATAGAATTCCTAGTAGCTTCTGGCAGGACAGATATGACTCAACATGGGTTTACTAAAGGGAGGTCATGTCAAACCAACCTCTTGGAATTTTATAACAAGGTTAGTAAATCCATGGATATGGGAAACCCGGTTGATGTTATTTTCCTTGACTTTGCAAAGGCATTTGATAAAGTCCCCCATGAGGAGCTTGTGAAATCATTATTTGAGTTAAGTCTCCCAGTTTGGGTACCAAAATGGGTTAAGGTGTGGCTAAAAAATAGGAGCCAGAAGGTCTGTATTAAAGGGGAATTCTCTGGCCAGGCTAGAGTGACTAGTGGTATCCCCCAGGGCTCGGTGCTGGGACCATGTCTGTTTAATTTATACATTTCATCCATGCAGGTTCACTCAGAGGTTTGGTTGTCTAAATTTGCAGATGACACTAGGATTGGATGTCCGGTAAATAATACAGAGGAACAGCTTATCTTACAAAAAACCTTAAATGACATAGATATATGGGCCTCCCAGAAGCAATCTATCTTTAATATTGATAAGTGCACAGTTATGCACTTTGGAAAGAAAAATAATCAATTTCAATATACTCTGGGAGGTTCTGTGTTAAAGGCAGTAGGTGAAGAAAAAGATCTGGGGATTAATATTAACAGTCATCTCAGTTTTAGTATTCAGTGTAACACAGCTCTAAAAAAAGCTTGCAGTATAACAGACTGTATACAGAGACACATCAAATGTAGGGACAGGGAGGTTGTGATGCCTTTGTATACTGCACTGGTGCACCCTCATGTGGAGTACTGTGTGCAGTTCTGGGCCCCATATAAAAAGGGTGATATTGGAATGATGGAGAGGGTGCAGAGGAGAGCCACCAAAAGGATTAAAGGGACAGAGGGACTGAGCTACAAGCAGAGGCTGCAGTATTTGGAGATGTACTCACTGGAGTATCGTAGAATGAGAGGAGATACGTGTTTGGTTTACAGGACCCTGACCGATACCAATCTGTGGGATCTCTTAGGTCTGATACAAAGGGACAAACTGCACAATACCAGAGCCCATCATCACTAATTGATCAAGGAAAGACATAGAACAAATAAAAGGATATACTGGTTAAATAATAGAGTAACAGAAATATGGAATATGCTGTCTTGTGAAGTTGTGGAAAGCAAAACAATGTTGGAATTTAAAATAAATCTAGATAAATTTATTTTAAGTAGGAATATTAATGGCTATTTATAAATTATGATTGGCGAGCTCATGGACTAAATGTCTTTAATGCTCTGTATTATCTGTATAATCTATATTGTTCATCTACATCAAAAGTGGTCCCGGGAGCAGATTCATCTGGAAGGCCTACAGAGCATATAGGATCGCCCGCATCTCCAATACATTGATGTGATGATGCTGTTCCAATGAGGACCAGGTCCCCTGAGTCTGAAAGTCTGCCAGATGGGCACCCCAGCCTGAAAAGTCCGTGGTCAGGATCTGTCGAGGTGACAAAGACCTGAAGTGGACCCCTTGGAGAGACTGGAGAGGTTCAGCCACCACGTCATGGTCTGTCGCATGGAACTGGATACAGACACTGGAAGATCCAAGTCATCTGTGTGCAGATCCCATTGAACCCGAAGGTTCTACTGGGCTACCCTCATATGCAGGTGAGCCAGAGGAATTGTTGTAATAGCTGCTGCCATGTGTCCCAGTAGTTTGAGAAAGACTCGAGCTGGAACTTGGCGAGATGATGAGACCAGTTGAGCCTGTGCCTGAAGGCGTTCTGCCCTGTTGGGGGGAAGAAAGGCTTACCCTTGGGTGGTGTCCAAGATTGCCCCAATGTATTGAAGTCTGACTTGGCCAAGGGGAGGATTTGGGGAGATTGAGAGTCACCCCAGATCCCAAAACAGAGTGAATGTGGCCTCCATGCTTCTGAGCAACTGCTCCTTGGTGGGAGCTGTCAGAAGCCAGTCGTCTAGGTAAGGGAAGACATAATGGCCTTCTCTCCTTAAGGCCGCTGCCACTACTGCAAGGCATTTTGTAAAGACTCATGGGGCTGAGGACAGGCCGAGTGGTAGAGCCTGAGACTGGTAGTGGTTTCCTTGAAAGCGGAAGCGAAGGAACCTCCTGTGGGGTTGGAAAACCAAGATGTGAAGATACACATCCTGCATGTCCAGAGAACATAGCCAATCCTCCTTATGAAGTAAGGGAAGGAGGCCAGGAAGAGTGACCAACCTGAACCTTTTGACTTCTATGAACTGGTTCAGGTATCTGTGGTCCAGGATGGGACGCAAGTCTCCTGTTCTCTTTGGGACCAGGACGAAATGTGAGTAGAATTCTTTCCCTCGCTGTGCTGGTGGGATGAATTCTATGGCCTATTTTCTCAGTAGTGCTTGGATCTCTTCTAGGATAAGGGTGATCTGGGCCTGAGGGTAATGAGAGGAAACTGGAGGATTGTCCGGAGGAATCTCCAAAAACTCTAGGGTGTGCTCCTGTTCCATTGACTGCAAAGCCCACTGATCTGAGGTTATTTTGGGCCAACCCTCTCTGTAGAGAGAGAAACGACTCACAACCACCTCCCACAGGGATTCGTCTGGGGGAGGAGTTCAGATAAGGAGTCAGGCAGAGGAGACGGGGACAGGCAACTCTGGGGGAAGAACTTCCCATGGCTTGGGAAGTAGCCTTTCTCTTAAAGGCACTTCGGGGCTGTTGGCCTCTGGGTTGCTGTTTGGAGGTGTGATGAAAGGACAGCCTCTGGGACAATTTGGGCTGAGAGTGGTACAATATAAGAACTAAACACAGAGCTTTTTGCCAGACTCTTGGAGGTAAGTGATTATATGTTGAGAATCCTCACCGAACAAAACTAGGCCTCTGAAAGGAGTGTCCAGAATCTTAGACTGGACATCCAGGGCAAAACTGGAGACCCTAAGCCAGGAGTAGCACCAAAGGCAAACCCCCGTAGCTGCAGCCTGACCTGCGGAGTCTGCAAAATCATAAAAAGGCTGGGAGAACATAAGTCCCGACATCTGATCCCGACTTTAAAAAGTGTAACAGTTCAGCCTTTCCAGGAATATCAGGCTGAGCTTGTGCCACATCAAAGGCTCTCTCCCACAGGGCATTTTGATATTGAACCATGTGGCAAGAAAGTTTAGGGAACGGACAGCGCAGAAAGCTGAGGAATAGACCTTTTTACCAAAGTGGTCTACCTGCCTAGAATCCTTGTCAGCAGGCTGAGTGCTAAGGTGCCGGGGTGCTTAGAGTGGTCATGGTTCACATTAATAAGGAATGTGTCAGCCTTTGGGTGCTCCGCAAAAAAGGGGTCATCCCTAGGGGCACTATACAGGCAATCAGCCTTCTTAGACATCGCCAGTGTAGTAGATAGGCATTTCCAAGCGGCCTTCTTGACGTCCTTAAAGGGAGTCAATAAGGGAAGGAATAACTAAGGGCAAGGACTCCTCCTCCTCCTCCTTACAGAGGAAAATGGCTAGCCGACGTGGCTTGGAATCCACTTCCTCTGTGTCCCAACCCATAACAGCCAGGATGGGTCTCATTACATCCATGAATGTCGGGTCATCTGGAGAAGACAGCGGGGTGTTCTTGGGATCTTCGTGTCATCTGCAAAGAGGCATACTTTTCCTTCCAGTCCCTCTGCAATGTCACTTATAAAGACATTAAAAAGGACCGGACCCAGTGGTACCCCACTAGTAACCCCCCTTTCTTCGGAGTGGACTCAGTTTACTATTACCTTCTGTGTCCTATTGTCCAGTCAATGTTTTACCCAGGCTACCACCCTGGGACCCACTCCCAGGCTGCCTAAATTGTTTATTAATCTTTTGTGTGGGACTGTGTCAAATGCCTTGCTAAAGTCTAGGTAGGCCATGTCCACAGCCCCTCCCTGGTCTACTACTTTGGTCACCCAGTCAAAGAAGTCGATTAGATTCATCTGACATGACCTTCCCGCTGTGAACCCATGCTGCCTTGCATCCTCTGCCCCACTGGCCTCTAGGTACTCAACAGTTCTTTCCTTCAGAAGTGATTCCATCATTTTCCCTACCACTGAGGTCAAACTGACAGGTCTGTAGTTTCCTGCCTCTGTCTTGATCCCACTTTTGTGAAGGGGAATCACATTCGCCCTCCTCCAGTCCTCAGGTACCACACATTCCTCCCGTGATTTGATAAAAAGGGTAGTCAGTGATGTCACTAGTTCTCCCCTTAGTTCTTTTAGAATTCTGGGGTGAATCCCATCAGGCCCCATTGCATTGTCCACCTTCAGTTTTAGCAGTTCTTTCAGAACCCTTTTTTCTGTGAATGGGCTGGTATCGACCATACTATCCAGAGTCCTTCTACTGAATGAAATAGGTACCTCCCCCTCCTCCTCCTCTTTTGTGAATACTGAGTTGAAGTATTCATTCAGTATCCCTGTTTTTTCACTGTCCCTCTCTACCCACCCTCGCTACCTCCCCTTTATTCAGCCTCACTATCCCTCCCTTTGTCTTTCTTCGCTCCCTAATGTAACTATAAAAGGTTTTATCCCCCCCCTCTTTTTTAGTTATCTATTTTTACTCCCTACACCCTGGCCGGCCCTCATCCGGCCGCTGCCCATCACCTCTGCCTCATCAGGCCCTCGCCCCTGAAGCTCCCACAGCTAACCCCCCTCCCCCCGTGGCAGGGCTGCGGGGACCCCCACCCACCGACAAGGATCTAGCTTGGGATGTTACCTCCGGGACGGAGCACAACAGTGCAGCTATCAAGCCACTACAACCAGCCACCAGGGTCCTTTTTCACTCTTTGTCCCAAGAGCCGGCATGCAATGACACCATGGCAAGCCAACGCACAGCCCCACAGGCGTCTACTATGCTCTCGACCCTCTAAGTCTTTACAGTGGCGTGACATCGATCCTCAGCCACTGCTAGAGGTCAGGCATGCAGTGGCCAAAGGGGACCCTGCCCCCGGAGATGGAGAGCTGTCCGTCGGACACTCGAACCATCTCCTCCCTGCTGACTCCTGGCGGCCTGCGCTCGTTCCTGAAAACGGGGAGCCGGCGTGGCACGAGGTGTGGTGTCCAGCGCCACAGGGCCAGGCTTTATCCCCCTTCTTAACCGAGTTGGCTACCTTTTTCTCGGTTTTTGCCTTTGCTATTCTGACTGCCTTCACCGCTTCCTTCTGTTTTAACTGGTACAGTTCTCTGTCCTGCTCCTTCTGTGTTTCCTTATACTTCCTGAATGCTATCTTTTTCTCCCTAACCTTCCCTGCCACCTCTTTTGAGAACTGTAGTGTTTTTTTTCTTTCATTTTGATTTATTTATTTGCTTTACACAAAGGCTTATTGCCTCTGTGATGGCAGTTTTGATGTTTCCCCATTGTTACTCCACCCCTCCTTGCCTGTTTGCTAATGCTTTTCTGAGGCACTCTCCATTTTGATAAAGTCAGCCCTCCTGAAGTCCAGTACCCTCACTTTTGTATGGCTTGACTCTGCAGCTGAGTTTACCGTGAACCACACTGTTTGGTGGTCACTTGTTCCCAGATGGCTACCCACTTCTAGATCCGAGATCCTCTCCATTCCCATTTGAGAGTACCAGGTCTAAGACTGCTCCCTCCCTCCCGAGTGGGTTCCAACACTAGCTGTCTGAGGCATGCACCCCTGTAGGGTGTCGAGAATGGCCCTGCTCTTGGATGTGGCTGCAGCAAAGGTGCTCCAGTTAACAGCTGGCATATTCAGGTCCCCCATCAACAATATCTACCCTTTCTCTGCCATCCTAAGGATGCCTTCTATCATTTCCTTGTCCCTGAGAAGGGGGTTTGTATACAACCCCCGTGCGGACTGTGGTGCCATTTCCGGTCTCCAGGGTGACCCACAGTGCCTCCTCTCCTTCCTGTTTACCCTTTTGTTCTTTGAGGTTCTGTTTCATCAGCCACCAAGATAGGGCTTTCACCAGCTTTGGATCACTCACCTCTATCTTCTAATCCATGTGGTCCCTCCTCTGAGACCACCGTTCCATTAGGAGTTCACGTGAAGCAGAGCCCAAAGAACTAAAATGGCAGTCAAAGCCATGAGGCCTAGATGTTGACAGAACTCCCCTGACATGTTCTTTAGACCTGCCTAAAAAGACTCGGTAAAGGTGAAAAAGTCTGAGGCTTAATCTAGGGGCAAGAGATCCTCAACTAGGACAGAATTTAATTCTGCCTCAATGAATGTGATGTTCTGAGTTGAGTCGGAGTCAATATGGACTTCTTTAAATTCAGGAGGAACCCCAGTTTCTGAAATGTATCCACCGTGAGGACTTGGACATAGAAAATGCTGGCGAAAAAAAGACCCAGTGTCTCATCCAACCTAAGCTTCGCTGCCTACTGTTTCTAACAGACTGAGCCCGTCAATCCCCATGTTCTTCCTGAACTCCCCCCCCATTGTACCCAACCACAGTATTCCCACAGGCTTGTGCCGCCCCCTCTTAAACCCCCCTCACCAGGCTGACTATTAAAGTTTATCTATCTGGTTCTCATCCATTCTCACTCAGTGTAAGGGCATCACTTCTGGCACAGAACCACCCCTTTAGTCACTCCAGGAAACCACCTGCTCTGTATCAGACACAAGCTTCTCTTATACTTGGTAGTTGTGGTCTATGGTATCAGATTATCAGACTGCTCAATAAAAACAGATGTTACCTGGACCACGAAAACACTGTGAAAAGAGAATAATATATAACTAATATTTATACCACAAAATTACAGACTTTGGTTCTCCAAGCTCTCAGTAAAACACCTTGCACGTCTTTGTCTACTATTTCTAAAGATATTCTCTCCATCAAGGTTGCCTTCACAGTAGCTATCTGTTGTCAGATGGATTGGTGAGCTTTAGGCTCTGTCATGCAAGGAGCATATCTGATTTTTCCATCTAGACAAAGTAATTCTCAAGACTGTGCCCTAATTTCTCTCAAAAGTGCCCACAACGTTTCATGTGAAACAAGTGGTATGTCTTACATCCTTTTGCCCAAAGCCAGTGAATTCCAAGGAAAGCCATTTGTAAATTTTTTTTTTATCAATAAGAATTTTTATTATTTCAGTATAAATAAGGGCATTACATATATGTAAAAAATAGAAAAAAGTTGAGATAACATTAATTTACCTTAACATGGACTTATAACATAAATTCCATTTTTGCAACATAAAAAAGAGACTTTTCTTGGAATTTTCTATTTGCTCAAGTAATGAAGAGTTAGAACATGTACTGTAAATAGATGATAACGAAATGTTACTGATAGATAACTATATAAATAATTAAAAAAAAATATATATATTGTAAACTTGGCAAGTAAAGTACAGTTACGCAAGGACTTACCGTAACAGTAGATCTTCGAGAACAGCTCTTGCAGCAAGTTACACCATTAGGACTGAAGCCAGCAGGCGCCAGGACCCCACAGAAATTTTCTAGCTAGCAGTATTCAGTGGGAACCACCCCCAACGTCGGTCCTGCCCCCGACGTCAGGCATAGTACATAAGGGGGCAGTTCCCTAGAATCCCCAGTTCTCCCGCTGGAGACTCCTGGCCTCTGGATGACATCAGAAGAGGAGACTGAGGATCCACCATCAAATGACAATCAGAGTGGTGTTCACCTTAGTAATTATGTTTCTTCTAGTGGAGTCTTGCTGTATTCTGACAAGTGCAGTTAGCCCCAGCCTTTAAACTGCCCCGGAGAACAATGGGTTAACTTTTCTATGCATGGCATAGAATGTTCATCTCGAGCTCGGTTGACGTCTCTGCCTGTTATTCGAACTGCAACCGTTATATCTTTACGAGCAAAACTCACTAGGTGTTCTGTGTGGAAACTATAACATTTTTAACTAGCCAACTGGCAGAAAAATAATGTTTTGGGTTCTCAAACAAGCCTCAAGTCAGGAAACCCAAAAACAAAAATCAATCAAATGAAATAACATTTCACCCCAAGAGAACAGAGGGTGTAAAGGGGGCACCCCTAGGGTGCCAACACTGCACCCGCCCACCCACATCCCAAAAATCTAGGTTCTGAGAGGGGAGGCAGGGGGGAGGTCAGAATACAGCAAGACTCCAATAGAAGAAACATAATTACTAAGGTGAGTAATTTTTTCTTCAAACAACATGAAGCCTTGCTGTATTCTGACAAGTGGAGTGGACTACCAAGCAGTACCTCCATGGAGGAGGGACAGAACCTACTTTGGGAATAGGCTCTGAAGTACTGCTCTGTCAAACCGAGCATCACTCCTAGCCTGGATATCCAGAGAGTAATGCTTGGTAAAAGTATGGACTGTTTTCCAGGTGGCTGCTTGACAAATTTCTAAAATAGGGATATCCCTGGCAGCAGCCAGGGAAGCAGCTCTACCTCTTGTGGAATGAGCCCTCAGGCCTGAGGGTGGAGTTTTAACCAGTTTTTCATAGCAGAATCGTATACAAGACACAATCCACCTGGCAACAGATCTCTTGGTGGCAGGTTTGCCCTTCCCAACTTCTCCATAAGTGAGGAACAACTGGAGAGAGTCAAACCTGTGACCCTTGGTACACTCTATGTAGTAGTTAACGGGTCTTTTAACATCCAAACTTTGTAGCCTCCTCTCTCCCGAGGAAGAATGATCAGTGAAGGAAACAGGGAGAGATATAGACTGATTCAGGTGGAAATCTGAAACCACTTTAAGCAAGAACTTTTTGTTAGTTCTAAGGACCACTTTATCTCTGTGAAAAGAGATGAAATCAGGTTCCAATGACAGGGCTTGCAATTCACTGATACGTCTAGCAGAAGTAACAGCTACCAAAAACACAGTTTTCCAAGTCAAGTACTTAAGCTCTCCTGAGGACATAGGTTCAAAAGGGGGTTGCATAAGCTGAGCAATGCAAACATTAAGATCCCAAGCAGGAGCAGGATCCCTAAAGGGGGGATTGGTGTGAAGCAATCCCTTGAAAAACTTACAGAATACAGGGTGGGATGACAGTGAGGAAGACTTGCCTACTGACAGGAAAGCAGAAACAGCTGACAAGTGTACCTTGAGAGTAGCTGGTCTGAGACCTAGGCCATTGAGATGGACCATATAATCCAGAACTGTAGGCAATTCAGCAGTGTCTGGAGAAATATTCTTCTTAGAACACCAAATGCTGAATCTTTTCCATTTGGAGTTGTAAGTCTTTCTGGTTGAGGGCTTTCGAGAAGCCTTGAAGATATCCAGAACCCCTTGGGAAAGATGCAGATCTGCAAACTCTAACTCTTCAAGAGCCAAGCCTTGAGATTGAGAGACTGAAGACTGGGGTACCAAATCCTCCCCTGAGAGGATGTTAACAGGTTGTAATTCCTGGGAAGAGACAGGGGAAGATGGACTGCTAGGGACAGCAACAAGGGATGCCATGGCTGCCTGGCCCAGTCTGGAGCAATCAGAATCACTTTGCAAGGTTGTGACCTTATCCTGACTAACACTTTGAACAGGAGAGGGAAGGGGAAAAGCATACAGAAATTTCCCTTCCCAGTTCAGAATCAGAGCATCCAGGGGGACTGAGCCCAAGACTGGGGGTCTGCAACAAAAAGAGGAAGTTGGTGATTGTCTGGGGCTGCAAAAAGATCTATCTCTGGAGTGCCCCATCTTGAGAAAAATCACCTTCAACACCAGAGGATCCAGGGCCCATTCGTGATGGCCCTGAGATATTCTGCTCAGTGCATCTGCTAGAACATTGTCCTTCCCTGGAAGGTGAACTGCTATCAGAGAGATTTGCAGGGAATAAGCCAGGGACCACAACTTCAGTGCTTCTGTGCGCAAGGTCGTAGACAGAGTACCTCCTTGCTTGTTGATGTACCACATGGTGGTGGTGTTGTCTGTTCTGACCAGAACCACCTTGTTGTTCTGTACTGATTTGGAAAAAGCTTGCAGTGCCAGAAACACTGCCTTGAGTTAAAAGAGACTGATGTGTAGAAGAGATTCCCGAGGCGACCACAGTCCCTGGGTGGTGAGGTCCCCCAAATGGGCTCCCCAGCCCAGCAGGGAAGCATCTGTGGTAAGGACCACTGAATGAGACTGAGTGGCAAATGGAACCCCTTGCCTCAAATTGTCCTGATCCTGCCACCATTGCAGGGCTTGGATCAGAGTTCGAGTCACTGGGATTAGTTTGGTAAGGGAATCCTTTCTTTGGGACCAAAAGGCTCTTAAGTGGAACTGAATGTCTCTCATCTGAAATCTTGCGCCTTGGACCACTGCTGTAGAAGCTGCCATGTGGCCCAAAAGCTGAAGGAAATGTCTTGCTGGTCGAGACACCTGAAGGCTGAATAAAGAGGACAGTTCCTTGAGAGCTCTTGCCCTTTCCAGGGGAAGGAAGGCTCTTGCTTTTACTGTATCTAGTTCTGCCCCTATGAAGGTGAGGAGCTGCACTGGTTCGAGAACTGACTTTGGTAGGTTGAGAAGAAATCTTAAAGAAGTGAGCACTTGC
Source organism: Neoceratodus forsteri (assembly GCA_016271365.2). NCBI lineage: Eukaryota > Metazoa > Chordata > Ceratodontiformes > Ceratodontidae > Neoceratodus > Neoceratodus forsteri. Next base: position 692,865,584 of record CM028129.1, read on the forward strand.
TGGGTCACTTGCAGGTGTGACTTGACTTGGTCTGGGGACTGGCCCACTATGAGCCAGTCATCCAAATATGGAAAAATGGAAATCTTTTGTCTTCCTAGGAAGGTAACAACTACTGCCAGGCACTTTGTGAAGACCCTTGGGGCTGAGGTTAGGCCAAAGGGCATTGCTCTGAACTGATAGTGTCCTGAGGGCAACTTGAACCTGAGGTACTTTCAGTGGGAGCACCTGATGGGAATATGAAAGTAGGCATCTTTTAGGTCCTGGGAGGCTAGCCAGTCCTCTGGCCTTAGAGAGGGAAGGATAATTCCCAGAGTTATCATCTTGAACTTTGGCTTTAAAAGATGTTTGTTCAGGTATCTTAAGTCCAGGATGGGTCGCCACTCACCTGTCTTTTTTGGGGTTAGGAAGTACCTGGAGTACAGTCCTTTGCCCCAGTGTAGGGTAGGTACTCTCTCTATAGCTCTTAGAGCTAGGAGAGAAGAAACCTCTGCCTCTAGGGCAAGGGTCTCAGAGATTTGCAGGTGGGAAAGATCTGGCTCTCATCTTTGGAAATTTTTTGAAGCTGAGAAACAGTCCCAGGCTTACTACTTCCAGGACCCACTTAGCTGATGTAACAGACATCCAGTCCTGGACAAATTAAGCCAGCCTGCCCCCTAATGGCATAGGAGAATCGACCTGGACAGACCCATCAGGGTGTCTGCTTGGCAGGAGCTTTAGGCTGAGGGGTGGATGCAGGCCTGCTCATCCCCCTTCTGCCTCTCCCTCTGAAGAACCCCCTCTGTGAAAAGGAAGAGGAGGCCTGTGCTTGGTAAAAAGGCCTTTGGAAAGGCCTGCCCCTGCCCCTGGACTGCTGCCTTTGAGGAGTTGCCTGCTTTTCCTTGGCTTGAGCACTCCTGTAAGTGGTCCTGTAATCGTCCATTTTCTTCATGTAATTCTCTGTCTGCTCCCCAAACAGAGAATTACCCACTACAGGAAAATCCATGGCCTTAGCCTGGGTATCCTGTGAGAGGCTAGAACATCTGAGCCAAGCCATTCTCCGAAGAGCCACAGATGTAGCCATGACTCTTGATGATACATCATTGGAGTCCACAGCAGCATGAAACTGAACTTTTGATGCCTCAATCCCATCTGCAGCCACCTCCTCCAGCTCCTTGGCAAGCTGGGGAGAAGTCTGTTTAGCCAGTGCCAGTACAGTGTCCCACCTGAACTTCTGGTACCTGGCTGCATAGGCCATATAATTCGCCTGCCTGAGTCCCAAGGAAGATGCCATGTACTGCTTCTTTGCCATGGCATCAATCTTCCTGGAGTCCTTGTCTGGGGGGTGTGATGTCAAGGGAATGCTTGCCTTATCACAGGCAGCAGCCTGTACAACCCCAACATGGCTGCACTGCTGATAAAGGAACTCCGTATCTGAGCCTGAAAGAGTATACCTCTTGTCCATTCTTCTATCCACAGGAGGTATGGAATTGGGAGACTTAAGAATTTTTTGTGTCCGTTTCCCAAAAGATTTGTGAAGGGGAATAGACAGTCTCCTGGACTCTGGTATGTCCATCATCTCTACATAGTCATGCTCCTCCTGATCCTCCACTGCCTCCTCCACAGGAAGCTAGAGGGTATCAGCCACCTTTCTGTAAAACATGAAGTGCGAAGGGGACTCAGAAAGCCTAGGAGGAGAAACACCTGAAGGTCTGTCTGGGGAGATGTCCGGGTCAACAGGCACATCCAGACTTTCAACAACACCATAATCATCTTCCAACTCTCTTTCCTCCTCAAACTCCGGTTCATAAAATTCTTCCAGGGTATAATCTTGAACCGGGGGACTTGACTGAACCGAGCCCCTGCCAAAAGGTGCCGGATCAGTTGGAACCGGGCGAAGTGATTCCACAATACGAATCGCTTTGGCCATTTCATCGGCGGTCGGAGTATGAGATTCTGGATCTGAATCGGTCGATTTGTCTTTGCGTTTTCTTTTTGTCGGAACCGATTCCTCGGAATTGGCTCTCCTTTTGCCCGAAGAAGCACGCTGGTCAGAGGGCACTCCTTCTGGTTCGGTCAGAACTGAACCGGGCTGGTCATCTGGGTCAGCGGACTTCTCGGCCTCCCTTTCCCCTCAGTCTACCTAATCTCTTTTCCAGGGTAGATTTGGGAAAATTTTTTACAAATTTGGCAGTCTGAATCGAGTGGTCAAACCCCAGACAATAAACACAGGTGGTGTGGGGATCAGCCTTAGCAAAGACCTCCCACACACACTGAGTGTTGAAACCCAGTGGAACCGTCTTTTTTCTTGGGTTTCTCAGACATGGCCAACCTAACCAAACTTACCCTCTTTTCGGCAACCGCCAGGCAAGACTCCCCTATCGGTTCCTGACCGTGTCACGGGTCTTGGAAAAAAAGTACTAAAATCCATTTTTTTTGTAGAACCGATACGGACCGGTAACCACACACTAAAGAAAACTACAAAATTTATCTCAATGATCGGTTCAGCCGACCCGATCCACACTTTTTACAAGTTCCACACAGAAAACAGAACAAAACCTATATAGTACTCATGGTATCATAGACAGAGACTTGAACCAACTACGCGGAAACAAAATTTCGGTAGAAAACTGACCCTTCAACCGACTTTGAACCGAGCAGCAGGAGAAACCTCCGTAGCAACTGTTCAGTGAGGCGGAGTGAAGAATCTGACGGTTGCAGTTCGAATAACAACAGGCAGACACATCAGCAGAGCTCGAGATGAACATTCTATGCCATGCATAGAAAAGTTAACCCTTTGTTCTCCGGGGCAGTTTAAAGGCTGGGGCTAACTGCACTTGTCAGAATACAGCAAGACTTCATGTTGTTTGAAATGAAAATTACGTACCTACCGTAATTATGATCTTTCTGTGTATCTTCACCATTCATCACTGCTGGGTATCTGCCGAAGGTCAGGACCCCGTGGGAGCTTTTTTTTTTTTAAAGGTAGGTGGAGCCGATGCACCATCGGCGGCACCCTCGAGGCCGACGCACTGCGTGGTGCTCGCGGGCTGGCCGTTAGGCTGCGTCGTCGACTCCTGCCTGCCAGTTCTGAGTCGCCAGAGAGGTAAGAGGAAGGGAGTGGAGGGTGGGACAAGAAAGTCCAAGGGACAGAAAAAAGGAAAAGATGCATGAACCAAAAGGAGAAATAACGACTGAGAGGACAGGAAGGGAGAAGATTTGAAAACTAAAGGGATTGGGAAGGGCCCCAATCTCTGGAAAAGGAAGAGGGAGGGAGGTAGGGTGGGTAAAAAATTTAGGAAGAGAGGGAAGAGGTTGACACATCCCAGATCGTGGTCCATCTCCAGATTGTATAGGAACTGCAAGGAGTAGCAAAGGCTTTCTGCTAGAATTCAAGGCACGGAATAACTGGCAAACACTCCAGAAAAGCAGAGTCAACTATTCTGGAAGAAGGACAGGGTACAGGGAATTAACGCCCTCTCAAGAGAAGATTATTGGTGAAAAAAAAAAGGGGGCAGAAAAATGTATTTTTTTTCTAAACGAGGAGAAATAGGTTGGACGGGAACAGGGAGGAGGAAAGAAAGGAGGGCAACTATCAACTCCCACCCCACAGGGGTGGAGCCAAGGCACTGGAGAAGAAGTGCCCCCCCTGCTGCCCACTCTCCCTGGAACATTATCCCCTGTGTCCCCTGTTTTACCTCTTAAAAAAAAAAAAAGTAGAGGGGGAGGAATGGGCACAGAGAGGGAGGGGGACCCAGAGACTGAGGCCCCAGGGGGATGGAGGGTGGGATCGTGATGAATGGTGAAGATACACAGAAAGATCATAATTATGGTAGGTACGTAATTTTCATATCTTATCTGTGTCAATCTTCACCATTCATCACTGTTGGGTGAGTACCGAGTCCCCCTGAAGGGAGTTTTGTTTTATACCCTAAGGGATAAAATCCCTTAGCTCTCAGTGGGTGGCACACTAAGAGGGGGAACCTTCAGGGCCTGCAGAGGTCTGAGAGTGGGGAGAGTGAGACGGAGTCCCCTCGGAGGGGGAAGGAAGTTGCCCCGACAAGCGCCGTCTCACTCTAAGCGAGAAGAGATAGGTTCTCTGGTGAGCGGAGTTAATCACCCTACGCCGGGCCAAGGGTGACAACCGGGAAAGACGCAGCCATGCCGTCTGCCTAGTGCAGATCGCTGTTCCCACGACCCTGGTAGCTACCTCGATGGCATCGTAGGATGCCCTCGCTTGGTGCCTTGCTAGCTCCAGGCCACGCGCAGAGAGTGCAATGACTTGTCTGGTTTGCTCCATATCAGGCAATGAGGCTAGGAGTTGACCCAGCCTGGACCACAAGAACCTGTCATAGGCTGCACAGTGGGCCTGATGTGCAGAAATAGAAAGAAGCTACCGTGCCGAGTAGAAAGTCCTCCTACCCCAGAAGTCAAAATCTGAGGAGTCTTGATCTAGGGGCCGGTCATGGTGAAGGGCGCGAAGCCCATCAGGAGTATCCAACTGTGTCAATCCAGACTGTGGATGAGGCATGGAACCTGGAGACTCCGGGGGGGTGCGCAATACCGCTGGCTGAGATCCCTTGGGGCAGGAACTCCGGAGAAGGGTCTCTGCCAGGAATGCAACGACGCCTCCCAAAAGGGAGCAGGCCAGGGTGGCCTCGCCAAAATCGCCTAGAAAGGCGTGCGCCAAGTGCTCAGGATTGCTGATAGTGGAAGGAGTAAGGTGCAAGTCCTCCAACAACCTCACGAGGAATCGCTGATACTCAGCGAGATCAGCAGCTGGAGAGATGTGGACAGAAGTTTCCTCTCCCCCAGAAGAGGGGAATGAGGAGCTGGAGGGCACTGGCTGTTCAGTGGATGGGTGGCTGCAAGGGGGGAGGTTGAAAAACCTGGCTATCCATTGCCCTAACGTAAGCAGTGAACCAAGCAGCCACCGCTCTGAACTGCTCCCAGGATAGAGGCCTGCTAGGACCAAGGATGCCTGGGAGCGCAGGAGAATGTGGCAGAGGGAGGGGGACAGAGCCGAGAAGAGATGTCGGCTGACCTCCGCCTGGGCTAAGGAGCGGACCGGGAGCACCCAAGGAAGAAGGTGCCCCGGAAGACCCCACAGCCGACAGCTGAGCAACCATTTCAGTACTGCTTTGCTGCGCCCGGAAGAATCCCACCTGTGAGGCGACCGGGGCCGTATAGGTCCAGAAGGACGGTCCCCTACCTCAAAAGAATAGGACTCTCTCAAAGAGACAGAGGAGGAAGAGCGGAGATCCGCACTACGGCTTCTCCCAGAGCCCGGGTGGACCCCCGAAAAAGGCCGACGTGCCAACCCCTCGGAGTCCGAAAGAGCCCTCCTCCTCGAGAGGGCCAGCCTAGGTAGCTGGCACCTCTGGGCAGCTCCCGAAGGGGCTATCCAGAGTACAGTACCCTCCCCTCCTGTAGGTGCTCTGATCGACCCCAAAGTTGGGCGATCAAGGCACACCACAGGTGGGGGTACCACTACTGAGGGATCAGTGAAACCACCAAGACCAGGCTGCAGAGCGATGGTGGCCTGCACCACTGCCTGCTGTTCAGCCCCCGTGACCCCAGTCTCGGTAGCCACCGACCCCACCTCAGAAGGGGGCTGACTCCGGCTTGTCGAGGTGACTACTGCGCTGCCCACCTCAACAGCCAACCCCAAAGGGTCAGACTGAACGTCTGACTCAGAGCTCGACTCCGCCTCTGAGGAGGTAGAGGCCGAAGCCCTGTGCAAAACCGGAGGGTGCCCTCTGCCATCCTTGCCCAAAGGCCCAGAAACCAAAGCTGTGCCCGAGCCGGTGCCAGCGCCCCCCGCAGCCCCGCAAACGGAATCCGCAGGGGGCATGGCCCCAGCCTGAACAAGAGCTCCAGAGCCGGGATCAGTCATGGCGCCATCCGGTCCCACAGCACCGTAAGCGGTGCCGAGGATGAAGATGGTGCTAACAACGGCCCCATCGGCCCAAAGGACGGTGCCGCCCGGCTCCACGGGGCTGCGAGCGGCGCCGAGGGCAGGGGCAACGCCGCTGACGGCGGACTCGGCACAGAGGATGGTGCCGCCCAAATCCATAGCGCCCATGAAGGCACCAACAGAGGAATCTGATGGCCCCACTGCGCCGAGCCCCGAGGACATGGTGCCGAGGTGAGACATGGAAAAAGACAGTGCCATAGCAGCTCCCACGGCGCCGCTAGCAGTATCGGCGCCGTGAACGGCTCCGACAGAAGCCACGGCACTGCGTGACAAGTCCGCGCCGACAATGACTCCGTCAGAGCCCACGGCGCCGAGGCCCACAACGGCGCTGACCGACGGCGTCGAGGATGGCGCCGACCCGGGCATTGCGAACCGCGGGTCCGACACCGGGGGAGCCTTCACCCCCAAAGGGGCAACTGCCATGGCGGCGCCTCCCGCCCGCTCCCCGGGAGGAACAGAACGGGCCTCCTGCACCGCGGAAGAAGCCTCGGCAACGGCTAGGCTACTAGTAGCAGAGGCTCCCTCATCCTCGGTCCACATAGAACCATTAGGGGACCTGGAGGAAAGGCCGAGAGAGCGTGGCTTGGCCTAAAGACTGCGCACCTGACCCCCGGAAGTCGGCGGAGCTTGCCCCACTTTCCACATGCGTTGCTCGATGACCCAGCAGTCCATGGAGAAACAAGCGTCGCATGAATCCATGTCGTGAAGTGGGCCAAGACACAAAAGACACCTGTCGTGCTGGTCAGTGATGGAATACTTTCGGCCGCAAGGGCACCGTCGCATAGGGGGCCGACCCGTCTTAGTAGATTTCTTGCCCTCCGACCGAGACATGATCTACGGAGAAAAAAACACCAAAAATAGACTCGACGTCGTGGAAATATAAAAATAAGGAAAGATCTTACCGGGCGACGTCGAGTGTTGGCAGAAACAGAACCGGCAGGAGAACCGATGGACTTCGACCGAAGGTAAAATTTACGAAAAACTACTGCGAAGCAGGCCTAGGACTCTTCACAGCTTCCCACGAGGCGACCTCTATGGCAGGAGACGAAGAACAGGCAGGGAGGAGTCGACGCATTCTTTCGGCCAATCATGCAGGTGCCACGCGTGAGGCCGGCCTCGAGGATGGCGCTGAGGAGGCGGCCCACCTACCTTAAAAAAAAAAGCTCCCGTGGGGTCCTGACCTCCGGCAAATACCTAACAGTGATGAATGGTGAAGATTGACACAGATAAGATCACCTGATCCTAGGAGACGGATATCAGAACATGGATGGTGGGAGGGAAAGTACCTGCTGCAAGAGCTGTTCTCGAAGATCTACTGTTACGGTAAGTTCTTAAGTAACTGTACTATCTTACTTCGAGAAACAGCTCTTGCAGCAGGTTACACCATTAGGACTGATTCCCAAGCAATCATGGAAATCCCACACCATTGGGAGGAGGGAAGGTAGAAATCTTTAATGAAACCAAAGCCTAGGACAGAAGTCCTTGAAGCACTGCTAGACCAAAACCTGCTCTTCGCCTCGATGCAATATCCAGGCTATAATGCCTGATGAAAGCGTTCGCGCAGCTCCAAGTAGCTGCAGCACAGATGGCCGAGGTGTACACATTCTTAAGGGCTGCAAAGGAGGCAGCCACCTCCATGTGGCATGACCCTTAACCACACCCGGTAAGGGTTTGTTGCATTTCTGGTAACAGAATGTGACACACTGAATGAGCCACCTGGACAGCGACTGTTTGGAAACAGGAGCTCCCATCATCCTGTGGGCAAAGGAGACAAAAAGCTGGTCCGATTTTCGGTGGTGTTTGGTTCTGGTCAGGTAGTATCGGAGACACCTATGCACATCTAGGGTGTGCAACAGGGCCTCTCCCCGATTCGAATAGTTGGGAAAGTACACTAGTAGATCGATGTCTTGATTAAGGGTGACAGCTGAGACCACATTAGGCAGAAAGTTGGGATTAGTCCGTAGGAATACCGTCTTGGTGAAAAACCAAATAAGGCTCTTTGCACATAAGTGCATGGAGTTCAGAAATTCTTCTGGCCGAAGTAACGGCAACTAAAAACAACATCTTCCAAGTGAGAAGACATAGCTCGCAATCCGTGGCTGGTTCAAAGGGTGGCAGCATGAGCTGCTCCAGGACAAAGGGTAGATCTCATGGTGGAACTGGATCCTTAATCGGAGGTCTAAGGTGGAGAATACCTCTCAGGAAGGCTTGTGCCATGTCCAACTGGGATATGGTGCGTTGGCCTATCGGACAATGATAGGCTGATATGGCACAGAGGTGTACTTTGATCGAGGAGAATGCCAAGCCTGTCTGAAAAAGAGACAGGAGGTAGTCCAAGACCGACTTTTCTGGACAGTCTAGAGGCGAAAACCCCCGCACTTGAGCCCATAGGCAAAAAGGGCGCCATTTCATGGCACAGGTAGCATGAGTGGCCGTTTTTCTCGCAGCCACCAGGATATCAGCTACCTCTTGCGCGACCCCGTGTCGCAAAATGGCTATGTCTCTAGGAGCCAAGTGTGCAGGCTCAACGAACGAAGGTCCAGATGGACCAAGGAGCCCTCCTCCTGAGACAACAAGGGAGAGCTGATTGGCAGAGGTACCGGAGGTTCCTGGGACAGCTGGTGTAGTAGAGGGAAACAGATCTGCCTGGGCCAGAACGGCACGATGAGTATCAATGTCGCTTGCTCTCTGCGAAGTTTCAGAAGAACCCTCTGGATCAACGGAGAGGGGGGGAAAGGCATAGAGGAATCTGCCCGCCCAGGAGAGGGACAACACGTCTCGCCAGAAAACACCAGGCCCTGGATCTAGCGACCGAAAATTGGGTAGTTTTGCGTTGGATGGGGACGCGAAAAGTTCCAACTCTGGTGTACCCCATCTGTGAAACAGATCCTCTACTACCTCCTGGAGTAGTTCCCACTCGTGGATTCTGGCCTGAAAGCGGCTCAGGCCATCTGCGATGACGTTGTCCATGCCTGGGACAGGAACAGCAATGAGGTTTGCGCCGTGTTGCAAAGCCCAATCCCACACTCTCATGGCCTTCCTGCAAAGCAGGTAGGAATAGGTGCCTCCTTGTTTGTTGAGGTAATACATCACCGCGGAACTGTCTGTTTGTAACAGAAGAGTACCTGGTGGAATCTCCAACTGGAAGGTCTGCAGGGCATTAAGAACTGCTCTTGGGCTGTCCACAGGCCCTGAGACCGGACACCGTCGAGGTGTGCTCCCCATCCGAGCCCTGAGGCATCTGTGGAGTGTGTCACAATCGGAGACAGCGCAACAAAGGGGACCCCTGCCGATAGATTCCTTGGATGTAGCCACCATTGCCAATCCCGGATTACGGCCTTCGTGATCCGGATTGGGAGCTGCAGATGGTCTTGCTTTTGATCCCATTGGACCCATAACATCCACTGGGTGACCCGCATGTGGAGACGAGCAAGTGGATCTGTTGCAATGGCCGCAGCCATGTGTCCGAGCAGGCAAAGGACCAATCTTTCAGGAATGGTCTTCTTTGCCGAAATGTCCCTGATGAGGGATCTGATGTGTTCCGCTCTGTCCTGGGGAAGAAAAGCTTTCCCTTGGACGGTGTCCAGAACTGCTCCTATGAACTGCAGAGTCTAAGACGGAATCAGACGAGACTTCTCTTCATTGATCAAGATGCCCAGCATCTCGAACAGAGACTGAGTATAATGAATGGCGGACATCAAGGCCTCCCGAGAGGGCACCATGAGAAGCCAGTCATCCAGGTAGGGCAACACGTAGTGGCCTTGCCTCCTCAGAGTCGCCACTACGACCGCCATATACTTTGTAAATACCCGAGGTGCCGATGACAGTCTGAAAGGGAGGGCTCGGAACTGATAATGGTGGCCCTGGAACTCGAAGCTCAGAAACTTCCTGTGCGCTCGAGCAATGGGTATATGCAGGTAGGCATCCTGCATGTCAAAGACACTAGAAAGGCACCCTGCTTGAGGATGGGAATCAGACCTGGGAGGGTCACCATGTGGAAGCGTTTGTACAGGACCGACTTGTTGAGGTCGCTGAGGTCCAGTACTAGACGGAGGTCCCCTGTTTTCTTGGGAACCAGAAAGAAGTGAGAATAATATCCTCGTCCCTCTGGTTCCGTGGAACGTGTCTGCTTCTTTTTCCAGGAGCCTGAGCACCTCCTGCTGTATAAGCAGAGCGCTGACCTGAGTAACAGAAAGCAGGGGAGGTTTTACCGGTGGGTGGTCGAGAAATTCTATGAAATGGCCCTTCTTGACCAACTGGAGAACCCACCGGTCGGTGGTAATCGACTGCCACCCTGAAAAGTGGCGAGCGATGCGACCCCCGACCTTTAGCGCCCGTTGATCCAGAGGGGCCGGGGGCCAGGAAGGAGTCATGCTGTGGCAACACTGGTCCCTGCAGGCTGAGCCAGTTTAGTACAGTGTTGGGCTCTGCCTGGGGACGACTTAGCCTGGGCTTTTTTCGCTGAAAGGTGCTCCTTTGTTGCTGGCCGGAACGTGGCTGCTGTCTTTGCTGCCGGCTGCGAAAATGGCTCTGGTTCCTACGAAAGGAACCGGGCCTGGGTCTGTACATGGCCTGTACAGACCTGACTGCCTTCCCAGCGTCCTGAAGTCTGGTGATCACCTTCTCTGAGGGTTCACCAAAAAGTACTTCACCATTGTAGGGGACATCAAGAATGTTCTTCGGTACGTCCGGGGTGAAGCCGGAGACACGGAGTCAAGAGTGTCGCCGGAGACAGATGCCTGAAGCTGCAGCTCTGGCGGACGAGTCCGTGGAATCACATGCGGCTCATAGTACCTGGGTCCCCACATCAAACCCTGTGTGGAGAAGGTTTAGGAGCTCCACCTTCTGCTCGCCATCCGGAAGTTTATCGACCAGGTCCTGGCCCTGTTCCCATAGGGCATTCTGAAACTGTACCATGTGGGTTACGTGGTTCAGGGACCTGATAGAGCATGTAGCAGCCACCTACATGCATCTCCCCAGGGCATCCAATTGTTTGGATTCCTGGTCTGGTAGCTGTGTGCTCATGTGTTGCGGTCTTTGGGACCGGTCATGTGAGGCCATAATGACCAGGGAGTCTGCCAGAGGTTGTTGAGCCAAGTACTGGTCCTCTCTCGGGGCCTTGTACAGGCGGTTGGCTTTATTCAGCACCACAGGAGTGGAGTGCGGCTGCTTCCACGCAGCCTTGGTGACGTCCGTGAAGGTGTCTACCAACAGGTTTTGGGTCTTTTTGCCGAAGATAATGGGCAAGGCGCTGTCTTTCCGGGTTGAGGTCTTCAGCATCCCACCCCATGTTGTCCTGGATGTGCCTCATGATCTCAGAGAAAGAGGGGTCATCCGGAGGAGACCTGGGAAGGTCATGTGGGTCAGATGATGAAATGCTGAGTGGAGAAGGAGATCTGGAGTAATCCGAGGTATCCAACCTGAAGTCCTCCCCATACGGAGTATACTGCCGACGTCTAGGTTGCTTGGGGCTGGGAGATCCTGATGGAGATCTTGAGGGAGGCCTTCTCCGATCCTGGGATCTACCCCTAGGAGGTAGAGTCTGCTCCTTGGGGGTTGGTGGTCGTCCTGCTGGCCCCCTGTGCTGGAGGAGGGGGTGAAGGAGTAGGAGGAGGTTTCGCTTGGACCACGTCTTTACGGATGGTGTCCCACCAGAAAGTAAAGTGTTCCTTTACTTCTTGAATATTCATGCCCGACGACGGGCCTGGCGCCGGTGTTCTGTCGCCAGGGCCGGGCGTCGGGTCCTCAGGTGTCTCTGGGGTGGGCGAAGGTTCCCTCGGAAGCCCGGCATCCTCTGTGTTGCCCGCCTAGTCTTCGGGCAACGCGGTGTCCTCTTCCGTGGAGTCCCTGTGACTGGTGTCTACCGGTGACTAGGGGGCGGTCTTTGGCTCCGGTGAGGCCGACGTCGATCGCTTGACTGACGACTTCGGACCCGGTGAACGCCTGGCTGGCGTCTGGTGCTTGGCCGACGTCAGGTCCAACGTCCACTTGAGGGAAGTCAGGTCCTTCGTCTTCCTGGGTGGAGGATCCGGGCCCCTAGGGGGCTGGGAAACCAATCTGGAGTCGGGGTCCAGACGTCAGGTGGAAGAGGAAGACTTGTGGTGTTCAGAGGATTTTGAAGAGGCCTGAGAGGGAGCAGAGGAAGCTGAGGGCCTAGAGGTCTTAATGGGCTGAAGAGTTGAAGAACCACTGGAAGCCTGGACCTTGACCGGAGGGGGCTGAGACCTAGCCCTGGAGGGAGAGCAGTCCAATCAGGTGGAGCATGAGCTCCGTGAATCCGAGGCCCGGTTCGGGGATCTGGACCTTGCCTTCCCCCGGTGCTTATCCCGGTGTTTGTGGACCTTGGAGGAAGAATCGCCCCTGTAGGAAGGTTCTTTGTCCATCCTACTAAGTTTTTCCTCTAGCAGGTAAGCCTGAAGTGCCTTCTGATGGTGGATCCTGGTGCGGCTGTTGAACCCCTGGCAAAAGGTGTAAGCCTTGGTATCGTGGTCCGGGCCTAAGCACTGCACACAGGAAGAATGAGGATCCTTGAAAGGGATCTGTTTTTTGCAGGCACACTTTGAAAGGTGACCCTCAAAAGAAGGAGTTGGAGAGGACATTAGTCATGTAGAAACTCTGGAAGTTGTAAGTCATTGTGCACTAGGTAGAGACAGAGAGGCCGATGCTGGCGAGTCGACGGCAGGAAAAGAACTGGGGATTCTGGGGGACCATCCCCTTATGTACTATGCCTGACTTCGGGGGCGGGACCGTCGTCGGGGGCGGTCCCCACTGAATACTGCTAACTAGAAAATTTCCGTGGGGTCCTGGCGCCCGAAGGCTTCAGTCCTAATGGTGTAACCTGCTGCAAGAGCTGTTCTCGAAGATCTACTGTTACGGTAAGTTCTTACGTAACTGTACTATCTTACTTCCAGATACAGCTCTTGCAGCAGGTTACACCATTAGGATTGATTCCCAAGCAATAGCGACAATCTTATGCCATTGGGAGGAGGAAAGGCAGAGATTACGACCCTGCCCGAGCCTAGGACAGAAGTCCTTGGAGGACAGCTAGGCCGAAACCTGCCCTTCGCCTTGAAGCGATATCCAGGCTGTAATGCCTAATAAAGGTATGCACCGAGCTCCAGGTAGCTGCAGCACAAATAGCTGAAGTGGAAACATTCTTCAGCGCTGCAAAGGAGGTGGCCCCTCCTCTGGTAGAATGACCCTTGACCACGCCTGGCAAGGGTTTGTTGCGCTTGTCATAACAGAAAGAGATACACTGAATGAGCCAACGTGAAAGGGACTGTTTAGAAACAGGGGCTCCTTTCATCCTCTCACAAAGGAGACAAACAGCTGATCCGCTTTACGGTACTGTTTGGTTCTGGTCAGATAATATCTGAGACACCTGTGAACATCCAGGGTGTGAAGCAGTGCTTCTCCTCGATTGGTGTACTTGGGAAAGTACACTGGTAAATCGATATCCTGATTAAGGGTAAGGGCTGAAACCACCTTAGGCAGAAACTTAGGATTTGTCCTCAGGGATACCTTGTCCTGGTGGAAAATTAAACAAGGCTCTTTGCACATGAGTGCATGTAATTCGGAGATTCTTCTCGCCGAAGTAACTGCAACTAAAAACAACGTTTTCCACGACAGAAAACGTAGCTCACAATCCGCGGCTGGTTCAAAAGGTGGCAGCGTAAGCTGCTCCAGGACAAAAGGCAAGTCCCAGGAGGAACCGGATCCTTGACAGGTGGCCCAAGGTGGAGGACCCCCCTTAAAAAGGCACGAGTAGTGTCTAATTGAGCCACCATCCGATGGCCTATGGGGGCATGATAAGCCGAAATTGCACAAAGATGCACTTTGATCGAGGAGTAAGCTAGTCCAGATTGGAAAAGTGAAAGCAGGTATTCCAGAACCAGCTTCTCAGGACAGTCTAAGGGTGAGAAACCGCGCGTTTGAGCCCACAAACAAAACCTGTGTCACTTCATGGCATATGTTGCGTGCATCGCCCGGTTTTCTAGCGGCAGAAAGTACTTCTGCCACCTCTTGCGAGACCCCGTGTCGCATCATGGCTATGTCTGTAGGAGCCAGGCATGTAGGTTCAATGAACGTAAGTCCGGATGGACTAGTGAACCCTCTTCCTGAGACAACAGATGGGAGCTGATTGGCAAAGGAAGCGGAGGTTCCCGGGATAGCTGATGTAGAAGAAGGAACCAGATTTGACTGGGCCAGAAAGGCACTACCAAGATAAGCGTCGTGTGCTCCCTGCGAAGTTTGAGAAGAACTCTCTGGATCAACAGGAAAGGAGGGAAGGCATAGAGGAATCTACCCGCCCAGGAGAGGGACAACGTGTCTCACCAGAAAACACCGGGCCCTGGATCTAGCGAGCAAAAATTGGGCAGTTTTGCGTTGGATGTAGATGCGAAAAGATCCAATTCTGGAGTGCCCCATCTGTGGAACAGATCCTCTGCCACCTCCTGTAGAGAAGTTCCCACTCGTGGACTCTGGCCTGAGAATGACTCAGGCTGTTTGCGATGGTATTGTCCACCCCAGGGACATGAACTGCAATAAGGTTTGCGCCGTGTCGTATTACCCACTCCCACACTCTCATGGCCTCCCTGCAAAGGGGGTTGGAGTCCGTGCCTCCTTGTCTGTTGAGGTAATACATCACTGCAGTATTGTCTGTTTGCAACAGGAGAGTACTCGGTGGGATCTATGACTGGAAGGCTTGCAGGGCGTAAAGGGCCGCCCTCATCTCCAGTATGTTGATGTGAAGATGAGATTCCTGGATTGTCCATGTGCCCTGAGACTTCACCCCGTTCAAGTGCGCTCCCCACCCCAAACCTGAGGCGTCTGTGGAGAGAGTTACCGCTGGAGACGGCGCTGTGAAGGGAACCCCCTCGGAGAGGTTTCCTGGGTCTAGCCGCTATTACCAGTCCCGAATCACGGCCTTCGTGATCTGAACTGGCTGCTGCAGATGGTCTTGCCTTTGGTCCCACTGCACCCTCAACATCCACTGGGTTACCCGCATGTGGAGTCTTGCCATCGGGACTGTTGGAATGGCTGCAGCCATGTGACCGAGCAGGCGAAGGACCAGTCTGGCCGGGACGGTCTTCTTCTCTGACAGGTCCCTTATGAGGGACCGAATGCGTTCCGCTCTGTCCTCAGGAAGAAAGGCTCTTCCCTTGACGGTGTCCAGAACTGCCCCTATAAACTGCAGTTTCTGGGACGGTACTAGGAGAGACTTCTCATAGTTGATGAGGATGCCCAGAGACTGAAAAAGGGTCTGGGTACGCTGAATGGCCATCAACAATACCTCCTTGGAGGGGGCCATGAGAAGCCAATCGTCCAGGTACGGGAACACGTAGTGGCCCTGTCTCCTCAGAGACGCCGCCACAATTGCCATGCACTTGGTAAATACCCGAGGTGCTGATGACAGCCTGAAGGGAAGTGCTCGGAACTGATAATGGCGGCCGTGGAAGAGCTTCCGGAAACACAGGAACCTCACTGTGCGCGGCGAGCAACAAGGGATGTCTTGGTGGCGTCCTGCATGTCCAGGGACGCCAAGAAGGCGTCCTTCTTCAGCATGGGGATTAGACCCGGAAGGGTCACCATGCGGAAGCGTTTGTAGACAACCGACAGATTGAGGTCGCTGAGGTCTAAATTTGGACGGAGGTCCCCTGTTTTCTTTGGAACCAGGAAGAAGTGCGAATAGTATCCTACCCCTCTCTGGTTCTCTGGAACGTGCTCCAAAGCTTCCTTTTCTAGAAGTGTGAGCACTTCCTGCTGTATAAGCAGAGCATGCTGACCCGAGTAGTGGGAAAGCAGAGGAGGCCTTGTGGGTGGGTTGTCTACAAATTCTATATAATGGCCTTTTTCGACCAACTGTAGCACCCACCTGTTGGTGGTGATCGACCGCCACCCTGGCAGGTAGCATGCGATGCGACACCCGACCTTGGTTTCCCGTTGATCCTGAGGAGGGGCCGGGGCCAAGGAGGAGTCATGCTGTGGCAGCATTGGATCCTGCAGGTTGGGCCGACTTTGTGACTCGTTGGCCTCTGCCTGAGGATGTCTTAGCCTGGGCTTTTCGGGTGAAGGAGCCCCTTTGTTGCTGGCCGGAACGTGGTTGCTGCCTTTGAGTCCGGCTGCGAAAACGACTCGGGTTCCTGCGAAAGGAACTGAGTCGAGAGCTGTACATAGCCTGCACAGATCTAACCGCCTTCCCGGCTTCCTGCAGTTTGGTGATCACCTTCTCCGAGGTCTCGCCAAACAGAACTTTGCCATGGTAAGGGGCATCAATGATATTCTTCTGGACGTCCGGGGTAAACCCAGAGACACGAGTGTCTCCGGAGACACACGCCTGAGGCTGCAGATCTGGCCGAAGAGTCCGCAGAGTCGTATGCGGCTCTAAGCACCTGGGTCCCCACGTCCGAACCCGTATGGAGGAGTTGCAACAGTTCCTCCTTTTGGCCACCGTCTGGCATTTTTTCAACTAGGTCCTGTCCCTGTTCCCATAATGCGTTCTGGAACTGAACCATATGGGTGAGGTAATTCAATGACCTAATGGCGCAAGTCGCAGCCGCGTACGTGCGCATACCCAGGAGATCCAACTGTTTGGACTCCGGGTCTGGTGGCTGTGTGCTCAAGTGCTGCGGTTTTTGAGAACAGTCATGTGAGGCCGTAATGACCAGGGAGTCGGCCAGAGGATGGTTCGCCAGGTACTGGTCCTTCCTTGGGGCCATGTACAGGTGGTCAGCCTCTTGGCACTGCCAGAGTCGAATGTGGACGCCCCACGCAGCCTTGGTGACATCCACGAAGGTGTCCACCAAGGGTGGCACTACCACAGGCTTGGGGTCTTTTTGCCGAAGGTAGTGGGCAAGGCGTAGTCTTTCGGGGTCTAGCTCTTCAGCGTCCCACCCCATGTTCTCCTGGATATGCCTCATGATCTCAGCGAACGAGGGGTCATCCAGAGGAGACCTGGGAAGGTCACGTGGGTCTGGTGAAGGGATGCTGATTGGAGAAGGAAATCTGGAGCATGCAGAGGTGTTAGATCTGGAGTCCTCCCCGGACGGGGTATACTGACGCAGTCTGGGCCCCTGGGGCTGGGGGACTCTGAAGTGGATCTTGAAGGCCTTCTCCTGTCGGGAGATCTGCCCCTAGGAGGATGCTGGCTCTAGAGTAGTCTGCCATCCTGCTAACCCCTGGGTGGAGGTGGGGGCGCGCAGGCGCTGAAGGGGTAGCCGGCACAGAAGGAGGTTGTACGGTGACCACATCCTTCTTGATGGTGTCCCACCAGAAGGTGAAGAGCTCCTTCACCTCTGTCAAATTCAGGCCAGACGACGGGCCGGGCGCCGGTGGCCTGTCGCTGGGGCCGGGCGTCTGGTCCCCGGGGGTCTCCCGCTCCGGGAAGGGTTCCCGTGGGAGCTCGACGGGTCCGGAGTCGCCCGCCTGGTCCTCGGGCTGGGTAGTGTCCTCCTCTGATGACTCCTTCCGACCGACATCGGTAGGCGGTGGTGTAGTTCTTCCCCCTGCAATGGCCGACGCCAGTCCCCTGGCCGACGTCCTCGGGGGCGAATGGCTGACCGGCGACGGGTGTAGTACGGTAGCCGGTTCCCAGGAGTGCCTATGTAGTTTGGCCGACGTCGGGTGGACCGATGTCGGGTCCGACGTCCGCTTCAGGGAGGTCAGCTCCTTGGTCTTGCGCTGGGGTGGCGGCAGTTGGAAGACAGACCTGACGTCGGAGTCTGGACGACGGGAGGAAGACTTGTGGCGCTCCCCAGACCTGGATGAGGCCTTGGACAGAGTGGATGAAGACACAGGCCTGGAGGTCTTGACAGACTGCAGAGAGGAGGAACCACTGGCCGATCCAACGAGGACGGGAGAGGCTGAGAGAGCCCCAGAGGGAGAGCGTCAGACTTGAGCCGGAGTTGGAACTGAGGCCCTGAAGGGATCTGGCCCTCCTTCTCCCTGTGTTTTCAAGCGATGTCTGTGGGACTTCCCAGACAACTCCCTTGGAGGAAGGATCTCTATCCATAGCCTTGAGTTTTTCCTCAAGAAGAAAGCTTGAAGGGCCTTCTGGCGGCAGATACTTGTGCGGTATTGAAGCCCTGGCAGAAGGAGCAGGCCTGGGTGTGACGTGGTCTGGACCCAGGCAGCGCACAGGCAGTGAGGATCATGAGGGGATCTGCTTGCACTTGACTGCCCGATGAATGGCCCTCCATAGAGGTGTTTGGAGAGGACATCAGGCAATTCAGTGAAGAAAAGAAAAGGTTGAAGTTTACTAGTCATCGCGCGTTAGAAAGTGACCGAGAGGCCACTGCTGCGATGTCGACGGCGGGAAAAGAACTGGGGATTGTGGCGGGACCGCCTCCTTATGTACTACGCCTGACGTCGGGGGCGGGACCGACGTCGGAGGTGAAGACTGCTAGCTAGAAAATTTCCGTGAGGTCCTGACGCCTGACGGCTTCAGTCCTAATGGTGTAACCTGCTGCAAGAGCTGTATATCGAAGTAACATCTACCTACTACTAGCACTTACTGTTACCGAAACAGAGGTAAGAAGACCAAAATAAAGGAACAGTTTGCTAAAACCGACCGATTTCAACTGATACAAAACCGAAGTGCAGGAGGAATCTCCAGAGCGACTTCACAGTTAGGCGGAGTAAAAAATATGGAAATTACATACCTACCATAATTCTTGATCTTCTTGGACGAAGTCTCCACCACTCATTCACACTAATAGGATCTACGCCGGAGGCGCTAGGACCAACAGGTAGCAAACTTTTTTGCAGGAGGGTCGGCGCCAGAGATGGAGCTGCGAGGAGTGGCGCCGCGAGCCTCTGCTTGTGCAGCCATGACTATCTCAGCGTCGACCGTCTAAGCCTTAGTACTTCTTTTTCTGAGGAGGTGCAGCGTAACTAATCTAGAAGGATAGCCTAACCAAAAACCGGACATAAGATAGTCCGGAAGACCCGTATAAGAAGGGTCAAGAAAGAAGTCTTTACAGCCTAAAGACTGAGGGAGTGATGACCAACAAGAGAGGTGAGCTCGGGGGATGGTGGGTGGGCGTGTGAATGAGTGGTGGAGACTTCGTCCAAGAAGATCAAGAATTACGGTAGGTACGTAATTTCCATATCTTCCTGGACATAAAGTCTCCACCACTCACTCACACTAATGGGTTAGTACCGAGCTAATAATCCCCCGAGAGGGTGGCAGGAGAGACCAAGAGCTCACAGGTTTAGGACAGAAGTCCATTAAGGATGGTTCTGCCAAATGAAACATGTCGTCTGGCATGGACATCCAGAGCATACTGTTTGATGAAAGTATGCACTGAGCTCCAGGTGGCCACACTGTAAATATCTGCAATGGGCATGTTGCGGATTTCCGGCAGGGATGCCGCGACCGCTCCAGTAGAGTGAGCGTACACTCTGCCTTTCACTTTAACCTGCGCCATGGAATAACACTGGCGACGGCATGCCACCAGCCATGCTGAAATGCGTCTGATAGCGACAGGCTGACCCAGCCGGGTCTCGCTGAAGGAAACAAACAGTTGTTGAGCTTTGCGAAAATCTTTTGTCCTATCTAAATAGAAACACAAAGCTCTTTTGACATCCAAATAATGAAGAGAACGCTCCCCTTCTTTTTGGAAGTTCGCAAAGTAAGCAGGAAGGCTCAAAGGTTGGTTTAGATGGAATTCTGAAAAACCTTAGGGAGAAACCTAGGATGGGTCCTAAGAACTACTCTGTCTTTATGAAACACAGTATACGTAGGGTCTGTGACCAAGGCATGTATCTCAGAGACCCGACGGGCCAAGGTAATGGCCACCAGGAAGGCCATTTTCCAAGTGAGGAATCTCAACTCACAGGTAGCTAGAGTCTTGAAAGGTTTCCGAATGAGCATGTATAGCACAAGATTAATGTCCCAGGCTGCGACTGGACATCTGATAGGAGGTCTAGTATGCAGAATTCCCTTAAGAAACCTCTTAACCATGGGTAACTGAGCCAGTGACAAGGAAAGTACTGGCTCTTGATAAGTTGAAATGGCACAAAGGTGAACCTTGACTGTAGAGTATTGCAGACCTGAATTTGAGAGGTCCAAAAGGTACTCTAGAACTTTATTTGGTGGGCAGGAAAAAGGATTCAAAGAGGATTTTGCACACCAGAGCGAAAAACGCTTCCATTTGGCTATGTAAGTTTTCCTAGTGGCTGGCTTGCACGCAGCTAGAAGAATATCTGAAACTCAGCAGGAGACATTGAACCTATTCACTTCTATGTCTTCAGGAGCCAAGCATAAAGGTGAAGCGATCTCAGATTGGGATGGACCACAGGCCCCTGAGTCAAGAGGTTCGTCTGAAGGGGAAACGGTTTCGGAGGGGTTTCCGACATACTACTGAGTAATGGAAAGCATGTCTGCTGAGGCCAGAAGGCAGCATTAAGAATCATTTTACTCCCCTGGGACTTGACCTTGAGAAGTACCCTCTGAATTAGAGGAAGAGGCGGAAAGGCGTATAGAAAGCATTTTGTCCACTGCAGCCTGAACGCATCCTGACAGAAAATGCCAGGCCCTGGATTTCTGGAGCAGAAGAGAGGCAGTTTTGTGTTGAGTGCGGATGCAAAAAGGTCCAGGTCTGGAGTTCCCCACTCTGCGAATATTGACTGAACTACGGCTGAGTCGAGAGACCATTCGTGAGGATCTGTCTCTGTTCTGCTGAAGCAATCTGCCAGTTCGTTCTGCACTCCTGGCAGGTAGACCACTTGCATTAGAGACTTGTGCTGCAAGCACCATTCCCACACTCTCATCGCTTCT
Source organism: Neoceratodus forsteri (assembly GCA_016271365.2). Classification (NCBI taxonomy): domain Eukaryota; kingdom Metazoa; phylum Chordata; order Ceratodontiformes; family Ceratodontidae; genus Neoceratodus; species Neoceratodus forsteri. The sequence continues at coordinate 692,886,316 of CM028129.1, forward strand.
CTGTATAAGGGGTAAGAGTGAGCACCGCCCTGTTTGTTGATGTAATACATCACTGCTTTGCTGTCCGTTTGAAGGAGAATGTTCTTGTGACAGAGAATGTCCTTCAATGCCCGGACTGCATAAAGGACAGCTCTCATTTCTAAGGCATTTATGTGAAGCTGGGACTTGACCTGAGTCCATGTACCTTGAGTGTGGAGAGCCTGACAGTGAGCTCCCCACCCCATCAGGGATGCGTCTGTGGTAATGGAAATCTGATGATCCAGAGGAGCAAAGGGATACCCTTCTAGGAGATTGTTCTCTTGCGACCACCAGGTGAGCGACCTCTTTAGAGGTTCTGTCACCTTGATGAGAAAGGACTGCGGGTGAGTGGCTGGGGACCACTGAGTACTGAGCATCCACTGTGAAGTTCTCATGTGAAGGCGAGCTAGGGGTACAGTGAACACTGAGGATGCCATGAGACCTAGCACCCGTTGCATCGAGAGAGCTGAACCGAGTTGCTCTCCCTGATGTGATGGGCCATCTGAAGGATATCGCCCCTCCTGTCCTCTGTAAGAAAAGCCTTGCAGGAGGTGTCCAGAAGAGTTCCTATAAAAGGAGCCTCTGGGAGGGCTGCAGCTGCGATTTTTTGAGGTTTAGCAGGACTCCCATGGACGTGAGAAAGCATGAAGCCGTGGCTACGGCGTCCAGAGTTCCCTGCCTGGAAGGACTTGCCAGAAGCCAATCGTCCAGATAAGGGAACACCTGCATTCCGATCTTTCTGAGACGCACTGCGAGAACTGCACAACACTTTGTAAAAACTCGTGGCGCCGAGGATAGCCCAAAGGGCAGGACTCTGAACTGACAATGCTGGCCCAGAGCCACAAACCTCAGGAATTTGTGATGCTCTGGGTGAATAGAAATGTGCTGGTAAGCATCCTGCATGTCTAGGGAGGCTAGCCAGTCGTATTGATGAAGCAAAGGTAACAAGGTTACTAGTGAAATCATTTTGAATTTCTCCTTGGGCAGAAATTTGTTTAGTTTTCCGAGGTCCAAAATGGGGCGCATGCCCCCGGTTTTCTTTGGAACCAGAAAGTAATGGGAGTAGAACTCTGTGTTCCTTTGATGCAGCAGAACTACTTCTACTGCCCTGTTGTTCAGAAGACCCTGTATCTTGGCGGCAAGAAGGTCTAACTGAAGGGTTGACAGCTTGGGCTGTCGTTTGGGAGGATGATTCGGAGGGGTCTCCACAAGACTGAGTGAATACCCCTCGCGGATTATCCGGAGGACCCATTTGTCTGAGGTTATGGACTTCCATTGATTGTAGAAGTGCGTCAGACGACCTCCCACCGCTGAGGAAGAGTTCACCTCGGGCAGCGGAGGTGGGACTTGGGCCAACAACTCACAAGGCGGTGCTGAGTGCTTTGGGTCCTTGTGCCTTCTGTTGCGTTTTCTTTTGAGGCTGGGGGGCTTGATTTTTATGAAAACTTCCTCTGCCTTTGCCTCAAAAGGACTGATGGTTATGGAACTGGCGTTTATTAACACCCCCTCGAGAGGGGACAGGAGGAGGTCGAGCCAACTTAATGGCTGACCTAGTCTTTTGAGTAGCTTCTAGAGCCTGTTCTACTTGAGGGCCGAAGAGATACACACCATCAAAAGGCAACGCCACTACCTGCTGCTGTGCGTCATTCATGAAACCTGAAGTGCACAGCCAGGAATGACGGCGGGTACAAATGCTGGCCGCCGCCGCTCGGCGGGAAGCAGTATCGAAAGCATCCATAGCCGCTTTAACCTGCTAGTTGTTGGATTCGATACCCCTGGTTATGGTCTGAAGTAGCTCTAACTTTGTGTCCGATTCCGGTAGAGCTTCAACCATTTGTTTGAGTGAGTGCCAAAGGATATACTCATATTGAGAGAAACAGCCTTGGTAGCTGGCAATACGCATACCCAGGGTGGAAGCAGCAAAGACTCTCTTACCTAAAGTGTCTATCTTACGAGATTCTTTGTTACTAGGTCGAGCTGTAATAGTCTGGGGGGAGGACGACCTTATCATTCTCTGCCAAAACTACAATAGGATCCGCAAAGGCTTGGGACGCCAAAATGGGTCGATCCTTGGGGGATGAGTATTTCCTATCTATGGATTTAGCCACCGAAGGAATGAGAGCAGGATTATTCCATACCATTTGAGACAGCGTCTCAAAGGAGGGCTGTACCGGAGGACTCAAATCCATCGGGATCTCTGGAACATGGAGGTACTGGAGTCATAGCAATTTCCCGGGATCGATGTCTGTAGTTTGGAGAGAAAGAGTGGAAATCAAGTTTTTTCAGCAGAGACTTAAAAGACAGGTCCTCGACCACAGGCTCTGCAGCAGGAATAGATCCTGTTCCTTCCACTTCATCACCCAGCCTAAGGTCTGGGTCAGGCTCAATGTCATCTCCTGACAGTCCAGGAGGGACTGCATGGATAGGAAAGGAATGAAAATCAGAGGGAAAAGAGGAAGGAAAAGGGTTAAAAGAGGAGTCCTGAAAGGTGGATGACGCCCTAAGAACCCCGGGCACCACAGAAACGCACGGCGCTGATGAAGCGTCACGGCGCAAGCCACATGGCACCCGAGCAGGGCGCACGGCGCCAAGAGCCACCGGTACCGAAGACAAAGCCGAAAGCTTCCAGATGTGCCGCGGCTGCCACGTTGGGCGCTGGCGATGCGTGACGGCGCCAGAATTTCTTCGGCGCCGACAGACACATCAGCGCTCAAGATGCTGCTAGCGTGCTATCAACGCCGAGGGCGCCAAAACACTCAAGACTCTGAAAACAGGATTTGAGCAGAAGGGAGGAAGAAGAGCAGGAGATAGAGGCATCGGTGGCCCCTGCGCTGCAGCCATATTGGGGGAGAGACACTAGCCTTGAGTCGTGACACCGAAGGCGATGCTGCGTGGGGAGGCTCAACCGCCCCTACCTGGTCTCCCAAGAAGCCCGAAGGCCCCTGAGTGACCGGGCCAGGCAGCTGGACCAACCTCCGAGCCCATTGCTCCATAAGTGCAGCCCACTGATGAAACTGCTCATCTGAAGACCTACCAGAGGGCGGGGTAGGGCTCCGATGTCGAAGACGTCGGCTACCAGAAACAGAAGCTGGTGACTCCGAAGGAGGAGACCGGCAACTAGCTCCAATAACTGACCGTCTACGCGCAGACATATCAGAGGGCGACCTCGAGTGATGCCTTCTCTTTTTGACCTGTGGGCGAAGAAGAGCTCGAGGCGACGAGTGCCGAGAATGACCGTTTATTTTATCCTTTCGAGGGGACCGCCCTCGGGCATTGGACTGACCATTGTCCCCCGAGAAGGCGCAGACTGACCCAGCCCGGCTGACTGAACAGTTTCATACGAAGTCTCCCCACCGTCACCTGACCCGCTCATGGTCGACTCCGTCAAAGTAGGTTGAGACTTCTTTGTAAATAAGAATAAACTTAAGCGATATTCGAGATATTACTACAAAACAACAAAACTGAAAACTATGCTGCTAGTTTGAAGTTTGATTCCCGGATGGCGAGCGACATCGTCACTGAAGCGCACTCGGAGGGAAAAAAGGAACTGAGGCGGTTGGAAGGTCGACGCCGAGAATTCCATTACATCCGGAGCTGAAGCTCATGCGTTGCTTCCTCATGCTCCATCTCAGGCGCCGACCTTCTAACAAAAAAGTTTGCTCCCGATGGGTCCTAGTGCCTCCAGCGCAGATCCAATTAGTGTGAATGAGTGGTGCAGACTTATGCACAGGAAGATTTAACTTTCTATGCAGGGCATAGACTGCTGAGCTCGAGCTTGGTTGAAGTCTCTGTCTGGAGTGATTTAAACCTAAACCGTCAGATTCTTACGAGCCCAACTAAACTAAAAATTCTATGTGGAAATTGTAAAAATTCTTACTAGCCAACTAGCTGAAAAAGGTTTTGGATTCCCAAGGAAGACAAGTCAGGAAACCCCAAAAACAAAACCAATGTACTAAAAATAATAATAAATCAGCATCCAAACAAAAAGGAAGAGGGTGCAAACAAAAAACACCCCTGGGGTGCAACACTGCGCCTGCCCACCCACTTCCCAAAAACAGGTTCTGAAAGGGGAGGCAGGGAGGGAGGTCAGAATACAGCAAGACTCCATTAGAAGACACATAATTACTAAGGTGAGTAATTTTTTCTTCAAACAACATGAAGTCTTGCTGTATTCTGACAATTGCAGACTACCAAGCAGTACCTCCATGGAGGAGGGACAGAACCTACTTTGGGAATAGGCTCTGAAGTACTGCTGTGCCAAACCAAGCATCACTCCTAGCCTGGATATCCAGGGAGTAATACCTTGGTAAAGGTATGGACTGTTTTCCAGGTGGCTGCTTGACAAATTTCCAAGAGAGGGATATCCCTGGCAGCAGCCAGGGGAAGCAGCTGTACCTCTTGTGGAATGAGCCCTCAGGCCTGAGGGTGGAGTTTTTCCCAGCTTTTCATAGCAGATTTGTATACAAGACACAATCCACCTGGCAACAGATCTTTTGGTGGTAGGTTTGCCCTTTCCCACCTCTCCATAAGTGAGCAATAACTGGAGGGAGTCAAACCTGGGACCCTTGGTACACTATGTAGTAACTAAGGGCTCTTTTGACATCTAAACTGTGTAGCCTCCTCTCTCCTGAGAAGAATGATCAATGAAGAAAACAGGGACAGACACAGACTGGTTTAAATGGAAGTCTGAAACCACTTTGGGCAAGAACCGTTTATTGGTTCTAAGGACCACTTTATCCCTGTGAAAGGAGATAAAATCAGGTTCCACTGACAGGGCTTGCAATTCACTGGTACGCCTGGCAGAGGTAATGGCTACCAAGAACACAGTTTTCCAAGTCAAGTACTTAAGCTCTGCTGAAGACAGGCTCAAAGGGGGGTTACATAAGTTGAGCAATGGAAACATTCAAATCCCAGGCGGGAAGGCGGGGGCAGGGTCTCTAAAAGGAGGATTGGTGTGAAGCAATCCATTAAAAAATTTACAGAACACGGGATGGGAAGATAGTGAGGAAGGCTTCCCCACAGACAAAAATGCAGAAACAGCTGACAAGTGTACCTTGAGAGTACCTGGTCTGAGGCCTAGGCCATTAAGATGGACCATATAATCCAGAACCACAGGCAATTCAGCAGTGTCTCGAGAAACATGCTTCTTTGAACACCAAATGCTGAATCTTTTCCATTTGGAGTTGTAAGTCTTTCTGGTGGAGGGCTTTCGAGAAGCCTTGAGGATATCCAGAACCCCTTGGGAAAGATGCAGATCTGCAAACTCTAAATCTTCAAGAGCCATGCTTTGAGATTGAGAGACTGAAGATTGGGGCACCAAATCCTTCCCTGAGAGGATGTTAACAGGTTGTAATTCCTGGGAAGAGACAGGGGAAGATGGACTGCTAGGGACAGCAATAGGGGTACCAGGGCTGTCTGGCCCAATCTGGAGCAATCAGAATCACCTTGCAAGGTTGAGACCTTATTTTTTCCAAAACTTTGAACAGGAGTGGGAAGGGGGGAAAGGCATACAGAAACTTCCCGTCCCAATTCAGGATCAGGGTGTCCAGAGGGACTGAGCCCAGGACTGGAGGTCTGCAACAAAAGAGAGGAAGTTGGTGACTGTCTGGGGCGGCAAAGAGATCTCTGGAGTGTCCCACCTTGAAAAAATCACTTTCAACACCTGAGGGTCCAGGGACCATTCGTGATGGCCCTGAAAAATCCTGCTCAGTACATCTGCTAGCACATTGTCCTTCCCTGGAAGGTGAACTGCTACAATAGAGTTTTGCAAGGAATAAGCCAGAGACCACAACTTCATGGCTTCTGTGCACAAGGCCGTGGACCGAGTGCCTCCCTGCTTGTTGATGTACCACATGGTGGTGGTGTTTTCTGTTCTGACTTGAACCACCTTGTTCAGTACTGACTGTGAGAACGCTTTTAGAGCCAGAAAAACTGCCCTGCGCTCTAGAAGACTGATATGGAGAAGGGATTCTTGGGGGGACCACAGCCCCTGGGCAGTAAGGGACCCCAGGTGGGATCCCCAGCCCAGGAGAGAAACATCCGTGGAAAGGACCACTGAACAAGGCTGGGCAGCAAAAGGAACATCTTGTCCTAAAATTGTCCTGATCCTGCCACCACTGGAGGGCTTGGATCAAGGTCAGAGTAACTGTAATCAGTTTGATAAGAGAGTCCTTTCTCTGAGACCAGAAAGCTCTCAGGTGGAACTGAATATCCCTCATCTGGAATCTTGCCCCTTGGACCACTGCTGTTGAAGCTGCCATGTGGCCCAAGAGCTGGAGGAAATGCCTTGCTGGTCGAGATACCCGAAGGCTGAAGGAAGAGGCTAGTTCCATAAGAACCCTTGCCCTTTCTAGAGGAAGAAAGGCTCTTGTTCTGAGTGTGTCCAGTTCTGCCCCTATAAAGGTAAGAAGCTGGACTGGTTCGAGAACTGACTTGGGAAGCTTGAGAAGAAATCCTAGAGAAGTAAGCACTTGCTGGGTCACTTGCAGGTGAGACTTGAGTTGGTCTGGAGACTGGCCCACTATTAGCCAATCATCCAAATATGGAAAAATGGAAATCTTTTGCCTTCTTAGAAAGGCAACTACTACTGCCAGGCACTTTGTGAAAACTCTTGGGGCTGAGGTTAGGCCAAAGGGCATTGCTCTGAATTGATAATGGCCTGAGGGCAACTCGAACCTGAGGTACTTTCTGTGGGAGCACCTGATGGGAATGTGAAAGTAGGCATCTTTGAGGTCCAGGGAGGCTAGCCAGTCCCCTGGCCTTAGAGAGGGAAGGATTATTCCCAGAGTTATCATCTTGAACTTTGGTTTTAAAAGATGTCTGTTTAGATATCTTAGGTCTAGGATGGGTCACCACTCCCCTGTCTTTTTGGGGGTCAGGAAGTACCTGGAGTACAGTCCTTTGCCCCAGTGTAGGGTAGGTACTCTCTCTATAGCTCTTAAAGCTAGGAGAGAAGAAACCTCTGCCTCTAGGGCAAGGGTTTCCGAGAGATTTGCAGGTAGAAAACATCTGGCTCTCATCTTTGGAAATTTTTTGAAGCTGAGAAACAGTCCCTGGCTTACTACTTGAGGACCCACTTGTCTGATGTAATAAACATCCAGTCCTGGACAAAGTAAGCCAGCCTGCCCCTACTGGAATAGGAGAGTTGACCCGGGCAGGCCCATCAGGGTGTCTGCTTGGCAGGGGCTTTAGGCTGAGGAGTGGATGCAACCTTGCTCATCCCCCTGCTGCCTCTCCTTCTGAAGAACCCCCCCGAGAAAAGGAAGAAGAGACCTGTGCTTGGTAAAAAGGCCTTTGAAAAGGCCTGCCCCTGCCTTTCCTTGGCCTGAGCACTCCTATAAGTGGTCCTGTACTCATCTATTTTCTTCATGTAATTCTCTGTCTGCTCCCTGAACAGAGAATTACCCACTACAGGAAAATCCATGGCCTTAGCCTGGGTGTCCTGCGAGAGGCTAGTACATCTGAGCCAAGCCATCCTCCGAAGAGCCACAGATGTAGCCATGACTCTTGATGACACATCATTAGAGTCCACAGCAGCATGAAACTGAACCTTAGATGCCTCAATCCCATCTGCAGCCACCGCCTCCAGCTCCTTGGCTAGCTGAGGGGAGGCCTGTTTAGCCAGTGGCAGTACAGTGTCCCACCTGGACTTCTGGTACCTGGCTGTATAGGCCATGTAATTCGCCTGCCTGAGTCCCAAAGAAGATGCCATGTACTGCTTCTTTGCCATGGCATCAGTCTTCCTGGAGTCCTTGTCAGGGGGGTGTGAAGCCAAGGGAATATTTGCCTTGTCACAGGCAGCAGCCTGCACTACCCCCAACATGGCTGCATTGTTGATAAAAGAACTCTGTGTCTGAGCCTGAAAGTGTATACCTCTTGTCCATTCTTCTATCCACAGGAGGTACAGTGTTAGGAGACTATGATTTTTTGTGTCTGTTTCCCAAATGATTTATGGAGGGGAACAGACAATCTCCTAGACTCTGGGATGTCCATCATCTCTATATAATCAGGCTCCTCTTGATCTTCCACAGCCATCTCCATAGGAAGCTGGAGGGTTTCAGCCACCTTTCTGTAAAACATAAAGTGAGAAGGGGACACACCGGAAGGTCTGTCTGGGGAGATATCCGGTTCCACAGGCATATCCAGACCTTCACTTACATCATCCTCTTCAAATTCCCCTTCCTCTTCAAATTCCGGTTCATAAAAATGTTCAAGGGTATACTCTTGAACCGGGGGAACCAACCGAATCGAACCCCTGCCAGAAGGAGCCGGATCGGTCGTAACCGGACGGAGCGATTCCACAATCTGAATCGCCCTGGCAATCTCTTCGGCGGTCGGAACATGAACCTCTGGATCCGAAACGGCTTGATTTATCTTTGCACTTTCTTTTTGTAGAAACCAATCCCTCGGAATCGTCTCTCCTTTTGCCCGAAGAAGTATCGCCCTGGTCAGAGGGCACTCCTTCTGGTTCAGTCGAAACCGAACCGGGCTGGCCATCCGGGTCAGCGGACTTCTCGGCCTCCTTTACCCTCAGTCTACCTAATCTCTTCTCAAGGGTAGATTTGGGAAAGTTTTTACATATTTGGCAGTCTGAATTGAGGTGGTCAAAAACTCCAGACAATAAACACAGGTGGTGTGGGGATCGGCCTTAGCAAAGACCTCCCCACACTCACTGCAGTGTCGAAACCCAGTGGGCCAGTTTTTTTTCTTAGGTTTCTCAGACATGGCCAACCTAACCAAACTTACCCTTTTTTCGGCAACCGCCAGGCAAGACTCCTTTATCGGTTCCTAACCGTGTCACAGGTATTGGAAGAAACTGGTTAAAAACACGTTTTTTTTTTTTTTAGAACCGATAAGAACTGGTAACCACACACTAAGTAAACAAACAAATTTCACTTTCAAATGGCCGATTCAGCCGACCCGCGCCGAACTTTTACAAGTTCCACACAGAAAAACAGAACAATTCCTATCTAGTACTCATGGCACCACAGACAGAGACTGAACCGACTATGCGGATACTTTTTCGGTTTAAAAACCGATGAAAGCTGAAAAATTTAACCAACTTTCGAACCGAGCTGAAGGAGAAATCTCCAGAGTGACTGTTCAGTGAGGCGGAGTAAAGAATCTGATGGTTTAGGTTTGAATCACTCCAGACAGAGACTTCAACTGAGCTCGAGCTCAGCATTCTATGCCCTGCATAGAAAGTTAACTCTTTGTTCTCTGGGGCAGTTCAAAGGTTGGGAATCACTGCAATTGTCAGAATACAGCAAGACTTCATGTTGTTTGAAAATGTCCGTCAAAGCCTGGACTGCATAAAGGACGGCTCTCATTTCTAAGACATTTATGTGAAGCTGGGATTTGTCATGAGTCCACGTACCTTGAGTGTGGAGAGTCTGACAGTGAGCTCCCCACCCCATCAGGGATGTGTCCGTGGTAATGGAAATCTGATGATACATAGACAGGGTCGGCAGATAAGGGCCTGTGGCCCACCCAGTCTGCCCATTTGAGCTTGTAAGTTCAGTTTATGTTTTCCTAGAAGTCCGTTGCCCCTTACCCTGACCTCCAGAATTCCTTTATGTCTATCCTAAGCATTCTTAAATCCTGTGATTGTTTCAGCCCCCACCACTTCCTCTGGCAGGGTGTTCCACTTGTCCACCACCTGTTCTGTGAAGAAATTCTTCCTCACGTTCCTCTGAATCCCCTCCCTCCAACTTCATCCCATGCCTCTACTCCTGGAACATCTTTTCTGCTAAAATAGTGTATTCTGCACCCTGTTCCTCCCTGTAAGATACTTGTATGTCTCATCATATCCCTCTCCCTCCTCTCCTCCAGGAGTACATATTCAGTTCCTTCAACCTGTCCTCATAGGAGAGCGCAGGCAAGGATACCCTTCCAGAAGACTGTCCTCTTGCGACCACCAGGTGAGTGACTTCTTCAGAGGTTCTGTCACCTTGATGAGAAAGGACTGAGGGTGAGTGGTTGGGGACCACTGGGTACTGAGCATCCACTGAGAGGTTCTCATGAGAAGGCGAGCTAGGGGTACAGTGAAAACCGAGGGTGCCATGAGACCTAGCATCCATTGCATCGAGATAGCTCGAACTGAGCTATTCTGTCTGATGTATTGGGCCATCTGTAGGATATCACTCCTTCTGTCCTCTGGTAGAAACGCTTTCACACAGGAGGTGTCCAGAAGAGTTCCTATGAAAAGGAGCCTCTGGGAGGGCTGCAGCTGTGATTTCTTGAGGTTTAGCAGGACTTCCATAGACGTAAGAAAGTCTGAGGCCATGGCAACGGCGTCAAGAGTTCCTTGCCTGGAAGGGCTCGCCAGAAGCCAGTCATCCAGATATGGGAACACTTGTATTCCAACTTTTCTGAGATGCGCTGCGAGAACTGCACAACACTTTGTAAAAACTCGAGGCGCTGAGGACAGCCCAAAGGGCAGGACTCTGAACTGATAATGCTGTCCCAAAGCCACAAACCTTAGGCATATGCCACGCTTTGGATGAATAGGAATATGTTGGTAAGCATCCTGCATGTCCAGGGAGGCTAACCAGTCGTGTTGATGAAGCAAGGGTAACAGGGTCCCTTGTGATATCATCTTGAATTTCTCTTTGAGAAGACACTTGTTAATTTTCTGAGGTCCAAAATGGTGCGCATACCCCCGGTTTTCCTTGGAACTAGAAAGTAATGGGAGTAGAACCCTGTGTTCTGTTGATCCAGCGGAACTACTTCCACTGCCCTGTTGTTCAGGAGGCCTTGTATTTCGGAGGCGAGAAGCTCTGACTGAAGAATTGACAGCTTTGAATGCCGCTTGCGGAGACAATCCGGAGGGTTCTCCGAAAAATTGAGGGAATATCCCTCATGGATTATCCGAAGGACCCATTTGTCTTAAGTTATGGACTTCTACTGGTTGTAGTATTGAGTCATCGACAACCTCCCACCGCTAAAGAGTCCCCCTCGGGCAGCTGAGGTGGGACTTGGGCCAGAAACTCAGAAGGCGGCACTGGGCGCTTTGGGTTCTTGTGCCTTCCGTTGCGTTTTCTTTTGAGGCTGAGGGGCTTGATTTTTATTAAAACCTCCCCTGCCTTTGCCTCGAAAGGACTGACTGTTATGAAACTGGTGTTTGTTAACACCCCCTCGAAGGGGCGGGAGGAGGTCGAACAATTTAATAGTGAGGGCCGAAGAGGTACACACCATCGAAGGGCAACACCATGACCTGTTGCTGGGCATCATTTGTGAAACCTGAAGTGTGCAGCCAGGAATGGCGGCGGGTACAAATACCCGTCGCCGCCACTCAGGAGGCAGTATCGAAGGCGTCCACAGCTGCTTTAACCTGTTGGTTGTTGGATTCGATGCCCCTAGTTATGGTTTGAAGAAGCTCTGAATTAGTGTCCGACTCTGGTAGAGCTTCAACCATTTGTTTGAGCAAATGCCAAAGAATATACTCATATTGAGAGAAATAGCCCTGGTAGCTGGCGATACGCATACCCAGGGTGGATGCAGCAAAGACTCTCTTACCTAAAGTATCTATCTTACGAGATTCTTTGTTTATAGGTCGAGCTGTAGTAGTCTGAGGAAGGACGACCTTATCATTCTCTGCCAAGACTACGATAGGATCCGCAAAGGCTTGGGAGGCCAAAATGGGTCGATCCTTGGGAGCAGCATACTTCCTATCTATGGACTTAGCCACAGAAGGAAAGAGGGCAGGATAAACAAGTTACTCACCTTTAACAGTAGTTCTAGGAGTGGTATATGTTGTTCATCCACATTCTTTGGCATGTCCCTTTCCCATTTAAATCTGGCCGTAAGTCTTCAAGCTGGCTCCTCCCACCCACCTGGGTGGTAAATACCTCGGCTCCGCCCCATGACGCCAGATCTTAGCCCTCTGGAAGCAAGGTGATGCACCTAAAGCCGGGGAGGTCGGGTGGGTGCGTGTGGATGAACAACATATACCACTCCTAGAACTACTGTTACAGGTGAGTAACCTGTTTTTCTAGGAGCGTGGACATGTTGTTCATCCACACTCTTTGGCAGACACCTAGCAGTTCTCCGGGAGGAGGGAGGTAAGGTGCACACCCCCTACCTAGGAAACAGAGATTGGAGAACCAAGGCCCCAAAACCAGCATCCCGACGTGACTCAAGGTCGATGTGGTAATGGGTAATGAAGGTGTTTGCCGACTTCCAGGTAGTAGTCCAACAGATTTCCTGGATAGAGATGTCCCTGGAAGCAGTCACCGATGCAGCAGTATGGCGGGTAGAATGAGCTCTTATCCCTCTGGGAGGCTCCTTGCCCGCCAACTCATAGCACAGACCTATGCATGATGTAATCCATCTTGCAATGGTCCGTTCGGCTGCAGGTCTGCCAGAAGCGGCTTCAGTGTAGGTGACAAACAGCTGGTGAACCTCTCCCGAATTTCGCCGTCCTCTCCTTGTAGTAGAGAAAGCACGTCTAAGGTCCAGGTATGGAGCCTGTACTGCCGAAATCCGGTGTGTGGTGGGGTAATATACCAGCAGAGTCAACACCTGGTTAAGGTGAAACTCTGACACCAACTTCGGAAGGAATTTCGGGTTGGGGCGCAGGACAACATTGTCCCTGTGAAAGACCAGATAAGGGAAGTCCACCGAAAGTGCCTGGAGCGCCCCTGTCCTTCTGGATAATGTGACAGCCACCAGGAAGGCAGTCTTCCATGACAAGTGTGAGAGCTCACACTTGTGCATGGGTTCGAATGGCTTGCCCATGAGCTTTGCCAAAACCAGCAAAAGATCCCATGGATGTGGAGGTTCATGCACCAGAGGGGATATGTGATCCAGGCCTTTGAAAAAGCACCCAACCACTGTCTCCTGTGCCAATGTCGACTGACCGGCCCACGCCCGGTAAGCGGAAATGGCTGCCAGGTGCACCCTAAGGGTTGATGCCCATAGATCCCCTTTGGAGAGAGACCAAAGGTAGTCTAAAATGTTAGCCACAGAGCAGAAAAAGGGGTCCAGACTCTTACCCTGACACCAAATGGAAAACCTTTTCCATTTGAAGACATACCATTTCCTGGTCGATTCCTTACAAGATGCCTGCACAACTGTGTAGACATCCTCGGAAAGACCCAGAGCTTGGAACTTTAGCCGGTCAGGTACCAGGCTGTGAGGTGCAGGGATTGAAGATCCGGATGGAATACCTTCCCCTGGTTTAATGATATCAGGTCCAGGCATGTACAAAGCTGCTCCGGGGCCCTGCAGCTGAGGCTGAGGAGATCTGGATACCAGAACTGGCGCGGCCAATCTGGGGCTACCAGGATCACCTTCGCCGTGTCCCTCCTCACCTTGAGTAACACCTTGTGGATCAAGGAAAATGGAGGGAAGGTGTAGAGGAGGCCTGGGGTCCATGGCCTTAAGAAGGCACACCCCTGCAGTGAGCCCTGCTGAGGGAGGTGGACATGGTACAGCCTCAGCTTGGTGTTCTCCCTGGAAGCAAACAGATCCACCTACGGTTTGCTCCAACGGGAGAACAGATTGTAAGCTATCTCTGGATGGAGACACCACTCGTGGGATGTCTGGCCTATGCAGCTGAGAGCATCCGCCAGTTGGTTCGAGACTCCTGCCACATGGATGGCAAGGAGATCCACCTCCAACTGGCTGACGAGGGTCCAGATCCGGAGCGTCTCCTTGCATAGCAGACGGGAGTGCATGTCGTCCTATTTGTTGAGGTAGTACATGGTCGTGGCATTGTCCGTCTGAACTTGAACTACTTGACCACAGAGCTGAGGAGCGAAAGCTGACAATGCCAGTCTGACTGCTCTGAGCTCCAGAAGGATGATGTGGCATCGGGACTCCTCGAGGGTCCAGAACCTGAGGGCTCTGTTGTCCCCCATGTGGGCTCCCCAGCCCATGAGAGAGGCATCAGTTGTGAGAACGACTGTTGGCTTGTGGCAGACAAACGGGATCCCTTCCTGCAAACGAACTGGGATGGTCCACCATTGGAGAGCGTCCCACTTCTTCTGGGTGACAGTGACCAGCTGGTCGAAATGACCCTGATGCTGAGTCCACTGAATGGCCAGCTCCCACTGGAGGGGGCGCAAGTGCAATCTGGTCCAACGGACCACTGAGGTGCATGTCGCCATGTAACTCAGAAGGCGCAGGAAGTCCCGGGCAGGGCACAAGTGCCCAACCAGAAATGATTGGGTAAAGGAGGAAAGAACATCCGCCCTGTCTGCCGGGAGCCGAGCTCTGGCTTGACAAGAGTCGAGCTTTGCCCCGATAAAGCCTATCACCTGAGAGGGCATGAGTTCCGACTTGGCCTCGTTGATCCGGAGGCCTCATTGGGAACAGGTTTGGAGGGCCAGGACCCTGGACCTCTCCACCTCCTGCAGGAAGGAACCCACCAGGAGCCAATCGTTGAGGTAGGGGTATATCCGAACCCCTTGACGCCGTAGATGGGCTGCCACCACTGCAATGCACTTGGTGAAGACCAGAGGGGCCGATGACAGGCCAAATGGCATGGCTTGGAACGCGTACAGGGTCCCTTCCACCCTGAAGTGGAGGAACCACTGGTGGGACAGATGGATTGGGACATGGAAAAACACATCCTGTAGATCCAGTGAACAGAACCAAATGTTTCGCTCCAGAGATGGTATGATCTGATTCAGAGTTACCATCCGGAAGGTGCGAGACCGGAGATATTGATTCAAGTCGTGGAGATCTAGGATGGGGCGCCAACCCCCATCCGCTTGGGCACTAGGAAGTACCTGGACACGAAGCCTGGATCTGTACGAGGATCCGGCACTGGAGCTACTGCCTCCTTGTGGAGGAGCTGAGCAATGTCGTCCCGAAGGGCCGACTGAGTGCAAGCGAGATCCTTTCCTCCAGAGGGGCATGAGCTCGGCTGGGAGGGTACTGTTCAAATTCTAGAGGCAGTCCCCGACCGACCACTTCCAGGACCCACCTGTCCGAAGTGATACCAGACCAGGAGGAAAGAAAGTGGTGGAGTCGGCCCCCCACAGGAGGACCCAGAACTGGCGTGATGGGTGTAGGGGTGGCCACCCCTGACCCATCACTGAGCAGGCTTAGAGGAGGAGGAGTGCCGAAAGAAAAAATTACTCACCTTAGTAATTATGTTTCTTCTAGTGGAGTCTTGCTGTATTCTAACTATTGCAGTTAGGTCCTGCCTTTCAACTGCCCCGGAGAACAAAGGGTTAACTTTTCTATGCCTTGCATAGAACGTTCATCACGAGCTCGGTGGAAGCCCCTGTCTGTTGTTGTTCAAACTGCAACCGTCAGATCTTTACGAGCAAAAACTCACTAGGTATTCTGTGTGGAAACTGTAAAATTTTACTAGCCAACTGGCAAATATATAATGTTTTTGGTTCTCAAAGGAAGACTCAAGTCAGGAAACCCAAAAACACATCCAAAACACAACATTCCACCCAAAGAAAAAGAGGGTGTAAAATGGACACTAACAATGCTCCTGTCCACCCACATCCCAAAAACTAGGTTCTGAGAGGGGAGGTGGGGGGAGGTCAGAATACAGCAAGACTCCACTAGAAGAAACATAATTACTAAGGTGAGTAATTTTTTCTTCAAACAACATGAGGTCTTGTGTATTCTGACTATTGCAGACTACCAAGCAGTACCTCATGGAGGAGGGACAGAACTCACTTGGAAATAGGCTCAAGTACCGCTGTGCCAAACCGAGCATCACTCCTAGCCTGGATATTCAGAGAGTAATGCTTGGTGAAAGTATGGACTGTTTTCCAGGTGGCTGCTTGACAAATTTCTAAAAGAGGAATATCCCTGGCAGCAGCCAGGGAAGCAGCTATACCTCTTGTGGAATGAGCCCTCAGGCCTGAGGGTGGAGTTCTACCCAGTTTTTCACAGCAGACTTGAATACAAGAAACAATCCACCTGGCAATAGATCTCTTAGTGGCAGGTTTGCCCTTACCAACTTCTCCATAAGTGAGGAACAACTGGAGGGATTCAAACCTATAACCCTTGGTACGCTCTATGTAATAGCTAAGGGCTCTTTTACCATCCAAACTGTGTAGCCTCCTCTCTCCCGAGGAGGAATGGTCAGTGAAGAAAACAGGGAAAGATATAGACTGGTTGAGGTGGAAATCTGAAACCACTTTAGGCAAGAACTTTATGTTAGTTCTAAGGACCACTTTATCTCTGTGAAAAGAGATGAAATCAGATTCCACTGACAGGGCTTGCAATTCACTGATATGTCTGGCAGAAGAAAGGGCTACCAAAAACACAGTTTTCCAAGTCAAGTACTTAAGCTCTGCTGAGGACAAAGGCTCAAAGGGGGGTTGCATAAGCTGAGCAATGCAATATTAAGGTCCCAAGCAGGAGCAGGATCCCTAAAGGGGGGATTGGTGTGAAGCAATCCCTTGAAAAAACTTACAGAATACAGGATGGGATGGCAGAAAGGAAGACTTGCCTACCGACAGGAAAGCAGAAACAGCTGCCAAGTGTACCTTGAAGGTAGCTGGTCTGAGACCTAGGCCATTAAGATGGACCATATAATCCAGAACCGTAGGCAATTCAGCAGAGTCTGGAGAAATATTCTTCTTAGAACACCAAATGCCGAATCTTTTCCATTTGGAGTTGTAAGTCTTTCTGGTGGAAGGCTTTTGAGAAGCCTTAAGGATATCCAGAACCCCTTGGGAAAGATGCAGATCTGCAAACTCTAACTCTTCAAGAGCCAAGCCTTGAGATTGAGAGACTGAAGATTTGGGTAGTAAATCCTTCACTGAGAGGATGTTAACAGGTTGTAATTCCTGGGAAGAGACGGGGAAGATGGACTGTTAGGGACAGCAACAAGGGATACCATGGCTGTCTGGCCCAGTCTGGAGCAATCAGAATCACTTTGCATGGTTGTGACCTCATCTTGACTAACACTCTGAACAGGAGAGGGAAGGGGACGGCCCTGGGATATTCTGCTCAGTGCATCTGCTAGGACAGTGTCCTTCCCTGGGAGGTGAACTGCTATCAGAGAGGTTTGCAGGGAATAGGCCAGGGACCACAACTTCATTGCTTCTCTGCACAAGGCCGTAGACCGAGTGCCTCCTTGCTCGTTGATGTACCACATGGTGGTGGTGTTGTCTGTTCTGACCTGAACCACCTTGTTCTGTACAGATTTGGAAAAAGCTTGCAGTGCCAGAAACACTGCTCTGAGTTCCAAGAGACTGATGTGAAGCAGAGATTCCTGAGGTGACCACTGTCCCTGGGTGGTAAGATCCCCCAAATGGGCTCCCAGGCCCAGCAGGGAAGCATCTGTGGTGAGTATCACTGAATCAGACTGAGTGACAAATGGAACCCCTTGTCTCAAATTGTCCTGATCCTGCCAACATTGCAAGGCTTGGATCAGGGCTCGAGTCACTGGGATTAGTTTGGTAAGGGAATTCTTTCTTTGGGACCAAAAGGCTCTTAAGTGGAACTGAATGTCCCTCATTTGGAGTCTTGCTCCCTGGACCACTGCTGTGGAAGCTGCCATGTGGCCCAGAAGCTGAAGGAAATGCCTTGCTGGTCGAGACACCTGAAGGGTGAATGAAGAGGCCAGTTCCATAAGGGTCCTTGCCCTTTCCAGGGGAAGGAAGGCTCTTGCCTTTACCGTATCCAGTTCTGCACCTATGAAGGTGAGGAGCAGCACTGGTTCGAGAACTGACTTTGGTAGGTTGCGAAGGAATCCTAAAGAAGTGAGAACTTGCTGGGTCACTTGCAGATGTGACTTGACTTGATCTGGAGACTGACCTACTATGAGCCAGTTGTCCAAGTATGGGAAAATGGAAATCTTTTGTCTTCTTAGGAAGGCAACAACTACTGCCAGGCACTTTGTGAAGACCCTTGGGGCTGATGTTAGGCCAAAGGGCACTGCTCTGAATTGATAGTGGCCTGAGGGCAACTCGAACCTGAGGTACTTTCTGTGGGAGCACCTGATGGGAATGTGAAAGTAGGCATCTTTGAGGTCCAGGGGGCTAGCCAGTCCCCTGGCCTTAGAGAGGGAAGGATAATTCCCAGAGTTACCATTTTGAATTTTGGCTTTAAAAGATGTTTGTTCAGATATCTTGGGTCCAGGATGGGTCGCCACTCTCCTGTCTTCTTGGGGGTTAGGAAGTACCTGGAGTACAATCCTTTGCCCCTGTGTAGGGTGGGAACTCTCTCTATAGCTAGGAGAGAAGAAACCTCTGCCTCTAGGGCAAGGGTCTCTGAGAGTTTTGCAGGTGAAAAAGATCTGGCTCTCATCTTGGGAAATTTTTTGAAGCTGAGAACCAGTCCCTGGCATACTACTTCCAGGACCCACTTGTCTGATGTAAGAGACATCCAGTCCTGGACAAAGTAAGCAAGCCTGTCCCCTACTGGTATAGGAGAATCGACCTGGGCAGAACCATCAGGGTGTCTGCTTCACAGAGGCTTTAGGCTGAGGGGTGGATGCAGGCCTGCTCATTCCCCTTCTGCCTCTCCCTCTAAAGAACTCCCTCTGCGAAAATGAAGAAGAGGAGGCCTGAGCTTGGGAAAAAGGCCTTTGGAAACGCCTGCCCCTGCCCCAGACTGCTGCCTTTAAGGCGTTGCTTGCCTTTCTTTGGCCTGAGCACTCCTGTAAGTGGTCCTGTATTCGTCCATTTTCTTCATGTAATTCTCTGTCTGCTCCCCAAACAGAGAATTACCAATTACAGAAAAATCCATGGCCTTAGCCTGGGTATCCTGTGAGAGGCTAGTACACCTGAGCCAAGCCATTCTCAGAAGAGCCACAGAGGTAGCCATGACTCTTGATGACACATCATTGGAGTCCACAGCAGCATGAAGCTGTACTTTTGATGCCTCAATCCCATCTGCAGCCACCTGCTCCAGCTCCTTGGCAACCTGGGCGGGAACCTGTTTAGCCAATGCCAGTACAGTGTCCCACCTGGACTTCTGGTACCTGGCTGTATAGGCCATATAGTTAGCTTGCCTGACTCCCAAAGATGCTGCCATGTATTGTTTCTTTGCCACGGCATCAATCTTCCTGGAGTCCTTGTCTGGGGGGTGTGATGCCAAGGGAATGTTTGCCTCATCACAGGCAGCAGCCTGTACAACCCCAACATGGCTGCATTGCTGAAAAAGGAACTCCATGTCTGAGCCTGAGAGAGTGTACCTCTTGTCCATTCTTCTGTCCACAGGAGGTATAGAATTAGGAGACTTAAGAATCGTTTGTGTCTGTTTCCCAAAAGATTTGTGGAGGGGAATAGACAGTCTCCTGGACTCTGGGATATCCATCATCTCAACATAATCAGGATCTTCCTGATCCTCTACTGCTTTCTCCACAGGAAGCTGGAGGGTATCAGCCACCTTTCTGTAGAACATGTAGTGTGAAGGTGACTCAGAAAGCCTAGGAGGAGAAACACCTGAAGGTCTGTCTGGGGAGATGTCCAGGTCAATAGGCACATCCAGACTTTCACCATCACCATAATCATCCTCATACTCTCCCTCCTCCTCAAACTCCAGTTCATAAAATTCTTCCAAGGTATAATCTGGAATCGAGGGAACTGACCGAACCGAGCCCCTGCCAGATGGTGCTGGTTCGGTCAGAACCGAACTAAGCGACTGCACAATCCTAATCGCTTTGGCTATCTCATTGGCGGTCGGAGTATGAGATTCTTGGTCCGAACCGGTCGATCTATCTTTTCTTTTTCTTTTTGTCAGCACCGATTCCTCAGAATCGGCTCTCCTTTTGCCCGAAGAAGTATTGCCCTGGTCAGAGGGCGCTCCTTCTGGTTTGGTCGGAACCAAATCAGGCTGTCCATCCGGGTCAGCGCACTTCTCGGCTTCCCTTTCCCTCAGTCTACCTAATCTCTTTTCCAGGGTAGATTTGGGAAAATTCTTGCAAATTTGGCAGTCTGAATCGAGGTGGTCGAACCCCAGACAATAAACACAGGTGGTGTGGGGATCAGCCTTGGCAAAGACCTCCCCACACACACTACAGTGTTGAAACCCAGTGGGCCCGGTTTTTTTCTTAGGTTTCTCAGACATGGCCAACCTAACCAAAACTTACCCTTTTTTTGGCAATCCGCCAGGCAAGACTCCCCTATCGGTTCCTGACCGTGTCACGGGTCTTGGAAAAAAGCATCTAAAACCCGTTTTTTTTAGAACCGATACAGACCGGTAACCACACACTAAAGTAAAGCACAAGTTTTACCTCAAAATGATCGGTTCAGCCGAACTGATCCACAGTTTACAAGTTCCACACAGAAAACAGAACAAAAACCTATCTAGTACTCACGGTACCACAGACAGAGACTTGAACCGACTATGCGGAAACAACAATTTGGTAGAAACCGAACGAAAATCGACACTTCAACCGACTTTTGAACCGAGCAGCAGGAGAAATCTCTGGAGCGACTGTTCAGTGAGGCTGAGTAAAGAATCTGATGGTTGCAGTTTGAACAACAACAGACAGGGGCTTCAACCGAGCTCGTGATGAACGTTCTATGCAAGGCATAGAAAAGTTAACCCTTTGTTCTCCGGGGCAGTTGAAAGGCAGGACCTAACTGCAATAGTCAGAATACAGCAAGACTTCATTTTGTTTGAAAGGCTTCTTCTTGCGCTTCTGCTGGTTCTTTCCCGAAGAACCCTTTGCAGAAGTGGCATCCAAGGTGGCACTGGACTGCTCTATGTGCTGGAGATGACCTGCCACTCCCGGACCGAAGAGATCAATGCCAAGGAAGGGCACGTCAGCTAACTTGTGCTGAGTATCCGCCAGGAAAGAGGATAACCTCAGCCAGGCCCTGTGGCGAGTGGCCACTGCGGTTGCTAGTGAGCGGGCACAGGAATCTCCCATATCCAAGGCTGTCTGGGAGCTGCTGTTTTGCAACAGCATGGCCCTGGTCACGGACCTGCTTAACCGTGGTCTGCATGTCCACTGGGAGATGAGAGAGGACTTCATCTAGCAACCCCGAGAGGGCGTGAGAGAAATGTGCCATGACCACTGCCGAGCTGGCCTGACGAAGGCTCAAGGATGAGACCACATACACCTTCCGGGCAGAATGGTCCATATTCTTGGACTCCTTGTCCGAAGGGTGGTCAGCATCCGCTGAGCTACCCATGCGTCTAAACACAGAGGCAGTCACAAGGCTCTCGGCCAAGGGATGCTCTGTGAAACCCACCAAGGACCCCATGGGTACAGTGTACTTGCGAGCCATGCGGGCAGACTGAGCCGGGCAAGAGGCAGGGGCGCTGCCATAGCTCAAGGGCTGGGCCAACAATGGCTTTGGCCACTGGGAAGGCCTCAGTCAGGGTATCCCTCCTCTTAAGGATATCCGTGAGAGGATATTCCACCTTCTTTTGGATAGGCTCCAAGGGCATACCGGTTGACTCTGAAATAAGGTGGAGGATGCCCTGGAAAAAGGAAGGACCTTCCTCCAAGCCTGTCACTGACAACTCATCATCGGGGTGTGAGTGTAGACCAGTGGAATCTGAATCCGAAGAGTCGGGATATAAGGGTCTCCTGCCTATGTCCCCTTCAATACGACGAGGGCGATCCAGGACAGCAGTGATGGACAGATGATGGGGCGGGCCTGTATCTGTCCGGTCCTCTTTCGAGGGAGCTCCGCCCTGAGGCTGCTTAGGCGGTGGCTCCACCAAAGTTGGTGGGGAGACCGGAACAGGCCGAACAGGAATGCGTGCTGGTCCTACCGGAGGAAGAACAGGAGTCTTCGGTTCCGGAGGGGTCGGCGTCGGCCTAAGAGGCTGGGGCCAAGTAATGGCTGGTGTAGCCGGCGGAGCTGATTTATGACCGGTCAGAATTAGCTGTTGCCAAATAAGGTCCTCATAACGCTGACGGAGCTTCCGTCGAAGTCTCTCCTCGCCCGAGGAGGATGAGGATCGGTGGAGATGCCTCTTCCGAGAGTGTCTGTGACCTTTTTTCATTTTTTCGACAGAAGGGGTCCTGGTCCTTGATCGAGACTGACGGGGTCAGCTTCTTCGATCGGGAGAGGCAGGAGTCGGTGAAAACCGAGGTTCCGGCTCCTGTCCCTCAATCGGGATACCCGAGGGCTGGGTCTCCTCGTCGGGGAAGGAAAGGATAGGTGTCCTCTCCAATGAGTCATCAACAGGGTTCGGCGACAAAGGCTCGATTGGATCGAGAGATATCTCTGCCGGTTCGGCTGTTTCCTCGGCCTCGGTCTGACGGAAGGTCAGAGAAGCCAGCGGCCGAGAAAGCGATCTCGACTGAGGTAGAGACCACAAGGTCCTGGTATTCAGACCTCTCGGTCCCAGGAACATCTTCTCCGAGAAGAAGACTTACAGTCTCTGTTCCATTTTCTAGGGTGGGAGGAGTGCATGCTCGAGGGCGCCTTATCCCTAGTGGGGAGAGACTGGCACAGCTCCTGAAAGGATCCTGTGAAGGTAGAGCCAAGGTTTAGCGGCACGAAAAAACCTCGGCTGGCTGAGGCTTGGGCAGCTTCTTCTTCAAATGCTGCCATCTGGTCGAGCTGCTCGGCGGATCCCGCAGCCGAGGAAACCACCCACCTTGCCTCCTTAGATTTCACCGGTGGATTGCGAAACTCCGGTCTCCCCATCTTATGGCGCGCCTTGTGGTCATCCAGAATGCTGGATGGAAGGCTAAGCTGATGGTGCACGAAGAGGTGTCATGCACGAAACCCAAACAATAAACACACGAGAGGTGGGGATCAGTGTGCAACATTTTCTGTCCGCAGGGACACCGGTGAAACCCGGGGGATGACTTGTTCTCCATGTCCAATGAGCTCAGATCGGAATCGTAAACTCGTACGAGTTTTAAAGAAAGCGATTGCGGTGAAAACCGTTGATTAGTATCCAGGACCTATGATACTGCAGAAGTAGCACAAGGGAACCCGAATCTTCCAGTGGAAAGGAAGATTTGACGTCATGGGGCAGAGCCGAGGTATTTACCACCCGGGTGGGTGGGAGGAGCCAGCTTGAAGACTTCCGGACAGATTTAAAGGGGAAAGGGACATGCCAAAGAGTGTGGATGAACAATATATCCACACTCCTAGAATATTCCATACCATTTGAGAAAGCGTCTCAAAGGACGGTTGTACCGGGGTAGTTAAAAATCCATAGGGATGTCCGGAACATGAAGGTAATGGAGTCTTGAAAGCTTCCCATGATTGATGTCCATAGTTTGGAGAGAAAGAGTGGAATTCAAATAGAGAGACTTAAATGACAGGTCCTCGACCACAGGATCTGTAACAGGATTAGATCCTGCTCCTTCCACATCATCACCCAGTCTAAGATCTGGGTCAGGCTCAATATCATCTCCTGACAGTCCAGGAGGGACTGCATGGATAGGAAAGGGTTGAAAATCAGCAGAAAAAGAGGAAGGAAAAGAAATCGGAGAGGTGACACCCTGAAGATTGGTAGAAGAAAAGCCTGGCCTCGGCGCTTAAGAACAGCACGGCGCCGAAAGGCCGCACGATGCCGACAAGGCAGATGGTGCAGAAGAAGAACACGGCGCTGAAAAGCCGCACGGTGCTGAAGACAGTGCTGAAAGGCCACACGGTGCCGAGAAACTCAACGGTGCCAAAAAGCCACATGGTGCCGAGAGTGGCGCTGAAGATGAGCGAGACAGGTGCAACAAGCGCACCGGGAGGCCCCGCGCTGAAAATGGCGCCAGTGACCTCACCGACGCCGACGGGCACCAAACCAACCCAGGACCCCGAAAATTAGAATTTGAGGGAAAAGAAGGAAGAATACCAGGAGATAGAGGCATCGGTGTGGCCCCCTGCGCCGCAGCCACGTGAGGGGGGAAAACACCTGAGCATGGAGTCGACGGCACTGAAGAGGGCGCCGCATGACTAGGGAGGCCCAATTGCCCTGCCCGATCGCCCGAGGGCCCCTGAGTGACCGTGCCAGGCAGCTGGACCAGCCTCCGAGCCCATTGCTCCATAAGAGCGGCCCACTGATGAAACTGCTCATCGGAAGCCCTACCAGAAGGCAGGGAAGGGCTCCGATATGGAAGAGGTCGGAGACCAGAACCAGAAACCGGCGACTCTGAACGAGGAAACCAGCAACTGACCCCAATGACCGAGCGTCGACGCACAGACACATCAGAGGGTGACCTCGAGTGATGCCTTCTCTTTTTTGACCTACGGGTCGAAGAAGAGCTCGAGTCCGAACGGTGCCGAGAATGGGACTGTTTACTTTTATGCTTCCAAGGGGACCGACCATCCCCTCAGGCACTGGACCGCCCGTTGTCAGACCCCCTTTCCGGAAAAGGCGGCGGATCGGGCCCAGTCCAGCTGACGGAACAGCTTTCATATGAAGTCCCCCTACCATCACCTGACCCACTCATGGTCGACTCCGTCAATGTAGGCTGAGACTTCTTTCTTTGATAAGAATAAATTATCGTAAGCAGTACTTTATTCGAAAAATATTACATAATAATAAACTGAAAACTATGCTGCTAGTTTGAAGTTTGACTCCCGGCGGGTGAGCGATGTCGTCACTGAAGCGCACTCGACAGGAAAAAAGGAATTGAGGCAGTTGGAGGGTCAACGCCGAGATAGTCACTGCCGCACGAGCAGAGGCTCGTGGCACTACTTCTCGTGGCTCCATCTCTGGCGCCGGCCCTCCTGCAAAAAAGTTTGCTCCCGCTGGGTCCTAGTGCCTGGAGACTTTATGTCCAGGAAGATCTACCCAAATGTAGACCCTCTGGCTGTGAAGGCCTCAGGAAAGGAGACCATGCAAAACAGCCAACCCGAAACCAGCTCTATGGCGAGAGGCAATGTCCAAACTGTAGTGTTTTGTAAAGGTATGGACAGACATCCAAGTTGTGGCTGCGCAAATGTCAGCAGCAGACACATTCATAAAACAAGCCTCAGAGGCAGCGACATCCCTGGTGAAGTGGCCCTGGACTTGACCCGGCAGGGTCTTGTAATACTTGTCGTAACAGAAAGTGATACAATGTGCCAACCATTTAGACAGGCACTGCTTACAGACAGCACTGCCTTCTCTTTTGACAAACAGTTGATCAGTCTTTTTGAGATCCTTCGTCCTGGTGGTGTAGCATCTTAGAATCCGGTGAACATCCAAAGAATGCAAGAGGTACTCCCCTTGACTGGAGTGTTGTGTAAAGAAAGTAGGCAGTTCCTTGGATTGATTCAGCATAGATTCCACTACTACCTTAGGGAGAAACTTAGGGTTGGTGCGAAGAGCCGCACATTCCTTGTGAAAAATCAAATACGGCATTTTGCACATCAAGGCCTGAAGCTTGGAAATCCTTCAAGCAGAAGTAATGGCCACAAGGAAGAAAAAATTACTCACCTTAGTAATGTTGTTTCTTCTAATGGAGTCTTGCTATATTATGACAATTGCAGTTTGTCCCACCATTAGAACTGCTCCGGAGGTGAAAGAGTTAACTCCATTCCATGAATGGAACTTAGAAACACGAGCTCTAAAGAGAAGCTCTGTCTGTGTAGTTTCAAACCTGAACTGTCAGATCTTTACGAGCAAAAACTCACTAAGGTCTGTGTGGAGGCTGTAACTACACTAGCCAACTGGCTACCTAAATATTAACACCATTGCTGGTCCCAACACCAAAGACTCAAGTTAGGGGACCAGAACTAATAGTAAAATTTAACAATATGAGAGAAATATAAGGAAAAAAAGAAAAACACCACACCCCCAAACCCCAGGAAGGGGTGAAAACACATAAAAAGGGCATAAAATAGTGCCCACACTAGGCTGCCCACCCCATACCCAAGTAGAAGTTCTGAGAGGGGCAGGCTGGGGGGGAGGTCATAATATAGCAAGACTCCGTTAGAAGAAAATGAAAATTACGTACCTACCGTAATTCTTGATCTTCTCTTGTATCTTCATCATTCATTACTTACTGGGTGTAAGCCGGAGGCGCGAACTCGTCACGGGAGCTTTTTTTTTTTTTTTAAAGTTTGCACTAGCGGCACCGCCCTCGAGAGTGACGTCATGCGCGAGGGGCGGCCGTTAGTAGCGAGAGACTCCTCCTCCAACTCAGTTCTGTGAGCTGGAGAGGCAAAAAGTGAAAGCATAGAGATAGAGATAGCGAGGCAAGATAGCCAAGGGATAGCAAAGTAAGGAAGAATGAACTGAAAAAGGAATAAGCCGATGGAGGAAGGACAGAGGAGATAAGAGTATCCTAACCCAGGGACATAGAACGCTCCTTACCTGGGCGACTCTAGGAGGAGAGAGAAGGAAGATAATAAGGAAGAAAGAAGAAGAAGAAGAGAAGAGAAAGATGGGATGTTGAAGGGACCAGAATGCCTAACGAGCATAGTTAGCTGATAGCTTAAGGCTCGATTAACAGGAAGCAAGAATCCCGGTGATAGAGCTGAAGAGAAGGTTCACCGAACCCGCTAGACAGACTCAGGAGGCATAGTCCTCATCTTCAACATGCCATGGTCCTTGATCCCCACTTGGCTCCTGGCCGAGGAAGGCCCTTAACTGGAGGACACCGAGGAGGAAGGATAAATCCCAGGCAGCATGTGAGAGCTGCTCAAGGGTTTAGAAATGGAAAATCTAGGCCTTCAGGTGGTTTATAGGTATAGAAATGGAACTCAGCCGGACTTGCCAAGGCAGGCCAGAAACTTAGGCTGCTGAAGATTGGTCATGGTCAGCACTGCTTCTCTGTAAAACTGTCCAGGAGGACACTAGAAGGGAAAACCAATCATCAAAATATTACAAGAAGGATTTTCTTACGCCTTGTTTTCCATTTTTTTTTTTTTTTTTTTTTACAGAGCATAGCCTGCGGCGAGAGCATGACCTTAAATTAGAGATTGCCTTATAGCAGTCGGAGAGAGGTTCCCTCAGTTTTTTTTTTTTTTAAGAAAAATAGTCGCACTGCCCTCTGCTCTGCAAGACAAGAATAAAAGGGGGGTGTTTGAGATTCTAGGGCTTAACAGCTGGTAGCAGGGAATTGCAGGATCAAAACTGTATAGCCAGAGTCAGGCTAAAAACCCCAGAAGTATCTGCCAGAAGGTAAGGCAAGAGATAGTTGTGCAGCCTGATCACCATATCGCGATTCCAGGAAAAAGGCCCAAGAATCTTAGAGTAAATAATTTTTCTGGAGAAATAAGGATCCCCCTTTAAGGATATAGATATAAATTTTTTTTTTTTTTTTTTGCAGAGAAGAGGCGGGAGGTGGAGAAAGCCACAGGAGGAGGCCACTGAGGGGATGGTGGGCGGGTGTAAGTAATGAATGGTGAAGATACAAGAAGATCAAAAGTCACGGTGGGTACGTAATTTTCATATCTTCCTTGTCAATCTTCACCATTCATTCTCCTGGTGATACCAAGCTCCTCCCCGGGAGAGGTAAAATCACCCTGAGGGAACAAGACCCCCAGCCTCCTGTTGGTGAGAAACAGAAGGAGAAGACCCTGGCTTATTCAGAAAGCCTAAGTGGGAGAAGAGCTAGAGGTGCCTCCCAAGGTCGAGGAGACGGACGGAGCCCTGCAAAGTCTCCTAGCTCTAGAGGAGAAAGACGGGTCCCCAGAAGGCGGATGAATCACCCTACGCCGGGCCAGGGTGACAACCTAGAGAGAGCCATGCCGTCCGCCTGATGCAGATCGCTGTCCCCGCAAACCTGGAAGCCACCTCATTCGGCGTCGAAGATGCCCTTTGCGTGTCTGCCAGCTCGAGGCCCTACCGCGGAGGGCAACGGCTTGTCTGGTTTGCTCCGTGTCAGGCATTGATGCCAACAGCTGGGACATCATCGACCACAAATGCGGTTGTAGGCAGCGTGGTGAGCCTGATGAGATGCAATACAGGCAACGCCAGAAGAAGAGAACACTCTTGCCCCAACGTCGAACTGGAGAGAGTCCGATCCGGGCGTCGTGCGCCAGGCAGCGGCGCCCGGAAGGAGTGTCTAGGTAGAGCAAACCAGAGGGGGGGTTGGGAAGGGTACCTAGAGACTCTGAGGGTGCACAATACCTACGCTGACAGTCAGCCGGGGCTGGAGAAGAAGCGGCTGGGGACTGCCAGGACCGGATAGACGCCTCCTGGAAGGGGATAGGCCAGGAAGGTACCACGAAATGCTGGGCACTGAATTCACCAAGGAATTCTCGTGTCTCCCGTTCGGTATTGTCTCTCCGAACATAGGAAATCCGAAGATCCCTCACCATCCTCGAAAGGAAACGCTGATATTCCATGAAATCAGCATCGGAGGAAAGATGAGCAGGGGGTTCCTCTCCCTCAGAGGAGGGAGACGAGGATGATGGGGAGCTGGAATGTCCAGAGGACTCTTGCGGCGGTGGGGAGAGTCGAAAGACCCGCTCATGCATGTATCTAACATATGAGGGGAAGGCCGCCGTAGAACCCCTGAACTGCTCCCAGGATAACGGACCCGTAGGACCGACATGGCCTGGGAGCGGGGGTGGTGAAGGCAGAGAGATAGGAGAGGGGCACCTCCGAGGAGGCAACAGCTCTCTGCCAGGGCTCTGGAATCCGGGGAACGGGGCCCTAGCTGGAGGGATCCCGGACAACAGACCAGGCCGCAGAGCGGAACTCTGGGAAGCGAAGCCTGGAAGAGCCCAGGGGAGAACCTCCCTGTGAAGCGCCCGGGACTGCATGGATCCAGAAGGGCAGTCCACAAGAGCGCGCGGAGGCACCCTAGAGCCCGGAGGGAGGCGAGGTTCACTCTGGCTCCTGGCCACCCCTGGGAGTGGCCAAGGAAGCCGAGCCAGAACCCTCTGCCCTCAACCCCGGACTCCGAGAGGGCCCTCCTCCTCGGCAGCAGTGTTCCCGTCCCCAGAGGGCAACAGCACCAGGGGTAGCTGTCATGACCCTCCAGAGGAGCCTCCCTCCGTTGCCCCGCCTGCCCCTGGGACTAGCCCACCCAGCAGGGGCCTCAGGAGATGTGGAAGGGGGACAGAGGAGGGCCTTCACGCCGCCTGGTACCTCTAGCACAGGGACCCAGACCCGAAGAGGGGGGTGCCAGGATGGGTCCACCTCTGAGTCATCGTCCTCCGAGGAAGACGAGACCAGCTGGACCTCAATGCTGGCCACCCAGGGGTCCCCAGAGGCCCGCAGGCGCGCTTGAGCGGCCCGGTACCAACGGCGGCGCCGCTCGCCCCCCAACGCTGGCAGCAGCCAGGCCCGACTCCCAACCCCCTACGGCGCCGGTAGGACAAACGGCACCGCTCCCAGTGCCGGAAACCGACCCGGCACCGCGAGGAGGCAAGATTAGGACCACAGGCGCCGCTGCAGCGGTGCCCGCCATGAGCGTGGGCGCGCAGCGGCACCGCCAGCGGCACTGCCCTGATCACGGCACACAAACAGCGCCGGGGATCAACAGGCGCCGCCATGCGTCTGACAGCGCCCGGGATCCAAAAACAGCGCGGCCGATCACCGACACCGTGATCGGCTCTTCGCCAGCGGCGTCGAGAATCACCGAGCTAGGCCCACAAGGCGAGGCCTCGTCACGGGGAGCCTGCACCTCCGAAGGTGACTGCGAGGCGGTGTCGGATCGGCCCGGGAAGGACGACTTCTGACTCCCCGACACGCGGAAGAACCTCCTCCTCGGCAGAAAAGGCGAAGGAACCCTCCTCCTCGGACCGCCTAGGCCGGGAGGACACGGGGAAGGGCAAGAGACCTTACCTGGGAATCGAGAACATCGTCGTCCCCGGAAGGTCGTGAGGGTTTGCCCGAGCTTAGTGTGTGGACTTGAGGACGGCGGTCCATTGAGAAACAGGCGTCGCTGGAATCCATGTCATGGCTGGGTCCCAGGCAAGCAGACAAATGTCATGCCGGTCCGAGGACGGAGAAATGCCGGCCGCAGGAGCACCGGCCACATAGGGCTCGGCCGTCTTGGCAACAGCTCCAGAACCGGACATAACGTGAAACAAACAAGGTCAAAATACAGTAAGAAAACACCGGTAGCCGTACAAAGAAAAGGAACAGTCTTACCGATTATGGCATCGAGTGTGAGAAAATCGGAGTCAGTCTACTACGCACTTGAAATGATGCTCCACGCGAACAGGTGCTGCCTCGACGGCGGGAGAAACAGAACTGAGTTGGAGGAGGAGTCAGTCGCTACTAACGGCCGCCCCTCGCGCATGACGTCACTCTCGAGGGCAGTGCCGTTAGTGCAAACTTTAAAAAAAAAAAAAAAAGCTCCCGTGACGAGTGCGCGCCTCCGGCTTACACCCAGGAAGTAATGAATGGTGAAGATTGACAAGGGAAGATCAACATTACTAAGGTGAGTAATTTTTTCTTCAAACAACATGAAGTCTTGCTATATTATGACAATTGCAGACTACACAGCAGTACCTCCATGGAGGAGGACAGAACCTACTTAGGAATAGGCTCTGAAGCACAGCTGTGCCAAGCGAGCATCTCTCCTAGCCTGGACATCCAGGGAGTAATGCTTGGTGAAAGTGTGTACCGTTTTCAAGTAGCAGCTTGACATATCTCCAATATAGGGATGTCTCTGGCAGCAGCTAGAGGCGGCTGTACCTCTGGTAGAATGAGCCCTCAAGCCAGAGGATCTCTGCCCAGTTTCTGATAACAAAATTGGATACAGAGACAATCCACCTGGCAGCTGATCTCTTAGTGGCAGGTTTCCCTTTCCCAACCTCACCATAAGTGAGAAAAAGTTGGAGGATTCGAACCTGTGACCCTTGGTATATTCTATATAGTAACTTAGGGCCCTCTTAACGTCCAAACTGACAATCTCCTCTCACCAGAGAGGAATGTTCAGTGAAAAACACTGGAAGGAGATAGATTGGTTAAAATGGAAATCTGAAACCACCTTAGGCAAAAAGCTTCCTATTAGTCCTGAGGACTACCTTATCCCTATGAAAGAAATAAAAGTCAGTTTCTACTGACAAGGCTTGCAACTCACTTATCGTCTAGCAGAAGTGATAGCCACTAGGAAAACAGTTTTCCAAGTTAGATACTTAAGCTCTGCAGAAAATAGAGGTTCAAAAGGGGTTGCATTAACTGGGCAATGCAAACATTAAGGTCCCAGGCAGGGGCGGATCCGAAGGTGGATTAGTATGAAGTAATCCCTTAAAAACTTGGAAAATACAGGGTGGCGGAAAGAGGATGGCTTTCCTGCTGAAACAGAAAGCAGAGACAGCTGCCAAATGAACTCTCAGGGTAGCTGGTCTTAGGCCCAAAGAATTAAGATGGACCATGTAGTCTAACACAATGGGCAAATCAGCAGATTCTGGGGAAATATGTTTCCCAGAACACCAAATGGAGAACCTTTTCCACTTAGAATTATAAGTAGCCCTAGTGGAAGGCTTCCTAGAAGCCTTTAGGATTTCAAGAACACCCTGAGAGAGGTGTAGGTCAGCAAATTCTAACTCCTCAAGAGCCAGGCCTTGAGGTTGAGGAGTTGAGTTCGGATACAAACTCTCCCTGGGCACAGGTTAAAAAGTTGTGATTCCTGGGAGACACAGGGAGATGGACTGTCAGGGACAGAAGGAGTGGTACCAGGGCTGCCTGGCCCAATCTGGGCAATCAGAATCACCCTACAAGGCTGGGATCTGATTTTTACTAACACCTTGAATAGGAGAGGAAGGGAAAAAACATAAACTTCCTTCCAATCCAGGAGAAAAGGCGTCCAGGACTGGAGCCCAACACTGGGGGCCTGCAACAGAACATTGAAGTTGGTGATTGTCTGGGGCTGAAAAAGATCTATCTGAGGGTGCCCCATCTGGCAAAGACTATCCCGGTACTTGAGGATCCAGAGACCATTCGTGATGGCCCTGAGAAATCCTGCTGAGAGCATCTGCTAGGACATTGTCCTTTCCTGGAAGGTGAACTGCTATGAGTGAAGTGTTCAGGGAATAGGCCAGAGACCACAACTTCATTGCCTCGGTGCACAAGGCCGAGACCGAGTGCCCCCTGTATTGATGTACCACATTGTTGTGGTATTCTCTGTTCTGACTTGTACCACTTTGTTCTGGACAGAAGCAGAAAACTTGAAGAGCTAAAAGACAGCTCTGAGTTCCCAGCAAATTGATGTGAGCAGAGATTCCTGGGACCACACTCCCTGGTGGAGAGGTCGCCCATGTGACGCTCCCACCCCAGGAGGGAAGCATCCGTAGTGAGGGTCAAAGTATGAGAAAGGGGAATGAAGGGACCCCAGTCTTAAATTGCTCTGATCCTGCCACCACTGGAGGGCCTGGATCAAGGTTCGGTCACTGGGACCAACTTGGAAAGGGGTCTCTTCTCTGAGACCAATAGGCTCTCAAGTGAAACTGAATGTCCCTCATCTGAAATCTTGCTCCCTGCACTACAACTGTGGAGCTGCCATGTGCCCCAGGAGCTGCAGAAAGTGTCTTGCTGGTCGAGACCTGCAGATTGAAGGAGGAGGCCAGAGCCACCAAGTTCCTTACCCTTTCTAAGGGAAGAAAAGCTCTGGCCAGATTTGTGTCAAATGTGTGCACCTATGAAGGTGAGTACCTGAACTGGTTCCAGAACCGACTTTGGTAGATTGTAGGAAGCCCAGGGAGGTGAGAAGCTGCTGGGTGACTTGCAGGTGAGATTTTACCTGTTCTGGGGACTGGCCTACAATGAGCCAGTCGTCCAGATGAGGAAAAACAACAATCCTTGCCTCCTTAAGTGAGCCACTGCTACTGCCAGACATTTGTGAATACCCTTGGGGCAGAGGTAAGGCAGAAGGGCATTGCTCTGAACTGGTAGTGACCTGAAGGCAGTTCAGATCTGAGTACTTTCGGTGGGAGCTTCTGATTAGGATGTGAAAATAGGCATCCTTGAGGTCCAGGAAGCTAAGCCAGTCCCTGGCCTTAGAGAGTAAAATCATTGCCAGGGTTACCATTCTGAACTTTGGTTTCAAAAGATGCTTGTTCAGATATCTGAGGTCTAAAATGGGCCAGTCTCCTGTCTTTTTAGGGGTAAGGAAGTATCTGGAGTACAGACCTTGCCCTGGTGTAGGAGGAACCCTTTCTACCACTCTGAGGCTAACAGGGTTGAGACCTCTGCTTCTAGAGTGAGGTCTCTAAAGAGTTGCAGGTGGAAAAGACCCGATTCTCATCTTTGGAACTTTTTGAAGCTGAGAACCAGACCCTGACTTACTACTTCCAGAACCACTTGTCTGAAGTTAAAGACACCCAGTTCTGACTGAAGTAAGCCAACCTGCCCCCTACTGGTAAAGGAGAATTGGCCCTGGGCACCCCATCAGGTGCCTGCTTAGCAGGTGCTTTTAGGCTGAGGGGTGAGGCAGGCCTGCCCGCCCGTCTGCCTCTGCCTCTGAAGAACCCCCTCTGAGCCTAAGCAGAGGAGGCCTGGGTTTAGTAAAAGGCCTGTGGAAAGCTACCCCTACCCCTGGAATTGTGCTGCCTCTCAGGAGTGGCTTGCAGCTCCTTGGCTTAAACACTTTTATAGGTAGTCCTATATTCATCCATCTTCTTCATATAATTCTCTGTCTGCTCCCCAAACAGAGAATTTCCCACCACAGGAAAATCCATAGCCTTAGTCTGGGTATCCTGTGACAAGCTAGTACACCTGAGCCAGGCCAGCCTACGAAAAGCTACAGATGTGGCCATGACTCTAGAGGAAACATCATTAAAATCCACAGCAGCATGAAACTGCACCTTAGAAGCCTCAATGCCCGTCAGCCACCTACTCCAGCTCACTAGCAAGCTGGCCAGGGGCTTGTTTGGCTAAATCCATAACAGTATCCCATCTAGATTTCTGATACCTTGCTACATAAACCATATAATTTGCTTGCCTGAGTCCCAAGGACGCTGCCGTGTACTGTTTTTTTTGCCATGGCATCAATCTTCCTGGAATCCTTGTCAGGAGGATGTGAAGCCAGGGGAATATTAGCTTTATCACAGGCTGCAGCCTGAACTACCCCAACATGACTGCATTGCTGAGAAAAGAATTCTGTATCAGGACCTGACAGTGTGTACCTCCTGTCCATCTTTTTATCTACAGGAGGCACAGAAATAGGAGTTTTTAAGATTTTTATTGTTTGTTTCCTAAACGACTTATGCAAAGGAATAGACAATCTCCTAGACTCTGGTATATCCATCATTTCTACAAAATCAGGCTCCTCTTGCTCATCCACAGCTTCCTCAAAGGAAGCTGGAGAGGTTTCAACAACTTTTTGTAAAACATAAAATGAGAGGGGACTCAAAGCTTGGGAGAATTCTAAAGGTCTGTCTGGGGAGATGTCCGGTTCAATGGGCACACCCAGACCTCCAAGTCACATTCATACTGTTCATAATCATCCCCCCTCCTCTGGTTCATAAAACTCCTCAACATCATATTCCTGAACACGATGGAACCGACGAACCGACCTTTTACCAGATAGTGGCGGTTGGACGAACTCGAAAAAGTGACTGGACAATCTGAATAGCTCTTGCTATCTCTGCAGCAGTGGAGTAAATTTTTGGGCTCCAAACCTGCTGACTTTCTTATTCTCTTTACTGGAACTGGTTCATCCGAGCCAGCTTTTCGTTTGCCGAGAAGTCTCGCCCTGGTCAGAGGGCACTCCTCCGGTTCGTTGGCACGAACCAGGTTGACCATCGGGTCAAGCGGACTTTGGCCTCTCGTTCCCTGAGCCTGCCCAATCTCTTTTCCAGGGTGGCTGCAGGAAATTCTACTAAACTGGCAGTCTGAATGGAGGTGGTCAAACCCCAGACAATAAACACATGGGTGTGTGGGTCAGCCTTGCAAAGACTTCCCACAGACATCACAGTGTTGAAACCCAGTGGGCCCGGTTTTTCTTTGGGTTTCTCAGACATAATGCCAGCCTAACCAGAAAAACTTGCCGCTAAGCAGCAGTGCCAGGCAAGACACCCTTATCGGTTCCTAACACGTGTCACAGGTATTGGAAAAACCGTAATGAAATCCGTTTTTTAGAACCGATAAGAACGGAACCGACTCTAAAGTCTCAAGTTTAAAAACTTTAAGTTTTACCAAGCTGATCGGTTCAAAACCGAACCGATAAAACTTACAAGTTCCACACAGAATTAAAAATGAAATTACTTACGATACCACAGACAGAGCTTGAACCGATCGGTTTTGCGGTTAAAATAAAACTATTCTCGGTTGAATCGAACCAAGAAAACACTGTTTAAACCGAGAAATGAACCGAGCAGTAGGAGAAATCTCCGGAGCGACTGTTCAGTGAGGCGGAGTAAAGAATCTGACAGTTCAGGTTTGAAACTACGCAGACAGAGCTTCTCTTTAGAGCTCGTGCTCTAAGTTCCATTCATGGAATGGAGTTAACTCTTTCACCTCCGGAGCAGTTCTAATGGTGGGACAAACTGCAATTGTCATAATATAGCAAGACTTCATGTTGTTTGAACGCTAATAGGGGGTCTCAAGTGGAGAACC
Organism: Neoceratodus forsteri; assembly: GCA_016271365.2. Taxonomy (NCBI): domain Eukaryota; kingdom Metazoa; phylum Chordata; order Ceratodontiformes; family Ceratodontidae; genus Neoceratodus; species Neoceratodus forsteri. The sequence goes on from CM028129.1 coordinate 692,921,626, forward strand.
CCTTTAAGAAAAGTCTTAGAGACTTCCAACAGCATGAAGGTTCTGTCAGCATGGCAAGCGGAGATGGCCACCATGTGAACTTTCAGAGACGAATGACTGAGACCCAGATCAAAGAGATGGCGCATGTAGTCCAGAAGCCTCTCAACAGGGCAAGAGAATGGCTCGAAATCTTTGGAAGAGGCCCAAATAGAGAACCGTTTCCATTTCATGGCATAGGTAGATCTAGTGGAGGGCTTTCTGGCCTCCACCAGAATCTCAGCCGCAAGTGGGGAAACCCCGAATCGGGCTTGAGCTACGTCTGTAGGAGCCACGCATGCAACTGAAGGGATTTGAGGCCTGGATGGACCAGGGTCCCCTGATCCTGGGTCAGCAAAAGTTGTGACAGAGGAAGAGGAAGTTCCTCTGAATACTGCTGCAGAAGAGAGAACCAAATTTGCCTGGGCCAGAAAGGAGCGATTAGGATCATGCAAGCTCCTTCTGAGCTGAGTTTGTGTAAGACCCTCAGAATCAAGGGAATTGTGGGGAAGGCATAGACAAATCTGCCCTTCCAGCGTAGAGACAGAGCGTCTCTCCAAAAAATGCCTCGCCCTGGAGCAAGTGAGCAGAAGGTGGGAAGTTCTGCATTGTGAGAAGATGCAAACAGATCTACCAGAGGTGTTCCCCTGTGTAGGAAGATATCGTCTACCACCCCCGATCCAGTTCCCACTCGTGTGCCTGGGCAGACGACTGACTCAGGTAGTCTGTCAACGTGTTTTCGATCCCCAGAACATGAACCGCTGAGAGGTGAAGGTTGTGTTGCACTATCCAATCCCAAACCCGCATCGCCTCCCTGCAAAGAGGGTAGGAACGTGTTCCTCCTCGTTTGTTGATGTAACAGACTATGCACACATTGTCCGTCTGGACAGCCAGATGACTGGGAAGCAGATACAGATGCAGAACTTGTAGAGCACATAGCACGGCCCTGAGCTCAAGCAAGAGCCTGGACCAGGAGCCCTGGGTCCTGTGAGACCCCAGGTGGGCTCCCCAACCCTCTCCCGAGGTGTCTGTTGTCAACGTCTGGGAAGGGGGAGTGAGGCAGAAGGGAACACCTGGCAAAGGTTCTCCTGAACCATCCACCATTGCAAGTCCTGAACCATAGGGTTGGAGACCAGGACTTCTTGATCTAGGTCGTCCACCAATTGATCCCACTGAGACTGACGCATCCACTGAGAGATCCTTATGAGTAGCCGGGCACGAGGGACTGTCAGAATAGCAGCCGCCATGAGCCTGAGGAGGTGAAGAACTGACTTGGCGCTGACCCGCCTGCGACTAGACAACAGGCTTACATGAGCCTGGAGGGAGGCCACCCTGTCCAGTGGCAGGAATGCCATGCCGGAGGTCGTATCCAGGATCGCCCCGGTGAACTGGAGCCTCTGGGAAGGGTTCAAATGGGACTTGGCCTGGTTGATGGTAATACCCAGGCTAGTAAAAACCTGCAGGGTAAGGGAAAGGGAGCACAGGAGTTCCTCCCTAGATGAGGCCGCCATGAGCCAATCATCCAGGTAGGGGAAAACCTGTGCTCCCTGGGTATGCAGGTGGGCCGCTACCATGGAGAGGCATTTGGTGAACACTCGGGGTGCCGAAGAAAGACCAGATGGGAGGGCCTTGAACTGGTAGTGGTCCCCCTGAAACAAAAACCGAAGATATTTGCGGTGGGAATGGTGAATAGGGATATGCAGGTAGGCATCCTGCATGTCCAGAGTGCACAGCCTCTGTCCTGGCCAAAGTAAGGTCAGAAGGCTCTGCAAAGAGAGCATTCTGAACCGTTTGTACTCCACAAACAGATTCAGGGAGCTGAGGTCTAGAATAGGCCTCATGTCTCCCGAATTCTTCAGAGCCAGGAAGAAATGGGAGTAGTAACTTGTCCCCCGAAGGTGGGCTGGGACAGGCTCTATCACTGCCTTCAGCAGAAGGGATGATATTTCTTCCCGAACCACAAGATGATGTTCCGGGGAGTAAGACAACCTGGGGGTTCTGAGAGGTTTCTGTAGAAACTCGATTGAGTGTCCTTCTGCTATCAGTTGGAACACCCAAGTGTCTGAAGTGATCCTCTTCCAACCCGGTAGATGGAAGGAGAACCTCCCTCCTACTGGTTCCTCTGGAAGGTCCAGAGGCTGTGGGAGAGGGGAGGAGTCAGGAGGTGTCAGGCAGTGCCGCTTTTTCGGGTGGGGGTGGGGGGGTTGGCAGCCAGAGGGGCCCCATTTGTTGGCCCGCTTACCCTGAGGTTTCGCTTTAGGCCGAGAACGTCTGCGAAAAGGGCGGCGCTGACCCTGAGGGGGCCTGTACATAGAGTTAACAGACTTTAGAGCAGTACCCTTCTCTTGCAGATCGGTGATGATGTCCTTGACATACCCACTGAACAGCACTGAACCCCTGAAGGGCGCATCCTGTATAGCAGACTGCACCTCCAGGACCAAACCTGACACTCAGAGCCACGCAAGATGCCGCAAACCCACAGCGAAAGCTGAGCTCCAACCAGCAGTGTCTACTTCGTTGTACGTGGCACGAAGCATGTGCCGACTGGCCGAATGAACAGACCGGACCAGATCTGCCGCTTCCTGCTTAGTCTGAGACTCAGGAAGGGAGTCCAACTTTGCTTCCATCTCACTAAGGATCGCCTTCTGGTAATCCCCCATATAAGCAACATAATTAAGGGCCTTTCTTCCCAGAGTGGAAGAAGCATAGACCTTCTTCCCATACTGGTCCAGAAGACGGGATTCCTTAACAGGTGGTGATGAGTTAAGATGTTTAGGGTCAGCCATACGGCCGTAAGTGGCGTTAATCATGACTGAGTTGGCTTTGGGGTGTGTGTTCAGGGAATCAACACCCTCCGGAGCCTGGTATAGCCTAACCGCCTTTCTCGGAAGTGGGGCTAATGCCGATGATTGCTTCCAAATAGTGGAAATGAGGTCTGCATGAGGCTCAATCCAGGGTGAAATCAGTGTTGGAGCAGTTTCGGGCAGATCCAGATGAGCAGCGAGTTGCTTCTGCTGTGGATCTGGCTCCAAAGATTGCCACTGGTGAACTGCCTGGATCTTACGCAGCAACTCCAGAAAGGAAGGATCTTCTGGAGGGCACTTCAGAGGAGTCCTGGGCTGGTCTGGAGTGCGTGGCTTGTCATCTGGATCGGAGCACCCGTTGGAATCATCCGAGGTCTCCAAAGAGGGAGACCCTTCCTGGCGCGGGGGAGGAACAGACCCCTTGGGCAACCCTCGGGGAAGCGTGTTGGGGAAGCGGGGGAAGGGAGCCTCTTACCTCCGATGACGGGAGTCCGGATCCGGTCCGGCGTCGGAAGGCGGCTCTCCACCTCCCTGGAGAGTTGAGCCTTGGCCTCTGCCCACCAGGAAGCCAGAGTCTCCTTCAGGTCCACCGGCGGCTGCGAGGGCGGTGGAGGAGAAGGAGGTGGGAAATACAGATAGTGGGGATATCCGTATGGCGAGTATCCGAAACCCGACAGCAGGAAGCCCGGCGTCTGGTACTGGGGCACCAAGTACTGCGGCGCAGTATACTGTGGTCCCGGGTAGGACGGCGTCGGATAAGATGGGGTCGGTTACCCGAACACCAGGGTTTGACCGAGCAGAAGGCCCTGAGAGCGAGAAGCGGCGGCCCGCAGAAGGAGGTCCGGGCGAGGGATGGCGCCCCGCAAGGGAATGTCATCCAGCATCGGGTAGGCCGGTGTTGGAGCCGACGTCCAAGGGTCTGACGTCAGGTCATCCTGCCCAGCAGGAGGGAGACTTGATGGTAGCATACCGGCTTCCTCGATGTCGCCCGGGGAAGGAGGACTAAAATCCCATGGGTCCAACAAGGGAGACACTGGAGCCTTGAAATGCAATGACGAACACTGTGGTGAGCCACGGACGACGGACTAATCCATATGGTCTGGCGTCGGCTCTAACTCTGTGAGTCCATCAGAGGAGCCGACATCCGCCTTACGGGCGGGGTCCGGGCAGGCATTGGAGGAGCCGGCGTCCGACTAATCAGACCCAATGCAGGCTGCGAGGGAGAAGCAGCCCTCGCGGCCGCTTTAGAGGCTGTGAGCTGCCCCGAAGGGTCGGGCGTCTTATCGGCCTTGCCCGTGCGAACATCAGAGGGTCATCTCGCTTACCGAGCAGCCGAATCCAGAACCAGAAGGTTTACGCAATGGCGGGCTTCCGGAAGCAGCTGCCTCCTTTGACCCAGAGATTCTGAGGGGCCCCTGAGTGTGAGCCCAACTGGAGGGTCGATGTCGCCTTGGAAGCCTCCAAGACGGCCATCGCGGAACGGTCTCCCGGAAGGGACGTTACTTCAGCATTGCAACTCCGGCTGAAGTCGCGGTGACCGTGGAAGAGGAGTCCTGGCCCCGATGCTTCTCTTTATTTTTGCGGTGACCCTCAGGGAAAGTAGAGGCCTGCCGAAGCTTCTTCAGCTCCTTCTCCATGGAGGACATTTTCTTTTTCAAAATGTGGGCCTCCAGGGACTGCTGCCTCAGTTTGCGGGTGACGGCGTTGAACTGTTGGCACTTCTCCACGGGGTGATCCAGACCTAGGCAGAAGAGGCACTGGGAGTGTCCATCCTTGTGCGGCAGCTGGGCGCCGCAGGAATCGCACTTGTTCTTGTGCTCGAAAGGAGTAGGGAATGACATACATGGCAGATGCTGAAGAAAATCTGATGAGAATTTCGAACAAATTTGAGAAAAAATAACGGTAATAATACCGACAATTTACTGACGAAGCAGTGAACTTAACCGCGAGGCGCTTTCATGAGCTAATGGCAGGAAGAACTGGAAGGTGGGTGTGGGGGACCGCCACTTTATACTGATGTCGTCTGACGCCGGTCACCTGACATGGGGGCGGTCCCCTGCCAGGGACTGCAAGCTAGAAATTTTTCCGTGGGGTCCTGACGTCTGCCAGCTTTAGTCTGTATGTAATTACCCACTGTAAGAGCCCTCTCCAAGTAAGATCTTGTGTTCTGACTCACCACGGAACAACTTCTGCTGCTCTGAGGCCCTGTCTCTCAGAGGAAAAAGGGGTTTGACAGAGAGGCAAACAGACTGGGCTGCCGCCTGGGTCTGGGAAAATCTGTGAAATTGAGAGTATCCCTCTCCAACGATCCTGATGACCCATATGTCCGCTGGACTGGATCTCCACTAGTTAGAAAACCAAATTAGATGCCCCCCACAACCACCAAGAGATGTCCACCTCAGGCAGCTGAGGTGGGACCTGGGCCAGATCCAAGAGGATGGTGCTGGGTGTTTTCGGACCCTGTACCCTCTGCTGCGATTTTTTTTTTTTGCAGTTGAGGAGTTGATTCCTGACAGAGTCTTCCAGGCCTATACCTTGAAAGGACTGCCTGTTACGAGAATGACGACAGTGCCGTCCCTCTGAGGGGCAACAGGAGTCTGAGCACCTTCCAGAGCTCAATCTGAGCGCTGAACCAATAAGCACTGCCAAGGAGATGTTAATCACCTGCTGCCAATGGCAGCCACCCTAAGGGAAGTGTCATAGGGGTCTATAAAAGCTTTTACTTGATTACTGGGCTATATGCCCCTAGCAATGGAACAGTAGAGTCTGGGAGGCTCTCGACCATTAAATTTAGTTTATTCCACAGGGTGTACTTGTACTGAGGACTGTAGGAATTCCAGACGCAGAAGTCTACTTTGGTCCACAGTTTGAGATGTTAAGGTGGACCCCATATCCCTGAGGAAAAACTGAAAAGAAGATCTTTCATCACAGGCTCTGCTGATACAGAAGGCTTGCATTCCAGCCCCTAAAATGAGTCATCCGCAGCATCTCGGACAAAGTAAGACAGGGAGAGACTCATCCAGATCCACTTCTACCCCAGAAGAGCCTCTAAAAGGCAGGTCTGGACCAGAATCACAAGAGGCGCCACCACCCAGAATGGTGTCGAGGAGTTTGGCGCCATTCATGGCGCCGGCACCATATGTGGTGCTAGCGCCACACACGGTATCAGGCATACTGGCCACAGACCTAAAGAAAAAAGGGGGAGAAGGAAAGCGGTACCCATGCCGGCCCCTGCAGAAGAAAGGTGAGGGGGATAGGCATGGGGGTCGATGGCACTGGCACCAGAGAAGGCACTGGTCACATACTTCCCGCCCAACTCCGCCATGGCCCAGTGGCTCCGAGGCCCCAGAACCAGGTCCACTGACCAAATCAGCTAGGCAGACGTCGTACCCAGCACGACAGGAAAGACTGGCAAGGAGAGGACTCTGAGGCATCTGTACTTGTCGAGCAGAGAATGAAATCTGAAGCGTTAGATCATTGGCAGTTCATGAGGGCAGCATTTGAAATGTGGCACGAGCCAATGATGAATCCATCATTAGCATACATTCCATCTCAGGGCAGTTCTACATTATCTTACAGGCTGACTGCAAGAGTTAGGAATATTGAAGAATTCCTAGGGTGAGAAACATGGGATTTCAATGGATTCCATGAAATTAAAGCAGGGTGTTACATTACATGCTTCAATAAGATCTGAGCTTATATGGCATACTGTTATCCATCCTGCTAGTAATACTGTTTGCCTCAAAAAGAAAATAGCCACCGTAGAATAAAAAAACACATAAAGAAAGAAAATAAAATTATCCCAAAGGGGGGAAGGTTAGTGTGACCTGAAGAGTGTAAATCCTCCTGGTTTGGAATGGAGTAACGGGGAGGGGGGGGTAGCCAACTAAATGAGGTATCACAAGGTCTGGGACAGAAAAACGAATCGGTAAGGGTAGGCAAGATGGGGGAAGAGGGGAGGGAGCTAGCCCAATCCCCACTCACCCCCATGCTGCCACACCTCTCACTGATCTTACTGGATGACCATTCTATTCTTGCTGGGCCAAGATGCCTAGAGTTGTTTTACCTTCTTTATTTGCTTGAAAATGAAAAAAGGGGAGCCAACGACTAATACATTTGGTTTTCTGTAATCTCAACTTGGCTGTAATCCTTTCCATCTTTTGAATTCTCAAGCAGTTTCCGAACCATGTTTCCGCAGAGGGAGGGGCCAGGAAGAGCCATGCCTAGGTTAAAGCTTTGTTGGCTGCAGCCACTAGTATATTAGATAGATATATGAGAGCTTTACTCTTCATGGCCCTGGGTGAAATGCCCAAGATACAGTTCTGGAAGTGTATTGAATGGTAAATTTCCAGTACCTTCGCAGTTTCTGATGTCACTCATCCCTAAAATTATTTTATTAAAGGACAGGTCCAAAATATATGGGCATGAGTAACCCGTTCCCCACATCGCCTCCAACAGAGGTCGAACGGGTGGGCCCCATACTGTTTGGAAAGGATGGGCATACGAAAGTACCTTAATACTATTTGTCACCAGAACTCTATACACATGGGGGAGGCCACTGTGGAATGAATTCCCTTCCACACAGCTGCCCAGTCCTGGTCAGCAAGCACCAGACCTGCTTCACTCTGCCACTTCTGCTTAATATACTCTAGTTGGTCAGGTTCCAAATCACATAAAGCTTTATAAAGTATGCATGTATATATCTTGGGATTGCCTGCCAGTATTTATTATTCATCAATTTTTATATAAAAACATTGACAAAAATAAATAAAAAACTGCTCTCTACCAGCACATGGAGTAAGAAACTCAAAGCTGCTTTGAATGCTGGTCCCCCCCACAGCAGTACAACACATTGCCACTGGGCCACCATTTAATTACTTTTCAAGGCTAAGACAGTAATCTTTTCACAATTACACAGTAATGCACAGTTGTCTCAACAGCAAATGCACTTACTTAAAGAATGCAATGAGAAGATTAACCATAAGAATATACTGTACAAAGAGGTAGACTGCCTGCAGGAATGGGGTCAACCATGTTCCTGTGCCACAAAGTTCCTTAATAGAATCTTCACTGTTGTTTGCACAAACTATGAGAAAAGAGCAACACAATTAGAATCATGTACAACTCCCAGTTTGGAACACTAATAAGAGATCTTTAATACTTTACTGACCCTCTTCCTTCCCCATTGGTTGCTTGCTTCTAGCCTTCCCACATATGCCCCCTACTTCACAACAACTGCTAAGGCAAAGCAAGGCAATTTAATTTGAATGGTGCTCTTCTCAAAGGTTCAATGTGCCTTACAATGTTAAAAACACACAAATACAGGAGATAAAGACACTGCCCCAAATACATGTCCAAAGGAAAAATAAAATAATAAATAGATCACAGCTAAAATGTCCTTTTTTCTGGGTATGCTTGGCTAAACAGAAAAGTTTTCAGTGAAGCACAGACTGCCATGGTGTGGGCAGAACGAATGCCCGGGGGAAAGACAGTTCCATAACATGGAACAGCAACCCAGAAAAAAAAGTTACTCACTTGTAACTCTAGCTCTAGGAATAGTATATGGTGTACATCCACACTTCTGGCAGAGTCCTTTCCCTTTAAGATTCAGCCTGAAGGTCTTCAAGCTGGCTCCTCCCACCCACCTGGGTGGCAACTCCCTCTGCACCACATGTTGGAAGTAAGATCAGGTGTGCCACTTGCCAAGGGAGGTCAGGTGCGTAGTGTGGATGTACACCATATACCACACTCCTAGAAAATACAGTTGCGTACTTACCGTAACAGTAGATCTTCGAGGGGCATTTCTTGCAGCAGGTAATACACGTGGGTCGTCACCAGAGGGTGCTCTTGTGCACAGCAGCTTTCTTCCAGCAATCTTTTCCAGGGGCCACTCACACATGACATCATCCTGCACCTATATAAGAGTGGGCAGAGCCAGGCATCCTCAGTTCCCAAACGGATTCAGCTCGCTAAGCGAGGACCGAGGGAGAGTAGAGTTACGTTAGCTATCCTTTCATGTAAGTATCTATATTGTGTGTGTGTGTGTGCGTACATATATATATATATATACACACACACATATATGTATGTAATAGACAACCCACTCTTAGGTGTGCGGTTGTGCTCTGATATACGCACATCTTGGTGAGCATCAACCATCCAAGGCATGCGTATATCAGAGCGTGACCACACATTCTAGAGTGGGTTATCTTTTTTGTTGGGGGGGGGGGTGTTAAAAGTGCAGGTGTGCGGTCGGGCTCTGATATATGCATGGTCATGTGATGATTGTCCACTAGATGAGCTACTTTTTTCTACCCATTTTATAAATATATATGTATAGATAGATAGATATTTGGATCAGAAGTTGTTCTGTTAGAGAAGGAGGGGGATGGAGGGAGGGAGTGCACCTGCTGCAAGAGATACCCCTCGAAGATCTAACGTTACGGTAAGTATGCAACTATACTATCTTCCACAGGGATAATCTCTTGCAGCAGGTGATGACTCCCAAGCAGTAAACCCAGGAAGGGTGGAGAAGTTATGAGAGGAGGCTTCGAAGGACAGCGCGGCCAAAGGCTATCCTACGGCGAGAAGCACAGTCTAAATTGTAGTGCTTCGTGAAGGTATGTATTGTGAACCATATTGCTGCATTGCAGATATCCGAGACAGACACCCCTTTGTAGCAGACCACTGTAGTAGCCATGGCTTGGGTAGAATGGGCTTGGACAGGTCCTGGTAAGGGTTTGTTATATTTCGTATAACAAAAGGTTATACAATGTGCCAACCAGTTGAAGAGGGTCTATTTAGCGACCGGAAAGCCTTCCCTGGTTGGGGCAAAGGTAACAAAAAGCTGAGGAGTCTTCCTGAAAGATTTGGTACGATTTAGATAATATGTCAAGATGTGTGGAACATCTAGAGTGTGTAGGAGGTACTCTCCTGAATTAGAATGCTCAGGGAAGTAGACTGGCAGTTCTATAGACTGATTTAACATGTGCTCCGAGACCAACTTGAGTAAAAATGAGGGACTGGCACGAAGAGACACTGTCTTTATAGAAGATTAAGTAAGGTTCTCTACACATTAGGGCATAGAAACAGAGAAGTTGACGGCAGATAAGGACCGCAAGGCCCATCCAGTCTGCCCAATATTTCTACCTTATGAATGTGCTATAGTCCTGTACTCGGTCAATGGCCTATCAATTCATACTCATCTGTACTGCTCCCTTATGCCCATCCCATGCCTGTATGAAGCCCTGCACTGTATTCATATCCAACACTTCCTAAGGTAGGCCGTTCCATGCATCCACCACCCTTTCTGTGAAAAAGAACATTCTCACACTGCCCCTTAATCGGCCTCCCTCTAATCTCATGCTGTGTCCTCTTGTCCTGCTATTTTTCTTATACTGAAACATGTTAGACTCTTTTACCTTGTTAATGCCCTTAAGATGTTTGAATGTTTCAATCATATCACCTCTCTCCCTCCTTTGCTCTACGGTATACATATTGAGCGCCATTAATCTGTCCTCATATGTTTTCTGATGCAGTCCCTGCACCATTTTGGTTGCCCCTCTCTGGACTGCCTCCATTTTGTTAACGTCCTTGTGCAGGTGCGGCCTCCAGTACTGCATGCAGTACTCCAGATGGGGCCTCACCAGTGTCTTGTAAAGAGGGATTATTACCTCCCTCTTACGACTTGCAATACCCCTACTAATGCACCCCAGCATCCCTCTAGCCTTACCTACTGCTTTAGTGGTCTGCTTGGATGATTTCAGGTCATCTGTGATAATGATGTCCAAGTCACTTTCTTCTCTTGTGATTGCCAGCAACTTTCCTCCCAACCTACAGGTGGCTTCAGGGTTCCTCTTCCCTATGTGCATGATCTTGTACTTCTTTGCGTTAACCCCCATTTGCCACTCTTCCAACCATTTTGCCACTTTATCCAGATCTCTTCTCATTCTGCCCACCCCATCTGGATCATATACTATGTTGCAGATCTTCGTGTCATCTGCAAACAGAGAAACCTTACCCTCCAGTCTGTCTGCAATGTCACTGATGAAGATATTGATGAGGACTGGTCCCAGGACTGATCCCTGAGGTACCCCACTTGTGACTTGCATCTCTTTTGACTGTATATCATTTACCACCACACATGGTTTTCTGCCCACCAACCAGTTTGCCACCCAGTTGACCAACTTCGGACCGACCCCGAGCCTACCCAGCTTATTAATCTTCTATGTGGAACAGTATCGAAAGCTTTGCTGAAGTCAAGGTAGGCGACATCAACTGCTCCCCTTTGGTCCACCACTCTGGTTACCCAGTCAAAGAAATCTATGAGATTAATTTGACAAGACCTTCCTGTTATAATCCCATGCTGTCTTGGATCCTGTGCTCCTATGGATTCCAGGTGTTGCACTATCCTTTCCTTAAGGAGTGCCTCCATAATCTTGCCCATTACTGATGTAAGACTGACTGGTCTGTAGTTCCCTGCCTCCTCCCTGCTACAACTCTTGTGGAGTGGGATCACATGAGCCCTTCTCCAATCTTCTGGGACCTCTCTTGTGCTAAGAGACTCACAAAAAGTTCTGATAATGGCTCTGCTAGTTCCACCCTTAGCTCCTTTAGTACCCTGGATGTATGCCATCAGGTCCCATTGCCTTGTCCACCTGAGCTTTGCGAGCTCTTGTAGGACCCTTTCTTTTGTGAAGGGACTAGTGCACACCTCCCTCCCCGTGTCCATGGTGCTGAGCTGTGGGCCCTGCCCTACCTTCTCCTCAGTAAATACTGAGCAGAAGTATCTATTTAGGATAGATCCTTTTCCTTGGTCCTCCTCCACACACTCCCCCATATCCCCTTTGATCTTAGTAATACCCCCTCTGGACTTTCTCCTTTCACTAATGTATCTATAGAAAGTCTTGTCCCCTTCTCTTACTGTTCGTGCTAGTGTTTCCTAGCTTTGGGCCTTTGCCTGCCTTACTGCCTTCCCTGCTTCCCTTAGGGAAGTTTGATATGCCTCCCTATCTTTGTCCCGATGCGTTCCCTTATATTTCCTGAAGGCGAGCCTTTTGGCTCTGACCTGTTCTGCTACTGTTTTTGAGAACCTGAGTGGTTTCCTCCTTCTTCTGCTGTTGCTTTTCTCTCTAACACAATGGGATGTTGCTTCAAGTATTGCATCCTTAATGCTTGCCCACTTTGTCTGTACCCCTTCACCTGTATTTCTTCTTGCCAGGGCTAGCTTAACTCTGTTGGCCATCTTATCAAAGTCAGCCTCTCTGAAGTCCCACACTTTTGGCTCGGGAATGGGATGATTTAGTCCTAGTGGCCAATTTGAACCATACCATGTGATGGTCACTGGTCCCCAGGTGACCTTCTACCTGGAGATCTGTGATCCTTTCCCCGTTAGTCCATACTAGATCTAGGACAGCCCTGTCTCTTGTGGATTGTTCTACCAGTTGTTTGAGGCCCTCCCCCTGCAGGGAATCCACTATGTGTCTAGTTCTGGTGGATGTTCCTGCTGGTATTGACCAATCTGTATCTGGCATGTTGAAGTCTCCCATTATCAGAACCTCCCATTTAGCTGTCATGTTTTGTATATCTTCTAACAGTAATGTGTCTATGTCCTTCCCCTGGTCTGGAGGCCTGTGGACAACCACTGTTAGTATGGCTGTCCCATTTCCTGTTTCCAGAATGACCCACAGTTCTTCTGTCTCCTTATGTGTATTCTAAATTTCTGTAGCTCTGATATTTTCATTGACATAAAGGGCCACCCCCCCCCCCTTTTTTTGTGCACCTTGGCCTCTTCTGAACGGTACACAGCCGGGTACTGAAGTCTCCCAAGTGTGGCTACTGGTGAACCATGTCTCACTTATTTCTACTATGTCTAATTTAGCCTCCGTCATTGTTGCCTGCAGGTCTGGGATCTTGTTTCCCAGACTGTGAGCATTTGCGTACATGGTTTTCCATTGGCCAGATTTCGGTGTGTTCGTTGTTGGGTGAGGTCCAGCATTTGCCCTGTGTGTCGTATGGGGAGCAGGACCTTTTTCCTTACGTGGTGTTGCAAATGAACTACAAACATGCTGAACTCCTGTTTGATCACTAGCTGAGGAGGAAGGGGTGTTCTTCCCGTTTGATGTTATCAGGTGCTGCACCCCTCTCCTCACTTGCTAGTTTAAATATTCTGCAAAGACGTCAAACTTCTGTCCCAATGCAGTGACTCCCTCCTTAGTCAGATGCAGTCCATCGAATTTAAAGAACTTTCGCTAGGTATGGGCCGCTGACGTTCGAAAGCTCATCAGTGCATCTGTTTTCTGACATCTCCTATGCTACTCGGCTAAGGAAAAAACAAATCTGATGGTGTTAGAATAAAGCTCAGAGAAATGAATATCCCTCACACTGTCCAGTTCCCTGCAAAGCTGTGAATCATCCAGGATAGTAAAATATATATTTTCACAGACCCAACTGATGCGGGGAAATGAGCAGCAAAGATGGCGGCCACCATGAAAGCCACAAGGGAGCTGACGCTGGAAGAAGGAGATGAAGATACCTAAATAGACTTTTAGGCCATTTAAAATTATTTGCTACCTTTCTGCGGATGGGATACAAGAAAAAATTACTCACCTTAGTAATTGTGTTTCTTCTAATGGAGCCTTGCTGTATTCTGACATTATGCAGTTAGGCCCAGCACTTGAACTGCTCCGGAGAGGAAAAAGTTAACTCTATGCCAGAGCATAGAACGTTGAGCTCGAGCTCGGTTCAGACCTCTGTCTCCTGCACTTTCAAGTGTAACCGTCAGGTTCTTATGAGCTAATCCTAACTAACTACATCTGTAAGGCAGAAATTGTAAAACTACTAGCTAAAAAGCAACCAAATGTTTTGGGTCCCCAAAAGACTCAAGTCGAGAACTCCAAAACAAAAACTAGGTAGTGAACAAACATAACTATAAAAAACAACATAACATAACCACTCCCTTCTCTATATAGGAGTGCTAAGCCCTGAGGTGCAACACTGCACCTGCCGCCCACTTCCCAAAAACAGGATCTGAGAGGGAGGCGAAGTAGAATACAGCAAGACTCCATTAGAAGAAACACAATTACTAAGGTGAGTAATTTTTCTTTAAACAACATAAAGTCTAGCTGTATTCTGACATAATGCAGATTACCAAGCAGTACCTCCATGGAGGAGGGACGAGCTTATTTTGGGAATAGGCTCTGCAGTACTGCTGTACCAAACCTAGCATCACTCCTAGCTTGGATATCCAGGGAGTAATGCTTGGTGAATGTATGGACTGTTTTCCTGGTGGCTGCTTTGCAAATCTCTAATAATGGTATATCTCTTGTAGCAGCCAGAGAAGCAGCTATACCTCTAGTCGAATGAGCCCTCAGGCCTGAAGAGGGTATTTTGCCTAGCTTCTCATAGCATAATTGTATACAAGAGACAATCCACCTGGCAACAGTCCTCTTAGTAGTAGGTTTGCCCTTTCCCACTTCCCTGTAAGTGAGAAAAAACAGAGGACAGTCAAACCTAAGAGCCTTAGTGCACTCAATGTAATGGCTAAGTGTCCTCAACATCCAAGCTGTGTAATCTTCTCTCCCCTGAAGAAGAATGATCAGTGAAGAAGACAGGAAGAGACATGGACTGGTTCAGATGAAAATTTGAAACCACTTTGGGTAAGAACCTCCTGTTAGTTCTATGGACCACCTTATTTCTATGAAATGAGATAAATTCAGGCTCCACTGACAGAACTTGTAATTCACTGATATACCTGTCAGAGGTAATAGCTACCAGAAACACAGCTTCCAAGTCAAGTACTTAAGGTCTGCTGAGGCCAAAGGCTCAAAAGGGGGTTGCATAAGCTGAGCAATGCAAATATTAAAGATCCCAAGCAGGAGTAGGATCCTTAAAGGGGGGATTGGTATGCAGCAATCCTTTAAAGTTTTACAGAAAAAAGTATGAGATGCCAGTGAGGAAACCCTTCTCACTGACAGAAATGCAGAAACAGCTGCCAAGTGTACTTTCAGGCTAGCTAGTCTGAGGCCTAAGCCATTAAGATGAACCATATAATACAGAACTGCAGCCAAATCAGCAGTATCTTTTATTTATTTATTTAGTTTTTGTTGACCGGGTAAGTGCACTAGACAAATCCTGCCTATTTTCAGGCACGACCCGGGGGAGGGGGATACAGATGAATGCCAACTGACCTTGAATCAGATTAAGCTGTTGGTGGTATTTTTAGTGAATGAGGGAAATTTGGCCAGGACACCGGGGAAATTCTCCTGCTCTTTTCGATAAGTGCCATGGGATCTTTAACATCCACCTGAACTACCACCAATCCAGGCAGATGGGACCTCGGTTTAACGTCTCATCCGAAAGATGGCACCTCAGAAGTGCAGCACCCCTCTCAAGCTGCACTACAGTGTCAGTACTGGGATATTAACCCAAGTGCCAGATGTGGGAACTGAACCCACAGCCCTCTGATCTCCCGGCCTCAGAGGCGAGTGTGCTACCTACTGAGCCACTGACACTGCTGAAATCTGGAGACATCTGCTTATTGGAACACCAAATGCTGAATCTTTTCCATTTGGAATTATAGTTTTTTCTAGTGGCAGTTTCTGAGAGGCTTTCAGAATATCCAGAACCCCCTGAGACAGATGCATGCTTGCATATTCTAACTCTTTAAGAAGCACGCCTTGAGGTTGAGACCCCGAAGGTTGGGGTACCAAATCTTCCCTTGAAAGGAGGTTAACAGATTGTGATTCTTGGGAAGAGATAGGGGAAGATGGACTGCTAGGGACAGCAAGAGAGGATACCAAGGCTGCCTGGCCCAGTCTGGAGCAATCAGGCTCACTTTGCAAGATTGTAACCTTATCTTGACCAGAACTTTGAATGGTAGAGGAAAGGGAGGAAAGGCATACAGAAATTTCCCCTCCCAATCCAGAAGTAGAGCATCCAGAGGGACTGAGCCCAAGATTGGGGGGCTGCAACAGAAGAGAGGAAGTTGGTGATTGTCTGGGGCTGCAAACAGATCTATTTCTGGAGTGCCCCATCTTAAAAGAGAAATCACTTTTAACACTAGGGGATCCAGGGACCATTCATGGTGGCCCTGAGATACCCTGCTCAGAGCATCTGCTAGCACATTGTCCTTCCCTGGAAGGTGGACTGCCACCAGAGATGTCTACAGAGAATAAGCCAGAGACCATAATGTCATAGCTTCCATGCACAAGGCTGTAGACTGAGTGCCTCCCTGCTTGTTGATGTACCACATGGTGGTGGTGTTGTCTGTCCTGACCTGAACCACCTTGTTCTGTACCGAGTCCAAGAAAGCTTGTAGAGCCAGGTACACTGCCCTGAGCTCCAGAAGATTGATATGAAGGATAGACTCCTGAGGAGACCACACTCCCTGTGCTGTGAGAGCTCCCAAGTGAGCTCCCCACCCCAGGAGAGAGGCATCTGTGGTCAGTACCACCGAATGAGTCTGGGTGATGAATGGGACTCCTTGTCTGAGGTTGTCCTGATCCAACCACCATTGGAGAGCCTGGATCACAGTCAGAGTCAATGGAACCAGTTTGGTTAGAGGATCTTTTTTCTGAGACCAAAAAGCCCTCAAGTGGAACTGGATGTCCCTCATCTGAAATCTGGCCCATTGAACCACTGCAGTGGAAGCTGCCATGTGGCCCAGGAGCTGAAGAAAATGCCTTGCTGGGCGAGACACCAGAAGGTGAAAAGAAGAAGCCAGATCTGTAAGGGCCTTTATCTTTGCCAAGGGAAGAAAAGACTTTGCTTGGACAGGGTCCAACTCGACCCCATGAAGGTCAGGAGTTGCACTGGTTCGAGAGTTCACTTTGGAAGATTGATGAGGAAACACAGAGAAGTGAGCAATTGTTGGGTCACTTGCAGGTTTGACTTGACTTGGTCTAGAGACTGCCCCACAATGAGCCAGTCGTCCAGGTATGGAAATATGGAACTGTTTTGTCTCCTTAGAAAGGCTACTACTACTGCTAGGCATTTTGTGAACACCCTTGATGCTGATGTTAGTCCGAAGGGCATTGCTCTGAACTGATAATGGCCTGAAGGTAATTCGAACCTGAGGTACTTTCTGTGGGAGCACCTGATAGGAATGTGAAAGTAGGCATCACTGAGGTCCAGGGAGGCTAACCAATCTCCTGGCCTCAGAGAGGGAAGAATTACTCCCAGAGTCACCATTCTTAATTTTGATTTGACTAGGTGTTGGTTAAGTATCTTAGGTCTAGGATGGGCCACCACTCCCCTGTCTTTTTTGGGGTAAGGAAGTATCTGGAGTACAGACCTTTGCCCCTGTGTACAGTAGGAACTCTCTCGATGGCTCTGAGAGCCAACAGAGAGGAATGAGAATTACGTACCTACCGTAATTCTTGATCTTCTTGGACGAGTCTCCACCACTCATTCACACTATTGGGATCTGCACTGGAGGCACTAGGACCCAGAGGGAGCAAACTTTTTTTGCTGGAGGGCCGGCGCCAGAGATGGACTTACGTCCAGGAAGATAACCTCTGCCTCTAGGGCAATGGTTTCAGAGGTGTGCGCAGGTGGAAAAGACCTGACTCTGCTTTGGGAATTTTTTAACGCAGTGAACCAGTCCCTGGCTTACTATCTCCAGGACCCACTTGTCTGAGGTAACAGACTTCCAGGCCTGGAAGTAGTAAGCCAGCCTGCCTCCTACTGGAAAAGGGGAGTCAACCTGGGCTGACACATCAAGGTGTCTGCTTAGCAGAAGCCTTGGACTGAGAGGAGGATGCAGCCTGCTCATCCCCCTTCAACCTCTCCCTCTGAAGAACCCTCTTTGAGGAAAAGGAGAGGAGACCTGTGCCTGGTAGAAAGGCCTGTGAAAAGGTCTGCCCCTAGAGTGCTGCTTTTGAGGACTTGCCTGCCTTTCCTTGGCCTGTACACTCCTGTAGGTGGTCCTGTACTTGTCCATTTTTTTCAAATAATTCTCTGTCTGCTCCCCAAACAGAGAATTATCCACCACAGGGAAATCCATGGCCTTAGCTTGGGTGTCCTGTGAAAGACTAGTACATCTGAGCCAAGCCAATCTCTGAAGAGACACAGATGTAGACATGACTCGTAATGATACATCATTAGAGTCTAAAGCAGCATGAAATTGGATCTTAGATGCCTCTATCCCATCAGCAGCCACCTCCTCCAGCTCCTTGGCTAGCTGGGGGAAAGCCTGTTTAGCCAGTTCCAGAACAGTATCCCATATGGACTTCTGGTATCTGGCTGTGTAGGCCATGTAGTTAGCCTGCCTGAGTCCCAAGGAGGATGCCCAGTACCATTTTTTAGCCATGGCATCCAGCTTGCTTGAGTCTTTATCTGGGGGGTGAGAAGCCAAGGGTATGTTGGCCTTATCACAGGCTGCAGCCTGCACAACCCCAACATGGCTGCATTACTGGTACAAGAACTTCGTACCTGAGCTTGACAGCATGTACCTCCTGTCCATTCGTTTGTCCAAAGGAGATAAAGAATTTGGTGTTTTAAGAAGTTTTTGTGTCCGTTTCACCAGGGATTTATGGAGAGGAATAGACCATCTTTTTGAATCTGGGATGTCCATCATTTCCACAAAGTCAGGCTCCTCTTGTTTCTTAGACCCCGATAGTCGGAAGGCGGGTTTATTGGCAGGATCACCCTCGGGACTATGTCTTGGGGGTGTGACGCTAACTACCTCAGACCAGGTGCAAAACCTGGGCGTTATTATTGACGATGGTTTGATCCTTAAATCCCAAGTGTCGGCTGTCGTCAAAACCTCTTTTTATCATCTGAAGAATATCGCCCGGGTGAAACACCTAGACCCTCCCAAAGATCTTTCTACATTGTTCCATGCCTTCGTTACCTCTCGCCTTGATTACTGCAATGCCCTATACCTAGGGCTACCAGGAGTTGACCTCTGCCACCTTCAGCTAGTGCAGAATGCGGCAGCCAGGCTATTGAATGGTACAGTCAGAACCAGTCATATAACACCTGTGCTCCGCAGACTGCACTGGCTCCCAGTGCAGTGGAGGATCGCCTTCAAGGTCGGTTTACTGACCTATAAAGCCCGACACAAGCAGGGACCTAGCTACTTGCAAGATCTCCTTCATCCCTTCTGTCCCCTCTGCCCTCTCCGATCCACCAGCGAGGGATTGTTAGATATTCCCAGGGTTCATTTAAAGACATCTGGAGCCCGCCCTTTTAGTTTTGTGGCCCCGACCCTGTGGAATTCGCTACCTCGTCGGATAAGAGATTGCCTGACTGTCCAGGAGTTTAAAAGTGCACTCAAGACCTATTTGTTTAAGTCTGCATATGGTGATTTTAGTGAGTATTAACTTATAATGGATGTATATAAAAGGGTTTATTTAAATCAGTAATTATGTTGTATGTTTTTATTAATCATGGTATGTACAGGCACCTTTGTTGAAGAAATGTGCCTTTTATAAATAAATTACTTACTTACTCAGAAACTTCAACCAAAGGGAGCTGGAGGGTTTCTGCCACTTTTTTGTAAAACAGAAAGTGGCATGAGGACTCAGAAAGCCTAGGAGGGGAAACACTAGAAGGCCTGTCTGGGGCGATGTCCGGTTCTATGGGCTCATCCAGACCTTCCATACCATCATCATCGCCGTCATCGTAGTCTTCACCCCCCATCCAGATCCGGTTCATAATACTCTTCCAGACAATAGTTTGGAACCGGAGGAAATGACTGAACCGAGCGCCTACCGAGAGGTGCCGGATCGGTCGGAACCAAACGGAGCAATTCAACAATACTAATCGCCCTGGCAATTTCTTTGGCTGTTGGACGATGTGGTTCTGAATCTGAACCGGCCTATTTCTCCTTTCTCTACTTCTTAGCTGAAACCGGCCCCTCAGGATCGGCTCTCCTTTTGCCCGAGGGCGTATCACCCAGGTCAGAGGACACTCCCTCAGGTTCAGTTAGAACTGAAAAGGGCTGGCCGTCCTGGTCAGCGGACTTCTCGGCCTCCTTTTCCCTAATCCTGCCCAATCTCTTCTCCAGGGTGGCCTGAAGAAAATTTTTACATATTTGGCAGTCTGAATCGAGGTGGTCAAACCCCAGACAGTAAACACAGGTGGTGTGGGGATCAGCCTTAGCAAAGGTCTCCCCACACTCACTGCAGTGCTGAAACCCAATGGGCCCAGTTTTTCTTTTGGGTTTCTCAGACGCAGCCATTCTAACACTTACCCTTTATTTGGCTTAAGCGAGGCAAGACCCCCTTATCTGTTCCTAACCGTGTTATGGGTATTGGAAAAAAACATCTGAAATACGTTTTTTTTTTAGAACCGATAAGGACCGGTACCTCACACTAAACTGTAAGTAAAATTAAAGCAAAACCAGACAATCGGTTCCAACCTAACCGATTAAAAACCTTTTTACAATTTCCACACACAGAAACAACACTCAGTGCACTACCTAAGCACTTACTGTACCGCAGACAGGGATCTGAACGGAAGTAAAATAAAGAAAATGCGGTATAAAATTGACATTTTGCTGTTACCGAACCAAAAGCGATGGAGAGATCTCCGGAGCGACTGTTCAGTTAGGCGGAGTAAAGAATCTGATGGTTACACTTGAAAGTGCAGCAGACAGAGGTCTGAACCGAGGTCGAGCTCAACGTTCTATGCTCTGGCACAGAGTTAACGCTTTCCTCTCTGGAGCAGTTCAAGTGATGGGGCTAACTGCATAATGTCAGAATACAGCAAGACTTCATATTGTTTGAATTACAATACGTAAAAGTAATATCTGGGAGTCTATTTCTCTACCATTCTATTAGTTATAGTTTTTATTAAAGTTTATTGGAAAGAAGACCATTTTAGTTCCTTCAGAAACAGAATGAAAGTTGAAAGCAACTGCTTTAGAGGGGTAAGTGCATTTCCCTTTTTGGAATATTAAGTGAGCTTTGCGTTGAATGTTTATGCTATTTTTGAGACCATACCCTCTATTCGTAGCAGCACTAAATGTATCAGACGTATTTATTGTATTCCCTGTTAAGGGACAACTATAATTTAAGAGCATCTTAGTAAATTCTGATTTGGAACTATCTGAATTTCACGTGCCGAGGTTGTATTTGACGACTGTATAAATTACAAAATTAATAGTTCATAGAGGGATTTCCATGACATCAAATAACCCTTTTGGGTTTCGGAAATTTGGTACACATGTTAAGCTTTTAAATGAATACATACAAAATGTAATACAATTTGCCAACCAGCAAGAAAGAGTTTGTTTAGCAACTGGGAGTCCTTCTCTGCCCAAGGCAGAAGAGACGAACAATTGAGAAGTTTTTCTAATCAATTTTGTCCGATTAGAAAAAAAAAGCTTTTGAGAAACGACTTTGTCCAAAATGCGTCAAGCACGCAGTGTGTGTGTTTTGGAATAAAAACTGCTTTTAATGGAATCTACTTGAGCCGCGGGATGTCTATTTTGGTTGGTGAGCGCCCATGTTCTATGTAACTGAATTACAATGGAGACATCCAGTTCCTTCTGTGGGGGGGGGGGGGGAGTGTTCAAGACACAAGGGGGTGATGGGGAGGGTGGATGGACGTGTCGCCTGACCAGGTCTTGCCCCTGGGTGATAAAAGTCCAGGGTTCTGATCTCTCTGTCTGTCTGACCTCTATGACTGTCCACCTAAGAGGGTGAAGGGGTAGAAAATGGAAATTACGTACGTACCGTAATTCTTGATCTTCTTGGACGAGGCTCCACCACTCATTCACACTAATGGGTACTGCGCCAGAGGCACTAGGACAGCAGGAAGCAAACTTTTGCTAGAGGGTTGGCGCGGAGACAGGCGCCACACGGTGGCACCAGGAGCCTCCGCTGCGATAAGTGACAACTATCCAGTATTAGGACCCTCCAACCGCCTCAGTATCTTTTTTTTCCCAGGAGGTGCAGCGTAACTAACCTAGAAGGACGCCTAACAAAAACCAGACATAAGATAGTCCGGACGACCTGTATAAGAAGGGTCAACAAAGAAGTCTTCACAGCCTAAAGATTGAGGGAGTGAAGACCAATAACAGAGGTGAGCTTGGGGGATGGTGGGTGGGCATGTGAATGAGAGGTGGAGACTCGTCCAAGAAGATCAAGAAATATGGTAGGTTTGTAATTTCCATATCTTCCTGGACATAAGTCTCCACCACTCATTCACATAATTGGGAGAGTACCGAGCTAACAATCCCCCGAGAGGGCGGCAGGAGAGACCAAGATTTCACAATTTTAGGACAGAAGTCCATTAAAGATGGTCCTACCAAATGAAAGATGTCATTTGGCATGGACATCCAGGGCACAGTGTTTGATGAAAGTATGCACTGAGCTCCAGGTGGCCACATTGCAAATATCTGCGATGGGCACATTGTGGATTTCTGCTAGAGATGCCGCGACTGCTCTAGTAGAGTGAGCGTACACTCTGCCTTCTAGCTTAACCTGCGCCATGGAATAACAGTGGCGAAGGCATGCAACCAGCCATGCAGAAATACATTTGATAGTGACAGGTTGACCCAGCCGGGTCTCAATGAAGGAAACAAACAGTTGTAGAGCTTTACGAAAGTCTTTTGTTCTGTCTAGATGGAAACGTAAAGCTCTTTTGACATCCAAGGAATGAAGAGAATGCTCTCCTTCATTTTGGAAGTTCGCAAAGTAAGATGGAAGAACCAGAGGTTGGTTTAGATGGAATTCTGAAACAACCTTAGGGAGAAACTTAGGATGGGTCCTAAGAACTACTTTGTCTTTATGAAACACAGTATACGGAGGGTCTGTGACCAAGGCATGTATCTCAGAGACCCTGTGGGCTGAGGTAATGGCCACTAGGAGGCCGTCTTCCAAGTGAGAAATTTTAACTCACAGGTAAGCTAGAGGCTCGAAAGGTTTCGGTGAAACGTCAAAGCACCAGATTAATGTCCCAGGCTGCAACTGGACGTCTTATAGGAGGTCTGGTATGCAGAATTCCCCTAAGAAACCTCTTAACCACAGGTAACTGAGCCAGTGACAAGGAAAGTACTGGCTCATGATAAGCTGAAATGGCACAAAGGTGAACCTTAACTGTAGAGTATTGCAGACCTGAATCTGAGAGGTTTAAAAGGTACTCTAGAACTTTATCTGGTGGGCAGGAAAAGGGATTCAAAGAGGATTTTGCACACCAGAGTGAAAAACGCTTCTATTTAGCTGTGTAAGTTTTCCTAGCGGCTGGTTTGAGCGCAGCCAGAAGAATATCTGAAACCCTGTGAGAGACATTGAACCTGTTCACTGCTATCTCTTCAGGAGCCAAGCGTGAAGATGAAGCGACCTTAGATTGGGATGGACCACAGGCCCGAGTCAGAAGGTTCGTCTGAAGGGGAAGTGGTTTTGGAGGAGTTTCCGACATACTGTTGAGTAGTGGAAACCATATCTGTCAAGGCCAGAAGGGAGCAATGAGGATAATTTTGTCCCCCTGGGACTCGAATTTGAGAAGTACTCTCTGAATTAGAGGAAGAGGCAGAAAGGCGTATAGAAAGAGTTTTGTCCACCGCAGCCTGAACGCACCCTGACAGAAAATGCCAGGCCCTGGATTTCTGGAGCAGAAGAGAGGCAGTTTTGTGTTGAGTGGGGATGCAAAAAGGTCCAGGTCTGGAGTTCCCCAGTCTGCGAATAGCGACTGAGCTATGGTTGAGTCGAGAGACCATTCGTGAGGATTTGTCTCTCTTCTGCTGAGACGGTCTGCCAGTTCGTTCTGCACCCCCAGCAGGTAGACTGCATGAATTAGAGCCTTGTGCTGTAAGCACCATTCCCACACCCTCACTGCTTCCCTGCATAAGGGGTAAAAGTGGGCACCGCCCTGCTTGTTGATGTAATACATCACAGCTTTGTTGTCCGCTGGAAGGAGAATGTTCTTGTGGCAGACAATGTCCTTCAAAGCCTGGACTGCATAAAGGACGGCTCTCATTTCTAAGACATTTATGTGAAGCTGGGACTTGTCCTGAGTCCACGTACCTTGAGTGTGGAGAGTCTGACAGTGAGCTCCCCACCCCATCAGGGACGTGTCCGTGGTAATGGAAATCTGATGATCCAGAGGAGCAAAGGGGGTATCTTTCCAGAAGATTGTCCTCTTGCGACTGCCAGGTGAGTGATCTCTTCAGAGGTTCTGTCACCTTGATGAGAAAGGACTGAGGGTGAGTGGTCGGGGACCACTGAGTACTGAGCATCCACTGAGAGGTTCTCATGTGAAGGCGAGCTAGGGGTACAGTGAACACCGAGGGTGCCATGAGACTTAGCATCCATTGCATCGAGAGAGCTGTCACCAAGCTGCTTTCTCCGATGTATCGGGCCATCTGAAGGATATCACTCCTCCTTTCCTCTGGAAGAAATGCTATTGCACAGGTGGTGTCCAGGAGAGTTCCTATAAAAAGGAGCCTCTGGGAGGGCTGCGGTTGTGATTTTTTGAGGTTTAGCAGGACTCCAATGGACGTAAGAAAGTGTGAAGCCATGGCTACGGCATCTAGAGTCCCCTGCCTGGAAGACTTGCTAGAAGCCAATCGTCCAGATATGGGAACACTTGTATTCCGATTCTTCTGAGATGCGCTGCGAGAACTGCACAACACTTTGTAAAAAACTTGCGGCGCCGAGGATAGCCCAAAGGGCAGGACTCTGAACTGATAATGCTGTCCCAGAGCCACGAACCTTAGGTATTTGTGATGGTTTGGGTGTACAGGAATGTGCTGGTAAGCATCCTGCATATCCAGGGAGGCTAACCAGTCGTATTGATGAAGCAAAGGTAACAGGGTTCCTAGTGATATCATTTTGAATTTTTCTTTGGGAAGGAATTTGTTTAATTTTCTGAGGTCCAAAATGGGGCACATGCCTCCGGTTTTCTTTGGAACCAGAAAGTAATGGGAGTAGAACCCTGTGTTCCATTGATCTAGCGGAACTACTTCCACTGCCCTGTTGTTCAGAAGGCCTTGTATCTCGGAGGCGAGAAGTTCTGACTGAAGAACTGACAGCCTGAGCTGTCGTCTGGGGGGGGACGATCCGGAGGGGTCTCCAAAAGACTGAGGGAATACCCCTTGCAGATTATCCGGAGGACCCATTTGTCCGATGTTAATGACTTCCATTGATTGTAGAAGTGAGTCAGATGACCTCCCACCGCTGACGAAGAGTCCCCCTCGGGCAGCTGAGATGGAACTTTGGCCAATAACTCAGAAGGCAGCACTAGGCGCTTTGGGTCCTTGCGCCTTCTGCTGCATTTTCTTCTGAGGCTGGGGGGCTTGATTTTTATTAAAACTTCCCTTGCCTTTGCGTCGAAAGGACTGACGGTTATGAAACTAGCGTTTGTTTACACCCCGAGAGGGGTCGGGAGGAGGTCGAGCCAGTTTAATGGCTGACCTAGTCTTTTGTGTGGCCTCTACAGTCTGTTCTACTTGAGGGCCGAAGAGATAC
The DNA here is from genome assembly GCA_016271365.2 of Neoceratodus forsteri. Lineage (NCBI taxonomy): Eukaryota > Metazoa > Chordata > Ceratodontiformes > Ceratodontidae > Neoceratodus > Neoceratodus forsteri. Next base: position 692,946,863 of record CM028129.1, read on the forward strand.
ACACCATCAAAAGGCAATGCCATTACCTGTTGCTGGGCATCATTCGTAAAATCTGAAGTGCGCAGGGAATGACGGCAGGAACAAATGCCCACCGCCGCCGCTCGGGAAGCAGTATCGAAGGTGTCCATAGCTGCTTTAACCTGCTGGTTGTTGGACTCAATAGCCCTGGTAATGGTTTGAAGAAGCTCTGAATTAGTGTCCGATTCCGGTAGAGCTTCAACCATTCGTTTGAGCGAATGCCAAACGATATACTCATATTGACAGAAATAGCCTTGGTAGCTGGCAATACGCATACCTAGGGTGGAAGCAGCAAAGACTCTCTTACCTAAAGTGTCTATCTTACGAGATTCTTTGTTAATAGGTTGAGCTGTAGCAGTCTGGGGAAGGATGACCGTTCAATCTGCTGGCACCATGGCCGATGCTCTCAGTAACCATTCACCCATCTTCTGTGTTTGGAAGAACAGGGAGGAAAAGGTCCCATCCAGAATACTCACCACCAGAGACTACTCTAAGTTCTCCCCAGAGCACTACAATATCCTCTTGGGCAACTTAGATTGGAGCCCGCTAAGAAGTCTCCCTACCCTGGAAAGGGCACTTGACTTCTTTAACAGATCTATTATGTGGGCCGCGGACTTCCTGGCCCCAAATAAGACCTATCGGGTAAAAGGCTACTGCTATAAGTGGATTAACCCCCCAAAGGCCCTAATGACCAACCGTGACAAAGTCTGGAAAAGTTCAAGGGCACATCACTCCCCGCAGACCGGGTAATTTACAGAGTACTCCGAAACCAATGTAAACAGGCCATCAAGCTAGCGAAAAAGGAGTACCTCAACCACCTCCAGAAAGCAAACCTCGGCATCCCTAGGACTTTCTGGTCCCACATCAATGAACTGATAAAGGGAAATAAAAAGACAGCCACCGGCCCCATCACAACTAACAGGCAGGTACTGCATGATGAGGCACTAATTGCTGAAACCCTCAATACATTCTTCACAAACCCAGATAAACATCAGGCAGGGTCATCGGTGCCCAACAACCAGTCCGCTCCGCAGGATCCCCCAATCCTTGACCACCCACTCTTCCACATGAGGCTGGCAAAGGTAAAAGAGGTCCTGGCCATCCTAAAAACCCTGAAAACAAGAGGTTCAGAAGGCCCGGATGGAATCAAAACTAGATTGCTTAAAGACGGTGCCTCGGCACTCGCACGGCCACTCACCTGGCTGATCAACAGGTCCTTACTAGAAGGATCTGTCCTGGAGTTGTGGAAGCAGGCACATGTGGTCCCGATTCACAAGGGCGGGCCTGTGGAACCAATTGAGAACTACAGACCTATCTCCCTGCTGTGTACCCTGGCAAAAATACAGGAGAAACTCGTCTATGCCCAACTTAGGGAATACCTGGAGACACACATGCTGTTGTCTCCATCGCAACATGGCTTTAGAGCCAAACATGGGATTGACACTGCCTTAGCTAAATTCTCTACTGATGTACTTAGAGAACTAGACTCTGGATCCAACACAGGTGCAGTTTTCATAGACCTTTCCAAGGCCTTCGAGCTGGTGGATCACAGACTACTACTCCATAAACTCCTCCACATAGGCCTTGACACCCATGCCCTCAAATGGGTGGAAAGCTACCTCTCTGGTCACACACAGAGGGCTAGGTGGCAGGATAAAGTCTCCAAACCTCAGTCCCTAAAGGAGGGAGTACCCCAAGGGTCGATACTTGGGCCCCTATTGTTCTCACTGTTCGTAAATGAACTGCACAACCACTGTGGGAAGAGCAATGCAATCCAATATGCGGATGATGCTGTTATTTATAAAACCTCGGACAACTTGGATGATCTAGGGACATCCCTCTAAAAGGATATCCGCATCATGGAGAAATGGCTCATCAAGAACAAAATGGTCCTTAATACCAATAAAACCAAAGCCATGTTGTTTGGACCTAGAGCCCTTGGACAAGACAGATCACAACTACTCCAACTTACGTCCCTGGAGGGCAACAAACTGGAAGTAGTCTCCTCAACAAAGTACCTTGGCCTTACCCTCGACCAAGGTCTCACTTTCAAACAACATGTAGACCAAGTCACAAAAGTAATTCATACAAAACTCGTATTACTGTATCAGATCAAGGAACAGCTGACCTCCGAAGTTAGGACTGCAATTGCATCTAGTGTCCTACTCCCAACACTAATATATGCAGCCCCGGTCCTTCAGGGTATCGAAAAGCTGGAGTATGGTAAATTACAGACTTTATACAACAAGGTGGTTCACTTTGCCTCCTTATCCCACTCTAGGAGCCACCACTGCGAGGCGTTAGTGAGGCTTAACTGGCCATCCTTTGAAGCTCGCCTCAGGTACCCTGTACTCTGCCTGGCGAAAAAGCTAATTAGCTCCACGCCTCCCCCGAGTCTTGATGGACTCCTAACAGTAAAAAGAAACCTCCGCAACCTCAGGTCCTCGGGCCTAACGCTACTAGAGGTCCCGAAGGTCAGGACTAAGGCAGGCTACAAATCCTTCTCACATGTTACCCCTTCCTTGTGGAACAACCTCCCTTTGGAGGTACGAGAAACCCCATCGATACCGTGCTTCCGCAAAAGACTCGAGACCCAACTGCTGTCAACGAGCAAATGCCAATGCCACCGTACCTGACACTACAACAATGACCCTGTTAGCTCACTTACCAAACTAAAATCTCCAACCCGTGAACAGGTAGCACTAACTCCTCCTCCCCCTCACAGAACCTATCCTATGGTTCTTAGAACTATGTTACCTAAAGAATCTACAGTACTGTCTCTCTCCTGTGTATGACTGACATAGGATTAAATGAACAACCTACTAATTAGATATACGAAACCCATAGAAAATACTGCGATGTGTAAACTGCCGAATACTGTATATCCATGACCTGTATATGTATCACTATCTATAATTTCATGTACTGTTATTCCCGGGTCACCCCTGAAAAAGGGACCGCCGGGGCCCATGGGCTTACCCGGTCATCAAAATTCAATAAATAAATAAATAATCATTCTCTGCCAAGACTACAATAGGATCCACAAAGGCTTGGGGTGCCAAAATGGGTCGATCCCTGGGGGCAGCATATTTCCTATCTATGGACTTAGCCACAGAAGGAATGAGAGTAGGATTATTCCATACCATTTGAGAAAGTGTCTCAAAGGAGGGCTGTACCGGAGCAGTCAAATCCATAGGGATCTCCGGAACATGGAGGTATTGGGAGTCTTAATAGCTTCCTAGGATCGATATCTGTAGTTTGGAGAGAAAGAGTGGAATTCAAGTTTTTCAGCAGAGACTTAAATGACAGGTCCTCGACCACAGGCTCTGCAGCAGGAATAGATCCTGATCCTTCCACATCGTCACCCAGCCTAAGGTCTGGGTCAGGTTCAATGTCATCCCGACAGCCCAGGAGGGACTGTATGAACAGGAAAGGAGTGAAAATCAGAAGGAAATGAGGAAGGAAAAGGATTCAAAGAAGAGGAGCCCTGAAGACTGGATGATGCCCTAACAGGTCCCGGCGCCGAAGAGCACGGCACCGAAAACATGCATGGCGCTGAGAAGCTGCACGGCACTAAGGATGGCGCCAACGGAGCGCACGGTGCCAACAAGACCGAGAAACTCAACGGCACCGAGGATGGCGCCAAGCTTGCCATCGATGCCGAGGGCGTCGAAAACATCCCAAGACTCCAAAAAACAGGATTTGAGGAAAAAGAAGGATGAATACCAGGAGATACGGGCATCGGTGTGGCCCCCTTCGTGCAGCCGTGTGTGTGTGTGTGTGTGTGTGTGTGTGGGGGGACACCTAGGCGTGGAGGAAAAAATTACTCACCATAGTAATGTTGTTTCTTCTAATGGAGTCTTGCTATATTATGACATATGCAGTGAGTCCCAACCTTCGAACTGCTCCGGAGGTGAAAGAGTTAACTTTCCATGCCAGGCATGGAACTTTGAGCTCAAGCTCGGTTGAAACTCTGTCTGTTGTTCTTCAAACTCAAACCGTCAGATCTTTACAAGCTAAACTCACTGAGGTCCTGTGTGGAAGCTGTAAACCTACACTAGCCAACTGGCTACTAAACATAATGACACATTTTTTGGTCCCAAAACAAAGACTCAAGTCAGGAGACCCAAAAAATGAAAAACACAACACCAATTCACCCTAAAAAGGATGGGTGAAACAACAAGGTGGGCATCTACTAAGTGCCAACACTGCACTGCCCACCCACATCCCAAAACAAAGGTTCTGAGAGGGGCAGGGGGGGGAGGTCATAATATAGCAAGACTCCATTAGAAGAAACAACATTACTAAGGTGAGTAATTTTTTCTTCAAACAACATGAAGTCTTGCTATATTATGACATATGCAGACTACACAGCAGTACCTCCATGGAGGAGGGACAGAACCTACTTAGGAAATAGGCTCTGAAGCACTAGTTGTAGCAAACCAAGCATCACTCCTAGCCTGGATGTCCAGGGAGTAATGCTTGAAAAGTGTGAACTGTTTTCCAGGTAGCTGCTTGACATATCTCTAGGATAGGGATGTCCCTGGCAGCAGCCAGAGAAGCAGCTGTACCTCTGGTAGAGTGAGCCCTCAGGCCTGAGGGAGGAACCTTACCCAGTTTTTCATAGCAAAATTGGATACAAAAGACAATCCACCTGGCAATGGATCTTTTAGTGGCAGGTTTCCCTTTACTAACCTCACCATAAGTGAGGAACAGCTGGAGGGAGTCAAACCTGTGACCCTTGGTACATTCTATGTAGTAACTAACGGCCCTTTTGACATCTAAACTGTGCAGTCTCCTCTCGCCAGAAGAGGAATGGTCAGTGAAGTACACAGGGAGAGACATAGATTGATTAAGGTGGAAATCTGAAACCACCTTAGGCAAGAACTTCCTGTTAGTCCTGAGGACCACCTTATCTCTATGAAAGGAGATAAAATCAGGCTCCATTGACAAGGCTTGTAATTCACTTATGCGTCTGGCAGAAGTGATGGCTACCAAGAACACAGTTTTCCAAGTCAAGTACTTAAGCTCTGCTGAAGACAAAGACTCAAAAGGGGGTTGCATGAGCTGGGCAATGCAAATATTGAGATCCCAGGCAGGGGCATGGTCCCTGAATGGGGGGTTGGTGTGAAGCAACCCCTTGAAAAACTTGGAGAATACAGGATGAGCTGAAAGAGAAGAGGGCTTACCTGCTGATAAGAAAGCAGAGACGGCTGCCAGGTGCACTTTTAGGGTAGCTGGTCACAGCCCCAAGTTATTTAAGTGGACCATATAATCCAGGACTGTGGGCAAGTCAGCAGATTCTGGGGAAATATGCTTTAAAGAGCACCATATGGAAAACCTCTTCCATTTGGAATTATAAGTAGCCCTGGTGGAAGGCTTCCTAGAAGCCTTAAGAATATCCATTACACCTTGGGAGAGGTGTAGGTCAGTAAACTCTAACTCTTCAAGAGCCAGGCCTTGAGATTGAGAGATTTGAGGTTCGGGTACCAAACTCTCCCCTGAGCGCAGGTTAACAGGTTGTGATTCCTGGGAAGAGACAGGGGAAGGTGGACTACTAAGGACAGTAGGAGTGGGTACCAGGCTGTCTGGCCCAATCTGGAGCAATCAGGATCATCTTGCAGGGCTGAGATCTGATTTTGACTAGCACTTTGAACAGGAGAGGGAAAGGGGGAAAGGCATAGAGAAACTTCCCCTCCCAACTGAGAAGGAAGGCATCCAGAGGGACTGAGCCCAACACTGGGGGCCTGCAGCAAAAAAGGGGAAGTTGGTGATTGTCTGGGGCTGCAAAAAGATCTATCTGCGGGGTGCCCCATCTGGCAAATACTACCTCCAAGACCAGAGGATCCAGTGACCATTCACGATGGCCCTGGGAAATCCTGCTGAGAGCATCTGCCAGGACATTGTCCTTGCCTGGGAGGTGAACTGCCATAAGGGAGGTGTTCGGTGAGTAAGCCAGAGACCACAACTTCATTGCTTCGGTGCACAAGGCCGTAGACCGAGTGCCCCTTGCTTGTTGATGTACCACATTGTGGTGGTGTTGTCTGTTCTGACCTGAATAACTTTGTTCTGAACAGATTTGGAAAAAGCTTGAAGTGCTAGAAAAACTGCTCTGAGTTCCAACAGGTTGATGTGGAGCAGAGATTCCGGAGGGGACCACAATCCCTGGGTAGTGAGGTCGCCCATGTGAGCTCCCCACCCCAAGAGGGATGCATCTGTAGTAAGGATTAAGGAGTGAGACTGAGGGGCAAAGGGACCCCTGTCTCAGATTGCTCTGGTCCTGCCACCACTGTAGGGCCTTGGATCAGGGTTCGAGTCACTGGGATCAATTTGGTTAGAGGTCTCTCCTTTGAGACCAAAAGGCTCTCAAATGGAACTGGATGTCCTCATCTGAAATCTTGCTCCTGCACTACTGCTGTAGAAGCAGCCATGTGCCCCAGGAGCTGTAGAAAGTGCCCTTGCTGGTCGAGAGACCTGCAGGGTGAATGAGGAGGCCAGAGAGACCAGGGTCCTTGCTCTGTCCAGAGAAAGGAAGGCTCTGCCTCTTCTGTGTTCAGCTCCACGCCTATGAAGGTGAGGAGCTGGACAGGCTCTAGAACTGACTTTGAAAGATTCAGAAGGAAACCTAGAGAAGTGAGCAGTTGCTGAGTTATCTGTAGATGTAACTTGACTTGGTCTGGGACTGGCCTACTATGAGCCAGTCGTCCAGGTAAGGGAAGATGGCAATTTTTTGCCTTCTTAGGTGGCCAACTGCTACTGCTAGGCATTTTGTGAATACCCTTGGAGCAGAGGTGAGGCCAAAGGGCATTGCTCTGAATTGGTAATGGCCTGAGGGCAGCTCTAACCTGAGGTACTTTCGATGGGAGCTTCTGATGAGAATATGGAAATAGGCATCCTTGAGGTCCAGGGACACTAGCCAGTCCCTGGCCTTAGAGAGGTAGAATAATTCCCAGAGTCACCATTTTGAATTTTGGTTTTAAAAGGTGCTTGTTTAAGTATCTGAGATCCAGGATGGGCCGCCATTCTCCTGTCTTTTGGGGTAAGAAAGTACCTGGAGTACAAACCTTGCCCTGGTGTAGGGTGGAACCTTTCACAGCTCTGAGAGCTAGGAGGGAAGAGACCTCTGCCTCTAAGGCAAGGGCCTCTGAAGGATTTGCAAGTGGAAAGGATCTGGTTCTCATCTTGGAAATTTTGAAGCTGAGAACCAGTCTCTGGCTTACTACTTCCAGGACCCACTTGTCTGATGTAAGAGACTTCCAGTCCTGGACAAAGTAAGCCAGCCTGCCCCCTACAGGTAGCTGAGAATTGGCCCTGGCAACCCCATCAGGGTGCCTGTTTTGCAGGGGCTTTGGGGTGGAAGCAGGCCTGCTTGTACCCCGTCTGCCTCTTCCCTCTAAAAAACCCTCTCTGGGCAGAGGCAGAAGAGGCGGCTTGGGCTTGGTAAAAAGGCCTATGAAAAGGCCTGCCCCTGCCCCTGGGAAGCCGCCTTTGAGGAGCGGCCTGCCTTTCTTTGGCCTGTGCACTCCTATAGGTGGTCCTATACTCATCCATTTTCTTCATGTAGTTCTCTGTCTGCTCCCCAAACAGAGAATTACCCACAACAGGAAAATCCATGGCCTTACTGGGTATCCTCTGACAGGCTAGTACATCTGAGCCAAGCCATTCTGCGAAGTGCCACAGATGTAGCCATGACTCTTGATGACACATCATTAGAGTCCACTGCAGCATGGAATTACACCTTGGCAAGCTGGCCAGGGACCTGTTTTGCTAGAGCCATAAAAGTATCCCATCTGGATTTCTGGTATCTGGCAACATAAGCCATATAATTTGCCTGTCTGAGTCCCAAGGATGCTGCCATGTACTGTTTCTTTGCCATGGCATCAATCCTCCTGGAGTCCTTATCCGGGGGTGTGAAGCCAAGGGAATATTAGCCTTGTCACAGGCTGCAGCCTGCACTACCCCAACATGGCTGCATTGTTGTGTGAGGAACTCCGTATCAGAGCCTGACAATGTGTACCTCTTGTCCATTCTCTTATCCACAGGAGGTATAGTGTGAGGAGCTTTTAAAATTTTATAAGTCTGTTTCCCAAAAGATTTATGCAAAGGAATAGACCGTCTCCTAGACTCTGGGATATCCATCATTTCCACATAGTCAGGCTCCTCTTGATCATCCACAGCTTCCTCCATAGGGAGCTGGAGGGTTTCAGCCACTTTTTTATAAAACATAAAATGAGAGGGCGACTCAGAGAGCCTAGGAAGGGACACTCCTGAAGGTCTGTCTGGGGAGATGTCCGGTTCAATGGGCACATCCAGACTTTCAAATCCACACTCACTTTCCTCATACTCCTCTTCCCCCTCCTCCGGTTCATAAAATTCCTCTAAATCATACTCTTGAACCGGTGAACCAGCCAACGGCGCTTACCTGATGGTGCCGGTTCGGTCGGAACCGGGGAAAGCGACTGGACAATTTTAATCGCTTTGGCTATTTCTTCAGTGGTTGGAGAGGAAAGTTTTGGCTCCACACCAGCTGATTTCCTAGTCCTTTTTGCTGGAACCGACTCTCAGAGTCGGATCTTCTTTTGCCTGAGGAAGTCTCGCCCTGGTCAGAGGGCACTCCCTTCAGTTTGGTTGAAACCGAACCGGGCTGGCCATCCGGTTCAGCAGACTTTTTGGCCTCCCTTTCCCTGAGCCTACCAACTCTCTTTTCCAGGGTAGCTGCAGGAAAATTTTTACAAATCTGGCAGTCTGCATTGAGGTGGTCAAACCCCAGACAATAAACACAGGTGGTGTGGGGGTCAGCCTTGGCAAAGACTTCCCCACACACACTGCAGTGTTGAAACCCAGTGGGCCCGGGTTTTCTTTTGGGTTTCTCAGACATAGTGCCAGTCTAACCAAACTTACCCGTTATGGCAATCCACCAGGTAAGACCCTCTTATCGGTTCCCAACCGTGTCACGGGTCGTGGAAAAAACCGTAATAAAATCCGTTTTTTTTTAGAACCGATAAGAACCAGTAACCACACTCTAAATGACAGATTAAGATATTTTAAACAACTTGATCGGTTCAAACCGAACCGATAAACCGTTTACAAGTTCCACACAGAATAGAAATTAATGTAAAACCTATCTAGTACTCACAATACCACAGACAGAGTCTGAACCAACCGGCTGCAGTTTAAATTCGGTTGAAAAACGAGAAAATAACACTTTAACTGACAAAATGAACCGAGCAGAAGGAGAAATCTCCGAGCGACTGTTCAGTGAGGCGGAGTAAAGAATCTGACGGTTTGAGTTTGAAGAACAACAGACAGAGTTTCAACCGAGCTCGAGCTCAGCGTTCCATGCCTGGCATGGAAAGTTAACTCTTTCACCTCCGGAGCAGTTCGAAGGTTGGGACTCACTGCATATGTCATAATATAGCAAGACTTCATGTTGTTTGAACCTTCTGCACCGAATATGGCGCCAAGCGACTAGGGTAGCTCAACCGCCCTTCCTGATCTCCCAGAAAACCCAAAGGCCCCTGAGTGACTGGGCCAGGTAGCTGGACCAACCTCCGAGCCCACTGCTCCATAAGAGCAGCCCACTGATGAAACTGCTCATCTGAAGACCTACCAGAGGGCGGGTAGGGCTCCGATGTCGAATGTCAGCTACCGAAACAGAACGGCACTCCGAAGGAGAAGACCGACAACTAACCCAATAACTGACCATCTCGCAGACATATCAGAGGCGACCTCGGTGATCCTTCTCTTTTTGACCTGTGGGCGAAGAAGAGCTTGAGGCGGAGAGTGCAAGAGATGCAACCGTTTACTTTTATGCTTTCGAGGACCGCCCCACCCTCGGCACTGGACTGTCCGTTGTCAGACCCCCTCCAGAGAAGGCGGCGGACCAGACCCAGCCCGGCTGACTGAATAGCTTTCATACGAAGTCTCCCTACCATCACCTGACCCGCTCATGGTTGACTCCGTCAATGTAGGCTGAGACTTCTTCCTTAAATAAGAATAAATAAATTAAGCGATACTTTATTCGAGATATTACTACAAAACAATAAAACTGAAAAACTATGCTGCTAGTTTGAAGTTTGACTCCAGGCGGGCGAGCGACGTCGTCACTGAAGTGCACTCGACAGTGGGGAAAAAAGGAACTGAGGCGGTTGGAGGGTCGACGGCAGGATAGTCATTACTGCACGAGCGGAGGCTCGGAGTGCCGCTCCTTGCGGCGCCATCTCCGGCGTTGACCCTCTAGCAAAAAAGTTTGCTCCCACTGGGTCCTAGTGCCTCTGGTGCAGTTCCCATTAGTGTGAATGAGTGGTGGAGACTTACGTCCAGGAAGATCATGGCATAAGCCATTGTTTTTTTTTTTATGAAGCCCCATTTACTAAGAAAAAATATGAGGGCATGCTGTCGCTGGAGGGACACCTGAAGTGGTGGCTATCGACAAGGTGTGAAGTACAGAGGTTAAGGAGGATCTGTCCCACTCTGTGACTCTAACGGAACCCAGAAAGGGTTATTTATGTATTGCCTTTTTATAGTGCTTTTGGAAGCATTGTTGACAAGGGAATGAAAAAAAAAATCCCATCATTGAGTAAGCAGAATAATGATACACCATCGATGTGGGACAGCCATTGACGAGAAATAGGGATGCATCGTTGATGGGGATGTCCATCAATGAGAATAGGGATGCACTGTCAACGGGTATGGCCATCGATGAGAATATGGATGCATGGCTTGGAGGTGGTGACCGTCAATGATAATAAGGATGCACCGTCTACAGTGGTGGCAGTAGAGAACATGGATGCATCGTTGAGGGGTATGGCCGTCAATGAGAATATAGATGCATTGTGATGGTATGGTGGCCGTCAATGAGAATATAGATGCATCACTGATGTATGGTGACTGTCAAAGAATACAGACGCATCATATACAGTATGGTGGCCATCAATGAGACTACAGAGGCACAGTTGACCGTATGGTGGCAGTCATTGAGAATATAGACGCATCATCGATGGTATGGTGGCCGTCAATGAAAATACAGATGCATCGTCGACAGTATGGTGGCCGTCAATGAGAATATAGATGCATCGTAGACGGTATGGTGGCCGTTGATGAGTAAAGGAGATAGAGGGTGAGGAGGGGTGTTCCTGCTCTATGTCTGCCCAGAGATGTAGAATCAGTAGATGGGGAGCTCTTGTTGGATGAGCCCCCTGGGTCTCCATAGGAGATCATTTCTTGTTTGTAGAATCTTCAATGTTGTTTTCTCGTCATTAACTGCTATTTTAAGTTGATGTTCTAGCTGCTGCATGAGCTGAAGATGGTGGGAAAATGAACTGAGATACCAGGGACCACCCACCTTATATAGGAAACAGGAAGCTGATGTCATGAGTGGGCGGTCCCTGGTGAAAAACTGCTAGAAGAACTGCCATGCTACAGCAGCCTCTGCTGGAATCTCCCAAAAGTCATTACCTACTGCAAGAGACCACTCTGTGGAAGATCTACTGTTACAGTTGAGTAACCTATTTTCCTAGGGACATGGAGGAGGGGGGCAAGGTGCACACCCCCTGTTTAGAGAACACAGATTGGAGAACTGAGGCCCAAACACCAGCATCCCGGCATGATTCAAAGTTGTTGTAGTAGAGGGAAATGAAGGTGTGTGCAGACTTCCAGGTAGCAGCCCTGCAGATTTCCTGAACAGGGACATCCCTGGAAGCAGCCACAGAGGCAGCGGTATGACGGGTGAACTAAGCCCTCAGCCTTACGGGAGACTCCCTACCCACCAACCTATAGCAGAGGTCGATGCATGATGCAATCTTCCTGCCAATCATCCACTTAGCTGCCGGTCTGCCAGGTGTGGCTTCAGTGTAGGAGACAAATAGCTGGAGAACCTCTCCCCAAACTCCAGCCATGTGTTCCTTGTAACAGGCTAGCACCCGCCGCAGGTCCAGAGTGTAAAGACTGTGCTCGGCCTCTGAGTTGTGATTGGTGAAGTACACCAGGAGATTTATCACCTGGTTTATGTGGAAATCAGACACAACCTTCAGGAGGAACTTCTGGTTGGGGCGAAGGACAACCTTGTCCCTATGGAAGACCAGGTAAGGAGACTCCACCGAGAGCGCCTGGAGCTCACTGATCCTTCTGGCTGACATTATAGCCACCAAGAAGACAGTCTTTCATGACAGGTGAGACATTTTGCACCTGTGCATCAGTTCGAATGGCTTGCCCACGAGCTTTGTCAACACCAGCAACAAGTCCCAAGGTGGTGGTGGTTCACACACACACTGGAGGGTAAATGTGGTCAAGGCCTTTAAAAAAGCACCAGACCACCTACTTCTGTGCTACTGACTGCATAACAGTCCATGCCCAGTATGCAGAAATGGCTGCCAGGTGCATCTTAAGGGTCGTCGGCCAAAGGCCCAACTTAGAGAGGGACCAAAGGTAGTCAAGAATGTTGACCACTGGGCAAGATAAGGGATCCAGCTCCTTGCCTGGCAACAAATGGAGAACCTCTTTCATTTAAAAGCATAACATTGTCAGGTCGACTCCTTCAGAGATGCCTCGATCACAGCGAGGACATCATCGGAGAGACCCAGAGCATGGAACTCTAGCCGCTCAGGAACCAGGCTGTCAGGTGCAGGGATTGAATGTCCAGATTTAGCACCTTTCCCTGACTGCAAGAGAGCAGGTCTGGGTGTAGAGGAAGATGCCTTGGGAGCCTGCTGCCGAGGCTGAAGAGATCAGGGTACCAAAATTGGTAGTGTCAGTCTGGAGCCACCACAATCATCCGTGCCTTGTCCCTTCTGGCCTTGAGCAACACCTTGTGGATCAAGGGAAACAGAGGAGGCATAGAGAAGGCCCGGTGTCCAGGGCCTAAAAAAGACATCCCCCTACAGTGTTCCCTGCTGAGGGAAGTGGGCACAAAATAGCCTCAGCTTTGCATTCTCCCTGGAGGCAAACAGATCCATCAGAGCAGTGCCCCACTGGGAGAACAGACTGAGTACTACCTCTGGATGGAGAGACCACTCGTGAGATGCCTCACCTACCCAGCTGAGTGCATCTGCCAGCTGGTTGGATATGTCTGCCACATGGATGGCCAGGAGATCAGCGTCCAAGCTGAGCACGAGGGTCCAGATGCAGAGAGCTTCCCTGCACAGAAGAATGGAATGTGTCCCACCCACTTTGTTGAGGCAGTACATTGTCATGGTGTTGTTCACCTGGACCTGCACCCAAATGTGTGGAGCAAAGGCTGTCAGCGTCAGCCAAACCGCCTGGAGATCCAGCAAGTTGATATGGCATCGGGACTCCTCGGAGGTCTGGAACCTGTGGACTCTGTGGTCTCCCAGGTGGGCAGTCCATCAGGGAGGCATCGTTGTCAGGATGACCATCGGCTCTGGGTGGACAAACAGGATCCCTCCCTTCCTTCTGACACTCCAGGACTAACCACTATTGGAGAGCATCCCACATCAGCTGGGTCACAGTGACCGGCTGTTTGAAGTGGCCCTTGCGCTGAGACCACTGGTGGGTAAGTGCCCACTGCAGACAGCACATTCTCCACCAGGCCCAATGGACCATGCTGGTGCATGCTGCCATGTATCCCAAAAGGTGAAGAAAGTCCAGAGCAGGGCACAACTGCCCAACCTGAAATGATCGGGCAAAAGAGGAGAGAGCCTCCGCCCTGTCCAACAGAAGCCAAGCCAGGCTCTGCATGAGTCAAGCTCTGCCCTGATGACATTACTCACCTGCAAGGGCACGAGTTCTGACTTGGCCTTGTTGACCAGGATGCCAAGGGAGATGCAGGTCTGGAGGGGCAGGTCCCTGGACTGCCCCACCTCCTCCCTGGAGGGACCTGCAATCAGTCAGTCGTCCATGTAAGGGTAAACCAAGACCCCCAGCACCTCAAGTGAGCTGCCAACACTGGGAGCCGAGGACAAGCCAAATGGCATGGCATGGAACTTGTAAAGGATCCCCTCTGCACGGAACCGAAGGAAGAGGTGGTGGGACGGATGGACTGCGACATGGAAGAAAGCGTCCTGAAAATCCAGAGAGCAGAACTACATGTTCTGCTCAAGAGATGGTATGATCTGAGACATAGTGGCCATCTTGAAGGTGCGAGGCCGAACAAACTTGTTCTGGTCGTACAGATCTAAGATGGAGCACCAAGCACCCCATCAGTTTTGGCACTAGGAAGTACCCGGAGACAAATGCTGGGTGTCAGGGCTTGACAAATTTTAAAATTATGTACTTGTCCACGGACAAGTAGTTTGTCAAAAAGTAGTTGTCCCGGTGCTTGAGTTGGTAGTCCAGGTATAAAATGGCATATTTTTAGTAGAAAGTATAAAAATACAGAAAACCCAAATAGATTTATTGTGGAAAATAAAATATTTTGCTTTGGCTTATTTCTTTGCATTTTGTTTCCACTTTTATGGAATTGTGAAAATACTGAAATATTGTACTCAATAAAATTTTATTTTATATTATCTTTGTTTGTGTTGTGTAATTTATTACCTTAAGCTGCTGTGCTTAGTCCTTGCGCCTTACAACACTACAGGAGGACCTGGGCAGGATAGAGTAGGTGGGAGTAGGAGGGAGCAGGAGTCAACTGCTAGTACTCCGAGAGAGTCTGCAGTTCACTTCTCCAAGCTCCTACACCCCCTCTCTCTCTTGGCAGGTTAGGTCTCTCTCACACACAGACACACACACTTAGTTGGTCTTCTCGTTTTTTTTTCACTATCTTATTTTTTTTTTTTTTTTTTTTTTTTTTTTATGATTGTGTCTGTATTTCACAAACCAGCCAGACAAAGGATACCACTCATGGGCACAGAACAGGTCACCCCTTTGCTCCTTCCCACACAGTTACCTCCCTCTCAACAAAGCCTGAGCCCAAACATACAGTTAGGCTCCTCTTATTTTATTTTCAGTTTTTTTTTGTTTTAGCTTTCCCTTCAGATTTTTTTTTGTGTCTGTCACAAGCCAGCCGGCCACAGACAGGACACTGGGCAGTTCAGGACAACTCTTCCCACACTAGACGGAGACCGGCACCTCTTTAGTATCCCAAGGGAGGAGAGCCCACACAGTTACACACTTAAAGAGTTATGTTATAGGCTTATTTTCGTAAAATCATTTTTGTTTAAATTAGATCTTTTTTCTTCTTGTGTCTTTCCACAAGCCAGCCAGCGGCAAGACACTGGGTCACTCTGGGGCAGGTCGGGTAACACCCCCCCCACTGTCAAAGCAAGCAGCCACGTCCTCCTTCACTAGTTCAGTTAAGCAGGGTAGTCAGTCACAAGAGAGAGAGAGAGAATGAGTAGTACACTTTATACACTAGCAACTGCCAGCTGGTATTGCTAACGGAGTCAGAAAGAAGCCAGGAGGTAGTGCCTTTAAACAAGACAAACTGGCCTGAACAGAGACAGGGGCCCTTGTTTTTTTTTCTTTTATTAACTGTCTCCAAGCCTTACTACCTCAGTTCTTTTTTCCCCCTAATACAGAGGACAAGGTCAGCACAACACACCTCCTTTGTTTAATTTGTTTTTATCTTTTTTTAAACACACCTCCTTTGTTTAGTTAATTCGTTTTATCTTATTTTTTTTCAATTTATAGCCCCCCCCCTCCCCGACCTGACTGTACGGTCACAAACACCATGCGGTCCTCAGGTAAACTGCCGACTTGGAACTCCCCACCCCATCTTATTCAGTGCTTTCAGTTGTAAACCGTCCCTCAAGTCAAGTTTTTTGGGTTTTTTTGTTTTTTTACACCCCCAGTGCAGTACTCGCCAGTGTGATTCCCAACAATGCAGATAGTGGCAGCAAGCAAGTCAAACACTTGTTTTCACATTCAGTTATCCGACCGCAGTGAGTCGCTGACAGAGTCGAAGCCCTCCCCACAAACTTCAATGTGACAAATGCCATTCCCAGGACTCACGATTTATTTTCAATACTGTCTAGTTATTTATAATTTTTTTAAGTATATTAAATGATATTCTGTGCTGTAATAGGAAGTGGCACTGCTGAAAAGTAATGAGAGGCACTCCACAGTCTGAAAAGCGCTCCATCTGCCATTTCATTCACAGACAAAATGGCACTTTCGGCAACAGTGTCCCGCTTTCTGTCCTGAAAACTCCCGCCCCTACCACTCCTGCAGCCAATTCCCAGGACTGACAGGCACTCTCACACATCAGTTCTCTGACTAACCTGTGAGTCCGGGATCCAGCAGTGCTGTTCTGCTGCCCTGATACATGGAGAGGTAGGGAGGGTCCAAGTTACTTCCGGTAGCTGTCGGCCTACCGGCGCTTGCTCCAACCTAGTCAGTCAGCCACCCACCTGATTAAATCCTCTGTGAACCATGTGACGACAGGCTGCATAAATGACAGGCGGCAGCACCTAGTGGTCGGTCGGCTAACTGTAGGTAGCCTGAACATGGCTTGCATGAATGTTGCTTGTCCGGGGACAACAAGCTACTTAATTGATGCTTGTCCAACGGTAAATTCTTGTAGCCCGGGACGTCGGGCTATGGGATTTGTCAACCCCTGCTGGGTGTACTGGAGGGACAGAGACAGGGGTCATGACCTCCTTGCAGAGGAGTTGGGTGATGTCCCGAAGGCCTGACAGAATGTCGACAGACACCAGGTCCTCCCATGGTACACGGGCTCAGCAAGGTGGGTAAGCGTCGAACTTCAGAGGCAGACCCTGACTGACCACTTCAAGAACCCACCTATCCATGGTGACAGCGGACCAGGCAGAAAGTAAGTGGCAGAGCTGGCCTCTCAAGGGAGGAACCATGGGAGTCAAGATGGGCATGGAGAAGGCACCCCCCATCCTGTCACTGGGGAAGGCTTGGAGGTGGAGGAAAGGGTGGCTAAGACTCACCAAGACCTCAACCTCCTGGCTTCTGGAGGACCAATGCAACAAACTTCGGCTGAGGATGCCAAGACTAAGTTTGCTGCCTAGCTGGGAGCTGGGATGGTTTCACCATAGGGGTAGAGAGTGGCCGAAAGGGCTTCTTCTTCTGAGCTTTAGAGCTTTTGGGATCCCTCTGGGCGGAGGTCACAGAGTTCAAGGTGGATTTGGACTTCTATATCCTAGTGAAGTGTCCTTTGACCCATGGCCTGAACAAGTTGGTGCCCAAGAAGGGGACAACCGCCAACTTGTGCTGGGTATCCGCGTAAAGGTCGAGATCCTCAGCCAAGCCCTGTGGAGCATGGCAACAGCAGCCACCAAGAATCAAGTGCATGAGTTGCCGATGTCCATGGCTGTCTGGAGCTGCTGCTTAGCTACCACTCGGCCCGGATCCACCACAGTCCGCAAGTCGGCTGGGAGATGGAGAAGCACCCCATCGAGCATGCCCAGAAGACATTCCAGTTGAAATTAAAAGGAAATGAAGACTGCTAGAGTGTGGATAGTGCACCATATCCACGCCCCTATAATTACCCATTCCTGAAGGCAGTGAGCCAATCTTCCCCCACTGGCAATGGATGGGCGACCCGGGCAGAAATGTCAGGGGTTCTGCTTTGGCTGGGGCTTGGATGCTGGTGCGCCAATGGCAGTATGCTTTGTGCCTCTTCTGCCCCTTCCCTGCAATATGCCCTTTGTGGCAGATGCTTATATGGGGTACAGACTCTTGGGAAGTAACCTCTGACTCCCCTTTCATAGAACCTACAGGAAGTAGAAAAAGCTTTTATTTCTCTTTGTTACTTTTGTAAATGGTCTTTTATTCATCCACTTTTTATGGCTGCATGGTGATGTCACTATGCTTACATAACAAAAGAAGGGTCTGTGGAGGCACATGTCGGATACCTAAACTGTCTCCTTCCACAGTGCTGTTCATCACTGTCCCCTGCGCACTATTCTCTAGCTCAGAGCTCACTTCCAGTTCACTTCTGGGTTCGGAGGTGCTTTTACTTTTAAAGTAAAAGTTTTTGTTTTTTCAGGTTCACTTTTAGTTTCACAGTGGGAGGGATTTAGTTTCTGATTATGTGATTTTTACGTTCACTTGCGTGCTTGCACAAGGAGCGTCTTGTGCTAGTAGCACATTTCAGAGATGTGTCTGTGTTGGCGAATGCAGGGCATGCTTTAGTAGATGCATCCCTCATTCCCCAATAAACCAGCATGTTAGCACCGACACCAGCATTATGCAAAGTGGACACAACTCCTAAGAAAAGTGTCACTGCAATCAGACACAAGCTCGTCATGCAGCGGTACCAATGACACCTCCCGATCAGCATTTCCTGGTGAAGCATTTAAATAAACATGGCAGCAGCTGCTGCCGCCATCTTCCACACACAATCCCCAGAAAGCCAACTTTGGGGGTGCCCAATCCCAGTCAGCGTGTTTAACCCCCAAGATTGTGTGGGACACTGGGAGCCCACCCCAGTGTACCTCCCTATGTTCAGAAGCCAATCACCATCGGCATTTTCCTGCCCCCACCCAAACGTATGCCAAACTGGGAGCCCACCCCAGTGTGGCCAACATAACCCCCCCTCTCCAAGAGTCATGAGGCACATGGGCGCCCACCCCAGTGTGCTCAACACTTTTCTTACACCTGTAAAGAAAGAAAACCATCTGCAGTGTTCATTTTTTTTTTTATTACCTGAAACAATGAAAACAGTCCCTAGGTGTAGTGTCCCCTCCGCAAACCCGCACCCACCCTCTGTGCACCCCAACTCTCCCCACCCTTCCACCCTATACTTACCTGCGGAGGATGGCGCCGTGATCTCCGGTGGAGTGGGAACACGTTTGCACTCTTCAAGGAAGGTCAGACTCTAGGTGGAGGGTGGTGTCTCTGAATGCATGGGGTCTTGAAAACAAGATGGACGACCCGCAGGCACTATCAGCAGACAGGAGGGTGGACATAGCTGTAGTAACCGAGACTTGGGCAACATCACACTATGACTGTGACCTTGCGATCCCTGGATATAAACTACACAGGAAGGACAGGGTAGTCGGGGAAAGGGGGGAGGGGTGGCAGTTTATATCAGGGAGGAAGTAACTTGCACGAGGGAAGAGTCAGAGGAAGGGAAAGTGGAGGCATTATGGGTTCAACTAAGGTCCAACAGAGGGAGAAAGGTGAGGTTGGGGGTGGTTTACAGACCACCCAGTCAAGATGAGGAGGGGGGCAGAGAACTGATAGTACAGTTACGTAAGAACTTACCGTAACAGTAGATCTTCGAGAACAGCTCTTGCAGCAGGTTACACCATTAGGACTGAAGCCGGCAGGTGCCAGGACCCCACGGAAATTTTCAGCTAGCAGTCTTCAGCGGGACCGCTCTCTGCGTCCGGTCCCGCACCCGACGTCAGGCGTAGTACATAAGGAGGCGGTCCCACCAGAATCCCCAGTTCTCCCGCCGGAGACTCCTGGCAGCTGGATGACATCAGAAAGGGAGACCGAGGACCCGCCATCAGGTGGCCAAGACTAAGAATCGACCTTTCCAAGTGTAGGTTGGAACCTACTTCCTCCAAGGGGGGAATCGTGGGCAGGAAGGTACCTGCTGCAAGAGCTGTTCTCGAAGATCTACTGTTACGGTAAGTTCTTACGTAACTGTACTATCTTCTTCGAGGTACAGCTCTTGCAGCAGGTTACACCATTAGGACGGATTCCCAAGCAATGGTGCCTTGAAAGCCATCGGGAGGAGGCAATACTGGAGATCCACCCCGTCCTGAGCCTAGGACAGGAGGCCTTGTAGGACAGCAAGGCTGAAACCCGCTCTTCGCCGTGAAGCGATGTCCAGGCTGTAATGCCTGATAAAGGTGTGCACTGAGCTCCAGGTGGCTGCAGCACATATAGCCGATGTGGATACGTTCTTGAGTACCACAAAGGATGTAGCCACTCCCCTTGTCGAATGGCCCTTGAAAACACCTGGTAAGGGTTTCTGGCGTTTGTTGTAGCAAAAGGAAATGCACTGAATGAGCCAGCGCGAAAGGGTCTATTTCGAGACTGGAACCCCCATCATCCTCTCAGCGAATGAGACGAACAGCTGTTCCGCTTTGAGGTGCTGTTTGGTCCTGGTCAAGCAGTATCTAAGGCATTGGTAAACATCCAGGGTGTGAAGCAGTGCTTCTCCTCAATTAGCGTACTTAGGGAAGTACACTGGTAAATCAATGACCTGGTCAAGAGTGAGGGCTGAGACCACCTTAGGCAGAAATTTGGGATTCATCCTCAGGGACACCCTGTCCCAATGAAAAATTAAATAAGGCTCCTTGCACATGAGACCGTGTAATTCGGAAATTCTTCTCGCCGAAGTAACAGCAACTAAAAACAACGTTTTCCACGACAGAAAACGCAGCTCGCAATCTGCAGGTTCAAATGGTGAGAGCGTAAGCTGCTCCAGGACGAAAGGTAAATCCCAAAGAGGGACGGGATCCCTAATAGGCGGCCTAAGGTGGAGGACCCCTCTTAAGAAGGCACGGGAGGTATCCAGCTGTGCCACCGTGCGTTGGCCTATGGGAGCATGGTAGGCTGAGATTGCACACAGGTGCACTTTGATCGAGGAGTAAGCTAACCCTGATTGAAAGAGGGAAAGCAAGTATTCCAGAACTAGTTTCTCTGGGCTGTCTAGGGGTGAGAAGCCACGTGCCTGAGACCACAAGCAAAACGTACGCCATTTCATGGCGTATGTAGCTTGTGTCGCTGGTTTTCTGGCGCCAGAAAGCACTTCCGCCACCTCCTGCGAGACCCCGTATCACAAAATGGCTATGTCTCTAGGAGCCAGGCGTGCAGGTTCAGAGAAAGCAAGTCCAGGTGGACTAGCGAACCCTCCTCCTGAGACAGCAGGTGGGAGCTGATTGGCAAAGGAAGCGGAGGTTCCCGGGCCAATTGACTCAGAAGCGGGAACCAAATCTGTCTGGGCCAAAAGGGCACGATTAAGATATGCGTCGCATGCTCCCTGCGAAGTTTGAGAAGGACTCTCTGGATCAACGGGAAGGGAGGGAAGGCATAGAGGAATCTGCCCGCCCAGGAGAGGTACAACGCATCTCGCCAGAAAACACCAGACCCTGGATCTAGTGAGTAAAAATTGGGCAGTTTTGCGTTGGATGGGGAAGCGCACAAATCCAATTCTGGAGTGCCCCATTTGCAAAACAGATCCTCTGCCACCTCCTGTAGAAGTTCCCATTCGTGGACCCTGGCCTGGGAACGACTCAGGCTGTCTGCGATGGTATTGTCCACACTGGGAACGTGAACTGCAATGAGGTTTGCGCCGTGTCGTAATACCCAATCCCACACCCTCATGGCCTCCCTGCAGAGGGGGTTAGAGTGTGTGCCTCATTGTTTGTTGAGGTAATACATCACCGCTGTATTGTCTGTTTGCAACAGGAGAGTACTCGGTGGAATGTCCGACTGGAAGGCTTGCAGGGCATAAAGGACCGCCCTCATCTCCAATATGTTGATATGGAGATGAGATTCTTGAGTGGTCCAAGTTCCCTGAGACCTCACCCCGTTCAAGTGTGCACCCCACCCCAGCCCTGAGGCATCTGTGGAGAGTGTTACCACCGGGGACGGCGCTGTGAATGGAACCCCCACAGAGAGGGTTCCCGGGTCTAGCCACCATTGCCAGTCTCGAACCACGGACTTCGTGATTCTTACTGGATGCTGCATATGGTCGTGCCTTTGGTCCCATTGCACTCTTAACATCCACTGGGTTACCCGCATGTGAAGCCTTGCCATTGGGACAGTAGGAATGGCCGCAGCCATGTGTCAGAGCAGGCGAAGGACCAGTCTGGCTGGGATGGTCTTCTTCGCAGATAGGTCCCTGATGAGGGATCGAATGCGTTCCGGTCTGTCTTCGGGAAGAAAAGCTTTCCCTGCGATGGTGTCCAGAACTGCCCCTATGAATTGCAGTTTCTGGGATGGTACCAGGAGAGACTTCTCGTGGTTGATTAGGATGCCCAGGGACTGAAAAAGGACCTGGGTATGCTGGATAGCCATCAACAATTCCTCCTTGGAGGAGGCCATGAGAAGCCAATCATCCAGGTACGGGAACACATAGTGGCCCTGTCTCCTCAGAGACGCTGCCACGACTGCCATGCACTTGGTAAAGACCCTGGGGGCCGATGACAGCCCGAAGGGGGGCACTCGGAACTGAAAGTGGTGGCCGAGAAACTCGAAGCGCAGGAACCTCCTGTACGCTTGAGCGATGGGGATGTGCAGGTAAGTGTCCTGCATGTCCAATGACGCCAAGAATGCGCCCTTCTTCAGCATGGGGATTAGACCCGGAAGGGTCACCATGAGGAAGCGTTTGTAGGCGACTGACATACTGAGGTCGCTGAGGTCCAAGATTGGACGGAGGTCCCCTGTTTTCTTTGGAACCAGGAAGAAGTGGGAATAATATCCTGTTCCTCTCTGGTTCCCTGGGACGTACTCCCAAAGCTTCTTTCTGTAGAAGCGTGAGCACTTCTTCCCTGATGAGCAAGGCATGCTGACCCGAATAACGGGAGAGCAGAGGAGGCCTTGTCAGGGGCTTGTCTAAGAATTCTATAAAGTGGACTTTTTTGACCAACTGTAAGACCCACCTATCGGTGGTGATTGACTGCCACCCGGCACGTGACCTGCGATGCGACCCCCGACCTTTGTTTCCTGTTGATCCAGAGGAGGGGCGGGGGCTGGGAAGAAGTCATGCTGTGGCGGCGAAGGGTCCCACAGGTTGGGCTGACTTGGTGGAACGTTGGCCCCTACCTGAAGCCGCCTTGACCTGGGCTTTCCGGGAGAAGGAGCCCCTCTGTTGTTGGCCGGGACGAGGTTGTTGCCTCTGAAACCGGCTACAAAAACGACTCCGGTTCCTACAAAAGGAACTGAGTCTAGATCCGTACATTGCTTGGACAGATCTAACAGCCTTCCCAGCCTCTTGTAGCTTGGTGATGACCTTTTCAGATGCCTCACCGAACAAAACTTCACCATGGAAGGGGGCGTCCAGAATGTTCTTCTGGACGTCCAGGGTAAATCCGGAAACACGGAGCCATGAGTGCCTCCGGAGGCATACGCCTGAGACTGCCGCTCTGGCCGAGGAGTCCGCGGAGTCATACGCGGCTCGGAGCACCTGGGTCCCCACGTCTAAACCCGTGCGAAGGAGCTGGAGAAGCTCCTCCTTCTGGTCACCGTCTGGCAATTTCTCTACCAGTTCATGTCCCTGCTCCCACAGTGCGTTCTGAAACTGAACTATGTGGGTTAGGTAGTTCAGGGATCTGATGGTGCAGGTCGCAGCTGCATAAGTGCACCTACCCAGTGCGTACAGTTGCTTGCACTCCGGGTCCGGTGGCTGTGTGCTCAGATGTTGCGGCCTCTGGGACTGGTCATGAGAGGCTGTAATGACCAGGGAGTTGGCCAGAGGATGTTTAGCCAAGTACTGGTCCTCCCTTGGGGCCTTGCACAGGAGGTCAGCCTTCTTCGGCATAGCCGGGAGCGAATGTGGACGTTTCCATGCTGCCTTGGTGACGTCCATGAAGGTGTCCACCAAGAGTGGTACCACCACAGGCTTAGGGTCTTTCTGCCGAAGATAGCGGGCAAGGCGTAGCCTTCGGGTCGAGATCCTCTGCATCCCATCCCATGTTCTCTTGGATATGCCTCATGATCTCGGAGAACGAGGGGTCGTCCGGAGGAGACCTAGGAAGTTCATGTGGGTCCGGAGAAAGGATGCTGATCGGTGACGGAGATCTGGAGCATACCGAGATGTCAGATCGTGAATCCTCTGTAGACGGTGAATGGCGGCGTCTTCTGGGTCCCTTGGGGCTAGGTGACCCTGAAGAGGATCTGGACGGAGGTCTTTTCTTGTCTGTTGGTCTGCCCCAGGAGATCCCACTGGCTCCTGGGGATAGTACTCACCTGCTGCCCTTTTGGTGAAGGAGGGGCGAGGGTCGTGGGCAGCTGTGGTGCGGGAGGAGGTGCGTGGTGACCACATCCTTTTTGATGGTGTCCCACCAGAAAGTGAATAGCTCCTTCACTTCTGCTATGTTAAGGCCCGACGACGGGCCGGGCGCCGGTGGCCTGTCGTCGGGTCCCGGGCCGGTTCCCCGGGGGTCTCCGGTTCTGGGAGGGTTCCCGTGGGAGCTCGACCGGACCGGGGTTGCCCGCCTGGTCCTCGGGCTGAGTGGACTCCTCCTCCGTCAACGCCTCCTGGCCGACGTCGGTAGGTGGCGGTGTGGTTCTTCTAGCTGTTGTATCGGACGTCGGTCCACCGTCCGGCATCCAGGAGGTGAGTGCCTGGCCGGCGACCGGTGGCGAACTGTCGCCGGCTCCCGGGAGTGTCTGTGAAGTTTAGCCGACGTCGGGTGGGCCGACGGGTCCGACGTCCGCTTCAGGGAGGTCAGCTCCTTGGTCTTACACTGAGGAGGCGGCGGCAGGGAGACTGACCGGACGTCGGAGGCCGAGTGCTGGGACGAGGACTTGTGGTGCTCCCCTGACCTGGACGAGGCCTTGGAAGAAGAAGAAGAAGGCCCAGAGGTCTTAGTAGGCCGCAGGGTAGAAGAACCACAGGCTGACTTGACCACGACCGTGGGAGGCTGAGAATGGGCCCAAGACGGAGAGCAGTTGGAGCTGGAGCTGAGGGAGTCCGAGGCCCTAGAGGGGGATCTAGGTTTTACCTTCTCCTGGTGTTTCTCATGGTGCCTGCGGGATTTCTCCGAAGAAACCCCCTTGGAGGAAGGATTCATGGCCTTGAGCTTTTCTTCTAAGAGGAAAGCCTGGAGAGCCTTCTGACGGCAGATCCGGGTCCGGCTGTTAAAGCCCTGACAGAAGGAGAAAGCCTGGGTATCGTGATCCAGGCCCAGGCACCGGACGCAGGCCGAGTGGGGGTCTTTGAATGGAATCTGCTTCCCACAGGCGCACTTGGAAGAATGGCCCCCACAGAAGTTGGGGAGGACATCAGATAGAAGCGTAGATCTTAAAGAAAGTATTCTTGATTTTTGGAAGAAATTCCTGGTCGTCGCACGATAGAACGACTGAAGGTGAGACATGCAAGTCGCGGCGAAAAAGAAACGGGGGATTCTGGCGGGACCGCCTCTTATGTACTTTCTACGCCTGACGTCGGGAGCGGGACCGACGTCGGAGGCAGTCCCCGCTGAAGACTGCTAGCTAGAAAATTTCCGTGGGGTCCTGATGCCTGCCGGCTTCAGTCCTAATGGTGTAACCTGCTGCAAGAGCTGTACCTCGAAGAAGATCTAATAAATACTGGAAACTACGGGGAAAGGACAGGTAGTAATTGTGGAGGACTTCAACCTGCCCAAGGTGGACTGGAGCATACCATCCACAACATGTGCTAAGAGTCAGGTGATCCTGGAAAGACTGCACAGTGGGTTCCTGACTCAGGGCGTCACTGAACTAACACGAGCTGAGGTACTTCTTGAACTGTTGCTCACAAATGGGGAGCATGTACAGGAAAAACAGGTAACTCAGCTGTAACAGTAGTTCTAGGAGAGGTATATGTTGTTCATTCACACTCTTTGGCATGTCCCCTTCCACTTTAAGATAGACCGGAAGTCTTCAAGCTGGCTCCTCCCACCCACCTGGGTGGTATATACCTTGGCTCCGCCCCATGATGCCAGATCTTAGCCCGTTGGAAGCCTGGTGTTGTGCGTCCGCAGCCGGGGAGGTCAGGTGGATACGTGTGGATGGATGAACAACATATACCACCCCTAGAACTACTGTTACAGGTAAATAACCTGTTTTTCTAGGAGTGTGGATATGTTGTTCATCCACAATCTTTGGCAGACTCCTAGCAGTTCTCTGGGAGGAGGGAGGTAAGGTGCACACCACCTACTTAGGGAGCAGAGATTGGAGAAATGAAAATTACGTACCTACCGTAATTCTTGATTTTCTTGGACGAGTCTCCACCACTCATTCACACTATTGGGATCTGCGCCGGAGGCACTAGGACCCATGGGGAGCAAACTTTTTGCTGGAGGGTCGGCGCCAGAGATGGAGCCGCGAGGAACGGCGCCGCGAGCCCCAGCTCGAGCGACAATGACTATCTCGGCGTCGACCCTCCAACCGCCTCAGTAACTTTTTTACCAAGGAGGTGCAGCGTAACTAACCTAGAAGGGTAGCCTAACCTAAAGACTGGACATAAGATAGTCCGGGTGACCCGTATAAGAAGGGTCAACAAAGAAGTCTTCACAGCCTAAAGATTTGAGGGAGTGAAGACCAACAAGAGAGGTGAGCTCGGGGGAGGGAGGGTGGGTGTGTGAATGAGTGGTGGAGACTCCCCAAGAAGATCAAGAATTATGGTAGGTACGTAATTTTCATATCTTCCTGGCATAAGTCTCCACCACTCATTCACACTATTGGGAGAGTACTGAGCTAATAATCCCCTGAGAGGGCGGCAGGAGAGACCAAGAGCTCACGTTTCTAGGACAGAAGTCCATTAAGGATGGCCCTGCCAAAGGAGGAATGTCGTCTGGCGTGGACATCCAGTGCATAGTGCTTAACGAAAGTATGCACTGAGCTCCAGGTGGCCGCGTTGCAAATATCTGCAATGGGCACGTTGCAAATTTCCACTAGGGATGCCGCGACCGCTCTAGTAGAGTGAGCGTAAACCCTACCCTCCAACTTAACCTGCGCCATGGAGTAGCAGTGCCGAAGGCATGCCACTAACCATGCTGAGATGCATCTGATAGCGACAGGTTGACCCAGCCGGGTCTCGCTGAAGGAAACAAACAGTTGCTGGGCTTTGCGAAAGTCCTTGGTTCTATCTAGATAGAAACACAAAGCTCTCTTCACATCCAAAGAATGGAGAGATTGTTCTCCTTCATTTTGGAAGTCCGCAAAGTAAGAGGGAAGGACCAAAGGTTGGTTTAGATGAAATTCTGACACAACCTTAGGAAGAAATTTAGGATTTGTCCGAAGGACTACTTTGTCCTTATGGAACACAGTATACGGAGGGTCCGTGACCAGAGCATGTATCTCAGAGACCCTCCGGGCTGAGGTAATGGCCACTAGGAAGGCAGTCTTCCAGGTGAGAAATTTTAGCTCACAGGTAGCTAGAGGTTCGAAAGGTTTCTGAGTGAGCATGTCTAGCACAAGATTAATGTCCCAGGCTGCAACTGGACGTCTTGTAGGAGGTCTGGTATGCAGAATCCCTTTAAGAAATCTCTTAACCACAGGTAACTGAGCCAGTGTTAAGGAAGAAACCGGCTCAAGATACGCTGAAATGGCACTAAGGTGAACTTTGACTGTGGAGTACTGCAGACCTGAATTGGAGAGGACCAGGAGGTACTCCAGAACCTTATCTGGTGGACAAGAAAAGGGATTCAAAGAGGACTTTGCACACCAGAGTGAAAAACGCTTCCACTTGGCTGTGTAAGTTTTAAGTGGCTGGCTTCACAAGCAGCCAGAAGAATATCTGAAACCTCTGAGAGACATTGAACCAGTTTACTTCTACCTCTTCAGGAGCCAAGCGTGAAGGTGAAGCGATCTCAGGTTGGGATGGACCACCGGCCCCTGAGTCAAAAGGTTCATCTGCAGGGGAAGTGGTCTCGGAGGAACTCCCAACATATTGTTGAGTAGTGGAAACCACAGCTGCCGAGGCCAGAAGGGAGCAATAAGTATCATCTTGTCCCCCTGGGACTCGAACTTGAGGACTACCCTCTGAATTAGAGGAAGAGGTGGAAAGGCGTATAGAAAGCATTCTGTCCACTGCAGCTTGAACGCATCCTGACAGAAAATGCCAGGCCCTGGATTTCTGGAGCAGAAGAGAGGCAGTTTTGCGTTGAGTGGGGATGAAAAAAGGTCCAGGTCTGGAATTCCACACTCTTCGAATAGTGACTGAACTATGGTTGAGTCGAGAGACCACTCGTGAGGATCTGTCTCTGTTCTGCTGAGACGGTCTGCCAGCTCGTTTTGTATTCCGGCAGGTAGACCGCGTGAATTAGAGCCTTGTGCTCCAAGCACCATTCCCATACCCTCATTGCTTCCCTGCATAAGGGGTAAGAATGAGCACCGCCCTGCTTGTTGATGTAATACATCACTGCTTTGTTGTCCGCTTGAAGGAGAATGTTCTTGTGACAAAGAATGTCCTTCAACGCTCGGACCGCATAAAGGACGGCTCTCATTTCTAGGACGTTTATGTGAAGCTGGGACTCGACTTGAGTCCACACACCTTGAGTGTGGAGAGCCTGACAGTGAGCTCTCACCTCTTAGGGATGCGTCCGTGGATGGAGATCTGATGGTCCAGAGGAGCAAAGGATATCCTCCAGGAGATTGCTCTCTTGAGACCACCAGGTGAGTGACTCTTTAAAGGTTCTGTCACCTTGATGAGATAGGACTCAGGTGCGTGGTTGGGGACCACTGAGTACTGAGCATCCACTGAGTGGTTCTCATGTGCAGACGCGTTAGGGTACAGTGAACACTGAGGATGCCATGAGGCCTAGCATCTGTTGCATCGAGAGAGCTGTAACTGAGCTGTTCTCCCGATGTGACGGGCCATTTGAAGGATATCGTTCCTTCTGTCTTCTGGAAGAAAAGCCTTCGCACAGGAGGTGTCCAGAAGAGTCCCTATAAAAAGGAGCCTCTGGGAGGGCTGCAGCTGCGACTTCTTGAGGTTCAGCAGGACTCCCATGGACGTAAGGAGGCGAGAGGTCGTCTCTACAGCGTCCAGAGTCACTTGCCTGGAAGGGCTTGCTAGAAGCCAATCGTCCAGATAAGGGAACACCTGTATCCCGACCTTTCTGAGGTGCGCTGCGAGAACTGCACAACACTTTGTAAAAACCCACGGCGCCGAGGATAGCCCAAAGGGCAGGACTCTGAACTGATAATGTTGTCCCAGAGCCACAAACCTCAGGAATTTGTGATGCCTCGGATGAATAGGAATGTGCTGGTAAGCATCCTGCATATCCAGGGAGGCTAGCCAGTCGTATTGATGAAGCAAAGGCAACAGGGTTCCTAGTGAAATCATTTTGAATTTCTCCCTGGGGAGAAATTTTTTTAGCTTTCTGAGATCTAGAATGGGGCGCATTCCCACGGACTTCTTTGGGACCAGAAAGTAATGGGAGTAGAACCCCGTGTTCCATTGATGCAGCAGCACCACTTCTACTGCCCTGTTGTTTAGAAGGCCCTGAATCTCGGCGGCGAGAAGGTCTGACTGAAGGGTTGACAGCCTGGGCTGTCGTTTGGGAGGACGATCCGGAGGGGTCTCCAGAAGATTGAGTGAATACCCCTCGCGAATTATCCGAAGGACCCATTTGTCTGAGGTTATGGACTTCCACTGGTTGTAGAAGTGCATCAGATGACTTCCCACCGGAGAGGAAAAGTCCACCTCGGGCAGATGAGATGGGACTTGGGCCAGCAATTCATAAGGTAGCGCTGGGCGCTTTGGGCCCTTGCGCTTTCTGTTGTGCCTTCTTCTGAGGTTGGGCAGGTTGGTTTTTATGGAAACCTCCTCTGCCTCGAAATGACTGATGATTATGAAACTGACGTTTATTGGCATGCCCTCAAAAGGGGGCAGGAGGGGGTCGAGCCAACTTAATAGCTGACCTAGTCTTTTGTGTAGCTTCTAGAGCTTGCTCTACCGGAGGACCAAAAAGATATGCACCATCAAAGGGCAACGCCATTACCTGCTGCTGTGCGTCATTCGTGAAGCCCGAATACGCAGCCAGGAATGACGGCCGCTGCAAATACCAGCAGCCGCTGAACGGGAAGCAGAGTCGAAAGCATCCATGGCTGCTTTAACCTGCTGGTTGTTAGATTCAATACCTCTGGTAATGGTTTGAAGAAGCTCTGGCTTTGCATCTGACTCGGAAGAGCTTCACCATCTGCTTGATAAGTGCCACAGGATATACTCATACTGGGAGAAATAGCCTTGGTAAGTACAGTTACGTAAGAACTTACCGTAACAGTAGATCTTCGAGAACAGCTCTTGCAGCAGGTTACACCATTAGGACTGAAGCCGGCAGGCGTCAGGACCCCACGGAAAAATTCTAGCTAGCTATCTTCAGCGGGGACCGCCCCCGACATCGGTCCCGCCTCCGACGTCAGGTGTAGTACATAAGGGGGCAGTCCCGCCAGATTCCCCAGTTCTCCCGCCGGAGACTTCCGGCCGCAGGCTGACATTGAAATGGGAGACCGAGGATCCATCGTCAGAAGACAAACGGGAAAAAATCCCTGTTAACAAAGGCTTAAGCCATGCCTCCTCCAAGGAGGAAGGTGGGCGGGAAGGTACCTGCTGCAAGAGCTGTTCTCGAAGATCTACTGTTACGGTAAGTTCTTACGTAACTGTACTATCTTACTTCGAGACACAGCTCTTGCAGCAGGTTACACCATTAGGACTGATTCCCAAGCAATAGTGCTTGCAAACACTCTGGGAGGAGGAAATAAGAAAGAACGTTCCAGGTCCTGAATCTAGGACAGGAGACCCTGTAGCACTGCCAGGCCGAAGCCTGCTCTTCGCCGTGAAGCGATGTCCAGGCTATAATGCCTGATAAAGGTATGAACAGAGCTCCAAGTGGCTGCAGCACAAATGGCAGAGGTGGAGACGTTTCGAAGTGCTGCAAAGGATGTGGCCACACCCCTAGTGGAATGGCCCCGGACTGCTCCTGGGAGGGGCTTTCGTTTGATATCATAACAGTAAGAGATGCACTGGACAAGCCAGCGAGACAGGGACTGTTTGGATACTGGTTGGCCCTCATCCTTTCGGTAAGGAGACAAAAGTTGCTCTATGGCAGCTGACTTAGTTCTGCTCAGGTAGTAACTTAGCTGCGGTGAACATCCAGGGTGTGAAGCAGCCTCTCCTCTGTTAGAGTAATCTAGGAAGTAGACCGCAGGTCAATATCCTGATTGAGGTGAGTGTAGAAACCACCTTAGGCAAGAATTTAGGATTCGGCCTCAGGCATACTCCTGTCCCAGTGGAAAATTAAATAAGGCTCTTTGCACATGAGAGCCTGAAGCTCAGAAACTCTTCTCGCTGACGTAACAGCAACCAAAATAACGTTTCCATGACAGAAAACTAGCTCAATCCACGGCAGGTTCAAAGGGGGGCGGAGTTGCTCCAGGACAAAGAGCAAGTCCCAGGAGGCACTGGGTCCTTAATGGGCGGCCTAAGGTGTAACACCCTCTTAAGAATTCTCGACAGACATCTAATTGTGCCACTGTGCGCTGTCCCACCGGGAGGTGATAAGCTGAAATGGCACAGAGGTGCACTTTAATAGAGGAGTAGGCGAGACCCGAATGGAAAAGGGAGAGCAGGTACTCTAACACCGCTTTCACCGGACAACCTAAAGGGGAAAGGCCGCGTGCTTGCGACCATAGACAAAAACGGCGCCATTTCATGGCGTACGTCGCATGCGTTGCCGGCTTTCTGGCTGCAGAAAGGACTTCCGCAACCTCTTGCGAGACCCCGTGATGCAAGATGGCTATGTCTCTAGGAGCCATGCATGCAGGTTCAGTGAGCGTAAGTCCGGGTGGACCAGTGAACCCTTCTCCTGAGACAAGAGGTGGGAGCTGAATGGCAACGGGAGCGGAGGTTCCCGGACAGCTGAATTAGCAGAGGGAACCAGATCTGCCTGGGCCAGAAAGGCCACCAGGATCATTGTTGCATGCTCCCCGCGCAGTTTGAGAAGAACTCTGGATCAACGGGAAGGGAGGAAAGCGTAGAGGAATCTGTCCGCCCAGGAGAGGGACAGCGCTCTTGCCAGAAAACACCAGGCCCTGGATCTAGCGAGCAAAATTGGGCAGTTTTGCGTTGGATGGGGAGGCGAACAAGTCCAATTCTGGAGTTCCCCATCGAAGAAACAGATCCTCTGCTACCTCCTGGAGAAGTTCCCACTCGTGGACTCTGGCCTGGGAGTGACTCAGGCCATCTGCAATTGTGTTGTCCACCCCGGGAACATGTACTGTGATCAGGTTCGCGCTGTGTTAGATTACCCAATCCCACACCCTCATGGCCTCCCTGCAAAGGGGGTAAGAGTGTGCGCCTCCTTGTTTGTTGAGGTAATACATCACCGCCGTGTTGTCTGTCTGAAGCAGGAGAGTACTCGGCGGGATCTCTGACTGAAAAGCCTGCAGGGCATAAAGGACCGCCCTCATCTCTAGGACGTTGATATGGAGGTGGGCCTCCAGAGGGGTCCACGTGCACTGGGACTTCACCCCGTCCAGGTGTGCTCCCCACCCTAGACCTGAGGCGTCTGTGGTGAGGATTACCTCCGGGGACGGCGCTATGAACGGGACGCCCATAGAGAGTGTCCCTGGGTCTAGCCACCACTGCCAGTCTCGAATCGCGGTATTCGTGATTCTGACCGGATGCTGCATGTGGTCTTGCCTTTGGTCCCATTGCACCTGGAGCATCCACCGAGTTACCCGCATGTGGAGCCTTGCGAAAGGGACAGTAGGAATGGCTGCAGCCATGTGTCCGAGCAAGCGAAGGACCGACCTGGCTGGGGCGGTCTTGTTCGACTAAAGCTCCTGATGAGGGATCTGATGCGCCCGCTCTGTCGCCTGGAAGAAATGCTCTTCCCTGAACGGTGTCCAGTACTGCGCCTATGAACTGCAGTTTCTGCGACGGTACCAGGAGGACTTCGTGGTTGATTAGGATACCCAGAGATCGAAACAGGTCCTGGGTGCTCTGGATCGCCTGCACACGCCTCTGGAGGCGGCCATGAGAAGCCAATCGTCCAGGTACGGGAACACATAATGGCCCTGTCTCCTAGAGACGCTGCCACGACTGCCATGCATTTGGTAAAGACCCTGGGTGCCGATGACAGCCCGAATGGAAGGGCTCGGAACTGAAGATGATGGCCGAGAAACTCGAAGTGCAGGAACCTCTTGTGCGCTTGAGCTATAGGGATATGCAGGTAAGCGTCCTGCATATCTAGAGACGCTAAAAAAGCATCCTGCTTCAGCATGGGAATAAGACCCGAAGAGTTACCATGCGGAATCTTTTGTAGGCGACACGTATCCTGGATTTTAGGGGGGCAGACTTTGGGAAAATACTTGAAAGAGGCATTAAGGGGAATGGGACAGGAATCAGGGGTTGAGGAACAGTGGGCAGTATTTAAAATGGGGATTATAAAAACAACAGAATTATGCATTAAGCAGGTTAGCAAGAGGAAAAGGAAGAGGAGACCATTATGGTTTTCCAAAGAGGTAGCAAAGAAAGTGAAAGCCAAAAGATAGCATTCAGGCAATACAAAAGACACAGGCAGAAGGGATAGGGAGAAGTACCAGGAGAAACAAAGGGAGGCAGGGAAGTCAGTAAGGAAGCCAAAGCTCAGACAGAAGAACACATTGCAAAATCAGTGGGTAAAGGGGACAAACCTTTTACAGGTACATAAGGAAAAAGAAAGACAAAGGAGGATAGTGAGACTGAAGGGGAGGATGGGAGTCATGGAGGATGACAACAGTAAAGCTGACATATTGAACAGGTATTTCTGCTCAGTCTTTACTGAGGAAGAGGGGGTAATGGGTCTGAAGGAGTACAAGGGGTGAGAATGGTGCAGAAATGGACACAAGTCCCTTTACACGAGAAAGGGTCCTGAAGGAACTGGAAGTAATAAGAGTTGATAAAGCAATGGGGCCAGATGGGGTGCACCCCAGGGTCCTTAAAGAACTAAGAGAGGTGGTGGCTGAACCTCTGGCTATCCTGTTTAGCCAATCACTGGAAACAGGGGAGGTACCCAAAGACTGGAGGACAGCAGATGTAGTCCCCTTATACAAAAGTGGGAACAAAGAGGAAGCAGGGAACTACAGACCAGTCAGCCTCACCTCGGTAGGTGGGAAAGATCATGGAAGCACTACTGAAGGAGAGATTGGTGGAACATCTGGTTGTCAATGGACTACAGGACCCAAGGCAGCATGGTTTCACCAGGGGAGGTCAGTCAGACCAATCTCATTGAATTTTTGACTGGGTGACTAGGAGGTGGATCAGGAGGGCAGTGGACATGGCCTATCTGGACTTCAGCAAGGCCTTTGACACTGTGCCACATAGAAGACTATTACACAAACTGGGGAATATGGGTGGGCAGGACAGTAGTGTGGTGGGTAGGTAACTGGCTGGGTGGCAGGACACAGAGGGTGGTGGTAAATGGCTGTCACTCCACAGAGGAAGAGTGACCAGTGGGTACCACAGGGATCAGTGCTGGGACCGGTCCTATTCAACATCTTCATCAGTGACATTGCACAGGATCTAGAAGGCAGAATTTCACTGTTCGCTGATGACACAAAGCTCTGTAACAGAGTAGACACACCAGAGGGTGTAGACAGAATGAGAAGGGACCTGCAGAAACTTGAAGAATGGTCAAGGGTTTGGCAGTTGAAATTCAATGCAAAGAAGTGCAAGATAATGCATATGGGCACAAAACCCTGGCACAATATATCAGTTGGGGGTGAGGATATAGCATGCACCAAGCAGGAAAGGATCTTGGGGTTGTCATCTCTGATGACCCTCAAGGTAGGAAACAGTGTGACAAGGCATCAGGTAAAGCAAATAGGATGCTGGGATGTATAGGCAGGGGCATCACCAGCAGGAAAAGGGAGGTCATAATTCCGCTATACAAGACACTAGTGAGGCCCCACCTGGAGTACAGTGTACAGTTCTGGAGACCATACCTACGTAAGGACATAGACAGGGTAGAGAAGGTTCAGAGGAGGGCAACAAAGATGGTGCATGGATTGCATCACAAGTCCATGAAGACAGGTTGAAGGAACTGAACATGTACTCCCTGGAGGAGAGGAGGGAGAGGGGATATGATAGAGACATACAAGTATCTTACAGGGAGAAAAGGGTGCAGGAAAACACTATTTTAAGCGAAAAAGATGTTTCAGGACTAGAGGGCATGGGATGAAGTTGAGGGAGGACGATTCAGAGGAAACATGAGAAAGAATTTCTTCACAGAACGGGTGGTGGACAAGTGGAACACCCTGCCAGAGGAAGTGGTGGGGGCTGAAACAATCACAGGATTTAAGAATGCATGGGATAGACATAAAGGAATTCTAGAGGTCATGGGTAAGGGGAAACAGACTTCTAGGAAAACAAACTGAACTTACAAGCTCAAATGGGCAGACTGGGTGGGCCATAGGGCCTTATCTGCCGACACTGTCTATGTATCTATGACCGACAAATTGAGGTCGCTGAGGTCCAGAATCGGACGGAGGTCCCCTGTCTTCTTTGGAACCAGGAAGAAGTGGGAATAGTATCCGTGTCCTCTCTGGTTCTCTGTACTCTATCGCTCCCTTTTGCAGGAGCGCGAGCACTTCTTGTCTGATCAATGACTTGTGCTGACCCGGGTACCGGGAGAGCAATGGAGGCCTCGAGGGTGGCTTTTCCGCGAATTCTATAAAGTGGCCTCTTCCGACCAACTGTAGAACCCACCTGTCGGTGGTTATAGTCTGCCATCCCGGCAGGAAATTCGCAATGCGACCCCCGACCATGACGTCCCGTTGATCCTGAGGGGCGGGGGCCGGGAAGGAGTCAGGCTGTGGCGGCTGAGGGTCCCGCTGGCTGGACCGGCTTAGGAGTGTGCTGGTTCCAACCTGCGGGTTGTTTTCCCTGGGCTCTGTGAAAACCGGAGCCCCTCTGTTGTGGAACGGGGTGGGACTGTTGTCTCTGCGTCCGTCCACGAAATCGGCTTTGGTTCCTACGAAAGGAACTAAGCTTGGGTCGGTACATGGCCTGAACCGACCTCACCGCCTTCCCGGCCTCTTGGAGTTTGGTAATTATCTTCTCTGAGGGTTTACCAAACAAAACTTCTCCCTCGAATGGGGCGTCCATGATGTTTTTCTGGACGTCCGGGGTTAAACCGGAGACACGGAGCCAAGAGTGCCTCCGGAGGCATACGCCTGAAGCTGCTGCTCGGGCCGAGGAGTCCGCGGAGTCGTACGCGGCTCGTAGCACCTGGGTTCCCACGTCCGAACCCGTACGGAGGAGCTGCAACATCTCCTCCTTCTGCTCACCTTCCGCAATTTCTCAGCCGCATCCAGACCCTGCTCCCACAGGGCATTTTGGAACTGCACCATGTGGGTCAAATAATTCAGGGATCTGATGGCGCAGGTAGCTGGAGGCATACGGCAGGCTCACCCATGGAGTCCAGCTGCTTGGACTCTGGGTCCGGTGGCAGGGTGCTCAGATGTTGCGGTCTCTGGGACCGGTCATGAGAGGCTGTTATGACCAGAGAGTCGGCCTGAGGATGCTGGGTCAAGTACTGGTCTTCTCTTGGAGCCTTGTACAAGCGGTCAGTTTTCTTCGGCATCGCCGGGAGCGAATGTGGACGCTTCCACGCTGCCTTGGTGACGTCCACGAAAGTGTCTACCAAGGGTGGCACCACCACAGGCTTGGGGTCCTTCTGCCGAAGATACCTCGCAAGGCAGCCTTTCGGGGTCTAACTCTTCCACATCCCATCCCATGTTCTCCTGGATGTGTCTCATGATATCCGAGAACGAAGGGTCATCCGGAGGAGACTTTGGCAGCTCACGTGGGTCCGGAGAAGGGATGGAGAGGGGAGATGGGGATCTGGATGTAGAAAACTCTGATCCCGTGTCCTCCGTCGAAGGCGAAGCGGTGCATCTTCTGGGTCTCTTGGGACTGGGTGACCTAGAAGAGGATCTGGACGGAGGTCTCCTTTTATCGAGTCTCCCCCTTGGAGGGGTCCTGGGCTCCCGGGGAGGAGGTAACCGGCCTGCAGACCCAGACGGAGACGGGGGCGCAGGAACCGGAGGAGCAACCGTGTGGAGGAGGAGGAGGAAGCGGAGGTGGAGTGGGGACCATGTCCTTTTTGATGGTATCCCACCAGTAAGTGAAAAGCTCCTTCACCTCTGAAAAAGAAAGGCCCGACGATGGCCCAGGCGCCGGTGGACGGTCGTCCGGTCCCGGCGTCGGCTCCACAGGGGGCTCGGTTTTGCGAGGGTTCCTGGGAGTCTCAACAGGACCTGGGTCGCCGTCTGGTCCTCGGCTGAGTTAACTCCTCCTCAGTGATGTCTCCTGACCGGCGTCGGTCGGAGGCGTCAGGGTCCTCTTCTCAATTGGAGCGGGCGCCGGTTCCCCTACCGGCGTCCGGTGATGAGTTGGCCTGGCCGGCGACGGTCTTCTGACAGACGACGGCTCTGGGGACCTGTGGCGAGAGGCCGACGTCGGACGAACCGGCGTCGGGTCCTGCAGCCTCTTAAGTGAGGTGAGCTCCTTGGTTTTCCGGTGAAGAGGAGGAGGCAAGGAAGCAGACCTGACGTCGGGTTCAGAATGGCGGGAACCCGACTTGTGGTGATGGTGGCGATCCCCCGACTTAGCCAGGGCCTTGGAGGACGAGGAAGGCCTGGGAGTCTTGGCCTGAGAAGAGGAAGAAGATTTTCTCACCGCAGCGGGGGGAGGCTGAGAGCTGGCCCGGGAAGGAGAGCAGTCGGACCTGGAGCCAGAGCTGCGCGAGTCGGAGGCCCTAGACGGGGACCTGGAAGGGGCCTTCTCCTGTGCTTCTCAGCATGCTTGCGGGCCTTCTGCCAAGAATCCCCCTTGGAAGCCATGGTCTTGAGTTGCTCCTCTAGCAGGAATGCCTGTAGGGCCTTCTGGCGACGGATCCGGTTCTGCTGTTGAAACCCTGGCAAAGGAGCAGGACCGGTGTCGTGGTTCTGGGCCTAGGCACGGACACAGGCCGAAAAGCGGATCCTTGAATGGGATCTGCTTCCCACAGGCGCATTTCGAGGAGTGACCGGAGATCGGGAGGACAACAGAGAAAAACTGAACTCGGAGAACAAATTTCCGAGGAAAACATTTTACCAGCGCTGTCGCTAGAAACCGAACCGAAGGGTCGAGAAATGCAAGTCGACGGCGGGAAAGAAATGAAAATTACGTACCTACCGTAATTCTTGATCTTCTCTTGTATCTTCACCATTCATTACTTCCTGGGTGTAAGCCGAGGCGCGTATCGTCACGGGAGCTTTTTTTTTTTTTAGTTTGCACTAACGCACCACCTCGAGAGTGACGCCATGAGTCATGCGAGGCGGCCGTTAGTAGCGACGACTCTCCTCCAACTCAGTTCTGTGAGCTGGAGAGGCAAAAGCTAAAGCATAGAGATAGAGATAGTGAGGCAAGATAGCCAAGGGATAGCAAAGTAAGGAAGAATGAACTGAAAAGGAATAAGCCGATGGAGGAAGGACAGAGATAAGAGTATCCCTAACCTAGGGACGCAGGGCCTCCTTACCTGGGCGACTCTAGGAGGAGAGAGAAGGAAGGATAATAAGGAAGAAAGAAGAAGAAGAAGAGAAGAGAAAGATGGGATGTTGAAGGGACCAGAATGCCCAACGAGCATAGTTAGCTGATAGCTTAAGGCTCGATTAACAGGGAAGCAAGAACTCGGTGATAGAGCTGAAGAGAAGGTTCACCTAACCCGCTAGACAGACTCAGGAGGGCATAGTCCTCATCTTCAACATGCCATGGTCCTTGATCCCCACTTCGGCTCCTGGGCCAAAGGCCTTAACTGGAGGACACCCGAGGAGGGAAGGATAAATCCCAGGCAGCATGTGAGGCTGCTCAAGGGTTTAGAAATGGAAAATCTAGGCCTTTCAGGCGGTTTATAGGTATAGAAATGGAACTCAGCCGGACTTGCCAAGGCAGGCCAGAGGCTTAGGCTGCTGAAGATTGGTCATGGTCAGCACTGCTTCTCTGTAAAACTGTCCAGGAGGACACTAGAAGGGAAAAAACAATCATCAAAATATTACAAGAAGGATTTTCTTCGCCCTTGTTTTCCTTTTTTTTTTTTTTTTTTTTTTACAGAGCATAGCCTGCCGGCTTAGGAGCATGACCTTAAATTAGAGATTGCC
Organism: Neoceratodus forsteri; assembly: GCA_016271365.2. Classification (NCBI taxonomy): domain Eukaryota; kingdom Metazoa; phylum Chordata; order Ceratodontiformes; family Ceratodontidae; genus Neoceratodus; species Neoceratodus forsteri. Next base: position 692,985,581 of record CM028129.1, read on the forward strand.
TTATAGCAGTCGGAGAGAGTTCCCTCAGTTTTTCTTTTTTTTTTAAAAGAAAAAATAGTCGTACCCGTTCCTCTGCTCTGCAAGGCAAGAATAAAGGGGGTTTGAGATTCTAGGGCTTAACAGCTGGTAGCAGGGAATTGCAGGATCAAAACTGTATAGCCAGAGTCAGGCTAAAAACCCCAGAAGTATCTGCCAGAAGGTATGGCAAGAGATAGTTGTGCAGCCTGATCACCATATCGCATTCCAGGAAAAGGCCCAAGAATCTTAGAGTAAATAATTTTTCTGGAGAAATAAGGATCCCTTTAAGATATAGATATAAAATTTTTTTTTTTTTTTTTTTGAAAAAACGAGTAATTTTTTTTTTTTTTTTTTGGCAGAGAGAGGAAGGAGACGGGAGGTGGAGAAGCCACAGGAGGAGGCCACTGAGGGGATGGTGGGCGGGTGTAAGTAATGAATGGTGAAGATACAAGAGAAGATCAAGAATTACGGTAGGTACGTAATTTTCATATCTTCCCTTGTCAATCTTCACCATTCATTACTTCCTGGGTGAGTACCAAGCTCCTCTTCCCGGGGGAAGAGGTAAAATACCCTGAGGGAACAAGACCCCCAGCCTCCTGTTGGTGAGAAACAGAAGGAGAAGACCCTGGCTTATTCAGAAAGCCTAAGTGGGAGAAGAGCTAGGAGGTGCCTCCCGAGGACGAGGAGACGGAGGGAGCCCCTGCAAAAGTCTCCTAGCTCTAGAGGAGAAAAGACGGGTCCCCCGGAAGGCGGAGCGAATCACCCTACGCCGGGCCAGGGGTGACAACCTAGAGAGACGAAGCCATGCCGTCCGCCTGATGCAGATCGCTGTCCCCGCAAGCCTGGAAGCCACCTCATTGGCGTCGTAAGATGCCCTTGCTTGGTGTCTTGCCAGCTCCAGGCCTACCGCGGAGAGGGCAACGGCTTGTCTGGTTTGCTCCGTGTCAGGCATTGATGCCAACAGCTGGGACATCATCGACCACAAATGCCGGTTGTAGGCAGCGTGGTGAGCCTGATGAGATGCAATACAGGCAACCGCACGAGAAGAAGAGAACACTCTTCGCCCCCAACGGTCGAACTGGAGAGAGTCCGGATCCGGTGGGCGGTCGTGCGCCAGGCAGCGGCGCCCTGAAGGAGTGTCTAGGTAGACCAAACCAGAGGGGGGTTGGGAAGGGTACCTAGAGACTCTGAGGGTGCACAATACCACGCTGACAGTCAGCCGGGCTGGAGAAGAAGCGGTGGGGACTGCCAGGACCGGATAGACGCTCCTGGAAGGGATAGGCCAGGAAGGTACCACCAAATGCTGGGCACTGAATTCACCAAGGAATTCTCGCTCCTCCCTTCGGTATTGTCTCCGAACATAGGAAATCCAAGATCCCTCACCATCCTCGAAGGAAACGCTGATATTCGTGAAATCAGCATCGGAGGAAAGATGAGCAGGGGTTCCTCTCTCAGAGGAGGGAGACGAGGATGATGGGAGCTGGAATGTCCAGAGGATTCCTGGCGGGGAGAGTCGAAAGACCCGCTCATGCATGTATCTAACATATGAGGGAAGGCCGAGAACCCTTGAACTGCTCCCAGGATAACGGACCCGTAGGACCGACATGGCCTGGGAGCGGGGGTGGTGAAGGCAGAGAGATAGGAGAGGGGCACCTCCGAGGAGGCAACAGCTCTCTGCCAGGGCTCTGGAATCCGGGGAACGGAGCCCTAGCTGGAGGGATCCCGGACAACAGACCAGGCCGCAGAACGGAACTCTGGGGAAGCGGAGCCTGGAAGAGCCCAGGGGGAGAACCTCCCCTGTGACGACGCCGGGACTGCATGGATCCAGAAGGGCAGTCCGCAAGAACGCCGCCGGAGGGCACCCTAGAACCCTGGAGGGAGGGGCGGGGTTCTGCACTGCTCCTGGCCACCCCCGAGGTGGCCAAGAAGACCGAGAACCAGACCCTCTGCCCTCAACCCCGGACTCCGAGAGGGCCCTCCTCCTCACGGCAGCGTCCCTGTCCCAGAGGGGCAACAGCACCCTGGGGTAGCTGTCACCGCCCTCCAGAGGGGAGCCCCTCCGCCCCCCACGCCTGCCCCTGGGACCCCTGGCCACCCCAGCCGGGAGCCTCAGGAGACGACGGAAGGGGGGAGAGAGGGGGCCCGCTGCGCCGCCTGGTACCTCTAGCCACAGGGGACCCAGACCGAAAGAGTGCCAGGATGGGTCCACGCCTGAGTCATCGTCCGAGGAGGACGAGACCAGCTGGACCTCAATGCTGGCCACCCCAGGGTCCCAGAGGCCACGGCGCCGCCGAACGCCCCCGGGTACTCACCGGCGGCGCCGTCATTTCCCCAACGCGGCAGCAGCCAGGCCCGACTCCTGAATCCCCTACGGGCGCCGGTAGGGACAACGCACCGCTCCCGTGCCAGAAACCGACCCGCACCGCGAGGAGGCAAGATTAGGCCCACGGCAGCGCCGCTGGCGCCAAGATGAGCATCGGGCACCGCAAACGCGCCGAGGTCGCAAGCGGCACCACCAACGGTGCTACCTCTGATCACCGCGCGCCTAATGGCGCCGGATCCAAACGGCGGCGCTCGCTCGATCACTGGCACCGCGAATGGCACCGATTCGAAACAGCGCCAAAGGCGGCGGCCGAGGGGTCCACCCGAGCTAGGCCCACAAGACGAGGGCCTCGCCACGGGGAGCTTCCGCACATCCCAAGAGGTGACTGCCGAGAGCGTGTCGGGCGTCAGCGGCCCCGAAGGACTACGACGCCTCTCGACACCACGGAGCGCGGGCCTCCTCCTCGGCAAGAAAAGACGAGAGACCCCTCCTCCTTGGACCATGTGAAGGCCCGGAGGGGACCCGGGAAGCCAAGAGACCTTACCTGGAATCCGGAGACGACGCTCGCCCTCCGGGTCGGCGGGTTTTGCCGAGCTTGAACGCGCTGGACTTCGAGGACACGCGTCCATTGAGAAACAGGCGTCAGACGAATCCATGTCATGGCTGGGTCCGCAACGGCGACAACGCTATGCCGGGTCCGAGACGGAGAAAATGCCGGCCGCAGGAGCACCGACGATAGGGCTCGCCCGTTTTCGAAACGCTTCGCCCAGAACCAGACATAACACCAAACAAACAAGGTCAAAATATAGTAAGAAAACACCCGCGCCTGCATAAAAAGAAAAAGGAACAGTCTTACCGAGTATGGCGCGCGAGTGTGAGAAAATCGGAGTCGGTCTACTACGCACTTGAAATGACGCTCCACGCGAACAGGTGCTGCCTCGACGGCGGGAGAAATAGAACTGAGTTGGAGGAGGAGTCGGTCGCTAGTAACGGCCGCCCCTCGCGCATGACATCACTCTCGAGGGTGGTGCCATTAGTGCAAACTTAAAAAAAAAAAGGTCCCGTGAAGAGTGCGCGCCTCCGGCTTACACCCAGGAAGTAATGAATGGTGAAGATTGACAAGGGAAGATCTGGGAATTCATGGACCGCCTCTTATGTACTACGCTTGACGCCGGAGGCGGACCGACGCCAGGGAGGTCCCCGCTGGAAGATAGCTCGCCAGAATTTTTCCTGGGTCCTGATGCCGCCGCGCTTCAGTCCTAATGGTGTAACCTGCTGCAAGAGCTGTGTCTCAAAGTAAGATCTGGCAACACGATACTTAGGGTAGAAGCAGCAAAGACTCTCTTACCTAAGGTGTCTATCTTACGAGATTCTTTGTTAATAGGTCGAGCTGTAGTAGTTTGAGGAAGAACGACCTTATCGTTCTCTGCCAGGACTACAAAAAAAAAATTACTCACCTTAGTAATGTTGTTTCTTCTAATAGAGTCTTTATATTATGACATATGCAGTGAGTCCCAACCTTCGAACTGCTCCGGAGGTGAAAGAGTTAACTTTCCATGCCAGGCATGGAACGCTGAGCTCGAGCTCAGTTGAAAACTCTGTCTGTTGTTCTTCAAACTCAAACCGTCAGATCTTTACGAGCTAAACTCACTAAGGTCCTGTGTGGAAGCTGTAAACCTACACTAGCCAACTGGCTACTAACATAAGAACACATTTTTGGTCCCAAAACAAAGACTCAAGTCAGGAGACCCAAAAAATGAAACACACAACACCAAATCACCCCAAAAAGGAGGGCAGTCTTACCGAGTATGGCGTCGAGTGTGAGAAAATCGGTCGGTCTCACTACGCACTTGAAATGACGCTCCACGCGAACAGGTGCTGCCTCGACGGCGGAGAAATAGAACTGAGTTGGAGGAGAATTCGGTCGCTAGTAACGGCCGCCACAGCATGACATCACTCTCGAGGGTGGTGCCATTAGTGCAAACTTAAAAAAAAGCTCCGTGAAGAGGGCATCCGCTTACACCCAGGAAGTAATGAATGGGTGGATTGACAAGGAAGATCTGGGGAATCCATGGGACCGCCCTTATGGCTCACACCGACGCCGGAGGCGGACCGACGGGCCAGGGGCGGTCCCCGCTTGAAGATAGCTAGCTAGAATTTTCATCCCATGCCTGCCGCTTCAGTCCTAATGGTGTAACCTGCTGCAAGAGCTGTGTCTCAAAGTAAGATCTGGCACATACTTAGGGTAGAAGCAGCAAAGACTCTCTTACCTAAGGTGTCTATCTTACGAGATTCTTTTTGTTAATAGGTAGCTGTAGTAGTTTGAGGAAAAACGACCTTATAAGTTCTCTGCCAGGACTACAAAAAAAATTACTCACCTTAGTAATGTTGTTTTTCTAATAGAGTCTTTATATTATGACATATGCAGTGAGTCCCAACCTTGAACTGCTCGGGAGGTGAAGAGTTAACTTTCCATGCCAGGCATGGGCAGCTGAGCTCGAGCTCAGTTGAAAACTCTGTCTGTTGTTCTTCAAACTCAAACCGTCAGATCTTCTGAGCTAAACTCACTAAGGTCCTGTGTGGACTGTAAACCTACACTAGCCAACTGGCTACTAAATATAAGAACACATTTTTGGTCCCAAAACAAAGACTCAAGTCAGAGACCCAAAAATGAAAAAACAACACAAATCACCCCAAAAAGGAGGGGTAGAAAACAAGGTGAGCACCTACTAAGTGCCAACACTGCACTACCCACCCACATCCCAAAACAGAGGTTCTGAGAGGGGGCAGGCAGGGGAGGTCATAACATGAACTCCATTAGAAGAAACAACATTACTAAGGTGAGTAATTTTTCTTCAAACAACATGAAGTCTTGCTATATTATGACATATACGACTACCAGCAGTACCTCCATGGAGGAGGGACAGAACCTACTTAGGAAATAGGCTCTGAAGCACAGCTGTGCCAAACCGAGCATCACTCCTAGCCTGGATGTCCAGAGTGTAATGCTTGGTAAAAGTGTGAACTGTTTTCCAGGTAGCTGCTTGATAAATCTCTAGAATGGGGATGTCCCTGGCAGCAGCCAGGGAAGCAGCTGTACCTCTGGTAGAGTGAGCCCTCAGGCCTGAGGGAGGAACCTTACCCAGCTTTTCATAACAGAATTGGATACAAGAGACAATCCACCTGGCAATGGATCTTTTAGTGGCAGGTTTCCCTTTACCAACCTCACCATAAGTGAGGAACAGTTGGAGGGAGTCAAACCTGTGACCCTTGGTACGCTCAATGTAGTAACTAAGGGCTCTCTTCACATCTAAGCTGTGCAACCTCCTCTCGCCAGAGGAGGAATGGTCAGTGAAGTACACTGGAAGAGAAATAGATTGATTAAGGTGGAAATCTGAAACCACCTTAGGCAAGAACTTCCTGTTAGTCCTGAGGACTACCTTATCTCTATGAAAGGAGATAAAATCAGGCTCCACTGACAAGGCTTGTAATTCACTTATGCGTCTGGCAGAAGTGATGGCTACCAGAAACACAGTCTTCCAAGTCAAATACTTAAGCTCTGCTGAAGACAAGGGCTCAAAGGGAGGTTGCATAAGCTGAGCAATGCAAACATTAAGATCCCAGGCAGGGGCAGGGTCCTTGAATGGAGGGTTGGTGTGAAGCAATCCCTTAAAAAACTTAGAGAATACAGGATGAGCTGAAAGAGAAGAGGGTTTACCTGCTGAAATAAAAGCAGACACAGCTGCCAAATGCACCTTTAGGGTAGCTGGTCTCAGCCCCAGTGTTTAAATGGACCATATAATCCAGGACTGTGGGTAAATCAGCAGATTCTGGGGAAATATGCTTCCCAGAGCACCATATGGAAAACCTCTTCCATTTGGAATTGTAAGTAGCCCTGGTGGAAGGCTTCCTAGAAGCCTTCAATATATCCATTACACCTTGGGAGAGGTGTAGATCAGCAAACTCTAACTCTTCAAGAGCCAGGCCTTGAGATTGAGAGATTTGAGGTTCTGGTACCAAACCCTTCCCTGAGCACAGGTTAACAGATTGTGATTCCTGGGAAGACACATGGGAAGATGGACTGCTAAGGACAGTAGGAGAGGATACCAGGGTTGTCTGGGGCAATCTGGAGCAATCAGAATCACTTTGCAGGATTGAGATCTGATTTTGACTAACACTTTGAACAAGAGAGGGAAGGGGGGAAGGCATAAAGAAACTTCCCTTCCCAATTGAGAACTAAGGCATCCAGAGGGACTGAGCCAGCACACTGGGGCCTGCAGCAAAAAAGGGAAGTTGGTGATTGTCTGGGGCTGCAAAAGATCTATCTGCGGTGCCCCATCTGGTAAAATACCCCCAGGACCAGGAGATCCAGTGACCATTCGTGATGGCCCTAGGAAATCCTGCTGAGAGCATCTGCCAGGACATTGTCCTTGCCTGGGAGGTGAACTGCCGTGAGGAGGTGTTCAGGAGTAAGCCAGAGACCACAACTTCATTGCTTCCTGCACAAGGCAGTAGACAGAGTGCCTCATTGCTTGTTGATGTACCACATTGTAGTGGTGTTGTCTGTTCTGCCTGTACAACTTTGTTTCTGAACAGATTTGGAAAAAGCTTGAAGTGCTAGAAAAACTGCTCTGAGCTCCAACAGGTTGATGTGGGAGCAGAGATTCCTGAGGACCACAGTCCCTGGGTAGTGAGTGCCCATGTGAGCTCCCCACCCCAAGAGGGATGCATCTGTAGTAAGGTTAAAGAGTGAGACTGAGTGACAAGGAACCCTTGTCTCAGGTTGCTCTGATCCTGCCACCACTGTAGGGCTTGGATCAGGGTTGAGTTACTGGGATCAACTTGGTTAGAGGGTCCTTTCTTTGAGACCAAAAGGCTCTCAAATGGAACTGGATGTCCCTCATCTGAAATCTTGTTCCTTACTACTGCTGTAGAAGCAGCCATGTGTCCCAGGAGCTGCAGAAAATGCCTTGCTGGTCGAGAGACCTGCAGGGTGAATGAGGAGGCCAGAGAGACCAGGGTCCTTGCCCTGTCCAAGGAGGAAGGCTCTGGCTTTCTCTGTGTTCAGTTCTCTTGCCCTATGAAGGTGAGAGCTGGACATGCTCTAGAACTGACTTTGGAAGATTCAGAAGGAAACCTAGAGAGGTAAGCATTTGCTGAGTTATCTGAAGATGTAACTTGACTTGGTCTGGAGACTGGCCTACTATGAGCCAGTCGTCCAGGTAAGGAAAGATGGCAATTTTTTGCCTTCTTAGGTAGGCAACTGCTACTGCCAGGCATTTTGTGAATACCCTTGGAGCAGAGGTGAGGCCAAAGGGCATTGCTCTGAACTGGTAATGGCCTGAGGGCAGCTCGAACCTGAGGTACTTTTGATGGGGCTTCTGGTGAGGAGAAATGAGAAAGTAGGCATCCTTGAGGTCAGGGCCTTAGCCAGTCCCCTGGCCTCAGAGAAGGTAGAATAATTCCCAGAGTCACCATTTTGAATTTTGGTTTTAAAAGGTGCTTGTTTAGTATCTGAGATCCAGGATGGGCGCCATTCTCCTGTCTTTTTTGGGGTAAGGAAGTATCTGGAGTACAATCCTTTGCCCTGGTGTAGGGGTGGAACCCTTTCCACGGCTCTGAGAGCCAGGAGGGTAGCGACTTCTGCCTCTAGGGCAAGTGCCTCTGATGGATTTGCAGGTGGAAAGGATCTGGCTCTCATCTTTGGAAATTTTTTGAAGCTGAGAACCAGTCCCTGGCTTACTACTTCCAGGACCCACTTGTCTGATGTTAGAGACTTCCAGTCCTGGACAAAGTAAGCCAGCCTGCCCCCTACAGGTAGTTGAGAATCGGCCCTGGCCACCCCATCAGGGTGTCTGCTTGGCAGGGGCTTTAGGCTTGAAGGGTGGAAGCAGGCCTGCTTGTACCCAGTCTGCCTCTCCCTCTAAAGAACCCCCTCTGGGTGTAAGCTGAAGAGGAGACCTGGGCTTGGTAAAAAGGCCTATGAAAAGGCCTGCCCGTGCCCCTGGAAGGCTGCCTTTGAGGAGTGGCCTGCCTTTCCTTGGCCTGTGCACTCCTATAGGTGGTCTATACTCATCCATTTCTTCATGTAATTCTCTGTCTGCTCCCCAAACAGAAATTACCCACAACAGGAAAATTCATGGCCTTAGTCTGGGTATCCTGTGACAGGCTAGTACATCTGAGCCAAGCCATTCTGCAGTGCCACAGATGTAGCCATGACTCTTGATGACACATCATTAGAGTCCACTGCAGCATGGAATTACCTAGATGCCTCAATACCATCAGCAGCCACCTGCTCAAGCTCCTTGGCAAGCTGGCCAGGGGACCTGTTTTGCTAGAGCCATAAAGTATCCCATCTGGATTTCTGGTATCTAGCAACATAAGCCATATAATTTGCCTGTCTGAGTCCCAAGGATGTGCCATGTACTGTTTCTTTGCCATGGCATCAATCCTCCTGGAGTCCTTGTCAGGGGTGTGAAGCCAAGGAATATTTGCCTTGTCACAGGCTGCAGCCTGCACTACCCAACATGGCTGCATTGTTGTTTAAGGAACTCCATATCAGAGCCTGACAATGTGTACCTCTTGCCATTCTCTTATCCACAGGAGGTATAGTGTGAGGAGTTTTAAATTTTTACTGTCTGTTTAAAGATTTATGCAAAGGAATAGACAGTTTCTAGACTCTGGGATATCCATCATTTCCACATAGTCAGGCTCCTCTTGATCATCCACAGCTTCCTCCATAGGGAGCTGGAGGGTTTCAGCCACTTTTCTATAAAACATAAAATGAGAGGGGACTCGAAAGCCTAGGAGGAGACACTCCTGAAGGTCTGTCTGGGGAGATGTCGGTTCAATGGCCACATCCAGACTTTCAAATCACATTCACTCTCCTCATACTCCTCTTCCCCCTCTTCCGGTTCATAAAATTCCTCTAAATCATACTCTTGAACCGGTGGAACCGGCCGAACCGTATGCTTACCTGATGGTGCCGGTTCGGTCGGAACCGGGGAAAGCGACTGGACAATTTTAATCACTTTGGCTATTTCTTCAGCGGTTGGAGAGGAAAGTTTTGGCTCCACACCAGCTGATTTCCTAGTCCTTTTTGCTGGAAAATTTTTGTAAATCTGGCAGTCTGCATTGAGGTGGTCAGACCCCAGACAATAAACACAGGTGGTGTGGGGGTCAGCCTTAGCAAAGACTTCCCCACAGACACTGCAGTGTTGAAACCCAGTGGGCCCGTTTTCCTTTTGGGTTTCTCAGACATAGTGCCAGTCCTAACCAAACTTGCCTGTTTATGGCAATCTGCCAAGCAAGACCCTCTTATCGGTTCCCAACCGTGTCACGGGTCGTGGAAAAAGACGTAATAAAATCCGTTTTTTTTAGAACCGATAAGAACCAGTAACCACACTCTAAAGGACAGATTAATATATTTTAAACAGCCTGATCGGTTTAAACCGAACCGATAAAACCGTTTACAAGTTCCACACAGAAGAAATAAATGTAAAACCTATCTAGTACTCACAATACCACAGACAGAGCTTGAACCGACCGGCTGCGGTTTAAATTCGGTCAAAACACCAAGAAAATAATACTTTAACCGACAAAAGGAACCGAGCAGAAGGAGAAATCTCCGGAGCGACTGTTCAGTGAGGCGGAGTAAAGAATCTGACAGTTTGAGTTTGAAGAACAGCAGACAGAGTTTTCAACCGAGCTCGAGCTCAGCGTTCCATGCCTGGCATGGAAAGTTAACTCTTTCACCTCCGGAGCAGTTCGAAGGTTGGGACTCACTGCATATGTCATAATATAGCAAGACTTCATGTTGTTTGAATAGGATCTGCAAAGGCTTGAGACTCCAAAATGGGACGATCCTTGGGGGCTGAATATTTCCTATCTATGGATTTAGCCACCGAAGGGGTGAGAGCAGGATTATTCCATACCATTTGAGACAGCGTCTCGAAGGAAGGCTGAACCGGAGGAGTCAAATCCATAGGGATCTCCGGGGCATGAAGTTACTGGAGTCTTAACAATTTCCCAGGATTGATGTCTATAGTCTGGAGAGAAAGAGTGGAACTCAGATTTTTCAGCAGAGACTTGAATGACAGGTCCTCGACCACAGGCTCTGTAGCAGAAATAGATCCTGCTTCATCCTCTTCATCACCCAACCAAAGGTCTGGGTCAGGCTCAATGTCATCTCCTGACAGTCCAGGAGGGACTGCATGGACAGGAAAGGAATGAAAATCAGAAGAGAAGGAAGAAGGAAGCGAGAGAAAGGAGGAGTCCCTGAAAAGCAGAGGGCCAGAGGCCCCGAGCGCCCGAGGAGGCCTGCGGCACTGAGAGCGGCGTCGGGGACCCGCGGCACTGAAAATGAAGCCGGACCTGCACGGCGCCAAGAAGCATGGTGCCGAGAAGCCACATGGTGCAGAGGGACGGCGCCAATAGCTGCACGGCGCCAAAGGCGCGGAACACCTCCAGACTCCAAAAACAGGTTTTGAAGGAAGAAGAGCAGGAGATAAGGGCAACGGCGTGGCGCCCTGTGCCACAGCCATGTTGGGGGGGGGAACACCTAAGCGCGGAGTCGACAGCACCGAAGAAGGTGCCTTGCGACCAGGAAAATCCTACCACCCTACCCGGTCTCCTAATGAGCCCGAAAGCGCACGAGAGACGAGCCAGGTAGCTGGACCAACCTCCAAGCCCATTGCTCCATAAGAGCGGCCCACTGATGAAACTGCTCATCTGAAGACCTACTTGCGGGCGGGGTAGGGCTCCGATGTCGAAGCCGTTGGCTACCAGAAGCAGAGGTTGGCGACTCCGAAGGAGGAGACCGGCAACTAGCCCCAATAACCGAACGTCTACGCGAAAACATATCAGAGGGCGACGTTGAGTGATGCCTTCTCTTTTTAGACCTGTGGGCGAAGAGCTTCGAGGCCGAGCAGTGCCGAGAAATACGACTGTTTATTTTTATGCTTCGAGGACCGCCCATCCCCACGGGCATTGGACTGACCGCTGTCAGACCCCCCTTCCGGAGAAGGCGGTGGACCGGACCCAGCCCGACTGACTGAACAGCTTTCATACGAAGTCTCCCTACCGTCACCTGACCTGCTTATGGTTGACTCCGTCAAAGTAGGCTGAGACTTCTTTATTTTTAGAATAAAAGTAAACTAAGCCATACTTTATCGAGATAATACTACAAAATAACAAAACTGAAAACTATGCTGCTAGTTTGAAGTTTGACTCCTGGCAGGCGATCGACGTCGTCACTGAAGCGCACTCGAAGGCGGGAAAAAAGGAACTGAGGCGGTTGGAGGGTCGATGCCAAGACAGTCATTGCCGCACGAGCTGGGGCGCGCGGCGCCATTCCTCGCGGCTCCATCTCTGGCGCCAACCCTCCGGCAAAATAGTTTGCTCCCGATGGGTCCTAGTGCCTCCGGCGCAGATCCCAATAGTATGAATGAGTGGTGGAGACTTATGTCCAGGAAGATCTGAGGCCCCAAAACCAGCATCTCGGCGTGACTCAAGGTCGATGTGGTAGTGGGTGATGAAGGTGTTTACTGACTTCCAGGTAGCAGCCCAACAGATATCCTGGATAGGGATGTCCCTGGAAGCAGTCACCGATGCAGCAGTATGGCGGGTAGAATGAGCTCTTATCCCTCTGGGAGGCTCCTTGTCCGCCAACTCATAGCACAGACCTATGCATGATGTGATCCATCTTGCAGTAGTCCATTTTGCTGCAGGTTTGCCAGAAGCGGCTTCAGCATAGGTGACAAACAGCTGGCGAACCTCTCCCAAAATTTCTGCCGTCCTCTCCTTGTAATAGGACAGCGCACGTACTCAGCCTCCAAGATGTAATTAGGGTAGCACCTGGTTACGGTGAAACTTTGACACCACCTTCGGAAGGAATTTCAGGTTGGGGCGTAGGACAACCTTGTCCCTCTGGAAGACCAGATAGGGGAGTCCACTGAAAGCGCCTTGGAGCTCCCCTGTCCTTCTGGCAGATGCGATAGCCACCAGGAAGGCCATACTCCACGACAACTGTGACAAAGCACCCTTGTGCATTGGTTTGAATGGCCTACCCATGAGCTTTGCCAGTACCAGCAGAAGATCCCACAGAGGTGGAGGTTAACACACTGGAGGGGATATGTGATCCAGGCCATTGAAAAAGCGCCTGACCACTGTCTCCTGCGCCGTCAGCTGACCGGCTGGCACCCGGTAAGCAGAGATGGCTGCCAGGAGCACCCCAAGAGTCGATGACCATAGACTCCCTTTGGAGACAGACCAAAGGTAGTTGAGAATGTTAGCCACTAGACAAGACAAAGGGTCCAGGCCCTTGCCCCGACACCAAATGGAAAACCTTTTCCATTTGAAGGCATAATATTTCCCTGTCGATTCCTTTCTGGTTGCCTCCACCACGGTGTAGACATCTTCGGAAAGACCCAAAGCCTGGAACTCTAGCTGCTCAGGTACCAGGCTGTGAGGTGCAGGAATTGAAGGTCCAGATGGAATACCTTCCCCTGATTGAGTGATATCAGGTCCAGGCATGCTGGAAGCCACTCTGAGGGCCTGAAGCTGAGGCTGAGGAAATTTGGATACCAGAACTGGCAGGGCCCGTCTGGGGCTACCAGGATCACCTTCACCTTGTCCCTCCTCACCTTGAGGAGCACCTTGTGGATCAAGGGAAATGGAAGGAAGGAGTAGCGGAGGCCTGGGGTCCATGGCCTTGAGAAGGCATCCCCCTGCAGTGAGCCCTGCTGAGTGGGATGGGCATGAAATAGCCTCAGCTTGGTGTTTTCCTTGAAGGCAAACAGGTCCACCATCGGTTTGCTCCAGTGGGAGAACAGGCTGTAAGCTACCTCTGGATGGAGAGACCACTCATGGGATTGTCTGGCCTAAGTGGCTGAGAGCATCTGCCAGATGGTTTGAGGCGCCTGCCACATGGATGGCTAGGAGATCTGCCTCCAACCGGCACACAAGGGTCCAGATGCGGCGCACCTCCCAGCATAGCAGACGGGGGTGCATGCCGCCCAGTTTGTTGAGGTAGTACATGGTCATGGTATTGTCTGTCTGGACTTGAACCCTTGACCCTGGGGCTGAGGAGAGCGAAAGCTGACAGTGCCAGTCTGACTGCTCTGAGCTTCAACAGGTTGATGTGGCATCGGGACTCTTCGGGGGTCCAGAGCCCATGGGCCCTGTTGTCCCCCCTGTGGGCTCCCCAGCCCATGAGAGAGGCATCGGTCGTGAGGACGACTGTCGGCTCGGGGCTGACAAATGAGACCCCTTCCTGCAACCGGTCCGGGGTGGTTCACCATAGGAGAGCGTCCCACATATTCCGGGTTACAGTGATCAGCTAGTCGAAATGACTGTGGCGCTGAGTCCACTGGGTGGCCAGCTCCCATTGAAGGGGGAGCATGTGCAACTGAGGTGCACGCCGCCATGTAACCCAGAAGGCGCAGAAAGTCCCGGGCAGGGCACAGTTGCCCAACCAAAAATGACTGGGCAAAGAAGGAAAGAACCGAACCTCTGCCATGTCAGCCAGTAGCCAAGCTCTGGCTTGACAAGAGTCGAGCTCTGCCCCGATGAAGCCCATCACCTGAGAAGGCACGAGTTCCAACTTGGCCTCATTGATCAGGAGGCCCGAGTTGGGAGCAGGTCTGGATGGCCAGGTCCCTGGACCTCTCCACCTCCTGTTGCGTGGAACCTGCTAGGAGCCAATTGTCGAGGTAAGATAAATCCTGACCCCCTTCCTCTGATGCCTGAGATGAGCCACCACCACTGCAATGCATTTGGTGAAGACCAGTAGGGCCGACGACAGGCCAAACAGCATGGCTCGGAACTCGTACAAGGTCCCTTCGACCCTAAAGTGGAGGAACCGCTGATGGGATGAACAGATTGGGACATGAAAGAACGCGTCCTGCAGATCCAGTGAACAGAATCACATGTTTCACTCCAAGGATGGTATGATCTGGGCCAGAGTGATCATCCAAAAGGTGCGTGACCTGAGATATTGATCCAGCCCCGTCTGCTTGGGCACCAGGAAGTACCTGGGGACAAAGCCTGGGTCTGCTGGAGGATCTGCCACTGGAGCTACTGCCTCCTTGAGGAAGTGCTGAGTGATGTTGTCTCGGAGAGCCGACTGAGTCTGAGCGGATACTCTTTCCTCACGAGGGGCGCGGGCTCGGCTTGGAGGGTATTGCTCGAATTCCAGAGGCAGTCCCTGACCGACCACTTCGAGAACCCACCTGTCCAAAGTGACAACGGACCAGGCAGAAAGGAAGTGGCAGAGCCGGCCCCCCATGGGAGGACCCAGAGCTGAGGTGATGGGTGAGGGGGTTGACAGCCCCCGCCCTGTCACTAAGCAGGCTTGGAGGAGGAGGCTCCAGAACCTGAACCTTGGCCTCCTTTACGGGCCTGTGTGGGGTCTGGACTTGGGCCGGGGGGCATCAAGCTTGAGCATGTTGCTGTCCACCTTGAAAGGAGGACTGCTGAGCCGCAGGGGAAGAATGCCAAAAAGACTTCTTTTTCTTTCTGCTGGTTCTTGCCTGATGAACCCTTGGCAAAAGTGGCGTCTAAGGTGGCACTGGACTGCTCAATGCACTGAAGGTGACCAGCCACTCCTGGGCTGAACAGGTCCATCCCTAGGAAGGGCATGTCAGTGAGTTTGTGCTGGGTATCCGCCAGGAAGGAGGAGGGCCTTAGCCAAGCCCTGCGATGAGAGGCAACTGCAGCAGCCGTCAAGCAGGCACAAGAATCCCCAATGTCTAGGGCCATCTGAAGCTGCTGTTTGGCAACAGCTCGGCCCTGATCCAGGACCTGCTTGACCGTGGTCTGCATGTCCGCGGGTAGATGTGGGAGGACTTCATCCAGCAACCCTAGGAGGGTGTGAGAGAAGTGTGCCACAATGACAGCTGAACTTGCCTGACGAAGGCCCAAGAAGAAAGCTGCACAGACCTTCCTGGCTGAATGGTCCAAAAGCTTGGACTCTTTATCAGGAGGTCAGTCGGTATCGGTAGAACTGCCAGCATGCCTGAACACAGAGGCGGTCACCATGCTCTCAGCGGAAGGGTGCACTGTGAAACCCACAAGGAACCCCATGGGCACCGCATACTTACGGGCCATGCAGGCAGACGGAGCTTGACAAGAGGCAGAGTGCTGCCAAAGTTCTAGGGCTGGGCCAACAACAGCCTCAGTCACAGGAAAGGCCTCCATCAGGGTATCCCCTCTCTTAAGGATTTCGATAACAGGGTACTACGCCTTTTTCTGGATTGGCTCCAGGAGCGTCACTGTGGACTTTAGAGATGAGGTGAAGAATGCACTGAAAAGACGAGGGACCTTCTTCTGTCTCTAAGCCAACGGTTGATTCGTCATCACCTGGATGAGAATGCAAGCTGATGACGTCCAAATCCGAGGAATCTGGATACAACGGCCAACCACCGAGGTCACCTTAGACTCGCCGAGGGCGGTCCAGGGTGACCGTGACGGACAAATGCCGGGGAAGCCCGGTGTCTGGTCTATCTTTCTTGGAAGGAGCCCCTCCCACAGTCTGCTTGGGCGGTGGTTCCACCACAATTGGTGGAGAGACTGTTTTGGGCTGAACTGGAGGTTTCACCTGTTCCGTGGACTGGGGAACCGACTTGATCGGCTCCAAAGGAGTCGGCTTTGGCCTAGGAGGCGAAAGCCAGATAATGGCCGGTGTGGAAGCCGGAGTCAGCTTGTGCCTGGTCAAAATCAGCTGTTGCCACATGAGGTCCTCGTAGCGCTGATGGAGTTTCCGCTGGAGCCTCTCCTCATCCGAGGAGGACTAGGACGACCGATGGCGTCGCCTCTTATTAGAGCGTTTATGGCTCTTCCTCTGCTTTTCGGTCGAGGGGGTCTGAGACCTCGATCGAGATTGGATGGGCCGACTTGGTCGCTCAGGGGACATGGGCGGAACCGGTGATTTCTCAGGATCAGGGACAACTTCTTCGATGGGAGTCCCAGCAGGCTGGGTCTTGTCATCTGGAAAAGACCAAATTAGGAGTTTGATCGAGGGAATCGTCAACTGGAGTTGGCGATAACGGATCGACTGGATCGATGATGATCTCAATATCGTCGATCAACAGTTTGGTCAACTGACCGAATGACAAAGCCGAGAAGCCAGCGGCCGAAGTAGCAATCTCGACTGAGGTCGAGACCGCATGTTCTTGGGACCGAGATCTCTCCCGCTCCTAAGAATGTCTCCATCGAGACGAAGACGATCCCAGATCCTCCTGCTTACGGGATCGAGAGGAGTGCGAGCCCGCTGGTGCCTCTCCCATGGTTAGGAGAGACTGGCAGAAATCTCAGAAGGAACCCGAGAAGGTGGAGCCCAGGTTGAGTGGAACAAAGAAGCTCCGAGAAGTCTCTGCAGCACGAGCCACTTCTTCTTTGAACGCTTGCATGCATTCCGATTGCTCGGCGGATCCCGCAGCCGTGGAAACCACCCACCGAGCCTCCTTGGATTTCACCGGAGGGTTCCGTTTCTCCAGCCTCCCCAGCTTCAGGCATGCGAGATGGTCATCGAGAACGTTGGGGTGAAAGGCGAGACACATACTGCATTTCAAAGTGTCATGGTCGACACCAAGGCAATAAACACACACGGCATGAGGATCGTGTAGCGACATTTCTGGCGCTAGGGCACCGAAGAAAACAGGGGAAGACTTGTCTTCCACAGTCGAGCTAGTAAACTTGTGACGCTTAACGCTGAATTATACAAATTTTCAGTAACCGAAGGTTTGAAAGCCAGGGCCTACAAAATGCGTAAGCACGAGGGAGGTAACCTGAATCTTCTGGCGGAAAGGAAGATTTGGAGTAATGAGGCGCAGCCGAGGTATATACCACCCGGGTGGGTGGGAGGAGCCAACTTGAAGACTTCCGGCTGATCTTAAAGTGGAAGGGGACATGCCAAAGAGTGTGGATGAACAACATATCCCGCTCCTAGAAATAATGCTCGAGGAGCCACTGGTAGAAGTGACCATTGCACAGTGTGGTTCCAGTTGGATATGGGCAAAGAAAGCATCCCGACTAAGCCCAAAATCTTGAATTTCAGGAGGGCAAACTTTAGGAAAATGGACGAGGTGCTAAGGAGCCATCTGTTGGGCATCAGAGCAGATATGGGGGTGGACCAAAGGTGGTCCATCATTAAGGAAAGAATACTGGTTGCCACAGATGAGTGCATTAGACTCAGGGGGAAGAACACAAGGGCCAAAGCACCCAGCTGGTTCAGTTCTGGGGTTGCCAAGATAGTAAGGGAAAAGAGGTTGGTCTATAGAAAATTTAGGAAGACCATGAGAGAAGTGGATAGGGAAAATTACCTATGGTTGGCTAGTGAGGCAAGTAAGGAAGTCCAGCAAGCAAAGGCACAGAAGAAGCTGCAGATAGCTGAAGGAATTAAGAAGGGGGAGAAGGCTTTCTTTCACTATACAAGTGAGAAAAGGGACAAGAAGGAAGGGATTGTTAGGCTTAAGAAAGGGTGGAGTGGATGGAGGATAATCGGGGAAAAACAGAGATACTAATTGAATACTTCTGTTCTGATTTTTCCAGGGAGAAGGATAGACCAGTGCCTTCAGGAAGGAAAAGAGGAGTGTGGGGGGAGAGAGACACAGATGTAGTGATAGAGGAGGATAGAGTGAGGGAGGGTCTGCTGGCACTGAAGGTGGACAAATCACCATGCCTGGAGAGACTACATCCAAGGGTACTACAAGAACAGGCTGAGGAGCTGGCAGAGCCACTAGCAGACCTATTTAATAGTTCACTAGAGTCAGGCACGGTGCCGCAGCACTGGAGAACAGTACATGTAGTGCCCCTCCACAAAAGCGGTCCTAAGGATGATCCAGGGGAATTACAGACCAGTCAGTCTGACCTCCACTGTGGGCAAACTCATGGAGACCATATTAAAGGAAAGGTTGGTGGAATATCTAGAGGAGCATGGTCTCCAGGATGAGAGGCAGCATGGGGTCATGGGGGGAGAGTGTGTCAAACAAATCTGACTGACTTCTTTGACTGTGTCACTAAGACTGTAGACAGGGGCCAAGCGGTAGACATCTTCTATCTTGATTTCAGCAAGGCCTTTGACTCTGTGCCCCACAAAAGGTTGATCAGGAAGTTGGTGGATCTTGGGGGTGGGGAAAAGATGGCCAGATGGGTGGAAAACTGGCTGAGGGACAGAACCCAGAGGGTGGTTGTGGGGGGAGAGTTATCTGGTACCAAAGAGGTAACCAGTGGGGTTCCATAGGGCTCGGTGCTGGGGCCGATGTTCAACGTCTTCATCAGTGACACTGGAGATGGCATTAAGGGCAAAATGTGCCTATTTGCAGATGACACCAAGCTCTGTGGGAGAGTGGACACAGCTGATGGGATACAGGACCTACAAGATGATCTGGAAAAGCTGGGGAGGTGGTCTGGAATCTGGCAGCTTGGCTTCAAAGCCAAGAAAAGTACAGTTACGTAGGAACTTACCGTAACAGTAGATTTTCGAAAGAGGTTCCTTCAGTAGGTCATCATATATAGGACTGGCGCCACTTGGCGGGCTGCACGGCAGACTTTTCTAGCAATACCTGATGGGGGACTGCCCACCCGACGTCCCGTGACTGACGTCAGCGTGACTGTATACAGTACGTGGTCCCCACGCCCGCCTTCCAGTTCTCCCACCAGAGGCAGGAAGAGGCCTGACAGAAGGAGCAAACAGGATTTGGAGTCCCTGAAAACACAAGTGAGGGGAAGAAAGCAGAGAAAAATATGACCTACTGAAGGAACCTCTCTCAAAGATCTACTGTTACGGTAAGTTCCTATGTAACTGTACTACTTTACTTTGAGAGGGTTCCTTCAGTAGGTTATCACATACAGGACAGAGCCCCATGCAGTCCCTTCAAGGAGAGACTGGGAGAAACTAGGGAGGATGAGAACTAACTCTAAGAGAAAAAACTGGAATCCAGAATGGACCCAGCCTAGGACAGAAGGCCCTGCAAGACAGCTAGGCCGAAGCCAGCCCTCCGCCTAGAAGCAATGTCCAGACTGTAATATTTGGTAAAGGTATGGACAGAACTCCAAGTAGCAGCAGCACAAATATCGGACGTAGAAACATTACACAAGAAGGCCACAGAGGCGGCCATGCCCCTAGTAGAATGACCTCTAATGGGACACGGCAGAGGTTTTTCATACTTCTGGTAACAGAACCTAATGTAGCTGCCTAACCATTTGGACAGGCCCTGCTTAGAAACTAGTTTTCCCTTTGATCTAGGGGCAAATGAAATGAACAGCTGGTCATAGGTACAGAATTCTTTGGTCCGGTGAGTGTAACACCGGAGAATCCGATGACCATCCATCATATGAAGGAGTGCCTCACCTCTATTAGAGTTGAGGACAGTCAATTCCTGTTGTCGGCTCTGCCGCCACTCCTCTGCCACCTTCTCCTGCTCTCCCAGGCATTCTCGGTCCTAGCGGACCATTCTCCTGGGAGCAATTCAGGGCTGTGACTGCTCATTTTCCCTCTTATGTTAGCGCCATGGACAGGCAGGTGTTCGACCTCCCCCTGAGCAACCAGCCACTGAATCTTTGAGGTCCCCCGCTTACTCGTCCTCCTCTTTGGGAGGAGAGGAACAATCTGTCCTCATCTCCCTGGCTGCTGATCTCGCGGAGTATCAGTGCTTCCTCGTGAGGATGTTGGAGGACCTGCATATCACCCCAACCATGCAGCACAATCCGGAGTACTCGAAGCGCGCCTTCTTAGGCGATTTCAGTGCGGACACCCTTGTGGTGCACCCCTGACGTGCTCCCTTTCGGGAGGCGTCATTGCATTCTGCCAGAGACCCTTTCTGGAGTCCCAGCACCTAGGGATCTCCACCAGAGGATTGTGCCCCCAGTCTCCGGGTAGTTTGCCTCATCTCAGTCAGGACTGACGCAACTTGAGACTCCCGATGGACCGTTCTTCACCGTGACCAGCCCCAGATGCAGATTCCATGGTTTTGACTTCTTGGGAGGAGGACTTTCTACTCGGCACAGTTGCTCCTTTCAATATTTGCACATCAGGCCCACTACGCTACCTATGATAGGTTCCTGTGGTCCAGGCTAGGTCAACTCCTAGCCTCGATGCCTGATGTGGAGGTAACCAGACAAGCCATTGCACTCTCTGCACGTGGCCTGGAGCTAGCAAGACACCAAGGGCATCTTACGATGCCAATGAGGTAGCTTCCAGGGCCGTAGGGACAGCAATCTGCACCAGGCAGATGGCATGGCTGCATCTCTTCCGGTTGTCACCCTTGGCCTGGCATAGGGTGATTTCCTCCGCACAGCAGAGAACCCATCTTTTTTCCCCTAGGGTGAGGCGGCGTCTGTCGGGGCAACCTCCTACCCCCTCCGGGGGGTCCATCTCCTCTTCCCATTCTTGGGCCTCTCCAGACCCGTGAAGGTTCTCTCTCTCTCGGTGTGCCACCCACTGAGAGCTAAGGGACTTAGTCCTTTAGGGTCCAGGGCCCCCTTCGAGGGGCTCGGCACTCACCCAAAGGTGATGAATGGTGAAGATTGACACAGATAAGATATGAAAATTACGTACCTACCATAATTATGATCTATGTATCTTTACCATTCATCACAATCCCACCCTCCATCCCCCTGGGGCCTCAGTCTCTGGGTCCCCCTCCCTCTGTATGCCCCCCCCCCTTCCTTTCCGTTGGTCAGGAACAGTGTGACCTTGGGCACATAGGGGGATGTTTTACATTCCTAGGGGGCAAAGTGATCAAGATGGAGGGCATTTCTTTCCTCACTGCCTCGGTTCCACCCCTGTGGGGTGGGGGTTGGTGGTTGCCCTCTCTTCTGTTCACTCTCTCCCTCTCCCCTTCAGCTGTTCTCCCTTGTTTTTGGTCCTTAAGGACTCAACCTTCAAATTAATTTAAGAAACTAGTTTCTTACCACCAAAACTTGGTTTCGAAGTTGGGGGTACTGCCCTGTATCCTGTCTTTTCTTCCAGAATGGCTGCATCTGCTTATGTTGGGAGTTTATTGCCAAGGATTCTGTGCCTTGAATTCTGGCAGTGTAGCCTTCTGGCTACTCCTTCACAGTTCGTATACAATCTGGAGACAGGTCAAGGCTTCAGGGTATGTTTCCTTACCACCACCCACTCACATCCTTACTTCTAATTCTTCCCTCCCTCCCTCCTCTTCTACTTCCAGAGACTGGGGCCCTTTCCGAATCCTCTTTCTGTCCTCTCAGCCATTTATTTCTCCTTTTAGTTTGTATATCTTTTCCTTTATCTATCCCTTGGACTGCCTTGTCCCTCCCTCCCAACCTTTCTTACTCTACAGTGACTTAGAACTGGCGAGAGGACGGGGTCGACGACACTTACTGGCCGACCTGCGAGTACCACGCAATGCATCGGCCTCGATGGCGACACCGATGGTGTGTCGACTCCACCCATCCAAAAAAAAAAAAAAAAAAGCTCCACGGGGTCGTGACCTCCGGCCACATTACCCAAAGGTGATGAATGGTGAAGATACACAGAAAGATCAGAATTATGGTAGGTACGTAATTTTCATTTTCTGTGACTGAACAGTGGGTATACTGTATGCTCACAATATTGTCAAACAGAGTCACAGACTTGCTCCTGTGCAGACAAAGTATTTTGCACCAATACTCTTACGCTGCCTGCTTCAGGGGATAGAACCAATTGTTAAACTCTGTCCCTCATTTTACTTTTTTGTCACTGTTTTTTTAAGCCAAGTCCAAGTGCCAAACACCACTGCAAATACCTGCAAGCAAACATTCAGCATTGACAAATGCTTATTTTTTATTCTCCTTTTGCCACTCCTAAGCAATGCAAGAAAGCTGAGCTTAAAGGGACAATGTCAATCATAAATACGAAACAAGGTTGAAGTCATTTTGATTTATTTTTTTTTATCTCCACCCCCCCCCAATTGTTTAACCAGATGAGAGACACTAAGCTGAAAGCTTGTTTACAGGTGCAACCTGGGAGTACAGAGAAGTTAAGTGACTTGCTCAGGGTCACACTGTATATGTAAGGGGGGCTGTGGGATTCAAACCCAGGTCTCCAGATTTGCAGCTCAGCGCCTTAAACCACTGCACTATACTGCCTCCCTATATAATACAAGAACCCCTGAACCTATGTGCTTTCATTTGATAGTGTCTCTGTGAACTTAGCAGACTGTAAAAAGTAAATATAATGACTGGTTATTTACCTTTTCAGTTCGATGTCTGTGCTGAAATGCAACGCATTGCTGACTTTACCTGCTCATGCAATGGAGAGCACTGTCTATCGGGAATGCGCTCTTTTTTATGTGCTCGAGCTCTGTCATAATCCTGCCAGCATCAAGTAGTCACTCAATGTCCACTAGCTTTCTATCTAGCAGAAAATGCCTTGTCTGAGGTATTTTTTTTTTTTTTTACTAAATTTCAATGACAGAAATATGTTTTGTGACCTGACATCATTACAATGTGTGAAATTAGTCTTCAATACTCCACATCTGTCAGATGAAAATGTTACTTATCTCTGCCCGCCAGTCTTATTTTTTTAAATGGGACATCTCTCTCTCTCTCTCTTACTGTGGCTCTCTTACATCAAGGGATCTCTCAGGGCTACTAAGGATTGTTTTAACAAAGTGTGTGATAAGCGGAGTCAGGAAGAAGTCCAACAATCCTTCTTTGTTCTGTTACCTGGTTCCTCTCTGTCTTTGCCCTGCCAGCTTTCTCCCTTCGCTCCTGCTCCTTAAGTTCGGAGACCATTCTCACCCACCATGACCCACCAGACTTCCCTACTGTACCTGAGTGTGGTGTTGATCAGATGATGAAGAGGTGTTAAAATGCTGTGGTGTCCCTGTCCGAGAGGGTAACCAGAAAGTAAAAAAAAAAAAACACACACACAGTAAAATGTGTTTTTGCTCCTATTAAGTTCGTTTTTAAATCGTTTTTTTAATCTCAGCCTTAGTGTCCTCTACTGCGCTGTTTTACTGCACTGATAGAGAAAGCCAAGTAAAAAATAAACACACTGTGCTAGCATCTCAGCTTTTCCACTGTTCGGGTCACTAACTGCAAGCTGCTTGTATACAAATAAGTGGGTTGAAGCACTGAACGGCTAAGTGAATTATGAAGAAATACAAAATCACACATGCCCCCACAATGCACAGCATCATGGGCTGGTTCAACTTTAAGCAGAAATGCATGGTGCCGAAAGGCCTCTCACACAGTTTGCAAAGGGTGCCAACAGAAGACAGACACGTGTTTCATCCTACCAGGACTCATCAGTATGCCTCGTCTGTTTGACACCCCAGTGGAATGAACCAGGTACCCTAAGATGGTCTATCTGGGTTATACTGTCGTGAACCCAATTAAAACAAAAAACAATTTAAAAGACAAAGAACCTCTTTGTGCAAGCACCGAGGCAATGGTTACCTCAAAGGGCATTTGGTTGGGATGCCAAGTTATCGGTTTCTGATTTAACCATTAGTTTATACAGTGCAGGCACTGATGCATTAATCCACTCTTTGAAACTGATAAAAAGAGCACTGCACAGTTCATTTTTGCGACAACAGGTCAGCACCCCCAATTTATGGATAAAATAACTGTCAAGCATGGAACACACAAACATCACACTTTAGCCATGTACAACAGGAAGAAACCCCCTGCTGACACATGTATTAGCTCTCACCCTGCATACACACCTGGGAGGGGGGAAATCAGCAACATATAAATGCTCCTAAACCAGGGGTCATATAACCGAGATTACATATGGTGATGGGGCAGGTGTTTGCTTTTGTCTATATATATAGAGGAGGCCTCTACTAAGCTGCACACTCCACCAATACACTGCCTATCTGCACAAACTTTTGTCGCCAAAGGCCTAAAATACTCTTACACAACCAGAAGTAAAGTAAATAGGTAAGGATGATAGGTGCCAGACACCGACTTTCATTTTCAAATTGTTCCAGAGCATAGGAGCCCCCAAAACTGCAATAGTTATCTTACAGCCTGACCCCATTTTCTGTCAAATAATCATGTTACCATTGGTGATGATTGATCATCATGTTTCCAAAGGACATGCCCCCACTTCCCTACAGATAGTACTTGCATTTTCTCTCTCGCTTTCACCCTACAGTCTTTAAAAGGAAAGAAAATTTAAACTGCACCCATACGGGGAAAATAATGTAGCTGAAAGTCATTCATATTGGGGATTACCGTATTTATTGCGGCTTGCTTACTGTTTTTCATTCACCTATCACTAATATGAATTACCACAGCTGATTAAGCTACACAATTTTCTTTTTACTAACGTTAAACCCTTGTGTTTCCCAAAGACATACCATCAATTTCGTAAGCGTAGACTTCACCAAAGATCATCCAATAAGGCTGGAAGACTATATCTCTAGCTAGTACCCATGATGGTTCCTCTTCAGGGTACAGGATAGCCTTTCTTGGTACTCCGAAACTCAGCAGTACAACAGCCATAATAACCACAATGTAAAACATGTTTGCCACCTAGTATTAAAAATAAATCATCACAATATAATTATGTGAAAAACAATATCCAGTACATACTTTTCATCATTAAATAGAACAGTATTACAATCATTTTCTAAACGGTGAATATGACACTTTGATAGAAAAAGAAAAAAAGTACTCACCCTAGTAATTATGTTTCTTCTAGATATGGTTTCCTAATGATTCAAACCGTTCTGCAATCATCTTAGCCCTGAGATGTTGCCCCAGAAATAGAGTTTAGAATATAGAGGTCGTGTTCCCCTAGTGTTCTATAAAACGGACAGCAGAAGAAGGCCATACAGCCTGTCAGTCTGCTCACTGCAGAACTTTTAATGTCAGATTTGAAGCTCAAGACCGAAAGAGAGCAGTGACCACCTAATTAATCTAAACTAAGTATTCTGATTTAGAATAGTAAAAAAATTGCCAAAACGACTCTTAGAATTTTGTGAGAATTCCAAAGTTCAACAATTAAATGTTCTAGCAATATGACTAATATTTATTTATTCTGAAGAAAGTACAGTTACATAAGGACTTACCATAACAGTACATCTTCGAGAAGAGCTCTTGCAGCAGGCCACACCATTAGGACTAAGCCGCGAGGCACTAGGACCCCACATAAAAGTCTAGCTAGCAGTACCAAGCGGGGACTGCCCCCTGACGTTGGCCTGCCTCTGACGTTAGCCAATGGTATAAAGGGGGCGGTCCCAGCCACACTTCGGTTCTCCCGCTGGAGACCTCAGCATACAGAAAGAGATGGAGGACTGAGGAGGTTCGAATGCTCCCAAACAAAGGAATATAAAGACTGGGGGAAGGAGGGAGGGAAAACAGCGCCTGCTGCAAGAGCTCTTCTCGAAGATCTACTGTTAATGTAAGTCCTTACATAACTGTACTATCTTACTTCGAGTTGGAGCTCTTGCAAAAGGCTACACCATTAGGACTGAGTACCAAGCAGTACAGAATAGACCCAGGTCAGAAGGGAGGTGGAACCAAAAACAGTGGGAGCATTCAAGAGAGGAGTTCTTGGAGGACTGCTAGGCCAAAGCTAGCTCTCCACTGTGAAGCAATGTCCAGGCTGTATTGCTTTACGAAAGCATGCACTGAACTCCAAGTGGCGGCAGATGTCTGCTGCAGAAACATTCCTAAGGGAGGCAAATGAAGCGGAAACCCCCTTGGTAGAGTGACCCATAACCCAGCACAGTAAGGGTTTGTAATACTTGTAACAGAAAGTAATGCAGTTCACTAGCCACTTGGATAGTGTCTGCTTAGCAATTGGTGCCCCAAGAGATCTCGGGGCAAAGGAAATTAACAACTGGTCAGATTTTCTTGAGGACCAGGTGCGATCAATGTAATAACAAAGCACCCTATGAACACCAAGAATATGCAGAAGGCCCTCCCCCCAATTGGAATTTATTTAGTTTTTGTTGACTGGGTAAGTGCACTAAACAAATTCTGCCTATTTTCAGGCACAACCTAGGGAAGGGGCATACAGATGAATGCCAATTGACCCTGAACCAGATTAAGCTATTGGTGGTATTTTAAGCGAAATGGGGGAAATTTGGCCGGGGCATCGGGGAAATTCCCCTACTCTTGTCAGTAGGGGGATCTCTGGTCACAATCATGAAGAGCCCAGATGGTGTTCAGCCTTGCACCACGGAGGTCCTAACTGCAACTACTGCGTTGCCGACTGAGGCAGCTCCTACTTCACTGCTGAAACCGGAGACGTCTTGCACTATACCCATTATGACAGAGCATTCATTTCCACAGGCTGTTCTTTGTGTGCCTACCGTACATTCTACAGTGCTTTCTACAGAGTCTTCACGTGTGACTTCTCCAGTGCTACCCGACAACGATGTGGGATTGAGTATGCCAGAATCACAGAGTGCATCGGTTGGTGTTCCCCCTGCTACATCCGGCGTAGGGCTCAGGATAGTCAGCGCGGCTGCAGAGTCGCATTCAGGAGACACTGACATGCCTTTTCTTGCAGTACTTCACCCAAGGAGTTCTCTTACTACTACATCGGCTCCCATAACTTCTGCTTTGTTGATTCGCTCGCGTTTTGGCTTACAAGATGCCCCGGACATTTCCGACTCCACCTGGACTACCACGGAGGCATTATCTCACGCAGGATGGACGCAGACTGCTTCGGGCTCCTGGACTCCTGATCCTTTATGGGATGTGGACAAACACGGTGTGTTATTTTCCCCTACCAGGCCTGTACCAACCAACAAGAGCTCCACCAAGGTACCGGTTCCAAGCCCTTTCTTTACTATAGACTCTGATGTTGCCACCAAACCTGTTGTTTCTGGGGCTAGTTGGGGGGATATTTTTGATGCTACTGATACTACTGCTTTAGCTGCTGTTAAACAGGTCTTCTCTATGGAGAAGTTTGCTGGGGGGGTGACTGTTGGTCCACTGCCTCGGGAACCTGTGGTTTCCACACCTCTTCAACCCCCTCTACCATCTGTGCCTCCTTCGGAGTTGCTTGTCTCCTGCCCAGTCTCATCCCTTTCCCCCAGGCCTTCCCCTGTACAGACTCCTATGCACCCACTGGCGCATGGGCAGACTTCTGCTTCTACTTCCATTGTACCTCCGCCTTTATTGGTATCGGTTCAGTCCACCTCACCTGTATTGGATGACCCTGGGGAAGGCCCCTCGGCTTTGCCCCCAACCCTGCCCTCCCCCTTAGCTCATCCTCCAGCCTCTGGCAGAGGGCCTGTCCTTTCAGATTTGTTTAAAAACAAATTAGAGCAGGCCCCTAGACGTAACGCTGTTCGCCTGCGCTATAAGGGAGGCTTTCTGAATTCCCGGACCGCTATTATGTAGCATTAGAACCCTCTTGAAAGGTTCTATGCATTTCCAGGCCTCAGACATTTATGCCTTGATTCATATCTCAGGTGAGGAAACCTTTGATATTAGATTCAAGACTACTATTGATTTAGACAGATTTTGGCATAAATATGCCACTTTGTAACACACTCCTCTATGGACTCCCTTCTATGTTATCCCTCTGACTAAGCCAGCAGTCTGTACTGTCACTATTATGTTTGAAATGTGGGCGTCAGTATCAGTGATATATACCACTGGTTGCAAAACAGGTGTACAGTCTTGTTCCCGAAGCCACTGTTGATGAGGAAGGGCTCTGGACTGGTGGATGGAAGTTTCGTGTAAAGCTTTTTCAAGTTAATTCGGAGGTAATACACCTCCCTGACAGTTTTTTCTTGGGCAAAGATAGAGGTGTCTGTTTTTTCGGGGGCCAACCTAGGGCCTGCTACAAATGTGATGCTCACACGCATCTCAGTAGCACTTGTGACATGTTAAAGTGTGGTTTATGGGCACCCTAGTGTATCCTGTGACAATGTTTTTCAGTGCAATTTATGTGACGAGAAGGGACATGCATACCATCAATGTCCCTGGGCCAGCAAGAACCGTAGCGAGGGTTGGAATCCTGATGTATTAGTTCAGAAGGCACAGGATAAAGCCCAAGAACGGACTACTGCCCCTGTCACTGTTCTAGATCTCACGCAAGTCTCCTCATCCCCCCTCCCAAAACTCCTCCTGTGGTGACCATAACACCCCAGGCGGTGTTGGAACCACCTACTGACATGGATGCCACTCCCCTTCCTTCAGATATAGTGGACTCCACCCCGCACCCTACTCCCCCTCAGACTACTGACCTGCCCCTTGTGGATCTGGAGGGTTTCACACAAAGTAGACGAGTCACTAGGGCAACTGCTCTCAAATCCTTAAAAATTAGTGAAGTATCCCTCTCCAATCCTTTTGATTGTTTAAAGGGAGGGAGAAGACTCTGATGGTGATTGACGCCTCTGTCTTACCATCAGACATGGAACTCACTGTTTCTAGACCTCCAGATGTTGCCCGTAAAAAACTTACTAGAACTAAAAAGGGGAGTAAGAAGCATAAAAACATGGCTGTCACAGATGGGAGTGGCTGATTGATATGTTATTCTGACTACTGTCCGACTTGCCTCATTTAATGTTTGTACTTTGAAAAACTACAAAAGATGGATGTTTTTTTTCACCTTGCTGCCTCTCTCCCCATTGATGTTATCAGGCTACAAGAAACCCGCCTGACCTCTCTTTTTGATGTTCAGCAGCTTAAATGGGGTTGGGTCAAGGGCCCCTCATACTGGACTTTTGGGGAGGATTTGGCTGACGGTGTGGCTATCCTGTTTTCCTCAACAGCCTTTCCCATTTCACGCATTATAGATATTTTTCTTGGCAGGGCTTTGATTGTTGACTGTACCTTTTAAGGACATTCCTTTCGTCTTATCAATCTCTATGCCCCCCAAACCAAAGCTGCCAGAATTAATTTACTGGATCTCATTAAAGCTTATTTATGTACACAGAAACATATTATCTGGGGTGGGGACTTTAACTGCTCTATCGATGTCTCATGTAGGACAACAGCAGGGAAAAAGATATATTCTGATTCCCTTGCCTTATCTACTTTGGTAACGGATGCAAATTTAACTGATGCATATCGTTCTCTGAAAACTGATGCTGGATATACTTATTACAGATCTATTTATCATACCAGTATTGATTTTTTTTTTTCCTCCCGCTATTGTGTCCCGCATCAGGTTTCACTTCTCCCCACAGAGCTTTCAGACCACCATTTGTTAACTGATACATTTTCATTAGGAACAGCCCCTCTGATTCTTTCCTCGGCATCGACCCAGTGGAAGCTTAACAATTCTCTGTTCTCCCATCTTTCAGTTCAAGCACAAGTTTGCACCCTCTTTAGGGCACGGATTTCAGTCCTTTGTTGTTATGACTCTATCTGGACGTGGTGGAAAGATACAAAACTGGACTTGCGGCTGTTTTTTCAGACCATGGGGAAAGGTATGGTTAGAGATAATTATCTTACATACTTAAATTATAGGAATCAATTGTATAAATTAATGTCTAATTCTGTTTCTTCCCCTATTGATTATTCCTCCCAAATTACTAATATCAAACGTTGCATGTTTGCACACCAGTATGATAGTGCCCGTACCTTGGACTTTTTTTTATGAGGGTAGGTACTTCGGTTTCCCCCTCTGCAAATCCGTTTTTTGCCTGTAAGGATAGGATTCAGGCTACAGTTATACACAGACTTTCTGACCCAACGGGTCATATTGATTACACTATTTCTGGCATGCTCTCCATTGCTACCTCCCATTTAAAAATTCAGTTCTGCACCCCACCCTGTAGTCCACCTGACCTGTCCGCAGTTTTTTCGGCTCTGGTCCCACAGCTTTCTGTACATCATACAATGGACCTAGTAACCCTCATTACACAGGAGGAAGTGGCTTGTGCCATTTCCCACCTTAAGTTGGGAGTAGCCCCGGGCCCCGATGGCCTTACGCATGAATTTCATAAAACATTTCAAGATGATTTAATAGAATTACTAACCCAAGTCTACAATTATGTCCTACAAAGCAGAGATGAGATTCCTGACTTTGGCCTGTCCTTATTAAAATTCATCTATAAAAAAGGGGATAAATGCTCTATACAGAATTGGAGACCCCTCCATCTTATTAACACTGACGATTGCAACGTCTAGCGCCTGATCTTATCAACCTCTCCCAATCTTGTGCTATTCCAGGACGCTCGATCCATACTAATCTGTTCCTACTTAGACAGATTTTTGAGGCTAAACAAACTAATACCATTTCGGGTTTTGTTCTCTCGTTGGATCAGTCAAAAGCCTTTGATTCGGTACAACACTCCTATTTGTTTCAGGTCATGGAGATGTACGGTATCCCAGATGTCTTTCTCCACTGGCTTGCTCGAATCTTTTCCATAGCCCGCTTTACTCCTGTGGTCAATGGATTTTTGGGAGATACTCTACTCCAGACGGTTGGGATACGTCAAGGTTGTCCATTCAGCCCTTTATTATATATTTTTGCTTTAGACCCTATTGTACGGCAAATTAAGTGGGATTCCCAAATTGTAGGTTTAGCGCCCAGTCCTACTTTGCTCCCAGTGAAGATCACTGCATATGCAGATGATGTGGTTTTATTTACCCATGATAAAGAATCTGGAGATCGGGCAGTCCAGGTCTTTCAGACGTTTTCTTCGGTTTCAGGAGGAACCCTTAATCTCCAGAAGAGTGTCTCCATCCCTTTAGATCCTGTGTCTACAGTTGTTTCAGAGGTAGGTGGTATTCGGACCTGTACCTCTCCTCAATGAATTTTGGGGGTATGGTTTAATGCCACGGATGTGGCAACATATAACTGGGAAAAGCGCCTTCTTATTGGGGCGTATAAGGTGCGGCTCTGGAAAACATGGAAATTGGGGAAAAGGAAGAGAGTGTTGGTAGTCAAGAAATTTTTACTTCCTATTTTTTTATTTCTCAGCTATGTCTATGCCCCCCCCGGCACTTAGAGACAAGACTCCTTAGTTTATTTTTCCAAATGATTTGGGGCAGTCGCCTCAACCCAGTTAAAAGGGACATCACCTACTTACCAGTACACCAGGGAGGGCTTGGTATGATTCACCCTATGGCCTTTTTTCTTTCTTTTTCACCTTTTTCACAGCATACGGTACACGTCCCACATTTGTGATACCTGGATCAGCAGTGCTCTGCGCCCGGTAGTAGATAAATGGGATACACTCCCGCCCACACATTCCCGTACTTTCTGTTTTCCATCCTACGCCATAGATAGTTTCCGTAAACTACGTTTCTGGAAACTCAGTAAATCATCTGTTTTAATACTCACTAGAAAGCAGCTCTATACCACTTTTGTGAACATTACAAAACCAGTGTTACAGTTTCCAGTATGTTCTCCTTCTCGTATGGACTGTGCTTTGTTAGTTCTTCATGAAAAATGAATCCCACAGCATATGTGGGATGTTACCTGGCTTTGTTGCCATGGGAGATTGCATGTCCGAGGAAATTTAAAACATAAATCCTCTCAGGAATGATACTGCCCTAAGCCTTCTTGTGTTCAAATTGAAGAAACTATGTCACATTTCTTTTTTGATTGCATGGATGCTCTTTTATTTTGGAAGACGTTAGCTAATAAGTGGAAATGGCCGTTTCTCAGTAGAATCACATACCAAATACTTATACTGGGTGACTTCACTGGTCCCTGGACTAGATTCCACCCTAGTACTTTACGAGTGATTTTTGCCATGTGTAAATGTTATATGTGGCAGGCCCGCTGTCAATATGTTTTACAGCAACTTCCAACTCTTCCACATATTATTATACTGCAAATGGAAACTGCTTTGTTGATTATTATGGAGTTAGAGCATAAACAGCTTCCTTTACAACGCTTTCAATCATTGTGGAAATGTGGATTTCTTGCACTAGCAGCCAATGTTTGCTGTTATATTGTACCGAATGTATTGTCTTTCCTATTTTATTTCTTTTATGACAGATGTATAACGCATATTTGACAACTGCATGATTTCTTGGTTTCTTTTCTTATGTTTTATCTTGCTCATTTCTACCTGATGTTATGTTTTCTTTGCCTAATAAAATTCCCCTACTCTAACAGTAGTGGGAGAGGACTGACGTGAGCAATGGCCACTTCGAGTGGAGCTCCGGTGGCAATGGACGACGTGGAGGAAGGGGAGCGGGTTCTGAACTCCAACCCATTATTGAAGGAGACCATCGTACCCCAAGACAGTAGCTTGAAATTGAAGGAACATGAGGAGAGTGAAATTTTCATGTCGACGGAGGATTTGAGTAAATCGGGAGCAGAGCTGGATGCTGATTCTGCTCTAGAACAAGAAATGACAACAGAGGAGGCTTTACAGTTAAAACTGCGAGAGGAGCTGGAAAGAAATGCTCGTGAGAAGGACTGACTATCGGAGCAGCTTGCGATATTGCAAGCAGGAAGTTCAGTTGTCAAAATGCCGGGCCTGCTAAAATGCATGACGTGGCATCATCAAAGGAGATTACGAGGTGGGATGAGCCAGTTTCTGTTCCTCTACCAGGTTTGTTGCATTGCTCTATTTCTATGCAGCGTCAAGCGGCTCACAATTTAGGAGCTGAGGTAGGCTTGTGCCAAAAGCCGAAGGGAGACAATGTTCAAAGGGGGATTCAGTCACACATGGAGGAAAACGGGATTAAAGAAGTTTCAAAGGGAATCAGTGGTGCAGTGGGGAGCGAAGATAAAGACAGTGCTGTGTCAGGTGGGGAGATGCCTGCTGGGCTGACCACCTTATCTAAAACTACAGGGTTTGTTTTCCGTAGCACCCTGCAGAGGAATACTGAACAAGAAGGGGTCCCAGGAGTGGAGTCAATTTTCCAGAAGACGCCAGAAACGCAAGAAGGAGTGACTGTGTTCTCCTTCACAAAATGTAGCTCTGTGGCTCAGTTAGGGGCGGTGGAAGAAAGTGAGGATAAGCAGAATGCAGTAACCTTGGCTAATAGACATTTAAAGTAAAAAAAACTTTGCCGGTAGAGAATACGAGGCCCATTTCTGCTTCTGGAGGGTCGAAGCCACCAAACTCTACTGCAGATGCATTACAGGCAGTTGCTACATTAAATAAATCAGCAATAACATGGCTCCCCACCCCTGACTGGGACTCCAAGATGAACTTTTCTTAAAATATGCCAGAATGACGCCCGAATGCTTTGCAGCAACAACCAGACAATGCAACCCTAGTACAGCAGCATATTAGGGACAAGTTTAGGAACTCTAAGGAGCAGGAAGCTGAATTACCAGTTACTGGGCCAAAGGCCAGGGTAATGCCGGATTCACCCACTGAGGGGGATACAGCACAACTTTCGGAAACTGTGGATACAACTCAAGGGTCTACTGGACATCAAAAACTTTTATCATCAGACCTATTTATGAAAATAAAAAAAGAAGCTGCACCGTGGAGGAATGCCGTGAGGATACGGTACAAAAGTGGACTGGATGTGAGACCTGATAGGCACCATGTGGGCAAACTGTTATTAAAGGACTCTCTGCACTTCTCTCCGAGAGAAGTTTTTGCTTTTATTAACATTTTAGGGGAGGACAATTTCGATGTAAGTTTCCACTCTGCTTATGCTCTTGATTTATTTTGGGAACGGTACAACCAAGTTAAGTTCTCTCTCACGTGGACCCCCTTTTTGGTTATTCCATTGACCAAACCTCTGATAAAATTTATGTTTCGGAATGATGGGGTCCACATGGAGGACATTACTTATTGGTTGTCTCAGAAATGTGAGGTCTTCAGCCCACTTGAGGCAATCCTAGACGTAGAAATGTTCTGGACTGGAGGGTGGCGGTATAAAGTGAAACTCAGGCAAACAGAGTCTGGAACTGACCACATTCCGAATTCTTTTATGTTGGGCCGTGACAGGGGTGTGTGCATTTATGCTGGGCAACCTCGGGTGTCTTACAAATGTGGGTCTAAAACTCATTTATCTAGCTCCTGTGATAAGCCCCGGTGTGATAACTGTGGGGAGAGTGGCCACATTGCGTTCCAGTTTGCCAAATAAGTGTGACCGCTGTGAGGACACTGGTCATGTATTTACAGAATGTGCCTGGGCAGCCAAGAACAAGGCGACATGCATGAGTCCAGACCTGCTGATACAGCAAGCACAAGATTCAGTCTCCCACCCAGATATTGACCTAAGGAAGCCTAGCCTGCCAACCCCGTCTTCATCTGTAGGGAACCCCCACCCCCCCCCCCAACCTTCTACACCTCATGAAAACCCTGTTTTGCATGAGTCTTCTCCTTCCCCCTCTTCCCCATCCCTCCGCCCCCTCGTCCCCTCCTGGATCCTGTGTATTACACAGACCCACCGGAGGATAGTAACCATGATTCTATTCCTGTGCCTTCGGTAATCCTGCCTGTGAGAAGATCAACAAGGAATATTAAGAGCATCCCGGCTCCAGCCCCCGCTGATTTTGAGTCTGGCAATTCCTTCGCTGTACTGGTTACATAACAGGGGGATTCAGAGATGGAATGTGGGGACTCAGATTCCCAGTCCATCAAAGCAGACCCGATTACCCCAATGCAGCATCATGCGGGGTATAAAGGGAAGAAGAATAAGAGAAGGAAAAAAAGATACTTGATCACTCAATGGTTTAAGGTCAAACTTCTTTTTGTGTTGGATCTTTGAATGTACATAGCATATTGAATTCAAGGAGAAGAAATGTTGTTTATGATTACGTACATAGAAATTTTATAGATATCTGCTTTATACAAGAAACGTGTAGGTTTATTAGCGGCCAGGCAAGGTTTTTTCAGAAGGAATGGATTTGGGGCCCTTTCTATTGGTCCTTTGGCACAGAAACGGCCGATGGGGTGGGGTTCTTGTTTAATTCTTATGACTTTAGCCTGATTAAATTAATAGATCTAATCCCCGGCAGATTACTAATTTTAGACGGGTTGTGGAAACAGATGGATTGTAGACT
The DNA here is from genome assembly GCA_016271365.2 of Neoceratodus forsteri. Taxonomy (NCBI): domain Eukaryota; kingdom Metazoa; phylum Chordata; order Ceratodontiformes; family Ceratodontidae; genus Neoceratodus; species Neoceratodus forsteri. Next base: position 693,020,782 of record CM028129.1, read on the forward strand.
GATCAATGTCTATTTTTCACAGGTCAAAGCTGAAAGAGTGGCACTTTTTGACACTTTGCTATCTTTTTTGATTACCTCCTATAAGGTTTTCTTGTGTGGGATTTTAATTGTGAATTAAAATCAAAAGCTCGGGGGGGCAGCGGGACAAGAGAAAAAGATCTACTGCGACTCAAATGCATTGCGGAGATTAGTAGAGACTGCTATCTGTTGGAGGGAAGCAAATATCAGACAAATGGTCCTCAGTTTACTTATAAGAAAAATAAATACACCTCGGTTATAGACCACATGTTTCTCTCAAAAAATCCTCCCTAATTTCAGTTTACAATTAGGCCTCTAGAGTTTTCAGATCATTTAGCATTACATTTTTTCAAATACTCCAACAAGGCAACAACATAGGCCTAGATGGAAATTGAACTCTTCTGTTTTAACTAATCAAAAACTGATACCTAAAATTAGAGAACTGCTACTGGCCCATCTTTCTGTTAGGTTTTTTTTGTACACCGACCTAGGAGACTGGTTGGCCGATTCTAAGGAGGACCTCAAAACTTTGCTCATCAAACAAGGGAAGTATGTGGAACATGACAGATTCCTTAAATATCTCCGACTGCTGCAACAGTTACATCTTTTTTATAATAATAATAATAATAAAATTTATTTGTATGGCGCCTTTCCAATGACAAGGCGCCTCACAATAAAAACAAAAATACAGCATCAAATAATCAACACATACATAAACAACAGATACCTCTGTAATCATTAATCAACACAATTAGCTTAAAAAAGCTTTACTATACAGGTTTCTATAGTAAATACTTCTAGACAGAATTATACAGTCCAAATTGATAAACTTAAAAAGGATATGAAGGAGTATCAATACAATAGAGCTAACACTATGAAGGCATTATTACAAAATTAAACAAAAATCCCCTCAAGGGGATCCTTTTGAGGCATTCAAAAAATTTAAAGACTCCACTTTCCTAGATTCTTTAAAGAACAAGAATGGAGGTATACTACACTCTATGGCAGGTCTTCGTAGTATTATTAAAGAGTTTGTGTCGTCTCATAACCCTTCAGAACCCCCTTTGGAGGCAGCGATAAAACTCTTTCTGCAAAAGATTGACATTCCTGGGGTCCCAGAAGGTGCTCAGGGGATGACAATTCCTATTAAGGCGGTAGAGATTGAAGAGGCAATTAAAACTCTGAAAAATGGTACATCTCCAGGTCCTGATGGCCTAACCAATAAACTTTACAAAGCCTTTCCCACAGAATTTTCATTATGTTTAGAAATATTATTTAGTTATCTTCTATCAGCATGTAGTATTCCGCTGTGGTTTACAGAAGGATTACTGATTTTTTTGTTTAAATCTGGGGATAAATCTTTGTTGGAAAATTGGAGGCCAACTACCATTTAAAATTCTGATTTCAAAATATTGACATACATCTTGAATACTCAGCTTGGGTCTTATGTGAGTTTGGTCCTCTCTCCCTTACAATTCTGTGGCCTACCAGACAGGAAGATCCAGCCTGCTCTTGTGATAATCAGAGTCCTGATAGATTCCTTATCATTACATGGGAAGTTTGGGTGCATCATCTCAGTGGACCAATACAAGGCCTTTGATAGGATCTATCACCCCTTTTTTTTTGACTCTATAGGCGTATGGTATACCAGCACAAATTATAAGGTGGGTACAATCACTATACGCCCCAGCAGTAGTAGTAATTAGAAACCAAGTTATAGATGGGTTTCACATAATGACAGAGGTAAGGCAAGGTTGCCCTCTTAGTCCCCTTTTATATATATTTACAATCAATCCTTTGATTCGATCATTAAATGATTCTCCCCAAAGGACAGGGGTGTTCGAAGCTGACAAAGATAGGGCAATCTATTTGCAAGCCTATGCAGATGATATCGGTTTATTTTTTTCAGACCACACTCAAGTAACATTCTTTCTAGAGTTTATGAATGAATATTCGTGGGTTTCAAATTCAAAATTGAACACCCAGAAAAGTAAAGGTCTGTTTATAGGAAATGGATACCCTAGCCCAGAAATTATACATGGAATCCAGATCTCCTCAGATCCTTTGAAAATTTTAGGTATACAATTTGGACCCCAAAATGTACCCACCCTTAACTGGGAAACCACTCTAAATAACGTGGACCATAAAGTCCAATGGTGTAAAAAGTGGAAATTGGCTAAACTGAAATGAATACATGTGATTAAACAGTTTATCATTCCTATGATTCTGTACATTGCTATGACCCTCACCCCCCCTTCATGTGGAAACTAAACAATACAGCCTTTTTTTTTTCCAGATGATCTGGGTAATAAACTTAACCCCATAAAACGACAATATATATATTTACCAAAAGAAAAGGGTGGTTTGGGTATGGTTGACCCAGTGGTCTTTTTTCACACACCCTTTTTCTCTCAGACCCTAAAATATGGCTTGATTCCCACAAACTCAGTCACTTCAGTTTTGATAAAGGCAAATCTGACTAGATATTGCTCAGCATGGCATCTAAGTCCTCCCAAAGTATCAGGGCACTTGCATATACCAGAGTTTTTCAAACCAGAAACTCAAAAATTATATAAATGGGGACTGTCTAAGCAGTGCATAAGGGACAATAAGGGGCCTAAATTGCATCTAACAGTTATGGCGGCAGTATACCCAGAGGAGCCAAGGTTTAAAAAATTGCCCTACTTCTCAGATTCCGGGTGTTCTGCAACAAATGAACAACACTAGAATCCAGCCCCACATGTGGGCATTTCTGTGGCTGACAGTGTATGGGAGGATCAATGTAAGAGGCAATGCGAAGCATAAGGCCTGTATAAATCAGGAAGAAATGAAAATTACGTACCTACCATAATTCTTGATCTTCTCTTGTATCTTCACCATTCATTACTGCTTGGGTTAGTGCCGGAGGCGCGCACCCGCTATGGGAGATTTTTCTTTTTTGGAGTCGGCTCCAACGGCGCCGCCCACGAGAGCGACGCGCCGAGTCATGCGTGAGGGGCGGCCGTTAGGTGCCGCAGACTCCTCTTCCTCCTCCATCTCAGTTCTGGTAGCCGGAGAGGTGAAATAAAGGGTAAAGGAAAAAAAGGAAGAGCGAGGCAAGAGACCAGAGGGACAGGAAAAGGAAAGGATACAAACTGAAGAAGGAATAAGCCGGTAGAGGACAGAAGAGGAGGAACACCTACCCTAAGGGACAGCAGGGCCTCCCTTCTAGGGCGGCTTTAAGGGAGGAACAGGTAAAGAGAAAGGGAGAAGAAGAAGAAGAAAAAGGAGGGATGCTGAGAGGGGGAGAACCCTGCCCATAGATACACTGGTTGAAAGGGTTATAAGCTTGGAACCAAAAACAAGAGAGCAAGAATCCCTCCTGATAGGAGTGAGAGAAGTTTCCACTGAACCGTTTATATCAATTGGACACAAAGGGCAGATTCTCTAACTTCTCATCATCCCAGCCCTCCTACACTCTAGCTGAGAGCTCACGGACTTCCCAGGCAGGAATCTGTTCCGGAAGGACAGCGCCCAACTATGAGGGGGGTAAGCCCCTTAGCACCTTATTAAGTGCTAACACCGGAGTGTGTGGGTAGAGGTTAGGCCCTACAAAATGCAGTTTTGTATGAAGGATAGAGTGGGAACTCAATCGGACTCCCTGAAGACAAGGCAAGGACAACAGTTCAAGGTTAAGACGTGCAGAAGCACCAACCAGAAGTTGACAATTAAATGATGCCTGCCCGTGGGAACCTGAAATTTGAGGCCGAGCCATAGAGGGACGGTCTCTTCAGCTGTGAACCGAACAATGTGGCGAAGGAGCCAAGAGGTCACCCTTAGGGGTAGTCAGAAAGAATTCCCTCAGGATAGGAAAAAAGTCCTACTTGTTTCCCTTTACCTTGAGGAAAAAAGATCCGTCCATAGAAGAACGGAAACCAGGATAGTTTTTTTTTTTTTTGGCATAAAGGCCAAAGGAAAGGAGAGGAACGAGAAGGAAGGGGGAGAAGCTGCAGTAGGAGGCCACTGAGAGCAAGGTGGGCGGGTATCAGTAATGAATGGTGAAGATACAAGAGAAGATCAAGAATTACGGTAGGTACTTAATTTTCATATCCTCCCTTGTCAATCTTCACCATTCACCACTGCTTGGGTGAGTACCAAGCGCCCCCGCCCACAAGGTGGGGGGGAATAATAGGAACCCTGAGGGAACAAAACCCCCAGCCTCCCGTTGGTGGTAAACAGGAGGAGAAGACCCTGGGCTAATCAGGTGAGAAACCTATGGTGGAGGAGAGCTAGGAGGTGTTCCCAGAGGATGGGGAGATGGAGGAAGCCCCTGCAGAAGTCTCCTAGCTCTGGAGGAAAAAAGACGGGTCCCCTGGAAAGTGGAGCGAATCAACCTACGCTGGGCCAGGGGTGACAACCTTGATAGACGAAGCCATGCCATCCGTCTAATACAGATCGCTGTCCCTGCAAGCCTGGAAGCCACCTCATTGGCGTCATAAGATGCCCTTGCTTGGTGTCATGCCAGCTCCAGGCCTACAGCAGAGAGGGCAACAGCTTGTCTGGATTGCTCTGTATCAGGCACTGATGCTAAGATTTGGGAGAGCATCGACCACAAATGCCTACTGTAGGCCGCAGGGTGAGCCTGATGTGATGCAATGCATAACATCGCACAAGAGGAAGAGAACACTCTTCGCCCCCACCAGTCAAATTGTAGGGAATCTGAGTCCGGTGGACGGTCGTGCGCCAGGCGGCAGCACCCGGAGGGAGTTTCTAGGTATGCCAATCCCGAAGGCGGGTTGGGGAGAGTACCTAGAGACTCCAATGGGACACAATACCTTCTTCTGCAGTCTGCCAGAGCTGGAGAAAGGGCGGCTGGCGACTGCCAGGAACGGACAGACGCCTCCTGGAAGGGAATAGGCCAGGATAGTACCACCAAATGCTGGGCACTGAATTCACTGAGGAATTCACGCGTCTCCCGTTCGGTATTGTCTCGCCTAATGAAGGAGATACGAAGATCCCTCACCATCCTCAAAAGGAATCGCTGATACTCAGTGAAATCAGCATCGGAGGAGAGATGAGCAGTTGGTTCCTCTCCCTCCGGGGAGGGAGACGAGGATGATGGAGAGCTTGAATGTCCAGAGGACTCCTGCGGCGGTGGGGATAGGTGAAACACACTCATGCATATATCTAACATATGAGGGGAAGGCCACCGCAGAGTCTCTGAACGTCTCCCAGGATAACGGGCCCGTAGGACCGACATGGCCTGGGAGAGAGGGTGGTGGCTGCAGAGGAATGGGAGAGGGGCACCTATGGCGAGGTAACTGTCCTCTGCTGAGGCTCTGAAATCCAGAAAACGGGGCCTGAGCTGGCGGGATCCCAGACAACAAACCAGGTCGCAGAACGGAACCCTGGGGATGCAAAGCGTGGAAGAGCCTAGTGGCATGGGTCCAGAAGGGCAGCCCACAGCCACGCCACCAGAAGGGTCCCTGGGGCTCGAGAGGGAAAGACGGGGCATGGCGCTATGGCTCCTACTCGCCCCTGAAGGGTGGCAGGTGAAGACCGAGGTGCCTCAACCTGGTCTCTCGACCCCCCGGACTCCAAGAACACCCTCCTCCTCGACCCCAGCAACACCCCTCCCCGAGGAGGTGCAGCAGCACCGGGATCGGCAGCTGCCACAACCCCTCCAGGAGAGAGGGCCCCTCCCTCCGCCTCCACGCCATCCCCCTCCAGGGACCCCAGACCACCCCAGCCTGGGAGGCTTCCGGGGAGGACAGCAGAGGAAACAGAGGAACAGGCACGCTGGGCCACCTAGCACTTTGTCTCACCGGAGACCCTGTCTTTTTTGGAGTAAGGAAATATCTGGAGTACAGACCCTTGTCCCTGTGTAGAGTAGGAATTCTCTCTATGGCTCTGAGGGCCAGCAGAAAGGAAACCTCTGCTTCTAGAGCAATGGTTTCAGAGATGTTTGCAGGTGAAAAAGACCTGACCCTCATTTTTGGAAACATTTTGAAACTGAGGGCCAGTCCCTGGCTTATTACCTGCAGGACCCACTTGTCTGAGGTAACAGACTTCCAGGCCTGAAAGTAGTAAGCTAGCCTGCCTCCTACTGGAATTGGAGAGTCGACCTGGGCTGACACATCAGGGTGTCTGCTTGGCAGGAGCCTTGGACTGGGAAGAAGATGCAGCCCTGCTCACTGTGGGAGGGGAGAGGAGGCCTGGGCTTGGTAGAAAAGCCCGTGAAAAGGTCTGCCCCTGCCCCTAGACTGCTGCTTTTGAGGAGTGGCTTGCCTTTCTTTGGCCTGTGCACTCCTGTAGGTGGTCCTATACTCATTCATTTTCTTCATGTAAGCCTCTGTCTGCTCCCCCAAACAGAGACTTACCCACCACAGGGAAAGCCATGGCCTTAGCCTGGGTAGCCTGGGTGTCCTGAGAAAGGCTAGTGCATCTGAGCCAAGCAAATCTCCTGAGAGACACAGATGTAGCCATGACTCTCAACGCCACATCATTGGAGTCCACAGCAGCATGAAACTGCACTTTGGATGACTCAATCCCATCAGCAGCCACCTCCTCCTGCTCTTTGGCTAGCCAGGGGAAGCCTGTTTGGCCAGTTCCAGAACAGTATCCCACCTGGACTTCTGGTATCTGGCTGTGGAGGCCATAAAATTCACCTGCCTGAGTCCCAAGGAGGATGCCAAATATTGTTTTCTGATCATGGCATCCACCTTCCTGGAGTCTTTATCTGGGGGAGGGGTGAAGCTAAAGGTATGTTAGCCTTGTCACAGGCTGCAGCCTGCACTACCCCAACATGGCTGCAATGATTGAACAAAAACTCTGTACCTGATCCTGATAGCGTATACTGCCTTTCCATTCTCTTATCCACAGGAGGTAAAGAATTTGGTGTTTGTAAAATCTTTTGTGTCTGTTTCCCTAGGGATTTATGAAGAGGAATAGACAACCTCTTGGATTCTGGGATGTCCATCATTTCCACAAAATCAGGCTCTTCTTTCTCCTCGACAGCTTCAACCATAGGGAGCTGGAAGGTTTCAGCCACTTTTCTGTAATGCAGATAGTGAGATGGGGACTCAGAAAGCCTTGGAGGGGAGACACTGGACGGTCTGTCTGGGGAGATGTCCGGTTCAATGGGCACATCCAGACTGTCACAATCACTGCCATCATCATCATCGTCTGGTAACTCTTCGTCCCCTTCCCACTTCAATTCATAATAAGTATCTGGATCATAAACTGATGGAGTGGATCTGTCTAACTGATGGCGCCCGGTTCGGATGGAACGAGCGAGCGACTTCTACTAATACCCAATTGCTTTGCTATTTCTTCTAGCCCGGTTGGAGTAAGGGATGCTGGATTCGAACTGGCTGACGTGCTGCGCCTTTTTGATGGAACCGACCCCTCAGGGTCAGTTCTTCTTTTGCCCAATGTCGTACCACCCAGATCAGTGGGCACCTCCTCAGGTTCGGTTGGCCATCTGGGTCAGTGGACTTCTAGGCCTCCTTTTCCCTTAGCCTACTCAATCTTTTTTCCAGAGTAGCCTTAGGAACGTTTTTGCAGATTTGGCAGTCTGTTCTGAGGGGGTCAAACCCCAGACAATACACACAGATGAGGTGGGGCTCAGCCTTAGCAAAAGCCTCCCCGCACTCAGAACACTGTTGAAACCCAGTGGTACCGTTTTTTTTCTTGGGTTTCTCAGACATGGCCAGACTAAATAAATTACCCTTTACAGCTTGCAGCTGGGTAATACACTCCTATCGGTTACCAACCGTGTCACGGGTTGTGAAAAGAAACCAAGAAATTTCAGTTTTTTTGAAACCGATAGAAACCAGAACACCACTACTAAATCCCAGAAATTAAATACACACACACACACAAAAGTCAGTTTCCAACCAGACCGAACGAGAAGGAACGGAGATCTACAATTTCCACAAAGAACATTTTTAAGATACAGTTCACTACCTATCTACACCACTTACTGTACCATAGACAGAGGCCTGAAACCGAAAATAAAGAAATCGGTTGAAAAAACGATGCATTTTTTAAACTTTACCGAACTGAAGTGAAACAGCAATCTCCGCAGCGACTTCACAGTTAGGCGGAGTAAAGAATCTGATGGTTACACTCTGAAGCACCACAGATAGAGGTTTGAAAACCGAGCTCGAGCTCAACGTTCTATGCTTCTGCATAGAATTAACTCTTTCCTCTCCGGGGCAGTTCAAGTGCTGGGGCTAACTGTATATGTCAGAATACAGCAATACTTCATGTTGTTTGAATAGCTGGCATCATCATGCACCTCACCACACTCTCACCACCACCCACAGGGCAATGAACACAGTCAGGGAGAGAAACACACACTCAGCCCACACTCTGTGATCATTTGGAGGCCGGCATTTCTGGAAGTTTTTGTACAGTGTCAAGTGCGCCAGGAGTACATCTAGGATTTTTTTTTTGGGAGGGGCTACACAAACCTAAGGGGCTTGGGAAATGGAAAACATTATGACATTTTTATTTTTTTAAAGTATTAATTTTAACATGCTATGCCCCAACAGTAACAGATATTTTTTTTAAACATTCTTCTTTCATCAGGCTAGGGTAAACAGTACACAGGCATGATACTATACTGCCCCTGTTTCTATATAGGATGATCTATGCACCCCAGGAATGCTTATTTCAACCTTTGAAAGTATGTGTTTTATTAAGGTACAGTATTTTGAACCATACATGCCCCAAAGCATTGTTTTAGGATAGAAGAACATGCTGAGTAGGATAAGAGTGGGACCACATGGATGGGGTTGGATGGCATGGTCCATTTAAAAGAGTTGAGGACTCCTACACTTGCCAGTAATCAGCTTAGGGTCTATGGATATTCATTTCAGAGTATGGTCTGCAGTGGTGTCCAGGGAAAGTACAGAGTTGACAGATCTGGAGGGGAGCGGGAGCAGCTATGGTGAGGCTGGGATAAAACCCACAACCTGCAGAGCAGACCCTGTATACCTCTTAGCATTGTGTCACTGAAATGTTGGATACAGACACTCAAAAGTTAGGAAAATGTTGGGAAAGTACAGCGTTGAGAGACTGAAGCTAAAGGTATGTTAGCCTTGTCACAGGCTGCAGCCTGCACTACCCCAACATGGCTGCAATGATTGAACAAAAACTCTGTACCTGATCTTGATAGCATATACTGCCTTTTCATTCTCTTATCCACAGGAGGTAAAGAATTTGGTGTTTGTAAAATCTTTTGTGTCTGTTTCCCCAGGGATTTATGAAGGGGAATAGACAACCTCTTGGACTCTCGGATGTCCATCATTTCCACAAAATCAGGCTCTTCTTTCTCCGTGACAGCTTCAACCATAGGAAGCTGGAAGGTTTCAGCCACACTCAAAATGCAGGGAAATGAGAGGCACTGATCGTAATAATGTGGGATAAATGTGTCATAGAGACACATCCAGAAAACTGAAAGCTAGTGACTTAACAGCTTCGACCTTTGATCACACCCTGGACACTAGCTGACAGTGGAGTGATAATTACTTATATTGAGCCTTTTGTGAGATCCCCTTATTGAACTCCCAGACAACAGCAGCCCTTAATGACCTGTTAATCACATCAGGCCATCTGCATCACTGAGACAGATTAGTATGAGGACTAGAGCCTGCTAAAGTAGGGACATTTTTAACTTCATTAACAGCCATGGAAAAACTGCACTAGTCAAGACAGACAAGTAGAGGGTTAGCTGCACTAGCCGTAGCCGATTTGCACTAGGTTTTGGGCTAGTAAAACAATGTTAAAATCGAATCCTGCCTTTAAATCCTGCAGGAACGTCTTCAAGCTAGTTCCTCCCACCCACCTGGGTGGTAACTCCCTCAGCAACGCCCAGTGACATCAGACATGACATGCTGGAAGCAAGACTAGCACGCCACTTGCCGGGGAGGTCAGGTGGGTGGGTGTGGATGTACATCATATACCACTCCTAGAAAGCACAGTTACGTAAGAACTTACTGTAACAGTAGATCTTCGAGAGGAGCTTCTGAAACAGGTAACATCTTTAGAACTGAAGCCTGTAGGTGCCAGGACCCCACAGAAAACTTCTAGCTAGCAGTATACAGTGGGGCACCGCTCCCTACGTCGACCCACCCCCGACGTCATGTATGGTATAAAAGAAAAAATTACTCACCTTAGTAATGTTGTTTCTTCTAATGGAGTCTTGCTGTATTCTGACTATTGCAGTTAGGCAACCATCTCCACTGGATCATACCTGAGCTGTTGGCATGTATGCATGCACACGACCGTGCATGGAAGACGTACAAGGCAACACAATCCCAAGCCGATCTCCACCGGTATCGGGCCATAAGAAACTACTGCTCTAAAACAACCCACACCTTGCTAAATCGGAATACTTTTGCTCTACTTTCTAAGCCAACCTATGCACTCCCTCCAACTTTGGAAAGTGGTTCATTCCCTTTTCTCCCCCCACCCTTAATTTAAATAATAACCTAACTTCCAACCACACTCTCGTGGCAAGAGCATTCAACCAAAAGTGAAAATTACGTACCTAACGTAATTCTTGATCTTTTCTTGTATCTTCACCATCCATTACTGATTGGGTGTAAGCCAGAGGCGCACCCATGTTTTACCCCAGAGGAGTTGGTGCCAGTAACCCCAGTGGGACGCATCGCGGATACGCGAGGGGCGGGCGTTAGGCGCCTACAGACTCCTCATCCATCCCAGTTCTGTTAGCCGGAGAGGTTAAAAAAGGGTAAGAAAAAACAGCGAGGCAAGAGAGCCGAGGGACAGAAAAAGGAAAGCATATAAACTGAAAAAGGAATAAGCCAGTAGAGGACAGAAAAAGAAGGAAATGCCTACCCTAAGGGACCGCAGGACCTCACTTCTGGGGTGGCTCCAAGGGAGGAACAGATAAAGAAGAGGAGAAAAAGGAAGAAGAAGAGAGGGAAGAGAACAAGGGATGTTGGAAGGGGAGAACTCTGCCCATTGAGATATTGGTTTAAAGGCTTATAAGCTCGGAACCAAAAGAAAAAATTACTCACTTTAGTAATGTTGTTTCTTCTAATGGAGTCTTGCTGTATTCTGACTATTGCTGTTAGGTCCTGCCTTTCAACTGCCCCGGAGAACAAAGAGTTAACTTTCCATGGCCAGCATGGAACATTCAGTGCGAGCTCGGTTGAAGCCCCTGTCTGCTGCTGTTTAAACTCCAACCATCAGATCTTTACGAGCAATACTCACTAGAAGTTCTGTGTGGAAACTGTAAAACTCACAGTAGCCAACTGGCAACTAAATTTATTAAAAAAGGGTTTTTTGGTTTCAAAGCAAAGACTCAAGTCAGGAAACCCAAAAAAACAAAACACAACACACACCCAAAGTAAAGGAGGGTGAAAAAGAGGGGTACCCCTACGGTGCTAACACTGCTCCTGCCCACTCACATCCCAAAAACCAGGTTCTGAGAGGGGAGGTGGGAGAATACAGCAAGACTCCATTAGAAGAAACAACATTACTAAGGTGAGTAATTTTTTCCTCAAACAACTTGAAGTCTTGCTGTATTCTGACTATTGTAGACTACCAGGCAGTACCTCCATGGAGGAGGGACAGAACCTACTTTGGGAATAGGCTCTGAAGTACTGCTGTGTCAAACCGAACATCACTCCTAGCCTGGATATCCAGAGAGTAATGCTTGGTGAATGTATGGACTGTTTTCCAGGTGGCTGCTTGACAAATTTCTAAAATAGGAATATCCCTGGCAGCAGCCAGGGAAGCAGCTGTACCACTAGTAGAGTGAGCCCTCAGGCCTGAGGGTGGGGTTCTACCCAGTTTTTCATAGCAGAATTGTATACAAGAGACAATCCACCTGGCAACAGATCTCTTAGTGGCAGGTTTGCCCTTACGACCTTCTCCATATGTGAGGAACAACTGGAGGGACTCAAACCTGTGACCCTTGGTGCGCTCTATGTAGTAGCTGAGGGCCCTTTTAACATCCAAGCTGTGCAGCCTCCTCTCTCCAGAGAAGGAATGGTCAGTGAAGAAAACAGGGAGAGACATGGACTGATTAAGGTGGAAATCTGAAACCACCTTAGGCAAAAACTTCCTGTTAGTTCTTAGGACCACTTTATCTCTGTGGAAAGAGATGAAATCAGGCTCCACTGACAGGGCTTGCAATTCACTGATACGCCTGGCAGAGGTAATGGCTACCAAAAACACAGTTTTCCAAGTCAAGTACTTGAGCTCTGCAGAGGACAAGGGCTCAAAGGGAGGTTGCATAAGCTGAGCAATACAAACATTAAGGTCCCAAACAGGAGCAGGGTCCCTAAAGGGGGGATTGGTGTGCAGCAATCCCTTAAAAAATTTACAAAACACAGGATGAGCTGAGAGAGGAGAGGGCTTGCCTACTGACAGGAAGGCAGAAACAGCTGCCAAATGCACTTTAAGTGTGGCTGGCCTAAGGCCTAGGCCATTGAGATGGACCATATAGTCCAGAATCGTAGGCAACCTAGCAGATTCTGGAGAAATATTCTTATTAGAACACCAAATAGTGAATGAACCTTTTCCATTTGGAACTGTAAGTCTTTCTGGTGGAAGGCTTTTGAGAAGCCTTAAGGATATCCAGAACCCCTTGGGAAAGATGCAGGTCAGCAAACTCTAACTCTTCAAGAGCCATGCCTTGAGATTGAGAGACCGAAGGTTCGGGTACCAAATCCTCCCCTGAGAGGATGTCAATAGGTTGTAATTCCTGGGAAGAGACAGGGGAAGGTGGACTGCTAGGGACAGCAACAGGGGATACCAGGGCTGTCTGGCCCAGTCTGGAGCAATCAGAATCACTTTGCATGGTTGTGACCTTATTTTGACTTAACACTCTGAACAGGAGAGGGAAGGGGGGAAAAGCATACAGAAATGTCCCTTTCCAATCTAGAATCAGAGCATCCAGGGGACTGAGCCCAAGACTGGGGGTCTGCAACAAAAGAGAGGAAGTTGGTGATTGTCTGGGGCTGCAAAAAGATCTATCTGTGGAGCACCCCATCTCGAGAAAATCACTTTTAAAACTAGGGGATCTAGGGTCCATTTGTGACGGCCCTGGGATATGCTGCTGAAAGCATCTGCTAGGACATTGTCCTTCCCTGGGAGGTTTGCAGGGAATAGGCCAGGGACCACAACTTCATTGTCTCTGTGCACAAGGCGTGAACCGAGTGCCTCCTTGCTGTTGATGTACCACATGGTGGTGGTGTCTGTTCTGATCTGGACCACCTTGTTCTGTACAGATTTGGAAAAGGCTTGCAGTGCCAGAAACACTGCTCTGAGTTCCAAGAGACTGATGTGAAGCAGAGATTCTTGAGGTGACCACAAGCCTTGGGTGATAAGATCCCCTAGGTGGGCTCCCCAGCCCAGCAGGGAGGCATCTTTGGTGAGTTTCACTGAATGAGACTGAGTGACAAAAGGAACTCCTTGTCCCAAATTGTCCTGATCCTGCCACCATTGCAAAGCCTGGATCAGGGTTCGAGTCACTGGGACTAGTTTGGTAAGGGAATCCTTTCTTTGGGACCAGAAGGCTCTTAAGTGGAACTGAATGTCCCTCATCTGAAATCTTGCTCCCTGGACCACTGCTGTGGAAGCTGCCATGTAGCCCAGAAGCTGAAGGAAATGCCTTGCTGGTCAAGACACCTGTGGGGTTAATGAAGAGGCCAGTTCCATAAGGGTCCTTGCCCTGTCCAGGGGAAGGAAGGCCCTTGCCCTTACCGTATCCAGCTCCGCCCCTAAGAAGGTGAGGATCTGTACTGGCTCGAAAACTGACTTTGGAAGGTTGAGGAGGAATCCTAAGGAAGTCAGCACTTGCTGAGTTATTTGCAGATGTGACTTGACTTGGTCTGGAGACTGACCCACTATGAGCCAGTCGTTCAAATATGGAAAGATGGAAAACTTTTATCTCCTTAGGAAAGCAACCATTACTGCCAGGCACTTTGTGAACACCCTTGGGGCTGATGATAGGCCAAAGGGCATTGCTCTGAATTGATAGCGGCCTGAGGGCAACTCGAACCTGAGGTACTTTCTGTGGGAGCACCTGATGGGAATGTGAAAGTAGGCATCTTTGAGGTCCAGGGAGGCTAGACAGTCCCCTGGCCTTAGAGAGGGCAGAATTATTCCCAGAGTCACCATTTTGAACTTTGGTTTTAAAAGGTGCTTGTTCAGATATCTTAGATCCAGGATGGACCGCCATTCTCCTGTTTTTTGGGGGGTTAAGAAGTACCTGGAGTACAATCCTTTGCCCCTGTGTAGGGCAGAAACCCTTTCTCTGGCTCTGAGAGCCAGGAGGGAAGAAACCTCTGCCTCTAGGGCAAGAGTTTTTGATGGATTTGCAGGTGGAAAGGATCTGGTTCTCATCTTGGGAAATTTTTTGAAGCTGAGAACCAGTCCCTGGCTTACTATCTCCAGGACCCGCTTGTCTGATGTCAGAGACTTCCAGTCCTGGACAAAGTAAGCCAGCCTGCCCCCTACAGGTATTGGAGAATCGGCCCGGGCAGACCCATCTGGGTGTCTGCTTGGCAGGGGCTTTAGGCTGAGGAGTGGAAGCAGGCCTGCTCATTCCCCGTCTGCCTCTCCCTCTAAAGAACCCCCTCTGAGCATAGGAAGAAGAGGAGGCCTGGGCTTGGTAAAAAGGCATTTGAAAGGGCCTGCCCCTGCCCCTGAACTGCTGCCTTTGAGGAGTGGCTTGCCTTTCTTTGGCCTGAGGACTCCTGTAGGTGGTCCCTGACTCGTTCATCTTTTTCATGTAGTTCTCTGTCTGCTTCCCAAACAGAGAATTACCAATGACAGGGAAATCCATGGCCTTAGCTTGGGTATCCTGTGATAGGCTAGTACATCTGAGCCAAGCCATCCTCCGAAGGGCCACAGATGTAGCCATGACTCTAGAGGAACCATCACTGGAGTCCACAGCAGCATGAAATTGCACCTTGGATGCCTCAATCCCATCCACAGCCACTTGCTCCAGCTCCTTGGCAAGCTGGTCAGGAGCCTGTTTAGCCACAGCCAGAACACTGTCCCATCTGGACTTCTGGTATCTAGCTGTGTAGGCCATATAGTTAGCCTGCCTGAGTCCCAAAGATGCTGCCATGTACTGCTTCTTTGCCATGGCATCAATCCTCCTGGAGTCCTTATCTGGGGAGTGTGATGCCAAGGGAATATTTGCCTTATCACAGGCAGCAGCCTGCACTACTCCAACATGACTGCCTTGCTGAGAAAGGAACTCCGTATCTGAGCCTAGAAGGGTGTACCTCTTGTCCATTGTCTGTCCACAGGAGGTATGGAGTTAGAGTCTTAAGAATTTTATTTGTCTGTTTCCCAAAAGATTTATGGAGGGGAACAGACAGTCTCCTGGACTCTGGGATGTCCATCATTTCGACAAAAATCAGGCTCCTCCTGATCCTCTACTGCTTCTTCCATTGGAAGCTGGAGGGTTTTAGCCACTTTTTTGTAAAACATAAAGTGGGAAGGGGACTCAGAAAGCCTAGGAGGAGAAACACCTGAAGGTCTGTCTGGGGAGACGTCCAGGTCAATAGGCACATCCAGACTTTCATAATCACCATCATCATCCTCATACTCTCCCTCCTCCTCCAGTTCATAAAATGCTTCTGAAGTGTAATCCGGAACCGGGGGAACCGACCGAACTGAGCCCCTGCCAGATGGTGCCGGTTCGTCAGGAACCGGAGTTAACGATTGCACTATTCTTATCGCTTTGGCTATCTCATCAGCGGTCGGAGTATGAATTTCTGGATCCGAACCGGATGATTTATCTTTTCTCTTCCTTTTAACCGAACTGACTCCTCAGAATCAGCTCTCTCTTGCCTCAGTATCGCCTCTGGTCAGAGGGCACTCTTCTGGTTTGGTCGGAACCGAACGGCTGGCTCATCCGGTCAGTGGACTCTCGGCCTCTTTCCCTCAGTCTACCTACTCTCTTATCCAGGGTAGCTTTGGGAAAATTCTTACAAATTTGGCAGTCTGAATCGAGGTGGTCAAACTCCAGACAATAAACACAGGTGGTGTGGGGATCAGCCTTAGCAAAGGCTTCCCCACACACACTGCAGTGTTGAAACCCAGTGGGCCTGTTTTTTTTCTTGGGTTTCTCAGACATGGCCAATCCTATCCAAAACGTACCCTTTTTTCAGCAATCCGTCAGGCAAGACTCCCCTATCGGTTCCCGATCGTGTTACGGGTCTTGGAAAAAAACGTAATAAAATCCAATTTTTTAGAGCCGATATGGACCGGTTACCACACTCTAAGTAAATTCACAAACTTTTTTAAACTAAACTAAACTGATTGGTTCAGTCGAACCGATCCGAAATTTACAAGTTCCACACAGAAACTAAATGTAAAACCTATCTAGTACTCACGGTACCACAGACTTAAACCGACCGATTCGGTAGCAGAAATTCGGTAAAAACTAAGCGAAATACGACACTTTAACCGACTTTTTTGAACCGAGCAAAGGAGAAATCTCCGGAGCAACTGTTCAGTGAGGCGGAGTAAAGAATCTGACGGTTGGAGTTTAAACAACAGCAGACAGGGGCTTCAACCGAGCTCGCGATGAACATTCCATGCTGGCCATGGAAAGTTTAACTCTTTGTTCTCTGGGGCAGTTGAAAGGCAGGACCTAACTGCAATAGTCAGAATACAGCAAGACTTCATGTTGTTTGAAGGGGCGGTCCCCCAGCCCATCCCTAGTTCTCCCGCCAGAGACCCAGCAAGAAAGAAAAAATGGAGAACCGAGAAGATTCCTCTGATGGAAGAAATAAATGTGACTGAGATTACCTGCTGTAAGAGCTCTTCTCGAAGATCTACTGTTATGGTAAGTTCTTATGTAACTGTACTATCTTACATCTAGGGGGTTCTTGCAGCAGGTAATACCTTTAGGACTGAGTCCCAAGCAATAAGGAGAGAACCCAGTCAGACGGGCAGAAGTAGAAGTCTCCCTAAGAAGATTACGACAGGAGGCCCTGAAGGACAGCCAGTCCAAAGCCTGCTCTGCGTCAAGATGCAATGTCCAAACTGTAGTGCTTGACAAAGGTGTGGCCAGAATTCCAAGTAGCAGCTGCACAAATGTCAGCGGCTGACACATTCCTCAAGGAGGCAAAATAAGCTGCCATGCCCCTGGTAGAAATGACCCTTTACGGAGCCTGGTAAGGGTTTAGTTTATCATACTTGTTGTAGCAGAAAACAATACAATTAACCAACCATTTGGAGATAACCACTGCTTAGAAACAGGAGCCCCTTGCATTCTTGGGGGGGGGGAGGTGAAAGACACAAACAACTGGTCAGACTTTCTAAAAACTAGGGTGCGCTCCAAGTAATAATGAAGCACCCTATGAACATTCAGAGTATACAGTAATGCCTCCGCTCGATTCAGGTACTCTGGGTAGTAGACAGGAAGGTGGATGTCCTGATTCAAAGTAAATTCTGACACCACCTTGGGAAGTAACTTAGGATCAGTCCTCAACGACACCCGGTCCTTGTGTAAAACTAAAGAAGGCTCCTTATACAAAGGCCTGAAGCTCAGAAATCCTTCAAGCAGAGGTAATAGCAACTAAAAATAACGCTTTCCACAACAGAAAGAGCAGCTTGCAACTTACGGCAAGTTCTAAGGGATGCAAATCGAGCTTCTCTAAAACAAACAAAAGATCCCACGGTTGGACGGGGTCCCTGATGGGAGGCTTCAAGTGCAGAAAGCCTCGTAAAAATGTACAGGGAAGATCCAACTAGGCAAGAGTTTTGCCTTCAATAGGCGCATGGTAGACAAGTGTACGTTGAAAGAAGAATAACAGAGTCCTGTGTCACATAAGACGAGGAGGTACTCTAGAACAGAATTCACTGGGCAGGAGAAAGGATCTAAATGTCGGGGGTGGAGGCCCAGATGCAGAACTGCTTCCATTTCATAGCGTAGGCTGCCCTAGTGGAGGGTTTCTGGGTGGCCAGTAGGGCAGCTGCCACCCTGGGAGATATCCCAAATCTGGAGATGGCTTGGTCTGCAGCAGCCATGCATTGAGATGCAGAGATATGAGATCCGGATAGACCAAGGTTCTCTGATCCTAGGAGAACAAGTCTGATCATAGCGGAAGGGGAACTGGAGGTTCTACTGCCAGTTGCTGAAGCAGTGGGAACCAAATCTGGCATGGCCAGAAAGGTGTCACCAGAACCGTTTCTGTTTCCTCCGACTGCTGCTTGAGGAGGACCTTCTGAAAGAGAGGGAAGGGAGGGTACGTGTAGAGGAACCTCCCTGTCCAGGAGAGGGACAGCGCGTCTTGCAAGAAAACACCAGGCCCTGGATCTAGTGAGCAAAAACTGTGCAGTTTTGCGTTGGATGGGGAGGCAAATAGATCCAGTTCTGGATGACCCCACCTGTCGATAAGATCTTCTGCCACCGAGGGATGAAGTTCCCATTCGTGGGTCCTGGATTGAGACCGACTTAGGCGGTCGGCCAGGGTGTTTTGGATGCCCAGTACGCGGACTGATAAGTCCAGGTGATGGTAGTAAAGTAACATTTTTTATTTGTTGAGCTATACAAGACATTACAAAAGAATAACATGAACAATAAAATACACAGAGAAAAGTCACAACAGGTTACATACAATAAATATCTTTCAATATTTACATATATATCCTCTAGCACAGTGTTAATTCACAGAAAAATAATGTATTAGCTTACACATGGATGTTTAAGACATACACATTAGGACATTTCATTGAGATTAATGACAAGTATTTTTATCCCTGGACATTCAACTGTGCTAACTTTCTTTTTCTAACTTTTGTTCCCATTACAAAAATACATAGCCGTTCTCCTAATAGTCCATTCATCTTCTGTAGTCATGAGAATTAGGGTCAATTCCTTTTTATCACATTAATAACGTTTATCCATAAAACAGCTTAGCCAATATTTTTTTGACTACTGTACCAAGTACAGTTCCACAAGATATGTGATAATTCTTAGATTCCCGCTTGTTGACAGACAATTTGGATCTATTAGATGTTTGCTATATCTAGCTCTCAATATGTTACTATCCAATATCCCAATTTTGCTCTTGTATATAGTTTGCACAAAGGTTCCTCCAATATACGCAAGTAGAATTTATATTTAAACCTAGGTGTATTATTTACAAACCATTTAGAATATTAAGTCAGCGCAATCCTTTCCAAATCCAGTTTGTTCCATTTTGAGATCACCCTTTTCTTTACATATTTCTTGTATTGCGAGCTGATAGTTACACAGTTTTGATGGTATTTACCCCAAAAATTCAACTTGTAGTTTAACAACAAAATACTTATATTTTTTAACCAATTATTCTCTGTAAGTTTGTCCTTAATCCAATTTTGCTTTTCAATAAGACATTTTTTTGGTAATCTAGTCTGTTCCATCTTTGTCAAATAAATCCAGTAATTAGTCCTCCTTATATCAATAGCAGCATTGATATTTCTTATGCCTAACTCTGCACGGAGACAGATGAGTGGGCACGAGGGCGGGACTCCACAGACACTACATAACAGCTTTGAGATAGGTCCCATCAAGTATTCCTTATTTTTTATCTCCCATATTTCACTGCTGTAGAGAATTTGTGAATCATATTTAACTTTTATTACACTGGTTAATGGTCTAATTGAAAAGACAGCATACATGTAACCAAATTTATAAATACCTTGTGCGGTTTTCTCCCCATTATCAAGGACCTTTCTTACATGTTTTGTCCACGATCCTGTACTTGTGAAAACTATACCTAGATACTGCGTGTATAGGAGTCAGCATTATCTAAGCACTAGCCACCCCAAGTCTCCATCTGGTCTTTTCTTTACTCTTTCTGAACATCATACACTTAGTTTTAGAGAAATTTACTTTAAGTATAACACTATTGATGGCATCATATAATACATCAAGTTTTCTTTGCAAGCCTATTTTAAAGACAGAATAACTAAGTCATCTGCATATTCACTTAAAGTGTGTAAAAACACATTTTTCCCATCTAGGATGTATTTATCCAAATTCCTTTTTTATATACTTGTTTATTGATATTTTGGACAGTTACATACATCAGTTTAAAACTTTTTCATAGAATGTTCAGTTTACAGATTCATTCGGTGCTTCAATTACATGGCACCGCTAACAAGCAAGCTGTAAATATATGATAATAGAACAATAATGGGGAGTATGAGAAAATAACATAACCGTAAGCATGCAGGAGAGGACCGGGGGACTGAGTAAATAACAGTTATCAAGATATAAATATCAGGCATTAAGAAAAACACATAAAATTTAAAATACCCTAAGACAGGTGGCTTTTCAACTTAATAGCCTGATAAAGGCATAAAGGAAGGGACAGATAACCAACATGCGTAAAACTACTTAGAGAGTATACCAAGTGTCTTTATAAGACTAACACCTATTCCATCTGTTGTTAAATAGATCTTTTTTTATGACTGACAGCAAAAGTTATTCGTTCCATATCATAAATCTGAGACAACACCATCAGTCATTCCTCTATGGATGGAGGGACCTACTGGAGCCACTTCTTAGCTATGGCTTTCAATGCTGCTATAATAAGAACTGCCCAGAGATACTGACCCTCCTTACCCTTGATTTCAGATGGGTAGAGTCCAAGTACTACGTGTTGTGGACCAATGTCTCCCGATAGACCAAATAGCTCAACTGTTTCTTTACTTGATTCCAATAAAAACATAGAATCATAGACTTTGACGGCAGATAAGGACCGTTTGGCACACCTAGTCTGCCCATTTCCCTACCTATAGGATAGGCCGCAGATCCTAGTTAACCAACAGCCTATTTCTTCCTACCCCCCAAAAGAATTGCCTTATGTCTGTCCCATGCATTCTTGAATTCTCCCACAGTTTTAGACCCCACAACCTCCTCAGGAAGGCTGTTCCATGCATCCACTACCCTCTCTGTGAAAAAATACTTCCTCACATTGCCCCGGAACCGCCTCCCTCTATCTATAAATTGTGTCCCCTTGTTCTTGCACGTCTCTTTTTCAGAAAGATGCTACCCTCTTGGACTTTGTTGATTCCACTGAGGTACTTAAAAGTTTCTATCATGTCCCCCTCTCCCTTCTTTCCTCAAGGGTATACATATTAAGCTCCTTTAGTCTCTCCTCATACGGCTTCTCTTGCAGACCCTGCACCATTTTAGCTGCCCTCCTCTGGACTGCCTCTATCCTGTCTATGTCCTTGCGGAGATGGAGTCTCCAGAACTCGACGCAGTACTCCAGATGGGGTCTCACCAACTGTCTGTACAGAGGGATAACAACTTCCTGTTTTCTGCTGGTGATGCCTCTCCCTATGCATCCCAGTATACCCCCAGCCCTCCCTACTGCCTTCTCACATTGCTTGCTAACCTTAAGGTCATCTGACATGATTACCCCTAGGTCCCTTTCCTTTTTCGTTGTTGTTACTACCTCCCCGCCCATTGTGTAATCTTCCCCTGAGTTCTTGTTCCCCAGGTGCATTATTTTGCACTTCTTTGCATTGAATGCTAGCTGCCATACTTCTGACCATTCCTCCAACCTTGCCAAGTCCCTTCTCATCCTTTCCACGCTTCCCTGTGTATCAACCTGTTGCAGATCTTTGTGTCATCTGCAGAGACATACCTTTCCTTCCTTGGCAAAGCCAAAATATATGCACTTGGTCAGCTTCCCCACTGCTAGTGTGTCTCCAGCAGGTCGCCCCCGCCCGGGAACTCATCTTAACTCATCTATTTGGAGTGAGAAAATAGCGGATTCTAAACTTCCAAGTGAACTCTAGCCAGGAGGGTGATAAAGTAGTTTGCCAATAGTTTCTAAAGATCTTTACCCATGAACCAGATTACAACCTCAGTCCTACTTCCCTTTCCCACTTCTGGTGTGTGGCTTGTATATTATGTATTTTATCTGCAATTAGATCCCAGTATAACATGGTGATAGTCCCCTTCCCATGTGTGCCTTACCATACAGTTTCAAAAGTCAAGGGAAACGGTCTACTATCAATCCAATTTGAAGTGGAACATAAATTACTATTTATGTGGTCCCTGATTTGATAGTAGTGAAAAGAGTCCCTGGTTTCCATAAAGCCTTAGCTTGGACTACCTCAAATGGAAGGATAGAGTTCCCTTTAAGTAACTGCCAGGGGCACTCAGGCCCTTCTCCATTTGTTTCCCATACCAGGCAGAGTGTTTGGCTGGCAGAAAGGAATCATCAAAAAATCACCATCGTAATTCTATAAGTTTTTAGGGGTAAAGCCCTTTTTTGTAGCCTGGAGCCATCCCTTAAGTGTAGTCAGGATGGGAAAAAGAGGGACATGAAGTCAAGTCTACCTGAGAAGGAGGGTTGAAGAGAGCCGCTTGTAGGGGTATAAGCCCCCCGCTATCTGTCTCCATCTGCTTCCAGCGGGAGATACATTTTGGATGAGCCCAGAGAAGGGCAACCTTCATTTGAGTGGCAAGCCAATAATCTTGAAATTTAGGGCAACCCTCCCACCCCCCTGCCGGGACAGGAATAGGGTTTTCTTGTAAATTCTAGGTCTAGAATTAGCCCATAAAAAAGCCATCGCCTTCTTCTGCCATGTTACTATCTCTTATGGGGGAACTGGACAGGGAACCACCTGGAATAAATAAAGGAACCTGGGTAAAACATTTGTTTTAATGTTTGCAATCTGGAATAAAAGGGAAGTGACAATAGATCCCATCTTTGCAAATCAGTCCAAATCTGTTTCGAGAGGTGGGGGTAAATTATTCCTAAAAAGTGTGAGCGGGCTCTTACCCAACTTTACCCCAGGGCATTTTATAACCTCACAATTCCACTTCATTGGATATTTTTCTGTTAGTTCTGCTGGTATCTTGGGGACCATGGCTAGGATCTCAGTCTTTGTCCAATTCAACTTATACCCAAATAATCTTGAAAATGTTTCTATTTGGTTAAAGACTTCCACCAGTGATTTCTCAGGGTCTGTAAGATATAACAACACATCATCAGCGTATAACACAATTTTATGGTGTGTGTGTTACCCAGTACAACTCCCTCTATTTTAGGGTTCAGCCTTTTGCTCTGAGCAAGTGGCTCAATATAGAGCGCAAATAAGAGGGGTGACAGAGGGCAGCCCTGCTTGGTTCCCCGAGCCAACCCAAAGGACTGTGAAACATATCCATTTGTCCTAACATACGCGACTTTTTTTTTATATTAAATTTTATCTTTATCGCCCCAAGCCGCCTGCCACCCATTACCTCTGCTCAGACACAGACCGCGGGGCTTCCACCCCCCACATCGTCCGCGACCCTCTGATACCACCCAGACTGCCCCCCAGGGCGGGGCTGCAGCACCCTCGCCTAGCACCGCAGATGTTGGGATTGGTCAGGGGGCCAGCCTGGGGGGCTAACTGAAGCCCACGGCAAGTGTCATCTAGGGCGGCCAGCAGCTACCACTGTTTTCCTAGGGGGCGGGGACATGCAATGATATCCTGCATTCGCCACGCCCCCTGGAATGCTGCTACGCGCCAGTAGTTGTAGAACCCCAGCCTCCACCAGGGGTCCATCAGGTGTCTGACGGGCTCCCAACCCTCCCCCCAGAGAAGGAGAGCAGTCTACGGGATGCTCCATCCTTCTCCCCCTGGCCAGCCCTCCAGTGACCCAAGTCCATTCCCGAACCCGGGTTGCTGGCCTCACAAGCAGAAATCCCCCCGCTGTGCAGACGGGCTGGCTATGCCACCGGGTTAGCATACATTCAAGCTATGATTTTGCAAAAGATATGTGGGAATCCGAAGCTGGCCAGGGTACCCAAGAGAAACCTCCATGAAACCTGGCTGAACGCTTTTTCAGAGTCCAGACTCATTGTATAGGCTGGTTGTAAGGTTTTCTGTAAGTGTTCCATCATGTTCACCGACCTCCGAATGTTATCCAGGGTTTGCCTGCCTGAGACAAAACTAGCTTGATCAATGTGAATGAGGCCCAGCAAGATGCTTTCCACTCTTCTAGCTAAAATACTAATCTTATAGTACGTATTTAGAATCAATATGGGACGATAAGATGAGCAGATTGTTGGGTCCCTAGCCGGTTTTGGAAGGACCGAAATAACCGCCTGAGCCCATGAGGGTGGCAGGCATAGCCCACTTCTCTGAGTGGACATAGTTATATGCTTGACAAAGCAATGGGGTAACCTCCTCCTTAAACTGCTTAAAAAACTCACCAGACAGCCCATCTGTTCCTGGTCATTTACCGGATTTTTAAGCCTTCTGATCTCCCTCTGTATCTCCTCTGATGTAAAAGGTGTAATTAAAGAATTTTGTTGTTGCGGAGAAAGGACTGGTAATTGCAGTGGGGTTAGAAATTGTTGAATTTCTTCCACTGTAGGTAGAACACCGCTACTATATAAAGTTTCATAATATGAGCGGATGGTACCAGCTATGTCCTCAGCAGTGTATTTCCACCTGTGGGTAGTGGGGTCTTTAATTTTAGGTATGCAGGCTTTGGCTTTATATTGTCTCAGTCTGCTAGTTAGTAGCTTAAGTACTCTAGGGCCCCATTCATAAAATCTTTGTGTTAAATGAACTGCTGTTCTACTTGATAATCTATTAATGTTAGAAGTTCCGCTTTCAGCTTTGTCAACTATTTGCCTCTCTCTTTGTTCAACTTTTGCCACTGCATTAATTCTAATTCTGTAATCTTTTCTTGAAGGGCATTCCGCTTGGCTTCCCTTTGTTTTTTGAGCCAGCAGGAAATTTCAATAAAACGCCCCCTTACTATCACCTTACAGTGTCCCACAGAATTCCAGGACTGATATCTGGGTGCTGGTTCTGTTGGACACCTTGTTCAATAGTTTTTTTAATCGTCTCTTGGATATCCTCCTTCTGGAGGAGGAAAACATTTAGTCTCCAAAATGTGGAGCATTTTGCAGGACCAAATGTAAACTTTAAGTAAATGGGAGAGTAGTCCGATGAAGACATATTTCCCATCCAAGAAGCCCTACAGTTACCCATGGACTCCCTGGATATAAGGAAATAGTCTAATCCAGAGTAGGATTGGTGTGGATGTTAAAAAAAAAAAAAAAAAAAAAAGTATATTGCCTTACTCCCTTATTCAGCTGATGCCAAGCGTCGACCAATCCTAGTTCCCCCAGGATCTTAGCCACCTTCCTAGATACATTATTTTGCTTCTTTGGTAATTGTGCAGAGGAATCCAGATTAGCATTAAGTCACTAACATCAAATGTCCCCCAATTACTACATGCCCCTCTGCCCAGCTTGCCATTTTAAGCAAAAAATCTTGAAATAAATGAAAATCTTCTCCAGGTGGTGCATAAACGGAGATCAAAGTGATTAAAGATCCGTTATAGGTTCCCTTTATACCAGCATATCAGCCTTCGTTTTTATTTTATTTATTTATTCTAGGATTACAAGTACCTTTGAGCCAAGGCTCTTTTACAAAGGTTCCACGTCAGAAATAACAAACAACAAGGAAGCAACAGTGAAATAACAGTAACCAATTCATGTACAACAGGGCTATTGAAAGGGGTCAATTATAGTAAGAGTAAGGTGTAGAGCAGGAGGAGAAGTGTAGGTAGTTAACAGAGGCAGCTATAGTAAGATGGTGAACACTGCTAGGATGCATATGCCCACAAGGAATGGGTAGGGTCAGGCACCCGGGGGTGGCAGAGAAACAGGGATGAGAGGGGGAGGATGAAGATGCAGCCGGAGGCATTTGTTAAAAAATAAATGGGAAGGAGTGATAGAAGAGAAAAAGGGGGCAGGGGGTAAGTGCTGTAATGGGGTAAGGAGAGATTAATGAGGTGGTATGAAGACCTGAGATTTGAAGTGGCGCCTCAGGAGCTGGGGGCCGGGGGACTGGGGGGCCTGGGGTTAAGCAGTATATAAGTTAGGATTAAAGCTGTGTAGGTCATCATCTAGGAGAGGCATTCACAGGAGCTAGAGGCAATGAGACGGGCCCGGATCCTGGTTTTGAACAGACCTAGTGGTGAGGCAGAGGAGATGGTGTGGCTGAGACCATTCATCCACAGAGGAGCCCTATAGGTGAAGGAGCGTTGGCCCTGCATAGTTTGACAGCGAGGAACTTGTAGAATCTGGGTTGTCGAGTTCCTGGTGTTGTCGGTTGGTGTTTTGATGTAACAAGGCAGTAACACCGCCGGGTGTGAGGCCAAGGTTGATTTTTCCCGCCATAGCACATGTGAGATACTTTATACGGTTGGGGAGTTGGAGCCATCCGGATTGTTCATAAAGGGCACAGGTGTGGGTAAGGCGGTGGGCACCAGTTGTGAGTGGGCATGCTTTGTTAAGAGCAGTTGTTATACGTCGGAGAGCGGACATTGTGGCGGAGCCATAGATAATGAGGCCATAATCAATAATTGACACCACAGAGCTCTGGATGGTAATCTTCAGGGCCTCTGGGGTGAGGTGCTGCCAGTGCTTGTACAGTAATCCAAGGCGTGTGCTGGCAGCTTTAGCCACGCTGTCAATGTGAGCCGCATAGGAGAGATTGGGGTCAAGCAGAATCCCTAGGTATTTGAAAGAGTAAACTTGTTCGAGGACAGTCCTCTGCTCGGTGGAGATGGCAAGGGGGTGTTGCTTGTAACGGTTATGTGAACTGTAGAATAGCAATGACTTGGTTTTCTTGTGATTGAGGACTAGTTTATGATTGGAGAACCATGTTTCAACGGCACTGAATCCGAGTTGGAGGCTGTGTTGTAGTGGTGAAAGGTCCTTGTGCGTAGAAAAGACAACAGCATCATCTGCATACAGGATGATTTGTTCTGAGTAGGATTGCGGTAGGGAGTTTAAAAAAGAGGCTGAAAAGGAGAGGGCCCAGTATGGACCCCTGAGGTACTCCGGAGCAGACAGGCAAGGTGTCCGAGATAGCACTAGCAAGTTTTACTCTCTGAGAGCGGTTGTCAAGGTAGCTTCTGAACCAATGGGCTGAGTCCGGTGAGAGGCCAGCAAGGAGTAGTTGGTCATACAGCAGCAGATGATGGACCGTGTCAAATGCCTTCGAGAGGTCGATGAAGACAGCCTCTGTAAGAAGTCCTTCATCAAGGGAACTATGCACTGCACCGGTAAATTCAAACAGGGCAGTGATGGTACTATGCCCTTTTCTAAAACCGTGCTGTTGTATGCACAGAATATTATATATGACCAACTAATCAGTGAGCTGGTCCGCAACAATATGCTCTAGGGCCTTGGATAGTGGTGGCAATATGGAGATCGGGCAGTAGTCAAGAGTGGCAGGTCTTATCCCCAGTTTTGTGGACCGGGGTCACAGTGGCAGTTTTCCATATTTCAGGGAATGTACTGGTGTGGAAAGAGAGGTTAAGAATTTTAGTTAGAGGACTGAAGATCTTGCCAAGTGTAAGTGATAGCAATTTAAAGAGGACAGGAAATCATTTCTTTTTTTTTTTGACTTTATTTATTTATCCCTCCTTTCCTGCTCCTGGAGACCTCTCCTTCCTTCCTCTCAACCCTCCTGTTCCACCTTCAGTGGGATCTGCCCCTAGAGTGCCTCCTCTTTTCCCCCTCCTGCACAATGGGGGTCTGTCCCTCTTTGGTGGTCCGGATGGTACCGGAGAGGCTATCATCTAGGCAGCCGGGAGGTGTTTTCCGTTTTCTCCCTGTTTTCCCCCTACACTCAGGGACGTTGAGCGCTAGGACATATGTCCCGAGTGGTGGCGTGCGAGACCTCTCATGCGCCGTCAACGTCCCCCCTCCCTGGCTCCGACGAGCGGAGCTGCCTCCATTCCCTTCAATTGTCGGTGCTTCCACCAGCTACGAAGGGGATGCAGAACGCGAGTGCGTTCTTGGTTCCCACCCCTGAGGGAGGAGTGCATCCATTGGGACGCTCGATCCTCCCTTTCCCCTGCCGACCCCCCTGAGTCCGTTCCCGAACCCGGGTCGCCAGCGTAGCGCGAGGAGGAAATCATTTCTAACTGGCAGTTGTTTATGAAGTTCTTATTCTCAGAAATGCTATGCATTCACCTAAATTATCCATATTTACTGGTACCTGAATAAAAAGTGATACAAAAACTGTATTTTGCATTGTTTTGTTTTTATGGGCAACCTTCTGTTACAGTTCTCCTCATGGAACCAGTAATTTGGAGTTTTTACTATGTCACAGTTTGTGTGTAGCATGTTGATTATGAGCTGTTGACCTATGAGAAACTACAGTTACGTAAGAACTTACTGTAACAGTAGATCTTCGAGAGAGGCTCTTGCAGTAGGTAATTACATATAGGACTGACTCCGGCAGCTGGCAGGACCCCACGGAAAAATTTCTAGCTAGCAGTCCCTGGCGAGGGACTGCCCGCACGTCAGGTGACCGGTGTCAGGAGATGTCGGTATAAAGGGGCGGTCCCTCACGCCCACCCTCCAGTTCTTTCCCGCCAAGGGCCAACAAAAGACCAGATGAGATAGAAGCAGATATTTTCTTTAAATGGAAAAGGAGCTAAAAAAGCTTAGCGGGATGGAGGGCGGGAAGGTATTACCTACTGCAAGAGCCTCTCTCTAAGATCTACTGTTATGGTAAGTTCTTACGTAACTGTACTATCTTACTTCGAGAGGGCTCTTGCAGTAGGTAATTACATACAGGACTGAGTTCCAAGCAGTCTGGAACAAGGAGAAGCACACGGGAGGAGGAAAGCTACTCAGAGCAGATCCTCTAGCTGAGAAGGCCTTAAGAAAGGAGGCCTTGCAGAACAGCCAGCCCGAAGCCCGCTCAACGTCGAGAGGCAATATCCAAACTGTAATGTTTCGTAAAGGTATGGACGGAGGTCCAGGTGGAGGCAGCACAGATGTCTGCCGCCGACACATTCTTGAAACAAGCTGCTGAGGCAGCGACTCCTCTGGTGGAGTGACCTTTGACTTGACCCGGGAGGGTCTTGTTGTACTTGTCATAACAGAAAGCGATGCAATGAGCCAACCATTTGGCTAGGCATTGCTTAGAAACAGCATTGCCTTCCCTTTTCGGAGCAAAACAGACAAAGAGTTGATCTGTCTTTCTGAGATCCTTCGTCAGGTTAGTGTAGTATCTCAGAATCCGGTGAACGTCCATAGTATGTAACAAATACTCCCCTTGATTGGAGTACTGCATAAAAAAGGCGGGTAACTCTGTGGACTGGTTCAGAGTAGACTCCGCTACCACCTTGGGGAGAAACTTAGGATTGGTACGCAGAGCCACACATTCCTTGTGGAAAATGAAGTAAGGAATTTTACACATCAGGGCCTGAAGCTCGGAAATCCTCCGAGCAGATGTAATGGCCACAAGAAAAAGTGTCTTCCAGGAGAGGAACTTCAAGTCTGCAGAAGCTGCCGGCTCAAAGGGAGGCAGAGTTAGTTTCTCAAGAACAAAATTCAAATACCAAGGAGGGGCAGGAACTTGGATAGGAGGTCTCAGGTGGAGAACCCCTCTGAGGAAAGTTTTGGAAACCTCCAGCTGAGCAAACGTTCTGTCTGCAAAGGGAACATGATAGGCCGAAATGGCTGCCACGTGGATCTTCAAGGAGGAATGACTAAGACCCAGATCGAAGAGATGGCACAGGTACTCCAGCAGACGACCAACAGGGCAGGAGAAAGGCTCAATGTCTTTTGAAGCTGCCCAGATTGTGAACCTGTTCCACTTCATGGCATAGGTAGACCTGGTGGAGAGCCATGCATGAAGCTGAAGGGACTTGAGACCTGGATGAACCAGGGTCCCCTGCTCCTGGGTCAACAAACCTTGTGACAGAGGAAGAGGAAGCGGCGGTTCTTCTGAGAATTGTTGTAGAAGAGAGAACCAAACTTGCCTGGGCCAAAAAGGAGCAATCAGAATCATTCGTGCTCCTTCTGACCCTAGTTTCTGCAGGACCCTTGGGATCAAAGGAATTGGGGGAAAGGCACAGACGAATCTGTCCTTCCAATCTAAAGACAGAGCGTCTCTCCAGAAAATGCTTCACTTTTGAACGAGCAAGCAGAAGACTGGAAGTTTTGCATTTTGAGGGGAAGCGAACAGGTCTACCTGTGGTGTTCCCCAGCATAGGAAGATATGGTCTCAGACCCCTTGATCCAGTTCCCACTCGTCGGCCCGGGCAGACTAGCGACTTAGCTTGTCTGCCAAGGTGTTGTCGACTCCCGGAACATGAATTGCCGTGAGGTGAAGGTCATGCTGTACTTCCCAGTCCCACACCCTCATTGCTCCCCTGCAAAGAGGGTAGGATCGAGTCCCTCCCCGTATGTTGATGTACCATACCACGCACATGTTGTCCACCTGGATGGCTAGGTGGCCTGGAAGGAGATACAGGTGGAGGGCTTGGAGGGCATACAGGACTGCCCGAAGCTCTAGCACATTGATGTGAAGTGATTGTTCGAGCTTGGACCAAGAGCCCTGGGTCCGATGAGGACCGAGATGGGCTCCCCAACCTTCGCCCAAGGCATCTGTAGTCAGAGTCTGGGGAATGAAGAATGAAACCCCTCGAAACAGGTTCTCTCTGACCTTCGCCACTGCAAGTCTCGAACCATGGGAGAGGAGACCAGAACTAGCTGGTCCAAGCCGTCCACCAATTGATCCCATTGGGACCAAACCGTCCACTGGGAAACCCTCATGTGGAGCCGAGCGCGAGGAACTGTCGGGATAGCAGCTGCCATGAGCCCAAGCCGGTGAAGAACCGACCTAGAAGTGACTCGCCTGTGACTGGACAACAAGCATACCCGAGTCCGAATAGTGGCCGCCCTGTCCGGCGGCAGGAAGGCCCTGCCTAGGGTCGTGTCCAGAATCACCCTGATGAACTGGAGTCTCTGGGATGGGATGAAATGAGACTTGGAATGGTTGATGGTAATACCCAGGCAGGCAAAGACCTGTTGGGTAAGGGGAAGGCAGCGCAGGAGATCCTCCCTGGACGAGGCCTCCAGGAGCCAGTTGTACAGGTACGGGGAAAACCTGCACTCCCTGGGTATGCAGGTAGGCCGCCACCACTGCCAGGCATTTGGTAAACACTCGGGGAGCCGAAGACACGCCAAATGGAGGTGCCTTGAACTGGTAGTGGTCCCCCTGGAAAGCAAAACGAAGATATTTGCGGTGGGATGGGAGAATAGAGATATGCAGGTAGGCATCCTGCATATACAGAGCGCACATCCACTGGCCGGAGCAGAGGAGGGGCAGAAGGCTCTGCAGTGAGAGCATTCTGAACCTCTTGTATTCCACGAATACGTTCAGGGAACTGAGATCTAGAATAGGTCTTCCATCTCCTGTCTTCTTCGGGACCAGGAAGAAATGAGAATAGTAGCCCATTCCCTGAAGGGAAGGGGGGGACAGGTTCTATCGCCTCTTTCAACAACAAAGCTGAAATCTCTTCCTGGACCTGAAGCAGATGTTCCCGAGAGTACGACGACCTTTGGGGAGGGTGACGAGGTGGTATCTGAAGAAACTATTTAGTGTCCTTCTGCGACTAGTTGGAGCACCCATGAATCTGCTGTTATCCTCTCCCAGCCCGGAAGGTGGAGGGAGAACCTCCCTCCCTCCCTCCTACCGGTTCCTCCGGGAAGTCCTAAGGCTGTGGGAGAGGGAGGGAGGGAGTCAGGTGTTGTGGGGCAGTGCCGCAGCTGAAGCACCCGCTGCTTTTTTGGGCGCAGGGGGCCTGGCAGCTGAGGGGGCCCGGCATTTAGTGGCCCGCTTTCCCGGAGGTTTCACCTTTGGCCGATTCCATCTGCGAAAGGGACGGCGCTGCGGTTGATGGGGATGGTACACAGAGTCAACGGACTTTAGTGCCGTCCCCTTCTCCTGCAGATCAGTGATGATGTCTTTGACATCACCTCCGAAGACCACCGACACTCGGAAGGGTGCTTCCTGGATAGCGGACTGCACTTCCGGGACCAACCCTGACAAGCGGAGCCAAGCATGACGTTGTAAGCCTACTGCAAAAGCTGAGCTCCGTCCAGCAGTGTCCACTGCATCATAGGTCGAATTAAGAATGTGTGAACTGGCCGAACGTGCACAGCGGACAAGGTCAGACAGTTCCTGCTTGACTTGAGAGTCCGGCAGGGAGTCTAACTTGGTTTCCACCTCAGAAAGAATTGCCTTCTGGTAGTCCCCCATGTGACCGACATAGTTCAAGGCCCTGATCCCCAGCGTGGAAGAAGCGAAAATCTTCTTTCCATACTGGTCCAGAAGGCGAGACTCTTTATCAGGTGGCGACAAGCTAAGGTGTTTTGGATTAGCTGACTGGCCGTGAGCAGCGCTAATCACAACCGAGTCAGCTCGAGGGTGGGAATCTAAAAAATCGACACCCTCTGGAGCCTGGTATAGCCTATTCGAGTTCCAAGGAAGAGGGGCTAATGCCGACAGTTGTTTCCAAATAGTGGTAACAAGGTGGGCATGAGGCTCAATCCAGGGTGGCACCAAGGTAGGAGCTGTGACGGGCAGATCCAGATGCTCAGCGAGCTTCAGCCACTGTGGGTCTGGCTCCAAGGACTACCACTTATGTACTGCCTGGATTTGACGTAAGAGCTCCGTGAAAGAAGGATCCTCCGGAGGAGACTTCTGAGGAGTCCTTGGCCTGGGCTTTGACGGAGATCGAGGTTTGTTGTCCTTCTCGGAGCAACCGTCGGAGGCATCCGAGGCGTCCGAGGAGGAGGAAGAAACTGAAGACGAAGATGACTCCCTTTCCCATCTAGGGGGAGAAACGGACCCCTTGGGAAGACCTCGGGGAAGCGTGTCCTGCCCCTCTCTGGACCCAGAGGGTTTATCCCTGGTGTCTGGAAGAGGAGAGGGAGTGTGTTGCTGTGGACGTATGGGAACCTGAACTGGCACCATCGTGAGAAGACGACTCTCCATCTCTCTGGTGAGCTGAGCCTTGGCCTCAGCCCACCAGGAGGCTAGAGTCTACTGCAAGTCCACTGGCGGCTGGGGGGGCGGTGGAGGAGGAGGGGGGGGATAAGGATATGGGTTATACCCATAAGGCGAGTATCCATAATCTGCCGGCGGGAAGCCTGGCATCGGATATTGTGGTGTCAGGTACTGTGGCGTCGGATACTGCCTTCCCAGGTACGACGGCATCGAATATGACGGGGCCGGGAACCCGGACGGAGCTGCCGAGCAGACGGCTGTTGCAGAACTGGAGCAGAAGGCCTGGGAGGTGGAGGGCCCGGTGTCGGGGTGGCATCCGGAGGCGGGATGTCACACTGGATCGGCACTACCGGCGTCGGGGCCGGCATCCGAGGTGCCGACGTCGGAACCGTTGTCCGGGGAACCGATGTCAGATCAGTAGTGGGCTGATCCAACGGAGGTGGAACCAGGACCTCAGGCTCTCCTGGGGACAGAGGGGAAAAGTCCCCGGGGTCGGGCTCAGGAGACTCAGGGTCCCCGGAGGGCAGTGAATGCTGCGGGGAGCTGGGAACAACGGACGTGGGAGGGTCCGCTGTCTGCTCATCCGCTGTGCGGATGTCGGGCAGATCGACATGAGTCTTATCAGCGGGATCCAGGCGGACGTCGGAGGGGCCGGCGTCCGACTTAACGGATCCTTCGCCAAGGGCAGGCCGCGAAGGAGGAGCGGTCTGGCCTGACGGAAGAGGGGTCACACGCTGCCCGAAGGGTCGGATGGCTTACTGACCTCTCCGAGCGACGTCGGAGGAGCCGGACGTCCGCTTATCGGAGCCGCCCATGCTGGTAGGCCGGAAACCATGGCTTGACCGGGGACGGAGGCCTCCAAGCTTGAGGCGCCTCAAGGACCCGAGAGCAGAGCCAGACAGGGCGGGCCGCCACCGCCCTTCAACCTCGGCGGCCGAGGAGGCAGCCGGTCCCCCGGAGGACATTACTTCAACACGGTAACCCCGAGGGAGTCGCTGTGGAGAGGAGCCCTTGTCCCGTGCTTTTGTCCTTCCTCTTGCGATGGCCTTCAGGGGATGTTGTGATGCTCGCCAAGTTTTCTGAGTTCCTTTTCCATGGAGCTCATCTTCTTTTTGAGAATGTGGGCTTCCAGGGACTGCTGCCACCTTCTCCGGGTGGCTGCATTAAAACTCTGGCAGTGCTGGTACTTCTCAACTTGATGGTCGGGGCCTACACAAAAAAGGCACAGGGAATGGCCGTCCTTGTGTGGGAGTTGGGCACCGTACGAGTAGCACTTATTCTTGTGCTTGGAGGGTGTAGGGGCGGCATACACCGACGGATATTTAGCGAATATAGTAGAAAAGTGAAAAACTCTGTAAAATAACCTGACCGAAGGGGCCTGACGAGCAGGAAACTTTTCCCCGAGGCGCTGGCATAGCTAACGGTGGAAAGAACTGAAGAGTGAAGTGAGGGACCGCTTTATACCGACGCCTCCTGACGCCGGTCACCTGACGTGGAGGCGGTCCCTCGCCAGGGACTGCTAGCTAAAAACTTTTCAGTGGGGTCCTGCCGCCTGCTGGCGTCAGTCCTATACGTAATTACCTACTGCAAGAGTCCTCTCGAAGTAAGATCTATGCTTAGAGTTCTGTGCACAAACCATGACATAGGTAGAACTCCAAATTACTGGTTCCATGAGGAGAACTGTAGCAGAACGTTGCCCATAAAAGCAAAACAATGCAAACTACAGTTTTTGTATCACTTTTTATTCAGGTACAGGTAAATATGGATACTTTAGGGGAATGCATATAATTTCTGAGAAAAACAATATCATAAACAACTGCCTATCAGAAATGATTTCCTGTCCTCTTTAAGGTCCAGGGTGTCACTGTTGATTCTGGAAGTGGAGATGGCTGAGGCGATGTGGCGGCGAGCTTCATTCATCTTAATCTCCCTGAAGTAGAAATGAGGGTGGTTTGACAGAGTGCAGGGTGTTAGAGGGGGTGCGACTGACTGTGAAGAAATCAGGTGGTAGAACAGTACTGAGGTCAGTAAAAGCTGTGTTAAAGGTATTTGAAATGACCATGGGATCAAGGGCAGTGGACCCTTCAACAATTAACATGGCTAGTGGGGACTCTGATTGTTTCCCAGTAATGTCCTTAATATTGTCCCAGAAAGCACGACCATTTCCCCAGGTGTTGGTGAGGACACACATCCTTATAATATGAGCTTTTCGTGAGATGAATGGATTTTAAGCAGGCATTACGGGCATGTTTGTATTTTTGGATGTCAGACTGTTTGCCTGTGGCTTTAGCCACTGCCCACAAGTGGTCCCTAGATTTCAGCTGGGAAAGGAGCTCCGCAGTTATCTAAGGGCTACAGAGGGCTTTTGTTTTCCATTTTTTTGAAGAAGCGAAGAGGTCACAGGCCTTATTGAAGGCGGTGATGAAGTAGCCGAGGGCAAGGTTAACATCCATTGCCTTGTAGATGGGCAGCCAGTCTTGTAAAGATAGGTACTGTTTGAGATGGGTAAGTTGACCACAGGGGAGGACTCTGCTGGTAATGATTATAGGGGGTGGCTTTATAAATTTATTAGACCATTCACATATAACCGGGAAGTGGTCACTAAGAGAGTCTGGGAGAACAGAGGTATGAGAGATCCTGGTAGGGTGATTGGTGAGAACCCAGTCAAGCAGGGTACTGGTGCCAGTTTTGTAAGTTATCCGAGTTGGTGTAGTGACCAATTGTGAGAGGTTGGCAGCTGCAAGGGCATCCTTATGAGTGTAGACATCAGATGCGAACCAGTTTATATTGGAATCGCCAAGCAGAATGTGTTCAGAGCCAGGAGGTTGGGAGCTGACGAAGTTAAGAACTTCTTTGATGCCAAGATCTTGATCTTGAGGTGGAATATATACAGAGACGATGGTGAGGGCTTTTTGATTGGGACCTAGAAGAATTTTAATGGGTAGAAGCTGGGCTGAGGAGGCAAGGACAGGGGTTAGAACAAGGTGCCCCACGAGACTATCCTTAATGTAGATGGCACAGCCCCTTCCCCTTTTAGAGACACGGTCCAGTCTGAAAACACTGTAGCCCTGTAAGGTAACTGCCAGATCAGGAACTTTTGGTGTCAGCCATGTTTCAACTACAGCAAGGATGTCAGGATTATGTTGTCTGATAAAGGCTTGGAATGCATCAAGCTTTGGTAACAGGCTGCAGATGTTAATGGTTGCGATGGTGAGGGCTCCTGCCTTTTTCAGAAGGTTTGAACAGCCTGGGCCAGGGTTCGGATGGACGTTGCCCGAGATCAGCAGAAGGAGCTTCACTGAACAGAGGCGCAGGTCCAGTAGTGATAATTTGTGTTTCCTTTAGCGTATGGGCAGTAGGTAGAGTCCATATGACAGTCCCAATGATATGCAATGTGGTACAGTAGAGATAGGCTGGCTTTAAGACCAATCTTAGTGGTGTTAAGAAGCGACCAGGTATTTCCAAGTGGAGGCTCATGGGGAGAACTGGTCGAGAAGTGAAGCGTTTCCAAGGTACTGCTGGTATTGATTAAGTAGATAATGGGTACGGGTGGGGGTGGCAGGGGCCTGGGAGAAAGAACAAGGGAGGAAGGACAAGGAGGGAGAGAAGGGGAAGGAGCAGGTGGGGAAGGGTACTCATAGCTGGTGTAGGGCAAAAGACAAAAAAAAAAAGAAACAGGCAGGGAGAGGTAGTGAAAAGAGAAATTTCCGGCAAAATAGGATTTCGTAGGTAGGCAGTACAAGGAAGGTATATAGCAAGTAAAGCAACTGTGACTTTAAGAGGGTAGACTTTTCTTTTTTAAATGAAAGAACAAGATCCCTCTAGTGGCAGATCTGTATAACCTACTAATGGAAAACTAGCCACTAAAAAAAACTTCTATTAGACGCTTGAATTTTGCTTAGTTGCAACTAAATCTATTTGTAAAAAGCGCCAGGTGGCAAAAGCAGGGGAGAAGTCCTGGCCAATCGGAGCACGTTTGCTGGAAGCGCCTGTGTTCCAATTGGCTGCGCTGTCGCCGTACCTTCCAAGGAGCTGCAGGCGGGCATCCTGGCCTCGGTTGGTGGCTGGCTGGGTGCCGACCGACTGTGGGGGAGCTGAAGCAGTCCTGTTCAAGGGCAGGCAGCTTCCAAGGAGCTGCAGGTGGGCGTCCTGGTCTCGGTCAGTGGCTGGCTGGGTGCCGACCAACCCTGGGGGAGCTGAAGCAGCCCTGTTCAAGGGCAGGCAGCTTCCAAGGAGCTGCAGTCGGGCGTCCTGGTCTCTGTCGGTGGCTGGCTGGGTGCCGACCGACCGTGAGGGAGCTGAAGCAGCCTTCTTTATCTCAGATAGTGTCTTTTAAACAAAAGTGTGTCCTAATAGGGACCAGACCCGCTGCACCCCTCCTACACGGAGGAAGACACTACTTCCTGGTACCCAATTTTCAACAACTTTTTGTGCTCATCTGGATTCATATGCGTTTCTTGCAACAGTATGAATGCTTCCTCTGATTTACGCAGAAAGGACATCACCCTACTTTGTTTGCTGGGGAGGAATAACCCATTGACATTATAAGATAAAATTACAATATTTGACTTATCCTTTTGAGTGAAAAATTACTAACCGAGTTAAATACCCCTATAGAATTCCCCAAACTGTCCTCAAGTTCCCAACCCCATCCAGTCCCCCCACAAAGCATGGCAGAACAAAATACTCCTCTAGCTTTTAAAGTAATTAGTAATAACAATATAACAACGGTAACAAACAAGACAAATAGACTTCCATTAGTGGAGTTCTCAACAACAGTTAAAAGATCTCTAAGCGTCCGTGCCCCTCCCCAGACCAAGGAGGGGACAGACAGAGGAGATGAGGCCTAGGCCTCCTTGCCACTTAAAAAAATCGCTCTCCTCCAGAGCCCAAGTTTGTATCAAAAGACTCTTAAGCCACTGAGCAGCTTCTGTGTGACATCGTAAGACCCTCGAAGTTGAGAATCTCAGCCCCGAAGTGGGTGCAAGCAGCTAGAACACTAACAAATAGAGAGAACCAGGAATCAGTTGTTTCAATGTCCCCCCACCCCACCAAGAGCTCCACTTGATATTAAAACTAAATAGCCCAGATCACATTATTGTAAACATTTCCATACAAAACAGCAGTGTTCAGCATATTTTGAAACTAACAACCCCATTTTCTTGTTAGGGAGAACATAAATTTGTGGAACCAAGTCAACTTGATACCCTTAGTCCAGGGTGAATAAGAAAAAATTACTCACCTTAGTAATGTTGTTTCTTCTAATGGAGTCTTGCTGTATTCTGACAATAGCAGTGAGTCCCAACCTTCGAACTGCCCCGAAGATGAAAGAGTTAACTTTCCATGCCAGGCATGGAACGCTGAGCTCGAGCTCGGTTGAGACTCTGTCTGTTGCTGTTTGAACTCAAACCGTCAGATCTTTATGAGCTAAACTCACTGAGAGTCCTGTGTGGAAGCTGTAAACCTACACTAGCCAACTGGCTACTAAATATAAATAACAGATTTTTTGGTCCCAAAACAAAGACTCAAGTCAGGAAACCCAAAAAATGAATAAACACAA
Source organism: Neoceratodus forsteri (assembly GCA_016271365.2). Lineage (NCBI taxonomy): Eukaryota > Metazoa > Chordata > Ceratodontiformes > Ceratodontidae > Neoceratodus > Neoceratodus forsteri. The sequence goes on from CM028129.1 coordinate 693,059,183, forward strand.
CACCCACTCACCCAAAGAAAGGAGGGTGATAATAAAAAAGGTGGGGCACCTCCTGAGTGCCAACACTGCTACTGCCCACCCACATCCCAAAACCAAGGTTCTAGAGAGGAAGGAGGCAGAATACAGTAAGACTCCATTAGAAGAAACAACATTACTAAGGTGAGTAATTTTTTCTTCAAACAACATGAAGTCTTGCTGTATTCTGACAATAGCAGACTACCAAGCAGTACCTCCATGGAGGAGGACAGAACCTACTTAGGAATAGGCTCTGAAGCACAGCTGTGCTAAACCGAGCATCACTCCTAGCCTGGATATCCAGAGAGTAATGCTTGGTAAAAGTGTGAACTGTTTTCCAGGTAGCTGCTTGACATATCTCTAAGACAGGAATATCCCTGGCAGCAGCCAAGGAAGCAGCTGTACCTCTGGTAGAGTGAGCCCTCAGACCTGAGGGTGGAATCCTACCTAGTTTTTCATAGCAAAATTGAATGCAAGAGACAATCCACCTGGCAATGGATCTTTTAGTGGCAGGTTTTCCTTTATCAACCTCACCATAAGTGAGGAACAGTTGGAGGGAGTCAAACCTGTGACCCTTGGTACGTTCTATGTAGTAGTTAAGGGCTCTTTTCACATCCAAACTGTGCAACCTCCTCTCACCAGAGGAGGAATGGTCAGTGAAGAACACAGGAAGAGACATAGATTGGTTAAGGTGAAAGTCTAAAACCACCTTAGGTAAAAACTTCCCGTTAGTCCTGAGGACCACCTTATCTCTATGGAAAGAGATAAAATCAGGCTCCACTGACAGGGCCTGTAACTCACTTATGCATCTGGCAGAAGTAATGGCTACCAAAAACAGTTTTCCAAGTCAAGTACTTAAGCTCTGCTGAGGACAAAGGCTCAAAAGGGGGTTGCATAAGCTGAGCAATGCAAACATTAAGGTCCCAAGCAGGGGCAGGGTCCCTGAATGGTGGATTGGTATGAAGCAATCCCTTGAAAAACCTGGAGAATACAGGGTGAGCTGAAAGAGAAGAAGGCTTGCCTGCTGAAAGAAAAGCAGAGACAGCTGCCAGATGCACCCTTAGTGTAGCTGGTTTGAGTCCCAAACTATTCAGATGAACCATATAGTCAAGGACTGTGGGCAGGTCAGCAGACTCTGGGGGAAATATGCTTCCCAGAGCACCATATGGAGAATCTTTTCCATTTGGAATTATAAGTAGTTCTGGTGGAAGGCTTCCTAGAAGCCTTTAGAATATCCATAACACCTCGAGAGAGGTGTAAATCAGCAAACTCTAACTCTTCAAGAGCCAGGCCTTGAGACTGAGAGATTTGAGATTCAGGTACCAAACCCTCCCCTGAGCACAAGTTAACAGGTTGTAATTCCTGGGAAGAGACAAGGGAAGGTGGACTGCTAAGGACAACAGGAGAGGGTACCAGGGCTGTCTGGCCCAGTCTGGAGGAATCAGAATCACCTTGCAGGGTTGAGACCTGATTTTGACTAGCACCTTGAACAGGAGAGGGAAGGGGGGAAAGCATACAGGAACTTCCCTTCCCAATTGAGAACCAGGGCATCCAGGGGGACTGAGCCCAACACTGGGGGCCTGCAGCAAAAAAGGGGAAGTTGGTGATTGTCTGGGGCTGCAAAAAAGATCTATCTGTGGGGTGCCCCATCTGGAGAAGATCACCTCCAAAACCAGGGGATCCAGTGACCATTCATGATGGCCCTGAGATATCCTGCTGACAGCATCTGCCAGGACACTGTCCTTGCCTGGGAGGTGTACTGCTGTAAGGGAGGTGTTCAGGGAATAGGCCAGAGACCACAACTTCATTGCTTCTGTGCACAAGGCCGTAGTCTGAGTGCCCCCTTGCTTGTTGATATACCACATTGTGGTGGTATTGTCTGTTCTGATCTGAACAACTTTGTTCTGAACAGACTTGGAAAAAGCTTGAAGTGCTAGAAACACTGCTCTGAGTTCCAACAGATTGATGTGAAGCAGAGATTCCTGAGGGGACCACAACCCTTGGGTGGTCAGGTCTCCCAAGTGGGCCCCCCACCCCAAGAGGGAGGCATCTGTAATAAGGATTAAAGAGTGAGACTGAGTGACAAAAGGAACTCCCTGTCTTAGATTGTCCTGATCCTGCCACCACTGCAAAGCCTGGATCAGGGTTTGAGTAACTGGTATCAGTTAGGTCAGAGGGTCCTTTTCCTAAGACCAAAAGGCTCTCAAGTGGAATTGAATGTCCCTCATCTGAAATCTTGCTCCCTGCACCACTGCTGTAGAAGCAGCCATTTGCCCCAGGAGCTGCAGAAAATGCCTTGCTGGTCGAGATACCTGTAGGGTGAATGAAGAGGCCAGTGTGATAAGGGTCCTTGCCCTGTCCAGGGGGAAGGAAGGCTCTTGCCTTTTCTGTATCTAGCTCTGCGCCTATGAAGGTGAGGAGCTGAACAGGCTCTAGAACTGACTTTGAAAGATTCAGAAGGAAACCTAGAGAAGCAAGCAGTTGCTGAGTTATCTGTAGGTGTAACTTGACTTGGTCTGGGGACTGGCCTACTATGAGCCAGTTGTCCAGGTATGGGAAGATGGCAATCCTTTGCCTTCTTAGGGAAGCAACTACTACTGCCAGGCATTTTTGTGAACACCCTTGGAGCAGATGTTAGGCCGATGGGCATTGCTCTGAATTGGTAATGGCCTGAGGGCAGCTCGAACCTGAGGTATTTTCAATGGGAGCTTCTGATGAGAATATGGAAATAGGCATCCTTGAGGTCCAGGGAGACTAGCCAGTCCCCTGGCCTTAGAGAGGGTAGAATTATTCCCAGAGTCACCATTTTGAACTTTGGCTTTAAAAGGTGCTTGTTTAAATATCTGAGATCCAGGATGGGCTGCCATTCTCCTGTCTTTTTGGGGGTGAGGAAGTACCTGGAGTACAATCCTTTCCCTTGGTGTAGGGGTGGAACCTGTTCTACAGCTCGGAGAGCCAAGAGGGACGAGACCTCTGCCTCTAGGGCAAGTGCCTCTGAAGGATTTGCAGGTGGAAAGGATCTGGTTCTCATCTTTGGAAATTTTTTGAAGCTGAGAACCAGTCCCTGGCTTACTACTTCCAGGACCCATTTGTCTGATGTTATAGACTTCCAGTCCTGGACAAAGTAAGCCAGCCTGCCCCCTACAGGTGGTGGAGAATTGGCCCTGGCAAACCCATCAGGGTGCCTGTTTGGCAGGGGGTTTAGGCTGAGGGGTGGAAGCAGGTCTGCTTGTACCCCTTCTGCCTCTCCCTCTAAAGAACCCCCTCTGAGCATAGGCAGAAGAGGAGGCCTGGGCTTGGTAGAAAGGCCTATGAAAAGGCCTACCCCTGCCCCTGGGATGCTGCCTCTGAGGAGTGACTTGCCTTTCCTTGGCCTGAGCACTCCTATAGGTGGTCCTGTATTCATCCATTTTCTTCATGTAGTTCTCTGTTTGCTCCCCAAACAGAGAATTACCCACAACAGGAAAATCCATGGCCTTAGTCTGGGTATCCTGGGACAGGCTAGTACATCTGAGCCAAGCCATCCTACGAAGGGCCACAGATGTAGCCATGACTCTAGATGAAACATCAATGGAGTCCACTGCAGCATGGAATTGCACCTTGGATGCCTCAATACCATCAGCAGCCACCTGATCCAGCTCTTTGGCAAGCTGGCCAGAGATCTGTTTCGCTAAAGCCATGACAGTGTCTCATCTAGATTTCTGATATCTAGCTGTATAGATCATAAAATTGGCCTGCCTGAGTCCCAAGGATGCTGCCATGTACTTTTTCTTTGCCATGGCATCAATCCTCCTGGAGTTCTTATCTAGGGGGTGTGAAGCCAAGGGTATATTAGCCTTATCACAGGTTGCAGCCTGCACTACCCCAACATGGCTGCATTGCTGGGTAAGGAACTCTGTATCTGAGCCTGACAGAGTATACCTCTTGTCCATTCTTTTATCTACAGGAGGTATAGAATTAGGAGTCTTTAAAATCTTAAATGTCTGTTTCCCAAAAGACTTGTGTAAGGGAATAGACAGCCTCCTGGACTCTGGGATATCCATCATTTCCACATAGTCAGGCTCTTCCTGGTCATCCACAGCTTCTTCCATAGGAAGCTGAAGGGTTTCGGGCCACTTTCTTGTAAAACATGAAATGGGAAGGGGACTCAGAAAGCCTAAGAGGAGACACTCCTGAAGGTCTGTCTGGGGAGATGTCCAGGTCAATGGGCACATCCAGACTTTCATAATCACATTCACTTTCCTCATACTCTCCTTCCTCTTCCTCCGGTTCATAAAATTCCTCCAAATCATAATCTGGGAACCAGTGGAACCGGCCAAACTGAGCGCCATCCTGATGGTGCCGGTTCGGTCGGAACCAGGGATAGTGACTGAACAATTTTTATCGCTTTGGCTATTTCATCAGCGGTTGGAGAAGAAACTTTTGGATCCACACCAGCTGATTTATCCCTTCTTGTTCTCTTAACCGGAACCGACTCTTCGGAATCGGTTCTCCTTTTGCCCGAAGAAGTTTAGCCCTGGTCAGAGGGCACTCCTTCTGGTTCGGTTGAACCAACCAGGCTGGTCATCCGGGTCAGCGGACTTTTTGGCCTCCCTTTCCCTGAGCCTACCAACTCTCTTTTCTAGGGTAGCTGCAGGAACATTTTTACAAATCTGGCAGTCTGAAACGAGGTGGTCAAACCCCAGACAATAAACACAGGTGGTGTGGGGGTCAGCCTTAGCAAAGACTTCCCCACACGCACTACGGTATTGAAACCCAGTGGGCCCGGTTTTTCTTTTGGGTTTCTCAGACATGGTGTCAGTCCTAACAAAATTTACCCTTTTAATGGCAATCTGCCAGGCAAGACACTTAACAGTTCCTGACCGTGTTATGGGTCGTGGAAAAAAACGTAGTAAAATCCATTTTTTTTTAGAACCGATAAGAACCGGTGACCACACTCTAAAAGTAGAAGTAAAGATTTTTAAAACAACCTGATCGGTTCAAACCGAATCGATGAAACGTTTACAAGTTCCACACAGAACAGAAAAACAATATAAACCTATCTAGTACTCACGAATACCACAGACAGAGACTGAACCGACAGGTTGCAGTTTAAATTCGGTTGAAAACCGAGAAAAACGGACTTCAACTGACAAATTGAACCGAGCAAAGGAGAAATCTCCGGAGCGACTGTTCAGTGAGGCGGAGTAAAGAATCTGACGGTTTGAGTTCAAACAGCAACAGACAGAGTCTCAACCGAGCTCGAGCTCAGCGTTCCATGCCTTTCATCTCCGGGGCAGTTCGAAGGTTGGGACTCACTCACAGCAAGACTTCATGTTGTTTGAAAAAAAAAGTCTTGTATAATTCAAACCTTCTGATGAATGAGTAAACCCCAGTCCCAGCAGAGTTGTAAAAGCTTATATTCTAACTACGGGGTTAATAAAATAAAATCGCTTAAGTATTTTAATGTCTAATAGAGAAACAGAACCAAGCGAATCGTTTAAAATCCCTGGGAGTTAGCATATGTTGAACAAGGCAAAGGAATAATTGAGCCAGTGCTTGAGTTCAGCCGTGATGCTGGCTGTGAAACGATAGGCTGCTCTCTCAAAAAACAAGCATGCAGCATTTCTTAAACTGAGCAGTTTAGAGCCTAGCATAATGAAAGTGAGTAAGCTAGAAATGTCCACCTTTCTAAGTCCTAGGGGTCACTGTTTCGTAGCTTCTTGCCTTGTTGTACTTTCTGCATGAGCGACTGAAGTGCTTAGAAGGACGCAAGTGATGATGCAGGTGACCCGCGACCCCTCTTCCTCTTAGCCAGCACAATCAGCCAATCAGGGAACTCACCCGGGTCCGGCTGGGAAATGGAGTTCGAAGAAGGTAGTTCCTGAGCTTCCACTAGGCCCTTTTCCACGAAGGCCCACCTTGCATCCTTGGGGGAATCATAGATTTTTACCTTATCAGACCAGAAGACCCTCAGGCTCACAGGGAATGGTGTATGGAAATGAATCCCTTTAGCTTTCAGCACTTTCAGCAAGTCTAGGTATTTGAGCTGTTGCTTTTAAATTTCCAACGGGTAGTCATGGTCAAAAAATAATTGAGGTGAGGTATTTAACCTCTTTTTCCTGCCAAGCTTTAGAAAGAATCTCCCCTTTGACGTTAAAGCTGTTACATTTTATTATTGAGCGTGGTTTGGTGTCGGAGGTGGGCGGTCTTGGCTGAAGCACCCGATGTGCGTGTTCAATTCCCAGTTGACAGCCGGCCGGTAGCTGGAGGACATCTGACAAAAGATCAGCCATAAATTCTGTCATGCGGCCGGTTTCAGCGCCTTCTGGAAGCCCATACACTCGAATAATTTCTCTCCTGGAGCACCCCTCCAGGTCTATACACTTCTCCTGCAACTTTTCAGTGTGACTTATAAGAGCTTGTAAAATGAGGCCCATTCTTGTAGCGCCCTCCTCTACAGCTCCAATCCTCTCCTCAGTTTCCTCAGCTCTTTTCTCAAGGCCAGCCAGGGTTTCATTAAGCTGTCAAAATTCAGCCTTGTTTTTGTCAAGCATCTCCTTAAACTCCCTGAATAACTGCTCGAATCTATTTCTGGAGAGATGGTCGTGCTCCTCTTCAGTGTCAGCTATACTCGAGAGGGACGGGCCCCTACCGTTGTCTTGCAGTTGGGTTGATAATTCAGCTGCATCCTGTCCCCTCGGTGCTGATTTCATTTTAGATCTGCTTTGCCTTTCGTTATTCCATTTCATGCTATTGAAATTTCGCACTTTGATTACTGGGCTATGACAATTAACAACTTAATAAGCCCTTAGGGATGGGAGCTAGTCTCAGTGCCCTGCTGCCTGCTTCGTGATGTCACTGGAAGTCCTATCCAAATTCCTTCTGAAAAAGTCTTTGTTTTCACTTATAACAATAAACTTGGGTAATTTATTCCATAGGTTAGCTGTTTTTTGAGTACAAAAGTGTTTTCTCTTGTCGGTTCTATAATGCTCAATTTTTATTTGACGGGGATGTCCTCTAGCTGTAAGTATGTCCATTGGTGCAAGGTCTGCAAGAGAAGCCATATGAGGAGAGACTAAAGGAGCTTAATATGTATACCCTTGTGGAAAGGAGGGAGAGAGGGGACATGATAGAAACTTTTAAGTACTTCAGTGGAATCAACAAAGTCCAAGAGGGTAGCATCTTTCAGAAAAAGAGTTGTGCAAGAACAAGGGGACACAATTTGAAGATAGAGGGGGGACGGCTCAGGGGCAATGTGAAGAAGTATTTTTTCACAGAGAGGGTTGGTGAGCATGGAAATGAAAATTACGTACCTACCGTAATTCTTGATCTTCTTGGACGAGTCTCCACCACTCATTCACACTAGTGGGATTAGCGCCGGAGGCACTAGGACCCATCGGGAGCAAACTTTTTGCTGGAGGGTCGGCGCGAGAGATGGCGCCGCGAGGCATGGCACCGCGAGCAGCGGCTCGAGCGGCAATGACCATCTCGGCGACGACCCTCCAACCGCCTCAGTACCTTTTTTACCAAGGAGGTGCAGCGCAACTAACGTAAAGAGTAAATCTAACCTTAAAAAACGGACATAAGATAGTCCGTACGAACCGTGTAAGAAGGGTCAGCAAAGAAGTCCTCACGGCCTAAAGATTTGAGGGAGTGAAGACCAACACAGCGTGAGCTCGGGATGGAGGAGGTAGAATGAGTGGAGATCAGTCCAAGAAGACCAAGAATTACGGTAGTAATGTAATTTCATATCTTCCTGGACATAAGTCTCCACCACTCATTCACACTAGTAGGAAGTACCAAGCTGATAATCCCCCAAAAGGGCGACAGGAGAGCCAGAGCTCACGCGTCTAAGATAGAAGACCATTAATGATAGTTCTGCGACGCGAATGTCGCCTGGCATGAACACATCCAGTGCATATGCTTAACGAAGGTGTGCACTGAGCTCCAGGTGGCGGCGCTGCAGATATCCGCACTGGAACATTGCGAATCTCCGCTAAAGATGCCGCTGATCGCCTCTAGTAGAGTGAGCGACACTCTACCCTTCAATTTAACTTGAGCCATGGAGTAGCAATGTCGAAGGCATGCCATTAACCATGATGAGATGCATCTAATAGCGACGGGTTGACCCAGCGGGTGTCGCTGAAAGAGACAAACAGTTGCTGAGTCTTGATGAAAATTCTTGGTTCTATCTAAATAGAACATGAAGGCTCTCTTAACATCCAAGGAATGAAGAGATCGTTCCCCTTCATTTTGGAAATTAGCGAAGTAAGAGGGAAGTACCAGAGGTTGGTTTAGATGGAATTGACACAACCTTGGGAAGAAATTTAGGATGAGTACGGAGAACTACCTTGTCTTTATGGAATACAGTATACGGAGGGTCCGTCACCAAGGCATGAATCTCCGAGACCCTGCGGGCTGAGGTAATGGCCACCAGGAAGGCAGTCTTCCAGGTAAGAAATTTTAGCTCACAGGTAGCTAAGGGCTCGAAAGGCTTCCGAGTGAGCATGTCCAGCACCAGGTTAATGTCCCAGGTTGCAACTGGACGCCTAATAGGGGTTGTATGAAGAATCCCTTAAGAAATCTCTTCACCATAGGAAGCTGAGCCAGAGTCAAGGAAGAAACCGCTCATGGAACGCTGAGATGGCACTAAGGTGAACTTTAACTGTGGAGTACTGGAGACCTGAGTTTGATAGGTCCAAAGATACTCCAGAACCTTGTCAGGAGGACAGGAAAAGGGATTCAAGAGGACTTTGCACCAGAGAAAAGCGTTTCCATTTGGAGCGTACTTTTCGGTGGCTGGCTTCAGCCAGCCAGAAGGATGTCCGAGACTCTGACAGAGAGCGTTGAATCGATCACTCTACCTCTTCAGGAGCCAAGCATGAAGGTGAAGTGATTTCAGGTTGGGATGGACCAACGAACCCTGAGTCAAAGGTTGATTTGCAAGGGAAGTGGTCTCGAGAGGCTGCCAACATACTGTTGAGCAGAGGAACCATAGTTGCCGAGGCCAGGAGGAGCAATGAGAATCATTTTGGTCCCGAGACTCGTGATTGAGGAGAACTCTCTGGATTAGAGGGATCGTGGAAAGGCGAAAGAAAACGCTTTGTCCACCGAGCCTGAACGCATCCTGACAGAAAATGCCAGGCCCTGGATTTCTGGAGCAGAAGAGAGGCAGTTTTATGCTGAGTGGGGATGCAAAAGGTCCAGGTCTGGAGTCCCCACTCTTTGAATAGTGACCGAGCTACGGCTGGATCGAGACCACTCGTGAGGTCTGCCTCCGCTCTGCTGAGGTGATCCGCTAGATCGCTTTGTACACCTGGCAGATAAACCGCCTGAATCAGAGACTTGTGCTCCAAGCACCACTCCCACACCCTCATTGCTTCCCTGCAAAGGGGGTAAGAATGAGCACCGCCTTGCTTGTTGATGTAATACATCACAGCTTTGTTGTCCGTTTGAAGGAGAATGTTCTTGTGACAAAGGATATCCTTCAGAGCTCGGATCGCGTAGAGGACCGCTCTCATCTCCAGGACATTTATGTGGAGAAGAGTTTCGAACTGAGTCCATACACCTTGAGTGTGGAGGGAGCGACAGTGAGCTCCCCATCCCATTAGCGATGCGCCTGTGGTGATGGAGATCTGATGATCCGGGGAGCAAGGGAACCCTTCCAGGAGATTGCTTCTTGAGTCCACCAGGTGAGAGACCTTCAAGGGTCCCGTCACCTTGATGGGATAAGACTGGGGTGAGAGGTCGGAGACCACTGGGTGGGAGAGCATCCATTGGGTGGTTCATGTGCAACCGGCCAGGGGTACAGTGAACACCGAGGACGCTTATGAGACCCAACATGCGTTGCATCAAGAGAGCTGTAACCGATTGGTTCTCCCGATGTAACGGGCCATCCGAAGGATGTCGAGTCTTCTGTCCTCTGGAAGGAAAGCCTTCACGGAAGAGGTGTCTAGAAGCGTCCCTATGAAAAGGAGCCTCTGGGAGGGCTGCAGTTGTGATTTTTTCAAATTCAGCAGAATTCCATGGACGTAAGAAGACGAAGTCGTTGCACGGCTTCCAAAGTCTCTGGCTGGAAGGGCTTGCTAGAAGCCAATCGTCCAGGTAGGGAAACACTGGAGTCCGATCTTCCTGAGATGCGCTACGAGAACTGCACAACACTTTGTAAAGACTTCATGGCGCGAGGATAGCCAAAAGGCAGGACTCTGAACTGATAATGCTGACCCAGAGCTACAAACCTGAGGAACTTCGGTGGGTTGGGTGGATGGGGATATGCTGGTAAGCATCCTGCATATCCAGGAGGCCAGCCAGTCGTGCTGATGCAGCAAGGGTAACAGGGTACCTAGGAATCATTTTGAATTTCTCCTGGGGAGAAATTTGTTTAACTTTCTGAGGTCTAGAATGGGGCGCATTCCCCAGACTTCTTTGGAACCAGGAAGTAATGGGAGAACCCTGTGCTCCGTGAGATGCGGGGCACCAGTTCTATTGCCTGTTGCTTAGAAGGCCCTGGATCTCGGCGGTGAGGAGGTCTGACTAGAGGCCGACAACCTGGGTTGTCGCCTGGGAGGACATCCGGGGGTTTCCAAAATTGAGAGAATAACCTCGCGAATTATCCGAAGGACCCATTTTCCGGGTTATGGACTTCCACTGGTTGCAGAAGTACATCAAACGACCTCCCACCGAGGAGAAAGTTCCACCCTGGCAATGTGGATGGAACTTGGGCCAGCAATTCATAATGGGCGCTGGGGGCTTTAGGCCCTCGCGCTTTCTGCTGCGCTCTTTGAGGTTGGGCAGGTTGACTTTTGAAGCTTCCCCTGCCTCTGCCTCAAAGGACTGATGACTATGAAACTGACGCCTGTTCACATGCCCCGAGAGGGAGCAGGCGGAGGTCTGGCCAACTAATGGCCGACCTAGTCTTCTGAGTGGCCTCTAAGGCTTGTTCCACCTGAGGGCCGAAAAGAAAGAGCCATCAAGGCAGCGCCATTACCTGCTGCTGAGCATCATTCGTGAAGCCAGAAGTACGCAGCCAGGAATGGCGCCGAGTACAAATACCTGCGGCTGCTGAGCGAGAAGCAGTGTCGAAAGCGTCCATAGCGGCTTTGACCTGTTGGTTATTGGACTCAATACCCCTAGTAACGGTCAGAAGAAGCTCTGACTTGGAGTCCGAATCCGGAAGAGCTTCAACCATTCTTTTCAAAGAGTGCTACAGGATATACTCATACTGAGAAAAATAGCCTTGATAACTGGCAATACGCATACTTAGAGTGGAGGCAGCAAAGACTCTCTTACCTAATGTATCAATCTTACGAGACTCTTTGTTAATAGGTCGAGCTGTAGTAGTTTGAGGAAGAACGACCTTATCATTCTCTGCCAGGACTACAATAGGATCCGCAAAGGCTTGGGATGCCAAATGGGACAATCCTTGGGAGCTGAATACTTATCAATGGATTTAGCCACTGAAGGAATAAGAGCAGGATTATTCCATACCATTTGAGACAGCGTCTCAAGGAAGGCTGGATCGAGGAGTCAAATCCGTAGGGATCTCCAAGCATGAAGGTACTGGAGTCTTAATATCTTCCCAGGATCGATGTCTGTAGTCTGAGAGAAGAGTGGATCTCAGGTTCTTCAACAGAGACTTAAAGGACAGGTCCTCCACCACAGGCTCTGTAGCAAAGAAAGATCCTGTTTCTCCACTTCATCACCCAACCAAGGTCTGGGTCAGGCTCAACATCATCTCCTGATGGTCCAGAAAGGACTGATTGGACAGGAAAGGAGTGAAAATTAGAGAGGAGGAAATAGCAGAGAAACAAGGAGAGTCCCCGAGGGCCCCGGCGCCGAAGGCAAAACGGGTTGAAAACGGCACCGCAGAGGGCACGGCGTCAAGAGGCACACGGCACCGCAAACGTGCTGACCAAGCGGCGCCGCCAGACTCCAACGGGCGCCATGGTGACCACGCTGGCGCCGCTGGACGGCGCCGCAAGGCTGAGCGGCACCGAAAACGGCACCGACAAGCCAACAGACCCCGCGGAAGGTGCCGGAAATGCCCCAGGAACCTGGAAAGCTAGAGAAGGAAAAAACAGGAGATAAGGGCATCGGTGTGGCCCCCTGCGCCGCAGCCATGTGAGGGGGGGAAACACCTAAGCGCGGAGTCACCGGCACCGAAGAAGGCGCCGCGCGACTAGGAAGGTCCAACCGCCCTACCCGATCGCTGGAGGAGCCCGGGGGCTCCGTGGCAACCGAGCCAGGCAGGAGAACCAACCTCCGAGCCCATCGCTCCATAAGAGCGGCCCACTGATGAAACTGCTCATCTGGAGCCCTACCTACAGGCGGGGAGGGGCTCCGATGTCGAGGACGACGGTCACCAGCAGTTGGCGACTCCGAAGAAGGAGAACGGCAACTAGCTACGATAACCGACCGTCGACGCGCAGACATACCAGAGGGCGACCTCGAGTGATGCCTTCTCTTTTTTGACCTGTGGGCCGAAGAAGAGCTCGAGGCCGAACGGTGCCGAGAATGCGACCATTTATTTTTATGCCGACGGGGGGACCGCCCATCCCCCCGGGCATCGGACTGACCGTTGTCGGAACCCCGCTGAGGAGAAGGAGGCTGACCGGACCCAGCCCGGCTGACTGAACAGCTTTCATACGAAGTCTCCCTACCGTCACCTGACCTGCTCATGGTCGACTGCGTCCAGTAGGCCGAGACTTCTTCAAGTAAGTTAAATTTAAAATATTAGAAAATAGAATAAAATTAAGCGATACTACTATCGAGATAATGTTACAAAAATAAACTGAAAACTATGCGCTAGTTTGGAAGTTTGACTCCGACAGGCGAGCGTCGTCACTGAAGCGCACTCGACGGGCGGAAAAAGGAACTGAGGCGGTTGAGGTGGTCACGCCAGATGGTCATTGCCGCCGCCGAGCTGCTTACCGCTGGGCGCCTACTGCCACGCCCACCCTCCAGCAAAAAGTTTGCTCCCGATGGGTCCTAGTGCCTCCGGCGCTAATCCCACTAGTGTGAATGAGTGGTGGAGACTTATGTCCAGGAAGATCAGCCTTCCTGAGGAGGTTGTGGGGTCTAAAATCGTGGGAGAATTCAAGAATGCATGGGACAGACATAAGGCAATTTTCGTGGGGGGTAGGAAGAAATAGGCTGTTGGTTAACTAGGATCTGCAGATTATCCTGTAGGTAGGGAAATGGGCAGATTAGTTGGGGCAAGTGGTGCTTATCTGCCATCAAAGTCTACGTTTCCATGTTCAGATCCAACATTAAAATTGTATCACTTATGATATCACGATATAACAAAATATAACCTCTCCGCTTTCTTAATTCCAAACTAAACAAACCTAAATTCTTGAGTCTCTCCTCATACATGTCCTTCAAGTTTCTAATTGTTTTTGTGAACCTTTGTTGAACTCTTTCTAACTGATAAATATATTTTTTTGTTATATGGACTCCAAATTTGGCTACTGAAATCTAATTGTGGTCTTACACAGGATACGAACAAGGGCAATAACACCTCACAGGATATACTTTTTATATTTCTATTTATTGATCTTAAAGTGTTATTTGCTCTAGCAATCACAGTTGTGTGGTGCTCTTTTAAATCTAAATTTATATCAGTTAAAATACCTAGATCTTCACCTACCTTTTTTCCCTGTATTATTTGGTTATTTAATGTGTAGTTATGACTAGGGTGCTTTTTTCCAAAATGTAACACACAACACTTATCAACATTTAATGATATCCCCCATTTATTAGTCATAAGGCAATGTTAATATTCTGTAGTGAGACAATGGCCCAGATATTCAAAAGAGTTAAGCCATGCGCAATAGGGTTGTGCCTGCGCAAGTCCAAAAATGTGCCATTCTGAGATATTTGGCAAGAGGCAGTTGCGCCCCCCAAATCACGCTGAGCAACAGCGCAATGATAATGAAGGCATGCACAACTGAAAGGGGAGGAACCATGCATAAATGGCGCAGTGCGATATTCAACAACTTGCGCCATGCACAATAGGGGAGCAAGCGGAAATGAGCCAAAATAAAAGGGAGCAAGGGAGAGGCGCAAGAACGCTACAGGGAAGCCAGATGAGAGCAAAATACAGCAGGACACACTGGGCAGCAGGGACACACAGGGCCAGGCAGGAAAGGGCACCTGAAAGCAACAGCCACAGGGGAAGGTGTGGGGAGACATTGCAGAAGGGGGAGGTACACCACACAGCAGTGAGGCAAGCACAGGCAAGTGTTCCTGGTGCAGGGAAGCAGCAGTGAGGACAGCGGGGGAAGAGAGATACAGTAACAGCTGCGGGGGTGAACAAAAGCCAGGGACATGGCCAGTGCCACCTTCCAGATGGAGGCCATTATGAGGGGTGAGAAGGCGAGCAGCAGGGAGTGGCTGTGGAAGGGCCGCTGGCGATAAGCCCCAACAGGCAGTACTGAGCCCGCACCAGCTTGAGCTGTACAGTGATACCGAGATTGTGGGCCGGTACCGCCTGAATCGGGCAATTCTGAGTCGGCTCTGTGAGCTGTGCAGTGATGTGATGCAGGCACCCACACAACGGAGCCATGCCCTGTCAGTGGAGACCAAAGTGACAGCTTGCATGTGCTTGCTCACCACGGGTACCTTCCAGAGACCAACAGGGGACACCACAGGCATAACCCAGTCGGCCACGTCATGTCACCTCACCCAATTCCTCAGCGCACTGCTGCCACATGCTGCGAAGCACATCCATTTCCCCAGCACACCGGTGGAGCGCACAGCAAACATACAGGAGTTCCACAGGGTAGCACGTATGCCTGACATGCTAGGGGCAATAGATTGCACCCATGTGGCCATCTGCACACCACCTGGCCCCGAGGGGGCCACATACATCAATCACAAGGGCTATGCCAGCATCAACTGCCAGGTGGTGTGCGATGCCAGGGGGCACATAATCAATGTCTGTGCCATGCACCTTGGCGGAGCACATGATGCCTTCATCTGGCACCAGTCGGCACTGTGCCACAGATTCGAGAGTGGGGATATTCCCACTGGCCATCTAGTGGGTGAGTATGCAAACCACATGGACAATCATAGGGCCTGGGGGGGCATGGTCAGAGGTGAAATGTGTAGTGGCCTACATGGCCTGGGGCAGGGCGATGCTGATTACCAAACTAACCTCTACCCTCTACACACAGGTGACAGTGGATACCCACTTCGTCCCTGGCTGCTCACACCCTACCGGCAGCCCGCGACCCCATCGCAGCAACGTTACAATGACGCACACGCCACCACACGTAATGTCATCGAGCGGGTGTTCTGGATGCTGAAGGCACGTTTCCGTTGCCTGGACACCTCCAGCGGTGCCCTACAGTACAGCCCCTCAAAGGCCTGCGGGCTATTCCTGGCCTGTTGCATCCTGCACAACATGGCCAATGAATGTGGGATAGCCGTATAGGTCGAAGAGGGGGACAGCGATGGGGATGATGAGGATGCCGGTGACGATGGTGATGGGCAGCCCCCCCTTAGGCGACGGGACCCCCGACTGCTCCGGGACACCATCACGGAGGAGCACTTCAGCCAACCCAGGTAAGTCATGGGGCCATGTGCAGCCAACAGTGGCTAAGGCACAACCCACAAACACACATGGACACACACCAGGGGTGCATGCCGTCAAGGTAAGTGGCAGGGCATGGAACCACACACACAACCAGGGATGGGTGAGGTCTAACATGCCACGTGGACGGGCACACACACGCAACGTACCAAACATGCACAAAGGGTAGGAGGCACACCGACCCAGAACGCCACCCCTAGTCACACACATGTCCACAGACCACCACGCCCACTGCCTGTCCATGTGCGTGTGTCAGATGCTGAGCACCATTGCACATTGGTGTACAGTGCAATGCAGGCATCATCAAGCACACACAACTGCGGACAGCAGCCGGGAGGGTGTGCAGATGGACTGTGTGTCCGAGTGCAGGGCCAGGTACCCACCCGTGCACTACCCACTGAAAGACACAATGCACACGGGGCAGCACCAGACAGTAGCCGCGTTGGGAGACAGGTCAGTCATGCGACACAGTGCCCCGGCTGCCACGGATCCGTGGACGGCCCCGCCGAGACCTGCCAGCACTGACAGGCCGACCACTGGCCTCATGGGGTGGCATAGATGGTCCCCCAGGGGTTCTTCTGCGTGAACGCAACTGTGCTCGCGCAGGGGTCTGCAGCACACCAAACATGCCTGCGCCAGGCGTGCTCGGGATGCCCACAGCTGAACCTGGTGTCGACAGGGAGGGTGTTGCATGATGCCGGGAACGGGGGGTGGACAGTGCACTGCGTGGTGTCTGCGACGCATGGGCACATGACTGTGTGCCCATTGTGGCCATGACAGCAGTGAATGCCTGTGTCTGCCTGTCAATGGCAGCGGTCACATCCTCCCGCAACCGGTCCAACCCTGCCAAGATCAGAGCGGTGTCTCTGCTGCGACACTCCTCTGCCCGCTCCAGAGCCGCATGCAGTGCATCCACCGACGTTGTAAGCCGCATCTGCTGCTGGACTGATGCTTGCAGTAGGCGGGTGTGCTCGTCCAAGAGGTCATCTGCCTCCTCGCATCCTGTCCCTCAGGGTGTGCGCGGCCCTGATGCTCAGCACCCCTTGAGGGTGGGCGCTGCACACCAGGACCAGGTCTGGGCATGTCCACAGGCGGTGCACAGATGCCGCCGCTTGACCCTGTACCCCCAAGCCATTGGCCGACTGCTGATGCTGCCCCTCTGGCTGCTGCTCCCCAGGGCTCAGTGGTGCCATCGCAGTGGCTGCAACAGTCCCACTGTCCTGAACACACACCAGTGCTGCCCCACTGGTGTGGACAGGCACAGGCTGGGACTGTGCTGACACGCAGGCCTCCATGGCAGCACCACCCACAGCCATGGCCATAATGTTACCTGCTGTGTGGCCATCCCGTGGCACACGTGTCACTGCCCATGCCGTTAGCGACATCATCATCGGTGACGGACTCGGCACCGGCCCAAGTCACAGCATGCTGGCATCCATGGACACGGGCAGGGCTTCCTCCGCACCTGTTCTAACAACATCAGTGTGGACAGCCAGGCGGGCCCACTGTCGCACTGAGCCATGTATACCTGTGGAGGAGGAGGATGGGCCCTCCTCTATTTCCAGCTGACTGTCCTCAGTGGACAGGCCCACCACCGCTGACCCATGCAGATGCTCAGGATCTGTAAGGGAAAACAAAGTCACGTTACTGCATGTGACCTACCCTGCCTCCCCCCCCACCCCATAGACAGACCATGACTTACCATGCAGTGATGGGCTACCACCCGTCTGGAAGCCACCATCCAGAACACCCTCACTGGCACAATGCTGCATGCTTCCAGCAATCCTCTCCTCCTGTGGGGTCAGGTGTACCACCCCCGGCTGTCCCCCACCTGTCGCAGCTCGTGCTGCCCTGATGGCAGCCACCTTCTCCTTTATCCTCCTCCTGTCTGTGCCCATCTTCTTCTTGCACTCCTGCACGGAGTGCTGGTGGCTGCCATGCAGGTTCACAGCACGTGCCACCTCCTCCCATGCAGCAGCACGGGCTTGAGGTGTTCTGCCGTCCGCTGAGAAGCGGGTCCTGATCCAGGTAGGCCTCAAACAGGGCATCGGTCTCGGCCTTGGTAAAATTAGGCCTCCTCCTCCTCGCACCACTGTGTTCCTCCTCTCCCACAACTCGCTCGGCCATTTTCTAGCCTGTAAGAATGACAGTTGTTACCTGTGACTGTACAGTCCTATGCATGTCCCTAAATCCACAGTCCACACTCCCAAACAGCATGCAACTCACCAATAGACTGCAGTAACCGACTATGGCCAGTGCAACCCACGCAAATGAGGCGAGGCGCAACTTTAAGTGGATGCAAATTGCAGTGCTGCACCACTGAATGGCTGATTAGCTGTTTTGCATATGACGACTGAATATCGCACTGTTGCGTTTTACGCAATTGTGCTGAACGTGCTGAGCCAAGGGCGCAGTTCTGTGACATGCGTAGTACACGCCTCACTGCGCATGCCTGGGTTGCTGACGCAGGAGTCTGCCGTGCTGCTGACGTGCTGTACGCAGGAAGCAATGCAGGGCACGTCACCATTGTGCCAGTGGCACTACAGTGATGTTCACCTAGATGGCGCTGTGACACTGGGCCATCATAGGCTCACTGGGGCAACAGCGCGGTAGGCCGCTACAGGAGGTAGCACACAGGCAGCCAATCATGCTACACGCATTGGGTTCCAGCGGCGCTGTGCATGTCCGTGCGCCAGAGCCCCTTGACCCTGTGCCTGACCTTTGCCACCTAGGCACCATGCGTCAGGCATGAGTGCACCACTATTGTGCTGTTCGGTGAAAGCGCAATAGGGAATGGCAGCGCTGTACCGTGCAGCATCTGCACGTGGAGAGCCGCGCTGCAGAGCGCCATATTTGCAGACCGAGCTAGGAGAATGGCGCGCAGGAGGGCTGCACAATGGAGCCAGGTCGAACTGGCCAACCTAGTGGCCATAGTGGAGCCACACCATGGATCACTGTTTGGGGAGGCACCCCCTGGACAGGCCCAGAAGCCAGGTGTGGGAGGAGGTGGCCACTGCACTTGAGGCGGCCACTGGAAGGGGACGGACAGCAGAGCAGTGCCACCACAGGTATGGCGACCTGCGGGCGGAGGGAGCCAGACCTGCTAGCCCGCCTGCGGGCACGTGCAAGGAGGGGCACTGTGCCAAGGCTAGGTACGTGTTACGCCAACACACTTTTTATCTTCCATATGGGTATCACGGTTGTATGTGTCCAGCACATGGGGAGGGACCGTCCAGTGTTGGCTGTGGTGGTGGTATCAGGGTGTGGGGTGGATGGGTCTGGCTGGGTGGGAGGGCACACATCTGGGGGCAGGGGGGCTTTGCTACAGGATTGTACTGATGTTCCTCTCTCTCCATGTTTGCACCACAGGGCCGGAGGAGCGGCTCCTGGCATGTGAGCTGCGGTGCAACGAAGAGGACAGGGAGGCAAGGTGGGGTGACGGTCCACAGCACCCGAGGGACCGGCCCGATGATGGTGAGTGCCATACCTCCATGACTACTACTGCATGCTGTGTAACAGGGTGGACAGCGGGGCATGGCCACCATCCATTGACACCACTGCCATGCACGCAACTTGTTACAGTCAGCACTGTCTAGTGGCAATGCACGTCTGGGAGTGCGTCGATGGTGGTCCATGCGTGCACTGGGTACATGGCTGTGCCACTGCCTTTGCACCACATAGCCATGTCACTAAACTGCCACGGTGGTGTTGTGCTTGACTTGGCCGGTGGGTGTGTGCAGCGTTCCGCATGGCTATATGCGCCTGGGTGGGCAGGTCATGTGGACGTGATCAATGTGGGTGGTCACACACCATCACAGAGGCATGTCCCACGGCTCTATGCCATGCACAGTGGGTGGGCTGTATGGGGCTGTGCATTCACACCTATTGACTGTGCTCCCTTGTCCTAGGTGTCCGCCAGCTGAATGACATCAGGGAGGCATTACGGGAGATCCTGCATGTGGCGAGGTCGTCCTTGGCAATCTTACAGAGGATTGACCAGACTGGGGTCCTCAGGAGGCAACAGCGGAGGAGAAGCTAGAGCGGGGCTCCCGTTGACAGTCCCTCTGCCCCTGATATCCCCTACCCCCCTGGACCCACCCTCACACCCCTCCTTTCCTGTCCCATTTGTCCACCCCTGCCCCTTACCCACCACCACCTTGTTTGTGGCCCTCTCCCCCACCCTGTATATATTATTGCATATAATTAACTTTTATATTTTGTTTGAATACAGATATTTTGATATGAATACTGTGGTGATCTTTGATTTGCAGAGGGCTATAGGTGCTCAGCTGCAGTGGTGTGCATAGCGTCAGGAGTGGTGCAGTCATGGGTATGTGTGTGTGTCCGTGGAGAGGAGACTATGGTGTGGGGGTAGCTACCAGTCAGTGTGTGTGGTATGTGTGTTGTACCCTGTGCATTGGATGACTGTGTGCAATGGTCCATGGTGCATGCTCTGTGTCCATGGCGCCCCTGTCAGCCCGTCCATGGCCTGTGCAGCTGACACCCATGCATGTCTGTGACCTGCATGCTCTGCTGGCATGTCAGTGGTGGCTGTCCATGCAGGGCAGCCACTGTACCCGTCACAATGCAGGGTTGCCTCCTGTCACTGGTGTGGTGCATGTCTGCCTCGGGTGACACTGTGGTCTCCACAGTTGTTGATCCACCTCCATGCTGTGGCTTGTGTGTGTTGCAGGGGATGTGCACCACTGTCTGTGACTTGTGCTCCGGGCAAATGCTGGTGGCGTACAGGTCCACAGTGCCTGTGCAGGGTGGCTGGCACGCCTGTGCCATGGAGGACTGCAGGTTGTGTGTACCACAGTTTACATGCCCACGCTGGGGCTTGCTGCCCCGCCACTGTGTCCCTGTGTTGTTGTGCCCTTGGGTATGGGTGGGTGTCTGTCCATGCACTGTGTGGTATCCGTGTGGTGCATGCTTCCATGCACCACTGTGGGTGTCTGCGGCTGGCTGTTGTGGCCAGTGCTGGGTCGGGTGTGTCACTGGGAGAGTGTGCAGGGTGCTGTACCACTGGTGGTGGGGTCTGGGGCATGCCCTGTCCCGGTGTGGGGTACCTCGTGTGCCCGCGCATGGTTGGTCTCAGCAGTACCTCGAGGGGGGCTCACGTGGTGGCACTGTGGCGCCGTCGTGCATCGCTGTGCTGCCACCTGCTGATGGGTGCTCGTGGTGGGGCTGCCTTGCATGGTTCTGTGGTGCACAGGGTTGCACTGTCACAGTGGGGGTGGTGGCATGCATGGGGTTTCCTGCAGTGGTGGACACTGCTCCTGGGCAGAGTGTCTAGGGGTCATGGTGCAGGGTGTGCTCTGCATTGAGGGGATGGTGTGGCATGGGGTGGTCAGCCCTCCTTGTGTGCCAGTCACAGCTTGCCGGGGGGTGTGATGGAGCACCATGGCCTGGCTGTGGGTTGGTTGCTTGTCTCCATGGGCCAGTGGTTATTCTAGCCTTCCAGCAGTTGTGCAGTGCATGGGGTGTGGGGGGACGATGTCTGTTCTGCTGTGTGTTCCTCTGCCCATCTGTGGCATGGGTGGTGGGCCCCTACCTCCCTGGTTGTGCAGTTGCATTGCTGCCCTGCTGCTGGGGGGTGTCCCTGGTTGTGCTATGGCGCCTCTGGACTGCTCAGCTGAACATCCCTTGTTGCGCTATGGCGCATCTGATCTGCTCAGCTTCCCCTCCCTAGTTGCGCTATGGCACAGGTGGTGTGATATTCAGTCGTCAACTGTAGGCGCAGTTTGGCCGGCTCAGTTTTTGAATATCACGCCTCTTGCGCATGGGCGCAATGGACTTGCACTTGCTCCTGCTATTGCGCACCTTTTGGGCGCAGTTTGAATATCTGGGCTACTATGTTCAGTAGGGTGGCATGGACCCGCCAATTTGGCATCATCAGCGTACTTAGTTAAGTAGTCTGTTACATTATCTTCCATACCTGGTATAAATATTTGAAAATAACTGGACCAAGTACAGATCCCTGAGGCACTCTGTTGGTGACACTGCCCTCCGCCAGTAAGTGCCCTCTTATTGATACCTTTTTGTAGTCTGCTATTCAGCCAAGCACCAACCCATCTAATTACGATATTGTTCGTTTTGCACTTGACCAGCTTTTCATGGATGGCCCATTGTGGCACAGAGTCAAAAGCTCAGCTGAAGTCAAGTAAAAATATATCCATTGGGATTGTTTTATCCAGATTTTTACTTACATTTTCATAAAAACATATTAAATTTGTTGTACATGACCGTCCACTTTGAAATCCATGTTGATTTGTGTCAAAATAGGGAATGTTTAGCAACTGTTGGATTTTATCTTTAATTAATGTCCTTACAGGGGACTGACATTAAATTATCTGCCTGTAGTTTTTAATGAATGTCTTACTGCCGTTCTTTGAAGATAGGTGTAACTTTAGATGTTTTCCAATCTTCAGGTAATGTACCTGTGTTTAAGGATTTTTCCTATATGATTTTAAGAGGCATGCAAATATAGTTTTTCATGGTTTTTAACGCTGATGGAGTTATGTTGCCTAATCCAGGAGCACTGTGCAATTTTATCAATAGTTCTTGCAATATCCTCTATCTTAAAGTTATGATTTCTTTTCATAGTTTTTTCTCTGTTACTTGAAATAGGCTTCTGTTTGTCAAATGCTGAACAAAAATAGGTAATGAAGGTATTCGCCATATGCACCGGCTCAGAGATGCACTCATTATTAATTATTGTCATTAATTACATTTTATTATTTTTTAATGAATTTATGTAACCATAAACTGTTTCTCATTCGATCTGTTTGCTGTAGAAGCTAGCTTATGTTCATATTTCTGTTTAGTCTTATTAATTTTATTCTTACATTTTTTTCTGTAATTCTTTAAACTTGCACCAATTTTGCTCTGACCTATCCTGTTTATACACATCATATGCTTTATGTTTCCTCTTAACTTCAGTATACTATTTGTGAGCCATTTTGATGTTTTACCTTTGTGAGTATATTTATGCATTTGATGTGTTTTTCAGTTACTGATAATATAGTCTATTTTAGAAAACCCCAACCTTTGCTAATTGACTTATTTTCTAACATACTGGTCCAGTCTATATTTTGTACAGCAGCAGCTATCGCTTTCTTCATTTGCTGTTTTATATAGGTACATTTTTGTACATCCTTTTAATATTTGGTGGTGATATTCATACCTAAAGGATGCTGTGGCATGGTCACTGTTTCCTATCAGGGCTTTAACAGTGCAGTCTTTAACTGCAATGTCTTCTGAAGTCAAAACGAGGTCTAGGATATTATTTAGCGTTGTGGGTACAGTAACATGTTGTATTAAACTATTTTCACTACACTGGTTCAAGAAGTCTTTACTCTGCCTAGTGATAGCTCTATTTTCTATCCAGTTTATATCTGAGTACTTGAAATCACCAGCTATTATAACTTTGTCCATGTCTAAGGCCTTAAGAATGTCTTCCAGAAATGCTTGGTTTATTTCATTTGAAACATTGGGAGCTCTATAACCCAAACCTGAAATAAAATCTGTGTTATTATTATTTATTATGTTCAACCATATAGCTTCAGTGTTTTGTTCTGTACTCTTTATTTTTTAGACATATTTATAATTTACCCCTTTTTTGTTTGTTTCATCATATCCAACCAGGTTATAGCCACTGATATTCTTGGCCCATATGTCATCTTTTTCCCCACCATGTCTCAGTCAGTAGGGCAATATAAATTTTGTCTGCACGTTATGTACTTTCAAGTTCTGTAAATTTACTGGACAAACTTCTAACACTACTTAACATCAAATTGATTTCATATTTATGTGATTTTGGTGTTTTAATTTTAATTTGTTTACCCGTCTGACTACTATCCCATCCCCCATGCTTAATCAGTTTAAAGCTACAGATTCCATGCTGTTTTTTACCAAGTCACCAAGGACCATTGTCCCTTGGTTATTTAAATGTAGACTGTCCTGACTAAATAGTCTGCAGGAGTAGTTAAAGGTGTCCGATGAATTTACATAACCTTTTTCTTCTCTGTTACACCAGCAGGGTTTTATTCAACTCTAAAAATTGATTAGCGTTTTGCTCATAAAAGTTCTAAAACATTGTGAAAATGAATAGCACTTGCCTCAGTGTGTTTAACAAACATAACACTTCTAGAAAAGCTATATAAATACTTTCTGTACAGTTATATTGTCCCAAGAAAAAAAAATTGTTAATTATTTAAAACCCTGCACCAGTTTTCAAGTCTAGTGTTTATTCTCTCTGTTGTCTTTTTTTTTCTTGTACTGCTTTTGGGACGGGTAGAAGAGAAGATATTAAAACTTTTGCACCATAATTTTTTAATTCTCTGGCTGTATCGATTACATTTTGGCATGTGTCTTTTTCATGTAAGTGACCCACATCATTAGTTCCTATGTGTATTGCTACTATTTGCCTATGTAACTGCTTCATAACCTTTGGGATAATTTTGTGTAAATCTTCAGTTCTGGCCCCAGGCCAGCGTAAGACCATCCGGCTTGCTTTTTTATTACTACATATGATGGTATACATATGGTGGTATCATACTTCCTGATAATAGAATCACCCAGAACTATTGGGTCTGGTTCATCATTTTCCATAACAGTTGTTTGTTGGTCCTGTGGGTCAATGTCTGCCAGAATGCCAAACCTGTTCTTAGTTTGTAAATCATTTGAAGATAGCGCCCTTCGTCCCTTTTTAAAACCCTTCCCTTTATCTACAGTGTACCAATTATTACCACTATAGTCTTGTTTACTTCTTTTGTTACTACTAGTTGGAGATTCAGCATTTTCTAGTTCCTGATGACTCGCATCTCTGACCCCTTTTTTTGGTCCATGCACTACTGGTAGGTAGTTTTGGTTTACATGGGCCATGCTAGGTAGACCACATTCTCTCTCAACTTGCATAATATCTTTCAGATTACTCAGTTCCGCCTGTACATTAATTTATACATAGATGTTTCATACAACAAGCATTTATTGCATTCATAGCCTTGAGCAGGATGGTTTATATTATCCGTATACATACTGCACTTAATGCAGAGTCTCAGCTTTCCAGCCGTGAACATAGAGTTTAGCATGTTACTTAGCGTTCCTCTGTCAGTATTGGAATCTATTTTTGTTTACTAACTGTTTGCTACTTGCTTTACTTACAGGAATTTTGATCTCCTCCATACCCTCCTGACCCGCCTGACATGCACGATGCACTCCCCCTGCATGTGCTCACCCTGCTCGCAGAGGGGCGAGTCTAATAAACCCAGAGACCCGGAAATGCATCTCGGGTCGGGCTACAACAAGCAAGTAATGTAGTGCCCAAAATACACCTACAATGCACTAAAACCTCGGCTATAATAGCCTAGCAAGTAGTCAGAGTATACAAAGAGCTAAAGTATAAGCGTTTTGATTGTGCAATTTTGTAGTCCCTCACTTCAGTCTCCAGAAATGGAAATTACGTACCTACCGTAATTCTTGAACTTCTTGGACGAAGTCTCCACCACTCATTCACACTAATGGGAGTACCCAGGAGGCGCAAGGACCCAGCAGGAGCCAACTTTTTCAGAAGAGCCGGCATGGAGATGGAACCGTGAGGAAATGGCACTGCGAGCTAGGCTCGCGCGGTACAGACTATCTTGGTGTTGACCCTCCAACCACCTCAGAACCTTTTTTCCTGAGGAGGTGCAGCATAACTAACACAGAGAAGGACTAGCCTAACTATCAAACATAAGATAGTCCAAATGACCCATGTAAGAAGGGTCAAAACACAAATTCTTCACAGCCCAAATTGGAGGAGTGAAGACCAGAAACGGAAGTGAGTTCAAGGGATGGTGGGTGGGTGTGTGAATGAGTGGTGGAGACTTCATCCAAGAAGATCAAGCATTACGGTAGGTATGTAATTTCCGTATCTTCCTGGACATAAGGTCTCCACCACTCATTCACACTAATGGGAGAGTACTGAGCTAAATAATCCCCCGAGATGGGCGGCAGGAGAGAGAAGAGCTCACTTTTTAGGACAGAAGTCCACTAAGAATTGTCCTGCCAATGACTGATGTTGTCTGGCATGGCCATCCAAGCCATAGTGCTCAACAAAAGCATGCACGGAGCTCCAGGCAGCCACACTGCAAATGTCTGCAGAAGGGACATTACAAATTTCTGCCAGAGATGCACGACTGCTCTAGCAGAGTGAGCGTACACTCTGCCCTCCAACTTGACCTGTGCCATGGAGTAGCAGTGGTGAAGGCATGCCACCAGCCACGTTGAAATGCACTTGATAGCAACTGGCTGACCCAGCGGGGTCGTGCTGAAGGAGACAAACAGTTGTTGAGTCTTGCAAATTTCTTTTCTTCTCTCCAGATAGAATCACAAAGCTCTTTTTACATCCAGTGAATGAAGGGTATGCTCCCCTTATTCCAGATGTTGGCAAAGTACATAGGAAGGACTAAAGGTTGATTTAGAAGACATTCTGAGACAACCTACTTAGGATGAGTCCTAAGAACTACTTTGTCTTTGTGAAATACAGTATGGGGGGGGTCTGTGACCAAAGCGTGTATTTCTGATACTCTTCAAGCTGAAGTAATGGCCACCAGGAAGGCAGTCTTCCAAGTAAGGAATTTCAACTCGCAAGTGGCTAGAGGCTCGAAAGGTTGATGAGTGAGCATGTCTAGCACAAGGTTAATATGTCAGGCTGCAACTGGACATCTAACAGGTGGTCTGGTATGCACAATATCGTTAAGAAACCTCTTAACTACAGGTAACTGAACCAAGATATGGAATGTACTGGCTCATGATATGCAGAAATTACGCAAAGAAGAACCTTGAATGTAGAGTATTGCAGACCTGTGTTTGAGAGGTCTAAGAGATACTCCAGGACTTTATTCGGTGGGCAGAAAAAAGGATTCCAAGAGGATTTTGTACACTAGATAGAGAAATGTTTTCACTTAGCTGTGTAGGTTTTCCTGGCAGCTGGCTTGCGTGTAGCTAAAAGAATATCTGAAACTCTACAAAAAAAAAAAACATTAAATCTGTTTACCTTTATCTCCTCAGGAGCCAGGTGCGGAGGTAAAGAGACTAACTCCAAAAATTGATTAGCGTTTTGCTCCTAAAAGTGCTAAAACATTCTGAAAATGCATAGCACTTGCCTCACTGTGTTTAACAAACATAACACTTCTAGAAAACCTATATAAATACTTTCTGTACAGTTAGCATTGTCCCAAGGAAAAAACTGCTAATCAATTATTTAAAACCCTGGGTTGGGATGAACTACAGGGCCCTGGGTCAGAATGTTCGTCTGAAGGGGAAGCAGTTTCAGAGGGGTTTCCAACAGTCTGTTGATTAGAGGAAACCAGATCCGATAAGGCCAAAATGGGGCAATGAGAATAATTCTGCCCCCCTGTGCCTCCAATTTGAGCAGTACTCTCTGACTTGGGGGGAGGAGGAAATGCGTAAAGAAGCGTCTTGTCCGCGGCAGCCTGAATGCATCCTGACCAGAAACACTAGGTCCTGGATTTCTGGAGCAGAAGAGAGGCAGTTTTGCGTTGAGTGGGGATACAAAAAGGTCCAGGTCCAGAGTTCCCCACTCTTTGAAGAGTGACTGAACGATGGTTAAGTCGAGAGACCACTCGTGAGGATCTGTCCCCGTTCTGCTGAGATGGTCTGCCAGTTTGTTTTGTACTTCTGGCAAGTGAACCATCTGAATCAAAGCTTTGTGCTCTAGAAACCATTCTCACACTCTCAATGCTTCCCTGCATAATGGGTAAGAGTGTGCACCACCCTGCTTGTTGATGTAATGCATCACTGCCTTGTCCATTTGAGGGAGAATGTTCTTGTGACCGAGTACGTGCTTCAAAGCTCGGACTGCATAGAGGATGGCTCTCATTTCTGGAATGTTTATATGGAGTTGAGACTCGTCGTGGGACCACGTGCCCTGGGTGTGGATATCCTGGTAGTCAGCTCCCCAGCCCATCAGGGATGTGTTTATGGTAATGGAGATCTGAGGATCCAGAGGGGCGAAGGGATATCCTTCCAGAAGGTTGTCCTCCTGAGACCACCAGGTGAGGGACCATTTCAGAGGTTTTGACGCCTTGATGTGAAAGGACTGAGGATGAGTGGTCCACAACCACTGGGTACTGAGCATCCACTGAGTGGTTCTCAAGTGCAGACAAGCCAAGGGCACAATGAAAATGAAGGATGCCATAAGACCCAGCATCCGCTGCATCGAGAAAGCTTGAACTGAGCTGTTCTCTTGATGAAGCAGGCCATCAGAAGAATATTGCTCCTTCTGTCCTCCGGAAGGAAGGAAGGAAGGCTTTCGCACAGGAAGCATCCAAAGGCTTTTCGTGCAGGAAGCATCCAGAAGGACTCCTATAAGTAGAAGCTTCTGGGAGGGCTGCAACTGCGACTTTTTCAGGTTTAGAAGGGCCCCCAAGGATGTGAGGAAATTTGAGACCGCAGCCATGGCCTTCAGAGTCTCTTGTCTGGAGGGACTTGTAAGAAGTCAGTCGTCCAGATATGGGACTACTTGAATTCAGGTTTTCCTTAAAGGCGCTGCAAGACCTGCACAGTGCTTTGTAAAAACTCGAGGCACCGAGGACAGCACAAAAGGCAGGACTCAATTGATAGTGTTGACCAAACGCCATGAACCTTAGATATTTGTGGTGTTCTGATTGTAAGAGAATGTGTTAGTAGACATCCTGCATGTCCAGGGAGGCTAGCCAATCGTGTTGATGAATCAAAGGTAGCAGGGTACCGAGTGATATCATCTTGAACTTTTCCTTGTAGAGAAATTCGTTTAACTTTCTAAGATCCAGAATAGGGTGCATGCCGCTAATTTTCTTTGGAACCAGAAAGTAATGGGAGTAAAAACCTATGTCTTATTGATCTAGCGGAACTACTTCTACTGCCCTGTTGTTCAGAAGGCCTTGCACCTCGGAAGCAAGGTCTGACTGCACAGCAGACAGCCTGAGCTGTCGCTTGGGACGGTGAGGGGGATGGGAGGATGAGGGAGTTTCCGACAGACTGAAAAAGCACCCCTCACTGATTATCCTGAGGACACATTTGTCTGATGTTATATACTTCCAGTGATCACAGAACTGAATCAGGCGACCTCCCACTGCCAAGGAAGAGTCCCCCTTGGAAAGCGGAGGTGGAACCTGGGCCGGGAACTCGGAGGGTGGCACTCGGCGTTTTTGGGCTCTGTGCTTTCTGCTGCGTTTTCTTTAGTGGCTGAGGAGTTATGATCTGTAGTAGCTCTGAGGAAACCACCGACTCTGGCAGAGCTTCTACCGTTGCTTTGAGTGAATGCCAAAGACCATACTCGTACTGAGAAAAATAACCCTGGTAGCTAGCAATATGCATGCCCAGAGTTGAAGCAGCAAAGACCCGCTTACCCAAGGTGCTGATCTTGTGAGACTGTTTGTTTATAGGACGGCTGTGGATTCCAGAGGAAGGACAGCCTTACCATTCTCTGCCAGGACCACTAAGGCATCAGCAAAGGCTTGTGAGGCCAAGATGGGGCGATCCTTGGGAGGGGCATATTTCCTATCTATGGGCTTGGCCACAGAGGGAATAAGAGATAGATTCTTCCACACCGTCTCAGGGTTTTAAATAATTGATTAGCAGTTTTTTTTTCCTTGGGACAATACTAACTGAACAGAAAGTATTTATATAGGTTTTCTAGAAGTGTTATGTTTGTTAAACACAGTGAGGCAAGTGCTATGCATTTTCACAATGTTTTAGCACTTTTATGTGCAAAACGCTAATCAATTTTTAGAGTTAAATAAAACCCTGCCGTCTGGGAAAGAGTCTCAAAAGAGGGCTGTACCAGAGGGGTTAAATCCATAGGGATTTCCAGAACATGCAGAAAATGGAGGCATAGAAGCTTCCCAGGATCGATTTCCCTGGTCTGGAGAGAAAGAGTAGAAGTTAAGTTCTTGAGAAGAGACTTAAAGGAAAGGTCTTCCACCACAGGTTCTGCAGGAGGATTGATCTCTGCCCCCAGGGCAGAATTGGCATCAACATCATCACTCAGCCGAAGATTAAGATCAGGCTCAATATCTCCTGACAGTCCGGAGGGGGGGGGACTGTATAGACAGGAAAGGAATGAAAACCAGGAGGAAGAAGAGGAAAAGACAGAATTGGAGTCGAAAACCTCTGTAAACTATGTGGCGCCATCAACCACCCCGGTGCCGTCGAAGAGAGCAGCGCTGAGAACAGAGACGGCGCCAACACAGAAAACAGCACTGTGCACGGTGCCGACAGGGAGCACAGCACCAACCACCATGGCGCTGACCACCCCCCGGCACCGCACATGGCACTGACACCACCTCGGCGCTAAGGATGGCACCTACACCACACGCAGCACCCGAAAAAGGACCTCGGCGCCGGAAAAGCCAAGTCTGAACTGTGATTTGAAGGTAAAAAATGAAAAATGGCAGGAGATAAAGGCATCGGTATGGACCACTGCGCCACAGCCATGTGACGGGGATAGACATCGGAGCACGGAGTTGACAGCACCGAAGAAGGCGCCACACGACCAGGAAGTCCTAACCCACCCACCTGCTTATCTGAAACCGACAGGCCCAAAGGCCCCGGCGACGGACTGGCTGGTTCGGGCAGTCAGGACAATCTCAGAGCCGACTGCTCCATAAGAGCGGCCCAATGGTGAAACTGCTCATCGGAAGCCCCTCCAATTGGCGGTGAAGGGCTCAGATGTCAAAGAAGCCGGCAGACAAAAACCGTAGACTCCAAAAGAGTTGGAGACTGGCCCCTGACCCCAACAACCGACCGTCTACGTGCAGACGTACCAGAGGGCGACCTCGAGAGATGACATTTCTTCTTCAACTGGTGGGCCAAAGAAGAACTCGGGGCCTAATGGCGCCGCGAATGGGACCGTTTCTTGTTATGCTTTTGGGAGGAATGGCCCATCCCCCGAGGAATGGACTGTCCATTGTCAGACTCTCCCCCACCCCAGAGAGGGCAGTGGACCAGACCCGACCGACAGAACAGCTTTCATACGAAGTCTCCCTACTGTCACCTGCCCCATTCATAGTCGGCTGAAGACTTCTTCTTGTACAAAAGAAATTTTATTAAATGTAATCAGTACTTTTTTTAACGATAAAATACAAAATAATAAAACTGAAAACTAAGCTGCAAGTTTGAAGCTGGACTCCCGGTGGGCGAGCGTCGTCGTCATTGAAGCGCACTTGACAGCGGGGAAAAAAAGAAACTGAGGCGGTTGGAGGGTCGACGCCGAGATAGCCAGCCCTTCTGAAAAAGTTTGGCTCCCACTGGGTCCAGCGCCTCCGGCGTACTCCCATTAGTGTGAATGAGTGGTGGAGACTTTATGTCCAGGAAGATCTACAAGCTTTCTACATACTTCCTGGGTCCTGACCTTAATGTGGCTGAATTAAAATATACGTTTACCAGCAATACAAGGAAAAACACTGACTCCGTACTGTCTCACAGTCTCACATATGCTAATAAAGATACTTTCACATCCAGAACCTTCAGAGAATCACCTTGATCATTATCTGTTTTTCACAGGAGCACACCCCCCTCCCCCGAGGAGCCCAGAGGTTGCGAGGGCCAGTCCCTGAAGCCCTCCCTGCCGGCAGTCACAGAAGCTGTCCACAAGGAGTCACTTCGAGGTCGCGAGGGCCAGTCCCCTGAAGCCCTCCCTGCCGGCGGTCACAAGAAGCTGTCCACAAGGAGCGCACCCCCCTCCCCCGAGGAGCCCAGAGGTCACGAGGGCCAGTCCCTGAAGCCCTCCCTGCCGGCAGTCACAAGAAGCGGTCCACAAGGTAATTACCTCTGTTCCCACTCTCCTGGCTGTAATCGCGACCGTTTCCCAGGACTGCTGTTGGGATCTGCTTCTTGGCGACTTTTTTGAAAGCTGCACAGTAAAGCCGCAGAACTCGATCCGTTTCTGCTGCCCAAGGCTGGGACAGAACCCAATTTTACCCTGCTCAGGCAGAACAGTAACCCTAGCTGAATTGTGTTACCAAATGTACAAGCCCCACTTTGGGAAAGCTGCCGAAAACTCAGAGTTTCCGGTAGCAAGCTGTGACTGAATTAATTCCTCCCTGCACTAGCTGTACTGTATGATTTAGTATTTATTATTTAATTTGGGCTAACTGCACATGTAAAATCCGCTTAAGCTCGGAGTTCCTGCTGCTAAATAGTGTAATTGTAATCCTGCACATGCTGACCTGGGGAAGTTTAGGAAAGAGTAACTGTTAAGATTGAATTGTGTTCAGAGCAGACATTACAGCACTTAATAGCCTGATTAACTGGTAGAAGTGTTAAATTATGACTCCTGAGTCACAGCATAGCCCTAAGCCCATTTGCTGTGCTTTTCCCAGTCCTGTGCCTGCCCGCCCCCAACACTAATCCCTTCTCCCATTAAGCTGCCTATTTAACCTCCCCTCTCTTTCCCTCTCCCACAGGAGCGCACCCCCTTCCCCCGAGGAGCCTGGAGGTCGCGAGGGCCAGTCCCCACCGGCGGTCACAAGAAGCTGTCCACAAGGTAATTACCTCTGTTCCCACTCTCCTGGCTGCAATCACGACCGTTTCCCAGGACTGCTGTTGGGATCTGCTTCTTGGCGCCTTTTTTGAAAGCTGCACAGTAAAGCCGCCGAACTCGATCCATTTCTGCTGCCCAAGGCTTAGCCCCGCCAAACGCTGCGTGTTCGGCTCCCCACCACCACCCTTGGTCGGCTCTCGAATTTATAGCTAGGTTTGGTCAGGTGACTGGCTGACAACAACCTATCAGCCCACTTTTCCAGCTGCAGGTTATATAAAATCAACACTAGAGGCCGCTGCTATGCACCTCAGATTCTCTACATTCAAAATGCTATCCCTGCTAATAGCAGCCCTCCTGACTTCCAGGATCATACAGCAGGCTCAGCAACCCCTCCCAAGAGGCACCTAAACTATTTTTCAATAACTTTCATACACACCAAATCCCTACCTATGATTACTTGAAACTGTGTCCCCTCAACCTCTCCCACATAAGCCTTGGTGATCATGCTGGCTTTTACACTCGCACACTCAACTTAACACACACACTCACACAGGATACTCACTGTACCTCAGCTCTCCCCCCATCCAGACCCCAACCCCCCCCCCTTGTAAGCCACAAATCAGACCCCCTCACTCTTCCCACCATTTTAGCCAGTATCACTCCCAGTCTCCCTGTCCCCACCTCCAATGCGAAAAGTCCTACGCCCTACCAAACCCAGCGTCACTCGTCCAAACTCTGTAGGTTAGCCCTCCTACGGCACGCCCTAATACTTCTCTTATTATCTGGCAATATCCACCCCAACCCTGGTCCGCCCTGCACTGTGGCCCCATCTAGCAGACCAAGTGGGAGCCTTCTGCTAGCTACTCTTAATATATGTAGCCTACCAAAAAAAACACACTTCCCTCCAAGACTGGATTGCCCAGCATGCACCTGACATCTTAGCCCTATCTGAGACCTGGCTCTCTGAAAGAATACCAAATGAGGCTGTCTCTCAGTAATTATTCCATCTTCCCGGGCTGACAGGTCCAGCAAGAGAGGCGGCGGGTGTGCAATCTATGTTAAATCCTCTCTTCATGCCACTGAAGTACAAACCCCATACCACAATATGGTGCCCAGACACTAACAGTTAAACTTAGTCTGGGTACTAAGACCCTCCACATCACTGTGGCCTATATCCCCCAGAGCAACCAAAAACTCGCATTTGACTCTATCCTCCACAGTATCTCACACATACCCAACACTAGTGAAGTTATCATTATGGGAGATTTTAATGTCAATTGGCTATCCCCTGCCTCGTCCAGCTTCAAAGACACTGCCCTGTCTTACGATCTTACCCAACTCGTCACCTCACCCACCAGAAGGGACAATAGCACAGGGACATCCACCCTTTTAGACCTCATTTTCACCAACAGGCCATAGAACATCTCCAAAGCCACTGTGCTCCCAGACGCTATCAGTGACCACTCTCCAGTGACCTGCTGGTGGTCAGGAAAATTACCCCATGCTCCCCCCATAATCACCGGGCAGAGGAGACTGATAAGAGGAGGCTTAGAGAAGCTCAAAACCCACCTAGCTACCAGCAACTGGCTCCCCATCTACACCACGCAGTCTTTAGATCTGGCTCTCTCCCACTTTATAACCACTTTCAACATGGCCTGTGACATTTTCGCTCCCCTCTCCAAGCAAGTAGTGAAAACCAGAACCACACCCTGGATCACCACCTCACTACTTAACCAGCTCCAACATAGGGATAACCTATGGCTTAAGGCACTTGACTCCCAAAGCGCCCAGGATAGACAACTCTACCGTGAGGTCCGCAACAAATGTACCTGGGCCCTAAGACAGGCGAAAGCCACTTACTACCAACATACCCTCACCACCTCTTGGGGAGACGGTAACAAATTTTGTAACAATATAAAGGAACTCAATGGTAAATCCCGTTCACCCGCACCCACCCAGCTTACAATAAATGGGGAGATCACCCAGGATCCTTCCTCTATCGCCAAAGCCCTCAACTCTGCCTTCTCGGACCTCTCCCATATTTACCCCCTAACTATTTCCACACTATGCCCCCACCCCCTCCCACTGATACCTCGAGTAACAACAATATTATACCCTTTCGGCTGAGAGTTATTTCCTGCCTCGAGGCAAAACACTACATTTCTAAAGCTATTGCCAATACACGGCACAGCAATGATTCCCTAGATCTAAAACTCATTAGGCTGACCCTGGATGTCACACTACCCCATCTCACTAAAATTCTCAACCTCTCTTTATGCCTAGGTCAGTTCCCCACAACCTGGAAAAGAGCCATAATCACTCCCATTCTGAAGAGCGGCGACCCCACCAACACAACCAACTATAGACCAATTTCGTTACTTCCTCCTCTCTCCAAGGCCCTGGAGAAAATAGTGTCAGATCAACTATCAGAACACCTGACTAAACACAACCTTCTCTGCCCGGAATAGCACGGATTCTGGTCCGGCCACAGTACCATCACAGCTCTTACTGAGCTCACCTCATTCATCCATGAGGACCTCGACCAAGGCTCTATAGCAGGGGCAATCTATGTGGATCTGACCAAGGCATTTGACACGATCAGTCATGAGCTATTGCTTTATGTCCTTCCACAACTTAATGTGGTCCCAGAGGCTACTGCCTGGTTCAAGGACTACCTAACAGGCCGGTCACAGCAAGTCAGGATAAATACCACCATCTCCTCCTGTAAAACAGTTTCCTCAGGTGTCCCACAGGGGTCTATTCTTGGCCCTCTACTATTCACCCTCTTTTTAAACTCTCTCCCCAAGTCATGTAGCGGTAACCTGCTACTCTACGCTGATGATGCGGTAGTGTTTTGGAAACACCCACAGCCGAGCGCCCTCCAACGAGCTCCTCAGGGTTTCTTCAGGGAGCTAGAAACCTGGTTCACTGAACACCGCCTGATCATCAACTATCAAAAAACAAAATCCATGATCTTTGCACACCGACAAAGTCCACACAGCCAGTCGGCTCTCCTAATCAAAAACAAACAAGACGCCCCACTTGAACATGTTACATGTTTTAAATACCTGGGAATTACATTAGACACCTCCCTCTCCTACCATCATCACATACAACTTCTCTCCTCCACTGTTAACACTAAAGTGGGTATCCTCTACAGACTTAAACACTGCTTACCCACCCAGACCATGCAACTTGCGGTCACCTCCTCTATTCTCTCCCTAATAGACTACGGGATAGTGATATACGGCTCTGCGGACCCTACAGCCCTTCGTAGCACCAACTCTGCTTTGAATAAAGCCTGCCACCTAGTCACCGGGTGTGACAGATTAACACATACCTGTGAGCTCTATGCTCTGGCTGGTTGGCTAAACTTCCAAGGAAGACTTAAGTACCACTCCTGCGTTCTAGCGAAAAAGATCCATCTCCAGCTGGCGCCCATCGGCCTTTCTCCCAATAGTCAGCGTAGCCCCCTCCAGGCGTAACACCAGACTCGCAGCATCCTCCTCATTCCTGGTCCCCCATTGTAGAACATCCCTTGGGCAAAGATCATTCCCCTACCGTGCCCCTCTTTGGCTAAACACTCTACCCCCCCATCTCTCAGACCCTTAGCTTCTCCCAATTCAAATCAGCCCTCAGAGTACAACTCCTGGAGTCAGAAAAATGCGACTGTGGCTAACTTCCTGCCCTCCTCTGGTATTTTCATACCCCCAATAAAATGACACAGGGTCTCGATAGATCCCAAGAGTCAGCATCATTTACCTCTCTGACAAAGGTTATCCTGTATCGATGCCTACTACTACCACCAGTTAACTAAGATTATGCCTGGATGGCACTTGAGGTACTGTTTTACGAATTTCTATCTGTTTACTATGCGTTCTCTGTATTTGTCTACCCTCCACTCTCTGTAACCGACGTGGAGCCTTTGCAAAAGAGACTGTGACTCAAAGGATTATAATTCCGATTGTATCCAATAAATAAATAAAAATAAAAATAATACTGCATCTATATATACGTTAAATAGCATTGGGGCTAAAATACAGCCTTGCCTAACTCCCTTACTTGTATCAAAGGGAGGTGTGGTATGTCCTTCCTGATCTAGCCTTACCTTCACCCAGGTATTTCTATAAAGGTCAGAAATTATGTTCATTAAAGTTGGATGTTTACCCCTGTCCCTCATGGCAGTCCATAGAATTTCTCTTGAGATTCAGTCAAACGCTGCCAGCTTGGAAGCCGTGAGAGACCTTGACTGGGCTCACACGCTCCCGTCGAAGAGCTGCCTCTGTAGCAGTCGGACAGCACCTCCACGCCCACCGCCTGAGCTCCGCTGCCTGCTAGGAACAGCTTGGAAGTCGCGAGAGACCTTGACTGGGCTCACATGCTCCCGCTGAAGAGCTGCCTCTGTAGCGTTTGGACGGCACCTCCACGCCCGTTGCCTGAGCTCTGCTGCCAGCTAGGAACAGCTTGGAAGCTGCAAGAGACCTTGACCGGGCTCACACGCTCCTGCTGAAGAGCAGTCTCTGTAGCGGTCTGGCGGCACCTCCATGACCGCTGCCTGAGCTCCACTGCCAGCTAGGAACAGCTTGGAAGATATGACTGCTGAACCAGCCAACCAGATTGCAAGCACCTTTTTTCCTGTGGCCTCCCATTGGCCAAAAACTGCTATCTCCTTCTCTGCTCTGTTTAAAGTATTTTGGTGACTTTCTGCCGACGTTTTTGAACTGTGTTTAAATGGAAATTACATACCGACCGTAATTCTAGATATTCTTGGACGAAGTCTCCACCACTTATTCACACTAATGGGAGTTCACCGGAGGCGCTAGGACCCAGCGGGAGCACAATTTTTCCAAGAGGGTCAGCACCTGAGATGGACCAGTGAGGAAGCAGCACCGTGAGCTTGGCACATGTGGTAATGACTATTTCAGCGTCGACCCTCCAATCGCCTCAGTACCTTTTTCCCTCGAAGAGGTGCAAAGTACAGTTATGTAAGCACTTGCCATAACAGTAGATCTTCGAGAACAGCTCTTGCAGCAGGTTACACCATTAGGACTGAAGCCGGCAGATGCCAGGACCCCACGGAAATTTTCTAGCTAGCAGTATCCAGCGGGACCGCCCGACGCTGGCCCCCGCCCCAACATCAGGCATCATATGTGCGGGGCGTCACCAGAATCCCTGGGTTCTCCGCCTCAGAGACTCCCCAGCCGCTAGATGACATCAGAAGTGGAGACTGAGGATCCGCCATCAAAAGGTATTCGGAGCAGTGTTAGAAACACCTAATCCTAGAAAAGAGATATCGGAACAACGCTACCTCCAGAGGGGATGGTGGGAGGGAAACTACCTGCTGCAAAAGCTGTTCTCGAAGATCTACTGTTACGGTAAGTTCTTACATAACTGTACTATCTTACTTCGAGAAACAGCTCTTGCAGCAGG
This sequence comes from Neoceratodus forsteri, assembly GCA_016271365.2. NCBI lineage: Eukaryota > Metazoa > Chordata > Ceratodontiformes > Ceratodontidae > Neoceratodus > Neoceratodus forsteri. Next base: position 693,096,733 of record CM028129.1, read on the forward strand.
TTACACCATTAGGACCGATTCCCACGCAATACTGGAAATCCCTCGCATGTGGGAGGAGGCTAGGTACAGATTGCGAGTTGGACCGAAGCCTAGGATAGGAGTCCCTGAAGGACTGCTAGACCAAAACCAGCTCTTCACCGTGATGCAATGTCCAGTCTATAATGCCTGATAAAGGTGTGCACGGTGCTCCAAGTGGCTGCTGTGCAGATGGCTGAAGTGGACACGTTCTTCATGGCCGCAAAGGAGGTAGCCACCCCCCTTGTGGAATGACCCTTAACCGCACCTGGTAAAGGTTTGTTACGTTTCTGGTAACAGAACGTGATACAATGGATGAACCACCTGGACAGCGATTGTTTAGCAACTGGAGCTCCCATCATCCTATGGGCGAAGGAGACTAAAAGCTGATCAGATTTACGGTGGTGCCTTGTTCTGGTTAGGTAGTATCTTAGACACCTATGCACATCTAGAGTGTGCAACAGGGCCTCTCCTCTATTACACTATTTAGGAAAATACACTGGTAAGTCAATGTCCTGATTGAGGGTGAGAGCTGAGACCACCTTAGGTAGAAACTTTGGATTTGTCCGTAGGGACACCCTGTCCTGGTGAAAAACCAAATAAGGTTCTTTGCACATCAGTGCGTGAAGTTCAGAAATCCTTCTGGCCGAAGTAACAGCAACTAAAAATAACATCTTCCATGTTAGGAGACGTAGCTCGCAATCCGTGGCTGGTTCAAAAGGTGGCAGCGTGAGCTGCTCCAGGACAAAAGGTAAATCCCATGGAGGAATACGATCCTTAATCGGAGGTCTAAGATAGAGAACACCTCTTAGGAAGGCTCGTGCTGTGTCCAACTGAGTTATGGGACGTCAACCTGTAGGTGTATGATAGGCTGAGATGGCACAAAGGTGTACTTTAATAGAGGCGTAGGCCAAGCCTGCCTGGAAGAGAGACAGGAGGTAGTCCAGGACTGACCTTTCTGGACAATCCATCGGGGAAAGTCCTCGTGCTTGAGCCCAGAGGCAAAATCTGCGCCATTTCATGGCATATGTGGCATGAGTGGCCAGTTTTCTAGCAGCCGCTAGAACATCTGCTACCTCTTGCAAGACCCCATACTGATGATAGCTATGTCTCTAGGAGCCAGACGTGCAGGTTCAGACAGTGTAGGTCGGGATGGACCAAAGAACCTGCCTCCTGTGACAGTAAGTGACAGCTGATTGGCAGAGGCACCGGAGGTTCCTGGGACAGCTGATGCAGCAGAGGGAACCAAATCTGTTTGGGCCAAAAAGGCACGATAAATATCAGCGTCACCTGCTCTCTGCGGAGTTTCAATAGGACCCTCTGGATCAACGGGAAAGGAGGAAACGTCTAGAGGAATCTTCCCATCCAGGAGAGGGACAACGCGTCTCGCCAGAAAATACCAGGCTCTGGATCTAGTGAGCAGAAATTGGGCAGTTTTGCGTTGGATGGGGATGCGAAAAGGTCTAACTCTGGTGTGCCCATCTGTGAAACAGATCCTCTACTACCTCCTGGAGTAGTTCCCACTCGTGGACTCTGGCCTGAGAGTGGCTCAGGCTGTCTGTGATGACGTTGTCCACTCCTGGGACATGAATAGCAATGAGGTTTGCGCCATGTTGTAGAACCCAATCCCACACCTTCATGGCCTCCCTGCAAAGCAGGTAGGAATAGGTGCCTCCTTGTTTGTTGAGGTAATACACCACCGCGGTATTGTCTGTTTGTAACAGGAGAGTACCCGGTGGGATCTCCGACTGGAAGGCCTGCAGGGCATAAAGAACTGCTCTCATTTCCAAAATATTTATGTCGAGATGAGCTTCCTAGGGTGTCCATGAGCCCTGAGACCTGACCCCGTCGAGGTGTGCTCCCCAACCGAAACCTGAGGCGTCTGTAGAGAGTGTCACAATCGGAGATGGCACAATGAAGGGGACCCCCGCCAACAGGTTCTTTGAATCTAGCCACCATTGCCAATCCCAGATGACGGCATTCGTGATCCAAACTGGAAGCTGCAAATGGTCTTGCTTCTGATCTCATTGAACCCGTAACATCCACTGGGTCACCCGCATGTGGAGACGGGCTAGCGGGACTGTTACAATGGCCGCAACCATGTGTCTGAGCAGGCAAAGGACCAGTCTGGCTGGGACAGTCTTCTTTGCCAAGATGTCTCTGATGAGGGATCTGATGTGTTTTGGTCTTGGGGCAGAAAAGCTCTCCCCTGGACGGTGTCCAGAACTGCACCTATGAACTGCAGATTCTGTGACAGAACCAGGTGTGACTTCTCCTGATTGATAATGATGCCCAACGTCCCAAACAGGGACTGAGTACAGTGAACTGCGGACATCAGAGCCTCCCGAGAGGGTGCCATGAGGAGCCAGTCGCCCAGGTAGGGGAACATGTAGTGGCCTTGTCTCTTTAGAGCCACCGCTACGACTGCCATGCACTTCGTAAACACCCAAGGTGCCGATGACAGTCCGAAAGGGAGGGCTTGGAACTGATAATGGCAACCTAGAAATTCGAAGTGCAAGAACTTCCTGTGTGCTCGAGCAATGGGTATGTGCAGGTAGGCATCCTGCATGTCCTAGGATGCTAGGAAGGCACCCTGCTTGAGCATTGGTATCAAACCGGGAACAATCACCATGCGGAAGCGTTTGTAAAGGACCGAAGCATTGAGATCACTGAGATCCAGTATCAGATGGAGGTCCCCTGTCTTTTTGGGAACCAGAAAGAAGTGGGAATAGTAACCTGCCCATCTCTTGTTCATCGGTACGTGCTCTATGGCTTCCTTTCCCAGAAGCGCGAGCACCTCCTGCTGTATGAGAAGTGCGTGCTGACTCAAATAATGGGAAAGCAGGGGAGGTCTTGACAGTGGGTGGTCGAGGAATTCTATAATGACCTCTCAACCAGCTGAAGAACCCACAGGTCGGCGATAATAGATTGCCACCCTGAAAAGTGGCGAGCGATGCAACCCCCGACCTTTTCTGCCCGTTGATCCAGAGGAGGGGTGGGGGCTGGGAAGGAGTCATGCTGTGGCGGCATTACCCCCCGTAGGCTGGGCCAGTTTGGTATACCGCTGACCTCGGCCTTGGGAAGACTTAGGTTGGGCCTTACGGTGGAAGGTGCCCCTTTGCTGCTGGCCAGAATATGGCTGCTGTCATTGCTGTCGGCCACGAAAACGGTTCAGGTTTCTACGAAAGGAACCAGATTTGGGTCTGTACATGGCCTTTACAGTCCTTACTGCCTTCCTGGCATCCTGAAGCTTGGTGATTACCTTTTCAGAGGGTTCACCAAACAGGACCTCTCCGTTACAAGGGACGTCCAGGATACTCTTCTGTACGTCCAGGGTAAAACCGGAGACACAGAGCCAGAAGTGTCTCCGGAGACAGATGCCTGAAACTGTGCCCCTGACAGACGAATCCGCAGAATCATATGCGTCTCTTAACACTTGGGTCCCCATGTCTGACCCTGTGCGGAGGAGGTTCAATAGCTCCGCCTTCTGCTCACCATCTGGTAGTTTGTCAACCAGGTCCTGACCCTGATCCCACAGGGCATTCTGAAACTGAACCATATGAGTCAGATAGTTCAGTGACCTGATGGAGCATGTAGCAGCCGCACACGTGCGCCTCCCCAGGGCATCCAACTGCTTGGATTCCTGGTCCAGTGGCTGTGTACTCAGATGCCAAGGTCGTTGAGACCTATCATGGGAGGCCGTAATGACCAGGGAATCAGCCAGGGGTTGTTGCGCCAAGTACTGGTCCTCTGCCAGGGCCCTGTACAGGCGGTCAGCTTTCTTCGGCACCATGGGGGTGGAGTGCGGACGCTTCCACGCAGCCTTGGTGACGTCCACGAAGGTGTCCACCAAGGGTGGCACCACCACAGGCTTAGTGTCCTTCTGCCGAAGGTAACAAGCTAGGCACTGTTTCTCGGGGTCGAGATCTTCCAAATCCCATCCCATGTTCTCCTGGATGTGTCTCATGATTTCGGAAAAAGAGGGATCATCTGGAGGTGACCTGGGCAGGTCTCGTGGGTCAGGTGATGGGATGCTGATTGGAGAAGAAGACCTGGAGGTATCTGAGGTGTCAGGTCTAGAATCATCCCCCTGCAGAGTGGATCGTCGATGTCTGGGTCGCTAAGGACTGAGAGACCCTGAGGGAGATCTTGAAGGGGGCCTTCTCCGTTCTTTGGATCTTCCCCTAGGAGGTGGAGTAGGTTCCTTGGGGGTCGGTGGTCTTCCTGTTGTCCCCTGCAGTGGAGGAGGGGGAGTAGGAGGTGAAGGAGCAGGAGGAGGAGGTTTTACTGGGATCACGTCCTTCTTTATTGTGTCCCACCAAAAGGTGAAGAGATCTTTGACCTCCTGGATATTCATACCGGACGACGGACCTGGAGTCGGTGGTCTGCCGCCGGTATCAGATGCGGGTCCAAGGGTGTCGCCGGGTTCGGGGAAGGCTCCTGTGGAAGCCCGGCGTCCTCCCTGTTGCCTGCCTGGTCATCAGGCAACGTCAGGTCCTCTGTAGAGTCCCAGCGACCGGTGTCCACCGGTGATGGGGAGGCAGTCTTTGGCTCTGGCGAACATCTCACTGACGTCGGGTGCTTAGCCGATGTCTACGCGCTTTGGGTCCGTTGTCCATTTTAGGGACATCAGGTCCTTAGTCTTCCTGGGAGGGGGGATCCGGACCCCTAGGAGGCTAGGAGGCCGATCTGGCATCGGAATCCCGGCATCTCTCTGAGGAAGCTTGAGGTTTTGAAGAGGACTTGGACCGGTGACGGTCTGAAGACTTCAAGGAGGCTCGGGAGGGTGTTGAGGAAGCCAAAGGCCTGGAAGTCTTGATGGGATGCAGAGAAGCCGAAGTGCTGCCTGAAGACTTGACCTTTACTGGAGGGGGCTGAGAGCGAGCCCTGGGGGGAGAGCGGTCTGAGCGAAATGGAGCCTGAGCTGGTGCACGAATCCAAGGCCCGATTAGGGGATCTGGACCTGGCCTTCTCCCGGTGCTTATGGGACTTAGAGGTAGACTCACCTCTGGAGGTAGGGTCTTTGTCCATGCTTTTCAACTTTTCTTCCAAGAGGAGCCCCTGAAGTGCCTTCTGGTGGTGGATCCTGGAGCAACTATTGAACCGCTGGCAAAAGGAGCAGGCCTTGGTGTCATGTTCCCGGGCCTAAGCACCGTAGACAGGATGAATGTAGATCTTTGAAAGGGATCTGTTTGTCGCAGGCACGCTTGGAGGGACGTCCTTCTGAGGAAGGAGTTGGAGATGCCGAATTTAGAGTAAAACTTTGAAAGTTCTAGGTGTCGTTCGCTAGAGTGGGACCATGAGGTCGATGCTGGTGAGTCGACGTCGGGAAAAGAACTGAGGATTCTGGGGGAACGCCCCCTTTTATATGATGGCTGATGTCGGGGGCTGGGACCGACATCGGGCGAGGTCCCTGCTGGATACTGCTAGCTAGAAAATTTCCATGGGGTCCTGGCACCTGCCGGCTTCAGTCCTAATGGTGAAACCTGCTGCAAGAGTGGTTTCTCAAAGTAAGATCATAATTAACCTAGAAGGACTAGCCTAAAAATCGGACATAAGATAGTCCGAATGACCCGTGTAAGAAGGGTCAACAATAAAGTCTTCACAGCCCAGCCACTGAGGGAGTGAAGACCATAAACAGAGAAGTGAGCTCAGGGGATGGTGGGTGGGCGTGTGAATGAGCGGTGGAGACTTCATCCAAGAAGATCCAGAATTACGGTAGGTACACCATTTCCATATTTTCCCGGACATAAAGTCTCCACCACTCATTCATACTAATGGGAGAGTACCGAGCTAAATAATCCCTCGAGATGGGGGGGGCAGGAGATAGAGAGCTCACATGCTCAGGACAGAAGTCCGTTAAGAATGGTCCTGCCAAACGACAGATGTCATCTGGCATGGACATCCAAGGCGCAGTGCTTAACGAAAGTATGCACGGAGCTCCAGGTAGCCGCACTGCAAATATCTGCAATGGGTACATTTCGGATTTCCGCCGGAGATGCCGCAACTGCTCTGGTAGAGTGAGCATACACTCTGCCTTCCAGCTTGACCTGTGCCAGAGAATAGCAGTGGCGAAGGCATGCTACCAGCCATACTGAAATGCATCTGATAGCGACAGTCTGACCCAGCCGGGTCTCGCTGAAGGAAACAAACAGTTGTTAAGCCTTGCAAATTTCTTTTGTTCTATCTAGCTAGAACCATAGCGCTCTCTTAACATCCAGTGAATGAGTGCACGCTCCCCTTCATTCTGGAAGTTCGCAAAGTAGGCAGGAAGGACTGAAGGTTGGTTTAGATGGAATTCTGAGACAACCTTAGGGAGAAACTTAGGATGAGTCCTAAGAACTACTTTGTCCTTGTGAAATACAATGTACGGGGGGGTCTGTGACCAGTGCATGTATTTCAGAAACTCTATGGGCCAAAGCAATGGCCACAAGGAAGGCAGTGTTCCAAGTGAAGAACTTCAAGTCGCAAGTAGCTAGAGGCTCGAAAGGTTTACGAGTGAGCAACTCTAGCACAAGGTTAATATCCCAGGCTGCGACTGGACATCTGACAGGAGGTCTAGTATGCAGAATACCCCTAAGAAACCTCTCAATTACAGGGAACTGAGCCAGCGACGTGGAAAGTACCGGCTCATGATATGCCGAAATGGCATAAAGATGAACTTTGACTGTGGAGTACTGCAGACCTGTATTTGAAAGGTCTAAAAAATACTCCAAGACTTTATTCGGTGGGCAGGAAAAAGGGTTCCAAGAGAACTTTATACACCAGAGAGAGAAATGCTTTCATTTAACTGTGTAGGTTTTTCTAGTGGCCGGCTTACACGCAGCCAAAAGAATATCTGAAACTCTATGAGAAACACTGAACCTATTCACCTGTGTCTCTTCAGGAGCCAAGCGTGAAGGTGAAACGACCTCAGGTTGGGATGGACCACGGGACCCTGGGTCAGAAGGTTCATCTGAAGGGGAAGCTGGGGGGTTCCCGATAGTCTGTTGAGTAGCGGGAACCATATCTGCCAAGGCCAGAAGGGGGCAATGAAAATTATTCTGCCCCCAAGACTCCAATTTGAGAAGTACCCTCTGAAGTAGGGGAAGAGGCAGAAAGGCGTATAGGAAGTGTCTTGTCCACCACAGCCTGAATGCATCCTGACAGAAAATGCCAGGTCCTGGATTTCTGGAACAGAAGAGAGGCAGTTTTGCGTTGAATGGGGACACAAAAAGGTCCAGGTCTGGAGTTCCCCACTCTTTGAAAAGTGACTGAATGACGGTTAAGTCGAGAGACCACTCATGAGGATCAGTCTCTGATCTGCTGATACATTCTGCCAGCTTGTTTTGTACTCCTGGCAGGTAAACCACCTGAATCAGAGCCTTGTGTTCAGGCACCACTCCCACACTCTCATTGCTCCCCTGCATAAAGAGTAAGATTGTGCACCGCCCTGTTTGTTGATATAGTACAACACTGCTTCGTTGTCCATTTGAAGGAAAATTTCTTGTGACAGAGTATATCTTTCAAGGCTCGGACTGCAAAGAGGACGGGTCTCATTTCCAGGATGTTTATGTGAAGTTGGGACTCATCCTGAGTCCACGTACCCTGGGTGTGGAGATCCTGGCAGTGGGCTCCCCAACCCATTAGGGATGCGTCCGTGGTAATGGACATCTGATGATCCAGAGGGGCAAAGGGATATCCTTCCAGAAGACTGTCCTCCTGCGACCACCAGGCGAGTGACCTCTTCAGAGGTTCCGTCACCTTGATGAGAAAGGACTGAGGGTGAGTGGATGGGGACCATTGAGTATTGAGCATCCACTGAGAGGTTCTCATGTGGAGATGAGCTAAGGGTACAGTGAACACCGAGGATGCCATGAGGCCCAGCATCCGTTGCATCGAGATAGCGCGAACTGAGCTGTGTTCTCTGATGTATCGGACCATCTGTAAGACATCGTTCCTTCTGTCCTCTGGAAGAAAAGCCTTTGCACAGGAGGTATCCAGAAGAGTTCCTATGAAGAGGAGCTTCTGGGAGGGCTGCAACTGCGACTTGTTGAGATTCAGCAGGACTCCCGTGGACGTGAGGAAGTCTGAGGCCGCGGCCAGGGCCTCGAGTCTCTTGCTTGAAGGGACTTGCTAGGAGTCATTTGTCCAGATATGGGAACACTTGCATTCCGATTTTCCTGAGGTGCACCGTGAGAAATGCACAACACTCTGTAAAAACTCGAGGCACTGAGGATAGCACAAAAGGCAGGACTCTGAACTGATAGTGTTGACCCAATGCCACTAACATTAGGTATTTGTGGTGCTTTGAGTGTATGAGAATGTGTTGGTAGGCATCCTGCATGTCCAGGAAGGCTAGCCAATTGTGTTGATGAAGCAGAGGTAGCAAGGTACCTAGTGATATCATCTTGAACTTCTCCTTGAGAAGGAACTTTGTAACTTTCTGAGATCCAGAATGGGGTGCATGCCGCCGTTTTTTTTTGGGACCAGAAAATAATAGGAGTAGAAACCTGTGTTTCGTTGATCCAGCAGAACTATTTCTACTGCCCTGTTGTTCAGAAGGCCTTGTACCTCAGAAGCAAGAAGGTCAGACTGTACTGCCGACAGCCTGGGCTGACGTTTGGGAGGACGATCCGGAGGGGTTTCCGAAGGACAGAAAGTACCCCTCGCCTCGCGGATTATCCAGAGGACTCATTTGTCTGATGTTATAGATTTAAACTGATTGTAGAACTGAGTCAGACGTCCTCCCACTGTTGAGGAGTCCCCCTCGGACAGCTGAGGTGGGAGCTGGGCCAGAAACTCAGAAGGTGGCACTGAGCACTTTGGGCCCTTGTGCCTTCTCCTGCGCTTTCTTTTGTGGCTGAGAGTTGTGGTTTTGTTAAAACCTCCTCTGCCTCGAAAGGACTGACGGTTGTGAAACTGACGCCTGTTCGCACCCCCTTGGGAGGGGGCGGGTGCAGGTCTGGCGATCTTAATGGCAGATCTAGTCTTCTGCATGGCCTCCAGAACTTGCTCCACCTGAGGCACAAACAGATACATACCGTCAAAAGGTAAAGCCATGACCTGTTGCTGGGCATCATTCGTGAAGCCCGAAGTACATAACCAAGAGTAGCAGCTGGTGCAGATGCCAGCTGCTGCCGCACGGGAAGCAGTAATGTAGGCGTCCACTGCAGCTTTAACCTGTTGGTTTCTGGATTCGATACCCCGAGTTATGGTCTGGAGTAGCTCTGAGCTAACTTCTGATTCGGCAGAGCTTCTACCATTTCTTTGAGGGAATGCCAAAGTACATACTCATATTGAGAAAAATAGCCCTGGTAACTGGCAATGTGCATACCCATGGTTGAGGCAGCAAAGACTCTCTTACCTAAGGTGTCTATCTTGCGAGATTCTTTGTATATTGGTCGGGCTGTAGATCCTTGAGGAAGGACAGCCTTATCATTCTCTGCCAAGACTACAATGGCATCAGCAAAGGCTTGTGAGGCCAAAATGGGGCGATCCTTGGGAGGGGCATACTTCCGATCTATGGACTTGGCCACAGAAGGAATGAGAGCCGGATTCTTCCACACCATCCGAGAGAGGATCTCGAAAGAGGGCTGTACTGGAGGGGTTAAATCCAAAGGGATCTCCGGGACATGAAGACATTGAGATATTGGAGTCGCAAAAGCCTCTCAGAATCGATTTCTGTAGTCTGACGAGAAAGAGTAGAATTAAAATGTTTGAGCAGAGACTTAAAGGAAAGGTCTTCAACCACAGGCTTGAAGGATTGATCCCTGCTCCCAGGGCAGTGTCATCAACATCATCACCAAGGCAAAGATCTGGGTCAGGCTCAAAATCATCTCTTGACAGTCCAGGGGGGACTGCATAGACAGGAAAGGAGTGAAAATCAGGATGAAGAACAGAAGAAAGAAAGAATCAGAGTCGAGAAGCCCTGAAGACTGGCCGGCGACGCACCAGTCCCCAGGCACTGTAGTGGAAAACGGTGCTGAGAACAAGGAGGAAGGCGCTAGCCAAAGTGGCACCAACAGAGCCCACGGCAATGCACATGGCGCCGAGAGAGCCCCTGGCACCGCACACGGCGCCGACAGAGCCTGCAGTGCCACTGATGGCGCCGAGAGAATCCCAGGGATCGGAAAACTGTGATTTGAGGTAAATGAGGGAAAAATGGCAGGAGATAGAGGCATCAGAGTGGACCCCTGCGCCGCACCCATGTGACGGGGATAAACACCCGAGCACGGAGTCAACGGCACCGAAGAAGGTGCCATGTGACAAGGAAGGCCCAACTGCCCTACCCATCCCTCCGAAACTGAATGGCCCGAAGGCCCCAGCAGTCTAGTCCAAGCTGAGGTACAGCCTTTATAAATTTCTGCTGGCACTAAATCTGGACCTGGAGCTTTTCTGGTTTTCCGGGATTGTATTGCAAAATATACGACCCCAGGACTTAGAAAGTACAGTTACGTAAGAACTTACCGTAACAATAGATCTTCGAGAGAGGCTCTTGCAGTAGGTAATTACATACAGGACTGACGTCGGCAGGCGGCAGGACCCCACGGAAAAATTTCTAGCTAGTAGTCCCCGACGCCCGCCTTCCAGTTCTTTCCCGCCACAGGGCAGAAGAGGCCGGACGAGAGAGGAGCGGATATTTCCCTTAATGGAAAAGGAGCTGAAAGAAAAAATTACTCACCTTAGTAATGTTGTTTCTTCTAATGGAGTCTTGCTATATTATGACATATGCAGTGAGTCCCAACCTTCGAACTGCTCCAGAGGTGAAAGAGTTAACTTTCCATGCCAGGCATGGAACTTTAAGCTCGAGCTCGGTTGAAACTCTGTCTGTTGTTCTTCAAACTCAAACCGTCAGATCTTTACGAGCTAAACTCGCTGAGGTCCTGTGTGGAAGCTGTAAACCTACACTAGCCAACTGGCTACTAAACATAACAACACATTTTTTGGTCCCAAAACAAAGACTCAAGTCAGGAGACCCAAAAATGAAAACACAACACCAATTCACCCCAAAAGGATGGGTGAAACAATAAGGTGGGCATCTACTAGTGCCAACTTGCACTGCCCACCCACATCCCAAAACAAAGGTTCTGAGAGGGGCAGGGGGGAGTCATAATATAGCAAGACTCCATTAGAAAAACATTACTAAGGTGAGTAATTTTTCTTCAAACAACATGAAGTCTTGCTATATTATGACATATGCAGACTACACAGCAGTACCTCCATGGAGGAGGGACAGAACCTACTTAGGAAATAGGCTCTGAAGCACAGCTGTGCCAAACCGAGCATCACTCCTAGCCTGGATGTCCAGGAGTAATGCTTGGTAAAAGTGTGAACTGTTTTCCAGGTAGCTGCTTGACATATCTCTAGGATAGGGATGTCCCTGGCAACAGCCAGAGAAGCAGCTGTACCTCTGGTAGAGTGAGCCCTCAGGCCTGAGGGAGGAACTTTACCCAGTTTTTCATAGCAAAATTGGATACAAGAGACAATCCACCTGGCAATGGATCTTTAGTGGCAGGTTTCCTTTACTAACCTCACCATAAGTGAGGAACAGCTGGAGGGAGTCAAACCTGACCCTTGGTACGTCTCTATGTAGTAACTAAGGGCCCTTTGACATCTAAACTGTGCAGTCTCCTCTCGCCAGAGGAGGAATGGTCAGTGAAGTACACAGGGAGAGACATAGATTGACTAAGGTGGAAATCTGAAACCACCTTAGGCAAGAACTTCCTGTTAGTCCTGAGAACCACCTTATCTCTATGAAAGGAGATAAAATCAGGCTCCACTGACAAGGCTTGTAATTCACTTATGTGTCTGGCAGAAGTGATGGCTACCAAGAACACAGTTTTCCAAGTCAAGTACTTAAGCTCTGCTGAAGACAAAGGCTCAAAAGGGTGTTGCATGAGCTGGGCAAGGCAAACATTAAGATCCCAGGCAGGGGCAGGGTCCCTGAATGGGGGGTTGGTGTGAAGCAACCCCTTGAAAAACTTGGAGAATACAGGATGAGCTGAAAGAGAAGAGGGCTTACCTGCTGATAAGAAAGCAGAGACGGCTGCCAGGTGCACTTTTAGGGTAGCTGGTCTCAGCCCCAAGTTATTTAAGTGGACCATATAATCCAGGACTGTGGGTAAGTCAGCAGATTCTGGGAAATATGCTTTCCAGAGCACCATATGGAAACTCTCTTCCATTTGGTTTTATAAGTAGCCCTGGTGGAAGGCTTCCTAGAAGCCTTAAGAATATCCATTACACCTTGGGAGAGGTGTAGGTCAGCAAACTCTAACTCTTCAAGAGCCAGGCCTTGAGATTGAGAGATTTGAGGTTCGGGTACCAAACTCACTCCTGAGCGCAGGTTAACAGGTTGTGAATCCTGGGAAGAGAGAGAGGAAGGTGGACTGCTAAGGACAGTAGGAGTGGGTACCAAGGCTGTCTGGCCCAATCTGGAGCAATCAGGATCATCTTGCAGGGCTGAGATCTGATTTTGACTAGCACTTTGACCAGGAGAGGGAAGGGGGGAAAGGCATAGAGAAACTTCCCCTCCCAACTGAGAAGGAAGGCATCCAGAGGGACTGAGCCCAACACTGGGGGCCTGCAGCAAAAAAGGGGAAGTTGGTGATTGTCTGGGGCTGCAAAAAGATCTATCTATGGGGTGCCCCATCTGGCAAATACTACCTCCAAGACCAGAGGATCCAGTGACCATTCATGATGGCCCTGGGAAATCCTGCTGAGAGCATCTGCCAGGACATTGTCCTTGCCTGGGAGGTGAACTGCCATAAGGGAGGTGTTCAGTGAGTAAGCCAGAGACCACAACTTCATTGCTTCGGTGCACAAGGCCGTAGACAGAGTGCCCCCTTGCTTGCTGATACCACATTGTGGTGGTGGTGTCTGTTCTGACCTGAATAACTTTGTTCTGAACAGATTTGGAAAAAGCTTGAAGTGCTAGAAAAACTGCTCTGAGTTCCAACAGATTGATGTGGAGCAGAGATTCCGGAGGGGACCACAATCCCTGGGTCAGTGAGGTCGCCCATGTGAGCTCCCACCCCAAGAGGGATGCATCTGTAGTAAGGATTAAGGAGGAGACTGAGGGCAAAGGGACCCCCTGTCTCAGATTGCTCTGGTCCTGCCACTACTGTAGGGCTTGGATCAGGGTTCGAGTCACTGGGATCAATTTGGTTAGAGGTCTCTCCTTTGAGACCAAAAGGCTCTCAAATGGAACTGGATGTCCCTCATCTGAAATCTTGCTCCCTGCACTACTGCTGTAGAAGCAGCCATGTGCCCCAGGAGCTGTAGAAAGTGCCTTGCTGGTCGAGAGACCTGCAGGGTGAATGAGGAGGCCAGAGAGACCAGGGTCCTTGCTCTGTCCAGAGGAAGGAAGGCTCTGGCCTTCTCTGTGTTCAGCTCTGCGCCTATGAAGGTGAGGAGCCGGACAGGCTCTAGAACTGACTTTGAAAGATTCAGAAGCAAACCTAGAGAAGTGAGCAGTTGCTGAGTTATCTGAAGATGTAACTTGACTTGGTCTGGGGACTGGCCTACTATGAGCCAGTTGTCCAGGTAAGGGAAGATGGCAATTTTTTGCCTTCTTAGGTGGGCAACTGCTACTGCCAGGCATTTTGTGAATACCCTTGGAGCAGAGGTGAGGCCAAAGGGCATTGCTCTGAATTGGTAATGGCCTGAGGGCAGCTCGAACCTGAGGTACTTTCGACGGGAGCTTCTGATGAGAATATGGAAATAGGCATCCTTGAGGTCCAGGGACAATAGCCAGTCCCCTGGCCTTAGAGAGGGTAGAATAATTCCCAGAGTCACCATTTTGAATTTTGGTTTTAAAAGGTGCTTGTTTAAGTATCTGAGATCCAGGATGGGCCGCCATTCTCCTGTCTTTTCTGGGGTAAGGAAGTACCTGGAGTACAAACCTTTGCCCTGGTGTAGGGTGGAACCTTTCCACAGCTCTGAGAGCTAGGAGGGAAGAGACCTCTGCCTCTAAGGCAAGGGCCTCTGAAGGATTTGCAGGTGGAAAGGATCTGGTTCTCATCTTTGGAAATTTTTTGAAGCTGAGAACCAGTCCCTGGCTTACTACTTCCAGGACCCACTTGTCTGATGTAAGAGACTTCCAGTCCTGGACAAAGTAAGCCAGCCTGCCCCCTACAGGTAGTTGAGAATCGGCCCTGGCAACCCCATCAGGCTGCCTGTTTGGCAGGGGCTTTGGGCTGAGGGGTGGAAGCAGGCCTGCTTGTACCCAGTCTGCCTCTCCCTCTAAAGAACCCCCTCTGGGCATAGCCAGAAGAGGAGGCCTGGGCTTGGTAAAAAGGCCTATGAAAAGGCCTGCCCTGCCCCTGGGAAGCTGCCTTTGAGGAGTGGCCTGCCTTTCTTTGGCCTGTGCACTCCTATAGGTGGTCCTATACTCATCCATTTTCATCATGTAGTTCTCTGTCTGCTCCCCAAACAGAGAATTACCCACAACAGGAAAATCCATGGCCTTAGTCTGGGTATCCTGTGACAGGCTAGTACATCTGATCTAAGCCATTCTGCGAAGTGCCACAGATGTAGCCATGACTCTTGCTGACACATCATTAGAGTCCACTGGAGCATGGAATTGCACCTTGGATGCCTCAATACCATCAGCAGCCACCTGCTCCAGCTCCTGGCAAGCTGGCCAGGGACCTGTTTCAGAGCCATAACAGTATCCCATCTGGATTTCTGGTATCTGGCAACATAAGCCATATAATTTGCCTGTCTGAGTCCCAAGGATGCTGCCATGTACTGTTTCTTTGCCATGGCATCAATCCTCCTGGAGTCCTTATCCGGAGGGTGTGAAGCCAAGGGAATATATTAGCCTTGTCACAGGCTGCAGCCTGCACTACCCCAACATGGCTGCATTGTTGTGTGAGGAACTCCGTATTAGAGCCTGACAATGTGTACCTCTTGTCCATTCTCTTATCCACAGGAGGTACAGTGTGAGGAGCTTTTAAAATTTTAAAAGTCTGTTTCCCAAAAGATTTATGCAAGGGAATAGACAGTTTCCTAGACTCTGGGATATCCATCATTTCCACATAGTCAGGCTCTTGATCATCCACAGCTTCCTCCATAGGGAGCTGGAGGGTTTCAGCCACTTTTTTATAAAACATAAAATGAGAAGGGTACTCAGAGAGCCTAGGAGGGGACACTCCTGAAGGTCTGTCTGGGGAGATGTCCGGTTCAATGGGCACATCCAGACTTTCAAATCCATATTCACTTTCCTCATACTCCTCTTCCTCCTCCTCCTCCGGTTCATAAAATTCCTCTAAATCTTGAACCGATAGAACCGGCCGAACCGTACGCTTACCTGATGGTGCCGGTTCGGTCGGAACCGGGGAAAGCGACTGGACAATTTTAATCGCTTTGGCTATTTCTTCAGCGGTTGGAGAGGAAAGTTTTGGCTCCACACCAGCTGATTTCCTAGTCCTTTTTGCTGGAACCAACTCCTCGGAGTTGGATCTCCTTTTGCCCAAGGAAGTCTCGCCCTGGTCAGAGGGCACTCCCTCCGGTTCGGATGAAACTGAACCGGGCTGGCCATCCGGTTCAGCGGACTTTTTGGCTTCCCTTTCCCTGAGTAACCAACTCTCTTTTCCAGGGTAGCTGCAGGAAAATTTTTGCAAATCTGGCAGTCTGCATTGAGTTGGTCAAACCCCAGACAATGAACACAGGTGGTGTGGGGGTCAGCCTTAGCAAAGACTTCCCCACAGACACTGCAGTGCTGAAACCCAGTGGGCCCGGTTTTTCTTTTGGGTTTCTCAGACATAATGCCAGCCTAACCAAACTTACCCATTTATGGCAATCCGCCAGGTAAGACCCCCTTATCGGTTCCCAACCGTGTCATGGGTCGTGGAAAAAAGCGTAATAAAATCAGTTTTTTTTAGAACAGATAAGAACCGGTAACCACACTCTAAAAGATAGATTAAGATATTTTAAGCAACTTGATCAGTTCAAACCGAACCGATAAACCGTTTACAAGTTCCACACAGAATAGAAACAAATGTAAAACCTATCTAGTACTCACAATACCACAGACAGAGTCTGAACCAACCGGTTGTGGTTTAAATTCGGTTGAAAAACTGAGAAAATAATACTTTAACCGACAAAATGAACCAAGCAGAAGGAGAAATCTCCGGAGCGACTGTTCAGTGAGGCGGAGTAAAGAATCTGACGGTTTGAGTTTGAAGAACAACAGACAGAGTTTCAACCGAGCTCGAGCTCAAAGTTCCATGCCTGGCATGGAAAGTTAACTCTTTCACCTCCGGAGCAGTTCGAAGGTTGGGACTCACTGCATATGTCATAATATAGCAAGACTTCATGTTGTTTGAAAAGCTTAGGGGGATGGAGGGCGGGAAGGTATTACCTACTGCAAGAGCCTCTCTAGAAGATCTACTGTTACGGTAAGTTCTTACGTAACTGTACTATCTTACTTCGAGAGGGCTCTTGCAGTAAGTAATTACATAGAGGACTGAATCCCAAGCAGTCTGGAACAAGGAGAAGCACCGGGAGGAGGAAATCTACTCCAAGTAGAAGCTCTAGCTGTGCAAGCTTTAAGATAAGAGGGCTTGTAGGACAGCTAGCCTGAAGCCTGCTCTACGGCGAGAGGCAATATCCAAACTGCAGTGTTTTGTAATGGTATGGACAGAGGTCCAGGTGGCGGCAGCACAGATATCTGCCGCTGACACATTCTTGAAACAAGCCGCTGAGGCAGCTACTCCTCTGGTGGAGTGGCCTTTCACTTGACCCGGCAGGGTCTTGTTGTACTTGTCATAACAGAAAGTGATGCAATGAGCTAACCATTTAGACAGGCATTGCTTAGAAACAGCATTGCCTTCTCTTTTATGAGCAAAAGAGACGAACAGTTGATCAGTCTTTCTGAGATCCTTCGTCCTGTTGGTGTAGTATCTCAGAATCCGGTGAACGTCCATAGTATGGAGTACATACTCCCCCTTATTAGAGTACTGCATAAAAAAGGTGGGTAACTCTATGGACTGGTTTAGAGTAGACTCTGCTACTACCCTAGGGAGAAACTTTGGGTTAGTGCACAAAGCAACACGTTCCTTGTGAAAAATCAAGTTTGGAATTTTACACATCAGGGCCTGGAGCTCAGAAATTCTCCGAGCAGAAGTAATGGCCACCAGGAAGAGAGTCTTCCATGAAAGGAACTTCAAGTCTGCTGAAGCTGCCGGTTCAAAAGGAGGCAGAGTAAATTTCTCGAGAACAAAGTTCCAGTCCCAAGGGGGAGCAGAAGTACGTATAGGAGGTCTCAGATGGAGGACCTCTCTGAAAAAGGTCTTAGAGACCTCCAGTTGAGCAAATGTCTTGTCTGCAAAGGGGACATGATAGGCCGAGATGGCCACCATGTGGACTTTCAGAGAAAAATGACTGAGACCGAGGTCAAAAAGAAGGTGTAGGTACTCCAGCAGAAGCCCCGCTGAACAGGAAATGGGTTCCACATGCTTAGAAGCAGCCCAGATAGTGAACCTTTTCCACTTCATGGCGTAGGTAGATCTAGTGGAGGGTTTTCTAGCCTCCACCAAAATCTCTGCCACTTGGGGAGAAACCCCAAAACGGGACTGAGCTAAGTCTGCAGGAGCCATGCATGCAGCTGAAGAGATGTGAGGCCTGGATGGACCAGGGTCCCCTGATCCTGGGTCAGCAAACCTCGTGATAGAGGAAGAGGAAGAGGAAGAGGAGGATCCTCTGAGAATTGTTGTAGAAGAGAGAACCAAACTTGCCTGGGCCAGAAAGGAGCAATCAGAATCATTCGTGCTCCTTCTGAGGCTAGTTTCTGTAAGACTCGTGGGATAAGTGGAACTGGGGGAAAAGCATAGATGAATCTGTCCTTCCAGTCTAGAGACAGAGTGTCTCTCCAGAAAGCGCCTCGCTCTGGAACGAGCGAGCAGAAGATGGGAAGCTTTGCGTTTAGAGGAGATGGGAACAGGTCAACCTGTGGTGTTCCCCAAAGTCGGAAGATACTGTCTAGGACCCCTTAGTCCAGTTCCCACTTGTGAGTCAGAGCAGACGAGCGACTTAGCTTGTCTGCTAAGGTGCTGTCGACTCCCGGAACATGAATTGCCGTGAGATGAAGGTCATGTTGTGTTGCCCAATCCCAAACCCTCATTGCTTCCCTGCAAAGAGGGTAAGACCGAGTCCCCCCTTGTTTGTTGATGTACCAAACCGTGCACATGTTGTCCGTCTGAACGGCTAGGTGGTCGAGAAGGATGTATAGATGAAGGGCTTGGAGAGCGTACAACACTGCCCGAAGCTCAAGCACACTGATGTGGAGTGTCTGTTCGAGCTTGGACCAAGAGCCCTGGGTCCGATGGGGACCTAGATGGGCTTCCCAACCTTCGCCCGAGGCGTCTGTGGTTAGAGTCTTGGAGGGGGGAGGACGAAAGAAAGGAACTCCCCGAAACAGGTTCTCTCGAACCATCCACCATTGCAGGTCTCAGAGCATCGGCGTGGACTCTAGAACTGGGTGATCTAACTCGTCCACTAACTGATCCCACTGGGAGCGGAGAGTCCACTGAGAGACTCTCATGTGAAGCTGAGCGCGAGGAACTGTTGGGATAGCAGCCACCATGAGCCTGAGAAGGCGAAGGACCGACCTTGCACAGACCCGCTGTGGCCGGACAACAGACTTATTTGAGTCTGGAGGGTGGATGCCCGGTCCGGTGGCAGGAAGGCCCTGCCAATGGTCGTGTCTAGAATCGCCCCGATAAACTGTAGTCTCTGAGACGGGATCAAGTGAGACTTGGAATGGTTGATGCTAATACCCAGGCAGGCAAAACCTGCTGGGTAATGGTGAGCAGCACAGAAATTCCTCCTGGATGAGGCCACCAGAAGCCAATCGTCCAGATGCAGGAAAACCAGCACCCCGGTATGCAGAGCCGCCGCCACCGCTAGGCATTGGTAAATACTCCGGGTGCTGAGGATAGGCCAAACGGAGGTGCCTTGAACTGGTAGTGGTCCCCTTGGAACGCAAAACGAAGATATCTGCGATGAGACGGGCGAATGAAAATGTGCAGGTAAGCGTCCTGCATATCCAGGGCACATAGCCATTGACCCGACCGGAGGAGGGGCAGAAGGCTCTGCAACGACAGCATTCTGAACCTTTTGTATTCCACAAAAAGATTCAGGGAACTGAGATCTAGAATAGGTCTGAGATCTCCTGTCTTCTTTGGGACCAGGAAGAAATGGGAATAGTAACCTGTCCCTTGAAGATGAAGGGGGACAGGTTCTATTGCTTCTTTCAGCAGCAGAGCTGAAATCTCCTCCTGGACCAAGAGAAGATGTTCCCGTGAATATGACGACTTTTGGGGGGTGTGAGGTGGTTTCTGTAGAAACTCTATCGAGTGTCCTTCTGCGATCAGCTGGAGCACCCAAGAATCTGATGTTATCCTCTCCCATCCCGGAAGGTGGAGGGAAAACCTCCCTCCTACCGGTTCCTCTGGGGAGTCCGGAGGCTGTGGGAGAGGAGTCAGGTGGTGTGGGGCAGCACTGCAGCGGAAGCACCCGCTGCTTTTATGGGCGGGGGGGCTTAGCAGCTGTGGGGGCCCGACGTTTTGTGGCCCGCTTTCCCTGGGGTTTCGCCTTGGGCCAATTCTGTCTGCAAAAGGGACGGTGCTGCGGCTGGTTGGGGTGGTACATGGAGTCAACGGACTTCGGTGCCATCCCCTTCTCCTGCAAATCAGTGATGATGTCCTTGACATCGCCACCGAAAAGCACCGACCCCCGGAAGGGCGCTTCCTGGATAGCGGACTGCACTTCCGGGACCAACCCTGACACACGGAGCCAAGCATGATGACGTAGGCCTACTGCAAAAGCTGAGCTCCGTCCAGCAGTGTCCACTGCATCGTAGGTCACACGAAGCATGTGTCGACTGGCTGAACGTGCAGAGCGGACAAGATCAGCCAACTCCTGCTTGACCTGAGAGTCCGGCAGGGAGTCCAGTTTGGTTTCCACCTGAGTAAGAATGGCCTTCTGGTAGTTCCCCATATGACCGACATAGTTCAGGGACCTAATCCCCAGCGTGGAGGAAGTGAAGATCTTCTTTCCATACTGGTCCAGTAGGCGGGATTCTTTGTCAGGTGGCGATGAGCTGAGATGTTTTGGGTTAGCAGACTGGCCGTGAGCGGCGCTAATCACGACCGAGTCAGCACAAGGGTGAGAATCTAAAAAATCAACACCCTCGGGAGCCTGGTATAGCCTATACGACTTCCTCGGAAGTGGGGCTAGAGCCGACGGCTGCTTCCAGATGGTGGTAACAAGGTCGGCGTGAGGCTCTATCCAGGGTGGCACAAAAGTAGGAGCTGTTACGGGCAGATCCAGATGCTCGGCGAGTTTCAACAGCTGAGGGTCTGGTTCCAAAGAGTGCCACTGATGAACCTCCTGGATTTTTCGTAGCAACTCCATAAAAGAAGGATCTTCTGGAGGAGACTTCAGAGGAGTCCCTGGCCTGGGCTTCGATGGAGAGCATGGCTCATTGTCCCTTTTGGAGCAACCGTCGGAGGAATCCGAGGAGTCTGAGGGTGAAGAGGAAGAGGAAAAAGACTCCCTTTCCCGACCCGGGGGAGGAACGGACCCCTGGGAAGCACCCGAGGAAGCGTATCCCGCCCCTCTCTGGACCCAGATGGGAGAGCCCTGGAGTCCGGAGGTGGTGAGGGAGTGTGCCGCCTGGATGTACGGGAACCTGAGACGGCACCATCATCGGTAGGCAGCTCTCCACCTCCCTGGTGAGCTGAGCCTTGGCCTCAGCCCATTAGGAGGCCAGAGTCTCCTGCAAATCTACCGGCGGCTGTGGGGGCGGTGGAGGAGGGGGATAAGGATATGGGTTGTACCCATATGGAGAGTATCCAAAACCCAGCGGTGGGAAACCCGGCGTCGGGTACTGCGGCGTCGGAAAGACCGGCATTGGGTACTGTGGCGCTGGATACTGTGGTCCCGGATACGCCGGCGTCGGATAGGACGGAGGGTATCCGGGAGCCGGAGGAGCTGCCGGAGCAGACGGCCCGGCTGGCGTCCTCACAGGCGACATCCGGAAGCGGGATGTCAGCCGGAGTCAGTATCTGGCACACATATAGGAGGACGGTCCAATGGAGGAGGAACCCCAGCGTCACCAGGGGATGGAGGGGAAAAATCCCCGGGGTCGGGCTGGGGGGACTCGGGGTCCCTGGATGGCAGCGAAGGCTGTGGAGAACCGGGGACGACAGACGTGGGTAGGTCCATCGTCGGTTCTTTCGCCGACCGGACGTCGGACAAACCGACGTGCGGTTTTACAGCAAGCTCCCGGCAGGCGCCGGAGGAGCATGCGTCCGACTTATGGGTGCCTTCACTGGAGGCAGACCGAGAGGAAGGATCGGCCTGGTCCGGCGGGAGAGGAGCCGTGTGCCGCCCCGCAGGGTCGTGCGCCTTCCCGGCTTTCTCCACGCGGACGTCGGAGGAGCCAACGTCCAGCTTACCGGAGTCACCCGCAAAGCTATGGCTGAACCGGGGCCGGAGGCCTCCAACTGCCAGGAGGCGCCTGAAAGGCCCGAGCGCGAGCCAGACGGGCGGGCCGACGCCCCCTCGGAAACCTCCGAGGCGGCTGTCGAGGACCGGACCCTGGAGGGGACTTTACCTGAGTCCCGGCGACTCCCGAGGGAGACGCGGTAGAGGAGCCCTTGTCCCGGTGCCTCTCCTTGTCTTTCTTCTTCTTCCGATGGCCTTCGGAGGAAGTGGACGCCTGCCTCAGTTTTTTGAGCTCCTTCTCCATCAAACTCGTCTTTTTCTTCAAGATGTGGGCTTCCAGGGATTGCTGCCACCTTTTCCAGGTAGCTGCATTGAAGCTGAGGCAGTGCTGGCACTTCTCGACCGGGTGACCAGGGCCTAGACAGAACAGGCACAGGGAATGACCGTCCTTGCGCGGAAGTTGGGCGCCGCACGAGTTGCACTTATTTTTTGTGCTCCGAGGGTGTAGGGAATGACATACACCGACGATGACCTGACTAATGTCGAGAAAAAAAATCAAATTATTCAGTAAAACCGATGAAGGGGCTGACGAAGCAACAAACTTTCATTGGTATACTTTTGGTAACAGCGCAGGAAAAGAAGTGGAAAGGCGGGCGCAGGGACCGCCCCTTTTATACCGACGTCTCCCGACGCCAGTCACCTGATGTGGGGGCAGTCCCTCGCCAGGGACTGCTAGCTAGAAATTTTTCCGCAGGGTCCTGCCGCCTGCCGACATCAGTCCTATATGTAATTACCTACTGCAAGAGCCCTCTCGAAGTAAGATCGTAGTGTACTGTTTGAGTCTGTTCTAAATGTTTGTCACAAACTGTGTTTATGTTACAATCATAAAAATACCTTGAAAATGATCTATCTATTGCAGTTCAGTAATACAAGTGTCAACTCTCAATTTACTTTTATCTGTTCCATTGGCTACCAGATACCAGAACTGCTTATTATTCTTGAAAGCTACCGCCCGACACAATTTTTCCCATAGACAGTATTGATATTCTGTTTTCTTTTTTTAAGTAACAATTTATATATTCTTTCCTTGCTAAGGTTCCTGTAGGTTGAAGCACTTTTACTTTTAATTGCTCTTTTGGTTAATTTCCATATTTCTGACTTTTTTGCTGACATTCACTATAATATGGCTATAAAAAAAATCCAGTAAACTTATTGACTGAGGAGCTTGGAACCCAGTGCTGAGATCCCATGATGACAGCACTGGAAGAAGGTCTAGTAGCCTCTTCACAATAAAATCAATAGTACCAGCCATTCCTGACTGCCATCACAAATGTGACTTACCTTTACTCACTAAAAACCTCCAACTAAGCCCTAAAAATAAAATGGTCTTAAATTTATAAACATAAGAATAAAATGTTAATATGCTCTCATAATACTCTTATAATGTATGTTAGAACGCTGTTAACCTTAGGAAATCATCATTTCCTAAGGTTGTTAACCTATCGATGTGACGTAGATATGTTGTTAACCTATCGATCCTACGTCACATCGATAGGTTAACAACAGCGAGTGATCTGCGCATGTGCGCGCTTTTTTTCGACACGGAAACCGACTGAAGGGAAACCGACGAAGGACTGAAGGGCAGCGGTGACTTTAAAAAGCGTAGCCCTTTTTTTTGATAGTGGGACCATACACTATAAAAAATAATGTGGTCCCTCTATCGGCAACCGGTCAATTTCATTCCCAGGCTGTTATGACGCACGTAAACTCGGTCCGCTCTCGAGGTTTACATGGTCACCCTGGCAACCTCTCGACTGTTAACTGACCGGTTAACGATAGAGGACCATACATTATCCTCTATGTTACACACACATATATAACTTAAAAAATGAAGTACTACAGTACTTAGAAATAGTAATTTACAGTGTTTCTTTGCTGATCATAAAATTCCCCCTCCTATCCTCACCTGCTTACTAGAGAAATCTGTGTTGTTTAAGCTGTTACAGATAAAACAAAAGCCCTGGTTCCATCTAGGCCATCTATAATGTATGGTAGAACGTTGTTATGACTGGAAATCCATACCAGCTAAAATGTTGTTATGCTGCAGTAGCTTGCTATAATGTATGTTAGAACGCTGTTAACCTTAGGAAATCATCATTTCCTAAGGTTGTTAACTCTATCGATGTGGCGTAGATATGTTGTTAACTCTACGATCTCGTCCTGTCGATAGGTTAACTAACAGCAGTAGTCTCTGCGTGTGGCGCTTTCGACACGGAAACCGACTGAAGGGAAACCGGCGGGAAGGACTGAAGGGCGGCGGTGACTTTTAAAAGCAATAAGCCCTTTTTTGATAGTGGGACCATACACTATAAAAGCAAAGTATAGATCCCTCTATCGGCAACCGAGTCAATTTTAACCGTCTCGAGGTTGCCATGGCGGCATAAACCTCTCGAGCAGCTCTCGAAGTTTACATGGTCACCCTGGCAACCTCTCGACTGTTAACTGACCGGTTAACGATAGAGGACCATACATTATCCTCTATGTTGTGCTGCACCAGGTACGTAGCTACTGCAGCATAACAGATTAGAATCTTGAAAAAACTCTGTCAGCGCGAGCTGCACACTAAACGGCATACAGTTAATCGAGGTTACGTTTTCAGTTCCGGAGGTCAGGCCAACACTTCCACATAGATCATCCATACCAAGAGACTGATAGTTAAAATGGCTAAGTTAAAAAAGTGTAGCGTTCCTCTATGGCCGTTTTTTTTTTTTTTGCAATGTGCCACTATCGATGTTGACTTCCGATGTACACATCAAATGTGAGTAAATATTTCTCTCAACAACTGAACCGACTGATCATTTCTGTGACAGCAGCCGACTGATTGTGATTTTTTATTTGAACTGCAACAGATAGGTGACCATACACTATAAAAGATTATGTATGGTCCTCTAACCATAACAAATTTGAAAACTCTTCTCGAGGTCGCCATGGCGACTGAACCTCTCAAGCTACGCTCTCGAGGTTCCAAACGTCGCCATGAAACCTCTTGAAGAGTTTACAAACTTGTTACGGATAGAGGACCATACATTATCCTCTATGTTGTGTGCTAGTGGGAGTAAACATTCTGCCAGCAGAACTGAGCAGAGGTCTGAATTATTGCATTCTATCTGTACTAAACATTCCATCTCTTGAATGTTGGCAAGACGGAAAATAAACAAGACAGAGAAAAGGGAGGGAATATTATAAAGAAGAAGAAAGAAAGGTGAGGGAATGGGTAAAAGGGGGTGTGTTGGGTGAAATTAGAGGATTTAAGAACTAATTAAAAATACATGAATTTTGCTGTACATAATATTTAAACCTGAGATGGCATGTCAGTGCAGGGATGTGCTGGGGCTATTTTAAAAAAAAGTCATAAAAATGTTTCTTTTTTGATTTGGTGCATTTCTCCCCCCCCAAAAAAAAATATATCTTGAACCCATTTTATAATCTCAGTAAGACACTCCAGGGTGTACATTGTGGAGGGGGTAATGGCACTTCTCGGGTGGTTGACGTGAAAGCACTCAGCGATGCCTCATGCCACACCCAAGGTGTGACACAATCCAACCACAACACACACCCTGTCATACCTTATTGCTTATTTTTTTTTTTTCTGTTTGTTAGGACAGTCGTCACTCCTGTTAAAAAAACAAAACAAGGAAACACAGAAAATAACCATATGGCTGCCTCTGCCGCAGCAAGATTGATCTCTATAGGGACACTAAATTTATTTATTTATTTAGCTTTTGTTTACCGGGTAAGTACACTAGACAAGTAGTATGCCTATTTTCAGGAACGACCCGGGAGAGCACAAAACATACAGTATACATACGGGACTGTCAATATTAATGTGTTCAATTCTGCAAAGTGAAAAATGAAAATAAAAGCAGGAGTATAAAAAATATTGCTAAGCTCAAAGTAATAACATCGTCTATAAAAAACAGTGTAAGCAATTTGAAGGGATGCAGTAAAGCTCTTGAAGGGACTATTTAATCTATATTTTATGTTTAAATTAATTATAATAAAGTTAATAACTTCTGATTTGTTTTATATGTCTACTGCTTAATCACTAAAGTCTTGTCAGATTTTTTTTTATAGCCATATTATAATTGCAAAATACAGGATAATATATGGGCATCAGTTAACAACAACGCTGTATTCACTTCGAGAGGTTACCATGGCAACTGTGTAAACCTCGAGAGCGAAACTCGAGAGGTTTATGGTTGCCTGGTAACTTCGAGAAGTGAATTCAGCGATGTTGTTAATTGATCCCATACATTGTCTTGTATAGTGTATGGGAATCAGCTGAACATTTCTTAATCGTGGCAGTGATTACCTCGAGCTAGCCTTTCAGCACCGTGCATGTACGGTCCCTATCCCGATGCTGGCCCTCCTGAAGATTTTTAGCTCCTGCAGGGCCCTAGCACCTCTGGCGTACTCCCATTAGTGTGAATGAATGGTGGAAACTTGAGTCCAGGAAGATTCCTACCATTCAAGGGGTATATTACCCTAGGCGACATTAAAGGGAGTTCACATTTACCTCACACAACACAGAATTATCTAAAAGCCCATCAAAGTTTCTGATTTTAGCATTCATATCCCCCAATATCAGAATATCTGTATCATGGAAAGTATACAATAATTCTGAGATAAGCGCCTCAAACTGGAACCAGATGTTTTGATCGTAAAAATTAGAGCCCTTGGGAGGTATATGTGTGTGTATATAAATATATATATATATATATATATACTCCCAGAGTTACTACAAAGGATTACAAGCACGTTTCTAGATGTATGGACAAGTTGGGTGGAGAGAAAGAAAAAATTCCTCACCATAGTAATGTTTCTTCTAATGCAGTCTTGCTATATTCAGACATAATGCAGTTAGCTCCAGCACTCGAACTGCCCCGGAGAGGAAAGACTTAACTCTATGCAGACGCATAGAACATTGAGCTCAAGCTCGGTTTTCAAACCTCTGTCTGTGGTACTTCCCAGTGTAACCGTCAGACTCTTACGAGCACACTAACTAACATACTATAGTATGGAAATTGTTCAACGTATAGCCAAAGGGCAAAAAATTATTTTTAGGTCCAAAAGACTCAAGTCGAGAACCCAAGAAGGAAAGGTAGTGACAATATTTAAGCATAAAACACCAGAAAAAATAACATCCACCCCACCCCAGAGGAAGGGTACAAGGTACACCCCTGAGGTGCAACACTGTACCTGCCAGCCCACTTCCCAAAAAACAGGTTCTGAGAGGGGAGGCGGGGGGTCTGAATACAGCAAGACTCCATTAGAAGAAACAACATTAAAATGGTGAGTAATTTTTTCTTCAAACAACATGAAGTCTTGCTGTATTAAGACATAATGCAGACTACCAAGCAGTTCCCTAAGGAGGAGGGAATGCAGAACCTACTTTGGGAAGAGGCTCTGCAGTACTGCTGTGCCACACCTAGCATCACTCCTAGCCTGGATATCCAGGGAGTAATGCTTGGTAAAAGTATGTACTGTTTTTTCAGGTGGCTGCTTTACAGATCTCTAACAAAGGAATATCTCTAGCCGCAGCTAGACAAGCAGCTATACCCCTAGTCGAATGAGCCCTCAGACATGAAGGGGGCATTCTACCCAACTTGTCATAACAGAATTGTATACAAGAAACAATCCACCTGCCAATAGTTCTTTTAGTGGTAGGCTTACCTTTCTCCATTTCACCATAAGTGAGAAACAATTGAAGACGGTCATTTCTATGTGCCTTAGTATGCTCAATGTAGTAGCTAAGGGCCCTCTTAACATCCAGACTGTGTAACCTTCTTTCACCTGAAGAAGAATGCTCAGTGAAAAACACAGGGACAGATATAGACTGGTTCAGATGAAAATCCGATACCACTTTGGGCAAGAACCTCCTATTGGTTCTTAGGACCACTTTGTCCCTATGGAAGGAGATGAAGTCAGGTTCAATTGACAGAGCCTGTAACTCACTAATCCGCCTGGCAGAAGTAATAGCTACGAGGGAACACAGTTTTCTAGGTCAAGTACTTCAATTCAGATGAAGCCAGAGGTTTAAAGGGTGGCTGCATAAGCTGAGCAATGCAGACATGAAGATCCCAAGGCGGAGTGGGCTCCCTAAAGGGAGGGCTAATGAGAACCAAGCCCTTGAAAAACTTTCTGAAGACAGGATGAGATGCCAGGGAAGAGCCCTTCCCTGCTGAGAGGAATGCAGAGACAGCTGCTAGATGAACCTTCACAGTGGCAGGCCTAAGGCCTGGGCCATTCAGATGAACTAGATAGTCTAAGGTTGTGGAAATGCCTGCAGAATCAGGCAGGATGCCTTTCTGAGAGCACCAAATACTGAACCTTTTCCATTTTGAGTTGTAAGTTTTTCTAGTGGAAGGTTTCCTGGAGACCTTCAGAGTATCCAGAACTCCCTGAGAGAGATGTAGTGCTGCATATTCTAACTCTTCAAGAGCCAGGCCTTGAGATTGAGAGACTGGGGATCGGGGTACCAGATCCGCCCCAGGAGGAGGACAGGAGATTGTATGTCCTGGGCAGAGATGGGGACGTGACACTGACAAGGATAGCAGTAGAGAATACCACAGCTGTCTGGCTCAATCTGGAGCCACTAGTATCACTGTGCAGGGTTGAGTCCTGATCTTGATCAGAACTCTGAAAAGCAGAGGGAAAGGAGGGAAGGCATAGAGAAACCTGCCCTTCCAGTACAAAATGAGAGCATCCTGAGGAACCATCCCCAGAACTGGAGGTCTGCAACAAAACAGAGGAAGTTGATGATTGTCCGGTGCTGCAAAGAGATCTATCTCTGGAGTGCCCCACCTGGAGAACATGACCTTCAGGATGTGAGGATCCAGGGACCATTCGTGATGTCCCTGTGAAATTCTGCTCAGAACATCTGCTAGTACGTTGTCCTTCCCTGGAAGGTGAACTGCTACCAGAGAAGTCTGAAGAGACTAGGCCAGAGACCACAGCTTCATGGCCTCTGTGCACAAGGCCGGGGAATGAGTGCCTCCCTGTTTGTTGATGTACCACATTGTGGTGGTGGTGTCTGTCCTGACTTGGACCACCTTGCCATTGACTGAATCTGAAAAGCTCTGCAGGGCTAGGAAAACTGCCCTGAGTTCCAGAAGATTGATATGAAGGAGAGATTCTTGTGGAGACCAGACCCCTTGAGCTGTCAGGGCTCCCAGGTGGGCTCCCCACCCTAGGAGAGAAGCATCTGTAGTTAGAACTACTGATGGGAATTGAGGGAGAAATGGAACCCCTTGTCTGAGGTTGTCCTGGTCCAGCCACCACTAGAGAGATAGGACCAGAGTCTGAGTCACTGGGAACAGTTTGGTAAGTGAATCCTTCTTTTGAGACCAAAAAGACCTTAGATGAAACTGAATATCCCTCATCTGGAACCTTGCTCCCTGCACCACTGCCGTGGAAGCTGCCATGTGGCTGAGGAGCTGGAGGAACTGTCTTGCTGGGCGTCTTCTGAGGTAAGCCACCACTACTGCAAGGCACTTTATGAACACCCTTGGAGCTGATGTTAGGCCGAATGGCATAGCTCTGGATTGGTAATGGCCTGAAGGCAACTCGAACCAGAGTTATTTTTTGTGGGAGCACCTGACAGGAATATGGAAGTAGGCATCCTTGAGGTCCAGAGATGCTAGCCAATCCCTTGGCCTTAGAGAGGGAAGGATTATTCCCTGAGTTACCATTTTGAATTTGGGCTTTGAAATGTGTTTGTTCAAATACCTTAGGTCTAGGATGGGTCGCCACTCCCCTGTTTTCTTTGGGGTAAGAAAGTACCTGGAGTACAGTCCTTTTCCCCTGTGCTGAGTAGAAACCTTCTCTATAGCTCTGAGGGCTAGAAGAGAGGAAACCGCTGCCTCTAGGGCAATGGTTTCTGAGAGTGATGCAGGTGGAAGAGACTTGGCCCTCTTTTTTGGGAAATTTTTTGAAGCTGAGGGCGAGTCCCTGACTTACTACTTCCATGACCCACTTGTCTGAGGTCACAGAATTCTAGGCCTGGAAGTAGTAAGCCAGCCAGCCTCCTACTGGAAATGGGGAGTCGACCTGGGCTGACATCAGGGTGTCTGCTTGGCAGAAGCCTTAGACAGAGTAGAAGGGAGCAGCTCTGCTCATCCCCCTCCTGCCCCTCCCTCTGAAGAACCCCCTCTGTGGGATGGGAGAGGAGGCCTGGGCTTGGTAAAAAGGCCTTTGAAAGGGCCTGCCCTAGACTGCTGCTTGCAGGTGGCTTGCCTTTCTTTGGCCTGTGTGCACTCACAATAAAGTGGTCCTGTATTCATCTATTTTCTTCATAAGCCTCTGTCTGCTCCCCAAACAGAGTGTTACATACTACAGAAAATCCATAGCCTTAGTCTGGGTATCCTGTGAAAGGCTAGTACATCTGAGCCAAGCATGTCTTCTGAGAGACACAGATGTAGCCATGACTCTAGATGCCACATCATTGGAGTCACAGCACCATGAAATTGCATTCTGGATGCCTCAATTCCATCAGCAGCCACCTCCTCCAGCTCCTTGGCTAGCTGGAGAGAGCCCTATTCAGCCAGTTCCAGAACCGTATCCCATCTGGTTCTGGTGCCTTGGCTGTGGGAAACCATATAAGTAGCCTGCCTGAGTCCCAAAGGGATGCCAAATACTAGTTTCTGGCCATGTTATCCCCTTTCCTGCGGGTCCTTATCCAGCGGGTGTGGAAGCCAAAGAATGTTAGCCCTGTCACCAGGCTGCAGCCTGCACTACCCCAAAGTGGCTGCAATGACTATAAAGGAACTCCATGAATGAGCCTGATAACAAATACCTCCTGTCCATTCTCTCCCACAGGAGGTATTGAATTAGAAGTTTACAAATTTTGTGTTTCTGTTCCCCAGGATTTATGAAGAGGGACAGACAGTCTTTTGGACTCTAGGATGTCCATCATTTCCTAAAATCATGCTCTTCATCCTCCTCTGCAGCTTCAACCAAGGAGGCTACAGGGTTTCTACCACTTCTTGTAGGACAAAAATGTGAAGGAACTCAGAGAGAGCCTGGGAGGAGAGACACCTGAGGGCCTGTCTGGGAAGATGTCAGTTTCAATGGGCACATCAGACCCCTGGTCATCGTCATCATCATCATCATCATTGGGATAGTCTTCATCTCCCTCCCTCCTCATAATAGCGTCTGGATCATAATCCGGAGAAGACAGATCGACCAGACCTGACGCGCCTAATGGCTGATACCGAGTTCAGACAGAACAGTCTAAGAGATTGAACAATGCTAATCGCTTTGGCTATTTCATCCGCACGGTTGGAGAGTGCAATACGGATCAGGACAAGTCAGACTTGCACTTCTTTTGAAAGGAACTGACCCCTTGAGGTCGGTTCTCCCTTACTGAAGGAGGTATAACCTAGGTCAAGTGGCACCTCCTCAGGACCGGACCGCACTAGCAACTGGGCTGACCATCGGATCTATGGACTTCTCTGCCTCCTTTCCTTAACCTCTCAGTCTTTTTGTCTAGAGCCAGATTTAGGAAAGTTTTACAGGTGGCTAACCCCAACAGGTGGTCAAACCCGACAACACAGATGAGGTGGGGACCCAGCCTATAAAGCCTCTACCACCAGTACAGTATTGAATCCCAATGGGAACGGACTCTTCTGGGTTTCTCAGCATGGCCAACCTAACAAATGACCTATTAAAGCTTTCAAGCAGGCAATACAATAACGGTTATTACAAACACGTCAGAACACCAAAAGCCGTAAAAAACAAGTTCATTGAAAGTTGGTCCAGGAACACTCTAATCCAGAATAAAATTAAAAAACAGAATGAGTTCAGGACGGACCGAAAAGAAACGAAGAAGAAAAAATTACTCATCGTAGTAATGTTGTTTCTTCTAATGGAGTCTATTAACTGTGCAGTGATGCAACCTTTGAACTGCCCCAGAAGACAAAAGTTAACTTTCCATGCGGGGCATGGAGCACTGAAACTTGAACTCAGTTGAAGTCTCTGTCTGCTGTTGTTTAAACTCCAATAGTCAGATCTTCTGAGCAATACTTACTAGAGTTCTGTGTGGAAACTGTAAGACTTACACTGGCCAACTGGCAACTAAATTTATCAAAAAAGGATTTTTTGGTTTCAAAGCAAAGACTCAAGTCAAGAAACCCAAAAAACAAAACACAACACACCCAAAATAAAGGAGGGTGAAAAGGGGCACCTCGAAGGTGCCAGCACTGCTCCTGCCCACCCACATCCCAAAAACCAGGTTCTGAGAGGGGAGGCAGAGGGGGAGGTCAGAATACAGCAAGACTCCATTAGAAGAAATAACATTACTAAGGTGAGTAATTTTTTTATCAAACAACATGAAGTCTTGCTGTATTCTGACTATTGCAGACTACCAAGCAGTACCTCCATGGAGGAGGGACAGAACCTACTTTGGGAATAGGCTCTGAAGTACTACTGTGCCAAACTGAGCATCACTCCTAGCCTGGATATCCAGAGAGTAATGCTTGGTGAATGTATGGACTGTTTTCCAGGTGGCTGCTTGATAAATTTCTAAAATAGGAATATCCCTGGCAGCAGCTAGGGAAGCAGCTGTACCTCTAGTAGAGTGAGCCCTCAGGCCTGAAGGTGGGGTTCTACCCAGTTTTTCATAGCAGAATTGTATACAAGAGACAATCCACCTGGCAACAGATCTTTTAGAGGCAGGTTTGCCCTTACCGACCTCTCCATATGTGAGGAACAACTGGAGGGACTCAAACCTGTGACCCTTGGTGAGCTCTATGTAGTAGCTAAGGGCCCTTTTTACATCCAGACTGTGCAACCTCCTCTCTCCAGAGGAGGAATGGTCAGTGAAGAAAACAGGGAGAGACATAGACTGATTAAGGTGGAAATCTGAAACCACCTTAGGCAAAAACTTCCTGTTAGTCCTTAGGACCACTTCATCTCTATGGAAAGAGATAAAATCAGGCTCCACTGACAGGGCTTGCAGTTCACTGATATGCCTGGCAGAGGTAATGGCTACCAAAAACACAGTTTTCCAAGTCAAGTACTTAAGCTCTGCAGAGGACAAAGGCTCAAAGGGTGGTTGCATCAGCTGAGCAATGCAAACATTAAGGTCCCAAGCAGGAGCAGGGTCTCTAAAGGGGGGATTTGTGTGCAGCAATCCGTGAAGAATTTACAAAGACAGGATGGGCCAAAAGGGGGAGGCTTGCCTACTGACAAAAAGGCAGAAACAGCTGCCAGATGCACTTTAAGTGTAGCTGGTCTAAGCTACCAAGCCATTAAGATGAACCATACAGTCCAGGACTCGTAAGCAACCCAGCAGATTCTGAGAAATATGCTTACTAGAGCACCAAATAGTGAACCTTTCTTCCATTTGGAGTTGTAAGTCTTTCTGGTGGAAGGCTTTCAAAGCCTTAAGAATATCAGAACCCTTGAGAGAGAGGTGCAGATCAACAAACTAACTCTGCAAGAGCCAGGCCTTGAGATTGAAGATTTGAGGTTTGGATACAAATCCTTCCCTGAGAGGATGTCAACAGTTTGTAATTCCTGGGAAGAGACAGGGGAAGGTGGACAGCTAAGGACAGCAACAGAGGGTACCAGGGCTGTCTGGCCCAGTCTGGGGCAATCAGAATCACTTTGCATGGTTGAGACCTGATCTTGACTAGCACTTTGAACAAGAGAGGGAAGGGGGGAAGCATACAGGAACTTCCCTTCCCAATTCAGTACCAGAGCATCCAGGGGGACTGAGCCCAAGACTGGGGATCTGCAGCAAAACAGAGGAAGTTGGTGATTGTCTGGGGCTGCAAAAAGATCTATCTGTGGGTTGCCCCATCTGGAGAAGATCACTTCCAACTCTAGGAGATCTAGGGTCCATTCGTGATGGTCTTGAGACATCCTGCTGAGAGCACCTGCTAGGACATTGTCCTTCCCTGGGAGGTGAACTGCTATTAGAGAGGTTTGCAGGAAATAGGCCAGAGACCACAACTTCATTGCTTCTGTGCACAAGGCCATAGACCGAGTGCCTCCTTGCTTGTTGATGTACCACATTGTGGTGGTATTGTCTGTTCTGATCCGGACCACCTTGTTCTGTACAGATTTGGAAAGAGCTTGCAGTACCAGAAACACTGCTCTGAGTTCAAGAGATTGATGTAAAACAGAGATTCTTGGAGGTGACCACAGCCCTGGGTGGTAAGATCCCCAAGTGAGCTCCCTAGCCCAGCAGGGGAGGCATCTGTGGTGGGTATTACTGAATGAGACTGAGTGACAAAGAACTCCTGTCTTAAGTGTCCTGATCCATCACCATTGCAAAGCCTGGATCAGGGTTTGAGTCACTGGGACTAGTTTGGGAGGAATCCTTTCTTTGGGACCAGAAGGCTCTTAAGTGGAACTGAATGTCCCTCATCTGGAATCTGCCCTGGACCACTGCTGTAGAGGCTGCCAGTGGCCCAGGGCTGCAAAGTGCCTTGCTGGTCGAGACACCTGAAGGGTGAATGAAGAGCCAGCTCTATAAGAGTCCTTGCCCTGTCAGGAAGTAAGGCTTTTGCTCTTACTGTATCCAGCTCTGCCCCTATAAAGGTGAGGAGCTGTACTGGCCTAGAACTGACCTTGGAAGGTTGAGAAGGAATCCTAAGGAAGTGAGCACTTCCTGAGTTATTTGACGATATGACTTGACTTGGTCTGGAGACTGATCTACTATGAGCCAGTGGCCCAAGTATGGAAAGATGAGGGTCTTTTCTCCTTAGTGAAGCAACCACTACTGCCAGGCACTTTGTGAATACCCTTGGGGCTGATGTTAGGCCAAAGGGCATTGCTCTGAATTGATAGTGGCCTGAGGGCAACTCGAACCTGAGGTACTTCCCGTGGGAGCACCTGATGGGAATGTGAAAATAGGCATCTTTGAGGTCTAGAGAGGCTAGCCAGTCCCCTGGCCTTAGAGAGGGCAGAATTATTCCCAGAGTCACCATTTTGAATTTTGGTTTTAAAAGGTGCTTGTTCAGATATCTTAGATCCAGGATGGGCCACTATTCTCCTGTCTTTTGGGGGGTTAGAAAGTACATGGAATACAATATTTTGCCCCTGTGTAGGGTAGGAACCATTTCTATGGCTCTGAGAGCCAGAAGGGAAGAAACCTCTGCCTCTAGGGCAAGGGTCTCATGGATTTGCAGGTGGAAAGGATCTGGTTCTCATCTTGGGAAATTTTTTGAAGCTGAGAACCAGTCCCTGACTTACTACTTCCAGGACCCACTTGTCTGATGTTAAAGACTACCAGTCCTGGACAAAGTAAGCCAGCCTTCCCCCTACAGGTACTGGAGAATCGGCCTGGGCAGACCCATCAGGGTGTCTGCTTGGCAGGGGCTATAGGCTGAGGGGTGGAAGCAGGCCTGCTCATTCCCTGTCTGCCTCTCCCTCTGAAGAACCCCGTCTGAGCATAAGCAGAAGAGGAGACCTGGGCTTGGTAAAAAGGCCTTTGAAAGGGCCTGCCCCTACCCCTGGAATGCTGTCTCTGAGGAGTGGCTTGCCTTTCTTTGGCCTTAGCACTCCTATAGGTGGTCCAGTACTCAGCCATCTTCTTCATGTAGTTCTCTGTCTGCTCCCCGAACAGAGAATTACCAATGACAGGGAAATCCATGGCCTTAGCCTGGGTATCCTGTGACAGGCTAGTACATCTGAGCCAAGCCATGACTCTAAATGAAACATCACTGGAGTCCACAGCAGCATGAAATTGCACCTTGGATGCCTCAATCCCATCCGCAGCCACCAGCTCCAGCTTCTTGGCAAGCTGGTCAGGGGCCTCTTTAGCCAGAGCCAGCACAGTGTCCCACCTGGACTTCTGGTATCTAGCTGTGTAGGCCATATAGTTAGCCTGCTTGAGTCCCAAGGAAGCTGCCATGTACTGCTTCTTTGCCATGGCATCAGTCCTCCTGGAGTCCTTATCTGGGGGGTGTGAAGCCAAGGGAATATTTGCCTTATCACGGGCAGTAGCCTGCACTACCCCAACATGGCTGCATTCCTGGGAAAGGAACTCCAAATCCGAGCCTGAAAGGGTATACCTCTTGTCCATTCTTCTGTCCACAGGAGGTATGGAATTAGGAGTCTTTAAAATTTTAAATGTCTGTTTCCCAAAGGATTTATGGAGGGGAATAGACAATCTCCTGGACTCTGGGATGTCCATCATCTCTACAAATCAGGCTCCTCCTGATCCTCTACTGCTTCTTCCATTGGAAGCTGGAGGGTTTCAGCCACTTTCTTGTAAAACATGAAATGGGAAGGGACTCAGAAAGCCTAGGAGGAGAAACACCTGAAGGTCTGTCTGGGGAGATGTCCGGGTCAATAGGCACATCCAGACTTTCATAATCACCATCATCATCATCATTATCCTCATACTCTCCCTCCCCTGGTTCAAAAAATTCTTCTAAAGTATAATCCGGAAGTGGGGGAACCGACCGAACTGAGCCCCTGACAGATGGTGCTGGTTCGGCCGGAACCGAAGTTAGCGACTGAACTATCCTTATCGCTTTGGCTATTTCATCAGCGGTCAGTGAAAGAAGTTGTGGATCCGAACCGGATGATTTTTCCCCTTTTCTTTCTTTTAGCCGGAACCGACTCCTCAGAATCGGTTCTCCTTTTGCCCAAAGAA
This sequence comes from Neoceratodus forsteri, assembly GCA_016271365.2. Classification (NCBI taxonomy): domain Eukaryota; kingdom Metazoa; phylum Chordata; order Ceratodontiformes; family Ceratodontidae; genus Neoceratodus; species Neoceratodus forsteri. The sequence goes on from CM028129.1 coordinate 693,132,851, forward strand.
GTTTCGCCCTGGTCAGAGGGCACTCCTTCTGGTTCGGTCGGAACCGAACTAGGCTGGCCATCTGGGTCAGCGGACTTCTCGGCCTCCCTTTCCCTCAGTCTACCTACTCTCTTATTCAGGGTAGCTTTGGGGAAACTTTTACAAATTTGGCAGTCTGAACTGAGGTGGTCAAACCCCAGACAAAACACACAGGTGGTGTGGGGATCAGCCTTAGCAAAGGCTTCCCCACACACACTACAGTGTTGAAACCCAGTGGGCCCATTTTTTTTCCTTGGGTTTCTCAGAGATGGCTAATCCTATCCACAACTTACCCTTTTTTCGGCAATCTGCCAGGCAAGACACCCCTATCGGTTCCTGATCGTGTTACGGGTCTTGGAAAAAAATGTAATTAAATCCGTTTTTTTTTTAGAACCGATACGGACCGGTTACCACACTCTAATAAATTCAGTCGTTTTTTAACACTAAACCGATCGGTTCAAACCGAACCGATCCAATGTTTACAAGTTCCACACAGAAACTAAATGCAAAACCTATCTAGTACTCACGGTACCACAAACAGAGACTTAACAGACAGGTTCAGTAGCAGAAATTCGGTTGAAACCGAGCGAAAAAAACGACACTTTAACAGACTTTCTTGAACAGAGCAAAGGAGAAGTCTCCAGGGAGACTGTTCAGTGAGGCGGAGTAAAGAATCTGACGGTTGGAGTTTAAACAACAGCAGACAGAGACTTCAACCGAGCTCGAGCTCAGCATTCCATGCCCTGCATGGAAAGTTAACTCTTTGTTCTCTGGGGCAGTTCAAAGGTTGGAGATCACTGCAATAGTCAGAATACAGCAAGACTTCATGTTGTTTGAAAGAACAATTTCCAACTTTTCACAGAAATAAAACACAGTCACTACCTATCTACACACTACCTGTAACGTGAGACAGAGGCTTGAAATCCAGAAACAACAAAAAAATTATCAGGTTTAAACCGAACGCTTTACTTTTACCGAACCGAGCAGAGGAAATCTCCGGAGCGACTTCACTGTTAGGCAGAGTAAAGAATCTGATGGTTACACTGGGAAGTACCACAGACAGAGGTTTGAAAACCGAGCTCGAGCTCAACGTTCTATGCTTCTGCATAGAGTTAACTCTTTCCTCTCCGAGGCAGTTCAAGTGCTGGGGCTAACTGCATTATGTCTGAATACAGCAGGACTTCATGTTGTTTGAATTAGCCAATTTTAAAGTACGAGATCAAGCCCCAAGAAGCCCTTCCAAACTTACTATTTTTAATTCCAGGAGAATTAATTAAGGAACACGTGGATGGGATTGGGCTAGACATGGACGCGGACAGTAGGTGGGAAATTATCAGGAGGAGGTGCAGGATGCTACCAGCACCTGCGCAAGAGTAAGACGAAAATGCGGTAGGGCCCGAAAACCCTGCTGTTGGACCAGGGAAGTTCAGGAGGTGGTGAGGGGAAAGAAGGTGGCCTATAGGCAATCTCAAGTGCTCAGGAGTGAAAGGGACTGAGGGGAGACGCTGATGGCCAGAAGGGCCACTAGGGTGGTGAGGGTGGCTAAGGCAAGGAAGGAGCAGAACCTGGCCAGGAAGTTAGGAGAAGGAACAAGGGTTCTTTAGATACATTGGGAAAAACGAAGGGTGAAGGGCAGATTAGCAGGATTAAAAGCAGGAGGGATGGGCACAAGACCCGGGAGGCAGGCTGAGGTACTAAATGAGTACTTCAGCCTCAGTTTTCACCAAGGAAAATTGGGGCCTGCATCATACATGGAGGAGACGGTGAAACTGATGGGAGGGGACCTTACCGATCGGGCGGGTCTGGGAGGGATGGGGAGCATCACTGGCAGGTGGGGGAAGACAAAGCAGGGGACAAGGTAGCAGAGGTGGAAATCACGGCAGAGAGAGTGAGGGAAGCCCTCAGGTCCCTTAAGACAGAGAAAGCACCAGGCCTGGATAAATTACATCCCAGAGTGCTGAAGGAACTGGAAGATGTCCTGGCGAGGCCCCTGGCGGAGCTCTTCAGCATCTTTCTGAGGACAGAGTGGGTGCCCCAGGACTGGAAGGTGGCGCATATAGTGCCTATCCACAAGGGGGGATCAAGGGAGGTGGCAGGGAACTACAGGCCCATCAGCCTGACATCGTTGGTGGGCAAGGTGATGGAGGGCATTGTCAAGGAGAGACTTGGGAGGGGGGACCTGGAAAAGTTGGGGTGCCTGGACGATAGATAGCATAGATTTGTCCTGGGGAAATCATGTCAGACAAACCTTGTGGAGTTCTATAACTGGGTGACGAGTGCCTTGGACCTGAGTAGACCAGTGGATGTCCTCTTTCTTGACTTCAGCATGGCGTTTGACTCTGTTCCTCACGGGGGCCTGTTGGATAAGCTGGGAGAAATGGGGGTGGGGAACCAGATGATCAGATGGATAGGTAATTGGTTCCAGGACCGGACCCAGAGGGTCATGGTTGGTGGAATAGTCTCATCCCCAAGGAGCGTCATTACTGGGGTCCCTCAGGGATCGATCCTTGGGCCCCTCCTGTTCAACGCCTACGTCTCTGACATAAGGAAGGGTATCAGGAGTGAGATGAGTCTCTTTGCGGATGACTCAAAACTGGGGGCGGTGGTGGATGGGGAGCGTGGCCCTATAGGGGCACTTGGAGGCTCTGGAAAGGTGGTCTAGAAAGTGGAAGCTGAGGTTCAATGCAGGGAAATGCAAGGTACTGCACCTGGGAGCCAGAAACCCGGGCCAAGTGTACACCCGGGGATGCTACAAGTCTTGATGGCTGAGAGGTACCTGGGGGTGGTGGTGGATGTCAAGATGAACAACTCGGGAGACTTGTAGGAGGGCAGTGGCCAAGGCCAACAGGATGCTTGGATGCATCGCTAGGGGGATCACCTCCAGAAGGAGGGAAGTGATACTCCCATTGTATAACTGCTTGGTGAGGCCGCACCTCGAGTACTGCATGCAATTTTGAAGGCCACATTTAAACAGCGACACTGAACTCCTGGAGAGGGTCCAGAGGAGGGCAACCAAAATGATTTGGGGCTTGGGGGATAGGACCTATCGGGAGAGGCTCGAAGAGCTAAATATGTACACATTGGAAGAGAGAAGGGAATGGGGGGACATGATAGAGATCTTCAGGTACATGGAGGGGGTTAATAGGGGAGGAGCAGTCAGGGTGCTCCGAAGGAAGGAGGAGGAGGAGGGGGCAACTAGAGGACATGGGTGGAAGCTGGAGGGGGGTAGATTCAGCGGAGAAAGGAGGAGGTGCTACTTCACTGAGAGGGTGGTGGAGCCATGGAATGTGCTGCCCAGGGGGCTGGTGGAGGCAGAGACGGTGGAGGGGTTCAAGAGGGGTGGGACAGGTACAGGGAAAGGGTTCTGGAAGCAAAAACCAGTGCAGAAAGAATATCTGGGACTGGGAAGGGAAAAGCCGGGGGGGGGGGCAGCAAGGTCAGCTCCCAGGGTGGGGGCTGATCACATGAGCAGACATGAAAGACCGTTAGGCCTATTCTGCTGGCATTTTAGTATGTTAGAATCATAAGACTGGCAACCATTTATTACAAAATTTGTATTATCAGTATGCCAAGACTCTTGTATAATCAGGACATCCACAGTTTTTAGAGTCTTGCCAATCCATATCCAATAATTTTTGTTGGATGCCCGCAATATTCCAAGAGATAATGCAGTGATGAGAATCTTCAGAAAGTAACAGGTTTTCAGTACCAGAACCTATGCCCAGATCATCATTTACATCATGTTGACCGTTGCTGTTTTCCAAGTCAATTATTATATCCAGCAAGGGCTAAATATCTATTTGCTACATGCACATTGTATTCATTAGTACATTCTGTACCATCAATAACTGTTTTTTCATTTGTTTCTAAAGGAAACTCAACCACATACAACCCCATAGCATCCAGAATTTGTTTTTCCACAATATTATTTTACGGTATCTCTATTATTTATCAGTACAGTGTAACCCCGTTTATCCGAACATGCAGGGGGACATCCGAAATATTCAGATAAATGGGGTTTCGGATAAGCGAAAACAACGGAAAATAAAATGCTGCTAACCTAATGTTACATGAACGACATGAATAAAAGTAAAGTACTGCATATACTTATGATTTTATTGAATACAACACATAAAGCATTCAGCAATCATTTGGTTTGGGTTAAAAAAAAGTTATACATTACATGACAGTCCTTAAAGTTTTGTTAGGTAGTCCTGAATCGATCGTTGTTTTTTCTTTTCATTTCTCTGACGCACAGGTTGCAGCCATAAATGAAAATTACGTACCTACCGTATTAATGATCTTTCTGTGTATCTTCACCATTCATCACTGTTGGGGTATCTGCTGCCGGGTCAGGACCTTGCGAAGCCTTTTTTTTTAAAGGTAGGTGGAGTTGGCGTACCATTGGCGCCACCTCGAGGCCACGACTGTGTGGCGCCTGGCTGGTTGCTGGCTGTTGAGACTCACTGCCTGCAAGTTCTGGAGTCGCCAGAGAAAAGAGGAAGAGAGTGGAGGTGGAAAAGATATATGAACCAAAAGGAGAAATAACGACTGAGAGGACAGAGAGAGAGAGAGAGAGTCGGAAACTAAAGGGATTGGGAGGGGCCCCAATCTCTGGAAAGGAAAAGGGAGGTAGGGTGGGTAAAGAATTTAGGAAGTGACGGGAAAAGGTTAGCACATCCCAGACCCTGGTCTGTTTCCAGATTGTATAGGAACTGCAAGGAGTGGCCAAAGGCTTTCTGCCAGAATTCAAGGCACAGAATAGCTGGCAAACACTCCAGACAAGCAGATTGACTATTCTGGGAGAAGGACAGGGCACAAAGAATAAAAACCTTTTTTTTTTTTTTTAAACAAGGAGAAATAGGTTGGACGGGGAGCATGGGGGGAGGAGAGAAAGGAGGGCAACTGACAACTCCCCCCCCACAGGGGTGAAGCCAAGCACTGGAGAAGGAGTGCCCCCATTGCTGTCCACTCTCCCCAGAACATTATCCCCCCTGTATGTCCTGTATTACCCAACTCCTGACAAGAAACGAGAGGGGTAGATGGGCACAGAGGGAGGGAGACCCAGAGACTGAGGCCCCAGGGGGATGGAGGGTGGGATTGTGATGAATGGTGAAGATACACAGAAAGATCATAATTACGGTAGGTATGTCATTTCCACATCTTATCTGTGTCAATCTTCACCATTCATCACTGTTGGGTAAGTACAGCCTGAAGAGGTTTTCTTTTACACCCTAAGGGATAAAATCCCTTAGCCCTCAGTGGGTGACACACTAAGGGGGGGCGGGGACCTTCAGGGCCTGAAGAGGCCCAAGAGTGGGGAGAGTGAGATGGCGTCCCCCAGCAGGGTGAAGGAAGTTGCCCCGACAAGCGCTGTCTCGCTCTACGGGTGAAGAGAAAAGTTCCCTGGTGGGCGGAGTTAATAACCCTAAGCCAGGCCAAGCGTGACAACCAGGAAAGACGCTGCCATGCCGTCCGCCTAGTGCAGATCGCTGTCCCTACGACCCTAGTAGCTACCTCACTGGCATCATAGGATGCCCTCGCTTGGTGCCTTGCTAGCTCCAGGCCACACGCAGAGAGTGCAATGGCTTGTCTGGTTTGCTCCGTATCAGGCAACGAGGCTCGGAGTTGACCTAGCCTGGACCACAAGAATCTGTCATAGGCTGCATAGTGGGCCTGATGTGCAGAAATAGAAAGAAGTAACCGTGGCGAGTAGAAAGTCCTCCTATGCCAGAAGTCAAAATCCAAGAATTCTTGATCTGGGGGCCGGTCACAATGAAGGGTGCGAAGCCCATCAGGAGTATCCAACTGTGTCAATCCAGAATGCGGATGAGGCATGGAACCTGGAGACTGGGGATATCTCTGGCTGAGATCCCTAGGGGCAGGAATTCCAGAGAAGGGCCTCTATCAGGAGCGGAACAACGCCTCTCGAAAGGGAGCAGGCCAGGAGGGCACCACAAGAGTGGCCTCGCCAAAATCGTCTAGAAAGGCGTGCACCAACTGCTCTGGATTGCTAACAGTGGCAGGGGTGAGGTGCAAGTCCTCCAACATCCTCACGAGGAAGCGCTGATACTTAGCGAGATCAGCGGCTGGAGAGATGTGGACAGAAGGTTCCTCTCCCCCAGAAGAGGGGGATGAAGAGCTGGAGGGCACCGGCTGCTCAGAGGGCGGCTGCTCGGGGGGAGGTTGAAAAACCTGACTGTCCATTGCCCTAACGTAAGCTGGGAACCGAGCAGCCACAGCCCTGAACTGCTCCCAGGAGATGGGCCCGCTAGGACCAAGGATGCCTGGGAGCGCAGGAGAATATGGCAGAGGAATGGGGACAGAGCCGTGAAGAGATGTCAGCTGACCTCCGCCTGGGCTAAGGAGCGGACCGGGAGCACCAGCAGAAGAAGGTGCCCCAGAAGACCCCACAGCCGACAGCTGAACAACCATTTCGGTACTGCCTTGGCTGCGCCCGGAAGAATTCCCCCTGTGAGGCGACCGGGGCCGTGCAGGTCCAGAAGGATGGTCCCCTACCTTAAAAGAATGGGGCTCTCTCAAAGTAACCGAGGAGGAAGAGCGGAGATCCGCACTACGGCTTCTTCCAGAGCCCGGGTGGGCCCCTGAAAAAGGCTGCCGTGCAGACCCCATGCCCCTCGACTCCTCGGAGTCCGAAAGAGCCCTCCTCGAAAGGGCCAGCCTAGGTAGCTGACAGCCCTGGGAAACACCCAAAGGAGCTATCCAGGGCACAGTACCCTCCCTTCCCGTAGGTGCTCTGATTGGCCCCAAAGTTGGGCGATCCAGGCACACCACAGGTGGGGGTACCACTGCTGAGGGATCAGTGAACCCACCAAGACCGGGCTGCAGAGCAATGGCGGGCTGCACCACTGCCCGCTGGTCAGCACCCCTGACCCCAGTCTCGGTAGCCACCGACCCCACCTCAGAAGGGGGCTGACTCCAGCTTGTTGAGGATACTACAGGGCTGCCCACTCCAATAGTCAACCCCAAAGAGTCAGACTGTCCGTCTGACTCACAGCCCGACTTCTCCTCCAATGAGATAGAGGCCGAGGCCCTGTGCCAGACCACAGGAGGGCGTCCACTGCTATCTTTGCCAAAGGGGGTGCCAGAAACTAAAACCATGCCTGAGCCAGTGCCAGTGCCCCCTACAGCACCTCGAGCGGAATCCACAGGGGGCACAGCTCTAGCCTGAACAGGAGGTCCAGACTCAGGACCAGCCACGGCGCCATCCAGCCCCACAGCGCTGCGAGCAGCGCCGAGGGCGGAGACGGTGCCGACAATGGCCCCGACGGCACCGTCGGTGCAGAGGACAGTGCCCCGAATGGCACCGAGGGCAGGGGCGGTGCCGACAATGGCGCCAACAGCAGAATCCAATGGCCTCATGGTGCCGAGTCCCGAGGACACGGCGCTGTGCTCAACCTCAGCACCGTGGACGGCACTGCATGGGGGGGCTTACCTGTCCTGGAAGTTTTCTTGCCCTCCGACCGAGACATGACCTACAGAGGAAAAAAAAAACACCAAAAACAGACTCGACGTTGCCAAGAAATAAAATGTATGGAAAGATCTTACCAGCGACGTCAAGTAAGCAACTAGAACCGGCAGGACATGGCACCGGACTGCGGCACAGGAAATAGTGGAGAAAACGAACTGCATAGGCCTCAAATCAGAGCTTGCTTCCCACGAGGTGACCTCTACGGTGGGAGACGAAGAACTGGCAGGCAGGCGGAGTCAACAGCGCCTAACGGCCAATCCTCGAGTGCCACGCAATATGTTGGCCTTGAGGGCAGCACCGATGGTGCGTCGGCTCCACCTACAAAAAAAAAAAAAAAGAGCTCCCGCAGGGTCATGACCTCCGGCTATGTACCCAACAGTGATGAATGGTGAAGACTGACACAGATAACATCGTGACTTACCAGATAAGTCAAACTAGACTTAAATCTACTGAAATTTACTTCAGGAAAAAGTAACAGATATCGGTTCCCTCCCAGTTGCGAGGAACCGAAAAGGAACCAAAAATTCACCCAATAAACACTAAATCTAGACTAAGTCTACCTGTGAACCAAGGACAGTGCTTCAAAAATTGAAAGAAATCAATCAAAATCTTTATTTAACCAGGCGAACACCATTGAGCAATGCTCATTTTCGAGGTGGACCTGGGGGGAAAGGGTACAACAATACATATAATACACACAATTTGAATGATTATAGTACAAGCAATATCAGTGTACAGCATGTGCAGAACAGGCATAAGCAAGAGTATGGCTAAGTCGGACAGATTCAGCTAATAACAATTATGCACATACAGACCATTGTAGTAGCATACTCAATACTGGAGCTGGCTACGAGAAGGGAAAGGAGGAGGACAAGGCAAGAATAGGGAAAGAGTGAGGGAGAGAGAGAGGGAAGGCCAGGGGGAGCTGGACTGGCAACTAAAAGGGGCCATGGCAAACTAGCGGACTCCAGGTGGTTGAGGGAATCCATGAACAGGAGTAACAGGCACAGGATTCTGTAAAACAGTGAGAGTATAGTGCTTTGAAGGATGCCAAACTGACGGCAAGCTTTACTTTTAGGGTTTTTTGCAGTTAATTCCACAATTAAGGTAGCTCGCAACTAACAGCAGCATAGCCAAAGCTAGACCTGGCTTTGTAAACCTTCAAAAGGAGGTAGGAGGCGCTTCTCAGAGCATACCTATTAGAAGTGCAAGATGGTAGGCAGTCAGAGATATAGTTAGGCAATTTATTTAAGAAGACTTTGTAAGTCCACAAGGCAGCATTTCTTTGGCGCCTGAAACTAAGGGAGGACCTACCCACCTGCCTTGTACAACAGACAGTGATGAGTGGAGTAAGGGAGATCTGTTATAAACCTTAGAGTTCTGTGAAAATGAATATCTAATTTAGAAAGAGCACCAGCAGGACCTTGGTTATACAGGAAGTCAGCGTAATCCAAGGAGGAGAAATAAACAGTACTTTTGAAAACTGATAAAATAAAATTTCTTCTTGCAAGTAAAGGAGAGCTCTCCAGAGACGTCTTATTGAGGCAAGTGGAGTAAAGAATCTGACGGTTGCAGAAAGTGCAGCCAGGAACGCTGGTTTGAAAACTGAGCTTGAGCCTAACATTCCATTATTTGCATAGGTTCTATTAGCCATTTCAGCCCCGGGGAAGTCCTATGGTGAGACCATACTGCATTTGTCAGAATACAGTAAGATTTCTTAGGGTTTGAAAAATTGGGTTTCTTTGTATAAAATGGTAAGAGAAATCTTGGAGAAACCTAGCAGAATCCAGTCACGTGCCCATGTTATTATTCCAGTATAACCATAAAGGTCTGTTAAATATAAATGTCTTTCCTTTATAGCTTCTGGGTTTTTATTCAGCTTTGCGTGATGCTGCCAGGGTTATATAAGGAATAATCCATGGTTGGCTCAGGTGTGTGGTAATACTGCAATAAATGAATGCCCTGGGCGGGTTGTGAGGCATGAAGTGCAGCCGAGAGCACTTCAACCACCCATTAAGTGAAGTTGTTGCAATACTGATGTACACTCACAGTGGATTATTACAGTTTTAGCAAAAGGGTAGGTAAAGCCTGCTTTCTGATTGGTGTAGTTGGTTCCAAAGCAGTGCAGTTCAGGAACAGTAACCGCACTGTTAAACCTACCTCAATTTTTTTTCACAGTAGACCCATTTCATAAGCGCAACAAAACACTTCAGGGTGTGGATTACTAATCCCGAACTGCACAAACAGGTAGTTGAAGGCACTCAGCGCAAGCAAACCGTGCCTCACAATGCACCTGGACATGCGTTTCAGGAATAGTAACCCAGACCCCGTTGTGTCTTATTGCTTACATAACATTTGTAATAAGGGCAAAAGTGTTATGATACTACATAAACACATTCCCTGTTGCGTTTCATCACATACAATATTGCTTGCTGTATACAAAATACATTCTCTCCAACTGAAAATAAAGGTCACAGACTGCACAGTAGTGGTACTTTAAGAAATACAATTACTTCAGTACAGTATTCAGGAATATCAGAATTTTATGAACTTACCATTTTGCCTATCATCATGACATAGGGTCCAGCATGTTGATTTACTGCTAGAAAATCCAGGAGACGAACATACCAAAATATGATATTGAGACAGTATGTTAACCTTCCAGCAGTGCGCACCTCCTCGTCGGAGACAAATCTCAGTCCCAACCCAACAAAAAAGGTGACAATGGCAAATGTATCACTGATGTTGAAGTAGTCACTAAACCACACCTTAATCTTCTGATTTATCTTCCCAGCTTCTGACATAAAGATCTACAGAAAAGAAATATATGTATTCATATAACTAAATATTAACTATCCGGTGTTTTGTGTAATACCAAGCTAAAAGCAATCAGCTGTAAAATTACCAGTTGAGCGATAATAGGAAACAATTTAAAATACTATAGTTGTACATTCAAACAAGTACATGCTTCTTTCTGTCAATGAGATTTTTAACATGCTTTGCATCATTCTAGCTTTTAAAAAAGGATTGTATCCCTTTTTTTACTGCTAAAAAGTATGTTTTGAATTTTGGCCCCTTTTTTTAACTTTCCTCTTTATCTCCACTTATGGGGACTGCTGGGCATTCAGTCCAGATCTGATTTTTGTTATAATACTGTTTTCTCTGGTTTTCTGACCCAGGATGATGCCCTCTGCCCTCCTACAGCTTTTTTTTTGGTTCCAGCCTCCTCCCCATTAGGGGATCGGTCCCTGCCCTGCATGCTGCCCCCCCCCATGCCTACTCCCCAGGGTGAGGCCGCCGGGAAGGCGGCCCTTCCCCAAGGACAATGGTCCCTGTCTTACCCCTCAAGGAGGGTTCATGGGAGAGGGATCCCCCGGAGCAGACACGGATTGCAGCAATAGTGGCAGCAGGCAGGGCGTCAAAGACGGGGGACGGATTTTGTGGCTGCTGTGGAAATTTCTGGGGGGCAGGGACTTACAGTGACAGCCAGTGTCCACCCTGCCCTCTTACGTGATGCAGTGGCAGTACACCAAGCCTCTGTCAGAGATCCACAGAGTGCTGAACACTCTCTCCCCCCCCCCCAAGAGAAGGACAGCAGTCCCTGGGACACTCAATCCTTCTCCCCCCTGGCCGGCTATCTGACTCCCGAGTCCGTCTCTGAACCTGGGATGCCAGCACCACAAGCGGAGGCCACGCCACTGTGCTGGTGGGCCAGCTCCTTCCTACAGCTTTTCTCTACAGTTGGGAACTATCTGCCTCTTTCAGGATCCAAAGAATAAGGCAGGAAAGAAATGGAGCAATACTGGCAAACAATTCCAACATGGGGAAACTTTCAGTGTTTTTCCACCATGTCCCATGTGCTTTCACTGTAAGCAAACAAAAGCGTGCACACAAAGAAAGGCTTGTTAAATTAATTTTAAGTACCTGTAAGTGCAAATGCTGAACCTGGACAGCAGTGGTGCAAGTAGATGCTAACACAAAACAACCTACGTGCGCATTCGGCATTAGGACACCGTAATCAGGGGGTCAACTGACTTTTTTTTTTAAGTAAGATCAGACCCACCATCAGCTCAACGAGAGCCATCACACAATGTCAAATCTTGGTCAGGAAGGACAAGATGTCATGTGGTCACCCACAATGACCAACGCCATTCCATGAAGGTGCCACAACAGCAGGACAAGCTTCATCCTCCCATTGGAGCCTTCAGAGTGCATGCAGGACTTCACTTCCTGATAAGGCAAGGCAAATTTTATTTTTTAGGCACCAAATCCCGGAGGCTCTGGACGCCATACAGATACAAAATACCAAAGCAATAAAAGCATGTGTATAAGCTTAATAAATAGAAATAACTAAAAAAATAAATAAAAACAGCAGGCTTAAAACAGGAAAGGCAAATGCCAGCAAAACCGATAGCCAAAACTAGGACTGTTATTAAATGGCTAGGTCAGGGAATACTTGATTAAACAAGTGGGTATTAAGGCAGACTTTGAATGCCTCAACTGAAGGGGCCTACGTAACAGCTGGAGGAAGCGAATTTCACAGGACGGGGCCGGTGACACTAAAAGCTCTGTTGCTGGCTGCTTTTAACCTCGTCCTGGGAATCACGTAGAGGCCCCTAGAGAAGAAGCGAAGCAAGTGGACAGGTGCAGCAGGTGTTAGAAGGTCAGTCACATAACTAGGGCCAAGTCCATGTAGGGCCTTAAAGGTGAGCAAGTCCACCTTGAAGAGAACCCTCCATCTGACTGGCACCCAGGGCAGTTCACGCAAAATCCGGGTGATATGCCTGTATTTAGACTGTCTAGTTAACAGCCTAGTGGCAATGTTCTGCACTAGCTGCTGCCGGCGCAGGGCCCCACACAGAGACCCCGAAGTAGAGCGTATTACAGTAATCCAGCCTGTACATCGCAAAGGCATGTACTAAAGTGGGGAGGTCCTCAGTCGGAACTAGGGCTTTGATCCTAGCGATATTCCTCAGATGGTAAAAACTGGTTCAGACAACGGACAATGCCTGAAATTCAAGTGTCAGCCAGTCATCAAAAATAACACCCAGATGACGCACCCTAGAAGAGACCTTCAACGGTGTAGGGCCCAGGAATAACCCTGTTGCCACACCAGAGGCCAACCTATCATGCGTTCTGTTCGACTCCACCACCAGTACCTCTGTCTTATCAGGATTCAGTCGCAACCAGCTTGAGGCAATTCAGTCATTTATCTCGGCGAGGCAATTATTTAGCACTTCCACTGTGGTGGATGTCCCAGGGGCAAAGGAAAGATGCAACTTGGTATCATCTGCACAGCAATGAAAATCCAAGTTGTTCTTCCTAATGAGCTCACCCAGGGGCAGCATGTACATGGCGAACAACACTGGCCAGGAGGCTTGGGGAGGAGGAGGAGAAATTCCCCATCACCACCCGTTGCCTCCTATTTGTGAGGTAGGACTCAAACCAGCAGATGACAGTGCCGGCAAGTCCACAATACTTTCTCAGGCGATCGAGTAACACACAATGGTCCACCGTGTCAAAGGCTGAGGAGAATGAGAATTAGAAATATAGAATTTGATGGCAGATAAGGACCACTGAGTCCACCTAGTCTGCCCTAATTGACCCTTCTACTCAATCCCTACCCTGCGGAGGTCATTGTGCACCTGAAGTAACGCAGTTTCCGTGCTATGCCTCGCATGAAACCCAGACTGGAGGGGCTCGTATAGATCAAAGGTCACAAGGTACTCCTCAAGCTGTTGCGCCACAATCTTCTCAACAACCTTTCCTAGAAAAAGAAGGTTGGAGATAGGTCGGTATTTCACCCTGACGTCAGGGTCCAAGGATGGTTTCTTCAGAAGGGGTCTCACCAGTGCCTCTTTCAAGGAATCTGGGAAACCCCCCCCTGATAAAGAGCACCCAACAATCAAGGCGAACACCAGTCCATGTCAATGGAGTCGACACATACCACCAAGAAACACGTCGGCACTGGGTCCAGTTCACAATATGTGTGCTTCAGATTGGAAGCAACCTCAATGACCTCGGCCACCTCCACTGGTTTGAACCCGCCCCAGACAAGCGGAGTGTCCCCTGACGACCAAGGCGATCACTGTCGGCCATATTCTGGCTTGCTGGCAGAATTCCTTTCTGGACGGTGCACACCCTGTCAGAGAAGAAATTAGAAAACTCCTCGCATAGGGTAACGGAAAAGGCTTTCTTCGGTGGTAGACAGACTGGATATAATAGTCTGTCCACAGTCCAAAGGAACATGGTTGGTCGATTCTTCCCCTGCAGCAATCTCCATGGACCGGAACTCTGCCTTCATACGGTTGATTGCCCCCTGGTACTCACTACAGTGGGCACACAGGGCCAGTCTGTCCTCCTCCAGCCCGGTCTTACGCCAGCAGCGCTCTAACGTCTGACCCACAACCTTCATCGCCTTGAGCTCCCCGTCAAACCATGAGGGTCTCAAGTGAGAGGATCTGGGTCGTACATGGACCGGTGCGAGGGTATCATGCGTGGCAGACATCGCCTTGTTATAGGTGGCAACTGCCACACCTGGTCCCCTTGTTGCCTAAACAATCTTAGGTTGTTAAGAGTAAATAATACTACTACTAACAATACCGATTCTTGTGCCTTCAGAGTCTGCCAAGAAAGATTCGTAAACAAGCAGGGAGTACTAATAAAGGTTTATTATACTACTTACGTCATGCATGTGACAGAGAAAATCACAAGGGAGATGGGTTTCTCACCACTCTCCTGAATAATGTACATAATCTCCAGAATTTGAAGGATCTCAGGTGCTCCAAGATCTCGTTCTCTCAAAAAGTTCAAGTTCAAAAGTTCAAAGATATTTTATTTAGTGTATAAAACAAAATTTGTTGCACTCAAAAGAGAAAAAAAAAATTCATATCGTTGTGCATACACAATATACAATAATAGAGCTAACATTCATACATAATTTAATAAAACTCCATAAATGCTCCAAGATCTCATTCTCTCCATGTGGAGCTATGATACACAAAGCTATATACTACAGATAACAGTATAGCAACAGAGATTACCTCATAGTTATGGATATGAAAAACATTATGCATCGGATAATGACTTAGGAGACAGAATTACTAATGAGTATAATGTGAGTCAAAGAACATGCTTCCATTTGCTTGAAGCTTGGACAAAAGAAATGCTGACGGGTTCAAATAACACGTGGCATTTCTTGCCTGTGTATAATATAAGACATAACAAAGGTTTTCTGCCTGTCAGCTTGCTTGCTTAGACAAAGAGAAGTGCTGACTGGCCACTACTACATATGGTTATATGAGAATACATATATATATGTGTATAAAGCAATCATTGATTATCCCTCAGAGTCATCATATCAGCAATTAGGTCGATTATATATGGAATATATATAAAAGACAAACATAATGCATTACAGTGAGGTATAATAATCATGCATAATCTAATCCTATAAAGGATGTAAACATTGGCATATATGAGCAGCAAAGCACATTCCTGGCACTCATGCTTATATGATGGGTGCCTAAATCTACATGTTAGTGCAAAATAGCAGTATGACAGTATAACAGACCAGGAATACAAGTAAGGTGTATGTGGGATGATAGGGGGCATAACCCAGGTGCAACAGTCCCCTCTTTGTTGCCCTAATTGCAAAACTGGCAACACAATGAAAAGACGACGGTTAGGCACCATTCGTGTACAGACCTGAGACTGACAGAATAATTTTAACTGGTCACGTGGTGTTTCAGGGTTTTCTTTAAACAACAGAATGTAATTATAAGGGACAATGTTAGTAAATCTAATATTACTATAAACATTTGGAATAAAACTTCAGAATAGGGTTTTTCAATATCAAAACAAGCAGTAAATGAAAATTATGTACCTACCGTAATTCTTGATCTTTCTGTATATCTTCATCATTCATCACATTTGGGTATGAAGGAATTGAATATGTACTCCCTGGAGGAGAGGAGGGAGGAGAGAGGGGACATGATAGAGACATACAAGTAACTTACAGGGAGGAACAGGATGCAAGAATACACTATTTTTAAGCGAAAAAGCTGTTCCAGGACTAGAGAGCATGGGATGAAGTTGGAGGGAGGACGATTCGAGGAAATGTGAGGAAGAATTTCTTCACAGAACGGGTGGTGGACAAGTGGAACACCCTGCCTGAGGAAGTGGTGGGGGCTGAAACAATCACGGGATTTAAGAATGCATGGGATAGACATAAAGGAATTCTGGAGGTCAGGGGTAAGGGGCAACAGAGTTCTATGAAAACATAAACTGAAGTTACAAACTCAAATGGGCAGACTAGGTGGGCCATAGGCCCTTATCTGCCGACACTGTCTATGTATCTATGTATGTGGCCAGAGTTCACAATCCCGTGGGAGATTTTTTAATTTTTGGGATGGGCGGAGTCGACACACCAACAGCACCGGCGAGGCGGCGCTACTGCATGTGGCTTATAGGTTGGCCGTTAGGTGTTGTTGACCCCTCCCTCCCACCAGTTCTGAGTCACGGTAGAGTAAGAAAGGGTTGGGGAAGGGGAGACAAGGAAGTCCAAGGGACAGACAAAGGAAAAGATATATGAACTAAAAGGAGAAATAAATGACGGAGAGGACAGACAGGAGATGGAGAAAAACTAAGAGGATTGGAAAAGGGCCCCAATCTCTGGAATCAGAAAAGGAAAGGGAAGGAGGGAAGGAAACAAGAAGTGGGAGGGGAGAGGACATACCCCGGACTCACAAACTGTTCCCAAACTGAGTTTAAGAACTGCAAAGGAGTAGCCTGAAGGCTATACTGCCAGAATTCAAGGCACAGAATTACTGGCAACTAGCTCCAGCAGAAGCAGTAGAGGCTATCATATGACAGAAGGGGACAGGAATTCAGGGTTGTCCTCCCCCAAAACTAAATAATTGGAATAGACGAGGAAAACAAATCTCCCTAATTAAAAACTGAGGGATGAGTCCCTAAGGACAAGGATGGAGAAAGATAGAGGGGAGGGAGAGAGAGAGAGAGGACAGCCACCAAATCTCACCCAAAGGGGTGGAGTGAAGGCAAGGCACTGAGGAGGGGGCCCCCCTCCCCGATCCCTCTCCCCCCACACCAGAAAGTGAAGGAAACCCCCCTTTGTGCCCCGCTCCTGACCAATGGAAAGGAAAGGAAGGGAAGGGGAGCACACAGAGGGAGGGGGACCCAGAGACTGAGGCCCCAGGGGAATGGAGGGTACGATTTGTGATGAATGATGGATACACAGAAAGATCAAGAATTACGGTAGGTACGAAATTTTTCATATCTTATCTGTGTTAATCTTGATCATTCATCACATTTGGGTGAGTACCGAGCCCCCTCGAAGGGGGCCCTAGACCCTAAAAGACTAAGTCCCTTAGCTCCCAGGGAGGGAAACAGTGACAGGGAGAACCTTTACGGGCCTGGTGAGGCCTGAGACTGGGAAGAGTGAGGCGGGGACCCCCCCCCCGGAGGGGGCAGGAGGTTGCCCCGACAGATGCCGCCTCACTGTACGGGAGAGAAAGGTAGGCTTTCCGGTAAGTGGAGGAAAGCACTCTACGCCGGGCCAAGGGTGACAACTGGGAAAGATGTAACCATGCCGTCCTCCTAGTGCAGATCGCTGTCCCTACGTAACCTGAAGCTACCTCTGGCATTGTAAGATGCCCTCGCTTGCTGCCTTGCTAGCTCCAGGCCACATGCAGAGTGCGCAATGGCTTGTCTGGTTACCTCCAAATCAGGCAAGGAGACTAGGAGTTGACCTAGCCTGGACCACAAGAACCTATCATAGGAAGCACAGTGGGCCTGATGAGCAGAAATCGAAAGTAACAACTGTGCCGAGTAGAAGGTCCTCCTCCCCCAGAAGTTAAAATCCGCGGAATCTTGATCTGAGGACCGGTCATGGTGGATGGCGTGAAGCCCATCGGGAGTGTCCAGCTGCGTCTATCCTGACTGAGGATGAGGCATACAAACGGGAGACTTCGGGGGGGGGGCACACTACCTCTGACTCAGATCCCTAGGCGCTGGGACTCCGGAAAAGGGTCTTTGCCAGAACCACAAAGATGCCTCCTGGAAAGGAGCAGGCCAGGCGGGCACCACAAGGGTGGCCGCACTGAAGTCGTGTAAGAAGGCACACGCAGAATGCTCCGGATTATGCTGAGTGGCTTGGGTGACACACAGCTCTTCCATCATCCTCGCAAGGAAATGCTGATACTCAGCGAGATCAGCAGCAGGTGAGATGTGGACAGAGGGCTCCTCACCCCCAGAAGAGGAGGAGGAGGATGAGGAAGTGGAAGACCTTGGAGATCCAGAGGTTGGCTGCTCAGGGGCAGGGTGGAACACCCACTCGTCCATGGCCCTGACATAAGTAGGGAAGTGAGCAGCTGCACCCCTGAATTGTTCCCAGGATAGAGGTCCCATAGGACCATGAATGCCTGGGAGAGCAGGAGATGGTGACAGAGGAATGGCGGCTAAGTCCACAACAGAAGGGGACCATTCTCTGTCCGGGTAAGAGAGCGCACCAGAAGCCTCAAGGGAAGGAGGAACTCCGGAAAGCCCAACAACCGACAGCTGACCAACCATGCTGGAACTGCCTAGGCCTTGCCCTGAAGAATCCCCCCTGTGAGGTGACTGGGACCATGCAAACCCAGGACGACAGTCCCTTCCCTCAAAAGACCAGGGCCCCTCTCGAGGAGACTGAGAAGGAAGGGTGGGGGTCCATGCTGTGACTCCTTCCCGAACCCAGGTGGGTCCCAGAAGAAAAAATTACTCACCTTAGTAATGTTGTTTCTTCTAATGGAGTCTTGCTATATTATGACATATGCAGTGAGTCCCAACCTTCAAACTGCTCCGGAGGTGAAAGAGTTAACTTTCCATGCCAGGCATGGAACGCTGAGCTCGAGCTCGGTTGAAACTCTATCTGTTGTTCTTCAAACTCAAACCGTCAGATCTTTACGAGCTAAACTCACAGAGGTCCTGTGTGGAAGCTGTAAACCTACACTAGCCAACTGGCTACTAAACATAAGAACACATTTTTTTGGTCCCAAAACAAAGACTCAAGTCAGGAGACCCAAAAAATGAAAAACACAACACCAAGCACCCCAAGAAAGGAGGGGTGAAACAACAAGGTGGGCATCTACTAAGTGCCAACACTGCAATGCCACCCACATCCCAAAACAAAGGTTCTGAGAGGGGCAGGCGGGGAAGAGGTCATAAAAGTATTCTTTTTCTCGGTTTTTGACCGAATTTAAACCGCAACCGGTCGGTTCAAGCTCTGTCTGTGGTATTTGTGAGTACTAGATAGGTTTACATTATTTCTATTCTGTGTGGAACTTGTAAACGGTTTATCAGTTCAGTTTGAACCGATCAGGTTGTTTAAAGTATCTTAATCTGTGATTTAGAGTGTGGTTACCAGTTCTTACTGGTTCTAAAAAAAACGATTTTATTACGTTTTTTTCCACGACCCATAACACGGTTGGGAACCGATAAGAGGTCTTGCCTGGCGGATTGCCATAAGCAGGTAAGTTTAGTTAGGACTGGCACTAGGTCTAGAAACCAAAAGAAAACCCGGGTCCACTGGGTTTCAACACTGCAGTGTGTGTGGAGAAGTCTTTGCCAAGGCTGACCCCCACACCACCTGTGTTTATTGTCTGGGTTGACCACCTCAATACAGACTGCCAGATTTGTAAATTTCCTGCAACTACCCTGGAAAAGAGAGTTGGTAGGCTCAGGAAAGGAGGCCAAGAAGTCCGCTGAACGGATGACAGCCCGGTTCGGTTCCAACCGAACTGGAGGGAGTGCCCTCTGACCAGGGCGAGACTTCCTCGGCCAAAAGGAGAACTGACTCTGAGAAGTCGGTTCCAGCAAAAAGGACTAGGAAATCAGCTGGTGTGGAGCCAAAACTTTCCTCTCCAACAGCCTAAAGAAATAAGCGATTAAAATTGTCCAGTCGCTTTCCCGGTTCGACCGAACCGGCACCTTCAGGTGAGCGCCCAGTTCGGCCGGTTCCACCAGTTCAAGATTATGATTTAGAGGAATATTATGAACCGGAGGAGGGGGAAGAGGAGTATGAGGAGAGTGAATGTGGATTTGAAAGTCTGGACCAAGGGCTGATTCAGGTGGAATTCTGAGACAACCTTGGGGAGAAACTTAGTGTGGGTCCTAAAAAACACTTTGTCTTGGTGAAATACAGTATATGGAGGGTCTGTGACCAAAGCATGTATTTCAGACACTCTGCGAGCAGAAGTGATGGCTACAAGGAAGGCGGTCTTCCAAGTCAGAAATTTCAGCTCACAAGTAGCTAGGGGCTCGAAAGCAGCTACCGGTCATCAGACTGGTGGCCTAGTATGCAGAATGCTCTTAAGAAACCTCTTGACCACAGGTAGCTAAGCCAGTGATACAGAGTGCACAGGCTCACGGTACACTGAGATCTCGCAAAGGAAAACCTTCACGGTTGGGTATTGCAGGCCTGTGTTTGAGAGATCCAGAAGACACTCTAGGACCTTGTTTGGTGGGCAGGAAAAAGGATTCCAGGAGTATTTTGCACACCAGATGGTGAACGCTTAAACTTAGCCATGTAAGTTTTTCGAGTAGCTGGCTTGCATGCAGCTAACAGAATATCTGAGACCCTACGTGAAACGTTAAACCTGTTCACCTCTACCTCTTAACGAGCCAGGCATGGGCGTGGAGGGACTTCAGGTAGGGACGGACCACAGGGCCCTGGGTCAGAAGGTTCATAAGAAGTGGAAGCTGTTTTGGAGAAGTTTCTGATAATCTGTTGATTAATGGAAACCAGATCTGATGAGGCTAGAATGTGGAGATGAGGATCATTCTGCCCCCTTGCGTCTCTAGTTTGATCAGCACTCTCTGAACTAGGGGAAGAGGAGGAAATGCGTACAGAAAGCGTCTTGTCTATCGCAGTCTGAATGCATCCTGACCAAAAACGCAAGGTCCTGGATTTCTGAAGTACAAGAGAGGCAGTTTTACGTTGCGTGGGGAAGCAAAACAGTCCAGGTCTGGAGATCCCCACTCTTCGAAGAGTGATTGCACGATGTTTGTGTCGAGAGATCACTCGTCAGGGTCTGTCTCCGTTCTGCTGAGACGATCCGCCAGACTGTTCTGTACTCACGGCAGGTAGACCACCTGGATCAGTGTTGTGTGCTCCAGGCACCATTCCCACACTCTCATCACTTCTCTGCATACGGGGTAAGAGTGTGCTCCGCCCTGCTTGTTGATGTAGTACATCATTGCTTTGTTGTCTGTTTGAAGGAGAATGATCTTGTGACAGAGTATGTCCTTCAAGGTTCAGACTGAGTACAGGATGGCTCCCATATCTAGAATATTTATGTGAAGCTGAGACCTGTCCCGACTCCCATCGACCTTTGGTGTGGAGATCCTGGCAGTGAGCTCCCCATCCCAGTAGGGATGCATTCGTGGTGATGGAGGTCTGGGATTCTAGAGAGGCAAAGAGTTAACCTTCCAGAAGGTTGTCCTCCTGAGTCCACCAGGTGAGTGACCATTTCAGAGGTTCCGTCAACTTGAGGTAGGAGGACTGTGGGGCACGTGGTCGGTGACCACTGAGTGATGAGCATCCACTGAGTAGTCCTCATGTGAAGATGAGCCAGAGGCACAGTGAACACTGAGAATGCCATGAGGCCGGTTCGTCAGCGCAGCGGCTGGATTTCTGCTTGCGACGCCGGCGTTCGGGAACGGACTTGGGTGGCTGGAGAGTCGGCAGGGAAAAGGTTGGAGCGTCCGTAGACAGCTACTTCTCCGGGGGAGGAGGATGGGGATGTCAGCGGTACCTGCTGGCCCTAAGCGGAGGCGGAGCATGGCAGAGTCAGGGCTCTAATTTCGGGGGGTGACGGACGTCGGCGTTAGCCTTGACGTCAGGTACATCACTCTCCAAGGGAGAAAACCAGAAAAAAGGCTCCCTGGCTAGCCAGATGACGGCTCTCCGGTCTCCTCACTGCCATCATGGCACCATGATTTCCCACCTCAGCAACACCTGGAGCCAATGTCGTAGTGTGCTGGATGACCCCCACCGGTGCCTTCCCTCTTGGAGGAGGGGGACCTACCCGGCGAAGGGTTACGCCAGGCTACCTCCAGGGGGTTGCGATCTGAGGTAGGGGTAGGTCGTGGGGATGGCGGACAGACGAGATAGGACCTTGAGGACCCAAAGCAGGTGCTGGCCGGGTGGAGCAGAGAAGTAAAAAAAAAAGAGAGAAAATGCCATGAGACCCAGCATCCGCTGCATCGAGAGAGCTCGAACAGAGTCGTTCTCTCTGACGAAGTGGGCCATCTGAAGGATGTCATTCCTTCTGTACTCCAGAAAAAAGGCTTTTGCACTGGAGGGCTCCAGAAGGGCTCCAATGAACACCACTCCTGCATATTGATGGGATCTACGCCGGAGGCCCTAGGACCCAGCGGGAGCAAACTTTTTGCAGGAGGTCGGTGCCAGAGATGGAGCTACGAGGAGGTGTCGCGAGGCCTCGGCCTGCAAGGGCAATGACTATCTCAAGGCCGACTTCCAACCTCCTCAGTACCTTTTTCCCGAGGAGGTGCAGCGAACTAACCTTGAAGGATAGCCTAACAAAAAACAGACATAAGATAGTCCGGAAGACCCATATGGGAAGGGTCAAAGAAAGAAGTCTTCACTGCCTAAAGATTGAGGGAGTGAAGACCAACAACAGAGGTGAGCTCAGGGGATGGTGGGTGGGCGTGTGAATGAGTGGTGGAGACTACGTCCAAGAAGATCAAGAATTACGGTAGGTAATGAATTTCCATATCTTCCTGGACATAGAGTCTCCACCACTCATTCACACTGATGGGAGAGTACTGAGCTAATAATCCCCCGAGAGGGCGGCAGGAGAGACCAACAGTTCACAAATTTAGGACAGAAGTCCATTAAGGATGGCTCTGCCAAATGAAAGATGTCGCCTGGCATGGACATCCAGGGCATAGTGCTTGACGAAAGTATGCACTGAGCTCCAGGTAGCCGCACTGCAAATATCTGCAATGGACACGTTGCGGATCTCCACCAGGGATGCCACGACTGCTCTAGCAGAGTGAGAATACATTCTGCCCTCCAGCTTAACCTGCGCCATGGAAGGCATGCCACCAGCCATGATGAGATGCATCTGATAGCAACAGGTTGACCCAGCCGAGTCTCGCTGAAGGAAACAAACAGTTGTTGAGCTTTCCGAATTTCTTTTGTTCTATCTAAATAGAAAAGCAGAGCTCTTTTGACATCCAAAGAAAGAAAGGTACGCTCTCCTTCATTCTGGAAGTTCACAAAGTAAGTCGGTAGGACCAGAGGTTGGTTTAGATGGAATTCTGAAACAACCTTAGGGAGACACTTAGGATGTGTCCTAAGAACTACTTTGTCCTTATGAAACACAGTATACGGAGGGTCTGT
The DNA here is from genome assembly GCA_016271365.2 of Neoceratodus forsteri. Lineage (NCBI taxonomy): Eukaryota > Metazoa > Chordata > Ceratodontiformes > Ceratodontidae > Neoceratodus > Neoceratodus forsteri. The sequence continues at coordinate 693,155,785 of CM028129.1, forward strand.
GACCAAGGCATGTATTTCAGAGACCCTACAGGCCCAGGTAATGGCCACCAGGAAGGCCGTTTTCCAAGTGAGAAATTTCAGCTCACAGGTAGCTAGAGGTTCGAAAGGCTTTCGAGTGAGCATCTCTAGTACAAGAATACTGTCCCAGGCTGCGACTGGACGTCTGATAGGAGGTCTGGTATGCATAATACCCTTAAGAAACCTCTTAACTACAGGTAACTGAGCAAGTGACAAGGAAAGTACTGGCTCATGATAGGCTGATATGGCACAAAGGTGAACTTTGATTGTAGAGTTTTGTAGACCTGAATTTGAGAGGTCCAAGAGGTACTCTAGAACTTTATTTGGTGGGCAAGAAAAAGGATTCAAAGAGGATCTTGCACACAAGAGAGAAAAACACTTCCATTTGTCTGTGTAAGTTTTTCTAGTGGCTGGCTTATGCGCAGCCAAAAGAACATCTGAGACTCTGTGAGAGACACTGAACCTGTTTACTTCTATCTCTTCAGGAGCTGAAGGTGAATCGACCTCAGATTGGGATGTACTACAGGCCCCTGAGTCAGAAGGTTCGTCTGAAGGGGAAGTGCTTTCGGAGGGGTTTCCAACATATTGTTGAGTAACGAAAACCATATCTGTCGAGTCCAGAAGGGAGCAATGAGGATCATTTTGTCCCCTTGGGATTTGAACTTGAGAAGTACCCTCTGAATTAGAGGAAGAGGAGGAAGAAGCTATAAGCGTTTTGTCCACTGCAGCCTGAATGCATCCTGACAGAAAATCCAGGCCCTGGATTTCTGGAGCAGAAGAGAGGCAGTTTTGTGTTGAGTGAGGATGCAAAAAGGTCCAGGTCTGGAGTTCCCCACTTTGCGAGAAGTGACTGAACTACGGTTGAGTCTAGAGACCACTCGTGAGGATCTGTCTCTGTTCTGCTGAGATGGTCTACCAGTTCGTTCTGCACTCCCAGCAGGTAGACCGCCTGAATTAGAGCCTTGTGCTCTAGACACCATTCCCACACTTTCACTGCTTCCCTGCATAAGGGGTAAGAGTGAGCACTGCCCTGCTTGTTGATGTAATACATCACTGCTTTGTTGTCCGTTTGAAGGAGAATGTTCTTGTGACAGAGAATGTCCTTCAAAGCCCGGACTGCATAAAGGCCGGCTCTCATTTCGAAGACATTTATGTGAAGCTGGGACTCGTCCTGAGTCCACGTACCTTGAACGTGGAGAGTCTGACAGTGAGCTCCCCACCCCATCAGGGACACGTCCGTGGTAATGGAAATCTGATGATCCAGAGGAACAAAGGGGTATCCTTCCAGAAGATTGCCCTCTTGCGACTGCCAGGTGAGTGATCTCTTCAGAGGTTCTGTCACCTTGATGAGAAAGGACTGAGGGTGAGTGGTCGGGGACCACTGAGTATTGAGCATCCACTGAGAGGTTCTCATGTGGAGGCGTGCTAGGGGTACAGTGAACACAGAGGATGCCATGAGACCTAGCATCCGTTGCATCGAGAGAGCTGTCACCGAGCTGCTTTCTCCGATGTATCGGGCCATCTGAAGGATATTGCTCCTCCTGTTCTCTGGAAGAAATGCTTTCACACAGGTGGTGTCCAGAAGAGTTATATGGAGGACAATCTTGATGGGCAAATTGCCTTCTTTTCTCCTATAAACCAAGTAAAAGGAGCCTCTGGGAGGGCTGCAGCTGCAATTTTTTGAGGTTTAGCAGGACTCCAATGGACGTAAGAAAGTGTGATGCCGTGGCTACGGCGTCTAGAGTTCCCTGCCTGGAAGGACTTGCTAGAAGCCAATCGTCCAGATATGGGAACACTTGTATTCCGATTTTTCTGAGATGCGCTGCGAGAATTGCACAACACTTTGTAAAAACTTGTGGCGTCGAGTATAGCCCAAAAGGCAGGACTCTGAACTGATAATGCTGTCCCAAAGCCATGAACCTTAGGTATTTGTGATGCTTTGGGTGTACAGAAATGTGCTGGTAAGCATCCTGCATGTCCAGGGAGGCTAACCAGTTGTGTTAATGAAGCAAAGGTAACAGGGTTCCTAGTGATATCATTTTGAATTTCTCTTTGGAAGGAATTTGTTTAATTTTCTGAGGTTCAAAATGGGGCGCATGCCCCCGGTTTTCTTTGGAAAAAGAAAGTAATGGGAGCAGAACCCCGTGTTCCGTTGATCCAGCGGAACTACTTCCACTGCCCTGTTGTTCGGAAGGCCTTGTATCTCGGAAGTGAGAAGTTCTGATTGAAGAACTGACAGCCTGGGCTGTCGTCTGGGGGGGATGATCTGGAGGGGTCTCCAAAAGATTGAGGGAATACCCCTTGCGGATTATCCAGAGGACCAATTTGTCCAAGGTTATGGACTTCCACTGATTGTAGAAGACAGTCAGACGACCTCCCACCGCTGAGGAAGAGTGCCCCTCGGGCAGCTGAGGTGGGACTTGGGCCAACAACTCAGAAGGCGGCACTAGGCGCTTTGGGTCCTTGCGTCTTCTGTTGCGTTTTCTTTGGAGGCTGAGGGGCTTGGTTTTTATTAAAACTTCCCCTACCTCTGCCTCGAAAGGACTGACGGTTATGAAACTGGCATTTGTTAACATTCCCTCAAGAGGGGACGGGAGGAGGTCAAGCCAATTTAATGGCAGATCTAGTCTTTTGTGTGGCCTCTAGAGCCTGTTCTACTTGAGGGCCGAAGAGATATACACCATCGAAAGACAATGCCATTACCTGTTGCTGGGCATCATTCGTGAAACCTGAAGTGCGCAGCCAGGAATGACGGCGGGTACAAATGCCGGCCGCCGCAGCTCAGGAGGCGTGCTTGAAGGCATCCATAGCTGCTTTAACCTGGTGGTTGTTGGACTCGATAACCCTGGTTATGGTTTGAAGAAGCTCTGAATTAGAGTCCGATTCCGGCAGAGCTTCGACCATTTGTTTGAGCAAATGCCAAAGGATATACTCATATTGAGAAAAATAGCACTGGTAGCTGGCAATACGCATATCTATGGTGGAAGCAGCAAAGACTCTCTTACTTAAAATGTCTATCTTACGAGATTCTTTGTTATTAGGTCGAGCTGTAGTAGTCTGGGGAAGGATGACCTTATCATTCTCTGCCAAGACTACAATAGGATCCTCAAAGGCTTGGGATGCCAAAATGGGTCGATCCTTGGGGGCAGCATATTTCCTATCTATGGACTTAGCCACAGAAGGAATGAGAACAGGATTATTCCATACCATTTGAGAAAGCGTCTCAAAGGAGGGCAGTACTGGAGGAGTCAAATCCATAGGGATCTCCGGAACATGGAGGTATTGGAGTTTTAACAGTCTCCCAGGATCGATATCTGTAGTTTGGAGAGAAAGAGTGGAATTCACGTTTTTCAGCAGAGACTTAAATGACAGGTCCTCGACCACAGGCTCTGCAGCAGGAATAGATCATGTTCCTTCCACATCATCATCCAGCCTAAGGTCTGGGTCAGGCTCAATGTCATCTCCTGAAAGCCCAGGAGGGACTGTATGGACAGGAAAGGAGTGAAAATCAGAAGAAATAAGGAAGGAAAAGGATTCAAAGAAGAGGAGCCCTGAAGACTGGATGACGCCCTAACAGGTCTCGGCGTTGAAGAGCACGGTGCCGAAAACACGCACGGCACTGAGGAGCCACATGGCACCGAGGACGGTGCCGAGAGACTGCATGGTGCTGATGATGGCCCCGATGAGGCCGAGAAACTCAACAGCGCCAAGGACGGTACCAACAGATGCGAGCGTGCCATCGACGTCGAGGTTGTCAAACATCCCAAGACTCTGAAAAACAGGATTTGAGGAAAAAGAAGGATGAATACCAGGAGATAGAGGCATCAGTGTGGACCCCTGCGCCGCAGCCATGTTGGGGGGACACCTAAGTGCGGAGTCGACAGTACCAAAGATGGTGCCACGCAACTAGGGAGGCTCAACCGCCCTACCTGATCTCCCAGAAAGCCCAAAGGCCCGAGTGACCGGGCCAGGTAGCTGGACCAACCTCCGAGCCCACTACTCCATAAGAGAAGCTCACTGATGAAACTGCTCATCTGAAAACCAACCAGAGGGTGGGGTAGGGCTCCGATGTCGAAGACGTCGGCTACCAGAAACAGAAACCGGCGACTCCGAAGGAGGAGACCGCAACAAGCACCAATAACTGACCGCTCTGCGCCGAGACATATCAGAAGGTGACCATGAGTGATGCCTTTCTTTTTGACCTGTGAGCCAAGAAAAGCTCGAGGTTGAACGGTGCCAGAGTGCGACCGCTGCTTACTTTTATGCTTCCAGGGACCGCCTCTACCCTCGGGCATTGCACTGTCCGTTATCAGCCCCCTCCGGAGAAGGCGGCGGACAGGATCCATCCCAGCTGACTGAACAGCTTTCATACGAAGTCTCCCTACCATCACCTGACCCGCTCATGGTCGACTCCTTCAATGTAGGCTGAGACTTCTTTCTTGTAATAAGAATAAATTATAGTAAGCAGTACTTATTCAGGAAATACTACAAAACAATAAAACTGAAAAACTATGCCGCTAGTTTGAGCTTTGACCCCTCGCAGGCAAGCGATGTCATCACTGAAGTGCACTCAACGGCGGGAAAAAAGGAACTGAGGCAGTTGGGACGGGGTGGAAGCCGAGATAGTCATTACCACAAGAGCAGGGGCTCGCAGTGCCGCTCCTCGCGGCTCTATCTCTGGCACCGACCCTCTAGCAAAAAAGTTTGCTCCCGCTGGGTCCTAGTGCCTCCAGCGCAGATCCCATTAGTGTGAATGAGTGGTGGAGACTTTATGTCCAGGAAGATCACCTGCATTCTGAGCTTCCCGAGATGAGCTGTGAGAACTGCAAAGCACTTTGTAAAGACTTGAGGCACCGAGGATAGCCCAAACGGCAGGACTCTGAACTGGTAGTGTTGACTGAATGTCACGAATCTGAGGTATTTGTGGTGGCCTTGGTGTATCAGAACATGCTGATAGGCATCCTGCATGTCCAGGGGAGGCCAGCCAATCATTTTGATGAATCGGAGGTAAACGTGTAACAAGTGATATCATCTTGAACTTTTCCTTGTAAAGGAATCTGTTTAACTTCCTGAGATCGAGAACTGGGAACATGCCGCCTGTTTTCTTTGGAACGAGGAAGAAGTGGGAGGAAGAAACCTGTGTTCCGCTGATCCAGTGGGACTACCTCAACTGCCCTGTTGTTTAGAAGGCCTTGAATCTCGGAAGCAAGAAGGTCCGACTGACAGACAGCCTGGACTGTCGCTTGGGTGGGTGATCCGGAGGGATTTCTGAAAGATTTAGAGTACCCCTCGCGGACTATCATGAATACCCACTTGTCTGATGTGATTGACTTCCACTGGTTATAAAACTGAGTCAGACGGCCTCCTACTGCTGAGGAAGAGTCCCCCCAAGGACAGCTGAGGGGGGATGTGGGCCAGAGTCTCAGACGGTGGCACTAGATGCTTTGGGGCCCTGTGCCTTCTGCTGTGTTTTTCTTTTGCAGCAGAGGGGTTTGGTTTCTGTTGAAGCACCCTCTGCCTTTACCACGAAAGGACTGATGGTTATGAAACTCACACCAGTTCCCACCCCTTTGAGTGGCTGCAGATGGCGGTCTGGCTATTTTGACAGCCATTCTTGTTTTCTGTGTGGCCTCTAGCACCTGCTCGACCTGAGGACCAAACAGGTACATACCATCAAAGAGCAAAGCCATAACTCTCTGCTGGGCATCATTTGTAAATCCCAACGTGCGCAACCAAGAATGGCGTCTGGTGCATATGCTAGCTGCTGCTGCTCTGAAGGCAGTGTCAAAGGCATCCATGGCAGCTTTAAGCTGCTGGTTATTGAATTCAATGCCTCTAAAAATGGTTTGAAGAAGCTGTGTGTTAACCTTCGAATCTGGGAGAGCTTCTACTGTGGCCTTGAGCGAATGCCAGAGTTTATACTCATACTGAGAGAAGTAGCCCTCGTAGCTAGCAATGTGCATGCCCAGGGTGGAAGCGGCAAAGACTCACTTTCCCAAAGTGTCGATTTTGCAAGATTCTTTGTTTATCGGACGTGCCGTAGATTCTTGTGGAAGAACGGCCTTGTCATTCTCTGCCAGGACAATTATGGCATCAGCAAAGGCTTGTGAGGCCAGAATGGGTCGGTCCTTGGGAGGGGCATATATCAAGTCTATGGACTTAGCCAGAGAGGGAATAAGCACCGGATTATCCCACACCATTTGAGAGAGAGTCTCAAAAGAGGGTTGCACGGGGGGAGTCAATTCCATAGGAATGTCCGGAACGTGCAGGTACTGCAGACGCAGCAATCTCCCAGAATCAATCTCTGAAGTCTGAGAGAGAGAGAGAGAGAGAGAGAGAGAGAGACAGAGTGGTATTCTCATTTCTAAGCAGAGACTTAAATGAAAGGTCCTCGACCAGAAGCTCTGTTGTAAGAGAAGATTTATTCACCACTCCTATGGAGAAATTGCGTCAAAGTAATCCCCAAGTCGAAGGTCAGGATCAGGCTCAATATCATCTCCTACTAGTCCCAAAGGGACTGTATAGATAGGAAAAGGAGGAGGAGGAGCACCACGAATTGGAGTCGAAAACCCCGGTTTCGCACGTGGTACTGCAGGTGCTCCAGGTGTTGGAATAGAAGGTGGTGCTGAAAACACCGGCAACACCAGCACAGGATATGGAGCCAGGCACGGCACCGGTGGCGCCAAACCAGAGGTTTTCAACCCTCGACTCTGTAAGAAAAGACAAACAAATTCAGCAGGAGATAAAGGCACCGGTGTAGACCCCTGCACCATAGCCGTATGAGGGAGAAAAACATCACAGCGCGGCATCGACAGCACCGAAGGAGGCGCTGTGCAACTAGGAAGCCCCAACCGTCCTGCCCGCAGATCCAAAACTGAAAGGCCGAAGGCCCTGGCAACGGACTCGCCAGCTTGGAGAGATGGGACAACCGCCGGACCCATTCCTCCATAAGAGTGGCCCAATGGTGAAACTGCTCACCGTAGGACCCTCTGGGGGTGGGGAGGGACTCTGGAGTCGAGGATGCTGGTCACCAGAAACACAAGCCAGAGAGCACCCCGGAAGCGATGAAGTCAGGCCCTTGCCACCGGTAACCAATGATCAAAGCGCAGACGAACCAGAAGGCGACCCTGAGTGGTGCCATTTCTTAATCGACTGGGAGGCTAAAGAGGAACTCGAGGCCAAGCAGTACAGAGTCCTCGATGAGGATCAAGAATGGTACCACTTCTTTATGTGCTTTCGGGAAGATCACACATCCCCCCTGAGCACTGGACTGCCTGTAGTCAGACCTCGCCTCCGTAGAGGGTGGTGGACCAGACCCAGCCCTGCTGACAACACAGCTTTCATGAGAAGTCTCCCTACTATCACCTGCCCCATTCATGGTCGACTCTGCCTAAGGAGGGCCGGAGACTACTTCTGACAACAAATTTAATTACTAAAATTTACTTTTTTTTTTTCTTTTAACTGACAGCAAAAAAAAAATCAAAACTGAAAAGACTATAGCTGCTGTTGTATAGACGTGAAGTTTGACTCCCGGCGGGCAAGCAATGTCATCACTGAAGTGCATTTGACGGCAGGAAAAATTTAAGGCAGTTGGAAGGTTCACACCGAGATAGCCAGGCAAGAAAACCAACCGGCCTAGGTGACACACTTGGGTGCTCCATTCTCTCAGACTGCCTCAGTGCACTTAAACTTGAATGCTGTATTTTGGTTTGCACAATTTTACACAATATGTCATTACATTTTTTTGTTTTTGTCAAGTCTAGTGCTTAGTGCAATGAAACAACTTAAAAAATGAACGATTCAGCAAGCCTCCTTGGATCTGTGCCCAGAAACTGTTTGGGAGTTATGCAGGACCTCACTGACCGGCTGTTGGTACAGTAGTAGTGTTCATGACATGAACCCAAGTCTCCTGTGAGGTAGCTTAATGAGCAGCACGGAGCACTATCGGGCCAGGTGCATTTTGCCTCTTCAAAGTTTATACTGTCTTTTCTAGAAACATAGGCTTTGACGGCAGATGAGAACCGCTTGGCCCGCCTAGTCTGCCCATTTCCCTACATAGAGGATAAGCTGCAGATCCTATTTAACCAACAGCCTATTTCTTCCTACCCCCCACAAAAATTGCCTTATGTCTGTCCCATGCATTCTTGAATTCTCCCACAGTTTTAGACCCCACAACCTCCTCAGGAAGGCTGTTCCATGCATCCACCACCCTCTCTGTGAAGAAATACTTCCTGACATTGCCCCAGAGCCACTGTGTCCCCTTCTTCTGGCACATCTCTTTTTCTGAAAGATGTTACCCTCTTGGACTTTGTTGATTCCACTGAGGTACTTAAACGTTTCAATCATGTCCCCCCCTCTCCCTCCTTTCCTCAAAGGTATACATATTAAGCTCCTTTAGTCTCTCCTCATATGGCTTCTCTTGCAGACCCTGCGCCATTTTAGTTGCCCTCTTCTGAACTGCCTCTATCCTGTCTATGTCCTTGCGGAGATGGGGTCTCCAGAACGAGACACAGTACTCCAGATGAGGTCTCACCAACTGTCTGCACAGGAGAATAATAACTTCCTGTTTTCTGCTGGTGATGCCTCTCCCTGTACATCCCAGTATCCCCCCAGCCCTCCCTACTGCCTTCTCACATTGCTTGCCAACCTTAAGGTCATCTGATATGATTACCCCCAGGTCCCTTTCCATTTTTGTTGTTGTTACTACCTCCCCCCCAATTGTGTAATCTTCCCCTGGGTTTTTGTTTCCCAGGTGCATTATTTTGCACTTCTTTGCATTGAATCCAAGCTGCCATACTTCTGACCATTCCTCCAACCTTGCCAAGTCCCTTCTCATCCTTTCCATGCCTCCTTGTGTATCAACCCTGTTGCAGATCTTTGTGTCATCTGCAAAGAGGCATACTTTTCCTTCCAGTCCCTCTGCAATGTCACTTATAAAGACATTAAAAAGGACTGGACCCAGTACTGAACCTTGCGGTACCACACTAGTAACCCCTCTTTCTTCAGAGTGGACTTCATTTACAATTACCTTTTGTGTCCTGTTGTCCAGCCAATGTTTACCCAAGCTATCACCCTGGGACCCTCCCAGGCTGGTTAATTGACTATTAATCTTTTGTGTGGGACTGTGTCAAATGCCTTGCTAAAGTCTAGGTAGGCCATGTCCACAGCCCCTCCCTGGTCTACGACTTTGGTCACCCAGTCAAAGAAATCTATGAGATTTGTCTGACGTGACCTTCCCACTGTGAACCCATGCTGCCTTGGGTCCTGTGCCCCACTAGCCTCTAGGTACTCAACAGTTCTATCCTTCAGAAGTGATTCCATCACTTTCCCTACCACAGAGGTCAAACTGACAGGTCTGTAGTTTCCTGCCTCTGTCTTGCTCCCACTTTTGTGAAGGGGAATCGCATCTGCCTTCCTCCAGTCCTCAGGTACCACACCATTCTCCCATGATTTGTTAAAAAGGGTAGTCAGTGGCGTTATTAGTTCTCTGCTTAATTCTTTTAGAAGTCTGGGGTGAATTCCATCCGACCCCATTGCTTTGTCCACCTTCAGTTTTAGGAGTTCTTTCAGAACCCTTTCTTCTGTGAAGGGAATGGGATCGACCCCCCTATCCAGAGTGCTTCTATTAATTGGATTAGGCACCTCCCCCACCTCCTCTTTTGTGAATACTGAACAGAAGTATTCATTCAGTATCCCTGCTTTTTCATTGCCCCTCTCTGCCCACCCACCGTCCATTCTATTCAGCCTCACTATCCCTCCCTTTGTCTTTCTATGTTCCCTGATATACCTATAAAAGGTTTTATCCCCCTTCTTAACCGAGTTGGCTATCTTTTCCTCAGTTTGAGCCTTTGCTATTCTGACTTCCCTCCCTGCTTCCTTCTGCCTTAACTGGCACAGTTCTCTGTCCTGCTCCTTCTGTGTTTCCTTATACTTCCTAAATGCCATCTTTCTCTCCCTAACCTTCACCACCACTATTTTGAGAACCATAGTAGCTTTTTCTTTCATTTTGATTTATTTGTTTCACACAAAGGCTTGTTGCCTCTGTGATGGCAGTTTTGATATTTCCCCATTGTTGCTCAACCCCTCCTTCTAGCCTGTTTGCTAGTGCTTTGCTAAGGCACTCTCCCATCTTGCCAAAGTCAGCCCTCCTGAAATCCAGAACCCTCACTTTTGTATGGCTTGACTCTGTAGCTGAGTTTACCATGAACCACACTGTTTGGTGGTCACTTGTTCCCAAATGGCTACCCACTTCTAGATCTGAGATTCTCTCTCTGTCCCCATTCGAGAGCACCAGGTCTAAGATTGCTCCCTCATGAATAGGTTCCAAAACTAGCTGTCTGAGGCATGCCACCTGAAGGGCATCGAGAACGGCCCTTCTTTTGGATGTGGCTGCAGCAAAGGTGCTCCAGTTAACGTCTGGCATATTAAGGTCCCCCATCAACAGTATCTCCCCTTTCTCTGCCATTCTAAGTATGCCTTCTATCATATCCTTGTCCATTCCCTACCCCTGACATGGGGGTCTGTATACAACCCCTGTGCGGACTGTGGTGCCATTTCCAGTCTCTAAGGTGACACACAGTGCCACCTCTCCTCCCTGTTTACTCTTTTGTTCAGTTGCTTTTATCCCTTCCCTTACATAGAGAGCTACTCCGCCCCCTCTTCTCCCCTCCCTGTCTCTCCTGTAGGTTGTGTACCCTGGTATGTTAGCATCCCAGTCATGGTTCTCTGTGTACCATGTTTCTGTGACTGCTACGATATCCAGGCATCCATCTTCCATCAAGGCCACCAGTTCAGGGAGCTTGTTGCCCAGACTACGGGTGTTAGTACTCATCACCTTCCATTTCTTAATGGCCTTACCCTTTTTTGCCCCATCCCTGTCCTTTTTGCGTTTGTCACTTTCTCCATTTACCCCTGCACATCTCCCTATCGACATCTCTATGTAGGTGTCTACCTCACTTAGTACCCTGTTTTTTTTGGGCGGCTAGGATTTCCCAGCTCCTCTCCAGTGCCTCCTTCCTTAGCTAGTTTAAATGCTTGCCAATGAAGCATTTAAACCTATCACCTAGGATCCTGGTTCCCCTCATGGACAGATGCAGACCATCACGCCAGTATAGGAATGCATCCCTCCAGGTGGACCCCCAGTCACCAATGAAGCCAAATCCCTGAGCTCTGCACCAGTTTTTCAACCACTGATTGAATCCCATGGTGTGGAGCACCCTTGCCTCACCCATGCCATAGACAGACAGCACCTCCGAGAAGGTTACCATGCATGCTATTTGTCTAAGGCCCCTCCCCATCTCCACAAACGCGTCTTGCACTGCTCTGATCTCTCTTAGCCAGGTCATTTGTCCCTAGGTGGAGAATGACATCCAGCTCCCTCCCTGTGCAGCTGCTCCTGCGATCCTGAGGATTCGCTCCCTGTCCCTCCAAGCCATGGCACCAGGCAGGCACCTTACCTCCCTCTCCCCTTCCTCCCCCAGTTCTACCTTCCTAACAATGGAGTCCCCCACCAGGAGTTGTTTCCTTCCCCTGTGGGGTCCCATGCCACCCTCCTGTGGGTCTCCTTTGTTAAGGTTCCCAGCATCCTCCTTGGTCTCCACTGTGGGTGCTTCCATAGAGAAACCACACTTTTCCAGAATGGCATAGAAATTGGAGAGGTACACCTGGAGGAATGCGCCTCTGTTCCACCACCCTCACCCTCCCTGAGCCCACTGTGGTCCAACCGCTCCTCTTTGTTGGCAACCTCTGAGGCAACGGCAGCGACCCTGGTGGTCTCTGGGTGGAAGAGGAGGTCCCACAAATCCTGGCCAACTCAGCCTGGAGATAAGCAACCTTCTCCCTCAGCCCAGAGAGGTGCCTGCAGATGGGACAACACCGCATCCTCCAGAATGTCTCCCGGAAGACTGCTGCTCCACAGTCCCTGCACTGCACCACTCCCATCATGTCTTATTTCTGGCCCCCTAATTGTTGTTTGGAGTACTTATTCTTTCTTCTGTTTATTTATTTTTTTCTTTCCCTACCTACTTACGTCTTTGCCCTTTTAGTTCCTGATCTTCCTGTTCTGAGACAAGAAGTTCCTATATTTCTCAGTAGTCTCCTTACTTGCTTAGAGTCAGACCTCCAGCAGCTGGGGGGTTTGGAGAGCTACTCTTGCCCTTTAGCATGGTGAGTCTTTGGTGGCTCTGTGATCACTCACTTCCTGCTCCCAAACAGGAAGTTCCTGTTGTCAGTCAAATCCTGTGCCTATAAAACTAGAACTGCCTTTGCCTTTGGGTGGGGTGGGGTGGGGGGTGGAGGGAAGGCAATATAGTCCCAGTAGAAGTTTAGTTACCAGCAGCTCCTTCCTCCTGGTGCTCTGCTTGTTCTCTGGCAGAAGCTATCTAGGGCAGTGTTTAAATTTGGTTTTAACCTGACTCCTTCTAGCTAAGCCACTCCCCTACTTTGCAAATCTTTCTACACTTAGTTAATTTCACAGATAATTCCCTTCTGCCACCTGTGACAAGCACCTAGATAACTACACAGATAACAGATAACAATTCGCTTCAACCGACTTTTTTTTTTTTTGTAAGAATTCATGGATATTCTTTTATGACAGTTTACACTTTCTTAAAGAATAACAATTATGCAGAGTGGCTGTCATAGATTGCAAGTCCATAGAAAGTTCTTTTAAATAAGCTATCGTGCTTACCCGTAGCTGGCAGCAGTCCTAAGATATGCAAGACTGAGTCTGTGCAATACTTTTTTTCATCTATTTATTTTTTATGACCAGGTAAATGCACTGGCACCAAAGCACCTTTTCAGGAACGACTCAGGCATGAAAGAGTACACAGCAAGACAGCAGAACAGGTATACTGTAAACACAATAAGTATCATAATACAAAAGAAAGTGACATGGTGCAAAAGTAAGGTATTCAGATAGCACAATTAAGTCAACAGTGTTTTCTACGTCATGCAAAGAGGAAAATACATTAGACTCTTGGAGATGAACTTAGCTTGGCAGTGAACATTATGCAGGAAAGGGACAGCTCTGATAGTGATACAGATGGTGCTCCAGAAGAAAATATTACTTACCTTAGTAATTATATTTCTTCTACTGGAGTCTTGCTGTATTCTGACAACTGCAGTGATTCCCAACCTTTGAACTGCCCTGGAGAACTAAGGGTTAACTTTCCATACAGGGCATGGAACACTGAGCTCGAGCTCGGTTGAAGTCTCTGTCTGGAGTGTTTTGAACTCAAACCGTCAGATTCTTACAAGACCAACTAAACTAAAAATTCTATGTGGAAATTGTAAAAATTCTACTAGCCAACTCGCTGAAAAGTTTTGGATTCCCAAGGAAGACTCAAGCCAGGAAACTCAAAAACTAAACCCAATGTACTCAAAAATAACAATAATAAATAAGCACCCAAACAAAAAGGGGGGAGGGTGCAAGCAAACACACCCTTGGGGTGCAACACTGCACCTGCCTGCCCACCCACTTCTCAAAAACAGGTTCTGAGAGGGGAGGCAGGGAGGGAGGTCAGAATACAGCAAGACACCATTAGAAGAAATATAATTACTAAGGTGAGTAATTTTTTCTTCAAACAACATGAAGTCTTGCTGTATTCTGACAATTGCAGACTACCAAGCAGTACCTCCAAGGAGGAGGGACAGAACCTACTTTGGGAATAGGCTCTGAAGTACTGCTGTACCAAACCGAGCATCACTCTTAGCCTGGATATCCAGAAAGTAATGCTTGGTGAATGTACGGACTGTTTTCCAGGTGGCTGCTTGACAAATTTCTAAGAGAGGAATATCCCCTGGCAGCAGCCAGGGAAGCAGCCGTACCTGTAGTAGAGTGAGCCCTCAGGCCTGAGGGTGGAGATCTATCCAGTTTTTCATAGCATAATTGTATACAAGAGACAACCCACCTGGCAATAGATCTTTTGGTGGCAGGTTTGCCCCTTCCCACTTCTCCATAAGTGAGGAACAACTGGAGGGAGTCAAACCTGTGACCTTGGGTATGCTCTATGTAGTAACTAAAGGCTCTTCTGACCTCTAAACTGTGTAGCCTCCTCTCTCCTGAGGAAGAATGATCAGTGAAGAAAACAGGGAGAGACATAGACTGGTTTAAATGGAAGTCTGAAACCACTTTGGGCAAGAACCTTCTATTGGTTCTAAAAGACCACTTTATCCCTATGAAAGGAGATAAAGTCAGGTTCCACTTACAGGGCTTGCAACTCACTGATATGCCTGGCAGAGGTAATGGCTACCAAGAACACAGTTTTCCAAGTCAAGTACTTAAGCTCTGCTGAAGACATAGGCTCAAAGGGGGGTTGCATAAGCTGAGCAATGCAAACATTCAAATCCCAGGCAAGGGCAGGGTCTCTAAAAGGGGGACTGGTGTGAAACAATCTTTTAAAAAATTTACAGAACACAGGATGGGAAGACAGTGAGGAAGGCTTCCCCACAGACAAAAATGCAGAAACAGCTGACAAGTGTACCTTGAGAGTAGCTGGTCTGAGGCCTAGGCCATTAAGATGGACCATATAATCCAGAACTGTAGGCAATTCAGCAGGGTCTGGAGAAATTTTCTTCTTAGAACACCAAATGCTGAATCTTTTCCATTTGGAGTTGTAGGTCTTTCTGGTGGAGGACTTTCGAGAAGCCTTAAAGATGTCCAAAACCCCTTAGGAAAGATGCAGATCTGCAAACTCTAACTCTTCAAGAGCCATGCCTTGAGATTGAGAGACTGAAGATTGGGGTACCAAATCCTCCCCTGAGAGTATGTTAACAGGCTGTAATTCCTGGGAAGAGACAGGGGAAGATGGACTGCTAGGGACAGCAACAGGGGGTACCAGGGCTGTCTGGCCCAATCTGGAGCAACCAGAATCACCTTGCAAGGTTGAGACCTTATTTTGACTAAAACTTTGAACAAGAGTGGGAAGGTGGGAAAGGCATACAGAAACTTCCCTTCCCAATTCAGAATCAGGGCGTCCGGGGGACTAAGCCCAAGACTGGAGGTCTGCAACAAAAGAGAGGGAGTTGGTGATTGCCTGGGGCTGCAAAGAGATCTATCTCTGGAGTGCCCCACCTTGAAAAAATCACTTTCAACACCTGAGGGTCCAGGGACCATTCGTGATGGCCCTGAGAAATCCTGCTCAGTGCATTTGCTAGCACATTGTCCTTGCCTGGAAGGTGAACTGCTACAAGAGAGGCTTGCAGGGAATAAGCCAGGGACCACAACTTCATGGCTTCTGTGCACAAGGCCGTGGACTGAGTGCCTCCCTGCTTGCTGATGTACCACATAGTGGTAGTACTGTCTGTTCTGACTTGAACCACCTTGTTCTGAACTGACAGTAAGAACGCTTTTAGAGCTAGAAAAACTGTCCTGAGCTCTAGAAGATTGATGTGGAGAAGGGATTCTTGGGGGACCACAGGCCCTGGGCAGTAAGGGACCCCAGGTGGGCTCCCCAGCCCAGCAGAGAAGCATCCGTGGTAAGGACCACTGAACAAGGCTCAGCAACAAAAGAAACACCTTCCCTTAAATTGTCCTGATCCTGCCACCACTGGAGGGCCTGGATCAAGGTCAGAGTCACTGGAATCAGTTTGGTAAGAGAGTCCTTTCTCTGAGACCAGAAAGCTCTCAGGTGGAACTGAATATCCCTCATCTGGAATCTTGCCCCTTGGACCACTGCTGTTGAAGTTGCCATGTGGCCCAAGAGCTGGAGGAAATGCCTTGCTAGTCGAGATACCTGAAGGCTCAAGGAAGAAGCTAGTTCCATTAGAGCTCTTGCCCTTTCTAGAGGAAGAAAGGCTCTTGCTCTGAGTGTGTCCAGTTCTGCCCATATAAAGGTAAGAAGCTGGACTGGTTCGAGAACTGACTTGGGAAGTTTGAGAAGAAATCCTAGTGAGCACTCGCTGGGTCACTTGCAGGTGAGACTTGACTTGGTCTGGAGACTGACCCACTATTAGCCAATCGTCCAGATATGGAAAAATGGAAATCTTTTGCCTTCTTAGAAAGGCAACTACTACTGCCAGGCACTTTGTGAAAACCTTTGGGGCTGAGGTTAGGCCAAAGGGTATTGCTCTGAACTGATAATGGCCTGAGGGCAACTCGAACCCGAGGTACTTCCTGTGGGAGCACCTCATGGGAATGTGAAAGTAGGCATCTTTGAGGCCCAGAGAGGCTAGCCAGTCCCCTGGCCTTAGAGAGGGAAGGATTATTCCCAAAGTCATCATCTTGAACTTTGGTTTTAAAAGATGTTTGTTTAGATATCTTAGGTCTAGGATGGGTCGCCACTCCCCTGTTTTTTGGGGTTCAGGAAGTACCTGGAGTACAGTCCTTTGCCCCAGTGTAGGGTAGGTGCTCTCTCTATAGCTCTTAAAGCTAGGAGAGAAGAAACCTCTGCCTCTAGGGCAAGGGTTTCTGAAAGGTTTGCTGAGTGGAAAAGATCTGGCTCTCATCTTTGGAAATTTTTTGAAGCTGAGAACCAATCCCTGGCTTACTACTTCCAGGACCCACTTGTCTGATGTAATAGACATCCAGTCCTGGACAAAGTAAGCCAGCCTGCCCCCTGCTGGAATAGGAGAGTCGACCCGGGCAGACCCATCAGGGTGTCTGCTTGGCAGGGGCTTTAGGCTGAGAGTTGGATGCAGGCCTGCCCATCCCCCTTCTGCCTCTCCCTCTGAAGAACCCCCTCTGCAAAAAGGAAGAAGAGGCCTGTGCTTGGTAAAAAGGCCTTTGAAAAGGCCTGTCCCTGCCCCTAGACTGCTGCCTTTGAGGAGTTGCCTGCCTTTCCTTGGCCTGAGCACTCCTGCAAGTGGTCCTGTACTCATCCATTTTCTTTATGTAACTCTCTGTCTTGCTCTCCAAACAGAGAATTACCCACTACAGGAAAATCCATAGCCTTAGCCTGGGTGTCCTGCGAGAGGCTAGTACATCTGAGCCAAGCCATCCTCCGAAGAGCCACAGATGTAGCCATGACTCTTGGTGAAACATCATTAGAGTCCACAGCAGCATGAAACTGAACCTTAGATGCCTCAATCCCAATTGCAGCCACCGCCTCCAGCTCCTTGGCTAGCTGGGGGGAGGCCTGTTTAGCCAGTGCCAGTACAGTGTCCCACCTGGACTTCTGGTACCTGGCTGTATACGCCATGTAATTCACCTGCCTGAGCCCCAAAGAAGAATGCCATGCACTGCTTCTTTGCCATGGCATCAGTCTTCCTGGAGTCCTTGTCAGGGGGGTGTGAAGCCAAGGGAATATTTGCCTTGTCACAGGCAGCAGCCTGCACTACCCCAACATGGCTGCATTGCTGACATAAGAACTCCGTGTCTGAGCCTGAAAGTGTATACCTCTTGTCCATTCTTCTATCCACGGGAGGTATAGTGTTAGAAGACTAAGATTTTTTGTGTCTGTTTCCCAAAAGAATTATGGAGGGGAATAGACAGTCTCCTGGACTCTGGGATATCCATCATCTCTACATAATCAGGCTCTTCTTGATCTTCCACAGTCTCCTCCATAGGAAGCTGGAGGGTTTCAGCCACTTTTCTGTAAAACATAAAATGGGAAGGGGACTCAGAAAGCCTAGGAGGGGAAACACCTGATGGTCTGTCTGGGGAGATGTCTGGTTCCACAGGCACATCCAGACCTTCACTTATATCATAATCCTCATATTCCCCTTCCTCTTCAAACTCCGGTTCATAAAAATCTTCAAGGGTATACTCTTGAACCGGGGGAACCAACCGAACCGAACCCCTGCCAGAAGGAGCTGGATCGGTCAGAACTGGACGGAGCGATTCCACAATCTGAATCGCTCTGGCTATCTCTTCGGCGGTCGGAACATGAACCTCTGGATCCGAACCAGTCGATTTATCTTTGCGCTTTCTTTTTGTCGGAACCGATCCCTCAGAATCAGCTCTCCTTTTGCCCGAAGAAGTATCGCCCTGGTCAGAGGGCACTCCTTCTGGTTCAGTCAAAACCGAACCGGGCTGGCCATCCGGGTCAGCGGATTTCTCGGCCTCCATTTCCCTCAGTCTATCTAATCTCTTCTCAGGGATAAATTTGGGAAAGTTCTTACATATTTGGCAGTCTGAATCGAGGTGGTCAAACCCCAGACAATAAACACAGGTGGTGTGGGGATCGGCCTTGGCAAACACCTCCCCACACTCACTGCAGTGTTGAAACCCAGTGGGCCCGTTTTTTTTCTTGGATTTCTCAGACATGGCCAACCTAACCAAACTTACCCTTTTTTCGGCAACTGCCAGGCAAGACTCCCTTATCGGTTCCTAACCGTGCCACGGGTATTGGAAAAAAAACAGTTAAAACACTTTTTTTTTTTAGCACCAATAAGAACCGGTAACCACACACTAAATATAGCAAAATTCACAATCAAATGGTCGGTTCAGCCGAACCGACCGCACTTTTACAAGTTCCACACAGAAAAATAGAACAATTCCTATCTAGTACTCACAGCACCACAGACAGAGACTGAACTGACTATGCGGATACTTTTTTTCGGTTTAAACCGACGAAAAACTGAAAACTTTAACCGACTTTGAACCGAGCTTAAGGAGAAATCTCCGGAGCGACCGTTCAGTGAGGCGAAGTAAAGAATCTGATAGTCTGAGTTCAAAACACTCCAGACAGAGACTTCAACCGAGCGCGAGCTCAGCGTTCTATGCCCTGCATGGAAAGTTAACCCTTAGTTCTCCGGGGCAGTTCAAAGGTTGGGAATCACTGCAATTGTCAGAATACAGCAAGACTTCATGTTGTTTGAACAACACATTCTACATCTGAACTACTGATGCTACACTGCCACCACTTTGTGGAACACTGTGATGCCATGGATGAACATGTTGATCCTAACTACTGTACATGTAGAGAAGCACAGATTGTTCCTGCATGACATCACAATGCTCCATAAAATGGTGACAACAGAGTATCAAAACTGGACAGACTTAGTCATCTGTATATCTGGGATGCTTCCAGCTAAAGGTAATCATTACTATTAGTACAACATTTCACTCAGTGCACAAAAAATGGAAACTGCGTACTTACCGTAATTCTTGATCTTCTTGGATGAAGTCTCCACCACTCAGTCACACTAATGGGACTACACCGGAGGCACTAGGACCCCGTGGGAGCCAAAGATCTTCAGACGGGCCGGCACCAGGATAGGACCGAGCATGCACTGCCCTGTGAGACTAGCTCACGCCATATAGGCTATCTCGGCGTCGACCATCCAACCTCCTCAGTACCTGTTCCACTAAGGGGATGCAGCATAAACTAATGAAAGAAAACCTAACTCTAACTTCAGGGCATATGAAGGCCCAGATGACCCATGTAACAAGGGTCAGTTCAACAATGTCTTCACAACCCAAACAACAAGGAAGTGAAGACCAACACAAAATGAGTGACCTCGGGGGATGGTGGGAGGGCGTGTGAATGAGTGGTGGAGACTTCGTCCAAGAAGATCAAAAGTTATGGTAAGTACGTAATTTCCATATCTTCCTGGACACAAAAGTTTCCACCATTCATTCACACTAATGGGAAAGTACCAAGCTGAAAATCAAACCCCCAAGTAGTGCGGCAGGAGACACGCGTTCACTCAGGACGGAAGTCCATAAGGACTGTCCTGCCGAAGAAAGTGAACTGTCTGGCATGGACATTCATAAGAAAAAAATTACTCACCTGTAGTAATCTTGTTTCTTCCAAAGGGATCCACTAATATTATTACTCTTGCAGTGGTCCTTTAAATCAGCACTGCCCCGGAGCCAAATGGAATGCTATGCTGATGATGGCATCTTTAGCTTGTGCATCAAAGTTCAAAACTACCCAGTGTAACTGCCTACATTCTAACCTCAGATTTCTTAGGAGCCTGCAAAGAGAGGCCATACTAACTTATAGATAAACATTAGGAAAAAAAATGGGTCCCCAACTGGGGCAACTAGTAAACATTAATCAGAGGACCAAAAGAGAAATCTCTTTCTTATAGTCAGATATACCTAAGAAAAAGAACCTATAAGCTATAAAACTTTACTAAGAAGTGTCAGTAGATGGCATACCACTCCAGTATACATATAATCAGCTGTGGAGAGGATTTTTCTGTTTACTGATTCTGCAGGGGAGGCTGGGTGGGGAGTAATAATATTAGTGGATCCCTTTGGAAGAAACAAGATTACTACAGGTGAGTAATATTTTTCTTCTAACCCCAGGAATCCACTAATATTATTACTCTTGCAGACTATGCAGCAGTACCTCAAGGAGGTGGGCAAGAATCTATTTACGAAAAAGACTCTGCAAAACTGCTGTGCCAAATCTGGCATCACTCCTGGACTGGGTGTCCAGGCTATAATGCTTAGTGAAGGTGTGGACTGACCTCCACATAGCTGCTTTACAGATTTCCGTCAAGGGTACCTCTCGGGCAGCTGCAATAGTGGCAGCAGTGCCCCTTGTAGAATGGGCCCTAAGACCAGAAGGGGGTACCTTACCTGCTTTTGTGCAACAACACTGAATACACTGAACTATCTACCAAGAGACAGTTCTCTTAGAAGCAGGTGTCCCTTTACCTACCTCCCCATAGGTGAGGAGCAGCTGTAGCCTGTCATGCCTATGGTCTTTAGTAAGAGTCATGTAGTAGCTTAAAGCCCTTTTTATGTGTAGGCTGTGCAATCTAGGCTTCCCGGAGCTACAGTGGTCAGTAAAGAAAACTGGCAAGGTAGTAGACTGGTTCAGATGGAAGTCAGAGACCACTTTGGGGAGGAACTTCCTATTAATTCTCAACACTACCTTGCCCTTATGGAATGAGACATAGTCCTTTTCCACACAAAGGGCCTGGAGCTCACTTAACCTCCTGGCAGAAGTGACTGCTACCAGAAAGACTACCTTCCTTCCAAGTAACAAATATAAGCTCTGCAGAGGCCGTAGGCTCAAAGGGTGGAAGCATAAGCTGGGTAATGCAAATGTTAAGGTCCCATGCTGGCACTGGTTCCCTGTGAGGGCGAAACAAATGAGAGTCCTTTAAAGAACCTCTTGAAGATAGGATCTGATGCAAGGGAGGTGTCCCTTCCAGCTGAAATGTATGCCGACACTGAAGCCAGGTGCACCTTTAGGGTTGAGTGCTGCAACCCTTGGGAATACAGGTGAGTCAAATAATCCAGCAAGGTTGGGATGGCAGCTTGAGCTGGGACTATACCCTTATCTCTGCACCATATGGAAAATCTTTTCAATCATTTCATTTCGAGGCATAGGTTTTCTTAGTAGAAGGTTTCCTATAGCCCCAAAGGACCTCTAATACCCCTTCAGAGAACTGCCAGTCTGCACATTCTAAGTTCTCAAGAGCCAGGCCTCGAGTTTGAGAGACCTGAGATTGGGGTACACAACCTTCCCCTGAAAGAAGGTCAGCAGGTTGTACCTCTGTGGGAGATGAATCAGTTTGGTCACTGACATAGAGAGCAGGAGGGAGTACCAAGGCTGTCTTGTCCAGCCTGGGGCTACCAGAATCATCGAAGCTGGCTGGGATCTGAGCTTGATGAGCACCCTGAGTATCAAGGGAAATGGAGGAAAGGCATAAAGATGCCTCCCGGTCCAATCCAGAATCAGGGAATTCATGGGAACTGTCCCCTTCACAGGGGCCCTGCAGCAATACTGAGGTAAGTGGTGATTCTGGTGGGAAGCAAATAGATCTTTTTCTGGGATTCCCCACCTCCTGAATAGAGCATGCACCACTTGCCTGTTCAGTGCCCATTCGTGGTGGGCCTGGTTTATCCTGCTCAAGGCATCTGTCAGGATATTGTCCTTCCCAGGCAGATGAATTGACTGTAGGGAGGCATTTAGGGACTAAGCAAGGCTCCATATTTTCATTGCCTCTGTACATAGTGGAGTGGACCATGTCCCTCGTTGTTTGTTGATGTAGTACACTGTTGTGGCATTGCCTGTTCTAACTTGTACCACCTTTCCCTGTATTAGATGAGAGAAAGCCTGAAGGGCCAGGAAAACAGCCTGTAACCCCAGCAGGTTTATGTGCAGAAGTGAGTCTGCACTGTCCCAGGTACCATGAATGATGTGCTCCCCTAAATGAGCACCCCACCCTAACAGGGAAGCATCTGTTGTGAGAACCTGTGAAGGGGGCTCCTGCAGGAATGGTACCCCCTTCTCTCAAGTTTTCCAGCTCCCTCCAACATTGGAGTGCCTGTAGTAACACCTCTGTGACTGGTACAGACTTTGATAGGGAGTCCTGCCTTTGGCACCAGTGTGCTCTGAGGTGGAACTGAATATCCCTCATCTGAAACCTGGCACCTATGACTGTGCTTGTTGCTGAAGCCACGTGCCTTAACAGTTGCGGAAACTGTCTTGCTGGCTTTGGCCTGCCCAAGACAAATGAGCCTGAAACAAGCTGAATACTTTCTGACCTCTCATGAGGGAGGAAAGCCCTTCCCAATCTGGTGCTTAGCTCTGCACCTATGAACTGCAGAACCTGCACAGGGGTCAGGACTGACTTTTTGATGTTGAGGAGAAATTCCAGGGAATACAACAGATCCTGGGTTACCTGAAGGTGCTCTGACACCTGTTGGTGAGATCTTCCCATGATTAATCAATTGTCCAGGTAGGGAAAAACTGTGACACCTAACCTTCTTAGGTGTGCCAGTACTACTGCCATGCACTTGGTAAAAACCCTTGGTGCAGAGGTGAGGCCGAAGGTAAATGTTGAGAACTGGCAGTGGCCTTATGGGAGTCTGAACCCGAGATATTTTCTGTGCGAGTCCCTTATGGGAATATGCATCCTTTAGGTCTAAGGGGGCTAGCCAGTCTCCTTTTTGTAGAACTGGCAACATCATGGCCAATGTGACCATCCTGAACCTGAGTTTTACCAGGTACTTGTTTAGCAGACTGAGGTCTAGTATAGGCCGCCA
This sequence comes from Neoceratodus forsteri, assembly GCA_016271365.2. Classification (NCBI taxonomy): domain Eukaryota; kingdom Metazoa; phylum Chordata; order Ceratodontiformes; family Ceratodontidae; genus Neoceratodus; species Neoceratodus forsteri. Next base: position 693,178,697 of record CM028129.1, read on the forward strand.
CTCTCCATTCTTCTTTGTTGTTAGGAAGTATCTTGAGTAGAACCCTTGCCCCCTTTGGTTGGGGGAGGGGGGGGACAGGCTCCACTGCTCTTGCCAGCAGTAAAGCCTGCACCTCCTTCTCCAGTAATTTTCTTTCTGTGAAAGGAGCCGGTGTGAATAGATTTGATCTTGGAGGAGAATGGGACTTGGAACAAAGGGACAGAGACCCTGACTCACTATTTCCAGAACCCACTTGTCTGTGGTTATTTTCAGCCATCCCTGAGAATACTGAGTCAGTCTGTCCCCTACAGGAGACAGAGATGCAGCCTGAGTAGAAAAGTCAGGGATTTTCCTTTGCTTGCTGCTGTGGCTGTACAGACTGGGATCCTCTCCTGGAACCCCTTCTGCCTCTGGCTCGATAAAAGTCACCCTGCTGTGGCTGGTACTGCTGTTGGGAGACAGCATGCACTTGGAAGAAAGGCCTCCTGAAAAAGGACCTACTGTACCCCTGCCTCACCTAGCACAGGACAAAGTGAAAGGAGAGGCTCTCCCCTTGGTAAAATTGCTCCTGAAAGCAGCCTTGTACTCGTCTACTTTCTTCATATATGCCTCAGTCTGGGCACCAAAAAGAGAATGGTCCTTGACTGGGAAATCTATAGCCTTACACTGGGTGTCCTGGGTGAGATCAGTGGCTTTCAGCCAGGCAAACCTCCTTAGTGCTACGGTACCTGCCATCTAAATTAGATATATATATGAACGATTTTAAATTTGTATCCCACCTAGCTTAGGTGGCATGATCCTAATGGGCTTGTCCCTTGATCGTGTAAAACACCTATGAACCTATCCATCTAGCAGCTGTGTCATTTGTGTCAGCTGCCATTTGAAACTGGTACTTGGAAGCCTCCAAGCCCAGTCTTACAGTGTCCAGCAGCTCTGACACAGTTAAAGACGGGTTAGCCTCAGCATTATCTACAACTGACTGCCAAAGAACCTTCTGATACAGGGCTGCATAAGCCTGATAGCTGGCTTGGCAAACTGCCAGGGATGCTGAAAGGTACCCCTTTTTTGCCATGCTATCCACTTTCCTCGAATCCTTCTCAGGGGGATGAAAGGACAAGGGAGTTTTATCCTTTTCACAGGCAGTCTGCTGAACAATACCCTGGTGGTCTGGATGAGTAAACAGGAACTTGGCCCCTGACATTTCAAGCTGGTATTTCTTGTCACATTTTTTGTCAGTGGGTATGACAGTGTTAGGAAACTTGAGGATTTCCAGAACATCCTTTTTTTTTTTTTTTTAAAGAATTTGTACATAGGCAGGAGAAGCCTTTTGATGGGTGTCAGCCCCATAAGCTCCATATATTGTGCCTCTTCTTCATCCTGGACCTCTTCTGCTATTTGCAGAGCCAGGATTTCTACCATTTTTTAACAAAAGAAAAATGGGATAAGAAATCCTCTGTGGGCCTGGAAGGAGAACCAAAATCTTGTTCTGGTGAGACCTCAGGTCTCTGGAAGGAACAGCCACAGTCTTAGAGGGGGTGGACTGGTTAGAGCCAATGGACTTCTCTTCTAATCTTCTTTTAAGCCTCTCCCTACATTTTTCCCACTGTTTTATCAGGGAAAGACTTACAAATGTCACAATTTTCAGAAAAATGATGCTGACCAAGGCAGAGCAAACATAAATCATGTTTGTCAGCCTTGTCAAAACCTCTGCACACTTCAGGCAATTTTTAAAGCCAGGAGGTCATGTTTTCTTTTTAGGTTTATCTGACATTATAAGAAAACAGGAACCAGGAACCAACAGATAATAGAAGAATTTAAATATCTGTGGTCGGTTCTAAAAAGATTAGCAGTCGGTTCTGCAACCGATAAAATTCAAAAACTAACAGTTCCAATTGGATCTGGAACAGAGAAACCACTGAAAGAACCGATAAACCTCGGTTCAAATGTAGTAAACTTAAATAAAAATAGAGAAAAAAGTGATCGGAACCCTTTAAAAAGGTTCCGATTCAAAAGAAAAAAGGATCGGTTACCCCCTCGGTTCACAGGAACCGCGAGGAACCAGAAAACAAATCTAAAACTTAAAACTATGAGGTAAAAAAGACTAAAACAATGACACTAGGCAGTAATGAAAGAAATAAACAAAATACTCAAGTTTTTTTTGTTCAGTGCACTTCAGGAATCACTCTTGATTGAGAGAAGATCTCCAGGGCATCTGAACTTTGCAGTGGAGAGAAGAAATCTGAGGTCAGAATGTAGGCAGTTACACTGGGCAGTTTTGAAACTGGATGCACGAGCTAACGATTCCATTACTAGCACAGCATTCCATTTGGCTCCGGGGCAGTGCTGACTTAAAGGAGCACTCCAAGAGTAATAATATTAGTGGATTCCTGGGGTTAAAACATAGTGCTTTTACCAAAATATGCACTGAGCTCCAACTTGCAGCCTTGCAGAAGTCTGTAACCGGTACATTACGAATCTCTGCTAAGAAAGCTGCAACCACTCTGGTAGAGTGGTGTGAACCCGGCTTTCCAACTTGACCCATACCATGGATTAGTAGTGTCAAACACATGCAACTAACCAAGCCAAAATACATCTCGTGGCAACAGGCTGACCCAGCCGAGGCATGCTAAAAGATACAATAATTGCTTGGATGTGTATCTCTTCATTCTGTCATTGTACAATCACAGAACCCTCCTAACATCTACAGAAATGAAGGGAGTGCTCTTTTTCATTCTGGAGTTAACGAAGTAAGTAGGGAGAAGTAAAACTTGACTAACGGTAACTGAGCCAGTGACATGCTGCCTACTGGCTCAAGATAGACGAAAAACATGCAGAGGTGTACCTTCACTACAGAGTAATGCAGACCTATGTTCAACAGGTTCAAGAGGCACCCTAACACCTTACTTGGTGGGCAACTGGAGGGTCCAGATGGGACTTACACCCCAGAAGGAGAAGGGTTTCCACTTAGCCATGCAAGCACTCCTGGTGAAAGGCCCATGCATGGCTTAGAAGATGTATGTGATGGTTTGGTAAACCTAAAACTTGCCCACTTCTATTTCCTGAGGGGCCCGGCATGGAGATGAAGGGAACGCAGGTTAGGATGGACTAAAGTGCCCGCGTCAGAGGTCAGTTCATAGAGGGAGTCACCTCGGGAGAACTTCTGACAGACTGTTGATCAATGCAATCATATCTGCTGAAGCCAGTCTAGGACAACGAGAATCATCCTGCCCCCCCGTGTCTACAACTTGTGCAGCACCCTCTGAATTAAGGGAAGAGGAGAAAAAATGTAGAGGGAGCATCATTAATTGCAGTGAGTACATCCTGACAGGAAACACCAGGGTCTGGATGTCTGAAGCACGATAGAGGCAATTTTGCATTGAAAGGGGACGGAAAAAGGAGCAGGTCTGAACTGCCCCACCTGCCAAAAGTGACTGCACGATATCTGAACTGACACACTGTGCTCGAGGTACCACTAACACAACCTCACGGCCTTTCTGCAGAGAGGGTAGGAGGGTGCCCCATCCTGCTTGTTGATGTAATACATCACAGTTCTGTCATCTGTCCAAAGCAGGATCACTTCATGGCAGAGGGCATCCTTCAGGACCTTATTTATAAGATAGCTCTCATCTCTAAGAAAGTTATGAAAAAACGAGGTTCCTCCTGGCTCTACACCTGAGTGTGGAGGTCTTGACAGTGAGCTAACCATGAGAGATTTTGCCCGAGGCACTGTCATTTTGCATGGAGAGTTGCGGATGCGTGGTTGGAGACCACTGCTTACTGCGGGGGAAGCCCTGAGTCCCAGCATCCGCTCAACCGAAAGGGGCCGAAAGAGTCATTTTCCATGATGTAACGAGCCATCTGAAGATGTCGTTTCTCCCATCCTCTGGAACAAAAAATCAACACCCTGGAGGCTCCTAAGAAGAGGAGCTGTTGTGAAGATGAAACTGGCACCTTCCCAATCAGAACCCCGAAGACAACTCGAGAAGATGTGGCAACTTCCTCCTGTGTCTCTTGCCTGGATGGGCTAGCTAGGAGCCAAATGTCCAGGACATGAATACTTGAACGCAGAGATTTTAGTGAACTTCTCCCTGAAAAAGTACTTGTTTAACCTTCGAAGGTCGACAAATGGTGCATGCCGCCTGTTACCCTGGAACCAGAAGCAATGGAAATAGGAAGCTGCCCTCCTTTCCGCTGTGGAACAACTTCTACTGCCCAGTTCCCGAAGAGGCCCCATATCTCAGAAGCAAGACAGTGTGACTGAGAGGCAGACAGATTGGGCTACCATCTGGGTGGAAGGTCTGGGGAAATCTGCGAAATTGGGAGAGTATCCCTCTCGGACAATCCTGATGACCCATATGTCCACTGTAATGGACTTCCACTGGCTGTAAAACCGAATTAGATGCCCCTCGCTGACAGGTGTCCCCCTCAGACAGCTGAGGTGGGACCTGGGCTGTAACAACAGAGGCTGGTAGAGGGCACTTTGGGGCCCTGTGCCCTCTACTGTGATGGTTCCTGATTAAAGGCACCTAGGCTTTTACCTTGAAAGGACTTCCTGTATGAGAATGTTGAAGGTCCCGTCCCGCTGAGAGGTAGCAGGTGCTGTCTGTTGTTTAAATGGCATCCATATTGTTCTGAGTGACCCCCAGAAGTCAACCTGAGGGCCAAACAGATAAGTACTGTCAAGGAGACGTTAACCACCTGCTGCCAGCAGCAGCTGCCCTAGAGGCAGAGTCACAGGCATCCATAAAAGCTTTCAGCTGATTACTAGGCTATAAGCCCCTAGCAATGGAGCATTGGAGGCTCTCGACCATTGCATTGAGTGTGTGCCACAGGGTGTACTCGTACTGAGGAATGTAGGAACTCAAGACGTAGAAGTCTGCTTTGGTCCACAGATGAAGACTGAAATGTTATGGTGGACCCCATATCCCTGAGGAAAAAGAACTGCAAAGAAGATCATCCATCACACTGATACAGAAGGCTTGCATTCCAGCCCACAAACTGAGTCATCTGCCGCGTCTTCGACAAAGTAGAATAGCGAGAGACTCATCCAGATCTTCTACCCCACAATAACCTCCAAAAGGCAGGTCTAGACCAGGAACATGTGAGATGCCATCACCTGGATCGGCGAAGCGTTCAGTGCCATCTGCGGCACTGGCACCCGTGGCGCCAGCACCACCCACGGCGCCAGCACCAGATGGCACCACACATGGCGCCAGCACCAAGAAAAAGTTACTTACCATTGTAACCTTGTTTCTCCCAGGGGATACTCCAATATTCATAACTCTTCTGCAGTGTGCCTTTAAGTCAGATCTGCCTGGAGATGGAACGTTACGCTAATGATGGAATCATTGGCATGTGCCACTTTTCAAATGCTGCCCACCTATCAACTGCCTACATTCTAACCCTCAGATTTAGTGGACGCCTGGAAAGACAGGACCCAGTATTTTAACAGACAAAGAATTAAATTTAAATTTAAAATTCCTATACCCAACCTCCAACTGGAGGAACAAATTATAAATATATTGAATAAAACACATAATCCCCTATGTCAGACTCACCTGAGGAGGAGAAGAAACCATTAAACAAAGTGCCAATATAAAGCAGAATGTGGCATATATACCACAGGGTACAGTATGGAATGCAGAGGCCACTGGTTCTAATAGGGGAGGCAGGGTGGGAGAGTTATGAACATTGGTGTATCCCCTGGGAGAAACAAGGTTACTATGGTAAGTGACTTTTTCTTCTCACCCCAGGAATACTCCAATATTCCTAACTCTTCTGCAGACTAAGAAGCAGTACTTTTGGAGGTGGAAGAACCTATTTTGGAAACAGGCCCTGCAGGACAGCTATATCAAACCTGGCATCAGCTCTAGCCTGCGTATCCCAAGCTGTAATGCTTGACAAATGTATGCACTGTGCACCAGGTAGCTGCTTTACAGATATTCGCCAAGGGAACATTCCTGGCAGCTGCCAATGTGGCAGATGTACCTCTTGTGGAATGGGCCCTGAGCCCTGCTGGGGCCTCTTTGCCAACCTTTGAATAACAAAACTGGATACACTGAACAATCCAATGAGAAATGAACCTTTTAGAAGCTGGATTTCCCTTTCCCATATCCTCATAAGTGAGGAACAGCTGTGTCCTGTCCTGCCTATGGAACTTAGTGGCTGTCATGTAGTAGCTCAAAGCTCTCAACATCCATGCTATGCAGCCTACGCTCACCAGAAGAAGAATTCTCAGTGAAAAACACCGGCAGAGTGACAGACTGGTTCAAATGAAAGTCTGAGCCCACCTTGGGAAGGAATTTCCTATTAGTCTGGAGAACCACTTTATCTCTGTGCATAAAGCCTGAAGTTCACTGATCCTTCTAGCTGAAGCCATGGCAACTAAACACTGTTTTCCATGTGACATACTTCAGAGGTGCTGAAACACGGGCTCAAAGGAGGAACCATAAGTTGAGCAATACAAATATTAATATCCTAGGCTGGAACCGGTTCCGACCGGTGGGTATATATGGGATAGACCTTTGAAGAACCTTTTAAAAAATGGGATTCGATGCCAGAGAAACAGCCTTACCTACTGAGGTATAGGCAGAGACTGAAGCCAAATGGCTCTTTAATGTAGAAAGCTGCAAACCCAGGGAATGCAGATAAACCAAATAGTCCAACACCAGTGGCACTCCTGCCTGTGCTGGCACTATACTTCTGCTGGAACACCAAATAGAAAACCTTTTCCACTTTGCAGCACAGGTTTTCTTAGTAGAGGGTTTCCTATACCCCTTAACACATCCATGACCTCTTCAGAGAGGTGTAAATCGATGTATTTTAAGTCCTCAAGAGCCAAGCTTTGAGCCCGAGAGACTTGAGGTTCGGGTACAGGAGCCTCCCTTGATTGGAGGTCAGAAGATTGTGCCTCCTGGGAAGATGTACTGGTTTGCCCACTGACATGGACAGCAATACGGGATACCATGGCTGTGTGGCCGAGTCTGGGACTATCAGAATTATTGTAGCTGATTGAAGCCTGAGCTTCAACAGTACCCTGTACACTAGAGGAAATGGAGGGAAGGCATATAGGAATATTCCTGACCAGTCCCGAATGAGAGCATCCAGGGGGACTGAGCCCACTACTGGAGGCCTGCAACAGTACTGTGGCAGGTGGTGACTCTGATGTGAGACAAAGAGATCCATCTCTGGAGTGCCCCACCTCCTGAATAAGGTTTGTACCACCTGCTTGTTCAATGACCATTCATGATGGGCCTGACTGATTCAGCTTAAGGCATCTGCTAGAACATTGTCCTTGCCTGGCAGATAAATGGCTTGTAACGAAGATCCCAGGGAGTAGGCCAAGGTCCAGACTTGCATTGCTTCTGTGCAGAGAAGACTTCACCTTGTTCCCCCTTGCTTGTTTATTAAGTACATGGTAGTAGCGTTGTCTGTTATGACTTGCACTACCTTTCCCTGTATCAGTGGTGTGAAAGTTTGCATTGCCAGAAACTCCGCCCTGAGTTCTAACAGACTGATATGTAGAAGAGTCTCTGCATTTGACCAAATGTCCTGGGTAGTGTGTTCTGCCAGATGAGCCTCCCAACCTAATAGGGATGCATCTGTTGTGAGAACTACCGAAGGAAGCTCCCTTTGGAAAAGGACCCCTTCTCTAAGGTTGGCTTTCTCCTTCCACCATTGGAGGGAACAGATGAATGTTTTTGTTACAGGGACGAGTTTTGAGAGAGAATCCTTTCTTTGGCACCAATGAGCTCTTAAGTGAAATTGGATGTCTCTCATCTGAAACCTGGAGCCTAGGGCTGTGCCTGTGGCAGCTGCCATGTGCCCCAGGAGCTGAAGATATTGCCTTGCAGGTCTTGGAACGTTCAGTTTGAAGGAACCTGCCAACTGCAAAATGCTTTTTACCTTGTCCCTGGGTAAGAAGGCCCTACCTCTCCTTGGCATTTAATTCTGCTCCTATTAACTGCAGAATTTGTGGAGGTAAAAAAAGAACTGATTTCTCTAGATTTAGAAGAAAGCCCAGAGACTCCAGAAGTTGCAGGGTGAGCTGTAAGTGCTCCTTTAACTGCTGTGGAGACTTTCCCACCACTAGCCAGTTGTCCAGATAAGTAAAAACTGTGACACCATGCCTTCGCAAGCGTGCCAACACTACAGCTAGACACTTGGTGAACACCCTTGGAGCTGAGGTGAGACCAAATGGTAGGGCTGAGAACTGGTAGTGACATGAAGGGAGCCTGAATCTGAGATATTTTCTGTGAGACTCCCTTACAGGGATGTGGAAATAAGTATCTTTTGGGTCCAGTGATGCCAGCCAATCTCCTGTTTGAAGTGCTGGCAGAATCAGAGACAGTGTCACCATTCTGAATTTTGGTTTTGTTAGGAATGCTGAGGACCCTTGGGTCCAAGATAGGCTGCAGCTCTCCATTTTTCTTTGGTGTAAGAAAATATCTTGAATATAGTCCTTTTCCCCTTTGCTGTGGAGGCACTGGTTGCACTGCTTTTAGTAACAGCAGATGCTTGACCTCTTTTTCTAACAGTTTTCTCTCCAGAAGAGAAGCTGGTTTGAAAACCCTTGTTTTCAGAGAGGGGAAGAACTTGAAGTTTAGGGACAGTCCCTGACCCACTATCTCCAGAACCTACTTGTCTGTGGTGATGGTTTTCCAAATTTGGAAATAATGGGTCAGTCTGCCCCCTACTGGAAGTGGAGAGGCAGCCTGAGAGAGAGTAAGTCAGGAATCCTGTTTGGAAAGGAGCAGAGACTGGGAACCACACCTGGCATCTCTCCAGCCCCTAAAATACCCCTGCTGGGGTACTGGGCTGCCTGTGGAACTACCATGGCCTGGTACAAAGGCCTGGAGTGAAACTGTCTGCCCCTGCCTCCTCTATTATAGGATCTAGTAGAGGGAGAAGGTTTTTCTTTTGCAGAATTACTGCGAAAGGTGGCTTTATATTCGTCCACCTTCTTCATGTAGGCCTCTGTATGGCTGCCAAAAAGGGAATTGCCTTCCATAGGAAAATCTAGAGCTTTATTCTGGGTATCTTCTGTGAGGTTTGTGGCTCTCAACCAGGCAAACCTTCTCTGGGCGATGGTATTTGCCATTCACCTTGCAGCAGTCTCATTAATATCTGCTGTCATCTGAAACTGATATTTGTCAGCCTCCATGCCAAACCTAGCAGTTTCAGCTAGGTCTGTAGAAAGAGAGGAAGAAGCTTTTTTAGTCATAGCCAGAACAGACTGCCAAAGAGTCTTCTGGTACTGAGCTGCATAGGTTTGATAATCTGCCTGCCTGATGGCCAGAGAAGCTGACAAATAGCCTTTCTTAGCCATGCTGTCAATTTTTCGAGAGTCCTCTGGAGGGTGGGAAGCCAGAGGGACTTTTGCCTTATAGCATGCAGCAGCTTGCACCACCCCATGGTGGTCAGAGTGTGAAAATAAAAATTCATCCCGTCCTGTCAAGCTGATATTTTTTATCCAACCTTTTATCTAAAGGAGGGACAGACCCAGGAGTCTGGAGGAGTTAAAGAGCGTCTGTTTTAAAAAACTTATTAATGGGAAGCGACTGCTTCTTGGTGGGAGTTAGACCCATCATTTCAAAATACTCAGCCTCCTCCTCATCTTCCACCGTCTCAGTGGTAGAAATATCTAAGGCATCTACAATTTTTCTAACAAAGGAAAAATGAGAAGAATAATCTTCTGTAGTCCTGGGAGGAGAGCCAAACTCCTGCTCTGGGGAGACCTCAGGCTCTATAGGCTCACCACCATCTTCTTCCTCCTCACCACGCTCCTCTGGAAAGGCAGGTGGGTTGAAGGGTACAGTGGTCTGAACTGGGGACAGCGGAACCGCAGGCAGTAGACCCCGTAAAGTCGGCATAATCTTGATAGCCTGTGCTATCTCTAAATGAGAAGGCACAGTTGCTGGCACCACAGAAGTCCCCTCATCAGTAGGGGGTTCAGCGTGCTTAGTCTTCGTTTGTTTTTTAGCTGGATTGGACAGCTAGCCAGTTCAGCAGTCCTCTTTTTACCCGTATCAGAGGTACAAGTAATAGGAGCTGTGGTTTCATCCACAGACCCCGAAGATATTGACTGGTCAGAGCCAGAGGGACCCTTTGATCTCTTGTTCAACCTTTCCAGACGTTTTTCAAGCGTCTCTTCCAGGAAGGTTTTGCATATTTCACAGTTACTTTTCAAATTATCAAAACCAAGGCAGAATACACAAATAGAGCGTTTATCTGCCTTGGCAAAAACTTCACTACATACACTACAATTTTTGAAACCGGGTTCTCCGGTTCTTTTTTTAGGTTTTCGAAAAAAAACGCAACCGTAACAGAAGAAAAAAATACTCACCTTAGTAATGTTGTTTCTTCTAATGGAGTCTTGCTATATTATGACATATGCAATGAGTCCCAACCTTCGAACTGCTCCGGAGGTGAAAGAGTTAACTTTCCATGCCAGGCATGGAACGCTGAGCTCGAGCTCGGTTGAAACTCTGTCTGTTGTTCTTCAAACTCAAACCGTCAGATCTTTACGAGCTAAACTCACTGAGGTCCTGTGTGGAAGCTGTAAACCTACACTAGCCAATTGGCTACTAAACATAAGAACACATTTTTTGGTCCCAAAACAAAGACTCAAGTCAGGAGACCCAAAAAATGAAAAACACAACACCAAGCACCCCAAAAATGAGAGGTGAAAACAACAAGGTGGGCACCTACTAAGTGCCAACACTGCACTGCCCACCCAATCCCAAAAACAGAGGTTCTGAGAGGGGCAGGCAGGGGGGGAGGTCATAATATAGCAAGACTCCATTAGAAGAAACAACATTACAAAGGTGAGTAATTTTTTCTTCAAACAACATGAAGTTTTGCTATATTATGACATATGCAGACTACAAAGCAGTACCTCCATGGAGGAGGGACTGAACCTACTTAGGAAATAGGCTCTGAAGCACAGCTGTGCCGAACCGAGCATCACTCCTAGCCTGGATGTCCAGGGAGTAATGCTTGGTGAGAGTGTGAACTGTTTTCCAGGTAGCTGCTTGACATATCTGTAGAACAGGGATGTCCCTGGCAGCAGCCAGGGAAGCAGCTGTACCTCTGGTTGAGCGAGCCCTCAGGCCTGAGGGAGGAACCTTACCCAGTCTTTCATAGCAAAATTGGATACAAGAGACAATCCACCTGGCAATGCATCTTTTAGTGGCAGGTTTCAATTTACCAACCTCACCATAAGTGAGGAACAGTTGGAGGGAGTCAAACCTATGACCCTTGGTACACTCTATGTAGTAACTAAGGGCTCTCTTCACATCTAAGCTGTGCAATCTCCTCTCCCCAGAGGAGGAATGGTCAGTGAAGTACACTGGAAGAGATATGGATTGATTAAGGTGGAAATCTGAAACCACCTTAGGCAAGAACTTCCTATTAGTCCTGAGGACCACCTTATCTCTTTGAAAGGAGATAAAATCAGGCTCCACTGACAAAGCTTGCAATTCACTTATGCGTCTGGCAGAAGTGATGGCTACCAGAAACACAGTCTTCCAAGTCAAGTACTTAAGTTCTGCTGAAGACAAAGACTCAAAGGGAGGTTGCATAAGCTGAGCAATGCAAACATTAAGATCCCAGGCAGGGGCAGGGTCCCTGAATGGAGGGTTGGTATGAAGCAATCCCTTGAAAAACTTGGAGAAGACAGGATGAGCTGAAAGAGAAGAGGGCTTACCTGCTGAAATAAAAGCAGACACAGCTGCCAAATGCACTTCTAGGGTAGTTGGTCTCAGCTCCAAGGTATTTAAGTGGACCATATAATCCAGGACTGTGGGTAAATCAGCAGATTCTGAGGAAATATGCTTTCCAGCGCACCATATGGAAAACCTTTTCCATTTGGAATTATAAGTAGCCCTGGTGGAAGGTTTCCTAGAAGCCTTCAGGATATCCATTACACCTTGGGAGAGGTGTAGATCAGTAAACTCTAACTCTTCAAGAGCCAGACCTTGAGATTGAGAGATTTGAGGTTCGGGTACCAAACCCTCCCCTGAGCACAGGTTAATAGGTTGTGCTTCCTGGGAAGACACAGGGAAGGATGGACTGCTAAGGACAGTAGGAGTGGATACCAGGGTTGTGTGGCCCAATCAGGATCATCTTGCAGGGCTGAGATCTGATTTTGACTAGTACTTTGAACAGTAGAGGGAAGGGAGGAAAAGCATGGAAAAACTTCCCTTCCCAATTGAGGACTAAGGCATCCAGAGGGACTGAGCCCAACACTGGGGGCCTGCAGCAAAAAAGGGGAAGTTGGTGATTGTCTGGGGCTGCAAAAAGATCTATCTGCAGGGTGCCCCCATCTGGCAAAGATCACCTCCAAAACCAGGGGGTCCAGTGACCATTCGTGATGGCCCTGGGAAATCCTGCTGAGAGCATCTGCCAGGACATTGTCCTTGCCTGGAAGGTGAACTGCCATAAGGGAGGTGTTCAGTGAGTAAGCCAGAGACCACAACTTCATTGCTTCGGTGCACAAGGCCGTAGACCGAGTGCCCCCTTGCTTGCTGATACCACATTGTGGTGGTGTTGTCTGTTCTGACCTGTACAACTTTGTTCTGAACAGATTTGGAAAAGCTTGAAGTGCTAGAAAACTGCTCTGAGTTCCAACAGATTGATGTGGAGCAGAGATTCCTGAGGGGACCACAACCCTGGGTAGTGAGGTCGCCCATGTGAGCTCCCCACCCCAAGAGGGATGCATCTGTAGTAAGGATTAAGGAGTGAGACTAAGTGACAAAAGGAACCCCTTGTCTCAGATTGCTCTGATCCTGCCACCACTGTAGGGCCTGGATCAGGGTTCGAGTCACTGGGATCAATTTGGTTAGAGGGTCTTTCCTTTGAGACCAAAAGGCTCTCAAATGGAACTGGATGTCCCTCATCTGAACTCTTGCTCCCTGCACTACTGCTGTAGAGGCAGCCATATGCCCCAGGAGCTGTAGAAAATGCCTTGCTGGTCAAGAGACCTGCAGGGTGAATGAGGAGGCCAGAGAGACCAGGGTCCTTGCCCTGTCCAAAGGAAGGAAGGCTCTGACTTTCTCTGTGTTCAGCTCTGCGCCTATGAAGGTGAGAAGCTGTACAGGCTCTAGAACTGACTTTGAAAGATTCAGAAGGAAACCTAGAGAGGTGAGCAGTTGCTGAGTTATCTGTAGGTGTAACCTGACCTGGTCTGGGGACTGGCCTACTATGAGCCAATCGCCCAGGTAAGGGAAGATGGCAATTTTTTGCCTTCTTAGGGAAGCAACTGCTACTGCCAGGCATTTTGTGAATACCCTTGGAGCAGAGGTGAGGCCAAAGGGCATTGCTCTGAACTGGTAATGGCCTAAGGGCAACTCGAACCTGAGGTACTTTTGATGGGAGTTTCTGATGAGAATATGGAAGTAGGCATCCTTGAGGTCCAGGGACGCTAGCCAGCCCCCTGGTCTTAGAGAGGGTAGAATAATTCCCAGAGTCACCATTTTGAATTTTGGTTTTAAAAGGTGCTTGTTTAGGTATCTGAGATCCAGGATGGGCCGCCATTCTCCTGTCTTTTTTAGGGTAAGGAAGTACCTGAAGTACAACCCTTTGCCCTGGTGTAGGGGTGGAACCCCTTCCACAGCTCTGAGAGCCAGGAGGGAAGTGACCTCTGCCTCTAGGGCAAGTGCCTCTGGTGGATTTGCAGGTGGAAAGGATCTGGTTCTCATCTTTGGAAACTTTTTGAAGCTGAGAACCAGTCCCTGGCTTACTACTTCCAGGACCCACTTGTCTGATGTCAGAGACTCCCAGTCCCGGACAAAGTAAGCCAGCCTGCCCCCTACAGGTAGGTGAAAATTGGCCATGGCAACCCCAACAGGGTGCCTGCTTGGCAGGGGCTTTGGGCTGAGGGATGGAAGCAGGCCTGCTTGTACCCCGTCTGCCTCTCCCTCTAAAGAACCCCCTCTGGGCATAAGCAGAAGAGGAGGCCTGGGCTTGGTAAAAAGGCTTGCCCCTGCCCCTGGGAAGCTGCCTTTGAGGAGTGGCCTGCCTTTCCTTGGCCTGTGCACTCCTATAGGTGGTCCTATACTCATCCATTTTCTTCATGTAATTCTCTGTCTGCTCCCCAAACAGAGAATTACCCACAACAGGAAAATCCATGGCTTAAGTCTGGGTATCCTGTGACAGGCTAGTACATCTGAGCCAAGCCATTCTGAGTGCCACAGATGTAGCCATGACTCTTGATGACACATCATTTGAGTCCACTGCAGCATGGAATTGCACCTGGATGCCTCAATACCATCAGCAGCCACCTGCTCCAGCTCCTTGGCAAGCTGGCCAGGGACCTGTTTCGCTAGAGCCATAACAGTATCCCATCTGGATTTCTGATATCTAGCAACATAAGCCATATAAATTGCCTGTCTGAGTCCCAAGGATGCTGCCATGTACTATTTCTTTGCCATGGCATCAATCCTCCTGGAGTCCTTGTCCGGGGGGTGTGAAGCCAAGGGACTATCTGCCTTGTCACAGGCTGCGGCCTGCACTACCCCAACATGGCTGCATTGTTGTGTAAGGAACTCCGTATCAGACAATGTGTACCTCTTGTCCATTCTCTTATACACAGGAGGTACAGTGTGAGGAGTTTTTAGAATTTTAAATATCTGTTTCCCAAAAGATTTATGCAAGGGAATAGACAGTCTCCTAGACTCTGGGATATCCATCATTTCCACATAGTCAGGCTCCTCTTGATCATCCACAGCTTCCTCCATACGGAGCTGGAGGGTTTCAGCCACTTTTTTATAAAACATAAAATGAGAAAGGGACTCAGAAAGCCTAGGAGACACTCCTGAAGGTCTGTCTGGGGAGATGTCCGGTTCAATGGGCACATCCAGACTTTCAAATCCACATTCACTCTCCTCATACTCCTCTTCCCCCTCCTCCGGTTCATAATATTCCTCTAAATCATAATCTTGAACTGGTGGAACCGGCCGAACCGGGTGCTTACCTGAAGGTGCTGGTTCGGTCGGAACTGGGAAAGCGACTGGACAATTTTAATCGCTTGCTATTTCTTCAGCGGTTGGAGAGGAAAGTTTTGGCTCCACACCAGCTGATTTCCTAGTCCTTTTGCTGGAACCGACTCCCAGAGTCAGTTCTCCTTTGCCAGAGGAAGTCTCGCCCTGGTCAGAGGGCACTCCCTCTGGTTCGGTTGGAACCGAACAGGGCTGGCCATCCGGTTCAGCGGACTTTTTGGCCTCCCTTTCCCTGAGCCTACCAACTCTCTTTTCCAGGGTAGCTGCAGGAAAATTTTTACAAATCTGGCCGTCTGCATTGAGGTGGTCAAAACCCAGACAATAAACACAGGTGGTGTGGGGATCAGCCTTGGCAAAGACTTCCCCACACACACTACAGTGTTGAAACCCAGTGGGCCCGGTTTTTCTTTTGGGTTTCTCAGACACAGTGCCAGTCCTAACCAAACTTACCCGTTTATGGCAATCCGCCAGGTAAGACCCTCTTATCGGTTCCCAACCGTGTCACGTATCGGTCGGAAAACGTAATAAAATCCGTTTTTAGAACGATAAGAACCGGTAACCACACTCTAAATCACAGATTAAGATATTTTAAACAACCTGATCGGTTCAAACCGAACCGATAAACCGTTTACAAGTTCCACACAGAACAGAAATAATGTAAACCTATCTAGTACTCACAATACCACAGACAGAGCTTGAACCGACCGGTTGCGGTTTAAATTCGGTCGAAAACCGAGAAAAACAATACTTTAACCGACAAAATGAACTGAGCAGAAGGAGAAATCTCCGGAGCGACTGTTCAGTGAGGTGGAGTAAAGAATCTGACGGTTTGAGTTTGAAGAACAACAGACAGAGTTTCAACCGAGCTCGAGCTCAGCGTTCCATGCCTGGCATGGAAAGTTAACTCTTTCACCTCCAGAGCAGTTCGAAGGTTGGGACTCACTGCATATGTCATAATATAGCAAGACTTCATGTTGTTTGAATAACGCAATACCGAATATTTAAAAGTTAAAAGAAAACAAAAATTTATTGGTTGTGGTTGGTTTCAGAACCGATCAGAGAACCAAGCGGAACCGAGGAAAATCGAACCGAGATTAGCGGTTCAGTAACAGAGGTAATCGGTTACTCAAAATATGTTATTTAAACTTAAAATAACTTAATATAAAAGGGAAAACCCCACTACAACTAAGGAAAAACCTTAGTTTCTCAATTGTTATACTGAACCATGAGAAACTGAGAAAAACCACCAAAATTAACTAAACTAAGCTAACGGTTTAATATTAACAAAAGATAACAGGCAGCAAATGAAAATTAAATAAAAATACTTAAGTGTATGTTTATTTGAAAGCCTTTTCTTGACGAGATGTCGAGGAGGAAGTCTCCGAGCGTCTGTTCTTGACATGACGGAGAGAGAAATCTGAGGGCTAGAATGTAGGCAGTTGATAGGTGGCAGCATTTGAAAAGTGACGCATGCCAATGATTCCATCATTAGCATAACATTCTATCTCTGGGCAGATCTGACTTCAAGGCACACTGCAGAAGAGTTAGGAATATTGGAGTATTCCTGGGGTGAGAAACATGGCACCAGCACCACATGCGGCACCACAACCACTGCTAGATCTGAAGAAAATGGGGCGAAGGAAAGCAGTACCCATGCAGGCCCCTGCAGGGAAAAAGGAGGGAGGGGGGATAGGCACGAGTATTCGGCGGTGTTGGCACCAGAAAGGGCACCGCGCACATCCTGGCTCGACCAACCCGGCTGCGGCCCTGCAGCTCAAAGACCCAAAGGCCCCAGAACTGGGTCCACTGACCAGGACAACTGGGCAGACGCCATACCCCGTGCTCTAAAAGAGTGGCCCAGAGGTGAAACTGCTCACCGGAACACCATGGAGGACAGAGACGGGATCTGGGGTCAAAGATCACGGCCATTAAGAGCGGAGGCAGAGGAACCCACCAGAGTCAGTTCAGGCCTACCACTCTCCACCACCGGCGATCCGTGCGCAAACCTACCAGAGGGCGACCTCGAGCTGTACCAATTCATCTTCTACCGATGGTAGGAGGAGGAAGAAGAGCTCAAGGTCAAGCGGAGCCAGGTCCCGGAACCGCTACTTTTGTGCTTCGGGTGGACTGTCCACCCCCCCAAAGCACCAGACTGCCCGTGGTTGGACCCCCCGCTTCCGAAAAGGGCGGCAGACCGGACACAGCCCCACTGCCATCACAGCTTTCAAATGAAGTCTCCCTACCGTCACCGCTACCGTCTAAGGTCGACTCTGTTGATGACAGGCTGAGAATTTCTTCTTCATCATCATCTTTTTTTTTTTTTAAATAAGAAAAGAAAACTAAAAATAGTCAGTTAAAAACTGAACGGCTATAGCTGCTGTCATATAGATCAAGACTTGACCCCCGGTGGGCAAGCGACGTCGTCATCGAAGTGCACTCGATGGCGGGAGAAAATGAACTGAGGCACCTGGAGAGTTGATGATGAGATAGCCTATACGGTGCAAGCTGGTCTCGAGATGCCACGCATGTGCGATCCTATCCCGGTGCCAGCCCTCCTATAGATTTCTGGCTCCCATGGGGTCCTAGCACATCTGGCATAGTCCCATTAGTGTGAATGAGTGGTGGAGACTTTTAGACTAGGAAGATTTAGATTTTTAGTAAACCAACAGGTTATCAAGACTAAAAAAATATGCATCATACCTCACGAATTTTCTCAACAGCAGACGTAAAAATGTAGACAATAACAATCCATTCTTGTACTGAAGGAAACTCTTGCATCCTCACAAGAACCACAAAAGTGTAAAGCATCAGAAATCCCAGGTATGCCAACTAAAATAAAAAAAAAAAAAAAATCATGTTACTAAAGAGAGACTCACAGGAGTATGCAGCTTTAAGAAAATGAAAGTTAAGTATTTACCGTTACTCTTGAGCTTCCTGAATAGCTCTTCTCCATAGCTTACAGCAAATGGGCCTTGGAGCAAGAGGCGCTAGGATCCCAAGGGGAGCAAGAACTTTTTTGGTTGGAGCTGGTGGCACACGTAGGTCCCATTGTGTCACCACATGCGCTTGCTGGTATAGTGCGGCACCAACCCTCAAACTCCTCAGTATCATTTTTACTCAGTAGTTGAGCAACATGAACCTTATGGGTGACCTGTGCACTTAACCTATGATAGCCTTGGTGGCCCGCATAAGAAGGACCACCAAACCTAGTAGTAACACAGTGCCTTCACAGGGGGTGAAGACAACATACGAAGAAGCCAGCTGAAGAAGGCCATTTGGTTTATCTAGTCTGCTCGTACTGCAGGGTCCACAGCTTGAGCTACTGTCCCTGCCCTCCCTCCCCACTCCTCCCATCCTCCCTTCCCATGATCCTTACTTCCCCCTATACCTATCTCAGCCTCTCTTAAAACTGCCCACTGTCTTTAACGAGATCACCTCTTCCAGCAGCGCATTTCAAGTGTCCACCACCCACTCTGTGAAGAGGCGCCTACTGACCTCCCCACTAAACCTCCCACCCTCCAGCTTAAGACTGTGCCCCCCTCATGTTATGGTTGCCACTCAGCTTAAAGAGACTTCCCTCATCCACCTTATTTATCCCGTTCAGGTACTTGAAGGTCCCAATCATACCCCCGTCTTCCATGGAGTACATGTTCAGTGCCCTCAACCACTCCTCATATGTTTTACCCTGCTGACCTGCTATCATTTTTGCAGCCTCCTCTGGACCTTCTCCAGCAGGTTAATGTACTTTTTGAGGAGTGGGCACCAGTACTGAACTCCATACTCTAGATGAACAGGTTACTCACTTGTAACAGTAGTTCTAGGAGTGGTATATGTTGTTCATACACACTCTTTGGCATGTCCCTTTCCCTTTAAATCTCGCCAGAAAGTCTTCAAACTGGCTCCTCCCACCCACCCGGGTGGTAAATACCTCGGCTCCGCCCCATGACGCCAGATCTTAGCCCGCTGGAAGCAAGGTGATGTGCCTAAAGCCGGGGAGGTCGGGTGGGTGCGTGTGGATGAACATATACCACTCCTAGAACTACTGTTACAGGTGAGTAACCTGTTCTTCTAGGAGTGTGGATATGTTGTTCATCCACACTCTTTGGCAGACTCCTAGCAGTTCTCTGGGAGGAGGGAGGCAAGGCGCACACCCCCTACTTATGAAAGAGAGATTGGAGAACCGAGGCCCCAAAACCAGTATGCCGGCGTGACTCAAGGTCGATGTGGTAGTGGGAAATAAAGGTGTTTGCTGACTTCTAGGTAGCAGCCCGACAGATTTCCTGGATAGGGATGTCCCTGGAAGCAGCCACCGATGCAGCAGTATGGCGGGTAGAATGAGCTCTTAACCCACTGGGAGGCTCCTTGCCCGCCAACTCATAGTTCAGACCTATGCATGATGTGATCCATCTTGCAATGGTCCATTTGGCTGCAGGTCTGCCAGAAGCGGCTTCAGCGTAGGTGACAAACAGCTGGCGAACCTCTCCATGAATTTCCGCCATTCTTTCCTTATAGTAGGAGAAAGCACGTCTCAGGTCTAGAGTATGGAGCCTGTACTCAGCATCCGAGGCGTAGTTAGGGTAGTATACCGGCAGAGTCAACACCTGATTAAGGTGAAACTCTGAGACCACCTTCGGAAGGAATTTCGGTTGGGGGCGCAGGACAACTTTGTCCCTGTGAAAGACCAGATAAGGAGAGTCCACCGAAAGCACCTAGAGCTCCTCTGTCCTTCTGGCTGATGTGATAGCCACCAAGAAGTCCGTCTTCCACAACAAGTGTGAGAGCTCACACTTGTGCATGGGTTCGAATGGCTTGCCCATGAGCTTTGCCAAAACCAGCAAGAGATCCCACGGAGGTGGAGGTTCACGCACTGGAGGGGATATGTGATCCAGGCCTTTGAAGAAGTGCCCGACAACTGTCGCCTGTGCCAATGTCGGCTGACCGGACCGCGCCCGGTAAGCACAAATGACTGCCAGGTGCACTCTAAGGGTTGAGGACCTCAGACCCCCTTTGGAGAGAGACCAAAGGTAGTCTAGAATGTTAGCCACAGAGCAGGATAAGGAGTCCAGACTCTTACCCTGACACCAAATGGAAAATCTCTTCCATTTGAAGGCATAACATTTCCTGGTCGATTCCTTGTGAGATGCCTCCACCACAGTGTAGACATCCTCGGAAAGACCCAGAGCCTGGAACTCAAGCCGCTCAGGTACCAGGCTGTGAAGTGCAGGAATTGAAGGTCAGGATGGAAGACCTTCCCCTGATTTAATGATATCAGGTCCGGGCATGTGCAAAGCCGCTCTAGGGGCCTGCAGCTGAGGCTCAGGAGATCTGGGTACCAGAACTGGCACGGCCAATCCGGGGCTACCAGAATCACCTTCACCTTGTCCCTCCTCACCTTGAATAACACCTTGTGGATCAAGGGACATGGAGGGAAGGCGTAGAGGAGGCCTGGGGTCCATGGCCTCGAAAAGGCATCCCCCTGCAGCGAGCCCTGCTGAGGGGGCCGGGCATGGTACAGACTCAGCTTGGCATTCTCCCTGAAGGCAAACAGGTCCACCAATGGTTTTCCCCAATGGGAGAACAGACTGCAAGCTACCTCTGGATGGAGGGACCACTCATGGGATGTCTGGCTTAGGCGGCTGAGAGCATCCGCCAGCTGGTTCGAGACTCCTGCCACATGAATGGCCAGGAGATCTGCCTCCAACCGGCTGACGAGGGTCCAGATACGGAGCGCCTCCTTGTACAGCAGACGGGAGTATGTGCCGCCCCGTTTGTTGAGGTAGTACATGGTTGTGGTATTGTTCATCTGGACTTGAACCAATTGACCCCAGAGCTGAGGAGCGAATGCTGACAGTGCCAGTCTGACTGCTCTGAGCTCCAACAGGTTGATGTGGCATCGGGACTCCTCGGGGGTCCAGAACCCATGGGCCCTGTTGTCCCCCATGTGGGCTCCCCAGCCCATGAGAGAGGCATCGGTCATAAGGACGACCATCGGCTTGGGGCGGACAAACGGGATCCCTTCCTGCAACCGTTCTGGGATGGTCCACCATTGGAGAGCGTCCCACATCTTCTGGGTTACCGTGATCAGCTGGTCGAACTGACCAAGATGCTGAGTCCACTGGGTGGCCAGCTCCCACTGGAGGGGGCATATGTGCCACCTGGCTCAACGGACCACTGAGATGCACGCTGCCATGTAACCCAGAAGGCGCAGAAAGTCCCGGGCAGGGTGCGAGAGTCCAACCAGAAATGATCGGGCAAAGGAGGAAAGAACCTCCACCCTGTCCGCCAGGAGCCGGGCTCTGGCTTGACAAGAGTCGAGCTCTGCCCTGATGAAGCCCATCACCTGAGATGGCACAAGTTCAGACTTGGCCTCGTTGATCAGGAGGCCAAGCTGAGAGCAGGTTCAGAGAGCCAGATCCCTGGATCTCTCCACCTCCTGAAGGGAGGAAACTGCCAGAAGCCAGTCGTCAAGATAAGGGTAGATTCGGACTCCTCAATGCCGAAGATGGGCTGCCACCACTGCAATGCACTTGGTGAAGACCCGCGGGCTGATGGCTCGGAACTCGTACAGGGTCCCCTTGACCCTGAAGCGGAGGAACCGCTGGTGGGACGGACGGATTGGGAAGTGAAAGAACACGTCCTGCAGATCCAGAGAACAAAACTACATGTTTGAGCTTCTTGCAGTGTGAGACCTTGGTTTTTTCTCCTATGGAATGGCTTTTCTAGTGGCAGTAACTTCAACCCAGTAGGGCAGCGGCGTTTCTAATTTTCTGTATAGAGACAGTTCTGTTGTACACCAAAAATTGCTCTTGATGAAGGTGGTTTCCGAGTACCACCTGAGCTAAGCCTTTGAGGCACTTTTTGTTCTTTCCCAGACCTCCTGACAGCCAGACAGTTGAACAGCTCCGTAAGGTGGATGTCAGACATTTTTTCAGAAATGCAGGAATTCTGGGAAACACATTTTCTTTGAGCCAGTCAGTAGGTCCCTGGACCAGGGCATGCCAATGGACGTGGTCTACCTGGATTACACAAACGCCTTCGATTCTGTTCCTCACGAGGTGTTGTTAAATACATTACAGAATATGGGGCTAGATAACATCATGTTGTTGTGGATACAATCATGGCCAAGTAATATGATGCAAAGGGTAAACATAAGGGGTTTCTTGTTTGATTAGGGGAAAGTCACCAGTGGTGTTCCCCAGGGGTCCATTTTGAGTCCCACATTGTTTAGTAAGTTTGTCTTGACAATGCAAGTGTCTACAGAAGCATGTCTTTGCAAATACACAGATAACACAAAGGTTGGGGCAATTGTAAATAATATTGAATCAGTAAACAACTTTCAAAAAAAATTAAAACATCTAGAAAACTGGGCAAAAATGCATACGCTAAGATTTAATGAGACTAAGTGCAAGGGTATGCATTTTAGGTGCAACAACGTTAAAACAAAATATATAATTAACAACAGGGTCATATCCAGCCCGATAGTGAAAAAGATCTTGCGGTTATAATAACTAACACCTTAAACATTAATACTCATGCTAGAGATGTTGTCAAATGACCAAACAGAATAGTGGGGAATATACTAAGGCACATAAACAGTAGAAATCAAAATGTCCTAATGCATTTGTATAAATCATTGGTGAGACCTGTTATAGAGTATGGAGCCCCATTCTGTTCCCCACAAAGTGTAGGAAGTACTAAGCTGATGGACAGAGTCCAGAGAAGGATTACTAAGAGAGTAAATAAACAAAAAGGGAAGAATTATGAGGATAGGCTAAAGGATTTGGGATTGTATTCCTTATCATACCGCAAGCTCAGGGGGGATTTGTGTTATGTATATAAGGCTCTAGATAATTAATATGGGAATCAGCAGGACTATCAAATAAAATAGAAACAGACAGGGCAACCAGACTGCATCCATTCTAGCCGAGGGGAGAAATGTATAAAACCACCAGAAGGGGGACCTGGCTTAACCAGAGGGTGGTTGATGTATGGAATACACTACCAGAGCACGTAGTCAGAGCTCCCAGTATGTTATCCTTTAAAATCTATTCGCCTGCCGTGGCGCTGGAGGTTGAGGTGCTGGTCGCTACACCTCCCACCACACTGGCGACCTGGTTTCGAAATAGCCCTGGGCCACTGGGGGTCGGGGAGAGAGAGGATTGAGGTCCGGGGACTGCTCTCCTCTCTCAGGGAGGGACAACTGTCATCCTGCTCATTGATTGCCCTCTGGCCGACTGGAGGGCAATACAGGCAGGGACGCATGTACCGACATCAGTACGTCGGTGGGGAGGGGGGTAGAAAATGGGAAAAGGAGGCTGGCAGGGTTCCATGATGGCCCTGCTTCCCTGCAGGCAGACCCCAGTGTCTGGATTGGGTCTCGGGAGGGAAGCTGGCGCCCTCCTCCCTGGCCCCACCACAGGGGGCAATCTGTGGGGGGATTTCCAGGGTTGGCAAGAGCGGGGACACGTGGGACCAGATAAGTGAGTTCCTCCATGAGGAGGACCACAGCACCCTGCCAGGCCTCCCGGATTAAAAACAAATCTATATATTATAGGGGCGAAGTCGCGCCCCTATATTTAGGGTTGAGTAGGCACTTTATTGTTAAACCTCAAATTTTGCATGTTAATAACTTTGCAACCGTTCAACGGATTTGCACGAAATTTGGAGTGCATGGTCTGGTATGGCAGATCTCTTGATTTACCAAGTTGCGTTTCAGTCAGACATACAGTTTTTGTACAGCAAAGCCCCTAAAAATGCACTTTTCGCCACTTTTGCACGTTTTTTGTCCATGGCGCTGAGCGGACACCATGTGGTCTATTGGTCCGAAACTTGGGATGTAGAAGGAGCTTGGGGCAAGGAACATGCCAGCGTTTGTTTGGTGAAAAAATATGTATCTGTTCAAAAGTTAGTAAAATTTGAAGTTCCCATTATATTCTATGAGAACATTTATATGTATATTTTGCAATATCCACAGGGAAGACCAGAAGACCCTAGGGAAGACCAGATGGCCCAAACTGGGATGACCATATCTCAATAACGGTTTGGTCTTTTTACTTGAAATTTGCAGGGTGTTGAGGGGATGTCCTAGATATGTGAATTATGCTGTTTAGGTGTTGGGTAATTTATTAGTTGCAGAGATATTCAATGTCATAGTTGACGTTTTTCCCATAGGATTACACTGCGGTCTGTGTCACGACTTTTGGAGCCATTATCTCAGAAACGAAGCAAGATGTAGACTTTTTGCTACTGTAAGCCTGCAGTGGAATGTTTTACGTAAGTTGCATGGTTCATGAGATACTGTGAAATTACTGTCACGAGGGTTCAAAGAGTGCCTGTCCAGTGCTTTTCGATGCCCATATCTCGGAAACTATGCGAGATACAGGTTCAGTCGGTGATTGTCGCGTGCTCTACTCACTGTCACAGTTACAATGACACCTGAATTTTTTTTCTACCTGTTACGGTTCCTGAGATATCTTCAAATTAGTGTTGCGAGGGTTTCTTGCCCTATAGGGCTGCTGTATGACTCTGGAGCTATGTGGAAGTGGGAGCGCGGGCCCCCAGAGATGCATATTGTTATGCAGAACTGGGGAACTTGGTGGAAACGTGGGGTGCTCTCCCACCAATACATTTTTTTTACTTGTTATATTACACTTTTCAAAAAGTAAGGAAATTCATGGCAAAAAACTGCATTTATTACATCATTTAGGGTTAAAGCGAAAAAAGTCAGGAAACGAAACATTAGGGTTGAGCCCCTAACCCCCTCCACACACACCCTGCATCCCCATCCTCCACAGACTGACAGACGCCGAAGTGTGCCATTGGGGTTGTGAGGCCTAAATCTCACCCCATTCTCCTTTACTGTAGCATGTCAACCTGCTCACACATGAAATGGGGTGAGAGTTAGGCCACACCACCCCAAAGGCACACCCCAGCATCTGTCAGTCTGTGGAGGATGGGGGTGCCCGGTGTATGTGGGGGGGTTAGGGGCTCAACTCTAATGTTTCATTTCCTGACTTTTTTTGCTTCAACCCTAAATGATGCATTAAATGCATTTTTTTTTGCCATGACTATATATATGCATATATATATATATATATATTTATGCAATAGGTGTGGACATAAATCCTATGTGATAAATCTGAGCTACTATGTGATAAATTCAAAATTTGACATTTATACACATAGTAGATGCATCATTACAGATTTATACACAAAGTAGATATGTCACAATCACTCTGGAACTCATTTAGAATGTTCAGCCTCAGTACCAGAACTATATTCAAATGTGAATAACATTAAAACGAAAAAAGATAGCATAGTGCTGTGAGCATGAAAGTTATTCAGCACAAACGTATCTACAAAATGAGTGGTTTCATTTATAGATATCTTACAGATTTTTTATAATTAGCAAAAAAGAGCAGAAAATGCAATTTTTTTTCCACATTTTTGACAAACATATGCAAAAAAAGATAATCAAAAGCAAATGTCCCTGTACTGACAGAAAGCATCCCTATTGCATAAATGAAATATACAACAGTGAGCCGTCAGATAAATGATTTATCTACACTTGTGCTGTTTGACCTCAGACATCTCACTTGTGGCTTACGCCACTTGTGAGGTTACCCAAGATCAAACAGCACTTGTGTAGATAAATAATCTATTGGATGAGTATATGGGGGACAAAAAGAACAGATTACTCACCTGTAACAGTAGTTCTAGGAGTGGTATATGTTGTTCATCCACACTCTCTGGCATGTCCCTTTCCCCTTTAAATCTGGCCGGAAGTCTTCACGCTAGCTCCTCCCACCCACTCGGGTAGTAAATACCTCGGCTCTGCCCCATGACGCCAGACCTTTGCCCGCTGGAAGCAAGGTTGTGCGCCTAAAGTTGGGGAGGTTGGGTGGGTGCATGTGGATGAACAACATATACCACTCCTAGAACTACTGTTACAGGTGAGTAACCTGTTCTCCTAGGAGCGTGGATATGTTGTTCATCCACACTCTATGGCAGACTCCAAGCAGTTCTCCAGGAGGAGGGAGGCAAGGCGCACACCCCCTACTTGGGAAATAGAGATTGGAGAACCGAGGCCCCAAAACCAGCATCCTGGCGTGACTCAAGGTCGATGTGGTAGTGGGTAATAAAGGTGTTTGCGGACTTCCAGGTAGCAGCCCGACAGATTTCCTGGATAGGGATGTCCCTGGAAGCAGCCACCAATGCAGCAGTATGGTGGGTAGAATGAGCTCTTATCCCTCTGGGAGGCTCCTTGCCCGCCAACTCGTAGCACAGACCTATGCATGACGTGATCCATCTTGCAATGGTCTGTTTAGCTGCAGGTCTGCCAGAAGCGGCTTCAGCGTAGGTGACAAACAGCTGGCGAACCTCTCCCCGAATTTCTGCCATTCTTTCCTTATAATAGGAGACAGCATGTCTCAGGTCCAAGGAATGGAGCCTGTACTCGGCGTCCGAGGTGTAATTAGGGTAGCATACCGGCAGAGTTAACAACTGGTTAAGATGAAACTCTGATACCACCATCAGAAGGAATTTCAGGTGGGGGCACAGGACAACTTTGTCCCTGTGAAAGACCAGATAAGGGGAGTCCACCGAAAGCGCCCGGAGCTCCCCTGTTCTCCTGGTAGACATGCTAGCCACCAGGAAGGCCGTCTTCCACAACAAGTGTGAGAGCTCACACTTGTGCATGGGTTCAAATGGCTTGCCCATAAGCTTTGCCCAAACCAGCAACAGATCCCACGGAGGTGGAGGTTCAAGCACTGGAAGGGATATGTGATCCAGGCCTTTGAAGAAGCGCTCGACCACTGTCTCCTGTGCCAATGTCGGCTGACCGCCTGCGCCCGGTAAGCAGAAATGGCTGCCAGGTGCACCCTAAGGGTCGATGACCGTAGACCCCCTTTGGAGAGAGACCAAAGGTAGTTGAGAATGTTAGCCACAGAGCAGGATAAGGGGTCCAGACTCTTACTCTGACATCAAATGGAAAATCTCTTCCATTTGAAGGAGTAACATTTCCTGGTCAATTCCTTACGAGATGCCTCCACCACAGTGTAGATATCCTCGGAAAGACCCAGAGCCTGGAACTCTAGCCGCCCAGGTACCAGGCCGTGAGGTGCAGGGATTGAAGGTCCGGAAGGAATACCTTCCCCTGGTTCAGAGTTATCAGGTCCGGGCGTGTACAAAGCTGCTCTGGGGGCCTACAACTGAGGCTGAGATCATCTGGGCACCAGAACTGGCGTGGCCAATCTGAGGCTACCAGGATCACCTTCGTCTTGTCCTTCCTCACCCTGAGTAACACCTTGTGGATCAAGGGAAATGGAGGGAAGGCACAGAGGAGGCCTGGGGTCCACGGCCTCAAGAAGGCATCCCCCTGCAGCGAGCCCTGCTGAGGGGGGCGGGCATGGTACAGCCTCAGCTTGCTGTATTCCCTGGAGGCAAAAAGGTCCTCCAACGGTTTACTCCAACGGGAGATCACACTGTAAGTGCTGAGTCCACTGAGCGGCCAGCTCCCATTGAAGGGGGCGCATGTGCCATCTGGCCCAACAGACCACTGAGGTGCACGCCGCCATGTAACCCAGAAGACGCAGGAAGTCCCGGGCAGGGCGCAAGTGCCCAACCAGAAATGATTGGGCAAAGGAGGAAAGAACCTCTGCCCTGTCCACCAGGAGCCGAACTCTGGCTTGATTAGAGTCGAGCTCTGCCCCGATGAAGCCCATCACCTGAGAGGGCACGAGTTCCGACCTGGCCTTGTTGATCAGGAGGTCTAGTTGGGAGCAGGTTCGAAGAGCCAGATCCCTGGATCTCTCCACCTCCTTGAGGGAGGAACCTGCCAAGAGCCAGTCATCAAGATAAGGGTAAATTCGAACTCCTCAACACCGGAGATGGGCTGTCACCACTGCGATGCACTTGGTGAAGACCCTCGGGGCCAATGACAGACTGAACGGCATGGCTCGGAACTCGTACAGGGTCCCTTCGACCCTGAACCGGAGGAACCGCTGATGGGACGGACGGATTGGGATGTGGAAGAATGCGTCCTGCAGATCCAGTGAACAGAACCACATGTTTCGGTTGCGGGAGTGCACTTCTGTGGAGGGTTTTAAGAGGGGTCTGAAGACCTTTCTGTGGGAATTTGCATTTCCAGAATACTGATTGTTTTAACTGTTTGGTCTGGCTATATTTTTTAATGATGTTAATTGTTTTAATTGTTATTATGTACAGCGCCTTGACATTTGAAAGGCGCCTTATAAATAAAAATGTATTATTATTATGTTTCGCTCCAGGGATGGTATGATCTGGTTCAGAGTTACCATCCGGAAGGTGCAAGACCGGAGATATTCAATCAGGTCGTGGAGATCTAGGATGGGGCGCCAACCCCCCGTCCGCTTGGGCACAAGGAAGTACCTGGACACGAAGTCTAGGTCTGTAGGAGGATCCAGCACTGGAGCTACCGCCTCTTTGCAGAGGAGCTGAGCTATGTCGTCTTGAAGAGCCGACTGAGTGCGAGCTGAGATCCTTTCCTCCTGAGGGGCGTGGGCTCGGCTGGGAGGGTACTGCTTGAAATGCAGAGGCAGTCCCTGGCCGACCACTTCTAGGACCCACCTGTCCGAGGTGATATCGGACCAGGCGGAAAGAAAGTGGCGGAGCCGGCCCCCCTCGGGAGGACCCAGAGCTGGCGTGATGGGTGTAGGGGTGGCAACCCCCAAGCTGTCACTGGGCAGGCTTAGAGGAGGAGGCTCCTGGACCGGCACCTTGGCCTCCTTTACGGGGCTATTGAGGACCCTGCTTGGGCCTGGGATACCAAGCTTGAGCCTGCTGTTGCTGCTGGCCTCCTTGATAGGAGAGCTGCCTAACCACAGGGGAAGAGTGCCAAAAAGGCTTCTTCTTGCGCGTCTGCTGGTTCTTGCCCGAAGAACCCTTCGCAGAGATAGCATCCAAGGTGTCATAGGACTGCTCTATGCGCTGGAGGTGACCAGCCACTCCTGGACCGAAGAGGTCAGTGCCTAGGAATGGCACGTCAGCTAACTTGTGCTGGGTATCCGCTGGGAAGGAGGATAGCCTCAGCAAAGCCCTGTGGCGAGTGACCACTGCGGCTGCCAAAGAGCGGGCACAGGAGTCTCCATTGTCCAGGGCCATCTGGAGCTGCTGTTTTGCAACAGCATGGTCCTGATCATGGACCTGCTTCACTGTGGTCTGCATGTCCGCCAGGAGATGAGGGAGGACTTCATCCAATGACCCAAGGAGGGCATGAGAGAAGTGTGCCATGATGACAGCCAAGCTGGCCTGACGAAGGCCTAAGAAGGAGGCCACATAGACCTTACGGGCAGAATGGCCCACGTTCTTGGACTCCTTGTCCAGGGGTCGGTCAGTGTCGGCTGAGCTACCAGTACGCCTGAACACAGAAGCAGTCACTAGGCTTTCTGCCGAAGGATGCTCTGTGAACCCCGCCAGGGATCCCATGGGCACCGTACACATGCAGGCCATGCGGCAGATGGGTCTGGGCAGGAAGCAGGATGCTGCCAAAGCTCAAGGGCCAGGCCAACGATGGCTTCAGCCACTGGAAAGGCCTCCGTCGGGGTATCCCCCCTTTTGAGGATATCCGTAAGGGGGTACTCTGCCTTTTTCTTAATGGGCTCCAGGAGCATTCCAGTGGACTCTGAGATCAGGCGGAGAATGCCCTGAAAGGAGGAAGGGCCTTCCTCCAGTCCGGCCATAGACGACTCATCATCCCCTGGATGACAGTGTAACCCCGTGTCATCGGAGTCCGAAGAGTTGGGGTACAATGGTCTACCACCTACGTCCCCTTCAATCTGCCATGGGCGGTCAGGGGTGACCATAATGGACAGACGGTGGGGAAGCCCAGTGTCTGTACAGTCCCTTTTCAAGGGAGCCCCTCCCTGAGGCTGCTTAGGCGGTGGCTCCACCAAAATCGGTGGAGAAACCGGAAGAGGCTGAGCCGGTATACGCGCCGGCCCCATGGGAGGTGGAACCGAGGCTTTCGTTCGGAGGGGTCCGCGCCGGCTTAGAGGCGGAAGTTGCGCACTGGTTTGGGCGGCCGGCGGAGCTGCTTCTGCCCAGTCAAATCAGCTGCTGCCACATCAAATCCCTTAGCCGGAGTTTTCTGCCAAAGCCTCTCCTTGTCTGAGGAGGATGAGGACCGCCGGCGGCGCCTCTTTTTTGAATGTTTGTGGCCCTTTTTTGGCCGTTCGACCAAAGGGGTCCTGGTCCTCAATTGAGACTGACGGGGTCGGCTCGTTCGATCGGGGGGGATACCGGAGTTGGTGAAAACCAAGGTTCTGGCACTTTATCCTCGATAGGGACACCCAAGGGCAGTGTCTCCTCATTGGGAAAGGAAAGGACAGGCATCCTTTCTAAGGAGTCGTAGACTGGAGTCAGTGACAAAGACTCAATTAGGTTGAAAGTAATCTCGGCCAGTTCAGTTATTTCCTTGGTCTCGGTGCCTTGGCCAGATGGAAGGTCCGTAAAGCCAGCGGCCGAGGAAACGATCTCGACCGAAGTCAAGACCGCATGTTCCTGGGACTCGGACCTCTCTCGGTCCCAGGAGCGTCTCCTTCTGGAAGAAGACGACTTGGGGTCCTTGTCCCTCTCCCGAGGGCGGGAGGAGTGCGAGCCCGAGGGCGCCTCACCCCTGGTGGGGATAGTCTGGCACAACTCCCTAAAGGAGCCCAAAAAGGTAGAGCCAAGGTTAAGAGAAACAAAAAAACAGTGACTGGCTGAAGCCTGAGCCGCTTCCTCCTCAAAGGCAGCCATCTGTTCAAGCTGCTCAGTGGATCCTGCAGCTGCGGAAACCGCCCACCTTGCCTCCTTGGATTTCACCGGTGGGTTTCTAAGCTCCGGTCTCCCCAATTTTAGGCGTGCCTTGCGGTCATCCAGAACACTGGGATGGAAGGCCAAAAAGAAAGTACAAGACGTGGTGTCATGTCCGACACCTAGGCAACAGACACATGAGAGGTAGGGATTGGTGCGCGACATTTTCTGGCCGCAGGGACACCAGCGAAATCCGGCGGACGATTTGTTCTCCATGTCCGATGCACTGTAATCGGAGTCGTAAACTCTGATGAGGTTCAAGGAAATTTGCGGTGAAAACCAATGTTGTGAATCCAGGGCCTACGAACTGCTAAAGTAGCACGAGGGAACCTGAATCTTCCAGTGGAAAGGAAGATCTGGAGTCATGGGACGCAGCCGAGGTATTTACCACCCGGGTGGGTGGGAGGAGCTAGCTTTAAGACTTCCGGCCAGATTTAAAGGAGAAAGGGACATGCCAGAGAGTGTGGATGAACAACATATCCACGCTCCTAGAAAACAGGTTTTATCCACTGATACATGGCAAGTCTAAATATGGCTCATGAAGCTACCAGACTTGTAACTTTACCTATGTACCTATGCACATCACAGTTGTTCATGACTCAAGCTGAATTTTACTGAGGTCACCCTGCGTCTAAGCAGAAAATCTCTTGATGACATTGCTTTCTGTACTGAAAAACTGTTTACACAGTGGCCTTATGCTGCTGCATGTATTAAAGACCACTTAACCTAGCAAACAGCCACCTCCTAATCAGTGAGATCTGTAGGGCTGCCACCTGGGCATTTATACGCACTTTCATGAGAAATTACAGTCTAGATGTACAGGTCTGCAGTGATGGTGCTTTTGGGTCCTCCGTTCTCATGTCCCTCTTCAACAGAGCTGACAGACTTTACCCCCGCCAGCTCAGATACTCTAGTAGCTTGCGACTATGTAGAAGGAATCCAGGTAGTTGTAAGAGTTGCTTATCAGTTACTATTTCACTACTAGTATTCCTTCTACAGTAATACGGCCCACTCAGTCTCCCTTTGCTATTAGCCATCGATCCTGGGTACCCTCAGGACAGTTCCTCACTATTTCTATGGTTTGATCAAGACCTGGAGCGACAAGGCACAAGATAGAAGGGAGACACTGACCACAAGAAAATGGGCTTTCCAAAGATTTTGCACGTGCACAGAAGACTTTGTGTGACTGTAGAAGGAATACCAATACTGAAACTGTTACAGGTAACTTTGTGTTGCATGTTGAGGACAAGTGATTAGTTTCAACCATGTGCTTTCCATGGACTCTGCATGTGCTCAGTGGACACTGTCTCAGGAGTGAATATGCAAACAGAATTGAATTTATAAGAATCATAAATTTACTTTTTTAACTCTTCAAGGGGAAAAAAAATGAAACTTTCATGAGGGGGCTGAAAGTACAGTTACATAAGAACTTACCTTAACAGTAGATCTTCGAGAGGAGCTATTGCTGCAGGCTAATACAATTAGGATTATGCTGCAGGCACTAGGACCCATCGGAAACCTTTAGCTAGCAGTCTCCAGTGGGGGCTGCCCCCAACGCCGCCCCGACAACGCTTAATGGTATATCAGGGGGCAGTCCCCAGCCCCACCTCAGTTCACCCGCCAGAGACCTGTTAGTAAGTCGGCAGGCAGACTAGGCGGAAGCTTGCCATAAAAAAAGGATGCAAAAACAGCTCACCAGAGGGAAGGAGGAAGGGAAAGCAGCGCCTGCTGCAAGAGCTCCTCTCAAAGATCTACTGTTACGGTAAGTTCTTACGTAACTGTACTATCTTACTTTGAGTGGGAGCTCTTGCAGCAGGCTGTTAAAATTAGGACTGAATCCCAAGCAGTCCCACAAAAAGGAACAGGAACTGGGAGGCGGTTGTAAGCATCAGTGCTAGAAAAAGGGCACCTTTAGGAAAGGAGGCCCTGAAGGACTGCTAGGCTGAAGCCTGCCCTTCGCCTAGAAGCAATGTTCGGGCTGTAGTGCTTAATGAAAGTATGCACTGAGCTCCAGGCAGCTGCTGCATAGATGCCTCCGATGGAGACGTTATGCAAGGATGCGAAAGAAGTAGCCACTCCCCTGGTAGAATGACCCCTAACTGAGCCCGGTAGGGTTTTGTTGTCAATCGATCAAAATCTTCATTTATCCAGGCGGGCACCATTGAGCAAGACTCATTTGCAAGGTGGACCTGGTCATGAATACATCAAAGTACAGTACAGAAGCAGATATACAAAAAGCAATAATATACAAGGAAGAAAAAGTATATACAGTGTATACAGTACAAGGTTGAAATAAATAAAACAAAATACAGCATTATTTTACAATTGAAGAAGTCAGCAGATGTACAATCAACCACAGGCATACAAGGGTTATAAGCAGAGATCTTTTGAGTGACGTAGCCGGCAACTACACATATAGGGGAAAGAGGCCGCGTATGGGGTGGCAGGTTAGAGAGGTAAAGAAGAGGAGGGATATATTACCGACTGAGGGAAAAATTGAGCTAAAACCACAGAAAGTGACGATGGCTGTCGTGTACTTGTTTATTATGATAATGACGGAGGAGGGTAGATAACTGGGACACTACTATGGATGGGTGGGACTTTAGCCAGGCTGGAGCAGACAGGGAAGGGTGGGTGCAGCAGCAAGAGTTAATAGGGAAAGAGTGAGAGCCAGGGGTAGAAACATGGCGAGCATCAGGATGGAAAGGGGGAGTTGCGGAATTAGTGGGCTAGCGGTGAGGAAACATTTGCAAGGTGCTTTCATGTAGCGATCGTAGAGTGCCTTGCAGATATTCAAGCTAACAGGGCAGCTCAGCTTCAAGTTCCTTTGTAAACCATTCCACAATGTGGGTAAAGAGAAGCTTAGAGCAGCTCTGCCCAAACGAGTTTTGACCCTTGGAACTTGGAGGGCAATTAGGGAATAGCTCCTTAGAGCGTAGGTGCCTAACACACTCCAGGGAATACAGTCCGAGACATATGTGGGGAGCTTGTTGGTCACCGCTCTGAAGGCCCATAGGGTGGCGTTTCTATTCCTTCTATAGTGAAGGGAAGTCCAGCCTAATGATGAGTACAGGGAGCAGTGGTGTGTGGAAAGTGAAAGGCCAGTAATAAACCTGATAGCTCTGTGGTAGAGGGTGTCCAACTTAGCCAGTACAGTGGCTGTACAGCAGGTCCGCGTAATCTACTAAAGATAGGAAGGTAGCTTGAACCAGCTGAATCTTGGCCTCCTTTGTGAGCAGGTGGTTAATTCTGTAGAATAGTCCTAATCTTTGCCTTAGTTTCTCTTCTGTAGTTCTTCAAAATGGTCGTCAAAGGAAAGTTTATGATTGAGCCAAACTCCTAGATATTTGAATTTAGCTACATACTCTACCATTTCTCCACGAACAGTGGTAATTTGTGGGATAGCCCCCCCCCCCCAAAGCAGGAACTGCCACATGCAAGGAGGGGAGAAGAGCATGGCTTTTGTCTTTTTAGCATTGAGCAAAAGCTTTTTGTTTATGAGCTGGAATGGTAGAAGGTTAAATTCAGCTTGGAGGTCTTCACAGGCTGCTTGTTGTAACAGAAAACAATACAATTAACCAGCCATTTTGATAGTGTTTGCTTTGACACTGGAGCACCTTGGCATCGAGGTGCAAAGGCCAAGAACAACTGCTCCGTCTTATGGTGTGGAGCAGTGTGTTTCAGACAGAACCTTTGCACACTGTGGACATCCAAAGTATGCAGGAGTGCTTCCACTCTGTTTAAGTGATCCGGATAATATACCGGAAGATTGGTGTCCTGACTTAGCGTAAGTTTGGACACCACTTTGGGCAGAAACTTAAGAGTGGTTCGCGAGGACACCCTGTTCCTATGAAAAATTAAATAAGGCTCCTTACACATCAGGGCCTGAAGCCCAGAAACTCTCCAAGCAGAAGTAACTGCAACCAAAAATAACACTTTCCATGAAAGGAAGCAAAGCTTGCAATCCGCGACAGGCTCGAATGGGGGAAGGGTAAGCTTCTCCAGCATAAACAGGAGATCCCAGGGTACTGGATCTCTGATGGGAGGCTTAATGTATAAAATGCCCCTCAAAAAAGTATGGTACACGTCCAGTTGGGCGAGTGTTTTCCTTGCCATTAGTATGTGGTAAGCAGAAATTTCTGACAAATGTACCTTTATGGAGGAGTAGCTCAAGCCTTGATTTAACAAGGAGAGAAGATACTCTAATATCGAATTCACTGGACAGGTGAGAGGGTCCAAGTGACGAGGT
Source organism: Neoceratodus forsteri (assembly GCA_016271365.2). NCBI lineage: Eukaryota > Metazoa > Chordata > Ceratodontiformes > Ceratodontidae > Neoceratodus > Neoceratodus forsteri. The sequence goes on from CM028129.1 coordinate 693,213,755, forward strand.
GAAGCCCATAGACAGAATCTTTTCCACTTCATAGCATAAGTGGATCTAGTTGAGGGCTTTCTCGCTGCCACACGAATGTCCGCCACCTCCTCGGAGACCCCAAACCTGGATTTGAGTAAGTCTGCAGGAGCCAGGCATGAAGATGCAGGGATCTGAGGTCCAGGTGGACCAATGTTCTCTGATCCTGAGACAGCAAGTGTGAGCTCAGTGGCAGCTATATTGGAGGTTCCACTGTCAGCTGCTGAAGTAGTGGGAAAGTACAGTTATGTAAGAATTTACCGTAACAGTAGATCTTCGAGAGAGGCTCTTGCAGTAGGTAATTACATATAGGATTGATGCCGGCCGGCGGCAGGACCTCACGGAAAAATTTCTAGCTAGCAGTCCTTGGCGAGGGACCGCCCCCACGTCAGGTGACCAGCGTCATATGACGTCGGTATAAAGGGGCGGTCCTGGATGCCTGCCTTCCAGTTCTTTCCCGCCACAGGCCAGGAAGGCCCGGACAAGAGAGAAGCGGATGTTTCCATTCCTGGAAAAGGAGCTGAAAAAGCCTAGGGGGATGGAGGGCAGGAAGGTATTACCTACTGCAAGAGCCTCTCTCGAAGATCTAATGTTACAGTAAGTTCTTACGTAACTGTACTATCTTACTCCGAGAGGGCTCTTGCAGTAGGTAATTACATATAGGACAGAATCCCAAGCAGTCTGGAACAAAGAAAAAGGCAACGGGAGGAGGAAACTACTCCAAGAAGTAGCTCTAGCCGTGCAAGCCTCAAGACAGGAGGCCTTGCAAAACAGCCAGTCCGAAGCCTGCTCTATGGCGAGAGGCAATGTCCAAACTGTAGTGTTTCGTAAAGGTATGGACGGAAGTCCAGGTAGCAACGCGCATATGTTTGCTGCAGAAACATTCTTGAAACAAGCATAGAGGCAGCTACTCCTCTCGTGGAGTGGCCTCTGACTTGACCGGGAGGGTCTTATGTACTGTCATAACAGAAAGTGATGCAATGAGCCAACCACTTAGACAGGCATTGCTTGGAAACAGCATTGCCTTCCTTTTGAGCAAAAGAAACAAACAACTGATCAGTCTTTCTGAGATCCTTCGTCCTGTTGGTGTAGTATCTCAGAATCCGTGAACATCCATAGTATGGAGTAAATATTCCCTTGGTTAGAGTACAGCAGCATAAAAAGGCAGGTAGCTCTATGGACTGATTTAAGGTAGACTCTGCTACTACTTTAGGTAGAAACTTAGGATTGATGCGAAGAGCAACTGGATTCTTTGTGAAAATCAGTAAGGGATTTTGCACATCAGGGGCCCTGAAGCTCGGAGATTCTTCGAGCGAGTAATATTACCAAGAAGGCGTCTTCCACGAAAGAAATTTCAAATCTGCAGAAGCTGCAGGTTCGAAAGGAGGAAGAGTAAGTTTCTCGAGGACAAAATTCAAGTCCCAAGGGGGGGCAGGAGTATGGATGGAGGACCTCAGATGGAGGACCCCTCTGAGAAAGGTCTTGGAGACCTCCAGTTGAGCGAAAGCTTTATCTGCGAAGGGAACATGGTAGGCTGAGATAGCCACCATGTGAACCTTCAAGGAGGAATGGCTGAGACCCAGATCGAACAGATGACGCAAGTACTCCAGCAGAAAGGCCACTGAACAGGAGAAAGGCTCCACGTTCTTGGAGGCTGCCCAAATAGAGAATCTCTTCCATTTCATGGCATAAGAGGACCTGGTGGATGGCTTTCTAGCCTCCACTAAAATTTCTGTCACTTTTGGGGAGACCCCAAAACGGGATTGGGCTAGGTCTGCAGGAGCCATGCATGGAGTTGAAGGGATTTGAGCCCTGGATGCACCAGGGTCCCCTGGTCCTGGGTCAGCAAACCTCGAGACAGAGGAAGAGGAAGAGGAGGATCCTCTGAATATTGTTGTAGAAGAGAGAACCAGATTTGCCTGGGCCAGAAAGGAGCGATCAGGATCATTCGCGCTCCTTCTGTGGCTAGTTTCTGTAATACTCGTGGGATCAGAGGAATTGGGGGAAAAGCATAGACGAATCTGTCCTTCCAGTCTAGAGACAGAGCGTCGCTCCAGAAAGTGCCTCGCTCTGGAACAAGCGAGCAAAAGGTGGGAAGTTTTGCGTTTTGGGGGGGAGGTGAACAGGTCCACCTGCTGAGTCCCCCAAAGCTGAAAGATGTCATCTAGTACCCCTCGATCTAGTTCCCACTCGTGAGCCAGGGCAGAGAAGTGGCTTAGCTTGTCTGCCAGAGTACTGTCGACCCCTGGAACATGAATCACGTTAGGTGAAGGTTGTGTTGTGTTGCCCAATCCCAAACCCTCATTGCCTCCCTGCATAGAGGGTAGGACCGAGTTCCTCCCTGTTTGTTGATGTACCACACTACGCACATGTTGTCCATCTGAATGGCTAGGTGGCCGGGGAGAATGTATTGGTGAAGGGCTTGGAGAGCGTACAACACAGCCCGAAGCTCTAGCACATTGATGGGGAGAGCTTGTTCCAGCTTGGACCAGGAGCCCTGGGTCCGATGAGGTCCCAGATGGGCTCCCCAACCTTCGCCTGACGCGTCTGTAGTCAGAGTCTGGGAGGGGGGAGGATGAAAGAAGGGGACCCCTCGAAACAGGTTCTCTGGAACCATCCACCATTGCAAGTCTCGCACCATTGGCGATGAGATCAGAACTAGTTGATCTAGGTCGTCCACAAGTTGATCCCATTGAGAGCGAAGAGTCCACTGAGAGATCCTCATGTGGAGTCGAGCTCAGGGGATCGTTGGAATGGTGGCCGCCATGAGCCCCAGAAGACGGAAGACCGATCTCGCCGAGACCTTCCTGCGTTCTGATAGCAGGGAAATCTGGGATTGAAGAGAGGCCGCCCTGTCTGGAGGCAGGAAGGCCTTGCTGACAGTCGTATCGAGGATGGCCCCGATGAACTGTAGTCTCTGGGAAGGATCCAGATGAGACTTGGAATGGTTGATGGTAATACCCAGGCAGGTGAAAACCTGATGGGTGAGGGAGAGAAAACGCAGGAGTTCCTCCCTGGATGAGGCCGCCGGGAGCCAGTCGTCCAGGTAAGGGAACACCTGAACTCCCATTGTATGCAGGTGGGCCGCTACCACAGCCAGGCATTTGGTAAATACTCAGGGGGCCGAGGATAGACCAGAAGGGAGGCCTTGAATTGGTAGTGGTCCCCCTGAAATGCAAAATGAAGATACTTGCGGTGAGAAAGGCGGATGGGAATGTGCAGATAGGCATCCTGCATATCCAGTGCACAAAGCCATTGACCCGGCCGAAGGAGGGGCAGAAGGCTCTGCAGAGAGAGCATCCTGAACCTTTTGTATTCTACATAAAGATTCAGGGAACTGAGATCTAGAATTGGTCTGAGATCTCCCGTCTTCTTTGGGACCAGGAAGAAATGGGAATAGTAACCCGTTCCCTGAAGATGCAGGGGGACGGGCTCTATCGCTTGCTTCAAGAGAAGAGCCGAAATTTCTTCCCGGACCAAATGAAGATGTTCCCTTGAATAAGCCGACTTCAGAGGTGGGTGACGGGGTGGTTTCTGAAGAAACTCTATGGAGTGCCCTTCGGCTATAAGCAGGAGCACCCAAGAATCCGTGGTTATCCTCTCCCATCCCGGAAGGTGGAGGGAAAACCTCCCTCCTACTGGTTCCTCTGAAAAGTCCAGAGGCTGTGGGAGAGGAAAGGAGTCAGGTGGTGTGGGGCAGCGCCGCGGGTGAAGCACCCGCTGCTTTTTTGGACGGGGGGGGGGGCTTGGCAGCTGTGGTGGCCCGATGTTTGGTGGCCCGCCTTCCCTGTGGTTTCGCCTTTGGCCGAATCCGTCTGTGAAAGGGACATCGCTGCTGTTATTGGGGACAGTACATGGAATCCACGGATTTCAGAGCCATCCCCTTCTCCTGCAAATCGGTGATGATGTCCTTGACATCACCCCCAAAAAGCACCGACCCCCGAAAAGGTGCTTCCTGAATAGCGGATTGCATCTCCAGGACCAAACCTGACACGCGGAGCCAGGCATGACGCCGTAGACCCACGGCGAAAGCGGACCTCTGCCCGGCAGTGTCCACTGCATCGTATGTCACCCGCAAAATGTGGCGACTGGCCGAACGAGCAGAACGGACGAGGTCGGCTAACTCCAGTTTGACCTGGGAGTCAGGCAAGGAGTCCAGCTTGGATTCCACCTGGGTAAGGATAGCCTTCTGGTAATCCCCCATGTGGGCGACATAATTCAGGGCCCGAATTCCCAGTGTGGAGGAGGCGTAAATCTTTCTTCCATATTGGTCCAGAAGGCGAGATTCCTTATCTGGAGGAGACGAGCTCAGATGTTTTGGATGTGCCGACCGGCCGTGAGCGGCGCTGATCACGACCGATTCAGCCCGAGGGTGAGAGTCTAGGTAGTCCACCCCTCAGGAGCCTGGTACAGCCTGTTTGACTTCCTGGGAAGTGGGGCTAACGCCGACGGTTGTTTCCAAATAGTGGTAACAAGGTCGGCATGAGGCTCAATCCAGGGTGGCACTAATGTTGGAGCTGTCACGGGCAGATCCAGATGTTCGGCAAGTTTAAGTCGCTGAGGATCTGGTTCCAAAGAGTGCCACTGATGTACCTCCTGGATTTTTCTAAGCAACTCCGTGAAAGATGGATCCTCCGGAGGAGACTTCGGAGGGGTCCTCGGCCGGGGCTTAGACGGAGAGCGGGGCTCGTCGTCTCTCTCGGAGCATCCCTCGGAGGAGTCTGAGGAATCCGAGAGGGAAGAAGAAGAGGAAGAAGAATAAGACTCCCTTATGCGACTCGGGGGAGGAATGGGTTCCTTGGATGGTACACGTGAACGCGTGTCCTGCCCCTCTCTGGACCCAGAGGGAAGAGCTCTGGAGTCCGGAGGTGGTGAGGGAGTGTGCCGCCTCGGACGTACAGGAGCCGGTGGCGGCACCATCGTCGTAAGGTGGCTCTCTACCTCCCTGGTGAGCTGAGCCTTGGCCTTGGCCCACCAGGAGGCCAGAGTCTCCTGCAGATCCACCGGCGGCGGTGGGGTGGAGGAGGAGGGGGAAAAGTGTACGGGTTATACCCGTAAGGCGAGTATCCAAAACCCGGCTGCAGGAAACCCAGTGTCGGGTACTGCGGCGCTGGATACTGTGGTCCCAGGTATGACAGCGTCGGATAAGATGGCGGGTACCCGGGAGCCGGGGGGGCTGCCGGAGCAGACGGCTCGGTGCGGCGGCCTCACAGGCGGGTCCACATTAGGGGCCCGAAGGCGGAGGAGCCCGACGAAGGGGAACATCCGAAGCAGGATGTCTCCTGGGGCCGTAGAGCCGGGCGCGGAGGAACCGCGCCAGGGCCGCGCCGGAGGCACTGGCAGAGGTACCGCGTCGGGGCCGGCGTCTGGGGGGCCAACGTCAGATCCCGTTCTGACAGAGGGGGGTCTAATGGAGGAGGAAGATCCCCCGCATCATCCAGGGATGGAGGAGAGAAATCCCCGGGGTCAGGCTGGGGTGACTCAGGCTCCCCAGACGGCAGCGAAGGCTGTGGAGAACCAGGTACAACGGACTTGGAAGGGTCCATCGTCGGTTCCGTCCCCCGGCGGAGGAGCCGACATGCGGCTTAGGGGCGAGTTCCCGGCGGGCGTCAGAGGAGCCAGCGTCCGGCTTACGGGAGCCCTCACCGGAGGCGGGCCAAGGGGGAGGATCAGCCCGGTCCGGGGTGGTAGTGGCCATGTGCCGCCCAGAAGGGTCGGGCGTCTTATCAACCCTCTCCATGCGGACGTCGGAGGAGCCGACGTCCGACTTAGAGGAGTCGCCCACACCAGTAGGTCCGCAAGGCCCGAGCGCGAGCCAGATGGGTGGGCCGACGCCTCCTCCAAAACCTTGGAGGCGGCCGCTGCGCAGTGCCCCGGGGACGCTATCTATTCCGCGTTTCCAGCGGAGACGCGGGTAGGAGGACTTCTCCGGTGCCTCTCCTTGTCCTTCTTTTCCGATGTCCTTCGGGGAAGCAGGCGCCTGCCTCAACTTTTTCAACTCCTTTTCCATAGAAGACATCTTTTTCTTGAGGAGATGGGCTTCCAGGGACAGTTGGCGCCGTTTACGGGTAGCCGCGTTGAAGCTGAGGCAATGCTGGCACTTCTCGACCGGGTGATCAGGGCCTAGGCAGAAAAGGCACAGAGAATGGCAGTCCTTGTGTGGCAGTTGGGTGCCGCACGAGTCGCACTTGTTTTTGTGCTCGGAGGGTGTAGGGGACGATATACACCGACGATGTACCTGATGATTGATAAAAGAATAACTATTTTTTGGTAAAAAAACCGACGAAAGGTAGGGCTAACGAAGCATGAAGTTTACAGCGAGGCGCTGCAATGCAGCTAACGACGGAAAGAACTGAAGGCGGAAGTCCGGGACCGCCTTTATACCACGCCGTATGACACCGGTCACCTGACGTGGGGCGGTCCTCGCCAGGGACTGCCAGCTAGAAATTTTTCCGTGGGGTCCTGCCGCCGGCCGGCGTCAGTCCTATACATAATTACCTACTGCAAGAGCCCTCTCGAAGTAAGATCTAAAGCTGCTGGAGGCAGTATAACGCAGTGGTTTAGGGCTCTGAGCTGGAGACTTGGGTTGCATCCCACAGCCCCCACTTGCATACTGTGTGACCCTGAGCAAGTCACTTAACTTCCTTGTGCTCCCAGGTTGCATCTGTAAACAAGCTTTCAGCTTAGTGTCTCTCTCCTGGAAAAACAAAGGTTAATAAAAATAAAAATCTGCTGAGGCCAGAATGGAGCGATGAGGATTATCTCTGCTCCTTCGGCCTATAGCTTCAGAAGAACCCTCTGAAGAATGGGGAAGGAAGGGAAGGCATACAGAAAGAAAAATTGCTCACCATAGTAATGTTGTTTTTTCTAATGGAGTCTTGCTGTATTCTGACTATATACAGTTAGCCCCAGCACTTGAACTGCTCCAGAGAGGAAAGGGTTAACTCTATGCAAAGGCATAGAACGTTGAGCTCAAGCTCGGTTTTCAAACCTCTGTCCCAGGTACTCCTGAGTGTAACCATCAAATTATGCACTAAACTGACTAACAACCCAGAAATTGTTTTAAAAATGTTCTGCCAAAAGGCAATAAACATACATTTTGGGTCCAAGACTCAAGTTGAGACCCCGAAAACAGAATCCCAGTAGGTAATAAAGCATATAACAATAAAATATATAACAACAACAAACCTCATTCAAAGAAGAGGCAACCAAGTACACCCCTGAGGTGCAGCACTGCACCTGCCCACCCACATACCTAAACAACTAGGTTCCAAGAGGGGAGGCAGGGAGGGAGATCAGAATACAACAAGACTATGGTGAGTAATTATTTCTTCAAACATGAAGTCTTGCTGTATTCTGACTATATGCAGAGTACCAAGCAGTACCTCCAAGGAGGAGGGATCTACAGAACCCATTTTGGGAACAGAGTCTGCAGTACTACTGTGCCAAACCTAACTTCACTTCTTGACTGATGTCAAGGGAGTAATGCTTGGTAAATGTGTGCACAGTCTTCCAGGTGGCTGCTTTACAGATTTCCACTAAGAGTATATCCCTGGCAGCTGCAACCGAGGCAGCTGTATCTCTGGTGGAGTGAGCCCTCAGGCGTGATGGAGGCTCCTTCCCCAATTTTGAATAGCAGAACTTTATGCAAGTTCTCTTAGTGGCAGGTTTACCTTTACCCACCTCCCCATAAGTAAGAAACAGCTGGGAGCAGTCGTTTCTATGGGGTTTAGTGGATTCTAAGTAGTAACTCAGAACCCTCTTTACGTCAAGACTGTGTAACCTCCTCTGTCCAGAGGAGGAATGATCAGTAAAAAATACAAGCAGTGTCATAGATTGGTTCAGATGAAAATCTGACACCACTTTGGGAAGGAATTTCCTATTTGTGCGAAGGACCACCTTATCCCTATGAAATGAAATGAAATCAGGTTCCACTGATAAGGCCTGTAGCTCACTGATTCTCCTGGCAGAGGTGACAGCAACCAGAAACTCAGTTTTCCAAGTCAGGTATTTGAGATCAGCTGTGCAAAGTGGTTTGAATGAAGGCTGCATCAGCTGTGCAATACACATATTCAAGTCCCAAAGGGGAGTAGGATCCCTGAAGGGAGGGTTGATATGGACCAAACCTTTAAAACATTTCTTGAAAACTAGATGGGATGCTAGAGAAGAAACTTTCCCAGCTGAAATAAAAGCAGAAATAGCTGCCAAATGCACCTTGAGGGTGGCAGGCCGAAGGTCTAAGCTATTAAGGTGCACCAAATAATCCATAGCAGTGGCAATGTCAGCTGAGTCCAGTTGAATGTGCCTCTGGGAGCACCCAGAACCCAAACCTCTTTCATTTAGAACTATAGATTTTTCTAGTCAAAGGCTTTCTACTAGCCTTACAGATATCCAGAGCTGATTGAGAGAGATGCAGACCTGCATATTCTAGCTCTTCAAGAGCCAGGTCTTGAGCAAGAGTGAGAGAAGGTTGGGGTACAGAATCCTCCCCTGAGAAGAGGTGAGGAGGTTGAAGTGCCTGGGAAGGCACAGAGGTATTGTCACTGATAGTGACAACAGCAGAGGATACCAAGGTTGTTTGGCCCAGTCCAGGGCTACTAGAATCACTGTGCAAGGTTGGGATCTGATCTTGACCAGAACTCTGAATATCAGAGGAAAGGGAGGAAAAGCACAGAGAAACCTGTTGGTCCAATCCAACAGGAGGGCATCTAGAGGAACAGACCCCAGCAGATGGGGTCTGTGTCAGAACAGAGGGGAGCTGATGGTTGTCCAGGGCTGCAAAGAGATCTATCTCTGGAGTGCCCCATCTCTTGAAAATGATCTGAAGAATGAGAGGATTCAGGGCCCATTCGTGATCACCTTGGGAAATCCTGCTGAGAGCATCAGCAAGTTCATTGTCCTTCCCTGGGAGATGCACAGCAATCAGGGAAAGCTGCAGGGAATAAGCTAGTGACCATATTTTCATGGCCTCGGTGCACAAGGCCGAGGACAGAGTGCCCCCTCCTTGTTGATGTACCACATGGTTGTGGTGTTGTCTATCCTGATCTGCACCACTTTCCCCTGAATTAAGTTCAAGAATGTCTGAAGTGCCAGAAAGACAGCCCTGAGTTCAAGGAGGTTTATGTGTAGAAGAGACCAAGTCCCCTGAGCAGTATGCTGATCCAGGTGAGCTCCCCATCCCAGCAGGGAAGTGTCTCTGGTGAGAATCACTGTAGGAACCTGACTGAGGAAGGGAATCCCTTGCCTCAAGTTGTCCTCTTCCAACCACCACTGGAGGGCATGAACCAAAGTTAAAGACACCGGAACCAACTTGGAGAGGGGATCTTTTCTCTGAGACCAAAAGGCTCTTAGACGAAATTGAATATCTCTCATCTTGAAACCTTGCCCCTTGCACTACTGCAGTGCAGACTGCCATGGGCCTAGCAACTGCAAGAAGTGTCTGGCTGGCCGAGACACAAGTGGACGAAAAGAGGAAGCCAGAGTGATGAGGGATTGGACCCTTAAGAGAGGAAGAAAGGCCTTGGCCTGAGCAGTGTCCAGCTCCACTCCTATAAATGTGAGAAGCTGGGTTGGTTCCAGAACAGACTTTTCCAGATTTAGAATGAATCCTAGGGAGCCTAGAAGGTTTTGAATGACCCCTAGAGCTGACCTGACTTGGTCTGGGGACTGGCCTACTATGAGCCAGTCGTCCAGATGGGGGAACAATAAGATGCCTTTTTTCCTGAGGAAGGCCACCACTACTGCTAGACACTTGGTGAATACCCTTGGAGCAGATGTTAGACCGAAAGGCATTGCTCTGAACTGATAATGGCCTGAGGTACTTTCTGTGGGACTGCCTGATAGGTATGTGGAAATAGGCATCCTTGAGATCCAGGGAGGCTAGCCAGCCCCTGGTCTCAGAGAGGGAAGAATTAATCCCAGAGTCACCATCTTGAACTTTGGCTTTAAGATATGTTTGTTTAGGTATCGTAGATGTAGGATGGGTCGCCACTCCTCTGTCTTTTTCAGGGTAAGGAAGTACCTGGAGTACAATCCCTTTCCCCTGTGAATGAAAGGCACCTTTTCCACTGCTTGCAGAAGCAGCAGAGATGAGACATCTGTCTCCAAAGCCTGTGTTTTCTTTGGAGAGGAATGACAAAAAACCTTTTCTCTCAGCCTTGGGAACCTGCTGAAACTGAGAGCAAGGCCCTGGCTCACTACTTCCAGGACCCACTTGTCTGAAGTGATAGACTTCCAGGCCTGGAAAAAGTGAGACAGTCTGCCCCCTACAGGGATTGGGGAGGCGAACCTGACTGACCCATCAGGGTGTCTGTTTGGCAGGGGGCTTAGACTGAGAGGAGGATGCAGCCCTTGTCATTCCCCTTCTACCTCTTCCCCTAAAGAACACCCTCTGCTGAAAATAAGAGGAGGCCTGGACCTGGTAAAAAGGCTTTTGAAAAGGCCTGCCCCTGCCAGCCCTAGACTGCTGCCTTTAAGGAGTGGCCTGCTTTTCTTTTGCTGCAGCACTCCTATATGTGGTCCTGTATTTGTCCATCTTTTTCAGGTAAGTTTTTGTTTGTTCCCCAAACAGAGAGTTACTGGTGACAGGAAAATCCATGGCCTTGGTCTGGGTTCCGGAGACAAGTTGGTACACCTCAGCCAGGCAAATCTTCTCATGGAAACAGATGCAGCCATAACTCTAGAATGAACATCATTCGAGTCCACAGCAGCATGAAACTGGACCTTAGAAGCTTCGATGCCATCCACAGCCACCTGCTCCAGCTCCTTGGCCAGCTGAGGAGGGGCATTTTTAGCCAGCTCCAGAATCGTATCCCACCTAGACTTCTGGTATCTCACTGTATATGCCATGTAGCTGGATTGCATGAGTCCCAAAGAGGATGCCAAGTACTGTTTCTTAGCCATGGCATCCACTTTCCTGGAATCCTTATCTGGGGGTGAGATGCCAGGGGAATATTAGCCTTGTCACAGGCTGCAGCTTGCACTACCCCAACATGGCTGCAATGACTGGTAAGGAATTCTGTCCCAGGGCCTGACAGGGCATACCTCCTGTCCATCTTCTTATCCACAGGAGGTATGGGATGTTGGAAATTGTAATATTTTTGGGGTCTGTTTCCCCCAGGGACTTGTGTAGAGGGATAGACACCCTTTTGGACTCTGGGACATCCATCATCTCAACATAGTCAGGCTCCTCCTGATCCTCTTCAGCTTCTTCCACTGGGAGCTGAAGAGTTTCAGCCACCTTCCTGTAAAACAAGAAGCGGAAGGGGGACTCAGAAAGCCTGGGAGGAGACACACTGGAAGGCCTGTCTGGGGAGATGTTAGGCTCAATAAGTTCATCTAGGCCTTCGTAATCTTCATCATCTTCATCTCCGTCCCATTCGCGCTCATAAAATGCCTCATGGTCATATTCGGAAGCAGGTAAGTCCGACCGCACCGACCGTCCCAGAGTTGGTGCCGGTTCTGTCAGAACTGGGCAAAGCGACTACACAATACCGATCGCTTTGACTATCTTGTCGTCGGTCGAAACATGGGGACCGGGATCTGAACCAGCCGACTTGCGTTTTCTCTTTGCAGGAACCGATTCCGCAGAATCGGCTCTCCTCTTACCTGAGGGGGTATTGCCCAGGTCAGTGGGCATCCCCTCAGGTTCGGTTGGGACCAAACCAGGCTGGCCATCCGGGTCAGAGGATTTTTCTGCCTCCCTTTCCTTCAGCCTGCTTAAACATTTTTCAGCAGTGGCTTTAGGAATGTTTTTGCAGATTTGGCAGTCTTCCCTGAAGTGGTCAAACTCCAGACAATAAACACAGATGAGGTTGGGGGTCAGCCTTGGCAAAGGCCTCCCCACGGACCGTGCAGTGCTGAAACCCAGTGGGCCCGGTTTTCTTTTTGGGTTTCTCAGACATACCTCAAAAGAACCAAGTCACTCTTACCAGCGTTCAAGCCAGGCAACTAACAAAACCTATCAGTTCCAACCGTGTCACGGCTCGGTTGAAAAAACTCCAAAATTCTTAGTTTTTTTCAGGAACCGATAGGTACCAGAAACTACACACAAGGTTTTTTTTTTTCTTTTTTTTATAACTTAAAACTTAACTAGACAAATTACTTTGGTTCCCAACCGGACTGACCAGAAAGAAACCAAACAGAAAACAATTTCTTCACAAAAAACACACTACTACCTACTAACACACTTACTGTACCGGGACAGAGATGTGAACACCGAAAATAAAGAAACGGTTTGGAAAAAACGACTGATTTTTACTGTGACCGAACTGAAGTGAAGGAGAGGATCTCTGGAGCGACTTCTCAATTAAGCGGAGTAAAGAATCTGAAGGTTACACTCAGGAGTACCTGGGACAGAGGTTCGAAAACCGAGCTCGAGTTCAACGTTCTATGCCTTTGCATAGAGTTAACCCTTTCCTCTCTGGAGCAGTTCAAGTACTGGTGCTAACTGCATATAGTCAGAATACAGCAAGACTTCATGTTGTTTGAACCTCTCTGTCCAACAGAGGGACAATGCGTCTAGCCAGAAAACACCAGGCGCAGACTCTCACAAGCAGAAACAGGGCAGTCTGGCATTCAGTGGAGAAGTACAGAGGTCAAACTCTGTGCGGCCCCACCTGTCGAACAGTTGATCTGCTACTGATTGGAGGAATTCCACTCATGAGCCTTGGATAGACAGGCTTAAGATGTCGGTCAAGATATTTTGGACACCTGGAACATAAACAGCAGTGAGGTCTAGGCAGTGTTCCAGTGCCCAATACCAGACCCCCATTGCCTCCCGGCATAGGGGGAAGGAATGCGTGCCCCCTTGCTTGTTGACGTAAAACACTACCGACATGTTGTCCATCTGGATGAGAAGAGGGCCTGGCGAGAGGTCCATCTGAAATGCCCGCAAGGTGTTCAGGACTGCTTGCATCTCGAGAATGTTGATATGGAGCTGCTGCTCGTCTGGAGACCATGTACCCTGGGTTTGTCTGTCTCTCAGATGAGCGCCCCAACTGAGACAGGAGACGTCTGTCATTAGGAACCATCTCGGGGGCTCCTGCCAAAAAGGGACCCTCATTCCAGGTTGGAGGGGTCCAGCCACCAAAAAAAGAGTCCTTCTTACTGGGTCGGAGATCCTAACCAGCTGGTCCAGATCGTCTGACCTCTGGTTCCACTGCACCCTGAGCATTCACTGTGGGACCCTATGTGGAGGCAAGTCAAAGGAACTGGGGGATGGCCGCTGCCATGTGCCCCAAAAGTCTGAGGAAGGTCCTGGCTTGGACCTGTCAAGCCATGGATACCGTCCGGGCCATGCCCCTTAGACGATTCCCTTTCCTGTGGGAGGAAGGCCACGCCCTGAATTGTGTTGAGGATCGCTCCGATGAATAGGAGTCGCTGACTGGGCTCTGGGGAAGACTCTGAAAGGTTCAGGGTGATCCCCAGCTCTCGGAAGAAAGGAAAAAAATTACTCACCTTAGTAATTATGTTTCTTCTAATGGAGTCTTGCCATATTCTGACTATTGCAGTTAGCCCCAGCCTTTAAACTGCCCCGGAGAACAAAGGGTTAACGTTCTATGCAGAGCATAGAAAGCTGAGCTCAGTTGAGGTCTCTGTCTGGAGCCCTTTGAAATCCAACAGTCAGATTCTTACGAGCAAAAAACTCACTAACTATTCTATGTGGAAACTGTAAAATATTTACTAGCCAACTGGCAACAAAAAGTTTTGGATTCCCAAAGGAAGACTCAAGTCAGGAAACCCAAAACCAAAAACCAATCCAAATAAGAATAATAATACAACAAACACCCAAACAAAAAGAAGAGGGTGTAAAAGTAGCACCTCTGAGGTGCAACATTGCACCTGCCCACCCACTTCCCAAAAACAGGTTCTGAGAAGGGAGGCAGGGAGGGAGGTCAGAATACAGCAAGACTCCATTAGAAGAAACAATTACTAAGGCGAGTCATTTTTTTCTTCAAACAACATGAAGTCTTGCTGTATTCTGACTATTGCAGACTACTAAGCAGTACCTCCATGGAGGAGGGGCAGAACCTACTTTGGGAATAGGCTCTGAAGTACTGCTGTGCCAAACCGAGCATCACTCCCAGCCTGGATATCCAGAGAGTAATGCTTGGTAAAAGTATGGACTATTTTCCAGGTGGCTGCTTGACAAATTTCTAAGAGAGGAATATCCCTGGCAGCAGCCAGGGGAAGCAGCTGTACCTCTGGTGGAGTGAGCCCTCAGGCCTTAGGGTGGAATTTTTCCAAGTTTCTCATAGCAGAATTGTATACACGACACAATCCACCTGGCAATCGTTCTCTTGGTGGCAGGTGTGCCCTTTCCCACTTCTCCATAAGTGAGGAACAACTGGAGGGAATCAAACCTGTGACCCTTGGTACGCTCTACATAGTAGCTTAAGGGCCCTTTTAACATCTAAACTGTGTAGCCTCCTCTCTCCTGAAGAGGAATGATCAGTGAAGAAAACAGGAAGAGACATAGACTGATTCGGGTGGAAATCTGAAACCACTTTGGGCAAGAACCTTCTATTGGTTCTAAGGACCACTTTATCCCTATGAAAGGAGATAAAATCAGGTTCCACTGACAGGGCTTGCAGTTCACAGATACATCTGGCAGAGGTAATGGCTACTAAGGACACAGTTTTCCAAGTCAAGTACTTAAGCTCTACTGAGGACATAGGCTCAAAGGGAGGTTGCATCAATTGAGCAATTCAAACATTTAAATCCCAGGCAGGGGCAGGGTCTCCAAATGGGGCATTGGTATGAAGCAATCCCTTGAAAAATTTACAGAACACAGGATGAGATGATAGTGAGGAAGACCTCCCCACTGACAGAAAATCAGAGACAGCTGACAAGTGTACCTTGAGAGTAGCTGGTCTGAGGACTAGGCCATTAAGATGGACCATATAATCCAGAACTGTAGGCAATTCAGCAGTGTCTGGGGAAATATGCTGCTTGGAACACCAAATGCTGAACCTCTTCCATTTGGAGTTATAGGTCTTTTGAGAGGCTTTGAGGATATCCAGAACCCCTTGAGACAGATGCAAATCTGCATACTCTAAATCTTCAAGAGCCATGCCTTGAGATTGGGAGACTGAAGACTGGGGTACCAAATCGTCCCCTGAGAGGAGGTTAACAGGTTGTAATTCCTGGGAAGAGACAGGGGAAGATGGACTGCTAGGGACAGCAACAGGGGGTATCAAGGCTGTCTGGCCCAATCTGGAGCAATCAGAATCACTTTGCAAGGTTGTGACCTTATCCTGACTAAAACTTTGAACAGTAGAGGAAAGGGAGGGAAAGCATACAGAAATTTCCCTTCCCAGTTCAGAATCAGAGCATCCAGAGGGACCGAGCCCAAGACTGGGGGTCTGTAACAAAAGAGAGGAAGTTGGTGATTGTCTGGGGATGCAAGGAGATCTATCTCTGGAGTGCCCCACCTTGAAAAAATCACCTTCAAGACCAGAGGGTCCAGGGACCATTCGTGATGGCCCTGTGAGATCCTGCTCAGTGTATCTGCTAGCACATTGTCCTTCCCAGGGAGGTGGACTAATCAGAGAGGTTTGCAGGGAATAAGCCAGGGACCACAACTTCATGGCTTCTGTGCACAAGGCTGTAGACCGCGTGCCTCCCGGCTTGTTGATGTACCACATGGTGGTGGTGTTGTCTGTTCTGACTTGAGGCACCTTGTTCTGCACTGACTGAGAAAAAAGCTTGCAGGGCCAGAAAAACTGCCCTGAGTTCTAGGGGATTGATATGGAAAAGGGATTCCTGAGGGGACCACAGTCCCTGGGCAGTGAGGGCCCCCAGATGGACTCCCCAGCCCAGGAGGGAAGCATCCGTGGTAAGGACCACTGAATGAGACTGAGTGGCAAATGGGACCCCTTGCCTTAAATTGTCCTGACCCTGCCACCACTGAAGGGCTTGGATCCGGGTCCAAGTCACTGGTATCAGTTTGGTAAGGGAATCCTTCTTTTGGGACCAAAAGGCCCTCAGATGGAACTGAATGTCCTGCATCTGGAATCTTGCCCCTTGGACCACTGCTGTAGAAGCTGCCATGTGGCCCAAGAGCTAGAGGAAATGCCTTGCTGGTCGAGTCACCTGAAGGCTGAAGGAAGAAGCCAGTTCTATAAGAACTCTTGCCCTTTCCAGGGGAAGAAAGGCTCTTGCTTTGACAGTATCCAGCTCTGCCCCTATAAAGGTAAGGAGCTGCACTGACTCGAGAACTGACTTGGGAAGGTTGAGAAGAAATCCTAGAGAAGTGAGCACTTGCTGTGGGTCACTTGCAGGTCTCACTTGACTTGGTCTGGGGACTGGCCCACTATGAGCCAGTCGTCCAGATATGAAAAAATGGAAATCTTTTGCCTTCTTAGAAAGGCAACAACTACTGCCAGGCACTCTGTGAAAACCCTTGGGGCTGATGTTAGACCGAAGGGCACTGCTTTGAACTGATAGTGGCCTGAGGGCAACTCGAACCTGAGGTACTTTCTGTGGGAGCACCTGATGGGAATGCGAAAATTGGCATCCTTTAGGTCCAGGGAGGCTAGCCAGTCCCCTGGCCTTAGAGAGGGAAGAATTATTCCCAGAGTTACCATCTTGAACTTTGGTTTTAAAAGATGTTTGTTCAGATATCTTAGGTCTAGGATGGGTCGCCACTCCCCTGTCTTTTTTGGGGTAAGGAAGTACCTGGAGTACAGACCTTTGCCCCTGTGTAGGGTAGGAACTCTCTCTATGGCTAAGGCCAGAAGAGATGAAGCCTCTGCCTCTAGGGCAAGGGTCTCGGAGAGACCTGCAGGTGGAAAAGATCTGGCTCTCATCTTCGGAAATTTTTTGAAGCTGAGAACCAATCCCTGCCTTACTACTTCCAGGACCCACTTGTCTGAGGTAACAGACATCCAGTCCTGGACAAAGTAAGCCAGCCTGCCCCCTACTGGAATAGGAGAGTCTACCCGGGCAGGCCCATCAGGGTGTCTGCTTGGCAGGGGCCTTAGGCTGAGGAGTGGATGCAGCCTTGCTCATCCCCCTTCTGCCTCTCCCTCTGAAGAACCCCCTCTGTGAAAAGGGAGAAGAGGCCTGTGCTTGGTAAAAAGGCCTATGAAAACGCCTGCCCTGCAACTAGACTGCTGCCTTTGAGGAGTTGCCTGCCTCTCCTTGGCCTGAGCACTCCTGTAAGTGGTCCTATACTCGTCCATTTTCTTCATGTAATTCTCTGTCTGATCCCCAAACAGAGAATTACCCACTACAGGAAAATCCATGGCCTTAGCTTGGGTGTCCTGTGAGAGGCTAGTACATCTGAGCCAAGCCATTCTCCGAAGAGCCACAGATGTAGCCATGACTCCTGATGACACATCATTGGAGTCCACAGCAGCATGAAACTGTACTTTTGATGCCTCAATCCCATCTGCAGCCACCTCTTCCAGCTCCTTGGCTAGCTGGGGGGAGGCCTGTTTAGCCAGTGCCAGTACAGTGTCCCACCTGGACTTCTGGTACCTGGCTGTATAGACCATATAATTCGCCTGCCTGAGTCCAAGGAAGATGCCATGTACTGTTTGTTTGCCATGGCATCAATCTTCCTGGAGTCTTTGTCTGGGGTGTGTGAAGCCAAGGGAATATTTGCCTTGTCACAGGCAGCATCCTGCACTACCCCAACATGGCTGCATTGCTGGTATAAAAACTCTGTATCTGAGCCTAATAGTGTGTACCACTTGTCCATCCTTCTGTCAACAGGGGTTAGAGAATTGGGAGACTTCAGGATTTTTTGTGTCTGTTTCCCAAAGGATTTGTGAAGGGGAACAGACAGTCTCCTGGACTCTGGGATGTCCATCATTTCCACATAATCAGGCTCCTCCTGAACCTCCATTGCCTCCTCCATAGGAAGCTGGAGGGTTTCAGCCACTTTTCTGTAAAACAGAAAATGGGAAGGGGGACTCAGAAAGCCTAGGAGGGGATACACCAGAAGGTCTGTCTGGGAAGATGTCTGGTTCCACAGGCACATCCAGACTTTCACCATCATCACCATCATCTTCAAACTCCCCCTCCTCCTCAAACTCCGGTTCATAAAAATCTTCAGGGGTATAATCTTGAACCGGAAGACACGGCAGACAAACCCCTCACGAAAAGGTGCCGGATCAGTGGAAACAGGTAGCGATTCCACAATTTGAATCGCTCTGGCTATTTCCTTGGCAGTTGGAACATGAACCTCTGGATCCAAACCGGTCGATTTTTCTTTGCGTTTCCTTTTTGTAGGAACCGACCCCTCGGGATCGTCTCTCCTCTTGCCCGAAGAAGTATCGCCCTGGTCAGAGGGCACTCCTTCTGGTTCGGTCAGAACCGAACCGGGCTGGCCATCCGGGTCAGCGGACTTCTCGGCCTCCTTTTCCCTCAGTCTACCTAGTCTCTTTTCAAAGGTAGATTTAGGAAAATTTTTTACAAATTTGGCAGTCTGAATCGAGGTGTTCAAACCCCAGACAATAAACACAGGTGGTGGGGGGGTCGGCCTTAACAAAGACCTCCCCACACTCACTGCAGTGTTGAAACCCAGAGGGCCTGTTTTTTTATCTTGGGTTTCTCAGACATGGCCAACCTAACCAAACTTACCCTTTTTATGGCACTCTAAAGTAAAACACAAGGGTTCAATACAAATGATCGGTTCAGCCGAACCGATCTAACCCTTTACAATTTCCACACAGAAAACAGAACAAAACCTATCTAGTACTCACGGTACTACAGACAGAGACTGAACCATCTATGCGGAAATAAATTCGGTAAAAACCGACAACTAAACCGAGACTTTAACCGACTTTCGAACCGAGCTGAAGGAGAAATCTCCAGAGCGACTGTTCAGTGAGGCGGAGTAAAGAAACTGACGGTTGGATTTCAAAGGACTCCAGACAGAGACCTCAACCGAGCGTTAGCTCAGCATTCTATGCTCTGCATAGAAAGTTAACCCTTTGTTCTCCGGGGCAGTTTAAAGGCTGGGGCTAACTACAATAGTCAGAATACACCAAGACTTCATGTTGTTTGAATAAAGGGGTCTCCAAGAGTGTGAAGTAGCTGAGCCCTGGAAGATGCTGCCAGTCATCTAGGTAGGGGAAGACGTAATGGCCCTGGCGTCTGAGAGCCGCAGCCACCACTCCTAGGCTTTTGGTGAAGACTCGAGGAGTGGAGGAGAGGCCTAATGGTAAGATCTAGAAGAAAAAAATTACTTACCATAGTAATCTTGTTTCTTCCAAGGGAATCTTAGTATATTCTGACTTATGCAGTATGGTCTCACCACAGGACTGCTCCGGAGCTGAAATGGTTAATAGAACCTATGCAAATGATGAAATGCTAGGCTCGAGCTCAGTTTCAAAATACTGTCCCTGGTAAACAGCTTTCAACTGTCAGATTCTTATGAAGCATGCACAAAGAAATGGAAATTACATACCTACCACAATTCTTGATCTTCTCTTGTATCTTACCCCAACAGCGACGCACTACGTGGTGCGTGAGGGTCGGCCGTTAGGCACTGCAGACTTCTCCTCCATCCCAGTTCTGTAAGTCAAAGAGGCAAAATAATGATAAGAAAAAAGGGGAGGGAGGCAGGAGAGCCAAGGGATAGGTAAAGGAAAGGATATAAACTGAAAAAGGAATAAGCCAATAAAGGACAGGAAAGAGGAGAACCTATCCTATGGGATCGCAGGCCTCACTCCAGGGGCGGCTTCGAGGGAGGAACAGATAAGGGAGAAAGAGAAGAAGAGAGAGAAGGGGATGTTGGGAGGAATGAGAAGTTCTGCCAAGTTGTGAGAATCGGCTTGAAGGCTTGTAAGCTCGGGACCAAGAAAGGAAGCAAGGATCCCATTTAGGAAAGACTGATGAGAAGGTTCGACTGAACCTTTGCACAGCTTGGTACACAAAAGGCAGACTCTCTGCACCTCCCACCATCCCCAACCCCTTACACTCCAGCTGAGAGCTCACAGACTGCCCAGGCAGAAAATCTATTCTGAAAGGAAAGCGCCCAACTTGGAAGGGTAAGGAAGCCCACTAGCACCCTGTTTCGTGCTAACACAGATGTGTGTGTGTGTGGGGGTTGAAGCCCCACAGAGGGCACCCCTTGCGAAAAGGACAGTGTGGAAACTCACTCTGACTCCCCGAAGGACAGGAAAAGCAGATCACCAGATCAAGGCAAAGGATTGCCAGGACAACGTTTGACTAGCAAAGGCTGGCGCAAAGAGGAGATTTAGACGTGCCAGAGGGGACCTAGAAAAAGGAACCGACCCAAGAGGAACGGTTTCTTTAACTGTGAATTGAACAACATGGCTTAAGAAGGAGCCAAGAGGTGACCCCACAGGGGTAATCAGAAAGAGTTCCCTTAGGATAGAGATAAATTGTACTCGTTCCTCTCTCTTGCGAAATAAGAGGATCCATTCTGAGAGACGAACGGAAGACTCAAGAAATGTTTTTTTTTTTTTGCATGAAAAGGAGAGGGGAGTAACGAGCAGGGAGGAGGAGATGCCGAAGAAGGAGGCCCATGAGGGGAAGGTAGGCGGGTATCAGTAATGAATGGTGAAGATACAAGAGAAGATCAAGAATTACGGTAGGTATGTAATTTCCATATCTTCCCTTATCAATCTTCACCATTCATTATTGCTTGGGTGAGTACCAAGCCCCCCCGAAGGGGGACTAGGAAAACCCTTAGGGAACAAGACCATCAGCCTGCTGCTGGTGAAAAGCAGAAGGAAGAGACCCTGGCCTTAAGACAGGCGTCTAAGGCAGAGGAGAGCTAGGAGATGTCCCTCGGAGACAAGGAAGCCCCTGCAGAAGCCTTCTAGCCCTGGTGGAAAAAAAGGCGGGTCCCTAGTAAACTGGAGCGGATCACCCTACGCCGGGTCAGGGGTGACAATCTTGATAGACGAAGCCATGCCATCTGCCTATTGCAGATCGCTGTCCCCGCAAGCCTGGAAGCCACCTCACTGGCATCTTAGGATGCCCTTGCTTGGTGCCTTGCCAGTTCCAGGTCTACAGCGGGGAGGGCAATGACTTGTCTGGATTGCTCCGAATCAGGCATTGATGCTAGGACTTGGGAGAGCATTGACCATAAATGCCTACTGTAGGCAGGAGGGTGAGCCTGATGTGATGCAATGTATAACATCGCATGAGAGTAAGAGAACACTTTTCGCCACAGCGGTCAAACTGTAGGGAATCTGAGCCCGGTGGATGGTCATGCACGAGGCGACGGGGCCCGGAGGGAGTCTCTATGGACACCAATCCCATGGGCGGGTTGGGGAGTGTACCCAGAGAATCCAACGGGGCACAATACCTCCTCCTGCAGTCTACCAGGGCTGGAAAAGGGGCGGATGGAGACTGCCAGGTGCGGACATATGCCTCCTGGAAAGGTATAGGCCAGGATGGTACCACCAGCTGTTGGGTACTGAATTCCCCAAGGAATTCATGTGACTCTCGCTCGGTATTGTCATGTCTGAGAAAAGAGATATGGAGATACTTAACCATCCTTGACAGGAATCGCTGATATTCCATGAAATCAGTGTCGCATGAAAGGTGAGCAAAGGGTTCCTCTCCCTCGAGGAAGGGGAGACGAGGAAGGTGAGGAGCTCGAATGTCCAGAGGACTTCTGCGGTGGTGAGGAGATGCGAAAAACCCGCTCATGCATATATCTTACACGTGATGGGAAGGCCTCCGCAGAGCCTCTGAACATCTCCCAGGATAACGGGGCCCGTAGGACCAACATGGCCTGGAAGAGAGTGAGGTGGCTGCAGAGGAATGGGAGATGGGCACCTACAAGAAGGCAAATGTCCTCTGCTAGGGCTATGAAATCCGGGGAACAGAGCCCGAGCTGGCGGGGTCCCGGATATAAAACCAGGTTGGAAAACTAAACCCTGGGGAAGCGAACTCTGGAAGAGCCTGGATGGGGAACCTCCCCTGTGATGCACCTGGGTTTGCAAGAGCCAGAAGGGCAACCCGCAGCAACGCCACCAGAGGGGTCCCTTCAGCCCAAGAGGGAGAGGTGGGGCTCAGCGCCTCGACTCCTCCCTACACCCCGAAGGGTGGAAGGCGGAACTCGACACCCCTCACCTCGGCCCCTCAACCCCTCAGACTCTGAGGATGCCCTCCTCCTCCTCCTCGACCCCAGCGACAGATTCCATGGAACCTGAAGTCTTCCTGGGGAGGACCCTGGAGACAGAACCCCTAGTCCACCCTGAGAAGGCGCGGCAGCACCGGAAATGGCAGCAGCCACAGCGCCCTCCGAGGAGACAGCCCACTCCTTAATCTCCAAACCGCCCTCCCCGATGGACTTCAGGCCACCCCCAGCCTGGAGATCCTCAGAGGAAGATCATTCAGGGGACTCAGGAATGGGAATGCTGGATCGCCTGACACTGCGTTCCAGAAAAGACTCTGATTCCGAAGAATTGGGGCACCAAGTTGGGTCAACCTCTGAATCGTCTGCCTCCGAGGAGGAGGAGTCTAGCAGAAGGACCTCGATGCTGGCCACCCCAGGAGTCCCTTGAGAAATGGCACTGCTAGCGGCTCCAGAGTCAAGCACGACGGCGCATGATCCTTGCGCATCACCTGCAGCTCCAGAGCCTGGCCCCGATCCGCCCACGGCTCCAGCTAAGTCCTTGGTGCTGCCAGCGGCACTGGAACCCAACAGGGCACCGCTAATGGAATCAACTGGACCCCTGGTGTCACGAGCAGTGCCAGAAAACAACACGGCACCGCCCTGATCACCGGCACCGCAAATGGTACCGGGATCCAAGACGGCGCCGGAGGGTGACGTCGAAGGTCCACCAATGCTAGACCCAGAAACCGTGGGCCACAACACTGGGGAAGCCTGCACCTCCAAAGAGGTGACTGCCGAGATGGTGTCTCCATTGCAGCCCCGGGAGGGACCACGACGTTCCTCTGACACCGTGAAAGAGGCCTCCTCCTCAGCAAGGCTTGAAGATGAGGAGACCTCCTCCTCCTCACCAGACTGTATAGGCCTGGGAGGGGACCCGGAGGAAGGGTCTAAAAACCTGGCCTGGGAGGCCCGAGAGTGACACCGTCCTCCAAAAGTCGGCAGGGCCTTGCTGATTTTGAATGCGCAGACTGCGAGAACACAGCGGTCCATCGAGAAAGAGGCGTTGCATCTGTCCATATCATGGTTAGGTCCCAGGCACTGAAGGCAGACATCATGTCAGTCCATCACGGAGAAACACCAGCCACAGGAGCACCGACGCATGGGGGCACAGCCTGCTTTAGACTTACGTATAGCTCCCGAACCGGATAGGATGCAAAATAAAATATAACACAGAAAAAGCTCCTGGCGCCGATAAGAAATAAAAGGAATGAACTTACCGGCGTCGCGATAGAACTGGGATTGAGGAGTCGCAGACGGTGTCGATGAACGAAAGAATCATAGAAAGGCCTAGTGGCGTACTTCGAACTGAACTTGTGCAGCAGGTGTAGCCTCAACGGCTGGAGAAACAGAACTGGGATGGAGGAGGAGGAGTCTGCAGCACCTAATGGCCACCCCTCGCACAACACGTAGTGTGTCGCTGTTGGGGGCGGCGCGTCGGTGTCAACTCCTCTCCCCCCCAAAAAAAAAACCTCCCATGGCAGGTGCGTGCCTCCGGATTACACCAAAGCAGTAATGAATGGTGAAGACTGACAAGGGAAGATCTACGTAACTATACTAATGCTACTACTACTAACTAGTCCCCACCCAGTTATTAATTAGTACTTCCCCCAAACAGTTCAGAATGGCCTCACTAAGACTCAAGTCACAGATGCCCAAGAAAAAACATGCCCAAAGGTTTGTAACATCATTAGCACAGCTGAAGTGCAGTGACCCACATGTTCTTAGTAGGGGAGAAAGGAAGGGAGCTCAGAATACAGTAAGATTCCCTTGGAAGAAACAAGATTACTATGGTAAGTAATTTTTTCTTCAAACCCCAGGAAATCTTACTGTATTCTGACTTATGCAGACTACCCAAGCAGTACCTTTGGAGGTGGGTACAGAACCTACTTAGGACACAGGTTCTGCAGGAATGCTGTGCCAAACCTGGCATCCACTCTGGCCTGGACATCCAAACAATAATGCTTGGTAAATGTGTGGACTGTTTTCCGGGTAGCTGCCTTACAGATATCCACCAGGGGAATGTCCCTTGCAGCTGCTAAAGAAACAGCTGTACCCCTGGTCGAATGGGCCCCCGAGGCCTGTGGGTGGCTGCTTACCCACCTTATTGTAGCAGAATTGAATGCAAGCCACAATCCATCTTGCAATGGACCTTTCAGTGACTTGCTTCCCTTTGCCCACCTCTCCATAGGTGAGGAAGAGTTGAGTGTGGTCCTGCCTATGACCTTTTGTGTGGTCAAGGTAGTAGCTGATTGCCCTTTTTACATCCACACTATGCAGCCTACGTTCACCTGAGGTGGAATGATCAGTGAAAAAAGACAGGCAGTGTAATGGACTGGTTAAGGTGGAACTTGGATACCACCCTGGGCAAGAATTTTCTATTAGGCCTCAGAACGACTGTCTCTGTGGACAACAATGCAACCAGGCTCAGTACACATGGCCTAAAGCTAGCTAATCCTTCTAGCAGAAGTCATGGCCAGAAAGAACACTGTTTTCCAGGTCACATACTTGAGGTCTGCCCAAGACATGGGTTCAAAGGGTGGCTGCATGAGCTGGGCAATGCAAATGTTCAGATCCCACATGGGAATTGGCTCCCTATGTGGAGGGTGCAAGTGTAACAATCCTTTGAAAAACGTTTTAAACACTGGATTTGAGGCCAGGGAAAGCCTTTCACCTGCTGACAAGTAAGCTGAGACAGCTGCTACATAGGTGCACTTTTAGGGTACAGGCCCCAAGGTACTCCAGGACCACTGGTAAACTGGCCTAGTTATGGTCTACATCCTTTCCTTGGCACCAAATACAAAATCTCTTCCATTTGGAGGAACAGATTTTCCTAGTAGATGGTTTTCTGGATACCCTAAGAATCTCCACAACCCTTCTGACAGATGCAAGTCTGCATATTCTAAGTCCTCAAGAGCCAGGCTTTCAAGCCTGAGTGACTGAAGGGTGGGATACACGATTCTGCCCTGTGAGGATGACAGGTTGTGCCTCTTGGGGAGGCCGATTGGCCTGGCTACTGACATTGACAGAATCACAGAGTACCAGGGCTGTCTGGTCCAGTCTGGGGCAATGAGCATCATTGTTGCTGGCTGGGATCAGGTTGCTCAGCACCCTTAGCAGCAAGGGAAACAGAGGGAAGGCATATAGAAACCTCCCTGTCCAATCCAGCAGAAGTGCACCAGAGGGATTGTGCCCTTGATAGGGGGTCTGCAGCAGAACTGGGGTAGCTGGTGATTGCCTGGAGTTGCAAACAAGTCCACTTCTGGAGTGCCCCATCTCCTGAAGACAGCCTCCAGGACCTGCTTGTTTAGTGACCACTCGTGGTGGTTCTGATTGATTCTGCCAGGACACTGACCTTTCCCGGAAGATGGAAAGCTGAGCGGGAGAACTCTAGGGAATATGCCAAAATCCAGATCTTCACTGCTTCCATGCACAGCGGAGTTGACCTTGTGCCCCCTTGTTTGTTTATGTAATACCTGATGGTGATATTGTCTGTCATGACCTGCACCACCTTGCCATTTACTAGCTTGGCAAATGACTGGATACCCAGGAGGACTGCCCTGAGCTCCAATAGGTTGATATGCACAAGAGATTCCTGTTTTCTCCATGTGCTATGTGATCCCCCAGATGTGCCTCCCAACCCAGAAGGGACGCATCTGTGGTCAGTACCAGTGAGAGGACTTGTTGCAAGAATGGCACCCCCTGCCTGAGGTTGGCCTTGTCTTGCCACCACTGTAGAACTTGAAGAAATGTTACTGTGGTGGGCACTAGCTCTGACAGTGAAGTGAGCTCTTAGGTGGAACTGAATGTCCCTCATTTGAAACCTGGCTCCTGACACAGTTGCTGTGGATGCTGCCATGTGGCCTAGCAGTTGCAGGAAATGCATTGCTGGCCTTGGGACATGCAGCTTGAAAGAGCTGGCTACCTGTACCAGGCTGTCCACTCTGTCCTGAGGGAGGAAAGCCCTTCCTCTTTGTGTGTCCAACTCTGCTCCTATGAACTTCAGAAGATGCACTTGTTCCAGAACAAACTTTTTTTTTTTTTAGTTTCACCAGAAATCCCAGTGAGCACAAGGTAGCCTGTGTAAGTGCCAATGCCTCTTTCACTTGCTGATGTAACTGACCTACTATCAGCCAGTCGTCCAGGTAGGGGAACACTGTTACTCCTTGTCTCCTTAGGTGTGCCACAACCAGCTAGGCATTTTGTGAACACCCTTAGGGCAGAGGTTAGTCCGAAGGGCATTGCCCTGAACTGATAATGGCCTGATGCCAGTCTGAACCTTAGATACTTTCTGTGTGACTACTGGATAGGAATGTGAAAATAGGCATCCTTTAGGTCTAGGGATGCTAGCCAGTCTCACTGCCTTAAGGTTGGTAGAATAGTAGTCAAGAGTCATCATCTTGAACTTTGGCTTTGACAAATGTTTGTTTAGGTGTCTGAGATCCAGAATGGGTAGCCACTCCCCTGTTTTCTTAATTGTGAGGAAGTACCTTGAGTACAAACCTTTTCCCTTCTGGGCTGAGGGAACTGGTTCTACTGCCTTTTGTAACAGAAGGCTTGAAACCTCTTCCTCTAGTAAGGCTGTTTCTGATGGGGAAGAGGGTTTGAAGACCTTGACCCCAGCTTTGGCATGAGCTTGAAGCTGAGGACAAGATCCTGGGCCACTACCTCCAGGACCCACTTGTCTGTGGTGATATTTTGCCACTCCTGGACGTAGTGGGCCAGCCTGCCCCCTACTGGGATTGGGGAGGTGACTCAGGCAGGCACCTCAGGGTGTCTGCTTTGTCTGGGCTGCTGGCTGAGTGCTGGGGCGGCCACTGTCCCTTCTGCCTTTGCCCCTAAAGTATCCCCTTTGCTGCTGATACTGGGGGAAAGCTTGAGGCTGGCAAAAAAGACCTGTTGTGAGCTCTGCCCCTTCTTTTGCTGCAGCACACTTGTAGGCACCTTGTATTCGTCCATTTTCTTCATATATGCTGCAGTTTGTTCTTCAAACAGAAACACAGGGTCACAAGGGAAGTCCATGGCTTTGGCTTGTGTATCCTGTGTCAGATTAGTAGTTCTGAGCCAGGCAAACCTCCTGAGGGACACTGATGCTGCCATCTGTCTGGATGTAGTATCATTAGAATCCACTGCCATCCTAAATTGTGTTTTGGAAACCACAGTTCCCCCTTTTTTCAGCTTCTTCCAGGTCAGATGCCATGGGAAATGGGACTGCCTTTGCAATCTCTAGGACAGTAGTCCAGAGATTATTTTGATACCTGGCCACATATAACATGTATGAGGCTTGTCTGATGGCAAGGGATGACCTCAGATACACCATTTCTGCTACTGAATCCACTCTCCTAGAGTCTTTATCCGGAGGGTGAGAGGCCAGGGGGATGCCAGCTTTGTCGCAAGCTGCAGCCTCCACTACCCCCTCGTGACTAGGGTGTCCAAAAAGGAATTCCACCCCACTTTTGGCTACCCAGTACTTCTTTATCCACTTTTTTTTCTGTAGGAGGTACTGAGGTGGGTGTCTGCAGGAGTTTTAGTATCTGCTTTTTAAGGGACTTGTGGATTGGCAGCAACAATTTTTTTGATGCTGTCACAGCCATCATTTCTCTGTAATCATCTTCCTCCTCATCTTCAGTTGACTCCTAAGTGAGGAGGCTGAGGGTCTGTGCCACTTGCTTAATAAATGAGTAGTAAGAGGTAAAATCTTCAGTTACCTTGTCAGGGGAATCAGGGAGGTGAGGGTCAGGAGAAATGTCCAGTTCAATGGGCTCTCCATAATCCTCATCTTCCTTTTCTTCCTCCTCCTCTTCTCCATACCAGTCGCAACAGAGTTCTATTGAACTGGAGACCTGGGTTTAACTGGGGGTCTGAACCGTTTCAGACAACGGCAGTTTCTCAACCGGAACTGGGGTTCTGGTCTGAAGAGACTGAATAATCCTGATTTTGTTAGCGATCTCTTCTGCAGTAGAAGTAGCAGCTTTCTTTGGTTGCAGTTCCTGATGCTTCTTTTCTCTTCTCCTGCAGTGGCCAGTTCAGCACCCGTATCTGCGGTCTGTTTTTTACTGGAAGAGCTATCGTACCTTTCAGAGGGGGAACTGGTTTTTCAACGGCTGGGTCAGCAGCCCTTTTAGCCATCTTTTCCTGCAGTCTTTTCAACTGCCTCTCAACCGTAGACTGAGGAACGTTTTTACAGATCTCACAGTCTGCCTTGAGGTGTTCAAACTCCAGACAAAAAACACAAATTAAATGTGGATCAGCCTTGGCAAAAGATTCCCCGCACTCAGTGCAGTGCTGGAAACCTGTAGGTCCCGTTCTTTTCTTGGCTTTCTGTCACATGGCCCAGAAGAAAACTATCTATCAAGCTCCTGTGTTAAAAAATAAAATTTTTGGTTTTTCTGTTCGGTTATGATAACCGACTAAAGGAACCAGGAGTTACCCCAGTAAGAAATTTCAACCAAAATCCAACTTACACCCAAGTCAGAACAACTTGAAGTAAAACAAGATTATACAATTCTTTTTTTTTTGCTCCCCCAGCTCCGGGCTGGCCTCTCCAATGCCCTCCGAGCCGCACTGCCCTGGTACAGCCACCTCTTCACCCTATATCGCAGCCCCACGGGTAACCCCCGAACGTAACCTTTCACCGGGTGGGTCCCCCCCCTCCAAGAGGGAAGGCACCGGGAGGGTGGCCAGTGCCATACTTGCCCTAGGTGCTGCTAGGGTGGTTCGTGCACTGCCCAGGGTCTCGCAGCAGCAGTAGCTGGCAACCGTCATCCGGTCGGCCTCAGGGCTTTTTCCTGTTTGCTCCCCAGGGACGTGGAGTGCCACTAACGTTAGGCTTATGCCGATGTTTGCCACGCCCATTGAATTGTAGGGACCCGCATATTGCCAAGCCCCGGCCTCCGCCAGGGTCAGCCTTGTCGCCGGTCGGCGTCCCCACCCTCCCCAAGAGGCGGGCAGTGGTCAGGCAGCTTCAGCCTTCTCTCCCGGCAACCCTCCAGCACCAGAGTCCGTTCGAACCCGGGTCGCTGGTGTCGCAAGCAGAAATCCAACCGCTGCGCCGACAGGCCGGCATATAATTCTTTTTACAGAATAAAGGTGACGTTGGTTTCTTCTCGGTTAGAGAACCGAAAAGGAAACCACGCTACTTATCCAAAGAACACTAAATCTAAACTAATTCTACCTGAAAACCAACGACAGTGCTTCAAATACCAAACAAAATAAAACAGTACTTAATAAAACCGAGAAAAATCAATTTTTTCAAGCGATGAAGGAGAGCTCTCCGGAGACAGTCTTACTGAGGCAAGCAGAGTAAAGAATCTGACAGCTGAAAGCTGTTTACAAGGGACAGTAGTTTGAAAACCGAGCTTGAGCCTAGCATCCCACCATTTGCATAGGCTCTAGTAACCATTTCAGCTCTGAGGCAGTCCTATGGTGAGACCATACTGCGTAAGTCAGAATACAGTAAGATTTCCTGGGGTTTGAACTGATAATGTCTCCCTTGGAAGTGGAACCTCAGGAACTTCAGATGGGAATGGAAGACCCTTATGTGCATATAGGCGATATTGTCTGTGCAAACAGACAGACAATATCCTGCATATCTAAGGAGCAGAGCCAGTCTCCTTGGTGCAAGAGAGGAATGAGGCCTGGCAGAGTGATCATCCTGAACCGTCTGTACTCTATTAAGAGATTTAGGGAACTGAGGTCCAGGATGGGTTGAAGGTCCCTAGTCTTTTTTGGAACCAGGAAACAATGAGTATAGTAGCCCTGTCCCTGTTGACCTGGGGGGACTGGCTCTCTCGCCTGTTTCAGCAAAAAGGCCTGGATCTCCCCTTCTATCAGAGGAATGTATGAAGGGGGATAATGGGAGGACCCTGGTGTTTTTTTTTTTTAGGTGGGATCTGGATGAACTCGAGAGTATGTCCTCTACTCATCAGGTCTAGAACCCAAAGGTCTGTCATGACGCTGTTTCATTCCCTCTAGGAAGAGGGAGAAGCAACCCCCTACTGCCTCCCCCATCACCTCCAGCGGAGGGGGGGGGCCAGTAGTGAGTCATTGGGTAGATCCGGAACTAGCAGAGAGGGATGGGAGGACCTGGGGCCTCTAGAGGTAGAGTTCTCAGAAGCTTGAGTTGTAGCCTTTCTCTTAAAACCACCTCTCCATGGGAATTGGCCTCAGGTATTTTACCCTAAGGGCTTAAGAAATGGCTGTTTGTGGAAAGGTTTCTGGTCCCCCTTATGTAGCTTTCAGATGGACTTCCCAAAATCTTGGAGGCGAGAGATGAGTTTCTCGGTCTCCTCCCCAAAAAGGACGGAACCTTGCAACAGAAGGTCTAGAATTCCAGACCGCAGATCCTGGGAGAATCTTGAGACTCTAAGCCAGGTGTGGCGTCTAAGGCAAATGCCGGAAGCTGCTGCCCTCGAGGCCGTGTCTGCAATGTCGTACAAGGCTCTCAAAATATGAGTGCCTATGACCAAACCAGACTTCAGAAGGTCCAGAAGTTTGGTCTTTTGTGCCGAGTCTGGTAAGGCCTGACCCTCTGGTAAGCCCTTCTCCCACATGGCATTCTGGTACTGGACCAATGCGTGAGGAAGTTCAAAGATGGAGCAGGTGGAGGCAGAATAGACCTTCTTGCCCACCTGATCCAAGTATCTGGACTTAACATTGGGAGGCTGGAAACTGAGGTGTTTAGGCTCCTTTGATTTATCGTGGGCAGTTGTAATCACCATAGAGTCCACCTGAGGGTGTTCCGCCAGAAAAGGCTCCTCCCTTGGGGCTCAGCATAGCCTGTCGGATTTCTTAGTAAATGCCGGGGAGGTGGAGGGATGCTTCCAAGTGATCAGAGTAAGATCCTGAAAGCTATCCACAAGAGGAGGAACTACCAAAGGCTTTGGCTCCATCTGCCTCAGGTACTTTGCCAACCTCCGGCGCTCCAGATACAGGTCCTCCATCTCCCATCCATTGGAGGACTGGATGTGCCTCAAGACATCCATGAAGGTCGGATCATCAGGAGGAGATCTCCGGGTGTCCTTCTCGTCTGGGGACAATGGCCTTTCTCGTGAAAGAGAACAGTCGGACCCAGAAGAACTGGGATGTGAACCGTGGCCTTCAGAGGAGGAGAAGGCTGATCTGGAATGAGTTGGGGATCTGCTCCTCTCATAAGAATGTCACCTACTGGTAGACCGGCATCGGCTATGGGACTGACGATGGCTATGGGACCAGCTTCGGCTGGTCGAGTGCCAAGGACAGCTTTAAGACCAGCGTCAGCTATATGACCACCTCCTGTTAGGAGGGTGATGGTGAGTGGTGCTAGGAGACCTGGAACGTCATCAGTGCCGATGTTCCTTGTGCAGAGTCTGGCTGTGACAGGGTGAAACAGGACCCTGTCCCAGATGTTACAGAAAGTGTTTAAATGCAGGGATCTGTCCTTTTCTCTTCTCTGGTTGCGCAACCAAATTTTCCTGTGAGACTTCGGACTTGATCAACCCAACAGGCTTGCAGTTCTTTGCCTCTCTCAGTTTTCTCTTGCTGTCTTTGTTTTCCTCCCTTGCATATCCGTTGACATAAAAATATATGCAAATCAATATGTGGAAATGTAACTGATGTTGGGATCTCTTTTGTTTAGAAAATATATGGTGTTACTGTTGAAATGCATATATTTATAATTTGAGAAGACTGCAAAAAGCTGTTGGAAACGAGAGGTTACCCTAGTGCAAATCTTTGAGCCTTTTGCAAAAGCTGTGCAAAGGGGACCTCAGGTCAAGCACACTGTGCTCTAGCAGCCCTGCCTGATATTTACAAGAAACAGGATGCTTGCTGAGAAGGGGTGTGGAAGGACTTAAAAGAGCTAAGCTGCAACTGCAAGAGAGAGTAGAAGAAAAAGGGACACAGAGACTCAAGGAACACTACTTTTTTTCTCCTCTGTACATAGTTATTCTGAACAAGTTCATTTTTTTTATGTTCCTGCTACTGTAAATAAATATTTTTGATGAATTCTACAACTGCTCCTGGTTTTTCCTATGCTTCCTGACCTGTGCCTCGATGACACTGGCCACGGGTATCCGCTGGAGTGCATGACAGCAACTTAGGTTTGGGTTTTGGAGAGGACTCTTTAGGCATGGTAGAGGACGGCTTTTTGACCAGGCCTTTGTCCTTTACTTCCTCTGGGGTCAGAGTTGGATCCGGCTGCAGTGGAAGTATGTCTTTTTTGACCCGAACCCACCAGAACTGGAAAAGTTCTGAGAGCTCCTCTTTAGAAAACTGCGCAGCGGCAGACCCTGTTACGTGGCGAAGTTTGTCCAGTGTCGGAGGAGCTGTATGTGAGGATGGGAGGTCAGGTAGGTCCCTAGGAGAGGAAGTGTATTCCTGGTTCTCAGGAGTGGAGGCCCTACGGACTGGCGAACATTCAGTGACTGGCGACGCCTTAGCCGATGACAGTTTTTCCTCTTGCACCATCAACTGTTTGGAACCATACGGCTTGGAAACCGTCATCAGCCTCGATTTTGTGGGCCGAGCCCTCGAGAGGCGGTGCTCAGATGTCTTGCCCAGAACCCCAGGAACGACCAAAGTCAGGACCTTGTGCGGCGGGACCAATGTCCTGTGGAAGAAGAACCAGAGGTCCAGATTCCTGAGGTGAAAGGTGGCCACAAGGGTGCTAACTTCACCTTCGGGGTAGAAGAGGCCGGTACGGAGACCAGGCCCGGACTACCACTGCCCGACGTCGGTATGGGGTGACCGAGAGTGTGAACACCCCTTAGACCGGCCCCAGTCCTTTTCGTGGGACTTACATTGGTCCGAGTCCCATTTCTTATCTTTATGCTTTGTGGACCGGGAACAGAAGGAAGACTTCTCCGCTGGTGAGCATTGCATCATGGCCACCTACTGTTCTAAAAGATGGGCCTTAAGAGCCTTAAGGCAGTGAATTCTGGTCCTGCCTGTAAAGCCGCTGCAGAATGAGCAGGCCTTGGTGTTGTGGTCTGACCCTAGGCAAAAGACGCAGGCCTCATGTTTGTCCTTCGCCAGTATCTGGCGACCACAGGCGCACTTCATCCTCTTCTTTTCGGTGGAAGAGACCAAAGACGGTAAGGTGAACATACAGTAGTAGAAGGATGAAGCGAAAAGCGAACTTTTCAAGAAATAAAGACGGCAAAACTTAGCTAGAAAACTATTAAACTTTGTTTTAAAGGCAACCGAAGAGCTGATGGAAGCGGGTCTGCGGCAGGAAAAGAACTGAGGTGGGGCTGGGGACCACACCCTGATATACCACTGGGCAACGTCAGGGGCGGCCCCTGCTGGAGACTGCTAGCTAAAGGTTTCCGATGGGTCCTAGTGCCTGAGGCATAGTCCTAGTTGTAACAGCCTGCTGCAACAGCTCCCACTCGAAGTAAGATCACAATGTATCCCACCACCACATTCTGCAATTAATTATAGAACCAACTCGTCTTAACCCCAAAATTGGTAATCACTCGCTCATCAACTAGGCCCTCACCACCCACAAGAAACAACTGCTCACCATAGTAATGTTGTTTCTTCTAATGGAGTCTTGCTGTATTCTGACATTATGCAGTTAGCCCCAGCACTTGAACTGCTCCAGAGAGGAAAGGGTTAACTCTATGCAGCAGCATAGACCGTTAAGCTCGAGCTCGGTTTCCAAACCTCTGTCTCTGGTACATATCAGTGTAACCATCAGAGTCTTACGAGCAAACTAACTATAACTATGGAAATTGCTTAACTTTAAACCAAAAGGCAACAAACTTGGGCCCAAAAGACTCAAGTCGAGAACCCAAGAAAAAAAAGGTGGTGAAAAATATATAAATATAAAAGCAACAATAATCAAACAACTACCCCCACCCTGAAAAGGGAGGGTACAAGGTACACCCCTGAGGTGCAACACTGTAGCTGCCAGCCCACGTCCCAAAAACCAGGTTCTGAGAGGGGAGGCAGGGAGGGAGGTCAGAATACAACAAGACTCCATTAGAAGAAACAACATTACCACGGTGAGTAATTTTTTCTTCAAAGTACTTGAGGTCTTGTATTCTGACAATATGCAGACTACCAAGCATTTCCCCCCAGGAGGAGGGGACACAGAACCTTACTTTGGGAACAGGCTCTGCAGTACTGTTATACTAAACCTAGCATCACTCCTAGCCTGGATGTCCAGCGAGTAATGCTTGGTGAATGAATGCACTGTTTTCCAGGTGGCTGACTTACAGATTTCTAACAAGGGTACATCTCTGGCAGCAGCCAGAGAAGCAGCAGTACCTCTAGTCGAGTGGGCCCTCAGGCCTGAAGGGGGTTCTTTGCCCAACCTGACATAGCAGAACTGTATACAAGAGACAATTCACCTGGCAATAGTTCTTTTAGTAGCAGGCTTGCCTTTTCCCACTTCCCCATAAGTAAGAAATAATTGAAGACAGTCATTTCTGTGCGACTTAGCATGCTCTATGTACTAGCTAAGTGCCCTTTTTACATCCAAACTGTGTAATCTTCTCTCTCCTGAAGAAGAATGATCAGTGAAAAACACAGGTAGAGACAAAGATTGGTTCAGATGAAAATCTGACACCACTTTAGGTAAGAACCTCCTATTTGTTCTAAGGACCACCTTATCTCTATGGAAGGAGATAAAATCAGGTTCAACTGACAGGGCCTGTAATTCACTAATCCGCCTAGCAGAAGTAATAGCTACCAGGAACACAGTTTTCCAGGTCAAGTACTTGAGCTCGGCCAAAGCCAGAGGTTCAAAGGGTGGCTGCATAAGCTGAGTAATGCAGACATTTAGATCCCAAGCCAGAGTAGGCTCCTTAAAAGGAGGGTTGATGTGAGCCAGACCTTTGGAGACCTTACTGAAAACTGGATGAGATGCCAAGGAAGAGCCCTTCCCTGCTAAAAGGAAAGCAGAGACAGCTGCTAGGTGAACCTTCAGAGTTGCAGGCCTAAGGCCTAGGCCATTAAGGTGGACCAGATAATCTAAGGCTGTAGCAATGTCTGCAGTATCAGGCTAAATGCCCTTCTGAGAACACCAAATGATGAATCTTCCCCATTTGGAATTATACGTTTTCCTGGTAGGTTTCCTAGAGACCTTCAAAATATCCAGTACTCCCTGAGAAAGATGCAGGCCGGCATATTCTAACTCTTCAAGGGCTAGGCTTTAAGACTGAGAGATTGGAGATTGGGGTACTGAATTCTCCCGAGAGGAGGTTAGGAGATTGTGTCTCTTGGGAACAGACAGGTGGAGTGACACTGCCAGGGACAACAGCAGAGGGTACCAAGGTTGTCTGGTCCAGTCTGGAGCCACCTGTATCACTGTACAAGGTTGAGACCTAATTTTGACTAGAACTCTGAACAACAGGCGGAAGGGAGGGAAGGTATAAAGGAACCTGCCCTTCCAATCCAATATGAGAGCATCCAGAGGAACAGTCCCTAGGACTGGAGGTCTGCAGCAGAACAAGGGAAGTTGGAGATTGTTTGGGACTGCAAAAAGATCCATCTCTGGAGTGCCCCATCTGGTGAAGATTACTTTCAGGATGAGAGGGTCCAGGGACCATTTGTTATGGCCCTTGGAGATTCTGCTCAAAGCATCTGCTAGCACATTGTCCTTCCCTGGAAGATGAACTGCTGTCAGGGAAGCCTGAAGGGAGTAGGCTAGAGACCACAGTTTCATGGCCTCTGTGCAGAAGGCCATTGACTGAGTGCCCCCTTGCTTGTTGATGTACCACACTGTGGTGGTGGTGTCTGCCCTGACCTGCACCACTGTGCCTCTGACTGAGTCTGACAAAGTCCAAAGGGCTAGAAATACTGCTCTGAGTTCCAGGAGATTGATATGAAGGAAAGACTCTTGTGGAGACCAAACACCCTGGGCCGTGAGGGCTCCCCCAACCTAGGAGAGAACCATATGTGGCTAGGACCACTGAGGGAGCTTGAGTGAGGAATGGGACACCTTGTCTGAGACTGTCCTGATCCAGCCACCACTGGAGAGCTTGGACCAGAGTCTGAGTCACTGGAATCAGTTTGGTGAGAAAATCCTGTTTCTGAGACCAAAAGGACCTTAAGTGGAACTGAATGTCCCTCATCTGAAATCTTGCCCCTTGTACCACTACAACGGAAGCTGCCATGAGGCCTAGGAGTTGAAGAAAGTACAGTTATGTAAGAACTTACCGTAACAGTAGATCTTTGAGAGAGGCTCTTGCAGTAGGTAATTACATATAGGACTGACGTCGGCAGGCGGCAGGACCCCAGGAAAAAATTTCTAGCTAGCAGTCCTGGCGGGACCGCCCCAAAATCAGGTGACGCGCCAGACGACGTCGGTATAAAGGGGTGGTCCCGGACGCCCGCCTTCCAGTTCTTTCCACCACAGGCCCGGAAGGCCCGGACGAGAGAGAAGCAGATATTTCCCTCAATGGAAAAGGAGCTGAAAAAGCCTAGGGGGATGGAGGGCAGGAAGGTATTACCTACTGCAAGAGCCTCTCTCGAAGATCTACTGCTACGGTAAGTTCTTACGTAACTGTACTATCTTACTTCGAGAGGGCTCTTGCAGTAGGTAATTACATATAGGACAGAATCCCAAGCAGTCTGGAACAAATGAAAGGCACCGGGAGGAGGAACTACTCCAAGAAGTAGCAAACAACCTTGCAAACCTCAAGATAGGAGGCCTTGCAGGACAGCTAACCCGAAGCCTGTTCTACGGCGAGAGGCAATGTCCAAACTGTAATGTTTCGCAAAGGCATGGACGGAAGTCCAAGTGACGGCAGCACAGATGTCTGCCGCAGACACATTCTTGAAACAAGCCGCAGAGGCTGCTACTCCACGAGTGGAGTGGCCTCTGACTTGACCCGGTAGGGTCTTGTTGTACTTGTCATAACAGAAAGTGATGCAATGAGCTAACCACTTTGATAGGCATTGCTTGGAGACAGCATTGCCTTCCCTTTTTGTGAGCAAAAGAGACGAACAACTGATCAGTCTTTCTGAGATCCTTCGTTCTATCGGTGTAGTATCTCAGAATCCTGTGGACATCCATGGTATGGAGCAAGTATTCTCCTTGGTTGGAGTACTGCGTGAAAAAGGCAGGTAACTCAATAGACTGATTTAAGGTAGACTCCGCTACCACTTTCGGGAGAAACTTAGGATTCGTGCGAAGAGCTACTCGTTCTTTGTGAAAAATCAGAAAAGGGATTTTACACATAAGGGCCTGGAGCTCGGAAATTCTGCGAGCAGAAGTAATGGCCACCAAGAAGAGCATCTTCCACGATAAGAACTTCAAGTCTGCGGAAGCCGCAGGCTCAAAAGGAGGAAAGGTAAGTTTCTCGAGGACAAAGTTCAAGTCCCAAGTGGGAGCCAGAGTCCGAACAACGGGCCTGAGATGAAGGACCCCTCTGAGAAAGGTCTTGGATACCTCCAATTGGGCAAATGCTTTATCAGTGAAGGGAACATGGTAGGCTGAAATAGCAGCCATGTGAACCTTCAAAGAGGAGTGACTGAGACCCAGGTCGAAAAGATGACGCAAATAATCAAGCAGAACGGCCACAGGACAGGAGAAAGGCTCCACGTTCCTGGAGGCAGCCCAAATGGAAAATCTCTTCCATTTCATAGCGTAGGTGGACCTAGTGGAGGGTTTTCTAGCCTCCACCAGAATCTCTGCCACCTTAGGAGAGATGCCAAAACAGGACTGGGCTAGGTCTGCAGGAGCCATGCATGAAGCTGAAGAGACTTGAGTCCCGGGTGAACCAGGGTCCCCTGATCCTGGGTCAGCAATCCTCGAGATAAAGGAAGAGTGTGCACGTGGGGGTGTCCAATAAAGTCCAGAAAGCAGTCAGGATCCAATACTTCGAAATTTATTAGAAGC
Source organism: Neoceratodus forsteri (assembly GCA_016271365.2). Taxonomy (NCBI): domain Eukaryota; kingdom Metazoa; phylum Chordata; order Ceratodontiformes; family Ceratodontidae; genus Neoceratodus; species Neoceratodus forsteri. The sequence continues at coordinate 693,251,710 of CM028129.1, forward strand.
AGAAAAAAATAAAATGAACTTAAAGTGGAACTTCTACATAACTTTCAAAAAAACATAAGACACAGGAAATCATATCGTTAAGAAATAAAAATTCCTGCCAAAAAGGCACCTAGAATCTGGCTAGGCATCTGGTAGGTTTGCCTTCCTACCACACACTGACTAAACACTTCACATTCACTCTGCTTTTATACAAGTGGAGGAGCACATGACTTAGTTAACTCCTCCCCCAACTTGCATCATAAAAGTGGGTCAACAAGGGCCGCCCAGTCCTATAAGGAGTTGGACTGAGAGGGGGCTGGAAGCACTTTACAAGTGAGTTGTTAGTCTATGCTTTTCTTGAACACATTAGGAGACTTTGGTACTTTTAAGATAAACATTTTCATCTCTCTCCTTTTAAATGTGGCATGCATTGCCTTTTCTCTTTTAAAAGTACTATTTTAACCTTTTTGATGAAAAGAACAAACAAACGCCACTTTTCAAATGATTCTCAGTTAACATTCTGAGATATGCTATAACTCTAAGCTTCTCATACTAAAAACTGGCAAAAAGGCTGTTAACTTGTTCATAATTTCACCAGATAATGAAAGCAGCCATAACAACCTCTTTTTTTCGGTCTTAGACATCAAGACGATCGCATTAGGTCGCATCATGCCAATCGCAAAGACATTCGAGAAGGAAAATTAATCTATCGTGTTTGTACTACAAGCACAGAATGTTTTAAACACTGGGGCTTTAATATTTAATGAAAACGAGCTGGAATTAAGGAAAGGGACAGAAAGACTGCTCAAAGGTGGCCAAGCTTGAGTAGGGGAACGACAGAGAAGGAGCGATAGTAAAAGTAAGAGATTAGAAAAGCAGGAGACTGTTGCAACAGATTTTTTAAATATTTTAGCCCACAATTGTTCTCAAACTACCTCCAATACACAGGCAGGTAATTACATATGCTCTGTAACCATATCAATCAATCAATCAATCAATCTTTATTTATAAAAGGCGCTTTTCTTCAATCCAAAGCGCCTGTACAATAACATAAAACAATAAATAAACAGAGTTTAAAACTATTATAAATCATTAAAAGCTAGACTAAAAAGGTGGGTTTTCAAGGCTCCTTTAAAGATCAGGACAGTCGGACTATTTCGCACCTGACGAGGTAGAGAATTCCACAGGGTCGGGGCCATAAGCTAATGACCTAGCCCGAAGATTTCAAACAGACCCTAGAATCTCCAGCAATCCCTCATGAGTGGATCGAGAGGGTGGAGGGACAGTAGGGGCGAAGGTCTTTCAGGTAAGTTGGTCCCTGGTCATGTAGAGCTTTATAGGTCAGAAGACCGACCTTGAAGGTGATTCGCCAAAGTACTGGCAGCCAGTGCAGTCCACGGAGCACAGGCATTATATGACTGGATCTAGAAGAACCAGTCAACAACCTGGCGGCTCGCATTCTGCACTAGCTGCAGACGGCGAAGTTCAACCCCCGATAGCCCTAGGTACAGGGAGTTGCAATAGTCAAGGCGGGAGGTAACAAAGGCGTGGATCAATGTTGGAAGATCTTCTGGAGGAACCAGATGCTTCACCCTGGCGATATTCCTCAGATGGAAAAAGGAAGTTTTGACCACTGCTGACACCTGAGTTTTAAGCGTCAAGTGGTCATCAATTATTACGCCAAGATTCCGCACCTGATCTGAGGTTGTCAGTGGAGCGCCTGCAAGCCATAAGCCAGAATGCAATCCAGCTGGCAAACCCGCCTCACAGCGACCCTTATTCACAACCAACACCTCAGTTTTCTCGGGGTTTAACCTCAACCAACTCCCATTCATCCAATCTTGGACTTCTGCAAGGCAGTTATTAAATACCGACAAGGCAGCATCCTGGCCGGGCACAAAAGACATATACAGCTGGGTATCATCAGCACAGCAATGAAAACCCAGTCCGTATCGTCTTATAATCGCTCCCAAAGGCAGCATATACACCGCGAATAACATAGGTGCTAGAATAGAGCCCTGTGGTACCCCAAGGCAGGGAGACTGATGCTGAGGAAAAAATTCCCGACACTACCCTCTGAGTCCTACCCTCGAGGTAAGATCTAAACCACCTGAGGACCATACCAGATAGTCCACAGATGGACCGCAGACGCTCCAACAGCACCCCATGATCAACAGTGTCACATGCCACAGAGAGATCAAGAAGTACCAAGATAGAACGGGTCCTACGATCTCTCGCTATTAGGAGGTCATTTAGTACAAGAACAAGTGCTGTCTCGGTACTGTGCCTTTTCCTAAATCCAGATTGGAGAGCATCGTAGATATTGTTGTTGGTCAGATGATCCTCCAATTGCAATGCGACCACCTTCTCAATAACCTTACCCACAAAGGGTAGGTTAGAGACTGGTCTGTAATTTGCTAGACAATCTGGGTCTAAGGAGGGCTTTTTTAAAAGAGGCCTAACTATAGCCTCTTTAAGGGGTTCAGGAAAGATCCCCCTCTCCAAAGACTTCCAGACTATCAAAGCCAGGACTAGGCCGATTTTATCCACACAATCCACTAGGAGACGTGTGGGGCCAGGGTCCAAATCACAGCTGGTTGGTCGTAGAGCTCGGATGACCATCACAATATCCTCGATTTTGGGGAGGCTGAAGTCAGACCATGTAAACTGGGTGTTTGACATCTCCGGCCGACCATCACTACCCCCATTGGAGAGGGAAGAGCGGACATCCAATCTGATTTTGGCAACCTTATCTGCAAAGAAAAGAGCAAACTCCTCACACCGTTCTGTGGAAAAGGCCCTCCCGGGCTGAAGACAGACTGGATTGCACAGTCTGTCCACAGTCCGAAAGAGCTGGGCTGGTCTATTCTGTGCAGCCGCTATCTCCCTGGACAGGAACTCTGCCTTCTCACGAGAGATTAGGATTGATAGGCCATATAATGGTCCATCAAACTAAGTCTGTCATCATCCAGACCGACTTCTGCCTCCTCCAGCCTCCGTCCCAACCCTCCTCAACTCCCTCATGGTCTCATCAAACCACGGAGACCTGGGCGAGAAGAGTGGCAGACCGAACACGAACAGGTGCAATAGAATCCAGGGCCCTGTAACTGCCCTATTATAGGCCTGTACTAGGTCACCTGGATCCAAGCAAATCTCATCGGAAGATCCGATAGGTCCAGTAAAGCATATCAATGTTCGGGGTTCACCCCACCCTATCACATTCCTCCCACTCAAGATGAAAACTAATAGTTTTCACTACTTGCATAGCATGTAGATCTCTTTTTATAAACAAAAAGAGATGGAGCTTTAGCCCACCCACTCCCAAAGCTCCACCTCGGGGCCCTTTAAGATTCTCTTTTTACTTAAATACAATGCATTCTCAAATACAAATATATTCATTCCCCGAGGTCTACATCTGATTCTAACATTATGTCTGCTCAAAAGCGAGACATGAAATCAGCATTACTATTAGCGGTCCCAGCTCTATGACTAATAGTAAATTTATACGGTTGCAATGTTAGATACCATCTCATAACCCTTGGATTACTATCTTTCATGTTATGTATCCATCGTAATGGATTATAATCTGTCCATACTGTAAATTGAGTTCCCCATAAATATCATCGTAGGGACTCTATGGCCCATTTGAGTGCCAAACACTCCTTTTCTATTGTGGAGTACTTGGTTTCCCTGATATGTAATTTACAGCTAATGTACAGTACAGGATGTTCTTCTCCGTGGTGGATTTGAGATAACACAGCCCCCAATCCAACATTAGAAGCATCCGTCTGTAACAAAAATGGTTTATCAAAATCAGGACTTTTTAACACTGGGGAAGAACAAAGTATCGCTTTTATGGCAAGAAATGATTCTTCACATTCTGAATTCAGATTACTTTTGAGGGCTTGTTCTTTTTGTTAATTCAATTAGAGGGCTAGCTAAAGTAGCAAATTGAGGCACAAAATGTCTATAATAGCCTGCTAGGCCTAAAAATGAACGCACATGTTTTTTTGTGAGGGGACGAGGACTCTTGGCTACGGCGTCCACCTTCCCTACCTCCGGTTTTACCTGCCCATTACCAATTATAAATCCCAAATACGGGCTTCCTTCATAGCAAGGGAACATTTGTTGGGATTGATGGTGAGACCAGCTTGTTTTATAGTCTTTAAAACAGCAGTAAGGTGTTTAACATGGTCTTCCCATGTTGGACTATAAATGATTACGTCGTCTAAATAAGCTGCGCTATATCCAATGTGAGGTCTCAGTAGTTTATCCATCAACTTTTGAAAACTAGCTGGGGCTCCATGAAGTCCAAACGGCATCATAGTAAATTGAAAAGACCCCAAAGGAGTGCAAAAAGCTTTTTTCTTTTGATCTTCACAGCGAATTTGCAAGTATCCTTAGTTAAATCAAGTATACTAACATATCTCGCTTGCTCAAGTTGGTCTATGATGTCATTTATCACGGGCATTGGATATCCATCAAACTTTGACATTGCGTTGAGTTTTCGGAAGTCTAAACAAATTCTTATCCCTCCCTCTTTTTTAGGGACAAGAACCATAGGAAATGCCCATTCGCTATTAGCTTCTTCTATAATACCCATTTCTTTCATTCTTTCTATCTCTGTGACGACTTCTTGTTTTAATTTCTCAGGAATCCGATAGGGCTTTACTCTAATGGGTGTGTTTTGAAATGCATGGATCTGATGACATATTTCCGTAGTTTTCCCTGGGGCTGTTGTAAAGGTATCAGGAAACTGACTTAGAACATGGGCTAGTTCTTGTTTTTGACTGTCTAATAAAGAAGGGTTTATTGTCAAATCTTTAGACAATTGTTCTCCTTCCAGTCTATCATATGCCAGCTCCATCTCATTGTCCAATGGGTTGGAACATACATACATGACTTCAGTAGGCCTATCATGCCATCTTTTCAATAAATTGGCATGGTACACTTTTTAGTTTTGTTTTCTGTCTGTACTTCCACAAATATGTAGTGGGCTAATTTGTTTCTGTATCACATAGGGCCCTTGCCATTTCATAGTTAACTTGTTTTCAGTGGATGGAAGCAACAATAAAGACCACGATCCCCAGAGCTAATGTGTTTTTCACCCACCCCTATGTCATATCTTTCTTTCTGATAGTCTTGCTTGATTTGATTCTGTTCTTACGCAACTTGAGTATACTTTGCTATTTTTTTACGTATCTGCCTAACATAGTCCAGGGTAGTAGGATTTTTCCAGTTGGTAATATCCTCCCACTGTTCCTTAACTACGTCTAGGAGACCTCTAGGATTCCTACCATATAATAGTTCAAATGGTGAGAACCCAGTCGATGCTTGAGGTACCTCACGATATGCAAAAAAGTAACAGTGGCAGATATAGGTCCCAGTGTTTGCCCTCATCTTCCACATACTTTTGTACCATTTTCTTCGCTGCTTATTGAAACGCCGACCAAGCCATCAATCTGGGGATGGTATGGAGATGTGTAGACAGCTTCTACCCCAGAGCTTGGTAGAGACGTTTCAAATGGCTGAACAGAAATTGCTCCCCATCCGTTAAAATAACTTTTGGTATGCCCACTCTGCTAAATACCTTGAGCAACCCTCTGCTATTTTATCCCGCTGTTATTGCACGAGGGAGAATAGCCTCAGGATATTTTGTAGCATAATCACACAACACAAGGGCAAATCTATTGCCTTTAGTACTTTTGGGAAGAGGTCCTATAATATCCATAGCCAATCTTTCAAAGGGCATAGCAACCAAGGGTAAAGGATGAAGAGGAACTTTGTCCTTTCTTGTAACCGGCGCCACCCTTTGGCACTGGCTGCAACTTTTGCAATATTCAGCCACTTGATCATGAATGCCGGGCCAAAAGAATCTATATATTAACCTTTTTAAGGTCCTATCCCTTCCTGCATGTCCCCCACATGGTACATCATGCGCCAAGAATATTAATTGTTCTCTATACTGACTAGGAACTACCAGTTGATCTACCATTTCCCCAGTTTTTGGATTTTGACAAACTCTATACAATTTATCCTGTTGCAACTTATACATTGGAGGTGAACCTTCCACCCCATCAGCAATAACCTGGGAAAACAAAGGGGTTAGTGTAGGGTCATTCTTTTGGTCACTGATAAAAGAGTCCGACTTTACAGTTTTTACCATAGCATCCTCACAACCTAAGTCCTCTGTTTTATTCCATGTCCATTTTTCTAGTTTCTTTTGTTTTTTTGATGTAACAGTTTTTCCAGGAACATCAAATAAGGTATCATCAAAAGGAAACAGTTCACTGTCCATTTGTTCCTGAGATGCTTGAGATCGTGTAACCACAGCAGATATGGAAGAAGACGCAGTCAATAAATTGTTAAATACAGGAAAGTCATGTCCCAATATCACAGGTACAGGTAGTCTAGGAACCACGCCTAACTTCAGATGATGTGCCATGCCTCATGTGGTAATAGTAGCTTTCTGTACAGGATAAAAATGAGTGTCCCCATGAACACAAGTCACCCCAGTTGTCTCCGAGTGTTTCTTTGTAAGAGCACCACTGAGTAAATCGGCATGTACCAGGGTTTGCTTACTTCCTGAATCAATCAATGCCATCACATCCTGTCCTCCAACATTAACAGACACAGTATATTGCCCCCAGTTTGCTAAGGCCAGATGAGAAGGATCAAATTTTTTCTTGGGGCAGAGTCTAGCGATGTGTCCCTTGGTCTGACACTCGTGGCAAATAATATCAGGGTTAAATGTTCTCATACTTTTTCTTTCCTCTTTCATCTTAGTAGAAGGACTAGTGGGTGGATGTTTTATTAATACTTGGGTCCCATGAGACCCTTTCTGATGATGTGGGCGAGCTGTAATATAATCTTCAGCTAAACTGATAGCTTTTTCTACTGTGTCAGATCGATGTTCTCTTACCCACATTTGAACCTCATAAGGTAGTATTTTTACAAATTGTTCTAACACAACTGACTCGACCACTTGATGTATGGTATGAGTTGCAGGTTGTAGCCATTTTGTGCATAATTCTTACAATCGAGCACAAGCTTCTTGTGGGGACTCAACAGTATGATATTTAAATGCTCGAAACCTTTGACAATAAGTCTCTGTACTGATGTCATACCTTTTTAATATTGCTTGTTTAACATGATCATAGTTGGTAACATTTCCAGGTTCTACGTGACTATAAGCTAGCTGAGCCTTGCCTGTGAGATATCGGGCTAAACGAATAACCCACTGATCCCTAGGCCACCCACAAGCTGTTGCCACTCTTTCAAATGTTGTAATGTATGCTTCAATATCATCATTGTCCATTAGTCTGGAAATTTTAATGTCCTTTGGGCCCCACTACGTAGAATAGGTCTAGTAGTTCAATAGCCTGAATAACCTTAGAGCCTCCACCCACCTGGTCTCATTTGTAGACGGTCTCTCTCTCTCTGCTTCTCCAGATCGAGCTGTCTCACACATAACCATCTCAGCAAATCATGTATTTCAGAAGGGGGTTCCTCCTCCTCCTCTTTGACATCTTCGCCCCCAATAGCTTCTTCCGCTGCCTTTGGTTTACCAGTCTCTTTCCTTCTGACATCACCCAATCCAGCTGCTAGGGGTAGTTGAAATCTGTCCACCATGGTTCTGGTTCATGTACCTTCCGGTGCAGACATTTCCGCTTTCTCCATCTTCTTCTGCTCCTCCATAATGACTCTGGACAATATCCACAAGAAAGGTGGCTCTCCTTCCCAGAGTCCTACTTCTGACACCAAATGTACGCGTGGGGTGTCCAATAAAGTCCAAAAGCAGTCAGGATCCAATACTTGAGAATTTATTAGAAGCAGAAAAAATAAAATGAACTTAAAGTGGAACTTCTACATAACTTTCAAAAAACATAAGGCTACAGGAAATCATATCTTTAACAAGAAATAAAATTCCCCAAAGCACCCTAGAATCTGGCTAGGCATCTGGTAGGTTTGCCTTCCTACCACACACACTGACTAAACACTTCACATTCACTCTGCTTTTATACAAGTGGAGGAGCACATGACTTAGTTAACTCCTCCCCCAACTTGCATCATAAAAGTGGGCCAACAAAGGCCGCCCAGTCCTATAAGGAGTTGGACTGAGAGGGGGCTGGAAGCACTTTACAAGTGAGTTGTTAGTCTATGCTTTTCTTGAACACATTAGGAGACTTTGGTACTTTTAAGATAAACATTTTCATCTCTCTCCTTTTAAATGTGGCATGCATTGCCTTTTCTCTTTTAAAAGTACTATTTTAACCTTTTTGATGAAAGGAACAAACAAACGCCACTTTTCAAATGATTCTCAGTTAACATTCTGAGATATGCCATAACTCTAAGCTTCTCATACTAAAAACTGGCAAAAAGGCTGTTAACTTGTTCATAATTTCACCAGATAATGAAAACGCCATAACAACCTCTTTTTCGTCTTGGCACAGTCGCCGATCACCAGGTCGCTTTTCTTGTGACGTGCACACTATTCGAAGGAAAATTAATCTACACGGCTTTTGTACGCAAGCACAAGAACGTTTAAACACTGGGGCTTTAATATTTAATGAAAAACCAGCTGGAATTAAGGAAAGGGACAGAAAGACTGCTCAAAAGGTGGCCAAGCTTGAGTAGGGAAATGACAGAGAAGGAGCGATAGTAAAAGGAAGAGATTAGAAAAGCAGGAGACTGTTGTAACAGATTTTTTTAATATTTTAATCCACAATTGTTCTCAAACTACCTCCAATACACAGGCAGGTAATTACATATGCTCTGTAACCATACGAGCATATCAATGTTCGGGGTTCACCGACCCTACCACAAAGAGGAAGAGGAGGAACCTCTGAGTATTGTTGTAGAAGAGAGAACCAGATTTGCCTGGGCCAGAAAGGAACGATCAGAATCATTCTCGCTCCTTCCAATGCAAGTTTCTGCAGCACACGAGGGACCAGAGGAATTGGAGGAAAAGCATAGACAAATCTGTCCTTCCAGCTTAGACATAGAGCTTCGCTCCAGAAAGCGCCTCGCTCTGGAGCGAGCGAGCAAAAGGTTGGAAGCTTTGCGTTTTGGGAGGAGGCGAACAGGTCTATCTGTGGAGCCCCCAAATTTGGAAGATGCTTTTTAGAACTTTTTGGTCCAGTTCCCACTCGTGTGGCAGAGCCGAAGAACGACTTAGCTTGTCTGCCAGGACACTGTCGACTCCCGGAACATGGATCGCCGTGAGGTGAAGGTTGAGAAGCGTTGCCCATTCCCAAACCCTCATCACTTCCCTGCACAGCGGGTAGGACCAAGTCCCTCCCTGCTTGTTGATGTACCACACCACGCACATGTCTGTTTGGACAGTTAGGTGACCGGAAGGATGTATTGGTGAAGGGGCCTGGAGAGCATACAGCACTGCTTCTCGTAGTTCAAGCACATTGATGTGGGAGAGCTAACTCCACCTGGACCATAACCCCTTGGTTCGGTGAGGACCCAGATGGGCTCCCAACCTTCCTGATGCGTCCGTGGTCAGAGTCTGGGCGGGGAGGATGAAAGAAGGGGACCCCCGGAACAGGTTCTCTCTAACCATCCACCATTGCAAGTCTCTTGTCATCGGCGGAGGAGATCAGCACCAGATGATCTAGGGTCGCTCACAAGATGATCCCACTGAGGCGGAGAGTCCATTGAGAGATCCTCATGTGAGGCGTGTACGCTGAACGTCTGGGATGGCAGCCACCATAAGCCCAGAAGACGGAGCACCGACCTCGCCGAACCTTCCTCCTGCCCGAAGAAGGGAAATCTGGGACTGGAGGAGGCCCCTGTCCGACGGGCAGGAAGGCCCTGCACACTGTCGTGTCGAGGATTGCTCCGATGAACTGGGTCTGGGAAGGGTCCAGATGAGACTTGGAATGGTTGATGGTGATACCCAGACCAGTGAAACCTGCTGGGTGGGAGAGAAAATGCAGGAGTTCCTCCTGGACGAGGCATGCCAGGAGCCAGTCGTCCAGGTAGGGAAAACCTGAACTTCAAAGTAGGCAGGTGGGCCGCTACCACCGCCAGGCATTTGGTAAAAACTCGGGAGCTGAGGAAAGACCAAAAGGAGAGCGTCGAATTGGTAATGTCCCCCTGAACGTGAAGCCTGAGGTACTTTTTGGAGCTTGGGGTAATGGGAGATGCAGGTAAGCATCCTGCATATCCAGTGCACAAAGCCATTGGCCCGGCCGGAGAAGGGGCAAGAGGGTTTGAAGGGAGAGCATCCTGAACTTTTTGTATTCCACATAGAAGTTCAGGGAGCTGAGATCGAGAATAGGTCTGAGATCTCCGGTCTCCTTTGGTACAAGAAAGAAATGGGAATAGTAACCCGTCCAGTGAAGGTGAGGGGGGATGGGTTCTATGGCCTGCTTCGCGAGGAGAGCAGATATTTCTTCCCTGACCAAAGGAAGATGGTCCCTTGAGTAAGAGGAGTTCAGAGTGGGTGGCGGAGGTTTCTGCAGAAACTCTATAGAGTGCCCTCTGCTATGATCTGAAGCACCCATGAATCTGAGTAAGAGTCCCTTCCTAACCCGGAAGTGGAGGGAGAATCTCCTCCCACCGGTTCCTCTGGGGGAGTCCAGAGGCGGGAGAGGATCGGTAGGGAGGCAGCGCCAGCAGCTGGGGCACCCACTGCTTTTTGAGGGTGCGGGCCTGGCAGCTGTGGGGGCCCGACTTTTAGTGGCTCACCTTCCCAGGGGTTTCGCTTGAGGCCGGCTGTATCTGCGAAAAGGACGGCGCTGCGGGGGATGGGGACGGTACATGGAATCCACAGATTTGAGGGCCATCCCCTTCTCCTGCAAGTCGGTGATGATGTCCTTGACATCACCACCGAAAAGGACCGAACCTCTGAAAGGTGCTTCTTGAATTGCTGACTGCACTTCTGGGACCAGACCTGACACATGGAGCCATGCGTGACGCCGAAGACTTATGGTGAACGTGGAGCTCCATCCTGCAGTGTCCACTGCATCGTAGGTCGTCCTCAGAATGTGACGAGCAGAACGGACAAGGTCAGCTAACTTCTGCTTGATTTGGGAGTCAGGCAAGGAGTCAATCTTAGATTCCGCCTGGGTAAGGACAGCCTTCTGGTAATCCCCCATATGTGCTACATAATTTAGGGCCCTGATCCCCAGTGTGGAAGAAGCATAGATCTTCCTTCCATACTGATCCAGAAGGCGAGATTCCTTATCCGGGGGAGACGAGTTTCAACAGTTTGGTGAAGCTGACCGGCCGTGAGCGGCGCTAATCACAACCGAGTCTGCACGGGGGTGAGAGTCTAAAAAGTCTACACCCTCCGGAGCCTGATATAGCCTGTTGGACTTCCGAGGAAGTGGGGCTAAAGCCGACGGTTGTTTCCAAATGGTGGAAACAAGGTGTGCATGAGGCTCGATCCAGGGTGGCACTAGAGTAGGAGCCATAAGGGGCAAGTCCAGATGTTCGGCGAGTTTAACCCGCTGAGGATCTGGCTCTAAGGAACGCCACTGATGGACTTCCTGGATCTTCCTGAGCAACTCCGTGAAGGAAGGATCCTCCGGAGGAGACTTCGAAGGAGTCCTCGGCCGGGGCTTGGACGGAGAGCGAGGCTCGTCGTCTTTCTCAGAGCATCCGTCGGAGGAATCTGAGGAGTCCGAGAGAGAAGAAGAAGAAGAATTTGATGCAGAGGAAGACTCCCTAGCTCATCTAGGGGGAGGAACGGGTTCCTTAGGGGGGATCCCTGGACGCGTGTCCTGCCCCTCTCTGGATCCCGAGGGAGAGCTCGGGAACCGGAGGCGGAGAGGAGGTGCCATCTGGGGCGACAGGGAGCCGGAGGTGGCATACAGCCGCTGAGAGGCTGCTCTCGACTTCCTTGGTGAGCTGAGCCTTGGCCTCAGCCTCCACCAGGAGGCCAGAGTCTTTAAGATCCACCGGCAGCCTGGGGGTGGAGGAGGAGGGATAGTTGTGCAATTATATCCATAAGGTGAGAATCTGAATTCGGCCGCTGGAATACCGGAGCTGGGTATTGCGCGCCGGTACTGCGGCATCGGTGGGTACGGGCGCCGGGTACCGCGGCGCAGGATACTGTGGACCCGGTAAACCGGCATCAGTAGGGACTCATGGATACCCAGGTGCCAGAGGAGCTGCGGAGCAGACGGCCCAGTAGGGAACTCCATGGATGGATCAACCGTGATAGGCCTGTAGGGGTGGAGGTCCGATGGGAGAATATCCCCGCCGGCGTTGGAGGGCGCGGCGCCGGAACCAGCGTGGCGGGCCGGTGTTGGGCTCAGCGCCAGATCCGGTTCTGTAGGGAGAGGTCTGACGGCAGAAAAGCATCCCAGCATCGCCCAGGGATGGAGGAGAGAAGTCCCGGGTCGGGCAGGGGGACTGGGTTTCGACAGCAGCGAAGGTTGCGGGGAACCTGAACTACAGGATGATGGAGGGTCTGTCGAGGTTCCGATACCCGCGACGCCGGAGGAGCCGACGCGGCGGATTTAGGGTTGGATCCCGTGGACGCCAGAGGAGCCGGGCGTCGACCTAGGGGGTCCCTCGCCGGGGGCGGGCCGAGGGTGAGGTGACTCGGTCCGCAGGGGACATGCCATGCGCCACCCTGAGGGTCGGATGCCTTAGCTGCCTTCTCCGGGCGGACGTCGGAGGAGCCGACGTCTGCTTTTGGCGGGAGGCGCCTGCACTGTAGGCCGCAGCCTGCGGCAGTACTGGGGCAGAAGCCTCCTTTTGCCCGGGAGGCACCCAGCGGGCTCGCCAACGCAAACCCGACGTGGTGGGCTAACGCCTCCAAAGCCTTGAGGCTGCCGTCAGCGTAATCCCTGGAGGAGTTACCTTTCCTTAGCCGGTGCTCCAGCCGGAGTCACGGAAGAGGAGGCCTTTTCTGCCGTGCCTTTTTTGTCCGCTTCTTGTGTCCTTCTGGGAGGTCGACGCCTGCTCAAGCTTCTTCAACTCCTTCTCCATTGCGGACATCTTCTTTTTAAGGAGATGGGCTTCCAGAGACTGCTGGCCGTCGTCTGCGGGTGGCCACGTTGAAATGCAGGCAATGCGGGTACTTTGCTCACCGCGTGGTCGGGCCTAAACAAAAGGCAGAGGGAGGACCGTCTTTGTGAGGCAACTGCGCCGCACGAAGTCGCACTTATTTTTGAAGGGACGGCATAAACCGACGCTCACCTGGACGTAATAAATTGTAAAATACTGAAACTTTTGTAAAAACCGACTAAGCAACAGGGCTGCAGCACGACCACACCACGAGGCGCTGCATGAGCTGACGGCGATGTCCGGACCGCCTTTATACCGGGCGTCGCCTGACGCCGTCACCTGATGTGGGCTCCCGCCAGGACCGCTAGCTAGAAATTTCCGTGGGTCCTGCCACCTGCCGACGTCAGTCCTATATGTAATTACCTACTGCAAGAGCCCTCTCGAAGTAAGATAGTGTCTTGCTGGACGAGAGATTAGAGGGTGAAATGAGGAAGCGAGATCTGTAAGGGCCTTTATCCTTGCCAGTGGAAGGAAGGCCTTTGCCTGGACAGTATCTAATTCTACTCCTATAAAAGTAAGGAGTAGTACTTGTTCGAGAACTGACTTGGGAAGATTGAGGAGGAACCCCAGAGAGCTGAGCAGGTTCCGAGTGATTTCCAGAGCTGACTTGACCTGGTTGGAGAACTGACCTACAATGAGCCAGTCATCAAGGTAGGGGAAGAGAAAGATACCCTGCCTTCTGAGGAAGGCACCTACTACTATAAGGCACTTCATAAAGACTCCTGGAGCTGATGTTAGGCTGAAGGGCATGGCCCTGAACTGATAATGGCCTGAAGGCAACTCAAACCTGAGGTTTTTTCTGTGGGAGCACCTGATAGGAATGTGGAAGCAGGCACCCTTGAGGTCCAGGGATGCTAGCCAATCCCCTGGCTTTAGGGAGGGAAGAATTAGTCCCAGAGTCATCATTCTGAATTTTGGTTTTGTGATGTGTTTGTTCAAATACCTTAAGTCTAGGATCGGTCGCCACTCCCTTGTCTTTTTTGGGACAAGGAAGTATCTGGAGTACAGACCTTTGCCCCAGTGTTGAGTAGGAACTTTCTCTACAGCTCTGAGAGCCAGTAGAGAAGAAACCTCTTCCTCCAGAGCAATGGTTTCTGAGATGGTTGTAGGTGGAAAGGATCTGACCCTCATTTTTGGGAACCTTTTGAAACTGAGAGCCAGTCCCTGGCTTACTACCTCCAGGACCCACTTGTCTGAGGTAACAGCCTTCCAGGCCTGGAAGAAGTAAGCCAGCCTGCCTCCTACTGGAATGGGGAGTCGACCCGGGCTGACACATCAGGGTGTCTGCTTGGCAGGCGCCTTGGGTTGGGAAGAGGATGCAGCCCTGCTCATTTCCCCCCCCACCTCTCCCTTGAAAGGACCCCATCTGTGGGAAAGAAGAGGAAGCCTGGTCTTGGTAGAAAGGCCTATGAAAAGGCCTGCGCCTAGAATGCTGCTTTTGAGGAGTGGCTTGACTTCCTCTGGCCTGTGCACTCCTGTAGGTGGTCCTATACTCGTCCATTTTCATCATGTAAGCCTCTGTCTGCTCCTCAAACAGAGAGTTACCCACCACAGGGAAATCCGTGGCCTTAGCCTGGGTATCCTGGGAAAGGCTGGTGCATCTGAGCCAAGCATGTCTCCTCAGAGACAAAGATGTAGCCATGACTCTTGATGCCACATCACTGGAGTCTACAGCAGCGTTGAATTGTACCTTGGATGCCTCAATCTCATCAGCAGCCACCTCCTCCAGCTCTTTGACCAGCTGGGGGGAAGCCAGCTTAGACAGTTCTAGAACTGTATCCCATCTGGATGTCTGGTACCTGGCTGTATAAACCATATAATTAGCCTGCCTGAGCCCCAAAGAGGATGCCAAGTATTGTTTCTTGGCCATGGCATCCACCTTCCTGAAGTCTTTATCTGGGGTGTGTGAAGCCAAAGGAATATCAGCCCTGTCACAGGCTGCAGCCCGCACTACCCCAAAATGGCTGCAATGACTGTATAAAATCTCCGTACCTGAGCCTGATAACATGTACCTCCTGTCCTTTCTCTTATCCACAGGAGGTAAGAAGTTAGGGGTTTGCAAAATCTTTTGTGTCTCTTACCGTAAAGATTTATGGAGAGGGACAGACAATCTCTTGGACTCTGGGATGTCCATCACTTCAACAAAATCAGGCTCTTCTTCCTCCTCAGCAGCTTCCACCACTGGGAGCTGGAGAGTTTCAGCCACTTTTTTGTACAACGATAAGTGAGAAGGGGACTCAGAAAGCTTGGGAGGAGAGACACTGGAAGGCCTGTCTATGGAAGATGTCCAGTTCAACAGGCATATCCAGGCCTCCAAAATCATCATCATCATCAGGATACTCTTCGTCTCCCTCCCACTCCACCTCATAATATGCATCTGGATCGTAATCCGATGGAGTAGGATCCGACCCAACCGACATCTTAACTGGCGGCGACAGTTCAGACGGAACTCGGTGAATCGACTGGACAATACTGATCACTTTGGCTATCTCGTTGGCGGTTGGAGTATGTGGTACTGGATCCGAACCGGACGACTTCTTTTTTCTTTTAGCCGGAACCGACCCCTCAGAGTTGGATCTCCTTTTCCCCGAGGAGGTATCATCCAGGTCAGTGAGCACCTCCTCAGGTTCGGCCGAAACCGAACCGGGCTGGCCATCTGGATCAGCAGACTTCTCGGCCTCCTTTTAATTCAACCTACTCAATCTTTTATCCAGCATGGTTTTAGGAAAATTCTTACATATCTGGCAGTCTGCTTTGAGGTGGTCAAACCCCAGACAATAAACACAGATGAGGTTGGGGTCAGCCTTGGCAAAGGCCTCCCCACATTCAGTACAGTGTTGAAATCCAGTGGAACCATTTTTTTCCTTGGGTTTCTCAGACATAGCCAAACTAACAATTTACCCTTCACAGCTTTCAAGGCAGGTAAAACTCCCCTATCAGTTACCAACCATGTCACGGGCTGTGTAAAAAAACAGGAACAGTCTGTTGTTTTTTTTAAACTGATAGGAACCGGATACCACTACAAAATTCCCAGGAAAAATCAAACACAAATATAGGTCGGTTTCCAACCAAACCGAATGATAGGAAATCGAAGAAAAAACAATTTCCACAAAAACAATATCACTACCTATCTACAACACTACCTGTACCGTAGACAGAGCCTTGATACTGAAAAATAATAAATCGGTTGAACAACTGAACACTTTTTTACTTTTACCAAACCAAAAGCGAAGGAGAGATCTCCAGAGCGACTTCTCAGTTAGGTAGAGTAAATAATCTGATGGTTACACTGATATGTACCAGAGACAGAGGTTTGAAAACCGAGCTCGAGCTCAACATTCTATGCTGCTGCGCAGAGTTAACCCTTTCCTCTCTGGAGCAGTTCAAGTGCTGGGGCTAGCTGCATATTATCAGAATACAGCAAGACTTCATGTTGTTTGAAACACAGAATTTGATGGCACATAAGGACTGCTTGGCCCACCCAGTCTGCCCATTTCCCTACCTAATGGATAAGCTGCAGATTCTAGCTAATCAACAGACTACTACTTCCTACCTCCACCCCCTAGAATTGCCTTATGCCTGTCCCATGCATTCTTGAATTCCACTACTATTTTTGACTCCACAGCCTCCTCAGGAAGGCTGTTCCATGCATCCACAACCCTCTCCATGAAAAAATACTTCCTCACATAACCTCTGAGCCGTCCCCCCCAACTTCAAATTGTGCCCCCCTGTTCTTGCACACCCCCTTTTTCTGAAAGATGCTACCCTCTTGGACTTTGTTGATTTCCTTGAGATACTTGAAACTTTCTATCATGTCCCCCCTCTCCTCGAGGCTATACATGTTAAGCTCCTTAAGTCTCTCTCTTGATATGTCTTCTGATGCAGTACCTGCACCATTTTAGTTGCCCTCCTCTGGACTGCCTCCATCCTGTCTATGTCTTTGCGGAGACTGGGTCTCCAGAATCGCACACAGTACTCCAGATGGAGTCTCACCAGCTGTCTGTACAGAGGGATAACAACTTCCCGTTTTCTACTGGTGATGCCTCTCCCTATGCATCCCAATATCCCCCCAGCCCTCCTTACTGCCCTCTCATACTGCTTGCTCACCTTTAGGTCATCTGACATATGACTACCCCCAGGTCCCTTTCCATTTTTGTTGCTGTTAGTATCTCACACCCTATTGTGTACTCTTCCCCTGGGTTTTTGTTTCCCAGGTGCATTACTTTGCACTTCTTAGCACTGAATCTAAGCTGCCATACATTTGACCATTCCTCCAACCTTGCCAAGTCCCTTCTCATCCTTTCCACCCCACCTTGTGTATCGACTCTTTTGCAGATCTTTGTGTCGTCGGCAAAGAGACATACTTTTCCTTCCAGTCCCTCTGCAATGTCGCTTATAAAGATATTAAAGAGGACCGGTCCTAGTATTGAACCCTGGGGTACCCCACTAGTAACCCACCTATCTTCACTGTGGACTCCGTTTACTATTACCCTCTGTGTCCTGTTCTCCAGCCAATTCTTTACCCAGGCTACCATCTTTGGACCCACTCCCAGGCTGGCCAACTTGTATTTTAATCTTTTGTGTGGGACTGTGTCAAATGCCTTGCTAAAGACTAGGTAGGGCATGTCCACAGCCCCTCCCTGATCTATTACTTTGGTCACCTAGTCAAAGAAATCTAATAGATTCGTCTGACATGACCTTCCCGCTGTGAATCCATGCTGCCTTGGGTCCTGTGCTCCTCTGGCCTCTAGGTACTCAACAATTCTTTCCTTCAGAAGTGATTCTAACATTTTCCCAATCACTGAGGTTAAACTAACAGGTCTGTAGTTTCCTGCTCCCACTTCTGTGAAGTGGAATAACATCTGTCCTCCTGCAGTCCTCAGGTACCACCCTATCCTCCCATGATTTATTAAAGAGTCACTGACTCTGGCCTCCTACCCGACTCACTAACTGATCATCACATTATCTACCTGCTCCACAAAATACATCGACCAAAAGTGCCCCATAAACTAATCGTAACCCACATATACAAGTCCCTCGACCTCTCCCACCTTCACCAGGATCTGCACCAAACAGATTTGTCCCCTCTCTACACATTCTGCTCTATTAATGGTGCTTTGGATTTCTTCCAAACTCGTTTTCTTGACACCTGGAATAAACATGTTTCTTTTAAATGCACTAGGGTACGTGGCAACCATCTCCACTGGATCATACCTGAGCTGTTGGCATGTATGCGTGCACACGACCGTGCATGGAAGACATACAAGGCAACACAATCCCAAGCCAATCTCGACCGGTATCGGGCCATAAGAAACTACTGCTCTAAAACAACCCACACCTTGCTAAGTCAGAATACTTTCGCTCTACTTTCTAAGCCAACCTATGCACTCCCTCCAACTTTGGAAAGTGGTTCATTCCCTTTTCTCCCCCCACCCTTAATTTAAATAATAACCTAACTTCCAACCACACTCTCGTGGCAAGAGCATTCAACCAAAAATGAAAATTATGTACCTAACGTAATTCTTGATCTTTTTTTGTATCTTCACCATTCATTACTGATTGGGTGTAAGCCAGAGGCGCGCACCCATGGGTTTTACCCCAGAGGAGTTGGTGCCAGTAACCCCAAGTGAGCACATGCGCGTGATCGCGAGGGGCGGCGTGGGCGCCACAGACTCCTCCTCCATCCCAGTTCTGTTAGCCGGAGAGGCGAAAAAAGGGTAAGAAAAAACAGCGAGGCAAGAGAGACGAGGGACAGAAAAAGGAAAGGATATAAACTGAAAAAGGAATAAGCCAGTAGAGGACAGAAAAAGAAGGAAATGCCTACCCTAAGGGACCGCAGGGCCTCACTTCTTGGGTGGCTCCAAGAGAGGAACAGATAAGAGGAGAAAAAGGAAGAAGAAGAGAGGGAAGAGAACAAGGGATGTTGGAAGGGGAGAACTCTGCCCATTGAGATATTGGTTTAAAGGCTTATAAGCTCGGAACCAAAAGAAAAAATTACTCACCTTAGTAATGTTGCTTCTTCTAATGGAGTCTTGCTGTATTCTGACTATTGCAGTTAGGTTCTGCCTTTCAACTGCGCCGGAGAACAAAGAGTTAACTTTTCATGGCCAGCATGGAACGTTCAGCGCGAGCTCGGTTGAAGCCCCTGTCTGCTGTTGTTTAAACTCCAACCGTCAGATCTTTACGAGCAATACTCACTAGAAGTTCTGTGTGGAAACTGTAAAACTCACACTAGCCAACTGGGCAACTAAATTTATTAAAAAGGGTTTTTTGGTTTCAAAGCAAAGACTCAAGTCAGGAAACCCAAAAAAACAAAACACAACACACACCCAAAGTAAAGGACGGTGAAAAAGTGGGGTACCCCTATGGTGCCAACACTGCTCCTGCCCACTCACATCCGGGGAGGGAGGTCAGAATACAGCAATACTCCATTAGAAGAAACAACATTACTAAGGTGAGTAATTTTTTCTTCAAACAACATGAAGTCTTGCTGTATTCTGACTATTGTAGACTACCAAAGCAGTACCTCCATGAAGGAGGGACAGAACCTTCTTTGGGAACAGGCTCTGAAGTACTGCTGTGCCAAACTGAGCATCACTCCTAGCCTGGATATCCAGAGAGTAATGCCTGGTGAATGTATGGACTGTTTTCCAGGTGGCTGCTTGACAAATTTCTAGGATAGGAATATCCCTGACAGCAGCAAGGGAAGCAGCTGTACCTCTAGTAGAGTGAGCCCTCAGGCCTGAGGGTGGGGTTCTACCCAGTTTTTCATAGCAGAATTGTATACAAGAGACAATCCACCTGGCAATAGATCTCTTAGTGGCAGGTTTGCCCTTACCGACCTCTCCATATTTGAGGAACAACTGGAGGGACTCAAACCTGTGACCCTTGGTGCGCTCTATGTAGTAGCTGAGGGCCCTTTTAACATCCAAGCTGTGCAGCCTCCTCTCTCCAGAGGAGGAATGGTCAGTGAAGAAAACAGGGAGAGACATGGACTGATTAAGGTGGAAATCTGAAACCACCTTAGGCAAAAACTTCCTGTTAGTTCTTAGGACCACTTTATCTCTGTGGAAAGAGATGAAACCAGGCTCCACTGACAGAGCTTGCAATTCACTGATACGCCTGGCAGAGGTAATGGCTACCAAAAACACAGTTTTCCAAGTCAAGTACTTGAGCTCTGCAGAGGACAAGGGCTCAAAGGGAGGTTGCATAAGCTGAGCAATGCAAACATTAAGGTCCCAAGCAGGAGCAGGGTCCCTAAAGGGGGGATTGGTGTGCAGCAATCCCTTAACTTACAAAACACAGGATGAGCTGAGAGAGGAGAGGGCTTGCTTACTGACAGGAAGGCAGAAACAGCTGCCAAATGCACTTTAAGTGTGGCTGGCCTAAGGCCTAGGCTATTGAGATGGACCATATAGTCCAGAACCGTAGGCAACCCAGCAGATTCTGGAGAAATATTCTTATTAGAACACCAAATAGTGAATGAACCTTTTCCATTTGGAATTGTAAGTCTTTCTGGTGGAAGGCTTTCGAGAAGCCTTGAGGATATCCAGAACCCCTTGGGAAGGATGCAGGTCAGCAAACTCAAACTCTTCAAGAGCCATGCCTTGAGATTGAGAGACCGAAGGTTCGGGTACCAAATCCTCCCCTGAGAGGATGTCATTAGGTTGTAATTCCTGGGAAGAGACAGGGGAAGGTGGACTGCTAGGGACAGCAACAGGGGATACCAGGGCTGTCTGGCCCAGTCTGGAGCAATCAGAATCACTTTGCACGGTTGTGACCTTATCTTGACTAACACTCTGAACAGGAGAGGGAAGGGGGGAAAAGCATACAGAAATTTCCCTTTCCAATCCAGAATCAGAGCATCCAGGGGGACTGAGCCCAAGACTGGGGGTCTGCAACAAAAGAGAGGAAGTTGGTGATTGTCTGGGGCTGCAAAAAGATCTATCTGTGGAGCGCCCCATCTCGAGAAAATTACTTTCAAAACTAGGGGATCTAGGATCCATACGTGATGGCCCTGGGATATCCTGCTGAGAGCATCTGCTAGGACATTGTCCTTCCCTGGAAGGTTTGCAGGGAATAGGCCAGGGACCACAACTTCATTGCCTCTGTGCACAAGGCCATAGACCGAGTGCCTCCTTGCTTGCTGATGTACCACATGGTGGTGGTGTTGTCTGTTCTGATCTGGACCACCTTGTTCTGTACAGATTTGGAAAAGGCTTGCAGCGCCAGAAGAAAAAATTACTCACCTTAGTAATGTTGTTTCTTCTAATGGAGTCTTGCTATATTATGACAATTAGCAGTTTGGTCCTCCTCTAGAACTGCCCCGGAGATGAAAGAGTTAACTCCATACAGGGTGGAGTTCTGAGCGCGAGCTCGGTTTTCAAAGCTCTATCTGGGCAGTTTCAAACTGAAACTGTCAGATCTTCTGACAAGAACTCACTAAGGGTCTGTGTGGAAGCTGTAACCTACACTAGCCTACAGGCTACCTAATAACAACAACAACAACAACAATAGCAACAATAACAACAACAACACTGCTGGACCCTACCCAAAGACTCAAGTCAGGGGGCCAGCAAAAAATACCATTTAACAATAGAAACAACACTCCCCCAAAAACCCCAAAAGGGGAAGAAAATCCTGCAATAGCATAAACAGTGCCTGCACTAGGTTGCCCACCCCCTACCCAAGTAGAAGTTCTGAGAGGGGCAGGCTGGGTGGTCATAATATAGCAAGACTCCATTAGAAGAAACAACATTACTAAGGTGAGTAATTTTTTCTTCAAACAACATGAAGTCTTGCTATATTATGACAATTAGCAGACTACACAGCAGTACCTCCATGGAGGAGGACAGAACCTACTTAGGAATAGGCTCTGAAGCACAGCTGTGCCAAATCGAAGCATCTCCTGGCTCTGAGATGTCAGGAGTAATACTTGGTGAAGGTGTGTACGTTTTCCAGGTTGCACCCTGACAAATTTAAAAATAGGAATGTCTCTAGCAGCAGCTAGAGACGCTGCTGTACTCTGGTAGAATGAGCCCTCAATCCAGAGGGGGTCTCTACCCAGTTTCTGGTAACAAATTGGATACAAGAGACAATCCATCTGGCAATTGTCCTCTTAGTGGCAGGTTTCCTTGCCAACCTCACCATAGGTGAGAAACAGTTGATGGGATCTGAACCTGTGACCCTTGGTACGCTCTAAATAGTAACTCAATGCCCTCTTAATATCCAAACTGTGCAATCTCCTCTCACCAGAGGAAGAATGCTCAGTGAAAAATACTGGAAGGGAGATGGATTGGTTAAGATGGAAATCCGAAACCACTTTAGGTAAAAACTTTCTGTTAGTCCTGAGGACTACCTTATCCCTGTGAAAAGAAATAAAATCATTTTCTACTGAAAGGGCTTGTAACTCACTTATGCGTCTAGCAGAAGTGATGGCCACTAGAAATACAGTTTTCCAAGTTAAAAACTTTAGCTCATGGAAGACAGGGGTTCAAAGGAGGTTGCATTAACTGGGTAATGCAAACATTAAGGTCCCAGGCAGGGGCTGGGTCACGAAAGGGTGGATTGGTATGGAGTAACCCCTTAAAAAACTTGGAAAATACAGGGTGAGCGGAAAGGGAGGAAGGCTTTTCTGCTGAAATAAAAGCAGAGACAGCTGCCAAATGAACTCTTAAGGTAGCTGGCCTGAGGCCCAAAGAATTAAGATGGACCATGTAGTCCAACAAAATGGGCAAATCAGCAGATTCTGGGGCAATATGCTTCCCAGAACACCAGATGGAGAACCTTTTCCACTTGGAATTATAAGTGGCTCTAGTGGAAGGCTTCCTAGAGGCCTTTAGGATGTCAAGGACACCTTGAGAAAGGTGCAAATCAGCAAATTCTAGCTCCTCAAGTGCCAAGCTTTGAGGTTGAGGGATTTGAGATTCGGATACCAGACTCTCCCCTGGGCACAGATCAGCAGGTTATGAATCCTAGGAAGACACAGGGGAAGGTGGACTGCCAGTGATAGAAGGAGTGGGTACCAGGGTTGCCTGGCCCAGTCTGGTGCAATCAGAATCACCTTGCAAGGCTGGGATCTGATTTTTACTAACACCCTTGAATAGGAGAGGGAAGGGGGGGAAGCATAAAGAAACTTCCCTTCCCAATCCAAGAGAAGGGCGTCCAGGGGGACTGAGCCCACCACTGGGGGCCTGCAACAGAACAGTGGAAGTTGGTGGTTGTCTGGGGCTGCGAAGAGGTTCATCTGAGGGGTGCCCCATCTGGCAAAAATGTCCCCAGCACTCGAGGATTCAGGGACCATTCGCTGATGGCCCTGAGAAATCCTGCTGAGGGCATCCGCTAGGACATTGTCTTTCCCTGGCAGGTGAACTGCTATCAGAGGTGTTCAGGGAGTAGGCCAGAGACCACAACTTCATTGCCTCGTGCACAAGGCCGATGACTGAAAGTGCCCCTTGCTTGTTGATGTACCACATTGTTGTGGTATTGTCTGTTCTGACCTGGACTACTTTGTTCTGGACAGATGCAGAAAATGCTTGAAGAGCTAAAAGACAGCTCTGAGTTCCAGCAAGTTGATGTGGAGCAGAGATTCCTGGGGACACACTCCCTGGGTGGAGAGGTCGCCTAAGTGTGCTCCCACCCCAGGAGGGAGGCATCCGTAGTGAGGGTGAGGGAGGGAAAGAGGAATGAAGGACTCCCAGTCTTACAATTGCTCTGATCCTGCCACCACTGAAGGGCTAGGATCAGGGTTCGGGTCACTGGAATCAATTTGGTAAGGGGGTCCCTCCTTTGAGACCAATAGGCTCTCAAGTGAAACTGAATGTCTCTCATCTGGAATCTTGCTCCCTGCACCACGGCTGTGGAGGCAGCCATGTGCCCCAGGAGCTGCAAAAAGTGTCTTGCTGGTCGAGAGACCTGCAGAGTGAAAGAGGAGGCCAGGGCAATCAACTTCTCTACCCTTTCCAAGGGGAGGAAGGCCCTGGCCAGCTTTATGTCCAATTCCGCACCTATGAAAGTGAGTACCTGAACTGGTTCTAGAACTGACTTTGGTAGATTTAGCAGGAATCCCAGGAGGTGAGAAGCTGCTGGGTGACTTGTAAGTGGGATTTCACCTATTCTGAGACTGTCCTACAATGAGCCAGTCGTCCCAGGTAAGGGAAAACAGCAATCCCTTGCCTCCTTAAATGAGCCACTGCCACGGCCAGACATTTTGTGAATACCCTGGGGCAGAGGTAAGGCCGAAGGGCATTGCCCTGAACTGGTAGTGGCCTGAGGGCAGTTCGAACCTGAGGTACTTTCGGTGAGAAGGCCTGATGAGGACATGAAAATAAGCGTCCTTGAGGTCCAGGGAGACTAACCAGTCCCCTGGCCTCAGGGAGGGTAAAATCATTGCCAGAGTTAGCATTTTGAACTTTGGTTTCAAAAGGTGCTTGTTCAGATATCTTAGATCTAAGATGGGCTGCCATTCTCCTGTCTTTTTGGGGTAAGGAAGTATCTGGAATACAGACCTTTGCCCTGGTGTAAGGAAGTAACCCTTTCTACTGCTCTGCAGGTTAACAGGGTAGAGACCTCTGCTTCGAGCAAGGGTCTCTAGGGGCTTAGGTGGAAAATGCCTGGCTCTCATCTTTGGGAATTTTTGAAGCTGAGAACCAGGCCCTGGCTTCTACTTCCAGAACCCATTTGTCCGGGTTAGGGACACCCGTTCTGACTGAAGTAGCCAATCTGCCCCTACTGGTACAGGAGAATCGACCCTGGGCACCCCATCAGGGTGCCTGCTTGGCAGTTGCCTTAGGCTGAGGGGTGGGGACCGGTTTACCTGCGCCCCGTCTGCCTCTGCCTCTGCAAAAGCCCCTCTGAGCAAAAGCAGAGGAGGCTTGGAATTGATAAAAAGGCCTGTGGAAGGGCCTGCCCCTACCGCTGGGTGTGTGCCTCTGGGGAGTGGCTTGCCGCTCCTTGGCTTGGGCACTTTTGTAGGTAGTTCTGTATTCATCCATCTTTTCATATAGTTCTCTGTCTGCCCCCAAACAGAGAATTTCCCCACAGGAAAATCCATAGCCTTAGTCTGAGTGTCCGTGACAGATTAGTATACCTGAGCCATGCCAACCCCACGAAAAGCTACAGAAGTGGCATGACCCTTGAGGAAACATCATTAACATCCACAGCAGCATGAAATTGAACTTTAGAGGCTTCAATGCCATCAGCAGCCACCTGTTCTAATTCACTAGCCAGCTGGCCATGGGCCTGCTTGGCTAACTGCATAACTGTATCCCATCTAGATTTCTGATATCTAGCCACATAAGCCATATAATTTGCCTGCCTGAGTCCCAGAGAGGCTGCCATATACTGCTTTTTTGCCATGGCATCAATCTTCCTGGAATCCTTGTCAGGAGGATGTGAAGCCAGGGGAATGTTAGCCTTGTCACAGGCTGCAGCCTGCACTACTCCTACATGACTACACTGCTCAGAAAGGAAGTCTGTATCAGGACCTGATAGAGTATACCTCCTGTCCATCTTTTATCGACAGGAGGCACAGAATTAGATTTTCAAAATTTTTATTGTTTGCTTCCTAAATGACTTATGCAAAGGAATATACAATCCTAGACTCTGAATATCCATCATTTCAACATAATCAGGCTCCTCCTGCTCATCCACAGCCTCTTCTAAGGGAAGCTGGAGGGTTTCAGCAACTTTCTTATAAAACATAAAATGAGATGGGGACTCAGACAGCATAGGGAGAATTCTAAAGGTCTGTCTGGAGAGATGTCGCGTTCAATGGGCACACCAGACCCTCCCAGCCACATACATACTGTTCATAATCCTCCTCCCCTCCTGTGGTTCATAAAATTCCTCAACATCGCACTTCCTGAACCATCAGTCGGACCTAACCAACCTTTTGCCAACTAGTGGTGGTTCGGACGGCCCCTGAGACAGTGACTGGACAATCTGTATGGCTTTTGCTATTTCTGCAGCAGTTAGAGAGGAAATTTTGGACTCCAGACCTGCTGATTTTCTAGATTTTTTTACTGAGGAACCAGCTTTTCTTTTGCCCGAGGAAGTCTGGCCCTGGTCAGAGGGCACTCCCTCTGGTTCAGTTGGCACTGAACCGGGCTGGCCATCCGGGTCAGCGGACTTTTTGGCCTCTCGTTCCCTGAGCCTGCCCAATCTTTTTTCCAGGGTGGCTGCAGGGAAATTCTTACAAATCTGGCAGTCTGACTGAGGTGGTCAAACCCCAGACAATAAACACATGTGTGTGTGGGTCAGCCTTGGCAAAGGCTTCCCCACAAGCATCACAGTGTTGAAACCCAGTGGGCCCGGTTTTTCTTTTGGGTTTCTCAGACATAATGCCAGCCTAACCAAAAACTTGCCCTTTTAATGGCAGTGCCAGGCAAGACACCCTTATCGGTTCCTAACCGTGTCACGGGTATTTGAAAAAACCGTAATGAAATCCGTTTTTTTTAGAACCGATAAGAACCGGGAACCGCACTCTAAATATATTTTAAAATGTTTAAAATGAGTTTTAAAGCAAACCGATCGGTTCAAAACCGAACCGATAATGACAATTTCCACACAGACTAAAATCTTGTACTTACGGTTACCAGATAGAGCTTGAACCGAAATGCGGTAAAATAAAACACTGTTCTATGTTAAATTTAACCGAGAATACTTAAATGACCGAGAAATGAACCGAGCTGAAGGAGAAATCTCGGAGGCGACTGTTCAGATGGTAGGAGTAAAAATCTGACAGTTTCAGTTTGAAACTGCCCAGATAAAGCTTTGAAAACAGAGCTCGCGATCAGAACTCCATCCTGTATGGAGTTAACTTTTCATCTCCGGGGCAGTTCTAGAGGAGGACCAAACTGCTAATTGTCATAATATAGCAAGACTTCATGTTGTTTGAAACACTGCTCTGAGTTCCAAGAGACTGATGTGAAGCAGAGATTCTTGAGGTGACCACAGGCCCTGGGTGGTAAGATCCCCTAGGTGGGCTCCCCAGCCCAGCAGGGAGGAATCTGTGGTGAGTATCACTGAATGAGACTGAGTGACAAAAAAAAACTCCTTGTCTCAAATTGTCCTGATCCTGCCACCATTGCAAAGCCTGGATCAGGGTTCGAGTCACTGGGACTAGTTTGGTAAGGGAATCCTTTCTTTGGGACCAGAAGGCTCTTAAGTGGAACTGAATGTCCCTCATCTGAAATCTTGCTCCCTGGACCACTGCTGTGGAAGCTCGACATAGCCCAGAAGCTGAAGGAAATGCCTTGCTGGTCGAGACACCTGTAGGGTGAATGAAGAGGCCAGTTCCATAAGGGTCCTTGCCCTGTCCAGGGGAAGGAAGGCTCTTGCCCTTACCGTATCCAGCTCTGCCCCTACGAAGGTGAGGAGCTGTACTGGCTCGAGAACTGACTTTGGAAGGTTGAGGAGGAATCCTAAGGAAGTCAGCACTTGCTGTATTCTGACTATTGTAGACTACCAAGCAGTACCTCCATGAAGGAGGGACAGAACCTTCTTTGGGATGTGACTTGACTTGGTCTGGAGACTGACCCACTATGAGCCAGTCATTCAAATATGGAAAGATGGAAAACTTTTATCTCCTTAGGAAAGCAACCATTACTGCCAGGCACTTTGTGAACACCCTTGGGGCTGATGTTAGGCCAAAGGGCATTGCTCTGAATTGATAGCGGCCTGAGGGCAACTCGAACCTGAGGTACTTTCTGTGGGAGCACCTGATAGGAATGTGAAAGTAGGCATCTTTGAGGTCCAGGGAGGCTAGCCAGTCCCCTGGCCTTAGAGAGGGCAGAATTATTCCCAGAGTCACCATTTTGAACTTTGGTTTTAAAAGGTGCTTGTTCAGATATCTTAGATCCAGGATGGGCCGCCATTCTCCTGTTTTTTGGGAGGGGTTAGGAAGTACCTGGAGTACAATCCTTTGCCCTTGTTTAGGTTAGAAAACCTTTCTATGGCTCTGAGAGCCAGGAAGGAAGAAACCTCTGCCTCTAGGACAAGGGTCTCTGATGGATTTGCAGGTGGAAAGGATCTGGTTCTCATCTTGGGAAATTTTTTGAAGCTGAGAACCAGTCCCTGGCTTACTACTTCCAGGACCCACTTGTCTGATGTCAGAGACTTCCAGACCTCAACAAAGTAAGCCAGCCTGCCCCCTACAGGTATTGGAGAATCGGCCCGGGCAGACCCATCAGGGTGTCTGCTTGGCAGGGGCTTTAGGCTGAGGGGTAGAAGCAGGCCTGCTCATTCCCCGTCTGCCTCTCCCTCTGAAGAACCCCCTCTGAGCATAGGAAGAAGAGGAGGCCTGGGCTTGGTAAAAAGGCCTTTGAAAGGGCCTGCCCTGGACTGCTGCCTTTGAGGAGGGGTTGTCTTTCTTTGGCCTGAAGCACTCCTGTAGGTGGTCCTGTACTCATCCATCTTTTTCATGTAGTTCTCTGTCTGCTCCCCAAACAGAGAATTACCAATGACAGGGAAATCCATGGCCTTAGCTTGGGTATCCTGTGATAGGCTAGTACATCTGAGCCAAGCCATCCTCCGAAGGGCCACAAACGTAGCCATGACTCTAGATGAAACATCATTGCAGTCCACAGCAGCATAAAATTGCACCTTGGATGCCTCAATCCAATGCACCAACCTTATCCGCCAAGCAAAGGCCAACTTCCACAAGGAGCAGCTTAAAAAAACTTGGGGCAATGGGAAGAACTTTTGGGATAACATCCAAAACCTTCTTGGGAAGGATGAGAAGAAGATCCCCACTCGCTCAACATTGACAACATCATGATTACTGACCCTCAGCACATCGGATTCTCTCAACACAAGCGTTCTATTTGGCTGAATCTTTACCCTGACTACCTGCACCCTGCTGAGAACAAACCAACTACTGCCTCAAGAGGGCTCAATCCTTGTCTTCTACTTCAAAAAGTGTCAGTGAAGGAGGCTTAGAAATACATAAAAAATACTAGGCAAGACCAGAATGGGGAGTGATGGAATCGATATGAAACTCCTATCCCTAACACTGGATGTCATCATCGTGCAGTTACAAAACTATTTAACAAATCACTGGCTCTTGCACAGTTCCCGGGATCTGGAAACAGGCTCTAGTGACGCCGGTGCACAAGAATGGTGATATGACATGCACCGCCAATTACAGGCCGATATCCATCCTCTCTCCCTTATCTAAAGCCCTGGAAAAGATTGTGGCCACCCAACTCACAGATTACCTCAACAAATACAACCTATTATGTCCAAACCAACATGGCTTCAGGCAGTATCATAGTACCTCCAACAGCTTTGCTGGATTACACTGACTACTTGCACAAGGCACTAGATGAAGGAAAGCTGGTGGGGTCAGTCTTCATAGACCTCACCAAAGCCTTCGACACTGTCAATCAATCTCTCCTCCTGACTCAACTACAGAACCTGGGGGTTGCAACCAATGCTGTCTGCTGGTTCAAGGACTACCTAACACACAGAAGCCAACGTGTAAAAATTGGGCACACAGTATCTAGCTCCAACGAGGTATCTTTAGGGGTCCCACAGGGGTCAATACTGGGGCCCTTACTATTCAGCCTCTTCCTAAATAATCTTCCTGAAGCCTGTGACACTAAACTGATACTTTACGCAGATGACGCTGTGCTTCTCACCAGCAGTTCATCAATAGTTGCCCTCCACTCCCAGCTGCAGGCATCCTTCTACAAGCTGGAAGACTGGTTCTGTAGCCATAAACTTCTATTAAACTACAAAAAAACCAAGGTGATGCTCACAGCCAGCCCACAGCACAAAAAGAAGCTCCCTCCCCTCACCATCTCCCATAAAGTCAGTGAGCTACTGGAACAAGTTCAGACCTTCAAGTACCTGGGGGTCACCGTTGATGACTGCCTCACCTTCACCCAACACATCGACACAGTGGTAAAGGCAATGAACACCAAGCTGGGTGTACTATATAGGCATAAAAAGTATCTCACTCCAGAGGCCCTCCGTCTCTCCAGTCTCCAGCTCCATCCTTTCTACCATCGACTATGGATTGGTGGTCTATGGCGCAGCAACAGACACTGCACTAAAAGGATTCACATTGCCCTCAACAAGGCATGTAGGCTCACAATGGCTGCAGATCGAAATACCCACACCTGCTCCTTATACAAGGAGACCAATTGGCTGCCACTAAAGAACAGGATTATATTCCAAACATGTCTCCTTGGAAAAAAGGTACTAATGGGTAAAACCGCCCCATGCATTTCTAGCATCCTAACACCAAGTGCTACCAGCTATACCACCAGAGGCAGGATGAGGGGGGCCCTATCAGCACCTTTCCGTCGAACTGTGCAGGGACAGCGTGCCTTTCAGCTTTAAGGCCCCCCAATGGCTCAATGAAATCCCAGTGCACATTCTAAACTCCCAATGCATCTAGCAATTCAAAAATGGCCTAAGGCAACACCTTCTTACTAGGACAGTTTGTGACTGCCACTAGGACTCTAACACCCATAATGCCACTCACCCACACTCTCCTTCCCCTTCCTTTTACACCCACTCTTCCCTATTGCCCTATCCCTCTGTCTTCCTCTCCCCCTGTGCCTTTTCTTCCACTGGATCAACCTTAAAACCAACATACTACCACTACCTCCCCAACCTCCTAGATAAAGCCACTTCTTCTGGCTGCCCACTCCCCCGTCTCCCCTCCCCCTCACCTTGACTCCTCCTTGGACTCTCACACTAGGTGTCACACCTGTTTATCTCCTTCGCTACATATAAACACTGTCCTTTACCCTAGTTGAATGCTCTTGACGCTGTACTATCACCATTGGTACTATGAATGACATTGTATCCTTACTGTATACTAGCTACCTACTATTCGAGTATTGTATATAAACTGTTTGTTATTACTGTCATTGTCACTGTTTGACGTGGAATCTTTGTAAAAGAGCTCTGAGCTCAAAGGTATGATCCGAATCCCTAAATAAATAAAAATAAAATAAAAAAATAAAATCCCATCCGCAGCCACCTGCTCCAGCTCCTTGGCAAGCTGGTCAGGGGCCTGTTTAGCCACAGCCAGAACAGTGTCCCATCTGGACTTCTGGTATCTAGCTGTGTAGGCCATATAGTTAGCCTGCCTGAGTCCCAAAGATGCTGCCATGTACTGCTTCTTTGCCATGGCATCAACCCTCCTGGAGTCCTTATCTGGGGGTGTGTGATGCCAAGGGAATATTTGCCTTATCACAGGCAGCAGCCTGCATTACCTCAACATGGCTGCATTGCTGAGAAAGGAACTCCGTGTCAGAGTCTGAAAGGGTATACCTCTTGTCCATTCGTCTGTCCACAGGAGGTATGGAGTTAGGAGTCTTTAGAATTTTAATTGTCTGTTTCTCAAAAGATTTATGGAGGGGAATAGGCAGTCTCCTGGACTCTGGGATGTCCATCATTTCAACAAAATCAGGCTCCTCCTGATCCTCTACTGCTTCTTCCATTGGAAGCTGGAGGGTTTCAGCCACTTTTTTGTAAAACATAAAGTGGGAAGGGGACTCAGAAAACCTAGGAGGAGAAACACCTGAAGGTCTGTCTGGGGAGATGTTCGGGTCAATAGGCACATCCAGACTTTCATAATCACCATCATCATCCTCATACTCTCCCTCCTCCTCCTCCAGTTCATAAAATTCTTCTGAAGTGTAATCCGGAACCGGGGGAACCGACTGAATTGAGCCACTGCCAGATGGTGCCAGTTCGGCCGGACCTGAAGTTAGCGATTGCACTATCGTTATCGCTTTGGCTATCTCATCAGCGGTTGGAGAAAGAATTTGTGGATCTGAACCGGATGATTTTTCCCTTCTCTTCCTTTTAACCGGAACCGACTCCTCACAATCGGCTCTCCTTTTGCCCGAAGAAGTTTCACCCTGGTTAGAGGGCACTCCTTCTGGTTCGGTCGGAACTCAACCGGGCTGGCCATCCGGGTCAGCGGACTTCTCGGCCTCCCTTTCCCTCAGTCTACCTACTCTCTTATCCAGGGTAGCTTTGGGAAAACTCTTACAAATTTGGCAGTCTGAATCAAGGTGGTCAAACCCCAGACAATAAACACAGTTGGTGTGGGGATCAGCCTTAGCAAAGGCTTCCCCACACACACTGCAGTGTTGAAACCCAGTGGGCCCGGTTTTTTTCTTGGGTTTCTCAGACATGGCCAATCCTATCCAAAACGTACCCTTTTTCGGCAATCCGGCAGGCAAGACTCCCCTATCGGTTCCTGACCGTGTTACGGGTCTTGGAAAAAAACATAATTAAAGGGGAAGTCTCCCATAGTTCCACACCAATATTCTCCCAACTCCTTATGTGTAATTGTTGTGTGCCTCCTCCAGTTGCCAGCAGTCCTATTGCTGTCCAAATCTAGATTATAAATAAAAAATACACAGCCCCCAAAAGTTATCAATGTGTTTGTCCTCCATTTTGCCATCAATGTTGCTGGAGGATGATGTCATCAGAGCAACAGATAATGGTGCTGCACTAAATGCAGTTACACCAGTAGATCAAACCCACAATGTTTGGTTCCCCACTTGAGTAATGGAGGAACCCTTTAAGTGTTGTGCACATCCTGAAGTGCAGGTCTAATAGGGACTAGGACCATGTGAGTGTGATGCAGCACTGATTTGAAGTATATACAGTATTCATATAAGGAAGTGCCTGTATGTGTTGTGTTACTGTTTCTGTTAGCAAAAACAGTTTACCAATAAATGACTCTGAGTACAACAAGAGTTTTAAGTGATATTACACAGCTGTTGTATTATGTTGTGTGTGTGTGTTAACATTCTCTGTGTTGATTGACACCAGCAGTGAGAAACAATCTTGCAAATAGGCCCCTTTCCCTTTGTAACTAGGCAGTCAGTAATTGGATGGCTGCTGTAAGGCAATAAAGGATTCGGCTATGAGGAAAGCATCAGCTGCAGCATATGGAAGAAGGGTAATCTAGTGGTTAAAGCACAGGCACAAGCACTGGGGGACTCTGGTTCAAATCCTACTAGAGTCCCTTACTCTCTAACCCTTAAGAAGTTCCCCTAACCTCCTTGAAAATTGTGATGGCCCCTCAGGTCCATGACTTTAAAAGTACCCCAATTCCCATTATAAATCATTAGCAGTGATGTGAGAGCTACAGCACTTCACTTTCAAGGTACTAAGGATAAGCTCGTGGGCCCCCCTTTGTAATGCCAGCATTTGAAGTAGGATGTCCCTCACAAATCAGATGCTACACCTCAGCTGTTGTAGGTAAAGAAACTAATCAGTCTCTGTTTGTAGTGCCCTGTATTTGCTTAGCCCACTCCGCCAATGTCATGTGCATTGTGTCTTGGTATTTCCAGTCAGAAACTCAGATTTAAGGAGCATTTGAAATGTAAAACAATACGCTTTATAAAGTAAATGATCTAGCTCTCCACTTTCAGGCTGCTGAAAGGGGATGTGTATAAGTCAGTCTTGTGTGATCCTTTGGTAAACTGCCCAGGCTCATCTTGTAATGAATCTTATCAAGTGTGTTCACCTGGTTCAATAGAGTGAGTGACTGACTGCTCGATTGATTGATTGGTTGGTTGATTGACTGATTCAGTCTATTGCTTTCCACAACATGTTACAACTGTCTCACAGAGAGAAATGAGCAGTACAGAGAAACAGATTTTGTTTCCAGTGAATGAAACACTATTAGATGTATTATTTGCTCTACACATACAGTATTAAGGCTACAAGTACTACCTCCTGTGTGAGTTGCATGACGGAACTGCCTTAAGTCATTGCAAACAAACTAAAATCAGGCAGACAGCATTGATACCCTTATGTTTTGTTCTGCACTGTTGCTGCAGTGTCATCAAGGAATGGGAGGGGCTGTATTACAAGTGACTTATTTGCATGTAAATGGAGGTGTGCTTGACATTTTACTACCTTGTGTCAGAGCCTCAAACTCTAGATATGTGTTGCAACAGAAGAAATGGCTGATCTCTTACTGACATATGTACAATACTTGATGTAATGTATGATAAATACATCAGACATATCCAAATCATACATATACAGGAGTCTTCTCCTTTAAATCCGTTTTTTTAGAACCGATACGGACCAGTTACCACACTCTAAGTAAATTCACAAACTTTTTAAGAGTAAACTGATCGGTTCAAACCGAACCAATCCGAAATTTACAAGTTCCACACAGAAACTAAATGTAAAACCTGTCTAGTACTCATGGTACCACAGACAGAGACTTAAACCGACAGATTCGGTAGCAGAAATTCGGTAGAAACCGAGCGAAAAACGACACTTTAACTGACTTCTTTGAACCGGGCAAAGGAGAAATCTCTGGAGCGACTGCTCAGTGAGGCGGAGTAAAGAATCTGACAGTTGGAGTTTAAACAAACGGCAGACAGGGGCTTCAACCGAGCTCGCACTGAACGTTCCATGCTGGCCATGGAAAGTTAACTCTTTGTTCTCCGGGGCAGTTGAAAGGCAGGACCTAACTGCAATAGTCAGAATACAGCAAGACTTCATGTTGTTTGAAACAAGGGATCAAGGATCCCACTTGATAGGACTGAAGAGAAGGTTCAACCGAACCGCTTGCAAAGATTGGAGACAAAGGGCAGATTCTCTAACCTCCCATCATCGTAACTTCTTAAACTCTAGCTGAGAGCTCACAGACTGCCAAGGAAGAAATTCTGTTCCGGAAAGAGAGCACCCAACTAGGAAGGGGAAAGAAGCCCCCTAGCACCTTGTTAAGTGCTAACACAGATGTGTCCCTTTACATAAAGGATAGAGTGGGAACTCAGTCGGACTCCCTGAAGGCAAGGCAAGAACATCACCTCAAGGTAACTGAAGTGCCAGGACAGCACCAACCGGCAGAAGCTGACACAATAGGAAATTAAGACCTGCCAGAGAGAACCTGGAAAAAGAGAACCGAGCCATTAGAGGGACGGTCTCTTTAACTGTGGACTGAACAATATGGCTAAGAAAGAGACAAGAGGTCACCCCTAGGGGCAATCAGAAAGAGTTCCCTCAGGACAGATTAAATCATACTTGTTCCCCCTTTACCTTGAGGAAACAGGACCCGTCCAGAGAAGAACAGAAAAACCATGATTGTTTTTTTTTTTGGCTTAAAGGCCAACGAAGAAGAGGGAAGGAATGAGCAGGGAGGGGGAAACGCCAAAGTAGGAGGCCCTTGAGGGGAAGGTGGGGGGTATCAGTAATGAATGGTGAAGATACAAGAGACGATGAAGAATTAAGGTAGGTACATAATTTTCATATCTTCCCTTGTCAATCTTCACCATTCATTACTGCTTGGGTGAGTGCCAAACCCCCCCCCTCCAGAGGGGGGGACAAGAGACACCCTGAGGGAACAAGACCCTCAGCCTCCTGCTGGTGGAAAACAGAAGGGAGAGACCCTGGGCTAATCAGACAAGAAACCTAAGGCTGAGGAGAGCTAGGAGGTGTCCCTCGGAGACGAGGAGATGGAAGAACCCCCTGCAGAAGCTTCCTAGCTCTGGTGGAGAAAAGACGGGTCCCCCAGAAAGCGGAGCGAATCACCCTACGCTGGGCCAGGGGTGACAATCTTGATAGACAAAGCCATGTCATCCGCCTAATGCAGATCGCTGTCCCTGCAAGCCATCTCACTGGCATCGTAAGATGCCCTTCATTGGTGCTTTGCTAGCTCCAGGCCTATAGCAGAGAGGGCAATAGCCTGTCTAGATTGCTCCGTGTCAGGCACTGATGCTAGAAGCTGAGACAGCATCGACCATAGACGCCTGTTGTAGGGAGCATGGTGTGTCTGATGAGATGTGATACACAGCATCGTATGAGAGGAAGAGAACACTCTTCGCCCCAACCGGTCAAACTGTAGAGAATCTGAGTCAGGTGGCTGGTCATGCGCCAGGCGGCAGCACCTGGAAGGAGTCTCTAGGGATGCCAATCCCGAAGGCGAGTTGGGAAGAGAACCCAGGGACTCAGATGGAGCACAATACCGCCTCCTGCAATCTGCCGGGGGTGGGATAGGGTCGGCTGGAGACTGCCAGGAATGGATAGATGCCTCCTGGAAAGGAATAGGCCAGGATGGCACCACCAAATGCTGGGCACTGAATTCACTGAGGGATTCATGCATCTCCCATTCAGTATTACCTCGCCTAACAAAGGAGATACGGAGGTCCCCAACCATGCTCGAAAGGAAGCACTGATATTCAGTGAACTCAGCGTTGGAAGAGAGGTGAGCAGAGGGTTCCTCTCCCTCCGAGGAGGGAGACAAGGAGGATGGAGAGCTCGAATGTCCAGAGACTCCAGCGGTGGTGGGGATAGGCGAAACACCCGCTCATGCATACATCTAACATATGAGGGGAAGGCCGCCGCAGTGCCTCTGAACGTCTCCCAGGATAACGGACCTGTAGGACTGACACGGTCCGGGAGAGAGGATGGTGGCTGCAGAAGAATGGGAGTAGGGCACCTATGAAGAAGCAACTGTCCTCGGCTCAGGCTCTGGAATCCGAGGAACGGGGTCCCGGATAACAAACCAGGTCACAGAACGGAACCCTGGGGATGCGAACCTTGGAAGAGTCCAGAAGGGGATCCTCCCCTGTGACGTACCTGGGGCTGTAAGGATCCAGAAGGGCAGCCACAGCAACACCACTGGAGGGGTCCCTTGAGCCTCAGAGGGAGAGGCGGGGCTCCGCACTACGGCTCCTATCTACACTCCAAGGGGCAGCAGGCGAAACTCAACGTGCCTCACCTCGGCCCCTCAACCCCTCAGACTCAGAGGACACTCTCCTCCTCGATGCCAGCGACAAAGCCCATCGATCCTGGGATCTCTGAGGGGAGCCCCCAAAAGACAAGGCCCCTAGTTCACCCTGAGAGGACGCAGCAGCACCGGAGATAGCAAATGCTACAGCCCCTTCTGGGTGAACAGACCCCTCCCCAACCCCCACACCATCCCCTCCCAATGACCCCAGGCCACCCCCAGCCTGGGAGTCCTCAGAAGAAGACTACTGAGGAATGGGCACGCTGGGCCGCTTGACACCTTATCCCACAGAAGACTCCGATCCCGAGGAATCAGGAAGCCAGGATGGGTCCACGTCTGAGTCGTCTGCTTCCGAGGAAGAGGCAACTAGAAGGACCTCAATACTGGCCACCCCAGGAGTCCCCTGAGAAACGGCGCCACAAACGACGCCGGTGCCACTCATGGCGCCCTTCAGTATTGGAGCAC
Source organism: Neoceratodus forsteri (assembly GCA_016271365.2). NCBI lineage: Eukaryota > Metazoa > Chordata > Ceratodontiformes > Ceratodontidae > Neoceratodus > Neoceratodus forsteri. The sequence continues at coordinate 693,288,914 of CM028129.1, forward strand.
CGGAGACAACGCCGGAACCCGGTCCAGACTTGCCCACAGCTCCAGAAGAGTCCTTGGCACCACCCTCGGCGCCGGGACCCAACATGGCGCCGTAAGTGGAGTCAACAGGCATCGCATCTGTCCACGTCACAGTTAGGTCCCAGGCACCGAAAGCAAACATCATGCTGGTCTGTCACGGAAAAGTGCCAGCCACAGGAGCACTGATGCATAGGGGCATAGCCCGCTATCGACTTTCGCTTAGCTCCCGAACTGGACATGATGTGAAAATAACCTAAAACACAGAAAAGCTCCCGGTGCCATTGAAAAAGAATGGAACGGACTTATCGGAGTCAACGGCGTCGGGGGGGGGGAACAGGATAAAGGAGTCGCTTCGCATGACGAAGAAGGCCTATGTTGCAGTACCAAAAACTCTCACACACGCAGCAGGTGCAGCCTCGACTGCGGGAGAAACAGAACAGGGATAGAGGAGGAGTCTGCGGCGCCTAACGCCTGCCCCTCGCACATCACGCAATATGTCACTCTCGGTGGTGGCGCAGTCTCCTCTGGAGAGAAGAGAGAAAAAAAATCCCTTGGTGGGTGCGCCGCCGGCTTACAGCCAAGCAGTAATGAATGGTGAAGACTGACAAGGGAATATCTTTACTTCATGTGCCTCTGCCCTTCTTACTTCACTCCCCCCAACCCCTGACCTTAATAATTCCTCCTCAAACCCAAAATGCTCAAATTACTTCTCCTCTGCCCCAGTTACTTACACAGACACTGTGAATGCACTGCTAGCACTCAACCCAACTAAGGGCTCCTCTCCCGATGGTCTTGACCCAAAGCTACTATTCTTATCTGCTTATGCCATCGCTTCCACTCTTGCTGCTCTACTAAACCTCTCCTTCTCATCTGACACGGTCCCGCTCTGCTGGAAACACACAGTAGTTCTCCCCCCTACCTAAGGGAGGTGACCCCTTCTCCCTAGGGAACTACAGGCCCATATCTCTCCACCCAGTACTGGCCAAGCTTCAGGAACACCTAGTCCTCTCCCAACTTTCCATCTTCATCTCTGCCTTTTTCAACTCTTACCAATCTGGTTTCAGAAAAGATCACTCCACCACCACGTCCCTACTCAGGCTCACCGACTCTATACTCACAGGTGTGGATGATGGACAAATAATCTCAGCTATCTTTGTCAACCTCACTAAGGCCTTCAACACTGTCTCCCACCCCCTCCTGCTAAGCAATCTGGCCTCGGCTGGCTTGTCTGTCTCAGCCTGCAGATGGTTCTGCTCCTGTCTACTAGGTAAGAGACAGTCAGTCAAAATTGGCGAATCCACTCCCCCTCCCCTCAATAAAAACAGGTGTGACTCAAGGTTCAGTCCTTGGCCCCCTGCTATTCTCCATTTTCCGTAACGACCATCCGTCAGTTTGTACCTCCTCCTCTATTCATATGTACGCTGATGATACAGTCCTTTTCTTGTCCGGCACCTCTCCCTGTGATGCCGTTTCCAAACTTCAGCTGGAGTTCAACAAAGTTCAGTTCTGGTTAAGGTCCCATCAGCTTTTCTTAAATACCAAGAAAACAGTCTTCATGACCTTTGGCACTAGGCAGAGACCTTCTAGGCTACCTAAATTGCCCTCTTTCCACAAGCTAGACAGTACTGCTCTAGAGGACACTACCTCTTTTAGGTATCTTGGAGTTTGACTTGACCAGCACCTCAACTTTTCTGGACACACAGACTCCATTCTGAAAAAAATGCACCCCAAATTAGGCGCCCTGTACAGAAACCGAAGCTGCCTATTCCTAGGCATGAGCTAGTCCAGAAAATGATTCTAACCATCTTTGAGTACTGTGACATAGTCTATAGTGCTGCACCACTGTCTTTTCTGACCAGATGGGACACCCTCTTTAATGCCTTCTGTCGCTTCACCTTTGAGGCCCCTCCGCTCACACATTCACCACTGCTCCCTCTATCACTCACTTGGGTTTCCCTCTCTGGCTAACAGGCATCTAGCTCACTGTATGAAATTCACTTCAAAATTCTAGTCTGCTTCCCTACCCTCTTACCTATCCATTACTATGGCCTCACACCCACAACCACCCCTTTCCCTCCATTCTAGCAACTTATGCACCTTGGCTAACCCATGCTGCTCTACTTCTATAGGCCCATTCGCCTTTTCTCATAGATATCCGAAATTATGGAATTCTCTGCCATACCAAATCAGGCAGCACTCTTCCCCCTGGTCTATCTGGACCTCCCTCAGTAATTTCCTCTATCCTGCCTGCAACTGCTCCAAGCCCCCACTCACTCTCCTCTCCCAGTGACATTTTAGCTCAAGGGTGCCACGAATGATGGGATAGGGCGGGAGTCGGTCTGAGGGAGCCAATTACAGCCAGAGGGGCGGGCTTCATAGAGGTGGTAGACGGGCAAGTTTTTCTTCCCTGTTTTTGTGGGGGGCAGGAGCGTGCAATGATGCCAGCATCCATCCCACCCCCTCAGGTCTGTGCTGGTGCTGACCGTTTGCAGAAGCCCTAGCCTCCGTCAGAGGTACCTTGTGTACCGGCAGCACCCACACCCTCCTCCCAGAGAAGGAAAGCAGTCCAACGGACGCGCAAACATCTTTCCGGCGGGCCCACCAACGACACAGGTCTGTTCCCAAACCCGGGTCACCAGCGTCGCAAGCGGAAATCCAACCACTGCGTTGACAGGCCGGCTAGCATTTTAGCTCTAAACGAATTGTAGCCCCAAGCTAGTTTACTATAAGTTGTTTTTCTGAGCATAAAGGATATAAGCTACGTGTACTTATGTATATAAGCTCATAAGTTGTTGATGGTATTTTGTACCATTTCTAGATAAACGCTTCCTAGTACTTGCTCCACGTCAGGCAACTCAATCGTTCATTTCAATTTGTACTCCACGTACTCGTTTTATTTTACAGTTAAGTCTTTACCTGTATGTTCTACATGTTGTTGTATTTTACCGAGGCCTGTGGAGCACATCACCAATGTCTCATGTATTAATGCTGTTTTTTGTCCACTGACTATGTACTCCTATTTCCCCTTCCCCCAGGATGTTCCATGAGACAAGCAATTTTATATTGTTAAGTGTGCCTTTCCTGGCGAAACTTTTCAATAAAAAAAATAAACAAACAATTCCATTCTGTGGAGAGTATCTAGGACACCGTGTTTTTTTCCCCACTACAGCATTCGCAACTAGATTCTCACTAAGACCGTTCACAATGCAATTTTTACTATGGACATGGTACAGAACTGTTTTCTTATCTGTATTGCAATCCAATGCCTATATTAAGGGAAAGGGGGGGCACTGTTTTCTTGTTTTACAATGTGCTATCCTTGCTCCTCTCACACTAATGTGAATGTTCAGATAGCTGGTGCAGCTTACTTAATGATCTCCTGTATAGGGCACATGCTGAAATTCTCTTGTGATGCTAAAATTTTTTTTTTTTTTCCTCGAGCTTCCCCTACTCGCCGACTGCTCTACCGCTCACCCAATCCCTCATCCCCTCAGAGGGTAGCTGCCCTCCACCAGTCTCAAACTGGGAGACCCCTCAGCTCTGAGCCCCCTGATGTTGGGCCGCCACGACTCATGTGCTCTATCTATAATCCAGTTCCCACCTGGGGAGGCGGAGGGACAAAGGGGGCGGAGACGAGGTCCGGATCTGAGCCTGTGGCTGCATGGCACTGGAGGGAGCTGTCACCTATCCAGGCGTGGATGTTTCTTGTTTATTTCCCCCAGGAGCACGGACGTGCAATGACGTCTGCATGGCGGAGCAATAGGCGTCCACTGTGCTCTTCCCCTTACTTCACTGCACTCAAGCTGTGCCCCCAGTCACCACCGGGGGTCCCCAGCGCAGCAGAGATGCCCTGGATCCTTCCCCAGGGAAAGGAGCACAGTTGTCGGATGTTCAATCCTCTTTCTACCCTGCCGACCCTCGGTGCCTGAGCTCGTTCCCGAACTCGGGTTGACGGAGTGGCGCGACGCGTGGTGTCCAGCACCTCAAACTTCAGTGACTCCAGGCCAACCGTGACTTTTTTATTTTAATATGTGTTTATGCTGTATGAGGGACTAAGGGGGGGCTTAACCCAGGATGGAAATTTGGAATTCATTATGTTCTTTTAATCTTTAAACTTTAGTCCCTGTAGAGCTCTCATGCTGTACGCCATTATGAAATGTCTTTTCTTTTACTCATTCATTATTTCCCACAATGTGTAACTTCTGGGAAGGGGTCTAAACTCTCATTTGTCACTGGATTTATTGATTTGCCTTTGTATTGGTTAACCTTCCGTGCAGCTTTTACATGTTATGTAATGTAACATTCTGAAAATGAAAAATAAAGTTAACAAAAAAAAAATGAAACTTACTGTGTTGAACCAGAATTTTACTATAGGTGCATGATAAAATGCATAGAACTTTTGAGTGAAAGGAAGACGTCTATGTCTCTGGTGGTCAATTTCATGCTTTACTTCCGGGTGATCCAAAGTTCTTGCTTCTTTAAATACATCCTGTAATTAACAGCCAACAATTAGTGTAGCATACTAAACACAATTATTCTATTACAGTCATAAGACAACTGAACTATTTGCAGAGAACTGCATCTTTAGTCACAGCTGCTTTCTAAAACACTAACAGCACACTGCTAGCCCCTTAGCCTCCCTAGGTTAAATGGACCTAAATCATTTAATCATACATGGTAATATGCTGCTCCAGAGCCTCCCTCCTGCACTGGCTTTGACAGCTCTTGCACCTTAGTAGTCTAGGTGGTGGTAACCTGCTACTATCTGGCACTGCTCCTAGTACTGTACAGCATTTGCATTGTTATTCATCTTGCCCTATCTGCCTATAAATCTTGACTGTGCACTGTTACGCATTTTTACTTTCTATGTATTTTTATTGCATTTTATTTTATTACTATTGCACCTTACATTATGTATTTTCATTTGCACATCCTGTATTACATACTCCCCACTTCTCCATCTCCCTGGAAGCATCTGGAAATGAACTGTTACAAGCTCAATATGTTCTTCCTGGTGAAACTTCAGAAATAAAATAATTATTTTATTAGCTGCTACACAAAATAAACAAGCACAGCCAGATAGGATGTGAACACTACTTCATGGCTCGTGTTAACACACTAGTGACATTCCCTTGGCCAAGATATGGAAATTGCGTACCTACCGTAATTCTTGATCTTCTTGGACGAAGTCTCCACCACTCATTCACAATGATGGGATCTACGCCGGAGGCACTAGGACCCAGCGGGAGCAAACTTTTTGCAGGAAGGCCGACGCCAGAGACAGAGCCACGAGGAGCGGCGCCACAAGCCTCTGCTCATGCAGTAATGACTATCTCGGCATCGACCGTCCAACCACTTCAGTACCTTTTTTCCAAGGAGGTGCAGCGTAACTAACCTAGAAGGATAGCCTAACAAAAACCGGACATAAGATGGTCCGGATGACCCCTATAAGAAGGGTCAAGAAAGAAGTCTTCACAGACTAAAGATTGAGGGAGTGAAGACCAACAACAGAGGTGATCTCGGGGGATGGTGGGTGGGCGTGTGAATGAGTGGTGGAGACTTCGTCCAAGAAGATCAAGAATTACGGTAGGTACGTAATTTCCATATCTTCCTGGACATAAAATCTCCACCTCTCATTCACAATGATGGGAGAGTACCGAGCCAATAATCTCCCGAGAGGGCGGCAGGAGAGACCAAGAGCTCACAAATTTAGGACAGAAGTCCATTAAGGATGGTTCTGCCAAACAAAAGATGTCACCTGGCCTGGACATCCAGGGCACAGTGCTTGACGAAAGTATGCACTGAGCTCCAGGTAGCCGCATTTCAAATATCTGCACTAGGCACGTTGCGGATTTCCGCCAGGGATGACGCGACTGCTCTAGTAGAGTGAGCGTACACTCTGCCCTCCAGCTTAACCTGCACCATGGAATAACAGTGGCAAAGGCATGCCACCAGCCATGCTGAAATGCATCTGATAGCAACAGGCTGACCCAGCCAGGTCGCGCTGAAGGAAACAAACAGTTGTTGAGCTTTGCGAATTTCTTTTGTTCTATCTAAATAGAATCGCAGAGCTCTTTTGACACCCAAAGAATGAAGGGTACGCTCTCCTTCATTTTGGAAGTTCGCAAAGTAGGTAGGACTAAAGGTTGGTTTAGATGGAATTCTGAAACAACCTTAGGGAGAAACTTAGGATGGGTCCTAAGAACTACTTTGCCCTTATGAAACACAGTATATGGAGGGTCTGTGACCAAGGCATGTATCTCAGAGACCCTGCGGGCCGAGGTAATGGCCACCAGGAAGGCCGATTTCCAAGTGAGAAATTTCAGCTCACGGGTAGCTAGAGGCTCGAAAGCTTTCAAGTGAACATGCCTAGTACAAGATTAATGTCCCAGGCTGTGACTGGTCGTCTGCTGGGAGGTCTGGTATGCAGAATTCCCTTAAAAAACCTCTTAACTACAGGTAACTGAGCCAGTGACAAGGAAAGTACTGGTTCATGATAAGCTGAAATGGCACAACAGTGAACTCTGACTGTAGATTGTACACCTGAATTTGAGAGGTCTAAAAGGTACTCTAGAACTTTATTTGGTGGGCAGGAAAAAGGATTCAAAGAGGATTTTTCACACCAGAGAGAAACGCTTCCATTGGGCTGTGTAAGTTTTTTTAGTGGCTGGCTTACCTGCAGCCAAAAGAATAACTGAAACTCTGCGAGAGACATTCAACCTGTTCACTTCTATCTCTTCAGGAGCAAAGCGTCAAGGTGAAGCGATCTCAGATTGGGATGGACCACAGGCCCCTGAGTCAGAAGGTTCATCTGAAGGGGAAGCTCTTTCAGAGGGGTTTCGAACATACTGTTGAGTAACAGAAACCATATCTGTCGAAGCCAGAAGGAAGCAATGAGAATCATTTTACTCCCCTGGGACTCGAACTTGAGAAGTACCCTTTGAATTAGAGGAAAAGGAGGAAAGGTGTACAGAAAGCGTTTTGTCCACTGCAGCCTGAACGCATCCTAACAGAAAATGCCAGGCCCTGGATTTCTGGAGCAGAAGGGAGGCAGTTTTGTGTTGAGTGGGGATGTAAAAAGGTCCAGGTCTGGGGTTCCCCACTCTGCGAATAGTGATTGAACTACGGTGGAATCGAGAGACCATTCGTGAAGATCAGTCTCTGTTCTGCTGAGACAATCTGCCAGTTCGATCTGCACTCCCGGCAGGTAGAATGCCTGGATTAGAGCCTTGTGCTCCAAGCACCATTCCCACACTCTCATCGCTTCCCTGCATAAGGGGTAAGAGTGTGCACCGCCATGCTTATTGATGTAACACACCACTGCTCTGTTGTCCATTTGAAGGAGAATATTCTTGTGACAGAGAATGTCCTTCAAAGCCCGGACTGCATAAAGGATGGCTCTCATTTCTAGGACATTTATATGAAGCTGGGACTCATCTTGAGTCCACATACCTTGGGTGTGGAGATTCTGAAAGTGAGCTCCCCACCCCATCAGGAACGCGTCCATGGTAATGGAGATCTGGTGATCCAGGGGAGCAAAGGGATACGCTTCCAGAAGGTTGTCCTCTTGAGACCACCATGTGAGCGACCTCTTCAGAGGTTCTGTCACCTTGATGAGAAAGGATTGAGGGTGAGTGGTTGGGGACCACTGAGTACTGAGCATCCATTGAGAGGTTCTCATGTGGAGGCGAGCTAGGGGTACAATGAACACTGAGGATGCCATGAGACCCAGCATCCGTTGCATCAAGAGAGCTCGAACCGAGCTGTTCTCTCTGATGTATCGGGCCATCTGTAGAATATCGGTCCTTCTGTCTTCTGTAAGAAAGGCTTTCGCACAGGAGGTGTCCAGAACAGTTCCTATAAAAAGGAGCTTCTGGAAGGGCTGCAACTGCGATTTCTTGAGATTTAGCAGAACTCCAATGGACGTGAGAAAGTCTGAGGCCGTGGATATGGCGTCAAGAGTTCCTTGCTAGAAGCCAGTCATCCAGATATCGGAACACTTGTATTCCAATCTTTCTGAGGTGCACTGTGAGAATTGCACAACACTTTGCAAAAACTTGCGGCGCCTAGGATAGCCCAAAGGGCAGGACTCTGAACTGATAATGTTGGCACAAAGCCACGAACCTTAGGTATTTGTGATGCTTTGGGCGAATAGGAATATGCTGGTAAGCATCCTGCTTGTCCAGGGAGGCTAGCCAGTCGTGCTGATGAAGCAAAGGTAACAGGGTTCCTAGTGATATAATTCTGAACTTCTCCTTGGGAAGAAATTTTTTCAATTTTCTGAGGTCCAAAATGGGGCGCATGCCTCCGGTATTCTTTGGAACTAGAAAGTAATGGTAGTAGAACCCTGTGTTCCGTTGATCCAGTGGAACTATTTCTACTGTCCTGTTGTTCAGAGGGCCTTGTATCTCGGAGGCGAGAAGTTCTGACTTAAGTGCTGACAGCCTGGGCTGTTTTTTGGGGGGATGATCCGGAGGGGTCTCTGAAAGATTGAGGGACTACCCCTCGCGGATTATCCGGAGGACCCATTTGTCTGATGTTATGGACTTCCACCGGCTATAGAATTGAGACAGACAACCTCCCACTGCTGAGGAAGAGTCCCCCTCGGGCAGCTGAGGTGGGACTTGGGCCAGAAACTCAGAAGGCCGCACTGGGCGCTTTGGGCCCTTGTGCTTTCTGTTGCGTTTTCTTTTGAGGCTAGGGGGCTTGGTTTTTATTAAAACCTCCACTGCCTTTTTATTTATTAAGCTTTTGTTTACCAGGTAAACACACTCAAGTGCCTATTTTCAGGTGCGACCCGGGAGAGTTACAAAGATACAGGCAATAACAGTACAGAGGCTAGCAACAATTTAAACAAGGTACAGGCAAAATACAAGCAAGAAGGACCAGCAGAAACAAAGTACAGAGACATGGGTGCAACTGTCAGGCATGGTACAGACAGGTATAAGCAATCAACTACAGTCAGGTAACAGACAGTGAACAATTTAGTGCAATTCAGTGTGAGGCATGACAACCCAGGAAGGGCAGCCAAGGAATTAAGACCAGTGTCAGCAGCAACAACATTTGCGAAATTGTTTATTTGTTATTTTTGGAATAAGTGCACACCTGCAGCCAGGATTTTCACAGGCACATCACTGAGGGTAGGACGACAGGGGACAGAGAGAGCTTGAAGCTTGTTTTAAGTAACCCGAGAGAGAAGACCTGAAGCAGCTATGGGAAGGGGGAATTCTTACATGAGGAGAAATGAGGTTCCAGGTTCTAGGGGCAAGAGCTGCAAAGGCACGATTCCCCGCAAGGGAGTGAGTCTTAGGGACCATAAGTGCCTGGGATTCAGTGGACCTCAGCTGATAGCCAGAGGGGGCGGGCTGGAGGAGGTCAGCAAGTGCCGGAGGAGTAGGCAACCGGATGATGTTATCCGTGAAGTTGCCCATTACGAATGATCGATGGTTACAAGGAGAGAGCCAACCCAGTCTAGAGTAAAGTAGACAACGATGGGTGAGACGAGGGGCTGATAGGGCGAAGCGACATATGTTGTTATATGAGGTGTCCCATTTGGAGAGCCAGGCTTTGAGGGCATTCGTGAAGGAGGTGAGCACATAGCAAAGCGAGGGGAGGAAAACCCTTTTTGCCAGGGCGAGTCTGGCAGCTGGGGTAAGACAACTTTTTGCTCTGTATGCTAGTCCCAGTTTGCAGTTTGTGGCCTTACAGGAGTTAAGTACGTGCAGGGAGAGATCCAGTTGGGGGTCAAGGGTCACCCCAAAGTACTTGCCACGAAAAGACTGATGGTTGTGAAACTGGCGCTTAGCTTTTCCCAAGAAGGGGTGGGGGCAATCGAGCCAATTTAATGGCAGAACCTGGTCTTTTAGTGTGCCCTCTAGGGCTTGTTCTACTTTAGGACAGAAGAGATACACACCGTCGAAGGGTAACGCTATGACCTGTTGCTGGGCATCATTCGTGAAGCCTGAAGTGCGCAGCCAGGAATGATGGTGGGTACAAATGCCCACCGCTGCCGCTCGGAAGGCAGTATCGAATGCGTCCATAGCTGCTTTAACCTGTTGGTTGTTGGACTCGATACCCCTGGTTATGGTTTGAAGAAGCTCTGAATTAGTGTCCGACTCCGTTAGAGCTTCTACCATTTGTTTGAGTGAACTCCAAAGAATATACTCATATTGAGAGAAATATCTCTGGCAGATGGCAATACGCATACCCAGGGTGGATGCAGCAAAGACTCTCTTACCTAAAGTATCTATCTTACGAGATTCTTTGTTTATAGGTCGGGCTGTAGGACCTGAGGGAGGACGACCTTATCATTCTCTGCTAAGACTACAATAGGACCCGCAAAGGCTTGGGAGGCCAAAATGGGTCTATCCTTGGGAGCAGCATACTTTCTATCTATGGACTTAGCCACAGAAGGAATGAGAGCAGGATTATTCCATTCCATTTGAGAAAGGGTCTCAAAGGAAGGCTGTACCAGGGGAGTTAAATCCATAGGGATGTCCGGGACATGAAGTTATTGGAGTCTTAAAAGCGTCCCAGGATCGATAACCATAGTCTGGAGAGAAAGAGTGGAATTCGAATTTTTTAGCAGAGACTTAAATGACAGGTCCTCGACCACAGGCTCTGCAATAAGATTAGATCCCATTCCTTCCATGTCATCACCCAGCCTAAGGTCTGGATCAGGCTCAATATCATCTCCTGACAACCCAGGAGGGACTGTATGGACAGGAAAGGAGTGACAATCAGAAGGAAAATAGGAAGGAAAAGGGTTCAGAGTCAAGGAGCCCTGAAGACTGGAAGGTGTCATACCAAGTCTCGGCGCCGAAGAGCACGGCGCCGCCTGACCCAGCGCAGCACATGGCACCAACAGAGCCCTCAGCGCCAAAAAGCCACATACTGTCGACAAGCCCAACAGAGCTGAGGATGGCGCGGAAAGGCTGCACGGCAGTGCTGAAAATCCCAGCGGTGCAAAGGATGGTGCAAACAGACGCATCTATGCTGAGGATGGCACCTAGCGACCCATCGACACCAAAACCAATGCAGGGCTCTGAAAACTAAGAATTGAGGAGAAAGAAGGAAGAATACCAGGAGACAGAGGCATCGGTGTGGCCCCCTGCGCTGCAGCCATGGGGGGGGGGGGACACCTGAGCGTGGAGTCGACGGCACTGAAGGCGCCACGCGACTAGGGAGGCCCAACCACACTACCCGATCCCTTGAAGGATCCAAGGGCCCCTGAGTGACAGGGCCAGGCAGCTGGACCAACCTCCGAGCCCATTGCTCCATCAGAGCAGCCCACTGATGAAACTGCTCATCTGAAGCCCTACCAGAAGGTGGGGAAGGGCTCCAATGTCGAAGAGGTCGGTGACTGGAAACAGAAACTGGCGACTCCGGAGTAGGAGACCAGCAACTGACCCCAATGACCAACCATTGATGCGCAGACATACCAGAGGGCAACCTCGAGTGATGCCTTCTGTTTTTTGACCTGTGGGGCGAAGAAGAGCTTGAGGCCGAACGGTGCCGATAATGCGACCATTTTCTTTTATGCTTCCAGGGGACCACCCGTCCCCTCGGGCATTGGACCACCCATTGTCAGACCCCCCCCCCTCCGGAGAGGGCGACGGACCGGATCCAGCCCGGCTGACTGAGACAGCTTTCATACAAAGTCTCCCTATCGTCACCTGACACGCTCATGGTCGACTCCGTCAATGTAGGCAGAGACTTCTTTCTTGTAATAAGAATAAATTATAGTAAGCGATACTTATTCGAGAAATACTACAAAATAATAAACTGAAAACTATGCTGCTAGTTTGAAGTTTGACTCCTGGAGGGCGAGCAATGTCGTCACTATAGCGCACTCGGCGGCAAAAAAGGAACTGAGGCAGTTGGAGGGTCAACGCTGAGATAGTCATTGCAGCACGAGCTGAGGCTTGTGGCACTGCTCGTCACAGCTCCATCTCTGATGCCGAGCCTCTTGCAAAAGGTTTGCTCCCGCTGGGTCCTAGCGCCTCCGGCGTAAATCCCATCAGTGTGAATGAGTGGTGGAGACTATGTCCAGAAAGATCTTTAAGTTTTTCTAATAGAGGGTTTTCTACTAACTTTAAGAATGTCCAAGACTGACTGGGAAAGATGCAGGCTTGCATATTCTAGCTCTTCAAGAGCCAGGCTTTGAGTCTGAAGGTTGGGATACAGTATCCTCCACTGCGAAAAGGTGAGGAGATCGTCCTGTCTGGGAAGACACAGTGGTATTGTCACTGACATGGACAATAATAGGGGGTACGAAGACTGTCTGGCCCAGTCTGGAGCCACCAGAATCACTTTGCAAGTCTGAGATCTGATCTTGACCAGAACTCTGAATATCAGAGGAAAAGCATACAGACACCTGTGTGTCCAGTCCAGTAGAAGAGCATCTATCTCTGGAGTGCCCCACCTCTTGAAAATGACCTGAAGAATCAGAGGATTCATGGCCCATTCGTGGTGACCTTGAGAAATTCTGCTGAGAGCATCTGCTAATATGTTGTCTTTCCCTTGGAGATGCACAGATATCAGGGAAACCTGAAGGGAGTAAGCTAGAGACCATATTTTCATAGCCCCTGTGCACAAGGTCGAGGACCGAGTGCCTCCCTGTTTGTTGATGTACCACATGGTTGTGGTATTGTCTGTCCTGATCTGCACCACTTTCCCCTGAATAGTGTCTGAGAATGTTCTGAAGTGCCAGAAAGACAGCTCCGAGTTCGAGAAGATCTATGTGCAGAACAGATTCCTGATGAGACCAGGTTCCGTGGGCAGTAAGCTGGTCCAGATGAGCCCCCCATCCCAGTAGAGAAACATCTGTGGTGAGAATCATTGAAGAAGCCTGACTGAGAAAAGGGACACTGTCTTAGATTGTCTGCCTCCAGCCACCACTGCAGAGCCTGAACCAGAGTTTGTGACACTGAAACCAATTTGGAGAGAGGGTCTTTTTTCTGAGACCTGTGAGATCTTAGATGAAACTGAATATCTCTCATTTGAAATCTTGCCCCTTGCACCACAGAAGTGGAAGCTGCCATTAGGCCTAGCAACTGTAGGAAGTGTCTGGCTGGCTGAGACACTAGAGGACAAAAGGAGGAAGCCACAGTGATGAGGGATTGAACACTTGACAGAGGGAGAAATGCCCTTGCCTGGACTGTGTCTAGTTCCACTCCTATGAAACTGAGAAGCTGGGCTAGTTCCAGAACAGACTTTTCTAAGTTCAGAATGAAGCCTAAGGAATCTAGAAGCTTCTGAGTGACCTCTAGAGCTGACTTGACTTGGTCTGGGGACTGACCCACTATGAGCCAGTCGTGCTAGACACTTGGTGAATACTCTTGGAGCAGATGTTAGACCGAAAGGCATTGCTCTGAACTGGTAATGACCTGAGGGCAACTCGAACCTGAGGTACTTTCTGTGGGAATGTCTGATGGATATGTGGAAGTAGGCATCCTTGAGATCCAGGGAGGCTAGCCAGTCTCCTGGTGTCAGAGAGGGAAGAATTATTCCCAGAGTCACCATTTTGAATTTTGGTTTTAATATGTCTGTTCAGGTATCTTAGATCTAGGATGGGTCGCTACCCCCCCCCCCCCTGTCTTTTTGGGGTAAGGAAGTATCTGGAATACAGTCCTTTTCCCCTGTGACAAAGAGGTACTTTCTCTACTGCTTGAAGAAGCAGTAGAGAGGAGACTTTTGCCTCTAAGGCCTTTGTATCCATGGGAGAAGGAGGACTGAAAGACTCTGCTCTCATTTTTGGAAACCTTTTGAAACTGAGAGCAAGCCCCTGGCTCACTACTTCCAGGACCCATTTGTCTGAAGTGACAGACTTCTAGGCCTGGAAGTAGTGAGCCAGCCTGCCCCCTACAGGAACTGGGGAGGCGACCCTGACTGACACCTCAGGGTGTATTTTGGGCAGGGGGCTTAGACTGAGTGGAGGATGGTGTCCTGGTCATCCCTCGTCTGCCTCTTCCCTTAAATAACCCCCTCTGCTGGCTTCCTGGCCAGCTGGGGAGGGGCATTCTTAGCCAGCTCCAGAACTGTATCCTATATAGATTTCTGGTATCTGGCTGTATATGCCATGTAACTAGCTTGTCTGAGTCCCAAAGAGGTTGCCAAGTACTGTTTCTTGGCCATGGCATCCACTTTCCTGAAATCCTTATCTGGGGGTGAGATGCCAGAGGAATGTTAGCCTTGTCCACAGGCTGCAGCTTGCACTACCCCAACATGGCTGCAATGAGATGCAAGGAGACAACGTGTACCTCCTATCAATCCTCTTATCCACTGGAGGTATAGATGTTGGAAACTGCAGAATTTTCTGTGTCTGTTTCCCCAGGGATTTGTGCAAAGGGATAGATACTCTCTTTGACTCTGGGACATCCATAATTTCCACAAAGCCAGGTTCCTCCTGATCCTGTTCAGCCTCTTCCACTGGAAGCTGAAGAGTAACAGCCACTTTCAAACAACATGAAGTCTTGCTGTATTCTGACAAGCTGCAGTTAGCTCCAGCTCTTGAACTGCCCCAGAGAGTGAAGGGTTAAAATTCTATGCCAGGCATAGAATGTTGGGCTCGAGCTCGGTTGAAAACTGTGTGTCCGTTTGAAACCCAACCATCAGATTCTTTACTCTGCCTCACTGAACAGTCGCTCCGGAGATAACTCCTTCGGCTTGGTTCTATCGCAGTTTAAGTTTCGGTTTTAGTCTGATTTTCTTTCCGTTTTTCAGTTCGAGACTCTGTCTGTGGTACCGTAAGTACTTAGATTAGTAGCTGTTGTGTGGAAATTGTAAAATTTTTTCCGATTTGTTTGGCTGAACTGATCTTGTAGTAAGATCTTAAAAAAAGAAAAAGTTAGTGTGTGGTTACCGGTCTGTATCGGTTTAAAAAAAAACCTTAATTTTAGCGTTTTTTTCCATCACCCGTGACACGGTGAGAAACCGATAGGGGAATCTTGCCTGGCAGTTACCATATAAAGGGTAAGTTGGTTAGGTTGGCCATGTCTGAGAAACCCAAGAAAAGAAACGGAACCACGGGGTTTCAACACTGCAGTGTGTGTGGGGAGGTCTTTGCTAAGGCTGATCCCCACACCACCTGTGTTTACTGTCTAGGGTTTGACCACCTCGATTCAGACTGCCAAATTTGTAAGAATTTCCCCTAAGTCTACCCTGGGGAAAAGGTTAGGTAGCCTTAGGGATAAGGAGGCCGAGAAATCCGCTGACCTGGAAGGATAGCCCAGTTCGGTTCCTATTGAACCAGAAGGACTGCCTTTTGACCAGGGCGATACTTTTTCAGGCAAGAGGAGAGCCGATCCTGAGAGATCGGTTCCTACAAAGAGAAAACGAAAGGATAAATCGGCCGGTTTGGATCCAGAGCTGCATGTTCCGACCACGAAAGAAACAGCCAAGCGATTCGGATTATGGAGATAACCCCGTCCAGTTCCTACCGATCCAAGCGCCTTGAGCAGGGAGTTCGGCTCGGTCGGTTCCCAGTTCAGGATTATTCCTGAAGATTTTTATAAACGGAGTTTGATGAGGAGGGGTTTGAAGAGGATGACTACGACAGTGAAAGTCTGGATGTGCCTGTGGAACCGGACATCTCCCCAGACAGACCTTCTGGTGTTTCCCCTCCTAGGCTTTCTGAGTCCCCTCCCCACTTTCTGTTCTACAGAAAAGTGGCTCAAACCCTCCAGCTTTCTATTGAGGAGGCTGTAGAGGACCAAGAGGAGACTGACTACATAGAGATGATGGACATCCCAGAGTTTAAGAGACTGTCTATTCCCCTTCATAAGTCATTTGGGAAACAGACACAAAAAATTCTTAGGTCTCCCAACTCTGTACCTCCTGTTGACAAGAGAATGGACAAGAGGTACACCTTGTCAGGCTCGGATACAGAATTTCTTTACCAACAATGCAGCCATGTTGGGGTAGTGCAGGCTGCTGCCTGTGACAAGGCAAACATCCCCTTGGTTTCACACCCCCAAGACTAAGATTCCAGGAAGATAGATGCCATGGCAAAGAAACAGTACTTGGCATCATCTTTGGGACTCAGGCAGTCTAGTTATATGGCCTACACAGCCAGGTACCAGAAGTCCAGGTGGGACACTGTACTGGCACTGGCTTAAAGAGCATAGATTGGTCACTAATCTCAAAAAAACAAAAACACTGCTCTTTGCCCAACCTCAAAACAAAAGCCAGCAACTTCCCACTCCTTATCCTCCCCTGCTCCAAACAACCACTAGAGCAAGTCCACTCCTACAAGTACCTTGGGGTCTCCTTTGATTCAGCCCTCATCTACCACACCCACATTGATGCACTTGCTTCAGCCACTAATGTGCGGCTAGGTATCTTATATCGCTATAAAAACTGTCTCCCCCCATGATGCCCTCCGTCCAGCGGTTACATCCTCTATATAATCCCTTGTTGACTATGGCCTACCAGTATACAGTGCTGCTGACACAACCACCCTCACTAAAATTTGCCTCATACTAAATACAGTCGTAGCCAAAAATATTGGTGCCCTTGCAGTTTTTTCTAATAATGCACCATTCCTTCCAGAAAATTGTTGAAATTAAAAAATATTTTGGTATCCACATATGTATTTCTTTGGTTTGCAGTAGAATAAAACACAAAAAGCAGAAAAATGTACTAAGTCTTGGCTTATTCCCCACAGAAATCCTTAAATGGCCCGGACAAAATTATTGGCACCTTTTAGAAGTAGTTAGAAATAATTAGATTTCGAGCAGGTGATTCTTCTTCACTTTGGAATTGAATTCACCTGTGGTGAGTTGCAGGTGCCTGCAATATAAAAATCACTCATTCAACCAGTTTGAATAGAGAAAAGGACTCATTCTCCTGTTTTGTGTCACTGTGTGTACCGCAATGAGCATAAAGAAAAAGAAAGACAGAGAATTGTCTGAGGAGGTCAGACAGAAGATTGCAGCCAAGCATGGACAATCTCAAGGCTACAAATCAATCTCAGAGACCTTGATGTTCCTGTTTCCACCCGTGCGTAATGTTATCAGGATGTTTAAGGCTCGCTGGCACGAGCCAACCTCCCTGGACGTGTCCGCAAGAGAAAACTTGATAGAAGATTGCAGCGCAGGATTGTTCGAATGGTGGAGAAAGCACCTCGATCAACTGCCAAACAGATTCAAGCTGACCTTCAGACACAAGGTATGACAGTTTCAACTCGCACCATCCGTCACCAACTCAATGAAAGGGGGTTATATGGTAGGAGGCCCAGGAGGACCACACTGCTGAGAGAGAGAGACATAAGAAAGCCTGACTGGGGTTTGCCAAAACACACCTGAACAAGTCAAAATCCTTCTGAGAGAATGTCCTGTGGCCAGATGAGACCAAATTAGAGCTTTCTGGTAAAGCACATCATCTCTATGTTTACAGAAAGCAAAATGAAGCCTTCAAAGAAAAGAACACCTTCCCTACAGTCAAACATGGAGGAGGTTCAGTGATGTTTTGGGGTTGCTGTGCTGCCTCTGGCACTGGGCGCCTTGAACGTGTGCATGGCATCATGAAATCTGGAGATTACCAGGCCATTTTGGAGCGCAATGTTGAACCCAGTGTCAGAAAGCTGGGTCTCCGTCGAAGGTCATGGGTCTTCCAGCAGGACAATGACCCCAAACACACTTCAAAAAGCACCCAGGAATAGTTCAAGACAAGACTCTGGACTGTTCTGAAGTGGCCAGCAATGAATCCAGATCTAAATCCCATTGAAAACCTGTGGAGAGATCTGAAAACAGCAGTTGGGAGAAGGCACCCTTCAAATCTGGGAGAACTGGAACAGTTTGCACAAGAAGAGTGGGTCAAACTGCCAGTAGAGAGGTGCAGGAAGCTCATCCATGGCTATAGGAAGCGGTTGATTGCAGTTATTTTGACCAAAGACTGTGCTACCAAATATTAAGTCTAGGGTGTCAATAATTTTGTCAATGCCATTTCTTTTCATTTTCTGATTTAAAAGGATATATTAAATTCGGAATCAAAAACAAAGGTTCTGTAATATTAACAGAGAAATAAAGAATTGTAGAGACCAAATACTGTAGTGTTGTTAATTTCAACATATGTTTAGAGGAATTGTGAGTTATTTGAAAAAGTGAAAGGGCTCCAATATTTTTGGCCACGACTGTAACGCATGCAGGCTAATCACTGGGGCCCCCAGGCTCACGCATTCGTGCCAGCTCTATGACATGGCAATACTGTTGAATCTAGACGAACATCTTCGATACCAAACTGCCTAATAACAAAAAAAACTCTTCTTGGGCTATCCCCACCTGGGCTGACAGCCTCCCTCCGCCTAGCCCAACCCTTGGTCTGTACACGGACCTTCTGCAAGGCCACTTTTCTGGTCCCAAGATCTAGGACCTCCCATGGACAGAGGTCCTTCTGCTATAGAGCTCCATCCTGGTATAACTCGCTCCCTGCCCCCATCTCTAATGCCCCATTTCCAAATTCCAAGCAGCATGAGCCAACTATTTAATGGTGTGCACCCATCTATAATTGAGCTCTCTGTGCCCTGACAATGCCGCTGAGGCATCATCCACACCACACCTCTTTTAATCCTCACCCATTGCTAATTGAACTGCTATTTTCCTGCTGCTTGCTCTTACCATCGTGCAAGAATGTGCCATTGTAACCAAACTGAACATCTGTTTAACTGTTGTAATCACATGGTAACGCTAACTATGTAACCCATATGCTGTAACCAAAAGTCTGTTATGTATTTGTCCTCAATGTGACGAGGTACCTTTGGAAATGAGCCTCTGGCTCAAAGGTTGTAAACCGATGTACAAATAAATAAATAAACAGGCCTCCCCCCAGCTAGCCAAGGAGCTGGAGGGGGTTGCTGCTGATGGGATTAAGGCATCAAAGGTGCAATTTCATGCTGCTGTGGACTCCAATGATGTGTCATCATGAGTCATGGCTACATCTGTGGCTCTTCGGAGGATGGCTTGGCTCAGAGGTACTAGCCTTTCGCAGGACACCAAGGGTAAGGCCATGGATTTCCCTGTAGTAGGTAATTCTTTGTTTGGGGAGCAGACAGAGAATTACATGAAGAAAATGGATGAGTACAGGACCACTTATAGGAGTGCACAGGCCAAGGAGAGGCAGGCAACTCCTCAGAGGCAGCAAGCTAGGGGCAGGGTCAGGCCTTCCCTGCAGGCCTTTCTACCAGGTGCAGGCCTACTCTTCCTTTTCTCAGAGGGGGTTCTTCAGAGGGAGAGGCAGAAGGGGGATGAGCAGGACTGCATCCACCCCTCAGCCTAAGGCTCCTGCCAAGCAGACACCCTAATGTGTCAGCCCGGGTCGACTCCCCCATTCCAGTAGGAGGCAGGCTAGCTTACTTTGTCCAGGACTGGATGTCTGTTACCTCAGACAAGTGGGTCCTGGAGGTTGTAAGCCATGGGCTGGTTCTCAGTTTCAAAAGTTTCCTGAAACTGAGACCCAGATCCTTTCTACCTGCAAATACTTCAGAAACCCTTGCTCTAGAGGCAGAGGTTTTGTCTCTACTGGCTTTAAAAGCCATAGAGAGAGTTCCTACTCCATACAGGGGCAAAGGTCTGTACTCCAGGTACTTCCTTACCCCAAAAAAGACAGGGAGTGGCAACCCATCCTAGATCTAAGATACCTAAACAAGCACCTAATAAAGCCAAAATTCAAAATGGTGACTCTGGGAACAATTCTTCCCTCTATGAGGCCAGGAGACTGGCTAGCCTCCCTGGACCACAAGGATGCCTATTTTCACATTCCCATCAGGTTCTCCCACAGAAAGTACCTCAGGTTCGGATTGCCCTCAGGCCATTATCAGTTCAGAACAATGCCCTTTGGTCTAACTTCAGCTCCAAGGGTGTTTACAAAGTGCCTAGTAGTAGTGGTGGCCTTTCTAAGAAGAAAAAGGATTTCCATTTTTCCATACCGGGACGACTGGCTTCTTGTGGGCCAGTTTCCAGACCAAGTCAAGTCAGATCTGCAAGTCACCCAGCAAGTTCTCACTTCCCTGTGGTTCCTTCTCAATCTTCCCAAGTCAGTCCTCGAACCAGTACAGCTCCTCACTTTTATAGGACCAGAACTGGACACCCTCAAAGCAAGAGCCTTCCCTCCTTTGGAAAGGGCGAAGGCCATCTCTCAGTTACACAGAAACATAGAAGTTGACGACAGATAAGGACCGCAAGGCCCATACAGTCTGCCCATTTTTTTTACCTTATGAATGTGCCACACACCTTTATGCTGTCAATGACCTATCTATCCATATTCGTCTGTATTGCTCCCTTATGCCTATCCCATGCCTGTTTGAAGCCCTGCACTGTATTCACTGCCACCACTTCCTGAGGTAGGCTGTTCCATGCATCCACCACTCTTTCTGTGAAAAATAATTTCCTCACACATTCCCTCTTAATCGGCCTCCCTCTATTCTCATGCTGTGTCCTCTTGTCCTGCTATTTTTCTTATATTTAAACATGTTAGACTCTTTCACATTGTTAATGCCCTTAAGGTGTTTGAATGTTTCGATCATATCACCTCTCTCCCTCCTTTGCTCAAGGGTATACATATTGAGCTCGTTAATCTGTCCTCATATGTCTTCTGATGCAGTCCCTGCACCATTTTGGTTGCCCTTCTCTGGACTGACTCAATTTAGTTAATGTCCTTGTGGAGTGTGGCCTCGGTACTGCCATGATACTCAGAGAGCCTAACCAGTGTCTTGTAAAGAGGATTATTACCTCCCTCTTATGACTTGTGATACCCTTACTAATATACCCTAACATCCCCTAGCTCTACCTACTGCTTTAGAGGTCTGCTTGGATGATTTCAGGTCATTGGTGATGATGATGCCCAAGTCTCTTTCTTCCTTTGTGACTGCCAGCAACTCCCCTCCCAGCCTATAGGTGGCTTCAGGGTTTCTCTTCCCTATGTGCATGATCTTGCACTTCTTTGCATTAAATCCCAGTTGCCACTCTTCTGACCATTTTGCTAGTTTATCCAGATCTCTTCTCATTCTGCCCACCCCATCTGGATCATCTACTCTGTTGCAGATCTTGGTGTCATCTGCAAACAGACAAGCCTTACCCTCTAGTCCATCTGCAATGTCACTAATGAAGATATTGAAGAGGACTGGCCCCAGGACTGATCCCTGAGGTACCCCTTGGGACTTGCATCTCTTCTGACTGTATACCATTTACCACCACTCTCTGTTTTCTGTCAATCAGCCAGTTTGCCACCCAGCTGACCAACTTCTGCCCACCCTGAGCCTACCAGCTTATTTATCAATCTTCTATATGGAACAGTGTCAAGCTTTGCTGAAGTCAAGGTAGGCGACATCAACTGCTCCCCCTTGGTCCGCCACTCTGGTTGCCCAGTCAAAGAAATCTATGAGATTAGTTTGACAGGACCTTCCTTTTGTAAACCCATGCTGTCTTGGATCCTGTGCCCCTATGGATTCCAAGTGTTGCACTATACTTTCCTTAAGGAGTGCCTCCGTAATCCTGCCCACTACTGAGGTAAGTCTGACTGGTCTGTAGTTCCCTGCCTCCTCCCTGCTACCACTCTTGTGGAGCGGGATCACATGACCCCTTCTCCAGTCTTCTGGGACCTCTCCTGTGCTAAGAGACTCACTCAGTTCTGCTAATGGCTCTGCTAGTTCCACCTTAGCTCCTTAAGTACCCTGGGATGTATGCCGTCAGGTCCCATTGCCTTGTCCACCCTGAGCTTAGCGAGCTCTTGTAGTTGGCCTCTTCCTTTCTCCCTTTGGTTTCTCGACCAGCAAGACATTTTCTGCAGCTTTTGGGCCACATGGCAGCTTCCACAGCAGTGGTCCAAGGGGCAAGGTTTCAGATGAGGGACATTCAGTTCCATCTGAGAACTTTTTGGTTCCAAAGGAAAGATCCTCTTACCAAGCCAGTTCCTGTTACTCAGACCTTAATTCAGGCCCTTCAGTGTTGGCAGGAGCTGAGCAATCTGAGGCAAGGTGTTCCATTTGTCTCTCAGACTCACTCTGTGGTTCTCACCACAGATGCTTCCCTTTTGTGGTGGGGAGCCCATCTGGGGGCTCTTACGGCTCAGGGACTGTGGTCCCCCTCAGCAATCTCTTCTTCACATCAACCGCCTGGAGCTCAGGGCAGTACTTCTTGCCCTACAAGCTTTCTCTCAGTCAGTACAGAACAAGGTGGTTCAGGTCAGGATGGACAACACTACCACCATGTGGTATATCAACAAGCAGGGAGGCACTTGTCCACAGCCTTGAGCACGGAGGCCATGAAAGTATAGTCCCTGGTATATTCCCTGCAGACCTCTCTAATAGCAGTCCATCTCCCAGGAAAGGACAATGTGATAGCAGATGCATTGAGCAGGATTTCCCAGGGCCATCAAGAATGGTCTCAGGACCCTTGGGTGTTGAAGGTGATTTTCTCAAGATGGGGCACTCCAGAAATAGATCTCTTTACAGCGCCAGACAATCACCAACCTCCTCTGTTCTGTTGCAGTCCCCCAGTATTGGGTTCAGTCCCTCTGGATGCTTTTCCTCTATTGTTCAAGGTTCTAGTCAAGGTAAGGTCACAACCATGCAAAGTGATTCTGATTACTCCAGACTGGGCCAGGCAGCCTTGGTACCCCCTGCTGCTGTCCTTAGCAGTCCATCTTCCCCTGTCTCTTTTCAGGAATTACAATCTGCTAACCTCCTCTCAGGGGAGGCTTGTTACCCCAATCTCCAGTCACTCAATCTCAAGGCATGGCTCTTTTGAAGAGTTACAGTATGCAGATTTACATCTGTCCCAAGGGGGTTCTGGATATCCTCAAGGCTTCTCGAAAGCCTGCCACCAGAAAAACCTACAACTCCAAATGAAAAAGGTTCAGTATTGGTGTTCCAAGAAGCACATTTCTCCAGACACTGCTGAGTTGCCCACAGTTCTGGATTATATGGTTTACCTTAATGGCCTAGGCCTCAAATCAGCTACTCTCAAAGTGCATTCATCAGCTATCTCTGCGTTTCTGTCAGTGGGTAAGTCTTCCTCTCTGTCATCTCACCCTGTATTCTGTAAATTTTTCAAAGGGTTGCTTCGTACCAATCCCCCTTTTAGGGACCCTGCTCCTGCCTGGGATTTGAATACATGTATTGCTCAGCTGATGCACCCCCCCCCCCCCCCTTTCGAGCCTATGTCCTCAGCAGAGTTCAAGTACTTGACTTGGAAAACTGTATTTTTGGTTGCTGTTTCTTCTGCCAGACATATCAGTGAATTGCAAGCCCTGTCAGTGAAGCCTGGACTTCATTTCTTTCCATAGGGATAAGGTGGTCCTTAGAACCAATAGAAGGTTCCTACTTAAAGTGGTTTCTGATTTCCACTTAAACCAATCTATGCCTCTCCCTGTGTTCTTCACTGATCACACCTCCTCAGGGGAATGGAGGCTACACTGTTTACATAGAAGTTGACAGCAGATAAGGACCGCAAGGCCCATCCAGTCTGCCCATTTCTTTTTCTACCTTATAAATGTGCCATCGGCCTTTGCTCTGTCAGTGACCTATCTATTCATAGTCATTTGTATTGCTCCCTTATGCCTATCCCATGCCTGTTTGAAGCCCTGCACTGTATTCATAGCCACCACTTCTTGTGGTAAACTATTCCATGCATCTACCACCCTTTCTGTGAAAAGAATTTCCTCACATTCCCCCTTAATCGGCCTCCCTCTAATCTCATGCTGTGTCCTCTTGTCCTGCTATTTTCTTATATTTAAACATGTTAGACTCTTTCACCTTGTTTATGCCCTTAAGGTGTTTAAATGTCTCGATCATATCACCTCTCTCCTCCTTTGCTCAAGGGTATACATATTGAGCTTCGTTAATCTGTCCTCATATGTCTTCTGATGCAGTCCCTGCACCATTTAGTTGCCCTTCTCTGGACTGCCTCAATTTGATTAATGTCCTTGTGAAGGTGTGGCCTCCAATACTGCATGCAGTACTCCAGATGAGGCCCTAACCAATGTCTTGTACAGAGGATTATTGCCTCCCTCACCGACATGATACCCCTAATGCACTAGCACCCCCTAGCCTTACCTACTGCTTTGAGGGTCTGCTTGGATGATTTTAGGTCATCAGTGATAATGATGCCCAAGTCTCTTTCTTCCTTTGTGACTGCTAGCAACCCCTCCCAGCCTATAAGTGGCTTCAGGTTTCTCTTCCCTATGTGCATGATTTTGCACTTCTTTGCATTAAATCCCAGTTGCCACTCTTCACCATTTTGTTAGTTTATCCAGATCTCTTTTCATTCTGCCCACCCCATCTGGATCATCTACTCTGTTGCAGATCTTGGTGTCATCTGCAAACAGACAAGCCTTACCCTCTAGTCCATCTGCGGGGTCACTAATGAAGATGTTGAATAGGACTGGCCCCAGGACTGATCCCTGAGTACCCCACTTGTGACTCATCTCTTCTGACTGTATACCATTTACCACCACTCTCTGTTTTCTGCCAGTCAACCAGTTTGCCACCCAGTTGACCAACTTCTGACCCACCCGAGCCTACCCAGCTTATTTATCAATCTTCTATGTGGAACAGTGTCAAAGCTTTGCTGAAGTCAAGGTAGGCGACATCAACTGCTCCCCTTGGTCCACCACTCTGGTTGCCAGTCAAAGAAATCTATGAGATTAGTTTGACAGGACCTTCCTTTGTAAACCCATGCTGTCTTGGATCCTGTGCCCTATGGATTCCAGGTGTTGCACTATCCTTTCCTTAAGGAGTGCCTCCATAATCTTGCCACTACTGAGGTAAGACTGACTGGTCTGTAGTTCCTGCCTCCTCCTGCTACCACTCTTGTGGAGGCGGGATCACATGAGCCCTTCTCCAGTCTTCTGGGACCTCTCCTGTGCTCAGAGACTCACTAAACAATTCTGCTAATGGCTCTGCTAGTTCCTCCTTTGCTCCTAAGTACCCTGGGATGTATGCCATCAGGTCCCATTGCCTTATCCACCCTGAGCTTAGCAAGCTCTTGTAGGACCCTTTCTTTTGTGGCCGGAGTATGCCGCCTCCCTACCCCTGTGTCCATGATGCTGAGCTGTGGGCCCTGCCCTACCTTCTCTTCAGTAAATACTGAGCAAAGTATCTATTTAGGATAGATGCCTTTACAGGGTCCTCCTCCTCCATGCTCCCTTTTCTCCATTAAACTTAGCAGTCCCCTCTGGACTTTCTCCTTTCACTAATGTATCTATAGAAAGTCTTGTCACCTTCTTTACTGTTCGTGCTAGTGTTTCCTCAGTTTGGGACTTTGCCTGACTGCCTTACCTGCTTCCCTTAGGGCAGTTTGGTATGCCTCCCTATCCTCATCCCGCTGCGTTCCCTTATATTTCCTGAAGGCCAGCCTTTTGGCTCTGACCTTTTCTGCTACTGTATTTGAGAACCAAAGTGGTTTCCTTCTTCTTTGCACTTCCTTTTCTGCCTAACACAATGGGATGTTGCTTCAAGTATTGTATCATAATGCTTGCCCACTTTATCCACCTCCTCACCTGTGTTTCTTTTGCCAGGGCTAGCTTAACTCTGTTGTACCATCTTATCAAAGTCAGCTCCTCTGAAGTCCCATATTTTTGCCTTGGAATGGGATGATTTAGATGTAGTAGCCAAATTGAACCATACCATGTGATGGTCACTGGCCCCCAGGTGACCTTTACCTGAGATCTGTGATCCTTCTTTGTTAGTCAGTACTAGATCTAGGATAGCCCTGTCTCTTGTGGGTTGCTGTACCAGTTGTTTGAGGCCCTCCCCCTGCAGGGAATCCACTATGAGTCTAGTTCTGGCAGATGTTCCTGCTGGTATTGACCAATCTGTATCTGGCATGTTGAAGTCTCCCATTATCAGAACCTCCCCTTTAGCTGTCATGTTTTGTATATCTAACAGTAATGTGTCTATGTCCTCCCTCTGGTCTGGGGGCCTGTAGACAACCCCAGTTCTTATGGCTGTCCCATTTCCTGTTTCCAGGGTGACCCACAGTTCTTCTGGCTCCTTATGTGTATTCTGAATTTCTGTAGCTTTGATATTTTCATTAACATACAGGGCCTCCTCCCCCTTTTTGCCCTCGGTCTCTTCTGAACAATACATAGCCAGGTACTGAAGTCTCCCAAGTGGTTACTGGTAAACCACGTCTCACTAATTGCTACTATGTCCAGTTTAGCCTCTAACATTATTGCCTGCAGGTCTGGGATCTTATTTCCCAGGCTGTGAGCATGTGTACATGATTTTCCATTGGCCAGATTTTGGTGTGTTGGTTGTTGGGTGAGTTTGGCATTACCCTGTGCATCGTGTGGGGAGACAAACCTTTTCTTACCTGGTGATGCAAATGAGCAGCAAACACGCTGAATTCCTGTTTGACCACTAGCTGAGGGGAGGTGTTCTTCCATTCGACGTATGGGTTGTGCACCTCCCCATTTGCTAGTTTAAATATTCTGCAAAGACGTCAAACTTCTGCCCCAATGCACTGACTCCTCTTTAGTCAGATGCAGTCCATCAAATTTAAAGAACTTGCTTCCCAGAACTGTTGCCAGTTCCCTACAAATCTGTGTCCTTTTTCCTGGCACCAGTCCTTGAGCCACGTGTTTAGCTCCCCTATCTCCCCTTCTCCTGACCTTCCGTCCATCTGCTCCCTTCTCCCCAGACTGGCAGGATCTCAGAGAAGGAGATGCGAGACAAAATAGATGATAGTTTGTCACCCAGCTTAGTCAGGTGTTCCTTGGTCTCCACAACTGACCGCTGGCAGATCATTAGTCCTCTATGTACTAGGACATCAATGTTTTCTCCTGCTTTGTGAACAATTTTTAATGCGGTCAGTGTCTCTCCATGCTAATGTACCTGGGAGACATCTGACCATTACCTCTGGCTGGAGATGGGTATCAACTCCCGAATCATGGAGTCTCCTATGATCAGAAGTTTTTGGATTTCCTTTGTGCTTGTTTAGTTTTGGTTCCTGATTTGGGCGGTATTGTTGTGCTAGCTCCTGTGCTGCAGTGTCCTGCTCTGCAGTGTCTTCTGCCTCTTTATTTGATTTCAGAGATAGAGGCAGATACCTGTTTGTAGTGTTTATATGGTTTTGGAGGTAATGTGTTGGAGAGCAGAGAGTGATGGGGCACCTGATTTGCTCCTCCTAACCACCTGCCAACCTCCTGGACCAACTACCCTCTGCGGTCGAGGTTTTCTGTAGGATGCTGGGAAATGGCGGGTGGTTCTTATAATGTATTTCCTCTTCAATATGAAATTTGAGGAGTGCAATCTCTGCCCATGCTGCTCGGAGCTGAGACCTAAGATCTCCAAAGGCCCAGCATGTAGGACAGTGTCCTAAATCCTGTAAGACTGTCCTTCTGAAAATTGTTCCACAGTACCTGCAGTTAATGAAATCCATTCCAAATAAGTTGCTGGGTTTGTAACCTAGTCAGAGTAATTAGAAGGAAAAAAAACGAAAAAATGCAAGTAATGGTTTAATTGTGCTTTGTTTAACTTATTATAACAAGTTAAATTACTAGTGCCCTTAAATGAGATCACCTTGTGGAGGCCCCACTGATCCGCCCTTCCTGCTCTGCCACAGGAAATGTCACAACTGTGGTACCCTATAAAGGAGTGAGTAGGGGTGGTTGGGGATGGGGTGGTGGCTGGGCCCTTCCCTGCCTAAAAAGAAGAACCACGGATGAGAAAGAACAAGGAGGTAAGAGCAGAAACAATCAGTCAACAACAAATGCAGTAACCCTGAAAGCTTATCCTAATGTTAGATAAAACTGTAAAACCTGTAAAGCACCACCTGTAATAATTTCAGAGAGATATACCTGTAAGAAACACTTTGCTCCAGAGAAAATAAAGCAGTAACAGAAGATATACCTTGCAAAAGACAATTTAAATCAGAAGATTACAGCAGTAATCTGTTAGCACACACTGTAGGCACACCTTGTAATAATGCAGAAGAAGGTATACCAGCAACAACAATTTGAATCAGAGAAAAAATAAAGCAATGAAATGTTAGCAACAAACAGTAGCAATCCCTGTGAGTAAAAAATAACAACACCACCACACAGTAAATCTGCTTAGCCAAACTAAGTCTTAATCCTTCTCCCTTGCTCTGGTAAGTTTCTCTACTCTGCCTTTCAAGCAGTCTTAGAAGGAAAGAGCTCAGGTGAAGCTAGGTGCCTTGGCCAGCAGACTCTTTAGATGTTAAAAGGGTCCTTAGTTACTACATAGAGCGTACAAAGGGTCACAGGTTTGACTCCCTCCAGTTGTTCCTCACTTATGGGGAAATAGGTAAGGGAAAACCTGCCACCAAGAGAACCATTGCCAGGTGGATTGTGTCCTGTATTCCATTCTGCTATGAAAAACTGCACCCTCAGGCCTGAGGGCTCATTCCACTAGAGGTACAGCTGCATCTCTGGCTGTAGCTAGGGATATCCCCTTGTTAGAAATCTGTCAAGCAGGCACCTGGAAAACAGTTCATACCTTCACCAAGCATTACTCTCTGGATATCCTGGCTAGGAGTGATGCTAGGTTTGGCACAGCAGTACTTCAGAGTCTATTCCCAAAGTAGGTTCTGTCCCTCCTCCTTGGTAGTCTGCAACTTGTCAGAATACAGCAAGACTTCATGTTGTTTTAAGAAAAAATTACTCACCTTAGTAACTGTATTTCTTCTAATGGAGTCTTGCTGTATTCTGACCGCCTTCCCTGCCTCCCCTCTCAGAACCTGTTTTTTGGGAAGTGGGTGGGCAGGTGCAGTGTTGCACCCAAGGGGTGTCTTTAGCCCACTCCTGTTGTGTTGGGTGCTTTGTGTTGTTTAATTAAGAATTTTTAGTTCTTATTGCCAGATTTTTGTTCTTTGGGTTTCCTGACTTGAGTCTTTTAGGGAATCCAAAGTCTCTCTTGCCAGTTGGCTACTAGGCGTTTACAATTTCCACATTATATAGTCAGTGAGTTTTAGCTCGTAAGAATCTGACAGTTGGGTTTCAAAAGAACACAGACAGAGTTTTCAACTAAGCTCGAGCCCAGCGTTCCATGCCTGGCATAGAATTTTAACCCTTCACTCTCTGGGGCAGTTCAAGAGCTGGCGCTAACTGCAACTTGTCAGAATACAGCAAGACTCCATTACAACAAATACAATTAGTAAGGTGAGTAATTTTTTTTTTTTTGTAGAACAAGAAATGGGAAGGGGACTCAAAGTCTGGGAGGAGACATATTGGAAGACCTGTCTGGGGAGATGTCAGGCTCTACTGGCTCATCTAGGCCTTCATCTTCCTCTTCTTCATAATCTTCTTCTCCTTCCCAATCACCCTCATAGAATGCTTCAGGTTCAATTTCAGAAGCAACAATGTCTGACCGAACCTATCGTCTTTGAACCAGTGTCGGTTCGGTTGAAACCAGGAAAAGCGACTGAACAAAAGTAATCGTTTTTGCAATCTCTTCAGCTGTTGGAACATAGGGACCGGGATCCAAGCTGGCTGACTTGCATTTTCTTTTTGACTGAACCGACTCCGCAGAGTCGTCTCTCCTTTTGCCCAAGGAGGTATCGCCCAGGTCAGTGGGCACCCCCTCAGGTTCAGTCAGAACCGAACCGGGCTGGCCATCCAGATCGGCGCACTTCTCGGCCCCTCTTTCCTTCAGCCTACTCAAACGTTTTTCCAGAGTGGCTTTGGAAAGTTTTTACATATTTGGCAGTCTTGCTTGAGGTGGTCAAACCCCAGGCAATAAATACAGATGAGGTGGGGATCAGCCTTAGCAAAGGCCTCCCCACACTCGGTGCAGTGCTGAAACCCAGTGGGACAAGTTTTCTTTTTTGGTTTCCCAGACATGCCGGATACAAAAAAAGTTACCTTTAACAGTGGTTAAGCCAGGCAACTGTACACTTATCGGTTCCAACCGTGTCACGGGTCGGTTAAAAAAACCAACACACAGAAACTGTCTTTTTTTTTTTTTTTTTTTTTTTAAGAACCGATAAGTACCAGAAACCACACAATAATACAGAAGAAATAAAGAAATAACAGTAAAAAATTTATTTTGGTTCCCAACCAGACGGACCGGGAGAAAGCTGAACAAAAAAACAATTTATATCAAATAAAACTCTACCTACTACTACACTTATTGTACCGTAGACAGAGATCTGAATACCGTAACAAAACAAGAACAAGCAGTTTAAAACCGACCGAATTTACTTAACAGAACCGAAGCGAAGGAGGTATTTTCTGGAGCGACTTCACAGTCAGGCGGAGTAAAGAATCTGACAGTTACACTGAGGAGTACCAGGGAGAGAGGTTGGAAAACCGAGCTCGAGCTCAACGTTCTATGCCCTGGCATAGAGTTAACTCTTTCCTCTTCGGAGCAGTTCAAATGCTGGGGCTAACTGCATATAGTCAGAATACAACAAGACTTCATGTTGTTTGAAGCAGATATTGCACATCCATCTCCACTGGAAATGATTTTAAAGACCCACATTCAGATAGGACATATACTATTAAGGATTTGATTACATGTGATGATACAAGTGGTGTCATTTACATGGCCACTTGTACTTGTAGGTCTTTTTACATAGGGAAGAAAAAGAGGCAGCTAAATGTGCCTGTGGGTGAACATGATGTTCTATTAAAAATAATGATTTAACATATGCCACAGTAGTACATGTTCACCAAGCTGGAAACAGGAACTCACATTCCTTATCTTTTAGAGGGACTGAAAGAGTTTTTCAGAAACCAAGAGGGGACGACTATGATAAATGGATTTTGGAATGGGAGGGTTTTTGGATTTTTTATCTGGGGGCATGCAATGCATGCCCCAGGTTTGAATGACAGCTTTTGATTTAACACCTTACTTAAAATACAGGAAATGAAATATTGATATAAGGAGTTTTAAAATGATGTTTATAGATAAATAACTAATTAAATTGAAAATGAATTATAAACTGGTATTTTTGTTTTCATTTCCACAATGGATTTTGTTTATAAACTACGTGAGTAAGGATCTGTTTTCCCTAATGTCTCCCCAATGTGACTCCTCACCTTTGGACAATATTTTTTCTCCATTATGTGTTTTCTCCATGGGACTTAATAAGATGTAGTGATTCTGAATTCTGTCTGCATCTTTTTCTCTTTTTTGCACACACCATATATATTTTTTGTAACATTTTAACAGCTTTGGGTATGTGGTGTTCACTGTTCTATGGCACTGTCACTTTAAATGTTAACTTTGCTCATTATAAATGGTTGTCGTGGACTAGTGACATCATCAGGCAGGATGTATAAAGTGTGTGCCTGTTTTATGTTGTACAGACCCTTTGAAAAACGATTAATTTCCAAAATACATCAGGGGACACCGAGTTTTACTGGCACAAAGCAGCTGAATAAATTATTTGCACTTTTTGGACATAGTCCGTCTCCGAGCAGTCCTTGAGAGTGGATGGTGAGTGCCAGATTTCATTTTACACGTGCTTCATTTGTATTCGGGCACCCGACCCCAGGGTGGCGGCTTTAGCTGTGAAACAATTCTTTGCCGTACTTGCAGCAAACACAATGCAATTTGCCAAGCATTTGGATAAACATTGTTTAGAAACTGAAACGCCCTCTCTACCTGGGGCGAAGGAGACAAATAACTGCTTCAACTTTCTACATTCCTTGGTGTAAAGCAGGTACTACTTCAAAGCTCTGCAGACATCTGATGTATGCAACAGTGTTTCTCCTGTATTGTCATGCTCAGGAAAATAAACAGGAAGGTGAACAGATTGGTTGAGAGTAAACTCTGAGACCACCTTAGGAAGAAACTTAGGATTTGAGCACAAAGACACCCTGTTTTTGTGAAAAATCAAATAAGGCTCCTTGCATTAGAGGGCCTGAAGCTCCGAAATTCTTAGAGCAGAAGTAATGGCAACTAAAAACAAGGCTTTCCAAGAGAGAAAGTGAAGCTCGCATGTGGTGACTGGCTCAAAAGGAGACAGGGCAAATTTATCTAAAACAAAATTCAAATCCCCAGCTGGGATGGGAGAACAGATTGGGGGTTTCAGATGCAGGATGCCCCTTAAAAAGGTACGGGAGACATCCAGCTGAGCAATCGTGTGTTCACCCACAGGCTCATGAAAGGCAGAAACAGCCAACAGGTGCACCTTGAGGAAGGAGTACTGGAGACCTGAGTCAGACAGACAGATCAGGTAATCTAGGATTTGGCTCACTGTACAGGTGAAAGGGTCCAGATGGCAAACCGCTTCCACTTCATGGTACACATGGATCGAGTGGAAGGCTTCAGAGTGGCCACCAGGATGTCCGCTACCCTATTGGAGACCCCAAACCTGGCAATGGCTACGTCCTCAGAAACCAAGCATGCAGATGGAGGGACCAGAGGTTGGGATGGACCAGGGTCCCCTGAGCTTGAGACAGCAGATTCCTACAGAGGGGAAGAGGGACCAGAGGTTTGGCCGCCAGCTGCTGAATTAATGGAAACCATATCTGCCAAGGCCAGAATGGAGCAATCAGGTTCATGCTGGCCCCCTCCATCTGCAGTCTGATTAACACCCTCTGAAGCAGAGGAAATGGGGTAAGACGTAGAGGAACCTCCCGCTCCAGGAGAGGGACAACACATCTTGCCAGGAAACTCCAGGCCCTGGATCTGGCAAGCAAAATTTGGGTAGTCTTGCGTTCAGTGGGGATGCAAAAGTCCAACTCCAGATGACCCCATCTGTCGAACAGATCTTCTTCGACGGACGAGAGAAGCTCCCACTCGTGCATGCTAGACAGAGTCCGGCTGAGGCTGTCTGCCAGAGTGTTTAGCACACCTGGGACGTTGACCGCCAAGACCGTGATCTAATGCCAAGTACCACACTCTCATGGCCTCCCTGCATAGGCGGTACGAATGGGTCCTTCTCTTGTTTGTTGCTGAAGTACACCACATAGATTGCCTGACTGCACCAACAGCTGACCCGGAGCAAGGTGGCTCTGAAAGGCCTGCATGGCGTAGAGCACCGCCCTCATCGCCAGGACACTGATATGCAGGGAGGTTTCTATCTGGGACCAAGAGACCTGGGTTTGGAAGGGTCCCAGGTGCGCTCTCCAGCCCAGACTGGAGGCATCCATGGTGAGGATCTGCTGAGGAGTGTAGATTTGAAATGAGATGCCTTGCAGCAGATTCAAGGAGTCCATCCACCACTGCAGCACCTTACAGACTGGGGAAGAGACCAGGACTGGGTGATCTAACTCGTCCAAGTGCTGGTCCCACTATACCCTGAGGGTCTACTGGAGTATGTGAACATGAAGCCCGGCCAGTGGGATAGTGGGTATGGCAGACGACATCAGACCCAGCATTCTTAGGTACACCCTGGCAGGAACATAACAGCTTTGAGCAACTTCCTGGGCTTGGGCTATAAGACAATCGAGCAGGAAGGTCTTCCCCGGCACCAAGCCCAGAACTGGCTCAATATACTACAGCCTTTGGGACAGCACCAGGACTGACTTGGGCATGCCGACAGTAATGCTCAGGGAGAGAAAAACCTGGAGAGTACTCTCCAGAGTCAGCAGGAGCTGTTCCCTGGATGGGGCCTTCACAAGCCACTCATCCAGATAAGAGAAGACGTACAATCCCTCCATTCTGAGAGCTGCTGCTAAGCACTTAGTAAAGATCTGAGGCACAGAGGACAAGCCAAAGGGCATCATTTTCAATTGATAATTCTCACCCTGAAATGCAAGGCGAAGAAACCTCCTGTGAGGAGGAGAGCCCAATATGTGCAGGAAAGCATCCTGCATGTCCAGCGAACATAATAACTAGTCGCCTGTCTTGAGGAGAGACATCAGGCCTGACAAAGTTACCATACAGAACATTTTGTACTTAACATACAGATTGAGGTCCTTTAGATCCAGAATGGGCCTCTAATATCTGGTCAGAAAAGGCAGTCTTTCAATCAACAGAGAGAAGTGGACCTTGCTTTACTTTTGTTACAACTGTTAAGATTTTCAGTGCAGGAAGAGTTTAAATCCACAGGGGCTGAATACTGTTTTCTGTGTCTGCCCTTCTGCACAGCTGATGTGTTTTGGGGCTGACTGCTTTCAGAGCACAAGTCACCAGGCTGTTGTGGGGCTGGGGAGGTTTACCTGTGTCTGACTTGGATGTTTGGATTTTTCTCTGTTTGATTAGCAGGGTTTTCTCAGTCATATTGTCGTGTAGGGCATCTTGCTGATTGGAAGCCACTCATCGCAGTGGTAGGTCAGAGCTTTTAGCTGATTGTTTCGTGAGGGCAGAGTTTAGCCCAAACCCTTCCCACCCCTCCACCCCACCCACCCCTGGAAATAGTTCCTTTATACCTGGGGGTCTGATAAATTTCCTCAAGAAGACAAGGTGCATATCACTGTCATATCCTCTCTAGTACACTGCACTGACAATATAAGCATAACCATTATATAAATACATATATTTCTATATAACAAACCAATCACACACACACACACAAAAAACTAAACAAGATAGACAGTTATGTGGGGAGTAGTGCAATGTAATGGCTGTGGGGCAGCAGTCTTCCAGAAGTCTTTCAGGAGGCTGAGATGCTGCCCTGTTTGCAGACAACTATCTGCCCTGAGGGAGGAAGTTGCCAGTCTTCAGGCCGCACCGGACAGTAGTAAGGGAACCTCCCCCATCCAGGGAGCACCAGAGCTACCACCACTACCTCAGAGGTTGCAAAGAAAGCACAGCAGTTGGACCACAGTGAGCTCAGGGAGGGTAAGGGTGGTGGAACAGAGGCACACCCCCAGTCAGTTGTTCCACTCCACAATCCATACACTATTCTGAGGGAGCATAGTTCCCCTATGGATGCACCCACAGAGGAGACTAAGGAGGGTGCAGACAACTGTCACAAGGGAGGCCCTCAGGAAGGAGGCAGAGGGCACCACAGGGAAAGGAAGCAGCTCCTGGTGGGGACTCACTATTAGGGGGGACAGAACTGGGGGAGCAGGGAAAACTGAAGTAAGGTGCCTGCCTGCTGCCATGGCTTGGAGGGACAGGAAGTGCATCCTTAGGATCACGAGAACAGTTGCACGGGAGTCTGAGCTGGACGTCATTGTCCACCTAGGGACAAATGACTTGGCTCATCATGAGATTAGAGCAGTGCAGAAGGACTTTGTAGAGTTGGGGAGGGGCCTAAGACAAGTAGCACAAACAGTATCCTTCTCAGAGGTGCGGCCTGTCAGTGGCATGGGTGAGGCGAGGGTACTTTGCACCATGCAGTTTAACGAATGGTTGAAAAAATGGTGTGTAGCACAGGGGTTTGGCTTCATTGGGGACTGCGGTTCCACCTGGAGGGACACCAGCCTATACTGGCAGAATGGTCTGCATCTGTCCAGGAAGGGAACAAGTCTTTTGGGCAATCGGTTTAAATGCTTCATTGGCAAGCTTTTAAACTAGTCAAGCGGGAGGCACTGATAAGCAGCAGGAAAATCCCAGCCTCCCCCTACAAAACAGGGTACTAAATGAGAAAAAGACAAAGGTAGAAAGGTCAGTGGGGGATGCTGCTACAGAAGGTAAAGCCATCAAAAAATGGAGAGCAATGAGTACCAATGCCCGTAGTCTGGGTAGCAAGCTTCCTGAATTAGTGGCCTTGATGGAGGAGGAATATCTGGATATCATGGCAGTCACAGAAACATGGTACACACAGAACCATGACTGGGACGTAAACATACCAGGATACACTATCTACAGGAGGGACAGGGAGGGTAAAAGAGGAGGAGGAGTAGCTCTCTACATAAGAGAAGGAATCAAACCAACAGAACAAAAGGGTAAACAGGGAGGAAAAGAAGCACTGTGGGTCAATTTAGAGGCAGGCAATTGCACCAAAATCTGCACAGGGGTTGTATACAGACCCCCCTCTCAGGGGGAGGAAATGGACAAGGAAATGATAGAAAGTATACTTAGAATGGCAGATAAAGGGGAGATATTGCTGATGGGTGATCTGAATATGCCAGATGTTAACTGGAGTGCAGTTGTAGCAGCCACTTCTAAGAGTGGGGTTATTCCAGATGCCCTACAGGGGGCATGCCTTAGACAACTAGTATTGGAACCCACTCGAGAGGAGCAATCTTAGACCTGGTCCTCTCAAATGGAGATGGAGAGGATCACAGATGTGAAGTAGGTAGCCATCTGGGAACTAGCGACCATCGAACAGTATGGTTCACAATAAACACAGCAATAGAGTCAAAGCCATACAAAGGCAAAGTACTGGACTTCAGGAGGCTGACTTTGCCAAAATGGGTGAGTGCCTAAGGAATGCACTAGCAAATGGGCAGGAAGGAGGATGGAAGAACAATGGGGAATAATCAAAACTGCCATCACAGAGGTAACAAGCCTTTGTGTGAAGCAAATAAAACAAAACGATGTAAGAAACCACTATGGTTCTCAAAGGAGGGGGCAGTGAAGGTTCAAGAGAAAAAGAAAGCATTCAGAAAGTACAAGGAATCACAGAAGGAGCAGGACATACAATTGTATCAGTTAAAGCAAAAGGAAGCAGGAAAGGCAGTCAAAACAGCAAAGGACCGAACTGAGGAAAAGATAGCCAACTCAGTTAAGAGGGGGGATAAAACCTTTTTTAGGTACATCAGGGGCGAAGGAAGACTAAGGGAGGGATAGTGAGGCTTAATAAAGAGAAGGGGGGTGGGAAGAGGGTGATGGTGAAAAGGCAGAGATACTAAACAAATATTTTTGCTCAGTATTTACAAATGAAGAGGAGGAGGTACCTAAAACAAACAGTAGAAACACTCTGGATACAGAAGTTGATACCAGCCCATTTACAGAAGAAAGGGTTCTGAAAGAACTCTTAAAACTGAAGGTGGACAAAGCAATGGGACCTGATGGGATTCATCCCAGAATTCTAAAAGAACTAAGGGTAGAAAGTACAGTTACGTAAGAACTTACCGTAACAGTAGATCTTCGAGAACAGCTCTTGCAGCAGGTTACACCATTAGGACTGAAGCCGGCAGGCATCAGGACCCCACGGAAAAATTCTAGCTAGCTATCTTCAGCGGGGTCGGCCTCAGACATCGGTCCCGCCTCCGACGTCAGGCATGGTACATAAGGGGGCGGTCCCGCCAGATTCCCCAGTTCTCCCGCCGGAGACTTCCGGCGGCAGGCTGACATTGAAATGGGAGACTGAGGATCCATCGTCAGAAGACAAACGGGAAAATTCCCTGTTAACAAAGGCTAAAGCCGTGCCTCCTCTAAGGGGGAAGGTGGGCGGGAAGGTACCTGCTGCAGAGCTGTTCTCGAAGATCTACTGTTACGGTGGTTCTTACGTGAACTATACTATCTTACTTGAGACACAGCTCTTGCAAGCAGAGTTACCCATTAGGACTGATTCCCAAGCAATAGTGCTTGCAAACACTCTGGGAGGAGGAAATAAGAAAGAATGTTCCAGGTCCTGAAACTAGGACGGAGACCCTGTAGCACTGCCAGGCGAAGCCTGCTCTTAGCTGTGACGATGTCCAGGCTATAATGCCTGATAAAGGTATGAACAGAGCTCAAGTGGCTGCAGCACAAATGGCAGAGGTGGAGATGTTTGAGTGCTGCAAAGGATGTGGCACACCCTAGTGGAATGGCCCCGGACTGCTCCTGGGAGGGCTTTCGTTTGATATCATAACAGTAAGAGATGCACTGGACAAGCCAGCGAGACAGGGACTGTTTGGATACTGGTTGGCCCCTCATCCTTTCGGTAAAGGAGACGAAAAGTTGCTCTGAAGTACGAAGCTGCTTAGTTCTGCTCAGGTAGTACCTTAAGCTACAGTGAACATCCAGGGTGTGAAGCAGCGCCTCTCCTCTGTTAGAGTAACTAGGGAAGTAGACCGGCAGGTCGATATCCTGATTGAGAGTGAGTGTGGAAACCACCTTAGGCAAGAATTTAGGATTCGTCCTCAGGGATACTCTGTCCCGGTGGAAAATTAAATAATGCTCTTTGTACATGAGAGCCTGAAGCTCTAAAACTCTTCTCGCTGACGTAACAGTAACCAAAAATAACGTTTTCCATGACAGAAAACACAGCTCGCAATCCGCAGCAGGTTCAAAGGTGGGGGGGGGGGAGTGTGAGTTGCTCCAGGACAAAGAGCAAGTCCCAAGGAGGCACTGGGTCCTTAATGGGCGGCCTAAAGTGTAACACCCCTCTTTAGAATTCTCGACAGGCATCTAATTGTGCCACTGTGCGCTGTCCCACTGGGAGGTGATAAGCTAAAATGGCACAGAGGTGCACTTTAATAGAGGAGTAGGAGAGACCCGAACGGAAAAGGGAGAGCAGGTACTCTAACACCGCTTTCACGGACAACCTAAGGGGAAAGGCCGTGGCAGCCATGCACCATAGACAAAAACGGCGCCATTTCATGGCATACGTCGCATGCGTTGCCGGCTTTCTGGCTGCAGAAAGGGCTTCCGCAACCTCTTGCGAGACCCCGTGACGCAAGATGGCTATGTCTCTAGGAGCCATGCATGCAGGTTCAGTGAGCGTAAGTCCGGGTGGACCAGTGAACCCTTCTCCTGAGACAAGAGGTGGGAGCTGAATGGCAACGGGAGCGGAGGTTCCTGGGACAGCTGAACTATTTATTTATTATTTATTTATTGAATTTTGATGACCGGGTAGGCCCGCTGGGCCCCGGAGGTCCCTTTTGCAGGGGCGACCCGGGTGAAACAACAACTTACAGGTAACAGATCAGTACAGTCAGGTGATTGTAAAGTTTTTAACAGTAAGAATACATGGGTTTACAGGCAGCAGGTAGTGGAAGACTAGCAGAGGGAACCAGATCTGCCTGGGCCAGAAAGGAGCCACCAGGATCATTGTTGCATGCTCCCTGCGCAGTTTGAGAAGAACTCTCTGGATCAACGGGAAGGGAGGGAAAGCGTAGAGGAATCTGTCCGCCCAGGAGAGAGACAACGCGTCTCGCCAGAAAACACCAGGCCCTGGATCTAGCGAGCAAAAATTGGGCAGTTTTCGTTGGACGGGGAGGCGAACAAGTCCAATTCTGGAGTTGCCCATCGAAGAAACAGATCCTCTGCTACCTCCTGGAGAAGTTCCCACTCGTGGACTCTGGCCTGGGAGCGACTCAGGCCATCTGCAATTGTGTTGTCCACCCCGGGAACATGTACTGTGATCAGGTTCGCGCCGTGTCGGATTACCCAATCCCACACCCTCATGGCCTCCCTGCAAAGGGGTTAAGAGTGTGCGCCTCCTTGTTTGTTGAGGTAATACATCACTGCCGTGTTGTCTGTCTGAAGCAGGAGAGTACTCGGCGGGATCTCTGACTGAAAAGCCTGCAGGGCATAAAGGACCGCCCTCATCTCTAGGACGTTGATATGGAGGTGGGCCTCCAGAGGGGTCCGCGTACCCTGGGACTTCACCCCATCTAGGTGTGCTCCCCACCCTAGACCTGAGGCGTCTGTGGTGAGGATTACCTCCGGGGACGGCGCTATGAATGGGACGCCCATAGAGAGTGTCCCTAGGTCTAGCCACCACTGCCAGTCTCGAATCATGGTATTCGTGATTCTGACCGATGCTGCATGTGGTCTTGCCTTTGGTCCCATTGCACCTTGAGCATCCACTGAGTTACCCATGTGGAGCCTTGCGAAGGGACAGTAGGAATGGCCGCAGCCATGTGTCCGGCAAGCGAAGGACCGACCTGGCTGGGGCGGTCTTGATCAGAAAAGCTCCCTTATGAGGGATCTGATGCGCTCCGCTCTGTCGTCTGGAAGAAATGCTCTCCCCTGAATGGTGTCCAGTACTGCGCGTATGAACTGCAGTTTCTGCGACGGTACCAGGAGGGACTTCTCGTGGTTGATTAGGATACTCAGAGATCGAAACAGGTCCTGGGTGCTCTGGATCGCACGTAACAATGCCTCTCTGGAGGCAGCCATGAGAAGCCAATCGTCCAGGTATGGGAACACATAATGGCCCTGTCTCCTTAGAGACGCTGCCACGACTGCCATGCATTTGGTAAAGACCCTGGGTGCCGATGACAGCCCGAATGGAAGGGCTCGGAACTGAAGATGATGGCCGAGAAACTAGAAGCGCAGGAACCTCTTGTGCGCTTGAGCTATAGGGATGTGCAGGTAAGCGTCCTGCATATCTAGAGACGCTAAAAAGCGCCTGCTTCAGCATGGGAATAAGACCCGGAAGAGTTACCATACGGAATCTTTTATAGGCGACCGACAAATTGAGGTCGCTGAGGTCCAGAATCGGACGGAGGTCCCCTGTCTTCTTTGGAACCAGGAAGAAGTGGGAATAGTATCCGTGTCCTCTCTGGTTCTCTGGGACATACTCTATCGCTCCCTTTTGTAGGAGCGCGAGCACTTCTTGTCTGATCAATGACTTGTGCTGACCCGGGTACCGGAAGAGCAACGGAGGCCTCGAGGGTGGCTTTTCCGCGAATTCTATAAAGTGGCCTCTTCCGACCAATCAGAACCCACCTGTCGGTGGTTATAGTCTGCCATCCCGGCAGGAAAGTCGCAATGCGACCCCCGACCATGACGTCCCGTTGATCCTGAAGGGCGGGGGCCGGGAAGGAGTCAGGCTGTGGCGGCTGAGGGTCCCGCTGGCTGGACCGGCTTAGGAGTGCGCTGGTTCCACCTGCGGGTTGTTTTCCCTGGGCTCTGCGAAAACCGGAGCCCCTCTGTTGTGGAACGGGGCAGGACTGTTGTCTCTGCGTCCGTCCATGAAATCGGCTTTGGTTCCTATGAAAGGAACTAAGCTTGGGTCGGTACATGGCCTGAACCGACCTCACCGCCTTCCCGGCCTCTTGGAGTTTGGTAATTATCTTCTCTGAGGGTTTACCAAACAAAACTTCTCCCTCGAATGGGGCGTCCATGATGTTTTTCTGGACGTCCGGGGTAAAACCGGAGACACGGAGCCAAGAGTGCCTCCAGAGGCATACGCCTGAAGCTGCTGCTCGGGCCGAGGAGTCCGCGGAGTCGTACGCGGCTCGTAGCACCTGGGTTCCCACGTCCGAACCTGTACGGAGGAGCTGCAACATCTCCTCCTTCTGCTCACCTTCCGGCAATTTCTCAGCTGCATCCAGACCCTGCTCCCACAGGGCATTTTGGAACTGCACCATGTGGGTCAAATAATTCAGGGATCTGATGGCGCAGGTAGCCGAAGCATACGTGCGCCTACCCATGGAGTCCAGCTGCTTGGACTCTGGGTCCGGTGGCAGGGTGCTCAGATGTTGCGGTCTCTGGGACCGGTCATGAGAGGCTGTTATGACCAGAGAGTCGGCCTGAGGATGCTGGGTCAAGTACTGGTCTTCTCTTGGAGCCTTGTACAAGCGGTCAGCTTTCTTCGGCATCGCCGGGAGCGAATGTGGACGCTTCCACGCTGCCTTGGTGACGTCCACGAAAGTGTCTACCAAGGGTGGCACTACCACAGGCTTGGGGTCCTTCTGCCGAAGATACTTTGCAAGGCGCAGCCTTTCAGGGTCTAACTCTTCCACATCCCATCCCATGTTCTCCTGGATGTGTCTCATGATATCCGAGAACGAAGGGTCATCCGGAGGAGACTCTGGCAGCTCACGTGGGTCCAGAGAAGGGATGGAGAGGGGAGATGGGGATCTGGATGTAGAAAACTCTGATCCCGTGTCCTCCGTCGAAGGCGAACGGCGGCGTCTTCTGGGTCTCTTGGGACTGGGGTGACCTAGAAGAGGATCTGGACGGAGGTCTCCTTTTATCGAGTCTCCCCCTTGGAGGGGTCCTGGGTTCCCGGGAAGGAGGTAACCGGCCTGCAGACCCAGACGGAGACGGGGGCGCAGGAACCGGAGGAGCAACCGGTGGAGGAGGAGGAGGAGGAGGAAGAGGAGGTGGAGTGGGGACCATGTCCTTTTTGATGGTATCCCACCAGTAAGTGAAAAGCTCCTTCACCTCTGAAAAAGAAAGGCCCGACGACGGCCCGGGCGCCGGTGGTGGTCGTCGGGTCTCGGCGTCGGCTCCACAGGGGGCTCGGGTTGTGGTGAGGGTTCCCTGGGAGTCTCAACAGGACCGGGGTCGCCCGTCTGGTCTTCGGGCTGAGTTAACTCCTCCTCAGTGATGGTCTCCTGACCGATGTCGGTCGGAGGCATCAGGGTCCTCTTCTCAATTGGAGCAGGCGCCAGTCCCCCTACCGGCGTCCGGTGATGAGTTGGCCTGGCCGGCGACGGTCTTCTGACAGACGACGGCTCTGGGGACCTGTGGTGAGAGGCAGACGTCGGACGAACCGGCGTCGGGTCCTTCGGCCTCTTAAGTGAGGTGAGCTCCTTGGTTTTCCGGTGAAGAGGAGGAGGCAAGGAAGCAGACCTGACATCGGGTTCAGAATGGCGGGAACCCGACTTGTGGTGATGGTGGTGATCCCCCGACTTGGCCAGGGCCTTGGAGGACGAGGAAGGCCTGGGAGTCTTGGCCTGAGAAGAGGAAGAAGATTTTCTCACCGCAGCGGGGGGAGGCTGAGAGCTGGCCCGGGAAGGAGAGCAGTCGGACCTGGAGCCAGAGCTGCGCGAGTCGGAGGCCCTAGACGGGGACCTGGAAGGGGCCTTCTCCCTGTGCTTCTCAGCATGCTTGCGGGCCTTCTGCGAAGAATCCCCCTTGGAAGCCATGGTCTTGAGTTGCTCCTCTAGCAGGAATGCCTGTAGGGCCTTCTGGCAACGGATCCAGGTTCTGCTGTTGAAACCCTGGCAAAAGGAGCAGGACCAGGTGTCGTGGTCTGGGCCTAGGCACCGGACACAGGCCGAGTGCGGATCCTTGAATGGGATCTGCTTCCCACAGGCACACTTCGAGGAGGACCGAGGTCGGGAGGACATCAGAAAAAACTGAACTCGGAGAACAAATTTCCCGTAAGAAAACACTCTACCACGCGTTGCATGCTAGAAACCGAACTGAAGGGTCGAGACATGCAAATCGACGCGAGGAAAGAACTGGGGAATCTGCCGGGACCGCCCCCTTATGTACTACGCCTGACATCGGAGGCGGGACTGATGTCGGGGGCGGTCCCCGCTGAAGATAGCTAGCTAGAATTTTTCTGTGGGGTCCTGATGCCTGCCGGCTTCAGTCCTAATGGTGTAACCTGCTGCAAGAGCTGTGTCTCGAAGTAAGATCTAGTGATACCACTGACTACCCTCTTTAACAAATCATGGGAGGATGGGGTGGTACCTGAGGACTGGAGGAGGGCAGATGTGATTCCCCTTCGCAAAAGTGGGAGCAGGGCACAAGCAGGAAACTACAGACCTGTTAGTTTAACCTCAGTGATAGGGAAAATGATGGAATCACTTCTGAAGGAAAGAACTGTCCAGTACCTAGAGGCCAGAGGGGCACAGGACCCAAGGCAGCATGGATTCACAGCGGGAAGGTCATGCCAGACGAATCTAACAGATTTCTTTGACTGGGTGACCAAAGTAGTAGATCAGGGAGGGCTGTGGACATGGCCTACCTAGACTTTAGCAAGGCATTTGACTCAGTCCCACACAAAGATTAATATACAAGTTAGCCAGCCTGGGAGTGGGTCCCAAGATGATAGCCTGGGTAAAGAATTGGCTGAAGAATAGGACACAAGGGTAATAGTAAATGGAGTCCACTCTGAAGAAGGGGGTTACTAGTGGGGTGCAGGGTTCAGTATTAGGACCGGTCCTCTTCAATGTCTTTATAAGCAACTATTGCAGAGGACTGGAAGGAAAAGTATGTCTCTGCAGATGACACAAAGATCTGCAACAGAGTTGATGCACAAGGTGGGGTGGAAAGGATGAGAAGGGACTTGCAAGGTTAAAGGAATGGTCAAATGTATGGCAGCTTAGATTTAATGCTAAGAAGTGCAAGGTAATGCACCTGGGAAACAAAACCCAGGGAAGAGTACACAATGGGGTGAGATAGTAACAAAATGGAAAGGACCTGGGGGTAGTCATATCAGATGACTTAAAGGTGGGCAAGCAATGTGAGAGGGCAGTAAGGAGGGTTGGGGGAATACTGAGATGCACAGGAGAGGCATCACCAGTAGAAAACAGAAAGTTGTTATCCCTCTGTACAGACAGCTGGTGAGACTCCATCTGGAGTACTGTGTGCAGTTCTGGAGACCCAGTCTCCACAAGGACATAGACAAGATGGAAGCTGTCCAGAGGAGGGCAAATAAAATGGT
Source organism: Neoceratodus forsteri (assembly GCA_016271365.2). Taxonomy (NCBI): domain Eukaryota; kingdom Metazoa; phylum Chordata; order Ceratodontiformes; family Ceratodontidae; genus Neoceratodus; species Neoceratodus forsteri. The sequence goes on from CM028129.1 coordinate 693,333,016, forward strand.
GCAGGGTCTGCACCAGAAGACATATGAAGAGAGACTAAAGGAGCTTAATATGTATAGCCTCGAGGAAAGGAGGGAGGATGGGACATGATAGAAACTTTCAAGTACCTCAAGGGAATCAACAATGTCCAAGAGGGTAGCATCTTTCAAAAAAAAGAGATGTGCAAGAACAAGAGGGCACAATTTGAAGATGGGGGGGGGTCCCGGATAACAAACCAGGTTGCAGAACAGAACCCTGGGGATGCGAAACTTGGAAGAGCCTGGAAGGGGATCCTCCCCGTGACGTACCTGGGGCTGCAAGGATCCAGAAAGGCAGCCCGCAGCAATGCCACCGGAGGGGTCCCTCGAGCCTAAGAGGGAGAGGCAGGGCTCGGCACTACGGCTCCTACCTAAACCCCGAGGGGCAGCAGGTGAAACTCAATGTGCCTCACCCTGGCCTCTCAACCCCTCGGACTCAGCGAGGATGCCCTCCTCCTCGACGCCAGCGACTGAGCCCGTCGATCCTGGGATCTCTGAGGGGGAGCCCCCAGAAGACAAGGCCCCTAGTTTACCCTGAGAGGGCGCAGCAGCAGTGGAGACGGCAGCTGCTACAACCCCTTCTGGGTGAACAGACCCCTCCCCAATCCCCACACCATCCCCTCCCAATGACCCCAGGCCACCCCCAGCCTGGGAGTCCTCAGAAGAAGACTGCTGTGGAGACTGAGGAATGGGCATGCTGGGCCGCTTGACACCCTGTCCCACAGAAGACTACGATCCCGAGGAATCGGGGAACCAGGACGGGTCCACATCTGAGTCATATGCTTCCGAGGAAGAGGTGACTAGAAGGACCTCAATACTGGCTACCCCAGGAGTCCCCTGAGAAACGGCACCACGAACGATGCCAATGCCAGTGCCACTCACGGCACCCTTCGGCATCAACGCACTGGAGACAACGCCAGAACCCGGTCCCGACTTGCCTGTGGCTCCAGATGAGTCCTCGGCACTGCACTCGGCACCAGGACCCGACACGGCACCGCCAGCAGAGTAAACTGGGCCGACAGCCAACATGGCGCCACCCCAATCACTGGCAACACGGGCGACGCCGGGATCTGAGATGGCACCAGAAAGTAGTGTTGAGGGTCCACAAATGCCGGGCCTGGCAGCCGTGGGCCACGACACTGGTGGAGCCTGCACCTCCGAAGAGGTTAATGCTGAGGCGGTGTCCCCACTGCAGCCCCGGAAGGGGCCACGCCGTTCCCCCAAAACCGCAAAAGAGGCCTCCTCCTCGGCAAGACTAGAAGATGAGGAGACCTCCTCTTCTCCATACCACATAGGCCTGGGAGGGGACCCGGAGGAAGGGCCTAAAGACCTGGCCTGGGAGGCCCAAGAGCGACGCTGTCCTCCAAAAGTCGGCGGGGCCTTGCCGATTTTGAACACGCAGACTTCAAGAACACGGCGGTCCATCAAGAAACAGTCATCGCATCTGTCCATGTCATGGTTAGGTCCCAGGCACCAAAGGCAGACATCATGCCGGTCTGTCACGGAAAAATGTCGGCCACAGGAGCACGGACGCATGGGGGCATGGCCCACTTTCGACTTTCGCTTAGCTCACGAACCGGACATGATGTGAAAAGAACCTAAACACAGCAAAGCTCCCGTGCCGATGAAAAGAATGGAACGGACATACCGGAGTCAACGGTGTTGGAAAAACAAACTGAGTGAAGGAGCTTCACACGCATGGCAGGTCTATGTTGCAGTACCAAAACTCTCACATGCGCAGCAGGTGCAGACTCGACAGTAGCGAAACAGAACTGGGATGGAGGAGGAGGAGTCTGCAGGCGCTAAAACCCGCCTCTCAGCGAACATCTCAGTCGTCTCACTCTCGGGGCGGCCCGACTCCCTCTGGGGGGAAAACTCCCGTGGCGGGGCGCCTAAGGCTTACACCCAAGCAGTAATGAATGGTGAAGACTGCCAAGGGAAGATCTGCATGCAGTACTACAGATGGGGTCTCAACAGCTGTCTGTACAGAGGGATAACAACTTCCTGTTTCTACTGGTAATGCCTCTCCCTATGCATCCCAGTCGCCCCCCCCAGCACTCCTTACTGCCCTCTCACATTGCTTGCCCACCTTTAGGTCATCTGATATGACTACCCCAGGTCCCTTTCCATTTTTGTTGGTGTTAGTATCTCAGCCCCATTGTGTACTCTTCCCCTGGGTATTTGTTTCCCAGGTACAATACCTTGCACTTCTTAGCACTGAATCTAAGCTGCCATACATTTGACTATTCCTCCAATCTTGCCAAGTCCCTTCTCATCCTTTCCACCCCACCTTGTGTATCAACTCTGTTGCAGATCTTTGTGTCGTCAGCAAAGAGACATACTTTTCCTTCTAGTCCCTCTGCAATGTCGCTTATAAAGACATTGAAGAGGACCGGTCCTAGTACTGAACCCTGTGGTACCCACTAGTAAAGTACAGTTACGTAAGAACTTACCGTAACAGTAGATCTTCGAGAACAGCTCTTGCAGCAGGTTACACCATTAGGACTGAAGCCTTCGGGCGCCAGGACCCCACGGAAATTTTCTAGCTAGCAGTCTTCAGCGGGACTGCCTCACGCCGGTCCTGCCCCCGACGTCCAGGCGTAGTACATAAGGAGTGTCCCCAATCCTCAGTTCTCCCGCCGGAGACTCCCGGCAGCTGGATGACATCAGAAGAGGAGACCGAGGATCCGCCACCAGATGGCAAAGACTAGTAATAGGAATGACCCTTACCCTAGGATGACTGCTTGACTACGACCTACCTCCAAAAAGGGGGATGGTGGGCGGGAAGGTACCTGCTGCAAGAGCTGTTCTCGAAGATCTACTGATACGGTAAGTTCTTACGTAACTGTACTATCTTACTTTGAGATACAGCTCTTGCAGCAGGTTACACCATTAGGACTGATTTCCAAGCAGTAATGGCAATCTTACGCCACCGGAAGGAGGAAAGTAGAAGTCTCCATACAACTTGAGCCTAGGACAGAAGTCCCTGAAGGACGGCTAGGCTGAACCCTGCTCTTCGCCTCGATGCAATGTCCAGGCTGTAATGCCTGATAAAGGTATGCACAGAGCTCCAAGTGGCTGCAGTGCAGATAGCTGAGGTGGAGACGTTCTTTAACACCACAAAAGAAGTGGTCACCCCTCTCGTGGAATGACCCTTGACCGCGCCCGGTAAGGGTTTGTTGCGCTTGTCATAACAGAAAGTGATGCACTGGATGAGCCACCTCGAGAGCGACTGTTTGGAGACAGGAGTTCCTTTCATTCTAACGGCAAAGGAGACAAACAGTTGATCTGCCTTTCGAAACTGCTTGGTTCTGGTCAGATAATATCTGAAGCACGATGCATGTCGAGGGTGTGCAGAAGGGCTTCTCCTCGGTTGATGTACCTTGGGAAATACACTGGTAAGTCAATATCCTGATTAAGGGTGAATGCTGAAACCACCTTAGGCAGAAACTTTGGATTTGTCCTCAGGGATACCCTGTCCTGATGGAAAACTAAATAAGACTCTTTACACATAAGTGCGTGCAATTCGGAGATCCTTCTTGCCGAAGTAACCGCAACTAAAAATAACGTTTTCCACGACAGAAAACGTAGCTCGCAATCCGTGGCAGGTTCTAAAGGTGGCAGCGTAAGCTGCTCCAGAACGAAAGGCAAGTCCCAAGGAGGAATCAGATCCTTAATGGGCGGCCTAAGGTGGAGGACTCCCCTTAAAAAGGCACAAGTAGTGTCCAATTGGGCCACCATCCAATGGCCTATGGGGGCATGATAAGCCGAAATTGCACAAAGGTGCACCTTAATTGAGGAGTAAGCCAATCCTGAATGAAAAAGGGAAAGCAGGTAATCCAAAACCAGCTTTTCAGGACATTCTAACGGCGAAAAACCGCGCTCTTGAGCCCACAAGCAAAATCTGCGCCATTTCATGGCGTACGTTGCATGGGTTGCCGGCCTTCTGGCGGCAGAAAGTACATCTGCCACTTCTTGCGAGACCCCGTATCGCAAAATGGTTATGTCTCTAGGAGCCAAGCGTGCAGGTTCAAGGAGCATAAGTCTAGATGGACTAATGAACCCTCCTCCTGAGACAGCAGATGGGAGCTGATTGGCAAAGGAAGTGGAGGTTCCCGGGATACCTGACGCAGAAGAGGGAACCAAATTTGTCTGGGCCAGAAAGGCGCTATCAAATGAGGCCGCTTGCTCCCCTTGGAGTTTTAAGAGAACTCTCTGGATCAATGGAAAGGAGGGAAGGCATAGAGAATCTGCCCGCCCAGGAGAGGGACAACGCGTCTCGCCAGAAAACACCAGGCCCTGGATCTAGCGAGCAAAAATTGGGCAGTTTTCATTTGGATGGGGACGCTAAAGGTCTAACTCTGGAGTGCCCCATCTGTGAAACAGATCCTCTGCCACCTCCTGTAGAAGTTCCCACTCGTGGACTCTGGCCTGGGAGCGACTCAGACTGTCTGCGACGGTATTGTCCACTCCTGGGACGTGTACTGCAATTAGGTTTGTCCCGTGCTGCACTACCCACTCCCACACTCTCATGGCTTCCCTGCAAAGTGGGTAGAAGGGAGTGCCTCCTTGTTTGTTGAGATAATACATCACCGCAGTATTGTCTGTTTGCAACAGGAGAGTACCCGGTGGAATCTCCGACTTGAAGGCTTGCAGAGCGTAAAGAACCACCCTCATCTCCAAAACGTTGATGTGGAGATGAGATTCCTGTGCTGTCCATGTGCCCTGAGACCTCACCCCGTCTAGGTGTGCTCCCAACCCGAGACCTGAGGCGTCTGTGGAGAGAGTCACAGTCGGAGAAGGCGCTGTGAAGGGAACCCCCACGGAGAGATTCTCCGGATCTAGCCACCACTGCCAATCCCGAATCGCAGCATTCGTGATTCGAATTGGCTGCTGCAGATGGTCTTGCCTTTGGTCCCATTGCACCCTAACATCCACTGGGTTACCCGCATGTGGAGTCGTGCCATCGGGACTGTTGCAATGGCCACAGCCATATGTCCAAGCAGGCGAAGGACCAGTCTTCCCGGGACGGTCTTCCTCACCGACAGGTCCCTGATGAGGGATCTGATGTGTTCCGCTCTGTCTGAGGGAAGAAAGGCTTTCCCTCTGACGGTATCCAGAACTGCTCCTATAAACTGCAGTTTCTGGGATGGTACCAGGAGAGACTTCTCATAACTGATGAGGATACCCAGTGACTGGAAAAGGGACTGAGTGCGGTGAATGGTCGTCATCAGTGCCTCCTGGGAGGGAGCCATGAGAAGCCAATTGTCCAGGTAAGGGAACACGTAGTGGCCTTGTCTCCTCAGAGACGCCACTACGACCGCCATGCACTTCGTAAAAACGCGAGGTGCCGATGACAGTCCGAAGGGAAGAGCTCGGAACTGATAATGGCGGCTCTGGAACTCGAAGCCCAGGAACCTCCTGTGCACTTGAGCAATGGGAATAAGCAGGTAGGCATCCTGCATATCCAAAGACGCCAGAAACGCATCCCGTTTCAACATGGGAATTAGTCCCGGAAGGGTCACCATGCGGAGGCGTTTTTAAGCAATCAAAAGATTGAGGTCACTGAGGTCCAGAATTGGACGGAGGTCCCCTGTTTTCTTTGGAACCAGGAAGAAGTGAGAATAATACCCTAGCCCTCTCTGGTACTCTGGAACATGCTCTAATGCTTCCTTGCCCAGAAGCATGAGCACTTCCTGCTGTATGAGCAGGGCGTGCTGACCCGAGTAGCAGAAAAGCAGGGGAGGTCTTGTAGGTGGGCTGCCTACAAATTCTATATAGTGGCCTTTTTCGACCAATTGCAGCACCCACCTGTCGGTAGTGGACGCACACCCTGGCAGGTGACGTGGCGATGTGACCCCACCTTCATTTCCTGATCTTGAGGAGGGCCGGGGGCCGGGAAGGAGTCATGTTGTGGCAGCGTTTGCTCCCGCAGGCTGGACCAACTTTGCAGTTCATTGGCGTCTGCCTGGGGAGGACTTAGCCTGGACTTTCCGGGTAAAAGAGCCCCTCTGCTGTTGGCCGGAATGTGGTTGTTGTCTCTGTGTCCAGCTACGAAAGCGACTGGTTCCTACGAAAGGAACTAGATCGAGATCTGTACATGGCCTGGACAGATCCCACTGCCTTCCCTGCGTCTTGAAGTTTGGTGATCACCCTCTCGGAGGCTTCACCAAATAGGACTTCACTGTTGTAAGGGACGTCTAGAATGTTCTTCTGGACGTCCAGGGTAAAACCGAACCATAGAGCCAAGAGTGTCTCGAGGAGACACATACCTGAGGCTGCAGCTCTGGCCAAGAGTCCATGAGAGTCATATCGGCTCTGAGCACCTGGTCCCCACATCCGAACCCGTACGGAGGAGGGTCAAGAGCTCCTCCTTTTGACCACCGTCGGGCATCTTCTCAACCAGGTCCTGTCCCTGTTCCCACAGCACGTTCTGGAACTGAACCATGTAGGTGAGACAATTCAAAGACCTGATGGCGCAAGTCGCAGCCGCGTACGTGCGCCTGCCCAGGACATCCAATTGCTTGGATTCTGGGTCCGGTGGCTGTGTGCTCAAGTGCTGAGGTCTCTGAGACCGGTCATGCGAGGTAGTGATGACCAGGGAATCGGCCAGAGGATGGTTCGCCAGATACTGGTCCTCCCTCGGGGCCTTGTACAGGCAGTCAGCCTTCCTCAGCACTGCCAGAGTCGAATGCGGGCGCTTCCACGCAGCCTTGGTGACGTCCGCAAAGGTGTCCACCAAGGGTGGCACTACCACAGGCTTTGGGTCTTTCTGCCGAAGGTAGCAGGCAAGGCGCTGACTCTCGGGGTCAAGCTCTTCAGCATCCCACTCCATATTCTCCTGATTGTGCCTCATGATCTCCACAAAGAAGGGATCATCCGGAGGAGTCCTGGGTAGGTCATGTGGGTCTGGGGAGGGAATGCTGATGGGAGAAGGATATCTGGAGCATCCTGAGGTGTCAGATCTGGAATCCTCCGCAGACATGGTATACCAGCGTCGTCTGGGTCTCTTAGGGCTAGGCGACCCTGAAGTGGATCTTGAGGGAGGTCTTCTCCTATCTGATGATCTGCCCCTAGGAGGAGATGTTGGACCCTTGGGGGTTGGTGACCGTCCTACCGGCCCCTTGGGCGGAGGGGGGGAGGCGTAGGCGGTGAATGAGTGGGTGGAGGCAGAGCCGGAGTAGGAGGAGGGTGCGTGGAGACCACATCCTTCCTGATGGTGTCCCACCAGAAGGTAAAGAGCTCCTTTACCTCTGCCAAATTCAAGCCCGACGACGGGCCTGTCGCCGGGGTCAGGACCCCGGGGGTCTCCCACACTGGGGAAGGTTCCCGTGGGAGTCCAACGACTCCGGTGTCGCCCGCCTGGTCCTTGGGCTGAGTGGTATCCTCCTCCGATAATTCCTTCTGACCGATGTCAGCCGACGACGGTGGTGCAGTCCTCCTCTCTGGGGTAGCTGACGTCGGTCCCCTGGCCGACGTCCTGGGAGGTGAACTCCTGGCCGGCTACGGGTGTCTTGCTGTTGTCTGGCTCCTGGGAGTGCCGGTGATGCTTGGCCGACGTTGGATGGGGCGATGTCAGGTCTGGCGTCCATTTTAGAGACATCAGCTCCTCGGTCTTATGGGGGACCAAGTCCGACCCATGCGGAGGCTGGGACACCGACCTGGCGTCGGAGTCCCGATGGAGGGGGGAAGATTTGTGGCGCTCCCCAGACTTGGATGAGGCCTTAGAAGGAGTGGATGCAGCCGACGGCCTGGAAGTCGAGAGGCTGCAGAGAGGAGGAGCCGCTGGAGGAACTGACCTGAACCGGGGGAGGCTGAGATTGAGCCCTGGAGGGAGAGCGGTCCGACCACGAGCTGGAGTTTCGGGAGTCCGAGGCCCTCGCCGGGTACTTGGGTCTTTCCTTCTCCCGGTGTTTTTCCTGGTGTCTGTGGGTCTTCCTTGTTGACTCCCCCCTAGAGGAAGGTTCCCTATCCATGTTCTTTAGTCTCTCCTTCAAGAGAAACGCTTGAAGAGCCTTCTGGCGGCGAATCCTGGTGTGACTGTTGAAGCCCTGGCAGAAGGAGCAGGCCTTAGTGTCGTGTTCAGGGCCTAGACAACGCACACAGGCAGAGTGAGGATCCTTGAAGGGGATCTGTTTGCCGCAGGCACACTTCGATGGGTGACCTTCCAGAGAGGTGTTTGGAGAGGACATCAGATGAATTCCAAATTCGTATAAGAAGAGAGAACATCGTAGTTCTAAGTCGTCGCACGCTAGAAAGAGACCGAGAGGCCGATGCTTGCGATGTCGACAGCGGGAAAAGAACTGAGGATTGTGGGGGAGACCCCCTCCTTATGTACAACGCCTGACGTTGGGGGCGGGACCGATGTCGGAGGTGGTCCCCGCTGAAGACTGCTAGCTAGAAAATTTCCGTGGGGTCCTGGCGCCTGACGGCTACAGTCCTAATGGTGTAACCTACTGCAAGAGCTGTATCTCGAAGTAAGATCCCCCCTTTCCTCAGAGTTGACTCAGTTTACTATTATCCTCTGTGTCCTGTTCTCCAGCCAATTCTATACCCAGGCTACCATCTTGGGACCCACTCCCAGGCTGGCTAACTTGTATATTAATCTTTTGTGTGGGACTGTGTCAAATGCCTTGCTAAAGTCTAGGTAGGCCATGTCCACAGCTTCTCCCTGATCTACTACTTTGGTCACCCAGCCAAAGAACTCTATTAGATTCGTCTGACATGACCTTCCTGCTGTGAATCCATGCTGCCTTGGGTCCTGTGCCCCTCTGGCCTCTAGATACTCGACAATTCTTTCCTTCAGAAGTGATTCCATCATTTTCCCCATCACTGAGGTTAAACTCACAGGTCTGTAGTTTCCTGCTTGTGCCCTGCTCCCACTTTTGTGAAGGGGAATCACATCTGCCCTCCTCCAGTCCTCAGGTACCACCCCATCCTCCCATGACTTGTTAAACAGGGTAGTCAGTGGTGTCACTAGTTCTACCCTTAGTTCTTTTAGAATTCTGGCCCATTGCTTTGTCCACCTTCAGTTTTAAGAGTTCTTTCAGAACCTTTTCTTCTGTAAATGGACTGGTATCAACTCCAGTATCCAGAGTGTTTCTGTTGTTTGGTTTAGGTCCCTCCCCCTCTTCATTTGTGAATACTGAGCAAAAATATTTGTTTAGTATCTCTGCCTTTTCATGTCACCCTCTTCCCCCATTAAGCCTCACTATCACTCCCTTGGTCTTCCTTCGCTCCTGATGTACCTATAAAGGTTTTATCCCCTTCTTAACTGAGTTGGCTGTCTTTTTCTTGGTTTGGGCCTTTGCTGTTCTGACTGCCTTCACAACTTCCTTTTGCTTTAACTGATACAATTCTATGTCCTGCTCCTTCTGTGATTCCTTGTACTTCGTGACTGCTTTCTTTTTCTCTCAAACCTTCCCTGTCACCTCCTTTGAGAACCATAGTGGTTTCTTACATCGTTTTATTTGCTTCACACAAAGGCTTGTTGCCCCCGTGATGGCAGTTTTGATTATTCCCCGTTGTTCTTCCACCCCTCCTTCCTGCCCATCTGCTAGTGCATTCCTTAGGCACGCACCCATTTTGGCAAAGTCAGCCTTCCTAAAGTCTAGTACTTTTACCTTCATATGGCTTGACTCTACTGCTGTGTTTATCGTGAACCATACTGTTCGATGGTCACTAGTTCCCAGATGGCTACCCACTTCTACATCTGTGATCCTCTCCATCTCCATTTGAGAGTACCAGGTCTAAGACTGCTCCCTCTCGAGTGGGTTCCAATACTAGTTGTCTAAGGCATGCCCCCTGTAGGGCATCTAGAATAACCCCACACAGACAGAAAAGGACAGATCCTTGCATTTAAACACTTTCTCCATAGCAACTGGGACAGGGTCCTATTCTACCCTGCCACAGGCACAGTCTGACGAAAGAGATTCTCTTAAACATTTACTATTATTGCAAGTACATAACTGTTTTATCTTCCTCGAGGATATCTCCTTCATCAGGCCACACCTATGTAACGAGCCAGCCTTTTTACAAAAGACAATGTCCAGACTGTAGTGTTTAGTGAAGGTGTGGACAAAACTCCAGGTGGCAGCAGCAGAGATGTCTGCAGTAGACACATTTTTAAAACAAGCAACAGAGGTAGCCATGCCTGTTTGTGGAATGACCATGAACCACCCCAGGAAGTTCCTTACTGTACTTCTTGTAACAAAAAGTAATACAGTTAGCCACTTGGACAAGCACTGTTTGGAAACTGTGATGCCCTCTTTCCCAGGGGCGAACAAAACAAAAAGCTGCACAGACTTTCTGCAGTCATTTGTATGGTGTAAATAGTACCCAAATATTCTATGTACAGGTAGAGTATGGAGCAATGCTTCCCTTGGAATGGCATGCTCAAGATAATAAATTGGCAGGTGGATGGTTTGATTTAAAGTAACTCACAGCACCTTTGGTAAAAACTTGGGATTGGTATGCAAAGACACCCTGTCTCTGTAGAAAATCAAGTAAGACAGCACACACATTAGAGCCGAAAGCTCTGAAATCCTTCAAGCAGAAGTGACTGCAACTAAAAACAATGTTTTCCAAGAAAGAAAGCGTAAGCCACAAGTCGCAGCTGGCTCAAAGGGAACCAAAGTAAGCTTTTCCAAAACACAATTCAGGTCCCAAGCCAGGACTGGATTACAGATGAGAGGCTTCATATGTAGAATGCCTGTCAAAAACATACAGGCCACCTCCAGCTGGGCAACCGTACGACCCTCAATAGGCACAGGGAAAGCTGATATGGCAGCCAGGTGAACCTTTATGGAGGAATACTGTAGGCCTGAATCCAATAAAGAAAGCAGACACTCTAGAACCTGATTGACTGAACAGGTGAATGGATTCAGGTGGTGGGAAGCAGCCCATATAGCAAACCACTTCTACATCACAGAGTAAGTGGAACTGGTGGAAGGATTTTTAGCAGCCACTAGAACATCAGCCACTTTTTGGGAAACCCCAAAATGAGCAATGACTACGTCTTCAGAAGCCATGCATGCAGAAGGAGATATCTGAGATCTGGATGGACCAGGGTTTCCTGTTCCTGTGACAATAGACCCTGGCACAGGGGCAGAGGCACTGGGGGTTCCACTGCTAGATGTTGCAGTAAGGGGAACCAGATCTGTCGAGGTCATAGGGGAGCAATGGGTATCAGAGCTGTCCCCTCCATCGGAGCTTCAGTAGCACTCTCTGAATTAGAGGGAAAGGAAGGAACGCATAGAGTAAGAAAAAATTACTCACCACAGTAATGTTGTTTCTTCTAATGGAGTCTTGCTGTATTCTGACTATATGCAGTTAGCCCCAGCACTTGAACTGCTCCGGGCAGTAAAGGGTTAACTCTATGCAACGGCATAGAACGTTGAGCTCGAGCTCGGTTTTCAAACCTCTGTCTGTGGTACTCTGAAGTGTAACCATCAGATTCTTACGAGCACTAAACTAACTAACTCAAAGAAACTGTTTCACAAATTTTGTGCCAAATGGCAAAACAACGTTTTAGGGTCAAAACACTCAAGTCGTGAAAACCCAAAAAGAACCCAACAGGTAGTGATTTACCAAATGTTCAGTACACCTCTGGGGTGCAGCACTGTGCCTGCCCCACCAACCCAAAACTAATAAGTTCCAGGAGGGGGAGGCAGGGAGGGAGGTCAGAATACAGCAAGACTCCATTAGAAGAAACAACATTACTACGATGAGTAATTTTTTCTTCAAACAACATGAAGTCTTACTGTAGTCTGACTATATACAGACTACTAAGCAGTACCCCCTTGCAGGAGGGAGTTACAGAACCTATTTTGGGAACAAGATCTGCAGCACAGCCATGCCAAACCTAGCATCACTTTGTGACTGGATGTCCAAAGAGTAATGCTTGGTAAAAGTGTGAACAGATTTCTAGGTAGCTGCTTTGCATATGTCCACTAAAGGTATATCTCTAGCTGCTGCGACCGAAGCAGCTGTATCTCTGACAGAATGAGCACTCAGGCTTGAGGGAGGTTCCTTCCCAAGTTAAGAATAGCAGAATTGAATACAAGAGACAATACACCTAGCAATAGACCTCTTGGTAGCAGGTTTGCCCTTTCCCACTTCACCATAAGTGAGAAACAACTGAGAGCAGTCCTTCCTATGGGCCTCAGTATACTCAATATAGTAACGAAGAGCCGTTTTTACATCAATACTGTGTAACCTCTCCCCAGAGGAGGAATGATCAGTGAAAAACACAGGCAATGACATAGACTGGTTCAGATAAAAGTCTGTCACTACCTTGGGAAGAAACTTTCTACTGGTGCGGAGGACCACCTTATCCATGTGAAAGGAAATGAAATTAGGTTCAACTGATAAGGCTTGTAATTCACTGATTCTCCTGGCAGAGGTAATGGCCACCAGGAACACAGTTTTCCAAGTCAAGTATTTCAGCTCTGCTGAAGATAAAGGTTCAAAAGGGGGCTGCATAAGCCGAGCAATACAGATGTTCAGATCCCAAGAAGGGGTAGGTTCCCTAAAGGGAGGATTGACATGAACCAAACCTTTGAGGAATTTCTTGAAAACTGAATGGGAAGCTAGGGAGGAGCCCTTACCAGCAGAAAGGAAGGCAGACAAAGCTGCCAAATGTACCTTGAGAGTAGTAGGCTGGAGGCCTAAACTGTTAAGATGCACTAAATAGTCCAACATAGTGGCAATAACAGCCAGTCCTGGCTTAGTGTGCCTCCTGGAACACTAAAACTTAAACCTTTTTCATTTGGAGTTGTAAGTTTTCCTAGTAGCTGGTTTCCTGCTTACTTTTAAAATACAGAAACACACAAATTATGAAGCACTCCATACAGCCAAAAAAATTAAACAGGCAGGAATCACGGCAGTGTAGCAAATGAGAACCTAAGTGTCCCAGAATGGACACGAAGCGCTGGGGTAGTGTGCTGCGGTTCTCATCTGCTACACTGCCATGATTCCTGTGTTTCATTTTTTGGCTACATGGAGTGCTTCATAAATGGAAATGACGTACCCTACCATAATTCTTGATCTTCTTGGATGAAGTCTCCACCACTCATTCACACTAATGGGATCTACGCCGGAGGAGCTAGGACCCTGCGGGAGCAAACCTTTTGTAGGAGGGCCGGCGCCAGAAATGGAGCCATGAGCCTCTGCTCGTCCAGCAATGACTATCTCGGCGTCGACCCTCAAACTGCCTCAGTACCTTTTTTCTGAGGAGGTGCAGCGTAACTAACCTAGAAGGATACCCTAACCATAAACTGGACATAAGATAGCCCGAAAGACCCGTAAAAGAAGGGTCAAGAAAGAAGTCTTCACAGCCTGAGATTGAAGGAGTGAAAACCAACAAAAGAGGTGAGCTCGGGGGATGGCGGGTGGGCATGTGAATGAGTGGTGGAGACTTCATCCAAGAAGATCAAGAATTACGGTAGGTAAGTAATTTCCATATCTTCCTGGACATAAAGTCAACACCACTTATTCACACTAATGGGAGAGTACCGAGCTGATAATCCCCCGAAAGGGTGGCAGGACAGACCGAGAGCTCACAAATTTAGGACAGAAGTCCATTAAGGATGGTTCTGCCCAACAAAATATGTCATCTGGCATGGACATCCAGGGCATAGTGTTTGACGAAAGTATGCACTGAGCTCCAGGTAGCCACATTGCAAATATCTGCAATAGGCACGTTATGGATTTCCGCCAGGGATGCCGCGACCGCTGTGGTAGAGTGAACGTACACTCTGCCTTCCAGCTTAACCTGCACCATGGAATAACAGTGGCGAAGGCATGCCACCAGCCATGCAGAAATGCATCTGATAGCTACAGGCTGACCCAGCCGGGTCTCACTGAAGGAAACAAACAGTTGTTGAGCTTTACGAAAATCTTTTGTTCTGTCTAGATAGAAACGTAAAGCTCTTTTGACATCCAAGGAATGAAGAGAACGCTCTCCTTCATTTTAGAAGTTCGCAAAGTAAGAAGGAAGGACCAGAGGTTGGTTTAGATGGAATTCTGAAACAACCTTAGGGAGAAACTTAGGATGGGTCCTAAGAACTACTTTGTCTTTATGAAACACAGTATATGGAGCGTCTGTGACCAAGGCATGTATATCAGAGACCCTGCGGGCTGAGGTACTGGCCACTAGGAAGGCCGTCTTCCAAGTGAGAAATTTTAACTCACAGGTAACTAGAGGCTCGAAAGGTTTTCGAGTGAGCATGTCTAGCACCAGATTAATGTCCCAGGCTGCGACTGGACGTCTTATAGGAGGTCTGGTATGCAGAATTCCCTTAAGAAACCTCTTAACCACCAGTAACTGAGCCAGTGACAAGGAAAGTACTGGCTCATGATAAGCTGAAATGGCACAAAGGTGAACCTTAACTGTAGAGTATTGCAGACCTGAATTTGAGGGGTCAAAAAGGTACTCTAGAACTTTATCTGGTGGGCAGGAAAAAGGATTCAAAGAGGATTTTGCACACCAGAGCAAAAAACGCTTCCCTTTGGCTGTGTAAGTTTTCCTAGTGGCTGGCTTGCGCGCAGCCAGAAGAATATGTGAAACCCTGCGAGAGACATTGAACCTGTTCGCTTCTATCTCTTCAGGAGCCAAGTGTGAAGGTGAAGCGACCTCAGATTGGGATGGACCACAGGCCCCTGAGTCAGAAGGTTCGTTTGAAGGGGAAGCGGATTCGGAAGAGTTTCCAACATACTGCTGAGTAGTGGAAACCATATCTGTCAAGGCCAGAAGGGAGCAATGAGGATCATTTTGTCTCCCTGGGACTCAAATTTGAGAAATACTCTCTGAATTAGAGGAAGAGGTGGAAAGGCATTGAAAGAGTTTTGTCCACTGCAGTCTGACGCATCCTGACAGAAAATGCCAGGCCCTGGATTTCTGGAGCAGAAGACAGGCAGTTTTGTGTTGAGTGGGGATGCAAAAAGGTCCAGGTCTGGAGTTCCCCACTCTGCAAACAGTGACTGAGCTATGGCTGAGTCGAGAGACCAATCGTGAGGATCTGTTTCTGTTCTGCTGAGACAGTCTGCCAGTTCGTTCTGCACCTTAGGCAGGTAGAATGCATGAATTAGAGCCTTGCGCTCTAAGCACCATTCCCACACCCTCACTGCTTCCCTGCATAAGGGGTAAGAGTGAGCACCGCCCTGCTTAATGATGTAATACATCACAGCTTTGTTGTCCATTTAAAGGAGAATGTTCTTGTGACAGAGAATGTCCTTCAAAGTCCGGACTGCATAAAGGATGGCTCTCATTTCTAAGATGTTTATTTGAAGCTGGGACTCGTCCTGAGTCCACGTACCTTAAGTGTGGAGAGTCTGACAGTGAGCTCCCCACCACATCAGGGACGTGTCCGTGGTAATGGAAATCTGATGATCCAGAGGAGCAAAGGGGTATCCTTCCAGAAGATTGTCCTCTTGCGACCACCAGGTGAGCGATCTCTTCAGAGGTTCTGTCACCTTGGTGAGAAAGGACTGAGGGTGAGTGGTCGGGGACCACTGAGTAATGAGCATCCACTGAGAGGTTCTCATGTGGAGGCATGCTAGGGGTACAGTGAACACCGAGGATGCCATGAGACCTAGCATCCGTTGCATCGAGAGAGCTGTCACCGAGCTTCTTTCTCCGATGTATTGGGCCATCTGAAGGATATCGCTCCTCCTGTCCTCTGGAAGAAATGCTTTTGCACAGGTGGTGTCCAGGAGAGTTCCTATGAAAAGGAGCCTCTGGGAGGGTTGCAGCTGCAATTTTTTGAGGTTTAGCAGGACTCCAATGGACGTAAGAAAGTGTGAAGCCGTGGCTACGGCGTCTAGAGTTCCCTGCCTGGAAGGACTTGCTAGAAGCCAATCTTCCAGATATGGGAACACTTGTATTCCGATTTTTCTGAGATGCACTGCGAGAATTGCACAACACTTTGTAAAAACTCGCATCGCCGAGGATAGCCCAAAGGGCAGGACCCTGAACTGATAATGCTGGCCCAAAGCCACGAACCTTAGGTATTTGTGATGCCTTGGGTGAATAGGAATATGTTGGTAAGCAACCTGCATGTCCAGGGAGGCTAACCAGTCATGTAGATGAAGCAAAGGTAACAGGGTTCCTAGCGATAACATTTTGAATTTCTCTTTGGGAAGAACATTTTTTTAATTTTCTGAGGTTCAAAATGGGGCGCATGCCACCGGTTTTCTTTGGAACCAAAAAGTAATGGGAGCAGAACCTGTGTTCTGTTGATCCAGCGGAACTACTTCCACTGCCCTGTTGTTCAGAAGGCCTTGTATCTCGGAGGCGAGTTCTGACTGAAGTACTGACAGCCTGGGCTGTCGTTTGGGGGGATCATTCGGAGGGGTCTCTAAAAGACTGAGGGAATACCCCTCACGGATTATCTGGAGGACCCATTTGTCCGATGTTATGGACTTCCACCAGTTGTAGAATTGAGTCAGATGACCTCCTACTGCTGAGGAAGAGTCCCCCCTCGGGCAGCTGACGTAGGACTTGGGCCAGCAACTCAGAAGGCAGCACTGGGCACTTTAGGTCCTTGCGCCTTCTGTTGCATTTTCTTTTGAGGCTGAGAGGCTTGATTTTTATTAAAACCTCTCCTGCCTTTGCCTCGAAAGGACTGACGGTTATGAAACTGCCGTTTGTTAACACCCTCTCAAGAGGGGGCGGGAGGAGGTCGAGCCAATTTAATGGCTGACCTAGTCTTTTGTGTGGCCTCTAGAGCCTGTTCTACTTGAGGGCCGAAGAGGTACACTCCATCGAAAAGGCAACGCCATGACCTGTTGCTGGGCATCATTCGTAAAACCTGAAGTGCGCAGCCAGGAATGGCGGCAGGTACAAATGCCCACCACCACTCGGGAGGCAGTATCGAAGGCGTCCATAGCTGCTTTAACCTGCTGGTTGTTGGACTCGATACCCCCTGGTTATGGCTTGAAGAAGCTCTGAATTAGAGTCCGACTCTGGTAGAGCTTCAACCATTTGTTTGAGCGAATGCCAAAGAATACACTCATATTAAGAGAAACAGCCCTGGTAGCTGGAGATACGCATACCCAGGGTAGATGCAGCAAAGACTCTCTTACCTAAAGTATCTATCTTACGAGATTCTTTGTTTATAGGTCGAGCTGTAGTAGTCTGAGGAAGGACGACCTTATCATTCTCTGCCAAGACTACAACAGGATCCACAAAGGCTTGGGAGGCCAAAACAAGTAGATCCTTGGGAGCAGCATACTTCCTATCTATGGACTTAGCCACAGAAGGAATGAGAGCAGGATTATTCCATACCATTTGAGAAAGCGTCTCAAAGGAGGGTTGTATCGGGGGAGTTAAATCCATAAGGATGTCTGGAACATGAAGGTATTGGAGTCTTAAAAGCTTCCCAGGATCGATGTCTGTAGTCTGGAGAGAAAGAGTGGAATTCAAATTTTTTAGCAGAGACTTAAATGATAGGTCTTCGACCACAAGCTCTGCAACAGGATTAGGTCCTGGTCCTTCCATATCATCACCCAGTCTAAGATCTGGGTCAGGCTCAATATCATCTCCTGACAGTCCAGGAGGGACTGCATGGACAGGAAAGGAATGAAAATCAGCACGAAAAGAGGAAGAAAAAGAATTCGGAGAGAAGAAGCCCTGAAGATTGGCAGATGAAAATCCAGGAACACGGCACCGAAAGGCCACGTGGTGCTGAGAAACTCAATGGTGCCGAAAAGCCGCCTGCACCAGCAGAAACATCGGCGCCAAAATCGGATCAGCGACCCACCGGCGTAATGGCCCGAAACCATCAGGGCCCTGAAAGTTAGGACTTGAGGAAAGGAAGGAAGAATACCAGGAGATAGAGGCATCAGTGTGGCCCCTGCGCGCAGCCATGTGAGGAGGAAAAACACCTGGCGTAGAGTCGCAGCGGCACGAAGAGGCGCCACCGACTGGGAGGCACAAACATCCGGCCCGATTGTACGAAGAGCCTGAAGGCCCCGGAGTAACCGGGCCAGGCAGCTGGACCAACCTCCGAGCCCACTGTTCCATCAGAGTGGCCCACTGATAAAACTGATCATCGGAAGCCCTACCAGGAGGCGGGGAAGGGCTCCGATGTCTAAGAGGTCAGTGACCAGAACCAGGAACCGGCGACTTCGAATGAGGAGATCAGCAACTGACCCCAATGACCAACCGTTGATGTGCAGATATATCAGAGGGTGACCTCAAGTGATGCCTTCTCTTTTTTGACCTACGAGTCGAAGAAGGGCTCGAGGCTGAACGGTGCTGAGAATCGTCATTTCTTTTTATGCTTCCAGGGGGACCGCCCATCCCCTCAGGCACTGGATGTCCGTTGTCAGACCCACCCTCCGGAGAAGGTGGCAGACCGGACCGGACACAGCCCGGCTGACTGAACAGCTTTCATACGAAGTCTCCTTACCGTCACCTGACCCACTCATGGTCAACTCTGTCAAAGTAGGCTGAGACTTCTTTCTTTGGTAAGAATAAATTATCATAAGCAGTACTTTATTTGAGAAATGCTACAAAATGATAAACTGAAAACTATGCTGCTAGTTTGAAGTTTGACTCCCAGCAGGCAAGCGATATCGTCACTGAAGTGCACTCGATGGCGGGAAAAAAGGAGTAGGCGGTTGGAGGTCGGCCTGAGACAGTCACTACCCAGACGAGCAGAGGCGCAGCGCCGCCTCCTCACGGCTCCATCTTTGGCGCCGGCCCTCCTGCAAAAGTTTTGCTCCTGCTGGGTCCTAGTGCCTCCGGCGTAGATAACATTAGTGTGAATGAGTGGTGGAGACTTCATGTCCAGGAAGATTTTGTGTGTTTCTGCATTCTGTTTCTTGAATGGAGCACCTGCACGTGCCACGTATGCACAAAGGTTTTTGTGTATTTGACTTTTACTTTTAAAATATCCAGGACTGACTGGGAGAGATGCAAACTTGCATATTCTAGCTCTTCGAGAGCCAGGCCTTGAGTCTGAGAGTCTGAAGGTTGGGATACAGAATCCTCCCCTGAGAGGAGGTGAGGAGATTGTGCTGTCTGGGAAGACACAAGGGCAGTGTTACTGACAGTGACAACAGTAGAGGATACCAAGGCTGTCTGGCCCAATCTGGAGCCACCAGGATCACCCTGCAATGCGGAGACCTGATTTTTATCAGGACCCTGAATATCAGAGGAAAAGTAGGAAATGCATATAGAAACCTGCTGGTCCAATTCAGTAGAAGAGCATACTGAGGGACATGACCCAGAAGGGGTGGTCTGCAACAATAAAGAGTAAGTTGATGATTGTCCAGGACTGCAGAGAGATCTATCTCTGGAGTGCCCCATCTCTTGAAAATGATCTGAAGAACTAGACGATTCAGGGTCCATTTGTGGTGACCCTGAGAAATCCTGCTGAGTGCATCTGCAAGAATGTTGTCCTTCCCTGGGAGATGCACAGCCATCAGGGAAGCCTGAAGGGAATAAGCTACAGACCAGACTTTCATAGCCTCTGTGCACAAGGCCGAGGACCGAGTGCCTCCTTGCTTGCTGATGTACCACATGGTTGTGGTATTGTCTGTCCTGATCAGCACCACTTTCCCCTGAATCATAGTTGAGAATGTCTGAAGTGCTAGAAAGCTCTCAATTCAAGAAGATTTATGTGCAGAAGGGACTCCTGGTGTGACCAGATTCCCTGAGCTGTAAGATGATCTAGGAGGGCTCCCCAGCCCAGCAGGGAGGCATCTGTGGTGAGAGTCACATAAGGGACTTGACTGATAACGAGAACCCCTTGTCAAAGATTGTCTTCCTCCAGCCACCACTGGAGGGCCTGGACTAAGGTTTGAGAGACTGGAACCAGTTTGGAGACAGGGTCCTTTTTCTAAGACCAGTAAGATCTGAGATGCAGTTGAATATCGCTCATCTGGAATCTTGCTCCCTGAACTACTGCTGTGGCAGCTGCCATGTGGCCCATCAGTTGTAGAAAGTGTCTGGTTGGACGAGACACTAGAGGATGAAAAGAGGAGGTCAGAGTGACCAATGACTGAACCCTTGAGAGAGGGAGCAAGGCCCTTGCTTGAACAGTATCTATTTCCACCCCTATGAAGGTGAGAAGTTGGGTTGGCTCCAGAACAGCCTTCTCTAGATTCAGAATGAAACCCAAGGATTCTAGAAGTTTTTGGGTGACCTCTAAGGCTGACTTGACTTGGTCTGAGGACTGGCCCACTAAGAGCCAGACGTCCAGGTATGGGAACAGAAGGATGCCCTGCCTCCTGAGGAACGCCACCACTACTGTAAGACACTTACTGAACACCCTTGGAGCAGATGTTAGGCCGAAGGGCATGGCCCTGAATTGATAATGGCCTGAGGGCAACTCGAACCTGAGGTACTTTCTGTGGGAATGTCTGATAGGTATGTGGAAGTAGGCATCTTTGAGGTCCAGGGAGGCTAGCCAGTCTCCTGGTCTCAGAGAGGGAAGAATTACTCCCAGAGTCACCGTTTTGAACTTTGGTTTTGTCAAATGTTTGTTCAGGTACCTTAACTCTAAGATGGGTCGCCACTCCCCAGTCTTTATTGGGGTTAGAAAGTATCTGGAATACAGTCCTTTTCCCCTGTGACAAAGAGGTACCTTCTCTATTGCTTGCAAAAGCAGAAGAGAAGGGACTTCTGCCTCTAAGGCCTTTGTCTCCAAGGGAGAGGGAGGACTGAAGGACCTTGCTATCATTCTTGGGAACCTTTTGAAACTGAGAGCAAGTCCCTGGCTCACTAATTCCAGGACCCATTTGTCTGAAGTGATAGACTCCCAGGCCTGGGAGTAGTGAGCCAGCCTGCCCCCTACTAGGATTGGGGAGGTGACCCTGACTGACACCTCAGGGTGCCTGCCTGGCACAGGGCTTAGACTGAGTAGCTGATGGGGTCCTAGTCACCCCTCGTCTATCTCTTCCCCTAAAGACCCCCTCAGCTGGAAAGAAGAGGAGGAGTCCTGAGCTTGGTAAAAAGGCCTCTGAAAAGGCCTGCCCCTGCCCCTAAACTGCTGCCTCTGAGGAGTAGTCAGCTTTTTTGGCTGCAGCACTCCTACAGGTGGTCCTGTATTCGTCCTTTTTTCCATATAATTCTCAGTTTGATCCTCCAAAGAGAGAATTACCAGTTACAGAAAAATCCATGGCCTTAGCCTGGGTATCCTGTGAGAGGTTGGTACACCTAAGCCAAGCAAATCTCCTCATGGAGATAGATGTAGCTATGACCCTGGAATGAACATAATTAGAATCAACAGCAGTGTGGAACTGCACTTTAGATGCCTCTATACCATTTGCAGCCACCTGCTCAAGCTCCTTAGCTGGCGCTGTTGGGGGGTGGGGGGCATTCTTGTAGCTCCAGAGCATATCATAGAATTCTGATACCTAGCTGTATATGCCATGTAGTTAGATTGTCCGAGTCCCAAAGAGGATGCCAAGTACTGTTTTTTTGCCATGGCATACACTTTCCTGGAATCCTTGTCTGGGGGGTGAGATGCCAGGGGAATATTAGCCTTGTTACAGGCTGCAGCTTGTACTACCCCAAAATGGCTGGTATGATTGGTAAGGAATTCTGTCCTAGGACCTGACAAAGTATACCTCCTGTCCATTCTCTTTTCCACAGGGGGTATGGATGTAGGAAATTGTAAATTTTTTTGTGTCTGCTTCCCCAAGGATTTGTGCAAGGGGCTAGACACCCTCTTTGACTCTGGTACATCCATCATTTCTAAATAGTCAGGTTCTTCCTGATCCTGTTCAGCCTCTTCCAGAGGAAGCTGAAGAGTCTCAGTAAAAAAAAACAAGTAAAACAAGAAATGGGAAAGGGACTCAGAAAGCCTGGGAGGAGAAACCCGAGAGGGCCTGTCTGGGGAAATGTCAGGCTCTACCGGCTCATCTAGGCCCTCATCCTCCTCAATATAATCTTCCTCCTCCTCCAAATCGTCCTCATAGTAAGCTTCAGGATCTATGTCTGGAGCATACATTTCCAACCAAACTGGTCTGCTTTGAACCGAAACCGGTTCGGTCGGAACAGGGCAAAGCGACTGAATTATGGAAATCGCTTCCGCTATCTCCTTAGTGGTCGGATCATGGGAAGCCGGATCTGAACCGGCTGATTTTCTTTTCCTTTTACTTGGAACTGATTCCGTAGATTCAGCTCTCCATTTGCCCTAAGAGGTATCGCCCAGGTCAGTGGGCACCTCTTCAGGTTCGGTCGCAACCGAACTGGGCTGGCCATCCGGGTCAGCGGACTTCTTGGCCTCCCTCTCCCTTAGCCTACTCAAACATTTTTCCAGAGTGGCTTTGGGAAAGTTTTTGCATATTTGGCAGTCTTCTTTGAGGTGGTCAAACCCCAGACAGTACACACATACGAGGTGAGGGTCGGCCTTGGCAAAGGCCTCCTTACACTCGATACAGTGCTGAAACCCAGTGGGTCTGGTTTTCTTTTTTGGGGTTTCTCAGACATGCCTTCAACTTACAGTCACCCAAAACAGCGGTTAAGCCAGGCGACTACAAACTTATCGGTTCCAACCATGTCACGGGTCGGTTAAAAAAATCCTGAAAGTCGGATTTTTTTAGGAACTGATAAGTACTGGAAAAAAAACACACAAACAACAAATTATACAGAAAGAGAATAGGTTTCGGTTCCACACCGGACCGACCGGTAAGAAACCAAAAATAAAACAATTTCTTGAGGAAAAACACCACTACCTACAACTACTACTTACTGGTATTGAGACAGAGGAAAGAATACAGAAATTCTTGAAGAAACGGTTTGAAAAACCGACTGATTCGTACTGTAACCGAACTGAAGCACAGGAGGGATCTCTAGAGCGACTTCACAGTTAGGTGGAGTAAAGAATCTGACGGTTACACTTCAGAGTACCACAGACAGAGGTTTGAAAACCAAGCTTGAGCTCAATGTTCTATGCCTTTGCATAGAGTTAACCCTTTATTCTCTGGAGCAGTTCAAGTGCTGGGGCTAACTGCATATAGTCAGAATACAGCAAGACTTCATGTTGTTTGAAATGAAAATTACGTACCTTTCGTGATTTTTGATCTTCTTGGACGAAGTCTCCACCACTCATTCACACTAGTGGGACTACCCCAGAGGCGCTGGACCCAGCGGGAGCCAAAAATCTTCAGGAGGGCTGGCGCCGAGGTAGGACTGCGCATGCACGGCGTTGCGAGGCTGGCTGGTGCCATAGAGGCTATCTCGGTGTCGACCCTCCAACCACCTGACTACTTTTTTTTTACCAAGGTGGTGCAGCATAAACTAACCAAGTAAAACTAAACCATCTCGGATATAACATGGTCCGTATGAACCGTGAAAGAAGGGTCAACTCAACAGCGTCTTCACAGCTCAGCCAACGAGGGAATGAAGATCAAAAAACAAGATAAGTGAGCTCGGAGGATGGTGGATGTGTGAATGAGTGGTGGAAACTTCGTCCAAGAAGATCAAGAATTACGGTAAGTACGTAATTTTCATATCTATCTGCACATAAAGTCTACACCACTCATTCAAACTAGTGGGAGAGTACAGAGCCAAAATAATCCCCCCCCCCCCCGAGAAGGGCAGCAGGAGAGAGAAGCTCACTCAGAACAGGAGTCCATTAAGGACTGTCCTGCCAAAAGAAGGATGCTGTCTGGCATGGACATCCCAGGCATTGTGCTTCACAAAGGTGTGCACAGAGCTCCAAGTGTCCGCACTGCAGATGTCTGCACCGGGCACATTCTGAATCTCTGCCAAAGATGCCACGACCACTCTGGTAGAGTGGGCGTACACCCTGCCTTCCAGCTTGACCTGTGCCATCAAATAGCAATGGCGGAGACATGCTACCAGCCATGCTGAAATGCACTTCATGGCAACAGGCTGACCAAGCCGAGCCATGCTGAATGAGACAAAGAGTTGCTTGGATTTGCGGATCTCCTTCGTTCTGCAGATGTAGAACTGCAAAACCCTCTTTACATCAAAAGAATGTAGGGTACACTCCCCCTTCATTCTGAAGGTTCGCAAAGTAGGTTGGAAGGACCAAGGGTTGGTTCCGGTGGAATTCCGAGACTACTTTTAGAAGAAATTTAGGGCAAGTTCTGAGAACCACCTTGTCCTTGTGAAATACTGTGTATGGCAGGTCTGTGACCAGGGCATGTATTTCAGACACCCTTCAAGCAGAAGTAATAGCTACAAGGAAGGCAGCCTTCCAGGTCAGGAACTTCAACTCACAGGTTGCTAGAGGCTCAAATGGCTTATGGGTGATCGTGTCTAGCAAAAGGTTGAAATTCCAAGCCCCTACCGGTCTCCTGACTGGTGGTCTAGTGTGGAGGATACCTTTAAGGAACCTCTTGACCTAGGATAGCTGAGTCACTGACATGCTGTGGATAGGCTTGTGGTAGGCCAAATTTGCAGAAAGATGCACCTTCACCGGCGAGTACTGCAGTCCAGCATTTGACAGGTGTAGAAGGTACTCTAACACCTTGTTTGGTGGGCAAGTAAAGGGGGCCAGGGAGAACTCTGCACACCAGATGGTAGAATCATTTCCACTTTGCTGTGTAGGTCTTCCTAGTGGATGGCTTGTGTGCTTCTAGGAGAATGTCTGAGATTCTACGGGAGACATTGAACCTACCTACTTCTATCTCCTCAGGAGCCAGGGATGGAGATGAAGGGACCTCAGGTTGGGATGGATCACTGGGCCCTGGGTCAGTAGGTCCGTTTGAAGTGGTAGCTATCTCGCTGGAACCTCCGATAATCTGTTGATTAACGGAAGCCATATCTGATGAGGCCAGTATGGGGCGATGAGAATCATGCTTCCCCTTGTGTCTCCAGCTTGAGTAGCACCCTCTGAATTAAGGGAAGAGGAGGAAATGCATACAGAAAGCGTCTTGTCCACCACAGTCTGACTGCATCCTGACAGAAAACGCCAGGTTCTACATTTCTGGAGCAGGACAGAGGCAGTTTTACGTTGACTGGGGACGCAAAAAGGTCCAGGTCCAGAGTGCCCCACTCTTTGAAGAGCGAATGCATGACGTTTGAATTCGACAGACCATTAGTGTGGATCTGCCTCCATTCTGCTGAGGCGGTCCGCCAGATCATTCTGGATTCTTGGCAGGCAGACCGCCTGGATCAGAGCTTCGTGCTCAAGGTGCCATTCCCACAGTCTCACGGCTTCCCTGTACAGAGGGTAAGACTGTGCTCCACCCTGTTTGTTGATGTAATACATCACAGCCTTGTTGTCTGTCCGAAGGAGAATTACTTTGTGACAGAGGATATCCTTCAGGGCTTGGACAGCGTTACAGGACAACTCTCATCTCCAGGACATTTATGTGCAGGTGGGACTTGTCCTGACTCCACAGGCTCTGTGTGTGGAGATCCTGACAGTGAGCTTCCCAACCAGTCAGAGACGCAGCTGTGGTGATGGTGATCTGCGTCTCCCATGGGGCAAAGGGAAAACCTTGGAGAAGGTTGTCCTCCTGAGTCCACCAGGTGAGTGACCTCATTAGGGGCTCCGTCACCTTGATGTGGAAGGACTGCACATGAGTGGTCAGAGACCACTGAGTGCTGAGCATCCACTGAGTGGTTCTCATGTGCAAACGGGCCAGGGGCACTATGAACACAGACAATGCCTTGAGACCCAGCATCCACTGCATCGAGAGCTTGAACTGAGTTGTTCTCCTTGATGAAGTAAACCATCTGGAGAATATCATTTCTCCTGTCTTCTGAGAGGAAGGCTCTTGCCCTGGAAGTGTCCAGGAGAGCTCCTATGAAGAGGAGTTGTTGGGAGGGCTGAAGCTGCGATTTTTCCAGTTTCAGAACTCCCATGGATGTGAGGAACTTGGAAGATGTGGCAACCCGCTTCCTGTGTTCCTTGTCTGGAGTAGCTTATGAGGAGCCAATTGTCCAGCTACAAGAAATGAAAATTACATACCTACCATAATTCTGATCTTTTTGTGTCTCTTTACCATTCATCACCTTTGGGTACTGGCCGGAGATCATGACCCCGCGGGAGCTCTTTTTTTTTTTTTTGGGTGGCCGGAGTCGACGCACCAATGGCGCTGCCCTCGAGGCCGATGCACTGCATGGCGCTAGCGGGTTGGCTGTTAGGTGTTGTTGACTACACCCTCCCACCAGTTCTGAGCCTCCGTAGGGTAAGAAAGGGTTGGGAGGGAGGGACAAGGAAGTCCAAGGGACAGGCAAAGGAAAAGATATATAAACTAAAAGGAAAATAAACGACTGAGAGGACAGAACAAGTTTGAAAAACTAAGGGGATTGGGTAGGGGCCCCAAGCTCTGTAAGTAGAAAGGAGGCGAGAGGGAGGTTAAGGATTTTAGAAATAAGGATGTGAGGGGGGGAGAGAGACACCCTGGAACGCTCACCTGTCTCCAAATTGTACAGGAACTGTGAAGCAGTAGCCAAAGGGCTAACTGCCAGAATTCAAGGCACAGAATCACTGGCAATACCTCCAACAAAAGCAGAACTGGCTATTCTGGAAGAAAAGACAGGATACAGGGATATCTCCCCACCCCCAAAAAAAAATTGTTGGTGTAAGAAACCTAGTTCCTCAAGTTAATTTGAGGTTGTGTCCAACGGACAAGGAAATCAAGGTAAGTTGATGGGGAGAAAGAGAGAAAGGAGGGCAACTACCAACCCCTACCCCACAGGGGTGGACCCGAGGCACTGAAGGAGTGTCCCCCATCCAGACCACTCTACCCCTTAGAGAAAAGTATCCCCCTATGTGCCCCAAGTCACCCTCTCCTGACTAACAGAAAGGAGGGGGGTGAAGGAGGAGGCACATAGAGGAAGGGGGACCCAGAGACTGAGGCCCCAGGGGGATGAAGGGCGGGATTGTGATGAATGGTGAAGATACACAGAAAGATCAGAATTATGGTAGGTACGTAATTTTCATAATTTATCTGTGTCAATTTTCACCATTCATCACCTTTGGGTGAGTGCCGAGCCCCCCCGAAGAGGGCCCCAACCCTAAAGGACTAAGTACCTTAGCTCTCAGTGGGTGGCACACCAAGAGAGAGAACCTTCATGGGCCTGGAGAGGACCAAGAGTGGGGAGAGTGAGACGGGGAGTCCTTGGAAGGAGTAGGAAGATGCCCCAACAGACACTGTCTCACCCTATGGAAGAAAAGATGGGTTCTCTGGTAGGGGGAGGAAATCACCCTACGCCGGGCCAAGGGTGACAACCAGGAAAGACGCAGCCATGCCATCTGCTTAGTGCAGATCACTGTCTCTACGACCCTGGAAGCTGCCTCGTTGTCGTTGTAAGATGCCCTCGCATGGTGCCTTGCTAGTTCCAGGCCACGTGCAGAGAGTGCAATGGCTTGTCTGGTTACCTCCGTGTCAGGCAAAGCAGCTAGGAGTTGACCTAGCCTGGACCACAGGAACCTATCATAGGTAGCATAGTGGGCATGATGTGCTGAAAAAGAGATCACCAACTGTGCCGAGTAGAAGGTCCTCCTCCCTCAGAAGTCAAAATCCATAGAATCTTGATCTGGAGGCCGGTCACGTTGAGGGGCGTGAAGCCAATCAGGAGTGTCCAGCTGCATCAATCCTGACTTGAGGATGAGGCATGGAACCTGGAGACTCCCGTTGGGGGGGTGGACACAATACCGCTGGCAGAGATCCCTAGGGGCTGGGACTCTGGAAAAGGTTCTCTGACAGAAACGCAATGCCGCATCCCGAAAGGGAGCAGGCCAGGGGGGGCACCACAAGGGTGTCCGCACTGAAATCGCCTAGAAAGGCACATGTCAAGTGCTCTGGATTGTGTTGAGTGGATAGGGTGACATGCAGGTCCTCAAACATCCTAACGAGGAAACACTGATACTCTGCGAGATCAGCAGCTGGAGAGATGTGGACAGACGGTTCCTCTCCCCCAGAAGAGGGGGATGAGAAGTCGGGCGACCGCAAGAGTTCAGAAGCTGGCTGCTCATTGGGAGGTTGAAAAACCTGTCTGTCCATAGCCCTGACATAAGCGGGAAATTGAGCATCCACAGCTCTGAACTGCTCCTAGGAGAGAGGACTGCTAGGACCAAAAATACCTGGGAGCACAGGAGAATGTGGCAGAGGAGAAGGGGCAGAGCTGACAACAGGAATCAGTTGACTTCCGCCTGGGCTAGGGAGCGCACCAGGAGCCCTAAGGAAAGAAGGAGCTCCAGAAAACTCCACAGCTGACAGCTGGTCAACCAAACTGGAACTGCCTAGGCTGCACCCTGAAGAATCCCCCCCTGTGAAGTGACCAGGGCTGTAAATGTCCAGAAGGACGGTCCCCTACCTCCAAAGAATGGGGCCCTCTCGAGGAAACCGAAAGGGAAGGGCGGAGATCCGTGCTGCGGCTTCTCCCAGAGCCCGGGTGGGTTCCAGAAAAAGACTGCCGCATGGAACCCATGCACCTTGACTCCTCGGAATCCGAAAGAGCCCTCCTCCTCGAAAGAGCCAGCCTAGGCAGCTGGCAACTCTGGTTGGCCCCGAAGGAGCTATCCAGGGAGCAGCACCTTCCCCTCCCCTCCTGTGGGTGCTCCGATCGGCCCATAGGTGGGTGATCCAGGCACACTACCTGATGGGGTACTACTACTGAGGGGTCAGAAAACCTACCGAGACCAGGCTGCAGAGCAATGATGGCCTGCACCCCTCACCCTGGTCCCAGGACCAACTGTCCTCTCCTCAGAAGGGGGCTGGTTCTGGCCTGTCGAGGACACTACCAGGGTGTCCACATGAGCAGCCAACTCCAAAGAGTCAGACTGCCTGTCTGACTCAGAATCCGATTCCCCCTCCGAGGAGGTGGAGTCCGAAGTTCTGTGCCAAATGATGCGTGGATGCCTGCTGGTTCTGGCCTGTTGAGGACACTACCAGGGTGTCCGTGTGAGCAGCCAACTCCAAAGAGTCAGACTGCCTGTCCGACTCAGAATCCTATTCCCACTCTGAGGAGGTGGAGTCCGAAGTTCTGTGGCAAATGGTGCGTGGATGCCCGCTGCCATCCAGACTGAAAGGGGCACTAGACTGAGAAACTGCACCAGAATTGTGCCAAGGCCCTCAGCTGCACCGCAAATAGTGCAGGAAGAGGACACAGCGCCAACGACAGCAGCAGCATCTGGGTCGGCGCCGAGGCCAGAGACGGCACCGACAACGGCCCCAACTGTGCTCTTGGTGCCGAGGTCCAAAACCCCCATGGCACCGTGTCTTCGCTCGACGCCACAAGTGGCTCCAGAGCTGGACATGGTGCCGTGCTCAACCACGGTGCCGAGGTGAGAAACAGCAAAGGATGGTGCCATAGAGCCTCCCACAGTGCCACCAGCACCATCGGTGCCGTGAACGGAGCGGACAGCAGCCATGGCACCAAGCAATGGACCGATGCCAACAATGACGCCATCAGAGCCCAAGGTGCCACAAATGGTGCTGAGGCCCAAGACGGCGACGAGAGATGGCATCGAGGACGGTGCCGACCCAGGCCTTCCGAGCCAAGGGTATGACACCAGGGGAGCCTTCACCCCTAAAGGGGTGACTGCCAAGGCAGTGTCTCCCGCCCATCCCCCAAGGGGAACGGACTGGGCCTCCTGCACCATGGAAGGGGCTTCTGCAATGGTGAGGCTACAAGAAGCAGAAGCCCCCTCCTCCTCAGTCCATATAGAACCAGGAGGGGACCCAGAGGAAAGGCAGAGAGAATGCGGCATGGCCCGACGAGTGCGCACCCTTCCCCTGAAAGTCGGCGGAGCTCGTCCAACTTTCCACGCGCGTTTGTTGACACGACGGTCCATGGAGGAGCAGGCGTCACACAAATCCATGTCGTTTAGCGGGCCAAGACACGCGAGGCAATGGTCATGCTGGTCGGTGACGGAATACTACGGCCACACGGGCACCCGACATGGGGAGTCCAGTCTTCAAAGTTTTCTTGCCCCCGACCGAGACATGACCTACGGATAAAAGAACACCAAACAAGACCTGACGTCGCAAAATAAAATAAGGAACAGTCTTACCAGGCGACGTCGGGTTAAGTGAAACTGAACCAGCACGAATGAGCAATCGGAGTCTATGGACTACGGTAACGGAGCTGAAGGCTTTTTGTGATCAGCAGGCCTCTCATGCAGTAAGTTTTTCAGAGCTACCCAAGAGGTGCAACCTCAGCAGCGGGAGACAAAGGACTGACAGCAGGGCAGAGTCGACAACACCTAACTGCCAACCCGTGAGCGACACACAGTGCATCGGCCTTGAGGGTGGCGCAGATGCTGCGTCGACTCCGCCCATCCAAAAAAAAAAAAGCTCCCGTGGGGTCATAACCTCCAGCCAGTACCCAAAGGTGATGAATGGTGAAGATTGACACAGATAAGATCACTTGAACTCAGAGTTTTCTGAGATGCACTGCGAGTACTGCAAAGCACTTTGTAAAGACTCGAGGCACCGAGAACAGCCCAAAGGGCAGGACTCTGAATTGGTAGTGCTGGCTCAGAGTCACAAAGCGTAGGTACTTGTGGTGGTTTGAGTGCACTGGGACATGTTGGTAGGCATCCTGCATGTCCAGAGAAGCTAGCCAATTGTTTTGATGAATCAGAGGTAGTAGTGTTCCTAGAAATATCATTGAATTTCTCTTTGAAGTTATTTGTTTAACTTCCTTAGGTCTAGAATAGGGTGCATACCACCTGTTGTCTTTGGAACTAGGAAGTAGTGGGAGTAGAAACCTGTTTCCTGTTCTGCTTGCAGAACCACTTCTACTGCCCTATTGTTCAGAAGGCCCCGAATCTCGGAAGCAAGGAGGTCTGACTGAGTGATAGACAGTTTGGGTTGTTTGGGTGGACGATCCGGACGGTCTCCAAAAAATGTAAGGAGTAATCCTCTTGAATTATTCTGAGGACCCATTTGTCCATTGTGAAGGACTTCTACTGGCTGTAAAACTGAATCGGATGCCCCCCTACCACAGAAGAGTCCCCCTTCGGCAGTTGTGGTGGGACGGGTCTTCAGAGGGTGGCATTAGGTGCCTTCGGGCTCTGCGCCTTCTGCTCTGTTTTCTTTTGAGGCTGAGGGCTTGGTTCTTGTTAAAGGCCCCTCGGCCTTTACCATGAAAGAACTGATGGCTATGAAACTGCCAACAGTTTCCGCGCCACTGAGGGGCAGCAGATGCCGGTCTGGCAGTCTTAATAGCAGTCCTAGTTTTCCAAGTGGCCTTCAGTACCTGCTCCACTTATGGGCCAAACAGATAAACTCCATCAACTGAACTGGAAAGTTCAGGGCTCTCTGTTGAGCATCATTTGTGAACCTTGAAGTCCTTAGCCATGAGTGACGCCGGGTGCATATCCCGGCTGCTGCTGCTCTAGAAGCAGTGTCAAGGGCATCCATAGCTGCTTTAAGTTGCTGATTGTTGGACTCAATGCCTCTAGTAATAGTCTGGAGAAGCTGTGAACTAACGTCCGACTCTGGAAGAGCTTCCACAGTGGCTTTGAGCGAATTCCAGAGGGTATACTCATACTGAGAGATATATCCCTGGTAGCTAGCAATACGCATTCCTAGGTAGCAGCAACGAACACTCACTTCCCCAGAGTGTCAGTCTTATGGGATTTTTTTATTCATTGGATGAGCCATAGATTCCTGAGGAAGAATGGCTTCGTCATTCTCTGCTAAGACCACTATGGCGTTTGCAAAGGCTTGAGAGGCAAGGATTGGCCTGTTCTTAGGAGAAGCATATTTCCTGTCTATGGACTTAGCCACAGAAGGAATGAGTGCCGGACTGTCCCACACCATTTGTGAAAGTCTTGAAAGAGGGCTGCACTGGAGGTGTCAGTTACCCAGAAATTTCAGGAACATGCACCTCAGAAGTCTGAAGAGAAAGTGTGGAATTCATATTCTTCAGAAGAGATTTAAAAGAAAGGTCCTTGACCAAGGGCTGTGGAGAAGTGGAGGACTTACATTCCACTCCAAAGGATGTATCCTCATCCAGATCATCCCCTAAACGTAGATCAGGATCAGACGCAATATTACAGTACCTCCTACTAAACCAGTAGGGACAGTATAGAAAGGAAAGGGAGGAAGAGCAGCAGTAGGAGGCACTCCCTGAATCAGAGTCGAAAACCCCGGTATCTGAGGCACCGATGGCGCTGAAAACGGCACCAGCAGTGGCACCGCCAAGGACAGAGCCGAGGGTGACCCAAAAACCGGCGCCAGATGAGCACTTGGAGACCCCAACCCTAACACTGGGGCACCAAAGCTGGAGACTTGAAAGTACGAGAAGGAGTAGGAGAAAGCAGTACCTGTGATGGCCCCTGTGCTGCATCCATGGGAGGAGGAAAGCACAAAAGAGCAGTGTTGACAGCACCGAAGGTGTCGCGTGACTAGGCCGACCCAGCCGCCCCACCTCTGGGTCATGCTGCCCCAGGCCTGAAGGCCCCATGGTCAGTTCCGCAGGCAAAGGCAGTAGGGACAACCATCAGACCCACTGCTCCAAAAGAGCGGCCCAATGATGAAACTGCTTACCGGAGTACCCCTGAGAGGGTGGGAAAGGACTCTGGAGTAGAGGACCGTGGCTGCCGGGAAATGGAAATTACGTACTTACCGTAATTATTGATCTTGACAGTCTCTATCACTCATTCACACTAGTGGGATAGCGCCGGAGGCACTAGGACCAAGCGGAAGCCAACATTTTTCAGAAGGGTTGGTGCCGAGACAGGACCACGCATGCGCGGCCCCGCGAGACTAGCTCGCGCCTGTGTAGGCTATCTCGGCGTCGACCCTCCAACCGCCTCAGTACCTTTTTGACCGAGGAGGTGCAGTATAAGTAATGAAAATAACTTATCCTGAGTTTCTGGGCCTGAGAGGGCCCAGATAGCCCTTGCAAAAATGGTCAAAGAACAAAGTCTTCACAGCCTGAACCACAGAATCATGAAAACCAGGAAAGAAAACGAGTGAACCCAGGGGATGGTGGGTGGGCGTGTGAATGAGTGTTGGAGACTGTCCAAGAAGATCAATAATTATGGTAAGTACGTAATTTCCATATCTTCCTGGACTAAGTCTCCATCACTCATTCATGGTTCACTCAGAAAGGACAGCGAAGGACTGTCCTGCTGATAAAAAGAGCTGTCTTGGAAAGAGCATCTAGAATATAGTGCTCACAAGATAAGTGCTTGAGTTGTAACTCACCACTTTGCAGACGACTGCAATGGACACAAAATGAAACTCTGCCAGGAAGCTGCAACCACTCTAGGGCAGCAGCGAGAACCTGGCCTCACAATCTGGTATAGGACCAAAATTAATAGTGTCAAAGACATGTACCAATCTAATGTAAAAGGACGTCAGGAGCTGAAAGAGCCGGAGGTAAAGTCTAGTGGTTCAAGGTAGACCGAAAAGCATAGATGGAAACCCCAACTACCAAGTATGGCTGACCTGCAAGCAACAGGTCCAGGAGCACTTGAACCCCTTACTTGGTAAGCAAAGAAGGTCCAGGTGGGGTTAGCCCATCAAGGATAATGGTTTCCACTTAATCACTGAAACCTTCCTGATAGAAGGCCAAAGCACGACTTAGAAGCCTCTTGTGGTGGTCTAGTAGAACCAGATCCTACCCACTTCATATTCCAAAAAGGAATCATCCTGCCCCTGTGTGTACAACTGCAGTAGCAGTCTCTGAACTCAGGGAAGAAAGAAAAAAGTGTACAGGAGGACATGTCCACTGCAGAAAAACATTCCGACAGAAAAAAACAGGGGCTGGATTCTAAGGCAAATAGAGGCAGATGTGTGTCGAGGAGGGACACAGCAGGACCAAGTTAGGGCTAATCCATTCGTTGAAAGTGACTGACGAGTGGCAGAAGTGAATCAATGCAGTGAGGCACTACTCACTCCAGCCTCCCTGCAAGGAGCAGGAAGGACTCTAGTTTACTCTGCAGAAAAACAAACCTCACAGCTCCGTCACGCACTCGGAGAGGATAGCTTCGTGAGCCACTGGCACAGAACCAGGGTGCAGGAACCGAAGGTGTGAATATTTGAAAAGCCATCTCAGAAAAAGTCCTACTTGACCTACAGTCAAGAAAGGAGCATGTCGTATGATAAGTTGAAGCAAACAAGGAAGTAGGAACCTGAGTTCCAGCTCGCTGGAGAGTCACTTCTGTTGCTGCGAGGCTCTGATAAAGAGAAGAAAGCCTGATTAAAAAAAGAGGGGGATCAACAGACTGGGCAGTCGCCTAGGTCTAGGAAATATCTCAGAATAAGAGAAATCTCTCTTGGGGAAAAGAGATGACCCATACCTCCACTGGATCGGACTCCCCCTAGGAGTAGGAGAAATCAGGATCTCTTTACCGTATTATTAGAGATGACTGCCTAATGGGCTTAGGCGGAACCTGACCAGATCCAAAAGTGTGGTATCCAGCAATTTCGGCTAGGCCCTGTGCTGTGACAATTTTAACCTTTTTTTTTTTTTTTTTTTTACCATAAGTCCGTGCCTGACAAGGTTTCAGACTGCTATCTCGCGAGGACTGTCTGATACAAAAAAATGACAAAGATGTCATCCCTCTGAGGGGCAGGATAAGCCTGAGCATTCATAACTGAAATGGTGACCGGACTAATAATTACAGTTGAAGAGATGTTAACCACCTGTGCCCTGCAGCACCAGCATCATTCGTGGCACAGGAGGGCACCAAGCAGTGCCTATGCCAACCTGTGTGACACCCGAGGGCACCCGTGGCGGTACCCGCAGGTACCCCCAGCACCCATGGCAGCAATGGCATCTGAGGGCACCCACGGCATCCATGATACCATGGCACCCATTGCACTCATGGACTCTTGGCACCTATGATACTCATGTCATCCAAGGAACTCATGACACCTATGATACTCATGTCACCCATGGTACTCATGGCATCCATGTGTGCCCATGGCGCCACCCGCGGCATCCACGGACCTCGGAGCTGACCGTGGGACCTGCAGGAGCCCGGCGCTGCCCACAGCGCCATCCCGGAGTGCTCGGCGCTGCCTGCAGTGCCACCCACGGGTGTCTGGCATCTCCCGCGGCACCCACGGGTGCTTGCCACCGCCCATGGCACCCATGGGTGCTCGGAGCCACCAGTGATTGCCCATGGGCGTCCACGGCACCGCGAGACACCCACGGCACTGCCAGCGGCACCAGCAACTAATGACAGCAACAAGAGTACCCACGATGCTGAGCCACAGCACCGACTCCTGGCACCGAAACAAACACCAGTGGCGCCACCTACAGCACAAACGTCAAAACCAGCGGCCACGGTGCCGGTCCTGCGACGCCACCCATGGCGTCGGGCATGGCATGAGGAAAAACATCATCTTGGAAAATGCCAGTGGAGAATCCTGAGGAGAAGGGTAGAAGGAAAAAGGTGGTGCCCGTGCTGGCACCTGCATGGAAAGAGAAAGTGGGTAGGCATGAGGGGTCAACACGATGGTGAAGGCACCAAGAGGGCACCACGCTTATCGTGATCCAATCGACCCGGCTCCAGTCCAGCGGCTCCAAGGCCTGGAGGCCCTGAAATCAGGAACACTGGCCAGGAAAACTGGATAAGTCGAACCCCCTGCTCCACAGGAGTGGCCCAGAGGTGAAACTGCTCACCAGAGCTCTAACGAGGACAGAGATGGAGTCCGGAGTTGAAGAATGTGTCCGTTAGGAGCAGGGGCAAGGGGAACCCACCAAAGTCAGTTCGGACCTAACGCCCCTCCAGATGAACAATCCTCGTGCAGACGTACCAGAGGGCAACCTCGAGCGGCACTGATTCTTCTTTCTCCCAACAAGGGAAGAAGAGTTACGAGATTAAGCAGAGCCAGAGCCTGAACTGCTAATTCAAGCTTCGTGGACTGTCCTCACCCCGAGTACAGGACTTCCGCTTATCAAACGGGTGGCTGGACAGGACATAGCCCTCTGCCATAACAACTTTAAAAGCGAAAGTCTTCCTACTATCACCACTACCGTCTAAGGATGACTCCGTTGATGGCAGGTGAGAATATACAGGTTACTCTCCTGTAACAGGAGTTCTAGGAATGGTATATGTTGTTCATCCACACTTTCTGGCAGGTATCCTTGCCGCTTTAAATCTTGCCGGAAGGTCTTCAAGCTGGCTCCTGCCACCCACCCGGGTGGTAAAATTCTCGGCTCCGCCCCATGACGCCAGATCTGGCCCGCTGGAAGCTCAGGTAGTGCATCAAAGCTGGGGAGGTCGGGTGGGTCGTGTGGATGAACAACATACACCATTCCTAGAACTCCTGTTACAGGTGAGTAACCTGTATTTCTAGGGACATAGCTATGTTGTTCATCCACACTTTCTGGCAGACTCCTAGCAGTTCTCCGGGAGGAGGGAGGCAAGGCGCACACCCCCTATTTAGGGAATAGAGACTGGAGAACTAAGGCCCCAAAACCAGCATCCCGGCATGACTCAAGGTCGATGTGGTAGTGGGTGATGAAGAGTGTGCTGTGACTTCAGGTAGCAGCCCTGCAGATTTCCTGGATAGGGACGTCCCTGGAAGCAGCCACCGATGCAGCAGTATGGCGGGTAGAATGAGCTCTTATCCCTCTGGGAGGCTCCATGCCCGCCAACCTATAGCACAGATCTATGCAGGAGGTGACCCGCCTGCTTATCGTCCGCTTGGCTGCAGGTCTGCCAGGTGCAGCTTCACCATAGGTGACAAACAGCTGGCGAACCTCTCCCCGAATTTCAGCCGTGCGCTCCTTATAGTAAGTGAGCGCCCTCCTAGGGTCCAGAGTATGGAGCCTATATTCTGCCTCCGAGGTGTGACTGGGGTAGAACACCGGCAGAGTCAACACCTGGTTAAGGTGAAACTCACACCACCTTCGGAAGGAATTTCGGGTGGGGTGCAGGATGACCTTGTCCCTGTGGAAGACCAGGTTAGGAGACTCGATGGAAGCGCCTGGAGCTCTCCCATCCTTCTGGCTGGCGTGATAGCCACCAAGAAGGCGGTCTTCACGACAGGTGAGAGAGATCACACTTGTGCATTGGTTCAAATAGCTGCCCATGAGCTTTGCCAGTACCAGCAGTAGACCCACGGAGGTGAGGTTCTACTCGCGGAGAAATGTGATCGAGGCCTTTGAAAAGCGTCAGACCACCTTCTCCTGCGCCACCGACTGCTTCCCGGCCCGCACCCGATAAGCAGAGATGGCTGCCAGGTGCACCTTTAGGGTCGTCGACCTAAGCCCTTGCTGAGAAAGGAACCATAGATAGTCCAAGATGCTTGCCAAGGAACAGGAGGAAGGGTCCAGGTCCTTACCCTGACACCAAATGGAAAATCTCTTCCATTTAAAGGCATAGCATTTCCTGGTCGACTCCTTACGGGACGCCTCAACTACATTGAGGACCTCGTCGGAAAGACCCAAGGCCTGGAACTCTAGCCGCTCAGGAACCAGGCAGTCAGGTGCAGGGATTGAAGGTCCGGATGTAACACCTTCCCCTGATTGACTGAGAGTAGGTCCGGGTGAGCTGGAAGCTGCCTCGGGAGCCTGGAGCTGAGGCTGAGGAGATCTGGATACCAGCATTGGCGGGGCCAGTCTGGGGCTACCAGAATCACCTGCGCCTTGTCCCTCCTTGCTTTGAGAAGCACCTTGTGGATCAAGGGAAATGGGGGAAAGGCGTAGAAGAGGCCCGGGGTCCATGGCCTCGAGAAGGCATCCTTGCAGCAAGCCCTGCTGGGGGCATGGAACAGCCTCAGCCGCATTCTCCTGGAGGCAAACAGGTCCACCTGAGGTGTGCCCCAATGGGAGAACAGATCTTGTACTACCTCCGGTAGGAGAGACCACTGTGGGACACAGCCCTATCCGGCTTAGGGCATCGGCCAGGGTGTTGGAGGCTCCTGCCACATGAATGGCTAGGAGATCCGCCTCCAGGCTCGCATGCAGTGACCAAATGCGGAGGCTTCTTGCACAGAGGCATGGGCGCGTCCCGCCCTGGCCGGTTTAGGTAGTACATGGTCGTGGTATTGTCCGTCTGGACCTGAACCACTTGACCCGTGGGAATGGAGCAAAGGCGGTGAGGGCTAAGCGAACCGCCCGAAGCTCCAGCAGGTTGATATGGCATCGGGGCTCCCGAGGGGACCAGAGGCCGTGCGCTCTGTGCTCTCCCAGATGGGCACCCCAACCCATCAGAGAGGCATCGGTCGATAGAGAGATCATCGGCTCGGGGCGGACAAACGGGATGCCCTCCTGCAGATGAGCTGGAACGGTCCACCATTGGAGAGCGTTCCACATCCCTTGGGTCACCATCACTAGCTGGACCAATGGATCGCTGCGTTGTGACCACTGGCTGGCCAGTCCCCACTGAAGGGGACGCATGTGTCAGTGGGCCCAATGGACCACGCTGGTGCAGGCCGCCATGAGACCCAGGAGGCGCAGGAAGTCCCGGGCAGGGCGCGATTGCCCAACCAGAAATGATTGGGCAAAGGAGGAAAGAACCTCGGCCCTGTCCTCCGGGAGCCATGCTCTGGCTCGAAGAGAGTACAGCTCTGCCCCGATGAAAAGAATCACCTGCTTCGGTCAGAGTTCCGACTTGGCCTCATTGATGAGGAGGCCGATTTGAGAGCAAACCCAGAGGGCCAGATCTCTGGACCGCTCCACCTCCTGTCTAGAGGGGGCTGTCATCAGCCAATCGTCCAGGTAAGGGTACACCCGGACCCCTTGGCGCCGCTGGAAAGCTGTCACCACTGCCATGCATTTGGTGAAGACCCTGGGAGCAAAAGAAAGGCCGAAGGGCATGGCTCGGAACTCGTAAAGGGATCCTTCTGCTTGGAAGTGGAGGAATCTCTGGTGAGACGGATGGATAGACATGTGAAAAAACGCGTCCTGTAGGTCCAGAGAGCAGAACCACACGCCGCGTTCCAGGGATGGTATTATCTGAGCCAGAGTGACCATCCTGAAGGCCCGAGACCTTAGGAACTTGTTTAGGTCGTGCAGGTCGAGAATGGGGCGCCAGCCCCCCGTCCGTTTTGGGACCAGGAAGTACCTGGACACAAACCCGAGTCTGAGGGAGGGTCCGCCACCTCTCTGATCACCTCTTTCTCGAGGAGCAGAGCGATGTCAGCTCGGCAAGCCAACAGCGAGGCTGCGGACCTCGAGGCCCCCCTGGGGTCGACGGCTCGGAAGGGCGGGGCCTGCTCGAACTCCAGAGGCAGGCCCTTTCCTACCACTTCCAACACCCACCGGTCTGTGGTTATAGCAGACCAGGCGGAAAGGAAGTGGCAGAGCCGTCCCCACAGGGGAACCTGGGGTGGGGTGACAAGGTTGGGGGCGACACCCCTCAACCCGTCACTGAACAGGCTTGGAGGAGGAACCGGCCGAGGGACCACCTGGGCCTTTACCTACCTGCTTCCTGGAAGAGGAAGCCGCGGACTTGGGTTTGGGATGCCAAGCGCGAGCCTGCTGGCCCTGATGCTGCTGGGCCGGACGTGCCCCGGGCGCAGACAGACGAAAGGGCTTGGGTTGCGGTCTGCAGCCCTTGTCCCTCTGGGCAGATGAGACCGAGTCTAGAGTGGCATTGGACTTTTCGATCCTCTGGAGGTGACCTTCCACTCCAGGGCCGAAGAGGTCGGTCCCCAGGAAGGGGACATCCGCCAACTTGTGCTGGGTATCCGCAGTGAAGGTGGATATCCTCAGCCATGCCTGACAGCGCATAGCCACTGCGGCCGCTACTGACCTGGTGCATGAGTCACCGATGTCCAAAGCAGTCTGAAGTTGCTGCCTGGCCACTGCCCTGCCCTGGTCCCACACCTGCTTAACCGTGGTCTGCAGGTCTGCCAGGAGATGAGGGACTACCTCGTCCAGGGAGCCCAACAAGGCATGAGAGAAGTGCGCCATCAGCACGGCCAAGCTGGCCTCACAAAGGCCAAGGGGGCACGCAGCGTAGACTTTGCGCCCGGCGTAGTCCAACTTCTTGGACTCTTTGTCAGGAGGCTTGTCCACGTCCCTGGTGCTTCCGGCACGCCAGAAGACGCTGTCGGTAACCAATCCCTCGGCTGAGGGATGTTACGAACCCGGACAGGGGCGGTAGGGACCGCATACTTCCTTGCCATCCTGGCCGAGCGCGGGGCAGGAAGCAGGGCTGCCAGACTCCAAGGCCGGGCCCACAATGGCCTCGGCCACGGAAAAACCTCCGTGGGAGAATCCTCGGTCCAAAATCTCCGTGAGGGGGTACTTGGCCCGCTTGGATACGGGCTCGAGCTGCATCCCGGTGCACTCCGAGATGAGCCTAAGCAAACCCATGAAGGACGATGGGCTAGGGTCCAGCGACTGACCTCCCGAGGACTCCCAAGTCAACCCACCTGGCGAACAGGGAGGAATCATCGTCAGACTCAGAGGAGTCCGCAAAGAGCTGCCTTGGGCCTGAGCCACCCTCCACCTGCCGAGGGCGATCGGGAGTGAGGGTGACAGACAGCCTATGGGGCAGACCCTGGGCCGACCGAGAACTCTTGTTGGAGCCCCAAACAACGGCTGTGGAGGCGGAGGTTCCACCAGAATCAGTGGGGCAGCCGGTTTTGGTCGAGCAACAGGCCTGGGAGCAGGCACCTCGGCTAAAGCGAGGGGTTGCTTCTGCCACTTCGGTGACAGCCACTTAATAGCCAGGGAAGGCGACGACGTCGGCTTGGTCCCGGACAGAAGAAGCTGTTGCCACATGAGGTCCTCCTTAGCGCTGACGCAACTTGCGTCAAAGCCTCCCCCAAATCGAGAGCGGCGACGCCGGCCTACCGCGGTACCGGGCCGCCTATGACGGGGGATCGGCTGGACGAGAGAAGTCGAGACTGAGACCACGAACCTCGGCTTTTCCGAGGAGGGTTCTGGGGCAGGGTGGGGGAAACCCGCTCTCCCCTCGGCTCGGAGGGTTTAACCGTGGACTCCGGAACCGGAGGCACAGGCAAGTCCACGGAAACCTCAATCTCCACCGGGGGAACCGGGGAGTGAGGGTTTTCGGCTTCACCGGTCGACAACCCATCCGACGGGTCGAGAAAAATCTCGACTGCGTCGACAGGAGTCTCGGTCAACTGACTTGACAGGGACGCCGTGAGGCCAGTGGCCGAAGCCAAAGGATCGACCGAAGTCGATGGTCAACTACTCGGTGAAAGGGACCTCTCCCGCTCCCAAGAGCGTCGACAGAGGGACTAACCTTTGTGGACCTTCTTCTTGGACCGAGAGGAAGGCCCTGAAGATGATGGTCCCTCTCCCTTAGTGGAGAGAGACAAACAGAGCTCCTTGAAAGAAGCTCAATAGGAGGATCCCAAGGAGAGCGGGATAAATGCCGCGGCCGAGGAAGATGAACATGCGGCCTGCGCCGCCTCCTCCTCGAGGGCGATCATCTGCTCAAGCTGATCCGCCAAGCCCGCCGCCGAGGAAACCGCCAAACGGGCCTCCTTCGACTTTACCGGAGGATAACGTTTCTCGGGGCGCCCAAGTTGCAAACGGGTGGCGCGGTCTTCCAGGACGTACGCTGAAAAGGAAGAGCACAGGTCGCAGCCCGCGGGTCGTGCTCAAGGCCCAAGCAGTAGACGCACGGGGAGGCGGGTTCGGTCAGACATCTTCTGCCCACATGGGCACCTCCAAAACCGAGTCGATGGTCCACCGCGAGCCGCGAGGGAGATAAATGACTGAAGTCTTGAAACCTTAAAGTAATTTCGGTAGACCGAAGAAATAGGAACCAGTCTTATACGCAGAGCGTTAAGGAGGGAACCCGAGCTTCCAAGCGGTAAGGAAGATCTGGCGTCATGGGGTGGAGCGAGAGTTTTACCACCCGAGTGGGTGGGAGGAGCCAGCTTGAAGACCTTCTGGCAAGATTTAAAGCGGCAAGGATACCTGCCAGAAAGTGTGGATGAACAACATATCCATGTCCCTAGAATTATTTTTCTCCTTCTTCATAATCTTCTTTTCTTGTTCGCAAAATAAGAAATTACTACTACTAAAATGTTAAATTAAATAAAAGCTGCTTTCGTAGAGACGAAAACTTTGACTCCGACAGATGAGCGACGTCGATATCTAAGCGTACTCGACGGCGGGAGAAAAGGAACTGAAGCGGTTGGAAGGTCAACGCCGAGATAGCCTACACAGGTGCGAGCTAGTCTCATGGTGCCACGCATACATGGTCCTGTCTCGGCGCCGACCCTTCTCAAAAATGTTGGTTCCTGCTTGGTCCTTTCGCCTCCGGCACTATCCCACTAGTGTGAACGAGTGATGGAGACTTAGTCCAGGAAGATCTGAGACTGCGGCCGACCCCGACCTCCTCTCCCTCACTACCGAAGATCGCCGTGCAGACTGTGACAGGGTTGAATATGGCCCTGTGCCAGTTGTTATGCAGAAAGAGATTAAATACAAGGGATTGTGCTATTCTCTCCTTTTCTGTCTCTTGTCTGTCTGGTTGCGCAACCAAATTTTCTCATGAGACCTAGGACTTGATCACCCTGATGGTCTTGCAATTCTCTGCCTCCTGCTATCTCTCTACCCTCACTTGCTGTTCTGTCTTTTCTTCCCCTTTGCATATCTGCTGGTATAAAAATATATGTGAATCATTATGCAGAAATGTAACTGATACTGGGATCCTTTTTGTTTAGAAATGTATATAGTTTTACCGTTGAAATGTATATAGTTATACTGTTGAAATGATTGCAAAAAGCTGTTTGGAACTCAAGGGGATAAACATGTTTGCAAGCTCTCTGAGAAGCTGTAAGCAAGAGGTTAGTTCTGGGTCACAATGTTCTTTTTGCTGCACTTGTTGAAACTTACAAAAACACTAGTTGAGAAGCATGCCGTTTTCTTAACGAGCGGGGGTTGCAAAGCCTTATAAAAACATAACTACAATTTCTTGCAAGAGAGAAGCACAGAGACTGAGACTGGAAATTGAAAAGAAACCCAGATGGAATTTCTCTGTTTATACTGCCTTTGTAAACAGTTATACTAAACCTTTTTTTTTTTTACTGATCTTAATAACAAGCATTTGTCAATGCCGAATATTTGCTTGCTGGCATTGGCATTGGTAGTGTAGGAATTAGAGAGCTGCATAATAGGAATGGCAGTGAAGTACTGAATTGAAGCCAACCCCACCAGCACCATGCAGAGACTGACAGGCACTGGGGTGTGCCTTTGGGTCGTCAGGCATAACGGCCACGCCATTTCACCATACCCTACCCTGCAGACACCAACAAGTGTCACAGTGTGCCTTGGGGTCTTTGGCCCTTATGCTCACCCCATTCCATCACGAAGTATGGTGAGATGGGTGCTGTATAGGAGAATGGGGTGAACTTTGGGGCCAAAGAGTCCAGGCACACCTTGATGCCTCTCACTGGCTGCAGGGTGTGGAATGGTATGAGCATTACAGGCAAGAATCCCAAGTCACACCCCTGATGCTTGTCAATCTGTACAGGGTGGGGCTTTATGGTCGGAAACCCTAATGCCTCAAGCGTTCGTTGGCATTTTCACTCCAAATTTTCAACATGGGGTTTTTTGTGACCCCCACCTTATAAACAGTGGCAATATCAGTTAGTTAGCGGAAAGCTGATTTTACACAGTGACCACGCCATTTGGCACCACAGGTGCGAAAACACATTTTGAACAGGATGTGAAAAATGACAGCTGTACTGTTCATGGGGAGGTGCAAAAAAATGGCAATGATGAAAATCTGCAGTGAAAATAATAAAAAAACTGGTGAAGTCACAGCGTGCGTAGAAAATGTGCAAAGCACACCCGTAATGCAATTAGTTTGGGGATTTTTTTTACAGCAGATTGTCAACACAGGGATTTTGGAACCTCCGCTCATGAACAGTGTCACTGTGATTTTCTTAATCTGTCCCGAACAGTGATTTCCCACAGCGACCACGCATTTCTGCGCTGGAAGTGTGAAAACACATTTCGGCCATGGTGTGAAAAATGACAGCTGTACTGTTCACAAGGAAGTGTGGAAAAATGTCAGTGTGAAAATCTGAAATGAAAATATTAGAAATCCATCAGCTTACGAGGGTGTGTGGAAACTGCGCAATGGTCGCTCATAACACAGTCATTTTATGGACGTTTTTTACCATAGCCATTTTAACACCTCTGCTCATGAACAGTGTCTCTGTGATTTTCTTAATCTGTCCCAAACACTGATTTCGCACACCAACTGCGCCATTGTGCGCTACATGCGTGGAAACGCATTTTGGGCGAGATGTGAAAAATGACAGCTGCACTGCATATAAGGAGGTGTGGTAAAATG
Organism: Neoceratodus forsteri; assembly: GCA_016271365.2. Taxonomy (NCBI): domain Eukaryota; kingdom Metazoa; phylum Chordata; order Ceratodontiformes; family Ceratodontidae; genus Neoceratodus; species Neoceratodus forsteri. Next base: position 693,377,178 of record CM028129.1, read on the forward strand.
GCAATGTTGAAAATCTGGAGTGAAAATATTGAAAATTCGCAAACTTACGAGCGTGCGTAGGAACAGTGCAATGCATGCTTGTAAAACAGTCATTTTTGGGAATTTTTTCACCAAATTTTCAACATAGAGTTTTTGTGGACCTACCCCATGAAATGGAAATTATGTACTTAACATAATTATTGATCTTCTTGGACAGTCTCCATCATGCATTCACACTAGTGGGATAGCGCCAGAGGCGCTAGGACCAAGCGGGAGTCTAAAATTTTCTGAAGGGGCGGTGCCAAGACAGGACCACGCATGCGCGGCACTGTAAGACCAGCTTGCGCCTGTGTAGGCTATCTCGGCGTCGACCCTCCAACCGCCTCAGTACCTTTTCAACCGAAGAGGTGCAGCGTAACTAATGAGAATAACTCATCCTGAGTTTCTGGGCCTGAGAGGGCCTAGATGGCCTTTGCAAGAAAGGTCAAAGAATAATGTCCTCACAGTCTGAACCATAGGACCATGAAGACCAGGAAAGAAAATGAGTGAACCCAGGGGATGGTGGGTGGGTGTGTGAATGAGTGATGGAGACTGTCCAAGAAGATCAATAATTATGGTAAGTACGGAATTTCCATATCTTCCTGGACCAAGTCTCCATCACTCATTCACACTAGTGAGAGAGTACCGAGCTAAAACCAACAACCCTGAGTAGGGTGGTAGGAGATAGGGTTCACTCAGAAAGGACAGCCAAGGACTGTCCTGCTAATAAAAAGAGCTGTCTTGTAAAGAGCATCTAGAACATAGTGCCTACAAGGTAAGTGCTCAAGTTGTAACTCACCACTTTGCAGATGACTGCAATGGGCACAAAATGAAAGTCTGCCAGGAAGCTGCAACCATGCTAGGAGAGCGGCAAGAACCTGGCCTCACAATTTGGTCTAGGTCCAAAATTAATAGTGTCAAAGACATGTACTAATGTAATGTAAAGGGACCTCAGGAACTGAGAGAGTCGGAGGTAAAGTCTACTGGTTCAGGGTAGACCGGAAAGTGCAGATGGAAACCCCCACTATCAAGTATGGCTGACCTGTAAACAACAGGTCCAGGAGCACTTGAACCCCTTACTTGGTGAGCAAGGGGGTCCAGGTGGGGTTAGCCCATCAAGGAGAATGGTCTCCACTTAGTGACAGGAACCTTCCTGATGGAAGGTCAAGCACGACTTAGAAGCCTCTCGTGGTGGTCTAGTAGAACCAGATCCTACCCACTGAATATTCCAAAAGGAATCATCCTGCCCCTGTGTGTACAACTGTAGTAGCAGTCTCTGAACTCAGGGAAGAAAGGAAAAAGTGTACAGGAGGTCGTGTCTACTGCGGAAAAAAACATTCCAACAGATAAAAACAGGGGCTGGATTTCTAAGGCAAACAGAGGCAGATGCACGTCGAGGAGGGACACAGCAGGACCAGGTTAGGGCTAACCCATTTGTTGAAGTGACTGAAAGAGGCAGTGACTCAATGCGGTGAGGCACTACCCACTTTGGCTTCCCTGAAGGGAGTAGGAAAGGATTCTAGTTTGTTTGCTGAAAAACAAACATCACAACTCCATCACGCACTTGAAGAGGTAGCTTCATGGCGACTGGCATGGACCAGTCTTTGCAGGAACCGAAGGTGTGAATATTTGAAGCTACCTCAGAAAAAGACCTACTTGACCTTTCATCAAGAAGGAAAATTGCCTGTCAAGTTAAGCAAGCAAAGTAGGAACCGAGTTCCGACTCAGTGGAGAAGTCTTCTGCTGCTGCAGGCTCTGCTCAAGAGAAAAGTAATAAAAGAAGGGAATTAACAGACTGGGCAGTCGTCTAGGTCTAGGAAATGTCTCTGAATAAGAGAAATCTCTTTTCGAGAAAGAGATGACAGATACCGCCGTTGGATCGGACTCCCCCTAGGGGAGGAAGAAGAAGTCAGGGACTCTTTACCGTACTCTGGAGACGAGCGCCTCAGGGGCTCAGGCGGAACCTGACCAGATCAAAAAAGGGCGGTATCGGGTAATTTCGGCTAGGACATGTGCTGTGATAAAAATGTCTTTCTTTTTTTAGTCCAAGCCTAACAAGGCTTTCAGGCTGTTATTTAGCAAGGATTGTCTTGATACATAATGACGAACATGTTCTCCATCTGAGTGCAGAAGGAGCCTGAGTGTCCACACTGAAATCATGACTGGACTATTAATTACAGCTGGAGAGATGTTAACCACCTGTGAAAAAGAAACCACCGAAGGTGCAATATCACAAGGGGGCTATATACTCCTATCAAAGGAGCGGAAGAGCCAGAGCGGCTCCCGACCATTAAATTAGAATCTTCCACAGAGTGTAACTGTCCTGATGATTGAAAAAGTCTAGACGGAGAAGTGTATGGTCCACGGACGCAGTGTGAAATACTATAGTGGACCCCATTACTGCAGAACTACTGAAAAGATTTTCCATCACGGACTCTGATGATAGAGAGGACATGCCTTTCAGTATATAAAATGAGTCGTCTGCTGTATTACTGACCAGAAGGACAGGGAAAGACCCATCTAGATGCACTTCTATCCCAGAAGGACCTCAAAGAGGTCTGGGTCTGAGCCACTAGAGACTCCGCCATCAGGAAGGATGTCGAGGAGCTTGGTACCACGTAGGGAGCCGAGAAAGTGCTGAGCAGAATGAGATTCCGCTGGCAGAGCAGTACAGCAGAGTTCCATCAGCAGAAAACCGCTGGATGACACAAGATCACACATAGACCGCCACTCACTAAGACGTGTGGAAAAAATAATCCGCAGAACAGTAGTTCATTCTGCGATAAACATCCAGCCACAAGTTCTGTGGAAAGGAAGTCCGAAAAGGAAAAATGTGTCACTAATTCTGCCATACAGCACCCACTAGCACCCGTGCGGCACCAGCATCACTCGCGGCACAGGAAAGCACCAAGCAATGCCTATGCCAACCTGGACGATATCCGAGGGCAGCCGCAGCAGTACCCACAGGCACCCCCAGCACCCATGTAGCAATGGCACCCAAGGGCACCCCCAACACCCATGGTACCATGGCACCCATGGTAAGAATGGCACGAGAACCAGTGGGTACCCGCATGGCACCAGACGCCAGTGGCACCATGAGGAGCCTGTGGTGCCACCCGCCTTTACCATGGGTGCCCCGGTGCCACCGTAACCAGTGGCACCCATGGCATATGTCCTCGCGAAACCCACGGGTGCTCGAGCACCACCAGACACCCACAGCATCACTGGCGGTGCCGACAACCAATGGCAGCAACAAGAGCACCCACGGCACCCTGACAGAGCGATGGCGCCAAACCCAGGTGCCGACTAAAGTACAGCGCCAACTAAGGCAACCGAGGCATGGCGCCGACCAAGGCACCGAGCCACAGCTCCGAGGCATGGCGCCGACCAAGGTGCCAAAGGAAAATGCCAGTGGAAATCCTGAGACGGGGAGAAGGAAAAAGGTGGTGCCCCTGCATGGAAAAGGGAGAGGAGGGTAGGTATGAGGGGTCGACATGATGGCAAAGGCACCAAGAGGGCACCTCGCCCATCATGATCCAATCGACCCGGCTCTGGTCCAATGGCTCCGAGGCCTGGAGGTCCCGAAATCAGGAACAGAGCCAGGAAAAACTGTAAAGTCAAATCCCCTGCTCCACAGGAGCGGCCCAGAGGTGAAACTGTCCACCGGAGCTCCAACGAGGACAGAGATGGAGCCCGGAGTCAAGAATGCAGCCATTAGGAGCGGGACCAAGAGGAACCCACCAAAGTCTGTTCAGGCCCGTCGCCCCTCCCGAACAATCCTTGTGCAGACGTACCAACGGGCAACCTCGAGCAGCACAGATTCTTCTTCCCCCAACGAGGAAGAAGAGCTCGAGGTTAAACGCAGCAGGATCCCCGGAACCAATAGATTTGTGCTTCGGAGGACTGTCCTCCCCCAAGCACAGGACTGTCCGTAGTCAGACCCCTCCTGCCCCGTTAATTAAGGGCGGCGGAGCGGACACAGCCCCTCTGCCATAAAAACTTTCAAACAAAGTCCTCCTACTGTCACCGCTACAGTCTAAGGACGACTCCGTTGATGGCAGGAAACAATTTCTTTTTCTTCTTCTTCATAATCTTCTTGTTCATAAAATAAGAAATTACTACTTAAAAAATTAAATTAAACATTAAAAGCTGCTGTTGTATAGACAAAAACTTAAGACTCCGGCAGACGAGCGACATCGACATCCAAGCGCACTGGACGGCGGGAGAAAAGGAACTGAGGTGGTTGGAGGGTCAACGCCAAGATGGCCTACACAGGTGCGATCTGGTCTTGCAGTGCCACGCATGCGTGGTCCTATCTCGGCGCCGACACGTCAGAAAATTTTAGGCTCCCACTTGGTCCTAGCACCTCCGGCGCTATCCCACTAGTGTGAATGAGTGATGGAGACTTAGTCCAGGAAGATCTGTGACACTGTCATTTCGTAAATCGGTCCCGAAAGGTGGTTCCACACCATGACCACGAAATCACCTTTCGTGCCCAATTAACAAAATGACAGTGACAGAATTCATGAGGTGGGCTCCCAAAAACCCCATGTTGAAAATTTGGTGAACAAATTCCCCAAAATGCCTGAGATATGCATCAAAGTTGAAAAACCCCTATTTATTACATTATACAGCTTACCGGCATTTCCTCAGTTCATGGTCGGCTTTGAAGAGTGCAGACGTGTTCCCGGCCCATCGAAGATCGTCGTGCCGAGCTCCAGAGGTAAGTATGGGGTGGGGGGAGGCAGGGTGAGAGGGTGGGCTGGGGCCAGGACAGCCAGCGAGGGAAGGTTTTTCTTTTCAGGTGCTTTTCTTTTAGGAGGATGGACTTGGGACTTGTGCCACGCTGGGGTGGGCTCCCAGCGTGGCAGCTGAAACTGTTTGGGGAGGCAGTGGAGCCGGCGGGGATGAGGCACCCCGTCAGCCATATGGACTGTTGCCACGCTGGGATGGGCTCCCAGCGTGGCACTCAGTAGTCTCGGGGGTAGAAGCAGTGGAGCCGACAGGGGATTGGGCACCCTGTCCGGCCATACGGACTGTTGCCATGCTGGGATGGGCTCCCAGCGTGGCACTCCGGTAGCTCTGGGGAGGTAAACGGGCAGAGCCGGCGAGGGGATTGGCCACCCTGCGGCCATACAGAATATTGCCACGCTGGGGTGGGCTCTCAGGGTGGCACCTGGAACTCTGTTGGGGGAAGCGCAGCACAGCCGACGGGGGATTGGGCACCTCCGTCGGCCATACAGTGTGTGCGTGGGGGGGGGGGATGCTTGAGCACGCAATATGCGTGTGTGTGGGAGGAGCAGATGAACAGGCAAGATCTTATCACTGCTCACTGAAGCGTAGCTCTCCCTTTCAACTGTACGGCACTGCATTTTCAACTGCTGTCATAGACAGCTGCAGCATTCATTGGCGAACTGTGGCCGTGCCTGCAAACACACTGACTGCACTGGAAGACAGGGTACCACGCCTACAGAAACTCGGATGATGGCACTATGTTTCTTGCACATGCACGCAAGCAAACATAATAAATCACTTGTTGCAAATTTTACAACTGCTCCTGGTTTTCCTATGCTTCCTGACCTGTGCCTCGATGACACAGACATACCAGAGGGCGACCTCGAGTGGTACCACTTCTTCATCTACTGGTGGGACGAAGAAGAGCTTGAGCCGGGTCCCCGACCTCAATCGGGCCCGCTTCTTTCGGGAGGACCGCCCTGTCTCTCGAGTACCGGACTGCCTGTGGTCAGACCCCCTCCCAGAAGAGGGTGGCGGACCGGACCAAACCCGCCTGCTGAAACAGCATTCAAGAAAAGTCTCCCTACTGTCACTGGCTACGTTTATGGTCGACTCCGTCAAAGGCAGGCTGAAGAAGAATTTTTCCATTCTTCACTGAAAATGAATAACCTTTTTTTAAAAAAATAAATAAATAAATGTACTAAAAACTAATCAGAACTAAACTACTATGCTGCTGTTGTACAGATGTGAAGATATCACTCCCGACGGGTAAGCGGCCTCATCACTGAAGCGCACTTGGCTGGAAAAAAGGAACTGAGGCAACTTGGAGGGTCAAGGCTGAGACAGCCTATATGGCGCGAGCCAGCCTCGCAGTGCCACGCATGCGTGGTCCTACCTCAGCACTGGCCCTCCTTAAGATTTCTGGCTCCCACTGGGTCCTAGCACCTCCAGTGTAGTCCCACTACAGTGAATGAGTGGTTGAGACTTTATGTCCAGGAAGATCTTCCCTTCCCTTTCCAAGAGAGGTACAACATGTCTTGCTGGAAAACTCCAGGCCCCAGAGTGAGCGAGAAGAAAAGCAGCAGGTTTGCTTTGTGTGGGGACGCAAAACGGTCCAACTCTGGATGTCCCCATCTGTTGAACAAGTCTTCGGCTACTGAGGTCAGTAGTTCCCACTCATGCATCCTGGAATGAGACCTGTTTAGCCTGCCTGCCAAGATGTTTTGGATGCCTGGAACATGTGCTGCTGACAGTTCTGGACCGTGTTCCAGAGTCCAATACCAAACCCTCATTGCTTCACTGCATAGAGGATAGGAATGAGTCCCCCCCTTGCTTGTTGATGTAATGCATCACACTGACACTGTCTGTCTGTACCAGCAGAGGGTCTGGGGACAGGTGGTTTTGGAAGGCCTGGAGCCCGTACATAACAGGTTGCATTTCTAGAAAATGTATGTGCAAGGTGCTCTCCACTGGGGTCCACGTACCATGCGTCTGATGGGAGCTCAGGTGGGCACGCCAACCCACACCCAAGGCATCTGTTGTGAGAATCTGGAGAGGCAGGACATCAGGAAAGGAATCCCCTTTAACAGGCTGCTGGGTTCCATCTGCCACTTGAGTATTTTGCTTACAGGGGACGTGACTAGAATCATTTGTTCAGCCGGCTCTGTGGCACAGAGCGAAGGGGTTCGATTGGCATGCTGGCGACCCGGGTTCACACCCCAAGCCTGGATAACAGGAACAGAGACCGGCAGGGAGGGAGTTCGGGGGGGGGGCTTCAGCACCTGGCAGTGGCTTGGATGACATTCTAGGTGGTGTGATGCCTCAACATGCTGCCGTGAGTACCGTCCCAGGTCGCCATTGCAATCAGGTTCATTACGGGAGGGAGGAGTGAAAAGCGTCAAAACTTCCCCCCGTTCACCAGATGACTGTTGGTCCCGTCGCCACAAAGCCCAGAAGTGTTAGCTGACCTCACCATGCCGGGATACATATATGTGCGCCTATGAGATGCTTCTCCCTTGGGGGGGGGGTGGTTTACATCAGGTTACCCGGGCTGTGGCACTAAGGGGCAAAGGATGGCGACGGGGTGGAGTGGTGGCAATGGGCCTAGGTGGTCCAAAGGAGTGGCTGGCCAGGGAAGCCTGGGAAGGAGGAAAAAAAATTATTTGTCCTAGATCATCTGTAAGCTGATTCCACTTGACTCTCTGGGTTCCCTGGGGAATTCACATGTGTGGCCTGGCCAAAGGTACTGTTACCATGGTCGCAGCCATAAAACCCAGCAGGCATAGGAACATCCTGGCTAAGACATACCTGCTATCGTGCACAAACTGTGCTTAGGCAACCAGGTGGTGGGCCCTGTCCAGAGGCGGGAACGCTACGCCCTGGGTCATGTTCAAACTGCTCCTATATACTGCAGTCACTGGCAAGGTGTCAACAGTGATTTTGGTATGTTGACAGTCACCCCAGAGCATCAAACATCTGTCTGGTTTGAGCTAAGGTCTGCAGGAGCTGATCCCTGGAGTGAGCTTTCAACAGCCAGTCATCCAGGTGTAAGGGAAAACATAAAGGCCTTCCCTGCAAAGGACTGCTGCCACTACTGCCAAGTATTTGGTAAAGACTCGTGGCACAGAAGACAAATCAAAGGGAAACACTCTAAACTGGTAATGTTTCCCTTAAAACAGGAATCTCAAGTATTTTCTGTAAGGCCGCTGGATTTTGATAAGGAGGTAAGCTTCCTTCTTACTAAAGGAACAGATCAAGTCATCTGCTTGCAGCAGTGGGAGTAGGCCCTGCAAGGTGACCTATCTGAACTTACAGGACAGGTCACAGGTCTCCTGTTCATTTTGAGACCAAGAAGTACCAACAGTAAAAACCTGTGCCCCTTTGTTCTAAGGCCACAGGTTCTATGACCCTCTTTTGTGGCAAAGTCTGTATTTCCTCCAGAAGCAGAGGCAGGTGTTCTGGATGATAGTGGGTCACTAGTGGGGGATGATCTGGAAGTATGTCTAGAAGTTCCAGAGCATGGCCCTGTTCTATGATTTCCAGAACCTATGCATCTGTTGTCACTTCCTTCCAAAGTGGAGAAAGTAGTGACCCCCTAAGACCACTCCTGGAGGTAAACGTGGTTGGGGGGTGTACAAGGAGTCTGGCAAAGCTGATTGGGGGCAGCTCCCCCTGCATCCACCATCTCTAGGGACCTTGGAATGGGCACCTGGGGTGGTACAGGGGTGGGCAAGGTTCCTGCTCTCTTGCCCCTACCCTGCTGTCTGGCTGCTGGGCACTGACACCAGCTGGACAAAAAGGACACCTGCTCCTACCCCTAGGCTGGGTATGGTAGAGGGAATGCACAGACTTCAAGGTTCTGCCTGAGGCCTGAAGAATTGATGGAATATTTTGGACCTCAGCAACAAACAACTTATGACCTCTAAATGGGGCACTGAGGTACTGTTGTGTGTAAGCCAAGAATATCTCCCGAAACAGATGCCACAGGCAGCAGCTCTGGCATAAGCATCTGAGACATCATCACAGGCCGTGCGGAGCAAATGCTTGCCCACATCAGCCCAGAAGTAAAGGCTTTGAGAATTTCCTGTTTTGGGGTGCCCTCTGACAAGGCTTGTGCAGCTGCCTTGGTCTTCCTCTACAGGATGTTATGCTACTTCTTCATGTGGGCCTTGTAGTTACAATTCCAAGGCTCAATGATGTTGAGGCAAAGGTCATTTTGCCTAAAGCATCCAAAATCCTGGACTCCTTATCAGTAGGGAGGGAATTCAGATGCTCAGGTGCCCTAGATCTAATGACTATTGAATCTGCCTCAGGCAGGATGGCATAAAATGGCTTCACAGAGGGGGCCATGCACATTTTATCTGCTTTTCCTGGGTACAGCTGGGATATTATTGGGCCTGTACCAGGCAGCAAAGGTGGCATCCACTAAAGCAGGGAGCAGAGGTGGCATCACAACTGCAGGAGATTCTGGCAATTCCAGAAACTCTATAACATTCTTCTTAGTAGTGTCCTGTGCCTCCAGATCAAAGCTCATGGCAGCTTGTAACTGCTGCATCACGGTGAGGAAAGTGGGATCCTCTGGTGGGGACCTGGGTGTTTTGTTCACAGAGTCCTCACTGCAAATGGAGAATGTGGAGCTGGTGGCTCTGTGACAGGGGCTGTCAGCATAGTCCTCTTCCTCCTCATCCTGCATTAAGTCAGGATTATATTCATACTAATCATCCAGTGGGTCAATGAGGAGAAGGAAGTGGTGGCAGCACTCTAGGAGGTGGCTGTGGCAAGGGTGCACCTTATGTGTCGGTGGGGATTAGCAGTGGGTCCAGTCAACGGAACCGCAAAGTTAGGTAGTAGGCATCTAATCATATCAGAGAAGGAGGACAGTATCAATGTACCAGCTATATTAGGCCTGGTAGTGCCCACGCCAAGCCACAACTCTGGTGTCATGTCGACAGTCGAGGGAGCAGCATCACCACTGGAACAGATGACAGCACTGAGGAGGTCGTACCAGCTGTGACCTGGAACACATCAGGGAGATTCTCTCCTTATCCTTGTCCCGGTTGCTTGTGTGTGTGATTCCCTGATGCCTTGTCCAAAGATCTGGAGGGCCTGGACATGGTAGTCTAAAAGATATAAAACAGCAGCTATTGCAGTGGCGTTTCCTTCAGTGGTCCGATGGCAGGAAAAGAACTGAGGAAGGGTTGCCCAAGTTTATATGAGAGCCTACGTCTGACGTCCTGTGAGAGGCCCCTGGTTGACTGCTTGCAAAGTTTCAACATGGTTCTAGTGTCTAGCGGCTTATAGTTACAAGGGTGTGGAGTGCTGAAAGAGATATCCTCGCAGAACAGCTACTGTATATATAGTTAACTGCATCCTTAGCTGTAACTGCTTTCTAAAACACTTAACAGCAAATACTGCTATTCCTTAGCTGCAAAACATAGGTAGATGGAGAGGAATTTACAAAGCTTGAAGCAAACATTCTTATGAGTATTAAATTGCATTTTATTTCCTGTTAGTACTTGCAACTTCTTTACCATAGGAATATCCTCTGTTAGGTTCTCCAAGTTATGTTCGCTGTCTTCCATAGACATCTGATGGGCATCTTGAGACTGGGGAATGTGAGACATTTCTTCCTTGGTTTTGTACTCCAGCATTAGTATTGCGGGTGGGATTAAAATACTGAGAATGACCTGCACAATGCAAAAACACTGATCAATTACAGAAAGACGATACTTTTAAAATTCTTTATTATATTAAGACACTCTTCAACAATGAAAAAATCCCAACTCAATGGGGGAACAACCATACAAAAAAACAAGAAGCTGTTAATAAAATTAGTTGAGTTGTTCAGTGCCAGCTCCATGACACTGAGCGATGGCGCACTGCTCTGGTATGCTGGCGACCTGGGTTCCTGGCCCAAGCCCAGGACATCAGAAGCTGAGGCCAGCAAGTAGGGGGTTCAGAGCATTCATCAGATTCTTCCTTCCCCAACAGGGTGGGTGGCAACACTCCACTTCGACAGCAGCTCCTGGAAGTGACTTTGCAGAGGTGTTCCCGGCAGCATGGGTGACCACATGCTGTCAAATATTCCTGACCCCAGGATGCTGCTGCAGTAGCGTGAATGCAGGTGGTGCATGGGGCCGAACACAAGAAAAATGATTGCGCTGGGCACCCTAGGTGATGGCTTACCTGGCAGCCCCTCCCAAGCTGCAAGGTTCTTGAAGCAGACTGTCCCTTCATTTTCAGCAATCAGAGCAGAACAAAGGTACTTCCTTCCTTGTGGCAGCAGGAGAGCACCACCCCGCTCCCGACAGGGATAAACTGGATCGCCCAACCACCGAGGTTGTGAAGGCCTGGGGAAGGGTCCAGCAGGGGTGTGCAGTATGAAGAGGTTGAAAAAGTGGGCTCCCAAATCAGTAGGAGCAAAATTAAAAACAAAAGTGGAGTCAGGGAAAAATACACCAGGCTATAAGCTCAGGACCCTGGGAGTGTCATACAAAATCCAAGGAAGCAACCTATTATGAAATTACTGAAACTTATTCTGGATATTAGATGTTATCTTCTGCACGAGTTATATACTGTACAAAGAATGTGCTTTGCAGAGTTAGAATTAATCTTTGAAGTCAATTGTTAATTATGTTTTTGCAACTGTGGGCCACATACTTGCATAGTACGAAAAGGTCTTTGCAGAAAGCAGTGGAGGAACGATTAGAAATAGGACGTCTAATTTGTTCACAAAATTAAAACCTGACATAAATGAAAATCACGTACTCACAATAATTTATGATCTAGGAATATATTCACTAGTGGGTTTTAGCCAGAGGTACTAGGACCTGCAGAAGCCAAAACTTTCCAGCAGAGATTAGGATTGCCTGAAGTCCTTGGTTCTGTCCAGGTAAAACCTAAGGACTCTCTAATGTCCAGAGAATGGAGAATGCACTCTCCTTAACTCTGGAAGTTTGCAAAGTAGATAGGCAGCACTAGTGACCAATTTAGATGGAACTCCAATACCACTTTTGGTAGGAAAGTACAGTTACGTAAGAACTTACCGTAACAGTAGATCTTCGAGAACAGCTCTTGCAGCAGGTTACACCATTAGGACTGAAGCCGGCAGGCGTCAGGACCCTACGGAAAAATTCTAGCTAGCTATCTTCAGCGGGGACCGCCCCCGACGTCGGTCCGCCTCCGGCGTCAGGCGTGGTACATAAAGGCGGTCCACGCAGATTCCCCAGTTCTCCGCCGGAGACTTCCGACGCAGGCTGACATTGAAATGGGAGACCGAGGATCCACCGTCAGAAGACAAAGGGTATAAATCCTGTTAAAAGGCTTAAGCCATGCCTCCTCCAAGGGGAAGGGGAAGGTGGGCGGAAGGTACCTGCTGCAAGAGCTGTTCTTGAAGATCTACTGTTACGGTAAGTTCTTACGTAACTGTACTATCTTACTCCGAGACACAGCTCTTGCAACAGGTTACACCATTAGGACCGATTCCCAAGCAGTAGCGCTTGCAAACACTCTGGGAGGAGGAAACTAGAAAGTTCATTCCAGGTCCTGATACTAGGACAGGAGACCCTGTAGCACAGCCAGGCCAAAGCTGGCTCTTCGCCGTGAAGCGATATCCAGGCTATAATGCCTGATAAAGGCATGTACAGAGCTCCAAGTGGCTGCAGCACAAATGGCAGAAGTGGAGACGTTTCGAAGTGCTGCAAAGGAGGTGGCCACTCCTCTAGTGGAATGGCCCCGGACTGATCCTGGAAGGGGCTTTTGTTTGATATCATAACAGTATGATATGCACTGGACAAGCCAGCGAGACAGGGACTGTTTGGATACTGGTTGGCCCATCATCCTTTCAGTAAAGGAAACGAAAAGTTGCTCCAATTTACGAAGCTGCTTAGTTCTGCTCAGGTAGTACCTTAAGCTGCGGTGAACATCCAGGGTGTGGAGCAGCACCTCTCCTCTATTAGAATAATTAGGGAAGTAGACAGGCTAGATAGTAGAAGTAGATTGAGAATGAGTGTGGAAACCACCTTAGGCAAGAATTTAGGATTCGTCCTCAGGGATACTCTGTCCCGGTGGAAAATTAAATAAGGCTCCTTACACATGAGAGCATGAAGCTCAGAAACTCTTCTCGCTGACGTAACAGCAACCAAAAAAGGAAAATTACGTACCTACCGTAATTCTTGATCTTCTTGGACGAGTCTCCACCACTCATTCACACTAGTGGGATTGGCGCCGGAGGCACTAAGACCCATCGGGAGCAAACTTTTTGCTGGAGGGTCGGCGCGAGAGACGGCGCCGCGAGACACGGCGCCGCGAGCAGCGGCTCGAGCGGTAATGACCATCTCGGCGACGACCCTCCAACCGCCTCAGTACCTTTTTTACCAAGGAGGTGCAGCGCAACTAACGTAAAGAGTAAACCCAACATTAAAAAACGGACATAAGATAGTCCGTATGACCCGTGTAAGAAGGGTCAGCAAAGAAGTCCTCACGGCCTAAAGATTTGAGGGAGTGAAGACCAATACAGCGGTGAGCTCGGGGGATGGAGGGTAGGCGTGTGAATGAGTGGTGGAGACTCGTCCAAGAAGATCAAGAATTACGGTAGAGTGCGTAATTTTCCTATCTTCCTGGACATAAGTCTCCACCACTATTCACACTAGTGGAGAGTACCAAGCTGATAATCCCCAAAAGGGCTGCAGGAAAGCCAGAGCTCACACTGCTCAAAGATAGAAGCCATTATGATAGTTCTGTCGAAGGCGGAATGACGCCTGGATGAACATCCAGTGCATAGTGCTTATTAAAGTATGCACTGAGCTCCAGGTATGCTGTAATATATCCGCAATTGGAACATCATGACCTCGCTTAGGGATGTCATGATCGTACTTCTAGTAGAGTGAGCGTGACACTCTACCTCTTCTAATTTAACTTTGAGCCATGGAATCAGCAATGACGGAAGGCATGCCACTAACCATGAAGAGATACATCTAATAGCGACAGGTTGACCCAGCCGGGTGTCGCTGAAAAAAATGAACAGTTGCTGAGTCTTGCGAACATCCTTGGTTCTATCTAAATAGAACCGCAAGGCTCTCTTAACATCCAAGGAATGAAGAGCTCGTTCCCCTTCATTTTGGAAATTAGTGAAGTAAGCGGGGAAGTACCAGAGGTTGGTTCAGATGGAATTCTGACACAACCTTGGGAAGAAATTTAGGATGAGTGCAGGAGAACTACCTTGTCCTTATGGAATACAGTATCACGGAGGGTCCGTAACCAGTGCATGTATCTCAGAGACCCTGCGGGCTGAGGTAATGGCCACCAGGAAGGCAGTCTTCCAGGTAAGAAATTTTAGCTCACAGGTAGCTAAGGGTTGAAAGGCTTCCGGTGAGCATGTCCAGCACCAGGTTAATGTCCCAGGCTGCAACTGGACGGCTTAACAGGGGTCTGGTATGGAGAATCCCTTAAGAAATCTCTTCACCATAGGTAACTGAGCCAGAGTTAAGGAAGAAACGGCTCATGGGCAGCTGAGATGGCACTAAGGTGAACTTTAACTGTGGAGTACTGAAGACCTAAGTTTGATAGGTCCAAAAGATACTCCAGAACCTTGCCAGGAGGACAGGAAAAGGGATTCCAAGAGGATTTTGCACACCAGAGAAAACGTTTCCATTTGGGCGTGCGTTTTCGGTGGCTGGCTCCGAGCAGCCAGAAGGATGTCTGAGACTCTGAGGGCGTTGAACCGATTCACTTCTATCTCTTCGGGAGCCAAGCATGAAGGTGAAGTGATTTCAGGTTGGGATGGACCACTGAACCCTGAGTCAGAAGACTGATTTGCAAAGGAAGTGGTCTCCGAGAGGCTGCCAACATACTGTTGAGTAAGGAAACCATAGTTGCGAGGCCAGGAAGGAGCAATGAGAATCATCTTGGTCCCCTGGGACTCGAACGAGGAGTACTCTCTGGATTAGAGGAAGTGGTGGAAAGGCGTAAAGAAAGCGTTTTGTCCACCGCAGCCTGAACGCATCCTGACAGAAAATGCCAGGCCCTGGATTTCTGGAGCAGAAGAGAGGCAGTTTTGCGTTGAGTGGGGATGCAAAAAGGTCCAGGTCTGGAGTCCCCCACTCTTTGAACAGGGACCGAGCTACGGCTGGATCGAGAGACCACTCGTGAGGGTCTGCCTCCGTTCTGCTGAGGTGATCTGCTAGGTCGTTTTGTATACCTGGCAGATAAACCGCTTGAATCAGAGACTTGTGCTCAAGCACCACTCCACACCCTCATTGCTTCCTGCAAGGGAGATAAGAATGAGCACCGCCTTGCTTGTTGATGTAATACATCACTGCTTTGTTGTCCGTTTGAAGGAGAATGTTCTTGTGACAAAGGACATCCTTCAAAGCTCGGTTGCATAGAGGACCGCTCTCATCTCCAGGACATTTATGTGGAGATGAGTTTAGAACTGAGTCCATACACCTTGAGTGTGGAGGAGAGACAGTGAGCTCCCATCCCATTAGCGATGCATCTGTGGTGATGGAGATCTGATGATCGAGGGAGCAAGGGAATCCTTCCGGAGATTGCTCTCTTGAGACCACCAGGTGAGAGACCTTGAAGGGCTCCGTCACCTTGATGGGATAAGACTGGGGTGAGAGGTCGGGGACCACTGAGTGGAGAGCATCCATTGGGTGGTTCTCATGTGCAGTCGGGCCAGAGGGACAGTAGAAGACCGGGGCATTGAGACCCAACATCGCGTTTCATCGAGGAGCTGTAACCGATTGGTTCTCCCTGATGTAGCGGCCATCTGAAGAGACGAGTCTTCTGTCCTCTGGAAGGAAAGCCTTTGCTGAAGAGGTGTCTGAGGCGTCCCTATGAAAAGGAGCCTCTGGGAGGGTTGCAGTTGAGATTTTTCAAATTCAGCAGAACTCCCATGGACAGTGAGCGAGGAAATCGTTGCCACGGCTGCAAAGTCCCTTGGACTGGAAGGGCTTGCTAGAAGCCAATCGTCCAGGTAGGAAAACACTGCAGTCCGACTTTCCTGAGATGCGCCGCAAAGAACTGCACAACACTTTGTAAAATCCGCACGGCGCGAGATAGCCAAAGGGCAGGACTCTGAACTGATAATGCTGACCCAAAGCTACAAACCTGAGGAATTTGCGGTGGAGTTGGGTGAGCGAGGATATGCTGGTAAGCATCCTGCATATCAGAGGCCAGCCAGTCGTGCTGATGCAGCAAGGGTAACAGGGTACCTAGAAATCATCTTGAATTTCTCCCTGGGGAGGAATTTGTTTAACTTTCTGAGGTCTAGAATGGGCGCATCCCCGAGATTTCTTTGGAACCAAGTAATGGGAGTAGAACCCTGTGTTTCGCGAATGCGGGGGCACCAGTTCTGTGCCCTACCCTGTTGTTCAGAAGGCCCTGGATCTCCTGGGTGAGGAGATCTGACTGAAGGGCCGACAGCCTGGGGCTGTCGTATGGGAGGGACAATGGTCGGGGGGTTCCAGAAATTGAGAGAATAACCCTCGCAAATTATCCGAAGAACCCATTTGTCTGAGGTTATGGACTTCCACTGGTTGTAGAAGTACATCAGGCGACCTCCCACGGAGAGAAGTTCCACCTCGGGCAGAGTGGATGGAACTTGGGCCAGCGACTCATAAGGTGGCAGCTGGGAGCTTTGGGTCCCTCACGCTTTCTGCTAGTCTTCTTTTGAGGTTGGGCAGGTTGGCTTTATGGAAGCTTCCCCTGCCTCTGCCTCCAGAAAAGACTGGCGACTATGAACTGGCGATCGTTCACATGCCCCGAGAGGGGCAGAGGAGTCTGGCCAACAATGGCCGATCTAGTCTTCTGAGTGGCCTCTAAGGCTTGCTCCACCTGAGGGCCAAAAGAAAGGAGCCATCAAAGGCAGCGCCATCACCTGCTGCTGAGCATCATTCGTGAAGCCAGAAATGTACGCAGCCAGGAATGCGCCAGTACAAATCCCGGCTGCTGCTGAGCGGAAGCAGTGTCGGCGGCGTCCATGGCGGCTTTGACCTGTTGGTTATTGGACTCAATACCTCTAATACCGGTCAGAAGAAGCTCTGACTTGGAGTCCGAATCTGGAAGAGCTTCAACCATTCTTTTCATAGAGTGCCACAGGATATACTCATACTGAGAAAAATAGCCTTGATAACTGGCAATACGCATACTTAGAGTGGAGGCAGCAAAGATTCTCTTACCTAATGTATCAATCTTACGAGACTCTTTGTTAATAGAATCGAGCTGTAGTAGTTTGAGGAAAACGACCTTGTCATTCTCTGCCAGGACTACAATAGGATCATAAAGGCTTGGGATGCCAAAATGGGGCGATCCTTGGGGAGCTGAATACTTCTTATCAATGGATTTAGCCACTGAGGGAATAAGAGCAGGGTTATTCCATACCATTTGAGACAGCGGCTCTCGAAGGAAAGCTGAATCGGAGGTCAAATCCGTGAGGGATCTCAGGCATAGAAGATACTGGAGTCTTAATATCTTCCCAGGATGCGATGTCTGTAGTCTGGAGAGAAAGAGTGGATCCCAGGTTCTTCAACAGAGACTTAAAGGACAGGTCCTCGACCACAGGCTCTGTAGCAAAGAAAGATCCTGTTTCCTCACTTCATCACCCAACGAAGGTCTGGGTCCAGGCTCAACATCATCCTGATGGTCCAGAAAGGACTGTTTGGACGGAAGGGTGAAAAGTAGGAGGAGGAGAAATGGCAGAAAAACAGAAGTCCCAAGGACTACAGGCGGTCGGCTTTCTGGCTGCAGAAGAACTTCCACAACCTCTTGCAGACCCCTGTGTCGCAAAATGGCTATGTCTCTAGGAGCCATGCATGCAGGTTCAGTGAGTGTAAGTCCGGATGGACCAGTGAACCCTCCTCCTGAGACAAGAGATGGGAGCTGAATGGCAACAGGAGCGGAGGTTCCCAGGATAGCTGTATTAGCAAAGGGAACCAGATCTGTCTGGGCCAGAAAGGGGCAACCAGGATCATTGTTGCATGCTCCCTGCGCAGTTTGAGAAGCACTCTCTGGATCAACGGGAAGGGAGGGAAAGCGTAGAGGAATCTGTCCGCCCAGGAGAGGGACAACGTGTCTCGCCAGAAAACACCAGGCCCTGGATCTAGCGAGCAAAATTGGGCAGTTTTATGTGGAGGAAGCGAACAAGTCCAATTCTGGAGTTCCCATCGAAGAAACAGATCCTCTGCTACCTCCTGAAGAAGTTCCCACCATTGACTCTGGCCTGGGAGCCGACTCAGGCCGTCTGCAATTGTGTTGTCCACCCCTGGGAACATGTACTGTGATCAGGTTCGCGCTGTCGGATTACCAATCCCACACCCTCATGGCCTCCTGCAAAGGGGTAAGAGTGCGCCCTTGTTTGTTGAGGTAATACATCACCGCCGTGTTGTCTGTCTGTAGCAGGAGAGTACTCGGCGGGATCTCTGACTGAAATGCCTGCAGGGCATAAAGGACCGCCCTCATCTCCAGAACGTTGATATGAAGGTGAGCCTCCTGAGGGGTCCACGTTCCCTGGGACTTCACCCCGTCCAGGTGTGCTCCCCACCCTAGTCCTGAGGCGTCTGTGGTGAGGATTACCTCAGGGGACGGCGCTATAAACGAAACACCCGTAGAGAGTGTCCCTGGGTCTAGCCACCATTGCCAGTCTTGAATCACGGCATTCGTGATTCTGACCGGATGCTGCATATGGTCTTGCCTTTGGTCCCATTGCACCTTGAGCATCCACTGAGTTACCCGCATGTGGAGCATTGTGAAAGGGACAGTCGGAATGGCCGCAGCCATGTGTCCGAGCAAGCGAAGGACCGACCTTGCTGGGACGGTCTTGTTCGACGAAAGCTCCCTGATGAGGGATCTGATGCGCTCCGCTTTGTCGTCTGGAAGAAATGCTCTTCCCTGAACGGTGTCCAGGACTGCGCCTATGAACTGCAGTTTCTGCGACGGTACCAGGAGAGACTTCTCGTAATTGATCAAGATGCCCAGAGACCGAAACAGATCCTGGGTACTTGGATAGCCAATCAACAATGCTCTCTGGAGGCGCCATGAAAGCCAATCGCCCAAGTACGGAACACATAATGGCCCTGTCTCCTTAGAGACGCGCCACGACATCGCATGCATTTGTAAAGACCCTGGGAGCCGATGACAGTCCGAATGGAAGTGCTCGGAACTGAAAGTGGTGGCCGAGAAACTCGAAGCGCAGGAACCTCCTGTGCGCCTGAGCTACAGGGATGTGCAGGTATGCATCCTGCATGTCTAGGGACGCTAAAAATGCGTCCCTCTTTAGCATGGGGATAAGACCCGGAAGAGTCACCATGCGGAATCTTTTGTAGGCGACCGACATATTGAGGTCGCTGAGGTCCAGAATCGGACGGAGGTCCTCTGTTTTCTTTGGAACCAGGAAGAAGTGGGAGTAGTACCCGTATCCTCTCTGGTTCTCTAGGACATACTCTGTCGCCCCCTTTTGCAGGAGCGCGAGTATTTCTTGCCTGATCAGAGGCTTGTGCTGACCCGAGTAACGGGAGAGCAGAGGAAGCCTCGAGGGTGGCTTTTCTGTGAATTCTATAAAGTGGCCTCTTTCGACCAACTGAAGAATCCACCGGTCGGTGGTTATGGACTGCCATCCTGGCAGGTACTTCGCAATGCTACCCCCAACTTTGATGTCCCGTTGATCCTGAGGGGCGGGGATGGAAAGGAGTCAGGCTGTGGCGGCGGAGGGGCTTGCGGGCTGGGCGTTTACCTCGGCCCGCGGGCTGTCTACCCTGGGCTCTACGGGAACCGGAGCCCCTCTGTTGTGGACCGGTGCGGGACTGTTGTCTCTGTGCCCGTCCACGAAAACGGCTTTGGTTCCTACGAAAGGAACTAAGCCTCGGTCGGTACATTGCCTGGACCGACCTCACCGCCTTCCCGGCCTCTTGAAGCCTGATGATGACCCTCTCAGAGGGCTCACCAAAGAGAACTTCTCCCTCAAATGGGGCGTCCATGATGTTTTTGTGGACGTCCGGGGTAAAACCGGAGACACGGAGCCAAGAGTGTCTCCGGAGGCATACACCTGAAGCTGCTGCTTGGGACGAGGAGTCCGCGGAGTCGTACGCGGCTCATAGCACTTGGGTCCCCACGTCCGAACCCATCCGGAGGAGCTGCAACATCTCCTCCTTCTGCTCACCTTCCGCAACTTCTCAGCCAGATCCAGACCCTGCTCCCACAAGGCATTTTTGGAACTGCACCATGTGGGTCAAGTAATTCAGGGATCTGATGGCGCAAGAAGCGGAAGCTAGCTACGGCACCTACCTACAGCGCCCAGTTGTTTGGACCTCGGGTCCGTGGCAGAGTGCTCAAATGTTGCGGGTCTCTGGAACCGGTCATGAGAGGCTGTTATGACCAGAGAGTCGGCCTGAGGATGCTGAGCCAAGTACTGGTCTTCCCTTGGAGCCTTGTACAGGCGGTCAGCTTTCTTCGGCATCGCCGGGAGTGAATGTGGACGCTTCCACGCTGCCTTGGTGACGTCCACGAAAGTGTCTACCAAGGGTGGCACCACCACAGGCTTGGGGTCCTTCTGCCGAAGATATTTCGCAAGGCATAGCCTTCCGGGGTCTAACTCTTCCGCATCCCATCCCATGTTCTCTTGGATGTGTCTCATGATGTCCGAGAACGAAGGGTCATCCGGAGGAGACCTTGGAATCTCATGTGGGTCCAGAGAAGGGATGTGGGGATCTAGATCCTGTTGAAAACTCTGATCCCGTGTCCTCCGTCGAAGGTGAACGGCGGCGTCTTCTGGGTCTCTTAGGGCTGGGTGACCCAGAACAGGATCTGGACGGAGGTCTCCTTCTATCTGGTCTCCCCCTTGGAGGGATCCTGGGCTCCCAGGGAGGAGGTAACCGGCCTGCAGACCCGGATGGAGAACGGGGCACAGGAACCGGAGGAGTAACCGGCCTAGGAGGAGGAGGAGGAGGAGGTGGAAGAGGAGGTGGGATGGGGACCACGTCCTTTCTGATGGTATTCCACCAGTAAGTGAAAAGCTCCTTAACCTCTGAGAAAGAAAGACCTGATGACGGACCGGGCGCTGGTGGTCGGTCATCGGGTTCCGGCGTCGGCTCCACAGGGGCCTCGGGTTGCGGGGAGGGTTCCCTGGGAGGCTCGACAGGACCGGGGTCACCCATCTGGTCCTCGGGCTGTGTTAACTCCTCCTCTGTAATGGTCTCCTGACCGACCTCGGGGCCCTCTTCTCAATCCGGACAGGCATGGATGTTGGTCCCCCTACCGGCGTCCAGGGGTGCGTAGGCTTGGCTGGCAACGGTCGACTGGTGGTTGACGGCTCTGGGGACCTGTGGCGAGAGGCCAACGTCGGGCGGGTCGGATCGCCGGGTCTTGACAGTCTTAAGAGAGGTGAGCTCCTTGGTCTTCCGCTGGGGGAGGAGGAGGAGGCAAGGAGGCAGACCTGACGCGGTTCAGAATGGCGGGAACCCGACTTGTGGTGATGGTGGCAGTCCCCCGACTTGACCAGGGCCTTGGAAGACGAAGGAGGCCTGGAAGTCTTGGCCTGAGAAGAGGAGCCCGAAGATTTTCTCACCGCAGCAGGGGGAGGCTGAGAACTGGCCCGGGAAGGTGAGCGGTCGGACCTGGAGCCGGAGCTACGAGAATCAGAGGCCCTAGACGGGGACCTGGAAGGGGCCTTCTCTCTATGCTTCTCCGAATGTCTACGGGCCTTCTCCGAAGAATCCCCCTTGGAGGCCATGGTCTTGAGTTGTTCCTCGAGCAGGAACGCCTGCAGGGCCTTCTGGCGACGGATTCGGGTTCTGCTGTTGAAGCCTAGGCAAAAGGAGCAGGACTGGGTGTAGTGGTCTGGGCCTAAGCACCGGACGCAGGCCGAATGCGGATCCTTGAAGGGGATCTGCTTCCCACAGGCGCACTTCGAAGAATGACTGGAGGTTGGAGAGGACATCAGACAATAAACTGACCAAAGAGAAAAACAAATTTTCCAAAGGAAAAATTTTACCACGCGTCGCGCGCTAGAACTGTGAACCGAAGGGTCGAGACTTGCAAGTCAACGGCGGGAAAGAACTGGGGAATCTGGCGGGACCGCCCCCTTATGTACTACGCCTGACGTCGGGGGCAGTCCCCGCTTAAGATAGCTAGCTAGAATTTTTCCTTGGGGTCCTGACGCCTGCCGGCTTCAGTCCTAATGGTGTAACCTGCTGCAAGAGCTGTGTCTCGAAGTAAGATCTTAGGATGCATACAGAGAACTACCTTGTCCTTCTGGAAAACAGTATACAGACGATTTTTGACCAAGGCATAGACTTCAAACACTCTGCGAACAGAAGAGATGGCCACTAGAAATGCTATTTTCCAAGTTAAAAAATGGAAATTACGAACCTACCATAATTCTTGATGATCTTGGACAAAGTCTTCACCATTCATTCACACTAGTGGGACTACGCCAGAGGTGCTAGGACCCAGTGGGAGCAAAAAATCTTCAGGAGGGTTGGCTCCGAGTTAGGACTGTGCATGTGCAGCACCACGAGACTGGCTTGCACCTGTGTAGGCTATCTTGGCGTCAACCCTCTAACCAACTCAGTACCTTTCTGACTGAGGAGGTGCAGCGTAAACTAACCTTAGGAAACACCTAACCTAATCTGGGTATAAGATAGCCCGGATGACCCATGTAAGAAGGGTCAACTCAAAAATGTCTTCACAGCCCAGGCCAACGAGGGAGTGAACACCAGAAACAGGATGAGTGAGCTCGGGGTATGGTGGGCGGGCATATGAATGGATGAAGACTTCATCCAAGAAGTTCAAGAATTACGGTAGGTATGTAATTTCCATATCTTCCTGGTCTAAAAGTCTTCACCATTCATTCACACTACTGGGAGAGTACCAAGCTAAGAACCAATTCCCCGAACAGGACGGCAGGAGACATAGCTCACTCAGGACAGAAGTCCATTCAGGACTGTCCTGCCGAAGGAAGTGTGCTATCTGGCATGGACATCAAGAGCGCAGTGCTTCACGAAGATATGCACTGAGCTCCAAGTGGCTGCTTTGCAGATCTCTGCAATGGCCATATTACGGATCTCCACCAGTGATCCTGCCACCAGTCTGGTAGAGTGGGCGTAGACCTATCCTTCCAACTTGACTTGCGCCATCAGGTAGCAATGGTGAAGGCATGCCACTATCCAAGCAGAAATGCATCTAATGGCAACAGGTTGGCACAGCTGGGCCATGCTGAACGATACAAAGAATTGCTTGGATTTGTAAATCTCCCCTGTTCTGTTGATGTAGAACCGTAAAGCCCTCTTGATGTCCAGAGGGAGAAGGGTGCATTCCTTTTCATTCTGGAAGTTAGCAAAATAAGTGGGGAGAACAAAGGGCTGATTGAGGTGAAACTGCAAAATCACCTTAGGTAGGAATTTTGGGTGAATATGAAGAATCACCTTGTCCTTGTGAAAGACAGTATATTTCGGGTCTGTTACCAAGGCATGTATTTCAGAGACACTGCGAGCGGAAGTAATGGCCACTAAGAAGACAGTCTGCAGGTCAGAAACTTCAAGTCACAGATAGCTAGAGGCTCAAAAGGTTTATGGGTCAGCATATCTAGCACAAGGTTAATATCCCATGTGGCCAACAGTTTCCTGACTGGGGGTCTGGTGTGCAGAATGCCTTTGAGGAATCTTTTGACTAGCGGTAACTGGGCCAGTGTCATGTTCTGTACTGGCTCAAAGTAGGCAGTAATTGCGCAAAGGTGTACCTTCACTGTTGAGTATTGTAAATCTGCATTTAACAGGACTAGGAGGTACTCCAACACCTTATTTGGTGGGCAACAGAATGGGTCCTGAAGGGACTTCGCACACCAAATCAGGAAACGCTTACATTTAGCCGTGCAAGTCTTTCGAGTGGAAGGCTTACGCACCGCCAAAAGGATTTCTGAGAATCTCTGAGAAACCTTAAACCTACCCACTTCTATCTCCGAAGGAGCCATGCATGGAGATTAAGGGAGTGCAGGTTGGGATGGACCAAAAGCCCTTGTGTCAGGAGGTCTATTCATAGAGGAAATTGCCTTGGAGGAACTTCCAACAATCTGTTGATCAATGGAAACCATATCTGTCGAGGCCAGCGTGGGGCGATAAGAATCATTCTGCCCTCCTGTGCCTCCAACTTGAGCAGCAACCTCTGAACTAAAGGAAGAGGAGGAAATGTGTACAGATAGTGTTTTCTCCACTGCAGTCTGAATGCATTCTGACAGAAAGTGCCAGGTTCTGGATTTCTGGAGCAGAATAGAGGCAGTTCTGCATTGACTGGGGACGCAAAAAGGTTCAGGTCTGGACTGCCCCACTCATTAAAAAGCGACTGTACAACGTCTGGTGTGAGCAACCATTTGTGTGGATCCACCTCTGTTCTGCTGAGGCATTCTGCTAAGTCCTTCCGAGTTCCTGGCAGGTAGATTGCCTGAATCAGCACACTGTGCTCAAGACACCACTCCCACACCCTCATGGCCTCCCTGCACAGAGGGTAGGAGTGCGCGCCACCCTGCTTGTTGATGTAATACATCACAGCCTTGTCGTCCATCTGAAGAATTACCTTGTGACAGAGGACATCCTTCAGGGCTCGAAAGGAATATAGGACAGCTCTCATTTCCAGAACATTTATGTGCAAATGAGATTCCTCCCAACTCCACACTCCCTGAGTGTGGAGATCTTGACAGTGAGTCCACCAGTCGATCAGAGATGCATCCATAGTGATGGTGATCTGAGATTCCAGTGGGGCAAAGGGTAGACCTTGAAGAAGCTTGTTTTCATGACTCCACCATACAAGTGATTTCGTCAGATGACTTCTGGTGACGTCACGGACGGGGTAGCAGCTTTGGCAGATAGCTCCCTCCTCGCCATGGCAAATACCCGCTCCTTACAGTCTGGAACCAAACAAATTTAAGCTGAAATGGCAGCAAAAGGAAAAGGAGCTCATTGAGGCTCATGATCGAGCCCCAAAATATCAAAACCGGGCAAGGATGGATCAGGATACAGGATTCTGGCAGACATTCGCAGTCGCAGCGCCTAACCAGCTAGTGAGCAAGGCCGAGGATATGACATGGACGCAGAGGAAGAACGTCTCACAAGACAAAGATTTGACAAAATAATTGCCGAAATCCAAAAATACAGAGCAGGGACCAAAGCAGACCTCTCCATGCTTAAGGAGCAGATTTTGGATTTTGAGAATCGGCTGGCAGAGATGGCAAAAAAAGTTGCAGTAGTTCAAATGGACCAGAGGCAAACAGAAACTGCAATGGAAGCGCTACTAACAGTCGCTGAAGTGCTGCAAGAAAAGTGTCTGCCTCTTGAAGACAGATCCAGGAGGGATAATTTAAGAATCGCTGGGCTCCCTGAAGGTAGTGAGACAAGATATGTGCTGTTTCCTGCAAGAAATGTTTAAGGAGGTGCTAATGCTCCCCAGAGACTATGAACGGAGGATAGAAAGGGCGCACCAGGCCTTATACCCTAAACCAATTGACTCAAATGCCAGACCCAGGCCAGCGATCCTTAAATTTGCAAGTTATAAGGTGAAGGAGGACATCCTGAGGTGGGCATGGCGACAGGGGGTAGTGAAGTATAAGAACCCTAGATTATACTCTGACCAGGATTACCCTCGAGAAATACAGAAGCAAAGAACGAAATACCTTGATACTGTTAAAGCACTGAAAGCAGAGGGACTCAAATGCCACACACCATACCCTGTAAAAATACAGATCCATTGGAAAGAAGGGGTCAGGATGTACAATACACGAGGAGGCAGCCGGGGCCTCATGGGAACACCAGATCCCACTTCAGCAGAGACCCAGGCCATGAGGAGGCACTGAGCAGCAAAGCGGAATGAAGAGACAGGGAGACACATCGAGGGGGAACCTCCAGTTGAACGGCAGAGGAGCAGCGCTAGCGACAATGGAGGAGATTAGAGGAATGTTGCGCAACATGGCGAGAGGCAATGAAAAGGGAGATCATCGAGAGGAGAGAGATGCTTGAAATTGGACACATGGGAGAAAAATTTCCAATCGAACTACTAGGAGACGACTGCAGGACTGCTTCTTGAATGGAGAGCAGTCAGATGAGTGCTCAGAACTTTATTGCTGTTTTTCTGCATTGATTAGCTACTAGTGTGTGTGTTGGGGGTTCCAATGAAGGAGCATAACAATTTAAACTGCAGACCAGGCTCCAGGGGAAGATGAAAGGGAGTTACAGAGGAGCAGGAATGGGCCGGGGGGGCCAGCTGGACAAGGATTTGGGGAGGAGCTACGTCAGAAGGTAAACTCAAGATTACAAATGAAAAAGCACAAATAGCAATTAAAGACAGCAGGGATATATTAGAAAGGTAAAGGGTGCGCAAAAGAGGGGGGCCAGTAGTTTACCTCAGTAGCAACTAAGTTACAGTAGTAGGGAAGACTGGTAACCAGAGAAGGCTCGGATAAGGAAACCTGAAAGGGAAGGATGGGAGATCATAAGAGAAAAAAGAGGGCCGACTATTATTGCTCATCAGAAAAGGGGGAGGTAACATCCTATAGATTCATAATATGGGTACAGAGGGGAAGGATCTTGAAGGAAATACGTGTTACGGGTAGTGAAGGCAGAGGAATGCAGTTGCTCTCACAAAAGAAATTTGTAAATACCCTCGATACTTTTCTGTTTTTCTCTACTTTCTTTTCCAGGTGATCTCGGAGAACCAAGGGTAAAGCACAGTTCCGAGGGAATCGAACCAGCCAAATGATGCGATGCTGCCAGAAGCTGGGGAGAATCTGAAGAAACAGGGAAACCAGATGCAGAGGTGCCGAAGTCATGATAACACCAGTGCATAAAGTACAGGGGAAAGGGGGGCACACATGGAATGATAAGGGGGTCATCACGGTTGAAGGGCAGAACAAAAGGGTAAACTAGCTGGTCAGAGACCACAGGATGAGAAATGTTGTAAAGCCAGAAAACAAAGTGATACATTGCCTGACGAAACAGAAAGGGGACAAGAGGTGATAGACGTTGATGGGGCAAAAGAAAGAATGGATATAAAGGGTGCTTGTCGGATGGGGGAGTGGGAAAAGGGGAAGTTGTTGAGCTGATATCTTGTCTGTGAGTAGATAGGGTTTTGAAAGCTGGTCATAGGGGGCAAAAGGAGGAGGAGGAGGAGCTGGGGACACTCCAAGGGACCCAATGATCAAGACAGTGGCCCTAAGTATTGGGGGGAGTGGCACCGCTGTTGCTCCAGATATAGAGGGTGAGTCAATGGGACCTAAGTCCAGGGACAGGGAAGGTAAAGGTACTTTCCTCAACCTTGGGAAACTGCATAGTTATGTTGAATATGTACACATTCACATGCCAATTAACCAATATGGCTTGTTTCTGAAGTTATTACAGTTGCAGAGTCATAGGGACACAGAAAGTAAAGCTGAAGGAAAGATCGGAAAGGTCCACGAGCGACAGCTTGGATGTCATAGGCTCATGGGAAAGGGTGGTCTATTAAGCATTAAAGGGTTAAATATACTCTAAAAAGCAAAAAAATTGTAACATACAATGTAAATGGCCTGTCACACCCCATGAAAAGAAAAAAGATCATGACAGTAATAAAACAATTGAAAGTAAAACTGATATTTCTGCAAGAAACCCACCTCCTAGCACAAGAACATCAGAAATTCAAACAGTTTGGCTATAATGAAGTATACACATCCTCGTACAAAACAGGATGGAGAAGGTGAGTAGCAATACTTATACCCAGAATGACCTCTTTCGATATATATAAAAAGAAATTGACAACGAGGGTAGATATGTGATACTGAAAGGGAAAATGCATGGCCAAATGGTCACTCTGGTGGCAGTCTATGCTTCCCCAGGGTCTAAATATGATTTGCATAAGAAATTGTTAATGGAGAAGATGGAGGGTATGCTGATCTGCGGAGGGAACTGGAACCTCACGCTGGACTCGAGAGTGGACAGTACATCAGGGATCCCTAGATCTACTCACAAAGTTGCTAAGCAGGTCAAAACATTGATCAACCAGCTAGGGTGACAAGATGCATAGTACTTCTTAGAAGGTTCTAGTAGAGGGTACACATACTATTCCCAGGTACACAGCATGTATTCCAGGCTAGATCTCTTTCTGATTCCCAAAGAGATGATAGCTAAATTGACTAGGATCAACATAGGGACGATGGGAATATCTGATCATGCCCCACTTACAATCGAGATACAAATGCAGGAGGCACCCAGAAACAACTTCTGGTGACTGCACCTCACACTATTAAGGGGCAAGGAGGTAGCAGAATCAATACGAAACTCACAGAACAGACAATAACAGAAAACACGGACCAAGACATTAGTGACGCAATGATATGGGATACTGAGAAAGCGGTAATATGGGGGAGACTGACAGCAATAGGGGCTGCAAGGAAATGGGAAAGACTTAGAAAGCAAAAACATTTATAAGAGCAGATTAAGGAACGGGAAACACAACAGCAACTGAAAAAAGAAACAGAGGGAAAGAAATAAACAGTCTTTAAAAATGATCTCAACAAACTACTAGAACATAAAATAGAAAAACAAATGGCATTTATCCGACAAAAATACTATGAAAAAGGACCCAGGGCGATGAAGTTATTGGCATATAGGTTAAAGGCCAATAGGGCTCAAGCACAAATTATAAGAATTAAACACCCAGACAACAGGTACAAACAACAGAAAAAATAATGGAAGTATTTAAAGGATACTACAAGACATTGTACAGCCCCAAACCAGAGACCCCACAAGTAGAAATAAATGAGTTTCTGGAACAGCTACGCCTAACGAAACTAAGTAGGGAACAAAATGTGATCCTAAGCAGGCCAACAGGAGAAGGGGAGGTCAGGCAGGCTACAGGGAATAGCAAAACAGGAAAATGCCCGGGAACCGATGGCATCCCCACAGAATTTTATAAGTAATTTGCTGATAAGGTGACCCCAATTCTGCAGCAGACCTTTCAGAGTATCTGGAAAAAAAAAAGAACAAACCCCACTATCATTGGCTCTAGCGATTATATCGGTTATCCCGAAAGCTGGGAAGGATCTGACAAGCTGTAGTTCATACAGGCCTATATCCTTGCTAAATGTGGATTATAAATACTTCACCAGTATAACAGTTAAAAGAATGGAAGAAATAATACCATAGCTAATAAAAATCGATCAAACTGGCTTCATGGCAGGTAGACAGACAGCAAACAATATAAGTAGAACTCTACACATAATCGAACATTTGAATAAAACCAAAACACCAGCACTCCTAGTGAGCACTGATGCTGAGAAGGCTTTTGATAAAGTGGACTGGCAGTATCTCTTCGGAGTACTGACTAAATTTAGGTTTCATGCCCATCTAATAGATATAATGCAGAGGTTATATACAGACCCAGAAGCTTACATCAGAACAAATGGACACTTGTCAGAAAGATTCACACTGGGAAGGGGGACAAGACAGGGATCAACAAATCCCATAGCCCGATGTCTCGAGCTACAATTTTTTGCCATGGGACAACCAATTTCACAGTACTTGTTTGTCCCACGGACAACCAAATCATTACTGCCGTTTTTTTTTTTTTGCTTAATTCATTCGGTCCACCCAACTCCACCACTAGATGTCCTCACCCCAGATCTCTCGCTCGGCTGTGGGAGGAGGGGGCATCGGAGCTCCCATCACGTGATCAAGCTTTAGTTATCGTTGGTGTTGTAGCAGGGAGCGCTGCCGCTGGAGAAGAAGTCGGGAGGGAGCACCGTACGCCCACTGCAATGGCTACCCGCCCAAGATCATCACCACACCCACTGTTGATATGCTACCCACAAGGCTGCCAGGTAATCCCACTATTTGCTTTGGGACAGTCCTGCGGGGCGTGGGCATGATAGATGGGGATGGGGTTGGCTGGGTTCGCACGGTACCGCACCGCACACCAACGCGCCATTTCTGAGACAAGTGTAGCAGACAGAGTAACTTCAGTGTTTCCGCAGGGGCTATTTCTTCAAGTGGTATTGGGGCTGGCTGCTCAAGAATGCACTTGTGGGGAGAATATTATGTCTGTCGGTCACGAAGCATATGTCAGGATCACTGACGATGAACCAAGTGAAAGGGAGATAAATGTGGGGGAAAAAATTAGCAATTTGAATTAGGTCAGTCAGTAAGTGACTGAGAAGGACCCTGACCTAAGCCACAGCAACGTAATCACTAGCAGGCAACCAGAAAGAAAGAAAAAGTGGTTGCCGAGCCAATGCTTTGGGTAATAAAAATAAAAACACACAAAAGGGAATATTTGTGCAAGCAGTTCAGCAGAAAAGTGTGGGGCAATTGGAGCTGGGCAGTTTGGGGTAACAAAGGAAGAAGAGAGGAAACAGCACGGGTGTGAGACTCGACTTGTGTGTGGGAAAGGGAATCTTGGGTGGCTGGGAAAGAGGACTGAGTAGTGCTTCAGAGAAAGAAGGATTGGTTAAACAGAAGAAACAAAATTGTGTACAATTTTACTACACTACAAACTAAAGTGTATTACTTAAAAAAAAAAAAAAAATCTACCCTACCCTATCCTATCCTATCCTAGCTGACTGGCACCCAGAGTGGTCCGGTGAACACTAAAGTGCACTGTAGGGTTGTGCTCTCTGTGCTGTGGACACAGCTGTAAAAACCACAGCAAAAGAGTGTGGGACAGGTTCGAGGAGGATTAACTGTCAGGGCTTGCTGTGTGTGGGGTACTTTGGCACGCAGTTGTAGGGGTAAACAAATTCACCCACATTCATGCTGCCGGCATGTACTCTACCTGAGTGACAGACACCAGGTGGTTGTTAACTGTACCAAGTGTCTGCCATCTATTCCCAGTGACCTGCCTCCATCCCAGTTTTCTAGTACCACCACCCAATGAAAGGCACACACCACAGTGACTGGTAAAATAAATGTTATTAGCATTGAGAAAATATATTATTTTACCTGTTTTCTGTTCTACAGCTGCATACTATTAACACAACCCCCACACCATGTATTTTGTTTCTACAAAGGTTTTTTTTAAAATTTACATCGAAATGTACTTGACTACCACTTACAACTTGGGGACTACTATTTTTGGCAAGGCCAGTTGTCCTGGACTAGCATGCTAATTTGAAATCTGTCAAAGGGATGCCCCTTATGGCCACTTTTGTTTGCCCTGTACCTGGAGCCCCTAGCACAATGGTTTCGGCAAGATCCAGGGATAAAGGGGGTAACTGTAGGACAGAAGAAAAAATTACTCACCTTAGTAATTATGTTTCTTCTAATGGAGTCTTGCTGTATTCTGACAGTTGCAGTGATTCCCAACCTTTGAACTGCCCCGGAGAACAAATAGTTAACTTTCTATGCAGGGCATAGAATGCTAAGCTCGAGCTTGGTTGAAGTCTCTGTCTGGAGTGATTCAAACCTAAACCGTCAGATTCTTACGAGCCCAACTAAACTAAAAATTCTATGTGGAAATTGTAAAATTTTACTAGCCAACTGGCTGAAAAAGTTTTGGATTCCCAAGGAAGACTCAAGTCAGGAAACCCAAAAACCAGTCTACTAAAAATAACAATAATAAATCAGCACCCAAACAAAAGGAGGAGGGTGCAAGCAAAAAACATCCCTGGGGTGCAACACTGCATCTGCCCACCCACTTTCCAAAAACAGGTTCTGAGAGGGGAGGCGGAGATACACAGCAAGACTACTTCAGAAGAAACATAATTACTAAGCTGAGTAATTTTTTCTTCAAACAACATGAAGTCTTGCTGTATTCTGACAATTGCAGACTACCAAGCAGTACCTCCGAGGAGAAGGGACTTAACCTACTCTGCGAATAGGCTCTGAAGTACTGCTGTGCCAAACCGAGCATCACTCTTAGCCTGGATATCCAGAGAGTAATGCTTGGAAAGGTATGGACTGTTTCCCAGGTGGCTGCTTGACACATTTCTAAGAGAGGGATAT
This sequence comes from Neoceratodus forsteri, assembly GCA_016271365.2. Taxonomy (NCBI): domain Eukaryota; kingdom Metazoa; phylum Chordata; order Ceratodontiformes; family Ceratodontidae; genus Neoceratodus; species Neoceratodus forsteri. The sequence goes on from CM028129.1 coordinate 693,408,881, forward strand.
CCCTGGCAGCAGTCAGGGAAGCAGCTGTACCTCTTGTGGAATGAGCCCTCAGGCCTGAGGGTGGAGTTTTTCCCAGCTTTTCATAGCAGAATTGTATACAAGACACAATCCACCTGGCAACAGATCTTTTGGTGGCAGGCTTGCCCTTCCCCACTTCTCCATAAGTGAAGAACTGGAGGGAGTCAAACCTGTGACCCTTGGTACACTCTATGTAGTGACATCTAAACTGTGTAGCCTCGTCTCTCCTGAGGAAGAATGATCAGTGAGGAAAACAAGGAGAGACACAGACTGGTTTAAATGGAAGTCTGAAACCACTTTGGGCAAGAACCTTCTGTTGGTTCTAAGGACCACTTTATCCCTGTGAAATTAGATAAAATCAGGTTCCACTGACAGGCGTATCAGTGAATTGCAAGCCCTGTCAGTTTTCCAAGTCAAGTACTTAAGCTCTGCTGAAGACATAGGCTCAAATGGGGGGTTGCATAAGTTGAGCAACGCAAACATTCAAATCCCAGGCAGGGGCAGCGTCTCTAAAAGGAGGACTGGTGTGAAGTAATCCTTTAAAAAATTTACAGAGCACAGGATGGGAAGATAGTGAGGAAGACTTCCCCACAGACACAAACGCAGAGACAGCCGACAAGTGTACCTTGAGAGTAGCTGGTCTGAGGCCTGGGCCATTAAGATGGACCATATAATCTAGAACCGTAGACAATTCAGCAGTGTCTGGAGAAACATGCTTCTTAGAACACCAAATGCTGAATCTTTTCCATTTGGAGTTGCAAGTGTTTCTGGTGGAGGGCTTTTGAGAAGCCTTGAGGAGATCCAGAACCCCTTGGGAAAGATGCAGATCTGCAAACTCTAAATCTTCAAGAGCCATGCTTTGAGACTGAGAGACTTGAAGATTGGGGTACCAAATCCTTCCCTGAGAGGATGTTAACAGGTTGTAATTCCTGGGAAGAGACAGGGGAAGATGGACTGTTAGGGACAGCAACAGTGGGTACCAGGGCTGTCTGGCCCAATCTGGAGCAATCAGAATCACCTTGCAAGGTTGAGACCTTATTTTTACCAAAACTTTGAACAGGAGTGGGAAGGGGGGAAAGGCATACAGAACCTTCCCTTCCCAATTCAGGATCAGGGCGTCCAGAGGGACTGAGCCCAGGACTGGAGGTCTGCAACAAAAGAGAGGGAGTTGGTGATTGTCTGGGGCTGCAAAGAGATCTATCTCTGGAATGCCCCACCTTGAAAAAATCACTTTCAACACCTGAAGATCCAGGCACCATTCATGATGGCCCTGAGAAATCCTGCTCAGTGCATCTGCTAGCACATTGTCCTTGCCTGGAAAGTAAACTGCTACAAGAGAGGTTTGCAGGGAATAAGCCAGGGACCACAACTTCATGGCTTCTGTGCACAAGGCCGTGGACCGAGTACCTCCCTGCTTGTTGATGTACCACATGGTGGTGGTGTTGTCTGTTCTGACTTGAGCCACCTTGTTCTGTACTGACTTTGAGAACACTTTTAGAGCCAGGAAAACTGCCCTGAGCTCTAGAAGATTGATGTGGAGAAGGGATTCTTGTGGGGACCACAGCCCCTGGGCAGTAAGGGACCCCATGTGGGCTCCCTAGCCCAGGAGAGAAGCATCCATGGTAAGGACCACTGAACAAGGCTGAGCAACAAAAGGAAAACCTTGTCTTAAATTGTCCTGATTCTGCCACCACTGGAGGGCTTGGATCAAGGTCAGAGTCACTGGAATCAGTTTGGTAAGGGAATCCTTTTTCTGAGACCAGAAAGCTCTCAGGTGGAACTGAATATCCCTCATCTGGAATCTTGCCCCTTGGACCACTGCTGTTGAAGCTGCCATGTGGCCCAAGAGTTGGAGGAAATGCCTTGCTGGTCGAGATACCCGAAGGCTGAAGGAAGAAGCTAGTTCCATAAGAACCCTTGCCCTTTCTAGAGGAAGAAAGGCTCTTGCTCTGAGTGTGTCCAGTTCTGCCCCTATAAAGGTAACAAACTAGACTGGTTCGAGAACTGACTTGGGAAGGTTGAGAAAAAATCCTAGAGAAGTGAGCACTTGCTGGGTCATTTGTAGGTGAGACTTGACTTGGTCTGGAGACTGACCCACTATTAGCCAATCATCCAGATAAGGAAAAATGGAAATCTTTTGTCTTCTTAGAAAGGCAACTACTACTGCCAGGCACTTTGTGAAAACCCTTGGGGCTGAGGTTGGGCCAAAGGGCACTGCTCTGAACTGATAGTGGCCTGAGGGCAACTCGAACCTGAGGTACTTTCTGTGGGAGCACCTGATGGGAATGTGAAAGTAGGCATCTTTGAAGTCCAGGGAGGCTAGCCAGTCCCCTGGCCTTAGAGAGGGAAGGATTATTCCCAGAGTTATCATCTTGAATTTTGGTTTTAAAAGATGTTGGTTTAGATATCTTAGGTCTAGGATGGGTCGCCACTCCCCTGTCTTTTTTGAGGTCAGGAAGTACCTGGAGTATAGTCCTTTGCCCCAGTGTAGGGTAGGTACTCTCTCTATAGCTTTTAAAGCTAGGAGAGAAGAAACCTCTGCCTCTAGGGCAAGGGTTTCTGAGAGATTAGCAGGTGAAAAGATTGGCTCTCATCTTTGGAAATTTTTTGAAACTGAGAATCAGTCCCCGGCTTACTACCTCCAGGACCCACTTGTCTGATGGAACACACATCCAGTCCTGGACAAAGTAAGCCAGCCTGCCCCCTACTGGAATAGGAGAGTCGACCCGGGCAGGCCCATCAGGGTGTCTGCTTGGCAGGGGCTTTAGGCTGAGGAGTGGATGCAGCCCTACTTATCCCCCTTCTGCCTCTCCCTCTGAAGAACCCCCTCTGAGAAAAGGAAGATGAGGCCTGTGCTTGGTAAAAAGGCCTTTGAAAAGGCCTGCCCCTGCCCGTAGACTGCTGCCTTTGAGGAGCTGCCTGCCTTTCCTTGGCCTGAGCACTCCTGTAAGTGGTCCTGTACTCATCCATTTTCTTCATGTAATTCTCTGTCTGCTCCCCAAACAGAGAATTACCCACTACAGGAAAATCCATGGCCTTAGCCTGGGTGTCCTGCGAGAGGCTAGTACATCTGAGCCAAGCCATCCTCCGAAGAGCCACAGATGTAGCCATGACTCTTGATGACACATCATTAGAGTCCACAGCAGCATGAAACTGAACCTTAGATGCCTCAATCCCATCTGCAGCCACCACCTCCAGCTCCTTGGCTAGCTAGGGGGGAGGCCTGTTTAGCCAATGCTAGTACACTGTCCCACCTGGACTTCTGGTACCTGGCTGTATAGACCATGTAATTCGTCCTGCCTGAGTCCCGAAGAAGATGCCATGTACTGCTTCTTTGCCATGGCATCAATCTTCCTGGAGTCCTTGTCAGGGGGGTGTGAAGACAAGGGAATGTTTGCCTTTTCACAGGCAGCAGCCTACACTACCCCAACATGGTTGCATTGTTGATATAAGAACTCCGTGTCTGAGCCTGAAAGTGTATACCTCTTGTCCATTATTCTATCCACAGGAAGTATAGTGTTAGGAGACTAAGATTTTTTGTGTCCGTTTCCCAAAAGATTTATGGAGGGGAATAGACAGTCTCCTGGACTCTGGGATGTCCATCATCTATACATAATCAGGCTCCTCTTGATCTTCCACAGCCTCCTCCATAGGAAGCTGGAGGGTTTCAGCCACCTTTCTGTAAAACATAAAGTGAGAAGGGGACTCAGAAAGCCTATGAGGGGAAACACCTGAAGGTCTGTCTGGGGAGATGTCTGGTTCCACAGGCACATCCAGACCTTCTCTTACATAATCATCCTCAAATTCCCCTTCCTCTTCAAATTCCAGTTCATAAAGATCTTCAAGGGTACTCTTGAACCGGGGGAACCAACCGAACCGAACCCCTGCCAGAAGGAGCCGGATCGGTCAGAACTGGACGGAGCAATTCCACAATCAGAATCGCCCTGGCTATCTCTTCGGCAGTCGGAACATGAACCTCTGGATCCAAACCGGTCGATTTATCTTTGCATTTTCTTTTGTTGGAACTGAACCCTCGAATCGGCTCTCCTTTTGCCTGGCAGTATCACCCCAGACGACATGGACTTCCTCGGCCTCCTTTTCCCTCAGTCTACCTAATCTCTTCTCAAGGGTAGATTTGGAAAGTTTTTACATATTTGGCAGTCTGAATCAAGGTGGTCAAACCTCAGACGATAAACACAGGTGGTGTGGGATCGGCCTTAGCAAAGACCTCCCACACTCCACTGCAGTGTTGAAACCCAGTGGGCCGGTTTTCTTGGGTTTCTCAGACATGGCCAACCCTAACCAAACATACCCTTTTTCAGGAACTCGCACAAGACTCCTTATCGGTTCCTAACGTGTCACGGTATTGGAAAAACGGTTCAAAGACATGTTTTTTTTTTTTTAGAACCGATAAGAACCGGTACCCATACACTAAGTAAACAAACAAATTCCACTAACAAATGGCCGGTTCAGCCGAACCGAGCAGCACTTTTACAAGTTCCACACAGAAAAACAGAACAATTCCTATCTAGTATTCACAGCACCACAGACAGAGACTGAGCCGACTATGCGGATACTTTTTTCGGTTTAAAACCCGACCAAAACTGAAAACTTTAACCGACTTTCGAACCGAGCTGAAGGAGAAATCTCCGGAGCGACCGTTCAGTGAGGTGGAGTAAAGAATCTGATGGTTTAGGTTTGAATCACTCCAGACAGAGACTTCAACCGAGCTCGAGCTCAGCATTCTATGCCCTGCATAGAAAGTTAACTGTTTGTTCTCTGGGGCAGTTCAAAGGTTGGGAATCACTGTAATTGTCAGAATACAGCAAGACTTCATGTTGTTTGAAAGAGCATAAAGCAGCACTTTATGCAGATGATATACTGATGTACCTGATGGAACCAGAGAATTCGATACCCAAAATTATGTCCGTGGTCTCAGAATTCTCCAAGATATCGGGGTATACCCTAAACACTAGTAAAACTGAGATACTTAAATTCCACTACAACCCAGCAATATGACTTAAAACTCAATACCCAATGACATGGACGATGACAAAACTACAATACTTAGGGATAACTCTGAGAAATATCACTAAGACCCTACACATAGGCAACTTAGTTCCATAAATTAAGCAGCTTACAGAAGATGTCAAACGATGGGGGGTACTTCCACTGCCTTTGAATGACAGAATACAGACAGTAAAGATGAATATTTATTTATTTATTTTATTCAGTTTTTGTTGACCTGGTAAGTGCACTAGACAACATATACTGCCAAAATTGTTGTGTCTCTTTCAATGTATACCATCAGACATGAAGAAGGTGCAGTTGCTGGAGATACAGCAGATGATTTACACATTTATCTGGGTCAGAAAGAAACCCAGAGTCAGGAACTGGGACTTTACAACAAGAAGAGATGGGGGGGGCTGGGCACTCACAGATGTCATGGAAGAAAAAACTGCTCACATTAGTAATTGTGTTTCTTCTAATGGAGTCTTGCTGATTCTGACAATATGCAGTTAGCCCCGGCACTTGAACTGCTCTGGAGAGGAAAGAGTTAAACTCTATGCAGAGCATAGCATGTTGAGCTCGAGCTCGGTTCAGTCTGCTGCACTTTGAAGTGTAACCGTCAGATTCTTACGAGCTAATATTATCTAACTACCCCCACTATGTGGAAACTGAAAAAACTTTACAAGACAAAAAGGCAGCCAATATTTGGGATCCCCAAAAGACTCAAGTTGAGAAATCCAAAACAAAAGCTAGGTAGTGAACAAAATAATTACCAAACCATAACAACAACCCACTTCCCCTGGCTAAAAAATGGGAAGTGCCAAGGACTATAATGGAGAGGGCAATAGCTTGTCTGGATTGCTCCGATCAGGCATTGATGCTAGGACTTGGGAGAGCATAGACCATAAATGCCTACTGTAGGCAGCATGGTGTGCCTGATGTGATGCAATGCATAACATTGCATGAGAGGAAGAGAACACTCTTCGCCTCCACTGGTCGAATTGTAGGGAATCTGACTCCGCTGGATGGTCATGCGCCAGGTGACGGGGCCCAGAGGGAGTCTCTATGGACACCAATCCCATGGGCGGGTTGGGGAGTGTACCCAGAGAATCCAATGGGGCACAATTCCTCCTCCTGCAGTCTACCAGGGCTGGAAAAGGGGCGGCTGGATTCTGCCAGGCATGGACAGACACCTCCTGGAAAGGAATAGGCCAGGATGGTACCACCAGATGTTGGGCACTGAATTCCCCAAGGAATTCACGTGTCTCCCATTCGGTATTGTCACGTCTGAGAAAGGTGATATGGAGATCCTAAACCATCCTCGACAGGAATCGCTGATACTCTATGAAATCAGCGTCTGATGAAAGGTGAGCCAAGGGTTCCTCTCCCTCGGAGGAGGGAAACGAGGAAGGTGAGGAGCTAGAATGTCCAGAGGACTCCTGTGGTGGTGGGGAGATGTGAAACACCCGCTCATGCATGTACCTAACATATGAGGGGAAGGCCTCCGTAGAGCCTCTGAACATCTCGCAGGATAACAGGCCCGTAGGACCGACATGGCCTGGGAGGGAGGGAGGCGGCTGCAGAGGAATGGGAGAGGGGCACCTACAAGGAGGCAACTGTCCTCTGCTAGGGTTCTGAAATCCGGGGAATGAAGCCCGAGCTGGCGGGGTCCCGGATATCATTCCGGGTCGTAAAACAGAACCCTGGGGTAGCGAACTCTGGAAGAGCCTGGATGGCGAACCTCCCCTGACACGCACCTGGGTTTGCAAGAGTCCAGAAGGGCAACCCACAGCAACACCACCAGAGGGGTCCCTTGAGCCCAAGAGGGAGAGACGGGGTTCAGCACTTCGGCTCCTCCTCACACCCCGAGGGGCGGAAGGTGGAACTCGACACTCCTCACCCCGACTTTTCAGACTCTGAAGATGCTCTACTCCTCGACTCCAACGATAGGCTCCGTCAAACTTGAGGCCTCCTGAGGGGGGCCCCTGGAGACAGAACCCCTAGTCCACCCTCAGAAGGCGTGGCTGCACCGGGAACGGCAGCAGCCACAGCCCCCGAGGAGACAGCCCACTCCTTAATCCCCAAACCGCCTTCCCCTATGACTCCGCGTTCCAGAAAAGACTCTGACTCCGAGGAATCGGGGCGCCAAGTCGGGTCAACCTCTGATTTGTCTGCCTCCGAGAAGGAGTCGAGCAGAAGGACCTCGATGCTGGCCACCCCAAGAGTCTCTTGAGAAACGGCACCGCTAGCGGCACTGGAATCAAGCACAGCGCCGCAAGGTCCCTGTGCAATGTCAGCAGCACCAGAGCCCGGCCCCGATCCACCTACTGCTCTAGCTAGGTCCCTGGCACCACCCGCGGCTCAGGAACCCAACACGGTGCCGCTAACGAACTCGACCAGGCCCGCCCAGATCACTGGCATCGCGAACATGCCAAGATCCGAGATGACGACAGAGGGTAATGTCGAGGGTCCACCAATGCCGAACCCAGAAACCGTGGGCCGTGGACAATGGGGGAGCCTGCACCTCCGAAGAGGTGACTGCCGAGACGGTGTCTCCACCGCGGCCCCAGGAGGGACCACGACGTACCCCCGACACCGTGAAAGAGGCCTCCTCCTCGGCAAGGCTTGAAGATGAGGAGACCTCCTTCTCACCAGACCATATAGGCTTGGGAGGGGTCCCAGAGGAAGGGTCTAAAGACTTGGCCTGGGAGGCCCAAGAGCGACGCCATCCTCCAAAAGTCGGCGGGACGTTGCCAATTTTGAACACACGGACTTCGAGAACATGGCGGTCCATCGAGAAACAGGCGTCGCCATCTGTCCATATCATGGTTAGGTCCCAGGCACCGAAGGCAGACATCATGCCGGTCCATCAAGGAAAAATGCCGGGACCAGGAGCACCGACGCATAGGGGCATGGCCCGCCTTCGACTTTCGCTTAGCTCCCGAACTGGGCATGATACAAAAATAACTTAAAACACAGAAAAGCTCCCAGCACCGTTGAAAAATAAAATGGAATGGACTTACTGGAGTCAACGGCATTGGGAAAATCAAACCAGGATTAAGGAGTCAGTTTGAACGACTAACTAGGCCTAATGGCGCACAAGGAAAAAATGAAAATTACGACCTATCGTAATTATGATCTTTCTGTGTATCTTCACCATTCATCACAATTGGGGTAGATGGGCAGAGGTCATTACCCCGCGGGAGCTTTTTTTTTTGGTAGGCGGAGCCGACGCATCATCGGGGCCGCCCTCGAGGCCGAGGCATTGCATGGCGCTCACAGGTTGGCCATTATGCGCTGTCAACTCTGCCTGCCTGCCAGTTCTGAGTTGCCAGAGAGGTAAGAGGAAGGGAGTGGAGGGTGGGACAAGGAAGTCCAAGGGACAGAAAAAGGAAAAGATGTATACACTAAAAGGAGAAATAACAACAGAGGACAGAAGAAGAAGAAGTCGGAAACTAGGATTGGGAGGGGCCCCAATCTTTGGAAATATGGGAGGGAGGAAGGGTGGGATAAGGATTCTAGGAATTAGTCCGAGGATGAGAAGGGAGAAAGGTTTTATAAAGGATAGTCCAAAGGACAAATAAAATAAAATAGACGGAAACAAGGAGGAGGAGAGAATGGAGGGCAACTGCCAACTCCCACCCCACAGGGGTGGAGCTATTGCACTGGAGAAGGAGTGCCCCCCATGCTGACCACTCTCCACAGAAATGATTCCCATATGCGCCCCTGTCTACCCACTCCTGACAAATAAAGGAGAGGGACGAAGCTGGGCACAGAGAGGCAGGGGGACCAAAGACTGAGGCCCCAGGGGGATGGAGGGCGGAATTGTGATAAATGCTGAAGATACACAGAAAGATCATAATTACAGTAGGTACGTAATTTTTATATCTTATCTGTGTCAATCTTCACCATTCATCACTTTTGGGTGAGTGCTGAGCCACCCAAAGGGGGATTTCTTTTTAACCCTAAGGGACAGAGTCCCTTAGCTCTCAGTGGGTGACACACTAAGAGGGAGAACCTTCAGGGCCTGGAGAGGCCCGAGAGTGGGGAAAGTGAGACGGGAACCCCTCCCCCCCAAATGGGGAAGGAAGTTGCCCCGACAAACGCCATCTCGCTCTACGGGAGAAGAGGTAGGTTATCTGGTGAGCGGAGTTAATCACCCTACACCGCGCCAGGGGTGACAACTGGGAAAGACGCAGCCCTGCCATCCGCCTAGTGTAGATCAAAGTCCTTAAGACTCTGGAAACTACCTTGTTGGCATCATAAGATGCCCTCGCTTGGTGCCTTGCTAGCTCCAGGCCACGCGCAGTGAGTGCAATGGCTTGTCTGGTTTGCTTCGTATCAGGCAACGAGGCTAGGAGCTGACCTAGCCAGGACCACAAGAACCTATCATAGGCTGCATAGTGGGCCTGATGTGCAGAAATAGAAATAAGCAACCATGCCGAGTAGAAAGTCCTCCTCCCCCAGAAATCAAAGTCCAAGGAATCTTGGTCTGGCGGCTGGTCACTGTGAAGGGTGCGAAGCCCATCTGGAGTATACAGCTGTGTCAGTCCTGAATGAGGCTGAGACATAAAGCCTGGAGACTCAGGGGGTGAGCAATACCTCTAGCAGTGATCCCTAGGGGCAGGAACTCTGGAAAAAGGTCTCTGCCAGGAACGCAACGCCGCCTCCCTAAAGGGAGCAGGCGGGGGGGGCACCACAAGGGTGTCCTCACATAAGTCGCCTAAAAAGGAGTGCGCCGAGTGCTCAGGTTTGCTCTGAGTGGAAGGGTTGAGAGTTCAAGTCCTCCAACATCCCCACGAAGAAACGCTGATACTCAGCGAGATCAGCGGCTGGAGAGATGTGGACAGAAGGCTCTCTCCCCCAGAAGAGGGGGATGAAGAGTTGGAGGGCACCGACTGCTCTGATGGCGGCTGCTCGAGGGGAGGTTGAAAAATCTCTCTGTCCATTGCCCTGACATAAGCTGGGAACCGAGCAGCCACAGCCCTGAACTGCTCCCAGGAGAGAGGCCCGCTAGGATCAAGGATGCCTGGGAGCGCCAGGAGAATGTGACAGAGGGATGGGGACAGAGCTGAGAAGAGAAGTTGGCTGACCTCCGCCTGGGCTAAGGAGTGGACCAGGAGCACCCGAAGAAGAAGGTGCTCCGGAAGACTCCACAGCCGACAGCTGAACAACCATTTCGGTACTGCCTTAACTGCGCCCGGAAGAATCCCCTCTGTGAGGCGACCAGGGCCGTGTAGGTCCAGAAGGACAGTCCACTACCTCAAAAGAATAGGGCTCTCTCAAAGAGATCGAGGAGAAAGAGCGGAGATCCGCACTACTGCTTCTCCCAGAGCCCGGGTGGGCCCCAGAAAAAGGTTGCCGTGCAGACCCCATGCCCCTCGACCCCTCGGAATCCGAGAGACCCCTCCTCCTCGAGACGGCCAGCCTAGGTAGCTGACAGCCCTGGCCAGCACCCGAAGGAGCTACCCAGGGCACAGTATCCTCCCCTCCGGTAGGTGCTCTGATCTGCCCCAAAGTTGGGAGATCCAGGCACACCACAGACAGGGGTACCACTGCTGGGGGGTCAGTGAACCCACCAAGACCGGGCTGCAGAGCAATGGTGGCCTGTACCACTGCCCGCTGGTAAGCACCCCTGACCCCAGTCTCGGGCAGCCACCGACCTCACCTTAGAAGGGGGCTGACTCCAGCTTGTTGAGGACACTACAGGGCTGTCCACACCAACAGTCAACCCCAAGGAGTCAGACTGCTCGCCTGACTCAGAGTCTGCCTCCACCTCCGAAGAGGTAGAGGCTGAAGCCTTGTGCCAGACCGCAGGAGGGTGCCCGCTGCCACCCTTGCCAAATGGGGTGCCAGAAATCAAGAACGCGCCCGAGCCAGTGCCCCCCACAGCACTGCAAGCGGTATCCGACGAGAGGACATGGCCCCGCCCCACAGCAGCCCCGAGTCAGAACTCACAGCGCCGTCTGCCCCACGGTAAGCCGAAGCGGTATGGCACCGACAATGGCTCTGACAGTGCCATATGTGCCGCCCATCCAGTTCCACGGTACCGTGAATGGCACCAAGGGCAGGGGCGGCCCAGACAGCAGAATCTAAAGCCCCCATGGTGCCATGTCCTGAGCCAGACACGGCGCCGTGCTCAACCTAGCACCACGAATGGCGCTGAGGTGAGAAGAGGACAAAGACGGTGCTGTACAGACTCCCATAGCGCCGCTAGCACTATCAGCGCCACGAATAGTGATGACAGCAGCCATGGCGCTGAGCAACAAACCGGCGCCAATGACGGCTCTGTCAGGGCCTCCACAGCTGGTGGAATAAACGGGCGCTAACCGACGGTGTCGAGGACGGCCAGCCCAGGCCTTCTACGAACCACAGGCTGACACTGGAGTTTTCACCCCACCCGCCCTGAAAGGAGGGAGGGCCTTCTGCACCGCAGAAGGAGCCTCGTGACGGCCAGGCTAATTGAAGCCAAGGCTCCCTCCTCCTCGGTCCGAATAGAACCGGAGGGGACACGGAGGAAAGGCCGAGAGTACGCGATGGCCTCGAAAGCGCACCGGACCCCAAATGTCGGATGAGTCCCATTACCCCACGCTGCTGCTCGAGCGACCCAGCGGTCCATGGAGACACAGGCATCGCACGAATCCATGTCGTGAAGCAGGCCAAGACATGCAAGGCAACGGTCATGCTGGTTGGTGATGGAAAATTTACGGTCGTAAGGGCACCGTTGCATGAGGGGCCGTCCCGTCTTCTTGCCCTCCGACCCAGACATGACCTACGAGGAAAAAAAATAAAAATTACGTACCTACCGTAATTATGATCTTTCTGTGTATCTTCACCATTCATCACAGACGGTACTGGCCGAGATCGGACCCGTGGAGCCTTTTTTTTTGTGGATATGAGTCGCTTGCAGCATCGGGCGCCTACCCTCGAGGCCGCCGACGCATTGCGGCGCCGAGGATTAGCCGTTAGGCTGCGTCGACTCCGCCCGCCTATCAGTTCTGATTCGCCGGAGAGGTAAGAGGAAGGGATGGAGGGTGGGACAAGAGAGTCCAAGGTACAGAAAAAGGAAGAGAAAACTGAACTAAAAGGAGAAATAACGACTGAGAGGACAGCATAGAAGAAATAAGACTAAGTGGATTGGGTAATGGCCCCAATCTCTGGAAACGGAAGAAGGGAGAGAAAATTTAGGAGAGAGTGAGAGGTAACGAGGATCCAGGACCCTTGTCCGTCACCAGACTGTATAGGAACTGCAAGGAGTAGCAAAGCTCTCTTGCCAGAATTCAAGGCACAGAATAACTGGCACTACTCCAAAAGCAGAGTCGGCTATTCTGGAGAAGGACAGGGTTCAGGGACTCACTACTCTCTGTAAAGATATTGGTGAAAAAAGGAACTTTTTTTTTTTTTTTTTTAAACAGTTAGATGGATAACAGAAGGAGGGCAACCACAGCCTCCACCCCGTAGGGGTGAAGATATGTAGAAGAGAAGGAGTGCCACCTTAACTGTACCTCTTAGGAAGAAACTACTCCGTGGTGTCCCAACTTTTACCCCGCTGAAGAGAGGGTAGGCACAGAGGAGGAGGATCCAGAGACTGAGCCCCAAGGGGATGGCGGGATTGTGATGAATGGTGAAGATACACAGAAAGATCATAATTATGGTAGGTACGTAATTTTATATCTTATCTGTGTCAATCTTCACCATTCATCACAGATGGCTAGTACCAAGCCCCAGGAGGGTTGATTCATTGCACCCTAAGGACAGAGTCCCTAGCCCCTCAGTGGGTGAACACACTAAGGGGGAACCTTCTGGGCCTGGAGAGGCCTAAGAGAGTGGGGGAGAGCGAGACGGGTCCCGGAGGGGGGAAGGAAGGCTCCGACAGACGCTATCTCGCCCCTACAGGAAAAGAGATAGGTTCCCTGGTGACGGAGCAAATCACCCCACGCCGGCCAAGGGTGACAACCGGGAAAGTCGTAAGCCATGCCGATCTCCCTGGTGCAGATCGCTGTCCCTACGACCCTGGTAGCTACCCTCTATTGGTGTCGAAGATGCCCTTGCTTGGTGCCTTGCTAGCTCCAGGCCACGTGCAGAGAGTGCGATGGCTTGCCTGGTTTGCTCCGAGTCAGGCAAAGCAGCTAGGATCTGACCTAACGCTGACCACAAGAACCTGTTGTAGGCTGCACAGTGGGCCTGATGAGCTGAGATGGAGAGAAGCAACCGTGCCGAGTAGAAATCCTCCCCAGAAGTCAAAACCAAGAGTTTGATCTGGGCGGGTCACGGGAGGGCTGGCCAGTCAGGAGTGTCCAGATGCGCTAACCGACTGCGGATGAGGCACAGAACCTGGAGACCTGGGGAGCACAATACCTCTGGCTGAGGTCCCTAGGGGCAGGAACTCCGGAGAAGGGCCTCTGCCAGAAACGCATGGATGCCTCCCGAAGGAGAGCAGGCCAGGGGGCACTACAAGGGTGGCCGCATCAAATTGCTCAGAAAGGCGCGCATGCTCTGGATTGCTCACGGACAGGGAGAAAGGTGAAGGTCCTCCATCATCCCACGAGGAAACGCTGATACTGGAGAGACTGCAGCTGCAGAGAGATGTGGACAGATGGTTCCTCTCCCCAGAAGAGGGGATGAGGAGCTGGAGGTCACCATGTGTTCCGAGGGTGGCTGCTCAGGGAAGGTTGAAAACCTGGCTGTCCACAGTGGCCCAACGCAGGCAGGGAACCGAGCAGCCACCGCTCTGAACTGCTCCCAGGTGAGAGGGCCGGTAGGGACCAAAATGCCTGGGAGCGCTTGGAGAATGCGGCAGAGGATAGGGCAGAGCCGAGAGAAGGAATCGGCTGACCTCTGCCAGGGCTAGGAGCGGACCATGGACACCCGAGGAGGGTGTCCCGAAGACTCCAGAAATGACAGCTGTACAACCAATGCTGGTACTCGCCTAAGCTGCGCCCAGAAGAACTCTAGTGAGGCAACCGGGCCATATATAGGTCCAGAAGGACGGTCTCCTGCCCCAAAGAATGGGACCCCTCAAGTAACTGGAAGGAAGGGCGAAGTCCGTGACTAAGCTGGCCCAGGGCCCAGGTGGACCCCAGAGAAAGGCTGACGCGCCAACCCCACACCCTTGACCCTCAGAGTCCGAGAGGGTCCCTGGTCCTCGTGAGGGCTAGCCTAGGTAGCTGGCAGCTCTGGGTTGCCCTGGAGGGGAGACCAGGAGCAGCACCTCCCACAGACTTCCCAATGGGCCCCAAAGTTAGCGATCGAGACACACTACGGGAGGGAGTACCACCGCCGAGGTCAAGGAACCCCCAGGCCAGGTTGTATGGCTATGGTGGCACGCACTCAGCCTGCTGGTCAGTACCACTGACCCCGACCGGGGAACCTCACGCCCCTCAGAAGGGGCTGACTGTGACCGGTGGAGACTACTGCTCGCCCCTCCTCTGCAGGCAACCCCGGCGGGTGACTGCTTGCCTGACTCGAACCCGGCCCGACCCGGGAGGTAGAGTCCGAGGCCCTTGGCCAAACGGGTAGGAGGGCGAGGGAAGGCGACTCACGGCGGGCCCAGAAGTCGCAGCAGTGGCCGAGGCGGCACCCGTGCCCTCCACAGCCCCGCAGGCAGGGCTGGCAGAATTCGGCAGGGCAGCACGGACCAAAGGTCCAGAGCTAGGGCCAACCGCAGTGCCGTCAAGTCCACTGGCACCGGGGGCGGTACCAGGAACAGAAACGGCGCCGACGGCAGCCCCAGCAACAGCCTCGGCGCTGATGACACTGCCAGGCCCCTCGGCGCCGCGACCGAAGCGGCGCCGATGGCTCCAAAAGCGGACTCGGCGCCAAACACAGTGCCGCCAGGCCCCTCGGCGCCGAGAGCACTAACAGCGCAGGGTGACGCTGGCAGATGGCTCCAAAGGCCCCACAGCGCCGCAGCCAACCTCGCCGAGGCGACATAGCAAAGGCAACGCCAATTCAGGGCCACAGCGCCGTGAGCAGCGCCGGTGCACAACGGCGCCGGCTAAAGCCCACGGGCGCCGAGACGAAGCCGGCGCCGGCTATCAGCGCCGACAGAGCCCACGGACCACGAACGCGCCAAGGTTCCCGACCGACGGCGCCAACCCGGCCTTCCGGACCGCTGAGTGACACTGGGGAGCTTTCACCGGCGGGCGCTTGCCATAACGGCGCCCAGACCCGCTTCCCGGAGGAAGCGGAAGGGCTCTTGCGCGCTGGGAGGAGCTCGCCAAGGCTAGGCTGCAAGAAGCGAGGGTTCCTCCTCCTCGGTCCAGTGACAGAACCGGGAGGGGACCTGGAGGAAGGGCTGAGAGAGCGCAGTTTGGCCCGGCCGAAAGCGAACCCTACCAAAGTCGCGGACCTCGCCTCTACTTTGAACGCTGCTATTCTAGGACGGCGCGTCCATGGAGAAGCAGGCATCGCACTCAATCCATGTCGTGGAAGCGGGCCAAGACACATGAGACACCGGTCATGCTGGTTGATGGCGGAGTACTTGCTGACCGCATGGGCACCCGGCATATAGAGCCGCCCGCCTCGAAAATTTCTTGCCTCCCGTCCGGTGACATGACCACGGGGAAAAAACAGCAAAACAGACCTCGACGTCACTTAAACTTTAAAATAAATGGAAAGATCTTACCGGCGACTTCGAGTGGAGGCAGACCCAGAACTAGCAGGATGACCGACGGACTATCGACCAACAACACGAAAGTCTAAGGCCTAAAGTTTTCAAACTTTTCAAATTTCTTCAACGGCTTCCCATGAGGCGACCTCGACGGCGGAAGACGAAGAACTGGTAGGCGGGCGGAGTTGGCACAGCCTAACGGCTAATCCTCGAGCGCCACATAATGCGTTGGCTTTGAGGGTGGGCGCCGATGTTGCGTCGACCGCCATTCTTTAAAAAAAAAAAAAGGCTCAAGGTCCTGATCCCGCCAGTACCCATCTGTGATGAATGGTGAAGATTGACACAGATAAGATCACCAAAAACAGACTCAACGTCGCCAAGAATACAAATAATTAGAAAGGTCTTACCAAGCGACATTGAGTAGGGCAACTAGAACCGGCAGGAAAGAAGCAGATGAACTGTGGCATGAAAGAATAGTCAATAGAGTAGAAAAACTGTAACTGCACAGGCGGTATGCCTGAAGTTCTCTGGAGCTTCCCACGAGGCGACCACTGAGGTGAGAGACGAAGAACTGGAAGGCAGGTGGAGTCGACAGCGCGTAACGGCCAACCCGCGAGTGCCACGCAATGCGTCAGCTCCGCCTACCAAAAAAAGCTCTCGCAGAGTCATGACCTCCGCCCATCTACCCCAAAAGTGATGAATGGTGAAGATTGACACAGACAAGATCACTCCACACGCGCAGCAGGTGCAGCCTCAATGGCGAGAGAAACAGAACTGGGATGGAGGAGGAGTCTGCGGTGCCACTTTCCACGGGCATTGCTCAATGACCCAGCGGTCCATGGAGACACAGGCATCGCATGAATCCATGTCGTGAAGCAGGTCAGGACACGTAAGGCAATGGTCGTGCTGGCTGGTGATGGAAAATTTACGGCCGTAACGGCGCCGCCGCATGGGGGGGCCGTCCCGTCTTTGAAGTCTTCTTGCCCTCTGACCCAGTCATGACCTACGAGGAAAAACACACCAAAAACAGACTCAATGTCGCCAAAAATACAAATAATTGGAAAGGTCTTACCAAGCAACATCGAGTATGGCAACTAGAACCAGCAGGAAAGAAGCAGACGGACTGCGGCATGAAAGAATAGTCGACAGAGTAGAAAAACTGTAACTGCGTAGGCGGTAGGCCTGAAGTTCTCTGGAGCTTCCCACAAGGCGACCTGGATGGCGGGAGATGAAGAACTGGAAGGCAGGCGGAGTTTGAGAGTGCATAATGGCCAACCCGTGAGCGCCATGCAATGCGTCAGCCTCGAGTGCAACACCGATGGTGCGTCGGCTCCACCTACCAAAAAAAAAAAAAAAAAAGAGCTCCCACGGGGTCATGACCTCCCTCCGCCCATCTACCCCAAAGGTGATGAATGGTGAAGATTGACACCGACAAGATCACTCCACACATGCAGCAGGTGCAGCCTCGATGGTGGGAGAAACAGAACTGGGATGGAGGAGGAGTCTGCGCGCCTAATGAGGCTCACAAGACCATGTAGTGGCAAGGCCAGTTTTGGGGGCGGCGCCTGGCTGACCTCTCCCCCAAAAGTCCCATGGCATGTGCGCCTCCGGCTTACACCCAAGCAGTAATGAATGCTGAAGATTGACAAGGGAAGACAGGAGGGTTCCTACTGTATAGGTTACCTACAATTCTGATGGGCAGTACTGTATAGTGACAAATCATCAATCTTTTGCTTACGGTGCCAAAACCTGTGCTATTAATGCTCCTAACTTCTGTTTTACTCCACAGCAGAAAACAGTTATTAGTCACACTGTGATCACTCCTGTTCCGCTCCCTGAACCAGATGTTACTGATACTGATACGCAATACTTGCTTGCCTTGTCTCAATATTTGCCTGTGTTTAATGTGCACATTGACCCTTTGATACTATCCTTGAAATCTCTCTTAGCTAGAAAGGATTTGCATTTGATTTATATTAGCAATAATATTTCTAAGGCTGGTGATGCTCTTAATGATCTTAATCATAATGGTGATTTAAGCACTGCTCTATCCAACACATGGTTAGAACTGACTTAAAGCTTTTGTTATTATCCAAGCATTTTTGATTATTTTTCTGATACTAACCCTTTTCTGTCTGCAACGTACTCAAAGACAACATCGCGAACAACCTGAATTCCTTTACAAGGCTCGTGCGTCAGGGACCCTTCCAGGGTGTGAAAAACTAGTGGTGAAGGGAACCTAGAAATGTTCTGCCTTGTCCCAAAGGTTAAGGAGACTGTTTTGCTAGCATTTAGGAGGAGGTTATTTGAGCGGAGCCAGTGCTGGACTGTGATGAAGTCATGCTGAAATCTGGACGCAACTTCAGAGGGTGAGGGGCTGGATGCGTATAGCACCGTGTCGTCTGCATACATATGGATGGCGGAGTGTGTGCAGGCGGAAGGCAGATCATTTAGAAAGACCAAGAATAGGAGGGGGCCTAGGACAGATCCTTGAGGCACTCCTGATGTGATTGGGTGGGGGTCCGACATGGACGCTCTGATACGGATAGCTTGGGATCTACCAGTGAGATAGGAGTGGAACCAAGATGTAGCCCAGCCAGATAGGCCAGCCTTAGCAAGATTTGTCAGGAGAAGAGAGTGAGTCACCATATCTAAAGCCTTTGCCAGGTCAATAAAAATGGCGGCAGTGATGTGGCCAGCATCCATCCCTGAGAAGATGGAGTCAGTAATCCTAAGAAGGGAGGTGGTAGTGGAGTGGGATTTCCTAAAGCCAGGCTGGTAGGGGGAAAAGAAGGAAGAGGAGTCCAGATAGGTGGATAGGCGACAGAGTACCAGGCATTCTTGTATCTTGGCAAGGGTCGGCAGGAGGGAGATGGGCCAGTAGTTGCTTGGGTTTGAGGCATCATCACCCTTTGGAAGTGTGATTACGGTGGCATGTTTCCACTCAGTGGGGACTTCTGCTAGGATGAATGATAAGTTAAATAGGGCGACTAGGGGTTGAGCTATGGCAGGGGCCGACAGGTGGAGCATTTTGGAGTCCAACCCCATGGGACATTTTCTCTTTTCAGGGTTAAGGACAACCAGAGCATTGTATACCTCATCAGGGGTGACTTGCAGGAAGGAGAAAAGCTAAGCTGCAGCGCCACAAGATGTGGTGTCAGTGGGGGCATGCTGAGCCTGGTTCGGGGTTGCTCTTGGAGTAGCTTGGCTGGTAGTGAAGACAGTGTTAAACAAGGCGGCAACTGCTGAGGGGTCACTGATGGTGTGACCACTAACCTGCAGGGACAGGATTGGTGGTTGTGATAGCGGGCATAGAAGCGATTTGACCACCTTCAAAAACGGAGACGGGAGATGGGAGGAGGAATTGAATCATGAAAGTAGTTGGCCTTTGCTTGCGGATTATTTTAGTACTAGAATTGCAGAGCGCTCTGTAGGTCTGGACGTCGGCCTGGGATTTGGAGGTCTTATAGGTTTTCCAGGCCTTGTCTGGATTCGGAGGTGGGCTAGGATATCAGGAGAGATCCATGATAGATGAGCACCTCGGACTCTGGACCGTCTGAGGGGGGCATAACGGTCCCAGATGGCGATGAAGTTGGACTTAAAGAACGACAGTGCATCATCTGTCAAGGCAAAATGACTGATGCACGACCAATCGTAGTTGCACAACTCATTTCATAATGAGGGGAGGTCCAGGGATTTGTAGGTTCTCGAAAATAGGATTCTGGGAGGGGGAGCTTTGGGTTTGTGAAATTTGCGAACGGTGTAGATCCCGTGGTGGTCACTAAGGGCATCCGGAAGGAGTCCAGAGGCTATAATCCTGTGAGGGTGATATCCTTCAGGATATCCAGAACACTCTGATAGAGAATTAAGTTTGCATATTCTAAGTCCTCAAGAGCCATGCCTTGAGTCTGAGAGACCTAAGATTCAGATACACAATCTTGCCCTGGTGGGAGGTCAACAGGTTGTGCCTCCCGGGTAAGTGTATTGGTTTGGCTACAGACAGGTAGAGTAGTAAAGGGTAACATGGCTGCCTGGCCCAGTCTGGTGCTATCAGAATCAGTGATGCAGGTTGTGACCTGAGTTTGATCAGCACTATGAAAATGAGAGGGAAGGGAAGAAAAACATATAGACTTCTCCCTGACCAGTTCAGTGCCAGAGCGTCCAATGGGATTGTTCCCTTGGCTGGTGGTCTGCAGCAAAAGAGGGGCAGATGATGATTCTCTTGGGATGCAAAGAGATCCACCTCTGGTGTGCCCCATCTCGAACACGGAGTCCAGCACCTGCCTGTTGATGGACCACTTGTGATGTGCCTGATTGATTCTGCTCAGGGCATCTACTAGGGTGTTGTCCTTTCCTGGCACATGAATGGCCTGTAACGAGGCCTTCAGTAAGTAAACCAGACTCCAGACTTTCATTGCCTCTGTGCATAGAGGGACTGATCTTGTCCCACCTTGCTTGTTTATACAGTACATTGCTGTGGTATTGTCTGTCTTGACTAGCACCACTTTTCCTTGTACCAGATTGGCAAATGTTTTCAAGGTCAGCAACACTGCCCTTAGCTCCAGCAGACTTATATGCAGGAGTGACTCTGTGATGGACCAGGATCCATGAGTGGTGTGTTCCCCTAAGTGAGCACCCCAACCTAACAGAGAGGCATCGGTTGTAAGAATAACTGATGGGATTTCCCTTTGGATAAAGGTACGCCTTCCCTGAGGTGGTTTGCTTCCTTCCACCACTGGAGGGCCTGCAGCAAAGTTCTTGTTACTGGAACTGGTTTTGTTGAATTGTCTTTTCTTTGATACTAGTGTGCCCTGAGATGATGCTGTGCATCCCTCATTTGGAATCTGGCTCCCAAGACTATGCCTGTTGCTGTAGCCATATGTCCCAGAAGTTGCAGAAAATGGAAATTACGTACCTACCGTAATTCTTGATCTTC
This sequence comes from Neoceratodus forsteri, assembly GCA_016271365.2. Lineage (NCBI taxonomy): Eukaryota > Metazoa > Chordata > Ceratodontiformes > Ceratodontidae > Neoceratodus > Neoceratodus forsteri. The sequence continues at coordinate 693,429,457 of CM028129.1, forward strand.
TTGGACGAAGTCTCCACCAGTCATTCACACTAATGGGAGTTCGCTGGAGGTGCTAGGACCTAGCAGGAGCAAACTTTTTCAAGAGGGCCGGCGCCTGAGATAGAGCCGCAAGGAAGCGGCACTGCAAGCCCGGGCTCGTGCAGTAATGACTATCTCATCAACCGCCTCAGTACATTTTTTCTGAGGAGGTGCAGCATAATTAACCTAGAAGGACTAGCCTAAAAATTGGACATAAGATAGTTCCGAATGACCCATGTAAGAAGGGTCAACAATAAAGTCTTCACAGCCCAGCCACTGAGGGAGTGAAGCCCATAAACAGAGAGGTGAGCTCGGGGGATGGTGGGTGGGCATGTGAATGAGTGGTGGAGATGCCTCCAAGAAGATCAAGAATTACGGTAGGTAGTAAGTTCCATATCTTCTGGACATAAAGTCTCCACCACTCATTCACACTAATGGGAGAGTACTAAGCTAAATAATCCCCCCCCCCCCGAAACGGGCTGCAGGAGATAAATAGCTCACATGCTTAGGAGAGAAGTCCGTTAAGAATGGTCCTGCCAAATGACAGATGTCATCTGGCACGGACATCCAAGGCATAGTGTTTAACGAAAGTATGTACAGAGCTCCAGGTAGCCGCATTACAAATATCTGCAATGGGCACGTTACGGATTTCCTCCAGAGATGCCGCAACTGCTCTGGTAGAGTGAGCATATACTCTGCCTTCCTGCTTGACCTGTGCCATAGAATAGCAGTGGTGAAAGCATGCTACCAGCCACACTGAAATGCATCTGATAGCGACTGGTTAACCTAGCCAGGTCTCGCTGAAGGAAACAAACAGTTTTTGAGCCTTGCGAATTTCTTTTGTTCCATCTAGATAGAACTGCAGCACTCTCTTAACATTCAGTGAATGAAGTGTACACTCCCCTTCATTCTGGAAGTTCACAAAGTAGGTAGAAAGGACTAAAGGTTGGTTTAGATGTAATTCCGAGACAACCTTAGGGAGAAACTTAGGATGAGTCCTAAAAACTACTTTGTTCTTGTGAAATACAGTGACCAGTGCGTGTATTTCAGAAACTCTACGGGTAGAAGTAATGGCCACCAGGATGGCCGGTTTCCAAGTGAGGAACTTCAAGTCACAAGTAGCTAGAGGCTCTAAAGGTTTACAAGTGAGTATGTCTAGCACAAGGTTAATGTCCCAGGCTGTGACTGGACGACTGATAGGAGGTCCAGTATGCAGAAAAACCCTAAGAAACCTCTTAACTACAGGCAACTGAGCCAGTGACATGGAAAATACCGTCTCGTGATGTGCCGAAATGGCACAAAGATGAACTTTGACTGTGGAGTACTGCAGACCTGTATTTAAGAGTTCTAAAAGATACTCTAAGACCTTATTCGGTGGGCAGGAAGAAGGGTTCCAAGAGGATTTTGCACACCAGATAGAGAAACACTCCCATTTGGCTGTGTAGGTTTTTCTAGTGGCCGGCTTACGCACAGTCAACAGAATATCTGAAACTCTACGAGAAACATTGAACCTATTCACCTTTATCTCTTCAGGATCCAAGCGTGAAGGTGAAGCAACCTCAGGATGGGATGGACCATGGGACCCTAGGTCAGAAGAGTCGTCTGAAGGGGAAGCGTCTTGGGGGGTTCCGATAGACTGTTGAGTAGTGGAAACCATATCTGCCAAGGTCAGAAGGGGCAATGAGAATCATTCTGCCCCCGAGACTCCAATTTGAGAAGTACCCTCTGAATTAGGAGAACATGAGGAAAGGTGTATAGAAAGCGTCTTGTTCACAGCAGCCTGAACGCATCCTGACAGAAAACACCAGGTCCTGGATTTCTGGAGCAGAAGAGAGGCAGTTTTGTGCTCAGTGGGGATGCAAAAAGGTCCAGGTCTGGAGTTCCCCACTTTTTGAAAAGTAACTGAATGACGGTTAAGTCGAGAGACCACTCGTGAGGATCTGTCTCTGTTCTGCCGATACAGTCTGCCAGTTCGTTTTGTACTCCTGGCAGGTAAACCGCCTGAATCAGAGCCTTGTGTTCCAGGCACCACTCCCACACTCTCATTGCTTCCCTGCATAATGGGTAAGAGTGTGCGCCGCCCCGTTTGTTGATGTAGTACATCACTGTTTTGTTGTCCGCTTGAAGGAGAATGTTCTTGTGAGAGAGTATGTCCTTCAAGGCTCGGACTGCACAGAGGATGGCTCTCATTTCCAGGACGATTATGTGAAGTTGGGACTCATCCTGAGTCCACGTACCCTGGGTGTGGAGATCCTGGCAGTGGGCTCCCCAACCCATCAGGGATGCGTCTGTGGTAACAGAGATCTGATGATTCAGAGGGGCAAAGGGATATCCTTTCAGAAGATTGTTCTCCTGCGACCGCCAGGCGAGTGACCTCTTCAGAGGTTCCGTCACCTTGATGAGAAAGGACGGAGGGTGAGTGGTTGGGGACCACTGAGTACTCAGCATCCACTGAGAGGTTCTCATGTGGAGACAAGCTAAGGTACAGTGAACACAGAGGATGCCATGAGGCCCAGTATCCGTTGCATCCAGATAGCTCGAACTGAGCTGTTTTCTCTGATGTATCGGGCCATCTGTAAGATATTGCTCCTTCTGTCCTCTGAAAGAAAAGCCTTCGCACAGGAGGTGTCCAGAAGAGTTCCTATGAAGAGAAGCTTTTGGGAGGGCTGCAACTGCAACTTGTTGAGATTCAGCAGGACACCCATGGATGTGAGGAAGTCTGAGGCCATGGCCTCCAGAGTCTCTTGCCTGGAGGGACTTGCTAGGAGCCAGTCGTCCAGATATGGGAACACTTGTATTCCAATTTTCCTGAGGTGCACTGCGAGAACTGCACAACACTTTGCAAAAACTTGAAGAGTCGAGGATAGCCCAAAGGGCAGGACTCTGAACTGATAATGTTGACCCAATGCCACGAATCTTAGGTATTTGTGGTGCTTTGGGTGTATGAGAATGTGCTGGTAGGCATCCTGCATGTCCAGGGAGGCTAGCCAATCGTGTCGATGAAGGAAAGGTAGCAGGGTACCTAGTGATATCATCTTGAACTTCTCCTTGTGAAGGAACCTGTTTAACTTTCTGAGATCCAGAATGGGGCTCATGCCGCCGGTTTTCTTCCGGACCAGAAAGTAATGGGAATAGAAACCTGTGTTTCATTGATCCAGTGGAACAATTTCTACTGCCCTGTTGTTCAGATGGCCTTGTACCTCTGAAGCAAGAAGATCTGACTGTGCTGCCAACAGCCTGGGCTGTCATTTGGGAGGATGACCCAGAGAGGTTTCCGAAAGATTGAGAGAGTACTCCTCGCGGATTATCCGGAGCACCCATTTGTCTGATGTTATAGATTTCCACTGATTGTAGAACTGAGTCAGACATCCTCCCACCGCTGAGGAGGAGTCCCCCTCGGACAGCTAAGGTGTGACCTGGGCCAGAAACTCAGAAGGTGGCATTGGGCGCTTTAGGCCCTTGTGCCTTCTACTGTGCTTTCTTTTGTGGCTAAGGGTTGCGGTTTTGGTTAAAACGTCCTCTGCCTCTACCCCGAAAGGACTGACGGTTGTGAAAATGACGCTTGTTCGCACCCCCTCAGGAGGGGGCGGGTGCAGGTCTAGCCGTCTTAATGACAGACCTAGTCTTCTGCGTGGCCTCCAGAGCTTGCTCCACCTGAGGCCCAAACAGATACATACTGTCGAAAGGTAAAGCCATGACCTGCTGCTGGGTGTCATTCATGAAGCCCGAAGTACATGGACAAGAGTGGCAACAGATGCAGATGCCAGCTGCCGCCGTCCAGAAGGTGGTATCGCAGGCATCCATTGCAGCCGTACCCTATTGGTTATTGGATTCAATACCCTTAGTTTTGGTCTGGAGTACCTCTGAGCTAACTTTCGATTCAGGCAGAGCTGCTATTATTTCTTTGAGGGAATGCCAAAGTACATACTCATATTGAGAAAAATAGCCCTGGTAACTGGCAATGCGCATAACCCAGGGTTGAGGCAGCAAAGACTCTCTTGCCTAAGGTGCCTATCTTGCAAGATTCTTTGTTCACTGGTCGGGCTGTAGATCCTTGAGGAAGGACAGCCTTATCATTCTCTGCCAAGACCACAATGGCATCAGCAAAGGTTAGTGAGGCCAAAATGGGGTGATCCTTGGAAGGGGCATACTTCCTATCTATGGACTTGGCCATGGAAGGAATGAGAGCCAGATTCTTCCACACAATCTGAGAGAGGGTCTCGAAAGAGAGCTGTACCGGAGGGGTTAAATCCAGAAGGATCTCCGGAACTGAAGATACTGGAGTCGCAAAAGCCTCCCAGGATTGATTTCTGTGGTCTGGAGAGAAAGAGCAGAATTAAAATTTTTGAGCAGAGACTTAAAGGAAAGGTCTTCAACCACAGGCTCTGCAGAAGGATTGTTCCCTGCTCCCAGGGCAGTGTCATCGACATCACCAAGGTGAAGATCTGGATCAGGCTCAAAATCATCTCCTGACAGACCAGGGGGGACTGCATAGACAGGAAAGGAGTGAAAATCAGGAGGACGTACAGATGAAGAAAGAATCAGAGTCGAGAAGCCCTGAAGACCGGCTGGCGCCACACCAGTCCCTGGCACTGTTGAGGAAAATGGCACCAAGAACAAGGAGGAAGGTGCTAGCCAAAGCGGTGCCGCACATGGTACCAACAGAGCCCACGGCGCTACCCACAGAGTGCCGAAAGAGCCCCCGGTGCCTCACACAGTGCCGACAGAGCCCTTGATGCCATGCACGGTGCCAACATAGCCTGTGGCACCGCGGATGGTGCTGAGAAAGTCCCAGGGGTCTGAAATCTGTGATTTGAGGAGAAAGAGGGAAAATGGCAGGAGATAGAGCCATCGGTGTGGACCCTGCGCTGCAGGCATGTGAGGGGGATAAACACCCGAGCGCCGAGTCGATGGCACCAAAGAAGGTGTCGTGCGACTAGGAAGGCCCAACCACCCTACCCATCCCTCCAAAACTGAATGGCCCAAAGGCCCCAGTGTCGGATTGACCGGTCTGGGCAACTGGACCAACCTCCGAGCCCACTGCTCCATAAGAGCAGCCCACTGGTAAAACTGCTCAGCGGGGAGGGGCTCCAGTGTAGAGGAGGTCAGCTACCAGAGACAAACTGGCAACTTCGACAGAAGTGGAGACCAGCAGCTGGCCCCAATAACCGACCATCTATGTGCAGACATACCAGAGGGTGACCTCAAGTGATGCCGTTTCTTCTTCGACCTATATGTCGAAGAAGAACTCGAGGCCGAATGGCGCCAAGGATGGGACAGTTTACTTTTATGCTTTCGGGGGGGGACCGCCCATCCCCCTGAGCATTGGGCCGTCCGTTGTCACCCCCCCCCGGGAGGGCGGCGGCCCGGCTAACTGAACAGCTTTCATACAAAGTCTCCCTACCGTCCCCTGACCCACTCATGGTCGACTCCATCAATGGAGGACTGAAGACTTCTGTTGTACAATTAAAATATATAATCGGTACTGATTCGAAATAATTCTACAAAACAATAAACTGAACTATTGCTGCTAGTGAAGTTTAACTCCAGGTGGGTGAGCGACATCGTCACTGAAGCACACTTGACAGCGGAAAAAAAAGGAACTGAGGTGGTTGGAGGGTCAACTTCGAGATAGTCATTACCGCACAAGCTGGGGCTCGCAGTGCTGCTTCCTCGCAGCTCCATCTCAGGCACTGGCTCTCTTGAAAAAGTTTGCTCCTGCTGGGTACAAGCGCCTCCGGCAAATTCCCATTAGTGTGAAAGAGTGGTGGATACTTTATGTCCAGGAAGATCTGTCTTGCTGATCGTGACTCATTCAGCTTGCATGAGGCAGCTATCTGCAGAAGCCTTTGTACCCTGTCCTGAGGGAGGAAAGTTCTTCCCTTCACTGTGTTCAGTTCTGCTCTTATGAAATACAGGACTTGTACTGTAGTGCGAAAGGATAGTTCCCGATTTACCAGGACTCCAAGAGACTGTAACAAGCTTAGTGTTACCTTTAGATGGTCTTGTACCTACTGTGGTGAACTTCCCACCACTAGCCAGTCATCAACATAGGGGAAGACTGATCTACCTAACCTTCTTAGGTATGCTACTACCACTGCCAGGCACTTTGTAATCACCTTGGGTGCTGAAGTGAGGCCGAAAGGTAGAGCTGAGAATTGGTAATGTCCTGATGGAAGTCTAAATCTGATGTACTTCCCGTGAGCTTTTCTTATTGGGATGTGAAAGGATGCATCTTTTAGATCCAGAGATGCCAGCCAATCGCCCTGCTGGATTACTGGCAAAATCACTGCCAGTGTGACCATTGTGAACTTTGGTTTTATTAGGTGCCTGTACAATAGTCTGAGGTCTAGACTAGGCCACCACTCCCCATTTTTCTTTTGGTGAGGAAGTATTTTGAATAGAAACCTCTTCCTTTCTGATGAATTGGAACTCACTCCACTGCTTTTAGCTGGAGGAGACTTTGAACCTCCTCCTTCAGGAGTTTCTCTCTATGAGGGAAGCTGGTTTGAACACCCTTGTTCTCAAGGGAGGAAAATACTTGAAATTCAAGGACAAACCCTGACTCACTACCTCCAGGACCCACTTGTCTGTGGTGATGGACTGCCAAGCCTGGAAATAGTGAGTCAGTCTGCCCCCTGCTGGTAGATCATTAAGTCAGGGGTTATGTTTTGTTGGGGCTGAGCTTGGGTAGTTTGGGAACCTCTCCTAGAGCCCCTTCTACCTCTGCCTCTGAAATACCCAGTCTTCTGTGGGTACTACTGATACTGGGGGACAGCCTGTGCCTGATAAAAGGGCCTACTATAAGCCGTTCTTCCTCTGCCTCCCCTTCCATAATGCCTATAGGAGGAAAAAGGCCTCTCCTTTGAAGAACTGCTTTTGTAGGTGGCCTTATATTCATTCACCTTCTTCATGAATGCTTCAGTCTGTTGACCAAATAGTGAATGATCTTCTACAGGGAAATCCTTGGCCTGGGTATCCTGTGTTAAATTAGTAGCCCTGAGCCATGCCAGCCTTCGAAGGGCTATGGTAAGGGCCATCCATCTGGCAGCACTGTCGTTGGCATCTGCTGCCATTTGAAATTGATACTTGGCTACTTCCAGCCCAAACCTGGTTGTTTCAGCCAAATCATCACAGAGAGTTGAACAAGTCTTCTCTGCCATGGCTAACATGGAATGCCATGGTGATTTTTGATACTGTGCTGAGTAAGCTTGGTAATTAGCCTGTCTTACTCCAGGCGAAGCAGCCAAGTAACCTTTTTTTGCCATGCTGTCTATCTTGTGAGAGTCCTTCGCAGGTGGGTGAGATGCCAGAGGTGCCTCGCCTTCTCACAGGCTGCTTACTAGACTATTTCCTGATGGTCAGGGTGAAAAAAGAGTAATTCAGCCCCTTGTCTGTCCAGCTGGTACTTTTTATCCGCCTTTTTGTCCAAAGGTGGAACAGAATTTGGAGACTGCAGGATTTTAAACAACACTTTTTTTAAAGACCTCGTTTATAGGGAGTAAAATTTTCTTTGTGGGTGTGTGACAGGGTAGAATAGGACCCTGTCCCGGTTTTATGGAGAAAGTGTTTAAATGCAGAGATTTGTTCTATTCTCTCCTTTCCTGTCTATTTGTCTGTCTGGTTGCGCAACCAAATTTTCCTGGGAGACCTAGGATTTGATCACCCTGACGGTCTCGCAATTATTTGCCTCTCGCTGTCTCTCAGTCTTCCTTGCTGATCTGTTATAAAAATACATATGCAAATCATTATGCGGAAATGTAACTGATATTGGGATTCCGTTGTTTAGAAAATATGTAGTGTTACTGTTGAAATGTACATAATTATATTTTGAGATGATTGCAAAAAACTATTAGATGTGAGAGGTTACTTGAGTACAAATATTTAAGTCTTTTGCAGCAGAGTTGGGAAAAGGGAGCCTCAGCTCAGGCACACTGTGTTCTTGCCTTGCACCTGTCTGAAACATACAAGAACAAGATGCTTCTTAAGAATAGGGGTTGGAAGGACTTATAAGAGAGCTGAGCTGCAACTGCTTGAAAGAGAAAAAAGATGGACACAGAGATCGAATGAAAACTCTGATGGAGCTTGTCCATTTTATTTTGCCTTTGTAAATCGTTATACTGAACAAGTTTATTTTTTTATGTTATTGCTAGTGCAAATAAATATTTTTGGTGAATTCTACAACTGCTCCTGGTTTTCCTATGCTTCCTGACCTGTGCCTCGACGACAGGGTGCTAACACCATCATCTCCATATATTCAGCCTCATCCTCATCCACTATGACCTCTGTGGTAGCCAGATCAAGGGCATCCACTATTTTTCTTAAAAGTGAAAAATGAGAGGGAAAAATCTTCTGGTCTAGGAGGAGAACCGAATTCCTGCTCTGGTGAGATCTTAGGCTCAATAGGCTCACCTTCATCCATTTCAGGTAAATCATACTCCTCAAACTCCATCATCTCCTGAGATGGGTTTGGTTCAGAGGAGGGACCAACCGAGATCTGAACTGGTGCTGGGAGGGCTGGAGTAGGTATAAAACCCTACAAAGCCTGTATGACCTTCATGGCCTAGGCAATCTCCTCTGATGATGGCAGGCTGTGAGGCACAGATGAAACTCCTTTATCAGCCAGGGGCTCAACGTGCTTCGTTTTCTTAGCTTTTCTGGTGGGAACCGGAGACTCAGTCGGATCACCCATCCTTTTTCCAGTAGTTGTTTCACCCTTATCAGGGCTGCTAAAGGAAGAGACAGTGGTTCCACCCACAGGTTTAGAGGGTGTGGGATGGTCAGAAATGAAAATTACGTACCTACCGTAATTCATGATCTTCTCTTGCATCTTCACCATTCATTACTGCTGGGTGTAAGCCGGAGGCGCACACCCGCCACGCGTGGTTGTTTTTTTTTTCCAGAAGAGTCGGCGCCAACGGTACCGCCCCAAGAGTGACGCATCGTATGATGCGCGAGGAGCGGCCGTTAGGCGCGGCAGACTCCTCCTCCATCCCAGGTTTGTTAGCCGGAGAGGTGAAAAAAGGGTAAGAAAAAAGAGCAAGACAAGAGAGCTGAGGGATAGAAAAAGGAAAGGATATAAACTGAAAAAGGAATAAGCCGGTAGAGGACAGAAAAAAGAAGGAAATGCCTACTCAAAGGGACCACAGGTCTCACTTCTGGGGTGGCTCTAAGGGAGGAACAGATAAGAAAAGGAAAAGAAGAGAGGGAAGAGAAATGGAAATTACATACCTACCGTAATTCTTGATATTCTTGGACGAGCCTCCACCACTCATTCACACTAATGGGATCTGCGCCAGAGGCACTAGGACCCAGCGGGAGCAAACTTTTTTGCTAGAGGGTCGGCACCAGAGATGGAGCCGAGAGAATCGGCACCGCGAGCCCCAGCTCGTGCGTTAAAGACTATCTTGGCATCGACCCTCCAACCGGGCCCGCACTTTTCCCCCAAGGAGGTGCAGCGAACTAACCTAGGACGACAGCCTAACCAAAACCGGACACGAGATAGTCCAGGTGACCCGTATAAGAAGGGTTTATCAAAGAAGTCTTCACAGCCTAAAGATTGAGGGAGTGAAGACCAACAACAGAGATGAGATTGGGGTGGAGAGGTAGGAATGAGTGGCGGAGACTCGTCCAAGAAGATCAAGAATTACTGTAGGTACGTAATTTCCATATCTTCCTGGACATAAGTCTCCACCACTCATTCACACTAACGGGAGAGTACCGAGCTAATAATCCCCCGAGAGGGCGGAAGGAGAGACCAAGAGCTCACAGTTTTAGGACAGGAATCCATTAAGGGATGGTTCAGCCAAAAGAAACATGTCATCTGGCATGGACATCCAGGGCATAGTGTTTGACGAAAGTATGCACTGAGCTCCAGGTGGCTGCATTGCAAATATCTGCAATGGGCACATTGCGGATTTCCGCTAAAGATGTCGCGACTGCTCTAGTAGAGTGAGCGTACACTCTGCCCTCAAGCTTAACCTGCGTCATGGAATAACAGTGGCGAAGGCATGCCACCAGCCATGCTGAAATACATCTGATAGCAACAGGTTGGCCCAGCCGGGTCTCGCTGAAGGAAACAAATAGTTTTTGAGCTTTGTGAAAGTCTTTTGTTCTATCTAGATAGAAACGCAAAGCTCTTTTGATGTCCAAGGAATGAAGAGAACGTTCTCCTTCATTTTGGAAGTTCGCAAAGTAAGTAGGAAGAACCAAAGGTTGGTTTAGATGGGATTCTGAAACAACCTTAGGGAGAAACTTAGGATAGGTCCTAAGAACTACTTTGTCTTTATGAAACACAGTATACAGAGGGTCTGTGACCAAGGCATATATCTCAGAGACCCTGCGGGCCGAGGTAATGGCCACTAAGAAGACCATTTTCCAAGTGACAAATTTTAACTCACAGGTAGCTAGAGGCTCGAAAGGTTTTTGAGTGAGCATGTCTAGCACCAGACCAGATTAATGTCCCAGGCTGTGACTGGACATCTTATAGGAGGTCTGGTATACTGAATTCCCTTAAGACACCTCTTAACCGCAGGTAACTGAGCCAGTGACAAGGGAAGTACTGGCTCATGATATGCTGAAATAGCACAAAGGTGAACCTTTACTGTAGAGTATTGCAGACCTGAATTTGAGAGGTCTAAAAGGTACTCTAGAACTTTATCTGGTGGGCAGGAAAAAGGATTCAAAGAGGATTTTGCACACCAGAGTGAAAAACGCTTCCATTTGGCTGTGTAAGTTTTCCTGGTGGCTGACTTGCGCGCAGCCAGAAGAATATCTGAAACCTTGCGAGAGACATTGAACCTGTTCACTTCTATCTCTTCAGGAACCAAGCATGAAGGTGAAGCGACCTCAGATTGGGATGGAACACAGGCCTCCGAGTCAGAAGGTTCGTCTGAAGAGGAAGCGGTTTCGGAGGAGTTTTCGACATACTGTTGAGTAGTGAAAACCATATCTGTTGAGGACAGAAGGGAGCAATGGGGATCATTTTGTACCCCTGGGACTCGAATTTAAGAAGTACTCTGGATTAGAGGAAGAGGCGGAAAGGCGTATAGAAAGAGCTTTGTCCACTGCAGCCTGAAGGCATCCTGACAGAAAATGCCAGGCCCTGGATTTCTCGAGCAGAAGAGAGGCAGTTTTGTGTTGAATAGGGATGCAAAAAGGTCCAGGTCTGGAGTTCCCCACTCTGCGAATAGTGACTGAGCTATGGCTGAGTCGAGAGACCATTCGTGAGGATCTATCTCTGTTCTGTTGAGACGGTCTGCCAGTTCTGCTCTGCACCCACTGGATAGACCGCATGAATTAGAGCTCAGGTCTCCAAGCACCATTCCCACTCTCATCGCTTCTCCTGCATAAGGGTAAGTGTGAGCCATGCCTGCTTTTGTTGATATAATACATCACTGCTTTGTTGTCCGTTTGAAGGAGAATGTTCTTGTGACAGAGAATGTCCTTCAAAGCCCGGACTGCATAAAGGATGGCTCTCATTTCTAAGACATTTATGTGAAGCTGGGACTCGTCCTGAGCCCACGTACCTTGAGTGTGGAGAGTATGACAGTGAGCTCCCCACCCCATAAGGGACGTGTCTGTGGTAATGGAAATCTGATGATCCAGAGGAGCAAAGGGGTATCCTTCCAGAAGATTGTCCTCTCGCGACCACCAGGTAAGTGATCTCTTCAGGGGTTCTGTCACCTTGATGAGAAAGGACTGAGGGTAAGTGGTCGGGGACCACTGAGTACTGAGCATCCATTGAGAGGTTCTCGTGGAGGCGTGCTAGGGGTACAGTGAACACCGAGGATGCCATGAGACCTATCTTCCTTTGCATCAAGAGAGCTGTCACCGAGCTGCTTTCTCCGCTATATCTGGCCATCTGAAGGATATCGTTCCTCCTGTCCTCTGGAAGAAATGCTTTCGCACAGGTGGTGTCCAGGAGAGTTCCTATGAAAAGGAACCTCTGGGAGGGCTGCAGGTGCAATTTTTTGAGATTTTGCAGGACTCCCATGGACGTGAGAAAGTGTGAAGCCGTGGCTACGGCGTCAAGAGTTCCCTGCCTGGAAGGACTTGCTAGAAGCCAATCATCCAGATATGGGAACTCTTGTATTCCGATTTTTCTGAGATGCGCTGCAAGAATTACACAACACTTTGTAAAAACTTGCGGCGCCAAGGACAGACCAAAGGGCAGCACTCTGAACTGATAATGCTGTCCCAAAGCCATGAACCTTAGGTATTTGTGATGCTTTGGGTGAATAGGAATGTGCGGGTAAGCATCCTGCATGTCCAAGGAGGCTAACCAGTCATGCTGATGAAGCAAAGGTAACAGGGTTCCTAGTGATATCATTTTGAATTTCTCTTTGGGAAGGAATTTGTTTAATTTTCTGCGGTCCAAAATTGGACGCATGCCCCCGGTTTTCTTTGGAACCAGAAAGTAATGGAAGTAGAACCCTGTGTTCTGTTGATCCAGCAGAACTACTTCCACTGCCCTGTTGTTCAGAAGGCCTTGTATCTCAGAGGTGAGAAGTTCTGACTGAAGAACCGACAGCCTGGGCTGTCGTCTGGGGGGGGGGACGATCCGGAGGGGTATCCAAAAGATTGAGGGAATACCCCTTGTGGATTATCCGGAGGACCCATTTGTCCAAGGTTATGGACTTCCATTGATTGTAGAAGTGAGGCAGATGACCACCCACCGCTAAGGAAGAGTCCCCCTCAGGCAGCTGAGGTGGGACTTGGGCCAACAACTCAGAAGGCGGCACTAGTCGCTTTGGGTCCTTGCGCCTTCTGCTGCATTTTCTTTTGAGGCTGGGGGGCTTGGTTTTTATTAAAACCTCCCCTGCCTTTGCCTTGAAAGGACTGACGGTTATGAAACTGGCGTTTGTTAACACCCCCTTGAGAGGGTACGGGAGGAGGTCAAGCCAATTTAATGGCTGACTTAGTCTTTTGTGTGGCCTCTAGAGCCTGTTCTACTTGAGGGCTGAAGAGAGACACACCATCGAAAGGCAACGCCATTACCTGGGCATCATTCGTGAAACCTGAAGTGCGCAGTCTGGAATGACGGTGGGTACAAATGCCCACCGCCACCGCCCGGGAGGCAGTATCAAAGGCGTCCATAGCTGCTTTAACCTGCTGGTTGCTGGACTCGATACCCCTGGTTATGGTTTGAAGAAGCTCTGAATTAGAGTCAGACTCTGGTAGAGCTTCAACCATATGTTTGAGCGAATGCCAAATGATATACTCATATTGAGTGAAATAGCCTTGGTAGCTGGCAATACGCATTCCTAGGGTGGAAGCAGCAAACTCTCTCTTACCTGAAGTGTCTATCTTACGAGATTCTTTGTTAATAGGTCGAGCTGTAGTATTCTGAGGAAGGACAACCTTATCATTCTCTGCCAAGACTACAACAGGATCCGCAAAGGCTTGGGATGCTAAAATGGGTCGATCTTTGGGAGCACCATACTTCCTATCTGTGGACTTAGCCACAGAAGGAATAAGAGCAGGATTATTCCATACCATTTCAGAAAGTGTCTCAAAGGAGGGCTGTACCGGAGGAGTCAAATCCATAGGGATCTCCGGAACATGGCGGTATTGGAGTCTTGACAGTTTCCCAGGATCGATATCTGTAGTTTGGAGAGAAAGAGTGGAATTCAAGTTTTTCAGCAGAGACTTAAATGACAAGTCCTCGACCACAGGCTCTGCAGCAGGAATAGATCCTGCTCCTTCCACATCATCACCCAGCCTAAGGTCTGGGTCAGGCTCAATGTCATCTCCTGACAGCCCAGGAGGGACTGTATGAACAGGAAAGGAGTGAAAATCAGAAGGAAATGAGGAAGGAAAAGAATTCAAAGAAGAGGATCCCTGAAGACTGGATGACGCCCTAACAGGTCTCGGCGCCGAACAAGAGCACGGTGCGGAAAAAACGCACGGTGCCGAGAGGCCGCACGATGCCGAGGACAGCGCCAAGAAACTCAATGGCACCGAGGACAGCACCAGACGCATCGGTGCCGAGTATGCCATCAATGCCGAGGGCGTCGAAAACATCCCAAGACTCGGAAAAACAGGATTTGAGGAGAAAGAAGGATGAATACCAGGAGATAGAGGCATCGGTGTGGCCCCCTTCACCGCAGCCATGTGTGGGAGGAAACACCTAGTGGAGTCGACGGTAATCAAGATGGCGCTATGCGAATAGGGAGGCCCAACCGCCCTACCTGATCATCCAAAAAGCCCAAAGGCCCCCAAGTGACCGGGCCAGGCAGCTGGACCAACCTCCGAGCCCATTGCTCCATAAGAGCAGCCCACTGATGAAACTGCTCATCTGAAGACCTACCAGAGGGCAGGGTAGGACTCCAATGTTGAAGACGTCGGCTACCAGAAACAGAAACCGGTGACTCCGAAGGAGGAGACCGCCAATTAGCCCCAATAACTGACCGTCTACATGCAGACATATCAGAGGGTGACCTCAGTGATGCCTCTCTTTTGACCTGTGGGTCAAGAAGAGCTGAGGCCGAACGGTGCCAGAGACGCAACCGCTTACTTTTATGCTTTCGGGACCACCCACCCCCTCGGGCATTGGACTGTCCAATGTCAGAACCCCCCCTCCGGAGAAGGCAGTGGACCGGACCCAGCCCGGCTGACTGAACAGCTTTCATACGAAGTCTCCCTACCGTCACCTGACCCACTCATGGTCGACTCCGTCAATGTAGGCTGAGACTTCTTCGTTAAATAAGAATAAATAAAACTAAGCGATACTTTATTCGAGATATTACTACAAAATAATAAAACTGAAAACAAGCTGCTAGTTTGAAGTTTGACTCCGAGTGACGGCGTCGTCACTGAATTGCACTTTCGATGGTGGAAAAAAAGGAACTGAGGCGGTTGGAGGGTCGGCGGCGAGATAGTCATTACCGCACGAGCTGGGGCTCGCGGTGCCGCTCCTCGTGGCTCCATCTCTGGCGCCGACCCTCCAGCAAAAAATTTGCTCCCGCTGGGTCCTAGTGCCGCTGGGGCTGATCTGATTAGTGTGAATGAGTGGTGCAGACTTTATGTCCAGGAAGATCGAGTGATGTTGGGAGGGGAGAACACTGCCTACTGATGTAACGGTTTAAGGTTTATAAGCTCGGAACCAAAAACAAGGGAGCAAGGACCCCACTTGATAGGACTGAAAGAAGGTTCAAACAAACTGTTTGCACAGATCGGACACAAAGGGCAGGTTCTCTAACCTCCCGTCATCCCAACCCCTTAAACTCTAGCTGAGAGCTCACAGACTGCCGAGGCAGAAATTCTATTCCAGAGAGAGAGAGAGAGAGAGAGAGCGTGCCCAACTAGGAAGAGGAAGAGGTCCTCTAACACCTTGTTAAGTACTAACACAGCTATGTGTGGGGAGGGGGTGAGCTCTACAGAGGGCACCCCTTTATGAAAAGGATAGAGTGGGAGCTCAATCTGACTCCCTAAAGGTCAGGCATTAGCATCAGCTCAAGGTAACTGAAGTGCCAGGAAGCACCGATCAGAAGAAACTGATACAAAGAAGAATAAGACCTGCCAGAGGGACCAGGACAAAAAGGAACCAAGCTATAGAGGGACGTTCCTTTAACTGTGAATTGAACAACATGGTTAAGAAAACCAAGAGGTCACCCCTAAGGGCAATCAGAGAGTTCCTTCAGGATAGAATAAATTGTACTCGTTCCCCCATTACCTTGAGGAAATCGGATCCATTCAGAAAGAACGGAAAAATCAAGATTTTTTTTTTTTGGCTTAAAGGCCAACGAAGAAGGAGGAGGAGGAATGAGCAGGAAGGGGGAGACGCCGAAGGAGGAGGCCTGTGAGGGGAAGGTGGTTGGGAATCAGTAATGAATGGTGAAGATACAAGAGAAGATCAAGAATTACATAATTTTCATATCTTCCCTTGTCAATCTTCACCATTCATTATTGCTGGGTGAGTACCAAGCACCCCCTAAGGGGGCCTGGATTGACCCTGAGGGAACAGATCCCTCAGCCTCCTACTGGTGGAAAGCAGGAGGAAGAGACTCTAACCAGCAGACTGGGACAGTCTAAGGTTGGTGAGGATGAGGAGGTGTCCCCGTGGGTGGGGGGGAGGAGGGCGCCTCAGGAGCCTCCTCGCCCTGCGGGAGAGCAAGTGGATCCCCCAGAAGGCAAAGGCAGTCACCCTACGCCAGGCAATGGGTGACAGTTCGGAGAGACGAAGCCACGCCGTCCACCTAATGAAGATCGCTGTCACTGCAAGTCTGGATGCCACCTCGTTGGAGTCATAGGATGCCCTCGCTTGGTACCGTGCAAGCTCCAGACCTTGAGCAGAGAGGGCAATGGCTTTTCTAGACTGCTCTGTGTCAGGTAAAGATGCTAAGACCTGAGACAGCATCGACCACAGATGCCTGTTGTAGGCAGCGTGGTGTGCCTGATGTGAAGCTAGGCACATCAATGCACGACCTGAAAAGAAAACCCTTCGTCCCCACCGGGCGAATTCAGCAGAATCCGGATCCAGGGGTCTTTGGTGTGCCAGGCTATGAGGCCCGGAAGGAGTGTCTAGGGACGCCCCTGCTCAAGGTGGGTGAGGCAGATAACCTAGAGACTCATGGGGGGCACAATACCGTCTCCTGCAGTCTGCTGGGGCTGGAGAAGGAGTGGCTGGAGACTGCCAGGTGCTGCAGACACTTCCTGGAAAGGGACTGGTGGCGAGCTGAATTGCCAAGAATGCACGTGCTCGTTGCTCAGTATTGTTTCACGATGTAGGAAATGCGAAGTTCAAAACCAGCCTCGAAAGGAACCGCTGATAATCAGTGAAATCGGTGTCAGAGGAAAGGTGGAAAGAGAGTTCCTCTTCCTCATATGAGGAAGTCAAGGAGGAAGTGGAACTCGAATGCTCAGAGGACTCCTGTGGCAGAGGGGACAGGCAGAAAACCTGTTCGTCCATGGCCCTGACGTAAGATGGGAAGGCCGCTGCAGTAGCTCTGAACATCTTCCAAGTTAACGGCCCCGTGGGACCCACATGGCCTGGAAGAGAGGGAGGTGGTTACAGAGGGATGGGCGAAGGGCACATAACAGCACGTGCCTGGCCTCTGCCAGCGCTCTGAGATCCAGGTAGCGATGCCACCAGGATAAGGGACCCTGAGATCACGCCGTGTTGCGAAGAAGAAAAAGAGAGAGGCAACTCCGGGAAGAGCCCTGAAGGGGAATCTCCCGTGTGATGCACCTGGGATTGCATGAGTCCAAAAGGGCAACCTTCAGAAACACCACTAGAGTGAGATGCTTAGATCGTGCTCGCGAGGTCGATGACAGCTGCACAGAGCTTACGCGTAGTAAATTCGGGCCTACTTAGCCCCTTGGGAAGAGACCCCCTATAATGAAGCCCAAAGCAACAGTGAAGATCCTCCTATGGCCGGGTATTACACTCAGGCAAAGGATCCCATACAGTTTAGATTTCCCCTAGAAATGAAAATAAGTATACAGGTATCGAGAGTGACGCCAGAGGCCTGAATGGCTTAAGGTGGTACATTGAGAGGGGGGCTCCAGGTATTCGCTGGGGATTACTCACCAGAAGTCGTCTTGAATTTAGCAGATGGCAGATTGGACATCCAATTCTGATTCACACCCCAGCATCTGGGAGATATCCCCTACGCGATGTGGCATGGGATGCATTTCCGGACGCTCATCCTGTGAATAAAAGCGCAAAGTCTGAGGAAATGGAAAAGGGAGCTTTGGATTGTATGGAGTGTCTCGTTGCCTGACACAAGGACAAAGTAGGCAAAAATAGGGACTGACATACTAAGGCATGGGCCTCCGAGACGCAACCTGTAGTTAAGTGATCGGGAGTGGAGAGAAATGGGATAGCTCCCACATAAATGTATGTAGGTATGGGGGTCTAAGACATCAAGATGGATTGCCCTGTGAAAGTTAAGGGGTGAAAGCTGGGAGGGCGTCCATTGCTGCAACTATGGAGCGCTAGGGGGCCAACGTCAGGGGGCGAACCTGAAATAAGCCACAGATCCCAGGCAGATGGTACAGTGGCAGATCCCTTACAGTACGGATCCTGCCTTCAGCGGGTGATAGGTTCTTGCCTGTGGATGGGAAGCTGCAGCCTGCGAGGGGAGATTAAACCCTGACATGGGAAGAGGGGGGGAGTACATGCCCCTGAAAGCCCATAATGACATATTACCGCACTGGTGGGATTAATGATCTGCCGTGTAGCTCACCTAACGAGACAGCACCACTGCAAGAGGTGTGGGATGCTAAATTATAAATTAAAGGTACAGAATCAGCAACTCCCCGGGGCGCCCCCTCACTTGGTACCTTCTCGTACCCGCAGGGTAATATAGGACAATGGAATGAGTGCTCCTAGGTGGTTGCGGCTGGATGCCCCCCATCAATTGATACTTTTTAAGCTGAACACACTTTAATCATATGATGGCCGAGTCAACTCTGTGTGTACGATCAAGTTTACTGATTAGAGTTATATAAGGTTGCTGCCTAATACCTGTTGATGGGGAAATGGAGATGCCTCAGAATGATAAGCTTGTGGCTTTGAGACCCAGAACAAGTTGACAGGGTCTCTAGTTAGCTGGGGTCTCAAAATAACAGACAAGATCGGATATGGATTGCGGGTTGGGGGGGTGAAAGGGTGGATGGGAACGTTAGAGGCTGTGCAAATGTGGCATGACTAGTTGACGCCATGCACATCATACATTTCAACAGGAGTGTTGTTGATGATGATGTGCCATGTCATCTGGCAAGGACTCAATTGCTATAGGGTCCAGGAGGAACGAGCATTAGATATGACTCCTTTTCCTCCCAATTGAGTGTGGTTTACTCGATATTTCAGGAAACAGAACATTCTGCTCCCCTACCTTGGGAGTCACGCTGTAAATAGAGTTTATCAGGAGGTAAAAGTTGCTCAGTTAGAAGCACCTCCTAGGTTATGTGAATTTATATGTTATGTCTGTGTCGAAGTTTGGTTACATGTTACAGTGATAAACATACAGTTACACAGGCAAGCTGTATATAACTATCAAGAAGGGACACAGGGCTTATTACATTTGATAGAGGGACCAGGAAACAATACAGGGGAAGGCTGGGGTGGAATAGCGAGGAGGACATCAAAGAAACGACAGGAGTTGGGGGAGTTAAATCCCACATATTTGGAATCTAATAAGCCTAGCCACATAAATAGGGGATAGTAAAGAGATTGAAATTATCTCACACAATATTAACAGGCTAAATAACCCAGTAAAGCGATACAAAATTATGCCTACCTTGAAAAGAGAGAGCCCCTCCTTTATTTTACTACAAGAAACGCACCTTAATAGATCTGAACACCAGAAAATGGGGAAGTTTGGTTATGATCAGATTGTTGCGGCTTCCTTTGGGAGGGGGAAGAGAAGGGGAGTGACTGTGCTGGTTGCCAAAGGAACTCAATTTAAAAAAACTAATAGTTATATAGACCCCGAGGGCCGTCTGGCTATACTTTCGGGCAGCTTGGAGGGCGCCCCATCACACTGGCTTCTTTATATGCACCGCCGGGCTCCAAAAAAGAGGTCATCCGCTCCTTGCTCCATAAGATTTCAGAACACCACATTGGGATGCTAGTGGTAGGCGAAACATAGAATTTGACGGCAGATAAGGACCACTTGGCCCACCCAGTCTGCCCATTTCCCTGCCTACTGGATAAGCTGCAGATCCTAGTTAACCAGCAGCCTACTTCTTCCTACCCCCACCCCTAGAATTGCCTTATGACTGTCCCATGCACGCTTGAATTCCACCACTGTTTTTGACTCCACGACCTCCTCCGGAAGGCCGTTCCATGCATCCACAACCCTCTCTGTGAAAAAATACTTCCTTAAATTACCTCTGAGCCGCCTCCCCCCTCTATCTTCAAATTGTGCGCCCTTGTTCTTGCACATCTCTTTTTTTGAAAGATGGTACCCTTTTGGACTTTGTTGATTCCCTTGAGGTACTTGAAAGTTTTTATCATGTCCCTGTAGATAGGTGGAGATTTGAACCAGATTTGGGATCAGAAAGATACATCCAAAGCGAAGGTCTTTAGACAGACCCCGACTAGTAAATTAATTAGGAGGCATTTGAAGGGGGCATTCTGGATAGATGCCTGGAGAAACCAAAATGCAAACAAAAAAGAGTATACTCACTACTCATACCTGCATGACTCATATGCTAGGATTGATTACATACTAGTCTTGGGAGAACATCAGGGCCAGGTCCTGGAGTGTAGACATATCCCGTCCGTTCTTTCGGACCATGCTCAATTGCTACTGGGGCTGAGCTGGAAGGTCAAAATGGGTCAGTCCCTCTGGAGATTCAATAAATACTTCCTAAATTTGGAAGAGTTTACAGATATGGCTAAGACTAGGTTATCACAAATCCAACAGGACAATGAGTCCATGGAGATACCCGACACTATGCTGTGGGATACTATCAAGACAGTATTCAGGGGGATTGTATTAAATTCGCTGCACATTTTAAACGACAACAAAACCAACAACTGGAACAGCTTCAGGGGCAGTTGCAGACCCAGCTGAACCAAGCTGCAGTAGGGAAGGCTTCGCTACAATCAGATATTCAAAAAAAATCAAGCAACAGATCCAGAGAATTATTGATATTAGAACAGAGCAGGCACTACAGCGCTTAAGACAGAGGTACTGTGAGTCTGGTTATCGGGCTTCTCACCTCTTAGCACACAGACTTAGACGACAAACTGCAGAAAACACGATCACACAGATTAGGGATCCCAAGTCTGGAATCTTGGTAAAATCTCCGGAAAAAATTCTCTCGGGTTTTAAGGAGTTCTACACAAACCTTTATAGGCCAGAACATTCCCTGGACAGAGAACAGATTAAAACTTATCTAAACAAGCTAAGGTTACCAAAACTGTCCCAGGAAATTAGAGAATCCTTAGATACCCCTATATCCCCAGTAGAACTGGCAGCCGCAGTTAAGAGACTGAAAACCAAGAAATCACCTGGTCCGGATGGATACATCCCAGAATTCTTAAAATTCTTTATAAAAGAGATAAATAACCCACTAATGAGGGCCTGCAGAATGACACAACTAGGGGAAGATTTACCAGATACTTGGAACTATGCAGTTATTTTGAGTATTCCCAAACCTGGAAAAGATACTACACAATGTGGGTCTTATCGCTCTATTTCTGTATTGAATATTGATTACAAATTATACGCTTCGATACTAGCGAAACGCCTAGAGGGGATCTTGCCCAAAATTAATTGACAAACCCAAGACAATATTAAAAGAACTCAGCATGTAATGTACCATGTCGCTCGGTCAAGGGCCTCATGTATGATTGATTCTGAGTCTAGACGCCGAGAAGGCCTTCGACTGGGTGGCATTGAAATTTCTGGATCTAAGTCTTGGTAAATTTGGATTCTCAGAAGCCTTCATAAAGATCATAAGTAAGATATATACCAAACCAAGAGCTTATGTAAAAATAAATGGCAGAGTCTCCCACCCAATACCTCTGCAGCGAGGCACCAGGCAGGGCTGCCCTCTCTCCCCCCTTCTTTTTGCCCTGTACCTTGAACCATTAGCCCAAGCGCTGAGGCAGGATGAGGGGATACGGGGGGTGGGAGTTGGGGGGGAGACACATAAACTTGCCCTTTATGCGGACGATCTCCTAGTTTACCTTCGAGACCCAGAAGAATCATTAGAGAACTTGTGGGCTACTCTAACAGAATTCAGTCTTCTGTCCAGATATAAGATGAACGTGTCTAAGACTGAGGTCAAGTGGGATCTTACCCATATCAAGTACTCAGGAGTACAACTGGGATTCCAGGCGGATAATCTATTCTCACTTAATTTCTCTCCAATCTTGGAAAACAGGTTGGAATTAGAGCAATGGGCACCTGTCCCCATTTCCTTGACTCAGAGAGTGGCGGCCATAAAAATGATAATTCTCCCCAAACTCCTATACCTGGTTCAAACAATCCCTATCAGAATACCAGACTCTTATTTTAATTCATTTAACAGGGCGTCTCCCATTTTTTATGGGGTCCACAGAAATCCAGGATCAGGCTCTCAGTCCTTCAGATCCCGAAAAAGGCAGAAGGCCTTTCATTACCTAATTTTAAGCTGTACTATCATGCTGTACAGCTACGGACGATCATGTACTGGTTAGACCACTTACATATTTCAAAATGGAAAAATCTAGAACTTAAAGAAGAGGCACTCCTTAACTTAAACAGTTTGCTCCTCAGACAGGGGAAAAGGCCTCACACAGGTCAGGTGGAGAATCCCTTCACAGCCCTCACATTTGACATATGGAATAACATTCTGAAAGACAAAAGGGCCAACAACTGGAAATGCCTGCTGCTTTCTATCCCATACCTAGATACTTTTTTCCCTGGTGCATGGGATGCCGGGTTTAGGAGGTGGGAGGCAAGGGGATTGCATTTGGTATGGCACTTCACAGAGGAAGGAGAGATCGTCCCCTTTGAAGCACTAGTCAACAGATATGAAATTCCTTGGCAAGAAGATTCAGATACTTTCAAATTAGAAACTATGTGAGAAGTCTTATCACGGAATTTAGCTTGGGGACTTCATCACCTCCCCAGATTGTTTTTACCCTCAAAAAGGCAATAGAAGGGGTGCCCATTAGGACACATACCATCTCCAACCTTTACCAAGACTTATTATTATGGAAAGGGGACACCACAAACTCCATAAAAAAGGCCTGGGAAATTGATGTAGGGAGCCAGATCCCGGAGGAGGTGTGGACATGGGCTCAAACTAAAATACACTGGGGCTTATCAGCTGTTAGCTGACAGGAATTTTCCTGGAAGATCTTTATCAGGTATTTTCAGTCCCCAGTGATCATGGGGAAGATCTTAAGTGGCAGCCCCTCAGGCTGCTGGAGGAATTGTGGTCAGGCGCAGGCATCATATATACACGTGCTGTGGAGCTGCCCAGCGCTTTCCACCTTCCTGCTGGACTTGCAACAAGCCCTAAGAATAATAATTGACGCAGATCTGATAGCGACCCACTCATGTTATTTCTTTCTAGAGATGCCAAAGGAACTTAGAGACCCGCTTACAATTAAGTTTCTGAAAATAACATTCTTAGCTGCCCAGAAGGTCATAACTAAAAACTGGATGTCCCAAAATCCTATCACTTTAAATAAATGGCAGGAGATTATGATAAATATATACAGGATGGAGGCATTAACAGCCTCCTTGAATGAAAGACTACCTCAGTTTGAAATCCTGTGGAGACGCTGGGTTTTATACATGGCAGGGGAGAGGCCTGACTTCATTCCTTAACAATCTGAGTTCCCATTAGAATAGAGTAGATCCCCCATAGAAAATCCAGGTTTATATATGAAATATGCTGGAGCTTGGGTATTGTGGTCCCAGGTTACTCCTGGTCTCTTAACCAAATGGCGAAGGAAATAAACAAGTAATAATGCTGGTTTCTTTCTATCTGTATAATCGAAGACAAGGTGGTCTATGCATGTAATTAGACTGATGAAATGTACTGGTACTTAACTCTACTACCAGATAGTTGAACCAGTAACTGAGTAAATGAAATTGCCTATTAAAACTTTCTCATAATAGACTACGTTATATGGATGTATGTATTCTGTTCGTCTGGAACTAAAACTATAAATAAAGTTTTAAAACGAAACGCCACTAGAAGGCGCTCTAGAGCCTTAGAGAGAAAGGCGGGGATCAACACTGCGACTCCTCCCCACACTAAGCAGGGTGATGGGGGTTCGCTGCCACTCTTCAACCCAACCTCTCAATCCCTCAGACTCCGAAGCAGCCCTCTTCCTCGATGCCAGCGGGGGAGGTCGCTGATGAACGAGCTCCCGAAGGGAACTCACTGTGGCAAGCTCCTCCACCCTCTCCTGAAGGATCCTAGTAGCACCAGCAATGGCAGCTGCCCGGGACCTCCGGGAAGAGGGCATCCTCTCCGGATCTCCTGAAGGGTTCACCACAGAAGACTCCAGGCCACCCCTAACCATGGAATCATCCGGGCTAGCCAGCTCCAGGGACTCAGTGAGAGGAACACTGGATCGCCTAGCGCTACGGCCTACAGGAGGTTCCGAGTCAGAAGACTCAGGTCACCGGTCCGGGTCCTCCCCTGAGACATCCTCCTCCTCAGAAGGGTCAACCAGGGTAGATTCCATCGAAGCGACCGCAGGAACCTCAGCCAAAATGGCACCAGGCCTTGTACCGTCGAAGACCGCAACATCAACATCACCAGAAGAGTCAACCGCACCTCCATTGGCACCAGTAACCCGAGCTGCACGGCAAACGGCGCCGCCCGAGTTACCGGCGCCAAAAACCAAAACAGCACCACTCGAGTCCCCGGCGCCGCAAACAGTGCCGAAACCCACAGCGACGCCACCAATGGTGACGCCAGAGTCCCCGCACCACGAATGGCACTGGAACCCAAACGCACCTCGATTGGATCATTGAGTCCCGACGCCGCACGGTGTCAGACTCTCCACAGCGTAATGCTAGGGCGAATCAAGGGTCCACCAGAGCCGAGCCCCCGCTTACCTGGGGTCGCGACACTGGGGAGCCTTCACCTCCAAGGAGGTCACTGCCAGGATAGCGCCCACGGTGTGACCCCGGGAAGGAACACACCATTCCTCCAGCGCCTAAGAAGAAACCTCCTCCTCGGCAAGGCTAGAAGTAGAGGAAGTTCCCTCCTCGCCGGGCCATATAGACCCGGGAGGGGACCCAGTGGAAGGGTCAAGACATCTGGCCTGGAAGCCATGGCGACGGCTGCCCTCCTCGAAATGGCGGAGCCCTTCTGACTTTTAAATGTACGGATTTCAGGATGAGAGGATCCAGGGACCATTTGTGATGGCCCTAGGAGATTCTGCTCAAAGCATCTGCTAGCACACTGTCCTTCCCTGCGAGATGGACTGCTGTCAGGGAAGCCTGAAGGGAGAAGGCTAGAGACCACAATTTCATGGCCTCTGTGCACAAGGCCAAGGACAGAGTGCTCCCTTGCCTGTTGATGTACCACATTGTGGTAGTGTTGTCTGTCCTGACCCGCACCACCTTATCTCTGACTGAGTCCGACAAAGCCTGAAGGGCTAGGAAAACTGCCCTGAGTTCCAGGAGATTGATATGAAAGAGAGACTCTTGTGGAAACCAAACACCCTGAGCTGTGAGGGCTCCCAAATGGGCTCCCCAGCCTAAGAGAGAAGCATCTGTGGTTAGGACCACTGAGGGAGCTTGACTGAGGAATGGGACCCCTTGTCTGAGACTGTCCTAATCCAGTCACCAATGGAGAGCTTGGACCAGAGTCAGAGTCACCGGAACCAATTTGGTGAGAGAGACTTTTTTCTGAGACCAAAGGACCTTAGGTGAAACTGAATGTCCCTCATCTGAAACCTAGCTCCTTGTACCACTGCAGTGGAAGCTGCCATGTGGCCTAGGAGTTGAAGAAAGTGTTCTGCTGGGCGAGAGACCAGAGGTTAAAAGGAGGAAGTGAGATCTGAAGGGCCTTTACCCTTGCTAATGGGAGGAAGGCCTTTGCCCGAACAGTGTCTAACTCTATTCCCATGAAAGTAAGGAGTTGTACTGGTTCGAGAACCGACTCTGGAAGATTGAGGAGGAACCCCAGAGAACTGAGGAAGTTCTGACTGGTTTTCAGAGCTGACTTGACCTGGTCGGAGGACTGACCAACAATGAGCCAGTCGTCCAGGTAGGGGAAGCTGAAAAAATTACTCACCTTTGTAATGTTGTTTCTTCTAATGGAGTCTTGCTGTATTCTGACTGTGTGCAGTGATCTCCAACCTTTGAACTGCCCCAGAGAGGAAAGAGTTAACTTTCCATGCAAGGCATGGAACGCTGAGCTCGAGCGCGGTTGAGCCTCTGTCTGTTGTTGTTTGAACCCAAACCACCAGATCTTTACGAGCTATACTAACTGAGCGTCCTGTGTGGAAACTGTAAACTCACACTAGCCAACTGGCAACTAAATTTAATAAAAAGGTTTTTTGGTTCCAAAGCAAACACTCAAGTCAGGAAACCCAAAAAACAAAACACAACACACACCCAAAATTAAAGAGGGTGAGAAAAAGGAGGCAACTCTAGGGTGCCAACACTGCTCCTGCCCACCAACATCCCAAAACCCAGGTTCTGAGAGGAGAGGCAGGGGGGAGGTCAGAATACAGCAAGACTCCATTAGAAGAAACAACATTACTAAGGTGAGTAATTTTTTCTTCAAACAACATGAAGTCTTACTGTATTCTGACTATTGCAGAATACCAAGCACTACCTCCATGGAGGAGGGACAGAACCTACTTTGTGAACAAGCTCTGAAGCACTGCTGTGCCAAACCGAGCATCTCTCCTAGCCTGGATATCCAGAGAGTAATGCTTGGTAAAAGTATGGACTGTTTTCCAGATGGCTGCTTGACAAATCTTTAAGATAGGAATATCCCTGGCAGCAGCCAGGGAAGCAGCTGTACCTCTAGTAGAGTGAGCCCTCAGGCTTGAGGTAGGAATTCTACCCAATTTTTCATAGCAGAATTGTGTACAAGAGACAATCCACCTGACAATAGATCTTTTAGTGGCAGGTTTTCCCTCACCAACCTCACCATAAGTGAGGAACAATTGGAGGGAGTCAAACCTGTAACCCTTGGTGTGCTCTATGTAGTAGCTAAGGGCCCTTTTCACATCCAGGCTGTGCAGCATCCCGTCCCCAGAGGAGGAATGGTCAGTGAAGAAAACAGGAAGAGACAGACTGGTTAAGGTGGAAATCTGAAACCACCTTAGACAAAAACTTCCTATTAGTCCTAAGGACCACCTTATCTCTATGGAAAGAGATAAAATCAGGCTCCACTGACAGGGCCTGTAACTCACTGATGCGTTCTGGCAGAAGTAATGGCTACCAAGAACACAGTTTTCCAAGTCAAGTACTTAAACTCTGCTATGGACAAAGGCTCAAAAGGGGGTTGCATAAACTGAGCAATGCAAACATTAAAGTCCCAAGCAGGAGCAGGGTCCCTGAAGGGAGGATTGGTGTGCAGCAATCCCTTGAAGAATTTACAGAATACAGGATGAGCTGAAAGGGAAGAGGGCTTGCCTACTGACAAGAAGGCAGAAACAGCGGACAGATGCACTTTAAGTGTAGCAGGTCTAAGTCCCAAGCTACTGAGATGAACCATATGGTCCAGGACTGTAGGCAACCCAGCAGACTCTGGAGAAATATGCTTACCAGAGCACCAAATAGTGAACCTTTTCTATTTGGAGTTGTAAGTCTTTCTGGTGGAAGGCTTTCGAGAAGCCTTTAAAATATCCAGAACACCTTAAGAGAGATGCAAATCAGCAAACTCTAACTCTTCAAGAGCCAGGCCTTGAGATAGAGAGATTTGAGATTCAGATACCAAACCCTCCCCTGAGAGCATGTTAACAGGTTGTAATTCCTGGGAAGAGACAGGGGAAGGTGGACTGCTAAGGACAGTAATAGAGGGTACCAGGGCTGTCTGGCCCAGTCTGGAGCAATCAGAATCACTTTGCATGGTTGAGATCTGATTTTGACTAGTACCTTGAACAGGAGAGGGAAGGGGGGGAAAGGCATACAAAAACTTCCCTTCCCAATTGAGAACACTGGGGGTCTGCAGCAAAAAAGAGGAAGTTGGTGATTGTCTGGGGCTGCGAAAAGATCCATCTGTGGAGTGCCCCATCTGGAGAAGATCACCTTCAAAATTAGGGGATCTAGGGACCATTCGTCATGGCCCTGAGATATCCTGCTGAGAGCATCTGCCAGTACATTGTCCTTCCCTGGGAGGTGCACTGCTATCAGAGAGGTGTTCAGGGAATAGGCCAGAGACCACAACTTCATCGCTTCTGTGCACAAGGCCGTACACCGAGTGCCCCCTTGCTTGTTGATGTACCACATTGTGGTGGTATTGTCTGTTCTGATCTGAACCACTTTGTTCTGAATAGACTTGAAAAACTTGCAGTGCAGAAACACTGCCCTGAGTTCCAAGAGATTGATGTGAAGCAGAGATTCTTGGGTGACCACAACCCTTGGGTGGTCAGATCCCCCAAGTAGGCTCCCCAGCCCAAGAGGGAGGCATCTGTGGTAAGGATTAGAGAATGAGATTGAGTGACAAAGGCAACTCCTTGCCTTAGATTGCCCTGATCCTGCCACCACTGCAAAGCCAGGATCAGGGTTCGAGTCACTGGGATTAGTTTGGTCAGAGAATCCTTTCTCTGGGACCAGAAGGCTCTTAAGTGGAACTGAATGTCCCTCATCTGAAATCTTGCTTCCTGGACCACCGGCGTAGAGGCAGCCATGTGGCCCAGGAGCTGCAGAAAGTGCCTTGCTGGTCGAGACACCTGAAGGGTGAATGAAGAGGCCAGTTTCACAAGGGTCCTTGCCCTGTCCAGGGGAAGGAAGGTTCTTGCCTTTATTGTATCCAGTTCCGCCCCTATAAAGGTGAGGAGCTGTACTGCCTCCAGAACTGACTTTGAAAGATTTAGGAGGAATCTTAAAGAAGTGAACAGTTGCTGAGTTATCTGGAGATGTGACTTGACTTGGTCTGGAGAATGACCCACTACGAGCCAGCCGTCTAGGTATGGAAAGATGGAGATCTTTTTTCTCCTTAGGAAAGCAACCACTACTGCCAGGCATTTTGTGAACACCCTTGGAGCTGAAGTTAGGCCAAAGGGCATTGCTCTGAATTGATAGTGGCCTGAGGGCAACTCGAACCTGAGGTACTTTCTGTGGGAGCACCTGATGGGAATGTGGAAATAGGCATCCTTGAGGTCCAGGGAGACTAGCCAGTCTCCTGGCCTTAGAGAGGGTAGAATTATTCCCAGAGTCACCATTTTGAATTTTGGCTTTAAAAGGTGCTTGTTTAAATATCTTAGGTCCAGGATGGGCCGCCATTCTCCTGTCTTTTTGGGGGTCAGGAAGTACCTGGAGTACAATCCTTTTCCCCTGTGTAGGGGACGGAACCCTTTCTATGGCTCTGAGAGCCAAGAGGGAAGAGACCTCTGACTCTAGGGCAAGGGCCTCTGAAGGATTTGCAGGTGGAAAGGATCTGGTTCTCATCTTGGGAAATGTTTTTGAAGCTGAGAACCAGTCCCTGGCTTACTACTTCCAGGACCCATTTGCCTGATGTTAAAGACTTCCAGTCCTGGACAAAGTAAGCCAGCCTGCCCCCTACAGGTAGTGGAGAATCGGCCCGGGCAAACCCATCAGGGTGCCTGCTTGGCAGGGCCTTTAGGCTGAGGGGTGGTAACAGGCCTGCTTATACCCCGTCTGCCTCTCCCGCTGAAGAACCCTCTATGAGCAAAGGCAGAAGAGGAGGCCTGGGCTTGGTAAAAAGGCCTAAGAAAAGGCCTGCCCCTGCCCCTGGAATGCTGCCTCTGGGAGTGGCTTGCCTTTCTTTGGCCTGAGCACTCCTATAGGTGGTCCTGTACTCATCAATTTTCTTCATGTTCTCTGTCTGCTCCCCAAACACAGAATTACCAATGACAGGAAAATCAATGGCCTTAGTCTGGGTATCCTGTGACAGGCTAGAACATCTGAGCCAAGCCATCCTATTAAGGGCCACAGATGTAGCCATGACTCTAGATGACACATCACTGTAGTCCACTGAAGCATGAAACTGCACCTTGGATGCCTCAATACCATCTGCAGCCACCCGCTCCAGCTCCTTGGCAAGCTGGTCAGGGACCTGTTTAGCTAGAGCCATCACAGTGTCCCATCTAGACTTCTGGTATCTAGCTGTGTAGGCCATATAATTGGCCTGCCTGAGTCCCAAAGATGCTGCCATGTACTGTTTCTTTGCCATGGCATCAAACCTCCTGGAGTCCTTATCTGGGGGGTGTGAAGCCAAGGGTATATTTGCCTTATCACAGGCAGCAGCCTGCACTACCCCAACATGGCTGCATTGCTGGGAAAGGAACTCCGTATCTGAGCCTGAAAGAGTATACCTCTTGTCCATTCTTCTGTCCACAAGAGGTATGGAATTAGGAGTTTTTAAAATTTTAAATGTCTGTTTCCCAAAAGACTTATGATGGGGAATAGATAATCTCCTGGACTCTGGGATGTCCATCATCTCAACGTAATCAGGCTCCTCCTGATCCTCTACTGCTTCCTCCATAGGAAGCTGGAGAGTTTCAGCCACTTTTTTGTAAATCATAAAGTGGGAAGGGGACTCGGAAAGCCTAGGAGGAGAAACACCTGAAGGTCTGTCTGGGGAGATGTCCGGGTCAATGGGCACATCCAGACTTTCATAATCACCATCACTATCCTCATACTCTCCCTCCTCCTCCGGTTCATAAAAATCTTCTAAACCATAATCCGGAACCGGGTGAACCGACCGAACCGAGCCCCTAACCGATGGTGCCGGTTCGGTCGGAACCAAAGTTAGCGATTGAACAATCCTTATCACTTTGGCTATTTCATCAGCGGTCAGAGAAAGAACTTGTGGATCCGAACCGACTGACTTATCCCTTCTTTTTCTTTTAACCGGAACCGACTCCTCAGAGTCAGTTCTCCTTTTGCCAAAGAAGTTTCGCCCTGGTCAGAGGGCACTCCTTCTGGTTCGGTTGGAACCAAACTGGGCTGGCCATCCGGGTCAGCGGACGTCTTGTCCTCCCTTTCCCTCAGTCTACCTACTCTCTTGTCCAGGGTAGCTGAGGGAAAATTTTTGCAAACCTGGCAGTCTGAATCGAGGTGGTCAAACCCCAGACAATAAACACAGGTGGTGTGGGGGGGTCAGCCTTAGCAAAGGCTTCCCCACACACATTACAGTGTTGAAACCCAGTGGGCCCTGTTTTTTTCTTGGGTTTCTCAGACATGGTCAGTCTTAACCAAACTCACCCTTTTTTCGGCAATCCGCCAGGCAAGACACCCCTATCGGTTCCTGATCGTGTTATGGGTCTTGGAAAAAAACGTAATGAAATCCGGTTTTTTTTTAGAACCACTACGGACCGGTTACCACACTCTAAAAAGCAGAAAAAACTTTTTCACAAACCTGATTGGTTCAAACCGAACCGATCCAATGTTTACAAGTTCCACACAGAAAACTAATAATAATAAACCTATCTAGTACTCACGGTACCACAGACAGAGACTGAACTGACAGGTTAGATTGTAGAAATTCGGTTGAAACCGAGAGAAAAAATGACACTTCAACTGACTAAACTGAACCGAGTGAAGGAGAAATCTCCGGAGCGACTGTTCAGTGAGGCGGAATAAAGAATCTGGCGGTTTGGGTTCAAACAACAACAGACAGAGGCTCAACCGAGCTCGAGCTCAGCGTTCCATGCCTCGCATGGAAAGTTAACTCTTTCCTCTCCGGGGCAGTTCAAAGGTTAGAGATCACTGCACACAGTCAGAATACAGCAAGACTTCATGTTGTTTGAAAGATATATCCTGCCTTCTGAGGAAGACAACTACTACTTCAAGGCACTTTGCAAACACCCGTGGAGCTGATGTTAGGCCGAAGGACATGGCCCTGAACTGATAATGGCCTGAAGGCAACTCGAACCTGAGGTAATTTCTGTGAGCGCACCTGATAGGAATGTGGAAACAGGCATCCTTGAGGTGCAGGGATGCTGGCCAATCCCCTGGCCTTAGAGAGGAAAGAATTAGTCCCAGAGTCACCATTTTGAATTTTGGTTTTGTGATGTCTTTGTTCAAATACCTGAAGTCTAGGATGGGTCGCCACTCCCCTCTCTTTTTCGGGTAAGGAAGTATCTGGAGTACAGACCTATGCCCCTGTGTTGAGTAGGAACTGTCTCTACAGCTCAGAGAGCCAGCAGAGAAGAAACCTCTGCTTCTAGAGCAATGGTTTCTGAGATGGTTGCAGGTGGAAAGGACCCAACTCATTTTTGGAAACCTTTTGAAACCGAGGGCCAGTCCCTGGCTTACTACCTCCAAGACCCACTTGTCTGAGGTAACAACCTTCCAGGCTTGGAAGTAGTAAGCCAGCCTGCCTCCTACTGGAATAGGTGAGTCGACCCGGGCTGACAAATCAGGGTATCTGCCTGGCAGGACTCTTGGACTGGGAAGAGGATGCAGCCCTGCTCATCCCCCTCCTACCTCTCCTCGAAAGAACTGCCTCTATGGAAAAGAAGAGGAAGCCTGAGCTTGGTAAAAAGGCCTGTGAAAGGGCCTGCCCCTGCCCCTAGACTACTGCTTCTGAGGAGTGGCTTGCCTTTCTTTGGCCTGTGCACTCCTGTAGGTAGCCCTATACTCATCCATTTTCCTCATGTAAGCCTCTGTCTGCTCCCCAAACACAGAGTTATCCACCACAGGGAAATCCATGGCCTTAGCCTGGGTATCCTGGGAAAGGGTAGTACATCTGAGCCAAGCATGTCTCCTGAGAGACACAGATGTAGCCATGACTCGATGCCACATCAATGGAGTCCACAGCAGCATGAAATTGTACCTTGGATGCCTCAATTCCATCAGCAGCCACCTCCTCCAGCTTTTTGGCCAGCTGGGGGGAAGGCCTGTTTAGCCAGTTCTGGTACCTGACTGTGTATGCCATATAATTAGCCTGCCTGAGTCCCAAGGAGGATACCAAAATACAGGTTACTCACCTGTAACAGGAGTTCTAGGAATGGTATATGTTGTTCATCCACACTGTCTGGCAGGTTCCTTGCCGCTTTAAATCTTGCCGGAAGGTCTTCAAGCTGGCTCCTCCCACCCACCCGGGTGGTAAAACTCTCAGCTCCGCCCCATGACGCCAGATCTAGCCCGCTGGAAGCCAGGTTGTGTCAAAGCCGGGAGGTCGTGTGGGTCGTGTGGATGAACAACATATACCATTCCTAGAACTCCTGTTACAGGTGAGTGACCTATATTTCTAGGGACATGGATATGTTGTTCATCCACACTGTCTGGCAGATTCCTAGCAGTTCTCCGGGAGGAGGGAGGCAAGGCGCACACACACACTACTTAGGGAATAGAGACTGGAGAACCAAGGCCCCAAAACCAGCATCCCGGCGTGACTCAAGGTCGATGTGGTAGTGGGTGATGAAGGTATGTGCTGACTTCAAGTAGCAGCCTGCAGATTTCCTGGAAAGGGCGTCCCTGGAAGCAGCTACCGATGCAGCGGTATGGCGGGTGAATGAGCTCTTATCCCTCTGGGAGGCTCCATGCCCGCCAACCTAGCAGAGATCTATGCAGGAGGTGACCCACCTGCCTATCGTCCGCTTGGCTGCAGGTCTGCCAGGTGCGGCTTCAGCGTGAGGTGACAAACAGCTGGCGTAACCTCTCCCCAACTTCAGCCGTCCGCTCCTTGTAATAAGCGAGTGCCTCCTTAGGGTCCAAAGTATGGAGCCTATATTCGCCTCCGAGGTGTGACTGGGGTAGAACACGGCAGAGTCAACACCTGGTTAAGGTGAAACTCCGACACCACCTTGGAAGGAATTTGGTGGGGCATGGGACAACCTGTCCCTGTGGAAGACCAGATAAGGAGACTCGATGGAAAGGCGCCTGGAGCTCTCCCATCCTTCTGGCTGACGTATAGCCGCCAAGAAGCGGTCTTCCACGACAGGTGGGAGATATTGCACCTGTGTGGAATGGCTTGCCCATGAGCTTGGCCAATACCAGCAGTAGATCCAACGGAGGTGGAGGTTCTCGCACCGGAGGGGATATGTGATCAAGGCCTTTGAAAAAGCGCCAGACCACCTTCTCCTGCACCACCGACTGCTTCCCAGCCCGCGCCCGGTAAGCAGAGATGGCTGCCAGGTGTACCTTAAGGGTCATCGACCTAAGCCCTAGCTGAGACAGGGACCACAGGTAGTCCAGAATGCTTGCCAAGGAACAGGAGGAAGGGTCCAGGCCCTTTCCCTGACACCAAATGGAGAATCTCTTCCATTTGAAGGCATAGCATTTTCTGGTCGACTCCTTAAGGGACGCCTCAACAATGCTGAGTACCTCGTTGGAAAGACCCAAGGCCTGGAACTCTAGCCGCTCAGGAACCAGGCCGTCAGGTGCAGGGATCGAAGGTCCGGATGGAATACCTTCCCCTGGTTGACGGAGATCAGGTCCGGGCGGGCTGGAAGCCTCGGGAGCCTGGAGCTGAGACTGAGGAGATCTGGATACCAGAACTGACGGGCCAGTCTGGGGCTACCAGAATCACCCTGCCCTTGTCCCTCCTCGCCTTGAGAAGCACTTTGTGGATCAGGGAAATGGGGAAAGGGCGAGAAGAGACCCGGGGTCCACAGCCTCGAGAAGGCATCCCCCTGCAGCGAGCCCTGCTGAGGGGGGCGGGCATGGAACAGTCTCAGCTTCGCATTCTCCCTGGAGGCAAACAGGTCTGCCTGAGGCGTGCCCCAGTGGGAGAAGAGATCTTGTACTACCTCCGGCAGGAGAGACCACTCGTGAGACGCAGCCCCTATCCGGCTTAGGGCATCGGCCAGGGTGTTGGAGGCTCCTGCCATGTGAATGGCTAGGAGATCTGCCTCCAGGCTGCGCACGAGAGACCATATGCCGAGAGCTTCCTTGCATAAAGGCATGGAGCGCGTCCCACCCTGGCGGTTTAGGTAGTACATGGTCGTGGTATTGTCCGTCTGGACCTGAACCACTTGACCCCGTAGAAACGGAGCGAAGGCGGTGAGGGCTAGACGAACCGCTCGGAGCTCCAGCAGGTTGATGTGGCATCGGGACTCCCGAGGGGACCAGAGGCCATGCGCTCTGTGCTCCCCCAAATGGGCACCCCAACCCATCAGAGAGGAGTCGGTCAATAAGGAGACCGTCGGCTCGAGGCGAACGAACGGGGTGCCCTCCTGCAGATGTGCCGGAACGGTCCACCACTGGAGAGCGTTCCATATCTCCTGGGTCACTGTCACCAGCTGATCCAACGGATCGCAGCGTTGTGACCACTGGCTGGCCAGTCCCCACTGAAGGGGACGCACGAACCAGCGTGCCCAACGGACCACGCTGGTGCAGGCTGCCATGAGGCTCAGGAGGCGCAGGAAGTCCCGGGCAGGGCGAATTGCCCAATCAGAAATGACTGGGCAAGGAGGAAAGTACCTCGGCCCTGTCCGCGGGGAGCCGTGCTCGACCCGAAGAGAGTCTAGCTCTGTCCTGATGAAGTGAATCATCTGCTTCAGCACGAATTACGACTTGGCCTCACTGATGAGGAGGCCAATCTGAGAGCAAACCTGGAGGGCCAGATCTCTGGACCGCTCCATCTCCTCTCTGGAGGGGGCTGCAATCAGCCAGTCGTCCAGGTAGGGGTACACCCGCACCCTTCAGCGCCGCAGGAATGCTGTCACCACTGCCATGCATTTGGTGAAGACCCTGGGAGCTAGAGAGAGGCCGAAGGGCATGACCCGGAACTCGTAAAGGGATCCCTCCACTGTGAAGCGGAGGAATCTCACAGACAGATCGGGAAGTGAAAGAACGTGTCCTGGAGGTCCAGGGAACAGAACCACACGCCTTGTTCCAAGGATGGTATTATCTGAGCCAGAGCGACCATCCTGAAGGTCCGAGACCTTAGGAACCTGTTCAGGTCGTGCAGATCGAGAATGGGGCGCCAGTCCCCTGTCCGTTTTGGGACGAGGAAATATCTGGACACAAACCCCGGGTCTAGAGGAGGATCCGCCACCTTCCTAATCACCTCTTTTTCAAGAAGCAGGGCAATATCGGCTCGGCGGGCCGACAGCAAGGCTGCGGACCCCGTGGCCCCCCGGGGGGCGACGGCTCGAAAGGGTGGGGTCTGCTCAAACTCCATAGGCAGGCCCTTTCCTACCACCTCCAATACCCAGCGGTCCGTGGTGATAGCGGACCAGGCAGAAAGTAAGTGGCGGAGCCGTCCCCCCACGGGGGAACCCAGGGAGCAGTGACGAGGCTGGGGGGCGACACCCCTCAGCCCGTCACTGGGCAGGCTTGGAGGAGGGACCGGCCGAGGGACCTCCTGGGCCTTTACCTCCCTGCTTCCTGTTCGAGGAAGCTGCAGGCTTGGGTTTGGGATGCCAAGCGCAAGCCTGCTGGCCCTGGTGCTGCTGTTGCTGGGCCGGACGTGCCGCAGGCGCAGAAGGACGAAAGGACTTGTGCTGCTGACGGCGGCCTTTGTCCTTCTGGGTGGAGGTGACCAAGTCCAGAGTGGCACTGGACTTTTCGATCCGCTGGAGGTGTCCCACTACTCCAGGGCCGAAGAGGTCGGTCCCCAGGAAGGGGACGTCCACCAATTTGTGCTGGGTATCCACCGTGAAGGTGGATATCCTCAGCCACGCCCTGCGGCGGATGGCCACCGCGGCCGCAACCGATCTGGCACAGGAGTCACCTATGTCCAGAGCAGTCTGAAGCTGCTACTTCGCCACCGCCCTACCCTGGTCCCGCACCTGCCGGACCGTGGTCTGCAGGTCGGCCGGGAGATGAGGGATCACCTCATCCAGGGAGCCCATAAGGGCATGGGAGAAGTGTGCCATCAGCGCGGCCGAGCTGGCCTGGCAGAGTCTGAGGGAGGGCCTAGGCGAGACCTTGCGCCTGGCATAGTCCAGCTTTTGACTCCTTGTCGGGGGTTGTCCCGTCCCTGGACCTCCAGAAAGCGCTGTGTGACTAACCCCACCGGCAGAGGGTGTTCCGAGAACGGGCAAAGAGCCGGTGAGGACTCGCATACTTCCTGGCCGAGGCAGGACAGGAAGCAGGCCGCTGCCAAAGCTCCAAGGCTGGGCCGACAATGGCCTCAGCCACAGGGAAGGCCTCCTGGGAGAACCCTCGGTCCAGTATCTCCATCAGGGGATACTTGGCCCATTTGGAGACGGGCTCGAGCTGCATCCCGGTGGACTCCGAGATGAGCCGAAGCAGACCCATAAAGGACGATGGGCTTTCGTCCAGAGACTGGCCACCGGAGGACTGCAGGTCGACCTGCCTGGAGAACAGGAAGGAGTCGTCGGACTCCGAGGAGTCCGCGAAGAGCTGCCTAGGGCCTGAGCCACCCTCCACCTGCCGAGGACGGTTGGGAGTGAAGGTGACCGACAACCTGTGGGGCAGGCCGTGACCCGACCGAGAATCTTTGGTCGGTGCCCCCGACTGCGGTTGTGGAGGCGGAGGTTCCACCACAATCGGTGGGGCAGCAATTTCGGCAGAACAACCGGCCCAGATATGGGCATCTCGACAGCGAGAGGTTGCTTCGGCCGTTTGGGTGACAGCCACTTGATGGCCGAGGGATGCGTCAGTGTCGACTTACTCCCGGACAACAGTAACTGCTGCCACATCAGCTCCTCGTAGTGCCGAAAGACGAGGAGAAGCGGCGTTGCCGCTTACTTCGGTGCCGAGACCAAGACTGCCTGTGTCGGCGGGATCGGCTTGACTGAGATGAGGTGCGAGACTGAGACCAAGACCCTTGGTGCAACTGACAGCAGGCCTGGGAAGGGGTGGGGGACACCCGCTCCTCCCTTGGCTCGGACACTTTAACCGGGGACTGCCGCTCCGAGGGCGCAGGCAGATCCTCGGCCTCCACCGGGGGGACCGGCGAAGAAGGGTTGTCGGCTTCACCAGTCGACAACCCGTCCGACGGGTCGAGAAATATTTCGACTGTGTCGATGGGTGTCTCGGCAGGCTGGCCTGACAGGGATGCCGTGAAGCCAGCGGCCTTAGCCGCAACCTCGACCGAAGCTGACGGTCAGCTGTCCGGGGAAGGACACCTCTCCCACTCCCACGAACGCCGACGGTGGGACTTACCCTTCGAATCCCTCTTCTTGGACCGAGAGGAAAGTCCAATGGCCCCTCTCCCTTCGTGGAAAGGGACTGGCAAAACTCCTTGAACGAAGCAGAATAAGAGGTACCCAAAGAGAGCGCGATAAATGCCGTGACCAAGGAGGAGGAGGATGCGGCCTGGGCCGCCTCCTCCTCGAGGGCGATCATCTGCTCGAGCTGCTCGGCCGGAGCCAGCCACCCATGGAGACTTACCGCCCAATGGGCTTCTTTGATTTCACAGGTGAGTAGTAGCTATAAGGCGCCTGAGCTTCAATCGGGCCAGCGCAATCTCCAGGGCGTTGGCTAGAGCGGCACAACTCGCAGGCCTGCGGGTCGTGGTCTAGGCCGAGGCAGTAGACGCACGTGGAGTGCGGATCCGTTCTGGACATCTTCTGCCCGCAAGGGCACCGCTGAAAGCCGGGAATTGATTTGTCCGTCGCAGCCGCAACGAATAAGGAAGACCAAAGTCTAAAAAACTTTAAAATGAGTTTCTGACGAACCGAAGTTAGGATCCGGTTTAAAACGCAGAGCGCTAAGGAGGAAACCTGAACTTCCAAGTGGTAAGGAAGATCTGGAGTCATGGGGCGGAGCCGAGAGTTTTACCACCCCAGTGGGTGGGAGGAGCTACAGCTTGAAGACCTTCCGGCAAGATTTAAAGCGGCAAGGAACCTGCCAGACAGTGTGGATGAACAACATATCCATGTCCCTAGAATATTGTTTTTTGGCCATGGCATCCACCTTCCTGGAGTCTTTTTCTGGGGGGGGTGTGAAGCCAAAGGAATGTTAGCCCTGTCACAGGCTGCAGACCGCACTACCCCAACATAGCTGCAATGATTATATAAAAACTCCGTACCTGAGCCTGATAACATATACCACCTGTCCATTCTCTTATCTACAAGAGATAAGGAGTTAGGTGTTTGCAATATCTTTTTTGTCTGTTTCTCCAAGGATTGATGAAGAGGGATAGACAATCTTTTGGACTCTGGGATGTCCATCATCTAAACAAAATTAGGCTCTTCCTCCTCAGCAACTTCTACCATTGGGAGCTGGAGAGTTTCAGACACTTTCTTGTAAAACAAATAGTGATAAGGGGACTCAGAAAGCCTGTTCGAGGAGACACTGGAAAGCCTGTCTGGGGAGATGTCCGGTTCAATGGGCACATCCAGGCCTTCAAGATCATCATCATCACCACCATCATCATCATTATCATCATCGTCGTCGTCATCAGGATACTCTCTGTCTCCCTCACACTGCACATCATAAGCAGCATCCGGATCATAATCTGGTGGAGTCAGATCCGACCGAACTGATCGTTTAACCGACGGCGCAGTTTCCGATGGAACCGGATGAAGAGACTGAACTATGCTGATCGCTTTGGCTATATAGTCAGCAGTTGGAGTGTGCTGCGCTGGATCCGAACCGGCTGTCTTGTTTTTTCCTTTTTGCCGGAACAGACTCCTCGGAGTCGGATCTCCTTTTCCCAAGAAGGTATCACCCAGGTCAGAGGGCACCCCCTCAGGTTCGGCCACAACTGAACTGGGCTGGCCATCAAGATCAGCGGCCTTCTCGGCCACTCTTTCATTCAGCCTACTCAGCCTTTTTTCCAGAGTGGCTTTAGGAAAAGTTTTACAAATCTGGCAGTCTGTTTTGAGGTGGTCAAACCCCAGACAATAAACACAGATGAGGTAGGGGTCAGCCTTGGCAAATGCCTCCCCACACTCAGAACAGTGCTGAAACCCAGTGGGACCATTTCTTTTTCTTGGGTTCTCAGACATGGTGACATTAACAAATTACCCTTTACAGCTTTCAAGCCAGGTAATACTCCTTATCGGTTACCAACCGTGTTACGGGCTGTGGAAAAAACCAAAAACAGAAAAGGTCTTTTTTTTTTTTTTTTAAAAACAGATAGGAACTGGAACACCACTACTAAATCCCAGAAAATACAAACAGAAAATGGAAATTACATACCTACCGTAATTCTTGATCTTCTTAGACAAAGTCTCCACCACTCATTCACACCGATGGGATTTACGCTGGAGGCGCTAGGACTCAGCGGGGATTCTTTGCAAGAGGGTCGAGGCGCAGAGATGGAGCCACAAGGAGTGGCACCGTGAACCTTAGGCCTCATGGCGGCAATGACTATCTCAGTGCTGACCTCCAACCGCCTTCATTACCTTTTTTCTCCAAGGAGATGCAGTGTAACTAACCTAGAAGAATAGCCTAACAAAAACCGGACATAAGATAGTCAGGATGACCCGTATAAGAAGGGTCAACAAAGAAGTCTTCACAGCCTAAAGATTGAGGGAGTGAAGACCAACAACAGAGGTGAGCTCAGGGGATGGTGGTTGGGCGTGTGAATGAGTGGTGGAGACTTCGTCCAAGAAGATCATGAATTAAGGTAGGTATGTAATTTCCATATCTTCCTAGCCACAAAGACTCCACCACTCATTCACACTGATGGGAGAGTACTGAGCTAATAATCCCCCCAAAGGGCGGCAGGAGAGACCAAGAGCTCACAAATTTAGGACAGAAGTCCGTTAAGGATGGTCCTGCCAAACGAAAGATGTCGCCTGGCATGGACATCCAGGGCATAGTACTTGACGAAAGTATGCACTGAGCTCCAGGTAGCCGCATTGCAAATGTCTGCAATGGGCAGGGATGCCGTGACTGCTCTAGTACAGTGAGCATACACTCTGCCCTCCAGCTTAACCTGCACCATGGAGTAGCAGCGGTGAAGGCATGCCACCAGTCATGCTGAAATGCATCTGATAGCAACAGCCTGACCCAGTCGGGTGTCACTGAAGGAAACAAACAGTTGTTGAGCTTTGCGAAATTTTTTTGCTCCATCTAAATAGAAATGCAGAGCACTTTTGACATCTAACAAATGAAGGGTACGCTCTCCTTCATTTTGGAAGTTCGCTAAGTAGATAGGACCAAAGGTTGGTTTAGATGGAATTCTAAAACAACCTTAGGGAGAAACTTAGGATGGTTCCTAAAAACTACTTTGTCCTTGTGAAACACAGTATACGGAGGGTCTGTGACCAAGGCATGCATCTCAGAGACCCTGCGGGCCGAAGTAATGGCCACCAGGAAGGCCGTTTTCCAAGTGAGAAATTTCAGCTCACAGGTAGCTGGAGGCTCGAAAGGTTTCGGAGTGAGCATGTCTAGTACAAGATTAATGTCCAAGGCTGCAACTGGACGTCTGATAGGAGGTCTGGTATGCAGAATTCCCTTAAGAAACCTTTTAACCACAGGTAACGGAACCAGTGACAAGAAAAGTACTGGCTCATGGTAAGCTGACATGGCACAAAGGTGAACTGTGACTGTAGAGTATTGTAGACCTGAATTTGAGAGGTCTAAAAGGTACTCTAGAACTTTATTGGGTGGGCAGGAAAAAGGATTCAAAGAGGATTTTGCACACCAGAGAGAAAAATGCTTCCATCTGGCTGTGTAAGTTTTTCTTGCGCGCAGCCAGAAGAATATGTGAAACCCTGTGAGAGACACTGAACCTGTTCACTTCTATCTCTTCAAGAGTCAAGCATGAAGGTGAAGCGATCTCTGGGATGGACCATAGGCCCTTGACAAAGAAGGTTCGTCTAAAGGGGAAACGCATTCGCAGGGGTTTTCGACATACTGTTGAGTAACGGACACCATATCTGCTGAGGCCAGACGGCAGCAATGAGGAGCATTTTGTCCCCCGGGACTCGAACTTGAGAAGCACCCTGTGAATTAGAGGAAGAGGAGGAAAGGCATATAGAAAGCGTTTTGTCCACTGCAATCTGAAGGCATCCTGACAGAAAATGCCAGGCCCTGGATTTCTGGAGCAGAAGAGAGGCAGTTTTGTGTTGAGTGGGGATGCAAAAAGGTCCTGGTCTGGAGTTCCCCACTCTGCGAATAGTGACTGAACTACGGTTGAGTCGAGAGACCATTCGTGAGGATCTGTTTCTGTTCGGCTGAGACGGTCTGCCAGTTCGTTCTGCACTCCCGGCAGGTAGACCGCCTGGATTAGAGCCTTGTGCTCCAAGCATCATTCCCACACTCTCATCGCTTCGCTGCACAAAGGGTAAGAGTGAGCACCACCCTGCTTGTTGATGTAATACATCACTGCTTTGTTGTCCATTTGAAGGAGAATGTTCTTGTGACAGAGAATGTCCTTCAAAGCCCGGACTGCATAAAGGACGACTCTCATTTCTAGGACATTTATATGAAGCTGGGACTCGTCTCAAGTCCACATACCTTGGGTGTGGAGATCCTGAAAGTGGGCTCCCCAGCCCATCAGGGACGCGTCCGTGGTAATGGAGATCTGGTGATCCAGGGGAGCAAATGGATAGCCTTCTAGAAGGTTGTCCTCTTGCGACCACCAGGTGAGCGACCTCTTCAGAGATTCTGTCACCTTGATGAAAAAGGACTGAGGGTGAGTGGTTGGGGACCACTGAGTACTAAGAATCCATTGAGAGGGTCTCATGTGGAGACAAGCTAGGGGTACAGTGAACACTGAGGATGCCATGAGACCCAGCATCCATTGCATTGA
The DNA here is from genome assembly GCA_016271365.2 of Neoceratodus forsteri. Classification (NCBI taxonomy): domain Eukaryota; kingdom Metazoa; phylum Chordata; order Ceratodontiformes; family Ceratodontidae; genus Neoceratodus; species Neoceratodus forsteri. The sequence goes on from CM028129.1 coordinate 693,471,664, forward strand.
GATAGCTCGAACTGAGCTGTTCTCCCTGATACACCGGGCCATCTGTAGGATATCACTCCTTTCGCACAAGAGGTGTCCAGAAGAGTTCCAATAAAAAGGAGCTTCTGGGAGAGCTGCAACTGTGATTTCTTGAGATTTAGCAGAACTCCCATGGACGTGAGAAAGTCTGAGGCCATGGATATGGTGTTGAGAATTCCTTGCCTGGAAGGACTTGCTAGAAGCCAGCTGTCCAGATACGGGAACACTTGTATTCCGATTTTTCTGAGGTGTGCTGTGAGAATTGCACAATACTTTGTAAAAATATGCGGCGCCGAGGTCAGCCCAAAGGGCAGGACTCTGAACTGATAATGTTGGCCCAAAGCCACAAACCTTAGGTATTTGTGATGCCTTGGGTGAACAGGAATATTTTGGTAAGCATCCTGCATGTCCAGGGAGGCTAACCAGTCGCGTTGATGAAGCAAAGGTAACAGAGTTCCTAGCGATATCATTCTGAACTTCTCCTTGTGAAGAAATTTGTTCCATTTTCTGAGGTCCAAAATGGGGCGCATGCCCCTGGTTTTATTTGGAACCAAAAAGTAATGGGGGTAGAACCCTGTGTTCCGTTGATCCAGCGGAACTATTTCTACTGCCCTGTTGTTCAGAAGGCCTTGTATCTCGGAGGCGAAAAGATCTGACTGAAGTACTGACCGCCTGGGCTGCCGTTTGGGGGGACAATCTGGAGGGGGTCTCTCAGACATTGAGGGAATACTCCTCGCGGATTATCCGGAGGACCAATTTGTCCGATGTTATGTACTTCCACTGGTTGTAGAATTGAGTCAGGCGACCTCCCACCGCTAAGGAGGAGTCCCCCTCGGGCAGCTGATGTGGGACTTGGGCCAGCAACTCAGAAGGTGGCACTGGGTGCTTTGGGCCCTTGTGCTTTCTGTTGCATTTTCTTTTGAGGCTGAGGGGTTTGGTTTTTATTAAAACCTCCTCTGCCTCGAAAGGACTGACGGTTGTGAAACTGGCGCTTATTAACACCCCCCAGAAGAGGCGGGAGGAGGTCGAGCCAATTTAATGGCCGGTCTGGTCTTTTGTGTGGCCTCTAGAGCTTGTTCTACTTGAGGACCGAAGAGATACACACCATCAAAGGGCAACGCCATGACCTGTTGCTGGCCATCGTTCGTGAAGCCTGAAGTGCGCAGCCAGGAATAACGGCGGGTACAAATGCCCGTCACCACCGCTCGGAGGCAGTATCGAAAGCGTCCATAGCTGCTTTAACCTGTTGGTTGTTGGTCTCGATATCCCTGCTTATGGTTTGAAGAAGCTCTGAATTAGTGTTCGACTCCGGTAGAGCTTCAACTATTTGTTTGAGTGAATGCCAAAGAATATACTCATATTGAGAGAAAGAGCCCTGGTAGCTGGCGATATGCATACCCAGGGTGGATGTAGCAAAGACTCTCTTATCTAAAGTATCTATCTTACGAGATTCTTTGTTTATAGGTGGAGCTGTAGTAGTCTGAGGAAGGACGATCTTATCATTCTCTGCCAAGACTACAATAGGGTCTGCAAAGGCTTGAGAGGCCAAAATGGGTCGATTCTTGAGAGCAGCATACTTCCTGTCTATGGACTTAGCCACAGAAGGAATGAGAGCAGGATTATTCCATACCATTTGAGACAGCGTCTCAAAGAAGGGCTGTACCGGATGAGTTAAAGCCATAGTAATGTCCAGAAATGGAAATTATGTACCTACCGTAATTCTTGATCTGCTTGGACGAAGTCTCCACCACTCATTCACACTAATGGGATCTACGCCAGAGGCGCTAGGACTCAGCGGAGCAAACATTTTGCAGGAGGATGGCCAGAGATGGGCAGCGGCTGGGTGAGGGCAATAACTATCTGTGCATTCGACCCTCCTAGCCGCCTCAGTACCTTTTTCCCAAGAAGATGCAGCGAACTCAACCTAGAAGGATAGCCTAACAAAAACGGATATAAGATAGTCCGGAAGACCCGTATAAGAAGGGTCAAAAAAGAAGTCTTCGACTTTCGGTGGAATCATGGCGGCATGAGCACACAGAGATTGAGCTCCCCTACACCACTGATTAAAAAAATAAAGCTCTCTCCCACATTTGGACTAAAGCAAACTTGAAATCAGAATCTTTAAACAAAAAGACAACGCGGGAGAGACATTACAATTAAATATTCAAGCCTCGGGTGAAATGGTACGTCAGGAGAGAAATCGCTTTCAAACGCTGCAAAATCTCCCCGAGAATGAAGATGGCAGCCTGCTCGATAGCGACACTTCTTCACATTCAGCCTCCCAGCCAGACAGAAAACGGGGCAAGAGAAGTGAAAAAAAAGGTCAGCATCTATGGAAAACCTACCTTCAGAGGCCATCCTCTCCGCTATTTCAGAATTTAGATCAGAAATGCGAGACGCATTGTGAGATATACGCACAGATCTGGGGGAACGAGGCTGATATACAGATCTCAGATTACACTACTAAAATCTCGGAACTGGAACAAGTAGTTTACTCCCTAGCCAAGGAACAGCTAAATTTAGCCATGAGACAGGAGGGCGCGGAAAATAGGGGGTGCTGAAAAAACATCAGGCTTTACGGGCTGCCTGAGGGGGAAGAGGGCAATGACCCCAATACCTTCGCGGACTATTTTTTACACCTATCCCTGGACTTGGGCCCAGAATTCCAGATCGACATCGAGAGGGCTCATCGCGCACTTGGGCCTTGCCCCTCTAAACCCAATGCCAGACAGAGATCTTTTGTAATCAGATTTGGTAGCTTTATACAAAAAGATCAGATCTTGATTAAAGCATGGCATAAACAGAAGATCCTGCTGGGTGAACACCATATTTTATTCGATAACGATTACGCTCCAGCCACTCAGCATTCCAGAAGGGACTATTCCTCACCCTTGTTTTCTCTTCTGAGAGCAAAGAACCTGAAATTTCGCATCCCCTATCTGGCAAAGCTGGTGATTCTTCTACCCAATGGCCCTACCACATAGAGGCAGTATAGCGCAGTGGTCTAAGGCTCTGAGCTGAAAATTTGGTGACATCCAGAAGACCAGACCTGGGTTTGAATCCTACAGCTTCCACTTGCATACTGTGTGACCCTGAGCAAGTCACTTAACCTCCTTGTGCTCCCAGGTCGCTCCTGTAAAAAAAGCTTTCAGCTTAGTGTGCTATACCTGGTTAAACAACTAAATAAAAAAATATATATAACTCCGCTTCAGAGGCCATATCAGTTCTACTCCAAAGAGGGATAGTATCAGGCAAAGATTTCAAAATGATGTCAAAGACTGGGCAGCCCCCCTTGGTATACGAACCTCAGGAACGCAATCAATCAAATAAAGGAGATCAAAGGATTCAGAAATTACTGAATAAAAATGATCCAATTTGAAGCTAAGTACACTGTGAAAACCCTTTTTGCTGTTATACGGAGGATGGGTTTGGGGGAATCTGACAGAGGCCTGTTGGTGAGTTAGAGGTTGAGAGCGAGTTTCAGTTCCTTTAAGGGTGACACTATGCCAGTAAATAAAACTTACATACATCATAAGGCTACTATACATGCCCTATGGAACGGCTGGCTTTCCCTTCACTGGTCACAGGTCGTTCTGTTGGCTCCCCCCTTATTTCCCTCCTAAGATCTAATTCCCTGGTTTAGGCCCCTTCTGTCCGGGATTTATTCTCTCAGTTTACAAGTGAGCCTCGACATCGAGAACAAGTTGGGCCTTCTGATCAACAATGAAAAGGAAAGGAAAACAAACGGGAGGAAAGGGAAAGGGAAAAGGAGAAGAGGGGAAGAGAAAGGGAACTGTAAACTATAATATTGGACCAGAATTATGTTAGGTTATTACACCTACATGTGGACGGAATTTTGGTCAGAACTTGTGGATAGTTCTTTTCCTTTTTTTTTCTTATTTAAGTCCCTTAGCCAACAAGCAGACTATAGGCTGAATCGTCCCTACCCTTCCGGATCCTTGAAAGGACTTTGAAATATTCTCATCATCTTTTCAGGGATTATATGTTTTGTTATGATGAACCTGGCTGAACATATTACTACAAGTGCCTACACTTTATATCTCTTCTGGATATAATTAAAGGGGAAAATTATAATCCCCCACCTTTTTTTTTTTTTTTTTTAACAAGGTTTGACTCATGGGCTCGATGTGCGGGGAGCTCTCCTCTGTTAACTTGGAGGGCTTCCTTATGGCTTGAAGCCATTTCAAAACTTATATTCCACCATTTCTGGAATGGGTTCTTATAGGACCTAATTCCTAGAGAGGGAGTATCCCTTGCGAGTGGACGGAAACCCACATTTTGTGGATCATTTCCCACTTACCTGGGAAGAGGTTTCTCTCCTCAGGACCCAGGTTGGAGATAGGCAAATCTCCTCCTATCATGGAAGATCATTTGTATGTAGTTCTTCCCTATGGGAATTTTTGTTTTTTAACGTTATTGTTCTAGTTAGGTTATATTGTTATTCTCTATTTCTACTGTTAAGTTTAAAAATGGATGGTGACAAATTCTTTTTTACTGCAGTTGGTTCCCCACACATGGAAGGATGGGTTGCTCCCAACAGGACAGATACGCTTAACAATGCCATTCTCTCCAGCACTGCTGTGTTTGGTCTAAGAAGACCGCTGGGGTTAGAATGGCATATAATACAAAAAAATTTCTTTAAGACTTCCTCTGTTCGGGATCCAATTCCTCCATCCTTTATAACTGTACATCCTTCAATAAGGGACTATGGTTAATCCCCCAGTAATAATTTTCTCCCAGAATGTGAATGGCTTACACTCACCTATTAAACGTTACAGGATCATGCAATATTTAGGGAAACAGAATGTAGACCTATATTTTTTTACAGGAGTCTCATCTCTCAGGGGTGGAACATTCTAAACTACACTGGGGAGGTAAATACTCAGTGTTCGTATCCTCTTATCCTACGGGACGTAAAAGAGGTACTGTAATTTTAGTCCCATCCTCAACTCTATTGGAGATACAAGATACCTATTTAGATCCTCAAGGAAGATATGCGATTCTTACAGGCTCACTTTATTCTCAAACTGTGACCTTGGTTAATGTTTATCTTCCAGCCCAGTCGTCACTTTCAGTGGCACGAACATTTGTACAGAAGGTGATGGAGAGGCCCAGGGGAATACTGATCATGGGAGGGGATTTTAATATCCTTTTTCACCCACACCTTGACTCCTCTAATCATAATTTAACCAGGCTTTCTGGGGCGGCTAAATATTTAAAGGTGAATTTTGCCCACTTAGGCATTGAGGATATATGGCGGAGACTCTTCCCATCGGTTCCAGGCTATTCACATTTTTCCTTAAGACACGGCACCTACTCCAGGCTAGACTATTTTTTTACAACAGTGGAACATCTCACACTAATTCAAGATATTATATTAGAGCCTAGAGTACTTTCAGACCACAATCCATTAATTTTAAAAATTGATTTGGGTAAACATAAGAAGTCCAGACTGTGGCGGTTTAATGCATCCCTTCTTCGGGATCAGGAATTTAGGGACCACTTTATGAAACGTATTCCCCAAGCAATTCAAGAAATATTTCTCCCGAAACCTCTTGTCCTATTCAATGGGATGCTATGAAAGCGGTTCTCCAAGGGGAGCTGCTGGAATATGCCTCTCGTAAACAAAAAAAAAAATGAATGCCAGACTCAAATTTTTGAAAGATCTCCTTGAGTCGTATCAACTTTTATATAAGGAGGGTGAAGTGACTCTCCATCGTAGAATAAGAGGCCTAAAACAAGAGACTCAACAAATATTAGACTATAGAACTTTCCAGAGTCTGAACTATCTAAAACAGTACAATTGTAAGAAGGGGGGCAAAGGAGCAAGGGCTTTGGCAAGAAAACTTGGAGCAAATAAATGAGCCTCAACTATTTTAAAATTAAAACTCCTCCAATAAAGCCACTTACAGAGAAAATCAAATCAGTCAGGCCTTTCAACTTTTGTATGAAACCCTGTATAAAGCCCCATATCACTCCCACAATCAATCGGCGGCAGTAACAGCCTTTCTAGATAAACTTTCACTACCTAAATTGTCCAAACAACATATAAAACAGTTGGAACGCCCAATCAGACCTGAGGAAATTTTACTACAGGTTAAAACACTGAAACCATTGAAGTGTCCTGGTCCAGACGGTTTCAGCCCAGAATGGTACAAGGTCTTCACACCACAGCTACTTCCCAGCCTTCTTTCAGCATGCCGGGCAGTGGCTGAAGGTGAGAAACCACCTCTGTCTTGGAGCTGTGCGATTCTCTCTCCCCTGCTAAAACCCGACAAAGAACCAACTCTCCCACAGTCATATCGTCCCACTTCTATTTTAAATGTGGACTATAAAATATTCATGGCCACTTGGGCTAGGCGTTTGGAACCAATACTGACATACCTTGTACACAAAGATCAGTCTGACTTCATAAAATCAAGGAATACTTTTGATAATTTACGCCGAATTATGTTGTTAATGGAATTTATACATACAAGAAAGATCCCCTCTACAATACTAAGTTTAGACGCAGATAAAGCGTTTGACAAAGTGAATTGGGAATATTTATGGGCCACCCTATCAAAATTTTCTTTTCCTAATATTTTTCTTTCTTATATGAAAAGAAAAAATTACTCACCTTAGTAATGTTGTTTCTTCTAATGGAGTCTTGCTATATTATGACAATTGCAGTTTGTCCCAGCCTTAGAACTGCTCCGGAGGTGAAAGAGTTAACTTCCATGCCAGGCATGGAATTTGGAGCGCAAGCTCGGTTAGAGAAGCTCTGTCTGTATAATTTCAAACTGAAACTGTCAGATCTTTACGAGCAAAACTCACTAACGTTCTGTGTGGAAGCTGTAAACCTACACTAGCCAACTGGCTACTTAAATATTAACACATTTTCCTGGTCCCAACACCAAGACTCAAGTCAGGGGACCAGAAAATAAGATAAGATAAGATAAAACACAACACCCAAACACCCCAAAAAGAAGGGGTGGAAAACACAAGATGGGCATCAATAAGTGCCAACACTGGACTGCCCACCCCATCCCCAGAGTAGAGGTTCTGAGAGGGGCAGGCTGGGGGGGAGGTCATAATCTAGCAAGACTCCATTAGAAGAAACAACATTACTAAGGTGAGTAATTTTTTCTTCAAACAACATGAAGTCTTGCTATATTATGACAATTGCAGACTACACAGCAGTACCTCCATGGAGGAGGGACAGAACCTACTTAGGAAATAAGCTCTGAAGCACAGCTGTTCCAAATCGAGCACCCCTCCTGGCCTGGATGTCCAGGGAGTAATGCTTAGTGAAAGTATGTACTGTTTTCCAAGTAGCTGCTTGACATATCTCTAAGATAGGGATGTCCCTGGCAGCAGCTGTACCTCTGGTAGAGTGAGCCCTCAGGCCTGAAGGGGGAACCTTACCCAGTTCTTGACAGCAAAATTGAATACAAGAGACAATCCACCTGGCAATGGATCTCTTAGTGGCAGGTTTCCCTTTCCCAACCTCACCATAAGTGAGAAAGAGTTGGAGGGAGTCAAACCTGTGACCCTTAGTCCACTCTATGTAGTAACTAAGGGCCCTCTTAACATCTAAACTGTGTAGCCTCCTCTCGCCAGAGGAGGAGTGGTCAGTGAAGAACACTGGAAGAGAAATAGATTGATTAAGGTGGAAATCTGAAACCACCTTAGGCAAAAACTTCCTGTTAGTCCTGAGGACTACCTTATCCCTGTGAAAGGAGATAAAGTCAGTCTCCACTGACAAAGCTTGTAACTCACTTATAAGCCTGGCAGATGTGATAGCTACTAGAAACACAGTTTTCCAAGTCAAGTACTTAAGCTCTGCGAAGACAGAGGTTCAAAGAGGTTGCATCAGCTGAGCAATGCAAACATTAAGATCCCAGGCAGAGGACACGGTCCCTGAATGGGCGGATTAGTATGAAGCAATCCCTTGAAAACTTGGAAAATACAGGGTGAGCAGAAAGAGAGAGGGCTTCCTGCTGAAATAAAAGCAGAGAGCTGCCAAATGCACTTTCAGGGTAGCTGGTCTCAGCCCCAAAAATTTAGATGGACCATATAGTCCAAGACAGTGGGCAAATCAGCAGATTCTGGGAAATATGCTTCCCAGAGCACCATATGGAAAACCTTTTCCATTTAGAGTTATAAGTAGCCCTGGTGGAAGGCTTCCTAGAAGCTTTCAAAATTCGAGAACACCTTATGAAAAGTGTAGGTCAGCAAACTCTAACTCCTCAAGAGCCAGGCCTTGAGGTTGAGGGATTGAGACTCGGATACCAAACTCTCCCTAGGCACAAGGTTAACAAATTGTGGTTCCTGGGGAGACACAGGAAAGATGGACTGCTAAGGACAGAAGAGTAGGTACCAGGGCTGTCTGGCCCAGTCTCAAGCAATCAGAATCATCTTGCAGGGTTGAGATCTGATTTTTTGACTAGCACCTTGAACAGGAGAGAGGAAGTGGGGGAAGGCATGAGAGACTTCCCTTCCCAATCGAGAAGGAAGGCATCCAGGGGGACTGAGCCCAACACTGAGAGCCTGCAACAAAAAAAGAGGTGATGATTGTCTGGGGCTGCAAAAAGATCTATCTGAGGTGCCCCACCTGGCAAAAACTAACCCCAGTACTAGGGGATCCAGTGACCATTAGTGATGGCCCTGCAGAAATCCTGCTGAGAGCATCTGCCAGGACATTGTCCCTTGCCTGGGAGGTGAACTGCTATGAGGAGATGTTCAGGAATAAACCAGAGACCACAACTTCACTGCCTCGGTGCACAAGGCTGAAGGACAGGTACCCCTTGTTTGTTGATGTACCACATTGTAGTGGTGTTGTCTGTTCTGACCTGTACCACTTTGTTCCTGAACAGATGCAGAAAAACCTGAAGTGCTAGACAAACAGCTCTGAGTTCCAACAGATTGATGTGGAGCAGAGATTCCTGAGGGACCACAATCCCTGGGTGGAGAGGTCGCCCATGTGAGCTCCCCATCCCAAAAGGGATGCATCTGTAGTAAGGGTCAAGGAGTGAGATTGAGGGATGAAAGGAACCCCTTGTCTCAGGTTGCTCTGATCCTGCCACCACTGTAGGGCCTGGATCAGGGTTCGAGTTACTGGGATCAACTTGGTTAGGGATCTCTTCTTTGGAGACCAAAGGCTCTCAAATGGAACTGAATGTCCCTCATCTGAAATCTTGCTCCTCGCATCTACAGCTGTGGAAGCAGCCATGTGTCCTAGGAGCTGTAGAAAATACCTTGCACAGGTAGAGACCTGCAGGGTGAAAGGAGGAGCCAGGGCCACCAGGGTCATACCTTTCTAAGGGAAGGAAGGCTCACCAGCCTCGCTTTGTGTCAGTTCTACGCCTATGAAGGTGAATAGCTGGACAGGTTCTAGAACTGACTTTGGAAGATTGAGAAGAAAACCTAGAGAGGTAAGCAGCTGCTGGGTAACCTGCAGGTGTGATCTGACCTGGTCTGGAGACTGACTCACAATGAGCCAGTCGTCTCAGGTAGGAAAAGATGGCAATCTTTGCCTTCTTAAGTGAGCAACTACTACCGCCAGGCATTTGTGAATACCCTTAGGGGCAGAGGAAAGGCAGAAGGGCATTGCTCTGAACTGATAATGGCCTGAAGAGCAGTTCGAATCTGAGGTACTTTCGGTGGGAGCTTCTGATAAGAACATGGAAGTAGGCATCCTTGAGGTCCATCGAAGCTAGCCAGTCCCCTGGCCTTAGGGAGGGTAAAATCATTCCCAGAGTCACCATTTTGAATTTTGGTTTTAAAAGGTGCTTGTTCAGATATCTTAGGTCCAGGATGTACCTGGAGAACAGTCCCTTGCCCTGGTGTAGGGGAGAAACCCTTTCTACAGCTCTGAGAGCCAGGAGGGTTGAGACTTCTGTTTCCAAAGCAAGAGTCTCCAGTGGAAAAGATCTGATTCTCATCTTTGGAAATTTTTTGAAGCTGAGAACCAGTCCCTGGCTTACTACTTCCAGGACCCACTTGTCTGATGTTAAAGACTCCCAGTCCTGGATGAAGTAAGCCAGCCTGCCACTATAGGTAATGGAGAATCGGCCCTGGGCATCCCATCAGGGTGCCTGTTTGGCAGGGGCTTTAGGCTGAGGAGTGAGAGCAGGCCTTCTCGTACCCAGTCTGCCTCTCCCTCTGAAGAACCCCCTCTGAACATAAGCTGAAGAGGAGGCCTGGGCTTGGTAAAAAGGCCTGCCCTTGGGGGGCTGCCTCTGAGGAGTGGCTTGCCTTTCCTTGGCCTGTGCACTCCTATAAGTGGTTCTATATTCATCCATTTTCTTCATATAATTCTCTGTCACTCTCCAAACAGAAGAATTTCCCAACAAGGAAAATCCATGGCCTTAGCCTGGGTATCCTGTGACAGACTAATACACCTGAGCCAAGCCAATCTAAAAGCCACAGATGTAGCCATGACACCTGAAGATCTCGTCATTAGAATCCACTGCAGCATGGAATTCACCTTAGATGCCTCAATACCATCAGCAGCCACCTGTTCCAGCTCCTTGGCTAAACTGGCCAGAGCCTATTTAGCTAAAAGCCATGACAGTATCCCATCTAGATTTCTGGTATCTTACAACATAGGCCCATATAATTTGCCTGTCTGAGTCCCAAGAGACGGTGCCATGTATTGTTTTTAACCATGGCATCAATCCTCCTGGAGTCCTTGTCAGAGGGTGTAAACCAAGGAATATTAGCCTTATCACAGGCTACATACTGCACTACCCTAACACTTGGCTGCATTGCATGAAAAGAAACTCTGTATCAGGGACTGACAAAGTGTACTCCCTGTCCTATCTCTTTATCCACAGGAAGTACAGAGTCAAAACTTTAAAATTTTTATTATTACGTTTCCTAAAGAGATTTATAGCAAAGAATAGACAATCTCCTGGACTCTGAGATATCCATCATCTCCACAGTCAGAGCTCCTCTTGCTTTCATCCACAGCTTCCTCAAAGAGCTGGAGGGTTTCAACAACTTTTATAAAACAAGAAAATAAGAAAGGAACTCAGAAAGCCTAGAGAGAGACTCTCCTAAAGAGTCTACCTAGAGAGATGTCAGTTCAATAGGCACATCAGACTTTCACTACTGTTAAGTCGAGACCATTCGTGAGGATCTGTCTTGTCTCTGGTTGAGATATTCGTCAGTTCGTTTCTAAACACTCCCGCAAGTAGACCGCTTTGAATTAGAGCTCTGTGCTCCAAGTTAAATTCCCACACTCATCGCTTCCCCTGCATAAAGGGTGTAAGAGTGAGCACCTCGTTTGTTGATGTGGGTCATCACTGCTTTTGTTGTCGCCCGGCTTGAAGGAGAATGTTCTTGTGACAGAGAATGTCCTTCAAAGCCCGGAATGCATAAAGGATGGCTCTCATTTCTAAGACATTTATGTGAAGCTGGGACTCGTCCACGTACCTTGAGTGTGAAGATTCTGACAGTGAGCTCCCCACCCCATCAGGGATGTGCCCATGGTAATGAAAATCTGATGATCCAGGGGAGCAAAGTGATATCCTTCCAGAAGATTGTCCTCTTGCGACCAGCAGGTGAGTGACTTCTTCAAAGGTTCTGTCACCTTGATGAGAAAGGACTGAGGGTGAGTGGTTGGGGACCACTGAGTACTGAGCATCCACTGAGAGGTCCTCATGTGAAGGCATGCCAGGTGTACAGTGAACACCGAGGATGCCATGTGATCTAGCACCCGTTGCATCGAGATGGCTCGAACCGAGCTGTTCTCTCTGATGTACTGGGCCATCTGTAGGATACCGTTCCTTCTGTCCTCTGGTAGAAAAGCTTTCGCACAGGAGGTGTCCAGAAGAGTTCCTATGAAAAGGAGCTTCTGGGAGGGTTGCAACTGCAATTTCGTGAGATTTAGCAGGACTCCATGGACGTGAGAAAGTCTGAGGTTGTGGTTATGGCATCGAGAGTTCCCTGTCTGGAAGGACTTGCTAGAAGCCAGTCGTCTAGATATGGGAACACTTGAATTCCGATTTTCCTGAGGTGCACTGCGAGAATTGCACAACACTATGTAAAAGCTCGCGGCGCCAAGGATAGCCCAAAGGGCAGGACTCTGAACTGATATCGCTGGACCCAAAGCCACAAACCTTAGGTATCTGTGATGCTTTGGGTGAATAGGAAATGTTGGTAAGCATCTTGCATGTCCAGGGGAGGCTAGTCATGTTGATGAAGCAAAGGTAACAGGGTCATAATTATATTATTTTGAATTTCTTTGGAAGAAATTTGTTCAGTTTTCTGAGGTCCAAAATGGGACGATGCCTGGGTTTTCTTTGGAACTAGAAAATATTGAGAAGAACCTGTGTTTGCTGGATCCAGCGGGACTACTTTACTGCTCTGTTGTTCAGAAGGCCTTGTTTCTTGGAGGCAAGTAGTTCTAACTAAGAATTGACAGTTTTGGCTGCTGTTTGAGGGACAACCGAAGGTTCTTCTGAAAATTAGGAATATCCTCATGATTATCCAGAGGACCCATTTGTCCGATGTTAGTGACTTCACTGGTTGTAGAATTGAGTCAGATGACCCCCACTTATTAAGAAGTCCCGGTCAGGCAGCTGAGGTGGGACTTGGCCAGAAACCTAGAAGGCGGCAGTGCGACGGTCCTTATGCTTGTTGTGCTTTTGAGGCTGAGGGGTTTGATTTTTACTAAAACCTCCCTGCCTTTACTTTGAAAGGACTGACGTTATGAACTGGTATTTGTTAATCCCCGAGAAGAGGTGGAGGAGGTCGGGCCAATTTAATGGCTAACCTAGTCTTTTGTGTGGCCTCTAGAGTCAGTTCTTCTTGAGGACTGAAGAGATACACACCATCGAGGCAATGCATGACCTGTTGCTGGGCATCATTCGTGAACTCCGAAGTGTACAGCTGTGAATGACAGTGGGTACAATGCCTTCCCGCCGCCAGGAGGTATTGAAGGCAATCCATATAGCTGCTTTAACCTGCTGGTTGTTGAATCTGTATACCCTGGCTGCGGTTTCCAAAGAAGCCTGAATTAGTGTTCAACCTCGTAGAGCTTCAACCATTTGTTTGAGCGAATGCCAAAGAATATACTCATATTGAGATAAATAGCCCTTGTAGCTGAAGCACATACCCAGGTAGCTGCAGCAAGACTCTCTTACCTAAAGTACCTATTTTATGAGATTCTTTGTTTATAGGTCGAGCTGTAGTAGTCTGAGGAAGGATGATCATATCATTCTCTGCCAAGACTACAACAGGATCCGCAAAGGCTTGAAAGGCCAAAATAGGTCAGTCCTTGGGAGCAGCATACTTCCTATCTATGGACTTAGCCACAGAAGGAATGAGAGCAGGATTATTCCATACCATTTGAGAAAGCGTCTCTAAGGAGGGTTGTATTGGGTTAAATCCATAGGGATGTCCGAACATGAAGGTACTGAGTCTTAAAGCTTCCCAGGATCGGCGTCCATAGTCTGAGAGAAAGAGTGAATTAAAATTTCAGCAGAGACTTAAATGACAGGTCCTCACCACAGGCTCTGCAACAGGAACAGGTCCTGCTCTTCCACATCATCACCTAGTCTAAGATCTGGGTCAGGCTCAATATCATCTCCTGACAGTCCAGGAGGAGTGTATGGCCAGGAAAGGAATGAAAATCTGCAGGAAAAGAGGAAGGAAAAGAATTTGAGAGAGAAGCCCTGAAGACTGCAGATGAAAAGTCAGGTTTGCACCAAAAGGCCGTGACGATGCCAAAGATGGTGCTGAAAAGCCACACGGTGTTGAGAAATCCTGAATGCCATGTAAAAACAAGAAAAGCCGGGTTAGGTACCAGCCAAGGATGGCGATTAGCAACCCGCCTGATGCCGAAGGGCCCCAAACCAACCCAGGGCCCTGAAAATTAGGATTTGAATGAAAGAAGGAAAAATACCAGGAGATAGAGGCATCGGTGGCCCCGAGACGCAGCCATGAGAAGGGTGAAACACCTGAGCACAGAGTCGACTTGCACCTCAAGAGGGCGCTGCACGACCAGGGAGGCCTAATCGCCTTGCCCGATCCCGTCAAGATCCCGAGGGCCCCAGAGTGACCGGGCCAGGCAGCTGGACCAACCTCCGAGCCCACTGCTCCAGAGCTGCCCACTGATGAACTGTTCACCTGAAGCCCTACCAGAAGGCGGGAAGGCCCAATGTCAAGAGGTCGGTGACTAGAACTAGAATATAGAGCCATTCTTGTGGGCCAGGGAGTTCTAGAATGGTATACAAGCACCATCCAGGCCCGCTGCAGGCCTGCATGCTTAAATCTTGCCGGAAGGTCTTCTGCTGGCTCCTCCCACCCACCCCGAGGTAAACCCGGCCCGCCCCAGACGCCAGATCTGCCCGCTGAAGTTTTAGACAAAGGGCCGCCGGGAGGTCGAGAAATGTGATGAACAATACATACCATTCCTAGAACTGCACAGGTGAGTAACCTGTATTTAGGACATGGATATGTTATTCATCCACACTCATTGGCAGACCTCAGTGTTCTCCGGGAGGAGGGAGGCAAGGCGCACACCACCTTAATACTTTACTGGGAAATAAGGATTGGAGAACTGAGGTCCAAAAATCCAGCATCCCAAGTGACTCAAGGTCATGATGGTAATGGGTGGGGCAGGTGTGCTGACTTCCAGGCAGTGTTCTGCAGATTCTGGATAGGACGCCCTGAAGCAGCCACCGGCGGTAGTATGACAGGTAGAATGAGCTCATCCTCTGGGAGGCTCCATGCCCGGCCAACTCATAGGCAGAGATCTATGCAGGAGGTGACCCACCTGCCCATCGTCCGCTTGGGTGCAGGTCTGCCATGCGGCTTCAGCTGTGAGGCACAAACACAAACCTCTCCACTTCAGCTTGCGCCTTATAATAAGCTTGCACCCTTCTAGGGTCCAGAGTATGGAGCCTATATTCGGCCTCCGAGGTGTGATTGGGGTAGAACACCGCAGAGTCAACACCTGGTTAAGGTGAAACTCCGACACCACCTTCGGAAGGAATTTCGGGTGAAGCAGGACAACCTTGTCCCTGTGGAAGACCAGGTAAGGAGACTCGATGCAAAGCGCCTGGAGCTCTCCCATCCTTCTGGCTGACGTGATAGCCACCAAGAAGGCGGTCTTCCACGACAGGTGAGAGAGTTCACACCTGTGCATTGGTTCGAATGGCTTGCCCATGAGCTTTGCCAGTACCAGCAGTAGATCCCACGGAGGTGGAGGTTCTCGCACCGAAGGGGAAATGTGATCAAGGCCTTTGAAAAAGCGCCAGACCACCTTTTCCTGCGCCACCGACTGCTCCTCGCCCGCGCCTCAAGCAGAGATGGCTGCCAGGTGCACCTTTAGGGTCACCTAAGCCCTGACTAGAAAGGGACCATAAATAGTCCAAAATGCTTGCCACAGAACAGGAGGAAGGGTCCAAGCCTTGTTCTGACACCAAATGGAGAATCTCTTCCATTTGAAGGCGTAGCATTTTCTGGTCGACTTACGGGACGCCTCAACAACATTGAGGACCTCGTCGGAAAGACCCAAGGCCTGGAACTCTAGCCGCCAGGAACCAGGCCGTCAGGTGCAGGGATTGAAGGTCCGGATGGAACACCTTCCCTGATTGACTGAGAGCAGGTCCGCGAGCTGGAAGCTGCCTCGGAGCCTGGAGCTGAGGCTGAGGAGATCTGGGTACCAGACTGGGGGCCAGTCTGGGGCTATCAGAATCACCCGCGCCTTGTCCTCCTTGTCTTGAGAAGCACCTTGTGAATCAAGGGAAATGGGGAAAGGCGTAAAAGAGGCCCGGGGTCCACAGCCTCGAGAAGGCATCCCCCTGCAGCGAGCCCTGCTGAGGGGGGCGGGCATGAAACAGCCTCAGCTTCGCATTCTCCCTGGAGGCAAACAGGTCCACCTGAGGTGTGCCCCAGTGGGAGAACAGATCTGTACTACCTCCGCAGGAGAGACCACTCGGAGATGCAGCCCCATCCGCTCAGGGCATCGGCCAGGGTGTTGGAGGCCCTGCCACATGAATGGCTAGGAGATCCGCCTCCAGGCGCGCACGAGTGACCAAATGCGGAGAGCTTCTTGCATAGAAGCATGGAGCGCTGCCCCGCCTGGCGGTTCAGGTAGTACATGGTCGTGGTATTGTCCGGCCTGACTCGGACCACTTGACCCCGAGAGAACTGGAGCAAAGGCGGTGAGAGCTAGGCGGACCGCCGGAGCTCCAGCAGGTTGATGTGGCATCGACCCGCGGGACCAGAGGCCGTGCACTGTGTTCCCCAGATGGGCACCCCAACCCATCAGAGAGGCATCGGTCGACAGAGAGACCGCCGGCTCGGGCGGACAAACGGGATGCCTCCTGCAGATGGAATGGAACGGTCCACCACTGGAGAGCTTCCACATCTCCTGGGTCACTATCACTAGCTGGTCCAAAGGATCGCAGCGTCAGGACCACTGGCTGGCCAGTCCCCACTGAAGGGGCGATGTGCCAGCGGCCCAACGGACCACGCTGGTACAGGCGCCATGAGACCCAGGAGGCGCAGGAAGTCCCGGCAGCGATTGCCCAACCAGAAATGATTGGGCAAAGGAGGTAAGAACTCGCCCTGTCCGCCGGAGCCGTGCTCTGGCTCAAAGAGAGTCGAGCTCTGCCCCATAGGATCACCTGCTCTGCTCGAGTCTCGACTTGGCCTCGCGATGAGAAGGCCGACTTGAGAGCAAACCTGAGGGCCAGATCTCTGGACCGCCCACCCTGTCTGGAGGGCTGCTATCAGCCAATCGTCCAGGTAAGGGTACACCCGGACCGGGCGCCAGAGGAATGCTGTCACCACTGCCATGCATTTGGTGAAGACCCTGGGAGCTGGAGATAAGCCAAGGGCATGGCTTGAACTCAAGAGGATCCTCCGCCGAAAGCGGAGGAATCTCCATCGGACGGACGGATAGGGACGTGAAAGAACGCCGCCCTGTAGGTCCAGAGAGCAGAACCACACGCCGTGTTCCAGAGATGGTATTATCTCGCGCCAGAGTGACCATCCTGAAGGTTCGAGACCTTAGGAACTTGTTCAGGTCGTAGGTCGAGAATGGGCGCCAGCCCCCGTCCGCTTCGGAACCAGGAAATACCTGGACACGAACCCCGGTCTGAGGGGGGGTCCTCTACTCGTGATCACCTCCTTTGAGGAGGAGAGCGATGTCGGCTCGGACGAGCCGCCAGTGAGGCTGCGGACTCCGAGGCTCCCCGAGGTGCGACGGCTCTGAAGGGCGGGGCCTGCTCGAATTCCAGAGGCAGGCCTTTTCCCACCACCTCCAGTACCCACCTGTCCGTGGTAACAGTGGACCAGGCGGAAAGGAAGTGTCGAGCCTGCCTCCACGGGGGAACCAGGGTGAGGACAGGATGGGGCGACACCCCTCAGCCCGGCCACTGGGCAGGCTTGGAGGAGGACCGCCGAGGACCTCCTGGGCTTTTCCTCCCTGCTTCCTGTTGGAGGAAGCCGACGGCTTGGGTTTGGGATGCCAAGGTCGAGCCTGCTGGCCCTGACGTTGTTGGGTCGGGGCCATAGGGCGCAGAAGGACGAAAGGGCTTAGCTGTGGCTTATGCCTTTGTCCTTCTGAGCGAAGAGACCGAGTCCAAGGTAGCATTGGACCTCTCGATCCTCTGCAGGTGACCTTCCACCCCAGGGTGCAAGAGGTCAGTCCCCAAAAGGGAACATCCGCCAACTTGTGCTGGAATCCGAGGTAAAGGTGGATATCCTCAGCCAAGCCCGACGACGCATGGCCACTGCGCCGCCACAGACCTGGCACATGAGTCCCTCGATGTCTAAAGCAGTCTGAGCTGCTGTTTGGCCACTGCCCTGCCCTGGTCCCGCACCTGCCTGACCGTAGTCTGCAGATCCGCGGGAAGATGAGGACAACCTCATCCAGGAGCCCAACAGGGCATGAGAAAATGTGCCATGAGGACGGCCGAACTGGCCTGACGGCCGAGAGAGGAGCAGCATAGACTTTTCGCCCGGCATAATCCAATTTCTTGGATTCCTTGTCGGAGGTTTGTCCACATCCTGGATCCGGCGCCTGAAAACGCTGTCGGTAACCAACCCTCGGCCGAGGGTGTTCCAAAACCGACAGGGAACCGGAAGGGACCAGATACTTCCTGGCCATCCTGGTCAAGGCGCAGGGCAGGAAGCAGGGCGCTGCCAAAGCTCCAAGGCCGGACTCCACTATGGCCTCGCCACCGGAAAGGCCTCGAGGAGAACTCTCGGTCCAGAATCTCCGTGAGGGGATACCTGGCCCGCTTAGAAACGGGTTCGAGCTTCATCCCGTGGACTCCGAGATGAGCCAGCAATCCTAAGAAGGACGTAAGGGCTATCGTCCACTGACTGTCCTCTCGAGGACCCAAGTCCATTCGCTTGGAGAAAAGGGAGGAATCATCATCGGACTCGAAGAGTCCTCAAAGAGCTGCTCGGCCTGAGCCACCCTCCACCTGCCGAGGTTTATCGGGAGTGAGGGTGACAGACAGCCTATGGCAAACCCAAGGCCGACTCGAGAATTTTTGGTCGGAGCCCCAACTAATGGCTGTGGAGGCGGAGGTTCCACCAGAATCGGTGGGCAGCTGGAATTGGCCAACAACCGCCTGGGAACAGGCTCGCTACAACGAGGGGTTGTTTCGGCCGCTCCGGTGACAGCCACTTAATGGCCGGGAAGACGACTGGGTCGGCTTATTCCCGGTCAAAAGGAGCTGTTGCCACATGAGTTCCTCATACCTCGACGCAACTTGCGCCGAAGCCTCCCCTCGTCCGAGGAGGAGGAAGAGCGGCGGCATGCTCTGCCGCGTGCCGAGACCGAGATCACGGCGACGGCGGGATCGGCTGGACCACGAGGATGTCCGAGACCGAGAGTCTCGACCAGGCCGAGGAAGGCGAGGAGAAGTGTCGGAATCGCATCCTCGGCTCGGACGATCCTATCAAGGCTCCGGAACCGAGGCACAGACGAGCGACGGGACTTCAACTCCCACCGGGGAACCGGGAGAGGGATTCAGCTTCTCCAGCCGACAACCCGCTTAACGGGTCGAGAAAAATCTCGACCGCGTCGACGGGAGTCTCGGTCAACTGGCCTGACGGGGACACCGTGAAGCCAGTGGCCGGAGCTGAGGGGTCGACCGAAGTCGACTGTCGACAAGGGAGGGGATCTTTCCCGCTCCCAAGAGCGTCGACGGAGAGACTTACTTTTGCTCTTTTTGGACCTGGAAAAGGGTCCAGAAGAAGTTGGACCCTCACCTTTCGTCGAGAGGGTCAGACAAAGCTCCTTAAAAGAAGCCGAGTACGAGGCACCGAGAGAGAGCGGGACAAATGCCGCAGTCGAGGTAGAACGGCCCGCGCCGCCCTTCTTCGAGGGCGATCATCTGCTCGAGCTGATCCGCCGAGCCCGCGCGCGGACACCGCCAACCGGCCTCTTTAGATTTCAACCGTGGAATTCTTTTCGGGCGCCCCAGTTGTAATCGGGCAGCACGGTCTTCAAGGACGTAGGTCAAAGGAAGAGCACAAGTCGCAGGCTCATGGTCTGCTCAAGGCCCAGCAGTAGACGACGTGAGTGCGGATCCTGCCCTAGACATCTTCGTTCCGCAGGGCACCTCCGAAACCGAGTCGACGGTCCATCGCAGCCGCGAGGAGAAGAAGACCAAGTCTTTTAGCAAAACTTTTGATTTTGAACTTCAAGAATTAGGAACCAGTCTTAATATGCAGAGCGTTAAGGAGGGAACCTGAGCTTCCAAGCGTAAGGAAGATCTGGCGTCATGGGCGGAGCGAGTTTTACCACCCGGGTGGGTGGGAGGAGCCAGCTTGAAGACCTTCCGGCAAGATTTAAAGCGGCAAGGAGCCTGCCAATAAGTGTGAATGAACAACATATCCATGTCCCTAGAAAGTACAGTTACCTAAGAACTTACTGTAACAGTAGATCTTCGAGAACAGCTCTTGCAGCAGGTTACACCATTAGGACTGAAGCCGGCAGGCGTCAGGGCCCCACGGAATTCTTCTAGCTAGCTATCTTCAGCGGAGACCGCCCCCGACGTCAGGTGTAGTACATAAGGGGGCGGTCCCGCCAGATTCCCCAGTTCTCCCTCTGAGACTCCCCGCCGAGAACGACATCAGAATGGGAGACCGAGGATCCGCCATCAGAAGACAAGGGCGAAGCTCCCGCCAAGGGCTGGTAGGCCATACCTCCTCCAAGGGGAATGGTGGGCGAAGGTACCTGCTGCAAGAGCTGTTCTCAAGATCTACTGTTACGGTAAGTTCTTATGTAACTGTACTATCTTACTTCGAGAAACAGCTCTTGCAGCAGGTTACATCATTAGGACTGATTTCCAAGCAATAGCTCTGTAAGCATTCTGGGAGGAGGAAACTAGGAAAGATCTTTGACAAGTCCTAACTCTAGGACAGGAGACCCTGTAGCACGGCCAGGCCGAAACCGGCTCTCCGCCGTGATGCAATATCCAGGCTATAGTGCCTAATGAATGTGTGCAGAGAGCTCCAAGTAGCTGCGGCACAAATGGCAGAGGTGGAGACGATGAAGTGCTGCAAACGAGGTAGCCACCCCCCTTGTCGAATGGCCCCGGACTGTACCCGGGAGGGGCTTCTGTTTGCTGTCATAGCAAAATGAGATACACTGGACAAGCCAGCGAGAAAGAGACTGCTTTGAGACTGGTTGGCCCAGCATCCTCTCAGCAAAGGAAACGAATAGTTGCTCCGACTTGCGAAGCTGTTTAGTTCTGTTCAGGTAATACCTTAGACAGTGAGCGTCCAGGGTGTGAAGCAGTGCCTCTCCTCTATTAGAATATTTAGGAAAATATACAGGCAGATCGATGTCCTGGTTGAGAGTGAGGGCAGAGACCACTTTAGGCAAGAACTTAGGATTCGTCCTCAGAGATACTCTGTCCTGGTGGAAAATTAAATAAGGCTCCTTGCACATGAGAGCGTGGAGCTCGGAAACTCTCCTTGCTGACGTGACAGCAACCAAAAATAACGTTTTCCACGACAGAAAACGCAGCTCGCAATCTGCGGCAGGTTCAAAGGGGGAAGCGGAGTTGTTCCAGGACAAAGAGTAAGCCCCATGGAGGAACTGGATCCTTAATGGGTGGCCTAAGGTGTAACACCCCCTCTCAAGAAATCTCGAGAGGCATCGAGCTGTGCCACTGTGCGCTGTCCCACCGGGAAGTGGTAAGCAGAAATCGCACAGAGGTGCACTTTAATAGAGGAGTAGCTGAGACCCGAATGGAATAGGGAAAGCAGGTATTCCAGCACCACTTTCACCGGGCATCCTAGAGGGAAGGGCCGCGGTCGTGACCACAAGCAGCGCGCCATTTCATGGCGTACGCATGCATTGCTGGGCTTTCTGGTCAGCGAAAGAACTTCCGCCACCTCTTATAGACCCCGTGTCGCAAAATGGCTATGTCTCTAGGAGCCATGCATGCAGGTTCAGTGAGCATAAGTCCGGGTGGACTAGAGAACCTTCCTCCTGAGACAAGAGATGGGAGCTGAAAGGCAACGGGATTGGAGGTTCCCGGGACAGCTGCGTTAGCAAGGGGAACCAGATCTGTCTGGGCCAGAATGGGGCTACCGGGATCATTGTTGCATGCTCCCTGCGCAGTTTGAGAAGAACTCTCTGGATCAATGGGAAGGGAGGGGAAGCGTAGAGGAATCTGTCCGCCCAGGAGAGGGACAACTCCTCTCGCCAGAAAACACCAGGCCCTGGATCTAGCGAGCAAAAATTGGGCAGTTTTGCATTGGATGGGGAAGCGAATAAGTCCAGTTCTGGAGTGCCCCATCAAGAAACAGATCCTCTGCTACCCCTGAAGAAGTTCCCACTCTGGACCTGGCCTGGGAAACCACTCAGGCTGTTCTGCATTGTGTTGTCCACTCCGGGAACGTGAACTGCAATCAGGCTCGCGCCGTGTTGGATTAGCAAATCCCACACTCTCATCGCTTCCCTGCAAAGGGGGTAAGAGTGTGCAGCTCCTTGTTTGTTGAGGTAATACATCACCGCCGTATTGTCTGTTTGGAGCAAAAGAGTATTCGCCGGGATCTCTGACTGATAGGCCTGCAGGGCGTAAAGGACCGCCCTCATCTCCAGAATGTTGATGTGGAGATGAGATTCTTGAGGGGTCCACGTTCCCTGGGACCTCACCCCTGCTCAGGTGTGCTCCCACCCCAGCCCTGAGGCGCTCTGGAAAGGATCACCTCGGGACGGCGCGTAAACGGAACACCCACAGAGAGTGTCCTGGGTCTCAGCCACCATTGCCAGTCTCGAATCACGGCATTGTGATTCTGACCGTGCTGCATGTGGTCTTGCCTTTGGTCCCACTGCACCTTGAGCATCCACTGAGTTACCCGCATGTGGAGCCTTGCCAAAGGGATGGTTGGAATGGCCGCAGCCATGTGTCCGAGCAAACAAAGGACCAGCCTGGCAGGGGCAGTTCTTCACCGAGAGGTCCCTGATGAGGGATCTGATGCGCTCCGCTTTCGAGGAAGGAATGCTTTCCTGGACGGTGTCCAGAACTGCGCCTATGAACTGCAGCTTCTGGGAGGTACGAGAGAGACTTCATAATTGATTAGGATGCCCAGACTGAACAGGTCCTGGGTGCTCTGGATAGCCAGCAACAACGCCTCTTGAGGCGCCATGAGAAGCCAATCGTCCAAGTACGGAACACATAGTGGCCCTGTCTCCTTAGGGACGCTGCCACGACTGCCATGCACTTGGTAAAGACCCTGGGGTCATGACAGTCCGAATGGAAGAGCTCGAACTGAAAATGGTGGCCGAGAAACTCAAGCGAGGAACCTCCTGTGCGCTTGAGCCACAGGGATATGCAGGTAGGCCCTGCATGTCTAGGGACGCTAAGAAGGCATCCTGTTTAGCATGGGAATGACCCTGAAGGGTCACCATGCAAAATCGTTTGTAGGCGAACGATGTATTTAGGTCGCTGAGGTCCAAGATTGGACGGAGGTCCCCTGTTTTCTTCGGAACCAGAAAGAAGTGGGACTAGTATCGGATCCTATCTGGTTCTCTGGAACATACTCCACCGCTCCCTTCTGCAGGAGCACGAGTATTTCTTGCCTGATGAGCAATTTGTGCTGACCCGAGTAACGGGAGAGCAGAGGAGGCCTCGAGGGTGGCTTGTCTGCGAATTCTATAAAGTGGCCTCTTTCGACCAACTGAAGGACCCACCTGTCGGTCGTTATGGACTGCCACCCTGGCAGGTAGACCGCAATGCGACCCCCGACCTTGATGTCCCACTGATCCTGAGGGGCAGGGGCCGGGAAGAAGTCATGCTGTGGCGACTGAGGGTCCAGCGGGCTGAGTCGGCTTAGCTGGTCGCTGGCTTCGGCCCGCAGATGACTTCCTCTGGGCTCTGCGGGAGAAGGAGCCCCTTTGTTGCGGGTCAGCGCGGACTGCTGTCTCTGCTCCGCCTCGAACGGCTTTGGTTCCACGAAAGGAACTAAGCTTGGGTCTGTACATGCCTGGACACTGCACTGCCTTCCCAGCCTCTTGAAGTTTGGTGAGGACCTCTCTGAGGACTCACCAAAAGAACTTCTCCATGAAACGAGGCGTCCAGGATGTTCTTCTGACGTCCGGGTGAATCTGGAGACATGGAGCCATGAGTGTCTCCGGAGGCATACGCTGAAGCTGCCACTCTGGCCGAGAAGTCCGTGGAATCGTACGCGGCTCGCAGCACCTGGGTTCCCACGTCCGAACCCATACGGAGGAGTTGCAACATCTCCTCCTTCTGCTCACCGCCTGGCAATTTGTCCGCCAGGTCCAGTCCCTGCTCCCACAAGGCATTTTGGAACTGTACCATGTGGGTTAAGTAGTTCAGGGATCTGATGGCGCAAGTAGCGGAAGCATACGTGCGCCTGCCCATAGCGTCCAGCTGTTTGGACTCTGGGTCCGGTGGCAGGGTGCTCAAATGTTGCGGTCTCTGGGACCGGTCATGAGAGGCTGTGATGACCAGAGAGTCAGCCAGAGGATGTGAAGCCAGATACTGGTCCTCCCTAGGGGCCTTGTACAGGCGGTCAGCTTTCTTCGGCATCGCCGGGAGCGAGTGTGGACGCTTCCACGCTGGCTTGGTGATGTCCACGAAAGTGTCCACCAAGGGTGGTACCACCACAGGCTTAGGATCTTTCTGCCAAAGATACCTGCCGAGGCGTAGTCTCTCGGGGTCTAATTCTTCCGCATCCCAGCCCATGTTCTCTTGGATATGCCTCATGATCTCTGAGAACGATGGGTCATCCGGAGGAGATCTAGGAAGTTCACGTGGGTCCGGAGAAGGGATGTGGATCGGAGAGGGGATTGGATCCTTCCAAGAATTCGATCCCGTGTCCTCCGTCAGGCGAACAGCAGCATCTTCTGGTCTCTTAGGCTGGGTGACCCTGAAGAAGATCTGGACGGAGGTCTCCTTTGTCTGGTCTCCCTAGGAGGATCCGCGGCCCTGGGGAAGGTACTCAGCCTGCCGCCCGGACGGGAGAGGCAGGGACCGTGGGGTCAGGTGGCAGAGGAGGAGGGTGGGAACCACAACCTTTTTATGGTGTCCCACCAGTAAGTAAACAACCTTGACCTCAGATATGGAGGTCTCACGACGGACCAGGCTCCGGTGGCCGGTCGTCTGCTTCTGTCGTCGGCTCCCCAGGGGTCTCAGGTTCCGGAGAGGGCTCCCTGGGGGTTGCGACAGGACCGGGTTCGCCCGTCTGGTCCTCAGGCTGGGTCAGCTCCTCCTCCGTAATCGTCTCCTGACCGACGTCAGTAAGAGGCGTCGGGGTCCTCTTCTCAATGGGTGGTACGGACATCAGTCCCCCGGCCAACGACCAAGAAGACGTAGGCCTGACCGGCGACAGGCGTCTGGCGGTCGACAGTTCCTGGGACCTATGGTGTAGCGCCGGCTTCGGATGGGCCAGCCGGATCCGACGGCTTCTTTAAGGAGATAAGCTCTTTGGTCTTCCTCTGGGGAGGAGGAGGCGAAGAGGAAGACCTGACGTCGGGTTCGGAACGGCAGGAACTGGACTTATGGTGGTGATGACGGTCCCTCGACCTAGCCAGGGCCTTAGAAGAGGAAGATGAGGAAGGCCTGGAGGTCTTGGCCTGTGAGACAGAAGAGGAGCCCGAAGGGGTTTTCACCGCTGCAGGGGGAGGCTGAGAACAGGCCCGGGAAGGAGAGCGGTCGGACCGGGAGCCGGAGCTACGGGAGTCAGAGGCCCTAGACGGGGACTTGGATCTAACTCTCTCCCTGTGCTTCTCGGGGTGTCTCCGGGTCTTCTCTGAGGATTCCCCCTTGGAGGCTGCATCCATGGTCCTGATTTTTTCTTCGAGCAGGAACGCCTGAAGGGCCTTCTGGCGGCAGATCCGGGTCCGGCTGTTGAACCTCTGGCAAAAAGAGCAGGACCGGGTGTCGTGGTCTGGGCCCAGGCACCGGATGAAGGCCGAATGCAGATCCTTAAACGGGTTTTGCTTCCCACGGGCGCACTTCGAAGAATGGCCTTCAACGGAGGTTGAAGAGGACATCAGACAGCAAAAGAGCTGAAAAAAAAGAACTTTTTCCCGAAGGAAGAACTTAACGCAGCTGCTAGCGTATAGAAACGAGGCTTAGGGTCGGGATATAGCCAAGTCGACGGCGTAAAGAACTGCATCTGTAGGACCGCCTTCTTATGTACTATGCCTGACGCCGAGGGGTCCTCGCTGAAGATAGCTAGCTAGAAGAATTCCGTGGTCCTGACGCCCGCCGCTTCAGTCCTAATGGTGTAACCTGCTGCAAGAGCTGTTTCTCAAGTAAGATCCGGCGACTCCGAACAAGGAGACTGGCAACTGACCCAATGACCAACTGTCGACACACAGACATATCAGAGGGCGACCTCAAGTGATGCCTTCTTTTGACCCACGGGCAAGAAGAGCTCGAGGCTGAACAGTGCCGAGAATGCAACTGCTTTTTATCATGCCTGGGACCGCCCCTCCTTGGGCACTGGACCGTCTGTAGTCAGACCCCCCTCCGGAGAATTTGGCAGACCGGACCCAGCCCGGCTGACTGAACAGCTTTCAGACGAAGTCTCCCTACCGTCACCTGACCCGCTCATGGTCGACTTCATCAATGTAGGCTGAGACTTCTTTCTTTGATAAAAATAAATTATCATATGTGGTACTTTATTCGAAAAATACTACAAAATAATAAACTGAAAACTATGCTGCTACTTTGAAGTTTGACTCCTGGCGGGCAAGCGTCGTCATCACTGAAGCGCACTCGATGGCGGGAAAAAAGTAACTGAGGCGGCTGGAGGGTCGATGCCGAGATAGTCACTGCCACACTAGCCGAGGCTCGCGGCACCGCTCCTCGCAGCTCCATCTCTGGCACCGACCCTCCTGCAAAAAGTTTGCTCCCCCATAGATCCCATTAGTGTGAATGAGTGGTGGAGACTTTATGTCCAGGAAGATTATGAAGGTATTGGAGTCTTAAAAGCTTCCCAGGATCGATATCCGTAGTCCGGAGAGAAAGAGTGGAATTCAAATTTTCCAGCAGAGACTTAAATGACAGGTCCTCGACCACAGGCTCTGCAGCAGGATTAGA
This sequence comes from Neoceratodus forsteri, assembly GCA_016271365.2. Classification (NCBI taxonomy): domain Eukaryota; kingdom Metazoa; phylum Chordata; order Ceratodontiformes; family Ceratodontidae; genus Neoceratodus; species Neoceratodus forsteri. The sequence continues at coordinate 693,498,252 of CM028129.1, forward strand.
CCCTGTTCCTTCCACATAAGGTCTGGGTCAGGCTCAATATCATTTCCTGACAGCCCAGGAGGGACTGTGTGGACAGGAAAGAAGTGAAAATCAGAAGGAAAATAGGAGGGAAAGGGGTTCGGAGTTGAGGAGCCCTGAAGACTGGAAGATGCCATACCAAATCTCATCGCCGAAGAAGAGCACGGCGCCGCCTGGCCCAGCACAGCGCACGATGCTGACAGAGCCCTCGGCACCGAGGATGGCGCCGAAAGGCCGCACGGTGCCGAGGACGGCGTCAACAATCCTAACGGCACCAAGGATGGCGCCAACAGATGCAGAGATGCCGAGGACAGTGCCGAGCGACCCATCGACGCTGCCGAAACCAATGCAGGGCCCCAAAAACTAAGATTTGAGGATAAAGAAGGAAATAGACCAGGAGATAGACATCAATATGGCCCCCTGCGCTGCAGCCATGTGAGGGGGAAAAACACCTGAGCGTGAAGTCAACGGCACCGAAGAAGGCGCCACGTGACTAGGGAGGCCCAACTGCCCTACACGATCCCCCAAAGGGTCAGAGTGCCCCTGAGTGACCGGTCCAGGCAGCTGGACCAACCTCCAAGCCCATTGCTCCATAAGAGCAGCCCACTGATGAAACTGCTCATCTGAAGCCCTACCAGAAGGCGGGGAAGGGCTCCGATGTCGAAGAGGTCGGAGACCAGAAACAGAAACCGGTGACTCCGGAGGAGACCGGCAACGACCCAATGACTGACCGTCGACGTGCAGACATACCAGAAGGCGACCTCAAGTGATGCCTTCTTTCTTGGCCTGTGGGTCGAAGAAGAGCTCGAGGCCGAATGGTGCCGAGAGTGCGACCGTTTTCTTTTATGCTTCCAGGGGGACCGCCCCTCCCCTCGGGCACTGGACTGACTGTTGTCAGAACCCCCCTCTGGAGAGGGTGGTGGACCAGGCCCAGCCCATCTGACTGAACAGCTTTCATACGAAGTCTCCCTACCGTCACCTGACTCGTTCATGGTCGACTCTGTCAACGTAGGCTGAGACTTCTTTCTTGTAATAAAAATAAATTATAGTAAGCAGTACTTACTCAAGAAATACTACAAAATAAGAAACTGAAAACTATGCTGCTAGTTTGAAGTTTGACTCCCGGCGGTCGAGCAACATCATCACTGCAGCACACTCGATGGCGGGAAAAAAGGAACCGAGGCGGTTGGACACGGTAGTGCCTCTTTATGCTCCATCTCTGGCCGACTCCTCTGCAAAAGTTTGTTCTCGCTGGGTCCTAGGCCCGGGCGAGATCCCATCAGTGTGAACAAGTGGTGGAGACTTTATGTCCAGGAAGATCAAAAGGTCGGTTTCCAACCAGGCCGAACGATTGGAAACCAAAGAGAAAACAATTTCCACACAAAAATATCACTACCTATCTACAACACTACCTGTACCATAGACAGAGACTTGAATAGTGAAAAATAATAAAATCAGTTGAACAACCGAACGCTTTTTGAAACTTTACCTAACCAAGCGAAGGAGAACTCTCTGGAGCGACTTCACATTTTATTATTTTATTTTAGTCTTTGGTAACCGGGTAAGGCCCACTAGGCACAAGTGCCTGTTTTCAGGGACAACCTGGGAGCACTGGGCGGTTAAATGACAGTTAGGCGTAGTAAAGAATCTGACGGTTACACTGATAAGTACCAGAGATAGAGGTTTGAAAAGCGAGCTCGAGCTCAACGTTCTATGCTTCTGCATAGAGATAAGCCTTCTTCTCCAGTTTTAAAGCCTGGGAGTCCAGTCTTTCTTTGTTTTTTCTGCCATCATTCAACTGATAAAGAAAACAGAACCATAATAAAGATTTTACTCTTTTTTTTTTTTAATGTGGTTGGTTCAAAAACCGATGAAAGTTCCAATATTGAACCGGGAACCGCAAAAACAGAACCGGGTTAACGGTTTCCAATATAATAATTTGTTAAACTAAAATAACTCAAATAAGTAAAACTAAATACTGAAGACAGTAAATAAAGCTCCGGGAAAGGGTACTAAGATCCGGTTCCTCAATGGTTATACCGAACGGTGAGGAACCTAGAAAACAAACTAAAACAACACTTAAATAACGCTAACACCAGCCCGGTGGCGCAGAGGGCTGAGGCGCTGGATGGCACGCCTCGAACCACGCCGGCAATCCAGGTTCGGGAACGGACTCGGGTCGTCGGGGCTGGCAGGAAGGAGAACACTGCGTCTGGAGGACCGCCTCCCTGCTGGGGTGGTGCAGGAAGCCCGCCCAGTAGGGGCCCCTGGTGGATACCGGGGCACTACCACGAGGCGAGACAAGACAGACAACCAAGAAAAGCCGGAAAACAACTTCGGCACCCACTGGATGACGACCTCCGCATTCTCCACACTCCAGGAACCTCTGGGAGCCTGCTCTTCCACAGCAGCACCCCCGAGCCAGTAAGGAAGTAGTGTACTGGAGTTTCCCCTTCCCCCTCGAAGGAGGGGGACCCACCCGGAGATGGGTTACTCTGGGATGACTCGGAGGACTGGCTGCGATATGTGGTGTGAAGGCAGCACTCGAGAAAGGGGATGGCTGGGGAGTGGAGAGGCTAGGAGGGCCCGAAGGAGTGGCAGACGCCAGAGCGAAAAAGATAAATAAATAACGCTAACAGTAAGGTAATAAACAGAAAATAAAGACAGCAGTAAGAATAATAATATAAAAAACTACTTATATTCAGTGAAAATCACAAGGAACCACTGAGAGGGAAGTCTCCTGGGCGTCTTGACTTGTCAGGCGGAGAAAGAAATCTGATACATTAGTGGAACGTTACCCCTGATAAGGGCAGCAGTTTGAATATGTGGCACTAGCCAGTGATAGTTATATCATTAGCACATAGTTCCATTATCTCCGGGCAGCTCTGCTTAGGAGGCTGACTGCAGAGAGATGAAAATTACGTACTTACCGTAATTATTGATCTTCTCTTGTATCTTCATCATTCATTACTGCTGTGTAAGAGCTAAAGGCATGCATCTGCCACAGGAGTTATTTTAATTGGGGGGTGGGAGTTGGCACTGACAGCACCGCCCCCGTGGCCAACACAGTGCGTGGCGCACGAGGGTGGGCAGTCAGAGCCTTAGACTCCTCCCTCCATCCCAGTTCTGTTCTGCCTGCAGAGGTAAAACAGTATAGAAAATAAGCAAGACAAGAGGTAGACAAAGGAAAGGATATAAACTGAAGAGAAGAGAACCTTACCGAAAGTGGCCATAGGGCCTCAATCCTTGGGTAGTCTCAAAGAAAAGAGAAGAAAAGGAAAAAGATATAAAAGGATAAAGGGCGGGGCTCTCCACCACAGCACTGAAGACCACTGGCTTGCAACAAGTTCAAACCCTGCAGTCAAAAAGACAAGGAAGCAAGAATCCCGCCAGTTGCAGGGATTATTGAACCAATGCCCTAAGGGAATTAAAGATGGCCTGGGCAAGCATAGTGGCAACTGACCTCTTCCTACCCTGTATCTGATTTTGTTTTGAACATCTTGAAGCCTGGGCCTCATAGACCATCCCTTAGGAAGAGTGAGCAGTCCCATATAAAAAAGGAGTGAGTCCAGACTGACTTTGCGATGGGGGGGTAATGGGGAAACCAGATAATAGTTTTCCCACAAGAGTACTGACGTGGTCCCCATTTCAGAAGAAGGGAAGCCACAGGACATCAATGCCATAAGAGAAAGAGAAAAAGAGGGAGGAAAATCCCACGTACTCTCCTAGGAATGCACTGAAGAGCTAACAGCCAAGGGGTGACATAAGGAGAGGATTATCCAAGCCTAAAAAGGGGGACACCCCAGCGCACTGAGAAGAGAATCCCAGGGAGTTCCCTCAGAGGTTAGGGCGAAGACCCTACTTGCCATCCTCCAGGTTGAGCGCTCTGTGACTTTTCAGAGAAGAAAACAGAGAACTCTGAGGTACCAGGGGCACTCAGCCCACAACTGGCCTCTAGGAGGGAGAAGGCAAGCAGGGTGGAGGCAACACCCAAGAACGGAGGCCCAAGAGGGGATGGAGGGAGGGAACCAGTAATGAATGGTGAAGCCAGAAAAGAAGATCAAGAATTATGGTAGGTACGGGCCGGACTGTCAGCAGAGAGGTTTGATTTCCGCTTGCGATGCCAGCAACCCGGGTGAAATGGACCTGGGGGCCAGAGGCAGTCGGGGGAGAAGGATGGAGCGTCCAGAGGACTGCTCTCCTTCTCCCGAGGGAGGGAAGGGAGTGTGGTCGGCACTTGACGGACCCCTGGAGGAAGTCGGGGGTACTGCAGCGACTGGCACCTGAATGTTCAGGTGCAGAGGGTGGGCGCTGGATGTCACTGCACGTCCCGGCCCCGAGAAAAACTCACAAAAATGCCACCTCCCAGCATGACTCCTCCTCTAGCTCCGCCGCCCACTGCCACTGATGCCCAGCCGGGGGGGCCTGCTCTTGTGGCCCTGACCGGGGTTAATCCGGGCTTGCTCCATAATGTCCTTGGAGGGAAACCCTCAAGGCACCACCAGGGGTTAAGCCTGGCATGAGAGCTGCGGGCAGACATCCCTGAAAGGGTAGGGAGCCATAAACATGAAACGAAGTCAAACAAAAAAAAAAAAAGAACGGCACGTATCGTAATTTTCGTGATCTTCCCTGTCAAGCTTAACCATTCACATTGCTGAGTGAGTACCAAGCCTCCCAGAGGGACCTGGCACAGCACTGAGGAACATATTCCTCAGCCTCCCGCGGGTGAGACGTAGGGGGAAGACCCTACAGCCATACTAGACTAGCGAGATTGAAGGCTGGTCAAGATGAGGAGGTGTTCCCCGTGGCTGGGAGAGACAGGAGGTGCCCCTGTAAGGTCCTTGCCCTGCGGATCTCCCTATGCTGGGCAATGGATGACAATCTGGAGAGAAGAAGCCATGCCATTCGCCTAATGATGATCGCTGTCCCTGCAAGTCTGGACGTCACCTCACTGGCATCATAAGATGCCCTTGCCTGGTGCCTTGCAAGCTCCAGACCCTTTGCAGAGAGGGCGATGGCCTGTCTATATTCCTCCTAATCAGGCAGGGATGCTAACACCTGTGCTAGCATTGACCACAGGTGCCTGTTGTAGGCAGCATGGTGAGCCTGATGAGAACCAATACAGAGCAATGCATGAGCTGAAGAGTACACTCTTCTACCCCACCAGTCGAATTCTGCGGAATCTGGGTCCAGGGGACGGTCGTGCACCAGGTGCTGAAGCCTGGAAGGAGTATCTTAGGATGTCAACCCCAAAGGTGGGTGAGGTGGGGCACCTAGAAACTCCTGGGGAGTGCAATACCTCCTCCTGGAGTCCACTGGGGCTAGGGGAGAGGTGGCTGGAGACTGAGAGGTACGGACAGACGTTTCCTGGAAGGGAATAGGCCAGGAGGGCACCACTAAGTGGCGAGCACTGAACTCGCTCAAGAATGAGAACGTCTCCCACTTGGTATTGCTTCTTATGACGTGAGATATGTGTAGCTCCTGAATCAGCCTCGAGAGGAACGGCTGATGTTCAGTGAAATCAGCATCGGAGAACAGGTGGACAGAACGTTCCTCTCCCTCAGAGGAGGAAGACGGGGAAGAAAAGGAGTTGGAATGCTCAAGGTCCTCCTGCAGCAGGGGGGACAGGCAGAAAACTTGGTCGTCCATGGGTCTCATGTACCTAGGAAAGGTCACCACAGTGGCCCTAAACATCCCCCAGGATAAGGGACCCGTAGGACCCACATGGTCTGGGAGAGGGGGAGGGGTTTGCAGAAGGATGGGGGAAGGGCACCTAACTTGAAGTGCCCAGCCTCTGCCAGGACTCTGAGACCCAGTCACTGGCCCCGCCAGATGAGGGGACCCGGGGGTCGATCCGGGCAGCGAAGGCTGTAAATGTGAAAACAAACCACGGATAAGCCCTGAGGGAGAATCTCCCCTATGGCAAGAGTGGAGTTGCATGGGTCCAGAAGGGCAACCCTCTGCGCTGCCAACTAAGAGCATCTTTGAGACCTCATGGGAAAGACGGGGTTCAGTGCTCCGGCTCCTCCCCACACCCTGCAGGGCAGTGGAGGGGGGCCTGCATGCCTCACCCTGGCCCCTCAACCCTTCGGACTCTGAAGCAGCCCTCTTCCTCGATCCCAGCTAAATGGGGCCCCCAAATTCCCCCGAGGGAGACTGTAGAAGAGGGGGTCCTAGTAACACCAGAAATGGTGGTAGCCACACCCACACCTGGGAAAAGCACCACACCCGGCGCCACCAGGCTGCTGTCCAGAGTGACTTCCCCAAGGCTGGCCCTGGTGGGAATGGTCGACGGGACCACGGGTTCGCGTCCGGAGGGGAATGCAGGGCCATCTGGTGCCGCATCCCAGAGAAGCGCTGCCAATCCGGGTTGGCCTGTAAGTCATCTTCCTCCGACGAGGAACAGACCAGGCAGACCGCCAAACTTGCGACCCCAGGAGAGCCCTTGGCAACGGAACCGCAAGCGGCGCTGCTGTGGGACACGGCACCACCCACAGCACTGTCCCGATCACCGGCGCCGGGACGTGGAATGGCGCCAGAGGGAGCGACGCTGAGGGTCTGCCAGTGCCGGGCCCAGCAGCCATGTGCAGCAACACCTGGGGAGCCTGCACCTCCGAGGAGGTGACTGTCGAGGTGGTGCCAGCTACCCAGCTCCGCACAGAACCAAGCCACTCCTCCGACACTGCAGAAGAATCAGAGAAGACTTCTTCCGCACCAGGTCATATAGACCTGGGAGGGGACCGAGAGGAGGGTTCTAGTGTTCTGGCCTTGGCAACCCACAAGCAATGCCGTCCTCCAAAAGTTGTCGGAGCCCTGCCAACTTTAAATGCGCAGATTTCAAGAACACGGCAGTCCATTAAGAAACAGGCGTCACAGTTGTCCATGTTGTAATTGGGTCCCAGGTATCGTAGGCAAACGGCATGTCGGTCAGAAACGGAAAAATGCAGGCCACAGGGGCACCAACACATGGGGGCACAGCCCGCTTTAGATTTCTTCCTAGCCCCCGAACCTGACATGACGCGAAATAAGCAGTAAAACTACAGAAAAAGAGTCGGCACCGATTAATAAAAGGACAGGTCTTACTGGCAACAATTGTTTGAAAACAGGGATGGAGATCGACAAATAGGCCCAATGTCGCAAAGAATAATCTGTCAACACGTGCAGCAGGCGTTTCCTGAATGGCGAGAGAAACAGAACTGGAATGGAGGAGGAGTCTGCGGCCCCTAACGGCCAACCCTCATGCACTGAGTCGGCTATGGGTGGCTTCATCGCCGCATTCCCCAAAACCTGTGTGTCAGGAGCTGCCTCCGCTCTTATCCAGCAATAATGAATGGTGAAGATTGACAAGGGAAGATTTGGGAATATAGAAGAATACCTGGGATTAGAAAAGAAACATTTCAGAACCTACTCCTGCAGATCAGGATAATTACATGAGAAAGAGGGCCATCACGTGAGGAACACCGGTTCATTTTTTCATTCATCAAGTTTATCTGGAAAACATTGGAAAGTCCTTCAGCTATGATCATTTACAAAGGCATCCACAGCAAGCGTAGGTAGAATACAACACACATACAACAGATGGCAGCAAGAATGTTTCAGGAACAGGTAAGGAAAAGCATCAGATACAGTAAAAGTCCAAGGCACAGTTTTTAGAATCACTAATGACATAGATGTCTCCTCAGTGGCAGTTATGAAGTGCACTTTCTTGATTACTGAACCAGTGGGATAGTAGAGAGGTTGAGAGGAAAGGCCTTAGCTCAGAGCGAGGGGACTTTGTTGCAGGAAGGTTGCACAGGTAAGGAGGAGGGGCCTTGACGCATCTGTGCGCAAGCAGCAGTAGGTGCAGGTGTCAGGCAGTAAGGTCAACTGTAGCTGTCTGTACATATCATAGTGATGAGAGTCCCTCAGGGCAGCCAGTATAAATCAAGTTAGTGTTAAACAGGACTTCAAGCTTGTTCACAAGAGCACTGGCAGCCTGCTCATACAGGGTGTTCCTGTAGTCTTAGATGAGAATAAATATTGTTAACTATAGAGGAAAATGGTGTCAGCATTGAGTTACAGACTTGAATACTAACAAGAGATCCTCAAAAATCACATATAGTAGACAATGGCCGGAGGATTAGCTGATCCACTGGGGCAGAAACAAGAAAAAAGAAATTTCAGCCAACCACCAACTAGATCTGAAGAAGGGAGTCCTAAGAATGAGAAAGAACAGGACATCACTCCAGTCACATTTTGATCTTGAGGGAAGAGCCAGAACCCTTGCTTCCAGAGGCACAACAAACACAGGTACAGCTATGTAATTGCCAGTCTATCCTGATCAGGTAAAGAACGGTCTCCTTAGTAGAAACCATGCTATTCGGCAGAGAGCGACACTTCAGCCACTGAGTGGGAAGCCACATCAGACATATTCAGAGCCACCTGGAGCTGCTGTTAGCCTGTAAGTCAGTAATATGCCACTGGTATTCAGGTGGAAAAAGCTCAAGTTTGGTGCACATAGAGTGTGTGTGTGTGTGTTTACGTTAATGTAAGACACAACTAACAGGTTTCTAGAAAATGCAGTAAAATTTAAAAACTAAGAAAATCAATAGGATCCATTATTGTCAGTTTGAAATTAAATTTATGTTCTGAAAGAGAAGATCATTGGCAGTAAAAAAAGAAAAGTAGTTATTTCTACCTTATACCACGAATTCTTTCTCATGTTTAACCTTCCCATCCACATGTCTGATAACAGCATTTGAGTACAGGTGTGAGCAACAAATGGACGCAGTCTTGAAGAAACTGCCAGCTTAACACACGTGGAATTGCTCCAGTTCTTCAGTTCATAGGTTAACAACTTCATTGCCATAGTTTCATCTTGTCGGAATGACTGCTCTAACAACTCAACAGCCAATTGCCCGAACTCACTAGAAGATTATAAAAGAAACAGAAAAGAAAAAAAATTACATTAGACCAGTTTTTTTTTTTTTAAACAGTGCTACCACCTACCTGTGATGACATTAAAAGTAGGAACACTTACTACAAGATTACAGAACATTACCACAATAAAGAAAGGCAACCAACAATTGTGTATCCCTTTGAAGCACACTCAACTCTCCAGTAACTACTATAGCATGTCCATTAACAGAAAACTGAAAGAAGTCAGATGCTTAGTTATTTTCTGGTTTCCAGTAAAAATTCAGTTGGCAACAGCAAAAAGATAAAAATGTGCTCACTGCAGTAAATACAGGTTACTCACCTCTAACAGGAGTTCTAGGAATGGTATATGTTGTTCATCCACACTTATTGACAGGTTCCTTGCCGCTTTAAATCTTGCCGGAAGGTCTTCAAGCTATCTAGGCCTAGGCAGTAGATGCACGTGGAGTGCGGATCCGTCCTGTACATTTTCTGCCTGCAAGGGCACCTCTGAAAGCCAGGAATCGATTTGTCCATCGCAGCCACGAGGGATGATGAAGACCGAAGTTTAGAAAACTTCAAAACTAGTTTCGGACGAACCAAAGAGTTAGTATCCAGTCTAAAATGCAGAGCGCTATGGAGGGAACCCGAGCTTCCACACGGTAAGGAAGATCTGGCGTCATGGGGCGGAGCCAAGAGTTTTACCACCCGGGTGGGTGGGAGAAGCCAGCTTGAAGACCTTCCGGCAAGATTTAAAGCGGCAAGGAACCTGCCAATAAGTGTGGATTGAACAACATATCCATGTCCCTAGAATGTTGCTTCTTCCTAAGGGATCCCCAACTATGCTTGACAAGTGCTTTGTTCCCTGGAATGAGCTGCCCCGAAGCTTAGAATTGTATGCTAACTAGAGAACTTTAGAATGAAATTAAAAACTTTGCTGTTGTCACGTTCTCCCCTGCCCTCCCTCTAACAGCAGATTTATTCTCAAACTGTGGGAAAGGAGTGACTACCCAAAAATTCTAACCTAAAAAAAAAAAAAAAAACAAATGGGGGAAAAAGAAAAAACTAAAAACATTTCAGTTGTAAGCTGAAACAAGAAGAAATGTTTAATTCCACTAAAAGCAGGCTGACAGAACCTTTTCCGTGTTTGGGAAGGGATTATCGAGCACAGTGAGGGATCCCTTAGGAAGAAACAACATAACTATGGTGACCGACTTTTCCTTCAAACCCCAGAAATACCTCACTATTGCTCGACAAGTGCAGACCCCACAGCAGTACCTTGGGAGACTGGGTACAGAACCTACTTAGGGAAAACGTTCTGCAAGACAGCAGTGCCAAAGCTGTGTACTGTTTTCCATGTAGCCGCTTTGCAAATCTGTTGAATGGAGACACCTCTAGATGCTGCCACAGAGTATCTCTTGCAGAGTGGTCCCTGAGGCCTTCAGGTGGACGTTTGCCGGCTTTGCCATAAAGTAGTTTTGTAAGAACTTACCATAACAGTAGATCTTCGAGAGGAGCTCTTGCAGCAGGCCACTCCTATGGAACTACTGCCGCCAGGCACTAGGACCACCCAGAAACATTTCTAGCTAGCAGTCTACCTGGGGGCACCCACTCTGACATCGCCCAACCCATAAGAGTGAGCGGCCCCCACTCCCTCTTCAGTTCCCCTGCCAGAGACCTGAGCAGAGTGTCCACTGCTGACGAACTGAGGAAGTATCGAAGGTTCCTGCCAGCATGGAAGTATAAAGGAGTCCACAGACAACAGAAAGGTCTACCAGGTCTAGGGAGAAGGAGGGAGGGACAGCATGACCTGCTGCAAGACATCCTCTCGAAGATCTACTGTTATGGTAAGTTCTTATGTAACTGTACTATCTTACTTTGAGGGTATCTCTTGCAGCAGACCACACCTATGGAACGAGTCCCAAGCAGTTCTGCCATAAATAAAGCAGCCTTGGTGGAGGAAGCCTTGAGCCTAAGAAAGAAGGCCCTGAAAAAGAGCTAGGCCCAAATTGTCCCTGCGCCTAGAGGCAATGTCCAGATGGTATAGCTTGGTAAAGGTGTGGCCAGAACTCAAAGTAGCCGCTACACAAATCTCTGCAGCTGAGACATTCATGAAACGGGCAGCTGAAGTAGCCATATCCTTGGTGGAATGGCCACTGACATCTCCAGAAAGTTCCTTGCAGTACTTCCTGTAACAGAACGAAATACAGTTGGCCAACCATTTGGACAGACACGGCTTAGAAACAGGGGCATGCTCTTTTCCAGGGGCAAAAGAAGAAAAAAATTACTCACCATAGTAATCTTGTTTCTTCAAAGGGATCACTCATAATGATTAAACTGATGCAGTCAGCCTCCTGTGTTGGACTGCCCGGAGAGATGAAATTATCTGCAAATGATGGAACTCTCAGTTGGCTCATGCCAATTTCAAACTGCTGCACTAGGAGTGCTTCAGATTCTTACGTAGCCTAACTGGGAAAAAGATCCACTAGCAAAAAATAATATTTCTATAAAATAATTTTTTGTCCTCTCAGGTCAAAAACACTCCAAGAAGTAAACCTAAAAAAACTTGAGACCCCAAGGGAACCAACTGGTTAACAAAAAGTGAGTCTCTAACCTGATCTATATGGAAAAAAAACACCATAAAACATGGATGCAGAACAACTTTCATAGGTTCTAGTAGGGGAGGCAGGGTGGGTGCTTTAATTATAATGAGTGATCCCTTTGAAGAAACAAGATTACTATGGTGAGTATTTTTTTCTTCTTCTAACCCCAGGAATCATTCATTATGATTAAAATGATTCAGACTACCAAGCAGTACTATGGCAAGCCGTTAGGGACATAATTCATAATCTCTGGCTATATAGTAAAACACATACATTACACAGTGAAAAACATATATAGTGAAATATATACATCATAGAGTGAAATGCATACACAATGTACTGAACAACATGCACTAGCTACTGAAATATATACATCATAGTGAAATACATATACTGTATACTGAAATGCATATATCATACACAAACACATACAACTATATAGTGAAATGCATATATCATACACAAACACATACAACTATATAGTGAAATGCTTACGTTATATAGTGAAATACATACATTATCTACCGAAATCCACATATCGAGTACTGAAAATCCACATACACTATATACTGAAACAAATGTACTATGTACTGAAACATATACACTACCTATTGAGATACATACACTACAGACTGAAAACTCCACATAAACTATCTACTGAAACAAATACTCTATGAACTGTAACATACACTGTATATTGAAAAAATCTGCATACGCTATATACTGAAACAAACACTATATACTGAAATACATACACTATTGAAATTCATACACTACACACTGAAAAAAGCACTTACGTTATCTACTGAAACATATACACTATATATTGAAACATCTACACTTTATATTAATATACATGCACTATATATTGAAATAAATACACAATGTATTGCACAATCTGCATACACTATATACTGAAACGAATACACTATATATTAAAAACACTTGTAACATGCCAAAAAACTATAACTGGAATTGGGAAAGTGGATAGGAGGAACGGCGTCATGTGCTACAGGAGCAACACGGCATTATGAGACGATAATGCTGTGTTGGTTCTGAACTTCAGAAATGAGCCACGAGAGGAAAATTGGCACTGTGGTAAGTAGCAGAGCAGAAGGCAAGATAGGGATCAAGTTTAAAAAGAGCAAGCCGGTGCACTGTAGGACTAGTGGGAGAAGTGAGACAGATGGACCTAGGTAGTAGTAGAAGCGAAGGAGCAGAAACGGAGAGATGAAAAGGAGATAGTACTCAGAGAGAGAATAATAGCTTTCAGAAAGGCAGAAATACAAATACTACCAAGCAGCCAAGAGACAGGAGTAGTGAGAGACAGAATTGAGCAAGGAGGATGAGAACAAGTCATAGAGACAGCAGGCAACGGTCCAGAAGAAGCAGTGACACACACAACATCTAGCAGCGGATTTTACTTTAACAATTTCACGGTACACGGGATAGTCAACTTCAATTATGGAGCCCGAAACACAGAAAGAGAACAATTGACAGAGACCGGAGACATGTGAGACGGGAAAGGAAGCGAGGTTGGGAAAGAAAATATGAGAATGGAGACGGCAAAACGAGCAGGAAGGGAACCCACACAGCAGTATGCAAATGAGAGACTGAGACACAGCGAATAGTAGAGAAGCAGCAGAATGCAGGTCAGCCTAGCAATAATACCGAGGAAACAGATGCTCAGAAATGTGAAAAATGTATCTCAATGCTCGAGAAAGATGCAACTGAAGCTGCTGGTGGGAAAAAAAAGCATATCTTTATGTAACAGAAGTTCATTCACAAAATAAAAAGTAACAGCAAAAATGAGACAAAAACTTGATTAATGTGATTCTCTTTTCTATACTATGAACAGTGATAGAGCTTGAACATATTGACCCTCCTTGACAACATGTTACAAGAGCATTAATCCACTCTGAAGGTGGCATCTAATGGGGAGTTAATGCATGGTTGGTCCACTGTAGGCACTCGGCCTGCGGCTTCGGGCCACGACGGTCCCAACCATGCATTAACTCCCCATTAGATGCCACCTTCATCGTGGGTTAATGCTTACTTACCCTCTCTAATATTTTGCATACTCTATACTGAAAGAAATATATTACATACTGAAATACATACACAACATATTATAAACAAACACATACACTATATACTAAAACAAACACACTACATGATGAAACACATACACTATGTATTGAAATACATACACTGTAGACTGAAAAATTCACATACACTATATACTGAAACAAATAAAATATATACTGAAATGGACTACATTCTGAAACTACCCATCCCCCTGTCCCTCCCCCTTGAATGGCCTGCCACTGCACTCCTTACCTGTTGCAGTTAGTTGCTGGCTTGATGAGAGGATGTCTAAAACTGCAGAGCAGGAGATAAACAAAACGGGTCATCTCTTATTCTGCTTCTTTATGGGAATTTACATCTTGTTTTGCTTGCACACCTTTAATCAAATTTCAGAACACTGTGATGTGACAAGAAACTTTTAGAACTAATTTAAAATGCTGTAGTTTATTCTTTTAAATAAGTGCTGCCTTCATTTACTGTTAGACAACACATTTGTATTGGAAGCTAACACTGGATATTCCTAACATACCTGTATACATAGGGGGCTGCATGCGTTTTTCCAAATTAAATTTTTGATCAGATTTATGTGTAATTAATTACTGTGTTAGTCCAGCGACTTATCTGAGCTGAATGCTTGGGAAGCACTTCAGGAGCTGTGAAAGTGTAAGCCAAAAGCTTTGCTAGTTTGTACTCTATGAACTATGTTTTGATGAAGTTGTTGTTTTTAATTTTAATGTTTTGTTTAATAAAACCTTTTTGGTTAAGAAACAAAAATAAATATTTTTGCTGCAACCCCTCAGTATCCAATTCTCATCAGGAGTTTAGCTGGCATCTGCATATAAATGAAAATTACGTACCTACCGTAATTCTTGATCTTCTTGGACGAGTCTCCACCACTCATTCACACTAGTGGGATTAGCGCCGGAGGCACTAGGACCCATCGGGAGCAAACTTTTTGCTGGAGGTCAGGCGGAGAGATGGCGCCGCGAGGCATGGCGCCGCGAGCAGCGGCTCGAGCGGCAATGACCATCTCGGCGACGACCCTCCAACCGCCTCAGTACTCTTTTTACCAAGGAGGTGCAGCGCAACTAACGTAAAGAGTAAATCTAACTTAAACGGACATAAGATAGTCCGCACGCACCCGTGTAAGAAGGGTCAGCAAAGAAGTCCTCACGGCCCAAAGATTTGAGGAGGAAGACCAACACAGCGTGAGCTCGGGGATGGAGGGAGGTGAGATGAGTGGTGGAGACTCCCAAGAAGATCAAGAATTACGGTAGATATCGCACTTTCATATCATCCTGGACATAAGTCTCCACCACTCATTCACACTAGTGGGAGAGTACCAAGCTGATAATCCCCCAAAAGGGTAGCAGGAGAGCCAGAGCTCACGCCTCTAAGATAGAAGCCCATTAAGGATAGTTCTGCCGAATGCGGAATGTCGCCTGGCATGAACATCCAGTGCATAATGCTTAACGAAGGTATGCACTGAGCTCCAGGTGGCGGCGTTGCAGATATCTGCAATTGGAACATTGCAAATCTCCGCTAAAGACAAAGGATCAGCCTCTAGTAGAGTGGGGCGACACTTCACCCTCCACTTAACTTGAGCCATGGAGTAGCAATGTCGAAGGAATGCCACTAACCATGATGAGATGCATCTAATAGCGACGGGTTGACCCAGCCGGTGTCGCTGAAAGAAACAAACAGTTGCTGAGTCTTCATGAAAATTCTTGGTTCTATCTAAATAGAACCACGAAGGCTCTCTTAACATCCAAGGAATGAAGAGATCGTTCCCTTCATTTTGGAAATTAGTGAAGTAAGAGGGAAGTACCAGAGGTTGGTTTAGATGGAATTCTGACACAACCTTGGGAAGAAATTTAGGATGAGTATGGAGAACTACCTTGTCTTTATGGAATACAGTATACGGAGGGTCCGTCACCAAGGCATGAATTCCCGAGACCCTCAGTGGCTGAGGTAATGGCCACCAGGAAGGCAGTCTTCCAGGTAAGAAATTTTAGCTCACAGGTAGCTAGGGGCTCGAAAGGCTTCCGAGTGAGCATGTCCAGCACCAGGTTAATGTCCCAGGTTGCAACTGGACGCCTAAGAGGGGGTCTGGTATGAAGAATCCCCTTAAGAAATCTCTTCACCATAGGAAGCTGAGCCAGAGTCAAGGAAGAAACCGCTCATGGAACGCTGAGATGGCACTAAGGTGAACTTTAACTGTGGAGTACTGGAGACCTGAGTTTGATAGGTCCAAAAGATACTCCAGAACCTTGTCAGGAGGACAGGAAAAGGGATTCCAAGAGGACTTTGCACACCAGAGAGAAAAGCGATTCCATTTGGAAGCGTACGTTTTTCGGGTGGCTGGCTTCCGCACAGCCAGAAGGATGTCCGAGACTCTACGAGAGACGTTGACTTGATTCACTTCTACCTCTTCAGGAGCCAAGCATGAAGGTGAAGTGATTTCAGGTTGGGATGGACCAACGAACCCTGAGTCAAAAGGTTGATTTGCAAGGGAAGTGGTCTCGGAGAGGCTGCCAACATACTGTTGAGCAGAGGAAACCATAGTTGCCGAGGCCAGGAGGGAGCAATGAGAATCATTTTGGTCCCCTGAGACTCGAACTTGAGGAGAACTCTCTGGATTAGAGGGAGCGGTGGAAAGGCGTAAAGAAAACGTTTTGTCCACCGCAGCCTGAACGCATCCTGACAGAAAATGCCAGGCCCTGGATATCTGGAGCAGAAGAGAGGCAGTTTTGCGTTGAGTGGGGATGCAAAAAGGTCCAGGTCTGGAGTCCCCCACTCTTCGAATAGTGACCGAGCTACGGCTGGATTGACAGACCACTCGTGAGGGTCTGCCTCCGTTCTGCTGAGGTGATCTGCTAGATCGTTTTGTATACCTGGCAGATAAACCGCCTGAATCAGAGACTTGTGCTCCAAGCACCACTCCCACACCCTCATTGTTTCCCTGCAAAGGGGGTAAGAATGAGCACCGCCTTGCTTGTTGATGTAATACATCACAGCTTTGTTGTCCGTTTGAAGGAGAATGTTCTTGTGACAAAGGATATCCTTCAGAGCTCGGATCGCGTAGAGGACCGCTCTCATCTCCAGGACATTTATGTGGAGAAGAGTTTCGAACTGAGTCCATACACCTTGAGTGTGGAGGGAGCGACAGTGAGCTCCCCATCCCATTAGCGATGCATCTGTGGTGATGGAGATCTGATGATCCG
Organism: Neoceratodus forsteri; assembly: GCA_016271365.2. Taxonomy (NCBI): domain Eukaryota; kingdom Metazoa; phylum Chordata; order Ceratodontiformes; family Ceratodontidae; genus Neoceratodus; species Neoceratodus forsteri. Next base: position 693,515,080 of record CM028129.1, read on the forward strand.
GGGGAGCAAAGGGGAACCCTTCCAGGAGATTGATCTCTTGAGTCCACCAGGTGAGAGACCTTCGAAGGGGCTCTGTCACCTTGATGGGATAAGACTGGGGGTGAGAGGTCGGAGACCACTGAGTGGAGAGCATCCATTGGGTGGTTCTCATGTGCAACCGGCCAGGGTACAGTGAACACCGAGGACGCCATGAGACCCAACATGCTGCATCGAGAGAGCTGTAACCAATTGGTTCTCCTGATGTAATGGGCCATCCGGAGGATGTCGAGTCTTCTGTCCTCTGGAAGGAAAGCTTCACGGAAGAGGTGTCTAGAAGCTCCCTATGAAAAGGAGCTCTGGGAGGGCTGCAGTTTCGATTTTTCAAATTCAGCAGAATTCCCATGGACGTAAGAAGACGAGAGTCGCTTGCACGCTTCCAAAGTCCCTTGGCTGGAAGGGTTTGCAGAGCCAATCGTCCAGGTAGGGAAACACTGGAGTCCGATTTTCCTGAGATGCGCCATGCAGAACTGCACAACACTTTGTAAAGACCGCTACGCGAGGATAGCCCAAAGGCAGAATCTGAACTGATAATGCTGACCCAGAGCTACAAACCTGAGGAACTCGCGGTGGGTCGGGTGGATGGGGATATGCTGGTAAGCTCCTACATATCCAGGGAGGCCAGCCAGTCGTGCTGATGCAGCAAGGGTAACAGGGTACCTAGGGAAATCATTTTGAATTTCTCCCTGGGGAGAAATTTGTTTAACTTTCTGAGGTCTAGAATGGGCGCATTCCCCAGACTTCTTTGGAACCAGGAGTAATGGGAGTAGAACCTGTGCTCCGCGAATGCGGGGCACCAGTTCTATTGCCCTGTTGCTTAGAAGGCCCTGGATCTCGGCGGTGAGGAGGTCTGACTGAGAGGCCGACAACCTGGGTTGTCGTCTGGGAGGACAATTCGGGGGGGTTTCCAAAAAATTGAGAGAATAACCCTCGCGAATTATCCGAAGGACCCATTTGTCCGAAGTTATGGACTTCCACTGGTTGTAGAAGTACATCAGACGACCTCCCACCGGAGGAGAAAGTTCCACCTCGGGCAATGTGGATGGAACTTGGGCCAGCAATTCATAAGGTGGCGCTGGGGGCTTTAGGCCCCTGCGCTTTCTGCTGCGCTTTCTTTTGAGGTTGGGCAGGTTGGCTTTTATGGAAGCTTCCCCTGCCTCTGCCTCAAAAGGACTGACGACTATGAAACTGACGTCTGTTCACATGCCCCCGAGAGGGAGCAGGCGGAGGTCTGGCCAACTTAATGGCCGACCTAGTCTTCTGAGTGGCCTCTAAGGCTTGTTCCACCTGAGGGCCAAAAAGAAGGAGCCATCAAGGGCAGTGCCATTACCTGCTGCTGAGCATCATTCGTGAAGCCAGAAGTACGCAGCCAGGAATGGCGCCCAGGTACAAATACCTGCGGCTGCTGAGCTAGAAGCAGTTTGCAGCGTCCATAAGCGGCTTTGACCTGTTGGTTATTGGACTCAATACCTCTAGTAACGGTCAGAAGAAGCTCTGACTTGGAGTCCGAATCCAGAAGAGCTTCAACCATTCTTTTCAAAGAGTGCCACAGGATATACTCATTACTGAGAAAAATAGCCTTGATAACTGGCAATACGCATACTTAGAGTGGCGGCAGCAAAGACTCTCTTACCTAATGTATCAATCTTACGAGACTCTTTGTTAATAGGTCGAGCTGTAGTAGTTTGAGGAAGAACGACCTATCATTCTCTGCCAGGACTACAATAGGATCCGCAAAGGCTTGGGATGCCAAAATGGGACGATCTTTGGGAGCTGAATACTTCTTATCAATGGATTTAGCCACTGAGGGAATAAGAGCAGGATTATTCCATACCATTTGAGACAGCGTCTCGAAGGAAGGCTGGATCGGAGGAGTCAAATCCGTAGGGATCTCCGAAGCATGAAGGTACTGGAGTCTTAATATCTTCCCAGGATCGATGTATGTAGTCTGGAGAGAAAGAGTGGATCTCAGGTTCTTCAACAGAGACTTAAAGGACAGGTCCTCGACCACAGGCTCTGTAGCAAAGAAAGATCCTGTTTCCTCCACTTCATCACCCAACCCAACGCCTGGGTCAGGCTCAACATCATCTCCTGATGGTCCAGAAAGGACTGTTTGGACAGGAAAGGAGGGAAAATTAGAGAGGAAATAGCAGAGAAACAAGGAGAGTCCCCGAGGCCCCTCGCGCCGAGAAGGCAAACGGGTTGAAAACGGCACCGCAGAGGGCACGTACCAGAGGCACGCTGGCACCGCAAAGCGCGCTGCAGCCGACTAAGTTGCGAGGCTCGCTGCACCGTGGACGGCGCCAAGAAGGCCGAGCGCACCGGAAACGCACCGGCGGGCAACAGACCCCGTCGGAAGGCGCCTGAAACCCCAGGAACCCGGAAAGCTAGAGAAGGAAAAACAGGAGATAAGGGCATCGGTGTGGCCCCGCGCAGCAGCATGTGGGGAACTAATTGCTGGAGTCACTGCACTAAGAAGGCGCCACATGACTAGGAAGGTCCAACCGCCCTACCCGATTGCTGGAGGAGCCCGGGGCTCCGTGGCAACCGAGCCAGGCAGGAGAACCAACCTCCGAGCCCATCGCTCCATAAGAGCGGCCCACTGATGAAACTGCTCATCTGGAGCCCTACCTACAGGCGGGGAGGGGCTCCGATGTCGAGGACGACGGTCACCAGCAGTTGGCGACTCCGAAGAAGGAGAACGGCAACTAGCTACGATAACCGACCGTCGACGCGCAGACATACCAGAGGGCGACCTCGAGTGATGCCTTCTCTTTTTTGACCTGTGGGCCGAAGAAGAGCTCGAGGCCGAACGGTGCCGAGAATGCGCATCGCTATTTTATGCCGACGGGGACCGCCCATCCCCCCGGGCATCGGACTGACCGCTGTCGGAACCCCGCTGAGGAGAAGGAGGCTGACCGGACCCAGCCCGGCTGACTGAACAGCTTTCATACGAAGTCTCCCTACCGTCACCTGACCTGCTCATGGTCGACTCCGTCCAGTAGGCCGAGACTTCTTCAAGTAAGTTAAATTTAAAATATTAGAATAAAATTAAGCGATACTACTATCGAGATAATGTTACAAAAATAAACTGAAAACTATGCACTAGTTTGAAGTTTGACTCCCGACAGGCGAGCGACGTCGTCACTGAAGCGCACTCGACGGCGGGAAAAAAGGAACTGAGGCGGTTGGAGGTCGCGCAGATGGTCACTGCCGCTCAAGCCGCTGCTCATGGCGCAATATGCCTCGCGGCGCCATCTTTCGCGCCGACCCTCCAGCAAAAAGTTTGCTCCCGATGGGTCCTAGTGCCTCCGGTGCTAATCCCACTAGTGTGAATGAGTGGTGGAGACTTATGTCCAGGAAGATTTTGCATTGTTTCTATACTAAACAACTTTACTGTGATGCCTCACTGGAGTCGTTCACAGTCTGTTTTGGGGTTTGAGCTTCTCAAACTGTGTTTTCTTTTTTTTCCCCTAGAGATTTTTATCTCTTAGTCACCCTGCAACCCCTTTGCCCACTGACACCTCCAGCCCAATCACCCACCATCCCCAGGACATACTTGCTCTGAGATTCCTCCCCCCCCCCCCACACATATCCCCCATGTTGGGGCCAGGAGGGGGAAGGCCATTGACAAGAAGACACATATTCAGACAGGAGCAAAGCCTGGTTAGTGGTGCAGAATTTGCGGCAGGTTGTCGGATCATTCTCCCATTGGAGGGTTTCTACCTTTGGTTTCATCCCCTGGGCAGCCAAGCATGCAATGATGCACTGCATATAAAGACACATGCTTGTTTTTTGCCTGCCTGAACCCTCCCACTTATGCAACTCCACTGCCCTGCCAGCCCTCCTCAGCTAGGTAGATGTTGAAGAGCAGGGTGTGGTCAGACTTCACCTTGCTGAGAGGAGAGCATTCCCCGAGATGCTCAGTCATATCTCCCCCAGCTAACCCCTGTGCAACCCAGGTCCACCCCCAAAACTGAGCCACTGGCATGGAGGCAGTGCAATCACTACCAAGCTGCTAGGCCACCCCACCAGACTGTGTTTTTATAAGTAAATAAAGACAGCATTTAGATAAAAGAAGAAAAAAAACTGTATTTTAACTAGTTTGTTATAAACATTTTAAGTCACTTCACAATGTTTTGAAATCGGATAAAGGTTTTGCAAGCAAAATACGATAAAACAATACATAGATAAGATGACCCTTTTATGTTTACCTTCTGCATCTTAAGAGGCATCAGCCAGGATTTTTAGTCAATTAGGGCCCCATTTTCAGAAGGTTACCATGCAGAGCAAAACATTACACTATGTGGGAACAGCATGGTTGGATGGGTGTCATATTCAGCATCCCCTGATCATGTGCCTATGTACTACTGCGGCCATGCAAATGAGTAATCCTCTCCTGCATACAGAGCACAGTGCTATGTAAAAGGTTTCCTTAGTGACCATAAGTACCTCTTCCTACTTTTTATACTCCGCCTCTAGGTTTCTATTCCCTAGATACTTGATTTTGCACTTTCTGGCTTTGAACTCGAGCTGCCATGTCCCATACCACTCTAAGTTTTCTAAAGTCCCAACTCATTCTCTCCATCTGCATCTCAACGCTATTACAGATTGTGGTGTCATCTGCAAAAAGACACATCTTCCCTTCCAGTTCTTCTGTTATGCTACTTATAAAGACACTGAAGAGGACTTGTACCATTACTGAGTCCTCCGGCACCTTACTGGTCACTCTCTCTGCCATTTACCACCACCTTCTGTGACTGTGCGCTATCTCAGGTGCAGCACTTAGGAGTGCATGACACTAATCTGAAAATGAGGGCCCACATACCACTGTAACAATATTAGCACTGCATAGTGATAAGCATGGCTGGTACTATTTTAAAAAGCATTCTTCTATGCAGTGCTAACCTGTTAATGTAGCACTTTTTTTTTTTTTTGCACAGGATTACTAATTGCAACCAGGTGCCCATACAAATACAGGTTACTCACCTGTAACAGGAGTTCTAGGAATGGTATATGTTGTTCATCCACACTGTCTGGCAGGTTCCTTGCCGCTTTAAATCTTGCCGGAAGGTCTTCAAGCTGGCTCCTCCCACCCACCCGGGTGGTAAAACTCCCTGCTCCGCCCCATGACACCAGATCTGGCCCGCTGGAAGCAGGTTGTGCGTCAGCCGGGAGGTCGGAGGTCGTGTGGATGAACAACATATACCATTCCTAGAACTCCGTTACAGGTGAGTAAACCTGTATTTCTAGGGACATGGATATGTTGTTCATCCACACTGTCTGGCAGACTCCTAGCAGTTCTCCGGGAGGAAGGAGGCAAGGTACACCCCTCACTTAGGGAATAGAGACTGGAGAACAGAGGCCCCAAAACCAGCATCCCGGCGTGACTCAAGGTCAATGTGGCAGTGGGTGATGAAGGTGTGTGCTGACTTCCAGGTAGCAGCCCTGCAGATTTCCTGGATAGGGACGTCCCTGGAAGCAGCCACCGATGCAGCAGTATGGCAGGTAGAATGAGCTCTTATCCCTCTGGGAGGCTCCATGCCCGCCAACCTATAGCAGATATCTATGCAGGAGGTGACCCACCTGCCTATCATCCACTTGGCTACAGGTCTGCCAGGTGCAGCTTCAGCGTAGGTGACAAACAGCTGGCGAACCTCTCCCCGAACTTCAGCCGTCCGCTCCTTGTAATAAGCGAGCGCTCTCCTAGGGTCCAAACTATGGAGCCTATATTCGGCCTCCGAGGTGTGATTGGGGTAGAACACAGGCAGAGTCAACACCTGGTTAAGGTGAAACTCCAACACCACCTTCGGAAGGAATTGCAGGCGGGAGCAGGGACAACCTTGTCCCTGTGGAAGACCAGATAAGGAGACTCGATGGAAAGCGCCTGGAGCTCTCCCATCCTTCTGGCTGACGTGATAGCCACCAAGAAGGCGTCTTCCACGACAGGTGAGAGATGTCACACCTGCGCATCAGTTCCGAATGGCTTGCCCATGAGCTAGCCAATACCAGCAGTAGATCCCACGGAGGTGGAGGTTCTGCATCGAGGATATGTGATCAAGGCCTTGAAAAGCGCCCAGACCACCTTCTCCCTATGCCGACCGACTGCTTCCCGCCCGCGCCTGCAAGCAGAGATGGCTGCCAGAGTGCAACTTAGTGGTTGTCGACGAAGCCCTAGCTGAGAAAGGGACCACAGCTAGTCCAGAATGCTTGCCAAGGAACAGGAGGAAGGGTCTAGGCCCTTGCTCTGACACCAAATGGAGAATCTCTTCCATTTGAAGGCGTAGCATTTTCTGGTCGACTCCTTACGGGACGCCTCAACGACGTTGAGAACCTCGTCGGAAAGACCCAAGGCCTGGAACTCTAGCCACTCAGAAACCAGGCCGTCAGGTGCAGGGACTGAAAGTCCAGCTGGAATACCTTCCCCTGGTTGACTGAGATCAGGCCCGGGCGGGCTGGAAGCTGCCTCGGGAGCCTGGAGCTGAGACTGAGGAGATCTGGATACCAGAATTGACGGGGCCAGTCTGGGGCTACCAGAATCACCTGCGCCTTGTCCCTCCTCACCTTGAAAAGCACCTTGTGGATCAAGGGAAAATGGGGGAAAAGCGTAGAAGAGGCCCGGGGTCCACGGCCTCGAGAAGGCATCCTGCAGCGAGCCCCTGCTGGGGGCGGGCATGGAACAGTCTCAGTCACGCATTCTCCTGGAGGCAAACAGGTCCGCCTGAGGCGCCCTAGTGGGAGAAGAGATCTTGTACTACCTCCAGCAGGAGAGACCACTCGTGAGGCAGGCCCCATCCGGCTTAGGGCATCGGCCAGGGTGTTGGAGGCTCCTGCCACGTGAATGGCTAGAGATCCGCCTCCAGGCTGTGCACGTAGACCATATGCCGAGAGCTTCCGGCGTAGGCGCATGGAGCACTCCGTCCCCTGGTGGTTTAGGTAGTACATGGTCGTGGTATTGTCCGCCTGACCTGTTGACCCCATAGAAACGGAGCCAGGCGGTGAGGCTGGCAGACACGGCTCGGGCTCCAGCGGAATTGATGTGGCATCGGGACTCCGGGACCAGAGGCGTTGCTTTCTGTGCTCTCCCAGATGGGCACCCCAACCCATCAGAGAGGCGTCGGTCGATAAGGAGACCGTCGGCTCGGGGCGAACGAACGGGATGCCCTCCTGCAGATGTGCCAGAACGGTCCATCACTGGAGGGCATTCCACATCTCCTGGGTCACTGTCACCAGCTGATCCAACGGATCGCAGCGTTATGACCACTGGATGGCCAGTCCCCACTGAAGGGGACGCATGAACCAGCGTGCCCAGCAGACCACGCTGATGCAGGCTGCCATGAGGCCCAAGAGGCGCAGGAAGTCCCGGGCAGGGCGCAGTTGCCCAACCAGAAATGATTGGGCAAAGGAGGAAAGTACCTCGGCCCTGTCCGCCAGGAGCCGTGCTCTGGCTCGAAGCGAGTCGAGCTCTGTCCCGATGAAGTGAATCACCTGCTTCGGCATGAGTTCCGACTTGGCCTCATTGATGAGAAGGCCAATCTGAGAGCAAACTTGGAGGGCAGATCTCTGGACCGCCCACCTCCACTCTGGAGGGGGCTGCAATCAGCCAGTCGTCCAGGTAGGGGTACACCCAGACCCTTCGGCACTGCAGGAATGCTGTCACCACTGCCATGCATTTGGTGAAGACCCTGGGAGCTAGAGAGGCCGAAGGGCATGGCCCGGAACTCGTAAAGGGATCCCTCCGTTCTGAAGCAGAGGAATCTCTGATGAGACGGACAGATCGGGATGTGAAAGAACGCGTCCTGGAGGTCCAGGGAACAGAACCACACGCCTCGTTCCAATGATGGTATTATCTGAGCCAGAGTGACCATCCTGAAGGTCCGAGACCTTAGGAACCTGTTCAGGTCGTGCAGGTCGAGAATGGGGCGCCAGCCCCCATCCATTTTGGGACGAGGAAATACCTGGACACAAACCCCGGGTCTGGAGGAGGATCCGCCACCTTCCTGATCACCCCTTTTTCGAGGAGCAGGGCAATATCGGCTTGGCGAGCCGACAGCGAGGCTGCGGACCCCGTGGCCCTCCCCGGGGGGCGACAGCTCGAAAGGGTGGGGTCTGCTCGAACTCCAGAGGCAGGCTCTTTCCTACCACCTCCAATACCCAGTGGTCCGTGGTGATAGCGGACCAGGCGGAAAGGAAGTGGCGGAGCCGTCCCCCCACGGGGGGAACCCAGGGAGCAGTGCGAGCTGGGGCGACACCCTCAGCTCGTCACTGGGCAGGCTTGAGGAGGGACCAGCCGAGGGACCTCCTGGGCCTTTACCTCCCTGCTTCCTGTTCGAGGAAGCCATGGAGGCTTGGGTTTGGGATGTAGCGCAAGCCTGCTGGCCCTAGTGCTGGTGTTGCTGGGCGGACGTGCCACAGGCGCAGAAGGACAAAAGGACTTGCTGCTGGTCGGCCTTTGTCCTTCTGGTGAGGTGACCGAGTCCAGAGTGGCATTGGCCGATCCGCTGGAGGTGTCCCTCTACTCCAGGGCCAAAGAGGTCGGTCCCCAGGAAGGGCGATCCACCAATTTGTGCTGGGTATCCGCCCGTGAAGTTGGATATCCTCAGCCATGTCCTCGGCGCATGGCCTGCAGCCGCAACCGATCTGGCACAGGAGTCACCTATGTCCAGAGCAGTCTGAAGCTGCTGCTTGCCACCGCCTTGCTTCCTGGTCCCGCACCCGCCGGACCATGGTCCGTAGAAGTGGCCGGGAGATGAGGAATGACCTCATCCAGGGTTTCCATAGTGTGTGGGAGAAGTGTGCCATCAGCACGGCCGAGCTGGCCTGGCGGAGGCCGAGGAGTGAGCAGCAGCGTAGACCTTGCACCTGGCGTAGTCCAGCTTTTTGGACTCCTTGTCGGGGGGCTTGTCCACATCCCTAGCGTTCCTGGACCTCCGGAAAATGCTGTCGGTGACTAACCCCTCGGCAGAGGGATGTTCCGAGATTAGCTGGTAGGGGCCGCATACTTCCTGGCCATCCTGGCCGAGGGCGCAGGACAGGAAGCAGGCCACTGCCAAAGCTCCAAGGCTGGACCGACAATGACCTCAGCCACAGGGAAGGCGTCCGTGGCAGAATCCCCTCGGTCCAGTATCTCCATCAGGGGATAGCTGGCCCGTTTGGAGATAGGCTCGAGCTGCATCCCGGTGGACTCCGAGATGAGCCGAAGGAGACCCATAAAGGACGATGGGCTTTCGTCCAGAGACTGGCCACCGGAGGACTCCAGGTCGACCTGCCTGGAGAACAGGGAAGAGTCATCGTCGGACTCCGAGGAGTCAGCGAAGAGCTGCCTAGGGCCTGAGCCACCCTCCATCTGCCGAGGACGGTCAGGAGTGAGGGTGACAGACAACCTGTGGGGCAGGCCGTGACCTGACCGAGAATCTTTGGTCGATGCCCCCGACTTCGGTTGTGGAGGCGGAGGTTCCACCACAATCGGTGGGGCAGCAAGTTTCGGCCGAACAACTGGCCCAGATATGGGCATCTCGACAGCAAGAGGTTGCTTCAGCTGTTCGGGTGGCAGCCACTTGATGGCCGGGGGATGCGTCGGCATCGACTTACTCCCAGACAACAGTAACTGCTGCCACATCAGCTCCTCGCAGCACCGACGCAATTTGTGCCGAAGACTCTCCTCTTCCGAGGAGGAAGACGAGGAGGAGCGGCGTCGCCACTTACTTTGGTGCCGAGACCGAGACCGCCTGTGTCGGCGGGATCAGCTTGACCGAGATGAGGTCCGAGACCGAGAACCTCGGTGCAACCGAGAGCATGCCTGGAAAGGGGCGGGGGACACCCGCTCCTCCCTCGACTCGGACACTTTAACCAGGGACTGCCGCCCTGAGGGCGCAGGCAGATGCTCAGCCTCCACCGGGGGGACCGGCGAAGAAGGGTTGTCAGCTTCACCGGTTGACAACCCGTCTGACGGGTCGAGAAATATCTCGACTGCGTCGACGGGTGTCTCGGCAGGCTGGCCTGACGGGGACATCGTGAAGCCAGCGGCCTTAGCCGCAACCTCGACCGAAGTCGACGGTCAGCTGTCCGGGGAAGGAGACCTCTTCCGCTCCCACGAACGCCGACGGTGGGACTTACCCTTTGAATCCCTCTTCTTGGACCGAGAGGAAGTCCTGTTGGCCCCTCTCCCTTCATGGAAAGGGACTGGCAAAACTCCTTGAACGAAGCAGAATAAGAGGTACCCAAAGAGAGCGGAACAAATGCCGCGACCGAGGAGAAGGATGCGGCCTGGGCCGCCTCCTCCTCGAGGGCGATCATCTGCTCGAGCTGCTCGACTGAGCCAGCCGCCGCAGACACCGCTCAATGGGCCTCTTTTGATTTCACCGGCGGGTAACACTTGTCAGGGCGCCCAAGCTTCAATCGGGCAGCGCGATCCTCCAGGACGCTGGCCGAAAAGGAGCGGCACAACTCGCAGGCCTGCGGGTCATGGTCTAGGCCGAGGCAGTAGACGCACGTGGAATGCGGATCCATCCTGGACATCATCTGCCCGCAAGGGCACCGCCGAAAGCCGGGAATCAATTTGTCCATCGCAGCCGCGAGGGATAAGGAAGACCGAAGTCTAAAAAACTTTAAAACGAGTTTCGGACGAACCGAAGAGTTAGGATCCGGTCTAAAACGCAGAGCGCTAAGGAGGGAACCTGAGCTTCCAAGTGGTAAGGAAGATCTGGCATCATGGGGCGGAGCCGAGAGTTTTACCATCCAGGTGGGTGGGAGGAGCCGGCTTGAAGACCTTCCGGCAAGATTTAAAGCGGCAAGGAACCTGCCAGACAGTGTGGATGAACAACATATCCATGTCCCTAGAACTGGGGGTTACTCTAATGCATATAAGGTGTACAGGTATATTAAATGCTTTCTGTAAGTGCTAACACACTGCGTAGTTACTGCTAGTTAATGATTCTGGGAATCGTGTTTTAAGTGCACACATGCAGCATGCCAACGACACACACACACACACACACACACACACACACACACACACACAGTCAGTCCTGGACACAAAAAAACAAATAATTCTTTGGTAGTCTGGTGGTCCCCACCTCACCTAATTCAGGCATAGCTAGAAATGAAAATTACGTACCTACTGTAATTGTTGATCTTTCTGTGCATCTTCACCATTCATCACTAGTGGGTACAGCGCTGGAGCTAGGACCCCACGGAATACTTTTTTTTCTATGGGTGGAGTTGATGAAGGGCCGGCGCCGCCCCTCAAGACCGACGTTCAGTGGTGCTCGTGAGGTTGGCAGTTATCTGTCGTTGACTCCGACCCAGCCCCCGTTCTGAAACGTCGTAGAGTGTAAGGAAAGGGAGGTGGTGTGGGGCAAGAGAGCCCAAGGGATTGATGAAAGGAAAGGATATAATAAACTAAAAGGAGAACTAAATGACAGAGGAGATAGGAGAGAGAAAACAGATATGGGAAATTGGGGAAAGGGAAAGGGCCCCAATCTCTGGAAGGAGGAGAAAGAACTGGAAATTACGTACCTCCCGTAATTCTTAACCTTCTTGGACGAAGTCTCCACCACTCATTCACACTACTGGGATTTACGCCGGAGGCGCTAGAACCCAGCGGGAGCAAATTTTTCAAGAGGGTCAACGCCAGAGATGGAGCCACAAGGAAGCAGCTCTGTGAGCCGTGGCTCGTGCAGTAAAGACAACCTTGGCGTCGACCCTCCAACCACCTCAGTACCTTTTCTCCCTGAGGAGGTCTAACCTAACACAATCAGACATAAGATAGTCCGAATAACCCGTGTAAGAAGGGTCAACAATAGTGTCTTCACAGCCCAGCCATTAAGGGAGTGAAGACCAAAAACAGAGACGTAAGCTCAAGGGATGGAGGGTGGGCGTGTGAATGAGCGGTGGAGACTTCGTCCAAGAAGATCAAGAATTACAGTAGGTACGTAATTTCCACATCTTCCTGGACATAAAATTTCCACCACTTATTCACACTAATGGGAGAGTACCGAGCTAATAAACCCCCAAGACGGGCGGCTGGAGAAACTGAGAGCTCACATACTTATGACAGAGGTCCATTAAGAATTGTCCTACCAAACAACAAATGTCATCTGGCATGGACATCTAAAGCATAGTGCTTAATGAAAGTATGCACTGAGCTCCATGTAGCCACATTGCAAATATCTGCAATGGGCACGTTGCGGATTTCCGCCAGAGATGCCACGACTGGCTCTAGTAGAGTGAGCGTACACTCTGCCTTCTAGGTTAACCTGTGCCATAGGATAGCAGTGGCAGAGGCATGCTACCAGCCACGCTGAAATGCACCTAACAGCGACCGGTTGACCCAGTCAGGTCTCGCTGAACGAAACAGTTGTTCAGCACTGTGAATTTATTTTGTTCTCTCCAGATAGAACTGCAGTGCTCTCTTAACATTCAAAGAATGAAGAGTACATTCCCCTTCATTCTGAAAGTTCGCAAAGTAGGTAGGCAGGACTAAAGGTTGGTTTAGATGAAATTCTGAGACAACCTTAGGGTGAGTCCTAAGAACTACTTTGTCCTTGTGAAACACAGTGCACGGGGTCTCTGACCAGAGCATGTATTTCAGAAACTCTACGGGCAGAAGTGATGGCCACCAGGAAGGTCGTTTTCCAAGTGAGGAACTTCAACTCGCAGGTAGCTAGAGGCTCGAAAGGTTTCCAAGTGAGCATGTCTAGCACTAGGTTAATATCCCAGACTGGGCTTGGATGTCTGATGGGAGGTCTGGTATGCAGAATACCCTTAAGAAACCTCTTAACTACAGGTAACTGAGCCAGAGACAAAGAATGTACCAGCTCATGATACGCTGAAATGGCACAGAGATGAACTTTGACAGTAGAGTACTTCAGACCTGAATTTGAGAGGTCTAAAAGGTTCCCCAAGACTTTATTTGGTGGGCAGGAAAAAGGGTTTGAAGAGGATTTTGCACACCAGAGAGAGAAACGCTTCCATTTGGCTGTGTAGGTCTTTTTGGTGGCTGGTTTACATGCAGCCAAGAGAATATCTGAAACCCTAAGGGAAACATTGAACCTATTCACCTCTATCTCCTCAGGAGCCAAGCGTGAAGGTGAAGCGCCTTCAGACTGGGATGGACCACGGGCCCCTGGGTCAGAAGGTTTGTCTAAAGGGGAAATACCTTCGGAAGGGTTGCCAACAGACTGTTGAGCAGCAGGAACCATATCTGTCGAAGCCAGAAGGGAGCAATGAGAATCATTCTGTCTCCCTGAGACTTGAATTTGAGAAGTACCCTCCGAATTAGCAGAAGAGGAGGAAAGCCATATAGAAAGCATTTTGTCCAATGCAGCCTGAACACATCCTGACAGAAAATGCCAGGTCCTGGATTTCTGGAGCAGAAGAGAGATAGTTTTGTGTTGAGTGGGGATGCAAAAAGGTCCAGGTCTGGAGTTCCCCACTCTTTGAAGAGGGACTGAGCGAAGGCTGAGTCGAGAGACCACGCGTGAGGATCTGTCTCCGTTCTGCTGAGACTGTCTGCCAGTTCGTTCTGCACACCTGGCAGGTAAACCACGTGGAGTAGAGCCATGTGCTCCAGGCACCATTCCCACACTCTCGTAGCTTCCCTGCATAATGGGAAAGAGTATGCACCGCCCTGCTTGTTGATGTAATACATCACTGCTTTGTTGTCCGTTTGAAGGAGAATGTTCTTGTGACAGAGTATGTCCTTCAAGGCCCGGACTGCATAGAAGACGACTTTCATTTCCAGGATGTTTATGTGAAGCTGGTACTCGTTCCGAGTCCACGTACCTTGGGTGTGGAAATTCTGGCAGTGAGCTCCCCATCCCATCATGGATGCATCGGTGGTAATGGAGATCTGATGATTCAGAGGAGCAAAGGGATACCCTTCCAGAAGGTTGTCCTCCTGCAACCACCAGGTGAGTGACCTCTTTAGAGGTTCTGTCACCTTGATGGGAAAGGACTGAGGGTGAGTGGTTGGGAACCACTGAGTACTGAGCATCCACTGAGAGATTCACATGTGGAGACGTGCTAGGGGTACAGTGAACACCGAGGATGCCATGAGCCCCAGCATCCGCTGCATCGAGATAGCTCGAACCGAGCTGTTTTCAATGATGTATCGGGCCATCTGTAGGATATCGCTCCTTCTGTCCTCTGGGAGAAAGGCTTTCACACAGGAGTTATCCAGAAGAGTTCCTATGAAAAGGAGTTTCTGGGAGGGCTGCAACTGCGTTTGTTACTTACTAGGACTCCTAGTGGATGTGAGGAAGTCTGAAGCCTTGGCTACGGCGTCCAGAGTTCCTTGCCTGGAGGGGCTTGCTAGAAGCCAGTCCAGATGTGGAAACTCTTGAATTCTGATTTTCCTGAGATGCACTGCGAGAATTGCACACTTGGTAAAAACCCGCAGCGCCGAGGATAGCCCAAAGGGCAGGACTCTGAACTGATAATGTTGACTTAATGCCACAAACCTCAGGTATTTGTGGTGTTTTGGGTGCATAAGAATGTGTTGGTAGGCATCCTGTGTGTCTAGGGAGGCTAGCCAATCATGTTGATGAATCAAAGCTAGAAGGGTACCTAGAGATATCATCTTGAACTCTTCCTTGTGAAGGGATTTGTTTAACTTTCTGAGATCTAGAATGGGGTGCATGCCTCCAGTTTTCTTCGGAACTAGGAAATAATGGGAGTAGAAAATAAAAATTACATACCTACCATAATTGTTGATCTTTCTGTGTATTGTCACCATTTATCACTATTTGGGTACTGTGACGGAGCCAGGACCCCTCGGGAGACTTTTTTTCTATTTTTCATGGGCGGAGCCGATGTAGGGGTGGCGCCACCCTCAAGGCCGACGTTCCACGTGGCGCTCGAGGGTTGGCAGTTAGCCATTATCGACTCCGCCCCAGCCCTTGTTCTGACACGCCAGAGAGTGTACGGAAGGGAGGGTGGGTTGATGCAAGAGAGCCTAAGGGATAGACAAAAGGAAAAGAAAGAACAAACCAAAAGGAGATCCATAAGCGACTAAAGCGACAGAGAGAAGGAGACAAACAGGAAATTGGGGAAAAGGGGTCCCAATCTCTGGAAGGAGAAGAAGAGAAGGAATAAGGGAAGGGGGGGGGGGGAAGAGTCACACACCCTCAGAAGCGGATTCCCACATAAGCCTTTTAAGGGATAAGTCCGGGTATGGACTAAGAGTTCAGCTGCAGGACAGAATTTGAAGCAGCCTAGGCCTGATGCCCAACCACTAAGAAGTGCGGACTGAGGGTGTGTCTCAACTCTTCCCTTCCCACCCAAAAGAAAGGGGTGGGGTTAAAAATATTTTTAGCAGCCGAAGGCTGGGTGAAAAATAGTGGGATCAATCTTCAAGCCCACAAATAATAAAACTGAGAAGGGGAGGGGAGAGAAAAGAGGATGCCCCCACTCCACTCTGAGACTCCCTAAGAAGGGAGAATAGAAGGGGAGGCCCCCTCCAACCTCTTATAAGCGCAAAGAATCCACCCCTGTACGTCTCCACAGTCCTCTCCCGCCTACACCCAAAGGAGAGGAGAGCGAGGAAAGGTAAGACACACAGAGGAGGGGAGGGGAGGAGTCCACAAACTGAGGCCCCAGGGGGAAGGAGGGTGGGATTTAGTGATGAATGGTGAAGATACACAGAAAGATCAACAATTACGATAAGTACGTAAATTTCATATCTTACCTGTGTCCATCTTCACCATTCATCACTATTTGGGTGAGTACCGAGCCCCCCCAAGGGGGGGGCCCTGAGCACCTTAAGGGACTAAGCTCTTAGCCCGCAGTGGGTGAGACACTGTAGGAGAGAACCCTTACAGGCCTGGAGAGGTCTGAGACTGGTCTGGGTGAGACGGGGATCCCCCAGTGGGGGGAAGGAAGGCACCCCAAGAGCCACCATCACACCCGTCGGGAGAAGAGATGGGTTCTCCGGTAGGTGGAGTAAATCACCCTACACCAGACCAGGGGTGACATCCGAGATAGGCAAAGCCATGCCATCCGCTGAAGGCAGACCGCTGTCGCTACCACTCTGGAAGCTACCTCATTGGCATCCTAAGATGCCCTTGCTTGGTGCCTTGCTAGCTCCAGGCCCTGCGCAGAGAGGGCAATTGCTTGCCTGGTTTCCTCCGAATCAGGCATTGAGGCTAGGAGTTGTCCTAGCCCAGACCACAAGAACCTGTCATAGGCTGCATAGTGGGCCTGATGTGCTAAAAATTGACAAGAGAGATCCATGCCGAATACAACAATTGTCTCCACCAGAAGTCAAAATCCGCAGAGACCGAATCAGGAGGACGGTCACGATAAGGGGCGCAAGGCTATGAGGGGGTGCCCAGAGAGGTCAACCCTGAAGTGGGATGAGGCAGAGAACCTGGAAATCCAGGGGGAGTGCAATACCGCTGGCGTAGGTCCTTGGGGCTGGTACTGTGG
Source organism: Neoceratodus forsteri (assembly GCA_016271365.2). Lineage (NCBI taxonomy): Eukaryota > Metazoa > Chordata > Ceratodontiformes > Ceratodontidae > Neoceratodus > Neoceratodus forsteri. Next base: position 693,531,544 of record CM028129.1, read on the forward strand.
AAAAGGGACGTAGCCAGAGCCAATGTGATGCCTCCTGAAAAGGAATAGGCCAGGCGGGAGCCACCAGGTGGGCCGCACTGTATTCGCCCAAAAAGGCGTGTGTCACATGCTCGGCATTGCTGATTGGGACTGGGGTCAGGTGAAGCTCGTCCAGCATCCTCACAAGGAAGCGCTGATATGAGGACAGATCAGACGCTGTGGAGATGTGGACTGAAGGTTCCTCTCCCTCAGTAGAGGGAGAAGAGGAGGAAGACGAGCTCCCAGGTTCAGGGTCCAGCTGCACGGGAGCGTGGTGAAACACCTGCTGGTCCAGGACATGGAGGTAGGTGGGAAAATGTGCAACTGAACCTCTGAACTGTTCGCAGGTAAGAGGTCCGCGAGGACCAGGAATACCTGGGACCACCGGGGAAGGAGATTGAGGCTCGGGGGATAGGTTCCTGGCAACAGGAGATCGGTCTCTGTCAGGGCAAGGAGGCCAACAGGAAAGCCTTCGCAAGAAGGGGGACCCAAAGGCCGCTGCAGCTAACAGCCGTTCAACCGGGTCGGAACGGTCAGAGCTGTGCCCAAAGGAAGAAATCCCACCGTGAGGTAACCGGGACCTTGAGAGTCCAGAAGGATGGCCCCTGACCTCAGAAGTAAGAGTCCCCCTCGGGAACTCCTCTAGGGAAAGGCGAGGGCTTGTGCTTTGGCTCCCACCAGAATCCAGCTGGGCTCTAGGAAGGGCTCGTTGTGCCACACCTCTACCTCTCAACCCTTCGGAGTCAGAGAGGGACCTCGCCCTCTTAGCCACCAACCTAGGTAGCTGGCACCTCCGAGCAGTCTCCGAGGAGTCCACCCAGGGAACCACACCTTCCCCCTCCTGATGCGCCCTGGGCTGCCCCAAACTTGGGCTGTCCAAACACACCAATGAGGGGCCTACGCCAACTGGGGAAACAGTCACGCTAGTGACCGCAGGCTGTGCAGCAGTAGTCACAGGGACCACCGCTGGCTGGTCAGACCCCCTGACTCTGAGGTCCACCGGCGAGAACAGAGTCCCAGAGGGAGGCTGAGTGGGGTTGAGCTGCTGGAGACAGAGGGGTCCGAAGACTCCAAAGAACCTGGGGGCCAGTCTGGATCAGACCCAGAATCTGCCTCCAAAGAGGCAGGTTCCGAGGTCCGATGCCAAACAACCCCACGGACCCCTCCAGTTCCCAGACCCCGAGGTCGGGCACCCTGGGATTTGACACCTCCAATGCCACCAGAAAGAAGCACAGTCCCATGCCCAGCTGACACCTCCGGTAAGTGAACGACTCCGGTCAGGCGTGACCAAGCACGGTTGTTCCCCGGTGTCGTAAATTACCAAACCCAATGCGGCACCGCTTTTCGACGCACCACCAGGCGCCATGGTGGCACGAGCAAACACGACCCGAACAGCGCCGCACAACACTCCAGCACCGAAGACAGGATCAACCCCGGCCGCGCACAGCTCTGGGACCAGAACCAGGCCCAGAAACCTCCAGACTACTTAACCCGATGCCGAGAATAGCATCAGAGAAAAATGCGGCACCGAGAGCAGGCCCAACGCCGACAACAGTGCTGGCCCGGTCCCAAAGGACCCAGAACATGACACCAAGGGAGCCTTCACCACTGAAGTAGCGACTGCTGAAGCGGTGCCTCCCGACTGACTCACAAGAGGGCCAGCCTGGGCCTCCTGCACCATGGAAGAAACCCCCGCCACGGCAAGGCTAGAAGAGGCAGGGGTTCCCTCCTCCATGGGCCATATAGGACCGGGAAGTGACCAAGAGGAAGGGCAGAGAATCCTCGCTTTGGCCTGGCGACTGCGAATTCGATCTCTGAAAGTCGGCAGCGCACGTCCGACCTTCAGCGAGCAGTTTTCAATCACATGGCGGTCGATGGAGAAACAAATATCACAGTTATCCATATCACGTTCGGGGCCAAAACAGGAAAGGTAGCGGTCATGTTGGTCTGTTACAGAATAATATACTAAAATGACAGCAGAATAGGCCTAACGGTCTTTCGCGTCTGCTCATTTGGTTAGCCCCAACCCTGGGAGCTGACCTTGCTGCCCCCCTCGCCTTCTCTGCCTTCTCCAGTCCCAGTTCCGGATATTCTCGCTGCATTGGATTTTGCTTCCAGAACCCTTCCCTTGTACCTGTCCCACCCCCTCTGAACCCCTCCACCGTCTCTGCCTCCACCAGCCCCCTAGGCAGCACATTCCATGGCTCCACTACCCTCTCAGTGAAGTAGCACCTCCTCCTTTCTCCCCTGAATCTTCCCCCCTCCTGCTTCCACCCATTCACTCTAGTGGCCCCCTCCTCCTTCCTTCGAAACACCCTGACTGTTCCTCCCCTATTTACCCCTTCATGTACCTGAAGACCTCTATCATGTCCCCCGGTCCCTTCTCTCTTCCAATGTGTACATATTTAGCTCTTGAGCCTTCTCTCCTATAGGTCCTGTCCCCAAGCCCCAAATCATTTGGTTGCCCTCCTCTGGACCCTCTCCCGAGGTTCAATATCCCTCTTCTAAGTGTGGCCTCCAAAACTGCATGCAGTACCTGATGCAGCCTCACCAAGCAGTTACACAAGAGGAGTATCACTTCCCTCCTTCTGGAGGTGATCCCCTAGCGATGCATCCCAGCATCCCATTGGCCTTGGCTGCTGCCCTCCTACAAGTCTCCAAGTTGTTCATCTTGACATCCACCACCATCCCCAGGTCCCTCTCAGCCATCGAGACTTGTAGCATTCCCCGGATGTACACTTGGCCGGGTTTCTGGCCCAGGTGCAGTACCTTGCATTTCCCTGCATTGAACCTCAGCTTCCCTTTCTAGACCATCTTTCCAGACCCTCCAGGTCCCCATGGGAGCCACCCTCCCTCCTCCCATCCACCACCGCCCCAGTTTTGAGTCATCCGAAAGAGCTCATCTCACTCCTGACACCTGTCCTTATGTCAGAGACGAGGCGTTGAACAGGAGGGGCCCAAGGACTGATCCTGGGGACCCCACTGACCCTCTCTGGGGATGAGACTATCCGCCAACTACGACCCTCTGGGTCCAGTCCTGGAGCCAACTGCCTATCCATTTGATCATCTGGTTCCCAACCCCCATTTCTCCCAGCTTATCCAATAGGCCCACGTGAGGAACAGAGTCAAATGCCTTGCTGAAGTCTAGAAAGAGGACATTCACTGGTCTACCCAGGTCCAAGGCACTCGTCACCCAGTCATAGAACTCCACAAGGTTTGTCTGACACGATTTCCCCAGGACGAATCCATGCTGTCTATCGTCCAGGCACCCTGACTTTTCCAGGTCCCCCAGCCTCTCCTTGACAATGCCCTCCATCACCTTGCCCACCACCGATGTCAGGCTGACAGGCCTGTAGTTCCCTGCCACCTCCCTTGATCCCCCCTTGTGGATAGGCACTATATGCGCCACCTTCCAGTCCTGGGGCACCCACCCTGTCCTCAGTGAGATGGTGAAAAACTCCGCCAGGGGTTTCGCCAGTTCCTTCAGCACTCTGGGATGTAATTTATCCGGCCCCGGTGCTTTCTCCGTCTTAAGGGACCTGAGGGCTTCCCTCACTCTCTCTGCTGTGATTTCCACTTCCGCTAACTCTTCTCCCTGCTTAGCCTTCCCCCCTCCTGCTAGTGATGCCTCCCCCTCTCCCCAGACCCACCGATTGGTGAGGCCCCCCTTCTCAGTATCACTGTCTCCTCCCACGTGATGCAGCATCCCTATTTTCCTTGGTGAAAGCTGAGGTGAAGTACTCATTTAGTACCTCAGCCTGCTCACCTGGTCTTGTGCCCATCTCTCCTGTTTTAATCTCTGCTAATCTGCCCCTTCACCCTTCGTTTTTCCCAATGTATCTAAAGAACCCTTGTTCCTCCTCTAATTTCCCTGGCCAGGTTCTGCTCCTTCCTTGCCTTAGTCGCCTCACCACCCTAGTGGCCCTTTCTAGCCATCAGCTCTGCTCCCTCGATCCCTTTTACTCCTTGAGCACTTGAATTGCCTATAGGCTGCCTTCTTTCCCCGCAACACCTCCTGGACCTCCCTGATCCACCAGCAGGGTTTTCGGGCCCTACCGCATTTTCGTCTTACTCTTGCACAGGTGCTGGAAGCATCCTGCACCCCTCTCCTGATGATTTCCCACCTACTATCAGCGTCCATGTCTGACCCAATCCCATCCAAATGCTCCTTAAGGATCCTTCCCATTTCCTTAAAATCTGCCCCCCTGAAGTCAGTTACCTCCATCTTTGTGCAGCCTTCTACCCCTCCTAGGTCCAGGCAGAACCAGACCGTGGCATGGTCACTCCCCGCCAATGGGTCCCTTACCTCCAGGCCCCCAATCTGGTCACTGTCTGCCAGGACCACATGCAGTACCTGCGCCTCCCTGGTCGGTTCCCCCACCTGCTGAGTTAGGAATGCGTCTTGAAAGACATCCAACAACCTCTGTTCCCTGGTCACTGAGGATGTCATAGTCTCCCAGTCTGTTCCTGGCATGTTTAAGTCCCCCAACACCACCAACCTTCCCCTGCCCAGTCTGCAGTGTCTCCCAACATCTGCCACCAGACTCCTCCAGCTCCTCTGCCAGTGCAGGGGTCTATACCACTCCTATTTTTACTCTCTTGCCCCCTTGTTATCAAGGTGACCCAAATCGCCTCCACGGTTCCCTCTGCCTCCTCTACTCCCTATGCCAATGCAGTTTTTGACTATCATTGCTACCCTCCTACCCTTCCCTCCCCCTGTCCTTCCTGAACATAGTGTAACCCTCCAGGTTCAGGTCCCAGTCGTGTGCTGCGGTGGCCCAGGTCTCAGTGACCGCTGCTACATCCACCGCTCCCTCAGTTAGCATCGCCTGGAGCTCAGGCATTTTATTGCCCAAGCTCTGGCATTTATGAGACTACTTTCCACCCTTCCCTATACTTCCATTTCCCTGCTCGTGTTCCCATGGGATTCTGTTTTCCCCTGGTCTGCACTTTACCAGTTGGCCTTTTCCAGCAATCCTCCAGCTCCCCAGGGGGGTGGAGACAGAGTCCCTCCTTTATCGGCACCCCCTCAACAGCCTTTTCTCCCATCCCTCCCCCCTTCACAAGTTTAAACCCCACTTTTCACCAATGAACCCCACTGTTTTCAACTTAAGGATTCCCTTCCCCTCCAAATTGAGATGGAACCTATCTCTAGCATACAGCTCCTTATCCTCCCAGGTCTCCCCCCAATCCCCCATCAACCCATACCCTCTGGCCTCACACCACTCCCTGAGCCACTTGTTTATCTCCCTAATCTTCCTTTTGTGTTCCCCACTAGCCCTTGGCACCAGCAGGATTTCTGAGAAGGAAAATGTGCATCCTATGTCATGACAGACCCTGGCAAGCTCCCTGAATCTTGCCTGTATCTCTAGCTCGCTATTTCCCTTAATGTCATTTGTACCCAGGTGGACCAGTATGTCCAGGGAACCCCCACAATCCTTTGCCAGCTGGTATACCTCATGCTTAGCCCTGTGCACCGTTACTCCAGGGAAGCATTTTGTTCTAACTGGCCAGGCTTCCCCCTCCCTATCCCATTTGATACCCCTAATCATAGAATCCCCCAACAGAAGCACTCTGACTGCTCCTTTTCCTCCATTCCCCCCTTCCATGTCCCTCATCCTTTCTACTGGCCCCTCCACCCAGCCGACTCCTTGTTCCTCCCCCTACCTGGGTGCCACATGCCGCCCCTCCTTATTTACCCTGGCCACCCCCTCCCCTCCGATCCTATGCCTCTCCTCCTCCCGAGTATCCTTCTGTACCTCGCTAACTCCCCCCTCACTGCTCGCGACTGGTCCTTCTCCCCCATCCGCTAAACTAGCCTGGCTCGTCCTCCCTTCCTTTCTGTCTCCGTTTAGTCCCTCCTTGCTTGTCGTGCTCCCCTGGCCTAAACCCTCAGTTCCCTTTACTGTATCCTTCTTGTACTTCTGGTCCTTCTCCTTGCCCTTTCCTCCCCACTGGTCCTTCTCCTTGCGCTTTCCTCCCTCTTCCCCCTGCCCCTCCTGCTCAGATTCACTGCTCCCCCCATTTTCCTGCATTCCAGGTTCCCCCCTGTTCCTCCTGCTATCCGGCTCCCGCCTCCTGCCCTCCACTCCCTTCCCGTCTCTAACCACCCCTGTCATGGCTACATCACCCCCCCTCATCCTCAAGCACAAGAAGAGAATTGAAGCAGTTACTGAGCGTAAGGTCCGATCCACCTCCCCGCCTTGCTTCCTTCTGTCCAGCCCCGGCCATCTGCCTACTTCCCTGAGAATGTTGTCCCTCTGTCCCCCCTTTGTGAGGGTCCCTAGTTACCTGCCTGCTTCCTTGGTAGTGTCCTCCTTTTGGGCCCCCTCTGCCAGGGTCCCTGTGTGACCCCCAAGTATTCTCCTGCACTCTTTTCCCTATGCCCCCACCTCCAGTGCTTGGTGCAACCCTGGGAGATCCCTCGCCCTTCCCCAACCATACCTCCCCGCTGTCTCCTAATCCCGCAACCTCCTCCCTAAACTGTGCCAGCTGGTAGCACGCTGGGCAACCACCGAACTTCCAAGCCCAGTCCAGTATCATGGCTGCTCCACATCCTGTGCACCCCACCACCCTCCCAAAGATGCCGGCCCTAATGACGTGTGGTCCCATCCCCCTCCAAGTAGGTTTCCTTGGGTGAGCCACCAGGTTCCCCACTAGTCCAAGATACACCCCTACTGCCTGATCAGGTCACCCACTAATCCTAGATACAGTCCCACAGTAAACTGGTAATCCAGTTACTAGGTGCAGTACAACACAGTAAACCTATAAGGGAAATGAACAACTCCCTAAGCTCCTCTCTCCCAGCCTTTAAATCCAACCCCAGTGGCTAGAACTACATGAGCTGCACCTGCAGCCTTTTCCTCAATTGCAGGGCAGGTGTTCCCTATAAATTAGCAGAACTCTGGGGAGGGAGGGGTGGGGAGGGTGGGTCTTGGGCCTACACCCAACTCTCGAGAGTGTATCAGCCCCTCCAAGCCCGGCAGCCAAAGAACCAGCCCCAAGCAAATCCCACCAAATAGGTTTTAAATCAGAAGAAATAGGCCTCCACCAGCGCAGCCTGTTACACAGTGAAACATCCAACAAATGAGCCCACTTACAGCCACCAAACCAGTTTTCAAACTTCCAACAGCCCCCAAAACAATTCCCTGCTAGCCCCTTAGAGGTAAGAAAGAAAAGAAATAACCTTCTACCAAGTAAAATCCACAAGAAACCCTGTGAAAACAACAAGAAGCAGCTACTGTCCTGGAACACAACTGAACCTGTCCCCTTCCAGTTCCAGTTACAGAATAAAAGCGACCACAGGGGCACCGACATCTTCTTGCCCCCGGACAAGACATGACCGAACGGAAAAGTAAATAAAACACAGTACTTGACACCGCTTATAAAAAGGAAAGATCTTACCAGTATTTCAAAGCAACGTCGAGTAGGCGAGCAGAACCGAGGCAAAGTAACAGGTCAAGGACGATGGACAAGGTCGCAAACTAAGTGACAGTCTCACACAGGATCCACACTCGGCGGGAGAGAAAGAACTGGGGATGGGGCAGAGTCGACAACGGCTAACTGCTAACTCTAAAGCGCCACGTGGAAACTCGGCCTCAAGGGCGACACCAGCCCTACATTGGCTCCGCCCATGAAAAAAAAAATGTCTCCCGCAGGGTCCTGGCTCCGGCACAGTACCCAAATAGTGATGATGGTGAAGACTGACAGATAAGATCCTGTGATTCGTTGATCCAGCGGACCTACTTCTACTGCCCTGTTGTTCAGAAGGCCTTGCACCTCAGAAGCAAGAAGGTCTGATTGTACTGCCGACAGCCTGGGCTGTGGTTTAGGGGGATGATCGGGGTTGGGGGGGTTCTGAAAGTCGGAGCGAATACCCTTCGCGGATTATCCAGAGGACCCATTTGTCTGATGTTATAGACTTCCACTCGTTGTAGAACTGAGTCAGACGTCCTCCCACCGCTGAGGAAGAGTCCCCCTCAGAAAGTGGCACTGGGCGCTTTGGGGCCTTGTGCCTTCTGCTGCGTTTTCTTTCGTGACTTCAGGGTGTGGCTTTTTCTAAGGCCCCCCCCCCCCGCCTTTGCACTGAAAGGACTGACGGTTGTGAAACTGATGCTTATTGGCACCCCTCCAAGAGGGGGTGGGTGCGGGTCGAGCTGTCTTAATGGCTGACCTAGTCTTCTGTGTGGCCTCCAGAGCTTGTTCCACCTGGGGTCCGAAGAGATACATACCGTCGAAGGGTAAGGCCATGACCTGCTGCTGGGCATCATTCATGAAGCGTGAAGTACGTAGCCAAGAGTGGCGACGGGTACAAATGCCTGCCTCAGTCACTTGAGAAGCAGTATCAGAAGCGTTCATTGCAGCTTTAACCTGTTGGTTATTGGACTCGATGCCCCTGGTTATGGTTATGGTGTGAAGTAGCTCTGAATTAGTTTCAGACTCAGGCAGAGCTTCTACCATTTGCTTGAGCAAATGCTGAAGGACATACTCATATTGAGAAAAATAGCCCTGGTAGCTGGCAATACGCATACTCAGGGTGGAGGCAGCAAAGACTCTCTTACCAAAGGTGTTTATCTTACGAAATTCTTAATTGATAGGACGGGCTGTAGATGCCTGAGGGAGGACGGCCATGTCATTCTCTGCTAAGACTACAATGGGATCAGCAAAAGCTAGTGAGGCCAATATGGGTCTATCCTTGGGAGCAGCATACTACCTATCTATGGACTTGGCTTCGGAAGGGATGAGAGCAGGATTGTTCCATATTATCTGAGAAAGGGTCTCAAAGGATGGTCGTACCAGAGGAGTTAAATCCATAGGGATCTCCGGGACATGTAGGTATTGGAGTCTTAAAAGCTTCACAGAATTGATTTCTGTAGTCTGGAGAGAAAGAGTGGAATTTAAATTTTTCAGCAGAGACTTAAAAGAAAGGTCTTCGACCACAGGTTCTGCAGTAGGATTAATCCCTGCTCCTTCAACATCATCACCCAGATGAAGATCTGGGTCAGGCTCAGAATCATCTCCTGACAGTCCAGGGGGGACTGTACGGACAGGAAAGGAGTGAAAGTCAGGATGAAAGTTAGAAGAGGAAAGAATCAGAGTCAAAAAGCCCTGGAGGCTGGACGGCACCATACCAAGCATCGGCGCTGATGAAGAACACGGCGCCGATCCCAAGGAAGTCGGCGGCATCAGTAACCGGCCAACCCACGCCGACGACAGAGCCCCCCTTCACCCGAGGACGGTGCCGACAGAGCCCATGGCACAGCGGACGACACCGACAGAGCCCCCGATGCTGCGGACAGCGCTGATATAGCCCTTGGCGCTGTAGACGGCGCCGGCAGAGCCCCTAGTGCTGCGGACGGTGTCGACAGAGCCCTCGGTGCCGCGGATGGCTCCAAGAGTGTCCCAAGGTTCCAAAAACTGATCTGAAGGAAAATTAACAGGAGATAGAGGCATCAGTTTGGAACCCTGCGTGCAGCCATGTGAGGCGGGGAAAACACCTGAGCATAGCGTCGACGGCACCGAAGAAGGCGCCGCATGACTAGGAAGGTCCAACCGCCCTACCCGGTCCCTTGAGTGGCCCGAAGGCCCCAGAGTGACCGGGCCAGGCAGCTGGACCAACCTCCGAGCCCATTGTTCCATAAGAGCAGCCCACTGGTGAAACTACTCATCGGAGGCCTGTCCAATAGGTAGGGAGGGGCTCCGATGTCGAAGAGGTCGGGCACCAGAGCCAGAAACCGGTGACTTCGAGAGGGGGGGAGGAGACTGGTGCCTAGCCCCAATGACTGACCGTCGATGTGCAGACATACCAGAAGGTGACCTTGAGTGATGCCTTCTCTTTCTTGACTTGTGTGCTGAAGAAGAACTTGAGGCCGAACAGTGCCGCAAATGGGACTGTTTCCTTTTATGCTTTGGGGGGACCACCCATCTCCCTGAGCATTGGACCGTCCATTGTCAGACCCACCCTCCGGGGACGGCGGCAGACCAGACCCATCCTGGCTGACTGAACAGCTTTCATACGAAGTCTCCCTACCATCGCCTGACTCACTCATGGTCTCCGTCAATGGAGGGCTGAAGACTTCTTTATTAATCAATAAATTTAATTAAATTCTACTTGGTACTTTCAAAGATAAATTACAAAACAATAAACTGAAAACTATGCAGCTAGTTTGAAGTTTGAATCAATGGTAAACAACGTCGTCACTGAAGAGCTCGAGGTGGGAAAAAAAGAAACTGGCTGTTGGAGGGGTTAACGCCGAGTAGTCTTTACTGTACAAGCCATGGCTCGCGGCTCCATCTCTAGCATAGACTCTCTCGAAAAGTTTGCTCCCACTGGGTCCTAGCGCCTCCGGCATAGATCCCATTAGTGTGAATGAGTAGTGGAGACTTTATGTCCAAGAAGATATGGATTGTAGAAAATGGACATGAAAACTGGATTTGAACCCAGGTTTTAAAAAGCTGACAAGAGAGCCTCTTCTGTCTGGAGTCGACTAGCACCTGCATGGTGAGAAAAGGGACTTTCTTGATGTATTTCTGAAAAAGAGTTGCTGAACTTGTGTGTGAGCCACAGCACAAGAGTGGCCACTGTGTTGGAGTTGAAAGACTGTGGGGGCAGGGGGATGAGCGGGTGCTGTCTGGGTGGGTGCCTGCTGTCTGCTGCTGAGATGCAGCAAGATGGGAGACTGCTGTGTTAAATCCCTGGATTTTCAGACTTGGCACAGTCCCCTCAGAGCCTGATATTCGAGAAGGTAGCTGAGACTGCTTGACTACACAGAATAGCAGGTAATTGAGTGAAGAATGGAAATGATCTGAAGAATCCATCCTAAACATTCCAGGTGGGGAGCTCGCTGATCCCCATCAAGTGGGGCTGCTGGCGGCAAGGGATTGTGCCCGGGTGCTGGGGTGCTCTGACCTGTGGGGGAGCCGGACCGTGGGGACACTCCCATGTTTGAGTCCCTTGTGGCTGGTGGATCTTGTGTGATGCCCTGCAGTGGGCCTCTGTGGGCCGGGTGGGGGTGGGTGGGGAGATGGGTGCAAGACCGTGGGTTGCACTGAAGATCCAAGCTGCAGCTTCTACACCTTCAAGTCTTAAGCATAAGCATCAGGCCTGATTCTAATCCATCTTCCCCAGGATTTCAGTCATGTGTGCCATCCTAGGACTAATACAGCAGAGCTGTGAGTGAGGGCAGGAATTGCCCTGCACCTGAGAATGAATATATATATAGTTATCTGTGTTCAAGTCCACTGGCACTGAAAGCCAGTTCAAGATTTAAAGCAATCAAGGGGAACATGTTGGGGGCTGTTTGGTTCAGGTGGGTGTGCCAGCACCGGCCGCCCAGATGCACCTCAGGCCTGCAGCTTGGCATTTAGGTACCCAGGGACAAAATTCAGGGTGTCTTTCTGAACTGATACCAGTGGGTTTGGGTTTGGTAATACCTGCAGCAGTTAGATAGTCAGGTAGTTTGGTGGCTGCATTATCAAAAGGTGATTTCAATCAATCAATCAATCAAATCTTTATTTATTCAGGCGATCATCATTGAGCAAGGCTCATTTACAAGATGGACCTGATAAGGTCAAGGTTCGAGTTGATGCACAGCAATTACATCACATACTTATGAGACAGTTATACATACAGAAAAAAGGAAAATGTTATTTATAACACAATAATATACAGAGAATTCACATGTTAAAGCTTGGCTAAGAGAAAGTTAAACTAACATCTACAATATGTACAGTACATATATATCTCAATGAGGATCATGACAGTCACTCACATAATGAGTACAAGGATGCTGAAGGAATATTGGGTGCCATATACTGGCGGTGTCTGACTGGAAGGAATATGCCCTATGTGATTGGAATATGGTTTTGTGGGATGACTATTCTATCTCTAGTGATAGCAGCTGCATTTCTCTGTGAAGAAGGCTGTACAGTGCTGCTTGAAGGATGTAAATGGAATGATAATGGACAGTTTAAGGGATTTTTGTAGGGTGTTTCATGCTATGGCTAGAGAATAGCTGATTGCTGCCCTCCCTATTTTCGTGTTGACTTTGGGCAATTTGAGCAGGATGATATTGTTGCTTCTTAGGGCATAGGAGCTAGAAGTGGTCAGGTTGAAGCAGTCCAGGATATAGCTTGGGAGTTTTTTTGATAAAGCTCTGTAGATCCATAGAGCTGCATTTCTGCTCCTCCTGACATGAAGGAAACCCATCCAGTTGCGTCACAGAGAACCATGGTGAGTATTATTATGGCAGGTCTGTAATGAACCTTATTGCTCTATGATATAAGGTATCCATCTTTGAAGGTAGGGAGTGGGCAGTGACTATAGAGGAAGTCTGCATAGTCAATGACTGATAGAAAGATGGCCTGGACTAATCTCATCTTTGAATCTCTATTAAGGAAGGGTTTTAATCTGTAGAGGAGGCCAAGCCTTAGGCGAAGCTTTTTCAGCAGTTGTTCTAGATGCTGAGTAAAGTAAAGTCTGTTGTCAATCCACACACCTAGGTATTTGAAATTTTCAACATACTCCAGATTTTCTCCAAGTATAGTGCATAGCTGGGGGAGACTGATTGAAGAGGATGTGTTGGTGGAGTTTTGGGTTGTGAACATCATTGCTTTGGTTTTCTTTGCATTTAGAAGCTTTTTCTCGAGAAGCTGATGTTGTAACAGGGAGAATTCTGCTTGTAGGATTTCATGAGCAACTTTAGGTGAAGGGTTGCTAACATACAGTACAGTGTCATCAGCAAAGAGATGTACTGAGGACTTGGTAAGGGTTGAATCAATTTTATTTATATAAATGGCAAAAAGGATAGGACCCAGAATAGAGCCTTGGGGGACTCCTCTTGACAGTGGTCTTAATGGGGATAGGTCACCTTCAGCTTTTACCTGCTGTGATCTACCGGAGAGGTAGCATCTGAACCACTTAAGGGAGGATGGATCTAGGCCAATGGAGTATAGGGATGAGAGTAGCAGTTCATGGTCCACAGTGTCGAATGCTTTGCTCAGGTCCAGGAATACTGCACAGACGTTGTTCTTTTTATCCAATTCGGTTTGCCAATCATTGGTGACCTTGGCTAATGCAGTGATAGTGCTATGTTTGGCTCTGAATCCAGATTGAGCTGGATTTAATAGATTAGCATTGTCCAGATATTCCCTTAACTGAATACTCACTAATTTCTCCAGCATCTTGGATAACACAGGTAGGATGGAAATGGGCCTGTAGTTATTAAGATCCATAGGTCCCCTGATTTTAGAAGGGGGACCACTTGGGCTGTCTTCCACAGTGTGGGAATAGAGCCAGAGTTTAGGGAAAGGTTAAAGAGGTGAGTTAGGGGGACTGCAAGCACATGACACGCAATCTTTAGAAAGAATGGGTCCAGAAGATCTGCTCCTGCACTTTTTTTGGTATCCAGATGCCATAATAGATCCTCAACTTGTTTCAACAGTATAGGTTTGAAGCTAAAGGAGGAGTCAACTCTTTGATCACCAGTATAGTGGGAGCTTAACTGATCCTTTAATAGGTTAGCTGGGGAGGAGTCAAAGGCAAGGCCAGCTGTTGTTGAATGCATCCAGGATTTCCATTGTGCCAGTAATCGGCCATAGTTACTGTGTAGTTGGGTTGGAAGGGGGTTGTTAACATCCTGGCCCATCATACCCTTGATGGTGCCCCAAAATCTAGCAGTATTATGGTAGGAGGAGTCGAGCTCGGCCAGGTAGTAGGCAGCCTTTGCATCCCTAACTTTCCTGGTGCATTTATTCCTGGCTTTCCTAAAGATCATCCAGTCCATGATATTTTTAGTTTTTCTTGTTACTTTCCAAAGTTTATCTCTCTCCAGCAGTGCAGCTTTGAGGTCAGCTGAAAACCAGCGACAGGATTTGTTTTTTATTCGGATACTAGAGATTGGGGCATGGGTGTTAAGGGCATTTATTATAATGATATTTAGCACCTGCTGAGCTTTTTCTACAGAATGTGCAAGATAGAACTTTTGCCAGTGTGGAGAGTAGGCTAGATCATGCAGATATCCTTCAATATTGGTGTTTTTCTTGGATCTCCTCATGAGGAATTTTGCAGGATCTGTTTTAATGCTGTTGGATCTTACCCCTGCGATGGAGCAGTGATCACTTATGTCGCATGGGAGAACTCCAGCATGTGTGAATAGATGTGGTTTACTCACTAGCATGATGTCAAGTAGAGTACTGTTACTACTATTCCTTGCATTTAATCTTGTTAGTTCATTAATTAACTGTGTAAGCCCATAGGTGTCACAGAATGATACCAGAGGTGTAGCTGCCTGGGTGAGCCAGTTGAAATTCAGGTCCCCTATGATAATGACTTCTTCAGTACAGGACTTGACCAGGTTTCCCGGTGGGATAAGAGCTTGTGTTCAGCAGAGGGGTCTGTAGCATCCAATTAAATGGAAAGCTGGTGTATTGGGGAGAGAGACTTTAGAGATAGACACTCAAATTCCTGGGCATAGATGTTGCAGCAGTACAGGATACAACTAAACCAGCTTTACATATGGCTACTCCGCCTCCCCTTGTTTGGCGATCAGCTCTGAATAGCTGGTAGTTAGGTAGGTTAACTTCCCTGTCCATTGTGGTGGTCTTGAGCACATCTCAGTTATCACAAGAAAGTCTGGCAAGGTATGGGCAACCCAGGCTTGTAGCAATGTAAATTTTTCAACAGACTGCATACATTAATATGCAGGAACCTGAGGCCTTAGTTGAGGTTAGGTCTGATGGAGAGGTGATACTTTCAAGAGGTCCAGGTTGATTTCCACATTACCAATACAGAGCAATAGGAAGATCAGTAATTTATAAGGGCTGCCAGTGATAGGGAGAGGGCTGTCTTTGGTCCTCCTTTTTTATTCCATTGCCACTCTTTGTTTTGGGTGCTCCTGTGGATTTAAGGTAGTGTGTGGATACCAATTAGCAGACTGACTACCAGGCTTAGTGGGGATCTATATACCCAGCAGTGGGACCTTTAGCCGAGACATATATGTGGGTGATATGTAACTTATGGTGATTGTACCACTGTAGTCGATGCAGCAATGGCAAGGCATATGTGAGGTTTGGGTGTCAGCCACGGGATGTTCCAGAGAAACTAGTCGGCTGACCACTTTAGATTGTATAATAGGGTCATCTTCATTGTGGAACCCTATGGCTGATAGTGACAGGAGTATCAGTAGCAAGCTCCCCATTCTGAGGGGGATATTGATAGTTGGCAATAGGGAGTAGCAAAATTGCTGATTGGTTGGATCAGCAAGCTGGTGTGACTCTCTGTTGGTTTAGAGAAAAGTGCTGTGGGCGGGGAAGAGATTTCGTCGGGAAGATGCCTATAAATGATTTGAGTTAAAATCAAAAGGGGGAATGCTGTTTTGGAAAATGTTTTTCCTTTTTTTACTGACTCTTTTTCCTCTGATCACCGGAGATGTGGCCTCTCTCAGGCGTCATCTCCAGTTCTCTCCCACCTCCCAACCTGCCCCCCTACTCTGGGTCCCCTCCCGAGGCTCCACTAATGCCTACCTCTGCCGGGTGAGAGACCTCCCTGGCTTATCCATAGGGCGGGCCGCCACTCCTTCTGGCACCCAAGACATCCAGTATCATCCAGGCAGAGGAGGCACGCAGAGGATTGGGACCCAGGTGGGCGGGGTCCGGCAGTGGGCATGGGGCCAAGGTGCACCGTCGCCAACCACAACTCCAGGATGTTTCCTTGTTCATTTAAAAGGGTTACAATGGTTTTAAAAAGCCCTTAGGCAAAATATTCAAGTGAGTGTTAGGTTATCAACTTGCTAATCCCAATTTGCACCTCTAAAGCAGGATAGTACTGCACAGGGTCATATGACTGCTTGGTTACCAAGTCACTAGCCCATTTGTAAGTGTCCCTAATCCATCCATGTGCGCCTATGTAAAGCAGCTGACAGCACCTTGCACATAAGCACATCGGCATGCTGGGAGTTTTGGGGAGGTGTAGCTATCTATTAGTGCAACACTAGTTACTGGGTCCCTTAACCAGGTGTTATGGACTATGCGTTCCTACACTCCCAACACCTGGCCATGTTAAGCTACCACTAGCCCTGGTCCCTCCACTGGTACATGGCATAACTGTCCAGATGTCCAGTACCCCCCCCCAAATTGCATGCCTGTGTAATAAAACATCAGTCCCATGTGTCCAGCAGACCCCCCACCACTAATCAACTGGGCCCCAATTAGACACTTGATAAGATCAGTAATTCCTCTGTACCATTTGCCTGACAATGGTTCCCCACGTGTCCCAATTAGTAGTCTGGCAACAGCTGTAATTCTTCCATACCACATCCTTGGTGTTGAGTGATTCCCTTACCCCATAAGTATAATATCTACACCCCCCCCGACCACCCCACCCAGTACCACAACTGTCCTTACTTGTCCCCAACCTATGATGTACGGGCGCACCAGCACAGACCCTCCACTCACATCCATAGCAGCCACCAACTGAATGACAGTTCACAATCAGATGCCTACTGTAGTAAAAGCTGTTTCTATAGTAGGTGTGCGATCATAAACATAGAAACACTGAATTTGTCATCAGAAAAGGACCACTTGGCGTACCTAGTCTGCCTAGATGTTTCCTGCCTCATTTTCCTCCTCACATGCTGTCTGATCTTCATTGACCTTCCCATCTCTTCTCTAATATGCCGCTATGCCTATGCCACACATGCTTGAAGCCCCCTACTGTTTCACCCTCCACCACTTTAGCTGGCAAGCTGTTCCAGGCATCTACCAATATTTTCTCATATCTCTCTTGATACCCCCCCCCAAAAGGCTTCATTGCATTCCCCCTGGTCCTGGTGCTCTTTCACATTTAAAAGAGACTCCCCTGGACCCTGTTCACTCCTGTAAGATACTTGTAGGCCTGTATCATGTCAATTTTCTCTTTCCTCTCTTCTAGGGTGTACATGTTGAGATCCCTCCGTCTCTCCTCTTAGGGCTTCTCATGTAAATCCTGCACCATTTTAGTTGCCCTCCTTTGGACTTCCTCCACCCTGTCTATGCTCTTTCTGAGATTTGTTCTCCAAAGTTACATCGCACTCCAGGTAGGGTCTGGCAACACCATCTCCATCCTCCTGATGGTGATACCCTCCCTACACACCCCAGCATCCCACTAGCCCTGTTCACTGGTTTGTCACAATGCCACCTTGAGGTCTTCAGACATAATAACCCCAAAATCCCTTTCCTGTTTACTGACTGTCAATAACCACCCCCCAACCAATCCTATACTCAGCTCTTGGGTTCCAATGCCCTAGGTGCATGATTTTGCACTTTTTGACATTGAATCCAACTGCCATGCTTTTTACCACTCCTCAAAATTCACAAGATCCCTGATTATTCTCTCCAGAACTCCTGGGTGTCCACCCTATTGCAAATGTTATCATCTGCAAAAAGGCATACCATCCTTTCAGTTTTCTGCAGTGTCTCCTACGTTCAAAATGACTGGTCCCAGTACTGAGCCCTGTGGTATCCCACTGGTCACTCTCCCATCATTTGAGTGAGTGCCGTTAACCACCACCCTTTGTCTCTTATCCATTAATTAGCTACTATACTAATTGGAAGGCTACAATCTGTAGTTCAAGGGGATGGTGCAACAGGACACACTCCCATTCAGTCCATTTAAGGGCTGCTCACCTTACTCCACACACAAGCATTTTTTCCTTGCCCCTCCATCCACCCCTCCTCCTCCTCCAGAAGCATGCCTTTCTTTCCCATGGGCTCCTTCCTACGGTACCATTAGCCAAGGGAATCACTCCTGCGGCACCTCAAGGGGTGGAACCCTCCCTCCAGGGTTCCTTCCCTTCATACCCATACAAGGTGGTATATCCCATGGATAGAGAGGCAAACAGCCAAATATTATCTATGTTACACAAGCACAAAACCAGTTGCACAGGCACACTGAACCCAATTAACCATTTTGGATCCCACCGCTAGGCCGTTCAGTTTCTTTATCAGCCTCCTGTGTGGCACAGTGCTAAAAGCCTAGTTAAACTCCAGATCAATCATGTCCACTGCTCTCCCCTTATCCATTTCCCTGGTCATCCAATCAAAGAAATCTACCAAATTCATTTGGCATGACCTTTCCCCTGTGAATCTGTGCTGCCTGTGGTCATGCAGCCCACTGGATTCAAGATACTTAACAGTCTCTCTTTTAGTATGGATTCCATTAATTTCCCCATGACTCAAGAAAGACAGACCAGACTATATTTGCTAGCCTGCTCCCAGCTGACGCTCTTACAAAATGGAACTATGGCTGCTCTCCTCTAGTCCTCTGGAACCTCTCCTGTTTCCAGTGAGTTGTTGAATAAGGCCATGAGTAGTAAAGCAAGCACCTCCCTGCCTAGTTCCCTTAATATCATTGGGTGTATCCATCCAGTCCTATGGCCTTGTCCACCCTAAAATTTGAAATCTCTTCAATAATACTCTTTCCTTTGAAAATGGACTTGTGTCCACTTCCCCCTCCACTGTTCGTGCTGCTCCTTGGTGAACTGTCCCTGTCTCTCTCCACTGTGAAAACAGTAGAAGTACCTGTTCAGGATGTACACTTTTTCCTGAGCCCCTATGTGCAGTCTCCCTTTGTCATCCTCCTTATCCTCAGAATCCCTCCCTTTTCCTTCCTCTCCTTGCTTATGTACCTGAAAAAAGTCTGGTCTTATTTTCATACCCTTTGGCTATGCTTTCTTCTGTCTGAGCCGTTGATCCCTTCATTACCTTACCTGCTTCCCTCTGTTTAACCTGATATATCTCTCTATCCTCATTCTTCTGTGTTTCTCCATACCTCCTGAATGCCACCCTTTCACAAGCTTCTAAAGAGGGCTATTCAGATGCATCTCACCATGTCAGTGAAGTCTGCCTTCCTGAAATCCAAAACGTTTGCCCTCGCGTGACTGGACTGGGTCCCATGTTAAACCACACTGCCTGGGTGGACCAATCCACGTCTGGCATACTGAAATCCCCCAGCAGCAGGACTTCACCTTTTGTTGCCATATTGTGTATTCCATTCACAAGTTCCCAGTCTACTTCTTCCCCGTGCCGAAGGCCTGAAGATCACCCCTGTTCATATTGCTGAGCCTTTGCCAGGTTCAAGGGTGACCCACATTGCTTCAGCCTCCTCCGTCTACTCTGCATCTCTGTCGCCTTTATAGCCTCTCTGATATACAGAGCCACACTCCCTCCTTTTTTACCCCCATCCCTCCTGAACAGAGCATAATCTGGTACATCAATGTCCCATTATTAACAATGTACCACATCTCAGTTATTGCTACTATGTCCAGGTCTGCCTCTACTATCAATGCCTCCAGGTCTCGGATTTTATTTCCCAGACTGCGGGCATTTGTTACCAAGCCTTTCATGTTTTGTATCCAAGCCCCCTCCTTCTCTTGCAGCGGCTCTCCTGCTTCTTCCCCCCCTCCAAAGTTGTCCTTTTCGTGTGGCCTAGAATTCACTGCTTCCCACTCTCCTTCTTCTCTCAGTGTCCCAGACTTCAACTCGTTTTCCTGCATGTGCCCGGGGGGAGAGGGGGTGATACTAAGTCACCTGACCTTCCTGACTCCCCCCTCCCCCGGCCATTTTAAATGCTTGTCACTGAAGCATTCACACTTCTTACTTGAGCCATCTTCCCCGACGGATGCAGGCCATTATCTTTATACAGGTTTGCATCCGTCCAGGTGGGGCCCCAGTCCCTCATGAAGCCATAAATGAAAGTTATGTACCTACCGTAATTCTGATCTTTCTGTGCATCTTCACCATTCATCAGCTTTGGGTATAGTGGCCGGAGGTCACAACCCCACGGGAGCTCTTTTTTTTTGGATGGGTGGAGCAGACGCACCATCGGTGCCGTCCTCGAGGCCGACGCACTGCATGGCGCTCACGGGTTGGCCGATAGGTGTTGTCGACTCTGCCCTCCCGCCAGTTCTGAATCGCTGTAGAGTAAGAACGGTTGGGAGGGAGGGTCAAGAAAGTCCAAAGGGACAGAGAAAGGAAAAGATATATAAATAAAAGGAGAAATAAACAACTGAGGGGACAGAATAAGTTGGAAAAACTAAGGGGATTGGGAGGGGCCCCAATCTCTGGAAGTAGAAAAGGAGGAGGGAGGGAGGGTTAAGGAATTTAGGGATAAAGATGTGAGGGGGGAGAGAAGGGAACATACCCTGGAACCTTGACCTGTCTCCAGATTGTAGAGGAACTGCGAAGGAGTAGCCAGAAGGCTAAACTGCCAGAATTCAAGGCACAGAATCACTGGCAATAACTCCAACATAAGCAGAATCGGCTATTCTGGAAGAAAAGACAGGATACAGTGAATACCCCCCCCCCCAAAAAAAGTTAATTTTTGGTGTAAGAAACCTAGTTTCTTAAATTAAACTGAGGTTGCGTCCAAAGGACAAGGAAATGAAAATAAAGCTGATGGGGAGAAGGGGAGAAAGAATAGGAAGAGGGCAATTACCAACCTCCACCCATGGGGGTGGAGCCAAGGCACTGAGGAAGGAGTGCTCCCCCATCCAGACCACTCTCCCCTTACAGAAAAATATCCCCATGTGCCCAAGGTCACCCCACTCCTGACTAACAGAAAGGAGGGGGAGGCAAAAATAGGGTACATAGAGGGAGGGGGAACCCAGAGACTGAGGCCCCAGGAGGATGGAGGGTGGGATTGTGATGAATGGTGAAGATACACAGAAAGATCAGAATTACGGTAGGTACGTAATTTTCATATCTTCTCTGTGTCAATCTTCATCATTCATCACCTTCGGGTGAGTGCCGAGCCCCCCGAAGGGGGGCTTTAACCCAAGGGACTAAATCCTTAGCTCTCAGTGGGTGGCACACCAAGAAAGAGAACCTTCATGGGTCTGGAGAGGCCCGAGAGGAGAGTTGAGATCGGGACCGCCGAGGGGGGGTAGAAGTTGCCCCGACAGATCTCATATCTCACCCTATGGGAGAAAAGGTAGGTTCTCTGGTGAGCGGAGTTAATCACCCTACACTGGGCCAACGGTGACAACCGGGAGAGACGTAGCCATGCTGTCCGCCTGGTGCAGATCGCTGTGCCTATGACCATGGTAGCTACCTCACTGGCATCATAAGATGCCCTTGCTTGGTGCCTTGCTAGCTCCAGGCCACATGCAGAGAGAGCAATGGCTTGTCTGGTTTCCTCCCTGTCAGGCATCGAGGCTAGGAGCTGACCTAGCCTAGACAACAGGAACCTATCATAGATAGCATAGTGGGCCTGATGAGCAGATACACAGAAAGCAGCAACCATGCCGAGTAAAAAGTCCTCCTACCCCAGAAGTCAAAATCCATGGAGACTGCATCTGGGGGCTGGTCACGGTGAAGGGCGCGAAGCCCATCGGGGGTATCCAGTTGCGTCAATCCTGAGCTAGGATGAGGCAGGTTACCTGGAGACTCCGGGGGGGGGGCACAATACCTCTGGCAGAGGTCCCTAGGGGCTGGGACTCCAGAAAAGGGTCTCTGCCAGAAGCGCATCAATGCCTCCCTAAAGGGAGTAGGCCAGAGGGGCACCGCAAAGGTGTCCACACTGAAATCACCCAAAAAGGCATGCGTCGAATGCTCTGGATTGTGTTGAGTGGGTGAGGTGACATGCAGGTCCTCCAACATCCTCACGAGAAAAACGCCAATACTCAGTGAGATCAGCAGCTGGGGAGATGTGGACAGATGGTTCCTCACCTCCTGAAGAGGAGGATGAGGAGTCAGAGGACCTCAGAGGTTGGCTGCTCGGGGAGAGTTTGAAAAACCTGCCTGTCCATGTCCCTAACATACAAGGGAAATTGAGCAGCCACAGCTCTGAACTGTTCCCAGAAGAGAGGACCACTAGGACCAAGGATACCTGGGAGAGCAGGAGAATGTGGCAGAGCAGACAACAGGAATCAGCTGTCCTCTGCCTGGGCTAGAAAGTGCACCTGGAGCCCCAAGAGAAGAGGTAGCTCCGGAAAACTCCACAGCCGACAGCTGGTCAACCATACTGGAACTGCCTAGGCTGCACCCTGAAGAATCCCCCCTGTGAGGTGACCGGGGCCGTGAAAGTCCAGAAGGATGGTCCCCTACCTCCAAAGAATGGGGCCCTCTCGAGGAAACCTAAAGGGAAGGCGAGGGTCCGCGCTACGACTTCTCCCAGAGCCCGGGTGGGCTCCAGAAAAAGGTCGCCACATAGAACCCATACCCCTCGACCCCCTCGGAATCCGAAAGTGCCCTCCTCCTCAAAAGAGCCGGCCTAGGCAGCTGGCAACCCTTGTCAGTCCCCGAAAAGACTATCGAGGGACCAGCACCTTCCCCTCCTGTAGGTGCTCCGATCGGCCCCATAGTTGGGCGATCCAGGCACACCACCTGAGGTGATACCACCACTGAGGCGTTAGCAAACCCTCCCCCCAGTCCAGGCTGCACAGCAATGGTGACCTGCACCACTGACTGCTGGTCAGCACCCCTGACCCCGGTCCCGGGAGCCACTATCCTCTCCTCTCCTCAGAGGGGGTCTGGTTCCAGCCTCTCGAGGACACTACCAAGGTGTCCACGTGAGCAGCAAACTCCAAAGAGTCAGACTGCCTATCTGACTTAAGAGTCCAAGTCCCCCTCCGAGGAGGGGGAGATCGAAGTTCTATGCCAAACGGTGCATGAACGCCCACTGCCATCCCGACTGAAAGGGGCACCAGACTCAAGAGACTGCGCCAGAGTCAGCACCGAGGTCCTCAGCCGCACCTCAAACGGTGCGAGAAGACACTGCACTGACGATGGCAGCAGCATCGGGGCCGGAGCCTGTCACGGCGCCGTCCTGACCCAAGGCGCTGCAACCGGTGCCGAGGCCAGAGATGGCGCCGACAACTCTGACTGCGCTCTCGGTGCAGAGGTCAGAAACCCCCACGGCGCTGTCTCGACCCATGGCACCACGAGCGGCGCCAAGGCCAGAGACGGCACCGACAGCCCCAACCATGCTCTTGGCACCACAGACAGCGCCAAGATCCGAGCCCCCCATGGCACCCACGTCCTCACTCGGTGCTGCAAGCAGCTCCAGAGCTGGACATGGCACCGAGGAGAGAAACAGTAAAGGACGGCACCGTAGAGCCTCTCATGGTGCCGTGAGCACCATCTGCACCGCGAATGGAGCCGATAGCAGCAATGGCGCTGGGTGATGGACCGGCGCCATCAGGGCCCATGGCACCGCGAATGGCGCCGAGGTCCAAGACAATGCCGACAGACGGCGTCAAGGACGATATAGACCCAGGCCTTCTGGACTGAGGGTGCAACACTGGGGGAGCCTTCACCCCCGAAGGGGCGACTGCCAAGGTGGTGCCTCCCACCCGTCCCCCAAGGGGAATGGACTGAGCCTCCTGCACCATGGAAGGGGCTTCTGTAATGGCGAGGCTACTAGAAGCAGAAGCTACCTCTTCCTCGATCCATACAGAACCGAGAGGGGACCAGGAGGAAAGGCCGAGAGAGCGTGGCTTGGCCCGATGAGTGCGCGCCCATCCCCCAAAAGTCATCGGAGCGCATCCAACTTTCCACATGTGTTGTTCAATGACACGATGGTCCATGGAGAAGTAGGCGTCGCACAGATTCATGTTGTGTAGCGGGCCAAGACACATGAGGCAACGGTCATGTTGGTCGGTGACGGAATACTTACGGCCACACGGGCACCGACGCATAGGGTGCCGTCCCGTCTTCATAGTTTTCTTGCCCCCCAACCAAGACATGAGCTATGGAAAAAACACCACCAAACAAGACCTGATGTCGCAAAATAAAAGAAAGGAACAGTCGAACTTTAATTCCAGGCGACATCGAGTGGAGTGAAACTGAACCGGCAGGAAAAGATTCGACTGAACGGAGTCGACGGACTACGAAACAGAGCCTAAGGCTTCAAGATAAACTGCAGGCCTCTCACGCAGCAGAGCTACCTACAAGGTGCGACCTCAATGGCGGGAGACGAATAACTGGTGGGGGGGTGGAGTCGACAACACCCAACCAGCAAGCGCTATTCAGTGCGTCGCCGATGGTGCGGTTGACTCAGCCCATCCAAAAAAAAAAAAAAAAGAGCTCCTGCGGGGTCAAGACCTCCAGCTACTATACCCAACGGTGATGAATGGTGAAGACTGACACAGATAAGATCCCTCCCTTCCGCATCATTCCTTCAACCAGTAGTTGAATTACTGGATGTGGAGTGCCCTAGCCTTTCTCCTGCCATGGACAGGTGGCACCTCCAAGAAGGAGATGGAGTGTTGTTTTTTTTTTTTTTTTTTTAACCAGGACAGACACACTAAGCTGAAGCTTGTTTACAGGTACAACCTGAGAGCACAAGGAAGTTAAGTGACTTGCTCAGGGTCACACAGTATGCAAGTGGGGGCTGTGGGATTCATCCCAGGTCTCCAGGTTTGCAGCTCAGAGCCTTACACCACTGCACTACACTGCCTCCTTGAAGTGTTCTACTTGCTTCAGGCTCCCCACAACTTCCTGAAATCCTTTTGGATTCTAGCTACTTCCACTTTTTCTCCTGCCAGGTCATTCATCCCCAGGTGGACAGTAACATCCAGTTCCTCCCTCCTTGCCATTACCCTTGTGATCCTATTGATCCACCTTCTCATACCATCGTGCAGTGCCTTCTGAAATGCACTTTACCTCCATGTCCTTAATGTTAGGTTCTCTTAATTTCACTCCTCGGACAACTGAATCCCCCACCAAGAGAAGCTTCCTCCTCCTCTGGGGTTTTCTTTCCCCCTTTCCTGGTGCTGTATCCCTGAGGATCTGCCCATCCACCTTGGTGTCGGCTGTGGGTGCCATCATGGGGCTATCCCACTTCTCCAAAACAGCGTAGGAATTGCTTAACCACACTGGTTGGGGGATGTGCTTCAGACACCTTCATGGCAACTTCCCTACAGTACCATAATGGTCCTTTTTATGCTGTCTTGTACGCACAGCGCAGACAACATATTGTGGTGGCAGGTTTTGGAGGTGCGGTCGTGTTGTGGCCAATGACGCCACTGCTTTTTCGGGCTGGGATCTATGGCACAAATGAAGTAGCACGCTGTCTATGACAGCACTGCAAAAGCGTGCCACCGACTTGAAATAATTTCGCCGCTGCAGTGAGGGTGCTCCCCATCACTGCAGGGCGTGCCTTGCCTGGTGTAACATTTTAATAAACATGGTTGCGGCTGTTGCTGTCTGCCCCTCACAATTCCCAGAAAGCCGACTTCGGGGATGCCCAATCCCCGTCGGCACAGTTAACCCAAGATTGTGTGGCACACTGGGAGCCCACCCCATTGTGTCTCCGTGTTCAAAAGTCAATCGCGTTGGCATTTTCATGCCCCTGCCCACTGCAGTCTGGCTAACATCACACCACAAACTCATGGAACACACTGGGAATCCACCTCAGTGTGCCAAACATTTTCCTTACACCTGTAAAAAAAAAAAGAAAATGGTCTACTATGTTCTTTCTTTAATTTTTATTAGAACCTGAAACAAAGAAAATGATCCTTTGCCACCGGGTCCCCTCCTCCAACCTGCACCCTCCCTCTGCGTACCTCACCTCCCCACACACACACCCACCTCATACTTACCTCCAGAGTTCAGCGCTGTGATCTCCGGTGGAGCGGGAACATGTAGGCATTCTTTAAAGCTGACCGCGAACTGAAGAAATGCTGGTAAGCTGTATAATGGCATCAATGGGAGGGGGTGTTCAACTTAGGTGGATATCTCATCCATTTTTGCTACTTTTGGCTCCAAATTTTCAACATGGGGTTCTTGGCACCCTACCTCATGAACTCACTCACTGTCATTTCATTATTTGGTCCCGAAAGATGATTTCATGGTCACTGCGCAGAATCACCTTTTGGGACCGAGTAACAAAACAACAGTGTCACTGTTGATAAGATGGGCTCCCAAAATGCCTATGTTGAAAATTTGGTGAACAAATTCCACAGAATGACTGTGTTATGAGCGTGCATTGCGCAGTTTCCATGCACTCTCGTAACTTTGAGAATTTTTAATATTTTCACTCCAAATTTCCAACAATGACATTTCTTCACACATCCTTATGAACAGTAGAGCTGTCATTTTTCACATCCTACCCAAAATATGTTTCCGCACAGAATGCCATAGTTGCTGTGGGAAATCAAAGTTCAGGACACATTAACAAAATCAGTGTCACTGTTCATGAGTGGAGGTCCCAAATGCTTTCATGAGGTGGGGTCACAAAAAGCCCATGTTGAAAATTTGGAGTGCAAATACCAACTAACACCCAGGGCGTTAAGGTTTCTAACCATAATATCCCACCCTGTGGAGACTGACTGGTATCAGAGGGGTGACTTTGGATTGTCAGCTGTAGTGGTCATGCCATTCCATCTCACCCCCACCCTGCAGCCTGTGACATGCATCAAGGTGTGCCTTGGACTCTTCGGCCCCAAAGTTCACCCCATTCTCCTATACTGCACCCATCTTAACATATTTCCTTATGGAATGGGGCGAGCGTCAGGCTCGATGACCCCAAGGCATAATGCGACACTTGTCGGAGTCTGCAGGGTAGGGTGAGGTAAAATGGCATGAGTGTTATGGCTGATGATCCAAAGGCACACCTCGGTGCCTGTCAGTCTCTGCAGGGGTGGTGTGGGGTTGGCATCACTGCCATACTTCACTGCCATTCCTATTATTCATCACTCTAACTCCTGCACTACCAATGCCAATGCCAGTAAGACAACATTCCGCATTGACAAATGCTTGTTTCTTCCTGCTTTTGCTCACTTCCTTCACGAAGATGCTGCTTGCCTTCCCTATGCCTTTACTTAATTTTCTCCACTTTTCCTCTACTCCTCTCTGACAATCCTCCCCTGCTAGGCTGCTTCTGAAGAAGTCTCCCATTTCTTTAAAATCCAACCTACTAAAGTCCAGGACCATCGCCTTTTTGTGGCTTGCCTGTGCACCCATCGTAATATTGAACCACACTGTACAGTGATCACTGTTTCCCCATTGGATAGCCCACTGTGACATGACTAGGCACTATTACAGCCTCCAGTAGGACAGGGATTCAGAGGAACAAAGGGAGAAAGCACCTTTACTCCATGAGTCATTTTCAACTCTCAGCATGCCAAGTCCATAGGGCAGGAGAGGTGCTAGTGGGACATTTGTTGGCCCATATGGGCTAACTAACATCTCTGTACAATGCCTCTGTGCATGACTGCATGGAATACAGAGCAGTATCAGCCCCCACCTCCTCATCGCAATTCAGATGCCCCTGATATTATAATAAAATGATCCCTGGCATCTAGTAGTTCTCCCAGTCACATTCAGATAACCCCAATTAGTAAAATGATCCCAGGCACCTAGAATTTCCCCAATCACCATTCAGATGCTTCTGATTAGTATATTAAGAGGATCCCTGGCATCTAGAGCACCCTGACTGCAAGTGTGAGCCCCCTCCTAATTCCTCCCATTAAGGTCCTTTCACCCCTCTCCATGGTGGCTCATAAATTACCCCAGCTGCCAGTCCCTCCCACTGTGACAGTGACAGGTCCAGCCCCTCAGCTCGTCACCTCAGCCGGCCACTTTCTGAGTGACAGGGAGTGAGCACACACCTACTATAGAAACAGATGTTCTACAATAGGTGCACACTCACTCCCTTTCACTCAGACAGTGATCAGCCAAGGTAATGAGCTAAGATGCTGTACCGATCAGTCACAGGGAAGTGGCTGCAATCTTGGGTAAATGGGGGGCCAATGGGGAAGGGGTGGAGGGACCTGGCTGGATGGCTTTGGGAGGGGGCTCAGATTTGCGACTGGCGGGTGGGGCTACTAGATGTCAGGGACCATGGAGAAATAGACACAAACATAGACAATGATGGCAGAAAAAAAATGGTACATCCAGTCTGCCCCTATTTCCCCTATTAAACCTCAGAACCTACTGTCCATACAGGGCACTAGCCTTTACTATCTACTCCCCTGTTCCCCTCCCTACTACTATCAGCCTGAATAACCATTATACCCTTCACTTTGTCACAGCCATGTTCAAAACCATTTATGATTTTGATGTCTGCCATCTCAGTTGGCAGACTATTCCACATTTCCACCACCATTTCTGGAAAATAAAACTTTCCAATATCCCTCTTGAACCTCCCTCCCATCAGTTTCTACTTGTGCCCCCGTGTCCTTGAACTGTTACTCATGCTACTGTAAGTAGTTCTTCTCTGTTCACTTTGTTTATTCCTTACAAGAACTTGAAGTTCTCTATCATATTATTCCTTTCTTGTCTGGTCTCCAGTGAAGACATGTTCAGTGCCTTGAGCAGATCCTCATACGATCTGTCCCGTCAGCTCTGAATCATCCTGATCACCTTTTGTCCTTATCTTTCGTTAGGTGAGGTCTTCAGAAGTTCAGAACTCTGGACAGTATACCAGGCGCAGCCTCACGTGATCAATAAAGTGGCAGTAAACCTCTTTTCTTCTACTATCAGAACCCTTCTGGCACATCCTAGTATCCTATTTGCCTTACTAGATGCCTCACTGTACTAGCTTGATTGTTTAAGGAGCCACTAATGATGAATACTAGGTCCCTTTCCTCAGCTGTAGTGCTCAGCTCTACCCCTCCTATCCAGTACTCTGTCCTGGGGTTCTTGTCCCCTAAGTGAATCACCTTGCACTTTTTGGCACTGAATTTCAACTGCCAAACCTCTCTAATCTTTACATGTCACTCTGCAGTTTCCAACTTCCCCTGTCACCATTTACCCTCCCATGAGCTTGGTGTCATCTTCAAAGAGACACAAACCCAGATTCATTCTCAAACGTTGTTAATGAGCATATTGAAGAGAGCAAGAGTCAGGATGGATCCCTGTGGCATTCAACTCTTGACTTCCCTCTCTTCTGATCTGACATCATAATCACAACCCTCTGCTGCCTCTTATTCAACTAAAGCCCCCCACCAAAACACTGTTAATATTTTCCTTCAAATCCCTGGACCTCACCTCCTTGCGCGTGACCTAAGCTGCTCTGATTGGTCCCCTATCTCACTGGCCTGCTCCACTGACCCCATGCTAACATATTTCAAAACAAAATTCCTTGAAATATGGGCCTGCCATGCCCCCCCAAAGCAGGACATGAGAAAAGGTACACCATCTCCCCTAGATCATGGCTGAGCTCACAGCTTGCTTGCAAGTGCATAATTTGGCCTGGTCAGAAAAAAAACAACCCATCCCCATGGCTTCCAGAGGTATCATCACCTCCACAACACCTGTACCAGGGCAATATGGCTTGCCAAAGGTGAGTATTTTACATCTACCTTCAGTACCAACATTGGTTACCTGTCTAAATTTTGGAGGGCTGCCACAATCTCTTCTCCCCTTCCACTCAATCTAATTTGCCTGTCCTCAAAATGGGCGACGCCCCTATCTCTAACCCCTCCTTCATC
Organism: Neoceratodus forsteri; assembly: GCA_016271365.2. Lineage (NCBI taxonomy): Eukaryota > Metazoa > Chordata > Ceratodontiformes > Ceratodontidae > Neoceratodus > Neoceratodus forsteri. The sequence goes on from CM028129.1 coordinate 693,560,973, forward strand.
ACCACAGAGGTGTAATTCCTTTTTATCACCTGCACCTTCTCTCTCTTCTCCTTCCTTACCTCCCTCTCACTCCTGCCAGGCTGCCTGATTGTCATCTCCTTCCTTCCCCCACTGTTTTTTTTTTCCTCTCTCCAGTAACTCCGTCCTCCATCACAGACACCCTTCCCACCCTTAATCCTTCCAAGAGTAGGAGCCCAGATGGGTTGGATAGCAAGCTCCTTCATCTGTCTACTTCTGTAATCTCCTCCCCACTGGCTGACCTCCCTAACCTCTCTGCTGTTCCTCCATCCTTGCTAACTGGAAGACTGCCACTCTTACTCCTCTTCCAAAAGGTGGTGACCCATCTGGTACTAAAAGCTACTGACCAATTTCTCTCCTCCCTCCAAAATACAGAAATAAATGATCTTGTCACAACTCTCTCCCTTTCTGGACTCTTCTTCCTTCTTCACCCAGTACAAGCCTGGCTTCCGCAAAAATCACTCCACCACCATCTCCCTGCTCAGGTTCACAAAATCCATCCACAATGATATGGATCACAGCCTATTCACCTCTGCTATCTTCACCAATCTAGCCAAAGCATTCAACCCTGTCTACCACCACAATTATTAGCCAAACTCCAGGCTGCAGGCCTCTCTGGCTCAGCCATTGGCTGTTCCACTCCTACCGCATGGGTAGGTCCCAAGCAGTCAAAACGGGTGACCCCCTCTCTCCCCCCTGCCTGTATCCACTTGGTTCCCACAAGGGTTTGTGTTAGGCCCTCTAATTTTCTCTATTTTCCTAACACTCTCCTCTGTATGCTTGTCTGCATCCATTCACATATACACAGATGGCACAGTCCTCTTCATAGCAGGCCCACATACTTCAGCTGGACTTTGATCAAATCAGCTTTTCCTCAATGCCAAGAAGACTGCCTCCATGTCCTTTGGCACAAGGCACCGATTCTCCAGGCTCCACCCCCCATTCCTACTATCCATACCCTGGATGGCTCCCCCGCGGAGGATGTTACCACCTTTAGTTATCTTGGTATCTGGCTAGACCAGCACCTAAACTTTTCTGAACAAGTGGATGCTATAGTCAAAACGCTGCACCTCAATTTGGTGCCTTTACAGGAAATGGAAATTACATTACCTACCGTAATTCTGATCTTTCTGTGCATCTTAACCATTCATCACCTTTGGGTACTTGGTCGCGGCCCGATCAGAGACCTTTTTTTTTTTTTTTGGATGGGTGCGTCTATGCACCTTCAGCGCCGCCCTCGAGCCAACACACTGCATGGCGCTCGCAGGTTGGTCATTAGGTGTTGTCGACTCTGCCCTCCTGCCAGTTCTGAGTCGCCGTAGAGGTCAGAAAAAGGGTTGGGAGAGCGGGACAAGGAAGTCCAAGGGACAGACAAAGGAAAAGATAAATAAACTAAAAGGAGAAATAAACGACTGAGAGGACAAACAAGTTTGAAGACTAAGGGGGATTGGGTCGGGGCCCCAATCTCTGGAAGCAGAAAAAGGGGGAGGGAGGGTTAAGGATTTTTAAAGTAAAGAAAAAAGTGTGGGGGGACAGGAGAAACATACCCTGTAACCTTGACCTGTCTCCAGTTTGTATAGGAACTGCGAAGGAGTAGCCAAGAGGCTAACTGCCAGAACTGAAGGCACAGAATCACTGGTAAAAACTCCCACAAAGCAGAATCAGCTATTCTGGAAGAAAGGACAGGATATCGGGATATCTCTCCCCCTCTCAAAAGGAGATTTTGGTGTAAGAAACCTTGTTCCTTAAATTAATTGCGGTTATGTCCACAGGACAAGGAAATCAAAGGATTGACGGGGAGAAGGAAAGAAAGGGCAACTGCCACCACCCCAGGGTGGAGCCAAACTTACTGAAGGTGCCCCAATCCTGACCACTCTGCCCCAAAAAAACTCATCCCCTATGTGCCCCAGTTTACCTGCTCCTGCCTAACAGAAGGAGGGGCAAGAGGAAACACAGAGAGGAGGGACCCAGAGACTGAGGCCCCAGGGAGATGGAGGGTGGGATTGCGATGAATGGTGAAGATGCACAGAAGATCAGAATTTAGGTAAGTCGTAATTTCCTATCTTATCTGTCAATCTTCACCTGCTAATGATCTTCAAACCCCCAACCCAGGGGCTTATAGCAGTGAGGCTGGTCTCTTAGTTCTCGATGGTGGCACACTCACAGGGAGAACCTTCACAGGTCTGGGAGGCTCGAGAGTGGGAGGAGTGAGACGAGGGACCCCCAGAGGGGGTAGGAAGTTGCCCTGACAGATGCTGCCTCACTCTATCGGAGAAGAGATAGAGGTTCTCTGGTGAGCGGAGTTAATCACCCTACTCTGGGCCAAGGGTGACAACCGGGAAAGACGCAGCCATGCTGTCCGCCTAGTGCAGATCGCTCTCCTTACGACCCTGGTAGCTACCTCACTGGCTTCATACGATGACCTTGCTTGGTGCCTTGCTAGCTCCAGGCCACATGCAGAGAGTGCAATGGCTTGTCTGGTTTGCTCCGTGTCAGGCATGGAGGCTAAGGGCTGACCCAGCCTGGACCACAGGAACCTGTCATAGGTTGCAAAGTGGGCCTGATGTGCTGCAATAGAGACCAGTAAACATACCGATTAGAACGTCCTCCTCCCCCAAAGGTCAAAATCCGAGGAATCTTGATCTGGGGGCCGGTCACAGTGAGGGTCGCGAAGCCCATCAAGAGCGTCCAGTTGCGTCAATCCTGACTGAGGATGAGGCATGGAACCTGGAGACTCCGGTGGGGAAGGGGGGGGTGATACCACTGACAGACATCCCTAGGGGCAGGAACTCCAGAAAAGGGCCTCTGTCAGGAACGCAACGACATCTCTCGAAAGGGAGCAGACCAAGGGGGCCACCACGAGGGTGTCTTCACTGAAATCGCCTAGAAAGGCATGCGCCGAGTGCTCTGGATTGTGTTGAGTGGGAGGGATGATGTGTAGGTCCTCTAACATCCTCACGAAGAATCACTGATATTCAGCAAGATCAGCAGCTGGAGAGATGCGGACAGATGGCTCCTCTCCCTCAGAAGAGGGGGATGAAGAGTCAGAAGACCTCAAAGATTCAGAAGCTGGCTGCTCAGTGGAAGGTTGAAAAACCTGCCTGTCCATAACCCTAATGTAAGAGGGGAAACTGAATAGCCTGAGCTCTGAACTGCTCCCAGGAGAGACACCCGCTAGGACCAAGAATGCCTGGGAGAGCAGGAGAATGTGGCAGAGGAATGGGGGCAGAGCCAACAACGGGAATCGGCTGACCTACGCCTGGGCTAGGGAGTGCACTAGGAGCACTGGGGAAGGAAGGAAGGAGCTCCGGAAAACTCCACAGCCAACAGCTGATCAACTAAACTGGAACTGCCTAGGCTGCGCCTGAAGCATCCCCTGTGGGGCGAGCCGGGGCCGTGTAGGTCCAGAAGGCGGTCCCCTACCTCCACAGGCGAGGCCCTCAAGAAACCGAAAGGAAGGGCGGAGATCCATGCCTCGGCTTCTCCCAGAGCCCGGGTGGGTTCCAGAAAAAGGCCGCTGCACAAACCCCATGCCCCTCAACCCCTCGGAATCAGAGAGTGCCCTTCACCTCGAAAGAGCCAGCCTAGGCAGCTGGTAGCCCTGGTCAGCCCTGAAGGGGCTATCCAGGAAGCAGCACCCTCCCCTCCCGTGGGTGCTCTGATCGGCCCCAAAGTTGGGTGATCCAGACACACCACCTGAGGGGGTACCACCACTGAGGGGTCAGAGAACCCTCCGAGGCCAGGTTGCAGGGCAATGGTGGCCTGCACCACTGCCTGCTGGTCAGAACCCCTGGCCCCGGCAGTCACTGTCTGCTCCTCAGAGGGGGGCTAACTCCAGCCTGTCGAGGACAATACCAGGGTGTCCACGCGAGCAGCCAACTCCAGGAAGCCAGACTGCCTGTCTGACTCAGAGTCCGACTCCTCCTCCGAAGAGGTGGAGACCAAAGTCCTGTGCCAAACAGTGCGTGGATGCCCGCTGCCATCCCCACTGAGCAGGGCACCAGAACCAGACACTGCGCCAGAGTTGGTGCTGGCGCCCCCCTCCACACTGCGAGCGGTTGCCAGTAAGGACATGAAGCCAACAAGGGTATCAGCCTCGGAGCGGAGCTTGTCTGGCGCTGTCCTGACCCACGGTGCATAGCGGCGTCGAGACCAGCAATGGTGCCAGCGATGGCTCGATCGGCTCTCGGCGACACAAATGGGCCAAAAGAGAGCAGAGACAGCACCGATGGCCCGACCCGACAGCGCTCTTGGCACCGCCAAATGGTGCCAAGCTTGAAACCCACTGCACGTGCCCATGCTCGGAGCCGCGAATAGCTACAGAAAGTACAGTTACGTAAGAACTTACCGTAACAGTAGATCTTCGAGAACAGCTCTCGCAGCAGGCTACACCATTAGGACTGAAGCCGGCAGGCGTCAGGACCCCACGGAAATCTTCTAGCTAGTAGTCTTCAGCGGGGACCGCCTCCGACGTCGGTCCCGCCCCCAACATCAGGCGTAGTACATAAGGAGGCGGTCCCTAGAATCCCAGATTCTCCAGCGGGAGACTCCTGGCAGCTGGATGACATCAGAAAGGGAGACGAGGACCCGCCATCAGATGGCCAAGACTAAAACGATCTTGCTCAGCGTAGGCTGGAACTTACCTCCTCCAAGGGGGAATGGTGGGCGGGAAGGTACCTGCTGAAAAGCTGTTCTCGAAGATCTACTGTTATGGTAAGTTCTTACGTAACTGTACTATCTTCTTTGAGGTACAGCTCTTGCAGCAGGTTACACCATTAGGACTGATTCCCAAGCAATGGCGCCTTGAAAAGCCATCGGGAGGAGGCAATACTGATACACCAACATGTCCTGAGCCTAGGACAGGAGGCCCTGCAGGACAGCAAGTCCGAAACCCGCTCTTCGCCGTGAGGCGATATCCAGGCTGTAGTGCCTGACAAAAGTGTGCACTGAGCTCCAGGTGGCTGCAACACATATGGTTGATGTGGATACGTTTTTCAGTGCTGCGAAAGAGGTAGCCACTCCCCTTGTCGAATGGCCCTTAACCACCCTGGTAAGGGTTTCTGTCTATTGTTGTAGCAAGGAAATGCACTGGATTAGCCATCGAGAAGGGTCTGTTTGAGACTGGATCTCCCAACATCCTCGCAGCAAAGAGACAAACAGCTGTTCCGTTTTGCGGTGCTGTTTGGTCCTGGTCAATAATATCGAAGGCACCGGTGAACATCCAGGGTGTGAAGCAGTGCTTCTCCTCGATGCGTGCTAAGGAATGCGCTGGTAAATCAATGTCCTGGTTAAGCGTGAGGGCTGAGACCACCTTAGGCTGGAACTTGGGATTCGTCCTCAGGGACACCCTGTCCTGGTGAAAAAATTAAATAAGGCTCCTTACACATTAGGCGTGTAGTTTGGAGATTCTTCTGTAAGTAACAGCAACCAAAATAAGCGTTTTCCACGACAAAGCGCGGCTGTAATCTGCGGCAAGTTCAAAGGTGGCAGCGTAAGCTGCTCAGGATGAAGGTAGGTCCCAAGGAGGACAGGATCCCTAATGGGTGGCCTAGGCAGAGTACCCCTCTTAAGAAGGCCTGGGACGTATCCAACTGTGCTACCGTGCGTTGGCCTAGTGGGGTGTGGTAGGCTGAGATTGCACAAAGGTGCACCTTGATCGAGGAGTAAGCCAACCCCGATTGAAAAAGGGAGAGCAGGTATTCCAGAACTAATTTCTCTGGACAGTCTAAAGGGGAGAAGCCGCGTGCTTGAGACCACAGGCAAAACCTCGCCATTTCATGGCGTATGTAAGCGATGTTGCCGGTTTCTGGCTGACGAAAGTACTTCCGCCACCTCTTGCGGACCCGTGATGCAAAATGGCTATGTCTCTGAGGCCAGCGTGCAGGATTCAGTGAATGCAAGTCCGGGTGGACTAGTGAACCCTCCTCCTCAGACAGTAGATGGGAGCTGATTGGCAAAGGAAGCGGAGGTTCGGGACAGGTGACTCAGAAGCGGAAACCAAATCTGTCTGGGCCAAAAAGGCGCTATCAAAATCAGCGTCGCGTGCTCCCTCCGAAGTTTAGGAAGGACTCTCTGGATCAAAGGGAAGGGAGGAAAGGCATAGAGGAATCTGCCCGCCCAGAAGAGGGACAACGTATCTCGCCAGAAAACACCAGGCCCTGGATCTAGCGAGCAAAAATTGGGCAGTTTTGCGTTGGATGGGGACGCGAACAAATCCAATTCTGGAGTGCCCCATTTGTGAAACAGATCCTCTGCCACCTACTGTAGAAGTTCCCACTCGTGGACCCTGGCCTGGGAACGACTCAGGCTGTCTCTCTGACGGTGTTCTCCACTCCAAGAGCGTGAACTGCAATGAGGTTTGCGCCGTGTCAGTACCACTTCCACACCCTCATGGCCTCCCTGCAGAGGGTAGGAGTGTGTGCCTCCTTGTTTGTTGAGGTAATACATCACCGCTGTATTGTCTGTTTGTAACAGAAGAGTACTCGGTTGGAATGTCCGACTAGAAGGCTTGCAGGGCATAAAGGACCGCTCTCATCTCTAATATGTTGATATGGAGATGAGCCTCCTGAAATGAGTCCATGTTCCCTGAGACTTCACCCGTTCAAGTGTGCTCCCCACCCCAGCCCTGGCGTCTGTGGAGAGTGTTATCACGGGGACGGCGCTGAGAACGGAACCCCACAGAGGGGTTCCTGGATCGCCGCCATTGCCAGTCCCGAACCACAGCCGTGATTCTGACTGGCTGCTGCAGATGGTCTTGCCTTTGGTCCATTGCACTCTGAGCATCCACTGAGTTACCCGCATGTGGAGCCTTGCCATCAGGACTGTTGGAATGCCGCAGCCATGTGTCGAGCAAAGCGAAGGACCAATCTGGCTGGGACGGTCTTCTTCGCTGATAGGTCCTTTATGAGGGACCAGATGCGTTCCGCCCTGTCTTCGGGAAGAAAAGCTTTCCCTTGGGTGGTGTCCAGAACTGCCCCTATGAATTGCAGTTTCTGGGACGGTACCAGGAGAGACTTCTCATAGTTGATTAGGATGCCCAGAGACTGAAAAAGGATCTGTGTGTGCTGGATAGCTATCAACAGCGCCTCTTTGGAGGAGGCCATGAGAAGCCAATCATCGAGGTACGGGAACACATAGTGGCCCTGTCTCCTCAGAGACGCTGCCACGACTGCCATGCACTTGGTAAAGACAGGGGCTGATGACAGCCCGAAGAAGGCCGAACTGATAGTGGTGGCCAAGAACTCGAGCGCAGGAACCTCCTGTGCGCCTTGAGCGATGGGGATGTGCAGGTAGCGTCCTGCATGTCCAGGGGCGCCAGGAATGCATCCTTCTTCAGCATGGGGATTAGGCCGGAAGGGTCACCATGCAAGCGTTTGTAGGTGACCGACATATTGAGGTCGCTTAGGTCAAGATTGACGGAGGTCCCTGTTTTCTTTGGAACCAGGAAGAAGTGGAATAATATCCTGCTCCTCCCTGGTTCACTGGGACGTGCTCCAAAGCTTCTTTCTGCAGCAGCGTGAGCACTTCTTGCCTGATGAGCAGGGCGTGCTGACCCGAATAATGGGAGAGCAAAGGAGGCCTTGTGGGTGGCCTGTCTGAGAATTCTATAAAGTGGCCTTTTTTGACCAATTGTAGCACCCACCTGTCGGTGGTGATCGACTGCCACCCTGGCAGTTGGTCTGTGATGCAACCCCCGACCTTTATTTCCCGTTGATCCTGAGGGGCGGGAGCCGGGAAGGAGTCATGCTGTGGCGGCGGAGGGTCCTGCAGGTTGGGCCGACTTGGTAGGACGTTGGCCTCTACCTGAGAATGACTTGCTCTGGGCTTTCCGGGGAGAGCCCCTCTGTTGCAGGCCGGAACGAGGCTGTTGTCTCTGAGTCCGGCTGCGAAAGCAACTCTGGGTCCTACGACAGGAACTGAGTCTAGATCTGTACATGGCCTGGACAGATCTAACGGCCTTCCCAGCTTCCTGCAGTTTGGTGATGACCTTCTCAGACACCTCACCAAACAAGACTTCACCGTGAAAGGGGGAGTCCAGAATGTTCTTCTGGACGTCCGGGGTAAATCCGGAGACACGGAGGCATGAATGTCTCCGAAGGCATACGCCTGAGGCTGCCGCTCTGGCCGAGGAGTCTGCGGAATCGTACGCGGCTCGGTGCACCTGGGTCCCCACGTCTGAACCCGTGCGGAGGAGCTGGAGAAGTTCCTCCTTTTGCCCACCATCTGGCAATTTTTCTACCAGGTCTTGTCCTTGTTCCCACAGAGCATTCTGAAATTGAACCATGTGGGTAAGGTAGTTCAGGGACCCGACAGTGCAGGTCGCAGCTGCGTAAGTGCACCTACCCATCGCATCCAGTTGCTTGGACTCCAGGTCCGGTGGCTGTGTGCTCAGATGTTGCAATCTCTGGGACCGGTCATGAGAGGCTGTGATGATCAGGGAGTCGGCCAGAGGATGATTAGCCAAGTACTGGTCCTCCCTTGGGGCCTTGTACAGGCGGTCAGCCTTCTTCAGCATCGCCGGGAGCGAATGTGGGCGTTTCCATGTTGCCTTGGTGACATCCACAAAGGTGTCCACCAAGGGTGGTACCACCACAGGCTTAGGATCTTTCTGCCGAAGATAACGAGCTAGGCGTAGCCTTCCGGGGTCGAGTTCTTCTGCGTCCCACCCCATGTTCTCTTGGATACGTCTCATGATCTCAGAGAATGAGGGGTCATCCGGAGGAGACCTAGGAAGTTCACGTGGGTCCGGAGGGGGGACGCTGATGGGAGAAGGAGATCTGGAGCCATCCGAGATGTCGATCTTGAGTCCTCCGTAGACGGTGAGTAGCAGCATCTTCTGGATCTCTTGCGGCTGGGTGAACCAGAAGAGGATCTGGACGGAGGCCTTCTCTTGTCTGGAGGTCTGCCCCTAGAAGGTCCGGCTGGCTCCTGGGGGGAAGGTACTCGGCCTGCTGCCCCATTGGGTGAAGGAGGGGGCGCTGGGGCCGGTGGTGCCGCAGGTGCGGGAGGAGGGTGCGTGATGACCACATCCTTTTTGATGGTGTCCCACCAGAAAGTGAATAACTCCTTCAATTCCGAGATGTTAAGGCTCGACGACGGGCCAGGCGCCAGTGGCCTGTCGTCGGGTCCCGGCGTCGGCTCCCCTGCGGTCTCCGGTTCTGGGGAGGGCTCCCGTGGGAGCTCGACAGGTCCGGGGTTGCCCGCCTGGTCCTCGGGCTGAGTGGATTCCTCCTCCATCAACGCCTCCTGGCCAACGTTGGCAGACGGCAGTGGGGTTCTTCTAGCTGCTGTGTCGGGCATCGGTCCCCCAGCCGGCGTCCGGGTAGGAGAGTGCCTGACCGGCGACGGGTGTCGGACTGTCGTCGGTTCCCGGGATCTATGGTGTTTGGCCGACGTCGGGGGAGCCGACGTCGGGTCCGACGTCCCCTTCAGGGAGGTCAGCTCCTTAGTCTTCCGCTGAGGGGGAGGCGGCAGGGAGACTGACCGGACGTCGGGGGCCGAGTGACGCTTTTGGTGATCCCCTGACTTAGACAAGGCCTTGGAGGAAGAAGAAGGCCTACAGGTCTTGGCAGGTTGCACGGAGGAAGAACCGCTGGCAGACTTGACCACGACCAGGGGAGGCTGAGAGCGGGCCCTAGTCGGAGAGCGGTCGGACCTGGAGCTGGAGCTGCGGGAGTCTGAGGCCCTAGAAGGGGATCTAGGTCTCACCTTCTCCCTGTGCTTCTCATGGTGCCTGTGGGATTTTTCTGAAGATTCCCCCTTGGAGGAAAGTTCCATGGCCTTGAGCTTCTCTTCTAAAAGGTAAGCCTGGAGAGCCTTCTGTCGGCGGATCCGGGTCCGGCTGTTGAAGCCCTGACAAAAGGAACAAGCCTGGGTGTCGTGGTCTGGGCCCAGGCACCGGACGGAGGCCGAATGTGGGTCTTTGAATGGACTCTGTTTCCCACAAGTGCACTTGGATGAATGGCCCTCCACAGAGGTTGGGGAGGACATCAGAAAGAGGAATAAATCTGGAGGAAGAGATTCTTGAAGAAATTCTCGGTGAAGAAATGGTTGAATGAATTTCCTCATCGTCGCGCGCTAGATACTGACCGAAGGGTCGAGATATGCAAGTCGACGGTGGGAAAGAATTGGGGATTCTGGCAGGATCGCCTCCTTATGTACTATGCCTGACGTCAAGGGACCGATCGTCGGGAGGTGGTCCCCGCTGAAGACTGCTAGCTAGAAGATTTCCGTGGGGTCCTGACACCTGCCGGCTTCAGTCCTAATGGTGTAACCTGCTGCAAGAGCTGTACCTCGAAGAAGAAGATCTGGACAAGGTGCCGTGCTCGACCATGGTGCCACGAATGGCGCTGGGGCGAGAAACAGTCAGGGACGGTGCTGTAGAACCTCCCACGGCACCGACAGCACCATCAGCGCCGCAAACTGCGCCGAGCGATGGACTGGTGCCGACGATGCCATTAGGGCCCACGGCGCCGCGAATGGCACCGAGGCCCAAGACGGCGCCAACCCAGGACTTCAGAGACATGGGTACGAGACCAGGGGAGCCTTCGCCCCCGAAGGGGCAATTGCCAAGGCGGTGCATCCTGCCTGTCTCCCGGGGACTCCAGCACCGTGGAAGGGGGCTCTGCCACAACTAGGCTACAAGAGGAAAAGGCCTCCTCCTCCTCCTCAGTCTGTATAGAACCGGAAGGGGACCTGGAGGAAAAGCAGAGAGAATGCGGCTTGGCCTGACCAGTGCACGCCCAATCCCCGGAAGCTGGTGGAGCTCGCCCCATTTTCCACGCACATTGCTCAATGACCCTGCGGTCCATGGAGAAACAGGCGCCACACGAATCCATGTTGTGAAGCGGGCCAAAACACGCAAGGCAATGGTCATGCTGGTTGGTGATGGAGTACTTACAGCTGCAAGGGCACCGTCGAATGGGGGGCCATCCCGTCTTGGAAGTCTTCTTGCCCTCCGACCTAGACACGACCTACGAGAAAGAAACACCAAACAAGACCCGACGTCACAAAATAAAATAAATAAGGAACAGTATTACCGGGCGACGTCAAGTAGGCTAACAGAACCGGCAGGAAAATGGGAGCCGACGGACTTCGGCACGGAGTCGAATAATTTGGAGAAATTTAAACTGCGCAAGATTTGAGGCAAGCCTCTCAGAATTTTCTTCAGCAAGTGTCCCACGAGGTGACAGCGACAGCGGGAGACAAAGAACTGGTGGGAGGGCGGAGTCGACAAAACCTAACGGCCAACTCCCGAGTGCCACGCAGCGTGCTGTGGGCTCTGAGAGCGGTGCAGATGAAACGTACGATATCACCCATCCAAAAAAAAAAGTTCTATGGGCCATCGACCGGCCAAGTACCCAAAAGTGATGAATGGTGAAGACTGAAACAGATAAGATCATACCCTGTAACCTTAACCTGTCTCCAGTTTGTATAAGAAATGTGAAGGAGTAGCCAAGAGGCTAACTGCCAGAATTCAAGTCACAGAATTACTGGCAATAACTCCCAAAGCAGAATCGGCTATTCTGGAAGAAAAGACAGGATACAGGGCTATCTCCCCCCTCTCAAAATGAGATGTTGGTGCAAGAAATCTAGTTTCTTAAATTAACTGAGGTTATGTTCAAAGGACAAGGAAATCAAAGGATTGACGGGGAGAAGGGAAGAAGGAAAGAAAGGAGGGCAACTGCCAACCCCACCCCACAGGGATGAAGCCGAAGCACTGAAGGAGGAGTGCCCCCCATCCTGACCACTCTACCCCTAAGAAAACTATCGCCCCATATGCCTCAGTTTACCCCGCTCCTGACTAACAGAAAGGAGGGGGGGAACAGAGAGGGACCCAGAGACTGAAGCCCCAGGGGGATGGACAGTGGGGCTGTGATGAATGGTTAAGATACACAGAAAAGAAAAAATTACTCACCTTAGTAATTGCTTTTCTTCTCATGGAGTCTTGCTATATTATAACAATAGCAGTCAGCCACTGCAGCTGAACTGCCCCGGAGAGGAAGGAGTTAACTCCAGAAGATCTGGAGTTCTACAGCGCGAGGGCTCTGTGCCCAAAGCTCTATCTGGCAGTTTCAAATGAAACTGGCAGATCTTACGAAGCCAACATCAAAGGACGGAAAAAGTCTGTGTGGAAAACTACACTAGCCTATGGCTACCTACTAGTAGTAATAACAAAATATAAACAACAAAGAAACACCCAGAACCATAATAACAAAGATTGATGGTATTATGGTTCGCTTTACCCCCTTGACAAGCACATATGAACCCCCTTCCCCCAAGACTCAAGTCCAAGAAGGGGCAATAAAAATAACCTAAATGAACAATCTAGATCCCTAACCCAAAGGAAAACAGGTTAGGGAAAACTAAATGGCATGACACAGTGCTTGCACCAATTTGCCACCTCTACCCAAGTAGGAGTTCTGAGAGGGGCAGGAGGGAGGGAGGATATACAGCAAGACTCATGAGAAGAAAGCAATTACTAAGGTGAGTAATTTTTCTTCAAACACCATGAAGTCTTGCTATATTATAACAATAGCAGATTACACAGCAGTACCTCCATGGAGGAGGGTCAGAACCTACTTAGGAAATAGGCTCTGAAGCACAGCTGTGCCAAACTGAAGCATCTCTCCTGGACTGACATCCAGGGAATAATGCTTGGTAAAGGTGTGAACTGTCTTCCAGGTAGCAGCTTGACAAATCTCCAGAATAGGAATGTCTCTAGCAGCCGCTCAGAGACGAGCTTACCCCTGGTGGAGTGGCCTCAACTCTGAGGGGGGTACTCTACCCAGTTTCTGATAACAAAATTGATACAAGAGACAATCCACCTTGCAATTGTTCTCTTAGTGGCAGGTTTCCTTGCCAACCTCGCCATAGGTAAGAAACAGTTGAGGGATTCGAACCTATGACCTCTGGTGCGCCTAGATAGTAACTTAATGCCCTTTGACATCCAAGCTGTGCAGTCTCCTCTCACCTGAGGAAGAATGCTCAGTGAAAATACTGGGAGGAGATAGATTGATTCAGGTGGAAATCAGAAACCACCTTAGGCAAAACTTTCTATTAGTCCTAAGGACTACCTTATCTCTGTGGAAAGAGATAAAATCTTCTTCCACTGACAGGGCCTGTAACTCACTTATGCGCCTGGCAGAGGTGATAGCTACTAGAAAACGGTTTTCCAAGTTAAATACTTGAGTTCTGCTGAAGACAGAGGCTCAAAGGGGGTTGCATTAACTAAGCAATGCAAATATTCAGGTCCCAGGCGGAGCTGGTTCCTAAGGGAGGGTTAGTGAAGTAACCCTTTAAAAACTTGGAGAACACAGGGTGAGAAGAAAGGGAGGCAGGCTTCCCTGCTGACACAAAAGCAGAGACAGCTGCCAGATGAACCTTCAGGGTAGCTGGTCTAAGGCCTAAGGAATTCAGATGGACCAAATAGTCCAAAAGAATGGGAAGATCAGCAGATTCTGGGATAATCTGCCTCTCAGAGCACCAGATGGAAAACCTCTTCCACTTAGAATTATAAGTGGTTCTAGTGGAAGGCTTCCTTGAAGCCTTTAAAATATCCATAACACCTTGAGAAAGGTGTAAATCAGCAATTCTAGCTCCTCAAGAGCCAAGCCTTGAGGTGGAGGGACTTGAGGTCCGGATACCACACTCTCCCTGCACAGGCCAGTAAGTCGTGAACTCTGGGCAGGCTCAGGGCAGGGTGGACTGCCAGGGACAGGAGCAGAGGGTACCAGGGCTGTCTGGCCCAATCTGGGCAATCAGAATCACTCTGCAAGGTTGAGATCAGATTTTCACTAGTACCCTGAAAAGGAGAGGAAAGGGGAGGCATACAGGAACTTCCTTTTCCAATCCAACAGAAAGGCATCCAGAGGACTGAGCCCAGTACTGGAGGCCTGCAGCAAAAAGAGGAAGTTGGTGGTTGTCTGGGGCGCGAAAGATCTATCTGAGGAGTGCCCCAACTGGCAAAGACAGACCCCAGTACTTGTGGGATTCAGAGCCCATTCGTGATGGCCCTGAGAAATTCTGCTGAGGGCGTCCGCCAGCACATTGTCCTTCCCTGGGAGATGAACCGCTATCAGGGAGGTGTTCAGGGAATAAGCCAGAGACCACAACTTCATTGCTTCGGTGCACAAGAATGAAGACCGAGTGCCCCCTTGCTTGTTGATGTACCACATTGTGGTGGTATTGTCTGTCCTGACTTGAACCACTTTGTTCTGGACAGAATCTGAAAAGACCCGAAGAGCTAAAAAGACAGCTCTGAGTTCCAGAAGATTGATGTGAGCAGAGATTCCTGAGGAGACCACACTCCCTGAGTGGTAAGGTCGCCTAGGTGAGCCCCCACCCTAACAGGGAGGCATCCGTGGTGAGGGTGAGGGAGGGAGAAATGAAATGAAGGGAACCCCTTGTTTCAGATTGCTTTGATCCTGCCACCAGTGTAAGGCCAGGATCAGGGTTTGAGTAACTGGGACCAATTTGGTAAGGGGTCCTTCCTCTGAGACAATAGGCCCTCAAATGGAACTGAATGTCCTCATCTGAATCTTGCTCCCTGCACAACAGCTGGGAAGCAGCCATGTGCCCGAGGAGTTGCAGAAAATGCCTTGCTGGTCGAGAGACCAGGAGGGTAAAGGAGGATGCCAGGGCGATGAGTCTGTCCACCCTTTCCGAGGGAAGAAAGGCCCTGGCTAACCTTGTGTTCAATTCTGCGCCTATGAAAGTTAGGGCCTGAACTGGTTCCAGAACTGACTTTGGTAAGTTTAGCAGGAATCCCAGAGAAGTGAGAAGCTGCTGGGTGACTTGCAAGTGGATTTTACCTGACCTGGAGACTGACCCACAATGAGCCAGTCGCCAGGTAGGGAAACACAGCAACCCCTTGTTTTCTTAAATGAGCCACTACAGCTAGACATTTTGTGAATACCCTTAGCGCAGAGGTAAGGTCAAGGGCATTGCCCTGAACTGGTAGTGGCCTGAGGGCATTCGAACCTGAGGTACTTTTGGTGGGAAGGCCTGATCAGAACATGAAAATAGGCATCCTTGAGGTCCAGGGAAGCTAGCCAGTCCCCTGGCCTTAGGGAAGGCAATATCATTGCCAGAGTTAACATTTTGAACTTTGGTTTCAATAGATGCTTGTTCAAGTATCTTAAATCCAGAATGGCCCGCCATTCTCCTGTCTTTTTGGGGTAAGAAAGTATCTTGAATAAAGCCCTTGCCCTGATGGCAAGGAGGAACCCTTCCACTGCTTTGCAGACCAGAAGAGAAGAACCTCTGCTTCAAGCAAGGGCTTCTGAAGGATTTGCAGGTGGGAAATGCCTGGCTCTCATCTTTGGAAAATATCTGAAGCTGAGAACCAGACCCTGGCCTATTACCTCCAGAACCCATCTGTCCGGTTAGGGACAGCCAGCTCTGGCTGAAATAGGCCAACCTGCCCCCACTGGTACAGGAGAATCGGCCCTGGGCACCCCATCAGGGTGCCTGCTTAGCAGCAGCCTTAGGCTGAGGGGAGGGAGACGGTCTGCTTGCGCCACGTCTACCCCTGCCTCTGAAGAAACCCCTCTGCGAGACAGCAGAGGAGGCTTGAAATTGGTAAAAAGGCCTGGAAAAGGGTCTGCCCCTACCTCTGGGAGCATGCCTTTGTATTCATCCATCTTTTTCATATAATTTTCTGTTTGCTCCCCAAACAGAGAATTTCCCACTACAGGAAAATCCATAGCCTTTGACTGAGTATCTTGGGACAGATTAGTGCATCTGAGCCATGCCAACCTACGGAAAGCTACAGAAGTGGCCATGACCCTGGAGGAAACATCATTAACATCAACAGCAGTATGAAATTGAACTTTAGAGGCTTCAATGCCATCAGCAGCCACCTGTTCCAACTCACTAGCCAGCTGGCCATGGGCCTGTGGCTAACTGCAATACTGTGTCCCACCTAGATTTCTGATATCTAGCCACATAAGCCATATAATTTGCCTGCCTGAGTCCCAAAGAAGCTGCCATATACTGTTTCTTCACCATGGCATCAATCTTCCTAGAATCCTTGTCAGGAGGATGTGAGGCCAGAGGAATATTAGCCTGTCACAGGCTGCAGCTTGTACCACACCTACATGACTACACTGCTCAATAAGGAAGTCTGTATCCGAGCCTGACAAAGTATACCTTCTGTCCATTTTTTATCTACAGGAGGACAGAATGAGGATTTTTAAAATCTTTGTTGTTTGCTTCCTAAATGACTTATGCAAAGGAATAGACAACCTCCTAGACTCTGGAATATCCATCATTTCCACATAATCAGGCTCCTCTTGCTCATCCACAGCCTCCTCTAAAAAGGAAGCTGGAGGGTTTCTGCAACCTTTTGTAAAAAATAAAGAAAGAAGGGACTCAGACAGAATAGGGGAGATTCTAAAGGTCTGTCTGGAGAAATGCCGGTTCAATGGGCACGTCCAGACCCTCCCAGCCACACATATATTGATCAAATTCCTCCTCCCTCCTGTGGTTCATAAAATCCTCAACTTCAAAATCCTGAACCACTGGGACTGAACGAACCAACCTTTTACCAACTGTTGGTGGTTCTACAGATCCCTGAGACAGTGACTGGACAATCTGAATGGCTTTAGCTATCTCTGCAGCAGTTGGAGACACAATTCTGGACTCCAAACCTCCTGATTTCTTTGTCTTTTACTTGGGACTGGTTCCTCTGAACCAGTCTTCCTTTGCCGAGGAAGTCTCGCCCTGGTCAGAGGGCACTCCCTCTGGTCCAGTGGGTACTGAACCGGGCTGGCCATCCGGGTCAGCGGACTTTTTGGCCTCTCGTTCCCTGAGCCGGCCCAATCTCTTCTCCAGGGTGGCTGCAGGGAAATTTTTACACACCTGGCAGTCTGACAGGAGGTGGTCAGCCCCCAGACAATAGACACAAGTGGTGTGTGGGTCAGCCTTGGCAAAGGCGTCCCCACAGACATCACAGTGTTGAAACCCAGTGGGCCCGGTTTTTCTTTTGGGTTTCTCAGACATAATGCCAGCCTAACCAAAAACTTGCCCTTTTGATGGCAGTGCCAGGCAAGACACCCTTATCGGTTCCTAACCGTGTCACGGGTATTTGAAAAAACCGTAATAATTTCGGTTTTTTTAGAACCGATAAGAACCGGGAACCGCACTCTAAAACCCACAGTACAGTTTTAAAAGGCAGAAAAAACCAAGCGATCGGTTCAAAACCGAACCGATAATTAATTTTCCACACAGACTTGAATTTTTGTACTTACGGTTACCAGATAGAGCTTTAGAACCGAAATGCGGTAAAAATAATGACTTTTGCCGGTTCAAATGAACCGAAAACTACTCTCTTGAACCGAGAATGAACCGAGCTGAAGGAGCTGATCTCCGGAGCGACTGTTCAGTGAAGCGGTAAGAATCTGACAGTTTCATTTGAAACTGCCAGATAGAGCTTTGGGCACAGCGCCCTCGCGCTGTAGAACTCCAGATCTTCTGGAGTTAACTCCTTCCTCTCCGGGGCAGTTCAGCTGCAGTGGCTGACTGCTATTGTTATAATATAGCAAGACTTCATGGTGTTTGAAATCAGAATTACAGTAGGTACGTAATTTCCATATTTTATTTGTGTCAGTCTTCATCATTCATCACCTTTGGGTGAGTGCCAAGCCTCCCCGAAGGGGGCTTTTTAACCCTAAGGGGCCGAGTCCCTTAGCTCTCAGTGGGTGACATACTAAGAGGGAGAACCTTCACGGGTCTGGAGAGGCCCGAGAGTGGGGCGAGTGAGATGGAGACACCCCGGAGGGGGTAGGAAGTTGCCCAGATAGACACCGTCTCACCCAACAGGAGAAAATACAGATTCTCTGGTAAGCGGAGTTAATTACCCTACGCCGGGCCAAGGATGACAATCAGCGGAGAGGCAGCCATGCTGTCCACCTAGTGCAGATCGCTGACCCTAGTAGCCATCTTTTCAAAGTCAGCTTCTTCAGAGGAGCTGACTTTGATAAGATGGCCATCAGAGTTAAGCTAGCCCTGGCAAAAAGAAACACAGGTGAGGGGGGTACAGGCAAAGTGGGCAAGCATTAAGGATGCAATACCTGAAGCAACATCCCATCGTGTTAGACAGAAAAGGAAGTGCAAAAGAAGAAGGAAACCACTTTGATTCTCAAATACAGTAGCAGAAAAGGTCAGAGCCAAAAGGCTGGCCTTCAGGAAATATAAGGGAACACAGTGGGATGAAGATAAGGTGGCATACCAAACTGCCCTAAGGAAAGCAGGGAAGGCAATAAGGCAGGCAAAGTCCCAAACTGAGGAAACACTAGCACGAACAATAAAAGAAGGTGACAAGACTTTCTATAGATATATTAGTAAAAGGAGAAAGTCCAGAGGGAGTATTGCTAAGTTCAAAGGAGAAAAGGGTGCATGTGAGGAGGAGGACCCTGTAAAAGCATCTATCCTAAATAGATACTTTTGCTCAGTATTTACTGAAGAGAAGGTAGGGCAGGGCCCACAGCTCAGCGCCATGGACACAGGGGGGAGGGAGGTGAGCACTACTCCCTTCACAAAATAAAGGGTCCTACAAGAACTCGCTAAGCTCAGGGTGGACAAGGCAATGGAATCTGATGGCATACATCCCAGGGTACTAAACCAGCTAAGGGTGTAACCAGCAGAGCCATAAGCAGAACTGTTTAGTGAGTCTCTGAGCACAGGAGAGGTCCCAGAAGACTGGAGAAAGGCTCATGTGATCTCGTTCCACAAGAGTGGTAGCAGGGAGGAGGCAGGGAACTACAGACCAGTCAGTCTTACCTCAGTAGTGGGCAAGATTATGGAGGCACTCCTTAAGAAAAGGATAGTGCAACACCTGGAATCCATAGGAGCACAGGATCCAAGACAGCATGGATTTACAAAAGGAAGGTCCTGTCAGACTAATCTCATAGATTTCTTTGACTGGGTAACCAGAGTGGTGGACTAAGGGGGAGCAGTTGATGTCACATACCTTGGCTTCAGCAAAGCTTTCGACACTGTTCCACATAGAAGATTGATAAATAAGCTGGGTAGACTCGGGGTGGGTCAGAAGTTGGTCAACTGGGTGGCAAACTGGTGGACAGGCAGAAAACAGAGTGTGGTGGTAAATGGTATACAGTCAGAAGAGATGCAAGTCACAAGTGGGGTACCTCAGGGATCAGTTCTGGGGCCAGTCCTCTTCAATATCTTCATCAGTGACATTGCAGATGGACTAGAGGGTAAGGCTTGTCTGTTTGCAGCTGACACCAAGATATGAAAATTACGTACCTACCGTAATTCTTGATCTTCTTGGACGAGTCTCCACCACTCATTCACACTATTGGGATCTGCGCCGGAGGCACTAGGACCCATCGGGAGCAAACTTTTTTGCTGGAGGGTCGGCGCCAGAGATGGAGCCTCGAGGAACGGCACCGTGAGCCTCAGCTCGCGCGGTAATGACTATCTCGGCATCGACCCTCCAACCACCTCAGTACCTTTTTTACCAAGGAGGTGCAGCGTAACTAACCTAGAAGGGTAGCCTAACCTAAAAACCGGACATAAGATAGTCCAGGTGACCCGTATAAGAAGGGTCAACAAAGAAGTCTTCACAGCCTAAAGATTTGAGGGAGTGAAGACCAACAACAGAGGTGAGCTCGGGGGACGGACGGTGGGCATGTGAATGGGTGGTGGAGACTTGTCCAAGAAGATCAAGAATTACGGTAGGTACGTAATTTTCATATCTTCCTGGACATAAGTCTCCACCACTCATTCACACTATTGGGAGAGTACTGAGCTAATAATCCCCTGAGATGCCGGCAGGAGAGACCAAGAACTCACGTTTCCAGGACAGAAGTCCATTAAGGATGGCCCTGCCAAAGGAGGAATGTCATCTGGTGTGGATATCCAGTGCATAATGTTTAACAAAAGTATGCACTGAGCTCCAGGTGGCCGCATTGCAAATATCTGCAATGGGCACGTTACGAATTTCCGCTAGGGATGCCGAGACCGCTGTAGTAGAGTGAGCGTAAACCCTACCCTCCAACTTAACCTGCGCCATGGAGTAGCAGTGCCGAAGGCATGACACTAACCATGCTGAGATACAACTGATAGCGACAGGTTGACCCAGTCGGGTCTCGCTGAAGGAAACAAACAGTTGCTGGGCTTTGCGAAAGTCCTTGGTTCTATCTAGATAGAAATGCAAAGCTCTCTTCATATCCAAAGAATGGAGAGATCGTTCTTCTTCATTTTGGAAGTCCGCAAAGTAAGAGGGAAGGACCAAAGGTTGGTTTAGATGAAATTCTGACACAATCTTAGGAAGAAATTTAGGATGTGTCCGAAGCACTACTTTGTCCTTATGGAACACAGTATACGGAGGGTGTGTGACCAGAGCATGCATCTCAGAGACCCTGCGGGCTGAGGTAATGGCCACTAGGAAGGCAGTCTTCCAGGTAAGAAATTTTAGCTCACAGGTAGCCAGAGGTTCGAAAGGTTTACGAGTGAGCATGTCTAGCACAAGATTAATGTCCCAGGCTGCAACTGGATGTCTTGTAGGAGGTCTGGTATGCAGAATTCCTTTAAGAAATCTCTTAACCACAGGTAACTGAGCCAGTGTTAAGGAAGAAACCGGCTCATGATACGCTGAAATGGCACTAAGGTGAACTTTTGACTGTGGAGTACTGCAGACCTGAATTTGAGAGGTCCAGGAGGTACTCCAGAACCTTATCTGGAGGGCAGGAAAAGGGATTCAAAGAGGACTTTGCACACCAGAGCGAAAATCACTTCCACTTGGCTGTGTAAGTTTTCCGAGTGGCTGGCTTCCACGCAGCCAAAAGAATATCTGAAACCCTCCGAGAGACATTGAACCGGTTTAGTTCTACCTCTTCAGGAGCCAAGCGTGAAGGTGAAGCGATCTCAGGTTGGGATGGACCACTGGCCCCTGAGTCAAAAGGTTCATCTGCAGGGGAAGTGGCCTCGGAGGAACTGCCAACATATTGTTGAGTAGTGGAAACCACAGTTGCCGAGGCCAGAAGGGAGCAATAAGTATCATCTTGTCCCCCTGGGACTCGAACTTGAGGAGTACCCTCTGAATTAGAGGAAGAGGTGGAAAGGCGTAAAGAAAGCGTTTTGTCCACCGCAGCCTGAACGCATCCTGACAGAAAATGCCAGGCCCTGGATTTCTGGAGCAGAAGAGAGGCAGTTTTGCATTGAGTGGGGATGCAAAAAGGTCCAGGTCTGGAGTTCCCACTCTCTGAATAGTGACTGAACTATGGTTGAGTCAAGAGACCACTCGTGAGGATCTGTCTCTGTTCTGCTGAGACGGTCTGCCAGTTCGTTCTGTACTCCCGGTAGGTAGACTGCTTGAATTAGAGCCTTGTGCTCCAAGCACCACTCCCACACTCTCATCGCTTCTCTGCATAAGGGGTAAGAATGAGCACCGCCCTGTTTGTTGATGTAAAACATCACTGCTTTGTTGTCCATTTGAAGGAGAATGTTCCTGTAACAGAGAATGTCCTTCAACGACCGGACCACATAAAGGACGGCTCTCATTTCTAGGACATTTATGTGAAGATGGGACTCGACCCGAGTCCACGTACCTTGAGTGTGGAGAGCCTGACAGTGAGCTCCCCACCCCATTAGGGAAGCGTCTGTGGTAATGGCGATCTGATGGTCAAGAGGAGCAAAGGGATACCCTTCCAGGAGATTGCTCTCTTGAGACCACCAGGTGAGTGACCTCTTTAAAGGTTCTGTCACTTTGATGGGATAGGACTGCGGGTGAGTGGTTGGGGACCACTGAGTACTGAGCATCCACTGAGTGATTCTCATGTGCAGACGTGCTAGGGGTACAGTGAACACTGAGGATGCCATGAGGCCGAGCATCCGTTGCATCGAGAGAGCTGGAACGGAGTCGTTTTCCCCAATGAGACGGGCCATTTGAAGGATATCGTTCCTTCTGTCTTCTGGAAGAAAAGCCTTCGCATAGGAGGTGTCCAGGAAAGTCCCTATAAAAAGGAGCCTTTGGGAGGGCTGCAACTGCAATTTCTTGAGGTTCAGCAGAACTCCCATGGATGTAAGGAAGCGAGAGGCTATCTCTACGGTGTCCAGAGTTCCCTGTTTGGAAGGGCTTGCCAGAAGCCAATCGTCCAGGTAAGGGAACACTTGTATACAGACTTTTCTGAGGTGTGCTGCAAGAACTGCACAACACTTTGTAAAAACCCGCAGCGCCGAGGATAGCCCAAAGGGCAGGACTCTGAACTGATAATGTTGTCCCAGAGCCACAAACCTCAGGAAATTGTGATGCCTCGGGTGAATAGAAATGTGCCAGTAAGCATCCTGCATGTCCAGGGAGGCTAGCCAGTCGTGTTGATGAAGCAAAGGTAACAAGGTTCCCAGAGAAATCATTTTGAATTTCTCCTTGGGCAGAAATTTGTTTAGTTTTCTGAGGTCCAAAATGGGGCACATGCCCCCAGTTTTCATTGGAACCAGAAAGTAATGGGAGTAGAACCCCATGTTCTGTTGATGCAGTGGCACTACTTCTACTGCCCTGTTGTTCAGAAGGCCCTGAATCTCGGCGGCGAGAAGGACTGATTGAAGGGTTGACAGCCTGGGCTGTCGTTTGGGAGGACGATCCGGAGGGGTCTCCACAAGATTGAGTGAATACCCCTCGTGAATTATCCGAAGGACCCATTTGTCTGAGGTTATGGACTTCCATTGGTTGTAGAAGTGCATCAGATGACCTCCCACCGGAGAGGAAAAGTCCACCTCATGCAGCTGAGATGGGACTTGGGCCAACAACTCATAAGGTGGCGCTGGGCGCTTTGGGCCCTTGCGCTTCCTGTTGTGCCTTCTTCTGAGGTTGGGCAGGTTGATTTTTATGGAAACCTCCTCTGCCTCTACCTCGAAAGGACTGACGGTTATGAAACTGACGTTTATTGACACCCCCTCGAGAGGGGACAGGAGGAGGTTGAGCCAACTTAATGGCCGACCTAGTCTTTTGTGTAGCTTCTAGGGCTTGTTCTACCTGAGGACCGAAAAGATATGCACCATCAAAGGGCAACGCCATTACCTGCTGCTGCGCATCATTCGTGAAGCCTGAATTGCGCAGCCAGGAATGACGCCGGGTACAAATTCCAGCAGCCGCCGAACGGGAAGCAGTGTCGAAAGCATCCATAGCTGCTTTAACCTGCTGGTTATTAGATTCAAAACCTCAGGTAATGGTTTGAAGAAGCTCTGGCTTTGAATCCGATTCCGGTAGAGCTTCAACCATCTGCTTGATGGAGTGCCACAGGATATACTCATACTGGGAGAAATAGCCTTGGTAGCTGGCAATACGCATACCTAGGGTAGAAGCAGCAAAGACTCTCTTACCTAAGGTGTCTATCTTACGGGATTCTTTGTTAATAGGTCGAGCTGTAGTAGTTTGAGGAAGAACGACCTTATCATTCTCTGCCAGGACTACAATAGGATCCTCAAAGGCTTGAGATGCCAAAAAGGGACGAATATTTCCTATCTATGGAATTAGCCACCGAAGGGGTGAGAGCAGGATTATTCCATACCGTTTGAGACAGCGTCTCGAAGGAAGGTTGAACCGGAGGAGTCAAATCCGTAGGGATCTCCGGAGCATGAAGGTATTGGAGTCTCAACAATTTCCCAGGATCGATGTCTGTAGTCTGGAGAGAAAGAGTCGAAATTAAATTTTTCAGCAGAGACTTAAAGGACAAGTCCTCGACCACAGGCTCTGCGGCAGTAATAGATTCTGCTTCCTCCACTTCATCACCCAGCCGAAGGTCTGGGTCAGGCTCAATGTCATCTCCTGACAGTCCAGGAGGGACTGTATGGATAGGAAAGGAATGAAAGTCAAAGGAAAAGGAAGAAGGAAAAGAGTGAAAGGAGGAGTCCTGAAAAGCAGAAGACGCCCTGAGAGCCCCCGGCGCCGCGGAGGCGCACGGCACCGAGAATGACGCCAGGGACCCACGCGGCACCGTAAAACGGCACCGAGGACCCACGCGGCGCCGAAAACGGCACAGAGGATGGCGCCGATAACAGCGCCGATAAGCCGCACAGCACTGAGGACGGCGCCGATAAGCCGCACGGCGCCGAGGACGGTGCTGATAAGCCGCATGGCACCGAGGATGGCGCCGATAAGCCGCACAGCACCGAGGGCGGTGCCAAGCGTGCCGAAAACACCCCAAGACTCGGAAAAACAGGTTTTGAAGGAAGAAGAGCAGGAGATAAGGGCATCGGTGTGGCCCCTGCGCGTAGCCATGTGAGGGGGACACTAAGCAGGAGTCGGCGGCACGAAGAGTGCCGTGCGACCAGGAAGTTCAACCGCCTACCCGTCTCCCAAGAAGCCGAAGGCCCCTGAGAGACCGAGCAGGTAGCTGAACCAACCTCCGAGCCCATTGCTCCATAAGAGTGGCCCACTGATGAAATTGCTCATCTGAAGACCTACCTATGGGCGGGGTAGGGCTCCGATGTCGGAGACGTTGGCTACCAGAAGCAGAGGTTGGTGACTCCGAAGGAGGAGACCGGCAACTAGCCCCGATAACTGAACATCTGCGCGCAGACATATCAGAGGGCGACCTCGAGTGATGCCTTCTCTTTTTTGACCTGTAGGCCGAAGAAGAGCTCGAGGCCGAACGCTGCCGAGAATGCGACCATTTGTTTTTATGCTTCTGCGGGGCGTCCCCTCGGGCACTGGACTGACCGTTGTCAGACACCCCTTCCGGAGAAGGTGGCAGACCGGACCCAGCCCGACTGACAGAACAGCTTTCATACGAAGTCTCCCTACCGTCACCTGACCTGCTCATGGTCGACTCCGTCAAAGTAGGCTGAGCATCTTTTATTTTTAGAATAAGAATAAACTTAAGCGATACTTATCGAGATATACCACAAAATAAGAAAACTGAAAACTGTGCTGCTAGTTTGAAGTTTGACTCCCGGCGGGCGAGCGACATTGTCACTGAAGCGCACTCGACGGCGGGGAAAAAAGGAACTGAGGCGGTTGGAGGGTTGACGCCAAGACAGTCATTACCGCGCGAGCTGAGGCTCGCGGTGCCGCTCCTCGCGGCTTCATCTCTGGCGCCGACCCTCCAGCAAAAAAGTTTGCTCCCGATGGGTCCTAGTGCCTCCGGCGCAGATCCCAATAGTGTGAATGAGTGGTAGACACTTATGTCCAGGAAGATCTGCAACAGAGTAGATGATCCAGATGGGGTGGGCAGAATGAGAAGAGATCTGGATAAACTAGCAAAATGGTCAGAAGAGTAGCAACTGGGATTTAATGCAAAGAAGTGCAAGATCATTCACATAGGGAAGAGAAACCCTGAAGCCACCTATAGGCTAGGAGGGGAGTTGCTGGCAGTCACAAAGGAAGAGACTTGGGCATTATCATCACCGATGACCTGAAATCATCAAAGCAGACCTCTAAAGCAGTAGGTAAGTCTAGGGGATGTTAGGGTATATTAGTAGGGGTATCACAAGTCTTAAGAGGAGGTAATAATCCCTCTTTACAAGGCACTGGTTAGGTCTCTCATCTGGAGTATCATGGTACTAGAGGCTGGGCACACCTTCTCACAAGAAAAATTAGCTGAAATTGAGGCAGTCCAGAGAAGGGCAACCAAAATGGTGCGGGACTGCAACAACAGAAGACATATGAGGAGAGATTAACGGAGCTCATATGTATACCCTTGAGCAAAGGAGGAGAGGGATATGATCGAGACATTCAAACACCTTAAGGGCATTAACAAGGTGAAAGAGTCGAACATGTTTAAATACAAGAAAAATAGCAGGACAAGAGGACACAGTATGAGATTAGAGGGAGGCCGATTAAGGGGGAATGTGAGGAAATTCTTTTTCACAGAAAGGGTGGTGGATGCATGGAACAGCATACCTCAGGAAGTGGTGGATATGAATACAGTGCAGGGCTTCAAACAGGAATGGGATAGGCATAAGGGAACAATACAGATGAGTATGAATAGATAGGCCACCAACAGAGCAAAGGCCGATGGCACATTTACAAGGTAGAAAAAGAAATGGGTAGACTGGATGGGCCTTGCGGTCCTTATCTACCGTCAACTTCTATGTTTCTATGTTTCACTGGAGTCATACAATGCCCTAGCCGGGTGCCCTGCTAGCTCCAGGCCATGTGCAGAGAGTGCAACTGCTTGTCTGGTTTGCTCCATGTCAGGCATCGAAGCTAGGAGTTGACCTAGTCTGGACCAAAAGAACCTGTCATAAGATGCATAGCGGGCCTGATGTGCTGCAAGAAAAAATTACTCACCTTAGTAATGTTGTTTCTTCTAATGGAGTCTTGCTGTATTCTGACTATTGCAGTTATGTCCTGCCTTTCAACTGCCCCAGAGAACAAAGAGTTAACTTTCCATGGCCAGTATGGAATGTTCACCGTGAGCTCGGTTGAAGCCCCTGTCTGCTGTTGTTTAAACTCCAACCGTCAGATCTTTTCGAGCAATACTCACTAGAAGTTGTGTGTGGAAACTGTAAAACTAGCACTAGCCAACTGGCAATTAAATTTATTAAAAAGGGTTTTTGGTTTCAAAGCAAAGACTCAAGTCAGAAAACCCCAAAACAAAACACAACACACACCCAAAGTAAAGGAGGGTGAAAAGGCACCCCTAGGTGCCAACACTGCTCCTGCCCACCCACATCCCAAAACCAGGTTCTGAGAGGGAAGGCTGGGGATTAGAATACAGCAAGACTCCATTAGAAGAAACAACATTACTAAGGCGAGTAATTTTTTCTTCAAACAACATGAAGTCTTGCTGTATTCTGACTATTGCAGACTACCAAGCAGTACCTCCATGGAGGAGGGACAGAACCTACTTTGGGAAGAGGCTCTGAAGTACTGCTGTGCCAAACCGAGCATCACTCCTAGCCTGGATATCCAGAGAGTAATGCTTGGTGAATGTATGGACTGTTTTCCAGGTGGCTGCTTGACAAATTTCTAAGATAGAAATATCCCTGGCAGCAGCCAGGGGAAGCAGCTGTACCTCTAGTAGAGTGAGCCCTCAGGCCTGAGGGTGGAGTTCTACCCAGTTTTTCATAGCAGAATTGTATACAAGAGACAATCCACCTGGCAATAGATCTCTTAGTGGCAGGTTTGCCCTTACCGACCTCTCAATATGTGAGGAACAACTGGAGGGACTCAAACCTGTGACCCTTGCTGCACTCTATGTAGTAGCTGAGGGCCCTTTTTAACATCCAAGCTGTGCAGCCTCCTCTCTCCAGAGGAGGAATGGTCAGTGAAGAAAACAAGGAGAGACATAGACTGGTTAAGGTGGAAATCTGAAACCACCTTAGGCAAAAACTTCCTGTTAGTTCTTAGGACCACTTTATCTGTATGGAAGAAGATGAAATCAGGCTCCACTGACAGGGCTTGCACCACTGACACGCCTGGCAGAGGTAATGGCTACCAAAAACACAGTTTTCCAAGTCAAGTACTTAAGCTTTGCAGAGGACGAAGGCTCAAAGGGTGGTTGCATAAGCTGAGCAATGCAAACATTAAGGTCCCAAGCAGAAGCAGGGTCCCTAAAGGGGGGACTGGTATGCAGCAATCCCTTGAAGAACTTACAAAACACAGGATGGGCTGAAAGAGGAGAGGGCTTGCCTACTGACAAGAAGGAGGAAACAGCTGCCAAATGCACTTTAAGTATAGCTGGCCTAAGGCCTAAGCCATTAAGATGGACCATATAGTCCAGAACTGTAGGCAACACAGCAGATTCTGGAGAAATATCCTTATTAGAGCACCAAATAGTGAACCTTTTCCATTTGCAGTTGTAAGTCTTTCTGGTGGAAGGCTTTTGAGAAGCCTTAAGGATATCCAGAAACCCATGAGAAAGCTGCAGATCAGCACACTCTAACTCTTCAAGAGCCATGCCTTGAGATAGAGAGACTTGAGGTTCGGATACCAAATCCTCCCCTGAGAGGATGTCAACAGGTTGTAATTCCTGGGAAGAGATAGGGGAAGATAGACTGCTAAGGACAGCAACAGGGGGTACCAGGGCTGTCTGGCCCAGTCTGGAGCAATCAGAATCACTTTGCATGGTTGTGACCTTATCTTGACTAACACCTTGAACAAGAGAGGGAGGGGGGGGGGAAGCATACAGAAATTTCCTTCCAATTCAGAATCAGAGCATCCAGGGGGACTGAGCCCAAGACTGGGGGTCTGCAACAAAAGAGAGGAAGTTGGCGACTGTCTGCGGCTGCAAAAAGATCTATCTGTGGAGTGCCCCATCTGGAGAAAATCACTTTCAAAACTAGGGGATCTAGGGTCCATTCGTGATGGCACTGGGATATCCTGCTGAGAGCATCTGCTAGGACACTGTCCTTCCCTGGGAGGTGAACTGCTATCAGAGAGGTTTGCAGGGAATAGGCCAGGGACCACAACTTCATTGCTTCTGTGCACAGGCTGAAGACCGAGTGCCTCCTTGCTTGTTGGTGTACCACATTGTGGTGGTACTGTCTGTTCTGATCTGGACCACCTTGTTCTGTACAGATTTGGAAAAGGCTTGCAGTGCCAGAAACACCACTCTGAGTTCCAAGAGATTAATGTGAAGCAGAGATTCTTGAGGTGACCACAGCCCTTGAGTGGTAAGATCCCCCAGGTGGGCTCCACAGCCCAGCAGGGAGGCATGTGTGGTGAGTATCACTGAATGAGACTGAGTGGCAAAAGGAACTCCTTGTCTCAAATTGTCCTGATCCTGCCACCATTGCAAAGCCCGGATCAGGGTTCGAGTCACTGGGACTAGTTTGGTAACAGAATCCTTTCTTTGGGACCAGAAGGCTCTTAAGTGGAACTGAATGTCCCTCATCTGAAATCTTGCTCCTTGGACCACTGCTGTAGAGGCTGCCATGTGGCCCAGAAGCTGCAGGGAATGCCTTGCTGGTTGAGACACCTGAAGGGTGAATGAAGAGGCCAGTTCCATAAGGGTCCTTGCCCTGTCCAGGGGAAGGAAGGCTCTTGCCCTTATTGTATCCAGCTCTGCCCCTATGAAGCTGAGGAGCTGTACTGGCTCGAGAACTGACTTTGGAAGGCTGAGGAGGAATCCTAAGGAAGTGAGCACCTGCTGAGTTATTTGCAGATGTGACTTGACTTGGTCTGGAGACTGACCCACTATGAGACAGTCGTCCAAGTGTGGAAAGATGGAGATCTTTTTTTCTCCTTAGGAAAGCAACCACTACTGCCAGGCACTTTGTGAACACCCTTGGGGCTGATGTTAGGCCAAAGGTCATTGCTCTGAACTGATAGTGGCCTGAGGGCAAATCGAACCTGAGGCACTTTCTGTGGGAGCACCTGATGGGAATGTGAAAATAGGCATCTTTGAGGTCCAGGAAGTCTAGCCAGTCCCCTGGCCTTAGAGAGGGCAGAATTATTCCCAGAGTCACCATTCTGAACTTTGGTTTTAAAAGGTGCTTGTTCAGATATCTTAGGTCCAGGATGGGCTGCCATTCTCCTGTCTTTTTGAGGGTTAGGAAGTACCTGGAGTACAATCCTTTGCCCTTGTGTAGAGTAGGAACCCTCTCTATGGCTCTGAGAGCCAGGAGGAAAGAAACCTCTGCCTCTAGGGCAAGGGTCTCTGATGGATTTGCTGGTGGAAAGGATCTGGTTCTCATCTTGGGAAATTTTTTGAAGCTGAGAACCAGTCCCTGGCTTACTACTTCCAGGACCCACTTGTCTGATGTCAGAGACTTCCAGTCCTGGACAAAGTAAGCCAGCCTGTCCCCTACAGGTATTGAAGAATCGGCCCAGGCAGACCCATCAGGCTGTGTGCTTGGCAGGGGCTTCAGGCTGAGGGGTGGAAGCAGGCCTGCTCATTCCCCATCTGCCTCTCCCTCTGAAGAACCCCCTCTGAGCATAACAAGAAGAGGAGGACTGGGCTTGGCAAAAAGGCCTTTGAAAAGGCCTGCCCCTGCCCCTGGACTGCTGCCTTTGAGGAGTGGCCTGCCTTTCTTTGGCCTGGGCACTCCTGTAGGTGGTCCTGTACTCGTCCATCTTTTTCATGTAGTTCTCTGTCTGCTTCCCAAACAGAGAATTACCAAGAACAGGGAAATACATGGCCTTAGCCTGGGTATCCTGTGACAGGCTAGTACATCTGAGCCAAGCCATCCTACGAAGGGCCACAGATGTAGCCATGACTCTTGATGAAACATCACTGGAGTCCACAGCAGCATGAAATTGCACCTTGGATGTCTCAATCCCATCTGCAGCCACCTGGTCCAGCTCCTTGGCAAGCTGGTCAGGGGCCTGTTTAGCCAGAGCCAGCACAGTGTCCCATCTGGACTTCTGGTATCTAGCTGTGTAGGCCATATAGTTAGCCTGGCTGAGTCCCAAAGATGCTGCCATGTACTGCTTCTTTGCCATGGCATCAATCCTCCTGGAGTCCTTATCTGGGAGGTGTGATGCCAAGGGGATATTTGCCTTATCACAGGCAGCAACCTGCACTACCCCAGCATGGCTGTATTGCTGAGAAAGGAACTCTGTGCCCGAGCCTGAAAGGGTGTACCTCTTGTCCACTCGTCTGTCAACAGGAGGTATGGAGTTAGGAGTCTTGAGAATTTTACTTGTCTGTTTCCCAAAAGATTTATGGAGGGGACTAGACAGTCTCCTGAACTCTGGGATGTCCATCATTTTCTCCTCCTGATCCTCTTCTGCTTCTTCCATTGGAAGCTGGAGGGTTTCAGCCACTTCTCTGTAAAACATAAAGTGGGAAGGGGACTCAGAAAGCCTAGGAGGAGAAACACCTGAAGGTCTGTCTGGGGAGATGTCCGGGTCAATAGGCACATCCAGACTTTCATAATCACTATCATCATCCTCATACTCTCCCTCCTCCTCCTCCTCCGGTTCATAAAATTCTTCTGAAGTGTAATCCGGAACCGGGGGAATTGACCGAACCGAGCTCCGGCCAGATGGTGCCGGTTCGGCCAGAACCGAAGTTAGCGAATGCACTATTCTTATCGCTTTGGCTATTTCATCAGCGGTCGGAGTATGAATTTCTGGATCTGAACCGGACAATTTATCTTTTCTCTTCCTTTTAACCGGAACCGACTCCTCAGAATCGGCTCTCCTTTTGCCTGAAGAAGTATCGCCCTGGTCAGAGGGCACTCCTTCCGGTTCGGTCAGAACCTAACTGGGCTGGCCATCCGGGTTAGCGGACTTCTCGGCCTCCCTTTCCCTCAGTCTACCTACTCTCTTATCCAGGGTAGCTTTGGGAAAATTCTTACAAATTTGGCAGTCTGAATCGAGGTGGTCAAACCCCAGACAATAAACACAGGTGGTGTGGGGATCAGCCTTATCAAAGGCTTCCCCACACACACTGCAGTGTTGAAACCCAGTGGGCCGGTTTTTTTTCTTGGGTTTCTCAGACATGGCCAATCCTATCCAAAACTTACCCTTTTCTCGGCAATCCGCCAGGCAAGACTCCCCTATCGGTTCCTGACCGTGTTATGGGTCTTGGAAAAAAACGTAATAATATCCGGATTTTTTAGAACCGATACAGACCGGCTACCAAACTCTAAGTAAATTCACAAACTTTTTTAAAACTAAACAAGTTCCACACAGAAACTAAATGTAAAACCTATCTAGTACTCACGGTACCACAGAAAGAGACTTAAACAGACAGATTCGGTAGCAGAAATTCGGTAGAAACCGAGCGAAAAACAACACTTTAACTGACTTTTTTGAACCGAGCAAAGGAGAAATCTCCGGAGCGACTGTTCAGTGAGGCGGAATAAAGAATCTGACGGTTGGAGTTTAAACAACAGCAGACAGGGGCTTCAACCGAGTTTGCGGTGAACATTCCACGCTGCCATGGAAAGTTAACTCTTTGTTCTCTGGGGCAGTTGAAAGGCAGGACCTAAATGCAATAGTCAGAATACAGCAAGACTTCATGTTGTTTGAATAGAAAGCAGCAACCGTGCAGAGTAGAATGTCCTCCTCCCTCAGAAGTCAAAATCCAAGGAACCTTGATCTGGGAGCCGGTCAAAGTGCAGGGCGTGAAGCCCATCGGGAGTATCTAAATGCGTCAATCCTGACTGGGGATGAGGCATGGAACCTGGAGACTCCGGGGGGGGGGGCACAATACCACTGGCAGAGATCCCTAGGGGCTGGGACTCCGGAAAAGGGTCTCTGCCAGGAGCGCAACGATGCCTCCAGAAAAGGAACAGGCCAGGGTGGCACCACAAGGGTGTCCACACTGAAATTGCCCAGAAAGACGCACGTCAAATGCTCCGGATTATGTTGAGTGGGTGGGGTGAAGCACAGGTCCTCCAACATCCTCACGAGGAATCGCTGATACTCAGCGAGATCAGCAGCTGGAGAGATGTGGACAGACAGCTCCTCTCCCTCAGAAGAGGGGGATGAGGAGTTAGAGGACCTCAGAAGTTCAGTAACTGACTGCTCAGGGGGAGGTTGAAAAACCTGCCTGTCCATAGCCCTGACATAAGCAGGAAATTGAGCAGCCACCGCTCTGAACTGCTCCCAGGAGAGAGGACCGCTAGGACCAAGAATACCCGGGAGCGCAGGAGAATGTGGCAGAGGAGTGGGGGCAGAGCCAACAACAGAAATCGGCCGACCTCCACCTGGGCTAGGGAGCACACCTGGAGCCCTAGGGAAAGAAGGAGGTCAGGAAAACTCCACAGCCGACAGCTGGTCAACCAAACTGGAACTGCCTAGGCTGCGCTCTGAAGAATCCCCCCTGTGAGGTGACCGGAGCCGTGTAGATCCAGAAGGACGGTCCCCTATCTCCAAAGAACGGGGCCCTCTCGAGGAAAACGAAAGGGAAAGGCAGAGATCCACGGTACAGCTTCTCCCAGAGCCGGGGTGGGCTCCGGAAAAAGGCAGCCGCACGGACCCCATGCCCCTCAACGCCTCAGAATCCACAAGAGCCCTCCTCCTTGAAAGAGCCAGCCTAGGCAGCTGGCAACCCTGGTCGGCCCTCGAAGGAGCTATCCAGGGAGCAGCACCCTCCCCTCCTGTGGGTGCTCCGATCGGCCCCAAAGTTGGGCGATCCAGGCACACCACCCAAGAGGGTACCACTACTGAGGGGTCAGAAAACCCACCAAGACCAGGCTGCAGAGCAATGGAGGCCTGCACCACTGCCTGCTAGTCAGCACCCCGATCCTGGTCCCGGAAGTCACTGCCCGCTCCCCAGAGGGGGGGCTGGCCCCTGTCTGTTGAGGACACTACCAAGGTGTCCATGTGAGCAGCCAACTCCAAGGAGTCAGACTGCTTGTCTGACTCAAGAGTCCAACTCCCCCTCCGGAGAGGTGGAGACCGAAGTTCTCTGCCAAACAGTGCGTGGACGCCTGCTACCATCCCGACTGAAAAGGGCACCAGAAACCAAGACTGCGTGGGCATGGACTAAATGGCTGCCTAAGCAAAGCGCTGAATGACTGACCTGCAACAATCCACACTAATCGATAAAGAAAACATCAATCCTGTCATCCAAACGATCAATAAAGGACTATCTAATGGGACCCAAACACCGTTTGAAGGAAATCCAGACGAACGGAGCTGTAAAACAAAAGGCTGCAGTGCAAGTACAAAACGCCCGAGCAGAGGCCTATGCAGTGCGCGAATCCACAATGCAGGGTGTGGAACAGGCCGCGAGCATGGCACAAGAAACAGAGTGCACGATAACCTCACGGCAGCTGTGCCAAACTCTTCAACAAATAAATGATACTCTACAGAGACTGGAGGCTAAAGCATTAGATCAGTGCCAATGTATAGCAAAATTACACCAGAAAACACAAGAAGTAGAAACGGTAATGACAGAATATACCCAGACCACAGATGTGCACAATTCGGCTCTCCTGGAGTTGCACCATCGCACTACGTTGTTGGAACAGAAGCTTGAGGAACTAGAGAATCGGAACCGGCGTAATAATATTCGGATTCACGGAGTGCCGGAGGGAACGGAATCTGGGAGCATGATTGACTTTATTGAATGATTCCTGAGAGAACTCCTTAACCTACCTACTGAAAAATGTCTAGACATTATCAGGGCTCACAGATCTCTGGTACTGCGGCCTCGAGACCAGAAGGCCAGACCCAGATCGATAGTGCTTGCGTTCCTGGACTACAGGATTAAAGAGGAGGTGCTAGCGCTTGCTTGGTCAAGGAAAACAACACATTTTGGTGATGTTAGGCTATTTTTCGATCATGACTTTTCCCCACAGTCGCTTGCCAGGAGGAGGAAGGTGTTACAGGTAGTTAAACTGCTGCAACAAAAAGGAGTTAAGGCCTTCGTGGAATACCCGGCAAGGCTGAAAGTACAAACAGAAAAGGGCCTACTGAGATTTCAGGAGCTGGCAGAGGCTAAGGAGTTCTTGGAGATTGCGGCTGCACTTACCAGAGGAACAAGGTCATCGGATTCAACAGCAGCTGGGGGAATGGAACTGGTTTAAAAGAGGACCAAAAAGAGCGAATGGTGGTTCAAGTATGGACATGATAGGGCTGTGGGACAAGGTCCTTGCTAAAAGAAAACCCCCAGGCACAGAAACAGAGCAATGAGAGAAGGAACAAGACGATTCTTCAGGAGAACAGGACGTCGTGCTGAATAACAACCAAACTGCTGAAGGATGAAGGAGTGAAACTGGAATATACTGCAAGTACTAAATTAGAAAGACTGATGCGGACTGGAGGGAGTAAAGCGTGTTCATAGTGGTTGAGGGGAAATGAAAAGACTAACAATTTGGGACTATGCTTGCACAATAAGACTACATGGCATTTAAATAATAATTAACTGATCCTAACGGGAGAATGAAGGGGGGGTTTATCCTCTCTCGACTCCCCGCAGCAGCTACAACGCTAAGCACATATAGGATGGTCCTGAGGAGCGGGATTCGACGTGGATGGGTTTGAGAGCAAATGTAAACGTGGATGTAGAGGAAGGAGGGCGAGGGGAAATAAAACAGAAGCGCAAGAATCATATCTCCACTGGGGACTGTGTTACTTTATATTTGACTAAGGAAGGGGGAGGGAGAGGAGGGGAAATAGAGAGGATAATTATTGGATGGTCATTTGATAAGGGGCCACCGAATATGATTAGAGGAAAGAGTAAATAAGGGCTCCCATACAGGGACTAAAATGGGGAGATGGGAGGGGCCCTAGAGGGATCTATATAAAGCAGGGGCTATTATCTCAGAAACGGTATAAGGATATAGTTATGGGAAATCCCGATCACAAGGATGGAAAAATAATAAATAATAGTCGGGGATGATAAGATAGGAGGTTATGGGGGTAGGGAAAGAAGGGGGACACTACGGAGGGATTATAGAACAAGATAATAAAATTGGATGGGTTCTTAAAGAACTGCGGAAGCAGCATGGGATTGGGGAAAGGGGGAATGATTCTTGGTTGGTTGCTGAGGGGTGTGCTTGCCTCCCGTGGGAGGGGGGGATTCTCATCTTCCTGGGGGGGCCCTGTAGTGGGAAGTGGAGGAGGAAGATTCCTCTGGCCCTATGAAAGACATGAAATTAAGAATAGGTCAGGAGTTAAATGTGCATATGAAAGACGGTTAGACCAGCGCATAATATTTTCTTTCATACTGTACTTGGGCACACAGTGCTCTGGTAGTAAAGCTTGTCTGATCAATAAGGTAATTGGTTATACAGAAAAGCAAGGCACTCCAAGTTACGAACAAGAGCTCTCTAGATGGGGTCTCCCACTGTAGAGACGCTGGTAACCCCTCTGAGCTTGCCCTCGCTTGCATAAGGTGGAGGCAGGAATAGAGCCCCAAAAAGTGGGACTTCTTCCTTGGGGGTCAAGGATAATGCATTTGTTAAAAGCCCGGTTGGCTGTAAAGTTATGCTACTGTTATCAAGTAATGGTTGTCATGTTATTTTGTTTCTGGGATGTGTTCCAACGCAAGAAAGAGCTAAATGAAATAAAGAAGGGACATGAGAGGGAGGACTTTCGAGGAGGAGTCTGGGGAGGCCCTGAAAATATATATCTAAGTAACGTTCCTTTTGATGGCAGGTAAGGGTACGATTATCTGTTTCTATAATGACGACGGCCTCACCATCCCTGTTAAAAGATGTCAGATATTGAGCCAGGTAAGGAAGGCCTCGGCAGATTTTTTATTTCTCCAGGAGACCCATCTGTCGATGAAGGAGCACAATAAGTTCATAAAATTAGGTTTTGGGGAGATGGCAGCATCTTCCTATAAGAATGGTAGAAGGAGGGCTACGGTGGTGTTGGTGCCGACTAACTCCCCATTTGAAAAAATAGAGGCTAAGACAGATAAGGAGGGATGATATGCGATGTTAAAAGGCAACTTTAGGGGCAATATTGTGACACTTGCATCCGTGTACTTTCCTCCTGGCTCAAAATTACCTGAGTACCGTTCCTTTCTGGCCACTCTAATAAAATGGGGGGAGGTGGTTATAATCTGCGGGGGGGGGGGATCTTAATTTACCCTTAAACCCGGATATGGACTCCTCCTTGAAGGTAAGAGGGAAACCACACAGAACAGCTAGAAAGATCCAGAAGCTGATAGGAGAAATGGGATTACTAGATACTTGGAGACACCAACATAACCGACAGAGAGACTACACCTTCTTCTCTGCAGCCCACAACGCATATTCAAGGCTAGATTACATCTTAGTCACGAAGACTGAGGTGCAGAGAATCGAGGATACTTGGATAGGGGACCTTCTTTTATCTGACCACGCGCCTATATACATAAAAACAGACCTGGGTGAGATACGCCGGAATACCATATGGCGGCTAAACACCTCACTCCTGAAAGATAAGGAAATTAGGGACCAAATAGTAGAAACCTATAGAACATACCTTCTAGATAATACAGAGCAGGACACCTTGCAGGCCATCCGCTGGGACACTGCAAAAGCGGTCTTGCGAGGTAAATTTATTCATTTGGCCTCGAGGAAAAAGAGGGAGCAGGAGGCCAGAAAACTCAATTTAACTAGGTCGATAGAAGATTTAGAGAGGCAACAGAAACAAAAGTATGACAAGGAGCAGAGGAGACAGTTACTGGACTACAAGAGGGAGCTGACGGGAATTTTGGACTATCAGGTGGAGCAGAGGCTGCTCTTTTTGAGACAGCAACACTATGAGGGGAGGGCCCCGGTTGTTGCGCTACTTGGCTAGTAGGCTGAGGGCAAAACGGGCGAAAGCAACATTAACGAAGGTGTAGCACCCAGGGATAGGCAAAATGGTCCAAGGGGTTCATGAGATAGCAGACGCCTTCAGGATATACTATACTAAGCTATATACAGAAGATACAAAAGCAGGTGAAGACGACATAAAGAGATTCCTGAGATCATTTAAACTACCAGGCTTAACCAGGGAACAGGGAGAAAGGCTAATGGGTCCTGTGAGACCAGAGGAAATAAAGGAAGAGATAAAACGGCTTAAGATGGGTAAACGTCCGGACTGTGACGGACTCCCCGCGGAGTTCTATAAATGTTTCGAGAACCAGATACAGACACTTTGGGGGAAGGTTTTTGAGGAGGTCCTGAGGGATGAGGCTTCGGCTCCCCCTTCTTGGGCCCAGACAGTGATTTTGGTGATACCCAAGCCGGGAAAGGACCCAACAAAATGCCCTTCGTACAGACCGATTTCCCTATTGAACACTGACTATAAAATACTCACATCCCTTTTGGCAAGAGGTATTCAGGAGTATCTTCCCTCTTTAATACAGATTGACCAATCCGGCTTCATACCGAGTAGTCAAGCACAAGATAACTTATGTAGAACAACACATATAATTGATCAAATCTCTATGCAAAAATTACCATCGCTGATAGTAAGTCTAGATGCTGAAAAAGCATTTGATAGAGTGTCCTGGTCGTTCCTGAAGGAGGTCCTTTCCCAGTCTGGGTTCCCGAAACAGTTGATAACGGCCATATTCAAGCTATATGAGTCTCCTAGAGCACGGGTTAGAGCGAATGGCCATATTTCTGAGACTTTTAACTTAGAAAGGCGAACGCGACAAGGGTGCCCTCTCTCCCCATTATTGTTTGCCCTGTTCATGGAGCCCCTTGCTCAGAGCATTCGTCAGTGCCCAGAGATAAAGGGGATCGATATGGGGGGACAAATTCATAAACTGGCTTTGTACGCTGACGATGTTCTTTTGTATGTGGCAGACCCTGAGGTGTCTTTGCCAGCAATATTCAGTCAGCTAGATAATTTTTCTGGGCTATCTGGCTACAAATTGAACAATAATAAAACAGAAATTCTGTGTTTTAATTATACCCCAACTGAGGAGCTTAAAAGAAAATATACGATATTATGGGATCAGACAGATGAAATATTTAGGGGTAAAGTTGGGTAGGAACAATGCACAATTGAAGAAGCTGAACTATCCTCCCATAATAGCACAGCTTAAAAGTGACTTTCAAAGATGGTCTCTCCTGCCCATCTCACTCACTGCCAGAGCACAAGCCCTCAAGATGAACACATTGCCACGTCTCCTCTACTTGTTCCAATGTGTTCCATGCTTGTTAACTCCGGCGGATTTGGAAACCTGGCAGAGTATGTTTTTTTCCTATTTATGGAAGGGTAAAAAACCCAGACTGAGAAGATCTCTTCTTTACCTTCCAAAGGAGGAGGGGGGCCTTGCGTTCCCATGCTTAGAGGGCTACTGGGTGACAGCCCAGATGAGGGTTGCATTACTATGGGACAACCCGGGATATGACACCCACTGGAAGAGAATAGATCTCTGGAAACAGAGGGATCCCCCATTGCGGGCGGTGATGTTTCGGTCTCTGGACACGGATGAAATATATGGTTTCTCTGGCACAATGGCTGTGTTGGAAGGGTGGAGATGGGGAATAAGTAAGGGTGCCACACTTAAGAATCTCTGGAGGTATAGATGGTGGGCTTACGATCGTCAGTTTATACCAGCAACGGTGGATAGATGGTACCAGAAACAAGCTAGAAGGGGTCTGTGTGCGCCTTATCAAATAATGATGGGGAATACCCTGCTCTCCTTTGAGGCAATTCAGGAAAAATATGGCCTGAAGCAGACTGATAAAATATGGTACTACCAATTAAGAGACTACATGAATATACAAATTAACAGAACAATGTTGGAGGAGCCGGCACTAGAGGAGAGCAGGCTGTTCTAAAGAGTTTGGGGTGCAGGGGGGGCAGACCACGCCATCTCGCTGCTGTACAGTATAATAATTATGTGGCAGATATGGTGAACATGTCTCAGCACATAAAGAAAAAATAGGAGCAAGACTTTGCGATTCCTATCGCAGATAAACACTGGTCCCTGATGTGGAGAAGCACATGGTCAACTTCTAGTTCCTTGGTGTGGAGGGACTTCTGTTGGAAGTTGAGGGCCAGACACTTTTTGGTACCAACACAGACGGTGCATCTGAAGTGGGGGGACCACGGCGGGCTGTTGGAGGGTTTGTGGAGAACAACATGCCTCACAGGCACATATATTTTGGTCTTGTCAAGTATCACCATATATTGGGTGGAGGTTAGGAAACATCTAGAGCAGTTATTCTCAGTTCAGACACAGTTGGGCCCGGAACATTTAGTATTGGGATTAATCCCAGGGGAAGTTAGAGACAAGGATGCCAGGTACCTATGGAAGATCTTGGCTGCGGCAGCTTTAAAAATTATCACAAAGAACTGGTTGCAGCAGAGATCCCCGGGGTAGGGGAATGGAAGGATATGGTCGAATCCATACATTTGATGGAGAGGTTAACAATTAATCTCAAACAAAAACCACAGATATACCAACAGAAATGGACTAGATGGATACTCCACGACAGTGGTTAAGAGAGAAATGCCCGAACTTAACTAATGGAGATACTAATTCCTTCCCTCGGAGCCAGAGAATATCCCCCCAATAGACTCCTGATATAGGAATTTTGGGTAATGGATAACGGGTTGTAGATAGTGGAAAGACGGAACGCATCCCAGACAGTTACAATCACTGTTATTGTTAAAGCTAAACTGTATTAAGGTTGGTTACTCGGAACTAAAAGTACTGTAAAGCCTTTGTGACTTTGTCAGTATAAGGGGCTTTTACCCCAAAGAATAATAAGCGAATGATGTAACAAATGCTGGCAAATGAATCACAATAAACTAACTATAAAAAAAAAAAAAAGAAAAACCAAGACTGCACCAGAGTCGGTGCCAGCGTCTAACAACACCGTGAAAGGTGCCAGAAGAGGAACACAACAATAGCAACATCCTCGGAGCTGAAGCCTTTCACAGCGCGCTCCTCGCCCACAGCCCCAGGGGGCACCGAGATCCAGAGACGGCGCCTATGACGGCCCCGACCATGCTCTCGGCGCCGACGTCAGAGGCCCCCACAGCGCCAATGACTGCCCTGACCACGCTCTCGGCACCGAGCTCTGAAACCCTCACAACACCATGTCCATGCTCGGAGCCACGAGTGGCTCCAGAACTAGACACTGCGCCATGGACAGCGCCAAGGTGAAAGACAGTCACGGACAGCGCCATAGAGCCTCCCACAGCGCCACTAGCACCATCAGCGCTGCAAACCATGCCACAGCAGCAACAGTGCCGAGTGATGAACCAGCGCCGATGACGGCACCATCAGGGCCCACGGCAGTGTGAACAGTGCCGGGGCCCAAGACGGCACCGACAGATGGTGTCGAGGACGGCGCTGACCCAGGCCTTCTGGGCCACTGGTATGACAACGGGGTAGCCTTCGCCCCCAAAGGGGCGATTGCCAAGGCGGTGCCTCCAGCCTGTCCCCCGAAGGGACAAACAGCCTCCTGCACCATGGAAGGGGGGCCTCTGCCGTGGCTAGGCTACAAGAGGCAGACGCACCCTCCTCCACGGTCCGTATAGAAAGTCGGCAAAGCTCGTCCCACTTTCCACGCGCATTGCTCGATGACACAGCAGTCCATGGAGAAGCAGGCATTGCACGAATCCATGTTGTATAGCAGGCCAAAACACGCGAAGCAACGGTCATGCTGGTCGGTGACTGAGTACTTATGGCCGCATGGGCACCGACGCATGGTGGGCCATCCCGACTTTAAAGTTTTCTTGCCCTTCCCCCGACCGAGACATGACCTACGGAAAAAGAACACCAAACAAGACCCAACGTCGCAAAATAAAATAAGGAACAGTCTTACCAGGCGACATCGAGTAGGGCGAACAGAACCGGCAGGATACTCGGGAGCCGACGGACTTCGA
Source organism: Neoceratodus forsteri (assembly GCA_016271365.2). Classification (NCBI taxonomy): domain Eukaryota; kingdom Metazoa; phylum Chordata; order Ceratodontiformes; family Ceratodontidae; genus Neoceratodus; species Neoceratodus forsteri. The sequence goes on from CM028129.1 coordinate 693,602,137, forward strand.
TACGGAGTTGAAGACAATATTTGACTGCGACACGAAGGCTTCAAAGGTAGGCCTCTCAGAAGAGATTCTCTCAAAGCTTCCCACCTGGTGATGCACCACTGTGTGCTCAGATGAGGGCAGGATTTTTGGAAGCAGTAAACAGTATTGCAATTTCAGTTGTTAAGCACTTTCAAAACCTTTTATATAGCACTGTGCTCTGTATGCAGGAGGGGATCCCTCATTTGCAAGGCTTTAGTAGTACACATGCACATGATCAGGTTAGCATTGGGGGCTCCTAAATATATGGCACCTGCTCAGCCATGCTTTTCTCCCACATGGCACAGTGCTTAGATGTTTAGCACTCCGCTAACCTTCTGAAAATGGGTCCCTAATTGACTAAAAATCCCCTGTCAATGCCTCTTAAGATGCAGAAAGTAAACAAAAATGGATTATCTTATTCTACATCTTTATGTATTAGTTTGTTATTTTCCTTGGAAAACTTTTATCCAATTTCAGAACATTGTGCTGTTTCTTTTTACTTATAAAAATACAGTTTGGTGGGCTGGCTTAGCGACTTGGTGGTAGCTGTACTGCCTCCCATGCCAGTGGCCCGGTTTCGGGGGAGGACCTGGGTCAAACGGGAGAGATGATTGAGCATCTCAGGGACTGCTTTCCTCTCGGGGGGGGGGTGGTCTGATCACCCCACTCTAACAGCCACGTAGGTGAGGAACGCTGGCAGGGCATCAGAGTGGCATAATGGGCAGGGCTCGGGCAGGCACAAAACGGTACTTGCCTTTCATTGCATTGGCATCATTGCATGCAAGACTGCACGGGGGATAAACCAAAGGTAGAAACCTCTAATGGCAAAATAATCCACCAACCTGCCACAGGTTTTGCACCACTAACCAGGCTCTGCTCCTGTCTGAATATGTCTCTCCTTGTGAATGGCCCTCTCCCTCCAAGCCCCACCATTGGGGCATGGGAGATCTCAGAGCAAGTAAGTCCTGGTGATTTTTGGGTGATGTGGATGGACAGGCCAGTGCGCAAGGGGATCAGTGGGTGACCTAGAAGATAAACATCTTGATGGAAAAAGAAATAAAACACAGTTTGGGAATCTCAAACTCAACAACACAGTCATACCACAAAAACAGCGTAACTATGCACTATGAGGCAAGACCAGGGCAGGTTTATTAGTGGAGACCAAGTGCCTGGCAAAGCTCTGCTCACCTTGCAATGCTCCGCATATATGTAATGGGGAGGTTAGGAACTGTGAAAGCCACCAGTGAGGCATCACAGTGAAGTTATTCAGAACAGAAGGTGCAAATTATGCATATGCCAGCTGAGTTCCTGACGAGAATTGGGCCCTGAGCGATTGCTGCAAAATAAACTTATTTTTTTTCCTTAACCAATAACCTTTATTAAACAAAACATTCAAATAAAAACAAAAACTAAATCAAAACTAACTCAGTAGCGTACAAACTAGGAAAGCATTTGACTTACACTTTCACAGCTCCTATAGTACACTTCCCAAGCATTCAGCTCAGATAAGTAGCTGGACCAACACAGTAATTAATTACACATAAATCTGATCAAAACTTTAACTTAGAAAAATGCATGCAGTCTCCTATGTTTACATGATAAGAGACTATTAATAAAAAGAGAATTTCAAAAAAAATGATAAGAGACTGGTATGTTAGGAATATCCTAAGTATCAGCTACCTACACAAATGTGTAACAGTAAACGAAGGCAGCACTTATTTAAAAGAATAATGAGCAGGCACACCCCTAAACTGTTCCCAGGAGAGAGGAACCATAGGACCACGAATGCCTGGGAGAGCAGGAGATGGCGTAAGAGGAATGGGGGCCAGATCCACAACAGAAAAGGAACGTCTTCTGTCCAGGCAACAGAGCGCACCGGAAGCCTCCAAGGGAGGAGGAGGAGTTCCAGAGAGCCCAACAGCTGACAGCTGATCAACCACGCTGGAACTGCCTAAACCGTGCCCTGAAGAATCCCCCTGTGAGGTGACCAGGACCGTGTGAGCCCAAAAGGACGTTCCTTTGCCTCCAAAGACCAGGGCACTCTCAAGGAGACCGAGAAGGAAAGGTGGGGATCCATACTGCGACTCCTCCCCGAAGGACCGCCTCCTCGAACCCTGGCCCCTCGACCCCTCCAAGTCTGAGAGAGCCCTCTGCCTCAAAAACACCAGCCTGGGCAGCTGGAAACCCTGGTCAGTCCCCGAGGAGACCACTCAGGGAGCAGCACCTTCCCCCTCCATGGGCGCCCTGGTCAGCCCTAAAGTTGGGCGATCCAAGCACACCAAATGAGGGGGTGTCCCAACCGAGGGGGCAGACAACCCTCCAAGTCTAGGCTGCAGGGCAAAAGTGGCCTGGACCACCGCCTGCTGGTCAGTACCTCTGACCCCAGACTCGGGGGCTACTGCCTGCTCCTCAGAGGGAGGTGGTTCCAGTCAGCTGAAGTAGCTACAGAGGTATTCACATGGGCTGCCAACTCCGAAGAGTCGGACAGCGGGTCCGAACCAGACTCATAGTCCACCTCCGAAGAGGTAGAGACCGTAGTCCAGTGCCAGACCGTGCGCGGATGCCTGCTCCTGTCCGGACCGAGGTAGGCGCAAATCTCGGTATCTGCACCAGACTGCCCAAACTCCCCACAGCACATGAACGCACGCGAGGAAGGAGAGCGGTGCCGAGAGGCAGCGGAACTGGAGTCAATGCCAGCCACCCCATGGCACCGTGAACAGCACCGGTGTCAGGGATGGCACTGACGGCAGTGCCGAGAGTGACACCTCCCATGGCGCCATGGCCCTGCATGGCACCACAAGTGGCACTGGAGCTAGACATGGTGCTGTGCCCAGCCTTAAGACCAGAAACAGTCGAAGACAGCACCACAGAACTTCCCATGGCACCGTCAGCACCATGGACACTGTGAAAGGTATAGACAACATAGACAACGCCGACCGGTGCTGACCAAAGTGCCATCAGGGCCCACAGCGCCGCGAACGGCCCCGAAGCCCAAAATGGCACCGACGGACAGCGTCGAGGATGATGCCGACCCAGGCTTTCCAGCCCGATGAAATGACAGCAGGGGAGCCTTCGCCCCCGAAAGGGTGATTGCTGGAGTAGGGCCTCTCACTCACCCGCCTCACCCGGGGGAATGGACTGGGCCTCCTGCACCATGGAAGGGGCGTCCGTCATGGCGAGGCTATAAGAGGCAGAAGCCCCCTCCTTCGTGGTCCATATAGAACAGGGAGGGGACACGGAGAAAAGGCCGAGAGACCACGGCTAAGCCTGACAAGTGCGCACCCGTCCCCCCGAAAGTCGTCGGAGCTCGTCCAACTTTCCAAGTGCACTGTTCCAGGACACGATGATCCATAAAGAAACATGCATCACACGAATCCATGTTGTGAAGCGGGCCAAGACACGTAAGACAATGATCATGCTGGTCGGAAATGGAGTACTTGAAGCCGCACGGGCACCGACGCATGAGAGGCCTCCCCGCTTTCAGCGACTTTTTGCCCTCCGACCTAGACATGATAGACAGTAAACAAAGTGAAAAAACAGACTCGACGTTGCTCAAAATAATAAAGGAAAGTACAGTTACGTAAGAACTTACCGTAACAGTAGATCTTCGAGAACAGGTCTTGCAGCAGGTTACACCATTAGAACTGAAGCCGGCAGGCACCAGGACCCCACGGAAATTTTCTAGCTAGCAGTATTCAGCGGGGACTGCCCCCGACGTTAGGCATAGTACACAAGAGGCGGTCCCCCAGAATCCCCAGTTCCCCGCCAGAGACTCCCGGCTGCTGGATGACATCAGAAGAGGAGACTGAGGATCCGCCATCAAATGGCAGTCAGTGAGATGCTGAGACACCTGATCCTAGGAGAAGGATGTTGGAACTAGAATCCATCTCCAGCGGGGATGGTGGAAGGGAAGGTACCTGCTGCAAGAGCTGTTCTCGAAGATCTACTGTTACGGTAAGTTCTTACGTAACTGTACACTATCTTACTTTGAGAAACAGCTCTTGCAGCAGGTTACACCATTAGGACAGATTCCCAGGCAATACTGGAAATCCCACACCAGTGGGAGAGGGGAAGGTAGAAATCCTTAATGAAACCAAAGCCTAAGACAGAAGTCCTTGAAGGACTGCTAAACCAAAACCTGCTCTTCGCCTTAATGCAATATCCAGGCTATAATGCCTGATGAAGTGTGCGCGGAGCTCCAAGTAGCTGCAGCACAGATGGCGAGTGGACACATTCTTAGAGGCGCAGGAGGTAGCCACCCCTTGTGGAATGACCCTAACAGGACCGTAAGGCTTTGTTGCGCTTTCGGTAACAGAACGTGATACAATGAATGAGCCACCTGGACAGCGACTGTTTGGAAACAGGAGCTCCCATCATCCTCTGGGCAAAGGAGACAAAAAGTTGGTCCGATTTTTGGTGGTGTTTGGTTCTGGTCAGGTAGTATCGGAGACACCTATGCACATCTAGGGTGTGCAACAAGGCCTCTCCTCGATTCGAATACTTGGGAAAGTACACTGGTAGATCAATGTCCTGATTAAGGGTGAGAGCTGAGACCACCTTAGGCAGAAATTTGGGATTAGTCCGTAGGGATACCCTGTCTTGGTGAAAAAACAAATAAGGCTCTTTGCACATGAGTGCATGGAGTTCAGAAATTCTTCTGGCCGGGGGATCACATGATGAGCTAGCGAGGAGTAGACGTCTCCGAGACAGCTCCCGAGTCCCGGTGAATAAAACATAAAATTTTAACGTCTTGCGACCCAGAAAATCTGATTTCAACAGCAGATTGGGGTGTTAGGAGGATTCGGTGTCGTAGCGGGTGACTGCAAGTTGAGTACCGGAGGAGAAAAATTAACTTTGAAACGCCAGTGGGTTTAAAACGCGAAATGGCCGAGATGGAGGAAGGAAGCCCCGAGCCTCTGGCAGCCAGAACGCCGGCGGTCAAGCTCTCTAAGCCCCACTCTCCGACTCCAGATGAGCCTGAGGAGCAGAGAATAGAAGGACAAGGGGGGCATTCAACGTCGGAGGATATTAGTGAAATTAAACATCTTTTGCAAGGACTGGTGGCTGACTTTACCATATTAAACCTGCTCTGCACGCCTACACAAAGAGTGGGGATGTAGAGGCCAGAGTGGCTTGCAGGAAAGAAAATGGGAAACATAGACCAGGAGGGGATCGGCTTGAAAAGGCAGGTTAAAAAATTAGAAGACCGTTTAGAGGACCAAGAATCACGCAGCCGGAGGAACAATTTAATTATGGCAGGTTTGCCTGAGAAAACGGAAGGCTCAGACAGCGTAGCTTTCATACAGGATCTTCTCCTGAAACTATCTGGCCCGACACCATTTGGTGATTCCTACAATATCGAGAGGGCCCACCGCTCATTGAGAGAGACCCCCCCACCCGGAGCTCGTCCCCGAGTCATTATTATGAGGTTCTTGAATTATAAGGAGAAAACTCATGTTCTGAATAAGGCTAAAGCTAATAGGAACTTGCAGTGGAATGGGGCTTCTCTCTGGCTCTTCCAAGATTTAGTACCGTTGGTGAGAGAGAAACAGAAAGAATACTTGGATATCAAGAAGAAGCTATATATGACGGGCTTGAAATTTAGACTACAATATCCAGCCACATTGATTGTGAAATTGCCTAAAGGGGACAGAAGATATCTCACAGCAGCAGATGCCCTGGAAAGCCTCAGAGTGGAGCTACCTGACTTGTTTAAGTAGGGGACTTGAAGGAAAATGGGACTGGCGAAGTTGCAAGTAACACAGGGACTACCGGATTATTAGTGCTGGGAAACTTTGCAGTGGTTGACAGAACTGTTTGTTGCCCATCCCGACTCTAGTTTGGACCTGGGAAATGAAAACAATTGTTGTGAAGGCTTTTTCTTTTCTTCTATCTATCTCCTTTCTTCTTCGAGTGGGGATATAACAGCAATGGGCTGCATGCGGTGGTGAATTGAAGCCCCTCAGAGGATTTATTTGCTGGATTTGATGGCTACTCATGTTCTGTCTGAGTATAATAGTTTATTAGTATGAAGAGGAGGGTTCGATATATAATGAACAGGGCAGGTTAAAGGGGCTTAGGATCTAGTGGGGTTCACGAGGTAGGGAAGTAGGGGGGCCCCGCTGTATACAGGCTAAAGGACACAGGAACTAGATAGAATGGTGGGGTCTCATACGGGAAAGGGAAGTTCTAAGGAAAGTAAGGGGACTAATGAGCAACACTCTGGGACTCTCGGTTTCTTATATCACGCCTAGAGGAATTTGATTGGGGAGGAAAGCCAATAGGATATTAATAGGCTATTCTTGTATTGGTGGAACCCGAATATGGGGAAGATGACAGCTCTTGGGAGGTTGGGTCATCATGGTTCTTTTTTTTTAATAAACGAAAACTAAGGAAGGGATAGGAAAGTTTATAGTTAGTAGTGGGGGGCAAACAGGGTGGAGTTCTTAATGGGTCACACTGGGACTCGGGGACTGAGACTTCTTGGGGGCTGACTCATACATGTCTCTGAAGTTTAAGGAGATCGATCGAGGATCGGGGGTGGTAAGAAAGGGAACTACTGGGGGGGAAGGAATGAGAGAGAATCCATGATTTATGGCATAAGAAAAGTAGAGTGTATGAGAGTGAATGTCAGGGGTGCCACTATAGGGCATGGTATCAATTAGAATTCTTTCGTGGAATGTAAAAGGTCTCAGGGGGAGGAAGAAAATATTGGTCATGCTACGATATATAAACCAGCTGGGGGTACATGTTGCTGCACTTCAAGAAACCCACTTGTTGATTGAAGAATTACATCTCCTTAGGAAGGGCTGGGTGGGCAAGGTAATTGAGCTGGAATGCAAAGCGTTGGGGGTAGTATGCATTAGTTAGGAAAGATTGCCCATGCGTAATAGACCGAACCCAGTCAAGAGAGGATGGTAGGGGGATATATGCGATGGGCTCAACTGTGGGACGCCCATTATTATGTGCTTCAATTTAAGGTCCTACTCCGGCTAAATCAGGATTCTTTGCCTCTCTGGAGGCTGATATTACTACGCTCCCCCAAGGTTCACTTATTATGACAGGTGATTGGAATATCTGTTTTGATAACAGGCTTGACAGGAGCCCTGCTTCTAACAGATTACCCAGTCCCCCACAAGTAGCTTTACATAGACTTCTGGAAGTTACAGCACTAGTAGATCCATATAGGATGTATAAGAAAGGGGATACAGAGATGACCTTCTACTCAGGGGTTCATAGGACACATACGAGGATCGATTTTTTTGGGGTCAATAGAGAAGTTTTAATGGGTATTACAGGATTGCATACTTTTAACAGAATGTTGTCTGACCACTCTCCAATCCAATTGCTATGGGAGATGGATAATACTCCCCCTAAACCATTCCGATGGCGACTGGATGAAGGGATTTTAGCGGCGGACAACATGGTGACTAAACTAGAGGATACAATTAAAGAAATGATCCAAACTCAAATTCCGACTATAGTGGATAAGAAACTAGCTTGGCCTGTCTGCAAAGTAATATATGCAGGAAAGGCGCTGGAATATACCACTCGGAGGAATAAACTGAATAGAGCACGGGAAGAATTCATAATTGGAGCCATTAAGTCATTATCACCTCTAGAGGGCTCCTCAATAGAGATGGATAAGGGATTTAAAAGAAGAATATAGGGATATATTGAACTGCAGGGCTGATCTATGGCTGGAAAGATTGAATGCTACATACCTGCTTCAGGGGGACGTGCCGGGTCGTTTATTGGCCCATAGAATTAGGGAACGGGAGGTGGAAAGAACAATTTTGGCTGTAAAGTTTGGAGGAGAGTTAATTTCGGAGCCTCAAAGATTGGCTGTTGCTTTTGCGGATTATTATGCCGCGATATACCAAGAGGGGGCCCCTAGTTCAGAGACAGAAATTAGAGGATTTCTCAATGAAATACCGTTGCTCAAACTAGATTTAGAACAGGCCCAAGCATTGGCTGCCCCTATATCGGACTCTGAGATTATGGAGGTAACCAAGGACTTGCCAAATGGGAAGGCACCAGGGCCGGATGGCCTGTCAGCCAAATTCTATAAAGTACACGCAGCGACAATAATGCCTCTGTTGAAAGAATTGTTTTCGACTATTATAAATGGTGGGGTTTGCCATCCTCCTCTATACCAGGCCTACATTACACTGATTCCAAAGCCGGATAAACCTAGAGATATACCAGGTAATTATAGGCCCATTGCTTTAATAAATCAAGATAATAAGGTACTCACCAAGATTCTGGCTAATAGGGTTTTGAAAATTGCTCTGATACTCATTAGTCAGGATCAAGTTGGGTTCATGCCAGGGAGGGGGGCACATGACGCATTAAGGAAACTGCACCATATTTTACACAGGGCTTCTAACTCAAAATGTGCTATGGCTTTAATAGCACTTGATGCCGAAAGAGCATTCGATCGGGTTTCCCATAAATTCTTATTCCTTACAATGGAGAAAATGGGGTTCCCAATGGGTTTTCTCAGAGGCCTTAAAAATCTTTATGAAGCTCCCACAGCCAGAGTCCTATGTAATGGATATCTTTCTAAAGAAACCTCCTGCAAACAGAATTAGGCAGGGCTGCCCTTGTCCCCAATTCTATTTAATATCTACTTGGAGCCTTTGTTAAGATCACTTACTATGGATCCCAGGGTCCAGGGGATTGAAGTTCAAGGGCTGGAGCTTAAATTCTCGGTATTTGCCGACGATATGCTGCTGCATTTAAGTAATCTGTCTGACAGTTTTCAAAATGCCTTGGAGGTCATTGGGAAATTCTTGAAGGTGTCTAATTATAAATTAAACTTAAGTAAAACCCAAGTTCTCCCGCTTACTGTTTATACCCACAGAGCAGACTTCGACCACCCACAGATTAACTGGGCCCTGGAAAAAATTAAATATTTGGGAATTTGGATTTTAGCTAGGTCAGAAGATGGGGTGGAGGAAAACGTGGGTAGCCTAGTGGCCGCAATTAAAAATGACATTTTTAGGTGGAAGGGACTTCCTCTAAATTTTACCGCCAGATTGGGATTGATTAAAATGAACCTTTTACCTAGATTATTGTACCCGCGTTATCTCTCACCCTATAGCATCCCGAAGGGAAGGTTCATTAGCATTCAGAGGATAATTTCAGAATTTTTGTGGGACTCCAAACCTCCAAGAAAGAAACAGGCCACTCTCGCCTCTCACCCTAGGGAGGCATTAGCTTCTGGATCTACTACTGTACTATGTAGCAGGACAACTGGGTATGATGGGTTAGCAAGGAGTGGGGAAGAGGGGGGATATACTCCAACGTGGCTTCGAATCGAACAACGTATTTTAAAAGACGTGAAACTTTCCCCTAAGGCACTATTGTTTGCAGATCCGGAAGCCTTGCCTGACATGGGAAAATACTCTCCAATATTTAAATCAGTTAAGGGGTGGTGGGAGTTATTAAACCCGGCGCAGAGGAGAACACAAAGGGGGGCCAATAGGAAACCCTAATTTTCGTCTGGGGAGTCAAAATAATTCGCTAATGGGCACCACAACTGTCTGAATTGAATTGACAGATTTCATACTGGCAGATAGGGTGTACTTACTAATGCAGACTAAGGAATGGGATTTTTCAAAAAGATCCAAATTACAAAACTGATACAGAAATTTATACTGAGATAATAAAGATGGGGACAAACTTCATTTACTTGGGACCACTTGAAGGAGATCGTTATTACAGCCCTCCTCAAAAGTGTATAGGGTGCTGTTGGTTTTGTGAGCTCAGAACCCAACCTCAGGCAACATATTGGGACAAAACTCTATCCCCCAGAGGCCTGATTGGAAAGACATTTGGAAAAACATCAAAGTCTTGCCTATTCCGAAGTATAGGACTATGCAATTTTTTATTTGTTCAAATATTTACTACACCCCAGTTAAGCTATGCTCTAGAAAACTCAGACAGACAGATCGATGTTTCAGATGTGGAATGGAATCAGGGGACTTACTTCATGTCTTGTGGACCTGTTCCAGACTCCACCCATTATGGGTTCAAATTAGAAAAGAAATGGATCCATTATTAAATTACGCTTGAGTACATTAAACCAGAGATATGTCTACTAGGAGATATGCAGGCTGTAGTGAAGGACTCAGCTAAATATCATGTGTCTCTGATGTCAGCCTTGGTTAAAGCATTTGTCCTGAGACACTGGAAGAAGGATAGTATTTATTCTTATGACCAATGGGTCAGCGACCTTCTACAGGTCCTGGATAGACTTAAAAGGCACATACTATTAGAAGGGAAAAAGAAATTGTATGACAGACGGTGGGGGGTTTTGGAGACGGTGTACTCAGTGCAGTGGAAGGGTCCTCGGACACAGATCTGTCTGTCTGAAGGAGATTAGCTTGTAATGTTTTCTTACGAGAATGTAAGAAGGGTCTAGGATTGAATGGAAACATATGATTTTCATAAGATATGTCTTTTATGAGCATAGACATAATACTCTCATGAAGATGTTTATTGAGATCAGATGGTATGCCTCTTTCTGGTTGGTTAGATGGATTCTCTCTCTCTAGGGACACAGTTATGAAGGTTTAGTCCAGAGAAAGTATAAGCATCATTAGTTGGGAAAATTTATAAAGTAATCCGGCTAAGTAAAAGAATAGTCTATTACCAAAACGGAAAGAATAGACTTGAAGGTTACTACAATACAAATGGACCAAAGTATTTGGTGGTGATAATATATAACTGTGATTGTAAATAGTTTTGGGGGATGTATATAGTATCCATATCCAGTTTGGGGATGTGGGCCTGGGCATGTAACCTGGGGTGTTTGTATGTATGTTTCAATGTTGGAAATAATAAAACTTTAATAAAGAAGTTTTAAAAAAAAGAAATTCTTCTGGCCGAGGTAATGGCAACTAAAAACAATGTCTCAAGTGAGAAGACATAGCTCACAATCCTCGGCTGGTTCAAAGGGTGGCAGCGTAAGCTGCTCCAGGACAAAGGGTAGATCCCATGGCGGAATTGGATCCTTAATCGGAGGTCTAAGGTGGAAAATACCTCTCAGGAAGGCTTGTGCCATGTCCAACTGAGATATGGTGCGTTGGCCCATAGTATAATGATAGGATGATATGGCACAGAGGTGTACTTTGATCAAGGAGTAGGCCAAACCTGTCTGAAAAGGAGATCAGAGGTAGTCCAAGACCAACTTTTATTGATGGTCTAGAGGCAAAACCCCCGCTCTTAAGCCCATAGGCAAAAACGGCGCCATTTCATGGTGTAAGTAGCATGAGTGGCCGGTTTTCTCGAGGCCACCAGAACATCAGCTACCTCTTGCGAGACCCCGTGTCGCAAAATGGCTATGTCTCTAGGAGCCAAGCATGCCGGCTCAGTGAACAAAGATCAGGATGGACCAAGGAGCCCTCCTCCTGCGATAACAAGTGAGAACTGATTGGCAGAGGCACCGGAGGTTCCGAGGATAGCTGATGTAGTACAGGGAACCAGATCTGCCTGGGCCAGAATGGCGCGATGAGCATCAGCATCGCTTGCTCTCTGTGAAGTTTCAGAAGAACCCTCTGGATCAACGGAAAGTGGGGAAGGCATAGAGGAATCTGCCCGCCCAGGAGAGGGACAACGCGTCTCACCAGAAAACATCAGGCCCTGGATCTGGTGATCAAAAATTGGGCAGTTCTGCATTGGATGGGGACGCAAAAAGGTCCATCTCTGGAGTACCCCATCTATGAAACAGATCCTCTGCTACCTCATGGAGTAGTTCCCACTCGTGGACTCTGGCCTGAGAGCGGCTCAGGCCGTCTGCAATGACGTTGTCCACTCCTGGGACATGAACAGCAATGAGGTTTGCGCTGTGTTGCAAAGCCCAATCCCACACGTTCATGGCCTCCCTGCAAAGCGGGTAGGAATGGGTGCCTCCTTGTTTGTTGAGGTAATACTGTACATCACCGCGGAATTGCCTGTTTGTAACAGAAGGGTACCCAGTGGAATCTCCGACTGGAAGGCCTGTGGGGTGTAAAGAACTGCTCTCATTTCTAGGATATTTATGTGGAGATGAGTATCTTGGGCTGTCCACAGGCCCTGAGACCGGACATCGTCGAGGTGTGCTCCCCATCCGAGCCCTGAGGCGTCTGTGCAGAGTGTCACAATCGGAGACAGCGCAATGAAGGGGACCCTTGCCGATAGATTCTTCGGATCTAGCCACCATTGCCAATCCCGGATTACGGTCTTCATGATCCGACTGGAAGCTGCAGATGGTCTTGCTTTTGATCCCACTGGACCCGTAACATCCACTGGGTGACCCGCATGTGGAGATGAGCAAGCGGGACTGTTGCAATAGCCGCAGCCATGTGTCTGAGCAGGCAAAGGACCAATCTGGCAGGAACAGTCTTCTTCGCCGAAATGTCCCTGATGAGGGATCTGATGTGCTCCTCTCTGTCCTGGGGAAGAAAAACTTTCCCCTGGATGGTGTCCAGAACTGCGCCTATGAGCTGCAGAGTCTGTGACGGAACCAGGCGTGACTTCTCTTGATTGATCGTGATGCCCAGCGTCTCGAACAGAGACTGAGTATAATGGATGGTGGACATCAATGCCTCCCGAGAGGGCGCCATGAGAAGCCAGTCGTCCAGGTAGGGGAACACGTAGTGGCCTTGTCTTCTCAGAGTCGCCGCCACGACTGCCATACACTTCGTGAATACCCGAGGTGCTGATGACAGTCCGAAAGGGAGGGCTCGGAACTGATAATGGTGGTCCTGGAACTCGAAGCGCAGAAACTTCCTGTGCGCTAAAGCAACTGGGTATATGCAGGTAAGCGTCCTGCATGTCCAAGGACACTAGAAAGGCGCCCTGCTTAAGCATGGGAATCAGACCTGGGAGGGTCACCATGCAGAAGCGTTTGTACAGGACCGACTCGTTGAGGCCGCTGAGGTCCAGTATCAGACGGAGGTCCCCTGTTTTCTTGGGAACCAGAAAGAAGTGAAAATTATACCCTGCAATCCTCTGGTTCCGTGGTACATGCTCCATTGCTTCTTTTCCCAGGAGCGCCGAGCACCTCCTGCTGCATGAGCAGGGCATGCTGACCCGAGTAACAGGAAAGCAGGGGAGGTCTTGCCGGTGGGTGGTCGAGAAATTCTTTAAAGTGACCTTTCTTGACCAATTGGAGGACCCACCGGTCGGTGGTAATCGACTGCCACCCTAAAAAGTGGAAAGCGATGCGACCCCCAACCTATTGTGCCCATTGATCCAGAGGAGGGGCGGGGGCCAGGAAGGAGTCATGCTGTGGCAGCACTGGTCCCTGCAGGCTGGGCCAGTTTAGTGTAGCGTTGGGCTCTGCCTGGGGACAACTTAGCCTGGGCTTTCCGCTGAAAGGTGCTCCTTGTTGCTGGCTGAACGTGGCTGCCGCCTTTGTTGCCGGCTATGAACGTCTTTGGTTCCTACGAAGGAACTGGCCTGGATTGTACATGGCCTGTACAGACCTGACTGCCTTCCCAACGTCCTGGAGTTTGGTAATAACCTTCTCCGAGGGTTCACCAAAGAGTACTTCGCCGTTGTAGGGGACGTCAAGAATGTTCTTCTGTATGTCAGGGGTGAAGCCGGAGACACAGAGCCAAGAGTGTCACCGGAGACAGACGCCTGAAGCTGCAGCTCTAGCAGACGAGTCCACAGAATCGTATGCGGCTCGTAGTACTTGGGTACCCACATCAGACCCTGTGCGGAGAAGGGTTAGGAGCTCTGCCTTCTGATAGCCATCCAGAAGCTTATCGACCAGGTCCTGGCCCTGTTCCCATAGGGCGTTCTGAAACTGTACCATGTGGGTTAGGTAGTTCAGGGACCTGATGGAGCATGTAGCAGCCACATACATGCGTCTCCCCAGGGCATCCAAATGTTTGGATTCCTGGTCCGGTGGCTGTGTACTCATATGTTGCGGTCTTTGGGACCGGTCATGTGAGGCCATAATGACCAGAGAGTCTGCCAGAGGTTGCTGAGCCAAGTACTGGTCCTCTCTTGGGGCCTTGTACAGGCAGTCAGCTTCCTTCAGTACCACAGGAGTAGAGTGCGGATGCTTCCACACAGCCTTGGTGACGTTCGCGAAGGTGTCCACCAAGGGTGGCACTACCACAGGTTTTGGGTCTTTCTGTGAATATAACGGGCAGGGCGCTGTCTTTCAGAGTCGAGGCCTTCAGTGTCCCATCCCATATTGTCCTGGATGTGCCTCATGATCTCAGAGAAAGAGGGATCATCCGGAGGAGACCTGGGCAGGTCACGTGATGGAATGCTGAGTGGAGAAGGAGATCTGGAGTAATCCGAGGTATCTGATCTGGAGTCCTCCCCGATGGAATATACCGCCAACGTCTGGGTCGCTTGTGGCTGGGAGACCCTGATGGAAATCTTGAGGGAGGCCTTCTCTGATCCTTGGATATACCTCTGGGAGGTGGAGTCTGCTATTAGGGGTTGGTGGTCATCCTGCTGGCCCCTGTGGTGGAGGAGGGGGTGTAGGAGGTGAAGGAGGATGAGGAGGTTTTACAGGGACCACAGCCTTTCAGATGGTGTCCCACCAGAAAGTAAAGAGGTCCTTTACTTCTTGCAGGTTCATGCCCGATGACGGGCCTGGCGCCGGTGGTCTGTTGCCAGGGTCGGCCATCGGGTCCGCGGGTGTCTCCGGGTTGGGCGAATGTTCCCTTGGGAGTCTGGCATCCTCAGTGATGCCCGCCTGGTCTTCGGGCACGCCGTGTCCTCCTCCTCCGTTGAGTCCCTGTTACCGGTGTCCACCAGTGACGGGGGCAGTCTTTGGCTCCGGTGAATGCGAGGCCAACGTCGGTTGCTTGGCCGACGTCTTGGGGTCTGGCAAACACCCAGCTGGCATCTGGTGTCCGCGGCTCCGGAGAATGCCTGGCCGACTTTGTATACTTGGCCGACGTCGGGTACGACGTCCGCTTTAAGGACGTCATGTCTTTAGTCTTCCTGAGTGGTGGATCCAGACCTCTGGGAGGCTGGGAGACCGACCTGAAGTCGGGGTCCCGACGTCGGGTCGATGAGGAAGACTTGTGGTGTTCTGAAGACTTAGAAGAGGCCCGGGAGGAAGTAGAGGAAGCCAAGGGCCTTGAAGTCTTGATGGGCTGGAGAGTCGAAGAGCCGCCGGAGGCTCAGATTTTGACCGAAGGGGGCTGAGAACGAGCCCTGGAGGGAGAGCGGTCTGACCTGGTGGAGCCTGAGCTATGGAAGTCCAAGGCCTGGTTCGGGGATCTGGACCTTGATTTCTCCTGGTGTTTATGGGCCTTGGAAGAAGAATCGCCCCTGGAGGAAGGTTCTTGGTCCATACTACTAAGTCTTTCTTCCAGCAGGTAAGCCTGAAGTGCCTTCTGACGGCGGAGCCTGGTGCGGCTGTTGAACCCTTGGCAGAAAGTGCAGGCCTTGGTGTTGTGGTCCGGGCCTAAGCACCGCACACAGGAGGAATGAGGATCCTTAAAAGGGATCTGTTTTCCGCAGGCACATTTGGAAAGGTGTCCCTCAATTGAAGGAGTTGTAGAGGACATCAGTTTGGAGAAACTCTTGAAGTTCTATATCATTGTGCGCTAGGTAGAGACCGAGAGGCCAATGCTGGCAAGTTGACAGCGGGAAAAGAACTGGGGATTCTGGGGGACCACCCCCTGATGTACTATGCCTGACGCCGGGGGGGGGGCGGGACTGATGTCGGGGCGGTCCCCGCTGAATACTGCTAGCTAGAAAATTTATGTGGGGTCCTGGCACCTGACGGCTTCAGTCCTAATGGTGTAACCTGCTGCAAGAGCTGTTTCTTGAAGTAAGATCAATCTTACCAGGCAGCAGTGTTGAGTAGGCAGTAGAACCGATGGGAAGGATTGGTGTCAAGAAAAACGGAGTCATCAACAGGCTGAAAACTTCAGAAGCTCCTCATGAGGTGCAATCTCAATGGCGGGAGGGTGGGTGATGACACCCAGCCCAGCCAGTGAGCGACGTGCAGGGCCGTCGGCTCGAGGGTGGCAAACGAAAGTCCAACTCTGCTCATCCAAAAAACCTCCCAGGGGTCATGACCCCGCCACATACCCAACTGTGATGAATGGTGAAGACTGACACAGACAAGATCGGCCCAGATCCGGTGCCAGACATAATACCGGATGAGGCGCCAGGCACTGGGAACACGGTGCCAACAGAATAAGAGACAAGGCGTCGGGGCCAGCATCACAAGAAGTGGCACCAGGAGGAATAGATGCGGTGCCAGGAGATCCCGGCACCAACCTGACATCAAAGTGGAAATCGGGGTGTCGAGAGGAAACAAATGGCACCAGAGGCCCCTGCTGCCAGGAACTCCCCCCGGGGGCTGACCAGGTACCGACAAGAAACACCCTGAGCCTGGAGCACTGGAACTGGCACCCACCCAGGCTGCAAAGGCCAGGGAGGGAAACAATGACACCAGGGGATCCTGACGCCAGCATGAACCCACATGACATCGAAGAGAGGTCGACCCTTCACTGGGAGCAGCACTAGCAGCGGCTCTCAGTCAAGCCTTGAAGGACCCAACTCAGTACTGACACCAGAACTAGAGCCAGCACTGGAGACCGAGCCAGCACCTTACTGACAGGCCGTGGTACCTGGCCAGTCCCACCAAGTGACACAAGGTGGGGGTGTGGCCAGTGGGGCAGGAGTTGGTGGCGTGGTCACCAGCAAAGGTAGAAAGCCACTGCCAGAGCCAAACACTCTACCTGGCTTGGGGGCCTCGCTCACGTATTCAGTGCCACCAACCTACAAGGGCCACGGACTGGACCCAAAAGCAGAGACACCACAGCCTGACGCTACACCCGCTGCTCTGAAGACTGTCCGCTGGGGACCCCACTAAAGGACAGAGGGGGGACTCCAGGCCCAAGGTTTCAGTGTCTCAGCACCACGGTGACGTGGACACAGGCAAAAGGGCCATAGCCCACGAACTGAGGGTCTCATGGAAGATTTCCCGGAAGGCAACCTTGAGTGGTACCATTTCCTTCTCTCCAAAGGGAAAGAAAAAAATTCAAGGCAGAGCAGTGCCAAGAACCCAACTAGAATCGGGAACTGAACTGCTCCTTCGTGCTCAGGAGGACTGCACTTCCCCCAAGCATAGGACTGCCCATGGTCAGAACCCTTCCCTCACAGGAAAGTGAACTGGACATGGGTCCCACTGCTGGAGCAGCCTGCCAACCATGGCGCCAAGACAACACTGCACCAGGACAACATGGCACTGGGGCAAATACAGTGGCGGGCCAAACACTGGGAAGGCTCCCTACCATAATCCTGCAGAGACATCCTGATGAGGCTCAGTAGGGCTGACAGAAAATTCTTCATAAAAATCACTAAACTGATACAAAAATAATAAATTCTAGCTTGAAACAACTAAAAACTGAAACAAATTGAAGCAGCTGTTATAAGGACGTGAATTTCTCATTCGAGAAGGGTGAGCAACGTCATCACCGAAGGGCACCTGACGGCGGGGGAAAAAGGAGCTGAGGTGGTTAGGGGGTGGTGCCTAGATGAGCCTTAAACCAAGTGCAAGATATTATGGGTATGCAAATCCTTGTGTGGAACAGTCTGACTAGGCTTCCCCAGAAAAGAAATTACCTTCTAGATAGCCACAATACCAAGAGAAAAATTCAGTTGCATGTCAGCGTTACAAACCTTTACTTTAATCCAAGGCCACAACTTATTTTCTACTTAATAATGTATGATTGCCTACACAGTAGTATACACAAAGTACCTTAAAAATTAAACATGTCGGTAGATTTTCTCAATACTCACTGGGAACACTGCTTTAGTTCGTCAGATGCATCATCTACAACATCACTTTGTTTTGCTTCATAAGACAAGGAACGATACAGTTTGCAGGCTACTAAAGCTTTAGCCATAGACTCTTCGCCATGCTGCCAGAAAAACAAAGCCATTTTCTGCCTCTTCATTAGAGCTGCCCACATCAGCAGTTCATTAAAGGGATATGGGAAACGTTTTGTTTCTGGATCATCAATGTCAACAATTTCATCTTTGCTTCTTTTCTTTTTGCCTTGTTCCACATTTGCATCAACCTTAAGAAAGAAGAGCACCCTTTAACCAACATATTTGTTATGGCTTTATTACTGTAGGCGCAACACCACAGCTGTCATGTAATACAATGCAAGTACTGTAACATAGCAAGCAAAAAAATCTGAAAACCAATAAGTCTCTCCTCCCCCCCCCCCACCAAAAAAAAGAAAACAACCAGGGTAATTACCACCTTTAAGACAGAGGTCTTATTCTCAACATGGCTGGGCAAGAAAGGATAGTGAAGTGCAGTTGCCACCGTCTGGGGTCAAATTACTTATTTCAAATGTTTTACCAGTAAAGACATATACAGCTGATTTCAGCTTGTTACCAAATTCTTCCTGGGGAAAAGGGGGGCAGGGAGTAGAAGAAATTTCTTTATACTTACCGTAGTTTTCCTTTCTGTTAGCTCCAACACTGTCAATGGATAATCATAACAACTGGATATAGTGCACCTGTAATAGGCCAATGGCACAGGCCCAACTTTAGAATGGTGGATATATGAGGATTCCAAGCAGCAGCAACTCACCAGTCACTACTGATCTCGCTGTGCCATAGTAGCTACACATCTGCCTATATTATAACCAATTAGAGAAGGCCATTACGGTATTCCAAGGAGGTAGCAGAGAAAGTAAAAGCCAAAAAGATTGCATTCAGGCAATACAAAAAGACACAGGCAGAAGGGGATAGGGAAAAGTACTAGGAGAAGCAAAAAGAGGCAGGGAAACCAAAGCTCAGGCGGAAGAAAAAATTACTCACCTTAGTAATACTGTTTCTTCTAATGGAGTCTTGCTGTATTCTAACATATGCAGTTAGGTCCTGCCTTTCAACTGCCCAGGAGAACAAAGAGTTAAACTTTCCATGGCCAGCATGGAATGTTCACAGTGAGCTCGGTTGAAGCACCTGTCTGCTGTTGCTTAAACTCCAACTGTCAGATCTTTACGTGCAATACTCACTAGAAGTTCTGTGTGGAAACTGTAAAACTCAAAACTAGCCAACTGGCAACTACATCTATATAAAAGGGTTTTTTGGTTTCAAAGCAAAGACTCAAGTCAGCAAACCCAAAAAACAAAACACATCCCAAAACACAACACACACCCAAAATAAAGGAGGATAAAAAGGGACACCCCTAGGGTGCCAACACTGCTCCTGCTCACCCACATCCCAAAAACTAGGTTCTGAGAGGGGAGGCGGGGGGAGGGGGAGGTCAGAATACAGCAAGACTTCATCAGAAGAAATAACATTACTAAGGTGAGTAATTTTTTCTTCAAACAACATGAAGTCTTGCTGTATTCTGACATATGCAGACTACCACGCAGTACCTCCATGGAGGAGGGACAGAACCTACTTTGGGAAGAGGCTCTGAAGTACTGCTGTGACAAAACAAGCATCACTCCTAGCCTGGATATCCAGAGAGTAATGCTTGGTGAATGTATGGACCGTTTTCCAGGTGGCTGCTTGACAGATTTCTAAGATAGAATATCCCTGGCAGCAGCCAGGGAAGCAGCTGTACCTCTAGTAGAGTGAGCCTCAGGCCTGAGGGTGGAGTTCTACCCAGTTTCTCATAGCAGAATTGTACACAAGAAACAATCCACCTGGCAACAGATCTTTTAGTGGCAGGTTTGCCCCTACCGACCTCTCCATACGTGAGTAACAACTGGAGGGACTCAAACCTGTGACCCTTGGTGCGCTCTATGTAGTAGATGAGGGCCCTTTTAACATCTAAGCTGTGCAGCCTCCTCTCTCCAGAGGAGGAATGGTCAGTGAAGAAAACAGGGAGAGACATAGACTGGTTGAGGTGGGAAATCTGAAACCACTTTAGGCAAAGATTTCCTGTTAGTTCTTAGGACCACTTTATCTCTATGGAAAGAGATGAAATCAGGTTCCACTGACAGTGCTTGCAATTCACTGATACGCCTGGCAGAGGTAATGACCACCAAACACACAGTTTTCCAAGTCAAGTACTTAAGCTCTGCAGAGGACAAAGGCTCAAAGGGGGGTTGCATAAGCTGAGCAATGCAAACATTAAGGTCCCAAGCAGGAGCAGGGACCCTAAAGCAGGGATTGGTGTGCAGCAATCCCTTGAAAAACTTACAAAACACAGGATGGGCTGACAGAGGAGAAGGCTTGCCTACTGACAGGAAAGCAGAGACAGCTGCCAAATGCACTTTAAGTGTAGCTGGCCTAAGGCCTAGGCCATTGAGATGGACCATATAGTCCAGAACCATAGGCAACCCAGCAGAATCTGGAGAAATATTCTTCTCAGAACACCAAATAGTGAACTTTTTCTATTTGGAATTGTAAGTTTTTCTGGTGGAAGGCTTTCAAGAAGCCTTAAGGATATACAGGACCCCTTGGGAAAGATGCAGGTCAGCAAACTCTAACTCTTCAAGAGCCATGCCTTGAGATTGAGAGACCGAAGGTTCGGGTACCAAATCCTCCCCTGAGAGGACGTCAACAGGTTGTAATTCCTGGGAAGAGACAGGGAAGGTGGACTGCTAGGACAGCAACAGGGGGTACCAGGGCTGTCTGGCCCAATCTGGAGCAATCAGAATCACTTTGCATGGTTGTGACCGTATCTTGACTAACACTTTGAACTGGAGAGGGAAGGGGGGAAAGCATACAGAAATGTCCCTTCCCAATTCAGAATCAGAGCATCCAGGGGGATTGAGCCCAAGACTGGGGGTCTGTAACAAAAGAGAGGAAGCTGATGATTGGCTGGGGCTCCAAAAAGGTCTATCTGTGGAGTGCCCCATCTGGAGAAAATCACTTTCAAAACTAGGGGATCTAGGGTCCATTCGTGATGGCCCTGGGATATTTTGCTCAGAGCATCGGCTAGAACATTGTCCTTCCCTGGGAGGTGAACTGCTATCAGAGAGGTTTGCAGGGAATAGGCCAGGGACCACAACTTCATTGCTTCTGTGCGCAAGGCCGTAGACCGAGTGCCTCCCTGCTTGTTCATGCACCACATGGTGGTGGTGTTGTCTGTTCTCACCTGGACCACCTTGTTCTGTACAGATTTGGAAAAGGCTTGCAGTGCCAGAAACACTGCTCTGAGTTCCAAGAGATTGATGTGAAGCAGAGATTCCTGAGGTGACCACAGCCCTTGGGTGGTAAGATCCCCCAGATGGGCTCCACAGCCCAGCAGGGAAGCATCTGTGGTGAGTATCACTGAAACAGATTGAGTGACAAAAGGAACTCCTTGTCTCAAATTGTCCTGATCCTGCCACCACTGCAAGGCCTGGATCAGGGTTCGAGTCACTGGGACTAGTTTGGTAAGGGAATCCTTTCTTTGGGACCAGAAGGCTTTTAAGTGGAACTGAATGTCCCTCATCTGGAATCTTGCTCCCTGGACCCCTGCTGTGGAAGCTGCCATGTGGCCCAGAAGCTGAAGGAAATGCCTTGCTGGTCGAGACACCTGTAGGGTGAATGAAGAGGCCAGTTCCATAAGGGTCCTTGCCCTGTCCAGGGGAAGGAAGGCTCTTGTCCTTATTGTATCCAGCTCCACCCCTATGAAGGTGAAGAGCCGTAATGGTTCGAGAATTTACTTTGGAAGGTTGAGAAGGAATCTTAAGGAAGTGAGCACTTGCTGAGTTATTTGCAAATGTGACTTGACTTAGTCTGGAGACTGACCTACTATGAGCCAGTCGTCCAAGTATGGGAAGATGGAGATCTTTTTTCTCCTTAGGAAGGCAACCACTACTGCCAGGCACTTTATGAAAACCCTTGGGGCTGATGTTAGGCCAAAGGTCATTGCTCTGAATTGATAGTGGCCTGAGGGCAACCTGAACCTGAGGCACTTCTGTGGGAGCACCTGATGGGAATGTGAAAATAGGCATTTTGAGGTCCAGGAGGCTAGCCAGTCCCTGGCCTTAGGGAGGAAGATTATTCCCAGAGTCACCATTTGAACTTTGGTTTTAAAGGTGTTTGTTCAGATATCTTAGGTCCAGGATGGGCGCCATTCTCCTATCTTTTGGGGTTAGAGTATTAGAGTACAATCCTTTGCCCTGTGTGGGATAGGAACCCTCTCTATAGCTCGGAGAGCTAGGAGGAAGAAACCTCTGCCTCTAAGGCAAGGGTCTCATGGATTGCAGGTGGAAAGGATCTGGTTCTCATCTTGGAAATTTTTAGAAGCTGAAACCAGTCCCGCAGCTACTACTTCCAGGACCCACCTGTCTGATGTCAGAGACTTCCAGTCCTGGACAAAGTAAGCCAGCCTGCCCCTACTGGTATTGGAGAATCGGCCCAGGCAGACCCATCAGGGTGTCTGCTTGGTAGGGGCTTTAGGCTGAGGGGTGGATGCAGGCCTGCTCATCCCCCGTCTGCCTCTCCCTCTAAAGAACCCCCTCTGAGAATAAGAAGAGGAGGCCTGAGCTTGGTAAAAAGGCCTTTGGAAAGGCCTGTCCCTGCCCCTGGACTGCTGCCTTTGAGGAGTAGCTTGCCTTTCTTTGGCCTGAGCACTCCTGTAAGTGGTCCTGTACTTGTCCGTCTTTTTCATGTAGTTCTCTGTCTGCTTCCCAAACAGAGAATTACCAATAACAGGGAAAACCATGGCCTTAGCCTGGGTATCCTGTGATAGGCTAGTACATCTGAGCCAAGCCATCCTCTGAAGAGCCACAGATACAGCCATGACTCTTGATGAAACATCATTGGAGTCCACAGCAGCACGAAATTGCACTTTGGATTACTCAATCCCATCCGCAGCCACCTGCTCCAGCTCCTTGGCAAGCTGGGCAGGGGCCTGTTTAGCCAGAGCCAGCACAGTGTCCCATCTGGACTTCTGGTATCTAGCTGTGTAGGCCATATAGTTAGCCTGCCCGAGTCCCAAAGATGCTGCCATGTACTGCTTCTTTGCCATGGCATCAATCCTCCTGGAGTCCTTATCTGGGGGTTGTGATGCCAAGGGGATAATTGCCTTATCACAGGCAGCAGCTTGCACTACCCCAACATGGCTGCATTGCTGGGAAAGGAGCTCCGTGTCTGAGCCTGAAAGAGTATACCTCTTGTCCATTCGTCTGTCCACAGGAGGTATGGAATTAGGAGTCATAAGAATTTTATGCGTCTGTTTCCCAAAGGATTTGTGGAGGGGAATAGACAGTCTCCTGGACTCTGGGATGTCCATCATTTCAACAATATCAGGCTCCTCCTGATCCTCTGCTGCTTCTTCCATAGGAAGCTGGAGGGTTACAGCCACTTTTTTGTAAAACATAAAGTGAGAAGGGGACTCAGAAAGCCTAGGAGGAGAAACACCTGAAGGTCTGTCTGGGGAGATGTCCGGGTCAATAGGCACATCCAGACTCTCATAATCACCATGATCATCCTCATACTCTCCCTCCTCCTCATCAGGTTCATAAAATTCTTCAAGGGTGTAATCTGGAACCGGGGGAACTGACCGAACCGAACCCCTGCCAGATGATACCAGTTCGGCCGGAACAGAAGTAAGCGATTGCACTATTCTTGTCGCCTTGGCTATCTCATCGGCAGTCGGAGTATGAATTTCTGGGTCCGAACAGGACAATTTATCTTTTCTTTTTCTTTTTACCGGAACCGACTCCTCAGAATCGGCTCTCCTTTTGCCTGAAGTATCGCCCTGGTCAGAGGGCACTCCTTCTGGTTTGGTCGGAACCGAACTGGGCTGGCCATCTGGGTCAGCAGACTTCTCGGACTCCCTTTCCCTCAGTCTACCTAATCTCTTTTCCAGGGTAGATTTGGGAAAATTCTTACAAATTTGGCAGTCTAAATCGAGGTGGTCAAACCCCAGACAATAAACACAGGTGGTGTGGGGATCAGCCTTGGCAAAGACTTCCCCACACACACTGCAGTGTTGAAACACAGTGGGCCTGTTTTTTTTCTTGGGTTTCTCAAACATGGCCAATACTAACCAAAACTTACCCTTTTCTCGGCAATCCGTCAGGAAAGACTCCCCTATCGGTTCCTGACCATGTCACGGGGTCTCGGGGAAAAAAACATAAAAATCCGTTTTTTTAGAACCGATATGGACTGGTTACCACACTCTAAGTAAATACACAAACTTTTTTACCTGAAACTGATTGGTTCAGCCGAACCGATCCACAATTTACAAGTTCCACACAGAAACTAAATAGAAAACCTATCTAGTACTCACGGTACCACAGACAGAAACTTAAACCGACAGATCGGTAGCAGCAATTCGGTAGAAACCGAGCGAAAAAAACGACACTTTAATCAACTTTTAGAACTGACCAAAGGAGAAATCTCCGGGCGACTGTAGCGGTGAGTAAAGAATCTGGCGGTTGGAGTTTAAACAACAGCAGACAGGGGCTTCAACCGAGCTCGTGGTGAACATTCCATGCTGGCAATGGAAAGTTTAACTCTTTGTTCTCCGGGGCAGATGAAAGGCAGGACCTAACTGCATAAGTCAGAATACAGCAAGACTTCATGTTGTTTAAAGAGCGCATCGCAAAATCCGTAGGTACAGGGGACAAAACCTTTTACAGGTACAGAAGTAAAAAAAGAAGGGCAAAGGGAGGGATAGTGAGACAGAAGGGGGAGGATGTGGGCCGCGTGGAGGATGACAACAGTAAAGCTGACATACTGAATTGGTATTTCTGCCCAGTCTTTACTGAGGAAGAGATCGGTAATGGGACTGATGGGAGTACAAGGGGTGGGAACGGCACAGAAATGGACACAAGTCCCTTTACACGGGAAAGGGTACTAAAGGAATGAGTTTTGCTAAATCAATGGTGCCAGATGGGTTGCACCCAAGGGTCCTAAAGGAACTAACAGAGGTGGTGGCTGAACCTCTGGCAATCTTGTTTAGTCAATCACTGGAAACTGGGAGTACCCAAAAACTGGAGGATAGCAGGTGTATTCCCATTATACAGAAGTGGGAACAAAGAGGAAGCGGGGAACTACAGACCAGTCAGCCTCACCTCGGTGGTGGGGAAGATATGGAAATGACGTACCTACCATAATTCTTGATCTTCTTGGACGAAGTCTCCACCACTCCTTCACACTTATGGGAACTACGCCGGAGGCGCTAGGACCCAGCGGGAGCAAACTTTGCAGAGGTCGGTAGCCAGAGATGGAGCCAGAGCAGTGCCGCAAGCATCTGCTCATGCGTGCAATGACTATCTCAAGGCCGAACCTCCAACTGCCTCAGTACCTTTTTTCCCCAAGGAGGTGCAGTGCAACTAACCTAGAAAGACTAGTTTAACACAAATCGGACATAAGATAGTCCGAACGACTCGTATAAGAAGGGTCAACAAAGAAGTCTTCACAGCCTAAACATTGAGGGGGTGAAGAGCAAAATAGAGAGGTGAGCTCGGGGTATGGAGGGTGGACGTGTGAATGAGTGGTGGAGACTTCGTCCAAGAAGATCAGGAATTACGGTAGGTATGTAATTTCCATATCTTCCTGGACATAAAGTCTCCACCACTCATTCACACTTATGGGAGAGTACAGAGCTAAAAATCCCCCGAGAGGGTGGCATAAAAACCAAGAGCTAATGAATTCAGGACAGAAGTCCGTTAAGGATAGTCCTGCCAAACGAAAGGTTTCATCTGGCATGGACGTCCAGCGCATAGTGCTTAATAAAAGTATGCACTTAGCTCCAAGTAGCCGCATTGCAAATGTCCGCAATGGGCACATTGCGGATTTCCGCCAGGGATGCCGCAACTGCTTCAGTAGAGTGATCATACACTCTGCCCTCCAGCTTGACCTGTGACATGGAATAATAGTGGCGAAGGCATGCCACCAGCCATGCTGAAATGCATCTGATAGCAACAGGCTGACCCAGACGGGTCTCGCTGAAGGAGACAAACAGTTGTTGAGTTTTGAGAATTTCCTTCGTTCTATCTAAATAGAAGCGCAAAGCTCTTTTAACATCTAAGGAATGAAGGGTACGTTCTCCTTCATTCTGGAAATCAGCACAGTAAGTAGGTAGGCCAAAGGTTTGTTTAAATGGAATTCTGAGACAACCTTAGGGAGGAACTTAGGATGGGTCCTAAGAACTACTTTATCCTTGTAAAATACAGTGTACTGAGGGGTCTGTTACCAGAGCATACATTTCAGAAACTCTGCGGGCCGAGGTGATGGCCACTAGGAAGGCCGTTTTCCAAGTGAGCAATTTCAATTTGCAGGTAACTAGTGGCTCAAAAGGTTTTCTAGTGAGCATGTCTAGCAAGAGATTAATGTCCCAGGTTGCAACTGGATGTCTGACAGGAGGTCTGGTATGCAGAATACCCTTAAGAAACCTCTTACTGTATCTACTGGTAACTGAGCCAGAGATAAGGAAAGTAATGGCTCATGATAGGCTGAAATGGCACAAAGGTGAACTTTGATTGTAGAGTATTGAAGACCTGAATTTGAGAGGTCTAAGAGGTACTCTAAAACTTTGTTGGGTGGGCAGGAAAAGGGATTCAAAGAGGATCCTGCACACCAGAGGGAAAAATGCTTCCATTTTGCAGTGCAAGTCTTTCTGGTTGCTGGCTTTTCGCACAGCCAAAAGAATGTCAGAAACTCTCTGAGAGGCATTGAACCTATTCACCTCTATCTCCTCAGGAGCCAAGCATGAAGATGAAGCGACCTCAGAATGGAATGGACCAGAGGACCCTGGGTCAGAAGGTTCACCTGAAGGAGAAGCGCCTTCGGAGGGGTTTCTGTCATACTGCTGAGTAACAAAAACCATATCTGTCGAGGTCAGAAGGAAGAAATGAGAATCATCTTGTGTCCCTGAGACTCGAATTTGAGGAGTACCCTCTGCATTAGGGAAAGAGGAGGAAAGACGTATACAAAGCGTTTTGTCCACTGTAGCCTGAACACATCCTTACAGAAAATGCCAGGCCCTGGATTTCTGGAGCAGAAAAGAGGCAGTTTTGTGTTGAGTGGGGATGCAAAAAGGTCCAGGTCTGGAGTTTCCCACTCTGCAAATAGTGACTGAACTACGGTTAAGTCGAGAGACCACTCATGAGGGTCTGCCTCCGTTTTGCTGAGACGGTCTGCCAGTCTGTTCTGTATTCCCAGCAGGTAGACCGCCTGAATAAGAGCCTTGTGATCGAGGCACCAGCCCCATACTCTCATTGCTTCTGCACAAGGGGTAAGAGTGTGCACCACCCTGCTTGTTGATATAATACATCACTGCCTTGTTGTCCGTCTGAAGGAGAATGTTCTTGTGACAAAGAATATCCTTCAAGGTCCGGACTGCATAGAGGACGGCTCTCATTTCCAGGATGTTTATGTGAAGCTGGGCTTCGATCTGAGTCCACGTACCCTGAGTGTGGAGATCCTGACAGTGAGCTCCCCATCCCAACAGGGACGCGTCTGTGGTGATAGAAATCTGATGATCCAGAGGAGCAAAGGGGTATCCTTCCAAAAGATTGTCCTCTTGCGACCACCAGGTGAGCGACCTCCTGAGAGGTTCTGTCACCCTGATGAGAAAGGACTGAGGATGAGTAGTCGGGGACCACTGAGTACTGAGCATCCATTGAGAGGTTCTCATGTGGAGGTGTGCAAGGGGTACAGTGAACGAGGATGCCTTGAGACCCAGCATCCGTTGCACTGACATAGCTCGAACTGAGCTGTTCTCTCTGATGTATCGGGCCATCTGTAGGATATCGCTCCTTCTGTCCTCTACTAGAAAAGCTTTCGCAGCCGGCCCGTCGGCGCAGTGGTTGGATTTCCGCTTGCGACGCCGGCGACCCGGGTTCGGAAATGGAATAGGGTCGCTGGAGGGCCGGCTGGGGGAGAAGGATGGAGCGTCCTAGGGACTGCTCTCCTCTCCGGGTGTGGAGGGGGATGTGACGGGCATTGGGCCCCTGGTGGAGGCCAGGGGACACCTAACTACCGACACTGGTACGCACAGGAGGCGGGGCAGACGCTGGCATCATTGCACATCCCAGCCTCCCGGAAAGAAAACCGGGAAAAGAATTAGCCGCCAGCCGCCGCTAATGAAGCCTACCACGGCTTCAATTTGCTCCCCATGCCAGCCCTCCGACCAAGTTCCATGTCTGCGGCATGCGAGGGGAGTGCCGCAGCCCCGCCTTGGGGGGGAAGCCACGGGGTATCGGAGGCCCGAGGCCGCTTGGGGAGCAGAAGCTAGTGGTCCGTGACCAGGCCGAGAAGGACACCAGGCGGCTGGCAGGCTAGGGAGATAAAGACTAAATGGAAAAAAAAAAGAAAAAAGAAAAGCTTTCGCACAGGAGGTGTCCAGAAGAGTTCCTATGAAAAGGAGCTTCTGGGAGGGCTGCAACTGCGATTTCTTGAGATTTAGCAGGACTCCCATGGATGTGAGGAAGTCTGAGGCCATGGCTACGGCATCGAGAGTTCCTTGCCTGGAAGGGCTTGCTAGAAGCCAGTCATCCAGATATGGGAACACTTGTATTCCAATCTTTCTGAGGTGCGCTGCGAGAATTGTACATCTTGTAAAAACTCGCGGTGCCAAGGATAGCCCAAAGGGCAGGACTCTGAACTGATAATGTTGGCCCAAAGCCACAAACCTTAGGTATTTGTGATGTTTTGGGTGAATAGGAATATGTTGGTAAGCATCCTGCATGTCCAGGGAAGCTAACCAATCGTGTTGATGAAGCAAGGGCAACAGGGTTCCCAGTGACATCATTTTGAACTTTTCCTTGGGAAGAAATCTGTTCAGTTTTCTGAGGTCCAAAATGGGGCGCATGCCCCCAGTTTTCTTTGGAACAAGAAAGTAGTGGGAGTAGAACCCTGTGTTCTGTTGATCCAACGGAACTATTTCTACTGTGCCCTGTTGTTCAGAAGGCCCTGCATCTCGGAGGCGAGAAGTTCTGACTGAACTGTCGACAGTCTGGGCTGTCGTTTGGAGGGAAGATCTTGGGGGTCTCCAAAAGATTGAGGGAATATCCCTCGTGGATTATCCGGAGGACCCATTTGTCTGATGTTATGATCTTCCAAAGGTTGTAGAACTGAGTCGGACGACGCCCCCCCACCTCTGACAGAAAGTCCCCCTCTGGCAGCTGAGGGACGTGGGCCAGGGAGTCAGAAGGTAGCACTGGGCGTTTTGGGTCCTTGTGCTTTCTGCTGCATTTTCTTTTGAGGCTGGGGGCTTGGTTTTAATTAAAACCTCCCCTGACTTTGGCTCAAAAGGACTGACGGTTGTGAAATTGACGCTTATTAACACCCCCACAAGAAGGGGTGGGAGCAGGTCGAGCCAATTTAATGGCAGACCTAGTCTTTTGAGTGGCATCCAGAGTCTGCTCTACTTGAGGACCAAAGAGATGCATACCGTCGAAGGGTAACGCCATAACCTGTTGCTGGGCATCATTTGTGAAACCCGAAATGCGCAGCCAGGAGTGGCGCAGAGTACAGATGCCTACCGCTGCCGCCCGAGAAGCAGTATCGAAAGCATCCATAGCTGCCTTAACCTGCTGGTTGTTGGACTCGATACCCCTGGTTATGGTTTGAAGTAGCTCCGAATTAGAGTCTGACTCCGGAAGAGCTTCTACCATTTGTTTGAGCGAATTCCAAAGAACACACTCATATTGAGAAAAACAGCCCTGGTAGCTGGCAATGCGCATACCCAGGACAGAGGCAGCAAAGACTCTCTTACCTAAGGTGTCTATCTTGCGAGATTCTTTGTTTATCGGCCGGGCTGAAGATGCCTGAGGGAGGACGGCCTTATCATTCTCCGCCAGGACTAAAACAGGGTCTGCAAAGGCCTGGGAGGCCAAGATGGGTCGATCCTTGGGAGCAGCATACTTTCTATCTATGGACTTAGCCACAGAAGGAATGAGAGCGGGATTATTCCATACCATTTGAGAAAGCGTTTCAAAGGAGGGCTGTACTAGAGGAGTCAAATCCATAGGTATCTCCAGAACATGGAGGTATTGGAGTCTTAACAGCTTCCCAGGATCGATATCTGTAGTCTGGAGAGAAAGAGTGCAATTCAAATTTTTCAGCAGAAACTTAAAAGACAGGTCTTCAACCAGAGGTTCTGCTACAGGATGAGATCCTTCCACATCACCCAGGCGAAGGTCTGGGTCAGGCTCAATATCATCTCCTGACAGCCCAGGAAGAATTGCATGGACAGGAAAGGAGTGAAAATCAGAAGGAAAGGAGGAAGGAAAAGGATTCAGAGAAGAGGAGCCCTGAAGACTGGACACCCTAAGAGTCCTTGGCGCCGAAAAGCCATAAGGAGCAAAAAACGGAGTCGACAAGGAGCACGGTGCCGAAGACGGCACCAACAACCCCAACAGCACCGAGGATGGCACAGACAGTCACGCTGATGCCGAGGATGGCGTCGAAAAAGCCATCAATGCCGAAGGTGTCGAAAACATCCCAAGGCTCCAAAAAACAGGATCTGAGGAGAAAGCAGCATGAATACCAGGAGATAGAGGCATTGGGGTGGCCCCCTGCAGCGCAGCCATGTGAGGGGTGGACACCTAAGTGCGGAGTCGACAACACCGAGGACGGCACTGCGTGACTAGGGAGGCCCTACCCGATCCCCCAAAGAGCCCGAAGGCCCCAGAGTGACCGGGCCAGGCAGCTGGACCAACCTCTGAGCCCACTGCTCCATAAGAGCAGCCCACTGATGAAACTGCTCATTTGAAGATCTACCGGAGGGCAGGGTAGGGCTCCGATGTTGAAGAGGTCGGCAACCGGAAACAGAAACCAGCGACTCCGAAGGAGGAGACCGGCAACTAGCCCCAATAACTGACCGTCTACGTGACGTGCAGACATATCAGGCGGCAGCCTCGAGTGATGCCTTCTCTTTTTTGACCTGTGGGCCGAAGAAGAGTTTAAAGCCAAACGGTGCCGACAGTGCAACCGTTTACTTTCATGCTTCCGAGGGGACCGCCCATCCCCTCGGGCATTGGACTGTCTTTTGTCAGACCCCCCCTCCGGAGAGGGCGGCGGACTGGACCCAGCCCGGCTGACTGAACAGCTTTCATACGAAGTCTCCCTACCGTCACCTGACCCGCTCATGGTCGACTCAAGTCAATGTAGGCGGAGACTTCTTTCTTTAATAATAAATAAACCAAGCGGTACTTATTCAAGATGTTATTACAAAACAATAAAACTGAAAAACTATGCTGCTAGTTTGAAGTTTGACTCTCAGATGACGGCGTACGTCACTGAAGTGCACTCGACAGCGGGAAAAAAGGAACTGAGGTGGTTGGAGGGTCGACACCGAGACAGTCATTGCCGCATGAGCGATGCTCGGCGCCGGTCCTCGCGGCTCCATCTCTGGCGCCGACCATCTGCAAAAAGTTTGCTCCCGCTGGGTCCTAGCACCTCCGGCGTAGTTCCCATAAGTGTGAATGAGTGGTGGAGACTTTATGTCCAGGAATATCATGGAAGCACTACTGAAGGAGAGACTGGTGGAACATCTGATTGCCAACAGACTACAGGACCCAAGGCAGCATGGTTTCACCAGGGCGAGGTCATGTCAGACCAACCTCACCGAATTTTTCAACTGGGTGACAAGGGAGGCAGATCAGGGGAGAGCAGTGGACGTGGTCTATCTGGACTTCAGCAAGGCCTTTGACACTGTGCCACACAGAAGGCTATTAAACAAACTGGGGAATATGGGAGTGGGCAGGACAGTAGTGCAGTGGGTAGGTAATTGGCTGGGTGGCAGGACACAGACGGTGGTGATAAATGGCTGTCACTCTACAGAAGGAAGAGTGACCAGTGGGGTACCACAGGGATCCATGCTGGGATCAGTCCTATTCAACATCTTCATCAGTGACATTGCATAGGACCTAGAAGGCAGAATTTCTCTGTTCATTGATAACACGAAGCTCTGTAACAGAGTGGATACACCATAGGGTGTAGACAGAATGAGGTGGGACCTGCAGAAGCTTGAAGAATGGCCAAGACTTTGGCAGCTGAAATTCAATGCAAAGAAGTGCAAGATAATGCATATGAGACACAAAAACCCCTGGAACAACATATCAGTTGGTGGGTGAGGATATAACATGCATCAAGCAGAAAAGGGACCTTAGGGTTATCATCTCTGATGACCTCAAGGTAGGGTACACAGTGCGACAAGGCAGCAGGTAAGGCAAATAGGATGCTGGGATGCATAGTCAGGGGCATCACCAGCAGGAAAAGGGGAGGTCATATTTCCACTATACAAGACACTAGTGAAGCCCCACCAGGAGTACAGTGTACATTTCTGGAGACCTTACCTACGTAAGGACATAGACAGGGTAGAGAATGTTCAGAGGAGGGCAACAAAGATGGTACAGGGATTGCACCACAAGTCCTACGAGAACAGGTTGAATGACTTGAATATGTACCCCCTAGAGGACAGAAGGGATCTGTTAGAGACACACAAGTACCTTACAAAGAGGAACAGGGTGCAGGAACACACTATTTTCCAGCGAAAAAGATGTTCCAGGACTAGAGGGCATGGGATGAAGTTGGAAGGAGGGCAAGTCAGAGGAAACATGAGGAAGAATTTCTTTACAGAACAGGTGGTGGACAAGTGGAACATCCTGCCAAAGGAAGTGGTGTGGGCTGAAACAATCATGGAATTTAAGAATGCATGGGCTAGACATAAGGGAATTCTGGAGGTCGGGGTAAGGGCAACAAACTTCAAGGAAAACAAAGTGAACTTACAAGCTCAAATGGGCAGACTGGGTGGGCCATAGGCCCTTATCTGCAGACAGTATCTATGTAATTACTTATATGCAACAACCTTTAGTACAGTAATAAATGCTGCCTTGCCTTCTTAGCAGACAATGCTCTCCACTGGACACAAGGTTTAGATGATTCGGTCCTCCCTGCAGGAAAGGACAATTCAGGCAGCAAAACATGCTCCATACCAGTCACAGATCTGGGGAACTGAGCCTGACTACACACTGATGCATAACTTCCGGACAACACTGCATTCAGTGAGACTACCTGCAACAAGGATCAAACACCTTAAAGATATAACAAAACCTGTTAACCTACAGTCGCACACTGACTGAAAAACGTTTTTATTTTACATATATGTGAATACAGCGCAGCAGAATAGAAAGCTGTCCGAAAGTAGGGGATTTTATCAGAGAGGACATCCCTCCTAGAATACGGGATAAGATTCTCCCGCAGCAGCTAAGCTCCTGGGTGGGCCCTGTTGACAATGTGGGAGCTAATAGAAAAGGAAATTACGGTAATTATGAAGAAATGTCTTCTTTCTGTAGCACTCCACATAGTCAATGGGTAATCAAAACTACTGCGTTCTGAGAAGCAGTACCCAGAAGAACTGGGAGGGGGAGAAGATTATCCCATATGCCAGAGGCGGGCACTAAGAATTACTTGCGAACTGCTGCCTGTAGCATTCTGCAAACAAAAGTTGCATCAGCAGAACTCTGAACAACCAATCTGTAATATTTCGTGGACATGCGGACTGAAGACCACGCAGCTGCCTTACATAGCTCTAAAACCAAGGCTTCGCCTCTCTCTCGGCCCAGGAAGCTGCCATAGCCCTGGTGAGAGCTGTAGGCCGCTTCTTTTCCATAACATAGGCCTTAGCGACACTAGTTGGGTGCGGGCCTGCTAGGGTGGTTTTAGAGTTTGTTTGACCCTGCTTGGCTGCTCCAAAAAGAACAAACAGACTATCAGAACTCAGCCGTCCATTTAAGGAAGATCCTAACTGCCCGTCGCAAATCCAACTTATTTATTTGAAAATGTTTCACCAGGAAAGACAACGTGAGCTGTAAACAGCTCATTTCCAGAAACGTTCTGGGGGAAGGGGTTACATAAGTGGGGGAGAAAAAAAAAAATCAAAGACAGGCAATAAAAAACAGTGCAACATATGAACAATACATTACTAGCGTGGACAAGGAACTAAACCACAGTATTATTAAGGCAAAAACACACAAGGTTACAAGTTACAATACCGTAGGCATAAGAGTTTAATAGCTAACAAGGATGACGTAGATCCTACTGGAGTACACTTCGAAGTGCTAGATAAGGCTGGCAGAGTGCACCAAGTGCTAAGTAGGCAGGTAGGATGGGAGTGTGAAACAAGGGAAGTGGGAAGGGGAGGAAGGAGAGAGCAAGGAAGAGGAGGTGACACAAAGGGAGTGGAAGGGAGAGAATTGGGGGAGGCATGGGAAGCCGGGAGTTACGTCCCCTCAGGATGTTGAGAACCCTGTAGGGGTATGGACAGGCGGGAAGGGTAGTTGAGGAGAGGAGGTGGGTGGAGGCAAGGTAAGTCAGGGGGATTACGTCCATGTAAGATGCTGAGAAACCCTGCAGGAGGTATGAACCCAGACAGGAAGTGAGAGAGAGGGAGGGGAAAGAGGAAGGGGGCAAGACAAGCTGGGGTTACACCCTTCAGGATGCAGAGAACCCTGCAAGGAGGTATGAGCCTGGACAGGAAGGAAGTGAGCGAGAGGGGAGGGAAGGAAGAGGAGGGGGGAGAGACAGAAGGCAATGCAAGCCGGGGAGACTACAACCCTTTCAGGATATTGGAAACCCTGCAAGGGGGATGCAACTCGTGCAATTCATTCACCTTAGGGTGAGAAGGTTGCAGACAGAAGGCATATTTCCTTATTCACATGGAAGGCCGTGGGCACCTTAGAAATGAAAGATGGAACCATTCTGAGTACCACTTTGTCATTATGCATAAGGTATGGCACCCTGTGAGACAAGACCTGGGGTTCACCAATTCTCCTGGCTGAACACATGGCCACCAAGAAACATACCTTGTAGGACAACACATCCAACGATATGGATGAAAGGGGTTCATGAGGCTCCTTACAGAGCACGTTCAGAACCAGATTACGATCCCACAGCGGGGGGACGGATGGACGGACGGAAACACCTGATGACTCCTGTTAACTGCACGTAAAAAATGAATGACCTGTATATTAATTCTTAGGGAGAAACCCAAGAACACTCCAAGAGCAGATATTTGGCCTCTCAGCGTACTCAATGCCAAACCTTTCTCCACACCTTCCCGTAAAACATCCAAAATCTGTGGAATTGAGGCCTCTGAAGGCCTAAAACCCTTCTCTTTGGCCTAAGATGAAAAGGTGGTCCATACATGAGCATAAGCTATAGCTGTAGAAGTCTTTCTGGCAGCCATCGAGGTTTCAACTACTTTCCTGGAGAAACCTAACTTTAGGAGCTTCCTCCTTTCTGGAGCCAGGCCACAAGCTGCATTACTCCTGGATTTGAGTGGGGAATGGGACCTTGTAACAGAAGGCCTCTTCGCACTGGAAGGTGGAAAGGCACTTGCTGAGCTAGGTTCACCAGATCGGAGAAATGGAAATTACGAACCAACCGTAATTCTTGACCTTCTTGGACGAAGTCTCCACCACTCATTTACACTAATGGGACCTACATCAGAGGCGCTAGGGCCCAGCAGGAGTAAACTTTTTTGTAGGAGGGTCGGCGCCAGAGATGGAGCAGCGAGGAGCAGTGCCGCAAGCCTCAACTCATGTGGCAATGACTATCTCAGCATCGACCCTCCAACTGCCTCAGTACCTTTTCTTCCGAGGAGGTGCAGTATAACTAACCTAGAAGGACAGCCTAACAAAAACCGGACATAACATAGTCCGGAAGACCCGTATAAGAAGGGTCAAGAAAGAAGTATTTACAGCCTAAAGACAGAGGGAGTGAAGAACAACAACAAAGGTGAGCTGGGGGGAAGGTGGGTGGGTGTGTGAATGAGTGGTGGAGACTTCGTCCAAGAAGATCAAGAATTACGGTAGGTACGTAATTTCCATATCTTCCTGGACATAAAGTCTCCACCACTCATTCACACTAATGGGAAAGTACCAAGCTAATAATCCCCCGAGAGGGCAGCAGGAGAGACTAAGAGCTCACAAACTTAGGACAGAAGTCCATTAAGGATGGTTCTGCCAAACGAAATATGTCGCCTGGCATGGACAGCCAAGGCATAGTACTTGACAAAAGTATGCACTGAGCTCCAGGTAGCCGCATTGCAAATATCTGCAATGGGCACGCTGCAGATTTCCATGGATGCCGCGACCGCTCTAGTAGAGTGAGCGTGCACTCTGCCCTCCAGCTTAACCTGTGCCATGGAACAACAGTGCCGAAGGCATGCTACCAGCCATGCTGAAATGCATCTGATAACGACAGGTTGACCCAGCTGGGTCTTGCTGAAGGAAACAAACAGTTGCTGAGCTTTACGAAAGTCTTTTGTTCTATCGAGATAGAAACTCAAAGCTCTCTTGACATCCAAGGAATGAAGAGAACGTTCTCCTTTATTTTGGAAGTTCGCAAAGTAAGAAGGAATGACCAAAGGTTGGTTTAGATGGAATTCTGAAACAACCTTAGGGAGAAACTTAGGATGGGTTCTAAGGACTACTTTTCTTTATGGAACACAGTATACGGAGGGTCTGCGACCAAGGCATATAACCCAGAGACCCTGCAGGCCGAGGTAATGGCCACCAGGAAGGCTGTTTTCCAAATGAGAAACTTCAGCTCACAGGTAGCTAGAGGCTCAAAAGGCTTTTGAGTGAGCATGTCTAGTACAAGATTAATGTCCCAGGCTGCGATTGGACATCTGATAGGAGGTCTGGTATGCAGAATTCTCTTAAGAAACTTCTTAACCACAGGTAACTGAGCCAGTGACAAGGAAAAGCACTGGCTCATGATAAGCTGAAATGGCACAAAGGTGAACTTTGACTGTAGAGTATTGCAGACCTGAATTTGAGAGGTCTAAAAGGTACTCTATAACTTTATTGGGTGGGCAGGAAAAAGGATTCAGAGAGGATTTTGCACACCAGAGAGAAAAACGCTTCCATTTGGCTGTGTAAGTTTTTCCAGTGGCTGGTTTGCACGCAGCCAGAAGAATATCTGAAACCCTGTGAGAGACATTCAACCTGTTCACCTCTTTCTCTCTTCAGGAGCCAAGCGTGAAAGTGAAGCGATCTCAGATTGGGATGGACCACAGGCCCCCGAGTTAGAAGGTTCATCTGAAGGGGAAGCGCTTCCGGAAGGATTTTCAATATACTGTTGAGTAACAGAAACCATATTTGTCGAGGCCAGAAGGGAGCAATGAGGATCATTTTGTCCCCCTGGGACTCGAACTTGAGAAGTACCCTCTGAATTAAGAGGAAGTGGCGGAAAGGCGTATAGAAAGTGTTTTGTCCACTGCAGCTTGAACGCATCCTGACAGAAAATGCTAGGCCCTGGCTTTCTGGAGCAGAAGAGAGGCAGTTTTGTGTTGCGTGGGGATGCAAAAAGGTCTAGGTCTGGAGTTCCCCACTCTACGAATAGTGACTGAACTACGGTTGAGTTGAGAGACCATTCGTGAGGATCTGTCTCTGTTCTGCTGAGACAGTCTGCCAGTTCGTTCTGCACTCCCGGCAGGTAGACCGCTTGAATTAGAGCCTTGTGCTCCAAGCACCATTCCCACACTCTCATCGCTTCCCTGAATAAAGGGTAATAGTGAGCACCGCCCTGCTTGTTGATGTAATACATCACTGCTTTGTTGTCTGTTTGAAGGAGAATGTTCTTGTGACAGAGAATGTCCTTCAAAGCCCGGACTACATAAAGGACGGCTCTCATTTCTAAGACATTTATGTGAAGCTGGGACTCGTCCCGAGTCCGCGTACCTTGGGTGTGGAGATTGACAGTGAGCTCCCCACACCATCAGGGACGCATCCGTGGTAATGGAAATCTGATGATCCAGGGGAGCACAGGGATACCCTTCCAGAAGACTGTCCTCTTGCGACCACCAGGTGAGTGACCTCTTCAGAGGTTCTATCACCTTGATGAGAAAGGACTGAGGATGAGTGGTTGTGGACCACTGAGTACTGAGCATCCATTGAGAGGTTCTCATGTGGAGGTGTGCTAGGGGTACAGTGAACACCGAGGATGCCATGAGACCCAGCAACCACTGCATCGAGATAGCTCGAACCGAGCTGTTCTCTCTGATGTATCAGGCCATCTGTAGGATATTGCTCCTTCTGTCCTCTGGTAGAAAAGCTTTCGCACAGGAGGTGTCCAGAAGAGTACCTATGAAAAGGAGCTTCTGGGAGGGCTGCAACTGCGATTTCTTGAGATTTAGCAGGACTCCCATGGACGTGAGAAAGTCTGGAGCCGTAGCTACGGCGTCGAGACTTCCTTGCCTGGAAGTGTTTGCTAGAAGCCAGTCGTCCAGATATGGGAACACTTGTATTCCAATCTTTCTGAGGTGCGCTACGAGAATTGTACAACACTTTGTAAAAACTCGTTGCGCTGAGGATAGCCCAAAGGGCAGGACTCTGAACTGATAATGCTCACCCAAAGCCACGAACCTTAGGTATTGGTGATGCCTTGGGTGAATAGGAATATGTTGGTAAGCATCCTGCATGTCCAGGGAGGCTAACCAGTCATGTTGATGAAGTAAAGGTAACAGGGTTCCTAGCCATATCATTTTAAATTTCTCTTTGGGAAGAAATTTGTTCAATTTTCTGAGGTCCAAAATTGGGCGTATGCCCCCGGTTTTCTTTGGCACTAGAAAGTAATGGAAGTAGAACCCTATGTTCCGTTGATCCAGTGGAACTACTTCTACTGCCCTGTTGTTCAGAAGGCCTTGTATCTCAGAGGCGAGAAGTTCTGACTGAAGTATTGACAGTTCTGGCTGCCAGTTGGGAGGACAATCCAGAAGGTTCTCTGAGAGATTGAGGGAAGAACCCTCGCGGATTATCCGGAGGATCCATTTGTCAGATGTTATGGACTTCCACTGGTTGTAGACATGAGACAGACGACCTCCCACTGCTAAGAAGGAGTCCCCCTCGGGCAGCTGAGGTGGGACTTGGGCCAGAAACTCAGAAGGCGGCACTGGGCGCTTTGGGCCTTAGCGCTTTCTGTTGCGATTTCTTTTGAGGCTGAAGAGCTTGTTTTTTATTAAAACCTCCTCTGCCTTTGCCTCGAAAGGACTGATGGTTGCGAAACTGACACTTATTAACACCCCCCTGAGAAGGGTCAGGAGCAGGCCGAGCCAATTTAATGGCTGATCTGGTCTTTGTGTGGCCTCTAGAGCTTGTTTTATTTGAGGACCGAAGAGATACACACCGTCGAAGGGCAACACCATGACCTTCTGGGCATCATAAGAAGACCTGAAGTGCGCCAGGAAGGATGGGTACAATACTCGCCCGCCACCGCCCGGGAGGCAGTAGCGAAAGCTTCCATAGCCGCTTTAACCTGTTTGTTGTTGGACTTGATACCCCTGGTTATGGTTTGAAGAAGCTCTGAATTAGTGTCAGACTCTGGTAGAACTTCACCCATTTGTTTGAGTGGATGCCAAAGAATATACTCATATTGAGAGAAATAGCACTGGTAGCTGGCAATAAGCATAACCAGTGTGGATGCAGCGAAGACTCTCTTACCTAAAGTATCTATCTTACGAGATTCTTTATTTATAGGTTGAGCCATAGTAATCTGAGGAAGGACGACCTTTATCATTCTCTGCCAAGACTACAATAGGGTCCGCAAAGGCTTGAGAGGCCAAAGTGGGTCGATCCTTAGGAGCAGCATACTTCCTATCTATGGACTTAGCCACAGAAGGAATGAGAGCAGGATTATTCCACACCATTTGAGAAAGCATCTCAAAGGAGGGCTGTACCGGGGGAGTTAAATGCATAGGGATGTCCGGAACATGAAGGTACTGGAATCTTAAAAGCTTCCCAGGATTGATATCCATAGTCTGGAGAGAAAGACTGGAATTCAAATTTTTCAGCAGAGACTTAAATGACAGGTCCTCGACCACAGGCTCTGCAGCAGGATTAGATCCTGTTCCTTCCACATCATCACCTAGCCTAAGGTCCAGGTCAGGCTCAATGTCATCTCCTAACAGCCCAGGAGGGACTGTATGTACAAGAAAGGAGTGAAAATCAGAAGGAAAATAGGAGGAAACGGGGTTCGGAGTCAAAGAGCTCTGAAGACTGGAAGACGTCACACCAAGTCTCGGCACCGAGGAGCACAGTGCCGCCTGGCCCAGCACAGTGCACAGCACTGACAGAGCCCACGGCACCGAGGACGGCGCCAAAAAGCTGCCAAGTGCGGCGCTGACAAGCCCAATGACACCAGGGTGGCGCCGAAAAGTCGCATGGTGCCAAGGGCGTCACTGACAATCCCAACAGCGCCAAGGACGCCACCAGACGCATCGACGCCAAGCAACCCATTGACACCGATGGCCCTGAAACCAACACAGGGCCCCAGAAACCAAGATTTGAGGCAAAAGAAGGAAAAGCAGGAGACAGAGGCATAGGTGTGGCCCCCTGCGCTGCAGCCATGTGAGGGGGGAGAACACCTGAAGCGGAGTCGACGGCATCGAAGAAGGCGCCACCCGACTAGGTAGGCCTAACTGCCCTACCTGATCTCCCAAAGGGTCCGAGGGCCCAAGTGACCGGGCCAGGCAGCTGGACCAACCTCCAAGCCCATTGGTCCAACAGAGTGGCCCACTGATGAAACTGCTCATCTGAAGCCCTACCAGAAGGCGAGGAAGGGCTCTGATGTCGAAGAGGTCAGAGATAGAAACCAGCGACTCTGGAGTAAACCAGCTACTGACCCCAATGACCGACCATCGACACGCAGACATACCAGAAGGTGACCTCGAGTGATGCCTTCTCTTTCTGGACCTACGGGTCGAAGAAGAGCTCGAGGCCGAACAGTGCCGAGAGTGCAACCGTTTTCTTTAATGCTTCTGGGGGGACCGCCCCTCCCCCCCGGGCATTGGACTGTCCATTGTCAGACCCCCTCCTCCGGAGAGGGCGGCGGACCAGACCCAGCCCAGCTGACTGAACAACTTTCATACGAAGTCTCCCTACCGTCACCTGACCCACTCATGGTTGACTCCGTC
The DNA here is from genome assembly GCA_016271365.2 of Neoceratodus forsteri. Lineage (NCBI taxonomy): Eukaryota > Metazoa > Chordata > Ceratodontiformes > Ceratodontidae > Neoceratodus > Neoceratodus forsteri. Next base: position 693,642,977 of record CM028129.1, read on the forward strand.
AATGTAGCTGAGACTTCTTTCTTATAATAAATTATAGTAAGCGCACTTTATTCAAGAAACACTACAAAATAAAAAAAGAATGGAAAATTATGCTGCTGGTTTGAAGTTTAACTCCAGGCGGGCGGCGACTTCATCACTGTAGCGCACTCGATGGCAGGGAAAAAAGGAACCGAGGTGGTTGGAGGGTCAACGCCGAGATAGTCACTGCCGCACAAGCCGAGGTTCATGGCGCCGCTCCTCGAGGCTCCATCTCTGGTGCAGATCCTCCTGCAAAAAAGTTTGCTCCCACTGGGTGTTAGTGCCTCTGGCATAGATCCCACTAGTGTGAATGAGTGGTGGAGATTATGTCCAGGAAGATCCATGGTCTTCTCGGCCACTCTGGAACTATTAGGAGAAATTTTCTTCTTCAGTGTCTTATTTTTTGTAAGACCTTTAGAAGACGAGGCAGTAGAGGAAAGGCATACGCTCTGCTTAAGGACCACTCTTGAGTCCGAATGTCCACTGCTTCTGCCTGTGGACACCGAACACAACTTGAAGAACCTTAGGATCTGAGCATTGTGGCTGGATGCAAACAGATCTACCTGTGGTCAACTGAACCGAGTGCTCAGGAGTTCGAACACCTCTGGTTTCAACTGCCACTTTCCAGGGTGAACATTTTCATGACTTATCCAGTCTGCCTGAATGTTCAACTCCCCTGCCAGATGTACTGCCACCAGAGAAAGAAGATTCTCCTCTGCCCACATCAGGAGTTCGAAGGCATCTCAAAGCATCTCCCTGCTTTTTGTGCCTCCTTGGCTGTTTACGTACTCCACTGTGATGACACTGTCTGACCTCACTTTTATCGCGTTGTTCTTCAGCAGGGTTTGAAACCAAAGGAGAACTAAGCAGACTGCCAGCATCTCCAGAACATTTATGTGGAGGTGCTGTTCCTGTACTAACCATGTCCCGAGTGGGAAGCTGGTCCTAGACTGACCTCCACCCATGCAGACTGGCATCTGTTTTGAGAATTAACTCTGGGGGAAGTTCCATAAAAGTGGGAGCAAGACAGAGGCAGGAAACTACAGACCTGTCAATTTGACCTCAGTGGTAGGGAAAATGATGGAATCACTTCTGAAGGAAAGAACTGTTGAGTACCTAGAAACCAGTGGGGCACAGGACCCAAGGCAGCATGGATTCACTGCAGGAAGGTCATGTCAGACAAATCTAATTGATTTCTTTGACAGGGTGACCAAAGTAGTAGACCAGTGAGGGGCTACGGACATAGCCTACCTAGACTTTAGCAAGGCATTTGACACAGTCCAGCACACAAGATTAATAAACAAATTAGCCAGCCTGGAAGTGGGGTCCAGAGTGGTAGCCTAGGTAAAACACTGGCTGGACAATGGGACACAGCAGGTAATAATAAATGGAGTCCACAGTGAGAAGAAAGGAGGGTTACTAGTGGGGTACCGCAGAGTTCAGTACTGGGGCTTGTCCTTTTAAGTGTCTTTATAAGTGACACTGCAGAGGGACTGGAAGGGAAAGTATGTCTCTTTGCAGATGACACAAAGATATGCAACAGGGTTGATAAGCAAGGTGGGGTGGAAAGGATGAAAAGGGACTTGGCAAGGCTGGAGGGATGGTCAAATGTATTGCAGCTTAGATTCAACACAAAGAAGTGCAAAGTAATGCACCTGGGAAAATAAATTCAGGCAAAGAGTAGACAATGGGGGGCGGGGGGGGGGTGAGATACTGACAACAACAAAAATGGAAAGGGACCTGGGGTAGTCATACCAGACGATCTAAAGGTGGGCCAGCAATGTGAGAAGGCAGTAAGGAGGGCTAGGTGGATACTGGGATGCATAGGGAGGAGAGGCATCACCATTAGAAAACAGGAAGTTGTTGGCACTCTGTACAGACAGTTGGTAAGACCACATCTGGAGTACTGTGTACAGTTCTGGAGACCCCATCTCCGCAAAGACATAGACAGGGTGGAGGCTGTCCAGACGAGGGCAACCAAAATGGTGCAGGGTCTGCACCAGAAGACATATGAAGAAAAACTAAAGCAGCTTAAGATGTATAGCCTCGAGGAAAGGAGGGAGAGAAGGGACATGATAGAAACTTTCAAATACCTCAAGGGAATTAAAGTCCAAGAGGGTAGCATCTTTCAGAAAAAGAGATGTGCAAGAGCAAGGGGGCACAATTTGAAGACAGAAGGGGGACGGCTCAGAAGTAATGTGAGGAAGTATTTTTTCACAGAGAGGGTTGTAGATGCATGGATTAGCATTCCTGAGGAGGTTGTAGAGTCAAAAACAGTGAGGGAATTCAAGAATGCATGGGACAGCCGTAAGGCAATTCTAGCGGGGGGCAGGAGGAAGTAGGCTGTTGGTTAACTAGGATCTGCAGCTTATCCGTTAGGTAGGGAAATGGGCAGACTAGGTGGGTCAATCGGTCCTTATCTGACATCAAATTCTATGTTTCTATGTAACCCCTTGTCGATATTCTGCACATTCACCCACCAACTCAGAGTGACAAAGCTGAGGGGTGAGGGGAATCCAGGCCTGATAATCCTCCGATGATGGGTCCCAGGATGTCAGCAAACCCATCTGAAGGGGCCGCATATGTAAACGAGCTCCTGAAACTAAGTCTATCGTTGCTGCCATGAGGCCTAGAAATAGACATTACAAACTTACCGTAATTATGATCTTCCCAAATATCTTCACCATTCATTACTGATGGGTCCTACCAGAGGTCAGGATCCTGCATGGAAAAAAAGAGCAGTGCATCTTTAAAATTTTTGTGTTGGGTGGAGACGACGTTAGGACGGCGCTGCCCTCGAGGCCAGCATTCTACATTGCTCTTGCGGGCTGGCTAGTAACTGACACAGACTCCTCCCAGCCCTCAATTCTGTCTGCCAAGCAAGGAACAGGAAAGGAGGGGTATCAGAGAGCCAGGGTGCCTGAATGATAGGGAAGGGAGGGAAATAAAACAAAATAAGGCCAAAACGATAACTAAGGTTAGACCAGAGGGAAAACTAAGATGGACAGACAGGGGTGACCAGAACACTGGGCAGCCCTGGGCAAAGTAAAACAACTGAGAGACAGGAGAGAGGGAAGGAAGGAAGACCGATGGAAGAAGAAAAACTGGCCCAACTCTCCCCAACCCCACAGGATTCTCTCTCTCCCTCAAGAAGTCTGGAGGACCAGATTCCACTTAAAAAGGGGAAAAGACTGATCTAGGATTTAAGAACCCAAGCTGGATTAAGAGGGAGTGGGGGGGAGAGAGAAGCAGCAGGGAGGAACAGCCAGAGGCCTGAGACCTGACCATACTGAGAAAAATTCCTTTTTTTTTTTTTTTTTTAAAGAATGAAAGGGAGAGGGCCTGATCTCACCAATAGAGAGAGTCATTTCTTACCTTCCCTCCTGGTCTACATGCCCAGTGTCCTCCTAAAATTCGCCAGACAAGGTGAAAAATAAAGCACCAGAAGAGGACTGCCCCAGGAGGCAGATTTTAAAGTCTGGAGAACTGCTCAGCTGGAGAAGAGCAATTAAGGGGGTTATACCCCAGAAGAATCCCACAGAAGTGGTGAAAAAGTATCCAGACTGGACACAGGGTTTGTAAAAGACAGACTCCTGTTTTCCTATTCCCTGCAGCCTGGAGGGATGGGGGGAGGGAAAAAGGGCTGAGCCGCCAAGTGTCTGATTATAAGGAGGGTGGGTGGGCGTAATGAATGGTGAAGATATTTGGGACGATCATAATTACGGTAAGCACGTAATTTCTATATCTTACCCAAATCAATCTTCACCATTCATTAATAATGGGTCCGAGTACCAGGAAGGTGAACCCTGGGGAAAAAACATTCCCCCAGCCTCCCATGGGGGAGGAAAAAGGGACATGGGAGGAGGGGGCCAATCCTGGCCCAGTTAGGCCCGGGGACTTGACAGGGCTGGCGAATGCTCCCCGGATCCGTGAGGTGAAGGGTGCCCCAGAAAGACTCACCGTGCCCTGTGGGAGAAGAAGTGGCCCCCCTGGAAAAGTGAGGACATCACCCTACTCTGGGCCAAGGGTGACAACCTGGATAGGAGAAGCTACGCAGCCCGACTAATGCAGACTGTGTATCCTACCAGCCTGGAAGCCACCTCACTGGTGTCACAGACTGCTCTGGGGAGGTGTCTTGCTAGTTCCAGGCCCTGGACGGTTAGACGAATGGCTTGCCTGGTTCCCTCACTGTCAGGCAGTGCTGCTAGGACCTGCGCTAGCAGTGAACAGATATGCCTTGCATAGGCCACCTGGTGCACCTGATGGCCAGTATCTACAACAGAAGGCGTGTGGACAAAAATGCCCTCCTCCCCCATCCATCAAACTCAGCTAAGTCAGAGTTAGGGAGGCGGTTCTGACTGAGGCGTTGGTGCCCAGAAGGAGTATCCAGGAATCCCAGACCTGAAGAAGACTGTGGCATGGCACCCAGAGACCCCGCTGCTGTGCAGTATCTGTGCATGCAGTCCATAGGGGCAGGAGAATGGGCAGAGGGATGTAGCCAGATGGCGTGTGATGCCTCCCGTAATGGCCTCGGCCAAGTAGGGATGACCAAACTGTCGGCACTGTACTCCCACAGGAATGACAGCGTCGCACAATTGGGGTTCCATTCGACTGGGTGGGAAATATGGAGCTCCTGCATCATCTCCGAAAAGAAACGTTGGTAGGATGCAAGATCCCCCACAGTGGAAAAATTGCATGAAGAATCCTCTTCCTGCACTGAGGAAGCCAAAGAAGAGAGGGAGTCCAATTCAGAGCTTGGCAGTGACGAAGTTGAAGGTCTAAAAATAACCTCAGAGATATCACTGAAGTAACGGGGAAACAGTGCTGCCACAGTTATGAATTGTTCCCAAGAAAGGGGGCCTTTAGGGCTAAGAAACCCCGGAAAGGTGGGTAGGGGAGGCAGAGATACTGGAGGAGGGGAAGCCTGACTGGACCAGGAAGTACCTCTGCCAGAGCCCTGGGTTTGTCCAGATATGTCCTGATTATGGGGAGACCTGAAAGACCCTAATATCCCAGCTCACCCAATCCCTAAAGAACGGGCTGATGGACACTCCAGGGAGAAATCCCCTGGATTTCATGTTGAAGACTGCACCCAGATGTTCCAAGGCCTGTGATGGCTCGAGAGAGCTCTTCTCGCAGTACACCACCTAGTCATGTGACTCCAGGATCTCCAGAGTCCTGAGCACCAACCCCTTTGCTAAAGGCAACATCGATGCCCGAAGGAGCAGGTCATCCAGACAGGAATAGACACGATGCCCTTCCTGTCAAAGCTGAGCCACCAGGACTATCAACACCTTCGAGAAAACTCGAGGGGCTGTTGCAAGGCCAAACGGAAGCCCTTGTACTGAAAATGCTGGCCCAGCATTGAGAAAGTACAGTTAAGTAAGAACTTACCATAACAGTAGATCTTTGAGAGAAGCTCTTGCAGTAGGCAGCATCGTTAGGACTTAACTGACAGGTGCTAAGACCCACATGGAAACTTTCTAACTAGCAGTCCATAACAGAGGGTCGGCATGCCAACATCCACCCATGGTACAAAAGGGGCAGTCCCCCACACCCACCTCAGTTCTCCCGCTGGAGACTTGGAAGAAAAATCCGACAGGAGAAAGAGAGAGGACACCGGAGGCCAGAGAAAGGCAGAGATGGAGAAAGACAGCAGGGGGAAGAAGGGAGGGAAAATCCGGACTACTGCAACAGCTCCTCTCGAAGATCTACTGTTACGGTAAGTTTTTACGTAACTGTATTATCTCACTTCGAGGGGGCTCTTGCAGTAGGCAAGACCATTAGGACAGAGTCCTAAGCAGTGCCGAATGACAAATAATGCATCGAGAGGAGGTAGCAAAGGAGCCACATATGAAAAACGGGTGACGAAGACCAGCAGAGTCACTGGACTGGTTCCAGCCCTTAAAGCCTAACGTGAATCCCCCTGCATACCTTGCCTAAGAGCAGGAAAGGGAAAAGGCCTCCAAAGAGCCGAAAAGGAGAAGACCCCTGGAGAAAGAACTCTGGGTCTGCCAAGTATGTGAGAGGACTCTCGAAAAGGGAATCCAGGAAGAGCCCCAAAAGAGAGACAGAGAAAACCAAGAGGTAGAAAGGGATGAAAATCAACCTGAGACCATAGCAACATGGGGGTCCCATGACTCCCGGCAGGGAGCATAGGGAAGGGGAGAGACAGAGGGACTACCCAAGAGAGGAATCCTCATGGCAAAAAAGATCTCCGAAAAGGGCCTGGTATAGCAGGAACATACAGGCGCACCTCTCAGGAAGGAAGACCCTGGAGCAAAACATCAGGAAAAAAGAACCCGGATCTGGGGTGGTCTCGGCCCAGGAACAGGCTGGGAAAAAGGGGAGCAAAAATAAGACCCATAAGGAGAGTGCCAGAGGGGAAAAGACCCTGGGGCTTGGCAAGTGAGGAGGAGATCCACACTAAGAAAAGGACCTCCAAGGGCCAAAGTGCTCCCTAGAAAGGGGACCTTAAAAAGTGCAGGAAGCACAAACAGCAAGGCGAGTCCATCCCCCAGTGACAGGGAAAGGTAGCCATCACCGAGGAGGAGATTCCCCCACTACACTTTGAAGTGCAGGAGGGGGTAATGTCAGGAATCATGATGGGTGGGATCCAGAGTCTCCTAGACGGAATGCCGGGAGGAACCCAGAAGAAAAAAGTGCATCTGGCACCAGCAGGAATGCCTGTCAGAAGAAGGAAGAGTCCCAGACAGGAAAAGGCTCACTGAGAGGGAGTAAGAGGGATGGAAGGAGAGACCCCGAGGTCAGAAAGTGCAAGCCCATCCTCCCTAATATCCGGATAGGAGGCCAGGGCCAGAAAGAGGCCCAAACAGCTGTGAAGGGAGACCACCACCGGGTGGGGTTGGGGGTGTGAAAAAAAGCACTCTCTGTAGATCTCCGCTCAGCTCCTCACCCTCCTGCCAAAGAGAACGATCTGGGATACCTCCTTTCTGTCCCGTCCCCCTTTTTTAAATCCAGGATTGAGAACTAAATAGCAGAGGCCAATCAGGGCTTCTGTTAGTCCAGAGGGGGGCCTCACCCTTAGGACAGAGCCCTAGAAAAAGGCCATCTGGTGGCTGACCCCTCCCCTGGAAGCTTGTCCTTAGGGAGAAAACTGAAGGCTGGCACCCGAAAGGCCTGGTGCATACAGGGCTAGCGTCAGAAGCAATAGCGGTGAAGTGCTCACCAAAGCAGTCAGCCCGAAGGAAAAGCAAGAGAAGGGAAGAGGAAGGAAGTGGGGGTAGGGAGGAACTCTACTGGTAGAAACAGAGACCCAACAGCCCACGAACATCTGAGCTGGGAAAAGACGCTGCCTGAGGGAGGGGGAGTGAGACCTGGAGTGGAGACGAAAGGACTCACGGCGACGCTCTACCACAGCTAAAGGGGCCCTGAAAAGCCTAGTCCAGTAAAAGAAACCTTGTAGGAAGGGATCCCATCTGCCCTTAAAAGGCTGAGTCCTGCCCTAGGGTGGCTGAAGTCAGATGACAAGTACCTGATACTTCCCCAGCTCCTGGTGAAACTCAAGGGTCACTGGCTGAAACCCTTCATGTAACAACCAAGCCAGAGAAACTCCAGGATGGAGAAGGGTGAAAATGAGATTCGGCCTCCCAGGGGGAAAGGGTCATAGACCCAACCTGAGACCAATCAGTCCCGAACTCAAGGAGACTGATAAGGTCGGGAATTAGGCCGCTCAACGAATGACAGACCCCCAAGGGACGTTAGGGACAGCCCAAATGAGAAATGACCATCCTAATCCTCTGGCAGAGACCCAGGAGGGACTGCAAGGGGAAGGCCTGAATGGCCAGAGAAAAGAGGGACTCGCTAAAAGAGGAAGGTGCTCAGTCCAGAGAAACCACAAATTCCAAATCTCGAAGAAAATACGGGTTGGGGGGATGCCACCATAGGATGACAAAGGCAGGCCGTAGGCCCTGGACACAGCAGTCTAAGATCTCCCAGAACAAGTAAAAGGGAATTGCTTAAGGTGCTGACTAAAGGAGAGACACAAATTGGTCACCTCCTGCTTGCTGCTCCGGTCTCCTGACAAGGGGGGGTGGGGGACGGACAGTCAAGAGGGGTCGGATGGCTCGCAGAACGCTGACACCTCTACCATGTGGTTTTTGAGGTCTGGAAATGCTGCAGAGGAAGGTGCCCAGTGTTTGCCCTGAGATCCTCCCCTCAACCCACATTTGGGATAAAAGTCCTGGAAAATGGACCTCTATAGTTTATCACCCGAAGACCTGAACCAGAATGACCTCTAAAACTAGAGGGGAAAAATGAGAAAGGAGGAATAGGGGGAGGAAAATCCCTACAGGTCCTCCCACGAGATGCATTAACGCAGTCCCCACTCCAAGAAAATGAAAACAAATGGATCAAGATTCATGAAACGTTAAGGAGGACACCACAGTGCACCCCCTTGAGAATCCCAGGGAGTTCCCACCGAGGCCAGGGCGAAGACCCTACTCGCCACCCTCCTAGGATGAGCGCTCTGTGACTTTAGAGAAGGAAACACCGGGGTACCAGGGGGACTCTGCCCCCAACTGGCCTCTAAGAGGGGAGGGCGAGCAGGGTGGAGGTGGTGCCCAGGAGCTGAGGCCCAAGAGGGGAAGGCTGGTGGGAATCAGTAATGAATGGTGAAGATACAAGGGAAGATCAAAAATTACAGTAGGTACATAATTTTTGTATCTTCCCCTTGTCAGACTTCACCATTCATTACTGCTGGGCGAGTACCAAGCAACCTCGGAGGGGACCTGGTACTGCCCTGAGGGAACATATTCCCTCAGCCTCTTGCAGGGGAGATGCAGGAGGGAGAAACCCTGTTGCCATTCTAGGCCAACAACTAAGGCTGGTCAGGCCGAGGAGGTGTCCCCTGTGGCCGGAAGACGCCCCTGAAGATTCCTCCTCGCCCTGCGGGAGAAAAGATGGGTCCCCAGGAAAGCAGAGGAAATCACACTACTCCGGGCAACGGGTGACAATCTAGAAAGGCGAATCCATGCCGTCCGCCTGATGCAGATCACTGTCCCTGCCAGTCTGGGAGCCACCTCATTGGCATCGTATGATGCCCTTGCTTGGTGCCTTGCAAGCTCCAGACCTTGTGCAGAGAGGGCAATGGCTTGCCTAGATTCCTCCAAATCAGGCAGGGATGCTAAGATCTGCGCCAGCATTGACCACAGATGCCTGTTGTAGACCGCGTGGTGAGCCTGATGTGAGGTGATGCAGAGTAACACACAAGCTGAAGAGAAAACTCTTCTTCCCCACTGGTCAAACTCCACGGAATCTGGATATGGTGGTTGATCATGCGCCGGGTGTTGAAGCCCGGAAAGAGTATCCAAAGCCGTCAGCCCTGAGGGTGGGTGAGGCAGAGAACCAAGAGACTCCTGGGGAGCACACTACCAACTCCTGCAGTCCATTGGGTCTGGGGATGAGGCAGCTGGTGACTGCCAGGTGCAGACTGACGCTTCCTGGAAGGGAACAGGCCAGGAAGGCACCACTAGGTGGTTGGCACTAAACTCACTCAGAAAAGAGCGTGTCTCCTGCTCGGTATTGCATCTTACCACATGAAAAATGTGGAGCTCCTGAACTAACCTCGAGAAGAATCATTGATATTCGGTAAGATCAGCGTCAGAGGAGTGGTGGATAGAATGTTTCACTTCCTCAGATGAGGAAGCTGAGAAAGTAGACGAGCTCGGGTGTTCAGAGTCCTCCTGCAGCAGGGGAGATAGGCGAAAGATCTGCTCGTCCATGGCTCTAACATACCTATGAAAGGCCGCCACAGTAGCCCTGAACGTCTCCCAGGTTAAAGATCCCCTATGGCCCACATGGCCCGGGAGAGAGGGAGGTGTCTGCAGAGGGATTGGGTAAGGGCACCTCACGGCAAATGCCTGACCTCTGTCAGGGCTCTGGGATCCTGCAGCAGATCCTCCCATGCGGGGGGATCCGTGGGTCGATCCAGTCAGCAGATACTGCAAATGTGAAAACAAATCCTGGCTGAGCCCTGAGGGAGAAACTCCCCAGTGGTGTGACTGAGGCTGCATGGTTCCAGGAGGACAACCCTCAGTGCCGCCCACTAAGGTCGCCCCTGAAGTCTCAGAGAAGGAAAAATGGGGCTTAGCACTGTGGCGCCTCCCCCCTCAGGGATTGGACGAAGGCCTCCATATCTCACCCCGGCCTCTCAACCCCTCTGACTCTGAGGCTGCCCTCTTCCTCGAACCCAGTGCTAAGGAATGCCCCAATCCAGCAGGCCCCTCCCCCCCCAAGGGAGGCCACAGAAGAGAAGGTCCCTGTTCCCCCCAAGGCGGCCATAGCAGCACCAGAGATGGCAACTGCCGCAGTCCCCCCCCCCCGAGGACTCCAGACTGGAAACACCAGGTCCCCTGAACTGCTATCCACCATGGCGAATTCTAACACCGGAGTCGGCCAACGGGCTGCAGAGACCACAGACTTCTTTGAGGCAAACACTGGGCCACATCCAAGAGGACTCCCTGACTCCAATGAGTCAGGGCTCCACTCCGGATCGGCCAGTGAGTCATTCACCTTCGAAGAAGAGGAGGAGGAGACCACACATACCACCAGACTAGTGACCCCGGGAGCTCACCTACCAATGGCACTGCAAACGATGCAGTTGCAGGACACGGCACCGCCTGCAGTGCCACCTCGATCACAGTCATGATGAACGGCACCGGGATACAAATCGGCATTGGCAGGCAGCGCCGAGGGCCCACCAGTGCTGGGCCCAGCAGCAGTGGGCCGCAACACCAGGGGAGCCTGCAACTCTGAGGAGGTGACTGCCACAGCGGTGCTCTCGACCCGGCTCCGCATGGAACTGAGATGTTCCTCCTGCACCACAGAAGAAACCTCCTCGATGGCGAGGCTGGAATCCGAGGAGGTTTCCTCCTCACTGGGCCATATAGACCCAGGAGGGGACCTGGAGGCAGGGTCAAGAGATCTTGCCATGGCATCCCTAGAACGACGACGTCCTCCGAAATTCGTCAGGGCCCTGCCAACTTTAAATGCACAGATCTTGAGAATGCAGTGGTCCATGGAGAAACAGGTTTAGCAGTTATCCATATCGTGGCTGAGACCCAGGCAATGCAGACAAACATCATGTCGGTCCGTCATGCAAAAATGCCAGCCACAGGGGAACTGACGCATGGGAGCACGGGCGCTTTGGATTTTTTCTTAGCCCCCGAACCAGACATGACGCAAAAGAAATATAACAAAATTTACAGAAAAAGGACCTGGCGCCGTCAGCAAGAAATAAAAGGAATGGGCTTACTGATTTCCGATGGCATCGGGAGGTATTCAGAACTGGGATGGAGCATGGAGATGGCAGGAACAGTGCTGAATTAGCGAAGGCCTAGTGACAGTGGTAAATTTCTGGACTTGTGCAGCAGATGCAAACTTGAAAGGGGGGGGAACAGAACTGGGGTGGAGGAGGTGCCTAATGGCCAATCCACGTGCGCCATGCAATGCGTTTGCCTCGTGGATGGTGCCATCGGCGCCGACCCCCCCACCCAAAAAAAAAACCTCCCGTGCAGATGTGTGCCTCCGACATACACCCAGCAGTAATGAATGAAGCTTGACAAGGGGAAGATCATGAAATCCCATGCTGGAGGACGAAGCCATTATCTGCTCAAGTCGAGTCTTGGCTGGGGAATCAGGTAAGGTATGAAGCACATCCCCCACTTGGTCCAACAGAGATTGCTGGTACATCTTCATGTGTGCCAGATAAATCTGGGCACGCAAGGCCAAGGTAGAGGAAGCGTAGATCTTCCTTCCTAGATTGTCAAGTTGTTTCAACTCCCTGTCCAGAGGAACTTCACTCCGATGTTCGGACCCCACAGCAGAGTCGAGCACCTCAACAAAATGGAGGGGTCGGCTTGAGGGTGGGAGTCATAATGGGGCCTGCCATCTGGGACAGGGTACAGTTGGACCACTTTCTTGGATGTGGGGGGTGTGCCGAAGCCGGCTGCTGCCACACAGTAGAAGCAATACCGTTGTGGGTTACCACCAGCAGGGAGATTACCACAAGCAGGGAGATTACCACAGACAAAACCTCAGGGAGGCGTTGATGTTCCACCAACTGTCGACACTGGGGGTCCTGCTCCTCGGTGCGCCAGCCTTGAGAGGCCTGTATAAGCTTCAGGACCTCTAACAAAGAAGGGTCATCTGGAGGGGACTTTGGGGTGTCCCTGACCCACACTTCCTCCGGCGATGATTGAGGAGGGGAATCCGGAAGCTCTGAGGAATCAGAAGTAAAATGCATCAAACAGCTGGAATCTGAAGTGCACCACTGTGATGGTGACAGGGCGGAGCGTGCGATTGTCCCAGAAGCAGGAAGGTTCCCCACTGAAGGAAGGGGGGCTTCCCTAGATAGTGAAGGGGAATCCCAAGACAGTGAGAGTGCCAACGTTGGTTCTGTTCAGTCCAAGGCATGACACTGAGCTGACACCCACCAAAAGTTGAGGAGCATGCTGCAGTCTGTTGACGTCTGGCCCAGGAAGGCCGGAATACAGGTACACTCCAGATAGAAAGTCGTGAGACCGCAAGCAGGGTTCGACAGCTAACAGGAAGAAACCAACATGGAGCCTAAGGGTAGGCCCAAAGAAAGGCCCGCAGAGGGGCCCAAAGAGCTGCAAGAACTCATGCCCTAAGGTGGTGGCTGGCCGAACGAATGCCCTGAACGTGGAGATTCAACAGGCCTGGCCAGGGGATCCAAAAGAAGACCCTTAGGCGGCCGAGCTGGGGGACCTGTTCCGTGGAAGGACAAGAGGAAACTTGCAGAGGGCGATCCGGCACCAAATCTGGGAAAAGAGGATCGGCGGATGGCAGCTCTGCTGGCACCTGGTGGGGGACCCAAGAAATAGAAAATACGTACCCATTCATTCACACTAGTGGGACTACGCCAGAGGTGCTAGGACAGAGTGGGAGCCAAAAATCTTTAGGCCAGGCCATGGGTGACAACTGGGAAAGGTGAAGCCACACCATCCACCTAATGCAGATCACTGACCCTACTAACCTGGATGCCACCTCATTGGCGTCATACGATGCCCTTGCTTGGTGCCTCGCAAGCTCCAGGCCATGTTGAGAGGGCGACAGCTTGCCTGGTCACCTCCGTATCAGGCACTGTTGTCAGAATCTGTCCTAGCATCGACTATAGGTGCCTGCTGTAGTCAACATGATGGGCTTGATGCGCTGCAACGGAAAGCGAAAGGCGCGTCTAGGAAAAGACTCTCCTCCCCTATCAGCCGAACTCTGCAGAATCCGCTTACAGGGATCGGTCATGCCTTAGGCTTCTATGCCCGGTAGGAATATCCAGGAGGCTCACTCCCAAAGATGGGTGCGGCAGGGCTCCTGGAGACTCCTTGGTGCACAATACCTTTGCCGGCAGTCCATTAGAGCTGGGGAACAGACTGATAGGTGCTACCAGGTACGGTACGATGCTTCCCAGAAAGGGGTAGGCCAGGCAGGCACCACTAGGTGATCCGCACTGAATTCACTTAAAGCATGCATCTTCCATTCAGGATTGCATCTTGCCACCCTGGAGATATGGAGCTCGACGACCAACCTCGTGAGGAAAGGCTGATAAGAGGTCTGATCGGCATCCGAGGATAAGTGGACAAGGAATCCTCTTCCTCGGGGGAGGGAGTTGACGAGGCCGACAAGTCCGAGTCTGGCTGTTGCTGGGGCGACAGGTGAAAACCTGCTTGTCCATGGCTCTGACGTAAATGAAAATTACGTACCTACCGTAATTCCTGATCTTCACCATTCATTACTTAGGGTGTTAGCCGGCGCGGCGCCGCACCCGCCACGGGAGCTTTTTTTTTTAAAGTTTGCCTAACGGCACCGCCCTCGAGAGGACGCAAGGCGCGAGGGGCGCTGAGTAGCGATCGACTCCTCCAACTCAGTTCTGTGAGCCGGAGAGGCAAAAGTGAGAGCAGAGAATATAGATAGCGAGGCAAGATAGCCGAGGGATAGCAAAGCAAGGAAGAATGAACTGAAAAAGGAATAAGCCGATGGAGGAAGGACAGAGGAGATAAAGTATCCCTAGCCTAGGGACTGCAGGGCCTCCTTACCTGGGCGACTCTAGGAGGAGAGATAAAGTAAGGAGATGAGAAAATAGAAGAAGAAGAAGAAAGAGAAGAGAGTGGGATGTTGAAGGGACCAGAATGCCCAACGAGCATAGTGTTAGCTTTAGAGCTGAAGGCTCACTAAGAGGGAAGCAAGAATCCTCGGAGATAGAGCTGAAGAGAAGGTTCACCAAACCCGCTAGACAGACTCTGGAGGCATAGTCCTTATCCTCAACATGCCACTGTTGAGTTGACACCCCTCGGGTTCCTGGCCGCCGACAGGCCTAGAATTGAGGGACACCGAGGAGGGAAAGGAACCCCAGGCAGTAAGAGAGTGCTGCCTGGGACTTAGAAAAGGAAAATGTAAGCCTTTCAGGCTTTAAGCATAGAAATGGACTCAGACAGACTGGCCAAGGCTTAGGGCTGGCCGTGTATTGGATATGGTCATACAGCTTCTTGTAAAATTGTCCAGGAGGACACTTAAAAGGAGAAACTAATATGCAAACTAGCGAGAAGGGAGATTACCTTCATTTCCTCTTGTTTGTTTTTCCTTTTTACAGAAGAAATTGAGGTTGGTTGCATGACCTCAACACCAAGGTGCCTATAGCAGTTTAAAAGAGTTCCCTCAGCATTTTTTCCTTTTTTTTAAAAAAAAAGGAACAGACGTGCCTGTTCCTCTGCTCTGCAGGGCAAGAATAGAGAGGGGGTTTGATTCAGGGCAATATCTGGAACACGGATTGCAGGATCAACTGAATAGCCTGAACCAGGCCAAAACCCAGAGATATCTTGTCAGGATAATGGCAAGAGATAGTTGTGCAGTCTGATCGCCAATGCAATCCATTAGATGGCCCACTGAATCTAGAGTAATTAATTTTTCTGGAAAATTAGAACCCCCCCCCAAAAAGAAGGATATTTTTTTTTTTTTTTTTTTTGAAAAATTTAGCAATTTTTCCTAGTTTTTAAGAAAAAATTTTTTTTTTTTTTGCAGAGAGAGGAAGGAGACGGGAGGTGGAGAAGCCACAGGAAGAGGCCACTGAGGGGATGGTGGGGGAGTAAGTAATGAATGGTGAAGATACAAGAGAAGATCAGGAATTATGGTAGGTACGCAATTTTCATATCTTCCCTTGTCAATCTTCACCATTCATTACTTCCTGGGTGAGTATTAAGCTCCTCTTCCCTGGAGGGGAAGAGGTAATACCCTGAGGGAAAAGACCCCAGCCTCTGCTGGTGAGAAAAACAGAAGGAGAAGACCCTGGCTTATTCAGAAAGCCCTAGTGGGAGAAGAGCTAGGAGGTGCCTCCCCGAAGACGAGGAGACAGAGGGAGCCCTGTAAAAGTCTCCTAGCTCTGGAAGAGAAAAGACGGTCCCCGGAAGGCGGAGCGAATCACCCTCACCGGGCCAGGGGTGACAACCTGGAAAGCATTTAAGCCATGCCGTCCGCCTGATGCAGATCGCTGTCCCCGCAAGCCTGGAAGCCACCTCACTGGCGCATAAGATGCCCTGCTTGGTGTCTTGCCAGCTCCAGGCCTACCGCGAGAGGGCAACGCTTGTCTGGTTTGTTCGTGTCAGGCATAGATGCCAGCAGCTGGGACATCATCGACCACAAATGCCGGTTATAGGCAGCGTGGTGAGCCTGATGTGATGCAATACATGCACTCGCACGAGAAGAGAATACTCTTCGCCCCCAACGGCCTAACTGGAGAGTCCTAATCCGTGGCGGTCGTGGCGCCAGGCAACGGCGCCCAGAAGGAGTATCCAGGTATACCAAACCTGAGGACGGGTGGTGGAAGGGAACCCAGAGACTCAGAGGGGGCACAATACCCACGCTGGCAGTCCGCCGGGCTGGGAAGAAGCGGCAGGGAACTGCCAGACCGGATAGACGCCTCCCGGAAGGATAGGCCAGGAAGGTACCACCAGATGCTGGGCACTGAATTCACCAAGGAATTACGTGTCTCCTGCTCGTATTGTCTCCGAACGAGGGAAACGGAGATCCCTCACCATCCTCGAGAGGAACGCTGATATTCTGTGAAATCAGCATCGGAGGACAGATGAGTAGGGGTTCCTCCCTCAGAGGAGGGAGACGAGGATGATGGGGAGCTGGAATGCTCAGAGGATTCCTGCGTAGTGGGGAGAGTCGAAAGACCCGCCATGCATGTATCTAACATATGAGGGAAGGCTGCAGAACCTTCTGAACTCTCCCCAGGATAACGGACCAGAGGACCGCATATGGCCCGGGAGCGGGGTTGGTGAAGGCAGAGATGGGAGAAGGGCACCTCCGAGGAGGCAACTGCTCTCTGAGGGCTCTGAACCGGGGAAAGGAGCCCTAGCAGAGGGATCCCGGATATCAAACCAGGCCGCAGAACGGAACTCTGGGGAAGCGGAGCCTGGAAGAGCCCTGGGGAGAAACCCCCGCGACGACGCCTGACTGCATGGATCCAGAAGGGCAGTCCGCACAAACGCCGCGAGGACACCCTAGAACCCTGGGGAGGGACGGGCTCTGCACCACGGCTCCTGGCCACCCCCTGAGGTGGCCAAAGAAGACCGGGCAGCAGGCCGCCTGCCCTCAACCCCTCGGATTCCGAGAGGGCCTCCACCACTGCAACGCCCCTGTCCCTCAGAGGAGGCAACAGCACCCGGGGTAGCCATCACCGAGCCTCCAGAGGGGAGCCCTCCTCACCCCCACGCCTGCCCCCGGGACTCTCGGCCACCCCAGCCGAGGAACCCTCAAGAGACGCAGTGAGGGGACAGAGGAGGGCCGCCCGCCTGGTACCCCTAGCCACCGAGGACCCAGATCCCAAGAATGGGGTGCCAGGATGGGTCCACATTTGAGTCATCGTCCTCCGAGGAGGACGAGACAGCAGGACCTCGATGCTGGCCACCCCAGGGTCCCTGAGGCCACGGGCCGGCGAACGCTCCTGGTACCATGGGCGGGCGGCCGCCGCCCTCCCCACGCCTGCAGCAGGAAAGTTTGCCCCACACCCCCAGCGGCCCGCAGGCCCGCACCGCCCGGGGCGGGATGGCCAACGCGCCGCCGCGCCGGGAGGCGGAGCGGCACTGGCCGACGGGCGCTGTTATGTTCCACCGCACCGCCAACGCGCCGAGGTAAAGCAGTCACCGCCAACGGCGCTGCCAATCACCGGGCGCCGAACGGCGCCGATCCGGCGCGCCGATCACCGCACGGATCCGAAACAGCGCCAAGGCGGCGTCGAGGGTCCACCCAAGCTGGGCCCAAAAGCCAAGGGCCTTGACACGGGGGGAGCCTGCACCTCCGAAGAGGTGACTGCCGAGGCGGTGTCAGCGCTGCGGCCCCGGGAGGGGCTACGACGCTCCCCCAACACCACGGAAGGGGCCTCCTCCTCGGCAAGATAGGATGAGGAAACCCCCTCCTCCTCGGATCGGATAGGCCCGGAGGGACCCGGGAAGGCCTAAAGATCCTTCCCGAGATTCCTCATGAGCGACGCTGCCCCCGGAAGTCGGCGGGCCTTGCCGAGCTTGAACGCTGGATTTCGAGGACGCCGACGTCCATCGAGAAACAGGCGCCGCACTAATCCATATCATGGTTGGGTCCCAGGCAACGAGGCGCAAACGCCATGCCGGTCCGAGACTGAGAAATGCCGCCACAGGAGCACCGGACGATGGGGCGCAGCCTGTCAAGAACGCTTAGCTCCAGAACCGGACATAACGCGAAACCAACGAGACTAAAACACAGTAGGAAATACACCCGCGCCGAAAGAAAGAAAAGAACAGTCTTACCGTATCGGCGCCGAAGTGTCAGGAAAAACGGAGTCGGAAACTACTACAACTACCTAGCGCTACGCTTGACAGGTGCTGCCTCGACGGGCGGAGAAACAGAACTGAGTTGGAGGAGGAGTCGGTCGCTACTAGGACGCCCCTCGCATGACGTCACTCTCGAGGGCGGTGCCGTTAGGCAAACTTTTAAAAAAAAAAAAAGCTCCCGTGGCGGGTGCGCGCCTCCGGCTAACACCCAGGAAGTAATGAATGGTGAAGATTGACAAGGGAAGATCGGGGCAAATCAGCAGCCAAGACCCTGTACTGCTCCCAGGTCAGAGGCCCCGCAGGATCCAAGTGGCCCGGGAAAGTGGGGGGGAAGCAGAGGTAAAGTGGAAAAGCACCTCTGTGAGAGAGGGTGCCCTCTGCCAGGGCTAAGGGACTGTTGCAGGTGATCCAGAACCCCAGAAGGATCCGCTGTTCTGAACAGTAACTGGCTGCTCAACCAGCCCGAAGCAGTCAGGACTGAGCCCTGAAGGGGAATCCCCCTTATAAGGTGACCAGGGACGCAATGGTCCAGAAGAGTGGCCCCAAGCAACAAGATCTCACTCGGGGACCACGAGGGGGAGAAGGAAGGCTCGGCGCTGTGGCTCCTAGCCGAGACCCAGAGAGCTGCCAAGAAAGATCCTTGCGCCTCACCTCACTCCCTCACCCCCCTGGACTCCAAGAGAGACGTTTTGCACAAACTCAACCACCTCACCTGCCAACCCCAAGGAGGCAGCCAGTGTGGGAACCCTCTTCCTGGCCCCAAACAACTGAGCGGCTCCGGAGACTGAGTCAGCCTGGTCAACGGGGCCTGGAGACTAAATCCCCCCAGGCTGGGAGTCCACACCAACACCAGTAATCCCACCGGTACTGCTACTGGCCACAGAAAGGCTCCTGCAAGCGGCGCCAAGGCCAGCACCGGTTAAGACAACCAGCTCCGAAGGGAGAGACAGTTGGAAGGGCGCAGTGGTGCTGGGTGGGAAGAGCCCTGGGACTCCTGGGAGTCGGGCAGCCAGTCTGGCTCCGCCTCCGAATCATCCTCCTCTGAAGAGGAGCAGATCCAGAAGATCTCCAGAGGGGCCACCCTCAAAGCCCTCCTATCCCCGGTGCCATGAGCAGCACACGGGATGGCCCAGTACCACCCGTGATGCCGCCCCAATCACCGGAGGCACAAATGGCTCCAGGATCCAGAGCGGCTCCACCAAGTGGTGCCGAGAAGACCAGGCAACAATACCAGGGGAGCCTTCACCTCCGAGGAGGTGACTGCTAAGACAGTGCTCCCAGCCCAGCCGGGGTTTGGACCGTGCCTCTGGCATCATAGAAGGGACCGCTGCCATGGCGAGGCTTGAAGAGGCAGAGGCCCCATCCTCCGCGGTCCATATAGAACCAGGAGGAGACCCAGAAGAAACGCTAAAGGACCTGCGTCTGGGGTCGCATGTATGAGGCTGCCCTCTGAAAGTCGGCAGTATATGGCCAATCTTTAGTGTGCGGTTCTCGAGTACGCTGCAGTCCATCGAGAAGCAGGCATCGCACTGGTTCATGTTGTGGTCTGTGCCCAGGCAGGTCAAACAGCGGTCATGCCGGTCCGTAATGGAATATTGCCGGCCGCAGGGACACCGACGCATGGGGGGACCGGCCTGTTATAGAAGATTTCTTCTTGTCCCTAGAACATAACCAAGACTTCAGTGTCGACGAATGATACTAGGCTGCTACTAGGTGTGGCAGATAAAATTGATTGTTGCTTTCGAGGTCGCTGTTCACTGGCGTGGGAGAAGCAACTAGAAGTGAGGAGGAATTGGCATCATTTACGGTTAACCCCTGAGCACCCGGCTGTCGTCTGCCTCGAGGGGTGGCGCTGTTCGGCACCGCTCCTCCCCGAAAAAAAAAAAGAAAAACTGCTCCCATGAGGTCCTGATCCTCCAGCCATAACCCACCAGTGATGAATGGTGAAGATTGACACAGATAAGAGCTTAGAATTCGTCTGCAAGGATACGCTGTCCTTGTGGAAAACTAAATAAGGCTCGTTTCACATAACAGCCTGAAAATGGCAACTAAAAATAATGATTTTCCACGACAGAAAGTGTAGCTCGCAACTTGCGGCCAGTTCGAAGGGAGGCAGTGTATGTTTTTCCAAAACAAACAAAAGGTCCCATGGGGGAACAGGGTCCCTAATGGGAGGTTTGAGGTGAAGAACAGCCCACAAGAAAGTGCAGGAAAGAGCCAGCTGGGCAAGAGTTTTGCCCTCTACAGGTGCATAATATGCAGAGATGGCCAATAAATGCACCTTAATAGAGGAATAGCTCAACCTCGAGTCCGATAGAGAAAGGAGGTACTTCAATATGGAATACACGGGGCAGGTGAATGGATCAAGGTGGCGAGCAGAGGTTCAAAAGCAGAAATGTTTCCACTTCATCACGTAAGTGGCCCTGGTGAAAGGCTTCCTAGCTGTCACCAACACATCTGCCACTCTGGGGGAAACCCCAAATCGAGCAACTGCTAGGTCTGCAGGAGCCATGCGTGCAAGTGTAATGACTTGCAGTCCGGATGGACCAGAGTGCCCTGCTCCTGCAACAGCAAGCCTGAGCTCAGGGGCAGGGAGATCTGGGGTTCCACTGCCAACTGCTGAAGTAGTGGGATCCAAATCTGACGTGGCCAGTAGGAAGCTACTAGGATTATCCCTGCTCCATCCGACTGCAATTTGAAAGGACTCTCTGCAGTTATAGAAAGGGAGGGGAAAGCATACAGAAACCTCCTTGTCCAAGAGAGGGACAACGCGTCTCACCAGAAAACACCAGGCCCTGGATCTAGTGAGCAAAAATCATCCTAGGTCCCAACCATAAAGCTCTGACTATTGTCTCCATATACATCCCACCCAGGGACCCTAAACATGGATTCAATGATGTCCTAAACTTTATCAACTCACATCCTCCCAAAACTGAACTTATTCTACTAGGGGATTTCAACATAAACTGGTTGGCATGGAGTGCCAGTGCCTATAAAGACTCCATCTCAGCTGCTAACCTCACGCAAATGGTAAACTCCCCTACTAGGATTAACTACAAGACTGGCACCAGTACCCTCTTGGATTGGGTCCTCACCACTCACCCCACAAGGATTTCTCGTACGACCATTCTCCCAGACTCACTCAGTGACCACTCCCCAGTCATGTGTGCATGGTCTAACAAATTCCTTAAGCCCCCTCCCAAAATTATCGCTAGCAGAGTCCTTCCTTGTGGAAAACTTCTACATCTCAAACAACACCTGCTTCTACAAGAGTGGCTACCCATCTATGCCCTGCCCTGCCCGTTCTCTTCGCTCCTCTGATGAGGGATTGCTAGAGATTCCCAGGGTACATCTAAAGATGTCAGGAGGTAGATCTTTTGCCTATATGGCACCAACCCTGTGGAATTCTCTACCTCGTCAGATACGAGAATGCCTAACTGTTGAAAGTTTTAAAAAACAACTAAAAACTTTCCTTTTTGCCTCAGCATTTGTTGGTACATAACAAGTAAATGTATTGTATGGTTGTTTGATTTATTGTTTGAAATTTGATTTTACTTGTTTTATTGTAAAAGCGCCCTGAGCTTGGGAAGGGCGCTTAATATAAATAAAATTTTACTTACTTACTTAATATGAAGCAACAGATGTTAACTTGGCTCTTGATCACTTCATCTCAATTTTCAACAAAGCCTGCAACCTCTTTGCCCCTGCTAAAAGGCGCAAAACAAAATCTCTCTCTAACCCATGGGTCACCGCGGCTCTTCTCTCACAGCTGAAACTAAGGGATCACCTCTGGGTAGTTGCCAGGGCCACTGGCAAACAACTGGACATCCAAAATTACAAACAAGCACGAAATGCCTGCACAAAAGCCATACGGCTAATGAAATCCACCTATTACAAAGATGCTCTCACCAATACATGGGGAAATGGTTGTGCTTTCTGGGACAATATCAAGGATGTCACAGGGAAGCAGCCAAAACCTCTCTGGCCATGTTAATGGTTGATGGATCCTCAACCCTTGACCCCAAGGTGATCGCAAACATCTTTAACACGGCTTTTTCAGACCTTAGTGCTGTTCTACCCCATGACTTTTTCGAAAACAGGGCCTATTCCCCAAATACCTCAGCCCCTCAGTCTAACCATCCCCTCTTCTACTTCAGGAAGGTAAGGCTGAATGAAGCTTGCCGCTATATTACTGCAGCTATCTCTAAATCTAGATCTATTAGCGACAGCCTGGACCTTAAGCTTCTTTTGCTCACCCTCGATGAGGTAATTCATCCATTAACAAAAATCCTAAACCTCTCTCTCAGCTGTGGAAAATTCCCGGACCTATGGAAAACAGCCACCGTGACACCCATCCATAAAAGTGGGGACAAGGCGATTCACTCAAATTGTCGCCTTATCTCCATATTGCCCCCACTCTCTAAGGCACTTGGCTGTCGTGGCTGATCAACTTACCGCACCACTTGGATAAATACAATATACCTTGTCCACAACAACACGGCTTCGGAAAGGTCATAGCACCACCACAGCCCTTCTTGAGTTCACTGGAGCTTTGCACAAATCCCTTGACAGCGGCCTTCTCACAGGGCGGTCATTCGACTTCCAAGGCCTTCTTATACAGTACACCATGGATTATTAATACACCAACTACTGAATGCCGGGCTATCACCTGACTCTTCTCTCTGGTTTAAAAGCTACCTAGAAAACCGGTCTGAACAGTAAAAGTGCGGACGCTCTTTCTAACACCCTGCCTGTTCGGCTCGGTGTCCCACAGGGATCCATACTGGGACCCCTCCTTTAGCCTTTTCTTAAACTCCTCCTTACCACTGTCTGAGCAGATCATACTATATGCCGATGATGCTGTTGTATTCTCCACTCACAAAGATCCTGCATCTCTTTAACACAACCTTCAACTTGGTTTCAGTTCTGTAGAGACATGGTTTCTTAATCATAAACTGGTCCTCAATGACAAGAAAACCAAATCTCATGCTCTTCTGCAGCCTTCATAACCCACACAAGCTACACCACTTGGCTATCTCCACCACCCAGGGGAACACTCTAGATCAGGTGGGGTCCTTCAAAACTTAGGGATACAGCTTGACCCTAATCTCTCCTATGGACTTCATGTAGATAGTGTAGCTAGAGCTGCTAATACACGGCTTGGTCTCCTCTACAAACACAGACCACACCACGCATGAAGCTTTGAAGGTTGCAGTCCTGAGCTCTGTGATCTCTGTAATAGACTATGGTCTCATCATTTATGGCTCGGCCACAACCACAACCCTTAGATGCCTCTCAACTACCTTAAATAAAGCATGTCGGCTCATCACTGGTGCTCACCGTCTCACCCACACAGGTGACCTGTACACTCAGACCGGCTGGCTCCAACTATCAAACCGCATAAAGTTTCTCACCTGCTCCATGGTGAAAAAAATCTACCTTGGCCTTGCACCTTCTGGGGTCTCAACTCTGTTACAACATCAATTAACAAATGGCACCTTAGGAGATCCACACTACAGCTACTGAAAGTCCCCCACTGTCACACTTCACAGGACAAGCGTCTTTTGCTTATCGAGCACCACTCTGGTTCAATGGCCTCAGCCCAACCATCTCCTCTGCCCCAACTATTGGTATGTTTAAAACTAGGCTCCGGGACTATCTCACTACCAACAGCTCCTGTGACTGCCCAACTTAACCTTGTTTCTCCACTTCTTTCTGCCCTAGTTGTCTCCCCACACTGGATTCTACCCTCATCTTGGTATAGCCAATACTGCACTTTTCACCCTCTTGCCACCCTTCCTACATTCCTTCTCCCCCCCCCCCTCTCCTCTCCCTATGACTCTGGCACTTCTTATCTGTTGTCTATTTTCTCTGACAAATGCCGCTGGCTGCCTTGTTACAATGCTACCCTTGAACTGTATTAATCTGTACTCTGTTTGCAATGTCCACATTGTTGTAATGCCTGTCTTGATGTTTCCCATAATTTGTATTTCTCTGACATGGAACCTTTGTAAAAGAGCCATGGCTCAAAGGTATTTGTAATCCTAGACTTGATAAATAAATAAATAAATAAAATAAAAAATTGGGCAGCCTGTCGTTGAGTGGGGACACGAAGAGGTCCAACTCGGGCCAGCCTCACCTGTCGAATAGCTATTCAGCCACAGATTAAAGGAGTTCCCATTCATGTTCCTTGGACTGACACCGGCTTAAACTGTCGGCCAAGGTGTTTTGTATTCCTGGGAAATGCACAGCAGTGAGTTCCAGATGATGATCGATGGTGCAATACCAGACTCTCATGGCCTCCCTGCAGAGGGCGTAAGACTGAGTCCCCCCTTGCTTGTTTATGTAGAAGACCACTGACAAGTTGTCCGGCTGAATTAGGAGAGGGCCCATGAGCAGATTCGTCTGCAATGCTTTTAGGGCACAGAGTATCTCCAGCATCTCCAATATATTGATATGGAAATGTTGCTCTTGGGGAAACCAAGATCCCTGGGTCTGAGGGTCTGCCAAATGGGCGCCCCAGCCCAGGCCGGATACGTCCATAGTCAATCTGATGAGGAGACTCCTGCTGAAAGTGGACCCCCGTGGAAAGATTGGAGGGGTTCAACCACCGAGTCAGAGTTTGGCGCACCAGAGTGGAGATCATCACCAGCTGCTCCAATTCGTCCATGCGTTGGACCCACTGCACTCAAAAGGTCCACTGGGGAACCCTCATGTGCAGGCATGAAAGCAGGACAGTCACGATGCCTGCAGTCATGTGCCCCAGCAGCCTTAGGAATACTCTGGCTGGGATTTGTAGTGATGAGGAAACCAGGCGAACCTAATCCTGAAGGGGTTCCGCTGTCCGGGGGGCAGGAAGGCTTTTCCTTCAGCGGTGTCCAGAACTACCCCGATGTACTGCAGCCTTTGGCTGGACCACAGAAAGAACTTTGGGAGGTTGAGAGTGATCCCTAGGTCTCAAAACAAGGTAAAGGTGTCTTCCATGGTGATCAGCGGATCCCTGAAGGGAGCTGACAAGAGCCAATCGTCCAGGTAGGGGAAGACACGGTGACCTTTCCTCTGGAGGGTTGCAGTCACTACTGCTATGCACTTTGTAAAGACTCATGAAACCGAGGACAGGCTGATTGGCAGGGTGCGGAACTGGTAGTGGTTGCCTTGGAAAGGGAAGCAAAGGAAGAAAAATTACTCACCTGTAGTAATCTTGTTTCTTCCAAAGGGATGCACTAATATTATTACTCTTGCAGTGCTCCTTTAAATCAGCACTGCTCCCGAGCCAAACAGAATGCTATGCTAATGATGGACTCTTTAGCTCAATCAGTTTCAAACTGCCCATTGTAACTGCCTACATTGTAACCTCAGATTTATTAGAAGCCTGCAAAGAGGCCAAAAAACATAAATAAATAATTAAATAACCAGAGGAAAAAATTGGTGCCCCAGCTGGGGTAACTAATAATATTAACTAGAGGACCAGAAGAAATAAATGTCCCTCTCTTTCTTAAAGCCAGATATGCGTTAGAAAAAAGAACCTACGAGTTAAAAGACATTACTCTTAGGAGTGCAGGTGACACAAGTAATCCAGAAGGGTTGGGATTCCAGCTTGGGCTGGGACAATACCCTTATCACTGCACCAAATGGAAAATCTTTTCCATTTAGAGGCATATGTTTTCTTAGTGGAAGGTTTCCTGTAGCCCCTAAGAACTTCCAAAACTCCTTCAGAGAATTGCCAATCTGCATATTCTAAGTCCTCAGGAACCAAGCCTTGAGCTTGAGAGACCTGAGACTGGGGTACACTACACTACCCTCCCCTGAAAGGAAGTCAGCAAACTGTACCTCTGAGGAAGGTGAATCGGCTTGGTCACCAACAATGACAGCAGTAGGGAGTGCCAAGGCTGTCTTGCCCAGTCTGGGGCAACCAGGATCACTGAAGCTGGTTGGGACCTGAGCTTGATGAGCAAAATGAGTATCAATGGAAAAGGAGGAAAGGCATAAAGATGCTTGCCTGTCCAATCCAGGATCAGGGCATCCATGGGAACTGTCCCTTTCACTGGGGCCCCTGCAACAAGAAAGAGGTAAGTGGTGATTTTGGTGGGAAGCAAAGAGATCTATTTCTGGGGTCCTGCACCTAGTGAATGGAGCATTCACCACTTGCTTGCTCAATGCCCATTCGTGATGGGCCTGGTTTATCCTGCTCAAGGCATCTGCCAAGGTGTTGTCCTTGGCAGGCAGATGAAGTGACTGCAAAGAAGCATTCAAGGAGTGAGAGAGGCTCCATATCTTCATTGCCTCTGTACACAGAGAAGTGGACCTTGTCCCTACTTGTTTGTTGATGTAATACATTGTTGTGGTATTGTCTGTTCTGACTTGCACCACCTTTCCCTGTATGAAATGAGAGAACACATGAAGGGCCATATAAACAGCTCTTAACTCCAGCAAGTTTATGTGCAGCAGTGAGTCTGCACTCTCCCAGGTACTGTGGATGTTGTGTTCCCCTAAATAAGCACCCCATCTTAGCAGGAAAGCATCTGCTGTGAGAACCAGAGAAGGAGGCTCCTGCAGAAATGTAAATCCTTCCCTTAAATTTTCCAGCTCCCTCCACCATTGGACGACCTGCAGTAATGTTTGTGTGACTGGAACTGGCTTTGAGAGGGGGGGTCCTGCCTTTGGCACCAGTGTGCTCTGAGGTGGAACTGAATATCTCTCATTTGAAACCTGGCACCTATGACTGTGCTTCTTGCTGAAGTCATGTGCCCTAACAGTTGAAGGACGTGTCTTGCTGGCTTTGGCCTGCCCAGTGCAAATGAGCCTGCCAAAACCTGAATGCTTTCTGACCTCTCCTGAGGAAGAAAGGCTCTTCCCACTACTGTATCCAGTTCTGCACCTATGAACTGCAGAACCTGCACAGGGGTCAGGACTGATTTTTTTGGTGTTGAGGAGGAATCCCAGGGAGAGAAGCAGATCCTGGGTTACCTGAAGGTGGTCTGACACCTGCTGGTGGGCTTTTCCTATGATTAGTCAATCATCCAGGTAAGGAAAAACTGTGACACCCAACCATCTTAGGTGTGCCACTACTACTGCTATGCGCTTGGTAAAGACCCTAGGTGCAGAGGTGAGGCCAAAGGGAAGTGTTGAGAACTGACAATGTCCTGAAGGGACTCTGAATCTGAGACACTTTTTCTGTGACTCCCTTATGGGAATATGGAAATATGCATCCTTTAGATCCAGGAAGGCTAGCCAGTCCCCTTTTTGCAGAGTTGGCAAAATCATGGCCATTTTGACTATCTTGAGCCTGGGTTTCACCAGGTACTTGTTTAGCAGTCTGAAGTCTAGTATAGGACACCACTCTTCATTCTTTTTTGTTGATAGGAAGTATCTTGAATAAAACCCTTGCCCTATTTGGTTGAGAGGAACAGCTTCGACTGCTTTTACCAGCAGTAAAGCCTACACCTCCTGCTCCGGCAGTTTTCTTTCCGAGAAAGGAGCTGGTGTAAACTGTTTTAACATTGGAGGAGGAAGGGACTTAAAATAGAGGGAGAGACCCTGACTCACTATTTCCAGGACCCACTTGTCTGTGGTTATTTCTAACCACTCCTGAAAATAATGGGCAAGTCTGCCCCCTACAGGAAATGTAGAGGCAGCCTGAGGGGAAAAGTCAGGGGTTCTGCTTTGCTTGCTGCTGATGCTTGGCAGATTGGGATCCTCTCCTGAAACACCTTCTGCCTCTAGCTCTGTAAAAACCACCCTGCTGTGGTTGGTACTGCTGCTGGGAAACGGCCTGTACTTGAAAGAAAGGCCTCCTAAAAGAGGCCCTACAACTGCCTTACCTAGCATAGGATGAAGTGGAAGGAGAGGCTCCATCTCTGGTGGAATTGCTCCTAAACGTAACTTTGTATTCATCTACTTTTTCATATATGCCTCAGTCTGGGCACCAAAAAGAGAGTGGTCTTTGACTGGGAAGTCTACAGCCTTACTCTGGGTGTCCTGGGGGAGATTAGTAGCTCTCAGCAAGACAGATTTCCTTAATGCTAAGGTACCAGCCATCCATCTAGCAGCTGTACCGTTCATGTCAGCTGCCATTTGAAACTGGTACTTGGAAGCCTCCAAGCTCAGTCTTGCTGTGTACAGAAGTTTTGACACTGTTAAAGAGGGATTAGCCTCAGCATTGTCTATCACTGATTGCCACAGAGCCTTCTGATAGAGGGCTGCATAAGCCTAGCAGCTGGCTTGGTGTACTGCCAGGGATGCCGAAAGGTACCCCTTTTTTTGCCATGCTGTCCACCACCTTCCTTGAATCCTTCTCGGGGAAAGGAGTTTTCGCCTTTCACAGGCAGCCTGTTGAACAATCCTTGGTGGTCTGGGTGACTGAACAGAAACTCAGCCCCAGACCTTTCTAGCTAGTATTTCTTGTCACACTTTTTATCAGTGGGTGTGACAGTACTGAGAGACTTGAGGATTTCCAAAACATCCTTTTTAAAGAATTTGTACATAGGCAAAAGGCCTTTTAGTGGGTGTCAGCCCCATGAGCTCCATCTATTGTGCCTCTTCCTCATTCTGGATCTCTTCAGCTGTTTGCAAATCCAGGGTTTCTACTTTTTTTTTTTTTTTTTTTGAACAAAAATAAAATGGGATGAGAAATCCTCTGTGGGTCTGGGAGGAGAACCAAAATCTTGCTCTGGTGAGACCTCAACTACAATACCCTCCTCATCCTCCTCATATGCCACTGTAGCAGTGGGCAAAAGAGGGGCAACAACAGTAGCTTTTTCAGCAGTAGTGACCACAGGCTGCTGAGGGGGTATCAAGCCCTGTAACAGCTGGAGTAAGGCTAAGGTCTGAGTCAAATCAGCAGGAGAAGGAGCAGGAATGGGCACATGAGGGACCCCTTGAGGCGTTTCAGCCGGGGTAGTGTGCTTTCTTTTTCTTCAGTTTTTTGACAGGCACTGGGGAGTTAGCCGGTTCTTTACCTCTCTTGCCAGAGCTCTCACCCATATCAGGGGTGGATTTGGAGGCTCTGGAAGGAACAGCCACAGTCTTAGAGGGGTTGGACTGGTTAGAGCCCATGGATCCCTCCTCTAGTCTCCTTTTAAGCCTCTCCCTGCGTTTTTCCACTGTCTTGTCAGGGAAAGACTTACTATTATCACAATTTTCAGTGAAATGCTGCTGCCCAAGGCAGATCAAGCAAAGATCATGCTCATCTGCCTTGGCAAATACCTCTGCACACTTCAAGCAATTTTAAAACTCAGGGGGTCCCGTTTTCTTTTTTGGCTTATCTGACATTTTAGAAAACAGGAACTGGGAACCGACAAAAAATGGCTAAATTTAAATATCTCCGGTCGGTTCCAAGAGAAATAGCAGTCAGTTCAGGAACCGATAAAGTCCAGAGACTAGCAGTTCTGATCGGATTCGAAACAGAGAAAACCACAGAGGGAACTGATAAACCTCAGTTCAAATGCAGCAAATTTTGAATAAAAAAAAAAATAAAGTAACCGCAGCCCTTAAAAAAAAGGATCCAATTTAAACAAGAAAAGAATCGGTTACCCCTTGGTTCAAAGCAACCATGAGGAACCGGGAAATAAAACTAAACTTAAAACTATGAGTTAAAAAACACTTATAAACAATTACAATAGGCGGTAATGAAAAAATAAAACAAAATACTTAAGTTTTTTTTGTTTTATGCACTACAGGAATCTGTCTTGATTGAGAGAGATCTCCACGGTGTCTGAACTTTGCAGCGGACAGAAGAAATCTGAGGTTAGAATGTAGGCAGTTACAATGGGCAGTTTGAAATTGAATGCACAGCTAAAGATTCCATCATTAGCACAGCATTGTATTTGGCTCCGGGGCAGTGCTGATTTAAAGGAGCACTGCAAGAGTAATATTAGTGGATTCCTGGGGTTAGAAATGAAAATTACGTACCTACCGTAATTCTTGATCTTTTTGTGTATCACCACCATTCATCGCTAGTTGGGTACTGGCCGGAGGTTAGGACTCTGCAGGAGCATTTTAAAATTCTTTTTGGAGGTGGAGTCAATGCAGGGGTGACGCCGCCCTCAAGGCTGCTGTGTTACGTGGCACTCGCGGGTTGGCCATTACCTGTCGTCGAATCCACCCTAGCTCCAGTTCTGCATGCCGGCAAGAAGGATAGGAAGAGATGGAGGGGTGGGGCAAGAGAGCCCAAGGGATAGAAAAAAGGAAAGGATACAAAACTAAAAGGAGAAATAAATGACAGAAAGGACAGGAAAGAGAGAAGTCTCAGGGATTGGTTAAGGGGACCCCCAATCCCTGGACGAAAGGATTGGGTAGAAGGATGAAAAGGAGAAAGGAGAAGGAGGAGGAGGAGACACTGCCCCTCCCCAAGAGAAAAAGCCTGGACCTCTTGAGGGGTAAGCCACTGAGTTCTAACCCTCAGACTGCGAGATGATTAAACCACAAGGACTTTAGAGATAAAGTACAGTTGCATAAGAACTTACCGTAACACTAGAGCTTCGAGAGGAGCTCTTGTAGCAGGCTATAACCATTAGGATTAACACCACAGGCATTATGACCACCAGAAAAATTCTTGGCTAGCAATACCCAGCAGGGACCGCCTCAACCCCCGACATCGGCTCCACCCCAACGTCAGCCATGGTATGAAAGGGTGTGGACCCGGCTCCACCCCAGTTCCCCCACCAAGACCCGTGAACGGGTCCCGACGAGAGAAAGAAGCGTAGCCTGTAGATGATATTCCGTATACCTCCTTTGGGGGATGGAGGGGGGGAAAGCAACGCGCCTGCTGCAAGAGCTTCTCTTGAAGATCTACTGTTACGGTAAGTTCTTACATAACTGAACTATCTTACTTCGAGTGGGAGCTCTTGCAGCAGGCTATAACCATTAGGACTGAATCCCAGACCAAGGAGGTGCCTAACCCAGGGAGATGGAAAGATGGGATGATGCTGGAAAACAGCAACTCATGACAGAAGTCCCTGAAGGACTGCCAAGCGGAAGTTGGCACAGCGTCTGGATGCAATATCCAGGCTGTAGTGCTTCACGAAGGTGTGCACAGAATTCCAGGCGGCAGCCGCACATATGTCTATGATAGAGACATTCTTCAATGCTGCAAAGGAAGCAGAGACTCCCCTAGTGGAGTGACCCCTAACTGGGCCCGGAAGGGGTTTGTTGTGCTTTTCATAGCAAAACACAATACAGTGGACCAGCCACTTAGAAATAGTCTGCTTAGTCACCGGGTTGCCAGAGTTTTGTGGTGTGAAAGCCACAAACAGTTGGTCCGATTTATGGTGTGCAGCTGTGCACTTATGGTAGTACCTCAACACCCTTTGAATGTCCAGAGTGTGACGGACAGCTTCTACCCTATTGGTAGGAGGAGAAAAGTAAACTGTAAAGTCAACCGTCTGGTTGAGGGTCAATTTCAAGACCACTTCAGGAAGGAACTTAGGATTCGTTCTAAGGGAAACCCTTTCCCTGTGAAAAATCAAATACGGCTCTTTACACATCACAGCCTAAAGCTCGGAAACTCTATGAGCTGAGGTAACAGCAACTAAATAACAAACCTTCCAGGAAAAGTAATGCAGCTCACAATCAGCCACTGGTTCAAAGTGTGGGGGAGGGGGGTGAGCTTCTGCAACACGGACAGGAGGTCCCAGGGTGGGATAGGATCCCTAATGGGAGGTCTCATATGTAGAATACCTCGTAAAAAGGTGCAGGCCACATCCAGTTGGGCTAAGGTTTTGTCTCCCAAAAGGGCATGATATACAGAAATGGCCCACATGTGCACCTTTATCGAAGAGTAGCTCAAGCCTTGTTGGTATAAGGAGAGGAGATACTGCAATGCTGAGTTCACTGTACAGGTAAGGGGGCCCAGACGGTGAGACGAAACCCATAAATAGAAGCGCTTCCACTTCGTAGCATAAGTGGAGTGAGTAGAAGGCTTCCTCGTCGAGACGAGGACGTCCGCCACCTCCTGGGAGACCCCATACCTGGACTTTGCTACGTCTGTAGGAGCCAAGCATGAAGGTGCAAAGACCTGAGATCAGGATGGACCAGTGAGCCCTGATCCTGGGATAGCAACTGCGAGCATATTGGCAGCAGAATTGGAGGTTCCGAGAGCAACCGCTGAAGCAGTGGGAACCAAATCTACCGAGGCCACAATGGGGCGATTAGAATAATCCGAGCCCCTTCGGCCTGTATCTTCAATAGAACTCTCTGAATGAGAGGGAAGAAAAAATTACTCACCATAGTAATATTGTTTCTTCTAATGGAGTCTTGCTGTATTCAGACGTAATGCAGTTAGCCCCAGCACTTGAACTGCCCCGGAGTGGAAAGAGTTAACTCTATGCAGAAGCACAGAACGTCAAGCTCGGTTTTCAAACCTCTGTCTGTGGTACTTCCCAGTGTAACCGTTAGATTCTTACGAGCTAACTAACTAGTAACTAAAGTATGGAAATTGTTCAAATATGGCCAAAGGGCAAAATATATCTTTTTGGGCCCCAAAAGACTCAAGTCGAGAAACCAAGAAGGAAAGGTAGCGACAATATTTACTAAAACACCAGAAAAGATAATAATAATAACATCTACCCCACCCAAGAGGGAGGGTACAAGGTACACCCCTGAGGTGTAACACTGTACCTGCCAGCCCACTTCCCAAAACCAGGTTCTGAGAGGGGTTGCGGGGAGGGAGGTCTGAATACAGCAAGATGCCATTAGAAGAAACAACAATACTACGGTGAGTAATTTTTTCTCCAAACAACATGAAGTCTTGCTGTATTCAGACATAATCCAGACTACCAAGCAGTTCCCTATGGAGGAGGGAATGCAGAACCTACTTTGGGAAGAGACTCTGCAGTACTACTGTACCAAACCTAGCATCACTCCTAGCCTGGGTGTCCAGGGAGTAATACTTGGCGAAAGCATGTACCGTCTTTCAGGTGGCTGCTTTACAGATCTCTAACAAAGGTATATCTCTGGCCGCAGCTAGAGAAGCAGCTATACCCCTGGTCGAGTGAGCCCTCAGGCCTGAAGGGGGCATCCTACCCAACTTGTCATAACAAAATTGTATACAAGAAACAATCCAGCTGGCAATAGTTCTCTTAGTGGCAGGCTTACCCTTTCCCACTTCACCATAAGTGAGAAACAACTGAAGACAGTCATTTCTATGTGCCTTAGTATGCTCAGTGTAGTAGCTAAGGGCCCTCTTAACGTCCAGACTGCGTAACCTTCTTTTGCCTGAAGAAGAATGGTCAGTGAAAAACACAGGGAGAGATACAGACTGGTTCAGATGAAAATCTGAAACCACTTTGGGCAAGAACCTCCTACTGGTTCTGAGGACTACTTTGTCCCTATGGAAGGAGATAAAGTCAGGTTCCACTGTCAGAGCCTGTAACTCACTAACCCGCCTGGCAGAAGTAATAGCTACCAGGAACACAGTTTTCCAGGTCAAGTACTTCAATTCGGCCAAAGCCAGAGGTTCAAAGGGTGGCTGCATTAGCTGAGCTATGCAGACATTAAGATCCCAAGGCAGAGTGGGCTCCCTAAAGGGAGGGTTAATGTGAACCAAACCTTTGAAAAACTTTCTGAAAACAGGATGAGATGCCAGGGAAGAGCCCTTCCCTGCTGAGAGGAATGCAGAGACAGCTGCTAGATGAACCTTCAGAGTGGCAGGCCTAAGGCCTAAACCACTGAGATGAACTAGATAGTCTAAGGTTGTGGAAATGTCTGCAGAATCAGGCAGGATGCCTTTCTTAGGGCACCAAATACTGAACCTTTTCCATTTGGAGTTGTAAGTTTTTCTAGTGGAAGGTTTCCTAGAGACCTTCAGAATATCCAGAACTCCCTGAGAAAGATGTAGAGCTGCATATTCTAACTCTTCAAGAGCCAGGCCTTGAGATGGAGAGACTGGAGATTGGGATACCAGATCCGCCCCTGGGAGGAGGACAGGAGATTGTATGTCCTGGGCAGAGACAGGGTACGTGACACTGAGAAGGACAGCAGTAGAGGATACCAAGGCTGTCTGGCCCAATCTGGAGCCACCAGTATCACTGTGCAGGGTTGAGTCCTGATCTTGATCAGAACTCTGAACAGCAAAGGGAAGGGAGGGAAGGCACAGAGAAACCTGCCCTTTCAGTCCAAAAAGAGAGCATCCTGGGGAACCGTCCCCAGGACTGGAGGTCTGCAACAAAACAGAGGAAGTTGACGATTGTCTGGTGCTGCAAAGAGATCTATCTCTGGAGTGCCCCACCTGGAGAAGATGACCTTCAGTATCCAGGGACCATTCGTGGTGTCCCTGTTGTGAAATTTTGCTCAGAGCATCTGCTAGTATGTTGTCCTTCCGTGGAAGGTGAACTGCTATCAGAGAAGTCTGAAGAGAATAGGCCATAGACCACAGCTTCATGGCTTCTGTGCACAAGGCCGAGGAACGAGTGCCTCCCTGCTTATTGATGTACCACATTGTGGTGGTGTTGTCCATTCTGACTTGGACCACCTTGCCCTTGACTGAATCCGAGAAGCTCTGCAGGGCTAGGAAAACTGCCCTGAGTTCCAGGAGACTGATATGAAGGAGAGACTCCTGTGGAGACCAGAGCCCTTGAGCTGTCAGGGCTCCCAGGTGGGCTCCCCAACCTTGGAGAGAAGCATCTGTAGTTAAAACTACTGATGGGACTTGAGGGAGAAATGGAACCCCTTGTATGAGGTTGTCCTGGTCCAACCACCACTGGAGAGCTTGGACAAAGAGTCTGAGTCACTGGAATCAGTTTGGTAAGTGAATCCTCCTTTTCAGACCAAAAAGACCTCAGATGAAACTGAATGTCCCTCATCTGGAACCTTGCTCCCTACACCACTGCCGTGGAAGCTGCCATGTGGCCCAGGAGCTGGAGGAAGCGAGATCCACTAGGGTCTTTACCCTTGCCAGGGGAAGGAATGCTTTTGCTTGTACAGTGTTCAACTCTATGCCTATAATGGTGAGAAGTTGAACTGGTTCGAGTACAGACTTTGGAAGATTGAGAAGAAAACCCAAGGAGCTGAGTAGGTACTGAGTAGTTTGAAGAGCTGACTTGACCTGTAAATGAGACTGACCCACTAACAGCCAGTCGTCCAGATACGGAAAGATCGTGATACCCTGTCTTCTGAGGTAAGCCACCACTACTGCAAGGCACTTTGTGAACACCCTTGGAGCTGATGTTAGACCGAATGGCATGGCTCTGAATTGGTAATGGCCTGAAGGCAACTCAAACCTGAGGTATTTTCTGTGGGAGCACCTGATAGGAATATGGAAGTAGGCATCCTTGAGGTCCAGAGATGCTAGCCAATCCCCTGACCTTACAGAGGGAAGGATTATTCCCAGAGTTACCATTTTGAATTTGGGCTCTGAAATGTGTTTGTTCAGATACCTTAGGTCTAGGATGGGTCGCCACTCCCGTTTTCTTTGGGGTAAGGAAGTACCTGGAATACAGTCATTTTCCCTTGTGCTGAGTACGAACCTTCTCTATAGCTCTGAGAGCTAGAAGAGAGGAAACCTCTGCCTCTAGGGCAAGGATTTCTGAGACTGATGCAGGTGGAAAAGATATGGCCCTTCTTTTTGGAAATTTTTTGAAGTTGAGGGCCAGTCCCTGGCTTACTACTTCCAGGACCCACTTGTCTGAGGTCATAGACTTCCAGGCCTGGAAGTAGTAAGCCAGCCTGCCTCCTACTGGAAATGGCGAGTCGACCTGGGCTGACACATCAGGGTGTTTGCTTGGCAGGAGCCTTAGACTGTGAGGAGGAGGGAGCAGCCCTGATCATCCCCCTCCTACCCTTCCCTCTGAAGAACCCCCTCTGTGGGAAGGAAGACGAGGCCTGGGCTTGGTAAATTTGAAATGGCCTGCTCCTGCCCCTAGACTGCTGCTTGTGCGGAGTGGCCTGTGCACTCCTGTACGCGGTCCTATATTCATCCATTTTCTTCATGTAAGCCTCTGTCTGCTCCCCAAACAGAGAGTTACCCACTACAGGAAAATCCATGGCCTTAGTCTGGGTATCCTGTGAAAGGCTAGTACATTTGAGCCAAGCACGTCTTCTAAGAGACACAGATGTAGCCATGACTCTAGATGCCACATCACTGGCGTCCACAGCAGCATGAAATTGCATTTTGGATGCCTCAATTCCATCAGCAGCCACCACCTCCAGCTCCATGGCTAGCTGGGGAGAGGCCTGTTTAGCCAGTTCCAGAACCGTGTCCCATCTGGATTTCTGGTACCTGGCTGTGTAGGCCATATAAGTAGCCTGCCTGAGTCCCAAAGAGGATGCCAAATACTGTTTTTTTGGCCATGGCATCCACGTTCCTGGAGTCCTTATCCAGGGGGTGTGAAGCAAAAGGAATGTTAGCCCTGTCCTGCACTACCCCAACATGGCTGCAATGACTATAAAGGAACTCCGCAGATGAGCACGATAACGAATACCTCCTGTCCATTCTCTTATCCACAGGAGGTATTGAATTAGGGGTTTGTAAAATGTTGTGTGTCTGTTTCCCCAAAGATTTATGAAGAGAGATGGACAGCTTTTTGGACTCTGGGATGTCCATCTTTTCCACAAAATCAGGCTCTTCATCCTCCTCTGCTGCTTCAACCAAGGGAAGCTGCAGGGTTTGTGCCACCTTTTTGTACAACAAAAAGTGTGAAGGGGACTCAGAGAGCCTGGGAGGAGAGACACCCGAGGGCCTGTCTGGGGAGATGTCCGGTTCAATGGGCACATCCAGACCCCCCTTCATAGTCATCATCATCATCACCGGGATAGTCTTCGTCTCCCTCCCACTCCTCATAATAAGCATCTGGGTCATAATCTGGAGGAGACGGATCCGACCGAACCAAGCCCGAACTGGCAGTAACGTTCAGACGGAACCGTCTAAGGCACATTGACAATGCTAATCACTTTGGCTATTTCATTCATGTTGGAGAGTGGGACAGGATCCGAACCGCAGACTAGCTTTTTCTTTGATCGGAACCGAACTCGGGTCAGCCTCCTTTGCCCGAGGAGGTATCGCCTAGGTCAGTAGGCACCTCCTCAGGTTCGCCACAACTGAACCGGGCTGGCCATCCGGATCTACAGACTTCCGCCTCCCTTTCCTTCAGCCTACTCAGTCTTTTATCTAGAGTGGTTTTAGGAAAGTTCTTACAGATTTGGCAGTCTGAATTGAGGTGGTCAAACCCCAGACAATAAACACAGATGAGGTGGGGGTCAGCCTTAACAAAGGCCTCCCCACACTCAGTACAGTGTTGAAACCCAGTGAGACCGTTTTCTTCTTGAGTTTCTCAGACATGGCCAACCTAACAAATTACCCTATAGAAGCTTTCAAGCCAGGTAATAAAGCAACCGATCGGTTACAAACCATGTCACGGACTTTTTAAAAGAACCAGTAAAAGTCCAGTTCTTTTGAAACCAATCGGTACCGGAACACCACACTAATCCCAGAAAGAGAGAAAAATTTTACAAAGTCAATTCCAAACCGGACCGACTGGAAAGAAACCGAAGAAAGACAATTTCTACTCTTTTTAGCAAAATAAAACACAGTCACTACCTATCTACATACTACCTGTACCATAGACAGAGGCTGGAAATCCAAAACAAAAATATGCGGTTTAAACCGAACGCTTTATTTTTCTTTTACCGAACCGAGCAGAGGAAATCTCCGGAGCGACTTCACTGTTAGGCGGAGTAAAGAATCTGACGGTTACACTGGGAAGTACCACAGACAGAGGTTTGAAAACCGAGCTCAACGTTCTATGCTTCTGCACAGAGTTAACTCTTTCCTCTCCGGGGCAGTTCAAGTGCTGGGGCTAACTGCATTATGTCTGAATACAGCAAGACTTCATGTTGTTTGAAGGCGTAAAGAAACCTCCCTGCCCAGCAAAGGGACCACACATCTGGCCAGAAAAAACCAGGTGCGGGCTCTCACGAGCACGCATAAAACTGGCAGTTTGGCACTGCGTGGGGATGCAAAGAGGTCCAGATCTGGTTGAACCCATGTGTCGAAGAGCTGGTCCGCTACGGATTGCAGTAGCTCCCACTTGTGCGCCTTGGACTGAGATCTGCTTAGGCTGTCTGCCAAGTCATTTAGGACACCTGGAACGTGCACTGTGGTCAGAGAGATGCGCTGTTCCAGCGCCCAGTACCAGACTCTCATCGCCTCCCTGTACAGGAAGTAGGAATGGCTGCCCCCTTGCTTGCTGATGTAGAAGACAACTGCCATGTTGTCCATCTAAACAAGGAGAGAGTCTGAGACAAGGTCCTCTCGAAAAGCATGCAGTTCATTGAGGACCGCTCGCATTTCCAGAACACTGATGTGGAGATTGCACTCCATAGGGGTCCAGACTCCTTGTGTTTGGCGCGCCCCCCCAACCCAAATCTGATGCACCCATCATTAAAGTATGATTTGGGGGCTCCCAACGGAAACGGATCCCTTTCTCTAAATTGAGAGGGTCCAGCCACCAAAGTAGTGTCCTCTTGACCGGCTCTGTGACCTTGACCATGTAGTCTAGGTCGTCTTGAGCATTGATCCCACTGCACCCTGAGCATCCATTGTGGGACTCATGTGGAGGCGAGCCAGAGGAGTGACAGGAATGGCCGCCGCCATGTGCCCCAGAAGTCTGAGGAAGGTCCTGGCCTGGACCTGAGGGGTTACAAGAGCCAATCCAGCAATCTCCTGCAAGCGATCCCCAACCCCGGAGGTAGAAAAGCCATGCCCTGGACTGAATCCAGGACCACCCCTATGAAGACGAGTCTTTGGCTGGGTTTTGAGGAAGACTTTGGAAGGCTCAGGGTGATCCCCACCTCTCAGAACAGAGTATAGATGTCTCTGAGAGCCTGAAGGAGGAGCATCCTTGACGGGGCTGCAAGCAGCCAATCGTCGAGGTAAGGGAACACATAATGTCCCTGGCGCCTTAGAGCTGCAGCTACCACTGCCAAGCCTTTGGTGAAGACTCGAGGAGTGGCGGAGAGGCCGAATGGGAAAACAGAGAACTGATAACACGCCCCCTGGAAGTGAAACCTCAGGTACTTCCTCGGGGTGGGGGGACCCTATGTGCATGTACTATCTTGCATGTCTAGGGAACAAAGCCAGTCTCCTGGTGCAGCACAGGAATAAGACCTGGGAGGGTCACCATCCGGAACCTTCAGTACTCTATATAGTTGTTTAGAGAGCTGAGGTCCAGAATGGGATGAAGATCCTACGTCTTCTTTGGGACAAGGAAGAAATGGGAGTAATACCCCTTTCCCTGCTGATGCAAAGGGACTGGTTCTACTGCCCATTTTACACAAGAGGGCCTGAATCTCTCCTTCTGTGAGAGGAATGTGAGAAGGATGATATCTTGAGGACCTTGGTGGAGTATCTGGGGGAGTCTCAGTGAACTCCAACGTATGTCCCCTTCTTATACTGTCTAGGACCCACTGGTCCGCAGTTATAGAGCTCCAACCCTTCGGTGAAGGGAGAAGCGACCCCCTACTGCCTCCCCTGGTACCTCCTACGGAGGGGGGGGTCAGGAGGGAGTCATTGGGTGGAGCTGGGAGTGGGCAGAGAGGCTTGGGAGGACTTGGGGCCATGAAAAGGAGCGCCTCCGGGTTGCTGTCTGCTGGCTCTTCTTTTGAAGCCACCCCTCTGGCCCTGTTGGCTGCCATGGGCTTGAGCACCTGAGGGCTTCCAAAATGGCACTTGTCTCGCTCTCTTCTGGTCCCCTCTGTACATTTGCCAGACTGACCAGATAGATTTGCCAGACTTCTGGAGACGAGAGATGAGTGACTCTGTCTCCTGCCCGAAAAGGATGGAAACCTGGAACGGAAGGTCCTGGATTCCCGACTGCAGGTCCTGGTGAAAGCCAGAGATTCTCAACCAGGCGTGGCACCAGAGGCAGACACCTGATGTTGACGCTCTGGCCGCCATATCTGCTGTGTCGTACGAGGCACGGAGAACATGCATGCCTATGTCCAAACCCGACTTTAGAATTTCCAGGAGCTCCGTCTTCTGTGTGGAGTCTGGCAAGGCAGTAGCTAGCTCCTGCCCTCTCTCCCATAACGCATTCTGGTACTGGACCATACGCGTGAGGAAGTTGAGGGATCTAATGGAGCAGATGGAAGCAGAGTAGACCTTCTTGCCCACCTGGTCCAAGTAGCGGGATTCTGGATCAGGAGGCTGGGAGCTTAGGTGCTTGAGCTGCTTGGATTTGTCGTGGGCAGCCTTAATCACTGAAGAGTCCACCTGAGGGTGATCTGCCAGGAAAGGTTCGGCCCACGGGGCTCTATACAGCCTATCTGACTTCTTTGGAACCACCGGGACTGAAGCTGGATGCTTCCAAGTGATCCTAGTGAGATCCTGGAAGGTATCCACTAAAGGAGGCACCATTAGAGGCTTGGGTTCCTTCTGCCTCAGGAATCTGGCCAGTCAACAGTGTTCTGGATCCAGGTCTTCCATTTCCCACTCATTGGAAGCCTGGATGTGCCTCATGACATCCATGAAGGTCGGATCATCAGGAGACGAGCGGGGTTGGTCCTTCTCTCTCAGGGAGCCCCTGACTCCCGAGAGGGACGAGGAGATAGATGGAGTAGGTGACCTGCTACTGGGTCTTGAATGGCCTGAGCTCTGTCTCAAAATCCCCCCGCTCGAACTTCCGTAGCTGCCGGACCGACGTCAGCTACGGGACAGATAACGGGGACTGACGCCGGGAGTGGGAGCAGGCCCATCTAGGAGAGCAGGACTGGCTCCTGGACCGGCGATGGCTACCCGATTGTGATGGGGAATGAACCTTGGAGGGCGGGCACGGCAGCAGGGAAGAAGCGGAAAGATCCTCGGGTTCAATGTTGTCCAGCCAGTCAGCGGGGTCTGGCTTTGGTGGAGACTGTCCTTTTTTAACCTGACTCCACCAGAAGGTGAACAGCTCCTGCAGCTGGTCCTTCTTAAAAACTGTGGCTGCAACCCCAGGAAAGGGAGGTGGTGAAGCCGGATCAGGCAGGTCATGGGAGGGCGAACCTCCCTCAAACCTCAGGCGGAAGATTTAGGGCCGCCGAGGCTGTTCCTGCCGCGGGGTCTTCCACCTCTACTGGTGTCAGTACCATGGAGTCAGTGCCGGGGTGACCTTCTCACCCGGCGTCTTGCCCAAGTCGGGTAAAGCCAAGACCTTCTTAGGCAGGGCCGTAGCTTGTGCCGAAGGGGTCTGGGGGGTAATTCGTAGAGGTGCCACCTTTGGTTTGGGCTTATTCTCCGAAGTTCCTGCCTTGGCTGGCGCCGGTTTCTTGGCAGGAAGGGTCAACACCTTGGAGCCTTCCGGGTACTTACGGCGATCCCCTGAGCCCAAGGAGGGAGAGGCCTTCTTGTGAGAAGAGCGGGAGCGGTGATGGGACCGGCTACGGTCCTTTTAGCGGGAGCACTTACCAGACTTGTCCCGATGTTTGCCGCCTTTTTCCCCTGAGGTATGCAGAACATCCATGTTCTTCTCCAGAAGGTGGGCCTTTATAGCCTTCAGGAGCCTGATTCTCGTCCTGCTGGTAAACCCTTGGCAGATGGAGCAGGACACACAGACGTGGTCTGGGCCCAAGCAAAAAACACACTTGGTGTGGCCGTCTTGCGATGGGATTTGACGGCCACAGTGGCACTTATTCTTCTTGGGCCCAGAGGAGACCGATGACAACATGCGCCGGACTGGAGTTGGAGGACGAAGTGTGGAAAAAAAAAACGTTGAATACCCGACGAAAAGTAGACAAATTCAGAGAAAATCCTCTTCTTTCTTCTGTTTTGCTGGGCTGGATAGCCAGAACTTCCCCAACGTATGTAGATCACGGCAGGAAAAGTACTGGGGTGGAGCTGGGTCCACCCTCTTTTATACCATGGCCGACACTGGGGTGGAGCTGATGTTGGGGGGGTGGTCCCTGCTGGGTATTGATAGCTAAGAATAGTTCCGGTGGGTCCTAATGCCTGCGGCGTTAGTCCTAATAGTTATAGCCTGCTGCAAGAGCTCCCACTCGAAGTAAGATCTACATGAGCACGATGCAGCAAGGGTAGGCACAGAAGCCAGAGCCAGAGCTTGAGAAGAACCCCCTACTTGAGGTCGAGGCAGGCCAACAAAATAGGGCAGGTGGTGTCTACCTCTCCTGCCAACTTAACAAAGAAGGTCTGAAAGAAACCCTGGCAACAGCT
This sequence comes from Neoceratodus forsteri, assembly GCA_016271365.2. Classification (NCBI taxonomy): domain Eukaryota; kingdom Metazoa; phylum Chordata; order Ceratodontiformes; family Ceratodontidae; genus Neoceratodus; species Neoceratodus forsteri. The sequence continues at coordinate 693,684,977 of CM028129.1, forward strand.
CAGGGACAAAGGGAGATGAATGGAAAAAGGGATACCCCCAAAGGGGAGTGTAATATAATATTTAGGGGAGCAGCTGAGGGGGTCCCAAGTGAGCCCCCTCCACTGGCTCTCCCAGAGAGGAAGCCACAGCACCAACCCTGAGGGGAAGGGGGGGGGAGAGAGAGACCCAGCGACCCCAGTAGTATAATTCTTCCTGTTTGCCTACCCAGAGTATTCCTCCCAAGAACCAGAAGGGAGAGGGGGAGGAGGGGAGGTGCTGAAGACCAAACAATGGGAGACAAATAGGGAGGAGGATCGCCCAGAGATTGAGGCCCCAGGGGGAAGGAGGGTGGGATTTAATGATGAATGGTGAAGATACACAGAAAGATCAGGAGTTACGGTAGGTATGTAATTTTCATAACTTATCTGTGTCAGTCTTCACCATTCATCATTAGCTGGGTGAGTACTGAGCCCCCTGAAGGGGGCCCAGCGACTCCCTAAGGGACAGTGTCCCTTAGCCTCCAGTGGGGGAGATACCAGAGGGGAGAACCCCTACAGGCCTGGCTAGGCCTAGGACTGGTCTGGGAGAGGCAGGGATCTCCTCGTAGGAGAAGGAAGGCACCGCTGAAGCGCCCGCCTCACCCTACAGGAGAAAAGATGGATTCTCCAGAAAGCGAAGGAAATCCCCAACGCCGGGCCAAGGGTGACAACCGGGACAGATGAAGCCATGCTGACTCCCTAATGCAGATCGCTGTCCCCACCAGAATGGACGCTACCTCGTTGGCATCGTATGATGCCGTTGCTTGGTGCCTTGCAAGCTCCAGGCCCTGTGCAGAGAGGGCAATGGCTTGTCTGGTTACCTCCGAATAAGGAAAACAGGCTAGAATTTGTCCTAGCCGTGACCACAAGTACCTGTAGTAGGTAACATGGTGGGCCTGATGCGCTGCCACGAAGAGCAAGATCCGTGCCAAGGAGAACGTTCTTCTGACCCAGAAATCAAACATCGAAGAGTCTGAATCCGGGGGCCAGTCACGGCTCAGGCTTCTATGCCCAGAGGGGGTATCCAACAGTGCTACGCTCAAAGGGGGGGGGCAGAGTTACTGGAGACCCCAAGGGGGCACAATACCACTGGCAAAGGTCCCTTGGGGCTGGAACTGAGGAAAAGGGACATTGCCAGAGCTGTTGCGACACCTCCCGGAAGGGAGCGGGACAGGTGGGGACCAACAGGTAGACCGCACTGTACTCGCCTAGGAAGGCACATGCTGACTGGTCCAGACTGTGTTCTCCAAGGGTGGAGATACAGAGCTCATCGAGCAACCCCGATAGGAAGTGTGGATAGCTGGAAAGATCAGCCGCTGGGGATAGGTGGAGAGATGGTTCCTCTCCCTCAGAGAAGGAAGACAAGGACACCAACGAGCCTGGAGATTCAGGGTCAGGCTGCACTGGGGAGTGGGGAAACACCTGCTCGTCCATGGCTCTAAGGTAGGCAGGATAAAGTGCAGCCATGGCCTTTAACTGGTCCCAGGTAAGGGGCACCATAGGACCGGAGACACCTGAGAGAGGAAAAGGAGTTGGCAGAGGCATGGGGGCCAAGCACCTCCGAGGAGGACCACGGCCCCTGCCCAGGCACAAGGACCGAGTGGATGACCCCAAAGGAGGGGGAGACCCGGTGATCACAGCAGACAAGAGCCATTCAACCGGACTGGAATGGCTGGAATTGTACCAAGGAAGAAATCCCCTGCGAGGTGACCGTGATCGTGAGTCCAAAGCATGACCCATGACCTCCTGCAAAGATGTGCCTGTCAGAGAAACGTCGGGGGAGAAGTGCAGACCCATGCTATGACTCCTCCCAGAACCAGTCTGGGTCCCGGAAGGGGCCACTGTGCTGAACCCTGGCCACTTAACCCTTCAGACTTTGAAAAAGCCCTCTTCCTCACAACTAGCTGAGGCAGTTGACACCCCATGGCAGACTCCTGAGAGGCAGCTGGAGGTGGAGCACCCCTCCCCTGCCTGGAATGCCACACCTGGCCCAGAAGTCGGGCTGGCCAGGACAACCACAGAAAGGGGTATGCCCACTGGTGGAGCAGACTGGTCTCCAGCTCCAGGTTACACCGTGGTGTCCACCTGGGCACCCGAAGGCTGGTCAGTACCACCGACCCCAGAACCAGAGGAATCTGCCAGCTCCCCAGTAGGGGGCTGAGTGGAGGCCAAACCGCTAGACCCTGAGGAATCCGGAAGCCAATGCGGGTCAGCCTCTGTATCCTCTTCAGAGGACGACAAGGCCCGGACTCAGACAACCCCCCAATCCCTGCTGGTCCCCGGACCATGACTGGAGCCGGTCCTGCACCCAGAACCATGAACAGCATCGGAGGCAGAGGCAGCATCACCCCATCCCCAGCACCGCAAACAGCACCGGAGTCAGAAGTAGCGCCACAAGTGGCATTGCAGATGGGTCCCAAGCTGCCACTCCCATCCCCAGTACCGCGAATGGCGTCAGAGTTAGAAGCGGCATCACAGGCCAGCCCAGCACTGCCCGGACCCGCGGTGCCACAAGCAACACCAGAGTCAGGGGCTGCACTGAGAGACGGCATCGAGGACAGCATAGGTTTGGCCCCACAGATCCAAGAACACAACACTGGAGCAGCCTTCACTTCCGAAGAAGCGACTGCCAAAACGGTGCCTCCCTTGACCCCAAGAGCCAGAGCTGGGCCTCCTATACCGTCGGAAAAGCCCCCACAGCGGCAAAGCTAAACGTGATGGAGGACTCTCCTCCTCGGGTCATATAGGACCGGGAGGGGACCCGGAGGAAGGGCAGAGAATCCTGACTTTGGCCTTCTGCGTATGAACCGGTCTTCCGAAAGTCTGTGGTGCACGTCCGACCTTAAATGCGCGCATTTCCAACACTCAGCGGTCCATAGAAAAACAGGCGTCACAACGATCCATATCGAGGTTGGGGCCCAAGCAGGTTAAGCACCGGTCATGCTGGTTCGTGGCATAAAAAAGTCGGCTACAGGGACACTGACACATTGGAGGCCGACCCGCCCTTGAAGATGTCTTCTTGTACCCTGAATGAGACATGACTGGACAGAACACAAAAAACTAAACAAAGGTACTTGGTATCGTCAGAAAACAAACACGAAAGATCTTACCAGTATACCAGGAGATGGTGCCAAGCAGAGAGGTAAGCAGAACTTTGTAAAATGGAGCCAATGAACTAGGCCACAGTTGCAACGCAGTTTTCACACAGAGAGCTTCCACAAGGTCCTCACTCGATGGTGGGAGAAGCAGAACTGGAGCTAGGGTGGAGTCAACGACAGGTAACCGCCAACCTGTGAGCGCCACATAAGAAAAAATTACTCACCTTAGTAATGTTGTTTCTTCTAATGGAGTCTTGCTATATTATAGACATTAGCAGTTTGTTCCAGCTCTAGAACTGCCCCAGAGTGAAATGGTTAAAACCATTTCAAAATAGAATTTTAGCACGAGAGCAGCTCTATCTGTGTCATTTCAAACTTGAACTGTCAGATCTTTACGAGCCAAACTCACTAAGGTCTGTGTGGAAGCTGTAACCTACACTAGCCAAATGGCTACCTAAATAATAACAACCATTGATGGTCCCAACACCCAAGACTCAAGTCAGGGACCAGAAATACTAACACCATTCTAATAATATGAAAATGGAACATAAGTATAATAAAACACACACGCGTACACATACACACCCCAAAGTCCCAAAGGAGACAAAATGCTAACAGGACATAAGCAGAGCCCACTAAGTTGCCGCACCCCACCAAGTAGAGGTTCTGAGAGGGGCAGGTTGGGGGGGAGGTCTATAATATAGCAAGACTCCATTAGAAGAAACAACATTACTAAGGTGAGTAATTTTTTCTTCAAACAACATGAAGTCTTGCTATATTATAGACATTAGCAGAATACACAGCAGTACCTCCATGGAGGAGGGGCAGAAAGGAAAATTACGTACCTACCGTAATTCTTGATCTTCTTGGACGAGTCTCCACCACTCATTCACACTAGTGGGATTGGCGCCGGAGGCACTAAGACCCATCGGGAGCAAACTTTTTGCTGGAGGGTCGGCGCGAGAGACGGCGCCACGAGACACGGCGCCGCGAGCAGCGGCTCGAGCGGTAATGACCATCTCACACGACCTCCAACCGCCCAGTACTTTTTTACCAAGGAGGTGCAGCGCAATTCAATCAAAAGGTAACCTATTGACAAAAACGGACATAAGATAGTCCGTATGACCCGTGTAAGAAGGGTCAGCAAAAGAAGTCCTCACGGCCTAAAGATTTGAGGGAGTGAAGACCAACACAGCGTGAGCTCGGAGGGAGGGTAGAATGAGGTGAGAGACTGCCCAAGAAGATCAAGAATTACGGTAGGTACGTAATTTTCTCTATCTTCCTGACATAAGTCTCCACCACTCATTCACACTAGTGGGAGAGTACCAAGCTGATAATCCCCAAAAGGCGGCAGGAAAGCCAGAGCTCACGCGTCTAAGATAGAAGCCCGATTAAGGATAGTTCTGCCGAATGCGGATATGCCTGGCATGAACATCCAGTGCATAGTGCTTAACAAGTATGCACTGAGCTCCAGGTAGCGGCGTTGCATATCTGCAATTGGAACATTGCAATTTCCGCTTAGGGATGCTGCTGACCGCTCTAGTAGAGTGAGCGTACACTCTACCTTCTAATTTAACTTGAGCCATGGAATAGCAATGACGAAGGCATGCCACTAACCATGAAGAGATACATCTAATAGCGACAGGTTGACCCAGCCGGTGTCGCTGAAAGAAACGAACAGTTGCTGAGTCTTGCGAACATCCTTGGTTCTATCTAAATAGAACACGAAGGTTTCTTAACATCCAAGGAATGAAGAGCCGTTCCCTTCATTTTGGAAATTAGCGAAGTAAGCGGAGTACCAGAGGTTGGTTCAGATGGAATTCTGACACAACCTTGGGAAGAAATTTAGGATGAGTACGGAGAACTACCTTGTCCTTATGGAATACAGTATACGGAGGGTCCGTAACCAGTGCATGTATCTCAGAGACCCTGCGGGCTGAGGTAATGGCCACCAGGAAGGCAGTCTTCCAGGTAAGAAATTTTAACTCACAGGTAGCTAAGGGTTCGAAAGGCTTCCGAGTGAGCATGTCCAGCACCAGGTTAATGTCCCAGGCTGCAACTGGACGCTTAACAGGGGTCTGGTATGGAGAATCCTTAAGAAATCTCTTCACCATAGGTAACTGAGCCAGAGTTAAGGAAGAAACCGCTCATGGAACGCTGAGATGGCACTAAGGTGAACTTTAACTGTGGAGTATTGAAGACCTAAGTTTGATAGGTCCAAAAGATACTCCAGAACCTTGCCGAGGAGGACAGGAAAAGGGATTCCAAGAGGATTTTGCACACCAGAGAAAACGTTTCCATTTGGAGCGTCGTCTTTGGGTGGCTGGCTTCCAGCAGCCAGAAGGATGTCTGAGACTCACGAGAGACGTTGAACCGATTCACTTCTATCTCTTCAGGAGCCAAGCATGAAGGTGAAGTGATTTCAGGTTGGGATGGACCAACGAACCCTGAGTCAGAAGACTGATTTGCAAAGGAAGTGGTCTCGGAGAGGCTGCCAACATACTGTTGAGTAGAGGAACCATAGTTGCCGAGGCCAGGAAGGAGCAATGAGAATCATCTTGGTCCCCTGAGACTCGAACTTGAGGAGTACTCTGGATTAGAGGAAGTGGTGGAAAGGCGAAAGAAGCGCTTTGTCCACCGCAGCCTGAACGCATCCTGACAGAAAATGCCAGGCCCTGGATTTCTGGAGCAGAAGAGAGGCAGTTTTATGCTGAGTGGGGATGCAAAAGGTCCAGGTCTGGAGTCCCCACTCTTGAACAGGGACCGAGCTACGGCTGGATCGAGAGACCACTCGTGAGGGTCTGCCTCCGCTCTGCTGAGGTGATCTGCTAGGTCGTTTTGTATACCTGGCAGATAAACCGCTTGAATCAGAGACTTGTGCCCAAGCACCACTCCCACACCTCATTGCTTCCTGCAAAGGGATAAGAATGAGCACCGCCTGCTTGTTGATGTAATACATCACTGCTTTGTTGTCCGTTTGAAGGAGAATGTTCTTGTGACAAAGGACATCCTTCAGAGCTCGGATTGCATAGGACCGCTCTCATCTCCAGGACATTTATGTGGAGATGAGTTTGAACTGAGTCCATACACCTTGAGTGTGGAGGGAGAGACAGTGAGCTCCCCATCCCATTAGCGATGCATCTGTGGTGATGGAGATCTGATGATCCGGGGAGCAAGGGGAATCCTTCCAGGAGATTGCTTTCTTGAGACCACCAGGTGAGAGACCTTCAAGGGCTCCGTCACCTTGATGGATAAGACTGGGGGTGAGAGGTCGGGACCACTGAGTGGAGAGCATCCACTGGGTGGTTCTCATGTGCAGTCGGGCCAGAGGACAGTGAAGACCGAGGACGCCATGAGACCCAACATGCGTTGCATCGAGAGAGCTGAAACCGATTGGTTCTCCCTGATGTAACGGGCCATACACGAAGGATGTCGAGTCTTCTGTCCTCTGGAAGGAAAGCCTCGCTGAAGAGGTGTCTAGAAGCGCCCCTATGAAAAGGAGCCTCTGGGAGGGTTGCAGTTGAGATTTTTCAAATTCAGCAGAACTCCCATGGACGTGAGAAGACGAGAAGTCGCTTTGCACGGCTTCCAAAGTCCTTTGGCCGGAAGGGCTTGCTAGAAGCCAATCGTCCAGGTAGGGAAACACTCGAGTCCGACTTTCCTGAGATGCGCCAGAGAACTGCACAACACTTTGTAAAAACTGCGCGCGCGAGGATAGCCCAAAGGGCAGGACTTGAACTGATAATGCTGACCCAAAGCTACAAACCTGAGGAATTTGGCGGTGGGTCGGGTGGACGGGATATGCTGGTAAGCATCCTGCATATCCAGAGAGGCCAGCCAGTCGTGCTTGATGCAGCAAGGGTAACAGGGTACCTAGGAAATCATCTTGAATTTCTCCCTGGGAGGAATTTGTTTAACTTTCTGAGGTCTAGAATGGGCGATCCCCCAGATTTCTTTGGAACCAGAAAGTAATGGGAGTAGAACCTGTGTTTCGAGATGCGGGGCACCAGTTCTATTGCCCTGTTGTTCAGAAGGCCCTGGATCTCCGCTGGTGAGGAGATCTGACTGAGGCCGACAACCTGGGTTGTCGTATGGAGGATTGGCGGGGGTCTCAAGAAATTGAGAGAGTAACCTCGCTAATTATCCAAGAACCCATTTGTCTGAGGTTATGGACTTCCACTGGTTGTAGAAGTACATCAGACGACCTCCCCACGGAGAGAAAGTTCCACCTCGGGCAGAGGATGGAACTTGGGCCAACGACTCATAAGGTAGCGCTGGGAGCTTTGGGTCCCTGCGCTTCTGCGCTCTTCTTTTGAGGTTGGGCAGGTTGGCTTTTGTGGAAGCTTCCCCTGCCTCTGCCTCGAAAGGACTGACGACTATGAAACTGACGCTGTTCACATGCCCCGAGAGGGGCAGGCGGAGGTCTGGCCAACTTAATGGCCGATCTAGTCTTCTGAGTGGCCTCTAAGGCTTGCTCCACCTGAGGGCCAAAAAGAAAGGAGCCATCAAAGGCAGCGCCATCACCTGCTGCTGAGCATCATTCGTGAAGCCAGAATGCAGCAGCCAGGAATGGCGCAGTACAATCCCCTGCTGCTGAGGCGAGAAGCAGTGTCGAAAGCATCCATGGCGGCTTTGACCTGTTGGTTATTGGACTCAATACCTCTAATAACGGTCAGAAGAAGCTCTGACTTGGAATCCGAATCTGGAAGAGCTTCAACCATTCTTTTCATAGAGTGCCACAGGATATACTCATACTGAGAAAATAGCCTTGATAACTGGCATACACGATACTTAGAGTGGAGGCAGCAAAGACTCTCTTACCTAATGTATCAATCTTACGAGACTCTTTGTTAATAGGTCAAGCTGTAGTAGTTTGAGGAAGACCGACCTTGTCATTCTCTGCCAGGACTACAATAGATCCGCAAAGGCTTGGGATGCCAAAATGGGACGATCCTTGGAGCTGAATACTTTATCAATGGATTTAGCCACTGAGGGAATAAGAGCAGGGTTATTCCATACCATTTGAGACAGCGCCTCAAGGAAGGCTGAATCGGAGGAGTCAAATCCGAGGGATCTCCGAAGCATGAAGATACTGGAGTCTTAATATCTTCCCAGGATCGATGTCTGTAGTCTGAGAGAAAGAGTGGATCCCAGGTTCTTCAACAGAGACTTAAAGGACAGGTCCTCGATCACAGGCTCTTGAGCAAAGAAAGATCCTGTTTCCTCCACTTCATCACCCAACGAAGGTCTGGGTCAGTTTCAACATCATCTCCTGATGGTCCAGAAAGGACTGTTTGACAGGAAAGGAGGAAAATTAGGAGAGGAGGAAATGGCAGAAAACAAGGAGAGTCCCTAAGGGCTGCCGCCGAATCGGCAAACGGGCTGAAGATTGGCACTTAGGAGGGGCGACGGCGCCTAAGAGGCACGCTTCCTCGCGAACGCCCGCGGCGCGCTAGACGACGCCGCTGCGGAGAGCGCCGCTAACGGGCGCCACGGACGACGCTGTTAACGGGCGCCGCTGACGACGCTGCCAACGGCATCGCAGACGACATCAGCGAACGGCGCCAGCCCGATCCAACGGCACATTACTCGGCGGCGGCCACGAGATAATGCTGGGCGCTACCAACGGCGCCGAGACCACGCTGCGCCGGCTAACGGCGCCAGAAGCTCCGGCAAGCCCCGGAAGGGCGCCGACATCGCCACAGACCCTGCAGAAGGCGCCCGGAAAAGCCCTCGGAACCTGGAAAACAAGAGAAGGAAAATACCAGGAGATAAGGGCATCGGTGAGGCCCCTGCGCCGCAGCCGTGGAGGGGGGAAACACCTAGCACGGAGTCGCTAGCACCAAGAAGGCGCCTGAGAAGGTCCAACCGCCCTACCTGATCGCCGAGGAGCCCGGATGGCCCGGTAACCGAGCCAGGCAGAAGAACCAACCTCCGAGCCCATCGCTTCCACAAGAGCGCCCACTGATGAAAACTGCTCATCTGGAGCCCTACCTATAGGCGGGAGGGGTTCGACAAGTGAGGACGCACATTATCGGAAGCTGGGCGATCTCAAGAAGGAGAGACCGCAACTAGCAACGATAACCGACTGGCCGACGCCAAGAGATATACTCAGAGGGCGACTCGAGTGATGCTCTCTTTTGACCTGTGGGTCAAGAAGAGCTTCGAGGTCAACGGGCGCCGAGAATGCACTGCTTATTTTTATGCCGCGGGGGACCGCCCATCCTCGGGCATCGGACTGACCGTAGTCGGAACCCCGCTGAGGAGAAGGAGGCTGACCGACCCAGCCCGCTGACTGAACAGCTTATACAAGTCTCCCTACCGCCACCTGACCTGCTCATGGTCGACTCCGTCCAGTAGGCCGAGACTTCTTCAAGTAAGAATTTAAATATTAGAAAATTTTACGAAAAATAGAATAAAACTAGCGATACTACTATCGTGATAATGTTAAAAACAAACTGAAAACTATGCTACTTAGTTTGAAGTTTGACTCGACAGGCGAGCGACGTCGTTACTGAAGCGCACTCGACGGGCGGAAAAAGGAACTGAGGCGTGTTGGAGGGTCGCCGCCGAGATGGTCATTACTGCTCGAGCTGCTGTCATGGGCGCCAGCTCCGCGCCTGCCTTCTCGCTACCGACCTCCAGCAAAAAGTTTGCTCCTGATGGGTCTTAGTGCCTCCGGCGCCAATCCCACTAGTGTGAATGAGTGGTGGAGACTTATGTCCAGGAAGATCCTACTTAGGGAATAGGCTTTGAAGAACAGCTGTGCCAAACCGAGCATCTCTCCTGGCCTGGACATCCAGGGAGTAATGCTTGGTAAAAGTGTGTACCGTTTTCCAAGTAGCAGCCTGGCAAATCTCTAATGAAGGGATATCTCTGGCAGCAGCTAGAGACGCAGCTGTACCCCTGGTAGAATGAGATCCTCAAACCGGGGGCTCTGCCCACTTTCTGATAACAAATTGATACAAGAGACAATCCACCTGGCTATTGATCTCTTTAGTGGCAGGTTTGCCTTTCCCAACTTCACCATAGGTAAGGAAAGTTGAGGATTCAACCTGTGACCTTGGTACGCTCTATAATAACTAAGAGCTCTCTAACATCCAGGCTGTGCAACCTTCTCTCACCGAAGAGGACTGATCAGTGAAAATACTGGAAGGGAGATAGATTGATTAAGATGGAATCTGAAACCACCTTAGGCAAAACTTCATATTAGTCCTAAGGACTACCTTATCCCTGTGGAAAGAAATAAAGTCAGTCTCCACTGGACAAGCTTGCAATTCACTTATGTCTGGCAGAAGTGATAGCCACTAGAAAACAGTTTTCCAAGTTAGGTACTTAAGCTTGCAGAAGACAGAGGTTCAAAAGGGGTTGCATTAACTGGGCAATGCAAACATTAAGGTCCCAAGCAGGGCCGGTCTTAAAGGGAGGATTAGTATGGAGTAACCTTAAAAACTTGGAAACACAGGATGAGAGGAAAGAGGGATGACTTTCCTGCTGACACAAAAGCAGATACAGCTGCCAAATGAACTCTCAGGGTAGCTGGTCTGAGACCCAAGGAATTAAGATGTACCATGTAATCTAACAAAATGGGCAATTCAGCAGATTCCGGAAATTTTTTCTAGCACACCAAATGGAAAACCTTTCCATTTAGAACTATAAGTAGCTCTAGTGGAAGGCTTTCTGGAAGCCTTTAGGATCTCAAGAACACCCTGAGAGAGGTGTAAATCAGCAACCTCTACTCCTCAAGAGCCAGGCCTTGAGGTTGAGGGATTTGAGGTCCGGATACCAAACCCTTCCCTGGGCACAAGTCAACAGATTGTGATTCCTGGGAGGCACAGGGGAAGATGGACTGTCAGAGACAGAAGGAGTGGGTACCAGGGCTGCCTGGCCCAATCCGGGGCAATCAGAATCACCCTGCAAGGCTGAGATCTGATTTTGACTAGTACTTTGAATAGGAGAGGAAAGGGGGGGAAGCAGAGGAACTTCCCCTCCCAATCCAGAAGAAGGGCATCCAGGGGAACTGAGCCCAGCACTGGAGGCCTGCAACAGAACAGAGGAAGTTTGTGATTGTCTGGGGCTGCAAAAAGATCTATCTGAGGATGCCCCACCTGGCAAAAACTATCCCCAGCACTTGAGGATCCAGGGACCATCTGTGATGGCCCTGGGAAATCCTGCTGAGGGCATCCACTAGGACATTGTCCTTCCCTGGAAGATGAACTGCTATGAGGGAAGTGTTCAGGAATAGGCCAGAGACCACAACTTCATTGCTCTGTGCCAAGGTCAAGACCGAGTGCCCCTGCTTGCTGATGTACCACATTGTTGTGGTGTTGTCTTTTCTGACTTGTATCACCTTGTCGTGGACAGATGCAGAAAAAGCTTGAAGAGCTAAAAGACAGCTCTGAGTTCCAGCAAATTGATGTGGAGCAGAGATTCCTGGGGGCCAACTCCCTTAGTGGAAAGGTCGCCCATGTGGGCTCCCCAACCCAGAAGGGAAGCACCTGTAGTGAGAGTCAAGTCGTGAGAAGGGGAAATGAAGGGACCCCGCCTAAATTGCTCTGATCCTGCCACCACTGGAGAGCTAGGATCAAGGTTCGAGTCACTGGACGACTAACTTGGAAAGGGGTCTCTTCTCTGAGACCAAAAGGTTCTCAAGTGAAACTGAATGTCTCTCATCTGAAATCTGGCCCTGCACAACAGCTGTGGATGCAGCCATGGCCCCAGGAGCTGCAGAAAGTGTCTTGCTGGTCGAGAGACCTGCAGAGTGAAGGAAGAGACCAGAGCTACTAAATTCCTTACCCTTTCTGGGGAAGAAAGGCTCTAGCTTTGTGTCCAATTCTGCCCCTATAAAGGTGAGTACCTGGAATGGTTCCAGAACCGACTTTGGTAGGTTTAGCAGAAAACCCAGGGAGGTGAGAAGCTGCTGGGTGACCTGCAGGTGAGATTTTACCTGTTCTGGGAACTGGCCTACAATGAGCCAGTGCCTAGATAGGGAAAACAGCAATCCTCTGCCTCTTAAGTGGGCCACTGCTAGACACTTTGTGAATACCCTTGGAGCAGAGGTAAGGTCAAGGGCATTGCTCTGAACTGGTAATGACCTGAGGGCAGTTCGAATCTGAGGTACTTTCGATGGGATCTTCTGATTAGGACATGGAAATAGGCATTATTGAGGTCCAGGGAGGCTAGCCAGTCCCCTGGCCTTAGGGAAGGTAAAATCATTGCCAGAGTACCATTTTGAACTTTGGTTTCAAAAGATGCTTGTTCAGATATCTGAGATCTAAAATAGGCTGCCATTCTCCTGTATTTTTGGGGTAAGGAAGTATCTGGAATACAGACCCCTGCACTGATGCAGGGAGGAACCCTTTCTACTGCTCTGAGAGCTAACAGGGATGAGACTCTGTTTCCAGAGCGAGGGTCTCTGAAGCACAGGTAGAAAAAGTCTGCTTCTCAACTTGGGAAACTTTTGAAGCTGAGAACCAGACCCTGGCTTACTACTTCCAGAACCCACTTGTCTGAGGTTAAAGAAGCCCAATTCTGACTGAAGTAAGCCAGCCTGCCCCCACTGGTACAGGAGAATCGCCCTGGGGTGCCTGTTTCGCAGGAGAGTTTAGGCTGGGGGTGGGAGCAGGTCTGCCCACCCTCGCCTGCCCCTGCCTCTGAAGAAGCCCCTCTGAGCATAGGCAGAGGAGGCCTGAGTCTGGTAGAAAGGCTCTGTGAAAAGGCCTACCCCTACCCTGGGGCATGCCTTTGAGGAGTGGCTTGCTGCCCTTAGCCTGGGCACTCTTGTAAGTAGTCCTATATTCATCCATCTTCTTCATGTAATTCTCTGTCTGCTCTCCAAACAGAGAATTTCCCACCACAGGAAAATCCATAGCCTTAGTCTGGGTATCCTGTGACAAACTAGTACACCTGAGCCAGGCCAACCTATGAAAAGCTACAGATGTGGCCATGACCCTAGAGGAAACATCATTAACATCCACAGCAGCATGAAACTGAACCTTAGAGGCTTCAATGCCATCAGCAGCCACCTGTTCTAGTTTACTAGCCAGCTGGCCATGGGCCTGCTTGGCCAATTGCATAACAGTATCCCATCTAGATTTCTGATACCTAGCTACATAAGCCATAATTTGCTTGCCTGAGTCCCAGAGAGGCTGCCATATACTGTTTTTTGCCATGGCATCAATCTTCCTGGAATCTTGTCAGGAGGATGTAGCCAAGGGAATATTAGCTTTATCACAGGCAGCAGCCTGAACTACTCCAACATGACTGCATTGCTGAGAAAGGAATTCTGTATCAGGGCCTGACAATGTATACCTTCTGTCCATCTTTTATCTACAGGAGGCACAGAATTAGGAGCTTTTAAAATTTTAATTGTTTGTTTCTAAAAGACTTATGTAAAGGAATAGACAATCTCCTAGACTCTGGAATATCCATCATTTCTACAAAATCAGGCTCCTCTTGCTCATCCACAGCCTCTTCTAAAGGAAGCTGGAGGTTTCAGCAACTTTTTATAAAACATAAAATGAGATGGGGACTCAGACAGCATAGGGAGATTCTAAAGGTCTGTCTGAGGAGATGTCCGTTCAATGGGCACACCCAGACCTTCCCAGCCACATTCATACTGTTCATAATCCTCCTCCCTCCTGGTTCATAAAATTCTCAATATCATAATCCTGAACCACTGGGACCGGACAAACCGACCTTTACCAGATAGTGGTGGTCTCGGACGGACCCCTGAGACAGTGACTGGACAATTTGTATGCTTTTTGTTATCTCTGCAGCAGTTGGAGAAGGAATTTGGACTCCAGACCTGCTGATTTTCTTGTTTTTTTACTGGAATTGGTTCCTCAGAACCAGCTTTTCTTTTGCCCGAGGAAGTCTGGCCCTGGTCAGAGGGCATGCCCTCTGGTTCGGTTGGCATCGAACCGGGCTGGCCATCCGGGTCAGCGGACTTTTTGCCTCTCGCCCCTGAGCCTGCCCAATCTTTTTTCCAGGGTGGTGCAGGGAAATTTACATACCTGGCAGTCTGACTGGAGGTGGTCAAACCCCAGACAATAAACACATGTGGTGTGTGGGTCAGCCTTGGCAAAGACTTCCCCACAAGCATCACAGTGTTGAAACCCAGTGGGCCCGGTTTTTCTTTTGGGTTTCTCAGACATAATGACAGCCTAAGCATAAACTTACCCTTTTAACGGCAGTGCCATGGCAAGACACCCTTATTGGTTCCTAACCATGTCATGGGTATTGGAAAAAACCGTAATAAATCCGTTTTTTTAGAACCGATAAGAACCGGGAACCGCACTCTAAAATAGTAACTTTTAGTTTTAAATGAGTTTTAACCCACTGATCGGTTCAAAACCGAACTAATAACTTACAAGTTCCACACAGACAAAACCTTCATTTACTTACGTTACCACAGATAGAGCTTGAACCGAACGGTTTTGTGGTTAAAATAAACTATTCTCGTTAAATCCAACCGAGAAAACACTTTTTAAACCGAGAAATGAATCGAGCAGAAGGAGAAATCTCCGGAGCGACTGTTCACTGAGGCAGAGTAAAGAATCTGACAGTTCAAGTTTGAAATGACACAGATAGAGCTGCTCTCGTGCCAAAATTCTATTTTGGAATGGTTTTAACCATTTCACTCCGGGGCAGTTCTAAAGCTGGAACAAACTGCTAATGTCTATAATATAGCAAGACTTCATGTTGTTTGAACACGTCGGCCTCAAGGGCGGCGCCGCTCCAGCATCAACTCCACCTCCAAAAAAAAAAAAAATTTTTTAAAAAGCTCCCACGGGGTCCTAACCTCCGGCCAGTACCCAACTAGTGATGAATGGTGAAGACTGACACAGATAAGATCAGAGGGACTGCAGAGGACATGAACAACACTGACTGATACGATAGAGCTGCATTCTTTTGCTGTAAAGCATCATCAAATCCCAAAATGCCATATATGAATCTGCTCACAACCTATGCAATGGAATCAAGCAGGTTTTCACACAAGACTTAAGTAACTTCTTTTACATTTAAAACTTAATGAAATTAAGAGACTGCAATAAAGGCAATAATTGTTCATGCCTGCAAACTACACAGAAAAAAAGGCTGAGGGGACCTTCCCTTTATGCCTTTGAAAAAGCATCCGACTACGTTTCCCTGCACCACACTCATGATACCCGCCCACACCCAGTATGCGGGCATGGCTGCCAGGTGCATCCTAAGTGTCATGCCTCATAATCCCAACTGAGACAGGGAGCAAAGGTAATCTGGGCTCGTTACCACTGGACAGGCAAAGAGATCCAAATCATTGTCTGTACACCACAGTGAGAACTTTTTTCATTTGAACACATACAATGTACAGGTCGATTCCTTATTGGATGACTCCACAACATGGAAGATGTCTTCAGGAAGTCTCAAAGCCTGAAAATCTAGCTGCTCAGGTACCAGGCTGAGAGGAGCTGGGACTGACGGTCTGGGCACTGGACTGTTTCCCCATGTCTCTTCAACAGGTCTGGGCAGAAAGGAAGCAGCTACAGGGACCTGCTGTTGAGGCCAAAGGAATTCGAACTGCCTGGGCCAGTCTGGCACTATCAGGATCAGATTCGCCTTGTCCCTGAATCCTTTGAGCACCACTTCGAGATCAAGTGAAAGAGGGGAAAGACATACTGAAGTCCTGGGGTCCAGGACCAACAGAAGGTATCCTCTGTTTTCAGGGGGTGCTGGCACTGAATAATCTCAGCTTTCTGTTCTCCCAGGAAGTGAACGTATCCACAAGAGGAGTTCCCCAATAGGCAAAGAGCAGTGTCAACATATCTTGGTGGCAAGGACCTCTCATGAGACATCTTGCCCACATGGCTGACTGCATCTGCAAGCTGGCTGTCATTCCCTGCTATGTGTACTGCAAGAAGATCTCCATGCAGACTCCATACAAGGGAAAAGGTGTGGAGCGCATCCTGATACAGGTGGAAGGAGTGCATCTCCACCCTGTTTATTCAGGTAGAACATGGTGGCCTAGTTGTTGGTCTGGACTGCAGAGCTTGACCCCGAATCAGAGAAGCAAACTCGCCAGCAACAGATGTACTCTACAGAGTTCCAACAGGTTGATATACATATAGGTCTCACTGGGCAGGAGGTACTTTATCATGCAGAGAGTTGTGAAGGAGAGGAACAGGCTACCAGAAGAGGGGGTAAGCCTGCAAACTGTGAATGGCTTCAAAAAGAAGTGGGATAAAGGGAGGGTAAGAGTGTCCAAGGAGGGGGCATACAGTATGTAACACGGGATACATGGAGCTCCGTATCAAGCAGACATGAGAAACCATAAAGTCTTCTTTTGCTGGCAAACATTTTTATGTTTTTATGTACCTGGCTTCACTGTCTGTTACACCTGCCAACTAAACCTCTGAAGAGTGATCTTTAAAAGAAAAAACAAAACTTTTTGATTTGTTTTACCTTGGGCTTGTAAGGCTGTGCAGTCTTGATGAAATGATTATGACGCATTTTCTCCTTTTTGTCTGCTCTGTTACTGAAAGACTCCTGACTTTTCCGTAGTTGGGGAACACTGGTGGAGGACATATTTCGTCCAGATCTCTGAGAAATTATAGAGCAAATGATCAGCTATTCATCTGCAACTGAGTGTTACTAAAAGGCACCAATAATTCAAGCGAATATAACTTGTAATAAAAATATCAAATCACTTAATTATTCTAAGGAAAGATTTAAGGAAAGAAAACAATATTTGAAAAAATACAAACTTATGCAAGATCCGACTCATCAGTAGAACAGTAAATACACTATACTACAACACAAGTCAGTCAGTCTTGGAAACAAAAATGGAAATTATGCACCTACTGTAATTCTTGATCTTCTTGGACTAAATCTCCACCACTCATTCAGACTAATAGGAGTACACAAGAGGTGCTAGAACCCTGAGGGAGCCAAACATTTTCATGAGGGCCAGCGCTGGGATAGGACCACGCATGCATGGTACTGCAAGACTAACTCACACTGTACAGGCTATCTTGACATCGACCCTCCAACCACCTCAGTATGTTTTTGACCGAGGAGGTACAGTATAAACTAACTTAAGAAAACCTAACCTGAACTGACGGGCACAAGATGGCATGGACAACCCATGTAGGAAGGGTCATTCAACAATGTCTTCATAGCATAAACAACAAGGAAGTGAAGACCAAAAACAGAATGAGTGAGCTTGGGGGATGGTAGGTGGGCATGTGAATGAGTGATGGGGACTTCGTCCAAGATCATCAAGAATTATGGTAGGTATGTAATTTCCATACCTTCCCGGACTAAAAGTCTCCACCACTCATTCACACTAATGGGAGAGTACAGAGCTAAAAATCAATCCCCCTGAGTAGGGCGGCAGGAGACAGAGCTCACCCAGGACAGAAGTCCACAAGGACTGTCCTGCCAAAGAAGGTGAGCTGTCTGGCATGGACATGAAGAACGCAGTGCTTCACAAAGGTATGGACTGAGCTCCAAGTCACCACCTTGCAGATGTCTGTAAAGAGAACATTACGGATCTCAGCCAGGGAAACCATGACTGCTCTGGTAGAGTGGGTCTGAACCCGGCCTTCCAACTTGACCTGTGTCATGGATTAGCAATATCGAAGACTTGCTACTAACCATGCAGAAATCCATCTAATGGCAAAAGGCTGACCCAGCTGAGGCATGCTGAAAGATACAAGAGTTACATGGATTGCGTATCTCTTTTGTTCTGTCGATGAGAAGCGCAAAACCCTCTAAAACATCCAGAGAATGAAGGGAGAGCTCTCCTTCATTTTGGAAGTTAGCGAAGTAAGTAGGGAAAAACAAATGCTGGTTGAGGTGAAAGTCGAAACCATTCTAGGTAGGAATTTAGGGCGAGTATGGAGTACCACTCTGTCCTCGTGAAAGATGGTATAAGGCTGTCTGAGACCAAAGCATGGATTTCGGGGACCCCACGAGAGAAAGTGACAGTCACTAAGAAGGCTGTCTTCCAGGTCATACATTTTAATTTACAGGTAGTTAGCGGCTCAAAGGGTTTACGGGTGAGCAATCTAGCACCAGGATAATATCCCATGTGGCCATCGGTCTACTGACTGGGGGTTTACTGTGTAGGATACTTTTTAAGAATCTCTTCACTAATGGTAACTGAGCCAGTGACATGTTCTGTATTGGCTCAAGACAGACCGAAAATGTGCAGAGGTGCACCTTCACTGCCGAGTGCTGCAGACCTGCATTTGACAGGTTCAAGAGGCACACCCAACACTTCACTTGGTGGGCAACCGAAAGGGTCCAAACGGGACTTTGCACACCAGATGGAGAAGCGTTTCCACTTAGCCACATAAGGCTTCCTGGTGGAAGGCCTATGCACGGTGAAGAAGATTTCTTCGATTGTCTGGGATACCTAAAACCTGCCCACTTCTATCTCCTCAGGAGCCCGGCATGGAGATGAAGGGAGTGCAGGTTGGGATGGACCAAAGGTCCCTGTGTCAGAAGGTCCGCTCATAGAGGGAGCTGCCTCAGGGGAACTTCTGACAGTCTGTTGATCAATGGAAATCATATCTGTCAAGGCCAGTAGGGGGCAATGAGAATCATTTATTTATTTATTAGAAAAGTTGGATTTACAACCTTTGAGTCGTGGATTCATTTAAAAAGGCACCTCATCACGGGGGGGGGTAGAGTTAAACAGAGTGGTTACAACACTGAGAACAGTACATGTGCAGAACATTAAACAGAGTACACATAGGTTACATAATAATATTACTTATAATAGGTTACAGTCATATACAAGATACCCAAGGGTTACACTGGGGGTACAGCCCTGGACATACCTGGAGTAGAGCAGGCAAGTGTGAGTGCGGCTAGGGGCTCCGGTCAGGAGCCTGCAGGCCTTATTGATTGAGAGCTGGATTTTAGTCAAGGTGGTATTGTCCACCGCAGCATAAATGGGCAAGTCATAGTCCACTAGCGACAGGACAGAAGAGGTAATGGCCATCCGGAAGGCAACTTAGGGGAGGCAATCTCTATGACGGTATAGTAGGTCTATCTGAGAATTTATGGCGGAGGATAGGGCATTGATGTGGGTGTGGAAGGTGAGAGCAGAGTCGAAAGTGATGCCTAGATAATTGTAAGAGGCCACTTGCTCCAGTGGGTGCAGCGTGCTGGGGAGAATGAAGAGGGTGGCATTCTTGGCGTTGTTTTGGTGATGGGAGAAGAGCACTGACTTCGTCTTCTTTAGGTTAATGACAAGTCGGTGGTCAAGGAACTAATTTTCAGCTTGGTTGTAGGTGTGCTGGAGGGATACCTGGAGAGAAGAGGGAGCAGGGTGGGAGGCAAAGAGAACCGCATCGTCGACATAGAGGAGCATTTTTCCTGTGCAGGTGCTGGGGACAGTGTTGAGGTAGAGGCTGAAAATTACAAGGCCCAGAATGGAGCCCTGGGGTACCCCAGAACGAATGGGCCAGGTATTGGACAGGGAGCCATTTATCTTCACATGCTGGGATCCAGCAGAGAGGTAGCTGGAGAACCAGGCAAGGGGACCAGCGGAAAAGCAGAGCTGGTGGAGGGAGTCGAGCAGGAGAGAGTGACAAACAGTGTCAAAAGCCTTGAAGAGGTCTATGAACACTGCGCCGGCAAGATTGCCAGAGTCAAGAGCAGAGTGCAGGTATTGAGAGAACTCCAGGAAAGCAGTAATGGTACTGTGTCCCGGGCGGAATCATCCTGGGGGGCATCATCCTGCCCCCCTGAGCCTCCAACTTCAGCAGCACCCTCTGAACTAAGGGAAGAGGAGGAAAGAGTACAGGAAGCATCCTGTCCACTGCAATCTGAAGGCATACTGCCAGAAAACACCAGGTTCTGGATTCCTGAAGCAGGATAGAGGCAGTGTTGCATTGAGAGGGGACGCAAAAAGGATCAGATCCAGACTGCCCCACTCATTGAAGAGGGACTGCACGACGACTGAACTTCTGCATCGTGCTTGAGGCACCACTTTCACATCCTCATGGCTTCCTGCACAAAGAGTAAGGGAGCACTCCACCCAGCTTGTTGATGTAATACATCACAGCTTTGTCGTCCATCCGAAGAAGGATCACTTTGTGGCAGAGGACATCCTTCAGGACCTGGAGAGCATATAAGACAGCTCTCATCTCTAACATATGTATGAGAAGACGAGGCTCCTCCTGGCTCCATATCTGAGTGTGGAGGTCTTGACAGTGAGCTCCCCAACCCATCAGGAGTGCGATCGTGGTGATGATGATCTGAGATTTCAGAGGGTAAGGGGTACACCTTGCAGAAGCTTGCCCAATTGGGTCTACCATGTGAGTGATTTTATCTGAGGCTCTGTCACTTTTTGTGGAGGATTGCAGGTGCATGGTCACAGACCACTGCATGATGCGGACAATGCCATGCGTTCCAGCATCCGCTGCATCGAAAGGGGCCTGAACAGAATTGCTTTCTGTGGTGTAATGAGCTATCTAAAATGTTGTTTCTCCTGTCCTCTGGAGGAAACACCTTCGGCCTGGAGGTATGCAGGAGGGCTCCTAAGAAGGAGAGCTGCTGGGAAGGTGAATCAGGCCCCCCCCCCCAAGAAGTGAGCAACTGAGAAGATGTGGCGACTGCTTCCTGTGTCTTCTTCACTGATGGGTTGGCTAGAAACCAATCATCCAGGTAGTGAAGACTTGAACCTCAAATTTTTAGTGAACTCCTCCCTGAACACGTATTTATTTAACCTTCTAAGGTCGAGAACTGGGCGCATGCCGCCTGTTATCTTGAAAGCAGAAGCAATGGAAACAGGAACATGGGTTCCATTCTGCTGTGGAACAACTTCTACTGCCCTGTTTCTGCAGAGGCCCCATATCTCAGAATTAAGAAGGTCTGACTAAGAGGTGGGCAGACAGAGCCGCATCCAGGTGTAAGATCTGGGGAAATCTCTGTGAAATTAATTGGGAGAGTATCCCTCTCAGACAATCCTGATGACTCATATATCCACTGTAGTGGACTTCCACTAGTTGTAAAACTGAGTCAGACACCCCCTTATCGCCGAGCGGCTTCCACCTCGTACAGCTGAGGTGGGACCTGGGCCAGAGTCACAGAGGTTGCTACAGGGTGCTTTCGGGCTCTGTGCCCTCTACTGTGTTTTCTTCAAGGCTGAGGAGTTGGTTCCTGAGAAAGGCAACCAACGGTTCTCATCCCTCTGAGGGACAACAGGAGCCAGCCTCGCTGTTTAAATGGCAGCCCTGATGTTCTGAGTGGCCTCCAGAGCTCAACCTGAGTGCCGAACAGATAAGCACCATCAAGGGGACGTTAATCACCTGCTGAGCATTCGGTGAGAAATGTGATGTTCTGGGCCTGGAGAGTCGCCTTCTACAAATGCGAGTGGCAGCTGCCCTAGAGGCAGTGTTTCGTAACCATTCATAAAAGCTTTCAGCTGATTATTGGACTATATGCCCCTGTGAAGTCTGAAATGATATGGTGGATGCCATATCCCTGAGGAAAGACTGGAAAGAGAGATCTTCCATCAAAGGCTCAGTTGATACAGAATTGTATTCCAGCCCATAAAGTGAGTCATCGGCTACATCTCTGACAAAGTAGGATATGGAGAAACTCATCAAGATCCACTTCTACCCCAGAAGAACCTTCAAAAGGCACTCGGATCGGCGTCAACGAATACAGCGCCATCCACGGCATGGGCACCACATGCGGCGCCAGCACCATTCCTGGCCCTGGACCTGAAAGGGGGGGGAGAGAGAAAAGCGATACCTGTGCCGGCCCCTGCAGGGAAAAAAGTAAGAGAAGTAGGCATGTTGAGTCAGCGTCAATGGAGCTGTCACTGAAGAGGGCACTGCGGACACATACGGGCCCGACCGATCTGGACACAGCCCAGCGGCTCAGAAGGCCTAAGGCCCCGGAACCGGGTCCACTGGCAAGGCCAACCAGGCAGACACCGTACCCACCACTCTAAAAGAGCGGCCTAGAGGTGAAACTGCTCACAGGAGCCCCATCATGGACAGAGATGCGATCCAGTGTCGAAGATTGCGGCCATTAAAAAAGGAGCCACAGCGGACCCCACCGGAGATGGGTCAGGCCTACCACTCTGCACCACCGACAATCCTCGCGCAGACGTCCCTGAGGGTAGCCTCGAGTGGTGCCGTTTCTTCTTCCACTGACAGGAAGAAGAAAAGCACGAGGTCGAGTGGAGCCGGGTCCCCAATCGCGGCTGGGAACGGGCCCTCAACTTTTGTGCTTCGGGCATACTGCCCCCCCCCCCCAAGACTGTGTGTGGTCAGACCCTATGCAAATAGCAGCAGACCAGACACAGCCCCACTGCCATCACAGCTTTCAAATGAAGTTTCCCTACTGCCACCACTACCATCTAAGGTCGACTCCGTTGGCGGCAGACTGAGAATTTCTTTTTTTTTTTGTTAAATAAGAAAACAACACTAAAAGCAGTAAGTTAAATGAATACTGAACAGCTATAGCTGCTGTTGCATAGATGAAAAGAAAAAATTACTCACCTTAGTAATGTTATTTCTTCTAATGAAGTCTTGCTGTATTCAGACTATTGCAGTTAGGTCCTGCCTTTCAACTGCCCCGGAGGAAAAAAGAGTTAACTTTCCATGGCCAGCATGGAACGCTCAGCACGAGCTCGGTTGAAGCCCCTGTCTGCTGTTATTTAAACTCCAACCGTCAGATCTTTACGAGCAACACTACTAGAAGTTCTGTGTGGAAACTGTAAAACTCACACTAGCCAACTGGCAACTAAATTTATTAATAAAGGGTTTTGGTTTCAAAGCAAAGACTCAAGTCAACAAACCAAAAACAAAATACACCCAAAGTAAAGGAGGGTGAAAAAGAGGGGCACCCCTAGGGTGTCAACACTGCTCCTGCCCACCCACATCCCAAAAACCAGGTTCTGAGAGGGGAGGCGGGGGAGGTCAGAATACAGCAAGTCTCCATTACAAGAAACAACATTACTAAGGTGAGTAGTTTTTTCTTCAAACAACATGAAGTCTTGCTGTATTTTGACTATTGCAGACTACCAAGCAGTACCTCCATGGAAGAGGGACAGAACCTACTTTGGGAATAGGCTCTGAAGTACTGCTGTGCCAAACCGAGCATCACTCCTAGCCTGGATATCCAGAGAGTAATGCTTGGTGAATGTATGGACTGTTTTCCAGGTGGCTGCTTGATAAATTTCCAGGATAGGAATATCCCTGGCAGCAGCCAGGGAAGCAGCTGTACCGCTAGTAGAGTAAGCCCTCAGGCCTGAGGGTGGGGTTCTACAGAGTTTTTCATAGCAGAATTGTATACAAGAGACAATCCACCTGGCAACAGATCTCTTAGTGGCAGGTTTGCCCTTACCAACCTCTCCATATGTGAGGAACAACTGGAGGGACTCAAACCTGTGACCCTTGGTGCACTCTATGTAGTAGCTGAGGGTCCTTTTAACATCCAAGCTGTGCAGCCTCCTCTGTCCAGAGGAGGAATGGTCAGAGAAGAAAACAGGGAGAGACATGGACTGATTAAGGTGGAAATCTGAAACCACCTTAGGCAAAAACTTCCTGTTAGTTCTTAGGACCACTTTATCTGTGTGGAAAGAGATGAAATCAGGCTCCACTGACAGAGCTTGCAATTTACTGATACGCTTGGCAGAGGTAATGGCTACCAAAAACACAGTTTTCCAAGTCAAGTACTTGAGCTCTGCAGAGGACAAAGGCTCAAAGGGAGGTTGCATAAGCTGAGCAATGCAAACATTAAGGTCCCAAGCAGGGTCCCTAAAGGGGGGATTGGTGTGCAGCAATCCCTTAAAGAACTTACAAAACACAAGATGAGCTGACAGAGGAGAGGGCTTGCCTACTGACAGGAAGGCAGAAACAGCTGCCAAATGCACTTTAAGTGTGGCTGGCCTAAGGCCTAGGCCATTGAGATGGACCATATAGTCCAGAACCGTAGGCAACCCAGCAGATTCTGGAGAAATATTCCTATTAGAACACCAAATAGTGAACCTTTTCCATTTGGAATTGTGAGTCTTTCTGGTGGAAGGCTTTCGAGAAGCCTTAAGGATATCCAGAATCCCTTGGGAAAGATGCAGGTCAGCAAACTCTTAACTCTTCAGAGCCATGCCTTGACATTGAGAGACCGAAGGTTCGGGTACCAAATCCTCCCCGAGAGGATGTCAATAGGTTGTAATTCCTGGGAGGAGACAGGGGAAGGTGGACTGCTAGGGACAGCAACATGCTATACCAGGGCTGTCTGGCCTAGTATGGAGCAATCAGAATCACTTTGCATGGTTGTGACCTTATCTTGACTAACACCTTGAACAGGAGAGGGAAGGGGGGAAAGCATACAGAAATTTCCCTTCCCAATCCAGAATCAGAGCATCCAGGGGGCTGAGCCCAAGACTGGGGGTCTGCAACAAAAGAGAGGAAGTTGGTGATTGTCTGGGGCTGCAAAAAGATCTATCTGTGGAGTGCCCCATCTCAAGAAAATCACTTTCAAAACCAGGGGATCTAGGGTCTATTCGTGATGGCCCTGAGATATCCTGCTGAGAGCATCTGCTAGAACATTATCCTTCCCTGGGAGGTGAACTGCTATCAGAGAGCTTTGCAGGGAATAGGCCAGGGGCCACAACTTCACTGCCTCTGTGCACAAGGCCATAGACCGAGTGCCTCCTTGCTTGTTGATGTACCACATGGTGGTGGTGTTGTCTGTTCTGATCTGGACCACCTTGTTCTGTACAGATTTGGAAAAGGCTTGCAGCACCAGAAACACTGCTCTGAGTTCCAAGAGACTGATGTGAAGCAGAGATTCTTGAGGTGACCACAGGCCTTGGGTGGTAAGACCCCCTAGGTGGGCTCCCCAGCCCAGCAGGGAGGCATCTGTGGTGAGTATCACTGAATGAGACTGAGTGTCAAAAGGAACTCCTTATCTCAAATTGTCCTGATCCTGCCACCACTGCAAAGCCTGGATCAGGGTTCGAGTCACTGGGACTAGTTTGGTAAGGGAATCCTTTCTTTGGGACCAGAAGGCTCTTAAGTGGAACTGAATGTCCCTCATCTGAAATCTTGCTCCCTGGACCACTGCTGTGGAAGCTGCCATGTAGCCCAGAAGCTGAAGGAAATGCCTTGCTGGTCGAGACACCTGTAGGGTGAATGAAGAGGCCAGTTCCAAAAGGGTCGTTGCCCTGTCCAGGGGAAGGAAGGCTCTTGCCCTTACCCTTACTGTATCCAGTTCTGACCCTACGAAGGTGAGAAGCTGGACTGGCTCGAGAACTGACTTTGGAAGGTTGAGGAGGAATCCTAAGGAAGTGAGCACTTGCTGAGTTATTTGCAGATGTGACTTGACTTGGTCTGGAGACTGACCCACTATGAGACAGTCGTCCAAATATGGAAAGATGGAAATCTTTTTTCTCCTTAGGAAAGCAACCACTACTGCCAGGCACTTTGTGAAGACCCTTGGGGCTGATGTTAGGCCAAAGGGCATTGCTCTGAATTGATAGTGGCCTGAGGGCAACTCGAACCTGAGGTACTTTCTGTGGGAGCACCTGATGGGAATGTGAAAGTGGGCATCTTTGAGGTCCAGGGAGGTTAGTCAGTCCCCTGGCCTTAGAGAGGGCAGAATTATTCCCAGAGTCACCATTTTGAATTTTGGTTTTAAAAGATGCTTGTTCAGATATCTTAGATCCAGGATGGGCCACCATTCTCCTATTTTTTGTTGGGTAAGGAAGTACCTGGAGTACAATCCTTTGCCCTTGTGTAGGGTAGGACCCCTTTATATGGCTCTGAGAGCCAGGAGGGAAGAAACCTCTGCCTCTAGGGCAAGGGCCTCTGAAGGAGTTGCAGGTGGAAAGGATCTGGTTCTCATCTTGGGAAATTTTTTGAAGCTGAGAACCAGTCCCTGGCTTGCTACTTCCAGGACCCATTTGTCTGATGTCAGAGACTTCCAGTCCTGGACAAAGTAAGCCAGCCTTCCCCCTACAGGTATTGGAGAATCGGCCCAGGCAGACCCATCAGGGTGTCTGCTTGGCAGGGGCTTTAGGCTGAGGGGTGGAAGCAGGCCTACTCATTCCCAGTCTGCCTCTCCCTCTGAAGAACCCCCTTTGAGCATAGGAAGAAGAGGAGGAGGCCTGTGCTTGGTAAAAAGGCCTTTGAAAGGGCCTGCCCCTGCCCCTGGACTGCTGCCTTTGAGGAGTGGCTTGCCTTTCTTTGGCCTGAGCACTCCTGTAGGTGGTCCTGTACTCGTCCATCTTTTTCATGTAGTTCTCTGTCTGCTCCCCAAACAGAGAATTACCAATGACAGGGAAATCCATGGCCTTAGCCTGGGTATCCTGTGATAGGCTAGTACATCTCAGCCAAGCCATCCTCCGAAGGGCCACAGATGTAGCCATGACTCTAGATGAAACATCACTGGAGTCCACAGCAGCATGAAATCGCACCTTGGATGCCTCAATCCCATCCGCAGTCACCTGATCCAGCTCCTTGGCAAGCTGGTCAGGGGCCTGTTTAGCCAGAGCCAGCACAGTGTCCCATCTGGACTTCTGGTATCTAGCTGTGTAGGCCATATAGTTAGCCTGCCTGAGTCCCAAAGATGCTGCCATGTACTGCTTCTTTGCCATGGCATCAATCCTCCTGGAGTCCTTATCTGGGGCTGTGATGCCAAGGGAATATTTGCCTTATCACAGGCAGCAGCCTGCACTACCCCAACATGGCTGCATTGCTGAGAAAGGAACTCCATGTCCGAGCCTGAAAGGGTGTATCTCTTGTCCATTAGTCTGTCCACAGGAGGTATGGAGTTAGGAGTCTTTAGAATTCTAATTGTCTGCTTCCCAAAAGATTTATGGAGGGGAACAGACAGTCTCCTGGACTCTGGGATGTCCATCATTTCAACAAAATCAGGCTCCTGCTGATCCTCTACTGCTTCTTCCATTGGAAGCTGGAGGGTTTCAGCCACTGTTTTGTAAAACATAAAGTGGGAAGGGGACTCAGAAAGCCTAGGAGGAGAAACACCTGAAGGTATGTCTGGGGAGATGTCCGGTCAATAGGCACAAGCAGACTTTCATAATCACCATCATCATCCTCATACTCTCCCTCCTCCTCCTCCTCCGGTTCATAAAATTCTTCTGAAGTGTAATCCGGAACCGGGGGAACTGACCGAACTGAGCCCCTGCCAGATGGTGCCGGTTCGTCGGAAACGAAGTTAGCGATTGCACTAGCCTTATCGCTTTGGCTATCTCATCAGCGGTCGGAGAAAGAATTTGTGGATCCGAACCGGATGATTTTTCTCTTCTCTTCCTTTTAACTGGAATCGACTCCTCAGAATCGGCTCTCCTTTTGCCCGAAGAAGTTTCGCCCTGGTCAGAGGGCACTCCTTCTCGTTCGGTAGGAACCAAACCGGGCTGGCCATCCGGTCAGCGGATCTCTCGGCCTCCCTTTCCCTCAGTCTACCTACTCTCTATCCAGGTAGCTTTGGGAAAACTCTTACAAATTTGGCAGTCTGAATCGAGGTGGTCAAACCCCAGACACAACGAGGTGGTGTGGGGATCAGCCTTAGCAAAGGCTTCCCACACACTACAGTGTTGAAACCCAGTGGGCCTGTTTTTTTTCTTGGGTTTCTCAGACATGGCCAATCCTATCCAAAACTTACCTTTTTTCCGGCAATCCGCAAGGCAAGACTCCCCTATCGGTTCCTGACCGTGTTACGGGTTTTGGAAAAAAACTTAATTAAATCCGTTTTTTTTAGAACTGATACGGACCGGTTACCACACTCTAAGTAAATTCACAAACTTTTTAAGAGTAAACTGATCGGTTCAAACTGAACCGATCCGAAATTTACAAGTTCCACACAGAAACTAAATGTAAAACCTATCTAGTACTAACGGTACCACAGACAGAGACTTAAACCGACAGATTCGGTAGCAGAAATCTGGTAGAAACCAAGCGAAAAACGACACTTTAACCAACTTTTTTGAACCGAGCAAAGGAGAAATCTCCAGAATGACTGTTCAGTGAGGCGGAGTAAAGAATCTGACAGTTGGAGTTTAAACAACAGCAGACAGGGGCTTCTACTGAGCTCGCGCTGAACGTTCCATGCT
Organism: Neoceratodus forsteri; assembly: GCA_016271365.2. NCBI lineage: Eukaryota > Metazoa > Chordata > Ceratodontiformes > Ceratodontidae > Neoceratodus > Neoceratodus forsteri. The sequence continues at coordinate 693,713,177 of CM028129.1, forward strand.
GGCCATGGAAAGTTAACTCTTTGTTCTCCGGGGCAGTTGAAAGGCAGGACCTAACTGCAATAGTCAGAATACAGCAAAACTTCATGTTGTTTGAAATGGAAATTATGTACCTACCATAATTCTTGATCTTTTTGGACGAAGTCTCCACCACTCATTCACAATGATGAGTTCTATGCCGGAGGTACTAGGGCACAGCAGGAGCAAACATTTTGCAGGATGGTCAGCGCCAGAGATGGAGCCACAAGGACTGGCGCCGTGAGCCTCAGCTTATGCGGCAGTGACTATCTTGGCATCGACCCTCCAACCGCCTCAGTACGTTTTTTCCAAGGAGGTGCAGCATAACTAACCTAGAAGGATAGCCTAACAAAAACAGGATATAAGATAGTCCAGGAGACCCGTATAAGAAGGGTCAAAGAAAGAAGTCTTCACAGCCTAAAGATTGAGGGAGTGAACACCAATAACAGGTGTGCTCGGGGGATGGTGGGTGGGCATGTGAATGAGTGGTGGAGACTTCGTCCAAGAAGATCAAGAATTACGGTAGGTACGTAATTTCCATATCTTCCTGGACATAAAATCTCTACCACTCATTCACACTGATGGGAGAGTACCGAGCTAATAATCCTCTGAGAGGGCGTCAGAAGAGACCAAGAGCTCACAAATTTAGGAAAGAAGTCCATTAAGGATGGTTCTGCCAAACGAAAGATGTCGCCTGGCATGGACATCCAGGGCATAGTGCTTTACGAAAGTATGCACTGAGCTCCTGGTAGTCGCATTGCAAATATCTGCAATTGGGACATTGCGGAATTCCGCCAGAGATGCTGTGACCGCTCTAGTAGAGTGAGCGTACACTCTGCCCTCCAGCTTAACCTGTGCCATGGAATGAACAGTGGTGAAGGCATGCTACCAGCCATGCTGAAATGCATCTGATAGCGACAGGTTGCCCCAGCCGGGTCTCGCTGAAGGAAACAAACAGTTGTTGAGCTTTGCGAATTTCTTTTGTTCTATCAAAGTAGAAATGCAAAGCTCTTTTGATGTCCAAAGAATGGAAGGTACGCTCTCCTTGATTTTGGAAGTTCGCAAAGTAAGGAGGAAGGACCAAAGGTTGGTTTAGCTGGAATTCTGAAACAACCTTAGGGAGAAACTTTGGATGGGTCCTAAGAACTACCTTGTTTCTATGAAACACAGTATACAGAGGGTCTGTGACCAAGGCATGCATCTCAGAGACCCTGCGGGCCGAGGTAACGGACACCAGGAAGGCCACTTTCCAAGTGAGAAATTTCAGCTTGAAAGGCTTTAGAGTGAGCATGTCTAGGACAAGATTAATGTCCCAGGCTACGACTGGATGTCTGATAGGAAGTCTGGTATGCAGAATTCCCTTAAGAAACCACTTAACCACCGGTAATTGAGTCAGTGACAAGGAAAGTACTGGCTCATGATAAGCTGAAATGGCAGAAAGGTGGACTTTGACTGTAGAGTATTGCAGCCCTGAATTTAAGGGGTCTAAAAGGTACTCTAGAACGTTATTGGGTGGGCAGGAAAAAGGATTCAAAGAGAATTTTGCACACCAGAGAGAGAAACGCTTCCATTTGGCTGTGTAAGTTTTTCTAGTGGCTGGCTTATGCACAGCCAGAAGGATATCTGAAACTCTGCAAGTGACATTGAAGCTGTTCACCTCTATCTCTTCAGGAGCCAAGCGTGAAGGTGAAGCAATCTCCGACTGGGATGGACCACAGGCCCCCGAGTCAGAAGGTTTGTCTGAAGGGGAAGCGGTTTCGGAGGGGTTTTTGACATACTGTTGAGTAACTGAAACCATATTTGTCGAGGCCAGAAGGGAGTAATGAGGATCATTTTGTCCCCCTGGGACTCGAACTTGAGAAGTACCCTCTGAATTGGAGGAAGATGCGGAAAGGCGTATAGAAAGCGTTTTGTCCACTGCAGCCCGGACGCATCCTGACAGAAAATGCCAGGCCCTGAATTTCTGGAGCAGAAGAGAGGCAGCTTTGTGTTGAGTGGGGATGCAAAAAGGTCCAGGTCTGGAGTTCCCCACTCTGCGAATAGTGACTGAACTATGGTTAAGTTGAGAGACCATTTGTGAGGATCTATCTCTGTTCTGCTGAGATGGTCTGCCAGTTCGTTCTGCACTCCCGGCAGGTAGACCACTTGAATCAGAGCCTTGCGCTCCAACCACCATTCCCACACTCCCATCGCTTCCCTGCACAAGGGGTAAGACTGAGCACCGCCCTGCTTGTTGATGTAATACATCACTGCTTTGTTGTCCATTTGAAGGAGGTTGTTCTTGTGACAGAGAATGTCCTTCAAAGCCCGGACTGCATAAAGGACAGCTCTCATTTCTAGGACATACCTTGGGTGTGGAGATTTTGACAATGAGCTCCCCACCCTATCAGGGACGCGTCCATAGTAATGGAAATTTGATGATCCAGGGGAGCAAAGGGATACCTGTCCAGAAGACTGTCCTCTTGCGACCATGAGGTGAGTGACCTCTTCAAAGGTTCTGTCACCTTGATGAGAAAGGACTGAGGGTGAGTGGTTGGGGACCACTGAGTGCTGAGCATCCATTGAGAGGTTCTCATGTGGAGACATGCTAGGGGTATAGTAAACACCGAGGATGCCATGAGACCCAGCATCCACTGCATCGAGATAGCTTGAACAGAGCTGCTCTCTCTGATGTACCCTGCCTTCTGTAGGATATCGCTCCTTCTGTCCTCTGGTAGAAAAGCTTTCGCACAAGAGGTGTCCAGAAGAGTCCCTATGAAAATGAGCCTCTGGGAGAGCTGCAAATGCGATTTCTTGAGATTCAGCAGGACTCCCATGGACGTGAGAAAGTCTGAGGCCATGGATACGGCATCGAGAGTTTCTTGCCTGGAAGGGCTTGCCAGAAGCCAGTCGGCCAGATATGGGAACACATGTATTCCAATCTTTCTGAGGTGCACTCCGAGAATTGCACAACACTTTGTAAAAACTCACGGCACCGAGGATAGCCCAAAGGGCAGGACAATGAATTGATAATGCTGGCACAAAGCCATGAACCTTAGGTATATGTGATGCCTTGGATGAATAGGAATATGTTGGTAAGCATCCTGCATGTCCAGGGAGGCTAACCAGTCATGTTGATGAAGCAAAGGTAACAGGGTTCCTAGCAATATAATTTTGAATTTCTCTTTGGGAAGAAATCTGTTCAATTTTCTGAGGTCCAAAATGGGGCGCATGCCCCCGATTTTCTTTGGTACTAGAAAGTAATGGGAGTAGAACCCTGTGTTCCATTGATCCAGCAGAACTACTTCTACTGCCCTGTTGTTCAGAAGGCCTTGAATCTCGGAGGTGAGAAGTTCTGACTGAAGTATTGACAGTTTTGGCTGTCGTTTGGAGGAACAATCCGGAGAGTTCTCTGAAAGACTGAGGGAATATCCCTCGCAGATTATCTGGAGGACCCACTTGTCTGGTGTTATGGACTTCCACTGGTTGTAGAATTGAGTCAGACAACCTCCCACCGCTAAGGAGGAGTCCCACTCGGGCAGCTGAGGAGGGACTTGGGCCTGAAACTCAGAAGGCAGCACTGGATGCTTTGGGCCCTTGTGCTTTCTGTTGCGTTCTCTTTTGAGGCCGAGGGCCTTGGTTTTTATTAAAACCTCCTCTGCCTTTGTCTCAAAAGGGCTGAAGGTTGTGAAACTGGTGCTTATTCACACCCCCGCAAGAAGCGGCAGGAGCAGGTCGAGCCAATTTAATGGCCAATCTGGTCTTTTGTGCGTCTTCTAGAGCTTGTTCTACTTGAGGACCGAAGAGATACACACCGTCGAAGGGCAACGCCATGACCTGTTGCTGGGCATCATTCATGAAACCTGAAGTTTGCAGCCAGGAATGACGGCGGGTACAAATGCCCGCCGCAGCTCGGGAGGCAGTAGCAAAAGCGTCCATAGCCGCTTTAACATGTTGGTTGTTGGACTCGATACCCCGGTTATGGTTTGAAGCTCTGAATTAGCGTCAGACTCCAGTAGAGATTCCACCATTTGCTTGAGTGAATGCCAAAGAATATACTCATATTGAGAGAAATAGCCCTGGTAGCTGGCAATATGCATACCCAGGGTGGATGCAGCAAAGACTCTCTTACCTACGGTATCTATCTTATGAGATTCTTTGTTTATAGGTCGAGCCGTAGTAGTCTGAGGAAGGACGGCCTTATCATTCTCTGCCAAGACTACAACAGGGTCTGGAAAGGCTTGGGAGGCTAAATGGGTCGATGCTTGGGAGCAGCATACTTCCTATCTATGGACTTAGCCACAGAAGGAATGAGAGCAGGATTATTCCATACCATTTGAGAAAGCGTCTCAAAGGAGGGTTGTACCGGGGGAGTTAAATCCACAGGGATGTCCGGAACATGAAGGAACTGGAGTCTTAAAAGCTTCCCAGGATCGATATCCATAGTCTGGAGAGAAAGAGTGTAATTCAAATTTTTCAGCAGAGACTTAAATGACAGGTCCTCAACCGCAGGCTCTGCAGCAGAATTAGATTCTGTTCCTTCCACATCATCACCCAGCCTAAGGTCTGGGTCAGGCTCAATATCATCTCCTGACAGCCCAGGAGGGACTGTATGGACAGGAAAGGAGGGAAAATAAGAGGGGAAAGGGGTTTGGAGTCGAGGAGCCCTGGAGACTAGAAGATGTCACACCAAATCTTGGCGCTGAAGAAGAGCACAACGCCGACAGAGCCCTCGGCGCCAAGGATGGTGCCAACAAGCCGCATGGTGCCGAGGACGGTGCCGACAAGCCCAATGGCACCGAGGACAGCGCCAAAAAGCTGCACGACACTGACAAGCCCAACAATGCCGAGGATGGCGCCAACAGACGAATCGACAACAAGGATGTCGCCGAGCAAACCACTGATGCCGACAGTGCTGAAACCAATGCAGGGCCCCAAAACCCAAGATTTTACGCAAAAGAAGCAGGATTAAGAGGCATCGATGTGGCCCGCCGCGCCGCAGCCATGTGATGGGGGGAAAACACCCGAGTGCGGAGTCGACAGCACTGAAGGCGGCGCCGCGTGACTAGAGAGGTCCAATCGCCCTGTCCGATCACCCAAAGGGTCCGAGGGCCCAAGTGACCGGGCCAGGCAGCAGGACTAACCTCTGAGCCCATTGCTTCATCAGAGTGGCCCACTGATGAAACTGTTCATCTGAAGCCCTACCAGAAGGCGGGGAAGGACTCTGATGTCTAAGACCAGAAACAGAAACCGGCGACTCCAGAGGAGACCGGCCACTGACCCCAATGACCGACCGTCAATGCGCAGACATACCAGAAAGTGACCTCGAGTGATGCCTTCTCTTTCTGGACCTACAGGTTGAAGAAGAGCTTGAGGCCGAACGATGCCGAGAGTGCGACCATTTTCTTTTATGCTTCCGGGGGGACCGCCCCTCCCTGCGGGCACTGGCCTGTCCATTGTCAGACCCTCCCTCCGGAAAGGGCAGTGGACTGGATCCAGCCCGGCTAACTGAACAAATTTCATACGAAGTCTCCCTACCATCACCTGACCCTCTCATGGTCGACTCCACCAATGTAGGCTGAGACTTCTTTCTTATAATAAATTATAGTAAGCGGTACTTTATTTCAAGAAATACTACAAAATAAAAAACTGAAAACTATGCTGCTAGTTTTGAAGTTTAACTCCCAGCGGGCAAGCAACGTCATCACTGTAGCGCACTCGATGGCGGGAAAAAAGGTACTGAGGCGGTTGGAGGGTCGACGCCCGAGATAGTCACTGCCACATGAGCTGAGGTTCGTGGCGCCGCTTTTCGCAGCTCCATCTCTGGCGCCGACCCTCCCGCTGGGTCCTAGCGCCTCCGGCGTAGATCCCATCAGTGTGAATGAGTGGTGGAGACTATGTCCAGGAAGATCTTTGATTTCCAGCAGGCAAACGTCATAGTCACTGAAGCACACTCGGCAGGGGAAAAAGGAACTGAGGCAGTTGGAGGGTCGATGCCAAAATAGCCTATATGGCACAAGCTAGTCTCGTAGTACCGCGCATGCGCAGTCCTATCCCACTGCCAGTGCTCCTGAAGATTTTTAGCTCACATGGGGTCCTAGCGCCATCAGTGTACACCCATTAGTGTGAACGAGTGGTGAAGACTTTTAGTCCAGGAAGATCGAAGAAGAGGATGGGTTAGGGCCAGTAGTAGGCGAGGCACATTCGGGCTCCGGGAGAGTTGAGTTGGACAGTCCATGCTATAGCACCCCTGGCTGGCTAATGCATGGAGCAGCACAAAGCTTGAGGAAAACTGCAGCCGCACCTGCCTTTCAGACTAAGAGCAATAAGCAGTTGAACTGAATGAGAATGGAGTGGAGTACTGACTTCCATAAGAAACTGCAAGCCTCCTTGGTATTTGGCCTAACAACAAAAAATTTGGCATGACTCAATTAGGGCTGCTCTGGTCTGCAACACAAAGAAAAGTACAGTTACATAAGAACTTACCATAACAGTAGATCTTCGAGAGAGGCTCTTGCAGTAGGTAATTACATATAGGACTGACGCTGGCAGGCAGCAGGACCCCACTGAAAAATTTCTAGCTAGCGGTCCCTGGCGAGGGACCACCCCACGTCAGGAGACCGGCGTCAGGAGACATCGGTATAAAGGGGCGGTCCCTCACGCCCACCTTCCAGTTCTTTCCCGCCAAAGGAGGCCGGAAGAGAGAGAAGCGAGTATTTCCCTCACTGGAAAAGGAGATGAAAAGCTTAGGGGATGGAGGGCGGGATAGAGTTATTTATCAGAAGAGCCTCTCTCGAAGATCTACTGTTACGGTAAGTTCTTACGAACTGTACTATCTTACTTCGAGAGGGCTCTTGCAGTAGGTAATTACATATAGGACTGAGTCCCAAGCAGTCTGGAACAAGAAAAAGCACACAGGAGCAGGAAAGCTACTCAGAGTAGATCCTTTAGCTATGAAGGCCTTAAGAAAGGAGGCCTTGCAGGACAGCCAACCTGAAGCCTGCTCTACAGCGAGAGGAAATATCCAAACTGTAATATTTTGTAAAGGTATGGATGGAAGTCCAAATGGCGGCAGCACAGATGTCTGTCGCTGACACATTCTTGAAACAAGCCGCTGAGGCAGCGACTCCTCTGGTGGAGTGGCCTCTTACTTGACCCGAAGGGTCTTGTTGTACTTATCATAACAAAAAGTGATGCAATGAGCCAACCATTTGGATAGGCATTGCTTAGAAACAGCACTGCCTTCTCTTTTGGGTGCAAAAGAGACAAACAGTTGATCAGTCTTTCTGAGATCCTTTGTCCTGTTAGCGTAGTATCTCAGAATCCGGTGAACATCCATAGTATGTAGAAAATACTCCCCTTGATTGGAGTATTGCGTAAAGAAAGCGGGTAACTCTATGGACCGGTTCAATGTAGATTCTGCTACCACCTTGGGGAGAAACTTAGGATTGGTGCGCAGAGCCACACGTTCCTTGTGGAAAATCAAGTATGGAATTTTACACATCAGGGCCTGGAGCTCGGAAATCCTCCGAGCCGAGGTAATGGGCACGAGAAAAAGTGTCTTCCAAGAAAGGAACTTCAAGTCTGCGAAGGCTGCCGGTTCAAAAGGAGGCAGAGTTAGTTTCTCAAGAACAAAATTCAAATTCCAAGGAGGGGCGGGAACTTGAATAGGAGGTCTCAGGTGGAGAACCCCTCTTAGGAAAGTCTTCAAGACTTCCAGCAGAGCAAACATTCTGTCTGCAGAGGGAATGTGATAGGCCGAAATGGCTGCGTGTGGACTTTCAGAGAGGAGTGACTAAGACCTAGGTCAAAGAGATGGCACAGGTACTCCAGCAGACGTCCCGCGGGGCAGGAGAAAGGCTCAACATCTTTCGAAGTAGCCCAGATTGTGAACCTTTTCCACTACATGGCATAGGTAGACCTAGTGGAGGGTTTCTTAGCCTCCACCAGAATTTCCACCACCTGGGGAGAAACTACAAAGCGGGCTTGGGCTATGTCTGCAGGAGCCATGCATGTAGCCGAAGGGACTTGAGACCTGGATGGACCAGGGTCCCCGATCCTGGGTCAGTAAACGTCGTGACAGAGGAAGAGGGAGCAGAGGTTCCTCTGAGAATTGTTGAAGAAGAGAGAACCAAACTTGCCTGGGCCAAAATGGAGCGATCAGAATCATTCGTGCTCCTTCTGAACCTAGTTTCTGCAAGACCCGTGGGATCAGAGGAATTGGGGGAAGGCACAGACTAATCTGTCCTTCCAATCTAGCGATAGAGCATATCTCCAGAAAATGCCTCACTTTTGAACGAGCGAGTAGAAATCTGGAAGCTTTGCGTTTCGAGGAGAAGAGAACAGGTCGACTTGTGGTGTTCCCCAAAGTAGGACGATATCATCTAGGACCCCTTGATCCAGTTCCCACTCGTGGGCCAGGGCAGACGAGCGACTCAGCTTTTCTGCCAAGGCATTCTCAACTCCCGGAACATGAGTTGCCATAAGGTGAAGGTTGTGTTGTGTTGCCCAATCCCACACTCTCATTGCTTCCATGCAAAGAGGGTAGGACCGAGTCCCTCCCTATTTGTTGATGTACCATACCACACACATATTGTCCGTCTGGATGGCTAGATGGCCTGGAAGGAGATACAGATGGAGGGCTTGGAGTGCATAAAGCACTGCCCAGAGCTTGAGCACATTGATGTGAAGTGTTTGTTCGAGCTTGGACCAAGAGCCCTGGGTCCGATGAGGACCGATATGGGCTCCCCAACCTTCGCCCGAGGCATCTGTGGTCAGAGTCTGGAAGGGGGGGGGAGGAAGGAAGAATGGAACCCCCCGAAACAGGTTCTCTCTGACCATCCACCACTGCAGGTCTCGAACCATGGGAGAGGAGAGCAGGACCAGCTGATCCAAGTCATCCTCCAATTGATCCCATTGGGAGCAAAGCGTCCACTGAGAAACCCTCATGTGGAGCCGAACGCGAGGAACTGTCAGGATAGCAGCCGCCATGAGCCCGAGAAGGCGAAGAACTGACCTAGCAGTGACTCGCCTGCGGCCGGACAACAGGATTACCCGAGTCTGAATAGTGGCTGCCCTGTCCGGTGGGAGGAAGGCCCTGCCCAGGGTCGTGTCCAGTATCGCCCCGATAAACTGGAGTCTCTGGCATGGGATCAAGTGAGACTTGGAATGGTTGATGGTAATACCAAGGCAGGCAAAGATCTGTTGGGTAAGGGAGAGGCAGTGCTGGAGTTCCTCCCTGGGCGAGGCCGCCAGGAGCCAGTCGTACAGGTACGGGAAACCTGTACTCCCGGTATGTGCAGGTAGGCCGCCACCATCACAAAGCATTTGGTAAATACTTGGGCAGCCGAGGAGAGGTCAAATGGAAGTGCCTTGAACTGGTATTGGTCCCCCTGGAAAGCACAGTGGAGATAGTTGCATTGGGACGGGCGAATGGATATATGCAGGTAGTCATCCTGCATATCCAGAGTGCACAGCCACTGGCCCGAGTGGAGGAGGGGCAGAAGGCTCTGCAGAGAGAGCATTCTGAACCTCTTGTATTCCACGAATAGGTCCAGGGAACTGAGATCTAGGATAGGTCTTACATCTCCTGTTTTCTTCGGGACCAGGAAGAAGTGGGAATAGTAACCCGCTCCCTGTAGGGGAAGGGGGACAGGTTCTATCACCTGTTTCAGCAACAGTGTTGATATCTCCTCCTGGACCAGAAGATGATGTTCCCGAGAGTATGACGACCTTTGGGGAGGGTGACGAGGTGGTTTCTGTAGAAACTCTATTGAGCGTCCTTCTGCGATTAGCTGGAGCACCCATGAATCTGTTGTTATCCTCTCCAAGCCTGGAAGGTGGAGGGAGAACCTCCCTCCTACTGGTACCTCCAGGAAGCCCAGAGGCTGTGGGAGAGGGAAGGAGTCAGGTGGTGTGGGGCAACGCTGCAACTGAAGCACCCGCTGCTTTTTTGGACAGAGGGGGCTTGGCAGCTGAAGGGGCCCGGCGTTTAGTGGCCCGCTTTCCCGGAGGTTTCGCCTTAGGGCGGTTCCGTCTGCGAAAGGGATGGCGCTGCAGTTGATGGGGATGGTACATAGAGTCGACGGACTTTAGTGCCATCCTTTTCTCCTGCAGATCAATGATGATGTCCTTGACATCACACCCGAAAGGGCGCTTCCTGTATAGCAGACTGCACTTCCGGGACTAACCCTGACACACGGAGCCAAGCAAGACGTCGAAAGCCTAGGGCAAAAGCTGAGCTCCGTCCAGCAGTGTCCACTGCATCGTAAGTCACACGAAGCATGTCTCGACTGGCCGAACGTGCAGAGAGGAAAATTACGTACCTACCGTAATTCTTGATCTTCTTGGACGAGTCTCCACCACTCATTCACACTAGTGGGATTAGCGCCGGAGGCACTAAGACCCATCGGGAGCAAACTTTTTGCTGGAGGGTCGGCGCGAGAGACGGCGCCTGAGACACGGCGCCATGAAAGCAGCGGCTCGAGCGGTAATGACCATCTCGTGACTACCCTCCAACCGCCAGTAATTTTTACCAAGGAGGTGCAGCGAACTAACGAAAGAGTAAACCCAATGATTAAAACGGACATAAGATAGTCCGTATGACCTGTAAGAAGGGTTAGCAAAGAAGTCCTCACGCCTAAAGATTTGAGGAGTGAAGACCAATACAGCGGTGAGCTCGGGGATGGAGGGTGGAGGGGGGCGGTGAATGAGTGGTGGAGACTCGTCCAAGAAGATCAAGAATTACGGTAATGTAATCTTTCCTATCTTCCTGGACATAAGTCTCCACCACTCATACACCAGTGGAGAGTACCAAGCTGATAATCCCCAAAAGGGCTGCAGGAGAGCCAGAGCTCAGCGCCTAAGATAGAGAAACCCATTAAGGATAGTTCTGCGTAACGCGGAATGTCGCCTAGCATGAACATCCAATGCATAGTGCTTAACTGAAGTATGCACTGAGCTCCAGGTGGCGTTGCATATATACCTGCAATTGGAACATTGCAACTCGCTTAGGGATGCTGCGACTCGCTCCTAGTAGAGTGAGTGTACACTCTTACCTTCTAATTTAACTTGAGCCATGGAATAGCAATGACGAAGGCATGCCACTAACCATGAAGAGATGCATCTAATAGCGACAGGTTGACCCAGCCGGGTGTCGCTGAAAAAACGAACAGTTGCTGAGTCTTCAGAACATCCTTGGTTCTATCTAAATAGAACACGAAGGCTCTCTTAACATCCAAGGAATGAAGAGCTCGTTCCCTTCATTTTGGAAATTAGAAGTAAGCTGGAAGTACCAGAGGTTGGTTTAGATGGAATTCTGACACAACCTTGGGAAGAAATTTAGGATGAGTACGGAGAACTACCTTGTCTTTATGGAATACAGTATACGGAGGGTCCGTAACCAGGGCATGTATCTCAGAGACCCTGCGGGCTGAGGTAATGGGCCACCAGGAAGGCAGTCTTCCAGGTAAGAAATTTTAGCTCACAGGTAGCTAAGGGTTGAAAGGCTTCGAGTGAGCATGTCCAGCACCAGGTTAATGTCCCAGGCTGCAACTGGACGCTTAACAGGGGTCTGGTATGGAGATCATTAGAAATCTCTTCACCATAGGTAACTGAGCCAGAGTTAAGGAAGAAACCGGCTCATGGAACGCTGAGATGGCACTAAGGTGAACTTTAACTGTGAGTACTGAAGACCTAAGTTTGACAGGTCCAAAAGATACTCCAGAACCTTGCCAGAGGACAGGAAAAGGGATTCCAAGAGATTTTGCACCAGAGAGAAAACGTTTCCATTTGGAGCGTCGTTTTCGGGTGGCTGGCTTCGAGCAGCCAGAAGGATGTCTGAGACTCACGAGGCGTTGAACCGATTCACTTCTATCTCTTCAGGAGCCAAGCATGAAGGTGAAGTGATTTCAGGTTGGGATGGACCAACGAACCCTGAGTCAAAAGACTGTTTTGCAAAGGAAGTGGTCTCGGAGAGGCTGTCAACTATACTGTTGAGTAGGGAAACCATAGTAGCGAGGCCAGGAAGGAGCAATGAGAATCATCTTGGTCCCCTGAGACTCGAACTTGAGGAGTACTCTCTGATTAGAGGAAGCGGTGGAAGGCGTAAAGAAAGCGTTTTGTCCACCGCAGCCTGAACGCATCCTGACAGAAAATGCCAGGCCCTGGATTTCTGGAGCAGAAGAGAGGCAGTTTTGCATTGAGTGGGGATGCAAAAAGGTCCAGGTCTGGAGTCCCCCACTCTTTGAACAGGGACCGAGCTACGGCTGGATCGAGAGACCACTCGTGAGGGTCTGCCTCCGTTCTGCTGAGGTGATCTGCTAGGTCGTTTTGTATACCTGGCAGATAAACCGCTTGAATCAGAGACTTGTGCTCCAGGCACCACTCCCACACCCTCATTGCTTCCCTGCAAAGGGATAAGAATGAGCACCGCCTTGCTTGTTGATGTAATACATCACTGCTTTGTTGTCCGCTTGAAGGAGAATGTTCTTGTGACAAAGGACATCCTTCAGAGCTCGGATTGCATAGAGGACCGCTCTCATCTCCAGGACATTTATGTGGAGATGAGTTCGAACAAGTCCATACACCTTGAGTGTGGAGGAGAGACAGTGAGCTCCCATCCCATTAGCAAGCTGCTCGTGGTGATGGAGATCTGATGATCCGGGGAGCAAGGGGAATCCTTCCAGGAGATTGTCTCTTGAGACCACCAGGTGAGAGACCTTCAAGGGCTCCGTCACCTTGATGGGATAAGACTGGGGGTGAGAGGTCGGGACCACTGAGTGGAGAGCATCCATTGGGTGGTTCTCATGTGCAGTCGGGCCAGAGGGACAAGTGAAGACCGAGGACGTAATGAGGACCCAACATGGTTGCATTGAGAGAGCTGTAACACGATTGGTTCTCCCTGATGTAACGGCCCATTCAAGGATGCGAGAGTCTTCTGTCCTCTGGAAGAAAAGCCTTCGCTGAAGAGGTGTCTAGACGTCCTGAAAAGGAGCCTCTGGAGGGTTGCAGTTGAGATTTTTCAAATTCAGCAGAACTCCCATGGACGTGAGAAGACTAGAAGTCGTTTGCACGGCTTTCAAAGTCCTTGGCCGGAAGGGCTTGCTAGAAGCCAATCGTCCAGGTGAAACACTGAGTCCGACTTCCTGAGATGCACCGCGAGAACTGCACAACACTTTGTAAAACTCACGGCCGAGGATAGCAAAGGGCAGGACTCTGAACTGATAATGTGACCCAAAGCTACAAACCTGAGGAACTTAGGTGGGTCGGTGGACGGGATATGCTGGTAAGCATCCTGCATATCCAGAGAGGCCAGCCAGTCGTGCTTGATGCAGCAAGGGTAACAGGGTACCTAGGAAATCATCTTGAATTTCTCCCTGAGGAGGAATTTGTTTAACTTTCTGAGGTCTAGAATGGGGCGCATCCCCAGATTTCTTTGGAACCAGAAAGTAATGGAGAGAACCTGTGTTTACTAGATGCGGGGCACCAGTTCTATTGCCCTGTTGTTCAGAAGGCCCTGGATCTCGGTGAGGAGGTCTGACTGAGGCCGACAACCTAGGTTGCGTCTGGGAGGACAATTCGGGGGGGTTTCCAAGAAACTGAGAGAATAACCCTCGCAAATTATCCGAAGGACCCATTTGTCCGAAGTTATGGACTTCCACTGGTTGTAGAAGTACATCAGACGACCTCCCACCGGAGGAGAAAGTTCCACCTCGGGCAGAGTGGATGGAATTTGGGCCAACGACTCATAAGGTAGCGCTGGGAGCTTTAGGCCCCTGCGCTTTCTGCTGCGTCTTCTTTTGAGGTTGGGCAGGTTGGCTTTTATGGAAGCTTCCCCTGCCTCTGCCTCGAAAGGACTGACGACTATGAGCTGGCGTCTGTTCACATGCCCCGAGGAGGGGGCAGGGAGGTCGGCCAACTTAATGGCCGATCTAGTCTTCTGAGTGGCCTCTAAGGCTTGCTCCACCTGAGGCCAAAGAAAGGCCATCAAAAGGCAGCGCCATCACCTGCTGCTGAGCATCATTCGTGAAAGCCAGAAGTCGCAGCCAGGAATGGCGCCAGTACAAATCCCGCTGCTGAGGCGAGAAGCAGGTCGAAGCGTCCATGGCGGCTTTGACCTGTTGGTTATTGGACTCAATACCTCTAATAACGGTCAAAAAGCTCTGACTTGGAATCCGAATCTGGAAGAGCTTCAACCATTCTTTTCATAGAGTGCCACAGGATATACTCATACTGAGAAAAATAGCCTTGATAACTGTGTCACATACTTAGAGTGGAGGCAGCAAAGACTCTCTTACCTAATGTATCAATCTTACGAGACTCTCTTTGTTAATAGGTCGCGCTGTATGGTTTGAGGAAGAAACGACCTTGTCATTCTCTGCCAGGACTACAATAGGATCCACAAAGGCTTGGGATGCCAAAATGGGACGATCCTTGGGAGCTGAATACTTCTTATCAATGGATTTAGCCACTGAGGGAATAAGAGCAGGATTATTCCATACCATTTGAGACAGCGTCTCGAAGGAAGGCTGGATCGAGGTCAAATCTGTAGGGATCTCCAGCATGAAGATACTGGAGTCTTAATATCTTCCCAGGATCGATGTCTGTAGTCTGGAGAGAAAGAGTGATCCCAGGTTCTTCAACAGAGACTTAAAGGACAGGTCCTCGACCACAGGCTCTGTAGCAAAGAAAGATCCTGTTTCCTCCACTTCATCACCCAACCGAAGGTCTGGGTCAGGCTCAACATCATCTCCTGATGGTCCAGAAGAAAAAATTACTCACCTTAGTAATTGCTTTTCTTCTCATGGAGTCTTGCTATATTATAACAATAGCAGTCAGCCACTGCAGCTGAACTGCCCCGGAGAGGAAGGAGTTAACTCCAGAAGATCTGGAGTTCTACAGCTGAGGCGCTGTGCCAAAACTCTACCTGGCAGTTTCAAATGAAACTGTCAGATCTTCTGAAGCCAACATCAAAGGACGGAAAAAGTCTGTGTGAAAACTACATCAGCTATGGCTACTACTAGTAGTAATAACAAAATATAAACAACAAAAAAACACCCAGAACCATAATAACAAAGATTGATGGTATTATGGTTCGTTTACCACCTGACAAGCACATATGAGACCCCCTTCCCCCAAGACTCAAGTCCAAGAAGGCAATAAAAACAACCAAAGAAATCTAGATCCCTCAACCCAAAGGAAAACAGGGTTAGTGGAAACTAAAATGGCATGACACAGTGCTTGCACCAATTTGCCACCTCTACCCAAGTAGGAGTTCTGAGAGGGGCAGGAGGGAGGTGGTTATAATAGCAAGACTCCATGAGAAGAAAAGCAATTACTAAGGTGAGTAATTTTTCTTCAAACACCATGAAGTCTTGCTATATTATAACAATAACAGATTACACAGCAGTACCTCTCCATGGAGGGGGTCAGAACCTACTTAGGAAATAGGCTCTGAAGCACAGCTGTGAAGCGAACATCTCTCCTGGACTGGATATCCAGGGAATAATGCTTGGTAAAGGTGTGAACTGTCTTCCAGGTAGCAGCTTGACAAATCTCCAGAATAGGAATGTCTCTAGCAGCCGCTAGAGACAGCTTCTACCCTGGTGGAGTGGGCCCTCAATCCTGAAGGGTGCTCTACCCAGTTTCTGATAACAAAATGGATACAAGAGACAATCCACCTTGCAATTGTTCTCTTAGTGGCAGGTTTCCTTTGCCAACCTCGCCATAGGTAAGAAACAGTTGGAGGATTCGAACCTATGACCTCTGGTGCGCTCTAGATAGTAACTTAATGCCCTTTGACATCCAAGCTGTGCAGTCTCCTCTCACCTGAGGAAGAATGCTCAGTGAAAAATACTGGAGGAGGAGATAGATTGATTCAGGTGGAAATCAAGAAACCACCTTAGGCAAAAACTTTCTATTAGTCCTAAGGACTACCTTATCTCTGTGGAAAGAGATAAAATCTTCTTCCACTGACAGGGCCTGTAACTCACTTATGCGTCTGGCAGAGGTGATAGCTACTAGAAAACGGTTTTCAGGTTAAATACTTGAGCTCTGCTGAAGACAGAGGCTCAGAAGGAGGTTGCATTAACTGAGCAATGCAAATATTCAGGTCCCAGGCGGAGCTGGTTCCCAAAGGAGGTTGGTGTGAAGTAACCCTTTAAAAACTTGGAGAACATAGGGTGAGAAGAGGAGGCAGGCTTCCTGCTGACACAAAAGCAGAGACAGCTGCCAGATGAACCTTCAGGTGAGCTGGTCCTAAGGCCTAAGGAATTCAGATGGACCAAATAGTCCAAAAGAATGGGAAGATCAGCAGATTCTGGGTAATCTGCCTCTCAGAGCACCAGATGGAAAACCTCTTCCACTTAGAATTATAAGTGGCCCTAGTGGAAGGCTTCTTGAAGCCTTTAAAATATCCATAACACCTTGAGAAAGGTGTAAATCACATTCTAGCTCCTCAAGAGCCAAGCCTGAGTGGAGGGACTTTGAGGTCCGGATACCACACTCTCCCCTGTGCACAGGCCAGTAAGTCGTGAACTCTGGGCAGGCTCAGGGCAGGGTGAACTGCCAGGACAGGAGCAGAGGTACCAGGGCTGTCTGGCCCAATCTGGGGCAATCAGAATCACTCTGCAAGGTTGAGATCTGATTTCCACTAGTACCCTGAAAGGAGAGGAAAGGGAAGCATACAGGAACTTCCCTTTCAATCCAACAGAAAAGGCATCCAGAGGGACTGAGCCCAGTACTGAGGCCTGCAGCAAAGAGGAAGTTGGTGGTTGTCTGGGGCATGAAAAGATCTATCTGAGGAAGTGCCCCAACTGGCAAAGACGGACCCCAGTACTTGTGGATTCAGAGCCCATTCGTGATGGCCCTGAGAAATTCTGCTGAGGTCCGCCAGCACATTGTCCTTCCTGGAGATGAACCGCTATCAGGAGGTGTTCAGGAATAAGCAGAGACCAAACTTCATTGCTTGGTGCACAAGAATGAAGACCGAAGTGCCTTCTTGTTGATGTACCACATTGTGGCGGTATTGTCTTGTCCTGACTTGAACCACTTTGTTCTGGACAGAATCTGAAAAGATCCGAAGAGCTAAAAGACAACTCTGAGTTCCAGAAGATTGATGTGGAGCAGAGATTCCTGAGGAGACCACACTCCCTGAGTGGTAAGGTCGCCAGGTGAGCCCCACCCTAACAGGGAGGCATCCGTGGTGAGGTGAGGAGGGAGAAATGGGAATGAAGGAACCCCTTGTTTCAGATTGCTTTGATCCTGCCACCAATGTAGGGCCAGGATCAGGGATTGAAGTAACTAGGACCAATTTGGTGAGGGTCCTTCCTCTGAGACCAATAGGCCCTCAAATGGAACTGAATGTCCCTCATCTGAATCTTGCTCCCTGCACAACAGCTGTGGAAGCAGCCATGTGCCGAGGAGTTGCAGGAAATGCCTTGCTGGTCGAGAGACCACTGGGGTAAAGGAGGATGCCAGGGGCGATGAGTCTGTCCACCCTTTCCGAGGGAAGAAAGGCCTGGCTAACCTTGTGTTCAATTCTCGCCTATGAAAGTTAGGGCCTGAACTGGTTCCAGAACTGACTTTAGTAAGTTTATAGAAATCCCAGAGAAGTGAGAAGCTGCTGGGTGACTTGTAAGGTGGGATTTCACCTGACCTGGAGACTGACCCACAATGAGCCAGTGGGTCCAGGTGAGGAAACACAGCAACCCTGCCACTGAAATGAGCCACTACTACAGCGAGACATTTTGTAGACCCTTGGCGCAGAGGTAAGGCCGAAGGGCATTGCCCTGAACTGGTAGTGGCCTGAGGGCAGTTCGAACCTGAGGTACTTTCGGTGGGAAGGCCTGATCAGAACATGAAAATAGGGCATCCTTGAGGTCCAGGAAGCTAGCAGTCCCTGGCCTTAGGGAAGGCAATATCATTGCCAGGGTTAACATTTTGAACTTTGGTTTCAACAGATGCTTGTTCAAGTATCTTAAATCCAGAATGGCGCCATTCTCCTGTCTTTTTGGGGTAAGAAAGTATCTTGAATAAAGCCCCTTGCCTTGATGGCAAGGAGGAACCCTTCCACTGCTTTGCAGACCAGAAGGAAGAAACCCTGCTGCTCCAAAGCAAGGGCTTCTGAAGGACTTGCAGGTGGGAAATGCCTGGCTCTCATCTTTGGAAAATATTTGAAGCTGAGAACCAGACCTGGCCTATTACCTCCAGAACCCATCTGTCCGGGTTAGGGACAGCCAGCTCTGGCTGAAATAGGCCAACCTGCCCCCACTGGTACAGGAGAATCGGCCCTGGGCACCCCATCAGGGTGCCTGTTAGCAGCAGCCTAGGCTGAGGGGAGGGAGACGGTCTACTAGCGCCACGTCTACCCCTGCCTCTCGGAAGAAACCCTCTACGAGACAGCAGAGGAGGCTTGAAATTAGTAAAAGGCTGGAAAGGGTCTGCCCCCTACCTCTGGGGAGCATGCCTTTGTGGCATGGCATGCTTCTCCTTAGCCTGGGCACTTTTGTAGGTAGTTCTGTATTCATCCATCTTTTCATATAATTTTCTGTTTGCTCCCCAAACAGAATTTCCCACTACAGGAAAATCCATAGCCTTTGACTTGAGTATCTTGGGACCAGATTAGTGCATCTGAGCCATGCCAACCTACGGGAAGCTACAGTGGCCATGACCCTAGAGGAAACATAATTAACATCAACAGCAGTATGAAATTGAACTTTAGAAGCTTCAATGCCATCAGCAGCCACCTGTTCAACTCACTAGCCAGCTGGCCATGGGCCTGCTTGGCTAACTGCAATACTGTAGTCCCACCCAGATTTCTGATATCTAGCCACATAAGCCATATAATTTGCCTGCCTGAGTCCCAAGGAAGCTGCCATATACTGTTTCTTACGCATGGCATCAATCTTCCTAGAATCCTTATCAGGAGGATGTGAGGCCAGAGGAATATTAGCTTGTCACAGGCTGCAGCTTGTACCACACCAGACTACACTGCTCAATAAGGAAGTCTGTATCCGAGCCTGACAAAGTACTACTTCTGTCCATTTTTTATCTACAGGAGGGACAGAATGAGGATTTTTAAAATCTTTGTTGTTTGCTTCCTAAATGACTTATGCAAAGGAATAGACAACCTCTAGACTCTGGAATATCCATCATTCCACATAATCAGGCTCCTCTTGCTCATCCACAGCCTCCTCTAAAGGAAGCTGGAGGTTTCTACAACCTTTTGTAAAAATAAAGAAAGAAGGGACTCAGACAGAATAGGGGAGATTCTAAAGGTCTGTCTGGAGAAATGCCGGTTCAATGGGCACGTCCAGACCCTCCCAGCCACACATATATTGATCAAATTCTCCTCCCCTCCTGTGGTTCATAAAATCCTCAACTTCAAAATCCTGAACCACTGGGACTGAGCGAACCAACCTTTTACCAACTGTTGGTGGTTCTACAGATCCCTGAGACAGTGACTGGACAATCTGAATGGCTTTAGCTATCTCTGCAGCAGTTGGAGACACAATTCTGGACTCCAAACCTCCTGATTTCTTTGTCTTTTACTTGGGACTGGTTCCTCTGAACCAGTCTTCCCATGCCGAGGAAGTCTCGCCCTGGTCAGAGGCACTCCTCTGGTCCAGTGGGTACTGAACCGGGCTGGCCATCCGGTCAGCGGACTTTTGGCCTCCGTTCCCTGCCGGACCCAATCTCTTCTCCAGGGTGGCTGCAGGGAAGTGCACACACCTGGCAGTCTGACTGAGGTGGTCAGCCCCCAGACAATAGACACAAGTGGTGTGTGGGTCAGCCTTGGCAAAGCGTCCCACAGACATCACAGTGTTGAAACCCAGTGGGCCAGTTTTTCTTTTTGGGTTTCTCAGACATAATGCCAGCCTAACCAAAACTTGCCCTTTTGATGGCAGTGCCAGGCAAGACACCCTTATCGGTTCCTAACCGTGTCCACGGTATTTGAAAAACCGTAATAATTTCGGTTTTTAGAACCGATAAGAACGGGAACCGCACTCTAAAACCCACAGTACAGTTTTAAAGACGCAGAAAAACCAAGCGATCGGTTCAAAACCGAACCGATAATTAATTTTCCACACAGACTTGAATTTTTGTACCCATGATGGACACTTTTAGAACCGAAATGCGGTAAAAATAATGACTTTTTGCAGTTCAAATGAACCGAAAACTACTCTTTAAACCGAGAATGAACCGAGCTGAAGGAGCTGATCTCCGGCGACTGTTCAGTGAAGCGGAGTAAAGAATCTGACAGTTTCATTTGAAACTGCCAGGTAGAGCTTTGGGCACAGCGCCCTCGTGCTGTAGAACTCCAGATCTTCTGGAGTTAACTCCTTCCTCTCCGGGGCAGTTCAGCTGCAGTGGCTGACTGCTATTGTTATAATATAGCAAGACTTCATGGTGTTTGAAAGGACTGTTTGGACAGGAAAGGAGTGAAAATTAGGAGAGGAGGAAATAGCAGAAAAACAAGGAGAGTCCCCAAGGGCTGCCGAGGCGGCAAGGAGGCAATCAGCTGAAAAAGCAGCACCGAGGAGGCGCATAAGCGCCCGAAGAGAAACCTGTGACCCCGCAAAAGCGCCCTAGCCGAGCGCCCAGCAGGCGACCACTTCGCGCCACCAGCAATAACGAACGCCCATTGCATGGCGCCGCGAGACAACGCCCAGCGCCGCGCCCACTTGATCGGCGCCCGGACAACGCCCCAGCCCGATCAAGCGCCCTTAAGACGGCCTTGTGAACAGCGCCGCCCTATCAACGGCACCATTAGCGGCCAGCAGAGACCCGTGAGCGCTTGTGAGCAACCTAGACCCAAGCGGCACAGCAGGCGGACAAGCCCAACAGACCCTGAGAGGCGCCCAGAAAGCCCAGGAACCTGGAAAGCTGAGAAGGAAAAAACCAGGAGATAAGGGCATCGGTGAGGCCCCTGCGCCGCAGCCATGTGAGGAAACACCTAAGCGGAGTCGCTGGCACGAAGACGCAGCGACTAGGAAGAGGTCAACCGCCCTACCCGATTGCGGAGGGGCCCGAGGCTCCGAGGCAACCGAGCCAGGAAGAAGAACCAACCTCGAGCCCATTGCTCCAAAGCGGCCCACTGATGAAACTGCTCATCTGGAGTCCTACCTATAGGCGGAGGGACTCGATGTCGAGGACGACGATTACCGGAAGTTGGCGACTCCGAAGAAGGAGACCGCAATCATAACGATAACCGAGCGTCGACACGCAGACATACCAGAGGGCGACCTCGAGTGATGCCTTCTCTTTTTTGACCTGTGGGCCGAAGAAGAGCTCGAGGCGAACGGTGCCGAGAATGCGACCGTTTATTTTATGCGGTCGAGGACCGCCCATCCCAGACATCGGACTGACCGTTAGCCGAACCCGCTGAGAGAGAAGAGGCTGACGGACCCAACCCGGCTGACTGAACAGCTTTCATACGAAGTCTCCTACCATCACCTGACCTGCTCATGGTCGACTCCGTCCAGTAGGCGAGACTTCTTCAAGTAAAATTTAAATATTGAAAAATTTAGCGAAAATAGAATGAAATTAAGCGATACTACTTATCGTGATAAAGTTACAAAAAAACAAAACTGAAAACTATGCGCTAGTTTGAAGTTTGACTCCGACTGGTAATGACGTATTCGTCACTGAAGCGCACTCGGACGGGCGGGAAAAGGAACTGAGGGCGGGTTGGAGGGTCGCCGCCGATGGTCATTACCGCCGAGCCGCTGCTCGTGGCGCCGTGTCTCGCGTGCTGCCTCTCGCGCCGACCCTCCAGCAAAAAGTTTGCTCCCGATGGGTCTTAGTGCCTCCGGCGCTAATCCCACTAGTGTGAATGAGTGGTGGAGACTTGTGTCCAGGAAGATCGGATGAGGTCAGACAGTTCCTGCTTGACTTGAGAGTCCATCAGGGAGTCCAATTTGGTTTCCACCTCAGAAAGAATTGCCTTCTGATAATCCCCCATATGACCGACATAGTGTAGGACCCTGATCCCCAGCGTGGAAGAAGCGAAAATCTTCTTGCCACACTGGTCCAGAAAGCAGGATTCTTTATCAGGTGGCGACGAGCTAAGGTGATTTGGATTAGCTGACCGGCCGTGAGCGGCACTAATCACGACCGAGTCACAGCCCGAGGGTGGGAATCTAAATAGTCAACACCCTCTGGAGCCTGATATAGCCTGTTCGACTTCCGTGGAAGAGGGGCTAATGCCGACAGTTGTTTCCAAATCGTAACAAGGTGGGCATGAGGCTCGATCCAGGGTGGCACCAAGGTGGGAGCTGTCATGGGCAGATCCAGATGCTCAGCGAGTTTTAACCACTGTGGATCTGGCTCCAAGGATTGCCAATTATGCACTGCCTGGATTTAACGTAGCAGCTCCGTGAAGGAAGGATCCTCCGGAGAAGACTTCGGAGGTGTCCTTGGCCTGGGCTTTGATGGACAGCGAGGCTCATCGTCCTTCTCTGAGCAGCCATCTGAGGCATCAGAGGCGTCCGAGGAGGAAAAGGAAGAAACTGAAGAAGAAGACGACTCCCTTTCCTGTCTAGGGAAAGGAACGGACCTGGGAAGCCCTCGGGGAAGCGTGTCCTGCCCCTCTCTGGACCCAGAGGGTTTAGCCCTGGTGTCTGGAGGAGGGAGTTTGTCATCGTGGACGTGCGGGGCAGATACCAGCACCATCGGAAGACTCTCCACCTCTCTAGTGAGCTGAGCCTTGGCCTCAGCCCACCAGGAGGCTAAAGTCTCCTGCAAATCCACTGGCAGCTGGGGGGGGGGTGGTGGTGGAGGAGGAGGGGGATAAGGGTATGGGTTATACCCATAAAGCGAGTATCCATAACCCAACAGCAGGAAGCCCGGCGTCGGGTAATGTGGAGTCGGATACTGCGGCATCGGATACTGCGGTCCTGGGTACAACGGCTTCAAATACGACGGGGTCGGGTATCCGGGAGCCGGGGGAGCTGCTGAAGCAGACGGCCCTGCCTGAGGCCCCACGGGCGGGACTGGGGCAGAAGGCCCGGAGGGCCCGGTGTTGGGGCGGCATCCGGAAGCGGGATGTCGCCTGGAGTCGGCACTACCAGCGTTGGAGCCGGCGGCCGAGGTACCGGCGTCGGGAAGCCGACATCGGATCAGCAGGAGGTTGGTCCAACGGAGGTGGAACAGGGACCTCAGCGTTGCTCGGGGATGGAGAAAAATCCCGAGGTCGGGCTGAGGAGAGTCGAGGTCCGCAGAGGGCAGCGAGGCGACTGCGAGAAGCAGGAACAACGGATGGGAGGTCAGTGTCGGCTCATCCACTGTGCGGATGTCGGGCGGACCGGCGTGCGTCTTCTGCAGCGGATCGGGCGGGCGCGGGCCGGCGGCCTCCAGCAACGGAACCTTCGGCGGAGGCAGGCGCGATGGAGGGGTGGCCTGGTCTGGAGGAAGCGAGGTCGCAGCGCGCCTCGAAGGGTCAGGCGACTTGCGACCCTCTCCGTGCGGGCGTCAGGAGCTAACGTCCGGCTTATCAGAGCCGCCTGCGCTGGTGAGCGGCGAGCGTGGCTTTACTGGGGCAGAAGCCTCCAGAGCCCAGAGGTGCCTGGCCGGGCGAGCCAGACTGGCGGGCAGCGCGCCTGAAAGCCTCTAAGGCGGCCGTCGAGGAGCAGGGCGCTACCTTCAACGGTGACTCGAGGAGTCGCGGTGGGAGAAGAACCTTGTCCCGTGCTTTCCTTGTCCTTTCTCTTGCGATAGCCTTCAGGAAGTTGGCGCCTCCAAAGTTTTTGAGTTCTTTCCATGGGTTCATCTTCTTTTTGAGAATGTGGGCTTCCAGGGACTGCTGCCGCCTTCTCCTGGTGGCCGCGTTGAAACTTAGGCAGTGCTGGCACTTCTTTACTTGATGGTCGGGGCCTAGACAAAAAAGGCACAGGGAATGGCCGTTCTTATGCGGGAGTTGGGCGCCGCACGAGTTGCACTTATTTTTGTGCTCGGAGGGTGTAGGGGACGACATACACCGACGAATGGCTGACGATTACTAAGAAAAAAGCGAAAAAACTCGGTAAAACAACCAACGAAGGAGCCTGACGAGCAAGGAACTCTTCTGTGAGGTGCTGGCATAGGCTAATGGCGGGAAAAAACTGGAAGGCGGGCGTGAGGGACCAGCCCTTTATACAGACGTCTCCTGACGCCAGTCACCTGACATGGGAGCAGTCCCTCGCCAGGGACTGCTAGCTAGAAATTTTTCCGTGGAGTCCTGCTGCCTGCCGGCGTCAGTCCTATATGTAATTACCTACTGCAACAGCCCTCTCAAAGTAAGATCTGCAACTTATTTCACCCCCAAAGAATACAATATTCAACCACAAACGTGTAGCGTACTCTTAGGAGCCATTCAGCTATAAAGGTTCCTTTATGTGGCAAAATGTATTTATTTGTTGAATTTTGTTAACCAGGTAGGCCCACTAGAACAGAGTCCCTTTTTCAGGGCTGACCCGAAGTTAATTACAGAGAATATACAAAACCAGACAGAGACAGACTATGCTAGAGTTTGGACTTAACAATGGAGAATGTGGAACAATATTGATTATTCACAGTCAGACTGTGCATGAATGGATAAGAAAACACTACTTGCCACAGTAATACCGATTCTTCCAAGGGATCTCCCAGTATGATAGACAAATGCAGACAGCCCTGAATCTCTGACTGCCCCACAGCTGTACTTATGTAATGTGGAATGTATGCAAATCGTGGAACCAGAATGCTGTTCAAACTGCTGCCTCTGTGTGGACTGTGTTCCATCCAACAGTCGGATTCATTTTTGTAGCCAAAAAATACTAGACTATCCAAACTAATAAATTCTAACTGTTGTAGAGGCACAGGTCAGGAGGCACAGGAAAACCAGGAGCAGTTTCAAAATTCGCAAATAGCGTTTTATTTTTCTCAATAACAGCAAAATAAAAAATAAAAATTATTCAGTACAACTATTTACAAAGGCAGTACAGAAAAAAATTAAAATTACTTGCCTACCGTAATTCTTGATCTTCTCTTGTATCTTCACCATTCATTACTGTTGGGTGTCAGCCGGGCGTGCACCATACGAAGGTTTTTTTTTAGAGGTGGCATCGACAGTGCCGCCCCCTAGAGTGACGCACTGCGTGGAAGGCAAGGGGCAGCTGTTAGGTGCCGCAGACTGTTCCTCTATCCCAGTTCTGTTAGCCGGAGAGGCGAAATAAGGATCAGAAAGAGAGTGAGGCAAGAGAGCCGAGGGATAGAAAAAAGGAAAGGACAAACTGAAAAAGGAATAAGCCGACAGAGGACAAAAAGAGAGAGGGAAAAATGCCAACCCTAAGGGACCGAAGGGCCTTACTTCTGGGGCGGCTCTAAGGAAGGAACAGATAGAGAGGAGAAAGAAGAGGAGGCTGAGATGCTGCCCTGTTTGCAGACAACTATCTGACCTGAGGGAGGAAGTTGCCCGTCTTCAGGCCGCACTGGACAGTAGTAAGGGAACCTCCCCCATCCAGGGAGCACCAGAGCCACCACCACTACCTCAGAGGTTGGGAAGAAAGCACAGCAGTTGGACCACGGTGGGCTCAGGGAGGGTAAGGGTGGTGGAACAGAGGCACACCCAGTCAGTTGTTCCACTCCACAACCCATACACCATTCTGGGGGAGCATAGTTCCCCTATGGATGCACCCACAGAGGAGACTAAGGAGGGTGCAGACAACTGTCACAAGGGAGGCCCTCAGGAAGGAGGTAGAGGGCACCACAGGGAAAGGAAGTAGCTCCTGGTGGGGGACTCAATTATTAGGGGGACAGAACTGGGGGGAGCAGGGAAAACTGAAGTAAGGTGTCTGCCTGGTGCCATGGCTTGGAGGGACAGGAAGCGCATCCTTAGGATCACGAGAACAACTGCACGGGAGTCTGAGCTGGACGTCATTCTCCACCTAGGGACAAATGACTTAGCTCATCATGAGATTAGAGTGGTGCAGAAGGACTTTGTAGAGTTGGGGAGGGGTCTAACACAAGTAGCACACACAGTATCCTTCTCAGAGGTGCTGCCTGTCAGTGGCATGGGTGAGGCGAGGGTACATTGCACCATACAGTTTAACGAATGGTTGAAAAAATGGTGTGGAGCACAGGGGTTTGGCTTCATTGGGGACTGGGGTTCCACCTGGAGGGACACCAGCCTATACTGGCAGGATGGTCTGCATCTGTCCAGAAAGGGAACAAGTCTTTCAGGCAATCGGTTTAAATGCTTCATTGGCAAGCTTTTAAACTAGTCAAGGGGGAAGGCACTGATAAGCAGCAGGAAAATCCCAGCCTCCCCCTACAAAACAGGGTACTAAATGAGAAAAAGACCAAGGTAGAAAGGTCAGTTGGGGATGCTGCTACAGAAGGTAAAGCCATCAAAAAATGGAGAGCAACGAGTATCAATGCCCGTAGTCTGGGTAACAAGCTTCCTGAATTAGTGGCCTTGATGGAGGAGGAACATCTGGATATCGTGGCAGTCACAGAAACATGGTACACACAGAACCATGACTGGGATGTAAACATACCAGGATACACCATCTACAGGAGGGACAGGGAGGGTAAAAGAGGAGGAGGAGTAGCTCTCTTCATAAGGGAAGGAATCAAAGCAACAGAACAAAAGGGTAAACAGGGAGGAGAAGAAGCACTGTGGGTCAGTTTGGAGGCAGGCAATGGCACCACAATCCGCACAGGGGTTGATACACAGACCCCCTCTCAGGGAGGAAATGGACAAGGAAATGATAGAAAGTATACTTAGAATGGCAGATAAAGGGAGATATTGCTGATAGGTGATCTGAATATGCCAGATGTTAACTGGAGTGCAGTTGCAGCAGCCACTTCGAAGAGTGGGGTTATTCTAGATGCCCTACAGGGGCATACCTTAGACAACTAGTATTGAAGCCCACTCGAGAGGGAGCAATCATAGACCTAGTCCTCTCAAATGGAGATGGAGAGGATCACAGATGTAGAGTGGGAAGCCATCTGGGAACTAGTGACCATCGAACAGTATGGTTCACAATAAACACAGCAATAGAGTCAAGCCATACAAAGGCAAAAGTACTGGACTTCAGGAGGGCTGACTTTGCCAAAATGGGTGAGTGCCTAAGGAATGCACTAGCACATGGGCAGGAAGGAGGGGTGGAAAAACAATGGGGAATAATAAAAACTGCCATCACAGAGGTAACAAGCCTTTGTGTCAAGCAAATAAACAAAACAAAATGATGTAAGAAACCACTATGGTTCTCAAAGGAGGTGGCAGTGAAGGTTCAAGAGACAAAGAAAGCATTCAGAAAGTACAAGGAATCACAGGAGGAGCAGGACAGAGAATTGTATCAGCTAAAGCAGAAGGAAGCTGGGAAGGCAGTCAGAAAAGCAAAGGCCCGAACTGAGGAAAAGACAGCCAACTCAGTTAAGAAGGGGGATAAAACCTTTTTCAGGTACATCAGGGAGCAAAGGAAGACTAAGGGAGGGATAGTGAGGCTTAATAAAGGGAAGGGGGGGTGGCCAGAGGGTGATTGTGAAAAGGCAGAGATACTAAACAAACATTTTTGCTCAGTATTTACAAATGAAGAGAGGGAGGTACCTAAAACAAACAGAAACACTCTGGACACAGAAGTTGATAACCAGCCCATTTACAGAAGAAAGGGTTCTGAAAGAACTCTTAAAATTGACAGTGGACAAAGCAATGGGGCCTGATGGGATTCATCCCAGTATTCTAAAAGAACTAAGGGTAGAACTAGTGACACCACTGACTACCCTCTTTAACAAATCATGGGAGGATGGGGTAGTACCTGAGGACTGGAAAAGGGCAGATGTGATTCCCCTTCACAAAAGTGGGAGCAGGGCAGAAGCAGAAAACTACAGACCTGTTAGTTTAACCTCAGTGATAGGGAAAATGATGGAATCACTTCTGAAGGAAAGAACTGTCTAGTACCTAGAGGCCAGAGGGGCACAGGACCCTAGGCAGCATGGGTTCACAGCAGGAAGGTCATGCCAGACGAATCTAATAGATTTCTTTGACTGGGTGACCAAAGTAGTAGATCAGGGAGGGGCTGTGGACAAGGCCTACCTAGACTTTAGCAAGGCATTTGACACAGTCCCACACAAAAGATTAATATACAAGTTAGCCAGCCTGGGAGTGGGTCCCAAGATGATAGCCTGGGTAAAGAATTGGCTGGAGAATAGGACACAGAGGGTAATAGTAAATGAAGTCCACTCTGAAGAAGGGGGTTACTAGTGGGGTGCCGCAGGGTTCAGTATTAGGACCGGTCCTTTTCAATGTCTTTATAAGTGACATTGCAGAGGGACTGGAAGGAAAAGTATCTCTCTGCAGATGACACAAAGATCTGCAACAGAGTTGATGCACAAGGTGGGTGGAAAGGATGAGAAGGGACTTGGCAAGGTTAGAGGAATGGTCAAATGTATGGCAGCTTAGATTTAATGCTAAGAAGTGCAAGGTAATGCACATGGGAAACAAAAACCAGGGAAGAGTACACAATGGGGTGAGATACTAACAACAACAAAAATGGAAAGGGACCTTGGGGTAATCATATCAGATGACTTAAAGGTGGGCAAGCAATGTGAGAGGGCAGTAAGGAGGGCTGGGGGGATACTGGGATGCATAGGGAGAAGCATCACCAGTAGAAAACAGGAAGTTGTTATCCCTCTGTACAGACAGCTGGTGAGACCCATCTGGAGTACTGTGTGCAGTTCTGGAGACACAGTCTCCGCAAGGACATAGACAAGATGGAAGCTGTCCAGAGGAGGGCAACTAAAATGATGCAGGGTCTGCACCAGAAGAAATATGAAGAGAGAGACTAAAGGAGCTTAATATGTATAGCCTCGAGGAAAGGAGGGAGAGGGGGGACATGATAGAAACTTTCAAGTACCTTAAGGGAATCAACAAAGTCCAAGAGGTGGCATCTTTCAAAAAAGGTGTGCAAGAACAAGGGCACAATTTGGAAGATTGGAGGCGGCTCAGAGTAATGTAAGGAACTGTTTTTCACGAGAGGGTTGTGGATGCGTGGAGCGACCTTCCGGAGGAAGCTGTGGAGTCAAAAACAGTGGCTGAATTCAAGCATGCATGCATGGGACAGTCATAAGGCAATTCTAGGGGGTGGGGGTAGAAAGAAGTAAGCTGCTGGTTAACTAGGATCTGCAGCTTATCCATTAGGTAGGGAAATGGGCAGACTGGGTGGGCCAAGCGGTCCTTATCTGCCATCAAATTCTATGTTGCGTTTCTATGTTATATTTCTATAGGAAGAGGAAAGAGAAGAAGAGAGAAAAAGGGGGGAATGCTAGGAGGGGAGAATTCTGCCATTGAGAAATTGGCTTAGGGTTATAAGCTCTGAGCTAGGAACAAGGGAGCAAGGATTCCATTTCAACAATTCGGAAAGAGCGTCAACCGAACCTCTCGCACAGTTTGGACACAAAAGGCAGATTCTCTAAACCTCCCGCCATCCCTAACCTTCCAGACCCCAGCTGGGAGCTCTCAAACTATTAAGGAGGAAAACTGTTCCCAACAGAGAGCGGCCAACTAGAAGTGAAAGGAGCCCTCTAACACCTTGTTAGGTGATAACACAGTAACATATGAAAGTGGGGTGGGGGGGCTGAGGGGCACCCCTGCATTAAACAGAGGGAACTCAATCGGACTCCTTAGAGGCAAGGCAGAAAACACCCCTTAAGGAAATTGAAGTGCCGGACAGCACCAACCAGTAGAGGCTGTATAATAGGATTAGGGCCTGGGAAGAGAAGACGAGCCACTTAAGGGACCGTCTCTCTAATTGTGAACTGAAAAACATGGCTGGGGAAGAGCCAAGAGGTGCCCAGTAAGGGCAGTCAGAAAGAGTTCCCTCAGGTACAGATAAATTTTAGCTCGTTCCTCCTATTCTCAGAGGGAAGGATCCATTTAGAAGAACAGATTTTTTTTTTTGGCTTAACGGCCAAGGGAGAAGGGGGAGGAACGAGCAGGGAGGGGGAGACGCCGAAGAAGGAGGCCCTTGAGGGGATGGTGGGTGGGATTCAGTAATGAATGGTGAAAATACAAGAAAAAATTACTCACTTTAGTAATGCTGTTTCTTCTAATGGAGTCTTGCTGTATTCTGACATATTGCAGTGATGTCCAACCTTTGAACTGCCCCGGAGATGAAAGAGTTAACTTTCCATGCCAGGCATGGAATGCTGAGCTCGAGGTCGGTTGAGACTCTGTCTGTTGCTGTTTGAAGTTAAACCGTCAGATCTTTACGAGCTATACTCACTGGGTGTCCTGTGTGGAAACTGTAAATTTACACTAGCCAATTGGCTACTAAATATAATAAATGATAATAATCATTGCTACTCACCTCAATAATTCCTTTACTGACCTTAGCTCAGTGCTCTCAGGCAATTTCTTCAATCCCCTTCCCCCCATGACTGCCCCTCCCATCTCTCGCCCCCCGTTCCACCTTCGCTGTGTCACCACTCAAGAAGTCAGGCCATACTTGCTTAAAGCCCTAAAGTGCAATACTATTGGTAATGACTCCCTTGATCCCTGTCTACTACGTCAGGTCCTGGAACAGGTCATCTCGCCTATCACTTGCCTCTTTAATAAGTCCCTCTGCCTAGGGCAATTCCCCTCTGTCTGGAGGGTCGCCACTGTTACTCCTATTCACAAGGGTGGTGACAGGACGCTCTCAGGTAACTACCAGCCTATCTCTATCCTCTCTCCCCTCTCTAAGGCCTTGGAGAAAACTGTAGCTACCCAAATATCAGATTACCTCGCTAAGTTTGATATCCTTTGCCCTGAACAGCATGGGTTCAGAGCCGGTCATAGCACCAATACTGCACTCCTGGAGTTTGCTAACTTCCTTCACACCTCACTTGATGCTGGCTCCCTCGCTGGTGCTGTATTTATCGACTTATCAAAAGCCTTTGATACTGTCTCACATCCACTCCTGCTAGCTACCCTTGCCAGTGTGGGCTTTGCCACTGGTCCAGTTTCCTGGTGCGCCAGCTACTTGACCAACCGCTCCCAACGTGTGAAGGTAGGTGCCACTCTTTCCAGTACCTGCCCTATCCGCTCGGGAGTCCCCCAGGGCTCCATTCACGGACCCTTACTCTTCTCCCTCTATCTCAACTCCCTGCCCAACGTGTGTGCAGGAAATGTCCTACTCTACGCGGATGACGCAGTACTCTTTGCCTCTGACAGTAAGCCCGTCTCACTCCAGAACTCCCTTCAGCTTGTCTACAACTCTGCAGAAACCTGGTTCTCTGAGCACCATCTCGTCATCAACCTTAAGAAAACTAAAACCATGCTCTTTACACACCCCCAAAATAAGTCCAGCAACTTTCCTCTCTCTGTCCACTCCACCCGTAATCTCCCTATAGAACTTGTACACTCCTATAAAGTATAATCTTTGACTCTGCCCTCTCTTTTCATGACCATATCTCTGCCCTGACCTCTGCCTCCAATGCTCGGTTGGGTATCCTCTACCGACACAAAAAATGCCTCCCCACAGACACCCTCCGTCGGGCAGTCACCTCTTCGATTCTATCCTTAATTGACTATGGCCTTCCTGTCTATGGTGCAGCTGAGCCGACTGCCCTCCGCAAGATCGCCTAAGCTCAACAAAGCATGCCGTCTTATTACCAGTGCCCATAGACTCACCCACACCTGTCTTCTATACTCCATGGCTACCCTACTCAACCTTGATGAACGCCTCATGTTCCAAACCTGCCAACTTACCTATAAAGCCCTCCATGGACTTTCCCCTCCTGGCCTAGCTAATTCTATTCGCTGAACTAATCCCACAGTGCGCACACGCAGCTCCTGCAAAACTGCACTGGTCGTTCCAAGGGCCAGGACCGCCCAAAGCCAAAGGGCTTTCCCCTACAGAGCCCCCTCTGGGTACAACTCCCTCCCTGCTGACATCACTGATGCTCCCTCAATAGCATGTTTTAAATACAGCCTCAGAAATCACTTGCTCAACTCACCCACCTGCCGCTGCCCTTGACCTCCACCACCCCACTTCCTACTGACAAAGCTCACTGAGCTGCACTTTCACCTTATCTCTGCCCACTCTCCCCCTGCAGGACTTCTTTTCAACTCAACTACCCATAGTTGCTTATCTGAATTTGCTTAACTGAATTTGCTATTAACAGTGTTATGTCCCTCAATTACTTGTTACCTGACTGTACCCTTTTGTTGAACTGTATTGCTGACCTGCAATTGTCTCATGTATGTATGTCGTTGCCCTCCTTGTGACGAGGTACCTTTGTAAATGAGCCACTGGCTCAAAGGTTGTTAAACTGATGTTAAAATAAATAAACAGATTTTTTGGTCCCAAAACAAAGACTCAAGTCAGGAAACCCAAAAAATAAAACAAAACACAACACCCACACACCCAAACTAAAGGGGTGAGAAAATAAAGGGTGGGGGCACCTCCCGAGTGCCAGCACTGCTACTGCCCACCCACATCCCAAAAACCAAGGTTCTAAGAGGGCCGGGGGGAGGTCAGAATACAGCAAGACTCCATTAGAAGAAACAACATTACTAAGGTGAGTAATTTTTTCTTCAAACAACATGAAGTCTTGCTGTATTCTGATATAATCTGAACTACCAAGCAGTACCTCCATGGAGGAGGGACAGAACCTACTTGGAAATAGGCTCTGAGGCACTGCTGTGCCAAACCGAGCATCACTCCTAGCTTGGATATCCAGAGAGTAATGCTTGGTAAAAGTGTGTACTGTTTTCCAGGTGGCTGCTTGACAAATCTCTAAGATAGGAATATCCCTGGCAGCAGCCAGGGAAACAGCTGTACCTCTGGTAGAGTGAGCCCTCAGGCCTGAGGGTGGAGTCCTACCTAGTTTTTCATAGGAAAAGTGAATGCAAGAGACAATCCACCTGGCAACAGATCTCTTAGTGGCAGGTTTTCCTTTACCAACCTCACCATAAGTGAGGAACAGTTGGAGGGAGTCAAACCTGTGACCCTTGGTGCGCTCTATGTAGTAGCTAAGGGCCCTTTTCACATCTAAATGGTGCAGCCTCCTCTCTCCAGAGGAGGAATGGTCAGTGAAGAAAACAGGAAGAGACACAGACTGGTTAAGGTGGAATCTGAAACCACCTTAGGCAAAAACTTCCTATTAGTCCTGAGGACCACCTTATCTCTATGGAAGGAGATAAAATCAGGCTCCACTGACAGGGTTTGTAACTCACTTATGCATCTGGCAGAAGTGATGGCCACCAAGAAAACAGTTTTCCAAGTCAAGTACTTAAGCTCTGCTGAGGACAAAGGCTCAAAAGGGGGTTGCATAAGTTGAGCAATGCAAACATTAAGGTCCCAAGCAGGGGCAGGGTCCCTGAATGGAGGATTGGTATGAAGCAATCCCTTGAAAAATTTAGAGAAAACAGGATGAGCTGAAAGGGAAGAGTGCTTGCCTGCTGAAAGGAAGGCAGAGACAGCTGCCAGATGCACCCTTAGTGTAGCTGGTCTGAGTCCCAAGTTACTAAGATGAACCATATAGTCAAGGACTGTGGGCAGGCCAGCAGACTCTGGAGAAATATGCTTCCCAGAGCACCATATAGAGAATCTTTTCCACTTGGAGTTGTAAGTGTTTCTGGTGGAAGGCTTCCAAGAAGCCTTTAGGATATCTATAACACCTTGAGAGAGATGCAAATCAGCAAACTCTAACTCTTCAAGAGCCAGGCCTTGAGATTGAGAGATTTGAGATTCGGATATCAAACCCTCCCCTGAGCACATGTTAACAGGTTGAAATTCCTGAGAAGAGACAGGGGAAGGTGGACTGCCAAGGACAACAAGAGAGGGTACCAAGGCTGTCTGGCCCAGTCTGGAGCAATCAGAATCACCTTGCAGGGTTAAGACCTGATTTTGACTAACACCTTGAGCAGGAGAGGGAAGGGGGGAAAAGCATACTGGAACTTCCCTTCCCAATTGAGGACTAGGGCACCCAGGGGGACTGAGCCCAACACTGGCGGCCTGCAGCAAAAGAGAGGAAGTTGGTGATTGTCTGGGGCTGCAAAAAGATCTATCTGTGGGGTGCCCCATCTGGAGAAGATCACCTTCAAAACCAGGGGATCCAGGGACCATTCGTGATGGCCCTGAGATATCCTGCTGAGAGCATCTGCCAGGACATTGTCCTTGCCTGGGAGGTGTACTGCTGAAAGAGAGGTGTTCAGGGAATAGGCCAGAGACCATAACTTCATTGCCTCTGTG
Organism: Neoceratodus forsteri; assembly: GCA_016271365.2. NCBI lineage: Eukaryota > Metazoa > Chordata > Ceratodontiformes > Ceratodontidae > Neoceratodus > Neoceratodus forsteri. Next base: position 693,747,370 of record CM028129.1, read on the forward strand.
CACAAGGCCGTAGACCGAGTGCCCCCTTGCTTGTTGATATACCACATTGTGGTGGTACTGTCTGTCCTGATCTGAACTACTTTGTTCTGAACAGACTTGGAAAAAGCTTGAAGTGCTAGAAACACTGCTCTGAGATCTAATAGATTGATGTGAAGCAGAGATTCCTGAGGAGACCACAACCCTTGGGTGGTCAGGTCTCCCAAGTGGGCTAGATTAGGGATTAGAGAATGAGACTGAGTGACAAAAGGAACTCCCTGTCTTAGATTGTCTTGATCCAGCCACCATTGTAACGCCTGGATCAGGGTTTGAGTCACTGGAATTAGTTTGGTCAGAGGGTCCCTTTTTTGAGACCGGAAGGCTCTCAAGTGGAACTGAATATCCCTCATTTGAAATCTTGCTCCCTGCACCACTGCTGTAGAGGCAGCCATGTGTCCCAGGAGCTGCAGAAAATGCCTTGCTGGTCGAGACACCTGGAGGGTGAATGAAGGAGGCCAGTGAGATAAGGGTCCTGCCCTGTCCAGGGAAGGAAGGCTCTTCTTTACTGTATCAGCTCTGCCCCATGAAGGTGAGGAGCTGCACAGGCTCTAGAACTGACTTTGAAAGATTCAGGAAGAAACCTAGAGAAGTGAGCAGTTGCTGAGTTATCTGTAGGTGTGACTTGACTTGGTCTGGAGTCTGGCCTACTATGAGCCAGTCGTCCAGGTATGGAAAGATGGAGATCATTTTTCTCCTTAGGAAGGCAACTACTACTGCCAGGCATTTTGTGAACACCCCTGGAGCAGAAGTTAGGCCGAAGGGCATTGCTCTGAACTGGTAATGGCCTGAGGGAAGCTCGAACCTGAGGTACTTTCGGTAGGAGCTTCTGATGAGAATATGGAAATAGGCATCCTTGAGGTCCAGGGAGACTAGCCAGTCCCCTGGCCTTAGAGAGGGTAGAATTATTCCCAGAGTCACCATTTTGAATTTTGGCTTTAAAAGGTGCTTGTTTAAATATCTGAGATCCAGGATGGGCCGCCATTCTCCTGTCTTTTTGGGGGTTAGGAAGTACCTGGAGTATAATCCTTTCCCTTTGTGTAGGGGTGGGACCCTCTCTATGGCTCTGAGAGCCAAGAGGGAAGAGACCTCTGCCTCTAAGGCAAGTGCCTCTGAAGGATTTGCAGGTGGAAAGGATCTGGTTCTCATCTTTGGGAACTTTTTGAAGCTGAGAACCAGTCCCTGGCTTACTACTTCTAGGACCCATTTGTCTGATGTTAAAGACATCCAGTCCTGGACAAAGTAAGCCAGCCTGCCCCCTACAGGAGGTGGAGAATCGGCTCTGGCAAACCCATCAGGGTGCCTGTTTGGCAGGGGCTTTAGGCTGAGGGGTGGAAGCAGGCCTGCTTGTACCCTATCTGCCTCTCCCTCTGAAGAACCCCCTATGAGCATAAGCAGAAGAGGAGGTCTGGGCTTGGTAGAAAGGCCTATGAAAAGGCCTGCCCCTGCCCCTGGAATGCTGCCTCTGGGGAGTGGATTGCCTTTCCTTGGCCTGAGCACTCCTATAGGTGGTCCTGTATTCATCCATTTTCTTCATGTAGTTCTCCGTTTGCTCCCCAAACAGAGAATTACCCACAACAGGAAAATCCATGGCCTTAGTCTGGGTATCCTGAGACAGGCTAGTACATCTGAGCCAAGCCATCCCACGAAGGGCCATAGATGTAGCCATGACTCTAGACGAAACATCATTAGAGTACACTGCAGCATGGAATTGCACCTTGGATGACTCAATACCATCTGCAGCCACCTGCTCGAGCTCCTTGGCCAGCTGGCCAGGGACCTGTTTAGCTAAAGCCATTACAGTGTCCCATCTAGATTTCTGATATCCAGCTGTATAGGCCATATAATTAGCCTGCCTGAGTCCCAAGGATCCTGCCATGTACTGTTTCTTCACCATGGCATCAATCCTCCTGGAGTCCTTATCTGGGGAGTGTGAAGCCAAGGGTATATTCGCCTCATCACAGGCTGCAGCCTGCACTACTCCAACATGGCTGCATTGCTGGGTAAGGAACTCCATATCTGAGCCTGAGAGAGTATACCTCTTGTCCATTCTCTTGTCCACAGGAGGTATAGAATTAGGAGTCTTTAAAATTTTTATTGTCTGTTTCCCAAAGGACTTACGAAGGGGAATAGACAGCCTCCTGGACTCTGGGATATCCACCATTTCAACATAGTCAGGCTCTTCCTGGTCGTCCACAGCTTCTTCCATAGGAAGCTGAAGAGTTTCAGCCACTTTTTTGTAGAACATAAAATGGGAAGGGGACTCAGAAAGCCTAGGAGGAGAAACCCCTGAAGGTCTGTCTGGGGAGATGTCCGGGTCAATAGGCACATCCAGACTTTCGTAATCACCATCATTATCCTTATACTCTCCTTCCTCCTCCTCCGGTTCATAAAAATCTTCTAAATTATAATCTGGAACTGGGGGAACCGACCGAACCGAGCCCCTTCCTGACGGTGCCGGTTCAGTCGGAACCGGGGTTGGCGACTGAACAATCCTTATCGCTTTGGCTATTTCATCAGCGGTCAGAGAAAGAATTTGTGGATCCGCACCGGCTGATTTATCCCTTTTTTTTTCTTTTAACCGGAGTCAGTTCTCCTTTTGCCCTGGCCAGAGGGCACTCCTTCTGGTTCGGTTGGAACCGAACCGGGCTGGCCATCCGGGTCAGCGGACTTCTTGGCCTCCCTTTCCCTGAGCCTACCAACTCTCTTTTCCAGGGTAGCTGCAGGAAAATTCTTGCAAATCTGGCAGTCTGAATCGAGGTGGTCAAACCCCAGACAATAAACACAGGTGGTGTGGGGATCAGCCTTAGCAAAGGCTTCCCCACACACACTAAAGTGTTGAAACCCAGTGGGCCCGGTTTTTCTTTTGGGTTTCTCAGACATGGCCAGTCCTAACACAAACTTACCCTTTTTTTGGCAATCCACCAGGCAAGACACCCTTATCGGTTCCTGACCGTGTTATGGGTCGTGGAAAAAACCATAATGAAATCAGTTTTTTTCAGAACCGATAAGGACCGGTTACCACACTCTAAAAGTAGAATAAACTTTTTTTGAACAATCTGATCAGTTCAAACCGAACCGATCCCATGTTTACAAGTTCCACACAGAAGAACAAGAAAATAAACCTATCTAGTACTCACGATACCACAGACAGAGACTGAACCAACAGGTTACTGATTAAATTCGGTCGAAAACCGAGAAAAACGGTACTTTAACCGACAAACTTGAACCGAGCAAAGGAGAAATCTCCGGATGCGACTGTTCAGTGAGTCGGAGTAAAGAATCTGACGGTTTAACTTCAAACAGCAACAGACAGAGTCTCAACCGAGCTCGAGCTCAGCGTTCCATACCTGGCATGGAAAGTTAACTCTTTCATCTCCGGGGCAGTTCAAAGGTTGGACATCACTGCAATATGTCAGAATACAGCAAGACTTCATGTTGTTTGAAGAGAAGATCAAGAATTACGGTACATAATTTTCTTATCTTCCTTGTCAGTCTTCACCATTCATTACTGCTGGGTGAGTACCAGGCCCCCAAAGGCGGGTAAGTAAACCCTGAGGAACAGATCCCTCAGCCTCCTACTGGTGACAAGTAGAGAGGAAGACCTAACCAATAGACTAGGAGGTCTAAGGCGGGTGAGGAGGAGGAGGCGCCCCCGAGGGGCTGTGGGAAGGGGGTTGCCCCTGAAGATGCCTCCTCGCCCACGGAAAAAAAGGCGGGTCGCCCGGAAGGCAGAGCCAGTCACCCTATGCTGGGCCATGGGTGACAGTCATGAGAGACGAAGCCATGCCGTCCGCCTAATGCAGATCGCTGTCCCCACTAGTCTGGATGCCACCTCATTGGCATCGTAGGATGCCCTCGCTTGGTGCCTTGCAAGCTCCAGACCCTGCGCAGAGAGGGCAATGGCTTGTCTAGACTGCTCCGAGTCAGGAAGCAGGGCTAAGACCTGAGCCAGCATCAACCACAGATGCCTGTTGTAAGCAGCGTGGTGAGCCTCATGGGAAGAAATGCACAACAATGCACGACCATAAGAGAAGACTCTTCGTCCCCACCGGTCAAACTCAGAATCCGAATTCGGAGGCCTGTCGTGCGTGAGGAGGCAAGGCCCGGAAGGAGTATCCAGGGACGTCGAACCCGAAGGTGGGTGAGGTAGAGAACCTAAAGACTCGTGGGGGCCACAATACCATCTCCTGCAGTCTCCTGGGGCTGGAGAAGGAGTGGTTGGAGACTGCCAGGTGCGGACAGATGCTTCCTGGAAGGGAATCAGCCAGGAAGGCACCACCAAATGGCGGGCACTGAATTCACTAAGGAAAGCACGCGTCTGAAGCTCGGTATTGTCCCTACGGATGTAGGGAATACGAAGCTCTGAAACCATCCTCGAGAGGACAGGCTGATAGCCGGTGAAGTCAGCATCAGAGGAAAGGTGGACAGACGGTTCCTCTTCCTCAGTTGAGGAAGACGAGGAGGAAGTGGAGCTCGAATGCCCAGAAGACTCCTGCGGCGGGGGAGACAGGCAGAAGACCTGTTTGTCCATGGCCCTAACATAGGACGGGAAGGCCGCTGCAGAAGCTCCGAACATCTCCCAAGATAATGGCCCAGTGGGCCCCACATGGCCTGGGAGGGAGGTGGTTGCAGAGGGATGGGCGAAGGGCACATAATAGCACGTGCCTGACCTCTGACAGGGCTCTGGGATCCAGGTAGCGACGCTTCCAAGACTGGGGACCCCAAGATCATGCCAGGTCGTGCAGCAGAATGGGTAAGAGACAACTCTGGAAAGAGCCCTGAAGGGGAATCTCCCCTGTGACACGCCTGGGATTGCATGAGTCCAGAAGGGCAACCCTTAGAAACGCCACCAGAAGACGCTTTAGAGACCTTCAAAGAGAGGCAAGGATCAGCGCTACGACTCCTCCCTGCAGGGCGGTGGGGGTTCGTCGCTGCTCCTGACCCCCTACCCCTCAATCCTTCAGACTCCGAAGCAGCCCTCTTCCTCGTAACCAGCGTCGGAGGTCCATGCTGAGCAAGACCCCGAAGGGCACCCTCTGAGGCAGTGTCCTCTTCCCTCTGCTGAAGGACCCGAGCAGCACCGGAAGTGGCAGCTGCCTGGGACCTGCGAGAAGAGGGCATCCTCTCTTGGACATCAGAAAGGTCCAGCACGGAAGACTCCAGGCCACCCCAACCATGGAATGATCTGGGCTAACCAGCCCCGGGGAGTCTGGGAGAGGAACACTGGACCATCTAGCCCTGTGGCCTACAGGAGGTTTAGAGCCAGAAGACTCTAGCTGCTGGTCTGGGTCCTCACCCGAATCGTCTTCCTCCAAGGAGGGGTCGACAAGGGAAGACTCCAGTCCCACAGCCGCAGGAACCTGCCCCGAGGTGGCACCAGGCCTGGTACCGCCGTAGGCAGCAACGACTACCATGTCCGCCGAGTCATCCGCACCTCTGACGGCGCCAGGTTCCCGGGCCACACCGCGAACAGTGCCGCGGAGTCCCGGACACTGCCAAGCGCGAACCCAGCATGGCACTGCGAGCGTGCTGCACAGTTCTTGGCCACGCGGCACAAAGGCCCAGCATGGCACTGCTGGCGGTGCCCGAGTCCCGGCACACTGCGAGCCGCGCCAAAAGCCAGTACGCCGCCGCCGCCACGCCCCAAGTCACTGGCGCCGTGAGCTGCACCAGACTCCATGGACGAGGACAGACGGAATGAGGGGTCCACAGAGCCTGGCCCCACACCGGAGGCGCGACACTGGGAAGCCTGCACCTCTCGGAGGTGACTGCCAGGACGGGGCCAACGGCGTGACCCCGGGAGGGATAACATCGTCCCTCCGGCGCCGAAGAAGAAACCTCCTCCTCGGCAAGGCTGGAAGTGGAGGAGGCCTCCTCCTCACTGGGTCATATAGACCCGGAAGGGGACATGGAGGAAGGTTAGAGAGATCTGGCCTGGGAAGCCCTAGGGCGACGTCGTCCTCCAAAAGTCGGTGGAGCTCGTCCAACTCGAAATGCGTGGACTTCCAAAATACGGCGATCCACGGAGAAGCAGGCATCACGATGATCCATATCATGGTAGGGTCCCAGGCACCGGAGACAAACATCATGATGGTCCATCATGGAAAACTGTCAGCCACAGGGGCACCCGGCGCATAGGGAGCACGGCCGCCTTAGATTTATGCTTTGCCTCGAACCAGACATGATGCTAAACAACTGAGGAAAAACACAGAAAAGTCTAAGCGTTTCGAAATAATATAGAAAGGAGCGGTCTTACCGGTCAAAGCGGCGTCGAGAAAACTGGGATGAAGAAACTTCGACAGATCGGCCTATGGCGCGGTACCCAGGCAACTCACGCGGCAGGTGCAGCCTCGTGGCCCGGGGAAAGAGAACTGGGATGGAGGAGGAGTCTGCGGCCTTTAACGGCCGCCCTAGCGCCCACGCAGAGCATCACTCTAGGGGACGGCGCCATCAATGCAGACTCCTCTAAAAAAAAAAAAAAAATCCCGTGGCAGGTGCATGCCTCCAGCTGACACCCAACAGTAATGAATGGTGAAGATCGACAAGGGAAGATCTAAGTCTTTCTTCTGAGCGTATCTCCTGATTCCAAGTTTTAGTCTCTCAGACTCTCACTCTCCTTGTCTCTCTAGCAAAAGCACTGCTGTTCTTTTTGTAAGTCTTTGTAGGGAGCTAGTTAAGAGAACATTCTGCTTCTCATACAGTGTTCTTGTCAGCTTCAGCCGGTGCAGCTAAAAGAACACTGTGACTCAGAACTAACCTCTTGTTTACAGCTCTGCAAAAGGCTTAAAAACTATATCTCGGGTTAACCCCTTGAGTTCCAAATAGCTTTTTGCAATCATTTCATCAGTATAAGTATATACAGCTTTAAACAAAGGGATAACAGTGTCAGTTACATTTCCACATGGACTGGTCTTGCCAGCCTGGGAGATGCCTTGGTGCCGTGGCTTTTCCCATATCATCGACGCTGCCTCTCGGCTCCTCTACCTTCACACCTTTACCAACCTCCTAGTTTCCGGTACTGCAGTGGGCGCTGTGGAGGTCGGTATTTCTAGGAAGCGTTTGCTTCATTGAGTGTCGAGGGCAGCTGAGGAGGGGACGGTGAGCAGCATTGATACTATCTGGTGCAGGAGATGCCCTGGGTGTGTAAACAGCCTAAAGAGAGGCCCAACGAGTTTGGTCTCTGTACACAGGGTTCCCCCTGGACCAAGTGAGCAGGTAGCTAGAGGACCAGCTGTGTCCTCTAATCCTGTTCAGGGCAGTGCTTTACAATGCCAGGTCGATGAGGAACAAGACCGCTATTTTTGAGGACTTGCTTACTTCTGTCGACCTGGCTTGCATCACGGAGACCTGGCTGGGTGATAATGCGGGCCCTGTTTTAAGGCCACCATTCCCGCTGGGTATACCGTGGTGCACTGTCCGAGGAAGGATCGCGGGGTGGGGAGTGGCCATCATTTCTCGATCCAGTCTGGGCTTCTCGGTGCACCTAGTTGGTTGCAAAAGATCTTTTGAGTGTGTCACCGTGCATGGGGGTACAGGAGCAGGTTGTAGGTTTCTCCTCATTTACCACCCCCGGAGCGGGAGGGGAATTCCTTCAGGAGGCACTGGAGTTCATCGTCTATCAGGTGTTGGCGTCCCCAGGTGCTTAATCCTGGGGGACTTCAATGCTTGGGTCAACAACAAATCCTGACATTTTGGTTATGACCTCCTCCAGCTGATGCAATCACTGGGCCTGTCTCCAGCGGTCGCTGCTGCTAGCCATCAACATGGCCACACACTCGATCTGGAGTTCCAGCTGGGTCTTGAGACTGACAACCTCAAGATTGGTAGAGTCATTTGGTTTAACCATTGCACTGTGGGGTTCTGCTTTGGGGGCAAGTCCCTCCCCTGTGGAGATGGTCCGTTATCACTCTTTAAGGGGTGTTGACCCAGAGAGATTATTGGCATACCTGACTTATCTAGGGTTGAAGCAGCATGTGCAATTGGCACTGGAGAGGCTGTGGCCACCTATAACAGGGTGGTGGCTGAAGCTCTAGATGCCATCGCACCAGTCTTTATACGACCCAGACCTTCTCACCCAAGATCCCCTTGGTTTGATGGGGATCTCAAGGGGATGAAGATCAGGGATCGGAAGTTGGAGCGTCAGTCAGTCATCAGATTGCCATGATCCGGAATTTATTAACGCCTACCACTCTTTCTCCTTCTGTCCGGTCACTGTCAAACAGGTTGAGGATCTCCTTCTTCAACTTGATACTAAGAAACGGGCAGGCGTGGATATGATTGAACCTTTCTTCCTAAAGTTGGCCTACTATATTTTGGCTTCCCCCATTACCCACCTTTTCAATTAGTCTCTCAATCAGGGCTCCTTCCCCAAGGTCTGGAAGACGGCCCATGTCATCCCTCTATTCAAATCAGGGAACTCCTGTGACCTAAATAATTACCGCCCAATCTCCTTGCTCATGGCCTTGTCAAAACTACTGAAGAAGGTAGTAAATGAACAGCTCAGATCTCATCTGGAAGGTTTTAATCTACTAAACCCGATTCAATCTGGTTTCCATCCCATGCATAGTACCTCCACTGCTGTTGCTCACGTTATTAATGACTGGCAGTCCGCAGTTGATAACAAATAATACATATGCGCCGTGTTTCTGGACCTAAGCAAGGCTTTCGACACGGTAGATCACGATTTACTCTTGGCGACCCTGAAGAAAACTGGGGTGGACAACCTGGCCCTAAGTTGGTTCACAAACTATTTTGTGGACAGACAACAGCAGGTCAAGGCTGAAGAAGACCTATCGCCGAAAAAAATACTCCTTAGAGGTGTCCCCCAAGGATCCATACTTGGTCCACTTCTCTTTGGAATTTATATTAATCAAATTGACACTGGGCTAAAGTCATCTAGTATCCATCTGTTCGCTGATGATACAGTACTATACATTGACAGAGCAACTCCGGATCATGCCATTTTAGACCTCCAGAATGATTTTGACATCCTCCAAAAAACTCTACTCAACTTGAAACTCCTGCTCAATGCCAGAAAAATTAAGGCCATGATTTTCTCTCCACTGGCCCCTAATCTCAAAAAAAAAAAACAAAAAAAAAAAAACTGGATAAGGTTCCTCACATAAGCACCCTTTTGGGAGAAGCCCTGGAGATTGTGGAAAAATTCAAATACCTGGGGGTCTGGATTGACTACAAATTGTCCTTCATTGATCACATTGATGAACTCACTAAGAAACTGTGTCAAAGGCTCAGTATTTTCTTCAGGATCAAGCACTCACTAACCCAGGAGGCTAGAAAACTCCTAGTCCAAGCTACCTTCTTGCCTCTCCTAGACTATGCAGATTTCCTATACGGCCATAGTACTAGCACAGCTGTCTCTAAGCTTGATACCCTATACCACACAGCCATTAGGTTCACTTTGGATGCCACTCATGACACACACCACTGCATCCTCTATTCTTCCATAGGCTGGAGCTCCCTTAGCATCAGGAGGCAAAAGAATGCTATTCTATGGACATATAAGGCAATCACTCGTAAATTACCTCAGTACTTCACAAGTTGCCTAACTTCCTGCATCCCTAGTGCCTATTCTCTCAGACATCCTACCATCTTATCTGTGGCTATCCCTAAAGTTAAAACGCACTTTGGTAGAGCCTCAATAAGCTACACTCTTTCTATGCTCTGGAATAAGATCCAGAAAACCTGAAGGCTCGCTTCCCCTGTCAGGTTCTCCCTCTTCAAATCCTTGTTCCTGAGGACCTTCTCCGAGATCTGTCATTGTTTCAAGTCAAGGTCTTAACATCACGATTTGTTACTGCTTTAAATTCTGGACTTAAACCTCAACCATTGCCTGAGGTGTTATTTGAGTACTCCCTTCTGTCATTGTCCAAATCAAGGTCCCAACATCACGATATGTCTTTTCTTCAAATATTGGACTTAAACCCCAACCACTGCCTGAGGGATCTGTCGTGTTCTCCCTTTGAACAGTCCTTCCTCCCTAGGCCATCATGTCCAACCCTCTCCTATCTCGGCTGACCTTCCTCCCCTCCCTATACCCCCCATCCCACCCCACTTGCCAGGCCATGCCTACAGTACTTATAAAAGGACTGTTACATCTCAGTCTTCTTAGCACTTTGACACTAGAGAAACTGCCACTCCTGCTCACTATGACACCTCCAATGATGTATGCTGTATAAACTTTAGCTCATTATGTTACGTCCATATATCTGTATCCATGCAATTGTATTTAAATAGAACTACCTCCTGTTGAACCTATTGCTATGTTCTGGTGCAAGTATCTTGTCACATGCAATGGTTATATGTTATTATGTTGTTGTCATTACTATGTAATTGTTATGTACATTCACTCAGTTTGTGATGTCTTAACCCTGTTGGCAACTGTTTTGCCCCAGGTCCATTTTGTAAATGAGCTTGTCTTAATGATGTTCCGCCTGGCAAAATAAAGACTTTGATTGATTGACTGCTGTCGGAAGACCTGGCTGCAGGCCAACAGGCTGGCCCTACGTGCTCAACATGTTGGTACCAGGGGCAATTTCCATAAGAAGGCAGAATTTCTGTGCAGGAAATTGCTGTAGGAAAATGGAAATTACATGCCACGTAATTCTTGATCTTCTTGGACGAGTCTCACCACTCATTCACACCAATGGGGAGTACGCTGGAGGCACAAGGACCCAGTGGAAGCCAAACTTTTCAAGAGGTTGGCGCGAGATGAAACCACAAGACAGCGGCACTGCGAGACAGGCTCGTGCAGTATAGACTATCTCGGTTTCGACCATCCAACTGCCTTATTACCTTTTTTCCAAGGAGGTGCAGCATAACTAACCTGGAGAGGACAAACCTAAAAATCAGACATAATATAGTCCATATGACCCAAGTAAGAAGGGTCAAATAACCAAGTCTTCACAGCCCAATGATTAAAGGAGTGAAGACCATAAACAGAGAAGTAAGCTCGTGGATGGAGGGCGGGCGTGTGAATGAGTGGTGGAGACTTCGTCCAAGAAGATCAAGAATTACGGTAGGTATGTAATTTCCATATCTTCCAGGACATAAAGTCTCCACCACTCATTCACACTAATGGGAGAATACTGAGCTAAAATAATCCCCCCAAGACGGGCAGCAGGACAGAGCAGCTCACTCTTTAGGACAGAAGTCCAATAAGAATTGTCCTGTCAAAGGACTGATGCTGTCTGGCATGGACGTCTAAGGCGTGGTGCTTAACAAAAGTGTGCACGTAGCTCCAGGAAGCCACATTGCAAATGTCTGCAATGGGGATATTGCAAATTTCTGACAGAGATGCTGCGACTCCTCTGGTAGAGTGAGCATACACTCTGCCTTCCAGCTTGACCTGTGCCATGGAGTAACAGTGGCGAAAGCATGCCACCAACCATGCTGAAATGCACCTGATAGCAACAGGCTGACCAAGCTGGGTCATACTGAAGGAGACAAACAGTTGCTGAGCCTTGCGAATTTCTTTCGTTCTTACCAGATAGAACCGCAAAGCTCTCTCTACTTTCAAAGAATGAAGGGTACAGTTAGCAAAGTAGGTAGGAAAGGTTAAAGGTTGATTCAGATTAAATTCTGAGACAACTTTAGGAAGGAACTTAGGATAAGTCCTAAGAACTACTTTGTCCTTGAGAAATACAGTATACGGAGGTCTCAGTGACCAAGGCATGTATTTCTGATCTCCTCACGAGCAGAAGTAATGATTACCAGGAAGGCCGTCTTCCAGTGAGGAATTTCAACTCGCATATAGCTAGAGTCTCGAAGGTTTATGAGTCAACACATCTAGCACAAGGCTAATGTCCCAGGCTGCAACTGGACATATAACAGCAGATCTGGTATGCAGAATGCCTTTAAGAAATCGCTTAACTACAGGTAACTGAGCCAGAGACATGGAAAGTTCTGGCTCAAGATATGCAGAAATTGCACAAAGGTGAACTTTGACTAGAGAGAATTGCAGACCTGTGTTTGAGAGGTCTAAAAGATACTCCAAAACTTTATTCAGTGGGCAGGAAAAAGGATTCAGAGAGGATTTCTGCACACCAGATAGAGAAACACTTCCATTTAGCTGTGTAGGTCCTTCTGGTAGCTGGTTTGCATGCAGCTAAAGAATATCTGAAACTCTACGAGAAACATTAAACCTGTTCAACTCTATCTCCTCAGGAGCCAAGCGTGGAGGTGAAGAGACCTCAGGTTGGGATGAACTACCGGGCCCTGTGTCAGAAGGTTCGTATGAAGGGGAAGTGATTTTGGAGAGGTTTCCAATAGCCTGTTGATCAGTGGAAACAAAATCTGACGAGGCCAGAACGGGGCAATAAGAATCATTCTGTCCCCCTGTGCCTCCAATTTGAGCAGTACTATCTGAACTAGGGGAAGACGAGGAAATACGTAAAGAAAGTGTTTTGTCCACTGCAACCTGAATGCATCCTGACAAAAACCGTCAGGTCCTGGATTTCTGGAGCAGAAGAGAGGCAGTTTTGTATTGTGTGGGGATGTAAAAAGGTCCAGGTCCGGAGTTCCCCATTCTTCGAAGAGTGACTGAACGATGGTTAAATCTAGAGACCACTTGTGAGGATCTGCCTCCGTTCTGCTGAGACGGTCCACCAGTTCATTTCGTACTCCTGGCAGATAAACCTCCTGAATCAGAGCCTTGTGCTCCAGGCACCATTCCCACACTCTCATAGCTTCCCTGCTTAATTGGCAAGAGTGTGCACTGCCCTGTTTGTTGATGTAATACATCTCTGCCTTGTTGTCCATGTGAAGGAGAATGGTTTTGTGACAGAGTATGTCCTTCAAAGCCTGGACTGCATAGAGGACGGCACACATTTCCAGAATGTTTATGTGGAGTTGAGACTCATTCTGAGTCCACGTGCCCTGGGTGTGGATATCCTGGCAGTGGACTCCCCAACCCATCAGGGACGCATCCATGGTAATGGAGATTGGATGATCCAGAGGGGCGAAGGGATATCCTTTCAGAAGTTTGTCCTCCCTAGTCCACCAGGTGAGGGACCTCTTCAAAGGTTCTGTCACCTTGATGAGAAAGGACTGAGGGTGAGTGGTTGGGGACCACTGAGTACTGAGCATCCACCGAGTGGTTCTCATATGGAGACGAGCCAAAGGCACAGTGAACACCGAGGATGCCATGAGACCCAGCATCCACTGCACTGTGAGAGCTCAAACTGAGCTGTGTTCTCTGAAGTGGGCCATCTGTAGGATATTGCTCCTTCTGTCTTCCGGAAGAAATGCTTTCATGTAGGAAGTGTCCAGGAAGGATCCTATGAAGAGGAGCTTCTGGGACGGCTGCAACTGCGACTTCTTGAGGTTCAGCAGGACTCCCATGGACGTGAGGAAGTCTGAGGCTGTGGCCACGGCCTCCAGAGTCTCGTCTGGAGGGGCTTGCTAGAAGCCAGTCATCCAGATATGGGAATACTTGAATTCAGATTTTCCTTAAATGCACTGCAAGAACTGCACAGCACTTTGTAGAAACTCGAGGCGCTGAGGATAGCCCAAAGGGCAGGACTTTGAATTGGTAGTGTTGACCCAATGCCATGAACCTTAGGTATTTGTGATGATTTCGGTGTATGACAGTGTGTTGGTAGGCGTCCTGCATATCCAGGGAGGCTAGCCAATCGTGTTGATGAATCAAAGGTAGCAGGGTACCCAAGTGATATCACCTTGAACTTTCCCTTGTAGAGGAATTTGTTTAACTTTTCTGAGATCGAGAACAGGGTGCATGCTGCCAGTTTTCTTTGGAACCAGAAAGTAATGGTAATAGAAACCTGTGTTTCATTGATTCATCGAAACTGCTTCTACTGCCCTGTTGTTCAGAAGGCCTTGCTCCTCGGAAGCAAGACGGTCTGACTGCACAGCAAACAAGCTTGGGAGGATGATCCGGGGGTTCCAACAGGTTGAGAGAGTACCCCTCGCGGATTATCCTGAGGACCCATTTGTCTAATGTTAATGACTTCCACTGGTCATAGAACTGAGTCAGCCAACCTCCTACTGCCGAGGAGGAGTCCCCCTCGGACAGCTGAGGTGGGACCTGGACCGGAAACTCAGAAGGTGGCACTGGGCGCTTTTGGGCCCTGTACTTTCAGCTGCATTTTCTTTTGCAGCTGAAGAGTTTGGTTTCTGTTAAAAACCCCATCTGCTTTTGCCATGAAAGGACAGACAGTTGTGAATCTGATGCTTGTTCCCATCTCCTCGAGAGGGACCAGGCTCTGGAAGCAGTATCAAAAGCGTCCATTGCAGCTTTAATTTATTGATTATTGGACTCGATACCTCTTGCTATGGTCTGCAGTGACTCTGAGTTAACCTCCGACTCGGGAAGAGCTTCTACTGTTGCTTTGAGCGAATGCCAAAAACATGCTCATATTGAGAAAAATAGCTCTGGTAGCTAGCAATATGCATGCCGAGAGTTGAAGCAGCAAAGACTCGCTTACTCAAGGTGTTGATCTTGTGAGACTCCTTGTTTATAGGAGGGACTGTGGATTCCTGAGGGGTGACAGCCTTATCGGGACAGGCCGATGACACATTTGTAAGGTAGAAAAAAGAAATGGGCAGACTGGATGGGCCTTGCAGTCCTTATCTGCCGTCAACCTCTATGTTTCTATGTTATCATTCTTTGCCAGGACCACTATGGCATCAGCAAAGGCCTGTGATGCCAAGATGGGACGATCCTTGGGAGGGGCATATTTCCTATCTATGGACTTGGCCAGAGAGGGAGTAAGAGCCAGATTCTTCCACACCATCTAAGAAACAGTCTTGAAAGAGTGCTGTACCGGAGGGGTTAAATCCATGGGGATTTCCAGAACATGTAGATACTGGAGGTGCAGAAGCTTCCCGGGATCGATTTCCAAGTCTGGAAAGAAAGAGTAGAATTTAAATTCTTGAGCAGAGACTTAAAGGAAAGGTCTTCCATCACAGGCTCTGCAGAAGGATTGATCCCTGCCCCCAGGGCAGAATCGGCATCAACATCATCTACCCAGCTGAAGATCAAGATCAAGCTCAAAATCATCTCCTGACAGTCCAGGGGGGACTGTATAGACAAGAAAGGAATGAAAATCAGGAGGAGGAGGAGGAGACAGAATCGGAGTCGAAAACCTCTGGAAACTATGTGGCATGAAAACATCCGGCACCATCAAATGGAGTGGCGACAGTACAGAGATCGCGCCGACAGAAAATGAAAATTACGCATCTACCGACCCTGATCTTTCGTGCATCTTCACCATTCATCACCTCTGGGTTCTGGCGGAGGTCATGATCCCACTGGAGTTTTGGGGGGATGGGCGGAGTTGGCGATGTAGGCGCGCCCTCAAGACCCGGCGCACTGTGGGCGCCTGCGGGTTAACCCGTTGGGTGTCGACACCCTGCCTCCGCCAGTTCTGAGTCACCGTAGAGTAAGAAGGGTTGGGAAGGAGGGACAAGGAAGTCCAAGGGACAGACAAAGGTAAAGATATATAAATAAAAGAAAAATTATACAATGGTGAGTGAAAATCCTGTAACCTCATTGGTCAAAACATGTCACATGACCGTGGGTAAATCCTGCATAACCTGCGGCTGAGGAACAGCATTTATAAAAAACATATTTAAATCCATTTTAAATTTATTTTATACATGGGTCCATTGTATAATCGAAATAAGGCATTCCTGGGTGTGAGTTATTGGGTACCACTTCTTGTGTGGTTAAGTCACTCGGCTGCGCCGTGACACACCACATAAGTGGGTAAATAACCCACCTGCTGTGCCTCACTGCTTAAATAAACGACGGAGAGGACAGAAGGAGAGTTAGAAATCTAAGGGGATTGGGAATGGGCCCCAATCTCTGGAAGCAGAAAGAAGAGGGAAGGAGGAAGGGAAAAATGAGAAATGGGGAGGGGGAGGACATGCCCTGAATGTCTGACTGTTTCCAGACCATATAGGAACTGCGAAGGAGTAGCCAGATGGCAGAATTGCCGGAATTCAAGGCACAGAATCACTGGCAAAAACTCAGACATGAGCAGAAGCTGCTATTCTGGAAGAAAGACAGGATGCAGGGTTGTCCTACCCCTGAAACCACATATCTGGAGGTGAGAAACAAAGTTTCTTAAATTAATTTGAGGGATGAGTCCATAAGGACCGGAACAGAGGAGACAAGGGAAAAAGAGAAAGAGAGAGAGAGAAGGGGTGGAGCCGAGGCACTGAGGAGAGAAGTGCCCTCTCCCCCGATCCCTCTCCCCCACTATCAGAAGGTAAAATTCCCTGTGTGCCCAAGGTCACCCCGCACCTGACCAGCGGAAAGGAAGGGGGAAGGGGGTACACAGAGGAAGGGAGACCCAGAGACTGAGGCCCCAGGGGGATAGAGGGCGGGACTGTGATGAATGGTGAAGATACACAGAAAGATCAGGAATTACAGTAGGTACGTAATTTTCATATCTTATCTGTGTCTATCTTCACTATTGGGTGATTACCGAGCCCCCAAAGGGGCCCTAGACACAAAGACTAAGCCCCTTAGCTCCCAGTGGATGAGACACTGGGAGGAGAAACTCACAGGCCCGAGACTGAGATGGGGACCCCTTCCCCGGGAGGAGGCAGGAGGTTGCCCCAACAAACGCCACCTCACCCTATGGGAGAAAAGATGGGTTCTCTGGTACACGGAGGAAATCACCCTACGCCAAGGCAAGGGTGACAACCGGGAAAGGTGCAGCCATGCCGTCTGCCTAGTGCAGATCACTGTCTCTACAACCTTGGAAGCTAACCTGCTAAGGCCAGAAGATGCCCCCGCTATGCCTGCCTGCAGACC
Organism: Neoceratodus forsteri; assembly: GCA_016271365.2. Classification (NCBI taxonomy): domain Eukaryota; kingdom Metazoa; phylum Chordata; order Ceratodontiformes; family Ceratodontidae; genus Neoceratodus; species Neoceratodus forsteri. Next base: position 693,764,207 of record CM028129.1, read on the forward strand.
ACGCGGCAGACAGTGCAATGGCTTCTGTCCAGCTACCTCCGAATCAGGCAAAGAGGCAAGGAGTTGACCTAGCCTGGACCACAGAAACCTATCATAGGTAGCATAGTGGCCCTGATGTGCAGAAATTGAAAGAAGCAACCGTGCAGAGCAGAAGGTCCTCCTCCCCCAGAAGTCAAAATCCATGGAATCTTAATCTGGGGGCCGGTCACGGTGGAGGGCGCAAAGCCCACTGGGAGTGTCCTGCTGCGTCAGTCCTGACTGACGATGAGGCATATGACCTGGCGACTCCGGGGGGACACAATACCTCTGGCTCAGATCCCTAGGAGCTGGGACTCCAGAAAAGAGATTTGCCAGAATCTCAACGACACCTCCTGAAAAGGAGCAGGCCAGGCAGGCACCACAAGGGTGTTCGCACTGAAATCAGCTAGGAAGGCGTACGTCGAATGCTCCGCATTGTGCTGAGTGGGTGGGGTGACAGGCAGGTCCTCCATCATCCTCACGAGGAAACGCTGATACTCTGCGAGATCAGCAGCAGGGCAGATGTGGACAGAGGGCTCCTCTCCTCCCAAAGAGGAGGATAAGGAAGTGGAGGACCTCGGAGATCCCGAGATTGGCTGCTCATGGGGAGGGTGGAACACCTGCCTGTCCGTGGCCCTGACGTAAGCAGGGAAGTGAACAGCCGCACCTCTGAACTGCTCCCAGGATAGAGATCCCCTAGGACCAAGAATGCCTGGGAAAGCAGGAGATAGTGACAGAGGAGTGGAGGCAAGGCCAACAACAGAAGGCGACCGTCCTCTGTCTGGGCAAGAGAGCGCATCAGGAGCCTCAAGAGAAGAGGGGGCTCTGGAAAACCCAACAGCCGACAGCTGATCAACCATGCTGGAACTGCCTAGGCTGTGTCCTAAAGATTCTCCCCTGTGAGGAGACCGGGACCATGGAATTCCAAAAGGACGGTCCCTACCTTCCAAAGACCAGGGCCCTCTCAAGGAGACCAAGAAGGAGGGACAGGGGTCTGCGCTACGACTCCATCCCGAACCCGGGTGGGTCCCGGGAAAGGGTCGCCACATCAAACCCTGACCCCTCAACATCCGAAAGATCCCTCCTCCTTGAAAACACCAGCCTAGGCAGCTGACAGCCCTGGTCAGTCCCGGAGGGAACCACCCAGGGAGTAGCACCTTCCCCTCCAGTGGGTGCTCTGATCGGCCCTAAAGTTGGGCAATCCAGGCACATCACCTGAGGAGGTACCCAACTGAGGGGGCAGAAAACCCTCTGAGCCCAGGCTGCAGGGCGATAGTGGCCTGCGCCACTGCCTGCTGGTCAGCACCCCTGACCCTAGATGAGGAGAGCAACTGCCCGCTCCTCAGAGGGAGGCTAGCTCCAGATCAGCCGAGGAAACTAAAAGGGTGTCCACATGGGCCGCCAACTCCAATGAGTCAGACAGCCGGTCAACCAGACTCTGAGTCCGTCTCTGAAGAGGAAGAGACCGAGGTCCGGTGCCGGTCTGTTTGCGGACGCCCGCTCCCATCCAGACTGAAGGAGGCACCAGTCCGGGTGTCTGCACCACAGCCCGAGCCAAACTCTCCAACGGCACTGTGAATAGTGCCCGAAGATGAGACAGCATCAACAGCAGTAGCAGAAACGGAGTTCACGCCTGCCACGGCGCCATCCTGACCCATGGCGCTGTTAGTGGCACTGAAATCAGGCATGGCGCCAACAGCAGCACCGATAACTCCCTCTGCACCGGACAACACCTCCCATGGTGCCCTGTTCTTGCTTGGCGCTGAAAGCGGCACCAGAGCTAGACACGGCCAAGGCAAGAACTGATCGAAGACAGCACTGCAGAACTTCCCACGGCACCGTCAGCACCATCGGTGCCACAAACGGCATCGACAGTGCAGACGGCGCCAAGCGGCGAACCGGCACCGACCATGGCGCCCATCAGAGCCCATGGCGTCAGCGGCCCAAGACAGCACCAAAAGATGGCGCCAAGGACAGTGCTGACCCAGGCTTCCCAGCATGAAGAAACGCGACACCAGGAGCCTTGAACCGGCGACGAAATCCAGAGCGGTGTCTCCTGCCCGCCTCCAGGGGGAGCGGGCTGGGCCTCCTGAACTGCGAGAGGGGCTTCTGCCATGGCGAGACTACTAGAAGCAGAAGCCACCTCCTCCACGGTCTGTACAGAACCGGGAGGGGACCCGGAGGAAAGGCCGAGAGACTGCGGCTTTGCAGAGTGCACGCCCGTCCCCCGAAAATTGGTGGAGCTCGTCCAACTTTCCATGCACGCTGTTCCAGGACACGACGATCCATAGAGAAACAGGTGTCGAATTAATCCATGTTGTGAAGCAGGCCAAGGCACGCAAGACAACAATCATGCTGGTCGGTAACGGAGTATTTGTGGCCACATGGGCACCGACGCATAGGAGGTCGCCCCGCTTTCAGCGACTTTTTGCTATCCGACCTAGACATGATAGATGGAAAAACAACACAAAAAATAGACTCGACATCACTGAAAATAATAAAGGAACAGTCTTACCACACAGCGGTGTCGAGTATAGGGCAAAACGGAACAGGCAGACAGAACTCGGTGTCGAAGGACACGAAGACTAGGACTGACGTACAGTAGTTGCTTGGAGCTACTCACGAAGTACGACCTTTATGGCTGGAGACGAAGAACTGGCGGGAGGCGGGGTCAACGACACCTAACGGCCAACCCAAGAGCGCCATGCAGTGCGTTGGCCTCAAGGGAGGTGCTGCCAGTGCGTCAAGTCCGGTCACATACCCAAATGTGATACATCGTGAAGACTGACACAGATAAGATCAGAGAGCGGTGATAAATGATAGTCAGAAGAGATGCAAGTCAAAAGTGGGGTACCTTAGGGATCAGTCCTGGGGCCAGTCCTCTTCAATATCTTCATAAGTGACATTCGGATGGATTGAGGTAAGATTTGTCTGTTTGCAGATGACACCAAGAACTGCAACATAGCAGACGATTCAGATGGGGTGGGAAGAATAAGAAGAGATCTGGATAAACTGGCAAAATAGTTGGAAGAATGGCAACTGGGGTTTAACACAAAGAAGTACAAGATCATGCACATAGGGAAGAGAACCCCTGAACCCACCTATAGGTTGGGAGGAGAGTTGCTGGCAGTCACAAGGGAATAGAGAGACTTCGGCATCATCATCACAGATAACCTGAAATCATCCAAGCCGACCACTAAAGCAGTAGGTAAGGCTAAGGGGATGTTGGGGTGTATTAGAAGGGTATCACAAGTCGTAAGAGGGAGGTAATAATTCCTCTTTATAAGACACTGGTCAGGCCCCATCTGGAGTACTGCATGCAGTACTGGAGGCCACACCTTCACAATGACATTAACAAAATTGAGGCAGTCCAGAGAAGGGCAACCAAAATGTGCAGGGACTGCATCAGAAAACAATATGAGGACAGATTAACAGAGCTCAATATGTATACCCTAGAGCAAAGGAGGGAGAGAGGTGATATGATTGAAACATTCAAACACCTTAAAGGCATTAACATGGTCAAAGAGTATAACATGTTTAGATATAAGAAAAATAGCAGGACAAGAGGACACAGCATGAGATTAGAGGGAGGCCGATTAAGGGGTAATGTGAGGAAGTTCTTTTTCACAGAAAGGGTGGTGGATGCATGGAACGGCTACCTCAGGAAGTGGTGGATATGAATACAGTGTGGGCTTCAAACAGGCATGGGATACGCGTAAGGGACCAGTACATACGAGTATGAATAGATACGCCACTGACAGAGTAAAGGCCTATGGCACATTCATAAGGCAGAAAAAGAAATGGGCAGACTAGACTAGATGGGCCTTGCGGTTATTATCTGCCATCAAAATTCTATGTTTCTGTTCTGGGCTGATTGCATATGTCTAATCTTACAGGAGATTCCTGGGTTCGAAGACAAAATTTCTTACCACAGTAATGTTTCTTCCAGGGGATTCCATATTATGCTTAACTAATGCAGTTACCCAGTAGGTTCAACTGCCCTGGAGACTGGAACTTAGGTAATAAGCAACATTGCAGTAGAATTTAGAATGCAGTTCAAATCTCTGCCTCTGGGTGATGCTGCTAACATTTCGAGCCATGTGGGCAATAGACCCTATCCACCATCCCAAGCTATCCTAGCTAAAAGGTACAAACAGAATCAAAGAAGAAAGGAAAAACAGGTGACCCAACTGGGCAACTATGGCAGACAAAAAAATGGAAATTATGTACCTACCGTAATTCTTAATCTTCTTGGACGAAGTCTCCACCACTCATTCACACAGATGGTGATCTATGCCGGAGGCGCTAGGACTCAGCGAGAGCAAACTTTTTGCAAGAGGGCCAGCGCGAGAGATGGAGCCACGAGAAGCGGCGCCACGAGCCTCGGCTCGTGCAGCAATGACTATCTCAGCATCGACCCTCCAACACTTCAGTACTTTTTTTCTGAGGAGGTGAAGTGTAACTAACCTAGAAGGATAGCCTAACAAAACCTGGACATAAGATAGTCCGGACGACCCGTATAAGAAGGATCAACAAAGAAGTCTTCAGAGCCTGAAGATAGGGAGTGAAGACCAACAACAGAGGTGAGCTCGGGGGATGGTTGGTGGGCGTGTGAATGAGTGGTGAACACTGCGTCCAAGATCATCAAGAATTACGGTAGCTACGTAATTTCCATATCTTCTTGGACATAAAGTCTCTACCACTCATTCACACTGATGGGAGAGTACCGAGCTAATAATCCCCCCGAGAGGGCGACAGGAGAAACCAACAGCTCACAAATTTAGGACAGACGTCTGTTAAGGATAGTCCTGCCAAACGAAAGATGTCATCTGGCATGGACATCCAGGGCATAGTGCTTGAAAAAAGTATGCACTGAGCTCCAGGTAGCCGCATTGCAAATGTCTGCAATGGGCACATTGCAGATTTCCACCAGGGATGCTGCAACTGCTCTGGTAGAGTGAGCGTACACTCTGCCCTCCAGCTTAACTTCCGCCATTGAATAACAGTGGCAAAAGCATACCACCAGCCATGCCAAAATGCATCTGATAGCAACAGGTTGACCCAACCAAGTCTCGCTGAAGGAAACAGTTGTTGAGCTTTGCAAATTTCTTTTGTTCTTACAAATAGAAAAGCAGTGCTCTTTTACTAACATACTAAAATGCCAGCAGAATAGGCCTAATGATCTTTCGTGTCTGCTCATTTGGTCAGCACCCACCATGGGAGCTGACCTTGCTGCCCCCCTCGCCTTCTCTGGCTTCTCCCTTCCCAGTCCCGGATATTCTCGATGCACAAGACTTTGCTTCTAGAACCCTTCCCCTGTACCTGTCCCACCCCCTCTTGAACCCCTCCACCATCTCTGCCTCCACCAGCCACCGGGCAGCGCATTCTATGGCTCTACCACCTTCTCAGTGAAGCAGCACCTCCTCCTTTCTCCCCTGAATCTCCCCCTTCCTTTGGAGCACCCTGACTGCTCCTCCCCTATTCACCCTTCATGTACCTGAAGACCTCTATCATGTCCCTCCCCGTCCCTTCTCTCTTCCAATGTGTACATATTTAGCTGTTCGGAGCCTCTCTCCATAGGTCCCGTCCCCTAAGCCTCAGATCATTTTGGTTGCCCTCCTCTGGACCCTCTCCAGGAGTTCAATGCCCTTCTTTAAGTGTGGCCTCCAAAACTGCACGCAGTACTCGAGATGCGGCCTCACCAAGCAGTTATACAGAGGGAGTATCACTTCCCTCCTTCTGGAGGTGATCCCCCAGCATCTTGCTGGCCTTGGCTGCTGCCCTCCTACAAGTCTCAGAGCTGTTCATCTTGACATCCACTACCACCCCTAGGTCCCCCTCAGCCATTGAGACTTGTAGCACCCCCCCGTGTACACTTGGCCGGGGTATCTGGCTCCCAGGTGCAGTACCTTGCATTTCCCCTGCACTGAACCTCAGCTTCCACTTTCTAGACCACTTTTCCAGAGCCTCCAGGTCCCCATGTAGGGCCACCCTCCACTCCTCCCCTTTTGACATTCAAAGAATAAAGGGTACACCATCCTTCATTCTGGAAGTTAGAAAAGTAAGTAGGTAGGACCAAAGGTTGGTTCAGATGGAATTCTGAAACAACCTTAGGGAGAAACTTAGCATGGGTCCTAAGAACTACTTTGTCCTTATGAAATACAGTATACGGAGATTCTGTGACCAAGGCATGTATTTCAGAAACCCTGCAGGCCAAAGTAATGACCACCAGGAAGGCCATTTTCCAAGTGAGAAATTTCAGCTCACAGGTAGCTAGAGGCTCAAAAGGCTTTCGAGTGAGCATGTCTACCACAAGATTTATGTCCTAGGCTGTGACTGGACATCTGATAGGCAGTCTGGTATGCAGAATACCTTTAAGAAACCTCTTAACTATAGCTAACTGAGCCAGTGACAAAGAAAGTACTGGCTCATGATAAGCTGAAATAGCACAAAGGTGAACTTTGACTGTAGAGCATTGTAGACCTGAATTTGAGAGGTCTAAAATGTACTTTAGAACTTTATTTGGTGGGCAGGAAAAAGGATTCAAAGAGGATTTTGCACACCAGAGAGAAAAATGCTTCCATTTGACTGTGTAAGTTTTTCTGGTGGCTAGCTTGCGCGCAGCCAAAAGAATATCTGAAACTCTCAGAGACACTGAACCTGTTCACCTGTCTCTCTTCAGGAGCCAAGCATGAAGGTGAAGCAACCTCAGATTGGGATGGACCACAGGCCCCTGGGTCAGAAGGTTCATCTGAAGGGGAAGTGCCTTCGGAGGGGTTTCCGACATACTGTTGAGTAACAGAAACCATATCTGTAGAGGCCAGAAGGGAGCAATAAGGATCATTTTGTCCCCCAGGGACTCGAATTTGAGAAGTACCCTTTGAATTAGTGGAAGAGGAGGAAAGGTGCATAGAAAGCGTTTTGTCAACTGCAGCCTGAACTCATCCTGACACAAAATTCTAGGCTCTGGATTTCTGGACCAGAAGAGAGGCAGTCTTGTGTTGAGTGGGAATGCAAAAAGGTCCAGGTCTGGAGTTCCCCACTCTGCGAATAGTGAGTGAACTACGATTGAGTCGAGAGACCACTCGTGAGGATCCATCTCTGTTCTGCTGAGACAGTCTGCCAGTTTGTTCTGCACTCCCGGCAGGTAGACCTCCTGAATTAGAGCCTTGTGCTCTGAGCACCATTCCCACTCTCATCGCTTCCCTGCACAAGGGGTAAGAGTGTGCACTGCCCTGCTTGTTGATGTAATACATCACTGCTTTGTTGTCTGTTTGAAGGTGAATGTTCTTGTGACAGAGAATGTCCTTCAAAGCCCGGACTGCATAAAGGACAGCTCTCATTTCTAGGACATTCATGTGAGGCTGGGACTCATCCTGAGTCCATGTACCTTGGGTGGGGAGATTCTGACAGTGAGCTCCCCACACTGTCAGGGATGCATCCATGGTAATGGAAATCTGATGATCCAGGGAAGCAAAGGGATACCCTTCCAGACAGTAGTCCTCTTGTGACCACCAGGTGAGTGACCTCTTCAGAGGTTCTGTTACCTTGATGACAAAGGACTGAGGGTGAGTGGTTGGGGACCACTGAGTACTGAGCTTCCATTGAGAGGTTCTCATGTGAAGGTGTGCTAGGGGTACAGTGAACACTGAGGATGCCATGAGACCCAGCATCCACTGCATCAAGATAGCTTGAACTGAGCTTTCTCTCTGATGTATCGCGCCATCTGTTGGATATCGCTCCTTCTGTCTTCTGAAGAAAAGCTTTCGTACAGGAGGTGTCCATAAGAGTTTCAATAAAAATGAGCTTCTGGGAGGGCTGCAACTGCGATTTCTTGAGATTTAGCAGGACTCCCATGGACGTGAGAAAGTCTGAGGTCATGGCTACAGCGTCGAGAGTTCCTTGCCTGGAGGGACTTGCTAGAAGCCAGTTGTCCAGATATGGGAACACTTGATTCCAATTTTTCTGAGATGCGCTGCGAGAATTGCACACTTTGTAAAAACTTGTGGCGCCAAGGATAGCCCAAAGGGCAGGACTCTGAACTGATAATGTTGGCCCAGAGCTACAAACCATAGGTATCTGTGGTGCTTTGGGTGTATAGGAATATGTTGGTAAGCATCCTGCATGTCCAGGGAAGCTAGCCAATCGTGTTGATGAAGCAAGGGTAACAGGATCCCTAGCGATATCATCTTGAACTTTTCCTTGAGAAGAAACCTGTTTAACTTTCTGAGGTCCAGAATGGGCGCATGCCACCAGTCTTTTTCAGGACCAGGAAGTAATGGGAGTAGAAACCTGTGTTTCGTTGATCCAACGGAACTATTTCTACTGCCCTGTTGTTCAGAAGGCCTTGTATCTCAGAGGCAAGAAGGTCTAACTGTATTGTTGACAGCCTGGGCTGTCGTTTGGGAGGACGATCCGGAGGGGTTTCTGAAAGTTTGAGGGAATATCCCTCGCGGATTATCTGGAGGGCCCATTTATCTGATGTTATGGAAATCCACTGGTTGTAGAACTGAGTCAGACATCCTCACACCACTGAGGAAGAGTTCCCTCGGCCTGTTGAGGTGGGACCTAGGCCAGAAACTCAGAAGGTGGCACTGGGTGCTTTGGGCCCTTGTGCCTTCTGTTGCATTTTCTTTGAGGCTGGGGGCTTGGTTTTGTTAAAACCCCCCGCGCCCATGACTGGAGGCCTGCAACAAAAGAGAGGAGGTTGATGATTGTCTGGGGCTACAAAGGGATCCATCTCCGAAGTCCCTCACCTGGAGAACACTACTTTCAGTATGAAGGGATCCAGGGCCCATTCGTGGTAGCCCTGAGATATTCTGCTCAGGGCATCTGCTAGCACACTGTCCTTCCTTGGTAGATGGACTGCTACAAGGGATGCTTGCAAGGCATAAGCCAGAGTCCATATTTTCATGGCTTCTGTGCTCAAGGCCATAGACCGAGTGCTGCCCTGCTTGTTGATGTACCACATGGTGGTGGTGTTGTCTGCCCTGACTTGAACCACTTTGTTCCTCACTGAGTCCGAGAAAGCTTGGAGAGCCAGGAATACTGCCCTGAGTTCCAGAAGAATGATATGACGTAGACACTCCTGAGGAGACCAGACACCTTGTGCTGTAAGGGCTCTCAGGTGGGCTCCCCAGCCCAGGAGAGAGGCATCTGTGGTTAGTACCACTGAATGAGTCTGACTGATGAATGGGACTCCTTGTCTGAGATTGTCCTGATCCAGCCACCACTGGAGAGCTTGGACCAGAGTCTGAGTCACTGGAATCAATTTGGTTAGAGGATCTTTTTCTGAGACAAAAGGACCTCAGGTGGAACTGGATGTCCCTCATTTGAAATCTGGCTCCCTGTACCACCGCAATGGAAGCTGCCATGTGGCCCAGGAGCTGAAGAAAAGCGCCTTGCTGGTCGAGACACCAGAAGGCGGAAAGAGAAAGCAAGCTCTGTAAGGGCCTTCACCCTTGTCAGCGGAGAAAACCTTTGCACAGTATCCAACTCTACCTCTATGAAGGTGAGGAGTTGTACTGTTTCAAGAACTGACTTTGACAGACTGAGAAGCAAACCTAAAGAAGTGAGCAACTATTGTGTAACTTGTAGGCCTGACTTGACTTGGTCTGGAGACTGCCCCACGATGAGCCAGTCATCCAGATATGGGAATATGGAGATCCCCTGTCTCCTGAGAAAGGCGACTACTACTGCTAGGCACACTGTGAACACCCTCGGAGCTGATATTAGGCCAAAGGGCACTGCTCTGAATTGATAATTGCCTGAAAGCAATTCAAAACTGAGGTACTTCATGTGGAAGCACCTGACTGGGATGTGAAAGTAGGCATCCTTGAAGTCCAGGGAAGCTAGCCAATACCCTGGCCTTAGGGAGGGAAGAATTACTCCCAGAGTCACCATTTTGAATTTTGGTTTTAAGATGTACTTGTTTAGATATCTTATGTCTCGGATGGGCCGCCATTCCCCTGTCTTTAGTAGGGTAAGGAAATATCTGGAATACAGACCCTTGCCCCTGTGCTGAGGAGGAACTCTCTACAGCCCTAAGGGTTAGCAGAGAGAACCTCTGCTTCTAAAGCAGTGGTCTCGGAAGGGTTTGCAGGTGGATAAGACTTGGCCCTCAATTTTGGGAACTTTGCAAAATTGAGGACCAATCCTTGGCTTGCTACCTCCAGGACCCACCTGTCTGAGGTAACAGACTTCCAGACACGGGCTGACACATCAGGGTGTCTGCTTGGCAGGAGCCTTGGATTGAGAGGAGGATGCAGTCCTGCTCATCCCCATTCTACCTCTCCCTCTGAAGAATCCCCTCTGTGGAAATGGAGAGGAGGCCTGTGCTTAGTAGAAAGGCCTGTGAAATGGCCTGCCCCTAGACTGCCGCCTCTAAGGCGTTGCATGCCTTTCCTTGGCCTGTGCACTCCTGTAAGTGGTCCGATACTCATCCATTTTCTTCATGTAATTCTCTGTCTGCTCCTCAAACAGAGAATTACCCACCACAGGGAAATCCATGGCCTTAGCCTGGGTGTCCTATGAGAGGCTAGTACATCTGAGCCAAGCAAACCTCCTAAGAGACAAAGATGTAGCCATGACTCGTGATGCCACATCATTCGAGTCCACAGCAGCATGAAATTGGATTTTGGATGCCTCAATCCCATCAGCAGCCACGTCCTCCAGCTCCTTGACAAGCTGGGAGGAGGCCTGTTTAGCCAGCTCCAAAATAATATCCCATCAAGACTTCTGGTATCTGGCTATGTAGGCCATATAATTCGCCTGCCTAAATCCCAAGGAGGATGCCAAGTACTGTTTTTTGGCCATAGCATCCACCTTCCTAGAGTCTTTATCTGGGGGGTGTGAAGCCAAGGCTATATTAGCCTTGTCACAGGCTGCAGCCTGCACTACCCCAACATGGCTGCATTGGTGTAACAAGAACTCTGTACCTGAGCCTGAAAGCATATACCTCCTGTCCATTCTTTTATCCACAGGAGGTAAAGAATTTGGGCTTTGAAGAATTTTCTGTGTCTGTTTCCCAAAGGATTTATGGAGGGGAATAGACAATCTCTTAGACTATGGGATGTTCATCATTTCTACAAAATCAGGCTCCCCTTGTTCCTCAACAGCTTCAACCAAGGGAAGCTGGAGGGTATCAGACACTTTCTTGTAGAACAAATAGTGGGATGGGGACTCAGAAAGCCTGGGAGGGGAAACATTAGAAGGCCTGTCCGGGGAGATGGGCTCATCCAGACTTCATTACCATTATCCTCATCATCATCGTCTTGTTCTTCCTCCCCCTCCCACTCCGGTTCATAAAATTCATCCGGAACATATTCCAGAACTGGGGGAACTGACCAAACCGAGCACCTAATGAGAGGTGCCAGATTGGATGTAATCGGACTGAGTGATTCCACAATGCTTATCGCCCTGGCTACTTCTTCGGTGGTTGGATGATGCAGTTCTGTATCCGAACTGGCCAATTTCTTCTTGCGCTTTGATGGAACCGACCCCTCAGGCTTGGATCTCCTCTTGCCTGAGGGAGTATCGCCTAGGTCAGTGGGCACTCCCTCAGGTTCGGTAGGAACCGAACCTGGCTGGCCATTCTTTGGGAAATAGCAAATTTGGCAGTCTGAATTGGAGTGGTCAAACCCTAGCCAATAAACACAAATGGTGTGAGGGGCTGCCCTAGCAAAGGCATCCCCATACTCACCGTAGTGTTGAAACCAAGTGGGTCTGGTTTTTTTTTTCTTGGGTTTCTTAGACATGGTCAGGCTACAACTTACCCTTTACAGCTCTATAGCCAGGAAAGACCCCCCTGTCGGTTACCAACCATGTTACGGGTCGTGGAAAAAAATAAACGTGTAAATCGCATTTTTTTGAAACCGATAGGAACCAATACCTCACACTAACAGAAAGAATAAGAAAAAATCCCTAAAGCGATCGGTCCCTAACTGGACCAATCCCAAGGTTTACAATTTCACACAAAATACAGCAATATTCCCTACAGTCCACTACCAACAACACTTACTGTACCGCAGACAGGGATCTGAAGTTGAAATAAACTACAAAATCAGTGATTAAACCGACAGATTCTAAACCGAACTGACTGTAGTGAAGGAGCAATCTCCAGAGCAACTGTTCAGTTAGGTGGAGTAAATAATCTGACGGCTACACTTTGAAGTGCTGCATACAGAGGTTTGAAACCAAGCTCGAGCTCAACGTTCTATGCTTCCAGCATAGAGTTAACTATTTCCTCTCCGGAGCAGTTCAAGTGCTGGGGCTAACTGCATATGTCAGAAGAAAAAATTACTCACCTTAGTAATTATGTTTCTTCTAATGGAGTCTTGCTGTATTCTGACAATTGCAGTGATTCCCAACCTTTGAACTGCCCCAGAGAACAAAGAGTTAACTTTCTATGCAGTGCATAGAATGCTGAGCTCGGTTGAAGTCTCTGTCTGGAGTGATTCAAACCTAAACCGTCAGATTCTTACGAGCACAACTAAACTAAAAATTCTATGTGGAAATTGTAAAAATTCTTCCTAGCCAACTGGCTGAAAAAGGTTTTGGATTCTCAAGGAAGACTCAAGTCAGGAAACTCAAAAACCAATCTACTATAAATAACAATAATAAATCAGCACCCAAACAAAAAGGAAGAGGGTGCAAACAAAAAATACCCTTGGGGTGCAGCACTGCACATGCCCACCCACTTCCCAAAAACAGGTTCTGAGAGGGGAGGCAGGAAGGGAGGTCAGAATAAAGCAAGACTCCATTAGAAGAAACATAATTACTAAGGTGAGTAATTTTTCTTCAAACAACATGAAGTCTTACTGTATTCTGACAATTATGAACTATACAACAGTACCTCCATGAAGGAGGGACAGAACCTACTTTGGAATAAGCTCTGAAGTACTGCTGTATGAAACCGAGCATCACTCCTATCCTGGATATCAAGAGAGTAATGCTTGGTAAAGGTATAGACTGTTTTCCAGGTGGCTGCCTGACAAATTTCTGTGTAACCCCTGCAAATGGGGGTTTATAAAATACTTCCAGGAGCTTGCTTGAATGCTCCAAGCCTGAATGGTGTTTGGCATTTAAGCCATTTATCAGTGAGTGTTTTAGAACCTCTGGTACTGTCTCTTTAAGAGCTGTCTGCTTGCAGACATAATTAGTTTGTATGGGGGACTGTGTGCTTCTCTGAGTACCACTGAGCTGCTGCCAATTCACTTAATTTTGCAGTCACTAGGAGTGCAAAGGGAACTATCTGAAAGATGTAACTGTTTACCAGAAATTATTTAGAGTAATAATGAAATTACAGTTTGTCTAACCTGCTTTCTTTGCAGTCAGAACTGTGTCTGCTAGTTCCCATTCTAGTTTTGAACTGCTGAACTGGACCAATCAGTGTGGGTAAGCTAGCTCTAAAATGGTGCCTTGGAGCAATCAGAACTTGGACTCATAATCTGAGCCAGCCACAAGAGGATTGTATGGGCAGTGACTCTGGGAGATGTAGTTTAGACTTCAGTGCCTTTTGGACCAACAGCAGCAGTCTATTGTGAGTGACAGCCAATCCAGTCAAGAACTGGGAGGAACTCAAAGAAGTGCCGGTTTTGTCGGTTGGAGTTTCAGTTGAGCTTTGGCAGTGAAGAAGGAAGGAGCCCTGTGCTTTTTCAGTGTGCAGTTTTAGTCAAAAACGTGTGTAAGGCCCAGAGTTCCGGTCTGCAGCTTGTGTAACAGCTTGTTAGGACTGAATCCGTCCTGTGAAAAGAATCAAAGGATCTCTGAAGAGTAGAAACCAGGCTCACCCTGTAGAAGACTGGAGGAATTGCTGAAATTACACTTGGTCTGTCAGGAACTGAATCTGCTGTGTGTTCTCCCGGGTATTGTGCAGTAATTGCGATCGGGATACAGATGCAGCCTGCCTGGTATAGTGCTTTCTTTTATATGGATGTGTGAAGAGGTTTGTGTACCTCAAGTGAGCCCTGCTGACATTGAAGGACCCTATCTTATTTGGAGGTCGTGAGTACTAATTCAGGGTCGCTCCCTGTTGAATTGCCACATTAAATCCAAATGAAATTACTGTACTGCTGACTGTTTAATTCTCCTTTTCTCTGTGTGAAAGGGCCCTACCAGCTGCCACGGTTTGGACTAGCCACTAGGGCTTGGGTACCCAGGGACAGTAACTGATAGGGATAGGCCTGTGCACAGAGCCATAGGTAGATTATTAGAGTGATAAGCTAATTAACCTGATTTCCCTGTCCTTGTTATATCCCCTAAATAAATCAGAGCTGCTTGTTTCAGTAAAGTTATACTGCCTGAGGTATTTGTCTATGTTAAAGTACTGTACTGTGATTGTTGCACTGTATCTCATTTCACAGGAGGTCCCAGTGCGGAACCAGACCTGGGGTAAGTGTATACTGTGAAGGTAATTCTGATATATTGTGTGGGCCACTAGTGGGAAGAAAGGGGTTGCAGTGTCCAGAGGGCTGTGACCAAGTTAGTTTAACTATTGCAAACCCTGACCTCTGGGTGGAGGCACCCGCCATTGGATCCAGGCCCCTCAACCTGTTGGTGGCAAATCAGGCAGGGGTAGTAGCCCCTGGGATAGCGCCATCTAGGGGTTACATCTAAAAGAGGGATATCCCTGGCAGCAGCCAGGGAAGCAGCTGTACCTCTTGTGGAATGAGCCCTCAGGCCTGAGGGTGGAGTTTTTCCCAGTTTTTCATAGCAGAATTGAATACGAGACACAATCCACCTGGCAATAGATATTTTGGTGGCAGGTTTGTCCTTTCCCACTTCTCCATAAGTGAGGAACAACTGGAGGGAGTCAGACCTGTGACCCTTGGTACGCTCTATGTAGTAACTAAGGTCTCTTTTGACATCTAAACTGTGTAGCCTCCTCTCTCCTGAGGAAGAATGACCAGTGAAGAAAACAGGGAGAGACATAGACTGGTTTAAATGGAAGTCTGAAACCACTTTGGGCAAGAACCTTCTATTGGTTCTAAGGACCACTTTATCTCTGTGAAATGAGATAAAATCAGGTTCCACTGACAGGGCTTGCAATTCACTGATACGCCTGGCAGAGGTAATGGCTACCAGGAACACATTTTTCCAAGTCAAGTACTTAAGCTCTGAAGACATAGGCTCAAACGGGGTTGCATAAATTGAGGAATGCAAACATTCAAATCCCAGGCAGGAGCAGGGTCTCTAAAAGGAGGATTGGTGTGAAGCAATCCTTTAAAAAATTTACAGAACACAGGATGGGAAGAGAGTAAGGAAGACTTCCCCACAGGGAAAAACGCAGAAACAGCTGACAAGTGCACTCTGAGAGTACCTGGTCTGAGGCCTAGGCCATTAAGATGGAACATATAATCCAGAACCGCAGGCAATCCAGCAGTGTCTGGAGAAATATACTTCTTAGAACACCAAATGCTGAATCTCTTTCATTTGGAGTTGTAAGTCTTTCTGGTACAGAGCTTTTGAGAAGCCCTGAGGATATCCAGAACCCCTTGGGAAAGATGCAGATCTGCAAACTCGAACTCTTCAAGAGCCATGCTTTGAGATTGAGAGACTGAAGATTGGGGTACCAAATCCTTCCCTGAGAGGAGGTTAACAGGTTGTAATACCTGGGAAGAGACAGTGGAAGAGGGACTGGTAGGGACAGTAACAGGGGTACCAGGGCTGTCTGGCCCAATCTGGAACAATCAGAATCACCTTGCAAGGCTGAGACCTTCTTTTTACCAAAACTCTGAACAGGAGTGGGAAGGGGGGAACGGCATACAGAACCTTCCCTTCCCAATTCAGGATCAGGGCGTCCAGAGAGACTGAGCCCAAGACTGGAGGTCTGCAACAAAAGAGAGGGAGTTGGTGATTGTCTGGGGCTGCAAAGAGATCTATCTCTGGAGTGCCCCACCTTGAAAAAAACACTTTCAACACCTGAGAGTCCAGGGACCATTCGTGATGGCCCTGAGAATCCTGCTCAGTGCATCTGCTAGCACATTGTCCTTGCCTGGAAGGGAACTGCTACAAGAGAGGTTTACAGGGAATAAGCCAGGGACCACAACTTCATGGCTTCTATGCACAACTGCCGTGGAACAAGTGCCTCCTGCTTGTTGATGTACCACATGGTGGTGGTCTTGTCTGTTCTGCCTTGAACCACCTTGTTCTGTACTGACTGAGAGAAAGCTTTTAGAGCCAGAAAACTGCCCTGAGCTCTAGTAGACTGATGTGGAGAAGGGATTCTTGGGGACCACAGCCCTGGGCAGTGAAGGACCCCAGATGGGCTCCTCAGACCAGGAGAGATGCATCCGTGGTAAGGACCACTGAACAAGGCTGAGTAACAAAGGAACACATTATCTTAAATGGTCCTGATCCTGCCACCATTGGAGGGCTTGGATCAAGGTCAGAGTCACTGGGATCAGTTTGATAAAGGAATCCTTGCTCTGAGACCAGAAAGCTCTCAGGTGGAACTGAATATCCCTCATCTGGAATCTTGCCCCTGGGACCACTGCTGTTGAAGCTGCCATGTGACCCAAGAGCTGGAGGAAATGCCTTGCTGGTCGAGATACCCGAAGGCTGAAAGAAGAAGCTAGTTCCATAAGAACTGTTGCCCTTTCTAGAGGAAGAAAGGCTCTTGCTCGGAGTGTGTCCAGTTCTGCCCCTATAAAGGTAAGAAGCTGGACTGGTTTGAGAACTGACTTGGGAAGGTTGAGAAGTAATCCTAGAGAAGTGAGCACTAGCTGGGTCACTTCCAGGTGAGACCTGACTTGGTCTGGAGACTGACCCACTATTAGCCAATCGTCCAGATATGGAGAAATGGAAATCTTTTCACCTTCTTAGAAAGGCAACTACTACTGCCAGGCACTTTGTGAAAACCCTTGGGGCTGAAGTTAGGCCAAAGGGCATTGCTCTGAACTGATAATGGCCTGAGGGCAACTCGAACCTGAGGTAGTTTCTGTGGTAGCACCTGATGGGAATGTGAAAGTAGGCATCTTTGAGGTCCAGGGAGGCTAGCCAGTCCCCTGGTCTAAGAGAGGGAAGGATTATTCCCAGAGTTACCATCTTGAACTTTGGTTTTAAGAGATGTTTGTTTAGATATCTTAGGTCTAGGATGGGTCGCCACTCCCTGTCTGTCTGGGGGTCAGGAAGTGCCTGGAGTACAGTCCTTTGCCCCAGTGTAGGGTAGGTACTCTCTATGGCTCTTAAAGCTAGAGAGAAGAAACCTCTTCCTCTAGGGCAAGGGTTTCTGAGAGATTTGCAGGTGGAAAAGATCTGGCCTCATCTTTGGAAATTTTTTGAAGCTGAGAACCTGTCCCTGGCTTACTACTTCCAGGACCCACTTGTCTGATGTAATAGACATCCAGTCCTGGACAAAGTAAGCCAGCCTGCCCCCTACTGGAATAGGAGAGTCGACCGGCAGGCCCATCAG
The DNA here is from genome assembly GCA_016271365.2 of Neoceratodus forsteri. Lineage (NCBI taxonomy): Eukaryota > Metazoa > Chordata > Ceratodontiformes > Ceratodontidae > Neoceratodus > Neoceratodus forsteri. Next base: position 693,781,638 of record CM028129.1, read on the forward strand.
GGTGTCTGCTTGGCAGGGGCTTTAGGCTGAGGAGTGGATGCAGTCCTGCTCATCCCCCTTCTGCCTCTCCCTCTGAAGAACCCCCTCTGAGAAAAGGAAGAGGAGGCCTCTGCTTGGTGAAAAGGCCTGCCCCTGCCCCTAGACTGCTGCCTTTGAGGAGTTGCCTACCTTTCCTTGGCCTGAGCACTCCTGTAATTGGTCCTGTACTCATACATTTTCTTCATGTAATTCTCTGTCTGCTCCCCAAACAGAGAATTACCCACTACAGGAAAATCCATGGCCTTGGCCCTGGGTTTCCTGTAAGAGGCTAGTACATCTGAGCCAAGCCATCCTCCGAAGAGCCACAGATGTAGCCATGACTCTTGATGACATATCATTAGAATCCACAGCAGCTTGAAACTGAACCTTAGATGCCTCAATCCCATCTGCAGCCACCGCCTCCAGCTCCTTGGCTAGCTGGGGGGGGGATGCCTGTTTAGCCAGTGCCAGTACAGTGTCCCACCTGGACTTCTGGTACCTGGCTGTATAGGCCATGTAATTCACCTGCCTGAATCCCAAAGAAGATGCCATGTATGCTTCTTTGCCATGGCATCAATCTTCCTGGAGTCCTTGTCAGGGGGGTGTGAAGCCAAGGGAATATTTGCCTTGTCACAGGCAGCAGCCTGCACTACCCCAACATGGCTGCATTGCTGATATAAGAACTCCATGTCTGAGCCTGAAAGTATATACCTCCTGTCCATTCTGCTATCCACAGGAGGTATAGTGTTAGGAGACTTTAGGATTTTTTGTGTCTGTTTCCCAAAAAGATTTGTGGAGGGGAATAGACAGTCTCCTGGACTCTGGGATGTCCATCATCTATACATAATCAGGCTCCTCTTGATCTTCCACAGCCTCCTCCATTGGAAGCTGGAGGGTTTCAGCCACCTTTCTGTAAAACAAAGTGAGAAGGGGACTCAGAAAGCCTAGGAGGGGAAACACCTGAAGGTCTGTCTGGGGAGATGTCCGGTTCCACAGGCACATCCAGACCCTCACTTACATCATCATCCTCAAATGCCCCTTCCTCCCTTTCCGGTTCATAAAAATCTTCAAGGGTATAATCTTGAACCGGGGGAACCAACCGAACCGAACCCCTGCCAGAAGTAGCCAGATCGGGCGGAACTGGACAGAGCGATTCCACAATCTGAATCGCTCTGGCTATCTCTTCGGTCGTGGAACATGAACCTCTGGATCGAACCAGACGATTTGTCTTTCCGTTCTTTTTGTCTGAACCAATCCCTTGGAATCGGCTCTCCTTTTGCCCGAAGAAGTAATGCCCTGGTCAGAGGGCACTCCTTCTGGTTCAGTCAGAACCGAACCGGGCTGGCCATCCGGGTCAGCGGACTTCTCGGCCTCCTTTTCCCCTCAGTCTACCTAGTCTTTTCTCAAGGGTAGATTTGGGAAAGTTTTTACATATTTGGCTGTCTGAATCGAAGTGGTCAAACCCCAGACAATAAACACTGGTGGTGTGGGGATCGGCCTTAGCAAAGACCTCCCCACACTCACTGCAGTGTTGAAACCCAGTGGGCCTGTTTTTTTTCTTGGGTTTCTCAGACATGGCCAACCTAACCAAACTTACCCTTTTTTCGGTAACCGCCAGACAAGACTCCCTTATCGGTTCCTAACCGTGTCACGGGTGTTGGAAAAAAAACATTTCAAAACACGCTTTTTTTTAGAACCGATAAGAACCGGTAACCACACACTAAGTAAAACACACAACTTTCATTACCAAATGGCCAGTTCAGCCGAACCGAGCCACACTTTTACAAGTTCCACACAGAAAAAACAGAACAATTCCTATCTAGTATTCACAGCACCACAGACAGAGACTGAACCGACTATGCAGATACTTTTCGGTTTATAAACAGATGAAACTGAAACTTTAACCAACTTTCGAACCGAGCTGAAGGAGAACTCTCCGGAGTGACTGTTCAGTGAGGCGGAGTAAAGAATCTGACGGTTTGCGTTTGAAACGCTCCACACAGAGACTTCAACCGAGCTCGAGCTCAGCATTCTATGCCCTGAATAGAAAGTTAACTTTTTGTTCTCGGGCAGTTCAAAGGTTGGGAATCACTGCAATGTCAGAATACAACAAGACTTCATGTTGTATGAAGTTGAATGTTTTCTGCCCTCTCCTGAGGGAGGAGAGCCCTTCCCAGTATAGTTCTGCACCTCACGAACTGCAGAACCTGCACAGGGTCAGGACTGACTTTTTGATGCTGAGAAGGAATCCCAGGAATGCAACAGATCCTGGTTTACCTGAAGGTGTTCTGTCATCTGCTGGTGAGATTTTCCCACAATTAGCCAATCATCCAGATAGGGAAAACTGTGACACCTAGCCTTCTTAGGTGTGCCACCACTACTGCCATGCACTTGGTAAAAACCCTTGGTGCAGAGGAGAGGCCGAAGGGAAATGCTGAGAACTGATAGTGGCCTGAGAGGAGTCTGAATCTCATATTTTCTGTGCGACTCCCCTATGGAAATATGCGTCCCTTAGGTCTAAGGAGGCTAGCCAGTCCCCTTTTTGCAATGTTGGCAGAATCATGGTCAATGTGACCATCTTGAACCTTGGTTTTACCAGGTACTTGTTTAGCAGTCTGAGGTCTAGTATAGGCCACCAGTCCCCACTCATTTTTGTTGTTAGAAAGTATCTTGAACAGAACATTTGCCATCTTTGGTTGGGGGAACAGGCTCCACTGCTCTTGCTAGCTATAAATCCTGCACATCCTGCTCTAGTAGTTTTCTTTCTGTGAAAGGAGCTGGTGTGAACAGCTTTGATCTTGGAGGGGGAAGGGACCTGAAACAAAGGGATAGACCCTGACTCACTATTTCCAGGACCCACTTGTCTGTGGTTATTTTCATCCATTCCTGAATAATGAGTCAGTCTGCCCCACACAGGAGATGGAGAGGCAGCCTGAGGGAAAAGTCAGGGATTTTGCTTTGCTTGCTGCTGTGGCTGTGCGGATTAGGATCCTCTCCTGGAACCCCTTCTGCCCCTGGCTCTATAGAAGCCACCCTGCTGTGACTGGTACTGCTGTTGGGGAACAGTCTGCACTTGAAAGAAAGGCCTCCTAAAGATGACCTATCCCTGCCTCCCTTAGCATAAGATGAAGTGGAGGAGAGGCTCACTCTCAGTAGAATTGCTCCAGAAAGAGCCTTGTACTTGTCTACTTTCTTCATATATGCCTAAGTCTGGGCACCAAACAGAGAATGGCCCTCGACTGGGAAATACATAGCCTTACTCTGGGTGTCCTGCGTGAGATTAGTGGCTCTCAGCCAAGCAAACCTCCTTAGTGCTATGGTATCTGCCATCCATCTAGCAGCTGTGTCATTTGTGTCAGCTGCCATTTGAAACTGGAACTTGGAAGCCTCAAGCCCAGTCTTGTAGTATCCAACAGCTCTGAAACTGTTAGAGGGGTTAGCCTCAGCATTATCCACACGGACTACCAAAGAGCCTTCTGATCGGAGGGCTGCATAACCCTGATAGCTGGCTTGGCGAACTGCCAGGAATGCCACACCAAAATGTACCCTTTTTTTGCCATGCTGTCTATTCTCGAGTCCTTCTCAGGGGGATGAGAAGACAAGGGAGTTTTAGCCTTTTCATAGGCAACCTGCTGAACAATACCCAGGTGGTCAGGATGAGTAAACAGGAACTCAGCTCCTGACCTCTCAAGCTGGTACTGGTATTTCTTGTCACACTTTTTATCAGTGGTTGTGAAAGTGTTGGTAGACTTGAAAATTTCCAGGGCATCCTTCTTAAAGAACTTGCACACAGGCAGAAGGAGCATCTTGGTGGGTGTCAGCCACATAAGCTCCATATAGTGTGCCTCTTCTTCATCCTAGATCTGGTCTGTTATCTGCAGATCCAGAGTATCTACCATTTTCCCAACAAAAAAAAATGGGATGAAAAGTCCTCTATGGGTCTGGGAGGGAGCCAAAGTCTTGTTCTGGTGAGACCTCTGGTTCAATACCCTCCTCGTCCATATAATCTTCCTCACACTCCACTGTGTCGGCGGGTAAAAGAGGAACCAAAAATGGAAATTACGTACCTACCATAATTCTTGATCTTCCTGGACAAAGTCTCCAAACTCATTCACACTAATGGGGAGTAAGCTGGAGGCGATAGGACCCATCGGGAGCAAACTTTTTTCAGGAGGGCCAGAACCAAGATGGAGCTGCGAGGAAGCAGCACTGCGAGCCCTGGCGAGTGTGGTAATGACTATCTCGGCATCGACCCTCCAACTGCCTCAGTACCTTCCCCCCACCGAGGAGGTGCAGCTTAACTAACCTAGAAGGACTAGCATTAAAATTGGACATTAGATGGTCCAAATGACCCGTGTAAGAAGGGTCAACAATAAAGTCTTCACAGCCCAGACATTGAGGGAGTGAAGACCATAAACAGAAATGAGCTCGACGGATGGTGGGTGGGCGTGTGAATGAGTGGTGGAGACTTCATCCAAGAAGATCAGGCATTACGGTAGGTATGTAATTTCCATATCTTCCTGAACATAAAGTCTCCACCACCCATTCACACTAATGGGAGAGTACAAAGTTGAATAGTCCCACCGAGAAGGGTGCAGGAGATAAAGAGCTCACGTGCTTAGGACAGAAGTCTGTTAAGAATGGTCCTGCCAAATGGCAGATGTCGTCTGGCATGGACATCAAAGGCATAGCGTTAACAAAAGTATGCAAAGACGCTCCAGGTAGTCGCATGGCAAATATCTGCAATGGGCACTTTACGGATTTCCACCAGAGATGCTGTGACTGCTCTGGTAGAGTGAGTGTACACTCTGCCTTTCAGCTTGACCTGTGCCATAGAATAGCAGTGGCGAAGGCATGCCACCAGCCACGCTGAAATGCATCTAACAGCAACAGGTTGACCAAGCCAGGTCTCGCTGAAGGAAACAAACAGTTGTTGAGCCTTGTGAATTTCTTTCGTTCTATCTAGACACAACTGTAATGCTCTCTTAGCATCCAGTGAATGAAGGGTACGCTCCCCTTAATTCTGAAAGTTCTCAAAGTAGGTAGAAAGGACTAAAGGTTGGTTTAGATGGAATTCTGAGACAACCTTAGAAGAAACTTGGAGGCAGTCCTAAGCATACTTAATCCTTGTGAAATACAGTGTATGGAGGGTCTGTGACCAGTGCATGTATTTCATAAACTCTATGGGCAAGTAATAGGCCACCAGGGAGGCCGTTTTCCAAGTAACTTACTTCAACTCGCAAGTAGCTAGAGGCTCTAAAGGTTTACGAGTGAGCATGTCAAGCACAAGGCTAATGTCCCAGGCTGCGACTGGACGTCAAATAGGAGGTCTAGTATGCAGAATACCCCTAAGAAACCTCTTAACTACAGGCAACTGAGCCCGCGACATGGAAAGGACCGGCTCATGATGTGCCAAAATGGCACAAAGATGAACTTTGACTGTGGAGTACTACAGACCTGTATTCGAGAGGTCTAAAAGAGACTCCAAGACTTTATTTGGTGGGCAGGAAAAAGGGTTCCAAGAGGATTTTGCACACCAGATAGAGAAACACTCCCATTTAGCTGTGTAGGTATTTCTAGTGGCCAGCTTACGTGCAGCCAAAAGAATATCTGCGACTCTACAGGAAACATTGAACCTGTTCACCTCTATCTCTTCAGGAGCCAAGCGTGAAGGTTAAGCGACCTCAGGTTGGGATGGACCACGGGACCCTGAATCTGAAGGGGAAGTGTTTTCGGGTTGGGGGGGTGCAGACAGTCTGTTGAGTAGTGGGAGCCATATCTGCCGAGGCCGGAAAGGGCCAATGAGAATCATTCTGCCCCCGAGACTCCAATTTGAGTAGTACCCTCTGAATTAGGGGAAGAGGAAGAAAAGCGCATAGAATGCATTTTGTCCACTGCAATCTGAACGCATCCTGACAAAAACTGCCAGGTCCTGGATTTCTGGAGCAGAAGGGAGGCAGTTTTGCTTTGAGTGGGGATGCAAAAAGGCCCAGATCTGAAGTTCCCCACTCTTTGAAGAGTGACTGAATGACGGTTAAGTCGAGAGACCACTAATGAGGATCTGCCTCTGTTCTGCTGAGATGGTCTGCCAGCTCATTTTGCACCCCAGGCAGGTAAACCACTTCAATCAGAGCTTTGTGCTCCAGGCACCACTCCCACACTCACATTATATCCCTGCATAATGGGTAAGAGTGTGCAATGCCCTGTTTCTTGATGTAGTACATCACTGCCTTGTTGTTCGTTTGAAGGAGAATGTTCTTGTGACAGGGTATGTCCTTCAAGGCTCAGACTGCATAGAGGACAGTTCTCATTTCCAGGATGTTTATGTGAAGTTGAGACTCATCCTGAGTCCATGTACCCTGGGCATGAAGATCCTGGCAGTGGACTCCACACCCATCAGGATGCGTCCGTGGTAATGGAGATCTGATGATCTACAGGAGCAAAGGATAGCCTTCCAAAGATCATCCTCCTGTGACCACAGGTGAACGACCTCTTCAGAGGTTCCATCACCCTGATGAGAAAGGACTGAGGGTGAGTGGTTGGGGACCACTGAGTACTGAGCATCCACCGGGAGGTTCTTGTGCACACGAGCGACGGGTACAGTGAAAAACCAAGGATGCCATGGGGCCCAGTATCTGTTGCATTGAGACGGCTCGAACTGAGCTGTGTTCTCTGATTTATCAGTCCATCTGTAAGATTTCACTCCTTCTGTCCTCTGAAAGAAGAACCTTTCACAGGAGGTGTCCAGAAGAGCTCCTATGAAGAGGAGCTTGGGAGGAGCTGAAAACTGCATTTGTTGATTTTCAGAAAGATTCCCATTGAAGTGAGGAAGTTTGAGGTCGTGGCCATGGCCTGCAGAGTCTCTTGTCTGGAGGGACTTGCTAGGAGCCAGTCGTCCAGATATGGCAATACTTGTATTCCAATTTTCCTGAGGTGAGCTGTGAGAATTACACAACACTTTGTAAAATTCGAGGCACCGAGGATAATAAAGGGCAGGACTCTGAACTGATGGTGTTGACTCAATGCCACAAACCTTAGGTATTTGTGGTGCTTTGGGTGTACGAGAATGTGTTGGTGAGGCATCCTGCATCTCCAGGAGGCTAGCCACTCGTGTCGATGAATCAATGTTAGCAGTGTGCAGTGATATCATCTTGAACTTTTCCTTGTGATGTTACTTGTTTAACTTTCTGAGATCCAGAATGGGGCACATGTCACCCGGTTTTCTTTGGACCAAAACATAGTGGAGTAGAAACCTGTGTTTCGATGATCCAGTAGAACTACTTACTGCCTTGTTGTTCAGAAGGTCCTGTACCTCGAAGCAAGAAGGTCTGACTGTACTCAACAACCTGGGCTGTCGTTTGGGAGGATGATCCGTAGGGGTTTCCTTAAGATTGAGAGAGTACCCTCACGGATTAACCAGAGGACCCATTGTCTGATGTTTTAGATTTCCACTGGTTGTAGAACTGAGTAAGATGTCCTCCCACTGCTTGAGGAGGTGTCCCCCTCGCACAGCTGAGGTGGGACTTGGGCCAGAAACTCAGAAGGTGGCACTGGGTCACTTTGGGCCCTTGTGCCTTCTGCTGCATTTTCTTTTGCAGCTGAGGGTCCTGGTTTTGTTAAAACCTCCTCTGCCTAAAGGACTGATGGTTATGAAACTGTTGTTCTTCTTCGCCCCTTGGGAGGGAGGCGGGTGCAGGTCTGGCTGTCTTAATGTCAGACCTAGTTTTCTGTGTGGCCTCCAGTGCTTGCTCCACCTGAGGTCGAACAGATACATACCGTCAAAGGTAAGGCCATGACCTGCTACTGGGCATCATTTGTGAGCCTGAAGTACACAGCCAAGAGTGGCAGCGGGTGCAGAAGCAAGACGCCAGGAGGCAGTATCAAAAGCGTCCTTTGCAGCTTTAACCTGTTGGTTAGTGGACTCGATACCCTAGTTAGGGTTTGAAGTAGCTGAGTTACCCTCCGTTTCAGGCATAGCTTTGAGCAAATGCCAAAGGACATACTCAAATTGAGAAAACAGCCCTGGTAGCTGGCAATGGGCATACCCAGGATTAAGGCGGCAAAGATTCTCTTACCTAAGGGGTCTATCTTGCGAGATTCTTTGTTTATAGGCCAGGCTGTAGATCCCTGAGGTAGGACAGCCTTCTCATTCTCTGCCAGGACTACAATGGCATCAGCAAAGGCTTGTGAGGCCAAAATGGGGCAATCCTTGGGAGGGGCATACTTCCTATCTATGGACTTGGCCATGGAAGGAATGAGAGCCAGATTCTTCCACACCATCTGTGAAAGGGTCTGAAAGAGGGCTGTAACAGAAAGGTTAAACCCACAGGGATCTCTGAGACATGAAGATATTGGAGTCGCAAAAGCTTCCTAGGATCGATGTCTGTAGTCTGCAGAGAAAGAGAAGAATTCAAATTCTTGAGCAGAGACTTAAAGGAAAGTTCTTCAACTACAGGCTCTGCAGGAGGACTGATCCCTGCTCCCAGGGCAATGTTTTCAACATCATCACCCAGGCGAAGATCTGGATCAGGCAAAATCATCTCCTCACAGTCCAGGAGGGACTATATAGACAAGAAAGGAGTGAAAATCAGGAGGAAGAACAGAAGAAGAAAAAAGCGGATGTCGACAGCGGAGAGAAAGGAACTGAGGCGGTTGAGGTCGACAGAGATAGCCTACACAGGCGAGTTAGTCCAGGAAGATATACATTACGTGCTTACCATAATTATTGATCTTCTTAGACAGTCTCCATCACTCATTCACACTAATGGGATAACGCCAAAGGCACTAGGACCAAGCAGGAGCCAAAATTTTTCAGCAGGTCGGCGCTGAGACAGGACCATGCATGCGCGACACTGAGAGAATAGCTCGTGCCTGTGTAGGCTGTCTCGGCGTAGACACTACAACCGCCTCAGTACCTTTTCGACCGAGGAGGTGCAGTGTAACTAATGAAAATAACTTATCCTGAGTTTCTGGGCCTGAGAGGGCCCAGATGGCCCTACAAGAAGGGTCAAAAACAATGTCTTCACAGCCTGAACCATAGGATCATGAAGACCAGGAAAGAAAACTAGTGAACCCAGGGATGGTGGGGGCACGTGAATGAGTGATGAGAGACTGTGACCAAGAAGATCAATAATATATGGTAAGTACATACTTCCATATCTTCCTGGACTAAGTCTCCATCACTCATTCACACTAATAGGACAGTACCGAGCTAAAACCAACAACCCTGAGTAGGATGGAGGAGATAGATTTCACTCAGAAAGGACGGCCAAGGACTGTCTTGCTAATAAAAAGAGAAAAGAGCATCTAGAATGTAGTGCTTATAAGATAAGTGCTTGAGTTGTAACTCACCACTTTGCAGACGACTGCAATGGACACAAATTGAAACTCTGCCAGGAAGCCGCAACCACTCTAGGAGAGCAGTGAAAACCCGGCCCAACAATTTGGTATAAGACAAAAAGAAAAAATTACTCACCTTAGTATGTTGTTTCTTCTAATGGAGTCTTGCTGTATTCTGACTGTGTGCAGTGATCTCCAACCTTTGAACTGCCCCGGAGAGGAAAGAGTTAACTTTCCATGCCAGGCATGGAACACTGAGCTCGAGCTTGGTTGAGCCTCTGTCTGCTGTTGTTTGAACTCAAACTGCCAGATCTTTACGAGCTATACTCATTGGGCATCCTGTGTGGAAACTGCAAACTCACACTAGCCAACTGGCAACTAAATTTAATAAAAAGGTTTTTTGGTTCCAAAGCAAAGACTCAAGTCAGGAAACCCAAAAAACAAAACACAACACACACCCAAAATTAAAGAGGGTGAGAAAAGGAGGCACCTCTAGGGTGCCAACACTGCTCCTGCCCACCCACATCCCAAACCCAGGTTCTGAGAGGGGAGGCGGGAGGTCAGAATACAGCAAGACTCCATTAGAAGAAACAACATTACTAAGGTGAGTAATTTTTTCTTCAAACAACATGAAGTCTTGCTGTATTCTTACTATGTGCAGACTACCAAGCAGTACCTCCATGGAGGAGGGACAGAACCTACTTTGGGAACAGGCTCTGAAGCACTGCTGTGCCAAACCGAGCATCACTCCTAGCCTGGATATCCAGAGAGTAATGCGTGGTAAAGTATGGACTGTTTTCCAGGTGGCTGCTTGACAAATCTCTAAGATAGGAATATCCTGGGAGCAGCCAAGGAAGCAGCTGTACCTCTAGTAGAGTGAACCCTCAGGCCTGAGGGTGGAATTCTACCCAATTTTTCATAGCAGAATTGTATACAAGAGACAATCCACCTGGCAACAGATCTTTTAGTGGCAGGTTTTCCCTTACCAACCTCACCATAAGTGAGGAACAATTGAAGGGAGTCAAACCTGTGACCCTTGGTGTGCTCTATGTAGTAGCTAAGGGCCCTTTTCACATCCAGGCTGTGCAGGCTCCTTTCCCCAGAGGAGGAATGGTCAGTGAAGAAAACAGGAAGAGAAACAGACTGATTAAGGTGGAAATCTGAAACCACCTTAGGAAAAAACTTCCTATTAGTCCTGAGGACCACCTTATCTTTATGGAAAGAGATAAAATCAGGCTCCACTGACAGGGCCTGTAACTCACTGATGCGTCTGGCAGAAGTAATGGCTACCAGGAACACAGTTTTCCAAGTCAAGTACTTAAGCTCTGCTAAGGACAAAGGCTCAAAGGGGTTGCATAAGCTGAGCAATGCAAACATTAAGGTCCCAAGCAGGAGCAGGGTTCCTGAAGGGAGGATTGGTGTGCAGCAATCCCTTGAAGAATTTACAGAATACAGGATGAGCTGAAAGGGAAGAGGGTTTGCCTACTGACAAAAAGGCAGAAACAGCTGCCAGATGCACTTTAAGTGTAGCTGGTCCGAGTCCCAAGTCACTGAGATGAACCATTTAGTCAAGGACTGTAGGCAGCCCAACAGACTCTGGAGGAATATGCTTACCAGAGCACCAAATGGTGAACCTTTTCCATTTGGAGTAGTAAGTCTTTCTGGTGGAAGGCTTTCGAGAAGCCTTTAGAATGTCCAGAACACCTTGAAAGAGATGCAAATCAGCAAATTCTAACTCTTCAAGAGCCAGGCCTTGAGATAGAGAGATTTGAGATTCGGATACCAAACTCTCCCTGAGAGCATGTTAACAGGTTGTAATTCCTGGGAAGAGACAGGGAGGAAGGTGGAATGCTAAGACAGCAAGAGAGGGTACTAGGGCTATCTGGCCCAGTCTGGAGCAATCAGAATCACTTTGCAGGGTTGAGACCTGATTTTGACTAGTACCTTGAACAGGAGAGGAAAGGAAGCATGCAGAAACTTCCCTTCCCAATTGAGAACTAGAGCATCCAGGGGGACCGAGCCCAACACTGGGAGTCTGCAGCAAAGAAGGAAGTTGGTGATTGTCTGGGGCTGCAAAAAGATCTATCTGTGGAGTGCCCCATCTGGAGAGATCACCTTCAAATTAGGGGCTCTAGGGACCATTCGTGATGGCTCTGAGATATCCTGCTGAGAGCATCTGCGGACATTGTCCTTCCCTGGGAGGTGCACTGTTATCAGAGGGTGTTCGAGGAATAGGCCAGAGACCACAACTTCATCGCTTCTGTGCACAAGGCCGCAGACCGAGTGCCCCTCTGTTGATGTACCACATTGTGGTGGTATTGTCTGTTCTGATCTGAACCACTTTGTTCTGAATAGACTTGGAAAAAACTTGCAGTGCCAGAAACACTGCCCTGAGTTCCAAGAGATTGATGTGAAGCAGAGATTCTTGAGGTGACCACAACCCTTGGGTGGTCAGATCCCCCAAGTGGGTTCCCCAGCCCAAGAGGGAGGCATCTATGGTAAGGATTAGAGAATGAGATTGAGTGATAAAGGCAACGCCTTGCCTTAGATTGTCCTGATCCTGCCACCACTGCAAAGCCTGGATCAGGGTTCGAGTCACTGGGATTAGTTTGGTCAGAGAATCCTTTCTCTGGGACCATAAGGCTCTTAAGTGGAACTGAAAGTCTTCATCTGAAATCTTGCTCCCTGGACAACCGCCATAGAGGCAGCCATGTGGCCCAGGAGCTGCAAAAAGTGCCTTGCTGGACGAGACACCTGAAGGGTGAATGAAGAGGCCAGGTTCACAAGGGACCTTGCCCTGTCCAGGGGAAGGAAGGCTCTTGCCCTTATTGTGTCCAGTTCCGCTCCTATAAAGGTGAGCAGCTCTACTGGCTCCAGAACTGACTTTGAAAGATTCAGGAGGAATCCTAAAGAAATGAGCAGTTGCTGGGTTATCTGGAGATGTGACTTGACTTGGTCTGGAGACTGACCTACTATGAGCCAGTCGTCCAGGTATGGAAAGATGGAGATCTTTTTTCTCCATAGGAAAGCAACCACTACTGAAAGGCATTTTGTGAACACCCCTGGAGCTGATGTTAGGCCAAAGGGCATTGCTCTGAATTGACAGTGGCCTGAGGGCAACTCGAACCTGAGGTACTTTCTGTGGGAGCATCTGATGGGAATGTGGAAATAGGCATCCTTGAGATCCAGGGAGATTAGCCAGTCCCCTGGCCTTAGAGAGGGTAGAATTATTCCCAGAGTCACCATTTTGAATTTTGGCTTTAAAAGGTGCTTGTTTAAATATCTTAGATCCAGGATGGGCCATTCCTCCTGTCTTTTGGGGTTAGGAAGTACCTGGAGTACAATCCTTTTCCCTGTGTAGGATGGAACCCTTTCTCGACTCTGAGAGCAAGAGGAAGAGACCTCTGACTCTAGGGCAAGGGCCTCTGAACGATTTGCAGGTGGAAAGGATCTGGTTCTCATCTTGGGAAATTATTTGAAGTTGAGAACCAGTCCCTGGCTTACTACTTCCAGGACCCATTTGTCTGAAGTTACAAACTTCCAGTTCTGGACAAAGTAAGCCAGCCTGCCCCTGAGGTAGTGGAGAATGGCCGGCAAACCCATCAGGGTGCCTGCTTGGCAGGGCTTTAGGCTGAGGGGTGGTAGCACGCCTGCTTATACCCTGTCTGCCTCTCCCGCTGAAGAACCTCCTCTGAGAAAAGACAGAAGAGGAGGCCTGGGCTTGGTAGAAAGGCCTATGAAAAGGTCTGCCCCTGCCCCTGGAATGCTGCCTCTGGGGAGTGACTTGCCTTTCTTTGGCCTGAGCACTCCTATAGGTGGTCCTGTACTCATCCACTTTCTTCATGTAGTTCTCTGTTTGCTCCCCAAACAGAGAATTACCAATGACAGGAACATCCATAGCCTTAGTCTGGGTATCCTGTGATAGGCTAGTACATCTGAGCCAAGCCATCCTCTGAAGGGCCACAGATGTAGCCATGACTCTAGATGAAACATCACTGGAGTCCACTGCAGCATGAAATTGCACCTTGGATGCCTCAATACCATCTGCAGCCACCCGCTCCAGGTCCTTGGCCAGCTGGTCAGGGACCTGTTTAGCTAGAGCCATTACAGTGTCCCATCTAGACTTCTGGTATCTAGCTGTGTAGGCCATATAATTAGCCTGCCTGAGTCCCAAAGATGCTGCCATGTACTGTTTCTTTGCCATGGCATCAATCCTCCTGGAGTCCTTATCTGGGAGTGTGAAGCCAAGGGTATATTTGCCTTATCACAGGCAGCAGCCTGCACTACCCCAACATGGCTGCATTGTTGGGAAAGGAACTCCGTATCTGAGCCTGAAAAGAGTATACCTCTTGTCCATTCTTCTGTCCACAGGAGGTATGGAATTAGGAGTTTTTAAAATTTTAAATGTCTGCTTCCCAAAAGACTTATGGAGGGGAATAGACAATCTCCTGGACTCTGGGATGTCCATCATCTCAACGTAATCAGGCTCCTCCTGATCCTCTACTGCTTTCTCCATAGGAAGCTGGAGAGTTTCAGCCACTTTTTTGTGAAACATAAAGTGGGAAGGGGACTCAGAAAGCCTACGAGGAGAAACACCTGAAGGTCTGTCTGGGGAGATGTCCGGGTCAATGGGCACATCCAGACTTTCATAATCACCATCACTATCCTCATATTCTCCCTCCTCCTCCTCCGGTTCATAAAAATTTTCTAAATTATAATTCGGAACCGGGTGAACCAACCGAACCGAGCCCCTAACCGATGGTGCCGGTTCGGTCAGAACCGAAGTGAGCGATTGAACAATCCTTATCGCTTTGGCTATTTCATCAGCGGTCGGAGAAAGAACTTGTGGATCCAAACCGACTGACTTTTCCCTTCTTTTTCTTTTAACCAGAACCGACTCCTCAGAGTCTGTTCTCCTTTTGCCCTGGTCAGAGGGCACTCCATCTGGTTCGGTTGGAACTGAACCGGGCTGGCCATCCGGGTCAGCGGACTTCTTGGCCTCCCTTTCCCTCAGTCTACCTAATCTCTTTTCCAGGGTAGCTGAGGAACAATTTGCAAATCTGGCAGTCTAAATCGGTGGTCAAGCCAGACAATAAGCTTACAGGTGGTGTGGGGTCAGCCTTAGCAAGGCTTCCCCACACACAATACAATATTGAAACCCAGTGGGGCCGGTTTTTCTTGGGTTTCTCAGACATGGCCAGTCTAACCAAACTACCCTTTTTCGGCAATCCATGGCAAGACCCCTATCGGTTCCTGACCGTGTTACAGGTCTTAGAAAAAATCGTAATGAAATCCGTTTTTTTTTTAAGAACCGATATGGACTGGTTACCACACTCTAAAAGCAGAAAAACCTTTTTTCACAAACCTGATCGGTTCAAACCGAACCGATCCGATGTTTACAAGTTCCACACAGAAAACTAATAATAAACCTATCTAGTACTCACGGTACCACAGACAGAGACTGAACCGACAGGTTAGATTGTAGAAATTTGGTTGAAACCGAGAGAAAAAAAGCAAACTTTAACCCTACAACTGAACCGAGCAACGGAGGAATCTCGAGCGACTGTTCAGTGAGGCGGAGTAAAGAATCTGGCAGTTTGGGTTCAAACAACAACAGACAGAGGCTCAACCGAGCTCGAGCTCAGCGTTCCATGCCTTGCATGGAAAGTTAACTTTTTCCTCTTTGGGGCAGTTCAAAGGTTGGAGATCACTGCACAAGGTCAGAATACAGCAAGACTTCATGTTGTTTGAAATAGTAATGTCAAAGACATGTACTAATCTAATGCAAAAGGACGTCAGGAGCTGAAAGAGCCAGAGGTAAAGTCTACTGGTTCAGGGTAGACCGAAAAGCACAGATAGAAACCCCCCACTACCAAGTATGGCTGACTTGTGAACAACAGGTCTAAGAGCACTTGAACAGCTTACTTGGTGAGCAAAGGGGGTCCAGGTGGGGTTAGCCCATCAAGGAGAATGGTCTCCACTTAGTCACTGGAACCTTCCTGATAGAAGGCCAAGCACGACTTAGAAGTCTCTTGTGGTGATATAACAGAATCAGATCCTACCCACTTCATATTCCAAAAAGGAATCATCCTGCCCCTGTGGGTACAACTGCAGTAGCAGTATCTGAACTCCGTGAAGAAAGGAAAAGTGTACAGGAGGACGTGTCTGCTGCGGAAAAACATTCCAACAGAACAAAACGGGTCGGATTTTGAAGGCAAATAAAAATAGAAACATAGACTTTGACGACAGATAAGGACCGCTTGTCCCATCTAGTCTGCCCATTTCCCTACCTATAGGATAGGCCACAGATCCTAGCTAACCAACAGCCTATTTCTTCCTACCCCACAAGAATTGCCTTATGTCTGTCCCATGCATTCTTGAATTCTCCCACAGTTTTAGACCCCACAACCTCCTCAGGAAGGCTGTTCCATACATCCACTACCCTCTCTGTGAAAAAATACTTCCTCATATTGCCCTGAACCGCCCCCAATCTTTAAATTGTGTCCCTTGTTCTTGCCGTCTCTTTTTCTGAAAGATGCTACCCTCTTGGACTTCGTTGATTCCACTGAGGTACTTAAAGTTTCTATCATGTCCCCTCTCCCTTCTTTCCTCAAGGGTATACATATTAAGCTCCTGCTCTCTCCTCGTGCGGCTTCTCTTGCAGACCCTGCACCATTTTAGTTGCCCTCCTCTGGACTGCCTCTATCCTGTCTATGTCCTTACTTGGAGATGGGGTCTCCAGAACTGGACGCAGTACTCAGATGGGGTCTCACCAACTGTCTCTACAGAGGGATAACAACTTCCTGTTTTCTGCTGGTGATGCCTCTCCTGTGCATCCCAGTATACCCCAACACTCCCTACTGCCTTCTCCATTGCTTGCTAACCTTAAGGTCATCTGATATGATTACCCCCAGGTCCCTTTCCTTTTTTGTTGTTGTTACTACCTCCCCCCCATTGTGTATTCTTCCCCTAGGTTCTTGTTTCCCAGGTGTATTATTTTGCACTTCTTTGCATTGAATCCTAACTGCCATACTTCTGACCATTCCTCCAACCTTGCCAAGTCCCTTCTCATCCTTTCCACGCCTCCTTGTGTATCAACCCTGTTGCAGATCTTTGTGTCATCTGCAAAGAGGCATTCTTTTCCTTCCAGTCCCTCTGCAATGTCACTTATGAAGACATTAAAAAGGACTGGACCCAATACTGAACCCTGTGGTACCCCACTAGTAACCCCTCTTTCTTCAGAGTGGACTCCATTTACAATTACCTTCTGTGTCCTGTCGTCCAGCCAATGTTTTACCCAGGCTACCACCCTGGGACCCACTCCCAGGCTGGTTAATTTGACTATTAATCTTTTGTGTGGGACTGTGTCAAATGCCTTGCTAAAGCCTAGATAGGCCATGTCCACAGCCCCTCCCTGGTCTACTACTTTGGTCACCCAGTCAAAGAAATCTATTAGAGTCGTCTGACAAGACCTTCCGCTGTGAACCCATGCTGCCTGGGTCCTGTCCCCACTGGCCTCTCGGTACTCAGCAATTCTTTCCTTCAAGTGACTCCATCACTTTCCCTACCACAGAGGTCAAACTGACAGGTCTGTAGTTTCCTGCCTCTGTCTTGGTCCCACTTTTGTGAAGGGGAATCACATCCGCCTTCCTCCAGTCCTCAGGTACCACACCATCCTCCCATGATTTATTAAAAAGAGTAGCCAGTGGTTTCACTAGTTCCCCCTTAATTCTTTTAGAATTCTGGGGTGAATTTCATCAGGCCCCATTGCTTTGTCCACCTTCAGTTTTAGGAGTTCCTGCAGAACCCTTTCTTCTGTGAAAGGACTGGGATCGACCCCCTATCAAGAGTGCTTCTGTTAATTGGATTAGGCACTTCCCCCTCCTCTTTTGTGAATACTGAGCAGAAATATTCATTCAGTATCCCTGCTTTTCACTGTCCCCTCCCACCCACCGTTCATTCTATTCAGCCTCACTATCCCTCCTTTGTCTTTCAATCCGCTGGCGTACCTATAAAAGGTTTTATCCCCTTCTTAACTGAGTTTGGCTATCTTTTCCTCAGTTTGGGCCTTTGCTATTCTGACTTCCTCCTGCTTCCTTCTGCCTTAACTGGTACAGCTCTCTGTCCTGCTCCTTCTGTGTTTCCTTATACTTCGGAAGAAAAATTACTCACCTTAGTAATTGCTTTTCTTCTCATGGAGTCTTGCTATATTATGACAGAAGCAGTTAGCCACAGCACTTGAACTGCCCCGGAGAGGAAACAGTTAACTCCAGGCAGACTGGAGTTCTAAAGCGCGAGCGCTGTACCCAAAGCTCTATCTGGCTAGTTTCAAACTGAAACTGTCAGATCTTTACGTAGCTAACACTAAGCAACAAGTCTGTGTGGAAAAACCCTACACTAGCCAAGTGGCTACCTACTAGTAGGAAAAACAATAACAGAAACAACAACAATAAAATAATAATACTAATAATATCACCCCCAACAACTATTAGGCCCCTTCCCCAAAGACTCAAGTCCAGGAGGAGGCCAACATATTACCAAAAACAGAATACCTAGTTCCTAACCCTAAAGAAAAGGGGAAAGGAAAGAACTAAAATGGCATGACACAGTGCTTGCACTAATTTGCCAACCCTTACCCAAGTAGAAGTTCTGAGAGGGGCAGGATAGTGGATAATATAGCAAGACTCCTGAGAAGAAAAGCAATTACTAAGGTGAGTAATTTTTCTTCAAACACCATGAAGTCTTGCTATATTATGACAGAAACAGATTACACAGCAGTACCTCCATGGAGGAGGGTCAGAACCTACTTAGGAAATAGGCTCTGAAGCACAGCTGTGCCAAACTGAGCATCTCTCCTGGACTGGACATCCAGGGAATAATGCTTGGTAAAAGTGTGAACTGTCTTCCAGGTAGCAGCTTGACAAATTTCCAGAATGGAATATCCTAGCAGCCGCTAGAGATGCAGCTGCACCCCTGGTGGAGTGGGCCCTCAGTCCTGAGGGGGTTCTCTACCTAGTTTTGGTAACAGAACTGGATACAGAGACAATCCACCTTGCAATTGTCCTCTTAGTGGCAGGTTTCCTTTGCCAACCTCGCCAGAGGTAAGGAAAGTTGGAGGGATTCGAACCTGTGACCCTTGGTGGTTCCAAATAGTAGCTTAAGGCTCTTTTGGCGTCCAAACTGTGCAATCTCCTCTCACCCGAGGAAGAGTGCTCAGTAAAAATACTGGAAGGAGATGGATTGGTTCAGATGAAATCTGAAACCACTTTAGGTAAAACTTTCTGTTAGTCCTGAGGACTACCTTATCTCTGTGAAAAGAAATAAAATCCTTTTCACTGACAGAGCTTGTTAATTCACTATCGTCTGGCAGAAGTAGTAGCCACTAGGAAAACAGTTTTCCAAGTTAGAAACTTGAGATCTGCTGAAGACAGAGGTTCAAAGGGGTTGCATTAACTGAGCAATGCAAACATTCAGGTCTTAGGCAGGAGCTGGGTCCCAAAAGGAGGGTTAGTGTGAAGTAACCCCTTAAAAAACTGGAAAACACAGGGTGAGAAGAAGGGAGGCAGGCTTCCTGCTGATACAAAACAGAGACAGCTGCCAGATGAACCTTTAAGGTAGCTGGCCTAAGGCCTAAGGAATTTAGATGGACCAAATAGTCCAGTAAAATGGGCAAATCAGCAGATTCTGGGACAATTTGCTTCCCAGAACACCAGATGGAAAACCTTTTCCATTTGGAATTATAAGTGTCCCTAGTGGAAGGCTTCCTTGAAGCCTTTAAAATATCAAGGACACCTTGAGAAAGGTGTAAATCAGCAAATTCTAACTCCTCAAGAGCCAAGCCTTGAGGTGGAGAGATTTGAGGTCCGGATACCACACTCTCCCCTGGGCACAGGCCAGCAAGTTGTGGACCTTGGGCAGGCTCAGGGGAGGGTGGACTGAAAGGGACAGAAGCAGTGGGTACCAGGGCTGTCTGGCCCAGTCTGGTGCAATCAGGATCACTTTGCAGGGCTGGGATCTGATTTTTACTAATACCCTGAAGAGAAGGGGGAAGGGGAAGGCATATAGGAACTTCCCTTCCAATCCAACAGAAAGGCATCCAGGGGACTGAGCCCAGCACTGGAGGCCTGCAACAAAATAGAGGAAGTTGGTGGTTGTCTAGGGCTGCGAAAGATCTATCTGAGGAGTGCCCCATCTGGCAAAAGACTGACCCCAGCACCAGAGGATTCAGAGACCATTCGTGATGGCCTTGAGAAATCCTGCTGAGGGCATCCGCCAGGACATTGTCTTCCCTGGAAGGTGAACTGCTATTAGGAAGGTGTTCAGGGAATAAGCCAGAGACCACAACTTCATTGCTTGATGCACAAGGCTGATGACAGTGCCCCTGCTTATTGATGTACCACATTGTCGTGGTGTTGTCTGTCCTGACCTGAACTACCTTGTTCTGGACAGATGCTGAGAAAACCTGAAGAGCTAAAAAGACAGCTCTGAGTTCCAATAGGTTGATGTGGAGCAGAGATTCCTGGGGACCACACTCCCTGAGTGGAAAGGTCGCCCAAGTGAGCCCCCACCCTAGCAAGGAGGCATCCGTGGTGAGGGTGAGAGAGTGGAAACAGGAATGAAGGGACCCTTGTCTTAAGTTGCTCTGATCCTGCCACCACTGGAGAGCCAGAATCAGAGTTTGGGTCACTGGAACCAATTTGGAAAGGGGTCCTCCTTTGAGACCAATAGGCCCTCAAATGGAACTGAATGTCCCTCATCTGGAATCTTGCTCCTTGCACTACAGCTGCGGAAGCAGCCATGTGTCCTAGGAGTTGCAGAAAATGCCTTGCTGGTCGAGAGACCCGCAGGGTGAAAAGAGGATGCCAGAGGCAATGAGTCTCTACCCTTCCAGGGGAGAAATGCCCTGGCCAACTTTGTGTTCAATTCCGCACCTATGAAAGTTAGTACCTGAACTGGTTCTAGAACTGACTTTGGTAAATTCAGCAGGAATCCCAGGAAGTGAGAAGCTGCTGGGTGACTTGCAAGTGGGATTTTACCTGATCTGGAGACTGACCCACAATGAGCCAGTCGTCCAGGTAGGGAAACACAACAATCCTTGCCTTCTTAAATGAGCCACCACCACAGCTAGACATTTTGTGAATACCCTTGGAGCAGAGGTGAGCCGAAGGGCATTGCTCTGAACTGGTAGTGGCCTGAGGGCAGTTCGAACCTGAGGTATTTTTCGGTAAGAAGGCCTGATCAGGACATGAAAATAGGCATCCTTGAGGTCCAGGGAGGCTAGCCAGTCCCTGGCCTCAGGAGAACAAAATCATTACCAGAGTTAACATTTTGAACTTTGGTTTCAAAGATGCTTGTTCAGGTACCTTAAATCTAGAATGGGCCGCCATTCTCCTGTCTTTTTTGGGGTAAGAAAGTATCTGGAGTACAGCCCCTTGCCCTGGTGACAAGGAGGAACCCTTTCCACTGCTTTGCAGTCTAGAAGAGAAGAAACCTCTGCTTCCAAGGCAAGGGTTTCTGAAGGATTTGCAGGTGGAAAATGTCTGGTTCTCATCTTTGGAAACTGTTTGAAGCTGAGAACCAGACCCTGGCTTACTACCTCCAGAACCCATTTGTCCGAAGTTAGGGACACCCAGTTCTGGCTGAAATAAGCCAACCTGCCTCCCACTGGTACAGGAGAATCGGCCCTGGGCACCACATCAGGATGCCTGCTTTGCAGCAGCAGCCTTAGGCTGAGGGAAGGGGGACGGTTTACCTGCGCCCCGTCTACCTCTGCCTCTGAAAAAAACCCTCTGTGCAAAAGCAGAGGAGGCTTGAGATTGATAAAAAGGCCTGTGGAAAGGCCTGCCCCTACCTCTGGGAGTGTGCCTTTGTGGAGTGGCATGCCTCTCCTTAGCCTGGGCACTTTTGTAGGTAGTTCTGTACTCATCCATCTTTTTCATATAATTTTCTGTTTGCTCTCCAAACAGAAATTTCCCTAAGGAAAATCCATAGCTTTTGACTGAGTATCTTGGGACAGATTAGTGCACCTGAGCCATACCAACCTACAGGAGCTACAGGCGTGGCCATGACCCTAGAGGAAACATCATTAACATCCACAGCAGTATGAAATTGAACTTTAGGGGCTTCAATGCCATCAGCAGCCACCTGTTCAACTCACTAGCCAGCTGGCCATGAGGCCTAGCAGCTAACTTCTGTCTGTGTCCATCTAGATTTCTGATATCTAGCCACATAAGCCATATAATTTGCCTGCCTGAGTCCCAAAGAAGCTGCCATATATTGTTTTTAAATCATGGCATCAATCTTCCTGGAATCCTTATCAGGAGGATGTGAGGCCAGGGAATATTAGCCTTGTCACAGGCTGCAGCTTGTACCACAGCTACATGACTACACTGCTCAGTGAGGAAGTCTATATCAGGCCTGATAAGTATACCTTCTGTCCATTTTTTTATCTACAGGAGGGACAGAATGAGGATTTTTAAATTTTTGTTGTTTGCTTCCTAAATGACTTATGCAAAGGAATAGACAACCTCCTAGACTCTGGTATATCCATCATTTCTACATAATCAGGCTCCTCTTGCTCATCCACAGCCTCTTCTAAAGGAAGCTGGAGGGTTTCTGCAACCTTTTGTAAAACATAAAATGAGAAGGGACTCAGACAGCATAGGGGAGATTCTAAAGGTCTGTCTGGAGAAATGTCCGTTCAATGGGCACGTCCAGACCCTCCAGCCACATACATAATGATCAAAATCTTCCTCCCCTCCTGTGGTTCATAAAATTCCTCAACATCATACTCTTGAACCACTGGAACTGAAACGAACCAACCTTTTGCCAACTGTTGGTGGTTCGCGATCCCTAGAGACAGTGACTGGACAATCTGTATGGCTTTAGCTATCTCTGCAGCAGTTGGAGAGGCAATTTTGGACTCAGACCTGTGATTTCTTTGACTTTTTACTGGGACTGGTTCCTCTGAACCAGCCTTCCTTTGCCGAGGAAGTCTCGCCTGGTCAGAGCCTCCCTCCTGGTCCAGTGGGTGCTGGACAGGCTGGCTCATCGGGTCAAGCGGACTTTTTAGCCTCTCTCTTCCTGAGCGGCCCAATCTCTTCTCCAGGGTGGCTGCAGGGAAATTTTTACACACCTGGCAGTCTGACAGGAGGTGGTCAGCCCCCAGACAATAAACACAAGTGGTGTGTGAGTCAGCCTTGGCAAAGGCTTCCCCACAGACATCACAGTGTTGAAACCCAGTGGGCCCGGTTTTTCTTTTGGGTTTCTCAGACATAATGCCAGCCTATCCAAAAACTTGCCCTTTTTATGGCAGTGCCAGGCAAGACAACTTTATCGGTTCCTAACCGTGTCACGGTGTTGAAGAAACCCACTGAAATAAATAGGTTTTTAGAACCGATAAGGCAGGAACCGCCTCTAAAGCCCAATATAATGTTTAAAATACTTTTTAGCAAACGATCGGTTCAAAACCGAACCGATAATTAATTTCCACACAGACTTTGAAATCCTGTACTTACGGTTTACAGATAGGCTTTGAACCAAAATGCGGTAAAATAAAATACTTATTGCGGTTCAAATGAACCGAAAATACTCGCTTTAACAGAAATGAACCGAGATGAAGGAGCTGATCTCGGGCGACTGTTCAGTGAAGCGGAGTAAAGAAATCTGACAGTTTCAGTTTGAAACTAGTCAGATAGAGCTTTAAGGTACAGCGCTCGCGCTTTAGAACTCAGTCTGCCTGGAGTTAACTGTTTCCTCTCGGGGCAGTTCAAGTGCTGTGGCTAACTGCTTCTGTCATAATATAGCAAGACTTCATGGTGTTTGAATGCTATCTTTTTCTTCCTGACTTTCACAGCCACCTCTTTTGAGAACCATAGTGGCTTTTTCTTTCATTCTGATTTGTTTATTTGCTTCACACAAAGGCTTGTTGCCTCTGTGATGGCAGTTTTGATGATTCCCCACTGTTGCTCCACCCCTCCTTCTAGCCTGTTTGCTAGTGCTTTTCTGAGGCACTCTCCCATCTTGCCAAAGTCAACCCTCCTGAAGTCCAGTACACTCACTTTTGTATGGCTTGACTCTGTAGCTGAGTTAACATGAACCACACTGTTTGATGGTCACTTGTTCCCAGATGGCAACCCACTTCTAGATCTGAGATCCTCTCACTGCCCCCGTTTGAAGTACGAGGTCTAAGATTGCTCCCTCATGAGTGGGTTCCAAAACTAGCTGTCTGAGGCCTGCCACCTGTGGGCATCCAGAATGGCCCTGCTCTTGGATGTGGCTGCAGCAAATGTGCTCCAGTTAACATCTGGCATATTCAGGTCTCCCATCAACAGTATCTCCCCTTTCTCTGCCATCCTAAGAATGCCTTCTATCATATCCTTGTCCATTCCCTCCCCCTGACATGGGGGTCTGCACACAACCCCTGTGCGGACTGTGGTGCCCTTTCCAGTCTCCAAGGTGACCCACAGTGTCTACTCTCCTCCCTGTTTACTCTTTTGGCAAATGTGGCAAATGTGCGTCGAGGAGGGACACAGCAGGACCAAGTTAGGGCTAACCCATTCGTCGAAAGTGACTGAATAGCAGAAGTGACAACGTGGTGAGGCACTACTCACTCTGGCCTCCCTGAAGGGAGTAGGAAGGATGCTAGGTTGCTTTGCAGAAAAAACAAACCTTACAGCCGTCACGCACTCAGAGGTTAGCTCGTGAGCGACCGGCATGGAACCAGAGCACAGGAACCGAAGGTGTGAATATTTGAGAAGCCATTCAGAAAAGATCTATCTGACCTATGGTCAGAAAGGAGCATGTTGTCTGTTAAGTTGAAGCAAGCAAGGAAGCATGAACCTGAGTTCTGACTCGCTGGAGAGTCACTTTTGTTGCTGCAAGCCTCTGATCAAGAGAAGAAAGCCTGATTAAAAATAAGGGGACCAACAGACTGGGCAGTCGCCTAGGTCTAGGAAATATCATGGAATAAGAAAATCTCTCTTTTAGAGAAAAGAGATGACCCGTACCTCCGCTGGATCGAAATGCCCCTAGGGGTAGAACAAATCAAGTACTCTTTACCTTAGTTTTAGAGACGACTGCCTCGGGGCTGAGGCAGAACCAGACCAGATCCAAAAGTGTGGTATCGGGTAATTTCGACTAGGCCCTGTGCTGTGATGATTCTAACTTTTTTTTTTTTTTTACCATTAATCCGAGCCTAACAAGGTTTCAGGCTGCTATTTCGCAAGGATTTCTGGATACAAAAATGATGAAGATTTCATCCCTCTGAGGGGCAGGAGAAGCCTGAGCATCCATAACAGAAATCGTGACCAGACTAATAACAACAGCTGAACAGATGTTACGCACCTGTGCGAAGAAGCCACGAAGGGCAGTAACAAAAGGGGCTATACCCTATCAATGGAGGCGGAAGAGTGTGTGCAGCTCCCGACCATTGAATTAGAATGTTCCACAAGTGTAATTGTCTTGATGACTGAAAGAGTCTAGACACAGAGGTGTATGGTCCACGGACACAGTCTGAATACTATGGTGGACCCCATTACTGAGGAACTACTGAAAAGATCTTCCATCACAGACTCTGAAGATAGAGGGCATCACAGACTTTGATGATAGAAGGCGTGCCCTTCAGTATATAAGATGACTCATCCACTGTATCACTGACCAGAAGGACAGGGAGAGACTAATCTAGATGGACTTCTACCCCAAAAGGACTCCTAAGGGAGGTCTAGGGTCAGAATCACTAGAGACTCCACCATCAGGAAGGATGTCGAAAAGCTTGGCACCACGTAGGAAGCCGAGAAAGTGCTGAGCGGAATAAGAGATTCCGCTGGCAGAACAGAAAAGTTCCATCAGCGGAAAACGCTGGATATCACAAGACCCCATGCAGACTGCCACCTACCAAGATTTGTGGAAAAATAATCCATGAGAACAGGACTTCATTCTGTGGAAACATGTCTACAAGTCCCGTGGAAGATGAGGTCTGCAGAAGGAAATCGTCACACTAGTTCTGCCAGACAGCACCAACTGGCACCCTGCAGCACCAGCAACACTCGTGGCTACAGGAGGCACCAAGCAGTGCCTGCACAACCTGGGTGACACCGGGGGCACCTTGGCGGTACCTGCAGTTACCCCCAGAACCCTGTGGTATCATGGGTGCCATAAGGCACCGCAGGTGCCACGAGCATCTTCGGCACTGTGAGACACCCATGGCACCACCAGTGGCGACGACAACCAAGGTAGCAACCACAGCACCCATGGTGCTGCACAGAGCCGACGGCATCGAACCACAGTGCCGAGCCACGGCGCCACACAGATCTGACGGAGCCAAGCCACGGTGCCGAGCACAGTGCCGACCCAAACACCAGTGGTGCCGCCTATGGCACCAATGCCAAAAACAGCGGCCATGGCACCGGACCTGCAGCATCACCCATGGCATCTGGCACTGTGCCAGGATGCCAATGGAGAATCCTGAGAAGAAGGGAGAAGGAAAAAGATGGTGCCCGTGCAGCCTGCATGAAAAGAGAGAGTGGGTAGGCAAGAGGGTTGACCACGATGGCGTAGGCACCAAGAGGGCACAGCTCGCTCATGTGATCAATTGACCTGACTTGGTCCAGTGGCTCGAGGCCGGAGGCCCTGAAATCAGGAACACTGGCCAGGAAAACTGGATAAGTCGAACCCCTGCTCCACAGGAGTGGCCCGAGTGAAACTGCTCACTGAAGCTCCAATGGGAACAGAGATGGAGTCGAAGTCGAAGAATGCAGTCATTAGGAGTGGGGCTTGGGGGAACCCACCAAAGTTGGTTAAGACCTATAGCCACCGACGAACAATCCTCGTGCAGATGTGCCAGAGGCAACCTCGAGTGGCACCGATTCTTATTCATCCCCGCGACGAGGAAGAGCTCGAGGTTAATCGAAGCCAGATCCCCAGAACCGCTAATTCGTGCTTCGGTGGACTGTCCTCCCCCACCAAGCACAGGACTGTCCGTAGTCGGACCCCCTCCGTTCATCAAAGGGCGGCAGACCAGACACAGCCACTCTGCCATAACAACTTTCAAACGAAGGCTTCCTACCGTCACCGCTACCGTCTAAGGATGACTCCACTGATGGCAGGTAAGAATTTCTTTTTCTTCTTCATAATCTTCTTTTCTTGTTCACAAAATAAGAAATTACTACTATTAAAATGTTAAATTAAACACTAAAAGCTGCTGTCGTATAGACGAAAATGGACTCTGGCAGACAAGTGACGTCGACATCCAAGTGCACTCGATGGCAGGAGATAAGGAACTGAGGCAGATGGAGGGTCGACACCGAGATAACCTACACAGGCGCGAGCTAGTCTCACAGTGCCGCGCATGCGTGGTCCTGTCTCGGCGCCAACCCTTCTGAAAAATGTTGGCTCCTGCTTGGTCCTAGCACCTCCGGTGCTATCCAATTAGTGTGAATGAGTGATGGAGACTTAGTTCAGAAGATCCCATAAAATACGGACAATGCCGCACTCATCCCCGGTGCCATCGAGGAAAACGGCGCAGAGAACAAGGAGGGAGCTGCACCCGGCACCGACAGAGAGCACGGTGCCAACAGAGCCTGCAATGCCACGGATGGCGCCAACAGAGCCCCCGCATGCTGTCCGGATGGTGCCGAGAGTGTGACAGGGGTCTGAAAACTGTGCTTTGAAGTAAAAGAGGGAAAATGGCAGGAGATAGAGGCATCGTTGTGGACCCCTGTGCGCAGTCATGCGAGGGGGATTAATACCCGAACGCGGAGTCGACGGCACTGAAGAAGGTGCTGTGTGACTAGGAAGGCCCAACAGCCTTACCTGTCCTTTCAAAACCGAATGGCCTGAAGGCCCTGGTGTTGGCCTGACCAGCTCGGGCAACCTCCGAGCCCACTGCTCCATAAGAGTAGCCCACTGGTGAAACTGCTCATAAAAAGCTCCACCAATAGGCGGAGAGGACGTCCGGTGTCAAAGAGGTCAGCCACCAGAGGCAGAAACCGACGACTCTGACAGAGTTGGGGATCAGTGCCTGGCCCTAATAACCAACCGTCTACACGCAGACATACCAGAGGGCGACCTCGAGTGATGTCGTTTTTTTCTTCGACCTATGTGTCAAAGAAGAACTCCAGGCCGAACAGTGCCGAAAATGGGATAGTTTACTTTTATGCTTTCGGGGACACTGCCCATCTCCTTGAGCGTTGGACCATCCGTTGTCAGACCCCACCTCCGGGGAAGGTGGCAGACTGGACCCAGCCCGGCTGACCGAACAGCTTTCATACAAAGTCTCCCTACCATCACCTGACCTGCTCATGGTCGACTCCGTCAATGAAGGGCTGAAGACTTCTTTTGTACAATTGTTAAACAGTAACATAATCGGTACTGAATCGAAATAATCTACAAAACAATAAACTGAACTATTGCTGCTAGTGAAGTTTAACTCCCGGCGGGCGAGTGACATCATCAGTGATACACACTCGATGGTGGGAAAAAAGGAATTGAGGCGGTTGGAGGGTCGATGCCGAGATAGTCAATACTGCACATGCTGGGGCTCGCGGTGCCACTTCCTCTCCGCTCCATCTCGGCACCGGCCCTCCTGAAAAAAGTTTGCTCCTGCTGGGTCCTAGCGCCTCCAGAGTACTCCCCATTAGTATGAATGAGTGGTGGAGACTTGGTCCAGAAAGATCCACAGTTTTTTCAGCAGTAGTGACCACAGGCTGCTGAGGGGGGTAGTAAGCCCTGCAGCACTTGTAATAAGGCTAAAGCCTGAGTTAGGTCAGCAGATGAAGGAGCAGGTACAGGCACCTGAGGGACCCCTTGAGGTGTTTCAGCAGGGGTTTCAGTATGCTTTGTTTTCATTAATTTTTTGACAGGCACCGGGGAGTCAGCCGGTTCACTGCCTCTCTTGCCAAAGCCCTCACCCATCTCAGGGGTGGATCTGGAGGCTCTGGAAGGAATAGTCACAGTTTTAGAGGGGGTGGACTGGTTAGAGCCCATGGACCCCTCTTCCAACTTTCTTTTAAGCCTCTCGATAAGTTTTTCCACTGTTTTCTCAGGCAAAGACTTACAAATTTCAAAATTTTCAGAAAAATGTTATTGACCAAGGCAGAGCAAACATAAGTCATGTCTGTCTGCCTTGGCAAATACCTCTGAACACTGCAGGCAATTTTTAAACCAGTAGGTCCTGTTTTCTTTTTAGGTTTATCTGACATTGTAAGAAAACAGGAACCAGGAACAGACAAAAATAGATAAAACTTTAGTATCTGCGGTCGGTTCTTAAAAGATTTGCAGTTGGTTCAGAAACTGATAAAGTTCAAAACCCAATGGTTCTGATCGGATACGGAACCGAGAAGCCGCTGAAGGAACTGATAAACTTTGGTTGAAATGCAGTAAAATTTAATAAAAAATAAACAAAAAGTGATCGGAACCCTTAAAAAAAGGTTCCGATGCAACAGAAAAGGATTGAGTTACCCTTGGTTAACAGGAACCACGAGGTACTGTAAACAAGTCTAAAAATTAAAACTTTGAGGTAAAAAAAACACTAAAAAACAATTACACTATGCAGTAATGAAAGAATTAAACAAAATATTCAAGGTTTTTTGTTCATTGCACTTCTGGAATCACTCTTGATTGAGAGAAGATCTCCAGGGCGTCTGAACTTTGCAGCGGAGAGAAGAAATCTGAAGTTAGAATGTAGGCAGTTTTGAAACTGGATGCACGAGATAAAGATGCCATCATTAGCACAGCATTCCATTTGGCTCCGGGGCAGTGCTGGCTTAAAGGGCACAGCAAATAATATTAGTGGATTCCTGGGGTTAGAAACCCACCAGTGAAGATCACCAGGCTTCTATCTTCAGATGACTGCTGTAGTACTTTCCCTCACTGAATTAGTGGTCCTCACATGTCACTGTCACATGGGACAGGATGCATTGTTGGCAAAGAAGTGTAATAAACCATTCTATCATGGAGACCCCCGAAGACCATAAAACTAGTAGGCAAATTTAGAAAAAACACCTAATGGCAGATAAAGGAGAGGATACACCGGGACTAAACACACAGATTAAAACACTTTGCATGGCGCCGGCCCGGTGGCACTGAGGGTTGAGGCGCTGGACGCCACACCTCGTGCCACGCTGGCAACTCGGGTTCGGGAACAAACATGGGTCAGTAGAGGAGGGAGGGGATCAAGCGTCCAGAGGACTGCTCTCCTCTCCCAGGGTGGGTATCAGGGCTTGCCTCACTCCAGAGCGACCGCTGATGGAGATCAGGGGCCCTGCAGGAAGAAATGCCACAAACGGGGGGAGGCAGTGGCAAACATCTGCATGAGGGTGTGCTAATGTCCCTGCACGCCCACGCTCCAAGACGGCAGCAACACAAACTGAAAAATCTCCTGAGGAGCAGGAAGGTGACGGAGACCCGTGAATTGGTCCCCACATCCCACCGCCAGACCAACCCTCTAATCGCACACGGGCCGCCAGGTAGGTGGGGCGGACCCTCCCCAAGGGGGGGTGATCCGGGAAGGGGGTGGAGCGAGTCTGTGGGTTTGGGGCAGGAACCTCCGGAGAAGGTGGTTTCAGGCTGGGAGTAGAGGCATCAGTTGAAAGGGTACTCCCAAGAGATGCCCTGGTCCACCAGAGCAGAAAAAACAGTCTTAAAAAAAACAAAAACCCACTTTGCACGACACATGTTTTTGCAAATTTTGTCTGTATTACTCCTTTAAGAGACAACATAACTGTACAGATAAACATAAGGAACAAATTCTTTCATCTTAGAAATGAAGTGCTCTTAAATTTCTTGACTGTTTACATACCCGAGTGTTTCCATGGAGATTGTTGTAGATAGTCCTAAACCTTTTCCTTGTATAACTGCACCTGTAGGTTCCTCCCATGAGGTATTCAATGACAAGACCCACATCAATCAATGAGATTTTGTAATCTGAAGTAATGTTCCCCTGTTAATATAAAATGTATTACGATTTTGTGAAAATGATGTCATCACACAGTTCGTGTCTGTAAACTGAAATGTACCACACTTTTCACAACTGAACATTAGATTCATCAGTCTTTATGAACATACTTACCTATATTGATAGGTAGCTATAACTTAAGATACCACATTTATTTCATGATTGAGGAAAACAGCCTAAAAACTACAGCCAACAAAAACAATGACAATTTATGATAAAGTCTATGAAATGTGTTGAGACACCATGAAGGTTTCTACGCTGATTTACTTACCACAGCCAAAACAAATATGTACATGTTCTACATGACACACACACACAGTTTAAATAGGTGTTTGTTCTATGGCATTATTAATGCATTTTTTTGCTCCATCCTTCCCGGAGCCCCATTCCTTCAGGCTCCCAAAGCCTTCCGCCCCCAAACCATCCATCTCTACCCTGCTACTGTATCTTGCCTCCAGACACCCTAGCTTCACTGGCACCTCAATGTTCCAGCTTATCGCTGCCGGGACCCTCAAGCTGCCACCAGGGAGAAGCGCTTTGTCATGGGGGTGACAGTCTGGGGCAAGGGTGGTGCACTGGGTGGATGACAGCATAGGGACTCCATTTGGTGGGAGGGCTGTCATCCAGCACTCCAGGACAGGTCATTTTCCTGTTTTCTCCTCTGTCCTTCCCCCCTCCCACATGATGTGCTGCACACTGTGGCATCCTGGGAAGGACACATGGTGGCACTACTGTCACCACGCTGCCAGATGTGACTCCACCAGCTGACCACCAGGAACCCCTTGAAGAGCAGTGCAGGCCTAACCCTCCCTCTCAGAGAGGAGAGTGTCCACACAGATGCTCGTAACCCTTCCCGCCGGTCTCTGCTCTTGCTATCCTGGGTTTGGGGCATGAACTCGGGTTGCCAGCATCCTGAGCGGATGCCTCGCCGCTTGGTGCCACATACCTACATTTTTGTCTTTTGAAAAATGATTTGCATTTTAACATCAGGTGCAAATAATTAAATTTTTTTCTGAACCATTACAGATTGTTTAGGGAACCTTTGACATGCAACAAAAACAGAATAATTAAATAATAAGCAAAAATGGTTATTAAAAATATTTTTGAAAACAAACCTCTGGATGACAAGCACACTTGATGGGTGGCTCAGTCGTGCAGGTGAGCTCACTTGGCTTACTGATGATCAGGGTTTGTGTCCTGCCACTCAACACTGCAGCAGAGATCGGCTGGGAGGGTGAGTAGCATCCACAAGGACACTCTCCTCTGTGGGAGAGATGGCTTGATAGATACATGCCTTGTAGATTAGAGCTCCTGGTAGTTGACCAGCAGAGGTGCATTGGCTGCGTTGGTGATCATGTGCTTCTTGGGTCCTCCCAAGAAGGCTATGCTGTATAATGGGAAAATCCTTGCCCACAGTGCGCAGGTGATGGCTCTCATCGTCACATGCAACCCAGCCCCCAAGTACATTTTTTCGATCCCAACCCCACTCAGACCATCTCTTCTGATGTTAGAAGCTGCTTCTGGGGGCGTGGCTAGCTATCTGCCTGAATAGACATACTTCCAGAGAGCTCCCTGTTCAGCATCTACTTATGGTTATTTAACAATTTTGCCATTTGATTTCATGTTTAAAGCTAACCTCCTAGTCTTGGGGTGTTCTGCTGTTTCTGGAGATACTAAACTTGTTGTGATGGGAAGGACGAACACTGAGCAAAAAACCAATTTCTTCACTCCATGTGGCAGGGCTTCTAGGCTGCCACCTGCACCTGTAAATCTCCTGACTGCTGAAGCTGAGGTTGGAAAGCCTGGTCCGGCAATGCTTGAGACTCTGCAAACAGCGATGTTCAATTTAACGAAAACTGTCCAACATATTGATGAAAAAATGGACAGCTATAATACTTGCCTTGTACAGGCAGAACAAAAACTTGACAGCCTTGTTGAAACTGCACGAGAAGCAGAACGATCTTCATACCGACCCCAGGCCACGGCAGCTACCTGTGTGAAAGAGCAGACCCTTCTGCACTCAAGACTGGAGCATTTACAGAAGCTCACATGAGCAGCTAATGTAAGACTTATTGGGCTCCCTGAAGGGAGTAGAAAAGAACGATCTCTATCTGCTAAATTTGCTGCAAGAGAACTTTGGGCTGGAATTACAAGATCAGATTGTGAGAACCTACAGGGTGAATATTCGCCAACCACAGTCTCCTGATGGGACCAGGACTGTTATGCTTATTACTGCATCAGTGATCGTACAGGACCGAATTTTACAAGAAGTGCAGGCAAAACATAATATTTATGTGGAGGGTTCTACAGTTCTGTTTTTCCCTGACCTGTCCTACTCGACTCGTACGAGGAGGAAGGGATCTGATGAGGTCAGGAGGCGCCTGCGAGCACTAGACGTCTCCAACAACATGCTAATCCCGTCCAGACTTTATGTTACCGTGGGAAGGAAATCCTACATCTACACAGATCCTAAAGAAGCCATGAAAATGGCCGACAAGCTGGAGATCGAAAGAGCAGTTCACGAGGGCGACTCAGCGTCAGATTCAGAGGGAGATGACACTTGAATACGATTTAAACGAGTGAGCTTTACTTTTTGCCAAAATGACAAATGATCATTTGTTTTGATTTTAAATAGGGGTGATAAGGTACTCTGCTTTAACTTCTCCTAAGGGAAGTGGGACATACTTAATTTAACTGGTGGCTTTCTTGGGCCAAGAGACTTAACAATTCTGAGTCAAAGTTCAGAAACACTGGGCCCTATTAAAGGTCTCCGGCCCTTGATTTTCTTTTTAATCGCCTCTTTTGCATTCCCTTATTTACCTCTCTGAATTGGCGGGAGACTTGGATGAGACTTTCTGGGACTATATATTTATACGGAAACTGTTTGGGGAAAAGTTCTAATTATCCCTATGTATAATTTTTGTCTAGAAGATTGATGCTGGGGGACTGTTTATGGGAAGTTATCAGGAGTTACACTGTTTAGAGTTTTAAAAAAATATGGGCATTATAGGCCAGGAAACATTTTTTCATATGTGCTGTAAATAGAAATTCAATTGCTACAATTAGCCTTGATAGCTTATAGCCAAATGGAAAATATTTGTGTAGGAAGCAGCTTTTGAGCAGGAATTCCCAGATCTTGTACCACCTGTTACAATGGAGTTTTCATATTTGTATATCCTTTTAATGCCGTTCACCTGATGATGTACTGCATATCGTAATGCTTTGTATTATTTTAAAAACTTATAAATAAAAAGTATATAAAAAAAAAATGGAAGCTGCTTCCTCTCTGGATGCAGCAGGGATGCACCAAGCCAAGGGAGGGATGGAGAGCTCAGAGAGCCTGGAGGTGAGGGAACAGCAGCAGGAAGACGGTCCAGGTACATGAAAGGAACACGTGGGGCCCGAAGGAGTGGGGCACAAGAAGAAGCATTTAAAAAAACATATTTAAAACACTGGGTCATAAATACATGTTTAAGAACAGCTATGGGAGGGTATAGCTTGGATCTCCCAGGAAAACACTTAAATGCAGATTTTGTTTTTTCTCCATTTACATTTCTGCTCCTTCTTGGGAGCAGGAAGGTGCTCTGGCCCCTCCTGAGAGAGGACACATCTCCAGCAAGGCTCTTGCACCCATCCCACCTGGCCATCCCCACAGGTTAACCCCGTGACAGGGCCGGTGCTGAGGGGCACCAGCCTCCCCACATCTGGAAGCAAACATCCAGATTGCCAGGGGGTCGGCCAGCGAATTAGCGGCCATCATGGAGCATGCCAGCTCGTTTTATTCCTGGTTTACACCCAAGGCCCATGGGCGTGCAATGGGCGAGGGTGACTGCCTCCACGGAGACAGTCTAACACCCTGGACGTGGGCCCAACCCATTCTGGGCAGCACATCTGTGCAGACACCCAGCCAGCGCTGAGTGTCAGTCTAGAGCATGCTGCACTGTCCCCCCTTCCCTGAGGAAGGAGAGCTGTTGGTGGATGCTCGATCCTTTCTCACCCTGGCCAACCCCCAAGTGACCCAGGTCCATCCCCAAACCCAGGTCACCAACGTGGCACGAGGTGCAGCGCTGGGCCAGTAAACACAGTTTTTTTCCTCAGCATGAATAGTGCCTGTGCTGAGACCTTAGAACCCCCTAAGATATATCAGATACTTTAATCATCAAGCCCTTTAAAGCACATTTAACGAGCTCTGAAGTTACAAGACAAATACTTGAAAACATCACTTTTAGCACATTTTGGATTATATTTCATATATTTATTTAGCATCACCTTTTTCTTTAGAGCTGTGCACAATAAAAAATAGGATCACTATGCTCTAGATGCATGTCTAAAGTAACTCCATTAACCTCTTATTACACCATAATAATTTCCAGAGCAACAAACTGTTATGTCACAAACATAGGATTGTGGCGTCCAATACCTAATATGAACAACAAGAGACACAATCTAGGGTACTAGGCGTTTTTCAGGTTAATGACCGTATAAAGGGGAAGTTACTTAGAAAGTCAGAGAAATATACGCCAATATCGTTTGATAAATGTTGTTGCCTGAAGTTTTCTCTGTAATACCAGAAACTCTTAGCTGGTCTGGTTTGGCTCTTCATTTACTAAAGACTAATAATTAACTGAGCCATGTACTATTGGCATTTCTGTTCTTCCCATCTCACTGTTTAAAGCTAAACTGTAAGGCTCTCTGTGGGTATAGTAAACCAGCAGTGCACGAATCTGGCAAAAATTCTAACCTGTACTTTTTTTGAGCTATTTTAAATTGACCCTTATCTCCTGACTTGTGTGATACCCTTCTTTCTCCATTTTGAGTCTACTTTAGTACTTTTTTTTCACATTTGAAATAATAAAGGAGTAATCCTTTTAATATGGCTTGGATCAGGTTTTCATCATTATTCCCAGCTATTTTTGAACACCTGTTGTCCCATAAGGTGAGGGAGCATTGCCTGCTGCATGCTAGTTCATTTTAATCACAAAATAAGTGATTTTAAACAACTGATGTACAAAAACAGCCGATAATACTGCTGAAAACAAGGTCCAATCAATATTAAAAGGAGCATTCCTTTGATTATTTCAGATGTTAAAAAAGTACTAAAGCAGACTCAGATTATGGAAAGAAGGGTATCATACAAGTCAGCAGATAAGGGGCAAACTAAAATAGAATAAAAAAAAAATATAGGTCAAAATTTTCACCATATTCATGCACTGCTGCTTTAAGAAATTTAAGATGCAACCTATTCCAACCTGGCTAGTTTAATAAATGTAGTCATATTTTCAAGGGTGCTCTTGGTGGGTGGTTAATATCAATCAACAACCAAATCCAACAGGCGCCACTCCACACTGCCTGAAAAGGCCTTTATGAAAAAATTACTCACTGCAGTAATGATATTTCTTCTAATGGATGAAATGGATGAACCACACAAACTGCAGCATCTCCATAGGGAATACTACCACCCAAAAAAAATTTGGAATCCTCCAGATTCAAACCTAGCACTCCACATACAGTACCTACTATGCCTCCAATGATAGATTTTTAGCTGAAGGGCAGTAGGGTAATAACCACCAGAATATTATAATTGTGCTAATCACTTTTTGTACACACATCACTATGTTGCAGTTATGCGTTACAACTGCTCATGTGTCATCAAAAGCTGTCAGTCAAGCATGTGGAAACCAAACACACGGCATGCTCACAATCAACAAAAACAGTTCCCCATAAAATTCAAACCTTTGAAAACAGCAAAATCAACTAGTACATTTTCCTTCTGTCTGCCAGATACTATGTCAGTAAACAGTTCCCTCACCAATCCACAGTTGGCACCGCCTGTGTTTGTGCAACACTTGGCTCTCCAGCTAGGTTCAGTAAGTCCCCCTCCCGCCACCAACACCACTGGAATAAAATACCACTGTGGGCTGCTGACATCCTACCCATACACACTGTGCACATTCAACCCCACTGGCCCGAAGCATGGCACCAAACATTGTCTCCTGGCTACCCTCTCTAACTCTGAAGCAGCGAGAATCCAGTCTTAGCGTCGGCACCCTTGGCAGTGGTTACTATCGCCACACTTTGGTTCCTGGTTTCACAGCTCATTTATAGGACACACACTTCTAGGTTATTTCAATCTTTTCTGCACAGAAATCGAAGGAGAGACTAGAATGGCCACAACACTGACGAAGCCATCATGATAACACATACATGCTTTCAGTCTGAGTCCTGGGCATTTCTGTATTTAGTATAAAATAAAATCAGCTTCATGCAATTGATCACTGCGTTTACATAGGCACTCTCTTTTTTCATGCAATAGTTGTTTCCAGCAGCAGCTTTAGGAGGTGGGCCCTTGTTTGCTGCTTTAGAATGAAAAATGGAAATATACGTACCAACCGTTATTCTTGATCTTCTTGGACAAGTCTTCACCATTCATTCATATTGCTGGGACTACACCAGAGGCGCTTGGGACCCAGCAGCAGCCAAAATCTTCAGGCAGGTTGGTGCTGAGTAGGTCTCGTGACGCGCAGCAATCAAGAAGATCAGCTTGTGCCTGTGTAGGCTATTCTCAGCCGCACCCTCCAACCATCTCAGGACCTTTCTGACCAAGGAGATGCAGCGAACTAAACATAGGAAACACTCTACCCCAATCCAGGCATAAGACAGCCTGGTTGAGCCATGTAAGAAGAGTCAAGAAACAAAGTCTTCACAGCCCAAACAGATGAAGGACTGAAGACCAGAAACCAGAAGAGTGAGCTTGGGGAGTGGTGGGTGGGCGTATGAATGAATGGTGAAGACTTGTCCAAGAAGATCAAGAATTATAGTAGGTACGTAAGGAAAAAATTACTCAGCTCAGTAATTATGTTTCTTCTAATGGAGTCTTGCTGTAT
Organism: Neoceratodus forsteri; assembly: GCA_016271365.2. NCBI lineage: Eukaryota > Metazoa > Chordata > Ceratodontiformes > Ceratodontidae > Neoceratodus > Neoceratodus forsteri. The sequence continues at coordinate 693,818,832 of CM028129.1, forward strand.
TCTGACTATTGCAGTTAGCGCCAGCACTTGAACTGCCCCAGAGAGAGAACGGTTAAAATTCTATGCAAGGTATAGAATGTTGAGCTCGAGCTCAGTTGAAAACTCTGTCTGCAACACTTTGAAACCCAACCGTCAGATTCTTTCGAGTTAAAACTCACTGACTAAATAATGTGGAAATGTAAAATTTCTACTAGCCAACTAAGCAACAAAAGTTTTGATTTCTAAAAAGCTTACAAGTCAGTAAACCCAAAACCAGGTAATAAAGCATAAAAATTATTAACTAATCAAACACAAAGCACCCAAAACAACAGAAAGTGGGCTGAATACACCCCTGGGGTGCAACACTGCTCCTGCCCACCCACTTTCCAAAACAGATTCTGAGAGGGGAGGAAGGTCAGAATACAACAAGACTCCATTAAAAGAAACATAATTACTAAGGCAAGTAATTTTTTCTTCAAACAACATGAAGTCTTGCTGTATTCAGACTTCACCAGTACCTCAAGGAGGAAGGACAGAACCTACTTTGGAAATAGGCTCTGAAGTACTGCTGTGCCAAACCTAGCATCACTCCTAGCCTGGATATCTGGGAGTAATGCTTGGTGATGGTATGAACAGTTTTCCAAGTGGCTGCTTGGCAAATTCTAACAAAGGAATATGCCTGGCCGCAGCCAGAGATGCAGCTGTACCTCTAATGAAATGAGCCCTCAGGTCTGATGGTGGAATTTTCCCAGTTTTTCATAGCAGAATTGGATACAGGAGACAATCCACCTGGCGTATAGCTCTCTTGGTGGCAGGTTTGCCCTTACATACTTCCCCATAAGTGAGGAACAACTGGAGGGAGCCAAACCTGTGACCCTTTGTACGTTCTATATAGTAACTAAAGGGTCTTTTAACATCTAAACTGTGCAACCTCCGCTCTCCTGAGAAGTATGACTCAGTAAGAACACAGGAAGAGACATAGACTGTTTTAAATGGAAATCAGAAACTACTTTGGGTAAGAACCTTCTATTGGTTCTAAGAACCACCTATATCTCTACAAAATGAAATGAAGTCAGGTTCAACTGACAGGGCTTGCAATTCACTGATCGTCTGGCAGAGGTAACAGCAACCAAAAACACAGTCTTCCAAGTCAAGTACTTGAGCTCTGCTGAGGACATGGGCTCAAGGAGGTTGCATAAGCTGAGCAATGCAAACATTCAAATCCCAGGCAGGAACAGGATCCCTAAAGGGGGATTGGTGAGAAATAATCCTCTGAAAAATTTACAGAACAGGGTGAGATGACAGAGAGGAAGCTTCCCCACTGACAGGAAAGCAGAAACAGCTGACAAATGTACTTTGAGAGTAGCTGGTCTGAGGCCTAGGCCATTAAGGTGAACCATATAATCCAGAACTGTAGACAATTCAGCAGTGTCTGGAGATATATGCTTCTTGGAACACCAAATGCTAAATCTTTTCCATTTGGCGTTGTAAGTTTTTCTTGTGGCAGGCTTTCGATAAGCTTTGACAATGTCCAGAACCCCTTGGGACAGATGCAAATTTGCATACTCTAACTCTTCAAGTGCCATGCCTTGAGATTGAGAGACCAAAGATTGGGGTACCAAATCCTCCCGAGAGGAGGTTAACAGGCTGTAATTCCTGGGAAGAGACAGGGGAAGATGCACTGCTAGAGACAGCAACAGGGGGTACCAAGGCTGCCTGGAGCAATCAGAATCACTTTGCAAGGTTGTGACCTTACCTTGACTAGGACCTTGAACAGAAGAGGAAAGGAGGAAGGCATATAGAAATTTTCTATATGAAGAAAGGATTCCTGAGGACCACAGTCGCTGACTGTGAGAGCCCCAGATGGCCTCCCACCCCAATAGGGAAGCATCTGTGATAAGGACCACAGAGTGAATCTGAGACAAATGGAACTCCCTACCTCAGATTGTCCAGATTCTGCTACCACTGAAGGGCCTGGATAAGGGTCTGAGTAACTGGGACTAGTTTGGTAAGAGGATCTTTCCTTTGGGACCAAAAGGCCCTCATATGGAGCTGAATGTCCCTTATCTGAAACCTGGCCCCTTGGATCACTGCTGTGGAAGCTGCCATGTGACCCAAAAGCTGAAGAAAATGCCTTGCTGGTCGAGAGACCAGAGGGAGGGAGGAAGGAAGAGGCCAGCTGTGAGATGGCCGTTGCCCTTTCCAAAGGAAGGAAAGCTCTTGCCTTGACTGTGTCAAGCTCTGCTCCTGTTAAAATGAGAAGCTGTACAGGCTTGAGAACTGACTTGGGAAGATTAAGAAGGAACCCCAGGGAAGTGAGAACTTGTTGGGTCACCTGCAGATCTGACTTGACTTGGTCTGGGGACTGGCCCACAAGGAGCCAATCATCCAGATACGAAAAGATTGAAACCCTTTTTCTTCTTAAAAAGGCCACCACTACTGCTAGGCATTTTGTGAACACCCTTGAGGCTGAAGTTAGGCCAAAGGGCATTGCTCTGAACTGGTAACGGCCTGAGGGAAATTCGAACCTGAGGTACTTTCTGTGGGAGCACCTGATGGGAATGTGAATTTAGGCACCCTTGAGATCCAGGGAGGCTAGCCAGTCTCCTGGCCTTACAGAGGGAAAAACTGTTCCCAGAGTCACCATTTTGAATTCTGAATTTAAAAGATGCTTGTTCAGGTATCTCAAGTCTAGGATGGGTCGCCACTCGCCTGTCTTTTTTTGAGGTAAGGAAGTATCTGGAGTACAGACCTTTGCCCCTATATGGGGTAGAAACTCTCTCTATGGCTCTTAAGGGCAGTAGAAACAAAACCTCTGCCTCTAGAGCAAGGGTTTCTGATATATTTGCAGGTGGAAAGGATCTGGGTCTCATTTTCGGATAATTTTTGAAACTGAGAACCAGTCCCTGGCTTACTACCTCCAGGATCCACTTGTCTGAGGTCACAGACATCCAGTCCCGGACAAAGTAAGCCAGCCTGCCTCTTACTGAATGGGGAGTCGACCGGGCTGACACATCAGGGTGTCTGCTTGGCAGGAGCCTTAGGCTGAGGGGTGGATGCAGCCCTGTTCATCTCCCTTCTGCCTCTCCTCTAAAGAACCCCTCTGAGAAAGGGAGAAGAGGCCTCATACTTGGTAGAAATGCCTATGAAAGGCCTGCCCTAGCTTGCAGCCTTTGAGGAGTTGCCTGCCTCTCTTTGCCTGGGCACTCCTATAAGTGATCCTGTACTCATCCATTTTCTTCATGTAATTCTCTGTCTGTTCCCCAAACAGAGAATTACCCACCACAGGGAAATCCATGGCCTTAGCCTGGGTGTATTGTGTAAGGCTAGTACATCTGAGCCAAGCCATTCTCCAAAGAGCCACAGATGTAGCCATGACTCTTGATAACACATCATTGGAGTCCACAGCAGCATGAAATTGCACCTTTGATGCCTCAATCCGATCAGCAGCCACCTCCTCCAGCTCCTTGGCAAGCTGGGGGAAGCCTGCTTAGCCAGTGCCAGTACAGTGTCCCACCTGGACTTCTGGTATCTGGCTGTATAGGCCATATAGTTAGCCTGTCCAAGTCCCAAAGATAAAGCCATGTACTGTTTCTTTGCCATGGCATATATCTTCCTGAAGTCTTTGTCTGGGGGGTGTGAAGCCAAGGGAATGTTTGCCTTGTCACAAGCTGCAGCCTGCACTACCTCAACATGGCTGCATTGCTGATAGAAAAACTCCATATCCAAGCCTGATAAGGTGTACCCTCTTGTCCATTCTTCTGTCAACAGGAGGTACAGAGTTAGGAGACCTTAGAATTTTTTGTGTCTGTTTCCCAAAGGACTTATGGAGGGGAACAGACAGTCTCTTAAGACTCTGGGATGTCCATCAACTCAACAAAAACAGGCTCTTCCTGATCCTCCACAGCCTCCTCCATGGGAAGCTGGAGGGTTTTAGCCACCTTTCTGTAAAACAGGTAGTGAGGAAGGGACTCAGAAAGCCTAGGAGGGGAAACACGAGAAAGTCTGTCTGGGGAGATGTCCGGTTCCAAAGGCATATCCAGACTTTCACCATCCTCTTCAAAATCCCCTTCCTCATCAAACTCTGGTTCGTAAAAGTCTTCAGGGGAATAATCTTGAACCAGGGGAACCGACCAAACCGAGCCCCTGCCAGAAGGCGCCGGATCGGTTGGAACCAGATGAAGTGATTCAACAATCTGAATCACTCTGGCTATCTCTTCAGCAGTTGGAACATGAAGGTCTGGATCCGAAGCGGCCGATTTATCTTTGTGCTTCCTTTTAGTAGGAACCGATCACTCAAGATCGGCTCTCCTCTTGCCCAAAGAAGTATCGCCCTGGTCAGATTGCACTTCTTGTTCGGTAGGAACCGAACTGGGCTGGCCTTCGGGTCAGCGGATTTCTCGCCTACTTATCCTAAGTCTACCTAATCTTTTTCCAGGGTAGACCTAGGAAATTCTTTGCAAATTTGGCAGTCTGAATCGAGGTGGTCAAACCTCAGACAGTAACACCGATGGTGGGGATCGCCTTAGCAAAGACCTTCCACACACACTGCAGTGTTGAAGCCCAGTGGGCCCGTTTTTTTCTTGGGTTTCTCAGACATTGCCAACCTAACAAACTACCCTTTATTCGGCAACCGCCAGGCAAGACTCCCCTATCGGTTTCTCACCGTGTTACGGGTGATGGAAAAAGACGTTCAAATCACGTTTTTTTTTTTCTTTTTTTAAACCGATACGGACCGGTAACCACACACTAAATTTTTGCACAAAAGATCTACTAAAGGATCTGTTAGCTAAACCGACCGAAAAATACAGCTTTTACAATTTCAAAAAGAACTACCTAAGTACTTACAGTACATAGACAGAGTCCTGAGCCGACAAGCAGATTAATTTGTGGAATAATTCGGACTAACCGACAACTTTAACCAACTTTTTGAACCGAGCAAAGGAGAAAATCTCTGGAGGCGACTGTTCAGTGAGGAAGAGTAAAGAATCTGGCGATTTGGTTTCAAAGTGTTGCAGACAGTTTTCAACCGAGCTTGAGCTCAACGTTCTATGCCTTGCGTCAGAATTTTAACCCTTCTCTCCGGGCCAGTTCAAGTCCTGGAGCTAACTGCAATAGTCAGAATACAGTAAGACTTCATGTTGTTTGACTTTCTATTTCTTCTTGGACTTAAAAGTCTTCACCATTTATTCACACTACTGGGAGAGTACCAAGCTAAACACCAACCCCCCGAGCAGGGTAGCAGGAGACAGACCTCGCTCAGGACAGAAGTCCAATAAGGATTGTCCTGTCAAAGGAAGTATGCTGTCTGGTGTGAACATCCAGAATGTAAGGCTTCACAAAGGTATGCACTGAGCTCCAAATAGCTGCTTTGCAAATCTCTGCCATGGGCATGTTACGAATCTCTGCCAAGAATGCCACGACCACTCTGGTAGAGTGGGCATAAATCCGGCCTTCCAACTTGACTTGTGCAATCAAGTAGCAATGGTGAAGGCATGCCACTATCCAAGCAGAAATGCATCTAATAGTAACAGGCTGGCCCAGCCGGGCCATGCTGAATGATACTAAGAGTTGCTTGGTCTTATGCATCTCCCCTGTTCTAGCGATGTAAAATCACAGTGCCCTCTTGACATCCAGAGTGTAAAGGGTGCATTCCCTTTCATTCTGGAAGTTAGAAAAATAAGTGGGGATGGAGGGAGGGATTGTACTTGCTGCAAGAGATTTCGGGGCCTCAGAGCCAGTGGACCGGGACCGGGTCGACTGGATCAGGATGTGGCCATGGCTCTGGTAGAATGAGCTTAGACAGGTCATGGTAATGGCTTGTTATATTATATATAACAAAAGGTTATACAATGTGCCAGCCAATTGGAGAGGGTCTGTTTATCGATCAGGAAACCTTCCCTGGTTGAGGCGAAGGTAACAAAAAGCCGAGACGTTTTTTCTAACTGTTTAGGTATGATTGGTATAGTATCTCAATATATGATGGACATCTTAAGTGTGTAGGAGGTATTGTCCCCGATTAGAATGCTCACGGTAGTAAACTGGCAATTCAATGGACCGATTGAAGGTGTGTTCTGAAACCACCTTAGGTAAAAATGAAGGACTGGTTCAGAGAGCCACTCCGTCTTTGTGAAAGTCTACATGAGGCTCTTTGCACATGAGGGCATGAAGCTCAGATATACGCTGAGCAGAAGTGACAGCCACTAAAAATATTGTCTTCCAAGAAAGGAAGCGGAGATCGCAACTGGCCGGCAGTTCGAAAGGCTCTAGGGTCAATTTTTCCAAAAGGAAATTCAAATCCCACAGAGGGGTGGGTCGTCTAATGGGAGGTTTGATGTGTAATATTCCTCTTAGGAACATTTTGGTAAAATGATGTTGATACAACAGTCTCCCTTCCAAGCACTCATGGAAGGCTGAGAAAGAGTCCAAATAAACTTTAATAAAACAGTAGGTCAAACCTGTCTCAGCAAGCGAGGCCAGGTAGTCCAATATTTTAGTCAGTGGACATGAATAAGTCCAACAACCTGAAGCAGCCCATATGGAGAAGCGTTTCCATGTAGCACTATAAGTTTCCCTGGTAGATGGTTTGCGTGAAGCCAACAGAATACTGGCCACTGGTGAGGAGATTTGAAGACAGGCTATGAAAGTGTCCCCAGGAGCCAACCGTGAAGGTGTAGTGACTTCAGGTTGGGATGAAGAAGGGTCCCTTGATCTTGAGTCAACAGATCTGAACTGATCGGCAATGGAATGGGGTCTGCGTCTGAGAACTTTTGAAGTGGGGGAACCACACCTGCCGAGGCCACAGAGGGGCTATGAGGATTATGGTGGCAGGTTCACGTTGCAGTTTCAGTAGAGTCCGTTGGCAGGAGGGGACGGGAGGAAGGCATATAAGAAGAGTCCTGTCCATGGCTGGGACAGGGCATCTGTAGACTGTCCCTTTCTGTTCTGGATAACGGAATAGTATCTGGGGAGTCAGGGACTGATGGGGGAGGCAAAGAGGCTGAGATGCGGGTTCCCCCACAATCGAAAGATCACCTAAAGAACTTTGTGATGAAGTGTCCACTCATGCATGGAGGTCTGGCGACTGAGAATGTCAGCCAGGATATTGTGGCATCCCGATAGATGGATGGCTATCAACAACAGGTGCTGAAGTATGGCCTCCTGTCAAACCGCCACTGTCTCACTGCAGAGTGTGTGGGACTTGGTACCTCCTTGTTTGTTCAGATAGTACACCAGTGAGGTGTTGCCTGATTGGATCAGAAGAGGCCCTGGGGAGACATGGGGGCAAAAGGCCTGAAGGGCGAGGTGGACTGCTCTTATCTCCGGTAAATTTACATGGGGAGAAATGGAGAATCGGGACCACCTGCCCTGTGTCTTGACAGGACCCAGGTGTGCACCCCAGCCGTCAAGGGAAGCATCCGTGGTCAACGTCTGCTGAGGAGGAGAGGAGTGGCAGGTCATGCCTTCTGACAGGTTGGCATGCTGGGTCCACCAATTCAGGGCCGAGCGTAGAACAGGAGTGACACTGATTTTGTCTTTGAAATCCCATCTTTTGCCACCACTGATTCTGAAGAGTCCATTGGACTGGTCTCATATGTAGATGGGTAAAGGCCACTGTTGGGATGGCTGTGGCCATGTGCCCCAGAAGGCATAAGAGACGTCTGGCTGTGATAAATTGTTGAGTTTGTATCTGGGAAGCCAGAGACAGAATTCTGTTTTGTCTATTGGCAGGGAAGTAAGCCCTGGCGGACATGGTATCCAGAACAGGTCCTATATACTGGAGCGACTGGGTATGGGTTGGATTGGACTTGGGCCATTTGCCTATAATTCCTAGGGACTGGAACAAAGTGAGGGTCGCCTGGAGGGATGAAAGCAGAGAGGTTTCTGAGTCTGCTTTTATAAGCCAATCGTCCAGGTATGGGAAGACAAAATGTCTGTCCCGTCTCAGGGCTGCCGCCACAACCACTAGGCACTTGGTAAAGACTCTTGTGGCAGATGAGAGACCGAATTGGAGTGACCAAAATTGGTAGTGTTGTTCAAGCAGGTAAAAATGAAGGAACCGGTGGTGGACAGGGTGGATGGGGATATGTAGGTAGGCATCTTTCATGTCTAATGCGTATAACATATTGTTTTAACATCTTCCTTATAGATGATAAGGTGACCATCCGGAACTTTTTGTACTGAATGTGTAGAATCACAGCAGGAAGGTCATGTTAAATGAATTTTAATAGTTTTTTTGATTGGGTGACAAGGGAACTTAATCAGGGAGGGGCAGTAGACGTCACCTACCTGGATTTCAGCAAAGCCTTCGACACTGTCCCACACAGAAAGCTGATTAACAAGATGAGTAGTCTGGGTAAAGGATACAAGGTGGTGAACTGGGTTAGGAACTGGTTAACAGACAGGAGACAGAGAGTGGTGGTAAATGGGGTACAATCTGGGGAAAGGAGGGTGACCAGTGAGGTACCTCAGGGATCAGTACTAGGACCAATCCTGTTCAATGCCTTCATTAGTGACAGTGCAGAGGGGCTGGAAGGAAAGGTCTGCCTGTTTGCAGATGACACCAAGATCTGCAAAAGGGTAGATACTTCAGAAGCGTGCAGAAAATGAAGAGGACCTGGAGAAGCTTGAAAGATGGTCAGAGATGTGGCACCTGAGGTTTAATGTAAAGTGTGGACGTAGACAGCCTGTTCTGAGTGCTGTATAATATTTTTTTATATAAAATGTATTAATGACAGTTTCTGCTGAAAAATCAAATGCTCTAGGAATGACATCTCTCACCGCCCCCACCCCCCACCCAAGATTTCAGCTCACAGCTGCCTGCAGGCCAAGAGAACTGCTGACAACATGTGTCACACACTCAGTTTTTAGAGACAATGTGTTACCTGGAAGACTTTAATCAAGGATCCGGTTTCACTGAATTAATTACAGAGTTGTTTTGGGTTAACTTTGTTAAGAGGGAAAATCATAAAAAAGGTTTATGACGTTGAAGAGAAAACACAGGTTATTATACAGAGGTGAGAAATCATAAATGCTCATATGAAGCCTGTGTGAGGAGGGTAGAGCATGAGATCAAAAGAAGTGTCATTGAAATTGAGTTATGCTAAGGTTGCAGAATTAATCCTTGAAATTACATCCTGCGGTTGTATAGAAATATATATTTTTTTAGATATTTTGACAGAGGAGGAGCTGGATGACCTTATCCAAAAGGGGTTGGCAGATACAGCTTGTAAAGATTATTCTGTTTCACTACAGAGCACACTTTTATCTGACTGTGACAAAGATAACATCTGAGCACTGAAAACAGGTATTTAGAAAGCTAGACAAAATCTAAATATTGTTGTAGGAATTGCACCGTTTTAAACCTTGTTTTGTTTAAAGATATGTATGTATTGTGATAGAAGAATTCTGTATTGTATGTTTGACGTATTATTACATATTTTAGTAAAAACTCTAATTTTAGGAAAACCTGGTCTATCTTTGAATTGCTTTCTTTTTTTTGAGAAATATTTATGGTTATAGCAGACAGCAGACATAGCTTGTATGGTGGTACCAAACTGGAAAGAGAAGGGCTTTTAAATCTGAGGTCTTTATTAAAGTTTTAAAGGGTTCATTTCTGCATGCCTGGTTAGGTGCCCATAGGCAAAGATATCTGGCCCCCAAGACAGATATATCTGAGCCTGTGCATTGGGTATGCTAGCAAGAAATTAACAGTTTGAATCCCTCCAGAACTGGAGACCAAAGGTTGATCCGAACTCACAAAAACAGACAAGAGGGTTACTTTGTCGGTTACACTCTTCACAAGACTGCACTCAGAAGTTGGCACTTTGGAAGTAGATGGCCTGACCTGCTGAGTGAATTTGTGACATAAAGTAGTGCAAAATAATGCACCTGGGTAGAGAGAACCCTGGGGAGAGCTACAGGTTGAGGGAGGGAGGAGCTGACTGTCACCAAGGAGGAAAGGGACCTAGGGGTTATGATCTCTGATGACCTTAAGGTATCAAAGCAGTGTACAAAGGCAGCAGGGAGGGCCAGTGGTATGCTGGGGTGCATAGGCAGGAGGCGGGAGGTGGTGATGCCATTGTATAAAACATTGGTAAGGCCTCACCTGGAATACTGTGTGCAGTTCTGTAGACCACACCTGCGCAAGGACATAAATAAGACGGCGACTATCCAGAGAAGGGCAACAAAGATGGTGTAAGGCTTACACCACAAAACATAGGAGGAGAGACTAAGAGACCTCAATATGTACTCACTGGAGGAGAGGACACAGCGGGGGCAGATGACAAACTTTTAAGTACCTTAAGGGCATAAATAAGGTGCAGGCAGGGGAGCTTTTCAATGTAGAAAAAGTAGTAGAATAAGGGGGCACAATATGAAATTGGAGGGGGGTAGATTAAGAGGTAATGTGAGGAAGTTTTTCTACACAGAAAGGGTAGTCGACACATGGAACAGTCTGCCACAGGAGGTAGTGGGGGCAAGCACAGCGGAGAAGTTTAAGCATGCTTGGGACAGGCACAAGGGAAGCCTGAGTGGGGAGGGAGCGATGACAAGCCATTGATCACATAGGGTAAGTGGCCACATACAATGAATAGGGCCTATGGGCAGACTGGATGGGCCTAGCAGTCCTTATCTGCCGACAATTTCTATGTTTCATCATAACCTGAGTGGAGCAGGTGTTGAGATATGGAATTGTCAGTGGAAACTGTAGCCAATAACTGGTCCTTCTCCTGACATGGAGGTAGTTTATTGACTAGTTCTACAGCAGAAGACCAGAGGGTACGTTGATATTTAATCATGTGTCCCACATAATTTAGAATTCTAAGATTCATGGTACCCACCTGGAACACTTTCTTCCTGAGGTAGTCAAGTCGGCGGGACTCTTTATCAGGAGGTAATGAGCTAATGTGTTTTGGTCGTTTGGTACGATCATAAGCCACGGTAATCACTACCGAGTCAGCATCGAGGCTAGTGGAAACAAAGGAATGGTCAAGAGGAGCCTGATAAAGGCAATCTGTCTTCCTAGGAATGGCTGGGACCACTGAGAGTTGGTTCCAAGTCACCAGTACGGGGTTTTGGTAGGTTTGTATAAGTGGGAGTAGCACTACTACAGGCTCTTCAGGAAGTTCGTGATAGTCTGCCATATCCTTTTTTTTGTTCATCATGTTCGGTGGCTGAAAAACCCATAATTTTCAGAATCTGAACCATCATCTCGTGAAAAGATGGGTCATCAGGCAGAGAGGCGGACGCATGGAGGAAGGCATCCTCGTGTAAGGAGGAGATAGTAGAAAGTGAGGATGGGGGATGAGAGTCCAAGTCCTGTAGGTCAACATCCTCCAGATCTCCGGAAAGCCTTCCAGAAATTCTGCCTCATCTGATAAGTACTCTTCCTCCAGGAGGAGGGACCAGGGTGGTGAGCATTCCCTGCCTCCCAGAGGCATTTTACGGAGGGTAGGAGAATGGGAAGGACAACTTGCCTTCCCAGAGTGGGAGATTGAGAGTGCCGAATTACTTGTAGAACCTGTTGTACCACTGTGGCAATGTCCAATGAGGTAGAGCTAGGGACAGGGTAGGGGGACTTGAGAAACCAGGGGATTGCTGAGGAAATAGGACGTGAGGTATAAACAGGTCTAGACCCTGGGTGGTAAAGTCCAGGGTCCCGATCCTGTCCACCTAGCCCCTATGGGAGAATGGTGTGAAGGAGGAGGGGTAGCTGGACTGCAAACCCAGTAGTTCTGCCCATAGAGGAACGGCCTGTCGTCGACGGGCAACAAGGAAAGGCACCTGAACACTTAAAGGGAGACGTCATAGACAGGAAACAAGTTATCGTCGACAGAAAGTCAAGGGAACCAGCACAGGTTTCCACAGAGACTGCTGAAAGGGAGCTACAGCGCCTTCAGAAAGTATTCACCCCCCCTCCTTGGATTTTGTCACATTTTGTTGTGTTACTACCAGAATTTTTAATGCATTTAAATGATTTTTTCCCCCTTGATTCACACAGCATACTCAACAATTTAAAGGGGCAAAAAATATTTTTATTGTGTAACAAAACTTTATGAAACATTAAAACCTGAAATATCTTGTTTACTTAAGTATTCACCCCCCTGAGTCAATACTTTGTAGAAGCGCCTTTGGCAACAATTACAGCTTTGAGTCTTCTTGGGTATGTCTGTATCAGCTTTGCACATCTGGATTTGGGGATTTTCACCCATTCTTCCTTGCAGATTTGCTCAAGCTCTGTCAAGTTGGATGGGGGCGCCGGTGAGCCGCAATCTTTAAGTCTTTCCACAGATTCTCAATGGGATTCAAGTCTCGCTTTGGCTGGGTCACTCAAGGACATTCACCTTCTTGTTCTGAAGCCACTCCAGTGTTGCTCTGGCTGTATGCTTGGGGTCGTTGTCCTGTTGGAACGCAAATCTTCGCCCAGTCCAAGGTCCATTGCAGACTGATGCAGGTTCTCCTAAGGATGTGCCTTGTATTTGGCTCCCATTCATTGTTCCTCTATCCTGACAAGTGCCCCAGTCCCTGCCACTGAAAAGCATCCCCATAACATGATGCTGCCACCACCATGCTTCATGGTAGGGATGGTGTTACACGGGTGATGAGCTGTGTTCGGTTTGCGCCAGGCATAGCGCTTTGCATTCAGGCCAGAGTTCAATTTTTGTTTCATCAGACCAGAGAATCTTTTGCCACATGGTCTCAGAGTCTGCCACGTGCCTTCTTGCAAACTCCAGGCATGCTATTATGTGGCCTTTTCTCAGGAGTGGCTTCCATCTAGCCACTCTCCCATAGAGGCTACATCTGTGAAGTGCTGTAGAGATTGTTGTCCTCTGACAGGTTCTCCCATCTCAGCCATGGAACTCTATAGTTCTGTCAGGGTGGTTGGGTTCTTGGTCACTTCCCTGACCAAGGTCCTTCTTGCCGGTTGCTCAGTTTGGGAGGACGGCCTGCTCTAGGAAGAGTCTGGGTGGTTCTGTAATCTTTCCATTTCCTAATGATGGACTTGACTGTGCTCCTGGGAACTTTCAAAACCCTAGAAGAAAAAATTACTCACCTTAGTAATGTTGTTTCTTCTAATGGAGTCTTGCTATATTATAGACATTAGCAGTTTGTTCCAGCTCTAGAACTGCCCCGGAGTGAAATGGTTAAAACCATTCCAAAATAGAATTTTGGCATGAGAGCAGCTCTATCTGTGTGCTTTCAAACTTGAACTATCAGATCTTTACGAGCCAAACTCACTAAGGTCTGTGTGGAAGCTTGTAACCTACACTAGCCAAATGGCTACCTAAATAATAACAACCATTGATGGTCCCAACACCCAAGACTCAAGTCAGGGACCAGAAATACTAACACCATTCTAATAATATGAAAATGGAACATAAGTATAATAAAACACACACACGCAGCACATACACACCACCAAAGTCCCAAAGGGACAAAATGCTAACAGGACAAAAGTAGAGCCCACACTAAGTTGCCCGCACCCCACCAAGTAGAGGTTCTGAGAGGGGCAGGTTGGGGGGGAGGTCTATAATATAGCAAGACTCCATTATTAGAAACAACATTACTAAGGTGAGTAATTTTTTCTTCAAACAACATGAAGTCTTGCTGTATTATAGACATTAGCAGAATACACAGCAGTACCTCCATGGAGGAGGGGCAGAACCTACTTAGGAATAGGCTCTGAAGAACAGCTGTGCCAAACCGAGCATCTCTCCTGGCCTGGACATCCAGGAGTAATGCTTGAAAAGTGTGTACCGCTTTCCAAGTAGCAGCCTGGCAAATCTCTAATAAAGGACATCTCTGGCAGCAGCTAGAGACGCAGCTGTACCCCTGGTAGAATGAGCCCTCACACCGGGGGCTCTGCCCACTTTCTGATAACAAAATTGGATACAAGAGACAATCCACCTGGCTATTGATCTCTTAGTGGCAGGTTTGCCTTTCCCAACTTCACCACAGGTATGGAAATGTTGAGGATTCAAACCTGTGACCTTTGGTACGCTCTATATAATAACTAAGAGCTCTCTTAACATCCAGGCTGTGCAACCTCCTCTCACCAAGAGGAGTGATCAGTGAAAAATACTGGAAGGAGATAGATTGATTAAGATGGAAATCTGAAACCACCTTAGGCAAAAACTTCCTATTAGTCCTAAGGACTATCTTATCCCTGTGGAAAGAAATAAAGTCAGTCTCCACTGACAAGGCTTGGCAATTCACTTATGCTGCCTGGCAGAAGTGATAGCCACTAGAAAACAGTTTTCCAAGTTAGGTACTTAAGCTCTGCAAAAGACAGAGGTTCAAAACGGGTTGCATTAACTGGGCAATGCAAACATTAAGGTCCCAAGCAGGGCCGGTTCCCAAAGGGAGGATTAGTATGGAGTAACCCTTAAAAAACTTGGAAAACACAGGATGAGAGGACAGAGGGATGACTTTCCTGCTGACACAAAAGCAGACACAAGCTGCCAAATGAACTTTCAGGGTAGCTGGTCTGAGACCCAAGGAATTAAGATGTACCATGTAATCTAACAAAAGGGCAATTCAGCAGATTCTGGGAAATATTTTTCCAGCACACCAAATGGAAAACCTTTCCATTTAGAACTATAAGTAGCCCTAGTGGAAGGCTTTCTGGAAGCCTTTAGGATCTCAAGAACACCCTGAGAGAGGTGTAAATCAGCAATTCTAACTCCTCAAGAGCCAGGCCTTGAGGTTGAGGGATTTGAGGTCCGGATACCAAACCCTTCCTGGGCACAAGTCAACAGATTGTGATTCCTGGGGAGGCACAGGGAAGATGGACTGTCAGAGACAGAAAGAGTGGGTACCAAGGCTGCCTGGCCCAATCCGGGCAATCAGAATCACCCTGCAAGGCTGAGATCTGATTTTGACTAGTACTTTGAATAGGAGAGGAAAGCGGGAAAGCATAGAGGAACTTCCTCCCAATCCAGAAGAAGGGCATCCAGGGGAACTGAGCCCAGCACTGGAGGCCTGCAACAGAACAGAGGAAGTTTGTGATTGTCTGGGGTTGCAAAAAGATCTATCTGAGGGATGCTCACCTGGCAAAAACTATCCCCAGCACTTGAGGATCCAGGGACCATTCGTGATGGCCCTGGGAAATCCTGCTGAGGGCATCCGCTAGGACATTGTCCTTCCCTGGAAGATGAACTGCTATGAGGGAAGTGTTCAGGAATAGGTCAGAGACCACAACTTCATTGCCTCGTGCACAAGGTCAAGACCGAGTGCCCCCTGTTTGTTGATGTACCACATTGTTGTGGTGTTGTCTGTTCTGACTTGTATCACCTTGTCGTGGACAGATGCAGAAAAGCTTGAAGAGTTAAAAGACTGTTCTGAGTTCCAGCAAATTGATGTGGAGCAGAGATTCCTGGGGACCAAACTCCCTGAGGGGAAAGGTCGCCCATGTGGGCTCCCAACCCAGAAGGGAAGCATCTCTAGTGAGAGTCAAGTCGTGAGATGGGGAAATGAAGGGGACCCCCTCTTAAATTGCTCTGATCCTGCCACCACTGGAGAGCTAGGATCAAGGTTCGAGTCACTGGGACCAACTTGGAAGGGGTCTCTTCTCTGAGACCAAAAGGTTCTCAAGTGAAACTGAATGTCTCTCATCTGAAATCTGGCTCCCTGCACAACAGCTGTGGATGCAGCCATGTGCCCCAGGAGCTGCAGAAAGTGTCTTGCTGGTCGAGAGACCTGCAGAGTGAAGGAAGAGGCCAGAGCCACTAAATTCTTTACCCTTCTGGGGAAGAAAGGCTCTGGCTAGCTTTGCCTGGACTGGTTCCAGAACCGACTTTGGTAGGTTTAGCAGAAACCCAGGAGGTGAGAAGCTGCTGGGTGACCTGCAGGTGAGATTTTACCTGTTCTGGGGACTGGCCTACAATGAGCCAGTCGCCTAGATAGGAAAAACAGCAATCCTCTGCCTCCTTAAGTGGGCCACTGCTAGACACTTTGTGAATACCCTTGGAGCAGAGGTAAGGTCAAGGGCATTGCTCTGAACTGGTAATGACCTGAGGGCAGTTCGAATCTGAGGTACTGGAGGGATCTTCTGATTAGGACATGGAAATAGGCATCCTTGAGGTCCAGGGAGGCTAGCCGTCCCCTGGCCTTAGGGAAGGTAAAATCATTGCCAGAGTTACCATTTTGAACTTTGGTTTCAAAGATGCTTGTTCAGATATCAGAGATCTAAAATGGGCGCCATTCTCCTGTCTTTTTGGGGTAAGGAAGTATCTGGAATACAGACCCCTGCCCTGATGCAGGGAGGAACCTTTCTACTGCTCTGAGAGCTAACAGGATGAGACCTCTGTTTCCAGAGCGAGGGTCTCTGAAGCACTTGCAGGTAGAAAAGTCTGCTTCTCAACTTGGGAAACTTTTGAAGCTGAGAACCAGACCCTGGCTTACTACTTCAGAACCCACTTGTCTGAGGTTAAAGAAGCCCAATTCTGACTGAAGTAAGCCAGCCTGCCCCCACTGGTACAGGAGAATCGGCCCTGGGCACCCCATCAGGGTGCCTGTTTCGAGGAGCTTTAGGCTGGGGGTGGGAGCAGGTCTGCCCACCCCTCGCCTGCCCTGCTTCTGAAGAAGCCCCTCTGAGCAAAGGCAGAGGAGGCCTGGAGTCTGGTAGAAAGGCCTGTGAAAAGGCCTACCCTTACCCTGGGGCATGCCTTGAGGAGTGGCTTGCCGCCTCCTTAGCCTGGGCACTCTTGTAAGTAGTCCTATATTCATCCATCTTCTTCATGTAATTCTCTGTCTGCTCTCCAACAGAGAATTTCCCACCACAGGAAAATCCATAGCCTTAGTCTGGGTATCCCAGACAAACTAGTACACCTGAGCCAGGCCAACCCTACTAAAAGCTACAGAAGTGGCCATGACCCTAGAGGAAACATCATTAACATCCACAGCAGCATGAAACTGAACCTTAGAGGCTTCAATGCCATCAGCAGCCACCTGTTCTAGTTCACTAGCCAGCTGGCCATGGGCCTGTTTGGCCAATTGCATAACAGTATCCCATCTAGATTTCTGATACCTAGCTACATAAGCCATATAATTTGCTTGCCTGAGTCCCAGAGAGGCTGCCATATACTGTTTTTTTTTTTTTGCCGTTGCATCAATCTTCCTGGAATCCTTGTCAGGAGGATGTAGCCAAGGAATATTAGTTTTATCACAGCAGCAGCCTGAACTACTCAACATGACTGCATTGCTGAGAAAGGAATTCTGTATCAGGGCCTGACAATGTATACCTTCTGTCCATCTTTTATCTACAGGAGGCACAGAATTAGGAGCTTTTAAAATTTAATTGTTTGTTTCCTAAAAGACTTATGTAAAGGAATAGACAATCTCCTAGACTCTGGAATAGCCATCATTTCTACAAAATCGGGCTCCTCTTGCTCATCCACAGCCTCTTCTAAAGGAAGCTGGAGGGTTTCAGCAACTTTTTTATAAAACATAAAATGAGATGGGGACTCAGACAGCATAGGGGGAGATTCTAAAGGTCTGTCTGGGGAGATGTCCGGTTCAATGGGCACACCCAGACCTTCCCAGCCACATTCATACTGTTCATAATCCTCCTCCCCCTCCTCTGGTTCATAACATTCCTCAATATCATAATCCTGAACCACTGGGACCGGACGAACCGACCTTTTACCAGATAGTGGTGGTTTGACGGACCCTGAGACAGTGACTGGACAATTTGTATGGCTTTTGTTATCTCTGCAGCAGTTGGAGAAGGAATTTTGGACTCAGACCTGCTGATTTTCTTGTTTTCTTTACTGGAATTGGTTCCTCAGAACCAGCTTTTCTTTGCCGGGAGAAGTCTGGCCCTGGTCAGAGGGCACTCCCTCTGGTTCGGTTGGCACCGAACCGGGCTGGCCATCCGGTCAGCGGACTTTTAGCCTCTCGCTCCTGAGCCTGCCCAATCTTTTTCCAGGGTGGCTGCAGGAAATTCTTACATACCTGGCAGTCTGACTGAGGTGGTCAAACCCCAGACAATAAACACATGTGGTGTGTGGGTCAGCCTTGGCAAAGACTTCCCACAAACATCACAGTGTTGAAACCAGTGGGCCGGTTTTCTTTGGGTTTCTCAGACAAAATGCCAGCCTAACCAAAAACTTGCCCTTTTAACGGCAGTGCCAGGCAAGACACACCCTTACTCCCGGTTCCTAACAGTGTCACGGGTATTGGAAAAAACGTGATAAATCCGTTTTTAGAACCGATAAGAACCGGAACCGACTTCAAAATAGTAACTTTTAGTTTTAAATGAATTTTAACCCACTGATCGGTTCAAAACCGAACCGATAACTTATAAGTTCCACACAGACAAAACCTTCATTTACTTACGGTTACTACAGACAGAGCTTGAACCAAACGGTTTTATGGTTAAATAAAACTATTCTCGGTTAAATCCAACCGAGAAAACACTTTTAAACTGAGAAATGAACCGAGAGAAGGAGAAATCTCTGAGCGACTGTTCACTGAGGTGGAGTAAAGAATCTGACAGTTCAAGTTTGAAAGGACACAGATAGAGCTGCTCTCGTGCCAAAATTCTATTTTGGAATGGTTTTAACTCATTTCACTCCGGGGCAGTTCTAGAGCTGGAACAAACTGCTAATGTCTATAATACAGCAAGACTTCATGTTGTTTGAAATGTTTTTATACCCCTCCCCAGATCTACGCCTCCTCACAATTCTATCATGGAGTTCTACGGACAGCTCCTTGGTCTTCATGGTAGAGTTTCTGCTCTGACATGCACTGTCAACAGTGAGACCTTATATAGACAGATGCATTTCCTCTGAAATCATGTCAACCATTTGAACTGACCACAGGTGGACTCCATTCAAGTTTTAGAGTGCTCTCACAAGGAAATTTGATGCACCTCAGCTCAATTTGGAGTGTCATAGCAAAGGGGGTGAATACTTATCAAATCAAAACATTTCAGGTTATTTTAAATTACATGTACAAAAAATTCCAGAAGTTTCATTCCACTTTGACATTAGAGAGTAATTTGTGTAGATACGTGACAAAAAAATCCCATATAAATGTATTTTAATTTGAGTTTACAACATCACAAAATGTGACAAAATCCAAGGGGGGTGAGTACCTTCTGAAGGCACTGTAGAAAGCACTGTTTACGAGAGGGTGTAAATCCCCGTCGACAAGGAAGCAGTCCTGGAGAGCATCATTGATGGCAGAGCACCTGTGATGGTGGCCATCGATGAGCATTTGCCCGATGAAGATGAAGATGATTTATCCTTATGTTTATGCTTATGTGAAGCAGTTGTAGGGGCTCCTTGGAACAGGCCCCCTTCTCTAAGAGAGACGCTTTCTGCTCCATGAGGTGTGCTTCGCTCTCCTGTAGCTGTTGTCGACGGGTAGCCTGGTTGAAATCCTTTCAATGAATGCAGGAGATGGTGTCGAGTGTAGAACCCAGACACCTAACACAAACAGTAAGGCTGTCGTAATGGTAGATCTTCCTACTGCAACAACATGAGCAGAAAAGTGCTGTCTTGCTTGTAGATTCTTTGGACATTCATTGATGAAGGAAAGGAAATGGAAAATTCCATTCCCAGCTCAGTTTTTGTCGATGTCTGCTGCTCTCTGCACTAGATGCTGCTTGTGAGCTGAAGACAGCGGGAAAATGAACTGAGGATACCAGGAACCACCCACTCTTGTACAGAAGCAGAATGATGATGTCATGTGTGGGTGGCCCATAGCAAAAGATTGCCAGAAGACAGTTGCCATGCACCACAGCGCCCTCTGACGACGACCCAAGTGTATTACCTGCTGCAAGAGATTATCCCTGTGGAAGATCATGTGTTCTCCACTCTTTTTTTTTTTTTTTAACAAGGAAGACTCAGCCAAGGCTGGGGCAAGATATCTCAGAGGAGAGAGAGTTCAATTCTCTCTCTCTCCTCCTCAAGGAGCAAGAGATCACCGCTCATTGGAGGCAGTATAGCGCAGTGGATTAAGGCTCTGAGCTGCAGATCTGGAGACCTGGGTTTGAATCCCACAGCCACCTAGGTGCATACTGTGTGACCCTGTGCAAGTCACTTAACTTCCTTGTGCTCCCAGGTCGCATCTGGAAACAAGCTCCGGCTTAGTGTGCTATGCCTGGTTAAACAATTATCCTTTTCCCTTCCCCTTTCATGAAGGCAGAGTCCCCATGGATATGGAGGTGCACCTAGCAAAGCAGGTGTCAAACACATCTCCAGCCAGGAAGCGCTACCATACAGGGAACCCCACCACTACAATATTTAAAGTGGTGGGAGGTGACAGAAAAGTCTAAATCCTTCAATGATACGTAAGGAACAGAGTATCTCCAGACTAGGGAGCTCTATGGTAACTTGCCTGGATCAGATACCTAGGGTACACAAGGTGGAGAGGGCCCTGGAAGGTACCCAGAAGGAGGTAAAGAGATGAAGGCCCCCAGGGATTGAGAAGACAGTGAGAAGGAGCTTGAGGTCTGGCAAGGGACATGCAGCGGTGGAGATGTCCAAAACAAGGTGTGCATTGTAAGCTGGCAAGATGGTAAGAGCAGCATACTGATCCCCATTTAAGGCGTTGGCAAAATAAATATCTATATGCACCAGCATGAAGGATGTCTGGAGTCCTCCACACCATGGACAATATGAGCCCCGTTGGCCTGCACCAAAGAAGGTGATGCGTCCCTGTTCTTGCAGAAATGATAAGGTCTTTCCTGGTGAAGGACACAGGAGTCTAGCAGGTGCCAGCAAAAGTTGCCCCAGAGAAGGGAGAAGGCCAACAGGGCGGATACACTGATTCCTGGAGACAGTGGTGTTTGCTGTCCCCAGGGGATATAGGCATTCTACAGTATAACTATTAACTGGAATTTGTAAATGTCCTGCCCGAGGCACTGAGCCCTGTAACCAAAAATAGGAAGAGGAGCTGTAGTCCCTCGAAAACCCTCGGGGACTACAACTCAGACAGCAGTTTTGATTTTTAATTTTACTGTGCAGGGTTTCACTGTAGACCACGCAAGAGTGGTCTATAATTAGTTTAAAACTTTCATTTGCACTGTTGTGGTGTTTGAGAGTGAGTGACCCCAGACAGCACTTCCGGGTCACGTGGGGCTATTTCAGTCTCGTCCCGTGGCGAACGCACGTCTGCCGTGTGTGAAGTCGCAAGCAAAGACACACACATGTTTTATGCGTGAACAGCGTGATGGGCCACACTCTGGACCTGCCTCCTAGGCTTACCAAAGTTTATTAAGGTCCACAGGCTGTAGTCAGGTATAACATTAAAACAATAAAATAAAGAAACAATTATTATCACCTATTGGCAGTAGCTTTTTAGTTCCTTAGGGCAGTTGTTGTGAGGTGGTATTAGGTTAACCTGTACCATAAACCAATTGCAAACTACAATGGCTGAAGTATTACAAATGTTAAATGGGAGCTTTGTTCATAAATGCACTTTGTGACACGTACAAGATCTTACCTGACAATAATAGTGAACCATCTATGTGTAGTAACTGTGTACAAACTGAGTACCTACTAATGAAATTATTTGGTTCAAGAATGATTGATTTGGAAAATAGTCAAAAAGCTATGGCAGTCAGACTTCAGTTTGAGTTTAATAAACCAGCTCATTCCTTGGAAAAGACAACTACTACTGGTCACTTAATTACAAGTCAGTCCAATAATTTAACTTTAATGGCACCGCCTAACTGTATACCTCCACCTATAAATACACCTGGTACAGAGTTTAACAAAAAAAGGGCCAGGAAAGTAGATACATCAGCTACTATAGACGAGGAATGGTACATGGTTCAAAATGCTAAAGTACCAAAAAAAGGTAGGAGGGCTAACATGTTTAACATTCCATTATTTAATCATTTTGACCTCTTTACAAGTTACTGAATCTGAACTAAATAATGAAATGCCCAGGGATTATAATACCATATGCTACTACGGATTCGAATTGTACAGCAACAAAGTTCCTTGATTCATGTAACCCAATGCCGCAGCAGAACAATAATAAGGGCTTCACTAACTTACAGACGTCAGATCAAGGCCCTGGGGAGACTAATTTAATTGACATTCCAATGATTAACTCCCTGCCCCCAAGTACTCATTTGGAACTCCCCAGAACTAATACCCAGGCATTACCATCAGTATATGTTCTTGGGGATTCAATAATAAAACACCTAGATAGGGCGATTTGTAACCTCGACAAGGCTAACTGAACCCTATCTAGCTTTAGTGGAGCAAGAATTGAAGATATCACATTTATGGTCAATAATATAATTGACAAATATGATACATCCTGTAGTACTAGTACATATAAGTGCTAATAATGTTTTCCATAACTCTGCCTTAGAAATAAAACAAGACCTGGTAGCCCTTTCAAATAAATTAACAAATATGGGTTGCACAATTGCTCTCTCAGAAATTCTTCCTATACCCAAGGCCTCAAAATTTGCCAACAATAAGATCAAACATATCAATTTGTGGCTATGTACTTGGTGCTGTAAGCAAGGGATAAAATGCATTACACACTGGGAGGAATTTATGGATCATCCAGAATTGTATTGGGGTGACAGCCTACACTTAAGTAGAAGAGGTAGCCTTGTTCTTGGGAAGCAATTTAATATGTTCATAAATAACACTTTAAACTGAACAACTCAAGGGGGGGGAGGCAGCCTGCCTCTGTATTTCTTAACAATGTATCAGACATTTAATCAAATACAACAGTCAAGAAATCAATACATTAATGATTAATGCGAGAAGTCTAACAAAATTGATGTGCTTAAATATATATTAAAAGATCAAGATATAGCTATATGTGGCATCACTGAAACATGGTTCAAGGATAGTGGCTGAGGTATGGAAATCCCTGGCTGTATTAGATACTCTAAAAATAGACAAAATAAGAATGGAGGTGGGATAGCCTTATATGTATCTGAAAAATATAAATCCTATAGGTTGGACTCAACCCAAGCCCCTTGTCAAGAAACAGAAATATTATGGGCCCATATTAATCTACAGGGAAAGCAGTTAACAATTGGTCCAGCCTATCGAGCTCCCAATCTAGATTATAATGAAAACGAAAGATTTAACTGTCTAATTTGGAGAGCATGGAAGTACAATCAAATTATTTTTTGATGGGTGACTAACTTCCCCAACATTAACTGGTCCACATTAAATGCTTCTGGGACACCAGAGAATAAATTTCTTGATTTCACAATTAACTCCAACCTGGAACAAGTGGTCTCAGGTAAAACTAGAGGAAATAACCTATTAGATCTGGTTCTAACAAACTGTAAAGAAGAAATTACTACCCTTTGTGTCTTTGAACCTTTAGGTACTAGTGATCATGACATGATCATGTTTAGTATTATTACTTCCACACAACACATTAGAGGGTCCACTATAATGAACGATTTCAATAAAGCTAATTATACACGTATGAGGGATTATCTTGCTGATTGGGAATGGGAGAAAGAACTTAGTGACAACAGCCTGACTACACTATGGAACTCAATATGGATAAACTACAATTCTGCATAAATAAATAAATAGGTTCCTAACAGAATAAAGTATAAAAATAGCCAAAGGGTTCCAGTTTGGTGGAATAGGAAAGTTTAAAGAGCTATTAATAGGAAGAAGAAATACTATATGAGATATAAAATGCAACCAACTGATATAAATGGGAAACTATACAAAAAGAAAAAATTACTCACCTTAGTAATGTTGTTTCTTCTAATGGAGTCTTGCTTATATGATGACAATTGCAGTTTGTCCCACCATTAGAACTGCTCCGGAGGTGAAAGAGTTAACTTCCATGCCAGGCATGGAACTTAGAGCACGTGCTCGGTTAGAAAAGCTCTGTCTGGAATATTTCAAACTGAAACTGTCAGATCTTTACGAGCAAAACTCACTAAGGTTCTGTGTGGAAGCTGTAATCTACACTAGCCAACTGGCTACTTAAATATTAACACATTTTCCTGGCCCCAACACCAAGACTCAAGTCAGGGGACCACAAAAAGGTAAGACAAGATAAGATAAAATAAAACACAACACCCAAACACCCCAAAAAAAAAGAAGGTGGAAAACATAAATGGGCATCAATAAGCCACACTGGACTGCGCCCCAATATCCAAAGTAGAAGTTCTGAGAGGGGCAGGTTGGGGAGGTCATAAAATAGCAAGACTCCATTAGAAGAAACAACATTACTAAGGTGAGTAATTTTTCTTCAAACAACATGAAGTCTTGCTATATTATGACAATTGCAGACTACACAGCAGTACCTCCATGGAAGAGGGACAGAACCTACTTAGGGAATAGGCTCTGAAGCACGGCTGTGCCAAACCGAGCATCCCTCCTGGCCTGGATATCCAGGGAGTAATGCTTGGTGAAAGTGTGTACTGATTTCCAAGTAGCTGCTTGACATATCTCTAAGATAGGGATGTCTCTGGCAGCAGCTAGAGACGCAGCTGTATCTCTGGTAGAGTGAGCCCTGAGGCCTGAAGGGGGAACCTTACCCAGTTTTCGATAGCAAAATTGGATACAAGAGACAATCCACCTGGCAATGGATCTCTTAGTGGCAGGTTTCCCTTTCCCAACCTCACCATAAGTGAGAAATAGTTGGAGGGAGTCAAACCTGTGACCCTTGGTACGCTCTATGTAGTAACTTAGGGCCCTTAACATCTAGTTGTGCAACCTCTCACCAGAGGAGGAATGGTCAGTGAAGAACACTGGAAGAGAATAGATTGATTAAGGTGGAAATCTGAAACCACCTTAGGCAAAACTTCCTGTTAGTCCTGAGGACTACCTTATCCCTGTGAAAGGAAATAAAGTCAGTCTCCACTGACAAAGCTTGTAACTCACTTATGCGCCTGGCAGAAGTGATGGCTACTAGAAACACAGTTTTCCAAGTCAAGTACTTAAGCTCTGCCAAAGACAGAGGTTCAAAGGAGGGTTGCATCAGCTGAGCAATGCAAACATTAAGATCCCAGGCAGGGGCAGGGTCCCTGAATGGTGGATTGGTATGAAGCAATCCCCTGAAAAACTTGGAAAATACAGGGTGAGCAGAAAGAGAAGAGGGCTTCCCTGCTGAAATAAAAGCAGAGACAGCTGCCAAATGCACTTTCAGGGTAGCTGGTCTCAGTCCCAAAGAATTAAGATGGACCATATAGTCCAAAACAGTGGGCAAATCAGCAGATTCCGGGAAATATGCTTCCAGAACACCATATGGAAAATCTTTTCCATTTGGAGTTATAAGTAGCCCTAGTGGAAGGCTTCCTAGAAGCTTTCATTTCGAGAACACCCTGAGAAAGGTGTAGGTCAGCAACTCTAACTCCTCAAGAGCCAGGCCTTGAGGTTGAGGGATTTGAGATCGGATACCAAACTCTCCCTGGGCACAGGTTAACAAATTGTGGTTCCTGGGAGACACAGGGAAGATGGACTGCCAAGGACAGAAGGAGTGGTACCAGGGCTGCCTGGCCTAGTCTGGAACAATCAGAATCATCTTGCAGGGCTGAGATCTGATTTTGACTAGCACCTTGAACAGGAGAGAGGAAGGGGAAGGCATAGAAACTTCCCTTCCCAATCGAGGAGAAAGGCATCCAGGGGACTGAGCCCAACACTGGGGCCTGCAACAAAAAGTGGAAGTTGATGATTGTCTGGGGCTGCAAAAGATCTGAGGGTGCCCCATCTGGCAAAAACTATCCCCAGTACTCGGGATCCAGTGACCATTCGTGATGGCCCTGGGAAATCCTGCTGAGAGCATCTGCCAGGACATTGTCCTTGCCTGGGAGGTGAACTGCTATGAGGGAAGTGTTCAGGAATAAGCCAGAGACCACAACTTCATTGCCTCGTGCACAAGGTCAAGACTGAGTGCCCCTTGTTTGTTGATGTACCATTAGTGGTGTTGTCTGTTCTGACCTGTACCACTTTGTTCTGAACAGATGCAGAAAAACCTGAAGTGCTAGAAAAACAGCTCTGAGTTCCAACAGACTGATGTGGAGCAGAGATTCCTGAGGGAACCACAATCCCTGGGTGGAGAGGTCGCCCATGTGAGCTCCCCATCCCAAAAGGGACGCATCTGTAGTAAGGGTCAAGGAGTGAGATAGAGGGATGAAGGGAACCCCTTGTCTCAGATTGCTCTGATCCTGCCACCACTGAAGGGCCTGGATCAGGGTTCGAGTCACTGTGATCAACTTGGATAGGGGATCTCTTCTTGAGACCAAAAGGCTCTCAAATGGAACTGAATGTCCCTCATCTGAAATCTTGCTCCTTGCACTACAGCTGTGGAAGCAGCCATGTGTCCTAGGAGCTGTAGGAAATGCCTTGCTGGTCGAGAGACCTGCAGAGTGAAGGAGGAGGAGGCCAGGGCCACCAGGGTCCTTACCCTTTCTAGGGGAAGGAAGGCTCTGGCCTGCTTTGTGTCCAGTTCAGCACCTATAAAGGTGAGTACCTGGACAGGTTCCAGAACTGACTTTGGAAGATTGAGAAGAAAGCCCAGAGAGGTAAGCAGCTGCTGGGTAACCTGCAGGTGTGATTTGACCTGGTCTGAGACTGACCCACAATGAGCCAGTCGTCCAGGTAGGGAAAGATGGCAATCTTTTGCCTTCTTAAATGAGCAACTGCTACTGCCAGGCATTTTGTGAATACCCTTGGGGCAGAGGTAAGGCCGAAGGGCATTGCTCTGAACTGATGATGGCCTTAGGGCAGTTCGAATCTGAGGTACTTTCGGTGGGAGCTTCTGATAAGAACATGGAAGTAGGCATCCTTGAGGTCCAGGGAAGCTAGCCAGTCCCCTGGCCTTAGGGAGGGTAAAATCATTCCCAGAGTCACCATTTTGAATTTTGGTTTTAAAAGGTGCTTGTTCAGATATCTTAGGTCCAGGATGGGCCGCCATTCTCCTGTCTTTTTTGGGGTAAGGAAGTACCAGGAGTACAGACCCTTGCCCTGGTGTAGGGGAGAAACCCTTTCTACAGCTCTGACAGCCAGGAGGGTTGAGACTTCTGTTTCCAAAGCAAGAGTCTCTAGAGGATTTGCAGGTGGAAAAAATCTGATTCTCATCTTTGGAAATTTTTTGAAGCTGAGAACCAGACCCTGGCTTACTACTTCCAGGACCCACTTGTCTGATGTTAAAGACTCAGTCCTGGACAGTAAGCCAGCCTGCCCCTATAGGTAATGAAGAATCGACCCTGGGCATCCCATCAGGGTGCCTGTTTGGCGGGGCTTTAGGCTGAGGGGTGGGAGCAGGCCTGCTTGTACCCGTCTGCTCTCCCTCTGAAGAACCCCTCTGAGCGTAAGCTGAAGAGGAGGCCTGGGTTGAAAAGGCCTGCCTCTACCCCTGGGGGCTGCCTCTGAGGGGTGGCTTGCCGTTCCTTGGCTTGTGCACTCCTATAAGTGGTTCTATATTCATCCATTTTCTTCATATAATTCTCTGTCTGCTCCCCAAACAGAGAATTTCCCACCACAGGAAAATCCATAGCCTTAGCCTGGGTATTCTGTGACAAACTAGTACACCTGAGCCAAGCCAACCATGAAAAGCCACAGATGTAGCCATGACTCTAGAGGATACATCATTAGAATCCACTGCAGCATGGAACTGCACCTTAGATGCCTCAATACCATCAGCAGCCACCTGCTCCAGCTCCTTGGCAAGCTGGCCAGGGGCCTGTTTGGCTAAAGCCATGACAGTATCCCATCTAGATTTCTGGTATCTTGCAACATAAGCCATATAATTTGCTTGTCTGAGTCCCAAGGACGCTGCCATGTATTGTTTTTTAGCCATGGCATCAATCTTCCTGGAGTCCTTGTCAGGAGGATGTAGTCAGGGAATATTAGCTTATCACAGGCTCGCAGCCTGAACTACCCCAACATGGCTGCATTGTTGTGAAAGAAATTCTGTATCAGGACCTGACAAAGTGTACCTCCTGTCCATCTTTTTATCCACAGGAGGCACAGAATTAGGAGCTTTTAAAATTTTTATTGTTTGTTTCCTAAAGGATTTATGTAAAGGAATAGACAATCTCATGGACTCTGGGATATCCATCATCTCTACAAAGTCAGGCTCCTCTTGCTCATCCACAGCTTCCTCCAAAGGAAGCTGGAGGGTTTCAGCAACTTTTTTATAAAACAGAAAATGAGAAGGGGACTCAGAAAGCCTAGGGGGAGATTCTCCTAAAGGTCTGTCTGGGGAGATGTCCGGTTCAATGGGCACATCCAGACTTTCAAAGTCACATTCACACTGTTCATAATCATTCTCCCCTCCTCTGGTTCATAAAACCCTCTATATCATATTCTTGAACCGGTGGAACCGGCCGAACCGACCTTTTGCCAGATAGTGGCGGTTCGGACGGAACCGGGAAAGTGACTGGACAATTTGGATTGCTTTGGCTATCTCTGCAGCAGTTGGAGAAGGAATTTTTGACTCCACACCTGCTGATTTTCTAGTTTTCTTTGCTGGAACTGGCTCCTCTGAGTCAGCTTTACGTTTGCCCGAGGAAGTCTCGCCCTGGTCAGAGGGCACTCCCTCCGGTTCGGTTGGCACCGAACCAGGCTGGCCATCCGGGTCAGCAGACTTTTTGGCCTCTCGTTCCCTGAGCCTACCAACTCTCTTATCTAGGGTAGCTGCAGGGAAATTCTTGCAAATCTGGCAGTCTGAATTGAGGTGGTCAAACCCCAGACAATAAACACATGTGGTGTGTGGGTTAGCCTTGGCAAAGGCTTCCCCACAGACACTACAGTTTTGAAACCCAGTGGGCCCGGTTTTTCTTTTGGGTTTCTCAGACATAATGCCAGCCTAACCAAAAACTGGCCCTTTTTCCGGCAGTGCCAGGCAAGACACCCTTATCGGTTCCCAACCGTGTCACGGGTCGTGGAAAAAAACGTAATGAAATCCGTTTTTTTTAGAACCGATAAGAACCGGGAACCGCACTCTAAATAGCTTTTAAATGCTTCAGAATAAAGTTTTAAAACAACCTGATCGGTTCAAACCGAACCGATAAACATTTACAAGTTCCACACAGAAATAAACCTGTCTATTACTTACAATACCACAGACAGAGCTTGAACCGATCGGTTTGCGGTTAAAATAATAATAATCGCGGTCAAATTTAACCGAGAAAACTCTTTTAAACCGAGAAATGAACCGAGCAGTAGGAGGAATCTTCAGAGCGACTGTTCAGTGAGGCGGAGTAAAGAATCTGACAGTTTCAGTTTGAAATATTCCAGACAGAGCTTTTCTAACCGAGCTCGTGCTCCAAGTTCCATGCCTGGCATGGAAGTTAACTCTTTCACCTCCGGAGCAGTTCTAATGGTGGGACAAACTGCAATTGTCATAATATAGCAAGACTTCATGTTGTTTGAAGAGTGCAATTAACGTTAAAAATATGATAAGAAAATAAATCAAACTTAGAATTACATTTGGCCACAAACACCAAAGATGATAAAAAAAGTATATTCAACTACATAGGGTCTCTGCGTGGCAATAAACCCAATATTGGTCCACTTTAAATTGATGAAATAATTAGTGAAGAAACGGAAATGGTAACTCAGTTTACTAAACAATTCCTAAGTATATTTAATTCCAAAGAATTTATACCTATTCTTCCAGAGCGTAAAAGTCTAGAATGGATTTCCTTCACTGAAAATGAGATAATGGAAGCTTTCAGTCATTTAAAATGTAATGGTTCACCTGGTCCAGATGGGATACACCTAAATTAATTAAAGAGCAGAGTCTGGAATTGAAAGGTCCGTCACCTTACTATTTTTTTTCCGTCTTTATCCTCCTTCTACCTCCGGTGCCCTCTCCTTCCGTCCGCTCATGTCCTGTTACCTACCTTGAGGATCTGCCCTAAGCGTGCCTTCTCGCACAGTGGGGTCTGTCCTGTAGGTGGACCGGTGGACTTAGGGCGGCCTTCATCTAGGGCTGCGGTGGTTTTTCTGGTTTTTCTCCCTTACGTCCCACTCCCCCCTAGGATGCCAGCACTTGGACGTCTACGTCCCAGGTGTTAGCGATGCTTACGCCACGCAGACCCTCGTCGTGTAGCGTCCCCCTCCTCGGCTCCGGCGAAGCGAAGCCGCCTCATCCCTTCCCAATGCCGGTGCTTCCACTGGCTCACGAGGATGCAGAGCGCAATCGCGCCTTGGTAACCCACCCTGAGGGAGGACAGCATCCGTTGGGACGCCGATCCTCCCTCTCCCACCAACCCCGACCGCCTGGAGTCCGCTCTCAACCCGGGCCGCCGGGCGAAGGCGAGGTGTGGTGTCCAGCTACCCAACCTCAGCGCCACCGCCGCCTCATTACTATTTAATACTTCTTTGAAAGAAGGGAAAACTATTTTCAATCTGGAATGAGGCCATAGTAACCCCTATTTTTAAAGCTGGCAATAAAACAGATGTTAAAAACTATAGG
Organism: Neoceratodus forsteri; assembly: GCA_016271365.2. Lineage (NCBI taxonomy): Eukaryota > Metazoa > Chordata > Ceratodontiformes > Ceratodontidae > Neoceratodus > Neoceratodus forsteri. The sequence continues at coordinate 693,849,198 of CM028129.1, forward strand.
CCCATAAGTCTAACATCTGTCATTTGCAAAATGTTAAAGAGACTTGTTCAGAAATGGGTTGAGATACATATCCTCCACAATAATCGAACAGATGTTAACCAGCATGGTTTTCAACCTTGTAGATCCTGTTTAACCATTCTAATTCATTTCTTTGAATCAGTGAGCGCAGCTCTTGATGAAGGTTTACCAGTGGATGTCATATACCTTGATTATTCCAAGGCATTCGACACGGTCTCACACAAGATTTTGATTGAACAACTTCTTAAAATTAATCTGCAAAATAATATAGTGAATTGGATTGCCTCATGGCTTACCAACAGGAGGCAGAGAGTAGCCATAAGAGGATACTTCTCCAACTGGGGACCTGTTACAAGCGGTGTACCTCAGGGCTCGGCACTGGGGCCCACATTATTTAAAATTTTAATTTCATCCATGCAAAATACTGGTGAGACCTGGTCAGTCAAGTATGCAGATGACTGTAAATTAGGTTGTGTAGTAAATAATTCACTGTCTGCAGTTGATCTGTAAAATAACCTAAATCATCTAGTACTTTGGGCACATAATAAAATGAGCTTTAACATTAAAAAACATAAAGTTATGCACCAAGGGCACAATATTAAAAATATTTACAGGATAAATAATATGCAATACAAGAAATTGATAATGAAACCGACCTCGGAGTGATAATTAACAACAAACTAACCTTTGAGCTGCATAATAAAACAGCTGTTAAAAATGTCATAGAATTATCAATTGCATCTTAAAAACATTAAAAGCAGAGATCCTAGGGTCATAATACCTCTTTATTAAACTCTAGTACATCCCCACCTTGAATACTGTGCTCCATTATGTGCACCAACAACAGTCAGAGGTAAAAAAAAATAGTGGAGGGTGTACAAAAAGAATTACAAAACATTAATACTGTTCAAAATCTGAGTCGCGATCAAAGACTTGAACATTTGGGATTGTATTCTTTACAATACAGACAAATCAGGGGAGAGCTATGCTTCACTTATAAAGCTATTAAAGATGATTATCTTATGGAAACGCTTATGCTGGTTAGATATACTGGCACCTTCAACACAAGATTCCATGATTTAAAATTAAAAGGGAATACTAATAGAACTAACAAGTATAATAACTGCTTCAGCCAGAGAATGATTCCTTTCTGGAACACATTGCCTTCCAATGTTGTCAACAGTGATAACATGGTTATTTTAAAAATAAGCTTGACTATCATATGGGTCAAGAAAGATATCTTTTATAAGTTAAGTGCTCCACCAATATCGTTGGCGGGTTTCTTATGGACCGTTGGCCTCCTTAACTCATAACATCCTATGATCCTATGATGATGAGGTGCTGCCTAGAGGTCTGGTCATGAGGGAAGACGGGCGAGAAGCAGTAATGAATGAAGATATCATGGAATATCAAGAATTATGGTGAGTATGTAATTTTTATATCTTCCAAAGATCAATCTTTACCATTCATTACTGTTGGGTGAGTACCAAGCACCACCAAGTTGGCGCTGGCACCTCCCTGAGGGAAGAAATCTCCCTCAGTCTCCTGTGGGGGATAATACAAGAGAAGGGGGCGAGACCTGATATTGGTCACGGGCAGGCAGAGGCTCCTGTAGCCTGGGAGAGGGAGGGTGCCCCCACAGCTCTCGCCTGGCCCTGCGGGAGAAGAAATGGGCTCCCCTGGAAAGGTGAGGCAATCACCCTACATCAGGCCAAAGGCGATAACTGGGACAGACAAAGCCATGCCGTCCGCCTAATGCAGACTGCTATTCCTACTAAGTTAGAGGCTACCGTACTGGTGTCATAAGATTCCCTCACCTGGTGTCTTGCTAGCTCCAGGCCCCTCACAGAGATGGTGATGACTTCTTGGGTTGCCTAACAATCAGGCATGGCCACGAGGATCTGCCTTGGCGTGGCCCACAGATGTCTTGCATACAGTAAGCTACCTGATGTCCCTGATGAGCAGATATTGACACAAGGAGATGCTCCGAGGAGAAATCTCCTCCCTAGCGATCAAACACAGAGGAGTCGGACTCTGGGGACAGTCTCACAAAGGCATTGATGCCCAGAGGGTGTATCAGTCACATTAAGCCTGAAGAAGGCTGGGGTATAGCTCCTGGAGACTGGAGATGTGCAGTATCTGCGCTGGCAATCCCTCGGAGCTGGAACAGAGGAGGAGGAGGAGATTGCCAGAGACTGTACGACTCCTCCAAGAAAGGCAGAGGCCATGAAGGGATCACTATGGATTCTGAGCTGTACTCCCAAGGAAGGACAGCATATCTTCGAGAGGAACTGTTGATAATTACAATAATCAGTATCAGATGAAATGTGAGTGAAAACATCCTCTTCCTCAGAGGAAGAAATCGACGATGTGGAGAAGCTTTGTGCAGGGGGAGGCGGTGCATGGGGTGAAGGTGCAGAGACAACTCATTCACAAATCTAAGATAGACTAGGAATGCAGACGCTGTCTCCCTGTACTGTTCCAATGTCATGGGTCCCAGGGGACCTGAAAGTCCTGGAAGAAGGGGAGGAGGAGGAGGAGGAGGAGGAGGCAGACGAGAAGAAGGGGGCAAAGTGTCGTGAGAGACCACAGGACCTCTGCCGGAGCTGTGGGAGTGTACAGGGGATCCCTCTTGAGGGAGAATCTGTGCTGCCCACCCACCAAAAAATGTTCAACCTGTGAGGAGTGAACAGGGGGATGCCCTAGGGGGCAAACTCCTTGGTAAGAAAACTGGAGCCATTCTGGTCCACAAAGGCAGCCCCTGTCCCCGACTGCAGATCCCTGTCCACCAGGAGGGGAAAGGAGGCCTGAGTCAGCACTCACTCTCTATCTTGAGGTGCCAGACACCATTGGGGACAGGCCGGGATGCTTGACATGACCTCACCATCCACAACCCAGCCGACAAGGACATGTCCCTTGATAAAGGCCCTCCCTTTGCAGCAGTGCTGAGGGCAGGAGGAAGGGAGAATCCAGCAAAGGGGATGGCACCGGAATCCCTCTTGGTCCCGGACGCAGCACTGACAGCCAAAACGACACCGGAGCTGGTGTCAGGATCCAAAGCAGCATTGGAACCGGCACCGTCCCCTGACCCGGCACTGGGCATGGCACCACCCTCCAACCCGGCATCAAGATCAATGCTGGGGGCACCTGCACCACCACAAGCGGTGCTAGTGGATGCAGAGGCTGCCGCCAGTGCGGGACAGAAGCGAGGATGAAAAAGAAGGCCTGGGGCTCTGTCTAGAAAGCATCTGGAGTTCCAAAGAACTCAGCCACCAGTCGAGATTATCCTGATCCTCATCACACTCAGTCAATAAGATCAGGGAGATCTCCACAGAGGCAATACCAGATAATCTGCCCTTTCTGGCACAGAGATTGGTGTCAGAGTGAGACCCAGAGACACAACTGGTGCTGCCTCACTCACCGACACCAAAGGCGGTGCCAGGAGTCGAGACAGCACCAGATGGCGCCAAAGGCACTGTCAATGTAGGCCCCATGTATAGCTGAGGCCTAGACACCGGGGCTGTCTGGTCTCCCAAGGGGGCGCCAGACTGTGAGGAGTGCTCAGCCGACCTCCCAGAGGAGGAAGACTATCAACCAGACCCACTACACAGGCCTCAGGTCTCAGCGAGACCCAAAACAATGTGGAGGCCTGCTCTCCCTCGGTACATATAGTACTGGGGAGAGGCTCAGGGAAGGGCCAAGGAACCTGACCCTTGGTGTCACGCGTGCAACGCCGATCTCCAAATGTTGGGGGGGGGAGGGGGGTCCCTCTACAACTTCGCCACACAGATAACGAGTGTGCAATAATCCATCGAAAAACAGGCATCGTACATGTCCATATCGTGGCGCTGGAACCAGGCAGGTAAAACACCAATCATGGGACTCTAATGGCCATGAGAATGTCGCAGGGGCACCGATGCATCAGAACAATCCTCACCTTACTAGACTTTTTAGGCCCCGAACTGGACATGATTAGCTGCACTAAAAGAAAAACAGTGACGTGAAAGAGTACCCGACACCGCACAGTAAAACAGAAAAAACAAACCAGAGCCATATGCTGAGACAGTGATGGAGACACTGATGATGTCGAGTAAACAGGCAAACAGAACTGAGAACTTCAATGAAACTTCTGAAGGCTTCAGCAGCTCCCATGAAACCGTGCTTCCTCTATGGCAGGAAAAGCAGAACTGAGGAGGCTGGGGAGGCTGTGTCAGTTACTGGACAACCCGTGAGCACCACGCTCTTCATCATGCTCAAGGGTGGCACCACCCCAACGTCGGCTCCACTTCTCACGATTTTTAAAGATATATACTCCCATGAGGTCCTGTACTTATGGCTTCAACCCAACAGTAATGAATAGTGAAGATTGATCATTGGAAGATTATATATGATCTTTGGAAGATCATATACAAACACAAAACATTTTACTTTACTTATAAAATAGATATTAATTTGTTTAATGCACACAATTCAATTACCTATCCATTTTGACAATCATGTGATGCCACTTGCCCCTATGCAGCAAACACTATACAAAGGAGTCGCATTCAAAAACCACTCTATCAAGGTGCTAACCAATGACTTCCTGACATGTATTATGTGTAACTCTGGAGTTAGCAGATTCCATATTTCCATATTTAGGGAATATAATAACTAAAGAAATACACTGGTCTCTTGGTTTTAACCCTTGGAGGTTCTGTCTCATGTTTGTACTGAACCCATACTCTTGTATATTTTTTTTTTTATGCCTTTTTCTGAACTTTATAATGTTCATTTTGTTATTGTTTTTAAGTGCCCTGAGCTCTTGGGAAAGGGTGCTATATTATATAAAAATGTTTTATCTTGCTTTACCTCATAGGACCCTGCACTTCTCAATGAAGACCTTGAATTTCTAATAAGATGATCACTCTGATAGTCTAGTACTAATCCATAAACACTTTTTTCTTGCAAACAGCAGTTTTAAACTCCTGTGGTTTTCAAGAGAAAACCACACAACCCATTTAAAATCAAGAGTCCTGCTTTACATTAACCCCACCCACTGAGGAAGCCTCTGTGGAAGATGAAACACTGGGGCAATCTGCGACTGAACTGTGGACATATTAATAGCACTAGCACTATTTTTTAGCAGTTTGTCATTCTTCACGAATAGTATTGAATGCGGAGGTCTTGTTCATGCATTTACACTGTGGATTAGCTGCTCCATCTCCCTGCACCATCAGTTTGTTTGTAGTGAGAGTCTTATCTGTTACTCTGAAAGCCTCAAGGCCTGGACCTCCAGATGCTCAGGAACCAGGAGGTCGGGTGCAAAGACTTCAGGTCCAGATACCTGACTGTCATGCTGCACCTTGCTAGGAGATCCAGTCTGAGTGGAAGCAGTTAATGAGCTATTTTGCCAAGATGGAGGAGACCCTGCTACCAAAACTGACAGGGCCAGTATAGAGCGATCAGGATCCATGAGGTTTTGTCTCACTGTGCCTTAGGAACCACCTTGTGGATTAAAGAAAATAGGAAGAAGGAACTGAGGGAAGCCATACAGGAATGCCCTGCGCCCAGGACCAAGAAAATGTGTCCCCAGCAGAGTGCCCTCTGAGAAGGACATGTGCAAAACAGCCTCTACTTCCTGTTTTCCCAGGAGGTGAATAGGTCCACCAATCGGGTACCCACAGGCAACACCTCAGGTGCAGGGACCATTTATGCAACATCTCTCCCACATGACAGAGAATCTTCTAACTGACTGCTGTCCTCTGTAACATGGACCACCACCAGGTCCAGCTGCAGGGACAAACCATGTCTGGAGTAACTCCTGACACAGTGGAAGGAACTGTGCTGCCTTGCTTATTTGAGAAGAAATGAAAATTACATACTCACCATAATTCTTGATCTTTCAGAATATCTTCACCATTCATTATTGGTGGGTCTGCCCTAGAGGCATCAGGAGCATACACCGTTAAAGCTTAGAGGCAGGGGACCAATGATGGTGATGTCACAACACAAAGAGATAAGCGTATGGCGTGGCGCTTGCTGGCTGCAGTAACGATCCTGGCCCCCTTCTTCTTCAGTTCTGTTCTACCAGAAGAGGAAACAAAGGGTAGGAAAAAGAGGAGGGTTGGGGCAAGGAGCCCAAGCAATAGACAAAAGGATATAGTGTATATAAAAGGAACAAAAGAATAAAAAGCATGCATTAGAGGAGAAACAAAGGTCTGGGAGGGAGGGCTTTGGTAGGGGCCAAAATATGACCAGGACAACTGGAGAGAGAAAGAGAGAGATAGAGAGGGAGGAGGATACAGCAGGGATGCCAAACTCCCTAAAGAAGGAAACTAGGTTATCTGGTCAACTTAGCGTGGGCATAATCACACCGCAAAAAATGCACTGTTAAAACAGCATCAGGAAAAACACCGAACAGGACAAAAATGTCAGGATGTTATTGGTCCCCATCTCCCTCCTGGGGTTAGTAATACTAAATCCCGCCCCCGACTGTCACCCTACTGGGTTAGCAATAGTAAATCCCCAGACTTGCATCCCCACCCCGAGTTTGTAACAGTAACCACGCCCCCACCGAGATGTGTCCCCGAGTTAGTAACAGTAACCCCTCCCCGAGTTGCAACCCCAGAGTTTGTAATACTGTAGCAAATCCAGCCCAGACTTTCTCCCCTGCCACCTCAGATACACAGTAATCGGTTCGCACTGTATTGCTGACACATATTTTTGCAGTCAGTGTTTTCTGCCTGTGAGAACTGACCGCATGTGTTTTGCTGGCACTGTACTGACCTGGAGTCAGAATAGTGCTGTCAGAAGAACTGGTTTACCCCAACTGTAGGGAAAAAATTGCTTATGCCCTCAAAAGACTAACGACTCTAAAGCAAAGTCCAAGGTATGCAAAGATTCCATAGGACCAGCACGTAATGGGTAAATTCCAGGGGAAAGAGGTACTTCCCTGAAGGCCTAGAAACAGCAGCAGAGCTGGAAGTCCTGAAACTGTGTTACTAGCAAGGGTTCTCTATTTGCAGGTATGAGAACTACAGAGGGTCAGAGACTTAGGGATGCCATATGATCAAAGTATAATATGGCAGTAAATTACTAAGAGCCCCTGCTCTCTTAAGGCCTGTCAACAGCAGAGCCAGGGACCATGAAATGCACCACTAGCACAGGGTTTTGAGCCAAGGAGAAACACCTAGGAGCTCAAAAGATAGCGAACAACCACTGGGGGAGGAGAGGTATTGCGACATGGGGTCCCCTGCTAGAAGGAGCTGTGACTAGGTAGAAAACTGCAGAAATTGAATGATTCCCTACCACATGCTCCTTCCTCTTACTGAAGATTACCAAAGAGGGATTATGAGAAAGAGAAATGTAGCACGCTACCTGGAAGGAAGTACAAGAGGCGAACTGCAAGGGAAAAGAAAGCTGTACTAGGTAAGGGAGTCTGAGCTGCAACTCTCAGTATATTTCCTGTCCCATTACACATGGTCTCCTGCAAGCCTTGCCCCAGAGAGAAGGGATGAAAAAGGGGAGCTTATCCAACAGCAAACTATAGATTCCTTCCCACAAAAAGGGGAAAAGAAGTTGAGGGGGTATAATGGGCTTTCTTCTGCCCTGTTTCTCCTCTTTTTTTTTTAAACAACAGGAGGAACTAGAAAAAAGGGATAAGAAGAACCCTATATGATTCTTTTGTCTGTATATTTTTAAAACAGCTAATGAGGAATTAGAGTGGGGGTTAGTGGATAAGAATGACCCCCCAAAAGAAAGCTTTATTTTTTGAAGGCCATAATAGGGGCTATGAGAAAGGAACAAGCTCCGTCATAATGGTTTACCCCCCCTATGTGCCTTTACACTTAAGAAGGCCAAAGGCTAGAGAGAGAGAGGAAAGACTGCCCAGAAGCCTGATCATTGTGGGTGAAGATGGGCGGGTCACAGTAATGAATGGAGAAGATGTTCTGGAAGATCAAGAATTAGGGTGAGTACGTAATTTTCATCTTCTCCAAGGATCAATCTTCACTATTCAATACTGGTAGGTCTGAGTGCCAAGCTTACCACCAAGGTTGGTGCTAGCAAACTGAGGGAAATGGTTGTTCTCTCAGCCTTCTGAGAGGGAAAACACAGAGAGGCAGGGCTGCTCATGGACCTGGTAATGCCTGTGACTGGTATGGGGCAGGAGGAGTTTTTCGTGGCCAGGGAGCAGGAATGCATCCAGCAAGCTCACGTTTGGTCCTGCTAAAGAAGAAGTGGGCCCCCTGGAAACATGAGGCAATCACCATACGCCTGACCAAGGGTGACAATCTGGAAAGCCGCAGCTACGCCGTCACCTAATGCAGACCACAGTTCCCACTAGCCTGGAGGCTACCTCACTGGCATCATACGACACCCTTGCTTGATGTATCTTCAGCTCCAGTTCCTGCGCAGAAAGTGGTAAGCACTCCAGTACCAAATAAGACTCAGGACTTCAACTGCAATTTCAGACAATTTAATCCAAAAACAGCATAGTCATCATTCAGCTATCACTGCAAACTGCTACAAACTGGTCCCAGCACTTTGGTCCCACAATAAGGTCTTCGTCAGAGGGTATGTCCAGGTAGCTACCTGAACCCGTTATATTGTGCACAGTTAAAGTGAAAAACCACCATTAAAGAGGATAAGTTAAAATTGTATCTGATCTAATAATTAAATTAATACAAAAACAATTCATAATTAAATGTTAAATGCCCAACTGCTTATATTCTTTTATACATATTGATAAAAGCAGTTCATCTTTTTAACCCCGTAAGAATTTGGGAAGCGGAAGGGCTGGAGTTGGGCGCAAAAAAAATCTGTTTACCAGTTTTTGTGTAGTGTTATTTTTTAAGTGTTTACTTGTGTTTTTTCTTTTCTTCCCTAAAGGCTTCCACTGCTCACCAACCAGGATCTTACTCTGAACCCCACCACTCTCTATGGAGTAAGAGTGACACTCTATACACAGTGTGCTTCACTGGAAGCGTACGTAGGTGTATACTATGAACTAAACAGTTCTCCTTCATGTCATAAACTGGGTTTTGGTGTGGACCCTTTGTGGACTCTCATACTACTGGTATTTGATGCCTATTTTGCATACCTTGGAACTGGATTAAAAACTATCCTATTGCACCCATGCAACATCCCACCACTCACCATTCCCCTTTCTCTCTCTCTTTCAATACCCTCCTCCCTTTCCTCTCCCCAACTTTAGTCCTTCCCTTCCCCCCCTTCCAAATTCTTACAGGGTTACAGTTGACTATGCTATTTTTGAATTAAATTGTCTTAAATTGCAGTTGAAGTCCTGAGTCTTATTTGGTACTGGAGTGCTTACCATCATTTCCTTGGACTTTCTACTAGAGGGTGAGTCCCCTCCTTGTAAGCACCCACTGGGTATCCTGTGATGCACTTCCTCCCTGAACTCTTCCTGCGTAGAAAGGCATATGGGCTGTCTGGTTTGCTCACAGTCCATTAAGGATGCCAGGAACTCTCTCAGCATCGCCCACAGGTGCCTGACATAGGATGCCTGGTGCACTTTGTGCGCGCCAGTAAAAAGATTCTTCGACCCCAGGCATCAAACTTGGCTGAGTCCAACTCTGGAGGATTCGTGCACTGGGTGCATATGTACAGAGGAGGTGCCCAGGAGCTGAACTCCAAAAGTGGGGTGAGTCATGGCTCCTGAAAACTCCAGGGGTGCGCAATACCTGCACTCTGTCCCTTAGGGCTGTAGAACAGGCAGAAGGACAGAGCCAGACATCTCTCAATGCCTCCGCAAAAGGCCTGGGCACGGCAGTATGACTGTGTAGTCATGACTGTACTCCAAAGGAAAGACAGCCTCAGATGTGCAGAATTGCAGCCAGAGAAATGGGACAGTCGCATCTCCCTCAACATCTCCAAAAGGAACTGCTGGTGGAACGAGTGTTCGGCGTTGAAGGACAGGTGAGAGAAGAGTCCTCTTCTCACAGAAAGATGATGGAGAAGGGCTGGACTTGGGGCAGCAGTGCCGGTGTTTCAGGTTGGAAGATATCCTGTTCCAGTGCTGAGGTAAGTGGCAAGGTACTCATCAAAGCCCTGAACTGTTCCCAGGTCAAAGACCCAGTAGGACCTGAAATGCCCGGGAGAGTAGGAGGGGGTAGGCTGAAGAGGAAGAGAATGGTGAGCTAAGCAGAATCCTCTGCCAGGACTAGAGCGAATGGGAGACCTTGCCTGAAGGGAGGGCCGGTGCAGCCCGTCCACCTGTGAACGCCCAACCACATTGGGACGGTCCGGATGGTGCCCTTGGAGCTGTAGCAATCCCACAGGGTGGCCCCTATCCCACCTACCGCAGCCCTAGATGGTTCCAGGGAGGACAAATTACCCAAGTCAACACCTCCTGTCAGAGCCACAAACCACTCTAGGCGTGGAGCGAGGTGCTGACTGGGACCTACCAGCCCCAACCTCATCTGAATGGACTCTGAACCTTGTGCTAGGCCAAGGACATCACCAGCAGCAAGAACCTGAGCTAAGGGAGAGCCAGTGCAGCGAGCAGTAATGGAACCCCCCTCAGCACCACAAATGGCGCTGCTGTCAGATTTGGCACTGGGGACGGCACCAGAACATGACTTGGCACAGAGGGCAGCACCTGAATAAACACTGAACTGAGAAGCACCCAGGGATGATGAAACAGGATGCCAAAGGTCTAGGGCTAGACCCAGAAAGGTCCTCTTCCTCCCCGGAGACCGGAAACCAGTCGGTATCATCCAAGTCCCAGCCCCCCAGATCATCCGACCGCACAGGTGACGAGATCCAGAAGATCTCCAATGGGCCACTTGGTCCAGAGAGATTCTCTCTCCTAGTGCCACAAACGGCAGCAGGAGGGGACCCAGCCACACGGGCGTCGCTGCTCCACTCACCAGGACTGGCCTCAGTGCCAAGAGCCAAACGGAAGGGACCCACTGATGTAGGCCCAGTGTATAGCTGTAACCTCCCCACCAGAAGTGTCCGAACCCCGGTACAGGGACTGGGAGGGTGCTCAATCGATCGGGGGCGGCAGTTGTCCCCCAAACCCTTAGTCTCAGTGAGACGAGGAGAGGAAGAGGCCTGGTCTGCCTCAGTAACGTATAGTACCAGGGAGGCGAAGAGCTCAGGGACCTTACCTTAGAGTCCCGAGTACGATGCCTGCCTCAGAAGGTCAGGAGTGACTGTCCCCACCTCATTGCATGGATCTCTAAAGTGCAGAAGTCCATGGAGAAGCAGGCTTCGCAGTGGTCCATGTTGTGTTCTACTCCAAGGCAGGTCCAACAATGGTCATGTCTATCCCAGACAGACAGGTTTTTCCTAGAGGGGAACTAATGCATTGGGGGAAGACTCCATCTTCTTACTAGACGACTTTGGATTATTTGGCCCCTGGGATCTGGACATGACTGACTGAAAAAAAACAAACAAGCAAAAACAGTGCTCGGCGTTAAAAAGAGACAGAAAGAAAAAGGTGGCGACAAAAGCCAAAATGAAAATTACGTATGCACCATAACTCTTGATCTTCCTAGTTATCTTCACTATTCATTACCGCGGTTGTAAGCCAGAGGCGCTGGGACCCCTGTGGGAAGCTATTAGTTTTAAGCTTTTTCCTATGGAGGAGGGGCCGATCAGAGACAGAGCTGCCCTCGAGACTGACGCATTGTGTGGTGCTCCCAGGTTGGCCAGTAACCAACGCCAGCCCCCTAACCCCCTCAGTTCTGCTCAAAGTAGAGGAAAAAAGGCTAAGAGAAAAAAAGAAGGGAGGGCGGGACAAAAGACCCCAAAGAATAGAAAAAGAAAAGGATAGAAACAAAGAATAAAGCCGACCACAGGAGAAGGGGTAAGGGCTCGAGGGGGTTTCTGGGTAGGGAGACCCCAACCACTGGGCAGGCCAAAAAGTAGAGGGAGAGAGGGAGGAAGGAAAGGAAAGGATGAAAGAGAAAAGGAGGGAGAGACTAACATGGACACTAGAAGGGAACAACCCTAAATGGATGGAAAAGGGTCTCCGGTGGACCAGCAGAGAGGCAAATGTTCCACTCCAGGAGCAGAAGGAGCAGGACCAGCTGAGCAGATGTAAGACTTGAGATCAACGGGAGTAGGCAACATAGATATGCGCCAGGCAAGGGAGCAGAAGATCCCTGCCCCATCCGCTTCACAGGTTGTCCCTTTTTCTTTTTTTGGTCCACACAGGAAAAGAAGGTGTCCCCAAGAGTCCCCCCCCCAACTCTCTCCCTGCTGAAGGGTGGGGAAAAACACCCCAGGGCAAGATCCCCATGGACAGGGAGGGTCATCTGGCTAGGTGAACCCAGGTACCTTCAACTAGAAGGCCCAAACATTTGGAACCACCACCACTGGCAGACTGATGGGAGGTGGAAAGAAAACTTCTTCCCCTCAGAGAAGGGAGCAAGGGATCCTCAGATGGGGGGAGGTCCATGGGGACCTTGCCCTGTAGGTAACATGGAGCTGGGTTACCACAAAGGGAAAGAAGGGAGTGGGCCAAAGGGCTCCACTAGAGGAGAGGACAGAGAACGAGAATCCCCAGGGCTCTTCAAACCATGGACAAGGACCCAGGTATGTCAGGGGATACCCCTAAAGCTAAAGGGGCACAAGATAGTTTGCATGGGGATAGATGATGGACACAAATCTAGAGATGGGGGAAAAAAACTCTCGGCCCTTGCCGCTGTCACAGGAGCAGAGTCCCACATCCAAGGCCACCTGGAGCCCTAGGAAGCCCGTGGCAGAAGGGAAAGCCTCCCTGCTTGCCTTCTCTGCAGATGCCCTCAAAGCAGTGCCTCAGGCACCAGGAGATGCCAGAAGAAGTCTCCTGGAGGGAGAAGGCTAACAGGAGGTGGCACCGCCCCTGTGGTTTGGGCCATGAAAGGACGGTGGAGGAAGCAGCAATGAATGATGAAAGATATCTAGGAAGATCAAGAAATTGTATATAATTTCATATCTTCCTTAGATCAATCTTTACCATTCATTACTACTGGAGAGTACCAAGCACCATGACTGTGGCACTGGCATCTCCTTGAGGGCTGAAGCTTCCCTCAGCCTCCTGTGGTGAAAACAGAGAGGAGGGGTTCTCACAGGCCTGTGAGGCCTGAGACTGATCAGGATGAGGCAGAGATTCCCAATGCCTGGGAGATGGAAGGTGCCCTGTTAACTCACCTCACCCTGTGGGAGAAGAAATGGGCACCTTGAAGGGAGAAGCAATCACCTACACCAGGCCAGGGGCTATAACCTGGAAAAGTGGCCACATCATCTGCCCATGCAGACTCTAGCGTAGGCAGCCTGGTGTGTCAAGATGCACAGAAGAAGGTGGTCCGCCAAGAAGATCCCTCTACCCCAGCAGTCAAACTCAGCAGAGTCAGACTCTGGGGAGGGGGGCAGTGGAGGTGTCCAAGATCCCACTCCCAAAGAAGGGTAGGGCATAGCACCAGGAGTCCTCAGCAGTGCGAATACCTGTGCTGGACAGTCCCTTGGGGCTGCAGAAGGGGCAGAGGAATGATGGCAGACCCTACGTGACGCTTCCACGAATGGCCAAGGCCGCAGAGGGATGACAAGAGTGCCGGTGCTACATTCCCCTAGGAAAGCACGCATAACATGGGCAGGACTGCAGCAGGCAAAATGCGAGAGATGGAGCTCCTCCAGGATTCCTGACAGGAACAGCTGATAGCTGGTGAGATCAGTGTCTGAGCACCAGTGCATGGAGAATCCTCTTCCTTGGAGAAGAAAGATGAGAAGGCTGAGGAACTCGGGATAGAGACTGGAGTGGCTAGTGGTTCAGGTCTAAAATTACCTTGTCTAGGGTAGCGAGAGAGCAGCTATCAATGCTATGAACTGTTCCCAGGTCATTGGCCCTGAAGGACCACAGAGGCCTGAGAAAGTAGGAGGAGGGGCATGAAGAGAGAAGGAGGAGGAGGACTCTGATGAGTTAGAATGGGACCTCTGCTGAGGCTACAAGACCGCGCAGGGGACGCTTCCCGGGGGAGGGGGCTCTGTAACTCACCCACCGCAGGATGCCCAAACAGAAAGAGGTGGCCAGGGTAGTGCCCTTGGGGGAGGACTCCAAGATGGGGTGATCAAAGCTGGTCTGGCCCTTGCAGGCGGCCCCTGACCTCACCTACTGCAGACCCTATTGGTTCCAAAGAGAAGATGAGGGAAAGGTAAGCACTGCGGGTCCTCCCAGAGACACCAACTGCCCTGGAAAAGGGCTTGGGTGCCGACGTTGACTGCCCCACCCCACTTCACCAGATAGGAACTGCTCCTCAGAGGACCCCTAGTACTGGAGGTTAGGGGTTCCGAGATAGCCCCACACCAGAAATGATGCCAGAATTACATCAGAACCCGCCCGTGCCAGAGTCCAATCCGCACCGTGAACAGTGCCGGAATCAGACCCAGTACTGGATCAGACGCCAGACCCCGACCTGGTGCCATAAATGGGCTCACCCCTCCCTGGCAAGCGGCACCAGAGAACGCTTGAGTAGGCGGCTCCCAAGGGCCAAGTGCAGACTCAAAATACCAGAGACCCAAGGCTGGGCGGAGAAACTCGGGGCTCCAGAGAGCCAGGAAGCCAACTGGGATCATCCTGATCCTCTTTGTCTCAAGAGGAAGAGATCAAGGAGATCTCCAGAGAAGCCACTCTAAACGCCCCTCTCCTAGCATTATGAACAATACCGAAGGGGACCCACCGCCGACAGTGGTGTCAGGAGCTGAAACGCCACCAGCAGATGGCACAGAGGGCTCCACCAGCTCAGGTCCAGCATGTAGCTGCGACCACGACACCAGGGAAGTCCATGCCCTGTAGGAGGCAAAAGACTGTGAGGGGTGCTCAGCCGACCCCCAGAGAAGGCCGACTGTCCCACTGAGCCCTCACGCAGGCCTCCTATCTCACCGAGACTAGAACTGGTGGAGGCCCACTCCCCCTTGGTACATAAGAGTACCAGAGTGAGACCTGGGAGAAGGGCCCAACGACCTGGCCTTCCTGTCCCAGGACCAATGTCACCCTCTGAAGGAGGGAGGTTTGTGATCCACCTTCAACGTATGTGACTGAGGACCTGTGGTCCATGGAGACGAGTCATATTGTCCATGTCGTGGTGATGGACCCAGATTGTCAGTGTGGTGATGGCGGTCTGTTACAGTCAGTGGCTTGCCATAGAGGCACCGATGCTCTGGGACACACCTCACTTTAGATTTGATGTAGTCCCCAACCAGACATGACCAGATAAACAAAAATAAAAACACAGCACAGAACTCGACGCCACACTAAACTGAGAGAACAGAAGAAAATAAAAAAAAATGTTTTTTCCACTTTCCAGTGATGTACACATCGAAGGAGGTCTGCGGCGAGTCAAAACGGTGGCGGCAGAACTGGCACAGCTGTAAAAGGCTTCAGCTCCCACAGCAATCCAACCTTGATGGTGGGAAAATAAGAACTGAAGAGGTTAGGGGGCTGTCACTGGTTACTGACCAACCCGCAAGCACCACATAATATCTTGGCTTCCAGGGTAGTGCCGTCTCTGATGCCAGCCCCTCCTTCAGAGAAAAAAGCTTTAAGCTCCTGTGGGGCCTGACACCTTTGGCCTATAATCCAGCAATAATGAATGGTGAAGATTGATCATGGGAAGATTAAGTGTTATGGCATCGAGTGAGCGGCGATGAACAGAACCAGACCATGTGATGCAGTTGTAATGGTGAATGCTCCCACGGAGCATTACCTTTAAAGAAAGAAGAACAGAACTTAAGAGGGAGGGGGTCTGACGCCGGTTACTGGCCAGCCCTTGAGTGCCTCATCATGTTCAGAATCATGGGTGCACTGTCCCAGCATCAGTACACCACCTCTGAAGCTTTGAAGTTGTATGCTCCTGCAGTGTCCTGATGCCTCCAGTGCAGACCCACCAGTAATGAATGGTGAAGACTAATTTTTGGAAGACCATGGTAGTCGTGGTGACCTGGACATCCTGTCCCAGATCAGCTGGGTGAACTCCATCAGTGTTAGGTAAACAGTGTGGAGCCCAGCAGACTGATGTGGAGCAGTGCCTGCTCAGCAACCAGACACTATGCACTCTGCAGTCCAGCAGGTGCACACCCCATCTCATCAAGGACACAATGGTCATCAAGGTGAGGAGGGCTCTGCTCAGACAAATGGGATGCCCTCCAGGAGATATGAAGAACAAGTCACCAACTAAAGGCATCTAGCATCAGCTGGGTCACCAGAACTGGTAGTGGTTAAGGGTGTGTGTGACTGAGATTCCTGACATCCCAAATTCCACTGACAGGAACAAGTATACTAATGGGCCCAATGTACCACAGCCATGTAAGACGCCATGAAGCGCAGAAGCTGGAGATGTTCCAAGATGGATGCTACTGCTAACCTGAAAGAAGCAGGCAAAGCAGGACAAATCCTTCATACTGTCTGGGGTCAGGTGAGCCTTGACCTGGTGAGGGTCCAACTCAGCTTCAATGAAAAGGATTACCTCCTTTGGGATGAGCTTGCAGATGGCTAGAATGACTATAAGGACCAAGTCCTGGAATGAACAGACTGCCAGAATTCTGCAGCTGCCTACATCCTGCAGTGACCTTCTCATAATGAGTCATTCACTAAGGTATGGAAACACTTTAATGACTCTGCGCCTGAGGAAGGCTGCTATTAACATCAGACATCAGGTTCGGGAACAAGCCTGAAAAGTTGGAAAGCTTGTCAGGGGGAGGACTGAGCTTCATATGGACTGCTAACCTCCGGAAGCGGGGTCAGAAGTGTTCAAGTAATCCCCTGGGTATGGGGGTAAGACAGCCGGGACTGACTATGTTTGAGAGGCGTGTCAGACATTTGGCGTGCCTGCCCCAACATCACTGCACGACATGCCTCCCTGGGGGAAAACAGGAAAAAGAAGGTTTGGACCACTACACAATGACATCCATCACTGACTGAGCTCTCACTCCCATTCTACAATTCAATCTCTGTTAGGGGGTGATGTCCCCCTCCCCCAGTAGGGGAAGGGGGGTAAACCGGGGGCATTCAGGAGTGACGGTAAGTACTAGGTGTGTGGCAGGCTTAGCGTATGTAGAATTAACCAATGGAGCTGGCCAGACTATACAGATAAAGCATACTGAATAAAAAAAACTAAAAGAACAACAGGCACTTGCTGATCACTTTGCATACAGAGGACAGTCCAAGGACACTGAACAACAAAGAGCTACCGCACACCAATGTAAGCCATTAATTGTCTATGGTTAGCATAAAATCCACACAGGCACAAAACATTTTGAAAGGCAGACAAATTTATTGAGACAAACAATCGGGGATACTACTACTGCATGTCCATCTTGCTCCAGCACTTCATTCTTCTGAGCTTCATCAGGGGTGTGGTTTAGGGCACTAAACACATTATTCACCTGTAAGAGAAAATTACTTACCATAGTAATCTCGTTTCTTCCAAGGTACTCTCCAATATTCATAACTCTTGCAGTCAGCCTTTAAGATAGAACTGCCTGGAGATAGAATGTATGCTAATGATGGAATCATCGCTGGTTCGTGTCACTTTTCAAATGTTGCCCTTATCAACTGCCTAAATTCTAATGCTTCAGATTTCATAGAAGCCTGCAAGACATGCCCCACAAGGAACTGTCTATATACAGTATTAAACAACAACACTAAACTATTCAATAAACCTCCAACTGGAGGAAAACACAACCTCCGAATGTCAGACTCACCTGAAGAAGGGGAAACCAATGCTCAAAAGGCTCAAATAACAGCTATGCCATTGTGTGGCACCTAACAAATAGCTACTCAGCTTGGAGAGCAGAGGCCACAGGTTCTAGTAGGGGAGGCAGGGTGGAGAGTTATGAATACACAGGTTACTCACCTGTAACAGTAGTTCTAGGAGTGGTATATGGTACATCCACCGTGTTGACAGTTGCTTTTCCCTTTAAGATCAGCCGGAAGTCTTTAAGCTGGCTCCTCCAGCCCATCCGGATGGTATATCCTCGGCTCCGCCCCTTGACACCAGATCTTGCCACGTTGGAAGCAGTGGGGTTTGTCTTGTCGAGCTGGGAGGTTGGGTGGGTCCGTGTGGATGAACAACATATACCACTCCTAGAAAGGACAAGTTACAAGAAATCTCACTGTAATCAGTAGATCTTTGAGGAGTCTCTTGCAGCAGATAATACACTTGAGTCATCGCTAGGGGTCGCTGTGGCACACGGCAGCTCTTCTAGCAGTCTTTTCCAGGGGCCGCCCCATACAACATCACCTCCCTGTTTCCTACAAAAGTGTCAGCAGTCCCTGGTATACTCAGTTTCCCACACTGGATACAGCTCGCTAGCGAGGACTGAGGCAAGCAGTACCATAAGTATCCCAACCCATAAGTCACTGGACCAGAATTTGTTCTCCTAGAGAAGGAGGGGACAGAGGGCAGGATCGTACTGCTGCAAGAGACACTCAAAGATTTACTGTTACAGTGTTCTTACGTAACTGTACTATCTTCCACTGAGTGATCTCTTGCAGTAGGTAATACACTTGGGATGAATCCAAGCAGTAAACCCAAGAAGGGTGGTCATTATCACAGGAGGCCTTGTAGGACAGCACGGCTAAAGTCCATCCTACGGTGTGAAACAACATCTAAGTTGTAATGCTTTGTGAAAGTATCACTTGTGGACCATGTAGCTGCACTGCAGATACAGTATCTGTGATAGAGGCCCCTTTAAAGCAGGCTGCTGTAGTGGCCGCAGCTCTGGTAGAATGGGATTGGACAGGTCCTGGTAATGGCTTGCTGTATTTTGTGTAACAAAATATGATACAGTGGGCTAGCCAATTGGAAAGGGACTGTTTAGTGGCTGGGAGACCTTCCCTGTTTGAGGCGAAAGTGACAAAAAGTTGACAGGTCTTCCTAATCAATTTGATTAGTACAGTATACGATGGACATCTAGAGCATGTAGGAGGTATTCACCTCGATTGGAGTGTTCAGGGTAATATACTGGTAAGTCCAAGGACTGATTTAAGGAGCATTTGGACACTACCTTAGGTAAAAAGGAAGTATTGGTAAAATTAAGGGTTGTGAATAATTAAGTATGGTTCTTTACACAAGGGCATGAAGCTTGGAAATACGAGCCAAAGTGACAGCCACTAACAATGTTTTCCAAAAAATAAAACGGAGGTCACAAGTGACCGCAGGTTCAAAGGGTTCAAGAGTTAATTTCTCTATAAGAAAATTGAGACCCCACAGAGGAACAGGTCATCTGATAGGTGGCTTAATATGCAACATTCCTCTTAAAAATATTTTGGCTAGATGCTGTTCATACAGTAATCTGCCATAAAGAACTTCATGGAAGGCCGAAATGGAGGTCAAATGGACATTAATAGAGGAATAGCGTAATCCTGTCTCAGCAGTCGAGGCCAGGTAATCCAAGACTTTTGTCAGTGGACAAGAATAAGGATCCAATGACCGGGAGGCAGCCCAAATGAAAAAGCATTTCCATTTGGCATTATAAGAATCCCCGGTCGCTGGTTTATGTGAGGCCAGTAGAATACTGGCCACAGGGGAGGACACTTGGAGATGTGCTATGAAAGCATCCTCAAGAGCCAAGCATGAAGGTGTAGTGACTTCAAGCTGGGATCTAGAAGGGTCCCTTGATTCTGATTCAAGAGATCTAGTCTTATTGGTAACGGGACTGATTCCTCCACTCAGAACTGTTGAAGCAGTGGTAACCACACCTGCCGAGGCCACAGAGGGGCTACGAGAACCATGGGGGCAGGTTCGAGTTGCAATTTCAATAGTCTCTGTTGCAGGAGAGGGACTGGCGGGAAGCATATAAGAAGGGTCCTGTCCAGGATTGGAACAGGGCATCTATAGAGCGTCCCTTTTTGCTTGGGATAATGGAACAGTATCTGGGGAGACGGTGATTGGGGAGGCAAACAGATCCGCTTGTGGGGTCCCCACAATGAAAGATTTTCTGAAGCACTTTGTGATGAAGTGTCCATTCGGTGTGGATGACTGGCAACTGAGGACGCCAGCCAGGAGATTGTGGCATCCTGGTAGATGGACAGCTGTCAGTACAAGGTGCTGCCGTATAGCCTCCTGCCAGACTGCAACTGTCTCTCTGCATAGAGAACAGGACTTTGTACCTCCTTGTTTGTTGAGGTAAAACACTACTGAGGTGTCGTCTGATTGAATCAGTAATGGTCCCAGAGATAAATGAGGTTGAAAAGCCTAGAGGGCTAGGTGGACCACCCTCGTCTCCAGGAGATTTATGTGGAGAAATGGGGTAGAACTGGTCCACCTGCCTTGTGTCCTGTAAGGACCCAGGTGTGCATCCCATCCTTCTAGCGAAGCATCCGTGGTCAAGGTCTGATGGGGTGGGGGGGGACTGCAAGGGCATGCCTTGACAGACTTTTTCTGAGGGTCCACCATAGTACAGCAGACCGCAATGAAGGAGTGACCGATTTTGTTTTTGAAATTTCCTGATCTTTAGGACCACTGCTTCTGGAGAATCCACTGGACTGGACTTATGTGGAGACGGGCAAGTGCTACGGTAGGGATTTTAGCAGCCATGTGTCTTAGAAGACATAAATGGAAATTAGGTACCTACCGTAATTCTTGATTTTCTTGGACGAAGTCTCCACCACTCATTCACATGTACACCAGAGGCGCTACGACCCAGCAGAAGCAAACTTTTCAGGAGGGCCGGCGCCTGAGATGGAGCCGCGAGGAAGTGGCACCACGAGCCCAGCGCATGAGGTAATGACTATCACGGCACCAACCCTCCAACTGCCTCAGCACCTTTTTTCCTGAGGAGGTGCAGTGTAACTAACCTAGAAAGGACTAGCCTAAAATCGGACATAAGATAGTCCGAATGACCCTTGAAAGATGGGTCAACAACAAAGTCTTCACAGCTCAGCCATTGAGGGAGTGAAGACCATAAACAGAGACGTGAGCTCGGGATGGTGGTGGAGAGAATGAGTGGTGGAGACGCCATCCAAGATCAACAAGAATTACGGTAGGTACGTAATTTCTATATCTTCCTGGACATAAAGTCTCCACCACTCATTCACACTAATGGGAAAGTACCGAGCTAAATAATCCCCCGAGACAGACGGCTGGAGATAAAGAGCTCATGTGCTTAGGACAGAAGTCCGTTAAGAATGGTCCTGCCAAATGACAGATGTCGTCTGGCATGGACATCCAAGACGTAGTGCTTAACGAATGTATGCACTGAGCTCCAGGTAGCTGCACTGCAAATATGTGCAATGGTCGTGTTATAGATTTCCACCAGCGATGCCACAACTGCTCTGGTAGAGTGAGCATAAACTCTGCCTTCCAGCATGACCTGTGTCATAGAATAGCAGTGGCGAAGGCATGCCACCAGCCACACTGAAATGCACCTGATAGCAACAGGTTGACCCAGCCGTGTCGCGCTGAAGAAAACAAACAATTGTTGAGCTTTGCGAATTTCCTTCGTTCTATCTAGATAGAACCGCAATGCTCTTTATACAAGCTTAATGAACGGCACGCTCCCCTTCATTCTGGAAGTTCACAAAGTAGGTAGGAAGGACTAAAGGTTGGTTTAGATGGAATTCTGCGATAACCTTAGGGAGAAACTTAGGATGATTCCCAAGAAATGAAAATTACGTACCTACCGTAATTCTTGATCTTCTCTTATCTTCACCATTCATTACTGCTTGGGTTAAGCCGGAGGCGCGCACCAGCTCTCGGAGTTTTTTTTTGAGTGGCTCCAACGGCACCACCCTCGAGGATGGCGTGCCGCGTCATGCTGTGGGCGCACGTTCAGGTGTCAGAGAGCTCTCCTCCATCTCAGTTCTGTTAGCCGAGAGGCGAAAATAAAGTGTAAGAAAAAAGAAAGTGAGGCAAGAGAGCCGAGGGATAGAAAAAAGGAAAGGAAATAAACTGAAAAAGGAATAAGCTGATGGAGAATAGACAGAGGAGAGAGAATTCCTACCCTAAGGGACCGCAAGGCCTCCTTTCCAGGGCGGCTCTAGGGGAGGAACAGAGAGAGGGAGAGGAGCAGAAGAAGAAGAAGAAAGAAAGAAAGAGGCATGTTGAGAAGGAGAACAGTGCCCATCGAGCATTGTTGGTTGAGAGGCTTATAGGCTCGAAACTAATAAGGGAGCAAGAATCCCAGTTGTTAGGACTGAGGAGAGGTTCCACCGAACCTTCCGAACAGACCCAAGAGAGGGCAGACTCTCTGAATTCTCAACATGCCAAGTCCCTTCATCCCAGTTGAGGGCTCCTAGACTGTCCGAGCAGAACCTGTTCGGAAGAGCTCCCTTCCAGGAAGAGACTAAGTTCCTTAGCACCTTGTTAAGTGCTACCACAGAAAATATGGAAGAAAACATGCCTTCTCGGAGGCAGTTGGTAAGAAAAATAGAGAGCAACTGATCCGACTTGCTAAGACAAGGCAGACAGAAGCTTTTGCAAAATAATGCCTGCCAGGGATTCCAAACTTTGAGGAGGCCAAGACAGGGCATGGCCACCAGGCTGTGAAACTACATGACCTGAAGAAAGTAATGAACGCACATAGGGCAGTCAGAAAGAGTTCCATCAGAATTAAAGAATTTTGCAACTGCACCTGCCTCTCTACCTTGAGGAAAAAAGAGAATCCATTCAAGAGAATGGGGGAAAAAAATAGATGTTTTTTTTTTTTTGGCATAAAGGCCAAGGGGAGGAGGAACGAGACGGGAGGGGGAGACGCCACAGAAGGAGGCCACTGAGGGGAAGGTGGGTGGGTATCAGTAATGAATGGTGAAGATACAAGAGAAGATCAAGAATTACGGTAGGTACGTAATTTTCATATCTTCCCTTGTCAATCTTCACCATTCATTACTGCTTGGGTGAGTACCAAGCCCCCTCCCCTTGACAAAAAGGGGGTAGAACCCTGAGGGAACAAGACCCCCAGCCTCCTGTTGGTGAGGAACAGAAGGGGAAGACCCTGGCTAACACAAGGGAAGCCTAAGTGGGAGAAGAGCTAGGAGGTGTCCCCCGAGGACGGGGAGACGGAGAAAGCCCCTGCAAAAGTCTCCTAGCTCTGGAGGAAAAAAGACGGGTCCCCCGGAAAGCGGAGCGCATCACCCTACGCCGGGCCAGGGGTGACAACCTTGATAGACGAAGCCATGCCGTCTGCCTAATGCAGATCGCTGTCCCCGCAAGCCTGGAAGCCACCTCATTAGCGTCATAAGATGCCCTTGCTTGGTGTCTTGCCAGCTCCAGGCCTATAGCGGAGAGGGCAATAGCCTGTCTGGTTTGCTCCATATCAGGCATTGATGCTAGGAGCTGGGAGACATCGACCACAGATGCCGACTGTAGGCAGCGTGGTGAGCCTGATGTGATGCAATGCAAGCCACTGCACGAGAAGAAGAGAACACTCTTAACCCACGTCAATTGTAGGGAATCCGAATCTGGTGGGTGGTCAGGCCAGGCGGCGGTGCCGGAAGGAGTCTCTAGGTATACCAAACCCGAGGACAGGTTGGGAAGGGTACCCAGAGATTCCGAGGGGCAACTACCTTCGCACAGTCTGCCAGGGCTGGAAAGGGCGGCTGGCGACTGCCAGGAACGGATAGACGCCTCCGGAAGGGATAGGCCAGGAAGGTACCACCAGGTGCTGGGCACTGAATTCTCCAAGGAATTCACCTGCCTCCGATGGTAATGTCTCGTCGAACATAAGAGATTTGAAGATCTGCCACCATCCTCGAGGAGTCGCTGATATTCAGTGAAATTAAGGCCGGAAGAAAGATGAACAAGGGTTCCTCTTCCTCAGAGGGGAAGACGAGGATGATGGAGAGCTCGTCCAGAAGATTCCTGCGGCGGTGGGGAGAGTCGAAGACCGCCATGCATGTATCTAACGTGATGAGGGTAAGGCCAACGAGAACCTCTGAACTGCTCCCAGGATAACAGCCTGTGAGACCGATATGGCCTGGAAGAGCGGGGTGGATGCAGAGGTACTGGAGAAGGGCACCTACGAAGAGGCAAGTGACCTCTGCCAGGGCTCTGAAATCCGGGGAACGGAGCCCGAGCTGGCGGGATCCCGGACAACAAACCAGGCCGCAAGACGAGACCCTGAGGATGCGATGCCTGGAAGAGCCCGGGGGGGAACTTCCCCTGTGACGAACCCGGGACTGCATGGGTCCAGAAGGGCAGTCCACAGCAACGCCACCAGAGGGAACCCCGGGGCCCAAGATGGAAGGACGGGGTTCAGCGCTACGGCTCCTAGCCACCCGAGGGGTGGCCGGGGGAGACCGGGGCACCCGTCCCCTGCCCCTCGACCCCTCGGACCTCGAGAGCCCTCCCTCCTCGCCGCAGTGTCCCCATCCCAGAGGAGGCAACAGCACCCAGGAGGGCAGCTGTCACAGGACCCCAGAGGGGAGCCCTCCTCAGTCTCCACCACATCACCCCTGGGACCCAGGGCCACCCCTATCCCGGAGGATCCTCAGGGGGACGGGAGGGGACAGTGGAAGGGGCCCACTGCGCCCGCCAGCACCCAGTGCCACCGGGGACCCCGACTCGAAGAGTCAGGGTGCCAGGATGGGTCCACATCCGTGTCACGTCGCCTCCGAAGAGGACGAGACCAGCAGAACCTCAATGCTGGCAACCCAGGGATCCCGGTGCCGGGCGCCACAAACGGCGCGCGGACGCACTCCCGCCCACTCGCGACAGCCAGGCCCGGGTCCTGGCTCCCCGGCCACACCAGATAGGCCCACTGCACTGCTCCCGCGCCAGAACCCAACCCGCGCCCAAACGGCACCGGAGGGCGAGATCGAGGTCCACCGGTGCCAGGCCCAGAAATCGGGCCTCGACACTAGGGAGCCCACCTCCGAGGAGGTGACTGCCGAGGCGGTGTCCCCGCCGCGCCTCGGGGACCACACGACGTCGACACTGCGGAAAGAAGCTTCTCTGCAAGAGAAGAGGAGGAAGTCTCCTCCGCGGACCGTGAGAGGCCCGGAGGAGACCTGGGGAAGGGGCTCAGAGACCTACCTGGGAATCCCTTGAGCGACGCCTGTCCTCGAAGGTCAGCGGGGTCTTGCCGAGCTTGAACGCGCGGACTTCGAGGACACGGCAGTCCATGGAGAAACAAGCGTCGCACGCGTCCATGTCGTGGTTGGGTCCCAGGCAACGGAGACAGACATCATGCCGGTCCGAGACGGAGAAATGCCGTCCACAGGAGCACCGACGCATAGGGGCGCGGCCCGCCTGCGATTTACACCTTGCTCCCGAACCGGACATGATGCGAACTAAATGAGGAAAAAAAGAGATAAAGCACTTGGCGCCGCAATATAGAAATAAAAGGAACGGTCTTACCGGTATACGGCGTCGAGCGGATGTCTGAGAGGAACACGAGGAGTCTTCAGCTGAGAGGAAAAAACCAGATAAACTATCGCTACTGCGCAGCAGGTGCAGCCTCGACGGCGGGAGAAACAGAACTGAGATGGAGGAGGAGTCTACGGCACCTAACGGCCGCCTTCACGCATGACGCTGCACGTCATCCTCGGGCAAGGCGCGCTTGGAGCCACCCAAGAAAAAAAAAAAAAACTCCTGAGAAGGGAAGCGCGGCTCGCTTAACCCAAGCAGTAATGAATGGTGAAGATTGACAAGGAAGATCTACTTTGTCCTTAGTAAAAATACAGTGTACATGGGTCTGTGACCAGTTCATGTATTTCAGAAACTCTACAGGCCGAAGTAATGGCCACCAGGAAGGCCATTTTCCAAGTGAGGAACTTCAACTCGCAAATAGCTAGAGGCTCGAAAGGTTTACGAGTGAGCATGTCTAGCACAATGTTAATGTCCCAGGCTGCAACTGGACGCCAAATAGGAGGTCTAGTATGTAGAATTTCTTTAAGAAACCTCTTAACTACGGACAACTGAGCCAGCTACATGGAAAGTACTGGCTCATGATATGCCAAAATGGCACAAAGATGAACTTTGACTGTGGAGTACTGCAGACCTGTGTTTGAGAGGTCTGAGAGATACTCCAAGACTTTATTCGGTGGGCAGGAAAAAGGATTCCAAGAGGATTTTGAACACCAGACAGAGAAATGCTTCCATTTAGCAGTGTAGCTTTTTCGAGTGGCCAGCTTACACGCAGCCAAAAGAATATCTGAAACTCTACGAGAAACATTGAACCTGTTCACCTCTATCTCTTCAGGAGCCAAGCGTGAAGGTGAAGCGACCTCAGGTTGGGATGGACCACATGACCCTGGGTCAGAAGGGGAAGCATTTTCGAGGGGTGGGTTCTGATAGCCTGCTGAGTAGCAGGAACCATATCTGCTGAGGCCAGAAGGGGGCAATGAGAATCATTCTCACCCTCGACTCAATTTGAGCAGTATCTTCTGAATTAGGGAAGAGGAGGAACGGTATAGAAAGCGCTTTGTCCACCGCAGCCTGAATGCATC
Source organism: Neoceratodus forsteri (assembly GCA_016271365.2). Taxonomy (NCBI): domain Eukaryota; kingdom Metazoa; phylum Chordata; order Ceratodontiformes; family Ceratodontidae; genus Neoceratodus; species Neoceratodus forsteri. The sequence goes on from CM028129.1 coordinate 693,875,593, forward strand.
CTGACAAAAAATGCCAGGTCCTGGATTTCTGGAGCAGAAGAGAGGCAGTTTTGCATTGAGTGGGGACGCAAAAAAGTCCAGGTCTGGAATTCCCCACTTCTTAAAGAGTGACTGAACGACGGTTGAGTCGAGAGACCACTCGTGAGGATCTGCCTCCGTTCTGCTGAGACGGTCTGCCAGCTCCTTTTGTACTCCTGGCAGGTAAACCGCCTGAATCAAAGCTTTGTGCTCCAGGCATTATTCCCACACTCTCACTGCTTCCCTGAATAATGGGTAAGAGTATGCACCGCCCTGTTTGTTGACGTAGTACATCACTACCTTGTTGTTCCTTTGAAGGAGAATTAACTTGTGACGGAGTACGTCCCTTAAAGCTCGGACTGCATAGAGGACGGCCTCAATTCCAGGACGCTTATGTGAAGTTGAGACTCGCCCTGAGTCCATGTACCCTGGGTGTGAAGATCCCGGAAGTGAGCTCCCCAACCCATCAGGGATGCATCCGTGGTAATGGAGATCTGACGATGCAGAGGGGCTAAGGATATCCTTTCAGAAGGTTGTCCTCCCGCTACTACCAGATAAGCGACCTCATCACAGGTTCCATCACCTTGATGAGACAGGACTGAGGGTGAGTGGTTGGAAACCACCGAGAACTGAGCATCCACTGAAAGGTTCTCATGTGAAGATGAGTGAAGGGTACAGTGAACATCGAGGATGCCATGAGGCCCAGCATCAGCAGCATCGAGACAGCTTGAACCAAGCCGTGTTCTCTGATGTATCGGGCCATTTGTAAAATATCGCTTCTTCTGGAAGAAAAACCTTCACACAGGGGGTGTCCAAAAGAGTTCCTATGAAGAGGAGGGTTGCAACTGCGACTTGTTGAGGTTCAGCAGGACTCCCATGGACGTGAGGAAGTCTGAGGCCGTGGCTACAGCCTCCAGAGTCTCTTGCCAGGAGGGACTTGCTAGCAGCCAGTTGTCCAGATATGGGAACACTTGTATTCCGATTTTCCTGAGGTGCGTCGCAAGAACTGCACAACACTTTGTAAAAACTCGAGGCGCAGAGGATAGCCCAAAGGGCAGGACTCTGAACAGATAGTGTTGACCCAACGCCACGAACCATAGGTATTTGTGGTGCTTTGGGTATATGAGAATGTGTTGTTAGGCATTCTGCATGTCCAGGGAGGCAAGTCAATCGTGCTAATGAATCAAAGGTAGCAGGGTACAGAGTGATATCATCTTGAACTTCTCCTTGTGTAGGAACTTGTTTAACGTTCTGAGATTCAGAAAGGGACGCATGCTGCCGAGTTTTCTTTGGGACCAGAAAGTAATGGGAGTAGAAATGTGTTTCGTTCACCCAGTGGAACTACTTCTACTGTCTTGTTGTTCAGAAGGCCTTGCACCTCAGAAGCAAGAAGGTCTGAATGTGCCGCCAACAGCATGGGCTGTCATTTGGGAGGATGATCCGGAGGGGTTTCCAAAACACTGAGAGAGTACCCCTCTCGGATTATCCTGAGGACCCATTTGTCTGATGATATAGATTTCCACTGGTTGTAGAACTGAGTCAGACGTCCTCCCACTGCTGAGGAGGAGTCCCTCTCGGGCAGCTGAGGTAGGACCCGGCCCGGAAGCTCAGAAGGTAGCACTGGGTGCTTCTGGGCCTTCTGCCTTCTGTTGCACTTTCTTTTGTGGCTAAGGGTTCTGGTTTCTGTTAAAACCTCCTCTACCTTTGCCCCGAAAGGACTGACGATTGTGAAACTGGTGCTTATTCCCACCTCCTCAGGTTGGGGCGGGTGTAGGTCTGGCTGTCTTAATGGCAGACCTAGTCTTCCGTGTGGCGTCTAGTGCTTGCTCCAGCTGAGGTCCGAACAGATACACAACGTTGAAAGGTAAGGCCATGACTTGCTGCTGGGCATCATTCGTGAAGCCCAAAGTACACAGCCAAGTTTGGTAACGGGTGCAGATGCCAACCGCCCGGAATGTGGCATCGAAGGCGTCCACTGCAGCTTTAATCTGTTGAATATTGGACTCGATAACCCTAGTTATGGTTTGAAGCAGCTCCGAGATAACCGCCGATTCAGGCAGAGTTCCTACCATTGCTTTGAGCGAATGCCAAAAAACATACTCATATTGAGAAAAACAGCCCTAGTAGCTGGCAATGCGCATGCCCAGGGTCGAGGCAGCAAAGACTGTCTTATCTAAGGTGTCTGTCTTGCGAGATTCTTTGTTTATAGGATAGGCTGTAGATTCCTGAGGGAGTACAGTCTTAACATTCTCTGCCAGGATCACTATGGCATCAGCAAAGGCTTGTGAGGCCAGGATGGGGCGTTCCTTGGGAAGGGCAAATTTCCTGTCGATGGACTTGGCCACAGAAGGAATAAGAGCAGGATTCTTCAACACCATCTGCGAAAGGGTCGTGAAAGAGGGCTGTACCAAAGGGGTTAAATCCATAGGGATTTCCAGGACATGAAAATATTGGAGATGCATAAGCTTCCCAGGATCGATTTCTGTGGTCTAGAGAGAAAGGGTAGAATTTAAATTCTCGAGCAGAGACTTAAAGGAAAGGTCCTCAATAACAGGTGCTGCAAGAGGATTGATCCCTGCCCCCAGGGCAGTGTCAGTATCAACATCATCACCCAGTCTAAGATCTGAATCAGGCTCAAAATCATCTCCTGACAGTCTAGGGGGGACTGCATAGACAGGAATGGAGTGAAACCTGGAGGAGGAAGAGCAGGAGAAAGAATCGGAGTAGAAACCTCTGGAAACTAGATGGCGCCAGACCCATCCCCGGCGCCGAGAACAAAGAAGGAGCCAACACAGAAAACAGCATCACGCACGGTGCTGACAAACAGCATGACACCAGACCCGGCACAGACGGACAGCGTGGCGCCACGCCCGGTACCACCATAACCCCCGACGCCGAGGACAGCGTCGAAAGAGCGCGCAGCACCATAGATGGTGCCAACAGCACTTGCGGTGCCGCAAGGTACCTCGGCGCCGGAGAAGTTGGCAACACAGATGGCAACATCACAAAAGTCTGAGAAATGAAAATTACATACCTACCGTAATTCTGATCTTTCTGTGCATCTTCACCATTCATCACTGTTAGGTATCTGCCGGAGGTCAGGACCCCATGGAAGCTTTTTTTTTTTAAAGGCAGGTGGGCCAAACACCATCGGCACCACCCTGAGCCAACGCACTGCTACACCTCACGTGGCTGGCCGTTAGCCGCGCCGCCGACTCCTGCCTGCCAGTTCTGAGTCGCCAGAGAGGTAAGAGGAAGGGAGTGGAGGGTGGGACAAGGAAGTCCAAGGGACAGAAAAAGGAAAAGATGTATGAACCAAAAGGAGAAATAACGACTGAGAGGACAGGAAGGGAGAAGAGTGGGAAACTAAAGGGATTGGGAGGGGCCCCAATCTCTGGAAAAGAAAGAGGGAGGTAGGGTGGGTGAAGAATTTAGGAAGAGAGGGAAAGGTTGACACATCCCAGACCCTGGTCCATCTCCAGATTGTACAGGAACTGCAAGGAGTAGCAAAGGCTTTCTACCAGAATTCAAGGCACGGAATAACTGGTAAACACTCCAGAAAAGCAGAGTTGGCTATTCTGGAAGAAGGAGAGAGTACACGAAATTAACACCCTCTCAAGAGAAGACTACTGGTGAAAAAAAGGGGAAGAAAATTATTATTATTTTTTTTAAAACGAGGAGAAATAGGTTAGACGGGAACAGGGAGGAGGAAAGAAAGGAGGGCAACTGTCAACTCCCACCCCACGGGGTGGAGCCAAGGCACTAGAAAAGAAGTGCCCCCCTGCTGCCCACTCTCCCTGGAACATTATCCCCCTGTGTACCAAGGAGAGGGGAGTGAATGGGCAGTTACGGCAAGAAATTTTCACATCTTATCTGTGTCAATCTTCACCATTCATCACTGTTGGGTGAGTACTGAGCCCCCCCAAAATGTCGCTTTGTTTTACACCCTAAGGATAAAATCCTTAGCTCTCAGTGGGTGGCACACTAAGAGGGGGAACCTCTGGGCCCCGAGAGGAGGAGAGAGACAGAGTCCCCGAAGGGAAGAAGTTGCCCAGACAAGCGCCGTCTCGCTCTACGGGAGAAAAGACAGGTTCCCTGGTGAGCGGAGTTAATCACCCTACACCGGGCCAAGGGTGACAACCGGGAAAGACGCAGCCATGCCGTCCGCCTAGTGCAGATTGCTGTCCTCATGACCCTGGTAGCTAACTCGTTGGCATCGTAGGATGCCCTCGCTTGGTGCCTTGCTAGCTCCAGGCCATGCGCAGAGAGTGCAACAGCTTGTCTGGTTTGCTTCGTATCAGGCAATGAGGCTAGGAGCTGACCTAGCCTGGACCACAAGATCCTGTCATAGGCTGCATAGTGGGCCTGATGTGCAGAAATAGAAAGAAGTAACCGTGCCGAGTAAAAAAGTCCTCCTACTGCAGAAGTTAAAATCCGAGGAGTCTTGATCTGGGGGCTGGTCACGGTGAAGGGCTCGAAGCCCATCAGGAGTATCCAACTGCGTCAATCCAGACTGTGGATGAGGCATGGAACCTGGAGACTCCAGGGGTGCGCAATACCTCTGGCTGAGATCCCTTGGGGCAGGAACTCCGGAGAAGGGTCTCTGCCAGGAATGCAACGATGCCTCCCGAAAGGGAGCAGGCCAGGGCTGCACCACAAGGGTGGCCTCGCCAAAATCGCCTAGTAAGGCATGCGCCGAGTGCTCAGGATTGCTGATAGTGGCAGGAGTAAGATGCAAGTCCTCCAACAACCTCACGAGGAATCGGTGATACTCAGCGAGATCAGCAGCTGGAGAGATGGGGACAGAAGTTTCCTCTCCCCCAGAAGAGGGGGATGAGGAGCTGGAGGGCACCAGCTGTTCAGTGGGTGGCTGCACGGGGGGAGGTTGAAAACCTGGCTGTCCATTGCCCTAATGTAGGCAGGGAACCCAGCAGTCACCACTCTGACCTGCTCCCAGGAAAGAGGCCCGCTAGGACCAAGGATGCCTGGCAGCGCAGGAGAATGTGGCAGAGGGATGAGGACAGAGCCGAGAAGAGATGTCGGCTGACCTCCACCTGGGCTAAGGAGTGGACCATGGGCACCCACGGAAGAAGGTGCCTCGGAAGACTCCACAGCCGACAGCTGAACAACCATTTCGGTACTGCCTTGGCTGTGCCCAGAAGAATCCTCGCTGTGAGGCGACCGAGGCCGTATAGGTCCCGAAAGACGGTCCCCTACCTCAAAAGAATGGGACTCTCTCAAAGAGACTGAGGAGGAAGAGCGGAGATCTGCACTACGGCTTCTCCCAGAGCCCGGTGGACACCAAAAGGCTGACGTGTCGGTCAACACGCCCCCACGCCATCGGAGTCTGAAAGAGCCCTCCTCCCTCCTCCTCGAGAGGGCCAGCCTAGGTAGCTGGCATTTCCGGCAGCTCCCAAGGGCTATCCAGGGCACAGCACCCTCCCCCTCCTGTAGGTGCTCTGATCGGCCCCAAAGTTGGGCGATCCAAGCACCCACAGGTGGGGTACCACTACTGAGGGGTCAGTGAAACCACCAAGACCAGGCTGCAGAGCTATGGTGGCCTGCATCACTGCCTGCTGGTTAGCACCCCTGACCACCGACCCGCCCTCAGAAAGGGGCTGACTCCAGCTTGTCGAGGAGACGACTGGGCTGCCCATCTCAACAGCCAACCCCAAAGGGTCAGACTGAACGTCTGACTCAGAGCTCGACTCCACCTCCGAGGAGGTAGAGGCCGAGGCCCTGTGCCAAACCGTAGGAGGGCGCCCACTGCCATCCTTGCCCACAGGCCCAGAAACCAAAGCTGTACCCAAGCCGGTGCCAGCGCCCCCCGCAGCCCTGCGAACGGAATCTGCAGGGGGCACGGCCCCAGCCTGAACAAGAGCTCCAGAGCCGGGACCAGTCATGGCGCCATCCGGTCGCTGGGCGCAGAGGATAAAGACAGAGTCAACGACATCCTCATCGGGCGCTGCGGACAGTGCCGCCCAGCTCCACAAGCGGGCGCCGATGATGGCCTTGGCACCGAGGACGGTGCCGCTTGACTCCATGGCGCCGCCGAACAGTGCCGAGAGCAGAGGCAGCGTAGACGACGCGCCAACAGAGTAAGCCTGAAGGCCCCACGGTGCCGAGCCCTGAGGACACAGCGACCGTGCTCAACTCGGGCGCCGAGGCAAGACATGGAAAAGACGCCGCTGTGTCGGCATAGCGAATGGCTCAGACATAAGCCACGGCGGCAACTCGTCAGGGCTCACAGCGCTGGGCGAACGGTGCTGACCAACGACGCCGAGGACGGTGCTGCGACCCAGGCTCATGTAACCGCAGGTCCAACACCTGGAGAGCCTTCACCCCGGCGGGCGAATGCCATGGCGGCGCCACCCGCCTGCCCCGGGAGGAATGGAACAGGCCTCTGCACCACAGAAGAAGCCTCAGTAATGGCTAGGCTACTAGTAGCCAAGGCTCCTCCTCGGTCCGTGAGAACCGGAGGAAAGCCCAGAGAGCGGGCTTGACCCAAGAGGCGCGACCACCCCAAAAGTCGGTGCAGCTCCCTATTTTCCACACGCTGCTGCTCAATGACCCAGCGTCCATGGAGAAACAGTCGTCACACGAATCCACGCCGTGAAGTGGGCAAGACATCGAGACACCGGGTCGTGCTGGTCGGTGTGGCAGAATACTTTCAGCTGCAAGGGCACCGTCGCATGGGGGGCCGACCCGTCTTAGTAGATTTCTTGCCCTCCAACCGAGACATGACCTACAAAGAAACAAACACCAAAAATAGACTCTACATCATGGAAATATAAAAATAAGGAAAGATCTTACCGGGCGACGTCGAGTGTTGGCAGAAACAGAACCGGCAGGAGAACCAGATGGACTTCGACCGAAGGTAAAATTTTACGTAAAACTACTGTGGAGCAGGCCTAGGACTCTTCAGCAGCTTCCCACGAGGTGACCTCTACGGCGGTAGATGAAGAACTGGCAGGCAGGAGGGAGTCCACGAGCCTACCGCCAACCCGTGAGCGCCATGCAGTGTGTCGGCCTCGAGGGCGGTGTTAATGGTACATCAGCTCCACCTACCTTTTAAAAAAGCTCCCCGGGTCCTGACTTCCGCAGATAGCCAACAGTGATGAATGGTGAAGACTGACACAAATAAGATCTGCATTTGAAGTTAGGAGATAAGGGCATCGTGTAGACCTCAAGCGCTGCAGCTGTGTGAGGGGAGGACACCAGAGCACTGGAGTCGATGGCACCAAGAAGGCAAGACATGACTAGGGAAGACCTCCAGCAGCTCACTCTGCCACCCAGAACCGGCAGGGCCTGAAGGCCCCGTGTCGGACTGGCCGGTTCAAACAATCAGGCCAACCTCCAGCCCACTGCTCCATTAGAGCAGCCCACTGGTGAAACTGGCATCGGAAGCTCCTCCAACAGGTGGAGAAGAGCTCCAGTGTCAAGAAGTCGCCATCGGAGACAGAAACTGGCGACTGACAGAGGTGGAGACTGGTTCCTGGACCTAATAACCAACCATCTACGTGAGACATACCAGAGGCGACTTCGGTGATGCCGCTTCTTCTTCTACCTGTGTGCCGAAGAAGAACTTGAGGCCGAACGGTGCCAAGAATGGGACTTTTTTTTTTTTTTTTTTTTTTTTTAATGCTTTCGGGGAGACCGCCCATCTCCCTGAGCAATGGACCATCCGTTGTCAGACCCCTCCCCAGGGAGGCGGTGGACTAGACCCGGTCCGATGACTGAACAGCTTACACGGTCTCCCCACTGGCCACCTGCCCCACTCATGGTCGACTCAGTCAATGGAAGGCAGAAGACATCTCTCTTGTATAAGCAGAATTTATTAAATATAATCAGTACTGATCGAAGATAAAATACAAAACAATAAACTGAAAACTAAGCTGCTAGTTTGAAGTTTGACTCCTGGCGGTCGGGCGACGTTGTCACTGAAGTGCACTCAGTGGGGAAAAAAGGAACTGAGGCGGCTGGAGGGACGCCACCGAGATGGTCATTACCACTCATGGTGCTGCTTCCTCACAGCTCCATCTCAGGTGCCGGCCCTCCTGAAAAGTTTGCTCCCACTGGGTCCTAGCGCCTCCAGTGTACTCCCAACAGTGTGAATGAGTGGTGGAGACTTTATGTCCAGGAAGGCCACATGTCTGGCTGCGACTACTTTCTGGGTTTGTATCTAAGAAGCCAGACATAGAAGCTTGTCTTGTCTGTAGGCTGGGAGGTAAGCCCTGGCAGAAACTGTGTCTAGAATCGCTCCTATATATTGGATCGACTGTGTAGGGGTCGGATTGGACTTTGACTAATTGACTGTAATCCCTAGAGATTGGAACAGAGTTAGGGTTGCGTGTAGGTAGGAAAGCAGAGAGGTTCTGGACTCTGCATTCATGACCCAGTCATCCAGATATGGAAATACAAACTATCCATCCTATCGTAGGGCTGGTGCAGCTACCGTTAAACACTTGGTATACACTCGGGGCAGATGAGAGGCCAGAAGGAATTGCCCAAAACTGGTAGTGTTGTCCCAACAGTTGAAAATGAAGGAACCTGGATCGGTACATGTAGGTAGGCATCCTTCATATCTAGAGCACATAGCCAGTCCCCTTGTTTCAACTTTGGCATGCTAGAATTTAGGGTGACCATGCAGAACCTCTTCTACTGGATGTGTAAGTTCAATTGTCTGAGATCTAGTATCAGTCTGAGATCTCCAGTTTGTTTGGGCACCAGGAAGAAATGGGAATGAAACCCCTTTTGATGCTCTGGAGAGGGTACTGAGTAGACAGCCTTCCTGGTTAGAAGAGCCTGAAGTTCCTCTTGGAGAACAGGAATGTGGTCGGTGACAATGGACAGAGGCGGGGGGATTTTGGAGGAGGTATAGAAAGAAGCTCCAGAGTGTGACCCCTCTGGATAATCTGAAGTACCCACTCATCCAATGTGATTATTTGCCAGGCCTCTAAATGGAGAGAAAACATCTGCCCACAGCTTCAGAGGCCTGATCGAGAAAGTGTGGGCAAAGCCCTAGTTGGTCACTGGGAGGTAGGCTGACCAGCTGCAGTCGAAGGTTTGGAGTGGCAGCCCGTGGTGGCAGATGTGTTGATTCCGGAAGGCTGGGAATGACTTTGGGATCCACCTCTATGTGAGACTGTATTTTCCACTTCTTTTAGTATAAATGGAGGACTGAGGACTATAAGATGGCTGGGATGTACGGTACATGCCATGTACTGTATGCAGTGTCCGGTCCTGAAGACTGGAGATCATCTATCAGTGTTTAGGTACCTGGTCCAGAAAGTTTAGACCATTAAAGGAAGCTGATGAGGCCGCTCGCCGGGCACAGCCGGCTGGATTTCCGCTATACAATCGCCACTCCAGGTTCGGAACGGACTTGGGCCGCCAGAGAGTCGGCAGGGGAGAAGGCTGCAGCGCCCATAGACAGCTCGCTTTCCAGCGGGAGGGCGGGATGTGAGCGGCACCTGCTGTTTCTGGCGGAGGTCGGGAGCATAGCAGAATGTCAGAGCTCAAAATAGCTGGGGTGGCAGACGGCGCTCGCCATGACGCTACCTACGCCACTTCCAGGGGAGAAAACCGAAAATCGGGTCCCTGGCTGGCTGGCCGGCCGGATGATGGCTCTCTGGTCGCTGCTGCCGCCACGCCCCATCGGCCTCCCACCCCAGCAGCACCTGGAGCCGATGCTGCAGTGCGCTGGATGCCCTCTCCTCGCGGGCGCCTTTTCCTCTCAGAGGAGGGGACCCACCTGGCGAAGGGGTTACACCGGCTACTCCAGGGGCTGCGATCTGTGGTCGGGGCAGGTCGTGGGATGGCGGACATTCCAGGTAAGGACCTTGAGGGCCCAAAGTAGATGCCAATCGGGAGCAGAGGAGAGAATTAAAAAAAGGGGGGGGCCTGAGATGTGGTGCCAAGCATGCGATGCAAGGTAATGCCAGTTGCTGACATGCAGGTCTTAAGCACGACGATCAAACTCGAATGAAGTAGGTGTCAGGAGAAGGAATTACCAGTAGATATTGTAGCCAGTAATTGTTCCCTTTCCTGTGAAGGAGGGACTTTGTTGACTAATTCCATGGTCGAGGACCTGAGTGTACGCTGGTATCTGATCATATGTCCCATATAATTTAAGATTCTGAGATTCATGGCACCTGCTTAGAATATCTTTTTTACCCAGAGAGATAATCTATCCTACGGGAATCTTTATCAGGAGGTAAGGAGCTTATGTGTTTTGGTCATTTAGTATGATACGAGCGGCAGTAATTACTATGAATCTACTTCAAGAGTAGTGGATAGAAAAGGGTGATACAGAGGAGCCTGGTAGAGGGGATCTGCTTTGTGGGGAATAGCTGTAACAGTGGAAGGCTGATTCCAGGCTGCAGGCATAGCATTTTGGTAGGTTTATATAAGTGGGGGTACCACTAGTACTGGTTCCTCTGGTAGTTCTAGACAGTCTGCCATATCCTTACATTTGTCATGTTCAGTAGTGGAGAAGCCCATGACTTTTTGAATTTGGACCATCATCTCATGGAAGGATGGGTCATCAAGAGGAGAGGCAGCTCCCTGGCGGGATAAGTTCTCATTAAGTGAAGAATTAACCGAAAGAGGGGACTGGGGTTGGAAATCCTGGTCCTGAAAATCTTCATCCTCCAGATCTCCAGTGAAATCTCCCAGAAATTCAGCCTCATCTGATAGGGAGTCATCCACGTAGGTAAGTGACCAGGGTGAAGGATCTCTGTCACCCCAGAAACATTTAGGCTGAGGAGTAGGGAACAGGACGGTGACTCAGCGCCCCTGGATCGGAGGGCTGAGTATGCCGAATGGCATGCAAAACCTGCTGAACTACTGAGGCAGTGTCCAAAGAGGGAGGGGGATGGGAAGGGGGCTTCTGGGAAACCAAGTGGATTGTTGAGGGGATTAGATGTGCGGTATGAGCAGGTCTTGCACCTGGGTGGCAGAGCCCAGGGCCCCAATTCCTGTCAGCCTGACCCCTATGAGAATGCACCTGTGAGGAAGGGGGGGGCTGAATGCATAGCAAATGCTGTAGGTTTCCCCACTGGAACACCACCCCTTGTCGACGGGCCGCTGGAGAAACATTAGTAGAATGCAGAATTAAGCCACCGCTAACGGACGCCGACAAAACCCATAAAGGTTCATCTCAGACTACCATAAGAGTGCTGGAAAGTGCCGCCCACGAGAGGGTGAGAACCCCATCAACAAGGAGGCAGTGTATGAACGCATAGTCGGTGGTGGGGCACCTGTGGCAGTGGCTGCCACAAGCATTTAGGCACAGAGGTTGAGGAGGGCTTCTTCTCTTTTCTGTGCAGTTTGTGAGAATCAGTGGATGGGGAGCTCTTAGAACGAGCCCCCTGATTTTCTAGTAGAGAGAATTTTTGCTCCATTAAATAGTTTCCAATTTCCTGCAGTCGCTGTCAATGGGTTGCCTAGTTAAAATCCTGACAATGTATGTGGGAGGTGGAGTGGTCTGTGGGTCACATACACCTTACACAAGTGGTGTGGTTGTCGAACTAGTAGATTTTTCTTCTGCAATGACAGGAACGAAATAGAGCTAGCTTGCTTGTAGATTATTTGGACACTCGTCGATGTAGACAGTGAAAATGAAAGAAATCCACTTCTAAGCTCAAATTCTCATCGATGACTGTTACTGAGTTGCATTAGCTGCTGCGTGCGAGCTTAAGATGGTGGGAAAATTAACTGAGGATACCAGGTACTGCCCACACTTATATGGGAAACAGGAAGGAGATGTCATGTGTGGGCGGCCCTTGGAAAAGACTGCTGGAAGAGCTGCCATGCATCACAGCAATCTCTGGCGACGACCCAAGTGTATTACCTGCAGCAAGAGACCACTCCATGGAAGACCTACTGCTACAGGTGAGTAAACCTGTGTTTCACGGATGTGATATGTTGTTCTTATCCACAGGTCTTGGCAGACTCCTAGCCGATCTCCGGGAGGAGGCAGGCACACCTCCTACTTATGAAAAAGAGCTTGGAGAACTGAGGCCCCAAAACCAGCATCCCGGCGTGACTCTAGGTCGATGTCATAGTGGGAAATGAAGGTGTTTGCTGACTTCCAGGTAGCAGTCCTGCAGATTTCCTGGATAGGGACATCCCTAGAAGCAGTCACCGATGCAGCAGGTGGTATCAGCTCTTAGCCCTCCGGGAGGCTCTCTACCCACCAACCAATAGCAGAGATCAATGCAGGATGTAATCCATCTGCCAATCGTCCGCTTGGCTACAGGTCTGCCAGATGCCGCTTCAGCGTAGGTGACAAACAGCTGGCGAACCTCTCCCTAAACTTCAGCCATGTGCTCCTTATAATAAGCAAGCGCTCGTCTCCAGAACAAAGAACAGAGCCTGTATTCAGCATCTGAGGTGCGATTGGGGAAGAACACAGGTAGAGTCATCACCTGATTCAGGTGGAACTCTGACACAACCTTCGGAAGGAACTCTGGGTTGGGGTGCAGGACAACCTTGTCCATGTGGAAGACCAGATAAGCACCTGGAGCTCCTCAATCCTTATGGCTGACATGACAGCAACCAAGAAAGTGGTCTTCCACAACAAATGCAACATGTCACACTTGTGCATTGGTTCTAATGGCTTGCCCATGAGCTTTGCCAGTACCAGCAGTAGATCCCACGGTGGTGGTGGTTCACGCACTGGAGGCGGAATGTGATCGAGGCCTTTGAAAAAGTGCAAGACCACCTTCTCCTGTGCCACCGTCTGCTGACCGGCCCATGCCCAACAAGCAGAGATCACTGCCAAGTGCACCTTGAGGGTTGTCGATCAAAGTCCCCCTTTGGAGAGCGATCAAAGGTAGTCTAGCATGCTAGCCACTGGACAGGACAAAGGGTCCAACCCCTTGCCCTGACACCAAATGGAGAATCTGTTCCACTTGAAGGCACAGCACATCCTGGTCAATTCCTTCCTAGATGTCTCAACTATAGTGAGTACATCTTTGGAGAGACCCAAAGCCTAGAAATGGAAATGATGTACTTACCGTAATTCTTGATCTTCCTGGACGAAGTCTCCACCACTCATTCACACTAATGGGACTATGCCGGAGGTGCTAGGACTGCACGGGAGCCAAAAATCTTCAGGAGGGCCGGCTCTGGGATAGAACAGCACATGCCTGGCACCGCAAGACTAGCTTGCCCCGTATAGACTATCTCGGCATCACTCTCCAACCACCTCAGTACCTTTCAATCGGAGGAGTGTAGCATAAACTAACGAAAGAAAACCTAAACCTAACTTCTGGGCATATGAAGGCCCGGATGACCCATGTAAGAAGGGTCAATTCAACATGTCTTCACAGCCTGAACAACAAGGAAGTGAAGACCAAAACAGAACGAGTGAGCTCAGGGGATGGTGGTGGATTTGAATGAGTGGTGGAGACTTCATCCAAGAAGATCAAGAATTATGGTAAATATGTAATTTCCATATCTTCCTGGACTAAAAGTCTACACCACTCATTCACACCAATAGGAGAGTACCGAGCTGAAAATTGAACCCCAAGTAAGGTGGTAGGAGACAGAGTTCACTCAGGACAGAAGTCCATAAGGACTGTCCTGCCAAAGAAAGTGAACTGTCCAGCATGGATATCCAGAACATAGTGCTTTTACAAAAGTATGCACTGAGCTCCAACTCGCCGCCTTACAGAAGTCTGCAATGGGTACATTACAAATCTCCTCTAGGAAAGCTGCAACCACTCCAGTTGAGTGGTGTGAACCTGGTCTTCCAGCTTGACCTGTGCCTTGGATTAGTAGTGCCGGAAGACATGCAACTAACCAAGCAGAAATACATCTCGTGGCAATAGGCTGACTCAGTTAAGGTATTCTGAAAGATAAACAGAAATATAGAAATTGACGGCAGATAAGGACCGCAAGGCACATCCAGTCTGCCCACATACAATAGTTGCTCAGATGTGTATCTCTTCGTTCTGTCGATGCAGAATCGCAGAACCCTCTTAACATCAAGAGAAATGAAGGGAGCATTCTCCTTCATTCTGGAGTTAATGAAGTCAGTAGGGAGAAGAAAAACTTGACTGAGACAGCGACATGCTGTCTACTGGCTCAAGATAGAAAGAAAACGCACAGAGGTATACCTTCACTGCCGAGTAATGAACACCTGTGTTCGACAGGTCCAAGAGGAACCCGAACACCTTACTTGGTGGGCAACCGGAGGGTCCAGATGGGACTTGCACCCCAGAAGGAGAAGGGTTTCCACTTAGCCAGGGAAGGCCTATGCACAGCTTAGAAGATGTATACGATGGTTTGGGAAACCTAAAACTTGCCCACTTCCATTTCCTGAGGAATGTGGCATGGAGGTGAAAGGCATGCAGGTTAGGATGGACTAAAGTCCCTGTGTCAGAGGTCCACTCGTAGAGGGAGTCGCCTCCAGGGAACTTCTGACAGACTGTTGATCAATGCAATCATACCTGCCGAGGTCAGTCTAGGACAATGAGAATCATCCTGCCCCGTGCTTACAACTTGTGCAGCACCCTCTGAATTAAGGGAAGAGGAGGAAAATGTATAGGGAGCGTCTTGTCTACTGCAGTGACTACATACCGACAGGAAACACTAGGGTCTGGATTTCTGAAGCAGGATAGAGGCAGTTAAGTGTTGAGAGAGGACGCAAAGAGGAGCAGGTCCAAACTGCCCCACTCGCCGAAAACGACTGCATGAAATCTGACAGAATGTTCTCGAGGTACCACTGTCATCACCTCACGGCTTCCTGCAGAGAGGGTAGGAGGGCATCCCACCCTGCTTGATGTAATACATCACAGCTCTGTTGTCCGTCCGAAGCAGGATCACTTTGTGGAAGAGGGCATCTTTCAGGACTCTGTTTATAAGATAACTCATCTCTAAGAAATTTGTGAAAAGATGAGGTTCCTCCTGGCTCTACACCTGAATGTGGAGGTCTTTACAGTGTGCACCCCACGAGAGATTCTGTCCGAGATTCCATCATTCTGAATGGAGGGCTGCGGATGTGTGGTCAGAGACCACCGCTTGCAGCGGGCGATGCCCAGAGTCCCAGCATCCGCTCAACTGAAAGGGGCCCGAAAGAGTCATTTTCCATAATGTAACAAGCCATCCTCTGGAACGAAAAACAACCTGGAAGTATCCAGGAGGACTCCTAAGAAGAGAAGCTGTTGGGAAGATGAAACTGGCACCTTCCCCAAATCAGAACCCTCAAGACAACAACTGAGAAGTTGTGGAAACTGCCTCCTGTGTCTCTTGCCCAAATGGGTTAGCTAGGAAACAAATGTCCAGGAAGTGAATACATCAATGCAGAGGTTTTAGTGAACTCCTCCCTGAACAGGTACTTGTTTAACCATCCAAGGTTGACAAATGGCACATGCTGCCTGTTTTCTTGGAACCAGAAGCAATGGAAATAGGAAGCTGTGCTCCGTTCCGCTGTGGACCAACCTTACTGCCCAGTTCTCAATGAGGCTTCATGTCTCAGAAGCAAGGAGAGTGTGACTGAGAGACGGACAGACTGGGCTACCGTCAGGGTGGAAGGTCTGGGGAAATCTGAGAAATTGGGAGAGTATCCCTCTCGGACAATCCTGATGACCCATATATCTGCTGTAACGGACTTCCACTGGCTGTAAAATCGAATGAGACGCCCCTCATACTGTTGAAAGGCGTTCTCCTCAGACAGCTGAGGTGGGACCTGGGCTGGATCCACAGAGGTTGGTACAGGGCGCTTTGGGGCCCTGTGCCCTCTACTGGGTTGGTTCCTGATAAAGGCACCTAGGACTTTACCTTGAAAGGACTGCCTGTACAAGAATGTCGAAGGTCCCATCCCTCTGAGAGGCAGCAGGCGCCGCCTGTTTAAATGGCAGTCGTATTGTTCTAAGTGGCCTCCAGAACTCAATCTGAGGACTGAACAGATAAACACCATCAAGGAGACGTTAACCATCTGCTGCCAGCAGCAGCTACCCTAGAGGCAGAGTCGTAGGTGTCCAAGCTTTCAGACGATTATTGGGCTATAAACCCCTAGCAATAGAGCGTTAGATTCCGGGGGTCTCTCGACCATTGCATTGAGTGTGTTCCACAGGGTGTACTCATACAGAGGAATGTAGGAACTCAAGACATAGAAGTTTACTTTGGTCCACAGATGAAGACTGAAATGTTATGGTGGACCCCAAATCCCTGAGGAAAAAGAACTGGAAAGAAGATCTTCCATCACACTAATAAAGAAGACTTGCATTTCAGCCTATAAAATGAGTCATCCGCTGCATCTTCGACAAAGCAGAATAGGGAGAGACTCATCCAGATCCATTTATATCCCAGAATAGCCTCCAAAAGGCAGGTCCAGATCAGGAACATGGGATATGCCACCACCTGGATCAGCAAACAGTTCAGCACCCATCCGTGGTACCAGTGCCAGACCCAGTATCACCCATGGCACCGGCACCAAACACGGTGCCAGCACTACACGTGGCATCAGAACCGCTGCTAGACCTAAAGGAAAGGGGGAGAAGGAAAGTGGTACCTGTGCCGGCCCCTGCAGGGGAAAAAAGAAAGGGAGTAGGCACAAGGAGTCAGTGTCGATGATGCTGGCACTGAAGAGGGCACTGCGCACATCCTGGCCCGACCGACCCGGGCGGAACTATCCACTCCAAGGCTTGAAGGTCCCGGAACCGGGTCCACGGGCCAAGACAACTGGGCAGATGCTGTACCCCCTGCTCTAAAAGAGCGGCCCGAGGTGAAACTGCTCACCGGAACCCCATCGAGACAGAGATGGATCTGGTGTCAAGATCATAGCCGCTAAGAGCAGAGCCACAGAGGAACCCTCCAGAGTCAGTTCTAGGCCTCACCGCCTCACACCACCAATGATACTCACACAGACGTACTCAGAGGGCAACCTCGAAAGGGTACCAATTCTTCTTTCACGGACAGGAGGAAGAAGAGCTCAAGGTCAAGAGGAGCTGGGTCCTGGTCGGACCCTCCACAAAGGGCGGCGATCGGACACAGCCCTCTGCCATCACAGCTTTCAAATGAAGTCTCTCTACCATCATCACTGCTATCTAAGGTCGACTCCGTTGATGGCAGGCTGAGAATTTTTTTTTTGAAATAAGAACGCTAAAAATGGTAAGTTAAATGAATACTGAATGGCTGTAGCTGCTGTTGTACAGATGAAGACTCGACTCCCAGCAGATAAGTGACATCGTCATCGAAGCGCACTCGACGGCGGCAGAAAAGGAACTGAGGTGGTTGGAAGGTTGACACAGAGATAGCCTATACTGCACGAGCTAGTCTCGTGGCACCGCGCATGCGTGATCCTATCCCGGCGCCGGCCTTCCTGAAGATTTTTGACTCCCGCGGGGTCCTAGCACCTTCAGCATAGTCCCATTAGTGTGAATGAGTGGTGGAGACTTTAGTCCAAGAAGATCTCTAGCTGCATAGGAACCAGGCTGTCAAGTGCAGGGATTGAAGGTCTGGGTGAGTACCTTCTCCTGATTGATGGAAAGCAGGTTTGGGCATACTGGAAGATGCCTTGGGAGCCTGATGCCGAGGCTGAGAAGACTGGGATACAAAACTGGCTGGGCCACCCATAGCCACTAGGATCACCTGTGCCTTGTCCCTCATGCTCTTCAGGAGCACCTTGCAGACCAAGGAAGTGGAGGGAAGGCACAAAATAGGCCTGAGTCCACGGCCCGAGAAGGCATCCCCTGCAGCAAGCCCTGCAGATGGGGTGGTCAAAAACAGCCACAGCTTATGCTCTCCCTGGAGGAAAACAGGTCTACCTGAGGAGTGCCCCACTGGGAGAACAAGCTGTGTACTACCTCTGGATGGAGAGCCACTTGTAGACATCTCACCCACTCAGCTAAGGGTGTCCGCTAACTGATTTGAGGCTCCTGCGACATGAATGGCTAGGAGATTGCCTCCAGTTGGCTCATGAGGGTCCAGATGTGGCACCAGTAGCAGTTGATTCAGACGAGATTTACAGCATTTGCAGCGCCAGTTTTGCCTGGCCCACACCACAGCAGCTAGGCGCACAGGCCCTCTCCTAGCCTTTACACTAGTCCGTTTCCTACAACACTGGTTTTACCCCTGGGATCTCTTTAACTTGGTGCACTTACCTGGGATTTTGCACTACCTGTGTCTATATCTACTGCCTTGTCTATTAAGTGGGTGTAATGGCATCATTAACCCCCTCTGCCTAATCTCAGCCGCATCTCCTTCCATCCCGCGTAGCTTGGTCGGAGACTCCTTCAATACATCACTCACATGTTAGAAACCCTGCTCACTAGGGTGGACGATATTAGTCTCTTTCTCTCTCGGCACCGCAACAGACGTTAAACAACTCCAGGATAAAATGAATGTTGCTGAACAACGTTTGGACTCATACGAGCTATGCCAGGGAAGCTATGGTATCAGGTACAGGCACAGGAGGAGCAAACAGCTATATTGTGCCTCGGACTGAGGATCAGGAGAACAGGGGAGGAGCAACAACCTGGTATTATTGGGCTATCTGAAGGAGCCAAAGGACCCTCCATGGGCGCTTTCTCAACAAAGCCATTCCAGTGATGCTGGGGAGCAGCTGGCGGGCCCGTGGATGTTGAAAAGGGTACATAGGGTAACTGGCAAAAACAAACACCACTTCACAAGACTGGTGGCAGCATATTTCCTTCGATTTTCCACTAAGGAAAGAATCTTGAGAGCTGCCAGATACTTGGGGGAGGTCAGGTGGTAAGGGGCTCCCTTTTTTCAGGACTTTGCCCACGAGACAGCAGCTAGAAGGCGAGCCTTTGGCCCCATTAAAAAGTTCCTATACCAGCACGACTTCCGATTCAAGTTCAAGGGACTTACCAAATTGTTTGTCTCCAGGGAAGGCAGAGAGATCCTGGCAGAGTGTCCTGATGAGGTGGAATGCTGGCTTCGAAGGTTTTGGCCAAATCTCTCTGTCCCGACTACAAATCCCAGGAGGCTCTGGCAACCAGCAAGCCGCCCTCAGAACCTGAACACTGGGCAACGTTCTCCAAGGGATAGATTCACTGTGGGCACGCTCCACCAGAAGTATCTTCCCCATATCTTCTGGGCTGACTCTCATATACCCACAGCACTGATATTACTGCTTCCTTGTCTAGTCCCTCGCAGTTGCCCCAGCGTCACACTATTTCCTCCTCCAAACCTCATCAGCGAGCTAGAAGTGGTAGCTCTGTATCCCCAGACAGGCGTCTCAATGCCCCCCCAGCCAAGTTTCCAGAGAGGATGGGGATGTTTCCTTGGCCCTGCCTGCAAAGGAATCAGAGGATTCCCTAGATATGGACACTGGATCACCCTCCGATTGGGCTGACATCCCAGATGCTTCGTTCTTGGAGGCCATGGATTTATCCAGTTCGATTAGACCTGGCCCACTCAGCTATGCAGCTGCTGCTGCAATCAAGATGTCTACACCTGTGAACCCCCGGTCCTCTTGGGCAGGTCAAGGATCTCCCAACTAACAATTGTGTACTTAGCTTTCTTTTATTATGACTGTTATCCTATGGGGAAATTATCCAAGTCCTGCTCATGGGAGGCCTGTCTCTGCCCATTGGTAGGCACATTACCACCAGCATGACTGGCCTACATCCCTGCCTTTGGGACCTCCCTAGTTCTGCTATGTTTACCTTAGACTTGGGGCTCTTTGACTCTGTGATTGGGGCCATGTCCCTCCCTCCCACCTCCCAGCACACATCTCCCAACCTTTCTAAGGTTAAGAAGCCCCTACCAGCTATATGGTACTCCACGTGAGCTTTATTTTGGATCTGCTCACTGTGGGCAGATTTTATCCTACTAGGATAGGCTTTCTGTGGCAGCTAGATGGCCTGTCCTTTAATAGTAGACTGGCTACCCAGGTACCTCCCCCTCCCAAATCATCCTCTTCTTCTGTCCCACCCCCCCAGTCCTGTCTTACCTCAACATTTGTTGTAAATCCTCCCCTCCCTCCCAATCAATACCTATCCTTCCCGATATCCCAGCGACAGCTCGGGAGCGCCCGGATAGGAGGACTCGCACTAAGTTGGCTTATCCTAATCCCCCATTTTTGGTGTTTGGATATCGCGTAGCTGAGGATAGCTCCACGTAGCTATCCTCTCTCACATTAGCTCCAAACCCTTAGCGTGTTTATGCTTGCACTTGTTTCCTCTGCTGGGTTTACTATTTGACCTTATTGTCTTAGTGAATTGTTATTACTAACATAATATTGTTCTTGGCTCTTAGAAGCCTTTTTTTATAGTAAGTGGTTGTATTGATATCTATATTGCTGGCTCATGTTTCTCTGTGTGCTCTTCTCTCTCTACAGCTTTGTACCCATACTACTAGGTGACTCTCTTCCTATCCCTAGTCCTACTTACTGGTTATTTCCTATCCCTAATGCTGTGGGCTTATGCATCGAAGTCTCCTGGTGTGGGAATCGTGCTGCAGGTTTGTACCCCCTCCTGCAGGTCGCAGAGATGTCTGTTGTCAGTAAGTACATTCCAACTTTATTTATTCCCTGTACTGGAGCTGCATCCATGGAGAAGTCCCTTCCCTTGGCGCCGCCTTGTCTCCTGGAATGTCAAGGACCTTAATCACCTTATTAAAAAGAACTAAAGTGCTACAGTATCTTAGGTCCCTTCATGCTGATATCGCTTTGCTTCTGGAGATGCACCTACTGAGTAGATCGGTACCCTGGTTAAAGAAATTTTGGGTGGGGACGGTGTACACTAGTTCAACGGCACCTAAAACAGAAGGGGTGGCCATTATTATCAGCTCCCTCACCTTGGGCAGTGGATGATACTAGGAAAGATATGCAGGGCAGATGTTTACTTGTCAAGTCTCCTCCCTGGCGGCTCTTTATTGTGGTAACATATATGCTCCCAGGACCACGCCGATTTTTTCACGTGATTAGTCAGGTCCTATCTTCCCTGACCTCGGACGGGCCGCCCATCCCCATTCTCCTGGGAGGAGACTTTAATCTGGCCCTTGACCCCTTCCTCGACAAATCCCAGGTTTCCTCCCATACAAATTCTAAAGCCAGGGCAACTTTGCAAGACATGTTAGATGAATGGGGACTGCTGGACGTCTGGAGGCGGGATCACCAGATGGGTCAGGACTATACATTCTATTCTCATGCCCACTCTACCCACAGCCGGATCAACTACTGGCTAGCCAATGTGGCAGCAGCGCAGGGGATATCTGAGACTAAGATCGGCAACATCCTGATCTCGGATCATGCCCCTGTTCTGGCCTCCTATACCCTCTCTGGTCACACTGCCCCAGGTACCCGCTGGTGCTGCAACCCACTCCTTCTCAAAGATCCTGACTTTTGTAAAATGGCTGCCCAGACCGCCCGGGACTATTTCTCTCTCAATTCTGGCGGCGACGTCCTGCATGGTACGGTGTGGGAAGCCTTCAAGGCTATCCTCTGGGGCCAGATTATAGCCTGTTCAGCTTCCAGAAATAAGGCACGGAAAGCCACATTGGCAGCCCTACATACCGAGCCTGACGATTTGGAGGTCCGCTTTAAGTCCTTCCAACCCCTGGCCATGGATACTCCCCTATACCGCCAGATTGTAGGATTGAAATATCAAATCAATATTATCCTTAATAACAAGGCCGAGTGGCTTCTCCTCCGATCCAAACACGCTTATTGGAACAGACGTGAAAAATGTGGTAGATTGTTAGCTTTCTGACTCCATAAACAACAAGCCTCCTCCAGAATCCATGCCCTACGTGAGAAGTCAGGTAGGGTGGCCTCTGGGCCCAAAGAGATCAATGAGACCATGTGGGCCTTTTATGAGATTTTGTATTGGTCCCACCTCTTGGACCATCACATGTTGAACAGGCACTAGCCCATTTTGCAAAGGCTACAACCCCCAACTCTCTCCCTTAAGCAAGTGGCAGCCTTGGATGCTCCAGTTTCGAGGTTGAAATAATACAGGCCTCTTCCCAAATGGCCCCAGGAAAGCCCCGGCCCAGATGGCATGACTGTGGAACTATACTGTATGTTGAGGCCATATTACTAAACCACTGCTCCTGGCTCTCCAAGAAGCCCACGAAATGAGGGAAGCCCTTACCACTCTCCAGCTGAAATTCCCCTGGACTGTACCAACTACCACCCCATTTCCCTTCTCCCAGCGGATACGAAAATTCTGGCTAAAATTCTAGCTACTAGACTATTGGAGACTTTACCCTCCCTTATCCACCCAGCTCAGGCAGGCTTTATGAAGGGCAAATCTGGAGTGGACAACACCAGGCTTCTTCTGAACCTGAAATGGGTGGCTTCACGGTCCAGCATTCCAATGGCGGCCTCAGCAGTTGATTTAACTAAGGCCTTCAACTCCACAGAGTGGAATTATCTATACGCAGTATTCCGGTGGTATGGCTTTGTCCCACAATTTCAGCAATGGGTCACTACCCTGTATAGCTTACCAGTCGCCAGTATTCTAACCAACACTACTATTTCCGGCTCTTCCCCTGCAAAGGGGAACCAGCAGAGGCTGTCCCTTTCCCCTCCTCTTCTTGTAGCCCTGGACCCCTGATTTGAGCTTTCATAGCTTTGAAATCGATTACTGGTTTGGAAGTGGGTGGCACCTCCTACCTTGTAGCGGCCTAGGCCGATAACATTCTCCTCACGCTCTCTAATCCCCAGCAATCTCTTGCTGCAGTCCTGTCTATACTTCAGAATTTTGCCTCCCTCTCCGGGCTATGTGCTAACCAGAGAAAAAACACCTCAGCTCCGCTGAACTCAGCTTGTTCCAGAGATTGTCTCAAAGGCACGAAAATGACATGGGCAGAGAAAGGTTTCTCCTATTTGGGGACTTTTATCCCTTACAAATGGGCGGATCTGGAGACATCTAACGTCTCTCCTCTTCTGACCCAACTTAGTACCAAGATACAGAGATGGCAAAAACTTCATCTTTCTTTACCTGGTAAAACTGCTGCCATTCGCATGCTATTGTTCCCACAGGTTATGTATCTCCTCAATAACTTGCCTATTCGCCTCTCCCCTAAACTATTTGCCTCTTTAGATAATCTCATGGCCCGGTACCTTTGGGAAGGTCGTATGCTGCGCTGGAGCAAATGTAAGTTAAGGGCCCACTGGTCCAGGAGTGGGATGGAACTTCCTTGGTTCAAAGGATATCACCTAGCCTACCTGGCAGCCTCTGCCTCTAGATGGTTTGTCCCCAGTGTAACCCGCTCACTACCTTGGGTCTGTTTGGAGGCTTCAGTGGCAGGCAGCAACACTCTTAGAGCCTTGCTCAGTCCTGATACTAAGCTGACTTCCTCCTTATCTCCCACTATGTTAGAATCCCTCTGAGCTTGGCGCTCTCTAATGACCTGCTCGCTTACGCCTCGTAGGGCATGGAATCCCCCCTCAGATATACCACTCTCTGATGCAATAAACTTATTACAGTGGGCAGAATGCCTTTGTACTGGCCCTCCTGGGAATCCAGAGGTATAAAATGCATCATGGATGTGTGCCTGCCTGACTCAGATGTCATGCTTTCATTTAAACAATTACAGGAAAAATTCCAACTCCCATCCAAGGATGTTTGGCGGTATCTGCAACTATGCAGTGTTATTCAAGAGCTGCTGGCTCATTATAGGCCGGACAGTACGTAGCTTTGGCTGTCCTCACTCCACAAGGCCCCTACTTTTCAGGGCCTGATTGGATGGTTCTATCAGATCTGCAGGGTCGCACAGCCTGACCCCTCGGCTCCCAGCAGATTGAAGTGGGTGGCTCATATGGTAATGGATATCCAGAGCACACCTGGGCCCAATACCTGAGGGACGCCAACTTGATATATAAGAATACTAGGAGCCGATTCCTTCAGTTGAAGGTTCTCCTTCACTGGTACCATACCCCTGCCGCCCTCCACTCCCATGGCCTTCTGGGCCACTCTCAATGTTGGCATTGTGGCCAATTTGAGGCCCACTTGCTGCATATCTTGTGGACCTGTCCTTATATCCAGTCTTTTTCGCTAAGGGTTGCTCAAGACTGTTCAAAAGTCCTTGGTTCCCCGGCGTCTCTAACAGACCCGAAGCTCCTTTTAGGTGATACGTCTACACCTGGTCACCTTACAGTACCATGCCGTGCCTGGCTCTTGTCAGCTCTCCTGGAGGCTGAGGACTCCTGTTAATAGACTGATGACAGGAGGAATTACCATCCCAAACTACTTGGCTTGCAGCCCTGGCTCAACTTTCCGTGCTTGAACGCCTCTTGTACACCCATCTTGGTCAGCTGCCTCAATATTTGGCTACATGGGAGGCATACCTTCAGTCTTTCTTGTGCATAACCCTTTCCTCCTGCAGGAACCCCCCTCTCTGACCCTCAGCGACTAGTCTGTTTCTGATTCTTCCCAGTCTGTCTCTTTTCTCCAGCAATAAATGTAATATGTTGTTAGCCTGCCCTTTTAGTTCTAAACAGTGATGTCCCTTTGGGGTTATACCTTCATGGTTCTTATCTCTTTATTAACCTATCTTAAACTAGTTCTGGCTTCTAATACGTACGTATATACCCTGATATATTTCAGATGCATCCATGTTGGTATATCATGCATTATTCTTTGCTAAAACTTAATAAAATTATTCTATGATAAAAAATAAATAAATACATAGGTGGTTGAATTTACCTAAAGTGCTGTGAGAGTTCCTTTTCAGGAGTCCCCCTTCAAAGGCAAAATGCAAAGGAGGCATTATAGCGCAGTGGTTTAAGGCTCTGAGCTGCAAACCTGGAGACCTGGGTTTGAATCCCTCAGCCCCCACTTGCATACTGTGTGACCCTGAGCAAGTCACTTAACTTCCTTGTGCTCCCAGGTTGCACCTGTAAACAAGCTTTTAGCTTAGTGTCTCTCCTGGTAAAACAAAGGTAAAAAAAAAAAAAAAAAGTTTTTCTCCCAGCTGCTGGTAACATGTTTGTTACAAACTCCTCCTCCCTGATGACACACCTCACAGATGCTGGCTATGAGGTTACTCAAACCTGAGTACTTGAATTAATTTATCAGTCACATGTCTTAGCCCACTGCTCAAACATTCCAATTAAAAAATAGATATCTTCTTCTTAATTAGTGAGGCCTTATGACAGACAGAATTACTCCTTTGATGCCTTCAGAAACTTCCTGAGGAACTGTGTTCATCTATTTGTGAACTCTAAGAGGAATCAGTTAAAAGTTGCCTTTTCCTCAGAGGTCATAAAATGTATACTTTTCCTGCATTTCAAAGTAAAGGGATAGTTTACAATGTGTTATAACCCAGCCTTTGAAGGAAGTCTTTACTTAGAGTTTCCACTGGGTCATATGAGAGACCATCCTTCCTCACCACACCTTTGAAATTCCATCGCCCATATTGCATTTCTGCTGTCAGACATATTTTTCCAAGCAGACATTTAAATAAACATATTTATATCACAAATATGATACAATATAATGACAAGCAGATGCTATTCGTCACAGACACCTCCGGGCCGCCAAAGCACCTGACTTGGGCGGAGGGCGCCAAGGCTGAGCCTGCTGCTGCTGCCCAGATTGGTACTTGGCCTGCTTGGCAACAAGGGCAGAAGGCTTAAAGGGTTGCACTTCTGCTTCTTGGAACACTGAGTCTCCTTCTGGGAGGAAGCAACACAGTCCATGGTGGCACTGGACTTCTCAATGTGATTTATTTATTTAGGAGTTTCACCAGGAGGGCATACTGAGCAGTGTACCACTCGATTCCAGATGCGCCCTGGGGGAATGGGGATAGGCAGGATACAGTAATAATAGATGTTAAATACACAGACATGTGTAGTACAGTTCAATTTAGAGCAGACAAATCATATATACAAATAGCAAGTTTACATACAGGTGGTATGATGTGCCCTGAGGGCACAGGGATAGGCAGTGTACAGTAATAATGGCATTTACATACATATACATGTTCAGTACAGTTCAAATTTAGAGCAGACAAAATCTTATGCACAAATAGAAGTAAACAGACATGTGGTAACAGAAGGGAGCAGCATGCACTAATGTACGGAAATACCCAGCTGCACATAGTAAGCAGGGGTTGGCAACAGTGGGCAGAAAACAGTGGCGACAGTAAACAGCTGGCAACAAGGTTGCGAGGGATTCAACAGGGCAGGATGCAAGAGCAAGTGGTAGTGAAATGAGTCTTAAGAAGGGCATTCCGGTGTGGAGTGCCTGTGGCGTGTCTAATATCAGCTGACAAGGAGTTCCAAAATTTAGGCAAGCTGAAGGCAGCCTGACCAGACCTGGTGGATCTGTGCGGGATGTGAAGAAGCTGAGAATCAATGTTCCTGAGTGAGCATGCCAGAGAGGGAAGAGCATTTAGGGAGGACGCCAGGTAGGAGGGGAGTGACTGCGACCAGAATTTAGCAGCGGTTCTAGCACAATGTAGCAATCTCCGATTGTGGAGAGAGGGGAGGTCCAAGGACTGGTAGAGGTCACAGTGACGTGTACTAGGAGGGCAGTCCAGGGAGAACCGGCAGAAGGAGTTGAACAGGGGGTCTAGTCTGGACAGGAGATTTGAGTGGCTGCACAGTAGACTACATCGCCGTAGTCCATTACTGGGAGGATCATCTTTTGAGCGACAGCTAGTTGCGTTGGTAGGGGATGCAACTTTTGTTGCAGTATAATGCACCAGCATTGGGATGCAGGTTCTTATACATTATGCGCTGAGAAGTCAAGGTACTGGTCTAGCCAGACACCTGGGCATCTGTAGGAAGTGCAGACCTCCAGGGGGAGCCTTCCAGTGTGTGGAACGTTGTGGGGGGCAGGAAGGTGGAAACAGTTTGGCCCAAGAGCTGAAAGTGAGGGAGACAGTTTTTGGGGGTTTAAAATAGTTGATCTGAGTGGAACCAACGTTGGATGGAGTCAAAATCCTCCTGCAGACAGGCTGCCATGGCAGTGGGGGATGAACCAGAGGCAAACAGCACTGTGTTGTCTGCATACATGTGGATGGCTGTATGTGGGCAGCAGATCATTGAGAAATATAGAGAACAACAGAGGGCCTAGGACAGATCCTTGGGGGACTCTGCTGGTAACTGTGAGTGAGGTGGAACTAGCTGAGCCAATACGGACAGACTGGGATCTACCTGCCAGGTACGACTGGAAGCAGTTGGTGGCAGACACTGTCAGTCCAGCTTGAGCGAGTTTAGACAATAACAGGGCATGTGAGACCATGTCAAAAGCCTTGGCCAGGTCGATAAAGATAGCCGCAGTTATCTCCCCTTTATCCATACCCGTAAGGATGGTGTTGGTGAGATAAAGGAGAGAGGTGGTGGTGGAGTGATTTTTTTCCTAAACCCGGCCTGGTAGGGGGTGAAGAATGATATGGAGTCGAGGTAGTGGGAGAGCTGGGCTAGTACAAGGCACTCCTGTATTTTGGCTAGGATGGGGAGCAGCGATATGGGACGGTAGTTGCATGGGGAGGAAGGGTCACCTCCTTTAGCTAGGGGAATGACTGTGGCTTGTTTCCATATTGTAGGGACGGACCAGAGTCTAAAGGACAGGTTACAGAGAGTGGCTAGAGGGTAGGCTATGGCAGGTGCAGAAAGAAGGAGCATTTTGGAATCAAGGCCCAAGAGGCATTTACCTTTGGCTGGATTAAGTGACTGAAGTATTTTTAGTATCTCACCGGTTGTAACCGGGCGGAGCGAGAAGCAGGCCAGTGAGGAGACAGCAGGGGCAACAATGGGAGGGAGTGAGGGGTGAGAGGACAGTAGAGAGGATGTAGTGTTGGTGAAATATGAGCTAAGCTCAGTGGCAACAGTGCAAGGATCAGTGATGATGCCTCCACCTGTGTTGAGAGTGGGAGTAGGGAGTTGGGCCGGAGGGGTGAGTAGAGATTTTATTGATTTCCAGAATTGTGCTGGGTGAGACAAGTTATTGCTGAAAGCAGACTTAAAATAATTAGATTTAGCCTGATGTATGAGTCGTGTGCAGGCATTTCTTAGCGAGCGGTAGTGTTGCAGAGCCGTTTGAGCACCTGTTGCCTTGAAGGTATTCCAGGCTCGGTCCCTGGCTCGTAGGTGTTCCAAAAGGTTTGCTGTTACCCAAGGTAGGTGGGATCCTCTTACTCTGGATCTTCTGAGTGGCGCATGGAAGTCCCAGATAGCCAGGAGGTTGGTCATAAAAAATTTGAGGGCACATCCATGGAGGTAGCCTTAGGGATGTAGGACCAGTCGATGCTGGTGAGGTCATTTAGAGTGTGGTCAGATAAAGGGATTTGTAAGCTCTGTTGTATAAAGTGCGGGGGCCCTTGGGTCTGAAGGCACCACACAAATCATATGGTGGTCGCTGAGGAGTCCAGTAGTAGCCAGCGCTAATTATACAATGTGGTGGGTGGTAAGGGCCCAATCTAGTAGAGTATGCTTTTGGATTTGTGGTTTAGGTGAGTGAGTTCCTTTATTTGTTGGGACAGGTTTAGAGCATTTATTTGACAGCACGTTTTGGTGGCTGCACTGCCTAGCCAGTTCTGGTTGAAATCTCCAAGGATATGGAGTTCGCCGCCAGCCGCAAGGGACCTCAGGTTGCCTAGGTGGTCTAGGATGCTAGACAGCGATGTGTCCGGCAGGCAGTACGATCCTGCTATGTATATGGGGATCGAGTGCGGAAGGGAGATTTTGATTAGAAGGGAATCTATTGATGGTGTGGGTGCGGTAGGTGAGATTGTGGAGAACTGGAGTTTACAGGAGATGTACATGGCAGTGCCACCACCCTTATTGCCCAGTCGGTCCTGCCGAATTAAGGAGTACCCAGGTATTGAGAATTCAGCATCAAGGTTGTGGGGCTTCAGCCATGATTCAGTAATGATTATGATACCAGGGCGAAGGGATAGGACACTTGTTTGTAAGGCTGCTATTTTGTTCAGAATGTTGCATATGTTTAGGTGGACTATTTTGAACCCTCTTGGAAGGTGACTAGCCGGGGCAGGGAGTTGCCCATTTATTGGTGAGAAGGGACCTGGGTTACATTCTACGTCACCGGCTATAAGGAGCAAGACAGTCAAGATGTGCTTTACTAGGCGCATGTTCTTTTGAGATTTCCAGTGGAAAGGGAGGTGCTTATGAGTCTGGGAGGAGGGCATAGGGTCTAAGCAGTAGGGGACATATAAAGCAGGCAACCCTGCATGAAGAGAGGGAGGAAGGATAGAGGCCCCCAGTAGCCAGTTATGCCAGCTGTGCGGAGTGTGGTGCACTAGGGCAGAGGAAGAGTGGGGGGGGTAACTTTGCAGTCTCAGGGATGAGGGGCAGAGAGCTTAGTTGATATGGGCTGGATGAGGGTGGAAGGGAAGACATGGTTGAGCATAGAACAACCATTATTAGAGAGGGATAGAGCATTTTGATGGAAATTTGAAAACTGCTCAGGGGTGGCCACTAGTGTCTGAGAAATATAAGGAACTAATGGAAAAGTGGGCTGATTGGTTCACGCAGTTACGCAGTCCAGCCTACAAAACAAGGAGCTCACCAAGGGTGGTGGTAGGGGTGGTGGGGAGCCAGCGCACAGCGCCTGCGGGGACTCACTCTGGCACAGTCAGCTGGAGCTGTGGCTAAGCGTGGGGTCGCTACCTGTATGATTTTCGGTGCATTGCTCCGCGGGGGTCTCTGTGGCTGTGGGAAGGGCTGAACCAGCTTGCCCTCTTGACCTCACTGCAGATAAGGGACAGAAAAACAGCTTTAAGTACTGGTAGGAAAGGAGGAGAAGCCAACAACAGGTACACAGTATTTGCTTTAAGCTGAATGGAGGATTAATTTAACGTGCTACTAATATATATGCATGCATGAAGGTGACCATTCAGCCTGGACCAACAAGTCAGTGCCCAGGAAGGGTACGTCTGCCAGTTTGTGCTGGGTGTCTGGCCAGAAGGTCGAGACCTTCAGCTAGGCCTAGAATCTGCAGCTTATCCAGTAGGTAGGGAAATGGGCAGACTGGGTGGGCCAAGTGGTCCTTATCTGCCATCAAAGTCAAAGTCTATGAGGTGCATGGCTACTGCAGCCGCCACTGAATGGGCACGGGAGTCCCCAACGTCCAGAGCCGTCTGGAGTTACTGTTTTGCCACAGCCCGACCCTGATCCCGGACCTGCTTGACCGTAATCTGGAGGTCCATGGGGAGATGAGGAAGCACCTCATCTAGAGAGCCCAAAAGAGCATGAGAGAAGTGTGCCATGATGACAGCTGAGCTCACCTGATGGAGACCAAGCGAAGAAGAGGCATAGACTTTCCTGGAAGAGTTGTCCAGTTTTTTGGACTCTTTTTCTAGAGGCCTATCAATGTCTCCTGAATTGCTCGAGTGCCAAAACATGGAGTTGGTTACCAACCCTCGGCCGAGGGGTGCTCCGTGAACCCTGAAAGGGCGAAGATAGGGACCGCATACTTACGGGCTATCCAAGCTAATGGCACAGAGCAGGAGGCAGGGTGCTGCCAAAGCTCCAGGGCCGGGCCAACAATGGCTTAGGCCACTGGGAAGCCTGTGTCAGAGAATCCCCTTTATCCAGAATGTCTGTCAGGGGATATCGAGCCCATTTTTGGAAAGGCTCCAAAGGCATCCCCATGGATTCAGAGATGAGACGGAGGATGCCCATGAAGGACGTGGGACCCTCCTCCATCAAGAGACCCCCGAGTAATTTCTTGTTGAGCACAGATGAGAGTGCAGGGAGGAGTCCTCAGACTTCGAGGAGTCCGGATAGATAAGCTGACCACCTGCATCACCTTCAACCCGCCGTGGACAGTCAGGAATAAGAGTGACCAACAGCCTGTGAGGGAGGCCCTTAGCAGGCTGAGACTCCTTGACAGGAGCCCAAGAGGGAGGCCGTTTAGGTGGCGGCTCCATCATAATCGGTGGAGAGGCCACTTTCGGACGAGCCAGGAGGGCCTTCACTGGCTCCGCAGGGAGAGGGACGGTGAAAGTAATTTTTTTTTCCTCACCCCAAGAATTCTCCAATATTCCCAACTCTTGCAGACTACGAGGCAGTATATTTGGTGGTGGGTACAGAACCTACTTTGGAAACAGACTGTGCAGGACTGCTGTACCAAACCTGGCATCACCTCTGGACTGGGTGTCCAGGCTATAGTGCTTTGTGAAGGTGTGCACTGTTATCCAGGTAGCTGCTTTACAGATCTCCACTAATCTGACATCCCTTGCTGCTGCATAGTAGCAGCTGCACCACTTGTGGAATGGGTACTCAGCCCTACATGGGGCTCTCTTCAGCTTTGTTTTAGTAAAACTGTATATACTGAACTTTCCAGCAAGAGATGGACCTTTTAGATGCTGGATTTCCTTTTCCCACATCACCATAAGTCAGGAACAGCTGTTTTCTGTCCTGCCCATGGTCCTCAGTAGCTGTCATGTAGTAGCTAAGGGCTCATTTAACATCCAGACTGTGAAGTCTACGCTCACCTGAACTAGAATGTTCAGTGAAAAAGACTGGTAGAGTAATGGACTGGTTCAAATGGAAATCAGAAACCACTTTCGGAAGAAATTTCCTATTTGTTCGCAGGACTAGCTTGTCTCTATGGAATGAAATGTAGTCTTGATCAATGCACAAGAGCCTGGAGCTCACTGATCTTCCTGGCAGAGGCTACTGCCACCAGGAAAACTGTTTTCCAGGTGACATATTTCAAATGAGCTGAGGTAATTGGCTCGAAAGGGGGACCCGTGAGCTTGGCTATACAGATATTCAAGTCCCAAGCTGGCACCTGTTCCCTATTGGGGTGCAGATGAGCCAGCCCTTTGAAGAACTAAATTAAAAACCTTTTCCATTAAGCACAAGTTTTCTTAGTAGAGGGTTTCCTGCATCCACTGAGAACATCCAGAACACTTTCTGAGAGATGCAAGTCTGCATACTCCAAGTCCTCAATAGCCATGCCCCGACTCTGAGGGATCTGAGGTTCAGGTACAGGATCCTCCCTTGGCTGGAGGTTAACAGATTGTGCCTTTCTGGAAAGCTGCATTGGTTCTGCCACAGACATGGAGAGCAGCAGTGAGTACCACGGCTGCCTGGCCCAATCTGGTGCTATCAAGATCATTGCTGCTGGCTGGGATCTCAGCTTGATCAGAACTCTGAACACCAAAGGGAAAGGAGAGAAAGCATACATATGCTTCCCAGACCAATCCAAGGCCAGAGCATCCTGGGGGACTGTTCCCTGGGCTGGTGGCCTGCAACAGTACTGTGGTAGGTAATGGTTCTCGTGGGATGCAAAGAGATCTATCTCTAGTGTGCCCCACCTTCTGAAAATTGCTTCCAACACCTGCCTGTTGAGAGCCGCCCATTCATGATGGGCCTGATTGACTAGACTCAGTACATCTGCTAGGGTGTTGTCCTTTCCTGGCAGATGGATGGCCTGAAGGGAAATGCCTAGAGAGTAAGCCAGGCTCCATATTTTCA
Organism: Neoceratodus forsteri; assembly: GCA_016271365.2. Classification (NCBI taxonomy): domain Eukaryota; kingdom Metazoa; phylum Chordata; order Ceratodontiformes; family Ceratodontidae; genus Neoceratodus; species Neoceratodus forsteri. The sequence continues at coordinate 693,907,991 of CM028129.1, forward strand.
TAGCCTCTGTCATAGAGGGCTTGCCTTTGTTCCTCCTTGTTTATGTACTACATTCTGGTGGTATTGTCTGTTCTGACCTGTACCACCTTTCCTGCACTAGTGTGGCAAAGGCATGTATGGCTAGAAACATTGCTCTGAGATCCAACAGGATGATGTGCTGAAGTGACTCTGCACTTGACCATAAACCATGGGTGGTGTGGTCATCCAGGTAGGCCCACCCCCCGATCCTAGCAGTGATGCATCTGTTGTGACAACCACTGATGGGGACTGTTGCTGGAAGGAACTCCTTCCCTTAGGTTGGCTTACTCTTTCCACCACTAGAGGGCCTGTAGTAATGTTTTTGTTACTAGAATCAACTTTGAGAGAGGGTCCTCCTTTGGCACCAGTGTGCCCTAAGGTGGAACTGAATGTCTCTCATCTGGAACCTGACTCCAGGACTGTGCCTGTGGCCGTGGCATGAGGCCCAATAACTGGAGAAACTGCCTTGCAGTTTTCAGTCTGTTCGATCTAAAGAAGCCCGCAATCTGATAATATTTCTAACCCTGTCCAAAGGTACGTAGGCCCTGCCCTCCACGGTATTCAGCTCTGCCCCTATGAACGGCAGTACCAGTGCAGGTACAAGGACAAATTTGTTGAGGTTTATCAGAAATCCTAAGGACTCTAAGAGATCCTGAGGAAGCTGCAAATGTTCCCTTACCTGCTGTAGTGAGTTCCCCACCACCAATCAGTTATCCAGGTATAGAAATACTATGACACCCAGCCTTTGCAGGTGTACCACCACCACTGCCAGGCACTTTGTGAACACTTCTGGAGCTGATGTGAGACCGAATGGCAGGACTGAGGACTGGTAATGACCTGAAGGGAGTCTGACCCGAAGGTATTTTCTGTGAGACTCTCTTATGGGGATGTGGAAATAAGCATCTTTTAGGTCCAGAGATACCAACCAAGCTCCTTTTTGGAGTGTTGGCAGTATTAGTGCTAAGGTTACCATCTTGAACTTTGGTTTTGTCAGGTGCCTGTTCAGAAGATTTAGATCTAGAACAGGCCACCACTCCCCATTTTTCTTTGTTGTGAGGAAGTACCTTGAATAAAAACCCTTCCTCTTTTACTGTGAAGGAACAGGTTTTCACCACCTCTGACAGCAGCAGCAGGTTTTGACCCTCTTTTTCCAAAAGCTTCCTCTTTGCACTGGAAGCTGGTTTGAACACTTTGGTTCTGAGAGCTGGGAAGGATTTGAAATTTAGGGATAAACCCTGACTCACTACTTTCAGGACCCACTTGTCTACTGTAATGTTTTTACATGCCTGGAAAAGTGAGCCAGTCTGCCTCTCGCTTAGGGGAGGCGCATCTTGGCAAACAAGTCAGGGGCCTTGTTTCGCTGTGGCTGGGCTTCACCAGCCTGTGAACCACACCTGATCCCCTTCTGCCCCATCTCCTAAAGTATCCTGTCTGCTGAGGTACTGCTGGGTTGTGGAACAGCCTGTGCCTGCTAAAAAGGCCTACTGTAGGCAGCTCTACCCCTGCCACCCCTTCCATAGGGCCTAGTGGAGGGAGAGGCCCTTTCTTTGTCAGAGTTACTCCTGTAGGTGGCCTTGTACTCATCCACCATCTTCACACAGGCCTCTGTCTGGTCTACAAATAGGGAGTTACCCTCAATAGGGAAGTCCATGTCTTGGTCTAGGTATCATGATTTAGGTTTCTGGCTCTTAACCATGTATACCTCTTCTGGGTAACAGTATTTGGCATCCATCTGGCAGCAGTGTCATTAGTATCTGCAGCCATTTGGAACTGGTATTTGTCTGCTTCCAGACAAATTCTGGCAGTCTCAGCAAGATCTGCTGAGTGGCTACTCAGAGTTTTGTCTGACATAGCCAGGACAGACTGTCACAGGGATTTCTGGCACTGGGCGTCATAAGCATGCTAGCTGGCTTGCCTGATAGCCAGAGAGGCAGACAGATAATGTTTTTGGTCATATTGTCTATTTTTCTGGAATCTTTGTCAGGAGCATGAGAGGATAATGGTACCTTTGCCCTGTCACAGGCTGCAGTTTGTATCACCCCTGGTGGTCAGGGTGGGTGAACAAAATTCAGCTCCTTACCTGTTCAATTGGTACTTTTGTCCAGCCGCTTATCGAAAGGAGGGACAGAGTTGGGGTCTGCAAGATCTTTAAACCATCTTTCTTAAAGAATTCATTCACTGGAAGCACGGCAGGAGTTTCTAAGTGGGTATCAACTCCATCATTTCAAAATACTCAGCCTCCCTCTTCATCCTCTACAACCTCACTGGTGGCTATGTCTAAGGCATCTACCACCCTTCTCGCAATGGAAAAGAGAGAAGAATAATCCTCTGCTGTTCTGGAAGGGGAGCCGAACTCCTGGTCAGGGGAGACTTCTGGCTCAATGGGTTCTTCCTCCTCAAATTCCCCGTAGTCCTCAAACTCCATTTGCTGCTGAAGTAGGGGATCAGCAGAGGTAGTTGCTTGCTCAAGAGAGGTCTGCAGCAAAGCCTGGTGGCCAGGGGTACACAGCAGCCCCTGCAGGGCCTGAATCACCCTAAATGCCTGGGCAATTTCTTGTGGTGAAGGCATAGCAGCAGGTACAGCAGAATTTCCCAATTGCTGGTCAGCAGGGGTTCAGTGTGTTTGATTTTCCTGTACTTTTTTGCTGGAAACGGAGCGTCGGACAGTTCATTAGGTCTCTTACTAGGAGCCTGGGCAACCATCTCCAGGGTAGCTTGTTCAGCCTCTGCAGTTCTACCTGCAGGAGTGGGGAGTTTTTGACTGGTCAGAGCTTGAGGGACCCCCAGGTACAGGAAGCTTCTTTTTCAGCCTTTCCAGACGCTTACTGAGGGGTCTGGTCTGGCAGGTAGAGAATGAAATCTAAAGAATTAGAATGTAGGCAGTTGATAAGGGCAGCATTTGAAAAGTGACACGAGCCAATGATGATTCCATCATTAGCATACATTCCATCTCCGGGAAGTTCCATCTTAAGGCCGACTGCAAGAGTTAGGAATATTGAGAATTCCAGGGAGAGAAGAAAAATTGCTTACCACAGTAATGTATTTCTTCTAAAGGAGTCCTAATATATTCTGACATATGCAGTAAGACCTTCTTGTTGTACTGCCCCAGAAAGGAAAGAGTTAAAGACCACATTCTAAGTAGGCACGCCTCAGTTTCAAATCACCGTCCCTTGGTACATTCTATTCAACTGTCAGATTTTACGAGCAACCCAAGAACGCTTATAACAGACTGAAAACAATTGAAAATGCTTAAAGCATTTATATAGGAACTTTTCCTAAAACCCTACTAACCCCACTGTGGGCTAAAGACTCAAGTCACAGATGCCCACTAGAGAAAAACAACTTCTAAGTAAAACAACAACAGTGTATGAGCTGGAGTGCAGAGACCTCTAGGTTCTGCCAGGAAGGCAGGTGGGAGGTCAAAATACATTCAGACTCCTTTAGAAGAAAGGACATTACTGTGGTAAGTAATTTTTTCTTCAAACTACAAGAAGTCCTAATGTATTCTGACATATGTAGACTACCAAACAGTTCCCTCTGAGGAGCGCACAGAACCTACTTAGGAAACAAGCTCTGCAATACTGCTGTTCCAAGCCTGGAATCACTTCATGCATGCACATCCAAGCTGTAATGCTTGGTAAATGTGTGTATGGTTTTCCAGTTAGCTGCTTTACAGATTTCTGACAAAGGAATATCTCTTGCAGCTGATATAGTGGCAGCTGTGCCCTGGTAGAATGAGCCCTGAGGCCCACGGGGTGGGGGTGTCATTCCTCAGATTCTGATAACAAAACTGGATGCATGACACTATCCATCTTGTAATGGACCTTTTAGTGGCAGGTTTCTCCCTGCCCACTTCACCAAAGGTAAGGAACAACTGGTTATTGTCACCCCTACTTCAAAAAGTTCAAGGAAACACAAGCGGAGGTGGACTGAGGAAATTACTAGATGAGCCAGAGAGAAGCCTGGGTAGAGGTAAGGAGGGCAAAGGCACAGACAGAGGAACACATAGCTAGAGGGGTCAAAAAAGGGGATAAGACTTTCTTTTGGTACGTAAGTGAAAAGAGGAAGACTAGGCAGGGAATACTCTGGTTAAAAACAAACAAGGAGGAGTTGCTACAAGGGGACAGAGAAAAAGCGGACCTGCTAAATAGCTATTATTGCTCAGTGTTCACTAGGGAGGAAGACAGTGAAGACAGCAGAGCAGGAAAAGGAATGGTAGGGGAGAGGAAAGAGGATAGAGGCCATTCCTCGTGGAGGAGATTTTGGGAGAACTAGGCTGCATCAAGGTGGACAAGGCAATAGGGCCTGATGGGATGCACCCAAGGGTGTTAAGGGAACTAAAGAAGATATTGGCAGTGCCACTGACTGCACTCTTCAATCAGTAGTTGCAGACTGGGGTGGCGCCGGAAGACTGGAGGTAGGCAAATGTGGTCCCACTGTATGGGGGAGGAGTGGAATATAGGCCCATGAGCTTGACATCGGTGGTAGGCAAGCTCATGGAGAAACTAATAAAAGGCAGGATATGGAAATTACGCACTCTACCGTAATTTGATCTTCTTGGATGAAGTCTCCATCACCCATTCACACTAATGGGATCTCGCCAGAGGTACTAGGACCCAGCGGGAGCAAATCTTTGCAAGAGGGCTGGCGCCAGAGATGGAGCCGCGAGCCTTGCCTGCATGGCAATGACTTTCGGCACACATCGACCCTCCAACGGCCAGTAGACTTCCGAGGAGGTGCAGAACTAACCTAGAAGGATAGCCTAATAAAAAAACGGACATAAGATAGTCTGGGAGACCCACATAAGAAGGGTCAAGAAAGAAGTCTTCACAGCCTAAAGATTGAGGGGGTGAAGACCAACAACAGAGGTGAGCTCGGGGGATGGTGAGTGGGCATGTGAATGAGTGGTGGAGACTTCGTCCAAGATCATCAAGAATTACGGTAGGTACGCAATTTCCATATCTTCCTGGACATAAAGTCTCCACCACTCATTCACACTAATGGCAGAGTACAGAGCTAATAATCCCCCGAGAGGGCGGCAGGAGAGACCAAGAGCTCACAAATTTAGGACAGAAGTCCATTAAGGATGGCTCTACCAAATGAAATATGTCGCCTGGCATGGACATCCAGGGCATAGTGCTTGACGAAGTATGCACTGAGCTCCAGGTAGCCGCATTGCAACACTGCCACAGGCACGCTATGATTTCAGCCAGGTGTCATGACCACTCTAGTAGAGTGAGCGACACTCTGCCCTCCAGCTTAACCTGCGCATGGAATAACAGTGACAAAGGCATGCCACCAGTCATGCTGAAATGCATCTGATAGCGACAGATTGACCCAGCCGGTCTCGTTGAAGGAAACAAACAGTTGCTGAACTTTTAATCTCTTTGTTCTATCTAAATAGAAAAGCAGAGCTCTTGACATCTAAAGTATGAAGGGTACGCCTCCGTCATTTTGGAACTCACAAAGTAAGTAGAAGGGCCAAAGGTTAGTTTCATGGAATTTTGAAACAACCTTAGGGAGAAACTTAGGATGGGTCCTAAGAACTACTTTATCTTTATGAAACACAGTATACAGAGGGTCTGTCACACATGCATCCTCAGGGTTTAGTGTAACTGCCACCAGGAAGGCAGTTTCAAGTGAGAAATTTCAGCTCACATGTAGCTAGAGGCTCGAAGGGCTTTCAAGTGAGCATGTCTAGTACAAGATTAATGTCCCAGGCTGCTACTGGACATCTGATAGGAGGTCTGGCATGCAGAATTCCCTTAAGAAACCTCTTAACCACAGATAATTGGGCCAGTGACAAGGAAAGTACTGGCTCATGATAAGCTGAAATGGCACAAAGGTGAAACTTGACTGTAGAGTATTGCAGACCTGAATTTGAGAGGTCTAAAAGGTACTCTAGAACTTTATCAGGTGGACAGGAAAAAGGATTCAAAGAGGATTTTGCACACCAGAGCGAAAAACGCTTCCATCTGGCTGTGTACATTTTCCAAGTGGCTGGCTTACGCGCAGCCAGAAGAATATCTGAAATTCTGTGAGAGACATTGAACCTGTTCACTTCTATCTCTTCAGGAGCCAAGCGTGAAGGTGAAGCAATCTCAGATTGGGATGTACCACAGGCCCCTAAGTCAGAAGGTTCATCTGTAGGGGAAGCACTTTCGGACAGGTTTTTGACATACTGTTGAGTAATGGAAACCATATTCGTCGAAGCCAGAAGGGAGCAATGAGGACCATTTTGTCCTCCTGGGACTCGAACTTGAAAAGTACCCTCTGAATTAGAGGAAGTGGCGGAAAGGCGTAGAAAGCATTTTGTCCACTGCAGTCTGAACGATCCTGACAGAAAATGCCAGGCCCTGATTTCTGGAGGAAGAGAGGTAGTTTTGTGTTGAGTGGGGATGCAAAAAGGTCCAGGTCTGGAGTTCCCCACTCTTCGAATAGTGACTGAACTACGGTTGAGTCGCGAGACCATTCATGAGGATCTGTTTCTGTTCTGCTGAGACGGTCTGCCAGTTCATTCTGCACTCCCGGCAGGTAGACCGCTTGAATTAGAGCCTTGTGCTCCAAGCACCATTCCCACACTCTCATCGCTTCCCTGCATAAAGGGCAAGAGTAAGCACCGCCCTGCTTGTTGATGTAATACATTACTGCTTTGTTGTCCATTTGAAGGAGAATGTTCTTGTGACAGAGCATGTCCTTCAAAGCCCGGACTGCATAAAGGATGGCTCTCATTTCTAAGACATTTATGTGAAGCTGGGACTCGTCCAGAGTCCATGTACCTCGAGTGTGGAGATTGACATTGAGCTCCCCAACCCATCAGGGACGCATTAGTGGTAGTGGAAATCTGATGAACCAGGGAAGCAAAGGGATGCCATTCCAAAAGATTGTCCTCTTGTGACCACCAGGTGAGTAACTTCTTCAGAGGTTCTGTCATCTTGATGAGAAAGGACTGAGGGTGAGTGGTTGGGGACCACTGAGTACTGAGCATCCACTGAGATGTTCTCATGTGGAGGTGCGCTAGGGGTACAGTGAACACCGAGGATGCCATGAGACATAGCATCCGTTGCTTCGAGATAGCTTGAATCGAGCTGTTTTCTCTGATGTATCAGGCCATCTGTAGGATATCGCTCCTTCTGTCCTCTGGTAGAAAAGCTTTCGCAAAGGAGGTGTCCAGAAGAGTTCCTATGAAAAGGAGCCTCTGGGAGGGCTGCAACTGCAATTTTTTGAGATTTAGCAGGACTCCCATGGACGTGAGAAAGCCTGAGGCCGTGGCCACGGTATCGAGGGTTCCTTGTCTGGAAGGGCTTGCTAGAAGCCAGTCGTCCAGATATGGGAACACTTGCATTCCGATTTTTCTGAGATACGCTGCGAGAACTGCACAACACTTTGCAAAAACTCGCGGCGCCAAGGATATCCCAAAGGGCAGGACTCTAAACTGATAATGCTGTCCCAAAGCCACAAACTTTAGGTATTTGTGATGCTTTCGGTGAATAGGAATATGTTGGTAAGCATCCTGCATGTCCAGGGAGGCTAACCAGTTGTGTTGATGAAGCAAAGTTAACAGGGTTCCTAGCGATATCATTTTGAATTTCTCTTTGGAAAGAAATTTGTTTAATTTTCTGAGGTCCAAAATGAGGCGCTTGCCCCCAGGTTTCTTTGGAACTAGAAAGTAATGGGAGTAGAAATGGAAATTACATACTTACCGTAATTATTGATCTTCTTGGACAGTCTTCATCACTCATTCACACTAGTGGGATAGCGCCAGAGGCGCTAGGACCAAGCGGGAGCCTAAAGTTTTCAGAAGGGTTGGCGCCGAGAGAGACCACGATGAGGCAATCATGAGACTAGCTCAGACCTGTGTAGGCTATCTCGGCGATGACCCTCCCACCGAGGAGGTGCAGCGTAACTAATGAGAATAACTCATCCTGAGTTTCTGGGCATGAGAGGGCCCAGAAGGCCTTTGCAAGAAAGGCCAAAGAGTAATGTCCTCACACTCTGAACCATAGGACCGTGAAGACCAGGAAAGAAAATGAGTGAACCCAGGGATGGTGGTATGCAGGAATGAGTGATGAGACTGTCCAAGAAGATCAATAATTACGTAAGTATGTACTCTACATCTTCTGGGACTAAGCCTCCAACACTCATTCACACTAATGGGAGAGTACCAAGCTAAAACCAACAACCCTGAGTAGGGTGGTAGAAGATAGGGTTCACTCAGAAAGGACAGCCAAGGACTGTCCTGTTAATAAAAAGAGCAGTCTTGTAAGAGCATCTAGAACATAGTGCCTACAAGATAAGCGTTCGAGCTGTAACTCGTCACCTTGCCGATGACTGCAATGGGCACAAAATGAAAGTCTGTCAGGCAACCGCAACTACTCTAGGAGAGTGGCAAGAACCTGGCCTCACAATTTGATCTAGGTCCAAAATTAATAGTGTCAAAGACATGTACTAATATAATGTAAAGGGACCTCAGGAACTGAAAGAGTTGGAGGTAAAGTCTACTGGTTAAGGGTAGACCGGAAAGTGCAGATGGAAACCCCCACTATCCAGAATGGTTGACCTGTAAACAACAGGTCCAGAAGCACTTGAACCTCTTACTTGGTGAGCAAGGGGGCCCAGGTGGGGTTAGCCCATCAAGGAGAATGGTCTCCACTTAGTCACAGGATCTTCCTGATGGAAGGCCAAGCACAACTTAGAAGCCTCTCATGGTGGTCTAGTAAAACCAGATCCTACCCACTGCATATTCCAAGAGGAATAATCCTGCCCCTGTGTGTACAACTGTAGCAGCAGTCTCTGAACTCAGGGAAGAAAGGAAAAAGGTGTACAGGAGGACGTGTCCACTGTGGAAAAAAACATTCAGACAGAAAAAAACGGGCTGGATTTCTAAGGTCAACAGAGGCAGATGTGCGTCAAGGAGGGACATAGCAGGACCAAGTTAGGGCTAACCCATTTGTTGAAGTGACTGAAAGAGGCAGTGACTCAATGCGGTGAGGCACTACCCACTCTGGCTTTCCTAAAAGGAGTAGAAAAGGATTCTAGTTTGTTTGCTGAAAAAGAAACTTCACCACTCCCTCTCGCACTTGAAGAGGATAGCTTCGTGAGCGACTGGCATGGACCAGAGTGCAGGAACTGAAGGTGTGAATATTTGAGAAGCTTCCTCAGAAAAAGGGACCTACTTGACCATCCGTCAAGAAGGCGAAAATAGCCTGTTATATTAAGCAAGCAAGGAAGCAGGAACCTGAGTTCTGACTCAGTGGAGAGTCACTTCTGCTGCTGTAAGGCTCTGTTCAAAATAAGAAAGCCTGCTAAAAAGAAAAGGAATTAACAGACTGGGCAGTTGCCCAGGTCTAGGAATGTCTCTGAATGAGAGATATCTCTCAGAGAAAGAGCTGACCCATATCGTCAGCCGATCGGACTCTCGAGGGGAAGAAGAAATCAGGTACTTTTACCATATCCGGAGATGAGCTCCTAGGGGCTGAGTAGGAATCTGACCAGATCCACACAAAAAAAGGGGGTACTGATAATTTCGCTAGGCCCTGTACTGTGATAAAACTATGTTGTATATATATATATATATATATATATATTTTTTTAGTCCGAACCCAACAAGGCCTTCAGGCTGCTATTTTGATGACTGTCTTGATACAAAAAGACAAAGATGTTTTCCATCTGAGTTCGGAAAGAGCCTGAGTGTCCATACTGAAATCATGACCGGACTAATAATCGCAGCTGGAGAGAAGTTAACCACCTATGCCGAAGAAGCCACCGAAGAGGCAATATCACAAGGGGGCTATATACCCCAATCAAAGGAGCGGAAGAGTCAGAGCGGCTCCCGACCATTAAATTAAAATGTTCCACAGAGTGTAACTGTCTTGACGATTGAAAAAGTCTAGATGCAGATGAGTATGGTCCACGGACACAGTGTGAAATACTACAGTGGACCCCATTACTGAGGAACTACTCAAAGGATTTTCCATCACAGACTCTGATGATAGAGAGGACGTGCCCTCCAGTATATAAATGAGCCGTCCGCTGTGTTACTTACCAGAAGGACAGGGAAAGACCCATCTAGATGCACTTCTACCCCAGAAGGACCTCCAAGAGAGGACTTGGTCAGAGCCACTAGAGACACGCCATCAGGAAAGATGTCGAGGAGCCTGGTAACACGAGGAGCAGAGAAAGTGCTGAGCAGAATGAGATTCGCTGGCAGAATGGTACAGCAGAGTTCCATAGCAGAAACCACTGGATGACACAAGATCCCACACAGACCACCACTCACTAAAATGTGTGGAAAAATGATCCGAGAGCAGGAGTTCATTCTGCAGTCAACATCCCGCCACAAGTTCTGTGGAAAGGAGTCCAAAATGAAAAATGTGTACTAATTCTGCCATACAGCACCCACTAGCACCTGTAGCATCAGCACCACTGTGGCACAGGAGGGCACCAAGCAGTGCCTATGCCAACCTGGGCGATACCCGGGGGCAGCCACAGCAGTATCCACAGGTACTCCCAACACCCATGTAGCAATGGCACACAAGGGCACCTCCAATGCCGATGGCACCATGGCACCGATGGCATCCATGACACCCATGGCAAGAATGGCACCTGAGGGCACCAGTAGAACCCATGGCACCTGAGGGCACCAGTGGCATCCATGGACACCTGCAGTGTTACCCGCTGCACCCACAGGTGTCACCCAGGCACCCGAAGCATCCATGGAACCCATGGGCACCCATATAGTCAGCCGCGGGACCCACGGGTACTCCCAGCGCCACACCTGTCACCCCTGGCACCCAAGACACCAATGGCACCAGTGCCACCCACGGAAGCCCTGCGCCACCCACGGGTGCACGGCACCACTGACGGCGCCAACAACCAGTGGCAGCAAAGAGAGCACCCACGCGTGAGCAGAGTGATGGAGCTGAACCACGGCGCCACTCAGGCGCACCGAGACATGGCGCCAACCAAGGCCCCCGAGGCTTGGTGCTGCCCATTCACGGCCCGGGCACGCCCCGACCAAGGCATTGAGCCAGCCACCAACCACGGCGCCGAAGGAAAATGCCAATGGAAATCCTGAGAAGGGAGAAGGAAAAAGGTGGTGCCCGTTCCGGCCCCTGCATGGAAAAGGAGAGGGGGGTAGGCATGAGGGGTTGACACAATGGCAAAGGCACCCATATGGCACCTCACCATAAGTGATCCAATCGACCCGGCTCCGGTCCAACAGCTTCGAGGCCCAGAGGTCCTGAAATCAGGAACAGAGCCAGGAAACTGGAAGTCGAACCTCCTGCTCCATGGGAGCAACCCAGAGGTGAAACTGTCCACTGGAGCTCCAGTGAGGACAGAGATGGAGCTTGGAGTCGAGAAAGCAGCCATTAGGAGCGGGGCCAAGAGGAACCCACCAAAGTCGGTTCGGGACCATCGCCTCCCGACAACATTCCTCGGCAGACATACCAACGGGCAACCTCAAGCAGCACTGATTCTTCTTCCCCAACGAGGAAGAGGAGCTCGAGGTCAGCGGAGTCGGATCACCGGAATGTTAGATTTGTGCTCGCCGGACTGTCTCCTCCCCCAAAAGCACAGGACTGCACCGTAGTCAGACCCCCCCATTAATTTAGGCGGCGGACCGGACACAGCCCTTTGCCATAAAAACTTTCAATGAAGTCCTCCTCACCGTCACCACTACCGCCAAAGGACTACTTCTGATGGCAGGAAAGAATTTATTTTCTTCTTCTTCATAATCTCCTCTTCTTGTTCAGAAATAAATAAATTACTACTTTAAAATACTAAAAAATTAAGAGCTGTTGTCATGAGACGAAAACTTCACTCGGCAGACGAGCGATGCCGAATCCAAGCCGCACTCGACGCGGGAGAAACGAACTGAGGCGTTGGAGGGTCGTGCCGACATAGCTCACACAGGCGCGACTTCAGTCCTCATGTGCCAACCCTTCTGAAAACTCGAGTCTCTGGCTATCCCAGCGCCTCTGGCGCCATCCCACTAGTGAATGAGTGATGGAGACTTAGTCCAGGAAGATCCCTGTGTTCCGTTGATCCAGCGGAACTACTTCTACTGCCCTGTTGTTCAGAAGACCTTGTATCTCGGAGGCAAGAAGTTCTGACTGAAGTATTGACAGTTTTGCCTGTTGTTTTGGGGAATGATCCGGATGGGGTCTCTGGAAGATTGAGGGAATATCCCTCGCGGATTACCCGGAGGACTCATTTGTCCAATGTTATGGACTTCCACTGGTTGTAGATTTAAGTCAGACGACCTCCCACCACTAAGAAATCCCCCTTGGGCAGCTGAGGTGGGACTTGAGCCAGAAATTCAGAAGGCAGCACTTGGCGCTTTGGGACCTTGCGCTTTCTGTTGTGTTTTCTTTTGAGGCTGAGAGGCTTGATTTTTATTAAAACCTCCCCTGCCTCGAAAGGACTGACTGTTATGAAACTGGCGTTTGTTAACACCCCCCCCCTTCCCCCCGAGAAGGGCCGGGAAGAGGTTGAGCCAATTTAATGACTGACCTAGTCTTTTGTGTGGCCTCCAGAGCTTGTTCTACTTGAGGACCGAAGAGATGCACACCATTGAAGGGCAACGCCATGACCTGTTGCTGGGCATCATTCATGAAACCTGAAGTGCGCAGCCAGGAATGGCAGTGGTACAAATGCCCGCCGCTGCCGCTCGGGAGGCAGTATCGAAGGCGTCCATAGCTGCTTTATCCTGCTGGATGTTGGACTCGATACCCCTGGTTATGGTTTGAAGAAGCTCTGAATTAGTGTCCTACTCCGGTAGAGCTTAAACAATCTGTTTGAGCGAATGCCAAAGAATATACTCATATTGAGAGAAATAGCCCTGGTAGCTGGCGATACGCATACCCAGGGTAGATGCAGCAAAGACTCTCTTACCAAAAGTATCTATCTTACGAGATTCTTTGTTTATAGGTCAAGCAATAGTAGTCCGAGGAAGGACGGCCTCATCATTCTCTGCCAAGACTACAATAGGATCCGCAAAGGCTTGAGAGGTCAAAATAGATCGATCTTTGGGAGCAGCATACTTCCCATCTATGGACTTAGCCACAGAAGGAATGAGAGCAGGTTTATTCCATACTATTTGAGAAAGCACTGCTGCAGAGCTTGAAGCAGTGTGGAGGCTACTGGAATCAGTCTGCACAAAGAATCTCTGCTCTGGGACCAAAAAGACTTCAGATGAAACTAAATGTCCCTCCTCTGAAACCTTGACCCAGGTACCATGGCTGTTGAGGCTGCCATGTGTCCCAAGAACCGCAGAAAGTACCTGGCTGGCTTTGGAGAGTGGAGCTTCAAAGAATCCACTAACTGCACTAGGCTGTCCGCCTTGTCTGGTGGAAGTCTTGCTCTTCCCAACACTGTGTCCAGTTCCACCCCTAAGAACTGCAGGAGTTGGACTGGCTTCAGAACTGACTTTCTTATATTTATTAAGAAGCCCAGTGAGTGAACAGTGCTCTGAGTGAATGCTAAGGCCTCTACCACCTGCTGTTGAGACTGGCATACCAACAGCCAGTCATCCAGGTAAGTGAATACTGAAATCCCTAAACGCCTGAGGTGTGCCACCACCACTGCCAGGCATTTTGTAAATACTCTGGGAGCCAGTCAGGCCAAAGGGCAGGGACCTGAACTGGTAGGGTCCTGATGGCAATCTGAACCTTAGGTATTTTCTGTGTGACTGTCTGACAGGAATATGGAAATAAGCATCCTTGAGGTCTATGGATGCTAACCAGTCTCCTAGCCTGAGAGTGGGCAGTATCATGGCCAGAGTGACCATCTTGAATTTTGGTTTTGTTACGTTTCTTCAGGAACCTTAAATCCAGAATGGGCCACCAATCCCCATTTTTCTTCAGGTCAGGAAGTACACTGAATACAACCCTTTCCCTCTCTGGGACAAAGGGACAGATTCCACTGCCCTGTCCTAAAGGCGGGTTGTAACTTATGTTTCCAGTAAGGAGATTTCTGCTTGACAGACAGGCTTGAACAGCCTTGCTTTCAACCTGGGAAATTATTTGAAATTTAGAGCAAGGTCTTTGCTCACCACCTCCAGGACCCATTTGTCTGATGTTATAGACTGCCAATTCTGGAGGTAGTGGGCAAGCCTGCCCCCACTGCAACCAGACAGGCGACCCATGGCTCTTCAGGGAGCCTGCTTAGCTGGTGTCCTGGTTTGGGGAGCTGGGCTGGAATGAGTGGCACCTCTTCTGCCCCTTCCTCTAAAATATACACGCTGTTGCTGATAGGCAGGAAAAGCCTGGACTTGACAGAAGAGTCTCTGGTAAGGCCTGTCCCTGCCTTCCCTACCTTGATGTTTCTGAGGTGTGGCAGCCTTTTCCTTAGCTGCAGCACTCCCACAGGAGGCTCTATATTCATCCATTTTCCTCATATAGGTTTCAGTTTGTTCCCCAAAGAGAGAATTCTGGACCCGAGGAAAATCCAAGGCCTTTGTCTGGGTGTCCTGAGAGAGGTTCATGGTTCTAAGCCACGAAAACCTTCTCATAGAAATAGAGGCAGCCAATACCCTGGATGCCAAATCATTGGCATCCACTGCCATGTGGAATTGCTGCTTAGAAGCCTCTATTCCACTCCTTGCCATTTCCCCAAAATCTGCAGCCAAATCAGCTGGGATTTTGGCTGCCAGAAAGGATACTGCTTCCCATAACTTCTTCTGGTACCTTGCCACATACGTCATGTAAGAAGCCTGTCTGGCAATAAGGGAGGAACGAAGGTACGACTTTTTTGCCATAGAGTCAATTCTCCTAGAATCTTTCAGGAGGATGGGAAGCTAATGGACCGTTTGCTTTTTCACAGGCAGCAGCCTGGACTACCACCTCATGACTGGGGTGACCAGACAGTAATTCTGTGCCATTCCTGGCCACTGGGTACTTTCTATCTGTCCTCTTATCCACAGGAGGAACAGAAGTAGGGGTACTCAAGATTTTTAATGTCTGTCTCTTCAGAGGCTTATGTACAGGTATCACCAGTCTTTTAGTGGCAGGGACATCCATCATTTCAACATGATCCAGTTCTTCCTCTTCCTATGAAGATTCTTGAACTGGTAACTGGAGGGTTTCAGACACCTTTTTCATGAAGGAAAAATAAGTGAGAGCATTCTCCAACTGCTTGGGTGGAGAAATGCCACCCTCATGCCCTGGAGATACCTTCAGTTCAACAGGACCATAAAAGTCCTCTTCCTCTTGTTCACACTCCTAATCCCATGAATAGTCACATTCTGAAGGATCTAGAGGGATTTGAACCAGCTGAGGTGTAACCAGACATATCACTGGTTCAGTTGGACCAGTCTGCAGAGATTGTATAATGTGTGTAGCATTAGCAATTTCTTCTGCGGTCAGAACCGCCCGTGGCTTAGGAGCCAGTTTGTTATTGTTTTCTTTTTCTTCTTAGCAGAACCCAGTTCAAGGGCTATATCCTTAGAAGAAAGGGTATCGCTCTGGTCAGAAGGCACACCTTCTGGCTCTTTTGAACCTGAACCGGTTCGACCATCCGTGTTGTTAAGATTTCTCATTCAGTCAGTTAAGGCGCCTGTCTAGCATCGACTGAGGGAAATTCTTGCAAATGTCACAATCTGCCTGCAGGCGTTCAAACCCTAAGCACCTCCCCGGCTACAGATGCACAGACCTGGCTTCCAGCAGGCTAAGATCTGGCGTCATGGGGCGGAGCCGAGGGTTATACCAAAACACAAGTAGTGTGGGGATCGGCCTTGGCAAACATTTTTCCACACTCCACACATTGCTGAAACCCAGTTGGTCCAGTTTTCTTTTTGGGTTTCTGTGACTCCATCTGGTATAACCCTCAGCTCTGCCCCATTACGCCAGATCTTAGCCTGCTGGAAGCCAGGTTTGTGCATCTGCAGCCGGGGAGGTCGGGTGGGTCCGTGTGGATGAACAACATATACCACTCCTAGAAAGATCAGTTACACAAAGACTTTTGTCGTAACAGTAAATCTTCTAGGAATGTCTCTTGCAGTAAGTAATTACTTCTGGGAGTTCCCGATAGGTGGCACTGTAGCACGGCAGTCTTTTCTAGCAGTCTCCACACCAGGGACCACTCACACGACCTCACTTCCTGGGCTGTTCCTATAAAAGTGGGTGGTCCCTGGTAGTCACCGTTCCCCGCTGGTTTCAGCTCATGAAAGCGAGGGACAGGTACAAAGCCTCCCACCCTACATCATTTTCCCTGTTACAAAATGGCGGGCGGAGGGAAAGTTATTTATCAGGAAGAGACATTCTAGAAGATCTACTGTTACGACAAAAACTCTTTATGTAACTGATCTATCTTCCACGGAATGGTCCCTTGCAGTAAGTCATTACTTGTGTGGGATTCCCAAGCAGTTATGTGGCAGTGGGGTTGCCAGATATGGCATTCTGCTGTACATATAGTGTGGTCCTAGGACCGACAGGTGCTGAGAGCAGTATATCAGCACATAAAAATAATTCTGAATTCTATGTGTAAGTACTCCATTATGGTATTCGTTAAAGGGTTATGGCTGAAAGACCAGCCAGACTGGCTATTATTGGGCACGTCAGATGAGTTAAGCAGATGTAGACCCAATTAGGGTATGCAATATCAAATATTGTGAGATTTCAGAAAAAATTCAGCCATATAATGGAGTGATTGGTAGTTCTCAGTGGCATGCACTAGAAGAGACAGTATATGTGAAAGCCTAATGGGTTCTGAGTTTTGAACAGTAACTCAAATAAAATGTTACTATTTTGTAGTGCTACAATGTAGCAAGTTAATAGTTTTATTTATTTTGCCATGTCTGTCAAGTCATTAGAAAATGTATCCACTTTGGCATAAATAGACTACATAAGTAGCGAACAATGATGTGAAATGAAACATGGCTTCTAGAGTCAGTAGTATTGTTGTAGTCAATATTGTACTCGTTTTAGGGTAGACATGGAATGCAAGAGAGTCACGTTGTCGGTTCCATCATGTCTCAGTAATCTCATTTGCAAGGGGGGTCCTAAATATGTCAGAGCCTGCAGCCTTGTTAGGTGTAAACCTGAAATGTTAGTATGTTTATAATATCTATGTACTCACCACTGTTTCTGTGGCCTTTATCTATTGCCAGGTGAAGACTGCATGTAGCAGCAGCAATTTGGCAAGAATATTATGATCCATATCATAATATTATTGGGACATATCGATTGTTTCTCAGTATGTGAGTAGTAGCAGGCTCTGTTCGTGGGAGGGACACAAGGGTCCATCGCACAGCAGGCCTAGAGGCATCCCGATGGAATGACCGTAATGGCACAGTGATACCTCAAAAGTGGCTGGATGTATAAAGCCTCGTGGGAAAGGCATCAGTATAATTTCGAATTAAAGCTCCAGAAAAAGGTCTCAGAGGCATGGAAGAGGAAACTGGGGCGTAGTCTTAAGTTTTTTAATAGGAGGAAGAGGCGCTCGGCCGTCCTGAGGGGCGGCCATGGGTGGGTTTGGATGTGTTCCTTGTCATTCGTTCTTTGCCTCTAACGTTATCTTTTTGGTTACAGCAATTTCCAGTTTTGCATGAAGAGTTATACTGAGGGTGTGGTTTGTAGTACATATATTGTACTGTTTTTAGTGGTCTGCCTGAGGCTTGTAGGTTGTCCAGTATTGCTTGTGCCCCTGGGCAAAACAGATGGTCGCCAGAAAAAAGGGCATTAGCTACTCTTGCCCTGAGAGTCTGAGCCATGCCTGATGGCATATAAGAATACAGACTGCAGAGGCTCTAGCAAAAGCATCGGCACGGTTGTATCCTGATCATAGTACATGTCTCGAGAGGGAAGTAAGTATATTTATTATTGATGTGAGTTGCTCTTTTTTCAGGGGATGTAGGTAGTTTACAATGTCCCCTGCAGAGAAGCCCACCATACGCTGGTATTTCAGAATATGTCCCACGGACTTAAGTATTTTAATATTTAATGTGTTTAGAGCAAACACTTTCTTCCCCATATAATCAAACGTTTAGAGTCTTTTTCGGTAGGTACTGTACTTGTGTGTTTAGGTTTGCCAGTGCGGTGGTGAGCGGCTGCAATAATCACAGAATCTGCAGTGGGAATATTTGTTAAATACTGATAATCAAGGGGAGCCTGATAAAGCCTGTGCGCTTTTCTAAGTAGCTCCTGTGCCGCTATGGGTTGACTCCATGCTTCAGTAATGGCATTTCTAAACTTTGGTATAAAAGGAGGGACTGCCAGGATAGGTTCTTCCGGGATGTCAAGATATTCAGCCATATCTTACTTAATTTAACTTGTTCTGTTGTGGCAAACCCCATTGCTTTCTGTATTTGTAACATCACTTCAAACAACATGAAGTCTTGCTGTATTCTGACTATTGCAGTTAGGTCCTGCCTTTCAACTGCCCCGGAGAACAAAGAGTTAACTTTCCATGGCCAGTATGGAACATTCAGCATGAGCTCGGTTGAAGCCCCTGTCTGCTGTTGTTTAAACTCAAACCGTCAGACTCTTTACTCCGCCTCACGGAACAGTCGCTCCGGAGATTTCTCCTTTGCTCGGTTCAAAATACTCGGTTAAAGTGTCATTTTTTGTTCGGTTTCTACCGAATTTCTGCTACCGAATCTGTCGGTTTAAGTCTCTGTCTGTGGTACCGCTAGTACTAGATAGGTTAACATTTAGTTTCTGTGTGGAACTTGTAAATTTCGGATCGGTTTGAACCGAACAGTTTGGTCTTTAAAAAGTTTTGAATTTGTTTAGAGTGTGGTAACGGGCCTATCGGTTCTAAAAACAAAACAATTCAATTCGTTTTCAAGACCCGTAACACAGTCAGGAACCGATAGGGGAGTTTTGCCTGGTGGATTGCCGAAAAAAGGGTATGTTTTGGATAGGACTGGCAATGTCTGAGAAACCCAAGAAAAAAACCAGGCCCACTGGGTTTCAATACTGCAGTGTGTGTGGGGAAGCCTTTGCTAAGGCTGATCCCCACACCACATGTGTTTATTGTCTGGGGTTTGACCACCTCGATTCAGACTGCCAAATTTGTAAGAGTTTTCCCAAAGCTACCCCGGATAAGAGAGCAGGTAGACTGAGGGAAAGGGAGGCCGAGAAGTCCGCTGACCCGGATGGCCAGCCCAGTTTGGTTCCGACCGAACCAGGAGTGCCCTCTGACCAGGGCAAAAGGAGAGCCGATTCTGAGTCGTCGGTTCCAGTTAAAAGAAAGAGAAGAGAAAAACCTTCCAGTTCGGATCCACAAGTTCTTTCTCCAACCGCTGATGAAATAGCCAAAGCGATAAGGATAGTGCAATCGCTAATTTCGGTTCCGGCCGAACCGGCATCATCTGGCAAGGGCTTGATTCGGTCAGTTCCCCCAGTTCCGGATTATACTTTAGAAGAATTTTATGAACCGGAGGAGGAGGAGGGAGAGTATGAGGATGATGATGATGGTGGTGGTGATTATGAAAGTCTGGATGTGCCTATTGACCCAGACATCTCCCCAGACAGACCTTCAGGTGTTTCTCCTCCTAGCCTTTCTGCCCTCCAGCTTCCAATGGAAGAAGCAGTAGAGGATCAGGAGGAGCCTGATTTTGTTGAAATGGTGGACATCCCAGAGTCCAGGAGGCTGTCTATTCCCCTCCATAAATCTTTTGGGAAACAGACATTTAAAATTCTAAAGACTCCTAACTCCATACCTTTCAGGCTCGAACACGGAGTTCCCTTCTCAGCAATGCAGCCATGTTGGGGTAGTGCAGGCTGCTGCCTGTGATAAGGCAAATATTCCCTTGGCATCACCCCCCCCTCCCCCCGATAAGGACTCCAGGAGGATTGATGCCATGGCAAAGAAGCAGTACATGGCAGCATCTTTGGGACTCAGGCAGGCTAACTATATGGCCTACACAGCTAGATACCAGAAGTCCAGGTGGGACACTGTGCTGGCTCTGGCTAAACAGGCCTCTGACCAGCTTGCCAAGGAGCTGGATCAGGTGGCTGCGAATGGGATTGAGGTATCCAAGGTGCAATTTCATGCTGCTGTGGACTCCAATGATGCTTCATCTAGAGTCACGGCTACATCTGTGGCCCTTCGGAGGATAGCTTGGCTCAGATGTACTAGCCTATCACAGGATACCCAGGCTAAGGCCATGGATATCCCTGTCATTGGTAATTCTCTGTTTGGGGAGCAGACAGAGAACTACATGAAAAAGATAAACGAGTACAGGACCACCTACAGGAGTGCTCAGGCCAAAGAAAGGCAAGCCACTCCTCAGAGACAGCACTCCAGGGGCAGGGGCAGGCCCTTTCAAAGGCCTTTTTACCAAGCCCAGGCCTCCTCTTCTGCTTATGCTCAGAGGGGGTTCTTCAGAGGGAGAGGCAGACTGGGAATGAGCAGGCCTGCTTCCACCCCTCAGCCTAAAGCCCCTGCCAAGCAGACACCCTGTTGGGTCTACCCAGGCCGATTCTCCACTACCTATAGGGGGCAGGCTGGCTTACTTTGTCCAGGACTGGAAGTCTCTGACATCAGACAAGTGGATCCTGGAAGTAGTAAGCCAGGGACTGGTTCTCAGCTCCAAAAAATTTCCCAAGATGAGAACCAGATCCTTTCCACCTGCAAATCCATCAGAGACCCTTGCCCTAGAGGCACAGATTTCTTCCCTCCTGGCTCTCAGAGCCATAAAAAGGGTTCCTATCCAACACAAGGGCAAAGGATTGTACTCCAGGTACTTCCCAACCCCCCAAAACACAGGAGAATGGCGGCCCATCCTGGATCTAAGATATCTGAACAAGCACCTTTTAAAACCAAAGTTCAAAATGGTGAATCTGGGAATAATTCTGCCCTCTCTAAGGCCAGGGGACTGGCTAGCCTCACTGGACCTCAAAGATGCCTACTTTCACATTCCCATCAGGTGCTCCCACAGAAAGTACCTACGGTTCGAGTTGCCCTCAGGCCACTATCAATTCAGAGCAATGCCCTTTGGCCTAACATCAGTCCCAAGCGTGTTCACAAAGTGCCTGGCAGTAGTGGTTGCTTTCCTAAGGAGAAAAAAGATTTCCATCTTTCCATATCTGGACGACTGGCTCATAGTGGGTCAGTCTCCAGACCAAGTCAAGCCACATCTGCAAGTAGCTCAGCAAGTGCTCGCTTCCTTAGGATTCCTCCTCAACCTTCCAAAGTCAGTTCTTGAGCCAGTTCAGCTCCTCACCTTCATAGGGGCGGAGCTGGATACAGTAAGGGCAAGAGCCTTCCTTCCCCTGAACAGGGCAAGGACCCTTATGGAACTGGCCTCTTCATTCACCTTACAGGTGTCTCGACCAACAAGGCATTTCCTTCAGCTTCTGAATCACATGGCAGCTTCCACAGCAGTGGTCCAGGGAGCAAGATTCCAGATGAGGGACATTCAGTTCCATTTAAGAGCCTTCTGGTCCCAAAGAAAGGATTCCCTTACCAAACTAGTCCCAGTGACCCAAACCCTGATCCAGGCTTTGCAATGGTGGCAGGATCAGGACCATTTGAGACAAGGAGTTCCTTTTGTCACTCAGTCTCATTCAGTGATACTCACCACAGATGCTTCCTGCTGGGCTGGGGAGCCCACCTGGGGATCTTACCACCCAGGGACTGTGGTCACCTCAAGAATCTCTGCTTCACATCAATCTTTGGAACTCAGAGCAGTGTTTCTGGCACTGCAAGCCTTTTCCAAATCTGTACAAAACAAGGTGGTCCAGGTCAGAACAGACAACACCACCACCACGTGGTACATCAACAAGCAGGGAGGCACTCAGTCTACGGCTTTGTGCACAGAGGCAATGAAGTTGTGGTCTCTGGCCTATTCCCTGCAAACCTCTCTAACAGCAGTTCACCTCGCAGGGAAGGACAATGTCCTAGCAGATGCTCTCAGCAGGATATCCCAGGGCCATCACGAATGGACCCTAGATCCCCTAGTTTTGAAGGTGATTTTCTCGAGATGGGACACTCCACAGATAGATCTTTTTGCAGCCCCAGACAATCACCAACTTCCTCTCTTTTGTTGCAGACCCCCAGTCTTGGGCTCAGTCCCCTTGGATGCTCTGATTCTGAATTGGGAAGGGAAATTTCTGTATGCTTTTCCCCCCCTTCCCTGTTCAAAGTGTTAGTCAAGATCAGGTCACAACCATGCAAAGTGATTCTGATTGTTCCAGACTGGGCCAGACAGCCCTGGTAGCCACTGTTGCTGCCCTTAGCAGTCCACCTTCCCCTGTCTCTTCCCAGGAATTACAACCTGTTGACATCCTCTCCGAGGAGGATTTGGTATCCGAACCTCAAATGTCTCAATCTCAAGGCATGGCTCTTGAAGAGTTAGAGTTTGCTGATCTGCACCTTTCTCAAAGTAGAAAAAGGAGGAGGGAGGATTAAGAAATTTAGAGATAAGGATGTGGGGGGGAGGGGGGAAATGCACCCTGGAACCTTGAACCTTGACCTGACTCCAGATTTTATAGGAACTGCGAAGGAATAGCCAAAAGGCTAACTGCCAGAATTCAAGGCACAAAATCATCATACATGGGAGGAGACGGTGAAACTGAGGAGGGGGAACCCTTACCAATCGGCGGGTCTGGGGAGGAGGGGCATCACTGGCAGGTGGGGAGGGAAGACAAAGCAGGGGGATGAGGTAGCGGAGGTGGAAATCACGGCAGAGAGAGTGAGGGAAGCCCTCAGGTCCCTTAAGACGGAGAAAGCACCGGGCCAGATAAATTACATCCCAGAGTGCTGAAGGAACTGGTGGATGTCCTGGCAAAACCCCTGGCGGAGCTCTTCAGCATCTCTCTGAGGACAGAGTGGGTGCCCCAGGACTGGAAGGTGGTGAATATAGTGCCTATCTACAAGGGGGGATCAAGGGAGGTGGCAGGGAACTACAGGCCCGTCAGCCTGACATCGGTGGTGGGCAAGGTGATGGAGAGCATTGTCAAGGAGAGATTTGGGTGGGACCTGGAAAAGCTGGGGTGCCGGGATGATAGACAGCGTGGATTTGTCATGGGGAAATCGTGTCAGACAAACCTTGTGGAGTTCTATGACTGGGTGACGTGTGCCTTGGACCTGGGTAGACCGGTGGACGTCCTTTCTTGACTTCAGCAAGGCGTTTGACTCTGTTCCTCACGGGGCCTGTTGGATAAGCTGGGAGAAATGGGGGTGGGGAAAAGATGATCAGATGGACAGGCAATTGGCTCCAGGACCAACTCAGAGGATCGTGGTTGGCAGGATAGTCTCATCCCCAAGGAAGGTCACTAGTGGAGTCCCTCAGGGATCAGTCCTTGGGCCCCTCCTGTTCAACGCTTACGTCTCTGACATAAGGAAGGGTATCAGAAGTGAGATGAGTCTCTTTGCGGATGACTCAAAACTGGGGGAGGTGGTGGATGGGGAGATGGGGAGGGTGGCCCTTCAGGGGGACCTGGAGGCTCTGGAAAGGTGGTCTAGAAAGTGGAAGCTGAGGTTCAATGCAGGGAAATGCAAGGTACTGCACCTGGCAGCCAGAAGCCCAGGCCAAGTGTACACCCGGGGCGGGGGGTGAGTGCTACAAGTCTCGATGGCTGACAGGGACCTGGGGTGGTGGTGGATGTCAAGATGAACAACTCAGAGACTTGTAGGAGGGCAGCGGCAAAGGCCAACAGGATGCTTGGATGCACTGCTAGTGGGATCACCTCCAGAAGGAGAAAAGTGATACTCCCACTGTATAATTGCTTGGTGAGGCCGCACCTCAAGTACTGTGTGCAGTTTTGGAGGCCACATTTAAAGAGGGACATTGAACTCCTGGAGAGGGTCCAGAGGAGGGCAATCAAAATGAATTGGGGCTTGGGGGATGGGACCTATGGGGAGAGGCTCGAAGAGCTAAATATGTAGGCATTGGAAGAGAGAAGGGACCAGGGGGACATGATAGAGGTCTTCAGGTTCATGAAGGGGGCAAATAGGGGAGGAGCAGTCAGGGTGCTCCGAAGGAAGGAGGGGGCAACCAGAGGGCATGGCTGGAAGCTGAAGGGGAGATTCAGGGAGAAAGGAGGAGGTACTACTCACTGAGAGGGTGGTGGAGCCATGGAATGCGCTGCCCAGGGGCTGGTGGAGACAGAGACGGTGGAGGGGTTCAAGTAGGGGTGGGACAGGTACAGGAAAGGGTTCTGGAAGCAAAACCAGTGCAGCAGAATCTCTGGGACTGGGAAGGGAGACGCCAGAGAGGGAGAGGGGGGCAGCAAGGTCAGCTCCCAGGGTGGGGGCTGACCAAATGAGCAGACACGAAAGACCGTCAGGCCTATTCTGCTGGCATTTTAGTATGTTAGAATCACTGGCAATAATGCCAAAATAAGCAGAATCG
Organism: Neoceratodus forsteri; assembly: GCA_016271365.2. Lineage (NCBI taxonomy): Eukaryota > Metazoa > Chordata > Ceratodontiformes > Ceratodontidae > Neoceratodus > Neoceratodus forsteri. The sequence continues at coordinate 693,932,313 of CM028129.1, forward strand.
GCTATTCTGGAAGAAAAGACAGGATACAGGGAATATCCCCCCCCCCCCAAAAAAAAGAAATTTTTGGTGTAAGAAAGCTAGTTTCTTAAATTAAATCGAGGTTGTGTCCAAAGGACAAGGAAATTAAAACAAGCTGATGGGGAGAAGGGGAGAGGGAACAGAAAAGAGGGCAACTACCAACTCCCGCCCCACGGGGTGGAGCCGAGGCACTGAAGGAGGAGTGCCCCCCATCCTGACCACTCTACCCCTAGAGAGAATTATCACCCTAAGTCACCCCACTCCTGACTAACAGAAAGGAGGGGGATGAGGAAGAGGACACAGAGATGGAGGGGGACCCAGAGACTGAGGCCCCAGAGGGATGGAGAGTGGCATTGTGATAAATGATGAAGATACACAGAAAGATCAGAATTATGGCAGGTACATAATTTTCATATCTTATCTGTGTCAGTCGTCACCATTCATAACCTTTGGGTGAGTGGAGAGCCCCCCCAAAGGGGGCCCTAACCCTAAAGGACTAAGTCCCTTAGCTCTCAGTGGGTGGCACACCAAGAACGAGAACCTTCACGGGTCTGGAGAGACCCAAGAGTTGGGAGAGTGAGACGGGAACTCCTCAGAAGGAGTAGGAAGTTGTCTTGACAGACGCCGTCTCACCCTACAGTAGAAAAGATGGGTTCTCTGGTAGGGGTTGGGAATCACCCTATGCCGGGCCAAGGGTGACAACCGGGAAAGACCAGCCATGCCATCCGCCTAGTGTAGATTGCTGTCCCTACGACCCTGGAAGCGACCTCGTTGGCGTCGTAAGATGCCTTCGCTTGGTGCCTCGCTAGCTCCAGGCCATGTGAAGAGAGTGCAATGGTTTGTCTGGTTACCTCCGTACCAGGCATAGCGGCTAGCAGTTGACCTAGCCTGGACCACAGGAACCTATCACAGGTAGCATAGTGGGCCTGATGTGCTGAAATAGAGAGCAGCAACCGTGCCGAGTAGAACGTCCTCCTCTCCCAGAAGTCCAGATCCACAGAATCTTGATCTGGGGGCCAGTCACGGTGAGGGAAGCGAAGTGTCCAGCTGCATCAATCCTGACTGAGGATGAGGCATAGAACCTGGAGACATTGGGGGGGGGCACAATACCTCTGGCAGAGATCCCTAGGGGCTAGGATTCCGGAAAACGGTCTCTGCCAGAAACGTAATGATGCCTCCCAAAAGGGAGTAGGCCAGGGGGGCACCACAGTGGTGTCCACACTGAAATCGCCTAGAATGGCATGTGTCGAATGCTCTGGATTGTTCTGTGTGGGTGGAGTGATGTGCAGGTCCTCAAACATCCTCACAAGGAATCACTGATATTCTGTAAGATCAGCAGCTGGGGAGATTTGGACAGACGACCCTTCTCCAGAAGAGGGGGATGAGGAGTCGGGGACCTCAAGAGTTCAGAAGCTGGCTGCTCAGGGGGATGTTGAAAAAACAGTCTGTCCATAGACCTGACATAAGCAGGAAATTGAGCAGCCACAGCTCTGAGCTGCTCCCAGGAGAGAGGACCACTAGGACCAAGAATACCTGGGAGTGCAGGAGAATGTGGCAGACGAGAGGCGACAGAGCCAACAACAGGAATCGGCTATCTTACACCTGGGCTAGGGAGCACACCTGGAGCCCCAAGAGAAGGAGCAGCTCCGGAAAAATCCACAGCCAACAGCTGGTCAACTGAACTGGAACTGCCTAGGCTGCGCCCTGAAGAATCCCCCTCTGTGAGGTGACCAGGGACGTGAAAGTCCAGAAGGACGATCCCCCACCTCCAAAGAACAGGGAAACTGAAAGGAAAGGGCGAGGATCCGCGATACAACTTCTCCCAGAGCCCGGATGGGTTCCAGAAAAAGGTTGCCTCATCTAACCCATACCCCTCGACCCTTCAGAATCTGAAAGTGCCCTCCTCCTTGAAAGAGCCAGCCTAGGCAGCTGGCAACCCTGGTCGGCTCCCGAAGCGGCTATCCAGGGAGCAACACCTTCCCCTCCTGTGGATGCTCCGATCAGCCCCAAAGTTGGACGATCCAGGCACACCATCTGAGGGGCTACCACTACTAGTGAGGGGTCAGAAAACCAACCGAGACCAGGCTGTAGAGCAATGGTGGCTTGCACCACTGTTTGCTGGTCAGCACCCCTGACCCTGGTTCCGGAAGCAACTGTCCACTCCTCAGAAAGGGGCTGGTTCCGGCCTGTCGAGGACACTACCAAGGTGTCCACGTGAGCAACCAGCTCCAAAGAGTCAGACTGCCTGTCTGACTCAGAATCCGATTCCCCCTCCGAGGAGGTGGAGACCGAAGTTCTGTGCCAAACCGTGTGTGGATGCCCGCTGCCATCCAGACTGAAAGGGCACCAGACCGAGTGACTGCACCAGAGTTGGCGCAGAAACCCTCAGCCACACTGCGAATGGTGCAGGAAGAGGACATCTGCCCGATGATGGCAGCAGCCTCGGAGTCGGAGCCTGTACGGCATGTCCCGCTCATGCAGTGAAATAGCTTCGCGCCAGAGACGGAGCCGATGACAGCCCTGGCCGCACTCTCGCAGAGATCAGAAACCCCGTGGCGCCATCCTGACCCATGGCGCCAGGCCAGAGACAGCTCCAATGACAGGTCTGACCGCACTCTCAGCACCGTGAATGGTGCCGAGATCCGAAACCCCCACGGCACGTGTCCTCGCTCGGTGCCGCGAGCAGCTCCAGAGCTGGACACGGTGCTGTGCTCCACCATGGTGCCGAGGGTGGTGCTGAGGTGAGAAATGGCAAAGGACGGCGCCATAGAGCCTCCCACAGTGCTGTCAGCACCATCGGCACCGTGAATGGAGCAGACAGTAGCAACAGCAAAAGGTGCAGAGGCCCAAGATGGCGCCGACAGACTGCTTCGAGACGGCACAGACAAAGGCCTTCCGAGCTGCAGTGCGACACGAGCCTTCACCCAGAGAGGCAATTGCTGGCGGTGCCTCCCGCCTGTCCCCAAGGGGAACGGATTCTGCATCCTGCACCGCAGAAGGGCTTCTGCAACCGCGAGGCTACTAGAAGCAGAAGCACCCTCCTCCTCGGTCCGAGCCGGGACCTGGAGGAAAGACCGAGAGAACGTGGCTTGGCCCAACAAGTGCATGCCTGTCCCTCGAAAGTTGGCGGAGCTCGTCCAACTTTCCACACGTGTTGTTCGATGATGTAACGGTCCATGGAGAAGCAGGAGTCACACTAATCCATGTCGTGTAGAGGGCCAAGACATGCGAGGAAACGGTCATGCTGGTGGGTGACAGAATACTTACAACCGCACAGGCAGCGACGCATAGGGTGCCGTCTCGTCTTCATAGTTTTCTAGCCCCCCGAACGAGACATGACCTATGGAAAAAAAACACCAAACAAGACTGGTCGTCGCAAAATAAAAAGAACAGTCTTACCAGGTGACGTCAAGTGGAGCGAAAACTGAACTAGCAGGAAAGATATGACGTGACAGAGTCGACGGACTACGATATTGGAGCTGAAGGCTTCAAGAAGTTCAACAGGCCTCTCACGCAGTTTTTCAGAGCTACCCACAAGCTACACACAAGATGCGACCTCAACGGCGGGAGACGAAGAGCTGGCGGAAGGGTGGAGTCGACAACACCTAACATCCAACCTGCGAGCGCCACGCAGTGCATCAGCCTCGAGGGTGGTGTCGGTGCGTCGACTCCACCCATCCCCCGCAAAAAAAAGAGCTCCCTCGGGGTCGTGACCTCCATCCAGAACCCAAAGGTGATGAATGGTAAAGACCGACACAGATAAGATCTTGTTTTTCTAGGATCGTGGATATGTTGTTCATCCACACTTATTGGCAGACTCTAACAGTTCTCCAGGAGAAGGAAGGCAAAGTGCACACCCCCTATTTGGGAAACAGAGATTGGAGAACTGAGGCCCAAAACCAGCATCCAGGCGTGATTCAAGGTCGATGAGGTAGTGGGTAATAAAGGTGTTTGCTGTCTTCCAGGTAGCAGCCCGACAGATTTCCTAGATAACGATGTCCCTGGAAACAGCCATCGATGCAGCGGTATGGCAGGTAGAATCAGCTCTTATCCCTTTGGGAGGCTCCTTGCCCGACAACCCGTAGCACACACTAATGCATGATGTAATCCATCGAGCAATTGTCCACTTTGCTGCAGGTCTGCCAGAAGTGGTTTCCGTGTAGGTGACAAACAGCTGGCGAACCTCTCCCCATAATAAGAGAGAGCTCGTCTCAGGTCCAAAGTATGGAGCTTGTATTCAGCTTCCGAGGTGTAACTGGGTTAGTACACCGGGAGAGTTAACACCTGATTCAGGTGAAACTCTGACACCACCTTCGGAAGGAATTTTCGGTGGGGGCGCAGGACAACCTTGTCCCTGTGGAAGACCAGATAATGGGGAGTCCACCGAGAGCGCCTGGAGCTCCCCTGTCCTTCTGGCAGATGTGACAGCCACCAGGAAGACCTTCTTCCATGACAAGTGTGACAACTCACACTTGTACATTGGTTTCGAATGGCTTGCCCAAGAGCTTTGCCAGTACCAGCAGTAGATCCCACAGAGGTGGAGGTTCATGCACCGGAGGGGATATGTGATCCATCTTCTGTGCTGTCGGCTCACCAGCCCGCACCCAGTAAGCAGAGATGGCTGCAAGGTGCACCCTTAGGGTCAATGACCAAAGACCCCCTTTGGAGAGATACCAAAGGTAGTCAAGAATGTTAGTCCCTGGACAGGACAGAGGGTCCAGGCCCTTGCCCTGACACCAAATGGAAAACCTTTTCCATTTGAAGGCTTAACACTTCCTGGTCGACTCCTTCCTGGATGCTTCTACTACTGTGAGGACATCCTCAGAGAGACCCAAAGCCTGGAACTCTAGCTGCTCAGGTACCAGGGCAGTCAGGTGCAGGGACTTAGGGTCCGGATGGAATACCTTCCCCTGATTGAGTGGAGTCAGCTTCTGGCATGCTGGAAGCTGCTCCAGGGGCCTGTTGCTGAGGCTGAGGAGATCTGGGTACCAGAACTGGCGTGGCCAGTCTGGAGCTACCAGAATTACCTGCTCCTTATCCCTCCTCACTTTGAGGTGCACCCTGTGGATCACAGGAAATGGAGGGAAGGCATAGAAGAGGCCTGGGGTCCACGGCCTCAAGAAGGCATCCCCCTGCAGTGAACCCTGCTGAGGGGGGCGGGCATGAAACAGCTTCGGCTTGGTGTTTTCAGTGGAGGCAAACAGGTCCACCAACAGTCTGCCCCAGTGGGAGAACAGACTGTATGCTACCTCTGGATGGAGAGACCAATTGTGGCATGTCTCGCTTATGCGTCTGAGAGCATCCGCCAGTTGGTCTGAGGCTCCTGCCACGTGGATGGCTAGCAGATTCACCTTCAGACGGCTCACGAGTGTCCAGATGCGGAGTGCTTCCCTGCATAGCAAATGGGAATGCATGGTGCCCTGTTTGTTGAGGTAGTATATGCTCATGGTATTGTCCATCTGGACTTGAACCACTTGACCCCGGAGCTGAGGAACGAAGCTGACAGTGCCAGCCTGGCCTCTGTGCTCCATCAGGTTGATGTGATAATGGGACTCCTAGGGGTACAGAAGTAGAAAGTGCCCATTACCTACGTAATTCTTGATCTTGATCTTCTCTGTATCTTCACCATTCATTACCAGCAGGTTAAGCCGGAGGCGGCGCTACGCTCACGGGAGTTTTTTTTTTGAGTCGTTCCAACGGTGCCGCCGAGCGTGACGTACCGCGTCATGTGCAAGGGGCGGGCATAGTGCATGCAGGCCCTCCTCTATCTCAGTTCTGTTAGCCGGAGAGGAAAAAAAAGGGTAAGAAAAAGGAAAGCGAGGCAAGAGAGCCGAGGGATAGAAAAGGAAAGGATATAAACTGAAAGGGATGCCTGCAGAGAACAGACAGAGGAGGAGAGAATTCCTACCCTAAGGGACCGCAGGGCCTCCTTTCCGGGGCGGCTCTAAGGGAGGAACAGAGAAAAGGAAAGAGAAAGTAGAAGAAGAAGGAGAAGAAGAAAAGAGGCATGTTGAGAGGGAGAACAGTGCCCATCGAGCATTGGCTGAGAGGCTTATAGGCTCGAGACCAACAAGGGAGCAAGAATCCCAGTTGCTAGGACTGAGGGGAGGTTCAACCGAACCACCTGAACAGATCCGAATGAGGGCAGACTCTCTGGACTCTCAACATGCCCAGTCCCTTAATCCTAGCTGAGCTCTCCCAGACTGTCCGGCAAAACCTGTTCTGTGAGCGCCCAGCCAGGAAGGGACTAAGTCCCATCGCACCTGTTAGGTGCAACACAGCAGTGTATGGAAAGACTATGCCTTCTCAAGGCAGTTTTGTATGAAAATAGAGTGGGTACTCAATCAGACTCCTAGGCAAGGCAGGCAGACGCCAGAGCTGACAAATTCAGTCAGTAGCTAGAAGAGCTAGAATAGTCACCTGCCAGGAGGATTCTTTGACTTTGTCGAGCCAGGACAGGCATGGCCACTTAGGCCGTGAAACTGCATGACCTGAAGAAGGTATGAATCGCACCCAAAGGGTGGTCAGAAAGAGTTCCCTCAGAAGTAGAGAAAATTATAACCGTGCTCGTTCCTCTTTGCCTTGAGGGAAAAAGGAGATCCATTCACTAAGAATAGAAAAACAGAAAAGTTTTTTTTTTGGCATAAGGCCAGGGAAGTAAGAGGGAGCAGACGGCGGGAGACGCACAGAAGGAGGCCACTGAGGAGAAGGTGGAGGTATCAGTAAGAAATGGTGAAGATACAAGAGAAGACTAAGAATTATGGTAGGTACGTAATTTTCATATCTTCCCTTGTCAATCTTCACCATTCATTACAAGCTTGGTGAGTAGTAAGCCCTCCCCTTAAAAAGGAGGGGTAGAACCCGAGGGAACAAGACCCCCAGCCTCCTGTTGGTGAGAAACAGAAGGGAAGACCTGGCTAATGCAGAGAGAAGCCTATGTGGGAGAAGAGCAGGAGGTGCCCCCGAGGACGGGAGACGGAGGAAGCCCTGCAGAAGTCTCCCAAGCTCTGAGGATAAGAGCAGGTCCCCAGAAAGCGGAGCGAATCACCCACGCCGGGCCAGGGGTGACAACCTTGATAGATGAAGCCATGCCGTCCGCCTAATGCAGATCACTGTCCTCGAAGCCTGGAAGCCACCTCATTAGCGCCATAAGATGCCCTTCCTTGGTGTCTTGCCAGCCCAGGCCTATAGCAGAGAGGCAATATCCTGTCTGGTGTGCTCCGTATTGAGGCATTGATGCTAAGAGCTGGGAGAGCATCGACCACAGAAGCCGATTGTAGGCAGCGTGGTGAGCTCTGATGTGATGCAATGCAGGCATCGACGAGAGGAAGAGAACACTTTTCGCCCCCACCGCCTAACTGTAGGGAGTCCGAATCCGGTGGACGGTCATGCGCCAGGCGGCGATGCCCGGAAGGAGTCTCTAGGTATACCAAACCCGAGGACGGGTTGGGAAGGGTACCCAGGGATTCCGAGCGGGCACAATACTTTCGTCGACAGTCTACTGGGGCTGGAGAAGGGGCGGCTGGCGACTGCCAGGAACGGATAGACGCCTCCTGGAAGGGGAGAGGCCAGGAAGGTACCACCAGGTGCTGGGCACTTAATTCTCCAAGGAATTCACATGTCTCCCGTTCAGTATTGTCTCGCCTAACGAAGAGATTCGAAGATCCCTCACCAGCCTCGAAAGGAATCGCTGATATTCAGTGAAATCAGTGTCGGGAGGAAAGATGAGCAGGGTTCCTCTCCTCAGAGGAGGAAGACGAGGATGATGGGGAGCTCGAATGTCCAGAAGATTCCTCGCGTGTGGGGAGAGTCGAAGACCGCCATGCATATATCTAACGTATGAGGGAAGGCCCCACAGAACCTCTGAACTGCTCCCTAGGATAACGGACCCGAGGGACAGACATGACCTGGAAGAGCGGGAGGGTTGCAGAGGTACTGGAGAAGGGCACCTGCAAGAGGCAACTGACCTCTGCCAGGCTCTGAAATCCGGGGAACGGAGCCCGAGCTGGCGGGATCCCGAACAACAAACCAGGTCGCAAAACGGAACCCTGGGGATCCGACGCCTGGAAAAGCCCAGAAGGGGATCCTCCCCTGTGACGAACCTGGGACTGCATGTATCCAGAAGGGCAGTCTGCAGCAATGCCACCGGAGGGAGTCCCGGGGCCCTAGAGGGAAAGGCGGGGTTCGGCGCTACGGCTCCTAGCCACCCCACGAGGGTGGCCGCCGAGACCGCGACAACCGCCCCTGTCCCCGACCCTCAGACCCCAAGAGAGCCCTCCTGACTCCAGCTGCCCCCACCCCGAGGTGGCAACAGCACCGGAAGGGTAGCTGTCACAGACCCTAGAGGAGAGCCCCCAGTCCCCACCACATCACCCCTCCGGGACCCGGGCCACCCTAGCCCGAGAGTCCTCAGGGAGGACGGACGCGAGACAGCGGGAGGCCCGCAGCCGCCCTAGCACCACGTGTTACTGGGGACCTTGACCCCGGAGAGTCAGGGTGCCAGGATGGGTCCACATCCGAGTCATCGACCCAAGAGGATGAGACCAGCAGAACTCTCCACGCTGGCAACCCCGGGGGTCACCGGAGGAACGGCGCCCGGATGACCCTAGCCCCCGCGACTGCTAGGCCCAGTCCTGCCCTGCTGTGCCAATTAGGCCCACAGAGCGCCCCCAGCGCCAGAACCCAACCCGCACCACCGGAAGCGCCAAGGCCAGAGCGTGGCGCCTATGGCGTCGTCTCGATCACCGGCGCCGCAATCTGAAACGGCGCTGGAGGGCGGCGTCGAGGGTCCACCGGTGCCAGGCCCAGCAGGTGCGGGCCTCGACACTGGGGGAGCCTGCACCTCCGAGGAGGTGACTGCCGAGGCGGTGTCCCCATCGCGGCCCCGGAGGGGACCACGATGTTCCCCCGACACCGCGAGAGAAGCTTCCTCTTCGGCAAGAGAAGAGGAGGAAGCCTCCTCCTCTGACCATATAGGCCCGGGAGGGGACCCGGGGGAAGGGCCTAGAGACCTTACCTGGGAATCCCTGGAGCGACGCCATCCCCCGAAGGTCGGCGGGGCCTTGCCGAGCTTGAACGCGTGGACTTCGAGGACACGACGGTCCATGGAGAAACAGGTGTCGCACGCGTCCATGTTGTGGTTGGGTCCCAGGCAATGGAGACAGACATCATGCCGGTCCAAGACGGAAAAATGCCGGCCACAGAAGCACCGACGCATAGGGCGTGGCCCGCTTGACTTACGCCTTGCTCCCTAACCTGACATGATGTGAACTAAACAAGGAAAAAGCAATAAAGCTACAGCCTGATTATAGGAAAAACAGGAACGGTTTTACCGCTATACGGCGCCGAGAGTCGCCTGAGAGAAAACGAGGAGTCTTGAGGTATTAGAAACCGAGAACACTATTCGCTATCACAAGAGCAGGTGCAGCCTCGACGGCGGGAGAAACAGAACTGAGATAGAGGGAGGAGTTTGTGGCGCGGCCGCCCCTGGCATGACGCTGTACGTCGGCTCGAGGCGCGCCTGGTGAGCCGACTCCCAAAAAAAACCTAGCAGGTGCGTCCGGCTTAACCCAAGCAGTAATGAATGGTGAAGATTGACAAGGGAAGATCCCGTGGGCCCTGCTGTCCCCATGTGGGCTCCCCAAGCCCATGAGAGAGGCATCGGTCGTAAGGACAGCCGTTGGTTCGGGGTGGACAAATGGGATCCCTTCTGGCAACCGGTCTGGGATGGTCCACCACTGGAGAGCTTCCCACATCTTCTGGGTCACAGTGATCAGCTGGTCGAAATTACTGTGGCGCTGAGTCCACTGGGCAGCCAGCTCCCATGGAGGGGGCGCAAGTGCCACCAGGCCCAATGGACCACAGAGGTGCACACTGCCATGTAACCCAGAAGGCACAGAAAGTCCCAGGCAGGGCGCAACTGCCCAACCAGAAATGGTTGGGCAAAGGAGGAGAGAACCTCTGCCATGTCCACCGGGAGCCGAGGTCTGGCTTGACGAGAGTCGAGCTCTGCCCTGATGAAGCACATCACCTGAAAAGGCACAAGCTCTGACTTGGCCTCGCTGATCAGGAGGCCAGTTGGAAGAAGGTCTGGAGGGCCAGGTCCCTGGACCTCTCCACCTCCTGCTGGGTGGAACCTACTAAGAGCCAATCGTCAAGGCAAGGGTAAATTCTGACTCCCCCGATGCCTGAGGTGGGCTGCCACCACTGCAATGCATTTGGTGAAGACCCGATGGGCCGAATGGCATGGCTCGGAACTCGTATAGAGTTCCCTTGGCTCTGAAGCAGAGGAACCGCTGGTGGGCCGGACGGACTGGGATGTGAAAGACCACGTCCTGGAGAGTCAGTGAGCAGAACCACATGTTTCGCTCCAGGGATGGTATGATCTGAGACAGAATGACCATCCGGAAGGTGCGTGACCCGAGTTACTGATTCAGGTTGTGCAGATCTAGAGTGGGGTGCCAGCCCCGCTTGGCAAACCACAAGTACCTGAAAACTAAGCCTAGGTCTGCTGGAGGGTCCACTACTGGAGCTACTGCCTCCTTGAGGAGAAGCTGAGCAATGTTGTCTTGGACAGCCGACTAAGTGTGGGTGGATACCTCTCCTCCTGTGGGGTGTGGACTCGACTTGGAGGGTACTGCTCGAAGTTCAGAGGCAGTCCCTGGCCGACCACTTCTAAGACCCACCTGTACATAGTAACAGCGGACCAGGCAGAAAGAAAGTAGTGGAGCCAGCCACCCAAGCGAGGACCCAGAGCCGGCATGACGGGAGTAGGGGTGGCAGCCCCCACCCCATCACTGGGCAGGCTTGGAGGCAGAGGGTCCAGGGCCTGAACCCCGGCCTCCCTTACGGGCCTGGACCGGGGGCGCCAAGCTTGAGCCTGCTGCAGTTGCTGCTGACCCCTTTGAAAGGACTGCTAGGCAGCAGGGAAAGAATGCCGAAAAGGCTTCTTCTGCTGCTTCTTGGGACCAGGAGAACCCTTAGCAGAAGTGGTGTCCAAGGTGGCACTGGACTGCTCAATGCGCTGAAGGTGACCAGCCACACCTGGACCGAAGAGATCGGTGTCCAGGAAAGGCACAGCAGCTAGCTTGTGCTGAGTAGCCAACGGAAAGGAGGAGAGCCTCAGCCAAGCCCTGTGGTGAGAGGCAACTACGGCTGCCAACAAATGGGAACATGAGTCCCCGATGTCCACAGCCATCTGGAGCGGTTTGGCAACAGCATGGCCTTAGTCCAGGACCTGCTTGACCATGGTCTGCAAGTCTGTGGGGAGATGTGGGAGGACTTTGTCCAAGGACCCCAAAAGGGCATAGGAGAATGTGCCATGACGACGGCCGAGCTTGCCTGACGGAGGCCTAAAGATGAGGCTGCACAGACCTTCCAGGCAGAGTGATTCAAATATTTAGATTCCTTCTCAGGAGGTCTGTCTGTATCTGTAGAACTACCAATACACCTGAACACAGAGGCGGTCACAAGGCTCTTGGCTGAAGGGTGCTGTGTAAACCCCCCAAGGGACCTCATGGGCACCGCATACTTACGGGCCATACAGGCAGATGGAGCTGGACAGGAGGCAGTGTGCTGCCAAAGTTTTAAGGCCAGGCCAACAATGGCCCCGGCCACAGGAAAGGCTTCCGTCGGGGTATTCCCTCTCTTGAGGATGTCAGTGAGAGGGTACTCCGCCTTTTTCTGGATAGGTTCCAGGGGCACCCCTGTGGACTCAGAGACGAGGCGAAGCATGCCCTGAAAGGACGAAGGACCTACCTCCATCTCTATCCCACCAGCCAATTCATCATCCCTGGATGAGAATGGAGGCCAGTTTCATCGAATCCAAGGTATCCAGATACAGCGCAACCACCCCATCACCCTCAACCTGCCAGGGGCAGTCAGGTGACAGTGACCGAGAGATGTCGGAAGCCCTCCCACAGGCTGCTTCAGTGGCGGTTCCACCAAAATCAGTGGAGAGACAAGTTTAGGCCAAACCGAGGTTTCGCTGGCCGCAGGTGGAGGACCCGACTTAATCGGCTCTAGAGTCGCCGCCTTCGGTCTGGAAGGCAAAAGCCAAGTAATGGCCAGGGTAGAAGCCGAGGTAGGCTTGTGCCCGGACAAAATCAGCTGCTGCCACATGAGGTCCTCATAGCGTCACCGGAGCTTCCACCGGAGCCTCTCCTCATCCAAGGAGGACAAAGACGACCGATGGCTTCACCTCTTTTTAGAGCGCTTATGGCCCTTCTTTGGCCTTTTGGTCAAGGGGGTCAGAGACCTTGATCAAGATCGGACAGGTCGACTCGGTCGCTCAGGAGACACCGGTGGGACCAGTGACTTCCCGGGGTCAGGGACCACTTCCTTGGCGGGATTCCCAGCAGGCTAGGTCTCCTCATCGGGGAAAGCAAGGACCGGAGTCCAAGAGAGGGAGTCGTCAATAGGAGTCAGTGATAAGGGGTCCATCGGGTTCAGAATTATCTCAACGTCGTTGATCAACACTTCAGTCGACTGGCCAGATGGCAAGGCCGAGAAGTCAGCGGCCAAAGAGTCGATTTTGACCAAGGTTGAAATGTCCGGTTCCTGGGACCGAGATCTTTACCGATCCCAACAGTCTCCGTCAAGACGAAGACAGTCCCGGGTCTTTCTCCCACTTATGGGACTGAGAGGAGTGCGTGCCAGCAGGACTCTCACACTTAGTTGGGAGAAAGTGGCACAACTCTTGAAAGGAACCCGAGAAGCTGGAGCCCAGGTTGAGCAGAATGAAGAAGCTCCGAGAAGAAGATTCAGCAGCACGAGCCGTTACCTCCTTGAAGACTTGCATGCACACCAATTGCTCGGCGGATCCAACGGCCACGGAAACCGCCCACAAGGCCACCTTGGATTTCACCGGCAGGTTCCGTTGTTTGGGCCTCCCCAGCTTAAGGCGTGCAAGACGGTTGTCGAGGACGTTAGGTTGGAACTCAAGGCAAAAGTCACACGTCGTGGTGTCACGGCCGACAGTCAAACAATAAACGCATGCGGCATGCGAGTCGGTGCGCAACATCTTCTGGCTACATGAACACTGGTGAAATCTGGTGGAAGACTCATCTTCCATGATTAAGGAAAAACAATCGCAATCTCTAACGCGAACAAGGCAAATTTTCAGAATAACCGAAGGTTTTGAAGCCAGTGCCTACAAAATGAGGAGCACGAAGGAAGCAACCTGAATCTTCCAGTGGAAAGGAAGATCTGGCGTCATGGGGCGGAGCTGAGGGTTATATCACCCGGTTGGGTGGGAGGAGCCAGCTTGAAGACTTTCTGGCTGATTTAAAGGGAAAGGGACTCTGCCAATAAGTGTGGATGAACAACATATCCATGATCCTAGAAATACTTTTTTTTTTTTTTACAGAAAGAAAGAGAAGAGAAGGAAAAAAGAACTTGGTACCCTAACGGTTGGATGGCAACCGCTAAATAACCAAGACTTACCCCATTTGTAGACAAAAATTTAAACGACAATTGTACCTATACTGAGGGACAGCAATTTGAAACTTAAAACGCTATTAATTTTAATCAGTAAAGAAACTACAGCGATAAACCACTAAACCGATGAGATGCTGAGGAGAAATCTCCGTAGCATCTTCATGGTAAGGTGGAGTAAAGAATCTGATGGTTGAATAGAATGTACCAGGGGACAGTGATTTGAAACCAAACGCGTGCCTACTTCGAATGTAGGCTTTAACTCTTTCCTCTCCGGAGCAGTACAAGAAGGTCTTATTGCATATGTCAGAATACATTAGGACTTCTTGTAGTTTGAAAGTACAGTTACGTAATAACTTTCTGTAACAGTAGATCTTCAAGAGAGGTTCCTGCAGAAGGTCATAACATTTAGGACTGTGCCCTCTGGAGACAGGACCACACAGCACACTTTTGCTAGCAATGTCTGGCAGGGGACGTGACTGACATCACCGTGACCACACAAGTGGGTGATCCCCGCTCCCGCCTTCCAGTTCTCCCGCCGGAGACCCAATAGAGTGTGACAGAAGAAAAAGATATCATCCCTGGAGCCCAATCCAAAGAGGCCTGCAACAGCAAACAGAGGACTGGGGGAAGGAGGGAGGGAAAAAGATTACCTACTGCAGGAACCTCTCTCGAAGATCTACCATTCTGGTAAGTTCTTAAACAACTGTACTATCTTACCTCGAGAGGGTTCCTGCAGTAGGTCATAACATGTAGGACTGAATCCCAAGCAGTAAACTGACAGGGCAAAACTGAAGCACGTGAGGGAGGAAGGAAGGAAGGTCTGCAGAAAGACCAGAGCAGGTTTATGACAGAAGGCTCTGGAGGACTGCTAGGCCAAAACCCGCCCTACGCCTCAAGGTAATCTCCAGACTGTAATGTTTAATGACGGTACAGACTGAACTCCAAGTGGCCACAGCAAAAACCTCTGCTGCGGACACATTCCTAAAAAAGGCAGCAGAGGCAGCCATGCCTCTGGTGTGATGACCTTTGACCTCTCCCCGAAGAGGACTGTCAGACTTCTGGTAACAGAAATGGATTCAGTTGGCCAACCGTTTGGACAAGCACTGCTTGGAGACTGCCGACCCCATAGTCTTGGGGGCAAAGGAAACAAAAAGTCGATCATCTTTACGGATGTCCTTGGTCCTGTTGATGTAACAGCACAATACTCTGTGCACATCTAGAGTGTGCAGGAGCATCTCACCCCTGTTAAAGTAAGCCAGATAATAAACGGAGTTTGACAGTTTGGTTCAAACAGAGCTGAGAAATCACCTTGGGAAGAAACTTAGGACTTGTATGCAGAGCCACCTGTAGAAAATCAGATAAGGCTCCTTAAAACATCAGGGCCTGGAGCTCAAGAGATCACTTGAGCAGAAGTAATGGCAACTAAAAAGAGTGCCTTCCAAGAGAGGTAGCGCATCTCACAACTTATCGCTGGTTCAAAGGGAGGCAAAGTAAGCTTTTCCAACATAAAATTCAAATCCCAAGGTGGGGTGGGGTTACATATTGGTGGTTTCAGGTGTCGGATCCCTCTCAGAAAAATGTTGGATACCTCCAACTGAGAAATCGTCTTCCCGTCTACCAAGGGGTGGTAGGCGGAGATAGCTGAAAGGTGGACTTTTAGTGAAGAGTAGCTGAGTCCTGAGTCATACAGGTGTAAGAGGTATTCCATCACCTGGTGCACAGGACAAGAAAAAGGATCCCTCTCTTTCAAGGATGCCCAAATGGAAAACCGTTTCCATTTCATAGCATAAGTATAGCTCTAGTGGAAGGCTTTCTAGCCTCCACCAGAACTTGAGAAACCTTGTCAGAGACTCCAAAACGTTTAGCGATTATGTCCGAAGGATCCACACATGGAGGTGTAGGGACCCAAGGCCCGGATGCACCAGTCTACCCTGATCCTGCATCAACAGATCACATCGAAGAGGCAGAGGTACTGGGGGTTCCACAGCCAACTGCTGTAGAAGTGGGAACCAAATTTGCCTGAGCCAGAGGGGGGCAATCAGCAACAGTTGTGCCCCCTCTGCTTGAAGTTTCAATAGAACCTTCTGCAGAATGGGAAAGGGAGGGAAGGCGTACAAGCACCTCCCTATCCAACAAAGAGATAATGCACCTAGCCAGATAACATCAGGCCTTTGAACAATCAAGCAGAGCTTGGGAAGATTTGCGTTGAATGGGGAGGTGAACAGAACAAACTCTGGACACCCCCAGCGGCGGAACAGATTTTCCACTACTTCCTGGTGCAGTTCTTATTCGTGAGCTACAGCCAAGGAACGGCTAAGGCTGTCCACCAAGATGTTGTGCACTCCTGGAACATGCAAGGCCGTGAGATGTAGGTCCTGCTGGACTGCCCATTACCAGATCCGCATTGCTTCCCTGCACAGGGGATATGGTGGGGGCGATCGGGTGCCTCCCTGCTTGCTGATGTACCAGACCACCGACATGCTATCAGTCTGTATCAACAGTGTTCCCGCTGTCAAAAGGGGCTGGAAGGCGTACAGGACAATTCTCATCTCCAGAATGTTTATGTGGAGCGAGGATTCCAACTGGGACCATTTTCCTTGGGTTTGGTGGTCTTCCAGATGAGCTCCCCAACCCAGACCTGAGGAGTCTGTGGTGAGGGTCTGAACGGTGTCCCTCGAGATAAGTTCAGAGGGTCATGCCACCAGAAGAGGTCCTTTTTGAGCGCACTGGACACCAGAATAGGATGATCCAGGTCATCAGTACCCTGATCCCACTGGACTTGTAAGGTCCATTGTGTGACTCATTTGCAGCACAGCCAGAGTTACAGTTGGAATAGCCGCAGCCATCAGGCGAAGGAGGCATGAAATCACCCTGGCTGGGACACAGTTGGAGGAGACTACCAATTTGGCCTGCTCCTACAAAGTAGCCACTCTGTCCACCAGGAGGAAGATCTTGCCCTGAACTGTGTCCAGAACTGCCCCAATACATTGGAGGCATTGAGACAGGACCAGAGACGACTTGGCGTAGTTGATGGTAATACCCAGTCGTGCAAAGAGGTCCAGGGTGGAAAACAGGGAATCCTCCAGGCTGCTCCTGGATGGTGCTGCTATGAACCAATCATCCAGGTACGGAAACATATAAATTCCCCTGTGACGAAGTGCCACTGCTACCACTGCTAGGCACTTGGTAAAGACCCTAAGTGCCAAAGAAAGGCTAAAGGGGAGGGCTTTGAATTGGAAGTGCTCCCCTTGAAAGGAAAATCGCAGGGAAGTGGTGATGGCCTGGGAAAACTGGTATGTGCAGGTACGCGTTCTACATATCCACTGCACAGCCAATGATCTATCTGAAGCATGGGCAGGAGTCCCTGGAGTGTCAGCATGCAGAACCTTTTATATTCTACATCAAGGTTTAGATGGCTGAGGTTTAAGATGGGCCTGAGTTCGCCCATCTTTTTGGGAACGAGGAAGAAATGGGAGCAATACCCCTTTCCCCTCTGCATCCAGAGAACTGGCTCTGTCGCTGATTTTTGTAGTAGAGCCTTGATCTCTTCCCTTACCATAGTTACATGGTCTCAGGGATAATGACAACATCCTGGAGGAGAGTCTGGAGTTTTTTCCAGAAACTCGATTATGTGCCCCCTTGCTATGACCTGAATGACCCAAGAATCTGACGTGATGCCTTGCCACTCTAACAGATGGAGGGCAAATCACCCCCACTGGCTCCAACTCTGTTTGGAGGTGGAGGAGAAGGGGGCCTGAAGGAGAGAGGAGACGGAGCAAAAGGCAGGGAAGGTACTGCCTGCAGCTTGTTGATTCTTAAGGCTGGGGTAACGCAGGTCCCGATGTCTCCTGTTATTTTGATGCCTGCTTGCCTTGGTGCTTTTGCTGGTGCTTAAGGGCTGCTTAGGTTTAAAGCCTGCCTTATACAGTAAATGGACTTTACTGATCTCAGGGCCTGCCCAGTATCCTGGAGGCCCGTGATGATATCTTTGGTATTGCCCCCGAAGGGGATGGATCCTCAAAAGGGTGCGTCGTGAATGGCTGCCTGAACATCTTGAGAGAGACTGGAAATGTGGAGTCAGGAGTGGGGCCTGAGCAGACTGCTGTAACAGAAGAGCGAGCCAGGGAATCTACAGAGTCATAGGTAGCCCTTAATGCATGCCTACAAGAAATGTTTGACAGCCTCAGGGCCTTAGTGAGCGCCAACTTAATGTCTGAGTCCTCCTCCTTTTCTAGCCTGGCCTTGAGCTGAGACATGGTAGCTTTTTGGTATGAAATCATGTGTGCCACGTAGTTTAAGGAACATAAGGCACATGTAGAAGAGTAGTAGATCTTACGGCCAAATTGATCAAACTGCCTCAACTCCTTGTCAGGAGAAGTGCTCATATGTTTAGGTTTCGCAGTCTGGTCATGTGCCGTAACGACTACGATGGAGTCTGCCTTCGGGTGGGAGCACAGATAAGGAGCGCTCTCAAGTGAATGGCAAGCCCTGTCCGCTTTCATGGGGATGGCTGGGATGGAGTGAGGCATCTGCCAAATAGTGGAGGTGAGATCCATATGCATGATGTCTCAGCTAGGTCCAAATGTTCCGCAAGGTGCTTGCATTTTGGGTCCTGTTCCTCTACATTCCAACCACTGGTTTGCTGGAGGATGCAGAGGAGTTCTGTGAAGGAAGGGTCTTCAGGGAGAGACTTAGGAGACTCCTTGTCCTTAGACAACATGATTTCCAAAAGGTTTTCAGAGAACGAGTCGGATGAATCAGCCTCAGAGACAGAGGATTCCTCCTTCTCAGAGGGCTTTGTACTCGTTAGAGGAACCTCTGGAGTATCGCCCCAGAAATACGTGCCGTAGAATGGCCAGACCTGCAAGAACCCACAGGTGACAAAGAATGTGGGGTGAGGACGCCACCAGGGCTGGCAGTCTCTTGTCCAAATTTGCTACTAACTCGGATCTAGCCTCCTGCCACCAGGTCTGGAACATGGCCTGGAAGTCCGGCTGAGGAGGAGGTTGGTAGTACTGGGTAACCTGCCCCTGGGTAATGGGTGGAAGGGGGTAACTTGGAGCCTGGAAAGGGGCCCTATAATCCAGCATCTGATATCCATAGTAAAAATCATGGGAAAACTGAGTTGACCTTGGACCTGTCATCAGGTAGCCTGAGATCGGCAGGCCCAGAAAATGAGGGTAGCCCATGGCTGGACCATGGTGAATACCCTGATGGTCCTACGGTGGCCCTGAGGGCCTCAAAGGAGGTGGAACAGAGGGACCTGGGAGGTTATCCAGCATGGGGAGTCCTGGTGTCAGAATCGCTGGCATCGGAGATATCGGAGGGAAGTCTGGCATCTGGTTCTCAGATGTTGGAAACGCTGGCATCAGACTTGGGGGGCTAGATGGAAGCTCCAATGGAAGTAGGGCCAATGTGCCCGACATCAGCGGCTCGATGCCCGATGTAGGGATCCCTAGCACCGGGGATGAGGTACGACCAGACAGGGTAGGAGGGTTCCTAGGAGATGGTGGAGGTACAGACTCCGCTGTGACAGTCCCTGGTGAATCATCCGTGGGGGTCTGGAGGGTTCCCAATGTTGGAGTGGGTGAGGAAAGAACCACTTCCGGGTGACCCACTTCCCCCTGATGGGAGGTAAGCGTCCTCAACCGGACATTGGGTATGTCAGCGTCAGCCCACGATGGGTGAGCTTTGATTGGGCAGGTGCCAGAGCCGCTAGTGTCTGACTTATCAGTCGAAGGAGGAAGTGCCGGGCGGACGGGGGAGGAGCCCCCAACCGGCTTACCAGCAGATGTCTGGCAGGTTCCCTCCAGGTGAGAACCCGACTTACCGACAACTGGGCGCTCTCCGGGAGGACTGGAGTCCGACTTACTGGTATTGACCAGGCGTCCACTGGAGGTTCCGGCAGGCGACTTATCAGTCGAGGATTTGATCTTGAAGCCCATCTTGATGGCCTTGGGAGAGTCAGAAGAACCGGAGGAACTGGACGACGAGGCCTGGACAGTCACCAGGGTAGGCGGCCGAGATGTGGTCTTGTCCATAGGCTTAGGCAGAAGAGGCAGAGCTTGTGACTGTCCTTATGAGGGATCTGCGAGCCACACTTGTCACACTTCTTCTTGGTCTTCGGAGCTTCTGATGGAGAAGACATAAAAAAATAAGAACGAACTCTAAATGGTAGAATTATACTTATCAAAATGGCGATCGACTGGAGCAATGTTCACTGTGAGGTTCTTGTGCAGGGCGAGGGCGGGAAAGAACTGGAAGGCAGGTGCGGGCACTGCCCACTTATATGGTCACGCTGACGTCAGTCACATGACATCGGGTTGGCGGTCCCCTCACCAGACATTGCTAGCAAAAGTTTGCTGTGCAGTCCTGATGCCAGAGAGCGCAGTCCTACATGTCATGACCTACTGCAGGAACCCTCTCAAAGTAAGATCAGTCGTTCTAGGAGTGGTATATGGTGTACATCCACACATTCTGGCAGTGTCCTTTCCCCTTTAAGAGATGCCAGAAAGTCTTCAAGCTGGCTCCTCCCACCCATGTAGGTGGTATAACTCTTGGCTCTGCTCCATGATACCAGATCTTGCCCGCTGGAAGCAGTGGTTGTGCACCTGAGCCTAGGGAGATTGGGTGGGTCCATGTGGATGTACATAACATACCACTCCTAGAAATTAAAATTACATACCTACCATAATTCTTTATCTTCCAGTGCATCTTCACCATTCATCACTGGTGGGTTCCGGGCAGAGGATCAGGACCCCACAGGAGCAATTAAAAAAAAATTTAAGGGGAAGAGCCGGCGCTGACATGGTGCCATCCTCGAGGCCGACGCACAGCGTGACAACTGAGTGATGGCCAGTAAACGACACCAACTCCTCCCTCACCTCAGTTCTGTGTACAGTATGCTGGAGAGTGCAAGGAAAAAGAAATAGAGAAAAGAAGAGCGCGGGCAAAGGAGCCCAAGAGATAGTCAAAGGGAAGGATATAAACAGAAGAAAATACAGTGCCAAGAGAGAGAGGGCAGAATAACCCTAGGGGTCTGGAGCAAGGGTCCCCATTCTCAGGGCTTGCGAGCATAGTCAAGAGAAAGAAGATAGAAAAAAGAGGAACAGAAGAAAGAAAAGGAGATAGGAGACCTCCTACGACTCCTGCAAGAGGGGCCCCAAGAGGCCAAGGGAAGACAGAAAGACTTAGCACAGTCGAATCTAAGTAAGGAACTGTTCCCTCAAGACAAATCAGTGCCTCCTGAGGTGGAGTGCCTTCACTTAAAGAGAGAGAGAAGACTGAGTGCTGTGCCAAGCTGCCAGTGGCAGGATCTAGCTAAGCCTTCTCTCCACACACCCGACAGAGGAGTCGTGGGTCTCCCCCTCCTGTTCCAAAAAGGTTATAGGGCAGGGACAAAAACACCCTGGGGCAGAGTCCCTCCTGTTCCCTCGAGAATGCCCTTCCAGAGGAAATTCCTCACTCCCCCAACCGGGTGGGAGGAAGGGTCTGAAAAAGAAGGGTTTCTGCACAAAAACAGATACCACTAAAGGTAGGCGTGGAAAAGAATACCTAACGTAAGAGAGAGAGAGAGAGAGTGGTCCCTAGAGCCCTCAGAGTTCCTACAACCCTGAGGAGGACGTCTTCACCCCCTAGCCAGGGGGCAGAGAGAACCGGATCTGGGAGGACTCAGGTCTCCTGAGTGGAGACACCCAACCAATTCCTGGGAAGAGGGCCCCAGGAAGCTCCCTCCGAAGGAAAAGCATCTCTGTTTCCACCCTCCCCCCAAAAAGGAAAGGACCCCACCTCAAAAAGAGAAGCAGGGAAACCTGAGGTACCAGCAGGACAGGCCTGCAACGACCCCAATTAGGGAAGAAACAAGCAGTGGGGGAGGCACTTCCCAGAATCTGAGGGGAAGGTGTGAGAGAAGCCATGATGAATGGTAAAGATACACAGAAAAATCAAGAATTACGGTAGGTACATAATTTTCTTATCTTATCTGTGTTAATCTTCACCATTCATCACTGGTGGGTGATTACCAAGCCCTCCAAAGGGGACCTGGTACATCCCTGAGGGAGAAACTTCCCTCAGCCTCCTGTGGGGGAGACACAGGAGGAGGAGACCATCACAGGCCAAGTTAGGCCAGTGACTGGTCAGGGTGATGTGAGGTCTCCCTATGACTGGGAGATCGAAGTTGCCCCTGAAGCTTCTGTCTCTTCCTGCGGGGGGGTCCCCTGGAAAGAGAGGCAATCACCCTACGCCGGGCCAAGGGTGACAACCAGGAAAGGTGAAGCCACGCTGTCCGCCTGATGCAGATCGCTGTCCCCACTAGCCTGGACGGCATCTCACTGGCGTCATACAATGCCCTTGCTTGGTGCCTCGCAAGCTCCAGGCCACGTGAGGAGAGGGCAATGGCTGCCTGGTTGCCTCCCTATCAGGCATAGATGCTAGGATTTGTCCCAGCATGGACCACAAGCGCCTGCTGTAAGCAG
Source organism: Neoceratodus forsteri (assembly GCA_016271365.2). Classification (NCBI taxonomy): domain Eukaryota; kingdom Metazoa; phylum Chordata; order Ceratodontiformes; family Ceratodontidae; genus Neoceratodus; species Neoceratodus forsteri. The sequence continues at coordinate 693,954,242 of CM028129.1, forward strand.
CATGATGGGCCTGATGTGCTGCAATGGAGAGCAAGAGATGCGCTGAGGGGAAGACTCTCCTCCAACAGTCGAACTCCACAGAATCTGTCTCTGGAGGTCAGTCATGCCTCGAGCTTGTATGCCCGGTAGGATTATCAAGGAGTGTCACTCCAGAAGAAGGGTAAGGCAGGGTTCCTGGAGATCCCTGGGGTGTGCAATACTTGCGCCAGAAGTGCATCAGGGCTGGGGAGGGAACTGATGGGCACTGCCAGGTACGGAGTGACGCCTCCCAGAAGGGGACAGGCCAGGTGGGCACCACCAGGTGATCCACATTGAATTCGCTTAGGAAAGCGTGCATCGCCAGTTCAGGATTGCGTCTTGCTACCCTGGAAACGTGGAGCTCATCAACCAGCCCTGAAAGGAAACCCTGACAGAAGGTCTGATCAGCAACCGAAGACAGGTGGACAGAGGAATCCTCTTCCTTGGGTGAGGAAGATGAGGAGGCCATCAAGTCTGAGGAGTCGGAGTCTGGCTGCTGCAGGGGAGACAGGTGAAAAACCTGCTTGTCCATGGCTCTGATATAACAAGGAAAATCAGCAGCCGAGGCACTGAACTGCTCCCAGGTCATAGGCCTCGCAGGACTCAAGTGGCCCGGGAAGGGAGGTGGGGAAGGAGACGTATGCCTCTGGGAACGAGGACGTTCTCTGCCAGGGCTAAGAGACTGTGCAGGAGATCCAGCACCCCAGAAAGATCCACCAGTCGGAACAGCCAGCAATAGCTCAACTATAATGAAACAGTCAGGACTGAGCCATAAAGGGGAATCCTCCATGTGAGGCAACCAGTGCCACATGGGTCCAGAAGGGGCGGCCCCTAGCCTCCTGCAAGGAGATCTCCCTTGGGGACTCTGAGGGGGAGAAGGCAGGCTCAGCACTGCGTCTCCTTCCTGAGCCCCGAAGGGCTATTAGGAAAGAGTGCTGCCTCGCCTCACCCTCCAGTCTCTGGAGAGGACCTCTTCCTCAAGACCAAAAGGAGGGCTCTACCTCACCTACCAAACCCAGGGGGGGCAGCCAGTGAGGAAACCCCCTCCCCAGCTCCAGACGACCAAGTGGCTCTGGGGACGGAGCCAATCTGGTCACTGGGCCCCAGCTGCTCAATCTCCCCCTAGCTCGCAGTCCCCACCAGCGTGGAAGCCTCTCTGGTGTCGCCCCCAGCATCAGAAAACTTCTCGGTGCCGAGGCAGGCACCAGTTAGGACAACTGGCTCCAAAGGGAAAGGATATTGGGAAGATGCAGAGGTGCTGGGCGGAGGAGAGCCCTGATACTCAGAGCCAGGAAGCCAGTCCGGATCTGCTTCCAAATTGTCCTCCAAGGAGGAGGTGTGGATCAAGAGGACCTCCAGAGGAGCTACTCCCAAAATGGCCCAGAACTGCTCTCAACGTTGCCCCAGTCACCGGAGCCGCAAATGACTCTGGGATCCGGAGTGGCTCCGACAGGCAGCACCGAGCAAATCACCGGGCCAGCTTGGCAGGTGCAGGCTGCGACACTGGGGTAGCCCTCACCTCAGAGGAGGTAACTGCCAAGACGGTGCTCCCAGCCCCACCCCCCCGGGGGGGGGGACGACTGTAGAAGAGGTATCTGCTGTGGCAAAGCTTGAAAAGACAGAGGCCCCCTCCTCCGTGGCTCGTACAGAACCGGGAGGGGACCCAGAAGAAGGGTTGTGGGACCTATGTCTGGCATCCCTTGTGCGTGGTTGCCCTCCGAAAGTCGGCGGTGTGGTCCATGGAGAAACAGGTGTCACATCAGTCCATGCCATGGTCTGGGCCCAGGCAGGTCAAACAATGATCATGCCAGTCTGTAACAGCATATACCCTGTCACAAAGACACCGACATATGGGTGGGCCACCCCGCTTTGGAAGATTTCTTGTCCCCAGAACGAGACATCATCAGACGGAAAATTAAAACAGGAAAGACCTTACTGGCTTCGATGCTCCGGAGTCGAATTGGTGCTGAGATCATAACGGCACACACATAACTGTCTCATATTGGACGGATAAATGGACTAGGATGTGATGTCGCAGTGTACAATCTTGCTTGCCACGAGGTCGCTGTTCGCTCAACAGCAGGAGAGGCAGAACTGAGGTGAGGGAGGAGTCGGCATCGTTTACTGGCCATCTCTTGAGTGTCACAGCTCCTCCCCTAGAAAACAAAATGCTCCCATGGGGTCCTGATCCTCTGGCCAGAACCCACCAGTGATAAATGGAGATTAACACACATATGATCTACTGCTACAGGTGAGTAACCTGTGTTTCTAGGGACGGGGATATGGTGTACTTATCCACAAGTTCTGGAAGGCACCTGGCAGTTCTCCGGGAGGAGGGAGGCAAGGCGCACACCCCCTACTTAGGAAATAGAGACTAGAGAACTGAGGCCTCAAAACCAGCATCCTGGCATGACTCTAGGACAATGTGGTAATGGGAAATGAAGGTGTGTGCCGACTTCCAGGTAGCAGACCTGCAGATTTGCTGGATAGGGACATCCTACAAGCAACCACGGACGCAGCAGTGTGGCAGGTGGAATCAGCCTTTAGTCCTCCAGAAGGCTCCCTACCCACCAACCTATAGCAGTGGATCAATGCAAGACGTGATCCACTTGCCAATCATCCTCTTGGCTGCAGGTCTGCCAGCTGCAGCTTCAGAGTAGGTGACAAACAGCTGGCGAACCTCTCCCCGAACTTCAGCTGTGCGCTCTTTGTAGTAAGCGAGTGCTCGTCTCGGGTCCAGTGTATGGAGCCTGTGTTTGGCCTCCGAGGTGTGATTCGGGAAGAACACCAGAAGAGTCATCACCTGATTCAGGTAAAACTCCAACACAACCTTCGAGAGGAACTTTAGGTTGGAGCGCAAGACAACCTTGTCCCTGTGAAAGACCAGGTAAGGAGACTCCATCGAAAGTGCCTGGAGCTCACTGATCCTTCTGGCTGACATGATAGCCACCAAGAAGGTGGTCTTCCACAACAGTTGAGATGTCACACCTGTGCATCAGTTCGAATGGCTTGCCCATGAGCTTTGCCAAAACCAGCAACAAGTCCCACGGTGGTGGAGGTTCAGGCACCTGAGGGGAAATGTTGTAGAGGCCTTGAAAAAGTGCCAGACCACACTCTCCTGCACCACTGACTGCTGACCAGCCCATGCCCGGTAAGCAAAGACAGCTGCCAGGTGCACCTTAAGGGTAATCAACCAAAGACCCCTTTTGCAGAGAGATCACAAGTAGTCCAAAATGCTAGCCACTGGACAGGTCAAAGGGTCCAGCTCCTTGCCCTGACACCAAATGGAGAATATCTCCATTTGAAGGCATAGCACTATCTGGTCGATTCCTTTCTAGATGCCTCCACCACAGTGAGGACATCTTTGGAGAGACCCAAAGCCTGGAATTCTAGCCGCTCAGGAACCAGGCTGTTAGGTGCAGGGATTGAAAGTCCAGGTAGAGTACCTTCCCCTGATTGATGGAGAGCAGGTCCGGGCGAGCTAGAAGATGCCTCGGGAGTCTGTTGCTGAGGATGAGGAGATCAGGGTTCCAAAACTGGCGGGGCTAGTCCAAAGCCACCTGTATCACTTGTACCTTGTCCCTCCTGACCTTGAGTAGCACCTTGTGGATCAAGTGAAGTGGACAGAAGGCACAGAAGAAGCCTGGGGTTCACGGCCTCGAGAAGGCATCCCCCTGCAGCGAGCCCTGCTTGGGGGGGGGGGGCAGATACAGAACAGCCTCAGCTTTGTGTTCTCCCTGGAGGCGAACAGGTCCACCTGAGGAGTGCTCGACTGAGAGAACAGCCTGTGAACTAACTCCAGATGGAGAGACCACTCGTGAGACACTTCGCCCACCCAGCTGAGGGCGTCCGCCAGCTGACTGAAAGCTCCTGCCGCAGGGATGGCTAGGAGATCCGCCTCCAGACTGCGCACGAGGGTCCATATGTGGAGCGCTTCCTTGCACAAAGACAGGTAGTGCATACCGCCCTGCTTGTTGAGGTAGTACATGACCGTGGTGTTGTCTGTCTGGACTTGGACCACTTGACCCTGGACATATGGAGCGAATGCAGCCGGAGCCAGCCAAAGTGCTCGGAGCTCCAGCAGGTTGATGTGGCACTGGGACTCCTCGGGGGTCCACAGCCCGTGGACTCTGTGTTCCCCCAGATGGGCATCCCGGCCCGTGAGAGAGAGGCAGCGGTCATCAGGATGACCGTCGGCTCGGGGCTGACAAACGGGATCCCTTCCTGCAGATGCTCTGGGACAAGCCACCACTGGAGGATGTCCCACATCTTCTGGGTCACAGTGACCAGCTGGTCGAAGTGAGATTTGCGCTGAGACCACTGTCTGGCCACCTCCCATTGCAGGGTGCTCATATGCCAACAAGCCTATCGGATCACACTGGTGCAGGCCACCATGTAACCCAGAAGGCACAGGAAGTCCCGGGTAGGGTGCAAGTGCCCAACTAGAAATGATCAGGCAAAAGAGGCGAGAACCTCTGCCCTGTTTGCCAGGAGCCAGGCTCTGGCTTGGCAAGAGTCTAGCTCTGCCCCAATAAGGTTGATCAACTGCGAGGGCATGAGTTCTGACTTGGCCTCATTGACCAGGAGGTGAAGTTTGACGCAGGTCTGGAGGACCAGGGCCCTGGACAGCTCCACCTCCTGCCTGGAGGGACCTGCAATCAGCCAGTCATCCAGGCTGGGGTACACCCAGACCCCTTGGTGCCTCTGGTAAACTGCCACCACTGCTATGCATTTGTTGAAGACCCTGAGGGCGGAGGAGAGGCCAAATGGCATGGTCTGGAACTGGTAGAGGGTTCCCTTGGCTCAGAAGTGGAGAAATCTGCACTGGGACGGACAGATCGGGACGTAAAAGAACACGTCCTGGAGATCTAGAGAGCAAAACCACATGTCTTGCTTGAGAGATGGTATGACCTGGGCCAGAATTACCATCCTGAAAGTGCAGGACTTGAGGAATTTGTGCAGATCTAGAATGGGGTGCCAACCTCCCCCACCCGCTTTGGCACCAGGGAGTACCTGAAGATAAACACTGGGTGTTCCAGAGGATCCGCTACCCTGACCACGACCTCCTTGCATAGGACCTGGGTTACATCATCTCATAGAGTTGACCGAGTGTCTGCGAATACTAAGTCCTCCCATGGGGCTTGGCTTGGAGGGTACAGATGACAGCGGATCAGGGGGAAAGAAAGTGGCAGAGCAGGCCCACCACAGGAGGACCCAGGGGAGGCGTGATGGGCATGAGGGTGGCACTCCCCATCCCATCACTGAGCAGGCTTGGAGGAGGAAGAGGACCCCGCTAAGGAGTCACTGGGTCCCTTCCCTCTGGCCTTAAGGACCACCAAGGCCACGGACTTGGACCTAGGCCACCAGGACTGAGCCTGCTGGCCAGATTGAAGCTGGCCTGGTTTTGCCGCAGAGTGGAGGACCGAAAGGGCTTTCGCTTCTGCTGCTTGGAGCCCTTGGGATGCCTCTGGGCAGATGTAATGGAATTCAAGGTGGCACAGGACTTCTCGATACACTGGAGGTGACCCTCCACACTGGGCCCAAACAGGTCAGTGCTTAAGAATAGAAAATCCGCCAGCTTGTGCTGAGTGTCTGCCATGAAGGTTGAGATCTGCAACCAAACCCTACAGTGCATGGCAACTGCGACTGCCACCGAGCGGGCAGAGGAATCCCCAATATTCAGAGCAGTTTGAGGTTACCCGTAAAATTCGTGACTCAATAACCGCGACTGCAAAAGCGCGATTGCAGAACAGCGACTGCCACAAGAGCGCCCTGCAAATATTGGCGGATTGTAGAAACAGCGATCCCCAGATGCCACTACTCACAATAATAGCGACTACTATTAAATCGAACGTGAGGAGCAAATGGCTAGTGGTGCGACTGCTAAAAAAAAAAATTAATAAATAAATTAACAAAAACAAATGTGGAGTATCCTTCCTGACCCAACATCTCCACGTTCGGCAAACATGCACAGCCGCATGAACATCAGCAACTAATTCTTCTTATGAAACCCTGTAATTTTGCATTACACACAAAAGTCATACTTTGTGTCTTGCAGCAGTTCAAGACTGCCTCAGCTGAGTGTTATCAGTACAACCAATTGACGTGCAATAGACCCTGAGAGACTGATCATACTGCAAGCATGTAACAAGATTGCAGGAACTAGTGAAGAAGCATGATATTCCTCATCTCTGTTTCTCATCAGTCTAATTAAAATGGGAACATAGTTCTGCCCGATCACAGACTCTCACAGGAAATCCTCAGTTTTAGTTCTCATCCTTCCCATATTGACATGCCTTCTGACAAATTCCCTTATATTTTATTACCCTACTACGTTATTCATATTACTAAGTATCGAGGGTTAAGTCAGTTCATCAATATGTTTGACATGGGGTAAAACAGACAGCGATGGTAGTGATAATTGCAAACATCAGGTAAAACATCAACCATGCCTGTAAGTGTAAGCGCTGTTATTACGTGGTTGCGATTTTGTTATGGTGCTAATATGTTTGTCGCTATTCCAACAGTCGATAAAAAAACTTCGCGATTATGTCAGCCGTGGTTTTATAGTCGCAATTTTCACATGGAACCCCGTCTGAAGTTGCTGCTTAGCCACAGCCCAATCCTGGTCCCGGGCCTCCTTGTCCATGGTGTGGAAGTCCGCTGGGAGATGAGGAATCACCTCATTCAAGGAGCCCAAGAGGGCGTGGGAGAAGTGTGCCATCACGTCGGCCAAGCTCGTCTGGTGGAGGCTAAGCAAGGAGGCAGCATAGACCTTTTTAGCTGCACAGTCCAATTTCTTGGATTCCTTGTCCGATGGCTTGTCGACGTCCTCGGTATTGCCCGAGCATCAAAACACGGATTCAGCCACCAACTCCTCGGCTGAGGGGTGCTCCGTGAACCCTGAGAGGGTACTGTGAGCACCACATACTTGCAGGCCATCCAGGCTGAAAGCGCAGGGCAAGATGCGGGGCGCTGCCAAAGCTCCAGGGGTGGGCTGAAATTGGCCTCAGCCACTGGGAAAGCTTTTGTAGGAGTCCCCTTTGTCCAGGATTTCTGTGAGGGGGTAGCAAGTCCACTTCTGCACGGGCTCCAGTTTCATCCCTGTGGACTCGGAGATGAGGCAGAGGATGCCCATGAAGGAAGTGGGCCCTTCCTCCATTGAGAGATCCCCCACAGACTCCATGTCGACCAGACGGGTGTGCGGTGAGGAATCCTTGGACTCAGAAGAGTCCGCATAAAGCAGCTGACCACCTAAGCCACTTATGACCCGTTGGTGGAGGTCAGGTGTGAGAGTAACCAACAGCCAATTGGGAAGCCCCTTGGCTGGCCGAGACTCCTTAGTCAGAGCGCTAGTCGGCAGTGCTTGGGTGGCAGCTCCACCACGATTGGTGGAGAGGCCAGCTTCAGCCAAACTGAGATGGTCTGGAACGGCCCCCACTGGCGGAGGAACGATCTCAACCAGCCCCACCTGGGGCAATAGTGTCGGCCTGTCAGGTGACAGCCAAGTGACTGCCAGTGTGGGAGCCAGGGTTGGCTTTGGACCAACCCACACCAACTTTTGCCACATGAGGTTTTCGTGACATCGACGCAACTTGCACCGAAGCCCCTTCTCACCCAAGGAGGCTGAAGATGAATAGCGGCGGTGGCGCTTCCCATGGCATCGAGAGCGGGATTACCGATGACAAGATCTGCTCGATCCACTGGATGATGAACACCTCGACTGCCAGAGGTGCCGATGGGGCTTCTTGGGGAAAGCCGGGGTTCTCAGAGGGAGCCAGGGAAAGCTGCGGCCCCTCTTGGTCTGGGTCGGTGACCAGAGAGTTCAGCTCAGCAGGCTGAGCCGCCCCTTCAGTGGGCACCAGCAGGACCGGAGTCCTGAACAGAGAGTAGTCAGCCTCTTCTGATGACAACCAGTCAACAGGGTCGAGAAAAATCTCATGGCATCATCGTCAGCCATCTCGACCAATTGGCCCGAAGGGGTTTCCGTGAAGCCAGCAGGCAAGACCATGGTTTTAAATGAGGTAAAAAGCTGAGAATCCTGAGACCGAGACTGCTCCAAGTCCCAGAAACGTGGACGGTGAGTCTTTTCTTTCTTCGACTCCTTCCTGCAAGAGCAGGAGCTGTGCGACCTAGAGAGGTCCTGCCCTTTAGTTGAGAGGGACTGGCACAGCTCCTTGAAGGAGCCTGAACAAGTGAAACCCAATTTGAGTGAAACAAAGGCAGAAGCTGAGGAGGACTGCATGGCATTCTGAACTGCCTCCCCCTCGAAGGCTGTAAGTTGCGACAACTGCTCAGTGGACCTCTCAGCCGCAGAGACCACCCAATGGGCATCCTTGGATTTGACCAGCAGATGATGTTTTTCCGGGCAGTGCAGCTTCAGGCAGGAGCGAGGCAGTCCTCGAGGACCATCACATGAAATGACCAGCAAATGTCGCAGACCTGGGTATCATGATCATGGCCCAGGCAGTAGATGCACGTGGTGTGGGGGTCGGTACACAACATCTTCTGCCCGCAAGGGCACCGGTAAAATCCGGGTGAGGACTTGCCGTCCATAGTGGTCACACTTCCTGATCGAAATGAAGACAAAACCAGAGACAGTTTAAAGTTTTTGTAAGTAAATCCGAAGATTTTACCACTAGGACCTACTCAACGCGGGAGTGGTAAGGAAGGAACTTGTTTCTTTCAGCAGAAAGGAAGATCTGGCATCATGGGGCAGAGCCAAGGGGTATACCACCCGGGTGGGTGGGAGAAGCCAGCTTGAAGACTTTCCAGCAACTCTTAAAGGGAAACGAACACTGCTAGGACATGTGGATAAGTACACCATATCCACATCCCTAGAAACACCTCCATTTATTGTGCAATATCTTTGATGGGTGGTGAATCATATGACATTACCATTAACAGAATAACAAGTGTACAGCAAATGGCACTGGAAGGGCTGAAATATGGTGAACACATAAATATACATTCATATATAAAAACAGAAAACAGTTTCAAGTAAAGGATGAACTGCAGAATTAATGACAACAATGCAAGGGCAAAACCCACACAAATAGCATCCCAATAGCAGGTTAAAGTCCAATCTGTAAAGTCCAGTATTTATATTTCAGTTTTTTGTATTGTAGGAATGGGGATGCCTTTGAGTGTAACCCGGCATGCTACACATTAATGCTTCGGCAGTGAAACGGAGAAAAGGGAGGTTCACAGAGCCAAGTCGTAGCACAAATGTGAAGAATACATGTTTCCAGGAGGCTCAACTGGGACCAGAGGGAGGCTGACAGAAGAAGGCTGCCAGAAAGCCAAAGAGGCTATAGTCTCCCTTCCAACATCCAGAGTATGATTAGCGAACAGGGGATCTATAGGCTCACTGAATTCTTTGGAGTCTGTAACAAAAGAGAGAAACATAAATGAAGACCTAGAATGTGATACAAAAGAAAAAAAAATAGGGTTTGAAGTTTGTGAAATGGGAGTGAGGGGGTTTATGGGATTGGGGAATTTTTTTTTTGTGGGAAAGGAGTAAAAGGTGAGGGAAGTACTATTGGGAAAAGAAAGGAAAACATGGGGGGAAATGGGGAGAGGGGAATAGATATGTAAAAGAAAGAAAAGAATAGTGATAAGATCAGCAGTGTAAAGTGTAGCAGAAAGTAGAATGGTAAAAGAAAGTAAACTTAAAAAACAAGCAGCCAGGAAGCTACAGACACAACTATAACGTTACAAAGTCTTCGACAAGAAACACGTTGCAAAACAAATTTTGTTGTGTATGCACTGTGGTGCACTTGTCCCAAGCTGTATATTGGTAGGTCGATTACACCAATTACCGGTAAACACCACATTCAGGAACACATCTGAAATGACCTCGCACCTCTTGGTCAATACTTCTCAGAGTTCCACAGGAATGACCTAATTAATATGTATTTCATGGGCACTGAGTGTATCAAGATCAACAGCAGAGGTTGTGTCAGATTCACGAAATCTGCAAAGGGAACGTTTCTGGATATTTACTCTTCAAACACTGAAACCCAATGCACTTGATATAGACTGGGATCTCATGCCATTTTTATGAGAGCCAGTAATGATATTTATGTTATATGATGCTAACTGTGATTTTGAACATCTTTTTTCTTGCAAAGATCTTGTAATGTTACATTTCAGTCCATAACTTCCTGGCTGCTAATTTTTTCAACAGGAGACTCTTCCTTATACCTCTTCCTTACTTTTTTCAACACTTTTTTTATTACTGTTCTTTACTCTTTCTTTTACATAGCTGTTCCCCCAATTGCCCCATAACACCCCTTCCCCTTCTACCCTATTACCCCCCCAAGTTTTTCTTTCTTCTGCTAATACTTCCCTTACCTCCCCCATCCCCACCAAAAACAACCTCCCCCAACCCACTAACCCACCCATAACCACTCATTTCACATACTTCAGACACTATTTTTGTCATTTATATCATATTCTGTGTCCTCATTTACATTTGTTTCTCTCTTTTGTTGCAGACTTGCAGGACCCAGTGAGCCAGCAGATTCCCCAATTTGCTAATTATAGCCTGGATGCCGGAGGGGTGATCGCAGATTTTCGCTTTCCTGCAGCCTTTCTTTGTCAGCCTCCCTCGGTCCAAGATGAGCCTCTAGCACACCTTAAAACTTCTGGTAATACGTATCCTTTACACTTGTGCTAAGACTTGGCTCTAGGAACCTCCCTTCTCTCCGTTTCACTACAAAAGCAATAATGTGTAGCATGCTGCATTATATTCAAAGTCATCCCCATTTCTACAATACAAAAATACTGGAATACTAATACTGGACTTTACGGATCGGACTTTAACCTGCTATTGGAATGCTATTTGTATGCTTTTCACTCTTGCACTTACATCATTAATTCTGCAGTTCAGTTCATCCTCTACATGAAACTGAATTTGTTGTTTTTAGATATTAATTTGCATTTATGTGTTCACCATATTCGATCCTCTCCAGTGCCATCTGCTATACTTTCTATATTCTGTTAATGGTGAGATTGTATGACGTCACTCGCCAGAGCTTTGGCAAAACAAATGTAGGGGTTTTCTGTCCTTAACACCGCCCCCTGACAAAGCTGTAATGAGTGAAGTGTTGGGGCAAGACGGACATGCAGTAATAGCATACCTGCACTTTTACCTTAATAAATTTGTCAGCATTTTCAAAATATTTTGTGCCTATGTGGATTTTATGCTAACCATAGATAACTAGTGGCTTACACTAGTGTACAGCAGTGTCGCCGAGGCACAAGTCAGGAAGCATAGAAAACACCAGGAGCAGTTGTAGAATTCACCAAAAATATTTATTTACAGTAGCAGCAACATAAAAAAACTTGTTCAGTATAACTATTTACAAAGGCAAAATAAAAATTAGAGTTTTCCTTCTGTCTGTGAGTCCCTTTTTTCTTCTTTTCAATTGCAGCTCAGCTCCCTTAGAAGTCCTTCCAACTCCCACTCTTAATTCAAGCATCCAGCTTCTTCCACAGTGTTCTGTTCTTGTATATTTCAGGCAGGAAGAACATAGTGTGCTTGCTGAGGCCCCTTTTGTACAGCTTTTGCAAAAGGTTCAAAGATTTGCACTAAGGCAACCTCTAGTCTCCAACAGTTTTTTGCAGTCATCGCAAATTATAAATATATACATTTCAACAGTAACACTATATATTTTCTAAACAAAAGAGATCCCAACATCAGTTACATTTCCAAATATTGATTTGCATATTTTTATATCTGTGGATATGCAAGGGAGGAAAAGACAGACAGCAAGAGAGGACAGAGAGAGGCAAAGAATTGCGAGAGTGCTCGGGTTGATAAAGTCCGAAGTCTCACAGGAAAATCTGGTTGCGCAACCAGACAGAGAAGAGACAGGAAAGGAAAGATCCTTGCATTTAAACACTTTCTCCATAACAACTGGGACAGGGTCTTAGTCTACCCTGTCACAAGCAGCTGCTTGTTCTGTGTATTCCACTTGGGGGATTGCTGCCCTCCTGCCATACCATGGCCCTGTGCACTGTTCTGGACTGGTAAAAGTGTTCCGTCTATTCGGAAGTGGAGAAACAGTCAATAAGACTGACTGAGATATGGAAGTTCATATCCTAGAGGTCCAGGAGCAGAACCAAGCCCTTGGCTCTGGAAACAAGATGTTCTATTGCAGTCACCATGCAAAAAGGAAAATTATGTACCTACCGTAATTCTTGATCTTCTTGGACGAGTCTCCACCACTCATTCACACTAGTGGGATTGGCGCCGGAGGCACTAAGACCCATCGGGAGCAAACTTTTTGCTGGAGGGTCGGCGCGAGAGACGGCGCCGCGAGACACGGCGCCACGAGCAGCGGCTCGACCGGTAATGACCATCTCGGCGACGACCCTCCAACCGCCTCAGTACCTTTTTTACCAAGGAGGTGCAGCGCAACTAACGTAAGGGTAAACCCAACATTAAAAAACGGACATAAGATAGTCCGTATGACCCGTGTAAGAAGGTCAGCAAAGAAATCCCTCACGGCTAAAGATTTGAGGGTGAAGACCAATACAAGCGGTGAGCTCGGGGATGGAGGGTGGGCGTGTGAATGAGTGGTGGAGACTCGTCCAAGAAGATCAAGAATTACGGTGAGTACGTAATTTTCCTATCTTCCTGGACATAAGTCTCCACCACTCATTCACATAATCAAGGAGAGTACCAAGCTGATAATCCCCAAAAGGCGGCAGGAAAGCCAGAGCTCACGCGTCTAAGATAGAAGCCCATTAAGGATAGTTCTGCCGGACAGCGGAATGTCGCCTGGCATGAACATCCAGTGCATAGTGTTAACAGTATGCACTGAGCTCAGGTAGCGGCGTTGCATATATCTGCAATTGGAACATTGCGAATTTCCGCTAGGGATGCCGCGACCGCCCTAGTAGAGTGAGCGTACACTCTACCTTCTAATTTAACTTGAGCCATGGAATAGCAATGACGAAGGCATGCCACTAACCATGAAGAGATACATCTAATAGCGACAGGTTGACCCAGCCGGGTGTCGCTGAAAAGAAACGAACAGTTGCTGAGTCTCATAACATCCTGGTTCTATCTAAATAGAACCGCAAGGCTCTCTTAACATCCAAGGAATGAAGAGCTCGTTCCCCTTCATTTTGGAAATTAGCGAAGTAAGCAGGAAGTACCAGAGGTTGGTTCAGATGGAATTCTGACACAACCTTGGGAAGAAATTTAGGATGAGTACGGAGAACTACCTTGTCCTTATGGAATACAGTATACGGAGGGTCCGTAACCAGTGCATGTATCTCAGAGACCCTGCGGGCTGAGGTAATGGCCACCAGGAAGGCAGTCTTCCAGGTAAGAAATTTTAGCTCACAGGTAGCTAAGGGTTCGAAAGGCTTCCGAGTGAGCATGTCCAGCACCAGGTTAATGTCCCAGGCTGCAACTGGACGCTTAACGAGGGGTCTGGTATGGAGAATCCTCAAGAAATCTCTTCACCATAGGTAACTGAGCCAGAGTTAAGGAAGAAACCGCTCATGGAACGCTGAGATGGCACTAAGGTGAACTTTAACTGTGGAGTACTGAAGACCTAAGTTTGATGGGTCCAAAGATACTCAGAACCTTTCAGGAGGACAGGAAAAGGGATTCCAAGAGGATTTTGCACCAGAGAGAAAAACGTTTCCATTTGGAGCGTACGTTTTCGGTGGCTGGCTTCCGAGCAGCCAGAAGGATGTCTGAGACTCTGAGAGGCGTTGAACCGATTCACTTCTATCTCTTCAGGAGCCAAGCATGAAGGTGAAGTGATTTCAGGTTGGATGGACCAACGAACCCTGAGTCAGAAGACTGATTTGCAAAGGAAGTGGTCTCGGAGAGGCTGCCAACATACTGTTGAGTAGAGGAACCATAGTTGCGAGGCCAGGAAGGAGCAATGAGAATCATCTTGGTCCCCTGAGACTCGAACTTGAGAGTACTCTCTGGATTAGAGGAAGTGGTGGAAAGGCGTAAAGAGCGTTTGTCCACGCGGCCTGAATGCATCCTGACAGAAAATGCCAGGCCCTGGATTTCTGGAGCAGAAGAGAGCAGTTTTGCGTTGAGTGGGGATGCAAAAAGGTCCAGGTCTGGAGTCCCCACTCTTTGAACAGGGACCGAGCTACTGGCTGGATCAGAGACCACTCGTGAGGTCTGCCTTCGTCTGCTGCTGAGGTGATCTGCTAGGTCGTTTGTATACCTGGCAGATAAACCGCTTGAATCAGAGACTTGTGCTCCAAGCACCACTCCCAACCCTCATTGCTTCCCTGCAAAGGGATAAGAATGAGCACCTGCCTTGTTGATGTAATACATCACTGCTTTGTTGTCCGTTTGAAGGAGAATGTTCTTGTGACAAAGGACATCCTTCAGAGCTCGGATTGCATAGAAGACCGCTCTCATCTCCAGGACATTTATGTGGAGATGAGTTTCGAACTGAGTCCATACACCTTGAGTGTGGAGGGAGAGACAGTGAGCTCCCCATCCCATTAGCGATGCATCTGTGGTGATGGAGATCTGATGATCCGGGGGAGCAAAGGGGAATCCTTCCAGGAGATTGCTCTCTTGAGACCACCAGGTGAGAGACCTTCGAAGGGGCTCCGTCACCTTGATGGGATAAGACTGGGGGTGAGAGGTCGGGACCACTGAGTGGAGAGCATCCATTGGGTGGTTCTCATGTGCAGTCAACCAGAGGACAGTGAAGACCGAGGGCACCATGAGACCCAACATGCGCTGAATGAGAGAGCTGTAACCGATTGGTTCTCCTGATGTAACGGCCATACTGAAGGATGTTGAGTCTTCTGTCCTCTGGAAGGAAAGCCTTCGCTGAAGAGGTGTCTAGAAGCATCCCTAAGAAAAAGGAGCCTCTGGGAGGGTTGCAGTTGAGATTTTTCAAATTCAGCAGAACCCCATGGACGTGAGAAGACGAGAAGTCGCTTGCACGGCTTCCAAAGTCCCTGGCCGGAAGGGCTTGCTAGGAAGCCAATCGTCCAGGTAGGGAAACACTGAAACCGACTTTCTGAGATGCGCCATGAGAACTGCACAACACTTTGTAAAACTCACAAGCGCCGAGGATAGCCCAAAGGGCAGGACTCTGAACTGATAATGCTGACCCAAAGCTACAAACCTGAGGAATTGCGGTGGGTCGGGTGGACGAGGATATGCTGGTAAGCATCCTGCATATCCAGAGAGGCCAGCCAGTCGTGCTGATGCAGCAAGGTAACAGGGTACCTAGGAAATCATCTTGAATTTCTCCTGGGAGGAATTTGTTTAACTTCCTGAGGTCTAGAATGGGCATCCCCAGATTTCTTTGGAACCAGAAAGTAATGGAGTAGAACCCTGTGTTTGCAGATCTGGGGGCACCAGTTCTACTGCCCTGTTGTTCAGAAGGCCCTGGATCTCAGGGTGAGGAGATCTGACTGAGGGCCGACAACCTGGGTTGTCGTATGGGAGGACAGTCGGGGGTTCCAGAAATGGAGAGAATAACCCTCGCGATTATCAGAAGAACCCATTGTCTGAGGTTATGGACTTCCACTGGTTGTAGAAGTACATCAGACGACCTCCACGAGAAGAAAGTTCCACCTCGGGCAGAGTGGATGGAACTTGGGCCAACGACTCATAAGGTAGCGCTGGGAGCTTTGGGTCCCTGCGCTTTCTCGCCTTCTTTTGAGGTTGGGCAGGTTGGCTTTTATGGAAGCTTCCCCTGCCTCTGCCCTCGAAAGGACTGACGACTATGAAACAGACGCCTGTTCACATGCCCTGAGGAGGGGCAGGGCGGAGGTCTGGCCAACCAATGGCCGATCTAGTCTTCTGAGTGGCCTCTAAGGCTTGCTCCACCTGAGGCCAAAAGAAAGGAGCCATCAAAGGCAGCGCCATCACCTGCTGCTGAGCATCATTCATGAAGCCAAAGTCGCAGCCAGGAATGGCGCAGTACAAATCCCAGCGGCTGCTGAGGCGAGAAGCAGTGTCGAAGCGTCCATGGCGGCTTTGACCTGTTGGTTATTGGACTCAATACCTCTAATAGCTTGATCAGAAGAAGCTCTGACTTGGAATCCGAATCTGGAACAGCTTCAACCATTCTTTTCATAAGTGCCACAGGATATACTCATACTAGAAAAAATAGCCATGATAACTTGTCAAGCATACTTAGAGTGGAGGCAGCAAGACTCTCTTACCTAATGTATCAATCTTACGAGACTCTTTGTTAATAGAGTCGAGCTGTAGTAGTTGAAGAGCGACCTTGTCATTCTCTGCCAGGACTACAATAGGATCCATAAAGGCTTGGGATGCAAAATGGGAGCGATCCTTGGGAGCTGAATACTTCTTATCAATGGATTTAGCCACTGAGGAATAAGAGCAGGGTTATTCCATACCATTTGAGACAGCGTCTCGAAGGAAAGCTGAATCGGAGGAGTCAAATCCGTAGGGATCTGAGCATGAAGATACTGGAGTCTTAATATCTTCCCAGGACCGATGTCTGTAGTCTGGAGAAAGAGTGGAACTCCAGGTTCTTCAACAGAGACTTAAAGGACAGGTCCTCACCACAGGCTCTGTAGCAAAGAAAGATCCTGTTTCCTCCACTTCATCACCCTAACCAAGGTCTGGGTCAGGCTCAACATCATCTCCTGATGGTCCAGAAAGGACTGTTTGGACAGGAAAGGAGTGAAAATTAGGAGAGGAGGAAATGGCAGAAAAACAAGGAGAGTCCCACAGGGCTGCCCAGCCGAGGCGGCAAAAGCAGACTGAAGAAGCAGCACCGAGGAGGCGCCTGGCGGCGCCCGAAGAAACCTGTGACCCCACGCGCCCCAGCGGCGCCCCCGAGCGCGGCCTCGCGCCTCACGGCGACCAGCAGCGCCCAGCAGACGGCGCCCGTGACGGCGCGCCCGATCAACGGCACCACCAGCGGCGCCCGCGAGATCCTGTGGCGCCACCAATAAGCCGAGAGACCCTGGCGCCGCCAGCAGCGCCGACAAGCCCCGGCCCAGCAGCGCCGACAGGCCTGAACCCTGCAGAAGGCGCCGGAAAAGCCCGGGAACCTGGAAAACAAGAGAAGGAAAAAACCAGGAGATAAGGGCATCGGTGAGGCCCCTGCGCGCGCAGCCATGTGAGGGGAAACACCTAGCAGCGCTCGCTAGCGAAGAAGGCGCGCGCGACTAGGAAGGTCAACCGCCCTACCTGATCGCCGGAGGCCCGAGGGCTCCCGAGGTAACCAGGCCAGGCAGAAGAACCAACCTCCGAGCCTATCGCTCCATAGAGCGCCCACTGATGAAACTGCTCATCTGGAGCCCTACCTATAGGCGGGAGGGGCTCGATGTCGAGGGCGGCGATTATCGGAAGTTGGCGACTCCGAAGAGACGGCAACTAGCAACGATAACCGACCGTCGACGCGCAGACATACCAGAGGGCGACCTCGAGTGATGCCTTCTCTTTTTTGACCTGTGGGCCGAAGAAGAGCTCGAGGCCGAACGGCGCCGAGAATGCGACCGTTTATTTTTATGCCGGCGGGGGGACCGCCCATCCCCCCGGGCATCGGACTGACCGTAGTCGGAACCCCGCTGAGGAGAAGGAGGCTGACCGGACCCAGCCCGGCTGACTGAACAGCTTTCATACGAAGTCTCCCTACCGTCACCTGACCTGCTCATGGTCGACTCCGTCCAGTAGGCCGAGACTTCTTCAAGTAAGTTAAATTTAAATATTAGAAAAATTTTACTAAAATAGAATAAAACTAAGCATACTACTATCGTGATAATGTTACAAAATACAAACTGAAAACTATCTTTAGTTTGAAGTTTGACTCCAACAATGACGTCGTCACTGAAGCGCCTTTCGTAGTAGGGAAAAAAAGGAACTGAGGCGGTTGGAGGGTAAATCGCCGAGATGGTCATTACCGCTCAGCCCGCTGCTCGCGGGCGTACCGCGTCTCACATTGCCGTCTCGCGTTTCACCCTCCAGCAAAAAGTTTGCTCCCGATGGGTCTTAGTGCCTCCGGCGCCAATCCCACTAGTGTGAATGAGTGGTGGAGACTTATGTCCAGGAAGATCTTGCATGTGCAAATGAACTTGTTCATTGCTCGCAGATCTAGAATAGGGTGCTAGCCCCCTGTCCATTTTGGTACCAAGGAGTATCAAGAAACGAACAGCTGCAGGGCCTGAATATCTGTGACATGCTTGATTGCATGCCAATTAAGGAGCTGAACTATCTTCCCACAGTATGGGGAGGGTGTCTGAGGCTGACAAGGAGGTAAAGCCTCAAATTAAAGAAACAACCCCGAACTCACCACTTTCAAAACTTATTTGTCTGATATAAAAGCAGATCACTGTGGCAAGCAGTGGTAGACTTAGGCCCTGACCGGGATCTGCAGCAGGGTTAAGGACTGCAAGCGGACTAGACCTCTCAGCCCATCACTTTTTCCCTTGGAGGTGCTCCCAGAGGACTGGTATCCAGAGTGGCCACCAACAGGCTCCTGCACCTCCCTTAACCATCCTTTTTGTTGGATTGCTTGGCCTGGTGGTATTGCTGGAACTGCTGCTTTTGTTACTGCTCAGATTGCTGTTGCTGCTGCAAAGGAACCCCCATGAAGCAGTCCTGAAAGAACCATGTGGTCTTGACTTGGGATGTCGTTTGGATTTGGTGATGGAGATCACTGATCAAAGTTCACACTGAACTTTTCAATTCGCACGAGATGATCGACTACTTCTGGCCAGAAAGTACAGTTACGTAAGAACTTACCGTAACAGCAGATCTTCGAGAGAGGCTCTTGCAGTAGATAATTACATATAGGACTGATGCCAGC
Organism: Neoceratodus forsteri; assembly: GCA_016271365.2. NCBI lineage: Eukaryota > Metazoa > Chordata > Ceratodontiformes > Ceratodontidae > Neoceratodus > Neoceratodus forsteri. The sequence continues at coordinate 693,973,063 of CM028129.1, forward strand.
AGGCGGCAGGACCCCACAGAAAAATTTCTAGCTAGCAGTCCCTGGCGAGGGACCACCCCCATGTCAGGTGACCAGCGTCAGGAGATGTCGGTATAAAGGGGCGGTCCCACATGCCCGCCTTCCAGTTCTTTCCCCCCAAAGGCGGCCAGATGAGAGAGAAGCAAATATTTCCCTCACTGGAGATGCAGCTGAAAAAGCTTAGGGGGATGGAGGGTGGGAAGGTATTACCTACTGCAAGAGCCTCTCTTGAAGATCTACTGTTACGGTAAGTTCTTATGTAACCGCACTATCTTACTTTGAGAGGGCTCTTGCAGTAGGTAATTACATATAGGACTGAGTCCCAAGCAGTCTGGAACAAAGAAGAAGCATACGGTAGGAGGAAAGCTACTCAGAGTAGATCCTTTAGCTGTGAAGGCCTTAAGAAAGGAGGCCTAGCAGGACAGCCAACCCAAAGCCTGCTCTACAGCGAGAGGCAATATCCAAACTGTAATGTTTTGTAAAGGTATGGACGGAAGTCCAAGTGGCGGCAGCACAGATGTCTGCCGCTGACACATTCTTGAAACAAGACACTGAGGCAGCAGCCCCTCTAGTGGAGTGACCTCTTATTTGACCCAGAAGGGTCTTGTTGTACTTGTCATAACAGAAAATGATGCGATGAGCCAACCATTTGAATAGGCATTGCTTAGAAACAGCATTGCCTTCTCTTTTGGGTGCAAAAGAGACAAACAGTTGATCAGTCTTTCTGAGATCCTTTATCCTGTTAGTGTAGCATCTCAGAATCTGGTTAACATCCATAGTATGTAGTAAGTACTCCCCTTGACTGGAGTACTGCGTAAAGAAAGCGGGTAACTCTATGGACTGGTTCAATGTAGATTCTGCTACCACCCTGGGGAGAAACTTAGGATTGGTGCGCAGAGCCACACGTTCCTTCTGGAAAATCAAGTATGGAATTTTACACATCAGGGCCTGGAGCTCAGAAATCCTCAGAGCCGAGGTAATGGCCACGAGAAAAAGTGTCTTCCAAGAAAGGAACTTCAAGTCTTCAGAGGCTGCCGGTTCAAAAGGAGGCAGAGTTAGTTTCTCAAGGACAAAATTCAAATCTCAAGGAGGGCGGGAACTCGAACAGGAGGTCTCAGGTGGAGAACCCCTCTGAGGAAAGTCTTCAAGACTTCCAGTTGAGCAAACATTCTGTCTGCAAAGGGAACGTGATAGGCCAAAATGGCCGCCGTGTGGACTTTCAGAGAGGAGTGACTAAGACCTAGGTCGAAGAGATGGCGCAGATACTCCAGCAGACATCCCACGGGGCAGGAGAAAGGCTCAATGTCTTTTGAAGCAGCCCACATTGTGAACCTTTTCCACTTCATGGCATAGGTAGACCTAGTGGAGAGTTTCCTAGCCTCCACCAGAACTTCCGCCACCTGGGGAGAAACTCCAAAGCGGGCTTGGGCTATGTCTGTAGGAGCCATGCATGTAGCTGAAGGGATCAGAGACCTGGATGGACCAGGGTCCCCAGATCCTGGGTCAGTAAACAGCGTGACAGAGGAAGAGGGAGCAGAGGTTCCTCTGAGAATTGTTGCAGAAGAGAGTACCAAACTTGCCTGGCCCAAAAAGGAGTGATCAGAATAATTCGTGCTCCATCTGAACCTAGTTTCTGCAAGACCCGTGGGATCAAAGGAATTGGGGGAAAGGCAAAGACGAATCTGTCCTTCCAATCTAGGGACAGAGCGTCTCTCCAGAAAATGCCTCGCTTTTGAACGAGCGAGCAGAAATCTGGAAGCTTTGTGTTTTGAGGGGAAGCGAACAGGTTGACCTCTGATGTTCCCCAACGTAGGAAAATATTGTCTAGGACCCCTTGATCCAGTTCCCACTCGTGGGCCAGGGCGGATGAGCGACTCAGCTTGTCTGCCAAGGCGTTATTTGCTCCTGGAACATGAGTTGCCGTAAGGTGAAGGTTGTGTTGTTTTGCCCAATCCCACACTCTCATTGCTTCCCTGCAAAAAGGGTAGGACAGAGTCCTTCCCTGTTTGTTGATGTACCATGCCACACACATGTTGTCCGTCTGGACGGCTAGGTGGCCTGGAAGGAGATGCAGATGGAGGGTTTGGAGTGCATAAAGCACTGCCCGGAGCTCGAGCACATTGATTTGAAGTGTTTGTTTGAGCTTGGACCAAGAGCCCTGGGTCCGATGAGGACCGAGATGGGCTCCCCAACCTTCACCCGAGGCATCTGTGGTCAGAGTCTGGAAGGGGGGGGAGGAAGGAAGAATGGAACCACTCGAAACAGGTTCTCTCTGACCATCCACCACTGTAAGTCTTGAACCATGGGACAGGAGAGCAGGATCAGCTGATCTAAGTCGTTGTCCAACTGTCCCACTGGAAGCGCGAGTGCGAGGAACTGTCAGGATAACAGCCACCAACAGCCCGAGAAGGCGAAGAACCGACCATGCAGTGACTTAATTGCGGCCAGACAACAGACTCACCTGAGTCTGAATAGTGGCCGCCCTGTCCGGTGGCAGGAAGGCCCTGCCCTGGGTCGTGTCCAGTATCGCCCCGATAAACTGGAGTCTCTGGGATGGGATCAAATGAGACTTGGAAAGGATGATGGTAATACCCAGGCCAGCAAAGACCTGTTGGGTAAGGGAGAGGCAGCGCAGGAGTTCCTTCCTGGAAGAGGCCACCAGGAGCCAGTTGTCCAGGTACAGGAAAACCTGCACTCCCTGGGTATGCAGGTAGGCCGCCACCACCACAAGACATTTGGTAAATACTCAGGGAGCTGAGTGGAGGCCAAATGGAAGTGCCTTGAACTGGTAGTGGTCCCCCTGGAAAGCAAAACGGAGATATTTGCGGTGGGACGGGCAAATGGATATATGCAGGTAGGCATCCTACATATCCAGAGCGCACAGCCACTGACCCAAGCAGAGGAGGGGCAGAAGGCTCTGCAGTGAGAGCATTCTGAACCTCTTGTATTCCACAAATAGGTTCAGGGAACTGAGATCTAGGATAGGTCTTACATCTCCTGTCTTCTTCGGGACCAGGAAGAAGTGGGAATAGTAACTCGTTCCCTGTAGGGGAAGGGGGGCAGGTTCTATCACCTGTTTCAGCAACAGTGCTGAAATCTCTTCCTGGACCAGAAGATGTTCCCGAGAGTATGACGATCTTTGGGGAGGGTGACAAGGTGGTTTCTGTAGAAACTCTATTGAGTTTCCTTCTGCGATTAGCTGGAGCACCCACGAATCTGTTGTTATCCTCTCCCAGCCCAGAAGAAGGAGGGAGAACCTCCCTCCTACCGGTTCCTCCGGGAAGCCCGGAGGCTGTGGGAGAGGGAAGAAGTCAGGTGGTGTGGGGCAGCGCTGCAGTTGAAGCACCCGCTGCTTTTTTGGGTGGAGGGGGCTTGGCAGCTGTGGGGGCACGGTGTTTAGTGGCCTGCTTTCCCGGAGGTTTCGCCTTTGGCCAGTTCCGTCTGCGAAAGGGACGGCACTGCGGTTGATGGGGATGGTACATAGAGTCGACAGACTTTACTGCCATCCCCTTCTTCTGCAGATCAGTGATGATGTCCTTGACATCACCCCCGAAGAGCACCGACCCCCGGAAGGGCGCTTCCTGTATAGCAGACTGCACTTCCAGGACCAACCCTGACACACGGAGCAAAGCATGATGTCGTAAGCCTACAGCGAAAGCTGAGCTCCATCCAGCAGTGTCCACTGCATCGTAAGTCGCACGAAACATGTGTCGACTGGCTGAACGTGCAGAGCGGACGAGGTCAGACAGTTCCTGCTTGACTTGAGAGTCCGGCAGGGGGTCCAATTTGGTTTCCACCTCAGAAAGAATTGCCTTCTGGCAATCCCCCATTTGACCGACATAGTTCAGGGCCCTGATCCCCAGCGTGGAAGAAGCTAAAATCTTCTTGCCATACTGGTCCAGAAGACGGGATTCTTTATCAGGTGGCGATGAGCTAAGGTGTTTTGGATTAACTGACCGGCCGTGAGTGGCGCTAAGCACAACCGGAGTCAGCTCGAGGGTGGGAATCTAAACAATCAACACCCTCTGGAGGCTGGTATAGCCTGTTCACTTCCATAGAAGAGGGGCTAATACAGAGAGTTGTTTCCAAATGGTGGTAACAAGCTGGGCATGAGGCTCGATCCAGGGTGGCACCAAGGTGGAGCTGTCACGGGCAGATCCAGATGCTCAGCGAGTTTCAACAGCTGTGGGTCTGGCTCCAAGGATTGCCACTTATGCAATGCCTGGATTTTATGTAGCAGCTCATGAAGGAAGGATCCTCCGGAGGAGACTTCGGAGGAGTCCTTGGCCTGGGCTTTGACGGAGAGCGAGGCTCATTGTTCTTCTCAGAGCAGCCGTCGGAGGCATCCGAGGAGGAAGAGGAAGAAACTGAAGAAGATGACGACTCCCTTTCCTGTCTAGGGGGAGGAACGGACCCTTTGGAAAGCCCTCAGGGAAGAATGTCCTGCCCCTCTCTGGACCCAGAGGGTTTAGCCCTGGTGTCTGAAGGAGGGGAGGGAGTTTGTTGCCGTGGTCGTATGGGAACCGGTACTGGCACAGTCATCGGTAGATGACTCTCTACCTCTCTGGTGAGCTGAGCCTTGACCTTAGCCCACCGGGAGGCTAGAGTCTCCTGTAAATCCACTGGCGGCTGGGGGGGCAGTGGAGGAGGAGGGGGATAAGGGTATGGGTTATACCCACAGAGTGAGTATCCATAACCCAATGGCGGGGAGCCCAGCGTCGGGTATCGTGGAGTCGGGCAGGCCAACTTCGGGTTCTGCGGTCCCGGGTACAACGGCGTCAGATACGACGGGGTCGGGTACCCGGGAGCCCAGGGGAGCTGCCGGAGCAGACGGTGTTGCCGGAGGCCCTGTGGGTGGGACTGAGGCAGAAGGCCCAGAGGGCCTGGCGTCAGGGCGGCATCCGGAAACGGGATGTTGCCTGGAGTCGGCACTACCGACGCCGGAGCCGGCGGCCGAGGTGCCGGCGTCGGGGCCGTGTCCAGAGAGCCGACGTCAGAACAGCAGGAGCTTGGTCCGACGGAGGTGGAACAGGGACCTCAGCGTCGCCCAGGGATGGAGGGGAAAAATCCCCGGGGTCGGGCTGAGGAGACTCGGGGTCCCCGGAGGGCAGCGAAGGCTGCGGGGAGCCGGGAACGACGGACATGGGAAGGTCCGGCGTCAGCTCATCCGCTGTGCGGATGTCAGGCGGAACGACGTGCGTCTTGTCAGCGGGATCCGGGCGGGCACCGGAGGGGCCGGCGTCCACTTAATGGAACCCGCCGGAGGTAGGCGCGATGGAGGGCGGCCTGGTCAGGTGGAAGAGGGTTGTGTGCCACTCTGAAGGGTCGGGGACTTACGGCCTTCTCCATGTGGTCGGAGGAGCCAACATCCGCTTTCGGAGCTGCCCGCCAGTAGGCCAAGCAAGCCGCAGCTTACCAGGCGGAAGCCTCAAGAGCCGGAGGTGCCAGACTGGCCCTGACGCAAGCCAGATGGGCAGGCGCCGCCTTTAGAAGCCTCTAAGCCGAGGAGAGAGGTCTCCCCCAAGGGGATGTTACTTTCAACACGGCAACTCCGGGAGTCGCTGTGGAGAGAGGGAACCCTTGTCCCAGTGCTTTTCTTTGTCCTTTGTCTTGCAATGGCCTTCAGGGGAAGTTGATGCCTGCCGAAGTTTTTTGAGTTCTTTTTCCATGGAGCTCATCTTCTTTTTGAGAATGTGGGCTTCCAGGGGCTGCTGCCGCCTTCTCCGGGTGGCCGCGTTGAAACTCAGGCAGTGCTGGCACTTCGCTACTTGATGGTCGGGGCCTAGACAAAAAAGGCACAGGGAATGGCCATCCTTGTCTGGGAGTTGGGCGCCACACGAGTCACACTTATTTTTGTGCTCGGAGGGTGTAGGGGACGACAAACACCGACAAATGACTGACGATCACTAGGATAAAAGCAAAAAAAACTCGGTAAAATAACCGAAGGAGCCCGACGAGCAAGGAACTTTTCCGCAAGGCGCTGGCATAAGCTAACGGCGGGAAAGAACTGGAAGGCGGGCGTGAGGGACCACCCATTTATACCAACGTCGCCTGACGCCGGTCACATGACGTGAGGGCAGTCCCTCGCCAGGGACTGCTAGCTAGAAGTTTTTCTGTAGGGTCCTGCCGCCTGCCGGCGTCAGTCCTATATGTAATTACCTACTGCAAGAGCCCTCTCAAAGTAAGATCACTGGATTTTCAATGTACTAGCAAATTAAAATAGGTTACTCACCTCTAACTATAGTTCTTGGAGTGGTATATAGTTCACATCCACACAATGGCAGTTCCACTGGAAGTGCTGATTATCGGAACATCTTTAAAGCTAAGCTCCTTCTACCACCCAGGCAGTATATCTTCCGGCTCCACCCTCTGACATCAGATCATGCTCACTGAAAGCAGCGATCCATTTGCCACATATCAGGGGAGACTGGGTGGATGGTGTGGAAGTGAACTACAAACCACTCACAGAAAAGTACAGTTAAGTAAGAACTTACCGTAACAGTACATCTTTGAGATGAGCTCTTGCTGCAGGCAACACCAGTAGGACTGAAGCCACCAGGTGCCAGGACCACACCGAAAACTTCTAGCTAGCAGTCTATCACAGGGGACTGCCCCACCAATGTCAGCACACTGACATCCGCCCATCCTATAAAGGGGGCAGTCCACCAGACCCACCTCAGCTCTCCTGCCAGAGACCATGGTGCATAAGGTAAAAGTGGAGAACCGAGGTAGTTCTGCAGAGTCGAGGAAAAGTAGAATAATTGTGAAGAAGTAGGAATCAGGGGGAAGAAGAGAGAGAAAGCAGTGCCAGTTGTAAGAGCTCCTCTCGAACATCTATTGTTATGGTAAGTTCTTGCGTAACTGTACTATCTTACTTCAAGGGGGCTCTTGCAGCAGGCAACACTGGTAGTACTGAGTCCCAAACAGTACTAGATATGGAAATTACATACCCACCATAACTGTTGATCTTCTTGGATGAAGTCTCCACCACTCATTCACACTAATGGGACTACACTGGAGGCGCTAGGACCAAGAAGGAGCCAAAAATCTTCAGCGGGGATGGCGCCGAGGTCAGACAGTGCACGTACGGCACCATGAGGCTGGCTCACACCTGTTTAGGCTATCTCGGCATTGACACTCCAACTACCTCAGTACCCTTTTGGACTGAGGAGGTGCAGTGTAAACTAACCTCACACAGACATGTGATAGTCCATATGAACTGTGTAAGAAGGGTCAACTCAACAGTATCTTCATAGTCTAGGCCAACAAGAGAGTGAAGACCAAAAACAGAGTGCGTGAGCTCAGGGGATGGTGGGTGGGCGTTGTGAATGAGTGGCAGAGACTGTCCAAGAAGATCAACAATTACGATAGGTACATAATTTCCATATCTTCCTGGACTAAAAGCCTCCACCACTCAATCACACTAATGGGAGAGTATCAAGCTGAAATCAATCCCCAGAGTAGGGCAGCAGGACAAAGGAGCTCACTCAGGATAGAAGTTCATTAAGGATTGTCCTGCCAAAAGAAGGATACTGTTTGGCATGGACATCCAGAGTGTAGTGCTTCACTAAGGTGTGCACAGAGTTCCAAGTGACCGCGTTACAAGTGTCTGCAATGGGCACGTTCTGAGTCTCTGCCAGGGATGCCACAACCACTCTGGTAGAGCGGGCGTAAACCTGGCCTTCTAACTTAACCTGCACCATCGAGTAGCAAAGGTTAAGGTATGCCATCAACCATGCCGAAATGCATCTGATGGCAAGAGGCTGATCCCGCCGGCCGTGCTGAATGATACAAAGAGTTGTTTGTGTAACCCCCCCCCTTTACCTTTAATGTCTTCCTTGGCTCCTTCCATGCCCACTGCCAGGTTGATGTCCTTTAGAGGTAAAAGATCCAAGGGCATTTGTTTGCTTCTGTTCATTTACATGTGAGTACAATGCTGTGCCTCCACGCCTGTCCCTTTAAGAATCTACTCAATATGTGTATAGTGAATGGTCTGAGCTTGGTCCAAGTGATTTAGGGCTTGTGACCAGCCAGACACCGCTCTGATTTGCTCCACTTTGTGGTTGATAGTAGTGCAGAGGGAGTCTGAATGGGAACTGTACTTATTTACTTCTATTGTATTGTTATATTTGAAATAGAGAAGTTTGTTTAACTTACTTTCCTTGCAGTTTACCTTTTGGAATGGAAGCCACCATCTTTGGTCCGGGACTTCTATTAAGTGGACCAACAGGACTCCAGGGATCTCAAAGAGTCCTTGGCCCAAGTGTCTCATGGGAAGAAAAACCTGTAATTTTTTTAGGTTATAGGTTAGCGCCTAAACTGAACAGAAGGGGGAGTCCAACTTGTGACTGACAGCTTCCCTAGCCAGCCCGAACTCCAGAAATCAGGGGGAAATGCCCAGTACGGCAAGAGACAGTGGATCAGTAAGAGTTGGAGCTTGAGGAATGAAGCTTTCGAGCAGCTGTACGGAGCTAAGGGGAACTGGCGGGAAGAGGCCTAACTTGCCTCCCTGCCACTGTTTCTCATGCATTAGACTGCCTGATTGCAGAAGTCAGAAACATTCGATTTAAGACTGAAACTGCAGCAGAAAGTATCGGAGAGCTCAAAAGCATTGCTTGCGTTTTGGACCGAAGATTTGCTCCTGTGAATCGACTGGCCCAGCTAGTGTGCAAGACGGATACTGGATTGAGAGGTATGCTCAGTGAATCTACTGCAATAGTAACCGGACTGTACCCAATCTGTGAAAAGTTAATGCTGTTCAATTTAAATGTGCTGAATGTTCCTCGTGGGTCGACACCTGCCTGTTCGCGACCCAATCTGTTACGCCTGCTGGAGGCTTCACCAGCAAACAAAACTGAACTTGCTAACATGCTCATTATGCCTGGGCTTTTGCCAACCTGGCCCAAATAAGCTGCCCTGCACCAGAGGCTGTCCTCGGTGACAGACTAGCTTTGGGGATCCAGCCCCTGCACAGAAACAACTCGCAGGTCATGGCCCCCTTGAGGAAAGGCCGTGAACAGGAAGTGCATCATGATGGCCCTGTTTCCCCATGCTCATCGATGAACAACACGAGGTCTCCATATCACCAGCCACTTCACAGCCAACTGGAAGTGCGAACACTATAAGGGTAGCATCCTGCAACAAGTCACTTAATTATCTGTGGTACTGTCTGATTTCTTTCCTAAATTCTTGAATTTCACGAGACTGGGCCAATCGGCCAGGATTACAAATAATCATTTAGTTGTTGTGCATGCTAACTGCCTTTTCTTTCCATCAAGGGCACCAACAACAGCTACAACAGCCACACCCAGGCAATGCCTCTGGCTAGCTAGCATTCCATCCTGGGTACCCAGTGTTACAGAAATGGAAATTACATATCTACCATAATTCTTGATATTCTTGGATGAAGTCTTCACCACTCATTCACACTAATGGGACAACACCAGAGGCGCTAGGACCCAGCGGGACCCACAAATCTCCACGAGGGCCGACGTCTAGATAGGGCTGCGAGGAAGCGGCACAGCGAGTTTGGCTCACGCTGTATAGGATACCTCGGCGTCTACCCTCCAAATGCCTCAGTACCTTTTTTACCGAGGAGGTGCAGCATAAACTAACCTAGTGAAACTAACCTATATTGGACATAAGAAAGTCCGAATGACCCACGTAAGAAGGGTCAATGCAACAGAGTCTTCACAGCCCAACACCGAGGGGATGAGGATTAAAAACAAGATGAGTGAGTATGGGGGAATGGATGATGGGCATGTGAATGAGTGGTGGAGACTTCATCCAAGAAGATCAAGAATCATGGTAGGTACGTAATTTCCATATCTTCCAGGACATAGTCTCCACCACTCATTCACACTAATGGGAGAGTACCGAGCTAAAATAATCTCGTGACGGTTGACAGGAGAGAGGAGCTCACTTAGGACAGAAGTCTATTAAGGATTGTCCTGCCAAAGGAGTGATGCTGTCTGGCATGGACATTCAAAGCGCAGTGCTTTACGAAAGTTGCCTGGCATGGACATCCAAAGTGTAGTGCTTTCCGAAAGTGTGCATGGAGCTCCAAGTAGCCACACTGCAGATGTCCGCAAAGGGCACATTTCGGATTTCTGCCAGAGATGCTGCAACTGCTCTGGTAGAATGTGCGTATACTCTGCCTTCCAGCTTAACCTGCGCCATGGAGTAGCACTAGCGAAGGCATGCCACTAGCCATGCTGAAATGCATCTGATAACAGGCTGACCCAGCTGGGCCGTGCTGAAGGAGACAAAAAGTTGTTTTGACATGTGGGTTTATTTAGTTCTGTCTAAATAAAACCGCAAAGCTCTCTTCACATCCAGAGAATGCAAGGTACGCTCCCCCTCATTCTGGAAGTTTGCAAAGCAGGTTGGAAGGACCAAGGGCTGATTCAGATGGAATTCTGAGACAACCTTGGGGAGAAATTTAGGGTGGGTCCTAAGAACCACCTCGTCCTTGTGAAACACAGTATATGGAGGGTCTGTAACCAAAGCATGTATTTCAGACACTCTGTGAGTGGAGTTGATGGCTACAAGGAAGGCGGTCTTCCAAGTCAGAAACTTCATCTCACAAGTAGCTAAGGGGCGTGAAAGGTTTATGGGTGAGAATGTCTAGCACAAGATTAATATCGCAGGTGGCTACCGGTCTTCTGACCAGTGGCCTAGTATGCAGTACACCCTTAAGAAACCTCTTGACTACAGGTAGCTGAGCCTGAGCCATGGAGTGTACGGGCTCATGGTATGCTGAGATCGCGCAAAGGTGAACCTTTACGGTTGAGTACTGCAGGCCTGTGTTCGAGAGATCTAGAAGATACTCCAGGACTTTTTTTTGTTTAATATATTTATTAATTGACAGTTGACCAAATACAATTCATATCCAGCATCTATAAATAGTCCATACAGCGTAATTATATTCATTTATAACGACACCTTACTGTTATAGCATTTCATACATCATTCAACATTACTGCCATTTTTCTTTTAGTTTTAAGTATCCTCCCCCCCTTTAACCAACTAAACTAGTAACCTCTAACAATTAACTCAATCTGTGTCCATCCTTTCCTAATTATCTCATACTTGAATAGAGGCCCTTTCTTTCAGTTAAATAATCCACTACCCTCCAGAAGCATTCTTTCCCCTATACTCAGAACACCCATATATTCCGCCCAGGTTCTTTCAAACCTATCTTCTGTCTCCTTCAGGCAATATGTCAGCTTATCAACTGCTAACACCTTCACCATAAGCTCTTTCCACTGACCCACTGTAGGCCCCAGAGCTGTGGTCCATACATTTTGTATTCCTACCCTAGCAACTATAAGTAAAATTCTGATCCACCTGGGGTAGAGAAACCAGTCCCCATTCTCTTCTCCTTCCACCCCTAACAGCAATGATTTTTGGGAAATCTCAATGGTCTTTCCCCTCATAGATGCAATTTCTTTGGCTATGCCTTGCCAGTAGGATGTTAGCACTGGACAATCCCAGTGGTAATGTTGATAAGTACCCCTATTTATTTTACATTTACTGCAGAACGGCGAGACCCCTGGGCAAAACATATGCACCATAGGTGTCGGGTAATACAGCCTTCATATATATTTAAATTGAGCTTCTTTAAACTTATTACACACTAATAAATCCCTGATGGGATTCCAGCATTAGTTGCCAATTAGCCTCACTAATTTCTTCCCCAATGTCCCGTTCCCACCAAACCTTCACCTTCTGGGGAAGGTCTCGAAAAAAATGTTTCCTATCTAATTTTACGGCTCTCCCTACTAGCCCCTTCTCACATCTACTAGCCCCCATCATCTCCCTCTCCATGTCTTCCACCAATCTCCTTGCTTCTCCAGATCCACCGAGCAGTTTGTAATAGTCCCTTACTTGGAAATATCTATACATGTGTGAGGTAGGCAAGCTCCATGTCTCTTTCAAATCCTGGAATGTACATATGCCCCCGATGTTAGAGTCACCATACATTTCACCCCTTGTCCTGCCACAATTTAAACCCATCATCCTCCAGGCCTGGCAGGAATTCAGGAGTCTCTACCACTGGACCCAGCAAAGTCTGATGTGTGTCAATGCCTTGTCTCTTTTTAATTTTCTCCCAGGAAGATGAGCCCGCCACCACCATCGGGTTAGGTGCTACTAGCTTTCTCAACCGCTTATGACCTTCTGCACCTAAGTAGCTCGAAATTCTCCCTGGAACCCCATCCTCTTCTAACTCAACCCACCCAGCCACTTCCTGTCTGTGTACCCAATTTTGGATGTACCTGTATTGTGCTGCCAGAAAGTACCCCATCACATCCGGGAAGTTTAGCTCCCCTTGTGCTACTGGTGCTTTCAGCCATTTCGGACTAATTCTAGGGTGTTTGCCTTTCCACACAAAAGTTGTAAATGCCTTTTCCTGTTTCTTTATATCCTGGGCTACAAGGCTGAAAGGGATCATCTGCATTTTATACAAAAGTCTGGGCAGAACATTCATTTTGAGGAGGTTAATCCTTCCCATCCAAGAAATACTCAACCCCTTCCACCTACTCAGGTCCTGTAAGACTTCCCTAATCAGAGGTCTATAGTTCACGTCATAAAAGCTCCCCACTTGTTTTCCCACCTTAATTCCTAAATATGTAAATGTGTGTTGGACTATCTTCAACCCCCAGGCATCCGTCCTTCTGCTCCCTCCCAAAAACATTATTTCCGACTTTTGCACATTAATTTTATACCCAGAGAAAACTGCGAATTGCTCTATTATTGACAATACTTTAGGAGTTGACAAGTCTGGCTCTGAAAGAAACAAAAGAACGTCATCCGCATATAGAGATATAACATGTCCACCCCACCCCACCCCCGTCTTCCCTGAATACCCCTTATAGTGGTCTCACTTCTAACTTTAACTGCCAGGGGTTCTATTGCTAACGCAAATAGCAAGGGGAACAAGGGGCATCCCTGTCTCGTTCCCCTATATAATCTAAATTACGGAGATGCTGCTTCATTAATTAGAATCTGGGCCCTCGGATGTATATAGAATGTCCCCACCATATTTACAAACTCCTCCCCCAACCCAAATCTCTACAAAATGTGCAGTAGATCTTCCCACTTGATTCTATCGAATGCTTTTTCGGCATCCATCGAAAGAACCCAGGCCTCACCCGGGTGCCTCTCCCCTAACCAGATGACATTTAGTAATCTCCTTAAGTTATGAAAGGAATGCCTTCCTTTCACAAACCCAGTCTGATCCGGGTTGACCAACAGGGGAAGTACGTCTTCTAATCATCTCACTAAGACTTTTGTCATAATTTTACAATCATGATTCAGGAGCGAAATCGGTCTAAATGACCCACTATCCTCCAAGTTTCTTCCTACTTTAGGGAGAACGGTAATGAGAGCCTGACAACATGTATTAGGGATCTCCCCCCTTCCCTGGTTTCTTGTAAAATATTGCACAGAGAACCCGCTACCTCTTCCTTCAATAGTTTGGAAAATTCCACCCCCAGCCCATCAGGTCCATCTGCCTTCCCATTCCTTAGCTGGATTACGCATTTTTTACTTCCATCACCGTAAATTTCCCCCCTAGCTTTTGCCTTTGTGCTTCATTCAACCTGGGTATTTCCAAATCCTTTAGAAAGCCATCCCTTTCTCTTCCTTTCCCCTGACATTCAGCCCTATACAATTCTTCACAGTACTCCTTAAATCTATTACGAATTCCCACTTCCTCCTTGAGCATTTTCCCCTCCTTATTTCTAATCTGAACTATCCTATGGCTACTTTTCCCTCCCTTCATAAGCCGGACCAATAGGAGACCCGGTTTATTGCCCCATTCATACATCCTCTGTTTTGCGAAGAAAATATTAGTATTTACTTCCTTACCCAAATTGACATTAAGCATCTCCCTCACCACCCTGAGCTCTCTTTGTTTTTCTTCTCCTCCTCCCCTAAGGAATTCTCTTTCCAATTCACTAATTTTGGCTTCCAAGACCCTTTGTTTCTGCCTTTTGTCTCTTTTTTGCTTAGCTGTGTAACCAATTATAACCCCTCTCATAAATGCTTTGCCAGCTTCCCAATACGTGCCCTCATCTTCCACCGTGCCCTTATTTGTCTCCTTATAAAGTTTCCATTGCTCTTTTACAAAGTCCCGAAACTCCTCCCTAACCAACATATACGTAAGAAATCTCCAATGACCTCTCTGCACATCATTCTGATCCAATGCAAGCTCCATTTCCACCAAAGCATGATCTGATAGAAATATTGGGCTATGCCCCATTGCTCTAGTGTATTGATACAGATCTCTATGAACACAGACATAGTCCAGCCCGTGACCAGGAGCGATGTGGGTTGGAAAAAAAAAGTATATTCCTTCACCCCAGGATTAGCTGTTCTCCATCCATCAATCAAGCCTAGTTCTGTTAGCCCAAGTAGCCATTGTTGTACATCTCCATCTGTTCTATCCCTGTTCCCCAGGTAATCTAACTTAGGATCTGCTACGCAACTGAAGTACCCCCCCCCCGTATCAAATTAGTGAAGTGTTCCTTTACCAGCACATCCAGCACCTTCTGATAAAAGCTCCTATCCCCGTCAGCCGGCGCATATAAGTTTCCAAAAGTAATCACTTTACCCCCGAGCTCCCCCTCTACAAAAACATACCTCCCTTCTATAGGGTCTCTCACCACCCGCTGCGTTTTAAAGGGCAGATGTTTATGAATTAGGATTGCCACCCCCCTCTTATGCGAAATTACAGGTTGCTGCATGGCATTCTCCCACCCATCCTCGTATGAGCTTTTTATGCACACTATTTGACAGATGCATCTCCTGTAACATAGCCACTGAGACCTTACATCTTTTAAGAGCCACTAGGATTTTCGTTCTTTTTGCAGGAAACGTAAAACCCTTTACATTGCAGGAGATTACTTTAACCCCCACCAAAGGCTGAGACTTACTATTAGCAATTTTCCCAACATAATCGTCCGAAGAGCATCCCGATCACAGCAAAGACCTCTGCCTCAAACAGATACCATTTTACACAGACCATTTTCAATCAACCAAATTCTTTATTTATCCAGACGATCACCATTGAGCAAGCTCATTTACAAGGTGGACCAGCATTATACAAGTCGAGTGACAGTGCATTTATATACAGGCAAATAAACAGTAAAAGAGTGTACAACAGTGCAGGTGGGCCTGCAGCAGACAAGACAAATACAGTGCCTTCAGAAAGTATTCACCCCCCCCCCTTGGATTGTGTCACATTTTGTTGTGTTACTACCAGAATTTTTAATGCATTGAAATGATTTTCCCTCCTTGATTCACACAGCATACTCAACAATTTAAAGGGGCAAAAATATTTTTATTGTGTAACAAAAATTTATGAAACATTAAAAACTGAAATATCTTGTTTACTTAAGTATTCACCCGAGTCAATACTTTGCAGAAGCGCCTTTGGCAGCAATTACAGTTTTGAGTCTTCTTGGGTATGTCTGTATCAGCACTGCACATCTGGATTTGGGGATTTTCGCCCATTCTTCCTTGCAGATTTGCTTAAGCTCTGTCAAGCTGGATGGGGAGCGTTGGTGAACCGCAATCTTTAAGTCTTTCCACAGATTCTCAATGGGATTCAAGTCTGGGCTTTGGCTGGGCCACTCAAGGACATTCACTTTCCTGTTCTGAAGCCACTCCAGTGTTGCTTTGGCTGTATGCTTGGGGTCGTTGTCCTGTTGGAACGTAAATCTTTGCCCCAGTCCAAGGTCTATTGCAGACTGATGCAGGGTCTCCTCAAGGATGTGCCTGTATTTGGTTCCATTCATTGTTCCCTCTATCCTGACAAGTGCCCCAGTCCCTGCCGCTGAAAAGCATCCCCATAACATGATGCTGCCACCACCATGCTTCATGGTAGGGATAGTGTAACACGGGTGATGAGCTGTGTTCGGTTTGAGCCAGGCATAGCGCTTTGCATTCAGGCCAAAGAGTTCAATTTTTATTTCATCAGACCAGAGAATCCTTTGCCACGTGGTCTCAGAGTCTGCCACATGCCTTCTTGCAAACTCCAGGCATGCTATTATGTGGCCTTTTCTCAGGAGTGGCTTCCTTCTAGCCACTCTCCCATAGAGGCTACATCTGTGAAGTGCTGTAGAGATTGTTGCCCTCTGGACAGGTTCTCCCATCTCAGCCATGGAACTCTGTAGTTCTGTCAGGGTGGTCACTAGGTTCTTGGTCACTTCCCTGACCAAAGGTCCTTCTTGCCCAGTTGCTCAGTTTGGGAGGACAGCCTGCACTAGGAAGAGTCTGGGTGGTTCCGTAATCTTTCCATTTCCTAATCATGGACTTGACTGTGCTCCTGGGAACTTTCAACACCCTAGAAATGTTTTTATACCCCTCCCCAGATCTATGCCTCCTCACAGTTCTATCACAGAGTTCTATGGACAGCTCCTTGGTTTTCATGGTAGAGTTTCTGCTCTGACATGCACTGTCAACAAACAGTTGGACCTTATATAGACAGGTGTATTTCCTCTGAAATCATGTCAACCATTTGAACTGACCACAGGTGGACTCCATTCAAGTTTTAGAGTGATCTCACAAGGAAATTGGATACACCTGAACTCAATTTGAAATGTCATAGCAAAGGGGGTGAATACTTATCAAATCAAGACATTTCAGGTTTTTATTTTAAATTACATGTACAACAAATTCCAGAAGTTTCATTCCACTTTGACATTATAGAGTAATTTGTGTAGACACGTGACAAAAATCCCAGATAAATGTATTTTGAGTTTGCAACATCACAAAATGTGACAAAATCCGGGGATACATTCTGAAGGCACTGTAAGAGTATATATATGTTCAGGTTATAGAAAGTCGTTAAGGGTATAACAATAAGGTGCCAGGTAAGTAAAAATTGGTACTAGATTCTACAAAACAAAAAGTGGTTTAGTATTCCTATAAGGATAAGGCTTTTTGCTTCCTCAAGAAAAATTTGCCTTGGATGTTAACAGTGAATGAAAATACATAGTCAAGGTAAAAAAAAAAAAAATTGCATAGGGAGGAGACAAGTGAACAATTTTGAACAACAAACCTTAAAGAAATACAGAAATAACCCCAACTTTGCCCCCCTCCCTCACTCGATTCAAATTCCAGAATAGAACCCCTTTAATTCCCCTTCCCTTATACTGTCCCTCCCTCTTCCCTAACCCCAACTGTTCCCTCCCGTAGACATATACCACAAACTTCAGTATATAATCACTCCCCTATACACCCTACTCCTGCTCCGCCTTTCTTGTCTCATAATAAACCGCATGCTACGTTTATCTCAGCAAACCCCTAAAGGTCTCTCTTACTGTAACACTAATGTACTACCCTTCTTATCTGATCACCCTGCGCCCCCCACTCCAAATCGGTGTCTGCGCCCCCTGTCTATCCAGGCCTCCCCCTCCCTAGGACTTTGTTTAGTGGGCAGGAAAAAGGATTCCAAGAGGATTTTGCGCACCAGATGGAAAACCACTTCCACTTAGCCATGCAGGTTTTTCGAGTAGCTGGCTTGCGTGTGGCTAACAGAATATTTGAGACTCTACGTGAAACATTAAACCTGTTCACCTCTGTCTCTTCAGGAGCCAGGCATGGAGGTGAAGGGACTTCAGGCTGGAATAGACCACAGGGCCCTGGGTCAGCAGGTTCGTAAGAAGTGGAAGCTGTTTCCAAGAAGTTTCTGACCATCTGTTGATTAATGGAAACCAGATCAGATGAAGCCAGAATGGTGCGATGAGGATCATTCTGCCCCACTGCATCTCCTGTTTGAGCAGCACCCTCTGAACTACAAGACAGGGTACAGAAGGTTCAGAGGAGGGCAACAAAGATGGTGCATGGATTGCATCACAAGTCCTATGAAGACAGGTTGAAGGAACTGAACATGTACTCCCTGGAGGAGAGGAGGGAGAGAGGGGATATGATAGAGATATACAAGTATCTTACAGGGAGGAACAGGGTGCAGGAAAACACTATTTTTAAGCGAAAAAGATGTTCCAGGACTAGAGGGCATGGGATGAAGTTGGAGGAAGGATGATTCAGAGGAACGTGAGAAAGAATTTCTTCACAGAACGGTGGTGGACAAGTGGAACACCCTGCCAGAGGAAGTGGTGGGGGCTGAAACAATCACGAGATTTAAGAATCCGTGGGATAGACATAAAGGAATTCTGGAGGTCAGGGGTAAGGGGCAACAGACTTCTAGGAAAACATAAACTGAACTTAGAAGCTCAAATGGGCAGACTGGGTGGGCCACAGGCCCTTATCTGCCGACACTGTTTACGTATCTATGTAACTAAGGAAAGAGGAGGAAATGCGTACGGAAAGCGTCTTGTCCAACACAGTCTGAATGCATCCTGAAAAAAAATGCCAGGTTCTGGATTTCTGGAGCAGAAGAGAGGCAATTTTGCATTGAGTGGGGACGCAAAAATGTCCAGGTCTGTAGTCCCCCACTCTTCGAAGAGTAACTGCACAACGTTTGTGTCGAGAGACCACTCGTGAGGGTCATCATCCTATCATATTTATTGTTCATCCAATACATACAAGTTTGGACATTACAAAGACGTAAAATCATTGTTACAATCAATTAAATAGTCGTTTACAGAAAAAAAATGTTAAAACATCACAGGATGTGATGGTTACTTAAGCAGCTCTATGTAATAACTTATGGCAGATTTATTTATTACAATTAGCATAGGCCTTTCTTTTGAGGTTAATAACATTTGCAATAAATTTAGCAATTATATTAGCTTCTTCCACAGTCATAGGGTGTAATAATATAAATACTGGGTCATAATTTACATCAGTATACTTAGTTGGAAATTGTTTTAATAAAAAATCTCTACAAGAGTTATACAACGGACACTGTACAATAATATGTTTCAAAGCCCCAGTAAATCCTCTATTGCACAGACAATTTCTTGCAACCCATCAGGTTTCTTTATCTGATTGAAATAGATATGATTGGAAACAATACCACCGAATCTTGCCCAAGTAATAATTTTGCGAGTTCTGGGGGATATTGGAAGTAGAAAATAATTTTTGATAACAGAGTCAATTTTGTATTGACTAAGCCAGAGAGCCTGTCTTTGAGTTCTAACATGATTAATCTGTTCCTTTTGTGCTAATTTGAAAATGTTCTCTTTTATTTTAGTTTTATATGTTTCGGATATTGTTATTCCCTGCAAATAATCATACAATAAATGAACAGTATCAATACTTTTAAGAGTAATAATCAGCTTTTTTAACCAGGGAGAGTGATGTCCACTCATAAGACATGAATTTTTTCCTATTAAGCAAAGAAGTAGAATGTCATTTTTTGCATTATTAATAATTCTCAGCCAATATGAGATTAATCGTAGATTGATTATAGATGTCACCAGGATTCTTCCCAACTCTGAACGCACGACTGGATTTGAAGTAGAAAGAGAGACTTCCAGAATGGCCTTATAAATAATATGATAATAAGAGTTCTAAATTTTGCATTTCCTGGGCTCCTCAAGCGTCTGCCCCATAGAGGAGTAAAGGAGTAATCTTTGCTTCCCCAGCCCTAACAGCAGGTAATACTGAATGGCCTCCAAATATGGCATTAAATCGTAATAATGCCTTTGCAACATGCTCAGCTTTAATAACTTGGGATTTGACATGGGGAGTTCATGAACCTGTTGAGGAGAACTTAACACCCAAATAAATGTAAGATAAGACTACTTCAATAGAGCGGTTGTCTAAGTAACTGTTTTGATTATGAGATTGACTTCTGAATAGCATAACTGTAGTTTTATTTAGATTAATTTGTAATTGAAGATATTCACATTTACCTTTAAGTTGATCTAATTTTCATTGTAATCTGGTAGTAAATAGAGCTAGTAAGATCAAATCACCTGCATAAGCTAGTATGGGGATATGTGTATTATTAACTTTAGGAGAATCTAAGGGCAACGCTGTGTCAAAACAGAATAGGGAGTCAATGTAAATGTTAAATAGCAGGGTAGCCAGTAAACACCTCTGCTTCAACCCCTTATTACAGTAGTAGGAAAATATTCAAAGATGTTGCCCTTGTTATCATATCTAACAGTAGTACGTGTGTTAGAATATAATAAAATGGGAATGAGTATGTCTAATGTAAGACCTCTGTTATAAAGTATGTTCCATAAAGATTCTCTAACTACAGAATCAAATGTGGCCGTAAAATCAATAAACAGTGTATTTATTTTCATTTTCCTAAATAACTTATATTTTTCTAATAAATGAACCAAAATAAATACATTATCTAAAGTAGAGCAACCATGACAGAAACTGGCTTGAAATTTGGAAAGAGGACTGCAATCATCAATCCACAATTGAAGTTTTCCTAATAATCCTGAGAATAATTTACAGCTTACATCTAGTAAACTTATAGGTCGATAGTTTGAAGGAGTTTGAAATTAACCTTTTTTGTGTATTGGAACTATTATGTTTTTAGTCCATGAGTGTGGGATAAATCTCTCTTTAAGGCACGCATTAAAGAAATTTGTGAAGAATGGTACCCAGTAGTTTTTATGAGCTTTGTAAATTTCGCCTGGAACGGTATCTGGGCCAGGTGCTTTATTAGTAGCTAACCGTGTTGTGAACTCTACATCATTAAATGTGATTATCAGAGGTTTATATTTGTCAAGTGGGATCCAAGCTGGAAAAAGGTGGGATCTGGGAAGTTGCAAGTTCATAGTAGGCCGTTTTTTTTTTAAATAAGATACCCAAATTTATTTAGGGATATACACAGCCAGAGAAGAATATCTTGATCTCAGTCCCTTTGCTACCATTTGCCAGAAGGCTTTCGTGTCATTGGTGGCAATAATTTTCTGCACAGTATCCCATTGTTTTGGTGCATATTCAAGCGTTATTAATTTAAGAAAATTTTTATATGATTTCCAAACTTTATTTAAATATACAATATTTTCTTTTAAAGGGTTCTTCTTAATAAATCTGATTAATTTCCCTAATTTTCGCTTTTCCCAACTAAAGTGATTATAAAACCAGGAAGGAGAGGTGAATGGTTCGACCTTCAAATTATGGAATTTTGAACTCATGATATACAAACAACTCTCAAGTTCTTTATAAATATTTTGAGCAGAATTTGTGTTTTGTGCTAATATATACAAAGAAGCCATCTGTGGGGAATAAACTGTATCTAATACCTTAGCCTTATTTAATGAGGTTAGTGCTAATATATATATTCCCCATGATTCTATGGGAATTGGATGACAAGCTTTCTTTTCAGCCCGTTCCTTATCTCCCACTGTATCAATTTTTACTACTAATGCTGCATGATCACTTTCGGGTCTCATCATAACGGTAAAATTATTAAAATGCAAATAACTCTCGGGAAATTAAAAGGCAATCTATGACACAGCTACCTAGAGAAGAAAAATAAGTGATACTGTATTACCATTTTGGTCACCAGGAGTCCTACCATTCAAAATCAGCAAGTTATTATTAGTAACAAAGTCAATACATTGTTTTCTAGTACTGTCTGTAACCATATCTGTTGATTTTCTAGTCCTTAAGTCACCCAAATAAATTGTTGATTGTAACACAGACAAGTTGTCAAAATCAGCAATATGGGAATTAAAATCCCCCCTCAAAAGCACTAGATCTATAGGATATTTAATCAGGAATACTTCCATTACTGAGGCTAATGTAATCCATATATTTTATTACAGATTGAAAATTTGGAGGAATATACACATTTACCAACAAAAAATGAAAATTACGTACCTACTGTAATTCTGATCTTTCTGTGCATCTTCACCGTTCATCACCTTTGGGTATACTGCCGAAGGTCACGACCCCGCAGGAGATTTTTTTTTTTAGATGGGCGGAGTTGACGCACTATCGGAGCCGCCCTCGAGGCTGACGCACTGCGTGGCACTCGCAGGTTGGCCATTAGGTGTCATTGACCCCGCCCTCCCGCCAGTTCTGAGTCACCGTAGAGTAAGAAAGGGTTGGGAGGGAGGGACAAGGAAGTCCAAGGGACAGATAAAGGAAAATATATATAAACTAAAAGGAGAACTAAATGACTGAGAGGACAGAATAAGCTGGAAAACTAAGGGGATTGGGAAGGAGCCCCAATCTCTGGAAGTAGAAAAGGAGGAGGGAGGGAAGGTTAAAGAATTTAGAAGTAAGGATGTGGGGGGGGGGGACAGAAGAGAACATACCCTGGAACCTTGACCTGTCTCCAGATTGTATAGGAACTGCGAAGGAGTAGCCAGAAGGCTAAACTGCCAGAATTCAAGGCACAGAATCACTGGCAATAACTCCAACATAAGCAGAATCAGCAATTCTAGAAGAAAAGACAGGATACAGGGAATCCTCCTCCCCCACCCCACAAAATAAAATTTTTGGTAGAAGAAAACTAGTTTCTTAAATTAAATTGAGGTTGTGTCCAAAGGACAAGGAAATCAAAGGGAATCAAAGTAAAGCTGACGGGGAAAAGGGGAGAGAGCACAGAAAAAAGGGCAACTACCAACCCCCACCCAACGAGGGTGGAGCAGAGGCACTGAGGAAGGAGTGTCCCCCATCCTGACCATTCTCCCCCTAGAGAAAAACATCCCCCTATGTGCCCAAGGTCACCCCACACCTGACCAACAGAAAGAAGGGGGATGAAGGAGAGGGCGTAGAGAGGGAGGGGGACCCAGAGACTGAGGCCCCAGGGGGATGGAGGGTGGGATTGTGATGAATGGTGAAGATACACAGAAAGATCAGAATTATGGTAGGTATGTAATTTTCGTATCTTATCTGTGTCAATCTTCACCATTCATCACCTTTGGGTGAGTGCCGAGCCCCCCCAAAGGGGGTCTGAACCCTAAGGGACTAAGTCCCTTAGCTCTCAGTGGGTGGCACACCAAGAGAAAGAACCTTCACGAGTCTGGAGAGGCCCAAGAGTGGGAAGAGTGAGACAGTACCCTCCCCCCGGAGGGGGTAGGAAGTTGCAGACAGTCGTCGTCTCACCCTACAGAAGAAAAGGTGGGTTCTCTGGTAAGCGGAGGTAATCACCCTATGCCGGGCCATGGGTGAAAACCGGGAGAGATGCAGCCATGCCGTCCGCCTAGTGCAGATCGCTGTCCCTACAACCCTTCTTGCTAGCTCACTGGCATCATAAGATGCCCTTGCTTGGTGTCTTGCTAGCTCAAGGCCACGTGCAGAGAGTGCAATGGCTTGTCTGGTTTCCTCTGTGTCAGGCACTGAGGCTAGGAGTTGACCTAGCCTGGACCACAGGAACCTGTCATAGGTAGTGTAGTGGACCTGATGAGCAGATATAGAGAGAAGCAACCATGCTGAGTAGAAAGTCCTCCTACCCCAGAAGTCAAACTCCATGGAGTCTGCATCTGGGGGCCGGTCACTGTGAAGGGCGTGACGCCAATCAAGAGTATCCAGTTGTGTCAATCCTGAGCTAGGATGAGGCAGACTACCTGGAGACTCTGGGGGGACACAATACCTCTGGCGGAGAGTCCTAGGGGCTGGGACTCCAGAAAAAGGTCTCTGCCAGAAGTGCATCGATGCCACCCGAAAGGGAGCAGGCCAGGGGGGCACTACAAGAGTGTCCGCTCTGAAATCACCCAAAAAAGCACGCATCGAATGCTCCGGATTGTGCTGAGTGGGTGGGGTGACGTGCAGGTC
Organism: Neoceratodus forsteri; assembly: GCA_016271365.2. Taxonomy (NCBI): domain Eukaryota; kingdom Metazoa; phylum Chordata; order Ceratodontiformes; family Ceratodontidae; genus Neoceratodus; species Neoceratodus forsteri. The sequence goes on from CM028129.1 coordinate 693,996,748, forward strand.
CTCCAACATCCTCATGAGAAAACGCTGATACTCAGAGAGAACAGCAGCTGGAGAAATGTGAACAGACTGTTCCTCACCTCATGAAGAGGAGGATGAGGAGTCAGAGGACCTCAAAGGTTCAGAGGTTGGTTGCTCAGGGGGAGGTTGAAAAACCTATATGTTCATGACCCTAACATAACAGGGAAATCGAGCAGCCACAGCTCTGAACTGCTCCCAGGAGAGAGGGCCGCTCAGACCAAGAATACCTGGGAGAGAAGGTGGCAGAGCCGACAACAGGAATCGGCTGTCCTCTGCCTGGGCTAGAGAGCACACCTGGAGCCCCAAGAGAAAAGGGAGCTCCATAAACCTCAACGGCCGACAGCTGATCAACCATACTGGAACTGCCTTAGCTGCACCCTGAAAGATCCCCCCCCCCCAGAGGTGACCGGGGCCATGAAAGTCCAAAAGGATGGTCCCCTACCTCCAAAGAATGGGGCCCTCTTGAGGAAACCGAAAAGAAAGGGCAGAGATCTGCAGGACGACTCCTTCTGGAACCCGGATGGGTTCCAGAAAAGGGTTGCTGCTTCGAACCCCTACCCCTCGACCCTTTGGAATCCGAAAGACACGGTCTCCTCGAAAAAGCCACCCTAGACAGCTAGCAACCCCGGTCAGCCTCTGAATGGGCTATCCAGGGAGGAGCACCCTCCCCTCCTGTGGGTGCTCCGATCGGCCCTAAAGTTGGGTGATCCAAGAATACCACTTGAGGGGGTACCACTACTGAGGGGTCAGAAAACCCTCCGAAGGCAGGCTGCAGAGCAATGGTGGCCTGCACCACTGCCTGCTGGTCAGCACCCCTGACCCTGGACCCGGGAGCAACTGTCCGCTTCTAAGAGGGGAGGCTGGTTGGCTCCGGTCTGTCGAGGAAATACCAAGATGTCCACGTGAGCAACCAACTTCAAACAGACAGACTGCATATCTGACCCACAGTCTGATTCCACCTCCGAGGAGGTGGAGACTGAAGTCCTGTGCTGAGGACCAAGACAGCGGCAACAGACGGCGCCGACCTAGGCCTTCTAAGCCAAGGAACTGACACTGGGGGAGCCTTCACCCCCGAAGGTGCAACTGCCAAAGCAATGCTTCCCGCCCGTCACCCAAGGGGAATGGACTGGGCTTCCTGCACCACGGAAGGGGCTTTTGCAACAGCAAGGCTACTAGGAGCAGAAGCCCCCCTCCTCCACGGTCCGTACAGAACCTGGAGGGGACCCGGAGGAAAGACAGCAAGACCGTGGCTCGGCCCGACAATTGCACGTCCATCCCCCGAAAGTTGGCGGAGCTCGTCCCACTTTCCATGTGCGTTGTTCGACGACATGACGGTCCCTGGAGAAGAAGGTGTCGCATGAATCCATGTCATGTAGTGGGCCAAGGCACACGAGGCAACGGTCATGCTGGTCAGTGACGGAGTACTTACAGAGCACAGGCACCAAAGCATAGGGGGCCGTCCTGTCTTAGAAGATTTCTTGCCCCCCCGACCAAGACATGAGCTATGGACAAAACATGCAAAACAAGACTAGACGTCGCTAATAAAAGAAAAGGAACAGTCTTACCAGGCGAAGTTAAGTGGTAGCGGATAGCGGAACAGGCAAGAAAGTTTGATAAACAGAGTTGACAGACTCGGGGTCGAGAAAAAACAGTCGAGAGATAACGGAGCAGAAGGCTTCGATGTAGCAGCAGGCCCCTTGTGAATATAGCTTCCACGAGGTGTGACCTCTATGGCGGGAGTCAAAGAACTGGCGGGAGGGTGGGGTCGACGACACCTAACGGCCAACCCACCAGCACCACGCAGTGCGTCGGCCTTGACGGTGGCACTGATGTTGCTTCGACTCCGCCCATCAGAAAAAAAAGTTCAGGTGGGGTAGTGACCTCCGGGCACTATACCCAAAGGTGATGAATGGTGAAGACTGACACAGATAAGATTATACAACTGTCCCATTTAACGACATGTAATACAATTTTATTAGTTGCGGAAATATAATCCAGGACCTGCAAACCTTTCCTAATCTTTATAAATGTTGAAAGACCTCGTTTGGTCTACCATAATGTTTCTCTTTCCTTGCAGGAACAAAGTGGGATTCATACCCATTTAGCAGAATCTGTTCAACAGCCCAGGTTTCCTAGAATAACAATATTTAAAATTTCTGGGAGAATTCCCTCCAGTTGGAATCTGCTAGTTTTGGAGCCAATCCTGCAATATTTCAGGATAATAAAGTATATACTTCTGTTAATAATGATGCCTCAGTTGTATCTGTTTCATTCAAGCTTAAGGCAGGTAAATGAAAATTACGTACCTACCGTAATTCTTAATCTTCTTGGATGAGTCTCCACCACTTATTCACACTATTGGGATCTGCGCCGGCGGCACTAGGACCCATCGGGAGCAAACTTTTTGCTGGAGGTCAGCCAGAGATGGAGCGAGGAATGACACCATGAGCCTCAGCCTCGCGAGTAATGACTATTTCAAGGTCGAATCTCCAACCGCCTCAGTACCTTTTTTACCAAGGAGGTGCAGCGTAACTAACCTAGAAGGGTAGCCTAACCTAAAAACCGGACATAAGATAGCCCGGGTGACCCGTATAAGAAGGGTCAACAAGAAGTCTTCACAGCCTAAAGATTTGAGGGAGTGAAGACCAACAACAGGGGTGAGCTCGGGGTACGGAGGGTGGGCGTGTGAATGAGTGGTGGAGACTCGTCCAAGAAGATCAAGAATTACGGTAGGTACGTCATTTTCATATCTTCCCGGACATAAGTCTCCACCACTCATTCACACTATTGAGAGAGTACCAAGCTAATAATCCCTCGAGAGGGCGGCAGGAGAGACCAAGAGCTCACGTTTACAGGACAGAAATCCATTAAGGATGGCTCTGCCAAAGGAAGAATGTCGTCTGGCATGGACATCCAGTGCATAATGTTTAACAAAAGTATGCATTGAGCTCCAGGTGGCCGCGTTGCAAATATCTGCAATGGGCACGTTGCGAATTTCCGCTAGGGATGCCGCGACCGCTCTAGTAGAGTGAGCGTAAACTCTACCCTCCAACTTAACCTGCGCCATGGAATAGCAGTGGCGAAGGCATGCCACTAGCCATGCTGAGATACATCTGATAGTGACAGGTTGATCCAGCCGGGCCTCGCTGAAGGAAATGAACAGTTGCTGGGCTTTGCGAAAATCCTTGGTTCTATCTAGTTAGAAATGCAAGGCCCTCTTAACATCCAAAGAATGAAGAGAACGTTCCCCTTCATTTTGGAAGTCCGCAAAGTAGGAGGGAAGGACCAAAGGTTGGTTTAGATGAAATTCTGACACAACCTTAGGAAGAAATTTAGGATGAGTACGAAGAACTACTTTGTCCTTATGGAACACAGTATACAGAGGGTCTGTGACCAGGGCATGCATCTCAGAGACCCTGCGGGCTGAGGTAATGGCCACTAGGAAGGCAGTCTTCCAGGTGAGAAATTTTAGCTCACAAGTAGCCAGAGGTTCGAAAGGTTTCCGAGTGAGCATGTCTAGCACAAGATTAATGTCCCAGGCTGCAACTGGACGTCTTGTAGGAGGTCTAGTATGCAGAATTCCTTTAAGAAATCTCTTAACCACAGGTAACTGAGAAAGTGTTAAGGAAAAAAACGGCTCATGATATGCTGAAATGGCACTAAGGTGAACTTTGACTGTAGAGTACTGCAGACCTGAATTTGAGAGGTCCAAGAGGTACTCCAAAACCTTATCTGGTGGGCAGGAAAAGGGATTCAAAGAGGACTTTGCACACCAGAGCGAAAAACGCTTCCACTTGGCTGTGTAAGTTTTCCGAGTGGCTGGCTTCCATGCAGCCAGAAGAATATCTGAAACCCTTCGGGACACATTGAACCGGTTTACTTCTACCTCTTCAGGAGCCAAGCGTGAAGGTGAAGCGATCTCAGGTTGGGATGGACCACCGGTCCCTGAGTCAAAAGGTTTATCTGCAGGGGAAGTGGTCTCAGAGGAACTGCCAACATATTGTTGAGTAGTGGAAACCACAGCTGCCGAGGCCAAAAGGGAGCAATGAGAATCATCTTGTCCCCCTGGGATTCGAACTTGAGGAGTACCCTCTGAATTAGAGGAAGAGGCGGAAAAGCGTAAAGAAAGTGTTTTGTCCACCACAGCCTGAACGCATCCTGACAGAAAATGCCAGGCCCTGGATTTCTGGAGCAGAAGAGAGGCAGTTTTGTGTTGAGTGGGGATGCAAAAAGGTCCAGGTCTGGAGTTCCCCACTCTTCGAATAGTGACTGAACTATGGTTGAGTCGAGAGACCACTTGTGAGGATCTGTCTCTGTTCTGCTGAGACAGTCTGCCAAGTCGTTCTGTACACCTGGCAGGTAGACTGCTTGAATTAGAGCCTTGTGCTCCAAGCACCATTCCCATACCCTCACCGCTTCCCTGCATAAGGGGTAAGAATGAGTACCGCCCTGCTTGTTGATGTAATACATCACTGCTTTGTTGTCCGTTTGAAGGAGAATGTTCTTGTGACAGAGAATGTCCTTCAACGCTCGGACCGCATAAAGGATAGCTCTCATTTCTAGGACGTTTATGTGAAGCTGGGACTCGAGTTGAGTCCACACACCTTGAGTGTGGAGAGCCTGACAGTGAGCTCCCCACCCCATTAGGGATGCGTCCGTGGTAATGGAGATTTGATGGTCCAGAGGAGCAAAGGGATATCCTTCCAGAAGATTGCTCTCTTGAGACCACCAGGTGAGTGACCTCTTTAAAGGTTCTGTCACCTTGATGCGATAGGACTGCGGGTGAGTGGTTGGGGACCACTGAGTACTGAGCATCTACTGAGTGGTTCTCATATGCAGACGTGCTAGGGGTACAGTGAACACTGAGGATGCCATGAGGCCTAGCATCCATTGCATCGAGAGAGCTGTAACTGAGCTGTTTTCCCCGATGTGACGGGCCATTTGAAGGATATCGTTCCTTCTGTCTTCTGGAAGAAAAGCCTTCGCACAGGAGGTGTCCAGAAGAGTTCCTATAAAAAGGAGCCTCTGGGAGGTCTGCAGTTGCGATTTCTTGAGGTTCAGCAGAACTCCCATGGACGTAAGGAGGCGAGAGGCCGTCTCAACGGCGTCCAGAGTCTCTTACCCGGAAGGGCTTGCTAGAAGCCAATCGTCCAGATAAGGGAACACCTGTATTCCGACCTTTCTGAGGTGCGCTGCGAGAACTGCACAACACTTTGTAAAAACTCGCGGCGCCGAGGATAGCCCAAAGGGCAGGACTCTGAACTGATAATGTTGTCCCAGAGCCACAAACCTCAGGAATTTGTGATGTCTCGGGTGAATAGGAATGTGCTGGTAAGCATCCTGCACGTCCAGGGAGGCTAGCCAGTCGTGTTGATGAAGCAAAGGTAACAGGGTTCCCAGAGAAATCATTTTGAATTTCTCCTTGGGGAGAAATTTGTTTAGCTTTCTGAGATCTAGAATGGGGTGCATTCCTTCGGACTTCTTTGGAACCAGAAAGTAATGGGAGTAGAACCCCGTGTTTCATTGATGCAGCAGCACCACTTCTACTGCCCTGTTGTTCAGAAGGCCCTGAATCTCGGCGGCGAGAAGGTCTGACTGAAGGGTTGACAGCCTGGGCTGCCGTTTGGGGGGAGCGATCTGGAGGGGTCTTCACAAGATTGAGTGAATACCCCTCGCGAATTATCCGAAGGACCCATTTGTCTGAGGTTATGGACTTCCACTGGCTGTAGAAGTGCATCAGATGACCTCCCACCGGAGAGGAAAATTCCACCTCGGGCAGCTGAGATGGGACTTGGGCCAGCAATTCATAAGGTAGCACTGGGCGCTTTGGGCCCTTGCGCTTTCTGTTGTGCCTTCTTTTGAGGTTGGGCAGGTTGGTTCTTATGGAAACCTCCTCTGCCTCGAAAGGACTGACTATTATGAAACTGACGTTTATTGACATGCCCTCGAGAGGGGGCAGGAGGGGGTCGAGCCAACTTAATGGCTGACCTAGTCTTTTGTATAGCTTCTAGAGCTTGCTCTACCTGAGGACCAAAAAGATATGCACCATCAAAGGGCAAAGCCATCACCTGTTGCTGCGTGTCATTCGTGAAGCCCGAAGTGCGCAGCCAGGAATGGCGGCGGGTGCAAATACCAGCAGCCGCTGAACAGGAAGCAGTGTCGAAAGCATCCATGGCTGCTTTAACCTGCTGGTTGTTAGATTCAATACCTCTGGTAATGGTTTGAAGAAGCTCTGGCTTTGAATCAGACTCCGGTAGAGCTTCAACCATTTGCTTGATAGAATGCCGCAGGATATACTCATACTGGGAAAAATAGCCGTGGTAACTGGCAATACGCATACTTAGGGTAGAAGCAGCAAAGACTCTTTTACCTAAGGTGTCTATCTTACGAGATTCTTTGTTAATAGGTCAAGCTGTAGTAGTTTGAGGAAGAACGACCTTATCATTCTCTGCCAGGACTACAATAGGATCCGCAAAGGCTTGAGATGCCAAAATGGGATGATCCTTGGGGGCTGAATATTTCCTATCAATGGATTTAGCCACCGAAGGGAAGAGAGCAGGATTATTCCATACCATTTGAGACAGCGCCTCGAAAGAAGGCTGAACCGGAGGAGTCAAATCCGTAGGGATCTCCGGGCATGAAGGTGTATTGGAGTCTTAACAATTTCCCAGGATCGATGTCTGTAGTCAGGAGAGAAAGTGTGGAACTCAGATTTTTCAACAGAGACTTAAAGGACAGGTCCTCGACCACAGGCTCTGTAGCAGTAATAGACCCTGCTTGGTCCACTTCATCACCCAACCGAAGGTCTGGGTCAGGCTCAACCTCATCTCCTGACAGTCCAGGAGGGACTGTATGGACAGGAAAGGAATGAAAATCAGAAGAGAAGGAAGAAGGAAACAAGTGAAAGGAGGAGTCCTGAAAAGCAGAGGGAGCCCCGAGAGCCCCTGGCGCCGAGGAAGCACACGGCACCGAGAACGATGCTGCGGGACCACGCGGCGCTGAAAACGGCGCCGAGAAGACACACGGTGCCGAGAAGCCGCACAGCGCCAAAGACGGTGCCGAGCGCACTATCGACACCGAGGACAGTGCCGAAGGCGCTGAAAACACTCCCAGACTCTGAAAAACAGGTTTTGAAGGAAGAAGAGCAGGAGATAAGGGCATCGGTTTGGCCCCCTGCGCCGTAGCCATGTGGGGGGGGGAGACACCTAATTGCGGAGTCGATGGCACCGAAGAAGGTGCCACGTGACCAGGAAAGTCCAACCGCTCTACCTGGTCGCCCAATGAGCCCGAAGGCCCACGAGCGACTGAGCCAGGTAGCTGAACCAACCTCCGAGCCATTGCTCCATAAGAGCGGCCCACTGATGAAACTGCTCATCTGATGACCTACCTGCGGGCGGGGTAGGGCTCCGATGCTCAGCCGTTGGCTACCAGAAGCAGAGGTTGGCGACTCCGAAGGAGGAGACCGGCAACTAGCCCCGATAACCGAAAGTCTACGCGCAGACATATCAGAGGGCGACTTCGAGTGATGCCTTCTCTTTTTAGACCTGTGGGCCGAAGAAGAGCTCGAGGCCGAATGGTGCTGAGAATGCGACCGTTTATTTTTATGCTTCCGCGGGGACCGCCCATCCCCACGGGCATTGGACTGACCGTTGTCAGACCCCCGGAGAAGGGGGGGCGGACCGGACCCAGCCCGACTGACTGAACAGCTTTCATACAAAGTCTCCCTACCGTCACCTGACCTGCTCATGGTCGACTCCGTCAAAGTAGGCCGAGACTTCTTTATTTTAAAAATAAGAATAAACTTAAGCGATACTTTATCAAGATAATATTACAAAATAACAAAACTGAAAACTATGCTGCTAGTTTGAAGTTTTACTCCCGGCGGGCGAGCGACGTCGTCACTGAAGTGCACTTGACGGCGGGAAAAAAGGAACTGAGGCGGTTGGAGGGTCGACGCTGAGATAGTCATTACCGCGCGAGCTGAAGCTCGTGGTGTCGTTCCTCGCAGCTCCATCTCTGGCGCCGACCCTCCAGCAAAAAGTTTGCTCCCGATGGGTCCTAGTGCCTCCGGCGCAGATCCCAATAGTGTGAATGAGTGGTGGAGACTTATGTCCAGGAAGATTACAGTTTTTGTTAAATTAGGTAGTCACAAACTGTCCTTATGATCGCTATTCGAAATAGGACAGTTGTCAAGTTCCCAGAAATCCAAAGTGTAAACCTGGGCTCTATCTAGCTTGGGCAGGTTCTGCTTTATGGAAGGCTATAAAAAATGTTAATCTGGGTCCCTAAGTTTTCTGAGTGAACTCTGGTTAATACTTCTAAATCAGAGGGGGTAATTTCTGCATCTAAGCAAAAGGCTAGTAAATTACTAATCTGTGAAGCCAAGATTAGTGTATTTTCACCCTCAAAATAATCTATACCAAAGATGGACAGACATTTCATGTTATTTTACTATTCAAAATACCAATTTAAAAGACTTAATGTTACGCCTATATTTTCAAATGTAAGCATGGTAGGCATTATCTTTTCCCCACGTGTACATTTCCAAATTGTAGACCAATTTACTGGGAATGATAGCAATTAATCCAAACTTGTCAAGATATTGCTGTTTTGCCCCAATTTTTTTTTTGCAATATCCATATTTGATAAAATGTACACGGGGATTATTAACAACAGATCTATCTCTAAAGACAAACCTGATAGCAGTAGCCTCAGGGAGTTCAAGTTCGACTTTAAATAAGTATTCAATGAGATCAGTCAGAGATTCATCCGTCTCACATGATTTAACAAAAATATTTTAAAATTTAAAAACTACATCCTTCCCTATAATTATTTCTCGACTAGCTGGGACTTTAACTTGCTTCTTAGAGCATGTTGAAAATATGCTATCCTGTTTAGCTGCCACGTTAATGAAATCCCTGGGTATACATTCTTCTTGGACAGTAGGGGTAGAAACAACAGAGGAAGTATCAAAGTGACATATTTGTATCAGGGGTGTGCTTTCCTTCTGTGGTAGCCACAATGTTAGTGAAACTTTGTACATTATTTCACAGAGAAGATGGGCCTGGATGGTTTCTTGTTATAGGATCACTAACTAGTATCTTTTGCCGCCCCAAGGTGGATAAATTCTCCTCCTTTTGTTTTCCCCCCCATTGTGAAAATTGTATATGTGTTAATTACCTTGCCTTTTTTAGAACGCTTCTTATTAACTTTCCTGAATTTCCTTCCCTTCCTTTTCACCTCTTTTAGGAGAGGTTGGGATGTGAATAGAAGGGAATGAAAGATGTTGGGCTCTTCCTTTCAAAGTTGCTGTTTCCAGTTCATCTATCCTTATCACAGAAACACAGAAAACATAGACTTTGACGGCAGATAAGGACCACTTGGCCCACCCAGTTTGCCCATTTCCCTACCTATTGGATAAACTGCAGATTCTAGTTGACCAACAGCCTACTTCCTGCAACACCCCACTATAATTGCCATATGTCTATCCCACGCATGTTTGAATTCCCCCACTGTTTTAGACCCCACAACCTCTCCAGGAAGGCGGTTCCAAGCGTCCACCACCCTCTCTGTGAAAAAGAATTTCCTCACATTACCCCTGAGCCTTCCCCCCTCTAACTTTAAATTGTGCCCCCTTGTTCTTGAACATCTCTTTCTGAAAGATGCTACCCTCCTGGACTTTGTTGATTCCCTTGAGGTACTTTAAAGTTTCTATCATGTCCCCCCTGTCCCTCCTTTCATCAAGGGTATACATATTAAGCTCTCTCAGTCTCTCTTCATATGGTTTCTGATATAGACCCTGCACTATTTTAGTTGCCCTCCTCTGGACAGCTTCCATCCTGTCTATGTCCTTGCATAGATGAGGTCTCCAAAACTGCACACAGTACTCCAGGTGGGGTCTCACCAACTGTCTGTACAGAGGGATAATCACTTCCTTTTCTACCTGTGATGCCCTCCCATGCATCCCAGTATCCCCTGGCTCTCCTTACTGAATTCTCCACATTGCTTACCCACCTTTAGGTCATCTGATCGACTCACACCCAGACCCCTTTCCATTATTATTGTCGTTAATACCTCCCCTGCTATTGTGTACTCTTCTCCTGGATTTTTATTTCCCAGGTGCATTACTTTGCACTTCTTTGCATTGAATCTAAGTTGCCATATGTCTGACCATTCCTCCAACCTTGCCAAGTCCCTTCTCATCCTCTCCCCCCGGTGTATCAACTCTGTTACAGATCTTTGTGTCATCTGCAAAGAGGCATACCTTTCTTCAGACCCTCTGCAATGCCACCTATGAAGATGTTAAAGAGGACTGGACCCTGTATTGAGTCCTGGGGGTACTCCACTAGTACCCCTTTCTTCAGAATGTGTTCCATTCACTATTACCTTCTGTGTCCTGTTGTGCAGCCAGTTTGCTACCCAGGCTACCACCCTGGAACCCACTCCCTGGCTGGCTAACTTGATTATTAATCTTTTGTGCGGGACTGTGTCAAATTCCTTGCTAAAGTCTACGTAGGCCACGTCCACAGCCCCTCCCTGGTATATTACTTTGGTCACCCAGTCAAAGAAATCGATTAGATTCGTCTGACATGACCGTGAGTTGAGAAAGTCTGTCCAAAAATAAATTGGTCAGATCCTTAATGTGATGCTTAAGTTCACTGTATGCTTCTAGCAGCGCAATGTTCACCATTATTGGGTGTGCCAATGCTTTAATTGTGTATTGTGAAATAGTGTCCAGACATTGTGCTAAAAATTCAGGAGTTTTATTTATTTTTTCTACCTCTTTATCCAGTCTCTCAAAAACCTCATCAAGAGAGCCTGCCAAGATAAAGTGATCCTCAATGAATGGGGGGTGTGTCATTATTTAGATCACTAAGATTACTAATATTAATATCCAGCGGACTAAAAAGATTCAGCCTGGTTGGTTGTAAAGAAATCTCTAACCCCTCTAATGTCATCTCTTTTTCCTCAGGTAGCTCTTCAATATTACCTATTTCTTTATTTGAGTCATTTGAAACAACTAGTTTATTTCACATGGAGGAAAAAATCTGTAATTTTGCCTTGCAAGTAATGGGTGAGTTTAGAAGCAGTAACTGGAGGTGACTTAGAAGCAGTAGATAAGGGAGACTTACTATGTGGTAATTGACTTACTAAAGGAAGAGGTAGATATTAGCAAATTAGAGGTCTCTGGACAATTGAGATCCTGTAGCACCTCTTCCGTTGAAAAGAAAAAGCTCTCTGTTGTTCAGTGTCTCTATGCTAGAGTTGTTCTGAAGAGATAGATACATGATAGGGCAAAGGAAAGTTTGAGAGGGGAAGGGTGGGAGACTGTCTATAATCAAGTATCACTTCCTCCCTAACACAAGCTGTATGATGAAGGGGCCCTGTTGAGCCTTTGGGAGTGGGAGATGATAGTGTTACCTCTTGTGTACAAACACAGCAATTTTTACTTCTTTTATCTTTGGGCTGCAAAATTCCATTAAATTTTTTTAACTAACTCCTTTCCGCTTCTGGTACACAATAAAAAAAAAAATTTAAGATTATGTAGTAGCACCAGATGTAACTAGGTATCAATATCAAAACAAATATAATCTGTGAATATGTAGGTCTAGAGCATAGATTTCCCAAATCAATAAAAGTCACTAGGAAAGTCAGCTAGGAAACCAGTACAATGCAATCATAGAATCAAATCCAAATCCAAAATACTCACTTTGGCAGAGAGTGATCACTCTTAACTAAAAGGTGCTCACTCTTGGTCAGATAGCCAAGATAAATTAGGCCAAACTTTTCCTAAAATATTCCTGAGGAATTTTGTATACTCAAAGGTCTAATAATTTGTACAGGCTCAAAGAAAAGAAATCACCATAAAAGTCTCATATCGATACCAATATTCAGATGTTCAGGTATTAACTTGCCGACTGAAGCGATTATTCTAATTCAAAACATTAAGAGTCAATCCCAAGTGGATATTCAGTATTCTGGGCCGCAAGTCCTTCAGATAATGTAGAAAATAAAAGAACAAAAACAACAGGGATTCCAGTGAAGATCAGCAGGCTCAGATGCTCTTATGTGTCCTCAGCAGGTTGCTAATTACTAGTTGCTAGTTACTACAAGCACCGAGTATTCTTTTTGTAACTCCTCTTAGCCTTTTTCGAAGCCAGGTTGAGCGCAAGATGGGCGTCGGCTCGTAAACCACATAGACTACAGCTACAGTTCTTAAATTTGAAAAAACAGATGAGGAGTTGTTCCAGAAATGCAGTAAAATCGCAACCCAAGAGTCCAAACTCCAAACATGCAGTCACTAGTAATAAAACAAAAAAAAAAACAAAAAAAAAAGGAAAGGGTCAGCATAATATTCTCACAGACTATATAATTCCCTTCTGGTTACCCTCTGGTAGTTAAATTCTTAAGATTTTACTTTAAATGCTCTAAACCGGAACTGCAGACTCCCATAGATCCAAAACCTAAGACCACCCAGCTTGATGGGCCTCTTAAAAAGGAAAAAAATAAAAAAAAGTTCTTGTGAGAGAGTGCAGAGTGTGCTAAGAGTGCAGAAAAAACTCCTGCAAAAACCTTTTCGGTGCATGACTAGGATATCAGAGTATCTTACATCAAAGTGCTTCCGTAGTGCTTTTTAGTACTTTTTAAAGTCTGTAAACTAGTGTGACCATAAAAATTCCTCAGCACTAAGAAGGAATGAAAAGGATGACGTTGGAAGTACAAAAGGCAGACCAGTATCACTCGTTCAGCAAGCATTGACGCATCTGTAGAAGGGATGCCACGCATGCGTCTATATACACTAGTGAAGAGTGTATGCTTCCTACTGTCCAATGAAGCAGACATGGTCCGAGAAACCCCGGGAAATTTAAAATGATAAAAACCTTTTTTATAGTTCCACAGCTAAAAAAAACACCTAAAAACCAAAGGCAATGGTGTAAGCAAAAAAAAAAAAGAAAAAGAAAATGAGGCTAGAAAATTAGCCCTTCACAGCACAAACAGAACAACAGAAAAGTAAACAAACACATTATATATATTGAGAACATTTAGGCTATGCATCTTATACATCCCTTTGACAGAATGTAGACAAGCATCCAAAAGCCCGACCAAAACTGTTTCGAAGTAAGTCTCCCAGGGCTGAGACTTCTCCATCGCCGGTCTGAACAGTGTCACCTCGGCTGTTTACCGCTCTGCTGCCATTAACAGGGGAACAAGGAGATCACGGATCACAAAACTCTGAAACGACAGCACAAGGAGAAACAAGAAGTAGCACGTACCTGGCTGGGGCTCACAATAAGATGGTCTGGTAAGACTGCGCACAGTTTAACATAGATGGCCTATCTTTAAAATAAATAAAACCAGCTTAGCAGTCCTGCAATTTGCACCTTCTCCTCAGGTGCAGACGCGCATAGTGAGCGCCAGCTCTCCCTGTAGTTTCCAATTCTCATGATGGTCTATCTCGGTTCTGCTGAGATGATCCGCCAGATAGTTCTGTACTTCTGGCAGGTAGACCTGGATCAGTGCTTTGTGCTCAAGGCACCACTGCCACACTCTCATCCCTTCCCTGCATAAGTGGTAAGAGTGTGATCCACTCTGCTTGTTGATGTAGTACATCACTGCTTTGTTGTCCATTTGAAGGACAATGATCTTGTGACAGAGTATGTCCTTCAAGGCTCGGACTGCATACAGGACAGTTCTCATCTCTAGAACATTTATGTGAAGCTGAGACTTGTCCTGACTCCATCAACCCTGGGTGTGGAGATCCTGGCAGTGAGCTCCCCATCCCAGAAGGGACGCATCCGTGGTGGTGGTGGTGGATATCTGGGATTCTAGAGGGGTGAAGAGATAACTTTCCAGAAGGTTGTTATCCTGAGTCCACCAGGTAAGTGACCATCTCAGAGGTTCAGTCACCTTGATGTGACAGGACTGAGGGTGTGTGGTCAGCGACCACTGAGTGCTGAGCATCCACTGAGTAGTCCTCATGTGAAGACGAGCCATAGGCACCGTGAACACTGAAGATGCCATGAGACCCAGCATCTGCTGCACTGAGAGAGCTCGAACCAAGTCGTTCTCTCTGATGAAGTCAGCCATCTGAAGGATGTCGTTCCTTCTGTCCTCTGGAAGAAAGGCTTTCACGCCAGAGGTATCCAGAAGGGCTCCTATGAAGAGCCATTAGGAGGGCTGTACCTGTGACTCTCCAAAATGTAGCAGGATTCCTATGGATGTGAGGAATTTTTAAGCCGTGGCCATGGCTTCTTGAGTCTCTTCTCTGGAGGGACTTGCTAGGAGCCAATCGTTCATACATGGGAACATCTGAATTCTGAGCTTCCTGAGATGCACTGCGAGAAATGGAAATTACGTACTTACCGTAATTATTGATCTTCTTGGACAGTCTCCATCATTCATTCACACTAATGGGATAGCGCAGGAGGTGCTAGGACCAAGCGGGAGCCCAAAATTTTCTGAAGGGTCGGTGCCGAGGTAGGACCGCGAATGCACAGCACCACAAGACTGACTTGCGCCTGTGTAAGCTATCTCAGCGTCGACCCTCCAGCCGCCTCAGTACCTTTTCGACAAAGGAGGTGCAGCGTAACTAATGAGAATAACTCATTCTGAGTTTCTGGGCCTGAGAGGGCCCAGATTGCCTTTGTAAGAAAGATCAAAGAACAATGTCTTCACAGTCCAAACCATAGGGCCATGAACACCAGGAAAGAAAAACTAGTGAACACAGGGGATGGTGGGTGGACGTGTGAATGAGCGATGGAGACTGTCCAAGAAGATCAATAATTATGGTAAGTATGTAATTTCCATATCTTCCTGGACTAAGTCTCCATCACTCATTCATACTAGAAGGAGAGTACCGACCTAAAACCAACAACCCTGAGTAGGGTGGTAGGAGACAGGGTTCATCCAGAAGGACTGTCCCGTTAATAAAAGAGCTGTCTTGTAAAGAGCATCCAGAATATAATGCTTACAAGAGTTGTAACTCACCACTTTGCAGACGACTGCAATCGGCACAAAATGAAACTCTGCCAGGAAGCCGCAACCACTAAGAGAGCGGCGAGAACCCAGACTCACAATTTGGTATAGGTCCAAAATTAATAGTGTCAAAGATATGTACTAAGCTAATGTAAAAGGACCTCAGGAACTGCAAGAGCCGGAGGTAAAGTGTACTGGTTCAGGGTAGACCGAAAAGCACAAACGGAATCCCCACTACCGAGTATGGCTGACCTGCAAACAACAGGTCCAGGAGCACTTGAACCTCTTACTTGGTGAGCAAAAGAAGGTCCAGGTGGGGTTAGCCCATCAAGGAGAATGGTTTTCACTTAGTCACTGAAACCTTCCTCATGGAAGGTGAAGCACAACTTAGAAGCCTCTTGTGGTGGTCTAGTAGAATCAGATACTAGCCACTACATATTCCAAAAAAGAATCATCCTGCCCCGTATGTATAACTGTAGTAGCAGTCTCTGAACTCAGGGAAGAAAGGAAAAAGTGTACAGGACGATGAGTCCACTGTGGAAAAAAACATTCCGACAGAAAAAAAAGGGTCTGGATTAGTAAGGCAAATAGAGGCAGATGTGTGTCGAGGAGGGACACAGCAGGACCAAGCTAGGGCTAACCCATTAGTTGACGTGACCAAATAGCGGTAGAAGAGGCTCAATGCGGTGAGGCACTACTTACTCCAGCCTCCCTGAAGGGAATAGGAGGACTCTATTTTGCCTTGTTGAAAAAAACAAACATCACAGCTCCATCACATAGTCGGAGAGGATAGCTTAGTGTGCGACTGGCTCGGAACCAGTGCACAGGAACTGAACGTGTGAATATTTGAGAAGCTATCTCAGAAAAGACCTACTTGACCTATGATCAAGAAAGGAGCATGTCCTCTGTTAAGTTGAAGCAAGCATGGAAGTAGGAATCTAAGTTCCGACTCGCTGAAGAGTCGCTTCCGTTTCCGGGAGGCTCTGATCAAGAGAAGAAAGCCCGATAAAAACACAGGGACTAACAGACTGGTTAGACACCTAGGTTTTGGAAATATCTCGGAATAAGAGAAATCTCAGAGTAAAGAGGTGAGCCATACCACCGCTGGATCGGACTGCCCCAGGGGTAGAAGAAATCAGGTACTCTTCACCGAAGTTTAGAGATGACCGCCTCAGGGCTGAGACGGAACCTGACCCGATCCAAAGTGTGGTATCGGGAAATTCTGACTAGGCCCTGTGCTGTGAAAATTCTAACCCTTTTTTTTTATCATTAGTCTGAGCCTGACAAAGTTGCAGGCTGCTATTTCGTAACGGTTGCCTGATACAGAAATGACAAGGATGTCATCCCTCTGAGGGGCAGGAGGAGCCTGAGGATTCATAACTGAACTCTTGACTGGACTAATAATAATAGCTAGACAGATGTTAACCACCTGTGCCGCAGCAGCCACCAGAGGAGCAGCATCAGAAGGGGGCTGTATACCTCTATCAAAGGAGTGGAAGAACCTGTGCGTCTCCCAAACATTGAATTAGAATGTTCCACAGAGTGTAATTGTCTTGATGACTGAATGAGTATAGACACAGAGGTGTATGGTCCATGGATGCAGTCTGAACACTATGGTGGACCCCATTACTGAGGAACTACTGAAAACAGCTTCCATCACGGACTCTGATGATAGAGAGAGAGAGAGTATCCTTCAGTATATAAAATGAGTCATCCGCTGTATCACTGACCAGAAGGGCAGGGAGAGACTCATCTAGATGCCCTTCTACCATAGAAGGACCCCAAAGAGAGGTCTAGGTCAGAGCCACTAAAGACTCCACCACAAGGAAGGGTGTCAAGGAGCTTGGCACCATGTAGGGAGCTGAGAAAGTGCTGAGCAGAAGGAGAAATTCTGCTGGCAGAACAAAACAGACAAGTCCAATCACCGGAAAACCGCTGGATGACATGACCCGATACAGACGGCCACCCACTAAGATGTGTGGAAAAAAATTATCCGCAGAACAGGAATTCATTCTGCGGAAACATCCTGCCACAAGTCCAGTGGAAGAAGAGGTCCACAAACAGAGATCTGTCCCTAGTTCTGTCGGACAGCACCAACTGGCACCCCTGCGGCACCGGTGGCACAGAAGGGCACCAAGCAGTACCTATGCCAACCTGGGAGATACCCAAGGGCACCCACGTCAGAACCCGCAGGCATCCTCAGCACCCATAGCAGCAATGGCATGCAAGGGCACCACCGATGCCCATGGCACCCATGGCAGCATGACACCAGAGGGCACCCACGGCACCAGAGGGCACCCATGGACTCATGGTACCCATAACACCCATGACACCCTTGGACTCACGGCACCCAAGCTGCCTGCAGGTGCAAGGCACCTCCTGCGGCACCACCCGCGGGAGCCCAGCGCCGCCCGTGGCACCCGCGTGTGCCCACACCATCCACGAGCACCTACAGCACTGTGAAACACCCACGGCACTGCTAGTGGCGCCGGCAACGAAGGCAACAATGAAAGCACCTACGGCGCCACACAGCGCCAAGTGCAGCGCCGACCCAAACACCAGCGGCGCCGCCTACAGTACCAATGCCAAACCAGTGGCTATGGCATCGAACCTGCGGCGCCAACAAGGCGTCGGACACAGTGCCAGGAAAAACACCTTGGAAAAGCCAATGGAGAAGATGGGGAGAAGGAAAAAGGTGGTGCTCGTGACGGCCCCAGCAAGGAAAAGGATGAAGGGGGTAGGCACAAGGGGTCGACACGATGGTGAAGGCACCCAGAGGGCACCGCGCTCCTCCTGATCCAACTGACCCGGCTCCAGTCAAACGGCTCTGAGGCCTGGAGGCCCAGAAAACAGCCAGGAAAAAAGGAAAGTCAAACCCCCTTCTCCACAGAAGTGGCCCAGACGTGAAACTGCTCACCGAAACTCTAATGAGGACAGAGATGGAGTCCGGAGTCGAGAAAGCGGCCGTTAGGAGCGGGGCCAAGGGGAACCCAAAAAAGTCAGTTCAGGCCTATCGCCCCTTCTGACGAACAAACCTCGTGCAGACATACCAAAGGGCAGCCTCGAGCAGCACCAATTCTTCTTCCCCAAACGAGGAAGAAGAGTTTGAGGCTAAGCGGAGCCGGATCCCCGGAATCGCTAGATTCGTGCTCCGGTGGACAGTCCTCCCCCACGAGTACAGGACTGTCCATAGTCAGACCCTCCCCCATTACTTAAGGGTGGCGGACCGGGCACAGCCCCTCTGACATAACAACTTTCAAACAAAGTCTTCCTACTGTCACCGCTACCATCTAAGGACGACTCCATTGATGGCAGGAAAGAATTTCTTTTTTTTCATAATCTTCTTTTCTTGTTCATAAAATAAGAAATTACTCCCACATAGTTTAATTGACTTTTGTGGGTTCCCCTTGGCCCGGCTCCTAACGGCCGCTTTCTCAACTCCGGACTCCATCTCTGTCCTCATTCGAGTTTCGGTGAACAGTATTTACTGAAGAGAAGGTAGGGCAGGGCCCACAGCTCAGCATCATGGACACAGGGGGAAGGGAGGTGAGCACTACTACCTTCACAAAAGAAAGGGTCCTACAAGAGCTTGCTAAGCTCAGGGTGGATAAGGCAATGGGACCTGATGGCATACATCCCAGGGTACTTAAGGAGCTAAAGGTGGAACTAGCAGAACTGTTTAGTGAGTCTCTGAGCACAGGAGAGGTCCCAGAAGACTGGAGAAGGGCTCATGTGATCCCACTCCACAAGAGTGGTAGCAGGGAGGAGGCAGGGAACTACAGACCAGTCAGTCTTACCTCAGTAGTGGGCAAGATTATGGAGGCACTCCTTAAGGAAAGGATAGTGCAACACCTGGAATCCATAGGGCACAGGATCCAAGACAGCATGGGTTTACAAAGGAAGGTCCTGTCAAACTAATCTCATAGATTTCTTTGACTGGGTAACCAGAGTGGTGGACCAAGGGGAGCAGTTGATGTTGCCTACCTTGACTTCAGCAAAGCTTTGACACTGTTCCACATAGAAGACTGATAAATAAGCTGGGTAGGCTCAGAGTGGGTCAGAAGTTGGTCAACTGGGTGGCAAACTGGTTGTGAGGCAGAAAACAGAGAGTGGTGGTAAATGGTATACAGTCAGAAGAGATGCAAGTCACAAGTGGGGTACCTCAGGATCAGTCCTGGGGCCAGTCCTCTTCAACATCTTCATTAGTGACCTTGCAGATGGACTAGAGGGTAAGGCTTGTCCGTTTGCAGATGACACCAAGATCTGCAACAGAGTAGATGATCCAGATGGGTGGGCAGAATGAGAAGAGATCTGGATAAACTAGCAAAATGGTCAGAAGAGTGGCAACTGGGATTTAATGCAAAGAAGTGCAAAATCATGCACATAGGGAAGAGAAACCCTGAAGCCACCTATAGGCTGGGAGGGGAGTCGCTAGCAGTCACAAAGGAAGAAAGAGACTTGGGCATCATCATCACCGATGACCTGAAATCATCCAAGCAGATCTCCATAGCAGTAGGTAAGGCTAGGGGGGTGTTAGGGTGTATTAGCAGGGGTATCACAAGTCGTAAGAGGGAGGTAATAATCCCTCTTTACAAGACACTGGTTAGGCCCCATTCTGGAGTACTGCATGCAGTATTGGAGGCCACACCTTCACAAGGACATTAACCAAATTGAGTCAGTCCAGAGAAGGGCAACTAAAATGGTGCAGGGACTGCATCAGAAGACATATGAGGACAGATTAACAGAGCTCAATATGTATACCCTTGAGCAAAGGAGGGAGAGAGGTGATATGATCGAGGCATTCAAACACCTTAAGGGCATTAACAAGGTGAAAGAGTCAAACATGTTTAAATATAAGAAAAATAGCAGGACATGAGGACACAGCATGAGATTAGAGGGAGGCCGATTAAGGGGGAATGTGAGGAAATTCTTTTTCACAGAAAGGGTGGTGGATGCATGAAATGGCTTACCACAAGAAGTGGTGGCTATGAATACAGTGCAGGGCTTCAAACAGGCATGGGATACGCATAAGGGAGCAATACAAATGACTATGACTAGATAGGCCACTGACAGAGCAAAGGCCGATGGCACATTTATAAGGTAGAAAAAGAAATGGGCAGACTGGATGGACCTTGCGGTCCTTATCTGCCGTCAACTTCTATGTTTCTAAGTTAAATTAAACACTAAAAGCTGCTGTCGTATAGACGAAAACTGACTCCGGCAGACGAGTGATGTCGACATCCAAGCGCAGTTGACGGCGGGAGAAAAGGAACTGAGGCAGTTGGAGGGTCGACGCCAAGATAGCCTACACAGGCGTGAGTCAGTCTCGTGGTGCCACGCATGCGCGGTCCTACCTCAGCGCCGACCCTTCAGAAAAATTTTGGCTCCCACTTGGTCCTAGCGCCTCCGGCGTTATCCCACTAGTGTGAATGAGTGATGGAGACTTAGTCCAGGAAGATTTGCAAAGTACTTTGTAAAGACTCGAGGTGCCAAGGATAGCCCAAAGGGCAGGACTCTGAACCGGCAGTGCTGACCCAATGCCACAAATCGGAGGTATTTGTGGTGGTTTGTTTCTATGAGAACATGCTGATAGGCATCCTGCATGTCCAGGGAGGCCAGCCAGTTGTTTTGATGAACGAGGTAAAAGTGTACAGAGTGACAGCATCTTGAACTTTTCCTTGTAAAGGAATTTGTTTAACTTCCTGAGAAAGAGAACTGGGCGCAAGCCGCCTGTTTTTGTTGGAACAAGGAAGTAATGGAAGTAGAAACCTGTGTTCTACTGACCCAGCGGGACTACTTCTACTGCCCTGTAGTTTAGAAGGCCTTGAATGTCGGAAGCAAGAAGATCTGACAGAGATGGACAGCCTGGGCCATCGATCTCTGTGGGTGATCCGGAGGGGTTTATGAAAGATTTAAAGAGCACCCCTCATAGATTATCCTGAGAACCCACTTGTCTGATGTATCTGACTTCCACTGGATGTAAAACTGAGTCAGACATCCTCCTACTGCCAAAGAAGAGTCCCCCTCAGACAGCTGAGGTGGGACTTGGGCAGGAATCTCAGAGAGGGTGGCACTAGGCGTTTTGGGGCCCTGTGTCTTCTGCTGTGTTTTCTATTGCAGCTGAGGGCCTTGGTTTCTATTGAAGCTCCTTCTGCATTTACTGCGAAAGGACTGACTGTTATTACACAGATGCCGGTTCCCGCCCTTTGAGGGGCTGCAGATGGCGGTCTGGCCATTTTGACAGCTGTTCTAGTTTTCTGTGTGGCCTCTTGCACCTGCTCGACCTCAGGACTAAACAGGTACATACCATCAAAAGGCAAAGCTGTAACTCTCTGCTGGGCCTCATCTGTGAATCCAGATGTGCGCAATCAAGAGTGGCGTCGGGTGCATGTACCAGCTGCTGCTGCTGCTCCGGAGGCAGTGTCAAAGGCATCCATGGCAGCTTTGAGCTGCTGGTTATTGAATTTGTTGCCTCTGGTAATAGTTTAAAGAAGCTCTGTGTTAACTTTCAAATCTGGGAGAGCTTCTACCATGGCCTTGAGCAACTGCCAGAATGTATACTCATACTGAGAGAAATAACCCTGGTAGCTAGCAGTGCACATGTCCAGAGTGGAAGCAGCAAAGACTCGCTTTCCTAAAGTGTCGCTCTTGCAAGATTCCTTGTTTATCGGACGTGCCATAGAGTCTCGCGAAGAACAGCCTTGTTATTCTCTGCCAGGACAACTATGGCATCATCAAAGGCTTCCGAAGCCAGAATGCGCTGATCCTTGGGAGGGGCATATTTCTTACCTATGAACTTAGCCACAGAAAGAATAAGCACTGGTTTATCCCACACCATTTGTGAGAGTCTCTCAAAAGAGGGTTGCCCCCCCCCGGGGGGGGGGGTGAATTCCACAGGAATGTCCGGAACGTGCAGGTACTGCAGACACAGCAATTTCCCAGGACTGATTTCCGAAGTCTGAAGAGAGAGAGTTGTATTCACGTTTCTAAGCAGAGACTTAAAGGAAAGGTCCTTGACCAGATGCTCTGCTGTAAGAGAAGGTTTATTCACCACTCCTCGGGAGGAATCGTCAAAGTCGTCCTCCAATCGAAGATCAGGATCAAGCTCAATATCATCTCCTACTAGTACTCAAGAAAAAAATACTCACCTTAGTAATTACGTGTCTTCTAATGGAGTCTTGCTGTATTCTGACAATTGCAGTGATTCCCAATCTTTGAACTGCCCCGGAGAACAGAGTTAACTTTCTATGCAGGGCATAGAATGCTGAGCTCGAGCTCGGTTGAAATCTCTGTCTGGAGTGTTTCAAACCTAAACCGTCAGATTCTTACCAGCCCAACTACACTAAAAATTCTCTGTGGAAATTGTAAAAATTCCTACTAGCCAACTGGCTGAAAAAAGTTTTGGATTCCCAAGGAAGACTCAAGTCAGGAAACCCAAAACCCAAAAATCAATCTACTACAAATAATAATAAATCAGCACCCAAACAAAAAGGAGGAGGGTGCAAGCAAAAAACACCCCTGGGGTGCAACACTGCACCTGCCCACCCACTTCCTAAAAACAGGTTCTGAGAGGGGAGACAGGGAGAGAGGTCAGAATACAGCAAGACTCCATTAGAAGAAACATAATTACTATGGTGAGTAATTTTTTCTTCAAACATGAAGTCTTGCTGTAGTCTGACAACTGGAGACTACCAAACAGTACCTCCAAGGAGAAGGGACAGAACCTACTTTGGGAATAGGCTCTGAAGTACTGCTGTGCCAAACCGAGCATCACTCCTAGCCTGGATATCCAGAGAGTAATGCTTGGTAAAGGTATGGACTGTTTTCCAGGTGGCTGCTTGACAAATTTCTAAGAGAGGGATATCCCTGGCAGCAGCTGTACTTCTTGTGGAATGAGCCCTCAGACCTGAGGATGGAGGTTTTCCCAGTTTTTCATAGCAGAATTGTATACAAGACACAATCTGCCTGGCAACAGATCTTTTGGTGGCAGGTTTGTCCTTTCTCACTTCTCCATAAGTGAGGAGCAACTGGAGGGAGTCAAACCTGTGACCCTTGGTATGCTCTATGTAGTAACTAAGGGCTCTTTTGACATCTAAACTGTGTAGCCTCCTCTCCCCCGAAGAAGTATGATCAGTGAAGGAAACAGGGAGAGACACAGACTGGTTTAAATGGAAGTCTGAAACCACTTTGGGCAAGAACCTTCTATTGGTTCTAAGGACCACTTTATCCCTGTGAAATGAGATAAAACCAGGTTCCACTGACAGGGCTTGCAATTCACTGATACGCCTGGCAGAGGTAATGGCTACCAGGAACACAGTTTTCCAAGTCAAGTACTTAAGCTCTGCTGAAGACAGGCTCAAAGGGGGGTTGCATAAGTTGAGCAATGCAAACATTCAAATCCCAGGCAGGGGCAGAGTCTCTAAAAGGAGGATTGGTGTGAAGTAATCCTTTAAAAAATTTACAGAACACAGGATGGGAAGATAGGAAGATTTTCCCACAGACAGAAATGCAGAAACAGCCGACAAGTGTACTTTGAGAGTAGCCGGTCTGAGGCCTAGGCCATTAAAATAGACCATATAATCCAGAACCGTAGGCAATCCAGCAGTGTCTGGAGAAATATGCTTCTTGGAATATCAAATGCTGAATCTTTTCCATTTGGAGTTGTAAGTCTTTCTGGTGGAGGGCTTTTGAGAAGCCTTGAGGATATCCAGAACCCCTTGGGAAAGATGCAGATCTGCAAACTCTAACTCTTCAAGAGCCGTGCTTTGAGATTGAGAGACTGAAGATTGGGGTACCAAATCCTTCCCTGAGAGGATGTTAACATGTTGTAATTCCTGGGGAGAGACAGGGGAAGATGAACTGCTAGGGACAGCAACAGGGGGTGCCAGGGCTGTCTGGCCCAATCTGGAGCAATCAGAATCACCTTGCAAAGCTGAGACCTTATTTTTACCAAAATGTTGAACAGGAGTGGGGAAAGGCATACAGAAACTTCCCTTCCCAATTCAGGATCAGGGCGTCCAGAGGGACTGAGCCCAGGACTGGACGTCTGCAACAAAAGAGAGGGAGTTGGTGATTGTCTGGGGCTGCAAAGAGATCTATCTCTGGAGTGCTCCACCTTGATAAAATCACTTTCAACACCTGAGGGTCCAGGGACCATTCGTGATGGCCCTGAGAAATCCTGCTTAGTGCATCTGCTAGCACATTGTCCTTGCCTGGAAGGTGAACTGCTGCAAGAGAGGTTTGCAGGGAATAAGCCAGGGACCACAACTTCATGGCTTCTGTGCACAAGGCCATGGACCAAGTGCCTCCCTGCTTGTTGATGTACCACATGGTGGTGGTGGTGTCTGTTCTGACTTGAACCACCTTGTTCTGTACTGACTGAAAGAAAGCTTTTAGGGCCAGAAAAACTGCCCTGAGCTCTAGGAGACTGATGTGGAGAAGGGATTCTTGGGGGGACCACAGGCCCTGGGCAGTGAAGGACCCCAGATGGGCTTCCCAGCCCAGGAGAGAAGCATCTGTGGTAAGGACCACTGAACAAGGCTGAGTAACAAAAGGAACACCTTGTCTTAAATTGTCCTGATCCTGCCACCATTGGAGGGCTTGGATCAAGGTCAGAGTCACTGGGATCAGTTTGGTAAGGGAATCCTAACTCTGAGACTAAAAAGCTCTCCGGTGGAACTGAATATCCCTCATCTGGAATCTTGCCCCTTGGACCACTGTTGTTGAAGCTGCCATGTGGCCCAAGAGCTGGAGGAAATGCCTTGCTGGTCGAGATACCTCAAGGCTGAACGAAGAAGCTAGTTCCATAAGAACCTTTGCCCTTTCTAGAGGGAGAAAGACTCTTGCTCTGAGTGTGTCCAGTTCTGCCCATATACAGGTAAGAAGCTGGACTGGTTCGAGAACTGACTTGGGAAGGTTGAGAAGAAATCCTAGAGAAGTGAGCACTTGCTGGGTCACTTGCAGGTGATACCTGACTTGGTCTGGAGACTGACCCACTATTAGCCAATCGTCCAGATGTGGAAAAATGGAAATGTTTTGCCTTCTTAGAAAGGCAACTACTACTGCCAGGCATTCTGTGAAAACCCTTGGGGCTGAGGTTAGGCCAAAGGGCATTGCTCTGAACTGATAATGGCCTGAGGGCAACTCGAACCTGAGGTACTTTATGTGGGAGCACCTGGATGGGAATGTGAAAGTAGGCATCTTTGAGGTCCAGAGAGGCTAGCCAGTTCCCTGGCCTTAGAGAGGGAAGGATTATTCCCAGAGTTACCATCTTGAACTTTGGTTTTAAGAGATGTTTGTTTAGATATCTTAGGTCTAGGATGGGTCGCCACTCCCCTGTCTTTTTGGGGGTCGGGAAGTACCTGGACTACAGTCCTTTGCCCCAGTGTAGGGTAGGTACCCTCTCTATGGCTCTTAAAGCTAGGAGAGAAGAAACCTCTGCCTCTAGGGCAAGGGTTTCCGAGAGATTTGCAGGTGGAAAAAATCTGGCTCTCATCTTTGGAAATTTTTTGAAGCTGAGAACCAGTCCCTGGCTTACTACTTCCAGGACCCACTTGTCTGATGTAACAGACATCCAGTCCTGGACAAAGTAAGCCAGCCTGCCTCCTATTGGAATAGGAAAGTTGACCCGGGCAGGCCCATCAGGGTGTCTGCTTGGCAGGGGCTTTAGGCTGAGCAGTGGATGCAGCCCTGCTCATCCCCCTTCTGCCCCTCCCTCTGAAGAACCCCCTCTGAGAAGAGGAAGAAGAGGCCTGTGCTTGGTAAAAAGGCCTTTGACAATCAGTTAAGAAGGGGGATAGAACCTTTTATAGGTACATCAGGGAGCGAAGGAAGACCAAGGGAGGGATAGTGAGGCTTAATAAAGGGGAGGGGGGTGGGCAGAGGGTGATTGTGAAAAGGCAGAGATACTAAAACATTTTTGCTCGGTATTTACAAATGAAGAGGGGGAGGTACCTAAAACAAACAGTAAAAACACACTGGAAACAGAAGTTGATACCAGTCCATTTACAGAAGAAAGAGTTCTGAAAGAACTCTTAAAACTGAAGGTGGACAAAGCAATAAGACCTGGTGGGATTCATCCCAGAATTCTAAAAGAACTAAGGGTAGAACTAGTGACACCACTGACTAGCCTCTTTAACAAATCATGGGAGGATGGGGTGGTACCCGAGGACTGGAGGACGGCAGATGTGCTTCCCCTTCACAAAAGTGGGAGCAAGGCAGAAGCAGGAAACTACAGACCTGTTAGTTTAACCTCAGTGATAGGGAAAATGATGGAATCACTTCTAAAGGAAAGAGCTGTCAAGTATCTAGAGGCCAGAGGGGCACAGGACCCAAGGCAGCATGGATTCACAGCAGGAAGGTCATGCCAGACGAATTTGATAGATTTCTTTGACTGGGTGACCAAAGCAGTAGATCAGGGAGGGGCTGTGGATATGGCCTGCCTAGACTTTAGCAAGGCATTTGACACAGTCCCACACAAAAGATTAATATACAAGTTAGCCAGCCTGTGAGTGGGTCCCAAGATGACAGCCTGGGTAAAGAATTGTCTGGAGAATAGGACACAGAGAGTAATAGTAAATGGAGTCCACTCTGAAGAAAGTGGGGGTTACTAGTGGAGTACCGCAGGGTTCAGTATTAGGACTGGTCCTCTTCAATGTCTTTATAAGTGACATTGCAGAGGGACTGGAAGGAAAAGTATGTCTCTTTGCAGATGAAACAAAGATCTGCAACAGAGTTGATGCACAAGGTGGGGTGGAAACACAGACTTTGACGGCAGATAAGGACCGCTTGGCCCATCTAGTCTGCCCATTTCCCTACCTACAGGATAGGCCGCAGATCCCAGTTAACCAACAGCCTATTTCTTCCTATCCCCCACAAGAATTGCCTTATGCCTGTCCCATGCATTCTTGAACTCTCCCACAGTTTTAGACCCCACAACCTCCACAGGAAGGCTGTTCCATGCATCCACTACCCTCTCTGTGAAATAATACTTCCTCACATTGCCCCTGAACTGCCCCCCCATCTTTAAATTGTGTCCCCTTGTTCTTGCACATCTCTTTTTCTGAAAGATGCTACCCTCTTGGACTTTGTTGATTCCACTGAGGTACTATCATTTCTATTGTGTCCCCCCTCTCCCTTCTTTCCTCAAGGGTATACATATTAAGCTCCTTTAGTCTCTCCTCATACGGCTTCTCTTGCAGACCCTGCACCATTTTAGTTGCCCTCCTCTGGACTGCCTCTATCCTGTCTATGTCCTTGCGGAGATGGGGTCTCCAGAACTGGACACACTACTCCAGATGGGGTCTCACCAACTGTCTGTACAGAGGGATAACAACTTCCTGTTTTCTGTTGGTGATGCCTCTCCCTATGCATCCCAGTATACCCCCAGCCCTCCCTACTGCCTTCTCACATTGCTTGCTAACCTTAAGGTCATCTGATATTATTACCCCCAGGTCCCTTTCCTTTTTTTTGTTACTACCTCCCCCATTGTGTATTCTTCCCCTGGGTTCTTGTTTCCCAGGTGCATTATTTTGCAGTTCTTTGCATTGAATCCTAGCTGCCAAACTTCTGACCATTCCTCTAACCTTGCCAAGTCCCTTCTCATCCTTTCCACGCCTCCTTGTGTATCAACCCTGTTGCAGATCTTTCTGTCATCTGCAAAGAGGCATACTTTTCCTTCCAGTCCCTCTGCAATGTCATTTATGAAGACATTAAAAAGGACTGGACCCAATACTGAACCCTGCGGTACCCCACTAGTAACCCCTCTTTCTTCAGAGTGGACTCCATTTACAATTACTTTCTGTGTCCTGTTATCCAGCCAATGTTTTACCCAGGCTACAACCCTGGGACCCACTCCCAAGCTGGTTAATTTGACTATTAATCTTTTGTGTGGGACTGTGTCAAATGCCTTGCTAAAATCTAGGTAGGCCATGTCCACAGCCCCTCCCTGGTCTACTACTTTGGTCACCCAGTCAAAGAAATCTATTAGACTCGTCTGACATGACCTTCCCGCTGTGAACCCATGCTGCCTTGGGTCCTGTGCCCCACTGGCCTCTAGGTACTCAACTATTCTTTCCTTCAGAAGTGACTCCATCACTTTCCCTACCACAGAGGTCAGACTGACAGGTCTGTAGTTTCCTGCCTCTGTCTTGGTCCCACTTCTGTGAAGGGCATCATCCGCCTTCCTCCAGTCCTCGGGTACCACACCATCCTCCCATGATTTATTAAAAAGAGTTGCCAGTGGTTTCACTAGTTCCCCTCTTAATTCTTTTAGAATTCTGGGGTGAATTCCATCAGGCCCCAATTGCTTTGTCCACCTTCAGTTTTAGGAGTTCTTGCAGAACCCTTTCTTCCGTGAAAGGACTGGGATCGACTCCCCTATCAAGAGTGCTTCTGTTAATTAGATTAGGCACTTTCCCCTCCACTTTTGTGAATACTGAGCAGAAATATTCGTTCAGTATCCCTGCTTTTTCACTGTCCCCCTCTGCCCACTCACCGTTCACTCTATTCAGCCTCACTATCCCTCCCTTTGTCTTTCTACGCTCGCTGATGTACCTATAAAAGGTTTTATCCCACTTCTTAACTGAGTTGGCTATCTTTTCCTCAGTTTGGGCCTCTGCTATTCTGACTTTCCTCCCTGCTTCCTTCTGCCTTAACTGGTACAACTCTCTGTCCTGCTCTTTCTGTGTTTCCTTATACTTCCGGAATGCTATCTTTTTCTTCCTGACTTTCACAGCCACCTCTTTTGACAACCATAGTGGCTTTTTCTTTCATTTTGATTTGTTTATTTGCTTCACACAAAGGCTTGTTGAAAGGATGAGAAGGGACTTGGCAAGGTTAGAGGAATGGTGAAATGTATGGCAGCTTAGATTCAACGCTATGAAGTGCAAGGTAATGCACCTGGGAAACAAAAACCCAGGGGAAGAGTACACAATGGGGGGTGAGATACTAACAACAACAAAATGGAAAGGGACCTGGGGGTAGTCATATCAGATGACCTAAAGGTGGGCAAGCAATGTGAGAGGGCAGCAAGGAGGGCTGGGGGGATAATGGGATGCATAGGGAGAGGCATCACCAGTAGAAAACAGGAAGTTATTATCCCTCTGTACAGACAGCTGGTGAGACCCCATCTGGAGTACTGTGTGCAGTTCTGGAGACCCAATCTCCATAAAGACATAGACAGGATGGAAGCTGTCCAGAGGAGGGCAAATAAAAATGGTGCAGGGTCTGCACTGGAAGACATATGAAGAGAGACTTAAGGAGCTTAATATGTATAGCCTTGAGGAAAGGAGGGAGAGGGGGACATGACAGAAACTTTCAAGTACCTCAAGGAATCAACAAAGTCCAAGAGGGTAGCATCTTTCAAAAAAGAGGTGTGCAAGAAGAAGAGGCACAATTTGAAGATGGGAGAGCTCAGAGGTAATTTAAGTATTTTTCACAGAGAGGTTGTGGATGTATGGAATGGCCTTCTGGAGGAGGTTGTGGAGTCAAAAACAGTGGTGGAATTCAAGCATGCATGGGACAGTCATAAGGCAATTCTAGAGGGTGGGGGTAGGAAGAAGTAGGCTGCTGGTTAACTAGGATCTGCAGCTTATCCATTAGGTAGGGAAATGGCCAGACTGGGTGGGCCAAGCGGTCCTTATCTGCCGTCAAATTCTATGTTTCTAAAAGGCCTGCCCCTGCCCCTAGACTGCTGCCTTTGAAAAGTTGCCTGCCTTTCCTTGGCCTGAGCACTCCTGTAAGTGGTCCTGTACTCATCCATTTTCTTCATGTAATTCTCTGTCTGCTCCCCAAACAGAGAATTACCCACTACAGGAAAATCCATGGCCTTAGCCTGGGTGTCCTGTGAGAGGCTAGTAGATCTGAGCCAAGCCATCCTCCGAAGAGTCACAAATGTAGCCATGACTCTTGACGACACATCATTAGAGTCCACAGCAGCATGAAACTGAACCTTAGATGCCTCAATCCCATCTGCAGCCACCACTTCCAGCTCCCTGGCTAGCTGGGGGGAGGCCTGTTTAGCCAGTGCCAGTACAGTGTCCCACCTGGACTTCTGGTACCTGGCTGTATAGGCCATGTAATTCGCCTGCCTGAGTCCCAAAGAAGATGCCATGTACTGCTTCTTTGCCATGGCATCAATCTTCCTGGAGTCCTTGTCTGGGGGGTGTGAAGCCAAGGGAATATTTGCCTTGTCACAGGCAGCAGCCTGCACTACCCCAAGATGGCTGCACTGTTGATATAAGAACTCCGTGTCTGAGCCTGAAAGTGTATACCTCTTGTCCATTCTTCTATCCACAGGAGGTATAGTGTTAGGAGACTTTAGAATTTTTTGTGTCTGTTTCCCAAAAGATTTGTGGAGGGGAATAAACAGTCTGCTGGACTCTGGGATGTCCATCATCTCCACATAATCAGGCTCCTCATGATCTTCCACAGCCTCCTCCATAGGAAGCTGGAGGGTTTCAACCACCTTTCTGTAAAACAAAGTGGGAAGGGGACTCAGAAAGCCTAGGAGGGGAAACATCTGAAAGTCCGTCTGGGGAGATGTCCAGTTTCACAGGCATATCCAGACCTTCACTTACATCATCATCCTCAAATTCCCCTGCCTCTTCAAATTCCGGTTCATAAAAATCTTCAAGGGTATAATCCTGAACCGGGGGACCAACTGAACCGAACCCCTGCCAGAAGGAGCCGGATCGGTCGGAACCGGACAGGGCGATTCCACAATCTGAATCGCTCTAGCTAGCTCTTCGGAGGTCGGAACATGAACCTCTGGATCCGAGCCAGTCGATTTGTCTTTGTATTTTCTTTTTGTCTGAACCGATCCCTCGGAATCGGCTCTCCTTTTGCCCGAAGTAGTATCACCCTGGTCAAAGGGCACTCCTTCTGGTTCGGTCGAAACCGAACCAGGCTAGCCATCCGGGTCAGCGGACTTCTCTGCCTCCTTTTCCTCAGTCTACCTAATCTCTTCTCAAGGTAGATTTGGGAAAGTTTTTACATATTGGCAGTCTGAACGAGGTGGTCAAACTCCAGACAATAAACACAGGTGGTGTGGGGATCGGCCTTAGCAAAGACCTCCCCACACTCACTGTAGTGTTGAAACCCAGTGGGCCTGGTTTTTTTCTTGGGTTTCTCAGACATGGCCAACCTAACCAACTTACCCTTTTTATGGCAACTGCCAGGCAAGACTCCCTTATTGGTTCCTAACCGTGTCACGGGTATTAGAAAAAAACGCACTAATACACATTTTTTTTTTTTTTAGAACCAATAAGAACCGGAAACCACACACCAAGTAAAACACACAAAATTTCACTATCAAATGGCCGGTTCAGCCGAATCAAGCAGCAGTTTTACAAGTTCCACACAGAAAAACAACAATTCCTATCTAGTACTCATGGCACCACAGACAGAGACTGAACCGACTATGCGGATACTTTATCGGTTTAAAAAATGACGAAAACTGAAACTAACTGATTTTCGAACCGAGCTGAAGGAGAAATCTCCGGAGCAACCGTTCAGTGAGACGAAGTAAAGAATCTGACTGTTTAGATTTGAAACACTCCAGACAGAGACTTCAACCGAGCTCGAGCTCAGCATTCTATGCCCTGCATAGAAAGTTAACTCTTTGTTCTCAGGGCAGTTCAAAGGTTGGGAATCACTACAACTGTCAGAAAACAGCAAGACTTCATGTTGTTTGAAAAGATCTTTCTAGCTAGCAGTCTACCACGGAGGACTGCCCACCCTCGACGTCACCCTCTGACATCTGCCTATCCTATACAAGGTGGGTGGTCCCCCACACCCTGCTCAGTTCGCTCCCGCCGTCAACCTGTGCATATCAGACCTCTGAAACAAACCATTACTCACACTTCTGCGCTTATTTTCATAGTTTTGTTTAGTTTTAGCATCTACTTTTCGGTGTTACCAACATCGTTTTTATGTCTTCTCTACCTGCCTTATCTTGTAACCGCTCCACAGAGTGTGCTGGCGGTGAATTCCTGAAAAGGGCAGGCACTCTGCTTGCATCTTGTGCCTAACCCCAGTCACGACACCGAAGCCTACCATATCTGCCAGAAATTTAACCAGAACACTTGGAGACGTCACCTAAAAATCCTGGAAAGACATCTGATCAAGCAGAAGCTCGTTGCGATGGAAAAGGAGCTTCAGGCCAGGAGCTCCCCTTGCAGGGTTCTCAGTATCCTGAAGGGGTCCTACTGGGCCTAAGCTTGACTCCTCTCCTTCCCTTCCCCCATCTACCTTTCTCCCTAGTCTTCGCAGTCCCCCTTGCAGGGTTCTCAGCATCCTGATGGGGTCCTACTGCACCCAGTCTGGTCTCCTCTCCTTCCCTTCCCCATCTACCTTTCTCCCTGGCCATCACAGTCCCCTTGCAGGGTTCTCAGCATCCTGATGGGGTCCAACTGGGCCTAAGCATATCTCCCATATTCCATCTAGCCACTATCTTGGCATTCCATGACTACTATCAGGATCCAATGCATCCCAATGGACTATTGATTAGTCCCCATCCCCTCCAAAGTTGCAAATGTTCTTCCCCTCAGGGGTTCAATTCTCACTCCCTCCCTCTCCTATCACTCTCTTAATCCCTCATCTACTGACCTTCCCTAACCCCCTTGCAGGGTACCCCGCATCATGAAAGGTCATCTCTTGGGTTAGGACCTATTACCCCTCCTAGCATTACTGTCACATCTCCTCCTTCTCTCTCCTCCCTCTTTAAATCCCCTTTTCTATCTAGCCCCATAGCCCCCTTGCAGGGTTCCCCACATCCTGAAGGGGTCTCTCTGGGACACTGCCTTATCCCCTGCTCTCTGCCCCCCCCCCAGTCCCCCTGCAGGGTTTCTAACATCCCAGTGCTCCCAGATCTACAGGGATTCCTGTATTTTAAGGGATTTTTACTACAAAAACGGGATACGGGAAGGAAATCTTTTATTTTTAAAATATCAGGGTAAATGGACAAACACTACGGGAAAATGCCCACTATGAATCTCATGGCTGCCAAGATCCAGACAGAGCCCTCCAATTGGTGCTCAGTTTGCTGACTTTGCTACACTAAGCAATTCTGTTGGTCCACTTGCAGCCTGTGTTTCTCTGGGGTAGTAAGGTAATATGCTGGCAGTGCATCTTTCTGAGGATGAATTCAGATCTTCTGATCAAGAACCAGTGAGCTGCTGCATGATCCAAATACCTGCCATGTGGCCCCACTCAAAACAGCAACACCAGTGAGTCAGCCGAGTTGCATCTCAAATGCCACTGTTATGGACTGGCAGAGGGCCTAAGCCACTGAAGGTAAACTAGCTTTCTTGTGGGCAGCCTCAGGTTAGTCTATTTTAAACTCATTTTAAGTGCAAAATGAGTCAGACAAAAGACTGACCACTTGATGATGATATGCTTTGGGAGGGGGGTGCAAGAAAGAGTGCTTCAGTGTTGCTTGAGGGAAGCAGCGCCCCAAACCACCAAGGCAAACAAACCTTCTGTTTTATAAATTTGTCCATTTTAAACACATGAAGTGCAAAAAGTGAGCCAGACAAGAGACTCGATGATGGTGGGCTTTAAAGGGTGACGGGGACACAAAGAGTGCTTAAGTGCTACTTGGCTTGTTTGGTGCACAGAGCAGAGTTGTGTTTTTAAAAAGATCACTAAGGCAGCACTTCTTCTGACCAGCCTAGACGTTGAGGTTATTTGAAAAAAAATTAGACAATATTTCTGTTTAATTGTGAGCCTGTGAAAGGTATGGGGGTGTCTTCATTAAGATAAGCAGGAGTTATGGATTATATGTGTGAGATCAGAAGGGACCCATAGACCCTGGTCTGGCCTAAAGTTAGTAAAATAAATGAAAAAAAAAGGGAATATTTGTTTTTACCTCTGAGAGTTCAGTGCACAAAGCTGTGTGTGTGTGTGTGTGGGGGGGGGTGTGCTTAAGCATGCCAATGAAAAACTCAACAATACACTGAAACAATGTTTATTAATGGAGCGCTACAGGTACACAGAGCTGTAGGCCCAATGCACAATTGGTGTGCAGTGGTTATGCACACATATGTGGGGTGAGTAGCTACTCCACACCCCCTGTGCCCCCCGCATGGCATGCACGAAGGGGGCACATGCAGACCCACCGCACCCGATCCCCCATGTCTGCAGACAGCTCCACGACAGGGACATTCCGGGGGTGTGCCAGCACTATGTGTATTCACTAACCCGCATAGTGCTGGCTGCATGGGTGCAGAGAGTGGTGCAGGGTACACCAGGGAGACCCTGCCATAACCCACAGCATGCCCCCATGAACACAGGTATTCGGTCACTGGGGGACCAGGACAGTGCACACTGTGCTGCTCCTGACTGCTGGGCAGCAGGAGGCGGCAAGGGCAGCTGGATGGGTGAGCACCCAGAAAGTTTATGTGAGGCATCACTGGGACTGGAGGGTGCTGCCATCGGCATGCACAGCCCCAGACCCATGCCACCCTATGTGTGAGATCCACTATGGGTCCCGGGGGGCATCCCATTGGATGTCTGCCTGGGACAACTCCTCCCCCAGCCACCCTGCAGAGTCCTGTGCATTGGGGAGGGCTGTGGATAGGTGGTCGGCATTGGTGAATGCGGTATGGCGCACCTGTCTGGGGTGCAGGGGCAAGGGTTGGGTATACGTATTTTATGCATCCCTATGCCCCTTTCATGCATTGTGAGCAGAACACAAAATGTATCAGTCTGTGATTAAGTGATAAATTTGAAGTTAAGGCATTTCATACTATAAATAGAATACTGTGTAAGAGACTGTATTATTACAAGGTTATACCACCTTCAGGAGGTTCTGGAGACATGTGAACCTTGAGAACTGAGCTTTATACGTTCCAACATGTCCCCAGAACCTCAAGATGGTATTATATTGTTACATATAAAGTTCTTATAGTTGTAGAGTAGTTATGTGATACGTTGTAGGTGATTTTTTTATATGTAAAATAAATAAGAACACATAAAACAGCCTGAACATTTGTCCTAGTGATTTTATTGACTGGCATAATGACACCAATTGCGTACCTACATTGATTTGTGCATACAGGAAAATCTACAGGAATTTCATCCCAGTTTTACAAGGAAAATACAGGGAAAATTAGGGTGCACTACAGGAAAATGCTTTGCCTGATCTGGGAGCACTGACATCCTGAAGGGGTCTCCAGGGATATGACTCTTCCCCTTCCCCTCTCCCTCTCCTTTCCCCCTTTTCTTTCATGTAAGCACTTGCTTACTTATTAACCTGGCACTTATTATTGTCCACTCTTTCTACCTATTATGCACAACACTGTTGTAACTCAGTTTGTAACACCTGCCTTATACCTGTGTGTTAATGTTAATCTTGTAACTTGAATATTTAATGCCTCATTCCCATTGTACCCCTCCCCCAGGTCGCACCAGGAGATAAGCAACTTGTCGCTCAGAGTGCCTTCCTGGTGAAACATTTCAATAAATAAAGCTCTTCAGCCTCGCCAGCCCTCCTCCAGGGCTTCCTGATCCTCTCAGTCCTGCAAAAAAATCTGGCAGGAAGCATAAACACTGGGACAAACACCGGGACCAGTCTGCTTCCTGCTCGCGGTCTCTGTCAGAGGGCGACGTCAGCAGTGGGCAGTCCCCCATGGTAGACTGCTAGCAAGAAAGTTTCCGTGTGGTCGTGGCGCCTGGTGGCTAAGTACTACTTGTGTTGGCCTGCTGCAAGAGCTTCCCTGAAGAAAGATGTCTGTTTTTATCGTAACTTGTGTTAGCTTTTGTTTTGTTTGTATGTGTGTTTGTTTACTACATAGAGAAGAAGGGACTGAAGGAAACAGGGGAGTCTGAAAAAAGGCAGTTTTTAAATTATTTTTGTATTTTTTTTTTGAGGGCAAAAAACAGGGGACACAAAAGAGGTAAGAATACTCCAATGTGCCCCCCCATGTGCCTCCCTCTTTTTTTTTTTTTTAATTGGAGCACCTTACAAGGGAGGCAAAAGGTGAGAGAGACACAAGAAGGAGAGAAATAAAAACTATCCAGAAGCCTTGCCTTTGAAGGAGACGGTAGGAGGGTTGCAGTAATGAATAGTGAAGATGTTCTGGAAGATCAAGAATTATGGTGAGTATGTAATTTTCATATTGTCCAAGAATCAATCTTCACCATTCATTAATGGTGGGTTATAGTGCCAAGCTTACCTCCAAGGGCGGTGTTGGCCAATCCTGGGGGGAAATGGTTGTTACCTCAGTCTCCTGTGGGGGAAAAGGACGGAGAAATGGGGGCCCCTTATGGGCTTAATGAGGCCCGAGGCTAGTCAGAGGCAGGCAGAGGCTCCTGTGGCTAGGGAACAGGAATGCTTCCCACAAGCACACGCCTGGCACTGCGGTAGAAGACATGAGCCCCCCTGGAACCATGAGACAATCACCCTAAGACGGGCCAAGAGTGAAAACCGGAAGAGACAAAGCCACGCCGTCCACCTAATGCAGACCACAGTGCAGTTCCCACCAACCTGGAGGCTTAGTCATTGGCATCGTAGGACGCCCTTGCATGGCATCTTGCCAGCTCCAGGCCCTGTACGGAAAGACATATGGCTTGTCTCATTTGCTCACAGTCTGGCATGGATGCCAGGAGCTGTCCCAGCATCGCCCACAGGTGTCTGCCATAGGATGCTTCGTGTACTTGGTGTGCCGAGATGCACAACATAGTACATGCATCCAAGAAAACTCTTCCACCCCAGGCATCAAACTCAGCAGAGTCTGACTCCAGGGAACGGTCACGAGCACTGGGCGCCTATGCCCAGAGAGGGTGTCCAGGAGCTGGACCCCAGAAGTGGGGTGTGGCATGGCTCCTGAAGACCCAAAGTGTGTGCAATACTTACGCTAGGTGTCACTTGCTGCAGCTGCCTGAAAAATACAAGAACATTTTAGAAACAAAACAGGATGCTCATTCAGGAGAGGGCTTGTAAAGACTTGTGAGAGACAGAGAGAGACAGAGACTCAGAGATTGAAGGACAGCTCAGATGAATCTTCTCTGTTTATTCTGCCTTTGTAAATAGTTCTACTGAACAAGTTTATTTCTTTATGTTACTGCTAGTACTAATAAACACTTTTTTTCTACTTCAACAACTGCTCCTGGTTTTTCCTATGCTTCCTGGCCAGTGTCTTGACGACAGGGTCAAATAAAATCTTTTTTGGATGGAATCATGTTATATCTTTTCAAGAAAAAGCAGCAGATTCATTTTAGTAATTATTAGTCAGCAATATCATATGAGAACTTTATGTGAAGATGACACTGAACAGATAGGAGGAAGAATAAAGACAGAGCAGAAAACAATGCTCATACACAGAAGGATGACCTGGTGCACAAACAAGGCAGGCTGTGAAACTTTTAGGCATCTATGCTGCAGCACTGATTTTTCTTTTATTATGTCCTCTTCGGCAACTTCTATTATTAAAACGCATTAAATGCATAGTTTACTAAATCTTGACCTTGGGATAACTATTGAATAACTCCCAAATAAGTTTTAAGCCATTCCTTTTACGTGAGGTCAAGACCTGTGCAAAAGGTCAAGTGTTATTTTTTTCACATTTTTTTTTTTAATTTCCAAAGTAAAAGTGTGGAGAAATAAAAAAATATGTACAAGTAGTCTTCTATGTATTTTCAACTCAGAGAGAAGTTAATATTTGTGCAAAATCAAACCTAAAGTTTATACAGTTTTGTTCTAAAGTTATTTTATACTTAATCTTATTGGACTATTGATGAACCGAGCAAAGAAATGTTTAGATAAAACAAACTGACTCCAGGATTAGGAGCTCATTAAAATTTCAAAACATCAAATTATGAAACCTTAAACGAACTCATTAAGACCATTCTTCTTAGTGTGTAATTATAATGAATTAAAGACATTTGAAAGGATAGTGACAAAAAGTTACATTTGTTATGAATATAGATCTACAATTATACAACCATTGTAATTCATATTTTAGGATCAGAGGAATGGTGCAAGGCTGCCGAAATTGTGGTACTCTCACTGCTTCAACGCTTCAGTGTGTGTGTATCAAACCAAAAAGAGCCATAATAAAAGTTTCTATCTCCTCAAAAACAACTATATTTTATTATATTTGATTTAATCTGAAAATACAAAATAGCAATAAGGAAGTAAAACAATCAAGATGAGATTTCAGCGTTCTCCAACCGTACACTGAAACCGAGCCGTAATAAAAGCTTCTTTCTTTTTCAAAGCAATTATATTTTATTTTGATATATTTAATATTCTGTATCTAAGTAGACACTAGAAAAAAAGTTTATTGGGTGTTTGGAAATATGCAAATGCAACCAGACACAGAAGGAAGTCAAAAGAGAGTACTGGTTACGGGGGCTAGTAACAAGTTGAGGAGCTCACTTGACCACTCCAACGGGGGCTACCCGCCGATAGTACTGACTGTTGTTGGGCACCAATAGCAGAGGATGAGCTGGGTAAGTGCTGCAAGCAGTTGGTGTAGGTGTAGGAGGAGGCGGATGGCAGGCTGCCTGCCACAGTCCAGTTCTTGTTTTAAATCCCCAGCAGTGCCTGACTGGCTGTAGCAATCATATGTGCAGCAGCCCTCCATCTGTAGGGATTAAGGGGACTCAGTTTAGCTGTCCTGTTGTATTCAGGCAGGCTCGAGCTCCACTGGACTCATCCCTGACACACCTCTGAAATGTCGTTCTACCTCGAGATGTTTCTTGCGCACATGCAAGGAAACATAAAAAACGATAAAGAATTTAGATTAGTGACTACCCTCATTTGAAAGGTCTTTTTGTCCTGAACAGAAAAATGTAAAATAATTCACTTGTTGGGGCACAGAACTCCAGGGACAGAGTACAAATGGGTGGAGTGATATTGACAATATTAAGAAAGCACACATTCAAAAAAAAAAAAGCTTTTACATACAGTTGATTGCTGTTTAACAATATTATGCATCTACGGCTGCCACTGTACATCTGATGCAAACCTATAATCACGTTCCTCACTTGAAGCGGGGGTGGAGGTGGAGGCCATAACTAACTCCTTGTTTTGTGTTAGAGGGGTCAGTTTTTTTTTTTTTAACAGCAAAAACAAGGAAAGGGGCCATTACTAAAATGTGTACATGAGCATGCCACCACTACCCCCACCAAATACAATCAGGGGAAATCCAGTAGTTGTCTACCAGCACTGAGATCATTATGGTTAAGGCACATTTTACCAGAAATTACTGCTTAGAAAAGAATGAGAAAGTGACTGTGATGATGAGCAAGTCCCAGACCAGATCTCTACTTTTTTAATAGACTCATCGAGTCTGATTTTTACGGCTACGTGGGCCAAGCTCCACAGATGTTATGCCATCATCAGATTTGTATAAGAGCACTGTGGAAGCACGTAATCAGACAGCTGTCTGATGTGTTGCCACAGTGTTCCGGCATAGTTTTCAGTGATTCTGTTTATGCAGCCCTTCCTGTCCATGTGCTGCATAAACATACCCATTTCCAGGCGTGCTGCTTTTCCTTTCCACATCTGCAGAAGTGACGGTCGCTGTGTGCAACATGGTGGCACTGATGTAAACTGTGCATGTATGACTATCATGCATACGTAGTTATATCAGCACCGCCATGTTGCACATGGCTGACTCCAGGGCAAACTGCACATGTGCAAGTATCACACGTGCACAGTACTGTAATCGCTGCAGTATTGCTTACGGCTGACTCTGGAGCAGTAAGAGCGCCGTATGGTCTTTCCAATGCTCTTGCCGCTCCTAAAAGCTCTCCATAGCCATATTGGCTCTGACCAGAGTTTGTCTTCTTTGCCAGGAAGTATCTGGAACAGAGACTGTTGCCTCTGTGTGAAATGGAAACTTTCTCTATTGCTTTTGCTGAAAGTAGCTTTTTGACTTCCAGTTCCAGAAGTTGTTTCTCTGTAGGAGACTGGGGGTTTTGACAGAAAGGGGCCCCTGAGAGATGGAAATTTTTTAAATTAAAGGGAGAGGCCCTTTCCCACTACCTCCAGGACCCATTTGTCTGAGGTTATGAGGGTCCAAAACTGGAGGTAGTGAGAGAGCCTGCCACCTACTTGTAGAGGGGGAGGCAAACTGGACACTGGAATCAGGGCTTAGCCAGAGAGGCAGGAGCAGAGTGGAGGAACCCCTCCTTTGCCCTCTTCTGCCTATTCCTCTGAAAAAAAGCCCTCATCTAAGAGTAGTCTGGCACAGGATATGGGAAGAAAGGTCTAGGGAAGTAACCTCTACCCCTAGTACCTCTGCCCTGTGCTGTTTGGTTACTAGCAGGCTTACCTTTGGTTGTACTGCTTTGGTAGGCCCGTTTTGCATTCTTCTACTGTTTTCATGTAGGCCTCTGTTCTGTCACCAAAGAGTGAATTCTGGTCACAGGGAAAGTCCATGGCTTTGGACTGAGACTCCTGTGACAGGCTAGTCATCCTAAGCCAGGCAAAGCGCCTAAGGGCGATGGCCTAGGCCTTAACCCTCGAGGCTGCATCATTATCTGCTGCCATGTGGAAATGGAACTTAGTAGCCTTCAGGGAAGTCTTTGCAGTTTCCACAATTTCTTGAACCACTGTGTTTGGCTTGTGCTGGGCAATGGCTATGACAGAACTCCTGAGGGCCTTCTGGTATTTGGCCGTGTAGGTCATGTAAGAGGAAAGGTGTAGCAGGAGAGATGGTGAAGTATAGGACTTCTTAGCCATTAAGTCCAGGCATCTAGATTCTTTCTCAGGGGGCTGAGAAGAGAGGGGGACATTAGCCTTGTTGCAAGCAGCCTGCTGTACAACCCCCTCATGACTGGAGTGTCCATACAGAAAATCAATGTCAAGTCTGGAAAGTTGATATTTCTTATGTATCTTTTTATCTACTCCAGACAAGGAGGCAGGGGTCTGAAGCAGCTTCATAGTATTCTTTTTTAAAAGCCCTATATATGAAGAGCACAATCTTCTTTGGAGGAGGGAGGCCCATCATGTCCCTGTAATCCTCATCCTCCTCTTCATCCTGAGTGGACTCCTGTGAGGGGGAGATCCAGGGTATCCACCATATGCTGCAGGAATGTTAACACAGAGGTCACTAGGGGAAGCTCCAAAATTAGGGTCAGAAAAAATATCAGGTTTAAGGGACTTCCCCCTGCATCATCATCTCCATAATAGTCCTTATCCTCCCCTGGAAAGTCACCTTCACCCACGGAACTGCACTGTGGGTACACTGGCAAGGACAGGTGTTTCAAACATGGACATCATGCTCTGCAGAGTTTGGTACAAGTGCCAGGCTTTAACCATTTCTTCTACTGAGAGCAAATCTCCAGGTATATCAGTAGGATTCTGACCCTCTGGCTCTATATTTTTAGTTTTCTCTTTATGTTTCTTGACCACTGATGACTCTCCATGGGGAGCGGCAGTAGCATGTTTTTCTTTATAAATCTTTTTTGCAGGCACTTCATCAGTAGCCGGATCAGGTTTTCTCTTGGTAGTTGACACTTTTTCAGTGCGCTTGGTAGCCTTAGGTTTGCTAGGTGCCTCATCAGCACCCTTGCTGTCATTTTTAGGGCTGTGGGCAGAGCCTATAGCCATTTTTCGAGAACTCTGTAGCTCTGAAAATGGCTGATCTCAGAACCTGTTCTGCTGGACTTTTGGAAGTATCCTTCCGAAAGCCCAACGGAGCTGAAAGCCCTCTGGCCATGACTGGCGTACGAAATAACAGCTGCACTATTTCGGCTGTTACTTCTGTATTCCGATGCACACATGCGCAGTGCTGTGGTGCCAGCATGTTGTGAATGGCACAATGTCATTCTCTATTTTGTACCCCCCTCCCCGAGTCATCCCT
Source organism: Neoceratodus forsteri (assembly GCA_016271365.2). Taxonomy (NCBI): domain Eukaryota; kingdom Metazoa; phylum Chordata; order Ceratodontiformes; family Ceratodontidae; genus Neoceratodus; species Neoceratodus forsteri. The sequence continues at coordinate 694,038,558 of CM028129.1, forward strand.
GATGTTATATCGCAATACTGGCAGCCCACCCCAGTGTGCGAAATTTGTTTTTCTCTGTAAAACAGAAAAAGGTCCCTCATTACGTTTAGTTTGTCCTGGTGCCCCCTGCCCACGCCATGCCCGACATCGGGGTGCCCAATACCCATGTCAGCATTCACGTGGCACACTGGGAGCCCAACCCAGTGTTCCTAAATGTTTAATTTTCCTGTAAATTAGAAAATGGTCCCGCATTGTTGATTTGTTTTCCCTGAAAAACTGAAGACGGTCCCTCGTCGTCGCTGTGGTCCCTCTCGCCCCTCTCCCACTGAGCACCCACCCCTTACCCCATACTTACCTCCGGAGCTCGGCGCCGTCATCTTCTCTGGACTAGGACACGTCTGCACTCTTCAAAGCCCAACCGCAAACCGAAGAATTAAAGGTAAGTGTACTATACAGCCATTCAATGGGATTTTCAACTTATGCTCACATCTCAGCCATTCTTCTTACATTTTCCCCAAATTTTCAACTTGGGGTTCTTGTGACCCCACCTCGTGAAAACTGTCACTGTCATTTTGTGACTCGGTCCCAAAAGGTGATTTCGCGGTCACTGCACGGAATCACCTTTCGGGACACAGTCACGAAATGACAGTGCCACTATTCATGAGATGGGATCTGAGAAAGCCCATGTTGCAAATCTGAACAAATTCCAAAAAGTGACTGTGTTACGAGAATGCACTGCGCAGTTCCTACGTATGCTCCTAACGTCGCTAATTTTTAATATTTTCACTCCACATTTTTAATATTGCCATTTTTGTACACCTCCTTGACAACAGTATAGCTGTCATTTTCCACAACCTGCTTGAAATGTGTTTTCGCACCAGTGGCGCAGAATAGCGCGTTTGCTCTACACAGTCACCTTTCGGGACAATTAAACAAAACGACAATGGTACTGTTCATAAGGTGGGGTCCAAAAAAGGCCATGTTGAAAATGTGGTGAACAACCCCAAAATGACCACTGGCGAAGTTTCTACTTATCACCCTCGTGAATTGATAATTTTTAATATTTTTCACTTCAGATTTTTAACATAGCCATTTTTGTACACCTCCTTCACACTTGTACAGCTGTCATTTTCTACAACCTGCCTGAAACGTGTTTTCGCAACTATGGGCAGAATAGCGCGTTTGGTCTGCACAAACACCTTTCGGATCAATTGAAAAAACTGACACTGGCACTGTTCATGAGGATGGGTCCAAAAAAGGCCATGTTGAAAATCTGGTGCAACACCTCAAACATAAGGCCAAGTTACACCTGGGCATTGAGTAATTTCTACGCACATGTGTAACTTTCGTCACTTGGTGGCGCTTCACAGCCCTATCGGCTCTGGCCAGAGTTTGTTTTCTTTGGGTGGCACTTCATCAGTGCCTTTGTTATTATTCTGTTTAGGTCTGGAAGGCACTTCATCAGCACCTTTACTAGAAGTACTTTTTGGTTTAAGGGGTACTTCATCAGCACCCTTAGTCTTAGAAGGCCCCTCATCGGATGCCTTGGCAGCCATCATCCTTAATCTTATAACTCCGTTCCTAAGTGTTTTTGAACATAAGTCTGAATAAAGAATACAAAACTGCAAACACAGGTCGAGGGTATCAGCTTTAGCCACAATCCTGTTACACTTCACACAATCTTTAAAACCTGAGGGTCCGGTCCTCTTTTTAGGCTGTTCTGACATGCCAATAGGTCAGAACACTGAAAAATTACTGTTCCCAATAGGGAAGATTTAAACTGAATGGTCGGTTCCCTCGCGGTAAGAACTGCGGTTCAAAATAATAATCGCTAGGAAAGATAAAGAAAATAGCAGTTCCCAGTGAAAAAAGGGAACCACTATTGATTTACAATAAAGAACTGTCGACAAACAGTAGACACAGTAAAAATTTACCTCCAGAAACTAAAAAGGGAACAGCAAAAAAAAGGGGAAAAGTACAGCTATGTAAGACCTTATCGTAATAGTAGATCTTCGAGACATGCTCTTGCAGTAGGTATTCACAAATAGGACTAAGCCGCCAGGCGTCAGGAACCCACAGAAAAATCTTCTAGCTAGCAGTCTCTGGATGGGGATCACCCCCGACGTCAGCTGACCGATGCCAGCATATGTCAGTATATAGGGGGCAGTCCCACGCCCGCCCTCCAGTTCTCCCGCTGGAGGCTAACAGGAGAAAGGCTGCCTCCTAAAGAGGAAAGAAAAGGAAACCAAGGGGGAAGGAGGGAGGGAAAGCGATACCTACTGCAAGAGCCTCTCTCGAACATCTACTGTTACGGTAAGTTGTTACATAACTGTACTATCCCAAGCAGTTTGGAGCAGGAACCAGGGTGGAGGAATGAGAACAATCTGTCCACACTAAAAAGACATCTGGCAGATCTTAGGCTCAAGAAAGGAGCCCTTGTAAGACAGCCAGGCTGAATCCTGTTCTGCGTCGAGAGGCAGCATCCAAGCTGTAATGCTTGGTAAAGGTATGAACCAATGTCCAGGTGGCCATTGCACAGATTTCTGCGGCTGAGACATTCGTAACGCATGCGGCAGAAGCCGCCATGCCCCTGGTAGAATGACCCTTCACCTGACCCGGAAAGGATTTATCGTACTTATTGTAATAGTAGATGATACAATTTGCCATTTGGAGAGGCATTGTTTGGACTCAGCAAGGCCCTCCTTCTTAGAAACAAAGGAGACTAACAACTGGTCCGTCTTCCTGGAGTCCTTAGTTCTGTTGGTATAATACCGCAAGATCCGATGGACATCAAAAGGTGTGAAGGAGATGTTCCCCATGATTGGAGTACCCCGGAAAAAGACTGGAAGCTCAATGGATTGATTGAGTGTAGATTCCACCACGACTTTGGGGAGAAACTTGGGGTTGGTCCTCATAGCCACCCTGTGTCTGTGGAAAATCAGATAAGGGATCCTCTGAGCTGAGGTAATGGCCATGAGGAAAAGAGTTTTCCAGGACAGAAAACTCATGTCTGCCTCCGCTGCCAGCTCAAAGGAAGGCAGCATGAGTTTTTCCAAAATGAAATTAAGGTTCGGGGAGGGGCCTGGATTGCAGATAAAGGCTTCAGATGAAGAACCCCTTTAAGAAAGGTCTTAGAGACTTCCTGTTGAGCCACCGACCTATCACCCACAGGGAGGTGATAGGCTGAAATGGTCGACAAGTGTACTTTGAGTGAGGAGTAATCAAGACCCAAGTCAAAGAGGTGACTTAGGTAGTCCAGGATCCTGGCCACCGGGCAGGAAAAGGGTTCCAGTTCTTTGGAAGCTGCCCAAATAGTGAACAGTTTCCACTTTATTGGCATATGTAGACCTGCTGGAAGGCTTTCTGGCCTCCACCAGGATATTGGCAACTTCTGGGGAAACACCGAAGCGAGCGGCAGCTATGTCTGAAGGAGCCAAGCATGAAGGTGGAGGGAACTAAGCCCTGGATGTACTAGGGTCCCCTAATCCTGAGTCAGTAAATCCTGGGAGAGCGGAAGAGAAAGAGGGGGCTCTTCCGACCACAACTGCAGTAGACAGAACCAGACTTGCCTCGGCCAGAAGGGAGCAATGAGAATCATGAGCACCCCTTCCACCCTAAGTTTGTTCAGAATTCTTGGGATCAAAGAAATCAGAGGGAAGGCATAGACGAATCTGCCCTTCCATAACCGAGACAGCATGTCCTGCCAAAAAACGTCTTGCCCAGGAGCGAGCGAGCAGAAGGCAGGAAGCTTTGAGTTGCTGGAGACGACAAACAGATCTATCTGCGACGTGCCCCACTGGGCAGACATGCCTTCTAATACCTCCTGCTTTAATTCCCACTTATGAGCACTCACCAAAGTTAGACAGAGCGTCTGCGAGAGACTTCTGAACTCCCGGCACATGGAGCGCTGTCAGGTAAAGGTTGTGCTACAAGGTCCAAAATCATATTCTCATTGCCTCCCAGCCCAGGGGGTAAGAATGAGTCCCCTCCACCCCCATTTGTTGAGATACCAGATGACACACATGTTGTCTGACCGGATCTGAAGATGACCAGGAAGAATGAGGGGATGGACAGCCTGGAGAGCGTAGAGGACTGCCCTGAACTCTTGCACACTGATGTGCAACTGTAACTCTCTTTTGGACCAGCTACCTTGGGTCCTGTGGGACCCGAGATGGGCCCCCGAGCTGACCCCTGAAGCATCCGTGGTCATGGTCTGGGAGGGAGCTGCAATGCTGAAGGGAAGCCCCCAGAAGAGGTTCTCCAGGATTAACCACCATCTGAGATCCCTGGCCATGGGGTCAGAGATAAGAATCTCGTGATCCAATTCGTCTGTGGACTGGTCCCACTTGGACTTTGAGCATCCACTGCAAGACCCTCATGTGCAGGTGGCCCAGAGGTACTGTCGGCATTAGCAGCTGCCATGAGGCCCAGGAGGCGAAGAACCTTCCGAACCGGTAAGCATTTCTGATCCAACAGAATGCGTACCTGCTGCTGCAAAGTCTCGATCCTGTCCGGGGGAAGAAAGGCTTTGCCCAGCCAGGTATCCAACATCGCCCCAATAAACTGAAGGGTTTGGCACAGGACCAAATGTGATTTGGCCTGATTGATAGTGATTTCCAAATTGTGGAAAAGCTGCAGGGTAATAAAGAGGGAGTGCAGCAGATCCTCCCTGGATGAGGCTGCAATCAAGCCAGTCGTCCAGGTAAGGGAACACCTGGACCCCTTGGGTGTGCAGGGAAGCTGCCACCACCGAAAGACATTTGGTGAACACCTGGGGAGCCGAGGAAAGGCCACAAGGGAGGGTCTTGAACTGAAAATGTTCCTCCTGGAAGCAAAAGTGGAGGAACTTGCAATGGGACGGACGTATGGCAATTTGCAGGTAGGCATCTTGCATGTCCAAGGCGCATAACTACAGACCCGATCTCAGTAGAGGAAGGGGGCCATGAAGGGAGAGCATTCTGAACCTCCTGTACTCCACAAACTGACTGAGGGAGTTGATATCCAGGATGAGCCTCAGGTCACCCGTTTTCTTGGACACTAGAAAAAAGTGGGAATAGTAGCCCATCCCCTGATACAGAAGGGGAACGGGTTCTATTGTATTCTTCGAAAGAAGAGCACTTATCTACTCACTTACTAAGGGAGATGTGACGGGGGGGGTAACATGATTGAGGAGGAGGTCTGTGGGGGGCGGTTGAATGAACTCGACTGAGCGCCCCTGGGACACCAGTTGGAGCACCGAAGCATCGGATGTTATCCTCTCCCATTCCGGCAGGTGGCAAGAGAATCTGCCACCTACCGGCTCCTCTGGACCAGAATCCAGAAGGAGGGGGAGAGACAACGAGTCAAGAGGTAGAAGGGAGGACAGTAGTCATGGCACTTGCGGCTCTACGGGCTTTGGCTGGGGGATCTTTGGCTGTTGAAGCGGCCCTACGCTTATTTTGTCAGCGGGTTGGTGTATGCTTCAACTGACAATGGTTTTGGCATTGAAAGGAGCATTTCTGGCCCTGGGGAGACTTGTACATGAGCTGTACCGACCGTAGGGCATGACCCTTGGCCTGGAGGTCGGTGAGGAGTTCCTTAATGTCTCCTCCGAAAAGGACCAACCCTTGGAAGAGCACATCCTGTATGGCCGACTGAACTCCGGGAGCAAGACCCAAAATTCGGAGCCAGGTATGTCTGCGTAGACCAACAGCATAGCCGAACTACGGCCGGCCGTATCTGCAGCATCATAGGTTGCTCAGAGCATATGCCGGCAGGCGGATCCAGCTGAGCAGACAAGGTCCCCGGGCTCTTCTTTTACAGTGGAGTCAGGGAGAGGATCCTGCTTAGGTGTCAGCGTGGCTCAGTTGGTGGCACATCTGCCTCTGGACGAGAAGGTCGTGGGTTCTCGTCCCACACCGGGATTGGACTTGCACCTAAAAATCGCTGGCATCGGAGTGTAGTATTGGGGGGTGCTGTACTGCTGGGGTGTGCCGTCCTTTGGATGAGACGTTAAACCGAGGTCCCTTCTGCTCATCCTGGTGTTGTCCTGGAGGGTGTCCAGGTGGAAGTAAAAGAAGCCAGGGCACTCTTCGCAAAGAGCAGGGAACATTCCCGGTTTCCTGGCCAACATTCTCCTTCCCATAAAACCGGTTCATGCAATTATTCAGGCTGTTTGTCGGTGATGATGTGCGATATGGCCGCCACCACACATTCAGTCACTTCACTACCAGTCTAGCATTGCTTGTAAAGCGCTTTGGGATACTGTGTATGAAAAGTGCTATATAAATGCTGATTCTCTTCTTCTTAGAAGACACCTGGCTTAAGAGGGATTTCTGGAAATCCCCCATGTGGGCAACGAAATTCAGTGCCCTGATGCCCAAAGTAGAGGATGCAAAAATCTTTTTGCCATACTGATCCAGAATCTTAGAATCTGTCTGGAGGGGTGGATTTGAGATGTTTGGGATTCGAGGTCCTGTCGTGAGCAGCACTGATGACCACTGAATCCGTCTTGGGTTGAAGACTGAGGAAGTCCTTACCTTCTGAAGACTGCTATAGCCTATCCGCCTTGTGAGCTAGGGTAGCCAAAGAGGAGGGCTGAGTCCAGACTGTGGTAACTAAATCTTGGTGAGGCTCAATCCAAGGAGGAATGAGAGTCGGTAAGGCTTCCGTCACGTCTAAATATTCAGCAAGTCGTAAGACTCTTGGATTTTCTTGAGCAACTCCAAAAAGGAAGGATCCTTCGGGAGGGAAGGGAAGAGGACTTAAAAGAATCCTTTGGAGTGCAACATTCTAGAGTGTGAAGTCCTTCTCCACAGTCCGCTGGCTCATAATCTCCATCTGAGTTGGAAAACTCCTGTGAACTGGAAGTAACCAAGGGAGGGAGAGGCAAATTCCTAGTCTGGAAAAGTCCACAGGGAGGGTGAATTCCCGGGGATGAGTGCCAGCAGATGGTCCTGGTCTGTCGACTGGAACCGGTGAAGGAGTGTCCGTTGGCAGACGACTGGGGCCCGGGGTTGAGCCGGTGTTGGCTGACGTCTCTCCAATTCCTACATCAGCTGGGATTTGGCTTTAGCCCATCAAGAGGCCAGGACTGACTTCAAATTCACCTGTGGAGGAGGAGGAGGTGGAAGAGGGTAACCCGGATACCTGTGATACGGGTAGCCAAAAACGGACGTCAGGTAGCCTGGACCAGAGAAGCCCGACGTCAGGTACTGTAGCGTCGAGTACTGAAATGTTGGATATTGAGGCATCAGGTATTGTGGCATCGTGTAACCCGGCGTCGAAGGATGTGGCATCAGGTATCCCAAAAAAGGCCCAGCCGGAGAGGCTGACAGGTCTGGCATCGGCCCAACGGGCGGGTCAGAAGCTACGGGCCCTGTTGGCGGAACTGGTGGGCACTTGGGCTTCGGCAAGCCAAAAGGCGGCAGCATGGGGACTGTCGCCAGGGCCAGCGTCAGAGGTTGGGGCGTCGGGGGAGGGACCCCTGGATGGCCGTGGCACTTCCTGGTCCTAACTCCCGGCAGGAGATGGAGGAGCTGATTCCCCTGGAGGAACTGGAGACGGAGGTACCTCCAACGGCAGCTGATCAGACATTGGCTGCAGTGATCCCTGAATGTTGGGTGTGGCGTCAGGGCCCAACGGGGGATCGCAGACTGTGCAGCCGTCGGAAGAACCAACAGGCGGAGTAGCAGCCTTGTCTGGGTGGGAGACGGCAGAGCCAAAGCCCGACTTATCGGATGTGCCCTCACTGCTAGGCCGGGAATCAAAAGTAGCCGTAGCAGGGGCAGAGACCTCCTTTACCCCAGAGGATCCCGTCAGGCCCGAGTGCAAGCCCGACGGGCAGGCTGACGCATGCCTGGACACCACCAAGGCGGCCGCTGGACAGCGGTCCCCCGGAGGGAAAGATACCTGAAGGCCCGCGACTCCAGCCAGAGTTGGGGCTGTGACAGATGAGTCCCGATCCCTGTGTTTCTCTTTTTCCCACTTTTTCTTGTGGTGACCCTCGGGAGAGTCCGACACATGCCGGAGTTTCTTTAATTCTTTCTCCATGGAGGCCATCTTTTTCTTGAGGAGGTGGGCTTCCAAAGACTGTTGCCGCCTCTTGTGGGTGGCTGAACTTGAATTTTTGGCAGTGCTCGCATTCTTCCACGTGGTCGTCAGGGCCAAGACAGAAGAGGCACAAGGAATGACTGTCCCTGTGTGGGAGCTGAGTACCACAAGTTGCACTTGTTTTTATGCGCTTTGGAGGACAACGGGGACGACATGCACAGCAGGTAGGTTTGATCAAATTACAGAAAAATGTAGTTAAATTTCAAAGAAAGGGAAAATACTTATCCGAAAATGGCGACGCTAGCCAGACTATTCTTCTGCGATGTGACTGTATGGAGCAGACGGTGGGAAGAACTGGAGGGCGGGCATGGGACTGCCCTCTTTCTACTGACGTACGCTGGTGTCAGTTAGCTGACACGGGGGCAGTCCCCACCAGCGACTGCTAGCCAGAAGATTTTTCCGTATGGTCCCGACGGGATCCGTACGATTTCCCAACTCCAAGTTGCCCGACTACAAATTTCCCGCCACCAACTTCCCGACAGCGCACACATCCCAACTTTGTTTATGCCGACATTTATTTTACCGGCACTACTCAATTCCCGACTGCTAAATCCCCGACATGATCAGACTCAGGATTAGCAATGCAGCCTCAAGACGAGCGATTTAAAATAAATAATTAAATGACATGCTTCAGCTCAGACAAACTGACAGCACCCAACCTCCTGACTGCTAAATCGAAAAACAAACTGCACATCCAGTGATTTGAAATAAATAATTAAATGACATGCACAAAGCAAGCAGCCTCCAGACGAGCTTTAACTCAAACTGAACACACCCGTACCTCCCGACTGCTAAATTTGTTACGTTTGCAATTCAGTCAAACAGACTGCAAATTTATCTTTTCTCTATCGAAAAAAAGTGTGTGTGTATGTCTGTCTGTATGTGTCTGACTCTGACTTGGTTTGTGACCCGCCAACAGCTTCCCTGTCTCACGTTGATCTCACGCAAAAAATAAACCCCCTCTTTAAATGTCCGTAATAGATCGCAGTCATGTTCCCCGCCACCACTGCCACTACCTTGGTTGCTGGTAGACAAAAGCCCCCACCCCATGCTGCAGCAGCCAGACTCTATCAAACTGCTGCTCCACCAGCTGGACAGATGCTGCAGATGAGCACCTTGTAGGTAGGATTTTTTTGTTCCTTTCTGTTTTTAAAACTGCTGCTTACTAGTCCTCCCATAACAGCCAGTAACCAGTACAGTATTTTATAGTGAGGTAAGAAAAAATTACTCACCTTAGTAATGTTGTTTCTTCTAATGGAGTCTTGCTGTATTCTGACAATAGCAGTGAGTCCCCTCCCAACCTTCGAACTGCCCCGGAGATGAAAGAGTTAACTTTCCATGCCAGTCATGGTACGCTGAGCTCGAGCTCGGTTGAGACTCTGTCTGTTGCTGTTTGAACTCAAACCGTTAGATCTTTACGAGCTAAACTCACTGAGGTTCTGTGTGGAAGCTGTAAACCTACACTAGACAACTGGCTACTAACATAAAAACAGATTTTTTGGTCCCAAAACAAAGACTCAAGTCAGAAAACCCAAAAAATGAAATAAACACAACACCCACTCACCCAAAGAAGGAGGGTGATAAAAAAGGTGGGGCACCTCCTGAGTGCCAACACTGCTACTGCCCACCCACATCCCAAAAACAAAGGTTCTGAGAGGGGAAGGCGGGGGGTCAGAATACAGCAAGACTCCATTAGAAGAAACAACATTACTAAGGTGAGTAATTTTTTCTTCAAACAACATGAAGTCTTGCTGTATTCTGACAATAGCAGACTACCAAGCAGTACCTCCATGGTGGAGGGACAGAACCTACTTAGGAAAAAGGCTCTGAAGCACAGCTGTGCCAAACCGAGCATCACTCCTAGCCTGGATATCCAGGGAGTAATGCTTGGTAAAAGTGTGAACTGTTTTCCAGGTAGCTGCTTGACATATCTCTAAGATAGGGATAACCCTGGCAGCAGCCAGGGAAGCAGCTGTACCTCTGGTAGAGTGAGCTCTCAGGCCTGAGGGTGGAACCTTACCTAGTTTTTCATAGCAAAATTGAATGCAAGAGACAATCCACCTGGCAATGGATCTTTTAGTGGCAGGTTTTCCTTTACCAACCTCACCATAAGTGAGGAACGGTTGGAGGGAGTCAAACCTGTGACCCTTGGTATGTTCTATGTGGTAGCTAAGGGCTCTTTTCACATCTAAACTGTGCAGCCTCCTCTCACCAGAGGAGGAATGGTCAGTGAAGTACACAGGAAGAGAAACAGATTGGTTAAGGTGGAAGTCTGAAACCACCTTAGGCAAAAACTTCCTGTTAGTCCTGAGGACCACCTTATCTCTATGGAAGGAGATAAAATCAGGCTCCACTGACAAGGCTTGTAACTCACTTATGCGCCTGGCAGAAGTGGTGGCTACCAGGAACACAGTTTTCCAAGTCAAGTACTTAAGCTCTGCTGAGGACAAAGGCTCAAAGGGGTTGCATAAGCTGAGCAATGCAAACGTTAAGGTCCCAAGCAGGGGCAGGGTCCCTGAATGGCAGATTGGTATGAAGCAATCCCTTGAAAAACTTGGAGAATACAGGGTGAGCTGAAAGAGAAGAGGGCTTACCTGCTGAAATGAAAGCAGAGACAGCTGCCAGATGCACCCTTAGTGTAGCTGGTCTGAGTCCCAAGCTATTCAGATGGACCATATAGTCAAGGACTGTGGGCAGATCAGCAGACTCTGGGGAAATATGCTTCCCAGAGCACCATATGGAAAATATTTTCCATTTGGAATTATAAGTAGTTCTGGTGGAAGGCTTCCTAGAAGCCTTTAGAATGTCCATAACACCTTGAGAGAGGTGTAAATTAGCAAACTCTAACTCTTCAAGAGCCAGGCCTTGAGATTGAGAGATTTGAGATTCGGGTACCAAACCCTCCCCTGAGCACAGGTTAACAGGTTGTAATTCCTGGGAAGAGACAGAGGAAGGTGGACTGTTAAGGACAATAGGAGAGGATACCAGGGCTGTCTGGCCCAGACTGGAGCAATCAGGATCACCTTGCAGGGTTGAGACCTGATTTTGACTAGCACTTTGAACAGGAGAGGAAAGGGGGGAAAAGCATACAGGAACTTCCCTAACCAACTGAGAACTAAGGCATCCAGGGGGACTGAGCCCAACACTGGGGGCCTGCAGCAAAAAAGGGGAAGTTGGTGATTGTCTGGGGCTGCAAAAAGATCTAACTGTGGGGTGCCCTATCTGGAGAATATCACCTCCAAAACGAGGGGATCCAGTGACCATTCGTGATGGTCCTGAGATATCCTGTTGAGAGCATCTGCCAGGACATTGTCCTTGCCTGGGAGGTGTACTGCTGTGAGGGAGGTGTTCAGGGAATAAGCTAGAGACCACAACTTCATTGCTTCTGTGCACAAGGCTGCAGACCGAGTGCCTCCTTGCTTGTTGATATACCACATTGTGGTGGTATTGTCTGTCCTGATCTAAATAACTTTGTTCTGAACATACTTGGAAAAGGCTTGAAGTGCTAGAAATACTGCTCTGAGTTCCAACAGATTGATGTGAAGCAGAGATTCCTGAGGGGACCACAACCCTTGGGTGGTCAGGTCTCCCAAGTGGGCCCCCCACCCCAAGAGGGAGGCATCTGTAGTAAGGATTAAAGAGTGAGACTGAGTGACAAAGGGAACTCCCTGTCTTAGATTGTTCTGATCCTGCCACCATTGCAAGGCCTGGATTAGTGTTCGAGTCACTGGACTCAGTTTGGTCAGAGGGTCCTTTTTCTAAGACCAAAAGGCTCTCAAGTGGAACTGAATATCCCTCATCTGAAATCTTGCTCCCTGCACCACTGCTGTAGAAGCAGCCATGTGACCCAGGAGCTGCAGAAAGTGCCTTGCTGGACGAGACACCTGTAGGGTGAATGAAGAGGCCAGTGAGATAAGGGTCCTTGCCCTGTCCAGGGGAAGAAAGGCTCTGGCCTTTTCTGTATCTAGCTCTGCGCCTATGAAGGCGAGGAGCCGAACAGGCTCTAGAACTGACTTTGAGAGATTCAGAAGGAAACCTAGAGAGGTGAGCAGTTGCTGAGTTATCTGTAGGTGTAACCTGACCTGGTCTGGGGACTGGCCTACTATGAGCCAGTCATCTAGGTATGGGAAGATGGCAATCCTTTGCCTTCTTAGAGAAGCAGCTACTACTGCCAGGCATTTTGTGAACACCCTTGGAGCAGAGGTTAGGCCGAAGGGCATTGCTCTGAATTGGTAATGGCCTGAGGGCAGCTCGAACCAGAGGCAATTTCAATGGGAGCTTCTGATGAGCATATGGAAGTAGGCATCCTTGAGGTGCAGGGAGACTAGCCAGTCCCCTGGCCTTAGAGAGGGTAGAATTATTCCCAGAGTCACCATTCTGAATTTTGGCTTTAAAAGGTGCTTATTTAAGTATCTGAGATCCAGGATGGGCTGCCATTCTCCTGTCTTTTTGGAGGTAAGGAAGTACCTGGAGTACAATCCTTTGCCTTGGTGCAGGGGTGGAACCCTTTCCACAGCTCTGAGAGCCAGGAGGAAGAGACCTCTGCCTCTAGGGCAAGTGCCTCTGAGGGATTTGCAGGTGGAAAGGATCTGGTTCTCAGCTTTGGAAATTTTTTGAAGCTGAGAACCAGTCCCTGGCTTACTACTTAAAGAACCCATTTGTCTGATGTTAGAGACTTCCAGTCCTGGACAAAGTAAGCCAGCCTGCCCCCTACAGGTAGTGGAGAATCAGCCCTGGCAATCCCATCAGGGTGCCTGCTTGGCAGGGGTTTTAGGCTGAGGGATGGGAGCAGGTCTGCTTGTACCCCTTCTGCCTCTCCCTCTAAAGAACCCCCCTCTGAGCATAGACAGAAGAGGAGGCCTGGGCTTGGTAGAAAGGCCTATGAAAAGGCCTGCCCCTGCCCCTGGGATGCTGCCTCTGAGGAGTGGCTTGCCTTTCCTTGGCCTGGGCACTCCTATAGGTGGTCCTATATTCATCCATTTTCTTCATGTAATTCTGTTTGCTCCCCAAACAGAGAATTACCCACAACAGGAAAATCCATGGCCTTAGTCTGGGTATCCTGTGACAGGCTCGCACATCTGAGCCAAGCCATTCTACGAAGTGCCACAGATGTAGCCATGACTCTAGATGAAACATCACTGGAGTCCACTGCAGCATGGAATTGCACCTTGGATGCCTCAATACCATCAGCAGCCACCTGCTCCAGCTCCTTGGCAAGCTGGCCAGGGACCTGTTTTGCTAAAGCCATGACAGTGTCCCATCTGGATTTCTGATACCTAGCAGTATAGGCCATATAGCTGGCCTGTCTGAGTCCCAAGGATGCTGCCATGTACTGTTTCTTTGCCATGGCATCAATCCTCCTGGAGTCCTTGTCTGGGGGGTGTGAAGCCAAGGGAATATTTGCCTTATCACAGGCTGCAGCCTGCACTACCCCAACATGGCTGCATTGTTGTGTAAGGAACTCCGTATCTGAGCCTGACAGGGTATACCTCTTGTCCATTCTTTTATCCACAGGAGGTATAGTATTAGGAGTCTTTAAAATCTTAAATGTCTGTTTCCCAAAAGATTTGTGTAAGGGAACAGACAGCCTCCTAGACTCTGGGATATCCATCATTTCCACATAGTCAGGCTCTTCCTGGTCATCCACAGCTTCTTCCATAGGAAGCTGAAGGGTTTCTGCCACTTTCTTTCAAAACATGAAATGGGGGACTCAGAAAGCCTAGGAGGAGACACTCCTGAAGGTTTGTCTGGGGAGATGTCCGGGTCTATGGGCACATCTAGACTTTCAAAACCACATTCACTTTCCTCATACTCCTCTTCCTCCTCCTCCGGTTCATAATATTCCTCTGAATCATAATCTTGATCCGGTGGAACCCGGCCGAACCGAGCGCCTTCCTGATGGTGCCAGTTCGGTCGGAACCGGGGAAAGTGACTGCACAATTTTTATCGCTTTGGCTATTTCTTCAGCGGTTGGAGAAGAAACTTTTGGATCCACACCAGCTGATTTTTCCTTTCTTGTTCTCTTAGCCGGAACCGACTCTTCAGAATCGGCTCTCCTTTTGCCCATAGATGTCTCGCCCTGGTCAGAGGGCACTCCTTCTGGTTCGGTTTGAACCGAACCGGGCTGGCCATCCGGTTCAGCGGATTTTTTGGCCTCCCTTTCCCTGAGCCTAACAACTCTCTTCTCTAGGGTAGCTGCAGGAAAATTTTTACAAATCTGGCAGTCTGCATTGAGGTGGTCAAACCCCAGACAATAAACACAGGTGGTGTGGGGGTCAGCCTTAGCAAAGACTTCCCCACACACACTACAGTGTTGAAACCCAGTGGGCCCGGTTTTTCTTTTGCGTTTCTCAGACATTGTGCCAGTCCTAACAAAACTTACCCTTTTAATGGCAATCCGCCAGGCAAGACCCTCTTATCGGTTCCTGACCATGTTACGGGTCGTGGAAAAACGAAATAAAAGTCGATTTTTTTAGAACCGATAAGAACCGGTAACCACACTCTAAAAGTACAGATAAAGATTTTACAACAACTTGATCAGTTCAAACCGAACCGATGAACCGTTTACAAGTTCCACACAGAATAGAAAACAAAATAACCTATCTAGTACTCACGAATACCACAGACAGAGACTGAACCGACAGGTTACGGTTTAAATTCGGTTGAAAACCAAGAAAAGCGGTACTTTAACCGACAAATTGAACCGAGCAAAGGGAGAAATCACCGGAGCGACTGTTCAGTGAGGCGGAGTAAAGAATCTGACGGTTTGAGTTCAAACAGTAACAGACAGAGTCTCAACTGAGCTTGAGCTCAGCGTTCCATGCCTGGCATGGAAAGTTAACTCTTTCATCTCCGGGGCAGTTCGAAGGTTGGGACTCACTGCTATTGTCAGAATACAGCAAGACTCCATTATGTTTGAAGTGCTTATGGTCTCTTTCTCTCCCACTCTATCTGTCAGTTAGATGCTGCTGGCGATCAAGCTAAAATTAAAGAGAAAATACAGTGACAAGACAGCGAAGCTGTAACTCAAACAAACAGACTGCTAACAGACTGCACATCCACATTCTCACTGAAAGCACCCTGCAATTAGGTTAAAATGTATTACACTGGTCAGGAGGTATGGAGCGTTCATGGACAGCTTGCTATCATTTCGTGGATTTAGCAGCCTCGCTGGATGTGCAGTCTTTGATTTAGCAGTCTGAAGGTACGGAGCGCTCACTGAACGTACCCTGCAATTAGGTTAAAATGTAAATGACAGGAAGATGCTAAACGGGTAAACGATGTGCCTGGAAATAATATTGTCGGTACAATAAGCTATGCGGGAAGCTGCTAGACGGGATTTCAGAGTCGGGAGATTGAACGTCGGTAAGAATCGAGTTGGGAAGTCGTACTAGACCCGTCCCGACGCCTACCAGCTTAGTCCTATTTGTGAATACCTACTGCAAGAGCCCTCTCGAAGTAAGATTCAAATCAAATCAAATTATATTTATGCTTTTCAAATATCAAAACAAAAGTACATAAAATAATCATCACAGTAAATATAAATATAAAAACAGTTAAAAGGCAACAAGGTGAGCTATTCAAAGGCTTGTTCAAATAAATAACTCTTCAAGGATGCCTTGAATGACTCTGTGAACAGGCACTCTCGAATCAGACGAGGCAGAGAATTCCACAGGGTTGGGGCCACAACAGAAAAAGCTCTGGCCCCAGATGACTGAAAGTGAACCCTGGGAATCTCTAGCAGTCCCTTGTCGGCAGAGCGGAGTGGGCGGTCGGGTCGAAGTAGATCTTGCAAGTAGCCCAGTCCCTGACCATGTAAGGTCTAACAGGTCAGCAACACGACCTTGAAGGTGATCCTCCACCGCACCGGCAGCCAGTGTAGTTCACACAGCACAGGTGTGATGTGGCAAGTTCTTGGCAACCCAGTCAACAACCTGGCCGCAGCGTTCTGCACCAGCTGCAGGCGACAGAGATCCACCCCCGGCAACCCTAGAAATAGAGCAGAACAGAAGTCAAGACGCTAAGAAACAAAGGCGTGAACCAGCATCGGAAGGTCATCATATGGAACAAGGCGTTTTATCCGGGCTATATTCCTCAGATTGTAAAAGGAAGACTTGACAAAGGCTGAAACCTGCGCCTTCAGTGTCAGTTCGCTGTCAAGAATTACGCCCAGATTCCGCACCTCTTCCGAAAGTCTTAACTGGGTACCCCCTAACATAAGGCCAGAGGAGAACCAAGGAGTCAACTTCTCTGCACAGTGACCCAGGTCCACCGCCAGCACCTCAGTCTTGTCCGGATTCAGTCTTAACCAGTTAGCACTCATCCAGTCCTGAATCTCAGCGAGGCAGTTGTTAAAGACCGATAAAGCATCATTCTGTTCGGGTACAAACGACATACAGAGCTGAGTATCATCTGTATAGCAGTGAAAACTCAGCCCATAATACCGTATAATGTCTCCAATGACAGCATATACACCGTGAACAACATGGGGGAAGCACAGAACTCTGTGGTACCCCACAGGGCAGAGCAAATAAAGCAGAGGAAAAGATTCCTGATACTGCCCTCTGGGTTCTGCCCATAAGGAAAGAATGGAACCATCTGAGGACAGTTCCCAAAAGTCCACAGAGCAGCTGCAGGCGTTCTAGCAACATCCCATGGTCCATGGTGTCGAATGCTGCAGAGAGATCAAGGAGAACCAAGATCAAATGACTCCTACGATCTCTCGCTATTAGAAGATCCTTCAGTACCCGAACCAACGCCGTCTCCGTACTATGCCTCCTCCTGAAACTGGACTGGAGAGGATCATAGACTTCATGGGTGGTAAGAAAGTCCTCAAGCTGCAACGCGACTACTTTCTCAATAACCTTGCCCAAAAAGGGCAGGTTAGAGATCGGTCTGTAGTTAGCGAGACAATCTGGGTCAAGGGAAGATTTCTTCAAAAGGGGTGTTACAATACCCTCTTTTAAAGACTCCGGAAACTCCCCTTGGTCCAAAGAGCACTAGACTATCTCAGCAAGGACTGGTCCGATCGCATCCATACACCCCACAAGGAGGCGTGTAGGACCAGGATTCAAACTACAGCAAGTCGGTCACAAGCCCTGGACAATCTTCATGATATCTGTGATTGCTGGCTGGTCAAAGTCCGTCCAGATAAACTGAGGGCCCGTAACCTCACATCGATCCCCGCCATGCTCATCTGAATGCATACCGCGAATCTCTGACCTGTTTGATGACACCTTATCAAACAAACGAGCAAACTCATCACACTTTATTTGTGAAAAAGCTCTCCGACCCCGCAGGCAGGCTGGATTGCACAGTCTGTCCACAGTCCGGAAGAGCTGAACCGGTCGATTTCTTGATGCAGCTATCTCTCTGGACAGGAACGCTGCCTTCTTACGGGTGATTTCTGATTGACAGTCAACATAATGGGCCATCAATCTAAGTCTGTCACCTTCCAGGCCAGATTTCCACCAGCAGCGTTCCAACCTTTGCCCCACTCTCCTCAGCTCCATCAATGTCCCATCAAACCAAGGGGACCGAGGGCGAATGGACAGGAGCTATGGAATCCAGAGCCCTCAGCACCATATTATTATAGTGCACTACTAATGCATCTGGTTCCATGCACTCCATAGGCCAACTCAATAGGTCCAGCACTGCCATCAGACCCTCAGGGGTAACTCCCTTCAAAGGGCGGTACTGGACCATCTCCAAAGGGGTTGGTCTCATGAGGGGGCCGCGAAATTGAACCTTATGGAGTGATGGTCAGACCACCCAACTGGTTTCACCACCAGTTCCATGATCTCCATCCACAGGGTGAACAGCAGATCCAAAAAGTGACCCTGAATATGGGTAGCAGTGGTAACAACCTGTGTAAAGCCCAAAGTCATCAGTTGGAGGAAGTTTTGACCAAAATGCGAGAGTTTGTCATCGACCCAGGCACTGAAGTCCCCCAGGACCAACCACCTGGAGGGCTCCAACACCAGGTTGACAATGAAGTCTGCAACTTCCTGCAGAAAAACTTTCTCGTCACAGGGTGGACAACAGATGAGTAGAATTCTGCTGCCCACACCTGCTCCCATGATACACTCAAAGGAACAGGGGGTCACCACTGGAACCTACACAAGGGGCAATTCCGATTTAAAACAAATGGCAACCCCCGACTCCAATACGGGACCAACATTTTCATCTGGCCAGGTCAGATGACTCAACAAGTTCGTCAATAATTGCTGTCTTGTTCTTTATAGACCTGGCACTGCATAACACCGCCCAGGTTGGAGAAGAGGGCCACTTGCCCATAATCCGTGGAGCCCTTGGGTATGGGAACCAGGCAACACACACCCCTATCCTGTACCCATTTCGCCCAAGGGCGTCTCCCTGACCTCACCTACCCTTATCCGCCCACTTCCCCCCCCCACTGTGCAATCCCCAAGGCACAACAGCATCTATGTACCTCGGGTTGCAACAGGGGGCTGTCAAACGGGCATAGATCCCTCAGCCTAGAGGGGGAGTAGCGCCTGCCCACAGAAGCTCGATCCCAACACATGCTGCCACTATAAGATTACTACTAAAACCAGCTCACTCCAAATAATTAATACAATATCCAGAGAAAAACAATCCCAACCCACCCAAAAATCCCCAGAACCCAAAAAGTTAAAATGAGGACAGATTCTAAGATAACTTATTAATGTCCAAAAACTATTGTAATGTTATCTTGTATACATTAGTGTCCCATTAATATCCCAGAAGGTCCTTCAGAGTTTGCACAGGATTAGCTCTCACCTAATCCATATATGAATATCTCAAAGTGGCACTCTCACTGCCAATTAGGAAAGAACTTTCAGTGAATAATTAAAACTACAGAGGCTCTCTCACTGCCTCTGAAGCAGAAAATTAGTTTTAATACAGCAGATAGGTTCCCAGTAAATTCTTTGACAGTAAAATCCTGGATTCAGCTTGCAAAAATCCTTGTTTGAACGATTTTTACTTGTAGCAGTGAAAGCAGAAAAGGCTGGAAGATTGTAGGGATAGAGGAGAAGCCTCTATACTGCTCGCCCCCGGAGGCAAATTGCCCCGCGCTAAGGAGCCGCAACTATGGTCCCCGGCTAGGAGACCGCTAAAAGACGACAACCCCCGAGAAACATAGAGATTCCAAAAGCACATCCACAATTCACTAGATGTGCAGACGCCGCTCGCTGTGGCCCCAATGCGCAAACAGGTGCCCCCTCCCCCAAAACAAGCAGAGAAAGGCACACCAAATGCCCAAACCAGGCTCCACTCAACAAAATGGCAAGGATCCAATAAATCAAAGCAGCATAGCATCCATGTGGAAAAGAAATCAGTTCACCGAACTCGGAGTGCCAATGGTACCATGGGGAAACTCGCAAGAGAAACCGACCGTCACTGAAAATCCTTGCCTCGAACAGCCAACAGCAATTGGTCGCCCTCACTAGACAAATGCTGCTGGTCTCCCCAAGTCCAAATCCAAGAGTCCACAAAAATCCATTTCAGACTCGGTCTCCAGCAACCGCAAAGGGAACAAGCACAGTCACAGGAGACCAAACAACGTACAAGCGCCACAGCACTAAGAAATGGAAATTACGTACCTACCGTAATTCTTGATCTTCTTGGACTAAGTCGCCACCACTCATTCACACTAAAGGGTTTACGCCGGAGGTCCTAGGACCCAGCGGGGGCAAACTTTTTGCAGGAAGGCCGGTGCCAGAGATGGAGCCGTGAGAAGCGGCACCACGAGCCTCTGCTCATGCGGCAATGACTATCTCGGCGTCGACCCTCCAACCGCCTCAGTACCTTGTTTTCTGAGGCGGTGCAGCGTAACTAACCTAGAAGGATAGCCTAATCAAAAACCGAACATAACACAGTCCGGAAGACCCATATAAGAAGGGTCAAGAAATAAGTCTTCACAGCCTAAAGATTGAGGGAGTAAAGACAAACAACAGAGGTGAGCTCGGGGGATGGTGGGTGGGCGTGTGAATGAGTGGTATAGACTTCGTCCAAGAAGATCAAGAATTACGGTAGGTACGTAATTTCCATATTCCTGGACACCAAGTCTCCACCACTCATTCACACTAATGGGAGAGTACCGAGCAAATAATCCCCAGAGAGGGCGGCAGGAGAGACCAAGAGCTCACAAATTTAGGACAGAAGTCCATTAAGGATGGTTCTGCCAAACGAAACATGTCGTCTGGCATGGACACCCAGAGCATAGTGTTTGATGAAAGTATGCACTGAGCTCCAGGTGGCCACATTGCAAATATCTGCGATGGGCACGGTGCGGATTTCCGCCAGCAATGCCGTGACCGCTCTAGTAGAGTGAGCGTACACTCTGCCTTCCAGCTTAACCTGCACCATGGAATAACAGTGGCAAAGGCATGCTACCAGCCATGCTGAAATGCATCTGATAGTGACAGGCTGACCCAGCCAGGTCTCGCTGAAGGAAACAAACAGTTGTTGAGCTTTGCAAAAATCTTTTGTTCTATCTAAATAGAAACGCAAAGCTCTTTTGACGTCCAAGGAATGAAGAGAACGCTCCCCTTCATTTTGGAAGTTCGCAAAGTAAGTAGGAAGGACCAAAGGTTGGTTTAGATGGAATTCTGAAACAATCTTAGGGAGAAACTTAGGATGGGTCCTAAGAACTACTTTGTCTTTATGAAACACAGCATACGGAGGGTCTGTGACCAAGGCATGTATCTCAGAGACCTTGCGGGCCGAGGTAATGGCCACCAGGAAGGCCATTTTCCAAATGAGAAATTTCAACTCACAGGTAAAGTAGCTAGAGGCTCGAAAGGTTTTCGAATGAGCAGGTCTAGCACAAGATTAATGTCCCAGGCTGCGACTGGACATCTGATAGGAGGTCTGGTATGCAAAATTCCCTCAATAAAAATCTTAACCACGGGTAACTGAGCCAGTGACAAGGAAAGTACTGGCTCATGATAAGCTGAAATGGCACAAAGGTGAACCTTGACTGCAGAGTACTGCAGACCTGAATTTGAGAGGTCCAAAAGGTACTCTAGAACTTTATTTGGTGGGCAGGAAAAATGATTCAAAGAGGATTTTGCACACTAGAGCAAAAAACACTTCTATTTAGCTGTGTAAGTTTTCCTGGAGGCCGGTTTGCACGCAGCCAGAAGAATATCTGAAACTCTGTAAGAGACATTGAACCTGCTCACTTCTCTCTCTTCAGGAAACAAGCGTGAAGGTGAAGCAATCTCAGATTGGGAAGGACCATAGGTCCCTGAGTCAGAAGGTTCGTCTTAAGGGGAAGGGGTTTCCGGAGGGATTTCCGACACACTGTTGAGTAACAGAAACCATATCTGTCGAGGCCAGAGGGGAGCAATGAGGATCATTTTGCTCCCCTGGGACTCAAACTTGAGAAGTACCCTCTGAATTAGAAGAAGAGGCGGAAAGGCGTATAGAAAGCGTTTTGTCCACTGCAGCCTGAACGCATCCTGCAGAAAATGACAGGCCCTGGATTTCTGGAGCAGAAGAGCGGAAGTTTTGTATTGAGTGGGGATGCAAAAAAGGTCCAGGTCTGGAGTTCCCCACTCTGTGAATAGTGACTGAACTATGGTTGAGTCGAGAGACCATTCGTGAGGATCTGTCTCTGTTCTGCTGAGACGGTCTGCCAGTTTGTTCTGCACTCCCGGCAGGTAGACTGCTTGAATTAGAGCGTTGTACTCCAAACACCATTCCCCACACTCTCATCGCTTCTCTGCATAAGGAGTAAGAGTGAGCACCGCCCTGCTTGTTCATGTAATACATCACTGCTTTGTTGTCCATTTGAAGGAGAATGCTCTTGTGACAGAGAATGTCCTTCAAAGCCCGGACTGCATAAAGGACGGTTCTCATTTCTAAGACATTTATGTGAAGCTGGGATTCGTCCTGAGTCAACATACCTTGAGTGTGGAGAGTCTGACAGTGAGCTCCCCACCCCATCAGGGACACGTCCGTGGTAATGGAAATCTGATGATCCAGAGGAGCAAAGCGATACCCTCCCAGAAGACTGTCCTTTTGAGACAACCAGGTGAGTGACTTCTTCAGAGGTTCTGTCACCCTGATGAGAAAGGACTGAGGGTGAGTGGTTGGGGACCACTGAGTACTGAGCATCCATTGAGAGATTCTCATGTGAAGACGTGCTAGGGGTACAGTGAACACTGAGGATGCCATGAGACCTAGCATCTGTTGCATCGAGATAGCTTGAACCGAGCTGTTTGGTCTGATGTATTGGGCCATCTGTAAGATATCGCTCCTTCTGTCCTCTAGTAGAAATGCTTTTGCACAGGAGGTGTCCAGAAGAGTTCCTATGAAAAGGAGCCTCTGGGAGGGCTGTAGCCACAATTTCTTGAGATTTATCAGGACTCCCATGGACGTAAGAAAGTCTGAGGCTGTGGCAACGGCGTTGAGAGTTCCTTGCCTGGAAGGGCTCGCTAGAAGCCGGTCATCCAGATATGGGAACACTTGTATTCCGATTTTTCTGATATGCACTGCGAGGATTGCACAACACTTTGTAAAAACTCGCGGCGCCAAGGATAGCCCAAAGGGCAGGACTCTGAACTTATAATGTTGGCACAAAGCCACGAACCTTAGGTATTTGTGATGCCTTGGGTGAACAGGAATATGGTGGTAAGCATCCTGCATGTCCAGGGAGGCTAACCAGTTGTGTTGATGAAGCAAAGGTAACAGGGTTCCTAGTGATGTCATTCTGAATTTCATTTTGGGAAGAAATTTGCTCAATTTTCTGAAGTCCAAAATGGGGCGCATGCCCCCAGTTTTCTTTGGAACTAGAAAGTAATGGGAGTAGAACCCTGTGTTCCGTTGATCCAGCGGAACTACTTCCATTGCCCTGCTGTTCAGAAGGCTTTGTATCTCGGAAGCGAGAAGTTCTGACTGAAGTACTGACAGCCTGGGCTGTCATTTGGGGGGATGATCCGAAGGGGCCTCTGAAAGATTGAGGGAATACCCCTCGCGGATTATCCGGAGGACCCACTTGTCCAATGTCATGGACTTCCACCGGTTGTAGAATTGAGTCAGATGACCTCCTACTGCTGAGGAAGAGTCCCCTCCTCGGGCAGCTGAGGTGAAACTTGGGCCAGCAACTCAGAAGGCGGCATTGGGCGCTTTGGGTCCTAACGCCTTCTGTTGCATTTTCTTTTGAGGCTGAGGGGCTTGGTTTTATTAAAACCTCCCTGCCTCACCGCCTGTCGCGGCGCAGCTGCTGATCTCCAGATGAGACACCGGGCTAATTCGGGTTCAGGAACGGACCTGGGTCACTGGAGGGTCGGCCGGGGAGATGGATGGAGCATCCTATGGACTGCTCTCATCTCGGGGAGGGTGGGGTAGTGGCCGGAGCATCAGTGACCCCTTGCGGAGGCTAGGAGATCACGTAGCTCCCTGCACTCGTACGCATAGGAGGCCGGGCAGACACAGGCGTCATTGCACGACCCCGCCTCCCCAGAAAAGCCGGAAAAAGATGGAAGCTGCCTGCCGCCCTCAGTGAAGCCCGCCACGGCTTCAAATTAGCTCCTCAGGCCAGCCCTCCGACCTATCCCAATGGCTGCGGCAAGCAGGGGAGTGCCGCAGCCCCGCCGTGGGGGGTAAGCCACGGGGCTTCGGAGGGCTCGCGGCCAAATTTGAGGAGTGGAGTTCGCGGCCCGCGGACCGCGATGATACCGCGGCAGGCAGCCCGAGGAAAAAATAAATAAATAAAACAAAAAAAAACAACTCCCTGCCTTTGCCTCGAAGGACTGATGGTTATGAAACTGGCGTTTGTTAACACCCCCTCGAAAGGGGCCGGGAGGAGGTTGAGCCAATTTAATGGCTGATCTAGTCTTTTGTGTGGCCTCTAGAGCCTGTTCTACTTGAGGGCCGAAGAGGTACACACCATCGAAAGACAACGCCATGACCTGTTGCTGGGCATCATTCGTAAACCCTGACGTGCGCAGCCAGGAATGGCGGCGTGGATCAGTATCGAAGGCGTCCATAGCTGCTTTAACCTGCTGGTTGTTGGACTCGATACCCCTGGTTATGGCTTGAAGAAGCTCGGAATTAGTGTCCGACCCCGGTAAAGCTTCAACCATTTGTTTGAGCGAATGCCAAAGAATATACTCATATTGAGAGAAATAGCCCTGGTAGCTGGCGTTGCGCTTACCCAGGGTAGATGCAGCAAAGACTCTTTTACCTAAAGTATCTATCTTACGTGATTCTTTGTTTATAGGTCGAGCTGTAGTAGTCTGAGGAAGGACAACCTTATTCTCTGCCAAGACTACAATAGGATCCGCAAAGGCTTGGGAGGCCAAAATAGGTCGATCCTTGGGAGCAGCATACTTCCTATCTGTGGACTGAGCACAGAAGGGATGAGAGCAGGATTATTCCATACCATTTGAGAAAGCGTCTCAAAGGAGGGTTGTACCGGGGGAGTTAAATCCATAGGGATATCCGGAACATGAAGGTATTGGAGTCTTAAAAGTTTCCTAGGATCGATGTCCATAGTCTGGACAGAAAGAGTGGAATTCAAATTTTTCAGCAAAGACTTAAATGACAGGTCCTCAACCACAGGCTCTGTAACAAGATTAGGTCCTGCTCCTTCCACATTATCACCCAGTCTAAGATCTGGGTCAGGCTCAATATCATCTCCTGACAGTCCAGGAGGGACTGCATGGACAGGAAAGGAATGAAAATCAGCAAGAAAAGAGGAAGGAAAAGAATTCGGAGAAGAGAAGCCCTGAAGATTGGCTGATGAAAAGCCAGGCCTCGGCACTGAAGAAAAACACAGCGCCAAAAGACTGCACGGCACCAACAAAGCAGATGGCGCCGAAGAAGAACATGACGCTAAAAAGCCACATGGCGCAGAAAGGCCACACGGCGCTGAGAAACTCAACGGCGCCGAGGATGGCGCCAAAATTGGTGCCGAGCGACCCACTGACACCGACGACACCAACCCAGGGCCTCGAAAATTAGGATTTGATGGAAAAGAAGGAAGTAAACCAGGAGATAGAGGCATCGGTGTGGCTCCCTGCGCCGCAGCCATGTGAGGGAGGAAAACAACTGAGCGCGGAGCTGACGGCATAGAAGAGGGCGCCGCGCAACCAGGGAGGCCCAAACTCCCTGCTCGATCTCCTGAAGAGCCTGAGGCCCCGGAGTGACCAGGCCAAGCAGCTGGACCAATCTCCGAGCCCATTGCTCCATAAGTGCGACCCACTGATGAAACTGCTCATCGGAAGCCCTACCAGAAGGCAGGAAACGGCTCCGATGTCGAAGAGGTCAGAAACCGGAGACTCCAAATGAGGAGACTGGCAACTGACCCCAATGACCAACCGTAGATGTGCAGACATATTAGAAGGCGACCTCGAGTGATGCCTTCTCTTTTTTTTACCTACGGGCCAAAGAAGAGCTCGCGGTCGAATGGTGCCGAGAATGCAACCATTTTCCTTTATGCTTCTTGGGGGACTGCCCTTCCCCTCGGGCACTGGACCATCCAATGTCAGACCCCCCCTCCGGAGAAGGCGACGGACTGGACCCAGCCCGGCTGACTGAACAGTTTTCATATGAAGTCTCCCTACCGTCACCTGACCTGCTCATGGTCGACTCTGTCAATGTAGGCTGAGACGTCTTTCTTTGATAGGAATAAATATCGTAAGCGGTACTTTTATTCGAAAATACTACAAAATAATAAACTGAAAACTATGCTAGTTTGAAGTTTGACTCCTGATGAGTGAGCAACGTCGTCACTGAAGCGCACTCAACAGCGGGAAAAAAGGAACTGAGGCGGTTGGAGGGTCGACGCCGAGACAGTCACTGCCACACGAGCAGAGGCTCGCGGCACCGCTCCTCGCGGCTCCATCTCCAGCGCCGGCCTTCCTGCAAAAAGTTTGCTCCCGTTGGGTCCTAGCGCCTACAGCGTAAACCCATTAGTGTGAATGAGTGGTGGATACTTTATGTACAAGAAGATCAAGAAGCAAATCATTCCATCTTCACCTGCGCAAGGACCCCAAGCAATAGTCTCACTCAAGTGGCTTAATCAGCGATAAGATGCAAACTTAACTTAGTTATAAAATAAATAACTCTAAATAGCTCTAAATAACTCTGAAACCAAGCTCTAACAATGCTCTAAAAGTCTGGCAGTACTCTAAAGAATCAGAGCTAACACAGACGACAGGCCAGCACGTCCGCCATCTTGAAAGATATCGCGGTTCCAGGGAACCAAACGTGAATCGCTAAAAACACAAAACCTGTGAAAAATAAAACAATACTCATAGAACAGCACAAGTATAACCTTTTTGCTTACATAAAAAGTGTTTTTCTCTAGAAGAGAGAGAGAGAGAACCTCAGAGGCAGTGTTTCTCAGTCAGCAGAGAAAAAATTCTGATACCCTCTGGGCAGATTCCAGACAGCACACCCTCTTGCTCTTCTCTCACTAGCCAATTCAATTCATGAATATTCATGGATCCACCTCCAGGGCAATGCTACAGGGTCTTCTTACTGCAATCAGTTACTGATGCTAAGGACTCCTGGGGTGAGAAAAACAGGTTACTCACCTGTAACAGTAGTTCTAGGAGTGGTG
Source organism: Neoceratodus forsteri (assembly GCA_016271365.2). Lineage (NCBI taxonomy): Eukaryota > Metazoa > Chordata > Ceratodontiformes > Ceratodontidae > Neoceratodus > Neoceratodus forsteri. The sequence goes on from CM028129.1 coordinate 694,065,205, forward strand.
TATGTTGTTCATCCACACTGTCTGACATTGTCCCTTTCCCCTTTAAATCTTGCCGGAAGTCTTCAAGCTGGCTCCTCCCACCCATCCGGGTGGTAAATACCTCGGCACCGCCTCATGACGCCAGATCTAGCCCGCTGGAAGCCAGGTTGTGCGCCTTAAGCCGGGAGGTCGGAGGTAGATGAACAACATATACCACCCTAGAACTACTGTTACAGGTGAGTAACCTGCTTTTCTAGGAGCGTGGATATGTTGTTCATCCACACTGTCTGGCAGACTCCTAGCAGTTCTCTGGGAGGAGGGAGGCAAGGCGCACACCCCCTACTTAGGAAACAGAGATTGGAGAACCGAGGCCCCAAAACCAGCATCAAGTCATGACTCATTGTCGATGTGGTAATGGGTAATGAAGGTGTTCGCTGACTTCCAGGTAGCAGCCTGACACATTTCCTGGATAGGGATGTCCCTGGAAGCAGCCACCAAAGCAGCAGTATGGCGGGTAGAATGAGCTCTTATCCCTTTGGGAGGTTCCTTGCCCGCCAATTCATAACACAGACTTATGCATGATGTAATCCATCTTGCAATAGTCCGCTTGGCTGCAGATCTGCCAGAAGCGGCTTCAGCATAGGTGACAAACAGCAGGCGAACCTCTCCCGGAATTTCCGCCGTCCTCTCCTTATAGTAGGAGAGAGCACGACTGAGGTCCAGAGTATGGAGCCTGTACTCGGCATCCAAGGTGAAGTTACTGTAACATACTGGCAGAGTCAACACCTGGTTGAGGTAAAACTCTGACACCACCTTCGGAAGGAATTTCGGGTGGGGGAGCAGGACAACTTTGTCCCTGTGAAAGACCAGATAAGGGGAGTCCACCAAAAGCGCCTGGAGCTCCCCTGTCCTTCTGGCTGATGTGATAGCCACCAGGAAGGCAGTCTTTGTGCATGGGTTCGAATGGCTTGCCCATGAGCTTTGCCAAAACCAGCAAGAGATCCCACGGAGGTGGAGGTTCACGCACCGGAGGGGATATGTGATCAAGGCCTTTGAAAAAGTGCCCGATCACCGTCTCCTGTGCCAACGTCGGCTGACTGGCCCACGCCCGGTAAGCAGAGATGGCTGCCAGGTGCACCTTAAGGGTCGATGAATCAAGACCCCCTTTGGAGAGGGACCAAAGGTAGTCTAGAATGTTAGCCACAGAGCAGGATAAGGGGTCCAGGCTCTTTCCCTGACACCAAATGGAAAATCTTTTCCATTTGAAGGCATAACATTTCCTGGTCGACTCTTTTCGAGGTGCTTCCACCACGGTGTAGACATCCTCAGAAAGACCCAAAGCCTGGAACTCTAGCCGCTCAGGAACCAGGCTGTGAGGTGCAGGGATCGAAGGTCCGAGTGGAAGACCTTCCTCTGGTTCAACGATATCAGGTCCGGGCGTGTACAAAGCCGCTCTGGGGCCCTGCAGCTGAGGCTGAGGAGATCTGGATACCAGAACTGGCGTGGCCAATCTGGGGCTACCAGGATCACCTTCGCCTTGTCCCTCCTCACCTTGAGTAACACCTTGTGGATCATGGGAAATGGAGGGAAGGCGTAGAGGAGGCCTGGAGTCCACGGCCTCGAGAAGGCATCCCCCTGCAGCGAGCCCTGCTGAGGGGGCGGGCATGGTACAGCCTCAGCTTGGTGTTCTCCTTGGAGGCAAACAGGTCCACCAACGGTTTGCCTCAACGGGAGAACAGATCGTAAGCTACCTCTGGATGGAGAGACCACTGTGGGATGTCTGGCCTATGCGGCTGAGAGCATCCGCCAGTTGGTTCGAGACTCCTGCCACATGGATGGCTAGGAGATCTGCCTCCAGCCGGCTGACGAAGGTCCAGATCCGGAGCGCCTCCTTGCACAGCAGACGGGAGTGCGTGCCACCCTGTTTGTTGAGGTAGTACATGGTCGTGGTATTGTCCGTCTGGACTTGAACCACTTGACCCCGGCGCTGAGGAGCGACAGCTGACAGGGCCAGTCTGACTGCTCTGAGCTCCAACAGGTTGATGTGGCATCGGGACTCCTCGGGGGGTCCAGAACCCGTGAGCTCTGTTGTCCCCCATGTAGGCTCCCCAGCCCATGAGAGAGGCGTTGGTCGTAAGGATGAACCATCAGCTCGGGCCGGACAAACGGGATTCCTTCCTGCAAGTGACTCGGGACGGTCCACCATTGGAGAGCGTCCCACATCCTCTGGGTGACCGTGACCAGCTGGTCGAAGAGACCCTGACGCTGAGACCACTGGGCGGCCAGCTCCCATTGAAGGGGGCACATGTGCAGTCTGACCCAGCGGACCACTGAGGTGCACGCTGCCATGTAACCTAGGAGGCGCAGGAAGTCCCGGGCAGGGCGCAAGTGCCCAACCAGAAATTACTGAGCAAAGGAGGAAAGAACCTCTGCCCTGTCCGCCAGGAGCCAAGCTCCGGCTTGACAAGAGTCAAGTTCTGCCCCGATGAAGCCCATCACCTGAGAAGGCATGAGTTCTGACTTGGCCTCGTTGATTAGGAGGCCCAGGTGGGAGCAGGTTCGGAGGGTCAGGTCCCTGGACCTCTCCACCTCCCGAAGTGAGGAACCCGCCAGGAGCCAGTCATCTAGATAGGGCTAAATGCGAACCCCTTGACGCCATAGATGGGCTGCCACCACTGCGATGCAATTGGTGAAGACCCTTGGGGCCGATGACAGGCCGAACGGCATGGCTCTGAACTCGTACAGGGTCCCCTTCGACCCTGAAGCAGAGGAACCGCTGATGGGATGGACGGATTAGGACGTGGTAGAATGCGTCCTGAAGATCCAGTGTACAGAACCACATGTTTTGCTCCAGGGATGGTATGATCTGGTTCAGAGTTACCATCCGGAAGGTGCAAGACCTGAGATACCGATTCAGGTTGTGGAGATCTAGAATGGGGCGCCAACCCCAACCCCCCCCCGTCCGCTTGGGCATCAGGAAGTACCTGGAGATGAAGCCTGGGTCTGAAGGAGGATCCGGCACTGGAGCTACCGCCTCCTCGAGGAGGAGGAGCTGAGCAATGTCGTCCCGAAGGGCCGACTGAGCGCCAACTGAGATCCTTTCCTCCCGTGGGGCACGGGCCCGGCTGGGGAGGTACTGCTCGAACTCTGGAGGCAGTCCCTGCCTGACCACTTCCAGAACCCACCTGTCCGAAGTGATACTGGACCAGGCGGAAAGAAAGTGGCGGAGCCGGCCCCCCACGGGAGGACCCAGAACTGGCGTGATGGGTGCAGGGGAGGCCACCCCCAACCCGTCACTGTGCAGGCTTGGAGGAGGCACCTGGACCAGCACCTCAACCTCCTTTGCAGGGCTGTTGGGGACCTTGCTTGGGCCTAGGGTGCCAAGCTTGAGCCTGCTGCTGTTGCTGACCTCCCTGGAAGGAGGGCTGTCTGACCGCAGGGAAAGAATGCTGAAAGGACTTCTTCTTGCGCTTCTGCTGGTTCTTGCCTGAAGAACCTTTAGCAAAGGTGGCATCTAAGGTGGCATTAGACTGCTCAATGCGCTGTAGATGACCTGCTACTCCCGGACCGAAGAGGTCGGTGCCAAGGAAGGGCAAGTCAGCTAGCTTGTGCTGAGTATCCGCAGGAAAGGAGGATAACCTCAGCCAAGCCCTGCGGCGAGAGGCTACCACGGCAGCTAGTGAACGGGCACAGGAAACACCAATGTCCAGAGCCATCTGGAGCTGTTGTTTAGCAACAGCCCAGCCCTGGTCCCGGACCCGCTTGACCGTGGTCTGCATGTCTGCTGGGAGATGAGGGAGAACTTCATCAAGCGACCCCAAAAGGGCGTGAGAGAAGTGTGCCATGATCACTGCTGAACTAGCCTGACGAAGGCCTAAGGATGATGCCGCACAGACCTTCCGGGCCGAGTGGTCCATCAGTTTGGACTCCTTGTCCGGAGGGCGGACAGTATCCGTAGAGCTGCCCGTTCGCCTAAACACTGAGGCAGTCACAAGGCTTTCTGCCAAGGTATGCTCAGTGAAACCAGCCAAAGACCCCATGGGCACCGCATACTTACGGGCCATGCGGGCAGAGGGAGCCGGGCAAGAGGCTGGATGCTGCCAAAGTTCCAGAGCCGGGCCAACTATGGCTTTGGCCACTGGGAAAGCCTCCGTTGGGGGGTATCCCCCCTCTTGAGAATATCCATGACAGCATATTCTGCTTTCTTCTGAATGGGTTGCAGAGGCATACCTGTAGACTCTGAGATGAGTCGAAGGATGCCCTGGAAGGAAGAAGGCCCTTCCTCCATGCCTGACACCAACAGCTCATCATCAGAGTGAAGGCCGGTAGTATCCGAATCCGAGGAGTCCTGATACAAGGGTCTCCCACCTAAATCCCCCTCGATGCGCCTAGGGCGATCAGGAGTGACCATGATGGACAACCTATGGGGCAGGCCTGTAGTCGGTCGGTCCTCCTTAGTGGGAACCCCTCCCTGAGGCTGCTTTGGTGGTGGTTCCACCAAAATTTGCGGGGAGCCCGGAACAGGCAGAGCCGAAATGCGCACCGGACCCACCGGAGGGAGAACCGGAGTCCTCAGCACCGAGGGAGTCGGTGTCGGCCGAAGAGGCTGAGGCCAAGTAATGGCCAGTACTGCCGGGGCAGCTGGCTTTTTGACCTGTCAAAAGAAGTTGTTGCCACATGAGGTCTTCATAACGTCAACGGAGCTTCTGTCTAAGTCTCTCCTCATCTGAGGAGGATGAGGAACGGTGGCGGTGCCTCTTCCGGGAGTGTCTGTAGCCCTTTCTCGGTTTTTCGACCGACGGGGTCCTACTCCTCTATCAAGACCGACGGCATCTGCTCTGTCGGTCGGAAGAAGCCGGATTTGGTGAGAACCGGGGTTCCAGCTCCTGTCCCTCAATCGGGATGCCCGAAGGACGGGTCTCCTCGTCGGGGAAGGAGAGAATAGGAGTCAACTCCAGAGTCCAGAGTCTCGTCGACAGGCGTCGGTGACAACGGCTCGATCGGGTCGAGAGAAATCTCGGCCGGTTCTGCCGTATCCTCGGCTTCGGTGCCCTGGCCTGACGGAAGGTCCGAAAAGCCGGCAGCTGAGGAGGCGATCTAGACCGTGGTCGAGACCCCTTGCTCCTGAGAGTCGGACCGCTCTCGGTCCCAGGAGCATCTTCTTCGGGTAGAAGAAGGTGGTTTAGGATCCTTATCCTTCTTCTTGGATCGGGAGGAGTGTGAGCCCGAGGGCACCTCACCCTTAGTAGGGAGAGACTGGCACAAGTCCTGGAAGGATCCTGTGAAGGTGGAGCCCAAGTTGAGCAGCAAGAAGAAGCTTCGGTTGGCCGAAGCTTGGGCAGCTTTTTCTTTGAAGGCCGCCATCTGCTCGAGCTGCTTGGCGGATCCCACAGCCGCGGAAACCGCCCACCTGGCCTCCTTCGATTTCACCGGTGGATTGCGAAGCTCCGGTCTCCCCAACTTAAGGCGCGCCTTACGGTCCTCCAGAACGGTGGGATGGAAGGCCGAAAAGATGGTGCATGCCGAAGTATCATGCACGGCGCCGAGTCAGTATACGCACGAGAGGTGGGGATCGGTGAGAGACATTTTTTGTCTACAAGGACACCGGCGAAACCCGGGGGATGACTTGTCCTCCATATCCGAAGTGTTCGGATCCGAATCGTACACTCTTACGAGTTTTAAGGCAAGTAAGTGCGGCGAAAACCATCGATTTGACTCCAGGGCCTCTGTTACTGCAAGGTAGCACGAGGGAACCTGTATCTTCCAGCGGAAAGGGAGATCTGGCGTCATGGGGCGGAACCGAGGTATTTACCACCCGGGTGGGTGGGAGGAGCCAGCTTGAAGACTTCCGGCAAGATTTAAAGGGGAAAGGGACAATGTCAGACAGTGTGGATGAATAACATATCCACACTCCTAGAAGTTAAACTTTTATAATCATTTTATAATCCTTTGTTCAGCAAATTCATAACTAAATCCATCAAAAGCAATAGTTTACCTGTTTGACATCCCGTACCAAATGAAAAAGTGTTGCACTAACTGGTCCTTGTTTCTACAAAGAAAAAAAAAAAAAACAGCAAGTCAAACACAACTGTTTATCAAAATATTATGTTTATAGTGTTGATTTCTGCACTTTGACTTGACGCAATGACATAAATTACTCACTTATAACTGTAACTGTAGTTCTACTAGTCTTACACAGTTCACATCCACACTCGGGCAGTGTAGCTAGAGACAGCAGAGTCATCGGACGTCTTTAAGCTCTTTCCATCATCTACGTGGTGATACACGCTAGCTCCACCCCTCTATGTCAAAGGAGGCAAGCTGGAAGCAGGGATTTGGGTGCCCCTTGCCAGAGGAGTTCAGGTGGGTTACAGTTGTTTTTTTTTTCCCTGCCTCCTCCAGACCAGCCCCATTGGTCTGACCATGTTCCCAGCTCCATCACCCATCTTTCCCAGGACTTACCTCTCCCGCTTGTTCCTCGCTGGCTTACCCCCCCCCGGCCTTGCATTATGGCTGCGAATCAAGGGGTTAGCCTGACCCCCTGCTTCCAAAGTAGGGGGTCATAAGCCAAATGTTGAGGGTCAGTGCACCACAATTATTATTAATGTGGCTTGTATTGCCAGCTTGCCAGAAGGTGGATACAGTTGTTTACTGAATATCTAACCCTGTATTGTCTTTTTTTTTTTTTTTTTTTTATTTCTGGTTCTACATTAATTTAATTTTAAAAATAAAATGATTGAAGTTTGAATCTAATATATTAGCATGCCTAATGTGCTTGTCCTTAATTCCAGTACTGACTGACATTGTAACTCAAACTGGATACCAGACTCTATCAGTTTTTAATTTCTTCATCAGAAAAATAAAGCTAATTTAAATCTGAATTGTGTGTGTAATGGTGTCTTCTTCCTAATAAACAATTATTCGAACTGGTCTGGAATCTTTTTTAATTTTTGAATAGGTCTTGGGAGATGGGTGACTCAGGTACACTGTGTGACGTGACAGATAACTACTTTCTCCTATCCTTCAGTGCCTCAAATTTTTTGATGGCCCTATCATTGTCAAAGTTTTTTTATCTGTGGGCCTTCAAGTATTAACTTCATAAGTTTGCTCAGCTGCTCATCATGCAGACTGCTACGAAATCTGCTATGGATGCGGTTTTGTGCACTGAAAGCTCTCTCACATGCAACACTACTGATTGGGATTGACAAAGCAGCTGCAGCCAGAGTTGCAAAATCCAGGTACATTTCATGTAATTCATCCGAAGCTGTAACAAGCTTTCTGCACACATCAGTGAAGCTATACCCTCTCCCAAGACCTGCACATAAATTTTTAAACTGCCTAAACTCAGTGAGTCTGGGCACATTAAGAACTGACTGAAAGCGTGTTACCTTACCAGGATGTCAAGCTCCTCAGACAGATATTGTGCCCTATCAGCAACAGCAATAGGGTACAGACTGGGGGTAAAGAGTTTGTACAAACTACTTAGGATATTAACCTCATGTACTGGAAAGCGTTTGTCAATATTCGCAATCAAGTGATTAATGTACTGCTCTGTGACTGTCCTGAATTCCATCATGGAATTCTCATTGGCATACTGCAATACCACCTCTTGATAAACTACTTCCTTAGGCTTTGATATTGCCTCACTCAAAAGGTCTGATAGCTTCTGAACATTGTCCCCACTGGTCATAATGAATTCCTGTAAGGTAGCCTTTGTGGAAGACAGGACTGGTGGTATCATGGACAAGTTGCAGTCTTGTCTTTGAAAAAACACTGAAAGTTTATTAATAACTGGGAGTATATCTCCGAGAAGCTTGAGGGTAAAAACAAACTTAAGATGTTTCATTTCTTTCAAAAGCCCTTTAGCCACCGCAGCTTGAGAAGTGGTATCACATGCCTCTTGCTCTAATTCCATCACAAGAGCTGGCCAAGATTTGTCCAGGGCCTCTACAGCAGGCAGTAAATACAGCAGTCTCACTGGCTTTGCCTCTTTAATAGATACAGCATCTAGCTGCAAGACATCCTGCATTTCCTTGAGTTTACTGTACCTCCCAGAAGCCTGAGACCCTACATAGAACATGTAGATACTCCCTACTATACTTTGAAATTTTTGTAAGTATGGGACTTCATTTGCTGCCTGTGAAGCAGCTAATGCAAGCCTGTGGGCTACACAGTGGACATTGGTTAGGATAGGAGTTAGAGAAGAAATGCGGACCGCAACTCCATTCCTGCTACCAAACATAATAGCAGCACCATCACTGCCAAAACCAGCGACCTTGGTTACTGGTATTTTATACTCCTCTAACGCAGATAATATTTTTGTGGAAAGCATTTCTGCTGTGCCATTATGTACAGTATAACTTCCAAGGAGGGATGTCTGCACTTCCCCATCTGAGGGACTCACTGTTACACAATACAAAACGAATTTCTTTGTGACACTTACGTCACAACTTTCATCACATATTAAGCCCACAAACTGTTACTTATTCTGGACTGGGTATCCTCAGTGAGGACCTCGGCCAAGCATGACTGCATCTCAGTCACTACTGAATGATGCTTGTAGCAATCATCTTGAAGACTAGTGCAGCCATTTATCTTTTGCAGTTCAATTAATGAGCTGTACTTTACGTTAGAGACTGCCTCCTTAGCAAGCCAGTATACAGTGCGAAACTCAGCCAGCCTCGATTCTCTCACTTGCTGTGTTTGCTCCTCTGCAGCCTTGTTAGCATTATCAATTGCCTTCTGAAAAGTCAGTCTTTGTTTATTGCCCTTTACAGCAGTCACATGCTGGTCAGAACCCAAATGCCTCGTTAAACCACTGTGTTGGAAATTTGGACTACCAATATGCACAAATGGCAACATTTTCCCGCCTTGCTGCAGTCTAGTTTTTCCAGAGAATAGTTTGCACTCCTTGCAGTACATTAAACCCACATCGTCATCAAAACACAGCCATTTGTAAGTATACAGCCATTTAGAATCAAAATTCCGTTTAATTTTTTTGGGCACTGGTTCAGCAGTTGAATATGATGGTGTTGCTGGAGGAGAAATTGAGGCTGCAGTAGAAGAATGTGCTGCTGGCCGAGTAACCAAAGCAAACACAGCAGTGGAAGAAACTGGGCACCGGATGGCTGAAGTAGTGGTTACACAAGTCACTGTGGATGTTGTGTTAGGAGCAGTAGAAGAAGATGATGCAGTGTTGTCCTCCATGACTGTCTTATGCTCCACTTGTAAACTGTATAGTAAATGAGATTAACACGCTTTCAGTCAGTTCTTACTGCCAAAGAACTAGATGACTTAGAATTATTATTTATGATGCTGGTGAAGAGTTTTAATTTTTGTTAACAATATACAGGTAGGTACTACACAATTTTCAGACTGCCACTGAATCCCTGGCCTTAACTGCAGGTCTCTGTCTCCATTTAGAGTGAGAATATTTTTAAATCACTTAACTGAAGTGTTGAGGCAGGAGTCTTGTATTTTCAGTCAGACCTAAACCCCCTAAACAGCAGGGTGGGCTCTATAATCAGAGTGAGAGAATATTTTTTGCAAAACAACTGAAGTATTGAGGCGAGAGTCGACTAGTCTTATATTTCAGACCTGACCCCCCACTAACAGCAGGCTGTGCTAATCGGAGAATATTTAATAAGTCACAAAAATGAAGTATTGAGGCAGGAGTCTTGTATTTCAGATGTGAACCCCCCTTAACAGCAGGCTGGGCTCTTAATACGAGTGAGAAAATATTTTTAAATCACAAAACTGAAGTATGGAGGCAGGGATCTTGTATCTTCAGTCTGACCTGACTCCCCCCCCCCTTAACAACAGGTTGGGCTCTATAATCAGAGTAAGCTTATTTTTAAATTACAGTAAACAACTTAAGTATTGAGGCAGGTCTTATGTAACCCCTAGATGGCGCTATCCCAGGGGCTACTACCCCTGCCTGATTTGCCACTAACAGGTTGAGGGGCCTGGATCCAATGGCGGGTGCCTCCACTCAGAGGTCAGGGTTTGCAATAGTTAAACTAACTTGGTCACAGCCCTCTGGGACACTGCAACCCCCCTTTCTTCCCACTAGTGGCCCACACAATATATCAGAATTACCTTCACAGTATACACTTACCCCCAGGTCTGGTTCCGCACTGGGACCTCCTGTGAAATGAGATACAGTGCAACAATCACAGTACAGTACTTTAACATAGACAAACACCTCAGGCAGTATAACTTTGCTGAAACAAGCAGCTCTGATTTATTTAGGGGATATAACAAGGACAGGGGAAATCAGGTTAATTAGCTTATCACTCTAATAATCTACCTATGGCTCTGTGCACAGGCCTATCCCTATCAGTTACTGTCCCTGGGTACCCAAGCCCTAGTGGCTAGTCCAAACCGGCAGCTGGTAGGGGCCCTTTCACACAGAGAAAAGGAGAATTAAACAGTCAGCAGTACAGTAATTCCATTTGGATTTAATGTGGCAATTCAACAGGGAGCGACCTGAATTAGTACTCACGACCTCCAAATAAGATAGGGTCCTTCAATGTCAGCAGGGCTCACTTGAGGTACACAAACCTCTTCACATCCATATAAAAGAAAGCACTATACCAGGCAGGCTGCATCTGTATCCCGATCGCAATTACTGCACAATACCGGGAGAACACACAGCAGATTCAGTTCCTGACAGACCGAGTGCAATTTTCAGCAATTCCTCCAGTCTTCTACAGGGTGAGCCTGGTTTCTACTCTTCAGAGATCCTTTGATTCTTTTCACAGGACGGATTCAGTCCTAACAAGCTGTAGACCGAACTCTGGGCCTTACACACGCTTTTGACTAAACTGCACACTGAAAAGCACAGGGCTCCTTCCTTCTTCACTGCCAAAGCTCAACTGAAACTCCAACCGACAAAACCGGCACTTCCTTTGAGTTCCTCCCAGTTCTTGACTGGATTGGCTGTCACTCACAATAGACTGCTGCTGTTGGTCCAAAAGGCACTGAAGTCTAAACTACATCTCCCAGAGTCACTGCCCATACAATCCTCTTGTGGCTGGCTCAGATTATGAGTCCAAGTTCTGATTCGTCCAAGGCACCATTTTAGAGCTAGCTTACCCCACACTGATTGGTCCAGTTCAGCAGTTCAAAACTAGAATGGGGAACTAGCAGACACAGTTCTGACTGCAAAGAAAGCAGGTTAGACAAACTGTAATTTCATTATTACTCTAAATAATTTCTGGCAAACAGTTACATCTTTCAGATAGGTTCCTTTGCACTCCCAGTGACTGCAAAAATGAAGTGAATTGGCAGCAGCTCGAGTGGTACTCAGAGAAGCACACAGTCCCCCCATTCAAACTAATTATGTCTGCAAGCAGACAGCTCTTAAAGAGACAGTACCAGAGGCTCTAAAAACACTCACTGATAAATGGCTTAAATGCCAAACACCATTCAGGCTTGGAGCATTCAAGCAAGCTCCTGGAAGTCTTTTGGGAACCCCCATTTGCAGGGGGGTTACACTTATATTTTCAGACCTAAATCCCTCGCCCCTTACCAGCAGGCTGGGCTCTATAATCAGAGTGAGAAATATTTTTAATAAGTCACAAAAATGAAGTACAGGAGAGAGGCAAGGCCCCCCCTCCAAACCACAAGCTAATCACTTATGAGATATTTTCAGAGATTTTTCAGACATGAACACCTCCCCCTTTCACAGCAAGCAGAGCTTCAGCTCTACTAGAATATTTTTTGTCAAAATGCAGAGGCAAATAAAAGACAAGATGAGCCCCACCCTCCTTGAACTTGGCAAGCTGAGTTCTCAAAACAAAATATTTATTTTTAGTACAGAGAGGTAGTGTAACACTGAATAATGTTAATAGCCACTTCAGCCAGACAGTATTAAGTAATAGGAAGCTGTACTACTGACTAATTAATCGGACAGAGGTAACAGAAAAGAAGTTAGACACACAGCCAGGTGAGGCCCAAGTACTAGTCTGATTTAGTCATGAATTTATCACTATAGACTCTTCTTCAGATCGTAAAAATTGCCAACTAGCAAGCTCTGGAGTCTTATTTGAGTACAGGCTATGTTTTTCTCTGCCAGTAAATAATTATATCCAAAGTCAGTGAATTGTGTAAAAAAAAAAAAAATTAATAATTAAGCCCTATGATCCATTTCACGCAGCCCCTATTCCCTCAGGCCCTCCCCTCCCACTTCTCTACAGCCAGGCTGCTCAGACTATCTCAAATTAAGCTGTTGTCCAGATGATTTATTGTTTTGTATTTTTTCAAAAGACAAGAGAGTATTTTTAGAAAAGTTCTCAGAGGAATTAAGTTTTTTGTTTGAAACGCGCCAAAGAGTTTAGCTGCACAGTACTGCTGCAGGAGATCCTTCTCCAGTGGCTGCTGAGCTAAAAGTAACTGCGTGTTGATGTACAATCGCAGTTTGATCTATGTACCACGTGTGCATCTGAAAGACTGAAAGAGGCACCACGTGGTACATACTGTGAGGCAACTTCTTTAATGAGTATGCATGGGGGCGGGCACTTATTGGAACCCCCGCCTCTCTCATCTGATGACTCACAGCACTAGTCATAGCTTGTAACATGCTGCAGGCTGTTTAAATGTGCATCACGTCTCTGGTTGAAACTCCAGTCTTGCCACTACTCCAGTTAGGTCTCCTCCCACTCACTCCCTAAAGCCTTCTTTCCATATTGTGGCAACTAAGATGGCTCAGCAGTAAACAGTTTGACAGAATGCAGCCTGCAGCCGATGTGCGAGTCTCAGACAAGTATATAAAACTGCTCTGCTGGACATAATTATTGAAGTCAGAAAAAAAGCAGGTCTGGCTTATTTAAATCACAAGCCTTCAGCAGCAGCATATACCAGCTAACCTTCAGTGCAATGCCAAGAGATAAGCCAAAAAACAGCATCACCTGATGTAATACAAAACATAGAAGGGTTAATAATAACCCTTCTATGGTTTGTACTGCACCAGGTGCTGGTGTTTTTGCTCCATTCTCTTGAAACTGCACTGAAGGTTTGGTATATGCTGCTGCTGAAGACTTGCGATTTAAATAAGCCAGGCCAGCTTTTTTTCCCAGTTGTATATGCTGCTGATTGCTTGCAATTTTAAGACAGACTGTGGAGTTTTTCCTATGCTGAGCTGTACTTGATTAGATATGGCCAACAGAGCAGCTTTTGTCTGACTGACCTGACGCACTGGCTGGCTGCCTCTCCTTCACGCTAGCTACTCACTGTAAACTCTGTTCTCTGCATCTGGAGATCCATAACCTTGCCGTGATCCCGAGTGAATGAACCCCCATGCCCCTCCCACACAGCCCCAACCAAACATCACTGTATGTGTTGTTAGATTACCCTGCTGTGCAGAAATCGGTAGTTCAGTGGCTCTCTTCTTCGCTAACTCCTCCTGCCAGACTCCCAGGGCAACACTACATTCACTGGCCACAGCATACACCTTGTAATTTACCACCTCGATTGTATTAGGCACATCAGAGAGAAGAGAGGAGAGCTGATTCGCGATCCCAAACTCAGGCAGTATAAATAAACGGAGCAAGTGTGCACTCCATGTGGTCGCTTTTGGTACTGCAGCGTTCCCGGTCAAATAACAGGAATTAAGTGTTTTAGGGAGTGCTGCGTCAATAAAGATGCACTGAATCAGAAGCAGTGCGTCAAAAAGCTTACATTTCTCTGAGGAGGATGTCACTAATGCGTTAACAAGACCCCTGCCCCCCTAGTGGGGCCTTCAGAGGGCACCCCATTCCTCCGTCGGTTCTCGAGCTTGGTTGACTAATTGAATGCCACGGTCTACAGTACAGAGCCCATCCTGCTGTGGCTTGGCTTTTCCTTCCTGTTTTCTCCCCGGGAGACATGGCATGCAAGGACATCATGCCAACGTCTTCCACGTCTCCCCTACCAATCCAGCTCAGGCTGCCAGACCTCCGGCTTCCACCAGGGGCCAGTAAGGTACTGAGCTTGTCCCCATCCTCCCCCTAGAGGAGGAGAGCAGTCTGTTGGACGCTCTATTCTCCTCTCCCCAGCCAGCTCTCCAACAATCTGCAGTCACACACAAACCCCAACAGTCTGTGTCACAGGCAGTAGCTGTACTGCTGCACCGATGGCCTGGCCAAGTGGGTTACAGTTACTAACCTATATTTCTACTATCATGGATACCATTCAATACCCATGCTCTGGCTGACTGCTAGCAGTCCCCCAGAAGGGGGAAAGGCTAGCATCCCTATTTGGCGAACAGAGACTGGAGGACTGAAGCACAAAAGCAACACAGCGACGACTCGACACTTTGATGCTGCAATGGGAGATGAATGTGAGTGCTGAAGCCCAGCACATCTCCTGAATGGGGGTATCCCTGGAAGCAGCTACCGAGGCAGAGGTATATATGAAGGAATGAGCCTTATGCCCCTTAGGTGACTCCCTACCAGCCAAACTAAAGCAGAGGTCGATGCAGGATGAGATCCACCTGACAAATGAAAATTATGTACTGACTGTAATTCTTGATCTTCTAGGAATATTTTCACCATTAGTTCACACTAATGGGTCTATGCTGGAGGCACTAGGACCCCATGGGAGCCAGAACGTTTGAGGAGGGTGGGCACCGAGGCAAGCCATGTGCATGCGTGGCACCACAAGAATGGCTCGCAGTGTCAAGCTTACCTTGGCACCAGCCCCCAACCGCCTCAGTTCCTTTTTAACCAAGGAGGTGCAATAAAACCCTAACTAGCGGTCATGTACTTATCCCAAGAGGATAAGGAGCCTAGATGACCTGTGAAAGAATGGACAGTATGGGAGAAACGCCATGTCTTCACATTGCAAACCTTGCACAAGGGAGAAGACAGTAACATACTGAACTGAGCTGTGGAGATGGCAGGTGGGCGAGTGAATTAATGGCGAAGATATTCCTAGAAGGTCAAGAATTGTTTTTTTCCCCCAATTGTTTAACCAGGAGAGACACACAAAGTTGAAAGCTTGTTTACAAGTGTGACCGGGGAGCACAGGAGAGTTAAGTGACTTGCTCAGGGTCACACAGTATGTAAGTGGGGGCTGTGGGATTCAAACCCAGATCTCCAGATTTGCAGCTCAGAGCCTTAAACCACTGCGTTATACTGCCTCCGAATTACGGTGAGCATGCCATTTTCATATCTTCCAGGAATGTATCTTTATCATTAAATCATACTAATGTGTTAGGGTACCAAGCTGAAACAAACACGGTGTGTGTGTGTGTGTGTGTGTGTGAAAAGATCAGTCAGGACTGGAACCTATTCAGGCCTGTCATTTCAAAGAGGTACAGTACACTGCCTGGCAGAAAATCCAGGGTGTAGTGTATAACAAAAGTATGCACTGTAGTCCAAGCAATAGCTTTGCAATGTATCACCAACAGGTGCAGAGTGAACCTCTTCCAGGGAAAGGCATTTGCAATGGAGGAGTTGACTCGTACCTGACTTTCCAATATGATCTATGCTAGCATAGCAGCTATACAAACAGTTGGCTATTCAGACAGAATGCATTGGACTGGATTGGTTGAAATCCAAGATCACATTCTGGAAGCTGGCAAAGTAAGAAGACAGTACAAAGGCTGATTCGAATGAAACTCTGACACCTCTAGGAGGGAACTCAGGGGGTATAAGTAACATGAGCGTTACTCAGCTGTAGCCACAGTTCTAGTAGTGGTATATGGTATACCTTCACACTTCTCCGGTTTCAGATCTAAGGAAAGTGCAACAGCCAAAAGTGTGGATAGTACACGAGACCCACGATCCCAGAAACTATCTACCCCTGTGAAAAACAGAGTATGGGGAACTACAAGCAAGGCATGGATTTCAGCCACTCTGTGAGCAGAGAGACGGCCACTAGAAAGGAGTTTTCCAAGAAAAAACTCTAGCCCACATGAGGCAAGATTCAGGGACTTGCAGGTGAACATGTCCACCATAAGGCTGATATACTGTACCTGGCAGCTACAAGCTTGTGGATATTTTTTTTATTCATTTAGGTTTTAAATGAATACCTGTGAGCCGGAGGCTCTTTTACAAAGGTTCTACATCATGTTACATTTATTTTTTATTTTATTTAGTTTTTGTTTACAGGGTAAGTGCACTAGCTACACTGTATGACTATCTACAGGCACGACCCGGGAGAGTACAGGACATAATGACCAAGTACAAGAACATTTCAATAAGGTACATAGCAAAACATACACTTTTCATGGTAGTGAGCATTGTACAGTGATGCAAAAACAGCAGATGAGGAATAGAAACTTAAAAGGAGCAGGGCAAACATGACAATTACCTATTGGTGAAACAATTTACAAACGGCAAAATTTAAGGAACCAGGAATATAACAGTAAAAGCAGAAAACAAGCAATCATAACAAGTGGCAAATGTTGAGAGGGCTGAACATAACAGAAGTAAAATACAGTAATAGAGGAGAATTGGCAAGCATGTGTAGCTCTGCAATACATTTAAAACAGATGAATAGTAGGAGGTGGACAGAAAGAAGACAGTACGCAGTGTTCCACATTGCGTGAAAATATAGAGCGGTGGTAAGGGGAGGAGCCACGGGCCGGGGTCACCAGGGGCGGAGCTACCAGTGGGCGGAGTCAGTCGGGATGCAATAAATGCATACGAAACAAGAAATAAGAGTAATATGATGATCTGGAGGCCTCTGTAGTATGCAGCAGCAAAAGAAAAGTGTGATAAAACATACTGGAGAACCTCTGCATTCTAGTTGCAGGCCAGGCAACAGTTTGTGAGAGTCTTAACATTTTGGTGAGGCCATACTACAACTCTTTACTAGTGCCTGCAAGGCCAAGATCTAAGCTTCGGTTTCCCAGTCCTGCCCAATGAGCTGCAGCTTCCAAATAAGGGAAACTGTCAACATCAGGGCCCTCAACTGAGATAAGCATAAGTGCATTTAGCACACTGGCACTTAATCTATTTCGTTCCTGCATTTTTATTCGATTCAGTGCAGAAAACCCCCTCACAATCTGCAGTTGACATGGGTATTATCATTGCCAGCTCTGCCAAAGAAGATATGTTTGGATACAGGTCTACATACTTAGTAGTTAGAGCGTGCAGCACATCAGAAATAGTCTTAAAGGCCATCTTTTCCGTGAACATGAGACTACACAGAGAAGCCCATTCAGTGCAGAAGCATCTACATCCACAACAGTAGCATACTGACCAAGAATAATCTCAAGGCTATCACTACCACACCTTCCAACTCTTCAATATCAACTTCCTGCATCATGCTGGGGTGAAGATACTGAACGCATCCAAAAGTTCTGTGCTTGAAACCTTTGCTCAATTTGAGCAATTAGGGGCCCTAATAAACTTGTCATGCACAGAGGTTGTGAAATGATTTAACTGTGGTTCGCTAAATGGCAAGTTCAGGCCATTATCATTCAGGAGTACTAGTTCAGGCTAAACGGAGGAGAAGTACTGACCAGGTACCAGTAGGTGTGCCCTAAGAATCTCTAAAGTGGAATGTAAATGTCTCTTTATATCAGTAAAATTCAGAGCTGATGTTTGAAAGCATTTAGATAAGATGCTAAGGTGCGGAAGTAAGGTCCACATCATGCATAAAATAGAAAAACTCCCAGTTTTCCACCATTTTTACTGGCCCACAGCTTGGGGATCATGCCTTTCAGAGGCCTCTCTATGCAAGGACGTAACAACGGATGGGAAAATCTTCCTTAGTGTGTCACATGCTGCAACATGGGACAACCACCTAACTGCTTTTGCCTGTTTAGGCTTTAAAACAGTGTTCTCCATTTCCTGCTGAATTTCTTTCAGGGCAGCCATGCAAACAGCAGAGTTTTCATAATATCTGTATAAGTGATCTAGTGTTTGATTAAACTTTTTAATGGCGTTCACTTCATTTGCTGCTGCCTTTACAGCCAAGGCCTCCCGGTGAGCCATACAGTGATTTTCAACGAGAATTGGGCTGACTTCTTTCAGCTTTTTAGCCACCCCGTTTTGCCTGCCCAGCATAACGGCTGCTCCATCACTGCCTAACCTTGCAAGGTGATCAACTGAGATTTGATTGTTATCAGAGAACTCCAGCATTTTTTTAACAATTGTGTCTGCCTTTCCATCAATTAGTTCCTCAAGTCCCAGGAAAGAAACTCTGGGTTTCCCTTCTTTGCAGTACATACCATACAAAATGAGCTGCTTCATAACAGCAATATCAGTTGTTTCATCCACCAAATATGAAAAAAATTTGGCAGCCTTCAAATCTGTAATAACTGATCTCCTGACCACCTCACCCAGACAGAGAACCATTTCTCAGACAGTTCGATCAGAACGATATTTAACAGCATCAGCAATATGTATATTGTCTAGGTATTTGCATCCCAATGATTTGGCGAGATCCAGCAGTGAGCCATATTTTGTTGTGTGAGGCAGCTCATTTTTTATTAGCCAGTACATGCAACGAAGGGATGCCACAAAAGCTTCTTGTTCCAGGGTCAGGGCCTGCTGCATTGCCTGTTCTATTCCACCTTTTGAAGCTGAAATTCTGTAGTTAGCTTCCAGTTCAGAAGCAACAACGTGAACTGAACTGTTCTGATGCCTTTTTATAGCATCTTCTCTGAATGTCTTACACCCACTGAGTACCCAAACTGTTCCTGATTTGAAGATCTGTTTATGTTTTATGCAAAATGCACAAACATGCCATCATTTTCTTTGTACTGTAACCAGCAGTATTTGTTAAGCCAACCAGTATAAAAGCCTGTTGCTCTATGCTTAGAGGTGTTTTTTCTGTATTACAGGAGGAAGTGCAGGAGTCTTTTGGACAATGACGTCGATATCAACTGGACCAACTGGCATTGTCCCAGTCATCGACTCACAATTGTCATCTTGATCAGGATGTTTCCGTTTTTGAGTTAATTTGAAACCAAAGTTAGTTAGTTTCTGCATTGTGTACAATAAAGCTTTTTTTCCTAAGTGTTGTCGTGTGTTTATTGTCAATATAGAATGAGAGTTTGGTAATGCTGGTTGAGGCCTGAATTTTTTTCCTCACACAAATATTTTTTTTCTTTACTACTGACTTAGAAACAAGTGACTGCTCACACTTACGATGCAAGGAACACACAAGACTGGTAGGACGGGCCGGCCCGTCGGCACAGCGGTTGGATTTCCGCTTGCGACGCCGGCGACCCGGGTTCGGGAACGGACTCGGGTCGCCGGAGGCAGGCCGGGAGGAAAGTAGGATCGAGGGCCCGCAGACAGCCTCCTCCGGGAGGGTACAGGCAGCGACGGTGCATGGGAACCCCAGGTGGAGACCGGGGTTCCACGCAGACCGCGGGCTTGGTAAGCTCACTGAGGTGGGGCGGATGGTGACATCATGGCACGACCCCACCTCCCCGAAAAAGCGAAAAGAAGGAGCCTGCCTGCCACCGAGAGGAAGCCTGCCAGGCCTCGGATGTGTTCCCTGCGGCCGGGCCCCCCACCTAATCCCAGCACCCGCGGTGCATAAGGGGGTGCGCGCAGCAGGCCCCACCGTGGGGAAAGCCACGGGTATCGGGGACAGCGCCAATCTGGGGGACAGAGGCAGGCGGTTCGTGACCGGCTGAGGTATATGGCTAGCAGGCTCGGGAGTAAAATAATAATAAAAAAAAAAAAAGACTGGTAGGACTGGGACTGGCAGACCCACTGGTGGCACCGTTTGGAGCCCTGATTTTTTTTCCTCACACAAATATTTTTTTTCTTTACTACTGACTTAGAAACAAGTGACTGCTCACACTGACGATGCAAGGAATGCACAAGACTGGTAGGACAGGGACTGGCAGACCCACTGGTGGCACCGTTTGGAGCCCTGATTTTTTTTCCTCACGCAAATATTTTTTTTCTTTACTACTGACTGGTAGGACAGGGACAACTTTCTACTGTGCACCTTGTTTTTTTTTTTTTCAGCAAGAATTTTTTTTTTAATTCAGCAATTCAACAGAGAACAAAATCAGAGCAGCATGGTGGTCATTTGTTGAACACAATCTCTCCCTCCCCCTCACACACAGCACCCTTTCGTTATTGCAGCTGTTATAAACAGAAAAGTCTGGAGTGACTCAGTTAAAATAACTAAGTCTGATAAAGTTTAAAACTGGCTGCTTGACACAGTTATTTAAAGAACTGCAAAGTCTTTAGTAAAATTATTTAAACGGAACAAACGCTCAATCCAAGTTACACTTGCAAGGTCCAGGACACAAATGCATTAACACTCTTCCGAAGTGGCAGCAGACTACCGAAATGGGACTTACCCCAGTGGTGTAGCTGCTTCACTGATAGGACATCTGGGACATCGCTCCTGGATCAGACTCCTCATTGGATCCTTCATTTGGCGCTCTTCCTCCATTCTTCCGAGGGTCATCTGACCCACCAGAACGATCCCCATGTGATCTGAGAGCCCCGACCGCCTCCTACCTTACACAGCTCGCACCAGACTCTGTTTATTCTCCTCATTCCGCGTTCTTGCACATGCGCGACTTGTTCAATGCGCAAGCACGCTGCTCCACTGTGCGAACTGGATTTAAAGAGATAGGTCACACAATTGAGAGACGGCCGTTTAAAATAGCGTGTCGGCCCGCCTCTCACTTTTAATGAATGGGGAACACTGGTACGGTAGCAAAGAGAAAAGAATGTTAGGTAAGGATGGTAGCGTAGTAATACTGTGATAGAAGTAGGAGTGGATACAGGCAGGAGATAATGTGAGAAGATAGGAGGATAGGTTAAGACAAGCTGGTTATATAATAAAGGTAAGGAGCTGACTTACTATATACATCAGATAAAATGAGACATTAAAGCTATGGTAATTACTAAGGCAAGACTAGAATAAAATTACAAAAGTGGATCAAGAAGACAAATATTATGCATTGATGAGAGCAGCCAAAGGCGCTGTCATAAAAAACGTTGAATAATACCATAGATAGACTAATACCAAGGCATAGAAGAAAAAATTACTCACCTTAGTAATTGCTTTTCTTCTCATGGAGTCTTGCTATATTATGACTAATGCAGTTAGCCACTGCACTTGAACTGCTCCGGAGAGGAAAGAGTTAACTCCAGAGAGTCTGGAGTTCTACAGCGCGAGAGCGCTTATGCCAAAGCTCTATCTGAGCAGTTTCAAATGAAACTGTCAGATCTTTACGAAGCTAATACTAAGCAACAAGTCTGTGTGGAAAGCTCTACACTAGCCAAATGGCTACCTACTAGTAGAAATAACAACAATAACAATAATAACAATGAATAATAGTATTATTAGTTACCCCCCTGACAAGCACCATTAGGACCCCCCCTTCCCCCAAAGACTCAAGTCCAGGAAGGGCCAATATATACCTAAATAAATAACCTAGTTCCTAACCCTAAATAAAAGAAGGTAAGGAAAAAACTACAATGGCATGACACAGTGCTTGCACTAATTTGCCACCCCTACCCAAGTAGAAGTTCTGAGAGGGGAGGAGGAGGTGGTCATAATGTAGCAGACTCCATGAGAAGAAAAGCAATTACTCAGGTGAGTAATTTTTCTTCAAACACCATAACGCTCTTGCTATATTATAACTAATGCAGATACACAGCAGTACCTCCATGGAGGAGGGTCAGAACCTACTTAGGAAATTAGGCTCTGAAGCACAGCTGTGCCAAAACGAGCATCTCTCCTGGACTGAATATCCAGGGAATAATGCTTGTAAAAGTGTGAACTGTTTTCCAAGTAGCAGCTTGACAGATTTCAGAATGGAATATCTCTAGCAGCCGCTAGAGATGCAGCTGTACCCTGGTGGAGTGAGCCTCAGTCCTGAGGGGGTTCTCTACCTAGTTTTTGATAACAAATTGATACAAGAGACAATCCACCTTGCAACTGTCCTCTTAGTGGCAGGTTTCCCTTGCCAACCTCGCCATAGGTAAGGAAGAGTTGGAGGATTCAACCTGTGACCCTTGTGTGCTCCAAATAGTAGCTTAAGGCTCTTTTGACGCCCAGCTGTGCAGTCTCCTCTCACCTGAGGAAGAATGCTCAGTGAAAATACTGAAGAGATATGGATTGGTTCAGGAGGAAATCTGAAACCACTTTAGGCAAAAACTTTCTGTTAGTCCTGAGGACTACCTTATCTCTGTGGAAAGAGATAAAATCTTCTTCCACTGACAGGGCCTGTAGTTCACTTATGCGTCTGGCAGAAGTGATAGCCACTAGGAAAACAGTTTTCCAAGTTAGAAACTTGAACTCTGCTAAGGACAGAGGCTCAAAGGGATGTTGCATTAACTGAGCAATGCAAACATTCAGGTCCCAGGCGGGAGCTGGTTCTCGAAAAGGAGGGTTAGTGTGAAGTAACCCCTTAAAAAAACTTGGAAAACACAGGGTGAGAAGAAAGGGAAGCAGGCTTCCCTGCTGACACAAAAGCAGAGACAGCTGCCAGATGAACCTTTAAGGTAGCTGGCCTAAGGCCTAAGGAATTTAAATGGACCAAATAGTCCAGTAAATGGGCAGATCAGCAGATTCTGGGATAATCTGCTTCTCAGAGCACCAGATGGAAAACCTCTTCCACTTAGAATTGTAAGTGGCCCTAGTGGAAGGTTTCCTTGAAGCCTTTAAATATCCAGAACACCTTGAGAAAGGTGTAAGTCAGCAATTCCAACTCCTCAAGAGCCATGCCTTGAGATGGAGGGATTTGAGGTCCGGATACCACACTCTTCCCTGTGCACAGGCCAGCAAGTCGTGGACTCTGGGCAAGCTCAGGGCAGGGTGGACTGTCAAGGACAGAAGCAGTGGGTACCAGGGCTATCTGGCCCAATCTGGGGCAATCAGAATCACTTTGCAGGGCTGAGATCTGATTTTTACTAGTACCCTGAAAAGAAGAGGAAAGGGGGAAAGGCTACAGGAACTTCCCTTTCCAATCCAACTGAAAGGCGCCCAGGGGACTGAGCCCAGCACTGGAGGCCTGCAACAAAACAGAGGAAGTTGGTGGTTGTCTGGGGCTGCAAAAGATCTATCTGAGGGTGCCCCATCTGGCAAAGACCGACCCCAGCACCTGAGGATTCAGAGCCCATTCGTGATGGCCCTGAGAAATCCTGCTGAGGGCATCCGCCAGGACATTGTCCTTCCCTGGAAGGTGAACTGCTATCAGGAGGTGTTCAGGGAGTAAGCCAGAGACCACAACTTCATTGTTTCGTGCACAAGGCTGATGACCGAGTGCCCCTTGCTTGTTGATGTACCACATTGTTGTGGTGTTGTCTGTCCTGACTTGAACTACTTTGTTCTGGACAGAAGCTGAAAACGCCTGAAGAGCTAGAAAGACAGCTCTGAGTTCCAAAAGGTTGATGTGGAGCAGAGATTCCTGAGGAGACCACACTCCCTGAGCGGACAGGTCGCCCAAGTGAGCTCCCCACCCTAACAGGGAGGCATCCGTGGTGAGGGTGAGGGAGTGGGAGATGAGAATGAAAGGAACCCCTTGTTTTAGATTGCTTTGATCCTGCCACCAGTGTAGAGCCAGGATCAGAGTTTGGGTCACAGGAACCAATTTGGAAAGGGGGTCCCTCCTTTGAGACCAATAGGCCCTCAAATGGAACTGAATGTCCATCTGGAATCTTGCTCCTTGCACTACCGCTGTGGAAGCAGCCATGTGCCCTAGGAGTTGCAGAAAATGCCTTGCTGGTCGAGAAACCCGCAGGGTAAAGGAGGATGCCAGGGCAATGAGCCTGTCTACCCTTTCTGAGGGAAGAAATGCCCTGGCTAACTTTGTGTTCAATTCTGCACCTATGAAAGTTAGTACCTGAACTGGTTCCAGAA
The DNA here is from genome assembly GCA_016271365.2 of Neoceratodus forsteri. Taxonomy (NCBI): domain Eukaryota; kingdom Metazoa; phylum Chordata; order Ceratodontiformes; family Ceratodontidae; genus Neoceratodus; species Neoceratodus forsteri. The sequence continues at coordinate 694,088,965 of CM028129.1, forward strand.
CTGACTTAGGTAAATTCAGCAGGAATCCCAGGGAAGTGAGAAGCTGCTGGGTGACTTGCAAGTGGGATTTTACCTGATCTGGGGACTGACCCACTAGGAGCCAGTCGTCCAGGTAGGGAAACACAGCAATCCCTTGCCTTCTTAAATGAGCCACTACCACATCTAGACATTTTGTGAATACCCTTGGCGCAGAGGTAAGGCCGAAGGGCATTGCCCTGAACTGGTAATGGCCTGAGGGCAGTTCGAACCTGAGGTACTTTCGGTGAGAAGGCCTGATCAGAACATGAAAATAGGCATCCTTGAGGTCCAGGGAAGCCAGCCAGTCCCCTGGCCTCAGGGAAGGCAAAATCATTGCCAGAGTTAACATTTTGAACTTTGGTTTCAAAAGATGCTTGTTCAGGTACCTTAAATCTAGGATGGGCCGCCATTCTCCTGTCTTTTTTGGGGTAAGAAAGTATCTTGAGTACAGCCCATTGCCCTGATGGCAAGCAGGGACCCTTTCTACTGCTTTGCAGTCCAGAAGAGAAGAAACCTCTGCTTCCAAAGCAAGGGCTTCTGTAGGATTTGCAGGTGGAAAATGTCTGGCTCTCATCTTTGGAAACTGTTTGAAGCTGAGAACCAGACCCTGGCTTATTACCTCCAGAACCCATCTGTAAGTTAGGGACACCCAGTTCTGGCTGAAATAAACCAACCTGCCCCCACTGGTACAGGAGAATCGGCCGTGGCACCCATCAGGGTGCCTGCTTGGCAATGTGTAGGCTGAGGGAGGGGACGTTTACTTGTGCCCGCTCCTACCTCTGCTCTGAAGAAACCCTCTGTGCAAACGCAGAGGAGGCCTGGAATTGTAAAAGGCCTGTGGAAAGGCCTGCCCTACCTCTGGGAGCGTGCCTCTGTGGAGTGGCATGCCTCTCCTTAGCCTGGGCACTTTTGTAGGTAGTTCTGTATTCATCCATCTTTTTCATACAGTTTTCTGTTTGTTCCCCAAACAGAGAATTACCCACTACAGGAAAATCCATAGCCTTTGACTGAGTATCTTGGGACAGATTAGTGCATCTGAGCCATGCCAACCTACGGAAAGCTACAGAAGTGGCCATGACCCTAGAGGAAACATCATTAACATCAACAGCAGTATGAAATTGAACTTTAGAGGCTTCAATGCCATCAGCAGCCACCTGTTCCAACTCACTAGCCAGCTGGCCATGTGCCTGCTTAGCTAACTGCAATACTGTGTCCCATCTAGATTTCTGATATCTAGCTACATAAGCCATATAATTTGCCTGCCTGAGTCCCAAAGAAGCTGCCATATACTGTTTTTCGCCATGGCATCAATCCTCCTGAATCCTTATCAGGAGGATGTGAGGCCAGGGAATATTAGCCTGTCACACGCCTGCAGCTTGAACCACACCTACATGACTACACTGCTCAGTGAGAAAGTCTGTATCAGAGCCTGACAAAGTATACCTTCTGTCCATTTTTTTATCTACAGGAGGGACAGAATGAGGATTTTTAAAATCTTTGTTGTTTGCTTCCTAAATGACTTATGCAAAGTAATAGACAACCTCCTAGACTCTGGTATATCCATCATTTCTACGTAATCAGGCTCCTCTTGCTCATCCACAGCCTCCTCTAAAGGAAGCTGAGGGTTTCTGCAACCTTTGTAAAACATAAAATGAGAAGGGACTCAGACAGAATAGGAGGAGATTCTAAAGGTCTGTCTGGAGAAATGTCCGTTCAATGGGCACCGCCCAGACCCTCCCAGCCACATGTATATTGATCAAATTCCTCCTCCCCCTCCTGTGGTTCATAAAATTCCTCAACATCATACTCCTGAACCACTGGAACCGAACGAACCAACCCTTTACCAACTGTTGGTGGTTCGACAGGACCCTGAGACAGTGACTGGACAATCTGTATGGCTTTAGCTATTTCTGCAGCAGTTGGAGAGACATTGACTCCAAACCTACTGATTTCTTTGTCTTTTCACTGGGACTGGTTCCTCTGAACCAGCCTTCCTTTGCCCGAGGAAGTCTCGCCTGGTCAGAGGGCACTCCCTCTGGTCCAGTGGGTGCTGGACCGGCTGGCCATCCGGTCAGCGGACTTTTGCCTCTCGCCCCTGAGCCGGCCCAATCTCTTTTCCAGGGTGGCTGCAGGAAATTTTACACACCTGGCAGTCTGACAGGAGGTGGTCAGCCCCAGACAATAAACACAAGTGGTGTGTGGGTCAGCCTTGGCAAAGGCTTCCCCACAGACATCACAGTGCTGAAACCCAGTGCTCCGGGTTTTCTTTTGGGTTTCTCAGACATAATGCCAGCCTAACCAAAAACTTGCTCCTTTGATGGCAGTGCCAGGCAAGACACCCTTATCGGTTCCTAACCGTGTCACGGGTATTTGAAAAACCTAATTTTAAAGCAAGGTTTTTAGAACTAATAAGAACCGGAACCGCACTCTAAAAGCCAACCAACACTTTAAAACGTTAATTTAGAAAACCGATCGGTTCAAAACCGAACCGATAATTGAATTTCCACACAGACTTTAATTTTTGTACTTACGGTTTACCAAATAGAGCTTTAACCGAAATGCGGTAAAATAAATATTTTTTGCCGGTTCAAATGAACCGAAAATACTCGCTTGAACCGAGAAATGAACCGAGCTGAAGGAGCTGATCTCCGGAGCGACTGTTCAGTGAAGCGGAGTAAAGAATCTGACAGTTTCATTTGAAACTGCTCAGATAGAGCTTTGGCATAAGCGCTCTCGCGCTGTAGAACTCCAGACTCCCTGGAGTTAACTCTTTCCACTCCGGGGCAGTTCAAGTGCAGTGGCTAACTGCATTAGTCATAATATAGCAAGACTTCATGGTGTTTGAAAGGCTAGACTTAATGGAGAGGGGGAAGAGTAAAAGTAGAGGAGATCAGAAGGAAAAGTGGGGGAAGGAAGATGCCAGGCATTATTATGGAAGGCTGGCAACACTAAGGGTATGAGGGGATTAGGTAAAAAAGGAATGGAGTGGAGAGGAAGGAACGAGAAGTGGTATCAACGTAGTTGAGAGGGAGGACAAGGAGTCAAGGAGACACAGTGTGGAATAAGGTGAACAGTAGGAGGTGAGTGGCACAGGGTATGATGGAAAGGAAGGGAAAAGGTGAGAAGGTGAGAAGAAAAAGAAAGAGGGGGTAGGAGGAGGGGGATATTGAGCTTCTTGTGCCCACTGCCCTAAAGGAACCTACGAAAAGGAGGTACCAAGTGACTCCTGACATGGAGACCAAACACGCAATGGACCCTGAGCTGAAGTGGAAGCAAGTCGGAATGTACTAGGAGACTCTGAAACAAAATCCAGTCTAAGTGGAAGAATGGTCCCACCCCTGTGTGCTTCCAATCTGCATAATACCCTCTGACTAGGGAGGACTGGAGGGAATGTATACAAGAAAAACTTTGCCATAGCAGTCTAAATGCATCTTGACAGAAATGGGATGTCCTGGCATTCTGAAGCAGAATTGAAACAGTCCAGCTCTCAGAGGGGATGCAAAAGGGTGCACTTCTGAGGAGCCCCACTCGTCAAACAACAGTCTCATGAAGATATTCATGAGGATGGACCTCAGGGAGGCTGAGACTGCCCATCAGAGTGTCCTAGACTCCTGGCAGACAAAAGGCCTGGAGAAAGGTCTTCTGCTTTACACACCGGTATCACACTCTCACAGCCTCTCAGCAGGAAAGGGGGAGAGAGAGGGAGAGGGAGATCTACGTTGTTTGCCCATGTGAAACATTAAAGACTGCTGTCTGTCCAAAAGAGGACAGCTTGAGTTGATGAGATCCAGCAGAGGTCAAAGGCTTTAGAAAAGAGATCCTATCTAAAACAGACTAAAGAATAGATGTGGCCCAGACTGGTTCCAGACAACTGGAGACCTGACAGAGGGCTATTCACCCCAGCATGGGGACATCTGAAGGAGTCTCCCCTTGTGGCTTGGAGAGATTACAGGACAAAGCCAACAACCTGGGAGCACAGCAAAACGTGAGAGGTCAAACTAGGGGTTTGACTATTCACTGCTAGAGGCAGAATACAAAACAGTAGACTTAAGAGCTAGAGTTCCTATATCTATATGTAGGAGCACCTGGATTCTGCCTTGTGGAGGAGGGAAAAGCGGTATCGTAACCGGAGGCTCAAGAACAGCCGTAGACATAAAAGCCAGGGCTGTGACCTCCAGGTTCAGCAGGGATCCAAGAGGTGAATCCGCGGAAACCCGGACCCTAAACATCTTAGATGTACAGGAGTGTAAGGTAGGATCTGAAGAGTGCTCTGAAAATCCTTGCAGAGGTGCCCGTAAATTGTCCTAAGGAGCATGGGGCAGAGATCTAAGGGGAGAGAAAGGCAAATCTGGAGCCTAGCTCAGGGAGACTGGATTTGCTAACTTTACACCTACACCACCACAGATACACTCTAAACTGGAGAGGAGCAGAAGGAAAAAGAGGGCACCTATCCCAACAAACGGAAAGAGCACAAGACTGTTGCACTCCAGAACCAGAAAACACACTATGCATATGCAAGAAACAATGCCCAAAATGCTGTCCCATCAAAGGAAGGCAATGTATGGGCAGAGAAAAACACACCAGAGAGAGCAACCACCCCTGCACCCCACCAGCGAGGGTTCATCAGCGAAACACCAAGGTAAACAACTCCCCAGTGTGCATAAGCAGCAACTGCAAGCACATCCCTCACACACAGGAGCGCGCAACAGAGTGCAAAAAGCAGCAGACCTGAGACCATCCATTAAGAAACAGAGAGTACAAGGAGCAAACGATACCAGAGACAAGAGTAGACTATTAAGGCTAAAACCTCTAGAGAGCTAGGTGCCAGACAAGGCATCAGAGATGGCACCAGAAGCTGTAGAGCTGGCGTCAGTTCCAGATTCAGACAAACACCAGAAACCATGCCAGACCACCGCTAGTTGGCTCCGACTGAGAGCCAGCATAGGACATGGCACTGCACCAGTCGGAAGCCAGTGCCATAACAGGGCTGGGACCAGTCCCCATGGCAGAAAATTACCAGACACAGAACCTCGGGTCAAGGCCCGCACCAAAGATCAACACTGCAAGAGATGGCACCAGGAGGGAAGCAGCACCCAGAGGCCCTAGTGCTAGATGGTTCCATCAGAATCACTAAGGGCAGCACCAGGGGAAAACAAACTCTGGTGCCTAAAAACTCCCAGTGACAGCCCAGCAACAGTACAGTGAGATCCAGCGCCAATACCAAGAGCAGCGCCGGCCCCTGCACAAGCTGAGAGAAGGCCGAGGGAAGGGGGATGTCAACAAGGAGTCGAACCGACGCCAGGACTAGCACAGAATCGCACAGGTTAAGCCAAAAAAGACCTAACCCAACACGACACCACTATCCAACTAGGAAAACTACCCTGCTAGCACCTAGGCTATCAGGATGGTACCTGGCCAGTCCTACCAAGACACGCAAGCCAGGACTGCGGCCAGCGGGATAGGAGTCAGCAGCGTTGTCACCAACAAGGGCAGCAGGCCATTGTCGGAGCCAAACACTCTACCTGGCTTAGCAGCCTGCCCATGGGTCCTGTGCCACCAACCTAAGGAGGGCCAGAAACCAGACCCACGACCTGTGACACCCCCGCCTGATGCTGCACCCACTGCTCCAAAGAGCTGCCCAAGGAGACTGCCCATTGAAGACCCCACTAAAGAACAGAAGGGGACTCCAGTCCTGAGACTCCAGAAGCCCATACCAATGTCACAGCACCAAGAGGGCACCGACAAAGGCCACGGCCTCAGGAAACTGAGGTTCTTGCAGAAGATGTGCTAATGGCAGCCTCGAGAGGTACCGCTTCTTCCTCCTAGACAGGAGGAAGAACTCGAGGCCAGGTGGAGCAAAGACCCCAACCAGAATTGGGATCTGACCCACCCAGTTGTGCTCCAGAGAACTGCCCTTCCTCTGAGCACAGGACTGCCCATGGTCAGAACCCTTCTTTCATGGGAAAGTGGACCAAACACTGCCCTGCTGCCAGAGTAGCCTGGATGAAGGCTCCCTACTGTAATCTTGAGACATCCTGAAGGCTTGGTAGGGTTGAGAGAAACTGACAGAATTTATTTTTTTTTGTTACAGTAAACAAACAAAAATAAACTTTGATAACTAAAAATTAGATGAACTGAAAGCAGCTGTCATATAGACTTGTAGTTCTGATTTCGGAAGGGTAAACGACATTGTCACTGAAGTGCATCTGACAGTGGGAAAAAAGGAACTGAGGCGGTTGGGGGCTGGTGCCGAAGTAAGCCTGATGCCATGAGCCATTCTCACAGTGCCACGCATGCACATGGCTTGCCTTGGTGTCAGCTGTCTTGAAAGTTCTGGCTCCCGCGGGGTCAGACCCACTAGTGTGAATTAATGGTGAAGATACAACCCTGGAAGATCTGTCCACTTAGCTGCCAGTCTGCCAGGCAGAACTTCAGAGAACATGATGAACAGCTGGCAAGCCTCACCACAAATCCCTGCCGTGTGCTCCTTATAACAGGATAGCACCCTCTGCAGGTACAGAGAATTATTGTGATCAGCATCCAAGGTCAGATTGTTGAATTGAACTGGGCGGGCCGGCACACCAGCGCAGCAGAAAGATTTATCGCTGCAACACCGGTAACCCGGGTTCGGGAACAGACTCTGGCATCAGCAGGCCGGCCGAGGAGAGATGGCTGAAGCGTCCGCTGACTGCCTGCCTTCTCTCGGGGGGGGGACAGCAGTGCACCTGGTCCCGCTAGCTAAGGAGTGTGACTGACAATGGTGTCGGTCTTGCATCTCGGACGTCGTGCTCCTATGGGAGAAATGAGGAAAATGGTGCACTGGTCGGTCGGGTGACGGCCTCCAGGTTCCTCACCGCCGGAGTACCCGAGCCCTCATCAGCCATCTCAGCAGCACTCAGAACCATAAGTAAGGCCAATGAGGTTCCTTCCCTGTGCAGGTAGGGGACCCGCCCCATGAAGGATACATCGGGGTACCCAGGGGCTGGCTGCAATGTGGGGAGGTGGGGGTCGGGGGACTACCATGGCGGGAATCTGTCCGTGTGGGGGCCCAAAGGAGGGACCGACCAGTGTATGGTTGGGAGGAAAAAAAAAAACTGGGAGACTGATCACCTGGTTAAGATCAACTCCAACACTACCTTCAGGAGGAATTTCACATGGGAGGCAAAGGACAACCTTGTCCTTGTGGAAGACCAGATAGGGAGGCTCCACTGAGAGAACCTAGCATTCACTCTTCCCAGTCTTCTGGCAGATGTGACTGCCATCAACAAGGCAGTCTTCAATGATAAATGAGACATCTCACACTTGTGTACACACTCAAATGGCTTGCTCATGAGCATAGCCAGTACCAGCAGTAGGTTCCACAGAGGCAGTGCTTCGCTCAGCAGAGGGAGCGAGTCATCAAAACCTTTCAAAAAGTAGCAAACCGCCTCCTCCTGCACCGTCATCAGCATAGCAGCCCATACCTGGTACGCAGAGGTGGCTTCCAGGTGAACCTTTAGGGTCATCACCCACAGTCCTGACTGTGACAGGGACCACAGGTAGTCAGGGTCGTCACTACTGGACAGCCAAGAGATCAAGATCCTTTGCTTGGCAGCAGAGTGAGAACCTCTTCCACTTTAACAGAAATATTCTGTGGGTCGTCAACTTTCAGACGAGTAATATTAAGCAGCCGCACAGCTTTAGCAGGTAAGTGCGACAAGAGGGCTGTACTAAATTGATTTTGCAAGTTTTCAAGCAGCAAACTACACTCTTGCTAGCCGCGGGCATGTTTTGGTTGCTGGGCAAACCAGAAGAAAGTGCACCCATTCAGGGTAGGCTTTTGGGGACAGCAGACCAATCAGTAGGATGAAGGAGGGCTGCGCAATTGTTTAAACAGCATGGTGCAATATTTCAGAGGTGCACAGCTTCTGCAGGTAAGTACCACAATAGAGGTCTGAAATAAATAGATTTTTCAAGTTTCAGAGCTGTAAACAGGGTTCTTGCTAGACAGGGACTTGTTTTGATTGCTGGGGAAACCAGGAGGAAGTTCAGCCATTTTGGGTGGATTTTTGGGCACAGCAGGCCAAGCGGGAAGCTGAAGGTGGACTGCGCTCCACCGTACAATTCTTTTCACCCAGCATGCTACATCATACTTGTGTTCTAGTGCAAGAGTGGAACAGGTGATGTGACTGGCATCTTAGGTGTTTTAGGCATCAGCAGGTAACAGCAAGCCTCAGGCCATTCTGACGGGGAACTTTATTGAAATTTAAGTAAGCTCTGTAGTAAAGGGAACACCAAGGAGGAACAGTAATGTCGGGTCAAACCTGAAAAAAGGGACTGTAATTGTCTCCGTGGACTTACCCGGTTACCAAAATTCAAATAAATAAATTAAGGAAAAGCAAGGGAGGGCACAAAGTAAAACCCTAGATAGCTAAAGTGCATAGCGGGTATTAGGAAGCAAGGTTGGGAAGGGAAGGTGAGAAAACCCAATTTAGGGCAAGGGTACAGACACACTAGAAGGATGGGCTAAGTACAGTAAGGAGCGAAACACACATAAAAACCAAGAGGGGAATATAAATAGGAGAGGAACACGGGAAAGGCTAGGAAGTAACAAGTTAAGAGGAATACGACAGGGTTGAATAGGACCCTGTCCCAGTTGTTATGGAGAGTTTAAATGCAGGGATCTGTTCTTTCTTTTCCTGTTTCTTGTCTGTCTGGCTGTGCAACCAAATTTTCCTGTGAGACCTAGGATTTGATCACCCCGACAGTCTCGCAATTCTTTACCTCTCACGGTCTCTCGGGCTTCACTTGCTGTTTTGTCTTTTCTTCCTTTGCATATCTGCTGGTATAAAATACATGCAAATCATTATGTGGAAATGTAACTGATACTGGAATCCCTTTGTTTGGAAATTATATAGTGTTACTGTTGAAATGTATATAATTATAGTTTGAGATGATTGCAAAAAGATATTAGGAACTCAAGGGGTTAACCTGAGAGCAGCTTTTAAGCTCTTTCTCGGAAGCTGCGGAGAAGGGGCCTCAGTTCTGGGACATTGTGTTCTTGCTGCACCTACCTGAAATTTACAAGAATATTTTAGAAAAAAACAGGATGCTTGTTAAGGAGGGGGGTTGCAAAGACTTATAAGAGAGAACTGCAATGTTTTGAGACACAGAGATTGAAGGAAAACTCAGATCTTCTCTGTTTATTCTGCCTTTGTAAACAGATATACTGAACAAGTTTTTTTTTTATGTTACTGCTAGTACTAATAAACACTTTTTGCAAATTCTACAACAGCTCCTGGTTTTTCATATAATTCTTGACCTGTGCCTCGACGACAGATGGTGTCAGCCTAAGTGGGATTATGCTGTGTATACTCTAAGCCAGGAGTTTTGTGCGTGAGTACTGGACCTAGTACCATGGAAGCATAGAGAAAGGTATAGATTCTGCAGCAGCAGCAAGCCCAGGAGTGGTTACCAGGAGAATGGCAGCCAAACTAGCAGAGATAGAAGTCCAAGCTGCCACTGTACAGCCTGCACAAGTTATGGAAAAAGAACAGTCAGTGAAAGAACCTGAATGCCTGAGGAACTCTTTCAAATGGTGGGCTATACAACAAAGAGAGAGAGAGAAGCACAGAGAACAAGAAATTCAATGTTTAGAAGCACAGAGGACTGAAGAGATGCAACAACAGGAGCAGCAGAGGAGAGAAGAGAAACAGCAAAGGAGACAAGAGATGCCGTGACAGGAGCAGCGATGGCTGGATGCCTTGCACTCTATCAAACACAGAGGATCTGGCAAAGATCAAGATGAGCAACAAAACACAAGCAACTTAAAAGCTATTAAACTTACAAAGTTGTGTCCCTCAGATGATATCGAGGCATGCCTGACAACTTTTGAAAGAGTGGCCACAGCCTGCCAATTGCCAAAGCAGCAATGGACAATCAGACTGGTACACGACCTGACAGGGAAAGCCCAACTTGCCTACAGCAATATGGACACTGCACAGTCAGAAAATGATGACCTTGTGAAAAGCGAAATCCTGAAAAGGTATGACATCTCAGGAGAGACCTACAGGCAGAGATTTCGATCTCTGAAGTACAACTCACTCGACATGCCTCGAGCAGCCTTCATCCGACTCAGAGAACTTCTGATAAAATGGCTCCAACTAGAGGGCAAAACAGTCCCACAGATCAACACATTTTCCATGGAGCAATTCATCAACATCATGCCTACAGATGTGCAGCTGTGGGTAAAGGAACACCAACCAGAAAGTGGAGAAAAAGGCGGTTTCTTTGGCCGAGGACTACCAAATGGCCAGACAGATGCCACAGCAGCGAGATAAAGCCAAGCACAAGTAAGACACTCTTTTTTCCATTTAAACTCAAAGTCTGATAAGAACTCTGGTGGAGGTAACAAATCTGTGCCCAAACACGTTATTTGCTGTAACTGTAATAAGCCACGCCATAATGCAAGAAACTGCCGTAGTAAGGAGAGTGGCACTGGAGCAGATTTGTCCTTGGCAAATTGGGGCAAGTACTTAACAGATGTGAAGGTGGGTGATCAGACTATAAAGGAGCTCACTGATTCAGGAAACAGACAGACCCTAGTGCATGTTAAAGTGCTGGGAAAATGCTGTGCAAAAGGACCAGGTACTGGAGTCATCTGCATCCACAGGAACACTCGATACTATCCCATCACCCAAGTGACTCTTAACCATTAAGGATGTTATCGCACCAAATGAAAGTGGGGGTAGTACCTAAGTTACCTGTACCCATGATTATTGGAAATGACTGTCCAGGATTTACTCAGGTAATCTCAGAGGAACTGAACCCTGCAGTTTCAGCAGCAGTGGTAACAAGCTCAGACAAAGAAAATGTCAAACAATGGGGACACTTTTCCTTTCAGTGACTTTGAGTCGGACTTGTTTGAGAACAGATCCAAGATCCGAAAGTCCAGGAAAGAAAGAAGATGTATGAAACAACAGTGGCAACAAAAGACTGATGGACATAAAGGGTTAAAATATGAAAATGCTGAAGCTAAACTGACAACTGATTGTGATTTTGTTTCAGAGCAAGCTAATGATGTTTCTCTCCGGGGTTATTTTAAGTAGCTGGGGGTGAAACCATAACAGGGTGAACTAATGTTTAAAAAATTTAATGGGTTACTGTACATAGTTTGGGTTAAACCTCAGACACAGAAACAGATAGAACAATTGGCTATACCACAGAAGTATATAACAGAGTTGTTACAGATAGCACATGATAGTCCTATGGCTGGTCAATCAGGGAGGGATCGCACCCTTGCCAGATTGCTGTACAGATTTTACTGGCCTGAATTCATGAAGATGTTGCTACCTATTGTAATTCTTGTGCTGAGTGTCAGAAAGTAGCCCAGTCACTGGAAAAGACAAGGCGCCCCTGGTGCCCCTACCTTTGATAGATGTGCCTTTTGAGAGAACTGCAATGGATGTGGTTGGTCCTTTAGACAAAAGTAAAAAGGGTAACAGATTTATCCTGGTAGTATGCGACTATGCTACTCGATACCCAGAACTAGTTCCAATGTGCACTGTCACAGCTTCAAAAGTGGCAGCAGAGCTTGCAAAAATTTTCAGTAGAGTGGGCATACCTAAAGAGATTATTACTGATCAGGGAAGTAATTTTGGTGCTGCATTACTTAAGGAGCTGTACAGACTTCTAGGTATTTATTTATTTAGTTTCTGTTGACCGGGTAAGTGCACTAGACAAATCCTGCCTATTTTCAGGCACAACCCCGGGGAGAGGGATAGAGATGAAAGCCAGCTGACCTTGAACCAGATTAAGCTGTTGGTGGTATTTTTAGTGAATGAGGGACATTTGGCCAGGACAGTGGGGAAATTCCCCTACTCTTTTTGCTAAGTGCCACGGGATCTTTAACATCCATCTGAACTACCACCAATCCAGGCAGATGGGACCTCGGTTTAATGTCTCATCCGAAAGACGGCACCTCAGAAGTGCAGTACCCCTCTCATGCTGCACTGCAGTGTCAGTCGTGGGATATTAACCCAAGTGCCAGATGTGGGAACTGAACCCACAGCCCTCTGATCTCCCGGCCTCAGAGGCGAGTGTGCTACCTACTGAGCCACTGACACTGTCACTGCCATAACCTCCCCCATCACCCTCAAACAGATGGTCTTGTTAAGCGTTTTAAACAAACCCTAAAACACATGTTAAAAAGGTTTGTTAAAGGGCAAGGGAAAGACTGGGACCAATACTTGCCTTATCTACTTTTTTGCTTAAAAAGAAGTGCCACAGGCATCAACAGGGTTTTCACCATTTGAAATGCTGAATGGTAGGCAGCCAACAGGGCCACTGGATGTGATAAAAGAAACGTGGGAAGATAACCCCACTCAGAAACAATGTATAACGTCTTATATGTGTGCCCTAAGAAAGAAGCTGGCAAAATATGTTGAAATTGCCCACAGTAATCAGGAAGAGGCCCCAAACCAGCAGAAGGTATATTATGAGCATGGCATAAAAGAAAATGTTTTTCAGCCAGGTAAAAAAGTTTTGCTACTGTTACCCACAACCGAAAATAAACTGTTAATGAAGTGGCAAGGGCCTTATAGAGTGCTTAGACGTACTGGCACCATTAACTACGAGACTGATACCCCTGACACGAAAAATCCTACTAAAATATGCCATGCTAATATCCTCAAGAAATGGGCTAAAAAAATGCCAAAAGCTGCTTTGCTAGTTTTACCAGAAACTGATAAAGAAGATATTGATGTAGCTTATGGTAGACTGGATCAAACTGTAACTGCTGATGCTGTAAAGGGGAATGTCTCCTTAACCTCAGAACAAACTGCAGATGAGACAAAACTTGGTGGTAGAGTTGACACTCTAGCTAACTACAAACTTCTCAAACAGGACCTGTATTCCATTGAGCAATGGGCCAATGAAAACTCAATGTTTTTCAACATTGATAAATGTACAATTCTACACTTTAGTAGGAATAACCCATTTTACAAATATTTAAATAGGCAAGAACTGGAAGCATCAAGCTGCAAAAGAGATCTTGGTATTCTGGTTAATAACAAACTGTCATCAGGTGATCATTGCAGTAAAGTAGTCCGAACAGCCAACATAATTATGAGACAAATCAAAAAAACCTTTATTAGCAAATCTGAACACTACTTAGTACCCTTGTATAGTGCTTATATTAGACCACACCTAGATTATGGTTCTCCCTTTTGGAGCCTTATCTTAAACACGATATAAATCGTCTTGAGCGAGTACAAAGGAGATTAACTAAATCCATCCCCAAATTAAGAAATAAATGCTATGAGACTAGGCTTTGGGAGACAAAGCTTTTACCCCACTGCTGTGGGAGGACAATCCAGATGGGCCTTGTGCCTTCTTTTGTCCTATTTTTATCCAGTATATCCAGTCCAGTACATCCAGAAATTTGTAATGTGCAAAAGACATTTAATAGCATCTTTACCACAGTACCAGGCCGAGCAAAAGGGGTCAAGCACATAATAATGACAAGGAATGCTCGCCCTATTAGGCAAAAGATATACAGGTTACCAGAGTGGTTAAGAGCTGACGTGGTTAAGGAAATACAAAAAATGAAAGAATTAGGTATCATAGAAGAGTCGATGAGTGCTTGGTCATCTCCAGTGGTAATTATAAACAAAAAAGAAGAGGGGTGCTAGAATCTGCCTTAATTTTAGGAAACTTGGATCAAGTGTCAGAATTTGACAGTTATCCTATGTCTAGAATAGATGATTTGGTGGACAGACTGGAGAGTGCAAAGTATATCAGTACCCTTGATCTCACCAAGGGTTACTGGTAAATCCCCCTAGCTAAAGAATCCAGACACAAAGCTGCATTTGCCACTCCTGTTGAATTCTATCAGTTCACCACCATGCCATTTGGTTTACATGGTGTACCAGCTACATTCCAGCGTTACATGGATATCATTTTATCCCCTCATACTGGTCATTGTGCTGCATACCTGGATGATGTTGTGGTGTATAGTCCGGATTGGAAAAGCCACCTGGAACACCTACAAGCATTTATCCAATCGATCAAAAAAGAAGATCTGACAATCCTACCAAGTGTGCACTGGGCATGCAGGAAACCAGATATTTGGGCTATGTTTTGGGAAATGGAGACGTCAAGCCTGAGCTTTCTAAGATCGAAGCTGTAGCTAACAGCCCTGTCCCCAAAACAAAGAAACATGTCAGGTCATTTTTTAGGGCTGGCTGGTTATCATCGGAGATTTGTTCCCAACTTTGCTGAGTTAGCTACTCCCCTCACTGAGCTCATGAAAAAACGGTACCCTAATAATGTGAAATCCCGCCCCCCCCCCCGAGTATGATGAAGCTTTTCAAGCCATTAAGGCTTCATTATGTTCAGCCTCCATTTTAACAAGCCCAGACTTTGAGAAACCATTTTTGTTACAGACAGATGTATCAGAGGTAGGCCTAGGTGCAGATCTTAATTCAAAATACAGGTGGGAAAGAACATCCTATTCTATACATCAGTAGGAAACTGCACAACACAGAGAAAAGTTACTCCACCATTGAAAAGGAATGTTCAGCAGCAAAGTGGGCCATGGAGTCCCTTAAGTTTTATTTGCTAGGAACTGACTTTGTACTTGTGACAGATCACAATCCTCTCTGTTGGCTTAACCAAATGAAAGATAACAATTCCAGAATCACAAGGTGGTACCTAGCACTACAGCCATTCAAATTCAAGGTGACACACCAATCTGGTAAAGAGAATAGCAATGCTGATTTTCTGTCAAGATATGGATCACAGATTGAGGGTTCTGAAGGCTGAAAAACAAATGTAGTTTTCTGTACTGTAATAGAAAAAAAATTATACTGCACGTGCTTAATTTCTGAACGTTAGAACCTAATGTTAGTAGAGGATTAATAGAACATTTTACAAACCTGTTTGATAAAACAGGTTTCCTCTTGGGGGGAGGTGTATGTGACAGGGTTGAATAGGACCCTGTCCCAGTTGTTATAGGTTCATAGGTGGGGATTCAAGTTCAGTGAGCCAAGGCCCTTTTACAAACTTGCCGCCTGTTCAGGAGTGGAATTCATATTTCTTATCACCCATATAATCATCCAAATACTTTTTAAAAACTGTCATATTCATACTATCTACTAGTTCCCTTGGTAGTTCATTCCATTTGGTCACCACCCTTTGTGTATAAAATTTTACTACTTTTGACTGTTTTATTTTTGTCCCCCTGTAGCTTATACTTATGTGCCCTAGTAGATGTAATACCCATGTTCAACTTCATTCCAAAAGCTTCCCTCAATAATGGTTCATTCTTAGTCCTGTAAATAAGACAGATGTCCTCTAAGCCTTCTATATTTCATTGAATATAAATTTAAGTTTTGAAGTCTTTCCCTATATCCCAGTTTCGTTGTTGATTGTATCTTTCTTGTAACTTTTCTCTGAACCCTGTTAACTTTTGCGATCTTATATTTTAAGGGGTAGAAAACTGTGCACAGTATTCCAAATGTGGTCTGACCAGGGCCGTTTACAATGGTATAATAACTCCACTTTCAGTGCTTTTAATAGTCCCCAAAATACATCCCAGTATCTTATGACACTTCTTAACTGTCTTGAATGTGTGTTTATAAAAGGAGAACTTATCAGTGATAAGTACCCCCAGGTCCTTTTCTTCCTTTACAGACTGAAGAACCATGTTTCCCATTTTGTTACATGCATGGGATTATTTTTACCTATATGCATGACTTTGCATTTTTCCATACTGAAAAACAGTTTATTATTTGCCCAAATAGTAAATCTATTCAAGTTTTGTTGTAATATTTTAGCATCTTCTACAGTCTGTATTAATCCCCCAAGTTTGCAGTCATCTGGATATTTTCCGACCCACACATGACCAGTTGTCTGGAGAGAGGATATCACGATATTAAATAGTGTTGGTCCCAGGATCAAGCCCTGGGGGATCCCACTTGTAATCAGAACCCAGTCTGATGTATATCCCTTTATAATCACTCTTTGTGTCCTTTGATTCAAACATGATTCTATCCATTTTATTATGTTTATGTGAAGATTAATTTTTTTAAGTTGTTCCAACAAGACAAGATGTGAGACCTTATCAAAGGCTTTAGAGTAACCGAGGAACACAATATCTACTGGAATGTTTTTATCCATTGCTGCACTAACAGGTTCGAAAAAGTTAATGAGGTTAGAGACAAACATGACCTCCCCGCTGTGAAGCCATGTTGTGTTATGTCTTGAATACCAGTTAATTTCACATGTTCCAATATATGTTTTTGGAGAAGTCTCTCCATTATTTTACCAATGGTACATGTAAGGCTTATAGGCCTATAATTAAATACCTCCACCCTATTACCACCTTTAAATATGGGAGTAACTGTAGTAGTTCTCCACTCCTTTAAGGTATTACCTTTCTTGATGGAAACAAACAATTGTGTTAAGGGTCCGGTTAGTTCATCAACTAAGGTCTTCAGAAAATATGATGTTATTCCATCTGGTCCCAGTGCACTGTTCAATTTCAACTTTTTAATAATTTCTGTAGTTTCTTTGATGGTAAATACTGGACATTTGTTTGACTCCAGATTCTGATCATAATCAGCTACGTCCCTTGGTTCATAAACACTCAGGAAGTAGTTATTAAGTCTAGTTGGTGTATCTACCTCAGTAGTGATAATACCCTTACTAGTCTCTAAGGGCCCCACAGTTGGCTGTCTGCCTTTCATTGTACCTATGTAACTGAAAAATGTTTTCTTATTACCCCTCCCTCTGATTACCAACTTCATTTCCAATTCCTTTTTGGCCTTTCTGATATTTAATTTGGTTCTCCTAGCACTTAACTTAAATCTTTCCCAATTTCTTGGTATCTGGTTCTTTTATATGCTTTGTAATGTTTATTTTTTTTCTTTATTAGTTTGGCTATTTTATTTGTCCACCATAGTGGTATCCTTCTAGAATGCTGATATTTATGTCTAATTGGTACCCATTTTTCAATGCAGTATACTAAGTGCTTGTTGCTTTTGCTCCACATCTCATCCATATTTTTCCTACTTAACTCCTCACTCCAGTTCCATGATTTAAAGTACTTCCTAATACTATTACAATTTGCTTTCCTATAATCTCTAATTTTTGGCATTTCCTTAGTTATAGTGTGACTAATTTTATGTTCAAAGTAAACCTGATTATGGTCCCCATCTGCCAAAGGAGGCTGTATTTGAATATTGTGATATTTTCTGGATTACTTGTAAAAACTAAATCTAATATATTATGTCCTCTTGTTGGTTCTTTAATAACTTGTTCCAGACTGTGTAGTGCAATAATGTCCATAAATTGATTTTCTAATAGATAAGTTCCTTTCTTTGATTCCCAGGATATTTTTGGAAAGCTAAAATCACCCATAAAGATTATTTTCTCATTTAAATTTCTATTTTCAATTTCTGTCATCAATGATTCATTCTCTATATTATCAAGATTGGGGGGACGATATATCAAGAATAAATTTAGTATTTTATGTGGTATTTTAATTTGTATCCAAACTATTTCATTATTGTTGTCATTATTATTCTGAAGTTCAACTGTTGTCAACATTTCCCTAGTATATAAAGCTATGCCCCCACCTTTTTTCCCTCTTCTATTTTTGTTGATTTTATTAAACCAGGGTATATCAGTATCCCAACTGTCATCATTAAACCATGTTTCTGTGACTCCACATACATCAATAAGTTGTTCATTTAATATATATTTTAATTAATCAATTTGGATTTTAAACTCCTGGCATTTACAAGCAGTATCTTCAGTGTATCCGTACGTGTGTTATTTGTTATGGAGAGTTTGAATGCAGGGATCTGTTCTGTTCCTTCTTTTCCTGTCTCTTGTTTGTCTGGTTGGGCAACCAAATTTTCCTCTGAGACCTAGGATTTGATCACCCAGACAGTCTCACAATTCTTTGCCTCTCACTGTCTCTAAGTCTTCACTTGCTGTTCTGTCTTTTCCTCCTTTGCATATCTGCTGGTATAAAAATATATGCAAATCATTATGTGGAAATGTTAACTGATATCGGGGTCCCTTTGTTTAGAAATTATATAGTGTTACTGTTGAAATGTATATAATTATAGTTTGAGATGATTGCAAAAAGCTATTGGGAACTCAAGGGGTTAACCTGAGAGCAGTTTTAAGCCCTTTTTCAGAAGCTCCTGGGAAAGGGCCACAGTTCTGGGACATTGTGTTCTTGTCACACCTGCCTGAAATTTACAAGAACATTTCAGAAAAAACAGGATGCTTGTTGGGGGGGGGATTGCAAAGACTTTTAAGAGGGAACTGCACTGTTTTGAGACACACAGAGATCAAAGAAAAACTCAGATGGAGCTTCTCTGTTTATTCTGCCTTTGTAAATAGTTATACTGAACAAGTTTTTTTTTTATGTTACTGCTAGTACTAATAAACACTTTTTGCGAATTCTACAACTGCTCCTGGTTTTTCATACGCTTCCTGACGTATGCCTCGACAACAAGGAAAAATAGTCATCAGGCATGTGAGTAGTGCAGTGTAATGGGTGTGAGTCCACAATCTTCAGAGAGATGTTCTGGAGACTGAGGTGCTGCCACATATGCAGGCACCTCTCTGGGCTGAGAGCAGAAGTTACGGGACTCTGGGCTGAACTGGCAAGAGTATAGGATACCATCTGCCTCACCAAGATTGCCGCTACTCCCTCAAAGTAAAGTCAGAAAAGAGGCAGAGAGGCAGGACCTTGGTGGGTTCTGGGAAGTTGGGTGGAAGGACAGCAACCCTCAGACCTTAGCACTGCATAATTCCTTCACTGTTCTGGCAGGACAGAGAAGCCAGGAGTAGGCACCAAAGGCAGTGGCAAGGGGGGAAGTGGGGGTCCTCAAGGGAATAGGAGACAGATGCTGGTGTGGGACTGTATAGTCAGGGGGAAAGAGTTGGGAGCAAGAGAAGGGACAGACAGGGTAGTAAAGTTCCTATCAGGTGCTTTGGCAGTAGGAGTCGGTGAGGAGGACTGGAGAGCTGATTATAGAGCTTGCCAGGGAAGAAAGAGAAGGAAGACACCCGGATGTCATTACCCATCTGGGAACTAATGACATGGTCAAGGACACAGCAGTAGCAGTGCAGGACAGGGACAGAAAGCTGGGGAAGGTCTTAAAGCAGGTAGCTCGCATGTGGCCATCACTGAGGTGCTACCTGTCTACAGCCAGGGGATGCCTAGATGACGTCATACCAAGGTCTTCAGCGAATGAGGGAAAGAATAAAAATCACAGAAATACAGGGACACCAGGGGATAAGGAAGGGCTTGAGGTTAGGGGGGGACCTGGATAAGTCAGGGTGCCTGGACGATAGACAGCATGGATTCATCCCGGGGAAATCGTGTCAGACAAACCTGGTGGAGTTCTATGACTGGGTGACAAGTGCCTTGGACCTGGGTAGACCAGTGGATGTCCTCTTTCTAGACTTCAGCAAGGCATTTGACTCTGTTCCTCACGTGGGCCTGTTGGATAAACTAGGAGAAATGGGGTGGGAAACCAGATGATCCGCTGGATAGGCAATTGGCTCCAGGACCGACCCAGAGGGTCGAGGTTGGTGGGATAGTCTCTTCCCAAGGAGGGTCATTAGTGGGGTCCCACAGGGATCAGTCCTTGGGGCCCCTCTGTTCAACGCCCCACGATCTGACATAAGGACAGGAATCAGGAGGAGATGAGTCTCTTTGCAGATGACTCGAAACTGGGGGCGGTGGTGGATGGGGAAGAGGGGAGGGTGGCCCTGCAGGGGGACCTGGAGGCTCTGGAAAGATGGTCTAGAAAGTGGAAGCTGAGGTTTAATGCAGGGAAATGCAAGGTACTCCACCTGGGGGCCAGAAACCCAGGCCAAGTGTACACCCTGGGGGAATACTACAAGTCTCAATGGCTGAGAGGGACCTGGGGGTGGTGGTGGATGTCAAGATGAACAACTCTGAGACTTGTAGGAGGGCAGCAGCCAAGGCCAACAGGATGCTGGGATGCATCGCTAGGGGATCACTCCAGAAGGAGGAGAGTGATACTCTCTGTATAACTGCTTGGTGAGGCCGCACCTGGAGTACTGCAGTGCAGTTTTGGAGGCCGCACTTAAGAGGGACATTAACCTCCTGGAGAGGGTCCAGAGGAGGGCAACCAAAATGATTTGGGGCTTGGGGACAGGACCTATGAGGAGAGGTCGAAGAGCTAAATATGTACACTTTGGAAGAGAGAAGGGACCGGGGACATGATAGAGGTCTTCAGGTACATGAAGAGGGTAAATAGGGAGGAACAGTGAGGGTGCTTGAAGGAAGGAGGAGGGGCCACTAGAGGGCATGGGTGGAAGCTGGAGGGGGGAAGATTCAGGGGAGAAAGGAGGAGGTGCTACTTCACTGAGAGGGTGGTAGAGCCATGGAATGCACTACCTAGGGGGCTGGTGGAGGCAGAGACAGTGGAGGGGTTCAAGAGGGGGTGGGACAGGTACAGGGGAAGGGTTCAGGAAGCAAAATCCAATGCAGCAAGAATATCCGGAACTGGGAAGGGAGAAGCCAGAGAAGGCGAGGGGGACAGCAAGGTCAGCACCCAGGGTGGGGGCTGACCAAACGAGCAGACACGAAAGACCATTAGGCCTATTCTGCTGGCATTTTAGTATGTTAGTAGGTACTGTACCATGGGTCAGCTTACAGACCGGGACCTCTATCCGCATAGGGGTGGTGTACAGACCACCAACACAGGGGAGGAGTTAGACAAGGTTTGGAGGGAGGTCACTGGCAGAACGGCAAGCAAGGGGGAAGTAATGATTGTGGGGGATTTCAGTCTGACTGATGCAGACTGGAGCATTCTGGCCGCAGCTACAGCATGAAGCAGGGCATCCTTGACTCCCTATAGGGGGCATTTCTCAGGCAGCTGGTTACAAAAGCCACTTGAGATGAAGCAATGCTAGACCTGGCATGTACCAACAGGGACAGCAGTGCAGACATCACTGGGGGTAGTCCCTTGGGTACAAGCTATCACCATACTGTGTGGTTTAGCATGCGGATTGGCAAGAGAAGAACCACCCTAAGACAAGGGTCATAGACTTCAGAAGGACTTTTTTTTTTAAATCAACTATATTTATTCTCCTCGGGTGGCAACTAAGGGATATACCCCACAAGGATCCTGGACATCATGCTGCTAATTGTCCAGTCGGTGTGGGGGTTGATGTGATTTGATGTTCCCCTTTTGACGGAGACATGCATGCAGTGACCTCAGAGCATGACTGAGTGTGTCCCCACCAAAGATGTGCAGATATCTGCCCTCTCCACCTGTGCGGTCTTCAGTGCTGGTCTCAGGCATATCTACCTCTCTAGTCAAGCTAGAGGTTGGTAGTTGCTGGGCACCAGATCCCTTCCTCCACAGAGAAGGTGAGCAGTCTTCCAGATGCTCAACCTCCTCCCTCCAGCAAGCCCTCTGATAACCTTGTGTCTGCTACTGAATCCCGGTCATCTGTGCCACAGGCGGTACCACTACCACTGCACCCACAGACAAGCTAGAAGGGCAGATTTTAAAGAAATGGGGAACTGTTTCAGTAAATAGCTCGAGAGCGGAATGGCAGGGGAGAGTGGAAACTAAATAGAAAAAGATCAAGAAAGAAATAGCCAATGCAACAGTATACTATTTGAAGGAAGTAAGCAAAGGAAGGAGGAGAAAAGGCCGTCATGGTTCTCAAAGCTTGCAATAAAGGTGGCGAAGGAGGGGGATAAAAACAGAGCACTTATGTAACAACTTATCGTAACAGTGATCATCGAGAGAATCTCCCCCATTAGGCTGCACCTTTGGAACTACAGCCATCAATGCGAAGACCACACGGAAACTTCTGCAAGCCAGTGGCCACCCCAGGGGCTGCCCACAATGTCGTGTCACAACTACATGTAAATAAGCATGGGCAGCCTCATCACTCCTCAGTTCCCCAGAGATTAGCCTCAGAGGACCTCCAACCATGGGGAGCCAGGAGATGAGACCAGAACCAGCATACAAACAAAGGCATGGGGCAGGATACTGTCTGCATGGAGTACGTTTTAGGCACAGCATCTGATATAACCTTCACTGAACAAGAAGGGGGAAGGAGGGAGGAACAGCAAGGCCTAATGGAAGAGATTCTCTTGAAGATCTACTGTTATGATAAGTTCTTACAAAACTGTTCCATCTTCTTCAAGGATATCTCAATTAGGCCACACCTTTGGAATAATTCCCAAGCACTACATAGTAAAACTGACAGGATGGCACAGTATGATATATAATCAGTTCATCAAACCCAAAGCCAGCACATTTACTATGTCCAGACTGTTACAGTTAGTGAAAGTGTGGACAGTGCTCCATGTGGCTGCAGCATATAAGTCAGCAGCAGGAACATTTTTGAAACAGGTAACAGAACTGGCCTTACCCTTGTAAAGTGGCCCCTAACACCACCAGGAAGTTTCTTAGCGTACTTCCTATAACAGAACATAATACAATGTGACAGACATTTGGACAGGCTACTGTTCAGACATAGGGACAAAACGAAACAAAACAATGAGAGGACTTCAGCAGTCTTTGGTGTGAGTAGCACAGTATCACAGTATTCCTTGTACACCTAAAGAATGGAGCAGTGCCTCAACTTGGTTGGCATGCTCAGGGTAATGAGCAAAAACAGGAAGGGGAATCAAATATTTGATTCAGTATAAATTCAGAAGGGGAATCACAAGCCAAAGGAGGGAGGAGATAGTTCCACTGAACAGGACCCTGGTGAGGACTCGCCTCCAGTACTGTGTCCAGTTCTGGAGGCCACACTTTCATAAGGACATTGACAAAATAGAGACAGTGCAGAGGAGGGTGCCCAAAATGGTGAAGGATCTGCATCGCAAGGCTTACGAGGAAATAATCAGAGACCTCAATTTGTACACACTGGAGCAAAGGAGGGAGAGAGGTGAAATGATAGAAACATTCAAAAACCTCAAGGGCGCGAATAAGGTGGAAGGGGACAACATATTCCAGTTTATAACTAGAGCCAGAACAAGAGGGCATGATATGAGACTGATGGGTGGCCGCATAAGGGGTAGTGTCAGGAAGTTCTTTTCTACAGAGAGGGTGGTGGATACATGGAATAGCCTGCCCCAGGAAGTGGTGGCCACCATACGGAGGCAGGCTTCAAACATGCATGGGACAGGTATAAAATAATATCAGAGATGGGAAGAAAAAGCTAAAGCCAGTGACCAGATAGGGTCACTGGACACTTCGTCAGGTAGCATAAACAGGCAGACTGGACGGGCCTGGTGGCAGTTATCTGCCAACAGTATCTATGTACCACCTTCGACAGAAACATAGGATTTATACATAAGAGACTCTGTCTTTGTGAAAAATCAAATGAAGAGGCTCATACATTAGAGCCTGAAGCTCGGACAACTTTCAAGCAGATGTCACTGCAACCAAAAGAAAAAATTATTCACCACAGTAAACTTCTTTCTTCCAAGGGATCCTTTAGCATCAGTAACTTTTTTGCACTTAGCTGGCTAGATGCAAATGCCCCGGAGGTGTGCCTTTAAGAAATATTTAAATGAACTTAGGGCCAAGCCAATCGAAAGACAGGAATGGTTGTCAGCTGAGTGAGAGCTGTTGAAGGCTTCAGAATTTTTTCGAGGAAAAACAAGGGCAAGTGCCCCGAAAAAGAATGAACAGGATTAAAAATACATGCAAATGTCCACAAAACTGGAAATGGAAACAACAGCAATACAAGTTAAAAACTCATCAATAAGAAACTCCAAATTTGGTAAAAGGTGACATAAAGAGCCCTTCTCCAACAGGCGAACAAGGGAGGAAGGGCGGGAGCTTACTGATGCTAAAGGACCCTTGGAAGAAAGAACATTACTGGGATGCGTAATTTTTTCTTCTTACCCCAGGAGTCCTTTAGCATCAGTAACCTTTTTGCAGACTACCCAGCAGTACCAAATGGGAAGCGGGCAGAGAACCTACTTAGGAAAGAGGCTCTGCAGAACTGCCCTGCCAAATTTAGCATCAGATCTGGTCTGCACATCCAAACTGTAGTGTTTCACAAAGGTGTGCACAGACATCCAGTAGGGGAATGTCCCTTGCTGCTGCAAGCGAGGCTGCAGTGCCCCTGGTGGAGTGGGCCCTGAGCCCCACTGGAGGTTGGTGACCAGATTTCTCGTAGCAGAATCTGATACAAGAGAAAACCCAACGAGAAATAATTATCTTGGTAGCTGGTCTTCCTCTGCCTACATCCCCGTAGGTGAGGAACAACTGAGTGGAAGAGCCTCTGGATTGTCTAGTATGCTCTAGCTAGTGAAAGATGGCTCTTTTGACATCCAAGCTGTGGAGCTTTTGCTTGCCAGGAGTGGATGGCTCAGTAAAGAAAACAGGCAGAGTAATGGACTGGGTTCAAGTGAACCTCTAAAACCACCTCTGGCAGAAATTTCCCATTTTTCCTGAGCTCAGCTTTATCGTTGTGAGGGATGATGTAATTTGGCTCAGTGCACAGGGCCTGTAGTTCTGAAATCCTCCTGGCATATGTAATGGCTACCAGGAAGACTGTCTTCCAAGTTACAAACTCGATGTGGGCTGTGGACATAGCCTTGAAGGGTTCATTCATGAGCCCGTCTATGCAAAGGTTCAGGCTTCAAAGAGGAACGGGGTCCCTGGATGGAGGCTGGAGGTGCAAGAGACCTTTGAAAAACTGTTTAAAAATGTTGTGGGGGAAAAAATTATTTTTTCGTTCCCACCGACAGGTAGACCAAAACTGCTGCCAGGTGTAGCTTGAGGGAAGATGGTTTCAAGCCTGACGCCTATAGGTGTACCAGGCAGTCTAGCAGCTGAGGGTCTGAAGCTGATAGGGGTTCGACCCTATTCGCTCTTGCACCAGAGGGAAAACTTTTTCCATTTAGCTGCATAAGTCTTCTTAGTGTTCGTTTTTTTAGCCATCCTCAGTATCCTATGGACCTGTTCAAAGTACTGTGAGGATGGAAACTCTAACTCCTCAAGAACCAGGCCTTGAGGTGAAGAGAGTGTATGTCTGGGTACTGCACTCCCGTCTGAGGAAGGGTCAGCACGGAGTGACTTGGAGGCAGGCGGAATGGGCCTGCTGCGGGATACAGCGAAGGAGAGGGTACCAGGCTTGCCTGGGCAAGTCTGTGAGCCACCAGGATCATCAATGCAGGTTGCTGTCTGAGTTTCAGCAAAACCCTGAATATCAGGGGAAAGGGAGGAAATGCGTACAGGAACATCCTAGTCAGTCCAGGATCAGGGCATCCAGAGGAAGTGTTCCCAGAACTGGGGGCCTGCAACAGTACCGAGGAAGCTGAAAATTGAGAGGAGAGGCAAACAGATCCACGTCTAGTGTGCCCCACCGCCTGAACACTGTGGCTAGTACTTGCTTGTTCAGTGTCCATTCGCTCTGGCCTTGACTGATGCAGCTTAAGAGCATCTGCCAGAGTACTGAGTTTGCCTGGGAGGTTAATAGCCGAGAGGGCCGACTCCCACGGAAAATGCTAGAGACCAGAGCTTCAGAGCTTCCAGAGTACTCCTGATCTGGTACCACCCTGCTTGTTTATGAAGAACATTGCAGTGGTGTTGTCCATACGAATTTGGACCGCCTGCCCTCCTATGCTGGGTGCGAAAGCTTTGAGAGCTGGGAAGACTGCTCCAAGTTCTAAAAGATTTATGTACAACTGTGACTCTTCGGGAGTCCAGTTGCCACTTACTGAGGCATTGTCCAAATGAGCTCCCCAGCCCAAAAGGGAGGCATCTGTAGTGATCACCTTTGTGGGAAGAGGAGCTTCAAAAGGAACCTCTGCCTGCAAATTTGCAGGGTTCTTCCACCACAGCAAGTTTTGGAGGAACTGCTCCGACACACGTATCAACTTTGAACATTTGTTGCTTCTCTGAGACCAGAGAGCTCTGAGGTAGGCTTGCAGGAGTCTTATCCTGTACCTGACCCCTGGGACTATTGCAGTCATAGAGCCCCTATGTCCCAGAAGTTTGAGGAAATGTCTGGCCGGTCTTGGCTGTCCCCGGGTGAAAGAATCTGCCACTGAAAGGAAAATGAATTCTTTCCTGCAGGAGGAAAGCATATCCCTTCTGAGAGTCCAGCTGGGCCCCTAAGAAGGTGAGCAACTGGGTGGGGTTCCGGGTGAGATTTCTTTAGATTTACCAGGAAACCCAGAGACTCCAGAGTGCGTTCTGTGAGGGAAAGAGATTCCTTGACCTGGCAAAGAGACTTTTCTGCTATGAGTCAGTCATCCAGATAGGGGTAGAGAGCGACACCCAGTCTCCTGGGATGTGCTGCTACCACTGTGAGACTTTTGGTAAAGAGTCTTGGGGCTGAGGACCAACCGAAGGGCATTGCCACAAACTGATAGTGACCCAAAGGAAATCTGAACCTGAGAAACTTTCTGTGAGACCTCCTTATGGGTATGTGGCAGTATGTGTCCTTTAAGTCTAGGGAAGCTAGCCAGTCTCCCTGCTGTAAGGACTGAATGACCAGTGACAGAGTGACCATTTTGAATTTGTTTTTGTTTTTTCAGATGTTTGTTTAAACATCTCAGATAGGTTGCCACGCCCCAGTTTTCTTTTGTGTCAGAAAATACCTGGAGTAGAGGCCCTTGCCCTTCTCGTGAGTGGGAACCCTCTCAACTGCTCATAAAGCCAGAAGGTTTTGTACCTCCAAATCCAACAATCTGTGCTGGGCACAGAGGTCTTGACACCTGGGTACACTTGAGGTCAGGCATCTGCTAGAACTGTAATGGCAGATCCTTCTCCACTATCTCCAGCACCCATTTGTCTGACGTGATGAGGGACCAGTGCTGAAGATAGTGGGAGAGTCTGCCTCAATCCGGAAGTGAGGAGGCGACCTGGACACTCACATCAGGACTTAGACTGAGAGGCAGATGGCTGGGTAGAAGTGGCTCTTCTTTTGCCCCTTCTGCCACTGCCTTTGAAAGACCCCATGTACTGGCAGAAGTCAGATTGGGGAAAGGGACTGTAAGGCCTGGGAACAAAACTTCTGCCCCTACCGCCCCGGGACGGGATCTCTGAGTGGCGATGGACTTAGGCTTGGATGAGTGGTTCTGCCAGGAGGCCTTGAACTCATCGACTTTTTTCATCTAGTCAGTGGTTCTGTAACCAAACAACATATTTTGATCACAGGGAAAATCCATGGCCTTGTTCTGAGTGTCTGTGGTCAGACTGGTTGTTCTAAGCCAGGTGAAGCATCTCAGAGAGATGGCATGTGCCATCGCCCTACAGTCTGCATCACTGTTGTCGTCTGACATGTGGAATTGGAACATAGGAGCTTCCAGGGCAGTTTTTGACGTATCCACCAGCTCCTGCAACACAGAATCTGATCCGTTTCGGGCAATAGCCTGGACAGATTTCCAAAGGGCTTTCTGATATCTGGCTGTGAACACCATGTAAGAAGAAAGTCTGAGAAGCAGGGAAGCTGTGGCATACATTTTCTTTGCTATAAAGTCAATTCTCTTGGAATCTTTGTCAGGGGTAGAGGGGGGCAAGGAGACTCCAGCTTTCTCACAAGCTGCCTGCTGCACTATACTCTTGTGGCTAGGGTGTGCAGACAGGAACTCTGTACCATTTTTAGACAATTATATTTTCTCTCAAACCGCCGATCAACCCCAGATACTGAAGTGGGCTGCTGAAGCACCTTCATCGTATTTTTTTCTAAATGCATTATAGATAGGGACAACCAGGGTCTTTGAGGATGACAGACCTCTCATCTGCCTATAATCTTCGTCTTCATTGACATCCTGGTTATGCTCCTGCGTAGGAAGGTCCAGGGAGTCCAGCATATTTTGTATAAATGTAAACAGAGGAAGGATCCTCGTGGTCACCCAGGGGTTCCTCAAGATGAGGGTCCGGAGATTCTTGGGGCTCAAGGCCCTCAAAATCCATGCCAGGGGCATCATACAATTGATCATCATCTGCATCAACCTCAGTTTACAGAAGACAGAACTTTGGAAGAGTTCTTGCCAGCCCAGTAAATAGAGGACCCATCTTTTGAAGGGTCTGAAACAGTTGCCATGCTTTTTCCATTTCTTGCACTAACGGAAGAACCAGCACAGACTTGGTTTGTAAGTGTTTTGCTTTTTCTGTATGCTTTAAGCTGCCTGTTGTCTTGCTATTGGCTTTCCCAGGAGCAACGGGAGCATTTTTGTCTTGACAGAGCTTCTTTTTAGCCACTTCATCAGAGGCTTGATTAAGCTCCCTTTTTTCGTCACTCTTATTATTTTTTTAATTTGTGAGGAACTTCATCTTTGGAAGCTTTGTTTTTTTGGCTGGGATCTGAAGCTTCCTCAGCACCTCTGCTTTTAGTATTAGTACTTTTGGATGGCCCCTCATCGGAAGCCTTTGATTTATCCTCAGCCATTATAAAAGGTTTGTCAGCTACGTTTGCCAATTCAATTAAACCAGTCCTGGACCTATGAACTGAGTGCAGGTTTCTGTGAAAATGCCACCAGCCAGTCCTGCCCCAGTTAATAAACTCCATCTATTACTAGTGCCCTTTTTCTTTTTTTGGTTGTGGAACTGGGATCTATACCAGTACTAATTTTAATAGAAACCCAGTAATACTGGTCAAATGCACACAGGTGGCTGCTGGACCCTTAAGGACAGTCCTGACACAGATGATACCAAGATCCAATAATAACAAAAAGATGTTTCCTCATAATTGCCAATCTAGAGAGAAACCCCCCAGGCACTGTTTAAATTGAAATCCACTGCAGGTGCCTCACAGTAAACCCACGAGGTCTGACGTAAAAAACAAGGCAACTGTCCCTAATTTGACGGTTCCCACAAGAATTTGCCCAAAACTGAAGGAAACCATCGAAAAAAGCACCCACAATAAAATTAGGTTTTAAAATGAAAGTCATGGTAAAAATAAACTCAAAATAACGCTATCGAGCAAAAAATAAAAAATTAGCGCAGAGCTAATAAAAAAGTAAAACTTTCACTCAGCACACTAATAGAAATAATTTATGAGGAAAACTTTACCCAGATAAGCACTAGGAGGCTGTCAACAAGGAAAGCTGAGAGACACCTCAGGGGCAATGCTGCTCCGTCCAGCACAGAAAAAATTCTGAAGCTCTCAACAGCTCTCACTCAGCTCACACCCCTTCCTGTCTTTTGATTGGCTTGGCCCTAAGCTCATTTAAATCTCTCTTAAAGGCACTCCTCTGGGGCAGTTGCACCTAGCCAGCTAAGTGCAAAAAAGTTACTGATCCTAAAGGACTCCTGGGGTAAGAAGAAAAAATTACTCACCTTAGTAATGTTGTTTCTTCTAGTGGAGTCTTGCTGTATTCTGACATATGCAGTGATCTCCAACCCTTGAACTGCCCCGGAGAACAAAGAGTTAACTTTCCATGCAGGGCATGGAACACTGAGCTCGAGCTCGGTTGAAGCCTCTGTCTGCTGCTGTTTGAACTCCAACCATCAGATCTTTACGAGCTATACTCACTGGGCGTTCTGTGTGGAAACTGTAAACTCACACTAGCCAACTGGCAACTAAATTTGATAAAACAAAAAGGGTTTTTTTGGTTTCAAAGCAAAGACTCAAGTCAGGAAACCCAAAAAACAAAACAACACACACCCAAAAACAAGGAAGGTGAAGAAAAAGGGGACACCTCTAGGTGCCAACACTGCTCCTGCCTACCCACATCCCAAAAACCAGGTTCTGAGAGGGGAGGCAGGGGGGGAGGTCAGACTATAGCAAGACTCCATTAGAAGAAACAACATAACTAAGGTGAGTAATTTTTTCTTCAAACAACATGAAGTCTTGCTGTGTTCTGACATATGCAGACTACCAAGCAGTACCTCCAAGGAGGAGGGACAGAACCTATTTTGGGAATAGGCTCTGAAGCACCGCTGTGCCAAACCGAGCATCACTCCTAGCCTACATATCCAGAGAGTAATGCTTGGTGAATGTATGAACTGTTTTCCAAGTAGCTGCTTGACAGATTTCTAAGATAGGAATATCCCTGGCAGCAGCCAGGAAAGCAGCTGTACCTCTAGTAGAGTGAGCCCTCAGGCCTGAGGGTGGGGTTCTACCCAATTTTTCATAGCAGAATTGTATACAAGAGACAATCCACCTGGCAATGGATCCTTTAGTGGCAAGTTTGCCCTTTCCGACCTCTCCATAAGTGAGGAACAACAGGAGGGACTGAAACCTGTGACCCTTGGTGCACTCTATGTAGTAGCTGAGGGCCCTCTTAACATCCAAGCTGTGCAGCCTCCTCTCTCCAGAGAAGGAATGGTCAGTGAAGAAAACAGGGAGAGACATAGACTGATTAAGGTGGAAATCTGAAACCACCTTAGGCAAAAACTTCCTGTTAGTTCTTAGACCACTTATCTCTATGGAAAGAGATGAAATCAGGCTCCACTGACGGGGCTTGCAATTCAGCTGATCGCTTGCAGAGGTAATGGCTACCAAAACACAGTTTTCCAAGTCAAGTACTTAAGCTCTGCAGAGGACAAAGGCTCAAAGGGTTTTGCATAAGCTGAGCAATGCAAACATTAAGGTCCCAAGCAGGAGCAGGGCCCCTGAAGGGGGATTGTGTGCAACAATCCCTTGAAGAATTTGCAAAATACAGGATGGGCTGAAAGAGAAGAGGGCTTGCCTACTGACAAAAAAGCAGAAACAGTTGCTAAATGTACTTTGAGTGTAGCTGGTCTGAGTCCCAAGCCATTGAGATGAACCATACAGTCCAGGACTGTAGGCAACCCAGCAGATTCTGGAGAAATATGCTTACCAGAGGACCAAACAGTGAACCTTTTCCATTTGGAGTTGTAAGCCTTTCTGGTGGAAGGCTTTCAAGAAGCCTTTAGTATATCCAGAACACCTTGAGCGAGGTGCAGATCAGCAAACTCTAACTCTTCAAGAGCCAGGCCTTGAGATTGAGAGATCTGAGATTCGGATACCAAACCCTTCCCTGAGAAGATGTCAACAGATTGTAATTCCTGGGAAGAGACAGGGGAAGGTGGACTGCTAAGGACAGCAACAGTGGGTACCAGGGCTGTCTGGCCCAGTCTGGAGCGATCAGAATCACTTTGCAGGGTTGAGATCTGATCTTGACTAGCACCTTGAACAGGAGAGAGGGGGAAGGCATACAGGAACTTCCTTCCCAATTGAGAACCAGAGCATCCAGGACCGGAGCCCAATACTGGGGTCTGCAGCAAAATAGAGGAAGTTGGTGATTGTCTGGGGCTGCAAAAGATCTATCTGTGGAGTGCCCCATCTGGAGAAAATCACCTTCAAAATTAGGGATCTAGGAACCATTAGTGGTGGCCCTGAGATATCCTGCTGAGAGCATCTGCTAGGACATTGTCCTTCCCTGGAAGGTGAACTGCTGTCAGAGAAGTTTGCAGGAGTAGCCAGAGACCCACGACTTCTTGCTTCTGTGCACAAGGCCGTAGACCGAGTGCCCCCTTGCTTGTTGATGTACCACATTGTGGTGGTATTGTCTGTTCTGATCTGGACTACTTTGTTCTGAACAGACTTGGAAAAAGCGTAGTGCCAGAAACACTGCTCTGAGTTCCAAGAGATTGATGTGAAGCAGAGATTCTTGAGGTGACCACAGCCCTTGGGTGAAATCCCCCAAGTGGGCTCCCCAGCCCAAGAGGGAGGCATCTGTGGTGAGGATTAGAGAATGAGACTGAGTGACAAAAGGAACTCCCTGCCTTAAATTGTCCTGATCCTGCCACCACTGCAAAGCCTGGATCAGGGTACGAGTCACTGGGACGTGTTTGGTAAGGGAATCCTTTCTTTGGGACCAGAAGGCTCTCAAGTGAAACTGAATGTCCCTCACCTGAAATCTTGCGCCCTGGACCACTGCTGTAGAGGCTGCCATGTGGCCCAAAAGCTGCAAAAAGTGCCTTGCTGGTCGAGACACCTGAAGGGTGAAAGAAGAGGCTAGTTCTATTAGTGTCCTTGCCCTGTCCAGGGGAAGGAAGGCCTTTGCTTTTACTGTATCCAGCTCCGCCCCTATAAAGGTGAGGAGCTGCACTGGTTCTAGAACTGACTTTGGAAGGTTTAGGAGGAATCCTAAGGAAGTGAGCAGTTGCTGAGTTATCTGAAGATGTGACTTGACTTGGTCTGGGGACTGACCCACTATGAGCCAGTCATCCAGGTATGGAAAGATAGAGAACTTTTTTCTCCTTAGGAAAGCAACCACTACTGCCAGGCACTTTGTGAACACCCTTGGGGCTGATGTTAGACCAAAGGGCATTGCTCTGAATTGATAGTGGTCTGAGGGCAACTCGAACCTGAGGTACTTTCTGTGGGAGGACCTGATGGGAATGTGAAAATAGGCATCTTTGAGGTCCAGGGAGGCTAGCCAGTCCCCTGGCCTTAGAGAGGGCAGAATTATTCCCAGAGTCACCATTTTGAACTTTGGCTTTAAAAGGTGCTTGTTTAAATATCTCAGATCCAGGATGAACCGCCATTCTCCTGTCTTTTTGGGGGTTAGGAAGTACCTGGAGTACAATCCTTTGCCCCTGTGTAGGGTAGGAACCCTTTCTATGGCTCTGACAGCCAACAGGGAAGAAACCTCTGCCTCCAGGGCAAGGGCCTCTGAAGGATTTGCAGGTGGAAAGGATCTGGTTCTCATCTTGGGGAACTTTTTGAAGCTGAGAACCAGTCCCTGGCTTACTACTTCTAGGACCCATTTGTCTGATGTTAAAGACTTCCAGTCCTGGACAAAGTAAGCCAGCCTGCCCCCTGCAGGTAGTGGAGAATCGGCCCGGGCAGACCCATCAGGGTGTCTGCTTGGCAGGGGCTTTAGGCTGAGGGGTGGAAGCAGGCCTGCTCATACCCAGTCTGCCTCTCCCTCTAAAGAACCCCCTCTGAGCAAAAGCAGAAGAGGAGGCCTGGGCTTGGTAAAAAGGCCTATGAAAGGGCCTGCCCCTGCCCCTAGAATGCTGCCTCTAAGGAGCGGCTTGCCTTTCTTTGGCCTGAGCACTCCTGCAGGTGGTCCTGTACTCGTCCATTTTCTTCATGTAGTTCTCTGTCTGCTCCCCAAACAGAGAATTACCAATGACAGGAAAATCCATAGCCTTAGCCTGGGTATCCTGTGATAGGCTAGTACATCTGAGCCAAGCCATCCTCCGAAGGGCCACAGATGTAGCCATGACTCTAGATGAAACATCACTGGAGTCCACAGCAGCATGAAATTGCACCTTGGATACCTCAATACCATCTGCAGCCACCCGCTCCAGCTCCTTGGCAAGCTGGTCAGGGGCCTGTTTAGCTAGAGTCATGACAGTGTCCCACCTGGACTTCTGGTATCTAGCTGTGTAGGCCACATAGTTAGCCTGCCTGAGTCCCAAAGATGCTGCCATGTACTGTTTCTTTGCCATGGCATCAATCCTCCTGGAGTCCTTATCTGGGGGGGGTGTGAAGCCAAGGGAATATTTGCCTTATCACAGGCAGCAGCCTGCACTACCCCAACATGGCTGCATTGCTGGGAAAGGAACTCCGTGTCTGAGCCTGAAAAGAGTATACCTCTTGTCCATTCTTCTGTCCACAGGAGGTATGGAATTAGGAGTTTTCAGAATTTTAAATGTCTGTTTCCCAAAAGACTTATGGAGGGGAATAGACAATCTCCTGGACTCTGGGATTTCCATCATCTCAACAAAATCAGGCTCCTCCTGATCCTCTACTGCTTCTTCCATAGGAAGCTGGAGGGTTTCAGCCACTTTTTTGTAAAACAAGTGGGAAGGGGACTCGGAAAGCCTAGGAGGAGAAACACCTGAAGGTCTGTCTGGGGAGATGTCCAGGTCAACAGGCACATCCAGACTTTCATAATCAGAATCATCATCATCTTCATACTCTCCCTCCTCCTCCTCCGGTTCATAAAATTCTTCTAAAGTATAATCCGGAACTGTGGGAACCGACCGAACCGAGCCCCTAACCGATGGTGCCGGTTCGGCCGGAACCGAAGTTAGCGATTGAACTATCCTTATCTCTTTGGCTATCTCATCAGCGGTCGGAGAAAGAACTTCTGGATCCGAACCAGATAATTTATCCCTTCTTTTTCTTTTAACCAGAACCGAGTCCTCAGAATCGGTTCTCCTTCTGCCCGAAGAAGTTTCGCCCTGGTCAGAGGGCACTCCTTCTGGTTTGGTCGGAACCCAACCGGGCTGGCCATCCGGGTCAGCGGACTTCTCGGCCTCCCTTTCCCTCAGTCTACCTACTCTCTTATCCAGGGTAGCTTTGGGAAAACTTTCACAAATTTGGCAGTCTGAATTGAGGTGGTCAAACCCCAGACAATAAACACAGGTGGTGTGGGGATCAGCCTTAGCAAAGGCTTCCCCACACACACTACAGTGTAGAAACCCAGTGGGTCCAGTTTTTTTCTTGGATTTCTCAGACATGGCCAATCCTAACAAAAACGTACCCTTTTTTCGGCAATCCGCCAGGCAAGACACCCCTATCGGTTCCTGACCATGTTACGGGTCTTGGAAAAAACCGTACTGAAATCAGTTTTTTTTAAAACCAATACGGACGGTTACCACACTCTAATAGAGACAGAAGTTTTTTTACACAAACCTGATCGGTTCAAACCGAACCGATCCAATGTTTACAAGTTCCACACAGAAACAAATATATAAAAACCTATCTAGTACTCACTGTACCACAGACAAGAGACTTAAACCGACAGGTTAGAAGCAGCAATTCGGTTGAAACCGAGTGAAAAAAACAACACTTTAACCGACTTTTTTTGAACCGAGCGAAGGAGAAATCTCCGGAGCGACTGTTCAGTGAGGCGGAGTAAAGAATCTGACGGTTGGAGTTCAAACAGCAGCAGACAGAGGCTTCAACCAAGCTCGAGCTCAGGGTTCCATGCCCTGCATGGAAAGCTAACTCTTTGTTCTCCGGGGCAGTTCAAGGGTTGGAGATCACTGCATATGTCAGAATACAGCCAGACTTCATGTTGTTTGAAATTATGTTTTACATGATCAGAATTGCTACAACTCATGGCTGACTCTAAAGGAGGCAACATCAATTTCTCAAGCACACAATTCGAGTTCCAAGGCGGGACTGGATTATGGATAGGAGACTTCATATGGAGAATACCTCTCCAAAATGTATGGGACACCTCTAATTGGGTAATCGTATGACCATCAATAGGGGCATGGAAAGCTGCTACAGCAGCCAAATGCACTTTAAGTGAGGAATACTGTAGGCCAGTGTCAGACAAGAACAGCAAGTATTCCAAGACTGCATTTACAGCACATGTGGAAGAAAAGGTCTAGATTCCTGGAAGCAGCACACAAAGTGAAATGCTTTCATTTTCAGGAGTATGTCTTGTAGAAACATAGACTTTGTCGGCAGATAAGGACCACTTGGCCCACCCAGTCTGCCCATTTCTCTATCTACTGGATAAGCTGCAGATTCTAGTTAACCAACAGCCTACTTCCTGCAACCCCCCACTACAATTGCCTTGTGTCTGTCCCACACGTTTGAATTCCCCCACTGTTTTAGCCCCAACAACCTCCCCAGGAGGGCAGTTCCACGCATCCACCACTCTCTCTGTGAAAAAAGATTTCCTCACATTACCCCTGAGCCTTCCCCCCTCTATCTTTAAATTGTGTCCCCTTGTTCTTACACATCTCTATTTCTGAAAGATGCTACCCTCCTGGACTTTGTTGATTCCCTTCAGGTACTTGAACATTTCTATCATGTCCCCCCGTCCCTCCTTTCATCAAGGGTATACATATCAAACTCTCTCAGTCACTCTTCATATGATTTCTGATGCAGACCCTGCACCATTTTAGTTGCTCTCCTCTGGACTGCTTCCATCCTGTCTATGTCCTTGCGATAGATGAGGTCTCAAAACTGCACAGTACTCAGATGGGTCTCACCAACTGTCTGTACAGAGGATAACCACTTCCCTTTTCTACTTGTGATGCCCTTCCTATGCATCCCAGTATCCCCTAGCTCTCCTCACTGACTTCTCACATTGCTTACCACCTTTACATCATCCAATATGACTACCCCAAGTCTCGTTCCATTTTTGTTGTTGTTAGTACCTCCTCTGCTATTGTGTACTCTTCTCCTGGGTTTTTGTTTCCTAGGTGCATTACTTTGCACTTCTTTGCATTGAATCTAAGTTGCCACATGTCTGACCATTCCTCCAACCTTGCCAAGTCCCTTCTCATCCTTTCTACCCCCCCTCCGTGTATCAACTCTGTTAAAGATCTTTGTGTCATCTGCAAAGAGGCATACCTTTCCCTCCAGACCCTCTGCAATGTCACCTATAAAGATGTTAAAGATGACTGGACCCAATACTGAGCCCTGAGGTACTCCACTAGTGACCCCCCCTTTCTTGGGAACGTGTTCCACTCACTATTACCTTCTGTGTCCTGTTGTGCAGCCAGTTTGCAATCCAGGCTACCACCCTGGGACCCACTCCCAAGCTACTAACTTGATTATTAATCTTTTGTCCGGGACTGTGTCAAATGCCTTGCTAAAGTCTAGGTAGTCCATATCCACAGCCCCTCCCTGGTCTATTACTTTGGTCACCCAGTCAAAGAAATCTATTAGATTCGTCTGACATGACCTTCCTGCTGTAAATCCATGCTGCTTTGTGTCCTGTGCCCCGCTGGCCTCTAGGTACTCAACAATTCTTTCTTTCATAAGTGATTCCATCATTTTCCCTACCACTGAGGTCAAACTTACAGGTCTGTAGTTTCCTGCTTCTGCCTTGCTCCCACTTTTGTGAAGGGGAATCCACCCCATCCTCCCATGATTTGTTAAAAAGTGTGGTCAGTGGTGTCACTAGGTCCTCCCTTAGTTCTTTTAGGATTCTGGGGTGAATCCCATCAGGCCCCATTGCTTTGTCCACCTTGAGGTTTAGGAGTTCTTTCAGGACTCTTCTGTAAATGGACTGCTGTCAACCCCCCTACCCAGAGTGCTTCTATTGTCTGGTTTAGGTAACTCCTCCTCCTCTTCTTTTGTGAATACTGAGCAAAATATTCATTCGGTATCTCTGCCTTTCCACTGTCTCCCTCTGCCCACCTCCCCTCTCCCTTATTAATCTTCACTATTTCTCCCTTAACCTTTCTATGCTCCCTAATGTACCTATAAAAGGTTTTATCCCCCTTCTTAACTGACTTGGCTATTTTTCCTCAGTTTGGGCTTTTGCTATTCTGACTGCCTTCCCATTCTTTCTGCTTTAATTGATACAGTTCCTGTAATTGCTCCTTCTGTGGTGCCTTATACTTTTTGAATGCAGCCTTTTTCTTCTTAACCTTCCCTGCCACCTCTTTTGAGAACCAAAGTGGTTTTTTACTCTGCTTTGTTTTCTTTATCTGTTTCACACAAAGGCATGTTGCCTCTATGATGGCAGTTTTGATTTTTCTCCATTGTTCTTCCACCCCTCCTTTTTGCCCATTTGCCAGTGTATTCCTCAGGTATTCACCATTTTGCCAAAGTCAGCCCTTCTAAAGTCCAGTATGCTTGTTTTGTATGGCTTGTCTCCATGGTTGTCTTATTGTGAAGCACATTGTGCAGTGATAAGCTTGTTCCCAGATGTCTACCGACTTCTAAATTGTGATCCTCTCTCCACTTGAGAGTACCAGGTCTAGTATTACTTCTTCCCGAGTGGGTTCCAACACTAGCTGTCTAAGGCCTGCCCCCTGCAGGACATCGAGAATTACCCTGCTCTTGGATGTGGCTGCAGTACATGTCATCCAGTTAACAGCTGGCATATTCAGGTCCCCCATTAACAGTATCTCCCCTTTTTCAGCCATTTGAGAATGTCCTCTATCATTTCTTGTCCATTTCCTCCCTTGAGACGGGGGTCATATACAACCCTGTGCAGATTGATGCCATTCCCTGTCTCCAAGGTGACCCAGAGTGCCTCTTGTCCTCCCCCTTTACTTTTTAGTTCTGTAGCTTTGATCCCTTCCCTTATGTATAGAGCTAGTCCACCTCCTCTTTTCCCCTCGCTGTCCCTTCTGTAGACTGTGTACCCCGGTATGTTGACATCCCAGTCATGGTTCCCCATGTACCATGTTTCTGTGACTGCCACAATATCCAAGTGTTCATCTTCCATCAAGGCTACTAGCTCAGGAAGCTTGTTTCCCAGACTACGGGCATTGGTACTCATTGCCCTCCATTTAATATTGGCTTTATCCTTTTTTCCCCCATGCCTGCTCTTTTGCCTTGTCTATTTTCCATTTACCCCTGTCCTGCCCTCTGTTGAGCACTGTACCTCAGTGTTTGCCTTACTACCCGTCATGTTTTGGGGGGAGCTTGAAATTTCCTGCCTCTTATTAGCACCTCCCCATGGCTAGTTTAAAAGCTTGCCAAGGAAGCATTTAAACCTGTCACTTAGGATCTTGGTTCCTTCATGGACAGATGCAGACCATGCGTGCCAGTATAAACCTTCATCTCTCCAGGTGTACCCCAGTCCCCAATGAAGCCAAAGCCCTGTGCTCTGCACCAGTTTTGCAACCATTCATTAAACTGCATGGTGTGTAGTACCCTAGCCTCACCCCTGCCATGGACTGGCAGCACCTCTGAGAAGGTAACTGTGCTTGCTACTCTCTGGGGCCACTCCCCAACTCCACAATTTCATCCTGCACTGCACTGATCCCATGCCTAGCTAGGTCATTTGTCCCAAGGTGGACAATGATATCTAGTTCCCTCTCCTGTGATGCTGCTTCTACAATCCTGAGGATTCGCTTCTTGTCCCTCCAAGCCATGGCACCAGGCAGGCACCTTACTTCCCTCTCCTCTCCCTTCCCTAGGTCTACCCCTCTAAAAACTGAGTCCCCTATCAGAAGCTGTTTCCTTCCCCTGTGGTGTCCCTTCCCACCCTTCTGTGGGTCTCCCTTGTGGGTGTCCTCAGCATTCTTCTGGGTCTCCACTGAGGGTGCCATCATAGAGGAACCTTGTTCTGCCAGACTGGCATATGGTTTGTGTAGAGGTACAACTAGGGGGCTTCACCTCTGTTCCACCACCCGTACCCTCCCAGAACCCACTGTGGTCCACCTGCTCTTCATACTTGGCAGCCTCTGTGGCAGTGGTGCTCTTTGGGTGGGGGAGGCCTCCTTAGTCCTTGCCAGTTCAGCCTGGAGTTGGGCTACCTCCTCCCTCAGAGCTGACAGTTGCCTGCAAATAGGACAGCAACGCAGTTTCCAGAATGTCTCCCGGAAAACTGCTGCCCCACAGCCAGGGCATTGCACCACTCCCCACATGTCCCTCTCCCTTATAACATACAATATGTTATATATATATTTTTTTTTTTTTCTCTACCTTTGTGTGGTGTGTTCTTACCCTTTATGCACTGTGCTGGGCTATTAAGAATATGACAGTTCTGCCCCAAGACCTGTTGAGGAAGTGATGTCAGAACCTTGGCTATAAAGGAAACATCACGCCGGGGTAGTCCACAACCACTGGTGACTGTGAGAAACAATCAAATACACCACTGCTCCACCACCCTGGTGAGTACTGCCCTTTATAGTAATTCAGCTTATCTCCAGTAACTGATTTGTCAACTATTTAAAAGTAATTCGATGCAAACTGTTACAGAATACTAGTAGACAGTCCAGTTAGCCACAAAGGAAAATCAAATATGCAGTTATTTCAACCCTTCTGAAGTTGCTCACAAGATAAGTAGTTTTGAAAACCCCCTTCCTGATTTAAAAACGAAATTAAACACAAAGCAATACCAATGTAAGACTGTACAGTAAGGAAAACTTCCCTCAGATGTAAGTAAGAGAGATCAGTTGCAGATTTTTAGTCCAATATAGTATATCCCATGCAGCTTCTCAGTTGTTTCAAAGCACAGCCTGTTACACCACTTGAAGAGATGGGCTCTGTCTGAAACAGGATCACACCAGTAGTTTATAGTAATTGATCAATGCTAGAATAGTCCTCCACCCAAAACAACTGGCTATGATGCAAGGTCTCCCTGACTAGTGAAGACAATTTCCCCCACCTGAGGCTGTGTCTGGCATCAAATTACAAACTGCAGCCTTTGCTATTCAAAGTACACAGCTACTCCCAGTAAGTTATTTCCAACTATATTCATGTAATGTAAACTGTCAGAATACTAGCAGACAGTCCAGATAGCCACAAAGGAAAATCAAATATGCAGCTATTTCAACCCTTCTGAAGTTGCTCACAAGATAAGTAGTTTTGAAAACCCCCTTCCTGATTTAAAAACGAAATTAAACACAAAGCCATACCAATGTAAGACTGTAAAGTAAGGAAAACTTCCCTCAGCTATAAGCAAGAGAGATCAGTTGCAGATTTCTAGTCCAATATAGTATATTCCATGCAGCTTCTCAGTTGTTTCAAAGCACAGCCTGTTACACCACTTGAAGAGATGGGCTTCTAGAAGGCTAGAGGCTTTCTAGCTGCAATCAAGACATCAGCAAACTCAGCAGATACCTCAAAATGTGTAATGGCTACATCTGCAGGAGCCTTACATGCACATGTAGGGTCTTCAGGTCCTGATGGAGCAGGGACCTCTTGTCCCTAGTGAAAAGACCCCAACACAGTGGTAGAAGGACAGGAGGCTCCACTGCCATCTGTTGCAGAAGTGGAAACCATATCTCCTTGAGGCCATAACAAAACAATGAGGATGAGAGTGGCACTCTCCAGCCACATCTTGAGAAGAACCCTCTGTATTAGAGGAACTTGAGGAAATGCCTATAGGAATTTCCCTTTCCAAGAGGGGGGCAACTCTTCTAGCAAAAAAGCTCCAGGCCCTGGAGCATGCGTGCAGAAACACAGTAATTTTACGTTGTGTGGGGATGCAAAAAGGTTAAACTTTGGATGACCCATGTCCTGAAAAGGTCATTCATCATGGAGGTCAGCCACTCCCACTCGTCAGTCATGGACTGGGACCTGCTTAGCCTGTCTGCCAAGACATTCTGAAGACCTGGGAGATACATGACCAGTGGCTACAGGCCATGGGACAGAGCTCAGTACCATACTCTCACTGCTTCTCTGCATAAGGGAAAGGAGTAAGTGCCTCTTTGTTGATGTAATGCATCACACTAACTCTCCGTCTGGATTAGCAAGGACCAGGGCAAAGATGACTCAAATGCCTGGAGGCTGCACAGGGCAGCCCTCATTGCCAGGGCATTTATATGCAGCTCAGCCTCCAACTTGCTCTGTGACTCCTGCGTCTGGTAAGGGCTGAGATGAATCCTCTACTTGGAGTTGGAGGCACTTCTGGTAAGGATCTGACAGAAGTTGGTACAAGGAATGGAACACCCATTAATAAGTTTTCACAATCCATAGCAATACTCTGCAAAGCGAAGACATGACAAAAAACATTTCATCCAGCTCATCCGTCAGTTTATCCCACTGGACCCCAAGTGTCCACCATGGGATTCTCACATGAAGGTGTGCCAGTGGCACAGTCACTATGGCCACAGCCATGAGACCAAGGAGATGTAACATTGTTCTTGCAGAGTCAAAGAAGCTACTGAAAACCAACTGCACCTGGGCAATCAGACTTTCTGCTCTGTCCTGTGGCAGCAGAACACATTCCCTCTCTGTGTCCAAGACTGCCCCTATGTACTGCAGTCTTCAGGAAGGAGTCAATACAAACTCTGGCTCATTCATTGTGACCCCCAAGTCGTCCAACAGCTAACGTGTCCGAGACAGAGTATGTTGCAGAACTTCCCTAGATCTGGCCTTCAGAAGCCAGTCATCCAGACAGGAAAACACATACAGGCCTTCCCTGCAAAGGGCTACTGTAATTTCTGCCAAGCATTTGGCAAACACCAGTGGTGCAGAAGACAAGCCAAAGGGCAGTACTCTGAACTGGTAATTGTTCTGAACTGGTTTCAGATGTTCCCCATCCAGAACAAAGTGGAGGTATTGTTTATGGAATTTCCTGATCTTGACATGAGGGTATGCATCCTTCATGTTCGGAAAAATGAAAATGACGTACTCACCGTCATTTTTGACCTTTCAGAATATCTTCACCATTCATCACTGGTGTGTTTGTGCCGGAGGCGCGGAAGTGTATGCCTTTAAAAATTTTTGGAGGAGGACAGCCAACATCGGGGACAGCGCAGTCCACTAGGCAAACGTAAAACATGGTGCTCGAGAACCGGCCAATATCAAACGCCAACTCCTTTTCCCTCTCAGTTCTGTCTGCCTAGTAGAGGAATAAAGGGTAAGAAGATAGAAAGGGTGGGGCAAGGGAGCCCAAGGCATAGGGAAAAGGATATAGGATGTAAACAGAACAAATCAATAAAAAAACAACCAGAAGAGAAATTCTGGACAGAGGGACTTTAGGATGGGCAAGGATGACCAGGGCAAATGGGCAGGTCAAACAGAAAAAGACAGTAAGAGAAAGAGACAGGGGACCCATGTATTTAGTTAGGAGGAGGTGTGTCAAAAGAGCAGGCTTGCTCTCACTCCAACCTACAGAGACACACATAAAAGTTCTCAGCAGATAAGGGCCTCTTGGCCCACCAGTCTGCCCTATTTTCCCTAAAGTGCCACCTCAGACCCTACTTGGTCTCTGGTTTGCAACCCCCCCAGTGCCTTACTTCCAAGATCCGCCTTACTTCCACGATCCCCTTGTGTCTATCCCATGCATTCTTGAATCCTGTAACAGTTTTAACCCACACCACCTCTGCTAGGAGGCTGTTCCAAGCATCCACCACTCTTTCTGTTACGAAGTACTTCCTCACATTTCCTCTCAGCCTCCCACTTTCCACCTTCACAGTATGACCCCTCGTCCTTGAACATCTCTTTCTCTGGAAAAATTAAAATTACATATTCACCGTAATTCTTGATCTTCTTAGACAAGTCTTCACCATTTATTCATACTGCTGGGTTACAAGCTGGAATTTCTGGGACCCTGCGGGAGACAAAAATCTTC
The DNA here is from genome assembly GCA_016271365.2 of Neoceratodus forsteri. Classification (NCBI taxonomy): domain Eukaryota; kingdom Metazoa; phylum Chordata; order Ceratodontiformes; family Ceratodontidae; genus Neoceratodus; species Neoceratodus forsteri. Next base: position 694,131,887 of record CM028129.1, read on the forward strand.
AGGAGGGCCAGCGCAGAGGTAGGACCATGCCTGCGCAGCACTGCAAGACTGTCTTGCGCCTGCGTAATCTACCTTGGCGTCAATCCCCCCAGTACCTTTTTTACCAAGGAGGTGCTTCAAAATATAACTTAAACACCTACGCTAACAAGGGCGTAAGATAAGGCTGCACCTCTCAGCACTCTGTGGCTGCGACTACATTACCTAAGCAGAAACTGGTAGAACAAGCCCTGCTATCCCATTGCTGCACTTAGCAGCTACTGTAGCCTGCCTGCCTTAGATCACCTCCCTCAACCATCTTCTCTCCCCTACCCCTAGTCCTCAACCTCACACCCCACCTGTTCCCCCTGTCCCCCTCCTCCCACTCACCCAGCCTTTTTGGCCGATTCTCACAGTCGACAAGATGTACTCAATTGCCTAGTATATTTGCTCTCTCTCTCTCGTTCAATTTGCTTAATTGCATCACTTTATTGTCTGTAAGCCTACCTAAAATGTATGAACCTGCTATGTATACTGTATATTCTCCCAACCTAATATGTATAGTACCTGTTAAAAATGGAAATTACATACCTACTGTCATTCTTGAGCTTCCTGGATGAAGTCTCCACCACTCATTCACAATAGTGGGACTACCCCATAGGTGCAAGGACCAAGTGAGAGCCAAAAATCTTCAAGAGGGCCGGCACTGAGGTAGGACCACACATGCACGGCGCTGTGAAGCTGGATCATATCATATAAGCTATCTTGCTATACGCCTCCAACACGCCTCAGTACCTTTTTTGCACGAAGGAGGTCCGCATAACCTAACCTAGAAACTAACTAATCTGGACCCAAGATAGTCCAGTATGACCCCGTGTAAGAATGGTAAACTCAACAGTCTTCACAGCCCAACTAACGAGAGAGGAGGAGGCAAAACAGGATGAGTGAGGCTCGGGGAAGGGGGTAATGTGAATGTGTGGAGACTGGCCCAAGAAGATCAAGAATTATGGCAGGTATGTTAATTTTCATATATCCTGGACTAAAAGTCTCCACCACTGATTCACACTAATGGAGGAATAACAGTGCTGAAAACATTCCCCAAGAAGGCGGCAGCAGAAAGGAGCTCACTTAGGACAGAGCACACTTAGGACAGAAGTCCTTTAAGGACTGTCCTGCCAAAGGAAGGATACTGTCTGGAGTGGACATCCAGGGCACAGTGCTTCACAAAAGTGTACAGAGAGCTCCAAGTGGCTGCATTGCATTGCAGATGTCTGCAATGGGCACGTTCCGAATCTCTGCCAGGGATGCCGCGACCACTCTAGAGTGGGCATACACTCTGCTTTCTAGCTTGACCGGCGCCATCAAGTACCTGGGTGGTATATACCTCGGCTCCACCCCATGACACCAGATCTTAGCCCGTTGGAAGCCAGGTTGTGCGCCCGAAGCTGGGGAGGTCGGGTGGGTGTGTGTGGATGAACAACATATACCACTCCTAGAACTACTGTTACAGATGAGTAACCTGTTCTTCTAAGAGCGTGAATATGTTGTTCATCCACACTTCTTGGCAGACTCCAAGCAGTTCTCTGGGAGGAGGGAGGCAAAGCACACACCCCCTACTTAGGAAATAAAGATTGGAGAACCGAGGCCCCAAAACCAGCATCCCGGCGTGACTCAAGGTCAATGTGGTAGTGGGTAATGAAGGTGTTTGCGGACTTCCAGGTAGCAACCCGATAGAGTTCCTGGATAGGGATGTCCCTGGAAGCAGCCACGGAAGCAGCAGTATGGCGGGTAGAATGAGCTGTTATCCCTCTGGGGGGCTCCTTGCTGCCAACTCATAGTACAGACCTATGCATGATGTAATCCATCTTGCTATGGCCCGTTTCGCTGCAGGTCTGCCAGAAGCAGCTTTAGCGTAGGTGACAAATAGCTGGCGAACCTCTCCATGAATTTCCGCCGTCCTCTCCTTGTAATGGGAGAGGGCACGTCTCAGGTCCAAGGTATGGAGCCTGTACTCGGCGTCTGAGGTGTAATTAGGGTAGTAAACCTGAAGAGTCAACAACTGGTTAAGGTGAAACTCTGACACCACCTTCAGAAGGAATTTCGGTTGGGGGCACAGGACAACTTTGTCCCTGTGAAAGACCAAATAAGAAGAGTCCACCGAAAGCACCTGGAGCTCCCCTGTCCTTCTGGCAGACGTGATAGCCACCAGGAAGGCCGTCTTTTATGACAAGTGTGAAAGCTCACATTTGTGCATGGATTCAAATGGCTTGCCCATGAGTTTTGCCAAAACCAGCAACAGATCCCACGGAGGTGGAGGTTCACGCACCGAAGGGGATATGTGATCCAGGCCTTTGCAGAAGCGCCCGACCACTGTCTCTTGTGCCAATGTCGGCTGACCGGCCCGCGCCCAGTAAGCAGAAATGACTGCCAGGTGCACTCTAAAGGTCGATGACCGTAGACCCCCTTGGAGAGAGAGAGAGAGAGAGAGAGAGAGAGAGAGATAAAAGAGAATCGAGAATGTCAGTCACAGAACAAGATAAGGGCTCCAGAACCTTACCCTGACACCAAATGGAAAACCGTTTCCATTTGAAGGCGTAACATTTCCTGGTCGATTCCTTTCTGGATGCCTCCATCATGGTGTAGACATCTTCGGAAAGACCCAAAGCCTGTAACTCTAGCCACTTGGGTACCAGGCTGTGAGGTGCAGGGATTAAAGGCCGGGATGGAAGACCTTCCCCTGGTTCAGAGATATCAGGTCCAGGCATGTATAAAGCCGCTCTGCGGGCCTGCAGCTGAGGCTGAGGAGATCTGGGTACCAGAACTGGTGCAGCCAGTCTGGGGCTACCAGAATCACCTTCACCTTGTCCCTCCTCACCTTGAGTAACACCTTGTGGATCAAGGGAAATGGAGGGAAGGCGCAGAGGAGGCCTAGGGTCCACGGCCTCGAGAAGGCATCCCGCTGCAGCAAGCCCTGCTGAGGGGGGCGGGCATGATACAGCCTCAGCTTGGTGTTTTCCCTGGAGACAAATAGATCCACCAGCAGTTTGCCCCAATGGGAGAACAGGCTGTAAGCTACCTCTGGATGGAGAGACCACTTGTGGGATGTCTGGCCTATGTGGCTGAGAGCATCCACCAGCTGGTTCGAGGCTCCTGCCACATGGATGGCTAGGAGATCCGCCTCTAACTGGCTTACGAGGGTCCAGATGCGGAGCGCCTCCTTGCACAGCAGCCAGGAGTGCATGCCGCCCTGTTTGTTGAGCTGGTACATGGTCGTGGTATTGTCCGTCTGGACTTGAACCACTTGACCCCAGAGCTGAGGAGCAAATGCTGACAGTGCCAATCTGACTGCTCTGAGCTCCAACAGGTTGATGTGGCATTGGGATTCCTCAGGGGGTCCGGAACCCGTGGGCCCTGTTGTCCCCCATGTGGGCTCCCCAGCCCATGACAGAGGCATCGGTCGTGAGGACAACCGTCGGCTTGGGGCGGACAAACGGGATCCCTTCCTGCAACCAGTCTGGGGCGGTCCACCATTGGAGCGCAACCCACATCTTCTGGGTTATAGTGAACAGCTGGTTGAAGTAACCATGCCACTGAGTCCACTGGGCGGCCAGCTCCCACTGGAGGGGGTGCATGTGCCACCAGGCCCAATGGACCACTGAGGTGCACGCCACCATGTAACCCAGAAGGCGCAGAAAGTTCCAGGCAGGGCGCAAATGCCCAACCAGAAATGATCGAGCAAAGGAGGAGAGAACCTCTGCCCTGTCTGCCGGGAACCGAGCTCTGGCTTGACGAGAGTCGAGCTCTGCCCCGATGAAGCCCATCAGCTGAGAGGGCACGAGTTCCAACTTAGCCTCGCTGATCAGGAGGCCAAGTTGGGAGCAGGTTTGGAGAGCCAGATCCCTGGACCTCTCCACCTCCTGAAGGAAGGAACCTGTCAAGAGCCAGTCGTCAAGATAAGGGTAGATTCTGACTCGATGCCAAAAATGGGCCGCCACCACTGCAATGCACTTGGTGAAGACAAGAAGGGCCGATGACAGGCCAAACGGCATGACTCGGAACTCGTACAAGGTCCCTTCGACCCTGAATCGGAGGAACTGCTGATGGGATGGACGGATTGGGACGTGAAAGAACACGTCCTGTAGATCCAGTGAACAGAACCACATGTTTCACTACAGGGATGGTATGATCTGGTTCAGAGTGACCATCCGAAAGGTACGGGACCTGAGATATTGATTCAGGTCGTGGAGATCTAGGATGGGGTGCCAACCCCCCGTCCGCATGGGCACCAGGAAGTACCTGGAAATAAAGCCTGGGTTTGTCAAAGGATCTGGCACTGGGGCTACTGCCTCCTGCCGGAGGAGCTGAGCCACGTCGTCTCGAAGAGGTGACTGGGTACATGCGGAGATCCGTTCCTCCCGAGAGGCGCAGGCTCGGCTGGGAGGGTACTACTCGAATTCCAGAGGCAGTCCCTAACCAACCACTTCAAGAACCCACCTGTCCAACGGGATAGTGGACCAGGTGGAAAGGAAGTGGCGGAGCCGACCCCCCACAGGAGGACCCAGAGCTGGCATAACGGGTGTAGGGGGCTGTCACTGAGCAGGCTTGGAGGAGGAGGAGGTTCCAGGACCTGCGCCTCGGCCTCCTTTACAGGGCTATTGAGGACCCTGCTTGGGCCGCGGGCGCCAAGCTTAAGCCCGCTGCTGCTGTTGACCTCCTTGATAGGAGGGCTACCTGACTGCAGTGGAAGAGTGCCAAAATGGCTTCTTCTTTCTCTTCTGCTGGTTCTTGCTTGAAGAACCCTTGGCAGAAGCAGCATCCAAGGTGGCACTGGACTGTTCTATACGCTGAAGGTGACCGGCCACTCCTGGACTGAACAAGTCAGTCCCCAGGAAGAGCAAGCCAGCAAGCTTATGCTGAGTATCCACCGGGAAGGAGGAAAGCCTCAGCCAAGCCCTGCGGCAAGAGGCCACTGCGGCTGCCAACGAACGGGTACAAGAATCTCTAATAGCCAAGGCTGTCTGGAGCTGTTGTTTTGCGACAGCACAACCTTGGTCATGGACCAGCTTGACAGTAGTCTGCATGTCCAATGGGAGATGAGGTAGGACCTCGTCCAATGATCCAAGGAGGGCATGGGAGAAGTGCGTCATAACAACAGTCAAGCTGGCCTGACTAAGGCCCAGAGAAGAGGCAGCGTAGACCTTGTGGGCAGAGTGGTCCATATTTTTGGACTCCTTGTCCGGGGGTCGGTCAGTATCGGCCGAACTACCCGTGCGCCTGAACACCGAGGTGGTCACCAGGCTCTCGTTCGAAGGGTGTTCAGTGAATCCCGCAAGGGACCCAATGGGCACCGCATACTTGCGGGCCATGCGGGCAGATGGTGCTGAGCAGGAGGCAGGACACTGCCAAAGTTCAAGGGCTGGGCCAACGATGGCCTCGGCCACTGGAAAGGCCTCCATCATGGAATCCCCTCTCTTGAGGATATCCGTGAGAGGGTACTCTGCCTTTTTCTGGATGGGCTCCCAGGACATTCCGGTGGAGTCGGAGATGAGGCAGAGAATGTCCTGGAAGGAGGAAGGGCCTTCCTCCAACCCTGCGCCGACCACTGACTCAACATCCCCAGGATGTGAGTGCAAGCTGGTGACGTCCAAATCCGAGGAGTCATGGTAGAGTGGTCTACCACCTAAGTCACTCTCGGTGTGCCGAGGGTCCAGGGTGACTTATCGACAGACGTCGGAGAAGACCAGTGCCTTGTCAGTCCTCTTTAGAGGGTGCCCCTCTCTCAGGCTGTTTAGGCGGTGATTCCACCAGAATCAGTGGAGAGACCAGAATAGGCCGAAACGGGAGACACGCCGGCCCCATGGGCGGAGGAACTGGTAGCTTTGGTTCCATAGGGGTCAGCATCGGCCTAGGAGGCGGAAGCAGAGTTATGGTCGGGGTAGATGGCGGAGCCAGCTTCTACTCGGTCAGAATCAGCTGTTGCCACACGAGGTCTTCATAGTGCCGATGAAGTTTCGGCCGGAGCTTCTCCTCGTCTGAGGAGGATGAGGACCTACGGCGACACCTCTTCTTAGAGCGTTTGTGGCTCTTTCTTGGCCGTTCGGCCGAGGGGGTTCTGGACCTTGACTGAGATCAGGGAGGCCAACTCGGTCAATCAGGAGACACCGGTGTCGGTGAAAACCGAGGATCCGGGACCGGGTCCTTGATGGGGACACCAGCGGGCTGGGTCTCCTCATCAGGAAAGACAAGGACCAGAGTCCTTTCAAAAGAGTCATCGGCAATGGCCATCGACAGAGGGTCTATCGGGTCGAGGATAATTTCGGCCTTGTTGGGCACTTCCTTGGTCCCCTGGCCAGACGGAAGATCCGTGAAGCTGGCAGCCGAGGCTGCGATCTCGACCAAAGTCGAGACTGCGTGCTCCTGGGACTCGGACCTCACTCGGTCACAGCAACGTCTTCGCTGAGACGAAGACACAGGGTCCTTCTCTCTCTTCCGAGAGCAGGAGGAGTGCAAGCCCAAGGGCGCCTCACCCCGAGTGGGGAGAGACTGGCACAACTCCTTGAAGGAGCCCGTAAAGGTGGAGCCAAGGTTCAGAGGAACAAAAAAGCTTCGATTAGCTGAAGCTCGAGCTGCTTCCTCCTCAAATGCTTTCGTTTGTTCCAGCTGTTCGGTGGATCCTGCGGCCACAGAAACCGCCCACCTCGCCTCCTTCGATTTCACAGGCGGATTCCTTTTCTGCGGTCTCCCCAGCTTCAAACGCACCTTGCGGTCATCCAGGACGTTGGGATAGAAGGCCAGGCAAAAATTACACGACGAGGTGTCATGTCCAACACCTCGCGGTAAATGCACGTTAGGTGGGGATGGGTGGATGGCTTCACGCACCATACGGCTAAGAAGGATTCTAAGTTCTCCATGGATATTAACCTACACTTCTATCTCCTCAGGGTCAGGCATGGAGATGAAGGGAGCACAGGTTAGGATGGACCACAGGTCCCTGCATTAGGAGGTCCATTTGTAGAGGAAGTTGCCTCGGAGGTTCTGGATTTCTGGAGCAGAAATGAGGCAGTTTTGCGTTGACTTGAGCAGCACCCTCTGAATTAAGGGAAGAGGAGAAAATGCGTACAGAAAGCATCTTGTCCCCCGCAGTCTGAATACATCCTGACAAAGTGCCAGATTCTGGATTTCTAGAGCAGAATAGATGCAGTTTTGCATTGAGTGGGGGCGCAAAAATGTCCACGTCCAGAGTGGCCCACTCTTCTAATAGCAATTGTATAACTTTTGAGTCGAGAGACCACTCGTGTGTATCCACCTCCATTCTGCTGAGGTGGACCAGTCCGCCAGATCGTTTTCTATTCCCAGCAGGTAGACTGCCTGGATCAGGGCTTCATGCTCGAGACATCACTCCTACACTCTCATGGCCTCTCTGCACATCGGGTAAGAGTGTGCTCCACCCTGTTTCATGATGTAGTATATCACCGCTTAGTTGTCCATCTGAAGGAATATTACGTTGTAACAGAGGACATCCTTCAGGGCTCAGACAGTGTACAGGACAGCTCTCATCTCCAGGACATTTATGTGCAGCTGGGACTTGTCCTGGCTCCACAGGCCCTGGGTGTGGAGGTCCTGATAGTTAGCTCCCCAACTGGTCACAGGTGAATCTGTGGTGATGGTGATATGCATCTCCATTGGGGCAAAGGGGAAATCCTGGAGAAGGTTGTCCTCCTGGGTCCACCAGGTGAGTGACCTTGTTAGAGGCTCTGTCACCTTGATTGGGAAGGACTGTGAGCACGTGATCGGGGACCACTGAGTGCTGAGCATCGACTGTGTGGTTCTCATGTGTAAGCAGGCTAGAGGTACCATGAAGACGGATGCTGCCATGAGACCGAGCGTCCTTGATGAAGTGAGCCATCTGGAGAATGTCGTTTCTCCTGTCTTCTGGAAGGAAGGCTCATGCCCTGGAGATGTCCAGGAGAGCCCCTATGAAGAGAAGTTGCTGGGAGGGTTGAAGCTGCAATTTTTCCAGGTTCATAGAACTCCCATGGATGTGAGGAACTTGGAGGCCGTGAAACTGCATCCTGTGTCCCCTGACTTGAGGGGCTTGCCAGGAACCAATTGTCCAGGTAAGGGTACATCTGAATTCCAAGTTTTCTGAGATGCGCTGCGAGTACTGCGAAGCATTTCGTAAAGACTTGTGGTGCCGAGGAGAGACCAAAGGGCAGGACTCTAAATTGGTAGTGCTGACCCAGAGCCACAAAACGTAGGCACTTGTGGTGGCTTGGATGCACCGGGATGCACTGGTAGGCATCCTGCATGTCTAGAGATGCCAACCAGTCGTGATGAATGAGAGGCAGTAGCATTCCAGTGAGATCATCTTGAATTTTTCTTTGAGCACATATCTGTTTAGCCTCCTTAGGTCTAGAATTGAGTACACACCGCCTGTTTTCTTTGGAACTAGGAAGTAATGGGAGTAGAAACCTGTGTTCCGTTCTGCCTGCAGAACCACTTCTATTGCCCTGTTGTTCATAAGGCTCTGAATCTCGGCAGTAAGGAGGTCTGACTGAGAGGCAGACAGCTTCGGTTGTCATTTGGGTGGACGATCGTTGGGGGAGGGGTGTCTCTGAGAAATTTAGAGAGTACTCCTCTCGAATTATCCTGAGGACTCATTTGTCCATTGTGACAGACTTCCACTGATTGTAAAATTGAGTCAGACGCCCCCCACCACCGGAGAGAAGTCTCCCTCAGGCAGCTGAGGTGGGACATGGGCTGGGTCTTCAGAGGGTGGCACTGAGCACTTTCCGGGCCTGTACCTTTTGCTGCATTTTCTTCTGTGGCTTTGAAGTTTGGTTCTTGTTAAAAGCCCCTCAGCCCTTACTTCGAAAGAACTGCCGGTTATGAAACTGTTGGCAGTTCCCGACCCGCTGAGGGGCAGAAGGGGCTGGCCAGGTAGTCTTAATGGCAGTCCTGGTTTTCTGGGTGGCCTCCAGTGCCTGTTCCACTTGTGGGCCAAACAAACAAACACCATCAAAAGGGAAATTCATGACTCTCTGCTGAGCATCATTAGTGAAGCCTTAAGTCCTTAGTCATGAGTGATCCCGGCTGCTGCTGCTCTAGAGACAGTATCAAAGGCGTCCATAGCAGCCTAAGTTGCTGATTGTTGGACTCAATGCCCCTGGTGATGGTCTGAAGAAGCTCCAAGATAGCATCAGACTCCAGAAGTGCCTCAACCGTTTCTTTGAGCGAATGCCAGATGATATACTCATACTGAGAGAAACAGCCCTGATAAAGTAGTTACGTAAGAACTTACTGTAACAGTAGATCTTCGAAAGAGGCTCTTGCAGTAGGTAATTACATATAGGACTGATGCCGGCGGCGGGAGGACCTCGGAAAATTTCTAGCTATGAGTCCCTGGCGAGGACCACCCCAGTCAGGTGACCGTCACTCTGACGTCGGTATAAAGGCGGTCCCCACGCCCGCCTTCCAGTTCTTCAGCCACAGGCCAGGAAGGCCCGGACGAGAGAGAAGCACATGTTTCCATTCCTGGAAAAGGAGCTGAAAAAGCCGAAGGGGATGGAGGGCGGGAAGGTATTACCTACTGCAAGAGCCTCTCTCGAAAATCTACTGTTATGGTAAATTCTTACATAACTGTACTATCTTACTTTGAGAGGGCTCTTGCAGTAGGTAATTACATATAGGACTGAATCCCAAGCAGTCTGGAACAAAGGAAAGGCACTGGGAGGAGGGAACTACTCTAAAAGTAGCCCTAGTCGAGCAAGCCTCAAGACAGGAGGCCTTGCAAAACAGCCAATCCGAAGCCAGCTCTACGGCGAGAGGCAATATCCAAACTGTAATGTTTCGTAAGGGTATGGATGGAAGTCCAGGTGGTGGCAGTGCATATGTCTGCCGCAGACACATTTTTGAAACAAGCCGCAGAGGCTACGACGCCTCTTGTGGAGTGACCTCTAACTTGACCCGGAAGGGTCTTGTTGTACTTGTCATAACAGAAAGTGATGCAATGAGCCAACCATCGACAGGCATTGCTTGGAAACATCATTGCCTTCCCTTTTGTGAGCAAAAGAGACGAACAACTGATCAGTCTTTCTGAGATCCTTCGTCCTGTTGGCGTAGTATCTCAGGATCTGGTGAACATCCATGGTATGGAGTAAATATTCCCCTTGGTTAGAGTACTGCATATAAAAGGCAGGTAGCTCTATGGACTGATTTAAGGTAGACTCTGCTACTACTTTGGGTAGAAACTTAGGATTCGTGCGAAGAGCAACTCGTTCTTTGTGAAAAATCAAATAGGGGATTTTACACACAAGAGCCTGGAGCTCGGAAATTCTTCGAGACGAAGTAATGGCAACAAGAAGAGCGTCTTCCACGAAAGAAACTTCAGATCTGCAGAAGCTGCAGGTTCGAAGGGAGGAAGAGTAAGTTTCTCGAGAACAAAATTCAAATCCCAAGGGGAAGCAAGGGTATGGATGGGGGGGCCTCAGATGAAGGACTCCTCTGAGAAAGGTCTTAGAGACCTCCAGTTGAGCGAAAGCTTTTTCTGCGAAGGGAACATGGTAGGCTGAGATAGCTGCCTTGTGAACCTTCAAGGAGGAATGGCTGAGACCCAGGTCGAAGAGATGACACAAGTACTCCAGCAGAAAAGCCACTGAACAGGAGAAAGGTTCCACAATCTTGGAGGCTGCCCAAATAGAGAATCTCTTCCACTTCATGGCATAAGTGGACCTGGTGGAGGGTTTTCTAGCCTCCACTAAAATTTCCGCCACTTTTGGAGAGACACCAAAACAGGATTGGGCTAGGTCTGCAGAAGCCATGCATGTAGATGAAGGGATTTGAGGCCTGGGTGGACCAGGGTCCCCTGATCCTGGGTCAGCAAACCTCGAGATAGAGGAAGAGGAAGAGGAGGAAATACAGGTTACTCACCTGTAACAGGAGTTCTAGGAATGGTATATGTTGTTCATCCACACTATCTGGCAGGTTCCTTGCCGCTTTAAATCTTGGCAGACGGTCTTCAAGCTGGCTCCTCCCACCCACCGGGTGGTAAAACTCTGGCTCAGCCCCATGACACCAGATCTGGCCAGCTGGAAGCCAGGTTGCGTCGAAGCAGGGAGGCCGGGTGGTGGGTAATGGATGAACAACATACTGTATACCATTCCTAGAACTCCTGTTACAGGTGAGTAACCTGTATTCTAGGACATGGATATGTTGTTCATCCACACTATCTGGCAGACTCCTAGCAGTTCTCCAGGAGGGAGGCAAAGCACACCCTACTTAGGAATAAGGACTGGAGGAGCAGGCCCCGACCAACATCCAGGCGTGACCCAGGTCGATGTGGAAGGGGATAAAAACGGTATATGCCAGCTTCCAGGTAGGAGCCCTACGGATATCCTGGACAGGGGTATCCTCGGAAGCAGCCACCGATGCAGTGCAAGGGCGGGTAAAATGAGCACTTATCCCTCTGGGAGGCTCCATGCCCGCCCACCTATAGCGGAGATCTATGCAGGAGGTGACCCACCCGCTCGTCATCTGTTTGGCTGCAGGTCAGCCAGGTGCGGCTTCAGCGTAGATGACAAACAGCTGACGAACCTCTCCCGAACTTCCGCCCGACGCTCCCTGGGAAGGCGAGCACTAAATTAGGGTCCCAATGGATCCTATATGCGGCCTCCGAGGGGTGAATGGGGTTGAACCCCAGCAGAGACAATACCCAGATAGGGGAAAAACTCCGTCACCGCCTATGGAAGGAACTTCGGGTGAGGCGCAGGACAACCCTGTCCCTGTGGAAGACCAGATAGGGAGACTCAAAGGAGCGCCTGGTGCTCTCCCAGCCTTCTGGTTGGCATGGTAGCCCCCAAGAAGGTGTTCTTCCACAATAGGTGGGGGAAATCGCACCTGTGCAAAGGTTCAAATGGCTTGCCCGTGAGCTAAGCCCATACCAGCGTAAGATCCCACAGAGATGGGGATACTCTCCCCGGAGGGGAGGTGTGATCAAGGCCTTGGAAAGCACCAGACCAACTTTCCTGCGCCACCGACTACCTTCCGGCCTGTGCCCGGAAGACAGGAGTGGCTATCAGAAGCACCCTAAGGGTCGTCGACCGAAGCCCTTGCTCAAGAAGAAGAACGGACCACAGGTAGTCCGGAATGCTCGCCAAGGAACAGGAGAGGGGACCAGGCCCTATCCTAACTCCAAATGGAGAACTCTTCCATTTGAAGGCGTAGCATATCTGGTCAACTCCTGGCAGGATGCCTCAACAATGTCGAGGACCTTGCCGGACGACCCAAGGCCTGGCCACTAGCCGCACAGGGACCAGGCCGTCAGGTGTAGGGATTGAAGGTCCGGATGGAATACCTTCCCCTAATAACAGAGATCAGGACCGGGTGGGCTGGAAGCCGCCTCGGGAGCCTGGGGCTGAGACTGAGGAGAGCTGGATACCAGAGCTGGCAAAACCAGTCTGGGGCTACCAGAATCACCTGCGCCTAGTCCCTCCTCGCTTGCCTGAGGTCCAAGGGAAATGGAGGCGTGAAGAGGCCAGTCATGACCTCAAAGGCATCCCTACAGCGAACCTTGCTGAGGCGGAGCTTAAGACAGTCTCGGCCACCTCGTATTCTCCCTGGAGGGAAAAACAAAGGTCCGCCGAGGCGTGACCTAGAGGAGAAAGATCTTGTGCTACCTCCGGCAGGGAGACCACTCGTGAGGCGCAGCCCTTATCCGGCTTAGGGCATCAGCCAGGGTGCTGGAGGCTCCTGCCATTGAAATGGCTAGGAAACCATCTCCCGGCTGCGCATAAGACCGAGAACCTCCTTACGCAATGGCAAGGGGCTCATCCGACCCTGGCGGGTTAGGTAGCACATGGTCGTGGTATTGTCCACCTGGACCTAAACCACTAGAGCCCTACATAGGCGGAGGCGAGCGGTGCACTAAGCGGGACACGCCTGGAGCTCAGCAGGCTGGAATGACATCGGGACTCCTGGGGACCAGGCGGTGAACTCTGTATTCCCCTTGATGGGTACCCCCACCCATCAGAGATGCATCGATCGGGAAGACCCGTCGACTGGAGAGACCCGAACAGGATGTTCTCCTGTAGAAAGAGCTGGAGCAGTGCCGAAGGAGGCGTTCCCAAGCCCTGGCTGTTGTCACTGACTGGTCAAGGATCGCAGCGCTGTGATTGCTGGCTGGCCAGCCCCCATTAAGGGGACGCATGGACCAGCGGGTCCAAACAGACCACGCTGGTGCAGGCCGCCGCAAGGCCCAGGAGGTGCAGGAAGTCCTGGGCAGGGCGCAATTGTCCAGTCAGCCATGACTAGGTAAGAGAGGAAGAATCTCAGCCCTGTCCGCCGGGAGCCGAGCTCAGACTCATGAGTCAAGCTTCGTCCCGAAGAAAGGATCACCCGCTTAGACACGAGTTCCAACATGGCTCCATTAGAGAGGAGACCAGTCTGAGAGCAACCTAGAGGGCCAGAACTCTGGACCGTCCCCCTCCGCCCTGGAGGGGTTGCAGTCAGGCCACCATCCGGGTGAGATTCACAGCGGACCCTTCCAGTGCCCGCAGGAATGCCGTGATAAGAGACCCGAAGGGCATGGCCTGGAACTCGTAAAAGAGATCCCCCGGCTTAGAAGCGGAGAAGTCTCCCAAGCGGACGGATCGAGAGTGTAAAGTACATCCTGGAAGTCAGGAAATGACCACCACGCCTCGTTCAAGGATGGGATATCTGAGTCAGGTGACCATCCGTTGTGCAACTCAAGGATGGGCGCCATGCCCCGTCCGTTGGGGACCAAGAATACCTGGACACAAGCAGGGTCTGGAGGAGGAACCGCCACCACCTCTGATCACCTCTATCTGGGGGCAGGGCAAAGTCGGCTCGGCGGGCCGACAAGCGAGGATCAAGGGCATAGCCCCCAGGGGCAGCTCGAAAAGGTGGGGCCTGCCTGCAATCCAGAGGCAGGACCTTCCCCCTAGCACCTCCGACACGACAGCGGTCCGTGGCGACCAGGCGGAGGAGGGCGAGCCATCTCCCATGGGGGACCCGGGTAGGGGTGGCAGGCCGGGGCAGGCCCCTCAGCCCGTCACTGAGCAGGCTTGGAGGAGGGACTGGCCAAGGAGCTCCTGGGCCTTGCCTCCTGCTTCCCTTTGGAGGAAGCTGCTGGCTTGGTCAGGATGCCCAGCACAAGCCTGCTGGCCCCTCATGCTGGTGTTGATGGGCGGTCGGGCGCAGGGGCGAGGGGCAAGGGGCTTCTGCCAAGGCTGGCGATAGCCTTCTCCCTCTGGACGGGGTGACCCGAGGTCCAGGTGGCAATGGACTTCTCGGTCCCTGGAGGTGTCCTTCCACTCCAGGGCGAAGAGGTCAGTCCCAAGAAGGGATGTCCGCCAACTTGTGCTGGGTATCCGTTGAAACAGGATAACCTCAGCCACGCCCTGCGGCGCATGCCACCGCGGCCGCTACCGACCTGGCACAGGAAACACCTAAGTCCAGAGCAGTCTGAAGCTGCTGCTTCGCCACCACCCTACCCTGGTCCCGCACCCACCGGACCGTGATCCGCAGGGAGATGAGGGAGCACCTCATCCAGGGAGCCCAAAAGGGCGTGGGAAAAATGTGCCATCAGTGCAGCCGAGCTGGCCTGTCGGAGGCCTAGGGAGGAAGCGGCATAAACCTTGCACCCGACATAGTCCATCCTTTTTGGACTCTTTGTCGGGGGGCTATCCATCATCCCGAGCATTCACCCAGGCACTGAAGACATTATCGTTAACTAACCTCTCCAAGCGGAGGGTGCTCGAAAAACCAGGCAAGAACCCCAGCAGGGGACAAGAACTTCCTAGCCACATCCTGGCCAGGCGCAGGACAGGAAGTAGGCGCTGCCAGAGCTCAAGGCCAGGCCGACAATAGGCCTCGGCCACGGGAAAAACCTCTGAGTGAACCCCTCGGTTTAGAATCTCTGTCAGGGGATAAGGGACCCGTTTGGACACGGGTTCAAGCTGCATCGGTGAACTCGAGATGAGCTAAAAGCAGACCAGAAAGGGCGATGGGCTGTAGTCACAGGCGATCGGAGAGGGACCCTGGCCTTCCGACTTGGGAACATGGAGGAGTCATCGTCGGACTCCGAAGGGTCTGCAAAAGAGCTGCCTCAGGCCTGAGCCACTCTTCACCCCGCGGTAGCGGGAGTGGTGACAGGCAACCTGTGGGGCAGTCGTGACCGACCGAGTTCCACGAGTCGGTGGGGCAGCAAGGTTCAGGCGAACAACCGGCCTGAGTGGGCACCTCGACTGCAGCGAGCAGTTGAGTCGACCATTCGAGAGCGGCAGCTGCGCTGGGCGGGGAATGAATCGGTCGTTGATTCCCGGACAATAGCAACTACTGCCACATGAACTCCTAGTGCGTCGGCGCCATCTGCATGAAAGTACTACTCATCCGAGGAGGAGGCGAGGAGGAGCAGTAATGCCATAACTTCGGTGCCCTGACCGAGACCGCGGTCGTGAGGGAAAGCTGACCGAGAAGAGGACCGAGACTGAGACCCGGATCCTCGGGAAACCGAGGTGGAGTCCGGGAGGGCCAGGAGACACCAGCTCTTCCTCGGCTCGAGACAAAAGGGCCGAGCCTGTCGCCCGAGGTGCAGGCAGAACCTCAACCTCCACTGGAAACCAGCGAAGGTTGTGGCTCCTGCAGTAACCGCCCAGGTGGCAGGTCAAGAAGACTCGACAATGTTGGCCAGGAGTCATGGCGGCTGACCTGGCCAGGGACACCCGTGAAGCCAGAGGCCTGAGCCGCAGCCTCGACCGAGTCGACGAGTGCGGCAGGCAGGGAAGGGACCTCTCCCGCTCCGCCCAGCGCCGGCGATGGGACTCTCCTGCGACTCCTTTGACCTGGGCCGAGGCAGGTCGAGATCCCTCTTCCCTCGAGGAAAGGGACTGATGAAACTCCTGAACAAAGCTGAATGAGAGGAACTCAAAGAGGCCCGGGATAAAGCGCAGCGACCGAGGAGGCGAGGACAGCCTTGGTGCCGCCTCCTCCATGGAGGAAGAGATGAGGCTGCTCAGCGAGACAGCAAACCACGGACACCTCGACGAGCCTCTAAAAGATTTTTCAGTAGCGGAAAAAAATTCCAGGTCGCCGAGCCCCAAGCGGATCGCCACGATCCTCCAGGGCGCCTGGTCGAAAGAGCACAGCAAAATTCGCAGACTTGCGGATCATGGTCCAAGTCGAGGCAGTAAACGCACGTGGAGTGCGGGTCCTTCCTGGAGGTATTCCCCAGGCGCCTCTGAGAGCCGGAAAATGAACTATCCATCGCAGCAGCGAGGGAAGAAGACTGAAGTTTTAGAAAACTTTCAAACTAATTTCGGAGAAACCGAAAAAAACAGGAACCAGTCAGCATGAGCGCTAAGGAGGAACCCGAGCTTCAAGCAGTGAGGAAGATCTGGCGTCATGGAATGAACGAGGAGTTTACCACCGGGTGGGTGGGAGGAGCCAGCTTGAAGACCTTCCAGCAAGATTTAAAGCGGCAAGGAACCTGCCAGATAGTGTGGATGAACAACATATCCATGTCCCTAGAACCTCTGAATATTGTTGTAGAAGAGAGAACCAGATTTGCCTGGGCCAGAAAGGAGCGATCAGAATCATTCTCGCTCCTTCTGTGGTTAGTTTCTGCAATACTCACTTGATCAGAGGAATTGGGGGAAAAGCATAGACGAATCTGTCCTTCCAGTCTAGAGTCAGAGCATCGCTCCAGAAAGCGCCTCACTCTGGAACGAGCGAGCAAAAGGTGGGAAGTTTTGCGTTTTGGGAGAGGCGAACAGGTCTATCTGAGTCCCCAAAGCTGAAAGGTGTTGTCTAGTACCCTTGGTCCCAATTCCACTTGTATGCCCAGAGCACAGGGCCGGCTTAACTTGTCTGTGCCAGAGTGTTATGGGCTCCTGGAGCACGAATCGCTATGAGGTGAAGGTGGGTATTGAGTTGCCCAATCCCAAACCCTCATTGCTTCCCTGCATAGAGGGAGGACAGAGTTCCTCCCTGTTTGTTGATGTACCACACTACGCACATGTTGTCCGTCTGGGCGGCTAGGTGGCGGGAAGAATGTATTGGTGAAGAGCTTGGAGGCATATAGCACAGCTCGAGCTCAAGCACGTTGATGTGGAGCTTGTTCCAGTCTGGACCATAAGCCCTGGGTCCGATGAGGGCTGAGGACTCCCCAACCTCAGCCATGCAGTCGTCTGTAGTCAGAGTCTGGGAGGGGAGGATGGAAGAAGGGGACCCCGAGACAGTTCTCTCAGACCATCCACCATTGCAAGTCTCGTACCATCGTGATGAGATCAGAACTAACTGATCTAGAGTGGTCAAAAGTTGATCCCACTGGGAGCGAAGAGTCCACTGAGAGATCCTCATGTGGAGTCGAGCTCAGGGGACTGTCGGAATAGCGGCCGCCATGAGCCCCAGAAGACGGAGGACCGACCTCGCCGAGACCCTCCTGTGTTCTGATAGCAGGGAAATCTGGAATTGAAGAGAGGCAGCCCTGTCCGGAGGCAGGAAGGCCTTGCTCACAGTCGTATCAAGGATGGCCCCGATGAACTGTAGCCTCTGTGAAGGGTCCAGATGAGACTTGGAATGGTTGATGGTAATACCCAGGCAAGTGAAAACTTCCTGGGTGAGGGAGAGAAAATGCAGGAGTTCCTCCCTGGACGAGGCTGCCAGGAGCCAGTCATCCAGGTAAGGGAACACCTGTACTCCCATTGTATGCAGGTGGGCCGCTACCACAGCCAGGCATTTGTTAAATACTCGGGGGGCCGAGGATAGACCAAAGGGGAGTGCCTTGAATTGGTAGTGGTCCCTCTGAAACGCAAAACGAAGATACTTGCAATGGGAAAGGCGAATGAGAATGTGCAGATGAGCCATCCCATATCCAGGGCACAAAGCCATTGACCGACCCGAAGGAGGGGCAGAAGGCTCTGCAGAGAGCATCCTGAACCTTTTGTATTCTACAAAAGATTCAGGAACTGAGATCTAGAATGGGTCTGAGATCTCCCGTCTTCTTGAGACCAGGAAGAAATAGAATAGTAACCCATCCTTAAAGATGAGGGCGGGTTCTATCATATACCATGAGAGAAGAGCAGGAATTTCTTCCCGGACCAAGGAAGGTGTTCCCTTGAATAGGGCGACTTCAGAGGGGTGGGCGGGGTGGTTTCTGAAGAAACTCTATGGAGTGTCCTTCCGCTATAAGCTGGAGCACCCAAGAATCCGTGGTTATCCTCTCCCATCCCGGAAGGTGGAGGGAAAACCTCCCTCCTACCGGTTCCTCTGGGAGTCCATAGGCGGTGGGAGAGGAAAGGAGTCAGGTGGTGTGGGGCAGGCGCGCAGCTAGAGCACCAGCTGCTTTTTAGGCGGAGGGGCTTGGCAGCTGTGGGGCCCGATCATTTAGTAGCCCGCCTTCCCTGGGGTTTCGCTTTTTGGCTAATTCCGTCTACGAAGGGCGGGCGCTGCTGGTGCTGGGGGCGGTACATAGAATCCACCTGATTTCAGAGTCGTCCCTTCTCTTTAAGCCGGTGATGATGTCTTTGACATCACCCAGCAAACCCGACCCCTGAGGTGCCTCCTGAATAACAGATTGCACCTCTGGGACCAACCTGACACTGGAGCCAGGCATGGCCCGTGGACCACGGCAAGCGGAGCTCCGCCCGGCAGAGTCCACTGCATCGTATGTTGCCCGCAAAATGTGGCGACTGGCCGAACGAGCAGAACGGACGAGGTCGGCTAACTCCTGTTTGACTTAGGAGTCAGGTAAGGAGTCCAGCGTGGATTCCGCCTGGGTAAGGACAGCCTTCTGGTAATCCCCCATATGGGCGATGTAATTCAGGGCCCGAATTCCCAGTGTAGAGGAGGCGTAGATCTTTCTTCCATACTGGTCCAGAAGAAAAAATTACTCACCTTAGTAATGTTGTTTCTTCTAATGGAGTCTTGCTATATTATGACAATAGCAGTTAGCCACAGCACTTGAACTGCCCCGGAGAGGAAAGAGTTAACTCCATACAGGATGGAGTTCTGAGAGCGCTCCTTTTTAAACTCTATCTGGCTAGTTTCAAATAGAAACTGTCAGATCTTTCACGAACCAAACACTCACTAGAGTCTGTGTGGAAAAAGTAACCTACACTAGCCCAATGGCTACCTATTAGTAACAACAACTACAACAATAACAACAACAACAACCAAAATCACCTGACAAGCACTACTAGACCCTTCCCAAAAGACTCAAGTCCAGGAGGGGCCAGAACCAAACCAATAACAATAAAACCAATTTCCCCAAATCCTAAAAGAAAAGGGAAACACCTATAATGGCATGACACAGTGCTTGCACTAATTTGCCCACACCTACCCAAGTAAAAAGTTCTGAGAGGGGCAGGTTGGGGGTGGTCATAATATAGCAAGACTCCATTAGAAGAAACAACATTACTAAGGTGAATAATTTTTTCTTCAAACAACATGAAGTCTTGCTATATTATGACAATAACAGACTACACAGCAGTACCTCCATGGAGGAGGACAGAACCTACTTAGGAATAGGCTCTGAAGCACGGCTGTGCCAGAACCAAGCATCTCTCCTGGCCTGGACATCCAGGGAGTAATGCTTGGTGAAAGTGTGAACTGTTTTCCAGGTTGCAGCTTGACAGATTTCCAAAATAGGAATATCTCTAGCAGCCGCTAGAGATGCAGCTGTACCTCTGGTAGAATGGGCCCTCAAACCTGAGGAGGGTTCTCTACCCAGTTTCTGGTAGCAAAATTGGATACAAGAGACAATCCACCTGGCAATTGTCCTCTTAGTGGCAGGTTTTCCTTTGCCAACCTCACCATAGGTGAGAAAGAGTTGGTGGGATTCGAACCTGTGACCCTTGGTACGTTCCAAATAGTAACTCAATGCCCTCTTAACATCCAAACTGTGCAATCTCCTTTCACCAGAGGAAGAATGCTCAGTGAAAAATACTGGAAGGAGATGGATTGGTTAAGATGGAAATCCAAACCACTTTAGGCAAAAACTTTCTATTAGTCCTGAGGACTACCTTATCCCTGGAAAGAAATAAAATCATTTTCTACTGAAGGGCTTGTAACTCACTTATGCGTCTAGCAGAAGTGATGGCCACTAGAAACACAGTTTTCCAAGTTAAGAACTTAAGGTCTGCCGAAGACAGAGGTTCAAAAGGGGGTTGCATTAACTGAGCAATGCAAACATTGAGGTCCCAGGCAGGGGCTGGGTCCCAAGGAGGTTGGTATGGGTAACCCCTAAAAACTTGGAAAACACAGGGTGAGAGGAAGGAGGAAGGCTTTCCTGCTAAAATAAAAGCAGAGACAGCTGCCAAATGAACTCTTAGGTAGCTGGTCTGAGGCCCAGAGAATTAAGATGGACCATGTAGTCCAACAAATGGGTAATCAGCAGATTCTGGGGCAATATGCTTCCCAGAACACCAGATGGAAAACCTTTCCACTTGGAATTATAAGTGGCTCTAGTGGAAGGCTTCCTAGAGGCCTTTAAAATATCAAGGACACCTTGAGAAAGGTGTAAATCAGCAAATTCTAACTCCTCAAGAGCCAGGCTTTGAGGTTGAGGATTGAGGTTAGGATACCATACTCTCCCTGGGCACAGGTCAGCAGATGTGAATCCTGGGAAGGCACAGGGAAGGTGGACTGTTAGTGATAGCAGGAGTGGGTACCAAGGTTGCCTGGCCCAGTCTGGTGCAATCAGAATCACCTTGCAATGCTGGGATCTGATTTTTACTAACACCTTGAAAAGAAGAGGGAAGGGGGGGAAGCATACAGAAACTTCCCTTCCCAATCCAAAAGAAGGGCATCCAGGGGGACTGAGCCCATCACTGGGGGCCTGCAACAGAACAGCGGAAGTTGGTGGTTGTCTGGGGCTGCAAAGAGGTCTATCTGAGGGGTGCCCCATCTGGCAAAAACTGTCCCCAGCACTCGATTCAGGGACCATGCGTGATGGCCCTGAGAAATCCTGCTGAGGGCATCCGCTAGGACATTGTCCTTCCCTGGCAGATGAACTGCTATTAGAGAAGTATTCAGGGAGTAAGCCAGAGATCACAACTTCATTGCCTCGGTGCACAAGGCAGACGACCGAGTGCCCCCTTGCTTGTTGATGTACCACATTGTTGTGGTATTGTCTGTTCTGACCTGGACTACTTTGTTCTGGACAGATGCAGAAAAACTTGAAGAGCTAAAAGACAGCTCTGAGTTCCAGCAAGTTGATGTGGAGCAGAGATTCCTGGGGACCACACTCCCTGTGGAAAGGTCACCAGGTGTGCTCCCCACCCCAGGAGGGAGGCATCCGTAGTGAGGGTGAGGAGTGGGAGATAGGAATGAGGGACCCCAGTCTTAAATTGCTCTGATCTTGCCACCACTGAAGAGCTAGGATCAGGGTTCGGGTCCACTGAAACCAGTTTGGTAAGGGGTCCCTCCTTGGGACAAAAGGCCCTCAAATGAAACTGAATGTCTCGCATTTGAAATCTTGCTCCTTGCACTACAGCTGTGGAGGCTCGCCATGTGCCCCAGGAGCTGCAAAAGTGTCTTGCTGGTCGAGAGACCTGCAGGTGAAAAGAGGAGGCCAGGGCAATCAACTTCTCTACCCTTTCCAAGGGAGGAAGGCCCTGGCCAGCTTGTCAAGTCACTGCACCTATGAAAGTAAGTACCTGAACTGGTTCTAGAACTGACTTTGGTAGATTTAGCAGGAATCCCAGGAGGTGAGAAGCTGCTGGGTGACTTGCAAGTGGATTTCACCTGTTCTGGAGACTGTCCCACAATGAGCCAGTCGTCCAGGTAAGGAAAACAGTAACCCTTGCCTTCTTAAATGAGCCACTGCCACGGCTAGACATTTCGTGAATACCCTTGGAGCAGAGGTAAGACCGAAGGGCATTGCCCTGAACTGGTAGTGGCCTGAGGGCAATTCAACCTGAGGTACTTTCGTGAGAAGGCCTGATTAGGACATGAAATAAGCATCCTTGAGGTCAGGGAGGCTAGCCAGTCCCCTGGCCTCAGTGAGAACAATATCATTGCCAGAGTTAACATTTTGAACTTTGGTTTCAAAAGGTGTTTGTTCAGATATCTTAAGTCTAGGATGGGCGCCATTCTCCTATCTTTTGGGGTAAGAAAGTATCTGGAGTACAGACCCCTGCCCTGGTGTAAAGGAGGAACCCTTTCCACTGCTTTGCAATTTAACAGGGCAGAGACCTCTGCTTCCAGAGCAAGGGTCTCTAGAGGGCTTGCAGGTGGAAAGTGTCTGGCCCTCATCTTTGGAAACTGTTTGAAGCTGAGAACCAGACCCTGGCTTACTACTTCCAAGACCCATTTGTCTGAAGTTAGGGACACCCAGTTCTGACTGAAGTAAGCCAACCTACCCCCTACTGGTACAGGAGAATCGGCCCTGGGAACCCCATCAGGGTGCCTGCTTGGCAGATGCCTTAGGCTGAGGGTTGGGGGACGGCCTACCTGCGCCCCGTCTGCCTCTGCCTCTGAAAAAAAACCCTCTGAGCAAAAGCAGAGGCGGCTTGGGATTGATAAAAAGGCCTGTGGAAAGGCCTGCACCTCTGGGTGTGTGCCTCTGGGAGTGGCTTGCCGCTCCTTGGCCTGGGCACTTTGTAGGTAGTTCTGTATTCATCCATCTTTTCATATAGTTCTCTGTCTGCTCCCAACAGAGAATTTCCTACCACAGGAAAATCCATAGCCTTAGACTGAGTGTCCTGTGACAGATTAGTGCACCTGAGCCATGCCAACCTACTGGAAAGCTACAGAAGTGGCCATGACCCCAGAGGAAACATCATTAACATCAACAGCAGCATGAAACTGAACTTTAGAGGCTTCAATGCCATCAGCAGCCACCTGTTCCAATTCACTAGCCAGCTGGCCATGGAGGCCCCATCTTTAACTAACTGTGTCCCATCTAGATTTCTGATATCTAGCCACATAAGCCATATAATTTGCCTGCCTGAGTCCCAAAGAGGCTGCCAAATACTGCTTTTTTGCCATGGCATCAATCTTCCTAGAATCTTTATCAGGAGGATGTGAAGCCAGGGGAATGTTAGCCTTGTCACAGGCTGCAGCCTGTACCACTCCTACATGACTACACTGCTCAGAAAGGAAGTCTGTATCAGGGCCTGATAGAGTATACCTCCTGTCCATCTTTTTATCAACAGGAGGAACAGAATTTGGATTTTTTAAAATTTTCATTGTTTGCTTCCTAAATGACTTATGCAAAGGAATAGACAATCTCCTAGACTCTGGAATATCTGTCATTTCAACATAATCAGGCTCCTCTTGCTCATCCACAGCCTCTTCTAAGGAAGCTGGAGGGTTTCAGCAACTTTCTTATAAAAAATAAAATGAGATGGGACTCAGACAGCATAGAGGGAGATTCTAATGGTCTGTCTGGAGATGTCCGGTTCAATGGGCACATCCAGACCCTCCCAGCCACATACATACTGTTCATAATCCTCCTCCCCTCCTGTGGTTCATAAAATTCCTCAACATCATACTCTTGAACCACTGGGACGGACGAACCAACCTTTGCCAACTGATGGTGGTTGACGGTCCCTGAACAATGACTGGACAATTTGTATGGCTTTTGCTATCTCTGCAACAGTTGGAGAGGCAATTTTGGACTCCAGACCTGCTGATTTCCTAGATTTTTACTGGGGCTGGTTCCACAGAACCAGCTTTTCTTTGCCGAGGAAGTCTAGCCCTGGTCAGAGGGCATTCCTCTCAGTCCACTTGATACTGGACCCGGGCTGGCCATCGGGTCAGCGGACTTTATGGCCTCTGTTCCTGAGCCTGCCCAATCTTTTTCCAGGGTGGCTGCAGGAAATTCTACAAATCTGGCAGTCTGACTGAGGTGGTCAACCCCAGACAATAAACACATGTGGTGTGTGGGTCAGCCTTGCAAAGGCTTCCCCACAAGCATCACAGTGTTGAAACCCAGTGGGTCCGTTTTCTTTTGGGTTTCTCAGACATAATGCCAGCCTAACCAAAAGCTGCCCTTTTAATGGCAGTGCCAGGCAAAGACCACCTTATCGGTTCCTAACCGTATCGCAGATTTGAAAAAACCAAAATTAAAAGTCCGTTTTTTTAGAACCGATAAGAACCGGGAACCACTTAAATTCACATACAATGCTTTAAAAGTATTTTAAAGTAAACCGATCGGTTCAGAACCGAACCGATAAGTAACAATTTCCACACAGACTAAAGACCTGTACTACGGTTACCAGATAGAGCTTTGAACCAAATGCGTAAAATAAAACACTTTTCCCGGTTAATTTTAACCAGAAATACTGATTTTAACCGAGAAATGAACCAAGCTGAAGGAGAGATCTCGGGCGACTGTTCAGTAGTAAGGAGTAAAGAATCTGACAGTTTCTATTTGAAACTAGCCAGATAGAGCTTCTAAGAGGAGCGCTCGCGCTCAGAACTCCATCCTGTATGGAGTTAACTCTTTCCTCTCTGGGGCAGTTCAAGTGCTGTGGCTAACTGCTATTGTCATAATATAGCAAGACTTCATGTTGTTTGAAGGCGAGATTCCTTATCAGGAGGAGGAGACGAGCTCAGACGTTTTGGATGTGCCGACCGGCCGTGAGCGGCGCTAATCACGACTGAGTCGGCACGAGGGTGAGAGTCAAGGTAGTCTAGACCCGCGGGAGCCTGGTATAGCCTGTTAGACTTCCTGAGAAGTGGGGCTAACGCCAACGGTTGTTTCCAAATCGTGGTGGTAAGGTGGGTGTGAGGCTCGATCCAGGGTGGCACTAATGTTGGAGCTGTCACGGGCAGATCCAGATGTTCAGCGAGTTTAAGTCGTTGAGGATCTGGTTCCAAAGAGTGCCACTGGTGTACTTCCTGGATTTTTCTAAGCAACTCCGTGAAAGATGGATCCTCCGGAGGAGACTTCGGAGGGGTCCTCGGCCGGGGTTTAGACGGAGAGCGGGGCTCGTCGTCTCTCTCTGAGCATCCCTCGGAAGAGTCCAAGGAATCCGAGAGGGAAGAAGAAGAGGAAGAGGAAGAAGAATAAGACTCCCTTACGCGACTAGGGGGAGGAACAGGTTCCTTGGGTGGTACCTGTGAACGTGTGTCCTGCCCCTCTCTGGACCCAGAGGGAAGAGCTCTGGAGTACAGAGGCGGTGAGGGAGTGTGCCGTCTCGGACGTACGGGAGCCAGTGGCGGCACCGTCATCGTAAGGCGGCTCTCTACCTCCTTGGTGAGTTGAGCCTTGGCCTCCCAGTGGAGGTGGAGGAGGAGGAGGAGGAAATAGTGCAGGTTGTACCCGTAAGGCCAGTATCAAAAACCGACTGTAGGAAACCCGGCGTCAGGTGCGGCGTCGGAAGACTGGCGTCGGTACTGCGCGCTAAGATACAGTCCTGGAGTGCGATGGCGTCGGATAAGGCGATGGGTACCGGGGAGAGCTGCGGAGCAGGCGGCCGGTCAGCGACCTCGTAGGCGAGGTCCGTGGGGGGCCGGAGGGCCGATGGAAGGGAACATCCCCTGCTGGCGCCGGAGGTACGGCAGAATACCGGCGTTAGGCGGCGTCTGGGGGCGGACGTCAGATCCGTTCCAACGGAGGAGGAAGATCTCCGCATCACCGGGGATGGAGAGAGAAATCCCGGTCAGGCTGGGTGACTCAGGCTCCCCAGACAGCAGCGAAAACTGCGAGGAGCAGGTACGGCCGGACGTGGGGGTCCATCGTCCAGTTCCGTCCGGCGCCGTCGAGCGGCAATCGCGGCAAAGCGAGATTCGGCGGGCGCTGCAGGAGCTGGCGCCCAGCTGCAGGAGCCCTCACGGAGGCGGGCGAGGGAAGGGACAGCCCGGTCCGAGGGAAATGGCGTGCGCCGCCCGAAGGGTCAGGCGTCTTATCAACCCTCCATGCGGACGTCGGAGGAGCCGGCGTCCGACTTAGAGGAGTCGCCACGCCAGGCACGAAGCCCGCGGCGAACCGGGGCAGAGGCCTCCATCACCAGGGCGCCCGCAAGACCCGGCGCGAGCCAGGCAGGCGGGCCGATGCCTCCTCCAAACCCTTGGGCGGCCATCGAGCGTCCCCCGAAGAGGCATTGTCCTACTCTCCAGCAGAGCGGTAGAGGAGGACTTCTCCCAGTGCCTCTCCATGTCCTTCTTTTCCGATGTCCTTCGGAAGTAGATGCCTGCCTCAACTTTTTCAACTCTTTTTCCATAGAAGACATCTTTTTCTTGAGGAGATGGGCTTCCAGGGACTGTTGGCGCCGTTTATGGGTAGCCGCGTTGAAGCTGAGGCAATGCTGGCACTTCTCGACCGGGTGATCGGGGCCTAGGCAGAAAAGGCACAGGGAATGGCCGTCCTTGTGTGGCAGTTGGGCACTGCAAGAATCGCACTTGTTTTTGTGCTCTGTGGGTGTAGGGGACGACATACACCGACGATATACCTGACGATTGATCAAAGAATAACTATTTTTCGGTAAAAAACGACGAAAGGTAGGGCTGAGGAAGCACGAACTTTACTGCAATGCGCTGCACGAGCTAACGGCGGGAAAGAACTGGAAGGCAGGTGTCCGGGACTGCCCTTTATACCGACGTCGATGACGCGGTCACCTGACTATGGGGCGGTCCTCGCCAGGGACTACTAGCTAGAAATTTTTCCGTGGGGTCCTGCCGCTGGCCGGCGTCAGTCCTATATGTAATTACCTACTGCAAAAGCCCTCTCGAAGTAAGATCTAGTAATACACATGCCCAGGGTAGCATCAGCCAACACTCACTTCCCCAAAGTGTCTATTTTATGAGATTCTTTATTCACTGGGTGAGCTGTGGATTCCTGGGGAGCACAGCTTTGTCATTTTCTGCCCGAACCACTAGGGTGTCTGCAAAGGCCTGAAAAGCAAGAATTGGTTGTCCTTAGGTGAAGCATACTTCCTGTCTATGGACTTAGCCATTTGTGAAAGAGTCTCAAAAGAGGGTTGCACCGGTGGTGTCAGTTCCACAGGAATTTCAGGACCATGCAGATATTGAAGGCGCAAAAGCTTCCCAGGGTCCACCTCAGAAGTGTGAAGAGCGAGGGTGGAACTCATTCTTAAGCAGATACTGAAAAGAGAGGTCTTCAACCACAGGCTCCGCTGAAGTGGAGGGTTTACTCTCCACCTCAAAAAACGAGTCCTCATCCACATCACATGCTAGGTGCAGATCAGGATCAGGCTCAACATAGTCTCCCACTACCCCAGAAGGGATAGTATAGATAGGAAAGGGAAGAAGAAGGGTTGGAGGTGCCACCCACAGAATCAGAATAGAAAACCCCAGCACCTGAGAAGGGGCTGGCACCGAAAATGGCGCTGGTGCCAAGCCGAGAGCGGCACTGCAACCGACCAAGCGCCTGGGGTCCCCAAACCCAACACCGGGACACCCGAAGCTGAAGACCTGAAAGTATGAAGAGGAGTAGGAGGAGAAAGCAGTACCTGTGCTGGCCCCTGCGCCACAACCATGTGAGGGGGAAAGGCACAAGGGAGCAGCATCGACGGCACCAAAGGTGTTGCGCGACCAGGCTGACCCAACTGCTCTGCCTCCAGGCCAATGGCCCCCAAGCCAGAAGGCCCTGGAGTTGGGTCCGCAGGCAAGGTAAGTCAGGACAACCGCTGGACCCACTGCTCCATAAGAGTGGCCCAATGATGAAATTGCTCACTGCAAGACCCCCCGGGGGTGGGGGGGGGACTCTGGAGCCGAGGACCATGGCCACTAGGGACTGAGGCCGCAGGCGACTCAGACAGAGCAGGGGTCAGCCTCTCGTTCGTTCCCCACTACCAACGATCTCTATGCAGACATACTAAAGGGCGACCTCAAGCGGAACCACTTCTTCGACTGGTGGGAGGAAGAAGAGCTCGAGGCAAAGCGGCACTGAGCCCCTGACCCAGTCGGACCCGCTTCTTTTCGTGCTTTCCGGAGGATCCTTCCGCCGCCTGAGCACCAGACTGTCCATGGTCAGACTTCCAAAAAGAGGGTGGCGACCGAACCAGCCCTGCAGCTCTAACAGTTTTCAAGCCACATCTCCCTACCGTCACTGTTGATGGCGGGCTGAAGACGACTTAATTTTTTCGTCACTTCATTTCAAACGAAAATTTATTTATTTATTTTTTAAATAAGTAAATATTACAAAAGAACTAAACTAAATCAAATGCTGAACAAGTGTGCTGCTGTTGTACAGACGTGAAGACTTGACTCCCAGTGGGCGAGCGACGCCGTCACTGAAGTACACTTGATGGCAGGAAGAAAGAAACTGAGGCGGTTGGAGGGTCAATACCAAGACAGCCTATATGGTGCGAGCCAGCCTTGTGGCGCCGCGCATGCGCTGTCCTACCTCAGCGCCGGCCCTCAAGGTTTTTGGCTCTCACTGGGTCCTAGTGCCTTCAGCGTAGACCACTACTGTGAATGAGTGGTGGAGACTTTTAGTCCAGGAAGACTGTGTAACCCCTATGCTATCCGCTGTTTACCAATGTATGTATATATACTGTGTACTCTCCAACATGGAACCTACGTAAAAGAGCTCTCAGCTCAAAGGTATTTTTTTAACCTAAGAACTTGATATATAAGTAAGTAAATAAATAAATGAATAAAAGATAGCCTGATTGACCCATATCAGAAGGTTCAATTTAAACAACATCTTCACAGCCCAAACCAAATGAGACAGTGAAAACCAGAAACAGATTGAGTGAGCTCGGGGCGTGGTGGGTAGGCGTATGAATAAACGGTGAAGACTTGTCCAAGATGATCAAGAATTTTGCCGAGTATGTAATTTTCATATCTTCCTGGACTAAAAGTATTTACCATTTATTCATACTGCTGGGTTAGAGTACCAAGCTAAAACCAAATCCCCCGAGCAGGGAGGTAGGAGTTCCCTCAGGACAAAGTCCATTAAGGACTGTCCTGCCAAACGAAGCATGCTGCCTGGCACGGTCATCCACAGCGTAGTGCTTTACAAAAGTGTGCACTGAACTTCAACCAGCCACTTTGCAAATATCGGCAATGGGAACAGAGTGGATGTCTGTCAGGGATGGAGCAGCCATTCTAGTAGAGTGGGTGCGCACCTGGCCTTCCAACTTGACCTGCACCATACAGTAGCAACGGCAAAGGCATGCCACTATCTAAGCAGAGATCCATTTGATGGATACTGGCTGACCTAGCTGGGCTGCACTGAAAGACACAAAGAGCTGCCTGTCTTGACGGAGATCCCTGGTTCCATCTATGTAGAATCAGAGTCCTTTTAATGTCCAGGAAATGAAGGGTACGTTCCCATTCATCTTGAAAGTTAGATAAGTGGGAAGAACCAAGGGCTGGTTGAGGTGGAAATCCAAAACTACTCTGGGTAGGAACTTAGGGTGAGTAAGGCGGACCACCTTGTCTTTATGAAAGACTGTATACAGGGGGTCTGTGACCAAGGCATGTACTTCAAAGACCAAGTGATGGCCACCAGAAAGGCGGTCTTCCAGGTCAGAAACTTCAAATCACACATGGCTAGAGGCTCACTGGGTTTACGAGTGAGCATGTCTAGCATAAGATTAATATTCCAGGCGGCTACCGGTTTCCTAACCGGGGGCCTTGTGTGAAGAATGCCTTTGAGAAATCTTTTCAACAGTGGTAACTGAGCCAGAGACGTATTCTGGACTGACTTATGATAGGCAGACAGGGCACAGAGGTGTACCTTAACAGCTGAGTACTGCAGTCCTGCATCTGAAAGGTCTAACATGTACTCCCAACACTTAATCCGGAGGAGGACACTGATATGGATCTAGGTACATCTTAGCACACCATTCTGAAAAACGCTTACACTTAGCGGTGCAAGTCTTCCTGGTAGAGGGGCTTATGCGCTGCCAAAAGGATCAGAGAGATCCTCTGGGAAACTTTAAACCTGCCCACTTCTATCTCCTCATGAAGGAAGCATAGGCTGGGATGGACCAGGGGTCCCCTGTTGTCAGGAGGTCTGTTCGTGGAGGCAGTTGCTTCGGTGGAACCTCTGATAACTTGTTGATTAATGGAAACCAGATCTGTTGAGGCCAGTACAGTGCAATGAGAATCATCCTGCCACCATGCGCCTCCAGTCTGAGCAGCACCCTCTGAATTAGCGGAAGAGGAGGAAATGCGTACAGAAAACATTTTGTCCACCGCAGCCTGAATGCATCCTGACAAAAAAAACATAAGGTTCTGGATTTCTGGAGCAGAACAGAGGCAGTTTTGCTTTGAGTAGGGATGCAAAAAGGTCCAGGTCTGCACTGCCCCACTCGTCAAAGAGCAATCGCATGACGTCTGGAGCAAGTGACCACTTATGAGGATCTGCTTCCGTCCTCCTGAGGTGTTCTGTCAGGTCATTCTGAGTTCCCAGCAGGCAGACTGCCTGTATCAGAACATTGTGGTCGAGGCACCACTCCCATATCCTCATGGCTTCTCCGCATAGAGTGTAGGAGTGTGCCCCACCCTGGCTGTAGAGGCAGTACATAACAGCCTTTTTGTCTGTCTAAAGAAAAATTATTTTATGACTGACAACTTCTTCTAGGACTTGGTGAGCGTACAGGACTGCTCTCATTTTCAGAACTTTGATGTGGAGATGAGACTCCTTCGAGGTCCACACTCCCTCAGTCTGAAGGTCTCGGCAATGAGCACCCTAGCCGAGCATAGATGCATCTGTGGTGATGGTGACTAGCGATTCCAGTGGGGTAAAGGTCAGACCTTGCAGAAGGATGTCCTCCTGTATCCACCATGCAAGTGATCTTCACAGAGGCTCCGTCACCTTGATGGGGAAAGACTGCACATGTGTTACAGGGGACCACTGCATGCTGAGCATCCATTGAGTGGTCCTCATGTGCAATTGAGCTAAAAACACAGAAAACAGATGAAGCCATGAGGCCTAACATCTGTTGCATGGAATGAGCTCGTGTGGGATTGTTCTCTCTGACGACGCATGCCATCTGGAGAATGTCACCCTCCCGTCCTCCAGGAGAAAAGCCCTTATCTTGGTAGTGCCCGAGAGGGCTCCTATGAAGGGCAGCTGCTGGGATGGTTGAAGATGAGACTTTTCCAGGTTCAGTAAGACCCCCATGGAGGTGAGCAATCGAGATGTCATAGACACCGCTTCCTTTGTCTCCTGCCTTGACAGACTTGCCAAAAACCAATTGTCTAGGTAGGGGAAGACTTGAACGGTGAGTTTTCAAAGGTGTGCAGCGAGGACTGCGAAACACTTGGAAAAAACTTGAGACACCGAGGATAGCCCAAAGGGCAGGACTCTGAATTGGTAACGCTGACCCAGGGCCACAAAGCAAAGATGCTTGTGGTGATTTGGGTGCATCAGAAATGAAAATTACGTACCTACCATAATTATGATCTTTCTGTGTATCTTCACCATTCATCACATATGGGTACTGGCGGATCAGGACCCCGAGAGCTTTTTTTAAAGGGTGTAGACCGACACAGCATCGGCGCCGCGCCCTCGAGGCCGGCGTACTGCGTGGCTCAAGGATTGGCCGTTAGGTTGTGTCGACCCGCCTGCCTACCAGTTCTGAGTCACTGAGAGGAGGAGAAGGGATGGAGGGTGGGACAAGAGAGTCCAAGGACAGAAAAAGGAAGGAAAACTGAACTAAAGGAGAAATAACGACGAGAGACAGTGAAGAAGAGAGGAGACTAAGGGGACTGGGTAGGGGCCCCAATCTCTGGAAGCGGAAGAAGGGAGGGAAGGGAGGGGAGAAATTTAGGAGAGAGTGAGAGGTAACAAGGTATCCGAGACCCTTGTCCGTCACCAGATTAGTATAGGAACTGCAAGGAGTAGCAAAGCTCTCTGCCAGAATTCAAGGCACAGAATAAAGTACAGTTACGTAAGAACTTACCGTAACAGCAGATCTTCGAGAACAGCTCTTGCAGCAGGTTACACCATTAGAACTGAAGCCGGCAGGCGTCAGGACCCCACGGAAAAATTCTAGCTAGCTATCTTCAGCGGAGACAGCCCGCGACATCGGTCCCACCTCCGACGTCAGGCGTGGTACAAAAGGGGGCGGTCCGCCAGATTCCCCAGTTCTCCCGCCCGAGACCTCCCGGCCGCAGTTGACATAAAATGGAGACCGAGGATTCGGCCACAGAAGACAGAAAGATAAAAACCGCGGCTCAGAAAGACTGAGCCATGCCTCCTCCAAGGGGAAGGTGGGCGGAGAGTCTTGCCAGAAGAGCTGTTCTCAAGATCTACTGTTACGGTAAGTTCTTACGTAACTGTACTATCTTACTTCGAGACACAGCTCTTGCAGCAGGTTACACCATTAGGACTGATTCCCAAGCAGTAACGCTGCCAGAAATTCCGGGAGGAGGAAAATAGAAAGTACATTCCAGGTCCTGAACCTAGGACAGGAGACCCTGTAGCACCGCAAGGCCGAAACCAGCCCTTCGCCGAGAGGCGATGTCCAGGCTATAATGCCTGATAAAGGTATGCACAGAGCTCCAAGTGGCTGCAGCACAAATAGCAGAGGTGGAGACGTTTCTTAGTGCTGCAAAGGATGTGGCCACACCCCTAGTAGAATGACCCCGGACAGAGCCCGGGAGGGGCTTTTGTTTGATATCATAACAGTATGAAATACACTGGACAAGCCAGCGAGAGAGAGACTGTTTGGATACTGATTGGCCCATCATTCTCTCAGAGAAGGAAACAAAAAGCTGTTCAGAACTACGAGAGGGTTTAGTTCTGTTGAGGTAATACCTCAGGCTGTGGTGAACATCCAGAGTGTGGAGCAAAGCCTCTCCTCTATTTGAATAACCCGGGAAGTAGACTGGAAGGTCAATGTCCTGGTTTAGAGAGAGTGAAGAGACCACCTTAGGTAAAAACTTAGGATTCGTCCTCAGGGATACTCTGTCCCGGTGGAAAACTAAATAAGGCTCTTTGCACATGAGGCGTGAAGCTCAGAAATTCTTCTAGCTGAAGTAACAGCAACTAAAATAACGTTTTCCGACAGAAAACGTGGCTGCAATCACGCGGCAGGTTCAAAGGAGGAGTGTGAGCTGTTCCAGGACAAGAGCAGGTCCCATGGGGGCACAGGGTCCCTAATGGGAGGCCTAAGGTGTAACACTCCCTAAGAAATTCCGAGGCGTCCAATTGAGCTACTGTCGATGACCCACGGGAGGTGATAGGCGAAATGGCACAGAGGTGCACCTTAATAGAGGAGTAGGCTAGGCCTGAATGAAAAGAGAGGAGGTAATCCAAAACTACTCCCACAGGACAACCTAAAGGGAAAGATCACGAGCTCGTGACCATAAACAAAAGGCGCCATTTCATGGCGTACGTCGCATCGTTGCGGCTTTCTGGCTGCAGAAAGAACCTCTGCAACCTCTTGCGAGACCCGTGGCGCCAAGATGGCTATGTCTCTAGGAGCCAAGCATGCAGGTTCAGAGAGCGAGGTCCGGATGGACTAATGAACCTTTCTCCTGAGACAGGAGGTGGGAGCTGTGACGCAGGCAGACGGGGTTCAGAGATAGTTGCACCAACAAAGGGAACCAGATCTGTCTGGGCCAGAGCAGGGCCACCAGGATCATGAGTGCGTGCTCCCTGCGCGGTTGAGAAGAACTCTCTGGATCAGCGGGAAGGGAGGAAAGCGCAGAGGAATCTGTTCACCCAGGAGAGGGATAGCGCGTCTCGCCAAAAAACACCAGGCCCTGGATCTAGCGAGCAAAAATTGGGCAGTTTTGCGTTGGATGGGGATGCGAACAAGTCTAGTTCTGGAACTCCCCAATGAAGAAACAGATCCTCTGCTACCTCTTGAAGAAGTTCCCACTCGTGGACTCTGGCCTGGGATCGACTCAGGCCATCTGCAATTGTGTTGTCCACCCCGGGAACATGCACAGTGATCAGATTTGCGCCGTGTCCGATTACCCAATCCCACACCCTCATGGCCTCCCTGCAAAGCGGGTAAGAGTGTGCGCCTCCTTGTTTGTTGAGGTAATACATCACCGCTGTGTTGTCTGTCTGCAGCAGGAGAGTACACGGTGGGATTACTGACTGAAAAGCCTGTAGGGCATAGAGAACCGCCCTCATCTCTAGGACACTGATATGGAGATGAGCTTCCAACGGAGTCCATGTACCCTGGGACTTTACCGGTCCAGGTGAGCCCCACCCAAGACCTGAGGCGTCCATGGTGAGGTCACCTCCGAGACGCGCCAACAGGACGCCCTTGGAGGCGACCCTGGACTAGCTGTGATCACCACTGCCAGTCTCGGATGACAGAGTTCGTGATCCTGACCAGATGCTGCAAGTGGTCTTGTCTTTGCTCCCATTGTACCTTGAGCATCCACTGGGTTACCCGCATGTGGAGCCTTGCGAAAAGGACAGTAGAAATGGCCACAGCCATGTGTTCGAGCAAACGAAGGACCGACCTGGCAGGTACGATCTTGTTTGATGACAAATCTCTTATGAGGGATCTGATGCGCTCCGCTCTGTCGTCCGGAAGAAAAGCTCTTCCCTGAACAGTGTCCAGGACTGCGCCTATAAACTGCAGTTTCTGCGACGGTATCAGGAGAGACTTCTTGTAATTTATGAGAATGCCCAGAGACTGGAACAAGTCCTGGGTGCTCTGAACTGTGAGTAACAACGCCTCTCTGGAGGCGGCCATGAGAAGCCAGTCGTCGAGGTACAGGAACACATAGTGGCCCTGTCTCCTCAGAGATGCTGCCACGACTGCCATGCACTTGGTAAAGACCCTTGGTGTGGATGACAGTCCGAACGGAAGAGCTCGGAACTGAAAGTGGTGGTCGAGAAACTCGAAGCGCAGGAACCTCTGGTCTTGGCGTGACCTATAGGGATATGCAGGTATCGTCCTGCATGTCTAGAGAGCGCTAAAAAGGCGTCTTGTTTCAGCATGGGAATAAGTCGGAAGAGTCACCATGCGGAATCTTTTGTATCGCGACCCGACACATTGAGGTCACTGGGGTCGAGTCCCGGACGGAGGTCCCCTGATTTCTTGGAACCAGGAAAAGTGGGAATAATATCCTCGTCCTCTCTGGTTCTCCGGGACGTACTCTATCGCTCCTTTTCTTAGGAGCGCGAGCACCTCTTGCCAGATCAAATTTTGTGCTGACCGGATACCGGGAAAGCAAAGGAGCCTCGGTGGCTTTCTGACGAATTCCATAAAGTGGCCTAGACTGACCAACTGCAGAACCCACCTGTCGGTGGTAATGGCCTGCCATCCCAGCAGGAAGTTATAATCTGCGACCCCGACCATGATTTCCCATTGATCCTGAGGCGGGGCGGAAAAGAGTCAGGCTGTGGCGGCAGATGGGCCGCGCTGGCTGGGTGCGCCCTGGGAGCGCTGACCTCGGCCAGGGGGCTGTTTTCCCTGGGTTCTCTGAGCAGGAGCCCCTCTGATGTGTGGCGAGGCGGGGCTGCTGCCTCTGTGTCCCACCGCAGCGGCTTTGGTTCAAGAAGGAACCAAGCTTGGGTCAGTACATGGCTTGAACCGGCCCACCGCCTTCCGGCCTCTTGAAGTTTGGCAATGATCTTCTCGGAAGGATTGCAAATAAAACTTCTCCCTCAGCGGGCGATCCATAATGTTTTCTGGACATCTG
This sequence comes from Neoceratodus forsteri, assembly GCA_016271365.2. NCBI lineage: Eukaryota > Metazoa > Chordata > Ceratodontiformes > Ceratodontidae > Neoceratodus > Neoceratodus forsteri. The sequence goes on from CM028129.1 coordinate 694,167,422, forward strand.
GGTAAAGCCGGAGACACGTAACCAGAGTGTCTCGGAGGCTACATCAAAGCTGCTGCTCGGAGCCGATGAGTCCGTGAGTAATGCAGCTTCAAGCATGAGTCCCACGTCTGAACCCGTGCGGAGGCTGGAGCTTCTCCTCCTTCTGCTCACCACCGGGCAGCTTTTCAGCCGCCTCAGACCCTGTTCCCACAAAGCGTTCTGGAATTGAACCATGTGGGTCAGGTAGTTCAAGATCTGATGGCGCAGGTGCGGAAGCGTCGTGCACCTGCCAATGCGTCCAACTGTTTGGACTCTGGGTCGGTGGCAGGTGCTCAAATGTTGCGGCCTCTGTGACCCGGTCATGTGAGGCTGTGATGACCAGAGAGTCGGCCTGAGGCTGCTGTGACAGGTACTGAGTGGATCCTTAGGAGCCTTGTACCAGGCAGTCAGCTTTCTCGGCACGCCCGGAAGCGAATGTGGGCGCTTCCACTGCCTTAGTGACATCCACGAGTGTCCACCAAGGGTGGTACCACCACAGGCTTGGGGTCCTTTGCCGAAGATATTTGGCAAGGCGTAACCACTGAGGTCTAGTTCTTCTGCATCCCATCCCATGTTCTCCTGGATATGTCGCATAATATCCATGAACGAGGGGTCATCCGGAGGAGATCTCGGTGTCTCACGTGGGTCCGGAGAAGGGATGGAAAGAGGAGATGGGGATCTAGAGGAAGAGTAGACTGATCCCGTGTCCTCCGTCGACGGCGAACGTCAGTGTCTCCTGGATCTCTTGGGGCTGGGCGATCAGAAGAGGATTTCGACGGAGGTCTCTTTTTCTGATCTTCCCTGGGAGAGGATCCAGGCTCGGGGGAAGTCGCAGCCTGCAGACCCCGAGAAGGCGGGGGGGGCGGTACCAGAGGGGGAGGAGTGGGGAGGAGGAGGAGGCAGTCGAGGCCATGTCCCTTTGTGGTGTCCCACCAGTAAGGTGAAGATCATTCACTTCCGGCTATGAAAGTCCCAGCGGACGGCCCAGGCACGGTGGGCGGTCGGTAGGTCCCAGCGTCGGCTCCAGGGCCTCGGGTAGGCGAGGGGCCCTGGGAGTTTCGGCGAGGCCAGGAGTCGCCCGTCTGGTCCTTGGGCTGCGTTAAGTCCTCCTCAGTCAGCGTCTCCTGACCGATGTCGATCGGGCGTGAGCCCTCTTCTCAGGCGGGCAGGCTGGTCCCCCAACCAGAGTCGCTGGGATGGTTTGGCCGGCGGCGGCCGTCCGGCCGGCGGCGGCTCCAGGGAGGAATGACGTACGACCCAGCGGTGGTAGGGCGGCACGGGTCCAGGTCTCTTCACGGATGAGCTCCAAAGTTTGCATGGAGGCACAGAAGGCGACTGGACGTCCGGGAGCAAAGGCGGAACCCGACTTATGATGATGGTGGTGGCGCTCCCGGACTTCGCCAAGGCCTTGGAAAGGAGGGGCGACAACGGCCTGGCGGACTTGGCCTGAGAAGAAGAGCTTTTCTTACCGCACCCGGGGAGGATGAGAACTGGCCCTGGAGAGGAGCAGTCGGACCGAGGAGCGAGACTGCGGGACTCAAGCCCTGGGCGGGGACCTGGAGGGGTCTTCTCCTTCTTTTCTCCAGCGTGCTTGTGGGATTTGGACGAAGATTCCCCTTGGAGGACATGGTCTTCAGTTTTCCTCCAACAAAAAGCCTGGAGGGCCTTCTGACGTCGGATCCTTGTTCTGCTGTTAAGCCCTGGCAAAGCGAACAGGCCGGGTATAGTGGTCTGGGCCCAGGCACCTAACACAGGCCGTGTGGGGGTCCTTGAGAGGATCTGTTTCCCGCAAGCACTTGGAGGGATGACCCGGAGGTCGGAAGGGACATCAGCAACAATCTTGCTTGAAGAAAAAAGAATTTCCCGGAGGAAAGCTCTGAACTACGCGTCGCACGCTAGACTGGAACCAAAGGGTCGAGACATGCAAGTCGACGGCGGAAAAGAACTGGGGAATCTGGCCACGCCTGAAGTCGGAGGCGGGACCGACGTCGGGGGTGGTCCCCGCTGAAGATAGCTAGCTAGAATTTTTCCGTGGGGTCCTGACGCCTGCCGGCTTCAGTTCTAATGGTGTAACCTGCTGCAAGAGCTGTGTCTCGAAGTAAGATCTGGCAAATACCCCAGAAGCAGAGTCGGCTATTCTGGAGAAGGACAGAGTACAGGGACTTAATACTCTCTCAGGAAACAGTGTGATGGAAATCAGAAAGAGAACAGGAGGGCAACCACCAACTCCCACCCCAACGGGGTGGAGACATGCAGAAGAGAAGGGGTGCCGCTCGGGAGCTGTACTCCTTAAGGAGAATACCACTGTGTGTCCCTACTCTACCCTGCTCTAAAGAGAGGGACACATAGGGAGGGACCCAGAGACTGAGGCCCCAGGGGGATGGCGGTGGGATTGTGATGAATGGTGAAGACACAGAAAGATCATAATTACGGTGCGTCACGTAATTTTCATATTTTATCTGTGTCAATCTTACCATTCATCACATATGGTGATACAAGCCCCCGAAGGGGTTGATTCATTACACCTTAAGGGACAGAGTCCCTTAGCCCTCAGTGGGTGACACTAGGGGCAGAAACCTTCCGAGCCTGAGGAGGCCCGAGGTGGAAGGCGAGGCAGGGTCCCACGGAGGAAGGAAGTTGCCCGACAAGCGCCGTCTTGTCCTACAGGAAAAGAGGTAAGTTCCCTGGTGGGCGGAGCAAATCACCCTACGCCGGGCCAAGGGTGACAACCAGGAAAGACGAAGCCACGCCGACCTCCTAGTGCAGATCGCTGTCCCTACGACCCTGGTAGCTACCTCGTTGGCGTCATAAGATGCCCTCGCTTGGTGCCTTGCTAGCTCCAGGCCACGTGCAGAGAGCGTGATGGCTTATCTGGTTTGCTCCGAGTCAGGCAAAGCAGCTAGGATCTGACCTAGCGTGGACCACAAGAACCTGTTGTAGGCTGCACAGTGGGCCTGGTGAGCAGAAATGGAGAGAAGCAACCGTGCCGAGTAGAAGGTCCTCTTGCCCCAGAAATCAAAATCCGAGGAGTCTTGATCTGGGGGCCGGTCACGGTGGAGGGCGCGAAGCCCATCGGGGTATCCAGGTGCGTCAAGCCAGACTGCGGATGAGGCATAGCACCTGGAGACCCCGGGGAAGCGCACTACCTCTGGCTGAGGTCCCTAGGGGCAGGAACTCCGGAGAAGGGCCTCTGCCAGAAACGCAAGGACGCCTCCCGAAAGGGAGCAGGCCAGGGCGGCACCACAAGGATGGCCCCGCCAAAATCGCCTAGAAAGGCGTGCACCGCATGTTCAGGATTGCTAACAGACAGGGGCGAAAGGTGAAGGTCCTCCATCATCCTCACGAGGAAGCACTGGTACTCAGAGATCAGCGGCTGGGGAGATATGGACAGATGGTTCCTCTCCCCCAGAAGAGGGGGATGAGGAGCTGGAGGTTACCATGCATTCCGAGGGTGGCTGCACGGGGGGAGGTTGGAAAACCTGGCTGTCCATGGCCCTAACGTAGGCAGGGAACCGGGCAGCCACCCCTCTGAACTGCTCCCAGGTGAGAGGGCAGCTAGGACCAAGAATGCCTGGGAGCGCTGGAGAATGCGGCAGAGGGATAGAGGCAGAGCCGAGAAAGAAGTTGGCTGCCCTCCGCCAGAACTAGGGAGGCGGACCATAAGCACCCGAGGAGGGTGCCCCGGAAGACTCCGCAGCCGACAGCTGTACAACCACGTTGGTACTGCCTAGGCTGTGCCCAGAAGAATCCCCCCAGTGAGGTGACCGGGGCCGTAAAAGTCCAGAAGGACGGTCCCCTGCCTCAAAAGAATGGGACCCCCTCAAGGAACCGGAAGGGGAAGGGTGGGAGTCAGCACTTTGGCTTCGCCCAGGGCCCGGGTGGACCCCAGAGAAAGGCCGGCACGCCGACCCCACACCCCTCAGAGTCCGAGAGGGTCCTCCTCCTCGAGAGGGTCAGCCTAGGTAGCTGGCAGCTCTGGGCTGCCCCCGAAGGGGAGACCCAGGGCGCAGCACCCTCCCCTCCTGTAGACTTTTCGATGGGCCCCAAAGTTGGGCGATCAAGACACACTACTGGAGGGGGTACCACCACCGAAGGGTCGAGGAAACCCCCAAGGCTAGGTTGCAGAGCAATAGCGGCACGCACCACTGCTTGCTGGTCAGGACCACTGACCCTAACCTCAGGGACTACCTGACGCTCCTCAGCAGGGGGCTGACTATGACTCGTCGACAAGACCACTGGGTCGCCCTCCTCTGCAGACAATCCCGAAAGGTGTGACTGTGCGTCTGACTCTGAGCCCGACTCCGACTCAGAGGAGGTAGAGTTTGAGGCTCTGAGTCAAACAGTAGGAGGGCGGGCGAAACCGACCTTGCCAAAGGGCCCGGCAGCTAAAGCAGTGGCCGAGGTAGCCCCCACGCCCTCCGCAACCCGCAGGCGGGGCTCACAGAAGGTGCCAGGACAGCTTGGGCCAAAGGTCCAGAGCCAGGGCCAGCCGCGGCGCAGTCGAGTCCGCTAGCACCGGGGGCAGTACCAGGGACAGAGACGGTGCCAACGGCAGCCCCAGCAACAGCCTAGGCGCCCACACCGCCGGGTGCCTCGGGCACCGACAGCCCCGAGGGCAGACTTGGTGCCGAACACGGCGCCGACCGGCACCAAGGGAACCTACGGCGCCGAGGACGGCACCAACCGCTGAAGCCAAAGGCCCCACGGCGCCGAACCGCACAGGCACGGTGCCGTGCTCAACCTCGGCGCCGAGACATAGCAAAAGACGACACCGGGTCTTGTCCCACGGCGTCGTGAGCAGCGTCGGTGTCGTGAACGGCGCCAACAGAGCCCATGGTGCCGAGCGACGAGTTGGCGCCGACAGGGCCCACGGCGCCGTGAACAGCGCCAAAGGCTCCCACGGCACCGACCGACGGCATCGACCCGGGCCTTCCAAACCGCGGGAGCGACACCGAGGGAGCCTTCACCCCCAAAGGGGTGATTGCCGTGGCGGCGCCTCCCGCCCGCTCCTGGGAGGAAGCAGGACGGGCCTCCTGCGCCGTGGGAGGAGCCTCGACAATGGCCAGGCTACAAGTAGCCGAGGCTCCCTCCTCTTTGGTCCGTATAGAACCGGGAGGGAACCCGGAGGAAAGGCCGAGAGAGCGTGGCTTGGCCCGACGAGTGCGAACCCTACCCCCGAAAGTCGGCGGAGCTCGCCCCACTTTCCATGCGCGCTGGTTGAGGACACACGGGCGGTCCATGGAGAAGCAGGCATCGCACAAATCCATGTCGTGAAGCGGGCCAAGACACGACAACACCGGTCATGCTGGTCGGTAACGGAATATTTGGCGCCGCGGGCACTCGGCATTACGGGGGGCCACCCACCTTAGAAAACTTCTTGCCCTCCGACCGAGACATGACCTACAGAAAAAAAACACCAAAACAGACTCGACGTCGCAATACTTCAAATAAAAAGGAAAGATCATACCGGCGACGTTGAGTGGAGGCAGAACCCAGAACTAGCAGGTAACCGACGGACTGTCGAACGAAAGGCTGAAAGGCCTAAAATTTTTCTTCAGTTAGCTTCCCACGAGGCGACCTCGACGGCGGGAGACAAAGAACTGGTAGGCAGGTGGAGTAGACACAGCCTAACGGCCAATCCTCGAGCGCCACGTAGTACGTCGGCCTCGAGGGCGGCGCCGATGCTGTGTCGGCTCCGCCTACCCCTTTAAAAAAAAAAAAAAAGCTCCCGCGGGGTCCTGATCTCCGGCCAGTACCCATATGTGATGAATGGTGAAGATTGACACAGATAAGATCATGTTAGTAGGCCTCCTGCATATCCAGGGATGCCAGCCAGTCGTACTTTTGGAGAAGTGGTAGGCGTGTTCCTAAGGAGATCATCTTGAACTTCTCCCGACAGAGGAACTTGTTTAGCTTTCTGAGGTTGAGAATGGGGCGCATGCCGCCTGTTTTTTCCAGAATCAGAAAGTAATGGGAGTAGAACCCTGTGTTTCGCTCTGCTAAAGGAACCACTTCCACTGTCTTTTTTTTTTTTTACACTCTGTTTCACTCCGGTTGCGGTCAGCGGAGCCTCCGTCGGGCATCCTGCCTGGTCCTGCTCCGTCTGAGATTTCCTCGGCCCTAAGCCTCCTCTCCCACCCTGCCTCCCACAGCCAGTACCCCCAGCTCAACCCCTCTGCTTTGGGCGCTCTTTCAAAGTCAGACCCTGGCTGTGGGTGAGGGCCTGGGTGGAAGATATGAGAGGCCGGGCGAGACGAACCGGCAGTGGGCATGGGGGGGTCAGGTGCCAATGCCTACCCCGCAGAGCCGGGCATTTCCGTTTGCTGGTCCTCTGACATCCCTATGTCTTCCCCCACTTGCGTGGGCACCTCTGATGCCATGCGCACAGCAACCCTGCCAACATCAGCCACGCTACCAGTGCTGCCTGCATACTGCAGCGCCCCGGATCTCCACCGGGCGCCGCTGGTACGCTGGACACTCCCCAGCCCTCCCCCAGGAGAGGAGAGCTGTACGTCTGATGCTCAATCCTCTCCCTCCCCTGCTGACCACCGTTGGCCCAAGCTCATTCCCGAACTCGGGTCATCGGCATGACGTGAGGTGTGGCGTCCAGCACCTCAACCCTCAGCGCCACACGGCCGGCCCACTGCCTTGTTTTTGAGAGGGCCCAGCATTTGTGAAGCGAGAAGGTCTGACTGAGCTGCTAATAAAATATGTTGTTGCTTGGGAGAAAGGTCCGAGGGAATCTCTGCAAAGCTGGGATAGTATCCTTTTCGAACAATCTGGAGGACCAATTTCTCTGCAGTGACAGACTTCCATTGGTTGAAAACTGAGTCAGATGACCTACCACTGCTGTGGGGAAATCCACCTCGAGCAGCTGAGGTGAGGTGAGACAGGGGCCAGCCTTTCAGAGGGTGGCACTGGGCATTTTCAGCCCCTGTGCCTTTTGCTGCATTTTCTTTTGTGGCTGAGGAGGCTGGTGCCTGTTTGGGGCTTGTCAGTCTCTTCCTTGAAAGGGCTGCCTGTTCGGAAAAAACTGTCAGTTCCTGTCCCTCTGACGTTTTGAAGGAGCCCACCTGGCTGTTATGATGGCAGTCCTATTCTTCTGGGAAGCCTCCAGGGCTTACCCCACCTGTTGGCCAAACAGATATGTACACTCAAAGTGGACATTCTTAACTTGCTGCTGAGCATCAGAGGAAAACCCTAATATCCTGAGCCACGAATGCCTTTTAATACAGATTCCAGCAGCGGATGCCCTGGAAGCTGTGTAGTAAGCATCCATAGAGGCATTAAGCTGATGGCTATTACAATCTATACCCCATGTAACAGTTTGCAGAATCTCCAAGTTGGAGTCAGACTCTGGGAGACCATCCACCAGAGATCCGAGGGAGGTCCAAAGGGCATATTCGTATTGGGAGAAGCACCCCTGATAGATGGCGATATGCATGCCCAGAGTTGCAGCTGCAAATGCCTCCCCTCAAAGTATCCATCTTAGAGATTCTTTATTGATAGGATGCACTGAAACTTCATAAGGAAGGACAGCTTTGCCGTTCTCAGTGAGGACAACTAGCATATCTGTGACAGGTTGTGAGACTAAGATGCATCACTCCTTGAGAGGGACATCTTTTCTATCTATGGATTTGCAGAAAGAAGGAATAAGAGCCGACCTTGTCCACACAGCATCAGACAGGGTCTTAAAGGGTGGGGGAATGGGTGGCGTAAGGTTGACTGGGACATTAGGAACATGAAGCCACTCGAAACGCAAACGTCTACCTGGGTCAATAGAAGACGTCTGCAAGGCCAAAGTTGCGGTCATATTCTTTAGAAGAGACTGGAATGAAAGATCTTCTACTAGATTTTCAGTCGGAAGCAAGGGTTTACCATCCAAACTGCAGAATGAGTCTTCGTCGCTTTCTTCAGAAATGTTAAGGTCGGGATCAGACTCATCCTGCTCTAGAACAGTCAGAGTAATAATGCTCCCCTAAACTAAGCTATCGAACTTGTATTAATAACAATTTGGTAATAATAATAATTATAACACTAACATCCCTCCTATTAAAAGGAATCCCCCATACTGTCAGATATGACCTAAAAAGGGAAAAAACAACACCCAACAGGGTTCAAAAATATAATACAACCAGACTGAGAACCCATCCATACAGGCATCCAGCTGAGATGCAGAGGCCACTGGTTCTGCAAGGGAAGACAGGGAGGGAGAGTTAAGAAAACTGAAGAATACCTTGGGAGAAACAAGATTATTAAGGCAAGTAATTTTTTCTTTTAACCCCAGGAATTCTTCAATATTCTTAACTCTTGCAGTCTGCGAAGCAGTACCTTTGGAGGTGGGCACAGAACCTATTTTGGAAACAGACTCTGCAGAACTGCTGTGCCAAACCAGACATCTCAAGACGTGTCAGCTGGTTACGGGTGCCTACAGGTTCACCCACACATGCGACCTTTATGCTCAAACTCTCTGGTTGAATCTCAAAAGCAGGATCACCTACAAAACTTGTCTATTTGCGAAAAAATCTGCCTTGGCAAAGCTCCACCAAGCGCCCTGCCCCTGCTGCTACCAGCCCCTAACTCCTGCAACACACGCAGAGCATCTTCAATGAACTACTCAGTCCCTTACTGCCAGACTGCCCAGGGTCAGCAATCTTTCCCTATAGCGCCCCGTCCTGGCTAAATAGCCTCCCCCAAGAGATCCTTAACATCCCCTCTCTTGGTCCCTTTAAACTTACTCTGCGCCAGCACCTCTCCCAACTAAGCAGTTGTGACTACCCCACTAAGACTAAGACCCAGCTCAGCTCCAAGAATCGGCCCATACCTTGCCACTACCTGGCTAGCTACCCCCCTTCCCCCTCCCCCTTCTCCACCCATCCTTCCCCCTAACTTACTCTTAACTACTTCAATCTGACTTGCAAGGACACTTGCTGCCTGCTTCACCCCCCCCTTTTTTTTTTCTGTTCTCCCTCTTCGATTCCCTTATCCTTTCTTATTCTTTGCTTATCCTCTCTCTGAGCCCTGGCTGACAAAGTCATAATTCGATGACTGCACCCCCCACCACCACCACCACCACCCTCTCATCTCCTTATACTGCCACTTATGCGATTGTCTTATGGACTGAATCCCTACTGTAACTTTCTTTGTACACCAACTAGTGTGCTATTCTGTATATTATGTAACTGTGTGCTTTGCACACTTTGTTGTTTTGTTAACTGTTTATCTTCCTACCTTGTAATATAAAATCAAAGTTTCTGTCCGTACAACTTCTGAATTTGTATCTGATGTGGAAACTTTTGTAAAAGAACCTTTGGTTCAAAGGTATTTTAATCCTAGCAATAAATAAATAAAACTCCTGGACTGGGTGTCCAGACAGTAGTGTTTTGTGAAAGTGTGTACTGTTCTCCATGTAGCTGCTTTGCAGATTTCCAGTAGAGGGATGCCCCTGGCACCTGATATTGTAGTAGCTGTGCCCCTTGTGGAATGGGTCCTTAGGCCTACCGGGTTTCCTTACTCACTTTTGAATAACAGAATTGGATACATTGTACTATAACATCAGATAGTCATTTTAGATGCTGGTTTTCCTTTTCCCACATCCCCATAAGTCAGGAACAGCTGCTGTCTGACTTCCCTGTGGTCCTTAGTATGAGTAATGTAGTAACTCAAAGCTCTCTTGACATCCAGGCTATTCAGCCTACATTCACCAGAACTGGAGTGCTCAGTGAAAAAGACTGGCAAAGTGATGGACTGATTCAGATGGAAGTCAGAAACTACTTTTGGAAGGAACGCCCTATTCTAAGCACCACCTTATCACTATGGAAAGAGATACAATTCTGCTCTACGCAAAGGACCTGGAGTTCACAGATTCTTCTAGCAGAAGTGATGGCTACCAGGAACACCGTTTCCCAGGTCACATATTACAGGTGTGCTGAGACCATGGGCTCAAATGAAGGTTCCATGAGCTTGGCAATGCCACACATTAAAATCCCATTCTGGCACCGGTTCCCTGTGAGGGCGGTGCAGGTGGGCTAAACCTTTGAAAAACTTTTTGAAAATGGGATTGGATGCTATGAAGACACCCTTGCTAGCTGAAATACAAGCTGAAACTGAAGCCAGATGAACCATCAAGGTAGCAGGCTGCAAACCAAAGGAATGTAAATGGGGTTAGGTAGTCCAGCAAGGCTGGCATCCCTGCCTGTGTAGGTACCACATCATTGGTAGTACACCATGTAGAAAACTTCTTCCATTTGGAGGCATAAGTCCTCTTAGTCGAAGGGCTTCCTGGATCCCCCCAGAACATTAAGGACACACTCTGAGAGTTGCAATCCTGCATACTGTTAAGTATTGAAGAGCGATGCTTTCAGCCTGTGGGACCTGAGGTTCGGGTAGAGGATCTTCCCGTGAGGATGTTAGAAGATTGTGTCTCCGAGGGAGGTGTATTGGTGGAGCTACTGACACGGAGAGCAGCAGAGAGTACCATGGCTGTCTGGCCCAGTCTGGAGCTATCAAACTCATTATGGCCGACTGGGACCTGAGCTTGATCGGGACCCTGAGCAGCAAAGGAAAAGGAGGACATGCATAGTTTCTTTTCAAACCAGTCCAGCACCAGAGCATCCAGCGGTAATGTGCCCCTTGCTGATGATCTGCAACAAAACTTTGGCAGCTGGTGGTTGTCATGGCATGCAAAGAGGTCTATCTCTGGGGTGCCCCATCTTCTGAAAACCACCTCCAGCACCTGCCTGTTGAGAGACCATTCGTGATGATCCTGCTTAATTCTGCTCAGGGCATCTGCCAGGGTGTTGTCCTTCCCTGGTAGATGAATGACTACCAATGAAGCTCGAAGTGTGTATACCAGACTCCACACCTTCATTGCCTCTGTGCACAAGGGGCTAGACCTTGTTCCTCCCTGCTTGTTTGTGTAGTACATGGTAGTGGTATTGTCTGTTCTGACTTGAAATGGAAATGATGTACTTACCATAATTCTTGATCTTCTTTTACGAAGTCTCTACCACTCATTCATACTAACGGGCCTATGCCAGAGGCGCTAGGACCCTGTGGGAGCCAAAAATCTTCAGGAGGGCTGGGACTGGACCGCACATGCACGGCGCCGTGAGACTATCTTGTGCCATATAGGCTATCTCAGCGTCGACCCTCCAACCACCTCAGTACCTTTTCGACCGAGGAGGTGCAGTGTAAACTAACGAAAGAAAATCTAACCCTAACTTCCAGTCATGTGAAGACCCGGATGACCCATGTAAGAAGGGTCAATTCAACAATCTCTTCACAGCCTGAACAACAAGGAAGTGAAGACCAAAACAGAACTAGTGAGCTTGGGGAATGGTGGGTGGGCGTGTGAATGAGTGGTGGAGATTTCGTCCAAGAAGAACAAGAATTACGGTAAGTACGTAATTTCCATATCTTCCTGGACTAAAAGTCTCCACCACTCATTCACACAAATGGGAGGGTAACAGCTAAAATACCCCCCCCCCCCCGAGTAGGGCGGCAGGAGACAGAACTCACTCAGGACAGAAGTCCATAAGGACTGTCCTGCCGAAGAAAGTGAACTGTCTGGCATGGACATCCAGAACACAGTGCTTTACAAAGGTATGCACTGATCTCCAACTCGCCACTCTGCAGCTGTCTGCAAAGGATACATTACGAATCTCCACCAAGAAAGCCGCAACAGCTCCGGTAGAGTGGTGTGAACTCGGCCTTCCAACTTGACCTGTCATGGATTAGTAGTGTCGAAGACTTGCTACTAACCAAGCAGAAAACATCTTATGGCAACAGGCTGACCCAGCCAAGGCATGCTGAAAGATATAATACTTGCTTAGATGTGCTCTTCCTCATTCTGGATTTAACAAAGTAAATGAGGAGAAGCAAAACTTGACTAATGATAACTGAGCCAGTGACATGTCTACTGGCACAAGATAGACTGAAAATGTGCGGAGGTGTACCTTCACTGCCAAGTATTGCAGACCTGTGTTCAACAGGTCCAAGAGGCACCCCAACACCTTACTTGTGGGCAACCGAAGGGTCCAGATGGGACCTGCACACAAGATGGAGAAGGGTTTCCACTTAGCCGCATAAGCCCTCCTGGTGGAAGGCCTATGCACTGCTCAGAAGATGTCTGCGATAGTCTGAGAAACCTAAAGCTTGCCCACTTCCATTTCATCTGGAGCCCGGCATGGAGATGAAGGGAGCACAGGCTAGGACGGACCAAAGTCCGTGCGTCAGAGAGTCTGCTCATAGAGGAAGTTGCCTCGGGGGGAATTTCTGACAGACTGTAGATCGATGCAAATCATATCTGCTGAGGCCAGTCTGGGACGATGAGAATCATCCTGTCCCCCTGTGCCTACAACATGAGCAGCACCTTCTGAATTAAGGGAAGAGGAGGAAAACGTACAGGGAGCGTCAGGTCTACTGCAGTGACTACATCCTGACAGAAAGCACCAGGGCCTGGATTTCTGAAGCAAGATGGGGCAGTTTTGCGTTGAGAGGGGATGCAAAAAGGACCAGATCCGAACTGCCCCACTCGTCGAAAGCATCTGCACAAAATCTGAACTGATGCATCGTGCTCGAGGTACCACTTTCACAACCTCACAGCCTTCCTGCAGAGAGGGTAGGAGGCTGCCCCACTCTGCTTGCTGATGTAATACATCACAGCTTTGTCGTCCGTATGAAATAAGATCACTTCGTGGCAGAAGGCATCCTTCAGGACTTTGCTTATAAGCTCTCATCTCTAAGATATTTATGACAAGATGAGGTTCTTCCCGGCTCCACACCCAACTGTGGAGGTCTTGACAGTGAGCCCCCCACGAGAGATTTTGTCAGAGGCTCTGTCATTTTACACGGAGGATTGTGGATGCATGGTCAGAGATCACTGCTTGCTGTGGAGGAAGCCTGGAGTCCCAGCATCCACTCAACAAAAAGGGGGCTGAAGAGATTCATTTTCCGTGATGTAATGAGCCATCTGAAAATGTCATTTCTCCAGTCCTCTGGAACAAAAACTGACACCCTGGAGGTATCCAGGAGGGTTCCTAAGAAGAACAGCTGCTGGGAAGATGAAAATGGCACTTTTCCATGAATCAGAGAACCCCCTGGAGAGAACAACTGAGAAGCTGTAGTGACTTTTCCTGTGTCTCTTGCTCAGATGAGCTGGCAAGGAGCCAAATGTCCAGAAAGTGAAGACTTGAATGTCGAGGTTTTAGTGAACTCCTCTCTGAACAGGTACTTGTTTAACCTTGCAAGGTCGACAAATGGGCACATGGTGCCCGTTATCTTGGAACCAGAAGCAATGGAAATAGGAACCTCTGCTCTGTTCCACTGTGTAACAACTTCTACTGTCCAGTTCCCGCAGAGGCCCCGTATCTCAGAAGCAAGAAGTGTGACTGAGAGGTGGGCAGACTGGGTTGCCGTCTGGGTGGAAAGTCTGGGGAAATCTGAGAAATTGGGAGAGTATCACTCTCTCATACAATCCTGATGATCCAGATGTCTGCTAAAATCGACTTCACCTGGTTGTAAAACCAAATTAGACGCCCCTCCTACTGCCGAGAGGCGTCCCACTCAGACAGCTGAGGTAGGACCTGGGCTGGATCGACAGAGGATGATACAGGGTGCTTTCGGGCCCTGTACACCCTACTGCGTTCTCTTCATAGCTGAGGGGTTAGTTCCTGATAAAGGCACCTAGGTCTCTACCTTGAAAGGACTGCCTGTTACGAGGTTGTCAATGGTTCCCGATCCTCTGAGAGGCAGCAGGCCCTGCCTGTTGTTTAAATGACAGCCCTATTGTTCTGAGGGACCTCCAGAGATCAACTTGAGGGCCGAGCAGATAAGCACCGTCAAAGAGACATTAACCACCTGCTGCTAGTGGCAGCTGCCCTGGAGGCAGAGTCATATCTATAAAGCTTTCAGCTGATTATTGGGCTATATATGCCCATAGCAATGGAGCGTTGGAATTCAAGAGGCTCTCGACCACTGCGCTGAGTCTTCCACAGGGTGTACTCGTACTGAGGAATGTAGGAACTCAAGACACAGAAGTCTGCTTTGGTCCACCGATGAAGACTGAAATGTTATGGTGGACCCCATATTCCTGAGGAAAACAAAACTGGGAAGAAGATCTTCCATCACACCAACACAGAAGGCTTGCATTCCAGCCCATAAAATTAGTGATCTGCTGCGTCTTCAACAAATCAGAACAGGGAGAGACTCATCCAGATCCACTTCTACTCCAGAATAATCTCCAAAAGGCAGGTCTAGGCCAGTCACACAGCAGATGCCGCAACCTGGTTCGGCAAAGAGTTCAGCACCATCCGTGGTGCCACACACGGCGCCAGACCCTGTGCCAGATTCGGTACCGCACATGGTGATGGCACCATCCACAGTGTCGGTGCCAAACACAGCACTGGCACCACACACGGCGCCGTAACAGCTGCTGGACCTAGACCTGAAGAAAAAGGAGAAGAAGGAAAGCGGTACCCATGCCGGCCCCTGCAGAGAAAAAGGAGAGGGTAGTCACGAGGAGTCTGCATCGATGGCATTGGCATTGGAGATGGCACTGCACACATCCTGGCCTAACCGATCCGGCCATGGCACAGAGGCCCCGGAACCAGGTCCACAGGCCAGGAAAACCAGGCAGATGCCATACCCCCACTCTTAAAGAACAGCCCAGAGGTGAAACTGCTCACCGGGACCCCACTGAGGACAGAGATGGGATCCAGTGTCAAAAGATCATGGCAGTTGAGAGCGGGGCCACAGAGGAACCCACCAGAGTTGGTTCAGGCCTTCTGCTCTCTACCACTGATGAACCCACGCGCAGACGTACCAGACAGCGACCTCGAGCGGTTCAGATTCTTCTTCCACTGACAGGAGGAAGAAGAGCTCGAGAATCGGGAATGGGACTTCTACTTTTGTGCTTCGGGCACACTGTTCCCCCAACCATGAGGCGGTGGACGAACACAGCCCCACTGCCATCACAGCTTTCAAACGAAGTGTCCCTACTGTCACCACTACCGCCTAAGGTCGACTCCGTTGATGGCAGGCTGAGAGTTTCTTCTTCATTATCATCTTTTTTTTTTTTTTAAAACAAAAAAAGAACACTAAATATGGTAGTTAATCGAATACTGAATGGCTATAGCTGCTGTTGTATAGACAAAGACTCTACTCCCAGCAGGCGAGCGACATCGTCACCAAAGTGCACTAGACGGTGGGAGAAAAGGAACTGAAGCGGTTGGAGGGTCGATGCCAAGATAGCCTTTATGACATGAGGTATAGTTTTGTGGGGTCACGCATGTGCAGACCAATCCCGGTGCCGGCCGTCCTGAAGATATTTGGCTCCCGCGGGGTCCGTGCGCCTCCGGCATAGTCCCATTAGTGTGAATGAGAGGTGGAGACTTTTAGTCCAGGAAGATTCATCTTTCCTTGTATCAGAGCTGCAAAGGCTTGCAGGGTCAGGAACACTGCCCTGAGTTACACCACATTTATGTGCTGAAGAAATTCTGCACTTAACCAAGTGCTATGTATGATATGTGCCCCCAAGTGAGCCCCCCGACCTAGGAGAGAGGCATCTATTGTGAGGACTACTGAGGGAGACTCTTGCTGGAAAGGGACCCCTTCTCTGAGGTTTTCCCTTACTTGCCACCATTGAAGGGCTTGCAGTAACATCCTTGTTACTGGTACTACTGTAGCTTTGACAGAAGGCCCCTTTCTTTGGCACCAATGTGCCTTGAGGTGGAACTGTGTGTCCCTCATTTGGAACCTGGAACCTACGACTGCGCCTGTTGCTGCAGCCATATGCCCAAGCAACTGCAGGAAATGTCTTGCTGGTTTCGGTCTGTTCAACTTAAAAGTTCCAGCAAGTTGCAGAATGTTGCTTACCCTTTCCTGAGGTAAGAAGGCCCTTCCCCTCAGGGTGTCCAACTCTGCTCCTATGAAGTACAGTACCTGAACTGGTTGCTGGACAGATTTTTTTTATATTGCTCAAGAACCCCAGGGACTCCAGAAGATCCAGGGTTGCCCATAGGGATTCTCTTACTTGTTATGGTGACTTTCCCACCACCAACCAGTCATCCTGGTAGGAAAAACACTGTGATCCCCTGCCTTCTTAGGTATGCTACCACCACTGCCAGGCACTCTGTCAATGCTCTTGGAGCTGAAGTGAGGCCGAAAGATAGTACTGAGAACTAATAGTGATGTGTAGAGAGTCTGAAACAGCATGTCACTAAGGCTATAAGTACAGCCAACAGAGTGGCATGGTCTATTGAGAAAAACATTACATCTAGATCAAACAATGTTATGATTCCCCTGTACAGATCATATGTACAGCCTCATCTGGAACCCCTACAAAGTCGGAGACAGAAAATGAAAATTACGTACCTACCGTAATTATGATCTTTCTGTGCATCTTCACCATTCATCACCTTTGGGTATATGGCCGGAGGTCATTACCACAGAACCTTTTTTTTTTTTTTTAATGGGTGGAGCGCATTTACATGGCCTTCTTTGAGGCCGACACACACTCGGGTGGCCGTTAGGTACTGTCGACTCAGCCTCCCGCCAGTTCTGAGTCGCTGAGAGGTGAGGAAAAGGGTTGGGAGGGTGGGACAAGAAAGTCCAAGGGACAGATAAAAAAAAAAGATATATAACATAACAGGAGAAATAAATGGCAGAGGACAGAATAAGAAGGAAGTCTAAGGGGATTGGGTAGGGGCCCCAATCTCTGGAAATAGGAAAAAGGACAGAGGAAGGATTTAGGATATGCGTGAGAGGGGGAGGAGAAAAGTAACAACAATACCCTGGAACCATGGCTTGTCTCCAGATTGTACAGGAACTGCAAGGAGTAGCCAAAATGCTCATTGTCAGAATTCAAGGCACGGAATCACTGGCAATAACTCCAAAAGCAGAAAGTGGCTATTCTGGAAGAAAGACAGGAAATGGGGAATTCTCCCCATCAGGGGGAAAACATTTTTGGTGAAAGGAAAATTAGTTTTTTTTTTTGTTTTTAATAATAAACGATATGTCCAATGGACAAAAAAAATTAAAGATGGACAGGAACAAAGGAGGAGGAGATAATGGAGGGCAAGTGAAAACTCCCACCCTACAGGGGTGGAGCTAGAGCACTGGAGAAGGAGTGCCCCCCATACTGACCACTCTCCCCTTAAGAACATCATCCCCCTATGTGCCCGTTTATGGTAGGTATGTAATTTTCATATCTTATCTGTGTCAATCTTCACCATTCATCACCTTTGGGTGAGTGTCGAGCCCCCAGTGGGTTTCCTTTTTAACCTAAAGGACAGAGTCCCTTAGCTCTCAGTGGC
Organism: Neoceratodus forsteri; assembly: GCA_016271365.2. NCBI lineage: Eukaryota > Metazoa > Chordata > Ceratodontiformes > Ceratodontidae > Neoceratodus > Neoceratodus forsteri. The sequence goes on from CM028129.1 coordinate 694,184,755, forward strand.
TGACACACTAAGAGGGGAAAACCTGCGGGGCCTGGAGAGGCCCGAGAGTGAGGAGAGCGAGATGGGGACCCCCCCGGAGGGGGAAGGAAGTTGCTCCGACAAACGCAGTCTCGCTCTACGGGAGAAGAGACAGGTTCTCTGGTGAGCAGAGTTAATCACCCTACGCCAGGCCAAGGGTGACAACCGGGAAAGATGCAGCCATGCCGTCCGTCTAGTGCAGATCGCTGTCCCTACGACCCTGGTCGCTACCTCACTGGCATTGTACAATGCCCTCGCTTGGCGCCTTGCTAGCTCCAGGCCACATGCAGAGTGTGAAATGGCTTGTCTGGTTTGCTGCATGTCAGGCACTGAGGCTAGGAGCTGACCAAGCCTAGACCACAGAAACCTGTCATAGGTTGCATAGTGGGCCTGATGTGCTGTGATAGAGAGCAGCAACCATGCAGAGTAGAAGTCCTCCTACCCCAGAAGTCAAAATCTGAAGAGTCTTGATCTGGGTGCCAGTTACAGTGAAGGGCGCGAAGCCCATCGGGAGTGTCCAGTTGCGTCAATCCTGACTGAGGATGAGGCATGGAACCTGGAGACTCCGGGGCGGGGGGTGAAATACCGCTGGCAGAGATCCCTGGGGGCAGAACTCCAGAAAGAGGTGTCTGCCAGGAACGCGACAACGCCTCCCAAAAGGGAGCACGCCAGGGGGGCACCACAAGGGTGTCCTCGCTGAAATCACCTTAAAGGGCGTGCGCCGAGTGCTCTGGATTGCTTTGAGTCGGAGGGGTGATATGCAGGTCCTCCAACATCCTCACGAGGAATCGCTAATACTCCGTGAGATCAGCAGCTGGAGAAATGTGGACAGATGTTTCCTCTCCCCCAGAAGAGGGGGATGAGGGGTCAGAGGACCTTGGCTGTTCGGAGCATGGCTCCTCAGGGGGAGGTTGAAAATCCTGTCTATCCATGGCCCTGACATAAGCGGGGAACTGAGCAGCCACGGCTCTGAACTGCTCCCAGGAGAGATGCCCGGAAGGACCAAGAATACCTGGGAGTGCAGGAGAATGCGGCAGAGGGATGGGGACAGAGCCGAGAAGAGAAGTCGATTGACCTCCACCTGGGATAGGGAGCGGACCAAGAGCTCCAGAAGAAGGAGGAGCTCCAGAAGACTCCAAAGCCGACAGCTGAACAACCATATTAGAACTGCCTTGGCTGCGCCTGGAAGATTCCCCCCTGTGAGGTGACTGGGGCGCGTAGATCCAAAAGGACGGTCCCCTACCTCCAAAGAATAGGGCCCTCTCAAAGAAACCGATGGGGAAGAGTGGAGATCCGCACTATGGCTCCTCCCAGAGCCCGGGTGGGTTCCGGAAAAAGGCCGCCGAACAGAACTCACACCCCTCAACCCCTCGGAATCCAAGACTGCCCTCCTCCAAGAGAGAGAGAGAGTCAGCCTAGGCAGCTGGCAACCCTGGTCGGCCCCCAAAAGAGCTATCCAAGGAACACCACCCTCCCCCTCCCCTCCTGTGGGTGCTCCGATTGGCCCCAAAGTTGGGCGATCTAGGCACACCACTAGAGGGGGTACCACCACTGAGAGGTCAGCGAACCCTCCGAGGCCAGGCTGCAGAGCAATGGTGGCCTGCACCACTGCCTGCTGGTCAGCACCCCTGACCCTGGCCATGGTAGTCACTGGCCGATCCTCAGAGGGGGGGCTGGTTGCGGCCTGTCAAAGATACTACTAGAGTGTCCGCCTGAGCAGTCAGCTCCAAGGAGCCAGATTGCATGTCCGACTCAGAGTCCGACTCCTCCTCCGAAGAAGTGAAGACCGAAGTTCCGTGCCAGACAGTGGGCGGGCGTTCTCTGCCATCTTGACCAAACAGGGCACCAGAAAGAGAGACTGCACCCGAGATGGTTCCAGTACCCCTCCTCCGCACCACGAATGGTGGCAGAAGGAGGCACGGCTCCAACAAGGGCAGCAATCACGGTGCCAGAACCTGACACGGCGCCGTCCGGCCTCACGGTGCTGCGAACGGCCCCGGGGACAGAGAAGGTGCCGTCGGTTCCAACAGCCCCATTGGCGCTGAGAAAGGTGCCACCCGGCCCCATGTCTCGGCGCCACGAACGGTGCCAAGATCCGGAACCCCCACAGTGCCGTGACCTTGCTCGGAGCTGCGAATGGCTCCAGAGGTGGACATGGCGCCGTGCTCACCCTCGGCGCTGGAAGAGAATGACGAAGATGGCGCCATAGAAACTCCCATGGTGCCACAGCAGCCATGGCGCCAAGTGACTGGCCGGCGCCCACTGTGCCGACCAACAGCATCGAGGACGGCGCCGACCCAGGCCTTCCAAGCCGTGGGTCCGACACCGGGGAAGCCTTCACCCCGAAGGGGCGACTGCCATAATAGTGCCTCCCGTCCGTCCCCCGGGGTGGGAACAGACTGGGCCTCCTGCACTGCGGAAGGAGCCTCGGCCATGGCTAGGCTGGGAAAAGCCGAGGCTCCCTCCTCCTCAGTTCGTATAGAACCGGGATGGGACCCAGAGAAAAGGCCGAGAGAACGTGGCTTGGCTCGACGAGTGCGAACCCGACCCCCAAAAGTCGTCGCAGCCCGCCCCATTTTCCACGCGCATTGTTCGAGTACTCTCCGGTCCATGCAGAAACAGGCGTCGCACGAATCCATGTTGCGAAGCAGGCCAAGACACATAAGGTAACAGTCGTGCTGGTCGGTGACGGAATATTTTCGGCCGCATGGGGGGGCCGTCCCGTCCTTGAAGTTTTCTTGCCCTCTGACAGACATGACCTACAGAGAAAAAAACACTAAAAACAGACCCGACGTCACAGAAAACAGAATAATTGAAAAGGCCTTACTGGGCGACGTCGAGTATGGCAAACAGAACCAGCAGGAAGGAACCGACTGACTTCGGCACCGAACTGAGAGAGAAAACGACGGAGTCGAGTCAACTGCGAAGCAGGTAGGCCTCAAAGTCTTCTTCTAAGCTTCCCACGAGGTGACCTCGACGGCGGGAGACTAAGAACTGGTGGGAGGGCAGAGTCAACAGCACCTAACGGCCAACCCGCGAGTGCCATGCAGTGCGTCATCCTCGAGGGCGGCGCCGATGGTGCGTTGGCTCCACCAATCCAAAAAAAAAAAGCTCCCGCGCGGTCTTGATCTCCGGCCATATACCCAAAGGTGATAAATGGTGAAGATTGACACAGATAAGATCAGACTAGTGCAAGTACAACATAGGTTCACAAAGACTGTGGAGGGTTTCCGTGAAGTATCATATGACAACAGGCTAAATTCACTTAAATTAATGTCTTCTGAAACACGTAGGGCCTGTGGAGATTTACTCCTGCCATATGACATGTTACAGTGTAACAACAAAATGATTTTTAGTGTGTGGCCGCAACACAACTATTGTGACAAACTGTTTTCTCTTCTTTCTTTATTACAAACCATAATGTAATCAAGTGTGCTGCTATATTTGCTACAAAATAAAGTTGTGATAATACGTGGTTTTAGATTTTATGTTAGATATACCCCAATGGGACTGCCCCATTGGCTGATATTTAACAAGCTAGTTTTAATAGGTCTGAGATAATGTCTCCATCTTGTGATTATAAGTGGAAAGTTAGGGTTTTTCCAATGTGTTATGCAACCATTAGTCAAAAGGTCCTGTGACCTGGTGGCAGCTGTCAGCCTAAATAGTAATAGAAAGCCAGCTTTTGTTGCAAATGTTAGTTTATTATAATACAATTCTGTTTTGCCCTCTCTCTACACAGCAAATCTAAACTAAAGGTATAGTACAGTTACATAAGAACTTACCATAACAGTAGATCTTTGAGAACAGCTCTTGCAGCAGGTTACACCATTAAGACTGAAGCCGGCAGGCGCCAGGACCCCACGGAAATTTTCTAGCTAGCAGTAATCAGCGGGGACCACCCCTGGCATCGGTCCCACCCCCGACGTCAGGCATCGCATAAAAGGGGGCAGTCCCCCAGAATCCCAGTTCTCCCGCCGGAGACTCCTGCCCATTCGATGACATCAGAAGTGGAGACTGAGGATCCGCCATCAAAAGGTATTCAGAATGGTGTTAGAAACACCTAATCCTAGAAAGGAGATATCGGAACAACTCTACCTCCAGAGGGGATGGTGGGAGGGAAACTACCTGCTGCAAGAGCTGTTCTCGAAGATCTACTGTTACGGTAAGTTCTTACGTAACTGTACTATCTTACTCCGAAAAACAGCTCTTGCAGCAGGTTACACCATTAGGACTGATTCCCAAGCAATATTGGAAATTCCTCACAGGTGGGAGGAGGCTAGGTAGAGATCGCGAGTTGGATCGAAGCCTAGGATAGGAGTCCCTGAAGGACTGCTAGACCAAAACCAGCTCTTCGCCATGATGCCACATCCAGGCTATAATACCCGATAAAGGTATGCACAGTGCTCCAAGTAGCTGCTGCACAGATGGCTGAAGTGGACACGTTCTTCATGACCGCAAAGGAGGTAGCCACCCCCCTTGTGGAATGACCCTTAACCGCGCCCGGTAAAGGTTTGTTGCATTTCTGGTAACAGAACGTGATACAATGGATGAGCCACCTGGACAGTGATTGTTTAGAAACTGGAGTTCCCACCATCCTATGGTCGAACGAGACAAAAAGCTGATCAGATTTACGGTGGTGCCTGGTTCTGGTCAGGTAGTATCTTAAGACACCTATGCACATCTAGAGTGTGCAACAGGGCCTCTCTTCTATTAGAGTATTTAGGAAAGTACACTGGTAAGTCGATGTCCTGACTGAGAGTGAGAGCTGAGTCCACCTTAGGTAGAAACTTCGGATTTGTTCTTAGGGACACCCTGTCCTGGTGAAAAACCAAATAAGGTTTTTTGCACATCAGTGCGTGAAGTTCAGAAATCCTTCTGGCGGAAGTAACGGCAAATAAAATTAACAACTTCAATGTTAGGAGACGTAGCTCGCAATCCGCGGCTGGTTCAAAAGGTGGCAGCGTGAACTGCTCCAGGACAAAGGGTAAATCCCATGGAGGAATAGGATCCTTAATCGGAGGTCTAAGGTGAAGAACACCTCTCAGGAAAGCTCGTGCTGTGTCCAACTGAGTTATGGGATGTCAGCCTATAGGAGTATGATAGGCTGAGATGGCACAAAGGTGTACTTTAATAGAGGAGCAGGCCAAGCCTGCCTGGAAGAGAGACAGGAGGTAGTCCAGGACCGACCTTTCCAGACAATCCATTGAGGAAAAACCTTGTGCTTGAGCTCGGAGACAAAATCTGCGCCATTTCATGGCGTATGTGGCATGAGTGGCCGGTTTTCTAGCAGCCGCTAGAACATCTGCTACCTCTTGCGAGACCCCATACCACATGACAGCTATGTCTCTAGGAGCCAGGCGTGCGGGTTCAGAGAGCAAAGGTCCGGATAGACTAAAGAACCTGCCTCCTGGGACAATAAGTGAGAGCTGATTGGCAGAGGCACCGGAGTTTTCTGGGACAGTTGGTGCAGCAGAGGGAACCAAACTTGTCTGGGCCAAAACGGTGCGATAAATATCAGCATCACCTGCTCTCTGCGGAGTTTCAATAGGACCCTCTGGATCAACGGGAAGGGAGGAAATGCGCAGAGGAATCTACCCGTCCAGCAGAGGGACAATGCATCTCGCCAGAAAACACCAAGCCCTGGATCTAGCGAGCAAAAACTAGGCAGCTTTGCACTGGATGGGGACGCGAAAAGGTCTAACTCTGGTGTGCCTCATCTGTGAAACAGATCCTCTACTACCTCCTGGAGTAGTTCCCATTCATGGATTCTGGCCTGAGAGCGGCTCAGGCTGTCTGCGATGACGTTGTCCACTCCTGGGACATGAACAGCAAGGAGGTTTGCGCCATGTTGTAGAACCCAATCCCACATCCTCATGGCCTCCCTGCAAAGCGGGTAGGAATGGGTGCCTCCTTGTTTGTTGAGCTAATACATCACCGTGGTATTGCTTGTTTGTAACAGCAGAGTACCCGGTGGGATCTCCGACTGGAAGGCCTGCAGGGTATAAAGAACTGCTCTCATTTTCAAAATATTTATGTGGAGATGAGCTTCCTGGGGCATCCATGAGCCCTGAGACCTGACCCCGTCGAGGTGTGCTCCCCAACCGAACCCTGAGGCATCTGTGGAGAGCATCACAGTCGGAGACGGTGCAATGAAGGTGACCCCCGCCGACAGGTTCTTTGAATCTAGCCACCATTGCCAATCCCAGATGACGGCACTAGTGATCTGAATTGGAAGTTGCAAATGGTCTTGCTTCTGATCCCACTGCACCCATAACATCCACTGGGTGACCCGCATGTGGAGACAGGCTAGCGGGGCTGTTGCAATGGCCGCAGACATGTGTCTGAGCAGGCAAAGGACCATTCTGGCTGGGACAGTCTTCTTTGCCAAGATGTCCCTGATGAGGGATCTGATGTGTTCCGCTCAGTCCTGGGGCAGAAGAGCTATCCCCTGGACAGTGTCCAGAACTGCGTCTATGAACTGCAGATTCTGTGAACGAACAAAGTGTGACTTCTCCTGATTGATAATGATGCCCAACGTCCCGATCAGGGACTGAGTACAGTAAATGGCGGACATCAGAGCCTCTCGAGAGGGTGCCAAGAGGAGCCAGTTGTCCAGGTAGGGGAACATGTAGTGGCCTTGTCTCCTCAGAGCCGCCGCTATGACTGCCATGCACTTCGTAAACACCCGAGGTGCCGATGACAGTCCGAAAGGGAGGGCTCGGAACCGATAATGGTGACCTAGAAATTGGAAGCGCAAGAACTTCCTGTGCACTCGAGCAATGGGTATGTGCAGGTAGGCATCCTGCATGTCCAAGGACGCTAGAAAGGCGCCCTGCTAGAGCGTGGGTATCAGACCGGGAAAGGTCACCATGTGGAAGAGTTTGTAGAGGACCGAAGCATCGAGATTGCGGAGATCCAGTACTAGACGGAGGTCCCCTGTCTTTTTGGGAACCAGAAAGAAGTGGGAATAGTAACCTGCACCTCTGTGGTTCCTCGGTACGTGCTCTATAGCTTCCTTTCCTAGAAGCGCGAGCACCTCCTGCTGTATGAGCAGTGCGTGCTGACCTGAATAACGGGAAAGCAGGGGAGGCCTTGACGGTGGATGACTGAGGAATTCTATAAAGTGACCTCTCTTGACCATCTGAAGTACCCACTGGTCGGTGGTAATCGACTGCCACCCTGAAAGGTGGCGAGCAATGTGACCCCCAACCTTTTCTGCCCATTGATCCAGAGGAGGGGCGGGGGCCGGGAAGGAGTCATGCTGTGGCAGCGTTGGTTCCCACAGGCTGGGCCAATTTGGTATACTGCTGACCTCTGCCTGGGGAAGATTTAGGTTGGGCCTTACGGTGGAAGGTGCCCCTTTGTTGCTGGCCGGAATGTGGCTGCTGTTGTTGTTGCCGGCCGCGAAAACTGTTCTAGTTCCTACGAAAGGAACCAGATTTGGATCTGTACATGGCCTGTACAGACCTTACTGCCTTCCCGGCGTCCTGAAGCTTGGTGATGACCTTTTCAGAGGGTTCATCAAACAGGACCTCTCCGTTGTAAGGGACGTCGAGGATACTCTTCTGTACATTCGGGTTAAAACCGGAGACATGGATCCAGGAGCGTCTCCGGAGACAAACGCCTGAAGCTGCACCCCTGGCGGATGAGTCCGCGGAATCACATGCGGCTAGTAACACTTGGATCCCCACGTCTGACCCTGTGCAGAGGAGGTTCAAGAGCTCCACCTTCTGCTTGCCATCTGGTAGTTTATCAACTAGGTCCTGACTCTGTTCCCACATGGCATTCTGAAACTGAACCATATGAGACAGGTAGTTCAGAGACCTGATGGAGCATGTAGCAGCCGCACACATGCACCTCCCCAGGGCATCCAACTGCTTGGATTCCTGGTCCGGTGGCCGCGTGCTCAGATGCTGTGGTCGTTGGGACCTGTCATGAGAGGCTGTAATGACCAGGGAATCAGTCAGAGGTTGTTGCACCAAGTACTGGTCCTCTGTCGGGGCCCTGTACAGGCAGTCAGCTTTCTTCAGCACTGTGGGGTTGGAGTGCGGACACTTCCACGCAGCCTTGATGATGTTTGCGAAGGTGTCCACCAAGGGTGGCACAACCACAGGCTTAGGGTCCTTCTGCTGAAGGTAACGAGCTAGGCGCTGTCTCTCGGGATCGAGATCTTCTGAATCCCGTCCCATGTTCTCCTGGATGTGCCTCATGATCTCAGAAAAGGAGGGATCATCCGGAGGTGACCTGGGCAGGTCCTGTGGATCCGGTGATGGGATGCTGATTGGAGAAGGAGACCTGAAGGTATCTGAAGCGTCAGGCCTGGAATCCTCCCCTGGCGGAGGTGACTGGCGACATCTGGGTCGCCTAGGACTGGGAGACCCTGAGGGAGATCTTGAAGGGGGCCTTCTCCGTATTGTTGATCTTCCCCTAGGAGATGGAGTGTGCTCCTTGGGGGTCGGTGGTCTTCCAGCTGGCCCCTGCGGTGGAGGAGGGAGTAGGAGGTGAAGGAGTAGGAGGAGGAGACTTGACTGGGATCACATCCTTCTTTATTGTATCCCACCAAAAGGTAAAAAGATCTTTGACCTCTTGCATATTCATACCGGACGATGGACCTGGCGCCGGTGGTCTGTCACCGGTATCGGGCGTCGGGTCCGAGGGCGTCTCCGGGATTGGCGAAGACTCCTGTGGAAGTCCAACATCCTCACTGTCGCCTGCCTGGTCATCAGGCAACGTCAGGTCCTCCTCTGTAGAGTCCCAGTGACCGGTGTCCACTGGTGCCGGGTAGGCAGCCTTCAGCTCTGGTGAACGTCGAGTGCTTAGCCGGCGTCGGGTGCTTAGCTGGCATCAGGTGCTTAGCTGGCGTCGGGTGCTTGGCCGATGTCTGGTCCGACGGGTGTTTGTCCAATGAAGGATCAGAAGCCCGCTTCAGGTCCATCATCCGTTTTAGGGACATCAGGTCTTTAGTCTTCCTGAGAGGAGGATCCGGACCCCTGGGAGGCTGGGAGACTGATCTGGCATTGAGGTCCCGGTGTCTCTCTGTAGAAGCTCTGGAAGAAGACTTGGACTGGTGACAGTCTGAAGACTTCCACGAGGCCCGGGAAGGAGTTGAAGAAGCCGAAGGCCTGGAAATCTTGATAGGATGCAGAGAAGCCGAGGTGCTGCCTGAAGACTTGACCTTTACTGGAGGGGGCTGACAGCGAGCCCTGGACGGAGAGCAGTCAGAGCGCGTAGAGCCAGAGCTGGTGCACGAGTCCGAGTCCTGGTTAGGGGATCTGGACCTGGCCTTCTCCAGATGCTTGTCCCGGTGTTTATGGGACTTACAGGTAGACTCATCTCTGGAGGCAGGGTCTTTGTCCATACTTCTCAACTTTTCTTCCAAGAGGAACCCCTGAAGTGCCTTCTGGCGGTAGATCCTGGTGCAACTATTGAACCCCTGACAGAAGGAGCAGGCCTTGGTGTTGTGTTCTGGGCCTAAGCACCGTAGGCAGGACGAATGAGGATCCTTGACAGGAATCTGTTTGCCGCAGACACACTTGGAAGGATGTCCTTCTAAAGAAGGAGCTGGAGATGCTGACATTTAGTGGTAAACTAATAAAGTTCTAGTCATCGTACGCTAGAGTGGGACCGTGAGGCCGATGCTGGCGAGTCGACTGCGGGAAAACAAAGTACAGTTACGCAAGAACTTACCGTAACGGCAGATCTTCGGGAGAGGCTCTTGCGGTAGGTAATTACATATAGGACTGACGCCAGCCGGCGGCAGGACCCCACAGAAAAATTTCTAGCTAGCAGTCCCAGGCGAGGGACCGCCCCCATGTCAGGCGACTGGCGTCATGCGACGCCGGTATAAAGGGGCGGTCCCGGACGCCTACTTCTTCCAGTTCTTTTCCCGCCACAGGCCCGGACGAGAGAGAGCCGATGTTTCATTCCTGAAAAGAAGCTGAAAAGCCTAGGGGAGGAGGAAGGTATTACCTACTGCAAGAGCCTCTCTCGAAGATCTACTGTTACGGTAAGTTCTTACATAACTGTACTATCTTACTTCGAGAGGGCTCTTGCAGTAGGTAATTACATATAGGACTGAATCCCAAGCAGTCTGGAACAAATAAGAGGCACCGGGAGGAGGGAACTACTCCAGAAAGAAGCAGTAGCCTTGAAGGCCTCAAGACAGGAGGCCTTGCAAAACAGCTAGCCCAAAGCCTGCTCTACGTCGAGAGGCAATGTCCAAACTGTAGTGTTTCATAAAGGTATGGACCGAAGTCCAGGTGGTGGCAGCGCAAATGTCTGCCGCAGACACATTCTTGAAACAAGCCGCAGAGGCCGCTACTCCTCGGGTGGAGTGACCTCTGACTTGACCCGGAAGGGTCTTGTTGTACTTGTCATAACAGAAAGTGATGCAATGAGCCAACCACTTCCAACAGGCATTGCTTGGAAACAGCATTGCCTTCCCTTTTGTGAGCAAAAGAGACGAACAACTGATCAGTCTTTCTGAGATCCTGTGTCCTGTTGGTGTAGTATCTCAGGATCCGGTGAACATCCATGGTATGCAGTAAATATTCCCCTTGGTTGGAGTACTGCGTGAAAAAGGCAGGTAACTCTATGGACTGATTTAAGGTAGACTCTGCTACTACTTTAGGTAGAAACTTAGGGTTCGTGCGAAGAGCAACTCGTTCTTTGTGAAAAATCAAATAGGGGATTTCACACACAAGGGCCTGGAGCTCGGAAATTCTTCGAGCCGAAGTGATGGCCACCAAGAAAAGCGTCTTCCACGAAAGAAACTTCAGATCTGCAGAAGCTGCAGGTTCAAAGGGAGGAAGAGAAAGTTTCTCGAGAACAAAGTTCAAGTCCCAAGGGGGAGAAGGAGTTCGGATGGGGGGGGGGGCCTCAGATGAAGGACCCCTCTGAGAAAGGTCTTAGAGACCTCCAGTTGGGCAAAGGCTTTATCAGCGAAAGGATCATGGTAGGCTGAGATAGCAGCCATGTGCACCTTCAAGGAGGAATGGCTGAGACCCAGGTCGAAGAGATGACATAAGTATTCCAGCAGAACAGCCACTGAACAGGAGAAAGATTCCATGTTCCTAGAGGCGGCCCAAATAGAAAATCTTTTCCATTCATGGCATAAGTGGACCTAGTGGAAGGTTTTCTAGCCTCCACCAAAATCTCCACCACTTTTGGAGAGACGCCAAAACGGGATTGGGCTAGGTCTGCAGGAGCCATGCATGAAGTTGAAGGGACTTGAGACCTGGATGGACCAGGGTCCCCTGATCCTGGGTCAACAAACCTCGCGATAAAGGAAGAGGAAGAGGAGGATCCTCTAAGAATTGTTGTAGAAGAGAGAAACAGATTTGCCTGGGCCAGAAAGGAGCAATCAATCATTCTCGCTCCTTCTGTAGATAGCTTCTGCAAAACTCTTGGGATCAGAGGAATTGGGGGGAAAAGGCATAGACGAATCTGTCCTTCCAGTCTAGAGACAGAGCGTCGCTCCAGAAAGCGCCTCGCTCTGGAGCGAGCGAGCAAAAGCTGGGAAGTTTTGCGTTTTGGGGTGAGGCGAAGAGGTCTACCTTCGGAGTCCCCCAAAGCTGAAAGATATCGTCGAGCACTTTTTGATCCAATTCCCACTCGTGTGCCCGGGCAGAGGAGAGGCTTAGTTTGTCTGCCAGGGTGTTGTCGACTCCTGGAACATGAATCACCGTGAGGTGAAGGTTGTGATGAGTTGCCCAATCCCAAACCCTCATAGCTTCCCTGCATAGAGGGTAGGAACGAGTTCCTCCCTGCTTGTTGATGTACCACACCATGCACATGTTGTCCGTCTGGACGGCTAGGTGGCCGGGAAGAAGCTATTGGTGAAGGGCTTGGAGAGCATACAGCACAGCTCGAAGCTCGAGCACGTTGATGTGGAGAGCTAGCTCCAGTCTGGACCATAAGCCCTGGGTCCGATGAGGGCCCAGATGGGCTCCCCAACCTTCGCCTGATGCGTCCGTGGTCAGAGTCTGGGAGGGGGGAGGATGGAAGAAGGGGACCCCCGAAATAGGTTCTCTCGAACCATCCACCACTGCAAGTCCCGTGCCATCGGCGAGGAGATCAGAACCAGTTGATCTAGGTCGCCTACATGTTGATCCCACTGGGGCCGAAGAGTCCACTGAGAGATCCTCATGTGGAGTCGAGCTCGGGGGACTGTCAGAATAGCGTTCGCCATGAGCCCCAGAAGACGGAGGACCGACCGCGAACTCTCCTGCTTTCTGATAGCAGGAAATCTGGGATTGAAGAGAGGCCACCTGTCTGGAGGCAGGAAGGCCTTGCTCACCATCGTCTCGAGGACAGCCCGATGAACTGCAGCCTCTGGGAAGGGTCCAGATGAGACTTGGAATGGTTGATGGTAACAGGCCAGGAAAAACCTGCTGGTGAGGGAGAGAAAATGCAGGAGTTCTTCCCTGGACGAGGCTGCCAGGAGCCAATCGTCCAGGTAAGGGAACACCTGTACTCCCATTGTACGCAGGTGGGCCGCTACCACAGCCAGGCATTTGGTAAATACTCGGGGCGCCGAGGAAAGACCAAATGGGAGCGCCATGAATTGGTAGTAGTCCCTCTGAAATGCAAAACGCAAGATACTTCAGGATGAGAAAGGCGAATGGGAATGTGCAGATAGGCATCCCCATATCCAGCGTACAAAGCCATTGACCGGCCAAGAAGGGGCAGAGCTCTGCAGAGAGGGCATCCTGTACCTTTTGTATTCCACATAAAGGTTCAAGGAGTTGAGATCTAGAATGGGTCTGAGAGCTCCCATCTTCTTTGGGACCAGGAAGAAACGAGAATAGTAACCCGTCCCCCGAAGATGAAGGGGAACGGGTTCTATCGCCTGCTTCGTGAGAAGGGCCGAGATTTCTTCCTGGACCAAGGGAAGATGGTCTTTGGAGTACGACGACTTCGGAGGAGGGTGGCAGGGTGGTTTTGAAGAAACTCTATGGAGTGTCCCTCCGCTATAAGCTGGAGCACCAAGAATCCGGGTTATCCTCTCCCAACCCGGAAGGTGGAGGGAAAATCTCCCTCCTACCGGTTCCTCCGGTGGATCCGGAGGCGGTGGGAGAGGGAAGGAGTCAGGTGGTGTGGGGCAGCGCCGCAGCTGAGGCACCCGCTGCTTTTTTGGGCGGAGGGGGCCTGGCAGCTGCGGGGGCCCGACGTTTAGTGGCCCACCTTCCTTGGGGTTTCGCTTGAGGCCGAGTCCGTCTGCGAAAAGGACGGCGCTGCTGAGGATGGGGACGGTACATGGAATCCACGGATTTCAGGGCCATCCCCTTCTCTTGCAAGTCGGTGATGATGTCTTTGACATCACCCCCGAAAAGCACCGACCCCCTGAAAGGTGCCTCCTGAATGGCGGATTGCACCTCCGGGACCAAACCTGGCACCTGGAGTCAGGCATGACGCTCGAGGCTTACGGCAGCAGAGCTCCACCAGCAGTGTCCACTGCATCGTATGTCACCAGAAAATGTGGCTACCGGCCGAACAAGCAGAACGGATAAGATCTGCTAGCTCCTGTTTGACTTGAGAGTCAGGTAAGGAGTCTAGTTTAGATTCCGCCTGGGTAAGGATGGCCTTCTGGTAATCCCCCATGTGGGCGACGTAATTCAGGGCCCGAATTCCCAGTGTGGAAGAGGCATAAATCTTTCTTCCATACTGGTCCAGGAGGCGAGATTCCTTATCCGGAGGAGACGAGCTCAGATGCTTTGGATGTGCCGACCTGCCGTGAGTGGCGCTAATCATGACTGAATCGGCACGAGGGTGAGAGTCAAGATAGTCTACACCCTCGGGAGCCTGGTATAGCCTGTTGGACTTCCTGGGAAGTGGGGCTAATGCCGACGGTTGTTTTCAGATCGTGGTAACAAGGTGGACATGAGGCTCGATCCAGGGTGGCACTAAAGTTGGAGCCGTCACGGGCAGATCCAGATGCTCAGCGAGTTTTAGACGCTGGGGATCTGGTTCCAAGGAGTGCCACTGATGAATTTCCTGGATTTTTCTAAGCAACTCCGTGAAGGATGGATCCTCCGGATGAGACTTCGGAGGGGTACTCGGCCGGAGCTTAGACAGAGAGCAGGGCTCGTCGTCTCTCTCGGAACATCCGTCGGAAGAATCCGAGGAATCCAAGAGGGAAGAAGAAGCAGAAAAAGAATAAGACTCCCTCACGCGACTAGGGGGAGGAACGGGTTCCTTGGGTGGTACCCGTGAACGCGTATCCTGCCCCTCTCTGGATCCAGAGGGAAGAGCACTGGAGGTGGTGAGGGAGTGTGCCGCCTCGGACGTACGGGAGCCGGGGGCGGCACCGTCGTCGTAAGGTGGCTCTCCACCTCCTTGGTGAGCTGAGCCTTGGCCTCAGCCCACCAAGAGGCCAGAGTCTCCTGCAGATCGGCGGGGGGGGGGGAGTGTACGGGTTGTACCCGTAAGGTGAGTATCCGTAACCCGGCGTCGGGTAATGTGGCATCGGGTACTGCGGCGTCGGAGGAACCAGTGTCGGGTACTGCGGCGCTGGATACTGCGGTCCTGGGTACGATGGCGTCGGATAAGACAGCGGATACCCAGGAGCCGGGGGAGCTGCCGGAGCAGATGGCCCGGTCGGCAGCCCACGGGCAGATCCACATTAATGGGCCCGGGGGGCGGAGGGCCCGATGGAAGGGGAACATCCCCTGCGGCGTCGGCAGAACCGGCGTCAAGCGGAACCGGCGTCCGGGAGCCGGCGTCAGATCCGGTTCCGTCAGAGGAGGAAGATCCCCGTCGCCGCGGGAAGGAGGAGAAAACTCGGGGTCAGGCTGGGGTGACTCAGGCTCCCCAGACAGCGAGTTACAGGGGAACCGAGATACGACAGGGCGTGGGGGGGGTCTGTCGTTGTTCCGTCACCGACATGTCGGAGGAGCCGACGGGCGACTTATGGGAAGTAGATCAAGCGGCTGGAGGAGCCCAGCGTCCGGCTTATGGGAGCCTCACCGGAGGCAGGGGCCGGGGTGTGTGGCCCGTCCAATGGGGAAGTGGTCATGCGCCGCCCCAAAGGGTCGGGCGTCTTATCGACCCTCACCATGCGGCCGTCAGAGGAGCAGACATCCGACTTAGAGGAGTCGCCCATGCCAGTAGGCCGCAAACCTGTGGCCGAACCGGGGGCAGAGGCCTCCATTCGCCCGGAGGCGCCCGCAAGGCCAGCGCGAGCCAGATGGGTGGGCAGCGCCTCCTCCAAACCCTTGAGCTGCCGTCCGAACAGTCCGGGAGGATATTACCTGGGCGCGACTCCAGCGGAGACGCGATAAAGGAGGACTTCTCCGATGCCTCTCCTTGTCCTTCTTTTCCGATGTCCTTCTGGGGAAGTGGGACGCC
This sequence comes from Neoceratodus forsteri, assembly GCA_016271365.2. Classification (NCBI taxonomy): domain Eukaryota; kingdom Metazoa; phylum Chordata; order Ceratodontiformes; family Ceratodontidae; genus Neoceratodus; species Neoceratodus forsteri. The sequence goes on from CM028129.1 coordinate 694,200,124, forward strand.
TGCCTCAACTTTTTTCAACTCTTTTTCCATAGAAGACATCTTTTTCTTGAGGAGATGGGCTTCCAGGGACTGTTGGCGCCGTTTACGGGTAGCCGCGTTGAAGTTGAGGCAATGCTGGCACTTATCGACCGGGTGATCGGGGCCTAGGCAGAAAAGGCACAGGGAATGGCCGTCATTGTGTGGCAGTTGGGCGCTGCACGAGTCATACTTATTTTTGTGCTCTGAGGGTGTAGGGGACGACATACACCGGCTGATGTACCGACGACTGAAAAAGAATAACTAATTTTTTGGTAAAAACCGGCGAAAGACAGGGCTGAAGCGAAGCCGCGAACTTTACTCGCGAGCTTCAGTACTGGCGGGAAAGAAGCGGAAGAAGCGCCCGGACCACCCCTTTACACCGATGTCGCATGATGCTGGTCACCTGGACGTGGGGCGGTCCTCGCCAGGACCGCTAGCTAGAAATTTTTCATAGTCCTGCTACCGCCGCCATCCCATATGTAATTACCTACTGCAAGAGCCCTCTCGAAGTAAGATCTGGGGATTCTGGGGGACCGACCCCTTTTATGCGATGCCTGACGTCGGGGGCGGGACAGACGTCGGAGGTGGTCCCCACTGATTACTGCTAGCTAGAAAATTTCCGTGGGTTACTGGCATCTGCCGGCTTCAGTCCTAATGGTGTAACCTGCTACAAGAGCTGTTTCTCGAAGTAAGATAGAAACATACCTAGTACTCTGAGCTGTATTTTGACAACTGTACTCTAAGCTTTATAGTACATAAATGTTGGTAGTTATATGTAGTTACATGCACTAATACAGTAAACATAATAAATGCCGTAGACGAGTTCAATAAAACTAACAGGAAAGGTCAATCAGTATATGTATGTCACAGGGAGCTATGGCAACGAACAGATTATATGACCTTAAATCACCAGTTAGTTCATGAAGAGATATGGCATTGTATGGGTTGAGAGACTCCCCAAGCTAAAAGTACTAGGGAGAGACCCGACACAGGTGTATATTTGTAACTGCCTATTCAAATGCTATCAAGTGAATAAGCTTCTGCTTTGTTAAACAAAGGCTACCAGCAGCAACTATAAAAGATGCAAAAACACAATGCATAATAGAGGATGAGTTATTCAGCGTAACCAAAACACAAACTAGGCTATCAACCTATCAAAAGATTTATTTATTAGTTATTGCATACCGTTACGAGAAAGCTAAGCCGTTGTATTTAAATCATTAGTTATACAATGCCACCATCTACTGTCCATGGAGAATATTGCAGTCAAGTTTAATCCATCAATGTGTTAGATAGGAGGTACAACCTCACCAACTCTGTTTTAGATAGCAACAATTGATATGTTTTGTACCAACTGTACTGATTGGCTGGCTACAAGATTTGCATATCTAGTAGTGGCTAAATGTATATAAGTGGGTGCTCTCAAGGCATTGAGAGATCCAGCATCAATGTGTAATGCAAGGCAAGGCACTGATTAAATCTGCTAACTCTCCTGGCTGGGTCCGTGTCGTCTGACTAAGTACTATACAGTGAACATCGTAGCTGGGGGTCACCCACAACCCAAAGTTACAACAGGATCCTAAGCCAGTGTGTGAACTTGACACTGATTTTAAAAACACCAATAAAGTGACTAGAAGACATCCTTTACAAATTCAAGGAGTTCGGTTTAGAACCACTGCTAGGCATTATTTTTATACAGTTAGAATTGTAAATTTATGGAACTGTCTCCCCCTAAGCATAATTACTGCCCAAAGCCGAACTGAGTTTAAATTCAAACTTGACAGATACATATTAAATGGTGCAGCCTTAAGGTATTATCAGTAAGGACGGAACACTTAGGGCTTTTGCCTTTTTGTTCGTATTTTTACCTTAATATGAACCTTAGTATAACCTAGATATTTTCTGTGAGACTCCCTTATGGGGATGTGGAAGTATGCATCTTTTAGATCCTGGGAAGCCACCCAGTCTCCCTTCTGGAGGGTTGTCAGAATCATGCCTAAAGTTACCATTTTTAACTCTGGCTTTGCCAAATGTCTGTTTAGCAATCTTAAGTGTAGAATTGGTCGCCACTCTCCATTTTTCGTCAGGGTCAGGAAGTACCTTGAGTAAAATGTTTTTCCTTTTGCTGTAGAGGAACTGACTCTACTGTCTTTGACAGTAACAGATTTACCATTCCCCCCAACACTTTCTTCTCTGAGGTGGAAGCTGGTCTAAGGATCCTTGTTCTTATGTCTGGGAAGGATTTGAAACTGAGGGACAAACCCTGACTCACTATCTGCAGGACCCACTTGTCTGTAGTAATGCTCTTCCATGCCTGGAAGTAGTGAGACAACCTGCCACCTACTGGTACAGGAGAGGCGACCATGGCAACCATGTCAGGGGTTCTGAGTAGGCTGGGGCTGAGCCTTGTTAGCTGGATTTCCATGCCTAGATCCCCTTCTGCCCCTTCCTCCAAAGTATCCTGTCTTCTGTGGATATTGTTGGTGCTGCTGTATTGCCTGGGCTTGAAAGAAAGGTCTGCCATAAGAAGACCTACCTCTGCCCCCCCCCCCTTCCATAAAGCCTGTAGGAAGCTGAAGGCTTTTCCTTGGCCATATTGCTTTTACAGGTGGTTTTGTATTCATCCACCTTTTTCATCTATCCCTCTGTCTTTACTCCAAGCAATGAATTATCTTCAAAGGGAAAGACCATAGCCTTTGTCTGTGTGTCCTGTGATAAATAAGTTGCTCTCAGCCATGCAAATCTTCTTAGAGTAATAGTGAGGGCCATCCACTTGGCAGCAGTGTCATTAGCATCTACTGCCATCTGGAGTTGGCACTTGGAAGCTTCCAAGCCAAACCTAGCAGTTTCTGTTAAATCGGCTGCCAACCCAGCTGGGGCCTTGTCTGCTATGGCCATGACAGACTGCCACAGGGACTTCTGATATTACGCCGCATAGGCCATATAATTCACCTGTCTGATAGGGATGCAGACAGGTAGCCTTTTTTGGCCATGCCGTCGATCTTTCTTGAGTCCCTGTCGGGGATGAGGAGCCAAAGGCACTTTTGCCCTGTCACAGGCTACAGTCTGTACCACATCTTCGTGGTCAGGATGGGAGAATAGAAATTCAGCCCCTGACCTAACCAGCTGACATTTCCTATCAGCCTTCTTGTCCACAGGTGGGACAGAGTTTGGAGTTTGAAGAACCTTCAACAGGTGCTTTTTGAGGAATTTATTTATTGATAACAACAGTTTCTTGGTAGGAATTAGCCCCATGAGGTCCAAAAAAAGTACAGTTAGGCACAAACTTACCTTAAGAGTAGATCTTCAAGAGAGGTTCCTACAGTAGGTCATTACACTTAGGACTGCGCCACCTGGCATCAGGACCACATGGCAAACTTTCCCAGCAATGCCTGGTAAGGGACCGCCCACCTGACATCACTTGACGGACGTCAGCGTGACCCTATATAATGGGCAGTCCCCAGGCCCGCCTTCCAGTTCTCCAGCCGGAGATCCTAAAAGGAATGACAGGAGAAAGAAATAGTTTCTGGAGCCCAAAAGAAAAACTGGGGGAAGGAGGGCGGGAAAAACATGACCTACTGCAGGAACTACTCTCGAAGATCTACTGTGATGGTAAGTTCTTACGTAACTGTACTATCTTACTTCGAGAGGGGTCCTACAGCAGGTCATTACACATAGGAATGAATCCCAAGCAGTCCCTCAGAGAGACCGAGAGAGATATGGGAGGAGAAACAACAAAGCGCAGTACAGGACCGGCCTTGGACAACAGACCTGCAGCATGACTAGGCTAAACCCTGCCATACGTCTAGAGGCAATGTCCATACTGTAATGTTTGGTGAAGGTGTGGACTGAACTCCAGGTAGCTGCTGCACAAATCTCCAGTGCAGATACATTCCTCAAGAATGCTGTGGATGCAGTCATTCCTCGAGTGGAATGACCTTTGACCTCCCCAGGCAGAGGTTTATCATACTTCTGAGAACAGAAGTGAATGCAGTTAGCGAGCCACTTGCATAAGCACTGCTAAGACACCGCTGAACCCACGGATTTGGGGGCAAATGAAATGAAAAGCTGGTCAGATTTTCTGGAGCTTTTATTCCTGTGGACATAACGCAGGAACCTGTGCATGTCCAGCATATAAAGAACAGCCTCACCTTTGTTAGAATGGTTAGGGTAATACACTGGAAATTCAGCCATCTGACTGACTATGAACTCTGAAACCACCTTGGGAAGAAACTTAGGACCGGTTCTTAAGACCGCCCGGTCTTTATGAAAAATCAAATGAGGCTCCTTATGCATTAGAGCCTGAAGCTCGGAAATCCTTCCAGCAGAAGTAATGGCAAACAAAAATAGCACCTTCCCGGAGAGAGCGCACAAGTCACAGCTCATCACTGGTTCAAAAGGGGGAAGCGTAAGCTTCTCAATAACAAAATTCAAACCCCAAGTTTGGGTGAGGATACGGATAGGGGTTTCAAATGGGGAATCCCTTTCAGAAAGGTTTTTGAGATTTCCAGCTGCGCCATGGACTTCCCCCCTATCAAATCATGATAGGCCAAAATGGCCAACAGATGAACTTGAGCGAAGAGTAAGAGAGACCCAAATCAGACAGGTGCAACAGATACTCCATAATCTGTGGAGCTGAGCATGTAAAGGGGTCCCAGCCTTTTGGCGCCGCACAAATGGAAAAGCGCTTCCATTTCATAGCACAGGTCAATCTGGTAGAGGGTTTTCTGGCCTCTAATAGGACCTGGGTGACCTTATGTGAGACCCCGAAATTAGACTTTATTATGTCTGTAGGTGCCAGGCATGAAGATTTAGGGTCCTGAGCCTGGGATGCACAAATCTGCCTTGATCCTGAGTCAACAGGTCGTGCCAGAGAGGAAGAGGAACTGGGGGTTCCATTGAGAGCTGTTGCAGAAGCGGAAACCAGATTTGTCTCGGCCAGAGGGGAGCTATGAGAATCATCCTGGCTCCCTCTGCCTGGAGTTTCAGAAGGACCCTCTGAAGCATGGGATGTGGAAGGAACACGCATACAAGAATTTCCCTGTCTAATAAAGTGACAACGCGTCATGCCACAAAGCACCATAACCTGGAATGAGCGAGCAAAATCTGGAAAGTTTTGTGTTGGATGGGGAGGCGAACAGGTTGAGTTCCAGTCGCCGCCATTGCTGAAATATAGGAAGTCCACCACTTCCTGACTCGATCCCTATACATGAGAGAGGGTGTACGTTCTACTGAGGCTGTCTGCCAGGATATTTTGAACGCTTGGAACGTGGATGGCTGTGAGTGATGGACCATGTTGGACTGCCCAGTTCCACACTCACATCGCCTCCCTTCAAAGAGGGTACAGCAGAGTGCCTCCCCGTTTGTTGGTATACCAGACTACCGACACGTTGTCCGTCTGGATAAGCAGTGATCCCTGGGAAGGATGGACTGAAAGGCCTGAAGGGCATACAGGCCTGCCCTCATCTCCAAGACGTTGATGTGCAAGGACATCTCGAGCTGGGACCACAGACCCTGAGTTTGGTGGTACCCCATATGAGCTCCCCAACCCTGGTTGAACGCATCCGTGGTGAGAGTGCACCAGGGAGCAGGCCTCCAGAAGGGAAGGCCCTGGGACAAGTTTGAGGGATCCCTCCACCACTGCAGATCCTTCTTGACCGCAGTGGAAATCGGGATCGAATGATCCAGATCATCTCTGAACTGATCCCACTGGACGCGCAAGGTCCACTGAGAGACTCATGCGTAACCTGGGGAGGAGAACCGTGGAGATGGAGGCCGCCATCAAACCCAAGAGCCAGAGCATTGCTCTGGCTGGGAGGAAATTGGAGGAGGCTACCAAGGTCGCCTGTTCTCAAATGGCTTCCACCCTCTCCGGAGGGAGAAAGGCCTTGCACTGGATCATGTCCAACACAGCTCCTATGAACTGAAGTCTCTGAGAAGGAAAAAGACAGGATTTGGGGATACTGACTGTAATCCCAAATGAGAAAACAGGTCCAGAGTGCGCAAGAGAGCATACAAAAGAGCCTCCCTGGACAGGGCTGAAATTAGCAAGTTGTCCAAGTAGGGGAAAACTGCAATGCCCTGATGACGCAAGGCTGCTGCCCTGCTGCTAGGCACTTGGTAAAAATCCTGGGTGCCGAGGAAAGGCACACCACAGCTGCTGAAACATCAGGACTTACTCCCTCTTTGATCAGTTCAGTAAATCCTGGAAAGTCATTCAGTTGGGAGGCAGTATAGCACAGTGGTTTAAGGCTCTGAGCTGCAAATCTGGTGACATCCAGCAGACCAGACCTGGGTTTGAATCCCACAGCTTCCACTTGCATACTGTGTGATCCTGAGCAAGTCACTTAACTTCCCTGTGCTCCCAGGTCGCACCTGTAAAAAAGCTTTCAGCTTAGTGTGCTACTCCTGGTTAAACAACTAAAAAAATTAAAAAACAAAAAAAAAGTGCAGGAAGTGGCGATGGCCCAGAAATACTGGAATATGCAGGTAGGCATCCTGCATGTACAGTGCGCATAACCCAGGAGAGAAACATTGTTAGCTTGCTCTGAAAGAAAATCACAATTGGTTATCAATTTAGTTTCAGCATTTTCATAGTTTAACCCTTCATGTCCATCAGTCATTTGTTGACACAATTTTTTTAGGCTTTGTCTTTCTTTCCTGGATTTCCTGGATCATGGAACTGTGCTCAAACAAGAACAAATCAAAATCCTGAAAGAAAGAGAGTCCTCACCATCTGAAATTTTCTTTGCCTGAGCGCTTGTCACCACAGCTGCTGAAGCATCAGGACTTACTCCCTCTTTGATCAATTCAGTAAATCCTGGAAAGTCATTTCCAATAATCACAGGTACAGGTAACTTTGGTACTACCCCCACTTTCATTTGGTATGACACACCCTTAATGGTCAGAGTCACTTGGGTGGTGGGATAGAATTAAGTGTCCCCATGGATGCAGATGATACCAGTACCTGGTGCCTTTGCATAGTGTTTTCCCAGCACTTTAACATGCACTAGGGTCTGTCTGCTTCCTGAATCAATGAGTCCCTTTACAGTCTTATTCCCCACCTTCACATCTGTTCGGTACTTGTCCCAGTTTGCCAAGGTCAAATCTGCTCCAGTGCCACAGTTTCTTGCAAAATGGCCTGGCTTATTACAGTTACAGCAGATAACGTCTTTTGGCACAGATTTGTTAAATCCACCAGAGCTCTTAGCAGTCTTGGAATTTAAATGGGAAAAAACTGTTTCTTACCAGTGCTTGGCTGTTACCTCGCTGCTGTGGCGTCTGTCTGGCCATTATGTAGTCCTCAGCCAAAGAAACAGCTTTTTCCCCATTCTCTGGTCGGTGTTCCTTTACCCACAGCTGCACATCTGTAGGCAAGATGTGGATGAATTGCTCCATGGCAAATGTGTCGATGATCTGTGGGACTGTTTTGCTCTCTGGTTGGATCCACTTCATCAGGAGTTCTCTGAGTCGGGTGAAGGCTTCTCGAGGATTGTCAACTGAGTTGTACCTCAGAGATCAAAATCTCTGCCTGTAGGGCTCTCTGGAGATGTACCTTTTCAGGATTTCGCTTTTCACCAGGTCATAGTTTTCTGACTGTGCAATGTCCATACTGCTGTAGGCAAGCTGGGCTTTCCCCATCAGGTAGGGTACCAATCCGATTGTCCATTGCTGCTTTGGCCACTGGCAGGATGTGACCACTCTTTCAAAGGTTGTCAGGTATGCCTCAATATCATCTGAGAGACACAGATTAGTAAGTTTAATGGCCTTCAAGTTGCTTGCATTTTGTTGCTCATCTGGGTCTGTGCCGGATCCTCTGCCTTTGACAGCTTGTAAGACATCCAGCCATCGTTGCTACTGTCGTTGGATCTATTCTCTCCTCAACGCTTCTAACTGTTGAAGTTCTTTTTCTCTCTGCTTCTCAGTCTCTTTTTGTTGTATAATCCACCATTTGAAAAAGTCAATCAGGCTTTCAGGTTCTGCCACTGCCTGTTCTTTTCCCATAAAGTGTGCTGGCTTTACAATCTCAGACTGGACTTCTGCTGCAGAATCCACACCTTCTTCTGTGCTTCCCTGGTACTAGGTCCAGTACCCACGCACAAATCTCCTGTTTTAGGGTATGTACAGCTTAAATCCCACTTCTCACACCATCTGTCGTCGAGGAACAGGTCAGGAAGCATAGAGAAAACCCAGGAGCAGTTGTAAAATTCCACAAAACTATTTGTAGTTGCAGTAACATAAAATAAACCTGTTCAGAATAACTAAGTACAGAAGCAAAACAAAATCTTTCTTGTAAAAATCTCTTATTCTTCCAAAACAAAGACCAAGCCCCGAAAAAGAACATCCTGGATAGCGGTCTGGACATCGTTCGCGAGCCCAGAGATGCATAGCCAAGCATGCCGCCGAAGGGAGATGGCGATCAACAAGGTATGGGCCACTGCGTCGACCGAGTCATAGGTGGCACATAAGGCATGCCTGAAGGAAATTTTGGATAGGCCCAAATCCTTGCTGAGGTCCTCCTTGAGGTCAGAGTGCTCCATAGATTGGATTCGGGCCTCTAGCTTGCCCAGGGTCCCTTTTTGAAAGGACACCATGTGAGCTACGTAATTTAGGGAACGGACCGCACACCTAGCCAAAGTGAACACTTTCTTGCCATATTGGTCAATCTGCAGAGACTCCTTGCCGGGAGGAGAAGTGCTCATGTGCTTCAGGGCAACTGAGCGGTCATGAGCCTCTGTAATGATGACGGAGTTGGCCTTTGGGTGCAAATCTAGAAAGGAAGCACCCTCAGGAGCCCGGTAAATCTGGTCAGCCTGGCAGTTGCCAAATCGTGGTGGTGAGGTCTTTGTGGGGCCCTATCTAGGGAGGAACCGGGATTGGGGAATAAGACTCTAAATCCAGTTGTTCTGCGAGTCTTTTCCTCATGGGGTCCTGTTCCTCAGTCTCCCAATTATAATATTCTTGGATGGCCCTCAACAAGTCCGAGAAGGAAGAGTCCTCAGGAGGGGACTTAGGAGAAACCTTCCCTTTAGGGTCTGGAGACTGTCAATTGGACGAGTCCTCCGAGGTATCCTCCCCAAGTCCGGGTTCTCCGGATCATCTATGGCCTCGAAATCCGGGAGATGGATCTCATTAGGGGTAGTCCCAGAAACACGAGGAGTAGAGCAAACTGAGCTCACTGCGGACGATGACCTGGTAATGGGGGTAGGAGCCTGCATAGGGAGACATCTCTCCAGGTCTGAAACCAACCCTGTCCTGGCCTCTTTCCACCAGGACTGGATCATCGTCTGGAAGTCCTGAGGCAGAGCCTCAGGAAGAGGGGTAGGAGGCACATGGGTAGGAGGGTAATGATACCCATGGGCACCTAAGCTCTGATAATGATGGTGAGGATACCCTTGGTAAAATGGGTATCCCAGACAGTGATGTCCCACGTAATACAGATCTGGAGGAGCACCTGCCGGGGGTAACTGGTGGGAACCCATGAGGGTAGCTCGGGACATTAAAAGGCCTAGAAGGGCCTGGGAAATTCCTGTACATAAGGGTACCAGACGTTGGTGGTACCAGTGCGAACCCAGCTATTGTGCAGAGGAGGTGGGGCAAGCATCAGAAAAAAGGTCATTGGGACCACAGACGTGGAGTCGGCGCTGCCAGGCCCGGCGTCAGAAAAGAATCCAGCGTCGGGGCTGGACGTAGGGGTTCCAACGACAGAGACGGGTCCGGTACAAGGACAGGCATCGGGACCATAGAGGGATCCGGCGTAGGGTTGGGCCCAGACATCAGAGGAACCAGGGCCAGACAAAGGGGTCCCGATGGAGGAACCTGTCGCTCTTCCGTCAGGGGTGCTGAGGGAAGGGGATCTGACGTACAGGGGCCCTGAGAAGCCTCCGGCGTAAGGACAGTCGGCGGAGGGGTCTCGAACCCTTCGACCCCCATGGGGGACTGATGAACGGAAGCCAGAGTAAGGGTCACATCCAGCTGTTCATCACTCTCTTCCTGATCTGGGGTGGCAGGGAGCGAAGCAGGAGCCACCGGGGGTGAGAGGGGAGAGAGGGAAGACTCGGGTCTTCTGGGAGCTCAGTAGGACGTCAGGTAAATCGGCAGAGGCCATCAGACGAGCAACATCTGGGCGGGCACCAGAGGAGGGCGACTTACCGGATGAAGGGACCAGGCAGGAGAGGGAGGAAACTATGCAGGCTTATCGGCCGTGACCAGGCGAGTCCCCGAGGTGTGGGGGCTTGACTTATCGGTAACTGGGTGGTCCCCAGAGGAGCCAGGGGCCAACTTATCGGCAGATACTGGGCGTACGCCGGAGGACGGCTTAAAAGTAGAAATCGGGAGCAGGGCAGCGGACAGGTCTGGAGTGTCCATGGACGCAGCCTGGACTACCACTACAGGAGGCAGAGGGGAAGACGCCTTGCTGGTAGAATAAAAATAATAAACTTTATTTATAAAGCGCCTTTCAAATACCAAGGCGCTGAATAAATAAACAGATAAAAATGGTAGAATACATAATTATAAAACCTAATAACAAAACAAACAACAAAATTAAGAACAAGATCAAATAATCACTCTGGGTAGGCAATTAGCCATCAATGTGTTTTCAATGCCATCTTGAAGCCCTTCATGGTCACGCATTCCTATATCTGCCAGGGTAGAGAATTCCACTGGGCTGGGTCTGAATACATAAACACACGGGCCCCTGATGACTTCAGATTCACCCTGGGAATCTCTAGCAACCCCTTGTCAGTTGAGCGGAGATGTCCAGGGAAGTAAAGGCACAGGAGTTCCTGCAGGTAGTCTGGACCAAGTCCATGCAGGGCCTTATAAGTCAGAAGTCTGACCTTGAAGGTGATTTGCCATTGAACAGGCAGCCAGTGTAGTTTGCGCAGCACCGGCGTGATGTGACTCAAATGAGGAGTCCTCGTCAACAGTCGGGCTGCAGAGTTCTGCCCTAGCTGCAAGCAGTGGATATCAACCCCCAGAAGCCCTAGATAAAGAGAGTTGTAGTAGTCAAGGCACGAGGTCACAAACACGTGGATTAATGTTGGATGGTCGCCAGATGGAACGAAGTGCTTGACCCTAGCAATGTTCCCCTTATGATAAAAAGAAGCCTTGACGACTGCCAACACCTGCAAACACAGTGTCAGCCCATCGTCAAGAATCACCCTCTGGGTCTCGCACCTGTTCAGAGGAAGGAAGCTGGATACCCCTAGACAAAGTCCAGTGGGTTGGCCAGCCCCCAACCCCTCTGTTCGGTGACCAGATTCCATCACCATCACCTCAGTCTTTCCAGAGTTCAACTTCAACCAGCTGGAGCTCATCCAGTCCTGGATTTCAGGGAGGCAGTTGTTAAATACCAAGCACACATTATCCTGGTTGGGTGCAAAACATAGAAACATAGAATCTGATGGCAGATAAGGACTGCTTGCCCACCTAGTCTGCCCATTTCCCTACCTAATGGATAAGCTACAGATCCCAGTTAACCAACAGCCTACCTCCTCCTAACCCCCACTACAACTGCCTTGTCTGTCCCATGCATTCTTGAATTCCCCCACTGTTTTTGACTCTATGACCTCCTCAGAAAGGCAGTTCCATGCATCTACAACCCTCTCTGTGAAAAAATACTTCCTCATATTACCTCTGAGCCATCCCACCTCTATCTTCAAATTTTGCCCCCCTTGTTCTTGCACATCTCTTTTTCTGAAAGATGTTACCCTTTTGGACTTTGTTGATTCCCTTGAGGTATTTGAAAGTTTCTATCCCCTCTCCCTTCTTTCCTCGAGGCTATACATATTAAGCACCTTTAGTCTTTCTTCATATGTCTTCTGGTGCAGACCCTGCACCATTTTGGTTGCCCTCCTCTGGACAGCCTCCACTCTGTCTATGTCTTTGCGGAGATGGGGTCTCCAGAACTGCACACAGTACTCCAGATGGGGTCTCACCAACTGTCTGTACAGACGGATAACAACTTCCTGTTTTCCACTGTTGATGCCTCTCCCTATGCATCCCAGTATCCCCCCAGCCCTCCTTATTGCCTTCTCACATTGCTTGCCCACCTTTAGGTCATCTGATATGACTACCCCCAGGTCCCTTTCCATTTTTGTTGTTGTCAGTATCTCACCTCCCATTGTGTACTCTTCCCCTAGGTTTTTGTTTCCCAGGTGCATTACTTTGCCTTTCTTTGCGTTGAATCTAAGCTGCCATACTTCAGACCATTCCACCAACCTTGCCAAGTCCCTTCCCATCCTTTCCACTCCATCATCTGTATCAACCCTGTTGCAGATCTTTGTGTCGTCTGCAAAGAGACATACATTTCCTTTCAGTCCCTCTGCAATGTCACTTATAAAAACATTAAAAAGGACCGGACCCAGTACTGAACCCTGCGGTACCCCACCAGTAACCCCCGTTTTTTTCACCGTGGACTCAGTTTACTATTCCCCTCAGTGATCTGTTGTCCAGCCAATGTTTTACCCAGGCTACAACCTTGGGATCCACTCCAAGGCTGGCTAATTTGTTTATCTTTTGTGCAGGACTTTGTCAAATGCCTTGCTAAAGTCTAGGTAGACCATGTCCACATCCCTTCCCCAGTCTACTACTTTAGTCACCCAGTCACAGAAATCAATTAGATTCGTCTGACATGACCTGCTGTGAATCCATGCTGCCTTGGGTCCTGTGCCCCACTGGCCTCTAGGTACTCAACAATTCTTTCCATCAGAAGTAATTTCATAATTTTCCCTACCACTGAGGTCAAACCAACAGGTCTGTAGTTTCCTACCTCTGACTTGCTCCCACTTTTGTGGAGGGGAATCACATCTGCCCTCCTCCAGTCCTCAGGTACCACACCATCCTCCCATGATTTGTTAAAAAGGGTAGTCAGTGGTGTTACTAGTTCTCCCATTAGTTCTTTTAGAATTCTGGGGTGACTCCCATCAGGCCCCATTGCTTTATCCACATTCAGTTTTAGGAGTTCTTTTAGAAGCCTTTCTTCTGTGAAAGGACTGCTATCAAACCCCCTATCCAGAGTGCTTCTATTGACTGGATTAGGTATCTCCCCCTCCTCTTCCTTTGTGAATACTGAGAAGTATTCATTCAGTAACCCTGCTTTTTCACTGTCCCTCTCTGCCCAACCACCCTCCTCTTTATTCAGCCTCAGTATGCCTGCCCCAGTCTTTCTTCACTCCCTAATGTACCTATAAAAACAGGTTACTCACCTGTAACAGTAGTTCTAGGAGTGGTATAAGTTGTTCATTCCCACTTATGGCATGTCCCTTTCCCCTTTAAGAATCACCAGAAGTCTTCAAGCTGGCTCCTCCCACCCACCCGGGTGGTATAACCCTCGGCTCCACCCCATGATGCCAGATCTTAGCCTGCTAGAAGCCAAGTTTGTACATTCGCAGCCGGGGAGGTCGGGTGGGTCTGTGTGGATGAACAACATATACCACTCCTAGAGCTACTGTTACAGGTGAGTAACCTGTTTTACTAGGATCGTGGACATGTTGTTCATCCACACGTCTTGAAAGGCTCCTAGCAGTTCTCCGGGAGGAGGGAGGCAAGTCATACACCCCCCACTGATACTCACTTGGGAAACAGAGATTGGAGAACTGAGGCCCCAAAACCAGCATCCCGGTGTGACTCAAGGTCGATGTGGTCATCTACCCGACTCTCTGCCTGACATTTAAGCTACTGGGCCCCTCCCCTCCCCCTAGCCTCAAAGGGCTAGTCAGGACTAAAACCAGTCTGAGGTGTCTCCGCACCTCAGGACAAACTCTCCTCGAGGTTCCTAAAACTAGGACAAAAGCCGGGTCCAGGTCCTTCGTCTTTACAGCCCCTTCCACCTGAAACAACCTCCCACTAGGGGTACGAGAGGCAGGAACAGGCCCTAGCTTCCACTCTAAACTTAAAGCACACTTGCTCGATAGGAGTACCTGTCAGTGCCTTAGGACCTGACCACTCGTCACTGCCTCTCCTAACTTTGAAGGCGTGCGCTATGGTCACCCTTCCCCCATCTACTTTGATTCCTTGGAATGGGACCCTGACTCTAGGCAAACTAGCTAGCACCTTCTACTTTGATTCCTCGGGATGGGACCCTGACTCTAGGCAAACTAGCTAGCACCTCGTGCTTTTCCTGGGTCCACAAGATAGATGCATGTACAATGTTTGTAAATATTCACTTCCACATGTTCTTACGGTCTTTATGTTCCCTTACCTCCTACCTGATTGTAACCCTAATGATCTCATTGTCTACCAACTTGTCACTTTATTACCTGTACTGTTTCCGTTGATTTTGTGTGTAACTTTCCTCCGGGTCACCCCTGAAAAAGGGACCTCCGGGGCCCAGCGGACTCACCCGGTCAACAAAATTCAATAAATAAATAATGAAGGTGTTTGCTGACTTCCAGGTAGCAGCCCGACAGATTTCCTGGATAGGGATGTCCCTGGAAGCAGCCACCGATGCAGCGGTATGACGGGTAGAATGAGCTCTTATCCCTCTGGGAGGCTCCATGCCCGCCAACTCATAGCACAGACCTATGCAACAAGTAACCCACCTTGCAATAGTCCCTATTGCTGCAGGTCTGCCAGAAGCAGCTTCAGCTTAGGTGACAAACAGCTGGTGAACCTCTCCCCGAATTTACACTGTCCTCTCCTTATAATAGGAGAGAGCTCGTCTCAAGTACAAAGTATGGAGCCTGTACTCGGCCTCCAAGGTGTAATTAGGGTAGTGTACTGGCAGAGTTAACACCTAATTAAGGTGAAACTCTGACACCACCTTCGGAAGGAATTTCGGGTGGGGGCGTAGGACAATCTTGTCCCTGTGGAAGACCAGGTAAGGGGAGTCCACCAAAAGTGCCTGGAGCTCCCCTGTCCCCCTGGCAGACATGATAGCCACCAGGAAGGCTGTCTTCCATGACAAGTGTGACAATGCACACTTGTGCATTGGTTTGAATGGCTTGCCCATGAGCACTGCCAGTACCAGCAGTAGATCCCACAGAGGTGGAGGTTCACGCACCGGAGAGGATATGTGATAAAGGCCTTTGAAAAAGTGCCTGACCACTGTCTCCTGCGCCAACGTCGGCTGACCGGCCCGCGCCCAGTAAGCAGAGATGGCTGCCAGGTGCACACTAAGGGTCGATGACCGAAGACCCCCTTTGGAGAGAAACCAAAGGTAGTAGAGAATGTTAGCCACCGGGCAGGACAGAGGGTCCAGGCCCTTGCCCTGACACCAAATGGAAAACCTTTTCCATTTGTAGGCATAACACATCCTGGTTGATTCCTTTCTGGATGCCTCCACCACGGTGAGGACATCCTTGGAAAGACCCAAATCCTGGCACTCTAGCCACTCAGGTACCAGGCTGTGAGGTGCAGTGGCTGAAGGTCTGGATGGAATACTTTCCCCTGATTGAGAGAGATTAGGTTTGGGCCATTTCAAGGGCCTGCAGCGGAAGCTGAGGAGATCTGGATACCAGAACTGGCACGGCCAGTCTGGGGCAACCAGAACCACCTTCGCCTTGTCCCTCCTCACCTTGAGGAGCACCCTGTGGATCAAGGGAAATGGAGGGATGGCGTAAAACAGGCCTGAGGTCCACGGCCTCGAGAAGGCATCTTACTGCAGCAAGCCCAGCTGAGGAGGGGATGGCATGAAACAGCCTCAGCCTGGAGGCAAACAGGTTCACCATCGGTTTGCCCCTGTGGGAGAACAGGTTGTAAGCTACCTCTGGATGGAAAGACCACTCGTGGACTGTCTTGCCTAAGCAGCTGAGAGCATCCACCAGATGGTTTGACGCTTCCTGCCATATGAATGGCTAAGAGACGGGAGTGCGTGCAGCCCTATTTGTTGAGGTAGTACATGGTCATGGTATTGTCGTCTGTCTGGACTTGAACCACTTGACCATGGAGCTGAGGACCAAAAGCTGACAGTGAAAGTCTGACTACTCTGAGCTCTAACAGGTTGACGTGGTATCAGGACTCCTCAGGGGTCCAGAACCCATGGGCCCTGTTGTCCCCATGTGGGCTCCTCAGCCCATGAAAGAGGCATCGGTCGTGAAGATGGTCGTTGGCTCTGGGCGGACAAACGGGATCCCTTCCTGAAACCGGTCTGGGGCGGTCCACCATTGGAGTGTGTCCCACATCTTCTGGGTTACAGTGATCAGCTGGTCGAAATGACCGTGGCACCGAGTCCAATGGACAGCCAGCTTCCATTGGAGGGGGTGTATGTGCCACCGGGCCCAATGTACCATGGAGATGCATGTCGCCATGTAATCCAGAAGGTGCAGAAAGTCCCAGGCAGGATGCAATTGCCCAACCAGAAATGACTGGGCAAAAGAGAGAACCTCCACCCTGTCTGCCAGGAGCCGAGCTCTGGCTTGACAAAAATCGAGCTCTGTCCGGATGAAGTACATCACCCGAGAAGGCATGAGTTCCGATTTGGCCTTGTTGATAAAGAGGTCGAGTTGGGAGCAGGTCTGGAGGGCTAGTCCCTGGACCTCTCCACCTCCTGCTGGGTGGGACCTGCTAAGAGCCAATTATCACGGTAGGGGTAACTTCTGACCCCGAGATGGGCCGCCACTATCGCGATACATTTGGTGAAGACCCGTGGGGACGATGACAGGCCAAACGGAATGGCTCAGAACTCGTATAGGGTCCCTTCAGCTCTGAAACAGAGGAACCGCCAATGAGATGGACGGATTAGGACGTGAAAGAACGTTCCTGCAGATCCAGTGAACAGAACCACATGTTTCGCTCCAAGGATGATATGATCTGGGACAGAGTGACCATCCAAAAGGTGCGTGACCTGAGATACTGATTCAGGTCGTGCAGATCTAGAATGGGGCGCCAGCCCCCCCGTCCTCTTGGGTACCAGGAAGTACATGGAGACAAAGCCTGGGTCTGCTGAAGAATCCACCACTGGAGCTACTGCCTCCTTGAGGAGGAGCTGAGCAATGTTGTCTCAGAGAGCCGACTGAGTATGGAAGGATACTCTTTCCTCCTGAGGGGCACAGGCTTGGCTTGGATGGTGCTGTTCGAATTCCAAAGGCAGTCCCTGACTGACCAGTTCCAAAACCTACCAGGCCGGAAAAAAGTGGCGGAGCCAGTCCCCCACGGGAGGACCCAGAGCTGGCGTGATGGGAGACAGGGTGGCAGCCCCCACCCCGTCACTGAGCAGGCTTGGAGAAGAAGGATCCTGGACCTGAACCTTGGCCTCCTTTACAGGCCTGGGATCAGGGGTGCCAAGCTTGAGTCTGCTGCTGCCCTCCTTGAAAGGAGGGTTGCTGTACCATAGGGGAAGAGTGCCGAAAATGTTTCTTCTGCGGTTTCTTGCCTGAAGAACCTTTAGCAGAAGTAGCATCCAAGGTGGCACTGGACTGCTCAATACACTGAAGGTGACCAGCCAAACCTGAGCTGAAAAGGTCGGTGCCCAGGAAAGGCACATCAGATAGTTTGTGCTGAGTATCTGCCCGAAAAGAGGAGAGTCTCAGCCAAGCCCTGTGACGAGAGGCAACTGCGGCTGCCATCAAGCAGGCACAAGAATCCCCAATGTCCAGGGCTGTCTAAAGCTGCTGTTTAGCAACAGCCCGTCCCTGATCACGGACCTGCTTGACCGTGGTCTGCATGTCCCCAGGGAGGTGTGGGAGGACTTCATCCAAAGACTCCAAGAGGGCATGGGAGAAGCGTGCCATGATGATGATGGCCGAACTTGCCTGACGAAGGCCTAAAGATGAGACCACATAGACCTTTCGAGCCAAATGATCCAACAGTTTGGATTCTGTTTCAGGAGGTCGGTCAGTGTTGGCAGAACTGCCAGTATGCCTGAACACAGAGGCGATCACCAGGCTCTTGGCCAAAGGGTGCTCTGTGAACCCCGCAAGGGACCCCATGGGCACCACATACCTGCGGGCCATGCGGGCAGACGTTGCCAGGCAGGAGGCAGGGTGCTGTCAAAGTTCTAAAGAAAAGACCTCTGCCGGGGTATCCCCTCTCTTGAGGATGTCCATGAGAGGGTACGCCGCCTTTTTCTGGATAGGTTCTAGGGGCATCCCTGTAGACTCAGTGATGAGGCGAAGAATGCCCTAAAAGGACGAAAGACCTTCCTCCGTCTCTATCCCACCAGCCGATTTGTCATCCCCAAGATGAGAATGTAGGCCTGTCTCATCTGAATCCAAGGAATCCGGATACAACGGGCGACCGCCCAGGTCACCTTCGACTGCCAAGGGCGGTCCGGGGTGACGGTGGCGGAAAGATGCCAGGGAAGCCCACCGTTTGGACTGTTTTCCTTAGAAGGAACCCCTCCCACAGGTTGCTTGGGGATACAAGACTCCATTAGCAGAAACATAATTACTAAGGTGAGTAATTTTTTTTTCATCCACGTTCATCCTCCTGACCTCCCCTTGGTATATGCGGATGAGAGTCGTCCGGAAGAAAAGCTCTTCCCTGAACAGTGTCCAGTACTGCGCCTATAAACTGCAGTTTCTGCGACGGTACCAGAAGAGACTTCTCGTAATTTATGAGGATGCCCAGAGACCGGAACAGGTCCTGGGTGCTCTGGAACTCAGATAGCAACGCCTCTGGAGGCGCGCCATGAGAAGCCAGTCGCCCAGGTACGGAACACATAATGGCCCTGTCTCCTCAGAGACGCCACATACCGCCATGCACTTGGTAAAGACCCTTGGTGCGGATGATGAACCGAACGGAAGGGCTCGAACTGAAAGTGGTGGTCGAGAAACTGCCGCAGGAACCCCATGTGCGCCTGAGCTATAGGGATATGCAGGTATGCGCCCTGCATGTCTAGAGACACTA
The DNA here is from genome assembly GCA_016271365.2 of Neoceratodus forsteri. Taxonomy (NCBI): domain Eukaryota; kingdom Metazoa; phylum Chordata; order Ceratodontiformes; family Ceratodontidae; genus Neoceratodus; species Neoceratodus forsteri. The sequence goes on from CM028129.1 coordinate 694,218,934, forward strand.
AAGGCGCCCTGTTTCAGCATGGAATAAGACCCGAAGAGTCACCATGAATCTCTTGTAGGCGACTGACACGTTGAGGTCGCTGAGGTCCAGAATCGGACGGAGGTCCCTGTTTTCTTTGGAACCAGGAAGAAGTGGGAATAATATCCTTGTCCTCTCTGATTCTCCGGGACATACTCTATTGCTCCTTCGCAGGAGCGAGTACTTTTGCCAGATCAAAGCTCTGTGCTGACCCGGATACCGGAGAGCAAAGGAGGCCTCGAGGGTGGCTTTTCGCTGAATTCTATAAAGTGGCCTAGACTGACTAACTGAAGAACCCACCTGTCGGTGGTTATAGCTTGCCATCCCGGCAGGAAGTTCATGCGAATTCTCACCACATTTCCCTGCTGATCCTGAGGGCGGGGCCGGAAAGGAGTCAGGCTGTGGTGGCAGATGGGCCCGCTGGCTGGGCCGGCTTAGGAGAACGCTGACCCGCTGGCGGCTGCTTCCTGGGCTCTACGGAAGCCGGAGCCCTCTGATGCAGCGGAGCAGGGCTGCTGCCTCTCGTCCGCCCACGAACGCTTTGGTTCCTGAAGCGAACCAAGCTTGGGTCGCACATGGCCTGAACTGACCTGACCGCCTCTTCCCTGCCTCTTGAAGTCTGGTAATGATCTTCTCTGAAGGATTACCAAACAAGACTTCTCCCTCAAAGGAGCGTCCATAATATTCTTCTGGACATCAGGGGTAAAACCAGAGACGCGTAACCAGGAATGTCTCCGGAGGCATACGCCAGAAGCTGCTGCTCGGGCCGATGAGTCCGCGGAGTCGTACGCGGCTCGTAGCACTTGGGTCCCCACGTCTGAACCCGTATGGAGGAGCTGAAGCATCTCCTCCTTCTGCTCACCTTCAGGCAATTTTTCAGCCGTTTCCAGACCCTGTTCCCACAAAGCATTCTGGAACTGAACCATGTGGGTTAAATAGTTCAAGGATCTGATGGCGCGGGTAGCGGAAGCATACGTGCGCCTACCCAACGCGTCCAACTGCTTGGACTCTGGGTCCGGTGGCAGGGTGCTCAAATGTTGCGGCCTCTGTGACCGGTCATGTGAGGCTGTGATGACCAGAGAATCGGCCTGAGGCTGCTGCGTCAAGTATTGGTCTTCCTTAGGAGCTTTGTACAAACAATCAGCTTTTTTCGGCATCGCCGGGAGCGAATGTGGAAGCTTCCACGCTGCCTTGGTGACGTCCACAAAAGTGTCCACCAAGGGTGGTACCACCACAGGCTTGGGGTCCTTCTGCTGAAGATATTTGGCGAGGCGTATCCTTTCGGGGTCTAGGTCTTCTGCATCCCATCCCATGTTCTCTTGTATATGTCTCATAATATCAAGGAACGAAGGATCATCCGGAGGAGATTTAGGCATCTCACGTGGGTTCGGAGAAGGGATGGAGAGTGGAGATGGGGATCTAGAGGAAGAGTAGTCTGATCCCATGGCCTCCGTCGAAGGCGAACATCGGTGTCTCCTGGATCTCTTGGGGCTGGGTGATCCAGAAGAAGATTTCGACGGAGGTCTCCGTTTTTCTGGTCTCCCCCTGGGAGGGGATCTAGGCTCCCGGGGAGAAGGTAAACAGCCTGCCGACCCCGATGGCGAAGGGGGTGCAGGAACCAGAGGAGGAGGAGGAACAGTGGGAACCATGTCCTTCTTTATGGTGTCCCACCAGTAGGTGAAAAGGTCCTTCACTTCCACTAAAGAAAGGCCCGACGACGGCCCGGGCGCCGGTGGGCAGTCGTCGGGTCCTAGCGTCGGCTCCGCAGGGGGCTCTGTTAATAGCGAGGGTTCCCTGGGAGTTTCGATGAAACCGGGCCGCCTGCCTAGTCCTCGGGCCGCGCGAAGTCCTCCTCAGTTAAAGTCTCCTGACCGACATCGGTCGGAGGCGCCAGGCCCTCTTCTCAGGAGGAGCGGACGCCGTCCTCTACCGCGCCGCTGAGGTGATGGTTTGGCCGGCGACGTGTCGCCTGGCCAATGGCGGCCCAAGGAGGTATGACGCGCGTCGACGACGGTCAAGGCCGGGCGCCGGGTCCACAGGTCTTTAAGGGCGTGAGCCCAGCGCCTTGCAAGGAGGCACAGAAGACGACCTGACCGCGGTACCTGGCAAGCAAACCCGACTTGTGATGATGATGGTGGCGCCTCGGACTTCGCCAAGGCCTTGGAGGAAGACGGAGACTGCCTGGCGGACTTGGCCTGAGAAGAAGGTTTCTACCGCAGCCGGGGAGGCTGAGAGCTGGCCCTGAGGAGAGCGGTCGGACCTAGAACTGAGCTGCGCGGACTCAAGCCCTGAGGGGGACCTGAAGGGGCCTTCTCCTTCGCTTCCGCTGCTTGTGGGATTTTGAGAAGATGATTCCCTTGGAGGACATGGTCTTCAGCTTTCCTCCAACAAAAAGCCTGAAGGGCCTTCTGACGTCGGATCCGGGTACGACTATTGAACTCCTGGCAGGACGAGCAGGCCCGGGTATCGTGGTCTGGGCCCAGGCAACTAACGCAGGCTGTGTGGGGGTCCTTGAAGGGGATCTGTTTCCCGCAAGCACACTTGGAGGAGTGACCAGAGGTCGGAGAGGACATCAGCAAAGGTCTTGCTTGAAGAAAATCGAATTTCTCGAAGAGAAGCACTAAACCACGATCGCGCGCTAGACTGTAACCGAAGGGTCGAGACAAGCCAGTCGACGGCGGGAAAGAACTGGAGAATCTGGCGGGACCACCCCCTTTTGTACCACGCCTGACGTCGGAGGCGGGACCGACGTCGGGGGTGGTCCCCGCTGAAGATAGCTAGCTAGAATTTTTCCGTGGGGTCCTGACGCCTGCCGGCTTCAGTCCTAATGGTGTAACCTGCTGCAAGAGCCGTGTCACGAAGTAAGATCTTGGCTTCCAACTAGACAATCAGGCTTACAGACGTAACTGATGTAACACCTGTAAGTATGCAGTAACAGCCAAATATTTCTAACATCCCAAGTTATCTGAGGTCAAGGTGAATGTGGAATTAATTACATGTGATACCTCCCATGTGGTTTACACACTATGGTGCAGTTGTGGCCTGCTCCATGTGGGCAAAACAGTCCGCCCACTTAAGCAGAGAATACAAGAGCATGTTCGCTCAATAATAAATGGCAACATGAACACATCAGTAGGGGCTCACTTTGCCCTTCAACATTTATCACATTTGGATGATCTGAAGCTTATGGGTCTTGAATGGATACCCCCTTTAAAAATGGGAGGAGACAGGGCCAATTTCCTCTTACAAAAAGAATTTAAATGGATTTATAAACTTCAAAGTGTTAAAACTAAAGGGCTAAATAATCAGTGGGATCTCAAACCCTTTCTTAAGAAATAGTATTGGATCATCTGGCCATGAACTGTATTCTTTGATTCCTTAGTGCCTCTATCTGTTCTGGATAGTTGTATTGTTTTATACTGTATTATAATATATTATATTGTTTGCTGCCAGAATTTTGAAGTCATTTTGTTTCTCTCTTGCCCTTTTCTAGGACATTTTCATTACATCTCAGGTTTCCTCGATCTTTTATTCAGATGCCTTGTCGAATAAACCACACTGGATCTGCGGCAATTGTTTGCAGTGAGGTCCCCATTTGAGATGCCAAGAAAAAATGGTTTTGGGGTATCAGGTTGAGTTCCTCCAACTCTTTATATTTCTTTTTCGTCTTTCATGCCTCCTTTTTAATTATTGACTTAGTGCCATTTATTAGCTGTTTTGCCATTCTTAACATTAGTCTAAAATTAAAAAGCAAGATTTTTGTAGTCATTTCATTGAATCAGAACTGCTCTGAGGTTTTGAAATTTGCAGAAGTATACTAGTCTATTTGTTTTTGTAAAGATTTTTTGTAGCGTCTGTTTAATGATTGTGATTAGTAAGTGTCCACCCTTAGCTCATTACTGTTAATGTATTATAAGTGTTTAAATGGAGTACTTTCCCTTAAGCCACACCCCCTTAGGAAGACTTGCATTTTGAGTCGAAGCGCTGGGGTAACGCTGCCTGTTGAATGTTTGCTGTGCTGGATTTTGTGCCTATTTGCAACATGCAGTGAATAAATTCAATTATTTTGCAAAATGATCCTGTGTGCCGCTCTCTCTCTCTGTGGATTCAGCGGGAGACCACTACTGCCAAAGCAGGTCCTCGTACCTACGACGAAGACAGCATCAACATCGATTCTCCCAGGAGGGAAGATGATGTCAGACAGATATTGGGGTCAATGCTGATCAATTCCATGAGCAGTGCCTCAACTGACGACCTGGGAGTCAATGGCATGCGTCTACCGGAGAATCTGTTAAGATCACATGTATTGGCAGTGAGACCCCAATGATCCATGGAATAGTGCACAAAGGCATAACCATGGGGGTAAGCACCTCCCAATAAGGCTCAGTCAGGGCTGCTGACCAAGCCAGAACCTCATGTACGAGGACTGGGAGAATCAAGGTCTGTGAGATCGAAGACTCCTTGTTGACTTCTTCTGACAACCAGTTGACCATCTCAAGAAAAATCTTGACTGGCTGCTTGACTGAAGTCGAGGTCAAAGGATCTGATTGGGTTACCGTGGGAACCTCAACCTGCCCCTCGACTGGTCAGGGAATTAAGGGAGCAGGGAAAGGCAAGATCATTCCCAGTTCCATCACTAATGTTGAAGGGGCTTATTATTCTGCTTGCGATAAGGTGGTCTTTCCCTGTAGGTCTAGAGGACCAGATATATTTCATAAACATATCTGTGTAAGGCCCTCAGATGCTGGGCCACAGGTGGAACCAATGTCAAGACTGAGAATGAATATGCCCCAGCCACTGCCTCCTACTCCAAGGCCTCAAGCTGGGTTGCCGACCCCACAGACACTAAGGGTGATCTGCAGAATTGGGGCCTACTGAGGAGTAAATGAGCCTTCCTATCCTCCAATGATGACAGGTGCATGGCCAAGCAACAAGAACACTACCTCATGTCGCAGTGTCCTGTATGTCCGTGAGGGACATTTTCTGGCCACAATGCACACAACGTTTTAACCTGGGTTGCTGCTTTTCCATCCCACAGAAATACTTTATCAGTCGAAGATTTACTTAAAAGTCGAGGTTCACCAAAGAAATCAGCACCTGAACCCAGAATCCTCTTTGCATGCACAGCTGCAAAGGAGGAGACCTGTCCCTTCCAACAGAAAAGACCCGACATCAAGAGATAGAGCAGGAAGATATCACCACACTGGTTGTGGAAGGGGCTAAATTTGAAGCCATCCAGTGACTTAACTACTTCCAGCTAGTATACCAAAATGTGGATAGTGAATTGTATTCACGATGGTAGAAATAACAGTGTATGATTACTCAAAAGCAATATGTTTGCTTAGTGGGTAGTATGTAAAGAAATTTATGGATTCTGAAGTAACAGACTTGAAGGCCTTCAGATAAAGAGGTTATTTACACAGTCAACATTTACATTACATCTTCAGCATTATGAAAACAAGTTAGGATTTTTTTCTTAAAAATATTAAACAATGAATACTTCATAACAGAATATACAGTTGAGACAATGACAACATTTTAAATGTGATTCCACTAATCATAATGCAGTAAAAATAAAGGAAATCAAATGCAGAGGTTTGCTAGGTATAGCGTAAACTTTTATTTTTCTATTTTAAGCCTCCTCCCTTGAGCTTCTGGCAGTCAGGGACCCCTTGGCTGCTGCTCACTTTAGCCACCCTCCTGGTACCCCTGGTTTGCCCACCAGGGCAAAGCCGCGGGCACCCGTCCTCTGAAGGGTGCCGCAAATGACGGGATATGGCAGGAGTCGGCATGGGAGCCAATGGCAGTCTGGGGCATGGAGGCAGTGGGAAGACTTTGGCTTTTTTCCCCTGTAGGTGGGGGCAGGAATGTGCAATGACGCCAGCATCCGTCCTGCCACCCGAAGCCTTGCTGGAGCTGGTCTCTGCAGTGCCCTCGGCCTCCGCCAGGGGTCCCTCAGACGCTGGTTACACCCTGCACCCCCCCGGGGAAGGAGAGCAGTCCATAGGACGCTCGATCCTTTTGCCCCAGCCGGCCCTCCAACAACCCAGGTCTGTTCCCGAACCCAAGTCCCCGGCGCTGCAAGTGGAAATCTGAAAGGATGGTGTAAACTTTGTTTTTAATTTTCATCTTAAATGTTCACCATTCTGGTCAGAAGAGAATGCCGTGATAAAGATTCAGCTTAAACTTACTGTGTTGTACAATTCTTCCAACCTGGGAATTGTCAGAAACTTGTGCATGCTAACTCCATTTTCAATAAGCAGTTTCACAAATTCAACTCTGTCCATGACAAGAGCATCTAACATGGCCTGTTCCAAGGACCCAACCTGAAAAACATTGAGCAATAGGTTTCATTTTAATACTACTTACAAATATTGTTAGTATCAAGGCCTCACAAACTGAGTGTGCCTTCCTTTTCACATAAAGAGGATTAAGTTAAGCACTAGTTTTAGTTTTAGTGAATCACTATATAAACTCACATAAGTCTAGTTTTTGATGCTACTCACAGGACCTCAAGGAAGGGGGACTCAACTCATCTGCGAAGTTGACCTATCTGCAGGATTTACAATGGTAAATGTTTTGCAATTGTATAACTTGATTTAGTGTTGAATTATATCCACAACGATATAGTCTGTGTCCAATGTTAGTCACAAAATAGATTTTTCAACTTGGGCAGCAATATAATGTCTGTAATTTTGCTAAAACTGACAAGGTAAAAGAGGGGGAGTCAACTTATACAGCAGATGAGGTCTACTTATGAGCAAGTATACATGGTATTCTACATTTTCAAGGTCAATGCTCTGCATTGGCTGTTCAGGAGGTTGAGGAGTATGCGGAAAGTATATATAAATTAATGAACCACTTACCATAAGAAACAGGATTTTTAGGACACTGAGGGGTAATTGTAACATCACAGAACCACGAGAGTGAAGCTTATAATAGAATTAGCATGTGTTTTTTTTAGCATTTTTCTGAAAGTTTGTTTTTAACATAGAACTGCTAAGAACTTATGGAGAACGTGCAGAACACTTTGGAACTCAAGTGCAGCTGTGAATGGGAATGTGTGCAGCACGTTAATGAATGCTTGATTAAAAAAAATGTTTCATTACTGAGTTGCTGAGTTTAAACAAAAAAAAAGATGCTACTGGCTTTCTTAACATGTGCAGCCCAGAGTTCCAACCAAACAGAACTGATGAGTCGCCCAGGCCAAGGAGCTCTGTGTTTAAGAAAGAGAGAGAGAGGAACGGCCAGCTGAAAATGCCTTATTCATGTTCCCAAGCTGATGAAGGGAAAAAAGTGATTGCTCATGAGGTGTTTTCCTAATCAACCTGGAGAGTCATTCTTCATTCCATGTTTTTCTGCACAGTTCTGGCAAAGTCATTCTGTATGGTCTATGTGAAGAATGGATTTCAGAAACCATCAGCAAAATGTGCTAATTATATTCTTTTCCCTCACCCCCACATAAGGACAATTTTCTGCTTATCAAAGGAATAAAAGGGTACCATGGGTAGAAGAGTGAGTACTGAGTAAGCATTAATCCCCGACAGAGGAAGGCTCTACCAGTGGATTAATGCTTGGTTGGGGGAAGGTGGGGATGTTGGTGCCCGAGACTGCAGGCCGAGTGCTTCCGACCACCAACCAGGCATTAATCCACTAGTAGAGCCCGACTCTGGAGGGGACTAATGCGCTTGTAACATGGCAAGTGCAAGGGGAATATTGTGCAACTACTGGTTCAATTGAAAGTACAGAACACTTGTCGACATTAATAATGCTGTATGGAAAACTATGCTCCATTTGCTTGGTCTTTACGAAGTGGGATGATCTGAGAACATGAGTGTTCACGTTGGACGCTAAACATTGTTTTATATAGTGTCGGCTATTTTTGAACCGACACCAGGAGAAGATTACTGTGTGAAACAGAGAACAACATTTAAATTTAGTGGTCCCTACCGACCCTTTTCATGCTTTTTACTTCAACCTTATATCCCAATGATGCATAACAGCAGTGCAGTGTGGGAAACTAAACAGTGAAAAAAATATTGAGACACTGATTACACCTTTACTCTTCTACCGTATGTCATTCTTTGGCTCGATGTGTGCGTGCAATATATTTCTTTCCGCTACTCCACACTCACGCATGCTGTCTCTGAGGTGCCCCAAATCGGTGGGTGAGTCCGCAAGATTCTGACGATTTTAATCGCTCTTTGATCACCGGCGCCATCTACAGGCATGGACACATAACGACACAAAATGTGTCTCTCTCTGTCCCAGCCTTACCAGGTGCGCTCCCAATTGTTTCTTTGACTTGCCTGATGGTGATGAGAGGGTGGCTTGTTAAGGTACTGCATCAGCGGGCTCTACTGCTGCATTAATACCAGCTAGATTTTGGTCACCTGTTCGTTTTGCACCTACTGCAGGGCTTAGTTTTGCACACCATTCTTTGCCATGTTACAAATCCATATAAATTAATGCATGTTGCACAGCACACTGATTTATCACTGCTGTGAAAATAATTTGTGTCTCAAGCCAAGTATGGCCTCAGTGAATAATCATCACAAACTGCAAAGTTTTCACACAAAATGTCTTTAATTATGAAAAAAGGAATAGCTTCAAATTCAACTTTTTTGGAAAGTTGTGTAACTGCATTCTGATTATGCAAACTCTATTTTTTTCTTTATTTACCAGTGGCAATAGTGTCTGTAAATAATCTTTACTTAGTTATTCATTTGATTTCAGTTTGTTGACCAGGAAAGGAGGGCTAGAACATTTTCAGTCTTGTTATGGAGGGAGACACAAAAAGTACTGATTGACTGATATTAAACCAGGTTAATCTACTGGTGAACTAGTGAATTGTGAAACTTTTCCCAGGACAGTGGGAAAATTCCCCTACTCCTTTCAAACAATTCCATGGGATCTTTAAGTTTTACCTGGAAAAACAAAACAGGCAGATTGGACCTCAGTTTAACATCTCATCCAAAGGTAACACACAACAGCACAGAGTCCCTTTAATGCCATGCTGGGGCACTGTTATGGTTAATTATTAACAAACCCTGATCACAGCCAATACAGCTGCTAATGCATTAGCTGGATTTTTGTGTTTGGTTGGTCCAAGGGTCTTAATAAAAATAAAATAATATACAAGAAACATCATACTTTAAAATTCAAACCAAACAATTTTATAAAATAACTGAAAGAACAGTTACGTACTTACCATAACAACAGATCTTAGAATTTCTTTCATCAGGCTACACCTATGGAACTATAAGCCGCCAGGCACTAGGACCACATGGAAACTTTTGAAAGCAGTTCACTAGGGGATGCCCACGATGACATCCGACGTCTACTCACCCTTATAAATGTGGGCAATCCTTCCCCCCTCAGTTCCCCACTGGAGAACATGTTTGAAGGACCTCCCTCAAAGGAAAAAAGGGAGTTCAGGTCTCTGCAAAATAATCAAGGCAGAAAGCAATAGGAAGTGCTTCATATAAACAAAGACAGTCTATCTAGAGCATCAGAACCATTTAGGGAACATATGACTTTGCCGACCAGACAAGACAGAGGGCAAGAGGTAGAATCTCATGGAGGACCCATAGAGGGAAGGAGGGTGGACCGGCATGGCCTGATGAGAGATTTTCTCCAAGATCTACTGTTACGGTAGGTACGTATGTTCTGTCTTCTTTGAGGATCTCTATCAGGCCACACATATGGAACGAGTACCAAGCAGTACTGACAATAAATAGTCTCACTGGTTGAAGGCTACAGGCAGGGGTGTTCAAAACTTTTAGGACTTACCCAGCCATGACTGTAGCTGAATTTTCACTTGCCCCTATTCATTACAATGAAATTAGCTCTGTTTTTGCACTTGCCCTTCAAGGAAATTTACTTGCCCCGGACAGGGGGCAATAGGATTTGCACACTCCTGGCTACAGGACTCAGAAAGAAGGCATTTAAGTGCCACTGGGCCAAAGTCCTCCCTCTCTCAGGATGCAATGTCCAGACGGTAGTGTTTAGTGAAAGTGTGGACAGTACATCAGGTGGCAGCTGTACAAATTTCTGCAGCAGACACATTACTGAAACAAGTAACAGAGCCGGCCATACCTCTGGTGGGATGACCACGAGCAACACTAGGAAGTTCCTTACCATACCTTGTGCAACACAAAGTAATACAGTTGGCCAGCCATTTGGAAAGGCACTGTTTTGAAACAGGAGCGCCCTCTTTCCCAGGGGTGACCGAAGCAAAAGGGTGCAAGGACTTCACGGAGACCTCTTTGTTGAGTATATAGTACTGGAGTATTCAATATACATCTAGATTATGGAGGAATGCTTCCCCTGAACTGGAATGCTCAGGAAAATAAACTGGCAGGTGGGTAATTTGATTTAAAGGAAAGTCAGACACCACCTTCAGTAGTAATTTGGGATTAGTATGTGAAGACACCCTGTCTTCATGAGATATGAAATGAGGATCACACATTCGAGCCTGAAGCTCTGAAATTCTTTGAGCAGAAGTAAATGCAACTAAAAATAATGCTTTCCAAGAAAGTGCAAGCCACAATTTGCATCTGGCTGAAAAGGAGCCAAAGTAAACTTTTCCAGTACAAAATTCAGGTCCGAGCTGGATTACATATAGGGGGGTTTCAGATGTAGAATGCCTCTCAAAAACGTATAGGCCATCTCCCATTTGGCAATCAGACTACCACCAACAGGCACATGGAAAGTTGAAATAGCAGCTAAATGCACTTTGACAGAAAACTGTTGCACACCTGCATCTGACAAGGACAGCAGATACTCAAAACCAGATTTACTGGACAAGTAAATGGGTCCCAGTAATGAGATGTGGCCCACAAAGCAAACTGCTTTCACCTCATAGAACAGGCGGTCCTAATGGAAGGCTTTCTACTGGCCACCCACACACCAGCCATCTTTTGGTAAACCCCAAATCTAGCAATGGCAATGTCTTCAGAAGCAATGCACAGAGGTGTAGTGATTAAAGATCTGGATGGACCAGGATTCCCTGCTACTGTGACAAGCTCCTGGCACTGGGGCAGGGGTAATGGGAGTTCCACTGCCAATCACTGCAGTAGTGGGAACCAGATCTGTTAAGGATACGGGGGTGGGGTGGGGGCAATGAGTATCGGAGTTGCCCCCTCCATCTGTAATTTGAGTATCACTCTTTGAAACAGAAGAAAGGGAGAAAAGGCATACAGAAACCTCCCTTTCCAAGAGACAGACAACACGTGTCGCCCAAAAATTTCAGAGTCTAGAGCAAGTGAATAGAAAAGCAGTAGTTTTGCGTTGTGCAGGGAGGCAAAAAAGGGTCGACCCTGGACGACACCATCTGAAGAACAGATCTTCTAGCACTTGAGTCAACCGTTCCCAGTCGTATAGTCTGTATCATCACGGCAGAGGTCAGGAAGCATAGGGAAAACCCAGAAGCAGCTGTAAAATTCCACAAAACTTTTTATTTGTAGCTGCAGTAACGTAAAATAAATATATATATATATATAATGGGTAGGGACTTTGTTGTTTTATTGGATGATGAGCATCACATGACCATCGTATATCAGAGTGCGACCGCACCACCTACACTTTACCCCTCAAAACAATTTTGATATTTTATTGAGATAGATAAACCACTGAGGTGTCTTGATCGCGCTCTGATATCGCCATGTGGGCGATGATACACTGCCTGCGGCCTGCATGCATATCAGAGCGCCACTGCACCTCAGAGTGGTATATCTATTACATATATATATATATATATATATATATAAACTTGTTCATAACTATGTACAGAAGCAAAATCAAATCATTCTTGTAAAAAAAAGAAAAAAAAACAAACATCTCTTGCAGAAGCAGCTTAGCTGTCTTTATAAATCTTTTCAACCCCCATCCTTAGCAAACATTCTGTCTTTGTAGGTTTCAGGCAGGATCTGCTAGAATACAGAGTTTCCTAAAGCACCTCTAGCCTTTGAAAAAGGCTCAGGCATTTGCACCCAAGTAACCTCTAGTTTTCTACAATTCATATACATTTCAACAGCAACACTAGACATTTTCCAAACAAAAGAGATCCCAGTATCAGCTACATTTCCATACACTGATTTGCACATATTCTTATATTACCAGATCTAGATATGCAAGGGAGGAAAACAGACAGCAAGAGAAAAAAGAGAGGGGCAAAGAATTGCGAGACTGTTCGGGTTGATCAAGTCCGAAGTCTCACAGGAAAACTTGGTTGTGCAACCAGACAGAGAAGAAAGAAAAGGAAATAATACAGATCCTTGCCTTTACATACTTTCTCCAAAACAAATGGGACAGGGTCCTAACCTGTCACGGTCTGGACTGTGACCTATTTAGTCTGTCTGCCAAGATGTTCAGGCATCTAAGATGTGTACTGGTGAAAGCTCTAGACTATGTTCTAGAGCCCAACACCAGACTCTCATCACTGCCCTGCACAGGATGTAAGCATGAGTACCCTTTTGCGTGTTGATGTAATGTATTACACTGATGTTGGTCGTCTGTACTAACAAAGGACTTTGGGGGCAGGTGAGTCTGGAAGGCCTGTAGGCTGGACATATCAGCTCGCACGGTCGATGGGGTGGCAGAAGGCAGGCTTATGAGAAGGCCCTGGCCAAAGTAGCAATGCCACTTAAAGAGTTGTGATCACACTGGTCTACGTTGGGCCAAAAAGCGCCCATAAGTGCAGTGATGTACCGCTAGTGGTAGGCCTGGTAGTGCCTGAGGATAGTGTTGACCATGTTGTGAGGGCTCTAGGTCGACGACAGGGGGAACCCTGAAAACGATGGCAACATACTGGCCTTGTAGGTCCAGTAGTGCAGAAGTGTATTCGAATCATCCAGTACCATCCACAACTAGCGAGACAACAGACAGAAAAAGTTCTATGATAAGAGCAATTTATTGTGACACTTTCTGACAACGCTTCGGCGAAAACAGTAGAAGTCTGTGGGCCCTGCTGGTTTGCTTCCTGATCTGTGCTTTTTGCACAGCAAGTTCAGCATTTTACTTTTTGTTGCCACAATAAACTGCTTTTATCACAGAACTTTCCATCTGTTGTCTCGCTAGTTGTGGGTGGTGCTGGATGATTCGAGTGCATTTGGTTTAATTTATTTATTTAAAAGTTGTTAACTGGGAAAAGCACTATGAACAGAAGCTCATTTCCAGGTGTGATCGGGGAAGGGGGTACAAAGGTATACAACAATAAACAACAGAGGTATATCCAAATGCAGAGAATATACAAAATATGCTGAATACATAGATAATTTTCTAATAAATATATATGATATATACGTAAATATACAGTGATATATACAGTGAGTTGCAGTAAGAGAAGTAGTAACATCAAACTAAATTGGGTGAACTCTAGGGGAGAGGACAGGTACAGGAAGTAGTAGGGGTTGGCCTGAGTAGGCGCTTAAGGGCAGGTAAGGAAGGGAGAAACGGATTTGGGGGGGAATGCTATTCCATGGGGAAGGAAGTCAATAGAAGAAGGAGAGTTGTCCAGTTGAGGTGAGTACACGTGGGAGGGAAAAGGTGTGGGTGCAGTTCGTTTGCGAGTGGTAGGGTGACGGGGTAGCTGGAGTAAGGAGAGAGGCAAGGTAGGGTGGAAGAGTTCCACACCAGAATTTGGAGATGAAGGTGGTACAGTGCGAGATACGTCTCTGAGTGAGGGATTGAAGGGAGAGGGAGGAGCACAGGTTACTGTGGTGAGTTAGAGAGGAAGAGTTGGAGGCAAACCTACAGAAGAGGGAAGTGGTTGGGGCAGCAATGAAAACAATGTCAACATAATCAAAAGCTGGGAGGATCCATTTAACCACCAGATCACGTCTGACCGGGAGAGAGAGACCAGTATTGTGATGGTAGAGGAGCCCTAGTTTGGGGCGCAATTTGGAAAGTAATGCACTAAAGTGGGAGGAGAAATCAAGGGAGGGATTAAGCCAGACTCCAAGATACTTGTAGGTAGGGCCATTGCCTAATGCTGTACTTGCTGTAGAGGAGAAGACGGGCAGAGTGGGAATCCTGGCAAGTTTTTGTTTACAGCCAAAGGTCAAGGCAACTTTTTTTTTGTGTGTTAGGTTTTAAGCAATTGACATTGAGCCAGGCTGTGACCACTGTGAGATCATTTTGAAGGGGGGATTGAACAACCTGTGCAGAAGGGACAGACAGGAAAAGGACGCGCACATGTGAATACTGGCATGGGTACAAGCTGAGGGGAGATCGTTGTTAAAAAGGTAAAAAAGAACAGGCCCAAGGATCGAACCCTGGGGAACACTTGCAAGAATAGGGAGGGAAGAAGATAGGACATTGTTGATTGAGACTGACTGGGAGCAGGCAGTTAGGTAGGAGCTGAACCAGGAGACTGAGTCAGGGGATAGGCCAGCATGGCTTAGTTTACTGAGTAGGAGAGGATGTGAAACAGAGTCAAAGGCCTTTGCTAGGTCAATGAAGATAGCCGAAGTGACCTGGCCATGATCCATTGCAGAGTGAATGGCTTCAGTAAAGCACAGAAGGTAGGGGGTGGTTGAATGAAATTTTCTGACTCCAGATTGGAATGGGGAGAGAGTGAGAACGAAATTGTTAAGCCTGGAGAGGATCAGAGATTCTTGGACTTTGGTGAGGGAGGGGAGAAGGGAGATAGGGTAGTAATTTCCTGGGGTATAGGGATTGCCACCTTTGAAAAGGGGAGGACTGTGGCTGGACTTCCATCTAAGGGAATAGTAGCTGAGAAGAGTGAAAGATTTAGGATGAAGGTTAGTGGTGTGACAACAGAGGGGCAAGATTTTGAGAAGCCTAGGGTGCAAGCCATCAGGGCTCGACTTGGAGAGGTTAAGTGAAGTGAGAGCACTTAAGACTTCTGAGGGAGAAATTGATGGCAGTTTAAAACAGGATAATTGTGAAAGGGATTGGAGGGTGCAGGATGGAGAAAAGGGGGGCTCCTGGGGTACGGCACAAGATGTAAAAAACTTATTAAGGGTTTCAGCAACAAGGCAGGGATCAGAGATAAGTGAACCTGCCTCATGGGTGGGGGGGAAGGATTCAGAGGGGAAATGCAGGAGCGAACGGAGATCCTGCCAGAAGGAGGATGGAGTACTATTTGAGGAGTGTATGCGTGATTTGAAGAAGTCAGATTTAGCGCGTCGGATACTGATGGTACAGCTGTTATGGTGGGCACGGAAGGC
Organism: Neoceratodus forsteri; assembly: GCA_016271365.2. Taxonomy (NCBI): domain Eukaryota; kingdom Metazoa; phylum Chordata; order Ceratodontiformes; family Ceratodontidae; genus Neoceratodus; species Neoceratodus forsteri. The sequence continues at coordinate 694,234,146 of CM028129.1, forward strand.
CTGCAGGTCAGCCTGGTTACCTGAGGATTTAAAACGGCGCCAGGAGAGATCACGAGCTCTGCACATGGCCAAGATATCAGGGATGATCCAGGCATGGTGGCTACATTTAACTCTAACAGTTTTTAGTGGGGCGTGGGTATCCCAGGTTCTTAGGAAGGTAGTTGTGAAGTGGGTAAGGGCAATGTCGACCAAGGGGAAGGAAAGGACTGGTGACCAATTAGCCAATGCCAGGTCGTGAAGTAGTTTACAGATGTCAAGGAATTTGAGAGGACAACACTGGGATACAGAACGTATTTAGGGGAAATGGGGGGGAGGGGAAACAAGTCTTCCTAATGCAAAAGGTTGGGCAGTGGTCGCTGAGCACACTGGGTAGAATGCCAGCAGAGCAGATACAGTGGGGATGGGTGGAGAGCACCCAATCAAGTAGGGAATGGGACTAAGATCAAGGGTTGGGACGAGTAGGTTCTTTGATCAGCTGGGTGAGGTTTAATGCTTCTATCTGTTTAAACAAATTAAGGGATGAGGGAGAGAGCCAGTCAAGATTAAAGTCACCAAGAAGGATGAGTTCACCAGTATTAGCATGGGTGGAGGATGCAGGAGACAAGGGATGAAGGGGGAAGTTTAGGGAAGGCGTATAAAACCACCACAAAAAGGGGTGATGGAAGATGGAAGGCAAGGTTGGCCAGGAGAAATTCATGGGAGCAGGGGATTGCTTCTTGGTGAGAGACAGTGCACTTTAAGGTGTTGCAGGAGTAAATAGCCACCCCACCAACTCTTTTCCCACGGCCTTGCTGGTAGAGGTTAAAATCGGGATGGGCCAGCTGGGAATCAGGAATACGGACGGTCAGCCATATTTCCGACGCACGTAGTATGTCAGGGGAGTGCTGAGTGACCCACACTTTTAGTTTGTACAGTTTGGAGAGAAGGCTGCGTACGTTTAAGTGGTTGGTTTCTTGGTTACTGTTTTTCCTCAGCACACCCAGGCCGTGGGGTGGCTTTTACTGAGTTTCTTCCAGTATTGCAGAAGCCAAGCTCTGACTGTGGTATACAAGGTCAGGAGAGGCAGTGAGTCGATGATGGGTATAACCCAGCGATGACAGTCCTGTGTTGGCCATATAGGCATGGTAAGGGGAAAGACCCAACTCCAGCCTTGGTGACTAAATGATGGCTGAGAGAGCCCAGTGATGACATCAATACACCAACTGCATAGGCCAGGTACTGCGGAAGCCAAACCCCCAACCTTGGTGTCCGAACGACAGCTTGAGGCATAACGCTTCAGCACCTGATTGAATGCAGAAAGCTGTGGTGGCAGTCACCATTTTTTGATAGATGCTTTTTTTTCTTTTTTTTATTACCAAAAGAAAAGGGCCCTCGATTACCATTCTTTGCAAGTCGACGGAGAAGGCAGTGCAGTGTCGCCCCAGAACAAGAGAAGAAGGTTGGCTGACCACCGCCGTGGATCACGGCGCAAAAGAAAGAATTTCTTACCAAAGTAATATTGTTTCTTCCAGATGTCTAATCCCAGTAGGATTAGACATCTGCAGTCAGCTCAGAATTTCTGACTGCCTGGAGCTGTGATGTAATGTGGAATGCATGCAAATTTATGGAACTAGAATGCTACATTCAAACTGCTGCCTCTAGGTGGACTGTGTTCCATCTAATAGATTAATTTTTGTAGATGAAAAAACATTAGACTATCCAAATTAAGTAATTGTAATCTAAAACAAGAAAAAATTACTCACCTTAATATTTATGTTTCTTCTAATGGAGTCTTGCTGTATTCTACTGCAGTTAGCTCAAGCCTTTAAACTGCCCCAGAGAACAAAGAGTTAACTTTCTATGCAGTGCATAGAATGCTGAGCTCGAGCTCGGTTGAGGTCTCTGTCTGCAGCCCTTTGAAACCCAACCGTTAGATTCTTACGAGCAAAAACTCACTAACTATCCTATGTGGAAATTGTAAAATTTTTACTAGCCAACTGGCAACAGAGAGTTCTGGATTCCCAAAAAAGACTCAAGTCAGGAAACCCAAAACCAAAACCCAATCTAAATGAGGATAACAATAACAACAAAACACCCAAACAAAAGCGGGAGAGTGTGTAAGAAGCACCTCTGGGGTGCAACACTACACTTGCACACCCACTTCCCAAAACAGGTTCTGAGAGGGAAGGGAGGGAGGTCAGAATACAGCAAGACTCCATTAGATGGAATATAATTACTAAGGTGAGTAATTTTTCCTTCTAACAACATTACGTCTTGCTGTATTCTGACTATTGCAGACTACCAAGCAGTACCTCCAAGGAGGAGGGACAGAACCTACTTTGGGAATGGGCTCTGAAGTACTACTGTGCCAAACCAAGCATCGCTCCTAGCCTGGATATCCAGAGAGTAATGCTTGGTAAAGGTATGGACTGTTTTCCAGGTGGCTGCTTGACAAATTTCTAACAGAGGGATATCCCTGGTAGCAGCCAGGGAAGCAGCTGTACCTCTTGTAGAGTGAGCCCTCAGGCCTGAGGGTGGAAGCTTTCCTAGTTTCTCACAGCAGAATTGCATACAAGACACAATCCACCTGGCAACAGTTCTCTTGGTGGCAGGTTTGCCCTTTCCCACTTCCCCATAAGTGAGGAATAACTGGACGGCATCAAAACTGTGACCCTTGGCACGCTCTGTGTAGTAGCTAAGGGCTCTTAACATCCAGACTGTGTAGCCTCCTCTCTTCTGAGGAAGAATGATCAGTGAAAAAGACAGGGAGAGACATGGACTGGTTCAAGTGGAAGTCTGAAACCACTTTGGGCAAGAACCTCCTATTGGTTGTAAGGACCACTTTCTCTATGAAAAGAGATAAAATCAGGTTCCACTGACAGGGCTTGCAGTTCACTGATATGTCTGGCAGAGGGAATGGCTACCAAAAACACAGTTTTCCAAGTCAAGTACTTAAGCTCTGCTGAGGACATAGGCTGAAAAGGAGGTTGCATAAGTTGAGCAATGCAAACATATAAGTCCCTGGCAGGGGCAGGATCCCTAAAGGGAGGATTGGTATGAAGCAATCCCTTGAAAAATTTACAGAACACAGGATGAGATGATAGTGAGGAAGACTTCCCCACTGACAAAAAGGCAGCAACAGCTGACAAGTGTACCTTGAGAGTAGCTGGTCTGAGGCCTAAGCCATTAAGATGGACCATATAATCCAGAACTGCAGACAATTCAGCAGTGTCTAGAGGAATATGCTTCTTGGAACACCAAATGATGAATCTTTTCCATTTGGAGTTACAAGTCTTTCTGGTGGAGGGCTTCTGAGAAGCTTTGAGACTATCCAGAACCCTCTGAGACGGATGCAAATCTGCATACTCTAACTCTTCAAGAGCCATGCCTTGAGATTGAAAGACCGAAGATTGGGGTACCAAATCCTCCCCTGAGAGGAGGTTAACAGGTTGTAATTCCTGGGAAGAGACAGGGGAAGATGGACTGCTAGAGATAGCAGCACGGGATACCAAGGCTCTCTGGCCCAGTCTGGAGCAATCAGAACCACTCTGCAAGGTTGTGACCTTATCTTGACTAGGACTTTGAACAGTAGAGGAAAGAGAGAGAAGGCATACAGAAATTTCCCTTCCCAGTTCAAAATCAGAGCATCCAGAGGTACTGAACCCAAGACTGGGGGTCTGCAACAAAACAGAGGAAGTTGGTGACTGTCTGGGGCTGCAAAGAGATCCATCTCTGGAGTGCCCAACCTTGAAAAAATCACTTTCAAAACCAGAGGGTCCAGGGACCAATCGTGATGGCCTTGGGAGATCCTGCTCAGTGCATCTGCCAGCACATTGTCCTTTCCTGGAAGGTGAACTGCTATCAGAGAGGTCCGCAGGGAATAAGCCAGGGACCACAATTTCATGACTTCCGTGCACAAGGCCGTAGACAGAGTGCCTCCCTGCTTGTTGATGTACCATGTGGTGGTGGTGTCTGTTTTGACCTGAACCACCTTGTTCTGCACCAACTGAGAGAAGGCTTGCAACGCCAGAAAAACTGCCCTGAGTTCCAGGAGATTGATATGAAGAAGGGACTCCTGAGGGGACCACAGTCCTTGGACTGTGAGATCCCCCAGATGAGCTCCCCACCCCAAAAGAGAAGCATCCGTTGTAAGGACCACTTGCCTTAAATTGTCCTGATCCTGCCACCACTGAAGAGCTTGGATAAGTGTCCGAGTCACTGGAATCAGTTTGGAAAGAGGGTCCTTCCTTTGGGACCAAAAGGTCCTCAGATGGAACTGAATGTCTCTCATCTGAAATCTTGCCCCTTGGACCATTGCTGTAGAAGCTGCCATGTGGCCCAAGAGCTGAAGGAAGTGCCTTGCTGGTCAGGACACCTGAAGGCTGAAGGAAGAAGCCAGTTCTATAAGAACTCTTGCCCTTTCCAGGGGAAGAAAGGCTCTTGCTTTGACAGTATCTAGCTCTGCCCCTATAAAGGTAAGGAGCTGCACTGGTTCGAGAACTGATTTGGGGAGGTTGAGAAGAAAACCCACAGAACTGAGCACTTGCTGAGTCACTTGCAGGTCTGACTTGACTTGGTCTGGAGACTGACCCACTATGAGCCAATCGTCCAGATATGGAAAAATGGAAATCTTTTGCCTTCTTAGAAACGCAACTACGATTGCCAGGCACTTTGTGAAGACCCTTGAAGCTGATGTTAGCCGAAGGGCATTGCTTTGAACTGATAATGGCCTGAGGGCAACTTGAACTTGAGGTACTTTCTGTGGGAGCACCTGATGGGAATATGAAAGTAGGCATCTTTGAGATCCAGGGAGACTAGCCAGTCCCCTGGCCTTAGAGAGGGAAGAATTATTCCCAGAGTCACCATCTTGAACTTTGGTTTTAAAAGATGTTTGTTCAGGTATCTTAGGTCTAAGATGGGTCGCCACTCCCCTGTCTTTTTTGGGGTAAGGAAGTATCTGGAGTACAGATCTTTGCCCCAGTGTAGGGTAGGCTCTTAAAGCCAGAAGAGATGAAACCTCTGCCTCTAGGGCAAGGGTCTCGGAGAGAGCTGCAGGTGGAAAAGATCTGGCTCTCATCTTTGGAAATTGTTTGAAGCTGAGAACCAGTCCCTGGCTTACTACTTCCAGAACCCACTTGTCTGATGTAATAGACATCCAGTCCTGGACAAAGTAAGCCAGCCTGCCCCCTACTAGAATAGGAGAGTCGACCGGGCAGACCCATCAGGGTGTCTGCTTGGCAGGGCTTAAGGCTGAAGGGTGGATGCAGGCCTGACATCCCCTTCTGCCTCTCCCTCTGAAGAACCCCTCTGCGTAAAGGAGAGAGGGCTGTGCTTGGTAAAAGGCCTTTGAAAAGGCCTGCCCTGCCCCTAGACTGCCTTGAGGAGTTGCCTTTCCTTGGCCTGAGCACTCCTGTAAGTGGTCCTGTACTCGTCTATTTTCTTCATGTAGTTCTTTGTCTGCTCCCCAAACAGAGAATTACCCACTACAGGAAAATCCATGGCCTTAGCCTGGGTGTCCTGCGAGAGGCTAGTACATCTGAGCCAAGCCATCCTCCGAAGAGCCACAGATGTAGCCATGACTCTTGATGACACATCATTAGAGTCCACAGCAGCATGAAACTGAACCTTAGATGCCTCAGTCCCATCTGCAGCCACTGCCTCCTGCTCCGTGGCTAGCTGGGGGAGGCCTGTTTAGCCAGTGCCAGTACAGCGTCCCACCTGGACTTCTGGTACCTGGCTGTACAGACCACGTAATTCACCTGCCTGAGTCCCAAGGAAGATGCCATGTACTGCTTCTTTGCCATGGCATCACTCTTCCTGGAGTCCTTGTCAGGGGTGTGTGAAGCCAAGGAAATATTTGCCTTGTCACAGGCAGCAGCCTGCACTACCCCAACATGGCTGCATTGCTGATATAAGAACTTCGTGTCTGAGCCTGATAGTGTATACCTCGTCCATTCTTCTATCCACAGGAGGTATAGTGTTAGGAGACTAAGATTTTTTGTGTCTGTTTCCCAAAAGATTTATGGAGGGGAATAGACAGTCTTCTGGACTCTGGTATATCCATCATCTCTACATAATCAGGCTCTTCTTGATCTTCCACAGCCTCCTCCATAGGAAGCTGGAGGGTTTCAGCCACTTTTCTGTAAAACATAAAGTGGGAAGGGGACTCAGAGAGCCTAGGAGGGGAAACACCTGATGGTCTGTCTGGGGAGATGTCCGGTTCCACAGGCACATCCAGACCTTCACTTACATCATAATCCTCAAAATCCCCTTCCTCTTCAAACTCCGGTTCATAAAAATCTTCAAGGGTATACTCTTGAACCGGGGGAACCAACCGAACCGAACCCCTGCCAGAAGGAGCCGGATCGGTCGGAACCGGACGGAGCGATTCCACAATCTGAATCGCCCTGGCAATCTCTTCGGCAGTTGGAACATGAACCTCTGGATCCGAACCGGTCGATTTATCTTTGCGCTTTCTTTTTGTCGGAACCGATCCCTCAGAATCGGCTCTCCTTTTGCCCGAAGAATGAATCGCCCTGGTCAGAGGCACTCCTTCTGGTTCGGTTGAAACCGAACCGGGCTGGCCATTTGGGTCAGCGGACTTCTCGACCTCCTTTTCCCTCAGTCTACCTAATCTCTTCTCAAGGGTAGATTTGGGAAAATGTTTACATATTTGGCAGTCTGAATCAAGGTGGTCAAACCTCAGACAATAAAAACAGGTGGTGTGGGGATCAGCCTTGGCAAAGACCTCCCCACACTCACTGCAGTGTTGAAACCCAGTGGGCCCGTTTTTTTTCTTGGGTTTCTCAAACATGGCCAGCCTAACCAAACTTACCCTTTTTCAGTAACCGCCAGGCAAGACTCCCATATCGGTTCCTTACCGTGTCATGAGTATTGGAAAAAAAGCAGTTAAAAAGCCATTTTTTTTTTTAGAACTGGTAACCACACACTAAGTATGATAAAATTCACAATCAAATGGTCAGTTCAGCCGAACTGACCGCACTTTTACAAGTTCCACGCAGAAAAATAGAACAATTCCTATCTAGTACTCACGGCACCACAGACAGAGACTGAACCGACTATGCGGATACTTTTTTTTCGGTTAAAACCGTCGAAAAACTGAAAACTTTAAACGACTTCGAACCGAGTTGAAGGAGAAATCTGCGGCGCGACCATTCAGTGAGGTGGAGTAAAGAATCTGACGGTTTAAGTTCAAAACACTCCAGAAAGAGACTTCAACCGAGCTCGAGCTCAGCGTTCCATGCCCTGCATGGAAAGTTAACCCTTAGTTCTCTGGGGCAGTTCAAAGGTTGGGAATCACTGCAATTGTCAGAATACAGCAAGATTTCATGTTGTTTGAACTTGCTTAATAGTCCCCCAGACTTCTTATAGAATTCCCTTGGTATGCCATCCGGACCAGGAGAAGACCCATTCTGCAATCCACCAATTACTTCTTCCACTTCCTTTTGGGAGATAGGAGAGGTCAGTACTGTTTTATCAACCTCTAATAGCTCAGGTATATCCAATTGACTAAGAAAGCCAGTAATCCCAGTAAGAGGCGGAGAGTTGTCACTAAAAGAGGCCTCTACAAAATCCTGAACACTTCCAATCGCATCCCCAGTATCTACCACCAGACTGGAATCAGTTCTCAAAGCAACCGTATATTTAGACTCAACTCGCCTTGTACAACAATCATATGGGTTGATATTTTGAGCTTTATCTTGAGTGCCAAACTTTTGTTCTAGAAATAGGGAGTGGGCTTTGTCATACTGCTACTTACTCATCTCAGTCTTAACAGCCTGTATGTCCTCAGTGACGACTTCTCCAGTTTCTACTGACCGGGATAACAGCAACTGAAGTCTGTCTCTTAAACGCAAATGTGTAAGACATTTAATATTTGCAGTCTTCTTTGCCAAAGAACCGTATAAGGCTTTCAGATCTCGCTTGGTGTCCTGCCACCAAAAAAGGGTATTAACATATAATTCAAAGACAGAAAACCTGGCCTCCAATTCCTCCTGAATGATAGACCAGGTGTCCACATCTGATAAAAGAGCCAAATTCATTCTCCAAACCGGATTGGGGCCTGGTCTATTTAAAGGCTGCCCCATGCCAGTTTTAATTAATCTGTGGTCAGAGGACTCCACAGGAGAAACTGAAAAAGTCTGCACTGGGACCCCTGGGACCCACTGAGAGGCAAACAAGAAATCAATTCGAGTTGACAAATGCCCCCTAGAATAGATATGTTCCAGCAGTCGATTGAAAGCAGCCACACAATCTTTAAGCCTGGCTTGTTACATTTTGTTCAAAAAATTAGAGTAAGTGTACAACTTCTGTGTTCTGCCTGTCTTGTCAGAGAGTGCTAAAATACAATTAAAATCCCCTCCCAAAAACACAGATTTAGTGGTATATAAATACGGTTGCACTTTCTTCAGTGAATCAACCCTTTGATATTTAGTTTGATAATTGTACACTTTAATAAACCTCATTTCATGAGCCCCAAGTCTCGCATCCAAAATGCACACTCTCCCGGGGACCAAATCAATAAGTCGGGAGACTCGGAGGTCAGGATTTAAAATTAAGAACCCCATCCCTGAGCATAACTCCTCTCCCAAAGACCAAAAAGAAGAACCTCGAAACCAGTCCTTTGATGCCCATTAAGTTTCCCTGATGGTATGTAAAGGAGTGTCCTGTACCAGGCAAATGTCAAGCAGATGACCAGCAATAATAGAAAAGGTGGTAAGTCTTCTTTTATGATTTTTGAGACCATTGACATTCAAAGAGCCCAAAGTCAGGTGCCACTCCATGGTCAGGTGTCGGAAGCAACCGTGACATCAGAAACCACTGCCCTCGAGGCTTTTGTAGCAGTATGCTTAGATTTTTTTTCTTTTTTTTAACACACCCTTTTGTGTCCAAGTGAGGAGTTTCAGAATCAGTCACATATTCTGGTTGGGAGGAAATCATTGAAGAAGAATCCGAATCATCATCCTCTTCTTCCCATTGTTTCCTTTTTGCAAGGGGAAGAAATCTGTTAGCCATACGAAGACTAGCATCACCCCCTTCATTAACACCTTTTCCCAGTTTCTGGGAAGCGCTATGCATCATCCGTCTAGATTTTTTGATGTCCCCATTCATCTGTCTGTGGCGGTGGCATAGTAGAAACCTGTAGTGAAGAAGGACCTGGAAGTATAGCTGAATCAACAGATGCAGCATCTCCCACAAGATTAAGTGAAACACTTGGAGCAACAACATCCACCAAGGCATCCCCATCAGAGGAAACAACCTCCGCTGAAGGGAGTCTGGCAAGGACAGAGGAAGGAGAAGTCACCTGCCCCCTAGGGGAATCCACAAAAGAGGCAGCAACAACAGAAGATGGGGGCAGGCGAAAGGGAGACTGATATGAAAGATCAGGACATGACACCTCATCAGGCTGCTGGGGATCAGCCTCCTCCACATACTCGGATTCTTCACCCCCTGCATCATGGGAGGCCCAGGGGCAATCCCTGAAAGTGTGGTTGGTCTCATCACAAAGGTTACAGATCACAGGGGTCTGGCATGCAAAAGCCACATGGCCAATCCCCACACAGAGGGAACATTTAATTTTATCACCGGCACTACTTAAGTGCATGTGGGCCCCACAGCGAAAGCAGGATCGTGGCTGACCTGCACAAAAAATGAAGCTCCAGTCCCTCCCAAGATAGAAGCAACTGGGCAGATGTTGAATAATGCCTTTCTCTTGAGGAAGTCGCACCTGAATCCGTCACCCCCTGTCCATATGTCCTCAGAATCTATAACAGGGTCTGGAAGACCAAGTACAGAGCATTTGGCCCATAGCCAGAACAAGATATCAGAAATTGCCACCCCATTTTTAAATAAGACAGTTATAGTCCTGTAAGCTTGGTTTTGTTAATGGAATGACAATAAGGGGGCATTGAGATGGACCTTGCTTCTGGTGGAACGAACTCCCAGATCTTGTCCGATAACATTTGTTGTACCACAACTCCTGCTCCAGTTGAACGGAGCACAGATTTGATTTCAGAGGGACCTAATTATGATGATAATATTTTAGTGACTGGACAAACTGTGGCTGAGCCCTTACAGGCTGCTGGGTGGGTAAAGTCTGCCCCAAACCGTCCGTGGGTGTCTCCTGATTGGCTGGTTGAGGACCAGACTGACCCTTTAGATCTTCCCTCCTCCACTGAATTGTCTAATACTCCAGTATTATTTCCTGTGGACTGGGGTTTTCCCTTGATTACTCCTTGAATTGACATTCCCACTGAACTTAGTGCCCCCCAGCTTACCCATTATTCCTAGGCCTGGACCGACTCGATCGTCCCCGGATCCACAGCAACCAGCCACTGACAGTTCTGGGGTTTTGATAATACTAGCCAAGCCTCTTCCTGCAGATCCTGTGCGGGTCTTTTTCATGCACGTAAAAATGCTGTTCGCATCAAATACAAGGGTGGACTTGACATGTATCCTGACTGTGTATACCTGGGTCACACTCTCTTGAAAGACAGTTTGGGATTCTCAGCACAGGAAATATATGCTTTGATCCATACCTCTGGAGACCCTAACTTTGACACCAGTTTCAAGACGGCTGGTGGGTTAGAGTTGTTTTGGGAAATAAATCAAGGAATCCGAAGTAGCACTGAGTGGAAAGCATATCTTCCTCCACAAAAGGCTCTGAACAGGGTTGTTTAACAGAATTGATAGAAAAATCAAAAGTACTTCCCTCATGAGGCGACTGATGGTCCGTCTTCTCATCCCCAGCAGACGAGTTGCAAATGGTTCGAGAAGAAACTTTTGCAGAACCAGAGATGCACTCTCCTTCAACATCCACTACAGGACTCAGAACTGGAGAGAGGGATCATCCGTAGGTAGCAGAACCTCTAAAGCAGGTAATCCGCTCATAGAGCCATGAACTTTGTCCTGGGACTCGTGGCGCTCCTCTTCAGCCAACAGCATCCACAAGTACTCGCTCCAGGATTTAAACCGGTGACAGCTCTCAAAGTCCTCGCTCAGCAGCGGGCGTGCTGAAACAGCAGGTAGTATAGGGAGAACACTGCAGGCTCGGGGATCAATAAAGCCTCGCTCCACTTTAGCCACCGGATCACCGGTCTCAGGAAATATCAAGTCAGAGTCAGGATTCCTAACTTCCACATCTTCTCAGAGACAGAAGCCTCACACAAAAAAAAAAGAACAGCAGAGAAGGCAAGCTCCTCTGCTCATGTAGCCATCTCACATCCACCTCCTCCACCAGGATCCAAAGGAGCCATCATCTTGGCCAAAGACCAGGATGACAAAGGTTCCCCTACAGAAGAGTAGGGGAATTTCCCCCGTGTCCTGGCCAAATTTCCCTCATTCACTAAAAATATCACAAACCGCTTAATCTGGATCAATTTCAGTTGCTTACCATCTGTATACCTACCCCCCACACTCGCCCCTGAAAAAGGGATTTCGCCTAGTGGTCCACCGGTCAGCAAAATTCAAACAAACAAACATATGTCTCCTTCCAGAAGGCCACTATGGCCAAACTGGAAGCTTCTCTCCATAATGTTGAGGACTCTGATCTCAAGGCAGAACGAACTAAGGATCTATCTAGCCAAGATAGCTTGCAGGCATGTACTTAGAGCCACTTACGACACTCAGGGTTTTAAATAATTGAGCAGCAGTTTTTGTCCTGGGACAATACTAACCGTATACAAAGTATTTATATAGGTTTTCTAGAAGTGTTATGTTTGTTAAACAAAATGAGGCAAGTACTATGCATTTTTACACTGTTTTAGCACTTTTATGAGCAAAATGCTAATTTTTTTTTTTTTTTAAGTTTATTGACAGTTTGCAGGTATCTTAATACGTTAGACAGGTAAGTTAATACAAACCTGGATTGCCATTAAAATTACTTAGTATCACAATAGGTTGCAAGCTTATTTTAACACAGTGTTAATAATTCCACTAGGCATCAATCAATCTTCTGAATGCCGAGATAAAAGGAGGAGGAGTTCTTATTCTAAAACCATTTTTTTAGTAGGGAATACCCCATCTATGTCTATCCCACTGCTTGCTTCCAAGTCTCCCACCTAGTCCATCTTTGGGTGTAAAGCGAGACCTGGTGACTTATTTTAAAGGTGAGTTCCTCCAATTCAGCTATGCTCTGGACTACTGATATCCAGTCTTGCTTCTTGGGAGGCGGGGGGGGCGGGACTGAGCCAAGATCTGGTCATGGCCTTATGGGCTGCAGTAATAAGAATCGCCCAAAGGTACATAGAGTCAGGACCCCTCATGCCTACCGGTGGGACTCCCAGAACTGCTTCCATCCAACCAAGCGGCTGCCCGAAAGAAAAGATCTCTCCCATAGCTTTGGTGACCTCTGCCCAATACCTCTGAAGTTTTGGGCAGGCCCAGAAAATATGGATATAGTCTGCCTCCTCTTCCCCACAGGCCCTCCAACAGCGAGCTGAGTGTTCCGGGTTCCTTTTATTTGAAGTTTTGGGGGTGAGAAAGAATCGGACCCTGACCTTCCAGGCAAATTCTTGCCAAAGGGGGGACCTGGTCGTCCTCTTAGCTATGCTAAAGATAGGACCCCAGTCAAGGATTGGGGGATCAGAGTCAGCTTCCTCCTGCCATCTTGTCTCAATTCTAGTTAGTGGGTCACTTTTCACAGTCACTAGAGATTTATAAAGGTGGGAGATCATACCTCTTTGGTTAGTTATGGTTTTAATCTTTTGAATAGTCGACAGAAGGGGAGCAGCCCTGGACGGATCCGCCTCCTTCTTTTGAAGAGAGACGATATATGTTCTGGCTTGCAGGAACCTAAAATGATCTGAGCTTCTCAGGCCAAGCATATTCTTGAAAGAGACAAAGTCCAGTGTTGTGTCTCCTTGCATGAATTGGTCCAAATAATCTAGTCCGGCTTTACTCCACTGTCTATAGGTGAGGTCCAGGCGATTTGGTGGAAAGTCCTCGGCCCAGGCTAGGCTTTTTAGGGGCCAGACAGAGGATTGTAATTTGTAATTTTGCCAGAGCCTATGGACCGAGCGGACAGTGTCCCCCACAGTATGTAACTTGGGGTTGGGGTGCCCATGGGATGATAGGGGTATTACCAGTCGGTCCCCAAGGGGTAACCTTCCACCCCCCTCCTCCTCACCCCTCTCCATTTCCCTCCATCCGATGGTGGAGTTAGGATTGGTCCATTGTAGTGCATTTTTCAGTTGAACTACCAGGAAATAATCCTCCAGCTCCGGGAGGGATCTGCCCTCTCTATCTCGATGCATCTGCAGGATTTTTAGATTTATTTGGGGGTCTTTTGTTGTTCCATATAAATTTTGAGATCATTTTATGCCAAGTCTGGAAGTTTGATTTATCGATATGTAGAGGTAAACACCGAAATAGATACAAGAATTTTGGTAGTACATTCATTGTTATGGCATGGATTCTAGAATACATAGGCATATTAGTCAGGGACCATCTTTCCATGTCCTTTTTTAAGGTGTCAGGGGAGAATAATTTGTCTTAAATAGTTTGGAAAAGTGTTTAGTGATATTTACCCCCAGGTATCATTCTTTCTGCACACCAGTTCAAGGGTAGGAGTGAGCGGGTTTCCTCGGAGGGGCTGAAGAAGCAGCTCAGGACTTCTGTTTTAGTTTTATTAAGGGAATATACCGAATGTTTTCCAAACTCTTCTAGTATGGGCCATATCTACCCTATAGACCAGTGTGGTTGGGTGAGGCACAGCAAGACATCTTCTGCGTACAACATTTTTTTCTGAGTGTCACCCACCTCAATCCCCGTTACCTCCGGCGCTTTCCTCACGACCTCAGCCAGGGGATCGATATAGAGGGCAAACAGAAGGGGGGAAGGGGCACCCCTGCCAAGTGCCTCTACCCAGCTTAAATCTGTTTGAGAGCCCACCATTCACCCTGACATAGGCCTGCAGACCTGTATATAGGGACCTTATGGTATCTATAAATTTATTTATTTATTTATTTATTGTTAACCGGGTAAGTGCACTAGCCAGCAAGTGACTGTTTTCAGGCACGACCCGGGAGGTAAAATTACAGAACATAACGATACAGTAAGGATGACGAAAATACATGATGCACAGAAATACAGGAAGATACATATGGCAGGATACAATGCATGACAAAGGAAAATACAAGGCAAAATACATTTCGAGACATTTTCCATTGAGCGCATACATAAAGTGCATTGAAGGACCAAGAAGGGGAGAGGATAGGTGTGAGGGTAAGCCAGAAACAAGATGGAAATGACAAAGGGGAAGGTGAGGAGGTGAGGAAAGGATAGAGGAAAGGATAGAGGCAAGGGGCCAAACGGGGGCTAAAGAAATGGCTAAGAATATAAGGACAGAGAGGCGGTGGCAGGAATAGGGAGGTAGGAGGGAGAGCAGGGATGGCCGGAGAGGGAGGGAGGAGTGAGGGTTAAAAAAAGAAAGCCGCAACACGGCGGGGCGAGCGGCGATCAAGGTTCCAACCTGCGTCGAGTCGTTGGAGCCGAAGACGGCAAGCGGAGAAAGGGGTGACAGGTGGCGGCAAAAGACGGCAACAGCGGCAAAGGTAGCAGAATGCGCTGGGCTGGTGGAACCGACAGACGGTGGCAAGGTGATGATGCCGGTAAGAGGAGGAGAGAAGCGAAAGAGTTACGGCAGTAGCGGAAAAGGTAACAACGCCAAGCCGAGCCAGTGGAACCGAGAGACGGCAGGGCAGGGAAGAAGAGGTCAGTAGGAGGAGATAAGTTTACGGCAAGTGGAGGTAATAGGGAACAATGCTCAGCTGGGAGAGTGGGACGAGCGAACAGGCAGGGGTGACTCAGGAGGAGGCAAAGGCGAGGCAAGCAAGCAGAGAAAGGAAGGAGGAGGCAGAGGGGGAGGGGGAAAGGAGAGTGCAGGAGATGTGGTCGGGGAAGAGAGGAGCAGGGGAGTTGAGTGAAGGAAGGCTGAGGGTGAGGGAGAAGAGAACAGGATCAAGGAAGCCAAGTGGTGGCCGGAAGTAAACAACAACTTGTAAATGGCAAAGCTAATATTTGGCATACAGTCAAACAGATTCAAGCAGCAATTATAGTAAACACCACATAAAACAACCATTGGGAAAGGCACAAGTGCTAGCAATAAGGAAGTGGGAAAACAGGTTAAGAGCAAGGGGATCAGGTGGATCAAAGCAAACACATTGGTCCAAAGCAGTAAGAAAAGTCCTGAGTTTGCCCTTAAAAGTTGCATGAGTAGGGACATCCCTTAGTTCCTGAGGCAGCAGGTTCCACAGGTGAGGAGCAGCATAATGGAAGGAGCCCATGCCCTTTTGTCCGACAGAGGGGATGGATAATAAGGTCTGATCTGCAGATCTAAGGTTCCATGTGGGAATAGCTGGTCTAAGGAGTTCTGATAGGATAGCAGGTTTGGATGTCCTTATGATGGTATCTGATAGATTGTACAGGTAGTATTGTCTGGTGAGAGGGAGAGAGCCAGCCAAGGTCTTGATATAGTTGGCAGTGATGCTGCAGTAGGTGCTTTGGTTGCATACCTGCATACATTATTGAAAGTAGTGTCCCACAGATGCAGTGCAGATTTATTGGCCAAAGACAGAATGGGACAACCATATGTAAGGGTTGGCAACAGTATACCTCTAGCTACTGCCAGTTTAGCAGCAGGGGTAAGGCGGTAGTTGGTTCTGTAAGCAGCCCCTAACTTGCAATTGACTGACTTGCAAGTATCCTGGATGTGTGTTTTTAGGTCCAAGGTTTGGTCAAGGTGGGATGCCCAGGTAACGGAAAGAAGTGACAGGTTCTAAATGCTTTGGGGAATCCCCTTGCTCCAATACCATGAACAAGTCGTCCCATGAGACCTTATCAAAAGCCTTTTCGGTGTCCAAACTCATCAGGCATGCTGGGGTGTGGGAACGCTGAATTTTGTCTATCATGTTCAGGGCAGTGTGGACCCCGTCCGGAGCCTACCGGCCCACAACAAAGCCAGACTGGTCTGTGTGAATCAGGTCCGGAAGGATGGGATTTAACCGGGAGGTAATGATCAAGGTAACAATCTTGTAGTTATGGTTAAGCAGGGATACAGGACGGTACGATTCGCACTTTGTTGGGTCCTTTCCCTCTTTATGTAGGATGGTTATGGTGGCATATTGCCAGGAGGGTGGGGCAGACCCTCCATCAGACCAGATATTTGAGAAGACTTTGAGGAGCAGGGGAGCTGTTTCTGAGGCAAATGTTTTGTAAAATTCAGCTCCATACCCATCCGGGCCTGGGCATTTTGCTGACTTAAGCGTCTTGATTGTGGAGAGTATTTCCTGTTGTGTAATAGGCCTAGTTAGCATCCTTACCGAATCCAGCGAGAGTGGGGGGGAGGGGGATGGAGCCAAGGTAGCCTTGTTTATCTTGAATAGAGGTTTCCTCAATAGGGCCATATGAGTTAGAGTAATATTCGACGAATGCCTCTGCTATCTGTGAGGCCTGTCTGACCATTTGGCCTGACCAAGGGGATACTATTTTGGTTATTGTGGCTCTAGCAACGTGTTGTCATAGCCTAAAGGCCAGGAGTTTGGTGCCCCTAGGACCTCCCTCATAGCATCTTTGTTTTAAGTAAAATAAGGCCTATTCTAACATAAATAGATCAGCTCTCAGCTTTCTGGATGTTTTGTAGTTGGTTCCTGCAAGCCGTCAGCTCCCTACCACGGGTCTCCTCCCACTTTATTTTTTGGGCACGTTCTAGCTCCCTAATCTGTGTCATTAATTCTTGTTGTCTCTGCTTCATTACTCGTTTCTTATGGGAGGCTATCGAGATTAATTTACCTCTAAGTGAGGCTTTAATAGTGTCCCACAAGATTTGTGGGGAGGTCTCTTGTCTGCTATTCTCTTCTAGGGTTATCTTCAGATGCTTCTTAAGCTCTTCCACTACCCTTTTATCCTGGAGAAGAGAGGTGTTCAGTCTACAGTGTGTAATACGTTTGGGCAGACCCAGCTCCACCTCCAGGAAAACTGGGCTACGGTCGGAGAGAATAGTCATACCCACCCACATGGATTAGGGAAACTGGGCAAATCCCTAGAGAATGTGAAGAACATGTCTAATCTAGAGAAGACCCGGAACCTTGGAGAGAAGCAAGTGTATTCTCTCGCTCTGGGATATTTCTCTCTCCAGATGTCAACCAGGCCCATCTGTTCCAACAGCAGTTTTAGGGAGTGGGCTTTAGCCACAACCAACTTCGGTATTTGAGATGTTGTGTCCATAGCCCTATTCAAGACTATATTCCAGTCCTCTCCCAGTATCAACAGCCATTTGGCCTTTTCCGCCACCAGTTGAAGGAGGGTCGAGTAAACCTTGTCTGAGGACCCTGGAGGAATATAGACATTGACCACAGTGACTTGGGTGTCCTGAATGGTCCCTATAACTATGAGGTACCTCGCTTCAGGATCCTCTATTACCTCCTGTTGTTGGAAGTGAAGGCTCTCAGAAAGGAGAATCGCCACCCCCCTCTTTCTGCCCACTGGCAGAGATGAGTGAAAGACCTGAGGAAAGGTCTTCGATTTAAGCTTTTGGGCTTCAAGAGGGGATAGGTGGGTCTCCTGTAGGAAAACAGCGTCACACCTTTGGGATGCTATGAATTGTTGAATCCTCCTTCTTTTAATAGGATTTGAAGATCCATTTATGTTAATTGACATGAATTTCGTAGCTCGATTAGCCATTTTCCAAACAAGTCTTATCAATTACCACTTTCCTAGACACTGATGTTCTGAACTTTTGTAACTTAGCCTTATAATTACCCTGCAAAGCATTAAACTTTTTAATATAATCAACAAACTTCAAAACATTCATTGAAACTAATAAAAACTGGAACTGTTGCTCTGGCCTCATCCAAATTTGAGCCACGAGCTGAGTTAGGCGATGGGTAGCCAATGTCGAGACTTCTCTCAACCAGACAGCCCTAAATCTACTGGTTAGACTTCCAAGGGAGTACTAAGCGATGGTCTTCAGCTGAAGGGTGTCTGGTTGCACAGACCAAAGCAGGGAGCTCAGTAGTGCAATGAATGTTCCCTGCGGGCCCCAGGAATATCCGTGGGAAACGCCCCCCTTCCAGTTGTCAGTAAATATCAGAGTGGGCACTATCTCCACATCCCTCCCCTCCCTCCCCACCTTTTATGAATTGAGTTCAGGACACCCGTTCTGCCTGCCTTAATCTCGAGACTTAAGAGTATATGCCTACAGCAACCCATGACCCCTTTCCCCTTGACTTTCAAGCATAGAGTTCCCGGGTACTCCTTGACCCTTAGGTCTCCAAGAGAGCTTCCATGGAGGAAAATCCCCCAACCCTGAGAGATATTAGTGTGAGAAGTCAGCCCTGGGTGGCAGTTCCTCTGTTACAGCTCCAGCAGAGGCGCGAGAGGAGAGGAAGGCCATGCCCAGGCTGCGCGTTCCGAACCCAGGAGGAGGATGGGGCCCAGCGCAACAGCGGTCAAGGGAAATGTCACTATTCAAGGTGGGTCCCAAGAGGGCAGGCCCCCACTCACCAACTCCCTCCAGTGCCAGCCCTCAGATGACCCCCCAGAGCCCGTCGGCCCAGTAAGTCAAAAGCAGGACAATGCCCGCCCTGGACCAGGTTCCCAGAGCCATGGCCCGGCGGGCCAGCCAAGGCCGGGCGTAGTTCGTGACTGGGGGACCAAAGAGGCTACTCAACCGCATGAACCCCTCTCCCCACCTTCACGTCGATCGTTAAAGCCAGGGATAGGTGGAGGAAGTCCAGGGCTCCTGGTACATGAGGCTTCCATAGAATCATCGGGGTGCATTCGCCCTGTCTTCCATCGCGGCAGAGTCCGGCTTTCAGAAGGGGAACGTCGGACAGTGTGTGTGCTCCACACAGACCCAGCCGGGAAATCACCCGGGCGCCATGGAAGTTCGTGCAACCCCCCCAGTGGGCCTGGGGCCAGCCAAGAGGCCATCATTACAGATGCCTGAGAGGTCTGCCATAACCGGACTAAAATTCTTTAGGGGAACTTCCCCACGCATCCGGAACCAGGCCTAGGCCCCTCCCCGCCGTATCATACTCCCCATCAGAGAGTCGTATGAGTACATCAGATGCCGAACTCACTGAGTCCCCCCCCACCAAAGTCCACGGGCCTCAATGCCCTCAACCCTCAATACCGCTCACAGTTTGCCATTAGATATTAGGGTTAACTTAGATGTCCAAAATAGTCATATAAGGCCTGTATTATTTCATCCCTAAGTTCTTTCCCCAGAGTATACACCTTAGTATCCCCCCCTCCACAAGCCCAATTAATATTTAAGATAATTTTTAAGTACTTTTCCGAAAGTGGTAGAGGGCGGGGTAAAGGAGTGGGCCTATCTGCAGTAAACACCCGGTCAGTTATTCCTTTCGCTGTGAGCAGCGTAACTGCCGGAGAATATTCGTAGTACTCACTGCGGTCCCTATGAGTCCCGATGTCCACGGGGGAGGGCATGTTCAGCAAACGGGATGGAGTCGGGGTTCAGGGGGGCAGCCAGATTACAGGTCGAAAGAACTCAGGAACGGTCCAGCAGGTTGGCGAGTGCAAAATCTTCTACTGGGGCTTCTTCATGTGTCCGGGGATTGAGATGGGCCCGCCTCACTTGCCTCTTCGGTCTCAATTGCTGTCTTCAGATGAGGAGCTCCTTTATTTATTAGCGAAGGATCCCCGAGTTTCCGGAGCACAGCACCGATGACTGCGCGGAGAGAGGTCTGTGGCATCCTCTGGGAAGATCCTGTTCTGATTGTCCCTTTCTGCGCCACGGACCACGCGGACGCCAAGAAGTCCCACTCCAGCCTTTCCTTCAGCAGTGGTAGGGTACTAACTCCCAGCTCCTCGAGGTATGGTGCAGCTGTCAGGAGGTCCTTGAATACTCTGGTGCCTTGGTCCGTAGTTATCTTCAGCCTCGCCGGGTACAAGATTTGTATTTTAATATTCTTTGCGCTGAGCTGCTTTGCTATGGGCCAAATCATTTTTCGAGCCTCCTGTACCCCTGATGTATGATCGTTATCGATCGCAATCTTATGCCCATCATACGACAATGGGCCTTGTCGCCAGGCTCGCCACAACACCTCTTCTTTGCTGATATAGGAAGTGAATCGGGCTATAAATGATCTGGGCCTAGCTTCAGGGCTGCCTGGTTTCGGGGCCAGAGACCGATGAGCGCGGTCCATCCTCGGGTCGAGGACTTTTTTAAGTAGGTCTTGTAAGATTTCTATGGTGTCTGCTGCTTTGTCCTCCAAACCCTCCAGGACCCCGTATATCCTTACATTCTGTCACCTGTTTCTGCCTTCCAAATCATCCAGGCAGTAGGTAAGCTCCTGGTCCCTGTTCCGAGACCGTGGAGAGGCACAATTCCATTTGTTCAGTTTTATGATCGATTCGATTGAAGTCTGCCCACAGTTTGGATAGAGTTCGATCAATCTTTGTGACTGTGCGGGCTGTTTGTAGTATGGTTTCGGCCAGGCCATCTCCTTGCAGACTCACATGCTGTGCGGCCTATTTCCCTCCTGCGGTCTCCCCCTCCTCGTTGCTTTCTGTATCATCTGCCTGTAACATCTCTTTAAGCTTCTGGGCTGGGGTTAAATGTAGTTTCCCCAGTTTGTTACGGCGTTGTTTGGCCGGGGATGCCATTGTTAGACGGGTGATTAACTTGGATTTCAAGTGTGGGGAGCAGAGGGATTGAATCAAGCTGCCATAACGGGCACTGATGTCACCGGAACTCTGCTAATCAGTTTTCTGAGTTAAATAAAACTCTGACACTGTAGATGCAGTGGCTCATTCCTCCGCCTTGGTTATATGTCTTCAGTGTCATGCCTGGCTGCATATCTCTGGGCTTTCCCCTAACGTACAGGTAGCCATCCAGGATGCCCCTTTTCGAGGATCAGTTCTCTTCAGTGGAGACACCAAAGACAATTACAGACCTTCAGGATAGTGGACAAGCCCTAGGGTCTGTAAAATCCTTGTACAAGGCAGGCTTGAAACCAAAACAGCCCTTTCGGTGCCAGCAAAAGAGGCAAGGTAAACAACCCTTCACTAGGAGTCAAAACAAAGGAAGAGCAACAGGGTCAGCAGTCACTTCACTCCTTGCCCTCAAAAACTGCAGGACAGCCAGAGGAGCCCTTCCCTCCCGTCCCTCTGCTTCCTGACTCATGCGGACATCCCCTGCCTCCACCTTCCAGCAACATGGAGCAGGTAGGTGAAGGGCAAACCCTCCTCCCAATGAAATGGCAGGGCATCACCTCAGATTCTTGAGTCTTGCAACTAGTGTCAAGAGGCCACACAATCAAGTTTCTGTAAACTCCTCCAGGTCGATCCCGCTACTCCCCAGGCCTTTCTGGTCAAGAAAGAAATACTCACCCTACTGCAAAAGTCAATCATACAACCAGTCCCCTGGGCACAAAGAGGGAAATGGTTTTACTCCCATTTCTTCCTCGTCCCCAAAAAGATGGGCGACCTCAGACCCATCCTGGATCTCAGCCAACTGACCCTTTTCATGGAATACAAAAGGTTCCACATGCTGACAGTACAGGGTCTTCTGCCCTTACTACAGACAGATCACTGGCTCTGTGCACTGGACATGAAGGATGCCTACCTGCATATCTCAATGTTCCTTGACCACCACGGTTTCCTGTGTTTCCTTTTCCAGGGGGAGCACTTCCAATTCAAAGTCCTCACCTTTGGCCTTTCCTCGGAACCCAGGGTCTTCACCAAGTGCCCAGCGGTGGTGGAAGTGGCTCTTTGCCATCGGGGCATTGCAGTGTTCCCATGCTTGGAGGACTGGTTCTTGGCAGCCCCGTCCAGGAGCAGTCTAGAGGAATCCCTGTCCTTCACCCTGGATCCCCCTGCTCGACTGGGGATTACTGTCAACTACCCCAAGTCATCCCTGGTTCCTTCCCAATGCCTCCAATTCACTGAGGCAGTATTGGACACTGTCCAGAGCAAGGCCTTCTTACCATTGGACAGAGTGGCTACTCTGCAGGTACACGTCAATCTGATAGTCTCCTCCAGACATATTCCAGCCAGGGCATTCTTACGCCTTCTGGATTTGATGGCAGCGACCATTTCCACAGTCCAGTTGGCTAGGTTACACATGAGAGTCACCCAATGGACTTTACGAATCCAAAGGGATCAGCATTCAGATGATTTGAATCATTCAGTCTTGGTGACCAGCACACTCAAGAAGGATCTCTCATGGTGGCAGGATCCTCAAAATCTGTCTCAGGGGTTGCCTTTCAGAACACCCCTTCCCTCACGGACCTTAACCACAGATGTCTCAGGTCTGGGTTGGTGGGCCCACCTGGGAGAACGTCAGACACAATGGACTTGGTCCCAGCTGGAGGCATCTCTCCAACCATACACGTCCCAGGCGTACACAACGTCCTGGCAGACAGCCTCAGCTGAACAACGACACTAGCTCAAGAATGGGAACTTCACCAGACAATTACAGACTTCCATTCCATCGCTGGGGAAGGCCAGAGATGGATCTCTTCACCTTTTCATCCAACGCAAAACTACTCAGTTTTTGCTCACTTGTTCAAGGGCCTGGTGTTATCTGGCAAGACACACTGTCTCTTTGCTGGACAGTGAGGTACTTGTATGCTTTCCCTACCTTTCCCAATCTACAGCGTGTCCTACTGAAACTTCAGGCACAGGGCGCTCAGATGCTCCTGATAGCGCCCCCCCCCCCGTCCGGACCAAGTAGATTTGGTTTCCACTATTACAACAGTTGACCGTGGAACCCCCAGTACCCTTCCCGCTCCAACACGATCTGCTGACGCAGGATCAGGGCAGACTAGTGCACCCAGGACTCAGGTCCCTACATGTTCATGCGTGGCTCCTTCAGACATAACTGTGTCACATTTTGGAGTCTCCCAGAGTGTTACTCAAATCTTAATAAAGGCAAGAAAACCTACTAGGTCTACCTACGGTATGAAATGGAAGCATTTTTCCATTTGGGCAGCCGCCAAGGGTTGGGACCCCTTTTCCTGCTTGGTGCCCCAGGTAATGGAGTACCTCTTGTACCTGTCTGACTCTAGGCTAAGCAATTCCTCACTGAAAGTCCACCTGTCAGCTATTTCTGCTTATCATACAATGGTGGACGGGAAAACTGTGGCACAACTGGAAATCTCCAAAACCTTTTTGAAAGGGATTCTCCACTTAAAGCACCCTATCCGCAACCCTACCCCACCTTAAGATTTTAATTTTATTTTAGAAAAGCTTACGTTGCCTCCTTCTGAGCCAGCAGTAAGCTGCGAGATGCGCTACCTATCTTGAAAACCGCTCTTTTTAGTTACAGTTACGTCTGCTCCAAGCCCTGATGTGTAAGGAGCCTTATTTAATTTTTCAGAGAGGTCCCAAGAACAAATCCTAAGTTTCTTCCCAAGGTGGTTTCTGAGTTCACCTTGAATCAGACTGTTGAGTTGCCAGTGTACTACCCTACTCACACGAATAAGGGTGAGGCTCTTTTAAATACACTGGATGTACATAGGATTTTGTGGTACTGTGTCAACAGGACCAAGCAAGCCTGCAAATCAGATCAGTTGTTTGTTTCCTTTGTCCCCAGAACCCTAGGGTAGGCAGTTTCTAAGCAGTGCTTGTCCAAATGGTTCTGCTAACTGCATCCATTTCTGTTATCAGAAGTATGAGAAACCTCTTCCAGGGGAGGTCAGAGGTCACTCCACTAGGGGGACAGCTGCTTCCGCAGCTTTCCTAAAAAATGTTTCTGCAGCTGAGATTTGCACCACAGCAACCTGGCGTTCAGTCCACACTTCCAGGAAGCATTACAGTTTGGACAATGCCTCTAGGCATAGAGTTGGATTTGGCCTAGCCATACTGCAGGGTCTGCTGTCCTAGACCTGCTCTGGTCAGTCTGCTATCCTTCCTCCTCCCTTATTTCTGTTGTTTCATTTATGGTGACTGCTTTGGGATTCAGTCTTATAGGTTATGACCTACTGTAGCAATCCTCTCGAAGTAAGACAGTACAGTTACTTAAGAACTTACCGTAACAGTAGATCTTTGAGAGAGGTTCCTGCAGTAGGTCACATGTTACCTCCCTCCTTCCCCCAGTTTTTCAGCATGTTCTTACAGGTTGTTCTGGACTGGGCTCTAGGATTTCAATCCTTTCTCCTGTCATACCCTTTAGGGTCTGAGCACAGGAGAGGTCTCAGAAGACTGGAGAAGGGGTCATGTGATCCCACTCCACAAGAGTGGTAGCAGGGGAGGAGGCAGGGAACTACAGACCAGTCAGTCTTACCTCAGCAGTGGGCAAGATTTTGGAGGCACTCCTTAAGGAAAGGATAGTGCAACACATGGAATCCATAGGAGCACAGGACCCAAGACAGCATGGGTTTACAACAGGAAGGTCCTGTCAAACTAATCTTATAGATTTCTTTGACTGGGTCATCAGAGTGGTGGACCAAAGGGGTGAAGTTGATGTCGCCTACCTTGACTTCAGCAAAGCTTCTGATACTGTTCCACATAGAAGATTGATTATTATACCATGGATATAAGTGAACAGCCAATGAAATGGTCAAACTGGCAGTTTACCACCGGTGTAAATCCTCTGATAACCACTGGCTGATGAGCGAATAATAATGATACAAATGGTCATCTACATCCTAATCCTCTGCAGCCCAGGAATAAATACAATAAAAATAAACACACAGCAACCTCTTTAAAAGTTGTATTTTATTATAGTAAAAAAATTTACCTTGGTATAATCACAATAACCCACTTGGAGGATTTTGGTTATCGCGGGATTTACCATGGCTGGCAAGGATTTACCCACTCGGCTGCACCTCATGGGCAAACCATTCCAGCCGTGGTAAATCCCCTGATAACTCACACCCCCTCATGGCTTATTGTTTAAATAAGACGGGTAGGCTTGGGGTGGGTCAGAAGTTGGTCAACTGGGTGACAAACTGGTTGGCGGGCAGAAAGAAAAAATTACTCACCATAGTAATGTTGTTTCTTCTAATGGAGTCTTGCTGTATTCTGACAATATGCAGTTAGCCCGAGCACTTAAACTGCCATGGACAGGAAAGCGTTAACTCTATGCATGGGCATAGAACGTTGAGCTTCAGCTCGGTTTTCAAACCTCTGTCTCTGGTACTTACCAGTGTAACCGTCAGATTCTTACGAGCAAAACTAACTAAGTACTAACATATGGAAATTGTGTGGTATCTGGCCAAAGGACAACAATTTGGGTGACAAAAGACTCAAGTCGAGAACCCAAGAAAAAAGAGGCAGTGACAATAATATATTTAGACAACAACCTTAACAAAAACTAATACCCTACCCCAAAGAGGAAGGGTACAACGTACACCCCTGAGGTGCAACACTGTACCTGCCAGGCCACTTCCCAAAACTAGGTTTTGAGAGGGGAGGCAGGCAGGGAGGGAAGTCAGAATACAGCAAGACTCCATTAGAAGAAACAACATTACTATGGTGAGTAATTTTTTCTTCAAACAACATGAAATCTTGCTGTATTCTGACATTATGCAGACTACCAAGCAGTTCCCCCCAGGAGGAGGGAATGCAGAGCCTACTTTGGGAACAGGCTCTGCAGTACTGCTATGCCAAACCTAGAATCACTTCTAGCCTGGATATCCAGAGAGTAATGCTTGGTGAAAGTATGGACTGTTTTCGAGGTGGCTGCTTTACAGATTTCTAACAATTGTATATCTCTGGCAGCAGCCAGAGTAGCAGCTGTACCCCTGGTCGAGTGAGCCCTCAGGCCTGGAGGAGATGTTTTGCCCAATTTGTCATAGCAGAATTGTATACAAGAGACCATCCACCAGGCAATAGTCTTTTTAGTAGCAGGCTTACCTTTCCCCACCTCATCAAAAGTGAGAAACAATTGGAGACGGTCGTTTCTGTGTGCCTTAGTATGCTCTATGTAGTAGTTAAGAGCCCTTTTAACATCCAAACTCTGTAATCTTCTTTCCCCCCTAAAGAAGACTGGTCAGTGAAAAACACAGGAAGAGACATGGATTGGTTCAGATGAAAATCTGATACCACTTTGGATAAGAACCTCCTACTGGTTCTTAGGACCACCTTATCCCTATGGAAGGAGATGAAGTCAGGTACGACTGACAGGGCCTGTAATTCACTAATCCCTCTGGCAGAAGTAACAGCCACCAGAAACACAGTTTTCCAGGTTAACCACTTTGGCGCGGTCGAGGCCAGAGGTTCAAAGGGTGGCTGCATAAACTGGGCAATGCAGACATTAAGATCCCAAGCTGGAGTAGGCTCTCGAAAGGGAGGGTTAATGTGAACCAAACCTTTGAAAAACTTACTAAAAACAGGATGGGATGCCAGGGAACAGCCCTTCCCTGCTAAAAGGAATGCAGACACAGCTGCTAAGTGAACCGTCAGAGTTGTAGGCCTAAGGCCTAGACCATTAAGGTGAACCAGATCATCTAAGGCTGTAGCAATGCCTGCAGTCAGGCACAATGCCCTTCTGAGAACACCAAATGCTAAATCTTTTCCATTTGGAATTATAAGTTTTCCTAGTGGAAGGTTTCCTGGAAACCTTCAAAATATCCAAAACTCCCTGATAAAGATGCAGGCCTGCATATTCTAACTCTTCAAGAGCCAAGCCTAGAGGTTGAGAGACTGGAGACTGGGGTACCAGATCCTGCCCTGAGAGGAGATTAGGAGATTGTGCCTCTTGGGAAGACAGCGTGGAAGTGATACTGCAGCAGAGGATACCAAGGCTGTCGGGCCCAATCTGGACCTACCAGTATCACTGTGCAGGGTTGAGATCTCATTTTGATCAGGAATCTGAACAACAGGGGGAAGGGAGGGAAGGCATAAAGAAACTAGCCCTTCCAATCTAGAATGAGAGCATCCAGAGGAACAGTTCCTAGGACTGGAGGTCTGCAGCAAAACAGAGGAAGTTGGTGATTGTCCGGGGCTGCAAAGAGATCTATCTCTGGAGTGCCCCATCTGGAGAAGATGACCTGAAGTATGAGAGGGTCCAGGGACCATTCGTGATGCCCCTGAGAAATTCTGCTCAGCGCATCTGCTAATACACTGTCCTTCCCTGGAAGGTGAATTGCTATTAGAGAAACCTGAAAAGAATAAGCTAGAGAGACCACAGCTTCATGGCCTCTGTGCACAAGGCCATAGACTGAGTGCCTCCCTGCTTGTTGATATACCACATTGTGGTGGTGTTGTCTGTCCTGACTTGGACCACCTTGTCCCTGACCGACTCCAAGAAGACCTGAAGGGCTAGAAAAACTGTCCTGAGTTCCAAGAGATTGATGTGAAGGAGAGACTCTTGTGGACACCAGACCCCTTGAGCCGTGAGGGCTCCCAGGTGGGCTCCCCAACCTAGAAGAGAAGCATCTGTAGTTAGGACTACTGAGGGAACTTGAGAGAGAAATGGAACTCCTTGTCTGAGGTTGTCCTGGTCCAACCATCACTGGAGAGCGTGGACCAGAGTCTGAGTCACTGGAATCCATTTGGTGAGTCTCTTTTCTGATACCAAAATGACCTTAGGTGGAACTGAATGTCCCTCATCTGAAATCTGGCTCCTAGTACCACTGCAGTGGAAGCTGCCATGTGACCCAGGAGTTGCAGAAACTGCCATGCTGGACGAGACAAGAGGGCGAAAAGGAAGCAAGATCTGTAAGGGCCTTTACCATTGTGAGAGGAAGGAAGGCTTTTGCTTGGATAGTATCCAACTCTACCCCTATAAAAGTAAGGAGTTGTACTGGTTCGAGAACAGACTTTGGAAGATTGAGGAGAAAACCCAGAGAACTGAGCAGGTCCTTAGTGGTTTGCAGAGCTGACTTGACCTGGTCTGACAACTGACCCACAATTAGCCAGCCGTCCAAATATGGGAAGATGGAAATGCCCTGCCTTCTGAGGCAGGCAACTACTACTGCACGGCACTTTATAAACACCCTTGGAGCTGATGTTAGGCCAAATGGCATGGCTCTAACCTGATAGTGGCCTGAAGGCAATTCGAACCGGAGGTACTTTCTGTGGAAGCACCTGATAGGAATATGGAAGTAGGCATCCTTGAGGTCCAGGAATGCTAGCCAATCCCCTGGCTTTAGAGAGGGAAGAATCATTCCCAGAGTCACCATCTTGAATTTTGGTTTGGAGATGTGTTTGCTCACATACCTTAGGTCTAGGATGGGTCACCACTCCAATTTTCTTTTGGGTAAGGAAGTACCTGGAGTGCAGACCTTTGCCCCTGTACTGAGTATGAACCTTCTATACAGCTCTGAGAACCTGAAGAGGGGAGACCTCTGCCTCCAAGACGTGGGTCTCTTGGATGGATGCAGGTGGAAAAGACCTGGCCCCCAGTTTTGGAAATCTTTTGAAGCTGAGGGCCAGTCCCTGGCTTACTACCTCCAGGACCCACTTGACTGAGGTAACAGACTTCCAGGCCGGGAAGTAGTAAGCCAGCCTGCCTCCTACTTGAATGGGGGAGTCGACCCAGGCCAACACATCAGGGTATCTGCTTGGCAGGAGCCTTGGACTGGGAAGAGGATACAGCCCTGCCCATCCCCCTCCTGCCTCTCCCTCGAAAGAACCCCCTCTGAGGGAAGGAAGAGGAAGCATGGGCTTGGTAAAAATGTCTGTGCAAAGGCCTGCCCCTAGACTGCTGCTTCTGAGGAGTGGCTTGCCTTTCCTCGACCTGTGCACTCTTATATGTGGTCCTGTATTCATCCATTTTTTTCATGTAAGCCTCTGTCTGCTCCCCAAACAGACAGCTACCCACCACAGGGAAATCCATAGCCTTGGCCTGGGTATCCTGCAAATGGCTAGTACATCTGAGCCAAGCATGTCTCCTCAGAGACACAGATGTAGCCATGACTCTTGATGCTACCTCACTGAAGTCCACAGCAGCATAAAATTGCATTTTGGTTGCCTCAATTCCATCAGCAGCCACTTCCTCCAGCTCTTTGGTTAGCTGGGGGGAGGCCTGTTTAGCCAGTTTCAGAACCGTATCCCATCTGTATTTCGGATACCTGGTTGTGTAAGCCATGTAATTTGCCTACCTGAGTCCCAAAGAGGATGCCAAGTATTGTTTCTTAGCCATGGTATCAACTTTCCTGGAGTCCTTGTCGGAGGTGAAGCCAAAGGTATGTTAGCCTTGTCACAGGCTACAGCCTGCACAACCCCAATATGGCTGCAATGAGTGTATGAGAACTCCATGCCTGAGCCTGACAGCATATACCTTTCGTCCATCTTTTTGTCCACAGGAGGTAGTGAGTTAGGAGGCTGTAAAATGTTTTGTGTCCGTTTCCCCAAAGACTTGTGGAGAGGGATAGACAACCTTTTTGACTCTGGGATGTTCATTTCTACAAAATCAGACTATTCCTCCTCCTCAGCAGCTTCAATTGGGAGCTGGAGGGTTTCAGCCACCTTCTTGTAAAACAAGAAGTGTGAAGAGGACTTAGAGGGCCTGGGAGGAGAGATGTCCGGTTCAATGGGCACATCCAGACATTCATAGTCAATGCCTTCATCCTCATCATCGGGATATACTTCTTCTCCCTCCCACTCCTCGTAGAAAGCATCCAGATCGTTATCTGAAGGAGTTGTATCCAACCGAACCAACTGCCTAACCGGGTGGTACTGGTTCGGACGGAACCGGACGAAGCGACTGGACTACACTAATCGCTTTAGCTATCTTGTCAGCGGTTGGAGATCGCGGTGTTGGATCCAAACTAGCAGACTTATGCTTCTTTTTTCGATGGAACCGACCCCTCAGAGACAGATCTCTTTTCGCCCGAGGAGGTATCGCCTAGGTCAGCAGGCACCTCCTCAGGTTTGGCCGCAACCGAACCAGGCTGGCCATCCGGATCAAAGGACTTCTCGGCCTCCCTTTCCTTCAGCCTACACAACTTTTTTTCAAGAGTGGCTTTAAGGAAGTTTTTGAAAATCTGGCAGTCTGTTTTGAGGTGGTCAAACCCCAGACAATAAACAGATGAGGTGGGGGTCGGCCTTGGCAAAGGCTTCCCCACACTCAGTACAGTGTTGAAACCCAGTGGGACCGTTTTTTTTTTTCATGGGTTTCTCTGACATGGCCAACCTAAGAAAATTACCCTTAAAGCTTTCAAGCCAGGTAATAAAGAACTGATCGGTTACGAACAGTGTCACAGATTCTGGAAAAGAACAAGAAAAAGCCTGGTTCTTTTGAAACCAATCGGCACCAGAACACCACACTAATCCCAGAAATTAGAAAATAAACAGACAAGCTGGTTCCTAACCAGACCGACGAGGAACCAAGACGAAAATACAGGTTACTCACCTGTAACAGGTGTTCTAGGAGTGGTATATGTTGTTCATCCACACTTAGTGGCAGGTTCCTTGTCGCTTTAAATCTTGCCTGAAGGTCTTCAAGCTGGCTCCTCCCACCCACCTGTGTGGTAAAACTCTCGGCTCCGTCCCCATGATGCCAGATCTAGCCCGCTGGAAGCCAGGTTGCATGTCGAAGCCGGGGAGGTCGGGGTGCGTTGTGTGGATGAACAACATATACCAATCCTAGAACTCCAGTTACAGGTGAGTAACCTGTATTTCTAGGGACGTGGATATGTTGTTCAATCCACACTTACTGGCAGACTCCTAGCAGTTCTCCGGGAGGAGGGAGGTAAGGCGCGCACCCCCTACTTAGGGAATAAGGACTGGAGAACAGAGGTCCCAAAACCAGCATCCCAGCATGACTCTAGGTCGATGTGGTAATGGGTAATGGAGGTGTGTGCTGACTTCCAGGTAGCAGCCTTGAAGATTTCCTGGATAGGGATGTCCCTAGAAGCAGCCACCGAAGCAGCGGTATGGCGGGTAGAATGACCTCTTATCCCTTTTGGGAGGCTCCATGCCCACCAACCTATAGCAGAGATCTATGCAGGAGGTGACCCACCTGCTTATCATCCGCTTGGCTGCAGGTCTGCCAGGTGCGGCTTCAGCATAGGTGACAAACAGCTGGCAAACCTCTCCCCGAACTTCAGCCGTCCGCTCCTTATAATAAGAGAGCACTCTTCTAGGGTCCAGAGTATGGAGCCTATATTCGGCCTCTAAGGTGTGATTGTGGTAGAACACCAGCAGAGTCAACACCTAGTTACGGTGAAACTCCGACACCACCTTCGGAAGGAATTTTGGGTGGGGGCGCAGAACAACCTTGTCCCTATGGAAGACCAGATAAGGAGACTCGATGGAAAGTGCCTGGAGCTCTCCCATCCTTCTGGCTGATGTAATAGCCACCAAGAAGGCGGTCTTCCACAACAGGTGAGAGATATCACACCTGTGCATTGGTTCGAATGGCTTGCCTATGAGCTTAGCCAATACCAGCAGTAGATCCCACGGAGGTGGAGGTTCCTGCATCAGAGGGGATATGTGATCAAGGCCTTTGAAAAAGCACCCGACCACCTTCTCCTGCACCACCGACTGCTTTCTGGCCCACGCCCGGTAAGCAGAGATGGCTGCCAGGTGCACCTTGAGGGTCGTCGACCAAAGCCCTAACTGAGAAAGGGACCACAGGTAGTCCAGAATGCTAGCCAATGAACAGGAGGAAGGGTTCAACCCCCCGCCCTGACATCAAATGGAGAATCTCTTCCATTTGAAGGCATAGCATTTTCTGGTCGACTCCTTACTGGATGCCTCAACAACATTGAGGACCTCGTCGGAAAGACCCAAGGCCTGGGACTCTAGCCGCTCAGGAACCAGGCCAACAAGTGCAGAGACTGAAGTTTGGGATGGAGTACCTTCCCCTTGTTGACTGAGATCAGGTCCGGGTGGGCTGGAAGCCGCCTCGGGAGCCTGGAGCTGAGGCTGAGGAGATCTGGATACCAGAACTGGCGGGGCCAGTCTGGGGCTACCAGAATCACCTGTGCCTGGTCCCTCTTCACCTTGAGAAGCATCTTGTGGATCAAGGGGAATGGAGGGAAGGTGTAGAAGAGGCCCGGGGTCCACTGCTTCGAGAAGGCATCCGACTGCAGCTAGCCCTGCTGAGGGGGGCGGGCGTGAAACAGCCTCAGCTTCACATTCTCCCTGGAAGCGAACAGGTCCACCTGAGGGGAGCCCCAGTGGGAGAACAGATCCTGTACTACCTTTGGCAGGAAAGACCACTTTTGAGATGCAGCACCTATCCGGCTGAGGGCATCGGCTAGACCATTGGAGGCTCCTGCCACATGGATGGCTAGCAGATCCGCCTCCAGGCTGATCACGAGAGACCAAGCACGGAGAGCCTCCTTGCACAAGGGGAAGGAGTGTGTCCCGCCCTGTCGGCTGAGGTAGTACATGGTTGTGGTGTTGTCCGTCTGGACCTGGACCGCTTGACCCCGTACAAATGGAGTGAAGGCAGTGAGGGCAAGTCGGACCGCTTGAAGCTCCAGCAGGTTGATGTGGCATTGAGACGCCTGAGGGGAACAGAGGCCGTGGGCTCTGAGCTCCCCCAGATGGGCACCCCAACCCATTAGAGAGGCATCGGTCGTCAGAGTGACCGTCGGCCCGGGGCGGACAAATGGGATACCTTCCTGCAGATGAGCTGGAACGAGCCACCACTGGAGGCCGTTCCACATCTCCAGGGTCACTGTCGCTGGCTTGTCCAGAGGGCTGGAGCACTGTGACCACTGGCGGGCCAGCCCCCATTGCAGGGGACGCATATGCCAGTGGGCCCAACGGAAGACGCTAGTGCAGGCTGCCATGAGGCCCAGAAGGCACAGGAAGTCCCGGGCAGGGCGCAATTGCCCAACCAGAAATGATTGGGCAAAGGAAGAAAGGACCTCAGCCCTGTCCACCGGAAGCCAAGCTCTGGCCCGATGAACTGAATCACCTGCAATGGCACGAGTTCCGACTTGGCCTCGTTGATGAGGAGGCCAACCTGAGAGCAGACCTGGAGGGCCAGAACCCTGGACCACTCCACCTCCAACCTGGAGGGGGCTGCAATCAGCCAGTCGTCCAGGTAAGGGTACACCCAGGCCCCTCGGCACTGCAGGAATGCTGTCACCACTGCCATGCATTTGTTGAAGACCCTGGGAGTTGGAGAGAGGCCAAAGGGCATGGCCAAGAACTTGTAAAGGGATCCCTCTGCTCTGAAGCAGAGGAATCGCTGCTGAGACAGACGGATTGGGACGTGAAAGAATGCGTCCTGAAGGTCCGGAGAACAGAACCACACGGCTCGTTCCAAGAATGGAATGATCTGAGCCAGAGTGATCATCCTGCAGGTGCGAGACCTTAGGAATTTGTTCAGGTCGTGTAGGTCGAGAATGGAACGTCAGCCCCCAGTCCGTTTTGGGACCAGGAAGTACCTAGACACAAACCCTGGGTCTGGAGGGGGGTCCGCCACCTCTGATCACCTCCTTCTGGAGGAGCAAAGGCAATGTAAACTGGCTGCCAGAGAGGCTGGGAACCCTATAGCCACCCGTGGGGGCGACGGCCTGAAGGAGGGGAACTGCTCGAATTCCAGAGGCAGACCCCTGCCTACCACTTCCAACACCCAGCAGTCCGTGGTGATAGCGGACCAGGCAGAAAGGAAGTGGCGGAGCCGTCCCCCCATGAGGGGGAACCTGGGGAGGAGTGACGAGGCTGGGGGCGACACCCCTCAACCCGTCACTGGGCAGGCTTGGCAGAAGGGCCGACCAAGGAGCTGCCTGGGCCTTTTCCTCCAGGCTTCCTGCTGGAGGAAGCAGCAGGCTTGGCTTTGGGGTGCCAAGCACGAGCCTGCTGGCCCTGATGCTGGTGTTGCTGGGCCGGACGTGCCGCAGAGGCTGAAGGATGAAAGGGCTTACGCTGCTGCTGGTGGCCTTTGTCCTTCTGGGCAGACGTGACCGAGTCCAAGGTGGTGCTGGACTTCTCGATCCATTGGAGATAACCCACCACCCCGGGCATGAACAAGTCGGTACCCAGGAAGGGGACATCTGCCAGCTTGTGCTGGGTATCAGCCTAAAGGTGGAGATCTGCAGCCAAGCTCTGCGGCGCATGGCCACTGTGGCCGCTACTGACCGGGCACACGAATCAGCAATGTACAACGAAGTTTGGAGCTGCTGTTCAGCTACCGCCCTTCCCTGATCCCGCACCTGCTTGACCATCATCTGAAGGACAGCCGGGAGATGAGGAATCACCTCATCCAGGAAGCCCAAAAGGGCGTGTGAAAAGTGTGCCATCAGAACGGCCGAGCTAGCCTGACAAAGGCCTAGGAAGGAAGCAGCATATACCTTCCACCCTGAGTAGTCCAATTTCATGGACTCCTTATCGGGTGGCTTGTCCACATCCCAAGCGTTCCTGGAACGCCGGGAAATGGTATTGGTCACTAACCCCTCCGCAGAGGAGTGCTCAGAGAAAACGGAGAGTGAACCAGTAGGGACAGCATACTTTTGAGCCATCCTAGCCGAAGGTGCAGGACAATATGCTGGCCGCTGTCACAGCTCCAGGGCCGGGCCAACAATGGCTTCGGCCACTGGAAAGGCCTCCATAGTGGTATCCCCTCAGTCCAGTATCTCCGTGAGGGGATACTTTGCCCATTTTGAAACGGGTTTGAGCTTCATCCCAGTGGACTCTGAGATGAGTCGAAGCATTCCTAAAAATGAGAATGGGCTCTCGTCCACTGACTGACCTCCCCCCCCCCCGCAGACTCCAGATCAAGCGGCATGGAGAACAAGGAGGGGTCGTCGTCAGACTCCAAGGAGTCTGCGAACAGCTGCCAAGCACCTGAACCACCCTCCACATGCAGAGATCGATCAGGAGTGAGGGTGACCGACAACCTACGGGGCAAGCCCTGACCCGACCAAGAATCCTTGGTCGGGGCCCCAGTCTTCGGTTGTGGAGGCGGAAGTTCCATCACAATTGGTGGAACAGC
Source organism: Neoceratodus forsteri (assembly GCA_016271365.2). Lineage (NCBI taxonomy): Eukaryota > Metazoa > Chordata > Ceratodontiformes > Ceratodontidae > Neoceratodus > Neoceratodus forsteri. The sequence goes on from CM028129.1 coordinate 694,268,956, forward strand.
CGGTTTTGGCCAAACAACCGGTGTTGGTTTCGGCTCCTCGACTACAAGGTGTTATTTCAGCCGCTCTGGTGACAGCCACTTAATGGCCATAGAAGGTGACAGAGTCGGCTTATTCCCGGACAATAAGAGCTGCTGCCACATTAAATCCTCGTAGCGTTGACGCAACTTGGGCCGGAGTCTATCCTCCGAAGAGGATGATGAGGATGAGCGGCGACGCCGCTTTCCATGGTGCCGAGACCGCCGACGTCGACGGGACTGGCTGGACATGGAAGAGGACAGAGACCGAGACCTTCGGGGATTCTGAGGGTGGGTCAGAGAAGGGACAGGGGAAACCCGCTCCTCCCTCGGTTCAGGGACCTTAACCGGGGACTCCGGCACAGGAGGTACAGGCAAGTCCTCGGTTTCCACTGGGGGAACCGGTGAAGTAGGGCTGTCGGCATCACCAGTCGACAAACCGTCCGACGGGTCGAGAAAAATCTCGACTGCGTCGATGGGTGTCTCGGCCAGCTGACCTGACGGGGACACTGTGAAGCCAGCGGCCTTAGCCACAACCTCGACCGGAGTTGAAAGTCGACCACCAGTGAAGGGGATCTCTCCCACTCCCACGAACGTAGATGGTGGGACTTACCTTTTGAGTCCTTCTTCTTGGACCGATCGGAATGTCCCGAAGGTCCTTCTTCCTTGGTGGAGAGGGATTGGTAAAGCTCCTTAAAAGAAGCTGTATATGAAGAGCCCAAGGAGAGCGGGATAAATGCCGTGACCGAGGAGGAAGAAGACGCGGCCTGGCCCACCTCCTCCTCGAGGGCGATCATCTGCTCCAACTGTTCCAAGGAGCCCACCACCAGACACCGCCCAACGGGCCTCCTTCGACTTGACCGGCAGATACCATTTTTCTGGGCGTCCCAGAAGAAGTCGAGCAGCGCCGTCCTCCAAGATTGAAGCCAAAAAGGATTTGCACAAATCGCAAGCCTGCGAATTGTGGCCAAGCCCTAGGCAGTAGACGCACGTGGAGTGTGGGTCAGTCCGGGACATCTTCTGCCCACAGGTGCACAGACGAAAGCCGGGAGTCGATCTGTCCATCGCAGCGGAGGGAAAAGAAGACGAAGTCTTGTAAATTTGAGAGAATTAGTTCGGGTTAACCGAAGAGTGTGGATCCAGGCCTAAAACGCAGAGCGCTAAGGAGGGAACCTGCGCTTCCAAGCAGTAAGGAAGATCTGGTGTCATGGGACGGAGCCGAGAGTTTTACCACCCGGGTGGGTAGGAGGAGCCAGCTTGAAGATGTTCCGGCAAGATTTAAAGCGGCAAGGAACCTGCCAATAAGTGCAGATTGAACAACATATCCACGTCCCTAGAAACACAATTTCCACAAAAAAACAAGAAAAAGTCACCACCTATCTACCACACTACCTGTACCGTAGGCAGAGGATGGAAATCCAAAAAACAACAAATCGGTTTAAACCGACGCTTTTTTAAACTTTACTGAACCGACAGCAAAGAAATTTGCAGAGCGACTTCACTGTTAGGCGGAGTAAAGAATCTGACGGTTACACTGTTAAGTACCAGAGACAGAGGTTTGAAAACCGAGCTCGAGCTCAACGTTCTATGCTCATGCACAGAGTTAACTCTTTCCTCTCTGGGGCAGTTCAAGTGCTGGGGCTAACTGCATAATGTCAGAATACAGCAAGACTTCATGCTGTTTGAAACAGAGAGTGGTGGTAAATGGTATACAGTCAGAAGAGATGCAAGTCACAAGTGGGGTACCTCGGGGATCAGTCCTGGGGCCAGTCCTCTTCAATATCTTCATCAGTAACACTGCAGATGGACTGGAGAGTAAGGTTTGTCTGTTTACAGATGTCACCAAGATTTGCAACAGAGTAGATGATCCAGATGGGGTGGGCAGAATGAGAAGAGAGCTGGGTAAACTGGCAAAATGGTCAGAAGAGTGGCAACTGGGGTTTAACGCAAAGAAGTGCAAGATCATGCACACAGGGAAAAGAAACCCTGAAGCCACCTATAGGTCGGGAGGGCAGTTGCTGGCAATTACAAGAGAAGAAAGAGATTTGGGCATCATCATCACAGATGACCTGAAATCATCCAAACAGACAACTAAAGCAGTAGGTAAGGCTAGGGGGATGTTGGGGTGTATTAGTAGGGGTATCACAAGTCATAAGAAGGAGGTAATGATCCCTCTTTACAAGACGCTGGTTAGGTCCCATCTGGAGTACTGCATGCAGTACTGGAGGCCGCACCTTCACAAGGACATTAACAACATGGAGGCAGTCCAGAGAAGGGCACCCAAAATGGTGCAGGGACTGCATCAGAAAACATATGAGGACAGATTAACGGAGCTCAATATGCATACCCTAGAGCAAAGGAGGGAGAGAGGTGATATGATCGAAACATTCAAACATCTTAAGGGCATTAACAAGGTGAAAGAGTAACATGTTTCAATATAAGAAAAATAGCAGGACAAGAGGACACAGCATGAGATTAGAGAGAGGCCGATTAAGGGGTAATGTGAGGAAGTTATTTTTCACAGAAAGGGCAGTGGATGCATGGAACAGCCTACATCAGAAAGTAGTGGACACAAATACAGTGCAGAGCTTCAAACAGGCATGAGATAGGCATAAGGGAGCAACACAGATGAGTATGAATAGATAGGCCATTGACAGAGTAAAGGCCTATGGCACATTCATACGGTAGGAAAAAAAATGGACAGACTGGATGGGCCTTGTGTGGTCCTTATCTGCCGTCAGCGTCTATGTTTCTATGTTATATAGGGTCACGCTGATGTTGTCACATGACGAGTGGTCGGTCCCCCGCCAGACACTGCTAGCAAAAGTTTTCCGTGCGGTCCTGACGCCTGGGGGCGCAGTCCAATATGTTATGACCTATCGCAGGCACCCCTCTCTAAGATCTACTGTTGCAGTAAGTTCTTACATAACTGTACTTACTTTCTTGCTGCACCTGCATGAAATTTACAAGAACACTTTAGAAAAAAAAACAGGATGTTTGTTAAGGGGGGTTGCAAAGACTTATAAGACAGAGCTGCAATTTCTTGCAAGAGTCACAGAGATTGAAGGAAAACTCAGATGGATTGTCTCTGTTTATTCTGCCTTTGTAAATAGTTATACTGAACAAGTTTTTTTTTTTTTGTTATGTTATTGCTATTACTAATAAACACTTTTAGCGAATTCTATAACTGCTCCTGGTTTTTCCTATGATTCCTGACCTGTGCCTTGATGACAGTGGTATGAAGAAGTGCTTGAGGTCGAACGGTGCCGGGTCACCGACCACGATCGGGAAGAGGCCCACTTTTTCTGTGCTTTCGAGAGAACCACCCTTCCTCCTGAGCACCGGACTGCCCGTGGTCAGACCCCCTCTCTGAAGAGGGCATCGGACCAGACCCAGACCTGCTGCTAAAACAGCTTTCAAGCGAAGTCTTCCTACCGTCACCGGCCCTGTTAATGGCTGACTCCATGGAAGGCGGGCTGAAGAAGACTTCTTTTGTTTTAATGAAAAATGAATAAACTTTTTTTTTTTTTAAACTAAATAAATATACTAAAATTAATCAAATACTGAACGACTATTCTGCTGTTGTATAGACGTGAAGATTTGACTCACAGTGGGCGAGTGACATCGTCACTGATGAGCACTCAATAACGGGGAAAAAAGTAACTGAGGCGGTTGGAGGGTTGATGCAGAGGTAGCCTATACAGCGCGAGCCAGCCTCGCGGCACCATGCATGCACAGTCCTACCGCGGTGCTGGCCCTCCTGAAGCTTTTTGGCTCCCACTCGGTCCTAGCGCCTCTGGTGTAGTCCCACTAGTGTGAATGAGTCGTGGAGACTATGTCCAGGAAGATGCATGTATTTCTGGTGTACCCCACCATCTGAACACTGATGCCAGTACCTTCTGTTCAGGATCCAAGTTTGAGTTCCCTGGCTGATCCTGCTTAAGAAGTCTGCCAGCACAGTGTCTTTCCCTGGTTGGTGTACTGCAGATAGCTGAACTTCAAGGAGTAGGCTAGGTTCCAGATCTTCATACCTTCTGTGTGCAACTTTAAACATTTTGTTCCTCCCTGCTTCTTTACGTAGTACGTTGCTGTATTGTCTGTTTTGACTTGGACTGACCGACCTTTGATCTGGGAGGAAAAAGCCTGCATTGCCAGGTACACCACCCAGAGTTACAGTAGATTTACAGTACATGCACTTGAGTCTCCTGTGTACTCCAGGTGCCGCCCACAGTAAGGTCCTCCAGGTGGGTGCTCCATCCAAGGAGATAGGCATCTGTTGAGAGTATGGCTATGGGGGACTGTTAGAGGAAAGGAATTCCCTCTCAGAAGTCACCATCTTCCTTCCACCACTCCAGTGCCTTTAACAAGGTTTTTGTAACAGGCACCAGTTTTGACAGTGGGTCCCACCTCAGAGACCAATGGTCCCCCTAGGTGATGCTGAATATCTCATTTGGAATCTGTCCCCTGGTACCACTTTCGCAAAAATAATTGGGCACTCACCACTGGTAATTAAAAGCAGCCAGGTGAACTTGAAATTTTACAAGTAAATGTGCATTTATTCAAGTAGAATCAACATTACCACACACATGCAAGGACTCCCCTAGTGCCCGACGTGTTTCAGATCTGACGGACCCTTTTTCAAACATCAGTCAGATCTGAAATGTGCCAGGCATTTTGAGGTTCCATGTATATATGTGGTAATGTTGATTCTACTTGAATAATTGCATATTTATTTCTAAGTTTCAAGTTCATGTGGCTGCTTCTAATTATTGGTGGTGAGTGCCCAATTATTTCTGAGAAACTTTTAAATTTTTTTTATTGGTAGCACCACCTTCCTAGTGTGGCTCTTTTCTAGCATGTTTAACCATTGGTACCACTGCAGTGGATGAAGCTATGTGTCCAAATAACCGTAGAAAAATCCTTTGTAGGTTTTGACTGACCTGCTCTGAAGGATTCCGCAGCTGAAATCAGATTTGCTGCCCCTGCTTGCGGAAAGAATGCCTTCCTTTGCAGGGTATCTAGTTCTACGCCAATAAAGTCCAGAACTTGAACTGGTTCAGTTTGTGTGAGTTTTTAAGATTTATGAGAAAGCCAGAGCCCTCCAATGTGTTCTGTGTCAGCGATATAGAGGACTTTGCACCCTGTTGTCCACCCCAGGAGACTAGCCAGTTGTCCAAGTAGGGAAAAATCATCACCCCTTCCCTTCTCAAATATACTGCCACCGTAGCTAGGCACATTGTAAACACTCTTGGAGCTGAGGAGACGCCAAAGGGAAGGGCTGTGAACTAGTATAGGTAGTTCCCTAGCCTGAACTTGAGGAACTTTCTGTGGCCTGACTGCTACGTGAAAAATACAGGTTACTCACCTGTAACAGGAGTTCTAGGAATGGTATATGTTGTTCATCCACACTCACTGGCAGGTATCCTTGCCGCTTTAAATCTTGCCGGAAGGTCTTCAAGCTTGCTCCTCCCACCCACCCGGGTGGTATAACTCTCGGCTCCGCCCCATGACGCCAGATCTGGCCCGCTGGAAGCTCAGGTTGTGCGTCGAAGCCGGGGAGGTCGGGTGGGTCGTGTGGATGAACAACATATACCATTCCTAGAACTCCTGTTACAGGTGAGTAACCTGTATTTCTAGGGACATGGATATGTTGTTCATCCACACTCATTGGCAGACTCCTAGCAGTTCTCCGGGAGGAGGGAGGCAAGACGCACACCCCCAATACTTACTTGGGAAAGAGAGACTGGAGAACCGAGGCCCCAAAACCAGCATCCCGGCGTGACTCAAGGTCGATGTGGTAATGGGTAATAAAGGTGTTTGCTGACTTCCAGGTAGCAGCCCTGCAGATTTCCTGGATAGGGACGTCTCTGGAAGCAGCCACCGTTGCAGCAGTATGGCGGGTAGAATGAGCTCTTATCCCTCTGGGAGGCTCCATGCCCGCCAACTTATAGCAGAGATCTATGCAGGAGGTTACCCCACCTGCTTATCGTCCGCTTGGCTGCAGGTCTGCCAGATGCGGCTTCAGCGTAGGTGACAAACAGCTGGCGAACCTCTCCCCGAATTTCAGCCGTGCGCTCCTTATAATAAGCGAGCGCCCTTCTAGGGTCCAGAGTATGGAGCCTATATTCGGCCTCCGAGGTGTGATTGGGGTAGAACACCGGCAGAGTCAACACCTGGTTAAGGTGAAACTCCGACACCACCTTCGGAAGGAATTTCGGTGAGGCGCCAGGACAACCTTGTCCCTGTGGAAAACCAGGTGAGGAGACTCGATGGGCAGCCTGGAGCTCTCCCATCCTTCTGGCTGACGTGATAGCCACCAAGAAGGCGGTCTTCCACGACAGGTGAGAGAGAGCACACCTGTGCATAGGTTGAATGGCTTGCCCATGAGCTTTGCCAGTACCAGCAGTAGATCCCACGGAGGTGGGGTTCCCGCACTGGAGGAAATGTGATCAAGGCCCTTTGAAAAGCGCCAGACCACCTTCTCCGCCACCGACTGCTTCCCCGCCCGCGCCTGGTAAGCAGAGATGGCTGCCAGGTGCACCCTTAGGGTCGCCGACCTAAGCCCTTGACTAGAAAGGGACCATAAATAGTCCAAGATGCTTGCCAAGGAACAGGAGGAAGGTCCAAGCCCTTGCCCTGACACCAAATGGAAAACCTTTTCCATTTGAAGGCATAACATTTTCTGGTCGACTCCTTACGGGACGCCTCAACTACATTGAGGACCTCGTCGGAAAGACCCAAGGCCTGGAACTCTAGCCGCTCAGGAACCAGGCCGTCAGGTGCAGGGATTGAAGGTCCGGATGGAACACCTTCCCCTGATTGACTGAGAGCAGGTCCGGCGAGCTGGAAGCTGCCACGGAGTCCTGGAGCTGAGACTGAGGAGATCTGGGTACCAGAACTGGCGAGGCCAGTCTGGGCTATCAGAATCACCTGCGCCTTGTCCCTCCTCGCCTTGAGAAGCACCTTGTGGATCAAGGGAAATGGGGAAAGGCGAGAAGAGGCCCGGGTCCACTGCCTCGAGAAGGCATCCCCTGCAGCGAGCCCTGCTGAGGGGCGGGCATGGAACAGGCTCGGCCTGCTGCTCTCCTGGAGGCAAACAGGTCCACCTGAGGTGTGCCCCAATGGGAGAACAGATGCTGTACTACCTCCGGCAGGAGAGACCACTCGTGGGATGCAGCCCCCATCCGGCTCAGGGCATCGGCCAGGGTGTTGGAGGCTCCTGCCACGTGAATGGCTGGGAGATCCGCCTCCAGGCTGCGCCACGAGTGACCAAATCTGGAGAGCTTCCTTGCATAGAAGCATGGAGTGGTCCCGCCCTGGCGGTTTAGATAGTACATGGTCGTGGTATTGTCCGCCTGGACTCGGACCACTTGACCCGGAGGAACGGAGCAAAGGCGGTGAGAGCTAGGCGGACCGCTCGGAGCTCCAGCAGGTTGATGTGGCATCGGGACTCCCGCGGGGACCAGAGGCCATGAGCCCGGTGTTCCCCCAGATGGGCACCCCAACCCATCAGCGAGGCATCGGTCGATAGAGAGACCGTCGGCTCGGGGCGGACGAACGGGATGCCCTCCTGCAAATGATCTGGAACGGTCCACCACTGGAGAGCGTTCCACATCCCCTGTGTCACCGACACAAGCTGATCCAAAGGATCGCAGCGTCAGGACCACTGGCTGGCCAGTCCCACTGAAGGGGACGATGTTCCAGCGGCCCAACGGACCACGCCGTGCAGGCCGCCATGAGACCCAGGAGGCGCAGGAAGTCCCGGCAGGATGCAATTGCTCCAACCAGAAATGATCGGGCAAAGGAGGAAAGAACCTCGCCCTGTCCGGCTGGGAGCGCCTGGCTCAAGAGAGTCGAAGGCTGCCGATGAATAGAATCACCTGCTTCGCTCGAGTTCCGACTTGGCCTCGTTGATAAGGAGGCCCAGTTGAGAGCAGACCTGGAGGGCCAGATCTCTGGACCACTCCGCCTCCTTCCTGGAGGGAGCTGCTATCAGCCAGTCGTCCAGGTAAGGGTATACCCGGACCCCTCGGCGCCGCAGGAATGCTGTCACCACTGCCATGCATTTGGTGAAGACCCTGGGAGCTGGAGACAAGCCGAAGGGCATGGCTTGGAACTCGAAGAGGGATCCTTCCGCTCGGAAGCGAAGGAATCTCTGGTGAGACAGGCCGGATAGGGGCGTGAAAACGCGGTCCTGCAAGTCCAGAGAGCAGAACCACCGCGTTCCAAGGATGGTATTATCTGAGCCAGAGTGACCATCCTGAAGGTTCGAGACCTTAGGAACTTGTTTAGGTGTGTAGGTGAGAATGGGGCGCCAGCCCCGTCCGCTTCGGAACCAGGAAGTACCTGGACACAAACCCTGGGTCTGAAGGAGGTCCACCACCTCTCTTATCACCTCCTTCTGGAGGAGGAGAGCAATATGTCGGCGGAGCACGCCAGTGAGACTGGGATCCGAGCCCCCAGGCGGACGGCTCTGAAGGGTGGTGCCTGCTCGAATTCCAGAGGCAGGCCTCTTCCCACCACCTCCAAGACCCACCTGTCCGTGGAAACAGCGGACCAGGCGGAACGGAAGTGCGGAGCCGCCCCCACGGGGACCCAGGATAAGGTGGACGGAATGGGGCGACACCCTCAGCCCGTCACTGGGCAGGCTTGGGGAGGGACCGGCCGAGGACCTCCTGGGCCTTTTCCTCCCTGCCTCCTGTTAGAGAGAGCCGGTGGCGGTTTGGGATGCCAAGGCCGAGCCTGCTGGCCCTGGCGTTGCTGGGCAGGCGCGCCCAGAGGCACTGAAGGACAAAAGGGCTTAGGCTGTGGTTTGCGGCCTTGTCCTTCTGAGCGGAAGAGACCGAGTCCAAGGTAGCATTGGACTTCTCGATCCTCTACAGGTGACCTTCCACCCCAGGGCCGAAGAGGTCAGTCCCCAAAAGGGGACATCCGCCAACTTGTGCTGGGTATCCGAGTAAAGGTGGATATCCTCAGCCAAGCCTCGCCGACGATAGCCACTGCGGCCGCCACCCATCTGGCACATGAGTCCCTAAATCCAAAGCAGTCTGGAGCTGCTGTTTGGCCACTACCCTGCCCTGGTCCGCACCTGCTTAACCGTAGTCTGCAGATCGGCGGGAAGATGAGGGATGACCTCATCCAGGGAGCCCAACAGGGCATGAGAAAAATGTGCCATGAGGACGGCCGAACTGGCACGAGAGCCGAGAGAGAGGCATAGCGTGAGACTTTTCGCCCGACATAGTCCAATTCTTGGACTCCTTGTCAGGAGGTTTGTCCACATCCTGGGCGTTGGCGCGTGGACAACTGTCGGTAACCAACCCCTCAGCAGAGGGGTGTTCAAAAAACCGGACAAGGAACCAGTAGGGACCGCATACTTCCTGGCCATCCTGGCGGCGCAGGGCAGGAAGCAGGCGCTGCCAAAGCTCCAGTGCGGACCCACTGGCCTCGGCCACGGAAAGGCCTCGATCGGAGAATCCCCTCGGTCCAGAATCTCCGTGAGGGGATACCTGGCCCGTTTGGAAACGGGTTCGAGCTCCATCCCGGTGGACTCCGAGATGAGCCGAAGCAGTCCTAGAAAGGACGACGGGCTATCGTCCATTGACTGACCTCCTGAAGACTCCAAGTCCAGTCGCTTGGAGAAAAAGGAGGAATCATCTTCGGACTCGGAAGAGTCCTCGAGAAACTGCCTCTGGCCTGAGCCACCCTTCACCTGCAGGTCGATCGGGAGTGAGGGTAACTGACAGCCGATGGGAGACCCTTAGCCGACCGAGAATCCTTGGTCGGAGCCCCAATTGGTGGCTGTGGAGGCGAGGTTCCACCGAATCGGTGGAGCAGCTGGTTTTGGCCGAACAACCGCCTGGGTATAGGCTCCTCGGATAAGTCGAGGGGTTGTCGGCCCGATCGGTGACAGCCACTTAATGGCGGGGAAGGCGGCGACGGGTGGCTTATTCCCGGCCAGGAGAAGCTGTTGCAACATAAGGTCCTCGTACCGTTGGCGTAATTCTGCGAAGCCTCCCCTCATCAGGAGGAGGGGCGAGAGACGAAAGCGGCGACACCGCTATCGCTGCCGAGACCGAGACCATGACGGTGGGATCGGCTGGATCACAAGAGGTCCGGCATCGAGCCCGGAATTTCCGAGGTCGGTGCGGGAGGTGTCGGCCGGAACCAGCACTCCTTGGCTCGGATGGTGCATCGAGGGCTCAAACCGGAGGCACAGGCGAGCCCACGGATCCTCAACTCCTCCGGGGAACCGGGGAGGGGAATCTCGGCTGCTAAAGCGACAATACACGTCCAAGGTCGAGAAAAATCTCGACTTCATCGGTGGGAGTCTCGGTCAACTGACCTGACGGGGACACCGTGAGGCCAGTGGCGAGCCGAGCCGTGGGCGAAGCCGACGGTCGACGGCCGGGAGAGGACTTTCCGCTCCCAAGGCGTCGACGGAGGGACTTACCCTTGTCCCTCTTTTGGACCGAGAATAAGGTCCCGCCTAACGTAGGCCCTTCTCCTTAGTGGAGAGGGACAGACAAAGCTCCTAAAAGAAGCCGTGTAAGAAGAGCCCAGAAGGCGGGATAAATGCACGTGACGAGGAAGATCTGACCTAGCGCCTCCTCTTCGAGGCGACCATCCGCTCGAGCTGATACACTGAGCCCACGCCATCACGGACACATCATCGAACCTCCTTGGACTTCACCGGAGAAAGCAACTTCTCGAAGTGCCCAGTTGTGTCGGGCAGCACGGTCTTCGAGGACGTAGGCGAGAGAAAGATGAACACAGGTCGCAAGCCTGCGAAGTCGTGCTCAAGGCCTAAACAATGAACACCGTGGAGTGTGGATCCGTCCGAGACATCTTCTTCGCATGGGCATCTCCGAAATCGAGTCGGTTGTCCATACTGTCGAGGGACAGAAGACTGAAGTCTTTTGCAAAATTTTATTTTTAAATCCATAAGCGGAGAAATAGAACCAGTCTCAAGCGCGAGAGCGTTAAGGAGGAACCTGAGCTTCAAGCGGTAAGGAAGATCTGGCGTCATGGGGCGGAGCCGAGAGTTATACCACCCGGGTGGGTGGGAGGAGCAAGCTTGAAGACCTTCCGGCAAGATTTAAAGCGGCAAGGATACCTGCCAATGAGTGTGGATGAACAACATATCCATGTCCTTAGAAGTAGATATTTTTCAGAACCAGTGATCCTAGCCAGTCTCCTATTTGCAGAGATGATATCATCAACCCTGGTATTACCATGCTGAATTTTAATTTACGTGTTTATTCAGATATCTCAGGTCTAAAACAAGTTGCCACTCCTCTTTTTTCTGGTGGGTCAGGAAGTAACTGGGGAAGAGTGCATTGCCCCATTATGTAGCAGATACGTTTTCCACTACATTTGCTTACAGCAATTTCTTATCCATCTCCAACAGGATTTTTTGTGCTGGGTTGTAAGAAAAAATTACTCACCGTAGTAATATTGTTTCTTCCAAGGTGTCCTTTAGCATCAGTAACAGTATACAGTAAGCTGGCTAGGTTGAGCTACCTCAGAGGAGGAGTTTATGATAATGAATACAATTGATTAGCCAATCAGAAGAGAGTTCAGGGTGTGCTGAGTGGAGCTTGCCTAGAGGGCACCAGCATTTTTTCGAAGCTAGAATGGGAACACGCCCATCTTAAGTGTGAACCATCAGGATTTAAGAATCATGCAACTGCATGAACAAATGAAGAAACATGCAAACTTCGCTTTAAATGCAATTCAAAAGTTCAGCAACGAATCTGGCAACAATAAAGAAAACAGAGTCCTTTGCAGTTAGGTCACTTGGGGAGGAAAGGTGGGAGCTTACTGATGCTAAAGGACACCTTGGAAGAAACAATATTACTATGGTGAGTAATTTTTTCTTCTCACCCCGGGGGTCCTTTAGCATCAGTAACAGTATGCAGACTACAAAGCAGTGCAGTTGGGAGGCAGGTACAGAACCTACTTAGGGAAGAGGCTCTGTAGGACCACCCTGCCAAACTTGGCATCAGATCTGGACTCTACATCCAAGCAATAATGCTTTGTGAATGTGTGTGTACAGTGTTCCATGTGGCTGCTTTATGGACATCAAGTAAGGGGAATATCCCTTGCAGCTGCCACTGTGGTAGCGGTGCCCCGGTAGAATGGGCCCTGAGGCCCTCAGGGGGCTGTTTACCAGCCTTGTCATAACAAAACTCAATGCAAGAGACAGTTCTCTTAGTGGCTGGCCTTCCTCTACCTACCTCCCCATAAGCGAGGAAGAGCAGCAAAGCCCCTAAACTGCTAGGTGTGTTCCAAGTAGTAAGACAGGGTTGTCTTTACTTCTAAACTGTGGAGCCTTTGTTCTCCTGGAGTGGATTTTTCAGTGAAGAATACAGGAAGGGTAATAGGCTGATTAAGGTGGAATTCAGAGACCACCTTGGGCAGAGATTTTCTGTTCGTTCCAAGTTCTACCTTATCCTTGTGAGGGATAATGTAGTTTGGTTCTGTACAGAGTGCCTGCAACTCTGAAATCCTTCTTGCAGAGGTGATGGTAACTAGAAAGACCATCTTCCAGGTGACTTATTTTACATGGGCTGTGGCCATGGGCTGGAAAGGTGGCTCAATGAGCCTGGCAATGCACAGGTTGAGGTACCAAGGGGGAACAGATTCCCTAATTGGGGGCTGAAGATGGAGGAGTCCAAAGAATTTTTTTTAAGACAAGCAATGAAATAATCAATTTGTCCTTACTTATGGACAAGTAAGCAGAAATTGCAGCCAGATGAAGTTTTAAGGATGAGGCCTTTAGACCGGAGGCCTGTGAGTGAACCAAATAATCTAAAAGATCGGGGACTGAGGCTTTAAGAGGGATTTGTATGCTTCCTCTTGCACAAGAGAGAAAATATTTTCCACTTAACTGCATAAGTTTTCTTTGTACTAGGTTTTTTGGCCATCCTCAGGATTTTAAGGACCTGTTCTGAAAACTGAGTGTCTGGGTACTCTAAACTCCTCAAGAGTCAAGCTTTGAGGTAAAGAGATTGAAGATTTGGAAAGGTCACTCCTAACTGTGGTAGAGTCAGGAGACAGTGACTGAAGGGAAGCCGAATGGGCTTGTTGTGGGACAGGGCTACTAGGAGAGGATACCAAGGTTGCCTTGGCCAATCCAACACCACCAAGATCATTGTTGCTGATTGGGCCCTCAGCTTCAGCAACACTCTGTGAATAAAAGGAAATGGGGGGGAGGCATAAAGAACCTTGCTTGTCCAGTCCAGAGTTAAGGCATCTGCTGGAAGAGTCCCTAGTGCTGAGGGTCTGCAGCAGTACAGAGGAAGTTGATGGTTGAGGCGAGAGGCAAACAGATATATTTCTGGTGTGCACCCCCTTCTGAATACTGTGGCAAGGACCTGTTTGTTCAGAGTCCATTCATTGTGCCTTTGGCTGAAGTGGCTCAATGCACCCGCCAAGGTATTGTTCTTGCCTGGGAGGTGTATGGCTGAGAGGCTCACATCGTGAGAGTAAGCCAGAGACCAGATTTTCACTGCTTCTATGCACAGCACAGTTGACCTTGTGCCACCTTACTTGTTTATGTAAAACAATGCAGTGGTGTTGTCTGTCCTGATTTGCACTGATTGACCTTTTATCTGGGGGGGCAAAGATCTTTAGGGCTATGTAAATGGCTCTGAGCTCCAGCAGACTGATGTGGCTTGCAGATTCCTTGGGAGTCCAAGTGCCACTTACAGAGCGATTGTCCAGATGAGCTCCCCATCCCAGAAGGGAGGCATCTGTAGCAATGGTCTTTGTGGGAGTAGCAAGCTGGACTGTGGTTCCCACCAAAAGGCTGGCCATGTCCTTCCACCAGTCCAGAGCTCGAAGTAAGGTTTTTGTGACTGGAACCAGCTTGAACAAGGAATGACTTTTTTGGGATGAGTGTGCCCACATGTGGTACTGTATGTCCCTCATTTGGAATCTGATATCTAGGATAACAGCTGTCATGCAAGCCATGTGTCCCACAAGCTTTAGAAAATGGCTGGTTGGCCTGGGCTGGCCCAGTACAAAGGAGTTTACCACTGTCAGGAGATTGTGAACCCTGTCTGCTGGAAGAAAAGCCTTGTTCTGCTGTGCATCCAGTTCTGCTCCTATAAAGGTGAGGAGCTGTGTTGGATTTAAGTGGGATTTCTTTTCATTGATGAGAAAACCCAGCGACTGCAGTTTGTTTTGTGAAACTGAGAGCCTCTCTGACTTGATGAAGGGACTTGCCACTAGAAACCAGTCATCCAAGTATGGGTAGACTGCCATGCCCTGTTTCCTGAGGTTAGCTGCCACAATAGCTAGGCACTTGGTGAACACTCTTGAGGCTGATGTTAGGCCGAATGGCATGGCTGCAAGCTGGTAATGTCCTGACGGCAGGCTGAATCTTAAGAAACTTTCTATGGGAGTGCCTTATTGGGATGTGGAAATAGGCATCCTCGAGGTCCAGGGAGGCTAGCCAGTCTCCCTGCTGTAGAAAGTAAATCACCACTGTTAGAGTGACAATTTTGAATTCTGGTTTCAGTAAACACCTATTTAGGTACCAGACATCGAGAATAGGTCGCCACTCCCCATTTTTCTTTTCTATGAGGAAGTATCTGGAGTAGAGGCCTTTTCCCAACTGGGAAGGGGGAACTCTCTCCACTACTCTTGTTGATGGTAAATTATTTACCTCCAGCTCCAACAGAAGTCTTTCTGTTGGAGTTAGGGGGTTTTGATGGCAAGGAACCCCTGAGGAGTGGGAATTTTTTTTTAACTGAAGGGATAGGCCCTTTTCCACTACCTCCAGGACCCATTTGCCTGTGGTGATGTGGTCCCAATTTTGGAGGTACTGGGAGAGCCTGCCCTACTGGGGGAGGAGAGGCGACCTGGTTGTTGAAGTCAAGGCTTTCACTGGGCAGAAGGCGCAAGAGTGCTGGCAGCTCTCCTCTGACCCCTCCTGCCCCTCCTCTGAAAAAAAAAAGTCTTGTTTGAGAGTAATCCATGGGCATCGGCATAGGGAAAAATGCCCTAGAATAGAAACCCCTGCCTCTGTTTCCTCTGTATTGGGCCTTTTGGGAAATACAGGCTTTTTGTTTAGCAACACTGCTCTCACAGGTGGTCTTATACTCTTCCGCCTTTTTCCTGTATGCTTCAGTCTTGTCACCAAAAAGGGAATTATTATCACAGGAAAAGTCCATCGCTTTGGACTGGGTGTTGCAGTTTCAGCTATGTCTTGTACCATGTTGCCCGATTTCTGGTTCAAAACAGCCAGAACACAACTCCACAAGGCCTTCCGATATTTGGCAGAATATGCCAAGTCAGTGGACAGGTGCAAAAGAAGAGAGGCGGTGATACAGGATTTTTTTTGCCATGGAGTCCAGTTTTCTGTACTCTTTCTCTGGAGGCTGGGAGGAAAGTGGGACTTTAGCTTTAGCTTTATCACAAGCTGCAGCCTGCACTACCCTCTCATGACTTGGATGTGCATACAGAAATTCAGCATTCTGTCTTACCAGCTGATATTTTCTGTCAATTTTTGTTGTCCACTCCAGGGAGAGAGGTAGGGGCTGGAGTAACTTCATAGTAGTTTGTCTCAAACATTTATATATAGGTAATACTATCTATTTGGCGGTGGAAGATCCATCAACTCTCCATAGTCTTCATCCTCCTCATCATCCTCTGTGGTCTCCTGGGAAGGTAGGTCCAGGATGTCCACCATGTGCTGTAGAAAAGTAACTAGAGAGGAAAATACAGGTTACTCACCTGTAACAGGAGTTCTAGGAATGGTATATGTTGTTCATCCACACTTATTGGCAGGTTCCTTGCCGCTTTAAATCTTGCCGAAAGGTCTTCAAGCTGGCTCCTCCCACCCGGGTGGTAAAACTCTCAGCTCCGCCCCATGACGCCAGATCTGGCCCGCTGGAAAGCTCAGGTTGTGCGTGAGCCGGGAGGTCGGGTGGAGTCGTGTAGGATGAACAACATATACCATTCCTAGAACTCCTGCTACAGGTGAGTAACCTGTACTTCTAGGACACGGATATGTTGTTCATCCACACTTATTGGCAGACTCCTAGCAGTTCTCCGGGAGGAGGGAGACAAGACGCACACCCCCTACTTAGGGAAAAGAGACTGGAGAACCGAGGCCCCAAAACCAGCATCCCAGCGTGACTCAAGGTTGATGTGGTAGTGGGTGATGAAGGTGTGTGCTGACTTCCAGGTAGCAGCCCTACAGATTTCCTGGATAGGGACATCCCTGGAAGCAGCCACCGATGCAGCGGTATGGCGGGTAGAATGAGCTCTTATCCCTCTGGGAGGCTCCATGCCCGCCAACCTATAGCAGAGATCTATGCAGGAGGTGACCCACCTGCTTATCGTCCGCTTGGCTGCAGGTCTGCCAGGTGCGGCTTCAGTGTGGGTGATGAACAGCTGGCGAACCTCTCCCGAATTTCAGCCGTGCTCCTTATAGTGTGGCGCCCTTCTAGGTCCAGAGTATGGAGCCTATATTCGGCCTCCGAGGTGTGATTGGGGTAGAACACCAGCAGAGTCAACACCTGGCTAAGGTGAAACTCCGACACCACCTTTGGAAGGAATTTCAGGTGGGGGCGCAGGACAACCTTGTCCCTGTGGAAGACCAGGTAAGGAGACTGAGTGGGCGCCTGGAGCTCTCCCATCCTTCTGGCTGATGTAATAGCCACCAAGAAGCGGTCTTCCATGACAGGTGAGAGATCACACCTGTGCATTGGTTCGAATAGCTTGCCCATGAGCTTGCCAATACCAGCAGTAGATCCCACGGAGGTGGAGGTTCTCGCACCGGAGGGAAATGTGATCAAGGCCTTTGAAAAAGCGCCAGACCACCTTCTCCTGTGCCACCGACTGCTTCCTGGCCCGCGCCCGGTAAGCAGAGATGGCTGCCAGGTGCACCCTTAGGGTCGTCGACCTAAGCCCTTGCTGAGAAAGGGACCATAAATAGTCCAAGATGCTTGCCAAGGAACAGGAGGAAGGGTCCAGGCCCTTGCTCTGACACCAAATGGAAAACCTTTTCCATTTGAAGGCATAGCATTTCCTGGTCGACTCCTTACGGGATGCCTCAACTACATTGAGGACCTCGTCGGAAAGACCCAAGGCCTGGAACTCTAGCCGCTCAGGATCCAGGCCGTCAGGTGCAGGGACTGAAGGTCCGGATGGAACACCTTCCCCTGATTGACTGAAAGCAGGTCCGCCTTGTCCCTCCTTGCCTTGAGAAGCACCTTGTGGATCAAGGGAAATGGGGGAAAGGCGTGGAAAAGGCCCGGGGATCCATGGCCTCGAGAAGGCATCCCCCTGCAGCGAGCCCTGCTGAGGGGGGCGGGCATGGAACAGCCTCAGCTTCGCGTTCTCCCTGGAGGCAAACAGATCCACCTGAGGTGTGCCCCAATGGGAGAACAGATCTTGTACTACCTCCGGCAGGACAGACCACTCGTGGGACACAGCCCTTATCTGGCTTAGGGCATCGGCCAGGGTGTTGGAGGCTCCTGCCACATGAATGGCTAGGAGATCCGCCTCCAGGCTGCGCACGAGTGACCAAATGCGGAGAGCTTCCTTGCACAGAGGCATGGAGCGCGTCCCGCCCTGGCGGTTTAGGTAGTACATGGTCATGGTATTGTCCGTCTGGACCTGAACCACTTGACCCCGTAGAAACGGAGCGAAGGCGGTGAGAGCTAGGCAGACCACTCGGAGCTCCAGCAGGTTGATATGGCATCGGGACTCCCGTGGGGACCAGAGGCCGTGCACTCTGTGCTCCCCCAGATGGGCACCCAAACCCATCAGAGAGGCGTCGGTCGATAGAGACACCAAACGAGATGCCCTCCTGCAGATGAGCTGGAGCGATCCACCACTGGAGAGCGTTCCACATCCCCTGGGTCACCATCACTAGCTGGTCCAATGGATCGCAGCATTGAGACCACTGGCTGGCCAGCCCCCATTGAAGGGGGCGCATGTTCCAGCGGGCCCAACGGACCACGCTGGTGCAGGCCGCCATGAGACCCAGGAGGCGCAGGAAGTCCCGGGCAGGGCGCGATTGCCCAACCAGAAATGATCGGGCAAAGGAGGAAAGAACCTCGACCCTGTCCTCCGGGAGCCGTGCTCTGGCTCGAAGAGAGTCGAGCTCTGCCCCGATGAAGAGAATCACCTGCTTCGGTTCGAGTTCCGACTTGGCCTCGTTGATGAGGAGGCCGACCTGAGAGCAAACCTGGAGGACCAGATCTCTGGACCGTTCCACCTCCTGTCTGGAGGGGGCTGCAATCAGCCAATCATCCAGGTAAGGGTACACCCGGACCCCTCGGTGCCGCAGGAATGCTGTCACCACTGCCATGCATTTGGTGAAGACCCTGGGTGCAAGAGACAGGCCGAAGGGCATGGCTTGGAGCTCGAAAAGGGATCCTTCCGCTCGAAAGCGAAGGAATCTCTGGTGAGACAGACGGATAGGGACGTGAAAAAACAAGTCCTGCAGGTCCAGAGAGCAGAACCACATGCCGCGTTCCAAGGATGGTATTATCTGAGCCAGAGTGACCATCCTGAAGGTCCGAGACCTTAGGAACTTGTTTAGGTCGTGCAGGTCGAGAATGGGGCGCCAGCCCCCCGTCCGTTTTGAGACAAGGAAGTACCTGGACACAAAGCCCGGGTCTGAGGGAGGGTCCGCCACCTCTCTGATCACCTCTTTCTCGAGAAGCAGAGAGATGTCGGCTCAGCGAGCCGACAGTGAGGCTGCAGACCCCGAGGCCCCCTTGACGGCGATGGCTCGGAAGGGCGGGGCCTGCTCGAACTCCAGAGGCAGGCCCTTTCCTACCACTTCCAACACCCACCGGTCTATGGTTATAGCAGACCAGGCGGAAAGGAAGTAGCGGAGCCGTCCCCCAACGGGGGGAACCTGGGGTGGGGTGATGAGGTTGGGGGCTACACCCCTCAACCCGTCACTGTGCAGGCTTGGAGGAGGGACCGCCGAGGGACCTCCTGGGCCTTTACCTCCCTGCTTCCTGGAAGAGGAAGCCGCGGGCTTGGGTTTGGGACGCCAAGCGCGAGCCTGCTGACCCTGATGCTGCTGGGCCGGACGTGCCGCGGGCGCAGACGGACGAAAGGGCTTGGGTTGCAGTCTGCGGCCCTTGTCCCTCTGGGCGGATGAGACCGAGTCCAGAGTGGCACTGGACTTTTCGATCCTCTGGAGGTGACCTTCCACTCCAAGGCCGAAGATGTCGGTCCCCAGGAAGGGGACATCTGCCAATTTGTGCTGGGTATCTGCTGTGAAGGTGGATATCCTCAGCCATGCCCAACGGCGCATAGCCACTGCGGCCACTACTGACCTGGCGGATGAATCACCGATGTCCAAAGCAGTCTATAGTTGCTGCCTGGTCACTGCCCTGCCCTGGTCCCGCACCTGCTTAACCGTGGTCTGCAGGTCAGCCGGGAGATGAGGGACTACCTCGTCCAGGGAGCCCAACAGGGTGTGAGAGAAATGTGCCATCAGCACGGCCAAGCTGGCCTGACGAAGGCCAAGGGAGGACGTAGCGTAGACTTTTCGCGCAGCGTAGTCCAACTTTTTGGACTCCTTGTCGAGAGTTTGTCCCACATCCCTGGTGTTTCCGCCGCGGAAGACGCTGTCGGTAACTAACCCCTCGGCAGAGGGTGTTCCAGAAACCGGACAGGGAACCGGTAGGGACCGCGTACTTCCTTGCCATCCTGGCCGAAGGCGCAGGGCAGGAAGCAGGACGCTGCCAGAGCTCCAAGGTCAGACCTACAATGGCCTCGGCCACTGGAAAGGCCTCCGTAGGAGAATCCCCTCAGTCCAATATCTCCGTGAGAGGATACTTGGCCCGCTTGGATACGAGCTCGAGCTGCATCCCGGTGGATTCCGAGATGAGCCTAAGCAAACCCATGAAGGACGAAGGGCTATCGTCCAGTGACTGACCTGCTGAGGACTCCAAGTGGACCCGCCTGGAGAACAGGGACGAATCGTCGTCGGACTCAGAGGAGTCTGCAAAGAGCTGCCTTGGGCCTGAGCCACCCTCCACCTGCCGAGGGCGATTGGGAGTGAGGGTGACAGACAGCCGATGGAGCAGACCTTGGGCCGACCGAGAATTTTTGGTCGGAGCCCCAAACAACGGCTGTGGAGGCAGAGGTTCCACCGGAATTGGTGGGGCAGCCGGTTTTGGCCGAGCAACAGGCCTGGAAGCAGGCGCCTCGGCTAAGGCGACGGGTTGCTTCGGCCGCTCCGGTGACAGCCACTTGATAGCCGGGGAAGGCGACGATGTCGGCTTGCTCCCAGACAGAAGAAGCTGTTGCCACATGAGGTCCTCGTATCGTCGATGCAACTTGCGTCGAAGCCTCACCTCGTCCGAGGACGAGGATGAGCGGCCGCGCCACTTGCCACGGTGCCGAGACCGCGACCGCCTGTGACGGCGGGATCGGCTGGACCGAGAAGAAGTCCGAGACCAAGACCACGAACCTCGGCTTTTCCGAGGAGGGTACGGAGGTAGGGCGGGGGAAACCCGCTCTCCCCTCGGCTCGGAGGGCTCAACCGTGGACTCCGGAAGCGGAGGCACAGGCAAGTCCACGGACACCTCAACCACCGCCGGGGAAACTGGGGAGTGAGGGTTTTCGGCTTCATCGGTCGACAGCCTGTCCAACGGGTCGAGAAAAATCTCGACTGCGTCGACGGGAGTCTCGGTCAACTGACCCGACGGGGACACCGTGAAGCCAGTGGCGGAAGCGAAGGATCGACCGAAGTCGATGGTCGACTACTCGGTGAGAGGGACCTCTCCCGCTCCCAAGAGCGTCGAACGGAGGGACTTACCTTTGTGGTCCTTCTTGGACCGAGAGGAAGGCCCTGAAGATGTTGGTCCCTCTCCCTTAGTGGAGAGGGAGAGACAGAGCTCCTTAAAAGAAGCTGAATAGGAGGATTCCAGGGAGAGCGGGATAAATGCGCGGCCGAGGAAAACGAATGCGGCCTCCGCCTCCTCTCGAGGCGATCATCTGCTCAAGCTGTTCCGAGCCCGCCACATGAGAGCCGCCAACGGGCCTCCCTTGACTTTACCAGAGGATAACGTTTTGGGTCACCCAAGTTGTAAACGGGCGGCACAGTCTTCCAGGACGTAGGCCGAAAAAAAAGAGCACAGGTCACAAGCCTGCGGGTCATGCCCAAGGCCCAAGCAGTAGACGCCTGTGGAGTGCAGGTCCGTCCGAGACATCTTCTGCCCACATGTGCACCTCCAGAGACCGGGAGTCGATTTGTCCATCGCAGCCGCGAGGGAAATAAGTGACCGAAGTCTTGAAAACCTTAAAAGTAATTTTGGGTAAACGAAGAAATAGGAACCAGTCTTATACGCAGAGCTTAAGGAGGGAACCTGAGCTTCCAAGCGGTAAGGAAGATCTGGCGTCATGGGGCGGAGCCGAGGGTTTTACCACCCGGGTGGGTGGGAGGAGCCAGCTTGAAGACCTTCCGGCAAGATTAAAGCGGCAAGGAACCTGCCAATAAGTGTGGATGAACAACATATCCATGTCCCTAGAATATCCTTTTGGCCATTTAGTGAAGTACCAAACTCCTGGTCTGGTGAGACATCAGGTTCTAGAAGCTGGCCTTCTGATTATTCATCATCATCATCACCAGCAGCAGCAGCAACTCCTTCCCCATAACAGTATTCTGGTCCAAACGTTGGGGCAGAAGCATTACGTTGCACAGGAGTAGAGGGGGCGGAGAATATACTGCCAATACTCTCTATAGTTTGGCAAAGGTGCCAAGCCTTGGCCATTTCCTCAACAGGGGGTAAATCTTTTTCTAAGTCACAGACTTTCTCTTTCTCAAGTGACTGACTTTTTGTTTTTCTCTTTCTTTTTGTTTTTGTGCCACTGGTGTCTCCCCTTGCCTTGACGTGGGAGAGGCAGTGGTATGTTTTTCCTTTAAGCTTCTTTTTAGCAGGCACTGAACCAGTGACCTACTCTCCTTGTTTCTTTTTTGGCTGGTCACCATTGTTATTGTGCTTATCTAAAGTGCAGTTACGTAATAAAGTACAGTTACGTAACAACTTACCGTAACAGTAGATCTTCAAGAACAGCTCTTCAGCAGGTTACACCATTAGGACTGAAGCCAGCAGGCACCAGGACCACACGGAAATTTTCTAGCTAGCAGTATTCAGCGAGTACCACCTCCAACGTTGGTCCGGCCCCCGACGTTGGGCATAGTACATAAGGAGGCGGTCCCCCCATAATCCTCAATTCTCCGGCCGGAGACTCCTGGCTGCTGGATGACATCAGAAGGAGAGACCGAGGATTCGCCATCAGGTGGCAAAACAAGGCAACAGTAAATGTCCCATCCTAGGAGATGGATGCTTGACTACGACCTACCTCCAGCGGGGATGGTGGGAGGGAAAGTACCTGCTGCAAGAGCTGTTCTCGAAGATCTACTGTTACGGTAAGTTCTTATGTAACTGTACTATCTTACTTTGAGAAACAGCTCTTGCAGCAGGTTACACCATGAGGACTGATTTCCAAGCAGTAATGGCAATCATGCACCATCGGGAGGAGGAAAAGTAGAATCCTCGAGATACCTCGAGCCTAGGACAGAAGTCCTTGAAGGACTGCTAGACCAAACCCTGCTCTTCGCCTCGATGCAATGTCCAGGCTGTAATGCCTGATAAAGGTATGCACGGAGCTCCAAGTAGCTGCAGCGCAAACAGCTAAGATGGAAACGTTCTATAAGGCCGCAAAAGAGGTAGCCACCCCTCTGGTGGAATGACCGTTAACCGCGCCCGGCAAGGGTTTATTGCGCTTCTGGTAACAGAACGTAATGCACTGGATAAGCCACCTAGACAGCAACTGCTTCGAGACAGGAGCTCCTTTCATCCTATGGGCAAAGGAGACGAAAAGTTGGTCTGACTTTCGGTGTTGTTTGGTTCTGATCAGGTAGTATCTGAGGCACCTAAGCACATCAAGGGTGTGCAGAAGGGCTTCTCCTCGATTAGAGTATTTCGGAAAATACACTGGTAGATCGATGTCCTGATTAAGGGTGAGAGCTGAGACCACCTTAGGCAGAAATTTAGGATTAGTCCTTAGGGATACCCAGTCCTGGTGGAAAACCAAATAAGGCTCTTTGCACATAAGTGCGTGCATTTCAGAAATCCTTCTGGCAGAAGTAACTGCAACTAAAAACAACGTTTTCCAACACAGAAAACGTAGCTCGCAATCCATGGCTCATTCAAAAGGTGGTAGCGTGAGCTGCTCCAGGATGAAGGGTAAATCCCATGGAGGGATTGGATCCTTAATCGGGGGCCTAAGGTGGAGGACGCTCCTCAAAAAGGCACATGTCGTATCCAGCTGGGCTACAGTGCGTTAGCCCACGGGGGCATGGTGGGCTGAAATGGCACAAAGGTGCACTTTAATCGAGGAGTAAGCCACACGTAGTCCAGTACCAGCTTCTCTGGACAGTCCAAAGGCGAAAACCCACGCGCTTGAGCCCATAAGCAGAACCTGCACCACTTCATGGCATAGGTCGCGTGGGTAGCCGGCTTTCTAGTGGCAGTAAGCACATCTGCCACTTCTTGCGAGACCCTGTATCGCATCATGGCTATGTCTCTAGGAGCCAAGCATGCAGGTTCAGGGAACGTAGATCCGGATGGACTAAGGAACCCGCCTCCTGAGACAGTAAATGGGAGCTGATTGGCAAGGGCACTGGAGGTTCCCGGGATAGCTGATGCAAGAGAGGGAACCATATCTGTCTGGGCCAGAAGGGTGCGATCAGAACGAGCATCGCTTGCTCCCAGCGGAGTTTTAAAAGAACTCTTTGGATCAATGGGAAAGGAGAAAAAGCATAAAGGAATCTGCCTGCCCAGGAGAGGGACAACGCGTCTCGCCAGAAAACACCAGGCCCTGGATCTAGAGAACAAAAATTGGGCAGTTTTGCATTGTATGGGGATGCGAAGAGGTCTATCTTAGTAGCCCATCTGCGAAAGAGATCTTCTGCCACCTCCTGGAGTAGTTCCCATTCGTGGACTCTGGCCTGAGTGTGGCTCAGGCCGTCTGCGATGATGTTGTCCACTCCCGGAACATGAACTGCAATAAGATTTGCGCCATGCTGCAAGACCCAATCCCACACTCTCATGGCCTCCCTGCAAAGCAGGTAGGAGTGGGTGCCTCCTTGTTTGTTGAGGTAATACATCACTGCGGAATTGGCTGTTTGTAACAGAAGTGTACCTGGTGGAATCTCTGACCGGAAGGCCTGCAGGGCGTAAAGAACTGCCCTAATTTCCAGTATATTTATGTGGAGATGAGACTCCTGGGCTGTCCACAGGCCCTGAGACCAAACACCATCGAGGTGTGCTCCCCACTGGAGCCCTGAGGCGTCTGTGGAGAGTGTCAGAGTCGGGCGCTGTGAAGGAGACTCCTGCCAAGAGGTTCCCTGAATGTAGCCACCATTGCCAATCTCGAATTACGGTCTTCGTGATTCGGATTGGATGCTGCAGATGGTCTTGCCTTTGGTCCGATTGTACCCGTAATATCCACTGGGCTACCCGCATGTGGAGACGGGCTAGCGGGACTGTTTCAATGGCCGCAGCCATGTGTTCGAGCAGGCAAAGAACCAGTCTGGCTGGGACGGTCTTCTTCGCCGACAATTCCCTTATGAAGGATCTGATGTGTTCCGCTCTGTCCGTGGGAAGGAAAGCTTTTCCTTGGACGGTGTCCAGAACTGCTCCGATGAATTGCAGCATCTGGGACGGAACCAGGCGTGACTTCTCGTAATTGATGAGAATGCCTAAAGTCTCGAATAGAGACTGGGTGCAGTGAATGGCAGACATCACGGCCTCCCGTGAGGGCGCCATGAGAAGCCAGTCATCCAGGTAGGGGAACACGTAGTGGCCCTGTCTCCTCAGAGACACGGCTATGACCGCCATGCACTTCGTGAATACCCGAGGTGCCGATGACAGCCCGAAGGGAAGAGCTCGGAACTGATAATGACGGCACTGAAACTCGAAGTGCAGGAACCTCCTGTGCGCCTGAGCGATAGGAATATGCAGATAGGTGTCCTGCATGTCCAGGGACGCAAGAAATGCATCCTGCTTCAGCATGGGAATCAGGCCCGGGAAGATCACCATGCGGAAGTGCTTGTAAGTGACCGAAAGATTGAGATCGCTGAGGTCCAGTATTGGACGAAGGTCCCCTGTTTTCTTTGGAACCAGGAAGAAGTGAGAATAGTACCCTAGTCCTCTCTGGTTCCTTGGTACGTGCTCTAAAGCTTCTTTGTCCAGAAGTACGAGCAGGGCATGCTGACCCAAATAACGGGAAGGCAGGGGAGGTCTTGTAGGTGGGTTGTCTATGAACTCTATGTAATGGCCATTTTTGACCAACTGTAGAACCCACCTGTCGGTGGTGATTGACTGCCACCCTGAAAGGTGGCGTGTGATGCGACCCCCGACTTTCTTTGCCCCTTGATCCTGAGGAGGGTCGGGAAGGAGTCATGCTGTGGCAGCGTTTGTCCCTGCAGACTGGGCCGACTTTGAGTAGCGTGGGCCTCTGCCTGGGCACAACTTGGCCTGGGCCTTGCATGAAAA
Organism: Neoceratodus forsteri; assembly: GCA_016271365.2. Classification (NCBI taxonomy): domain Eukaryota; kingdom Metazoa; phylum Chordata; order Ceratodontiformes; family Ceratodontidae; genus Neoceratodus; species Neoceratodus forsteri. The sequence goes on from CM028129.1 coordinate 694,294,521, forward strand.
AGTGCCCCTCTGCCGCTGGCCAGAACGTTGTTGCTGCCTTTGTAGCCGGCCACGAAAACGGCTCTGGTTCCTGCGAAAGGAACTAGGCCTAGATCTGTACATGGTTTGTACAGACCGGACTGCCTTCCCTGAGTCTTGGAGCTTGGTGATAACCTTCTCGGAGGCTTCACCAAACAGCACCTCGCCTTTATATGGGACATCTAGAATGTTTTTCTGTACGTCCGGGGTAAATCCGGAGACACGGAGCCAAGAGTGTCTCCAGAGGCAAACGCCTGAGGCTGCAGAATCATATGTGGCTCTGAGCACTTGGGCTCCCACATCTGATCTGGTGCGGAGGAGGTTTAGGAGTTCCGCTTTCTGGTCGTCAGCGGGAAGCTTTTCAACCAGGTCCTAGCCCTGTTCCCACAGGGATTTCCGGAACTGAACCATATGGGTAAGATAGTTCAGTGACCTGATGGCACAAGTAGCAGCCGTGTATGTGTGCCTCCCCAGGGCATCCAATTGATTGGATTCCTGGTCCAGTGGCTGAGTGCTCATATGCTGTTCTCCATTCCTGTGCCAACGGACAACTCAACATCCCCTGGATGTAAGTGGAGTCCGGTGACGTCAGAGTCCGAGGAGTCTGGGGTACAGTACTTTGCTGCCCAAATCACCCTCAACCCGTAGAGGAAGGTCCGGGGTGACCACGACCGACAGACGTCGGGGAAGTATGGTATCTGTTCGGTCCTCTTTTGAGGGAGCCCCTCCCACAGGCTGCTTAGGTGGCAACTCCACCACTATCGGTGGGGAGACCGGCAAAGGCCGAACCAGAGGATGGGCCGGCCCCGTGGGTGGGGGAACTGAGGGCTTCGGTTCTGAGGGGGTCGGCTTTGGCCAAGGAGGCGAAAGCCAAGTAATGGCCGGGGTAGGCGGCTAAGCCGGCTTCTGCCTGGTCAAAATCAGCTGTTGCCACATAAGGTCCTCGTAGCGCCAACGGAGTTTCCATCGGAGCCTCTCCTCATCAGAGGACGATGAGGATGACCTGTGGCGTCGCCTCTTCTTGGATCGCTTATGGCTCCTCCTCCTTGGTCTTTTGGCCGAGGGGGTTCTGGACCTCAGCCGAGATTGGGCAGGCCGACTCGGTCACTCGGGAGACACTGAAGGGATCGGTGAAACCCGGGGGTCTGGAACTGGGACCTCGATGGGGATACCAGCGGGCTGGGTCCCCTCATCGGGGAACACAAGGACCGGAGTCCTCTCCAAGGAGTCATTGGGCACGGCTGCTGACAGAGGGTCAATTGGGTCGAGAATGATCTCGACCTCTTCGGCCACCTCCTCGGTTGTCTGGCCAGACGGAAGGTCCATGAAGCCTGTGGCTGAGGAATCAATCTCGACCGAGGTCGAGACCACATGCTCCTGGGACAAAGACCTTTCTCAGTCCCAAGAGTGCCTTCGTCAAAAACAAAGACAGGCCAGATTCTTTTTCCCCTCTTCCGAGAGTGGGAGGAGTGCAAGCCCGCAGGTGCCTCACCCCGGGTGGGGAGAGACTGGCACAACTCCTTAAAAGGACCTGAAAAGGTGGAGCCCAGGTTGAGAGGAACGAAAAAGCTTTGGTTAGCCGAAGTGCTGGCGGTTTCTTCTTTGAACGCCTTCATGTGTTCCAACTGCTTTGCGGAGCCCGCAGCTGTGGAAACCACCCACCTAGCCTCCTTAGATGCCACTGGAGGATTCCTTTTCCTCGGTCTCCCCAACTTCAAAGGCACCAAGCGGTCTTCTAGGACTTTGGGATGGAAGGCGAGGCAAAAGCTGCAAGACGAGGTGTCATGGCCAACACCTAGACAGTAGACGCACGTGAGATGGGGATCGGTGTGCGACATCTTCTGGCTGCAAGGACACCGGCAAAATCCTGGAGAAGATTTCTCTTCCATGATCGAGGACTCAAAAGCATGATCGCTAACTAGAATGAGTTTTAGTTTCGGTAAAACAGAGGTTTTGAAAACCAGGGCCTACAAAATACATGAGCACGAGTGAGACAACCTGCATCTTCCAGCGGAAAGGAAGATCTAGAATCATGGGGTGGAGCCGAGGTAAGTGTCGAGAGGGCAACGGTTGTTGAAAAGCCCTCCCCAGTTCCCCTCGGTTCCTCGAAGCTACAAGGCTGGCAGCAGGAAGGGTTGAGAGGGCAACGGTTGTTGAAAAGCCCTCCCCAGCTCCCCTCGGTTCCTTGAAGCTACAAAGCTGGCAGCAGGAAGGGTCGAGAGAGCAACGGTTGTTGAAAAGCCCTCCCCAGCTCCCCTCGGTTCCTCGAAGCTACAAGGCTGGCAGTAGGAAGCGTCGAGAGGGCAACGGTTGTTGAAAAACCCTCCCCAGCTCCCCTTGGTTCCTCGAAGCTACAAGGCTGGCAGCAGGAAGGTACACGATCACAAGACTGCGCTCGGTTTTAAACCTTGGCGCCTTTTTTCTGTTCAGCTCCCTGGCGCTGTAGTACTCGCTGCTGCAGCCACTTTAAACCCAAGGAAATTAATGTATTTCAACTCACAAGGCTGTGCCTAAGACTGTGCCTACGATACACTCTAGCCTGCCCACCTTGATTTAATTTACTTTCGCTGATTCTGGTACACTGCAGCTGCTGTTTTAATTAATTTTAGCATATCCTCTAACACAGCAGCTGCCTGCAGGCTTGAAATTTTATTTTAGCCTACCCCCCCTGCCCCTCCACCACCATTAATTAAATACACTAGTAATCCCGCCCACTTTTGTCCCAATCTATAAACTCACTTGAATGGCAGTCCTACCCCTCCCCCTTGCTGCATCAGTCCTAATTCAAACCAGCGAGGCAGTCCTTTCCTTTTTTTTCCTCCACTCACTCTTGCCTATTCTCTATGTTTGCCTCTGTTCTACACTTATTTTGTCTGGAAAAGTAACTCTGACTGAGGGTATCCCAGTTTTATCTTTTCCCCTCACCTTTTCAAATTCCCCCTGCTCCTGTCCACTCCTCATAATCTGCACTCTATTGGAATATCTGCCTCTTGTGAATAACTTGTATAACTGACTGCCAACCTCTGGCCACTAAGGGTTTCACTCAAACTGCCTTCACTATAGGTGTCACCCTGCCCTTAAGTCACCATTTCTGTCACTTATATTCTACTCTTATAAGGGACAATCCACCTCTGATTTACAGAGGTTTCATACAAGGGCATACATAATGTTCTCTCTTGCATGCCCAAGGTCACTTCTGGTGGTATCAGGATTACTACCCACCATAATCGTCCTCTCCTATCTCTCTTGTAACATACCAGCTGGATACCCTGGGTCCCACTGCCATGAAGAATTCTCCTTTGTATTCTCCAACCTTATACCAACTAGAACCTTGCTCCCTTCTCCTAACCTGTCCTTCCATATAACTCATCCTTCCAAATTAGGGCATTTCCTTCTCTACCACCCCCCCTAGCATGCCCAAATACCTCAAGCGCAATTACAGATTCTACAAAGAAGTTTGGGTGATGCTTCTGGGCTTATGCTCATCAGGAGACATAGAATCTAACCCTGGCCCCCATTGGAATGCCAGGTCCACGGATGACTCCTCATGGTCTTCCACTAAGGGCATGAAAATTGCCCACATGAATATCAGAAGTTTACCAGCAAACTTTCCTGAACTTGAAGCTTGGATAGCCCTCTACTGTCCGGACATACTTGGACTAACTGAAACATGGCTCAGGCCAGAGATGCCTGATTCCATGTACAAAATACCTAGCTACAGCTTGTCCAGATCCGATCGCCCCACCAAACAAAAAGGGGTTGCCCTTTATTATAAAGAGCATCTCAATGTCTCTGTACTCCAGTCTTGGATAACAAATCACTGTGAAGCTCTGCATACGGTTCTACAACTAGGTGGTGATAAAAGGCTAAATCTGATCTGTGCCTACAATCCTCCAAAGGGGGCTCTCCCTGGCTTAAATGGGCTCCTGGATTTCTGGCCACTCTAAAGGGTAGATCTGAAGTCATACTAATGGGAGACTTCAACCTAGACCTATCAAGGAGTCACGCTGGTACATATACTAAAGCTCTCGCCCGACTTAACCTCGCTCAACTTATCTCTAGCCCTACACGCATCTCTTCCAACTCGGAGCACCAATCTCTCCTGGACTGGATGGCTACAAATAGAGCAAATAAAATAACTGCTGCAGGGACCTTTTCGGATTCTATTAGTGATCATCTGCCTACGTTCTGTATCTGGAATGGCCACTGCCTTAAACCCACCCAAGAATCATTCAATTTCGGGATTTTGCCAAACTAAAACGAACTGCACTTCTCGAGGATATTAATAATATAGACTGGTCTCCCATCTATCACACTGATGATGTAAACACAGCACTTGAATACCTGATGTCTCAGCTTCTGGCCCTTCAGGATCTGCACATCCCTCTGAAAAAAAGGCGTCTCAGGGGCTCCCCTAATAAATGGCTAAAAAAAGACCTCCTTCGAGCCATGATAAAAAGAGACAAGGCCTGGACCTTGGCAAAGAAGTCCCATCAATCAGAAGACTGGGTTAACTATAGACAACTGAGAAATGCCTGCAAAAAAAATATTCGGAAGGCTAGAAGGAGCTACTGCCTTAAGCTTCTCCAGTCTTCAGCGGGTGATACCAGGGGTTTTTGGAACCACATCAGAAATGTCATTGGGCAAAGGCCCAAGACGGCCATTACTGACATGACACTGAATGATGCAAACTGTAATAAGTTACTTACTATTGCTAATGCTCTTAATGCACAATTCTCGGATCTCTCCGAATACACTGAGAAATTCAACCAACCTCTTTCACCTCCTCCTGAGGTGCAACTTTCCCATGAAAACCCTTTTCGTCTCACATTAGTCTCCTCCACCGCAGTGCTGCATCTCCTCAAATCAGTATCCACCTATGGATCTGCTGGCCCGGATGGGCTACTGCCAAGCTTCTTGAAGCAGGCAGCCCCCTCGTTGCTGTTCCTATTGCAAGAATCTTTAATCTTTCCATATAACTCAAACAGTACCAACATTGTGAAAACTCGCCGTTGTCCCTGTTCACAAAAAGGGATACCAAAATATGTCAAACTATAGACCGATTGCTATTCTCTCTACCCTAAATAAACTTCTCGAGAAGGCCATCGCTACTCAGGTCACAAATTACCTGCACCTCAACAACCTTATATCCCCTACCCAGCATGGATTCCGAACAGGACACAATACCACAACTGCTCTACTTCAGCTGACAAATGCAGTCCTTACAGCGATGGATAAAAGCCTGCTCACTGGGGCCATATTTATCGATCTCACAAAGGCATTTGACCTTGTGAATCACTCTCTGCTACTTTCCAAACTGTCCCGCCTTGGCTTTGACCTGTCAACCATCTCCTGGTTTGATAGCTACCTCTCAGGGAGGCTGCAATTCGTCCAAATTGAATCCGCCATCTCAGATCTTTACCCTACCTCTGTTGGAGTCCCCCAAGGATCTATTCTTGGCCCACTACTTTTCTCCCTTTTCATTAACAACTTACCCTCCTTCCCTGCTCCTCCTTGTTAATCCTTTATGCTGATGACATGGTGCTTCTCTCCAGTGGTAAAGATCCCTTATCAGTAAGAGCACATCTTCAAGCAGACTTCAACTGCTTGCCGGAGTGGTTACTACAGAACAGGCTCCTAATGAATGCTAAGAAAACTGTAACTATGCTTTTGGCCCCATCAAGAATCAGATCTCTTACTCAGACTTATTGACACATTCTCTAGATGACTCCCTCTTGAATTCGTTACCTCCTTCAGGTATCTAAGAGTACTCTCGACCATCTCTTGACTTTAACCTCCCACTGCTGCTACATGTAAGACAGTTTACTCAAAACTTGGTCTTGCCTTTAAAATTAGGTCCTCCCTCAATGATGCTGCCCGGCTTGCTATTGCACAAGGATTTCTCCTCCCTGCTCTAACATATTGCTGTCAGGTTTACCTTAAAGCTAGCAAAGGAGCGCTCCAGAAATGGAGCACCTGCTATAACAGTACATGCAGATTTGCTCTCTCCGCTCACAGACTTACCCATCATTGCCTGCTCTACTCGAAACTAAATTGGCTCTCACCAGACTCGCTCAGACACTATTCTGCAGGCTGTACAACTGATAATATGATCAGAACGGGGTCCCCTAAATACCTTGCCGAACTATTAACTCAGCCCTCCCAAGCATACCTCCTTAGGGCATCTGCTCAAACCCAACTTGAAATTCCCAGATATCTCACACAAAAGGAGAAGCGATCCTTACGCCATATCTGCCCCCCGCTCCTGGAACTCCATTCCCTCCCACATCAAACTCTCCAAATCCCACAAGGCCTTTAAACTGGGTCTTCGGGCACACCTATTAGAATCCGACTGCTGCTCTTGTGCTGTAACTTGAGCCTCTCTCCTAGCATTTTCTCCTCCCTATGGCACTTACTGATTTCCTGCTGGTCACCAAAATCTGAAAGTTTCCCACATCCAGCAGAAATCCTACTGTTATAATGCTACTTCATTTAAATTTTGTTTGCTGTCTGTTGTTTCAATTTAGTCATTGATGTATCATCAGATGAAAATAATTAATGTAATGTTACCTGTTTCTCTTTGTCATCACTGATAATGACTGTACCTGGCTGTATACTGTTCAAATGTTTGTTCTCACCTCATGCTGCATCATGAATACTCTTTAATGTTGACTCTGGTCTCCCCTGTCTGTACTCTCCCAGGTCGTGCCTGAATATAGGCAACATTGTTGTCTAGTGTACTTACCCGGTAAACAAAAACCAAATAAATAAATGTACCACCCAGATGGGTGGGAGGAGCCAGCTTGAAGACTTCTGGCTGATCTTAAAGGGGAAAGGGACATGCCAAACAGTATGGATGAACAACATATCCACGATCCTAGAACAAATAGTACAATTTTTAAAGCCTGTAGGTCCTGTCCTCTTTTTAGATGTCAGTCATGCCAAACACTTGAGACCCTGAGAGAAATTTCTGGTTCCCAAGCTAAAAAGACAGTTAAACAGTAAGCCCAATACTGTTAAAAAGGGCTTATTAGTCAGAAATGTAGTTTAGTTCCTCAAATGAGGACCTCAATCTGAAGTTACTTGAAAGGAGGTTCGATAAGTGAAATACAACAAAAAATTGTCTTGGTTCCCAGAAATTGGAACAAAGCGTAATTTAGATTAAAACCTCAAATACAGTTAAACAAAAGAAAAAATGTTTTTTTTTTTTAATGTTATATCACAGTTCCCTGAAAGTGGGAACTGCATTCCTGGGAACCAGAGAAATAACCAAAAAAAAACACAAATATAAATAACACACAAACTAACACAGAGTGCAACAGGGTTTGGTAAGACCCTATCCTATTTGTTATGAAAAGAACATTAAAAACAAGGATCCATTTTGTCCTCTCCTATGCTACTTCTTGTCTGTCTCTTGCCAATCTCATTGCACAAACAATTTTTTCTTGTGGCACCAAGGAATTGGCCGCTCCCGACAGTCCCATGATTTCCCAGTTATCTCCCTTCCTTCATTTACTGTTTCTATCCTTTCTCCCCTTGCTTCCCTGTATTTAAAACAATATCTGTAAACCGAGATCCCTTGGTTTGCAAATGTATATAACTACATGGTTGAAATGACTGCAAAAAGTTATTTGGATTTCTTAAAGCAAAATTGCCATCTGTAGTACAGGGGGCTGACCCTGAGATGAATACTGACCTCCACAAGCTTGTTTACAGAAATGTCAACAGGAGACCAGCTCTGGGACAGAATTTTTCATTTTGTTCCTACTGTTACGACTAGATGTACTCTTCAGGCTGACCATAGGAAGGAAAGTAACAATGTTTTGGTACATTTTGGGAGAAACAGGAGATGCAACTTACAGCATCAAGATGCAGAGTTTAAACTACCAGGAAAAGACATCTTATAAAAAAGGCAGCAATGTTTTCTTTAAATAGAGACAGACTGAGATTTAAATTGAGAGAGTCTCATGGATGGAGGATTTTTGAGTGTACTGCTGTTATGAAGCGCTATCCTGTAAAATGTTGATTCCTATTTTATTGTAATAACTAAGTACTGTTTTTTTTCAATTGGAAAAGCAGGTTATAATTTGCCATTACAACCCATGAGTTATGGGGGCACTGTGGAGCCCGAGCGAGACAGATGCAGGAATCACAGCTCTGCATCAATAACATTTTAACTAAAGAATTAATATACTTGACTAACTAAATCAAACAGTAAAAAGGATCTCTACTGGCAGCTCAGCTATCTGGGATCAGAATGGGCAACTCTAAAAAGAAAGATCATGCCCACACCTCCTCCGGTGCAACGACTACAAGTTCGGCAAAGTCGTTGCCTTCTACCAGCCAGGAAGGAGAGGAAATCATTAAAATGCTAGACCACAAGCTGCAATCTTTAATTTCCTCTGTAAAAGCGATGAACGCTAAACTGGACGGCCTTGCAGGAAAGATTACCTTGATGGAGACATCAGTCGAGCAACTATCCAGCACAATGGAAGTTTTGCAGCAGGCAACTAAATGTAATGCTCTAAACATGGGTCACCTGAAAGAAGTACAGCACCTCAATAACCAACTAGAATTATTGAAGATCCAAGTGAGGAGTGCTAACCTTAGGATGATCGGTTTACCGGAGGGGGTTAGAAGGAGATTTTCCCTTGCTTTTCTTCAAAGAATGGATTCAGGAACAATTTATGGGCTATGGAGACTTCTCAGACTGGTGTTTTATTAAGGCCTAGAGAATCCGTCCACATGGTAAGCAGGAAGCTGAGGCACCACGTGTACTCATGGTAGTGGCGGACAGCATGGGCACAAGGGACTCATTTCTGGGACTTGCAAGAAGATTGGGCCCGCTTAGTGTACGAGATCATACTGTTCACTTATTTACGGATTTTTCATTTTCCACTCGGCAATGCCGTAAAAAATTCAATGGAGTCTGACGTAAACTAAGGGACCTTGCTATACCCCATGTGGTTCTCTTTCCAGCTAAACTCCACATTGTACATCAGGATAAGGTGTTCATTTTTATGGACCCAATTGATGCTGGCAAATGGGCTACTAAAGTGGAAGCTCAGCAGTCCAAGATTCAGGATCACCCACTGGAAGACGAATCCTCTGAGGAAATCTGTATGGGATTAAATCGGTGATGTTTATATACCTTTTACAGTAGAACATTAAGCTGTCATCTATGGTTTAGGGCCGGACTGTTGCTGCAAGTTATTTTAATGTGGTTAAATGCCCAGGAAAATAAGCATTTTAATATGTTAACCATAGCTGATTTGCAATATTTTTTTTCTTTCTTATTGTTTAAAGTAAAGTAGCTTTAAATGAGAATGTGGCCTTTGAGCCCCATCATTAATTTTAAGTGAAAGTAATATGCGAGTAATCAAGAGAATCAGCTGTGCTCTCCCGAGGTCTAAATTTAACTTTTAGCACTGAGATGCAAGCTGTTTTATCTTTGCTGTCTGGAAGTCTTTTTAGGGGGTTATAATCCTCTTTAGGTATAGAGGTATAAGCTCTGTGAGCAAGGTAATACAGATAAAACTTAAGGAGCTACTTTAGTTATTATAGCCACCTGCTCTTGGGCTACAGCTACACAGAATCTGTGACTTGTTGTGTGTACTTGTTTTTATTTTAGATTCTCCCCCTCCATTATAGGCTTAGCTTGGAGAGACTTCAATCCTGTATATCATGGAAATTATCTATTTCCTTGCTGTATGTAATAATTTTGATATTTCCAAGAAGTACCCGAGGACTGGAGGAGGGCAGATGTTATTCCCCTTCACAAAAGTGGGAGCAAGGCAGAAGCAGGAAACTATAGACCTGTTAGTTTAACCTCAGTGATAGGGAAAATGATGGAATCACTTCTAAAGGAAAGAATTGTCGAGTATCTAGAGGCCAGAGGGGCACAGGACCCTAGGCAGCATAGATTCACAGCAGGAAGGTCATGCCAGGCAGAATCTGATAGATTTCTTTGACTGGGTGACCAAAGTAGTAGATCAGGGAGGGCTGTGGACATTGCCTACCTAGACTTTAGCAAGGCATCTGACACAGTCCCAACAAAGACTACTATACAAGTTAGCCAGCCTGGGAGTGGGTCCCAAGATGACAGCCTGGGTAAAGAATTGGCTGGAGAATAGGACACAGAGAGTAATAGTAAATGGAGTCCACTCAGAAGAAAGGAGGGTTACTAGTGGGGTACCGCAGGGTTCAGTATTAGGACCGGTCCTCTTCAATGTCTTTATAAGCGACATTGCAGAAGGACTGGAAGGAAAAGTATGTCTCTTTGCAGATGACACTAAGATCTGCAACAGAGTTGATGCACAGGGTGGGGTGGAAAGGATGAGAAGGGACTTGGCAAGGTTAGAGGAATGGTCAAATGTATGGCAGCTTAGATTCAATGCTAAGAAGTGCAAGGTAATGCACCTGGGAAACAAAAACCCAGGGGAAGAGTACACAATGGGGGGTGAGATACTAACAACAACAAAAATGGAGAGGGACCTGGGGGTAGTCATATCAGATGACCTAAAGATGGGCAAGCAATGTCAGAGGGCAGCAAGAAGGGCTGGGGGGATACTGGGATGCATAGGGAGAGGCATCACCAGTAGAAAACAGGAAGTTATTATCCCTCTGTACAGACAGCTGGTGAGACCCCATCTGGAGTACTGTGTGCAGTTCTGGAGACCCAATCTCATCAAAGACAGACAGGATGGAAGCTGTCCAGAGGAGGGCAACTAAAATGGTGCAGGGTCTGCACCGGAAGACATATGAAGAGAGACTTAAGGAGTTTAATATGTATAGCCTCGAGGAAAGGAGGGAGAGGGGGACATGATAGAAACTTTCAAGTACCTCAAGGGAATCAACAAAGTCCAAGAGGGTAGCATCTTTCAAAAAAAAGTGTGCAAGAACAAGAGGGCACAATTTGAAGATAGAGGCGGCTCAGAGGTAATTTAAGGAAGTATTTTTCACAGAGAGGTTGTGGATGCATGGAGCGGCCTTCCGGAGGAAGGTTGTGGAGTCAAAATCAGTGGTGGAATTCAAGCATGCATGGGATAGTCATAAGGCAGTTCTGGGGGGTGAGGGTAGGAAGAAGTAGGCTGTTGGTTAACTAGGATCTGCAGCTTATCCAGTAGGTAGGGAAATGGGCAGACTGGGTGGGCCAAGCGGTCCTTATCTGCCGTCAAATTCAAATTCTATGTAAGTAGAATGTAAATGCACATGTTTATATGCAAACTAATAAATATAAAGTTAAAAAAAAAAACAAAAAAAACATGGGTTATAACGGCGAACACGCGCCCGCCGCCTGCTTTTCCAATGGGCAGCTCATGCTGATTCAGCCGCACGGCACTCGGTTAGCTGTAAGGGAGACGCAGCAACTGCCGTGGTCCGTGAATGTTCAACAGTATGAAAAATAAACGGTGCCAGCATCTTTTACTCCATTCTGAACTCACCTCAGCAACTCAGTAAATCAGATGCCACTGAAAAGCAAAATTGGAGAAACACTACGGTTTCAGCTATCTCATATAGAAACCTCAGCGACCTCTGAACTACGCCCTTCATTAGGCTATTGCTATGGAAACCATGTATTGGAGCGCTACTGGATTTAACCTATAACAACACTTTCAAGATACTGAAATCACTACCAAAAAAAAAGTTTTCCCTAAATATTTCTTGCTACTTTTGATTAGTTTAATCTGTTTCAAACAACATTTGTCTTCTGACGCTTGCGGTTATGAGACTACATATTCACACTGCTCTAATATTGACCTCACTCCTGACTGCACATGATTCAGTTTTAAGCAAATATTTCTCAGGCTAAATTATACTTTTGATGTTACTAGTTAGGTTTCATAGCATCTACTTCTGAAAGTAAGTGGAAAAATACATCAAAAAGCACATAATGTTTTCATTTTTTTTATTTATAAAACAGTAGCTGGAGAAAAAAAAAAAAAAACAGTACCCAGAAATTACATAAAACAATACACGGAGAGAGTGCATAACGAGAATTTAATGCCCTCCCTTGATGTGGGATGCTCTGATAAATTCCTCGGGGTTTATGTAGCATCCCACACTGAGGGTGTGCAGTAAATTCTCGTTATGCACTCCCCCCCCCCCACCAAGTATTATTCTATATGTTATTGATACTAATGAAACATAACCTGCAAATTTAACAACGCCTCCTGATCTGCCTATGCTTCCTGACCAATGCCTCTATGATGCAGGGTATTAAGAAATAAAAAAACAAAACACTTAAAGACTTACAGGAATTAAACCAACAAACCATACACCAGCCAAAAGTGTAGAGATGACTTCAGGCCAACTGCTCTCTTCAGTGGAGAAATAAATCTGACGTTAGAAGGCAGGGGTGAGCATAACAACACAGCAGAGTTTGAAGTTCATTCTAAAGTTCCAACATTTGCATAAAATTCTAAATCTGTGGGGCTGCTCTTTGCAAAGGAATGACTGCTGCTGTCAAACTTAAATGAGGGGTTCCTGGAATTTCAATAACAATAATAATAGGCAGACAACCTTCCAATTAACAAAAGAGAAAAAAACATTCTTCAGCTATAAAAGTGACAATGGGCTACATTTAAAAATTAATCACATATTCTGTCTGCTGTTGTTGATGCAGCCAGCACTTTAACCTCTCTGTCAGTGCTCCAGTTCCATTTTATTCAGCCTGCAAGTGGGTCAAACCAGGACCCCATTGATAACTAAATGTTGCACCTTGGCTGGACTATCGTGGGTACATAACACGTAAAAAAAAAAAAAAATTTGTGGTGTGTGTCTGTTTCTGATGCATCACATAAGCAGCAGTTATAGGTCTTTCTGAACAATTAAATGGTTTACAAAAACAAAAATGTTAACATACCAGCCACTGTTGTCCATAAACAAAAATATGATTCTTGGCAATGTCAACTCTGTCCCACGCCAATGTGAGCACAAGCTGATCAAACGCCGACACTCTGGTACCTAAAACAAAAGCAAGCAAACATGATATAGCTAAAGTTATTGTTTGACAATACATGAGTTAGCAAACCATGAGGTATATGCGTAAAATCATGAATTGCCCATGCACCTGCGTATTTGCAGCACGTAGGCTACCCTAAGCCAGAATGCCATGTAGCGGGATCGAGCGGACCTCCAGCAGCATTCATGGAAGGGGCACGCACCCCTTCCGTGCTCGGTCCTCTGGCCATCTACACAGCTATGCATGCAGATGGTTTGGAGGCATGTCTGGGGGCATGCCCACACTCCGCACCATTTACGAAGGCGCGGAGTGCCAGGTGAGGCGGCGAATGCACCAGTCACATGCACTCCAATCCATCAGTAGTGCACAGCCCCCAAATGCTGGTTTAGGATTGCTTTACAGCCGCAGAGACCCTGCCATATTCCTTGCATGCCCCCCTCCTCCCCCACCCCAGTTACACCCAGTGGTTGCAGAGGGATGACAAATCCCCACCACCACACTGCCACACTGTCACAGCCCTCTGGGCACACTAGATAGGGCTGGGGCAGCCATTCGAGCACTCATCCATCAATTTGAAATATTTCAGTCCCATGCCTTTTCAGAATCCCCTGATCCACATGGCCAGGGATCCACTGGGGACTAGGAAGGGCATCCAAGTGGATGCCACTGCAGCTGAGTGCCAGGTGGGGTGGGGTTACAGAGAGGTGCATGGTGGTGGCCAGCGTTAATGCATGTCAGCCACCACTTGCCAGTGCAGAGCTACACAAGCCACGTATGCGCCAGTCACATGTACCCAGTCCATCAGTAGTGCACAGTCCCCAAATGATGGTTTAGGATTGCTTTATTGTAGCAACACACATCTGAAAATAGGTCATCACAGTTTAAGAAAAACATGAGCTCTTGCTCCAAACTGAATAATCTGTGGTATGACTAATGCTGGATTTATACTTGTACAAGTCAACTACAGCTTCATGAAATGATTTTTGAAATAGGAGAATTTTTTTTACCTTTCAGCAGGGCTGTCAGTATTGCCACATCTATATCTCTATGTTCTTCTGATCCAATATGAAATACAGTGATCTGCAGGAATGTAATTTTATATAAAAGTAATTATCACTCCGAGTAACCAAGATTTTTTCAAATTGTCACACAGTATACGGTGAACAATACATGTAAAGATACGCAGCAGTCTTTAGATTTACAATCGTCCAGTGTTTATATGAGAAATAAATGTTTATTTACAAGATGTGCTGTAAGTAATGAACATTTACAAATAGCGCTTGCATACTTCTCAGCTAAGGACCGCATATTATAACAAATAGAATGCACCAGACCCCATCAAAATAAGGGTTTAATGCTATAGTACTGTCAGGCTTCAGAAGACAAATATACGCCACTCAAAAATGTCTACAAAAAATGAAAATTAGGTACCTACTGTAATTCTTGATCTTTCTGTGTATCTTCACATTTCATCATTGGTGGGTTCTGGGTGGAGGAACAGGACCCTGGGGGAGCCTTTTTTTTTTTTTTTCTTTTTTTTGCACAGAGGCAGAGTTATGGATTCTGCAGCAGAAGTCCAGGAGTCATTACCAGAAGAATGGCAACCAAACTAGCAGAGACAGAAGTCCAAGATGAGAGTGTACAGTCAGCACCAGCGATGGGAACAAAAGAACAGGCAATGACAGAACCTGAAAGCCTGACTGCCTTTTTCAAGTGGTGGGCTATACAACAAACAGAGATGGAGAAACAGAGAAGAGAGGTCCTTAGAAGATACGACATCTCAGAAGAGACCTACAGGCAAAGATTTCGATCTTTGAATTACAACTCTGTTGACAATCCTTGAGAAGCCTTCAACAGCTTCAGAACTCCTTATGAAAAGGCTCCAACCAAACATACTAACATACCAGCAGAATAGGCCTAATGGTCTTTCGTGTCTGCTCGTTTGGTCAGACCCCACCCTGGGAGCTGATCTTGCTGCCCCCCTCGCCCTCTCTGGCTTCTCCCTTCCCAGTCCCGGATATTCTTGCTGCACAGGACTTTGCTTCCAGATCCCTTCCCATGTACCTATCCCATCCCCTCTTGAATCCCTCCACCATCTCTGCAACCACCAGCCCCCTGGGCAGTGCATTCCATGGCTCCACCATCCCCTCAGTGAAGCAGCACCTCCTCCATTCTCCCCTGAATCTCCCCCCCCCCCAGCTTCCACCCATGCCCACTAGTTGCCCCTGCTCCTTCCTTCGGAGCACCCTGACTGCTCCTCCCCTATTTACCCCCTTCATGTACCTGAAGACCTCTATTATGTCCCCCTGGTCCCTTCTCTCTTCCAATGTGTACATATTTAGCTCTTTGAGCCTCTCCCCATAGGTTCTGTCTCCTAAGCCCCAGATAATTTTGGTTGCCCTCCTCTGGACCCTCTCCAGGAGTTCGATGTCCCTCTTTAAGTGTGGCCTCCAAAACTGCACGCAGTACTCGAGGTGCGGCCTCAACAAGCAGTTATACAGAGGGAGTATCACTTCCCTCCTTCTGGAGGTGATCCCATTAGCGATGCATCCCAGCATCCTGTTGGCCACTGCCCACCTACAAGTCTCAGAGTTGTTCATCTTGACATCCACCACCACCCCCCTAGGTCCCTCTCAGCCATTGAGACCTGTAGCATCCCCCCCCCCCCGGATGTACACTTGGCCCGGGTTTCTGGCTCCCAGGTGCAGTACCTTGCAAAGGGCAAAACACTCCCACATATCATCAAAACATTTGTAATGGAGCAGTTCATCAACATCCTTCCACAGACTTACAGCTTTGGGTAAAAGAACACTGACCAGACAGTGTGGAAAAGGCTGTTTGTTTGGCTGAAGACTACCAAATGGATAGACAGACGCCACAGCAGCGAGGTAGCAGCCAAGAACCAGTAAGACACTCTTTTTCCCATTTAAACTCCAAGTCTGATAAGAACTCTGGTGGGGGTAACAAATCTGAACCCAAAGACTTTATTTGCTGCAACTGTAATAAGCCAGGTCATATTGCAAGAAACTGCCATAGCAAGAAGACTGACACTGGAGCAGATTTGTCCTTAAACTGGGGCAAGTACTTAGATGTGAAGGTGGGAGATAAGACTGTGAAGGGACTTGCAGATTCAGGAAGCAGACAGACCCTAGTGCATATTGAGGTGCTGGGAAAGCAGTGTTCAAAAGGATCAGGTACTGGTGTCATCGGCATCCATGGGGACACTCTATACTATCCCACTAGCCAAATAACTCTATTAATGGGGTGTCACACCAAGTGAAAGTGGGAGTAGTACCTAAGTTACCTGTACCTGTAATTATTGGAAATTACTTTCCAGGATTCTCTGACAACAAAAGAGGGAGTAAATTCTGATGTTTCAGCAGCTGTAATGACAAGGGCTCAGGCAAAGGAAATCTCAGCTGGTGGGGACTCTTCCTTTTGCTGATTTTGATTTGGACTTGTTTGAGAACAGCTCCAAGATCTAGAAGTACAGGAAAGAAAGACAATACCTGAAGAAACAGTGGCAGCACAAGACTGATGGACATAAGGGGTTAACATGAAAATGCTGAAACTAAACTGATCACTGATTGTGATTTTCTTTCAGAACAAGCTAACGATGTTTCTCTCCAAGATTATTTTAAGCAGCTGGGGGTGAAACCAAAACACTTCTTGTCCCCCAAACGAGACAGGATTGGACAGAAAATAAACAGAAATAGTACTCGGCATCATCAAAAATTAAAAAGGAATGGTCTTACCAGTCGACAGCGCCGAAAAACGCAACTGTACAGAACTAGGCACCACCGACAGACTAGACCGCTGACACAGAAAATTACTCTGCATGAGGACATGTTAACTCGATGGCAGGAGAAGCAGAACTTGGACTGAGGAGAAGTCGACTTCAGTTATTGGCCAACCCTCGAGCGCCATGCAATACGTCGGCCTCATGGGTGGCACCATCTCGACGTTGGTTCTGCCTCTCTGCAAACAAAAAAGCTACTCTGGAGTCCTGTTCCTCCGGCCAGAACCCACCAGTGATTAATGGTGAAAATACACAGAAAGATGGCTGGATATACTTTATTCCTTATATTAGTTCAAAGTACAAAAAAAAGTAACACACTGAATCTTGCATATACCGGAAAAAAATTCAACTGTACATATTACAAAATGCTACAAGCACATGGGCATTAATTTTTGTATGGGGTGGAAAGGATGAAAAGGGACTTGGCAAGGTTGGAGGATTGATCAAAAGTATGGCGGCTTAGATTCAATGCAAAGAAGTGCAAATTAATGCACCTGGGAAACAAAAACCCAAGGGAAGAGTACACAATGGGGTTGGGGGGTATTGACAACAAAAAATGGAAAGGGACCTGGGGGTAGTCATATCAGATGACCAAAAGGTAGGCAAGCAATGTGAGAAGGCAGTAAGGAGGGCTGGGGGGATACTGGGATGCATAGGAAGAGGCATCACCAGTAGAAAACAGGAAGTTATCCCCCTGTACAGACAGTTAGGTGAGACCCCATCTGGAGTATTGCGTGTAGTTCTGGAGAACCCACCTCCACAAAGACACAAACAGGATGGAGGCAGTCCAGAGGGGGTTTGCACCAGAAATTATAAGAAGAGAGACTAAAAAGAGCTTAATATGTATACCCTCAAGGAAAGGAGGGAGAGGGGGAACATAATAGAAACTTTCAAGTACCTCAAGGGAATCAACAAAGAGGGTAGCATCTTTCAGAAAAAGAGATTTGCAAAAAATGGAAATTACGTACATACTGTAATTCTATCTTCTTGGACAAAGTCTCCACCACTCATTCACACTAATGGGACTACGCCAGAGGCGCTAGGACCCAGCGGGAGCCAGAAATCTTCAGCAGAGCTGGCACCTAGGTAGGGCCATGAGGAAGCGGCGCCGAGAGCCTGGCTCGCACCATACAGGCTACCTCGGCGTCGACTCTCCAACCGCCTCAGTACCTTTTATACTGAGGTGGTGCAGCGTAAACTAACTAAGTGAAACTAACCTATGGCAGACGTAAAACAGTCCAACTGACCCATATAAGAAGGATCAACACAGAGTCTTCACAGCCCAACCAACGAGGGAGTGAAGACCAAGAACAGATAAGTGAGCTCGGGGGATGGAGGATGGGCGTGTGAATGAGTGGTGGAGACTTCGTCCAAGAAGATCAATAACTACGGTACGTACATAATTGAGATATCTTCCCAGACATAAAGAAGTCTCCACCACTCATTCACATTAATGGGAGAGTACCGAGCTGAAACAATCCCCCAAGAAGGGCGGCAGAAGAGGGGAGCTCACTTAGGACAGGAGTCCATTAAGGACTGTCCTGCGAAAGGATTGATGCTGTCTGACATGGACATCCAAAGCGTAGTGCTTCACAAACGTATGCACGGAGCTCCAAGTAGCTGCACTGCAGATGTCAGCAATGGGCACGTTCCGTATTTTTGCCAGAGATGCTGCGACTGCCCTGGTAGAATGAGCATATGCTCTGCCTTTCAGTTTAACCTGTGCTATGGAGTAGCACTGGCAAAGGCATGCCACTAGCCATGCCGAAATACATCTGATGGCAACAGGCTGACCCAGTTGGGCCAAGCTGAAAGAGACAAATAGTTGTTTAGATTCGCAGATCTCTTTGGTTCTGCCTAAGCAGAAATGCAAAATCCTTTTAACGTACAGAGAATGCAGGGAACGCTCCCCTTCATTCTGGAAGTTCGTGAAGTATGTCGGAAGAACCAAGGGCTGGTTCAGATGGAATTCTGAGACCACTTTAGGGAGAAACTTAGGCTGAGTTTGAAGAACCACCTTGTCTTTGTGAAATACAGTATCCGGGGATCTGTGACCAATGCATGCATTTCAGAGACTCTGCGAGCTGAGGTAATGGTTACCAGGAAGGCGGTCTTCCAGTTTCATACTAAGGTGATTAAGGTGCAAGGGGCCTGTGAGACCCATAT
The DNA here is from genome assembly GCA_016271365.2 of Neoceratodus forsteri. Taxonomy (NCBI): domain Eukaryota; kingdom Metazoa; phylum Chordata; order Ceratodontiformes; family Ceratodontidae; genus Neoceratodus; species Neoceratodus forsteri. The sequence goes on from CM028129.1 coordinate 694,313,468, forward strand.
CCGCACCTGATTAATTGTAATAGCTAATACTGGTTTTGTTAATAATAAAGTTATCCAAACAGGTTTTAAATGTTATCTTATTATCACTAGAGACTACTTCAAGAGGTATGTGATTCTAAGGGTTAACAATCCTCTGAGTATAAAAATACTTGCGTGATGTGTGATGAAATTTTGTCCTACTTATCTGGAGGTGGTGTCCCCTAATATTGTACAAGTTATTTTTAAACTCAAATCCCATTTGTGAAAATAGATAAGGGTCGTTGACAATGTCAAACATATACATTGGGTCACCCCAAAGAAATCTGAGCTTAAGTGGCATGAGTTTGAGGTCTTTTAGATGTTTTTCGTATGGTACATTAATTAGTACCCTTACATTTTTGGTAAATTTCCTCTGGATATTTTTCCAGAGATTCAATCTCCCCTATTTTGCAAGGGCTCCAGATTTGCGCAGAATATTCAAGGTGGGGTCTAGCATAAGCTCTAAACAAAGGGAGCATTACTTCAGAATTTCTGGATTTGATGTTTCTTTTAATGGACCATATAACTGTTTGTTCTATTAATCACCTCATTAATGTGTTTACTGTAACCCATATCATTTACTATGAATATACCAATATCTTTTCATTGGAAGTGCTTATCAATGGGGTCCCATTAAGTAAATAGACAGCTGATGGGTTATTGAAACCAATGTGCATCTCCTTACACTTGGTGGCATTTAGTCTCATGCCCCAAGCCTCCACCCATTGGGATATACTATTCAAGTCCTGTTGAATTTTGTAAATGCTATCTTTATTGTTGCATGGCCCACCAATCTTAACATCGTCGGCGTATTTAATTGATGTAGACAAGCGATTTTTTGTGAGGCCAGCTATAAAAATTTGAAAAGGACAAGGGCCCAATACTGACCCATGAAGGACACCACTAGTAACCAGACCCGTCACCGACAATTAACCAGTAATTAGGACCCTCTAGGATCTGTCTGCCAGCCATTTATTAATCCATTTAATAATGTGTCCATTTATGTTGGTATCAAGAAGTTTAAGTACCAAGGCCTGATGAGCCATGACATCGAAGGCCTTGCTAAAATCAAGATAAATTATGTCATAAGGGATACCATTATCTACATTCTTACTGACGTTTCAGAGAAACACATATTACGCCTGTGCTGCGTGAGCTGCACTGGCTGCCGGTTCAGTGGCGGATCACCTTTAAGGTCGGTTTACTGACCTATAAAGCCCTACACGAACAGGGACCGCGATATCTTCAAGATCTGCTTGTTCCCTACTGTCCCTCTCGCTCACTCCGCTCCACCGGCAAGGGATTGCTAGAGGTTCCAGGGTTCGCTTTAAAACATCGGGGCACGTAGCTGCTTTTCTTATGCTGCCCTCACCTGTGGAATTCTCTACCTCGCCGGATACGGCTGCCTGACCGCTGAAAGCTTTAAGTCAGAACTAAAAACCTATTTATTTCAAAAGGCGTATGGGGAGTAGTTTATTGCACTGTATTGTAATTATAATTTATTGTTGTTTGTTATGTTGTATGTATGTTTTTATATGTATTTAAACTGTTTTATTGTACAGCGCTTTGATTTCGAAAAGCGCTTAAAAATAAACTTTTACTTACTTACATCAAATTGCTTAGACAGCTTCTGCCCTTTTTAAACCCGTGCAGTTCCTTGTCAATTGTGTCTGTGATGTCACTTATAAGATCTTTGATAACACTTTCAAGAATTTTACAAACTGATGAAGTTAGACTGATTGGCCAATAGTTTTCCCATTTGGAACGAGGGCCCTTCTTATGAATTGGTATAACATATGCAGTAGTCCATTCTTTAGGAACAAAGTAGGACTATAAACAATATTCAAAAAATAGACGTAATGGGTAAGTTGGTCAGCTAATAGATATAATAAATGGCCACTAATTTCATCTGGCCCAGGTGTATATTTATTTTTCAACGTTAGAAGTTTGGCATGAATCAGCTCCTCAGAGAGTGCTATAAGGGGCTTGTTATCCACTGATATGTTAATATTTACTCCCTCTGTTTTAGCACAAAACACATCACAGAATTTATGATTTAGGAAGTTAGTCATTTCTAATGGATCATGAGAGAGAACAGAGTTGTTTAATAAAAGGCCTACTGGACAGGTAGGTTTTTTAAGGGAGTTAATATGAAAATAAAATTGCTTCCCATTATCTTTATTTGCTGAATTTGCAAGATTGAATTCCCATTTTTTCTTTGCTTTCTTAATCATAGCCTTACATTTTTGGGGGGGATTTTAAGATAGGATGACCAGTTCTCCTTTGTTCGAGATTTTAAGCATTTTTAATATTTTTTGGTCTTTTGTCTTAGTGCCTGTTGAATTTGGTTAGAAAGCCATTTAGGCTTATGTCTCCTTTGGTTTTGTTTGAATACAAAGGGAATATATCTGTCTCTTAAGGACAATAAAGTTGCCAACAGAAAATTCCAACTTTTTTTTTAATTGTTTATTTATAAGTTTTGACAAAAAACTTACAATGCAAAAGCACAGAGGAATACATAATTGGGTAATCCAGCAGCATCCACTTACTAAGGACTATTCAGACATTATCCCAAATGTTACATCATATGGGGAATTACCATTAATTATCTCAAATCAAAAAGGTTTTAGAACAGCATAAGACAGCGCAGAGCTTAACAGGGATATATTAAAGAAAGTACAAGAGTAATGCCTTTTTTAACATTTTGGCAATAAGCCCACATTATCCCACTTTGTTATTTTACTGAAAACTAGTAAGAACTGATTTCCAGAGATTGGAAAATTAGGAAAATAAACTTTAGATGTGGCCCACTAACTTATAAATGCAGAGTATTGCCCCGTAAGGATAAACAAGAAAAAGACTAACACAGAACCCAGAATTTAAGTCCAGTTATGGAGATTAAGGCCCTGGGCATCAAAGAGTCTCATTTCTCAAATAATAGGGTTCCAGATACACTAAGTAGGAAGCAAACCTTGTTGTACTCACTGTCCAACCACAAGTTAATCTCCCACCAGTTCACAGTTGTCCGAAGAATTATCTTCGGTTACAGTCAGTTCAGCTTCGATCTTCTCTTGCAGCTTATAGGCCTCCAACGGATCATTGAACAAATACGTATGGCCCTTCCAATGTACCTTCAGCTTAGCAGGCAAAAGAAACTGGTGCTGTATCTTCATAGATCGCAGCGTTGTTCGCACACGATCGAAGGCTTTTCTTCGTTGCCTGGTCGAGTAAGATAAGTCTGGGAATAGAGACAGATCTGTTTGGCCATATCGCAGATACCGCTTGCGCCTGGCATAGAAAGGATTTTATCCAGGACTCCTACTCCAGTACATACCACAAGAAAGGTATGGGGAGACATAGCATTGGGACCCGCCTGACGAGGAGTAATGTGTTAAGCTTTTTCAAGGGCAAGTGGTGGGTCCTCTTCAGACAATTCAAGAAGCTGTGGCAGCATAGTTAGGGCAAAAGATAGAGGGTCTTCCCCTTCTGAATGCTCCAGCAGCCCAAGAATTCAGATATTACGTTCTCTTGCTAAATTCTCGACATTTTCGAGACGTTGACGGAGCAAGGAATTTTCTTTCACCAGCTTAGAAGTTGCATCAACGGACTTGAGAGAGGCCCCCTCGACCCGCTGCACTGTCCGCTCGCATTCGCAACTCTCGTCTCCAAAGCATTTACTCGAGGGGTAAGAGCGTCCAACATCTTATCCATGTCTCTCACTGTTTTCATCAGCTGCACCAGTGTAGAGCTGACGGTACCTAGGGAAACCTTTCGAGCCAGTCCCCCACTGTTACTACCGCAGGCCTTCGGTTGTTGCGCCCACCGCCACGGAAGCATTCACTCGTTTGAAGAAGTCAGTTGACGGTGCTATGTTTCGTTGTTTACCTATTTCTGGATTCTATAACTGTAGAGGCAGTTGAAGATTTTATAGGGCGTCAAAAATCTGTATTTAGTTGCTTTTAAATCTTATTTTTAGCTCAGGTCCTCGGGAGCTCATAGAGGAAACGTCTGCTCTGCTGTCAAGCCATGCCCCCCCCCCCAAATTCCAACTGTCTTCTAATGCTAGAGAAGAGATCTTATCATTACATTTAATGGATGCCAGTTCAGCTTTCACGCTGTAACGGTCTGCTTTATTGTACAGGTAAATTTGGGTCTTGCTGGTATTTATACTAAAATAATGACCTAGAGAAAACCTGATAGAATTGTGATCAATAGGGGGAAAGGATGCCAATATCATGTATATTATGGTGATTATTATAAGAAACTAAATCCAAAATGTTACTCCCTCTGGTGGGTTGCGAGATGCCTTGGAGGAGATTTAGCTGTTGAGAACAGGCTAGTAATTTCTTGCCCGCACTAGTGTGGGCACTTCCTGTATCCCAAGATATAGTGCCTGGATTAAAATCACCCATACATATACTACCAAGCTCACTAGAATTTTCTAGTTCATTAATAATGCCCTCAGTAATAGTTATATCGGCACTGGGTGGTCTATAGCAAACTCCTAATATTACATTCTGAACATCATATAGTACTTTTACCTAGACTGATTTGACATTCTGGTCAGGGTTTATAATTATATCAGAGATCTCCACTGTCTCTAGGGCACTATTAACTAGTAGAGCAACACCACCGCCTTTTCTATTTGGTCGGTTTAGGATATATTGTTTGAAACCGTGTAAAATGCAGTCCCAGGCTGCTCTATCATCTCCCCATGTTTCTGTGATAGCAATAACATGAACATTATCCTCCAGGACTCGAGTTTTAAGCTCATCAACCTTATTTATTAGGCCTCTAGCATTAAAATAAAGGAATTTCAAGTGGTGTGCACTACCTAAGGTGATGGAGTGATTTTCAGAGTTAACGTTAAGAGAGGCATTTTTAACGTGTCTCTCCCTCAGTTTTTCTACTTTAAACGTGCATTTATATGCCGAACAATTTGTTTCCCAAGGAGAGTTGTTCCTCTTCTGCTAAGATGCAGACCGTCCCCACAGTAAAGTTCGAAATGGTTAGAAAATTCCTACCAGTGTGTTATGCATCCTAGATGTTGGTTAACACACCATTTCCTGAGCCATTCATTTAGCTGTTCAATTTTCAGATTATAAAGAGATGTGGCCCTAGGTATTGGAAGAATTTCAGATAAGGTGATGTCACATTCCATTTCAATTGGAATATTTGTTAGTGCCACAATGTGGTGTTAAACACTAAGTACATCCTCTCTTATGATACTGTTAGCCCCAGCGTGGATAATTACTATGGGGTTCTCCCCTCTGTCAGATAGAATGACTGGAAGCATACTAGTGATAGCTTGCAAGTTGGCACCAGAGAAAGAACAGGTACGACTGGTTTTGTCAGGATCACATACTGCCCTATCTGTATGTTTTATAATAGAGTCTCCAATAACAAAAGTCTGCCTGGGACAATTTAAGCCTACTGTTGCATTACAAGTAGAAGTCAAAGTAGGATCGGACGTAATATCCATTAAGTTAATAAGGTCACCAGTAATAGTTGGAGGAATGTCGTTGGGCACAGTTGACACGTGATTGGGGAGCAACTCAGAAGGGGTTAAAATAATGTTTACAGCCACATGACCTCGGGAGTCAATAACATCAGGGGATGTTAGGTTAGCAAGACAAGGGTTGTCATCATCAAGATGCAGAAGAGGGTCATATCTATTTTCCATGTTCAAGGAGAAAACATTAGCTTTACAACCCTTTTTTAGTGGTCTCCTGCTTTGGACTTCATACCATCTTTCGTCAGAATCTTCATTATAGTCATCCTCCCTACCATGCTTTCTAGTACTTAAGTCAAATGGAGGGGGACCAGATAAGGAGTGTGTTGAAGGGGGGGCTGGATCTAGCTGGAAGTGGGAATAGGTACTCAGTATCAGTTACAAGACAAAGAACCACAGCGCGCAAGCACTGGGGCAATGGTTACCCTAACGGGCATTGGCTGGGAAGCCAAGTTTCAAAGAAATACAAAATCACACATGCCCCCACAGTGCAAAGCATCATGGGCTGCATACGCAAATCACCACAGAATATTATGCTGGTTCAACTTTAAGCAAAAATGCATGGTGCAGAAAGGCCTGTCACACAGTTTGCAAAGGGTGCCAAACGAAAACACAGACACGTGTTTCGTCCTACCAGAACTCATCAGTGTGCCTCGTTATCAGTTACGTTTTGTGTGGGTACAATTGGGGCATTTAAAGTGCCAACCTTATCTCAGGAAATATCCCGACTATCCACCCATGGGAGGCTGAATTCAGTCGCTGGGCCATATCCTTCTGGCTAAGTTCTAACTCGAGCATACGTGAGTTAAATAGGGAGATAGCATGAAGTAAATCTTCTTTATGGCTACATTTTATACAAATAAATACGGGTGACAGCTCCAAATCATTCCCTATGAGGTACATTAGACATTTAGTGCACTGAATTCCATTTTTCCCATCAACGGTTTTAATATTAATAACCATACTGTTCTGCAGATGATACTATGCACTAAGGACACGTGTATGTACTTATGATGATGGATTCCCTACGACGAACAGACAATGCACACTACAAATAGAGATTTGAAATGCTCTAGTACAATTACAGGGGTTCCCGTCTTACCTTAGCACTACACCTCCCACGCCAAACAGGTGTAGATGTGTGCGTCTTCGTGCGTGACGATGCACGCTCGCCCTGCTCGCTGCAGGCCGAGTATTTAATAAGGAACATGACCCGGAAGTGCTGCCCAGGGTCACAGAGTGTGTCAGTAGTCCAAAAACAGTTTAAAACATAAAATAATAGTGCACAACCACACTCATACTTGTGTGCACCCTTTTAAGTTGCACTGTATGCCCCAACAATAAAAACTGCAGTAGAAACACTAAGCTGTAGTTTGGAGCTAACTCCCCAAAAAACTACTGCCCCTCTTCCTGCTTCCGTGGAGGCAGGGCTCAACCCCCATGCAGCTTAGGATTTAAAATACACAGATATTGCATTTAACGTTCACACAGTACAAGTACTAGGCTTCTGGCAACAGTATAACTGATCTGTGTCAGAAAACTGCCTAGAGACAAACATGCTCGCCGCAGGCATAGTATTTAATAAGGAACGTGAACCGGAAGTGTTGCCCAGGGTCACGGAGCATGTCAATAGTCCGAAAAAAGTTTAAAACATAAAATAGTGCACAACCCCACTCATATGTGGGTACACCCTTTTAAGCTGCACTGTATGCCCCAACCATAAAAACTGTAGTAGAAACACTAAGCTGTAGTTTGGAGCTAACTCCCCAAAAAACTACTGCTCCTCTTCCTGTTTCCGTGAAGGCAGGGCTCAACCCTCATGCAGCTTAGGATTTAAAATACACAAAGATATTGCATTTAACATTCACACAGTACAAGTACTAGGCTTCTGGCAACAGTATAACTGATCTGTGTCAGAAAAAATGTCTAGGAACTTCAGCTCACAAGTTGCTAGGGGCTCGAAAGGTTTACTGGTGAGCATGTCTAGCACAAGGTTGATGTCCCATGCAGCTACCAGTCTTCTGACTGGTGGCCTAGTGTAAAGTATACCTTAAGGAACCTCTTAACCAGAGGTAACTGAGTCAGAGACATGGAGTGTACATGCTTGTGGTATGCTGAGATTGTGCTAGAGGTGAACCTTCACAGTTGAGTACAGCAGTCCTGTATTAGACAGGTCTAGAAGATACTCCAGGACTTTGTTAGGTGGGCAAGAGTAGGGGTCCAAGGAGGACTTTGTACACCAAATGGAGAACCATTTCCACTTTGCCGTATATGTTTTCCTAGTAGCCGGCTTGCGTGCTGCTAGGAGAATGTCTGAGACCCTATGTGAAACATCAAACCTACCCACTTCTATCCCCCTCAGGAGCCAAGCGTGGAGGTGAAAGGATCTCAGACTGGGATGAACCACGAGCTCTGGGTCAACAGGTCCATCCGAGATGTAAGCTGTCTCGATGAAGTTTCTGATAATCTGTTAATTAATGGAAACCAAATCTGATGAGGCCAGAATGGGACGATAAGGATCATTCTGTCCCCTTGAGCTTCCAGTTTGAGCAGTACTCTCTGAACTAAGGGAAGAGGAGGAAATGAGTACAGAAAGCATCTTGTCCACCACAGTCTGAATGCATCCTGACAGAAAGCGCCAGGTTTTGGATTTCTGGAGCAGAACAGAGGCAGTTTTGTGCTGAGTGGGGACGCCAAAAGGTCCAGGTCCGGTGTTCCCCACTCTTCGAAGAGACCACTCGTGAGGATCAGTTTCCATTCTGCTGAGATGATCCGCCAGATCGTTCTGCACTTCGGAAAGTAAACAGCCTGGATCAAGGCTTTGTGCTCCAGGCACCATTCTCACACGCTCATCGCTTCCCTGCACAGGGGGAAAGACTGTGCTCCACCTTTTTGTTGATGTAGTACATCACTGTTTTGTTGCCAATTTGAAGAAGAATGATTTTGTGACAGAGAATGTCCTTCAGAGCACAGACTGCCTACAGGACAGCTGTCATTTCTAAGATATTTATGTGGAGTTGAGACTCATCCTGATTCCATCGACCCTGGGTGTGGAGATCTAGACAGTGAGCTCCCCATCTGAGTATGGGTGCATCCGTGGCGATGGCGATCTGAGATTCCAGTGGGGCAAAGGAGAACCCCTTCTGAAGGTTGGCCTCTTGCGTCCACAAGGTGAGTGACCGTTTTAGAGGTTCTGTCACCTTGATGTGGAAGGACTGGGGATGTGTGGTCGGGGATCACTGAGTAGTCCTCATGTGGAGGCGAGCTAGAGGCAAAGTAAACACGAGGATGCCATGAGACCCACCAGCCACCGAATCAAGAGGGCTCGAACCGAGTCATTCTCTCTGATAAAGTGGGCCATCTGAAGAATGTCGCTCCTCCTGTCCCCTGGAAGAAAAGCTTTTGTGCTGGAGGTGTCCAGAAAGGCTCCAATGAAGAAGAGCTGCTGTGAGGGTTGAAGTTGTGACTTTTTTACATTCAACAGAACTCCCATGGAAGCGAGAAATTTGGAAGCCATGGCTCTCGTCTGGAGGAACTTGCTAGAAGCCAGTCATCCAGATATGGGGAAGACTTGAATTCTGAGCTTCCTGTGATGCGCTGCGAGAACTGCAAAGTACTTTTTTGTAAAGACTCAAGGTGCCGAGGATAGCCCAAACGGCAGGACTCTGAATTGGTAGTGCTGACCTAGCGCCAAAAATCTAAGATGCTTGTGGTAGTTTGGGTGTACGACAACATACTGGTAGGTGTCCTGCATGTCCAGGGAGGTCAGCTAGACATTTTGATGGATTAGAGGTAACAGAGTGTCAAGTGATATCATCTTGAATTTATCCTTGGAATTTGTTTAACCTCCTTAGATCGAGAATAGGGTGCACGCCACCTGTTTTCTTTAGCACTAGGAAGTAATGGGAGTAAAAATCTGTGTTCCGTTGATTCAGCGGAACTACTTCTACTGCCCTGTTGTTCGGAAGGCCTTGAATCTCGGAAGCAAGAAGGTCTGACTGACAGACAGACAGCCAGCGTGGACTGTCGTTTGGGTGGATGATCCGAAGGGGTTTCAAGGGGTTGAAAAAATGTTTTGGGATGCATAAGTCCAGGACTTATGGTACATTTTTTGGGCAAGTCCATATCAGCATTCAGCAAGTCACAACATTTTTCAGCGACGTACAGTATTACGGAAAAAAATTATTTTTTATTTTCTCCCCCTTAGGATGCTCCTGTGACAGTCAGAGAAAGGTTACAGAGAGGCAGATAATATTATAAGACAGCAGTAGTACTGCAGCTTGTTTCAGGCTGATTTTCTTCTGTTTCTTTTGATAGACATTTGTGACCAGAGGAATGGATAGTACCCAGACTACTGTCAAGCCAGTACTTTATTGATGGCAGTGGATCAAATTCAGACTGATGGTCCTGCAGCCATGACAAGCAACTGATTCTCAAAAGACTGTCATGTCAGGGTTGTTTGTAATTTGTTTTTAATGAAATTAGCTTTTGAAAATCCTCTTTCACATTCACTTGTGGAAGGGGAAATCGTGAGCAGAATCTCAATAAGCTTTTGCATAGGGCCCTTCGTGGAGTCTGGCCCATGATCAGCAATTTTCATTTGTAACACCAACTGGTACATAGTTATGAGTGGTTTGGTTCGGAATCGCGAAAGGTATAACTGCAGCTGCACCCACTCATCTATAGCAGAATCTTTATCCAGTTCTGAGAAGTGAGAAGAGAAAGGGCTATCTGTGATGAGTTCCGCATTGCCAAATGTTGCTAGATCTTCCTTTTCCAGTGGCCAGTTGTGATAATTCAAAATCTGAAGTAAAGACAAAAGTTTCTCTGAGAGAACACCAAACCTGTTCTGGATGTTCGTGACAGTATCGTTAACAAATGTGTGAAGCTCAGCTTCACTTCCAGGTATTCCATGAACTTTCGTTCTGCCAAACATATGTTCTTCTTCGTTATACTGTTCCTGGAATTTTTTAAGATATTTTCCAGGAGTACTTTTAAGTGCTTCTAGCTGCAGAATGGCTTTTTCTATATGTTCTGGTATCTCAACAATTAAGTAGTCTGCCAACTGGAAAGTTTTTGATAATCTAGCAACAAATGGCAAAAAATCTAATAAGAAATAAAGAACTTTAATGAAATGCATAGAGGTCAGTTACTCGTGGTACCCCTTAGCTCTGTTAGCATCCTCTGCCCTGTTGCCATCCACAAATCTGTGCTCCAGATGCATTGTCACAATGTCCATGTTTTTTTTCTAATGCCACTATTGCTCTATCTTTGCTTGCTAGCCACCTGACTTGCTTTACAGCAGAGAAATGTGCAAGATGCTCATCGAGAACTTTAGCAATTTCTTTAAGTTCTCTCCTGTGCTTTGGAGACCAAAAATAAAAACTGAAAATGTATTTTAAACAGTCTTCAAATTTGGTCATGTATTTTAAATGTTTATTTGCATCCAAAATGGCAAGCTCAAGTTTGTGGGCAACACAGTGAATGCCAATTACGTCTGGCAAAAGTGATTTGAGTCTAGTAATGACTCCTGCTCGTTCACCAAGATTAACTGATGCACCATCAAAATTAGCACATACAAGTGCTGGATGTGAATTGCCTGTCCGTTCTGGTAATGGCAAACCCACTGATTGTAAAGCTTTCTCAATAGCATTAAATACACTCTCAGCACCTGCAGTTTCAAGTGGTACCACACATATTAGGTGTGTGGCTGGCAAACAGTTAGCACCTACATATCTCAGGTAGACAATTTCTTGTTCAATAATGGAGTGGTCGGTACTTCCGTCTGCAAGAATGCTCAAAAAAAGAGGCATTTTTGACCTCTTCAGTTATTGCTGAATGTACTGTTTTAGCTATGCTGTCCACAAACAAAGGGCAGCCTGCTATATTCATGTAGTTGTTGCCAATATTTAAATCATTTTTACGCTGGATCTCACAAGTGATTTCAAAAATCAGAAAAAGGTTTCCTGTTCTTTGCCACAGAGTATGCAGTGTTAAATAAAATTCTGTATTTGTCAAGTTCTTTTGCTGTCAAGTGTCTTTTTAGAAAGGATTAACCCAGAGCAGTTTCTTACAGACGTATGGGTGGTATTTTGAGGGGTATCCTTTAAGTAATGTTTTGTGCAACTGATGTGTTCCCTCATCAAATCATGCCTCGTTATGGGGTCTAACTTGAGATAAGCTGGACCTTTAACCATAGCTGAGTTAGGATCACAGATTTGGGGGCAGGCCTTACAATATATGCAGTACATTTCAGATTTTTCTTCATTGTAATCCAGTCATGGAAAATCTTTTTCCCATTCAGGATGGAAATTTCGGACCCTTTTTTCTCTGCCATATCTTTGATCCTTGGTAAGGCCATCATCAGAACTTTTACGTTTAGCAAAACTGGATGTTGTAGTACTACTACTTGCTCCACTAGAGTTTGAGAAACCAATTTTAATATGCTCATTTTTGCTGTGAGAAACTGCTCTGGGTAAAAGTTTTTAATATAACAGAAATATTTTAATGAGCAAGGATGGAAATACATGTGACTCAGGCACTGTTATCTGGCCCAGAAATAATACTGGCTTAATAGGTTAGCAAGTCAGGGCAGACAGACACAACACAGGGCTTGACTGACAATGACGTGAGATGACCAAGGGGTGAGTGACAGTTGATAATTGTTTTACTATTTATCACAATGGAAATGTGATGTGCTTCTGCAAACTTTGTGATTAGACAAGTGACACCCTGACAGCTTCGGAAATTACTGTACTCTGATGGTCTGTCAAAATAGATCGGACTGTTTTAGACACAGAGATGAAGCTTTGCTTCAGCCCAGAAAAATACTTAGTGACTGTACTGACTTCTGACTCACTGACGCAGGCTTTGCTTCAGCCCAGAAAAATATTTAGTGATTGTACTGACTTCTGACACTGATGCAGGCTTTGCTTCAGCCCAGAAAAATATTTAGTGACTGTACTGACTTCTGACTCACTGACGCAGGCTTTGCTTCAGCCCAGAAAAACATTTGGTGACTGTACTGACTTCTGTCTCAACAAAATAGGACTGTCACACTCACTGAAGCAGGCTTTGCTTCAGCCCAGAAAAATACTTATTGACGTAGTGTACTGACTTCTGTCTCAAGCAAATACGTCACACTGTGATGCAGGCTTTACATCAGGCCAGAATTATTTAGTGACTGTACTGACTTCTGTCTGAAACAAAATATGTCCGACACAGTCAGTGATGCAGGTTTTAGCCCAGAATTATTAGTGACTATCTCCGACTTCTGTCAGACTGAAACAAAATAATGTCAGACACAACACCGATGCAGACTTTGCTTTAGCCCAGAATTAGTTGTACTGACTTTAGTCTCAAACAAAATTATCTGATCCTGTAAGTTGCTTTCAGAGCCCTGAAATAATATATTATTTGTAGCAGAACTTGGTGTTATTTATATCAGTCCCCTTAAACTCTGCTCTGTTTCAAAGGCAGAAAAACAGCAGTGAGATAATTTTTATTCTGCCAAACAAAATAATGTCACACTTTCTGACTTTAATTTCAGTCAATTCTCAAGCCAAGAAAAGTAATCCCATTAGTCTTCAATGTTGTTAGCTATTTAGTCAGGGGCTGCAGTGCTTAAGAATAGGTAGATTTCTTTTAACTACAGCTCTTTCCTGACAGCACAACACTATCTAAATGAAAGGGTCAGGTCCAAATAGTGTAGCCCCCTTCTAGTCTGTGTGTCAAAAATCAGAACTTTTGTGAGGGTCAGTGAGTGACCCCCAGACAGTGCTGAAAATCTACACTGGCTCATGGTAGACGGAAATTGCGTAGAGGTGTACCTTCACTGAGGAGTTTTGCAGTCCTGCATTTGACAAGTCTAAGAGGTACTCCCACACTTTATTCAGTGGGCAAAAACTTGTCCAGCATGGACTTTTTTTTTTTGGCACACCAAATGGAACATCGCTTCCATTAGTCGTGCAAGTTTCCAAGTGGAAAGTTTGCGTTAAGAGGATTTCCGAGATCCTTTGAGAGACCGTAGACCTACCCACTTCTATCTCCTCAGGAGCCAGGCATGGAGATGAAGGGAGCGCAGGCTGGGATGGACAAGGGGCCTCTGTGTCAGGAGGTCCATTCGAAGAGGAGCTTCCTCCTGGGGGGGGGGGGGACTTCTGACAATCTGTTGATTAGTGGAAACCATATCTGACGAGGCCAATGTGGGGCAATGAGGATCATCCTGCCCCTCCATGACTTCAGTTTAAATAGCACCCTCTGACCTAAAGGAAGGGGAGGAAATGCATACAGAAAGAGTTTTGTCCACCGCAGTCTGAATGTATCCTGACAGAAAACGTCAGGTTCTGGATATCTGGAGCAGAATAGAGGCAGTTTTGCATTGAGTGGGGATGCAAAAACTTCCAGGTCTGGACTGTCCCATTTGTCAAATAATGACTGTGAGCCCCTGGGGTGAGCGGCCATTCTTGGGAACCCGCCTCCAGCCTGCTGATGATATCCGCTAGGTCATTCTGAATTCCTGGCAGGTAGACTGCCCGAATTAGGGTAACGTGCTCGAGACGTCACTCCCAGCCCTTCATGGCCTCCCTGCATAGAGGGTAGGAGTGCGCCCCACCCTGCTCGTTGATGTAATATATCATGGCCTTACTGTCTGTCTCAAAGAGAATACCTCATGGTAGAGGACATCCTTCAGGACTCGGAAGAGTATAGGACAGCTCTCATCTCTAAGACATTTATGTGAAGATGAGACTCCTCCTGGCACCACACTCTCTGAGTGTGGAGGTCTGGGCAGTGAGCTCCCCCCACCAGAGATGGATTCATGGTAATGATCAATGATCTGATATGCCACTGAGGAAAAAAAAAAAGAGTAGGCCTTGCAGCAGCCTGTCTTCGAGGCCCAGCATCCGCTAAATAGATCGGGCTCATACAAGGTTACTCTCTGTGAGGAAAAGAGCCATCCGTAGACGTGGGTCCCCCTGACTCCCAGGAGGAAGGCCCTTCCTAGGAGGTAAGCTGACAGGCTTGAAGCCTAAATGTCAAACTGCTTCCACTTCATGGCATACGTGGCTCGAGTGGAAGGCTTCCGGGCAGCCACAAGGATGTCCGCCACTCTGTTGGAGACTCCAAGCCTAGTATGGCTATGTCCTCAGGAGCCAAACATGCAGATGGAGGGACCTGAGATTTGAATGGACTAGGTCCCCTGAGCATGAGGCAGCAGGTTCCTGCAAAGGGGGGAGGGACCAGAGGTTCCCAAAGCCAGCTGCTATCACAGTGGAAACCATAGCTGGCAGGGCCAGAATGGAGCTATCAGAATCATGCTGGCCCCCCTCCAGTGACCAGCACCCACTGAATTAGAGGGAATGGAGGAAATGCATAAAGAAACCTCCCACTCCAGGTGTGAGAGAACACGTCTTGCCAGAAAACTTCAGGCCCTGGATAGAGCAAGCAAAAACTGTGCAGTTTAGCAGTGAGTGGGGATGCAAAAAGGTCCAACTCGATGACCCCATCTGTCAAGCAACTCTTCTGTAGCAGATGAGAGGAGATCCCACTTGTGCATGCTGTGCGGAGTCTGTATGAGGCTGTCCACCAGCATGTTTAGCATGCCTGGGGCGTTGACCGCTGAGAGTGTCCGGCCTTGCTCTAACGCCCAATACCACACTCTCATGGCCTCCCTAGGGGGTACAAATGATTCCTCCCTTGCTTGTTGATGTAGTACTACACTACACTGAGGTTGTCAGACTGCACCAGAAGCTGACCCGGAGCAATGTGGTTCTGAAAGACCTGCATGGCATGTAGAACCACCCCACATCTCCAGCACATTGATATCCACAGAGATCTCGACCTGAGACCAGGAGTCCTGGGTTTGAAAAGGACCCAGGTGAGCTCCCCAGATCAAATCGGAAGCATCTGTGGTCAGGATCTGCTGTGCAGAAGAGATCTGGAATGAATGGGACTCCTTGGAGCAGGTTCAAGGGGTCCATCCACCATTGGAGCACTTTGTGTACTGGGGAGGAGACATGCACCAACTGATCTAACTCGTCCATGCGCTGGTCCCACTGCAATGGAAGAGTCCACTGGAGAATGCACATATGCAGTCTGGCCAGCGGAACAGTGGGAACGGCAGCCGCCATTAGATCCAACAGTCTCAGGTACACCCTGGCAGGAATAAAATGGCTCTGGGCCACTTCCTGAGCCTGAGCTATAAGGCACTCCGCCCTGTTCTGAGGCAAGAAAGCCTTTCCCTGTGCCGAGTCTAGAACCACCCCTATGTATTGCAGCCTTTGGGATGGTACAAGGACCAACCTGGGCAGGCTGACAGTAATGCCTAGGGAGAGAAACAGCTCGAGAATTCTCTCCAGAGTCTGCAGGAGCAGCTTCTTGGACAGGACTTTTAGAAGCCAATCGTCCAGGTAAGGGAAAACGTACAGTCCCTCTCTTCTGAGCTGCAGCTACTGCTGCTAAGCACTTAGTAAAGACCCACGGCGCAGAGAACAAGCCAAAGGGCAGCACCTTGAATTGGTAATGCTCGCCCTGAAACAGAAAACAAAGAAACCTCCTGTGAGGAGGAAAGGCCACGATGTACAAGTAGGCACCTTGCATATCCAGTGAATAGAGCCAGTCGCCTGTCTTGAGAAGAGGCATCAAGCCAGGCAAAGTTACCATCCAGAACTTTCAGTACTGGATGTACAGACAGGTACCTTAGATCCAGAATGTGCCTCAGATATCTAGTCTTTTTGGGGGCCAGGAAGAATCTGGAATAGAACCCCTTGTTTCTCTGGTGCCTGGAACTGGCTCTATGGCCTCTTCGTGTAGAAGAGACTGTACCTCCTCCCGGAGAACAGACAAGTGAGCCGGGGTTAGGGGGGAACCAGAGGGCAGCGGAGGGATTTCTGGAGGTTGCTCGAAGAGCTCCAGCATGTGACCTCTTTCTACGATCTGCAGAATCCAGACATCCGGAGTTATGGTTCTCCATTGACTAAGATGGAGGAGAACAGATCTCTGATCACCATTTCTTGGTCAGGGACCAGAAGAGGGGAGTGTGGCAAGGAGTCAAGCAGAGGTGGAGCCAGTCACTGGGGCCCACTTCTTGAACGCTTGGCCGCCGCTCATGCATTGGAGGGGGCGGGCAAGGCAGTGGAGACTCTTTGTCTGCCTTGGGGCTGAGAGGCTGCAATGGGTCTACTGGACGCCCTGTGAAAAGAAGGGCACTTTCTACCCATATGGTGGAGGAAGTGGACAAATTTTCTACCCCTGCATGATGCCTGCAAATCATTAATGATGTCCTGAACTTCAGGACCCGAAGAGCTTAGTGCTGTTGAAAGGGGCATCAAGCACCTTCAGCTGAACATCAGCAGAAAAGCCAGACACCCTCAGCCACGAGTGCCTACGAAGGCAGATGCCAGTCACAGCAGCCCTGGCAATAGTGTCAGAGATATCATAGTGGGCCCTGAGGAGATGCTTGCTAACATCCTCATCAGTCTGCAAACACCGGAGAACCTCCTGCTTCTGTGTGCCATCTGGAAGAGGCCTGAGCAGCAGCTTTTCCCTTCTTCCAGTTGGAGTTCTGGTATTTGACCATATGAGACAGGTAACTGGCAATCTTCAGCTCAAGGGTAGAAGAGACATAAACCCTCTTGCCCCATAGGTCAACTCCATGTGACTTTGTCATGGGGAAGAATGCTAAGGTGTTTAGGCACCCTAGACCTGTCATGAGCTGCCTTAATGACCACTGAATCAGTTTCTAGCTGGGCAGCACAGTAGGGAAACCCCTGGGGGGGGGGCATAGCTGGCACCATGTCTGGGCTGTACCAGGCTGCAGTGGCAGCATTCCTCAAGGCAGGCAAAACAGGAGGAATGATTTTTTGAGGAAACTCTGGGATCTCCAGGAAGTCCACCAGATCTTTTCTAGTGACATCTTTCTCCTCAGTATGGAACCCATAGCTGAGGACAACTGTTTCATTACATTGAAAAATGTGGGGCCCTTGGGAGGAGACAAAGGGGTGTGCTTGACATAATCCTCACTAACAGAGGAGGCTGTGGATCTGTCTGAGGCAAAGACCTCCTCCCTCCTCTCCCACATCAGGAAGGATGAGGTCAGGCTGGTACTCCTCCTCGACGTCAATCTCTTCTAAGTCTAGGTCCAACATCAGAGGAACCAACAACGGCTTGCAGGGAGCTTCCCGCAGCCTACAAGGAGGAGTCAGTGACAGAGTTGCCGCTGACGGCTCTGATGATGTGGGCCTATATGCACCCAGCTGGTGAACAATCACCAAGGTAAACTTGGTTAAAATTTCATGTAGGTGACCAGCAGGTGGCACTGAATGCCCTACCTCACGCCACGCCAACAACTGGCAGGGGAGGAGAAGGACTGAATATCTGAGAGACTGCTCCCCTTCTCCGGGAAAGGGGGGTCCTCAGTGGTAGGCACTCATTCACCCCCTGGCTGGGGAACAGGGTGCTGCGCTGCAGTACGGGGAGGAGCTGGAGCAGACGCTTGAAGGGAGTGCATGCGGACGTGCTCCCCTCCGCTAGTGTCATTGCATACCCCCAGCTCCTGGGAGAAAAACAGGACAAAGCACTGCAGCCGCACAATGGTGGAGGGTGCCTCGCAGGCTCTGCTCCAGGCCAGCCACAGCACTGGCCCACTGGATCTGATCTTCGGTGGGGGTTGGGAAACTCCGCCGACCCCACCTGGGGGGGCAAGCCCTGGGAGCTTGGGTCAGTGTTGGATGGTGGACGCCGGGGGATGGGGCTGGAGGTGCCCTCTGGAGGATAGCCGTTAGAGGAGGAAAAAGTAATAACCAAAAAAAATAATTTTTCATTCAGGTCGACAGTGCAAGGAGCAATGACCCATTAGATGGACCCTGGGAACCCAAAAAGCCTGTAGCCTGAGTGAAAGAAGATGGGTCTGGCCATGACAGGAGGGCCATTGATGACCAGCCCATCGATGGAGTACAGGCAGACAATCCGGAGGTCGACTGGCTACCCTGAGAATCAGATGGAGGCGCCGTCGGTATGGGTCTGGAGGGTATGGAGACCTGGACAGTGACTTGTGCATCAGTTCAGCTGCAGCCAATGATGAAATCCGGATGGAAGGACGCAGAGGCAGTCGGGAATGAGACCGCCTGGGTAACCTGATCTCAGTCTTTTATGACCCCCCCCAAGGATTCTGTCTCAGGCCTTAGAGGCCAGGAAGCTCGATGACCCTGCCGGTGACAGAGGCTGGGACCCCTGCCCGGAACTGGCTACATGTTGCTCCATCAGGAAATTTTTTAAAGCAGCAGTGCAACGAAAAAGGTTATTCCAAAAAGCTAATTTTCTGCTATGGTTATAAAAAATATTGACAGAACTGTTGATTTGGGTTTTCTGGATGCTTCCTATGCTGTGTACCATACATTTGCATTTTTGTCTGGATTCTTACCCTCCTCAGTATTATTTCTATGCAAAAACGAGGCAGCCATCTTTTTTTCTTGAGAAATAATTATTTTAAAACTTTTATAAAGAGATGCCAAGAAACAACTGGTCCAATCAATTTTCCTATCATTGGTTGATTACACTGACTTCCTCTACAGCCAATGCCCCAACTCTTACATGGCTAAACTGGACACACTCTACCATTGAGCACTGAGGTTTATAACGGGACTCCCCTTCGACACACATCACTGCACCCTATATGCGGCAGTGGGATGGACATCACTAAAGTTCAGGCACCACAGAAACGCCGCTCTCTGGACCTATAGAGCCATCTCTAATAAGCTGCCTTACTATATCTCCTGCTGTCTTCCCCTGAGTATAACTGGGAAATACTGCGTTAAGAAGTTACTCAGCTATTACACTTAAAGTACCAAAGCAAAATCCCGCCTGCAGGGCAGCCATAAGCTTCATGTTACCTACCTTATGGAACTATCTACAAACCCTCAAATTAAGCACTCTAATCGTATAAATGTTTCAAGATGCTTTATTTCCTGCATAATCAGAGAAGTATGTAACTGCTTCACCCACTCAGACCCAGTACTGGTATATAGCCACGCCTAGACCCAATTTTAAGTACTGACCCCCAGCTTACTCCTCACCAGCCTAATTGTTCTCTCTTATCCCCCTGTCTTATCAACACTAGGCCCATCCATCCCTTATTCTTCTTTTTCCAACCTCGGATAGGAGCTCACTACCCTGGGTTGTGACATCCTACCACATGCCCTGCACTTATAGCATTCAATCTCGGCCCACATACTCCTTTTCTCCATCCACCTTCTCTACATCCAGCTTTACCAACTCCTTTCTGTGCACCGTGCCTCCTAGCTTTTCTCCCTACTTCCCTCCCTCTTCCCTACCTTCACCTCTACCTGTATATTTTATTTTTATTTTTTCTTCCATTTCCTCCTGCAAACTTTAGATAACCTGCTTTATCTTCCTATAGACACTTCTATGTATGTAAATACCGTGTAATCTGTATAATATCTGTATAATTCTATGTACATATGATCTCCTTTTTCTTCCTCTCTGTAAAGAGTATTATCTGTATTGCCTTGTAAATACCTGTGTTGACCTGTATATACAATTGTTCATGCTCCACCCAGGTCCATCTTGCAAATGAGCTTCTGCTCAACGATGAACGCCTGGTTAAATAAAGACTTGATTGATTGATAAAATTCTTAAATGATAATGGAAAAGTACACCTATGTAAGAGCTCCTGCATAAGGACTATGCAGTCAGGCACTAGGACACCACAAAAAAACTTCTAGCCAGCAGTATCTAGCTGGGGTCCGCCCCTTATGTCAGCCCGCCTGCCGACGTCACCAGCTGTATAAAGGGGGCAAAACCCAGCCCCACCTCAGTTCACCCACCAGAGACCAGAAGGTTGCTTAGCAGGACAGCTGTGAGGCAGCTGCCAAAGCAAATCCCAGAAAGAAAACCTTAAAAAGGGAGAAGGAGGAGGGAAAATAGCGCCTGCTGCAGAAGCTCAGCCCAAAGATCTGCTGTTACAGTAAGTTCTTACGTAACTGTACTGTCTTACTTCAAGTAAGAGCTCCTGCAGCAGTCTACACCACAAGGACAGAGTCCCAAGCAGTGTCTCTCATTAAAAACAGAGGAGGAAGGATTTATAAAATATAAACTGCGAGACCAATAGTGTCTCTAAACTGAAGAGCTAAATCTTTCAGGAAAGAAGGCCTTGGAGCACAACGAGGCCAAATCCTGCTTTTCTTCTGGAAGCAACATCCAAGGAGTAGTGCTTGATGAAAGTGTGCAATGAGTTCCACGTGGCTGCCACACACATGTCTGCTGTGGAAACATTTCTGAGGGCTGCAAAGGAAGCAGCCAGGCCCCTTGTGGAATGCCCCCTTACTGGTCCCGGCAAGCTTTTGTCATAGTTTTCGTATATAAAAGTGATGCAGCTGGACAACTATTTAGACACAGTCTGCTTCATTATTGGCTTCCTCAAAGATCAGGGAGCAAACGAAACAAACAGTTGTTCAGACTGCCTGACTCCCTTAGTCCTGTCCAGGTAATATCTGAGAATTCTATGTACATCCAGAGTATGAAGCAGTGCTTCCCCTTTGTTACAATACTCTGGGAAGTAGACCGGGATGGAAATGTCCTGATTGAGGGTCAACTTGGAAACCACCTTGGGAAGAAACTTTGGATTAGTACGCAGAGACACCCTGTCTCTGTGAAAAATTAAGTAGGGTTCTTTACATATCAGTGCTTGCAGCTCAGAAATTCTTCGAGCTGACGTGACAACCACTAAAAGCAGTGCCTTCCAAGATAGGAGGCATAAATTGCACTGAAATGCTGGTTCGAAAGGCAACAAAGTGAACTTTTCTAGAATGAACAGTAAATCCCAAGGCGGAACCGGATCCCTAGTGGGTGGTCTGATGTGGAGAATACCCTTCAAAAAGGTCCGTACTAGGTTCAGCTATGCTACCACCTTGCCTAGTACTGGCAAGTGATATGCAGAGATGGCACAGAGATGCACCTTTACTGAAGAGTAAGCCAGCCCCTGATCTGAGAGTGCAAGGAGGTATTCGAGAATCTGATTCACCAAACAGTGCATTGGGTCTAGGGAACATGCCATTGCCCAGATACTAAAATGCTTCCACTTCATGGTATAAGTAGCTCTCGTAGAGGGTTTCCTAGCCAAGCAGGGACACTTCTAGCTCCGACCAAGTGCCCTGAGTACGATGACTCTGAAAATGAGCTCCCCATCCAAGACCCGAAGCATCCATTGTGAGGATTTGGGTCGGTGAATCTGACTGGAACAGAACTACTGCTTCTAGTGTAGGTGAAGTCAGCCACCAAGAGAGTTCCTGTTTGACAGCCTCAGACACCTTGATCGGATGGTCCAGGCTGTTGTCCATTTGGTTCTACTGCACTCTCAGGTTCCATTGTGGAATTCTCATATGTAAGCATGCTAGCTGTACTGTGGGTATGGCTGCTGCATATGCCCCAGGAGCTGCAACATGGTCCATGCTGTAACTGAGTTGGCTGTTACTCTGGAGGCCTGGTCTCCCAGCAGACTGGCCCTGTCAAAGGGGGGGCGGGGGGCTCTTCCTTGCTGGGTATCCAGAATTGCTCCAATGTACTGAAGGCATTGGGATAGCCAAGGGCAGGACTTTGGAAGACTGACTGTAATCCCCAGTTGTACAAACAGCTGAAAGGTTATCTAAGAGAGTGCGAATCAGCCGTTCCTTCATGGGAGCAGTTAGAAGTCAATCGTCTAGGTAAGGGTAGACGAAAATGACCCTGCCTGCGTAGGGCCGCCGCCACTACCGCTAGGCATTTGGTGAACACTCTTGGGGCTGAGGAAAGACCTAAAGGCAAAGCCCGGAATTGGTAATGATTCCCTGGAAAGGTGAATCGCAGATACCTTCTGTGAGCTGGAAACACCGGAATGTGCATCTATGCGTCTTGCATGTCCAGAGAGCAAAGCCAGTTCCCTTGGTGTAATAGGGGAATCAGACCTGGCAGCATGACCATTCTGAATTTTTCATAAGTGAGGTACTGGCTCAAGAAACTCAGATCTAAAATAAGACTTATGTCCCCGATCTTCTTGGGAACCAGGAAGAAGTGGGAATAATACCCGGTTCCTTGCTGTCGAAGGGGAACAAGCTCTATGGCCCTTCTTTTCTAGCAATGATCGAATTTCTTCTGCGATGAGAGGAATATGGGTGGGTTGGGGTCAAGAAGGGACTGGAGGTCTGTCCGGCAGAATTTCTGCGAACTCCAGTATGTAACCCTTTTCAATGATATACCTCACCCACTGGTCTGAGATTACTGCGGTCCACCCTCCTGAGTAGAGGAGAACTGACCTCTCCACTGCCTCCCCATCTCTTCCGCTGAAGGAGGGGAGGGGCAGGCGTCATGCGAGGGGCCCGGGTGGGGAGGGGGGTTGCGCAGACTTACGAGTGTCTAGCACCACCGATCCCCGCCTGATGAGAGGGAGCCTTCTTCTTGAAGGGACCTTGGGGCTGTTGATTCTTTTGTCTCTGTTGACCCTGGCAACAAAAAGGCTTGCCCCTCTGTTGCTGGGTCTCTGATCGATACATATGGTGTACTGACTGGACTGCTTTGCCTAAGTCCTGAAGTTTGATGATTATTTTTTTTGAACTTCTTCCCCAGAGAGGATGGACCCATGAAATGAGGCATCTAAGATGGAATCTCGTAGATCCTGCCTGAAACTCTGAGCCAGGCATGGCGCCTCAGACAAACCCCAGTAGCCGTTGCCCTGGCTGCAGTGTCTGCCAAGTCGTAGGAAGCCCCAAGGACGTGCATCCCGACGTCAAGGGCTGACTGCAGCACATCCAGAAGCTCTGTACGGGAAGGGCTATCTGGCTGTTTTTGGGCCAGGTCGATAACCTTTCTCCAGAGGAACTTCCAATATTGCACCATGTGGGCCAAAATGTTTTTTTTTGTATATTCTATTTACACCCCTGTCATGCTCTGCAGCTGCCTCTCCTTCGGGCTGCTATGACCCTCAGATGTCCCCCTACTATCTCCCCCCAAGCCACCTTACCTCAGATCTGCAGCCATCCTCAGGATAGCCTGGTATAACCCTGTACCAGGTGGGTCCCTCTCTTCTGAGGGGGAAGACACTGGCGGGGAGGAGACTGGCACACTATTTTTCCTTAGTCCCTATGGACGCTCCATCCTACCCCTTCCCTGCCGACCCCCGGGTCCGTTTCCGAACCCGGATCGCTGGCATGGTTCGAGGTGTGGCATCCAGCACCTCAACCCTCTGCGCCACCAGGGGCCAAAATGTTTAATGACCTGATACAGCAGGTGGAGGAGGGGTAAACACTTCTACCGAATTGGTCAAGCTTCTTTAACTCCTTATCGGGAGGCTGAGAACTCGTATGCTTTGGTTGCTTGGTTCTGCCATGGACTACTGTGAGGACCCTTGAATCTTCCCTCGGGTTTGCAGCCAAAAAAGGTTCGGCCTTGGGAGGCTTATAGAGCCTGTTAGCTTTCTTGAGGACAGCAGAGAAAGATGCTGGATGTTCTCAAGCCAGTCTTGTGAGGTCCTGACAGGAGGGAACTAACGGAGGGATGACTAGTGGCTCAGGGTCACTCATCCCTAAGAAGGTATGCAACCTCTTCCTTTCCAGATCCATCTCCATTGTGTCCCATTGATTCAAATATTGAATGTGACACAAAACGTCCAAGAACGTAGAATCATCAGGTGGGGATCTTGGAGAATGTCAGGGTCCTTCTGGTTCCAGAGAGAAACCCCTGGATGAATTCAGTGATGATCTAGAATGGCTCTAGTGAAGTCCGAGGAAGAGGAGCTAGACCTTTTTCGACCTCTCCAACTCCCGCTCCTGTCCTCTGAAGAGGATCTGTCGTAGGAGGACCGGCAATGTCGGCTAGTGTCTCCCCTATGCCTGGGCCGACCAGGATCTAATACTATGGTTCATACTATGGCATAAAGAGCTGAGTAAGGCGGTAAGCCCATATACACTCCTATTACTAGATATAGTAGCAAACTGAGTTTCCATTTAAGATATATTTGTCCAGTTTTTGTTTAAATTCAGCTTCAGTTTTACTACATATTATATAATCAGAGAGGCTGCTCCATGGATTAACCACACACTGTGTGTAGAAGGATTTTCTTTTTTCAGTGTGAAATTTACATGGTTGCAGCTGTAACTTGTGACCTCTGGTTCCTTTTGTGTTGTTCTTTAGTTTTATATCTAACTCGCTGAGGAGATCCTTGTCCTGTAGCACTGAATAACACACAATCAAGTCCCCTCTGATCCTTCTTGTGTGTAGAGACACCAAATTTAATCTGCCTAGGCGGTCCTCATATGAGAGGTTTTTGCATTCATAAATCATCCTGGTGGCCCTCCTCTGTATTCTTTCCACACAATATTTTATGCCTCCCTTTACTGGACCCCATAGTTGGGAATCATAGTCCAGTAGGAGTCTTGTGTAGGACCTATATAATGGCATGATGACTTTTGTCTCTCTACTTTTAAAATTCCTTTTTATTGTCCCTAAAGTATTTTTTGCTTTAGCCACCTACGCATTAGTATGCATATTAAATTTAAATTTGCTGGAAACCAGTAACCCTAGATCCTTTTCCTGGTCCGATTTATTCAAAACAAGGGCACCTAGATTATATCTGAGTTTATTATTATTAACTCCAAAGTGCATAACACTGCATTTATCTGGGTTGAAGGCCATACCAGAAAAGATTGCCCAGCACACAGTATTGTTCAGTGCATCTGGAAGATTATTATGTTCGGAGTTACTGCATACATGACTTGCTATTTTTGTATCATCTGCGTACTTAGTAATCCACACTGATTCCTGCTTTCCCATGTCTGATATATATAATTGAAACAATAATGGTCCCAATACAGACCCTTTATACAAGAAGAATATCCATTAATCCTAACTGTTTGATATCTATTACTGAGCCAATTTTGTATCCAGCCTACAACCCGGTGACCCTAGGTCATGGTCAATTAACGTCTGCACAATAAGCCTACATGGAACCTTATCAAAGGCTTTAGCCATGTCCCGATAAATACAATCAACAGGTTTCCCTTGATCTAATGCTGCAGAGATTTTTTCATAAAAAGATAGTTGGTTAGTAATGCATGATCTTCCTGGGATGAATCCATGCTGAGTTTTGTCAATACGTCCTCTATCTGTAATGTCGTTCAGTACTGCCTCCTCTAAAATTTTACCAGGTACCGATGTCAAGCTGATTGGTCTATAATTGCTACAATCAGCCATACTTCCTTTTTTGTGTATTGGGATAACTACAGCATCTAACCAATCTGAAGGAATTTCTCCCTCCAATAGGGATTTCCTAAACAGAGTAGCAAGGGGTGTCGCAATTTGAGGGTTAAATAATTTCAGTATTGCTGTTGATATATTATCCAGGCCTGACGAGTTTGAGTTCCTTAATTTTTCGAACTTCTTAGTAATTAATTCTGGGTTAATAAAAATTTCCAAGGTTGTTCCATTAGGTATTATGCCAGTAAATTAAAATTTAGTTGTAAATACAGTCCTGAAATTTGTATTAAAAATATCAGCAATTTGTTGTGGTTCCTCCCACAATTCATTGTTATGTTTTAATGTATTGATTCCTTGTTTATTTTTCCTTAATAACTTAACGTACCCAAAGAATGTTTTTAAATTATCTTTATTGGTCTTTTTTGCTAAATTAAACTTCCATCTTATGTTTCCTTTTATATATCTTAGTTTTACATTTTCTCTAAAACGTTTTGTATCTATTCCAGTTTTCCGTATTGTTTTTCTTGAAATCACTGTATGCCTTTCTTTTTTGCCCCAGTAATTTTTTTATATAGTTATTGAGCCACTTAGATTTAATTCCCTTGTTGTCATACTTTTTCTCCAGTTTAATATGTTCATTACATATTTGTAATATTTTAGATTTTATTACATCCCACATTTGAGAAACTGTTTTGTCCTGTAATAAACTGTCCCAATATATATTTTGTTGTGCTCTCTTAATTGATTTTTTATTGGCAGATCTCAGGTTGTAAATTGTTGTACATCCCTTGATAAGATTTAAAGTGTCCTGAATATAGACGTGGACACTATCATGATCGCTATTACCAAGCGATTCCCTTGTTTCACATTCAGGTACATCAATATCACCAGATGTTAAGACAATATCAAGGATTTTATTTCCTCTCTGAGTTGGCTCACATGCTGAGTGAGACCTATTTCTTTAATGCAAGTAAGGAAACATTTGCTAGGATAAGTGGTAGCTTGTTCAGATTCCCAGTCAATATCACAAAAATTTAGGTCACCTAGAAAGATTGCCCAACCTAACTCACTGTCTAATTCCAGTTCATTTATTATGAGCGCCGTGGTCTCTGAGTTTGTACCTGGTGGCCTGTAACATAAACCAATAACGATACTGGGATTATTTCTAACTTCTATTTTAATCCATAAAATTTCTGTAAGCGTGTTACTTTTAATTTTATCCGATATATCAGTGGAGTTTATTTTGTTAGATATAAACACTGCAATACCTCCCCCTCTTTTATCTGCTCTATCCAAATGATATACTTGATAACCGTCGATGTTTCTATTCCATATATCTTTATTGCTCCACCAAGTTTCCGTAATGAATGCCATTTCAATATTGTTATTATTCAAAACTACTTTAAGTTCATCTTGTTTGCCCTCGAGACATCTAGCATTGGCCGTATAGCAATGTAAGTCAACTGAATTAACACCCTACTTTCTTTGGCTCTTAGGTGATTTATCTATACATGTCAGGGGTATAAATTAGGAATCATTAGGGGTAACGTTGTTATCTATGATGGGGCAAGATTCCCCCCCCCCCACCACCACCACTAGCAACTTTAAAGAGTTCATAATCAGACCAGCAAGTGTTGAGGTTTCTTTAGGCTATATCCCTTAGGCATGGGACTTCTGGAGGGACGAGTCTCTCTGGGGAGGTCGTCCAAGGAACTGGCTTGTCCGGGACTGGTGTAGGGGGTGTTGGAGGAGGAGGAGGTAATGGGGGGGGGGGGTCATCCCATTTTAACAGGTCCCCTTTAACCGTATTCCACCATGAGGTGAAGAGATTTCCCATCTCTGCCAGAGGTACCATAGGAACCTGAGGGGGTTTTCCCCCTGGATTCCTCCGAATCAGAAGGGGGGTGGCTGGGGCCTGGAGTCTTCTCCGGAGACTTAGGACTGGTGGGTGCCGCCCGGTCCGACATCAGGTCATCTGTCATCGGAGGGTCTGTCATCTGGTCTGCTGGGGCTTTAGTGGCAGCCTGTCGATATGTGGTCTGTCGTCAGGGTGATGTTCGGTCTTATCCGATGATGGGCCTTGAAGCGACTGCCTCCGAGGTTCCTGTGGCTTGGTCAGGGTTGCAGGTGTCGCAGGATCTGATGCTGGGGGGGGGCTGGTTTCTGACAGTCGCCTGATTTGTCGGACGACCTGTCGTCAGGTGCAGGCATCAGGGTCTTGGCTGGGATAGCTGACTGCCTGTCCCTGGTGGAGTGTTCCCTGGAGCAGGAATGATCCCGGCGTCCCCGGCCGTCACCAGAGGCTGACAACTGGCTGGACGAAGAGGATGCCTCGCCCTCATCAGTAAATTTACCTTTCTTAGGCCCTGAGGGATACTGAAAGGGCCTAAGAGTAAGGAATGGGCCAGCCGTCCTGAGCCCCGAAGAGCTGCCGCCAGAGGAAGCTACGCTGGGGGTAAGGCTTGGAAATCGATAGGCCCGCTGAACGGTCTGCCAGCGGGCCTGAATACACTTGTTCACCTGAGCAGGAATGAGAGGGTTTCTCCCTTCAAGGAGAACTGGATCTGGCCTCCGACCTACTGTGCTTCTTTTCCTTGTGATGGTGCTTCCCTCCAGGATGTTTCACTCTGTGGGATGTCGGCAATCGTGAGGATGAGGAGCTGACCTTCGATGGGCGCTGAAGGGTGGCAAGCTGCTGCTCCATTATGTAGGTCTGGAGAGCCTTCTGGCGACGGGTCTGGGTGCGCTGGTTGAATTTAGCGCAATCGGGATGGGCCTGCACATCGTGAGTAGGCCTTAGGCAGAAAAGGCATTTCAAGTGGCCGTCTTTCAATAGAATCTGCCGCCCGCATGGACACTTGCACTTCCATTGTTAAGACGAAGGAGATGGAGAAGACATGCACTGAGTCAATGGAAAAAACAAGAAGAAAAATCTGAAGAAAGGTACTTTCTGACTGGAAGCAAAATGGCGGTCGACGAGAGCAATGAGGCGTCTGAGGAGCCGAAGTGCACGGGTCAACAGCAGTAAAAGAACTGAGGTGGGGCTGGGGTCCACCCCTTTATACAGCTGGTGACGTCGGTGGGCGGCCAACTTATGGAGCGGACCCCAGTTAGGTACTGCTGGCTAGAAGTTTTCTGTGGAGTCCTAGTGCCTGACGGCATAGTCCTTATGGTGTAGCCTGCAGCAGGAGCTCTTATTCGAAGTAAGATCTGAACATTTTACCACCAAAATAAACTGTGACACATCTGGCATTGATTAGGAAGAAAAAAAGGTGAGGTCAAATTTTAGCCCATTTTCGTTGCACTGCTGCTTTGAAGCCTTTTTGTGTCACCTAAGGGTCATTTGATTAAACTTCTGGCAGAGCTCACAATCAGAGACTTCATGGTCAGGCCCAAGACAGCAGACACAGAGAGAATGTTTGTGTGTGGAGGCAATCTTCTTTCCACAACGGCACCGACGGAATAGAGAGAGATTGAAGAATTAACTCTCGACATAAACAAAATAAATTAATCTCTTATAAAAAAAAGATTCTAAACATAATAAGAAAAAGCTGCATGCATAAATGGCGCGAAACTGTGTCAGAGCTTCAGTGGAGACCCATACGAATAAGTCGACGGCAGGAAAGAAGAGAGGAGCGAGCGGGGCTGCTCACGTCTTTATAGTGTTGATGACATCTGACGTTGACAGCGTGGGCAGTCCCAGTTGTACTGCTGAAAATCTTCCATGTGGATCCTGCTCCACTGACGGTGAAGCTCCTATGGTGTGACCTGATGACTGAGATACCACCGAAGAAGATGTGACGAAGGTAGGGGGTCAATGTCAGTTGCTGGCCAGCCCAAGAGTGCCATGTCATTACATCTCCCTCATGGGTGGAGCTGGCACCAACGTCAGTCCTGTAAGCTGCAGAAGTCTTTGCTCCCATGGGGACCTAGTGTCTCTGGCACAGACCCATATGTGGGAATAAACAGTAAAGATTCCTGGAAGATCTGCTACTGGGCCATCAAATAGATGGACAATGCCACTGCTACTGCACAGGCCGAACTACTGGTGGAGTCCAGTGCTGTGTGACAATGATGGCTGTAGAGAGCCAAGCTCAGGTTACGGAGGACCCACACCTCATACTGGCTTTCCACAGGAAGCACAGAAATGATGTCAGGGAACTTATCAAACGGCTTATGGTCAAGTCTGGCCATAAATGCTGCATATCTGGCCCAGCAAATGCCCAGGGAGGCAGTTGTATGTACCTCATTTCCAGGAAAGTTCAGCTTCTTGTCTAACTCGGCCTACACCTTGGCCTTAAAGAAGGCCACACCTGCCATAAGCCCTTCCAGAGACAGGTGTTTGCAAACCTCATGAAAACACACAGAAAACACATACTTGCAGTCCATATAATGCAGAGGAGCTTGGCATGAAGCTGGGTCCTACCTAACACTGAGCACCAGGCCCAGTACTGCACAGGCAAATGGAAATGTAATGTCAGGTGTGGAATCCTGGTCTAACATTTCAATTATGGGGTACATTTTCTGCTTCTGGAACTCCACAGTAGAATGTCCAAGGATACAGAGAGATGGTTCAGTAAGGCTGAGAAAAAAAAATTACTAATCATAGTAATGTTTTTTTCTCAAGAATCCATCAATGAGATTTACAATAAGCATCATCCTGTCAGAGTGTGATGTCCCCTGAGATGGAATGCTATGCTAATTTTATAGCTAATATATCATATCAACTTTATTTCTGAGTGCTGTTCCAAAAAGATCAAGTGTTATACAAGAAGGATAAAACCATATAAACAATCATAAAAAACAATTAAATTCAACAGTTCTAAAAACAGTCAAATAAAAAATGACAGCAAGTTAATTATTATTAGAATCCGAAAAAGCTAGGCGGAACAAATAGGTTTGTAAGGCACTTTTGAAACCTGAGATTGTCAGGCACTCTCTAATCCGTCGAGGCAGAGAGTTCAACAGGGTGGGGGCCACATACGCAAGATTACAGGCCCCAGAGGTCTTCAAGCGAACCCTGGGAACCTCCAGTAAGCCCTCGTCAGAGGAACGGAGAGGGCGGAGGGGGCAGTATGGACATAGAAGATCTTGCAAGTAGCGTGGACCCTGTCCGTGTAGGGCTTTATAGGTCAGTAATCCAACCTAGAAGGGGATCTGCCAATGTACAGGTAGCCAGTGCAAGCCATGGAGCACAGGAGTGACAAGGCAATATCTTGGTAAACCTGTCAACAATCTGGCAGACACATTCTGCACTAGCTGCAACTAGCGAATACCCCGGAAGACCTCGGTATGGGGCACTGCAGTAATCAAGGCGCAAGGTTTAGCAAGCATGGACTAGCGTTTGAAGATCGCTAGGTGGGACCAGGTGCTCAAGTGGAAAAAAAAGAGGTCTTAACAGCAGCAGATACCCGAGATTTTAATGTCAGGCTACTGTCAAACACAATGCCCAGGTTTCGCGCCCGGTCAGAAGTAAGCAGCTGGTCATCCCCGAGCCAAAGCCCAGATGGTTGGCCTGCCGACAACCCCAAACCATGGCATCCTGGTTCCACCACCACCACCTCACTCTTGTCCAAGTTCAACTTCAGCCAGTTGGCACTCATCCAGCCCCGGATCTTGGAGAGGTAGCTGTTAAATACCGAGACCATACCACTCAGCTCAGGTACAAAGGATATGTAGAGCTGAGTATCATCTGCATAGCAGTGAAAACTTGTTTTTAGAACTGAGAATACCAAGTTCAAAACTCTGCACTGTGGTCAAGCTCCCTCTAGTGTTCTAACATCAGATTTATTTCTTTAGTTAGGGGAGCTGTGACCACTAAAACTAGCTAAATGGCTACCATTTTCAAAAAAAAAATATATATATATTTTTTTAAATACCACACAAATTTATAGTAGACATCATGTAACATTTAAAATGATCACATTCTAACAACTGCTGAGGAACTGCAATAAGGACTGCTCAAGCAACTTTTAAGAACTGATTCTTGGGTGAACTTGTTTTCAACTTCTGGATGGGGAGGCAATATCAGAGTTTGTAAATCTTACTGATGGATCCCTGAGAGAAAACAACATTACTACAGTGAGTACTCGTTTTTTCTCCAAACACCAGGAATCCATTAATGATGCTTTACAACCAGCAGACTCTTTATGAGTACCTTGGGCAAAGGGTCCAGAACATATTTAGGAAAAAGGTTCTGCAAGACAGCAGTTTAAAAACTGGCATCCCTCTTGGACTGTATGTTAAGGCAACAGTGCTTTGGGAAGGTGTGCACTGTTTTCCAGGTAGATGCTTTACAAATGTCTAGACGGAGGTGCCCCTGGTCGCTGCCACACAAGCAGAGTTACCTTTGTGGAAAGCGCCCTTAGGCCTCTGGGAGTGTTTTACAGTACCAGTTTTTTCATTCATTCATGTATATTTACACAGGTATAAATGGTACTACTGAAAATAGGACACTACGAATATAAAGTGCAAGTGCAAAATACAGCAGCGATTACAGAGCAATAACAACAGAAAGCGAAGACAACGGCAATAGTTGTTCAGTGTAACGCATTAGGATCAATCAGATGCAAGTACAGTAAGTTGAAGAATCAACAGCAAGAATGTGGAGCAGCATCTATCACCTGGGTGGGCAGACACATGTGGCGGCAGCCATCAAGTCAGCTTTATAGTGTGATCTGAATGTTAGGTGCAAGTCTAGAGAGCAGAGGGATGCAGGTAGACTGTTCCATAGTTTTGGTGCGACAAAGGTGAAAGCTTTGCTACCCAGGCAGGTGGATATCTGGGAAACCTCTAAAGGTAGGATGCTGGAGCTCCAGAGGTCGAGGGGGCAGGTTTTTTGTTTGAGCAGGGAGTAAAAAGGAGACAGGTCTCCACTTCTGATGGCTTTATCTATGGTGCAGCCAAGGAGGTAGCCATTTCTGGCCGGGGGGGCAGCCCAGGGCCTATTATAGGGAGGAATAGTGTGGAATAGGGCGCCCTCAGTGCAAATCTGCAGATGTCATTGTAGGTGGTAGTAAGCCTTGCGAGAAGTTGGGAGGAGGTCTGTGTATAGATGGGGGCACAATAATCCAATAGAGGAAGGAGGCTGCCTTGTGCTATGGCAAGCTGGGCCTCAGAGGTCAGATAGTGTTTTAGTCGGAAGCCCATCGCTAATTTATGGTTGATTTGCACGGAGAAGGTTAAGGTGGGATCAAAGGTAACACCCAAGTATTTGAAGCAGTTCAAAACAGAACTGTATGCAGGAGACTATCCAACAACAGACAGTCCTCCTAGCTAATGGTTTACTTTTGGCCATCTCTCCGTAGGTAACAAAAATCTGCGTACCCTAGGACCCAACATCTTTTGTCCTGTACCTGTAGTAACCTAGTGTTCTTTTTACATCCAGGCAGTGCAATTTCTGTTCACCTGTACTGGAATGTTCAAGGCAGAGCACAGGAAGAGCAAGTGATGGATTCAGGTGGAATTCAGAAACAACCTTGAATAAGAACTCCTGTTGGTCCTAAGGACCATCTCATCCATGTGGAAGAATATGTAAGTTGGATCTGTACAGACGGCTTGCAGTTTGCTTACTCGCCTGACAGAAAAAACCTTGTTTACCATGTGACATTTTAAAATCAGCAGTAGCCACAGAGCTGGGAAAAACAGATATTTAGGTTCCATGGAGGGACTAGGTCCCTTACAGGTAGATATGGTTGACTGAGGTCCTTAAAGAACATTTTAAAAACAGGTTGTGAGGCCAAGGGCTTGTCCTTGCCTGCTGATGTGTAGGCTGATACTGCTGTCAGGTTTATCTTCAATGTTGAGGGTTGAAGACCTAAGGACTGGAAGTGTACTAAGCAGTCCAGAGCTGTAGGCAGCCCTGCACTGGGATTATTTTCTTGGTGCACACCAGTATGAGAATCTCTTCCACTTAGAGGAGTACGCTTTCCATGTTGCTGGTATTCTGGAAACCTTCAGCACCCTCGGCATCTTCTCTGACAGATTCAAACTACAGAATTCTATCTCTTCAAGACCCATGCCCTCTAGCATAGTGTTTGGAGATCTGTGAATATTATTCTGCCCTGTGACACAGTCAGCAGGTTATATCTCAGTGGTAAGTTCACTGGAATCCTGCTGGACAGGGTCAGAATCACTGAGTACCAAAGTCTGCTTGGCCCAGGTCTGGGACTGTCAGGATCATTGCTGCTGGCTCACTCCTGAGCTTTATGAGCACTCACTGCACGAGCAGGAATGCACCTCCTTGTCTAGTTCAGAACTAGTGCACTGCACAGGTTTGAGGATTTTATTCCTCCCTGTTTGTTTATGAAATACACCGCTGTGGTACTGTCCATTTAGAATTTGAACAGACTGGCCTGGGAGAAAAAGGACTGCACTGCCAGCAATACTGCCCTGAGGTCGAAGAGATTCATGTGTTCCGGAGTCTCATGCAGCCTCCAGATGCCACTTATTGTAAGATCCTCCAGGTGGGTGTCCTGCCCCAGAAGTGAGGCATCTGTTGTGATGATACCTGTTGTTGACTGCTGGAGGGAGAGAATGCCCTCTCTGAGGTTGCTTGCCTCGTTCCGCCACTCTACTTCTTGCACAAAGGACTTTATGACTAGTACCAAATTCAACAGCGAGTCTCACCTTTGTGACCCATGGTCCCTTAGGTGGTACTGAATGTTTCATTTCATTTTAATTTTTTATACTTGTTAGCTGATGAGCAATTCTGTCAGTTTTCACAAGTGACAAGTTTTTTTTTGCCTTTTTTTAAAGCCAAATAACATGACTACAATACAGTACAGACACCAAAACACAGTATAAAAATTATGTCAATACAAATGAAACAAACATTAACTGCTTGCACATTCATTCCTTAAAGACAACCAATGTTTAAGTTTAGAATTGAATGCTCTAATGTTTGTGTAATTGGCAATTTCATTCAATACTTGTTTAATCCCTAAAAATTTTTAAACAGTGAAATATATTGTTACACTCATTTACAGCTTTAACCAATGTCTGCCTCCCCCCACCCCCAATACCAGCAGCTGAATTAAGTGCAAACATGATTTTGAAGCAACTTTTCAGAGTAACTTGTGGATGGGGACTAGCAGCCTCCTTCTGGGAGCTAGCCTTATCAAGTCCATGAGCTCCACTTCCTCCTCCATTTCATCAGAAAGAATGCCGAGGGTGTTCACCACCTGTCTGATGTACGTGGACCAAGACGTGCAGTCCTCTGTGAACCTAGAAGGGGAATCAAACTCCTGGTCAGATGAACCATTAGGGTCTATAGGTTTACCTTCTTCCTCCTCATAAACAAATTCTCCTCCTCAGCCAAATGGTCTGTGACCTGACCGGGGTTTCAGTCATGTAGGAAACTTCCCATAACCTGGGAAGGTTGGAAAAGCTGTCATGCCACGACCATGTCCTCTGTTGAGGTCGTTTTTTTTTTTTTTTTTTTCTGGCAGGCATTGGTTAAAGTATTTACTCTGAGGCTCTTTTTTTCCCCCCAGCATTAGACTCGTGGGTTCTCCTTTTGGACACCCTAGTATATTTACCATGTTTATCTGATGACTGAGCAGCTTTATCTTTTTTATCTGTCCCCTCTGACAGGGACTGCTGCTGCTTATGAAACACAGACACAGAAAACGACGGCAGAAAAGGACCAAAAGTCCATCCAGTCTGCCAAGTTGTCAAAATCCCTGGAACCTTCCTTGGAACCTAACGTTCCTCTAGGGTACCAACCCTCCCAGTCCTATCCCCATTCTGTTCACTAGGCCTGTCTTTCCAGGCAACCGCAATTCCCTTCATTCTGACCCAGTCCTGCTTGAATCCCCTAACTGTCCCAAGGTTCCACTACCTGTTCCGTAAAGCAGTACCTTCTCACATGCCACTTGAACCTCCCACCTGCTAATTTCCACTTGTGTCCACGTGACCCTGAGTTGGCATGCAGACTAATTCCCCACAATTCACCTTATTAATTCCTTTTTAGAAAACTGAAGGTCTCAGTCTTATTCCACCGCCCCCCCGACCTCCAAGGAGTGCAAATTTAGTGCCTTAAGGCGCTCCTCATAGGATCTACCCTGCTGTCCCTGAATCATTTTGGTCACTCTGCACTGTCTCCAGCCTATTCTTGTCTTTTCTGAGGTGAGGACTCCAGAACTGGGAACAGTACTCCAGGTGAGGCCTCACCAGGGATCTTGGGGGGGGGGGGGGTAATACCACTTTTCTTCTGCTGTCCATCCCCCTCCCAATACATCCCAGCATCCTGTTTGCGTTGCTATAGGCACTGATGCACAGACTCATTTGTTTAAGGGAGTTACTGATGATATCACTACAGACGAGGAGCGGGATCTAGGAGTTAAGTGTGTCTCCCCCCATCCAATACTCTGTCTTGGGGTTCTTTTTCTCTAGGTGTATTACCTTGCACTTTTTAGTGTTGAATTTTAACTGCCAGAGCTTTGACCAGCCCTCAAGCTTTTGTAGGTCCTTCTGCATATTCCTTATTCCCTTTTACTATCCACCCTCCCACATAATTTTGTGTCCTCCGCAAAGTGACACAGCCTGTCCCGGATTCCTTTACCAATGTTACTAATGAACATGTTAAACAGGGCAGATCCCTGTGGAACCACACTCATCATCTCTCTCTCTCTCTCCCCTCTGATTTAATTCTACGGACTACCATCCTCTGCTGCCTCCCTACTAGCCAATTACCCACCCAGTTTCCTAGATATTTAGCCGAACCAAGGTCTTCCATCTTCTTAAGCAATCTCTTGTGCAGTACCAAATCAAAGGTCTTACTAAAGTCAAAGTACAGCAGGTCCTATTGTGGCCCCTGTCCATCTCCTTAGTCACCCAGCCAAAGAAAACTATCAGGTTGATCTGACAAGACCTTGCTGCCACAAAACGGTGTTTGCTATCCTGAGAAGAACCCATTAATGCATACTTTCCACCTTCATTAGGAACTCCCTTTGAGCCTTTTATTGAGCTTTACTGATAGTGGCAGACTGAGAAACCACAACTTCTTCTCTTACTTTGTGTTTTACAGCAACATTTATTTATTTATATTTTCTATTATAGAGCTCACAATTGCTAAAATCGTGATCTGAACTCAGGCACTTTTGTTTGTGGCAGTCTGCCTTTGCCAGAAGCTGAAAACAATTTGTACATAACCGAGGCCTGTTGGTCCCTCTTCGGTTTTTAGCTCCATTGAGCATGCTACACACAGAAAGACCCGGGGAAATCAATTATTCGGTTCCCAGTCACAAGCATGTGTAATTCCTCAAAGTTGGGGCATCACAGAAATTAATTAGGGGTTTATAATTGCCCCAGGGATCCCTGTGCTTTACAGTAGCCTTGGGGTTTCAGGGTGAGGGTCCCTTGTAATGCCCCTAGAGAAGCTCTAGGCAGGGCTAATAAAATAAAAAAAAAGAAAGTTTTTTTTCTCTCCCTCTGCTGCCTGTATGCCTGTTCCATTCCACCCACCCTCCCAGAGCAGGCAGCAGGACAGTGGGCACCCACGCGCTAGGACCGCTGCTCCTGGCCAGCGTGTGGTGCCCTGTTCAAGTCCCTGGCCGTTTGAGTGGGCGCGAGCTCTGGGTTCCAGAACCAGAACCCCAAGCATTTTTCAAACAGAGCTTTAGCCGTTTAAATCAGTGTTGTGCTGGGCTGTGGAGTGTGAGGACCTGCGGAGTGCAACGGAGACAGGGCTTACCTGAGCACTGATTGAAGCAGTCTCGTTGACTCTGCCTGGTGCCTCCTCCAGCCAGCAAAGATCCCCGTGGTTGTTTATGCTTCTTCTGTGCTGTGTGGTCGAGTCTGGCAGTCCATCTGATAAAGAAAAAGAGGATCCCGGTCTCCTGCTGTGGTGTGGGCTCTGTACAGCCCCGTTTTTTATTTTTCTGCACCCAGTTTAATTTCAGTCCCTCATCGGCGGCGTTGAAGAGCTGCGGTGTCGGTCGCCGAGATACCCACAAGGCCTCCCAGACGTCCTCCCTGCTGTCTGAGTCATTACCTCCCACCTCCCGGTTGCCTCCTCAATCTCCCCATGGTGCAGTGAGTCAGATGGCAGCACGTACAAGTGTGCTGGCCGTTCAACGAAAGGAAAAATACTTTTTTTTTTTTTATTATTATTCACATGTTAGCGCATTTACATAGAAACATAGAATGTGATGGCAGATAAGGA
This sequence comes from Neoceratodus forsteri, assembly GCA_016271365.2. Taxonomy (NCBI): domain Eukaryota; kingdom Metazoa; phylum Chordata; order Ceratodontiformes; family Ceratodontidae; genus Neoceratodus; species Neoceratodus forsteri. Next base: position 694,351,405 of record CM028129.1, read on the forward strand.
CCGCTTGGCCCACCTAGTCTGCCCATTTTCCTATCTAACAGATAAGCTGCAGATCCTAGTTAACCAACAGTTTACTTCCTCCTACCCCCCACTAGGACTGCCTTAAGTCTGTCCCATGCATTCTTGAATTCCTCCACTGTTCTTGACTCCACGACCTCCTCAGGAGGCTGTTCCATGCATCCACAACCCTCTCTGTGAAAAATACTCTTACATTACCTCTGAGTCGTCTCTCCTCTATCTTCAAATTGTGCCCCTTGTTCTTGCACATCTTTTTCTGAAAGATGCTACCTCTTGGCTTGTTGATTCCCTTGAGGTACTTGGAAAGTTTCTATCATATCCCCCTCCTTCTTTCCACAAGGCTATACATATTAAGCTCCTTTAGTCTTTCTTCATATGTCTTCTGGTGCAGACCCTGCACCATTTTGGTTGCCCTCCCTGGACAGCCTCCACTCTGTCTATGTCTTTCATGGAGATGGGGTCTCCAGAACTGCACACAGTACTCCAGATGGGGTCTCACCAACTGTCTGTACAGACGGATAACAACTTCCTGTTTTCTACTATTGATGCCTCTCCCTATGCATCTCAGTATCCCCCCAGCCTTCCTTACTTCCTTCTCACATTGCTTACCCACCTTTAGGTCATCTGATATAAATACCCCCAGGTCCCTTTCCATTTTTACTGTTGTCAGTATCTCACCCCCCATTGTGTACTCTTCCCCTGGGTTTTTGTTTCCCAGGTGCATTACCTTGCACTTCTTTGAATAGAATCTGAGCTGCCATACATCTGACCATTCCTCCAACCTTGCCAAGTCCCTTCTCATCCTTTCCACTCCATCTTGTGTATCAACCCTGTTGCAGATCTTTGTGTCGTCTGCAAAGAGACATACTTTTCTTTCCAGTTCCTCTGCAATGTCACTTATAAAGACATTAAAAAGGACCAGTCCTAGTACTGAACCCTGCGGTACCCTGCTAGTAACCCTCCTTTCTTCACTGTGGACTCCATTTACTACTACCCTTTGCGTCCTGTTGTCTAGCCAATTTTTTTTATCCAGGCCACCAATTTGAGACCCACTCTAAGGCTGGCTAACTTGTGTATTAATCTTTTGTGTTGGACTGTATCAAATGCCTTGCTAAAATCTAGGTAGGCCATGTCCACAGCCCCTCCCTGGTCGACTACTATGGTCACCCAGTCAAAGAAATCTATTAGATTCGTCTGACATAACCTTCCCATTGTGAATCCATGCTGCCTTGGGTCCTATGCCCCTCTGGCCTCTAGGTACTCAACAATTCTTTCCTTCAGAAGCGATTCCATCATTTTCCCTACCATTGAGGTCAAACTAACTAGTCTGTAGTTTCCTGCCTCTGTCCTGCTCTCACTTTTGTGAAGAGGACTCACATCCGCCCTCCTCCAGTCCTCAGGTACCACCCCATCCTCCCATGATTTGTTAAACAGAGTAGTCAGCAGTGTCACTAGTTCTACCCTTAGCTCCTTTAGAATTCTTGGGTGAATCCCATCAGGCCCCATTGCTTTGTCCACCTTCAATTTTATTAGTTCTTTCAGAACCCTTTCTTCTGTAAATGGACTGGTATCGACCCCAGTCTTCAGAGTGTTTGTCTTGTTTGGTTTAGGTACCTCCCCCTCCTCTTCCTTTGTGAATACTGAGCAGAAATTTCGTCCGGTATCCCTGCTTTTTCACTGTCACCCTCTACCCACATTCCCTCCCCTTTATTAAGCCTCAGTATCCCTCCTTTGGTCTTTCTTCCCTCCCTAATGTACCTATAAAAGGTCTTCTCCCCCTTAACAGAGTTGGCTATCCTTTCCTCGGTTTGGGCCTTTACTATTCTGACTACCTTCCCAACCTCTTTCTGCTTTAACTGATAAAGTTCTCTGTCCTGCTCCTTCTGTGTTTTCTTATATTTCCAGAATGCTATCTTTTTCTCCTTAACCTTCCCTGCCACCTCTTGAGAACCATAGCGTTTTTTTCCTTCATTGTGTTTTGCTGATTTGCTTTACACAACGGCGTGTTGCCTCTGTGATGGCTGTTTTGATTACTCCCCATTGTTCCTCCACCCCTCCTTCTTGCCTGTTTGCTAGTGCTTTTCTGAGGTACTCTCTCATTTTCCCAAAGTCAACCCTCCTAAAGTCCAATACTCTTGCTTTTGTATGGCTTGATTGTATGGCTGTGTTTATCGTGAACCACACTGTTTGGTGGTCACTTGTTCCCAGATGCGCATGAGGTGCAATCGGAGCGGCTGAGCACCGCGGGAGGGTCAGGGGAAAAGGACCCTACAAAAATTAATATTCAGGAGGGTGGGGAAGGCAGCGACGCCCACAGGGAGGAGCCAGGAAAGCCAAGCCATTGAAGAAACCTATACATATTCATGGGGGGGGGGATTAGGGGCAGCAACCTCGAAAAGAGTGGCAGCAGGCTCAGGAAGCATTCAGAATTAAAGGGCGCCAGGACCACCAGTTTAAAGCAGGGCACCAGGCCCAGAATAAAGAGGGCGCCAGGCCCAGAGGTAAGAGGGCTACCAGGCCCATCATCTTAAAGTGAGCACCAGGCCCAAAGTAACAAGGGCACCAGGCCCAAAATACAGAAGGGTACCAGGCCCAAAGCGAAGCAGGGCACCAGGCCCAGATTAAGAGAGGGCACCAGGCCCAGAGTAAAGCAGTGGGCACCAGGCCCAAATTAAGAGAGCACCAGACCCGTGGTAATAAAGGGTCCCAGCCCAGTGTGTTAGGGCAAGCCAGCCCAGGCCTAGCGAGTAGGGCAAGCCAGCCCGAGGTAGTAAGGGAGCCCCGGCCTAGCCAGTTAGGGCAAGCCAGCCTAGTAGTGAGTAGGGCATACAGGCCTCATAGCAATTAAGGCATTTAGGCCTCTAGTGTTCAGAGCAACTGGTCTAGCAGCAAGTGGTATCCAAGTGTAGTGATTGGGGCATTCATAACAAAGCATTCAGGGGTAGCCAGATCCTATCCAGGAAGGCCCTAAAGTGAGAAAAGGATCTAATCGAGGGTGCTTAGCTCACAATATGCTGCAAAGTGACTGTTAACAACTGTACTGTTTACGCAACTGTTTATTGCTCAAGCATTCTGAAAGACTGTGTAATTGCTAAAAGCACAGAGACTGCCTTGTGACATTAGGATTGTGGTTATTTGCCCCTAGCATCTGAACAATTGCTCCAGGCATATGAACAATTGCCCCATGCATCTGAACAATTGCCCCACCAGTAAATAACTGCCCCAAAATTGATAATTTGCCCCTTCGGGCAAATTACCTGGTCATCGTGCAGTTCTCTTGGTATTGTGAGAATGTGTGCCTATTAGCTACAGTAATGCCAGCATATGGGAACACACTCAATCTTCCATGGTGTGGTCTGCTATTCTACGTATCCAGAAATCAGTCTCTACCCAGAGGAAGACGGCTTCAACATCACTCCACCATAAAGTGTCCGACCATCAGATCATCTACTCCATCTGTGTCATTCGCCGAAGTCGAGTTAGTCGCAGTTCATACAAGTCGCACCCGCCGTTTCTTCTGTCCTGCAGGTCGAAGTTACGTTCGCCGAAGTTCAAGCACATCACAACCGCTGTGTCGGGTCATTTCGTTTCATTCCTGATCCGGATGTCTCGAAAGCGGTCGCCCTCCGCAGAAGAGTGTGCACATCCTGAAAGAACCTGGTCTGCATCCCTTGGTCGCTCGCTGCAAGTCGAGTCCGTCGAAGCCAGTGTGGGACATGTCTGTCATTTCATTATTTTGTTCTAGTTCCTTGTGACGTTCCTTCAGAATCAACCATTTTCACTTCAGATCCTTCTGGTTCCTGGTTGCATCGAAGATCCATTGTCACCTCAGATCCTTCAAAGTCTTGCTGGCCCTTGGAGTGCTGCAGCATCGTCCAGGTCGTGACAGTCCTCCACTGGATTCGTCACCATGCATCTCCTGGTTCCTCTTCATCCTTGGCAGCCCTAGAAGTGGGTTTTGGCCGAGGAATTTTTTGCATCTAGTGCTGAATCCGACAACCTGAAAATGGGTTCATTCCAGGAACCAGTTTCTCTGGTTCTTTCTTTCCGGCAGCCTTGAAGAGAGTTGGTTTTGCCGAGAAACCTATGATCTGTTTGCAAAACCTCTCACCACCCCAGTGGTCTTAACTAGGTCCATGTTGGGAATTGTGTCTACGTGTTCTACGGTTCTGTTCTGCTTCTCTTGTAGCTACCAACGGGGATCAACAGTGCGAACGAAGACTTCAGACAGCTTGACTTTGTTATGATTCTATGGTCATGGTAAATCCAGATACTGTGGGTAGTGAATAAAACCTGATGTCTGTATAGTACTAGTCTTACATACAGCTTACTGCTAAGAGATCTTAGAGTATAGTGGCAATAGGTCGAGGTGCACCTCAAAATATTTCCTGGTAGTTATTTTAGCAGTGTGAGATAAAAGCAGTCCTGTTCTCTCTATTGCTTTATTGTTGTGTTGCCTACCCCTCTTGTGACTGTGTCTCCCTACCCACTGGTACTGAATAAATGCCCTTCGGGCATCAAATCTCTTGGATAACTCCTGCCTCTCCTTGTCTGGGTAATTTTCATCTATCCACATTAATTCAGACCTTGGTGTTCCACTCATTAAATCATCAGAACAGAGCACCACAAATAGCTAAATATTTTTTTCCTCTTAGTAATGTAAACAAAACGAAACAACAAAATGTTTGTAAGACAAAGCAGTTTTAATTTTAGTTGCAAAAAGTGGATCAGTTCCCTTCCAGCAGGAACCGCATTCATAAATGACTAAAAAACACTAAACAAATAAAAAAAAAAAAACTTTAAAAAAATATTTTTTTAGTTTAACAACAACACTCAGTTCCCTTCAGGTGGGAACTGTGTTGAAATGTAGCCTTCTCCAGTTCCCAGAACTGATCGGGAACTGGGGAAAAACAGCAAAAATGCTAAGCAAACTAAAATAACACCCTAACGCAGAGAATCAAAACCTAACAAACCTTTGCAAAATAATAAACTAAAAATGTATCAAGACCTGTTAATAAACAGAAGGCTGGAACAGACTTCGGGGTGACTGCTCTCTTCAGCAGAGAAACAAAGTTGATGTCGGAACACTAGAGGGAGTGTGACCAGTATGGAATTTGAACTTGTATTCTAAATTTTGAAATTACCATAAAATTCTGTCTCTGGGGCATCACAATCTGGTGGGATGATGCTTGATGTAAAGCATCACTGACGAATTCATGGTGCTTGAAGGAGGCCTAATCCACTGGGATAAAGCAACTATCTGAGGAATCGAAGTCCTGTTAATACTAACACTTTTTCAATCTCAACTAGAAAGAACAAGTTACTCACCTGTAACAGTAGTTCTAGGACTGGTATATGTTGTTCCTCCACACTCTCTGGCATGTCCCTTTCCCCTTTAAATTCACCGAAAAGTCTTCAAGCTGGCTCCTCCCACCCACCCAGGTGATAAATACCTCGGCTCTGCCCCATGACGCCAGATCTTAGCCCACTGGAAGCAAGGTAGTGCGCCTAAAGCCGGGGAGGTCGGGTGGGTGCGTGTGGATGAACAACATATACCACTCCTAGAACTACTGTTACAGGTGAGTAAACTGCTCTTCTAGGAGCAAGGATATGTTGTTCATCCACACTCTCTGGCAGACTCCAAGCAGTTCTCTGGGAGGAGGGAGGCAAGGCGCACACCCCCTATTTAGGAAACAGACTGGAGAACCGAGGCCCCAAAACCAGCATCCCCGCGTGACTCAAGGTCGATGTGGTAGTGGGTAATGAAGGTGTTTGCTGACTCCCGGGTAGCAGCCCGGCAGATTTCCTGGATAGGGATGCAGCAGTATGGCAGGCAGAATGAGCTCTTATCCCTCTGGGAGGCTCCTTGCCTGCCAGCTCATAGCACAGACCTATGCATGATGTAATCCATCTCGCAATGGTCCATTTAGCTGCAGGCCTGCCAGAAGTGGCTTCAGCGTAGGTGACAAGAAAAAATTACTCACCTTAGTAATGTTGTTTCTTCTAATGGAGTCTTGCTGTATTCTGACATATGCAGTTAGGTCCTGCCTTTCAAATGCCCCAGAGAACAAAGAGTTAAACTTTCCATGGCCAGCATGGAATGTTCACCGTGAGCTCGGTTGAAGCCCCTGTCTGCTGCTGTTTAAACTCCAACCGTCAGATCTTTACAAGCAATACTCACTAGACGTTCTGTGTGGAAACTGTAAAATTCAAACTAGCCAACTGCATACATGTGATATGTCCAACTTGCTTAAGAGGGAGATTTGGGTCAAATTAGTAGGGAGATTGGCCTACTAGTAGGGAGATGCCGTAACATCATGAGTTTGCCCTTAAATGGCGTCAAAAAATAAGAATAAAAGCACTTAATATATTTCATTTTGTCAAGAGTAAGCACTAAAAAGAATCAACAACTAGTTGTACAATGTTATCACTTATATTGTTCATCACTAATTTACTTTTTATGTGTTTTTATCTGCCAAAAACAAACATGAATGGATATTTTGGACATAATTTTACTTAAGCAGGAGATTTTGTTTCCCAGGAGGGAGAGAGGGAGTTCAGTCAAAAAAACAGGAGTCTCCTGCGCAGAGATGGAGATATCACATGTATGCAACTGGCAGCTATATTTATATAAAAGGGTTCTTTGGTTTCAAAGCAAATACTCAAGTCGGGAAACCCAAAAAACAAAACACACGCCAAGACACAACACTCAGCCAAAATAAAGGAGGGTGAAAAAGGGACACCCCTAGGGTGCCAACACTGCTCCTGCTCACCCACATCCCAAAAACTAGGTTCTGAGAGGGAGGGGGAATCAGAATACAGCAAGACTCCATTAGAAGAAACAGCATTACTAAGGTGAGTAATTTTTCTTCAAACAACATGAAGTCTTGCTGTATTCTGACATATGCAGACTACTAAGAGTACCTCCATGGAGGAGGGACAGAACCTACTTTGGAAACAGGCTCTGAAGTACTGTTGTGTTAAACCGAGCATCACTCCTAGCCTGGATATCCAGAGAGTAATGCTTGGTGAATGTATGGACTGTTTTCAGGTGGCTGCTTGACAGATTTCTAAGATAGGAATATCCCTGCAGCAGCCAGGAAGCAGCTGTACCTCTAGTAGAGTGAGCCCTCAGGCCTGAAGGTGGAGTTCTACCCAGTTTTTCATAGCAGAATTGTATACAAGAAACAATCCACCTGGCAATAGATCTCTTAGTGGAAGGTTTGCCTTACCAACTCTCCATAAGTGAGGAACAACTGGAGGGACTCAAACCTGTGACCCTTGGTGCGCCTATGTAGTAGCTGAGGGCCCTTTAACATCTAGCAGCAGCCTCCTCTCGGAGGAGGTATATTAAAAGAAAACACAGAGAGACAAGACTGGTTGAGGTGGAAATCTGAAACCACTTTAGGCAAAACTTCCTGTTAGTTCTTAGGACCACTTTATCTCTATGGAAAGAGATGAAATCAAGTTCCACTGACAGGGCTTGCACTTCACTGATACGCCTGGCAGAGGTAATGGCCACCAAAAACACAGTTTTCCAAGTCAAGTACTTAAGTTCTACAGAGAACAAAGGCTCAAAGGGGGGTTGCATAAGCTGAGCAATGCAAACATTAAGGTCCCAAGCAGGAGCAGGGTCCTTAAAGGGGGGATTGGTGTGCAGCAATCCCTTGAAGAACTTACAAAACACAGGATGGGCTGACAGAGGAGAAGGCTTGCCTACTGACAGGAAAGCAGAAACAGCTGTCAAATGCACTTTAAGTGTAGCTGGCCTAAGGCCTAGACCATTGAGATGGACCATATAGTCCAGAACCGTAGGAAACCCAGCAGAATCTGGAGAAATATTCTTCTTAGAACATCAAATAGTGAACCTCTTCCATTTGGAATTGTAAGTCTTTCTGGTGGAAGGCTTTCGAGAAGCCTTAAGGATATCCAGAACCCCTTGGGAAAGATGCAGGTCAGCAAACTCTAACTCTTCAAGAGCCACGCCTTGAGATTGAGAGATCGAAGGTTTGGGTACCAAATCCTCCCTGAGAGGATGTCAACAGGTTGTAATTCCTGGGAAGAGACAGGGAAGGTGGACTGCTAAGGACAGCAACAGGGGGTACCAGGGCTGTCTGGCCCAGTCTGGAGCAATCAGAATCACTTTGCATGGTTGTGACCTTATCTTGACTAACACTTTGAACAGGAGAGGGAAGGGGGGAAAAGCATACAGAAATTTCCCTTCCCAATTCAGGATCAGAGCATCCAGGGGGACTGAGCCCAACACTGGGGGTCTACAACAGAAGAGAGGAAGTTGGTGATTGTCTGGGGCTGCAAAATGATCTATCTGTGGAGTGCCCCATCTCGAGAAAATCACTTTCAAAACTAGGAGATCTAGGGTCCATTCGTGATGGTCCTGGGATATTCTGCTCAGAGCATCTGCTAGGACATTGTCCTTCCCTGGGAGGTGAACTGCTATCAGAGAGGTTTGTAGGGAACAGGCCAGGGACCACAACTTCATTGCTTCTGTGCACAAGGCTGTAGACCGAGTGCCTCAGTGCTTCTTCATGTACCACATGGTGGTGGTGTCTGTTCTGACCTGGACCACCTTGTTCTGTACATATTTGGAAAAGGCTTGCAGTGCCAGAAACACTGCTCTGAGTTCCAAGAGATTGATGTGAAGCAGAGATTCCTGAGGTGACCACAGCCCTTGGGTGGTAACATCCCCCAGATGGGCTCCCCAGCCCAGCAGGGAAGCATCTGTGGTGAATATCACTGAATGAGACTGAGTGACAAAAGGAACTCCTTGTCTCAAATTGTCCTGATCCTGCCACCACTGCAAAGCATGGATCAGGGTTCGAGTCACTGGGACTAGTTTGGTAAGGAATCCTTTCTTTGGGACCAGAAGGCTCTTAAGTGGAACTGAATGTCCCTCATCTGGAATCTTGCTCCCTGGACCACTGCTGTGGAAGCTGCCATGTGGCCCAGAAGCTGAAGGAAATGCCTTGCTGGTCGAGACACCTGTAGGTGAATGAAGACGCCAGTTCCATAAGGGTCCTTGCCCTGTCCAGGGGAAGGAAGGCTCTTGCCCTTATTGTATCCAGCTCCGCCCCTATGAAGGTGAGGAGCTGTACTGGCTCGAGAACTGACTTTGGAAGGTTGAGAAGGAATCCTAAGGAAGTGAGCACTTGCTGAGTTATTTGCAAATGTGACTTGACTTGGTCTGGAGACTGATCTACTATGAGCCAGTCGTCCAAGTATGAGAAGATGGAGATCTTTTTTCTCCTTAGGAAAGCAACCACTACTGCCAGGCACTTTGTGAAAACCCTTGGGGCTGATGTTAGGCCAAAGGGCGCTGCTCTGAATTGATAGTGGCCTGAGGGCAACTCGAACCTGAGGTACCTTCTGTGGGAGCACCTAATGGGAATGTGAAAACAGGCATCTTTGAGGTCCAGGGAGGCTACCCAGTCCCCTGGCCTTAGAGAGGGAATAATTCCCAGAGTCACCATTTTGAACTTTGGTTTTAAAAGGTGTTTGTTCAGATATCTTATGTCCAGGATGGGCCGCCATTCTCCTGTCTTTTTGGGGGTTAGGAAGTACCTGGAGTACAATCCTTTGCCCTTGTGTAGGGTGGGAACCCTCTCTATAGCTCTGAGAGCTAGGAGGGAAGAAACCTCTGCCTCTAAGGCAAGGGTCTCTGATGGATTTGCAGGTGGAAAGGATCTGGTTCTCATCTTGGGAAATTTTTTGAAGCTGAGAACCAGTCCCTGGCTTACTACTTTCCAGGACCCACTTGTCTGATGTCAGAGACTTCCAGTCCTGGACAAAGTAAGCCAGCCTGCCCCGTACTCGTATTGAAGAATCGGCCCGGGCAGACCCATCAGGGTGTCTGCTTGGCAGGGGCTTTAGGCTGAGGGGTGGAAGCAGGCCTGTTCATCCCCCGTCTGCCTCTCCCTCTAAAGAACCCCCTCCAAGAATAAGAAGAGGAGGCCTGAGCTTGGTAAAAAGACCTTTGGAAAGGCCTGCCCCTGGACTGCTGCCTTTGAGGAGTGACTTGCCTTTCTTTGGCCTGAGCACTCCTTTAAGTGGTCCTATACTCGTCCATCTTTTTCATGTAGTTCTCTGTCTGCTCCCCAAACAGAGAATTACCAATAACAGGGAAATCCATGGCCTTAGCCTGGGTATCCTGTGATAGGCTAGTACATCTGAGCCAAGCCATCCTCCGAAGAGCCACAGATGTAGCCATGACTCTTGATGAAACACCACTGGAGTCCACAGCAGCATGAAATTGCACTTTGGATGCCTCAATCCCATCTGCAGCCACCTGCTCCAGCTCCTTGGCAAGCTGGTCAGGGGCCTGTTTAGCCAGAGCCAGCACAGTGTCCCACCTGGACATCTGGTATCTAGCTGTGTAGGCCATATAGTTAGCCTGCCTGAGTCCCAAAGATGCTGCCATGTACTGTTTCTTTGCCATGGCATCAATCCTCCTGGAGTCCTTATCTGGGGGGTGTGATGCCAAGGGGATATTTGCCTTATCACAGGCAGCAGCCTGCACTACCCCAACATGGCTGCACTGCTGGGAAAGGAACTCCGTATCTGAGCCTGAAAGAGTATACCTCTTGTCCATCGCCTGTCCACAGGAGGTATGGAATTAGGAGTCTTAAGAATTTTATGTGTCCATTTCCCAAAGGATTTTTGGAGGGGAATAGTCCCTGAACTCTGGATGTCCATCATTTCAACAAAATCAGGCTCCTCCTGATCCTCTACTGCTTCTTCCATAGGAAGCTGGAGGGTTTCAGCCACTTTTTTGTAAAACATAAAGTGAGAAGGGGACTCAGAAAGCCTAGGAGGAGAAACACCTGAAGGTCCGTCTGGGGAGATGTCCGGGTCAATAGGCACATCCAGACTTTCATAATCACCATCAGCATCCTCATACTCTCCCTCCTCCTCATCCGGTTCATAAAATTCTTCCAAGGTGTAATCTAGAACCGGGGGAACCGAAAGAACCGAACCCCTGCCAGATGGTGCCGGTTCGGCCAGAACCGAAGTAAGCGATTGCACTATTCTTATCGCCTTGGCTATCTCATCGGCATTCGGAGTATGAATTTCTGGGTCCGAACCGGACGATTTATCTTTTCTGGTTTTTTTTTTTTACCGGAACCGATTCCTCAGAATCGGCTCTCCTCTTGCCCAAATCAGTATCACCCTGGTCAGAGGGCACTCCTCCTGGTTCGGTCGGAACCGAACCGGGCTGGCCATCCGGGTCAGCGGACTTCTCGGCCTCCCTTTCCCTCAGTCTACCTACTCTCTTATCCAGGGTAGCTTTGGGAAAATTCTTACAAATTTGGCAGTCTGAATCGAGGTGGTCAAACCCCAGACATTAAACACAGGTGGTGTGGGGATCAGCCTTGGCAAAGACTTCCCCACACACACTGCAGTGTTGATGGTTTTTTTCTTAGGTTTCTCAGACATAGCCAGTCCTATCCAAAACTTACCCTTTTTTTCAGCAATCCGTCAGGCAAGACTCCCCTATCGGTTCCTGACCGTGTTACGGGTCTTGGAAAAAAACATAATAAAATCCGTTTTTTTTTTTTTGAACCGATACGGACCGGTTACCACACTCTAACTAAATTCACAAACTTTTTTTTTTTTTTACCTAAACTGATTGGTTCAGCTGAACCGATCCGACATTTACAAGTTCCGCACAGAAACTAAATGCAAAACCTATCTAGTACTCACAGTACCACAGACAGAGACTTAAACCGACAGATTCGGTAGCAGAAATTCGGTAGAAACCGAGCGAAAAACGACACTTTAACCGACTTTTTCAAACCGAGCAAAGGAGAAATCTCCGGAACAACTGTTCAGTGAGGCGGAGTAAAGAATCTGACGGTTGGAGTTTAAACAACAGCAGACAGGGCTTCAACCGAGCTCGCGGTAAACATTCCATGCTGGCCATGGAAAGTTTCAAACTCTTTGTTCTCCGGGGCAGTTGAAAGGCAGGACCTAACTGCAATAGTCAGAATACAGCAAGACTTCATGTTGTTTGAAAGACACAGTAACAAACACATTTGTATGTGGTAACACCAGTAGGGTGGGCAGTCTGTTTTTCACTTTTTTGAACGAAAGAAAGAAAGAAATCAGAATCAAACTACCAGCTACATCAGCAGTCTCTACAGAGTGTGAACACTTATCATCAATCAAATCTTTATTTATCCCGGCGAACATCATTGAGCAAGCTCATTTGCAAGATGGAACTGGTTATTACAGAATCAAAATACATTACAAATACATTACAAATAATTATTTACAGTCACTGTTACTATATCATCATCATCATAACAACAAATAAATACAAAGAAGGTGCATAAAACAGTATCAGCTACAATACAGAGGTAGGCATACAACAGCACAGAGGATAACTGTGGCATATATGTGCGATTTGGGAAGCCTAGATCGCTTCGGGGAAAATGGCAATGGTTCAGTCAGATAACAGATTGGCGAATAATGTAGCCAGTACGATACTTATAACATGTACTTTTTAAACCAGGGACAATTTAAGGGCTAAGGGGGTTGAGGGTTGACAGTATCCCTTCAACTACTGTAGAATAGACTAATCACACGTAAATTATATTTAGCGCTGGTGCGGCGGTGCGGCTGTGTCATGTTTGCGGTATTTTAATATTTGTGATGTTGCCCCAATGAATTCCCAGTTTAACACATTTACACATTTTACAGTGACCAGTGAGGGGGTTTAAGCAAGTGGGTATCACAGAAGCCCACAACGAATGCCTCAGCAATCATCTATGGCTCAGTATGATTTGTAAAGTAACCTTTCCAGCAATTTTCTACTTTGCTAGCAGGTCCAATCGTAACCCAAACAAAGATTTTTATTTTACAAGTACCTTGCTCGAGGATGAGTGAGAAGAGAAGACGAGAATTATACCTTTGGACTTGCTTTAATTTTTTTTCTTTTTCTGTGCTTTTTGGGCACAGTCAGAAAATAAAGTTTACTTTCTACCCCAATTCTTCCCTGTAGTCTGTTGTAGTTCATATGTCCTGTCCTGCATTGGATTACAGGCACCACACGGTCACTAGTTTTCATAGCAACTATAAAAATGGATGAGACATGGAAGACTGAGGTACTGTGTATACTAGCTTTTCTAATATTGCTGGTACAGTTTTTCATGCTGAGAGGAGTGAAGAGCAGGAAGTGGGTTTTGGTGGGGAGAGAATAAAAAACGCTGATGATGAGTGAAGACTAGGAGGGCTATGCGGTAACATGTTAGCGGTTCTTTATTGTTTGCGGTTCCATCTCAGTCAGCGAACATAGCGAAATATAAAGAACCGCGAACATTTTCTATTCTACATTATCACAGAAACAATAAACTTACTGTAAAGGTTTGTTTAAAAACACTTACTAGTTCTTTCTTTTTCATGCATTCCATCAGGGTCTGAAAGAGGTGAACTGCTTCACTTTGACTGAAGTTGAAAGTTTTTTTGATAGTCGAAATGATTTCAGATTCTAGCCCATCTGGAAGAAATCTGAAAAATTCAGAATTAAGAACAAAATTCCTTTTTGAGATGATCACATAGGTGATAGAAGAGTACAGTTACATAAGAACTTACCATAACAGTAGATCTTCGAGTGGAGCTCTTGCAGCAGGCAACACAGGTAGGACTGAAGCCGTCAGGCACCAGGACCCCATGGAAAACTTCTAGCTAGCAGTGTACAACAGGTGCCCCCACAAGCACGCTGGTCCCCCAGACCAACCTCAGTTCTCCCACCAGAGACCCCAGCATAGTTAGAAGGAGGAGAACTGAGGCAGTTCCTCATAGCTGAGGACAACAGAGTAGCAAAAAAGGAGAAACAGCAATCAGGGGGCAGGAGGGAGGGAAAGCAATGCCTGCTGCAAAAGCTCCTCGCGAAGATCTGTTATGGTAAGTTCTTGTGTAACTGTACTATCTCATTTTGAGGGGGCTCTTGCAGCAGGCAACACAGGTAGGGCTGAGTCCCAAGCAGTACCTGAACTGACCTGGTCAGCAGGGAGGAGGAAAGGAACAATCAAAGGACAATTATAAGAGAAGTCCCTGAAGGACAGCAAGTCTGAAGTTGGCCCTACACCAAGAGGAGATGTCCAGACTGTAGTGCTTGATGAAGGTATGGACCGAACTCCAAGTGGTAGCTGCGCAAATATCTGCAGCGGACACATTTTTGAATGAAGCTACTGAGGCAGCCATGCTTCTGGTTGAGTGGCCTTTAACCAGTCCTGGCAAAGGCTTGTCATACTTGCAGCAGCAGTAAACAATACAGTTAACTAACCACTTAGACAAACACTGTTTGGAAACAGGAGCCCCTTCTCTCCTGGGGCAAATGAAACAAACAACTATCCATTTTCCTAAAAGGGCGAGTGCAGTCTAAATAGTACCGGAGCACCCAGTGAACATCCAAAGAATAAAGAAGGGCCTCCCCATGATTAGAATACTCAGGAAATCAAACAGGCAGGTGGATGGATTGATTTAATATAAACTCAGACACCACCTTAGACAGAAACTTAGGACTTGTACGCAAAGACACCTTGTCTTTGTGAAAAAACAAATAAAGGTCTTTACACATCAGAGCCTAAAGCTCAGAAATCCTCTGAACAGAAGTAACAGCAACCAAAAACAACGCTTTTCACGACAGGAAGCGTAGCACACAGTTTGCGGCTGGCTTAAAGGGAGGCAAAGTGAGCTTTTCCAACATAAAAAGAAGATCCCATGGTGGGACAGGGTCCCTAATGGGAGGTTTCAAATGCAAAATACCCCACATGAAAGTGCAGGAAAGTTCCAGCTGGGCAACAGCCTTGCCCTCAATAGGTGTATGGTACGTAGAGGTGGCGGAAAGGTGCACCTTAAGTGATGAGTATCCCAGGCCTGAGACCGAAAGGGACAGGAGGTACTCCAGAATGAAGTTCACCGGACAGGTGAAGGGATCCAAGTATAGAGCAGTGGCCCAGACGAAGAAGTGCCTCTACTTCATGGTGCAGGTACCCCTTGTGAAGATTTCCTGGTGGCCAGCAGGACATCTGCCACCCGGGAAGAAACTCTGAAGCGGGTGATAGCTTAGTCCACAGGAGCCACGCATGAAGATGCAGCGACTTGAGGTCTGGATGGACCAGAGTGCCCTGCTCCTGCAAGAGCAAGTCAGAGCACAAGGGCAAGGGAAATGGAAGCTCCACTGCCAGCCACTGCAGTAGGGGAAACCCCATATCTGAAGCGACCAGCAGGGCGCTATGAGGATCATCTCCGCCCCTTCTAACTTTAGCTTGACAAGTACTCTCTGCAGAAGTGGAAAGGGAGGTAACACGTAGAGAAATGTCCCTGTCCAAGACAGGGACAATGCGTTGCACCAGAAAACATCAGGCCCTGGATCGAGCGAGCAAAAACTGGGCAGTTTTGTGCGGGGGGCGGCAAAAAGGTCCAACTCTGGATGACCACAGAGGATAGCAGCTCCCACTCATGGGCCCACGACCTGATTAGGCTGTCGGCCAGAATGTTTTGGATGCCTGGAACATATATAGTAGATAGTTTCAAGTTGTGCCATGTGTCCCAATACCAAACCCTCATGGCTTCTCTGCAAAGGGGGTAGAAGCGTGCCCCCCCACCACTTATTGATGTAGTAGACCAGAGACATATTGTCTGTCTGTATCAGGAGCAGGCTAGGAAAAAGGTGGGTCTGGAAGGCCTGCATGGCATAAAGAACTGCCCGCATCTCCAGCACAATGATGTGAAGATGCTGTTCCGACACGGACCAAATCCACAGAGTCTGACGGTCAGCCAAATAGGCAACCCAGCCGAGGCCAGAGGTGTCCACAGTGAGGATCTGCTGCTGGGAAGCCACTTGGAGAGGAACCCCCTTGAGGAGATTTGAGGGGTTCTGCCACCACTCCAGGGTCTGTCTTACCGGACTGGAAACTAGCACAGGCTGATCCAAGTCATCAGTGCGCTGGTCCCACTGAACCTGGAGGGTCCACTGAGGGACTCGTATGCAAGCGGGCCAGGGGAACCATAGCTATAGTCACTGCCATGTGCCCCAACAAATGAAGCAAAGATCTGTCTGGAACCTGACGGGAGGAGGAAACCAGCTGGGCCAGCTCTATCAGACGTTCTGCCCTGTCCTGTGGCAGGAAGGATCTGCCCTGAGATAAGTCTAGGACTGTCCCTATATACTGTAGGCACTGTCTCGGTGGGAGACAAGATTTGGGCAGGTTGAAAGAAATCCCCAAGACTTGGAATAATCAAAAGGTGAACTCCAGGGTCCAAATTAACTGAGCCCTGGAGGGGGCTCTCAATAGTCAATAGTCCAGACAGAGGAAGACATAAAAGCCCCGTCTCTGAAGAGCCGCAGCCACCACTGCTGGGCACTTGGTGAAGACTCGGGTTGCTGAGGAAAGGCCAAAAGTGATGGCCTGAAACTGAAAGTGGTCCCCCTGAAAGCAAAAATGGAGGAACCGGCGGAGAGGCAGGAAAACCAGGATAAGGAAGTAGGCATCCTGCATGTCTAGTGAACACTGCCAGTCACCCTGGTGAAGGAGGAGCAACAGCCCTTCCAGAATGACCATCCTGAAGCATTTGTACTCTATGTAGAGGTTCAGGCAGCTAAGATCCAGAATCAGTCTCAAGTCCCCTGTCCTCTTGGGGACAAGAAAGAAGTGGGAATGGAACCTTTTTCCTCTTTGAGCCGGAGAACTGGCTCTAAGGCCCTTTTCCGCAGGAGCACCTGAATCTCCTCCTGGATGAGGGTGCTGTGGGCCTGAGGGTAATGGGAGTGCAAGGGAGGCTTCCTGGGGGAATCTCTATAAATTCGAGGGTGTGACCCCTTTTGATGATCTGGAGCACCCACTGGTCTAAAGTCACGGTGCACCACCCCTCCAGGTATAGGGAAAGGGGATCCCCTTACCACCTCCCAAAAGGCCTCTGCTTGGGGGCGGGGCAGGGTAGTCATGCTGTGGAACCACATGGGAAGAGCAGCTGGGGACTCTCTGGGGGCGCTAGGGGTGGAAGTTCCAGCTGGCTGGGTAGAAGTCTTGTGCTTGAATGCACCTTTTGTTTGCTGGCCCTTAGACTGCTGTCTGGACTGCCAGCGAAAGGACTACTGTTGGGAGGTCCTGGGTTGTGAATGATACAAGGAATGACACCGACCTTAAGGCCTTACCCAACTCCTGGAAGCGGGAGATGGCATCCTGTGCATCTCCTCTGTATAGGATGGAACCCCTAAAAGGGGTGCCCATGATTTTAGCCTGAACATCAGGGGCACACCCTGACACCTGAAGCCAGGAGTGACAACAGATGCAGATTCCTGCCACTGCGGTGCGCCTGGCTGCACAGATGGTGTCATGGGCCGCTCCAAGCACATGGTTGCCCACATCTAAGCCAGATTTAAGGAGTTGGACCAGTTGAGCTTGCGTAGAGTCCTCGGGAAGGGCCTGCATCTGGTCCCTGGCCTGGTCTCATAGGGCATTTTGATACTGTACCATATGGGCCAGGTAATTATGAGTCCGGATGGCCAGAGTGGCAGAAGCATAGACTCACTTGCCAAAGTGGTCAATTTGGTGAGATTCCTTGTCAGAAGGGTGTGCACTAAGGTGCCTGGGTTCCTTGGTGCAGTCATAGGCAGCGTTCATGACCACAGAGTCCACCTCTGGCTGTTCGCCCAAGTAGGGTTTACCCATGGGCGCATGATAGAGGCGGTCGGCCTTCTTGGCCAAGGCAGGGGCAGAAGAAGGATGCTTCCAGGTCGCCGTAGTGATGTCCTCATACGAGTCGATGAGGGGAGGCACTACCAGAGGAAGTGCCTCCTTTTTGCAGAGGTAGATAGCCAGGAGCAGACATTCAGGATCTAACTCCTCTGTTTCCCACCCAATCAGGGACGGTATGTGCTGCATCACATTCAAAAAGGAAGGATCGTTCGGGGAGACCTGGGAGTCTCCTTGGGGGGCTTAGTATCATCAGAAGAGCCCCTGGCATTCTCCGAGGCTTCCAAAGAGGAAGAGGAGGAATCCTCCCCGGATGGATCACACTCTGGGACTGGCATTGGCAGGTGACATTCCTCCCTACATCAGTCCTTGCATCCAACAGAAGACCCTGGAGACCAGAGATGGCAGAGTCCAGCCTGGTCAGTGTCCTGAGGAGGGTCCTGTGGAGGAAGAGGAGTGGCAGGCCTCCTGGGGGTATCCTTATCCTTCATAAAAGCCTACCAGGCTGAGAATAGAGAATTGTAATCCACCAGAGGAGGCGAATTATATGGTGGGTAAGGATACAGAGGAGGTGGGTACTGAGGAGTCAGTAGATGAGGAGGCGTTGGATACTCTGGCGTCAGTCCTGGAGGCATAGGGTACCCTGGCATCAGTCCCCCAGGCACTGGCTGGAAATTTCCTGAAGGGCCAACTGGCATAGTTTGCAGCGCAGACCGCAGTGCAGGTGACAACGGCTAAGGCATCGTCGGTGCAGAAGATGGCGGAGCAGGTGTCACCATGACAAGTGATGGCTGACACTGGTCTGGCAAAACAACTGACACAGGCCCCAAAGGACAAGCGGGCACCTGCAAAGGGGAGTTCCCTCACGACAGAGGCAAATGCATCACCTGAGTGGAGAAGGAGGCGACTGCTAGCTCCGGGCGATGCCTGGAGGTGCCAGTCCCGGAATTGGGGACTGACGATGATAACATCAAGACAGGGTGGGAGTGGGGTGACAGGCTAGGTCCTGCCGCCAGAGGAGGTAATCCAGGCCAAGCTGCCTGGCTGAGGACCCATGGGAACTATAGGACTGAGCGTCAGGGGCTGAGAGGCAGGGAACGAAGTCTGCTGCCCTGAGGAGCCACCACTTGAAACAGAGATGAGGTTGGGCAGCTGTAAGACAGGCAACCCCAAAGGAGAAGGGCTGCCAAAGGCAGAGGGGACGACCTCCCACAGGAGGAAGACCCGGAGGTGGCCGCCAGCTTATGCGTTGACCGAGAGCAGGACGCTGACCAAGGATGGTACTGATGCTTGTCCCAGTGCTTATGCTTCCCTGTGAACTTCTCTTCCTTCTGGGCAGAAGAACAAGAAGTTGATGCCCCGGAGGTCGGAGGAGAAGAGGAACTTTTGGTCTGAAACTCCTTCTCCATCGCAGCTAACTTTTGCTGCAGCAAGAAGTTCTGAAGGGTCTTCAAGCGGCTTCTCCGTGTGGCCTGGTTGAAGTCCTGGCAGTGCTGGCAGGCCTTGGTGTCGTGGTCAGGGACTAAGCAGAGCAGGCAAGTGTAGCCGTCCTTGGAGAGAAGCTGCTTGGTGCAGGCACACTTCATAGGCCAGTCGGAAGAAGAAGCTGGAGAAGAAGACGTATATAAAAATAAAGTAACACCAAAAAAACAATGTTTTTATCGAAGGAAAAATAAAAGAATCACAGGTTTAAAGCATGAGAAAAATGGCGCTCGACTGATGCTGGCATCTGTGAAGGTCCGATGGGTGCGTGTCGACAGTGGGAAAAGAAAGTACAGGTACGTAAGAACTTACCGTAACAGCAGATCTTCGAGAAAGGCTCTTGCAGTAGGTAATTACATATAGGACTGAAGCCGGCAGGGGTCAGGACCCCACAGAAAAATTTCTAGCTAGCAGTCTCTGGCAGGGGACTGCCCCCACGTCAAATGACCGACGTCAAGCGACATCGGTATAAAGCGACTGTCCTCCATGCCCGCCTTCCAGTTCTTTCCTGCCAAAGGCCAAAAGGCGAGATGAAAGAGAAGTGGATATTTCCCATCATGGAAAAGGAGCTGAAAAACCTTAGGGGGATGGAAGGTGGGAAGGTATTACTTACTGCAAGAGCCTCTCTCGAAGATCTACTGTTACGGTAAGTTCTTACGTAACTGTACTGTCTTACTTCGAGAGGGCTGTTGCAGTAGGTAATTACATATAGGACTTAGTTCCAAGCAGTCTGGAACAAGAAGAAGCCAACGGGAGGAGAAAAACTACTCAGAAGTAGACCCTCTGGCTATGAAGGTCTAGGAAAGCAGACCTTTTAACACAGCCAACCCAAAACCCGCTCGACGGCGAGAGGCAATATCCAAACTGTAATGTTTCGTGAAGGTATGGACCGAAGTCCAAGTAGCGGCAGCACAAATGTCAGCCGCTGACACGTTCTTGAAACAAGCAGCCAAGGCAGCAACCCCTCTGGTGGAGTGTCCTCTGACTTGACCCGGCAGGGTCTTGTTGTATTTGTCATAACAGAAAGTGATACAATGAACCAACCATTTGGACAGGCACTGCTTAGAAACAGCATTGCCTTCTCTTTTATGCACAAAAGAGACAAACAGTTGATCAGTCTTTCTGAGATCCTTCATCCTGGAAGTGCAGTATCTCAGAATCCGGTGAACATCCAGAGTATGCAAGAGGTACTCACCATGATTGGAGTGTTGCATAAAGAAAGCAGGCAACTCTATGGACTGATTCAGCGTAGATTCCGCTACCACCTTAGGGAGAAACTTAGGGTTGGTACTCAGAGCCACACATTCCTTGTGGAAAATCAAATACGGGATTTTACACATCAGGGCCTGAAGCTCAGAAATCCTTCGAGCAGAAGTAATGGCCACGAGAAAGCGAGACTTCCACGAGAGGAACTTCAGATCTGCTGAGGCTGCCTGCTCAAAAGGAGGCAGAGTAAGCTTCTCAAGGATAAAATTCAGATCCCAAGGAGGGGCAGGAACCCAAACAGGGGGTCTCAAGTGAAGGACCACTCTAAGGAAGGTCTTGGAGACCTCCAGCTGTGCAAACGTCCGATCTCCAAAAGGAAAATGGTAGGCCGAGATGGCCGCCATATGAACCTTCGAGGAAGAATGACTGAGACCCAGATCGAAGAGGTGTCGTAAGTAATCCAGAAGCTGCCCCACAGAGCACGACAAAGACTCAACATCTTTGGAAGCGGCCCAGACAGTGAACAGTTTCCATTTCATGGCATAGGAAGATCTAGTGGATGGCTTCCTGGCCTCCACCAGAATCCTCAGTCACTGGGGCGAATGGGCTTGAGCTACATCTGCAGGTGCCATGTGCAACTGAAAGGGACTTGAGGCCTGGACGGACCAGGGTCCCTGATCCTGGATCAGCAAAGTCCGCGACAGAGGAAGAGGAAGCAGAAGTTCCTCGGAATACTGTTGCAGAAGAGAGAACTAAACTTGCCTGGGCCAGAAAGGAGTGATGAGAATCATGCAAGCTCCTTCTGAGCCGAGTTTCTGTAAGACTCGGAATCAAGGGAATCGGGGTACGATCATCTTCCTTCCAGTCTGAGAGACTGAGTGTCTCTCCAAAAACATTGTGCCCTGGAGCGAGCGAGCAGAAGGCGGAAGTTTTGCATTGAGAGGAGATGTGAACAGGCCTACCTGAGGGTTTCCCAGCATAGAAGAATTTAGTCTGTTATCCCCTGATCCGAGTCCCCACTCGTGCGCGTGGGCAGATGACTGACTGATGAGATCTGCCAACGTATTCTCGACCCCCGGGACGTGAATGGCTGTGAGGTGAAAGTTGAACTGCACTGCCCAATCCCAAACCCGCATCGCTTCCCTGCACAGAGGGTAGGAACGAGTCCCTCCCTGTTTGTTGATGTACCAAACGACACACATGTTGTTCGTCTGGACAGCCAGATGACCAGGAAGCAGAAAAAGATGCAGAGCCTGAAGAGCATACAACATGGCCCGAAGCTCAAGCACATTGATCTGGAGAGATTTTTCGAGCTGGGACCAGGAGCCCTGGGTCCTGTGAGGTCCGAGATGGGCTCTCCAACCTTCTCCCGAGGCATCTGTTGTCAGTATCTGGGAGGGGGGAGAAAGGCAGAAGGGAACTCCCCGGCAAAGATTCTCCTGAACCACTCACCATTGCAAGTCCCGAACCATAGGGCTGAAGACCAGAACCAGTTGATCTAGGTCATCCACCAGCTGATCCCATTGATACCGAAGCATCCACTGAGAGATTCTCATGTGGAGCCGAGCGCGAGGGACTGACAGAATAGCAGCCGCCATGAGCCCGAGGAGGCAAAGGACCGACCTGGCACTGACCCACCTGCGGCTGGATAACAGGTCGACCTGAGCCTGGATCGATGCCACCCTGTCCAGCGGCAGAAAGGCCATGCCGGAGGTTGTGTCCAGGATCGCCTCGATAAACTGGAGCCTCTGGGATGGGATCAGCTGGGACTTGGCCTGGTTGACGGTAACACCCAGGCAGGCAAAAACCTGCAGGGTAAGGGACAGGGAGCGCAGGAGTTTCTCCCTGGACGAGGCCGCCAGGAGCCAACTGTCCAGGTACGGGAAAACCTGCACCCCTTGGGTACATAGGTAGGCCGCCACCACCGAAAGGCATTTGGTAAAAACTCGGGAAGCTGAGGAAAGACCAAAAGGGAGGGCCATGAGCTGGTAGTGGCCCCCCTGAAAAGCAAAACGCAGGTATTTGCGGTGGGAAGGGAGAACAGGGATGTGCAGGTAAGCGTCCTGCATATCCAGAGCACTCAGCCACTATCCCAGCTGAAGGAGGGGCAGAAGGCTCTGAAGACAGAGCATCCTGAACCTTTTGTACTCCACAAACAAGTTCAGTGAGCTGAGGTCGAGAATCGGCCTCGCCTCTCCTGACTTCATCAGGACCAGGAAGAAATGGGAATAGTAGCCCGTCCCTTGAAGGTGCGGGGGTACAGGCTCTATCGCCTCTTTCACCAGAAGAGAGGAGATTTCTTCCCAAACCAGAAGATGATGCTCTGGGGAGTACAACGACCTGGTGTTGGGGGAGTGGTTTCGAGGAGGTTTCCGCAGAAACTCTACTGAGTGTCCTTCTGCTATCAGCTGGAGCACCCAAGTATCTGAAGTTATCCTCTTCCAGCCCGGTAGGTGGAGGGAGAATCTCCCTCCTACCGGTTCCTCTGGTACGCCCAGAGGCAATGAGAGAGGAAAAGGAGTCCGGAGGTATGAGGCAGCGTCACGGCTGAAGCCCCCGTTGCTTTTTTGGGTGGGTGGGGGGCTTGGCAGCTGGAGGGGGCCGGTGTTTATTGGCCCACTTTCCCTGAGGTTTCGCTTCCTGCCGAGGCCGTTGACCAACGTAATTAAGGGGTCTAATACCCAGAGTGGAAGAAGCATAAACCTTCTTCCCGTACTGGACCAGAAGGCGAGATTCCTTATCGGGTGGTGACGAGCTCCAGTGCTTGGGGTTAGCTGTCCAGCTGTGAGCGGCACTGATCACGACCGAATCAGCTCAAGGGTGTAAATTCAAAGAGTTGACACCCTCGGGAGCCTGATAAAGCCTATCTGACTTCCTAGGAAGGGGGGCTAACGTCGAAGGTTGCTTCCAAATAGTGGAGACAAAGTCAGCATGAGGCTCAATCCAGGGTGGCACCAGAGTCGGAACGGTCTCAGCCAGATCCAGGTGCGCAGCGAGTTTCTTACGCTGTAGATCTGGCTCCAAGGAATGCCACTGATGAAATTCCTGGATTTTGTGCAGCAACTTCGTACAAGAAGGATCCTCCAGAAAGGACTTCGGAGGAGTCCTCGGCCTGGGTTTATCCGGAGAGCGTGGCTCGTCGTCTAAGTCGGAACGACTATCACAGTCATCCAAGGAGGCTGAAGATAGAGAAGATTCTTCCTCCAAACGCGGGGGAGGAACAGACCCCTTGTGAAGCCCTAGGGGAAGTGTATCCTGCCCTGCCCTGGAACTGGAGGGCTCGCCTCTGGTATCTGGCAGTGGGGAGGGAGACTCTCGTCTCCGACATAGGGGGTCCGGAACTGGGACCGGCATCGGAAGAAGGCTCTCTACCTCCCTGGTGAGCTGAGCCTTGGCCTCAGCCCACCAGGAGGCCAGAGTCTCCTTCAAATCCACCAGCAGCTGAGGGGGCGGTGGAGGAGGAGGGGGATACGGATACTGGGGATATCCATACTGCGCGTATCCATACCCCGACGGCGGATAACCCGGTGTCAGGTAGTGAGGCACTGCGTACTGTGCCGTTGGATAGGTCAGCGTCGGGTACTGGGGCACCAGATACTGTGGCCCTGGGTATGACAGCGTCAGATAGGATGGGGTCAGATACCCAGGGACCGGAGGGTCTGCAGGAGCAGACGGCCTGGAAAAATGCCCGGTAGGTGGGTCTGGAACAGGAGGTCCGGCATAGGGACAGCATCCGGGAGAGTGAGAGGGATGTCGCCCGGCATCGGCAAGACCAGCGTCGGCGTTTAAGGGACCAACGTCAGGGCATCCGGCCCAGCAGGAGGGAGACCTGACGGGAGCGTACCTACGTCCTCGGCATCACCTGGAGAAGGAGGGGTAAAATCAACGGGGTCAAGCTGAGGAGACGCTGGGGCCTCAGAGGGAAGCAAATGCTGTGGGGAGCCGGGGATGGCAGATAGAACATTAGGATCCGGCATTCGACTTACCGGCAGAATCCGGGCGGATGTCGGAGGAGCCGTCGTCCGACTTAGCGGAACCACTGCCCGAGGCAGGCCGCGACTGAGGTGCGGTCTGGTTGGGCGGCTTAGGGGCCTTGCACTGCCCTGAAGGGTCGAGCGACTTAGTGGACGCCAGAGGAGCCGGCTGCCTGCTTGCATTGGAGCCACTGCTACCAGTATGGCCGCAAAAGTGCAGCAGCCTTGCTGGAGGAAGCCTCCTTTAACCCGGAGGCACCCAAAGAGCCCGAGCCAGACAGGTGGGTCGATGCTGCTTTGGAAGCCTCCAAGATGGCCACTGAGGAGTGGTCATTACCTTAAGCACGGCGACTCCAGCCGAAGTCGCAGTGACCGAGGAAGAGGGGTCCCGATTCTGGTGCTTCTCCTTGTCTTTCTTTTTGAGGCCTGATGAAGCTTCTTCAGCTCTTTTTCCATGGAGGTCATTTTCTTTTTAAGGATGTGGGCCTCCAGGGACTGCTGCCTCCGTCTGCAGGTGGTGGAGTTGAACTTCAGGAAATGCTGGCATTTCTCCACAGGGTGATCCAGGCCTAGACAGAAGAGGCACTGAGAGTGTCCGTCCTTGTGCAGGAGTTGGGCACCGCATGAGTCGCACTTATTCTTGTGCTCGGAGGGTGTAGTGGACGACAAACACAACTGAAATAACTGACAGTGATTCGAGAAATCGAAGAAAAAAATCAACGGTAAAACTACCGACGACAGACTGACAAGCAGTTGAACTTAACCACAAGGTGCTTACACGAGCTAACGGCGGGAAAGAAATGGAAGGCGGGTGTGGGGGACCGTCTCTTCATACCGACGTCGGTCATTTGACATGGGGGCAGTCTCCCGCCAGAGACTGCTAACTAGAAATTTTTCTGTGGGGTCCTAACACCTGCCGGCTTCAGTCCTATATGTAATTACCTACTGCAAGAGCCCTCTCGAAGTAAGATCTGGGGGACCACCCCTATTATAGGACAGGTCAACGTCAGCATGCTGATGCTGGTGAAGGGGAGACTACCCCATTGCAGACTACTAGCTAGAAGTTTTATGTGGGGTCCTGGCACCTGACAGCTTCAGTCCTACCGGTGTTGCCTGCTGCAAGAGCCCTCTTGAAGTAAGATCTAAGCTGGACGCACAATATATTGTGGTGATAAGTTTTCCTTGATATATTTATCATGCTATCTAACCTCCAAATAAACATTTATCTAGAGGTTAGATGTCACAATCACCTTCATTGGCCTTTGCACAGAACAGAACAAATCAGGGAGCAGCCATTACAATTCTGATCATTATCGTAATAGGCTTGAATGGAACTGAAACCAGCAGTCCAAATCATAGAGGAAAAAAGGTAAAATCTTCACACAAAAAACCTGATTAAAAAAAGTTACAGCTCTTATGATGTAGTATAAATCAAGTACATGGTCTTGCCCCCTCCTACTTGGAGACAGATTGTATATTCTTGACTCAACATGAGCAAATTAAGTTACTCAAAGAGTATACTCAAAAGTTTGTCTCACTTATTTTAGCCACATTGAGCATGCTCATGTAATCCCCCTGTTACCCGGGGTTACTAGAATCCCAGTAAGACCTAGTGGCAGGCAGGGAAGGCAGCTTGTGAAACTCCAGTTAAATGGATTTCACACCGTCTCACTCTGTTCTCAGTCTCAGCTGAGACTGAGGGATGACATCACCATAGAACTGTCGCAGCTGCACGAGCCACACTGGAATCTGCAGAAGGGAATTAGATTAGAGTGTTGGGAGTTTTTAACAGTCAGTGTTCAGTCCGCAGTTGGAGATTGTTGTGAGAGGAGCACAGCAGTTCTGTGCACAGGCTCTTGGAGCTTCAGCTCTGCAACAGAGCTACATTTAGGGAAAGGTGTGTGTCTCCGCCTAAAGAGGGACACTGTGAGCGTACTTGAAGTGGTGAAGACCGTCTGATACGGGTCTCTGTGCCCCGTCCCTCAGGGGATGGGGCAGAAAGGTTTGTCTGCTATTCCAGGGGCAACCCCCTGGCTACTGCTAGAGAAGAAGCTGCCTTATTTTTCCCATGTGTGTGGGGTGCAAGAAGATTTCAAGATTCGCCTGTGGGGCACCTGCAACCAAAGGGTGAGTTCTGCTCTTTCCAAAGAGCCCATGTTTCATCCTGAACTGTGTTAAAGTGGGGATGGGACTACTGAAGTAGTGGGAGGCCTAGAGCAATAGGCTTAGCCAAAAATAAAAGTATGTTCAAGTCCAGTACAAAGGGAAAGTCAAGACATGTAGAGGAGATGTGACATACGTCTACCCAATAAATACAGGTTACCCACCTGTAACAGGAGTTCTAGGAATGGTATATGTTGTTCATCCACACTGTCTGGCAGGTTCCTTGCCGCTTTAAATCTTGCCGGAAGGTCTTAATCTGGCTGCTCCCACCCACCCGGATGGTAAAACTCAGCTCGACCATGACGCCAGATCTGGCCCGCTGGAAGCTCAGGTTGTGCGTCAAGCCGAGGTCGAGGAATGTAGGATGAACAACATACCATTCCTAGAACTCCTGTTACAGAGTAACCTGTATTTCTAGGGACATGGATATGTTGTTCATCCACACTGTCTGGCAGACTCCTAGCAGTTCTCCGGGAAGAGGGAGGCAAGGCGACACCCCTACTTAGGAATAAAGACTGGAGCCGAGGCCCCAAACCAGCATCCCGTGACTCAAGGTCGATGTGGTAATGGGTAATGAAGGTGTGTGCTGACTTCCAGGTAGCAGCCCTGCAGATTTCCTGGATAGGACATCCTGGAAGCAGCCACCGATGCAGCAGTATGGCGGGTAGAATGAGCTCTTATCCTCTGGGAGGCTCCATGCCCGCCAACTTGTAGCAGAGTTCTATGCAGGAGGTGACCCACCTGCTTATCGTCGCTTGGCTGCAGGTCTGCCAGGTGCGGCTTCAGCGTGAGGTGACAAACAGCTGGCGAACTCTCCTCAATTTCAGCTGTGCGCTCTTATAATAAGCGAGCGCCTTCTAGGGTCCAAAGTATGGAGCCTGTATTCGACCTCGAGGTGTGATTGGGTAGAACACCGGCAGAGTCAACACCTGGTTAAGGTGAAACTCCACACCACCTTGGAAGGAATTTCGGTGGGGGAGGACAACCTTGTCCCTGTGGAAGACCAGGTAAGGAGACTCGATGCAGATCGCCTGGAGTTCTCCCATCCTTCTGGCTGACATGATAGCCACCAAGAAGGCGGTCTTCCACGACAGGTGAGGGAGTTCACACCTGTGTATTGGTTTGAATGGCTTGCCCATGAGCTTTGCCAGTACCAGCAGTAAATCCCACGGAGGTGGAGGTTCTCGCACCGGAGGGGAAATGTGATCAAGGCCTTTGAAAAAGCGCCAGACCACCTTCTCCTGCGCCACCGA
Organism: Neoceratodus forsteri; assembly: GCA_016271365.2. Taxonomy (NCBI): domain Eukaryota; kingdom Metazoa; phylum Chordata; order Ceratodontiformes; family Ceratodontidae; genus Neoceratodus; species Neoceratodus forsteri. The sequence continues at coordinate 694,379,218 of CM028129.1, forward strand.
CTGCTCCGGCCCGCCCCGTAAGCAGAGATGGCTGCCAGGTGCACCCTTTAGGGTCGTCGACCTAAGCCCTTGACTAGAAAGGACTATAAATAGTCCAAGATGCTTGCCAAAGGACAGGAGGAAGGGTCCAAGCCCTGTTCTGACACCAAATGGAAAATCTCTTCCATTTGAAGGCATAGTATTCTGGTCGATTTCACTGGACGCCCCCAACAACACTGAGGACTCCGCCGGAAAGACCCAAGGCCTGGAACTCTAGCCAGGAACCAGGCGCCAGGTGCAGGGATTGAAGGTCCGGATGGAACACCTTCCCTGATTGACTGAGAGCAGGTCCGGCAAGCTGGAAGCTGCCTCGGGAGCCTGGAGCTGAGGCTGAGGAGATCTGGGTACGCAACTGGCGGGCCAGTCTGGGGCTATCAGAATCACCTGCGCCTTGTCCCTCCTTGCTTTGAGAAGCACCTTGTGAATCAAGGGAAATGGGGAAAGGCAGAAGAGGCCCGGGGTCCACAGCCTCGAGAAGGCATCCCCTGCAGCGAGCCCTGCTGAGGGGGCGGCATGGAACAGCCTCAGCTCGTGCTCCTGGAGGCAAACAGGTCCACCTGAGGTGTGCCTAAGTGGGGAACAGATCTTGTACTACTCCGCAGGAGACCACTCGTGAGATGCAGCCCCTATCGGCTCAGGGCATCGGCCAGGGTGTTGGGGCTCCTGCCACATGAATGGCTAGGAGATCCGCCTCCAGGCTGCGCCACAGTGACCAAATGCGGAGAGCTTCCTTGCATAGAAGCATGGAACACGCCCCGCCCTGGCGGTTTAGGTAGTACATGGTCGTGGTATTGTCCGCCTGGACTCGACCACTTGACCCCGAGAAATGGAGCAAAGGCGGTGAGAGCTAGGCGGACCGCTGAGGTTCAGCAGGTTGATGTGGCATCGGGACTCCATGGGACCAGAGGTCGTGCGCCTGTGTTCCCCAGATGGGCACCCCAACCCATCAGAGAGGCATCGGGCGATAGAGACCGCCTGCTCGGGCGGACAAACGAGATGCCCTCCTGCAGATGAGATGGAACGTCCACCACCGGAGAGCTGCCCACATCTCTTGGGTCACCATCACTAGCTGGTCCAATGGATCGCAGCATTGTGACCACTAGCTGGCCAGTCCTCACTGAAGGGGCGTGATGCCAGCGTGCCCAACGGACCACGCTGGCACAGGCCGCCATGAGACCCAGGAGGCGAGGAAGTCCCGGCAGGATGCGATTGCCCAACCAGAAATGATTGGGCAAAGGAGGTAAGAACCTCGGCCCTGTCCACCGAGCTATGCTCTGGCTCAAGACAGTCGAGCTCTTCCCCAATAAACAGAATCACCTGCTCGCTCGGAGTTCCAACCTGGCCTCGTTGATGAAGGGGCCGATTTGAGAGCAAACCTGGAGGGCTAGATCTCTGGACCGCCTCCACTTCCTCGTCTGGGCTGCTATCAGCCAATCGTCCAGGTAAGGGTATGCCCGGACCCTCGGCACCGCGAGGGAAAGCTGTCACCACTGCAATGCATTTGGTGAAGACTCTGGGAGCTGGAGACAGGCCGCAGGGCATGGCTCGAACTGAAGAGGGATCCCTCCGCCGAAAGCGCAAGGGAATCTCCGGTGACGGATGGATAGGGATGTGAAAGAACGCGTCCTGCAGGTCCAGAGAGCAGAACCACACGCCGTGTTCCAGGGATGGTATTATCTGAGCCAGAGTGACCATCCTGAAGGTTCGAGACCTTAGGAACTTTTTCAGGTCGAGAATGGGGCGCCAGCCCCCCATCCGTTTCGGAACCAGGAAGTACCTGGACACAAACCCCGGGTCTGAGGGAGGGTCTGCCACCTCCTGATCACCTCCTTTGGAGGAGGAGGCGATGTCGACCTCGGCAGAGCCCGATAGTGAGGCTATGGGACCCTGAGGCCCCCGAGGTGCGACGGGTTTCCAAGGGCGGGCCTGCTCGAATTCTAGAGGCAGGCCTTTTCCCACCACCTCCAGCACCCACCTGTCCATGGTAATAGCGGACCAGGCGGAAAGGAAGTGCCGAGCCTGCCTTCAATGGGGGAACCTGGGGTGAGGTGATGGGGTTAGTTGACACCTCAGCCCGTCACTGGGCAGGCTTGGAGGAGGGACCGGCCGAGGGACCTCCTGGGCCTTTACCTCCCTGCTTCCTGTTGGAGGAAGCTCCGGGCTTGGGTTTGGGATGCCAAGCCCGAGCCTGCTGGCCCTGACGTTGCTGGGCGGACGCGCCAGGGGCGCAGAAGGACGAAAGGGCTTAGGCTGTGGTTTGCGGCCTTTGTCCTTCTGAGCGGAAGAGACCGAGTCCAAGGTAGCACTGGACCTCTCGATCCTCTGCAGGTGACCTTCCACCCCAGGGGTCAAGAGGTCAGTCCTCAAAAAGGAACATCCGCCAACTTGTGCTGGGTATCTGAAGTAAAGGTGGATATCCTCAGCCAAGCCCGACGACGTGATAGCCACTCGCGGCGAAAACAGACCTGGCACATGAGTCCCCAATGTCTAAAGCAGTCTGGAGCTGCTGTTTCGCCATCGTTCTGGTCCCGCACCTGCCTGACCGTGGTCTGCAGATCTCGCCGGGAAGATGAGGGACGACTCATCCAGGGAGCCCAACAGGGCATGAGAAAATGTGCCATGAGGACGGCCGAACTGGCCTGCAAGGGCGTCGAGGGAGGACGCAGCATAGACTTTTCACCGGGCATAGTCCACTTCTTTGACTCTTGTCAGGAGGTTTGTCCACATCCCTAGCGCTCTCGGCACGCCGGAAAACGCTGTCGGTAACCAACCCTCGGCCGAGGTGTTCCAAAACTGGACAGGGAACCGTAGGGACCGCATACTTCCTGGCCATCCTGGCGCAAAGGCGCAGGACAGGAAGCAGGGCGCTGCCAGAGCTCCAAGGCTGGGCCCACTATGGCCTCGGCCACCGGAAAGGCTCTCAGAGGGATCCTCCGTCCAGAATCTCCGTGAGGGGATACCTGGCCCACTTGGAACGGAGTTCGAGCTTCATCCCGGTGGACTCGAGATGAGCCAGAGCAATCCCAGGAAGGACTCAAGGCTATCGCCCACTGACTGTCCTCCTGAGGACCCAAGTCCATTCGCTTGGAGAAAAGGGAGGAATGCCTTCGACTCTGAAGAGTCCTCAAAGAGCTGCCTGGCCTGAGCCACCTCCACCTGCCGAGGTCGATCGGGAGTGAGGGTGACAGACAGCCTATGGGCAGTCCCTGAGCCGACCGAGATTTTTGGTCGAGCCCCAACTAATGGCTGTGGAGGCGAGGTTCCAGCGAATCGGTGGGGCAGCTGGTTTTGGCGAACAACCAGCCTGGGCACACGCCTCGGATAAACGAGGGTTGTTTCGCCGCCCGTGACAGCCACTTAATGGTCGGGAATGACGCGCCGGCTTATTCCCGTTCAGAAGGAGCTGTTGCCACATGAGGTCCTCGTATCTTCGACGCAATTTACGCTGCCTCCTCATCTGAGGAGGAGGACGAGGATCGGCAGTGGCGCCCGCTTACCGCAGTGCCGAGACTGAGACCGCCTATGACGGCGGATTGGCTGGACCACAAAGAAGTCTGAGTCCGAGACCAGATCGAGAACCTCGCCTTCCGGAGGATGGTGCGGGAGGGATGTGGGAACCGCACCTCCCTCAGCTTCGGAGGGTTCACCCGAGGGCTCCGGAACCGGAGGCACTGGCGAGCACGCGGATCCTCAACTTCCACCGGGGAACCGGGAGAGGGATTGTCGGCCCAGCTCAACAACCCGTCCAACGGGTCGAGAAAGATCTCGACAGGGCCAGGGAGTCTTGGTCAACTAACCTGACGAGGACACCGTGGAGACCAGTGGCCAAGCCGAAGTCGATCGATCAAGTCGGCGGTCGACTCGGGAGAGGAACCTTTCCGCTCCCAAGAGCGCCGACGGTGAGACTTACCCTGTCTCTCTTTGGACCAGAAAACGTAAAGAAGAAGTTGGACCCTCACCTTTAGTCGAGAGGGTCAGACAAAGCTCCTTAAAAGAAGCTGAATTAGAGGCACCGAGAGGCGGACAAATGCCGCGCCGAGGTAGAAGCCGGCCGCCTCCTCTTCGAGGCGATCATCTGCTCGAGCTGATCCGCTAAACCCGCCCGCCGCCAGACACCGCCCGACCGGCCTCTTTTGATTTTACCAGAGGAACGCTTCTCGGGACGCCCAGTTGTAAACGGGCAGCACGGTCTTCGAGGATGAGGTGGAAGGAAGAGAGCACAGGTCGCAGGCCTGCGGGTCGTGCTCAAGGCTCAAGCAGTAGACGACGTGGAGTGCGGATCCGTCGAGACATCTTCTGCCTCTGGGCACCTCCGAAGCGGAGTCGATTTGTCCATCGCAGCCGCGAGGGAGAGAAGACCGAAGTCTTTTTAGCAAAACCTTTTTAATTTCGAAAATCCGAAAAATTAGGAACCAGTCTTATACGCAGAACGTTAAGGAGGGAACCTGAGCTTCCAAGCGGTAAGGAAGATCTGGAGTCATGGGGCGGAGCTGAGAGTTTTACCACCCGGGTGGGTGAGAGGAGCCAGCTTGAAGACCTTCCGGCAAGATTTAAAGCGGCAAGGAACCTGCTAGACAGTGTGGATGAATAACATATCCATGTCCCTAGAATCTACATTGCCAAGCTTTCAAAAGAGTTTTTTAGTATCCAGAGAAATGGCCGGGTATGGATTGTGGGAGCTGGCAGTGGGAGACCCCCCATCTTTAGTAACCAGGTCCACCTCTACGGATTTGCTCTGTGGAGTTCTACTTTGCCTCATGCACTTGGCCAGTGATAAGGGAAGTACCCAGATGTGAGATTGGAAGGAAATTTGCCTTTAGGAGTTGAAGGTTCTAAGGTGGTTTGGGGAGCCACCAACAGGAAAACTGGTTCATTCCCATATGGACCACGATCAAGTGGCCGGCGGGGGAGCCGGGCCACGGGAAATACCCAAGTAGTGTACAAGTCGGGCTGTGTACCCAAAGCTGCATGCAAATCCGGGCTGTGTGTGTGGTGGGTTCAGAGCCTGAGGGCTGGAATACTGAAGAAGTGTTTTGTTATCTCTAATCTGCATTACCAGGAATGTAGCCTCGTGGGGGTCCATCTATGCTTTGTTTGTTCAGTTTGGATGTGAATAAAAGCCACACTGTAGAATCCCATTCCTGGTTTTGGACATTACAGTTATTGCTTCCTGTATTCGGATTTACTTGGGTGTCCCTGTGCAGAGTAGCCAAACCTAGGCCCCCTATGCCGAGTAACCTCATCCTCCCCGAACCCAGTCCCCACCAGGTACTGCTGTCAGCTTCAACAGCATGCCACCTGTCGTTTTGCAAAAAGGCAGGGGTCCAGGGCCTTACACTCAGAAATGTATTCCTATTATAGATAAGTGTCTCCAATAAGACAACATTTTACAGAGGGGCACAATTTACATTTTGTACTTTTTCTTTTTATAACTATTTATATCACAATAACACTTGAAACCAATGGTATACATAGGATATAACAAGAGGTAACTCAAAATATGACTTATTTGGTGTGCAGTGTTGGTGTTATTGTTCCCTTGATCTAGTAGCTTTGCTCCACTTAGCCACTCACGCATGGGAACTTAAAATTACGTTCTTACTGTAATTCTTGATCTTCCTAAATATATTCACAATTGATTCCCACTAGTGGGTCTTAGAAAAGATGTGCTAGGGAGCCAGGACTTTTCAGAGGGCTGGTGATGCAGTAGACACTTGTCGTCGACCCACATGTCAGGAAGCATAGGAAAACCAGGAGCAGTTATAAAATTTGCAAGCAGCGTTTTATTATCAATAACAGTAAAATAAAAAACAAAGATTGTTCAGTACAACTATTTATAAAGGCAGTACAGAAACAGAGAAAACGAAGTCCTTCATCTGAGGGCATCTCTAATTCCAAGTTTCAGTCTCTGTCTCTCACTCTCTCTAGCAAAAGCATTGCTGCTCTTTTTAGAAGTCTTTGCCTGGGAACTCGTTAAGAGACATCCTATTTCTCACAAAATGTTCTTGCCAGTTTCGTTGCAAAGCAGGCTTGCAAACAGAACAATATCCCAAGTGGGTCCCCTGCTGATAGCTCTGCAAGAGAGTTTGCAAACAAGCCTAAGAGGAGCTCAAACTGCATCTCAGATTAACCCCCTAAATTCCAAACAGCTTTCTGCAATCATTTCAACAGTATAGTTATACACATTTCAAACATAGAGATCTCAGTATTACTGACAGTTTCACACAAAGATTCACATACATTTTATAACTGCAGATATGCAAGGGGGAAGAAACGACAGAAACAGCAAGGGAAGGCAGAGAGATAGCCAGTGGCGGAGAATTGTGAGATCATCAGAGTGATCAGTTCCTAGGTCTCACAAGAAAGTGTTGAAGGCGCAAGAACTTCTACTACAAAACAACAGTTCGAGAGAGGTTCCCGCAGTAGGTCATAACATATAGGACTGTGCCCTCAGGTGTCAGGACCGCACGGCAAACCTTTGCTAGCAATGTCTGGCGGAGGACCGCCCAACTGACGTCACGTGACAGACATCAGCATGACACTATATAGTGGGCAGTCCCCATGCCCGCCTTCCAGTTCTCCCGCCAGAGATCCAAAGAGGATGCGACAGGAGAAAGGAAGAATATCCTGGAGCCCAGACCAGCCTGTAAGAACATGCAAAAAACTGGGGGAAGGAGGGAGGAAAGTGTGATCTACTGCAGGAACCTCTCTCGAAGATCTACAGTTACAGTAAGTTCTTACGTAACTGTATTATCTTACTTTGAGAGGGTTCCTGCAGTAGGTCATAATATATAGGACTGAATCCCAAGCAGTCACCCTCAGTGAGACCCACTGAAGCAAAGGAGGAGGAAGGTCAGCACACAGAATAGAGCAGGTCTAAGACAGCATACCCTGCAGAATGGCTAGGCCAAACCAGGCACTATGCATAGAGGCAATGTCCAAATTGTAATGCTGCGTGAAAGTGTGGACTGAACTCCAGGTTGCTGCAGCGCAAATCTCAGCCGGAGAAACATTTTTGAGAAAGGCTGCAGAAGCAGCCATACCCCTAGTAGAGAGTCCTCTAACCTCCCCTGGACGACGTTTACTGTACTTCTGATAACAGCAACGGATGCAGTTAGCCAACCATTTGGACAAGCACTGCTTAGAAACTGCTGACCCCAGAGTTTTGGGGGCGAAAGAAACAAACAACTGATCTGATTTGTGGACATACTAAGTCCTGTGGACACAGTAATGCAAAATCCTATGTACATCCAACATGTGTAGAAGAGTCTTATCCTTATTCGAATGAATAAACTATCAAAGTATCCACTACTTTCTTTGAGAAACCTCATTTTAGGAGTCTCCTCCTTTCAGGAGCCAGGTCACAAGCTGCATCACTCCTGGATTTGGGTGCAGAATGGGACCCTGAGACAGAAGGTCTCCTTGCACTGGAAGGCGAAAGAATGCTTGCTGAGCTAGGTTCACTAAGTCCAAGAACCACAGTCTTCTTGGCCACTCCGGAGCTACTAGGAGGAAGCTTCCTCTTAAGTGTCTTATTTTTTGTATGACTTTGGGGAGAAGAGGCAGTTGGGGGGGAGGCATATGCTCTGTTGAAGGTCCACTCCTGAATCACAGCGTCCACTGCTACTGGCTGTGGACACTGATAGCGGCTGAAAAACCTTGGAGTCTGAGCAATGTAGCTGGAGGAGAAGAGATTGATCAGAGGCCGACCAAACCTGTTGCCCAGGAGGTCGAACACCTCTGGGTTCAACCTCCACTCCTCAGGGTGAACATTTTCACGACTTAGCCAGTCCAACTGAATGTTCAACTCCCCTGCCGAGTGTACTGCTGACAGAGAGAGAGAAGATTCTCCTCCATCCACCTGAGGAGACTGGAAAATTCTTTTAGCATCTCCCTGCTCTTTGTGCTGCCTTGATTGTTTATGTATGCCACAGTAATGGCATTGTCACACCTTATTTTTACTGCTTTGGTCTGCAGCATGTTTTGAAATCCCACAAGAGCTAGGCGAAATGCCCTGATTTCCAGGACATTTACGTGGATATACTGTTCCTGTACTAACAAAGTCCCTTGAGTGGGTAGTTGAATCAGGACTACCCCTCAACTGTACAGACTGGCATCCATTGTAAGATTTCATTCTGGGGGGTGTTCCAGTGGAACCCCTTTGCTCAGATTCTGCACACTCACCCACCAACTCAGAAAGTGATGTAGCTGAAAGGGAAGGGAGATTCTGGCTTGATAATCTTCCAATGTCGGATCCCAGGCCATCAGCAATTCCATTTGAAGGGGCCGCGTATGAAAGCAAGCCTACAGGACTAGATCTATCACTGCCGCCATGAGGCCGAAGGTACGTAGCAAGCTGAGGGTAGAGGCTGATAACTGAGTCCTGAGTCACTGAACTTCCAGCAAAGTCTGCTTTCGGGAAGGTGAGAGGAAGACCTTCCCTTGTTTCATGTTGAAGACTGCCCCAGGTGTTCCAAGGTCTGAGATGGCTTGAGAGAGCTTTTCTTCCGGTTTACCACCCAGCCGTGGGACTCTAGCATCTCCAGAGTCCTGAGCACCAACTTCCTCACCAAGGACAATCAATAAGCAGGTCACCCAGATAAGGGCAGACATGAAGCCCCTCCTATTGAAGTTGAGCCACAAAAACTAATCAGCACCTTCAAAAAGACCATGGGGGCAGTTGCAAGGCTGAAGGGAAGTGTCCTGTACTGGAAAGCTGGCCCAGCGTAGAGAACCTGAGACACCTCTGGTGAGACTGATGGATGGGAATGTGAAGGTAGACATCCATCAGATCTATCAAAGCTAGGAAGTCCCCCAGCTGAACAGCTTGGGTGACTGACCTCAGGGACTCCATTTTGAAGGTCATGTGGCACACAAACCTGTTCAGATGCTTCATATCCAGGATGGGCCTGAACCCCCCCCCCTTGATTTTTCTGGAACTACAAAATAGACAGAGTACAATCCCTGACATTGCTCACTTGGTGAGACCAGCACAATGGCCCCAATTTGAATGAGGTGGTTCAATGTCTCTGACACCGCCTGTCTCTTTGCAATGTCCTTGGAGACCGGGGACAGCAGAAAACGTCCCCTTGAGGGCATTGTTGAAAATTCTATGGCATAGCCTAAGTCTAGAATTTCCAAAACCCAGGCGTCTGAAGTTGTTTGGGCTCATCTTGAGTAAAATTCCTATAGTCTTCCACCAAGGAAAGGGTGTAGGGATGGGCCCACGTTCCCTCATTGCAAGATACCAGGCTTTTGGGCTGGGCTTTCTGCACGGCATCTGGCCAGAGCCCCTCTATTACTGTAACCCTTATTACCTGAGTAGGATCCTCTATTTATCTGGTTGCTGAAGTTCTGAAAGGAATGAAAACCTCTTTGAGACTGCCTGTGCCGGCCATCACCTTGAAACCTTTAGGCTGAGGTAGTTTTACGCTGTTTTGACACTGGAAGATGGTCCTTCTTGTCCTGAAAATCCTTCAAAATGGCATCCAGGCCGGAACCGAACAAGCCTCCCTCAAAGGGGAGGTTAAACAGCTTAGATTTTTGAAGCTTGATCAGCAGCCCAATGCCCAAACCAAACGCCCCGCATGGCAGATACAATGTGGTAGGCTGAACAGGCAGACATGTGCAAATTATCCACTGCAGAATCACCTAGAAACATGAAGGCCATGGCAACCAACTGCAAAATTCTTGCTCCTTCTGAATCAGGAGGAATGAAACTGTCCAGAGTAGTGACCCACAAGTTTAAGGCTTTGTCAACAATAAAGGAGGTGCAGGCAGTACATAGGTTTGTGCCATTAGAGGCGAAAGCCCTCCTACATGTGGCATCCACCCGTTTGCCATGGGAATCTGTTAAGGCCAGAGAGCCTTAGATAGGCAGAGCGGTGTGTTTGACTGAATTATAGACAGCCTTGTCCACCAGCAGAGGGAGGGGCTTCCCACCTGTGAGATTTTCCCTCTAAAAATGGAAAAGATTGTGTCTTTGGTTTTGGAAGATACTTTCTCTGATCCAGACACCTGCCCATTCTTGCTCAATAATTTGATCACAGTGAATAAAACCCAGGAAACACTTTGGAGCAGAGGAAGACACAGACAGAATCGGATTGACAGCCACTGTCTCCACGGACTGTTTCTTCTTGAGCTGTAAGGATCTATACGCCTCAGCTATGAAAAAAAAGACATACCTCAGCTATGAGAAAAAGACAATAACTTGTTGTCAAATGGGAGGAATTGTAATCCTTGATCTGGGCTCTGTCCATGCCCCTTCCTCTTCCTCCTCCTCAGAGGGGATGTCCTTTTCATCAGAGAGCAATTTTTTAAGGTCAGGAGCTTCCCCAAGATCCTCATCCTGACCTTCCAAGTAGTCAGGGTCGGGGTCTGCCAGCGCATCTGTCTCCGCAGCATTTTCTCCCTGCGATGCACCTGGACGTACCTGTGTGGACTCTCCCTGACCTGAGGGGCCCAGTTTGTGGTTGGGTGTGTCTGCTGGGATGTCCTACAGAATATCGGGGCCCAAAAGCTCACCCAGGAGCAACAAAAGTGATGTTTGCAGTTCTGTTTTTCCACTGCCAACTGAAAAACCAGGTGCCTTCCCTCCCTCCCCCAGCTCGGATAACCTGTGGGGGGTGGGGGGTGGGACCGCAAGGAAAATATTATGCTGAGCAACACAATGAAGGCAATAGAAACCCATGGAGGAGGGCCTCATTCACCCTTTTGCAGGTCTTACATCGTTTCATAATTAATGGTCTCCGATAAGCGACGGTGCTAAGTATATGCTTATAACTGTGAATGCCCAAAAGTACTACAGTACAATAACTACAAGAGAAAAAATAATTAGCCCTATTAGCTTGCCTGCACTGCTGATGGCTTTCAAACTGAAGCTGCAGGCAGGGATCAGCATGGCTAGAGAGAGCCAACTGTTGTCGAGGCACAGGTCAGGAAGCATAGGAAAACCAGGAGTAATTGCAGATTTTACCAAAAATATTTATTTATTGTACACTAGCAGTAACATAAAAAAAATAAATTTGCTCAGTGTAACTATTTACAAAGGCAAAACAAAATGGAGAACATCCATCAGGGTTTTCCTTCAATCTCTGTGTCCCTTTCCTCTTCCAAGCAATTTCAGCTCAGCTCTCTTATAAATCCTTCTAACCCTCATTCTTAACAAGTATCCTGTTCTTGTATCAGGCATGTGCAGCTAGAACAAAGTGTGCCTCAGCTGAGGCCCCTTTTCCACAGCTCTTCTGCAAAAAGCTTAAAAATTTGCACTCTGGTAACCTCTTGACTTCACAATAGCTTTTTGCAACCACCTCAAAATATAATTATATACATTTCAAAAATCAACACTATATATTTTCTAAACAAAAGGGATCCCAATATCAGTTACACTTCCATACAATGATTTGCATATATTTTTATGTCAGCAGATATGCAAGGGAGGAACAGACAGACAACAAGGGAGGACTGAGAGACAGTGAGAGGCAAAGAACTGCGAGACTGACGGAGTGATCAAATCATAGGTCTCACAGAAAAATCTGGTTGTGCAACCAGACAAACAAGAGACAGAAAAGGACAGATCCTTGCATTTAAATACTTTCTTCATAACAACCGGGACAGGGTCCTATTCCACCCTGTCACACCAACTAGGCATGCGTGTTCACTAGCGGGAGTGCACACGACGTCACAATGTCCTACGTGAAGTTAGCACACTAAGCACAGGCATGCATGCAAGCATGTTAGTGCAATGTAAAAAGACAAGCAATTGCACGTCCTTATGTGCTGCACTATGTGCACCTGCACGCACCCTCCGACGCACGAAAACCAATCGCAGGACAGTCAACTGAGGAAGAAGCTCAAGCCCAATCATTACCACAGTTTAATGGTGGCCATGCAGAAGTATTCAGAGGTCTGGGTTATAAAAAAACTCCTAAGACCCTCTGATCACAACACAAGTCAGAAAAACACAGTAACAGATAACACAAGAACTTAGCCAAGTGATTAAATCCCCAGCAGCTCAACAATGAAAACGCTGCCCAAGGAACATGTCTGTAGACTGCCAAGAGAAAAGTCAGGCAAAAATCCAAGGCACAAGTTCCTTTAGGATTATAATTTTTTTTTAATTAGCCACACAGAAACTTGAAGTGGGGGGAGGGACAACTAACGCAAGTGCCGAGGGAAGCCCTACACTACCTCAGAAATAAGCAAAATATACCTACCTGGGGCATTTTTTTTTTTTTTTTTTTTAAACAGACACCATTAAAACACCCTAGCAGCAAACGTGGCTCCCAGTTCACAAATGGAAATAGTTGGTCAATTTGAAAGCCGCAGCTTAACAGGCACGATTTTAATTTAGTGGTGCTCCCTGGGAAACCTGGCAGCCCCAACCTGCTATGCAGAATTGCAGCCCAAACAGAAAATCTTGAAAAGTCTTGAAAGAAGATATGGGTAGCCGTTTCCCCTTTCAATGGCATAGCTGAACTGGTGAGTTGCTGCTGCTTGGAATCCTCATATGCCCAACATTCTAAAGCTTGGTCTGTGCCACTCCCCTGCTAGGGATGCACTATACCCAGTTGTTGCGAATACCCACTGACAATGTGGAGCGCTACAGAAAGCTTTACTGAAATCTAGGTAGGCTACGTCCACTACTCCTCCCTGATCTAATTCCTTAGTTACCCAGCCAAAGGAATCTATCAGATTTGTCTGACATGACCTCCCCCAGGAATCTGTGCTGCCTCATGTCCTGTAGCCCGCTGGAGTCAAAATATTCCACAATCCTTTCCTTTGGCAGTGTTTCCATTAACTTTCCTGCCTCCGATGTCAGACTGACTGGCCTACAGTTTCTTGCCTCTTCCCTGCTACCACTTTTGTGAAGTGGGACTACACCCGCACTCTTTTACTCCTCTGGAACCACAAAGGTATCCACTGATTTGTTAAAACAGGACTGTTAAGAGGTGCAGCCAGTACCTTCCTGAGCTCTCTCAACTCCCTTGGATGCACCCCAGGTGGCCCCACTGCTTTGTCCACTTTCATATTAGCGAGTGCCTTCAGCACTCTCGCCTCTGAAAAAAGACTAGTGTCCATCTCCCCCCCCCCTTCAAGACTCCTGTTACTTTTTTGTGGTCCCTCCACTTCCCCTTCCTCTGTGAATACTGAGCAGAAGTACTTCTTACGATGTCTCCCTTTTCCTGGTCTCTCTCTGTACAGTGACCTCCCCCCCCCTTTTCCATTTTAACTTTACAATCTTTCTATTGGTCTTCCTCCTCTTGCTTACATACCTAAAAATGTCTTGCCCCCTTTGATATCACCTGGGCTATTCTCTCTTCAGTTTGTGCATTTGCACTCCTTACTGCTTTCCTTGCTTCCCCCATACACCTCCTTATCCTCTTCTCTCTGCATCTTTTCAATGCAACAATTCTGGCCTCTACTTTTCCTGCCACGTCTTTCGAGAACCATAGCAGTTCCTTTTTCCTCTTGTTTTTGCTCACTTGCTTGACGCAGAAGTTTGTTGCTTTCAGTATCCCCCTTTTAGCTTGGCCAACAGTTCCTCCACACAGCCCGTGCCCCCACACCATCACCACAAGGTCATTGCTCAGGCATTCACCCATCTTTACAAAATCTGCCCTTCTGAAGTTGAGGATCCTGGCTCAGATGTGGCTTCACTCTGCAGCCATCCTTATACTGAACCAACACAAATTCAAATTCCAGCGCTACGGTTCAACTACAAGGAGCAGCTCGCTCAAAAAATCAGTAACACTCAGGAAAAAAAGGAGAGAGCGTTCACCACAAAGAAAAAATTACTCACCTTAGTAATTATGTTTCTTCTAGTGGAGTCTTGCTTTATTCTGACAATTGCAGTTAGGTCCTGCCTTTCAACTGCCCCGGAAAACATAGGGTTAACTTTTCTATGCATGGCATAGAATGTTCATCTCGAGCTCGGTTGAAGCCTCTGCCTGTTGTTATTCAAACTGCAACCGTCAGATCTTTATGAGCAAAAACTCACTAGGTGTTCTGTGTGGAAACTGTAACATTTTTACTAGCCAATTGGCAAAAATATAATGTTTTTGGTTCTCAAAGGAAGACTCAAGTCAGGAAACCCAAAAACAAGAAACCCATCAAATGAAACAACATTCCACCCAAAGAAAAGAGATGGTGTAAAAGGGGCACCCCTAGGGTGCCAACACTGCTCCTGCCCACCCACATCCCAAAAACTAGGTTCTGAGAGGGGAGGCAGGGGGGAGGTCAGAATACAGCAAGACTCCACTAGAAGAAACATAATTACTAAGGTGAGTAATTTTTTCTTCAAACAACATGAACTCTTGCTGTATTCTGACAATTGCAGACTACCAAGCAGTACCTCCATGGAAGAGGGACAGAACCTACTTTGGAAACAGGATCTGAAGTACTGCTGTGCCAAACCGAGCATCACTCCTAGCCTGGATATCCAGAGAGTAATGCTTGGTAAAAGTATGGACTGTTTTCCAGGTGGCTGCTTGACAAATTTCTAAGAGAGGGATATCCCTGGCAGCAGCCAGGGAAGCAGCTGTACCTCTAGTGGAATCAGCCCTCAGGCCTGAGGGTGGAAGTCTACCCAGTTTTTCATAGCAGAATTGAATAAAAGAAACAATCCACCTGGCAATAGATCTCTTAATGGCAGGTTTGCCTTTACCAACTTCTCCATAAGTGAGGAACAACTGGAGGGATTCAAACCTGTGACCCTTGGTACGCTCTGTGTAGTAGCTAAGGGCTATTTTAACATCCAAACTGTGTAGCCTCCTCTCTCCCGAGGAAGAATGATCAGTGGAAAAAAACAGGGAGAGACATAAACTGGTTGAGGTGGAAATCTGAAACCACTTTAGGTAACAACTTTCTGTTAGTTCTAAGGACCACTTTATCTCTGTGAAAAGAGATGAAATCAGATTCTACTGACAGGGCTTGCAATTCACTGATACATCTGGCAGAGGTAATGGCTACCAAAAACACAGTTTTCCAAGTCAAGTACTTAAGCTCTGCTAAGGACAAGGGCTCAAAGGGGGGTTGCATAAGCTGAGCAATGCAAACTTTAAGGTCCCAAGCAGGATCCCCAAAGGGGGGACTGGTGTGAAGCAATCCCTTGAAAAACTTATAGAATACAGGATGGGATGACAGATAGGAAGACTTGCCTACCGACAGGAAAGCAGAAACAACTGCCAAGTGTACCTTGAGGGTAGCTGGTCTGAGGCCTAGGCCATTAAGATGGACCATATAATCCAGAACCGTAGACAATTCAGCAGAGTCTGGAGAAATATTCTTCTTAGAACACCAAATGCTGAATCTTTTCCATTTAGAGTTGTAAGTCTTTCTGGTGGAAGGCTTTCGAGAAGCCTTAAGGATATCCAGAACCCCTTGGGAAAGATGCAGACCTGCAAACTCTAACTCTTCAAGAGCCAAGCTTTGAGATTGAGAGACTGAAGATTCGGGTCCCAAATCCTCCCTGAGAGGATGTTAACAGGTTATAATTCCTGGGAAGAGACAGAGGAAGGTGGACTGTTAGGGACAGCAACAAGGGGTACCATGGCTGTTTGGCTCAGTCTAGAGCAATCAGAATCACTTTGCATGGTTGTAACCTTATCTTGACTAACACCATGAACAGGAGAGGGAAAGTTGGAAAAGCATACAGAAATTTCCCTTCCCAGTTCAGAATCAGAGCATCCAGGGGGACTGAGCCCAAGACTGGGGGTCTGCAACAAAAGAGAGGTAGTTGGTGATTGTCTGGGGCTGCAAAAAGATCCATCTCTGGAGTGGCCCATCTCGAGAAAATCACTTTCAAAACCAGAGGATCCAGGGCCCATTCGTGATGGCCCTGGGATATTCTGCTCAGTGCATCTGCTAGGACATTGTCCTTCCCTGGGAGGTGAACTGCTATCATAGAGGTTTGCAAGGAATAGACCAGGGACCACAACTTCATTGCTTCTGTGCACAAGGCCATAGACAGAGTGCCTCCCTGCTTGTTGATGTACCACATAGCGGTGGTGGTGTCTGTTCTGACCTGAACCACCTTGTTCTGTACAGATTTGGAAAAAGCTTGCAGTGCCAGAAACACTGCTCTGAGTTCCAAGAGATTGATGTGAAGCAGAGATTCCAGAGGTGACCACAGTCCCTGGGTGGTAAGATCCCCCAAGTGGGCTCCCTAGCCCAGCAGGGAAGCATCTGTGGTGAGTATCACTGAATGAGACTGAGTGATAAATGGAACCCCTTGTCTCAAATTGTCCTGATCCTGCCACCACTACAAGGCTTGGATCAGGGTTCGAGTCACTGGGATTAGTTTGGTAAGGGAATCCTTTCTTTGGAACCAAAAGGCTCTGAAGCGGAAGTGAATGTCCCTCATTTGGAATCTTGCTCCCTGGATCACTGCTGTGGAGGCTGCCATGTGGCCCAGTAGCTGAAGGAAATGCCTTGCTGGTCGAGACACCTGAAGGGTGAATGAAGAGGCCAGTTCCATAAGGGTCCTTGCCCTTTCCAGGGGAAGGAAGGCTCTTGCCTTTACCATATCCAGTTCTGCACCTATGAAGGTGAGGAGCTGCACTGGTTCGAGAACTGACTTTGGTAGGTTGAGAAGGAATCCTAAAGAAGTGAGCACTTGCTGGGTCACTTGCAGATGTGACTTGACTTGGTCTGGAGACTGACCTACTATGAGCCAGTCATCCAAGTATGGGAAAAAGGAAATCTTTTGTCTTCTTAGGAAGGCAACAACTACTGCCAGGCACTTTGTGAAGACCCTTGGGGCTGATGTTAGGCCAAAGGGCATTGCTCTGAATTGATAGTGGCCTGAGAGCAACTCGAACCTGAGGTACTTTCTGTGGGAGCACCGGATGGGAATGTGAAAGTAGGCATTTTTGAGGTCCAGGAAAGCTAGCCAGTCCCCTGGCCTTAGAGAGGGAAGGATAATTCCCAGAGTTACCATTTTGAATTTTGGCTTTAACAGATGTTTGTTCAGATATCTTAGGTCCAGGATGGTCCACTCTCCTGTCTTCTTGGGGTTAGGAGCATCTGGAGCACAACTTTGCCCTGTGTAGGGTGAGAACCCTCTCTATAGCTCTGAGAGCTACGAGAGAAGAAACCTCTGCCTCTAGGGCAAGGGTCTCTGAGAGTTTTGCAGGTGGAAAAGATCTGGCTCTCATCTTGGGAAATTTTTTGAAGCTGAGAACCAGTCCCTGGTTTACTACTTCCAGGACCCACTTGTCTGATGTAAGAGACATCCAGTCCTGGAACTGGACAAAGTAAGCCAGCCTGCCCCCTGATGGTATTGGAGAATCGACCCGGGCAGACCCATCAGGGTGTCTGCTTGGCAGGGGCTTTAGGCTGAGGGGTGGATGCAGGCCTGCTCATCCCCCTTCTGCCTCTCCCTCTAAAGAACCCCCTCTGCGAAAAGGAAGAAGAGGAGGCCTGAGCTTGGGAAAAAGGCCTTTGGAAAGGCCTGCCCCTGCCCCATGACTGCTGCCTTTGAGGAGTTCCTTGCCTTTCTTTGGCCTGAGCACTCCTGTAAGTGGTCCTGTATTCGTCCATTTTCTTCACGTAATTCTCATGTAAAGCTCCCCAAACAGAGAATTACCAATTACAGGAAAATCCATGGCCTTAGCCTGGGTATCCTGTGAGAGGCTAGTACATCTGAGCCAAGACATTCTCTGAAGAGCCACAGATGTAGCCATGACTCTTGATGACACATCATTGGAGTCCACAGCAGCATGAAACTGTACTTTTGATGCCTCAATCCCATCTGCAGCCACCTGCTCCAGCTCCTTGGCAAGCTGTGCGGGAGCCTGTTTAGCCAGTGCCAGTACAGTGTCCCACCTGGATTTCTGGTACCTGGCTGTATAGGCCATATAGTTAGCCTGCCTGAGTCCCAAAGATGCTGCCATGTATTTTTTCTTTGCCATGGCATCAGTCTTCCTGGAGTCCTTGTCTGGGGGGGTGTGATGCCAAGGGAATGTTTGCCTTATCACAGGCAGCAGCCTGTACAACCCCAACATGGCTGTATTGCTAAAAAAGGAACTCCGTGTCGGAGCCTGAGGGAGTGTACCTCTTGTCCATTCGTCTGTCCACAGGAGGTATAGAATTAGGAGACTTAAGAATTTTTTGTGTCCATTTCCCAAAAGATTTATGGAGGTAAACAGACAGTCTCCTGGACTCTGGGATGTCCATCATCTCTACATAGTCAGGCTCTTCCTGATCCTCAACTGCTTCCTCCACAGGAAGCTGGAGGGTATCAGCCACCTTTCTGTAGAACATGCAGTGTGAAGGGGACTCAGAAAGCCTAGGAGGAGAAACACCTGAAGGTCTGTCTGGGGAGACGTCCAGGTCAATAGGCACATCCAGACTTTCACCATCACCATAATCATCCTCATACTCTCCCTCCTTCTCAAACTCCGGTTCATAAAATTCTTCCAGGGTATAATCCGGAACCGGGGGAACCGACCGAACCGAGCCCCTGCCAGATGGTGCCGGTTCGGTTGGAACTGAACTAAAGCGATTGCACAATCCTAATCACCTTGGCTATCTCATCGGCGGTCGGAGTATGAGATTCTGGGTCCGAACCGGTCGATTTGTCTTTTCTTTTTCTTTTTGTCGGAACGGATTCCTCAGAATCGGCTCTCCTTTTGCGCGAAGTATCACCCTGGTCAGAGGGCACTCCTTCTGGTTCGGTCGGAACTGAACCGGGCTGGACATCCGGGTCAGCAAACTTCTCAGCCTCCCTTTCCCTCAGTCTACCTAATCTCTTTTCCAGGGTAGATTTGGGAAAATTCATGCAAATTTGGCAGTCTGAATCGAGGTGGTCAAACCCCAGACAATAAACACAGGTGGTGTGGGGATCAGCCTTAGCAAAGACCTCCCCACACACACTGCAGTGTTGAAACCCAGTGGGCCCGGTTTTCTTCTTGGGTTTCTCAGACATGGCCAACCTAACCAAAAACTTACCCTTTTTTCGACAATCCGCCAGGCAAGACTCCCCTATCGGTTCCTGACCGTGTCACGGGTCTGGAAAAAAAAAAAATCCATTTTTTTTCTTTTTTTTAGAACCGATACGGACCGGTAACCACACTCTAAAGTACAAGTTTTTACCTTAAATTGATTGGTTCAGTCGAACCGATCCACAGTTTACAAGTTCCACACAGAAAACAGAACAATAACCTATCTAGTACTCACGGTACCACAGACAGAGACTTGAACCGACTATGCGGAAACAACAATTCGGTAGAAACCGACCGAAAACAGACACTTCAACAGACTTTTGAACCGAGCAGCAGGAGAAATCTCCAGAGCAACTGCTCAGTGAGGCGGAGTAAAGGCTCTGACGGTTGCAGTTTGAACAACAACAGACAGGGGCTTCAACCGAGCTTGTGATGAACGTTCTATGCAAGGCATAGAAAAGATAACCCTTTGTTCTCCGGGGCAGTTAAAAGGCAGGACCTAACTGTAATAGTCAGAATACAGCAAGACTTCATGTTGTTTGAAAGAGATTATACGTTTTTTTCTGCAGTGCACACGGTCTTCTCGAGAATAGATTACTTTATAGTACCAAAGGAGGAACAGACCCAAATAACAGCAGTAGAGGATAGGGGAAATGCTACTCTCAGACCATTCTCCACATACTGAAAATTAGGGTGGGCCAGTTCAAGAAAAGGACCTTATGGCACCTAAATATGTCGCTACTGCAGAAAGATGAAGTATAGAAGGAATTGCAGGACATGATTGGGAAGGAATTGGAACAGAATGATACAGGAGATGTCACCCCCACAATAGTATGGGACACGATAAAAGTAGTCGTTAGAGGGAAACTTATCACCCTGGCAACATATCATAAAAAGGAGAGGGAATCTAAAAAGATGGCCTTACTGATTAAAATAAGGGAACTGGAAGCCTCATTAAAGAATAAATATGATATCAGCAAGGATAGAGAAGCTCAGGCACTAAGGAAGGAACTAAATTTAATTCTGGATTATCAGGTTGAACAAAACATGGTATACCTAAGGCAAAAGTATTATGAAGGTGGCCCTAGGGCAGTAAGGTTGCTGGCCAGTAGGCTGAGACTAAGAAGGGCTAAGGCCACTATAAGTAAAATCACCTATAAAGGCAGGCAATTTAGCACTACAGAAGAGATAAAAAATCTTTACTGATTATTATGGAAATTTATATAAAGCCGACCGGGCCCCAGATTGGGGGACTCAGTTCTTATCCAGCTTAAGCCTACCTAGGGTGTCACAAGAAGAAGCCGATAAATTGATATCCCCTATCCAGCAATCTGAGGTAGTGGTAGAAATAGCTAGATTAAAGACAGGGAAAAGTCCGGGAATGAATGGACGGCTACCCTGCTGAGTTTTATAAACTCTTTCGAGCACAGATTACCGCAATAATATGCAAAGCTTATAACTCACTATTGGAGGAGGAGGGGAAGGCTGCCCCCACATGGATGCATGCAGTAATAGCAGTGTTGCCTAAGCCCGCCAGGGACCCCTTACTCTGTGCTTCGTATAGACCCATTTCTATTCTGAACACAGACTATAAGATCTTGGCTGGTGTCATAACCAGGCGACTGGAAAGCATAGTACCCAAACTTATACATATAAATCAAACGGGATTTGTTCCAGGTTGACAGGCCCAAGACAATATTCGTCGAGCTGTACATATCATAGAACACCTGGAGGGGAGTGGACAGGCAGCTCTGGTGATGAGCCTAGATGCCGAAAAGGCTTTTGACAAGGTGCTGTGGCCTTTTCTCCGGGCGTCACTAGCGGGCTTTGGCTTCCCTGTCGCATTTTGTAGTTGATGAATAGATTATATGTGCCCCTAGTGGATGTGTAAAGTGAATGGTCATGTGGGGAGCTTTTCTCCTTGAGAGGGGTAACGAGGCAGGATTGTCCTCTGTCCCCGATGCTGTTGCATTATTTGTTGAACCCTTAGCTCAGGCAATACGCCTAAACTCAGAGATTCGGGCCGTGCAACTGGGGGGGTACGAACACAAAATAGGACTCTATGCAGATGATATACTATTGTTTTTGGGAGAACCAAACACATCATTGCCAGAGGTGTTTGCTCAGATTCACCGGTTTACGGAGCTATCTGGGTATATGCTAAACAGGGCAAAGACGGAAGTATTAACATTTTCATACCAGGCCTCTATAGAAATACAAAGAGGCTACCCCATGAAATGGAATATGGAGATGCTGAAGTACTTGGGAATACATCTAGGTGCCAGCCCTACATCTCTCTTTAGGGATAACTATAGTAAATTAATAAAAGAGATAGTTGCTGACTTGAAACGTTGGGCACCTCTCCCACTACCCCTTCACTCTAGGGTACAGGCAACTAAATTGAACATATTACTGAGACTACTGTATCTGTTTCAAAGTGTTCCATGCAAAATACCAAATCAGGTACTAATGAGATGGCAAAGAGTGGTGATGGCCTTCATATGGAACGCCGGCAAGCCATGAGTGGCTAGACAGTTATTATATCTCCCAAAGGGGAAGGTGGGATTGGCAATACCTTGCTTGTCAGGGTATTGAATCGTGGCACAGATGAAAATAGCACTGATGTGGCAGCATCCACAGTATGCACCACACTGGAAATCCATAGAACAGGCTACACTAAGGGACCCCTCCTTGGGGATGCTGCCTTTCAACAGAGGGCTGCAACTGGCTATGGGGGAGTGGTTACCCCAGGGGGTGAGAGCGGCTCTAGAGGGGTGGAGGTGGGGAATAAGTAGAGGTCCTACCTCTCGAAACCTTTGGAAATATGAGTGGTGGGCATGGGATGACCATTTTTGCCCGGCAGTCATGGATCCCTGGTTTAAACAACAAGCAAAAAAGGGCCTGCACTCACCATGGCAGATTCTGCGCGGGGGAGCGCCTGTAGCATTTGACACAGCAATACCCTTGTTTGGCCTGTGCCCAAGTGACAGACTCAGATTTTATCAAATCAGAGCCATGGTATATGAGAAACTAAGTCACCCAAGGGGGGGGGTGGGGACACTAGATGCCCCTTTCCCGCCATTTGAGAAAATATGGTCGTCTCCGACTGGAAGGGGAGCAATAACTCTCCTATATAACAATTATATTAACGATCAGGGACATAGTACACTCCAAGTCAAGGCAAAGTGGGCAGATGAGTTGGGGGCAGACATAAGCCCCAATGCCTGGGATAAAATGTGGACAGCAGTATGGAGCACCACCTCTTCACCAACTTGGAGAGTTTTTGTTTGGAGAGTTAAAATCAGATATTTTACAGTTCCCCAGAATCAGGCCACAATGACTCAAAATGGGAATGCCCAATGTTGGAGAAAGTGCAGGGAGGTGTCTGCTGGTCAAGCTCATGTGTTCCGGTGGTGTCCCCAGATACAAACATATTGGAGAGGGATCTCAGACCATATTCTGGGTATTTTTGGAGAGCCTGGAAAACTAGGACCAGAGCAGTTAATATTAGGAATGGAACCAAAACTATTGCAAGGCAGGGAAGCAAAGTACCTATGGAGGGTATTGATAGCAGCCGCATTAAAGGCCCTAACTAGGCGATGGCTACAAGAGGACGTACCGACAATAAGGGAATGGGTAAACATAGTGAAATCAATAGAAGAGATGGAGAGAATCTCATTTAACATACAAAATAGACGGGCCCAATATATAAACCTGTGGACTAGGTGGGAGATGAATGGGATCTCCAGTCTGGGCACAGATGAAGAAGAGACCATCTAGAACCGGTCGGTAGAGAGATTGGTTGCTGGATTAGGAATGAAGCCAACAGTAAAAAAAGGTATGTTGCCCAGACAGAGGGACAGATAAGGATTAGATAAAGCACAAGGGGAAATAAATTAAAGAACTTCCTGGGGAGGATAGTAGGATAAGCAACAGAATAAAAGTACAGTTACGCAAGAACTTACCGTAACAGTAGATCTTCGAGAACAGCTCTTGCAGCAGGTTACACCATTAGGACTGAAGCCGGCAGGCGCCAGGACCCCACGGAAATTTTCTAGCTAGCAGTCTTCAGCGGGGACCACCTCCGACGTCGGTCCTGCCCCCGACATCAGGCGTAGTACATAAGGAGGCGGTCCCCCCACAATCCTCAGTCCTCCGCCAGAGACTCCCAGCCGCTGGATGACATCAGAAGAGGAGACCGAGGATCCGCCAGATGGCCAAGACTAAAAACAGAACGTCCCATCTCGTAAGATGGATGTTTGGCTCTGACCTACCTCCACAAAGAAGGGGATGGTGGCAGGGAGTTGCCTGCAAGAGCTGTTCTCAGAGATCTACTGTTTACGTGTTCCTACGTAACTGTACTATCTTACTTCGAGATACAGCTCTTGCAGCAGGTTACACCATTAGGACTGATTTCCAAGCAATAGTTAATTTATTTATTTTATTTAGTTTCTGTTGACCAGGTAAGTGCACTAGACAAATCCTGCCTATTTTCAGGCATGACCCGGGGGAGAGGGATAGAGATGAATGCCAACTGACTTTGAACCAGATTAAGCTGTTGGTGGTATTTTTTAGTGAATGAGGGAAATTTGGCCAGGACACCGGGGAAACTCCCCTACTCTTCGTCAGTAGGGGGACCCTGTCACTGTAGGAGACAGGCACTCTGTTTCCAGCTATGGAGGAGGAAGGAGCTGTACATGGGGCTGCGATAGCCCAGAGTATTTCCTCACCTGTTGATTTCACTGAG
Organism: Neoceratodus forsteri; assembly: GCA_016271365.2. NCBI lineage: Eukaryota > Metazoa > Chordata > Ceratodontiformes > Ceratodontidae > Neoceratodus > Neoceratodus forsteri. The sequence continues at coordinate 694,402,948 of CM028129.1, forward strand.
TCTGGAACCGCTGAAATGGTGGCTGGGGTGCACCTGCGAGGTGGCCAGTAAAACGCCAACTTAAGTGGTCCATCGGTTTCTGATGCTACGATGGGTCTTAGTTTAATGGAGAAACAACGCTGTTTGGAAGAGGAACTACTTCGTGTGAGTGAATTACTGGTGCAGGAATGTAGGAACCTCGCTGTGGAGGACGACAGGAAGCGGAAGAGATCGGAAGGTTCCCCGAGCACTGCAGAAGCAGCGGGGCCCAGCAAGTTGCATTCGGCTACTGAAAGGCCAAAAGTCAGTGGTGTTTCAACTTCTAAAGAATGGGGAGAACTAGTAGAAGAATCCTGGTCTCCGGCGCGTGCACTGCGTGGGGCTGGCTGGATTCCGATTTCGGGTGCTCCGTGGAAGCCGGATGATGGATCTTCGGCTCTTCAGGAGTCTGCAGAGATAAGTACATTGGCTCTACCAGTCCCTTCTCCTGTTGTTTTGGACTCTGAACTTCCAGCCTCCCCTCTTCCTAAACCTACTACTGATTCTGGACTACCCTTGGAAAGCCTGTCAGGGGAGATGGCTGCAGATGTGGCTACTTCCTCCGTCATACAGGGGCCAGCTTTGGAACCTGTGGATAAACCTTCCTATGCCAGTCATTTTAGACAACCTCTAGAATTAGCCAAATGGCGAAATGCCATTCGTTTACGATATGTTGGCCCCAGGGATAATCCCCCTGACAGGTTCTATGTTGGGAAAACATTATTGAAGAAAAGTATGGGTTTTTCCCCTTCTGAAGTCTACGCCTTGATCCATGTTCCTGAGGAGTTTACATTTGATGTCAGTTTTCGCACCCCAGCTCTTTTGGAACTATTCTGGAGTAGCTATTTAAATCTAAAAACGAATCCCCTATGGTCGGACTTTATTGTATTGCCTCTTTCCAAACAGGCCTTTAGGGTCATCACAATCATGTTTAGAAATGAAGGGGTTAATGTCGTAGATATTGTTAACTGGTTATCTAAGAGATGTGAAATCCAGGGGAATCCTGCTCCTATCTTGGATGCAGAGGGATTTTGGAATGGGGGTTGGAAATTTAGGATTAAACTCCACTCTACTGATTCTGATTTAGTGCATCTCCCCAACTGTTTTTTTTTTGGGGGAGAGATAAGGGGTTCCTTTTTTATCCAGGTCAGCCAAGGGTTTGCTTCAAGTGTGGGTCTCGGACTCACACAAGCACCTCTTGTGATGTGCTCAAATGCTCTTATTGTGGGGAGTCTGGTCATCCTAGTGCCCACTGTTTCCAAACCTCTAAACGCAATCTTTGTGATGTGGTGGGTCACACATTTGAACTTTGCCCTTTGGCAGCTAAAAACACACCAGAAGCTGATTTTGGGGTACAGGACCATTATATTCGGGAGGCAGTTCGACTTGGTATTCCTACTGGAGGAAGGTTGGATCCCAGTACCTCTGGGGCTAGTCTCCCTTTGGCCGTGTCAGGTTTGATTAATAACTCTACCTCGAGCCCTGCCACTATAGAAGTACCTGAAGTAGTGACTCATGAAGTACCAGAGATAGGACAGGGGGTTATTTGCCAGGATTTGGTATTGTCTAGTTTGGATCCCTTGGTAGATGGTTTTACTATGGTTAGCGGCAAGAAAGGGAAATCTGTTAAAGGAAAGGGAAAGGTGGGTAGGAAAACAGCTTTGCCTTCTATGCATGTTTCTATTGCTGACCCTAATACCTTTGCAGTGTTGGTGGAGGCTCCAGAGGTAGTTTCAGACATGTCTCAGCCTTCTGCACCCCCCCCCACCCAAGGCCTGAGCCCCTGGAACCTGCAGAAGGACAGATTGGCCCTAAGCCATCAGATGGGAAAAGTGGAAGGATAACGAGAGCGTCTAGCAAAGTAAAGTGATTTTATCCTTCCATTAATTCATGGTTCCCTTTTTACTTTAGAGTGGCAACTTTAAATGCTAATAGCATTAAAACTCCTGTTAAGCATCAGAGCACTTATTCTCATTTTTATATGAAAATCTGGACTGTGTTTTCCTGCAGGATGTTCGTTTGCATTCTCCTACGGAGGTAGAGGCTGCCACTACTGGTTGGGTGTGGGGAGATTGTTTTTGGTCTTTGGGTGGTGATTTGTGTAGTGGGGTGAGGGTTTGTTTTTTTCATTCACATATAAAAGTAATTCATCAGATAGAGATTGTAGCTGGTAGGGCCTTGGTTTCGGATATTAAGTGGGGTTCTTTACCCTTGCAGTTACTTAATGTTTATGCACCTCAATCTAAATTTGATCGAGTAACCCTTTTTAATTCCTTATACCCTTTTTTATGCACCTCTTATGTTATTATTCTTGGGGGGGACTTTCAACTGCTCCTTGCCTTCCAGTGTTTCTTCTGGGTCTAAGAAGAAGGTGTATAGTGATATGGCAAGCTTGTCAAAACTTCTTGCAGATACTGGTTTGAATGATGCTTTTGGGCCTACCTCTAAAGGGTTTGGGAATACTTATTTTTGCGGACCTAGAGCTTCCAGAATTTACTATTTTTTTCTTTCACCAGGGGTTGAAGTACAATCACAGTCCTTGCAGGAGGTGGCCACATCAGATCATAAACTACTTAGATTAGTGTTATGTGATGTGCCTGAAGTCCGTAGGGGGCCGGGTTTTTGGGAAATTAAATGTTATCTTATTAGATATCCCTGGTGTGACTGATGGTCTACATTCCCTTTTTTTAGCAGGTCAGTCTGTTCTATTTCTCTATGGTGATTTAAACACTTGGTGGGAGGACACGAAATGTGAAGTCAGACTCTACTTTAAAACCATAGGGCGTTTCAATGGGAGATTCCGGCATAATGGACTTCATTATCTTAGAGAACGACTTCATTTTTTGTCTACCTTCCGCCAGTCTTTGGGATCTGCAGGTCTGGATCAAATTAAACAAGTAAAGGAAGAGTTGGCTAAATTACAGTCTCAGGTTTTACAGGATGTGGAGAGAAAGCATAAATATGGGATTTGTGGTAAAAAGAAGGATACTTTACCTTTTGAAAATCTGAAACTTATTAACCACTCCCGAGTTATGATGTATTTAAACACATCAACCGGGGGGCGTGTTACAACAAATGCTGGTATTCTAGATACGATACATGATTATGTTGCTGCATCCTTTAAGAGTAGATTGCTCTCTGAAACCCCTATTAATGATTGGTTTCTTAGAAGACCAGTCCCTGTTTTATCTACAGATGAGCAGACTACTTTGGTTCAACCCATTACGGTAGATGAACTAAGGACTGCAATTTGGTCTCTGAAGTCAGGAATTACTCCAGGTGCTGATGGGTTATCCCATGAAATTTATAAAATTCTGTGGGAAGTTTTGGGTACTGACCTATGTCGGGTATTGAATGCTGGGTTACAGGCAGGGTCTCTCCCAAAAGAAAAAATTACTCACCTTAGTAATGTTGTTTCTTCTAATGGAGTCTTGCTATATTATGACAATTGCAGTTTGACCCAGCCTTCGAACTGCTCCGGAGGTGAAAGAGTTAAGTTCCATGCCAGGCATGGAATCTTAAGCGCGAGCTCGGTTGAAAACTCTGTCTGTTGTGCTTCAAACTGTAACTGTCAGATCTTTATGAGCAAAACTCACTAAGTTTCCGGTGGAAGCTGTAAACCCACACACAGCCAACTGGCTACTAACATTAATACATTTTCTGGTCCCAAAAGCAAGACTCAAGTCAGGGGACCAAGAAATGAAAATACAACACAAAAAATGGCAAACACTAGTGCCAACATAGCACTGCCCACCCACATCCCAAAAACAAAACAGAGGTTCTGAGAGGGCAGGTAGGGGAGAAGAGTAATATAGCAAGACTCCATTAGAAGAAACAACATTACTAAGGTGAGTAATTTTTCTTCAAACAACATGAAGTCTTGCTATATTGACAACTGCAGACTACACAGCAGTACCTCCATGGAGGAGGGCAGAACCTACTTAGAATAGGCTCTGAAGTTACAGTTGTGTTAAACCGAGCATCACTCCTAGCCTGGATGTCCAAGGAGTAATGTCAGGAAAACGTGAACTGTTTTCCAAGTAGCTGCTTGACATATCTCTATGATAGGGATGTCCTGGCAGCAGCCAGGAGCTGCTACCTCTGGTAGAGAAGCCTCAGGCCTGAAGGGGAACCCTACCCAGTTTTTGATAACAAAACTGGATACAAGAAACAATCCACCTGGCAACGGATTTTTAGTGGCAGGTTTCCTTTACCTACCTCACCATAAGTGAGGAACAGTTGGAGGAATCAAACCTGTGACCCTTGGCACGCCTATGTAGTAGCTAAGGGCTCTTTGACATCTAAACTGTGCAATCTCCTCTCACCAGAGGAGGAATGGTCAGTGAAGTAAACAGGAGAACATAGATTGATTCAGGTGAAAATCCGAAACCACCTTGGGCAAGAATTTCTATTAGTCCTGAGGACCACTTTATCCCTATGAAAGGAGATAAAATCAGGCTCCACTGACAATGCTTGTAGTTCACTTATGCGCCTAGCAGAAGTGATGGCTACCAAAACACAGTCTTCCAAGTCAAATACTTAAGCTCTGCTGAAGACATGGGCTCAAAGGAGGTTGCATAAGCTGGGCAATGCAAACATTAAGATCCATGCAGGGCAGGATCCCTGAATGGAGGGTTGATGTGAAGCAATCCTTGAAAAACTTGGAGAATACCGGATGAGCTGAAAGAGAAGAGGTTTACCTGCTGATAAGAAAGCAGACACTGCTGCCAGGTGCACTTTTAGGGTAGCTGGTCTCAGACCCAGAGCATTTAAGTGCACCATATAATCCAGAACTGTGGGCAAGCCGGCAGACTCTGGGGAAATACTTATCAGAGCAATCATATGGGAAAACCTTTTCCATTTGGAATGATAAGTAGCCCTGGTAGAAGGCTTCCTCGAGCCTTCAAACACTAGTACACCCTGGGAAAGGTGTGAAGTCTGCAAACTCTAACTCTTCAAGAGCCAGGCCTTGAGATTGAGAGATTTGAGATCTGGTACCAAACTCTCCCTGGGCACAGGTTAACAGATTGTGATTCCTGGAAGGCACAGGGAAGGTGGACTGCTAAGGACAGAAGAAGTGGATACCAGGGCTGTCTGGCCCAGTCTGGAGCAATCAGGATCATCTTGCAAGGTTGAGACCTGATCTTGACTTGCACCTTGAAAAGGAGAGGAAAGGGGAAACTGTAGAGAAACTTCCTTCCCAGTTGAGAAGGAAGGCGCCCAGAGGACTGAGCCCAACACTGGGGCCTGCAGCAAAAAGAAGAGGCTGGTGATTGTCCGGGCTGCAAAAGATCTATCTGAGAGTGCCCCACCTGGCAAACACCACCTCCAGGATAAGGGGATCCAGAGACCATTCGTGATGGCCCTGGGAAATCCTGCTGAGAGCATCTGCCAGGACATTGTCTTTGCCTGGGAGGTGAACTACCATAAGGGAGGTGTTCAGGGAATAAGCCAGAGACCACAACTTCATCGCTCCGGTGCACAAGGCCGTAGACCGAGTGGCCCCTTGCTTGTTGATGTACCACATTGTAGTGATGTTGTCTGTTCTGACTTGTACCACTTTGTTCTGAACAGACGTGGAAAAAGCTTGAAGTGCTAGAAAAACTGCTCTGAGTTCCAACAGATTGATGTGGAGCAGAGATTCGTGAGGGACCACAACCCCTGAGTGGTGAGGTTGCCCATGTGAGCTCCCCACCCCAAGAAGGATGCATCTGTAGTAAGGGTCAAGGAATGAGACTGCGGGATGAAGGGAACTCCTTGTCTCAGATTGCTCTGATCCTGCCACCACTGTAGGGCCTGGATCAGGGTTCGAGTTACTGGGATCAGTTTGGTTAAGGGATCTCTCCTTTGAGACCAGAAGGCTCTCAAGTGAACTGAATGTCCATCATCTGAAATCTTGCTCCTGCACTACTGCTGTGGAAGCAGCCATGTGCCCTAGAGCTGCAAAATGCCTTGCTGGTCGAGAGACCTGCAGAGTGAAGGAGGAGGCCAGAAACCAGGGCTCTGCTCTTTTCTAGAGGAAGGAAGGCTCTGGCCTGTTGTGTGTTCAGTTCTGCGCCTATGAAGGTGAGTAGCTGAACAGGCTCCAGAACTGACTTTGGGAGATTGAGAAGGAAACCTAGAGATGCAAGCAGCTGCTGGGTAACCTGAAGGTGTAGTTTGACTTGGGCTGGAGACTGGCCTACTATGAGCCAGTCGTCCAGGTAAGGAAAGATGGCAATCTTTTGCCTTCTTAAATGAGCAACTGCTACTGCCAGGCATTTTGTGAATACCCTTGCGGCAGAGGTGAGGCCGAAGGGCACTGCTCTGAACTGGTAATGGCCTGAGGGCAGTTCGAATCTGAGGTACTTTCGGTGGGAGCTTCTGATGAGAACATGGAAGTAGGCATCCTTGAGGTCCAGGGACACTAGCCAATCCCCTGGCCTTAGAGAGGGTAAAATAATTCCCAGAGTCACCATTTTGAATTTTGGTTTTAAAAGGTGCTTGTTTAGGTATCTGAGATACAGGATGGGCCGCCATTCTCCTGTCTTTTTTGGGGTAAGGAAGTACCTGGAGTACAATCCTTTGCCCTGGTGTAGGGGAGGAACCCTTTCTACAGCTCTGAGAGCCAGGAGGGTTGAAACTTCTGTTTCTAAGGCGAGAGCCTCTGATGGATTTGCAGGTGGAAAGGATCTGGCTCTCATCTTTGGAAATTTTTTGAAGCCGAGAACCAGTCCCTGGCTTACTACTTCCAGGACCCACTTGTCTGATGTTAAAGACTTCCAGTCCTGGACGAAGTAAGCCAGCCTGCCCCCTACAGGTAATGGAGAATCGGCCCTGGCCATCCCATCAGGGTGCCTGCTTGGCAGGGGCTTTAGGCTGAGGGGTGGGAGCAGGCCTGCTCGTACCCCGTCTGCCTCTCCCTCTGAAGAACCCCCTCTGGGCGTAGGCTGAAGAGGAGGCCTGGGCTTGGTAAAAAGGCCTGTGAAAAGGCCTGCCCCTGCCCCTGGAAAGCTGCCTCTGAGGAGTGGCCTGCCTTTCCTTGGCCTGTGCACTCCTTAGGTGGTCCTATACTCATCCATTTCTTCATGTAATTCTCTGTCTGCTCCCCAAACAGAGAGTTATCAACAACAGGAAAATCCATGGCCTTAGCCTGAGTATCCTGTGACAGGCTAGTACACCTGAGCCAAGCCATTCTACGAAAAGCCACAGATGTAGCCATGACTCTCGAAGATACATCAATTAGAGTCCACTGCAGCATGGAATTGCACCTTGGATGCCTCAATACCATCAGCAGCCACCTGCTCCAGCTCTTGCGCAAGCTGGCCAGGACCTGCTTTGCTAGAGCAACATAACAGTATCCCATCTGGATTTCTGATATCTTGCAACATAAGCCACATAATTTGCCTGTCTGAAACCCAAAGATGCTGCCATGTACTGTTTCTTGCCATGGCATCAATCCTCCTGGAGTCCTTGTCAGGGGGGTGTGAAGCCAAAGGAATATTTGCCTTGTCACAGGCTGCAGCCTGCACTACCCCAACATGGCTGCATTGTTGTGAGAGGAACTCCGTGTCAGAGCCTGACAAAGTGTACCTCCTGTCCATTTTCTTATCCACAGGAAGTATAGAATGGGGAGCTTTTAAAATTTTTACTGTCCGTTTCCTGAAGGATTTGTGGATAGGAATAGACAGTCTCCTAGACTCTGGGATATCCATCATCTCTACATAGTCAGGCTCCTCTTGGTCATCTACAGCTTCTTCCATAGGAAGCTGGAGGGTTTCAGCTACTTTCTTATAAAAAATAAAATGAGAAGGGGACTCAGAAAGCCTGGGGGGAGACACTCCTATAGGTCTGTCTGGAGAAATGTCCGGTTCAATGGGCAGATCCAGACTCTCAAAATCACATTCACTCTCCTCATAATCCTCCCCCCCCCCGGTTCATAAAAATCCTCTATATCATATTCCTGAACCGGAGGAACCGACCACTTACCTGATGGTGCCGGTTCGGTCAGAACCGGGGAAAGCGACTGGACAATTTTGATCGCTTTGGCTATCTCTGCAGCAGTTGGAGAAATACTTTTTGGCTCCACACCTGCTGATTTCCTAGTCCTTTTAGCTGGAACTGACTCCTCTGAGTCAGCTCTCCTTTTGCCCGAGGAAGACTCACCTGGTCAGAGGCCTCCCTCTGTTCGATTGGAACCGAACCAGGCTGGCTATCAGGTCAAGCGGACTTCTTAGCCTCCGTTCCTGAGCCTACCAACTCTCTCTTATCCAGGGTAGCTGCAGGGAAATTCAAACAAATCTGGCAGTTCTGTACTGAGGTGGTCAAACCCCAGACAATAGACATGTGGTGTGTGGGTCAGCCTTAGCAAAAGCTTCCCCACAGACACTACAGTGTTGAAACCCAGTGGGCCCGGTTTTCTTTGGGTTTCTCAGACATAATGCCAGCCTAACCAGAAACTTGCCCGTTAACGCCCTTAGCAAGCCAGACACCCTTATCGGTTCCAGACCGTGTCACCGTGTGGAAAACCGTAATGAAATCCGTTTTTTAGAACCGATAAGAACGGGAACCGCACTTCTAATACAATTTAAAATAGTTTTACAACAACCTGATCAGTTCAAACCGAACTGATAATACATTTACAAGTTCACACAGAATAAAATGTAAAACCTATCTATTACTTACGATACCACAGACAGACCTTGAACCGACCGGTTGCGGTTTAATTTTAGACAAATGTGGTTTGAAAACCGAGAAAAAATACTTTAAAACCGACAAAATGAACCTAGCAGTAGGAGAAATCTCCGGAGCGACTGTTCAGTGAGGCGGAGTAAAGAATCTGACAGTTACAGTTTGAAGCACAACAGACAGAGTTTTCAACCGAGCTCGCGCTCAAGATTCCATGCCTGGCATGGAACTTAACTCTTTCACCTCCGGAGCAGTTCGAAGGCTGGGTCAAACTGCAATTGTCATAATATAGCAAGACTTCATGTTGTTTGAAAGCATGTTACAGGGTGTGTTGCTTTTACTGTAAAAAAATAAAGAGGAGCGTGGGGATTTAGATAATTGGAGGCCTTTGTCTCTTTTGAACACAGACTATAAGATCTTGATGAAAATCTTTTGTATTCGATTACGAGGTGTTTTGGGTTCCTTATTACATCCATCACAATCTAGTGGGGTACCACATCGAAGGGCTCAGGATGCACTGATCCTACTCGGGTAGCTTACTGCTAAAGGAGCATCTGGAGCGTGTTTGGGCATCTGGTTTGTCTTGACCAGGCTATAGCTTTTGACCAAGTAGAATATAGTTATCTGTGGGAGAGTTTGAGACGGTATGGGTTTCCCTCACAATTTATTAACTGGCTCCATACCTGCTATACAGGCATCACTCTGATACCTAGCATAAATGGATGGTTGGGAAGAGATATTGAGGTACATAGGGAAGTGCGTCAGGGGTGTCCATTAAGTCTCCTACTCTATGTCTTATCCTTGGACCCCCTTTTGCATGCTTTAAATAGTACAGATGACATTACTGAATTATCAGTTGGTTGTATGGACCCACAGATAGTGTCAATAGCATATGCGGATGATTTAGTTTTAGTTCTGTCAGATAAAAATTCTGCTGTTGCTGCACGGACATTATTGTACACCTTTTTAGCTATGTCTGGTTCCTCTATTAATAGATTTAAAAGTGGGATACTGCCTTTGGGGTATGGGGCCACTGATGTGGCATTGATTTGGGACATGCCTATCAAAACTGGATATAGGAAGATTCTTGGTGTTTATTTTGGAGGTATGGATGACCATCGGTATAATTGGGAGAGACAATTATTGGAGGCACGTAATAGGGTGTTACTCTGGAATAAGGGCCGAATGTCTAAGGCTAAGCAAATTTATTTGATTAAAACTTTTTTGTTGCCATATTTTTTGTTTATAGCTGTGGTTTTTCCCCCTCCCCCTTCTTTAGAAACCTCTCTTTATGATGTATTTTTTCTTTGTTTATGGGGTAATAGATTAAATCCGGTGAAGAGGGGTATCACTTATTTACCTACTGGCGAAGAAGGTCTGGGTATGGGGAATCCGGTTGTATTCTTGCATAGTATATTTATTTTTTTTATAATTTAGTTCCCTTGCTCAAGAGGGGTGTTACGATCTGGTCCCCGTGGGTGGCTGATAGTACAGATCCCCTTCTTAGGCAATGGGTTCAGGATTCTTTTTTGGCCCGGCAGGTAAGGCTATGTGCATTGACTAGTCACTTTCATTCGATGTTTCAAAAGTTGAAATCCTGGCATGTTGTTAGAAAATCCTTTCTTCTTCAATCACGTCAGCAATTCTATAGTACTATATTGCAGGATTTCTTTTTTGTGGATCCTTGGTTTCATGATTTACCAGTTTCTGAGCAGCATTCCAAATTACAATTATTAGTAAGCAAGAGAGTTCCTCGACATATGTGGGATTTTTTATGGCTATGTCTCCATAAGAAATTAGGGGTAAAAGGCAATATGAGGCATAAAGAACTCTCGGAGAGGTTTTGTCCCAGGGAGGAAACCTGCTTAGGGGTGGTTGAAACTATGGAACATTTTTTTGTGGATTGTCCCTTTGTAGTTTCCTTTTGGTCCCAGTTTCAGGATGTATGGCCTTTAAATCCTTTTAGGGGTCCTACATCACAGATCTGGGTGGAAGGGGTTCTGCCGGGCTCCTGGGTTACTTATGATGTAGTCACTATGCGCCTGTTAATGGGTCATATAGGCTTTCAGCTGTGGCAAGCACGGTGTAATTTGACACTTCGACAGAAATTACTCTCTGCATCTCAGATTATTTGTAACATTAAGAAGGTAATACTTAGCTGGAGACTTCAAGAAAAGGAAAAGGAAAAAGTGCATCCTGAACTGTTTAGATTATGGTGGAGGAAAATGACCTGGCTTGACACAGGGTAAAGGTTATTGTGCTGTGTCCCGGCTTTCCTATTAAGTACTGGGTATCCCTGCTTGCACGGATAGAACCTCCTTTTGGGGTAATTTTGGTGGGGACTATTACTTTCTACATACGGTGCAAGGTTTGTTTTGGACCTACTTCCTCCCTCTAAAAGGGGGGCATTTAGTATCTTCTGGTACTATTTGTTTTCTTAATTTTCCAATAATTTCACGCTGCTGTTTTGTTGTGCATTATTGCTTTTTATGCTTTCTGTTCATAACTTTTGAACGCTCGTATACTTGATTTGTTTCAATTTGTTGTGTATTATGATTGATCTACTATATACATTATTGTTTGACTGTTGCTTGTCAGTTACAAAACTCCCCTACTCTTTTGGGGGTGTTTTCACATTATTCCTTTTACAATGCTCTGATACTGTATGTTTGCAATACTTATTTGTTTTGTTTTCTATATGATTTATCTATTCTTTTATGTGATCTACCACTGTTTATATTCACTTTTTGGTTTACTGTTATGATAATAAAAAATTCCCTACTCTGAGTGGGGGGGGGGCTGGTGTTGGTTAGTTTTTTGGGTCACTAGAATGCTGATGGTTTTTTTGAATGTATGATGTAATACTTATTTCTGTTTATCTTTGTTTTATATTATGATTTTGTGTGCTGTAAACACCATTTTGTATATGTTTTGCGCTCCAGTTGTAATAAAAAATTCCCCTACTCTTTTCAATTAGTGCCATGGGATCTTTAACAGCCACCTGAACTACCACCAATCCAGGCAGATGGGACCCCGGTTTAATGTCTCATCCGAAAGACGGCACCTCAGAAGTGCAGCACCCCTCTCATGCTGCACTACAGTGTCAGTATTGGGATATTACCCCAAGTGCCAGATGTGGGAACTGAACCCGCAGCCCTCTGATCTCCCAGCCTCAGAGGCGAGTGTGCTACCTAGTGGCAATCTTACGCCACAGGGAGGAGGAAAGGTAGAAGTCTCAATGTAACACGAGCCTAGGACAGAAGTCCCTGAAGGATGGCTAGGCCGATCCCTGCTCTTCGCCTCGATGCAATGTCCAGGCTGTAATGCCTGATAAAGGTATGCACAGAGCTCCAAGTGGCTGCAGCGCAAATAGCTGAGGTGGAGACGTTCAACGCCGCAGCGAAGTGGCCACCCTTCTCGTGGAATGACCCCTAACCGTGCCCAGTAAGGGTTTATTGCGCTTATCATAACAGAAAGTGATGCACTGGATGAGCCACCTCGAGACAGACCGTTTAGAAACAGGAGCTCCTTTCATTCTAACAGCGAAGGAGACAAACAGTTGATCCGCCTTACGAAACTGTTTGGTTCTGGTCAGATAATATCTGAGGCACCGATGTACGTCAAGGGCGTGTAGAAGAGCTTCTCCTCGGTTGGTGTACCTTGGGAAATACACTGGTAAATCGATATCCTGATTAAGGGTGAGGGCTGAAACCACCTTAGGCAGAAACTTTGGGTTTGTCCTCAGGGATACCCTGTCCTGATGGAAAACTAAATAAGGCTCTTTGCACATTAGTGCATGCAATTCGGAGATCCTTCTTGCCGAAGTAACCGCAACTAAAAATAAAGTTTTCCAAGACAGAAAACGTAGCTCGCAATCCATGGCTGGTTCAAAAGGTAGCAGCGTAAGCTGCTCCAGGACGAAGGGCAAGTCCCAAGGAGGAATCGGATCCTTGATGGGCGGCCTAAGGTGGAGGACTCCCCTTAAAAAGGCACGAGTAGTGTCCAATTGGGCCACCGTCCGATGGCCTATGGGGGCATGGTAAGCCGAAACTGCACACAGGTGCACCTTAATCGAGGAGTAAGCCAGTCTGGAATGAAAAAGGGAAAGCAGGTAATCCAGAACCAGCTTTTCGGGGCATTCTAACAGCGAGAAACCGCGCGCTTGAGCCCACAAGCAAAATCTGCGCCATTTCATGTCGTACGTTGCGTGAGTTGCCGGTTTTCTGGCGGCAGAGAGTACATCTGCCACTTCTTGCGAGGCCCCGTATCGCAACATGGCTATGTCTCTAGGAGCCAAGCGTGCAGGTTCAATGAACGTAAGTCTGGATGGACTAATGAGCCCTCCTCCTGAGACAGCAGATGGGAGCTGATTGACAAAGGAAGTGGAGGTTCCCGGGATAGCTGATGCAGAAGAGGGAACCAGATTTGTCTGGGCCAGAAAGGCGCTATCAAAATGAGCGTCGCCTGCTCCCTGCGAAGTTTTAAGAGAACTCTCTGGATCAACGGGAAAGGAGGGAAGGCATAGAGGAATCAGCCCGCCCAGGAGAGGGACAACGCGTCTCGCCAGAAAACACCAGGCCCTGGATCTAGCGAGCAAAAATTGGGCAGTTTTGCGTTGGATGGGGACGAGTCTGTGAAACAGATCCTCTGCCAACTCCTGTAGAAGTTCCCACTCGTGGACTCTGGCCTGAGAGCGACTCAGACCGTCTGCGATGGTGTTGTCCACTCCCGGGACGTGTACTGCAATTAGGTTTGGGTCATGTTGCACTACCCACTCCCACACTCTCATGGCCTCCCTGCAAAGCGGGTAGGAGTGAGTGCCTCCTTGTTTGTTGAGGTAATACATCACCGCGGTATTGTCTGTTTGTAACAGGAGAGTACCCGGTGGAATCTCTGACTGGAAGGCCTGCAGGGCGTAAAGTACTGCCCTCATCTCCAAAATGTTGATGTGGAGATGAGATTCCTGGGCTGTGCACATGCCCCGAGACCGCACACCGTCTAGGTGTGCTCCCCACCCGAGACCTGAGGCGTCTGTGGAGAGAGTCACAGTCGGAGATGGCGCTGTGAAGGGAACCCCCCCGGAGAGATTCTCCGATCTAGCCACCACTGCCAATCCCGAATCGCGGCATTCGTGATTCAATTGGCTGCTGCAGATGGTCTTGCTTTGGTCCCATTGCACCCTTAGCAACCACTGGGTTACCCGCATGTGGAGCCGTGCCATCGGGACTGTTGCAACGGCCGCAGCCATATGTCCAAGCAGGTGAAAGACCAGTCTTGCCGGGACGGTCTTCCTCACCGACAGGTCCCTGATGAGGGATCTGATGTGTTCCGCTCTGTCTGAGAGAAGAATGGCTTTCCCCTCTGATGGTGTCCAGAACTGCTCCTATGAACTGCAGTTTCTGAGACAGTACCAGGAGAGACTTCTTGTAATTGATGAGGATACCCAGTGATTGAAAAAGGGACTGGGTGCGGTGAATGGCCGTCATCAGTGCCTCCTTGGAGGGAGCCATGAGAAGCCAGTCGTCCAGGTATGGGAACACGTAGTGGCCTTGTCTCCTCAGAGACGCCGCTACGACCACCATGCACTTCATAAAAACGCGAGGTGCCGATGACAGCCAGAAAGGAAGCGCTCGGAACTGATAATGGCGGCTCTGAAACTCGAAGCGCAGGAACCTCCTGTGCGCTTGAGCAATGGGAATGTGCAGGTAGGCGTCCTGCATATCCAGAGACACCAGAAAGGCGTCCCGCTTCAGCATGGAAATTAGGTCCGGAAGGGTCACCATGCGGAAGCGTTTGTGAACGACCGATAGATTGAGGTCGCTGAGGTCCAGAATTGGACGGCGGTCCCCTGTTTTCTTTGGAACCAGGAAGAAGTGAGAATAATCTCCTAGCCCTCTCTGGTTCTCCTGAACATGCTCTAAAGCTTCCTTGTCCAGAAGCGTGAGCACCTCCTGCTGTATGAGCAGGGCATGCTGACCCGAGTAGCGGGAAAGCAGGGGAGGTCTCGGAGGTGGGCTGCCTACAAATTCTATATAGTGGCCTTTTCCGACCAGTTGCAGCACCCACCTGTCGGTGGTGATCGACCGCCACCCTGGTAGGTGACGTGCGATGCGACCCCCAACCTTCATTTCCCGTTGATCCTGAGGAGGGGCGGGGGCTGGGAAGGAGTCATGCTGTGGCGACTCATTGGCCTCTGCCTGGGGATGACTTAGCCTGGGCTTTTCGGGTAAAGGAGCCCCTCTGCTGTTGGCCGGAACGTGGTTGTTGCCTTTGTGTCTGGCCACGAAAGAGACTCTGGTTCCTACGAAAGGAACTAGGTCGGGATCTGTACATGGCCTGGACAGATCTAACTGCCTTCCCTGCATCCTGAAGTTTGGTGATCACCTTCTCGGAGGCTTCACCAAAAAGGACTTCACCGTTGTAAGGGACGTCTAGGATGTTCTTCTGGACATCCGGGGTAAAACCGAGGCAGGAGCCAAGGCGTCTCCGGAGACACACGCCTGAGGCTGCAGCTCTGGCGTAAGAGTCCAGTGAGTAGCGTATGCGGCTCTGAGCACCTGGGTCCCCACATCCGAACCCGTACGGAGGAGGTTCAAAAACTCCTCCTTTTGACCACCATCAGGCATCTTCTCAACCAGGTCCTGTCCCTGTTCCCACAGTGCGTTCTGGAATTGAACCATGTGGGTGAGGTAATTCAGAGACTTGATGGTGCAAGTCGCAGCCACGTACGTGCGCCTACCCAGGACATTCAATTGCTTGGATTCCGGGTTCGGTGGCTGTGTGCTCAAGTGCTGAGGTCTCTGAGACCGGTCATGCGAGGCAGTGATGACCAGGGAATCGGCCAGAGGATGGTTCGCCAGATACTGGTCCTCCCTCGGGGCCTTGTATAGGCCGTCAGCCTTCTTTGGCACTGCCGGAGTCGAATCACGGGCGTTCCAGGCAGTCTTGGTGACATCATGAGGTATCCACCAAGGGTGGCACTACCACAGGCTTTGGGTCTTTCTGCCGAAGGTAGCGGGCAAGTGCTGTCTCTGGGTCAAGCTCTTCAGCATCCCACCCCATATTCTCCTGAATGTGCCTCATAATCTCCGTAAAGGAGGGATCATCCGGAGGAGACCTGGGTAGGTCGTGTGGGTCTGGGGAGGGAATGCTGATGGGAGAAGGAGATCTGGAGCACCCTGAGGTGTCAGATCTAGAATCCTCCGCAGACGTGGTGTACCGCCGTCGTCTGGGTCTCTTAGGGCTAGGTGACCCTGAAGTGGATCTTGAGGGAGGTCTTCTCCTATCTGAGGATCTGCCCCTAGGAGGAGGTGTTGGTTTCTTGGGGTTGGTGACCGTCCTACGGGCCCCTTGGGCGGAGGAGGGGGAGTAGGCGGTGAAGGAGTGGGTGGAGGCGGAGCTGGAGTAGGAGGAGGGTGCGTGGTGACCATATCCTTCCTGATGGTGTCCCACAAGAAGGTAAAGAGCTCCTTTACCTCTCCCATATTCAGGCCCGACAACAGGCCTGGTGCCGGTGGCCTGTCACCGAGGTCAGGCGTCGGGTCCCCGGGGGTCTCCCGCTCTGGGGAAGGTTCCTGTGGGAGCCCGACGACTCCGGTGTCGCCCACCTGGTCCTCGGGCTGAGTGGTATCCTCCTCCTATGATTCCTTCTGACCAACGTCAGCCGGCGACAGTGGTGCAGTCCTCCGCTCTGGGGTAGCTGACGTCGGTCCCCTGGCCGATGCCCTGGGAGGCGAACGCCTGGCCGGCGACGGGTGTCTTGCTGTCGCCGGCTCCTGGGAGTGCCTGTGATGCTTGGCCGATGTCGGTTCCGGCGTCCGTTTTAGGGATGTCAGGTCCTTAGCCTTACGCGGAGGCTGGAACACCGACCTGGCATTGGAGTCCCGACGGCGGGAGGAAGATTTGTGGCGCTCCCCAGACTTAGACGAGGCCTTAGAAGGAGTGGATGAAGCTGATGGCCTGGAAGTCTTGAGAGGCTGCAGGGAGGAGGAGCCACTGGAGGATCTGACCTGAACCGGGGGAGGCTGAGATTGAGCCCTGGAAGGAGAGCGGTCTGACCGCGAGCCAGAGCTTCAGGAGTCCGAGGCCCTCGCTGGGGACCTGGGCCTTTCCTTCTCCCGGTGTTTGTGGGTCTTCCCTGACGACTCCCCCCTGGAGAAAGGTTCCCTATCCATGGTCTTTAGTTTCTCCTCCAAGAGAAATGCTTGAAGGGCCTTCTGGCGGCGGATCCTGGTGCGACTGTTGCAGCCCTGGCAGAAGGACCGGCCTTGGTGTCGTGTTCCGGGCCTAGACAACGCACGCACGCTGAGTGAGGATCCTTGAAGGGGATCTGTTTGCCGCAGGCACACTTCGATGGGTGACCTTCCAGAGAGGTGTTTGGAGAGGACATCAGATGAATCCAAATCCGTATAAGAAAGAGAGAACATCGTAGTTCTGAGTCGTCGCACGCTAGAAAGTGACCGAGAGGCCGATGCTTGTGATGTCAACGGCGGAAAAAGAACTGAGGATTGTGGGGGGACTGCCTCCTTATGTACTATGCCTGACGTCGGGGGCGGGACCGACGTCGGAGACGGTCCCTGCTGAAGACTGCTAGCTAGAAAATTTCCGTGCGGTCCTGGCGCCTGACGGCTTCAGTCCTAATGGTGTAACCTGCTGCAAGAGCTGTATCTCGAAGTAAGATCTAGCTTGATAAAGAACATCTAGAAAGAAAGAAAATGGACTGCAGTAATAATTAATTATCCTTTTTTTTCTATACTTAGTTTAAAGTTGTAAGATCTTTCTATTTTTTGTACTTGTAAAGTTATATATGGATTTAAAATTGTTAAAGAGTTGTGTATGTAATATTGAGTATATTTACTGAATAATATAACCTTTTCTACATGGAGTATCGAGAGAAACTGGATGGAACTGAAATGTATTGTAGAAAAAGCAAAATCAGTTGTATAATACTCTCTTAAAATAAAGTTTAAAAAAAAAAAAGAAGCTACCTCATGGGATATTCCCTATGTACAGTGTATATCTAGTGTGAAAACAAATTTGCCAGTATAAACGTTATTTTGGGAAACAAGCAAGTTAAATGAAGTCAGTCACTAAGTAAGCTGAGACATGTTTCTCACTCATTTGGGTCACACCGAGTATGCTCAGAAATGTATTGTCACATATGAAGATCAATTTCTGAGCATGCTCAGTGATCGTCTTCATTTACTTTTCCCTCAGGGTGCTTATAAAAATGAGCTATTGGGCCTAAGTAAGCCTTTCCTGGTCAAACTATTTCACTAAATAAAGTGAAATGCCGCTTATTTTTTGATTAAATATACAGTAGTCTATGTAGTTTACTATTTTTACTTCTGTAGCATTTTACCCTATCATATATGACTGACCGGATGGAGAGTGTAGCACTGGAAAGCTGGTACGACAATAACAGTTTTGTTAGTCTAATAAAAGTTATGACCTGCAACATTTTTTTTCTTCTACGTCATTCAGTGGACTAGCACAACTACTACATTTCTTTACAATTTCTATCACAAACCACAAAAAAGCACCAGTTGTATAAATCAAATATTTATTTAGTTTTTGTTTACCAGGTGAGTGCATTAGCCTAAAAATGACTATTTTCAGGCACGACCCAGGAGAGTACAGAACGTATTAACATACATGACATTTCACCAGTACATAGCAGCTTTAGGTATCATTTTGTACAAGACAGCAATAGGCATAACTTAGTTCAGACCCAAAGAACATAATGTACACGACACAATGGAAACAATTATACTAGGGGACCTTAACTACGGCTGGCTGTCAAGCGCATCTCTTCCACTTAAATCCTTCTGTGACTCTCATGGGCTCACTCTACTTATTAATGAACCTACTCGTATCAATAAGAAAAGTACACTATTAGATGTACTTCTAGTAAGCAAACCCCATTTCTTCTCCCATGCTGGGATCTTTTCTGCCGATGTTGGTGACCATTGCTTTATTGCTGGCATAAGAGCAGTCCCTAAACCAACAGCCTCCACAAAGTTCTCTACCAAAAGATCAAAACGGAATTTTGACCCGCTTGCATATATCAATGACCTGAAAGCCTCCCTGCTTTGGCAGACCTTCTATTTAGCCAAATCAGTAGAAACAGCATGTGCCGTTTTCCACGAAATTGTATCCAGCGTTCTTAACACCCATGCACCCTTAGTCAAAACCCGCATAAAGGCTAGAAAGTGCCGTTGATTTACAGCAGACATCAAGGCAGCACTATTAAAAAGGGACATGCTCTGCAAGCTAGCACACAAATCCCACAAAGCCGAAGACTGGCATCTTTTCAGAACAGCCAGAAACCACTGCACAAAGCTAATTCGGGAAACCAGGTCCAACTTCTATCGCTCTGAACTCGACACTGCTTCCAACTGCCCTACCAAGTTCTGGTCCACAATAAAAGAACTTTCTGGTAATACCACAGGAAACACTCTCCCCTCAAAAGTATTTCTGACAATGTAACTATCAACAACAATAAAGAGATACTACAAGCCTTCAACAATCACTTTGTTACTGCAGGGCTAACTTCTGATAACTCACCTGCACGTAACCTACGCTCCTAGCTTACCATGCAACCTTCAGAATCTAGTCCCTCAGATGCAGTCTTTTCATTCTCTCCTGCCTCACTAAAAGAGGTTGAAGATCTCCTCCTCCAGTTGGACAACAGAAAAAGTGCTGGCGCTGTTTCGATCCATACTACCTATCATGTCTTGGCCGTACCTATTACGCATCTGTTTAACTTGTCCCATGCTCAAAGGACCCTCCCCAAACTGTGGAAGACGGCACATGTTATTCCGTTGTTTAAATCCGGAGACCCCTGTGATCTAAACAACTACAGGCCCATCTCCCTTCTCCCGGTACTATCAAAACTTCTGGAAAAAATCGTGAATGCTCAGCTGAAATCTTTCATAGATGATACTAACCTGCTAAACCCAATGCAATCTGGTTTCAGAACTAAACATAGTACAGTCACAGCCCTGGCCAAGGTGACAAATGACTGGCAGCGCGAGATAGAGAACAAAAAAATTTGTCTGCGCCGTTTTTCTAGACCTAAGTAAGGCCTTCGACACTGTCGACCACAGCCTCTTTCTTTCTTCATTAAAAGCTATTGGTCTAGATTCTACCTCCTTGTGTTGGTTCCACAACTACCTTTCTGATAGGCACCAACAGGTCAAGGCCGAAGGTGAACTCTCCCTCAAATCTATTAAAAGAGCGTCCATGAGAATCCATCCTGGGGCCACTCCTATTTGCCGTCTACATCAACAATATAGACTCAGGCATCAATGAGGAGAAAATTCATCTGTTCGCAGATGATACAGTGATCTACCTAAGCCATACAACTCCTGAAATTGCCTGTAGCGACCTGCAAACTGACTTCAACATACTTCAATACCAGCTCCTTAGTAAAAAAATGCTACTTAATGCCAAAAAGACAAAGGCGATGCTATTTTCACCTATTAACCATGCAGCCTACCCTGCTCTACCCCCATCACCACCCTCCTAGGAGAAACCCTGGAATTTGTGCCGAAATTCAAATACCTGGGGGTCTGGCTAGACTTCAAACTCTCCTTTGCAGACCACCTGGAGGATCTGTTAAAAAAACCGAGGCAGAGACTAGGTCTCTTCTTCAGGTTAAACCGCCTACTAACTACAGAGGCCACGAGACAGCTAGTTCAGTCTACGTTCCTTTCCCTAATTGATTGCGCCGACTTTATATACAGCCAATGTGAGACTTCATACCTCAGTAAATTGGACATTCTTTACCACAGAGTCCTACGCTTCATCACTGGTCTCCCCTTCTCCACCCATCACTGCTCTTTATATGCGGCCGTAGGTTGGACCTCCCTACACTACAGACAAAATAAAAATGCAGCTCTCTGGACATACAGAGCTATCACTGGAAAACTTCCACAGTACACTGTTGATTGCCCAACTCTCAATATGCCTGAAACCTAGGCCCTAAGAAGCTGTTCACTGAATTCTCTGAAAGTGCCCAAAGCCCTAACGCGTTTTGGGACAGCTGCCATAGGATTCGTTCTGCCGTCACTCTGGAATGTACTACAGAAATCACTGAAACTGAGGACTCCTGTTAGTATTACTGTGTTTAAGTCCTTATACTCAAAATACATTACAGAAGCCTGCAACTGCTTCCAACGATCCTAGCTCTGGAATGTGCTACAGAAATCACTGAAACTGAGGACTCCTGTTAGTATTACTGTGTTTAAGTCCTTATACTCAAAATACATTACAGAAGCCTGCAATTGCTTCCAATGATCCTAGCTTACTTACACCCCCCTTCCACATCCTCCCTGCTTTCCCCATCCTCCTTCCTTCTTGTATCAGTGCATAACTTGTCCCTGAGCCACCTACTTATCTACCGCCCTAAATCTCACCCTCCCTCACCCACCTATTCCTTGTACACCCACAGCATCTTATTCCTTCGCTCCTGGTATTATCCCAGTTCTAGACACCCCCCCACCACCACCACCACCACTGGCTGCCCACTTCTCCCGACACATGTCTCCCCCTTGATACGCCAGGGTCTTTTTAAACTAACTATGTACAGTATGTCTCTTTGCTTGTGGCATCCACTTCAACTAATCTCTTCGCTGGACTATAATGCTTTTACCTTACAGGAATACTAAACCATGTATGTTGTTGTATCTGGTATAAATTTTTACTGACTTGCTACCCTATTGTTATGTATACCCTTACGACTGTCTTTTACCCGAACCCAAATGTATTTTTACTTATCCTGTCTATTGCAGGCCTACCTGTACTGTTGTACTCTTGCATCTACTGTCTATTTGTCTTATATAAAAATGCATTGTTTACTTGACTTGTGTAATGCAGGTCCACCTTGTAAATGAGCTTGCTCAATGGTGTTCGCCTGGATAAATAAAGAACTTGATTGACTGATGTCATTTTAAAATACTTAACCATATTACATGTTGCTTAATTTAGACCACAGCACATAGAATGCAACAACATAAATGAAAGATATTCAAGAAAACAGGAGAGTTTTAACTGAAGAGTGACAGGAGAAAGACAAGGAAGACCTAGTAGAGATCAAGTCGGATCAAAGCAAGTGCATGGGTCTGACTGGGATAGATAACTCCGTCATTTTATTTTAAAGTGACAGTGAGATGCAGACTGCTTTAGATCTAGGGGAAGAGTATTCCAAAGCTGAGGAGCCGTATGCTTAAACGCATCTGCACCCTTTGAGGTGAAACACCTAGGAACATTTAGTAGTGCTTTGTCAGCAGATCGTAGTCCATGGGAGAGGGTAGAGGAATAAGTAGTGTTGCAAGGGACGAGGGTGTTAAGCCTGATAACTGAGTCACACAAGGAGCCAAGACAGTATTGCCTAGATGCAGAGGGAGAGAGCCACCCCAGGTCACTGTAGAGCTGACAAGCAGTACTTTAGTTGAGGGGATGATGATGCATAATGCCATATATTATTGTATGACGTCCCATTTCAGTAGTGATGTTTTATGTGCAGCAGTAAGGATAGGCAAGCAGTAGGTTAGTGCAGGGAGTAATACCCCTCTGGCAATGGGTAACTCTGCAGATGGAGTTAGCATGTAGCTTGTCTTGTAGGCAACACCCAGTCTACTATTAACTGTTTTACAGGTGGAATGAATGTGAAGGTTTAGATCCAGTGATTGATCAAGCATAACACCAAGGTAGTTAAAAGACGCGACATTCTAAGTTTAGACCCTTCATGGTCATAGATCATTAGAGGTGACGTGCTAGTTCTGAGTTTTGGGGCAGATCCTAGGCGCATAGCTTTTGTTTTTTAGCATTAAGTACTAGTTTGTTGTCCTGTAGCCAATTTTGAATGTTCACAAAATCAGTGGAAAGGGATGAGTTCAGGCTATCGATTGAGGTTGAGCTGCTGTAGATGACAAGATCATCTGCATATAAAAGAGAACAGCAGGTTTGTAGGACATCAGGAATGTTGTTTATCATGCTACGCCGGTGACACGGGTTCAGGAACGGACTCAGATTGCTGGGGGGTCAGTGGGGGAGGGAGGATTGAGTGTCCCTGCGGATGCTCTCCTCCCTCTGGGGTGGGATACCAGGGGTGCATCTAGCACCCGACGCCCCTGAAGCCGGTGGATGCACTGGCTTTCAGGGCACAGACGACTCTACTGGAGTTGGGGAGGGGGGACAATGTTACACGCGTGGCTGTCAGCGTGCGTCAGCAAGCCAGGACGTCAGTCCTAAGTGCAGGCGTTTCAGGGGAATGGGAGAAAAACGGGATAAATGAAACACCCCTGGCCCTATGAGCAGATGAAACTAGGGGATGGGATGCCATGGGGATCGCCCTGGTGGACGGAGTAGGAGGAGGTACGAGGCCTCCTCTGAAAGCCGTGGGAGCCAGGCAAATTACAAAAAAATAAAAAAAAAAAAAAAAAGGAATGTTGTTTATAAACAAACAATGAGAAAAGGAGTGTACCCAGGATTGACCCTTGCGGAACACCAATGCTGATTGTAGTACTGTCTGATACAGCGGAGTTGAATTTCACCGTTTGGGTTCTATTCGATAAGTAGCTCCTATACCAGTTTACAACAGGATTTGAGAAACCCATGCATCGAAAGGTAGACAGAAGCAGGGGATGGTCCACAAGCTTGAAGGCCTTGGTAAGGTCAATAAAAAAAGGACCCGGTAAGTCGGCCAGAGTCCATGTTGGAGAGTATATCAGAGGTGAGTTTTAGTAGTGCAGTAGTTGTACTATGATGTTTCCTGAAGCCATGTTGGGAGATGGAGAGAAAATTGGAATTTGCTAGGAAGTCAAGTGTTTGGGCAGCTACAAGCTTCTCGAGTATCTTGCTCAGGACCGAGAGAATAGCAGTCGGTCAGTAATTTATATCCTTCCTATCACCTTTTTTGAAGACAGGAGTTAATCTTGGCAATTTTCCAAAGGTCTGGGACAACACTGCAACAAAGGGATAACGTGTATATTTTAGGTTAGAGGAGGGGCAATGAGTGGAGCAGCCAGCTTCAGCAGACGAGGTTCTAGGGAATCAGACCCTGAGCTTGTATTGTCCGAGATGGCAATCAGTTGTTTAAGGACCTCTGCCCTAGTTATAGTCTTGAAACAGAACTATCTTATGCCACGGGCTGACATAAGATACCATTTTTGTCTTCATCTGCGAGTACCAGTCTATTGCCAGCTCACTCATGGCATCGCCACTCATGACCTATCAACAGACCAATACCCTCATGTAGATAAACCCAATACTTTAAAGGAAAACTACATGCAGAAATTATAAAAACACATGTTGTACACTGGGTTTGTGTTTCTCTGGTGATCTCTTGCATTCTGATACCTGTGTTTGTAGCACTTTTTTTTCCACTTTTTTAGTTTTATGGCCCTGGAGGTAGCCACGTAGACTTCTTTTGCTGCCTTTGATCTGTTGGAATTTTCCCAGAATGATTCTGGGAATTATGCCAATTAGACCTTGCTTCAGAACTAAGAGCCTAGGTCCTAGTTATGATCTAGTCACACTATCTAACCACAACTGCCTGTAAAAGTTAACTGCTCTGAAAAGTGTCTGCCCTCCCTCCCCAGCGGAAGTCATATTTTTCTAAGCACTAACTGCTGTTACTCTGGATGTGTGGCAATTTTCTTTGCAAAGTGCTGTCACTAGGTGACAAAGCCAATACACCTTTAAAACACTTGAATTCCAACAGATCAAAGGCAATGAAAGGTTCCTGAATGGCAACCCTCAGCAAGGAAAGTAACAAGCATTTGTCAGTGCCGAATGTTTGCTTGCTGGCATTAGCAGTGGAAGTGCAAGAGATAGACAGATGCAAGTGTAGGATTGGCAGTGATGTACTGAACTGATCAAAACTTCACCCCCACCCTGCAGAGATGGACAGGCATTGGGTGTGCCTTTGGGTCGTCACCCATAATGGTCACAACATTTCACCTCACCCGACCCTGCAGACACTGAAAAGTGTCGAGGTGTGCCTTGGGGTGTTCGGGCTTTACACTCACCTCATTCCATAAGGAAATACACTGAAATGGGTGCAGTATAGGAGAATGGTGTGAATTCTGGGGCCAAAGAGTCCAAGGTGCACCTCGATGCTTGTCACTGGCTGCAGGATGGGGGTGTGAGTGGAATGGCGTGAGCATTACTGTCGACGTCCCAAGTCATACCCCTGATGCCTGTCAGACCCTACAGGGTAGGGCGTTACGGTTGGAAAACCTAAGGCACTGGGCGTTTCTTGGTATTTTTACTCTAAGTTTTTAACATGGGCTTTTTGTGACCCCACCGCATGAACAGTGACACTATCAGTTTGTTAGCTGAAAGGTGATTTTGCACAGTGACTGCACCATTTGGTGCCACAGGTCCGAAAAAAAAACAAAAAAAAAAAAACAGGTTACTCACCTGTACCAGTAGTTCTAGGAGTGGTATATGTTGTTCAGCCACACTGTTTGGCATGTCCCTTTCCCCTTTAAATCTTGCCAGAAGTCTTCAAGCTGGCTCCTCCCATCCACTTGGGTGGCATATACCTTGGCTCCATCCCATAACGCCAGATCTTAGCCCGCTGGAAGCCAGGTTGTGCGTGTCCACAGCCGGGCAGGTCGGGTAGGTCCGTGTGGATGAACAACATATACCACTACTAGAACTACTGTTACAGGTGAGTAACCTGTTTTTCTAGGATCGTAGATATGTTGTTCATCCACACTGTTTTGCAGACTCCTAGCAGTTCTCTGGGAGGAGGGAGGCAAGGTGCACACCCCTTACTTAGGAAACAGAGACTGGAGAACCGAGGCCCCAAAGTCAGCATCCCGGCGTGACTCAAGGTCGATGTGGTAGTGGGTAATGAAGGTGTTTGCTGACTTCCAGGTAGCAGCCTGACAGATTCCTGGATAGGGATGTCCCTGGAAGCAGCCACCGATGCAGCAGTATGGCAGGTAGAATGAGCTCTTATCCCTCTGGGAGGCTTTTTGCCCGCCAACTCATAGCACAGACCAATGCATGATGTAATCCATCTTGCAACAGTCTGCTTCGCTGCAGGTCTGCCAGAAGCTGCTTCAGCGTACGTGGCAAACAGCTGGCAAACCTCTCCATGAATTTCCACTGTCCTCTCATAATAGGAGACAGCACATCTCAGGTCCAAGGTATGGAGCCTGTACTTAGCGTCTGAGGTGTAATTAGGGTAGTATACCGGCAGAGTCAACACCTGGTTAAGGTGGAACTCTGACACCACCTTCAGAAGGAATTTCAGGTGGGGGCGCAGGACAACTTTGTCCCTGTGGAAGACCAGATAAGGGGAGTCCACCGAAAGTGCCTGGAGCTCCGATGTCCTTCTGGCAGACGTGATAGCCACCAGGAAGGCCATCTTCCACGAAACGTGTGACAGCTCACACTTGTGCATTGGTTAGAATGGCTTACCCATGAGCTTTGCCAGTACCAGCAGTAAATCCTATGGAGGTGGAGGTTCATGCACCAGAGGGGATATGTGATCCAGGCCTTTGAAAAAGTACCCGACCACTGTCTCCTGCACCAATGTTGGCTGACTGGCCCGTGCCCGATAAGCGGAAATGGCTGCCAGGCGCACCCTAAGGGTCGATGACCGAAGATCCCCTTTAGAGAGAGGCTAAAGGTAGTCGAGAATGTTAGCCAAAGAACAGGATAAGGGCTCCAGACCCTTACCCTGACACCAAATGGAAATCCTTTTCCATTTGAAGGCATAACATTTCCTGGTCGATTCCTTTCTAGATGCCTCCACCACGGTGCAGACATCTTCGGAAAGATCCAAAGCCTGGAACTCTAGCCACTCAGGTACCAGGCTGTGAGGTGCAGAGATTGAAGGTCCGGATGGTATACCTTTCCTTGCTTCAGAGAAATCAGGTCCAGGCGTGTCCAAAGCCGCTCCGGAGGCCTGCAGCTGAGACTGAGGAGATCTGGATACCAGAACTGGCATGGCCATTATGAGGCTACCACAATCACTTTCGCCTTGTCCCTCCTCACCATGAATAACACCTTGTGGATCAAGGGAAATGAAGGGTAGGCATAGAGGAGGCCTGGGGTCCACGGCCTCGAGAAGGCATCCTCCTGCAGTAAGCACTGCTGAGGGGGGCAGGCATGAAACAGCCTCAGCTTGGTGTTTTCCTTGGAGGCAAACATGTCCACCATCAGTTTGCCCCAATGGGAGAACAGGCTGTAAGCTACCTCTGGATGAAGAGACCATGCATGGGATGTCTGGCCTAAGCAGCTGAGAGCATCCGCCAGCTGGTTCAAGGCTCTGCCACATGGATGGCTAGGAGATCCGCTTAGCAGACCAGGCGGAAAGGAAGTGGCAGAGCCGAACCCCAATGGGAAGACACCGTCACTGGGCAGACTTGGAGAAGGAGGCTCCAGGACCTGAGCTTCGGCCTCCTTTGCGGGCCTGTTGGGGTCCAGGCTCCGGCCAAGGGTGCCAAGCTTGAATCTGCTGCTGATGCTACTGTCCTCCCTGGTAGGAGGACTGCTGAACCATGGGGAAGAGTGCCAAAAAGGCTTCTTTTTCTTCTGCTGGTTCTTGGCCAAAGAACTCTTGGCAGAAGTGGCGTCCAAGGAGGCACTGGACTGCGCTGTAGGTGACCAGCCACTCCTGGGCCGAACAAGTCGGTCCCAAGGAAAGGCACATCAGCTACCTTGTGCTGAGTATCGGCAGGAAAGGAGGAGAACCTCAGCCAAGCCCTGGGGTGAGAGGCAACTGTGCCGGCCATCAAACAGGCACAGGAATCCCCAATATCCAGGGCCATCTGGAGCTGCTGTTTGGCAACAGCACGGCCCTGATCTCGAACCTGCTTAACCGTGGTCTGCATGTCCGCGGGGAGATGTGAGAGGACTTCATCTAATGACCCGAGAAGGGCATGGGAGAAGTGTGCCATGATGACGGCTGACCTTGCATGATGAAGGCCCAAGGAAGAAGCCACATAGACTTTCCACGCTGAATGATCCAAAAGCTTGGACTCTTTATTGGGGGGTCGGTCAGTATCGGCAGAACTGCCAGTACGCCTGAACACAGAAGCGGTCACAAGGCTCTCGGCCGAGGGGTGCTCTGTAAACACCGCAAGGGACCCCATGGGTACCGCATATTTGCGGGCCATGCGGGCAAACGGTGCTGGACATGAGGCAGGACACTGCCATAGTTTAAGTGCCAGACCAACAATGGCCTCGGCTACAGGAAAGGCCTCCGTCAGGGTATGCTCTCTCTCTTGAGGATGTCTGTGAGTGGGTACTCCGCCTTTTTCTGGATGGGTTCCAGGGGCATCCCTGTGGAATCAGAGATGAGACAAACAATCCCTTGGAAGGAGGAAGGACCTTCCTCTATCCATGTGCCAATGGACGACTCGTCATCCTCAGGATTAGAGTGGAGCCTGGTGACATCAGAGTCCAAAGAGTCGGGGTACAGTGGCCTGCTGCCCAAATCACCCTCGACCCACTGAGGGTAGTCCGGGGTGACCGTGACAGACAAGACGTTGGGGAAGCCCAGTATCTGGCTGGTCCTCTTTGGAAAGAGCCCCTCCCACAGGCTGCTTAGGCGGTGGTTCCACCATTATTGGTGGAGAGACCAGTATAGGCCGAACCGGAGGACGGGCCGGCCCCAAGGGCAGGGGAACTGAAAGTTTCGGTTCCTAGGGGGATCGGCTTCGGCCTAGGAGGTGAAAGCCAAGTAATGGCCGCGGTAGGTGGCGGAGCCATCTTAGGCCCGGACAAAATCAGCTGTTGCCACCTAAGGTCCTCATAGCCCCGGAGTTTCCGTTGGAGCCTCTCCTCATCTGAGGAGGATGAGGACGACCTGTATGCTGCTCTTTAGGAGCGCCAGGCTCTTCCTCATCCGGTCAGCTGAGGGTTCTCGACCGAGATCGGGCAGGCCGACTCGGTCGCTCGGGAGACACTGGAGGGATCGGTGAAACCCTAGGGTCTGGAACTGGGACCTCGGTGGGGACACCAGTGGGCTGGGTCTCCTCATCGGGGAACACAAGGACCACAGTCCTCTCAAAGGAGTCGTCGGCCATGGTCAACGACAGCGGGTCGATTGGATCGAGAATGATCTCGACCTCATCGGCAACCTCCTCGGTCGTCTGGCCAGAAGGAAGGTCCTTAAAGCCTGCGGCCGAGGAAGGGATCTCGACAGAGGTCAAGAACGCATGCTCCTGGGACTGAGACCTCTCTCGGTCCCAAGAGCTTCTTCGCTGAGACGAAGACGTATTCGGCTCATTTTGCTTGTGAGATCGGGAGGAGTGCGAGCCCATGGGTGCCTCTCCCCAGGTGGGGAGAGACTGGCACAACTCCTTAAAGGAACCTGCAAAGGTGGAGTCCAGGTTGAGTGGAACGAAAAGCTTCGATCGTCCAGCGCACGGCGGCTTCTTCTTCAAACGCCTTCATGTTCCAGCTGTTCGGCGGAACCCACAGCCGCGGCAACCGCCCACCTACCCTCCTTGGACTTCACCGGAGGATTCCTTTTCTCCGGTCTCCCCAACTTTAAACGTGCCAGTCAGTCGTCCAGGGTGTTGGGATGGAAGGCCAAGCAATAGCTGTAGGACGAGGTGTCATGGCCGACACCTAGGCAGTAGACGCACGTGAGATGGGCATCGGTGCGTGACATTTTCTGGCTGCAAGGACATCGGCAAAATCCTGGAGAAGATTTTTCTTCCATGATCGAGAATGCAAAAGCGCGATCGCTAACTCGGACGAGTTTTAATTTCGGTAAAACCGAAGTTTTGAAAGCCAGGGCCTACGAAATGTGAGCGCATGAGGGAGGCAACCTGTATATTCCAGCGGAAAGGAAGATCTGGAGTCACGGGGCAGAGCAGAGGTATATACCACCCGGGTCGGTGGGAGGAGCCAGCTTGAAGACTTCTGGCAAGATTTAAAGGGGAATGGAACATGCCAAACAGTGCAGATGAACAACATATCCAGGAGCCTAGAAGACATTTTGAACATGATGTGAAAAATGACAGCTGTACTGTTCATGAGGAGGTGTAAAAAGAAAAAAAGTACTCACCTTAATAATTGTGTTTCTTCTAATTGAGTCTTGCTGTATTCCGACATATGCAGTTAGCCCCAGCACCTGAACTGTCCCAGAGAGGAAAGAGTTAACTCTATGCATGAGCATAGAACATTGAGCTCGAGCTCGGTTCAGACCTCTGTCTGCAGCACTTCAAAGAGTAACCGTCAGATTCTTACAAGCAATACTAACTAACTA
Source organism: Neoceratodus forsteri (assembly GCA_016271365.2). Classification (NCBI taxonomy): domain Eukaryota; kingdom Metazoa; phylum Chordata; order Ceratodontiformes; family Ceratodontidae; genus Neoceratodus; species Neoceratodus forsteri. Next base: position 694,432,877 of record CM028129.1, read on the forward strand.
CCCTACTTAAGTGTAAATTGTAAAGAAGATAGCCAACCGGCAATAAATTTTTGGGTCCCCCAAAAGACAAGTCGAGAACCCAAAATAATAACCAGGTAGTGAACCAACATATAGCTACCAAAAACAACATAACAATAAACCCACTCCCCCTTCTAAAAAGGACGAGTGTCAAGTACACCCCTGAGGTGCAACACTGTACCTGCCAGCCCACTTCCCAAAAACAGGTTCTGAGAGGGAAGGCAGGGGGAGAGGTCAGAATACAGCAAGACTCCATTAGAAGAAACACAATTACTAAGGTTAGTAATTTTTTTTTCAAACATGAAGTCTTGCTGTACTCTGATTATATGCAGAATACCAGCAGTACCACCATGGTGGGGGGTACCGAACCTATTTTGGGAATAGGCTCTGCAGTACTGCTGTACCAAACCTAGCATCACTCCTAGCCTGGATATCCAGAGAGTAATGCTTGGTAAAAGTATGGACAGTTTTCCAGGTGGCTGCTTTACATATCTCTAGTAAAGGTATATAGCTGGCAGCAGCCAGAGAAGCAGCTGTACCCCTAGTCAAATGAGCCCTCAGGCCTGAGGGAGGTGTTTTCCCTAGCTTTCCACAGCAGAACTGTATACAGGAGACAATCCACCTGGCAACAGTTCTCTTAGTAGCAGGTTTACCCTCTCCTGCTGCACCATAAGTGAGAAACAACGGAGGACAGTCAAACCTCAGTGCCTTAGTATGTTCAATGTAGTAGCTAAGTGCTCTCTTAACATCCAAACTGTGTAGTCTTCTTTCTCCTGAAGAAGAATGATCAGTGAAGAACACAGGAAGAGACATGGACTGGTTCAGATGAAAATCTGAGACCACTTTGGGTAAACACCTCCTATTGGTTCTAAGGACCATCTTATCTCTGTGAAATGAGATAAAATACGTCTCCACTGACAGAGCATACAATTCACTAATATGCCTGGCAGAAGTGATAGCTACCAGGAACACAGTTTTCCAAGTCAAGTACATGAGTTTTGCTGAAGCCAACGGTTCAAAAGGGGGTTGCATAAGCTGAGCAATGCAAACATTAAGATCCCAAGCAGGTGTAGGGTCCCTAAAGGGAGGGTTGGTATGGACCAAACCTTTAAAAAACTTATAGAAGACAGGGTGAGATGCCAGGGAGGAAACCTTCCCCACAGACAGGAATACAGAGACAGCTGCTAAATGCACTTTCAGAGTGGCTGGCCTAAGGCCTGAGCCATTAAGCTGAACCATATAATCCAGAACTGTAGTCAAATCAGCAGTATCTGGTAGGGCATCATTATTGGAACACCAAATGCTGAATCTCTTCCATTTGGAATTATACATTGTTCTGGTGACAGGTTTTCGGAAAGGCTTTAAGAATATCCAGAACCCCCTAAGACATATGCAGACTTGCATACTCTAACTCTTTAAGAGCCAAGCCTTGAGGTTGAGAGACTGAAGGTTGGGGTACCAGATCCTTCCCTGAGAGGAAGTTAACAGATTGTGCTTCTTGGGAAGAGAGAAGGTGAGATGGACTGCTAGGGACATCAACAGAGGATACCAAGGCTGTCTGGCCCAGTCTGGTGCAATCAGGATCACCTTGCATTATTATGACCCGATTTTGACCAGAACCTTGAATAACAGAGGAAAGGAAGGAAAGGCATACAGGAATCCCCTCCCCCCCCCCCCAATCCAGAACCAGAGCATTCAGGGGAACTGTGCCCATGACTAGGGGTCTGCAAAAAGAAGAGAAAAAGTTGATGATTGTCTGGGGTTGCAAAGAGATCTATCTCTGGAATGCCCCACCTGAAGAAAATTACTTTCAATATGCAGGGGTCCAGGGACCATTCGTGATGGCCCTGGGAGATCCTGCTCAGGGCATTTGCTAGCACATTGTCCTTCAATGGAAGATGGACTGCTACCAAAGATGCCTGCAGGGTATAAACCAGAGACCATATTTTCATGGCTTCCATGCATAAAGCCATAGACCGAATGCCTCCCTGCTTGTTGATGTACCACAAGGTGGTAGTGTTGTCTGTCCTGACCTGAACCACCTTGTTCTTTACTGAGTCCGAGAAGGCTTGGAGAGCCAGGAATACTGCCCTGAGTTCCAGAAGACTGATATGAAGAAGGGACTCCTAAGGGGACCACACCCCTTGTGCTGTGAGGGCTCCTAAGTGAGCACCCCAGCCCAGGAGAGAAGCATCTGTGGTTAACACCATTGAATGAGTCTGACTGATGACTGGGACTCCTTGTCTGAGCCTGTCCTGATCCAACCACCATTGGAGAGCTTGAACCAGAGTCTGAGTCACTGGAATCAATTTGGTTAGATTATCTTTTTTCTGGGACCAAAAGGACCTCAGATGGAACTAAATGTCCCTCATTTGACATCTGGCTCCCTGTATCACCGCAGTGGAAGCTGCCATGTGGCCCAGGAGCTGAAGAAAATGTCTTGCTGGCCAACACATCCGAAGGTGAAAAGAAGAAGCAAGGTATGTAACAGCCTTCACCCTTACCAAGGGAAGAAAAGCCTTTGCTTGGATAGTATCCAACTCTACCCCTATGAAGGTAAGGAGTTGTACTGGTTCGAGAACTGACTTTGGCAGATTGAGAGGGAACACTAGGGGAAGTGAGTAACTGTTGTGTTACTTGTAGGTCTGACTTGACTTGGTCTGGAGACTGTCCCACAGTGAGCCAGTCGTCCAGGTATGGAAAAATGGAGATATTCTGTCTCCTGAGAAAGGCCACTACTACTGCTAGGCATTTTGTGAACACCATTGGAGCTGATGTTAGGATGAAGGGCATTGCTTTGAACTGAAAATGGCCTGAAGGCAACTCAAACCTGAGGTACTTTCTGTGGGAGCACCTGATTGGGATGTTAAAGTAGGCATCCTTGAGGTCCAGGGAAGCTAACCAATCCCCTGGCCTTAGAGAGGGAAGAATTACTCCCAGTCAACATTTTGAATCTTGGCTTTACAAGGTGCTTGTTTAAGTATCTTAGGTCTAGGATGGGCCGCCACTCCTCTGTCTTTTTTGGGGTAAGGAAGTACAGACCCTTGCCCATGTGTAAAGTAGGAACTCTCTCTATGGCTCTGAGAACCAACAGAGAGGAAACCTCTGCTTCTAGTGCAATGGTTTCAGAGATGTTTGCAGGTGGAAAAGACCTGATCCTCATTTTTGGAAATGTTTTGAAACTAAGGGCAGTCCCTGGCTTACTACCTACAGGACCCACTTGTCTGAGGTAACAGACTTCCAGGCCTGGAAGTAGTAAACCAGCCTGCCTCCTACTGGAAAAGGGGAGTCGACTCAGGCTGACACATCAGGGTGTCTGCTTGGCAGGAGCCTTAGACTAAGAGGAGGATGCAGCCCTGCTTAGCCCCCTTCTGCCTCTCCCTCTGAAGTACCTCCTCTGAAGAAACGGAGAGGAGGCCTGTGCCTGGTAGAAAGGCCTGTAAAAAGGCCTGCCCCTCGACTGCTGCCTCTGAGGAGCTGCCTGCCTTTCCTTGGCCTGTGCACTCCTGTAGGTGGTCCGGTATTCATCCATACTCTTCATGTAATTCTCTGTCTGCTCCCCAAACAGAGAATTATCCACCACAGGGAAATCCATGGCCTTAGCCTGAGTGTCCTGTGAGAGGCTAGTACATCAGAGCCAAGCAAATCCCCGAAGACACACAGATGTAGCCATGACTCATGATGCCACATCATTTGAGTCCACAGCAGCATGAAATTGAATCTTAGATGCCTCAATCCCATCAGCAGCCACCTCCTCCAGCTCCTTGGCTAGCTGGGGGGAAGCCTGTTTAGCCAGTTCTAGGACAGTATCCCATTTGGACTTCTGGTATCTGGCTGTGTAGGCCATATAATTTGCCTGTCTGAGTCCCAAGGAGGATGCCAAGTACTGTTTTTTGGCCATAGCATCCACCTTCCAAGAGTCTTTATTTAGGGGGTATGAAGCCAAAGGTATGTTAGCCTTGTCTCAGGCTGCAGCCTGCACTAGCCCAACATGGCTGCATTAGTGGAACAAGAACTCTCTACCTGAGCCTGAAAGCATATCCCTCCTGTCCATTCTTTTATCTACAGGAGGTAAAGAATTTGGTATTTGAAGAATTTTCTGTCCGTTTCCCAAGAGATTTATGGAGGGGAATAGACAACCTTTTGGACTCTGGGATGTCCATCATTTCTACGAAATCAGTCTCCTCTTGTTCCTCAACAGCTTCAACCAGGGGAAGTTGGAGGGTCTCAGCCACTTTTTTGTAGAACAGATAGTGGGATGGGGACTCAGGAAGCCTGGGAGGGGAAACATTAGAATGCCTGTCTGGGGAGATGTCCGGTTCAATGGGCACATCCAGACCTTCATCACCATCACCATCGTCGTCCTCTTCCTCCCCTTCCCATTCCTGTTCATAAAACTCATCCGGACAATATGCCAGAACCGGGGGAACTGACTAAATTGAGCGCCTACCGACAGGTACCGGATCAGACGGAACCAGACGGAGCGATTCTACAAAGCTTACCGCCCTGGCTATTTCTTCAGCGGTTGGACGTTGCGGTTCTGGATCAGAACCAGCCGATTTCCTCTCTTTCTTCAATGAAACCGAACTCTCAGGATCGGCTCTCCTTTTGCCTGAGAGAGTATAACCCAGGTCAGTGGGCACTCCCTCAGGTTTGGTCAGAACCGAACCGGGCTGGCCATCCGGATTAGCGAACTTCTCAGCCTCCTTTTCCCTGAGCCTACCCAACCACTTTTCCAGGGTGGCCTTCAGGAAATTTTTACAGATTTGGCAGTCTGAATCGAGGTGGTCAAACCCTAGACAATAAACACAGATGGTGTGAGGGTCTGCCTTAGCAAAGTGCTGAAACCCAGTGGGCCCGTTTTTTTTTTTTCTTGGGTTTCTCAGACATGGCCAGGCTACCAGCTTATCCTTTACAGCTTAAAAGCAAGGTAAGACCCCCCTATCGGTAATCAACCGTGTTACAGGTTGTGGAAAAAATCATTAAAAATTCCGTTTTTTTTTTTTAAACCTCACACTAGAAAACAGGAAAATAAAATATATCTAACACCATCGGTTCTAAACCGGACCGATCAACAAATTTTTACAATTTCTACAGAAAATTATTCAAAAAAACTAAAGTCCACTACCTACAACACTTACTGTACTGCAAAAAGGGATTTGAAGCTGAAAAATTAAAACGCAAACTGTATTTAAACCAACAGATTTTAACCGAACCGAGCAAGTGAAGGAGCAATCTCCAGAGCGACTGTTCAGTTAGGCGAAGTAAAGAATCTGATGGTTACACTTTGAAGTGCTGCAGGCAGAGGTTTGAACCGAGTTCGCGCTCAACGTTCTATGCTTGTGCATAGAGTTAACTCTTTCCTCTCCGGGGCAGTTCAAGTGCTGGGGCTAACTGCATATGTCAGAATACAGCAAGACTTCATGTTATTTGAAATAGTAATGTTGAAAATCTGGAGTGAAAAAAAAAAAAAAAAAACTGGTGAAGTAACAAGCATGCATAGAAACTGCGCAACGCAAACTCGTACAGCAATTATTTGGGGGATTTTTTGCACCAGATTTTCAATGTAGGCATTTTGGGACCTCCGCTTATGAACAGTGTTACTGTGATTTTCTTAAACTGTCCCGAACACTGATTTCCCACAGCGAATGCGCTATTCTGCGCCGGAAGTATGAAAACACATTTCGGAAAGGATGTGAAAATGACAGCTGTACTGTTCATAAGGATGTGTAGAAAAATGCCAATGTTGAAAATCTGGAGTGAAAGTATTACAAATTTGTGAAGTTACAGGAATGCGTAGAAACTGCTCAATACACGCTCATAACACAATCATTTTATGGACTTTCGTGACCAAATTTTCAACATAGGCATTTTAGGACGTCTGCTGATAAACAGTGTGACTGTGATTTTCTTAATCTGTCCCGAACACTGATTTCCTACAGTGGCTGCCCTATTCTGCGCCGGAAGTGGGAAAACACATTTCAGCCAGAATGTGAAAAATGACAGTTGTACTGTTCATTAGGAGGTGTGAAAAAAATGCCAGTGCTGAAAATCTGGAATGAAAATACTACACATTCATGAATTTGCAAGTGTGCATGGAAACTGCACAATGCATGCTCGTAACACAGTCATTTTTGGGACTTTTTTCACCAAATTTGCAACATAGGCTTTTTGAGAGCCCACCTCATGAACAGTGACACTGTCGTTTCGTTAATCTGTCCCAAAAATGTGATTCCATGCAGTGACCGCAAAATCACCTTTCGGGACCGAATAACCAAATGACAGTCACTGAATTCATGAGGTGGAGTCCCAAGAACCCCATGTTGAAAATTTGGTGCAAAAATTTGAAAAAATGACCGAGATATGCACCAAAGTTTAAAATACCCTGTTTATGCCATTATACAGCTTACCAACATTTTTTCAGTTCACAGTCGGCTTTGAAAAGTGCAGACATGTTCCCGCTCTATGGAAGATCATTGCACTGGCCTCCGGAGGCAAGTATGGGGTGGGGGTGTGTGGGGAGGTGGGGTGCGTAGAGGGTGGCGCAGGTTGGGGAAGGGCAAGAGAGTCAACTTGAGATCGTTTTTCTTTTGTTACAGGTTTTTATTTTACAAAATGACGTGGGACTTTTGCCATGCTGGGGTGGACTCCCAGTGTGGCACCTGGAAGTTTGGGGGGGTGGAGTGGAGCCAACTGGGGATTGGGCACTGCGCTGGCCATACATTGGGAGGGAACGACACATGAGGACACTGGACTTTTGCCACACTGGGTTATGCTTTGCGTGGCACCTGGAAGTTATTTTTGGGGCCTACTGGAGCTGACAGATTGGGCACCCCGGACACATGGTGTACTTTGGGGGGCGGATGTGTATGAGCGGGGGAGATTGGGCACCCCAAGGCACTCAACAAATGGGGGAGGGCACATATAGCGACCACTACAGTCAGCGGTGGTGACATGTAGGCAATTGGCGCACCGTTGACGCACAGCAGCATGCAAATTGGTTCACATCGCTACCACCGCTGACCGTAGCAGTCGCTTGCTTTCAACTGTATGCCACTGCATCTGAACTGTTGTCATAGACAGCTGGGACATTCATTGGTGTGGTGCGGCCGTGCCTGCAAAAACGCTCAGGGCACTGGAAGCGGGGGTGCCACACCTATGAAAACTCATATGGTGGCACTATGTTTCTTGCACATGCGTGCAAGCAAATGTAAGAAAAAAAGGGGACCACAGTAAAACAAAACCACAATGCACAACATATGTTTTTATCATTTCTGCATGTAGTTTTTCCTTTAAGTAAGCCTCTGACATGTCTGTAGTATACAGACAGGGAGAAATAGGCAGATAGACAGACAGATATTGGATGTATGCAGGCTCAATGTATCAGAAATATCTTCATGTGTTGTACTTGACCTCTGACCTCACGAGTGGGGTAGTGAAGTCAGTAGTGGGCAAGTACAACAAATAAAAATAGTCCCGATATTTGAAAATTACGCACCTACCGTAATTCTTAATCTTCCTGTATATCGTTACCATTCATCACTAGTGAGACACAACCTGGAGGAGCAGGACCCCGTGAGTATTTTTTTTTTTTTAAAAGGTGGAGGAGCCAGCACTGGGGATGGCGCGGCACTCGAGGCCACTGCATTGCGTGGCAATCAAGGGTTGACCGGCAACTGACGCTGACGCCTCCACCTCAGTTCTGCATGCTGGAGAGTGAAAACAGAAACAGGGCAAAAAAGAGGGCAGGGCAAGGGAGCACGAGAGATAGGAAAAGATATAAACAAGCCGGCCCGGTGGGCTGAGGATTCAGGTGCTGGACGCCACACCTATACCACGCCGCACCCGGTTTGGGAATCCATCACACCGGGGTTGAGGGGAGAGGAAGGATTGAGCATCCCATGACGGCTCTCCTTCCTCTGGGGTGGGTCCGGGGTACTGCAGCACACTGCAGTGGCGACTGCCGGAGGCCAGCAGCACTACAGCAGCGAGCAACAGTAAAGGGGGGGGAGCGCACGGTGGATGTCTGCACACATGTGCTCCAGACGCCATTGCACGTCCAGTGCTCCAGGGGGTTAGGTAACTTGGCGGAAAATGGCAGAGCAGCGATCTCAGTGGTTGATGGCTGTGCCCGGCGCCCCCCTGGCTCCCGGGGGATCCTGCACACAGAATGCACGAACGATGAAAGGTCGGCTCTGTGGGAGATCCAGACTGGGCAAGGGGAGGAGAAAAGAGATATATGATGGGGGAAAAGATATAAATACAAAACAAAATAATGCCGGCCAAGAAGAACCTAGAAATCTGGGACAGGGGGCCCCAACCTCCAGGCAGGTAAGGGAGGGACAGAGTAAGGGAGGGAGAGTAAGACAGGACAGACTAGTACAGAGGGATAGAAAGGAGAGAAAATGAGAGACCCCACGAAAACCCAGCAGAAGTCCAGAGGACTCTAAGAGACCAGGGGAGAGGGGCACTACTGTCCAATGCCACTTCCAACTTCTGAGTTGGTTTTTTTTTGGCTCCACGGAGGGAGGTGCAAGAAATACAACACCTTCAGGATTGAAGAAGGCTAAAGAAGGTCCAACTGGACATCGGTCCAGTAGGACAGCAAGCAAGCCAGGGCACTAAGCTTGAAGGCACCCTCTCCCCTAGCTCAGAGGAGATGGAGGGGGTGGCAAGGCTCTCCCACTCCTGCCCTTAAAATACTCCAGGGTAGGGACAGAACCCACCCCAGGGCAGGGTCACCCTGCAACAAAAACTCCTCCAACAGAGTGCCTTAAGGAAGAGATATCGCACCCTCCAAGCCGGACAGCAGGTGGGGCAAGGGGATGTCTGGAGGAGGTTCTTCTCTTCACAGATATATATCATATTGTTTCAGAAGGGGAACCCTGCTCAGAAAGGACCCACCTGGAAAAACCAGCAGGAAAAGGGAGTCACAGCTCCACTAAGGAAGGGGATTGGAGGTCCTCAGGGCCCTCCCAATTTCGCCTTAATCCCGATAAGGACCTCACAGGTCGAGTTGACCAGAACTGCTAACCTGGCCCCTTAAGAGGAAGGGTCCAGACAATCAGCCGGACATAAGGGAGTCCACATCAGGATCGCGAGAGGAGGGCCCGAGGAGCCCCTCTCATAAGGGCAAGCACCCCTGTTTGCCCTCCCCAATGGTGGGCCTCTGTTATTTCGGTGGAAGGAGCAGACAGCCCGGAGGTACCACCAGGATTAGGCCCACAATTGGCCTCAATTGCAGGAAGGCAAGCAGGGAGGAGGCACTGCCCAGAAGCTTATGCCCAAGAAGGGATGGAGGGCGGGAAGCAGTGATGAATTGTGAAAATATACAGGGAGATCAAGAATTACAGTAGGTATGTAATGTTCATATGTTCCCTGTATCAATCTTCACCATTGGTTGGTGATTACCAAGCCACCCTGAAGGGGACCTGGTACCTCCCGAGAGAAAAGTTTTCCCTCAGCCCCCTGTGGGGGGAAACACAGGGAGAGGAGACCCTCACAGGCCAGGCTAGGCCTGTGACTGGTCAGGGTGAGATAGGGGTTCCCTTTGCCTAGGAGAAGGAAGTCACCCCTCAAGTTCCCGCCTCACCCTCCGGGAGAAGAGGCAAGTGCCCTGGAAAGTGGAAGCAAGCACCCTTCGCCAGGCCAGGGGTGTCAACCTAGAAAGACGAAGCCACACCGTCCATCTAATGCAGACTGCTGTCCCCGCCAGCCTGGACGCTACCTCACTGGCATCGTATGATGCCCTTGCTTGGTGCCTAGCAAGCTCCATAACATGTGCCGAGAGCGTGATGGCTTGCCTGGTTGCCACGTGCCATGAGGGCGATGACTTGCCTGGTTGGCTCCAAATCAGGCACTGATGCTAGCAACTGACATAGCATTGACCACACGTGCCTGCTGTAAGCAACATGATGGGTCTGATGAGATGTGACACAGAGCATAAGGTGCGCAGGAGAAAACTCTCTTCCCCCAGCGGTCAAACTCCGCAGAGTCAGCCTCTGGGGGTCGGTCATGCATTGAGCTTCTATGCCTGGTAGGGGTGTCCAGAAGACTCAGTCCTGAGGTGGGGTGAGGCAAAGCTCCTGGAGATCCCTGGGGTGTGCAATACCTGCACTGGCAGTCCATCGAGGCTGGAGAAGGGGTTGATGGATGCTGCCAGGTGCAGTACAATGCTTCCTGAAACAGAACTGGCAAAGCAGGCACCACCAGGTGGTCTGCACTATATTCACTTAGAAAAGTGCACGCTGCCTGCTCAGGATTGTGTCTTGCCACCCTGGATACATGGAGCTTGTTGACCAGCCTCAACAGGAAACACTGATAGGTGGGCTGGTCAGAGTCAGAGGACAGGTGGACGCATGGATCCTCTTCCTCAGGGGAGGAAGACGAGGAGGCAGATGAGTCCAAAGAGTCAGAGGCCAGCTGCTCCTGGGGAGACAGGTGGAAGACCTGCTCGTCTATGGCTCTCACATAGCGGTGGAATGCAGCAGCCATGGCCCTGAACTGCTCCCAGGTCAAGGGCCTCGAGGGACCCATACGGCCTGGGAAAGAAGGAGGAGGAGGAGACAGAGGAAGGGGAGAAAGCAGTCTCACCGGGTGTCTGTTACTGGCCAACCCGTGAGCGCCATGCAGTGTGTCGGCCACTAGGGTGGCACCGCCCACGTCACCGACTCCTCCCCTTTTAGGGGGAAAAAAATGCTCCCATGGAGTCCTGCTCCTCCAGTCAGAACCCACCCCTGATGGATGGTGAAGATTGACACAGATAAGCTCACCCTCTGCCAAGGTTACGAGACGCTGCAGACAATCCAATGCCAGGGAAGGATCCACTTGTCACTCAACCAGCTTACGGCGGTCAGGTCTGAGCCCAGAAAGAGATTCCTCCGTGAGGTTACCCGGGGCCAAGTAGGTCCAGAAGGGTGACCCCTCGTCCACTTACAGAGGCCTCACCTGAAGAAGATGAAGGCAAGAAGGCAGGTTCAGTGCTGCGGCTCCTCCCTGAGCCCCACAGGGCTCCAAGAGAAGGCAGCACCTCACCTCGCCCCCTCACCCCAACTGACTCGGAGAGGGACCTCTTCCTCTTCTTCATCACCAATCAGAAAGGCTCCACCACTCCTACCTTGGAAGCCGCTGGTGTTGGAGCCCCCTTTCCGGCACCAGAGCACAGAGCAGCACTGGTGCCAGCTCTGGCCCTAATGCCGTAAGACTCCATTTCTACTGGGACAGAACCACTCTAAACACAAGGCATCCCCACGGTACCACTAGGAGCTCCAGAGAGGCTTAGAGCACCAGGGTCAGCATCGTGGCCTGTGTAGACTGTAAATACTGACCCTGGAGAAAGATGGATTGGGAGAGCGCCATAGTGCTGGGAGAAGGGAGAGCCCTGGAACTTTGAGGAGTCGGCCTGGCAATCTGAATCTGCATCCTGATCATCCTCCTCCAAAAGGGAGATGGTCAGGGAGATCGACATGAGAGGCCACCCCCAAGGCCCTCCCTCCCTCGGCGCAGCAAATGGCACCACAGGGCCCGGAAATGACCACAGCACCGCTGCACTCACTGGAGCCATGAACAGCTCCAAGATTAGAAGTGGCTCCGATGGGTGCCACTGAGGAAGCCAATGGGTCGGTCCTCGCAAGCGTAGGTTGTGACACTGGGTGGAGCCTGCACCTCCAAGGAGGTGACAGCCAAGATGGTGCCCCAAGGGGCATGAACATTCCTCCAGCCCCCTAGAAGAGACCTCCACTCCGGTGAGGCTCAAAGAGGCAGAGGCCCCCTCCTCCACAGCCTGTATAGAGCCAGGAGGGGACGAGAGGAAGGGTAGCGAGACCTGCATCTGGCATCCCGAGTACGACACCCCCTCGAAGGTTGGCGGAACTTGGCCAACCTTAAACGAGCGGTATTCAAGCACTCTACAGTCCATAGAGAAGCAGGCCTCACAATGGTACATATCATGGTTCGGACCCAGAGAGGTCAGGCAATGATCACGCCAGTCCGTCACGGAAATCTGTCGGCCACAGGGACACCGATGCATTGGGGGCCGGCCCGCTTTAGATGATTTTTTTTTTTTGTGTCCCCATGCCTTACAGTGAAATAAACACAAACCTATAGCTAAAGACTCGGTGCCGAAAGAAAATGGAGAAAGATCTTATCAGAGTCCAGAGAATCGGAAGAACTGGGAGTCAAATAAGGTTCCAAGTGAACGGTGGCAGCAGCAGAACTTTGAAGCATCAAGTGAAACAGGTAGGCCGCAATGGCGTAGTTCTCTTCAGAGCTCACTCACGAGGTTGGTGCGCACTCGACAGCAGGAGAAGCAGAACTGAGGTGGAGGAGTCTGTGTCGATTACTGGCCAACCCTCGAGTGCCATGCAGTGAGTCGGCCTTGAGGGTGGCGCCACCCCCCGGGTCGCTCCTCACCCTTTTTTTAGAAAAATAATGCTCCTGCGGGGTACTGCGCCTCTGGCTTGTATCCCACCTCTGGCTTGTATCCCACCAGTGATGAATGTTGAAGACTGATACAGGGAAGATCTTCTATTAAGCCAGCACATATCAGATGTATACAACACTGTGTTGCATTTCATTTAATTATTGAAATGTTTCACCAGGAAGGCACACTGAGCAATAAGTTGCTCATCATATACAGCAGCATTTCAGCATTTTTTTTTTTTTTATCATATCATACTTTCTGCACCTCCGGACAGCCCCCATCCAACTGACCCCCCAGCCCCGTCCCTTACCTTATGCCCGGCCTGGAAGCAGCACCTGCGGGGAGTCGGTCATCATCCTGCCGCTGTCATTTTCTCCCAGGGGCTGTAGGAGTGCATGCACCTAACATCCCTGGTCATGACCCCTTTCCCCACCCCATTGGCCTAATGCCTTGGCACCCTCTAAGCCTGTGCTGCCCCTAGCCTCCACCAGGAGGCAGCCATCAGCTGAGGGATGCAGCAATTCCTCCCCAGAGAGGAGAGCTGCCTTTCCTTTATTTTTTTCCAGGCTAGCAGCATGGAAGGGAGCAGCTAAAGTGATTGGTAAGTCATTCCGTTGGGGTGGGGGAGTGTCTGTTGCTCAGGGCAACTTTTTATTTGTATACACTGGTTAACTATGATTTGGATGTGTGGCTGTCTGTTTGGCAAGTGATATGGGGACAGCAGCAAAAGATGCTGGTAGTGATTCGGGGGAAGGTTTTTTCTGCAGGAACTGTAGTTGGAGAGGCTGTGGGGCTGTAATGTGGCTGCACAGAAGGCTGCAGTAACACGTGTTATTCGGGTGGCTGTTAGCAGTTTTGCAATACTGTGTAAATACTTATTTTTATTTTATTTAAAAGCTGATTATCGGGAAAGACATACTGAGCCGGGGCTCGTTTTCAGATCTATACTTGTAACAGTTAATGAATTGGTTGCTCATTATTTTGTACCTGTGTAGTTTCATAAGTTGTGTTAATCACCATCAAATATGGGTAAATACCTGATTTTTTTTTTTATAATAGGAAAAAGTCCCAACCATTTAAGACTGTGTGTGTGTGTGTGTGTGTGTGTGAATGTGTGTGTGTGTGTGTATAAATGACAGATCCCTATAAAGTGAATTACTAATAGTTTGTCCTAATATTCTATAACCCTTCAGCCATACATCTTAACTTTGATATTCAGCACATAACCAGAACTCAAAAATACATTTTGTAAAAACATTTTTCTTCCTTACCCTCCCTCTTCTGTTTGCTTATAGACATATGCCAGTATATCAGCAGCACGGCCAGTTCCTTCACAAACAACGACTGGGACAGCAGGATCTTCTTGAAGATATTCCAACACTGTAAGGACTACATTAGGACCACCTTCAAATATCAATGCCACCACTGGCACACCTTGACCAATTCCTATATGTAAATGATAAGGGTGGTTAAAAATTAGTCCAAAGCAATTTAGTTCTTTTAGGAATTTCTGAATACCGTTCAACAGTTGCTGAGAATTCTGGTTTCTACATTTTCTCCAAAAGGTACAACTAATAAATGGACTCCTAATATCAGAATATTACATCTAAAGTTCAGTGCTTGAGTGGTGTGCAACACTGAGCCTTTGTGATTGTGATAATCATTATGTAATGTGAAAGGTCCTTTTCCCATAGGTTATTTTTTTTCTAATTTCTATTTATGCTCCCACTTGCCCCTGCAGACCATCTCCTTCAGGAGATACCAAGACAGGAAAATTACGTACCTACCGTAATTCTTGATCTTCTTGGACGAGTCTCCACCACTCATTCACACTAGTGGGATTAGCGCCGGAGGCACTAGGACCCATCGGGAGCAAACTTTTTGCTGGAGGTCGGGCGCGAAGCGGCAGCGAGACCACGATTAACATGAGCAGCTCGAGCGGTAATGACTATCTCGGCGATTACCCTCCAACCGCCTCAGTACCTTTTACCAAGGAGGTGCAGCGCAACTAACGAAAGAGTAAACCCAACATTAAAAAATGGACATAAGATAGTCCGCACGACCCGTGTAAGAAGGGTCAGCAAAGAAGACCTCACGGCCTAAGATTTGAGGGAGTGAAGACCAACACAGCGTGAGCTCGGGGATGGAGGAGGGTAGAATGAGTGGTGGAGACTGTCCAAGAAGATCAAGAATTACGGTAGGTACGTAATTTTCCTATCTTCCTGGACATAAGTCTCACCACTCATTCACACTAAGTGAGAGTACCAAGCTGATAATCCCCAAAAGGCGGCAGGAGAGCCAGAGCTCACTAGCCTAAGATAGAAGCCTATTAAGGATAGTTCTGCCGAATGCGGAATGTCGCCTGGCATGAACATCCAGTGCATAGTGCTTAACGAAGGTATGCACTGAGCTCCAGGTGGGCGTTGTATATATCTGCAATTGGAACATTGCTACTTTCGCTTAGGGATGCCAGACCACTTCTAGTAGAGTGAGCGACACTCTACCTTCTAATTTAACTTGAGCCATGGAATAGCAATGTCGAAGGCATGCCACTAACCATGATGAGATGCATCTGATAGTGACAGGTTGACCCAGCCGGTGTCGCTGAAAGAAACAAACAGTTGCTGAGTCTTTATGAACATCCTTGGTTCTATCTAAATAGAACCGCAAGGCTCTCTTAACATCCAAGGAATGAAGAGCCTGCTCCTTCATTTTGGAAATTAGCGTAAGTAAGCTGGAGTACCAGAGGTTGGTTTAGATGGAATTCTGACA
This sequence comes from Neoceratodus forsteri, assembly GCA_016271365.2. Lineage (NCBI taxonomy): Eukaryota > Metazoa > Chordata > Ceratodontiformes > Ceratodontidae > Neoceratodus > Neoceratodus forsteri. Next base: position 694,448,088 of record CM028129.1, read on the forward strand.
CAACCTTTGGGAAGAAATTTAGGATGAGTACGGAGAACTACCTTGTCTTTATGGAATACAGTATACTGGAGGGTCCGCAACCAGGGCATGTATCTCAGAGACCCCATGGCTGAGGTAATGGCCACCAGGAAGGCAGTCTTCCAGGTAAGAAATTTTAGCTCACAGGTAGCTAAGGGTTGAAGGCTTCGAAGTGAGCATGTCCAGCACCAGGTTAATGTCCCAGGCTGCAATTGACGCTTAACAGGGGTCTGGTATGAAGAATCCTTAAGAAATCTCTTCACTATAGGTAACTGAGCCAGAGTTAAGGAAGAAACCGCTCATGGAACGCTGAGATGGCACTAAGGTGAACTTTAACTGTGGAGTACTGAAGACCTAAGTTTGATAGGTCCAAAAGATACTCAGAACCTTGCCAGGAGGACAGGAAAAGGATTCCAAGAGGACTTTGCACACTAGAGAGAAAAACGCTTTCCATTTGGAAGCGTGACGTTGGTGGCTGGCTTCCGAGCAGCCAGAAGGATGTCTGAGACTCTACGAGAGACGTTGAACCGATTCACTTCTATCTCTTCAGGAGCCAAGCATGAAGGTGAAGTGATTTCAGGTTGGATGGACCAACGAACCCTGAGTCAAAAGACATTAGCAAGGAAGTGGTCTCGAGAGGCTGCCAACATACTGTTGAGTAGAGGAAACCATAGTTGCCGAGGCCAGGAAGGAGCAATGAGAATCATCTTGGTCCCCTGAGACTCGAACTTGAGGAGTACTCTCTGATTAGAGGAAGCGGTGGAAAGGCGAAAGAAAGCGCTTTGTCCACTGCAGCCTGAATGCATCCTGACAGAAAATGCCAGGCCCTGGATTTCTGGAGCAGAAGAGAGGCAGTTTTATGCTGAGTGGGGATGCAAAGGTCCAGGTCTGAGTCCCCACTCTTTGAACAGGGACCGAGCTACGGCTGGATCGAGACCACTGTGAGGGTCTGCCTCCGCTCTGCTGAGGTGATCTGCTAGGTCGTTTTGTATACCTGGCAGATAAACCGCTTGAATCAGAGACTTGTGCTCCAAGCACCACTCCCACACTCTCATTGCTTCCCTGCAAAGGGGATAAGAATGAGCACCGCCTTGCTTGTTGATGTAATACATCACCGCTTTGTTGTCCGTTTGAAGGAGAATGTTCTTGTGACAAAGGACATCCTTCAGAGCTCGGATCGCAGAGAGGACCGCTCTCATCTCCAGGACATTTATGTGGAGATGAGTTTCGAACTGAGTCCATACACCTTGAGTGTGGAGGGAGAGACAGTGAGCTCCCCATCCCATTAGCGATGCGCCTGTGGTGATGGAGATCTGATGATCCGGGGGAGCAAAGGGGAATCCTTCCAGGAGATTGCTCTCTTGAGACCACCAGGTGAGAGACCTCCGAAGGGGCTCCGTCACCTTGATGGGAAAAGACTGGGGGTGAGAGGTCGGGGACCACTGAGTGGAGAACATCCATTGGGTGGTTCTCATGTGCAGTCGGGCCAGAGGGACAGTGAAGACCGAGGACGCCATGAGACCCAACATGCGTTGCATCGAGAGAGCTGTAACCGATTGGTTCTCCCTGATGTAACGGGCCATCCGGAGGATGTCGAGTCTTCTGTCCTCTGGAAGGAAAGCCTTCGTGGAAGAGGTGTCTAGAAGCGTCCCTATGAAAAGGAGCCTCTGGGAGGGTTGCAGTTGAGATTTTTTCAAATTCAGCAGAACTCCCATAGACGTGAGAAGACGAGAAGTCGTTTGCACGGCTTCCAAAGTCCCTTGGCCGGAAGGGCTTGCTAGAAGCCAATCGTCCAGGTAGGGAAACACTCGGAGTCCGACTTTCCTGAGATGCGCCGCGAGAACTGCACAACACTTTGTAAAAACTCGCAGCGCCGAGGATAGCCCAAAGGGCAGGACTCTGAACTGATAATGCTGACCCAAAGCTACAAACCTGAGGAACTTGCGGTGGGTCGGGTGGACGGGGATATGCTGGTAAGCATCCTGCATATCCAGAGAGGCCAGCCAGTCGTGCTGATGCAGCAAGTGTAACAGGGTACCTAGGGAAATCATTTTGAATTTCTCCCTGGGGAGGAATTTGTTTAACTTTCTGAGGTCTAGAATGGGGCGCATCCCCCCAGATTTCTTTGGAACCAGAAAGTAATGGGAGTAGAACCCTGTGTTTCGCAGATGCGGGGGCACCAGTTCTATTGCCCTGTTGTTGAGAAGGCCCTGGATCTCCACGGTGAGGAGGTCTGACTGAGAGGCCGACAACCTGGGTTGTCATCTGGGAGGACAATTCGGGGTTTCAAGAAATTGAGAGAATAACCTTCGAAATTATCCAAGGGACCCATTTGTCCGAAGTTATGGACTTCCACTGGTTGTAGAAGTACATCAGACGACCTCCCACGGAGGAGAAAGTTCCACCTCGGGCAGAGTGGATGGAACTTGGGCCAACGACTCATAAGGTGGCGCTGGGGCTTTAGGCCCCTGCGCTTTCTGCTGCGTCTTCTTTTGAGGTTGGACAGGTTGGCTTTTATGGAAGCTTCCCCTGCCTCTGCCTCGAAAGGACTGACGACTATGAAACTGACGTCTGTTCACATGCCCCCGAGAGGGGGCAGGCGGAGGTCTGGCCAATTTAATGGCCGATCTAGTCTTCTGAGTGGCCTCTAAGGCTTGCTCCACCTGAGGGCCAAAAAGAAAGGAGCCATCAAAAGGCAGCGCCATTACCTGCTGCTGAGCATCATTCGTGAAGCCAGAAGTACGCAGCCAGGAATGGCGCCGAGTACAAATCCCCGCGGCTGCTGAGCGAGAAGCAGTGTCGAAAGCGTCCATGGCGGCTTTGACCTGTTGGTTATTGGACTCAATACCTCTAATAACGGTCAGAAGAAGCTCTGACTTGGAGTCCGAATCTGGAAGAGCTTCAACCATTCTTTTCATAGAGTGCCACAGGATATACTCATACTGAGAAAAATAGCCTTGATAACTGGCAATACGCATACTTAGAGTGGAGGCAGCAAAGACTCTTTACCTAATGTATCAATCTTACGAGACTCTTTGTTAATAGGTCGAGCTGTAGTAGTTTGAGGAAGAACGACCTTGTCATTCTCTGCCAGGACTACAATAGATCCGCAAAGGCTTGGGATGCCAAAATGCGACGATCCTTGGGAGCTGAATACTCTTATCAATGGATTTAGCCACTGAGGGAATAAGAGCAGGATTATTCCATACCATTTGAGACAGCCTCAAGGAAGGCTGGATCGGAGGAGTCAAACTGTAGGGATCTCCGAGCATGAAGATACTGGAGTCTTAATATCTTCCCAGGATCGATGTCTGTAGTCTGGAGAGAAAGAGGGATCCCAGGTTCTTCAACAGAGACTTAAAGGACAGGTCCTCGACCACAGGCTCTGTAGCAAAGAAAGATCCTGTTTCTCCACTTCATCACCCAACCAAGGTCTGGGTCAGGCTCAACATCATCTCCTGATGGTCCAGGAAGGACTGTTTGGACAGGAAAGGAGTGAAAATTAGGAGAGGAGGAAATAGCAGAAAGACAAGGAGAGTCCCGAGGGCCGCTCGCCGAGACGGCAAAACGGGCTGAAGACGGCATCTGAGGAGGCGCGACGCGCCAAGAGGCATCGCTGCTCGCGAAAGCGCCGCAAGCGCCGCCGCCGACAACATAAACGGCGCCGCACACACGCCATCCACGGCGCCGCCGGACGACGACGCACACGGCGCCGCGGATGACGCCGCACACGGCGCCACCATGTCAGACGGCACCGCCAGCGGCGCCGCGAGATCGCACGGCGCCGCCAACGGCGCCGCAAGACCCAGCGGCACCGAAAACTGCGCCGACAAGCCTACAGACCCTGCAGAAGGCGCCGGAAAAGCCCCAGGAACCTGGAAAGCTAGAGAGGAAAAAAAACCAGGAGATAAGGGCATCGGTGTGGCCCCCTGCACCGCAGCCATGTGAGGGGGGGAAACACCTAAGCACGGAGTCGCTGGCACTGAAGAAGGCGCCACGCGACTAGGAAGGTCCAACCGCCCTACCTGATCGCCGGAGGAGCCCGAGGGCTCCGCGGTAACCGAGCCAGGCAGAAGAACCAACCTCCGAGCCCATCGCTCCACAAGAGCGGCCCACTGATGAAACTGCTCATCTGGAGCCCTACCTATAGGCGGGAAGGGGCTCCGATGTTGAGGACGACGATTATCGGAAGCTGGCGACTCTGAAGAAGGAGACCGGCAACTAGCAACGATAACCGACCGTCGACGCGCAGACATACCAGAGGGTGACCTCGAGTGATGCCTTCTCTTTTTTGACCTGTGGGTCGAAGAAGAGCTCGAGGCCGAACGGTGCCGAGAATGCGACCGTTTATTTTATGCCGGCGGGGACCGCCATCCCTGGGCATCGGACTGACCGTAGTCGGAACCCGCTGAGGAGAAGGAGGCTGACCGACCCAGCCCGGCTGACTGAACAGTTTTCATAAAAGTCTCCTACCGTCACCTGACCTGCTCATGGTCGACTCCGTCCAGTAGGCCGAGACTTCTTCAAGTAAGTTAAACTTAAAATATTAGAAAAATTTTATGAAAATAGAATAAAATTAAGCGATACTATCGTGATAATGTTACAAAAACAAACTGAAAACTATCGCTAGTTTGAGTTTGACTCCCATCAAGCGGCGGCGTCGTCACTGAAGCGCACTTCGGCGGCGGGAAAAGGAATTGAGGCGGTTGGAGGGTCGTGGCCGAGATAGTCATTATCATTGAGCTGCTCGCGGCACTCAGGTCTCGCGGGCGCCGTCTCGCGCCGACCCTCCAGCAAAAAGTTTGCTCCCGATGGGTCCTAGTGCCTCCGGCGCTAATCCCACTAGTGTGAATGAGTGGTGGAGACTTATGTCCAGGAAGATATCCTGTTACACAACTGTCTCCCCATACCTGATCTTGGTGCACACCATCTGTCCCTCAAGGATCCACAGCTACCCCCTCCCCCCCGAGTGGGAACGAGTAGGCAGCAAACTACAGAGACCTGCTGGACCGGGGGGAGCAGTCCCCAGACGTCTGCCTCCTTTGAGCTTTGAGTTTCGTTGGGACTCTGGTGTCGCGAGTCAAGCAGGGGAGATCAGGTATGGTGCCGGGTACTCCATCATCTAGACCTGCGGGAGCCAGTTATCTGCTTTTCTCACACCCCCTACGGACATCAGCACACATGGGGTCTCAAGAGGCAAGTGCATGCGTAAGGCACAGCGCTGCTCAGGACCCAGCCAACGTCCATCCCTCCCACAACAACCTCTGATCTGCAATCCTACCTGTGGTCATCTAGGTGGCAGTACAGCAGCAGGGACGAGTACCCTCCCTCAACAGAGCAGGACAGCGTCCTCTGGGATGCTCCATCCTCCTCCCCCTGGCTGCCACCCTGAGCTCGCACCCGAACTCAGGTCACCGACACTGCAAGCAGTAGAGTTACCGCTGCACTGATGGGCCGGACCCCTTCCCATAAGCTTAATATCCCATTATGACAAAGTTACTGTGAAAATATTATATAAACATCACTGTTACTATGCCAATATTATAATGTTTATTTGGTGGAACTGTTTTCCCCGATAGGGTATAAATTAGGTATACATTATGGCCTAATGGAAGAGATTCTCTCAAAGATCTGCTGGTAAGGTAAGTAGATAACTGTTCTATCTTCAAGGATATCTCCTTCATTAGGACATACATTTGGAAAGAATCCCAAGCAGTCCCAAATAACAACTGGAAAGAGGTTACAGTCTGATATATATTCAGGACAGCAGGCCTTGCAGTACAGCAAACCCGAAGCCAGCATGCCTATAAGAGACTACGTCCTGACTCTAATGTTTAGTGAAGGTATGGACAGTGCTCCGTGTGGCTGCAGCACAAATGTCAGCAGGAGAAACATTTCTGAAATAAGCCACAGAAGTGGCCTTTCCAAGGTGGAGTGACTACAAACCGTACCAGGAAGTTCCATATTGTACAAGAATATCTTCACCATTCATCACTGGTGGGTCTATGTCAGAGACACTAAGACCTTGTGGGAGCATATGTCTTTAAAAGCTTTGGAGGTAGGGGATGGACATCAGAGAAAGCACCACCCACGAGGCAAACGTATGGTGTAGCACTCGTGGGCTGGCCAGTAACAGATGCCACCCCCTCACTTCCTCAGTTCTGTTCCCCTAGAAGAGGGGAGGCTGGGCCAAGGGAGCCCAAGGGACAGACAAAAGGATATAGGATGTAAAAGGAAAAATGAACAAAAAACGACCAAGAGAAAAGATGGGTTTGGGAAAAGGGACTTTATAGTGGCCATGGATGAACAGTGCAACTGGGCAGGGGGGAGAAAGGCACGCAGCAGGGAGCCCAAACTCTCAGTACAAAAAAAATGTTGTCAGAAGAGTTGGCTTGTCCTCAACTGTAGAAGAGCATGGCTTATGCTCTATAGGGGCTGGTTCACCCTCAAGCAAAGAACATGTCCACGAGAATGTCAAAGGACCTAGGTTAGAGAGGTAGATTGCAAGAAAGGAGTACTTTACTGAAGTCTCAGAAACAGAAAAATAACTGTGAGCCCTTGGAAAACATTGCAGCCATAGTTGTCCACCTGGGGGTACAAAACCTGTAATAGGCTAGGGATTAAGATTCCTATTATGACCAAAACATAATATGGGAGAAAAGACAGCCTTCAATCTCGAAGGCCTGAGAAAGTCAAGTCACGGCTCAAACACCGCACCAATAGGTAAGTTTTCCAGGCCAAGTAGAGAAACTACAACACCCGAGATAGGGAAAAATGACTGTGAAGAGGGAGGGTGTCCCACTATGCACAACTGACAAGTATAGGAAGCCACAAAAGAAAAGGAACGATTCCCATCCTCTTGACTCCCTGTCTCTAGCCGAAACGTCCCCAAAAGAATAGGGGATTAAGAGAGAGAGAGAGATATAGCAGGCCACCAAAACAGATGCAGGAGGTGAACTGCAAGGGAAAGAAAGCTGAACTAGTAAGGGAACTGGGCAACAATTCCCAAAAAGTTTCCAGTCCCTATAGCGCATGCTCCCCTGCAAGGCCTTGTTCCCAAGACGGACGAGAAGAAAAAATTACTCACCTTAGTAATGTTGTTTCTTCTAATGGAGTCTTGCTATATTATGACATATGCAGTGAGTCCCAACCTTCGAACTGCTCCGGAGGTGAAAGAGTTAACTTTCCATGCCAGGCATGGAACTCTGAGCGTGAGCTCGGTTGAAAACTCTGTCTGTTGTTCTTCAAACTCAAACAGTCAGATCTTTACGATCAAAACTCACTAAGGTTCTGTGTGGAAGCCGTAAACCTCCACTAGTCAACTGGCTACTAAATACAAGAACACATTTTTCTTGGTCCCAAAACAAAGACTCAAGTTAAGGGATCCAAAAAATTAAAAACATAACACCCAAACACCCCAAAAAGGAGGGGTGAAAAATAAGGTGGGCATCTATTAAGTGCCAACACTGCACTGCCCACCCACATCCCAAAAGTAGAGGTTCTGAGAGGGGCAGGCAGTGGGGAGGTCATAATATAGCAAGGCTCCATTAGAAGAAACAACATTACTAAGGTGAGTAATTTTTTCTTCAAACAACATGAAGTCTTGCTATATTATGACATATGCAGACTACACAGCAGTACCTCCATGGAGGAGGGACAGAACCTACTTAGGAAATAGGCTCTGAAGCACAGCTGTGCCAAACCGAGCATCACTTCTAGCCTGGATGTCCAGGGAGTAATGCTTGGTAAAAGTGTGAACTGTTTTCCAGGTAGCTGCTTGACATATCTCTAGGATAGGGATGTCCCTGGCAGCAGCCAGAGATGCAGCTGTACCTCTGGTAGAGTGAGCCCTCAGGCCTGAGGGAGGAACCTTACCCAGTTTTCATGCAAAATTGGATACAAGAGACAATCCACCTGGCAATGGATCTTTAGTGGCAGGTTCCCTTTACCAACCTCACCATAAGTGAGGAACAGTTGGAGGAGTCAAACCTGTGACCCTGTAGTGCGTTCTATGTAGTTACTAAGGGCTCTTTTGACATCTAAACTGTGTAGTCTCCTCCGCCAGAGGAGGAATGGTCAGTGAAATACACGAGAGACATAGATTGATTAAGGTGGAAGTCTGAAACCACCTTAGGCAAGAACTTTCTGTTAGTCCTGAGGACCACCTTATCTCTGAAAAGGAGATAAAATCGGGCTCCACTGACAATGCTTGTAATTCACTTATGCGCCTGGCAGAAGTGATGGCTACCAAAAACACAGTTTTCCAAGTCAAGTACTTAAGCTCTGCTGAAGACAAGGGCTCAAAAGGGGGTTGCATAAGCTGGGCAATGCAAATATTAAGATCCCAGGCAGGGGCAGGGTCCCTGAAAGGAGGGTTGGTGTGAAGCAATCTCTTGAAAAACTTGGAGAATACAGGATGAGCTGAAAGAGAAGAGGGTTTACCTGCTGATAAGAAAGCAGACACGGCTGCCAGGTGCACTTTTAGGGTAGCTGGTCTCAGCCCCAAAGTATTCAAATGCACCATATAATCAAGGACTGTGGGTAAGTCAGCAGATTCTGGGGAAATATGCCTGCCAGAGCACCATATGGAAAATCTCCTCCATTTGGAATTATAAGTAGCCCTGGTGGAAGGCTTCCTAGAAGCCCTCAAGATATCAAATACACCTTGGGAGAGGTGTAGGTCAGCAAACTCTAACTCTTCAAGAGCCAGGCCTTGAGATTGAGAGATTTGAGGTTCGGGTACCAAACTCTTCCCCTGGGCACAGGTTAACAGGTTGTGATTCCTGGGAAGACACAGGGGAAGGTGGACTGCTAAGGACATAAGGAGTGGGTACCAGGGCTGTCTGGCCCAATCTGGAGCAATCAGGATCATCTTGCAGGGCTGAGATCTGATTTTGACTAGCACCTTGAACAGAAGAGGGAAGGGGGGAAAAGCATAGAGAAACTTCCCTTCCCAACTGAGAAGAAAGGCATCCAGCGGGACTGAGCCCAACACTGGGGGCTTGCAGCAAAAAAGGGGAAGTTGGTGATTGTCTGGGGCTGCAAAAAGATCTATCTGCAGGGTGCCCCATCTGGCAAATACTACCTCCAGTACTAGGGCATCCAGTGACCATTCGTGATGGCCCTGGGAAATCCTGCTGAGAGCATCTGCCAGGACATTGTCCTTGCCTGGGAGGTGAACTGCCGTAAGGGAGGTGTTCAGGGAATAAGCCAGAGACCACAACTTCATTGCTTCGGTGCACAAGGCCGTAGACTGAGTGCCTCCTTGCTTGTTGATGTACCACATTGTAGTGGTGTTGTCAGTTCTGACCTGTATGACTTTGTTCTGAACAGATGTGGAAAAAACTTGAAGTGCTAGAAAAACTGCTCTGAGTTCCAACAGATTGATGTGGAGCAGAGATTCCTGTGGGGACCACAATCCCTGGGTAGTGAGGTCGCCGATGTGAGCTCCCCACCCCAAGAGGGATGCATCTGTAGTAAGGATTAAGGAGTGAGACTGAGGGGTGAAGGGAACCCCCTGTCTCAGATTGCTCTGGTCCTGCCACCACTGAAGGGCTTGGATCAGGGTTCGAGTCACTGGGATCAATTTGGTTAGAGGGTCTCTCCTTTGAGACCAAAAGGCTCTCAAATGGAACTGGACGTCCCTCATCTGAAATCTTGCTCCCTGCACTACTGTTGTAGAAGCAGCCATGTGCCCCAGGAGCTGCAGAAAATGCCTTGCTGGTCGAGAGACCTGCAGGGTGAAAGAGGAGGCCAGAGAGACCAGGGTCCTTGCTCTTTCCAGAGGAAGAAAGGCTCTGGCCTCTTTTGTGTTCAGTTCTGCACCTATGAAGGTGAGAAGCTGGACAGGCTCTAGAACTGACTTTGGAAGATTGAGAAGGAAACCTAGAGATCTGAGCAGTTGCTGAGTTACCTGAAGGTGTAGTTTGATTTGGTCTGGAGACTGGCCTACTATGAGCCAGTCATCCAGGTAAGGAAAGATGGCAATCTTTTGCCTTCTTAAGTGGGCAACTGCTACTGCCAGGCATTTTGTGAATACCCTCGGGGCAGAGGTGAGGCCGAATGGCATTGCTCTGAACTGGTAATGGCCTGAGGGCAGTTCGAATCTGAGGTACTTTCGATGGGAGCTTCTGATAAGAACATGGAAGTAGGCATCCTTGAGGTCTAGGGACGCTAGCCAGTCTCCTGGCCTTAGAGAGGGTAGAATAATTCCCAGAGTCACCATTTTGAATTTTGGTTTTAAAGGTGCTTGTTTAGGTATCTGAGATCCAGGATGGGCCACCATTCTCCTGTCTTTTTTGGGGTAAGGAAGTACCTGGAGTACAACCCTTTGCCCTGGTGTAGGGGTGGAACCCTTTCCACAGCTCTGAGAGCCGGGAGGGTAGAAACTTCTGTTTCTAGGGCAAGTGCCTCTGATGGATTTGCAGGTGGAAAGGACCTGGCTCTCATCTTTGGAAATTTTTTGAAGCTGAGAACCAGTCCCTGGCTTACTACTTCCAGGACCCACTTGTCTGATGTTAAAGACTTCCAGTCCTGGACAAAGTAAGCCAGCCTGCCCCTACAGGTAGTGGAGAATCGGCCCTGGCCACCCCATCAGGGTGCCTGCTTGGCAGGGACTTTGGGCTGAGGGGTGGAAGCAGGCTTGCTTGTACCCCGTCTGCCTCTCCCTCTAAAGAACCCCCCCTGGGCATAAGCAGAAGAGGAGGTGGTAAAAAGGCCTATGAAAAGGCCTGCCCCTGCGATACTGCCTTTGAGGAGTGGCCTGCCTTTCCTAGGCCTGTGCACTCCTATAGGTGGTCCTATATTCATCCATTTTCTTCATGTAATTCTCTGTCTGCTCCCCAAACAGAGAATTGCCCACAACAGGAAAATCCATGGCCTTAGACTGGGTATCCTGTGACAGGGTAGTACGTCTGAGCCAAGCCATTCTGCAAAGTGCCACAGATGTAGCCATGACCCTTGATGACACATCATTAGAGTCTACTGCAGCATGAAATTGCACCTTGGATGCCTCAATACCATCCGCAGCCACCTGTTCCAGCTCCCTGGCAAGCAGGTCAGGGACCTGTTTTGCCAGGGTCAGCACAGTATCCCATCTGGATTTCTGGTACCTAGCAGCATAAGCCATATAATTTGCCTGTCTGAGTCCCAAAGACGCTGCCATGTACTGTTTCTTTGCCATGGCATCAATCCTCCTGGAGTCCTTTTCAGGGGGGTGCGAAGCTAGAGGAATATTTGCCTTGTCACAGGCTGCAGCCTGCACTCACCCACATGGCTGCATTGCTGTGTGAGGAACTCCATATCAGAGCCTGATAATGTATACCTCTTGTCCATCCTTTTATCAACAGGAGGTATAGTGTGAGGAGTTTTAAGAATTTTTACTGTCTGTTTCCGAAAAGATTTATGCAAAGGAATAGACAGTCTCCTAGACTCTGGAATATCCATCATTTCTACATAATCAGGCTCCTCTTGGTCATCAACAGCTTCCTCAACAGGGAGCTGGAGAGTTTCAGCAACTTTCTTATAGAACATAAAATGAGAAGGGGACTCAGACAGCCTGGGAGGAGACACCCCTGATGGTCTGTCCGGAGAGATGTCCGGTTCAATGGGCACATCCAGACTTTCAAAACCACATTCACTCTCCTCATACTCCTCTTCCCCCCTCCCTCCTCCAGTTCATAAAAATCCTCAAAATCATAATCTCGAACCGGTGGAACCGGCAGAACCGAGCGCTTCCCTGATGGTGTCGGTTCGGTCGGAACCGGGGAAAGTGACTGGACAATTTGAATTGCTTTAGCTATTTCCTCAGCGGTTGGAGAAAGAACTTTTGGCTCCACACTAGCTGACTTTCTAGTCCTTTTAGTTGGAACCGGCTCCTCAGAGCTGGCTCTTCGTTTGCCCAAGGAAGTATCGCCCTGGTCAGAGGGCACTCCCTCCGGTTCGGTTGGAACCGAACCGGGCTGGCCATCCGGGTCAGCTGACTTTTTGGCCTCCCTTTCCCTGAGCCTACCAACTCTCTTTTCTATGGTGGCAGCAGGAAAATTCTTACAAATCTGGCGGTCTGCATTGAGGTGGTCAAACCCAAGACAATACACACAGGTGGTGTGTGGGTCAGCCTTAGCAAAGGCTTCCCCACAAACACTACAGTGCTGAAACCCAGTGGGCCCGGTTTTTCTTTTGGGTTTCTCAGACATAGTGCCAGCCTAACCAAACTTGCCCGTTTATGGCAACCCGCCAAGCAAGACTCTCTTATCGGTTCCCAACCGTGTCACGGGTCATGGAAAAAACCGTAATGAAATCTGTTTTTTTTAGAACCGATAAGAACCGGGAACCGCACTCGAAATAAGGACTAGTAAAGTTTGAGAATAACCTGATCAGTTCAAACCGAACCGAAAAACGTTTACAAGTTCCACACAGAATAAAATAAATGTAAGCCTATCTATTACTTACAATACCACAGACAGAGCTTGAACCGACCGGTTGCGGTTTAATTTCGGTCAAAAAAACGATAAAATAATACTTTAACTGACAAAACGAACCGAGCAGAAGGAGAAATCTCCGGAGCGACTGTTCAGTGAGGCGGAGTAAAGAATCTGACTGTTTGAGTTTGAAGAACAACAGACAGAGTTTTCAACCGAGCTCGCGCTCAAAGTTCCATGCCTAGCACAGAAAGTTAACTCTTTCACCTCCGGAGCAGTTCGAAGGTTGGGACTCACTGCATATGTCATAATATAGCAAGACTTCATGTTGTTTGAAAAGTTTACACAAGAGCAAACAACTATAGATCCCCCTCCGCTTAAGGGTCTCGGGGGAGAAAAAAAATGGAACAAAGGCTTCTAAAGCCTGTCGCTATCCTAAGAAATGGCTTTCTCTCTTTTTTTCTTTTTGTTTGAGGAAGTAAAATAAGAAAAACAAGGCTTAAAAGTGAGGTCTTGCAGGTTTTTATTCCTCCCCCCTCAAAACAACAAAAGAAAGGCCAGGGGAAGGGGTAAGACTTGCCCCTGAGAAAAAAAGTCCTACAAGGGTAGGTGCTGGGCCCACTCCTGTTTAATGCTTACATCTCGGACATCAGGGACGGTATCAGCAGTGACATGAGCCTCTTTGCTGATGACTCAAAGCTGGGTGCGGTGGTGGACAGGGAAGAGGGTAGAACAGCCCTACAGGGGGACCTGGAGAGGTGGTCACACACTTGGAAACTGAGGTTTAATGCCAAGAAATGCAGTGTTCTCCACTTGGGGAATAGGAACCCTGATCAGGAGTACTTTCTGGGTGGGGAGAAAGAAATAATTACTTACCATAGTAATTGTGTTTTTTCTAATGGAGTCTTGCTGTATTCTGACAATATGCAGTATGACTGACTGGTTCAGCTGCCCGTAGAGTTAACAGTTAAACCCTATGCAAATGCATAGAATGTTGAGCTCGAGCTCGGTTTTCAAATCACTGTCCTCGGTACACTCCATGCAACTGACCAGATTCTTACGTAGCTACTAATAAGAAATCCCAAATAAAAATAAATCATAACTATAACTAACACCCCAAAGGTAAATACACACAATAGGGCATAAAAAAGACTCAAGTCACTGATGCCCAGAAAAAAAACACCACCCACTGGTGGGTATAGGAATTAACAACTGGAGTACAGAGACCCTGCTTATCTAGGTTCCAGAGAGGAGGCAGGGTGGGTGGTCAGAATACAGCAAGACTCCATTAGAAGAAACAAGATTACTATTGTAAATAATTTTTTCTTCAAACAACATGAAGTATTGCTGTATTCTAACAATATGCAGACTACCAGCCAGTGCCCCATGGAGGTGGGCACAGAACCTACTTATGGAATAGGATCTGCAATACTGATGTGCCAAACTTGGCATCACTCCTGGCCTGGGTGTCCAGGCAGTAGTGCTTGGTGAAATGTGTGAACAGTTTTCCAGGTAGTTGCTTTACAAATGTTAAGCAGGGGAATATCCCTGGCAGCTGCTATGGAAGCGGCTGTCCCACAAGTAGAGTGAGCACTCAGGCCCACTGGTGGCTCCTTACCTAGTTTGCCATAACAAAACTGAATGTAAGCCACAATCCATCTGGAAATGGTCCTCTCTGCGGCTGGCTTGCCTTTACCCACCTCACCATAGGTAAGGAACAACTGAGTACAGTCCTTCCTATGATCTTTTCTTCTGTCCATATAATAGCTGATGGACCTTTTTACATCCAGGCTATGCATCCTGCATTCACCTGAACTGGAATGATCAGTGAAAAAGACAGGCAATGTTATGGACTGATTGATTCAAATGGAAGTCCAAGACTACTCTGGAAAGGAACTTCTTATTAGTTCATAGAACAATCTTGCCCTGTGAGGGGCAATGTAGTTGGGTTCTGCTGACAGGGCCTGAAGCTCACTGATCCTCCTGGCAGAGGTGATGTCCACCAAAAACATAGTCTTCCATGTAATGAATCCGAGTTCTGCTGAGGACATGGGCTCAAAAGGGGGCTGCATAAGCTGAGCTATGCAGATCTTAAGGTCCCAAGAAGGGGTAGGCTTCCTGTGAGGAGGGTGAAGATGAAGCAACCCCTTGAAAATGGATGGGCAGCTACGGAAGGGCCCTTCCTGGCTGACAACTAGGCAGAAACAGCTGCCAGGTGCACCTTCAGGGCGGAAGGCTGCAGGCCCAGGAACTGAAGGTGAACAGTAATCCAACAGGACTGCCAGGTGGTCCTCCTGTGGGTCCATGTCCTTCTGGGAACACAAGATGGAGAATCTCTTCCACTTGGAAGTGTAAGTCCTCCTGGTGGAAGGTTTCCTAGAAACCCTAAGGATGTCCAGGACTCCTTCTGAGAGATGCAGGCCTGCATACTCCAAGTCTTCAAGAACCATGCCTTGAGCAGGAGGGATTCGAGGCTGGGGTACAGAATCCTCCCTTGGGAGGATGTCAGCAGGTTGTGCCTCCTGGTGAGGCAAATTGGATTGGCCACTGACAGGGACAACAGCATCGAATACCATGGCTGTCTGGCCCAGTCCAGAGTAATCAGAATCATAGTGGCTGGCTGAGCCCTGAGTTTGATTAGGACTCTGGATATTAGAGGGAATGGAGGAAAGGCATACAGAAATTTGCCTGACCAGTCCAAAAGCAATGCATCCAGAGGCACTGTGCCCAGTGCTGGGGGCCTGCAACAGAACTGGGGAAGCTGATGATTGTCTGGGGCTGCAAAGAGATCCATCTCTGGAGTGCCCTATCTTGAAAGAGCTTGTTGCAGAAAGGGGACTCCTGCCCTGAGGTTGCCCCTGTCCTGCCACCACTGAAGTGCTTGCAGCAAAGTGGTGGTTACCGGTATTAGTTTGGACAGAGAATCCCTCTTCTGGCACTAGAAGGACCTCAAGTGGAACTGGATGTCCCTCATCTGAAATCTGGCCCCTGGGACTACTGCTGTGGTAGCAGCCATGTGGCCCAGGTGCTGTAAGAAGTACCTCTCTGGGCGAGGAACCTGAAGACAGAAGGACCCTGCCAACTGAACCAGGGCATCTGCTCTTCCTGGAGCCAGGACGGCCTTTGCCTGAATCTTGTCCAGCTCTGCTTCTATGAAATCTACAATCTGGACGGGTTTCAGAACTGATTTCTTGAGATTCACCAGGAACCCCAAGGTTTGGAGGGTATCCTGTGTGAGGATCAAGGCTTCTTCTACCTGCTGGGGGGATTGACCCACAACCAACCAGTCATTCAGGTAGGGATGAACAGTGACTCCTTGCCTTGTCAGATGTACCACTACCACTGCCATGCACTTTGTGAAGGCCCTTGGAGCAGATGTCAGTCCGAAGGGCACGGCCCTGAACTGGTAATGACCTGAAGGCAGTCTGAATTGTGAAAATAATCATCTTTTAGATCTAGGGATGCTAGCCAATCCCCTCGTCTGACAGTAGGTAAAATGATAGCCAGAATGACCATCTTAAACGTTGGCTTTGTTAGGTGCTTATTGACGTATCTCAGATCCAGTATGGGCCGCCACTCCCCGTTTTTCTTCAGGGTTAAGAAGTACCTTGAGTACAACCCCTTTCCTTTGTGCTGAGAAGGAACAGGCTCCAGGGCTGTTTCTGAGGGGGTAACAGGTTTGAATGATCTTGCCCCTGTTTTTGGGAGCAGCTTGAAACTGAGAGCAAGACCCGAGCCTATTACCGCCAGGACCCACCTGTCTGAAGTGATGGACTGCCAGGTCTGAAGGTAACAAACCAGCCTGCCCCCTACTGGTAGTGGGGAGGTGGCCTGGACAAACACCTCAGGGTGTCTGTTTAGAGGGTGTAGTGGACTGAGAGGTAGAACCAGCACAGCCAGTGCCTCTTCTACCTCTGCCTCTAAAGTAACCCCTAGGCTGTTGGTAGGAAGGGAATGCCTGAGCCTGATAGAAAGGACTGGGGTAAGGCCTACCTCTGCCTCTGCCTCCACTAGTCAGCTGCTTTTGAGGGGTGGAAGCCTTTTCTTTGGCAGCAGCATTCTTGTAGGCTACCCTGTACTCATTTATCTTCTTCATATGTGCCTCTGTTTGTTCCCCAAAGAATTCTGTGCCAGGGAAAATCAATGACATTGTTCTGAGTGTCTTGGGAGAGATTTGTACATCTCAGCCATGAAAACCTCCTGAGGGAAATGGCCAAAGCCATTGAATGAGAGGCTGCATCATTGGCATCCACTGCCATGTGAAACAGACGTTTGGATGACTGAACCTCCTTACTGACAAGCTCCTGTAAATCTGCTGCCAATTCAGGAGCAGCATTCTTAGCCAGCTGTCCCACTGATTCCCAAAGGGACTTCTGGTATCTAGACACGTAGGTCATGTAAGATGCCTGCCTGATACCCAGGGAGGCAGCCATATACTCTTTCTTTGCTAAGGAAGCAATCTTCCTTGAATCCTTATCAAGAGGGTGAAAAGCAGGAGGGGTGTCAGCTTTCTCACAAGCTGCAGCTTGTACCCCCACATGACTAGAGTGGCTACTTAGGAATTCAGTGCCATTGCCAGCCAACACATATTTCCTATCTATTTTCTTGTCCACTGGTGGGACAGAACATGGGGTCTGAAGGATTCTTGAGGTCTGTTTGAGAGACTTATGAATGGGGATCATAAGCCCCTGAGAGACAGGGAGATCCATCTCTTTGTAGTCATCTTCCTCCGCGTCTTACTCTCTGGTCTCCTGCACAGACAGCTGTAATGTCTCTGCTACCTGCCTTATGAAAGTAAAGTGGGAGGTAGACTCTTTAGCAAGGTGAGGTGGAAGCTCATACTGAGGATGTTCAAGGGGAAACTTCAGGCTCAGCTGGTTCACCCAGCTCATCCTCGTCTTCATAATCCTCATACTCTGACTCATAAAACTCCTCTGGGTCCAGAGAGTCTGAAGGAACCGAACTGACAGTCGCCTGAACTGAGGTATGGGTTATCAGTCACTGAGCCAGTTCACCCCAACCGGGCTGCAACGACTGAACAATATGAATAGCTTTTGCGATTTCCTCAGCGGTTGGAGCCGCAACTGCCTACTTACGCAGTTCCAAACTGCTTTTCCTAGTCTTTTTAGCAGGGCTTGTATCAGGGGTCGAATCTGCTGACCTTCTCTCCCCAACCCCCCGACGAGGTTTTGACCTGGTCAGAGGGCTCAGTCCCCAGTTCAACCAGTTTGTCTTCAGAACCAGACTGAACCTCATCAGAGGATTTCTCCACCATTCTATCCCTCAGTTTACCCAAACGTCTATCTAGGGTAGATTGAGAAAATGTTTTACAAATTTCACAGTCTGTCTGTAGGTGATCAAACCCTACGTAGTACAGACATACTAAGTGCAGAGCAGCATTAGCAAAATGCTTCCCACACTCAGTGCAGCGCTGAAACCCAGTGGGACTGGTTTTTCTCTTGGATTTCAGTGACATAACCTTCACAAAATTTAAAGCTTAACCAAGTGGCTTAGTTAGGCCCAGTTAAGCAAGCGCAATATAAATAAATTATGATTATGATTATTATAAGGCCAATTAAATACCCTTTTATCTGAAATAGCTTAGTCAGGCCCGGAGAAAGAAAATTCAAATAACTGTATTTACCATTAGCGCTTTAGTTAGGCCGGGTAAAAAAAAGAGAAGTTGCTTTAGGCAGCAGATGGTTTAGTGCCGGTGTTAAAAAAAACAAGAAAGGTCTCGGTTTTTAGTCCAAAACTTTGAATCGCATCCACAAATACAAACAGTAAACGTTAAAATAAAACTTTACCTCAATAAATGAAAAGACTTTTGGTTTCTTCCTGGTCTCGAAGAACCGTTCAGAGACCGAAAACTTACCAAAAATGAAGTAAACCTAGACTAGTCTAACCTGTAACCGCAGGACAAAGGATTGAAAAACTAAAGAAAATAAACAGTAGTTTGAAAAACCATCAAAATTCAACCAAAGAAGTTGAGGAGCAGTCTCCGAGGCGTCTTTACAGGCGAGCGGAGTAAAGAATCTGGTCAGTTACATAGAATGTACCGAGGACAGTGGTTTGAAAACCAAGCTAGAGCTCAACGTTCTATGCATTTGCATAGGGTTCAACTCTTAACTCTCCAGGGCAGATGAACCAGTTGGTCATACTGCATATTGTCAGAATACAGCAAGACTTCATGTTGTTTGAACTGCAGTTTTTTTTTTTTTTTTGGGGTGTGGATCTTGGGGTGGTCATGGATACCAAAATGAATAACTCTGAGCAGTGTAGGAGGGCTGCGGCTAAAGCAAATAAAATGCTCAGGTGCAATGCCAGGGGGGGAGAACCACGAGGAGACAGGAGGTGCTTCTCCCTCTGTATAAGTGCCTGGTTAGACCACACCTCAAGTGCTGCGTGCAGTTTTGGCGCCCATACTTGAAAAAGGACACTGTACCTCTGGAAAGGGTCCAGAGGAGGGTGACCAGGATGATGCAGGGTCGGGGGGCGGGGCGACCCTATAAAGAGAGACTTGATGAGTTGAACATGTACTCCCTGAAGGATAGGAGGGATGGGGGGGGTAGGGCATTTGATCAAGGTCTTTAAATATCTAAAGGGAGTGAACAGGGTCAGCCTAAATAGGGTGTTCCAGTTGAGGGAGGAAGGGGCCACCAGTGGCCATTCCAAGAGGCTGGTTGGCAGGAGGCTCAGGGGGAGACTAGGAGATGCTACTTTACCAAGAGAGTGATGGATCCATGGAATGCACGGCCTGCGGAACTGATGGCTGTTCATACAGTGGAGGGATTCAAGAGGGGCTGGGACATGTATAAGGGTAAGGTAAAGCTGAGAAATGCCAGATCTGGAAGTGTAACCCTGATGGGGTTGGGGGGATTTATGGGGGAGGGGGGCAGCAACAGTGTCCTGACCAGGTGCTGATTTTCACACAGACTCGATAGACCTTGGTATCCTGTGATAACAGCGAGTAAAGAATCGCGAATAAATAATAGCGAATAAAGAAAAGCGCAACCAATAATAGCGAGTGTCATTTAATAGCTCGCACCATTAACAGAGACTTTTCCTGCGTCATAATCGCGATCATTAAGCTCGAATGCTGAAAGATGACAGCTGAGCAATTAAGCACATGACCTGTTGTGATGTGCGATAGGTTTTGTATGACAGTACATAAGGGATTTGTGTTATGTATTGGAACGGGCACTAACCTTTGAGAGTTTGTCCATAATGTTTTTTATACTGTAAAACTGGTAATTATTAGCGCAATTTTATTCTTACTATATTTGCACTTCCGGAGAATTCACAAACAATGACTGACAGCATTCAATAGGGGTCACAATGTTTAGAAAATACTCTTATTTATTATGCACGTGCCCCACCTTGAAAACAAATGCAGACGTGAATGCAAACTCGCAAACACAAGTTAAAAGGCAGCATTAGTGAATTATCCGTACAGTAACTGAATTATCAGTTTGCAGCACCCCATACATCGAATGGGAAGAACACCCTTCCCCCCTCAGCTAGTGGTCAAACAGGAATTCAGCATGTTTGCCGTTCATTTGCATCACCAGGTAAGAAAAAAGGTTTGTCTCCCCGTCAGACGCACAGGGGTAATGCCAACCTCACCCAACAACTAACACACCAAAATCTGGCCAATGGAAAATCATGTACACAATGCTCACAGCCTGGGAAATAAGATCCCAGACCTGCAGGCAATAATGTCAGAGGCTAAACTGGACATAGTAGCAATTAGTGAGGCGTGGTTTACCAGTAACCACATAGGAGACTTCAGTACCTGGCTATGTATTGTTCAGAAGAGACCGAGGTGCAAAAGGGGAGGAGGGCCTGTATGTTAATGAAAATATCAAAGCTACAGAAATTCAGAATACACATAAGGAGCCAGAAGAACTGTGGGTCACCCTGGAAACAGGAAATGGGACAGCCATAAGAACTGGGGTTGTCTACAGGCCCCAGACCAGAGGGAGGACATAGACACATTACTGTTAGAAGATATACAAAACATGACAGCTAAAGGAGGTTCTGATAATGGGAGACTTCAACATGCGGATACAGATTGGTCAATACCAGCAGGAACATCTGCAGAACTAGACTCATAGTGGATTCCTGCAGGAGGGCCTCAAACAACTGGTACAGCAACCCACAAGAGACAGGGCTATCCTAGATCTAGTACTGACTAACAAAGAAGGGATCACAGATCTCCAGGTAGAAGGTCACCTGGGGCCAGTGACCATCACATGGTATGGTTCAATTTGGCTACTACATCTAAATCATCCCATTCCAAGGCAAAATATAGGACTCAGAGGAGCTGACTTTGATAAGATGGCCAACAGAGTTAAGCTAGCCCTGGCAAAAAGAAACACAGGTGAGGGGTACAGGAAAGTGGGCAAGCATTAAGGATGCAATACTTGAAGCAACATCCCATTGTGTTAGACAGAAAAGGAAGTGCAAAAGAAGAAGGAAACCACTTTGGTTCTCAAATACAGTAGCAGAAAGGTCAGAGCCAAAAGGCTGGCCTTCAGGAAATATAAGGAACACAGCGGGATGAAGATAGGAGGCATACCAAACTGCCCTAAGTGAAGCACGGAGGCAGTAAGGCAGGCAAAGTCCCAAACTGAGGAAACACTAGCACGAACAGTAAAAGAAGGTGACAAGACTTTCTATAGATACATTAGTGAAAGGAGAAAGTCCAGAGGGGGTATTGCTAAGCTCAATGGAGAAAAGGAGCATGTGAGGAGGAGGACCTGTAAAGGCATCTATCCTAAATAGATACTTTTGCTCAGTATTTACTGAAGAGAAGGTAGGGCAGGGCCCACAGTTCAGCATCATGGACACAGGGGAAGGGAGGTGAGCACTACTCCTTCACAAAAGAAAGGTCCTACAAGAGCTTGTAAGCTCAGGGTGGATAAGGCAATGGGACCTGATGGCATACATCCCAGGGTACTTAAGGAGCTAAAGGAGGAACTAGCAGAGCCATTAGCAGAATTGTTTAGTGAGTCTCTGAGCACAGGAGAGGTCCCAGAAGACTGGAGAAGGGTCATGTGATCCCGCTCCACAAGAGTGGTAGCAGGGAGGAGGCGGGGAACTACAGACTGGTCAGTCTTACCTCAGTAGTGGGTAAGATTATGGAGGCACTCCTTAAGGAAAGGATAGTGCAACACCTGGAATCCATAGGGCACAGGATCCAAGACAGCATGGTTTACAAAGGAAGGTCCTGTCAAACTAATCTCATAGATTTCTTTGGGTAACCAGAGTGGTGGACCAAGGGGAGCAGTTGATGTCGCCTACCTTGACTTCAGCAAAGCTTTTGACACTGTTCCACATAGAAGATTGATAAATAAGCTGGGTAGGCTCGGTGGGTCAGAAGTTGGTCAACTGGGTGGCAAACTGGTTGACGGGCAGAAAACAGAGAGTGGTGGTAAATGGTATACAGTCAGAAGAGATGCAAGTCACAAGTGGGGTACCTTAGGATCAGTCCTGGGGCTAACTTCTCCAACATCTTCATTAGTGACCTTGCAGATGGACTAGAGGGTAAGGCTTGTCTGTTTGCAGATGACACCAAGATCTGCAACAGAGTAGATGATCCAGATTGGGTGGGCAGAATGAAAGAGATCTGGATAAACTAGCAGAATGGTCAGAAGAGTGGCAACTGGGATTTAATGCAAAGAAGTGCAAAATCATGCACATAGGGAAGAGAAACCCTGAAGCCACCTATAGGCTGGGAGGAGTTGCTAGCAGTCACAAAGGAAGAAAGAGACTTGGGCATCATCATCACTGATGACCTAAAATCATCCAAGCAGACCTCTAAAGCAGTAGGTAAGGCTAGGGGGTGTTAGGGTGTATTAGTAGGGGTATCACAAGTCGTGAGGAGGTAATAATCCCTCTGTACAAGACACTGGTTAGGCCCATCTGGAGTACTCGCGCAGTATTGGAGGCCACACCTTCACAAGGACATTAACCAAATTGAGGCAGTCCAGAGAAGGGCAACCAAAATGGTGCAGGGACTGCATCAGAAGACATATGAGGACAGATTAACAGAGCTCAATATGTATACCTTGAGCAAAGGAGGAGAGAGGTGATATGATCGAGGCATTCAAACACCTTAAGGGCATAAACAAGGTGAAAGAGTCTAACATGTTTAAATATAAGAAAATAGCAGGACAAGAGGACACGCATGAGATTAGAGGAGGCCGATTAAGGGGAAATGTGAGGAAATTCTTTTACAGAAAGGGTGGTGGATGCATGGAATGGCTTACCACAAGAACTGGTGGCTATGAATACAGTGCAGGGCTTCAAACAGGCATGGGATAGGCATAAGGGAGCAATACAAATGACTATGAATAGATAGGCCACTGACAGAGCAAAGGCCGATGGCACATTTATAAGGTAGAAAAAGAAATGGGCAGACTGGATGGGCCTTGCGGTCCTTATCTGCCGTCAACTTCTATGTTTCTATGTTTCTATCAGCAAATATCCATTAAAAAGTGTCAATGGCCATCTCGCTCCTTCGGTGGCTCCCAGACTCACAAGCAATCTGCCTCATCTACCTGCTCACCCAGTCAGCCCAGAAGCTATCAAGGCTCCTGGGTCAGCCCCTAATAGGGCTCAACAGCTGCCCAGCTCCTGCGGCGGCTCCCGGACTCGCAAGCAATCTGCCTCACCCACCCACCATCCCACCGACTCAGCCCAGAAGCTAGCAAGGCTCCTGTGTCAGCCCCTGATAGGGCTCAATGGTTGTCCTGCTCCTGTGTTCGCTCCTGGACTCACCAGCAATCTGCCTAGCCCGCCAGCCCGCCCAGTCAGCTCAGAAGCTAGCAAGGCTCCTGGGTCAGCCCCTGATGTCCCACTCCTGCAGCGACTCCTGGACTCTCCAGCAATCTGCCTTGCCCACCAGCCCACCCACTCAGCCCTGAAGCTAGCAAGGTACAGCTAAATTGGAGGATCACCCCGTTTTTGAATTCTGGTGCCATTTCTTTGTTCCCTTGTCTCCGGCTGTGCACCAGTGCTTTCAGGCACACATCTTAAACGTTTTTGGACCCAGCCAAATTTAATTCAGCTTACTGCAGCCAGCTACAGCTTTACTATTTAACTCAGCTGCTACATCTTGCATGTAAAATATTCAGCCACAGATTAATTCTGCCAGCTTCTGCTTAACAACCTTGCAAAAAGTTAATTACTGCTAAAATCTATTAAACGTTAATTACAGCAACTGTTTATTGCTACGCTATAATTGCTCTTGAGGTATTTTTACATTCGCTATACTTTCAGTCGCTATATTGAGTTTCGCTATTGTGCACTCGCTATTTTTGAAATCGCGATTTTTTTTTTTCGCGATTTTGACATAGAACCATAGACCTTTAGGCCTACTCTGCTGGCGTTTTAGTATGTTAGTATAAAGGAGGATATGGGGCACTTCTAAACAGAGCAGACTGGATGGGTCTCTCGGTCCTTATCTGCCAACAAATTCTGTGGAGTGGAAGAGCTGGATAGTTTGCTCCAGAGGCAGCAAAAGCTGCTCCCTGGATGGGGCATTTAGGAGCCAATTGTCCAGATAAGGGAATACATGCAGTCCCTCTCTTTTGAGAGCTGCTGCGACTGCTGCCAAGCACTTGGTAAAGACTTACGGCGCAGAGGATAAGCCAAAAGGCAGCACTTTGAACTGATAATGTTCATCCTGAAAGGCAAAAACAGAGAAATTTCTGTGAGGTGGAAAGACAGATGTACAGATAAGTATCCTGTATGTCCAGTGAACAGAGCCAGTCCCCCGTCTTGAGAAGGGGCATTAGGGTTGGAAAAGTTACCATCCGGAACTTTTTGTATTAGACAAACAGACTGAAATCCATTAGATCTAAAATGGGTCTCATATCGCCGGTCTTTCTGGGGACCAGGAAAAACGTGGAA
The DNA here is from genome assembly GCA_016271365.2 of Neoceratodus forsteri. NCBI lineage: Eukaryota > Metazoa > Chordata > Ceratodontiformes > Ceratodontidae > Neoceratodus > Neoceratodus forsteri. Next base: position 694,472,444 of record CM028129.1, read on the forward strand.
TAAAACCCCTTGTTTCTCTGGCGCCTGGGCACAGGCTTGATGGCCTGCTTGTGCAGAAGAGACTGTACTTCCTTCTGGAGAACAGACAAGTGAGCCGGGGGATAAATGGAGTGTGGGGGCAGGGTGTCTGGAGGTTGCTCGATGAGCTCCAAGGTGTGCCCCTTTTCTATGAGCCGCAGAATCCATGCATCCCAAGTTATGGTTCTCCATTAGTTCAGATGGAGGGAGAACTGACCTCCGACCACCACCTCCTAGTCTGGAACTCGAGGAGAGGGATCTGGCAAGGAGTCAAGAAGAGGTGAAGCCATTTGATAAGGTCAGAAAGAAATGGGTTGAGGACCTGAACATGGAACTTGAGAGGGATACTTGATTACAATCAACATATTACTATTCTAAAATTTCATCAAACACTTATTGGAGGGAATTCGCTTGGAAAGTTAGGATTTGTTTTTTCAGAACCCCAACTGCTATAGCTAACTTTGGGGGGGGAGAGGGAAGCCATTGTTGAAGGGGATGTGGTCATTCTGAGGTAGGACATGAACATATATTTTGGTCATGCCCTTCACTGCTGAGGTATTGGAAAGACATTCTGGAGGAGCTTAACAGTATGTTTGATATCCCTGACTGGCTTACCCCGGCCTTTGTCCTGTCGGCGACACCCCCAAGAGCATGAATTGGACACAATATAAAATGGTAGCTTTGATAATTTTTATAGACAAGAAAGTCATAACCCACCTTTGGTTCACATATGTAACTCCGGTAAAACAGGCCTGGAGAAATCTTACCTATGAAGCGTATAGCTTGGAACGCATTTCTTCCAAACTGAATAATAGACAAAAGAATTTTAATAATAGATGGGGGAGTTTGGTTTCCTACCAGACTGACCATTATTCAGACTTCATTCCTTAATGGAGTCCAATTTATGGAAGCCAAAGTTATTGAAATGGGAAATCCAGAAAGTAATTCTTCCAGTTGCGTGGCTTGTTCTGGGAGTGCCGCTAGGGAAACAACCTGATCTGTCACTGATGACACTAGTAAATGGTAATTCTGAACCTCACAGATGTAGGGGCTTTGAATGCTGGGCAACATTTGAGATCTATTTAACACCTGAAAGAGATGTTGATTGTTCCACATGGTCTATTTATAAGACTTGGATACATAGATTAAAATACCTGTATTGCTGTACGAAAATATCAACCGTATGTAAGCACTGCACAGAATAAGAGTATAAATGTAATATTTTATATGAAAATAAAAATTCCTATTTAAAAAAAAAAAAAGAAGAGGTGAAGCCAGCTGCAGAGGCTGGTCCCTCACTTCTGGGGTGCTTGGCCGCTGCTCATGCATTGGAGGGGGTGGGCAAGGGAGCCTGGGCTCTGCATTTTCCCTGGGAATGGGAAGGTGTTCCAGTCCTACTGTTCTGTTTATGAAAAGGAGGCCGTCCCCTATTCTTTGCTTGGGTATGACAGTGGAATGAACCAAATTGAGGGCCCTGCCCAAGGCTTGCAGATCATTTATGGATCCTGGACATCAGGGTCAAACAGCTTGGTGCCACTGAAGGAGACAATAAGCTCTTTCTGCTGCACGTCAGCTGCAAACCCGATACTCTGAGCCAGGACTGCCTGCGGAGGCATATGTCTGTGGCAGCTGCCCTGGCAACGTTGGCAGCCATGTCGTACAACACTCTGAGGAGATGTTTGCCAACATCCTCAGCTGCCTGGAGGCACTGAAGCAGCTTCTGTTTTTGGGTGCCCTCTGGAAGGGCCTGGGCTGCAGCCTTGCCCTTCTTCCAACTGGCATTCTGGTATTTAAGCATGTGTGACAGATAGTTTGCAATCCTCAAACCAAGCATGGAGAAGGCATAAACCCTTTTTCCCCCACAGGTCAATACTACGAGACACTTTGGGAGAAGGGAACTAAGGTGCTTGGGTACCTGAGATCTATCATGAGCCGCCTTAATGACTACCGAGTCAGTCTCTGGCTGGGCAGCATAACAGGGATGACCCTGGTGGGCATGATAAAGATTGTCCGCCCAGCGTGGCATAGCGGGCACCATGTCTAGTCTGTGCCAGGCTGCAGTGTCTGCATTCTTCAATGCTGGAAGCACTGGAGGAATAATCTTTGGGGGAGAATCTGGAATCTCCAGGAAATCCACCAGATCTTTTCTGGTGGCATCCTCTTCCTCAGTGTGAAAGCCCATGACTGAGGACAGTTGTTTCATCACATTAAAATTAAATGTGGGGTCCTCAGGAGGAGACCTGGGAGTATGCTTGACAGAGCCCTCATGAACAGAGGAGACTGTAGACCTGTCAGAGAGTAGGACCTCCTCCTCTTCTTCCTCCACATCATCGGCAAGAATGAGGTCTGAATGATGCTCCTCCTCGACCTCTTCAATCTCTGGGTCTGGCATCAGGTGCACCGTCAACAGCCCACAAGGAGCTTCCCAGGGCTGACAAGTCAGCATCGACGACGAAGCTGTCGTCGATAGCATCAGCAAAGGGGGCCTGTTTAAGATGCCCAGCTGCTGTACAAGCACACTGGTGAATTTGATCAGAACTTCATTCAGGTTGTCGGAGGGGGGTTTGACAGCACAGATGTCGAGAACCCGCTTGCTGTGTCCCAAGAACCGACAAGCCTGTAGCCATAGAGGGAGAAGGGTAAGACCTCGACAGGACAGCCATTGACGGACGGGTGCCCTGAGAATCAGGCGGAGGTGCAGTCAGTGTGGGTCTGGTGGGTACAAAGACCTGGACAGCAGTTCTCTTAGAAGTGGCAGCAGCCAACAAAGACCCCCCCAGAAAAAGGAGAAGTTGACGGGGAGCGAGATAGACGCCGGGGGAAGCGGTAGCAATCTTGGGCTTTCTTATGACTTTTCCCCGAGGACTTGTCTCGGGCCTTGAGGCCTGAGAACTCAAGAACTGGCTGGGCGGGCGGGGTCGGGTCATGAGGACCCCTGCCTGAGCTGGCTACTTGTTGATCCAACAGAAATTTTTAAGAGCCTTCTTGCGTCGAAGGGCTGTTAGATTAAACTTGGTGGAAAGTTCATGATCACGCCCAAGACAGCAGACACAGGTGGAATGTTTGTCTGTAGGGGCAATCTTCTTTCCGCAGCATCGGAAGAGAGAAGTAGAAAGATTAATCTCAACATAAACAAAAAGAAGACATCTCTTGAAAAAGAGATTTTTACAAAGTAAGTGAAAAAAATGTTGTAGGCAAAAAAAAAAAAAAAAAAAAAGGCGCAAATACTGCGATGGAGCTTTTGCGGTGACCCATGAGAGTCAACGGCAGGAAACAACTGAGGAGTGTCATCGAGGCACAGGGCAGGAAGCATAGGAAAAAACAGGAGCAGTTGTAAAATTCGCAACAAGAGTTTTATTTGCACTAGAAGTTACATAAAAAAAATAATATTGTTCAGTATAACTATTTACAAAGGCCAAATAAACAGAAAAAGTACATCAGAGTTTTTCTTCAGTCTCTATGTCCATCTAACATGCAAGTCTAACAAGTCAAAAGACTTTGATTGATTGATTGAATTGCAGCACAGCAATCTTATAAGTCCTTCCAACCCCCATTCTTAACAAGCATCCTGATTCTTCCAAAGTGTTCTTGTGCATTTCAGGCAGGTGCTGGCGGGAAAATACAGGCTACTCACCTGTAACAGGAGTTCTAGGAATGGTATATGTTGTTCATCCACACTTACTGGCAGGTTCCTTGCGGCAAGGTCTTCAAGCTGGCTCCTCCCACCCACCCAGGTGGTAAAACTCTCGGCTCCGCCCCATGACGCCAGATTGTGCATCAAAGCCGGGGAGGTCGGGTGGGTTGTGTGGATGAACAACATATATTATTCTTAGAACTCCTGTTACAGGTGAGTAACCTGTATTTCTAGGGACATGGATATGTTGTTCAATCCACACTTACTGGCACACTCCTAGCAGTTCTCTGGGAGAAGGGAGGCAAGGCACACACCCCCTACTTGGGAAATAAGGACTGGAGAACCGAGGTCCCAAAACCAGCATCCCAGCGTGACTCAAGGTCGATGTGGTAGTGGGTAATGAAGGTGTGTGCTGACTTCCAGGTAGCAGCCCTGCAGATTTCCTGGATAGGGACATCCCTGGAAGCAGCCACCAATGCAGCGGTATGGCGGGTAGAATGAGCTCTCATCCCTTTGGGAGGCTCCATGCCCGCCAACCTATAGCAGAGATCTATGCAGGAGGTGACCCACCTGCCTATTGTCTGCTTGGCTGCAGGTCTGCCAGGTGCGGCTTCAGCGTACGTGACAAACAGCTGGCGAACCTCTCCCCGAACTTCAGCCATCCGTTCCTTGTAATAAGAGGGCACTCTTCTAGGGTCCAAAGTATGGAGCCTACATTCGGCCTCCGAGGTGTGACTGGGGTAGAACACCGGCAGAGTCAACACCTGGTTAAGGTGAAACTCTGACACCACCTTCGGAAGGAATTTCGGGTGGGGGCGCAGGACAACCTTGTCCCTGTGGAAGACCAGATAAGAAGACTTGATGGAAAGCGCCTAGAGCTCTCCCATCCTTCTGGCTGACGTGATGGCCACCAAGAAGGCAGTCTTCCACGACAGGTGAGATATCACACCTGTGCATCGGTTCAAATGGCTTGCCCATGAGCTTAGCCAATACCAGCAGTAGATCCCATGGAGGTGGAGGTTCTTGCACCAGAGGGGATACGTGATCAAGGCCTTTGAAAAAGTGCCCGACCACCTTCTCCTGCGTCACCGACTGCTTTCTGGCCCGCGCCCGGTAAGCAGAGATGGCTGCCAGGTGCACATTAAGGGTCATCGACCGAAGCCCTAGCTGAGAAAGGGACCACAGGTAGTCCAGAATGCTGGCCAAGGAACAGGAGGAAGGGTCCAACACCTTATCCTGACACCAAATGGAGAATTTCTTCCATCTGAAGGCATTGCATTTTCTGGTCGACTCCTTGTGGGATGCCTCAACAACGTTGAGGACCTCGTTGGAAAGACCCAAGGCCTGGAACTCTAGCCACTCAGGAACCAGGCCGTCAGGTGCAGGGATTGAAGGTCCGGGTGGAGTACCTTCCCCTGGTTGACGGAGATCAGGTCGGCGGGCAGGAAGTCGCCTCGGACGCCTGGAGCTGAGGCTGAGGAGATCTGGATACCAGAACTGGCGGGGCCAGTCTGGGGCTACCAGAATCACCTGAGCCTTGTCCCTCCTCGCCTTGAGAAGCACCCTGTGGATCAAGGGAAATGGGGGAAAGGCGTAGAAGAGGCCCAGGGTCCACGACCTCGAGAAGGCATCCCCCTGTAGTAAGCCCTGCTGGCGGGGGGGGGCGGGCATGAAACAGCCTCAGCTTCCATTCTCCCTGGAAGCAAACAGGTCCACCTAAGGTGTGCCCCAGTGGGAGAACAGATCATGTACTACCTCCGGTAGGAGAGACCACTCGTGAGATGCAGCACCTATCCGGCTTAGGGCATTGGCCAGAGTATTGGAGGCTCCCGCCACATGGATGGCTAGGAGATCCGCCTCCAGTCTGCTCATGAAAGACCAAGTGCAGAGAGCTTCCTTGCACAGAGTCAAGGAGCGCGTCCCACCCTGGCGGTTTAGGTAGTACATGGTCGTGGAGCTGTCCGTCTGGACCTGGACCACTTGACCCTGAGCAAATGGAGTGAAGGCGGTGAGGGCTAGTCGGACCGCTTGAAGCTCCAGCAGGTTGATGTGGCATCGAAACTCCTGAGGGGACCAGAGGCCGTGCGCTCTGAGCTCCCCCAGATGGGCACCCCAACCCATCAGAGAGGCGTCAGTCATTAGAGTGACCGTCAGCTCTGGGCGGACAAACGGGATACCCCCCTGCAGATGAGCTGGAACGAGCCACCACTGGAGAGTGTTCCCCATCTCCTGGGTCACTATCACTGGGTGGTCCAGAGGACCGGAGCACTGTGACCATTGGCGGGCCAGCCCCCACTGCAGGGGACGCATATGCCAGAGGGCCCAACGGACCATGCTGGTGCAGGCCGCCATGAGGACAAGGAGGCGCAGGAAGTTCCGGGCAGGGCGCAATTGCCCAACCAGAAATGATTGAGCAAAGGAGGAAAGAACCTCAGCCCTGTCCGCCGGGAGCTGTGCTCTGGCTCGAAGAGAGTCGAGCTCTGACCCTATGAACTGAATCACCTGCATTGGCACGCGTTCCGACTTGGCCTCGTCGATGAGGAGGCCAATCTGAGAGCAGACCTGGAGGGCCAGATCCCTGGACTGCTCCACCTCCAGCCTGGAGGGGGCTGCAGTCAGCCAGTCATCCAGGTAAGGGTACACCTCGACCCTTCGGGGCCACAGGAATGCTGTCACCACTGCCATGCATTTGGTGAAGACCCTGGGAGCTGGAGAGAGGCCGAAGGGCATGGCCCGGAACTCGTAAAGGGATCCCTATGCCCTGAAGCGGAGGAATCGCTGGTGAGACAGACGGATTGGGACATGAAAGAACGTGTCCTGGAGGTCCAGCGAGCAGAACCACATGCCTCGTTCCAAGGGTGGAATGATCAGAGCCAGAGTGACCATCCTGAAGGTACGAGGCCTTAGGAACTTGTTCAGGCCATGCAGGTCTAAAATGGGGCACCAGACCCCCGTCCGTTTTGGGACCAGGAAGTACCTGGACACAAACCCTGGGTCTGGTGGAGAATCAACCACCTCCCTGATCACCTCCTTCTGGAGAGAGCAGGGGCAGTGTCGGCTTCGATGAGCGATGGGCCTGGGGCCCGTAGCCCCCGTGAGCGCGGCTCGATAGGGTGGGGACTGCTCGAACTCCAGAGGCAGACCTTTCCTACCACTTCCAGCACCCAGCGGTCCGTGGCGACATCGGACCAGGCAGAAAGGAAGTGGCGGAGCCGTCCCCCCATGGGGGGGGAACCCAGGAAGGAGTGACGAGGTTGGGGGAGACACCCCTCAACCCATCACTGGGCAGGCTTGGAGGAACGGCCGGCCAAGGGGCCTCCTGGACCTTTCCCTCCCAACTTCCTGCTGGAGGAAGCAGCAGACTTTGCTTTGGGGTGCCAAGTGCGAGCCTGCTGGCCCTGATGCTGGTGTTGCTGGGCCACACGTGCCACAGGAGCTGAAGGCCAAAAGGGCTTATGCTGCTGCTGGCGGCCTTTGTCCTTCTGGGCAGACGGGACCGAGTCCAAGGTGGCGTTGGACTTCTCGATCCTTTGCAGATGACCCACCACCCCGGGACCGAACAAGTCGGTACCCAAGAAGGGAGCGTCTGCCAGCTTGTGCTGGGTATCCACTATAAGTGGGAGATCCGAGCCAAGTCTTCACAGCGATGACCACGCGGCCGCTTACTGACCGGGCACACGAAGTCAGCTATGTCCAAGGAAGTTTGGAATTGCTGTTTGGCCACCGCCCTTCCCTGACCCCGCACCTGCTTGACCATTGTCTGGAGGTCAGCCAGGAGATGGGGAATCACCTCATCCAGGGAGCCCAAAAGAGTGTGTGAAAAGTGTGCCATCAGAACGGCCAAGCTGGCCTGACGAAGGCCTATGGAGGAAGCAACATAGACTTTCTGCCCGGAGTAGTCCAGTTTCTTGGACTCCTTATCGGGTGGCTTGTCCACATCCCGAGCATTTCCGGAGCGCCGGAAAACGCCGTCGGTCACTAGACCCTCTGCAGAGAGGTGCTCCGAGTAACCGGAGAGTGAACCAGTGGGAACGGCATACTTCCAAGCCATCCTGGCCGAAGGTGCTGGACAAGAAGCTGGCCGCTGCCATAGCTCCAGGGCCGGGCCAGCAATAGCTTCAGCCACCAGGAAGGCCTCCGTGGGGGAATCCCCTCAGTCCAGTATCTCTGTGAGGGGATACTTGGCCCGGTTTGAAACGGGTTCGAGCTTCATCCCAGTGGGCTCCGAGATGAGCCGAAGCATTCCAAGGAACGAGGATGGGCTCTCGTCCACCGACTGACCCCCAGTGGACTCCAGGTCGAGAGGCCTGGAAAACAGGGAAGAGTCATCATCAGACTCCAAGGAGTCTGCAAACAGCTACCAAGGGCCTGAGCCACCCTCCACCTGCCGAGGTCAATCGGGAGTGAGGGTGACCGACAACCGATGGGGCAAGCCCTGACCCGACCAAGAATCCTTGGTCAGGGCTCCAGTTTTAGGTTGTGGAGGCGGGGGTTCCACCACAATGGGTGGCGCACACGGTTTCGGCTGAACAACCGATGCCGGCTTCGGCTCCTCGATTACAACGAGGGGTTGTTTCGGCCACTCTGGGTGAAAGCCACTTAATGGCTGGGGAAGGTGGCGAATTCGGCTTATTCATGGTCAAAAGGAGCTGCTGCCACATCAGATCCTCGTAGCGCCGACACAATTTGCGTTGGAGCCTATCCTCCGAAGAGGACGAAGACGAGGATGAGCAGGGCTCAGAGACCGCCGATCTCGGCAGGATCGGCTGGACCGGGAAGCGGTCCGAGATCGAGACCTTCTGTGTTTCCAAGGGTGGCTCTGAGAGGGGCAGGGGAAACTCGCTCCTCCCGCGGTTCAGGGACCTTAACCAGGGACTCCAGCACCGGAGGCACAGGCAAGTCCTCAGTTTCTACCGGGGGAACCAGTGAAGAAGGGTTGTCGGCTTCTCCAGTCAACAGCCCGTCCGACGGGTCGAGAAAATCTAGACTGCGTCGACGGGTATCTCGGCTGCAACCTCGACCAAAGTCGAGAGTCGACTATCCGGGAAAGGGGACCTCTCCCGCTCCCACGAACGTCGACGGTGGGACTTACCCTTGGAATCCTTCTTCATGGACCGAGAGGAATGTCCCGAAGGCCCCTCTCCCTTGGTGGAGAGGGATTGACCAAGCTCCTTGAAGGAAACCGTGTAGGAGAAGCCCAAAGAGAGTGGGATAAATGCCGCGACCAAAGAAGATGATGATGCAGCCTGGGCCACTTCCTCCTCGAGGGCGATCATCTGTTCGAGCTGTTCAGCCAAGCCCGCCGCTGGACACCGCCCAACGGGCCTCCTTCGACTTTACCAGAGGATAATGTTTCTCGGGGCGCCCAAGTTGCAATCTGGCAGTGCGATCCTCTAAGACCATGGCCAAAAAGGACTTGCACAAGTCGCAGGCCTGCGAATCGTGCTCAAGCCCAAGGCAGTACACGCACATGGAGTGCGGATCGGTCCGGGACATCTTCTGCCCACAGGGGCACCGACGAAATCCGGGAGTCAATTTGTCCATCGCAGCCACCAGGGAAGATAAAGACCGAAGTCTTGCAAATTTTAAGATTAGTTTCGGGTTAACTGAAGAGTTTGGATCCCAGCCTAAAACGCAGAGCGCAAAGGAGGGAACCTGAGCTTCCAAGCAGTAAGGAAGATCTGGCGTCATGGGGCGGAGCTGAGAGTTTTACCACCCGGGTAGTGGGAGGAGCCAGCTTGAAGACCCTACAGCAAGATTTAAAGCGGCAAGGAACCTGCCAGTAGGTGTAGCTTGAACAACATATCCATGTCCCTAGAATGAAAATTACATACCTACCGTAATTCCTGATCTTTCTGTGCATCTTCACCATTCATCACTGTTGGGTAGTGGGCTGGAGGATCAGTCGCCACGGGAGCTTTTTTTTTCTGCTGCAATGGGAGGAGTCGACGTGGGGACGGCACCGCCCTCGAGGCTGACATATTACGTGGTGCTCACAGGTTGGCCAATAACCGTCATCGACCCCTCCTCAGCCCCAGTTCTGCATGCCAGAGAGAGAAAGAAATCAGGAGGATTGGAAGGGTGGGCAAGGGGGCCCGAGGGACAGCAAAAGGAAAGGATGTAAAACTAAAAGGAGGAATAAGCCATAGAGATGACGGAAAAGGAGGAAGCCTAAGGGATTGGGACAGGGGGGTCCCAATCTCTGGGCGAAAAGGGAGGGGTGGAAGAGGGAGGGATAGGAGGAGAGAGAAAGGAAGGAAGGAGGGAGGGAGGAAGAGGAGACACTGCCACCGAGGCACTGCCCTAGACTACTCCGGAGGAGTTATGCCCCAGGTCGAACCAGATAAGCCAGAGGATGGATACACGGCTTTGGAGCAGAAGAATGGCACCCATTTAGAGGAGCAGAAGAAAATCCAGAGGGCTAAGGATGGGTTGGTGTCTCCCCTTCCTGTGAGATGGATTGAAGTAGAAGAAGAACCACCCTAAACGTCCCTGGTGAACTCCAAGGGACTGAGATTTAGTTATCGAGGGGAGTCACCTCCAGAGGAGGAACTGGAGAGGTTTAATAATATATTCTCCTTGAACCAGGAGAGGAAAAGTAATGGAGGGCACAATGTGGTTGGAGGGAAGGACAACTGAGGGTATCACACAGGCCCTCCCCTACCAGACTCCCTCAAGAGGCACTAGAGGAAGCAGGAAAAATCCCAGGACTACCTGGGCTGAGAGGGAGCTCTAGAGACTCCCAACAGTAGGGACCCTCCCAGTCTGTCCATCCAGAGGGGACAAAACCCGACTCCAAGAGGGAAGGGGGTAGGAGGTGCTGGAAATGGACCAAGGTCCAAATGGGAGAAGGAGAATCACCCAGAGTTGGAGGCCTGAGAGGGGAAGGTGGGTGGGATTCAGTGAAGAATGGTGAAGATGCACAGAAAGATAAGGAATTACAGTAGGTACGCAAGAAAAAATTACTCACCTTAGTAATGTTGTTTCTTCTAATGGAGTCTTGCTATATTATGACTATTGCAGTCTGCCCCAGCCTTAGAACTGCTCCAGAGGTGAAAGAGTTAACTTCCATGCAGAGCATGGAGCTTAGAGCTCGAGCTCGGTTCAGAAGCTCTGTTTGGCTGGTTTCAAACAGAAACCGTCAGATCTTTACGAGCAAAAACTCACTAAGGTTGTGTGTGGAAGCTGTAACCTACACTAGCCAACTGGCCACTAATATATTAACACATTTTTGCTGGTCCCAACACAAAGACTCAAGTCAGTGGACCAGAAAATTAAGATAAAATAACTAAATAAACACAACACCCAAACATGAAAGAGGGCATCAACAGATGCCAACAGAGGACTACCCACCCCATACCCCAAAGTAGGAGTTCTGAGAAGGGCAGGCTGGGGGGGAGGTCATAATATAGCAAGACTCCATTAGAAGAAACAACATTACTAAGGTGAGTAATTTTTTCTTCAAACAACATGAAGTCTTGCTATATTATGACTATTGCAGACTACACAGCAGTACCTCCATGGAGGGACAGAACCTACTTAGGGAATAGGCTCTGAAGCACGGCTGTGCCAAACCGAGCATCCTCCTGGCCTGAATATCCAGGGAGTAATGCTTGGTGAAAGTGTGTACTGTCTTCCAAGTAGCTGCCTGACATATCTCCAAGATAGGGATGTCTCTAGCAGCAGCTAGAGATGCAGCTGTACCTCTGGTAGAGTGAGCCCTCAGGCCTGAGGGAACCTTACCCAGCTTTTGATAGCAAAGTGGATACAAGACGATCCACCTGGCAATGGATCTCTTAGTGGCAGGTCTCCCTTTCCCAACCTCACCATAAGTGAGAAACAGTTGGAGGGAGTCAAACCTGTGACCCTTGGTACGCTCTATGTAGTAACTTAGGGCCCTCTTAACATCTAAGCTGTGCAGCCTCCTCTCACCAGAGGAGGAATGGTCAGTGAAGAACACTGGAAGTGAAATAGATTGGTTAAGGTGGAAATCTGAAACCACCTTAGGCAAAAACTTCCTGTTAGTCCTGAGGACCACTTTATCCCTGTGAAAGGAAATAAAGTCAGTTTCTACTGATAAAGGCTGTAACTCACTTATACGCCTGGCAGAAGTGATGGCTACCAGAAATACCGTTTTCCAAGTCAAATACTTAAGCTCTGCCGAAGACAGAGGCTCAAAGGGGTTGCATTAGCTGAGCAATGCATACATTAAGATCCCAAGCCGGGCAGGGTCCCTGAATGGAGGATTGGTGTGAAGCAATCCTTTAAAAACTTGGAAAATACAGGATGAGCAGAAGAGAAGAGGGCTTCCTGCTGAAATGAAGGCAGAGACAGCAGCCAAGTGCACTTTCAGGGTGGCTGGTCTCAGTCCCAAGAATTAAGATGGACCATGTAGTCCAATACAGTGGGTAGATCAGCAGATTCTGGAAACATGCTTCCCAGAACACCATATGGAAAACCTTTCCACTTGGAGTTATAGGTAGCCCTGGTGGAAGGCTTCCTAGCAGCCTTCAGGATTTCGAGAACACTTTGAGAAAGTTGCAAATCAGCAAACTCTAACTGCTCAAGAGCCAAGCCTTGAGGTTGAGGATTTGAGATTGGATACCAAACTCTCCGAGCACAGGTTAACAGATTGTGGTTCCTGGGGAGACACAGGGGAAGATGGACTGCTAAGGACAGAAGGAATGGGTACCAGGGCTGCCTGGCCCAGTCTGGAGCAATCAGGATCATTTTGCAGGGCTGAGACCTGATTTTGACTAGTACCTTGAACAGGAGAGGGAAGGGGGGAAAGGCATAAAGAAACTTCCCTTCCCAATCGAGGAGAAAGGCATCCAGGGGAACTGAGCCCAACACTGGGGGCCTGCAACAAAACAGTGGAAGCTGATAATTGTCTGGGCTGCGAAAGATCTACCTGAGGAGTGCCCCATCTGGCAAACACTATCCCAGTACTAGGGGATCCAGTGACCATTCGTGATGGCCCTGGGAAATCCTGCTGAGGGCATCTGCCAGGACATTGTCCTTGCCTGGGAGATGAACTGCTATGAGGAAGTGTTCAGGAGTAAACCAGAGACCACAACTTCATCGCCTCGGTGCACAAGGCGAAGGACCGAGTGCCCCTTGTTTGTTGATGTACCACATTGTAGTGGTGTTGTCTGTTCTGACCTGTACCACCTTGTTCTGAACAGATGCAGAGAAAACCTGAAGTGCTAGAAAAACAGCTCTGAGTTCCAACAGATTGATGTGAGCAGAGATTCCTGGGGACCATAATCCCTGGGTGGAGAGGTTGCCCATGTGAGCTCCCCATCCCAAGAGGATGCATCTGTAGTAAGGTCAAGGAATGGGACAGAGGATGAAAGGCACCCCTGTCTCAGATTGCTCTGATCCTGCCACCACTGAAGGGCCTGGATCAGGGTTGAGTCACTGGGATTAACTTGGATAGAGGATCTCTTCTTTGAGACCAGAAAGCTCTCAAATGGAACTGAATGTCCCTCATCTGAAATCTTGCTCCTTGCACCATAGCTGTGGAGGCAGCCATGTGCCCTAGGAGCTGCAGGAAATGCCTTGCTGGTCGAGACCTGCAGAGTGAAGAGGCGGCCAGGGCCACTAAGGTCCTTACCCTTTCCAAGGAAGGAAGGCTCTGCCTGCTTTGTATCAGTTCTCGCCTATAAAGGTGAGTACCTGGACAGGTTCCAAAACTGACTTTGGAAGATTGAGAAGAAATCCCAGAGAGGTAAGCAGCTGCTGGGTAACTAGCAGGTGTGATCTGACCTGGTCTGGAGACTGACCCACAATGAGCCAGTCGTCCAGGTAGGGGAAAAATGGCAATCTTTTGCCTTCTTAGGTGAGCGACTGCTACTGCCAGACACTTTGTGAACACCCTTGGGGCAGAAGTGAGGCCAAAGGGCATTGCTCTGAACTGATAATGGCCTGAGGGCAGTTCGAATCTGAGGTACTTTCGATGGAAGCTTCTGATAAGAACATGGAAGTAGGCATCTTTGAGGTCCAGGAGGCTAGCCAGTCCCCTGGCCTTAGGGAGGGTAAGATCATTCCCAGTGTCACCATTTTTAACTTTGGCTTTAAAAGGTGCTTGTTTAGATATATTAGATCCAGGATAGGCAACCACTCTCCTGTCTTTTTTTTGGGGTAAGGAAGTACCTGGAGTACAGACCCTTGCCCTGGTGAAGGGGAGAAACCTTTTCTACAGCTCTGAGAGCCAGGAGGGTTGAGACTTCTGTTTCCAAAGCAAGAGTCTCTAAAGGGTTTGTAGGTGGAAAAGATCTGGCTCTCATCTTTGGAAATTTCTTGAAGCTGAGAACCAGACCCTGGCTCACTACTTCCAGGACCCACCTGTCTGAAGTTAAAGACTGCCAGTCCTGGACGAAGTGAGCCAACCTGCCCCCTACAGGTAGTGGAAAGCCGACCCTGGGCATCCCATCAGGGTGCCTGTTTGGCAGGGGCTTTAGGCTGAGGGGTGGGAGCAGGCCTGCTCGAACCCCGCCTGCCTCTCCCTCTGAAGAACCCCTCTGTACATAGGCTGAAGAGAGGCGCTGAGTCTGGTAAAAGGCCTGTGAAAAGGCCTACCCCTACCCCTGGGGCTGCCTCTGAGGGTGGCTTGCGTTCCTTGGCTTGTGCACTCCTGTAAGTGGTTCTATATTCATCCATTTTCTTCATATAATTCTCTGTCTGCTCCCCAAACAGAGAATTTCCCACCAAGGAAAATCCATAGCCTTAGACTGGGTATCCTGTGACAAAGTAGTACACCTGAGCCAGGCCAATCTCCAAAAGCCACAGATGTAGCCATGACTCTAGAAGATACATCGTTAGAATCCACTGCAGCATGGAATTGCACCTTAGATGCCTCAATACCATCAAGAGCCACCTGCTCCAGCTCCTTTGCGAGCTGGGCAGGGACTGTTTAGCTAAGGCCATGACAGTATCCCATCTAGATTTCTGGTATCTTGCAACATAAGCCATATAGTTAGCTTGTCTGAGTCCCAAGGATGCTGCCATGTATTGTTTTTTGGCCATGGCATCAATCTTCCTGGAATCCTTGTCAGGAGGATGTAAGCCAGTTGAATATTAGCTTTATCACAGGCTGCAGCCTGAACTAATCCAACATGACTGCATTGCTGTGAAAGAAAATCTGTATCAGGACCTGACAAAGTGTACCTCCTGTCCATCTTTTATCCACAGGAGGCACAGAATTAGAGCTTTTAAAATTTTATTGTTTGTTTTCTAAAAGATTTATGTAAAGGGATGGACAACCTCCTGGACTCTGGGATATCCATCATCTCCACATAGTCAGGCTCCTCTTGCTCATCCAAAGCCTCCTCTAAGTGAAGCTGGAGGTCTCAGCAACTTTTATAAAACAAAAATGAAGGGGACTCAGAAAGCCTAGGGGGAGACTCGCCTGAAGGTCTGTCTGGGGAGATGTCCGGTTCAATGGGCACATCCAGACTTTCAAAGTCACATTCACACTGATCATAATCCTCATCCCCCTCCTCTGGTTCTTAGAACTCTACTGTATCATAATCCTGAACCACTGGAACCGACCGAACTGACCTTTTGCCAGACAGTGGCGGTTCGGAGGGAACCGGGGACAGGGACTGGACAATCTGTATTGCCCTGGCTATCTCAGCAGCAGTTGGAGAAGGAATTTTGGACTCCAAACCTGCTGATTTTTTAGATTTCTTTGCTGGAACTGGCTCCTCAGAGCCAGCTTTTCGTTTGCCCGAGGAAGTCTCGCCCTGGTCAGAGGGCACTCCCTCCGGTTCGGTTGGCACCGAACCGGGCTGGCCATCCGGGTCAGCGGACTTTTTGGCCTCTCGTTCCCTGAGCCTGCCCACTCTCTTGTCCAGGGTGGCTGCAGGGAAATTTTTACAGATCTGGCAGTCTGAATTGAGGTGGTCAAACCCCAGACAATAGACACATGTAGTGTGTGGGTCAGCCTTGGCAAAGGCTTCCCCACAGACACTACAGTGTTGAAACCCAGTGGGCCCGGTTTTTCTTTTGGGTTTCTCAGACATGATGCCAGCCTAACCAACCAACTTGTCCTTTTGATGGCAGTGCCAGGCAAGACACCCTTATCGGTTCCATACCGTGTCACGGGTCGTGGAAAAAGACGTAATGAAATCCGTTTTTTTTAGAACCGATAAGAACCGGGAACCGCACTCTAAAAAGCCTTAAAAGGCTTCAAACTTATATTTAAATACAACTCGATCGGTTCAACCGAACCGATAATAATTTACAAGTTCCACACAGAAAAAACCCTATCTATTACTTACGATTACCATAGACAGAGCATGAACCGATCGGTTTTGCGGTTAAAATAATGAAATCGCAGTTAAATTAAACCGAGAAATAGCGCTTTAAACCGAAGAATTGAACCGAGCAACAGCAGGAATCTCCGGAGCGACTGTTCAGTGAGGCAGAGTAAAGAATCTGACGGTTTCGGTTTGAAACCAGCCAAACAGAGCTTCTGAACCGAGCTCGCACTCTAAGCTCCATGCTCTGCATGGAAGTTAGCTCTTTCACCTCCGGAGCACTTCTAAGGCTGGGGCAAACTGCAATAGTCATAATATAGCAAGACTTCATGTTGTTTGAATTTTCATATCTTGTCTGTGTCAATCTTTACTATTCATCACTGTTGGGTGATTACCGAGTCCCCAGAAGGGGGGGCCCAGAACATCCCTAAGGGACAAAGTCCCTCAGACTCCAGTTGGGGGAAGACACCAGAGGAGGGAACCCTAGCAGGTCTGAGGCTGGTCTGGGTGAGGCGAGGTTCTCCTAGCAGGAGAGGGAAGGCGCCCCTGTAGCTCTCACCTCACCTACGGGAAAAAGATGGGTTCCCGGAAGAGGCGGTAAGCCTCGCCAGAGCCAGGGGTGACAACCAGGGGAGATGAAGCCACACTGTACGCCTGACGCAGATCATTGTCTTCACCAACCTGGAAGCCATCTCGTTGGCATCGTAAGATGCACTTGCTTAGTGTCTCGCTAGCTCCAGCGCCCATGCAGAGAGGGCAATGGCCTGTCTGGTTGCCTCTGAATCAGGCAAAGGAGCTAGGATCTGACCTAGCAGAGACCACAAGTGCCTGTTGTAGGCAGCACGGTGGGCCTGATTAGCAGAAATACACAAAAGGAGGCATGCCGACAAGAATGGTCTCCTCCCCCCAAAATTAAACTCAGTTGAATCGGATTCTGGGAGTCGAACATGCCTTGGGCTTTTATGCCCCATGGGTGTGTCTAGGAGAGACACGCCCGATGGGAGGGCAAGGCTCCTAGAGACCAAAGTGGTGTACAATACTCTGGCGGCGGTCCTTCGGGGCTGGTATTTGGGTTGAGGGACGTCGCCAAGCCCAGTAAGACGCCTCCCAAAAGGGATTAGGCCGGACGGGAACCATCAGGTTGGCCACAAAAGGTGCACACTGACCGGTCAGGATTGCGTTCACCAAGGGAGGAAATATGGAGCTCATCAAGCAACCCCGACAGGAAGTGCTGATAGCTGGAAAGATTAGCAGCTGGGGAAAGTTGGACAGAAGAGTACTCTCCCTCAGAGGAGGAAGACGAGGGAGCCGACGAGCCCAGAGAGTCAGGTTCTGGCTGCACGCTGGATTGATGAAACACCTCCTGGTCCATGGACTGGTAATAAGCAGGGAACAGTGCAGCCGTGGACCTGAACTGCTCCCAGGTGAGGGGCCCCGTAGGACCAGAGTGACCTGGGAGAGGGGGAGAGGTTGGCAGAGGCAAAGGGTCCAGGCACCTACCAGGAAGTGCACGGCCTCTGCCCGGGCTAGGGGACCTGCCGGGAGACCTCAAGGGAGGAGGCGATCCAGTGGTTCCAGCAGACAAAGGCTGCTCAACCGAGCTGGAGCAGCCAGAGTTGAGCCCAAGAGAATTTCCCCCACGAGTCGACTGGGGTGCATGAGCCCAGAAGGGAGGCCCCTAACCTCTGTAGATGAGGTCCCTCTCGAGGAGACCTCGGGGCAGAAGGTTGGACCAGTGCTGCGACTCCTCCCTGAACCCCTGCGGGTTCCCAGTAAAGGGTGCCACCCTGAATCTAAACCCCCTCAACCCTTCGGACTCTGAGAGAGCCTTCTTCCTTGTTATCAGCTTGGGCAATTGATACCCCGCAGCTGACTCCTGAGAGACAGTCAGAGGTGAAGTGCCCTCCCCTACCTGAGGTGCTCCAGCCAGCCCACAAGTGGGGCTATTGAGAACTACCACCGGAGTGGGTACACAACCCAAAGTGGCAGATGGATCATCAACTCCCGGCTGCCCTGTGGCGCCACCGGGGCACCAGAGGGCTGGTCGGTGCCACTGACCCCGGAATCGGCCAAAGCCATCCGCTCCATAGAAGGGGGCTGAACTGGAGCCGCTGTGCTGGAGGAAGAAGAATCGGTGGATTCTGGAGAACCCAGGAGCCGGTCTCGGTCAGCCTCAGAATCACCCTCCTCAGAGAAGGCTCGGACCCAGACCACTCCCCGATCCATCTCCACCGCGGTACCATGATCTGGCCTCGTGCTGCCTATGGCGCCGCCCCCAGAGTCAGAAATGCGCCAAGAGGATGGCCTCGTGCCACCCACGGCACTGCCCCGATCCACAGCGCCAGAATCAGGGGCAGCACCAAGGATGGCGCCGGCCCAGACTCAGAGGCCTCAGACTGCAATGCCAGGGAGCCCTCACCTCCAAGGAGGTGACTGCCTGGATGGTGCCTCCTGTCTGACCCCAAGGGGGCCAGGCCGGCCCTCCTGCACCAAGGGAGGGGTTCCCGCCACGGTAAGGCTAGAACTAGCAGAAATCCCCCCTCCTCCACAAGCCACATAGGTCCAGGAGAGGGACCAGAAGGAAGGGTCAGGAACCCTGCTTTTGGTGACCCGGCTACGTGCCTGTCCCCAGAAAGTCGGCGGCAGATGTCCAACCTTCAACATGCGCAATTACAACACATGGCAATCCATGGAGAAACAGGTGTCTCATCTATCGTGGTTTGGTCCCAAGCAAGTAAGGCAACGGTCATGCTGATCTGTGATGGAATACAGTCAGCCGCAGGGACATCAACGCATCGACCCCCCTAGAAGAATTTTTCTTGTCCCCTGACCCAGACATGACTTGACGGGGAAATAAAAAACAAAATCAGCACTTGGCGTCGACAGAGAAATAAAAAGGAAGATCTAACCAGTCGACACCAGGGAACGGAGCAGCAGAACTAGGACTTTCTTTACCAACTGTCTAGGCTGCAGAACAATGGCTCACACGCAAGGTCGTGCTCACTCGACAGCGGGAGAAGCAGAACTGGGGCTGAGGAGGGGCTCGACAACGGTTACAGGCCAACCCGTGAGCACCACGTACTACGTCGGCCTCGATGGCGGTGCCATCCCGATGTCGACTCCTCCCATCGCAAAAAAAAAAAAACCACAACAGAAAAACTCCTGCAGGGTCCTGCTCCTCCAGCTCACTACCCAACAGTGATGAATGGTGAGGACTGACACAGACAAGATCACAGTGTACCTGAGCGGAGGCCCCTTTTCTACAGCTCTTCTGCAAAAGGCTTAAAAGTTTGCACTCAGGTAACCTCTTGAGTTTCCAATAACTTTCTGCAATCATCTCAAACTACAATTATATACATTTCAATAATAACATTATATAATTTCTAAACAAAGGGATCCCAATATCAGTTACATTTCCACATAATCATTTGCATATATTTTATACTAGCAGATATGCAAGGGAGGAAAAGACAAACAGCAAGGGAAGACAGAGATAGTGAGAGGCAAATAATTGCAAGACTGTCGGGGTGATCAAATCCTAGGTCTCACAGGAAAATTTGGTTGTGCAACCAGACAGACAAGAGACAGGAAAGGAAAGAACAGAACAGATCCCTGCATTCAAACTCTCCACAACTGGGACAATATCCTATTCAACCCTGTCACATGGAGGAAGCGGGGCCACCCACACCTGTATAGGACTGGTGATGTCGACGGACATCATCGGCGTGGGCGGCCCCAGTTGCACTGCTGAAAATCTTCCATGTGGATTCCCCTTTACCGACGGCGAAGGTTCCTACGGTGTTATCGAATGACTGAGATACCCCTGAATATAGTACAGTTACGTAAGAACTTATAACAGCAGATCTTTGAAAGAGGCTCTTGCAGTAGGTAATTACATATAGGACTGATGCCGGCAGGCAACAGGACCCCACGGAAAAATTTCTAGCTAGCAGTCCCTGGCGAGGGACCGCCCCATGTCAGGTGACCAACATCAGGAGATGTCAAGTATAAAGGGGCGGTCCCTGACACCCGCCTTCCAGTTCCTTCCCGCCAGGGGCCAGAAAAGCCGGACGAGAGAGGAGCGGATATTTCCCTCACTGGAAAAGGAGCTGAAAAAGCCTAGGGGGATGGAGGGCTGGAAGGTATGACCTACTGCAAGAGCCTCTCTCGAAGATCTACTGTTACGGTAAGTTCTAACATAACTCTACTATCTTACTTCGAGAGGGCTCTTGCAGTAGGCAATTACATACAGGACTGAGTCCCAAGCAGTCTGGAACAAAGAGAGGCACCGGGAGGAGGAAACTACTCCAAAAAGCAGTTCTAGCTGTGCAAGCCTCATGATAAGAGGCCTTGCAGAACAGCCAGCCCGAAGCCTGCTCTACGGCGAGAGGCAACATCCAAACTGTAGTGTTTAGTAAAGGTATGGACGGAAGTCCAGGTGGCGGAAGCACAGATGTCTGCCACAGACACATTCTTGAAACAACCCGCTGAGGTAGCTACTCCTCTGGTGGAGTGGCCTCTTACTTGACCCGGAAGGGTCTTGTTGTATTTGTCATAACAGAAAGTGATGCAATGAGCCAACCATTTAGATAGGCATTGCTTGGAAACAGCATTGCCTTCCCTTTTACGAGCAAAAGCGACAGTCTTTCTGAGATCCTTCATCCTGTTGGTGTAGTATCTCAGAATCCGGTGAACATCCATAGTATGAAGTAAATACACCCCTTGATTAGAGTACTGCATGAAAAAGGCAGGTAACTCTATGGACTGATTTAGAGAAGACTCTGCTACTACTTTAGGGAGAAACTTAGGATTCGTGCAAAGAGCAACAAGTTCCTTGTGAAAAATCAAGTATGGGATTTTGCACATCAGGGCCTGGAGCTCGGAAATTCTCCGAGCAGAATTAATGGATACCAGGAAGAGAGTCTTCCACGAAAGGAACTTCAAATCCGCAGAAGCTGCAGGTTCGAAGGGAGGGAGAGTAAGTTTCTTGAGAACAAAGTTCAAGTCCCAAGGGGGAGCAGGAGTACGGATGGGGGACCTCAGATGGGAGGACCCATCTAAGAAAGGTCTTAGAGACCTCCAATTGAGCGAAAGCTTTGTCTGCGAAGGGAACATGATAGGCCGAGATGGCCGCCATGTGTACCTTCAGAGAAGAATGACTGAGACCCAGGTCAAACAGATGACGTAGATACTCCAGCAAAAGCCCCGCTGAACAGGGGAAGGGTTCCACATTCTTGGAAGCAGCCCAGATAGTGAATCTTTTCCACTTCATGGCATAAGTGGATCTGGTGGAGGATTTTCTGGCCTCCACCAAAATCTCCGCCACTTTGGGAGACACTCCAGAATGGGATTGGACTAAGTCTGCAGGAGCCATGCATGCAGTTGAAGGGATTTGAGGCCTGGATGGACCAGGGTCCCCTGATCCTGGGTCAGTAAACAGAGAGAGGAAGAGGAGGATCCTCTGAGTATTGCTGTAGAAGAGAGAACCAAACTTGCCTGGGCCAGAAAGGAGTGATCAGAATCATTCGTGCTCCTTCTGAAGCTAGTTTCTGCAAGACACGTGGGATAAGTGGAATTGGGGGAACGGCATAGACGAATCTCTCCTTCCAGTCTAGAGACAGAGCGTCGCTCCAAAAAGCGCCTCGCTCTGAAACGAGCGAGCAGAAGATGGGAGGTTTTGCGTTTAGAGGGGATGCGAACAGGTCGACCTGTGGTGTTCCCCAAAGTCGGAAGATATTGTCTTGGACCTCTTGGTCCAGTTCCCACTCGTGAGTCAGAGCAGAAGAGCGACTTAGCTTGTCTGCCAGGGTGTTGTCAACTCCCGGAACGTGAATTGCCGTGAGGTGAAGGTCGTGTTGTGTTGCCCAATCCCAAACCCTCACTGCCTCCCTGCAAAGAGGGTAGGACCGAGTCCCCCCCGTTTGTTGATGTACCACACCACGCACATGTTGTCCGTCTGGACGGCTAGGTGACCAGGAAGGATGTATTGTTGAAGGGCTTGGAGAGCATACAACACTGCCCGAAGCTCAAGCACATTGATGTGGAGAGCTTGTTCTAGCTTGGACCATGAGTCCTGGGTCCGATACGGGCCTAGATGGGCTCCGCCAACCTTCGCCCAAGGCATCTGTGGTTAGAGTCTGGGAGAGGGGAGGATGAAAGAAAGGAACTCCCCGAAACAGGTTCTCTCGAACCATACACCATTGCAAGTCTCGAAGCATCAGTGAGGAGACCAGAACTGGGTGATCTAGGTCGTCCACTAGCTGATCCCATTGGGAGCGTAGAGTCCACTGAGAAATTCTCATGTGAAGTCGAGCATGAGGAACTGTCGGGATAGCAGCCGCCATGAGCCCAAGAAGGTGAAGGACCAACCTCGCAGAGACCGTCCTGCGGATGGACAGCAGACTTATTTGGGTCTGGAGGGTGGACGCCCTGTCCGGAGGCAGGAAGTTCTTGCCCGTGGTCATATCGAGAATCGCCCCAATAAACTGTAGTCTCTGGGATGGGACCAGATGAGACTTGGAATGGTTGATGGTAATACCCCGGCAGGCAAAAACCTGCTGGGTAAGGGACAGGCAGCGCAGGAGTTCCTCCCTGGATGAGGCCGCCAGGAGTCAATCGTCCAGGTATGGGAAAACCTGCACTCCCCTGGTACGCAGGTTGGCCGCCACCACTGCCAGGCATTTGGTAAACACTCGGGGGGCTGAGGACAGACCAAACGGGAGTGCCATGAACTGGTAGTGGTCCCCCTGGAACGCAAACCGAAGGTATTTGCGATGAGATGGTCGAATGAGAATGTGCAGATAAGCATCCTGCATATCCAGAGCACACAGCCATTGACCCGGCTGGAGGAGGGGCAGAAGGCTCTGCAAAGAGAGCATCCTGAACCTTTTGTATTCTACGGAAAGATTCAGGGAACTAAGATCCAAAACTGGTCTGAGCTCTCCTGTCTTCTTTGGGACCAGAAAGAAATGGGAACAGTAACCCGTCCCATGCAGATGAAGGGGGACAGGTTCTATTGCTTGTTTCAGCAGGAGAGCCGAAATTCCCTCCTGGACCAAGGGAAGATGTTCCCTTGAATACGACAACTTCAGAGGGGGGCGTCGAGGTGGTTTCTGAAGAAACTCTATCGAGTGTCCTTCTGCTATGAGCTGGAGCACCCAAGAAGAAAAAATTACTCACCTTAGCAATGTTGTTTCTTCTAATGGAGTCTTGCTGTATTCTGACAATAGCAGTGAGTCCCAACCTTCGAACTGCCCCGGAGATGAAAGAGTTAACTTTCCATGCCAGGCATGGAACGCTGAGCTCGAGCTCGGTTGAGACTCTTTCTGCTGCTGTTTAAACTCAAACCGTCAGATCTCTACGAGCTAAACTCACTAAGGTCCTGTGTGGAAGCTGTAAACCTACACTAGCCAACTGGCTACTAAACATAAAACACATTTTTTGGTCCCAAAACAAAGACTCAAGTCAGGAGACCCAAAAAATGAAAAACACAACACCCACTCACCCCAAGAAAAAGGGGGTGAAGACAACAAGGTGGGCACCTACTGAATGCCAACACTGCACTGCCCACCCACATCCCAAAAACAGAGGTTCTGAGAGAGGCAGGCGGGGGGTCAGAATACAGCAAGACTCCATTAGAAGAAACAACATTACTAAGGGAGTAATTTTTTCTTCAAACAACATGAAGTCTTGCTGTATTCTGACAATAGCAGACTACAAAGCAGTACCTCCATGGAGGAGGGACAGAACCTACTTAGGAATAGGCTCTGAAGCACAGCTGTGTTAAACCGAGCATCACTCCTAGCCTGGATATCCAGGAGTAATGCTTGGTAAAAGTGTGAACTGTTTTCCAGGTAGCTGCTTGACATATCTCTAGAATAGGATGTCCCTGGCAGCTGCCAGGAAGCAGCTGTACCTCTGGTAGAGTGAGCCCTCAGGCCTGAGGGTGGAACCTTACCCAGTTTTTCATAACAAAATAGGATACAAGAGACAATCCACCTGGCAATGGATCTTTTAGTGGCAGGTTTCCCTTTACCAACCTCGCTATAAGTGAGGAACAGTTGGAGGGAGTCAAACCTGTGACCCTTGGTACGCTCTATGTAGTAGCTAAGGGCTCTTTTCACATCTAAACTGTGCAGCCTCCTCTCACCAGAGGGGGAATGGTCAGTGAAGTACACAGCAAGAGACATAGATTGATTAAGGTGGAAGGTGGAAATCTGAAACCACCTTACTCAAGAACTTCCTGTTAGTCCTGAGGACCACCTTATCTCTATGAAAGGAGATAAAATCAGGCTCCACTGACAAAGCTTGTAATTCACTTATGCGTCTGGCAGAAGTGATGGCTACCAGAAACACATTTTTCCACATCAAGTACTTAAGCTCTGCTGAAGACAAAGGCTCAAAAGGGGGTTGTGTAAGCTGAGCAATGCAAACATTAAGGTCCCAAGCACGGGCAGGGTCCCTGAATGGAGGGTTGGTGTGAAGCAATCCCTTGAAAAACTTGGAGAATACAGGGTGAGCTGAAAGAGGAGAGGGCTTACCTGCTGAAATAAAAGCAGAAACAGCTGCCAGGTGCACCTTCAGTGTAGCTGGTCTCAGCCCAAGCTATTTAAATGGACCATATAATCAAGGACTGTGGGCAGATCAGCAGACTCTGGGGAAATATGCTTCCCAGAAACCATATAGGTAAATCTTTTCCATTTGGAATTATAAGTAGCCCTGGTGGAAGGTTTCCTAGAAGCCTTCAGAATATCCATCACACCTTGGGAGGTGTAAATCAGCAAACTCTAACTCTTCAAGAGCCAGGCCTTGAGATTGAGAGATTTGAGATTGAATCAAACCCTCCCCTGAGCACAGGTTAACAGGTTGTAATTCCTGGGAAGACACAGGGGAAGATGGACTGCTAAGGACAGTAGGAGTGGATACCAGGGCTGCCTGGCCCAGTCTGGAGCAATCAGGATCATCTTGCACGGTTGAGATCTGATTTTGAATAACACTTTGAACAGAAAAGGGAAGGGGGGAAAGCATACAGGAACTTCCCTTCCCAACTAAGAACCAAGGCATCCAGGGGGACTGAGCCCAACACTGGGGGCCTGCAGCAAAAAAGGGGAAGTTGGTGATTGTCTGGGGCTGCAAAAAGATCCATCTGCGGGGTGCCCCATCTGGAAAATATCACCTCCAAGACCAGGGGATCTAGGGACCATTCGTGATGGCCCTGGGATATACTGCTGAGAGCATCTGCCAGGACATTGTCCTTGCCTGGGAGGTGAACTGCCGTGAAGGAGGTGTTCAGGGAGTAAGCCAGAGACCACAACGTCATTGCTTCTGTGCACAAGGCCGTAGACTGAGTGCCTCCTTGCTTGTTGATGTACCACATTGTGGTGGTGTTGTCTGTTCTGACCTGGATAACTTTGTTCTGAACAGATTCGGAAAAGGCTTGAAGTACTAGAAATACTGTCCTGAGTTCCAACAGATTGATGTGAAGCAGAGATTCCTGAGGGGACCACAACCCCTGGGTGGTCAGGTCGCCCATGTGAGCCCCCCACCCCAAGAGGGAGGCATCTGTAGTAAGGATTAAAGAGTGAGACTGAGTGACAAAGGGAACCCCTTGTCTCAGATTGTTCTGATCCTGCCACCACTGTAGGGCCTGGATCAGGGTTCGAGTTACTGGGATCAATTTGGTTAGAGGGTCCTTCCTTTGAGACCAGAAGGCTCTCAAATGGAACTGAATGTCCCTCATCTGAAATCTTGCTC
Organism: Neoceratodus forsteri; assembly: GCA_016271365.2. Classification (NCBI taxonomy): domain Eukaryota; kingdom Metazoa; phylum Chordata; order Ceratodontiformes; family Ceratodontidae; genus Neoceratodus; species Neoceratodus forsteri. Next base: position 694,498,112 of record CM028129.1, read on the forward strand.
CCTGCACTACTGCTGTGGTAGCAGCCATGTGCCCCAGGAGCTGTAGAAAATGCCTTGCTGGTCGAGACACCTGCAGGGTGAATGAGGAGGCCAGAGAGACAAGGGTCCTTGCCCTGTCCAGGGGAAGGAAAGCTCTGGTCTTTTGTGTCTAGCTCTGCGCCTATGAAGGTGAGGAGCTGGACAGGCTCTAGAACTGACTTTGAAAGATTCAGAAGGAAACCCAAAGAGGTGAGCAGTTGCTGAGTTATCTGTAAGTGTAACCTGACTTGGTCTGGGGACTGGCCTACTATGAGCCAGTCGTCCAGGTAAGGGAAGATGGCAATCCTTTGCCTTCTTAGAGAAGCAACTACCACTGCCAGGCATTTTGTGAATACCCTTGGAGCAGAGGTCAGACCAAAGGGCATTGGCTCTGAACTGGTAATGGCCTGAGGGCAGCTCGAACCTGAGGTACTTTCGATGGGAGCTTCTGATGAGAATATGGAAGTAGGCATCCTTGAGGTCCAGGGACACTAGCCAGTCCCCTGGCCTTAGAGAGGATCAATAATTCCCAGAGTCACCATTTTGAATTTTGGTTTTAAAAGTGCTTGTTTAAGTATCTGAGATCCAGGATGGGCGCCATTCTCCCTACCTTTTTGGGGTAAGGAAGTACCTGAGTACAACCCTTGCCCTGGTGTAGGGGTGGAACCCTTTCCACAGCTCTGAGAGCTAGGAGGAAGAGACCTCTGCCTCTAAGGCAAGTGTCTGAGATTTGCAGGTGGAAAGGATCTGGTTCTCATCTTTGGAAACTTTTGAAGCTGAGAACCAGTCCTGACTACTACTTCCAGGACCCATTTGTCTGATGTCAGAGACTCCCAGTCCTGGACAAAGTAAGCCAGCCTACTCCCTACAGGTAGTTGAGAATCGGCCCTGGCAACCCCATCAGGGTGCCTGTTTGGCAGGGGCTTTGGGCTGAGGAGTGGAAGCAGGCCTGCTTGTACCCCGTCTGCCTCTCCCTCTAAAGAACCCCCTCTGGTCATAAGCAGAAGAGGAGGCCTGGGCTTGGTAGAAAGGCCTATGGAAAGGCCTGCCCCTGCCCCTGGGATGCTGCCTTTGAGGAGTGGCCTGCCTTTCCTTGGCCTGTGCACTCCTATAGGTGGTCCTATATTCGTCCATTTTCTTCATGTAATTTGTCTGCTCCCCAAACAGAGAATTACCCACAACAGGAAAATCCATGGCCTTAGTCTGGGTATCCTGTGACAGGCTAGTACATCTGAGCCAAGCCATTCTCCGAAGTGCCACAGATGTAGCCATGACTCTAGATGACACATGACTGGAGTCCACTGCAGCATGGAATTGCACCTTGGATGCCTCAATACCATCAGCAGCCACCTGCTCCAGCTCCTTGGCAAGCTGGCCAGGGACCTGTTTTGCTAAAGCCATAACAGTGTCCCATCTGGATTTTTGATACCTAGCAGTATAGGCCATATAATTGGCCTGTCTGAGTCCCAAGGATGCTGCCATGTACTGTTTCTTTGCCATGGCATCAATCCTCCTGGAGTCCTTGTCTGGGGGGGGTGTGAAGCCAAGGGAATATTTGCCTTATCACAGGCTGCAGCCTGCAGTACCCCAACATGGCTGCATTGTTGTGTAAGGAACTCCGTATCTGAGCCTGACAATGTATACCTCTTGTCCATTCTTTTATCCACAGGAGGTATAGTGTTAGGAGCCTAAAATCTTAAATGTCTGTTTCCCAAAAGATTTGTGTAAGGGAATAGACAGCCTCCTAGACTCTGGGATATCCATCATTTCTACATAGTCAGGCTCCTCCTGGTCGTCCACAGCTTCTTCCATAGGAAGCTGGAGGGTTTCAGCCACTTTTTTATAAAACATGAAATGGGAGGGGGACTCAGAAAGCCTAGGAAGAGACACCCCTGAAGGTCTGTCTGGGGAGATGTCCGGGTCAATAGGCACATCCAGACTTTCAAAACCACATTCACTTTCCTCATACTCCTCTTCCTCTTCATACAATTCCTCTAAATCATACTCTTGAACCGGTGGAACCGGCCGAACCGAGCGCCTGCCTGAAGGTGCTGGTTCGGTCGGAAGCGGGGAAAGCGACTGCACAATTTTGATCGCTTTGGCTATTTCTTCAGCGGTTGTAGAGGAAAGTTTTGGCTCCATACCAGCTGACTTTTCTTTTCTAGTTCTCTTAGCAGGAACCGACTCCTCAGAATCGGCTCTCCTTTTGCCCGAAGAAGTCTCGCCCTGGTCAGAGGGCACTCCTTCTGGTTCGGTTTGAACTGAACCGGGCTGGCCATCAGATCAGCGGACTTTTTGGCCTCCCTTTCCCTGAGCCTACCAACTCTCTTTTCCAGGGTAGCTGCAGGGAAATTTTTACAAATCTGGCAGTCTGCATTGAGGTGGTCAAACCCCAGACAATAAACACAGGTGGTGTGGGGGTCAGCCTTAGCAAAGACTTCCCCACACACACTACAGTGCTTGAAATCCAGTGGGCCTGGTTTTTCTTTTGGGTTTCTCAGACATTGTGCCAGTCCTAACCAAACTTACCCTTTTAATGGCAATCCGCAAGGCAAGACCCTCTTATCGGTTCCTGACCGTGTCACGGGTCGTGGAAAAAACCGTAATAAAATCTTTTTTTTTTTTTTAGAACCGATAACCAAACTCTAAAAGTACAAATTAAGATTTTTAACAGCTAGTTCGGTTCAAACCGAACCGATGAACCATTTACAAGTTCCACACAGAAAAGAATAAAATATAACCTGTCTAGTACTCACAAATACCACAGACAGAGACTGAACCGACAGGTTACGGTTTAAATTCGGTCGAAAACCGAGAAAAGCGGTACTTTAACCGACAAACTGAACCGAGCAGAAGGAGAAATCTCCGGAGCGACTGTTCAGTGAGGCGGAGTAAAGAATCTGATGGTTTGAGTTTAAACAGCAACAGACAGAGTCTCAACCGAGCTCGAGCTCAGCGTTCCATGCCTGGCATGGAAAGTTAACTCTTTCATCTCCGGGGCAGTTCGAAGGTTGGGACTCACTGCTATTGTCAGAATACAGCAAGACTTCATGTTGTTTGAATCTGTGGTTATCCTCTTCCATCCCAGAAGGTGGAAGGAAAACCTCCCTCCTACCGGTTCCTCCGGGGAGTCCGGACCAGTGGGAGAGGAAGGAGTCAGGTTTGTGGGGAGTGCACGAGCTGAAGCACCCTGCTTTTTGGGCAGAGGGGCTTAGCAGCTGTGGGGCCAGGCGCTTGTGGTCTGCCTTCCTGGGGTTTCGCCTTTGGCCGATTCTGTCTGCGAAAAGGACGGCGCTGCTGCTGATGGGGACGGTACATGGAATCAACTGACTTCAGTGCCGTCCCCTTCTCTTGCAAATCGGTGGTGATGTCCTTGACATCACCCCCCGTAAAGCACCAAACCCCCAGAAGGGTGCTTCCTGGATAGCAGATTGCACCTCTAGGACCAAACCTGACACACGGAGCCAATCATGATGCCGTAGGCCTACAGCGAAAGCTGAGCTCTGCCCAGCAGTGTCCACTGCATCGTATGTCGCACGAAGCATGTGTCAACTGGCCAAACGAGCACAGCGAACAAGATCAGCCAATTCCTGCTTGACTTGAGAGTCAGGCAGAGAGTCCAATTTGGCCTCCACCTGAGTCAGAATGGCCTTCTGGTAGTCCCCCCTATGGCTGACATAGTTCAGGGCCCTGATCCCCAGCGTGGAAGAAGTGTAGATCTTTCTCCCATACTGGTCCAGAAGGCGTGATTCCTTATCAGATGGTGACGAGCTAAGGTGTTTGGGGTTTGCCGACCGGCCGTGAGCGGCGCTAATTACAACCGACTCGGCACGAGGGTGAGAATCCAGGAAATCAACACCCTCTGGAGCCTGATATAGCCTGTTCGACTTCCTGGGAAGTGGGGCTAAAGCCGACGGCTGTTTCCATATAGTGGTAATGAGGTCAGGGTGAGGCTCTATCCAGGGTGGCGCTAAGGTAGGAGCCGTCACGGGCAGATCCAGATGTTCAGCGAGTTTCAGACGCTGAGGATCTGGTTCCCAAGGAGTGCCACTGATGAACCTCCTGGATTTTCCTAAGCAACTCCGTAAAAGCAGGATCCTCAGGAGACTTTGGAGGAGTCCCTGGCCTGGACTTTGACGAACAGCGTGGCTCGTTGTCATTCTCAGAGCAACCGTCGGAAGAATCTGAGGAGTCAGAGGGTGAAGAGGAGGATGAAGATGAAAAAGACTCCCTGTCCCGACCCAGGGGAGGAACGAACCCCTTGGGAAGTCCCCAGGGAGCGTGTCCTGCCCTTCTCTGGATCCAGACGGAAGAACCCTGGAATCCGGAGGTGGTGAGGGAGTGTGCCACCTCGGACGTACAGGAACCTGGGATGGCACCATCGTCGGAAGGCGGCTCTCGACCTCTTTGGTGAGCTGAGACTTGGCCTCAGCCCACCAGGAGTCCAGAGTCTCCTGCAGGTCCACCGGCGGCGAGGCGGTAGAGGAGGAGGAGGGCGGGGGATAAGGATACAGGTTATAACCATATGGAGTGTATCCAAAGCCCGGCTGTGGGTAGCCAGTCGGAAACCAGCGTGGATACTGCAGTCCCGAATGCGTCGGCGTCGGATAAAACCGGGGGTACCAGGCGGGGGCTGCCAGACATGACGCCGGCTGAACCTCTCAGGCGGGTCCATATTGGAGGCCCGGAGGGCGGGATGTCTCCCAGAGTTCGTAGAACCGGCGTCGGAGCCGGCATCCGGGGAGCCGACATCAGATCCAACGCAACAACTGGAGGACGGTCTGATGGAGGAGGAAGGTCCCCAGCATTGCCCGGGGATGGAGGGGAGAAATCCCCGGGGTCGGGCTGGAGAGACTCTGGGTCCCCAGACAGCAGCGAAGGCTGCAGGGAACCGGGTACGACGGACGTGGAAGGGTCAGTCGTCGTTTCCTTCGCCAGCCGGACGTCGGACAAGCCGACGTATGGCTTGAGGGCGGGCGCTGGAGGAGCCGGCGTCCGGCTTATGGGAGCCATCACCGGAGGCAGGTTGAGTAGAGGGATCGGCCTGGTCTGTGATCTGGTGGAGTGGAGGCTGCGCACCGCCCCGAAGGGTTGGGCATCTTACCGGCCCTTTCTGGGCGGACGTCGGAGGAGCCGATGCCAGACTTACTGGAGTCGCCCGCACTGGTAGGCTGCAAGCCTGCGGCCAAACCAGGGGCAGAGGCCTCCATTTGCCCGGAGGCGCCCGCAAGGCCCGAGGGCGAGCCAGACAGGCGGGCCGACGCCCCCTCGGAAACCTCCGAGGCGGCTGTCGAGGAGCGGTCCCCCGGAGGGGACGTTACCTGTGTCCCAATGACTCCCGAGGGAGATACGGTAGAGAAGCCCTTGTCCCGGTGCCTCTCCTTATCCTTCTTCTTCCGAATGCCTTCGGGGGAAGTGGACACCTGCCTCAGTTTTTTGAGCTCCTTTTCCATTTAACTCATTTTCTTCTTCAGAATATGGGCTTCCAGAGATTGCTGCTGCCTTTTCCGGGTAGCCGTGTTGAAGCTAAGGCAGTGCTGGCACTTCTCGACTGGGTGATCGGGGCCTAGGCAGAACAAGCACAGGGAATGGCCGTCCTTGTGCGGTAGCTGGGCGCCGCACGAATCGCACTTATTTTTGTGCTCGGAGGGTGTAGGGGACGATATACAGGCGATGGTACCTGGCGTTAGTCGGAAAAAATTGTTCGTAAAACCGACTAAGATAGGGCTGAAGCACAAACTTTACCACTAGGATACTGCACGAGCTAACAGCGGAAAGAACTGGAAGGCGGCATCAGGGATGCCTCTTTATACCCCATCGCCTCCTGATGCCGGTCACCACGTGGAGGCGTCCTCGCCAGGGACTGCTAGCTAGAAATTTTTCCGTGGGGTCCTGCCGCCTGCCAGCATCAGTCCTATATGTAATTACCTACTGCAAGACCCTCTCGAAGTAAGGTCTATAATTCCTCACTCCATCTTTATGAAGTTCCTAAAGGCCTGCTGCACCTTTAACCTCCATACAAGGAACTTGTTCCGTCCCTGGGATCTTAAGTTCTACTTAGTTAAGTTTATGTAGCCTCCATCTGAGTTCAGGACTACTACAGACTTAAAATATGTCACCTGGAAAAAGGGTTTCCCCAGTGGCATTCACTTCAACTAGAAGTATGTCAGTGCTGCAAGCTGTATACTCTAATTTTCACCTTTATCAGTCTATTACATTACCAGTCTTTTTCAGACAAGTCCACTTCTACTAAATGCAGCCTTCACAGCCTGCATGGCAAACAGGTGCTGACCTGCTACCTAGAGCACACCAAGCAGCTCAGGTCCTTGCACACCCAACTTTTCCTCACCTATGGTGAGGGGCACAAAGTCAGGCCAGCCTCTAATAGGACTACCTCAACTTTGATAGTCTTCCACTTTCACATCTGTTACAACAGGCCTAACGGTCACTTTCCTCAAGACTTCAGGGCCATTCCATCAAGGACACTGCAGCCTCAGGAACAACAATAAGAGACATTCCCTTGCTGGACATCTGCAAAGCAGTTTACTGTAATACTGTACACACCTTTACGAAGCACTACTGCTTGGATGTACAGTACAAATCAGATGCAAAACTTGGCACTGCAGTCCTGCAGAACCCATCTCCAAAGTAGATTCTGTTCCCTCCTTCCAACTGCACTGCTTTGTAGTTTGCATTAGTCAAGCATACCGAAAGATTCCTGGGGCGAGAAGAAAAAAATTACTTACCATAATAATGCTGTTTCTTCCAGGGGATCCCTCAGTATGATTGACCTCCCACACATACTCCCCTGATATAACATCATTAAAAATGGTCCTGTAGTCCTTGCCATGGGCCAAATTTCTTGCTGGGAAGCCTCAACAGGTGAAATGTTTTGTAATTTAGCATGATATATATAGTTCGCCTACAGGCGATTTTACTTTTATATTCGTTCTTTTTTCCTAATATTTTTTCTATATTACCAGGTTAGGCTTAGGAATTGGGGCCTTTTGCCCTTCAGGCTACGAACTGAATCTGTCTGGCTTACAACAGCACCTGTAGGCAGCACTCTCTTACTATATTCTGAATGGTTAATTCCTTTTTCATCACTAGCATAAACTCCACCTCTGGGGCAGCTGAACCCAGTTGACATACTGCATTAGTCAAGCATATGGAGGGATCCCCCTGGAAGAAACAATATTACTATGGTAAGTAATTTTTTCTTTTCGGTTATTTAAGTGGCCATTTGGTAAAACCGGAGCCAAGGTTCAACTATCAAGACTCTTGTTAATTGAACCCTGGCTCCGGTTTTAACCAAACGGCCACTTAAACAGCAAAAAATATGCTTTAAAATCATGCTCCATACACTTAAATGGAGCGTGCCCCTGCACACTCCCTATTGCTGTGTCATAAATGACATAGCGCACGGGCATGGCCAGCAACAGGGAAGTGGAAAGGGATCGTGCTGCTAGCCTCTCGGGGGCAATTTATAATTCCTTCCCTAGAGGCCATAATTCCAAAGGTTTTTTTGTACAGAGGAACTCCCATGGAGGTAAGTGAGCTTCCTCTTGTTTTGGGGGAGTATTAAAAGTATGAAAAAATAGTTCTCTTCAAGGATATTTGGATTTTGGATATCCTAAAATATGAGTTAATTACCAAGTTTTTTAGGATATTAGATTTTGAGAACCAAGATCCGAAATTCCTAATGCTGGTAACTTTAAACCTACCTATTATCCGCTTTTAAAAACAAGTACATGAGCAACCCTTCTTAACCCTCTCTATGCAATACACTAGACTACTGGACTTGGGGTGTTGCAGAAAACACTGCTAAGGACATGCAGCCTCAATGACAAGCTTGAGCCTACAGAACGTGGAGTTTCACCTGGATTTTTTTTTTTATGTCTTTTAAGTGGTACAGGGGAAGTACAACAATGCTGGTTAGCCCAAGTGCATATTCATATGTGCAATATCACTTACTGGCATGAATTCTCTGTAGATTAACATGTTTTTCCAGTTGTCGACGTAGATTTACTTCTGCTCCATACTTTCCAACTGTTCCATCATCCACAAGAATAAAATGGGAATGCAGATTGTTTAGAACATTCAACTTACTCAAAGGATTTAACAAGGTTTGGTAAGGCGCAACAACCTAAAACGAAAAAAAAAGTGTTAGCTCAGTAAAACACATCATTTAGTTTTAAATTTAGTTACAACAATAGAAGTGACAGGAATTAACTTTCTTACGTCTCTTCCAATTAGGTCATTTCTGTTTTCAATTACTCCCCAAGGTGCTATTCCAATAGTGCAAATCTTTCGACATGATTTAGAAGAATGTTCTTTAAGGGCATCTCCCACATGTTTTGCAACACCTGATTATAGGCAACACAAGGGAAAAACATGTTAAATGCTAGTTTGCAGACATGCATGAATGCTGTAGCTTTGGCACTGACCTTATTTGTACCCAGTTTCTGAACTACTGTACAATACAAATTCTGTTAACAAGAATAACATATCTTAAACATAATCTGCTTGTGCTTTAAAAGTCCCTTGTGTACAGTTTTCGAACATTTGTTTCAAGCTGGCGGGAAATCCCTACTAAATGAACTAACTTTCAGCTAATGTGCTTTTTTTTACATTTGGAAGTGGTGCGTATGTGGCGGAAACTATTAACAAACCTTAGAAGTGTGTCTCTAAATATGAAAGTGGGTTTTGCTGGTCTCAGCATTGAAATAATGTGTTTAAATTAAAGTACTCATAAACAGGGTTATTTTAATCTGCCAAAGAAAAAGACAGCATGGTAGGTTACAGGCTTACCTACATAATGATGTGCTCTAGCTGCCTCTAAATGTTCTTAGTCCACAGGGGTTAGCAGTATAGGCTAGAGCATATAGTAACGAGCTGTGAATGAGCTTGGCACATCCAGAAGAGAGACCTGGTTTTGATTCCCACAACCTCCACTTTTTTATACTGTGTGACTCTGAGCAAGTCACTTAACATCCCCAGTGCTCCCAGGTCACCCAAGAAAACAGACATCTGTACCTAGTGGGCCTTACCTGGTTACCAAAGGATAAAATTAAAAAACTAAATACTTGTGTTTAGGGGGCACGGGATTAAGTTGGAGGGAGGGCGAATCAGAGGAAATGTGAGGAAGACTTTCTTCACAGAAAGGGTGGTGGACAAGTGGAAGACCCTGCCTGAGGAAGTGGTGGGGGCTCAAACAGTCACGGGATTTAAGAATGCATGGGATAGACATAAGGGAATCTTGGAGGTCACTGGTAAGGGGCAACATACTTCTAGAAAAACTATGCGCTCAAATGGGCAGACTGGGTGGGCCATAGGTCTTTATCTGCTGACAGCATCTATGTATGTATGTTACTATCAATTAAAGAGCACCGTGACATGTAAACAAACCGCAGCTGGGTATTCAAACACTGGGCTTCAGTAGCTGCCTAAGATGGCCGCTACATGCTTACGTGATGACGTCACTGAAGCCACACTGCTCTGAAGCGATAATACAGTTTGTATGGGGACCTGAGTAATACAATACTGAAATAACATTAAAGCATTTATCCTCCAAATCCTTTACTGTGCAGGTGTGGTTATTTCAGTATTGTATTACTCAGGTCCCCATAAAGACTGTATTATCGCTCCGGAGCACTGTCGCTCCAGTGACATCATCTCATAAGCACATAGCGGCCATTTTAGGCAGCTACTCAAGTGCAGTGTTTGAATACTGAGCTGCGGTTTGTTTACACGTCACGGCGATCTTTAATTCATAGCAACTATGGACTAAGAACATTTAGATGCAACCGGAGCACAGCATTATGTAGGTAAACCTCTAACCTACCATACTGTGCTTTTCTTTGGCAGATTAAAATAACCCTGTTTATGAGTCCTTTACAATGCACTGAAATGAGCAAGCTGCCGAAAGTCTGCTGATTTTAATCAATTGCTGGGGAAGGGGGGTAAACTCAAATTGCAAAGAAATGAACAGTTATGTACTTACCATAACAGTAGATCTTCGAGAGAATCTCCTCCATTAGTTCACACCTTTGGAACTACAGCCACCAGACAATAGGACCACACGAAAACTTTCGCTATCCAGGGGGCACACATGACAACGTCATGCATCAGCGTCTACATAAATGTGGACAGCCCAGTCACTCCTCAGTTCCCTGTAGGAGATCAGACTCTGAGGACCTCCAAACCTGGGGAAGCAGAGGTAAGATCAGCCCCAGCACACAAGGCGAGGCATATGGCTAGATATATAATGCACATTAGGTTCAGCTGCACAATACCTGATGCAACCATCCCTGAAGCAGAAGGAGGCAGAGGGTGGGATGGCATGGACAAATGGAGGAGATTCTTTCTAAGATCTACTGTTAAAAGAAATACATAACTGTTCTATCTTCTTCAAGCATATGTCCTCCATCAGTCCAAACCTTTGGAACTATTCCCAAGCAGTCCCAAACACTAACTGGGGGGTGGTTACAGTCCAAGATATGTATTCAGGATAGCAGGCCTTGCAGTATAGCAAGCCTGAAACCAGCACATCTACAAGAAAAAATTACTCACCTTAGTAATGTTGTTTCTTCTAATGGAGTCTTGCTGTATTCTGACATATTGCAGTGATGTCCAACCTTTGAACTGCCCCGGAGATGAAAGAGTTAACTTTCCATGCCAGGCATGGAATGCTGAGCTCGAGCTCGGTTGAGACTCTGTCTGTTGCTGTTTGAAATTAAACCGTCAGATCTTTACAAGCTAAACTCACTGGGTGCCCTGTGTGGAAACTGTAAACTTACACTAGCCAACTGGCTACTAAATATAATAAAAATATTTTTTGGTCCCAAAACAAAGACTCAAGTCAGGAAACCCAAAAATAAAACAAAACAACACCCACACACCCAAACTAAAGGGTGAGAAAAGAAGGGTGGGGCACCTCCCAAGTGCCAACACTGCTACTGCCCACCCATATCCCAAAACCAAGGTTCTGAGAGGAGGGGGGAGGTCAGAATACAGCAAGACTCCATTAGAAGAAACAACATTACTAAGGTGAGTAATTTTTTCTTCAAACAACATGAAGTCTTGCTGTATTCTGACATACTGCAGACTACCAAGCAGTACCTCCATGGAGGAGGGACAGAACCTACTTAGGAAATAGGCTCTGAAGCACTGCTGTGCCAAACCGAGCATCACTCCTAGCCTGGATATCCAGAGAGTAATGCTTGGTAAAAGTGTGTACTGTTTTCCAGGTGGCTGCTTGACAAATCATAGGAATATCCCTGGCAGCAGCCAGGGAAGCAGCTGTACCTCTGGTAGAGTGAGCCCTCAGGCCTGAGGGTGGGATCCTACCTAGTTTTTCATAGCAAAATTGAATACAAGAGACAATCCACCTGGCAATAGATCTCTTAGTGGCATGTTTTCCCTTATCAACCTCACCATAAGTGAGGAACAGTTGGAGGGAGTCAAATCTGTGACCCTTGGTGCGCTCTATGTAGTAGCTAAGCACCCTTTTCACATCCAAACTGTGCAGCCTCCTCTCCCCAGAGGAGGAATGGTCAGTGAAGAAAACAGGAAGGGACATAGACTGGTTAAGGTGGAAATCTGAAACCACCTTAGGCAAAAACTTCCTATTAGTCCTGAGGACCACCTTATCTCTATGGAAAGAGATAAAATTAGGCACCACTGACAGGGCCTGTAACTCACTCATGCGTCTGGCAGAAGTGATGGCCACCAAGAAAACAGTTTTCCAAGTCAAGTACTTAAGCTCTGCTGAGGACAAAGGCTCAAAGGGGGGTTGCAAAAGCTGAGCAATGCAAACATTAAGGTCCCAAGCAGGGGCAGGGTCCCTGAAGGAGGATTGGTATGAAGTAATCCTTGAAAAATTTAGAAAATACATGATGAGCTGAAAGGAAGAGTGTTTGCCTGCTGAAAGGAAGGCAGAGACAGCTGCCAGATGCACTCTTAGTGTAGCTGGTCTGAGTCCCAAGCTATTAAGATGAACCATGTAGTCTAGGACTGTGGGCAGGCCAGCAGACTCTGGAGAAATGTGCTTGCCAAAGCACATATAGAAAATCAGCTTCCACTTATAGTTGTAAGTAAGCTTGGTGGAAGGCTTACTTAGAAGCCTTCAAGATATCCAGAACACCTTGAGAGAGGTGTAAATCAGCAAACTCTAACTCTTCAAGAGCCAGGCCTTGAGGCTGAGAGATTTGAGATTCGGATAACAAACCCTCCCCTGAGCACATGTTAACAGGTTGTAATTCCTGGGAAGAGACAGGGGAAGGTGGACTGCTAAGGACAAGAGAAGGTACCAGGGCTGTCTGGCCCAGTCTGGAGCAATCAGAATCACCTTGCAGGGTTGAGACCTGATTTTGACTAACACCTTGAACAGGAGAGGGAAGGGGGAAAGCATACAGGAACTTCCCTTCCCAACTGAGAACTAGGGCATCCAGGAGGACTGAGCCCAACACTGGGGGCCTGCAGCAATAGAGAGGAAGTTGGTGATTGTCTGGGGCTGCAAAAAGATCTATCTGTGGAGTGCCCCATCTGCAGAAGATCACTTTCAAAACCAGGGGATCTAGGGACCATTCGTGATGGCCCTGAGATATCCTATTGAGAGCATCTGCCAGGACATTGTCTTTGCCTGGGATGTGTACTGCTGTAAGAGAGGTGTTCAGGGAATAGGCCAGAGACCATAACTTCACTGCCTCTGTGCACAAGGCCAAAGACCGAGTGCCCCCTTGCTTGTTGATATACCACTTTGTGGTGGTATTGTCTGTCCTGATCTGATCTACTTTGTTCTGAACAGACTTGGAAAAATCTTGAAGTGCTAGAAACACTGCTCTGAGTTCTAACAGATTGATGTGAAGCAGAGATTCCTGAGGAGACCACAACCCTTGGGTGGTCAGGTCCCCCAAGTGGGCTCCCCAGCCCAAGAGGGAGGCATCTGTAGTAAGGATTAGAGAATGAGACTGAGTGACAGAAGGAACTCCCTGTCTTAGATTGTCCTGATCCTGCCACCACTTTAACGCCTGGATCAGGGTTCGGGTCACTGAAATCAGTTTGGTCAGAGGGTCCTTTTTCTGAGACCAGAAGGCTCTCAACTGGAACTGAATGTCCCTCATCTGAAATCTTGCTCCCTGCACCACTGCTGTAGAAGCAGCCATGTGCCCCAGGAGCTGCAGAAAATGCCTTGCTGGTCGAGACACCTGGAGGGTGAATGAAGAGGCCAGTGAGATAAGGGTCCTTGCCCTGTCCAGGGCAAGGAAGGCTCTTGCCCTTACTGTATCTAGCTCTGCCCCATGAAGGTGTGGAGCTGTACAGGCTCTAGAACTGACTTTGAAAGATTCAGAAGGAAACCTAGAGAAGTGAGCAGTTGCTGAGTTATCTGTAGGTGTAATCTGACTTGGTCTGGAGACTGGCCTACTATGAGCTAGTCGTCCAGGTATGGAAAGATGGAGATCCTTTTTCTCCTTAGGAAGGCAACTACTACTGCCAGGCATTTTGTGAATACCCTTGGAGCAGAGGTTAGGCCGAAGGGCATTGCTCTGAATCGGTAATGTCCTGAGGGCAGCTCGAACCTGAGGTACTTTCGGTGGGAGCTTCGGATGAGAATATGGAAATAGGCATCCTTGAGGTCCAGGGAGACTAGCCAGTCCCCTGGCCTTAGAAAGGGTAGAATTATTCCCAGAGTCACTATTTTGAACTTTGGCTTTAAAAGGTGCTTGTTTAAATATCTGAGATCCAGGATGGGCTGCCATTCTCCTGTCTTTTTGGGGGCTAGGAAGTACCTGGAGTACAATCCTTTCCCTTTGTGTAGGGGTGGAACCCTCTCTATGGCTCTCAGAGCCAAGAGGAAAGAGACCTCTGCCTCTAAGGCAAGTGCCTCTGAAAATTTGCAGGTGGAAAGGATCTGGTTCTCAGCTTTGGAAATTTTTGAAGCTGAGAACCAGTCCCTGACTTACTACTTCCAGGACCCATTTGTCTGATGTTAAAGACATCCAGTCCTGGACAAAGTAAGCCAGCCTGCCCACTACAGGTGGTGGAGAATCGGCCCTGGCAACCCCATCAGGGTGCCTGTTTGGCAGGGGCTTTTGGCTGAGGGGTGGAAGCAGGCCTGCTTGTACCCCGTCTGCCTCTCCCTCTGAAGAACCCCCTATGAGCATAAGCAGAAGAGGAGGCCTGGGCTTGGTAGAAAGGCCTATGAAAAGGCCTGCCCCTGCCCTTGGGGAGTGGCTTGCCTTTCCTTGACCTGAGCACTCCTATAGGTGGTCCTGTATTCATCCATTTTCTTCATGTAGTTCTCTGTTTGCTCCACAAACAGAGAATTACCCACAACAGGAAAATCCATGGCCTTAGTCTGGGTATCCTGAGACAGGCTAGTACATCTGAGCCAAGCCATCCTACGAAGGGCCACAGATGTAGCCATGACTCTAGATGAAACATCACTGGAGTCCACTGCAGCATGGAACTGCACCTTGGATGCCTCAATACCATCTGCAGCCACCTGCTCCAGCTCCTTGGCAAGCTGGCCAGGGACCTGTTTAGCTAAAGCCATTAGTGTCCCATCTAGATTTCTGGTATCTAGCTGTATAGGCCATATAATTAGCCTGCCTGAGTCCCAAGGATGCTGCCACGTACTGTTTCTTTGCCATGGCATCAATCCTTCTGGAGTACTTATCTGGAGTGTGTGAAGCCAAGGGTATATTTGCCTTATCACAGGCAGCAGCCTGCACTACCCCAACATGGCTCCATTGCTGGGTAAGGAACTCCGTATCTGAGACTGAGAGAGTATACCTCTTGTCCACAGAAGGTATAGAATTAGGAGTCTTTAAAATTTTTATTGTCTGTTTCCCAAAGGACTTATGAAGGGGAATAGACAGCCTCCTGGACTCTGGGATATCCATCATTTCAACATAGTCAGGCTCCTCCTGGTCGTCCACAGCTTCTTCCATAGGAAGCTGAAGAGTTTCAGCCACTTTTTTGTAGAACATAAAATGGGAAGGGGACTCAGAAAGCCTGGGAGGAGAAACCCCTGAAGGTCTGTCTGGGGAGATGTACAGGTCAATGGGCACATCCAGACTTTCGTAATCACCATCACTATCCTCATACTCTCCTTCCTCCTCCTCCGGTTCATAAAAATCTTCTAAATTATAGTCTGGAACTGAGGGAACCAACCGAACCGAGCCCCTTCCTGATGGTGCCAGTTCGGTCGGAACCGGGGTTAGTGACTGAACAATCCTTATCGCTTTGGCTATTTCATCAGCGGTCGGAGAAAGAATTTGTGGACCCGCACCGACCGATTTATCTCTTCTTTTTCTTTTAACCGGAACCGACTCCTCGGAGTCGCTTCTCCTTGTGCCCGAAGAAGTTTCGCCCTGGTCAGAGGGCACTCCTTCTGGTTCTGTTGGAACCGAACCGGGCTGGCCATCAGGGTCAGCGGACTTCTTGGCCTCCCTTTCCCTGAGCCTACCAACTCTCTTTTCCAGGGTAGCTGCAGGAAAATTCTTGCAAATCTGGCAGTCTGAATTGAGGTGGTCAAACCCCAGACAATAAACACAGGTGGTGTGGGGATCAGCCTTAGCAAAGACTTCCCCACACACACTACAGTGTTGAAACCCAGTGGGCCCCGTTTTTCTTTTGGGTTTTTCAGGCATGGCCAGTCCTAACAAAAACTTACCCTTTTTTCGGCAATCCGCCAGGCAAGACACCCTTATCGGTTCCTGACTGTGTTACGGGTCGTGGAAAAAACCGTAATGAAATCGGTTTTTTTTATAACCGATAAGGACCGGTAACCACACTCTAAAAGTAGAATAAACTTTTTTTGAACAACCTTATCGGTTCAAACCGAACTGATCCCACGTTTACAAGTTCCACACAGAAGAACAAGAAAATAAACCTATCTAGTACTCACGATACCACAGACAGAGACTGAACCGACAGGTTAATGGGTTAAATTCGGTCGGAAACCGAGAAAAACGGCACTTTAACCGACAAACTTGAACCGAAGCAAAGGAGAAATCTCCGAGCAACTGTTCAGTGAGGTGAGATAAAGAATCTGACGGTTTAACTTCAAACAGCAACAGACAGAGTCTCAACCGAGCTTGAGCTCATCGTTCCATGCCTGGCATGGAAAGTTAATTCTTTCATCTCCGGGGCAGTTCAAAGGTTGGACATCACTGCAATATGTCAGAATACAGCAAGACTTCATGTTGTTTGAAGAGACTATGTCCAGACTGTAATGTTTAATGAAGCTGTGGACAATGCTCCACATGCTGCAGCACAAACATTTCCGAAACAAGCAACAGAAGAAAAAATTACTCACCATAGTAATGTTGTTTCTTCTAATGGAGTCTTGCTGTATTCTGACTATATGCAGTTAGCCCCAGCACTTGAACTGCTCCAGAGAGTAAAGGGTTAACTCTATGCAAAGGCATAGAACGTTGAGCTCCAGCTCAGTTTTCAAACCTCTGTCTGTGGTACTCTGAAGTGGAACCGTCAGATTCTTACCAGCCCTAAACTAACTCAAAGTAAGAAACTGTTTCAAAATTTTAGTGCCAAGTGGCAAAAACAGGGTTTTAGGGTCAAAGACTCAAGTTGAAAACACCCAAAAAGAACACAACAGGTAATGATTCACCAAACTGAAAGAAAAAACACCCCAAGAGACGGAGGCATGTCCAGAGCACCTCTGGGGAGCAGCACTGTGCCTGCCCCACCACATCCCAAAACTACTAGGTTCCAGGAGGTGAGGCAGGGAGGGAGGTCAGAATACAGCATGACTCCATTAGAAGAAAAGTACAGTTACGTAAGAACTTACCGTAACAGTAGATCTTCAAGAACAGCTCTTGCAGCAGGTTACACCATTAGGACTGAAGCCGGCAGGCGCCAGGACCCCACAGAAATTTTCTAGCTAGCAGTCTTCAGCAGGGACCGCCTCCGATGTCGGTCCCGCCCCCCCGACGTCAGGCGTAGTACACAAGGAGGCGGTCCCCCCATAATCCTCAGTTCTCCTGCTGGAGACTCCCGGCCGCTGGATGACATCAGAAGAGGAGACCGAGGATCCGCCACCAGATGGCAAAGACTGAAGAATAGGAACGCCCCATCCCCTAAGATGGGTGCTTAACTACAACCTACCTCCAAAAAAGGGGGATGGTGGGAGAGAAGGTGCCTGCTGCAACAGCTGTTCTCGAAGATCTACTGTTACAGTAAGTTCTTATGTAACTGTACTACCTTACTTCGAGATACAGCTCTTGCAGCAGGTTACACCATTAGGACTGATTTCCAAGCAAAAGTGGCAATCATGCACCACTGGGAGGAGGAAAGGTAGAGACCTCGATATTACTCGAGCCTAGGACAGAAGCCCCTGAAGGATGGCTAGACCGAACCCCACTCTCCACCTCGATGCAATGCCTAGGCTGTAATGCCTGATAAAGGTATGCACAGAGCTCCAAGTAGCTGCAGCGCAAATAGCTGAGGTGGAGACGTTCTTTAATGCCGCAAATTAAGTAGCCACCCCTCTTGTGAAATGACCCTTGACCGCGCCCAGTAAGGGTTTATTACGCTTGTCATAACAGAAAGTGAAGCACTGGATGAGCCACCTAGAGAGTGAATGTTTGGAGACAGGAGCTCCTTTCATCCTGTGAACAAAGGAGACGAAAAGTTGGTCCGACCTACGAAGCTGTTTGGTTTTGGTCAGGTAGTATCTGAGGCACAGATGCACATCAAGGGTGTGCAGAAGGGCTTCTCCTCGATTAGTGTAGCTTGGGAAATACACTGGTAGATCAATATCCTGATTTAGCGTGAGGGCTGAAACCACCTTAGGCAAAAACTTTGGGTTTGTCCTTAGGGATACCCTGTCCTGGTGGAAAACCAAATAAGGCTCTTTGCACATAACAGCATGCAATTCCGAGATCCTTCTAGGTAAAGTAACAGCAACTAAAAGGAAAAAATTACTCACCTTAGTAATGTTGTTTCTTCTAATGGAGTCTTGCTATATTATGACAGTAGCAGTTTGATCCAGCACTAGAACTGCTCCGGAGGTGAAATGGTTAATACCATTCCAAAATAGAACTTTGAGCACGAGCTCTAAGAAGCAGCGCTATCTGTGTAATTTCAAACCTGAACTGTCAGATCTTTGAGCAAAAACTCACTAAGGTCTGTGTGGAAGCTGTAACCTACACTAGCCAAATGGCTACCTAAATACTAACAACCATTGCTGGTCCCAACACCCAAGACTCAAGTCAGGGGACCAGAACTACTAATACAATTCTAACAACATGAGAATAAAACAACAGTATAATAAAACACACCCCAAACCCCCAAAAGGGAGAAAGCTAAAGGGCACAAAATAGTGCCCACACTAATTACCCGCACCCAAGTAGAAGTTCTGAGAGGGGCAGGCTGGGGAGGTCATAATATAGCAAGACTCCATTAGAAGAAACAACATTACTAAGGTGAATAATTTTTCTTCAAACAACATGAAGTCTTGCTATATTATGACAGAACAAACTACACAGCAGTACCTCCATGGAGGAGGGGCAGAACCTACTTAGGGAATAGGCTCTGAAGAACAGCTGTGCCAAACCGAGCATCTCTCCTGGCCTGGACATCCAGGGAGCAATGCTTGGTGAAAGTGTGTACCGTTTTCCAAGTAGCAGCCTGGCATATCTCTAACATAGGGATGTCTCTGGCAGCAGCTAGAGACGCAGCTGTACCCCTGGTAGAGTGAGCCCTCAAGCCAGAGGGAGGATCTCTGCCCAGTTTCTGATAACAAAATTGGATACAAGAGACAATCCACCTGACAACTGATCTCTTAGTGGCAGGTTTGCCTTTCCCAACTTCACCATAGGTAAGGAAAAGTTGGAGGGATTCGAACCTGTGACCTTTGGTACGCTCTATATAGTAACTAAGAGCTCTCCTAACACCCAGCCTGTGCAACCTCCACTCACCAGAAGAGGAGTGATCAGTGAAAAATACTGGAAGGGAGATAGATTGGTTAAGATGGAAATCTGAAACCACCTTAGGTAAAAA
This sequence comes from Neoceratodus forsteri, assembly GCA_016271365.2. NCBI lineage: Eukaryota > Metazoa > Chordata > Ceratodontiformes > Ceratodontidae > Neoceratodus > Neoceratodus forsteri. The sequence continues at coordinate 694,517,159 of CM028129.1, forward strand.
CTTCCTATTAGTCCTAAGGACTACCTTATCCCTGTGGAAAGAAATAAAGTCAGTTTCTACTGACAAGGCTTGGCAACTCACTTATGCGCCTAGCAGAAGTGATAGCCACCAGAAAACAGTTTCCAAGTTAGATACTTAAGCTCTGCAGAAAACAGAGGTTCAAAAGTGGGTTGCATTAACTGGGCAATACAAACATTAAGGTCCCAAGGCAGGGGCGGTTCGAAAAGGTGGATTAGTATGGAGTAATCCATTAAAAACTTGGAAAACACAGGGTGAGTGGAAGAGGGATGACTTTCCTGCTGAAACAAAAGCAGATACAGCTGCCAAATGGACTCTCAGGGTAGCTGGTCTGAGACCCAAGGAATTAAGATGGACCATGTAATCTAATACAATGGGCAAATCAGCAGATTCTGGAAATATTTTCCCAGCACACCAAATGGAAAACCTTTACCATTTAAAACTATAAGTAGCCCTAGTGGAAGGCTTTCTGGAAGCCTTTAGGATTTCAAGAACACCCTGAGAGAGGTGTAAATCAATAAACTCTAACTCCTCAAGGCCAGGCCTTGAGGTTGAGGGATTGAGGTCGGATACCAAACCCTTCCCTGGGCACAAGTTAATAGGTTGTGAATCCTGGGAGGCAAAGGAAGATGGATTGTCAGTGACAGAAGGAGTGGTACCAGGGCTGCCTGGCCTAATCCGGGCAATCAGAATCACCCTGCAAGGCTGAGATCTGATTTTGACTAATACTTTGAATAGAGAGGAAGGGGAAAGCATAAAGAAACTTCCCCCAATCCAGGAGAAGGGCATCCAGGGGACTGAGCCCAACACTGGAGGCCTGCAACAGAACAGAGAAAGTTGGTGATTGTCTGGGGCTGCAAACAGATCTATCTGAGGGTGCCCCATCTGGCAAAGACTATCCCCAGCACTTGAGGATCCAGGGACCATTAAGTGATGGCCCTGGGAAATCCTGCTGAAAGCATCTGCTAGGACATTGTCCTTCCCTGGAAGATGAACTGCTATGAGGGAAGTGTTCAGGAATAGGCCAGAGACCACAACTTCATTGCCTCGGTGCACAAGGCCGAAGACCGAGTGCCCCCTGTTTGTTGATGTACCACATTGTTGTGGTGTTGTCTGTTCTGACTTGTATCACCTTGTTGTGGACAGATGCAGAAAATGCTTGAAGAGCTAAAAAGACAGCTCTGAGTTCCAGCAAATTGATGTGGAGCAGAGATTCCTGGGGGGACCACACTCCCTGAGTGGAAAGGTCGCCCATGTGGGCTCCCCAACCCAGAAGGGAAGCATCTGTAGTGAGAGTCAAATTGTGAGCAGGGGGAATGAAGGGGACCCCCAATCTTAAATTGCTCTGATCCTGCCACCACTGGAGGGCCTGGATCAAGGTTCGAGTCACTGGGACCAACTTGGAAAGGGGGTCTCTCCTCTGAGACCAATAGGTTCTCAAGTGAAACTGAATGTCTCTCATCTGAAATCTTGCTCCCTGCACAACAGCTGTGGATGCAGCCATGCTGCCCCAGGAGCTGCAGAAAGTGTCTTGCTGAGAGACCTGCAGAGTGAAGGAGGAGGCCAGAGCCACTAAATTCGTCATCCTTTCTAAGGGAAGAAAAGCTCTGGCTAGCTTTGTGTCCAACTCTGCCCCTATAAAGGTGAGTACCTGGACTAGTTCCAGAACCGACTTTGGCAGATTTAGCAGGAAGCCCAGGGAGGTGAGAAGCTGCTGGGTGACTTGCAGGTGAGATTTTACCTGTTCTGGGGACTGGCCTACAATGAGCCAATCGTCTAGATAGGGAAAAACAGCAATCCTTTGCCTCCTAAAGTGAGCCACTGCCACTGCCAGACACTTGTGAATACCCTGGGGCAGAGGTGAGGCCAAAGGGCATTGCTCTGAACTGGTAATGACCTGAGGGTAGTTCGAATCTGGGGTACTTGATGGGAGCTCTGATTAGGATGTGGAAATAGGCATCCTTGAGGTCCAGGGAGGCTAACCAGTCCCTGGCCTTAGGGAGGTAAAATCATTGCCAGAGTTACCATTTTGAACTTTGGTTTCAAAAGATGCTTGTTCAGATATCTGAGGTCTAATATGGGCTGCCATTCTCCTGTCTTTTTTGGGGTAAGGAAGTATCTGGAAAACAGACCCCTGCCCTGGTGCAGGGGAGGAACCCTTTCCACTGCTCTGAGAGCCAACAGGGTTGAGACCTCTCCTTCTAGAGCAAGGGTCTCTGAAGCACTTGCAGGTAGAAAAAATCTGGCTCTCAACTTGGGAAACTTTTTGAAGCTGAGAACCAGACCCTGGCTTACTACTTCCAGAACCCACCTGTCTGAGGTTAAAGAAGCCCAGTTCTGACTGAAGTAAGCCAGCCTGCCCCTACCGGTAAGCGAGACCGCCCTGGGCACCCCATCAGGGTGCCTGCTTAGCAGGTGCTTTTAGGCTGAGGGGTGGAGCAGGCCTGCCCACCCTTGTCTGCCTCTGCCTCTGAAGAAGCCCCTCTGAGCATAGGCAGAGGAGGCCTGAGTCTGATAAAGGCCTGTGAAAAGGCCTACACCTACCCCTGGGGTATGCCTCTGGGGAGTGGCTTGCCGCTCCTTAGCTTGGGCACTTTTGTAAGTAGTCCTATATTCATCCATCTTTTTCATGTAATTCTCTGTCTGCTCCCCAAACAGAGAATTTCCCACCACAGGAAAATCCACAGCCTTAGTCTGGGTATCCTGTGACAGGCTAGTACACCTGAGCCAGGCCAACCTAACTAAAAGCTACAGATGTGGCCATGACCCTAGAGGAAACATCATTAACATCCACAGCAGCATGAAACTGTACCCTAGAAGCCTCAATGCCATCAGCAGCCACCTGTTCTAGTTCGCTAGCCAGCTGGCCATGGGCTTGTTAGCTAATTCCATAACAGTATCCCATCTAGATTTCTGATACCTAGCTACATAAGCCATATAATTTGCTTGCCTGAGTCCCAGAAAGGCTGCCATATACTGTTTTTACGCCATGGCATCAATCTTCCTGGAATCCTTGTCAGGAGGATGTGAAGCCAGGGGATATTAAGCTTTATCACAGGCTGCAGCCTGAACTACCTAACATGACTGCATTGCTGAGAAAGGAATTCTGTATCAGGACCTGACAATGTGTACCTTCTGTCCATCTTTTTATCTACAGGAGGCACAGAATTAGGAGCTTTAAAATTTTTATTGTTTGCTTCCTAAAGACTTATGCAAAGGAATAGACAATCTCCTAGACTCTGGAATATCCATCATTTCTACAAAATCAGGCTCCTCTTGCTCATCCACAGCTTCTTCCAAGGAAGCTGGAGGGTTTCAACAACTTTTTGTAAAACATAAAATGAGATGGGGACTCAGATAGCATAGGGGAGATTCTAAAGGTCTGTCTGGGGAGATGTCCGGTTCAATGGGCACACCCAGACCTTCCCAGCCACATTCATACTGTTCATAATCATCCTCCCCCTCCTCTGGTTCATAAAACTCCTCAACATCATATTCCTGAACCACTGGAACCGGACGAACCGACCTTTTGCCAGATAGTGGCGGTTCGGACGGAATCTGAGACAGTAACTGGACAATTTGTATGGCTTTTGCTATCTCTGCAGCAGTTGGAGAAGGATTTTGGACCCAAACCTGCTGACTTTCTTGTTTTCTTTACTGGAACTGGTTCCTCAGAACCAAGCTTTTCTTTTGCCAAGTCTCGCCCTGGTCAGAGGGTACTCCCTCCCAGTTCGGTTGGCACCGAACCGGGCTACGGCCATCGGGTCAGCGGACTTTTTTAGCCTCTCGTTCCTGAGCCTGCCCAATCTCTTTTCCACGGTGGCTGCAGGAAATTCTACATATCTGGCAGTCTGACTGAGGTGGTCAAACCCCAGACAATAGACACATGTGTGTGGGTCAGCCTTGGCAAAGACTTCCCCACAGACATCACAGTGTTGAAACCCAGTGGGCCGGTTTTCTTTTGGGTTTCTCAGACATAATGCCAGCCTAACCAGAAAACTTGCCCTTTAAACGGCAGTGCCAGGCAAGACACCCTTATCGGTTCCCAACCGTGTCACGGGTATTGGAAAAAAACGTAATAAAATCCGTTTTTTTTAGAACCGATAAGAACCGGGAACCGCACTCTAAAATGTTAAACTTTAAAATTAGTGAGTTTTAAACCCAGCTGATCGGTTCAAAACCGAACCGATAAACTTACAAGTTCCACACAGACAAAACCTTTTAATTACTTGATCACCACAGACAGAGCTTGAACCGAGCGGTTTTGAGGTTAAATAAAACTATTCTCGGTTGAATCGGACCCGAGAAAACACTGTTTAAACCGAGAAATGAACCGAGCAGTAGGAGAAATCTCCGAGCGACTGTTCACTGAGGCGGAGTAAAGAATCTGACAGTTCAGGTTTGAAATTACACAGATAGAGCTGTGCTTAGAGCTCGTGGCTCAAAGTTCTATTTTGGAATGGTATTAACCATTTCACCCGGAGCAGTTCTAGTGCTGGATCAAACTGCTACTGTCATAATATAGCAAGACTTCATGTTGTTTTGAATAACGCCCAAGAGAGAAAACGTAGCTCGCAATCCATGGCTTTTTCAAAAGTTGGCAGCGTAAGCTGCTCCAGGACAAAGGGTAAGTCCCAAGGAGGGATTGGATCCTTGATGGGCAGCCTAAGGTGAAGGACACCCCTTAAGAAGGCACGAGTAGTGTCCAGCTGGGTCACCGTCCGATGGCCTACAGGGGCATGGTAAGCAGAGATTGCACAAAGATGCACTTTAATCGAGGAGTAAGCCAGTCAGGAGTGGAAGAGGGAAAGCAGGTAGTCCAGAACCAGCTTTTCAGGACAGTCTAACGGCAGAAAGCAGCGCGCTTGAGCCCACAAACAGAATCGACGCCATTTCATGGCGTACGTTGTGTGGGTTGCCGGTTTTCTGGAGGCAGAGAGTACATCTGCCACTTCTTGCGAGACCCCGTATCGCATCATGGCTATGTCTCTAGGAGCCAAGCGTGCAGGTTCAATGAGCGTAAGACTGGGTAGACCAATGAACCCTCCTCCTGAGACAATAGATGGGAGCTGATTGACAAAGGAACTGGAGGTTCCTGGGATAGCTGGTGCAGAAGAGGGAAACAAATCTGTCTGGGCCAAAAGGGTGCGATCAAAATGAGCGTCGCTTGCTCCCTGCGAAGTTTTAAGAGAACTCTCTGGATCAACGGGAAAGGAGGGAAGGCATAGAGGAATCTGCCCGCCCAGGAGAGGGACAACGCGTCTCGCCAGAAAACACCAGGCCCTGGATCTAACATACTAAAATGCCAGCAGAATAGGACTAATGGTCTTTCGTGTCTGCTCGTTTGGTCAGCCCCCACCCTGGGTGCTGACCTTGCTGTCCCCCTCGCCTTCTCTGGCTTCTCCCTTCCCAGTTCTGGATATTCTTGCTGCACTGGATTTTGCTTCCAGAACCCTTCCCCTGTACCTGTCCCACCCCTCTTGAACCCCTCCACTGTCTCTGCCTCCACCAGCCCCTCGGCAGTGCATTCCATGGCTCCACCACCTCTCAGTGAAGTAGCACCTCCTCCCTTCTCCCTGAATCTTCCCCTCCAGCTTCCACCCATGCCCTCTAGTGGCCCCTTCCTCTTTCCTTGAGCATCTGACTGTTCCTCCCTATTTACCCTCTTCATGTACCTGAAGACCTCTATCATGTCCCCGGTCCCTTCTCTCTTCCAATGTGTACATATTTAGCTCTTGAGCCTCTCCTCATAGTCCTGTCCCCCAAGCCCCAAATCATTTGGTTGCCCTCCTCTGGACCCTCTCCAGGAGGTTAATGTCCCTCTTTAAGTGTGGCCTCCAAAACTGCACGCAGTACTCAAGGTGCTGGCCTCACCAAGCAGTTATACAGAGGAGTATCACTTCCCTCCTTCTGGAGGTGATCCCCTAGCGATCCCAGCATCCTGTTGGCCTTGGCTGCTGCCCTCCCTACAAGTCTCAGAGTTGTTCATCTTGACATCCACCACCACCACCCCAGGTCCCTCTCAGCCATCGAGACTTGTAGCATTCCCCAGGGTGTACACTTGGCCTGGGTTTCTGGCCCCAGGTGGAGTACCTTGCATTTCCTGCATTGAACCTCAGCTTCCACTTTCTAGACCATCTTCCAGAGCCTCCAGGTCCCCTGTAGGGCCACCCTCCCGCCTCCTCCTCCCCATCCACCACCGCCTCCAGTTTGAGTCATCTGCAAAGAGACTCATCTCACTCCTGATTCCTGTCCTTATGTCAGATCGTAGGCGTTGAACAGAAGGGCCCAAGGACTGATCCCTGTGGGACCCCACTAATGACCCTCCTTGGGATGAGACTATCCACCAACTCGACCCTCTGGGTCCGGTCCTGGAGCCAATTGCCTATCCATCTGATCATCTGGTTCCCACCCCATTTCTCCCAGCTTATCCAACAGGCCCACGTGAGGAACAGAGTCAAATGCCTTGCTGAAGTCTAGAAAGAGGACATCCTCTGGTCTACCCAGGTCCAAGGCACTTGTCACCCAGTCATAAAACTCCACCAGGTTTGTCTGACACGATTTCCCCGGGATGAATCCATGCTGTCTATCGTCCAGGCACCCTGACTTATCCAGGTCCCCCCCTAGCCTCTCCTTGACAATGCCCTCCATCACCTTGCTCACCACCAATGTCAGGCTGACAGGCCTGTAGTTCCCTGCCACCTCCCTTGACCCCCCCTTGTGGATAGGCACTATATGCGCCACCTTCCAGTCTTGGGGCACCCACCCTGTCCTCAGAGAGATGGTGAAAAGCTCTGCCAGGGGTTTCGCCAGGACATCTGCAAGTTCCTTCAGCACTCTGGGATGTAATTTATCCGGCCACAGTGCTTTCTCCGTCTTAAGGGAGCTGAGGGCTTCCCTCACTCTCTCTGCTGTGATTTCCACTTCCGGTACCTCTTCTCCCTGCTTAGCCCTCCCCCATCTGCCAGTGATGCCTCTCCCCAGACCTGCCGATCGGTAAGGGTCCCCCCTCCTCAGTATCTCTGTCTCCTCCCATGTATGATGCAGCACCCCTATTTTCCCTGGTGAAAACTGAGGTGAAGTACTCATTTAGTACCTCAGCCTGCTCCCCCGGGTCTTGTGCCCATCTCTCCCCTGATTTAATCCTGCTAATCTGCCCCTTCACCCTTCGTCTTTCCCCAATGTATCTAAAGAACTCCTTGTTCCCTCTCCTAATTCCCCTGGCCAGGTTCTGCTCCTTCCTTGCCTTAGCCGCCCTCACCACTCTAGTGGCCCTTCTAGCCATCAGCTCGTACTCCCCTCGATCCCTTTCACTCCTTGAGCACTTGAATTGCTTATAGGCTGCTTTCTTTCCCCGCACCACCTCCTGGACCTCCAACAGGGTTTTTGGGCCCTACCGCATTTTCGTCTTACTCTTGCACAGGTGCTGGTAGCATCCTGCACCCCTCTCCTGATGATTTCCCACCTACTATCAGCGTCCATGTCTGACCCAATCCCATCCAAATGCTCCTTAAGGATCCTTCCCATTTCCTTAAAATCCGCCCCCCTGAAGTCGGTTACTTCCGCCTTTGTGCAGCCTTCTACCTCCTAGGTCCAGGCAGAACCAGCACCGTGGCATGGTCACTCCCGCCAATGGGTCCCTTACCTCCAGGCCCCAATCTGGTCACTGCTCTGCCAGGACCACATCCAGTACCCGTGCCTCCTGGTCGGGTTCCCTCACCTACAGAGTTAGGAGCGTCTTGAAAGACATCAACAAACTCTGTTCCCTGGTCACAGAGGATGTCATAGTCTCCCAGTCTGTTCCTGGCATGTTTAAGTCCCCAACACCACCACCGTTCCTCTGCCCAGTCTGCAGTGTCTCTAACATCTGCCACCAGACTGTCCTCCAGCTCCTCCGCCAGGGCAGGGGGTCTATACACCACTCCTATTTTTACTCTCTTGCCCCCCTTTATCAAGGTGACCCAAATCGCCTCCACGGTTCCCTCCGCCTCCTCTACTCCCCATATGCCAATGCAGTGTTTGACTATCATTGCTACCCCTCCTCCCCTTCCCTCCCCCCTGTCCTTCCTGAACATAGTGTAACCCTCCAGGTTCAGGTCCCAGTCATGTCTTACAGTGGCCCAAGTCTCAGTGATCGCTGCCACATCCACTGCTCCCTCAGTTAGCATCGCCTGGAGCTCAGGCATTTTATTGCCCAAGCTCCTAGCATTTAGCAGGACTACCTTCCACCCTTTCCCTATAGTTCCATTTCCCCTGCTCGTGTTCCCATGGGGATTCTGTTTTCCCCTGGTCTGCACTTTGCCAGTTGGCCTTTTCCTGCAATCCTCCAGGTCCCCAGGGGGGTAGAGACAGAGTCCCTCCTTTATCGGCACCCCCTTGACAGCCTTTTCTCCCATCCCACCCCCTTCACAAGTTTAAACCCTACTTTTTACCAATGAACCCCTCTATTTTCAACTTAAGGATTCCCTTCCCCTCCAAATTGAGATGTAGTCTATCTCTAGCATACAGCTCCTTATCCTCCCAGGTCTCCCCCCAATCCCCCATCAACCCATACCCTCTGGCCTCACACCACTCCCTGAGCCACTGGTTTATCTCCCTAATTTTCCTTTTGTGTTCCCCACTAGCCCTTGGCACTGGCAGGATTTCTGAGAAGGAAACTGTGCATCCTATGTCATGACAGACCCTGGCGAGCTCCCTGAATCTTGCCTGTATCTCTAGCTCGCTATTTCCCTCAATGTCATTTGTACCCAGGTGGACCAGTATGTCTGGGGAACCCCCACAATCCTTTGTCAGCTGATATACCTCGTGCTTAGCCCTGTGCACCGTTAGTCCAGGGAAGCATCTTGTTCTAACTGGCCAGGCTTCTCCCTCCCTATCCCATTTGATACCCCTGATCATAGAATCCCCCAGCAGGAGCACTCTGACCACTCCTTTTCCTCCATCCCCCTTCCATGTCCCTCATCCTTTCTACAGGCCCCTCCACCCAGCTGGCTCCTTGTTCCTCCCCCTATCTGGGTGCCACATGCCACCCCCTCCATATTTACCATGGCCACCCCCTCCCCTCCAGTCCTATGCCTCTCCTCCTCCTGAGTATCCTTCTGTACCTTGCTAATTCCCCCTCACTGCTCGCAACTGGTCCTTCTCCCCCATCTACTAAACTAGCCTGGCTCATCCTCCCTTCCTTCCTGTCTCCATTTAGTTCCTCCTTGCTCATCGTGCTCCCCTGGCCTAAACCCTCAGCTCCCTTTACTGAATCCTCCTTGTACTTCTGGTCCTTCTCCTTTACCTTTCCTCCCAACTGGTCCTTCTCCCTGCGCTTTCCTCCCTCTTCCCCCTGCCCCTCCTGCTCTGATTCACTGCTCCCCCCATTCTCCTGCATTCCAGGTCCCCCTGTTCTTCCTGCTATCTGGCCCCTGCCTCCTGCCTCCCACTCCCTTTCCATCTCTAACCACCTCTGTCGTGGCTACATCACCCCCCTCATCCTTGAGCAGAAGAAGAGAACTGAAGTGGTTACTGAGTGTAAGGTCTGATCCACCTCCCCGCCTTGCTTCCTTCTGTCCAGCCCTGGCCATCTGCCTACTTCCCTGAGAATGTTGTCCCTCCGTCCCCCCTTTGTGAGGGTCCCCAGTTACCTGCCTGCTTCCTTGATAGTGTCCTTTTGGACCCCCTCTGCCAGGGTCCCTATGTGACCCCTGAGTATTCTCCTGCACTCCTTTCCCTATGCCCCCACCCCCAGTGCTTGGTGCAACCCTGTGGGAGATTCCCAGCCCCCTTCCCCAACCATACCACCCCCCTTCCCCCAGCTTTCTCCTAATCCCCGCAACCTCCTCCCTAAGCTGTGCTAGCTGGTAGCACACTGGGCAACCACCGAACTTCCAAGCCCAGTCCAGTATCATGGCTGCTCCACACCCTGTGCACCCCACCACCCTCCCAAAGATGTCGGCCCTAATGATGTGTGGTTCCATCCCCTTCCAAATAGGTTTCCTTGGGTGAGCCACCAGGTTCCCCCCTAGTCCAAGATACCCCTACTGCCTAATCAGGTCACCCACTAATCTTAGAGACAGTCCCACTGTACACAGTAACCCTGTTACTAGGTGCAGTACAACACATTAAACTTATAGGAAATGAACAACTCCTAAGCTCCTCTCCCAGCCTTTAAATCCAACCCCAGTGGCTAGAACTACGCATGAGCTGCACCTGCAGCCTTTCCTCCAATTGCAGGCAGGTGCCCTATAAATTGCAGACTTCTGGGGAGGGAGGGGTGGGGAGGAAGGGTCCTGGGCAAGACACCCGACTCGAAGAGAGAGGTGTATCAGCCCTGTGTCTCCCCTCAAGCCCAGCAGCCAAAGAACCAGGCCCAAGCAAATCCCACCAAATAGGTTTTAAATCAGAAGAAATAGGCCTCTACCAGCGCAGCCTGTTACACAGTGAAACATCCACAAAATGAGCCCACTTACAGCCACCAAATCAGTTTACAAACATCCAACAGCCCCCAAAACAATACCCTGCTAGCCCCTTAGAAGTAAGAAAGAAAAGAACTAACCTACCAAGTAAAATCCACAAGAACCCTGTGAAAACAACAGCAGCAGCTACTGTCCTGGAACACAACTGATCCTGTCCCCTTCCAGTTCTTTCTGAGGTCTGTATCTAGCGAGCAAAAATTGGGCAGTTTTGCGTTGGATGGGGATGCGAAAAGGTCTAACTCTGGAGTGCCCCATCTGTGAAACAGATCCTCTGCCACCTCCTGCAGAAGTTCCCACACGTGGACTCTGGCCTGAGAGCGGCTCAGACTGTCTGCGATGGTGTTGTCCACTCCCGGGACATGTACTGCAATTAGGTTTGCGCCGTGTTGCAATACCCACTCCCACACTCTCATGGCCTCCCTGCAAAGCGGGTAGGAGTGAGTGCCTCGTTTGTTGAGGTAATACATCACCGCGGTATTATCTGTTTGTAACAGAAGTGTACCCAGTGGAATCTCCGACTGGAAGGCTTGCAGAGCGCAAAGGACGCCCTCATTTCCAAAATGCTGATGTGGAGATGAGACTCCAGGGCTGTCCACAGGCCCTGAGACCGAACACCGTCCAGGTGTGCTCCCAACCCCAGTCCTGAGGCGTCTGTGGAGAGGGTCACAGTCGGAGACGGCACTGTGAAGGGAACCCCCACAGAGAGGTTCCCTGGATTTAGCCACCATTGCCAATCCCGAATTACGGCATTCGTGATTTGGATTGGGTGCTGCAGATGGTCTTGCCTTTAGAAACATAGACTTTGACGGCAGATAAGGGCCACTTGGCCCACCCAGTCTGACCATTTCCCTACCTACTGGATAAGCTGCAGATTCTAGTTAACCAACAGCCTATTTCCTGCAACCCCCCACTATAATTGTCTTATGTCTGTCCCATGCATGTTTGAATTTCTCCACTGTTTTAGACCCCACAACCTCTCCAGGAAGGCGGTTCCATGCGTCCACCACTCTCTCCGTGAAAAAGAATTTCCTCACATTACCCCTGAGCCGTCCCCCCTCCAACTTTAAATTGTGCCCCCTTGTCCTTACACATCTCTTTTTCTGAAAGATGCTACCCTCCTGGACTTTGTTGATTCCCTTGAGGTACTTAAAAGTTTCTATCATGTCCCCCGTCCCTCCTTTCATCAAGGGTATAGATATAAAGCTCTCTCAGTCTCTCTTCATATGGTTTCTGATGTAGACCCTGCACCATTTTAGTTGCCCTCCTCTGGACTGCTTCCATCCTGTCTATGTCCTTGCGTAGATGAGGTTTCCAAAACTGCACGCAGTACTCCAGATGGGGTCTCACCAACTGTCTGTATAGAGGGATAACCACTTCCCTTTTTCTACTTGTGATGCCCCTCCCTATGCATCCCAGTATCCCCCTGGCTTTCCCTACTGACTTCTCGCATTGCATACCCACCTTTAGGTCATCTGATATGACTACACCCAGATCCCTTTCCATTACTGTTGTTGTTAGTACCTCCCCTGCTATTGTGTACTCTTCTCCTGGATTTTTATTTCCCAGGTGCATTACTTTGCACTTCTTTGCATTGAATCTAAGTTGTCATATGTCTGACCATTCCTCCAACCCTGTCAAGTCCCTTCTCATCCTTTCTACCCCTTGTGTATCAACTCTGTTACAGATCTTTGTGTCATCCATAAGAGGCATACTTTCCTTCAGACCCTCTACAATGTCACCTATAAAGACGTTAAGAGGACTGGACCCAGTACTGAGCCCTGAGGTACTCACTATGTAACCCTTTCTTCAGAATGTGTTCCATTCACTATTACCTTCTGTGTCCTGTTGTGCAGCCAGTTTTCTACCAGGCTACCACCCTGGGACCCACTCCCAGGCTGGCTAACTTGATTGTTAATCTTTTGTGTGAGACTGTGTCAAATGCCTTGCTAAAGTCTAGGTAGGCCATATCCACAGCCCCTCCTGGTCTATTACTTTGGTCACCCAGTCAAAGAAATCGATTAGATTTGTCCGACATGACCTTCCTGCTGTGAATCCATGCTGCTTTGGGTCCAGTGCCCTGCTGGCCTCTAGGTACTCAACAATTCTTTCTTTCAGAAGTGATTCCATCATTTTCCCCACCACTGAGGTCAAACTAACAGGTCTGTAGTTTCCTGCTTCTGCCTTGCTCCCACATTTGTGAAGGGGAATCACATCTGCCCTCCTCCAGTCCTCAGGTACCTCCCCATCTTCCCATGATTTGTTAAAAAGTGTGGTTAGTGGTGTCACTAGGTCCTCCCTTAGCTCTTTCAAGATTCTAGGTGAATCCGTCAGGCCCCATTGCTTTGTCCACCTTGAGTTTAGAAGTTCTTTCAGTACTCTTTCTTCTTTAAATGGACTGGTATCAACCCCACTATCTAGAGTGCTTCTACTGTTTGGTTTAGGTAACTCCTCCTCTTCTTCTTTTGTGAATACTGAGCAAAAGTATTCATTCATTATCTCTGCCTTTTCACTGTCTCCCTCTGCCCACCTCCCATCTCCTTTATTAATCTTCCCTATCCCTCCCTTAACCTTTCTATGTTCCCTAATGTACCTATAAAAGGTTTTATCCCCCTTCATAACTGAGTTGGCTATCCTTTCCTCGGTTTGGGCCTTTGCTTTTCTGACTGCCTTCCCACTTCTTTCTGCTTTAATTGACACAGTTCCTATCGTGTTCCATCTGTGATTCATATACTTTTGAATGCAGCCTTTTCTCCTTAACCTTCCTGACACTTCTTTTGAGAGCCATAGTGTTTTTTATTCCGCTTTGTTTTCTTTATTTGTTTCACACAAAGGCTTGTTGCCTCCATGATGGCAGTTTGATTTTTCTCCATTGTTCTCCACCCTCCTTTCTGGCCATTTGCTAATGCATTCCTCAGGTATTCACCCATTTTGCCAAAGTCAGCCCTTCTAAAGTCCAGTATCCTTGTATTTGTAAGCTTGTCTCCATGGTTGTGTTTATTGTGAAGCACACTGTGCAGTGGTTGCTTGTTCCCAGGTGTCTACTGACTTCTAAGTTTGTGATCCTCTCTCCATTTGAGAGTACCAGGTCTAATATTGCTCCCTCCCAAGTGGGTTCCACCCATTGCACCCGTAGCATCCACTGGGTTACTCGCATGTGGAGACGTGCCAGCAGGACTGTCGCAATGGCCGCAGCCATGTGTCCAAGCAGGCGAAGGACCAGTCTGGCTGGGACGGTCTTCTTCACCTACAAGTCCCTGATGAGGGATCTGATGTCTTCCGCTCTGTCCGAGGGAAGAAAAGCTTTCCCTCTGATGCTGTCCAGAACTGCTCCTATAAACTGCAGTTTCTGGGACGGCACCAGGAGTGACTTCTTGTAGTTGATGAGAATACCCAGTGATTGAAAAAGGGACTGGGTGCAGTGAATAGCCGTCATCAGTGCCTCCCTGGAGGGCGCCATGAGAAGAGTGTCGTCCAGGTATGGGAACACGCAGACGCCACTACGACCGCCATGCACTTCGTGAATACGCGAGGTGCTGATGACAGCCCGAAGGTAAGAGCTCAGAACTGATAATGGTGGCTCTGAAACTCGAAGCACAGGAACCTCCGGTGTGCTTGAGCAATCGGAATATGCAGGTAGGTGTCATGCATGTCCAAAGACGCCAGGAAGGTGTCCTGCTTCAGCATGGGAATTAGGCCCGGAAGGGTCACCATGCGGAAGCGTTTGTAAATGACCGAAAGGTTGAGGTCGCTGAGGTCCAGTATTGGATGGAGGTCCCCTGTTTTCTTTGGAACCAGGAAGAAGTGAGAATAGTACCCTAGTCCTCTCTGGTTCTCTGGGGCGTACTCTAAAGGCTTCCTTTTCCAGAATGAGCACTTCCTGCTTGAAGCAGGGCATGCTGACCATATCGGGAGAGCAGGGAGGTCTTGTAGGTGGACTGCCTACAAATTCTATATAATGGCCTTTTTTTGACCAGCTGCAGAACCCACGTCGGTGGTGATCGATTGCCACCCTGGCAAGTGGCGTGCGATGCAACCCCCGACTTTCTTTTCCCGTTGATCCTGAGGAGGGGTGGGGGCCGGGAAGGAGTCATGCTGTGGCAGCGTTTGATCCGGCAGGCTGGGTCGACTTTGCAAATCGTTGGCCTCTGCCTGGGGTTGACTTGGCCTGGGCCTTGCGGGTGAAAGTGCCCCTCTGCTGTTGGCCAGAACATGGCTGTTGCCTTTGTAGCCAGCCACGGAAACAGCTCTGGTTCCTACGAAAGGAACTAGGCCGAGACCTGTACATAGCTTGTACAGATCGGACTGCCTTCCCTGCGTCCTGAAGTTTGGCGATTACTCTCTCGGAGGCTTCACCAAATAGGACCTCGCCATTATAAGGGACATCTAAAATGTTATTCTGTACGTCCGGGGTAAAGCCGGAGACATGGAGCCAAGAGTGTCTCCGGAGACACACGCCTGAGGCTGCAGCTCTGGCTGAAGAGTCCGCAGAATCATATGCTGCTCTGGGCACTTGGGTCCCCACATCCGAACCCATGCGGAGAAGGTTCAAGAGCTCCTCCTTGTGGTCACCATCGGGCATCTTCTCGACCAGGTCCTGTCCCTGTTCCCACAGTGCGTTCTGGAATTGAACCATGTGGGTGAGGTAATTCAGTGACCCGATGGCGCAAGTCTCGGCCGCGTACGTGCGCCTACCCAGGACATCCAATTGCTTGGATTCCTGGTCCAGTGACCGTGTGCTCAAATGCTGAGGTCTCTGAGACCGGTCTTGCGAAGCAGTGATGACCAGGGAGTCAGCCAGAGGATGGTTCGCCAGATACTGGTCCTCTCTAGGGGCCTTGTAGAGGCGGTCAGCCTTCTTTGGCACTGCAGGAGTGGAGTGTGGACGTTTCTAGGCAGCCTTGGTGACGACTGCAAAGGTATCCACCAAGGGTGGCACTACCACAGGCTTCGGATCTTTCTGCCAAAGGTAGCGAGCAAGGCGTTGTCTCTCGGGGTCGAGCTCTTCAGCATCCCACCCCATATTCTCCTGGATGTGCCTCATGATCTCCGCGAAAGAGGGATCATCCGGAGGAGACCTGGGTAGGTCGTGTGGGTCCGGGGAGGGAATGTTGATAGAAGAAGGGGATCGGGAACACCCTGAGGTGTCAGATCTGGAATCCTCCCCAGACGGAGTGTACCGGCGTCGTCTGGGTCTCTTGGGACTGGGTGACCCTGAGGGGGATCTAGAGGGAGGTCTTCTCCTTTCTGAAGATCTACCCCGAGGAGGTGGTGTCTGCTCCTTGGGGGTTGTGACAAATCCTCTGGGCCCCTTAGGCGGAGGAGGGCGTGAGCGGTGAAAAGTAGGTGGAGGAGTCGGAGTAGGAGGAGGACGTGTGGTGACCACATCTTTTTTGATGGTGTCCCACCAGAAGGTAAAAAGTTCCTTTACCTCTGCCAGATTCATACCAGACGACGGGCCTGGCGCCATGGTCTGTCGCCGGGGTCAGGCGTCGGGTCCCTGGGGGTCTCCCGCATCGGGGAAGGCTCCCGTGGGAGCCCGGCATCTCCAGTATCGCCCACCTGGTCCTCGGGCTGTGTGGCATCCTCCTCCGACGAGTCCTTCTGACCGGCGTCCGCCGGCGACAGTGGTGCGGTCCTCTTCTCCGGAGTAGTCGACATCAGTCCCCTGGCCAACGCCCTTGGAGGCGAACGCCTGGCCGGCGACGGGTGTTTAGGTGTCGCTGGCTCCTGGGAGCGCCGGTGATGCTTGGCCGACGTCGGGTCCAACGTCCGTTTGAGGGATGTCAGGTCCTTGGTCTTACAAGGAACCGGATCCGATCCACGCGGAGGCTGGGAAACTGACCTGGCGTCGGTGTCCCGCCAGCGGGAAGAAGATTTATGGCACTCCCTGGACTTCAACGAGGCCTTAGATGGAGTGGAAGAGGCAGACGGCCTGGAAGTCTTCAGGGGCTGTAGAGAAGAGGAGCCGCTGGAGGATCTGACCTGAACCAGGGGGAAGCTGTGACCGAGCCCTGGAGGGAGAGCGGTCCCATTTCGAGCCGGAGCTTCAGGAGTCCGAGGTCCTCGCAGGGGACCTGGACCTTTCCTTTTCCCGGTGTTTGTGGGTTTTACCCAATGACTCCCCCCGGGAGGAAGGTTCTTTATCCATAGTTTTCAGCTTCTCCTCTAAGAGAAACGCTTGAAGGGCCTTCTGGCAGCGAATCCTGGTGCGACTGCTGAAGCCCTGGCAGAAGGAGCAGGCCTTGGTGTCGTGTTCTGTGCCTAGGCAGCACACACAGGCCAAATGTGGATCCTGGAAGGGGATCTGTCTGCTGCAGGCACACTTCAAATGGTGACCCTCTACAGAAGTTGTTGGAGAGGACATCAGTTGATCCAAAGACGAAAATCGTCATAGCTCTAAAGGTCGTCGCACGCTAGAAAAAGATACCAAGAGGCCGATACTGGCGATGTCGATGGCGGGAAAAGACCTGGGGATTATGGGGGGACCGCCTCCTTATGTACAACGCCTGACGTCGGGGGCGGGACCGACGTCGGAGGCGGTCCCCGCTGAAGACTGCTAGCTAGAAAATTTCCGTGTGGTCCTGGCGCCTGCCAGCTTCAGTCCTAATGGTGTAACCTGCTGCAAGAGCTGTATCTCGAAGCAAGATCAACATTACTATGGTGAGTAATTTTTTTCTTCAAACAACATGAAGTCTTGCTGTATTCTGACTATATGCAGACTACCAAGCAGTACCCCCTTGGAGGAGGGAGTTACAGAACCTATTTTGGGAACAGACTCTGCAGCACAGCTGTGCCAAACCTAGCATCACTTCGTGACTGAATGTCCAAAGAGTAATGCTTGGTGAAGGTGTGAACAGATTTCCAGGTAGCTGCTTTACATATATCCACTAAGAGTATATCTCTAGCTGCTGCGACCGAAGCAGACGTACCTCTGGTAAAATGAGCCCTCAGGCTTGAGGGAGGCTCCTTCCCAAGTTTAGAGTAGCAGAACTGAATACAAGAAACAATCCACTTGGCAACAGACCTCTTGGTAGCAGGCTTACCCATTCCCACCTCACCATAAGTGAGAAACAACTGAGAACAGTCCTTCCTATGGGCCTTAGTATGCTCAATATAGTAACTAAGAGCCCTTTTCACATCCAGACTATGTAACCTCCTCTCTCCAGAGGAAGAATGATCAGTGAAAAAGACAGGCAGAGACATAGACTGCTTCAGATGAAAGTCTGACACTACGTTGAGAAGGAACTTTCTATTGGTGCAGAGGACCACATTATCCCTATGAAAGGAAATGAAATCAGGTCCAACTGATAAGGCCTGTAGTTCACTGATCCTCCTAGCAGAGGTAATGGCCACCAGTAATATAGTTTTCCAAGTCAAGTATTTCAACTCAGCTAAAGAGAAAGGTTCAAAAGGGGGCTGCATAAGCTGTGCAATACAGATGTTCAGATCCCAGAAAGGAGCAGGATCCCAAAAAGGAGGATTGACATGAACTAAGCCTTTGAAGAATTTCTTGAAAACTGGATGAGAAGCTATGAAAGAACCCTTACCAGCCGAAAGAAAGGCAGACACAGCTGCCAAATACACTAAGTGTAGCAGGCCGGAGGCCTCAACTGTTAAGATGTACCAAACAGTCCAAAACAGTAGCAATGTCAGCCAGCTCTGGCTTAATATGTCTGCTGGAACACCAAAACCCAAACCTTTTCTATTTGGAATTGTAAGCCTTCCTAGTAGCAGGCTTCCTGCTAACTTTTAAAATATCCAAAACTGGTTGGGAAAGATGCAAACTTGCATATTCTAGCTCTTCAAGAGCCAGGCCTTGAGCCTGAGAGTCTGAAGGTTGGGGTACAGAATCCTCCATTGAGAGGAGGTGAGAAGATTGTACTGCCTGGGAAGACACAAGGGCAGTATTACTGACAGTGACAACAGCAGAGGATACCAAGGCTGTCTGGCCCAGTCTGGAGCCACTAAAATCACCTTCCAAGGCTGAGACCTGATTTTTATCAGGACCCTGAATATCAGAGAAAAAGGAGGAAATGCATACAGAAACCTACTTGTCCAATTTTGTAGAAGAGTATCCTGGGGAACAGGACCCAGAAGGGGTGGTCTGCAACAATAAAGAGGGAGTTGATTGTCTGGGGCTGCAAAGGGATCTATCTCT
Source organism: Neoceratodus forsteri (assembly GCA_016271365.2). Lineage (NCBI taxonomy): Eukaryota > Metazoa > Chordata > Ceratodontiformes > Ceratodontidae > Neoceratodus > Neoceratodus forsteri. Next base: position 694,535,798 of record CM028129.1, read on the forward strand.
GGGGTGCCCCATCTCCTGAAAATGACTTGAAGAATGACAGGGTTCAAGTGGTGACACTGGGAAATCCTGTTGAAAGCATCTACTAGGATGTTGTCCTTCCCTGGGAGATGCACCGCCATCAGAGAAGCCTGAAGGGAATAAACTAGAGACCAAATTTTCATGGCTTCTGTGCACAGGGCCGAGGACTGAGTGCCCCCCCCCCCGCTTGTTGATATACCACATGGTCGTGAAATTGTCTGTTCTGATCTGCACCACTTTTCCTTGGACAACCGTTGAGAATGTCTGGACAGCCAGGAAGACACCTCCTGATTCGAGAAGATTTATGTGCAGAAGGGACTCCTGGTGTGACCAAGTTCCCCAAGCTGTGAGATGATCTAGGTGGGCCCCCCACCCCAACAGGGAGACATCTGTGGTGAGAATCAGAGAAGGGACCCAACTGATGAAGGGGACCCCTTATCGAAGATTGTCTTCCTCCAACCACCACTGAAGGGCCTGGAACAAGGTTTTGGAGACTGGAACCAGTTTGGAGAGAGGGTCCTTTTTCTGAGACCAGAAAGATCCGAGATGAAACTGAATTTCTCTCATCCGAAACCTTGCTCCCTGAACTACTGCTGTGGAAGCTGCCATGTGGCTCAGCAGCTGTAGAAAGTGTCTGGCTGGCCATGACACTAGAGGACAAAAAGAGGAGTCCAAAGTGACCAGAGACTGAACCCTTGAGAGAGGAAGAAATGCTCTTGCCTGAATTGTATCTATTTCCACCCCTATGAAAGTGAGAAGTTGGGCTGACTCTAGAACAGACTTCTCTAAATTTAGAATGAAGCCCAAGGATTCTAGAAGTCTTTGAGTGACCTCTAAAGCTGACTTGACTTGATCCGAGGACTGGTCTACTAGAAGCCAGTCACCCAGGTATGGGAAAGAAGAATGCCCTGCCTCCTGAGGAATGCCACCACCACTGCAAGGCACTTGGTGAACACCCTTGGGGCAGATGTTAGGTCAAAGGGCATGGACCTGAATTGGTAACGGCACGAGGGCAACTCGAACCTGAGGTACTTTCTGTGGGAATGTCTAATAGGTATGTGGAAGTAGGCATCCTTGAGATCCAGGGAGGCTAGGCAGTCTCCTGGTCTCAGAAAGGGAAGAATTACTCCCTGAGTCACCATTTCAACTTCGGTTTTGTCAAATGTTTGTTCAGGTACCTTAAATCCAATATGAGTCGCCACTCCCCTGACTTTTTGGGGGTAAGGAAGTATCTTGAATACAGTCCTTTTATCCTATGACAAAGAGGTACCTTTTCTACTGCTTGCAGAAGCAGAAGAGAGGAGATTTCTGCCTCTGAGGCCTTTGTCTCCAAGGGAGAGGGAGGACTGAAAGACTTTGCTCTCATTCTTGGGTACCTTTTGAAACTGAGAGCAAGTCCCTGGCTCACTACTTCCAGGACCCATTTGTCTGAAGTAATAGACTCCCACGCCTGGGAGTAGTGAGCCAGCCTGCCCCCCTACTGGGATTGGGGAGGCAACCCTGACTGACACCTCAGGGTGTCTGACTGGCAGGGGGCTTGGACTGAGTAGCTGATTGGGTCCTAGTTATCCCACGTCTACCTCTTCCCCTAAAGAACCCCCTCTGCTGAAAAGAAGAGCAGGGGGCCTAAACTTGGTAAAAAGGCCTGCCCCTAAACTGCTGCCTCTGAAGAGTGGTCTGCTTTTCTTTGGCTGCAGCAATCCTATAGGTGGCCCTGTATTCATCCATCTTCTTCATGTAATTCTCTATTTGGTCCCCAAAGAGAGAATTACCAGTTACAGGAAAATCCATGGCCTTAGCCTGGGTATCCTACGAGAGGGTGGTACACCTAAGCCAAGCAAATCTCCTCATGGAGATAGATGTAGCAATGACCCTGGAATGAACATCACTGGAAGAAACAGCAGCGTGGAATTGCACCTTAGATGCCTATATACCATTTGCAGCCACCTGCTCCAGCTCCTTGGCTAGCTGGGGAGGGGCATCCTTAGCCAGTGCCAGAACCATATCCCACATAGATTTCTGGTACCTGGCTGTGTATGCCATGTAATTGGATTGTCTGAGTCCCAAAGAGGATGCCAAGTACTGTTTTTTTTTGCCATGGCATCCACTTTCCTGGAATCCTTATCTAGGGGGTGAGATGCCAGGGGAATATTAGCCTTGTCACAGGCTGCAGCTTGTACTACCCCAACATGGCTGCAATGATTTGAAAGGAATTCCATCCCAGGACCTGACAAAGTATACCTCCTGTCCATTCTTTTTTCCACAGGAGGAATGGATGTAGGAAACTGTAATGTTTTTTGTGTCTGCTTCCCCAAGGATTTGTGTAAGAGGATAGACACCCTCTTTGACTCTGGGACATCCATCATTTCCAGGTAGTCAGGTTCTTCCTGATCCTGTCCAGCCTCTTCCATGGGAAGCTGAAGAGTCTCAGCCACTTTCGTGTAAAACAAGAATTGGGAGGGGGACTCAGAAAGCCTTGGAGGAGAAGCCTGAGAAGGCCTGTCTGGGGAGATGTCAGGCTCTACTGGCTCATATAGGCCCTCATCTTCTTCATAGTCTTCATCTTCCTCCTCCCAATCACCCTCATAGTATGCTTCAGGATCTATATCTGAAGCCAATACTTCCGACCAAACCGATTGGGACTGAACTGAAACTGGTTTGGTTGGAACCGGGCAAAGCAACTGAACTACTGAAATCGCTTTTGCTATCTCATCAGTGGTCGGACCATGGGAAGCGGGATCCGAACTGGCTGATTTCCTCTTTCTTTTGCTTGGAACCGATTCCATAGAATCGGCTCTCTGTCTGCCCGAAGAGGTATGGCCCAGGTCAGTGGGCACCTCTTCAGGTTCGGCTGCAACCGAACCAGGCTGGCCACCCGGGTCAGCGGACTTCTCGGCCTCCCCATCTCCTAGCCTACTCAAACGTTTATCAAGAGTGGCTTTGGGAAAGTTCTTACATATTTGGCAGTCTTCCTTGAGGTGGTCAAACTCCAGACAATACACACAGACGGGGTGAGGGTCGACCTTAGCAAAGGCCTCCTTACACTCGGTACAGTGCTTAAACCCAGTGGGTCCGGTTTTCTTCTTGGGTTTCTCAGACATGCCTTAAACCAGAAAAAAAATCACCTTACACAGCGGTGAAGCCAGGCGATTACAAACTCAACGGTTCCAACCGTATCACGGGTCGGTTAAAAAAAAATCCTAAAATATCAGATTTTTTTTAGGAACCGATGAGTATCGGAAAAACCACATACACAATAATAATAATTAATATAAAAGATAAGCTTCGATTCTGAACCAGACCGACTGGCAAAGAACCGAAATAAAACAATTTCTTAAACAACACAGAGAATAACCACTACCTATAGCTACCACTTGCTGTACCAAGACAGAGGTAAGAATACCGAAATGAAGAAAATCAGGGTTTGAAAAAAAAAAAAGACCGATTTGAACTAGATCGAACCGAAGCGCAGAAGGACTCTCCGGAGTGACTTCACAGTAAGGCGGAGTAAAGAAGAAAAAATTACTCACCTTAGTAATTATCTTCCTTCTAATGGAGTCTTGCTGTATTCTGACATATTACAGTGATTTGAACTGCCCCGGAGAACATAGAGTTAACTTTCTATGCAGGGCATAGAATGCTGAGCTCGGGCTCGGTTGAAGTCTCTGTCTGGAGTGTTTCAAACTTAAACCGTTAGATTCTTACGAGCCCAACTAGCTAAAAATTCTATGTGAAAATAGTAAAAATTCCTACTAGCCAACTGGTCAAAAAACGTTTTGAATTCCCAAGGAAGACTCAAGTCAGGAAACCCAAAAACCAATCTAATACAAATAATAATAGATCAGCACCCAAACAAAAAGGAGGAGGGTGCAAACAAAAAACACCCCTGGGGTGCAACACTGCACCTGCCCACCCACTTCCCAAAAACAGGTTCTGAGAGGGGGGCAGGAAGGGAGGTCAGAATACAGCAAGACTCCGTTAGAAGAAACATAATTACTAAGTTGAGTAATTTTTTCTTCAAACAACACGAAGTCTTGCTGTATTCTGACATATTGCAGACTACCAAGCAGTACCTCCACGGAGGAGGGACAGAACCTACTTTGGGAATAGGCTCTGAAGAACTGAGCATCACTCCTAGCCTGGATATCCAGAGAGTAATGCTTGGTAAAGGTATGGACTGTTTTTCAGGTGGCTGCTTGACAAATTTCTAAGAGAGGGATATCCCTGGCAGCAGCCAGGGAAGCAGCTGTACCTCTTGTGGAATGAGCCCTCAGGCCTGAGGGTGGAGTTTTTCGCAGTTTTTCATACCAGAATTGTACACAAGACACAATCCACCTGGCAATAGATCTCTTGGTGGCAGGTTTGCCCTTTCCCACTACTCCATAAGTAAGGAACAACTGAAAAGAGTCAAACCTGTGACCCTTGGTACGCTCTATGTAGTACAGTGCCTTCAGAAAGTATTTACCTCCCGGACACATTATGTGATGTTGCAAACTCAAATTAAAATACATTTATATGGAATTTTTTTTTGTCACTTATCTACACAAATTACTCTATAATGTCAAAGTGGAATGAAACTTCTGGAATTTTTTGTACATGTAATTTAAAATAAAAAACCTGAAATGTCTTGATTTGATAAGTATTCACCCCCTTTGCTATGACACTCCAAATTGAGCTCAGGTGCATCCAATTTCCTTGTGAGATCACTCTAAAACTTGAATGGAGTCCACCTGTGGTCAGTTCAAATGGTTGACATGATTTCAGAAGAAATACACCTGTCTATATAAGGTCCCACTGTTAACAGTGCATGTCTGAGCAGAAACTCTACCATGAAGACCAAGGAGCTGTCCGTAGAACTCCGTGATAAAAATGTGAGGAGGCGTAGATCTGGGGAGGGGTATAAAAACATTTCTAGGGTGTTGAAAGTTCCCAGGAGCACAGTCAAGTCCATCATTAGGAAATGGAAAGATTACGGAACCACCCAGACTCTTCCTAGAGCAAGCCGTCCTCCCAAACTGAGCAACTAGGCAAGAAGGACCTTGGTCACGGGAAGTCACCAAGAACCCAGTGACCAACCTGACAGAACTACAGAGTTTCATGGCTGAGATAGGAGAACCTGTCCAGAGGACAACAATCTCTGCAGCACTTCACAGATGTAGCCTCTATGGGAGAGTGGCTAGACGGAAGCCACTCCTGAGAAAAGGCCACATAATAGCACGCCTGGAGTTTGCAAGAAGGCACGTGGCAGACTCTGAGACCATGTGGCAAAAGATTCTCTGGTCTGATGAAACAGAAATTTAACTCTTTGGCCTGAATGTAAAGCGCTATGCCTGGCGCAAACCGAACACAGCTCATCACCTGTGTAACACCATCCCTGCCATGAAGCATGGTGGTGGCAGCGTCATGTTATGGGGATGCTTTTCAGCGGCAGGGACTGGGGCACTTGTCAGGATTGCGGGAACAATGAATGGAGCCAAATACAGGCACATCCTTGAGGAGAACCTGCATCAGTCTGCAAAAGACCTTGGACTGGGGTGAAGAATTAGGTTCCAACAGGACAACGACCCCAAGCATACAGCCAAAGCAACACTTGAGTGGCTTCAGAACAAGAAGAAGAATGTCCTTGAGTGGCCCAGCCAAAGCCCAGACTTGAATCCCATTGAGAATCTGTGGAAAGACTTAAAGTTTGCAGTTCACCGACGCTCCCCATCCAACTTGACAGAGCTTGAGCAAATCTGCAAGGAATAATGGGCGAAAATCCCCAAATCCAGATGTGCAAAGCTGATACAGACATACCCAAGAAGACTCAAAGCTGTAATTGCTGCCAAAGGCGCTTCTACAAAGTATTGATTCTGGGGGGTGAATACTTGAACAAGATATTTCAGTTTTTAATGTTTCATAAATTTTTGTTACACAATAAAACTATTTTTGCCCCTTTAAATTGTTGAGTATGCTGTGTGAATCAAGGAGGAAAACAATCATTTCAATGCATTACAAATTCTGGTAGTAACACAACAAAATGTGACAAAATCCAAGGGTGGGGGTGTGTGAATATTTTCTGAAGGCACTGTAACCAAGGGCTCTTTCAACATCTAAACTGTGTAGCCTCCTCTCTCCTGAGGAAGAATGATCAGTGAAGAAAACAGGAAGAGACATAGACTGGTTTAAATGGAAGTCTGAAACCACTTTGGGCAAGAACCTTCTATTGGTTCTAAGGACCACTTTATCCCCTGTGAAATAAGATAAAATCAGGTTCCACTGACAGAGCTTGCAATTCACAGATACGCCTGGCAGAGGTAATGGCTACCAAGAACACAGTTTTCCAAGTCAAGTACTTAAACTCTGCTGAAGACATGGGCTCAAAAGGGGATTGCATAAGTTGAGCAATGCAAACATTCAAATCCCAGGCAGGGGCAGGGTCTCTAAATGGAGGACTGGTGTGAAGTAATCCTTTAAAAAATTTACAGAACACAGGATGAGAAGATAGTGAGGAAGACTTCCCCACAGACAAAAACGCAGAAACAGCTGACAAGTGTGCCTTGAGAGTAGCTGGTCTCAGGCCTAGGCCATTGAGATGGACCATATAATCCAGAACCGTAGGCAATCCAGCAGTGTCTTTAGAAATATGCTTCTTGGAATACCAAATGCTGAATCTCTTCTATTTGGAGTTCTAAGTTTTTCTGGTGGAGAGCTTTCGAGAAGCCTTGAGGATATCCAGAACCCCTTGGGAAAGATGCAGATCTGCAAACTCTAACTCTTCAAGAGCCATGCCTTGAGATTGAGGGACTGAAGATTGGGGTACCAAATCCTCCCCTGAGAGGATGTTAACAGGTTGTAATTCCTGGGAAGAGACATGGACTGCTAGGGACAGCAACAGGGGGTACCAGGGCTGTTTGGCCCAATCTGGAGCAATCAGAACCACCTTGCAAGGTTGAGACCTTACTTTGACTAAAACTTTGAACAGGAGTGGGAAGGGGGGCGGGGCATACAGAAACTTCCCTTCCCAATTCAGAATCAGGGCGTCCAGAGGGACTGAGCCCAAGACTGGAGGTCTACAACAAAAGAGAGGGAGTTGGTGATTGTCTGGGGCTGCAAAGAGATCTCTGGAGTGCCCCACCTTGAAAAAATCACTTTCAACACCTGAGGGTCCAGGTACCGTACGTGATGGCCCTGAGAAATCCTGCTCAGTGCATCTGCTGGCACACTGTCCTTCCCTGGAAGGTGAACTGCTACCAGAGAGGTTTGCAGGGAATAAGCCAGGGACCACAACTTCATGGCTTCTGTGCACAAGGCCGTGGACCGAGTGCCTCCCTGCTTGTTGATGTCCCACATGGTGGTGGTGTTGCCCGTATTGACTTGAACCACCTTGTTCTGTACTGACAGAGAAAGCTTTTAGGGCCAGAAAAACTGTCCTGAGCTCTAGGAGATTGATATGGAGAAGGGATTCTTGGGGGGGGGGACCAGAGCCCCTGGGCAGTGAGGGACCCCAGATGGGCTCCCCAGCCCAGAAGAGAAGCGTCCGTGGCAAGGACCACTGAACAAGGCTGAGTAACAAAAGGAACACCTTGTCTTAAATTGTCCTGCTCCTGCCACCACTGGACGGCTTGGATCAAAGTCAGAGTCACTGGGATCAGTTTGGTAAGGGAATCCTTCCTCTGAGACCAAAAAGCTCTCAGGTGGAACTGATATCCCTCATCTGGAATCTTGCCCCTTGGACCACTGCTGTTGAAGCTGCCATGTGGCCCAAGAGCTGGAGGAAATGCTTTGCTGGTAGAGATACCTGAAGGCTGAAAGAAGAGGCTAGTTCCATAAGAACCCTTGCCCTTTCTAGAGGAAGAAAGGCTCTTGCTCTGAGTGTGTCCAGTTCTGCCCCTATAAAGGCAAGAAGCTGGACTGGTTCAAGAACTGACTTGGGAAGGTTGAGAAGAAATCCTAGAGAAGTGAGCACTTGCTGGGTAACTTGCAGGTGAGACTTGACTTGGTCTGGAGACTGACCCACTATTAGCCAATCGTCCAGATATGGAAAAATGGAAATCTTTTGCCTTCTTAGAAAGGCAACTACTACTGCCAGGCACTTTGTGAAACCCCTTGGGGCTGAGGTTAGGCCAAAGGGCATTGCTCTCAACAGATAGTGGCCTGAGGGCAACTTGAACCTAAGGTACTTTCTGTGGGAGCACCTGATGGGAATGTGAAAGTAGGCATCTCTGAGGTCCAGGGAGGCTAGCCAATCCCCTGGCCTTAGAGAGGGAAGGATTATTCCCAGAGTTACCATCTTGAACTTTGGTTTTAAAAGATGTCTGTTTAGATATCTTGGGTCTCGGATGGGTCACCACTCCCCTGTCTTTTTTGGGGTCAGGAAGTACCTGGAGTAAAGTCCTTTGCCCCAGTGTAGGGTAGGCACTCTCTCTCTGGCTTTTAAGGCCAGAAGAGAAGAAACCGCTGCCTCTAGGGCAAGGGTTTCCCGAGAGATTTGCAGGTGGAAAAGATCTGGCTCTCATCTTTTGAAATTTTCTGAAGCTGAGAACCAGTCCCTGGCTTACTACTTACAGGACCCACTTGTCTGATGTAATAGACATCCAGTCCTGGACAAAGTAAGCCAGCCTGCCCCCTACTGGAACAGGAGAGTCGACCCGGGCAGGCCCATTAGGGTGTCTGCTTGGCAGGGGCTTTAGGCTGAGGAGTGGATGCAGCCCTGCTCATCCCCATTCTGCCTCTCCCTCTGAAGAACCCCCTCTGAGAAAAGGAAGAAGAGGCCTGGAATAAGATAGGGGAGTGGTCACTTAGGGAGGCTGGGAGGACCTGGATGTTATGGATTTTTGGGGGGCAGTTGGTGATAATTATGTCCAGACGGGTACTGGTTCCTCTCTTTGGGTTTACTCTAGTGCACTGGGAGATGAGTTGTGTCAGGTCTTGGGCAGCAAAAGAATCTCGGATAGTGGAAGAGGAGGCACTGAGCCAGTTCACGTTAAGGTGTCAGGCTCAGTAGGTAGCACACACACACCTCTGAGGCCGGGAGATCAGAGGGCTGTGGGTTCAGTTCCCACATCTAGCACTTGGGTTAATATCCCAGTACTGACACTGTAGTGCAGCATGAGAGGGGTGCTGCACTTCTGAGGTGCCGTCTTTCGGATGAGACGTTAAACCGAGGTCCCATCTGCCTGGATTGGTGGTAGTTCAGGTGGATGTTAAAGATCCCATGGCACTTATCGAAAAGAGTAGGGGAATTTCCCCGGCGTCCTGGCTAAATTTCCCTCATTCACTAAAAATACCACCAACAGCTTAATCTGGTTCAAAGTCAGTTGGCATTCATCTGTATCCCCTTCCCCCGGGTTGTGCCTGAAAATAGGCAGGATTTGTCTAGTGCACTTACCCGATCAACAAAAAAAACTAAACTAAACTAAGGTCCCCCACTAGGATTTGTTCCGCCTTGTGGTGAAGGGTGGCAAGATATTGTGTTATAGATATTAGCACTGGGTTCTGGTTCTTTGGGGGAACGTAGGCAGTGGTGAGATAGAGAGGGCCTCTGGAGGGGTCAGGAGTGAGTTTGAGGGTAAGGGCCTGGGCCCCATTTACAAGAACGGGGCAGGGAGTGCTTGTCTGATGATTGTGTCCCTGGTATAGATTGCACAGCCACCCCCGCGTCTGCCTACCCGGTCCTCCCGGTATAGGGTATAGCCTGGGAGGGAGACAAAGGAGTCGGGGGTGGATTTGGACAGCCAGGTTTCAACCAGGGCTATGATGTCTGGTTAATGTAACACGGCCCAGCACTAGAGGGCATCACATTTTTTCAGTAGGCTGCATATGCTCATGGAGGCTATGCGGAGACCAGTGGACCTAGCAGGTGGGCTGGAGGGGGCAGGGCCTGGGTTAGGATGTATATTACCAGACAGGAGTAGTAGGAAGACAAAGGCTCTGACCAGGGGGTGGCAGTACGTCAACTTCCGGGGGGTACGCTGGGATGGGGAGGAGGCCATAGGGGAACAAGGAATGGGCAGGGTTCGAAGGGTCGGGAGGGCTAGGACGAGTTGCAGCCATGGGGAGCCAGGGTAGGCAGCGGGGGCAGCTAAGGGGTGGGTGCTGTGGGCCAGGGTACATGGTCAGTGTAGGGCGGGATCGTACTAAGTCAGGAAGAGTTGGGGTTGCTGGTACAAGTGGGCCAGGGAAGATGTCTGGCTGATGGGATGTGGGTACTAGCATGTAAATGAGGGGGGAAACATTTGAGGAGGAGGTGTACAAACCTAATGCCTAAGGTAGCAGCAGGGCAGAAAGGTTCAAGTATCTTGGCTGCCCCTCAAAAAGCGTGGATACCACTTTGGAGTAGTGGTAGTGTCATGGACTCTGGTGGACGGGGTACAAGGTTCGACACCCTGGTAGGGTAGGTGAACCAGGACCTGGGTGAGAATGGGGATCCAGGTTCTGGGGGATTCAGGGCAGGCTGGGTTTGGGCCAAATCCAGGGTGGAAATAGCGACTCCTAGTGGTCACTGAGAGTTAGTGGCAGGCTGGGTAGGGCGGGGGTCAGTAAGTAGGGCTAGCTAGGAGGCTGGGTGTGAGAGTGAGGTGTGGGCAGAAGCAGAAATGAGAGTAAGGGAGAGAAGTAGCGTATGTAGATAGAGGGGTTCCAGGAAGTTGGAGGAGGAGGAAATTCAGGTAGAGAAACAGAGGTGAATAGTCAGAGGGTCCCTCTAGTGGCTAACAGGTATAACCTGCAAATGGAAAAGTGGGGACACAGAAAAACTACAGACAGGAAGTGATGTCAGAAGACAGCGGACTTAGAAAAACAGAAAAACTACAGACAGGAAGTGATGTCAGAAGACAGCGGACTCAGAAAAACTACAGACAGGAAGTGATGTCATAAGGCAGCACCTATATAGGTAGTGCCGAGCGTGGGTGTGTGGGGCAATCGACAGGCACAGTGCGTCAACGGGCTGACCCCCCTCACAAGGGTGCTGCTGCTGGAGGTAGTTAATTACCTCTTATGGCACTCGCGTAGGTCTCGCTCCAGGAGGGAGCACTGTGTGCTGGCTGGCGTCAGCAAGTAGCATGACCACAGTGCAGAGTTTAGAATCTGTTCTATATTCCAAATTCCATCTCTGGAGCAATAGCCGATGCGCAAGATAATTGCATAGCTGACGACGTCACTATTAGACTCCTGTTCTAGAAAATCATTTAGATCTCCCCAAGAATTCTTTCAAGGAGCTCGACAAGCAAAGATGTGTAACAGTGTAATCTGGCAGCATATGGTAATGTCTCTGTTAGTTTGAGAAAAGGTCACCCTCAACCTGGCGATGTAAGGTAGATAAAAATGCTAAGTTTTAATACCAGCTTTTAGATGAAGATCAAATTCCAGTAGATGTTCAAAGCTGACATCAGAAATTCCAGCAGAGGCTGCTGGCACAAGACTCACATCATCGAACCTTCACACATATCACCTGGTTAGCTGCTGTGTATACTCATTCTCTTACCTGTGTTTACTCCTCCCGTTAAAATCCAGGCTCCTGTTGTTAATGCAGCTTTGACAAGACCCTTGCCAACCACTTGTTTGATTCTTGGGTGAAGCTCAAACTTCTGCATTCCACCATGCACTGAGATGACAAGCTTAGGCAGTTCCATCTGCCACTCCTTAAGCATAAGTCGTAGAATCAGTTCAGGTTTAGTATCGTAGGACAACCGCACATACTGCCACAAAAGCACAGAAACATATATATTAAATTGGCAATAAAATTAATATACCACACACAACTGTTTTCTGCAAGTACTGTGGGAATTTTTTTTGTCTTTATCTGTCAATTAGTTACATGAAATATCTTGTAGCAACCTGGACCTTTGGAATCTTTTCCTGAAGGAGCCAGTGGAGAAAGAAACTTCTAAGAATTCTGCTACACTACCATCAGAGATTTTTTTTTTTTTTTTTAATACAGGTTTTTATTATAGAAAAAATGCAATATAACAAAAATCTCCTCACAGACCATCAGTGTCTACCAGCAGGGACTTGTCATACCAGTGAAATAATTTGCGACAACAGACTTTGGGGGCCACTGCCAAAACAGAAGCTGTCATAGGATGCACTTCCAGTTTCGTACTATAAAACATCACATCTGTACGAGAATCAATGTTTTGTATGAGTACAATTGTGCAGGCATAACAAGGGTTGCTAAGGGAAAGATGCAGGCTTGCCTATCTTTTTTCTGTCATAACGGTATTTCTCCAGGGGTTGGGGGTGGGCAGCTTTCACCCATGTCCCCATCCCCCCTCCAAAACTGGCACACATCTCCCTCCAGCCACCGGGAGCCCCACTCAGATTCCACACACCCCCCCCAGCAGGGGGTCAGGAAGGGGACAGCCATCCTGACCTCAGTGGTAGGGAAATTGATGGAATCACTTCTGAAAGAAAGAATTGTTGAGTACCTAGAGGCTAGCAGGGCTGGGACCCAAAAGCAGCATGGATTTACAGCAGTCATGTTGAGGCAGATCTAACTGATTTCTTTGACTGGGTGACCAAAGTAATAGACCAAGGAGGGGCTGTGGATATGGCCTACCTAGACTTTAGCAAGGCATTTGACACAGTCCGCACAAGATTAATAATCAAGTTAGCCAGCTTGGAGTGGGTCCCAGGGTGGTAGCCTGGGTGCAAACTGGCTGCACAACATGACACAGAAGGTAATAGTGAGTGGAACACACTCCAGAAGAAGAGGGTCACTAGTGAAGTACCTCAGGGCTCAGTACTGGGTCCAGTCCTCTTTAACATCTTTATAGGTGACATTGCAGAGGGTCTGGAGGGAAAGGTATGCCTCTTTGCAGATGATACAAAGATCTGTAACAGAGTTGATACACAAGGGGGGGGTAGAAAGGATGAGAAGGGACTTGGCAAGGTTGCAGGAATGGTCAGACATATGGCAACTTAGATTCAATGCAAAGAAGTGCAAAGTAATGCACCTGGGAAACAAAAACCCAGGAGAAGAGTACACAATAGCAGGGGAGGTATTAACAACAACAACAACAATGGAACAGGACTTGGGGGTAGTCATATCAGATTATCTAAAGGTGGGTAAGCAATGTGAGAAGTCAGTGAGGAGAGCCAGGGGGATACTGGGATGCATAGGAAGGGGTATCACAAGTAGAAAAAGGGAAGTGGTTATCCCTCTGTACAGACAGTTGGTGAGACCCCATCTGGAGTACTGTGTACAGTTTTGGAGACCTCATCTACTCAAGGACATAGACAGGATGGAAGCAGTCAGAGGTGACAACTAAAATGGTGCAGGGTCTGCATCAGAAATCATATGAAGAGAGACAGAGAGCTTAATATGTATACCCTTGACGAAAGGAAGGGACGGGGGACATGATAGAAACATTCAAGTACCTCAAGGGAATCAACAAAGTCCAGGAGGGTAGCATCTTTCAGAAAGAGAGATGTGTAAGAACAAGGGGACACAATTTAAAGATAGAGGGGAGACGGCTCAGGGGTAATGTGAGGAAATCTTTTTTCACAGAGAGAGTGGTGGATGCGTGGAACTGCCTTCCTGGGGAGGCTGTTGGGGTTAAAATAGTGGGGGAATTCAAACATGCATGGGACAGACACAAGGCAATTGTAGTGGGGGGGTGGCAGGAAGTAGGCTGTTGGTTAACTAGAATCTGCAGCTTATCCAGTAGGTAGGGAAATGGGCAGACTGGGTGGGCCAAGTGGTCCTTATCTGCCGTGAAAGTCTATGTTTCTATGTTTCTCCCTACCCCTGGTATAAAACTCCAGAGCCAGTGGCTGAGTGATGGTGCAGGCCAGAGAGCAGGCACGCCTTCAATAAGCCTGCCCCAATCCCTTTTCCATTTTCTGGTCCCTCCACATAGCAGGGACTTATGCACACTGCAGAATCCGACAGCCCACTCTCTACTCTGCTGCTCCCACCCCCCTCCTACCACTAAGCCTCCACTTGGTAGCAGTGGTATGGCGGAAACAGCAACCCTCCCTCCCCAGTAGAGGAAAGCAGACCAATCTATTGGATGCTTGATTCCCTCCTACCCCAACCAGTCCCAGCAACCGGAGATCCCCCCACCCCCATCTTGGGTTACCCGCATGGTGGGCGGTAGCACTACTATGCCACTGGCCCAGCTCTCTCCTGCCTTTTGAAACACTTATTTGTGGTCTGTGGCAAACTGTAGTTCCTCCATCACTTAAGAACTACAGAAATTAAAATTACATACTTGCAGTAATGGTTGATCTTCCAGAATATTTTCACTTATGGGTCTGTACTGGAAGCACTAGGACCCCGCAGGAGCAAAATCTTCTGACAGCTAAAGGGCCAATGTCTGTGATGGTGCCTCCCACAAGATACACATATGACGTGGCGCTTGTGGACTGGCCAGTAACAGACACCGGCTCCCTGCCTTTCTCAGTTCTGTTAGCCAGGAGAGAAACAAAGTGGGAGAAAAAAGGAAGAGATGGGGCTAACAATTGCCCAAAGGGATAGAAAAAATAATATAGGATATAAAAATCATAAAAGAAATAAAACCTGCCTACCAAAAGAGAAGGAGAAGGGGAGGACCTAGGTAGTGAGTTTAGAGAAGCAGCCTCAGGCGATCTGAGTAGACAGATGGAGGCAGGAGACCAAAAGAATAAATGGGTTCTAGAAAGGAAGGGATCAGGGACCCCTTGTCCCCCACTTTTTTTTTTGTTAAATATTTTGGAAAAGCCAGAAAAAGGAAAAACCCCATGCCACCTGAAAAGGGTAAGAAATTAAGAGGAAAAAACCTAGATATATACAACCCAGAACAACCGAAAGTAAGATATCAGAGCCTCTCAGAGGTCAAAGAAACCTACGGCAGGCAGGTTGGGGACGCCACTACGATATTAAGGTAGAAATTAGCCGGGGGAGTAAAGAGAAAATATTTATTTATTTTTGTTTCAGATTAATACCTTTAATGACTGGCTCTTTTACAAAGGTTCCAAGTCAACTGTAACGCAGTACAAGACAGACATAGGACACTGGGTGGTTCACAACACATAAAATTACAAAGTGAGGGTAATAATAAACGTGGCTTAATAGTATGAATAAACACAATAGAGACTTAACACTAAGTATATTACAACATGAACAGTTTGTTACTAAGTGCAGTGCAAATAAGAGATTTTATCAGTCTGTTTAGACTTTGTCAGTGGGGAAGAGGGTAGAAAGAAAGGGGAGAGGGGTTGATGGAGAGTTAGTTACTAGGTGCAGCGCAGTAAGAAAGTAAAAGAAAGAAGCAAATCAGTCAATCTTAATAGACTTCGTCAGGAGGGGAAGGAAGGAGAGGGGATGTGGGAAGCTTGATGGCGGGTGTTATGGTATGTGGCTATATAGGCAGCACCTTTACTGGTCTAGGTTAGGCAGAGAGGCAAAGCACCTCTTTTTTTTTTTATAAAATAAAATGTCTTTTTGTTTTGTTTTTGAGAACAGAGGTCCAAAAATCTGAGTGAAAACCCTTATTTTTATTTAATAGACGACAACAAAAAAAAAAAGCAAGCTCTTACAGAGTTAGGAAAAGAGAGATGAGGGAAGCCAAAAAGACAGGAAAGAAGAAACAAGACAGAGAAGAAAAGAGGGTGAGCTGTCATATACCTGGTTCATGCTGAACGGGGGACAGTGGGCAGGTGTGTGACTAAGTGGAGAAGATATTCCAGAATATCAATAATTACGGTGAGTACATAATTTTCATATCTTCCAAGAATCAATCTTCACCACTTATGGGTCTGAGTACCAATCCTGCCACCCAAGAGGGTGGTGCTGGAGCACCTTGAGGGAAATGGTTATTCCCTCAGCCTCCTGTGGGGGATAAAAAACAGACAGGGACGCCTCACGGGTCTGGTGAGACCAGAGACTGGTCAGGGCCAGGCGGCAGCTCCTGTGGACTGGGAGCAGGAATGCATCCTGCCAGCTCGTGCCTGACCCTGTGGGAAAAGAAATGGGCCCCCTGGTATCGCGAGGTTCTTCCCCTATACCAGGCTGAGTGCGACAACCCTGAAACACAAAGTCATGCCATCTGCCCAAGGCAGACCGCAGTTCCCACCAGCATGGAAGCCACCTTGCTGGTGTCATAAGATGACTTCACTTGGTGCCTCACTAGCTCCAAGACCTGGGCAGAAAGGCAAATGGCTTGCCTGGTTGCTTTGCAGTCTGGCAAGGATGCTAGGAGCTCGCCTAACATTGTCTACAGGTGCATGACATAGGTCACCTGATGGGCCTGGTGTGCAGAACTGCACAGTATGATGCATGCTACCATAAAAAAACTCCTGCCCCTGGCATCAAACTACATGGAGTCAAGAGTTGGGGGGGCAATCATGTACCAGGTGTTTATGCCTAATGGGGGTGTCCAGGAGCTAGATCCCAGAACAGAAATGTGTCACGGCCCCTGGAAACCCCACAAGTGCCCAATACCTGAACTGGACATCCCTCACGCTGGTGAAGGGGCAGAGGGACAGAGTCAAATATTCCTTAGATGCCTCCATGAAGGGCCTAAGCCACAGAGGGATGACTGCAGAGTCTCTGCTGAAATTCCCCCAAAAATGACAGCACCAGCTTATCAGGGTTGTGGCTTTTAAAATGGTGAAGACTAAGCTCCGTCATCATCTCCCCTAGGAACTGCTGGTACCAAGTACTCAGCATCAGAAGAGATGTGGAGGTAGGTGTCCTCTTCCTCAGAGGAAGAAGTAGGATATGTGGAGCTGGAGTCAGAGGGTGGTGGTGCAGTGGCCTTGGACCAAAAAATGGCTTGATCTAGAGACTTAAGATACTGGGGGAACACACCAGCTGTCGCCTTGAATTGTTCCAAAGACAGGGGAATTGAGGGACCCAGGATGCCAGGGAGAAGAGGAGGTGAGGAAAGCAGGAAGCGGGGAGGGTCATGCAAGACAAGGCCAGGTCCTCTGCAAAGGCTGCGAGAATGCTCAGGGGGGCCTCGCCCAGGGAAGGACACTGCAAACTCATCCATCAACAAGCAATCAACCAGCAAGAACTGGTCGGTATGGTGCATTGGGGGAAGCCCCCAGGTGGGGAGAGCAGAGCCGTGAAGGTCCTACAGGGTGGCCCAGGTCCCCATCAATGACAAGGTCAGATGTTCAGGAGAAACCTGTGGATCTAAGTCAGAGCTGTGACTCCTGCCAGAGCTGCCACCTACTCTAGACAAGGAGAGAGCTGCTGACCTAGATCTCCCTGTTTCATCCTCACCTGAACTGGCCGTGCTCCTTGGGCTAGATCTCTGGTCACAGCCAGGAGTCCTCTGTGAAACTGTGCAGGAAGCAGCACCTTGAATGGCACCAGCCCCTCTCCCTGGGCCCAGACCCTGCTGCAAGTGGTTCCGGGAGTCAGGCTGGCACTGGAAGGAATCCTAAGCAGCACTGCGAACGGTGCTAGCTGGGGTCCCACCAACGCCAGTCCCAGCACCGACCAGAGGGACAACAACAACAGGCAACACCAACCTAGATGCAGACCCAGAACCAGGCCCAGGAAAGTTCCCTTCATTGTCGGGAGTACAGCTCGACACCAGGGTCCTCCCCAAGACCCTCACACAGGTCAGGCGACCGCACGGGGGAAGATGTCCAGCAGACCTTGACAGGATGCCTGGAGGAACCGGCTCTGGAGAGCTTCTCTCTCTCTCTTTCTGGGCACCATGAGCGGTGTCAGGAAGGACCTAATCTTGCGGTCGGTGATGCCATGCTCACCGGCACCGGCCTTAGTGCCAGGAGCAGAGGCATCACCAGACCTCACCACCAAGGTGTCCACCAATGTAGGCCCAGGGTATAGCTTTGAACCAGTCACTGGGGGAATCTGCTGTCCCAAAGGGACAACGGACTGGGAGGGGTGCTCAGCTGGTCCCCCAGGGGGAACTGACTGTCCATGAGACCCTTGTCCCAGGCTCTCCAACATTTCAGCGTGTAAGGGCAAAGAGAGGCTTGTTCTCCTGCAGCACATATAGTACTAGGGAGAGTATCAAGAAAAAAAAACAAAGGGACCTTACCTTGGCATCCCTTGTGCAATGTCTGCCTCGAAAGGTGGGGGGCTTGTGACCCTATTTCATCACGTAGATTTCAAGGGTGCAGATGTCCAAGGAGAAGTATACGTCACACCAATCTCTCTCATGACTTGATCCAAGGCAGGTCCGGCACTTGTTATGCTGATCCTGGATGAAGATGTCCCCGAGCAATGACACATGTGGGGTGCATTCTTGTTATTCTTTTTTGAGGATTTCTTCTTTTTTGACTCATGGAAGTTAGACATGACAAAAAACTGCAAATAATAAAATAAGAAAAAAAGGGCTCGGCACTTTACTAAGAGAGAGAGGAGGGAAAAAAGCGGCACGAAAAACAGGACAGGGGTATGGCGTCAAGCAGGTGACAACGAACTGAAGAGTTGTGACACAGTTGAAAATTCTGAAGCACTCCCACGGTGTTGCCTCAACAGTGGGAAAAACAGAACTGAGGAAGGCAGGAGACCGACATCAGTTACTAGCAAGTCCACAAGTGCCACGTCAATACATGCGTCTCATGGGCAGTGCTGTGGGCTACGTCAGCCTCCTAGCTGTATGCTGCAAAAGATTTTGCTCCCGTGGGGTTGTAGTTCCTCCAGCACAGACCCATAAGTAGGAATAAGTGGTGAAGACGAGGTGCCTTTGTAAATGACTCTTTGACTCAAAGGTTGTAAATCCGAATTATGAAATAAATAAATAAAAATAAGATCAACTCTTGGAAGAGCAGAGACTTCTGGGAAATATCTTTTTCAGAGGCACTGATGAAAACAGGAAGTTGTCATAGGAAGTGCTTCCAGTTTTGTGCTATAAAACACCATGCCTGAGTGAACACAAGAAAGAGCAGAACCAAACCACACAAAAACACGTATCCTGGATTTTAGAGGGGCAGACTTTGGGAAAATGGGGAGATACTTGAAAGAGGCATTAAGGGGAATGGGACAGGAATCAGGGGTTGAGGAACAGTGGGCAGTATTTAAAATGGGGATTATAAGAACAACAGAATTATGCATTAAGCAGGTTAGCAAGAGGAAAAGGAAGAGGAGACCATTATGGTTTCAAAGAGGTAGCAAGAAAGTGAAAGCCAAAAGACTGCATTCAGGCAATACAAAAGACACAGGCAGAAGGGGATAGGGAGAAGTACCAGGAGAAACAAAGGGAGGCAGGGAAGTCAGTAGGGGACCAAGCTCAGACAGAAGAACACATTGCAAAATCAGTGGGTAAAGGGACAAAACCTTTTACAGGTACATAAGTGAAAAAAGAAAGACAAAGGGAGGGATAGTGAGACTGAAGGGGAGGATGGGGCAGCGTGGAGGATGACAACAATAAAGCTGACATATTGAACAGGTATTTCTGCTCAGTCTTTACTAAGGAAGAGGGGTAATGGGTCTGAAGGGTACAAGGGGTGAGAATGGTGCAGAAATGGACACAAGTCCCTTTACAGAAAGGGTCCTGAAGGAACTGGAAGTAATAAGAGCTGATAAAGCAATGGGGCCAGATGGGGTGCACCCAGGGTCCTTAAAGAACTAAGAGAGGTGGTGGCTGAACCTCTGGCTATCCTGTTCAGCCGATCACTGGAAACAGGAGGTACCCAAAGACTGGAGGACAGCAGATGTAGTCCCTTATACAAAAGTGGGAACAAAGAGGAAGCAGGGAACTACAGACCAGTCAGCCTCACCTCGGTAGTGGGAAAGATCATGGAAGCACTACTGAAGGAGAGATTGGTGGAACATCTGGTTGTCAATGGACTACAGGACCCAAGGCAGCATGGTTTCACCAGGGGGAGGTCATGTCAGACCAACCTCATTGAATTTTTTGACTGGGTGACTAGGGAGGTGTATCAGGGGAGGGCAGTGGACATGGCCTATCTGGACTTCAGCAAGGCCTTTGACACTGTGCCACATAGAAGACTATTACACAAACTGGGGAATATGGGTGTGGGCAGGACAGTAGTGTGGTGGGTAGGTAACTGGCTGGGTGGCAGGACACAGAGGGTGGTGGTAAATGGCTGTCACTCCACAGAGGGAAGAGTAACCAGTGGGGTACCACAGGGATCAGTGCTGGGACGGTCCTATTCAACATCTTCATCAGTGACATTGCACAGGATCTAGAAGGCAGAATTTCACTGTTCGCTGATGACACAAAGCTCTGTAACAGAGTAGACACACCAGAGGGTAGACAGAATGAGAAGGACCTGCAGAAACTTGAAGAATGGTCAAGGGTTTGGCAGTTGAAATTCAATGCAAAAGTGCAAGATAATGCATATGGGGCACAAAAACCCTGGCACAATATATCAGTTGGGGGTGAGGATATAGCATGCACCAAGCAGGAAAGGGATCTTGGGGTTGTCATCTCTGATGACCTCAAGGTAGAAACAGTGTGACAAGGCATCAGGTAAAGCAAATAGGATGCTGGGATGTATAGGCAGGGGCATCACCAGCAGGAAAAGGAGGTCATAATTCCGCTATACAAGACACTAGTGAGGCCCCACCTGGAGTACAGTGTACAGTTCTGGAGACCTACCTACGTAAGGACATAGACAGGGTAGAGAAGGTTCAGAGGAGGGCAACAAAGATGGTGCATGGGTTGCATCACAAGTCCTATGAAGACAGGTTGAAGGAACTGAACATGTACTCCCTGGAGGAGAGGAGAGAGAGGGATATGATAGAGACATACAAGTATCTTACAGGGAGGAACAGGGTGCAGGAAAACACTATTTTAAGCGAAAAGATGTTTCAGGACTAGAGGGCATGGGATGAAGTTGGAGGGAGGGCGATTCAGAGGAAACATGAAAGAATTTCTTCACAGAGCGGGTGGTGGACAAGTGGAACACCCTGCCAGAGGAAGTGGTGGGGGCTGAAACAAACAATCACGGGATTTAAGAATGCATGGGATAGACATAAAGGAATTCTAAAGGGCAGGGGTAAGGGGAAACAGACTTCTAGGAAAACAAACTGAACTTACAAGCTCAAATGGGCAGACTAGGTGGGCCATAGGCCCTTATTTGCCGACACTGTCTATGTATCTATGTCTATGTAACACTGGCGAGCACTGTGCAGAGGTGACACCTGCAGAGGTAGTGTCTGCCAGTGTCCACCACTGAAACACCAGATAGCAAGGGGACCGACTTATTCTTTATCCTGCACAGGAAGATTAATAATACCTTGAGTAACCAGAACAGTAAGGTAGGAACAGTTTCTTAACAGAGGGCAACGAGAAAAAAAATGCTGCCACGGCAACATGTACTCCTTTACAAATAAGACTGTTAGATTAAAAGATTACTTGTCAAAAGTGTCTCTTAGTTAAGGAACTAAAACTTAGGAAAGGCTGGAAGTGATGCACAGTATAAGAAGCATGGAATCCTTTCTGGAGACCACAATTAATGCTATAAATATGCAGTTCAAGTCAGTTTTAAGGGTACCCATATCACACAAACAGTGCACAAGTGAGTTATAACCAATTGAGTTTTTACTAACTAACTTAGGAAACAACAGAGGGAATTGGCAGAACTAATACATAGAAATTCCCAGCCAAATAATAATATACGAAAATATGAATTTGCCAGCAGCTATAGGCCTTACAGTCT
Organism: Neoceratodus forsteri; assembly: GCA_016271365.2. Taxonomy (NCBI): domain Eukaryota; kingdom Metazoa; phylum Chordata; order Ceratodontiformes; family Ceratodontidae; genus Neoceratodus; species Neoceratodus forsteri. The sequence continues at coordinate 694,557,392 of CM028129.1, forward strand.
ATCAAGTCTGCTCGAGTGTGCAGCACCCAGTCTATTAAACTGCAGCTGCTCCACTCCCCTTGCCCACCCTTCCAATTTATTGCCCCAATCTCTGAATTATCTCCCTGCAGCTTCCCCTCAGTTTTGAGCCTCCCTCTGACCCTGTCCCACCCCCTCTTGTAGCTGCCCACTGTTCGCAGTGATATAACTTCCTCTGGTAGCGCATTCCAACCCATCACCACCCTTTCTGTATAATAATGCCTCATCTCCCTCTTGCATATTCCTCCTTCCAATTTCATACTGCGGCACCTGGTGTCCCACCCCCTTTTAACTTAAACAACCCCTCCGAATTAACTCTGTTCGTGCCCTTTAGGTACTTGAAGGTCTCAGTCATATTCCCTCTCTCCCTTCTATCCTCCAGGGTATACATGTTGCGCTCCCGCTGTCTCTCCTCATATGTTTTGTCCCCATTCCCTGGATCGTCTTCGTCACCCTACGCTGGACCCCTCTAATAGTCTGATGTCCAGATTCAAATAGGGGCACCAAAACTGCACGCAGTATTCCAAGTGCAGTCTCACCAGGGATCTATACAGGGGCAGAATGACTTCCTCCCGCCCAGAGGCGATTCCCCTGGTGATACATCCCAGCATTTTATTTGCCACTGCAGCTGCCTTCATACACTGTGCTGGGTGATTCATGTCCCCTGTTACCAGTACCCCCAGATCTTTCTCCTCAACTGAAGTGGATAACTGCACTTCCCCCAACCAGTAGCTGTTCCCAGGGTTTTTAGCCCCCAAATGCAAGACTTTGCCCTTTTTAGCACCGAACCCCAGTTGACATGTGTCTGACCATCACTCAAGTCTCACCAAGTCCTCTTGTAGTGCTTTACCCCCTTCCTCACTATCTAACTCCACGCAGATCTTGGTGTTGTCTGTGAAGATGTTGATCTTACTCCTTATCCCATTCGATATATCGGCAATGCAGATGTTAAATCGGACTGGTCCTAGTACCAAGCCCTGAGGGACCCTGCTGATTACCGCCCTGGGTGCCGAGAGCTCTCCCACAACTACCACCTCCTGCTGCCTGTCCTGTAACCAGCTCTTCATCTGCCCCACCAGTTTTTTCCCCACTCCTAGGCTGCTCAACTTGCTGGTCAGCCTCAAATGAGGCACAGAGTCAAAGGCCTTGCTGAAATCCAGGTAAAGGACATCCACCACATAGCCCCTATCCAGTGACTACGTCATCCAGTCCAAAAAAGTCAACTATTTCATCTGGCATGATCTGCAAAAACACAAACCCATGTTGCCTGTCATCCTGAAGACCATTCCCCTCCAGAAAACTCACCAGTCTTTTCTTCAGGATAGTCTCCATTAGGTTCCCCCACAATGGCTGTAAGGCTCACTGGTCTGTAGTTCTCTGGTTCGTCCCTGGGCCCACTCTTATGGAGGGGCACCACGTGTGCCAATCTCCAGTCCCCAGCTACGCATCCAATACTCAGGGAAGTGTTAAACAAGTCTGCCAGTGGTCCTGCTAGGACCTCTGCCAACTCTTTCAGGACCCTTGGATGCACTCCATCCGGTCCCAGAGCCTTATCCACCCTTAGGGACAGAAGGCCCTCCAACACCCTGTCCACTGGAATCTCAATATCTATTACCTCCTCTCCTCCCTATTCCAACCCTCCTTTCCCCCTGTGGCATAGGCCCCGCCCTCTCCCTGGTAAACACTGAGCAGAAGTACACGTTCAGTGCTTCTGCCTACTCTACCCCCTTATATGCCCACCCTCCCATCTTTCCTAATCCTTATAATCTGGCCCTTACAACTCCTCTTCTCCCTCGCATGCCTGAAGAAAACCTTCTCCCCTTCTCTGATCCCCTGTGCCAGCTTTGGCTCTCTTGAAGCCTTGGCTGCCCTCACTACTCTGCTCACCTCTCTGGATTTCTTCACGTATTCCTCCCTGTCCTCATCTCGGTTAGATCTCTTATTCTTTTTAAAGGCAGCTCTCTTTCCCTCACCCTCTGCACTACCTCTTTATTCAACCAGCTCGGTTTTTTGATCCTGGCTTTTTTGCACTGCCACTTTGTACAAAAGTCAGTGGCCATACCAGACCCAGCTTTATGCTGGACCATTTCTGTTCAGCATCCATGTCAGCTCTAATCTTAGCCAGGTGCCTTTCCAAAATGATTCCTATCCTGCAAAAGTCTGCTCTTTTAAAGTCCACAACTTTCCCTAGATTGATGGAGAACAATACTGTGCTGTAGTCACTTCCTGCTAGGGGGTCTTCCATCCCTACGTCCTGGGCTTTTTCCCCGTACGCCAGTACCAGATCCAGAATGTTCCCTTCCCTGGTTGGCTCCGTTACTTTCTGTGTGAGGAAACTGTCCTGGAAGGCCTCCAGAAGGACCCGCTCTATGGCACTCAAGTTAGTTGGGGTGCTTCAATCCACCATTGGCAGACTAACGCCTCCTACCACCACAGTGTTGCCTTTCCCACTAAGCCTCCTTATTTGCGCCCCCAGCTCCCTGTCAATCTCTTCAGTTTGAGAGGGAGACCTATACACAATCCCCAATCTAACCTTCCTACCCTTTGAGTTCTGCAGATGGATGCATAAGGCTTCAGCCCTGCCCTCCTCCCCTTCCTCCCAGTTGCACAATATCCCTTCCTTAACATAGATAGCCACCCCCCCTTCCCTTTAACTTTGTCCCTACAATACAGTTTGTACCCAGAGATCGTTAGATCCAGCCCTAGTAATGGGTGGCCCATGTTTCAGTTATGGTGGCTATGTTCACCTCACCTTCCACCATCAAAGCCTGCAGTTTGACTGCTTTATTACCTAGACTTCTCGCATTTAGTGAGACCACCCTCCAGAGTGAATTCCGTCCCTCACTGCCCATACCCTCCCCTCAACCTCTCCCCTATTTGAATTTCACTTCTTCCTCTCCTGTCTAGTTTTGAGGGGAGGCCTAATGGACTCCCCTGCCTGGTGGCATTGTTTGTTGCCGACCCTGTGCCTCCCACCCCGCCTAGTTTAAATTATACCTAGCTGCAATGAATTCCCCCAGTTTTTTTCTTTAGGACCCCTGAGCCCTTCCTACTCAAGTACAGCCTATCCAGTGCATACAGGTCTTTGTTTTCCCACGTCCTACCCACCCCCCACCACCACCAATCCGTACACCATAGTCTCACACGATGCCCCCCAGTTATTCGTTGAACTCTGAAATTCTTTGTTTCCTAGCTGTGCTGACTCTTGGTCCTGGGAGAATCTTGGAGAATGCCACTGTCCTTCCCTCTGTACTGCATATCCTTCTTACTTCCCTGAATCTTTCCTGCACCTCTTCTATTCTACTCCTTTCCAAGTCATCAGTACCCAGGTGCACCACAATATAAGGTTCCCCCTAGCCTCTCCACACACACTTATTAATAAACTGCCCCACTTTCCCCGCTGTCATGCTCAGCATACACTTCACTCATATGTGGCATTTCTGGGCTCCCCTGCCACCCCATCTTACACCCTTTAACAACGAGTCCCCCAGGATGATGCCTCTCCCCTCTTTTATCCTGTTCACCTCCCAGATGCTTCCCATCCCTCAACCCCAATCTCAGACCACTACCCCCAACTCCACTCCTCTAGGCCCCTTTCTCCCACTTGCTCCCTGCTGAACCCTTACCCTAGTCTCCCTTCCCCCTGCTCCACCTTCCACCGCCCGGGCTAGCTGTGTATATGCCCCTACCATTCCCTACTTGCAATTCCCCACCCCTTCCCAATTCATTTTCCCCTTGTTTGGCATTTGCTCCCTCCCAGCCACTGGCCCCCAAGAGCCCCCCCTGCTCCTTGTTCTTCCCCTATAATCGACATCCCCCTTACTACTCCTACCCTGACTGGCTGCCCCCCACCTTTCCATTCCATGCCTGCGTCCACCCACGCTTACCAGAGTCTCCTGCCCCACTCCTATTTTAGCTCCCCCCACCTCTGCTGCCCTCCTGTGCATGGATCCTTCTTCCTGCCTCGCTCTTAGCTCCCCTGCCTACACTTCTACCCTGCTCCACTGCCTTCTCTGCAACTGCCCCCCCCCACCACTGCTCCAGGTATGCTACCACTGAGAACCTGTTCTTTTCCTCCCTCCCCTTATCCTGGGCTTCCCCATGCTCCCTTCCCTGTGACTTCATTCCATGCTCAACTCCTCTTGCCATCCTTCCCCTGTTCTTGACCTCCTTCCACCCTTCAACCTCAGGTCTCAACTGCTCCTTAGCGGTAGCATGGTTATCCCCTGAATCCTCTCCCCTTATTTTCCCCTTTCCTCTCCTATTGTCGACTAAGGTAGCTTCCCTCAATCCCTTGGCACCTTTTAGTTTCCCCACCTGCCCACCCTCCCCACCTACTCAGCTCCCTTCTCAGTTTTACAACCTCCTGTTTAAGGTGCTCCATCTGCCTACACACAGTACAATCCCCTGCCCTCAAGCAATCCCCATTAAGATGGCCGCCCCATAACCATTACAGCATACCACCCATCCTGGCTCCCTTCTTGCTTTCTGCCCCACCCATCCCCCACCCCGCCACTCCCCATGCCTGCTGACTGCTCCAACCCCTAAGTGTCTCCATCATCTGATTTCACCGAACTAGTTTAGTCCCACTTATGATCCTCACCTACTATTATCACATCATCTGCCTTCCCTCCATATCTTATCCACTCTCCTTGCTTCTGGGACCTTTTATGCCCTGCTCAGCGAGGTATGCAGCCTGCGGAACTCCCGGCGGATACCCTTCAGACACCCCTAGTCAGACGCCACACTCCTACTTCATGGCACTCATGCTTCGGGGTTGCTTGGCCCCCTGGGAAATATATATGGACTCCAGCTTTCCTACTGGGTCAACTGGGCCACATGACTGTCCTTCCCATACTACCAACCCTCCCTCTACGACCTACCTCCCACCTCCTGAGCCCCCGTCAGTGCCCAAAAATCATTTTTTTTTTCTGTCTCTTCATTAATCACTTAATCCCCTCAAGTCCACACACAGCAGCGCCGCCCCGGTGGCACTGAGGGTTGCGGCACTAGGCACCACACCTCGTGCCATGCACGCAACCTGGGTATGAGAACAGACTTGGGCCACCGGGGGTCGGCAGGAGAGGGAGCAGGATTGAGCATCCAGAGGTTTGGGAGCACTACATGGAGCAATACAGCTAAGAGGGTCAGAACAGCAGCGGATGTCAGCAAGTATGTGCGCAGCCATCACTGCACATCTGAACTCCAAGGGAAACCAGCACAAGGAAAAATCACCAGCTCCAGGCATAGGTGACAGCAGCCTCCAAAGCCCTGTGGCCACACTCCCAATGTCAGGTTCATTCCACTGGCTCTTCCAATCCCTCACCCGACGCACTAGATTATAGAGCGCCAGGGTGGACGCTGGCCTACCTCAGGGGCTCAGAGCCAGGGGGTCCACTGGGCCGGGCTAGGATGAGAGTTGTCTGTCCAAGATTCCCCAGTGGACGAGCTTCAGATGGGAGGCAGAGCAGCAGTGGTGCATGGGGTATGCCTGAGAGTTTTCCCTGGTTGCCGGTGCATGAATAAAGTCTACAAAAAAAAAGTCCACACACAGCAATGCAGTGCCTGCACAAGAAATAAAAATTCACCTCCCTCATTCCGCTCTGTGTTGGCCACCTCCTTCAATGCACTGGCCAAACTACAAAGATGGCTCCCGTGATAAAGCCCGTACTCCCTATTGGGCCAGCCGGGTTACAGGACTGTCCTTCCCCACTACGAACACTCCCTCTCCAGCTTACCTCCTTCCTCCCAAGCCCCCGCTTGTGCCACAAAATAATTTTTTTTTTTACACTAATCACTTAATCCCTTCAAGTCCACACACAGCAATGCAATGCCCACACAAGAAAGAACAGTTACGCAAGAACTTACCATAACGGTAGATCTTCGAGGGGATCTCAGTCATCAGGTTAACACTGGAAGAACTTCATAGTCGGTGAAGGGGAATCCACATGGAAGATTTTCATCAGTACAACTGGGGCCGCCCAACCATTGACATCCACAGACATCATCAACGCTATAAAGGCATGAGCAGCCCCATTCCCTCATTTCTTTCTCCTGGAGACCAAAAGAGCAAAGCTCGTGCCATGGGGGACTGAGGAGAGAGAGAGAGGTGTCCAGGCCTATATGAAAGGCTAGATACACCAAGACAGCCAGTTCCTAGACAGGAGCCCCAAGAAGGGGGATGGTGGGAGGGAAAGCATACCTGATGTCCGAGATCCCCTCGAAGATCTACTGTTAAGGTAAGTTCTTACGTAACCATTCTATCTTCTTCGGGGGTATCTCAGTCATCAGGTTAACACCATAGGAATGAGTCCCAAGCAGTTATAGGTGCAGACAGACAGTCTGGGAGGAGGGCTCACTATAAACTTAAGACAGGAAGCTCTGCAGCACGGCCCTGCCAAAACCAGTGCAGGCTCTTCAGGCAATGTCCAGACTGTAGTGCTTGGTGAAAGTATGAATGGTACTCCAGGTGGCAGCCACACAAATGTTCGCGGCTGAGACCCCTCTTAAACAGGCCACAGAGGTAGTCATGCCCCTTGTGGAACAGACCTTGACAGCACTAGGCAATTCTTTGCTATACTTACTGTAGCAGAACACAATGCAATTTGCCTACCATTTGGATACACATTGCTTAGAAACTGAAACGCCCTCTCTACCTGGGACGAAGGAAACAAACAACTGCTTCGACTTTCTACATTCTTTGGTGTGAAGCTGGTAGTACTTCAAAGTTCTGTGCACATCTAATGTTTAGAGCAGTGCTTCCCCTGGACTGGCACACTCGGGGAAATAAACAGGCAGGTGTATAGATTGGTTGAGTGTAAACTCAGAGACCACTTTAGGAAGAAACTTAGGATTTGTGCTCAAAGACACCCTGTCTTTGTGAAAAATCAAATAAGGCTCCTCACACCAGAGGGCCCGAAGCTCTGAAATTCTTCAAGCAGAAGTAATAGCAACTAAAAAATAATGCTTTCCAGGAGAGAAAGCATAAATCACAAATTGCAACTGGCTCAAAGGAAGACAGGGTCAGTTTCTCCAAAATAAAATTCAAGTCCCAAGCCATGACAGGAGAACGGATTGGGGGTTTCAGATGTAGAATGCCCCTTAGAAAGGTACAGGAGACATCCAGCTGAGCAATCGTGTGGTCACCCATGGGCTCGTGAAATGCCAAAATAGCCAAAAGGTGCAGTTTGAGGGAAGAGTACTGGAGACCAGAGTCAGAAAGATCAGGTAGTCCAGGATATGGTCCACCGGGAAACAAAGGATCTAAACTGTGTTTAGCAGCCCAGATGGCAAACCACTTCCACTTCATGGCATATGTGGCTTGAGTGGAAGACTTCCTGGCGGCCACAAGGACATCCTCCACTCTGTTAGAGATACTAGACCTGGTGATGGCTATGTCCTCAGGTGCCAGGTATGCAGATGGAGGGATCAGAGGTTGGAATGTACCAGGGTCAGCAAGTTCCTGCAAAGAGGGAGAGGAACTGGAGGTTCCTCCGCCATCTGCTGAAGCAGAGGGAACCAAATCTGTCAAGGCCAGAAGGAAGCTACCAGGATAGAGTCTTCTGTTGGACCAGCCGCAGCTCGGCACTTCCAGCCGTTCAGCCACACACCTACTGGCCGCCCACGGGACACCGAAGGCCGGGTAAGACTGTCTGACTCACCGGGGCTGCTGTGAGCTGCCGCCATTGACCGTCGCTCACTGCAGTGCGCCCTGATTGGACCCTTTTCTTTCCTGCTCAGAGATAGGCCTGCTGAAACTTTCTTGACTCAGGGCTGCTGCGCCCACTGACTCCAAGTGGTAGTGGCGGAAATTTCGCCCCCTCCCCCACCTCCGACCTTAGATAAATATGCATTCCCATACCCCTTTAGTTGCCCCTCCTCTTTGCTCATTTTCTATAGGGTGCCTTGCCAGGCCCTCCTCCTTTCGTCCTTCCATTTTGCCCTCCCACACTTTTACCTCTGTCTTCACAGTACCACTGTGTTGCTGTGTCCACTAGATTTTGCAGTGCAACTGCCTTTCTCTCTGGTTTACTCCTCGTCTCACCTGTCTTTGTTGCTTTTCTCTTCTCCACCCTGCCTATCCCTGCGCTCTCTCTCCTCTGCCTCCTCTCTGACAGCTAAGCATGCACCCCACCCATACTCTGTGCCCCCTTCTCTTCCTTGTTCCCCTCGTTCCACTACTCCACCTTCCCAGTGCCCGTTTCCCCTGCCCCCCAGCAGCTACCTACTCGCCTCTACATATCCCCAACTAGGTACCCTACATCTAGAACTTAGCCACCCGCCCTGGGCCCTGCCTACCCCCAAAGGAATTGTTCTCTCCCACCTATGGACATTGGGTACCCCCCTCTTCCACTTTCACCCTGAACCTTCGCCTTCACCTCATGACACGTTCTAGTGTGTCATGTTCATACCTGGCACGTAGGTGTAAGCGCCTGATTAGGGAACTTCATATGTGTACTCTGAAGCTACTGCTTCTTCTCCTGCTGTTGTCTGGCAACATTCATCCAAATCATGGCCCAGCCCATACTAAAGTACCAAACCAGAACAAACACATAGGTGACCACTCAATCATTTCACTCAACATTTATAGTCTCCTTCACAAAACTGATGCCCTTCAGACCTTTGCTAGCCAGCACAGTCCAGACATCCTAGCAGTTGCTGAAACCTGGCTCTCTCCATCAGTCCCAGACCATGCTATCACCCTCCCTGGGTACAATATTTTTCGGCTTGATCGGACGACAAAAAGAGGTGGTGGGTGCGCCTTATACCTTAAGGAAACTTACTATCTTGGGACACCACATCAGCACTGCTCCTGAAACCACTATGGCACAGATTCTCCCTATAAAAATCCTCCTTGGTGCTCACAACAAAGCCCTCACAGTTATCACAATCTACATTCCACCTAAAGAGCAAGGTAGTGGCCTAAACGCAGCTCTGGACTTTGTCAGGTCTCTCACACTGGACACTGAATCTATCCTTCTTGGTGACTAATATAAATTGGCCTGCTGCTGAGGCAGCGGCACATAGGGCCTCTATAGCAGTGGCAAACCTCACCCAGATGGTTGACTCTCCAACCAGGAAAAACTACAAAACTGGCACCAGCACCCTACTGGACTGGATCCTTACCAGCCACCCCACCCGGATTACAAACACCACTGTCCTCCCTGACTCAATCAGTGACCACTCCCCTGTCAGCTGCTCCTGGTCCAACAAATTAATCAAACCTCCCCCTAAAACCATAACCAGCAGAGTTCTACCTCATGGGCAGCTAACTCATCTCAAAACCCACCTTCTCCAACTGGACTAGTCACCAATCTTCACTGCAACAAATATGAACACTGCCCTGGACCACTTCATCAGAATCTTTAATGAAGCCTGCAACAAATTCGTACCCCTTAAAATGCAAAAAGTAAAAGCCCTCTGTAACCCCTGGCTCTCAGGAAACCTCGTAAGGTGACTAAAGGCAAGGGATCACCTTTGGGAGCTCGCAAGAAACACTGGGAGGCAAATCGACATCTCTAACTACAAACATGCATGGAATGACTGCATCAAAACTATCTGGTAAACAAAATCTGCCTACTTCAAGAGTGCTCTTACTAACTCCTGGGGCAATGGAAGAGACTTCTGGAAGAAAAAATTACTCACCTTAGTAATGTTGTTTCTTCTAATGGAGTCTTGCTATATTATGACAATTGCAGTTTGTCCCAGCCTTAGAACTGCTCCGGAGGTGAAAGAGTTGAGCGCGAGCTCGGTTAGAAAAGCTCTGTCTGGATCATTTCAAACTGAAACTGTCAGACCTTTACGAGCAAAAACTCACTAAGGTTCTGTGTGGAAGCTGTAACCTACACTAGCCAACTGGCTACTTAAGTATTAACACATTTTCCTGGTCCCAACACCAAGACTCAAGTCAGAGGACCAGAAAATAAGATAAGAAAAGAAAAAAAAATAAAACACAACACCCAAACACCCCAAAAAGAAGGGGTGGAAAACATAAGATGGGCATCAAAAAGTGCCAACACTGGACTGCCCACCCCATCCCTAAAGTAGAAGTTCTAAGAGGGGCAGGCTGGGGGGGGGGAGGTCATAATATAGCAAGACTCCATTAGAAGAAACAACATTACTAAGGTGAGTAATTTTTTCTTCAAACAACATGAAGTCTTGCTATATTATGACAATTGCAGACTACACAGCAGTACCTCCAAGGAGGAGGGACAGAACCTACTTAGGAAATTGACTCTGAAGCACAGCTGTGCCAAATCGAGCATCCCTCCTGGCCTGAATGTCCAAGGAGTAATGCTTAGTGAAAGTATGTACTGTTTTCCAAGTAGCTGCTTGACATATCTCCAAGATAGGGATGTCCCTGGCCGCAGCTAGGGATGCAGCTGTAGCTCTGGTAGAGTGAGCCCTCAGGCCTGAAGGGGGAACCTTACCCAGTTTTTGATAGCAAAACTGGATACAGAGACAATCCACCTGGCAATGGATCTCTTAGTGGCAGGTTTCCTTTCCAACCTCACCATAAGTGAGAAAGAGTTGGAGGAGTCAAACCTGTGACCCTTAGTGCACGCTCTATGTAGTAACTAAGGGCCCTCTTAACAACTAAGCTGTGCAGCTGCCTCTCACCAGAGGAGGAATGGTCAGTGAAGAACACTGGAAGAGAAATAGATTGATTAAGGTGGAAATCTGAAACCACCTTAGGCAAAACTTCCTGTTAGTCCTGAGGACTACCTTATCCCTGTGAAAGGAAATAAAGTCAGTCTCCACTGACAAAGCTTGCAACTTACTTATCGCCTGGCAGAAGTGATGGCTACTAGAAACACAGTTTTCCAAGTCAAGTACTTAAGCTCTGCCAAAGACAGAGGTTCAAAGGGGGTTGCATCAGCTGAGCAATGCAAATATTAAGATCCCAGGCAGGGCAGGGTCCCTGAATGGTGGATTAGTATGAAGCAATCCCTGAAAACTTGGAAAATACAGGGTGAGCAGAGAGAGAGAGGATTCCTGCTGAAATAAAGGCAGAGACAGCTGCCAAATGCACTTTAGGGTAGCTGGTCTCAGTCCCAAAGAATTAAGATGGACCATATAGTCCAAAACAGTGGGCAAATCAGCAGATTCCGGGAAATATGCTTCCAGAGCACCATATGGAAAACCTTTTCCATTTAGAGTTATAAGTAGCCCTAGTGGAAGGCTTCCTAGAAGCTTTCAAATTTCGAGAACACCTTGAGAAAGGTGTAAGTCAGCAAACTCTAACTCCTCAAGAGCCAGGCCTTGAGGTTGAGGGTTGAGATTCGGATACCAAACTCTCCCCTGGGCACAGGTTAACAAATTGTGGTTCCTGGGAAGACACAGGGGGAGATGGACTGCTAAGGAAAGAAGGAGAGGGTACCAGGGCTGTCTGGCCCAATCTGGAGCAATCAGAATCATCTTGCAGGGCTGAGATCTGATTTTGACTAGCACCTTGAACAGGAGAGGGAAAGGGGGAAAGGCATAGAGAAACTTCCCTTCCCAATCGAGGAGGAAGGCATCCAGGGGGACTGAGCCCAACACTGGGGGCCTGCAACAAAAAAGTGGAAGATGATGATTGTCTGGGGTGCAAAAAGATCTATCTGAGGGGTGCCCCACCTGGCAAAAACTATCCCCAATACTCGAGGATCCAATGACCATTCGTGATGGCCCTGGGAAATCCTGCTGAGAGCATCTGCCAGGACACTGTCCTTGCCTGGGAGGTGAACTGCTATGAGGGAGGTGTTCAGGGAATAAGCCAGAGACTACAACTTCACCGCCTCGGTGCATAAGGCCAAGACCAAGTGCCCCTTGTTTGTTGATGTACCACATTGTAGTGGTGTTGTCTGTTCTGACCTGTACCACTTTGTTCTGAACAGATGCAGAAAAAACCTGAAGTGCTAGAAAAACAGCTCTGAGTTCCAACAGATTGATGTGGAGCAGAGATTCCTGAGGGACCACAATCCCTGGGTGGAGAGGTCGCCCATGTGAGCTCCCCATCCCAAAGGGACATCTGTAGTAAGGGTCAAGGAGTGAGATAGAGGGATGAAAGGAACCCCTTGTCTCAGATTGCTCTGATCCTGCCACCACTGAAGGGCCTGGATCAGGGTTCAGTTACTGGGATCAACTTGGATAGGGGATCTCTTCTTTGAGACCAAAGGCTCTCAAATGGAACTGAATGTCCCTCATCTGAAATCTTGCTCTTGCACTATGGCTGTGGAAGCAGCCATGTGTCCTAGGGCTGTAGAAAATGCCTTGCTGGTCGAGAGACCTGCAGGGTGAAGGAGGAGGCCAGGCCCGCCAGGGTCCTTACCCTTTCTAGGGGAAGGAAGGCTCTGGCCTGCCTTGTGTCCAGTTCTGCGCCTATGAAGGCGAGTACCTGGACAGGTTCTAAAACTGACTTTGGACGATTGAGAAGAAAGCCTAGAGAGGTAAGCAGCTGCTGGGTAATCTGCAGGTGTGATTTGACCTGGTCTGGAGACTGACTTACAATGAGCCAGTCGTCTAGGTAGGGGAAGATGGCAATCTTTTGCCTTCTTAAATGAGCAACTGCTACCGCCAGGCATTTTGTGAATACCCTTGGAGCAGAGGTAAGGCCGAAGGGCATTGCTCTGAACTGATAATGGCCTGAGGGCAGTTCGAATCTGAGGTACTTTCAGTGGGAGCTTCTGATAAGGACATGGAAGTAGGCATCCTTGAGGTCCAGGGACGCTAGCCAGTCCCCTGGCCTTAGGGAGGGTAAAATCATTCCCAGAGTCACCATTTTGAATTTTGGTTTTAAAAGGTGCTTGTTCAGATATCTTAGGTCCAGGATGGGCGCCATTCTCCTGTCTTTTTGGGGTAAGGAAGTACCTGGAGTACAGTCCCTTGCCCTGGTGTAGGGAGAAACCTTTCTACTGCTCTGAGAGCCAGGAGGGTTGAGACTTCTGTTTCCAAAGCAAGAGTCTCTAGAGGATTGTATGTAGGAAAGATCTGATTCTCATCTTTGGGAATTTTTGAAGCTGAGAACCAGATCCTGGCTTACTACTTCCAGGACCCACTTGTCTGAGTTAAAGACCCAGTCCGGGACGGTAAGCCAGCCTGCCCCACAGGTAATGGAGAATCGACCTGGGCATCCCATCAGGGTGCCTGTTTGGCAGGTGCTTTAGGCTGAGGGGTGGGAGCAGGCCTGCTCATGCCCGCCTGCTCTCCTCTGAAGAACCCCTCTGAGCGTAAACTGAAGAGGAGGCCTGGGTTTGGTAAAAGGTCTGTGAAAAGGCCTGCCTCTACCCCTGGGGCTGCCTCTGAGGAGTGTGTTGCCGCTTCCTTGGCTTGTGCACTCCTATAAGTGGTTCTATATTCATCCATTTTCTTCATATAATTCTCTGTCTGCTCCCCAAACAGAGAATTTCCCACCACAGGAAAATCCATGGCCTTAGACTGGGTATCCTGTGACAGACTAGTACACCTGAGCCAAGCCAATCTACGAAAAGCCACAGATGTAGCCATGACTCTAGAGGATACATCATTAGAATCCACTGCAGCATGGAATTGCACCTTAGATGCCTCAATACCATTGGCAGCCACCTGTTCCAGCTCCTTGGCAAGCTGGCCAGGGGCCTGTTTGGCTAAGGCCATGACAGTATCCCATCTAGATTTCTCGTATCTAGCAACATAGGCCATATAATTTGCCTGTCTGAGTCCCATGGACTCTGCCATGTATTGTTTTTTAGCCATGGCATCAATCTTCCTGGAGTCCTTGTCAGGAGGATATGAAGCCAGGGGAATATTAGCCTTATCACAGGCTGCAGCCTGAACTACTCCAACATGGCTGCATTGCTGTGAAAGAAATTCTGTATCAGGACCTGACAAGGTGTACCTCCTGTCCATCTTTTTATCCACAGGAGGCACAGAATTAGGAGCTTTAAAATTTTATTGTTTGTTTCTGAAGGATTTATGTAAAGGAATAGACAATCTTCTGGACTCTGGGATATCCATCATCTCCACAAAGTCAGGCTCCTCTTGGTCATCCACAGCTTCCTCCAAAGGGAGCTGGAGGGTTTCAGCAACTTTTTTTATAAAACAGAAAATGAGAAGGGGACTCAGAAAGCCTAGGGGGAGACACTCCTAAAGGTCTGTCTGGGGAGATGTCCGGTTCAATGGGCACATCCAGACTTTCAAAATCACATTCACACTGTTCATAATCATCCTCCCCCTCCTCTGGTTCATAAAACTCCTCTATATCATATTCTTGAACCCGGTGGAACCGCTCAACCGACCTTTTGCCAGATAGTGGCGGTTCGGACGGAACCGGGGAAAGCGACTGGACAATTTGGATCGCTTTGGTCATCTCTGCAGCAGTTGGAGAAGGAATTTTGGACTCCACACCTGCTGATTTTCTAGTTCTCTTTGCTGGAACTGGCTCCACTGATTCAGCTTTTTGTTTGCCCGAGGAAGTCTCGCCCTGGTCAGAGGGCACTCCCTGCGGTTCGGTTGGCACTGAACCGGGCTGGCCATCCGGGTCAGCGGACTTTTTGGCCTCTCGTTCCCTGAGCCTACCAACTCTCTTATCTAGGGTAGCTGCGGGAAATTCTTGCAAATCTGGCAGTCTGCATTGAGGTGGTCAAACCCCAGACAATAAACACATGTGGTGTGTGGGTCAGCCTTGGCAAAGGCTTCCCCACAGACACTACAGTGCTGAAACCCAGTGGGCCCGGTTTTTCTTTTGGGTTTCTCAGACATAATGCCAGCCTAACCAAAAACTTGCCCTTTTCCGGCAAATGTCAGGCAAGACACCCTTATCGGTTCCCAACCGTGTCACGGGTCGTGGAAAAAACCATAATGAAATCCGTTTTTTTAGAACCGATAAGAACCGGGAACCGCACTCTAAATGGCTTTAAATGAATTCAGAAAAAAGTTTTAAATCAACCTGATCGGTTCAAACCGAACCGATAAACATTTACAAGTTCCACACAGAAATAAACCTGTCTATTACTTACAATACCACAGACAGAGCTTGAACCGTCGGTTTGATGTTAAAATAATTATAATCGCGGTTGAATTTAACCGAGAAAAACTTTAAACCGAGAAATGAACCGAGCAGTAGAAGGAATCTCCGGAGCGACTGTTCAGTGAGGCGGAGTAAAGAATCTGACAGTTTCAGTTTGAAATGATCCAGACAGAGCTTTTCTAACCGAGTTCGCGCTCTAAGTTCCATGCATGGCATGAAAGTTAACTCTTTCACCTCCAGAGCAGTTCTAAGGCTGGGACAAACTGCAATTGTCATAATATAGCAAGACTTCATGTTGTTTGAACAACATAAAAGAAGTCACCGGGAAGCAGTCTAAATCCCCCCATCCATGCTCTGCATAAGTGGTGATACTATACTTGACCTGAAAATCATTGCCGACACATTCAATACTGCCTTCACTGACCTCAGTTCTGTACTTCCCCCTGATTTTTTCAAAGAGGAGGATACTCAATGTACCCAATCTCCTCTGCCCCCACTAGCCACCCACCCTTCTACTTTAAATCGGTCAAGATGTACCAGGTCCGCAGCTATGTTACCAAAGCCATTAGCAAGTCCAGATCCAGCAATGACTCACTCGACCTCAAACTTCTATCCTTCACCCTAGAAGAAGTTCTCAGGCCACTGACCAGGATTTTTAACCTCTCCCTCAGCCTCAGCCAGTTCCTGGACAAATGGAAAACTGCCACTGTAACCCCTATTCACAAAAGTGGTGTCAAAACTGCTCATGAAAATTTCTGTCCAATCTCCATCCTACCTCCACTCTCCAAGGCCCTGGAACGTATTGTGGCAGACCAGCTTACTGAATTCCTGGACAAGCACAACATCCTGTGCAGGCAGCAACACGGTTTTAGAAAGGGTCATAGTACTTCCACAGCACTACTTGAATTTACCGGCATCATCCACCACTCACTGGACAACGGTCAACACACGGGGGCTACTTTCATTGATTTAACAAAGGCCTTTGATACTGTTAACCACCGTCTCCTGCTTGTCCAGCTCTGGATCACGGGGCTCTCACCCAATTACATGAACTGGTTCAAAATTTACTTAGACAACTGGTCCCAAAGACTGAAAATAGCTGATACGCTCTCTGATGCCAGACTGGTCAGCTCAGGTGTTCCACAAGGTTCAATACTGGGCCCCCTCCTCTATAGCCTATTCCTGAACACACTGCCGGATTCCTATCCAGAACAAATCATACTCTACGCAGGTGATGCACCATGATCCAATACAACTGCAAGGAAATCTCCAGCGGGGCTTCACATCAGTCAAAAACTGGTTCTTAAAGCACAAACTGATACTAAACCAGAAAAAAATAAAGACCATGATTTTCAGTAGCTCCCACAACAAAAATAAACAGTATCACCGCTCCATAAATACCAAACAAGGAGTCACTCTTGAACAAGTCCATACCTTCAAATACCTTGGCATCACCCTTGACTGCAAACTCTCCTATGCTGCCCATATTAATAATGTTGCGAAAATGGCAAACACCAGGTTGAGCCTACTGTTCCATCACAGGAAACATCTAACCCTTGAAGCTTTATCTGTTGCCATCCAGAGCTCCATTGTGAGCGTTACTGACTATGGACTCATTGTTTATGGCTCCGCCACTGCCTCCTCACTCAAACGTGTTTGATACCTCTCTCAGCAAAGCCTGTTGTCTCGTCACTGGAGCCCACCATCTCACCAATACTTGTGACCTCTATTCCCTAACTGGATGGCTGCAACTCAGCAACCGAATAAAGTATCAAACCTGCATCACAGCAAAGAAAATAATGATGGGAAATGCTCCTCTTGGGGTCCACTCCCACCTCAAACACAGAATTAACAACTACAACACCAGGTGCTCACAACCCCAATTCCTGCAAATCCCCCACTGTCGCACAACCCAAGGCCAAAGGTCATTTGCATACAGGGCACCTAGCTGGCTAAATAGTCTCACTAGTGACATCGCTGCTTCACCAACGCTGGGTGCTTTCAAGACTAAGCTTCGCCTCTCCTTTGTAGCTTCAAGTACCTGTGATTGTCCAGCTTAAGCAATACTCCCATCGCTGCTGCCTATTGTTGACCTCACACCAAGCACTTCATAATTCCAATGCCCAGCATTTGCACTTACCACTGTTCTGTCCCAACAAAGCCCCACAGGCTGCCATACTCTGTCCCACCCCCCCATGCCCTCTCCTCCCTTCATCCCCTTTCCTTTGCTGTATACACCTCCTCGTGTTTCATGTACTGTCCTTGTAATTACTGTGTTATGACGATCAGTGTTACTGATTGTTTTATACTGTAATTTTGAAGCCTGTATGCCTGTTCTTACTGACATGGAACCTTTGTAAAAGAGCCTCGGCTCAAAGGTACTTTGTAGTCCCAGACTCAAATAAATAAATAAAATTAAATAAATAGAAACATAAAAAAGTGACGGCAGAAGGAAACCTCATGACCCATCTTGTCTGCCCATTTTAGAGCAACTACCCCCTCCCCATTTACTGCTGAGTGCTACGATACCTTTGTATTTATCCCATGTGTGTTTGAAACTTCCAACCATCCTGACCCCTACCACCTCCTGGGGGAGACTGTTCCATGGGTCCACCACTTTCTCCGTGAAGAACTTCCTCGCATTACCCCGCATCTTCCTGCCCTCAATCTTCATATCATGCCCTCTGCTTTTGTGCAACTTGTACCTAGGAACAGGTCTTGTACCCGAAATTTGTCGATACATTTTAGGTATTTGAAGATCTCTACCATGTCTCCCCATCCCTCCTCTGTTTGAGAGAATACATGTTGAGTTCCCTCAATTTATCTTCATATAGTGTCTTGTGCAGCCCTTGTATCATTTTTAGTTGCTCTGGACATACATGATCATGCTGGCCCCCTCCATCTGCAACCTGATTAGCACCCTCTGAATTGAGGAAATGGAGGGAAGGCGTAAAGAAACCTCCTGCTCCAATAGAGGGACAACGTGTCTCACCAGAAAACTCCAGGCCCTGGATCTAGCCAGCAGAAATTGGGCAGTTCTGCATTGCGTGGGGACGCAAAAAGGTCCAACTCTGGACAACCTTATCTGTTGAACAAGTCTTCTGCGACGGATGAGAGAAGCTTCCAGGTGTGCATGCTGGACTGAGTCCTGCTGAGACTGTCCACCAGAGTGTTTAGCACGACTGGCACATGGACTGCAGAGAGTGTCAAACTGTGATCCAGAGCCCAGTACCACACTCTCATGGCCTCCCTGCAAAAGGGGGTATGAATGCGTGCCCACGTGATTGTTAATGTAGTACACTACATTTCGATTGTCCGATGGCACCAACAGCTGACCCGCAATGAGGTGCTCCTGAAAAGCCTGCATGGCGTAGAGCACCACCCTCATCTCCAGGACACTGATATGTAGGAAGGATTCCCAATGGAACCAAGAGCCCTGGGTCTGGAAAGAACCTAGATGCGCGCTCCCCAGCCCAGACCCGAGGCATCCGTGGTTAGGATCTGTTGCAGGGAGGAAATCTGGAATGGAACACCTTGAAGCAGATTCAAGGGATCCATCCACCACTGCAGTACCTTTCATACTGCAGAAGGCACCAGGACTGGTTGGTCTAACTCGTCTGTGCGCTGGTCCCACTGTGCCTGGAGAGTCCACTGAAGGATGTGCATATGGAGTCTGGCCAGTGGAACAGTGGGTATGGCAGCTGACATCAGACCCAGCAATCTGGGGTATACCCTGGCAGGAATGTATCGACTTTGGGCAGCTTCCTGAGCTTTAGCTATGAGGCACTCTGCCCTGTTTTGGGGCAGGAAGGCCTTCCCCTGTTCAGAGTCCAGAACTGCCCCTATATACTGCAACCTTTGAGATGGTATAAAAAACGACTTGGGCAGACTGACAGTGATGCCCAGGGAGTGGAAGAGTTGGAGAGTTCACTCCAGAGTCCACAAAAGCTTCTCCCTGGATGGGGCCTTTAGGAGGCAATCGTCCAGATAAGGGAAGACATACAGTCCCTCTCTTCTGAGAGCTGCTGCAACTGCTGCCAAGCACTTGGTAAAGACTCGCAGCACAGCGGATAAGTCAAAAGACAGAACTTTGAACTGATAATGCTCACCCTGAAACGCAAAATGGAGAAACTTCCTGTGAGGAGGAGACACCAAGATGTGCAGGTAAGCATCCTGTATGTCCAGTGAGCAGAGCCAGTACCCTGTCTTGAGAAGGAGCATCAGGCCTGGCAAAGTTACCATCCAGAACTTTTTATACTGGACATACAGATTGAGGTCCTTTAGATCCAGAATAGGCCTCAGATCGACAGTCTTTTTAGGGACCAGGAAAAACCTGGAGTAAAGCCCCTTGTTTCTCTGGTGCCTGGGCATTTGCTCGATGGCTTGCTTGCACAGAAGAGACTCCACTTCTTCCCAGAGAACAGATCAGTGAGCCAGGGGATAACTTGAAGGCAGAGATGGGGTTTCTTGAGGCTGCTCAGTGAAATCCAAGGTGTGTCCCCTTTCTAGGATTTCTATGGTCTGCAGAATCCATGCATCTGAAGTTATGGTTCTCCATTAATTCAGATGGAGTAAGAACCGACCTCCGACCACAGTCTCCTGGTTCGGGACCAGAAAGGGGGGGGGGGGTCCGGCAAGGAGTCAAGCAGAGGTACAGCCAGCTGCAGGGGCTGGTCCCTCACTTCTGGGGTACTTGGCCACTGCTCCGGCATCAGAGGGGGCGGGCAAGGGAGCATGGGCTCTGCGTTTCCCCTGAGCCGGGGTGCCGTCCTGGGCCTACTCATTTTGAGAAATGGAGACCCCACTCTACCCCTTGGTTGGGTGTGCTAGAGGGAGTGCACAGACTGGAGGGCCCTGCCCAAGGCTTGCAGCTCATTAATGATGTCCTAATCATCAGGGCCAAATGGCTTGGTGCCATTAGAGGGGGCATTAAGCACTTTTTGTTGAACATCGGCTGCAAACCCAGATACGTTGAGCCAGGAGTGCCTACACAGACATATGCCCATGGCAGCTGCCCTAGCAACAGTGTCAGCCATGTCATACAGGGGTCTGAGGAGATGCTTACTAACATCCTCAGCAACTTGAAGGCACTGAAGCAGTTCCTGCTTCTGAGTGCCCTCCCGAAGGGCCCGGGCGACAGCCTTGCCCTTCTTGCAGTAGACATTCTGGTATTTTACCACGTGCGACAGATAGTTTGCAATCCTCAAACCTAGAGTAGAAGAGGCATAAGCCCTTTTACCCCAAGGTAGATTCTGCAAGACTCCTTATCTGGGAGAAGGGAACAAAGGTGCTTAGGCGACTTAGACCTGTCATGAGCTGCCCTGATGACCACCGAGTCAGTCTCAGGCTGGGCAGCATAACAGGGGAGACCGTGGTGGGACATGATAAAGTTTGTCCGCCCTGCAAGTCGCAGCTGGCACCATGTATGGTTTGTGCCAGGCTGCCGTGACTGCATTCCTCGAAGCTGGTAAAACTGGAGGAATGACCTTTGGGGGAGACTCTGGAAACTTCAGGAAGTCCTCCAGTTCTTTCCTGGTGGCATCTTCTTCTTCAGTGTGGAAGTCCATGGCTGAGGACAGCTGCTTCATCACACTGAAAACTGTGGGGTCCTCAGGAAGAGATCTGGAGGTATGCTTTACCGAGTCCTCACTGACAGAAGAGGCTGTAGATCTGTCAGAGAGCAGGATCTCTTCCTCTTTTTTCCTCCTCTTCATCATCAGGAAGAATGAGGTGGTCTGGGTGGTACTCCTCCTCCTCGACATCGACCTCTTCAATGTGGGTCTGGCATCTGATGCACTGAAGATGGCCCATGGGGAGCTTCCCGGGACTGATGAACAGGCATCAACGAAGAAGCTGTCATCGATGACGTCAGCGAGGAGGGCCTGAAGGCGCCCAGTTGCTGCACAATCACGTTAGTGAACTAGAGCAGGACTTTGTTCAAGTTGATGTTGGTCGTTGACGGAGGGGCGGTTTCGATGGCACAGGTGTCAACGACCCGCCTGCTGGATCCTGAGAACCTGAAGAGCCTGTAGCCCTGGAGGGAGAAGGGGTAGGTATCAACAGGAGATTCATCAACAACGATCCTGGTCGTCGAGCAAGAAGGGTCCGACAACCCAGAGGTCAACGGCCGTCCATACTGAGAATTGGGCAGAGGTGCTGTTGGGTATGGGTCTGGTGGGCACAGAGACCTGGACAGCAGATTTCTTCACCGTTGCAGCCACAGCTGACGAAGATCTCCAGAAGAAGGCGAGGCCGTCGGGGAACGAGATCGATGCCAGGGGAGCGTCGAATCTGTCTTTTTGTGACCCCCGGGAGGATCTCTCTCTAGTCTTGAAGGCCCGGGAGCTCAAGAACTGGTATCGGACTGAGAGTCCGGGACCCCAGAGGATGACTACCCGGAACTGGCTACCTGTTGCTCCATTAGGTAGTTTTTGACAGCCTTTCTGCATCACCCAAGTGTTGTTTAGTTAAACTGTGGGCAGAGCTCATAGTCAGAAACGTTGTGGTCAGGCCCAAGACAGCAGACACAGAGAGAGTATTAGTCTGTGGACGTAATCATCTTTCCACAGCGATAGAAGAGAAGTCTAAGGATTAACTCTCGACATAAACAAGCTAAAGTTGAAGGAATCACTTTAGAAAAAGAGATGCTAAAAAATAAGGTTAGAAAAGCCGTAGATAAAAAAAAGGTGTGAATACTGCGACGGAGATTCTGTGGAGACACATGCGAGTGAGTTGACAGCGGGAAAGAACTGAGGAGGGAGTGGGGCCACTCATGCCTTTTTAAGGTTGAGGACGTTGGCGGACATAGATGGCGTGGGTGGCCCCAGTTGTACTGCTGAAAATCTTCTATGTGGATTCCCCTTCACCGATGGTGAAGTTTCTATGGTGTTACCCGATGACAGATACCCCCGAAGAAGATAGGAAAATTCACCTCCCTTCCTCGTTCCGCTTTGTGTCAGCCACCTCCTTCAATATACGGCATATACAACACAACTAATGCTGGCTTTAAGTCAAAAAAAGAAAATCATTTTTTGGGAGGATGATCTTGATGACAGTTCGACTCTGGTAACAGGTAAAACTAGATATAAGAAGAGATGAAGAGCAACCCCCAATACCTGCACAAAACATCTTCATACCTCTTGTAGACACAAACAAACCACTCCAGCATTAATTCAGCCACGACTAAATGTTATTAATAAGCCCACTGACTGGGTTCCCACGGAGGGTTATTCCACTGTAAGACACACAGATACAGTTATGTATCAGAGATTAAAAAAAAAGAACATTTAATTGGCTCCCTGGGGTAAAGGTTTGCGACATTAAAAACAGGATAGGCACATTAATTAACAAGAGGCTTGGGAAAGGGATAAACCTTTGTGATGCACATTGGAACTAATGACATCATAGATACATAGACAGTGTCGGCAGATAAGGGCCTATGGCCACCCAGTCTGCCCATTTGAGCTTGTAAGTTCAGTTTATGTTTTCCAAGAAGTCTGTTGCCCCTTACCCCTGACCTGCAGAATTCCTTTATGTCTATCCCATGCATTCTTAAATCCCGTGATTGTTTCAGCCCCCACCACTTCCTCTGGCAGGGTGTTCCACTTGTCCACCACCCGTTCTGTGAAGAAATTCTTCCTCACGTTTCCTCTGAATCGCCCTCTCTCCAACTTCATCCCATGCCCTCTAGTCCTGGAACATCTTTTTCACTTAAAAATAGTGTATTCCTGCACCCTGTTCCTCCCTGTAAGATACTTGTATGTCTCTATCATATCCCCTCTCTCCCGCCTCTCCTCCAGGGAGTACATGTTCAGTTCCTTCAACCTGTCCTCATAGGACCTGTGATGCAATCCATGCACCATCTTTGTTGCCCTCCTCTGAGCCTTCTCTACCCTGTCTATGTCCTTACGTAGGTAAGGTCTCCAGAACTGTACAGTGTACTCCAGGTGGGGCCTCACTAGTGTCTTGTATAGTGGAATTATGACCTCCCTTTTCCTGCTGGTGATGCCCCTGCCTATGCATCCTAGCATCCTAGTCACACTGTTTCCCTGCCTTGAGGTCATCAGAGATGATAACCCGTAAGATCTCTTTCCTTCTTGGTGCATGCTATATCCTCACCCCCCCAACTGATATATTGTGCCAGGGTTTTTGTGCCCCATATGCATTATCTTGCACTTCCTTGCATTGAATTTCAACTGCCAAACCCCCGACCATTCTTCAAGTTTCTGCAGGTCCCTTCTCATTCTGTCTACACCCTCTGGTGTGTCTACTCTGTTACAGAGCTTTGCGTCATCAGCGAACAGTGAAATTCTGCCTCCTAGGTCCTGCGCAATGTCACTGATGAAGATATTGAATAGGACCGGTCCCAGCACTGATCCCTGTGGTACCCCACTTGTCACTCTTCCCTCTGTGGAGTGACAGCCATTTACCACCACCCTCTGTGTCCTGCCGCCCAGTCTGTTACCTACCCACCACACTACTGTCCTGCCCACACCCATATTCCCCAGTTTGTGCAATAGTCTTCTATGTGGCACAGTGTCAAAAGGCCTTGCTGAAGTCCAGATAGGCCATGTCCACTGCCCTCCCCTGATACACCTCCCTAGTCACCCAGTCAAAAATTCAATGAGGTTGGTCTGACATGACCTCCCCTGGTGAAACCGTGCTGCCTTGGGTCCTGTAGTCCATTGACAACCAGATGTTCCACCAATCTCTCCTTCTGTAGTGCTTCCATGATCTTTCCCACTCACCGAGGTGAGGCTGACTGGTCTGTAGTTCCCTGCTTCCTCTTTGTTCCCACTTTTGTATAAGGGGACTACATCTGCTCATCCTCCAGTCTTTGGGTACCTCCCTGTTTCCAGTGATCGGCTAAACAGGATAGCCAGAGGTTCAGCCACCACCTCTCTTAGTTCTTAAGGACCCTGGGGTGCACCCATCTGGCCCCATTGCTTTATCAACTCTTATTACTTCCAGTTCCTTCATTACCCTTTCGTGTTAAGGGACTTGTGTCCATTTCTGCACCATTCTCACCCCTTGTACTCCCTTCAGACCCATTACCCTCCTCTTCCTCAGTAAAGACTGAGCAGAAATACCTGTTCAATATGTCAGCTTTACTGTTGTCATCCTCCACACAGCCCCATCCTCCCCTTCAGTCTCACTATCCCTCCCTTTGCCTTTCTTTTTTCACTTATGTACCTGTAAAAGGTTTTGTCTCCTCTACCCACTGATTTTGCAATGTGTTTTTCTGTCTGAGCTTTGGCTTCCCTTACTGACCTCCCTGCCTCCCTTTGCTTCTCCTGGTACTTCTCCTATCCCCTTCTGCGGTGTCTTTTGTATTGCCTGAATGCAATCCTTTTGGCTTTCACTTTCTTTACTACATCTTTGGAAACCATAATGGTCTCTCTTCCTTTCCTCTTGCTAACCTGCTTAATACATAATTCTGTTGCTCTTGTAATCCCCATTTTAAATACTGCCCACTGTTCCTCAGCCCTGATTCCTGCCCCATTCCTTAATGCCTCTTTCAAGTATCTCCCCATTTTCCCAAAGTCTGCCCCCCTAAAATACAGGATACGTGTTTTTGTGTGGTTTGGTTCTGCTCTTTCTGTGATTTCAAACCACAGTGACTGGTGGTCACTGTTCCCCAGGTGCTCCCCCACTGTTACCCCCATCACACTGTCCCTGCTTGTGAGCACAAGATCCAGTATTGCCTTCTGCAGAGTTGGTTCCATGACCAGTTGCTTGAGGAATCATCTAGAGGCTTGACAAGGACAAGAACTTTATAGAAGTGGAAGGAGTGTAAAAGGGAGTGAAAAAAAAAACATAGCATCAGAAATACCGCTTGCATCCAAGACAGGTCGGGAAGAACCAACGCTACAGGTAAAATGTATGCCTTTACATGAAACTGAGCAAAACAAAATTGACTTATTTCTTGCAGAACTGGAATTGCTTTAGAAGACTAGATTGGTTTAAAAAGGAAATCTTCACCTTATCAAGATGGTGGTAAAGGAGCTAGAAAAAGACACTTAAAACCATTATTGAGAAACATTTAAACCAGTAAGGATGGGGGCAAGGTAAGTCTGCTCAACTTTAAACAATAATTCAAATAACAGGAAATAATACCATACAAACGTATGAAAAATTGAAGACAGTCCAGATGAGCCACAGTAGGTAAATTGATTCTGCCTTTAACTCATATGTTACTATTTATTTTCAGGTGGTTTACTTATCTTCCAGGTTGTAGATGGTGCAACTGCTAATTTTCTACCTCACTTTAGAATGCAGCTCAAACAAATTAAAAATGTTACGAACCTTCGCTCTGTATGAATGAGATCCACCCTGGAAGTTTACGACACCGTAAGCATCAGTTGGGTTCTCTTCAGTATGCTTCTCCACTGACCACTCTTCTAGTTCCCGATTAGGTTCACCCAATTTCATGTCCGAGTATTTCATAGCAAGGCTTGCAGTAAAGCCAGCATGCTGCCTGACCAGCCGACCACAAAAGCACCTAAAGATTATTAAACATATTACTTACTAGCAGGTGGCAAACATGAATCCCCAAAACAAAGTACCACACAGGAGCATACATGATCAAGTTTTTCAAGTTTCAAGTTTATCTGATTGACATACTGTCTTTATAATCAATTTTCATAAAAAGGCACAATTTTTATAAAAATACATAAGAAAATATTATTCACTGTAGTAATCTTCTTTCTTCCAGGGTATTCTTCAAAATCATTAACTCTAGCAGTCCGCTTCCTGGATGCACTGCCCTGGAGATAAATTGAAGTTTTTGCAAATAATGGAACATTAATTAGCTCATGCCACTATTCAGATCTGCTGCCCTGCCAACTGTAGGCATTCCAACATGCTCAGATTTCGACTAAGCCTTTCTCCTAGGTCTTATACTATGCTATCCTAACACACTGTAACAAAGTAACAATAATATTTTACTTGGATTAAACCCCCTTTTCTTTTTTTTTCCCTGAGCCAACTGGCAATGTCCAAAAAGACCAATGAAACAGAACTGGGCCTACTGGTTTAAAAAAAGATTTTTTGCAAGTAGAGGCCAACCAACACACAGCAACACTTGTAATATTATACTGATAGGTTCTGGAAGGGAAGGTAGGGTAGGAGGGTTAATGATATTGAAGAAAACCCTTGAAGAAAGAAGATAACTACAGTGAGTAATATTTTCTTCTAGCCCCAGGTATTCTTCGATATCATTAACTCCAGCAGACTATAAAAAGCAGTACCTTTTGAGGAAGGTCCAGAACCCTATTTAGGGAACAGACTCTGCAGCATTGCTGTGCCAAACCTGGCATCACTTCTGGACTGGATGTCCAGATTGTAGTGCTTTGAAAAGGTATGTACAGATTTCCATGTGGCTGCTTTGAAGATTTCCAACAAGAGAATATCTCTAGCTGCCGCTGCTGTAGCAGCTGTACCCCTAGTGGAATGTGCCCTCAGGCCTACTTGGGTTCCTTGTCAGCTTTAGTGCAACAGAACTGTATGCATGCCACAATCCAGCGTGCAACTGTCCTTTTGGAAGCTGGCCTACCTTTACCCACATCACTACAGGTCAGGAACAGCTGTTGCTTTTCCGGCCTATGCGCACCTTTGTATGCTTGATATAATAGGTCGGGGCTCTCTTTATATCAACATTGCAATCTATTCTCCCCACAGCTAGAATGCTCGGTGAAGACGACTGGCAAAGCAATAGACTGATTCAGATGAAAGCCAGAAACTACTTTAGGAAGGAATTTTCTGTTAGTTCTGAGCACCACATTGTCTCTGTATGGAAAAAAAAAAGTAGTCTTGCTCCAGACACAGAGCTTGTAGCTCACCTATTCTTCTTGCAGAAGTGATGGCTACTAGGAAGACGGTCTTCCAAGTGACAAATTTCAGATGGGCACTGGCCAATGGCTCAAATGGGGGCTCCATGAGCTTGCCAATACAGATATTCAGGTTACAGGCCGGAGCTGGCTCCCTGTGAAAAGGATGTAGATGGGCCAGCCCTTTTAAGAATTTCCTAACAGTAGGGTTAGCTGCTAGGAAGACCCTTTTACCAGCTGACAGATATGCAGAAATGGATGCCAGGTGGATTCTGAATGTGGATGGCTGAAGTCCCAGAGAATTTAGGTATGTCAGATATTCCAGCAAAACTGACAACCCGGCCTCTGTGGGAACCGCCCCTTTTGAAGCACACCAGATGGAAAACCTCTTCCATTTGGAAATATAGGTTTTCCTAATTGAAAGTTTCCTGGAACCTCTTAGAACCTGTAGGACATCCTCTGAAAGGTGTAGGTTAGCATACTCTAGGTCCTCAAGAGCCATGCTTTGAGTCTGAGAGACCCGAGGTTCAGATATAGAATCCTCCCCTGGGAGGATGTCAGGAGATTGTGTCTGTGAGGGAGGTATACTGGTTGAACCACTGATAGAGAAAGCAGCAGAGAGTACCATGGCTGCCTGGCCCAATCTGGAGCTATCAGAATCATTGTGGCTGACCGGGACCTGAATGTGATCAGGACCCTCAGCAATAAGGAAAATGGAGGAAATGCATACAGAGTTTTCCGTCCATTTCAGCACCATGGCATTGGCCTCCATGGGAACTGACCCCTTGGCTGGGGGTCTGCAACAAAACTATTGCAACTGATTCTCTTCTGAGGCAAAAAGATCCATCTCTGGAGTGCCCCGCCTCTTGAACACTATCTCCAGCACCTGTCTGTTGAGACACCATTCGTGATGGTTCTGGCTGATTCTGCTTAAGGCATCCGCCAAAGTATTGTCTTTCCCTGGAAGGTGCACTGCCACCAGGGACACTTACAGAGAGTAAGACGGAACAGAGATTTTCATTGTCTCTGTGCAAAGCAGGTCGGACCTTGTCCCCTCCCCTGCTTGGTGATGTAATACATGGTAGTTGTATTGTCTATTCTGACCTGTACCACCTTCCTCTTTATCAGAGATGCAAAAGACTGGAGTGCTAGAAGCACTGCCCTGAGCTCCAAAATGTTTATGTGCAGCAGTGACTCCATGGGAGACCAAGTGCCATGCACTGTGTGTTCCTCTAGATGAGCCCCCCAACCTAGCAGGGAAGCATCTGTTGTGAGTATCATGGTAGGAGACTGAGTCTCAAATGGTACTCCTTCCGTCAAGTTGCTTCTGTCCTGCAACCACTGCAGGGCCTGTATCAGGGTCCCGGACACTGGTACCAACTTTGACAAAGGGTCCCTCTTTTGGTACCAGTGGGCCCTTGAGTTAACCCCAAGATAGGCAGCATTACAATAGGCAAGTCTGAACATCACAAATTCATGCACAAGAGAGAGCAGGTCCTCCAGCAGGATAAGAGCTTCTATCTGGGAGATATTCCTCAAGTAGTAAAAACCACTTCGGACAACAGATGATACCTGGGCTTTAAGTGTCAGTCCGTCATCGAGGATAAAGAACAGTTAAGTAAACACTTACCGTAGCAGTAAATTTGAGATAATCTCTTGTAGCAGGTCACACCTTAGGAACCTTAGCCATCAGGCGCCAGGACCACAAGGAAGCTTTTTTTGCAAGCAGTCCAACTGGGGCCATCTACTGCAACATCACTAAGTCGACGTACCCCCTATATAGCCATGGGTGGCCGCATGTCCTCCTCAGTTCCCTGCCGGAGATCATCCGGCATGGACACGCCTCAAATGGAACCAAGGGAAGGCAAGGAGCATGAGGAGCTGAAGCGCACAACCCTAGAGAAGAGAAAACAGGGAAAAGGAAAGAAAGAAGGAGGGTGGGAGGGATGGCATGACCTGCTGAAAGAAATTATCTCAAAGACCTACTGTTACGGTAAGTTCTTATGTAACTATTCTATCTTCTTCGAGTATATCTCTTGCAGCAGGTCACACCTTAGGAACGAGTCCCAAGCAGTACTAAGAAGGAGACCAGTACGGGAGGATGGTAGACAGACGCCTAGGACAGGAGGTCTTGTAACACAGCCAGGCTGAAATTTGCCCGCCTTCTAGAGGCGATATCCAGACTGTAGTGCTTTGTGAAAGTGTGGACAATATTCCAAGTGGCCGCAGCACAAATTTCTGCTGAGGCGACGCCCCTGAAGCAGGCCTCTGGTAAAGTGTCCCTTAACAGCCCCAGGAAGGTCCTTACCATACTTCCTGTAACAAAAAATGATGCAGTTGGCCAACCATCTCAACAGGCATTGCTTTAAAACTGGCATGCCTCATTCCCAGGAGTGAAGGAGCTGCAAGGACTTTCTACACTCCTTCGTATGAATAGTATAGTAACATAGAATTCTATGTACATCTAAAGAGTGGAGCAATGCTTCCCCTGGACTGGCACGCTCCGGGAAAAAAACAAGTGGGTGGATGGATTGATTTAGTAGTAGAAAGTTTTAGCAAAATGGCAGTCAACTGAAGAATCAGTGCTCCACAGAGTCCAATGTGATGGTCGACAGTGGGAAAAACAAAGAGGAGGGCGTGGGTCCACCGATGGATATCTAGGAGGACATCGACGTAGTGATGTCGCTGTGGCCATCTCAGTTAGACTGCTTGCATGACAGCTTCTGTGTTGTCCTGGCACCTGACAGCGAAGGTGTGGCAAATTGTCCAATACTGTCGTATGGCTGTCATATTTCTCTGTAATCTATTATTTAATTTCCAAAAGGCCAAGACATAGGTTTGTCAAAAAAGATGCCCACTTTTCTGCAAGAGTACATTGGAAGAGCTAATGTGTATTTCAGTGTCTGACATCTCTCTCTTTGCCTGGGACAAAGTCTTGCTTAAAGGTAAATAGGAGATAAATTCCAATAGAGGATTGGAATTTCCTGGTAGCTGATCAAAGGGGAGGATTCCATAAATGACAAGAGATGGAAGGGCCATGTCCTCTCTTTATAACACTTTGAATTTCAAAGAGAAATAGCTTGTGAGCAGGGTCCCACAGATACCAGGTCTAGGGAGCTATTGTTAAATTCTCTACTAACTGCCACGGTCTATTTCCATTTTAATAGTGTCGGGAAGGCAGTGTACATCAAAAGCCAGTCAGGGAGGTGGGGCTGTGCGAAAGCAAAATATTGTTAATTTTGGTTCACTTAAAATTTTGGGAAAAGAGCAAGAGCGAGACCTCTGCTGGCCTAGAGATGAACAGTTGGACCTGGAAATATTAATGCCACTAGCCAATCACATGCCCATTTTTCAGATTGCAGAGAAGGGCTAGTTAAGCCCTCTAAAACAGAGATTCTGCACAGAAGTCACATTTCCCGACACAGTGAAAACTGCCAGACACACTGAAGACCACTACAAGAAAAACTGGGACTCAGACACACAGCAGAAAGAGAGACTTTGCAAAACTCGCTTATTTTTGGGACTCATTCTCTACAGAAAAGGTAGAAATTATCCAGGTAATTCACTAGTTCATTTTGTATGTAATTTTCCAACTTGTTTGTAGTTATCCTTTAACCAAACATCTAAATCATTTGTTTGTATGGTAATTATTTACATAATCAGTAAAAAAAATCTTGCTTTTATTTTAAAGTACTACTGCCTGGGAGTGATTTATGTGTGAAGGCTTTTGGGAAGGTTTACTCAATCTGTGACATGCCTGTTTAGCGCTAAGGTGCCACATACTACTGAAACTAGGATCCTGGAAGGGAATCTGGGGCCCTAAAGTAGGGTAAAAGTGCACAATGTCTCCAGAGGGGGTCTGTGGGGCTTGAATCAGGTTCCTATACCACCTCTGGCAGAAACCACAATCAGGGTTACGAGAGCAGCCCCAAAGATCTTGTAATGCCTGGGTTCTCCTCCCAGCGCAGCAACCGATGAGGGTTCTTACCTGGTTACAGGCTCGAGACTGTGCTTTACCCTTACCCAGAGAGAGAGAGAGAGAGAGAGAGAGAGAGAGAGAGAGAGAGAGAGGGAAACTCTGGGCCCTCGTGGCAAGTGTTCAGTTGCGAAATCAGCGAGCACTTTAAAAGGACACGAGGAGGGTGTTTCCTGACCCCCTGTCATGGGCTGCACTTAGGGGAGAACATTGTGAGCCCAGTGGACCCGGCTCCCAGAAGTTAGTTTGTGACAAAGTTTCTAAGGTGTGACCTGCTGCATGAGATAGCCTCAAAGATCACCCAGATTTCTCATCTCTGCAGAGGCCACCAACAGCATAAGACCCAGAATCAAGCTAGAACTCACCCCACTAGTCTCCTCCTCCCCCCGATAACTAGGCTCTATCACTAGTACCTCTGTTTTATCCAGGTTGAGCCTCAGCCAGTTAGGGGATATCCAGACTTGGATCTCAGCCAGGCACACATTTAGTATCTCTATGGTGCCAATGGTTCTGGGCGCAAAAGACATACAGTTGGGTATCGTCTGCATAGCAGTGAAAACCCACACTGTAGCGTCTGATGATCTCATTCAGGGGCAGCATGCACACTGCAAACTACATGGGTGAGATGACTGAACCCTGGGGAACACCACATGGTAGGGGCGTATGGTGGGAGGAGACACTCCCCATCACTACCTTCTGCATACTACCAGTAAGAAAGGACTCAAACCAGTTGATGACAGTACCGGTGAGTCCACAGAGCCCACTTAGATGATCCAGCAGAATACCACGGTCCACAGTGTCAAAAGCTGAGAATAATGACATTTGACCGTTCTCCTCTATCTCTAGCCCTGAGGAGGTCATTATGCACCTGTACTATCGCAGTTTCAGTACTATGTCTAGATCTGAATCCCGACTGGGAGGGGCTCAAAGATGTCGAAAGCAGTGAGGTGGACTTCAAGCTGCAGAGCCACAATTTTCTCAATAATCTTACCCAGAAAGGGAAGGTTACAGATAGGTCTGTAATTCGTCAAGATGTCAGGGCTGAAAGATTTTTCATAAGAGGCCTCACAAGTGCCTCTTTCAAAGCACTTGGGAACAGCCCCTCTGAAAGCGAGCATCAGACAATATCAGCGAACACTGGACCAACAGATTCCACACATCTCACAAGTAGATGTGTCGGGTCCAGATCCCATTCACAAAACATGGGCCGCAGCAACAAGATTACCTCACACACTTCCTCCACCTCCACTGGCCAGAATTCCCTCCAGACAATCAGAGTGCAATTTGTGACATCTGACTGACCACTGCAGGGCTGCGTATCCCCCCATTAGACAAATACTGGACCTGATGGGAGAACACGGACAGAAAAGAACACAGCAAACTCCTCGCACTTAGCTGCTGAAACTGCAACTTTAGGCATATGCAGGCTGGATGAAGCAGCCTGTCAACAGTCCTAAAGAGCTGAGCCGGTCTATTCTTCCCTGCAGCTATCTCACTGGACAGGAACACTGCCTTTTAATGGGAGACAGCCATTTGATACGCACCGTAGTGAGTTTTCAAAGCCAGCCTGTCCTCCTCTGATCCAGACTTCTGCCAACGACACTCCAACCTCCGACCCTTAGTCTTTATCTATCTGAGAGCCCTGTCAAACCATAGGGGTCTCAAATGGGAGAATTTGGGTGGTATACAAACTGGTGAGACACAATCAAGCGCCGAGGTCATAACCCCATTGTTGACTGCCACCACTTCACTCACACCTGCCATACAAGCACTGTTCACCTTAGAGAAGTCCATTATTGCCAACAGTCCCTCTGGGGACAGCTCCCTTAAGGAGCACCTTTCCCGGCGACCCAGGTTCGGGAATGGACTTGGGTCATCGGGGGTTGGCAGGGGGAGGATAGGACTGAGCATCCGACGGACTGCTCTTCCATCCTGGGGAGGGTTTGGGTTAAGCCTCGCTCCCGTAGTGGCCCCCAGTGGAGACCAGGGGCACTACAGGAAGCAGTGCACTAGGGGGAACAAGAAAAGTGGAAAATCTGTGCCGGAAGTGTAACCGGATGATGGCTGCCGGCCCCAGGCATCCCTGAAGACTCCCCAGGAAGCCACATGAATGCCTCAGCAGCTCCCGGGGACCACAAGAAGAAATAGTGTGCTGGTGCCTCCTCCCCGCCGGTACCTTCCCCCACGGAGGAGCGGGGACCCACCTGGTGAAGGCTTACACCGGGGCTACTCCATGGATGGCTGCGTATATGAGGTAAGGTGGTGGAAAGGGGAGTTAGTAGGGTGAATGACTGTGGACCTAGGCAGCCTGAAGGAGAGGCAGCTTGGGCGTACGTAGGGGCGATAAACAGATACACACACAAAAAAAGAGCATCTTTCTCACTATTTTTAGTTAGCAATTTTAACAAACAGGAGGCTCCCTTACCTGAGTGGGAGTTCCTCTATTGCAGCTTTAAACCATTATGTTTCACCCCCAAAGAAAGGGAAAATATCATATTTTGCCCCAAGGGGCTAGCTACTCAATCCCTTCAACTTTCTGACTTTCCCATCCACCCCCTACACTCCTACGTTTTGTGATGTAATTATAGGACCAGCGTGGGGACATGCTCCATGCAGGTCTATGGAGCAACATTTCAAAAGCTATTTTAAAGATAAATCAAGGCAAAAGTCAAACAAGGCAGTTACTCAGAAAATTCACCTCCCAGCAGCGCTCTCACCACTGGTGGGGGTGGTGGTGGTGTTTGAACAGAAGGACAAATAGGTAAAAGTCAGAGCTCTCATCGCTGTAATATCTATTCATGATAATTACAGGGCCAGAGGGCGGGGGGTTCAAATAAACAAACAAAAATAAAAAACAACTGCGGCAGCCAAACAGTGTCTTCCAAAAGCAGACTTTTTAAATTTATTTATTTACACGAAGGTCCCGCTGAGCCCGTAAAGTAAGGCTGCCTCAGACAGATGGTGGCTCAAACACTGCCTGTACAGAAACTCACAACCAAAACTCTGCTGAGAGTTCAAGCCGGAGGTCCAAGATATCAAAATCCTGTCCGAAGTATTGTGGCAGCACAGCTTAGTTGATAAATTCACACGAAGCACTCTCCACCATCACAAGTGTCCCTCTGCCACAGGAAGGTCTCGAAGCCTAAAAGCTACCTCCAAGGATGACAATTGGTGGAAGAAGCACCATACGAACCACCCCATGGTTCTGCTGCAGATACTTGGAACAAACTCCTGTACCTGAACGGCAGCAGTCACCGACAGCTCTATACCTGGGAGTTCACCACAAAGGGAGCCAGTGAAAAGTCCAAAATACATACAAAGTAATCACTGAAAAGCAAATGCCCAAACGATGGCACAGAACAGCCCTGGATGAAAATAAAAAAGCTAAACTCCTACTGCTGGCTCACTGTCTCAAGACTACCTACGCACCGACCCTAAGCCTCAAACGTTAACTGTAGTAGTGGATGCCAAGAACTTAAAATTGTTTACTAAAATAAAGGATACATATCATAATACAAACACAAACTTATAAATGAAAAGTTGAGTTAGAGTCTGTAGGAAAATTAAACTAATCTCAGCCCCGAAGCGAAACTAAAACAAACAACTAATGGAGCCCAGGTAAACAGTGGTGCTGCCTGGGTCATCAAGCAACACATTGTGCATGGCCCAACATGCATACAATGCCCGACACTGTGATTAAGCCCCAAAAGCACCTGTTGCAGTAATCCATGACTGACTTTTTTTTTTTTGTTCTGAAGGCAACGTGCTCTTTAAAATCCAGGGTTTTACGTTCCATGATGCTAATTACCAATGGAGCAGTAACCACATGACAAGGCTCACAGGATAAACTGAAACAACTGAAGAAATGATTTCAGCTCATCAAGAAATGAGTACTTGAAAACTGGAATCCCTCTTGCTGCAGAAGCTGCAAAGGAGGAGATTTCCCCTTCCTGCGGAAAGGAAGATCTGGCATCAGAAGGGGCAGAGTCGGAGGACACCACGGGTGGTGGAAGGAGCCAAGCTTGAAGACATCTGATGCGCTGCTCTATGCCCAACTGTCCAAGTCTGGAGAGTGAACTGAATCCAAGCTGGTAGAAACAGGATTCCCTCCCATTACAGACTGCATGAAAAATTGAAGAAGTACCTTGGCTGTCTTTCCCACATGTAGGAATTTGTGTTACCAGGGTTGGTGGATATATCAAGAAACTGTACAAGTGGTGCACTTTAAGACATCCCAATTGTATTTTAGAAAAACAACTTCTCTCTGGCCCAAAAGAGTTGCATTCCCATGAGGGCAACCTGAGTTTACTACGCAAACCTGTCCACTTGCAATGGGCCAGTGAAGCCATGGAACTGCAGCGGAGACAAAGCACAGAGGCTCGCAGAATGGAGGGGGGATGTCAACTGCTCGAACAGCACCTCGTAAGGGCATGGGGGTTGACACCTTAAGTGGCTACTCAAAACTGCCCCACCCCCAGGTCACGAACAGTGGGCAAATCGGAGGTGCTTACAATTGGGGATGTTGGAACACAAAGAAGACAGAAAAACCTGCCTTGCTCCATCCTTGCCTCTTCCTCGGTGCTAGGCACATAAAGTGGGTGTTTTCCCTGAGCCACAGTGGCTGACTGGCCTGGGTCCTACAACAAGTGGGGAAAGCTTGTGGGGCTGCACCGGGATGCTAGATAGCAGGTTGCTTGGTCAGGTCAATGACTCATTAGGAACAGTGGTGCAAAAGCGACCATATGTAGAAGGAGGCTGGAGCTGAGAAAGGGAAAAAACAGAGAATACAAAAAGGAAAAAGAATTTACCTGACAAGTTGCTGGCATATCTGGCATCCTGGAAGGCATCTATAAAATAAAGGAATAAATGTTACATGGGAATTATTTTCATCCACCATTTTGTGCCTCGTTATTTTTCACTCTGCAAAAAGACATTTTAAGAAGAAGCAACATTTCATACAAAAGTTACGAATGTAAGTAGCATCACCTCTTGCATTTAAAGCTATAAACATTGGATGCATTCATATTCCCACAGCCCCACCCAGATTTTATTTACTTATGTAGCACTTTTTACACATTTCACAGTTCTGCACAATTAAAGATGAGCCCAAGTCATCAGCAAATAGCAAAACACAGAAGGAGTTAGCAGAATGCAGTCAAACATTCCAAACAAATGGGAATGCCAGGCCATTTTTTTAAGGCTTTCTACATGAAATTTGAATCATTTTACCTTGCAGTTCAGTTACAACGAGGCTTATTCAGGGACTGTAGGTATAACCACTACTTGTGAAATCAGTCTATTGCTGTGGAAATGCCCACTGGGTCACAAGCAGGATATTGTGATTTCAGCTCCAGAATAAGTCTCAGATACAGATAAACAGTAAGGGCAAAACTGTTTTCATACAAATATCCTTGGTAATCTACAACAAAAGGAGTAAGAAAGAACAGTTACATACTTACTGTAGCAGTAGATCTTTGAGAGAATCTCCTTCAACAGGCACTAGGACCACACAAAGACTTTTTGAAAGCAGTCCGCTAGGGGCCACCCACGACATCCCATGTCCACACTCCCATATAAACATGGGAGGCCCCCTCCGTCCTCAGTTTCCCAGAGATCATGCTCAGGGGACATCCCTCTAGGGAACCAGGAGACGGCTAATGGTTCCACCAACAAGGCGAGGCTGGAAAATGGAAATTACATACCTACCGTAATTCCTGATCTTCATGGACGAAGTCTCCACCACTCATTCACACTAATGGGATTTCTCCGGAGGCACTAGGACCCAGTGGGAGGAAACTTTTTTCGAGAGGGCTGGTGCCGGAGATGGAGCCTCGAGGAAGCG
Organism: Neoceratodus forsteri; assembly: GCA_016271365.2. NCBI lineage: Eukaryota > Metazoa > Chordata > Ceratodontiformes > Ceratodontidae > Neoceratodus > Neoceratodus forsteri. The sequence goes on from CM028129.1 coordinate 694,594,042, forward strand.
GCACCACGAGCCCCGGCTCATGCAGTAAGGACCATCTCGGCGTCAACCCTCCAACCACCTCAGTACCTTTTTTCCCCCGAGGAGGTGCAGTGTGACTAACCTAGAAGGACTCATCTGAAAATCGGACATAAGACAGTCCGAATGACCCGTGTAAGAAGGGTCAACAATAAAGTCTTCACAGCCCAGCCATTGAGACAGTGAAGACCAAAAACAGAGAAGTGAGCTCCGGGGATTGTGGGTGGGCGTGTGAATGACTGGTGGAGACTTAGTCCAAGAAGATCAAGAATTATGGTAGGTACGTAATTTCCATATCTTCCTGGACATAGAAGTCTCCACCACTCATTCACACTAATGGGAGAGTACCAAGCTAATAATCCACCGAGATGGGCGGCAGGAGATAAAGAGCTCACATACTTAGGACAGAAGTCCATTAAGAATGGTCCTGCCAAATGACAGATGTCATCTGGCATGGACATCCAAGGCATAGTGCTTAACGAAAGTATGCACTGAGCTCCAAGTAGCCGCATTGCAAATATCTGCAATGGGCACGTTGCGGATTTCCGCCAGAGATGCCACAACTGCTCTGGTAGAGTGAGTATACACTCTGCCTTCCAGCTTGACCTGTGCCATAGAATAGCAGTGGCGAAAGCATGCCACCAGCCATGTTGAAATGCATCTAATAGTGACAGGCTGACCCAGCTGGGTCTCGCTGAAGGAAACAGTTGTTGAGCCTTGTGAATTTCTTTTGTTCTATCTAGATAGAATTGCAGCGCTCTCTTAACATCCAGTGAATGAAGGGTATGCTCCACTTCATTCTGGATGTTCACAAAGTAGTTAGGAAGGACTAAAGGTTGGTTTAGATGGAATTCTGAGACAACCTTAGGAAGAAACTTAGGATGAGTCCTAAGAACTACTCTGTCCTTTTGAAATACAGTGTAAAGGGGGTCTGGGACCAGTGCATGTATTTCAGAAACTCTATGGGCCGAAGTGATGGCCACCAGAAAGGCCATTTTCCAAGTGAGGAACTTCAAGTTGCAAGTAGCTAGAGGCTCGAAAGGTTTACGAGTCAGCATGTCTAGCACAAGGTTAATGTCCCAGGCTGCGACTGGATGTCTGATAGGAGGCCTAGTATGCAGAATACCCTTAAGAAACCTCTTAACTACAGGTAACTGAGCCAGTGACATGGAAAGTACCTGCTCATCATATGCCGAAATGGCACAAAGATGAACTTTGACTGTGGAGTACTGCAGGCCTGTATTTGAGAGGTCTAAAAGGTACTCAAACTTTATTCGGTGTGCAGGAAAAAGGGTTCCAAGAGGATTTTGCACACCTCACAGAGAAGCGCTTCCATTTGGTTATGTAGGTTTTTCTAGTAGCCGGCTTACACGCAGCCAAAAGAATATCTGAAACTCTACAAGAAACATTGAACCTATTCATCTCTCTCTCCAGGAGCCAAGCGTGAAGGTGAAGCGACCTCAGATTGGGATGGACCAAAGGACCCTGGGTCAAAAGGTTCGCCTGAAGAGGAAGCATCTTGGGGCTCACAAACTGTTGAGCAGCAGAAACCATATCTGTTGAGGCCAGAGGGGGCAATGAGAATCATTCTGCTTCCTGAGACTCCATTTGAGAAGTACCTCTGAATTCGGGAAGAGGAGGAAAGGCACATAGAAAGCATCTTGTCCACCGCAGCCTGAATACATCCTGACAGAAAATGCCACGTCCAGGATTTCTGGAGCAGAAGAGAGGCAGTTTTGCGTTGAGTGGGGACCCAAAAAGGTCCAGGTCCGGAGTTCCGCATTCTTTGAAGAGTGACTGAACGACGGTTAAGTGAAGAGACCACTCATGAAGATCCGTCTCAGTTCTGCTGAGACAGTCTGCCAGCTCGTTTTGTACTCCTGGCAGGTAAACCGCCTGGATTAGAGCCTTCTGCTCCAGACACCATTCCCACACTCTCATTGCTTCCCTGCATAATGGATAAGAGTGTGCACTGCCCTGCTTGTTGATGTAATACATCACTGCCTTGTTGTCCGTTTGAAGGAGAATGTTCTTCTAACAGAGTATGTCCTTCAAGGCTCGGACTGCATGGAGGACAGTTCTCATTTCCAGGATGTTTATGTGAAGCTGGGACTCATCCTGAGTCCACGTACCTTGGGTGTGGAGATCCTGGCAGTGGGCTCTTCAACCCATCAGGGATGCGTCCGTGGCAATGGAGATCTGATGATCCAGAGGGGCAAAGGGATATCTTTCCAGAAGAGTGTCCTCCTGTGACCACCAGACGAGTGACCTCTTCAGAGGTTCCGTCACCATGATGAGAAAGGACTGAGTGTGAGTGGTTGGGGACCACCGAGTACTGAGCATCCACTGAGAGGTTCTCATGTGAAGGTGAGCCAAGGGTACAGTGAACACCAAGGATGCCATGAGACCCAGCATCCGTTGCATCGAGATAGCTCGAACCGAGCTGTTTTCTCTGATGTATCGGGCCATCTGTAGGATATCGCTCCTTCTGTTCTCTGGGAGGAAAGCCTTCACACAGGAGGTGTCCAGAAGAGTTCCTATAAAGAGGAGCTTCTGGGAGGGTTGCAACTGTGACTTGTTGAGATTTAGCAGGACTCCCATGGACATGAGGAATTCTGAGGCAGTGGCCACGGCATCCAGAGTCTCTTTCCTGGAAGGACTTGCTAGAAGCCAGTCGCCCAGAAATGGGAACACTTGTATTATGATTTTCCTGAGATGCGCCATGAGAATTGCACAACACTTTGTAAAAACTTGAGGCACCAAGGACAGCCCAAAGGGCAGGACTCTGAACTGATAGTGTTGACCCAACGCCACGAACCTTAGGTATTTGCGGTGCTTTGGGTGTATGGTGATGTGTTGGTAGGCATCCTGCATGTCCAGGGAGGCTAGCCAATTGTGTTGATGAAGTAAAGGTAGCAGAGTACCTAGTGATATCATCATGAACTTCTCCTTGTGAAGGAACTTGTTTAACTTTCTAAGATCCAGAATGGGGCGCATGCCATCGGTTTTCTTCAGGACGAAGAAGTAATGGGAGTAGAACCCTGTGTTTCGTTGATCCAGCGGAACTACTTCTACTGCCCTGTTGTTCAGAAGGCCTTGTACCTCAGAAGCAAAAAGGTCTGACTGTACTGCCGACAGCCTGGGCTGTCGTTTGGGGGGATGATCCGGAGTGGTTTCGGAAAGATTGAGCGAGTACCCTCGCGGATTATCCGGAGGACCCATTTGTCTGATGTTATAGACTTCCATTGGTTGTAGAACTGAGTCAGACGTCCTCCCACTGCTGGGGAGTCCTCGACAGCTGAGGTGGGACCTGGGCCAGAAACTCAGAAGGTGACACTGGGCACTTTGGGCCCTTGTGCCTTCTGCTGTGCTTTCTTTTGTGACTGAGGATTGTGGTTTTTATTAAAACCTCCTCTGCCACGAAAGGACTGATGGTTGTGAAATTGATGCTTGTTCAACCCCCCCCCCGGAGGCAGCGGGTGCAGGTCTTGCCGTCTTAATGGCAAACCTAGTCTTTTGAGTGGCCTCCAGAGCTTGCTCCACCTGGGGCCCGAAGAGATACATACTGTCAAAAGGTAAGGCCATGACCTGCTGCTGGGCATCATTCGTGAAGACCGAAGTACGCAGCAAAGAGTGGCGACGGGTGCAGATGCCAGCCGCTGCCGCTCAGGAAGTGGTATCGAAAGCATCCACTGCAGCTTTAACCTGTTGGTTACTGGACTGGTACCCCTGGTTATGGTCTGAAGCAGCTCAGAATTAACTCCCGATTCAGGCACAGCTTCTACTATTTGTTTGAACGAATGCCAATGGACATAATCATACTGAGAAAAATAGCCCTGGTAGCTGGCAATGCGCATACCCAGGGTCGAGGCAGCAAAGACTCTCTTACCTAAGGTGTCTATCTTGAGAGATTCTTTATTTATAGGCTGGGCTGTAGATGCCTGAGGAAGGATGGCCTTATAATTTCTCTGCCAAGACTACAATGGCATCAGCAAAAGCTTGTGAGGCCAATATGGGGCGATCCTTGGGAAGGGCATACTTCCTATCTATGGAGTTGGCCATGGAAGGAATGAGAGCCGGATTCTTCCACACCATCAGAGAGGGTCTCGAAAGACGGCTGTACCGGAGGTGTCAGATCCATAAATCCATAGGGATCTCCGGGACATGGAGGTACTGGAGTTATAAAAGCTTCCCAGGATCGATTTCTGTAGTCTGGAGAGAAAGAGTAGAATTTCAATTTTTAAGCAGAGACTTAAAGGAAAGGTCTTCGACCACAGGCTCTGCAGAAGGATTGATCCCTGCTCCCAAGGCAGTGTCATCAACATCATCACCCAGTTGAAGATCTGGGTCAGGCTCAAAATCATCTCCCAACAGTTCAAGAGGGACTGTATGGACAGGAAAGGAGTGAAAATCAGGAGGAAGAACAGAAGAGGAAAGAATCTGAGTCGAAAACCCCTGAAGGCCAGACGACGACGCACCAAGCCCCGGCGCCAACGAAGAAAACAGTGGCGAGCACAAGGAAGGCAGCGCCATAGAAAACTGCTCAGCACACGGCGCAGACAGAGGCCACGGCGCCAAGAGTCCTTGAACTGCGGACGGCACAGACAGAGTTCCCAGTGCCACGGATGGTGCCGACAGAGTCCTCGGCACCGCAGACAGCGCTGAGAGTGTCCCAAGGGTCTGAAAACTGTGATATGAAGAAAATGTAGGAAAATTGGCAGGAGATAGAAGCAATGGTGTGGACCCCTGTGCCGCAGCCATGTGAGGGGGATAAACACCCGAGCGCGGAGTAGACTGCACCGAAGAAGGCGCCGCGCGACTAGGAAGGCCCAACCCACCCGTCATTCGAACCAACGGCCTGAAGGCCTCGCCGAACTGACCGGTTCAGGCAACTGGACCAACCTCCGAGCCCACTGCCCCATAAGAGCAGTCCACTGGTGAAACTGCTCATCGAAAGCTCCTCCAATAGGCGGGAAGGGGCACAGGTGTCAAGGAGGTCAGTCACCAGACACAGAAACCGGCGACTCTTGAGAGGTGAAGACTGGCGCCCGGCCCTAATAACCGACCGTCTACGCGCAGACATACCAGAAGGCGACCTCGAGTGATGCCGTTTCTTCACTGACCTGTGAGCAAGAAAAAAGTCGAGGCGAACGGCGCCGCAGGGATCGCTTTATGCTTCGGGCGACCACCCATCTCCCTGTGCATCAGACCATCCGTTGTCAACCCCCGAGAGGGTGGCGGACCGACCCAGCCCGCTGACTGAACAGCTTTCATACGAAGTCTCCCTACCGTCACCTGACCCGCTCATGGTCGACTCCGTCAATGGAGGGCTGAAGACTACTTTCTTGTTATAAGTAAAATTAAATATAATCAGTATATATCAAAAATAAACTACAAAACAAAAAACTGAAAACTAAGCTGGTAGTTTGAAGTTTGACTCCTGTGGGCAAACGACGTCACTGAAGCGCACTCGATGGTGGGAAAAAGGAACTGAGGCGGTTGGAGGGTCGATGTCGAGATAGTCATTACCGCGTGAGCCGGGGCTCACGGTGCCACTTTCTCGCGGCTCCATCTCAGGCACCGGCCCTCTCGAAAAAAGTTTGCTCCCAATGGGTCCTAGTGCCTCCAGCGAACTCCCATTAGTGTGAATGAGTGGTGGAGACTTTATGTCCAGGAAGATCAGCAGGTAGACCATCCTGGAGAAAAAGACAGGCTGAAACAGCAGGTAGACCATCCTGGAGAAAGAGACAGGAGTTACAAAGCTCTGAATCTTAGGGGGATGGAGGGTGGAGATTCTCTCTAAGATATACTGTTACGGTAAGTACGTAAATGTTCCATCTTCTTCCAGAATATCTCTTTCATCAAGCCACACCTATGGAACAAGTACCAAGCAGTACTGACAATAAAACAGTCTGTGTGGCTACAGCCTACAGGCCTGTGAAAGGAAGCCTTGAAGCGCAGCTAGGCCAAAACCTCCTGCACTTTTTCAAAAGGCAACATCCAGACTGCAGTGTTTAGTGAAGATGTGGACAGTACTCCAGGTGGCAGCTGCACAGATTTCTGCAACTGATACATTTTTGAAACAGGCAACCGAAGTGGCCATGCCTCTGGTGGAATTATCATGAATGACACCAGGAAGTTCCTTACCCTACTTCCTATGACAAAAAGTGATACAACTGACCAACCATTTGGACAGGCACAGTTTAGAAACAGGTGTGCCCTCATTCCAGGGGTGAAGGAAACAATGAGCTGTGAGGACTTCCTGCAGTCCTTCGTGTGGTGCAGATAGTGTCCGAGTATTCTATATACTGTACATCTACTGTAAGTATGGAGTAATGCTTCCCCTGTACTGGCATGCTCAGGAAAACAAACCGGCAGGTGGTTTGACTTAAAGTAAACTCAGACGCCACCTTAGGAAGAAAATAAGAACTCACCATAACAGTACATCTTCGAGAGAATCTCTTTCATCAGGCCACACCTATGGAACTATAGCCGCCAGGCAATAGGACTAAATGGAAACTTTTTTGCTAGCAATCTTCTAGGGGATGCCCACAACGACATCAGGCGTCAATGTCCTCTGCATAGTACCGTGGGTGGCCCCGCGCCCACTTCAGTTCCCCCACCGGAAACCATATATGAAGGATCTACTCCTGGGGAACAGAGGGAGAACAAGAGGTTCCCGCCACTGAGAAAGGTGGAACAGAAGGTAGACCGTCCTGGAGAAACAGAGACAGGAACAAAGAAGCCCTAAGGCCAAGGGGGACCGAGGGTGCGACAGCATGGCCTGATGAACGAGATTCTCTGGAAAATCTACTTTTACGGTAAGTTCTTATGTAACTGTACTATCTTCTTAGAGGAGCTCTCTTTCATCAGGCCACACCTACGGAATGATGCCCAAGCAGTACTGACAAAGACAGTCTGGATAGCTAGAGGCTATAGGCCTAAGGCAGGAGGCCTTGGGGCACAGCCAGGCCGGAAGCCTGCCCTCCTTCTAGAGGCAAAGTCCAGACTGTAGTGTTTACTGAAAGTGTGGACAGAACTCCAGGTTGCAGCAGCATAAATCACTGAAGTTGACACATTCCTGAAACAGACAACCAAGGTGGCCATGCCTCTGGTTGATTGGTTACGCACAACCCCAGGAAGTTAATTACCATACCTTTAAAATAAAAAAGTAATATGATTGGCCAACCCTTTGGACAGGCACTGTTTAGAAACTGGTACACCCTCTTTCCTAGGGGATGAAGGAACCTAACAGCGCTGAGGACTTTCTGCAGTCCTTCATGCGATGAATACAATATCTGAGTATTCTCTGTAAATCTAAAGTGTGGAGCAATACTTCCCCTAGATTGGCATGCTCCGGAAAATAAACAGGCAGATGGATCGTTTGACTCACGGTAAACTCAAGACACCAGCTTTGCCAAACAAATTAGCATTGGTATGCAAAGACACACTTATGGAAAATCAAATAAGGAGGCTCACACAGCTTGAAGCTCGGAAATCCTTCGAGCAGAAGTAACAACAACTAAAAATAACGTTTTCCGTGACAGAAAGTGTAGCTCACAAGTCACAGCTGGCTCAAACAAAGACAAAGTTTCTATAAAACAAAATTCAGGTCCCAAGCTGTGAATGAATTGTGGATGGGAGACTTTAAATGAAGAATGCCCCTCAGGAACACATGGCACACTTCCAGTTGTGCCACCATACAGCCAACTACAGGCATATGGAAAGCTGAAATGGCAGCCAGGCACATATTAATGGAAAAGAATTGCAGTTCAGCATCTAAAATGGACAGCAAGTACTCCAGAATCTGATTCACTGAACAAGTGAAGGGATCCAATTGATTGGAAGCAGCCCACAGAGCAAAGTGCTTCCACTTCATGGAATAAGTGGCCATATTTGAGGACTTTCTGGCAGCTACCAGGACATCAGCCACCTTTTGAGACACCTCAGATTTAGCCATGGCTATGTCCTCAGGAGTCATGCATGAAGACAGAGTGACCTGAGGTCTGGATGGACCAAGGTGTCCTGCTCCTGCGATAGCAAGCCTTTGCACAAGGGCAGGGGTACTAGAGGTTTCACCGCCAACTGCTGCAGTAAGGGAAACCAGATCTGACGAGGCCAAAAGGGAGTAACGAGAAGAAAAAATTACTTACCATAGTAATACTGTTTCTCACAAGGGTTCTCCTAGTAGTATTAGACACTACTGCAGTCAGTGTGGAGCTGCTGACTGCTCCCGGAACTTTGAGTTTTGGAATGTATGCAAATTAGAAGAATTCTGAATGCTACATTCAAAAACTGCTGCCTCTTTCTCTCAAACAGCTAGATTCAATTTTGTAGATGAAACAGTAGGCTAATCACTAATTAATAATTAAAAACCCTATTAACACTAATGTCCTACCCTTGGTACAGAGGACAGAATCTAAACAGGCCTAGAAAATCACAAAGAGAGAGCTAGTGGCCCTAGCCATCCTTGTGTATATTAACCATTATAAAAAAAATTAAGCCAATTATTAAAGACAAAGTTAGAAAATTAAATAAACAAATGAAGTCCAGTGTGCCCCCAAAATAAGAACAAGCCAAACCACTTGCCCAAAGTTTGATAACCAAGAGCCCCTATTTGGGACATGAGAGATTGAAAAATCCTCCATTACAGGCCTGTTTGGGCAGGTTGGGGGGGCACACTGGACTTCATTTGTTTGTTGATATTGGTCATAACCAGGAGCCCCTCTAAAAATAATTAAATTAATTTATAAAGCCAGGGTTGAGCAGATCACACACTGAATTGGTTTATGAATAGGGGAAAGCTGTGACTACTTTCCTAGTGATTTGCTCCCAGCCACACCTAGCAGACTGCACTTTATAAACGTGAGACAAGGAAGCTGGAGTACTGTCTTTGTAAATAGAGAATGAAACAGCAGAACTCTAACTCAGATCAGCAAGGTAATTTTTACATTATTTAAAGTGCAGGACAAACCGATTGGGGCCACTTTGACGGAGTGGTTTGTCTTGTCCACATTTTGGCCAAAGTTTGATAACTAAGGGCCCCTATTTGGGACATGAGAGATTGAAAAATCCTCCATTACAGGCCTGTTTGGGCAGGTTGGGGGGCACACTGGACTTCAGTTGTTTGTTGATATTGGTCACAAACAGGAGCCCCTCTAAAAATAATTAAGTAAATTTATAAAGCCAGGGTTGAGCAGATCACACATTAAAAAAGTTAGAAAATTCCCATGAAGGTATTGCTGAACCTATTCAGGTTATGTAAGGGGAGGTAGAGATGGGAGGTCTAATCCTACTAGGAGATCACTTGTAATAAACAGTATTACTAATTTTTTTCAAGACCTAGAAATCTCCTAGTGGTATTAAACACTACTTCAGGCTACTAAGCAGTGCATTGTGAGGAGGGTGCAAACTATTTAGGAAACGGGTTCTGCAACACTGCAGTGCCAAACCTTTCATCAGTCCTGGACGTCCAGGCAGTACTGCTTTGTAAAGGTGTGGACTGTACGTACACCAGGTAGCTACTTTACAGATTTCCATCCCTTGCAGCTGCCACAGAGGTGGAAGTTCCACAAGTGGAATGTGCCCTGAGGCCCTGTGGTGGCTGTCAGCCTTATTGTAGCAGAACTGGATGCAGATACTATCCAACGTGCAATTGATCTCTTTGAGGCAGGCCTGCCCGTTACCACTTCACCATAGGTAATAAACAGTTGTGAGTGGGAATCCCTGAGGTCCTTAGTATGTGTAATATAATAGCTGAGGGACCTCTTTACATCCAAGCTATGAAGCTTTTGTTCACCTGAACTAGATTTGACTGTGAAAAATACTGGTAGTGCGATGGACTGGTTCAACTGGAACCCAGTTACCACCTTTAGAAGGAATTTCCTGTTAGTTGTAAGGGCTACCTTGTCCCTATGGAAGATAATGTAATTGGGATCAGTGCAAAGAGCTTGGAGCTCGCACACTCTTCTTGCTGAAGTAATTGCCACTAGAAAAACAGTTTTCCATGTGACATATTTTAGGTCAGCTGTAGCCATTGGCTCAAAAGGAGGTTCCATGAGTTTGGCTATGCACAAATTCAGGTCCCAGGAAGGGACTGGTTCCCTAACAGGAGGGATCATATGTGCCAATCCTTTGAAAAACTTATTAAAAATAGTGTGTGAAGCTATTGTTCTCTGATCACCTGCAGACAAATTTATTTATTTATTTATTTAAAGTTTCGGAATTACAACCTTTGAGTCAGAGACTCCTTTGCAAAGGCTCCACGTCAGGGCAAACAGACAATAACAACAAATAAGTAGTAATAAGGTACCAAGGAGATAACAGGAAGACTGGAGACATTAATCCAAGCTTGGGTAGATTACAGTTTGGGATTGCTTTTGCTGCCCAGGTTTGAATGATATTACACAATTTAAGAACTAGAATACTTTGCAGAAGCTTTGTACATGTTGTGGTTGAAGACCTCGCCTTCAGGTTGATGAACAATGAACAATGAACAATGAATACGATAACTTAGCAGAAGCATTTTACATTTTGCAGTCAAAGACCTTGTCACTGGTGGGATAAACAAAGAAAAACTTGATTAATTTCCAGACGCTATGACATTTTGCAGTCAAAGACCTTGTCTTAGGTTGGATAGCAAACCTGCAGTTTTGTATGGCGTGTGTTTAGGTGCAACAGCATGTTTCTGATTCTAGTAGGTAAATCTTGATGCTGGTTTTGAATTGACTAATGCTTGTGGCTTGTGCTATGGATGACGGTAGAAGCAGATACTGCTGCTAAGTGAACCTTAAGGGTTGCAGGCCTGAGGCCTAGAGACTGCAACTGCACCAAATAATCAAGTAATGTGGGTAAACTTGCCCTGAGAGGGTTGAGTCTCTTAGGCTTGCACCAGATGGTAAATCTTTTCCACTCTAAACAGTTTTCCTTGTAGAGGTTTTCCGAGATACTTTTAGTACTTTAGGAACCTCTTCTGACAGGTTAAACTCAGAAAATTCCAGCTCCTCAAAAACCAACCCTTCAGGAGAAGGCTCTCTACGTTTGGAAAAACTATCTGACCTTGGACATCTATATGCAGAGTCCATGACCTTTTCGGCTGGGGGATTAGGATGGGTGGTCAGCCTATGATCATCGCCATGGTCAAAGTACGTTTACCCCTCAAAGCTGACAGCATCCGTTGCAGTTTCGGGTCTTGATGGCAGTGGACACCATTAACTGAAATCAGAGGACAGAAAGTTGGCGCTGTCCAACAAAAACTGGAGCGCTTCCCTAGGGCAAGTGAAGGACTCAATTCTGTTGTCCCCACAAAATTTGCAAAGTAGCAGGTAGTACTTTAGCCCTTTTCTCCTTCAACAGGTCTCTGACTCTATCAAGGCTTTCCTTTTTCTCTATTACTCGTTTTGCAAAGTCTGGTTGCAGAGAAAGTTTGTGCCCTACCACACAAGCTCATTAGCGGCCCCAGCCCTTGTGAGGATACGTTCCCAGTCCTGATACCAAAACAACTGGAACACCATGGGTTGAGGACGATTAGTTCAGGTAGACAGTGGTGGACCTGAAGGAATCCGGTGGGCCCTGTCTATTTTGATTGGTGTGCCCCAGAAATAATTTAGTAGGTGAGGCAGCACATGCTCCAGAAAGTCAATAGGGTCTGCACATTCCGCCCCCTCAGGCAGACCGAACAGCCGAAGATTATTTCTGCGGTTTCTTGTCTCCTGATCATCAATCCAATCCCAGAGCCGACACACTTCTTTTTGGCAGCTTAGATTCAGTTCAAAGAAGTGCAAAGTAATGCACCTGAGAAACAAAAACCCGGCAGGAAGCGTACACAATTTGGGGTGGGTTTACTAACAACAACAAAATGGAAAGGGACCTGGGGGTAGTCATATAGTCATATCATACGATCTAAAGGTAGGCAGGCAATGGAGAAGGCAGTAAGGAGGGCTGGAGGATACTGGGATGCATAGGGAGAGGCATCACCAGTAGAAAACAGGAAGTTGTCATCCCTTTGTACAGACAGTTAGTGAGACCCCAGCTGGAGTACTGTATGCAGTTCTGGAGACCCCATCTCCACAAAGACAGACAGGATGGAGGCAGTCCAGAGGAGGGCAACTAAAATGGTGCAGGGTTTGCAACAGAAACCATAAGGAGAGAGACTAAAGAAACTTAATATGTATACCCTCAAGGAAAGGGGGGGGGCATGATAGAAACTTTCAAGTACCTCAAGGAAATCAACAAAGTCCAAGAGGGTAGCATCTTTCAGAAAAAGATGTGCAAGAACAAGGGGGCACAATCTGAAGATAGAGGGGGTACGGCTCAGGGGGCAATGTGAGGAAGTATTTTTTCACAAAGAGGGTGGTGAATATATGAAACGGCCTCCCTGATGAGGTTGTGGAGTCAAAAACAGTGGGGGAATTCAAGAATTCGTGGGACAGACATAAGGCAATTATAGTGGGGGTAGGAGGAAGAAGGCTATTGGTTAACTAGGATCTGCAGCTTATTCAATAGGTAGGGGACTGGGCAGACTGGGTGGGCCAAGCAGTCCTCATCTACCATCAAAGTCTATGTTTCTATGTTTCCACAACAGCAAGCTGGCGCTCTGCCAGGTAGGCCCAATCTTCAAGTTGGCTCATTCTGGATTCTGTTTGTTCCGCTCGGGTCACTAGAGCTTTGAGAAAGACTTTAAGAAATGCTAATGTTACAGTGATATTATTTAATTAAGCAATAAGATACGACAGGGCATTGGCTGTACTAGGTTTACTTCACGGTCAGGGGTGTTTGTAAGGCACGAGGTGAAGCCAAGTGCCTTCAGCCCCTGACTGTGGAGTAAACCTAGTACAGCCAACGTCCCCAAAGTGCCTTACTGCTTATATGAAACGGGCCCATAAGCAAATTTTAAAAAATGAACACTAAAAGCTTTCAAAGTCACAAAAAATATAATAAAATGTTGCTAAATTAAAATAGTCCCTCCACAGATATTTTTCACCTGTCAGTCATCTGTCTTTTTTTACATTCAATACACTGTGTGATTGTTTACCATGGAATAGAAGAATTCAAAGCTCTGCATTATTCCAGTAGTAGAATGCCCCCAACACACACACACACACACACACGGAATGGTAACAGAGAATACATGAATTCAAAATTCTTTAGAGTTCCACTGGCTTGCGCGCGCGCAAACACACACACGCATGCACGCCTCAGATGGAACCAGAACCTCAATTTTATCTCTTACCAGGTAAGGCGCAGGGAGTTCTCTGGCAAACTGGTAGGGACAGGAGGGATATTTTTCATGGTCATCAAAGAAACACCAGCAATGGAAACTCTGAATAGTATTTGTTTGTTTTTTTTTCATTTGTATATGTGTGTAAGGAGGGGCTCTTGAATGAAAATTACAATACATTATTTTCTTGCTTTATTTAATTTAATGGACTTTTATTTTTAGGGCCTAGTTGAGGGTTTTTATATATACAGTACGAGTAAAGGTTGCAGCCATGTTTGTGATGAAAATCGGGAAGTGGCTTATGAATACTGTATGTGACTTGAGTGTTGCCCTGGATGGCAGGAACTTGTTTTTAGCCGTTGGTAGTGCTCTCTGAAGGCAATGGCTAGAACCAAGTCTCAGCCAATCAGGACACAGGGATTTCCTTGTCCATTTTATATACCAAAGCGAATTCAACTCATGAAAGCTTTAATATCACACAGCTCAAAGGGCAGCAGTCCAGTCTCCGTCTCTTTTTCGTACCTCGGCTCAGCCATTGTGGTGGCGTCATCAGCACAGCTACCGGGAGAAGCCGAGAGTTTATGTATTTTAACTGCTAAAGGCTCCAATTTTTCACCTTCCAACATAGCAGGTGCTCCTCCAAGTGTGTGTGATTTTTGACTTCCAGATGTGTTGGCTGTTGCTTGCAGCATGGAAAAAAACACACTATTTTGTGCACAGATCACAAGTTTTTTTTTAATTATAAGGGCGGAGCCTCAGGAGCCAGGCTGCTTCTAGCTTGGCTACATCCAGTGACCCCAAGACTCAGAACTGTCACAAGTCCTACCGAAGCAGAAAGTTTTATAAGAGCAGTCTTGATTAATAATTCAGGGTGCCTTACAAGCCTCCCCAATAACATCTGGTGTAACCACTGAATCCGAGAAACCAAATCAAGCTTCTGTGGCACTGGTAACCTGTGAAACCTTTAATTTGACACGACTGGCATTTATTTTCAGAAAAAGAAGATACAATTCATAAATATTTATTAGATTTGAAATTTTGATGATGATACAAAGTTAGGGTACATACTGTGTAAAATTACTAAAGACAACACTTCTTGTTAATAACTTTCCAACAATCTCTCTCACATTCTCTTAAAGCGCACAACACTCATTTTTTTTTTTTTTTTTTTTTTAAGACTCAGATCTGATAACTCTAATACATACTTATGGTGATTGGGCATGTCCTATTTTATCATCCAGCTTAAAAATGTACTTCACTAGGAGAGCAACCCCTCCCTCAAGGAGTTCTTATTTTTATTTTATAGGGCCATGCAGGATCCAGGAACATATACTGTGTTTTGGCTTACGGATTACTCCCAAGCAGACACTCCCCCTTCACCCACTGTAAAATGTGCCCATTGTGATTCTATCATGCCCCAACCCATCCCCTTATTCTTCATCACTCTGATACCTTCGCGGACATACAGTGTAACCCCCCCCCCAGTCCCCTTTACTCTGTCCCTCCTGAAGAAGCAGCTTGGGACAGTGAAGTCCCAGTCACTGACTGGTGTCAGCTTGGGTCAGTCGGTATCATATACGCCTCTGGGACTGAACATCATGGGTTCTAGTCCTACACTGGGGCTGGGCTCATACCATAAACACTGGCACAAACTGCAGTACTAATGGGCAGAGTAGTACTGACAAAGACCAAGCAGGAAAGAGACCTGGGGTAATCATACCAAATGATCTAAAGGTGGGCAGGCAGTGTGACAGGCACTCAGAAGGGCTAGTGGAATGCACAGGAGGAGGGAGGTTGTGCTGCCACTAGACTTGATCACTGGCAAGACCTCACCTTGAGTACTGTGTCCAGTTCTGGATGCCACATCGCAGGAAAGACCAACAGAGTGGGTACAGTCCAGAGGAGGTCACCAAAATGGTGTAGGGTCTGCATTAAAAGCCTTACAAGGAGACACTTAAGAAGCTAAATACGTACATGGGGGGGGGTTATGCTGGAAACTTTTTTTTTTTTTTGCGCCTCCCCTTCCTCCTGGCTGACCACTCCTTCGGGTCTCTATTGCCCCTCCCGACTCCACCGGCTGCCAACCCATATGGCAGTCCCTCTCGTAACCCGGCATATCCCTTCATCGGGCGGGTCCCTCCTCCGAGGGGAGGCACCCACGTGGGGCGCCAGCACACTACTTCATTCGCCCGGGTACTGCTGAGGTGCGCTGTCCTGGGATCGACGGCAGCGGAGAGCAGAGAGACCGTCATCTGGCCAGCCAGGAAGTATTTTCCTGGTTTTCTGTTGGGAGTGACATCCTGATGTCAAGGCATACGTCGATGCCTGTCACTCCCCCCTAAGCAACGAACCCGGACGTTACAACTGTGCTCCTAGCCTCCGCTACGAGTCAGCATGCGCCAGTGCGCATCCCCCCTCCCCCCCCGGAGGAGAGCTGTCCCCGGACGCTCCATCCTTCTCCCCCGGCCGGCCCTCCGGCGACCTGAGTCCATTCCCGAACCTGGGTTGCCAGCGTCGCAGACAGAAATCCAACCGCTGTGCCGACGGGCCAGCCCCGATGGAAACTTTTAAATATCTCATGAGGGGATAATAAGATATAGCGGGGGGGTATTTTTCAGAGAAAAAGGTACCCTAGAACAAGGAGCCATGCTAGGCCACTGGAAGGGGCAAATTTAGTAGGGATGTGAGGAAGTACTTCACAGAAAGGGTGCTGGATGCCTGAAACAGCCTTCCTGGGACAGGTACAAGGGAATCGTAGTGGTAAGGAAGGGAAGAGAAGAGAAAAAATGGCACTGTAGATTAGCAGCAGATCTGCATCAAAAAATGAATGTTTAAAAAAATGAACAGGTGGTGGGTGCCCAGTAGCCCTTATCTACCATCACATTCTATGTTTCAAAATGGATGCTGCACTGTCAGGGTGTGTCATTCTTTAGATGAGACATTAAACCTACATCATGTCATGCCTTTTTGGAAGCTGTTCCAAGTTCTCATGTCATAGGTAGGGGAATTTCCCCAATGTCCTAGCCAAATTTCTCCCATACTCTAAACATACCACCTACAGCTTTATCTGGCTCAATTTCAATTGTTCTGCATCTGTACTTCACCCCCCGGATGAGACTATCAATATGTAGTACTGTCTAGCCCTCCTTCCCCACTCATCAAAAACTAAACAAACAGGTGATGCTTATGTTTCTGTCACTGCAATGATGTCAGGATTGATGCGTTCGTTTATCTGAAAATTGTTAACCAGGAAAGGCACACTGAGCCCAGGCTCATTTCAAGGTGCAACCCAGCGGGACATATATTGCCACTGTATAAAGTTCACTTATTTTATAATCCAAGACTTCTGATATTTAAGCAGAAAACACCCAATAAACACTGCCTGCCGTCCTTCCTCCTTCTATTGGCCAATCACACTGAACCAGTTCCCTAGAATTTACATTTAACCTTTAGACTGCCGACAGAATTAGGATGTATAGGACTCCTGGACTGATATCTGTGTGTGGCACAGCAAGGGTTAACTGACCCTTCCCCCTATTCACTCTTGGGTATGTGGCCCTACACTTTACCCCTTCTGTGATACCTCAAGGACAAGGTCCATGAATGCACCTTCTAGATGGTGCACTCTGGAAGGCCTTGCTACAGCCCCCCCCATGCTTTAACTGCCCTGAGATAAAGGCCTCAAACTTCTGTCCTACTGCCCAAGCTCCCTCCCCCTGGAATGAAGGCCATCTGGTTTAAAAAGGCCTTTGTCTCACCAAAAGGGACTCCAAAATCCTGATAAATCATTTCTGCAAATTACATACTGTGGTGCAAAGGGTTAAACATCAAACCGCAACTGCTGGGAAGTCTGTTTTGTTCCACTATTAGCACATTCATGGAACATTTAACAGCTTCTTAATTACTGGATTTGCTGTTCACAATTTTTCCATGAGTTTTTCAGTGAGATCAAGGCAGTAAAGTACATTTTTCTCAGCACACAATTTATACATGAAAATACACTGGTAAGCAATAACTCACAATGGGGGATGTGTGGTGCTGAATTACCTGGATGCATGGTGAAGCACCATGCATACCCTGAAGTGGGCACAATTCAGCAAATTACAAGCACTGAAGCTAGTTAACACACTTAAAAATGGGTGACTATTTAGAAGTAAATAACAGTAATGGAAGCATTAAATGAATGAAAAACTAAAATAAAAGAAAAATCTAATGTTTTTCTAGTTTAAATTCTAATTGTTGGTCTGCACATCAGGGTTTCCTTTAACTCTTTAGAATGCATGCCAATCACACTGCACCAGTCATTGTTTTATTTATTTGAATTTTGTTGACCGGGTAGGCCACTAAGGCAAAGCTGTCCCTTTTTCAGGGGCGACTTGGGGAATATAAGCATTACATACACAAGATAAACATTGCTTAACAGTGGGGGAAACAAATTACACTTGTAAGTACAGGAAATTAAAACATATAATGTACAGAGATACATTGTGACTTGTGGTTATACACAATATATCATACAATAAACAGTCAGGACAAGGAATCCAAAAATAGATTAGCTTAACATAATTACACAGGATTAGAGTACTAGGTAGGTCTAGTAAAGGCAGTGTGGTACATACACATAAATATTGTCTATTGAGCATTCTATACATGTACAGTATCTAGGCGAATTAAAGAGAAAAAAAACAGTTGAGGAGTTGAAATTGCTGTGCTCAGTAAGACATACGGGATAGAGGAAGGGGCAGGGTGGTTGGGAGAGAGGGCAGGCATAGAAAGGGAGAGAGGGCATGTAAAACAAAGTAGGGATTATTGACAGTCACAGAATGGACTGGCTGAAAGAATATTAATAATAATACTTTATAATGTGCATTTCATGTATCAAGGCGTAGTACAGTAAAACAACTGACACAATTAAAACAGAATCATTATCATAAAATGTACAGTACAGCTCAGAAGTCATCACTACCATATGCTTTAACCCAAAGAAATGATTTTAGGGCCTGTTTAAAACTCCCCACGGTCGTGCACTCCCTAATCCGACGGGGTAGAGAATTCCAGAGGAACGGGGCCGCGAACATAAAAGCCCGGGCCCCAGCAGATTTTAAAGTCACCCTCGGAATCTCTAGCAACCCCTCGTCGGCTGAGCGGAGGGGTCTCACGGGGTAAGGGAACAGGAGCTCTTCCGGGCAGTCAGGGCCCAGTTCATGTAGGGCTTTATAAGTCAGTAATCCGACTTTGAAGGTGATCCACCACTGAACAGGCAGCCAGTGCAGTTCCCGCAGCACCGGTGTGATATAGGAAGATCTAGGAGTCCCCATCAACAACTGGGCTGCAGAATTCTGCACCAGCTGCATGCAGCGGATATCAACCCCCGGAAGCCAAAAGTAAAGCGAGTTGCAGTAATCTAGAAGCGAGGTCACAAAGGCATGGATTAATGTAGGCAGATTGCCGGACGGAACAAGGAGCTTAATCCTAGAGATGTTTCTCAGGTGGTAGAAAGAAGACTTAACGACAGCTGACACCCGAGTCCGGAGTGTCAGCCCCGCATCCAACATCACCCCTAGGTCTCGCTCCTGTTCAGAGACCCTATTTCTTTGTATAATCTTTTAAACTGCATAAGAGATGCACATGCAAGTAGGTCCGGTGGGAGACTGTTCCATTTTTGAGGTGCAGCAACAGAGAAGGATCTTTCGCAAATAGCAAGTCGAGTCTTCGGTAGTTTTAGGGTTGGATAATGAGAGGATCATAGGGATCTGGTAAAGGGTTTCAGTGTGAGCAGGTTGGAGAGACTGGGTAGGGAAGGCAGGTGATGAGCTTAAAAGTGGTGCACAGCAAAGGGAATTCAAGACGGGCTTCAAATGATGGCCAGTCTACGGTATGAAGCACATCGTAGTAGTGGGTACGCTCCGGGACTGACGCAGTGAAATGAGCTATTCTATGATAGGCTTCTTTTAGTCTGTTTAGGTTAGTAGTCTTAGCTGAGTGCAGTAGTGAAGCGCCATAGAGAAGGCCCGGAAGCAGGGTAGTGGAGGCTATAGTTCTCCTGGTCTAAGGCCGAAAGTAGGAAGCAGTCTGGTATTGGAGGCCTAGCTTCTGATGTGTGGAGTTTGTGACTTTCTTAATATGCGTCTCAAACAATTGGTGTTCGTCGGGTGTTAAACCGAGGTATTTGAATGAGTTTACCCCTTCTAGGGGCTCACCAGAAGAGGTCTTGATTACCAAAGGAGGATGGGTGGACCTATCAACAGCAGTGTTGTGAAATAACAGACTTGTTTTTTTGATGTTGAGCACCAATAGGTTGATCTTAAACCACACCTCAAACTGCGAGAAGTCACTCTTAGAGCCGGACCATATGACACATTGTAACCTGTCGGTTAGATAGTTGGCGAGCCAAGAGATAGTGAGGGTATCGAGACCAAGATTGCTGAGCTTAGTTAGAAGTTGGTAAATGACGAAATCAAAGGCTTTCGTTAAGTCCGCGAAAGTGGCCTCTGTCACAAGCCACTGATCCATCACCTGAAGAATATCTGTTGTAACATGCAGGAGGGCAGATTCAGTGCCATGCAGTCTCCGGAAACCATGCTGGTATATGGTTAGTCTGCTCACGGTAGGAATAAAGTTGTCTGTAGAGTTTCCTTTCTTGTATCTTATCTAGGGAGCATAAGATAGAGATCGGTCAGTAATTCTCTATTAGGTCAGTGGGTCAGCTTTTATGTATGGGGACAACTACCGCAGTCTTCCATTAGTCTGGTATGGTTTGTGTGAGGAAGGATCTATTGAATAACAGTGATACTGGGTGAGGAACTGGAGGAGCTGCTATTTGAGAAATCTAATCCTGGAGAGCTGTCCGAATTGAGGCCATTTAATAACTTAAGAACCTCAGAACGTGTTGAGTTTTAGATGAAAAGGGGATCATGGATTGTAGGGTTTGGGGACTGTGGATGACGGGGTGTGGAAGGCAAGTCAGATTTCTGTTATCCAGGTCAGTGAAGAAGTTGTTTTATGCCTGTAGCTATATCAGAAGGGCTGGATAGTGTTTCACCCTTAAAGATCATAGTTCGGGCAATAGTGCGTTCTTTGCCCTTGAGTAAGGAGTTAATATGAGACTAGAAGCTTCTTGGATTAGCAAGATATGTTGTCTGCAGGGAATGGAAGTAGTCCCACTTGGCTTTGTTAGTTTTAGTTTTACAGGTATTCCGTAGTTGCCTGTAGGAGTGCCAGTCAGCTTGTAGTCTGGATTCTTTAAAGGTTTTCCATGCTTTATTACGAGAATGCATTAATTGCCTAAGGTCCTGGGATAGCCTGGGGGAGTGGCTGCCTTTGGCATGCCTTAATTTGAAAAGGGCATGCATGTCCAAGATGGAAGTGGAGATGTGGATGAAGTATTCTAATGCCTTATTAATATCAGGGAGGGATGTAATGGGTGACCAATCTACAGATTTTAGACTAAGTATGAAAGGATTGAAGTTTGTCAGGTCCCAAGCTTTTATGGTTTTAAGTAGAGGAGGTTGGAAATTGTTCCTCCAAACACAATAGGTGGGGACGTGGTCACTAAGGGCATCAGGAAAAACTCCCGTGACCTTGATGTTGTGTTTCTTATGGGTCAGCATCCAGTCCAAAAGGCTGTGGTTCTTGTTTTCATGTGAAGTCTGGTGGGTTGATCAATAAGTTGCTCCAGGTTAACATCGGATAAGACGGCTTGATAGGTCCTTCTGTTTCATAATAAACATTTTTTCCTTGCCCAGGGTTTCCCTTAACTCTTTAGAATGCACGCCAGTCACACTGCACCAGCCTTGTTTTATAATAAACATTTTCCCTTGACAGGATATGAAACTGCATCAGTACAATTAAGTTTTTTGATCTTAGTTTGTAAGGCGTGGAGGGAAGACTGATGCCACTCTTCAGTTGAGATCTGGAATTTTCTTTTTTTGTTTCTGATTTTATTTAGCACTTGTAAGCTAGCTCATACTGATGGCAGCCATAGGTAACACAAGCTGGGTAATGTGGTGAAGACGCCAATTAGTACCATAGTCCCACTTCTACCAAAGGGTGTCAAGTTTAAGTCACAGTATAAGAGAGGTAGATAAGGTACGGTACAGTCACGACATGAGATATGTTCAGCTTAGCTATTTTCTCATGCAGTACTGTCCATCACTGCTGCTCTTGCAGCCCATACCTCTCAGCCATTTGTCAATGAATTGTCAAAATGTGGGACTGTCAGGGACACTGGGCCTCATAATGTGGTGGGTGTGACGTAGACAGCCACATCCGAGTGCTGCAACACATTTTTTTATTACGTATAAAATATGTGATGGGTAGGTCAGTTGAAAGGGAGTGAAGAAAGTAAGAGTCAGAGCCCGGGGGATATTTGGGAGAGAACTAGGTGCTCCTGGAGTTTAGAAAGGGTGGGGAGCAAGGAAATCGGGCAATAGTTGCTAAGGGAAGTGGAGTCACCATCTTTGGGGAAGGGGAGGACAACAGCATACTTCCTGGGTGTGTGGACCATGGCAGTCCTGAAGGAGAGGTTTAAGATTTTTGAAAGAGGATAGGCAATAGCTGGGGCAGAGAGATAGAGGAGCTTGGGGTCAAGCTCATCAGGAAAGCTACCTTTTGATGGATTAATTGATTGAAAGGCAGTAAGGGTGTCGGCAGGCGAGACCAAAGAGAATGAAAAAGGATAATGTTCATGAGTTTGGTGGGGGCTGCCATTGCCAGTGTTGGAGGGGGATGGCGTAGTTGGGCAGGCGGGGAGGGAGGCTAGTAGAGCCCGAGGCACAAGAAGTGAAGTATGAAAAAACTCTTCAGCTACCGAAGCATGATCTGCTATAAGGAGTTGTTTATTTTAAGGACAGGGAGGTGGGTGGGGGAACAGAAGAGGGCATGGACAACTGGACAACTTTCCAAAATTTGGAAGAAAGTTTAAGTTTGTGCGAAAAGTGGAGTTGAAATACTGGTCCTTGGCTAACCTTGTAGCTTTGGTGCACCCATTTTGGAGTTTACATACGAACAAGCCAGCAGAGGAAGGCCATTTGGTCTATCAAGTCTGCTCGTACTGCAGGGTCCACAGCTTGAGCTAATGTCCCTACCCTCCCTCCCCATTCCTCCCTACCCACGATTCTTACGTTCCCCCTATGCCTACCCCAGCTTTTCTTAAAGCTGCCCACCGTCTTCAACGAGATGACCTCTTCCGGCAGCGCATTCCAAGTGTCCACCACCCTCTCTGTGAAGAAGTGCTTCCTGACCTCCCTCCTAAACCCTCCACCTTCCAGCTTAAGACTGTATACCCTTGTGATACATTTCCAATTTACGGTAAGTAATGAAGTCACTAGGGAGATTAGTTATTTTGTGTTTCCTTCAAGCTTTATTGCGCGCTCTGAGGCAAGCTAGCAATTCAGAAGTAACCCAAGGGACATGGTTACCACGTACACGTGTGCGCTTGACAGGGGCATAGTGATTCCAGATAGCGAGGAATCTATCTTTCAGATGATGCATTAAACCAAGGTCCCACTTGCTGTTCTGGTAGTAGTTCAGGTGGATGTTAAAAGATCCCATGGCACTTCTCGAAAATGGTAGGGGAATTTTTTATTTAAATACTTCTTAATCATATTTATGACAACATTGTTACATCACACTAAAAAATAAAAACACAGAAACATTATATGCAACGTAAAACTCAGTATTACCCCACTGTAAAATCAGAGGGAGTAAAAAAAGAAAAAAATCAAATGCATACATCAACCCTAAAAGAAAAGGAAGTGTTTTTTCAGCACACTTGAATCATAAAAACCAAAGCCTTTTTCATAGTCCTTCAAACTGTACCCCTCACCATCAATTACCATACACCCAAATCAACCATATTTTTGGAAAAAAAGAAAAACCTTTGCACCATGCCTGTACCTTCAGTCTGGGGTAATTCCGTACATCCTCTACATACCTCTCTCAAGGCACCTTCACTGAGTCTACATAAAGAAGTATAAGACATTTTCTTTCGTTGAAATATGAAGTGGCACCTAGCTTGCCATAGGTAGAAAATTTAAATAGCAAGAAACACATTCAGAGTAGCCTCCATCCCACTAGCCAACAGGCTTGAGTAATTCCCCAAAGCCAGTTGCTCATGTGTCAGTACTGGAAGCCAAGTCAAACCCCATCTATTTGCTAAAAAATTCCAAACCCCCTAGAGAAAGGACAACCCAAGAGAAAGTGTTCCATCAACTCTGTTCGACTTTCACATTCAGGATATAAACAATTCCTTTCATCTAGAGACTTATGTTAAATATTCCCCTTGACCCCTAACCTCCCATGTGAAACCAAGCATACCACATCCCACATTCTATGTGGTATTCTTTTATTCATGAGCCGATTTACTACTAGAACTCTATCACAAGGTGGACACCCTTTAAATTCGGCCATATCTGGTCCTATAGTAGCCAGAATCTGATAATATAAAGCCGTCCTTGTTTTACCCACTAACTGTGATCTACAAACCCCCACTTATGTATTTTCTGTAATGTAGGTCTAAAACACTTGGAAACCTGCCATCTGTGGTTAAATAACACAGGCTGCTCCGCCCAGATCTTCAAAACAGGTATTAGATTATTTGTCAACCATGTCTTACCAATGAATTCTCATCCTTCAATACTACCTGAAAGGACACCGACCAGAAAATGGTATGAAAGAAAACCACTGGATTTAACATGCTTAAACCACCTTTATTCTTTGGGAGGTATGTTATTTCTTTTTTAACCAGGTTAAGGCGAGATCCCCATAACATTTGAAAAAGTAGTTGCAACAGTTTTGTCTCCCACTGTAAAGGTAATGGGAATACCACACTAATATAAAGTAAGCACTAGGGTTACGAACATATGAAATTTGCCAGCAGATAAAGGCCTAGAGGTCTATTAAGTCTGCTCGAATGTGCGTCTAGCACCCCTTATTCTGCAGCTGCCCCTCCCTTCCACCCTTCCCCTTCATTAACCCTCCCCCTTGTCCTGTCCCATCCTCATTTGAAGCAGTCCACTGTTCTACTGCATACCACTTCTGCAGGTAACGCATTCCACCCAGCCACCACCCTCTCTGTAAAAAACTGTCTCCTCATCTCCCTCCTGAACCTTCCTCGCTCCAGTCACATATCATGGCCCCTGGTGGCCCTCCTCTCCCTTACTTTGAACAGCCCCTCTGTACCTGTCTTGTTTATTCCTTTCATGTATTTAAAGGTTTCAATCATGTCACCCCTGTCTCTCCTCTCCTCCAGTGAGTACATGTTCAACTCCTTCAACCTCCTCTTGTATGATAAGTCCCCCAGCCCCTTGATCATCTTTGTTGCCCTGCGCTGCACCCCCTCCAGTAACTTAATGTCCCTCTTCAGATACGGATGCCAGTACTGCACACAGTACTCCAGGTGTGGTCTAATTAATGACCTATAGAGTGGCAGAATCACCTCCTCCCTCCTCAAGGATATACCCCTTGCAATACAACACAGCATTTTGTTGGCCTTTGCAGCTGCCTTCCTACACTGTGCCGAGTTGTTCATTGACCCTGTAATGAGCACACCCAGATCCTTCTCCTCCTCTGTCTGGGCTAGCTGCATTCCCCCTAGCTGGTAACTCCTCCTTGGGTTCTTCATCCCAAAATGCAGCACCTTGCACTTTTTGGCATTAAAGCCCAGTTGCCAGGTGTCTGACCAGGTTTCAAGCTTTGCCAGATCATCCTGCAACCCCTGCCATCCCCCTAGGTCATCCACCACAGCACCAACCTTGGTATCATCAGCAAACAGACTGATCTTGCTCTTGATGTCCCATGATATGTCTGCAATGAATATCCCAAACAACACTGGTCCCAACACCGAGCCCTGTGGGACACCGCTCGTCACTGTCCTTAGGTGTGAGAGCTCACCACCCACCACCACCCTCTGTTGCCTTCCCTGCAGCCAGTTTCCTACCCATCTCACCAGCTTTGCACCCACCCCTGTGCCTACTAACTTCCTTCCCAGCCTTCCATGTGGCACCAAGTCAAATGCCTTACTGAAGTCCAGATGGTATGATGGTGTCATGGTATATCGCGGTGTCAGAAGTCACGGTACTGATACCATGGACAATTTCTGATACCACGATAACCGTGATTCACGGTATACCATGGTATTGAGACCTTTCAACTAGTTTTTTTGCATTTTCAGAGACAACTGTCCCTTACACGCCAATTCTCCCTGATGCAAGAGTTTGAGGAGGCTTGTTTTTTATGCAAAAATTTTGTGTGGATGTGAAGTCCGCTGTCTGCTGCAGAGCTGTACAGATTAGTAAGGTTACGTTTAAGTGTCCTCACATGTCCAATCCATAAGTAGACTGATGTCAGTTGAGAGACCTTCAATAAAATTTAAGTCAGTCTTTTGACTTCTTCCTTCCATTTTTTAATTTTCAGTGTTCAATTTCAGGACAGAGTTTTTTTTAGTCATCATGTAATTTGTGTGGTTCACACAGAGTGCCACACAAGGCACACAGAGGCCAGGTAAGTATTAAGCCATCAGTGATATACAAGTACTAACTGCTTCCTTAATGGCAAATGGCAAGAACAGATCATACGCAACAGCACACAAAAGTCAGTGTGCTGTGTGAGTGAGACTGTATTACTCACACAGTGCACACTGACTGCACAGTACACACAAAGTGCAGCACACTGCTTGCACAAAAAGCCACACTGTAAATGCACAATATTATTGTCCCCCCTCTGCTGTCCATTTGGAACAGAAGCAGAAAATGATGTACTGGTTTCAAAATGAGTGCCATCCCTCCAGAAAAGCTAAACAACAAACACATTTGTTGAGGGTTGCATCCCCCTCCGTGACAATTCTACAGCGTTCGACACTACAGCAACAACAGCACCAGGTCACTGTAGTGGTGACACGGGACCCCACCACTGCATTTGGGGGTATTGCACCCCCTCCCCAAAACCACTCAGACTCTGAGTTGGTTATTTTAGTAGCAGGGGGTGGGCACATATGGGTGTCGACCAGCCATTCTAAATACATTTGTTGATTGGGCTTGAGCAATGGGCATAGAATGGGGATGAGGGAGGGATCAGCAGCAGTGACCAGGCCCAGCATTAAAATCTGTTATGTTATTTTGTTAACGTAACACTGCGTTAACATGTCATCTGTCATGTCATGTAATGACCATCATGTTAAGTTTTCTTATCTTTATGGGTAACAGTTTTAACAAACTGTCTGTGGTTGGTTGTCGCTGTGTGTACAGACTCAGACTGCAGACTGGTCAGCCACCTCATTGGCGGGGCCAGTGAGTGACAGATGAAACCGCAGTGAGCATTCATCCGCATTACTGTTAACTCTTGTGCTGCTAATGCTCTGTTTCGAGTGGTCATGCTTGTTCATGTTCATTCACTGTAGGTCAGAACTATAGAGAGTAGACAGTCCTGTCAGTCTGTCACAGGCACAAAACTGTCCAGGTTAGTCAGACAGAGAATGAGATTCACACTGAGAACATTTTCAGGTTCATTTTTTATTGTTAAATAATAACACAAAAATTGCCATGATGCTAGTGCCATTTGCAAATTTCAGTTTTGCATTACACTTACACTCAGTGTTTTTCAGTTTCAGTGATAAGAATTGGCACTAGTAGTCTGTGTTCCTTCAGTTTTCATTTCCAGTTGTTCCCCACCCTTCCCTCTATCTGATTCTGCAGCACAAAGTCACTGCTGCCCAACATACCTGCAGCGTGAATAACGAATTTGACGTCAGCCAACACATGCCATATCCAGAGTGCACTCTGCTCGCTAATCCAAATTCTGACATCTGCTGCTGTTGCTTCCTAACTCTGAGTACGAGTCCTCCCTCCCTGTCCTCCTAATGTGATTTGTGATATTTTATACTTGGCATTGGCTAGTCAGCTGACCTAGCACATTTAGTGAAGTTGCTGTCTTGTCTCATCTGTCTGCTTGATGCACCCAGAGTCCCTCCAGACCAGTTCCACTGTGGACCACTTCATGTCTCTCCCTCTGTCTATTCACCTGATGCCCCCACTAGAGTGGTCCCTAGGACAGAGTGAATCCTACTCCTGATGAGTCCTCTCTGACGGACTCATGTCATCTGTGTCGCAAAACTTTGGTTGGCCGGCTCAGCTGAGCTCTTGGTGGACTGTGGCTGGGGGCTACCTAACACAAAACCAATAAGAGAAATTGCTAATTACCCTTAGCCTAGCTGCTAGCTTAACAATTATAGTCACTTGACTCAGCAGCCACCAACCATGGTGCTGAGGATATATATATAATATATAATTCCTTTAATGCTATGCAGGACTCCAGTCCTCCCGAGTCACTCATCATATCACAAGACTTGGGCCACGACTCAGTCCCGAGTCCGAGGTGGTGACAATAATAATAATAAAATTTATAAAGCGTCTGATAATCAAGTCGCTATACAAAATATAACAACAGATAACAAAAGTCAATATAAAACACAATAAAATCACAATATAATCAGCAATTTCAAATAAAATTAGTTTTCCAAATAGGCTATTTGATAAAAATGGGTTTTTAAGCCCCTCTTAAATTCCTCCACGGAGTCACACTGAACAAAACCCAACAGAAAAAGTAATTTAAATTCATATATTTCATAATTACTTAAATAGCTAGTAGCTTAAAAACACACAAAAAAAAAAAAAAAAAAAAAAAAAGAGAAATGAGTGCCTGCCACCGCCACAGCATTGAGGATATATAAGCGGATTCCTTTAATGCCAGACTGCACTCATGTCACAGTCACACAACTCAACTCACAATAGCACGACTCACTCAACCAAAGCAAGTCAAGCAAGCAACTCACATTGGCTCACTGCCTCAGCTGGAGGCTACTGTAGTTAAATAGCCATTATCTACCTTAAAAAAAAGAAAAAAAGCAGCCAGGGAGTGCCTGCCACTGCCACGGCATTGAGGATATATAAGCCGATTCCTTTACTCTCATACTTGACTCATGTCACAGTCACACAACTCTACTTGAGTCACAGAATAGCATGACTGACTCAACCTAAGAAAGTCAAGCAAGCAACTCGCATTGGCTCACTGCCTCAGCTGGAGGCTACTGTAGCCAAATACGTACTATATTAAAAGAGGAAAAAAGCAGCCAGGCAGCCAGCATGGCATTTGGGATATATAGGCTAATTCCTTTAAATGCCACCATCTCTCACAGTTGGCTTAGCTCAGCTGACTGGCTCTGGCTGTTGGCTTGGACTCTGAGTCTTGGACACAGTGAGTGGTGAGTGCAGGCAGGAGTTGTGTTGTGGTTGTGGTGGTAGGGCAATACTCTGAGGAAGTAAACATGAACACAAATCTCTCCAAATTTATTTGCACTACTTACTGTTACTTTTACTAACTTACCTTGAGGGGACTTGATCTCGGAGGGAGCCCCAGGCTTTGAGGAGAGGATGGAAAAGGGACACTCAGCCTAGTCATAGCCAGACAGTGAGCCTAGATTTTCCAATCAGAACTGTTCTGATTCTAAGCAGTGCTCTTGCTGTGCCTGCTTCTAAAGCTATTCCACACTACTTCAGTGAAATGCAACTCTGTCTGCATCTGCAACTGTAGTCTGCACTACCACCAGGAGTGGAGTGACTGGACATTCCTTTCATTTTCATTAACTCTCATATTTAAGTTACTGACAATTTAACATAACAAAAATGTAAAGCAAACAACTTACTACTCTTACTCACTGCTATTTTTGTATAGTACTTTTAGTATTGGTAGCATTTTGTGCTGTAAGCCAAGAGTACAGTAAAACACTTTACTTATAACAGTATGTCACTCATGTTTCAGACTGCAATGAAATTACTTTTTTTTTTATATAAATCTACTTCTAGTGCTCGAAGCTCCATGCTCATCATCAGGTCAGGAGGAATCTGACTTAGTCAATAAAAAATATATTTCTCTTGCACATACCCGACTCATTATTTTTATTTTCTCTGATTAAATTCATAATGTGTAATTTACTAGTATTTTAACTGCTTTTACGTGTAAAATTTGATTAAAATTGCATTATTTTTTAATATTTTAGGTTTTCCCATTGGAATGCATTATACCGCGGTATCACGATAACCGCAGTATCACACACCGCGGTTATCATTCCGTCAAAATTTCATACCGTGACAACTCTAGTGAGCACGGTACCAAGAATTGTTTAATTATAAAAACTCTTCGTTTTTGAAAACTTCCAGCTTTTCATAGAAACATAGAATTTGATGGCAGATAAGGACCGCTTGGCCCACCCAGTCTGCCCATTTCCCTACCTGATGGATAAGCTGCAGATCCTAGTTAACCAGCAGCCTACTTCTTCCTACCCCCACCCCCTAGAAATGCCTTATGACTGTCCCATGCATGCTTGAATTCCACCACTGTTTTTGACTCCACAACCTCCTCTGGAAGGCTGTTCCATGCATCCACAACCCTCTCTGTGAAAAAATACTTCCTTAAATTACCTCTGAGCCGCCCCTTCTATCTTCAAATTGTGCCCCCTTGTTCTTGCACACCTCTTTTTTTGAAAGATGCTACCCTCTTGGACTTTGTTGATTCCTTGAGGTACTTGAAAGTTTCTATCATGTCCCCCTCTCCCTAATTTCCTCGAGGGCTATACATATTAAGCTCCTTAAGTCTCACTTCATATGTCTTCGTTGCAGACCCTGCACCATTTTAGTTGCCCTCATCTGGACAGCTTCCATCCTGTCTATGTCTTTATGGAGATTGGGTCTCCAGAACTGCACGCAGTACTCAGATGTGGTCTCACCAGCTGTCTGTACAGAGGGATAATAACTTCTTATTTTCTGCTGGTGATGCCTCTCCTATGCATCCCAGTATCCCCCAGCCCTCCTTGCTGCCCTCTCACATTGCCTTCCCACCTTTAGGTCATCTGATATGACTACCCCCAGGTCCCTTTCCATTTTTGTTGTTGTTAGTATCTCACCCCCCATTGTGTACTCTTCCCTTGGGTTTTTGTTTCTCAGGTGCATTACCTTGCACTTCTTAGCATTGAATCTAAGCTGTCATACATTTGACCATTCCTCTAACCTTGCCAAGTCCCTTCTCATCCTTTCCACCCCACCTTATGCATCAACTCTGTTGCAGATCTTTGTGTCATCTGCAAAGAGACATACTTTTCCTTCCAGTCCCTCTGCAATGTCGCTTATAAAGACATTGAAGAGGACCGGTCCTAATACTGAACCCTGTGGTACCCCACTGCTAACCCCCCTTTTAGAGTGGACTCCATTTACTATTACTCTCTGTGTCCTATTCTCCAGCCAATTCTTTACCCAGGCTGTCATCTTGGGACCCACTCCCAGGCTGGCTAACTTGTATATTAATCTTTTGTGTGGGACTGTGTCAAATGCCTTGCTAAAGTCTAGGTAGGCCATGTCCACAGCCCCTCCCTGATCTACTACTTTGGTCACCCAGTCAAAGAATTCTATCAGATTTGTCTGGCATGACCTTCCTGCTGTGAATCCATGCTGCCTTGGGTCCTGTGCCCCTCTGGCCTCTAGATACGCAAGAAACAATTACTCACCTTAGTAATGTTGTTTCTTCTAATGGAGTCTTGCTATATTATGACAATTGCAGTTTGTCCCACCATTAGAACTGCTCCGGAGGTGAAAGGGTTAACTACCATTCTAAGAATGGAGTTTAGAGCGCGAGCTCGGTTAGAGAAGCTCTGTTCTGGATAATTTCAAACTGAAACTGTCAGATCTTTACGAGCAAAAACTCACTAAGGTTCTGTGTGGAAGCTGTAACCTACACTAGCCAACTGGCTACCTAAATATTAACACATATTCCTGGTCCCAACACAAAGACTCAAGTCAGGGAACCAGAAAATAATAAAATAAGGTAGAATAAAACACCACACCCCAAAACCCCAAAAGGGTGAAAACATATAATGGGCATAACCGTGCCCATACTGGACTGCCCACCCCATACCCAAGTAGAAGTTCTGAGAGGGCAGGCTGGGAGGTCATAATAACAAGACTCCATTAGAAAAACAACATTACTAAGGTGAGTAATTTTTCTTCAAACAACATGAAGTCTTGCTATATTATGACAATTGCAGAATACACAGCAGTACCTCCATGGAGGAGGGACGGAACCTACTTAGGGAATAGGCTCTGAAGCACGGCAGTGCCAAATCTAGCATCCCTCCTGGCCTGGCTATCCAAGGAGTAATGTTTGGTGAAAGTGTGTACCATTTTCCAGGTAGCTGCTTGACATATCTCTAAAATAGGATGTCCCTGGCAGCAGCTATAGAGCAACTGTACCTCTGGTAGAGTGAGCCCTCAGGCCTGAAGGGGAACCTTTCCCAGTTTTTGATAACAAAATGGATACAAGAGACAATCCACCTGGCAATGGATCTCTTAGTGGCAGGTTTACCTTTCCAACCTCACCAAAAGTGAGAAAAAGTTGGAGGATTGAACCTATGACCCTTAGTGACGCTCTATATAGTAACTAAGGGTCCTCTTAACATCTAAACTGTGCAACCTCCTCTCACCAGAGGAGGAATGGTCAGTAAAGAACACTGGAAGGGAGACAGATTGGTTAAGATGGAAGTCTGAAACCACCTTAGGCAAAACTTCCTGTTAGTCCTAAGGACTACTTATCCCTGTGAAAGGAAATAAAGTCAGTCTCCACTGACAAGGCTTGTAACTCACTTATGCGCCTGGCAGAAGTGATGGCTACTAGAAAAACAGTTTCCAAGTCAAATACTTGAGTTCTGCAGAAGACAGAGGCTCAAAGGAGGTTGCATCAACTGAGCAATGCAAACATTAAGATCTCAGGCAGGGCGGGTCCCTGAAAGGTGGATTAGTATGAAGTAATCCCTTGAAAACTTGGAAAAACAGGGTGAGTGGAAAGAGAAGAGGGTTTTCCTGCTGAAATAAAAGCAGAGACAGCTGCAAATGAACTTTCAGGGTAGCTGGTCTCAGGTCCAAAGAATTAAGATGGACCATATAGTCCAGAACAATGGGCAAATCAGCAGATTCCGGGAAATATGCTTCCCGAGCACCAGATGGAAAACCTTTCCAGTTAGAATTATAAGTGGTTCTAGTGGAAGGCTTCCTGAAGCCTTCAGGATGTCGAGAACACCTTGAGAAAGGTGTAGGTCAGCAAACTCTAACTCCTCAAGAGCCAGGCCTTGAGGTTGGGGATTTGAGATTGGATACCAAACCTCCCTGGGCACAAGATAACAGATTGTGTCTCCTGGGGAGGCACAGGGAAGATGGACTGTTAAGGACAGAAGGAGTGGGTACCAGGGCTGCCTGGCCCAATCTGGAGCAATCAGAATCATCCTGCAAGGCTGGGATCTGATTTTGACTAGCACCTTGAATAGGAGAGGGAAGGGAGGAAAAGCATATAGAAACTTCCCTTCCCAATCTAGGAGAAAGGCATCCAGAGGGACTGAGCCCATCACTGGGGCCTGCAACAAAACAGTGGAAGTTGGTGATTGTCTGGGGCTGCAAAAGATCTATCTGAGAGGTGCCCCATCTGGCAAAACTATCCCCAGTACTGGGGATCCAGTGACCATTCGTGATGGCCCTGGAAATCCTGCTGAGAGCATCTGCCAGGACATTGTCCTTTCCTGGGAGGTGAACTGCTATGAGGGAAGTGTTCAGGAATAAGCCAGAGACCATAACTTCATTGCTTGGTGCACAAGGCCAAGACCAGTGCCCCTTGTTTGTTGATGTACCACATTGTGGTGGTGTTGTCTGTTCTGACTTGTACCACTTTGTTCTGAACAGATGCAGAAAACACTTGAAGTGCTAGAAAGACAGCTCTGAGTTCCAGCAAATTGATGTGGAGCAGAGATTCCTGAGGACCACACTCCCTGAGTGGAGAGGTCGCCATGTGAGCTCCCATCCCAGAAGGGATGCATCCGTAGTGAGGGTCAAGGAATGCGACAGAGGGATGAAGGGACCCCAGTCTTAAATTGCTCTGATCCTGCCACCACTGAAGGGCCTGGATCAGGGTTCGAGTCACTGGGACCAACTTGGAAGGATCTTTTCTCTGAGACCAAAAGGCTCTCAAGTGAAACTGAATGTCCTCATCTGAAATCTTGCTCCTTGCACTACAGCTGTGGAAGCAGCCATGTGCCCTAGGAGCTGTAAGAAGTGCCTTGCTGGTCGAGAGACCTGCAGAGTGAAGGAGGAGGCCAGGGCCACCAGGTTCCTTACCCTAAGGGTAGGAAGGCTCTGGCCTGCTTTGTGTCCAATTCTGCACCTATGAAGGTGAGTACCTGAACAGGTTCCAGAACTGACTTTGGAAGATTGAGCAAGAAGCCCAGAGAGGTGAGCAGCTGCTGGGTAACTTCAGGTGTGATTGACCTGTTCTGGAGACTGGCCTACAATGAGCCAGTCGCTCAGATAGGGAAAACAGCAATCCTTTGCCTCCTTAAATGAGCAACTGCTACTGCCAGACATTTTGTGAATACCCTTGGGGCAGAGGAGAGGCCGAAGGGCATTGCTCTGAACTGGTAGTGACCAGAGGGCAGTTCGAATCTGAGGTACTTCGGTGGGAGCTTCTGATTAGAACATGGAAATAGGCATCCTTGAGGTCCAGGGAAGCTAGCCAGTCCCCTGGCCTTAGAGAAGGTAAAATCATTGCCAGAGTCACCATTTTGAACTTTGGTTTCAAAAGGTGCTTGTTCAGAAATCTTAGGTCTAAAATGGGCCGCCATTCTCCTGTCTTTTTTGGGGTAAGGAAATATCTGGAGTACAGACCCTTGCCCTGGTGTAGGGGCGAAACCCTTTCTACAGCTCTGAGAGCTAGGAGGGTTGAGACTTCTGTTTCTAAGGAAAAGTCTCTAGAGGGTTTGCAGGTGGAAAAAATCTGGCTCTCATCTTTGGAAATGTTTTGAAGCTGAGAACCAGACCCTGGCTTACCACTTCCAGGACCCATTTGTCTGATGTTAGAGACTCCCAGTCCTGGGCGAAGTAAGCCAGCCTGCCCCCTACAGGTAGTGGAGAACCGGCCCTGGGCACCCCATCAGGGGGCCTGTTTGGCAGAGGCTTTAGTCTGAGGGGTGGGAGCAGACCTACTTGCATCCCATCTGCCTCTGCCTCTGAAGAATCCCCTCTGAGCATAAGCAGAAGAAGCCTAGGTTTGGTAAAAAGGCCTGTGAAAGGGCCTACCTCTACCCCTGGGGGTCTGCTTCGGAGGAGTGGCTTGCTGCTCCTTGGCTTGTGCACTCCTATAAGTTGTTCTGTATTCATCCATTTTCTTCATGTAATTCTCTGTTTGCTCCCCAAACAGAGAATTCCCCACCACAGGAAAATCCATAGCCTTAGACTGGGTATCCTGTGACAAGTTAGTACACCTGAGCCAAGGTAACCTACGTAAGGCCACAGATGTAGCCATGACTCTAGGATACATCATTAGAATCCACAGCAGCATGGAATTGCACCTGGAAGCCTCAAATCATCAGAAGCCACCTGCTCCAGCTCCTTGGCAAGCTGGCCAGGGGCCCTGTTAGTCAAGCCATGACAGTGTCCCATCTAGATTTTTGGTATCTTGCCACATAAGCCATGTAATTTGCTTGTCTGAGTCCCAAGGGCGCTGCCATGTATTGTTTGCCATGGCATCAATCTTCCTGGAGTCCTTGTCAGGAGGATGGAAGCCAGGAGAATGTTAGCTTTATCACAGGCTGCAGCCTGAACTACCCCAACATGACTGCATTGCTGTGAAAGGAAGTCTGTATCAAGACCTGACAAAGTGTACCTCCTGTCCATCTTTTTGTCAACAGGAGGCACAGAATTAGGGCTTTTAGAATTTTTACTGTTTGCTTCCTAAAGACTTGTGTAAGGATAGATAATCTCCTAGACTCTGGGATATCCATCATTTCACAAAATCAGTTCCTCTTGCTCATCCACACCTTCCTCTAATGGGAGCTAGAGGGTTTCAGCAACCTTTTTATAAAACAAAAAATGAGAAGGGGACTCAGAAAGCATAGGGGGAGATTCTAAAGGTCTATCTGGGGAGATGTCCGGTTCAATGGGCACATCCAGACTCTCAAAGTCACATTTACACTGTTCATAATCCTCCTCCTCCCCCTCCTCTGGTTCATAAAAATCTCCAATATCATATTCTTGAACCGGTGGAACCGACCGAACCGACCTCCTACCAGACAGTGGCGGTTTGGACGGAACCGGAGAAAGTGACTGTACAATTTGTATAGCTTTTGTTATTTCTGCAGCAGTTGGAGAAGAATTTTGGACTCATACCTGCTGTTTTTAGTTTTCTTTGCTGAACTGGCTCCTCAGAGCCAGCTTACGCTTGTCCGAGGAAGTCTCGCCCTGGTCGAGGCATCTCCCTCCGGTTCGGTTGGCACCGAACCGGGCTGGCCATCCGGGTCAGCGGACTTTTGCCTCTGTCCCGAGCCTGCCCACTCTCTTATCCAGGGTGGCTGCAGGAAATTTTACAAATCTGGCAGTCTGAATTGAGGTGGTCAAACCCCAGACAATAAACACATGTAGTGTGTGGGTCAGCCTTGGCAAAGGCTTCCCCACAGACACTACAGTGTTGAAACCCAGTGGGCCCGGTTTTTCTTTTGGGTTTCTCAGACATGATGCCAGCCTAACCAACAAACTTGCCCTTTTAACAGCAGTGCCAGGCAAGACACCCTTATCGGTTCCCAACCGTGTCACGGGTCGTGGAAAAAACCGTAATGAAACCCGTTTTTTTTAGAACCGATAAGAACCGGGAACCGCACTCTAAAAGCTTTAAAATGCTTAAACTTTAAAGTTTTAATTAACCTGATCGGTTCGAATCAGAACCGATAACATTTACAAGTTCCACACAGAAATAAAACCTGTCTATTACTTACAATACCACAGACAGAGCTTGAACCGATCGGTTTGCAGTTAAAATAATAATACTCAGGTTGAATTTAACTGAGAAAATACTGTTTAAACAGAAATGAACCGAGCAGTAGGAGAAATCTCCGAGCGACTGTTCAGTGAGGCGGAGTAAAGAATCTGACAGTTTCAGTTTGAAATTATCCAGACAGAGCTTCAACTAAGTCAGACTCTAAACTCCATTCTTAGAATGGTAGTTAACCCTTTCACCTCCGGAGCAGTTCTAATGGTGGGACAAACTGCAATTGTCATAATATAGCAAGACTTCATGTTGTTTGAACAATTCTTTCCTTCAGAAGTGATGCCATCATTTTCCCTACCACTGAGGTTAAACTAACAGGTCTGTAGTTTCCTGCTTCTGCCTTGCTCCCACTTTTGTGACGGGGAATCACATCTGCCCTCCTCCAGTCCTCAGGTACCACCCCATCCTCCCATGATTTGTTAAAGAGGGTAGTCAGTGGTGTCACTAGTTCTATCCTTAGTTCTTTTAGAATTCTGGGATGAATCCCATCAGGCCCCATTGCTTTGTCCACCTTCAGTTTTAAGAGCTCCTTTCAGAACTCTTTCTTCTGTAAATGGGCTGGTATCAACTTCTGTATCCAGAGTGTTTCTACTGTTTGTTTAGGTACCTCCCCTCTTCCTTTGTAAATACTGAGCAAAATATTTGTTTAGTATCTCTGCCTTTTCACAGTCACCCTCTGCCCACACTCCCTTTATTAATCCTCACTATCCCTCCCTTGGTCTTCCTTTGCTCCCTGATGTACCTATAAAAGGTTTTATCCCCCTTCTTAACTGAGTTGGCTATCTTTTCCTCGGTTTGGGCCTTTGCTGTTCTGACTGCCTTTCCAGCTTCCTTTTGCTTTAACTGATACAGTTCTTTGTCCTGTTCCTTCTGTGATTCCTTGTACTTCCTGAATGCTTTCTTTTTCTCTTTAACCTTCACTGCCACTTCCTTTGAGAATCATAGTGGTTTCTTACCTCGTTTCGTTTTGTTTATTTGCTTTACACAAAGGCTTGTTACCTCTGTGATGGCAGTTTTTATTATTCCCCATTGTTCTTCCACCCCTCCTTCCTGCCCATTTGCTAGTGCATTCCTTAGGCACTCACCCATTTTGGCAAAGTCAGCCCTCCTAAAATCCAGTACCTTTGTCTTTGTATGGCTTGACTCTATTGCTGTGTTTATTGTGAACCACACTGTTCGATGGTCGCTAGTTCCCAGATGGCTACCCACTTCTACATCTGTGATCCTCTCTTCATCTCCGCTTGAGAGAACCAGGTTCAAGATTGCTCCCTCTCGAGGTGGGCTCCAATACTAGTTGTTCAAGGCATGCCCCTGTAGGGCATTCAGAATAACCCCACTCTTAGAAGTGGCTGCTGCAAGTGTACTCCAGTTAACATCTGGCATATTCAGATCATCCATCAGCAATATCCCCTTTATCTGCCATTCTAAGTATACTTTCTATCATTTCCTTGTCCATTTCCTCCCTGGAGAGGGGTCTCGTATACAACCCTGTGCGGATTGTGGTGCCATTGCCTGCCTCAACTTGACCCACAGTGCTTCTCTCTCCCTGTTTACCCTTTTGTTCTGTTGCTTTGATTTCTTCTCTTACGTGAGAGCTACTCTCCTCCTCTTTTACCCTCCTGTCCCTCCTGTAGATAGTGTATCCTGGTATGTTTACGTCCCAGTCATGGTTCTGTGTGTACCATGTTTCTGTGACTGCCACAATATCCAGATCTTCCTCCTCCATCAAGGCCACTAATTCAGGAAGCTTGTTACCCAGACTATGGGCATTGGTACTCATTGCTCTCCATTTTTTGATGGCTTTACCTTCTGTAGCGGCAACCCCCACTGACCTTTCTACCTTGGTCTTTTTCTCATTTAGTACCCTGTTTTGTAGGGGGAGGCTGGGATTTTCCTTCTGCTTATCAGTGTTTTTCCACCTGTATACCTTGTTTTCACAGATCATAAGATTGTTTTCCCACTTCCTACTGGACAAATCCCCTCCCCAAACGATACCCCTAATATCTTTAATTGTCTACTTTGAGATAGCAATACCTCCAACCTGAGAAGCCCCAAACTCTGTGGCCCCGATCTGAAGTCCTCTACATTTCTGTGCATTTAAACAGGCCCCAGAAAGTATGCTATAATTTTTATTTTCCTGTACCAATTCTAAAATACTCTGTTCAGTTCTGAGAAAAGCACATACATGATCAGCACAAGCCATTAAATTAATTTCCTGAGGGCTATGCTCCTTTGCACCTTCTTATTCAATAATATCAGCCTAATCAGTGGATCTAATACAAAAGTATATAATAGCGGGCTCAGGGGACACCCTCGTCTGACCCCTCACCTCACCTGTATCCATTTCCCTTCTTTACCAGCTATTAATGGTGTAACCATAGAAAGTTTGTAAACCAGTTTTAAACGTCAATAAAAAAAAATCCGGAATCCTATAAACCCTTAAGATCTCAAACAAAAAATCATAGCTAACTTTATCAAAAGCTTTATGCTGATCAAGAGAAACAACATATCCTGGCTAACTTTGTCTGATAATATAATCCACCACATCCCTAATTATGGAGAGATTTTCCTTTATATTCCTGCCTGGAATTGAACAAGTCTGTACTGGATGTATTAATGTTGATGCCACCCTCCTAAGCAGTTTTTGCAAAATAATTGTGAAAATCTTGAAATCTGAATTCAAAAGACAAATTGGTCTCCAATTATCAATTTCGCTTCTATCCCTTTTTATGTAACATAACAACCAGTCCTTTCGAGAAATCCTGGTGTATTACATTTCGTGTGACCCAGTATTTAAGTGCTCTGGCAAAACAGGGGGCCACCAGGTCTCCACATGTTTTGTAAAAAGAATTAGAAATCCCATCCCTCCCAGGAGAGGTACATTCTTTTAATGATTTAAAAACTTCCAAACTTTCCTGTGGAGTTATGTCCTCCTTCAGCCTTTCTTGTTCTCCCATATCTAAACCTGGCACCATCACCTCAGTTAAGTATTTATTAACCTGTGACTTAGTTTCCAAGGGGCTAAATAAAGTTACCAAGAAACTCTCCACTTCCTATTTCCCCCGTGGTCCCTATAATTTTCCCCAGAGAGGTTTTCAGTTCTAATAAATGAGAATTTGTTCTTCTGTCTTTACATGCCTCGCAAGGGACCCCATAAGGTTTTTTTGAGTTCCATAGGACAGTTCAGCTTGTAATGATTTAGACCTGTTGTACTGCAATACCCCCATTTGTCGTTTTATGACTGAAATTTGTCCCGAATAATCCTGATGTGTTGTATATGTAAGTGACAAAAGTTTTAACGAACTGTTTCCTCAGTTGAAGATATTGAAAAAAATATCTAATTCGCGGAAAGTTTCCCATAGTGTTGAAACCATGCAGTCAAGTACTGCATGGTCTCAATCCACCAAAGCCCCAAATCTTTGTATAAACCCATCACCAAAACCCTAGCCAAAAAATAGATGTCACACTGTACCTAACCATTTGTTCTTTTAAAATAGAAATATTTAGTCTCCATCTAGTGGAGGTCGTTGGGATCACCCCATTATTGGAAATAATGGTGAATACCATTAAATGATCTGAAAATTCTAGGGGCAGCACTTTGTTTTTATTTCCAAACAATTGTCCATGAGATCTACCAATCAATTTTGGATATTAGCTTATTTTTCACAAAAGTGTGTGTGATTAATGACGAAGCATTAATAGATACATGTACTAAATCTGCTGTATTAATGAAGGTCTAAAAGGCCGTTGAATCACCATACACTTTTTTCCTCTTAAGTCTCCTATTTGCTGTCTCCAGACTGCAATTAAAGTCACCCCCCAAAACAAGCACTCGGGTGGCTGTAAAATATGGTTTCAATAAATTGAATAATGCCACTCTGTCCGCTGTAGTCTGGAGGGCATATACCGTTATAAATCTGTATGATACATTTTGGCATATTCCATCTGTTAACAAAGCACTCCCAGGCAAGATATCTACCAATTTCTGCAGTTTAAACTTGTATCCAGAGAACAAAATACCTACCCCATCCACTTGATCCTGTCCAAAGGACCAGTACGAGGGCCCCCAAACCCAGTTATTTTTTGCACCTAACATACCAGTATATGACCTCATCCAGGTTTCTTGTAATAAAACCACCTCATATTTTGCATCATGAAGTACGGAAAAAACTGCAGATTGCTTCCTGAGATTCCTAATACTACATATATTACAGGAAACCACTGCAAAAGAAGCCATGTGTTAGTAAGTGCCCCCAGAATTATCTCAAAATCAGTCAGGAAGTTTTTTTTCCAGCTTTTCTTCTTTTTGTCCTCAGTTTTCTTTCCCTCTGATTGTAAGTCCAAAGTCCCAGATTGAGAGGACCCACCTGATAAACCCTCTTCCAGTTCAGAGTCCCTCCAGTTTTTGTGAGACAAGAGGCAAAAAGGGATTATCCATTTCCTCCCCCACCATCTCAGCCTTTGCTAATCTCCTACTCCATCTTCTTGGTTCTGAATGGGACCAGGATACCTGCCCGGGGCATACAGGCCAATTCGAGCTCCTTCTGCAAGGATGACACCATTCTGCCCTCTTGAGCATCATCCACTATCCCCTCCTTAGTTGGTGGCATTTCAGGGGTCTGCTGTGGTACCAGGGTTGGTACAGACTCTCCCTCATTTGTTTCCATCTGGGAACTACGATTTGGGTCCCCATCGGAATTTCTCCTTCTATCGGGTGACTGAGGGGCCTGGGGTGCAGGCTCTGGTGCAGGAGTAGGGGTGTCATGTTGTGCACGAGAGATAAGGTCATCAGGATCCACTGTTTTATTCCTGGCTGCCCAAGAACATTCTTGAAAAGTATGTCCACGCTCATCATAAAGACCGCATTTCGCAAAGTTACTACACTGGGAGCTAGTATGGTTGAATTCCCAGCAAATACCACATCTCCGCTTATCACACACATTTGACAGGTGTGTACGGGACCCACATTTATAACAGGCTTTTGGTTGGCCTGAGTAGAAGCAAACGCCCCTATCTTTGCCCCAAACAAAGCTGTTGGGGATATGAGCAATCCCTTCAGCTGTTTGTCTCCGCTTGATTTTGAAATGCCAAATACCTGTCCAGAAAGGCTTGGAGTCTAGACGTGCTTCTGGGGCACTGCATACTTCACACCATTGTTGTAACCAGTGGTGTATATCACATATATGTATGTTTTCATTACAAAACATTATTGTTACCATTTTTATCAATGAATGGCACAGAAGGGGGTCCCCACAGTGGGGCAAATCGACAATGGCTGTATAATATCCAGAAGTGTTCCAACCCAGCAGGTGTTCTAAAACTAATATCAGAATTGTCCTCTTCTGATACGTGTATCAGGGCATAGACATCCTGTGCAGTAAATCTCAGGGAATCCTTTAACAATTTCTTGCCCACGTACAGTCTATCTGTGTGAATTTCTAGACCCCTTTATAATGAGGACGCACTGCGTTTCTTCGGGGAGTAGGTTCCAATTTATTGGAGAGATCAGAAAACCTTGGTCTGGGAAGGGGAGCTGATCCTCCTGCCGACTGCTGCTCTTCTGCAGTGCTTTGCTCTCCCACAGTTGATGCCCCATTATTGGGCTGCCGATTCTCAGTCATGGGATTTGTGACATGGGGCAAAGACTCTCCTTGCTTTCCAATTACCCCACTATCATTTCTTTTATCCTCATTCGCCTACCCCCCATATTAAAATCAGGCACCAAACTTATCGATGTATCCTGCTGCAAGCCAATCTTAGTCTGACCTTCAAATGCCGTGTCTCCCTTCATTTCCATCTGTGGTTCTGACGCTTCATTGTGCAGTATCCCCGGCTCATTATGCATGTTCCGGACATCTCGGTCAGTTTCTACACTGGTAGAGTCCCAGATGCCGGTTCCCATCTCCTCCTGAATTTCAGGCCTTCTCTCACTCGGTAAATTATGTACAATTATAGTATTTATAATCCATTCATCCGAACTATCATGACCTGACACTTCCTCTACCCCAAGTGGCATATCACCGGCCGCACTAGTACTCGATGCAATACCAGGTATCCATTCCTTAGGACACAATTTCTCAGCCTGTCCGTGGATTTCAGCGGTCATCCATTCTGGAAAATTTTCTGGAGTCAGCCCTGGGTGTAACTTTTACAGGGCTTC
This sequence comes from Neoceratodus forsteri, assembly GCA_016271365.2. Taxonomy (NCBI): domain Eukaryota; kingdom Metazoa; phylum Chordata; order Ceratodontiformes; family Ceratodontidae; genus Neoceratodus; species Neoceratodus forsteri. The sequence goes on from CM028129.1 coordinate 694,636,338, forward strand.
TGTTGTCACAAGAAACCTCATAAGGTGGGTCTGTAATCCATGACCCACTGCTATTTTGTGACCACCCAGCCTCTCCAAGCGCTCTGTTCAGGGACCAGGCATCTTGCAGGGCTAGTATATTATCCAGTCCAAATTGTGCAGCTACTAAATGCCTGGTGCTCTGTTCCTTGTTATCCACTTCCAAACATTCCGTTTGTCATACCTGTTCCACAACAGACCTTGGTACTATGTTTTTTTAACGATTTGTTGAACCTCCAGTTGCCTCAGATTTAAGGCAGTTTTCCTTTTTTCATATTGTTCCTCATCCTCTGCCAGCACAGTCAATAACACAGTTCTTCTCTCGTCAATATCCTTTTCCGGCTGTGAGGCTGCTGCTGCAATATCAGTAGGTTCTGACAGATTATCTGTTTCCTCCTGCAATAAAGGCGTTTAAATTTGGATTTATCCCCATCCTCCACTGAACTATCTGAAACATCCCCATCCAGTTCCTCTATGTTTCTCTCAAAAGGACAAGGTAAACCACCCTCCGTCTCCAACTACACCTCCACCTCCTTTTCCAAATCCGCCATCTTGGAACTACAAGGGCCAACAGCACCCCCTTCCCTCACTCGGTAAATCATGTACAACTGTAGTATTTATAATCCCTTCCTCCGAACTATCATGACCTGAGAGGGAGATAAGCAGTTAAGCTTGAAATCACCCAAGACAACAGTTGGAGGCAGTATAGCACAGTGGTTTAAGGCTCTGAGCTGCAAACATGGAGACCGGGGTTTGAATCCCACGGCCCCCACTTGCATACTGTGTGACCCCTAGCAAATTACTTAACTTACTTGTGCTCCCAGGTCACACCTGGAAACAAGCTTCAGCTTAGTGTGCCTTTCCTGGTTAAACAATCCCCCTTCCAAGAGTAGGTGAATTTCCCGTGCTCGGCCACATTTCCCATTTCACTACAATACCACCAACAGCTTAATCTGGTTCGAGGTGAGTTGGCATTCATCTGTATTTCTCCCCGGTCATGCCTGAAAATAGGCAAGAATATGTGTACTAACCGGTCAACAAAACTAAATAAAGTAGGCTAGGGTGTCATCTACTTGGGGAGTGGTGGTTAGAGGAGCCCAGCTGGAATTTGCTAAGTCATGGAGGAGTGGGGTTAAATCGAGGGATTGATAAGGGCAAGTCATTAGTATTTTGTGAGGAGGTTTAGGCTTATGGACCTCCCGGATGAGACAGAAGTGATGGTCACTTAGGACATCAGGTAGGACACCAGATTTGATGACACGATGTGGGTGGGTGGTGAGGGCCAAGTCAAGCAAGGTGTGGTTTTTGGTTTTAGCGTTCATACTGGTAGGTTCTTGGATAAGTTGTGTTAGCTTATGGGAGGCTATACCATTACATGTTGTATTTAGAGAGGGAGATAACCAGTTAAGGTTGAAATCACCCAAGACAACAGTTCTCCAGATTGTGATAGGGAAACGATGGTCGTAATGAGGTCCGTGGCTACAGAGGAGGGAAGATTAGGGTGGCAATAAATACTGGGATTGAGAAGGGCAAGGAGAGCCAAATGACAAGGGCTTCGTACTTGGATGGCTCAGAGGAGGCAAGAGTGATGGCATATTGTGAGAAGATGTACATAGCAATGCCCCCACCTCTGCCAGAACGGTCTTGTCTGGCTAAGGAGTAACAAGGGATAGAGATGGCATGGACAGGCATCTTCTTACCAAGCCAAGTTTCAGAGATGATTAAGATATCAAGAGACAGCAAGACCACCAAGGTTTGAAGGAGGTCCAGTTTGGGTAACAAGCTACTTTACATAGAAACACAGACTTTCACGGCAGATAAGGACCGCTTGGCCCACCTAGTCTGCCCATTTCCCCACCTACAGGATAAGCTGCAGATCCTACTTAACCAACAGCCTATTTCTTCCTACCCCCCCACAAGAATAGTCTTATGTCTGTCCCATGCATTCTTGAATTCTCCCACAGTTTTAGACCCCACAACCTCCTCAGGAAGGCTGTTCCATGCGTCCACTACCCTCTCTGTGAAAAAATACTTCCTCATATTGCCTCTGAGCCGTCCCTCTCTATCTTCAAATTGTGTCCCCTTGTTCTTGCAAATCTTTTTCTGAAAGATGCTACCCTCTCATACTTTGTTGATTCCACTGAGGTACTTAAAAGTTTCTATCCTGTCCCCCCTTCCCCTCCTTTCCTCAAGGGTATACATATTAAGCTCCTTTAGACTCTCCTCATATGGCTTCTCTTGCAGACCCTACACCATTTTAGTTGCCCTCCTCTGGACTTCCTCTATCCTGTCTATGACCTTGTGGAGATGGGGTCTCCAGAACTGGATGCAGCACTCCAAATGGCGTCTCACCAACTGTCTCTACAGAGGGATAACAACTTCCTGTTTTCTGCTGCTGATGCCTCTCTTACATCCCAGTATACCCCAGCCCTCCCTACTGCCTTCTCACATTGCTTGCTAACCTTAAGGTCATCTGATATGATTACCCCAGGTCCCTTTCCATTTCTGTTGTTGTTACTACCTCCCCACTGTAATCTTCCCCTGGTTTTTGTTTCCAGGTGCATTATTTTGCACTTCTTTGCATTGAATCCAAGCTGCCATACTTCTGACCATTCCTCCAACCTTGCCAAGTCCCTCCTATTCCTTTCCACGCCTCCTTGTGAATCAACCCTATTGCAGGTCTTTGTCTCGTCTACAAAGAGGCATACCTTTCCTTCCAGTCCCTCTGCAATGTCACTTATAAAGACATTAAAAAGGACTGGACCTAGTACTGAACCCTGCGATAACCCACTAGTAACCCCTCTTTCTTCAGAGTGGACTCAATTTACAATTATCTTATGTGACCTGTTGTCCAGTCAATATTTTATCCAGGCTACCACCCTGGGACCCACTCCCAGGCTGGTTAATCTGACTACTAATCTTTTGTGTGGGACTGTATCAAATGCCTTGCTAAAGTCTAGGTAGGCCATGTCCACAGCCCCTCCCTGTCCACTACATTTGGTTACCCAGTCAGAGAAATTAGATTCATCTGACATGACCTTCCCGCTATGAACCCATTCTGCCTTGGGTCCTGTGCCCCAATGGCCTCTAGGTTCTCAACAATTCTTTCCTTCAGAAGTGATTCCATCACTTTCCCTACCACAGAGGTCAAACTGACAGGTCTGTAGTTTCCTGCCTCTGTCTTGCTCCCACTTTTGTGAAGGGGAATCACATCCGCCTTCCTCCAGTCCTCAGGTACCATACCATCCTCCTATGATTTGTTAAAAAGGGTAGTCAGTGGTGTCACTAGTTCTCCCCTTAATTCTTTCAGAATTCTGGGGTGAATTCCATCAGGCCCCATTGCTTTGTCCACCTTCAGTTTTAGGAGTTCTTTCAGAACCCTTTCTTCTGTGAAAGGACTGGGATCCACCCCCCTATCCAGAGTGCTTCTGTTAATTGGATTAGTCACCTCCCCCCCTCCTCTTTTGTGAATACTGAGGAGAAGTATTCGCTCAGTATCTCCGCCTTTTCTCGTCCTCTCCCCACCCACCGTCCATTCTATTCAGCCTCACTATCCCTCCCTTTGTCTTTCTACGCTCCCTGATGTACCTATAAAAGGTTTTATCCCCCTTCTTAACCGAGTTGGCTATCTTTTCCTCAGTTTGGGCCTTTGCTATTCTGATTTCCCTCCCTGCTTCCTTCTGCCTTAACTGGTACAGTTCCCTGTCCTGCTCCTTCTGTGTTTTTTTATCCTTCGTAAATGCTATTTTTTTCTCCCTAACCTTCCCCACCACCGCTTTTGAGAACCACAGTGGCTTTTTCTTTCGTTTTGATTTGTTTATTTGCTTGACATAAAGACTTGTTGCCTCTGTGATGGCAGTTTTGATGTTTCCCCATTGTTGCTCCACCCCTCCTTCTAGCCTGTTTGCTAGTGCTTTTCTAAGGCACTCTCCCATCTTGCCAAAGTCATCCCTCCTGAAGTCCAGTACCCTCACTTTTGTATGACTTGACTCTGTAGCTGAGTTTATCATGAACCACACTGTTTGGTGGTCACTTGTTCCCAGATGGCCACCTACTTCTAGATTTGAGATCCTCTCACTGTTCCCATTTGAGAGTACAAGGTCTAAGATTGCTCCCTCACGAGTGGGTTCCAAAACTAGCTGTCTGAGGCATGCCACCTGTAGGGCAACGAGAATGGCCCTGCTCTTGGATGTGGCTGCAGCAAAGGTGCTCCAGTTAACATCTGGCATATTAAGGTCCCCCATCAACAGTATCTCCCCTTTCTCTGCCATCTTTGATATCCTTGTCCATTCCCTCACCCTGACATGGGGGTCTGTATACAACCCCTATGCGGATTGTGGCGCCATTTCCAGTCTCTAAGGTGACCCACAGTGCCTCCTCTCCTCCTTGTTTACTCATCTGTTCTGTTGCTTTTATCCCTTCCCTTACGTAGAGAGCTACTCCTCCCCCACTTCTCCCCTCCCTGTCTCTCCTGTAGGTTGTGTACCTTAGTTTGTTAACATCACAGTCATGGTTCTCTGTGTACCATGTTTCTGTGACTGCTAAGATATCCAGGCATCCCACTTCCATCAAGGCCACCAGTTGAGGGAGCCTGTTGCCCAGACTACGGGCATTGGTACTCATTACCGTCCATTTCTTGATGGCCTTACCCCTTTTTGCCCCATCCCTGTCCTTACTGCCTTTGTCATTTTCTCCATTTACCCTTGCCCTTTTCCCTATCGACATCTCTATCTTGGTGTTTGCCTCACTTACTACGCTGATCTTTTTTTTTTGGGGGGGGGCTAGGATTTCCCTGCTCCTTTCCAGTGCCTCCTCCTTTGGCTAGTTTAAATGCTTGCCAATGAAGCATTTAAACCCATCACCTAGGATCCTGGTTCCCCTCCTGGACAGATGCAGATCATCACGCCAGTATAGGCTTGCATCACTCCAGGTGGACCCCCAGTCCCCAATGAAGCCAAATCTCTGAGCTCTGCACCAGTTTTTCAACCACTGATTGAATCCCATGGTGTGGAGCACCCTAGCCACACCCATGCCATAGAGAGGCAGCACTTCCGAGAAGATTACCATGTGTGCTACTTGTCTAGGGTCCCTCCCCAACTCCACAAACTCTTCCTGCACTGCATGACCCCCTTTCTCAGCCAGGTCATTTGTCCCTAGGTAAACAATGACATCCAGCTCCCTTCCCGGTGCAGCTGCTCCAGCGATCCTGAGGATTCGCTCCCTGACTCTCCAAGCAATGGTGCCAGGCAGGCACCTTACCTCCCTCTCCCCCTCCTCCCCCAGTTCTACCCCCCCTAACAATGGAGTCCCCCACCAGAAATTGTTTCCTTCCCCTGTGGGTCCCATGCCACCCTCCTGTGGGTCTCCTTTGTGGAGGTTCCCAGCATCCTCCTTGCTCTCCACTGCGGGTGCCTCCACAGAGGAACCACATTTTGCAAGAATGGCATATGAATTGTGGAGAGGTACAACTGGAGGAATGCGCCTCTGTTCCACCACACTCTCACCTTCCTTGAGCCAGATGTGATCCAACCACTCCTCTTTCTTGGCAACCTCTGAGAGGCAACGGCAGTGACTCTGGTGGTCCCTGGGTGGGAGTGGAGGTCCCACAAATCCTGGCCAACTCAGCCTGGAGATGAGCAACCTCCTCCCTCAGCCCAGAGAGGTGCCTGCAGATGGGACAACACTGCATCCTCCGGAACGTCTCCCAGAAGACTGCTGCTCCACAGCCACTGCACTGCACCACTCCCATCATGTCTTATTTCTGGCCCCTTAACTGTTTGGAATACTGACTCTTTCCTCTATTTATTTTTAATTTTTTTTCTCCCTACTTGCTTACTGCCTCTGTGCCCTTTAAGCTCCTGATCTTCCTGTTCTGAGACAAGAAGTTCCTATATTTCTCAGCAGTCTCCTTACTTGCTCAGAGTCAGACCTCCAGCAGTTAGGGGGACAGACAGCTATTCTTTTCCTTCTAGGATGGTGAGTCTTTTGTGGCTCTGTGATCACTCACTTCCTGCTCCCAAACAGGAAGTTCCTGTTGTCAGTCAAATCCTGTGCCTATAAAAAGTAAAACTGGCTGAGGGTGGGGGTCTGGAAGGGAGGGAAGGAGGGCAATATAGTCCCAGTAGACAAGTAAAGTTATAACAGCAGCTCCTTCCTCTTGGTGTTCTCTGGCAGAAGCAATCTAGGGCAGTTTTTAAATCTGCCTTTAACCTGACTTCCTTCTAGCTAAGCCACTCCCCCTACTTTACAGATCTTTCTACACTTAGTTAATTCAGGGTTTTATTTAACTCTAAAAATTGATTAGCATTTTGCTCATAAAAGTGCTAAAACATTGTAAAAATGCATATCACTTGTTTTATTTTATTCTTGCTTGTTGAAAAGGTTTGTTGTCTCAGAGGTGTTTCAGTCTCCTTCTCACATTGAAGGAGCTAATTGCTTTTCCTCCCACAGCTCTTCCAAAGGATTAGGTGTGTATGTGGGGGGTGGAGCTGGCAAACTGTCAGTATTCCAACAGAAAGAAGGGTTAAAAGTCAAGTTAGTTGATATCTTGGTAGGAAGACTTGGTTTGCTGGCCAAGGCACCTAGCTTCACCTGAGCTCTTTCTTCTAAGACTGCTTGAAAGGCAGAGTAGAGAACTTACTAGAGCAAGGGAGAAGAATTAAGACTTAGTTTGGCTAAGCAGATTTACTGTGTGGTGGTGTTTTATTTTTTACTCACAGGGATTGCTACTGTTTGTTGCTAACATTTCATTGCTTTATTTTCTCTGATTCAAATTGTTGCTGGTATACTCCTTCTGCATTATTACAAGGTGTGCCTACAGGTGTGTGCTAACAGATTACTGCTGTAATCTTCTGATTCAAATTGTCTTTTGCAAGGTATATCTTCTGTTACTGCTTTATTTTCTCTGGAGCAAAGTGTTTCTTACAGGGTATATCTTTCTGAAATTACTGTATTACAGGTGGAGCTTACATTTTGTGACTTTTTATCATTGGGCTAAGCAAAATTACTGTTTGACACTGTGTTTTATTTTATTCTTGTTTGTTGAAAAGGTTTGTTGTCTCAGAGGTGTTTCAGTCTCCTTCTCACATTGAAGGAGCTAATTGCTTTTCCTCCCACAGCTCTTCCAAAGGATTAGGTGTGTATGTGGGGTAGAGCTGGCAAACTGTCAGTAATTTCCAACAGAAAGAAGGGTTAAAAGTCAGGTTAGTTGATATCTTGGAGGTAGAAGACTTGGTTTGCTGAGGCACAAGCTTCACCTGAGCTCTTCCTTCTAAGACTGCTTGAAAGGCAGAGTAAAGAAACTTACCAGAGCAAGGAGAAGGATTAAGACTTAGTTTGGTTAAGCAGATTTACTGTGTGGTGGTGTTTTATTTTTACTCACAGGGATTGCTACTGTTTGTTGCTAACATTTCATTGCTTTTATTTTTCTCTGATTCAAATTGTTGTTGCTGGTATACCATCTTCTGCATTATTACAAGGTGTGCCTACAGGTGTGTGCTAACAGATTACTGCTGTAATCTTCTGATTCAAATTGTCTTTTGCAAGGTATATCTTCTGTTACTGCTTTATTTTTCTGGAGCAAAGTGTTTCTTACAGGGTATATCTTCTCTGAAATTATTACAGGTGGTGCTCTACAGGTTTTACAGTTTTATCTAACATTAGGATAAGCTTTCTGGGTTACTGCATTTGTTGTTGACTGATTGTTTCTGCTCTTACCTCCTTGTTCTTTCGTCCGTGGTTCTTCTTTTTAGGCAGGAAAGGGCCCAGCCACCACCCCATCCCCAACCACCCCACGCTCACACTCCTTTTATAGGGTACCACAGCTGCGACATTTCCTGTGGCAGAGCAGGAAGGGCGGATCAGTGGGGCCTCCACAAGGTGATCTCATTTACAGGGCACTAGTAATTTAACTTGTTATAACAAGTTAAACAAAGCACAATTAAACCATTACTTGCATTTTTTCTTTTTTTTCCTTCTAATTACTCTGACTAGGTTACAAACCCAGCAACTTATTTGGAATGGATTTCATTAACTGCAGGTACTGTGGAACAATTTTCAGAAGGACAGTCTTTCAGGATTTAGGACACTGTCCCACATGCTGGGCCTTTGGAGATCTTAGGGCTCAGCTCCGGCAGCATGGGCAGAGACTGCACGCCTCAAATTTCATATTGAAGAGGAAATACATTATAAGAACCACCACCATTTCCCCATCATCCAACAGAAAACCTCGACCGCAGAGGGTAGTTGGTCCAGGAGGTTGGCAGGTGGTTAGGAGGAGCAAATCAGGTGCCCATCACTCTCTGCTCTCCAACACATTGCCTCCAAAACCATATAAACACTACAAACAGGTATCTGCCTCTATCTCTGAAATCAAATAAAGAGGCAGAAGACACTGCAGAGCAGGATACTGCACAGGAGCTAGCACAACAAAACTCACCCAAATCAGGAACCAAAACTAAACAAGCACAAAGGAAATCCAAAAACTTCTGGATCATAGGAGACTCCATGATTCGGGAGTTGATACCCATCTCCAGCCAGGGGTGATGGTCAGATGTCTCCCAGGTACATCAGCATGGAGAGACACTGACCGCATTGCTAAAACTGTTCACAAAGCAGGAGAAACATTGATGTCCTAGTACACATAGGACAATCGATCTCGCCAGCCGGTCAGTGGTGGAGACCAAGGAACACCTGACTAGGCTGGGTGACAAACCATCATCTATTTCATCCGGCATCTCCTTCTCTGAGATCCTGCCAGTCTGGGAGAGGGAGCAGATGGACGGAAGGTCAGAGAAGGGGAGATAGGGGAGCTAAACGTGTGGCTCAAGGACTGGTGCCAGGAAAAAGGACACAGATTTGTAGGGAACTGGCAACAGTTCTGGGAGCGAAAGTTCTTTAAATTTGATGGACTGCATCTGACTAAAGAGGGAGTCAGTGCATTGGGGCAGAAGTTTGACATCTTTGCAGAATATTTAAACCAGCAAATGGGGAGAGGGGTGCAGCACCCCATACGTCGAATGGAAGAACACCTTCCCCCTCAGCTAGTGGTCAAACAGGAATTCAGCATGTTTGCCGTTCATTTGCATCACCAGGTAAGAAAAAAGGTTTGTCTCCCCATACGATGCACAGGGGTAATGCCAAACTTCACCCAACTAACACACCAAAATCTGGCCAATGGAAAATCATGTACACAAATGCTCACAGCCTGGGAAATAAGATCCCAGACCTGCAGGCAATAATGTCAGAGGCTAAACTGGACATAGTAGCACTAGTGAGACGTGGTTTACCAGCAACCACACTTGGGAGACTTCAGTACCTGGCTATGTATTGTTCAGAAGAGACCGAGGTGCAAAAAGGGGGGGAGGAGTGGCCCTGTATGTTAATGAAAATATCAAAGCTACAGAAATTCAGAATACACATAAGGAGCCAGAAGAACTGTGGGTCACCCTGGAAACAGGAAATGGGACAGCCATAAGAACTGGGGTTGTCTACAGGCCCCCAGACCAGAGGGAGGACATAGACACATTACTGTTAGAAGATATACAAAACATGACAGCTAAAGGGGAGGTTCTGATAATGGGAGACTTCAACATGCCGGATACAGATTGGTCAATACCAGCAGGAACATCTGCCAGAACTAGACTCATAGCGGATTCCTGCAGAGGAGGGCCTCAAACAACTAGTACAGCAACCCACAAGAGACAGGGCTATCCTAGATCTAGTACTGACTAACAAAGAAGGGATCACAGATCTCCAGGTAGAAGGTCACCTGGGGCCAGTGACCATCACATGGTATGGTTCAATTTGGCTACTACATCTAAATCATCCCATTCCAAGGCAAAAATATGGGACTTCAGAGGAGCTGACTTTGATAAGATGGCCAACAGAGTTAAGCTAGCCCTGGCAAAAGAAACACAGGTGAGGGGTACAGGCAAAGTGGGCAAGCATTAAGGATGCAATACTTGAAGCAACATCCCATTGTGTTAGACAGAAAAGGAAGTGCAAAAGAAGAAGGAAACCACTTTGGTTCTCAAATACAGTAGCAGAAAAGGTCAGAGCCAAAAGGCTGGCCTTCAGGAAATATAAGGGAACACAGCGGGATGAAGATAGGGAGGCATACCAAACTGCCCTAAGGGAAGCAGGTAAGGCAGTAAGGCAGGCAAAGTCCCAAACTGAGGAAACACTAGCACAAACAGTAAAGAAGGTGACAAGACTTTCTATAGATACATTAGTGAAAGGAGAAAGTCCAGAGGGGTATTGCTAAGCAATGGAGAAAAGGAGCATGTGAGGAGGAGGACCCTGTAAAGGCATCTATCCTAAATAGATACTTTTGCTCAGTATTTACTGAAGAGAAGGTAGGGCAGGGCCCACAGCTCAGCATCATGGACACAGGGGGGAGGGAGGTGAGCACTACTCCCTTCACAAAAGAAAGGGTCCTACAAGAGCCTGCTAAGCTCAGGGTGGATAAGGCAATGGGACCTGATGGCATACATCCCAGGGTACTTAAGGAGCTAAAGGAGGAACTAGCAGAGCCATTAGCAGAATTGTTTAGTGAGTCTCTGAGCACAGGAGAGGTCCCAGAAGACTGGAGAAGGGCTCATGTGATCCCGCTCCACAAGAGTGGTAGCAGGGAGGAGGCAGGGAACCAGGACCGGTCAGTCTACTCAGTAGTGCAGTACTATGGAGGCACCCTTAAGGAAAGGATAGTGCAACACCTGGAATCCATAGGGGCACAGGATCCAAGACAGCATGGGTTTACAAAGGAAGGTCCTGTCAAACTAATCTCATAGAGTTCTTTGACTGGGTAACCAGAGTGGTGGACCAAGGGAGCAGTTGATGTCGCCTACCTTGACTTCAGCAAAGCTTTTGACACTGTTCCACATAGAAGATTGATAAATAAGCTGGGTAGTAGGCTGGGTCAGAAGTTGGTCAACTGGGTGGCAAACTGGTTGACTGGCAGAAAACAGAGAGTGGTGGTAAATGGTATACAGTCAGAAGAGATGCAAGTCACAAGTGGGTACTCAGGGATCAGTCCTGGGGCCAGTCCTATTCAACATCTTCATTAGTGACCTTGCAGATGGACTAGAGGGTAAGGCTTGTCTGTTTGCAGATGACACCAAGATCTGCAACAGAGTAGATGAGCCAGATGGGTGGGCAAAATGAGAAGAGATCTGGATAAACTAGCAGAATGGTCAGAAGAGTGGCAACTGGGATTTAATGCAAAAAGTGCAAAATCATGCACATAGGGAAGAGAAACCCTGAAGCCACTTATAGGCTGGGAGGGGAGTTGCTAGCAGTCACAAAGGAAGAAAGAGACTTGGGGATCATCATCACTGATGACCTGAAATCATCCAAGCAGACCTCTAAAGCAGTAGGTAAGGCTAGGGGGTGTTAGGTGTATTAGTAGGTATCACAAGTCGTAAGAGGGAGGTAATAATCCTCTGTACAAGACATTGGTTAGGCCCCATCTGGAGTATCATGCAGTATTGGAGGCCACACCTCACAAGACATTAACCAAATTGAGGTGTCCAGAGAAGGGCAACCAAATGGTGCAGGAACTGCATCAGAAGACACATGAGGACAGATTAACGGAGCTCAATATGTATACCCTTGAGCAAAGGAGGGAGAGAGGTGATATGATCGAGGCATTCAAACACCTTAAGGCATAAACAAGGTGAAAGAGTCTAACATGTTTAAATATAAGAAAATAGCAGGACAAGAGGACACAGCATGAGATTAGAGGAGGCCGATTAAGGGGAATGTGAGGAAATTCTTTTTCACGGAAAGGGTGGTGGATGCATGGAATGGCTTACCACAAGAAGTGGTGGCTATGAATACAGTGCAGGGCTTCAAACAGGCATGGGATAGGCATAAGGGAGCAATACAAATGACTATGAATAGATAGGTCACTGACAGAGCAAAGGCCGATGGCACATTTATAAGGTAGAAAAAGAAATGGGCAGACTGGATGGGCCTTGTGGTCCTTATCTGCCGTCAACTTCTATGTTTCTATGCTTCATTGTGTTTAACAAACATAACACTCCTAGAAAACCTATATAAATACTTTCTGGACGTTAGTGTTGTCCCAGAAAAAAAAACTGCTAATCAATTATTTAAAACCCTGTAATTGCATAGATAACAATTCCCTTCAGCCACCTGAGACAAACACCTAGATGACTGCACAGATAACAATTCACATCAGGCAAACACACTACATTTTTTCTGTTTTGTTTTTACCCTGAATTGAAGGTCCCAGTAGTAGAGTTCTAGTTATTTAGTCCCAGTAGAGAAGTAGTTGTAACAGCAGCTCCTTCCTCTTGGTGTTCTCTGCCTGTTCTCTGGCAGAAGCTATCTAGGGCAGTTTTTAAATCTGGCTTCCTTCTAGCTAAGCCACTCCCACTATTTTACAGATCTTTCTACACTTAGTTAATTGCACAGATAACAATTCCCTTCAGCCACCTGAGACAAACGCTTAGATAACTACACCTACCTAAATATATGCAGCCTAAATCCCCTAGGAAGTGTTAAGGAGTTAGAGGGGGCTTGGGCAGGACTGGTATGAGGAGGGCCAGGTAGGGTGGCAGCAGAAGGTCCTGGATTGAGGTGGATATTACCAGAAGAGAGAAGCAGGAGAGCTCTAATCAGGTAATGTAATTAAAGAAATTTAAGGTATAGATGAGGCTTGTAATATTTATGAGTATTAGGTTAAGTGTTAGGGAGTGATGAGACACTTAAGAGCCTAATAAATACAAATGAGGCAGGCACTGACAGAAGTGAGGCTGCTGGGGGAAGATGGAAGTGGCACCAGTGTGGGAGGGAAGGAGCAGGGGAGACAGCATGACTATAAGTGTAAGTGTCAGAAATAGTTAAGTAGACCAGAGAGTGGGTATTGGGATTAGGACAGGGAGAGGAGGGAAGGGGAGGGAGATGGAGATGGGAAAAGTAGGAGAAATAGGGGAGAGAGAAGTGGGCCAGGCATCTTCATAGTAGGACTAGAAAACTAGGAAAACTGGGTTAAGAAAAACAATGTATTTTTTTTATAGGCTGTGGTAAAACACGAACATATGAATGTGCTAGCAGAAAGACCACCAGCCAGACCCGGTGGTGCTGAGGGTTGAGGCGCTGGACGCCACACCTCATACCACGCCGGCGACCTGGGTTCAGGAACAAGCCTGGGTCATCAGGGGTTGGCAGGAGAAAAAGGATTGAGCATCGTGGGCTGCTCTCCTTCTCGGGGGGAAGTGTCTCTGTGTCCTAGTGGCCTTAAGCGGATGCTGGGGAGTGACTGACAGGTCACAGAGCAGACTTGGGGACATGCTACAGCAGGCATGGGAAGAGGTGCATGTGGTGGCGTGTCGCCCGTCCTTGGCCGTCACTGCATGCTGCAGACTTCGTGGGAAGAGAAAACATAGGCACCAGTCATGGCGGCATGATGGCTGTCCTCAGAGGGACAGCTAGACTCGGCCCAGGGTGCGCTGTAACTGGATCCTGGTCCAGGTGAGAGCTTGAGAGGGGGCTCTCCACCTCCCTGCCATGGAGGGTAAGCCACAAGGGTGTGCCGCGGGCCCGAATATGGAGCTGGGGAGTCCTCGGGATGGTGGCCAGACATAAAACCTCAGAGGGGATGCCTGGATGTAGAGGTAAACAGACTGGTGGCCACGGAGAAAAAAGTACTAACAAAAACAGAAAGAAACAGAACACCTGGCCTATCTACGTCTGCTCGAGTGTGCAGCTAGCACCCCTAGTTTGCAGCTGCCCCACCCTTTCCCAAATAGGTTGGGTTGGTCACTAAGAACGTGGGGAGTTAAAAAGTTTACAGCACACTAGGTCTGCTGCACAGAGAATGGTTGCTCAAGTAGGTGGGCGGAGCTCAGAGTAGTGCAGCAGCATTTAAAGAGTGATGGGGTGGGAGGGAGAAAATTCAAATTGAAATAGGCTTGCAAGCTAGGACGCCGGTTAGAGCTCAGCTAAATAAAAGTAAAAGCCAATTGAGGAAACAGTCAGGAGCATTGAGAAAGCCAGTGTACAATGGCATGCTAAATGCAGACACACGAACCAATGGCAGCCTAGCAGTTTCGAGGATTAGCCAGTGTGAAGCAGGGCTTTCAGTACGAGGAGCCAGGAAGGGAACAGTGGGTGTACCTGAATCCTCTGCAGGAAGGAGGTTGAGCATGGCCGGTGGCTCCAAGAAGCGGGTCATAGCCACCAGTCTGAAGGAGGGAGCCCAGTCAAGGGTTAGTTTCTGTGGAGGGAAAAGGGAAATAATTTAGACTATTTAAGTGGCAGAGAGATCGGCCACTGGTTAAACGGTGGGTGGGACAGGTAAGAGAGAGAGGGGAGAGCCTGTTGGAAAACAATAGGGACCTCTAATGGGTGTCTGCGCCTGGGTGCCAGAAACAAAGCTCAGAAGGAAAGGACAAAAATGCAAAGCTAGATGAGGTAGGGAGGAGGAGGGGGAGAGATTTAGCAGAGTGCAAGGTAGTGGGGGGTGGAATTAGAGCTAAGGAGGGCTAAGATTACAGAGGCTTAGAGAAAGGGGGATGTAGCAGAACAGAAGCAAGTAGCACACAGACATAGGCACAATAAAAAACCCTCAGCAGAAAATGAGCACAGTTAATCCCTCAACGATTAAACTGAAAAACCCACCAAGCAATTTCCCAGTTTACCCACACTGAGCATACATGCATATTTTAAGATCCACAGTTTAACTCTGCACAAAATATTTTTTTGCCCATCAGTCTGTTACACTCGCCTTTTTCTCTGTCTACTGGTGACACTGCTGGTGTTTAATACCAGCCACTCCCACAGCCATACTCTTCCTCTCTGGCTAACTCAGCACCCTTAATTTCTCACCTTGTTATAGAATTCTTTTGTCTCCTTACTTAGCCTACCTCCCAAACTCTGAAGCCTTTGTTCTGTTGGTACATAATAAGCTGATTTCTCCCTTGTCTTCTTTTCTCTTCAGGATTCCCTGAGGGGGATTCCATTTTCTGCACTAGTGGTCTGGTGCTGAGCACAGCCAGACGCAGGGTGCACCCCTGCCTGCCCTCAAGAGCAAGATTCCAGGTACGCTCCGGAAAGCAGCTCCAGTCCAGCTTCCTAGCCGTGAACCCAGTTGGTGAATGGTGCCTGAAATCATAGGCAGATTCAGCACTCTCTCTCTCCCTGACTGGCTTCAGCTCCTGGAGATTTGAACTGCTTGGCACAGTCCCCTGAAGCTCATCTGTCTGCTGCCTAAATTTTTTTTTTCCTAACCTCTGCAACTAAATCTGTGATCCGTCTTTGTTCCCACTGCTGAATTTGAATTGTTAGTGTAGGGAACTACAACCCCACTTTCCCATTTGCAGTTTATACCGATCTGCCACTAGAGGCATCTTATTTTTCCTATTAATTCTCCAACCTTGCCTCTGCCTTTTCCTGTTCTTTTATTTTTTTGTGTAATCTTTTTATTAGTATATTCTTTCTTTTTCCCCCCAAAAGAGGAAACAAACAGTACACAGGTACAGAAAAATAAGCATTATACAAACGTAAATGCCATCGCTTTAGGGTCTTTACATCATCACCGCAATTTTTAGTAAGCAACAAATGCAAGTTTCTCATCTCTTGTTTCAAGTCCTAAAGTATTCTTCCAGTAATTAACTCTTATCACAATAACCCCATCCGCTCTAATATTCAGCATAACATAAAGATGAAGAATTACGGAGCTCGTTTGATTAACAGAGAAATATAGAACAAGAATAAGAAAAAAAAAAAGAAAGCAAGAATGGAAAAACAGAACAAGTAGGAATTGATAGAAACCAACAACGTTCCTTCTGTTACTACCCCTGCCCTTGTAAGGTATTTTTCAACCCTTGTACCTTTAATGCATATTCAATCTCATTAGTATCAGTATCACAGGTCCTTAGTCAAGCCCTCTTCCTCTCAGAGCTCTACCTTTTATCAACTATGCAGAACTTGTATTTCCACTGGACTCGAAGATGTCATAAACATTGCCCACTCCCGTGAGAAACATTCTTCCCTCCCCTTTAGGGCGTATGTTAACCTATCTATGGCCAGTGTGGTCAAGAGGAGCGTCTTCCACATTGAGAGGGTAGGAGTAAAACTCGAAACCCACGTGTTCAGAATAATTTGCTTTGCCACCCCCAGCAGTACTCTAACCCATCTAGGGTATAGGATCCAGTCCTCCCCTTCTTCTGTCTCTAGTCCCCAAAGCATTGAGGTGGGTGTAGCAGCCACCTGTCTTCCCCACACCCTCTCTCTTTTCCAACTGCTTTCCAGTAAATCTTTAGCATTGGGCATACCCAGAAACTGAGAAAGTATGTTCCCTTTGCAGTGTGACACTTCCCACATTGGTCCGTTATTCCCATGTGGAATTTACTAACTACACCCGGCAGGTAATATAATCTATGAATGAATTTGTACTGCGATTCTTTGAATCTATTACATAATAGTAAGCCTAAGTGGGAGACGACCAAGACCTTCCAATTGTCATCTGAAATATATACCCCCATATCCTCCTCCCACTGTTTCCGAGTCTTTGTAGTGTAATCTGGGAAGGCCTCCCTATCCAGCCACGCTGCCCTATCAGTCCTCATTCACCAACTTTGGCCCCTAGGATTAGCCTCTCTGTCCCATCTAATTTAGAATTACCCCGGGGCTCCTGTTCAGACTATTAAAAGTAATTATGGGCCTGAAAATATCTAAACAAGTGTCCATTAGGAATTGCTAACTTCTGTTGAAGCTGTGTGAATGGGAGAACCCCCTGTCTCTCTTGTAGATCTCCAATAGAACATATTCTTCCCTGCTCCCACTCCATAAATCCTGGGTCCTCCAATCCCGGCAGGAATTCAGGATTTTTAGCCACCGGTAGCAAGACAGTTTGATCCCCCCAAGTCCCCATTCTCCGTTTGATTGCCTCCCATGCATCCAATACTGCCAGTACTAAGGGGTTTGGTTCGGGCAGCTTCCTGTACATTCTTTGGCCTTTATGTGTGAGATACATCGTCAGTCTCCCTGGGCACCCAGCCTCTTCTAGATCCACCCAAGTATCCGAGTCCCCCTTATTTATCCAGCTATGTAGGTATCTGTACTGGATCGCCAGAAAGTATCCCTTAATATCAGGGAAATCCAATCCCCCGGTTGCGGTTCTTAGTCTATTAAGTTTCATTCTAGATCATCCACCCCGACAAATAAAGTTGGTCAACCCCTTCTCCAACCTATTAATATCTTCATTTGTGGGGCACACTGGAATCATCTGCATAGGATATAAAATCCGTGGCAGAATATTCATCTTGATCAGGTTGATACGGCCCAACCAAGAGATCGGAAGCACCCTCCATCTTGACAAATTAGCCAGTATAGTATTAAACAGGGGTCTGTAATTCAATTTATAGAGAGTGCCCAGAGACCTTCCTACTTTAATTCCTAAATATGTGAAGTAATCCTTTACCCGTTTTAGGCCCCAGGTATGACAGTACAGTTACGTAAGAACTTACCGTAACAGTAGATCTTCGAGAACAGCTCTTACAGCAGGTTACACCATTAGGACTGAAGCCGGCAGGCGTCAGGACCCCACGGAAAAAGTCTAGCTAGCTATCTTCAGCGGGGACCGCCCCCGACGTCGGTCCCGCCTCCGACGTCAGGCGTGGTACAAAAGGGGGCGGTCCCGCCAGATTCCCCAGTTCTCCCGCCAGAGACTTCCGGCCGCAGGCTGACATCGAAATGGAAGACTGAGGATTCGCCGTCAGAAGACAGAAAGATATAAATCCCTGCTCAGAAAGACTGAGCCATGCCTCCTCCAAGGGGGAAGGTGGGCGGGAAGGTACCTGCTGCAAGAGCTGTTCTCGAAGATCTACTGTTACGGTAAGTTCTTACGTAACTGTACTATCTTACTTCGAGACACAGCTCTAGCAGCAGGTTACACCATTAGGACTGATTCCCAAGCAGCAACGCTGCCAGAAATTCCGGGAGGAGGAAAATAGGAAATGAATTCCAGGTCCTGAACCTAGGACAGGAGACCCTGTAGCACCACCAGGCCGAAACCAGCCCTTCGCTGAGAGGCGATGTCCAGGCTATAATGCCTGATAAAGGTATGCACAGAACTCCAAGTGGCTGCAGCACATATAGCAGAGGTGGAGACGTTTCTGAGTGCTGCAAAGGAGGTGGCCACACCTCTAGTAGAATGACCCCGGACTGTGCCCGGGAGGGGCTTTTGTTTTATATCATAACAGTAAGAAATACACTGGACAAGCCAGCGAGACAGAGACTGTTTGGATACTGATTGGCCCATCATTCTCTCAGAGAAGGAAACAAAAAGCTGTTCAGAACTTCACAGAGGGTTTAGTTCTGTTGAGGTAATACCTCAGGCTACGGTGAACATCCAGGGTGTGGAGCAAAGTCTCTCCTCTATTTGAATAACTCGAGAGTAGACGAGAAAGTAATATCTTGGTTTAGAGAGAGTGAGAGACCACCTTAGGTAAAACTTAGGATTAGTCCTCAAGTTCTCTGTCCGGTGGAAAACTAAATAAGGCTCTTTGCACATAGGCGTGAACTCAGAAATTCTTCTATGAAGTAACAGCAACTAAAAATAACGTTTTCCACGCAGAAAGCGTAGCTATAACTCAGCGGCAGGTTCAAAGGAGGGGCGTGAGCTGTTCCAGGACAAAGAGCAGATCCCTTGGAGCACAGGGTCCCTAATGGGAGGCCTAAGGTGTAACACTCCCCTAAGAATTCCGAGCGTCAATTGAGCTACTGTGATGTCCCAGGTGGTGATAGGCAGAAATGGCACAGGGGTACACATAATAGAGGAGTAGGCTGGGCCGAATGAAAAGGGAGGGAGGTAATCCACACTACTCCACAGGACAACCTAAAGGGAAAGATCACGAGCTCGTGACCATAAACAAAAATACAGGTTACTCACCTGTAACAGGGAGTTCTAGGAATGGTATATGTTGTTCATCCACACTTATTGGCAGGTTCCTTGCAGCTTTAAATCTTGCGGAAGGTCTTCAAACTAGCTCCTCCACCCACCCGGGTGGTAAATACTCGGCTCCCCCCATGGCCTGAGATCTGGCCGCTGGAAAGCTCAGGTTGTGCGTCCGAGCCGGGAGTCGGGTGGAGTTCGTGTGGATGAACAACATATACCATTCCTAGAACTCCTGTTACAGGTGAGTAACTGTATTTCAAGGACATGGATATGTTGTCTATCCACACTTATTGGCAGACTCCTAGCAGTTCTCCGGGAGGAGGGAGGCAGGCGACACCCCCTAATACTACTTGGGGAACAAAGATTGAGAACCGAGGCCCCAAAACCAGCATCCCGCGCGTGACTCAAGGTCGATGTGGTAGTGGGAAATAAAGGTGTGTGCTGACTTCCAGGTAGCAGCCTGCAGATCTCCTGGATAGGGACATCCCTGGAAGCAGCCACCCGATGCAACAGTATAGGCGGGTAGAATGAGCTCTTATCCTCTGGGAGCTCCATGCCGCTAACTCATGAGAGATTTATGCAGGAGGTGACCCATCTGCCTATGATCCCGCTTGGCTGCAGGTCTGCCAGGTGCAGCTAGGCGTAGGTGACAAACAGCTGGCGAACCTCTCCCGAATTTCAGCGGTGCGTTCCCTTATAATGGCGACGCCTTCTAGGGTCCAGAGTATGGAGCCTATATTCGACCTCCGAGGTGTGATTGGGGTAGAACACCGGCAGAGTCAACACCTGATTAAGGTGAAACTCCGACACCACCTTCGGAAGGAATTTCGGGTGGGGCGTGGGACAACTCTTGTCCCTGTGGAAGACCAGGTAAGGGAGACTCGTGCTTAGCGCCTGGAAGTCTCCCATCCTTCTGGCTGACGTGATAGCCACCAAGAAGGCGGTTTTCCACGACAGGTGGAGAACCACACCTGTGCATTAGTTGAATAAACGCCCATGAAGCTTTGCCAGCCACCAGCAGTAAATCCCGCGAGGTGGGGCACGCACTGGAGGGAAATGTGATCAAGGCCTTTGAAAAAGGCGCCCGACCACTTTCCTGCATACTGACTGCTGACCGGCCCTCGATAGCAGAAATGGCTGCCAGGAGTGCACCTTAAGTGCGTCGACCTAAACCCTTGACTAGATAGGGACCATAGATAGTCCAAAATACTCGCCTAAGGACACGAAAGGGTCCAACCCTTTTCCCGACACCAAATGGAGAACCTCTTCCATTTGAAGGCATAGCATTTTCTGGTGAAAACCCTTCGGGGACGCCTCAGCGGCGTTGAGGACCTAGTCGGAAAAGACCCAAGGCCTGGAACTCTGGCGCTCAAGAACCAGGCCGTCAGGTGCAGGGATTGAAGGTCCGGATGGAACACCTTCCCTGATTGACTGAGAAGAGTCGAGGCGAGCTGGAAGCTGCAGCGGAGTCCTGGAGCTGAGACTGAGGAGATCTGGGTGCCAGAACTGGCGAGGCCAGTCTGGGGCTATCAGAATCACCTCGCCTTGTCCCTCCTCGCTTTCAGCAGGACCCTGTGAATCAGGAGCGGGAAAGCGTAAAAGAGGCCCGAGGTCCACGGCCTCGAAAGGCATCCTAGCGAGCCCTGCTGAGGCGGGCATGAAACAGCCTCAGCCGCGTTCTCCTGGAGGCAAACAGATCCACCAGAGGTGTGCCCCAGCGGAGAACAGGTCTTATACTATCTCCGCAGGAGGACCACTTCGTCGCGATGCAGCCCCTATCCGGCTCAGGGCACCGGCCCGCAGTGTTGGAGGCTCCTGCCACATGAATAGCCAGAGATCCGCTCCAGGCTGCGCACTAGTGACCAGATGCGGAGAGCTTCCTTGCATAGAGGCAAGGCCGGCGTCCCGCCCTAGCGGTTTAGATAGTACATGGTGCGTGGTATTGTCCGTCTGGACTGGACCACTTGACCCCGGAGAAAGCGGAGCAAAAGCGGTGAGAGCTAGGCGGACCGCGGGAGCTCCAGCAGGTTGATATAGCGCCGGGACTCAGCGGGGCGAGAGGCCGTGCGCTCGGTGTTCCCCAGATGGGCACTTAACCCATCAAAGAGGCGTCGGTCGACAGAGGGCCGATGGCTACAGGCGAGACTCGCCAGGTACCCTCCTGCAGATGGGGCAGACGGTCCACCACTGGAGGCGTTCCATCCTGGGTCATCCACACGCTGTGGTCAGAGGGTCGCAGCTGTGACCACTGGCCGGCCAGACCCACTGGAGGCGCATGGTCGAGCGTGCCCAGACCTACGCTGGTACAGGCAGCCATAAGACCGGAGTCACAGGAAGTCCCGGGCAGGGCGCGATTGCCCAACCAGAAATGATTGGGCAAAGGAGGTGAGAACCTGGCCCTGTCCGCGGGGCAGTGCTCTGGGCTCCGAAGAGTCGAGCTCTGCCCGATGAAGGATATCACCTGCTTGGCTCGAGTTCCGACTTGGCCTCGTTGACCAGGAGGCCCAGTTGAGCAAACCGGAGGGGCCAGATTTCTGGACAGCTCCACCTCCAACTGGAGAGCTGCTATCAACCAATCGTCCAGGTGGTACACCGGACCCCTCAGGCGCCGCCGAAGCTATCACCGCTGCAATGCATTTGGTGAAGCCTGGGAGCTGAAGAAGGCCGAAGAGGCATGGCCTGGAACTCGAGATCCCTCCGCTCTGAGCGGAGGAATCTCTGATGGATGAGCGGATAGGGGCGTGAAAGAGCGCGTCCTGAAGTCAGAGAACAGAACCACTGCGCCGTGTTCCAGAGATGGTATTATCTGAGCCAGGTGACCATTCTGAAGTTCGAGACCTTAGGAACTTGTTCAGGTCGTGTGGGTCTAAGATGGGAGCCGGCCCCGTCCGTTTCGGGACCAGGAAGTACCTGGACACGAACCCTGGTTCTGGTGAAGGATCCTCTATCTCTTTTATCACCCTTTTTTGAAGGAGGAGGGCGATGTCGGCTCGACGAGCCTGTAGAGATTCTGGGGACCCCAAAGCCCCCCGCGGGGCGACGGCTCTGAAGGGTGGAGCCTGCTCGAATTCCAGAGGCAGGCCTCTTCCCACCACCTCCAAAACCCACCTGTCCGGTAGTAGCTTGGCCCGGACAGGCGGAAGGGAAGTGTCAGCCGTCCCCCACAGGGGAACCGAGGCTGAGTGGCGGGATGGGGTGACACCCTCGGCCCGTCCATGGCAAACTTGGAGGAAGGACCGGCCTGGGACCACCGGGCCTTTTCCTCCTGCTTCCTATTAGAGAAGCGATGGCTTGGGCTTGGAATACAAAGAGTCTAGCCTGCTGGCCTAACGCTGTTGTTGGGCGAGCGTAGCGGGAGTAGAGGCGAAAGGACTTAAGCTGGGCTTATGACCCTTGTCCCTCTGTGCGGGACGAGACCGAATCAAGGTGGCATTGGATTTTCCCGATCCTCTGGAGTGGCCTTCACTCCAGGGCGAACAAGGTCTGTTCCCAGGAAAGACGTCCGCCAGCTTGTGCTGGGTATCCATGGAAAGGTGGATATTCACAGCCACCCATGACGCATGGCCACGCGCCGCCACTGACTGGGCACATGAGTCTCCTATATCCAGAGCAGTCTGGAGCTGTTTAGCTACTGCACTGCCCTGATCCCGCACCTGCTTGACCGTGGTCTGAAGGTCAGCGGGAAGATGAGGACCGCCTCATCCAGGAGACCCAACAGGGCATGGGAAAGTGCCATGAGGGACGGCCGAACTGGCCTGGCGAAAGCCGAGAGAAGAGCAGCATACACTTTCACTTCGAGTAGTCAATTTCTTGGACTCTTTGTCGGGCGGTTTGTCCACGTCCCTGGCATTACGGCCGCCGGAAAACACTGTCATCCGTGACCAGCCCTTCAGCCGAGGTGTTCAAAAACCCAGACAGAGAGCCAGTAGGGACGCATACTTCCTGGCCATCCTGGCCGAAGGCGCAGGACAGGAAGCTGGACACTGCCAAAGTTCCAGGGCGGCCCGACAATCAGCCGGCCACTGGAAAGACACTCGTGGAGAATCCCTCGGTCCAGAATCTCGGTGAGAGGATACCTGGCCCGTTTGGATACGGGTTCAAGCTTCATCCCAGTGGATTCTGAGATGAGCCTAAAGTCCTAGGAAGGACGAAGGCTATCGTCACTGACTGCCCCAGAGGACTCCAAGTCAAGCGCTTGCAGAGACAGGGAGGAATCATCCAACTCCGACGAGTTGTCGAATAGCTGCCTGCAGGCCTGAGCCACCCTCCACTTGCGAGGCTTGTCAGGCGTGAGGTGACCGACAGCCCTCACGAGGAGGCCTTGGGCCAACCGAATCTTCGTCGGAGCCCCAGCTGTCGGCTGAGGTGGAGGCAGGTTCCACCACAATTGGTGGGGCAGCGGAAGAGGTCGGACAACTGGCCTGGAAACAGGCTCCTCGACCACTACCTGGTCAGTGCGCAGCCATAATGGCTGGAGAAGAGGCCTGAGCCTGCTTATTGGCCGAAAAAAATTTGTTGCCACATAGGATCACTCGTATGGGCGTAGCTTCAAAGCCTTCCCTCCTCGGCAGGGAGAGAGAAGGAAGGCGGCCGCGCTTGCCTTGATGCCGAGACCGAGACCGTCTGTGTCGCGCAGGAGCAGCTGGACCTTGAATGTCGAGAGACCGAGACAGGAAACTCGGCTGGGCCGGGTGGGTGAGCGAGGCCGGATCGGTGATCCCTCGGTTCGGTCGGCCAAAACCGGCGGCTCCTGATTCACCAGTGCTGAGGCCGGCGATATCCTCCAACCCTCACGGGGGAACGGGGAGGAGGAATCTCGGCTTCTCCAGCCCGACAACCGATCCAGCGGGTGAGAAAATCTCGACCTTGTCGGGCGGAGTCTCAATCACCTGGCCTGGCAGGGGGCACCGTGAAGCCAGTGGCGAAGCCGAGAATTCAACGAAGTCGATTGTCGGCCAGAGGAGGATCTTCCCGCTCCCAAAGGCGTCGCGATGAGACTTGCTCTTGGGCTAACCCGACCCGATGAAATGGACTAGAAGAAGTAGGACCCTACCTTTAGTTGAGAGGTCAAGCAAAACTCTTAAAGGAAGCTGAATATGAGGACCCGGCGATAGAGGGACAAAGGCATGAGAGGAAAACATGACCCGACACGCCTAGCTCTTGACGACCAGCCTCTCTAGTTGTTAGGAGGAGCCGCGGCGCGAGAACCGCCAGTCGGGCCTCTTTGGATTTGACGGAGAAATCTTCATTCGGGGCGCCCCAAGTAGCGGGCAGCGCGGTCCTCGGGGGCGTGGGCGGGAAAGGAGGAACCTGGTCATGAAGCCTGGGTGTATACAGCCAGAGCAATATTAAGCATGCGTGGAGTGCGGGTCCGTCCAGAGACATCTTCTGCCCACAGGGACATCTCCGAAATCCGAGGTCGGTTGTCCATCGCAGCAGCGAAGGAAGAGACCGAGAAAGTTATAAAGGTTTTCTTTTTTTGAACCGAAGGATTTAGGCCCAAAACTAACCATGGGCGTTAAGGAGGAACCTGAGCTTCAAAAGCGGTAGGAAGATCTGGCGTCATGAGGCGGGCCGAGGTTACCACCGGGTGGGTAGGAGCTAGCCAAGACCTTCGGCCAAGATTTAAGCGGCAAGGAACCTGCCAATAAGTGTGGATGACAACATATCCATGTCCCTAGAGCGGCGCCATTTCATGGCGTCGTCATATCTCGTTACCGGCTTTCTGGCTGAAAGAACCTCTGCAACCTCTTGCGAGACCCGTGGCGCAAGATAGACTATGTCTCTAGGAGCCAAGCATGCAGGTTCAGAGGCGTAGATTCAGATGGACTAATGAACCTTTCTCCTGAGACAGGAGGTGGGAGCTGAAGCGCGGGAGGCGGGGGTTCCCGAGATAGTTAATACCAACAAGAGACCAGATCTGTGGGCCAGGCAGGGCCACCAGGATCATGGTCGTGCTCCTCGCGGTTTGAAGACTCTGGATCAGCAGGAAGGGAGGAAAGCGTGAAGGAATCTATTCATGGGAGAGGATACTTGATATTTTAACCAAGAAAACACAGGACCTGGATCTAAGCGAGCAAAAAAATTGACAGTTTCGTTGGATGGGGATGCGAACAAGTCTAGTTCAAGATTCCCAGCGAAAAACAGATCCTCTGCTACTCTTGAAGATTCCCACCGTGGATTCTGGTCTAGGATCGACTCAGGCCGTCTGCAATTAGTCCCAGCCACCCAGGGAACTTGCACAGTGATCAGATTTGTCCGTGTCAGGTGCCAATCCCACATCCCAGCGTCGCTCCACAGGGCCTCGGGTAGGCGAGGGGCCCTGGAAGTTTCGTCGAGGCCAGGTCCGCCCGTCTCTACAGGTCCTCTGGCTGGGTTCGGTCCTCCTCAGTCGCGACTCCTGACCGCGGCGGTCGGGCGTGGAGCCCTCTTCTCAGGAGGAGCAGACGCCGGTGCCCAACGGCATCGCTGGGATGGTTTGGCCGGCGGCGGCCGTCCGGCGGCAGCGGCTCCAGGGGAGAATGACGTCGGCCGACTGACGGTCCGAGGCAGCGTCGGGTCCTGAGGTCTCTTCAATGGTGTGGGCTCCAAGGTTTTCGAGGCACAGAAAGCGACGGTTCGGGGCGAGGCGGGAACCTGACTTATGATGATGGTGGCGCTCCCCAGACTTCGCCAAGGCCTTGGAAGGGAAGGCGAGCGGCGACCTGGCGGACTGGCCTCGAGAGAAGAAGCGCTTTCTACCGCAGCCGGGGAGGCTGAGCTAGCCCTGGAAGGAGGCGGTCGGACCCGACCGAGCTGCGAGACTCAAGCCCTGGACAGGGACCTGGAAGGGCCTTCTCCCTTATTTTCTCCGGCGTGCTTGGTAGGATTTGGACGAAGATTCCCCTTGGAGGACATGGTCTTCAGTTTTCCTCCAACAAAAAAGCCTGGAGGCCTTCAGCGTCAGATCCTGGTTGGCTGTTGAACCCTGGCAAAACCAACAGGCCGGGTACCGTGGTCTGGGCCCAGGCTTTTCCGCGGGCCGTGTGGGGGTCCTTGGCGGATCTGTTTCCCACAAGCACACTTGGAGGATGACCGAGGTCGGAGGGACATCAGCAACAATCTTGCTTGAAGAAAAGAATTTCCCGGAGCTCTGAACCACAGCGTCGCGTAGACTGAAACCCGAAGGGAGTCGAGACATGCAAGTCGACGGGGAGAACTAGAATCTGGCGGGACAGCCTTTTGTACCGCCTGACTATGCGGAGGCGGTCCCGCTGAAGATAGCTAGCTAGAATTTTTCCGTGGGGTCCTGATGCCTGCCGGCTTCAGTCCTAATGGTGTAACCTGCTGCAAGAGCTGTGTCTCGAAGTAAGATCTACCCATTCTCCATCCTCTTTACCCAAGATCAGTATCTCTGGTTTGGAGACATTGAGCTTATACCCCAAGAAACTAGCAAACTCTGTTATCTGCAGCAGTTGGGGCATCGATTCCTTGGGGCGTGTTATAAACAGTAGGAGATCATCTGCGTACAAGGCTAGTTTGTGCTGCCCTCCACTGTTCCCCTGTACTCCCCATATCTTTTGCTACTAGGATCTAGATACGCTAGTGGTTCAATAGCTAAGGTAAACAATAGAGGGGAGAGAAGGCATCCCTGCCTAGTGCCCCGGAAGAGTCTGAACTCCTCTGACAGCAATCCATTTAATAGCACCCGTGCTCTTGGCATATTATATAACATTTTTACCAGGTTCGTGAATTCTTCCCCAAGGCCAAACTGCCTCAATACCCTAAACATGTAACTCCATTCTATGCAATCAAATGCTTTTTCTGCATCCATCGTTAAAACACAGGTCTGTTCATTTCTTTTGGTGCCCTGCCAGATTACATTCAGGAGTTTCCATATATTGTTATAGGACAGTCTTCCCTTCACAAATCTCGTCTGACCTGGGTGGATTATGTTGAGAGCATTTGTTCTAACCTGGGTGCAAGAATCTTAGCTATAATCTTGTAATCGCAATTGATGGTAGTCTGAATTATAAGTATGCTCTCAATATATGCTTTCCGGCTTAAGATTACGCTTATTACTCAGCTTGGCAGAATTTGGGATCCTCCCTCCCTCCTCCAGTTCTTGTACCAAGTCTCTTAAAACTTCTGCTATACTACTTTTCAGTAGCTTATAATATTCAATTCCAAAGCCATCTGGGCCTGCAGCCTTCCCAGACTGAAGGCTTTCTATGGCCTGGCACACCTCAGTTATGGTGATCTCCGCCCCTAGTACTTCCCTCTGGACCCTGGTTATTTTGGGGAGTTGAATATCCTGCAAGAATGTGCTAACCTGCTCCTCCATCTCTCCACATTCCACCTGATATAGTTTCTTGTAAAACTGCTTAAAGCATTCCCTTATTCCTTGGTCTGACCCTACCACTCTGCCCTGGTCATCTTTTATGATCATTACTCGTTGCTGGACCCTCCCTCCTTTCATCAGCCTAACCAGCAATGGTCCAGGTTTGTTGCCCCACTCATATATTATTTGCCTGGCAAAAAATAGCCTTGTCCTGGCCTCTCCAGCCACCTGGGCATTTAGTGCCTCCCTAGCCAGTTTCAGGTGTCTTTTATCCTCCTCTTTCCCATTCTCTATGACCTTCCACTCTAGCTTTTTAATGGTATTCTCCAAAGCTTCTATTTTCTGACGGCCTTCTTTTTTATGTCTTGCTACATAACTGATAATCACCCCTCTCATAAATGCTTTGCCCACCTCCCATAATGTCGCGGTCTGTTCCACTGTCCCCTTATTCACTGACAGAAACTCCTCCCATTGCTCCTTTTAAAAATATCTTAAAACTCCTCCTTGGCTAGTAAATACGTAGGAAATCGCCAGGTGCCCTTTCTAGGTTCAAACCTCCACTTAATACTCAGTTCCACCATAGCATGGTCAGATAGCTCAACTGGGCCGTGTGTCACCCCTCCTAGGCTACCTTACAGTGCACTCGAGACATATATATAGTCTAATCTGGACCATGTATCATGTGGGAGTGAGTGAAACGTATATTCCTTGGCTCCTGGGTAAGCCTGTCGCCAGCTATCCACAAGGTCTAGCTCCAGTAAGCCTCTCGCCCATGTTTTAGTAGCCTTATTTACTCTTCAGCCTAAACCCGAGTAGTCTAATCCTGCGTCCATTAGATGGTTGAAGTCGCCCCCTAGTATCAAGTTGGGGAATTGCTCCTTGTGCAACACCTCCAAGAACTGACTATAAAAACCTGGCTCAAAGATTGATGGAGCATACACACTTGCCAGCGTGATTGTCTGTACTCCTACTCGGCCCTGCACAAAAATGTACCTTCCCCCTCCCCATCTTTCACAACTCTGTCCACCTGCAGAGGGAAGTTTCGATGCAACAGGATGGCCACCCCACTCTTGTGGGAGAAGAAGGCCACATAGCAGGCCCAGACCCATCCCCCCACTAACTTTTTATGTTCACCCAAGATGAGGTGGGTCTCCTGCAACAGAGCAATCATTGCGTTTTTTCTTTTAATAGCTGTTAGCACCTTTGTACATTTGGCCGGTGATGCAAAGCCTTTAATATTCCAAGATACAATACCGTCCCCTTTCACTTTTCTCATGTTTGCTAAGATTTAAGTTCCTCTAATACATCTGTCACTTGGGACCTGATCCCCTTCATATGATTTAGAGTATGCATGCATAGGTTCAATAACAGAAGGTCAACAACTGAAAAAAATCCAAGTTGTAACTGTTTAACCTCAGCACAAACTTTGCCAATAATATTATTAACAGTAAGAATAATCAAAGTGTCCCCCCTTCATCTCATCCCCTTCCCCCCCGACCCGAGTGTTCCTCCACATTCCTTCCTCTCCCCATCATTCTCCAGTGCCTTCAGCAAGGCCTGCGACCTTTTGGCCCCCCTGTACCAAGAAACACACCGCCCCATGGATCTCCCCATCCCTCATCCAAACACTGAAACAAAGAGATAATCTCTGGCATATTGCTGTCGAGACAGGCAAACTGGCTGACAGACAAGCCTATAATGCAGCACATAACAAGTGCACCTGGGCTATAAGGCAGGCTAAGGCCAGATATTATCAAGCCACCCTTGAATCCACTTGGGGCTCATCCCGTGCCTTCTGGGACAATATGAAAGAGCTCAATGGAAAGATCCGCTACCCCCAACCATCACTACTCTCCATAGACGGTACAGTCACTACTGATCCTCCCTGCATAGCTGAGTGCCTCAATATGGCTTTCTAAGATCTAAGCTCTGTCCTACCAAACTACATTTTTTACCCCATCCCTGCCTCCACCCTCCCCACCTCAGATCGCCTCCCTTTCTACCTGCATGCCACATTACCCCTTGAAGTCAGGCCTCATCTGCAAAAAGCCTTAGCTAGCAACAACCCCAGCTGTGATCCCATGGACTCCAGGATTCTCCGATTAATCCTAGATAATGTACTAGCCCCTCTCGCCAACCTTTTAAACTGGTCACTACGTTTTGTTCAATTTCCCAGTGCCTGGAAAATTGCAGAAATCACCCCTATCCATAGAGTGGGACAGAACCTCCCCTAACAATTTCACCATCTCCATTCCCCCCCCAAAGCACTACAAAAATAGTGGGCATTCAGATTCAGCTCTCAGTAGTCCAGTAAATATGACCTGCTGTGTCCAGAACAACATGGATCCCGCCCTGGACACAGCACCACTACAGCCCTCCTGGAGTTCCCCCGGCACCTCCACTCTGCTCTCGACTCTGGTCATGTTGCGGGTGCAGTGTTCATTGACCTCTCCAAGGCCTCTGACACTGTCTGCCACCCCCTCCTACTCGACTCCCTCCACCAACTTGGCTTCTCCCCTGGCCCACTGGCTTGGTTCACCAGTTACCTCTCTGCCAGATCACAGCGCGTGAAGGTAAATGGCACCCTGTCCAGTACCCTGCTCATTTGCTAAGTGGTCCCCCAGGGTTCCATCCTGAGCCCCGTTCTGTTCAGCCTATTTCTCAATATCCTCCCCAGCTCCTGCTCGGGCAATATGGTACTCTATGCAGATGATGCGGTTCCCCTTGCCTCCCACCCTTACCCCGCATCTCTACAGGAATCCCTGCAGCACACATTCAACCAAGCCGAAAAATGGTTCCTTGACTACCGGCTGGTCATTAACCCCAAAGAACCCAAATCTATGCTTTTTTCGCATCACCAGAATAAGGCCAAAAATGCCCCCCTCTGCATTCTCCCCAGTAATGCTCACCCTCTTGAGCAAGTGTCATCCTACAAGTACCTGGGCATCGTCTTCGACTTAGCTCTTACATTCCACACCCACATCAATACCCTGTCCTCAGCCATAAACTCTTGGATTGGCCTTCTCTATCACCATAGAGATTGCCTCCCCCAAACCGCTCTCCGACTGGCCATCAACTCCTCCGTCCTGTCCCTACTGGACTATGGCCTACCTATCTACGCAGAGGCTGACAATACCACCCTCACCAGAATCCAGAGCTCGATAAACAAGGCCTGCAGGCTCCTGACCGGTGCATCCCACCGCACCTATACTTGTCTGCTCTATTCCACCGCCAACCTGCTCACCTTGGAGGAGCGCCTGCGCTACCAAACCTGCTTACTTGCCAAAAAATCCCTGCTAGGACTCTCCCCCCCCCCCCAAGGGGTTACCATGTCTCTGCAGCTTGTATCCCCATCCGTTGCCACCCGTAGCTCAGTTAGGGCCACCTTTCTGGTGCCCCATACCAAGACCTCCCTAGCCCAAAGGTCCTTCTACTACCATGCCCCCACATGGTTCAACTCCCTCCCACTCTCTGTCACTAAGTCTACCAAAATTGGTCCCTTTAAAGTCGCTCTCCGTAACTACCTCTTTGGCGCCCGAAGCTGTAGTTGCCCTTAATCAATCTAATGTTGGAGACCGTCCCCGTTTCTTGCCCATAGCCTTGACAATGTCCGTTGGACTGCTCCCCCCCTTTCTTTTTTATACACGATTGCTATTTACTGCATGTAACTTTATCCCGTAAACCACTGTTATATTGTGTTCTTTTTATCTGTATTTCACCTGTATGTTACCACTGTTGTATCTCACACTGTAACCATGTCTACCCTCCCTGCAACGAGGTGCCTTTGTAAATGAGTCCCTGACTCAAAGGCTGTAAATCCGACTTTCAAAATAAATAAAAAATAAACAAAGCAGTACACATTAAGAAGGTACACAAATAAAAGGCTAGCGATCGAGCAGGAAAATTCAAATTGAAATTGGCTCGCAAGCTAGGATACCAGTCAGGGCTCAGCTAAATAAAAGTAAAAGCCGATCGAGAAAACAGCCAGGAGCACTGAGAGAGCCAATGGCATGCTAGATGTAGACACGTGAACCAATGAAAGCCTAGTGATTTCCGAGGATTAGCCAGTGAGAAGCAGATCTTTCAGTTCAAGGAGCCAGGAAGGCAACAGCAGGCGTACCTGAATCCTCTGTGGATAGGTGGTTGAGCGTGGCCGGCAGCTCCAAGGAGTGGGTCACTGCCGCCAGTCTGAAGGAAGGAGCCCCGTCAAGGGCTAGTTTCTGAATCCTCTGTGAGCAGAAGGTCGAGCGTGGCCGGCAGCTCCAAGGAGCAGGTCACGGCGGCCAGTCTGAAGGAGGGAGCTTGGTCAAGGGCTAGCTTCTGAATCCTCTGCGGGCAGGAGGTTGAGTGTGGCTGGCGGCTCCAAGGAGCGGGTCACAGCCGCCGTTCTGAAGGAGGGAGCCCGGTCAAGGGCTAGTTTCTGAATCCTCTGCGGGCAGAAGGCTGAGCGTGGACGGAAGCTCCAAGGAGTGGGTCACGGCCATCGGTCTGAAGGAGGGAGCTCAGTCAAGGGCTAGTTTCTGAATCCTCTGCGGGCAGGAGATTGAGCGTGGCAGGCAGCTCTAAGGAGCAGATCACGGCTGCCAGTCTGAAGGAGGGAGCCCGGTCAAGGGCTAGTTTCTGTGGCTTCAGACATCATTCAGCAACCCCAGTTGTGACAAATAACCATACTTCTGCAGAACTTTCTTCACTTAACTCAACTCAAATTATTTATACAAACGCACAAGTCAGCAAGTATGCAAGCGCTTGTACACACAGTAGAATAAAATTCAGCAGCTAAAAACACAATAAATAGTAGTTAATAACATATATCTAAAACATCAATATTAGTCATCAGAATTCAACCATACTCTGAAAAGGCAAGATCACACATATGTTATTAGTGAGGATTTAAAGCTCTCCACAGTCAGGCACTCGCTTACCCAGCGAGGCAGAGTTCCAGAGGGTCAGGGCCATAAACGCAAATGCCCTAGCACCTGAGGTCTTCAAATGGACCCTGGCATCCTCTAGCAATCCCTCGTTGGCAGAGCGGAGAGGGCGGAGGGGGTGATAGGGACACAGAAGTTCTTGCAGGTAACATGGTCCCAGTCTGTGTAGGGCTTCATAGGTCAGCAAACCAACCCTGAAAGTGATCCGCCACTAAACCGGCAGCCAGTGCAGTCCATGGAACACAGGCATGACATGGCATGAATGAGGCAGGCCAGTCAACAGCCTGGCAGCTACATTCTGCACCAGCTGCAAGCGCCGGATATCAACCATTGGCAGTCCTAGGTATAGGGAGATGCAGTATGCAAAAGGGAACAGTCAGCATGAAGAATCCAAGTGTGCACATGGTCCCAGTTTGCATTGTGTGCATGAAAATATTTTTGCTTACTTACTGTTTAATGCAGTAATATATGGATTCTTCTGACTTCCACCTAACATATTGTGTAACTAGATATCCCAGAAACCACTGCAACTGACATCAGCCCAGGTCGGCAACAGTTGCCAGTGTGGAACGAGGGAGAGATACAGAAGGCAGTAGAATCCCCTGCAGTCTGAATAATGGCATAAATTGCCTAAATAGAGTTATCTATAGTACGAATTATATATTCTTGAGGCACATTTACTTATTTTCATTTTGTTTCTCAACACAAAACAATTTTATAATATACTACACTCCAAACACCCTGTTATGTGTTGTCACTTATACATAGATCATCTTCAGTAATTCTTCTCTGGCACAAAGATTACTTTATGGTTATTATTACCTGTGGGGGTCCTTTGAACTTGGAATTATGTACACACATTCTCTCTTGGTGAAAGTGCTTTCTATCCAGGATTTCTGAGACTGCAATAAAACAGAAATGCTGTTATAAACTCTAGCACTACACAAGCTGATCTCTTTTCACAACAATACAATGCCCTCCTTACAGGTCTTGTGACTGCATAGTTTGTTCACAGGTTTCATTTGACAATAAGGTTCATAGTGCAGTTAATCATTTCTATAGGCTAGTATCAACATGAATCACTGTGCACAAGTAGACCTTGTAACAATGCTCTCTGATGTTAGGTTCTAATAACAGTATTGTCTATGGATGTTGTGTTACCACAGTTCCAATATTGGGCTGTAGCTGTGTGTACGTATAAATAGTGTCTAAATGTCCAACTGAAAAAATGTTGTTAAAGATTTTAACTACAAAGAGTAATGTCCAACACTGACTGGTCTCTAACTCCCTGTGCCCCAGTCCTACCAGTATACGTGTTGGTAACCAAGACTCAGTTCAGCTATCTTAGGTAACTAAGTTATTTACATAGAAACACAATTTTAGTGGTACCAAGATACAGGGCATGAAAGACAAAGTTTCTCATCAAAGTAATGATATTTCTCCTATAGAGTACATAAATGAGTCATACAAACTGCACCATCTCAGCCCTAAGGTGTTGCCCCAGAGAAGAAACTTTATGTTTTGGGTTTTTTTAATTTATTTTCATTAAATAAAGGTGAGAACAACATATTATACACTAGTCATTATCATGACAAATTGTTACAAATTCCTTAATCATTGATGTTTGAGTTACAAGAGCAATAAAATTAACAAGGTCTTCATATCTGTGTCTGTGTAGTTCTTTTTAAAACATGACCAATTCATCTATACAAGGGGCTTGCCACCCCTTATAAATGTTATCTAAATTATATTCCCCCATGAAACAAAAAACTTTATTAAAGCAGATGTGACTGTTGCATTTAAGAACCTCACAAGGTCCAAAATCTCCCAGCAGCAGCAGGTTGAGGCTATGTGGAGAGGCTCAAGGAACAAAATCAGGGTCACGTCTAGAGAGGTACATCACCCAGGGTCTTCCACAGGACTCGAATATGGGATATTTATTATGGAGTTTGGCCGTGAGGGATTCCATGTAATAAATATCTAAAATCAAGCTCCTCCAATCCCCGAGAGTAGGAATAGTCAAGGTGCCCCATCTTCTGGTTATTGCCTTCTTATCAGCTAAAATATAAACAGGTAATAGAGTTCAATACCAGAAAGGTCTATGGGGAGAATATAGATAGGAGGGCCATGTCGGGCGACAGCTCCGCCACCTCTCCTAGACAATCCGTTATCTCCTGCTGTAGCAAGCACCAAAATGGTGTCAACTGTGGGCAAGTCCAAAAATCATGGCGAAGGTCAGCGTGTTGGCATGAACATTTCCCACCAGCATCTACCATAGTGAGAGGGAAGATATTTGGTTAGGATTGCCGGAGATCAAAAAAATAGACTGTGGCATTTTCAGGAAAACTTGTGCCATTTAGTAGAGTGGGTTACTCTGTATGCCAGGGAAATGCTTGCAACCATTCCTGTTCTGAAA
Source organism: Neoceratodus forsteri (assembly GCA_016271365.2). Taxonomy (NCBI): domain Eukaryota; kingdom Metazoa; phylum Chordata; order Ceratodontiformes; family Ceratodontidae; genus Neoceratodus; species Neoceratodus forsteri. The sequence goes on from CM028129.1 coordinate 694,670,945, forward strand.
AATCTAATTCTATGTCCCTACACCAGCTGTTCAAAACTAAGAGCATGGAATCGCCCAACCCCTCTCTAAGAATTTTATAAAGATGTCCTATTTGGTGACCACAAGCATGTCCATTAATGTGATCTTCTAGAAACTTCTATGCCATTGGAATGGGGTCTGGTAACTTAGAGGTTACCTCCCTTTGTCGTAATATACAGTTTCTAACCTGGATGCATCGGTACTGGTCTGTACCAGAGAGGTGATAAGTTGTTTTAAGAGTTTCGAATGGAATTATCCCTGTCGGGGAAAGGAATTGCTTAAGAAATTGAAGTCCCACTCTCTTCCACTTTGAGAAAGTATGATCTGTGGCTGCCGGAAGAACCCACCATCCCCAGAAATGTGAATGCAAAAAAAAAAAGAACGCCCTCAAACCTTTATGTGTTTTTAACTTGTACCAGTTTAAAAATGTGGGCTGTAGAAGACGTATAATCCCGTACAGGTGGTGCCTATGCTCTTGTGGATAAAGTTACTGTAGTAATATCATACAAGTAATTTATTGCAAACTCCAAATCCTTCCAAGGTGCCTCACATGTGGGGGAAAACCACAGAAATAATATCTTAAAGAAGGCTGCTAGTGCATAAAGTTTCAGGTTAGGTAAGTTGGCGTCATCTAGGAAAAGCGGGAGTTGCAGTGGAGACATTCTAATTCTCAGTCTTTGACCATTTCAAATAAAGTTCAATGTAATTTTGTCCCATGACTGGAAATAAAATTTAGAAGGGGGAAAAAAAGGGAATATTTTGGAAAAGCTACAAGAGTTTCGGTAATACTATCATGCGAATGGTTTTGATTCTTTGGAAACATAAAAACTGATGGCAGACAAGGACCGCAAGGCCCATCCAGTATGCCCATTTCTTTTTCTACCTTATAAATGTGCCATCGGCCTTTGCTCTGTCAATGACCTATCTATTCATACTCATCTGCATTGCTCCCTTATGCCTATCCCATGCCTGTTTGAAGCCCTGCACTGTATTCATATCCACCACTTCCTGAGGTAGGCCGCTCCACGCATCCACCACCCTTTCTGTGAAAAGAACTTCCTCACATTACCCCTTAATTGGCCTCCTCTAATCTCATGCTGTATCCTCTTGTCCTGCTATTTTTCTTATATTAAAACATATTAGACTCTTTCACCTTGTTAATGCCATTAAGGTGTTTGAATGTTTCGATCATATCACCTCTCTCCCTCCTTTGCTCTAGGGTATATGTGCATCCGTTAATCTGTCCTCATATGTTTTCTGATGCAGTCCCCACCATTTTGGTTGCCCTTCTCTGGACTGCCTCAATTTGGTTAATGTCATGGTGTGGCCTCCAGTACTGCATGAGTACTCAGATGGGGAGCCTAACCAGTGTCTTGTAAAGAGGGATTATTGCCTCCCTCTTACGACTTGTGATATCCTACTAATACACCTAACATCCCCTAGCCTTACTTACTGCTTTAGTGGTCTGCTTGATGATTTCAGGTCACCGGTGGTGATGATGCCCAAGTCTCTTTCTTCCTTTGTGACTGCCAGCAACTCACCTCCCAGCCTATAGGTGGCTTCAGGGTTTCTCTTTCCTATGTGCATGATCTTGCACTTCTTTGCATTAAACCCCAGTTACCACTCTTCCGATCATTTTGCTAGTTTATCCAGATCTCTTCTCATTCTGCCTACCCCATCTGGATCATCTACAAACAGACAAACCTTACCCTCCAGTCCATCTGCAATGTCACTGATGAAGATATTGAAGAGGACTGGCCCCAGGACTGATCCCTGAAGTACCCCACTTGTGACTTGCATCTCTTCTGACTGTATACCATTTACCACCACTCTGTTTTCTGCCAGTCAACCAGTTTGCCACCCAGTTGACCAACTTCTGACCCACCCCGAGCCTACCCAGCTTATTTATCAATCTTCTATGCATAACAGTGTCGAAAGCTTTACTGAAGTCAAGGTAGGTGACATCAACTGCTGCCCCTTGGTCCTCCACTCTGGATACCCAGTCAAAGAAATCTACCCCACTTGTGACTTGCATCTCTTCTGACTGTATACCGTTTACCACCACTCTTTGTTTTCTGCCCACCAACCGATTTGCCACCCAGCTGACCAACTTCTGACCCACCCCAAGCCTACCCAGCTTATTAATCAATGTTCTATGTGGAACAGTATCGAAAGCTTTGCTGAAGTCAAGGTAGATGACATCAACTGCTCCCCCTTGGGAATCCTGGGTATCCACTCTGGATACCCAGTCAAAGAAATCTATGAGATTAGTTTGACAGGACCTTCCTTTTGTAAACCCATGCTGTCTTGGATCCTGTGCCCCTATGGATTCCAGGTGTTGCACTATCCTTTCCTTAAGGAATGCCTCCATAATCTTGCCCACTACTGAGGTAAGACTGACTGGTCTGTAGTTCCCTGCCTCCTCCCTGCTACTACTCTTGTGGAGCGGGATCATGTGAGCCCTTCCCCAGTCTTCTGGGATCTCACCTGTGCTCAGAGACTCACTAAACAGTTCTGATAATGGCTCTGCTAGTTCTACCCTTAGCTCCTTTAGTACCCTGGGATGTATGCCATCAGGTCCCACTGCCTTGTCCACCCTGAGCTTATCGAGCTCTTGTAGAACCCTTTCTTTTGTGAAGGGACTAGTGCTCACCTCCCTCCCCCGTGTCCATGGTGCTGAGCTGTGGGCCCTGCCCTACCTTCTCTTCAGTAAATACTGAGCAGAAGTATCTATTTAGGATAGATGCTTTTACATGGTCATCCTCCTCACATGCCCCCCATCTCCTTTGATCTAAACAATACCCCCTCTGGACTTTCTCCTTTCACTAATGTATCTACAGAAAGTTTTATCACCTTCTTTTACTGTTCGTGCTAGTGTTTCCTCAGTTTGGGCCTCTGCCTGCCTTACTGCCTTACCTGCTTCCCTTAGGGAAGTTTAGTATGCTTCCCTATCTTCCTCCTGCTGTGTTCCCTTATATTTCCTGAAGGCCAGCCTTTTGGCTCTGACCTTTTCTGCTGTTTTTGAAAACCAAAGTGGTTTCCTTCTTCTTTTGCACTTCCTTTTCTCTCCAACACAATGGGATGTTGCTTCAAATATTGCATCCTTTATGTTTGCCCACTTTGCCTGTACCTCCTCACCTGTATTTCTTTTTGCCAGGGCTAGCTTAATTCTGTTGCCCATCTTATCAAGATCAGCTCCTCTGAAGTCCCATATTTTTGCCTTGGAATGGGATGATTTAGTTCTAGAGGCCAAACTGAACCATACCATGTGATGGTCACTGACCTCCAGGTGACCTTCTACCTGGAGATCTGTGATCCTTTCCCTGTTACTTAGCACTAGATCTAGCATAGTCCTGTCTCTTGTGGGTTGTTGTAGCAGATGTTTGAGGCCCTCCCCCTGCAGGGAGTCCACTATGTGTCTAGTTCTGGCAGATGTTTCTGCTGGTATTGACCAATCTGTATATGGCATGTTGAAGTCTCCCATTATCAGAACCTGCCCTTTAGCTGTCATGTTTTGTATATCTTCTAACAGTAATGTGTCTATGTCCTCCCCTGGTCTGGGGGCCTGCAGAAAACCCCAGTTCTTATGGCTGTCCCATTTCCTGTTTCCAGGGTGACCCACAGTTCTTCTGGCTCCTTATGTGCAGGGCCCCTGGTGTTCTGCGGCAGAATTTTCTGATTTCTGTGGCAGGGCTCCTTGACTTCTGCGGCAGCATTTTCTGATTTCTGCTGCATGATTTATTAATTTCTCTGGCAGAATGCAGTAATGTCATTGGCTAACTATGATGTGATGTCATCGATGATGACATATGCTGAGCATAGAGGAGGGGTTTCAGGATAAACAAGGTGGGAAAGAAAGCCTGACACTATGGAAAAACAGCATATTTATATGAAAATTCAGCAAAAACAATGAATTCTGTGGCACTATATATATTCTGCAGCATGATGCAAATTCTGCAGCACTTGAATTCAGGGACCTTTATGTGCTATTCTGAATTTATGTAGCTTGATATTTTCATTAACATACAGGGCCACTCCACCCCTTAACTCCTCAGTCTCTTCTGAACAGTACATAGCCAAGTACTGAAGTCTCCCAAGTGTGGTTACTGGTAAACAACGTCTCGCTAATTGCTACTATGTCCAGCTTAGCCTCTGTCATTATTGCCTGCAGGTCTAGGATCTTGTTTCCCAGACTGCGAGCATTTGTGTACATTATTTTCCACTGGCCAGATTTCGGTGTGTTAGTTGTTGGGTGAGGTCTGGCGTTTCCCCTGTGCGTCGTATGGGGAGCTGGACCTTTTTCCTTACCTGGTGATGCAAATGAACGGCAAACTTGCTGAACTCCTGTTTGACCACTAGCTGAGGGGGGAGGGGTGTTCTTCCCATTCGACGTATGGGGTGCTACACCCGTCTCCCCATTTGCTAGTTTAAATATTCTACAAAGATGTCAAACTTCTGCCCCAATGCACTGACTCCCTCCTTAGTCAGATGCAGTCCATCAAATTTAAAGAACTTTTGCCAATTCCCTACAAATTTGTGTCCTTTTTCCTGGCACCAGCCCTTAAGCCACATGTTCAGCTCCCCTATCTCCCCTTCTCTGACCTTCCATCTATCTGCCAACCACCACCCCCCTTCTCCCAGACTGACAGGATCTCAGAGAAGGAGATGCCGGATGAAACAGATGAATATTTGTCGCCCAGCCTGGTAAGGTGTTCCTTGGTCTCCACAACTGACCATCTGGCGAGATCATTAGTCCCTATATGTACCAGGACGTCAATGTTTTCTCCTGCTTCCTGAACAATTTTAGCAATGCAGTCAGTATTTCTCCATGCTGATGTATCTGGGAGACATCTGACCATTACCCCTGGCTGGAGAAAGGTATCAACTCCCCGAATCATGGAGTCTCCTATGATCAGAAGCTTTTTGGATTTCCTTTTTGCTTTTTTCATTTTGGTTCCTGTTTTGGGACAGTTTTGTTGTGCTAGCTCCTGTGCTGCAGCGTCCTCTGCCCCTTTGTTTGATTTCAGAGATAGAGGCAGATACCTGTTTATAGTTTTTATATGTTTTGTGAAGGTAATATGTTGGAGAGCACAGAGTGATGGGGCACCCGATTTGCCCCTCTTAACCACCTGCCAACCTCCCAGACCAACTACCCTCTGAGGTCAAGGTGCTTCTGTTGGATGTTGGGGAAATGGCGGGTGGTTTTTTATAATCGATTTCCTCTTGAATATGAAATTTGAGGCGCGCAATCTCTGCCCATGCTGCCTGGAGGTGAGCCCAAAGATCTTCAATGGCCCAGCATGTAGAACAGTGTCCTTAATCCTGTAAAACTGCCCTTCTGAAAAGTGTTCTGCAGTACCTGCAGTTAATGATATCCATTCCAGACAAGTTGCTGGGTTTATAACCTGGTCAGAGTAATTAGAAGGAAGAAAATGAAAGCAAAAGTTTGATTTTGTATTTTGTTTGTTTGTTTTTGTATAACTTTGTTATAACAAGTTAAATTACTAGTGCCCCTGTAAATGAGGTCACCGTGTGGATACCCCACTGATCCACCCCTTCCTGCTTTGCCAAAGAAAATGTCACGATTGTGCTACCCTATAAAAGGAGTGTACTGTGGGGTGGTTGGTGATGGGGTGGGTGGCTAGGCTCTTCTCCTGCTGAAATGAAAGAAACAAGGAGGTAAGAGCAGAAACAATCAGTCAGCAACAAATGCAGTAACCCTGAAAGCTTATCCTAATGATAGATAAAACTGTAAAACCTGTAAAGCACCACCTGTAATAATTTCACAGAAGATATACCCTGTAAGAACACTTTGCTACAGAGAAAAATAAAACAGTAACAGAAGATATACCTTGGAAAAGAATCTGAATCAGAAGATTACAGCAGTAATCTACTAGCACACACCTGTAGGCATACCTTGTAATAATGCAGCAGAAGGTATACCCAGTAACAACAATTTGAATCAGAGAAATATAAAACAATAAAATGTTAGCAACAAACAGTAACAATCCCTGTGAGTACAAAATAAAAACACCACCACACAGTAAATCTGCCTAGCCAAAAGAAGTATTAATCCTTTCCCTTGCTCTGGTAAGGTTATTTGCTCTGTCCTTTCAAGCAACCTAGAAGGAAAGAGCTCAGATGAAGCTAGCTGCCTTGGCCAGCAAACCTAGTCTTCCAATTTAAATTTAACAGTAATCTGGACCACCCAGCTAAATCAGATTGGATCTGTTGTTGATAAGGGTTCATAATTTAGCAGCTCCAGGTTATACAGATCCCTTGGAATATGAATTCCAAAATATTTAAATTTTGTTTGGTGCCACTTTATGAGAAATCTTTTCTTAAGAGTTGTCGAGGGAATAAAAAAAAAAGTGCAAGAAGGTCTGTTTTGGCTATATTTAATTGAAAGCCAGATATGGTAGCAAAATGTTCCAAGAGTGTTCCACAATGCAGGAAGGGAGGTCTCTGGAGAAAGGGCTGTCACCAGAATGTCATCGGCAAACAAAGCCACCTTATGTTCTCTCTGACCCACTGGGACTCCCCCAATCTGGATGTTCTGGCAAATGGCTTCGGCCAAAGGTTCAACATAGAGCACAAATAATAATGGAGATAGGGGGCACTCCTGTCTCGTACCCCTTTGTATAGGTTTAGGTTGAGATAGGGAGCCATTCACCCAAATATAGGCCTTGAGATGGGTACAAATCTTTTGCAAGCAAGGGAGAAAGGAATCTGGGAAAGAAAATTTAGAAAGGGTGGCCCATAGAAATTCCCATCCCACTTTATCGGCGTCGAAGCTTATTATAGTGGAGGGAATTTTTCTGGCATGGATAAATTCCAAAAGGAGTAAAACTTGGTGTAAATTATCAGATGTACATCTCTGTTTAATGAAGCCCAATTGGTCTTTGTGTAGTACCTGTAACAGTATGGGTTCCAGCCTTTTGGCGCACACTGCCATAAATATTTTGCAGTCCACATTCAAAATCGAGATGGGGTGATAGGATGATGGAAGAGTAGGGTCTTTTTCGGGTTTGAGTAAGGGAGAGAGAACAGCATAGCTCCAGGAGGGCGGTGTTGTTTCCCCTTCGGCCACCACTCTACAGGCTGGTAAAAAGCTGTGGCGCAAAAGCCTTGTACCACTCTGGGCTAAAGCAGTCTGGGCCGAGGCACAATAAAGGTTTTAGATCCTTTACCTGTCGGAGTATTTCCTCCAGTCTAACTGGCCGCTCCAGAGTGCTGGTTTGTAGCTCAGTCAACTGGGGTAGGTGAAGCTAGTCTAAGAACTCAGATATCAACCTGGTTTAAATTTGCGATGGATGAGGAGCAGCATAAAGGGATTCATAAAATTGTGTAAAAACTTGCCCAATTTGTTCTTCCTTGTACGTGGTTGTGCCTGTTGCATTAGATCTTATTTTTAAGATAGTTGAGGCCTGTTTGTTCACTCTAAGTTTCCGAGCCAGTACCCTAGCTCCCCTGGCACCCCCCTCATAGATGTAGTGTCTTAAGCAATTCAAGCTCTTGAGAGTTCTATAGTCTAAAATTTGCTGCATTTCCTGTTTTAGACTTCTAATCCGACACTGTAAGGTTACATCACCCTCCCTATACAAGAGTTGGCATGAGGCTAAATATTCTGTTAGAAAATGAAGTCTTGCATTTATCTTTTTGTTTTCAGGAGGCGTATTCCAATAATTTACCTCAAAGAACCGCTTTTAAAGCGTCCCATTGAGTTGGGTGAGAAACATCAGGAGATGCATTGTCTTAGATTATCTGTGGGATGCACTTCCTGAAATGATCCAGAAATTCCTGATCCCAAAGGAGGGAAGCACTGACCCTCCAGAGCCTAAACCTCTTATTTGCCCAGGTCAATTCTGAGGACTACTGGATTATGATCAGACAGTACCCTTGGCTCGATTAACATATCGTGTACTAGTGTAAGGTGCTTCCCCGTAATAAAAAAAAATCATCTAGCCTCAAATATGTGTTATGACTTCCTGAAAAATAAGTATATCCTGGAACTGATGGGAAGAGCTTCTGCCAGGCATCCTCAAAACCCAGAAACGTAAAGTTCCCTTTTAAATATTTAGCAGCCCAGGAGAGCCTATTAGGCTTGGGATTTGAGGAATCAAAATGGAGATTAAAGGGAATATTGAAATCGCCTCCCATAATCAGGATTCCCTTGAGCCTCTACACCACCCTTTGTAAGAAGGTCCGTATAACAGGGAGCGATGTCTGTGGGGGAAGATGGGTATTAACTAAGATCACTGTTTGAGAGTACAACGACCCTGTCAAAATTACGAATCGACCTTGTGAATCTAGGTAAGAATCATGGATTTCCAGGGGTGTTGAGGATGGAATCAAAATACATGTTCCACTCTTGCGTTCCCTCGGATGAGAGGATGCTATCACTCAGTATCGGCTTCCCAATGCAATCTGGAGTGCTTAACCACTGAGAGGCGAGACTCCTGTAAAAAATATACAAATCTACCTTTTGCTTTCCCAAATGCTGCATAATTTTGTACCATTTTACAGAAGAGTGCAAACCGTTCACATTCTGCAAAATTTTTTTTACTGGTTCATTAACCATTATCCCTTGGGGGAACTAGTGTAGTTATGAACCAGGAGGATCACTGAATCCCAGGAGGGCACAAAAAAAAAAAAAAAATAGGCACAGAGTCTAATATTTACTTCCCACCCAATAACCGGTGACCCTAATGGGCCATGTCCAGCAATTCCGGACTGAGGGTAGTAACCAATGCTACAGCCCGCAGGGGAACGAGGCCTCCAAACTTGAAGAGGGTACCCTGAATGTTCTTGAAAGTTGTGTCACCTTCCTTTTTGAAATATAACAAACATTAACTTCAACCTTAGTATCAACATCAGAAAACTTTGCCTAATAACATATCTCCTAATGGAGAAAACTGTATACAAGCGTTCTTCCACAACTGGGGGAAACATAGCCGTCTCCCACCCAGGTCCCAGGGCAGGAACATTCCTTAACCCTAGGAAAGTGAGGCACCACCCACCAACGGTGGATAAAGACTCACCTGAGGAGGAACACCTCCTCGCGGAACAGTTCCCCTAATAAAGAAGAACCGATCCCGTAGTGGCAGCAACATGGATGTCACGTCTCAAACAAACATTTCAGATTATCGTGGAGTTAAGGGTGAAAAGCAGATGCCCTGCTTTCCAAAGAAAGGAACCAAATCCCCTCTGGAGTCTAAATAAAATATGTAAGATCGACTCGGGACAAGTAGGCTGGGGACAACTCCCCTGCCCAGGTGTAATCCTAGGATTAGTGGCCACTAAGGGAGAGTAAATGAAAGGCTCTCAAGATGTGAGGTCACCACGCCCGTTGTAGAGACTCATAGCAGCCCAAAAGAATATCAAGCGTAGGTGCCCTGTCTGGCTAGAATCTGGTAGGGAAGAGGTGGGGAGAATGGGCACAACGGAGCCAGATAAATTGAAATGTCCTCTTATGTTAATTGGGAACTTTGGAATGTTGAGGTTTTAAAGGAGATCTGCAAATTAACTATATAAGCTCGCTCCCATCCCACATACCTTGCTAAGTGGCAACAGGAGTCCGAGGCTGCCATCGGTACAATTTTTGCAGCACTCTGTTTATTTTACTAAACCGCTGAAACTTTTCGGCGAACACAGAAGTGCCACCTGGGTCCCACTAGAACGGGCGTAAGTTTACATGGGTATTGAACCCATTTAGTGATGTTGCAGACACCACTGCTTTCAATGAAGCAGCAGTGGAGGGGGCTTAATTTACTTATTTTATTGCTGCCTAAATTAATACTCACAGCAACACCAGAATGGCTAAGATAAAGAGCTGGGTAGGCAGCACAGGTAGAGGCAAAAGTGGGAGGAGGGGGGGAAGAGTAGGCCAGAGGCCACTGTCAGGGGTGGAGCAGGGAGATCAATGACAGTCACAGTGGGTAGAGGACTGGAGATGGTCTCTGAGTAAGGTCTTGAAGGGGTCGATTCTAGTTTCTTTGGCAAGTGCACTGGGCAGGCAGTTCAACAAGGAAGGGGCCCCGTGGCTGAAAGATCTTTGGAGTTGGGAGGTCTGACACCTGGGAACCAAGAAAAGCAGCTTGCCCATGCTATGGGTGGTTCTATGAGTCAGGGCAGGTTGGATAATAGGGGAGAGGCCAGTGGGAGCGAGGCCCAGGGCGATCTTTCTGGCCATAAGGCATGTGTGGAACTGTATTCTACTGTCTAGGTTCAGCCAGTTAGTGGAAGTGTATAGAGAGAGCAGGTGTCTGCGAGAGAATCATAGCCGAGGACAAGACAGCAGGATTTGCTCAGGGAGAGTCAGAGTCTGCCTAGGGCCGAGGGGTTTGCAGCTCCATAAAAGAGTATGTCATAGTCCAGAAGGGACAAGACCGACAAGGAGACAGTGAGCCGAAGAGCATCAGGGGTTAGACGGTGTTTGAGGAGATAGAGGATTCCAATTCAGACATTAAGGGTGGTGAACAGGAGATGAATGTGCTGATGGAAGTTTAGGGCAGTGTCAAGGGTTATGCCAAGGTACTTGAAGGTTACCACTTTGTCTAGGGGGGTCCGACTGGAGTTAAGGATTTGAGGGCAGAGCACCTTCCGTGAGTTCAGCGGATGCGAGAAGTACATGACTTTAGTCTTCTTGTAGTTTAGTGCCAGACAGTGCGTGGAGAACCATTTTTCGGCATCAGAGGAGGAGGACTGGAGGGAAATGTGTAGTAGGGTAGGGTCTGGATTGGAGGAATAAAGGACAGCATCATCTGCATACAGTAGTAGATTGCCAGTGCAGGACGAGGAGAGAGAGTTAAGGAAGAGACTGAAAAGTAGAGGACCAAGGATGGACTCCTGGGGGACACCAGAACGGACTGGTAGTCTGCTAGAGAGGGCGGTGCCAATTTTCACCTGTTGGTACCGATCAGACAGGTAGTCCATGCACCAGCCAAGGGCATCCTGGGAAAAGCCGATGTTGGAGAGTGTATTAAGTAAGAGGGAGTGGCTGACAGTGTCAAATGCCTTTGAGAGGTCAACAAAGACAGCACTCGAGATGTGGCCTCTGTCTAAGGCAGAGTGGATGTGTGTGGTAAATTCCAGGAGGGCTGTCGTAGTACTGTGCTCTTTGCGAAAGCCATTTTGTTGCTTACAGAGTAGGTCATGTTTGTTAAGGTGTTCAGTGAGTTGGTCGGAGGCACTACGCTCAAGCGCTTTTGATGGGGGGGGGATAGAGATCGGGCGATAGTTGTTAGTGGCAGTACGGGCCCAGCTTTTAAATATGGGGGTAATGGAGGCAGATTTCCACCAGGAGTGGAATTTTCCTCGGCAGAGTGAGTGGTTGAGAATGTGGGTGAGTGGGCGGAGTACCTCATGAAGAGTGAGCCGGAGGAGTCTCGGGTCCAGAGAGTCTCTGCTGTAGTAGGCATGACTTAGCGTTTTTTCTAGATAAGGCTTAACTGACATGGGGGTGACGCAACGAAGGTAGAAGGGAGGGGCTGCAGAAGGGGCCATCGGGGAACGGGTGGGGAGAGGATCGAAGAAGTTTGGAGGGAGGACATGGCTGAGATTAGTGAAGGCGCGATTAAAGGCCAAGGCAATATGGGTGGGGTCTGTGGTCAGACACCCATCGACCTCTATCCGATTTGGGGGGGGGGGGTATGGTTCTTGCCACAGATGCCTTAAATATTATTCCAGAACTTGCGTCCTGAGCCCCAGGTAGAGGTAAGAGAGGATTTGTAATACTGTGCTTTTGCTTGGCGTAGAGCCCATGTGCATTTGTTCTGGGCCTCTGTACCTTTGTCGGTCGGATGGCAGGCCGGTCTTGTTGGAGAGGTGCCATAGCGAGTCTTGGGTTCGCATTAGTGCCAGTAAGTGTCTGGTGATCCAAGGTGCAGGGCTGCCTTTGACCACCCTGTTAGTAAGAGGGGCACAGGAGTCCCAGATAGCACTGAAGGTAAGAACAAAAAGGTCGAGGGCTCGGTCGGGATCGAGAGTATTCATTATGGGGGACCAGTCCCAAGAAAGGAAGTGGGATTTGAGGACAGCAAGTTTATCGGGTCCAAGTTTACGTTGTTGTATTATTTTAGGGAGGGTTTTAGGGGTTTTGCATGACCAGGAGCAGAGGACAGGGGAGTAGTAACCAAGGGCATTAGGGAGTACGGTGGTGCTAGTGATCTTGTGGGGGCAGTTGGTGAAGACCAGGTCCAGCAGGGAGGAGGACCCAGAGCATTGGTCCAGGCGTCTAGGGGAGTGGACTACTTGGGTAAGGTCTTGTGCAGTTGCAGCGTTGATAAGTGGGGGTGGCTGTCCTAGCCAGCCAGTTGATATTGAAGTGCCCTAGTGCTATTAATTCATTATTTGATGGGAGGGTTGCCAGGTAGGACAAGACAGAGTAGAACGCTTTGCTCTGATTCCTGGGGGGAATGCAGACTGCAGTGATGAGAAGAGGGGTTTGGGAGCATCCTAGTGTAATTTTGAGTGTAAGGGCTTGGGGTCCAGGGTCCAGTGGAGGGGGTGGGAGTAACTGGGCATGCAACATGTCCTTAACGTAAATGGTGCAGCCACCCACCCTTCTACCCTGCCGGTCAGCCCTGTAGAGGTTGCACCCGGAGAGTTATTAAGGAGTCTGGGATGTGGGGGGAGAGCCAGGTTTCACCCATGGCAATGATGTCAGGATGACGTTGAAGGACCCAACCTTGAAAGGTGTCCCATTTTTTCAATAGGCTGCAGATGTTGATGGTGGAAATGAGTAGGCCAGTGGCCTGATTTTGTCTGGGTGTGGAGGTAGGGAGCAGACCTGGGTTAGGGTGGATATTGCCGGACATAAGGAGGAGGAAGGATATGAGGAGAGAGTTCCAGGCCAACTTTTTGAGATAGTGAGATTTGCATAGGAGGGACCCCTGGGTGCTTGACCATGTGGGGATAGGGAGGGTACGTAAAGGAGGGGTGGCCAGTGAGGAAGACAGCGGAAAGAGGATGGGGTACTGCGTACCCGTAAGGGTGGGAATCGAGGGCTGAGATGAGAACATAGGATGAATCTGGGACAGTGGGCGCAGCTGCAAAATGTAGAGAAAGTAGGCAAGGATGTGGCCGTGTCCAGAAAGGAAGATGGTATCAGAGCAGAAAAAGACTGCCCAGACTAAGGAGTCTTAAATGGTTTGCAGGATGAACATCAGGGGAAAGCAGACATGCAGACAGGCATTTGTCATGGATATAGAAAGGATGATATTCTGGGAAAAAAGAGTAGGTGAGAGAGTACCAGGAGTGGCAGAGTCACACGAAGCAATGGCATGTCTAAATAGTAGGAGGAGACATGGGGAAAAAAGATGCCTGCAGGAAGAGACGAGCAGTTTGAGTTGCTTCTAGTGGCAAGCGGGTATAGCTTGCAGATGGAAAAGCAGGCTGACTGCTGCAGGCAACTTGGTGACAACCCTATAAATGGGCATGCCCACCAAGGGTGGTGGTGGTGGGAAGCCGACGCAAAAGTGCCGGCGGGGTCAAACTATGTTCGTCTGACGAGTTCAGCTTCAGGATGTAGCCAGGCTACTTTTTCAAGTGCCGCACTCTATGTTTTTGGGGTGGGGAGGGAGACTGTTCAGCAGCCCTCATGACTGGACCTCGGGGAAGCAGGAACAGCTGTATGTTTCGGGGTCAACTGTTCAGCAGCCCTCACAACCTCAGGGACTTCGAGCAGGCAGCAACTGAGCCATTAGGACTATGCTGCCAGGCACTAGGACCCCACAGAAAAATTTCCAGCTAGCAGTCTAAAGCAGGGGACCACCCCAACCCCACCCTCGACGTCGGCCCCGCTCCGACGTCCCCACGTGGTATAAAGGGGGCGGTCACCAGCACCACCTCAGTTCACCCGACGTAGACCTGGCTGACATTCAGGAGGATCTCCCATCCCCCAGAGAGAAGCACAGTTACACAACCCTGGGGGCAGGTGTGAGGTAAATTTCATTTATTTATTTTTTTAGTTTTTGCTGACCGGGTAAGTGCACTAGACAAATCTTGCCTATTTTCAGGCACGACCCGGGGGAGGGGGATACAGATGAATGCCAGCTTATCTTGAACCAGATTAAGCTGTTGGTGGTATTTTTAGTGAATGAGGGAAATTTGGCCAGGACACCAGGGAAATTCCCCTACTCTTTTCGGTAAGTGCCATGAGATCTTTAACATCCACCTGAACTACCACCAATCCAGGCAGATGGGACCTCGGTTTAACGTCTCATCCGAAAGACGGCACCTCAGAAGTGCAACACCCTTCTCATGCTGCACTACAGTGTCAGTACTGGGATATTAACCCAAGTGCCAGATGTGGGAACTGAACCCACAGCCCTCTGATCTCCCGGCCTCAGAGGCGAGTGTGCTACCTACTGAGCCACTGACACTGCTGCAAAATCCACCTGCTGCAAGAACTCCTCTCAAAGATCTACTGTTACGGTAAGTTCTTACTCAGCTGAACTATCTCAATTCGCGGTGGAGCTCTTTCAGCAGGTAACACCAATAGGACGGAGTCCCAAGCAGTACCAGGATAGGATTCTGGTCAGAAGGGTAGCAGATCCCCCAAATCAGCAGATAAACTCTTCAAGAGATCAGACCCTGGAGGACCGCAAGGCCAAAACCTGCCCGCCTTCTGGAAACAATGTCTAATCTGTAGTGCCTAATGAAAGTGTGGACTGAATTCCAAGTAGAGGCTGCAGAAAGGTCTGCTGCTGAAACGTTCCTGAGGGACACAAAGGAGGTTGCGATACCTCTAGTGGAATGACCCTTGACCAGTCCCTGCAAGGGTTTGTCATACTTTTGGTAACAGAACGCTATGCAACTGATCAACCATTTGGCCAATGTATGCTTAGTCACTGGAACCCCTAACATCCTTTGGGCGAAGGAGGCAAACAACTGGTCTGTCTTCCTACTAGAATGAGTACGAACTACAGTATATAGTAATGAAAAATTCTATGTACAGCCAGAGTATGTAACAAGGCCTCCCCTTTGTTCGTGCACTCTAGGTAGTAAACTAGTAGTTGAATGTCCTGATTTAAAGTGAATTCAGATACAACTTTTGGAAGGAAAGTACAGTTACATAAGAACTTACCGTAACAGTAGATCTTCGAGAGAGGCTCTTGCAGTAGGTAATTACATATAGGACTCAAGCCGGCAGGCGTCAGGACCACTGAAACATTTCTAGCTAGCAGTCTCTGGTGGGGACCTCAGGTTGACCGGCGTCAGGCGATGTCAGTATAAAGGAGCGGTCCCCCATGCCCGCCTTCCAGTTCTTTCCCGCCAAGGGCCAAAAAGGCAAGACGAGAGAGAAGCGGATATTTCACTTCCTGGAAAAGGATCTGAAAAACCTAAGAGGGATGGAGGGTGGGAAGGAATTACCTACTGCAAGAGCCTCTCTCGAAGATCTATTGTTATGGTAAGTTCTTATGTAACTATACTATCTTACTTCGAGAGGGCTCTTGCAATAGGTAACTACATCTAGGACGGAGTCCCAAGCATTCTGGAACAAGGAAATGCACTCGGAAGGAGGTAAACTACCAACAAATAAACCTCCCGCTGTAAGGGTCTTAAGAAAGAAGACCTTGGAAAACAGCCAACCCGAAGCCTGCTCTACGGCGAGAGGCAATGTCCAAACTGTAGTGTTTCGTAAAAATGTGGACAGAAGTCCAAGTTGCGGCTGCAGAGATGTCTGCCGCTGACACATGCTTGACATAAGCTGCAAAGGCAGCTACTCCTCTGGTGGAGTGACCTCTGACCTGACTCAGCAGTGCCTGGTTGTACTTGTCGTAACAGAAAGTGATACAATGAGCCAACCATTTCGACAGGCATTGCTTAGAAACAGCATTGCCTTCCCTTTTGTGAGCAAAAGAGATAAAAAGCTGATCAGATTTCCTGAGACCCTTCGTCCGAGTGGTGTAGTATCTCAGTATTCTGTGAACATCCAAAGTATGCAAGAGGTACTCCCCTTGATTGGAATGTTGCGTAAGGAAGGCAGATAGCTCAATGGATTGTTTCAGCATAGATTCTGCCACTACTTTAAGGAGAAACTTGGGATTAGTGTGCAGAGCCACTCGTTCCTTGTGAAAAACCAAATACAGGATTTTACACATCAAGGCCTGAAGCTCGGAAATCCTTCGAGCTGAAGTAACGGCCACTAGGAAAAAAGTCTTCCACGAGAGGAACTTCAAGGCTGCTGAGGCTGCCGGCTCAAAGGGAGGCAGGGTAAGTTTCTCAAGAACAAAGTTCAGATCCCAACGAGGGGCTGGAATGCGGACAGGGGGTTGTAAATGCAGAACCCCTCGAAGGAAAGTATTAGAGACTTCCAACTGTGCAACAGTTCCGTCACCAAAAGGGACACAGTAGGCAGAGACACCCGCCATATGAACCTTCAAGGAGGAATGACAGACCCAGGTCAAAGAGATGACACATGTAGTCCAGGATTCTCCCAACAGGGCACGAGAACAGCTTGAAATCCTTGGAAGAGGCCCAAATCGAGAACTGCTTCCATTTCATGGCGTAGGTAGATCTAGTGGAAGGCTTTCTGGCCTCCACTAGAATATCGGCCATGAGCAGAGAAACCCTGAATCGGGCCTGGGCTACATCTGTAGGAGCCACACATGCAACTGAAGGGATTTGAGGCCTGGATGAATCAGGGTCCCCTGATCCTGGATCAGCATATGCTGTGAAAGAGGAAGCGGAAGCGGAAGCTGAGGTTCCTCTGAAAATCGCTGCAGAAGAGGGAACCAAAATTGCCCGGGCCAGAATGGAGTGATGAGGATCATCCGGGCTACTTCTAAGCAGAGTTTCTTTAAAACCCTCGGAATCAAGGGAATCAGCAGGAAGGCATAGATAAATCTGCCCTTCTGGTCGATAGATGGAGCATCCCGCCAAAAATGCCTCGCCCTAGAGCGAAAAGGTGAAGGCAGGAAGTTGTATCTTTGAAGGAACGCGAACAGGTCTATCTGGGGGCCCAAAGCCGAAGATGTCATTCTGCCAACCCTTGTTCCAGTTCCCATTCGTGGGCCTTTGCTGAGGACTGGCTGAGGTGGTCTGCCAGTGTGTTCTCGACTCCCGGAACATGAACTGCCATCAGGTGAAGGCTGTGCTGAACAGCTCAGTTCCAAACTCTCATTGCTTCCCTGCATAGAGGGTAGGAACGCGCATTCCTCCCTGCTTGTTGATGTACCAGACTACGCACATGCTGTCCGTCTGAATGGTCAGATGTCTGGGAAGGACATAAGAGTTCATAGCCTGCAGCACACAGAGAACGACTTTGAGCTTGAGCACATTTATATGAAGAGTCTGCTAGAGTCTGGACCAGGAGCCCCCGAGTTCTGCGAGACCCTAGATGGGCCCCCCAGCCCTCTATCGATGGATCTGTTGTCAATGTTTGAGAGGGGGGTTCGAGGCAAAATGGAACCCCCCGGCAAAGGTTCTCTCGCACCATCCACCACTGCAAGTCCCGGACCATGGGATCAGAGACCAGAACTTCCTGGTCTAGGTCATCTAGTGCCTGGTCCCACTGAGACCGAAGCAGCCACTGAGAGATCCTCGTATGGAGCCGTGCACGCGGGACTGTTGGAATAGCAGTCACCATGAGCCCGAATAGGCGAAGGACTGACCAGGTGCTGACCCATCTGCAACTGGACAGCAGGCTTGCATGAGCCTGGAGGGTATCCACCCTGTCCAGAGGCAGAAAGGCCATGCTGAGGGTCGTGTACAGGATTGCCCCTATGAACTGGTGCCTTTGGCAAGGGACCAGATGGGACTTGGCCTGGTTGATGGTAACACCCAGGCTGGTGAAAACCTGCAGGGTTAGAGAGGGGGAGCGTAGAAGTTCCTCCCTAGAGGGGGCTGCCAGGAGCCAATCGTCCAGGTATGGGAATACTTGCACCACCTGGGAACGCAGGTGGGCCGCCACCACCAACAGACATTTGGTGAACACTCGGGGAGCCGAGGAAAGACCAAATAGGAGGGCCCTGTATTGGCAGTCTTCCCCCTATAACGAAAAAAGAAGGAATTTGCAGTGGGAAGGGCGGATGGGGATATGCAGGTAGGCATCCTGCATATCCAGCGCACACAGCCACTGTCCCTGCCAAAGAAGCGGCAGAAGGCCCTGCAGAGAGAGCATTCTGAAATGCTTGTACTCCATGAACATGTTCAGGGAGCGGAGATCTAAAATAGGCCTCAAGTCTCCAGTTTTCTTTGGAACTAGGAAGAAATGGGAATAGTAACCTATTCCCCAAAGGTGGGTCGGGACAGGCTCTATCGCCGCCTTCGAGAGAAGAAAGGAAATTTCTTCTAGAACCAGAGGAAGATGTTCCGGGGAGTAAGACGACCTGGGGTGTGGTTTTCTGGGTGGTTTCTGTAGAAACTCGATTGAGTGTCCTGCTGCAATCAGTTGGAGCACCCAAGCATCTGATGTAATCCTCTCCCAACCCGGTAGACGGAAGGAGAACCTCACTTCTACTGGATCCTCTCTGAGGTCCAGAGGCTGTGGGTGAGGAAAGGATTCAGAAAGTGTGAGGCAACGTTGCGGCTGAAGCTCCCGCCGCTTTTTTGGGTGGGGGCGCTTGGCAGCTGGCAGGCCCCACCGTTTGTTGGCCCGCTTGCCCTGAGGTTTCGCTTTAGGGCGGGGACATCTGCGAAAAGGGCAACGCTGTCCTTGAACAGCACAGAACCCCTGAAGGGCTCATCCTGGATAGCAGATTGCACCTCCGGGACCAATCCTGACACCCAGAGCCAGGCATGACGCCTAAGACCTATGGCGAAAGCCAAGATCCAACCAGTTGTGTCCATTGCACTGTATGTGGCACGGAGCATGTGCTGACTAACCGAACGAGCTGAACGGATGAGATCAGCCACTTCCTGTTTAGTCTGAGACTCAGGAAGGGAGTCCAATTTGGATTTCACCCAACTCAGGATAGTCTTCTGGTAGTCCCCCATACGTGCAACATAGTTCAGGGCCCTGATCCCCAGAATGGAAGAAGCGTACACCTTCTTCCCGTACTGGTCCAGAAGACGGGATTCCTTGTCAGGCGGACACAAGCTGAGATGTTTTAGGTTTGCCAACTAGCCATGAGCGACTCTAATCATGACCGAGGTCGGCCTTCGGGTGTGTGTTCAAGGAATCCACCCCCTCAGAAGCCTGGTATAGCCTATCCGCCTTCCTCGGAAGGGGGGGCTAGCGCAGACGGTTGTTTCCAAATAGTGGAAACAAGGTTGGCGTGAGGCTCGATCCAAGGTGGAATCAATGTCGGAGCAGTTTCGGGCAGATCCAGATGGGCAGGAAGCTTCTTCCGCTGTGGATCTGGCTCCAGAGATTGCCACTGGTGGACTTCCTGGATTTTCCTCAGCAACTCCAGAAAGCATCATCTAGAGAAGACTTCGGAGGAGTCCTGGGCCTGGGACGGTCTGGAGTGCGTGGCTTGTTGTCAGGGTCGGAGCACCCCTCGGTATCAGAGTCAGAGGTCTCAGAGTAAGAGGATAAAGACCCCTTCCTGGCGCGGGGGAGGAAGAGACCCCTTGGGCAACCCTCAGGGAAGCGTGTCCTCCCCAGCCCTGGCACCCAAGGGCTCACCTCTGGTGTCAGGTGGGGGGGGGGTCTCCCGTCTCCAGTGATGGGGATCCGGTACTGGGACCGACGTCGGCAGACGGCTCTCCACCTCCCTGGTGAGCTGAGCCTTGGCCTCAGCCCACCAGGCAGCTAGAGTCTCTTTCACGTCCACCGGCGGCTGGGGGAGTGGTGGAATAGGGGGATATGGAGGGTATCCGTAGGGCGAGTATCCACAGCCCAACGGCAGGAAGCCTGGCATAGAGTATTGAGGCGTTGGGTACTGTTGTGCAGGATACTGTAGTCCCAGGTAAGATGGCGTCTGATAGGACGGAGTTGGATACCCGGGAATCAGGGGCTCTGCCGGAGCAGAAGGCCCTGGAAGAGGCCCCTCGCGGGCGCTGGGATGGCATCCAGAACTGGGATGTCACCCGACATTGGGTAGACTGGCGTCGGAGCCGGCGTCTGAATGTCCGGCGTCAGTGGATCTGGCCCTAAGGGAGGGAGACCTGATGGAAGCGTACCGGCGTCCTCTGTGTCGCTGGGGAAAGAGGACTGAAATCCCCAGGGCCCAACAGGAAAGACACTAGAGCCTTGGTTGTAAGCGTGGGAGCCAGGGACAGCGGACCGGTCAACAGGGTACGGTGTCAGCTCTAACACCATGCGAGCGTCGAAGGAGCAGACGTTCGTCTTACCAGCATAATCCGGGCAGACGTCAGAGGGGCCGGCGTCAGACTTGTCGAATCCGATATCCAGAAGGCCACATGGAAGTGGCGGCCTTGGCGAGCGCTTTGGGGCGTGCATTCTCACAGAGTGATGTCTTACCGGTTATTTCCGGTGACGCCGGAGGCACCGGCGTCCGGCTTACCAGAAACCGCTTGACCCAGAGGGCCATACGGTGGCGGCCCTCCCGTGAGTGGTAGCCTACTTTGTCCCGGAGGCTCCCAAGGGGCCAGAGCGCGAGCCCGATGGGAGGGACAACGACGATGTCTTAGAAACCTCCAAGATAGCCGACGGTCAGTCCCCGGGGCCCGTTACCTGGAGCACGACAACTCTAGCCAGAGTCGCGGTGGCCATGGAAGTGGGATCCTGGTGCTTCTCTTTCTTCTTACGGTGACCCTCAGGGGAAGCCGAGGCCTGCCTAAGCTTCTTCAGCTCCCTTTCCATGGAGGACGTCTTTTTCAAAATGTGGGCCTCCAAGGACTGCTGCCTCCGTTTGCAGGTGGCGGTGTTGAATTGTTGGCAGTGCTGGCACTTCTCCATGGGGTGATCTGGGCCTAGACAGAAGAGGCACTGAAAAGGACTGTCTTTATGCAGGAGCTGGGCGCTGCACGAGTCGCACTTGTTTTTATGCGAATCAGAGGGAGTAGAGGACGACATACACAGTAATCTGGAAGAAATACTTAAGAGAGACATGAAAAAATTCAGTAAAAATAACCGACTGACGAAGCAGTAGGAACTTAACCACGAGGCGCTTTCACAAGCTAACAGCGGGAAAGAACTGGAAGATGGGCATGGGGGACCGCCCTTCATACCAACGTCACCTGACGTGGGGGCAGTCCCCTGCCAGAGACTGCTAGCTAGAAATTTTTCTGTGGGGTCCTGCCGCCTGCCGGCTTCAGCCCTATATGTAAATTACCTACTGCGAGAGCCCTCTCGAAGTAAGATCGCAGAATTTGTACGCAGGGCAACTCTGTCCCTGTGGAAAATAAGATAAGGCTCTGTACACAGCAGAGCCTGCAGCTTGGAAATCGTCCAAGCAGAAGTAATGGCAACTAAAAATAATGCTTTCCAGGAAAGAAAGCGTAGCTCGCAACTTGCAGCTGGCTCAAAGGGAGGCAACATAAGCTTTTCCAACATAAAAAGAAGGTCCCATGGATACATAGATACATAGACAGTGTCGGCGGATGAGGGCCTGTGGCCCACCCAGTCTGCCCATTTGAGCTTCTAAGTTCAGTTTATGTTTTCCTAGAAGTCTGTTGCCCCTTACCCCTGACCTCCAGAATTCCTTTATGTCTATCCCATGCATTCTTAAATCCCGTGATTGTTTCAGCCCCCACCACTTCCTCTGGCAGGGTGTTCCACTTGTCCACCACCAGTTCTGTGAAGAAATTCTTACTCACGTTTCCTCTGAATCATCCTCCCTCCAACTTCATCCCATGCCCTCTAGTCCTGGAACATCTTTTTCACTTAAAAATAGTGTACTCCTGCACCCTGTTCCTCCCTGTAAGATACTTGTATGTCTCTATCATATCCCCTCTCTCCCTCCTCTCCTCCAGGGAGTACATATTCAGTTCCTTTAACCTGTCCTCATAGGACTTGTGATGCAATCCATGTACCATCTCTGTGCCCTTCTCTGAACCTTCTCTACCCTGTCTATGTCCTTACGAGGTAAGGTCTCCAGAACTGTACACTGTACTCCAGGTGGGGCCTCACTAGTGTCTTGTATAGTGGAATTATGACCTCCCTTTTCCTGCTGGTGATGCCCCTGCTTATGCATCCCAGCATCCGATTTGCTTTACCTGCTGCCTTGTCACACTGTTTCCCTACCTTGAGGTCATCAGAGATGATAACCCAAGATCCCTTTCCTGCTTGGTGCATGCTATATCCTCACCCCAACTGATATATTGTGCCAGGGTTTTTGTGCCCCATATGCATTATCTTGCACTTCTTTGCATTGAATTTCAACTGCCAAACCCCTGACCATTCTTCAAGTTTCTGCAGGTCCCTTCTCATTATGTCTACACCTTCCGGTGTGTCTACTCTGTTACAGAGCTTTGTGTCATCAGCGAACAGTGAAATTCTGCCTCCTAGGTCCTGCGCAATGTCACTGATGAAGATGTTGAATAGAACCAGTCCCAGCACTGATTCCTGTGGTACCCCACTGGTCACTCTTTCCTCTGTGGAGTGACAGCCATTTACCACCACCCTCTGTGTCCTGCCACCCAGCCAGTTACCTACCCACCACACTACTGTCCTGCCCACACCCATATTCCCCAGTTTGTGTAATAGTCTTCTATGTGGCACAGTGTCAAAGGCCTTGCTGAAGTCCAAATAGGCCCATATCTCTCAACCTTTTGTCCCCCAAATGTGGAACATTACCTCTCAAAATGTGGAACAAATGAGCAAAATGTGTAACACTTAATCAAATCTTTACCTAGGAAGCTCAGAACACTGTTAAAATGTTTGCATTTATGTTCAGAAAGTCTGTTATTAATTGAATGATATATTTTTTGCATCATTTACTATAGATTTTTGCTTTAAAATGTTAATACTGAATGTGGAACAAGTCCTCACAATGTGCAACAGGGAGCTTTTGTGAAGTAAAATGAGGAACATTCCTCGTAATGTGGTACAGTTGAGAGGTATGGGTAGGCCATGTCCACTGCCCTCCCCTGATCCACCTCCCTAGTCACCCAGTCAAAAAATTCAACGAGGTTGGTCTGACATGACCGCCCCCTGGTGAAACCATGCTGCACTGGGTTCTGTAGTCCATTGACAACCAGATGTTCCACCAGTCTATCCTTTAGTAATGCTTCCATGATCTTCCCCACTACCGAGGTGAGGCTGACTGGTCTGTAGTTTCCCGCTTCCTCTTTGTTCCCACTTTTGTATAAAGAGATGGGGTCCCTCCAGGGAGGTTTGATGTGCACGATAACCCGTAAAAAGGTCTTGCACAAATGCAGTTGTGACAGAGCTTTCCCATCCACTGGTGCATGGTAAGCTGACAGTGCAGAAAGGTGCACCTTAATTGATGAGTAGCTGAGTCCCTTGTCTGTTGGAGCACCTTTCCCTAACAGATTCCACCGGACAGTGAAAAGGGTCTAAGGAACAGGGGGAAGCCCATAAGCAAAATTGTTTCCATTTCATGGCATACATTGCTGTAGTGGAGGACTTTCTCGCTGCAACGAGAACCTCCGCCACTCTGGAGGACATTCCAAATCTGCCCCAATTAAGTCTGCAGGAGCCATGCATGCAGATGCAGAGAACAAAGATTCGGATGTACTAGGGTTCCCTGCTCCTGGGAGAGCAAGCGAGTGGACAGGGGTAACAGGACCGGCGTTTCCGATGCCAATTGCTGGAGCAATGGAAACCAGATTTGTCGAAGCCAGAAGGGTGCTACAAGAATCATAAGCGCGCTCTCTGCCTGTAGCTTGAGTAGCACTCTCTGGAGGAACGGAATGGGAGAGAAGGTGTACAGGAACCTCCCTGTCTAAGAGAGGGACAATGCACTGCACCAGAAAACACCAGGCCCTGGATCTAGCCAGCAGAAATTGGGCAGATTGGCATTGTGTGGGGACACAAAGAGTTCCAGTTCTGGCCAACCCCACTTTTCTAACAGGTTGTCTACTACTTCTTGCAGTAGCTCCCATTTGTGACTCTGAGACAGAGAGCGACTTAAGCTGCCTGCGAGGACGTTATGAATCCCTGAAACATAAACCGCTGTTATTTCCAAGTTGTGATCCACTGCCCATTGCCAAACTCTCATGGCCTCTCTGCACAGGGGGTAAGAATGTGTGCCCCTTGCTTGTTGAGACAGAAGACTACTGTAGTGTTGTCTGACTGAACTAACAGAGGACCTGGCAAGAGCACCGACTGAAAGGCCTGCAGGGCATAAAGGACAGCCCTCATTTCCAGCATGTTGAGTGGAGACTGCGTTCCACAGAGATCCAGGTGTCCCTTGTTTGATGGGATGTCAGATGCCCCCACCAGCCCAGCTCTGAGGCGTCCGCAGTCAGGACCTGCTGAGGGCTGGGGTACTGAAAGGGAACCCCGGTATCTAGCTGAGAATGGGCGATCTACCATTCCAGAGTTTGACGTACTGCTTTGGAGACCCTGACTGGTTGATCGAAATCATCCTTGAGGTTCCACTGCAGGACCCTCATATGCAGGTGGGCAAGGGGAACCATGGTAATGGCCTCGGCCATGTGGCCTAAAAGTTGCAGCACCACTCTGGCCAGGATCGGATTCGTAGAGATGATCCTCTGGGCAGTCACCCGTAACTTGTCTGCTCAGTCTGGGGGGAGAAAGGCTCTTCCCTGGATGGTGTCCAGGACCACCCTCCTATGTGCTGCAGCCTTTGGGTAGGCCAGGAGAACGACTTGGGGAGGTTCAGGGTAACCCCCAACTCTTGGAACAGATGGAAGGTCTCTTCTATGGAATGTCACAGCTGTTCTTCCATCGAGGCTGTAAGATGTCAGTGATCCAGGTAGGGGTAAACCTAATGACCCCTCCTCCTGAGAGCTGCTGCCACCACTGCCAGGCACTTGGTGAAGACCCTCTGTGCTGACGAAAGGCCGAATGGCAGCACTCTGAACTGATAGTGTTCTCCTAGGAAGGTCAAGCGGACATACTTTCTGTGTGACGGCAGGATCTTTATGTGCATATAGGTGTCTTGCATGTCCACGGAGTAGAGCCAATCCCCTTGACTGATTGTGGACAGCAGGCCAGGCAGTGTCACCATCCTGAACCTTTTGTATTCGGTGAAGGTGTTCGGTTGGCTCAGATCTAGGATGGGACGGAGGTCCCCTGTCTTCTTCGGCACAAGGAAAAAATGGGAGTAGAATCCTCTTCCTCCGTGACCTAGAGGGTACTACCTGAATCGCTCTCTTTTCCAAGAAGGTTTGAATTTCTGCCTTTATGAGAACCACGTGGGATGGAGACAGGTGGGTTGTCCGGTGGGATCTGTGTAAACTCCAGTGCGTACCCTCTTTCTATAATCCAGAGCACCCTCTGATCCGTGGTAATACTGGACCATCCATTGAGGTAAAGGGAGAATCTCCTGCCTACTGCTTCCCCCTGAGACTCCACTGGACGTGGGCGGGGCGCAGGCAGGGAGTCATGCCGAGGAGGAGGGGGTAGGCAGAGGAGCTTTGGTACTTTTGGGTCCCTGTGTGCCTGAAGGCAGGGAGAGCCCCTTCTCTTGAAACCCCCTTTTGGTTGCTGACGCCTTCCTTGCTGGCCCTGGTTCTTTCGAAAGGGGAGACGTTTAACATTTGTCAGTTCCAACTTATACATCCTGTGAATGTCGGAAACCTCCTTCCCAGAGTCCTGTACCCCGGTGATCAGTTTCTCAGTATCTGGACCAAAGGAACGGACCCCTTAAAAGGGTGCATCCAGGATTGTGTTCTGCAGGTCTTACCAGAATCCCCGAGACCCACAGCCAGGCATGGAGTCTCATACGCACTCTTGTGGCAGCTGCCCTGGCGGCCGTATCTGCCGAGTTGTATGAGCTTCTTAAGACCTGCTTTCTGACGTCAGTGCTGGACTGAATGACTGCCATAAGCTCAGATTTGCCGTCAGAATTAGGCTGAGCCTTGGCTAAGTCCAAAGCCTTATTCCACAAAGACTTTTGGTAGCTGACCATGTGTGCCAAAAAGTTAAGTGATCTGACTGTGCAGGTAGCCAAGGAGTACACTTTGTGGCCCATCTGGTCCAGCTTCTTGGATTCTGGATCCGGTGGCTGGAAGCTCACATGATCTGGTTGCTGTGCCCTGCTATGAGCGGCTGTCAGCACCATGGAGTCTGCCTTTGGTTGCTAACTCAGATGAGGCTCTCCTTTTGGTGTCTTGTATAGGCATTCTGTTTTCCTGGGGATGGCCAAAATGGTGGAAGGGTACTTCCAGGCCAATTTGGTGACGTCCTAGAATGGCTCCACTAATGGAGAGACGACCAAAGGCTTCGGATCATTTGCCCCTAAGAACTTTGCCAGGCGACTGTATACAGGGTCAAGTTCCTCCGTGTCCCACTGGTTGAGGTAGCGGATGTGCCACATCACATCCAAAAAGGAAGGGCCATCTGAAGGAGACCTGAGAGAGTCCCTCTTATGGTCTGGAGAAGGCAGAGGCAGCTCATCCTCAGAGGAGTAGTAGGAAGAAGAGTCCCCTGCATAATCATCTGAGGATGAATGCGGACATCCCTTGGATGAGGGTATGGACGATGGGTGTTGACCATGGCCACTAGATGCTGGAGACCCCGTCATCATCTCCTGACGGACGGTTTGGTGTCAGAGGCAGTCTCTGAGGCCTCTGAGGTGAGGGCTCCCTGAGTGGGGTCAGAGACGGGAATCCTCTAGGACTAGGAGTCTGCTCTCATGCCCTAGACAGCAGATCCCCTTTAATGGTATTCCACCATGAATTAAATAAAGCTCCTACCTCCACCAATGAGACGACAGGCTGTGCCGGCGGCAGGGCAAGCATGTTCAGGGCCCCTGGCAACGGCCCTTGCAGTGCAGCCAGTGCAGTCATCCAGTCCGCCGGCTCTTTACCGTCAGGCGTTGGGACTGGTGGCACTGCTCCTTCTGGGGTAGTGTCCCCTGGAGATCAGATGTCCGGCTCCTTGGGAGGAGGTGGGGACGAAGGGTTCGACCCTCAGTCTAGCGGCTCGGGTACCTGGTCCTCAGGCGTGTGACCTGTTGCCTGATCTGACACCTGGTCCTTCAGAGCAGACAGCCATTTAGGGGGTGGTGTCTGGTCCGGATCCGACACCAAGTCAGAAGGCCCCGACGCCGTCCATCCGAAGTGGTCAATGCCCTGCCATTGGGCGAAGGATGCTTCTGATGGCGCTCAGAATCCTGGCGTCTGGTGGTGTCGCCCGACCCCTTTGAGGCCTTGCAGGCAGCAGACTCCAACTTGCCGCCCAATGAAGAAGACGCCTCTGTGTGTGGCCTTAAAGCCAGGGACACAGAGGCGGACGAACCCAGATGCCCAGAAGACTCCTTGCCATGCAAATGGAAGAGGCAGGAGTCTTCTTCATGGTAACCCCGGGAAGAACTAAAGGGCTGAGGGGAACAGATTCCAACCTCCCGTCGGAGGCAGAGGATGTGGAGGTCATGTGAGGGGGCCTGGGGCAGGATTCTGATCTGGCTTGATCCTTGTCCCTGTGATGGTGCCCCCCCCCCCCCCGATTTCTTCTCTCTGAGGGAGGAGTCCCTGGCTGAGGAAGAATAACTGTGTCCCAAAAGGGTCCTCTGCGTGGAGGCCACTTGCTGTTTCATGAGGTATGCTTTCAGCATCTTAAGGCAGCGGATTCTTGACTTTTTGTTAAATTTCTAGCAATGCAGGCAGTCATCCAGCTTGAGGCCTGGGCCTAATCAGATGAGGCAGGCCAAATGGCAGTCTCTAGCCAGGATCTGCTTGCCGCACATGCACTTAAGATTTCCGTCACTGTGCGGATGAAAACGACATGCACAAAAATAAGAAAAGGCAAGGAGAAAAACTCTAACGAATGGTACTGCTCGAAGCATGAAAACGGCGGTCGACTGCACTGAGAGGTGTCCATGGAGCCAATACTAGCGGGTCGATGGTGGGAAAAGAACTGAGGTGGTGCTTGGGGATGCCCCTTTAATACCATGTGGGACGTCGGGGTAGGGCAGACATCAGGAGACAGTCCCCTGCCTTGGACTGCTAGCTAGAAATTTTTCCATGGGGTCCTAATGCTTGGTGGCATAGTCGTAATGGTGTTACCTACTGCATGAGCTCCACCTCGAAGTAAGATCTACTTAAACTGCTAGCAAGGCATCTAACTAAACATGAGTAAAGGGGGACATGACATAAATTCAGCGCCTTACCAATGGAAGACGTCATTTCTGACTGGAAGGTTTCCAATTGAGGCTTCGGAGGCCCAGCAGCATACATGCATTTCTACTACCAATACCTCAAAGACCAAAAAGAAAGCTGCAATGGCAATAAAATTACACACGATCCTGACTGAGCTAAAGAAGTCCAAAGAAGAATTCATTCAGTAGGGATCTTTCTTGTCTGGATACTAAAGTTAAATTTCTAGAGGAAACTTCAAAACACAAGCCGACCACATCTCACAGTTGCAGACAGCCGTATCTCAAGTCTTCCAAATTGCTGCTGATCACCAGGAAAATGCTGAAAATAGGCACAGGCGTGGAAACAACTGGATTTATTCAGTCCCCGAAAATAGCAAAAGAATAGACATTATGAACTTTGCAGATACTTTACTACGCACCCCTCTCACGCTAGATGCAGACTTCCAACTGAAGCTGGAGTGAGTTCATCAGGCCTTAGGGCCTAAACCGCTAAATCCATCTCCCCAACCTAGATCTATTTTTCTACGTTTCCTGCAATACCAAACTAAGGATCTGCTGCTTCAAAAGGCCTGGGCTCAGGGCAAGGTGTTTTATGGAGACATCCATATTTTTCTGGATAGTGATTATGCCCCCACAATGATGCAATGGAAGAGAGGATATACCCTTCCCAGTCCTTCGCCAGAATAAGCTTAAATTCAGAACGCTGTATCCCTCCCAGCTGGTGGTCCAGTATCTCAATGGTCAACAGAGCTATGATACGGCAACTGCAGCAGCAGAGGATCTTCAGAAGAGTGGATCTTCTATCCTAGCTCGCATAGCCTTGCCCCAGAGATCTTCCAACACAACGCAGCATGGGCCCGCCTTTTCCCTCAGATCCACTGGCACAACAATCCTCTCTTGACTCCCTGAAGAAATTGCTCCTTCAAGTTACAATATCAGATGCCTGAACTATCTGATCTGCAGAGACTCTTTTGGACACAGTGCATATCCCGACAGGTCGGAGGTGCCAATGGGCTTTCCCTCTCTCTCCTCCAGGGGGAAGGGAGGGCAGGGGGAGATGCCAGGTGGCCTGGACCCTGTCTGGCTCTGCTTGGGATCCAGGGGAGGGCACCAAACTCAGAACTGGGAAGCCAGCTATTTCATTATTATGGTCTTGCTTGCAGCTCTGGATCCTTTCTTTAAATAAGTTCTGGAGTGTGCTTGGACCTCGGGGTGGGGAGAAACTATTCTTGCTAAGCCTTGTGGGATATCTTTGCTGTGGCTTGCAAGCAGTGTGGTTTACCGATTAAGGGAGGGGCATATAAACAACCTCACTTTCCTGTTAAATAGGGATCTGAATCTAATCTCCCCGAGGTTTGAGTGGGCACCTTGCAAAGTTGTTGAGGCAGAGGTAGGCACAGCCTCCTGAAGGGGGGGACCTTGCGTATGGGCCTCTTTGGAAGAAGACCCCGTTAAATACGGGCAACTTTCTTAGCTGCTGAGTAGCTCCTCATCATCTGTAATACTTGCTCCGCTGAAGGGGGAAGAGGTGCGTGGGTCCTCCTGGAGGGGTGGACTTCCACACGATCCCCCACCAAGTCAGGATCCCTGTTAGATAAGGATTTCTGCTCTTATCACAATACAGATTGTTCTCGATGTTCCCTCAGTTTTTTTATAATACCACTGCCTGCCAAAGTGGGGATAGGGGAGTGCTCCTGGTAGGTGAACAGAGATATTTAGGCTATACACCAGAGGAGATGAGATATAATTAACTGAAAGAGGGATTGCAATGGTGAGCATTTTGACAAGCTGATGGGGCAGACTTGTGCATGGCCTCCCGAAGGGGAGCCCTGACACATGGGCCCCATTGGAGACAGATTCCCATTAAATAGGGAGGAATCTCCTGTCATGGCCTAGCTGACTCCTTACTAACTAAATAATTCGATAGGCTGAAGGTGGAAAAGTTGCAGGAGCACTCCTGGAGGGGCAGTCTTTCACATGATCCCCATTAAGTCTGGATTCCCGTTAGATAGGGGCTTGGACTTTTATCACCACTATAGACTCCTCCTGGTGTCACCACAGTCTCTACAGTATGGCCGGGTACAGGTGGTCTGGTAAATGGGAATACCCCCATTTGATGAAGCCATCCTGAAGGGAAGAGACTACGGAGGTGCAGAGCACGCAGCCAGAGTAGACTGGGTGCTTCTGGGCTGTGCTGGTCTGGGGACTCATTCTTCCACTCTGCTCGGGTTTGGGGCTGGAGCCTTTGAGGGTCAGGGCTGTGTGGGTTTCCTTCTGCCCATCCCACTCCTTCTGACCTGGGAAGGGGGGACTGGGCATTTTCTGACTCACGGGCTGCTTTTTTTTGGGGGGGGGGTGGCTCGGCTCACTGTTGAGGGCACTCCTCATGCCTCTGCAGGTATCCGGCGGTATCTCTTGAATGCTTTCCTTTATTTCAACTGGAGATGATAAAAAAACCTTTTGGCTTTTTTAATAATTAATGTTTTGGGCCATCCAGCAGAACTGACTTATCCAACTGGCTACAGAGGGTGTTTTAACTGGCCCTAGAGATTGGGGTGGAGTAGATGTGGGATACGATAAAGGGGGCTACTGACCTTTACGCAAGGTGGGTGAGTAAAAATAAACAGAAGAGGAAGCCCCTGTGGTTTAATAGGGAGGTGGCACAGAGCATCAGAGCTAAGCAGAGAGCGTTCAAGACGACGCTGAGGGAGGAAGACTGGGAGGAGTATCAGGTGAGGCAGAGAAAGGTGGGAATGGAGGAAAGACGAGCAAAGGCAAGAACGGAGGAGAGCACAGCCAATGCAGTCAAGAAAGGGGATAAAACCTTTTTTTTTTTTTTAAGGTATATAGGTGAGCAAAGGAAAACAGAAAAAAGGGATACAAAGGTTGAAAAACAATACCAGGGAGCTGGTGGGTGGGGATCAGGAGAAAGCTTAACTGCTGAATAGCTATTTCTGCTCAGCATTCACAGAGGAGAAAGGATGGAAGGGTAGGAACATGGGGGTTAAGGAGGGGCAGACTTGAGTCCCTTTCGGGCAGAGGAGATCCTGAGTAAACTGATGGGGTTCATCCCAGGGTGCTAAGGGAGCTGAGGAGTATACTAGCACCTCCCTTGATTGTTCTATTCAACAGCTCCTTAAATTCAGGGGTGGTACCTAAAGATTGGAAGCAGGCAGATGTGGTTCCCTTTCATAATAGGGGCGGGAAGGAGGAGATGTGCAATTACAGGCCGGTGAGCTTGACATCTGTGGTTGGCAAACTCATTGAGAAACTGCTCAAAAACAGAATCACTGACTACCTGAAGGCAAACGGCCTGCTGGATCAAAGACAGCATGGGTTCACGGAGGGTAGATCCTGTCAAACAAACTTGATAAAGAGTTTTTTGATTGGGTTACCAAGGTGGTGGATACAGGGGGGACAAATAAAAACCGGTGGATGTCACATACCTTGATTTCAAAAAGGCACTCGACTCCGTGGTACACAGGAGGCTACTGCACAAGTTGGGATGTCTGGGGCTGGGGCAGACGGTAATAAGGTGGGTGCAGAACTGGTTGGAGAGCAGAAAACAGAGGGTATTGGTAAATGGGGTACCCTCAGGGGAAGCGTTGTCATTAATGGGGTTCCCAAGGGGTCGGTACTGGGACCACTTCTATTTAATATATTCACAGGGGACTTGGCAGTGGGCTTGGAAGGGAGGGTGTGTCTATTTGCAGATGACGCCAAGGTCTGTGGTAGAGTGGACACACAGGAGGGGGTGGAGTCAATGCGCAGGGACCTGAGTAAACTGGTGGAACGGTCCAAGGAGTGGCAACTGTCATT
This sequence comes from Neoceratodus forsteri, assembly GCA_016271365.2. Taxonomy (NCBI): domain Eukaryota; kingdom Metazoa; phylum Chordata; order Ceratodontiformes; family Ceratodontidae; genus Neoceratodus; species Neoceratodus forsteri. The sequence goes on from CM028129.1 coordinate 694,702,888, forward strand.
CATTATGATGAAGTGTAAGATCATGCACTTAGGCAAGAGGAATGGGAAAGCAGGGTACTGGATGGAGGGGAGGCAACTTAAGGTGACAAAACAGGAAAGGGACCGAGGCATCATTTCACAAGACCTTAAAGTGGCAAAGCAGTGCGAGACTGCAGTGATAAGGGCTAGCAGGATGCTAGGTTGCATAGGTAGGGGGCTCACCAGTAGGAGAAGAGAGGTTATTCTTCCCCTGTACACCCTGCTGGTTAGGCCGCATCTGGAGTATGGGGTCCAGTTCTGGACGCCATATCTCAAGAAGACCGTGGAGAGGCTGGAATAGGACCAAAGAAGGGTAACAAAGATGGTGGAGGGCCTCAGTCCCTTATCATACGAGGACAGGCTGAGTGACCCAAACATGTATTCTCTGGAACAGAGGAGGGAAAGTGGGGACATGATCGAGACTTTCAAATACGTAAAGGGAATCAACAAGGTATGGTTGGGGAGCATCTTCCAGCAAAGAGTGAGACCCAAGACAAGGCGTCATGATTTGTAAATTGTGGGGGGAAAATTCAGAGGTAACATTAGGAAATATTTTTACAGAAAGGTTGGTGGACAAGTGGAACAGGCTGCTGAGTGTGGTGGTGGGGGAAAAAATGGCAGAAGGTTTCAAGAGGGTGTGGGACAGGCATATGGGGTGGCTGGCATGGGGGGGGACTTCAAGTAAGACCTAGCGGAAACATAGGCAACCTAGGCAGACTAGATGGGCCTGGTGGGCCTTCTATGCCATCACATTCTTATGTTCCTAATCTTATTTTCCCCTGAGATTACTTTACTAAGATGATTTTACAGCATGGTTATGGACAGAGAGACTGGACACATTTTGCACTGGAAGCTGGACATGGGGAATGGCCCCTCTCTTATGAAACATTTTCCTCCAGAACCCGGCTATAATTAAGCAATAAGGCATGACCAGGGGTTAGATTAACAGTCTGTTAATCACCCCTAGGGGTGTAATGTGGCACGAGGTGCAGTCGAGTGCCATATTGCCCCTAGGGGGTGATTAACTGACTGTTAATCTAACCTCTGGGTGTGCCTTATTGCTATTATAAAAAATTATTCCAAAAGAAAAGTGTTAAAAGTGTATTTTTTTTATGTTTTTCTCATTTAGAAGGAGATTTCTAATAAAGTAGTTCTTCCACCAACAGTTTAAGAATGCTGGTTCAAAATCAGAATGCATCATTCCAGTCATTCAGCAGTACTAGAGGATGGAATGCTGACATGAAGAATCCATGTGCCATTGTGATCAGGCTGTACATGACAGTATAACATGGATTAATGTAAGGGCTGTTGGAATCCTAACAGCCAATCAGATTGTAGCATTTCTGAGAACCTTTTTAGAATTAGACTTTTGAACTGCTTATGTGACTGTTATTTATATGTATTTATTTAAGTCTTCAGTAACCGGGTAAGTGCACTGATCCAGGGTGCCATTTTCAGGCACGACATGAGCCACACAGGCGGCAGTAACAGAGGTAGTGACAAGTTATACAATGAGTGCAAGTCATGTGGATATATAGACATTATTCGTTAAAGTAGATATACAGGCATCATTAGTGAACAGAAAAAGTGACGTAGGAAATAAAATGAACGAGAAGCTGAAAAAAAAAAAAAACAATCAGTACATCATGATAAGCAACAATTATTATACAATTATTTACTAAGGATAAGTGGCCACATCATTTCTGTTTCTTTTGGGGCATTACAGAATCCACTAATCAACTGGATTTAATGATTAACAGGACGCAGAGTTATAGGGCTCGGCTTACAGCTGCTGTGTCTTTCCATTTTCAGTCTCCCACAGGACCATAATAATAGGCCTTCCGGATGAAGAAAGCAAGGTCTTTGAAGGCCCAAGGGAGATGATGCACCTTTTCCCCCCATTTATTTTTTTGGTTCCTATGCTACCCCTCTACCATCCTCTTCTTTATTTTCCCTCTTGGACACCAAGTACCCCACCATCCCTTCACATTACGAAGTCAATGCTTCCTCGAGGGAGCCTGTTCCCAGATGGAAATAGTGTTCCTCCCTAGGCAGCATCTGATGCTGTCAAATACAGGGATGTATGTGATTACATCATCTCTGATACAAGTCCTAAACCCATTGGTTATATCAACTCGATTAGGGGTGGAGGATATACCCCATCCACTTTTGGTTTTGTTACCATGAGCCCAGTTGGCCCCCACAGTTGCTTTGCCGGGATATTTTTGTTTACAGAATCCCTGGCACTTGTTCCTTGTTAAAACTTATGATTAACTATCTTTTTTTGCTTATTATTGGTTTTTTTTCCCCCTTTTATATGGTATATGTGGTTGGTGTTATATTTTTTCTTCAACAGGACATCCATTGGAAATAGTATTAAGTTAAACTCATTGCAGGAGGTGAGGAAATTCATGCAGCATACTATAAAAGTACCAGAGTCAAGGAAGGGAAAGCTTTAACTGAGTTCTTAAAACATAGTGTCCAATGAATAAGACTTTTTGAATAATATTACACAATGTAAATGGACTGACCGGACCAATTAAACATAATAGAAGCATGACTTCTCTTGAAAAATGTAACCCAGATCTTTTTTCACTGAAAGAAACTCACATGTCCATGGCAGAACACCAGAAACTGTTAAAAGTTTGGTTTTTCCCCAGGTGGTGGACTCTGCCTATAGACATGGGAGACAGGGTTGGTGGTGCAGCGATTTTAATTCCTAAAAAATTCCCTTTTTCAATAACCCATCAGTTTGCAGATAAGGAGGGCGGCCTGGCTCTGTTGACTTGCACTGTTCAGGGTCAGCAGCTAACAATATGCAGTGTCTATATTCCCCCAGCCAGTGATGCATCATCTGTTCAGATACTAGATGCAATCATGACACACAAATAAGGCACTCTTATCCTAGCAGGAGACTAACTGCTTACTAAATCCTACCCTACATACCTCTGCCCCGAGGCCCCCATCTCAGACCTCAGGACAGAAACATCTTTGTCGCATTCTAAAATAGATGGAACTGGTGTACGCATGGTGTCATCTTCACCTCTCCCCTCCTCCTTTTACTCCCACACCCATAAGCACTATTCCAGGTTGGACTGTTTTTGTGTAAGCAGGAAACAAATAGTATATTTAGTTCAGATATCAAGACTGTTCATCTTTCTGAAGCCATACGAGGAGAGACTAAAGGAGCTTAATATGTATACCCTTGAGGAAAGGAACAAGGAACATAAACAAACTCAAATAACTGTTTTTAAAATACAGGATCTACACATGGGTAGATTTTCTACCTCTACATCTCAAATTCTCGACATTTTTAGACAATTTTACTTGGACCTCTACTTAGTGCCCTCTCCTCCAGAGCCAGAAGCTATAGACACTTTCCTGAAGGGGCATAAGCTTCCCACCTTAAATTTTCAACCAACTGCCCTGTTTATACATCCTATTTCAGAACAGAAACGTCTCACTATGATTAAAAACCTCAAGACAGGGAAGAGCCCTGGCCCTGATGGCTGTGGAGTACAGTTTTATAAAACACTTCTTGGATTAATAAAAGACCCTCTACTTGAGGCCTTTAGAATGAGCAAGGACACAGCACAGTTTCCAATCTCTTGGAGACAAGCTGCGATCTCATGATTTTAAAACCTAACAAAACCTAACAAACCTCCCCATCTGTGTGATTCCTACTGCCCAATTAAAGTTTCAAATCAAGATTATGCAAAAAAAAATGTTGTAGGTGCCGTATTGGTCCTTTTAAGAACAGATCCAGAAACAAATGATTTGATACCTTTTATTGGACCAACATGGATGTTACAGAAAAGAACAAAGTGCTCTAGCTTTCGAACCTACCCGGTCCTTTTTCATGGGCCATAAAGCTTCTGAAGAAGTACCGGGTAGGTTCGAAAGCTAGAGCATTTTGTTATTTTCCGTAACATCCATGTTGGTCTAATAAAAGGTATCAAATCATTTGTTTCCAAATCAGGATTATAAAATTTACACCAGTATCATAGCCCATCGCCTGGATGAGATTCTCAGTCTCCTGATACACCCTGCTTCATAAAATCCAGAAAACAATTGACAACATTAAGAGAAAACTTTATTTGATTAACAACACCCACTTATCTAATTCCCCTTTAATGATTCTTAGTTTAGATGCTCAGAAAGCTTTTGACAGGGTCTCTGTCATTTTTACAACACACACACCTTTTTTTTTTTTTTTAATTCTTTCTTTATGCTCCCCTTCCGCCAGCTACCCTCTGCCCGGTCACGGACCACTGGCTTCCACCCACTACAACATCCGCGACCCTCCGATACCCCTGGATTACCCCCCAGGGCGGGGTTGTGGCACCGCCCCTAGTGCCGTACCCGATGAGATAGATCAGAGGGTCAGTCTAGGGGGGGGCTAAATGAAGCCGTAGCGGGCTTCATTGAGGGCAGCCAGCAGCTGCTCTTTTTCCTGGTTTTCTGGTGAGTGGTTAAATACAATGATGTCCTACATCCACCCCACCCCCTGGATATGCTAGGCGTCGGTCGCTGTGCAACCCCTGGCCTCCGCCAGGTCCACCGACCGAGTGCCAGACACTCTCCCGCCCTCCACCCGGAGAAGGAAAAGGAGAGCAGTCCTCAGGATGCTCCATCCTTCTCCCCCCAGCCGGCCCTCCAGCAACCCAGGTCAGTTCCCGAACACGGGTAGCTGGCATCGCAAGCAGAAATCCAACCGCTGCGCCAATGGGCCGGCACAATACACCGTTTTGAAGTTTGATTTCCCCTAGGAATTTCTTGATATTATCAAAGGAATATATTATATACACCAGCCCAGAAGCCTCTGTCAAAGTAAAATGGTTCTCACTCCCTCAGTCTCCCTCTATTCCGTGATACTAGGCAGGGATGTCCGATCTCTCCCTACCTTTTCGCTCTATATGTGGAGAACAAGGCAACAAGATATTATAACGAGGCAATGATTAAAAAACATGAAAAGAAACTAAAACCCTGTGAGGACGAGATCTTATGAAAAAATATGCAGAATATAAAGTATAAAATATAAGTAACAAGATATACATACAGTCCATTCAACTGAGGAAATTTTAACTCCTATGTAAGATGATATAGGAATATATAAATATGTTAAGAATAACCAATTATATCCAACGTAAGGCTGTGTGTGTATGTATCAGGGGTGAGGAGTGGAACCATCCAACCAGCACTTTAGTATTAATAGACACCATTCTAACTAAAATGCATGTCATGTTCACGATATTAATGTTGTATTTTAATAAATAAAAAGTCTTCATTACATGCATTTAAAACGTTCAGCAAGAGGAAAGTACAGTTACGCAAGAACTTACCGTAACAGTAGATCTTCGAGAAGAGCTCCTGCAGCAGGCTACACCATAAGGACTATGCCGCCAGGCACTAAGGCTCCACAGAAAACTTATAGCCAACAGTACCCAGCTGGGGCCCACCCCTTACGTCAGTCCGCCCACCAACATCACCAGCTGTATGAAGGGGGCGGTCCCCAGCCCCACCTCAGTTCATCCTGTGGAGACCGGAAGGTTACTTAGCAGGAGAGCTCTGAAGCAGGTGCCGAAGCAAATCCCAAAGGGAGAAACATATTAGGGGGATGGAGGGAGGGAAAATAACACCTGCTGCAGGAGTTCTTCTCAAAGATCTACTGTTATGGTAAGTTCTTACGTAACTGTACTACCTTACATCAAGTAAGTGCTCCTGCAGCAGGCCACACCATAAGGACCAAGTCCCAAGCAATGTCCCCAAAGGGAAGAAAAAGGGAGGTAGGGAAATAAACCTCTGAAATATTTATTTTTAATATTCATGACTTTAGGCCTTGGAGCACAGCAAGGTCGAATCTTGCTCTCTTTCTGGAAGCAATATCCAATGTCCATCACCCATGTATCTGTCGTTATTTCGGTCCACCCATCTAAGTAGAGGGAAAACTGACAGCCTACTGCTTCCCCCATCGACTCCACCAGATTTGGGGGGGCTGGCAGGAAGTCATGCATCTGCGCCTGGGGTGAGCAGGGAAGGTTGGGAAGATTTTGCATTCCTGGGTCCACTATTCCCTGCTTGTTGAGAGGGTGCTTTACGTTTGAAAGGACCTCGGGGCTGTTTTTTTTCTGCCGGTTGGCACCTTGGTGCCGAAATGGCTTGCGTCTAGGTTGCTGAAGATCTGTCCAGTACATATGGTGAACTGATTGGACTGCTTTGCCAGAGTCTTGCAGTTCTGTTATCTTTTGTACCTCCTGTCCAAAAAGGGCAGACCCGCGGAATGGGGCATTAAGGATTGAATCCTGGAGATCTTGCCGAAAACTGGAAACCCTCAGCCAGGAGTGGCGACAAAGACAACCCCCCGGTGGCCGCTGCTTTGGCTTCTGTGTCCACAGAGTCGTAGGATGCCCCAAGTATGCGTTTTCCTACGTCCAGGCCAGACTGGAGTACGTCCAAAAGTTCAGTACGTGCAGGATTATCAGGCTGCCTTTGGGCCAACTCGATGGCTTTCTTCCATAGGGACTTCTGATATTGATATTGCACCATATGGGCCAAAAATAATAATATGCTTTATTTTTACCACACCTTTCTAAAATCAAGGCGCCTTAACAGTAAAATACAAAGAGAATAAAACAGGATGCAATAAAAACCATAAATACGATAAAGACAGGGTTTCATAAAAAACAGTAAAATACCATAGGGTAGGAGGGAGATGGGGGGCATGATAGAAACGTTTAAGTACCTCAGTGAAATCAACAAAGTCCAAGAGGGTAGCATCTTTCAGAAAAAGAGAAGTGCAAGAACAAGGGGACACAATTTGAAGATAGAGGGGGGACGGCTCAGGGGCAATGTGAGGAAGTATTTTTTCACACAGAGGGTGGCGGACGCATGGAACAGCCTTTCTGAGGAGGTTGTGGGGTCTAAAACTGTGGGAGAATAAGAATGCATGGGACAGACATACGGCAATTTTTGTGGGAGAAGGAAGAAATAGGCTGTTGGTTAAATAGGATCTGCAGCTTATCCTCTAGGTAGGGAAGAAAAAATTACTCATCTTAGTAATTATGTGTCTTCTAATGGAGTCTTGCTGTTTTCTGACAATTGCAGTGATTCCCAACCTTTGAACTGGAGAACAAAGAGTTAACTTTCTATGCAGGGCATAGAATGCTGAGCTCGAGCTCGACTGAAGTCTCTGTCTGGAGTGTTTTGAACTTAAACCGTCAGATTCTTACGAGCCCAACTAACTAAAAATTCTATCTGGAAATTATAAAATTCCTACTAGCCAACTGGCTGGAAAAAGTTTTGGATTCCCAGGGAAGACTCAAGTCAAGAAACCCAAAAACCAATCTACTACAAATAACAATAATAAATCAGCACCCAAACAAAAAGAGGGAGGGTGCAAGCAAAAACACCCCTGAGGTGCAACACTGCACCTGCCCACCCACGTCCCAAAAACAGGTTCTAAGAGGGGAGGAAGGGAGGGGGGTCAGAATACAGCAAGACTCCATTAGAAGAAACACAGTTACTAAGGTGAGTAATTTTTTCTTCAAACAACATGAAGTTTTGCTGTATACTGACAATTGCAGACTACCAAGCAGTACCTCCAAGGAGGAGGGAAAGAACCTACTTTGGGAATAGGCTCTGAAGTACTGCTGTGTCAAACCGAGCATCACTCCTAGCCTGGATATCCAGAGAGTAATGCTTGGTAAAGGTATGGACTGTTTTCCAGGTGGCTGCTTGACAAATTTCTAAGAGAGGGATATCCCTGGCAGCAGCCAAGGAAGCAGCTGTACCTCTTGTGGAACGAGCCCTCAGGTCTGTGGGTGAAGTTTTTCATAGCAGAATTGTATAGAAGACACAATCCACCTGGCAATAGATCTTTTGGTGGCAGGTTTGCCCTTTCCCACTTCTCCATAAGTGAGGAACAACTGGAAGGAGTCAAACATGTGACCCTTGGTACGTTCTATGTAGTAACTAAGGGCTCTTAACATCTAAACTGTGTAGCCTCCTCTCTCCTGGGGAAGAATGATCAGTGAAGAAAACAGGAAGAGACATAGGCTGCTTTAAATGGAAGTCTGAAACCACTGTGCAAGAACCTTCTATTGGTTCTAAGGACCACTTTATCCCTGTGAAATGAGATAAAATCAGGTTCCACTGACAGGGCTTGCAATTCACTGATACACCTGGCAGAGGTAATAGCTACCAGGAAAACAGTTTTCCAAGTCAAGTACTTAAGCTCTGCTGAAGACATAGGCTCAAAGGGGGGTTGCATAAGTTGAGCAATGCAAACATTCAAATCCCAGGCAGGGGCAGGGTCTCTAAAAGGATGACTGGTGTGAAGCAATCCTTTAAAAAATTTACAGAACACAGGAAGGGAAGATAGTGAGGAAGACTTCCCCACAGACAAAAAACGCAGAAACAGCTGACAAGTGTACCTTGAGAGTAGCTGGTCTGAGGCCTAGGCCATTAAGATGGACCATATAATCCAGAACTGTAGGCAATCCAGCAGTGTCTGGAGAAATATGCTTCTTAGAACACCAAATGCTGACTCTCTTCCATTTGGAGTTACAAGTCTTTCTGGTGGAAGGCTTTCGAGAAGCCTTGAGGATACCCTGACACTCCGTGGTTGGAATTCATCCATGCCCACCCAAACCTTCGAACCCTGCCCACTCCTTTCACCACCGGGCTACACCCCCGGCCCCAGCGACACCAAAGAAGTGACTTGCTGCCAGCCCAGATCAGAACCTTGGTCCTCCTGCTTCTACTTTCTGGCAACATACATCCCAACCCAGGACCAGCCCCCTCCCACCCATCAGCTTGGCCCACTGGCCTTAAAATAGCCTCTATGAACATATGCAGCCTGCTGAAAAAATTTGACGCCCTCCAGTGCTGGGCCACGGCACACCAACCGGACATCATAGCCCTGGTAGAAACCTGGCTGTCCAAATCCACCCTGACTCTCTTGTCTCCCTCCCGGCTATACCCCTATACCGGAGGACGCGAGTGAAACAAGCAGGGGAGGCTGTACAATCTACACTAGGGACATAATTGGACAAGTCAACGCCTTACCCTGTCCTTGTAAATGAGGCCCAGGCCCACACCCTCAAGCTCACCCCTACCCCTCGAGGGGCTCTCTCTATTTCACCACTGCCTACATTCCCCCCAAAAACCAGAACCCAGCCCTGGTATCACTAACTGACTATCTGGCCACCCTTCACCATACAGTGGAGCAAATCCTAGTTGGTGACCTAAACGTAAACTGGCTCAGCCCCTCCTCTTCCTCAATCCAGGACACTTTTGCCACCCAAGATCTGACGCAACTCGTCACCCAACCCACTAGAATAAACCCCAAAACAGGAACCAGCACCCTACTGGATGTACTCGTCACCAATCGACCCCAAAAAATCCAAAACATCCAGGTCCTACCAGACGCCCTAAGTGACCACTCCCCTATTCTATTTCTATGGGCAGCCCCCAACCCCAAACCCAAAGCACAAACCACCCTCAGAAGGCGCCGTCGCCCCAGTGGGATGAAAAAACTTAGGCAGTTTCTTACCCGGATAAACTGGTCCCCCATTCAGCATGCACCAGACATTGACACTGCCCTCGCTTTCTTCTCCCAAACGTTCAACAATGCCTGTGATCTCTTTGCACCCTTCACAAAAACCCGATCCAAAAAACAGAATGCACCCTGGGTCAGCCCTGCCCTCCTACAATTACTCAGAGATCGGGATAACCTCTGGCACCGTGCCACTGAAACAGGCCGGCTGGTTGATAGACAAGCCTACAATGCAGCCCGGAATAAGTGCTCTTGGGCAGTCCGTAAAGCCAAGGCTGACCACTACCAGGCCACCCTCACCTCTTCCTGGGGCTCGGCCCGCAAGTTCTGGGATAATATTAAACAGTTAAATGGAAAGTCACGTTCCCCTCCCCCATCTCAGCTCTCTAGTGATTGTACTACCTCCACCGATTCTGCCTTCCTAGCTAACTGCCTCAACACTGCTTTCACCGACCTTAGCTCAGTCCTCCCCAGTAATTTCTTTGAACCCCCCCCCCAAAACAACCCCCCCACCACCACCCCAGCTTCCATTTGCGAAAGGTAACTGCTCGGGAAGCCAGACCCATCCTTATCAAAGCTTTACATGGCAACAATCCCGGCAGTGACTCACTGGACCCCAGCATCCTCAGGTTGGTGCTAGATGAACTCCTAGCCCCGCTCACCAGCCTGCTAAATGGATCGCTCTGCCTGGGACAATTTCCTTCTGCCTGGAAAACAGCCATAGTCATGCCCATTCATAAAGGTGGTGACAGGTCTGCAACCAACAACTACCGACCAATCTCCATCCTCCCTCCCCTCTCAAAAGCCCTGGAAAAAGTCGTGGCCATTCAAATCACCGAATATCTATCCAAGCATGACATCTTATGCCCTGAGCAGCATGGCTTCCGTGCTGGCCACAGTACCAGCACTGCACTAATTGAATTCTCCAATTTCCTTCACTCCTCCCTGGACACCAGCTCACTAGCTGGTGCAGTGTTCACTGACCTTTCAAAGGCTTTTGACACTGTCTCCCACCCTCTTCTGCTGTACGCCCTCTGCCACACTGGTCTTGCGGCTGGCCCACTAGCATAGTGCTCAAGCTACCTAAGCGCCCGGTCGCAGTGTGTTAAAATCAGTGGAACACTCTCTGATACCCGTCCCATACATTCAAGAGTTCCCCAAGGCTCCATCCTGGGCCCCCTCCTCTTCTCACTCTATCTGAACACCCTGCCCAGTGCTTGCTCTGGCAAAATGCTTCTGTATGCCGATGATGCTGTCATTTTTGCCACCCACCGCAACCCCATCTCCCTTCAGGATTCCCTACAACAGTCCTTCAATGAGGCAGATGCCTGGTTTAAGGAGCACAGACTCATCACTAATCTTAAAAAAACCAAAGCTATGCTTTTTGCCCACCCCCAAAACAAAGCTAGCAACCACCCGCTCCATATTCTTCCTAGTACCAAACAACCTCTGGAACAAGTCTGCTCCTACAAATACCTCGGGATTTCCTTCGACTCAGCATTCACATTCCACAAACACATTGATGCCCTTGCCTCTGCCACCAACATATGGCTTGGCATCCTCTTCCGCCATCGAAACTGCCTCCCCCCAAATGCTCTCCGGCTCGCTGTCACATCCTCAATACTGTCCCTGGTAGACTATGGCCTACCAATCTATGGTGCTGCTAGCACTACTGCCCTCAAAAAAATTCACATAACCCTAAATAAGGCTTGCAGACTGATTACTGGTGCCCCCAGGCTCACACACACACACCTGTCAACTGTATAACGATGCTAAACTCCTGACCCTAGATGAACAGCTTCACTATCATACCTGCCTACTCACAAAAAAAAAAAAAAAACCCTACTCGGGCTCTCTCCACCAGGGGTGACTGCATCCATCCACCGGATCCCGCCCACTGTTTCTACACGGTCCTCCTACAAGACTGCTCTACTGGTCCCCAGATCAAGAACCACTCATGGTCAGAGGTCCTTCTGGTACAGAGCCCCACTCTGGTTTAACTCTCTCCCTGCCACCATCTCCAATGCCACAACAATCTCCAAATTCAAAACCACCCTTCGCAGCCAACTCCTCAACACTCGTAGCTGTTCCTGTCTCTGATTGAGGCCCCACCTTGACCTCTCCACTCGTGACAATGCCCACCAGGCAGCTCCCCACCTAGCCCACCCCATCCCTTACCCAGCACACCATTCCTAAGTATATCCTGGCCAGAGCCTGCTGTCTCATGACAGCTGATTGCTCAGCTAGTGAAACCAATTGTGTCAGACCTATTTCTATTACATGTACCATGTAACTCAAATTTATGTTGTTTGACCACAGTATGACGTGGCGCCTCTAACAAATGCCTACTTGAAGAAAACCTGTACTATGTAATCTAAATGCTATGTATGTCTCAATGTGACGAGGTACCTTCGGAAACGAGCCTCTGGCTCAAAGGTTGTAAACTGATTCTCACAAATAAATAAATAAATAAATAAATATCCAGAACCCCTTGGGAAAGATGCAGATCTGCAAACTCTAACTCTTCAAGAGCCAAGCCTTGAGATTGAGAGACTGAAGATTGGGGTACCAAATCCTTCCCTAACAGGATGTCAACAGGTTGTAATTCCTGGGAAGAGACAGGGGAAGATGGACTGCTAAGGACAGCAACAGCGGGTAATAGGGGGTAACAGAGCTGTCTGGCCCAGTCTGGAGCAATCAGAATCACCTTGCAAGGTTGAGACCTTATTTTGACCAAAACTTTGAACAGGAGTGGGAAGCGTGGGAAAGTTACAGAAACTTCCCTTCCCAATTCAGAATCAGGGCATCCAGAGGGACTGAGCCCAAGACTGGAGGTCTGCAACAAAAAGGGGGTTGGTGATTGTCTGGGGTTGCAAAGAGATCTATCTCTGCAGTGCCCCACCTTGAAAAAATCACTTTCAACACCCGAGGGTCCAGGGACCATTCGTGATGGCCCTGAGAGATCCTGCTTAGTGCATCTGCTAGCACATTGTCCTTGCCTGGAAGGTGAACTGCTACAAGAGAGGTTTGCAGGGAATAAGCCAGGAACCACAACTTCATGGCTTCTGTGCACAAGGCCAAGGACCGAGTGCCTTCCTGCTTGTTGATGTACCTCATGGTGGTGGTGTTGCCCGTTCTGACTTAAACCACCTTGTTCTGTACTGACTGTGAGAAAGCTTTCAGGGCCAGGAAAAACTGCCCTGAGCTCTAGGAGATTGATGTGGAGAAGGGATTCTTGGGGGGAACCACAGCCCCTGGACAGTGAGGGACCCCAGATGGGCTCCCCAGCACAGGAGAGAAGCATCTGTGGTAAGGACCACTGAACAAGGCTGAGAAACAAAAGGAACACCTCGTCTTAAATTGTCCTGATCCTGCCACCATTGGAGGGCTTGGATCAAGGCCAAAGTCACTGGGATCAGTTTGGTAAGGGAATCCTTCCTCTTGAGACCAAAAAGCTCTTAGGTGGAACTGAATATCCCTCATCTGGACTCTTGCCCCTTGGACCACTGCTGTTAAAGCTGCCATGTGGCCCGACAGCTGGAGGAAATGCCTTGCTGGTCGAGACACCTGAAGGAAGAAGCCAGTTCTATAAGAACTCTTGCCCTTTCCAAGGGAAGAAAGGTTCTTGCTTTGACAGTATCCAGCTCTGCCCCTATGAAGGTAAGAAGCTGAACTGGTTCGAGAACTGACTTGGGAAGGTTGAGAAGAAATCCTAGAGAAGTGAGCACTTACTGGGTCACTTGCAGGTGAGACTTGACTTGGTTTGGAGACTGACCCACTATTAGCCAATCGTCCAGATATGGAAAAATGGAAATCTTTTGCCTTCTTAGAAAGGCAACTACTACTGCCAGGCACTTTGTGAAAACCCTTGGAGCTGAGGTTAGGCCTAAGGGCATTGCTCTGAACTGATAGTGGCCTGAGGGCAACTCGAACCTGAGGTACTTTCTGTGGGAGCACGTGATGGGAAAGTGAAGTAGGCATCTTTGAGGTCCAGGGAGGCTAGCCAGTCCCCTGGCCTTAAAGAGGGAAGGATTATTCCCAGAGTTACCATCTTGAACTTTGGTTTTAAGAGATGTTTGTATAGATATCTTAGGTCTAGGATGAGTTGCCACTCCCCTGTCTTTTTGGGGGTCAGGAAGTACCCGGAGAACAGTCCTTTGCCCCAGTGTAGGGTAGGTACTCTCTCTATGGCTCTTAAAGCTAGGAGAGAAGAAACATCTGCCTCTAGGGCAAGGATTTCTGAGAGATTTGCAGGTGGAAAAGATCTGGCTCTCATCTTTGGAAATTTTCTGAAGCTGAGAACCAGCCCCTGGCTTGCTACTTCTAGGACCCACTTGTCTGATGTAATAGACATCCAGTCCTGTACAAAGTAGGCCAGCCTGCCCCCTACTGGAATAGGAGAGTCGACCCGGGCAGGCCCATCAGGGTGTCTGCTTGGCAGGGGCTTTAGACTGAGGAGTGGATGCAGGCCTGCTCATCCCCCTTCTGCCTCTCCCTCTGAAGAACCCCCTCTGAGAAAAGGAAGAGAAGGCCTGTGCTTGGTAAAAAGGCCTTTGCCTGTCCCTGCCCCTAGACTGCTGCCTTTGAGGAGTTGCCTGCCTGCCTCTCCTTGGCCTGAGCACTCCTGGAAGTGATCCTGTATTAATCCATTTTCTTCATGTAATTCTCCGTCTGCTCCCCAAAGAGAGAATTACCTACCACAGGGAAATCCACGGCCTTAGCCTGGGTATCCTGCGAGAGGCTAGTACATCTGAGCCAAGCCATCCTCCAAAGAGCCACAGATATAGCCATGACTCTTGATGACACATCACTGGAGTCCACAGCAGCATGAAAATGAACCTTAGATGCCTCAATCCCATCTGCAGCCACTGCCTCCAGCTCCTTGGCTAGCTGGGAGGAGGCCTGTTTAGCCAGTGCCAATACAGTGTCCCACCTGGACTTCTGGTACCTGGCTGTATAGGCCATGTAATTCGCCTGCCCGAGTCCCAAGGAAAATGCCATGTACTGCTTCTTTGCCATGGCACCAATCTTCCTGGAGTCCTTGTCTGGGGGGGTGTGAAGCCAAGGGGAATATTTGCCTTGTCACAGGCAGCAGCCTGCTCTACCCCAACATGGCTGCATTGCTGATATAAGAACTCCATGTCTGAGCCTAAAAGTGTATACCTCTTGTCCATTCTTCTATCCACAGGAGGTATAGTGTTAGGAGACTTTAGGATTTTTTGTGTGTTTCCCAAAAGATTTGTGGAGGGGAATAGACAGTCTCCTGGACTCTGGGATGTCCATCATCTCTACATAATTAGGCTCCTCTTGATCTTCCACAGCCTCCTCCATAGGTAGCTGGAGGGTTTCAGCCACCTTTCTGTAGAACATAAAGTGAGAAGGGGACTCAGAAAGCCTAGGAGGGGAAACACCTGAAGGTCTGTCTGGAGGAGATTTCCGGTTCCACAGGCACATCCAGACCCTCACTTCCATCATCCTCAAATTCCCCTTCCTCTTCAAATTCCGGTTCATAAAAATCTTCAAGGGTATAATCTTGAGCAGGGGGAACCAACCGAACCGAACCCCTGCCAGAAGAAGCAGGATCGGTAGGAACCGGACGGAGCGATTCCACAATCTGAATCGCCCTATCTCTTCGGCGGTCGGAACATGAACCTCTGGATACGAACCGGTCAATTTATCTTTGCGTTTTCTTTTTGTTGGAACCGATCACTCGGAATCGGCTCTCCTTTTGCCCGAAGAAGTATCGCCCTGGTCAGAGGGCACTCCTTCTGGTTCAGTTGAAACCGAACTGGGCTGGCCACCCGGGTCAGCGGACGTCTCGGCCTCCTTTTCCCTCAGTCTACCTAATCTCTTCTCAAGGGTAGATTTGGGAAAGTATTTACATTTTTGGCAGTCTGAATCGAGGTGGTCAAACCCCAGACAATAAACACAGGTGGTGTGGGGATCGGCCTTACCAAAGACCTCCCCACACTCACTGCAGTGTTGAAACCCAGTGGGCCCGGTTTTTTTCTTGGGTTTCTCAGACATGGCCAACCTAACCAACTTATTCTTTTTATGGCAACCGCCAGGCAAGACTCCCTTATCGGTTCCTAACCGTGTCATGGGTATTGGAAAAAAACGCACTAAAACACTTTTTTTTAGAACCAATAAGAACCGGTAACCACACTCTAAGTAAAACACAATATTTCACTATCAAATGGCCAGTTCAGCCAAACCGAGCCGCACTTTACAAGTTCCACACAGAAAAAACAGAACAATTCTTATCTAGTACTCACGGCACCACAGAAAGAGACTGAACAGACTATGCGGATAACTTTTTCCGTTTAAAGAAAAAGATGAAAACAAACTTTAACCGACTTTCGAACCAAGCTGAAGGAGAACTCTCCAGAGTGACTGTTCAGTGAGGTGGAGTAAAGAATCTGACGGTTTAAGTTCAAAATACTCCAGACAGAGACTTCAACCGAGCTCGAGCTCAGCATTCTATGCCCTGCATAGAAAGTTAACTCTTTGTTCTCCGGGGCAGTTCAAAGGTTGGGAATCACTGCAATTGTCAGAATACAGAAAGACTTCATGTTGTTTGAAATGGGCAGACTAGGTGGGCCAAGCAGTCCTTACCTGTCATCAAAGTCTATGTTTCTGTGTTAGGCTTGAAGCCACAGGTGGGTCTTTAGGGCCTGTTTAAATCCTTCCATGATCGTGCACCCCCGGAGCTGACGGGGTAGAGAATTCCAAAGGGCTGGGGCTGCGTAAATAAATGCATGGGCCCCTGACGATTTTAAAGAAACCCTTCAAATTTCTAGCAACCCCTCGTCAGTCGAACGGAGCAATTGCCTGCGGCAGTATGGCATCAGAAGCTCTTTCAGGTAGTCCAGGTCCAGTCCTTGTAGGGACCGAATGGAGCAAGTGAAAGAAGTACAGACCCTCCTACCGAACTGGTCTAATTTCTTAGACTCTTTGTCGTTAGGTTGAGAGCTCGTATGTTTCAGCTGCTTTGTCCTGCCGTGAGCTGCGGTCAGGACCATAGAGTCTGCGCTTTGATTTTCTCCCAAAAATGGCTATGCTTTAGTCTATATGGCTTCTTAGGAACAGTCAAAAAACGAGGAAGAGTGGTCCCAAGCCAACCTGGTTAATTCCTGAAAAGGAGGGCCCAGAGGGGGATGACCAAAGGTCTCAGGTCACTCATTCCCAAAAAGATATGAAGCCTTTTTCTCTCTGGGTCCAATTCCTCGGTGTCCCATTGATTTGGGGAATTGTATGTGATGCATCACATCCATAAATGTCGGGTCATCTGGGGGGACCTGGGTGAATTACAGGGGCCCTCTGGCTCAGGAGAATAATCCCTGGAAGAGGAACCTGAGGAGTGAAGGCTGCTTCTGGAAGAGTCGGAAGATGCTGACCGTGAGCGCTTATGTGGCATTTGCTCCTGTCATCCGAGGAAGACCTGGAAGAGGAGTGCTGACGTCTGCCCCATGCCTGGTATGCTTGGAGTCTGACCATTTTGGAGTCGGGCTTGTGTGTGTGTGTGTGTGTGTGTGTGTGTGTGTGTGTGTGGAGACTGACCGGGAGTCTGGGACTGGTACTTTATCCGGAACCTGTGTAGGAGGTTGTGGAGGCAGTGGAGGAGGGAGGTAATCTTTCTTTAATAAATCTCCTTTTACCATGTTCCACCAGGAGGTAAAGAGTTGTCCCACATCTGCCAGCGGAACCATCGGCACCTGTGGTGACATTTCGCTGGGTTCTTTGGAGTGATGATAGGGTTGTTCGGTCCTGGAGTCTCCTCATGGGGTACATGAGGACTTGGTGGAGTAGCACAGTGTCGTCAGGTCCCCCGACGTCAGGTCGTCTGGTGTGGAGGGGGTTTTTATCTGGTGATTTATCGACAGGTGTTCTGTCGTCAGGCTGCCGTATGGTCTCAGCTGACATCTGTTTCTGAGGAGGCTGTTCCAGAGGCGTCCGACTTTTAGTGGTCGTAGCGGACATCCGGCTTGCCTGACGTCTTCCTTTGAGATGTCTGCCTTTGGTCCTTCCATTTGTCAGATGACCATTCATCCAGGACATGTGTCAGGGTCTTTTCTTTAGTTGCTGACGAATTGTCCCTGGGGGAGTGTTCCCTAGAACGGGAATGTTCCCCACATCCACGTCTGTTATCCGATGCTGACGACTGGCCGGGGACGAGGACGACGATGGTGCAACCTTGTCGGTTGCAGTTCCCCTCTTTGGCCCCGATGATTGGTGAAAGGGCCTAAGGCTCAGGGATGGACCTGAGGGTCCTTGTCCCGAAGAGCTGCTGCTACCCATTGAAACTGCTAGGGCAGGAGTCTTTGTCAACATCAGGGCTGATGGGAGGGCCGAGTCTGCTCTCTCTCTCTCTCTCTCCACAGTGCAAACTGGAAGGCTTCTCCTTACGAGGAGACTTAGATCTGGACTCGACCTACTGTGCTCCTTGTCCCACTGATGGTGCTTCCCCTCCTGAGTGTTTCTCCTTTTGGGAAGTTGGTGATTGGGAGGCTGAGGAGCTGGCCTTCAATGAGCGCTGAAGTGCGGCAAGCTGTTACTCCATAATATAGGCCTGGAGAGTCTTGTGGCAGCAGGTACGGGTCTGTTGGTTGAACTTGCCACATTCTGGGCAGGTTTTGATGTTGTGGGTAGGCAAAAGAGGCACTGCGAATGACAGTCTTTGGCAGGAATTTGCCACCCACACAGACACTTAGCGATTTCCATCGCAATGTTGAAGAAGACAGAGACAACATAAATTAACGTTCACTCGATACTACACTTAGAAAATAAAAGTAAAAAATGGGTACTTTTGACTGAAGTAAAATGGCGGTCGAAAGATGCAACGAGGCGTCCAATGGAGCTGAAGCGCACAGGTCAATGGCGGGAAAAGAACTGAGGTGGGGCTGGGGACCGCCCCCTTTATACAGCTGGTGATGTCAGTGAGTGGACCGTAGTAAGGGGCGGGCCCCAGCTGGGTACTGCTGGCTAGAAGTTTTCCATGGAGTCCTAGTGCCTGACAGCATAGTTCTTATGGTGTAGCCTGCTGCAGGAGCTCTTAAGATGCAAGATCACATGTGACAGTTCCATTACGCATGCTACACTGACATGCTGAAAAAAGGAATATTAAGTATAAAAAGGGTATTTTTTTTAGTTAAGAATAACGCACATCACAGGGCAAACTTGCTATTTTTATATAGTTTTCAGAAGTATTTTGTCTGTTTTACTTAACTGATGTACTGAAACTTGCATATGTCTCATTTAGACTAAAACAGCACACATTTCTGTCTAAAAACAGTTTGTACATTGCATTATTTTTTTAATTCAATAAGGAATGCTGTCTCAAATGTGACAGAAGTCATCAAGATGTAATATACTGCACACTAATTACTTAAACCAGAAGAACACAAAGCATTAATGATGACATTTTTCTAACAATCGTGCATTTCTGAAGTTTGCATTGTGATGGGAGTTATCTTAATTTCTATATTTGTAATTGTTTCAAGTATGATTTTTTAATTATATTTCATTTAAACAACATTAATACGAGACGTTTTGTACAGTTCATGAATTTATTTGAGTTTGTAGCAATCTAAGATGCCAACATACAAAATAAGAGTTTGTTCCAGTGTGCATAATGATGTGCTTCAGACTGCAGAGAAAAAAAAACGGTATGCTGCACGTTCAGCAACTTTGACAGTGAGGTCCCCTACAGCAACTACAGTGCCACATCGCTGTAGGGAACCACCCACTGTCTGTCAGGGTCCTGCACCCCCTCAAAATCAGCTCAGACACAGAGTTAGAGAATCCTATGTGCGGGGAGATACAGGAGCAAGCCCCCGCCCCCCAAAGAAAACACTCTTCTGTCCGAAACCAGCAGCAGACTACAAATGCAGTCGACCTGCGGTTTCGCAGTCTGGTCGTTCCACAACATTTTTGTTGACGACCAGTCATGGATCCAAAAGGAAAAAAAACAACTGGAAATACAGTTCACAAGGTAACAAAATCTATGAAAGGACATGCCAAATACATAACACAGAAGGCCAACGTGAATAAAGTATTCATCTGTTGAAAAAAAAAAAAAAAGGTCATCTTCAGTTTGGCATTTAATCACTACCTATGGTCACTACAAATGATAAATACACTGATAATGTAATTTGGACACTGAAATTTCTTTTTTTTTTTTTAACTGAATGATGATACAATGACCCTTGCAACATGGCAAAAATCAGTGACAGTAAAAGAAGGTAAGGGATTGGTTAGAAAGCACCAGATGGTACAGTTTGGAGATGGCATTAATTTTGCAATAATGCCGTCCTCAAAGTGAAGTACCATCATGATCCACACACCCTAAAAAGCAGTGTAGCACAACAGCGGTAGTCGTCTGTCCCACCCACGCACCCAAATGTTGATGACAGACAGTCCACGCCACACACTCGGTATCTTCTAGGAATATAGAAGTGGAAGCAGCAGTGATGCGCAGGACCAGAATGGAGCAACCAGTGAGGTATGTCCGGAGCACAACACACCGTCAGACGGATCAGTAGCCGAAATGTGCTATGCCGTCAATGTTGAGTCATTGACAGTGCATTACAGGCTCAAGTGTAATTGTAGATGTGGGAAACCGAAGCACGACAGCCCTAAGATGTGCAAACGAGTCAGGAAAGCAGGGAATGGGGAAGAGAACGGCAGCCAGAAAAGAGGGTACGTAACAACACTGGACCCACGGGCTAGAGACGCACAGCAGGTCAGAGAATATGTAAAACACTGTAGATTCAGTGGCACAGAGTAACACAGAAATCAGCATATAAATACACCTCCTACAGCGGTTATTAAAATAACAGCCAAGCAAATGTCAGAAATTTTCAGTCACAAATGTTGACACATACTTTGTTAATAGTTATCTTTGCTATCGTTATGACAGCATGACCATATAAATCGCTCTCTCTTCAATGTTGAGAAAGAACAGCACAGAAATATAAACAGTGCAAAATGTGTCTATTGTTTTGACAGTATGAAAACAACAGTCATAGTAACCATACTGTCCTAAAAGTCATGTTACAAGAGCATTAAGCCACTTTGAAGGTGGGAATTAATGCATGGTTGAGCCATTGTAGGCACTCTGCCTGCGGCCTCGTGCCACAACCCTCCACACCATGCATTAATTCCCCATTAGATGCCACCTTCGTCGTGGCTTAATACTTACTTAACCATAATCACCAAGCACAGAACACTGAAAGCAAGAATGCAATAAGAAGGGTGGGGTTCTCATCTGCTAGTCAGATACCACTGAATACATAGCCACATTTTGCAGTATTTTTAGCACTCTCAGATTTAGTTTAAAGAATAAAACAGTTATGCACCATAATATCAGCATGTGAAACTAATTACCTCCATTCTGAGACCCGGCAGCATTCCTTCTTATTCACCTATGCATATGACAGAGTTGTGGTCCTAGCACTGCTGGCTAAAGAGCTCGCCTGCCCCCAG
The DNA here is from genome assembly GCA_016271365.2 of Neoceratodus forsteri. Lineage (NCBI taxonomy): Eukaryota > Metazoa > Chordata > Ceratodontiformes > Ceratodontidae > Neoceratodus > Neoceratodus forsteri. Next base: position 694,723,946 of record CM028129.1, read on the forward strand.
ATTTGCTGGCAACTTCTGTTCCCCCCCACCCCGGCAAGCCAAAGCCATGGCTAGCTGTAGGGTACAGATATTGTGCTGTGGAATAAGGGAGCCACTGCAGAAAACAGGAAAAAGGCAAGCAGATGCTACAGAGAAGAAGGATGAGGATTCCAGGAAGCAAACCTGAGGAGGGAGTGAATACTAAAGTGCAGGTCCGAATAAATGCTGTGGGAATGGACGCAAGCAGGAGGGGCAGTTGTGAGATCAAAGGTTGAAATACATATTTTTCCACACACCTTACAAGAGCCTCACGTTCCACTGGTTAGTTGCAGGGGCATTGAGGAGTAATGTATTCAAAGGCAGAAAAGAAAAAAAATTACTCACCATAGTAATGTTGTTTCTTCTAACATACTAACATACTAAAATGCCAACAGAATAGGCCTAACGGTCTTTCGTGTCTGCTCGTTTGGTCAGTCCCCAACCTGGGTGCTGACCTTGCTGTCCCCCTCACCTTCTCTGGCTTCTCCCTTCCCAGTTCCGGATATTCTTGCTGCATTGGATTTTGCTTCCAGAACCCTTCCCTGTACCTGTCCCACCCCTCTTGAACCCTCCACTGTCTCTGCCTCCACCAGCCCCCTAGGCAGTGCATTCCATGGCTCCACCACCCTCTCAGTGAAGTAGCACCTCCTCCTTTCTCCCTGAATCTTCCCCTCCAGCTTCCAGCCATGCCCTCTAGTGGCCCTTCCTCCTTCCTTGAAGCACCCTGACTGTTCCTCCCTATTTACCCTCTTCATGTACCTAAAGACCTCTATCATGTCCCCCGGTCCCTCTCTTCCAATGTGTACATATTTAGCTCTTGAGCCTCTCCTCATAGGTCCTGTCCCCAAGCCCCAAATCATTTGGTTTGCCCTCCTCTGGACCCTCTCCAGGAGGTTAATGTCCCGCTTTAAAGTGTGGCCTCAAAACTGTACGCAGTACTCAAGGTCTGGCCTCACCAAGCAGTTATACAGAGGAGTATCACTTCCTCCTTCTGAGGTGATCCCCTAGCGATGCATCCCAGCATCCTGTTGGCCTTGGCTGCTGCCCTCCTACAAGTCTCAGAGTTGTTCATCTTGACATCCACCACCACCCACAGGTCCTCTCAGCCATCAAGACTAGCATCCCCCAGGGTGTACACTTGACCTGGGTTTCTGGCCCCAGGTGGAGTACCTTGCATTTCCTGCATTGAACCTCAGCTTCCACTTTCTAGACCATCTTTCCAGAGCCTCCAGGTCCCCCTGTAGGGCCACCCTCCCTCCTCCCCATCCACCACCGCCCCAGTTTGAGTCATCTGCAAAGAGACTCATCTCACTCCTGATTCCTGTCCTATGTCAGATACGTGAGGCGTTGAACAGAAGGGGCCCAAGGACTGATCCCTGTGGGACCCACTAATGACCCTCCTTGGGATGAGACTATCCCACTCAACCACGACCCTCTGGGTCCGGTCCTGGAGCCAATTTTATCCATCTGATCATCTGGTTCCCCACCCCCATTTCTCCCAGCTTATCCAACAGGCCCACGTGAGGAACAGAGTCAAATGCCTTGCTGAAGTCCAGAAAGAGGACATCCACTGGTCTACCCAGGTACAAGGCACTTGCACCCAGTCATAGAACTCCACCAGGTTTGTCTGACACGATTTCCCTGGGATGAATCCATGCTGTCTATCGTCCAGGCACCCTGACTTATCCAGGTCCCCCTCTAGCCTCTCCTTGACAATGCCCTCCATCACCTTGCCCACCACCGAGGTCAGGCTGACAGGCCTGTAGTTCCCTGCCACCTCCCTTGATCCCCCCTTGTGGATAGGCACTATATGCGCCACCTTCCAGTCTTGGGGTACCCACCCTGTCCTCAGAGAGATGGTGAAAAGCTCTGCCAGGGGTTTTGCCAGGACATCTGCAAGTTCCTTCAGCACTCTGGGATGTAATTTATCCGGCCCCGGTGCTTTCTCCGTCTTAAGGGAGCTGAGGGCTTCCCTCACTCTCTCAGCTGTGATTTCCACTTCCGGTACCCCTTCTCCCTGCTTAGCCCTCCCCCCACCTGCCAGTGATGCCTCCCCCTCTCCCCAGACCTGCCGATCGGTAAGGGCCCCCCTCCTCAGTATCTCTGTCTCCTCCCATGTATGATTCAGCACCCCATTTTCCTGGGTGAAAACCGAGTGAAGTACTCATTTAGTACCTCAGCCTGCTCCCCGGGTCTTGTGCCCATCCTCCCCTGATTTAATCCTGCTAATCTGCCCCTTCACCTTCGTTTTCCCCAATGTATCTAAGAACCCTTGTTCCCTCTCCTAATTTCCTGGCCAGGTTCTGCTCCTTCCTTGCCTTGCAGCCCTCACCACTCTAGTGGCCTCTAGCCATCAGCTCGCACTCCCCATCCCTTTCACCCTTGAGCACTTGAATTGCTTATAGGCTGCTTTCTTTCCCCGCACCACCTCCTGACCTCCCTGGTCCACCAACAGGGTTTTTGGGCCCCACCGCATTGCCTTTTACTCTTGCACAGGTGCTGGTAGCATCCTGCACCCTCTCCTGATTTCCACCTACTATCAGCGTCCATGTCTGACCCAATCCCATCCAAATGCTCCTTAAGGATCCTTCCCATTTCCTTAAAATCCGCCCCCCTGAAGTCAGTTACTTCCGTCTTTGTGCAGCTTTCTACCCCTCCTAGGTCCAGGCAGAACCAGACCGTGGCATGGTCACTCCCCGCCAATGGGTCCCTTACCTCCAGGCCCCCAACCTGGTCACTGTCTGCCAGGACCACATCCAGTACCCGTGCCTCCCTGGTCGGTTCCCTCACCTGCTGAGTTAGGAATGCGTCTTGAAAGACATCCAACAACCTCTGTTCCCTGGTCACAGAGGATGTCATAGTCTCCCAGTCTGTTCCTGGCATGTTTAAGTCCCCCAACACCACCACCGTTCCTCTGCCCAGTCTGCAGTGTCTCCTAACATCTGCCACCAGACTGTCCTCCAGCTCCTCCGCCAGGGCATGGGGTCTATACACCACTCCTATTTTTACTCTCTTGCCCCCCCTTGTTATCAAGGTGACCCAAATCGCCTCCACGGTTCCCTCCGCCTCCTCTACTCCCCATATGCCAATGCAGATTTTGACTATCATTGCTACCCCTCCTCCCCTTCCCTCCCCCCTGTCCTTCCTGAACATAATGTATCCCTCCAGGTTCAGGTCCCAGTCATGTCTTGCAGTGGCCCAAGTCTCAGTGACCGCTGGCACATCCACTGCTCCCTCAGTTAGCACTGCCTGGAGCTCAGGCATTTTATTGCCCAAGCTCCTGGCATTTAGCAGGACTACCTTCCACCCTTTCCCTATAGTTCCATTTCCCCTGCTCATATTCCCATGGGGATTCTGTTTTCCCCTGGTCTGCATTTTGCCAGTTGGCCTTTTCCTGCAATCCTCCTGGTCCCCAGGGGGGTGGAGACAGAGTCCCTCCTTTATTGGCACCCCCTTGACAGCCTTCTCTTCTAATGGAGTCTTGCTGTATTCTGACTATATGCAGTTAGCCTCAGCACTTGAACTGCTCCGGAGAGTAAAGGGTTAACTCTATGTAAAGACACAGAACGTTGAGCTCGAGCTCGGTTTTCAAACCCCTGTCTGTGGTACTCTGAAGTGTAACCGTCAGATTCTTACGAGCACTAAACTAACTCAAAGGTAGAAATTGTTTCTAAAATTTTGCACCAAATGGCAAAACAAGGTTTTTAGGGTCAGAAGACTCATGTCAAGAACCTCCAGAAAGAATACAGAAGGTAGTGAATTACCCAAACACTTTAATAATAAAACTAGAAGAAACCCCCTAAAAGACGGAGGCATGTCCAATAGACCTTTGGTGTTCAGCACTGTGCCTGCTCCACCACATCCCAAAACTACTAGGTTCCAGGAGGGGAGGCAGGGAGGGAGGGAGGTCAGAATACAGCAAGCCTCCATTAGAAGAAACATTACTATGGTGAGTTATTTTTTCTTCAAATAACATGAAGTCTTTCTGTATTCTGTATAAGCAGACTACCAAGCAGTACCCCCTTGGAGGAGGGAGTCACAGAACCTACTTTGGGAACAAGCTCTGTAGCACAGCCGTGCCAAACCTAGCACCACTTTGTGACCGAATGTCCAAAGAGTAATGCTTGCTAAAAGTGTGAACAGATTTCCAGGTGGCTGCTCTGCAGATGTCCACTAAAGGTATATCTCTAGCTGCTGCGTCCGAAGCAGCTGTACCTCTGGTAGAATGAGTCCTCAGGCCTGAGGGAGGTCCCTTCCCAAGCTTTGAACAGCAGAACTGAATACAGGAGACAATCCGTCCGGCAATTGTTCTCTTGGTGGCAGGTTTGCCCTTTCCCACTTCTCCACAAGTGAGAAACAACTGAGAACAGTCATTCCTATGGGCCTTAGTATGCTCAATATAGTAACTAAGAGCCCTCCTTACATCAAGACTGTGTAACCTCTCCTCAGAGGAAGAACGGTCAGTGAAAAAACACAGGCATTGATACAGACTGGTCCAAATGAAAGTCTGACACCACCTTGGGAAGAAACTTTCTATTGGTGAGAAGGACCACCTTATACCTGTGAAATGAAATGAAATTCGGTTCCACTGATAAAGCTTGTAATTCACTGATTCTCCTGGCCGAGGTAATGGCTACCAGGAAAACAGTTTTCCAAGTCAAGTATTTCAGCTCAGTTGAGGATAAAGGCTCTAAAGGGGGCTGCATAAGCTGTGCTATACAGATGTTCAGATCCCAAGAAGGGGTAGGCTCCCTAAAGGGAGGACTGACATGTACCAAACCTTTGAAAAATTCTTGAAAACTGGATGAGAAGGTAGGGAAGAGCCCTTACCAGCAGAAAGGAAGGCAGACACAGCTGCCAAATGCATCTTGAGAGTAGAAGGCCAGAGGCCTAAACTGTTAAGATGCATCAAATAGTCCAAAACAGAGGCAATATCAGCCAGCTCTGGCTTGACATGCTTTTGGGAACACCAAAACCCAAATCTCTTCCATTTGGAGTTGTAAGCCTTTCTAGTAGCAAGTTTCCTGCTAACCTTTAAAATATCCAAGACTGATTGAGAAAGATGCAAGCTTGCATATTATAGCTCCTCAAGAGCCAGACTTCGAGCCTGAGAGTCTGAAGGTTGGGATATAGAATCCTCCCCGGGGAGGAGGTGAGGAGATTGTATTGCCTGGGAAGAGACGAAGGCATTGTTATTGACAGAGACAACAGTAGAGGATACCAAAGCTGTCTGGCCCAATCTGGAGCCACTAGAATCACCTTGTAAGGTTGAGACCTGATCTTGATCAGGACCCTGAATATCAGGGGAAAAGGAGGAAATGCATACAGAAACCTGCTTGACCAATTCAGTAGAAGAGCATACTGAGGGACAGGACCCAGAACAGGTGGTCTGCAACAATAAAGAGGAAGTTGATGACTGACTGGGGCTGCAAAGAGATCTCTCTCTCTGGAGTGCCCCATCTCTTGAAAATGACTTGAAGAACTAGAGGGTTCAGGGACCATTCATGGTGACCCTGGGAAATCCTGTTGAGAGCATCTGCTAGAATGTTGTCCTTCCCTGGGAGATGCACAGCCATCAGGGGAAGCCTGAAGGGAATATGCTAGAGACCATATTTTCATGGCCTCTGTGCACAAGGCCGAGGACTGAGTGCCGCCCTGCTTGTTGCTGTACCACATGGTTGTGGTATTGTCTCTCCTGATCTGCACCACTTTCCCTTGAACAACAGTTGAGAATGTCTGAAGTGCTAGAAAGACGGCTCTCAATTCCAGAAGATTTATGTGTAGAAGAGACTCCTGATGAGACCAGGTTCCCTGTGCTGTAACATGATCCAGGTGAGCCCCGCACCCTAGTAGGGAGGCATCTGTGGTGAGAATCACAGAAGGAGCCTGACTGATAAATGGGACACCCTGTCGAAGACTGTCCTCCTCCGGCCACCACTGGAGGGCCTGGACTAGAGTTTGAGACACCAGAACCAGTTTGGAGAGAGGGTCTTTTTTTCTGAGACCAGTAAGATCTGAGACGAAACTGAATATCTCTCATCTGAAACCTTGCTCCCTGAACCACTGCTGTGGATGCTACCATGTGGCCCAGCAGCCGTAAAAAGTGTCTGGCTGGATGAGAAACTAGAGGATGAAAAGAGGAAGCCAGGGTGACCAGTGACTGAATCCACGAGAGAGGGAGAAAAGCCCTTGCCTGAACAGTGTCTATTTCCACCCCTATGAGGGTGAGAAGATGGGCTGGTTCCAAAACAGACTTTTCTAGGTTTAGAATGAAGCCCAAAAATTCTAGAAGTCTTTGTGTGACCTCTAATGTTGACTTGACTTGGTCTGAGGACTGGCCCACTAGGAGTCAATCGTCCAGGTATGGGAACAGAAGGATGCCGTCTCCTGAGGAGTGCCACCACTACTGTAAGACACTTGGTGAACACTCTTGGAGCAGATGTAGGCCAAAAGGCATAGCTCTGAATTGGTAATGGCCTGAGGTCAACTAAAACCTAAGGTACTTTCTGTGGGAATGTCCGATAGGTATGTGGAAGTAGGCATCTTTGAGATCCAGAGAAGTTAGCCAGTCTCCTGGTCTCAGAGAGGGAAGAATTACTCCTAGAGTCACCATTTTGAATTTTGGTTTTGTCAAATGTTTGTTCAGCTACCTTAAATCTTAGATGGGTCACCACTTCCCTGTCTTTTCTGGGGGTAAGGAAGTATCTAGAATACAGTTTTTTCCCCCTGTGACAAAGGTACCTTCTCTACTGCCTGCAGAAGCAGAAGAGAGGAGACTTCTGCCTCTAAGGCCCTTGTCTCCAAGGGAGAGGGAGGACTGAAGGACCTTGCTCTCATTCTTGAGAACCTTCTGAAACTGAGAGCAAGTCCCTAGCTCACTACTTCCAGGACCCATTTTTCTGAAGTAATAGACTCCCAGGCCTGGGAGTAGTGAGCCAGCCTACCCCCTACTGGGATTGGGGAGGCGACCCTGTCCGACACCTCAGGGTGTCTGCTTGGCAGGGGGCTTAGACTGAGTGGATGATGGAGTCAGTCACCCCTCATCTACCTCTTCCTCTAAAGAACCCCATCTGCTGAAAAGAAGAGGAGGAGGCCTAAGCTTGGTAAAAAGGCCTGTGAAAAGGCCTGCCCCTAAACTGCTGCCTCTGAGGAGTGGTCTGTTTTTCTTTGCCTGCAGCACTCCTGTAAGTGGACCTGTATTCATCCATCTTTTTCACATAATTCTCTGTTTGATCCCCAAAGAGAGAATTACCTGTTACAGGAAAATCCATTGCCTTAGCCTGGGTATCCTGTGAGAGGATGGTACACCTAAGCCAAGCAAATCTCCTCATGGAGATAGATGTTCATTCCAGTGTCATGGCTATATCATTTGAGTCTACAGCAGCATGGAAGTGCACCTTAAATGCCTCAATTTGCAGCCACCTGCTCCAGCTCCTTGGCTAGCTGGAGAGGGGCATTCCTAGCCAGTTCCAGAACCGTATCCCACACAGACTTCTGGTACCTGGCTGTAAATGCCATGTAGTTTGATTGAGTCCCAAAGAGGATGACAAGTACTGTTTTTTTGCCATGGCATCCACTTTCCTGGAATCCTTATCTGAGGGGTAAGATGCCAGGGAAATATTAACCTTGTCACAGGCTGCAGCTTGTACTACCCCAACATGGCTGCTGTAATTAGTAAGGAATTCCATCCCAGGACCTGACAAAGAATACCTCCTGTCCATTCTTTTTTCCACAGGAGGAATGGATGTAGGAAACTGTAAATTTTTTTGTGTCTGCTTCCCCAAGGAATTGTGTAAGGGGATAAACATCCTTTTTCACTCTGGTACATCCATCATTTCTAAATAGTCAGGTTGTTCCTGATCCTGTTCAGTATCTTCCAAAAGGAAGCTGAAGAGTCTCAGCCACTTTCTTGTTAAACAAGAAATGGGAAGGGGACTCAGAAAGCCTGGGAGAAGCCTGAGAAGGCCTGTCTGGGGAGATGTCGGGCTCTACTGGCTCATCTAGGCCTTCACCCTCTTCTTCATACTCTTCATCCTCCTCCCAATCACCCTCATAGTATGCCTCAGGATCCATGTCTGAAGCAGCTATTTCCAACCAAACTGATCGGCTCTGAACAGATACCAGTTCGGTCGGAACCGGACAAATCGACTGTTCTATGGAAATCGCTTTTGCTATCTCCTCAGCGGTCGGACCATGGGAAGTCGGATCCGAACCAGCCGACTTTCTTTTTCTCTTAGTTGGAACCGATTCCACAAAATCGGCTCTGTTTGCCCAAGGAGGTATCGCTCAGATCAGTAGGCACCTCCTCAGGTTCGGTCGCAACTGAACCGGGCTGGCCATCCAGGTCAGCGGACTTCTTGGCCTCCCTCTCCCTTAGCCTACTCAAACGTTTTTCAAGAGTGGCTTTGGGAAAGTTCCTGCAGATCTGGCAGTCTTTTATGAGGTGGTCAAACCCCAGACAGTACACACAGATGAGGCGAGGGTCAGCCTTAGCAAAGGCCTCCTTACACTCGGTATAGTGCTGAAACCCAGTGGGCCCGGTTTTCTTTTTGGGTTTCTCAGACATGCCTAAAATATGAAAGTCAGCCTCTACAGCGGTTAAGCCAGGCGACTACCAACTTATTGGTTCCAACCGGGTCACAGGTCGGTTAAAAAAAATCCTAAAATTATTGGATTTTTTTAGGAACTGATAAGCACCAGAAAACCACACACAAATATACAGTAGCAATACACAAATCAAAACGGGTTTCGGCTCTGAACCGGACCGACCGGCAAAGAACCGAAGTTAAAACAATTTCTAACAAAAAAACACCAAAATAACCACTACCTACTACTACCACTTACTGGTACCGAGACAGAAGTAAGAATACCGAAATTACAGAAGTAACGGTTGAAATAACTGATCGATTCGAACTTTTACCAAACCGAAGCGTAGGAGGGATCTCCGGAGAGACTTCACAGTTAGGCGGAGTAAGAAATCTGACTGTTACACTTCAGAGTACCACAGACAGAGGTTTGAAAATTAAGCTCGAGCTGAACGTTCTATGCCTTTGCACAGAGTTAACCCTTTACTCTCTGGAACAGTTCAAGTGCTGGGGCTAAATACATACAGTCAGAATACAGCAAGACTTCATGTTGTTTGAATGATAGGGAGAAAAGAGGATCTGAATGTAGACCTGAGGAGAGCAGCAACACCAGCTCCACAGTGTAAGGTGCAGACTGTTGAAAGAAACACTAGGCATATAAAAAGTACATTGTCACATTAAAAATGGGGAAGATAGGAGTATGCTGAAGCAAGTTACAGAACACTACTTGCAGTCTTGACAATGCAGTAGTTAATAAACCCACTTCAGAATCCAGCACGAATGCCACCAACTAGGCCAGTCCGGTGGTGCAGACGGTTGAGGTGCTGGACACCACACCTCGCGCCACGCCAGCGACCCAGGCTTGGGAGCGAACTCGGGCCGCCAGGGAAGGGAAAGGATCAAGCATTCCACGACAGCTCTCCTCTCCCAGGGGACAGGTGAGCACGTTGTCCCGCTCCATGGCTGCATCCTGGTGAAGGATTTGGGGGGCAGCGCCAGACTCCGGGAGATGCAAGAAAGTGGCTTCATGATGCACGCACATTCACGGCCGTGGGACAGGGACCATAAAGAGGACGAAAAATGGCTGCAGGCTTCGTGAAGTCCCCTACGACAAGCCGGCACTGCCACCGCCACCTCAAGACCACCCATAATTGCCCTCTCTGGATTAGGTCACGGGTGGGGGCCCCTCCCGTCCTGCCATGGGGGGAGGGGGAAGGCAACCGGAGGCTGGAGAAGGGGGCAGATGCCTGCCTGCAGAGCCACGGAGGATGAAAAATGAATATGGGGGGAAAAAAAAAAAGAATGCCAGCAACTTCCTACTGGCCCATATCCCCCGCTTCCTATTAATTCCTGCATCCCGATAGCTGCACCTTTTTCCTAGCCAGATGTGCAGGCTAGTGGTTGCCTTCCTAGCCACCGTCAATGCTGTTCCTTGGTCACATGGAAAGGAGTGCTCAAACGTTGGCTAGCCTGTGCCCTTCCTCTCTGGGAGCAGCATGCCTCAGCAGTGTGATTAATCTAGCCCCCAGCCATCTGCAATATGGAACTGTCCTAAAGGAAAGGTTGGTGACCTTCCTGGAGGTGAACGGTCTTCTGGAAGACAGGCACCATGAGTTTGTCTCTGGAAAGTCATGTCAAACACACCTGAATTACTTTTTTGACTGGGTGACTAAAGCACTCTACAGTGGTTGGGCGGTTGATGTCCTGTATCTGGACTTCAGCAAGGCCTTTGCTTCTGTGCCCCATGGCAAATTAACCAGTAAACTGATGAACCTGGGAGGAGGGGAGAAACTGGTTAAGTAGGTTGGAAACTGGTTAAGGGACAGACATCAGAGGGTGGTTGTGCAGGGGGGGGGACGATTCTCAACTCCCAAAGCAGTCACCTGAGGAGTCCCACAGGGATCAGTGTTGGGGCCAGTGCTGTTGAACATCTTCATAGCCGATAGGGTTAAGAGCAAGCGCAGCCTATTTGCTGACATCAAGATAGGTGCAGTGGTGTATGGTGTGACAATCCACCTCTCTCACTGGGCTGTAACAGCTTTCAGAAAGTAGTCTGTCTTTGGGTATTCGCTGTCACCAGCTGGGCTCGCCCAGCACCTAACTGCCCCTTGCACAGAACTGGGAGGTCAAACATACAGTTGCTCAGATCAAAGCCAGGCAATGTCTCTCTCAGGTGGCGGATGCTAAACAGAGTTTTGCTTCAGCCAATGGAAAACATAAATTACCTTAGAAATAATTGAAGTCACAGCCACAACTGTCGAGTAAATAAATAGCTTTTTACTTAGTAGAAGGTCAAAAGTAGCATCACAGGATATATATGTTTAACACAAGAGAATAACACTGTTACAGAAAAAATAAACAAATGTTTTTAAATAACAGATGACAAAAGAAAAAGACTATTACTGAGATATGCAATTATTATTATTACCCTTCCCTATCCAGCAAGAGAAACTGGACCCTATCCTATCTGCCAGCTCCCACGGACATAGCTCGAAGGGTAGGCCCACGCTTAGCTTCTCGGATAGAACTTCCCCCCACAACTCCAACAGCAGCTCTCCACTAACTGTCTTTCAGCATCTCATATTCTCTCTTGAGAATAGGCGATTCCTATTCCCCCTTTGAATGCACCAACCATCTACTATGTATATGTTTAATTGTCCCAATCAGACTAAACACCTATCAGTGTCCAATTATATTCATTTTTAACTTTAAGTCATATTTGAGTGATCCAATCCCTTTAAACTGAGTCTATGTGTACAAGTCCACTCCCCTTCTTGGTCACTGTGTCAGATTTATTACTCAGCCGTTATCTAGATGCTGGTGGACAGTGGAATACCTGTCTGTGTTTTTTTTTTTTTTTTCCAGACTGCTAAAAAAATGCTAGCCCCCCCAAAAAAAGCCTTTAATGCCTTCATGGTCATACGGAAAATGAACCACTCGTCTCAGTGTAGGAAAGCAGCAGCCAAATTCAATAGAATGCTGGGGTGCCTTGCTAGAGAAATCACCTCTTGGATGGAGGAAGTCATTCTGCCACTGTACAGATCACTGGTGAGACTGCACTTGGAGTACTGTGTGCAGTTCTAGAGCCCCTACTTAAAGGAGGACATCAGGCTATTAGAGGGGGTCCAGCGGAGGGTTACAAAGATGATCAGAGGAATGGAGGAGACACCTTACGAGGACAGGTTGCGGGAGCTCAACATGTACTCATTGGAGGAGAGAAGGGAAAAGGGTGATATGATCGAAACATTCAAGTACTTAAAGGGCATGAACAGGGTTAGTACAGAGGGCATGTTTCGATTAAAAGAAGAGGGGATTACTCTGGGGCACAGTCTGAAGTGGGAGGGAGGTAGAGGTTCAGGAGAGAAATGAGGAGGTACTACAAGAAGAGAGTGGCAGCGAGATGGAATGCGCTGCCTGAAGAAGCGACATCTCTAAAAACAATGGGGAGCTTTAAAAGGGGGTAGGATAGGGTCATGGGCAAGGTACTAGTCGGTGGGAAGTTGAGCAGGGAATAGAAAGCAGCAAGAGGTAAGGAGGACAATAGTCAGGCAAGGGGTGGAGGGCAGCAGCAGTAGTCTAAATTGTGTGCTGCACAATCGAGCAGACGTGATAGTCCACTACTTGGCCTGTATCTGCTTGCATTTACATATGTTTGTATGACTGCAAGGATCACATGTGAACCCGTCTTCAGGTGGCAGTGTGATGCACTGTGGCCATAACACTGAGCCAGCCACAATTCTCTTTTAAACAACATAGGCAATATAATACTAAATGGGTAGTACAGCAGTAAAATGCTTTGAAAATTCTAAATTGCAAATGGTTAAGGCAGATCATTTCTTAGTTCTACTAAATTGAAAAATTTTAAGAGTGAATCATTGTACTACTAGTCCAAATAGCTGATTGACAGATTACATCACCTGGCACACCTGTAGTACCAACATACTAACATACTAATTGCCAGCAGGTTCGGCCCTATGGCCTATCGAGTCTGCTCGAACCTCAGATCCCTAGTTGGGTGCCGAGGCCTTCCCTTCCCCCTTGTGTTCCAGAAACCCCCATCATCCATCCCAACCCCCCCTGGGCCAGGCCATCATCTGATAGTACTATATCATTTCACTGAATTACAGGCACAGAACTGCATTCAATAGAGGCTTTGATGTGGACGCACAGTAAGGTGAATTCCAAAGGAGAATCCTAAAACTCTAGTGCCTCAATTATAGGCTTTTAAAGAATTACAAGGATTTAGACCTATTACAGTATATTTAAGAGCAGCTGACGCCTTAGGGAAAAGTTTGGAAAACATAGGAGTTGGACACAATACAGCTCCTATTTCATATATTTTCTACAGATTTCTCCTCTCCATTATTTATTACTTAAGAAATTCCAACAAAAACAAGATCTTTATCCCTTGAAGTTCATCTGCCACTATAGCTTACTCCCTACTTGAAAACATAATGCTCTGTTGTGACATCACAGACTGATGCCATGGAAATAACTGTGATGTCACAAGCAGAGTAGTATGACATCAGATTGGGAAGCAGCAATAGAAGCTGATGAATCCCCAAGGAACAGCCATCCTGTTTTCATGCTTATGACCTCAATAATAAATAATGGAGATAAGCAATACAGAGCTAATTAGAAATATAAACTGCTTTGTGTCCAAATATACTGTTTTCCAAAGCTGTTCTTGAGGCATCGGTGCCTCTAACTTGGACTTCTGTTCAATGCCTTAACTTATAAGAGAACAGAGTTCACATGTAACCCAGGAATCAAACACAGAGGCCGGCTAGGGGCCAGAAACATCATAGAGGTGTCAGCGAATGTAATTAACACAACTGCAATGGGACAATATACAGAAATATAGGTAGGGAATTCTATTTTAAAAGGTCACTAAGAAGGAGGCCATTAGATATTTAAATAAAATGAATACTAACGCTAGAATGGACAGTGTTGGAGTGGACATTACATTGTTGCAACCGGCTCTTAATGAAGTGGCAGTTCCTATTATGAAAATATTTAACCTTCATGTACAAAACACGTTCCCAAACTTTGGAAGTAAGCTGTAGCGGTACCAGTGCATAATGGAGGTGATGTCACTTCTGCAAGTATTTATGGACCAATGTCAGTCCAATCCCCTCTGTCCAAAGCTTTGCGAAGAATTGTGTATGATCAACTAATGAGCTACATTAAAGTAAATAAACAGAGACACAGCACAGCTTTTATAAATAATGCAGTACAATAACTTTTACTGGAATATACAGATTCTCTGTATGAAGCCTTGGACAGTGGAGACATGGCTGGGGCAGTCTGTATCGACCTAACAAAGGCATTCAATTTTGTTAACTATGAGATGTCTGTACAGACTGTTAGATCTTCATTTAGCACAGAATGTATGCAACTGGTTTCAGAATTATCTAACAGAATGCAGACGGTGAAATCAGGGAAACCATGTCTATATTTAGACCTCTTAATTTAGGAGTCCCATAAGGGTCCATACTGGGACCCCTACTTTTTAGTCTGTTCCAGAATGGGCTTCCCTCTTTTTGCCAAGACTGCAGAGACATCCGTTATGCTGATGATGCAAGTCCTAGCAACAAGAAGCAAGTCCGTTTCTACCCTTGAGAACCTTCTTCAGTGGAACTACATTAGAACCCAGGACTGGTTCACAAAAATGTTGATTAGTAATAAATGTTGTATACGATTTTTGTCAATTCTAAAATAAGACCACAAGCATCAACTATTTAGAAATAAAGGCAATCTCAGGTGACACTGCAGAGAAGGTACCGTTTTTTAAGTAAACTGGTGTCTTTCTTGATAGCACGCTGTCCTATACCAAGCACGTAGACTACATTGTAAAGAAAATTAATAAGACTGGGTCTGCTGTATAGGAATAAAAAATTTTGATCAAGACACTCGTAGATTGGTTGCCCAGAATTTAGTTCTTTCAGTTGTTGCCTACAGGCTAACTATTTATACTTCGGGTACGGACAGTGTACTACAAATTCTGAGAGTAGTATTTAACCATACATACAGATTTGTTTAGAAAGCAAAAAGGGATATACATCATTGTGACCTTTATGATCAGACTGGACAGCCGTCTCTAGATTCCTGAATACTTTACTATTACAGTATCTGGTGTTGGAAATTTTTAAATGGTCAAAGCACTAGAAGACTCAATATGTTGGTATGAAAATGTTCAACTATAAACACAAGCTCAGGTAAGAATCTGCAACTTGAGTAACCTAGCTACAACAAAAATGGGACATGTATCTTTTAGAAACTGGGCAGTCAAAGCATGGAACTCTTACCTCTTAAACATGACATAGTCATCAAACTGGGGACTTTAATGGTTTGAAATCGTATGTAAATGATCCTGCTAGTTTTAAATAACTTTTACTATATTATGCAGTACTTTTATTGTACCTTTGACAAAGTGTTTTTTATACTGTTTAATGAGTGTTGTTGTACTTAATGTTGTTTTATGACTGACCGGGTTTCCTTTGAAAATAGGCACTTGCCGCCTAAACGCTGCTCCCAAATAAGCTGAAACTGAAATATCTCCAGGAATCCCACCTTTATTTATTTATTTATTTATTAGCTTTTGGTAACCGGGTAAGTGCGTTAGGCAAACAATCCTGCCTATTTTCAAGCACGACCCGGGAGAGTACAAGACATAGGAGCCACAAATTACAGTGATACATCAAGACATGCTAACAATAAAGAAAAAAGATTGATTTCAAGCAGAAATATAACATTTTCACCTTAAAGGGAAAGTCCCCTCAACTCATTTCCTAAAAATCAGTGTAGTTTGTAAGCATGAACAATGATTTCCTCTCTTACATCCCCCTAATGTCATCCTAATTTAAATATAAATGAGATTGCTTCACTCAGTTTTGCCCTGGTGTGAAAAGCTGTCCGTCTCCATTCCAAAGGTCATGACTGCACTCGTGCAAGGCATCATGGGAGTTGATGCATACATGCACAAGCCAGAAGTTATACTCTTATTCAGTTCTTTTACATGTCTTGTGAAGTCCCTGTATTCTCTAAAAGCATGTTTTCTAACTCAGATACACTTTAAACTACAGAAAACAGCAGGGCACTCACTATGCCTTCAAAAGTTTCATGGCTAGCATAAAATAAGAACTGCAGAGGACAGCAACAGCACTAATACAGTGCAACTAATGCAGACTACAGCACCAAAACATCATAAAATTCCAGGATGCCTTACATGAATCAGGTCATGACCTTTGTAATAAAGGTAAGCAGGTTTTCGTACCAGACTTACTTTACATTTAAATTTAATTTACATTTAAATACTGATGAAATTAGGAGGGTGCAATAGTGGCAATCATTATGCATGCCTACAAACTACACAGGAAAACTGAATAAAAAGCTGCGGGGACCTTCTCTTTATCGACAGTGAGCAAACAAAGCTCCACAGAGGAGGACTGGGCGGGTGGTAGCAGCCTTTAATCCACAAAAACAGCAGGAGTGTCCATTTTAATCCACAAACAACTTATCTTAACAATACAAAAAATACAGAGATGGGTTTGATGGGTAGGTTAGAGATCATCCAGGGCTCCATTCAAGGAGAAGCAATAGCACTGGTGAATATTTATGCACCAAACGAGCATGCGGAAAGGTTTTTTCAGGAGGTATTTAGCGGAACTGCATTAGCAGTAGTAGTAGTAGTAGATTTTATTTATTTAGGGCCTCCTTCCTCAAAGGCTCAGGGCGCCCTTACAATAGGATTTCAAGTACACAAAAAAAATTATACATAATAGGACAGGAACAGTAATAAAACACACACACATACATTATATACATATATACATATATACATATATATACACACACACACAATCTCAAACAATTTAAAACAGCAAATGAATCACAGTGGGTGTCACAGAGGGTGGGAAATATTTCAGAAGAGGCAATTTTTCAAGATTAAAAACATACAGGAATGTAATATTTATTTACAGAAACCAGAAAACCAAAAAAATAATCAAAAAGAAAGAAAAGTAAGATGCAAAGTCAACGACCACTTTTTCCCTCAGTGCTTTCTTGCAATTTCCAATAAACAATCAAAGACCGCAGAATGGCTACAGTCTACTTACTTCTGTATTTACTTTACTTCACTCACAGTCTACCTCACTGTAGACCTCTATGTATCACTGTCAAGGCTCATCTGCATAAAGAACATTGTTGGGGGCTATTTATACTCCCTGGCCAAGGTCACCTGACCTTAACATACTTAACACAAATAAAATGCTTTAGAATATGTCAGCTACCTAAATGTGACCTAAAACAATTACTTAGTTAAATACCATTCCCATACTGTTCCCATTTATACAGCAGACTCTAAATTAAAGCTTTTAATCCTATTTCATTGTTAATTAGCCTGTTGATTACATAGCAACCCATAGGTACAATACTTAGTAACCATCTGAGTGACGGGGCCTATTATCTAACCATATAAAAAGATGACAGTAGAGGGTGCTGATCCCTTAGGAAAACCCAATTCAAAAACCTGCAAGCAAGAAGCAGCACTGTTTATTTTATTTTTTTACAGTTTCTTATTTCTACCTCCTAGAGTCATCTGCACTGCATCTCACATCCCCCTCCCGCTCTAGCACTGGATATGAGGCCCCCTCCCCTAGACACTACGACTTACCCTTTGTGGCAGGGGGTGGGGAGCACCGACCCCACCAGACTGGATTCAGTGTCTGGGAGGTGCCTTCCTTGAGCCGCTATGGGGGGCCATTGTTATCCACGCAGAGGACTCTCCATTTTCCACTGTTCTTGCCCCCGAGGTTATGGCGCGTAATGGTGTCAGCAGTGGCACGCACAATCCCAAAGCGCGGCCCCAAGCACCTGCCACAACCTCGCCCACAGTCTCCAGTGCTGACGTGCCACCTCCCAGCCTCCACTAGGTGGCAGGCAATCGCCGAGCCCTGCAATTCCCCGGAAAGAGCAGTCCTGAGGATGCTCAATCCTTCTCCACCCTGCCAACCCCGGCTCCCCATGTCTGTTCCGAACACAGGTCGCCGGCGTGACGAAAGGTAAGGTGTCCAGCGCCTCAGCCCTCAGTGCCACCAGGCCGACACTGTTTATTTATTTAGCGACCAGGTAAGGATTTCTACCTGGTTAAACCCGAGTCACTTGTTAAAACAAAATAGTTTTCTTTTAAACAAATAGAAGTTGCTTTCATTTTATGTTGCATAGTAATACAGAGGGGTTCGCTTAATTCCTTTTTAGAGTTTTACCCTCCTTTTTTCAAGTTCTCATGTTTCTAATATCATTTTAAATGTTTTTGCTTTATTTGTTTTAATCCTTGCATGCTGTTTTAGGAAAGGGAAGCCTCTCATTCTAACATGCCTGAAATACTGTGGCTACCAAGCACAAGTGAGATATAATAGCGGTGCAGGAGCGGCTGCTGACATTGCAAGATTATAATTTTACTCAGCCGCTAACTCCTTTAGCTGTTTTAACTTCCAGTTTAACTTACTCTCAGAGGCTTGCTATGTACTCTTAAGTCTAAGCACCTTCTCTTAAGGATACCAGGTAGCAGCCTCTGTGCAGCAAAAAGGGGAGAGTTTTAAAAAGGTATTTTATTCAGACCTGCACGGTTCGCTGCAAGTGCAACTCTCGTGCAGGAAAGTGAAAGTAGTACACGTTTCCTTTTCGAGCGGGCGGCTGACATTTCCAATGCCGCTCGCCTCTCCTTTTTAGGATACCTTTCTTCTTATGGCTAGGGCATTAGTTTAAACCTGATAGAAAGGCCCTTTCTAATCACATTAAATACTACGTTTTGCTCGGTTCACAGAAGCTGCATGCGCCGAGTATAAGAGGGACATTTCTGATTATTTCTTTACTCAGACGGCTGCAAAAGCGGACATCACTTTTACCCGAGTGTGTGAGGGAAATGAATTCAACACAGCTTTTCCTTCAATACAACTTTTTAAATATCTTTATAAATTATACGGTACCTAATGCAATAGTGTCCATATCATGATTTTCCCAGATCCTGTCTCATGAATCACAAAACTTTTTATTTAGTCTTTATCACTTATTATCTCTGAGGACATGGTTTTTTTTTTGTTTTTTTTTTTAGTTGTTTAACCAGGAGTAGCACACTAAGCTGAAAGCTTTTTTACAGGTGTGACCTGGGAGCACAGGGAAGTTAAGTGCAGGTTTTAAATAATTGATTAGCAGTTTTTTTCTTGGGATGATACTAACTGTACAGAAAGTATTTATAAAGATTTTCTAGAAGTGCTGTGTTTGTTAAACACACTGAGGCAAGAGCTATGCATTTTCACAAAGATTTAGCACTTTTATGAGCAAAACGCTAATCAATTTTTAGAGTTAAATAAAACCCTGAAGGGACTTGCTCATTTTCATACTGTACAGTATTACTTTATTAACTCCTTGCTCCTAGGAGTTGGGGGAGGGAGGCTGTATGAACCGAAATAGAAGATTTAGACTTGGCTAAAGAATAGAAATGAAACACAGAGGTAGATCGTATAGTTCTATCCTAGGTGTCCTACCTAGGATAATAGAAAAAAGTATTTAAAATAGAAGCGATAAGAGGGTACTGTTGCAATAGAAGTTTTAAGGCGGAAGAAAAAGAAGACAGGACAGGGTTCAACAGTCCATTTTTAAGGGAGTTTAGCCTAGATTTGCCACAGTGGGGGACGACTTTAACTGTACATCAGATCTAAAAGTTGATCATATGACTCCAAACTACACCCTAAATATACAGACAGACAGGGTTTTGAGAGGTCTGATTACAGAAGCTGGGTTCACAGATATAGAGAGAGAAATGCACACAGAAGTAAGAGATTACACTTTTTTCTCCCACCCACATCAGTCTTACTCAACTAGACTTCTTTCTACTGCCGAAGACTATGGTCCATCAAATGCTCCATGCAAATGATCACCCGTTCAGATTATGTCCAAATCACTCTGCAGCTACATCTGGGGAACAATAGGTACATTACAACCTGGAGGGTGAACACACCCTTACTAAATAACAGTTTCAGGAAACCATAGCATAAGAGAAACAGGACATCTATGCCTTATATGTATACTACTGGACTACTACACTCCCGGGTCACCCCTGAAAACAGGCACTTGTGCCTCCCTAGTTGGCCTTACCCAGTTACCAAAATAAATAAACTAAGAGCTTCATGGGGCATCGAGGAAACTGGATATAGTTTGGACAAGACTGCCGGACTTTATAGAAAACAGTTAAATCTGCAAACGCTCTCAGAGGAAGACATAAATTTACTGAACAGACCAATTCAAGGGAAGAGAGCAGAGAAGCCATCAAGACCCTGAAAAGTAATAAAGCACCGGGACCTGATGGCTTTAACACTGACTTCTATAAAACATTTATTAACCAGGTTACACCCATCCTACTACAAACACGTGCCAAGATGAAGGAGATATCCCACAGTCATGGCAGGAAGCCCTGGTAACTGTCATCTCGAAACCACAAGTGTAGGGAACAGCATTCATCATTGAGGCCCGCATCTCTGATGAATCATGACCTAAACTTTTTTATTAAAATTCTAGTCAGAGTGCTAGGGGGTGGTGTCTAAACTGATACACCCAAATCAGACCAGATACATACAGACTAGGTACCCAAGGAAATTATACAACAAGCCTACTAAATATCACGTCAGAAGCTACTAAACACAGAGAAGAAATTACTCACCATAGTAATGTTTTTTCTAATGGAGTCTTTCTGTATTCTGACAATATGCAGTTAGCCCCAGCACTTGAACTGCCCCAGAGAGGAAAGAGTTAACTCTATGCAGAAGCACAGAACATTGAACTCGAGCTAGGTTTTCAAACCTCTGTCTCTGGTACTTTCCAGTGCAACCGTCAGATTCTTACAAGCAAAGCTAACTAAGTACTAAACTATGGAAATTGTTAATAAATAGCTAAAAGGCAACAATTTGGGTCCCAAAAGACTCAAGTCGAGAGTCAGACTCCAAGAAAAAAAGGTAGTAACATACATATATATATATATACATACACATACATACATACACACACACATACACACATATATCAAACATAACCAAACTAACAATAAAACAACTACCCCACCCTTAAGAAGGAGGGTACAAGGTACACCCCTGAGATGCAACACTGAACCTGCCAGCCCACTTCCCAAAAACTAGGTTCTGAGAGGGGAGGGAGGTCAGAATACAGCAAGACTCTATTAGAAGAAACAACATTACTATGGTGAGTAATTTTTTTCTTCATACAACTTGCAGTGTCAGTGGCTCAGCAGGTAGCACACTCGCCTCTGAGGCCAGGAGATCAGTAGGTTGTGGGTTCCATCCCCACACAAGGCACTTGGGTTAATATCTCAATACTGACACTGTAGTGCAGCATGAGGGGGGTGCTGCACTCCTGAGGTGCCGTCTTTCGGATGAGACGTTAAACTGAGGTCCCATCTGCGTGTTCTGGTGGTAGTTCAGGTGAATGTTAAGGATTCCATGGCACTTCTCGAAAAGAGCAGGGGAATTTCCCTGGTGCAATGGCCAAATTTCCTCCATTCATGAAAAATACCACCAACAACTTAATCTGGTTCAAGGTCAGTTGGCATTCATCTGTATCCCCCACCCCCGGGTCGTGCCTGAAAATAGGCAGGATTTGTCTAGTGCACTTACCCCGGTCAACAAAAACTAAACTAAAAAAAAAAGTCTTGCTGTATTCTGACAATATGCAGACTACCATGCAGTTCCCCCAGGAGGAGGGAATGCAGAACCTACTTTGGGAACAAACTCTGCAGCACTGCAGTGCCAAACCTAGCATCACTCCTAGCCTGGATGTACAGAGAGTAATGCTTGGTAAAAGTATGGACTGTTTTCCAGGTGGCTGCTTTACAGATTTCTAGCAAGGGTATATCTCTGGCTGCAGCTAGAGTGGCAGCGGTACCCCTAGTCGAGTGGGCCCTCAGGCCTGAAGGGAGTCTTTTGCCCAATTTGTGATAGCAGAATTTTATAGAAGTGACAATCCACCTGGCAATGGTTCGTTTCGTAGCGGGCTTACCTTTCCCCACTTTGCCATAAGTGAGAAACAACTGAAGACAGTCATGCCTGTGTGCCTTAGTATGGTCTACATAGCAGCCAAGAGCCCTTTTCAACATCCAAACTGTGTAATCTTCTTTCCCATAAAGAAGAATGGTCAGTGAAAAACTCCGGGAAGACAGACTGGTTCAGATGAAAATCTGATACCACTTTGGGTAAGAACCTCCTGTTGGTTCTTAGGACCACCTTATCCCTATGGAAGGAGATGAAGTCAGGTTCGACTGACAGGGCCTGTAATTCACTAATCCACCGGCAGAAGTGGGAGGCAGTATAGCAAAGCGGTTTAAGGCTCTGAGCTGCAAATCTGGTGACATCCAGCACACCAGACATGGGTTTGAATCCCACAGCTTCCACTTGCAATGCTGTAGGACCCTGAGCAAGTCACAACTTCCCTGTGCTCCCAGGTTGCTCCTGTAAAAAAGCTTTCAGCTTAGTGTGCTACTCCTGGTTAAACAACTAAAAAAAAAAAAAAGTGGTAATAGCCACCAGGAACACAGTTTTCCAGGTCAAGTATTTAAGCTCAGCCAAAGCCAGAGGTTCAAAGGGTGGCTGCATAAGCTGAGCAATGCAGACATTAAGATCATAAGCCTGGAGGGTTGATATGAACCAGACCTTTGAAAAATTTACTGAAAACAGGATAAGATGTCAGGGAAGAGCCCTTCCCTGCTGAAAGGAATGCAGAGACAGCTGCTAGGTGAACCTTCAGTGTTGTAGGCCTAAGGCCTAAACCATTAAGATGAACCAGATAATCTAAGGCTGTGGCAATGTCTACAGATTCAGGCGCAATGACCTTCTGAGAACACCAAATGCTGAATCTTTTCCATTTGGGAATTATACGTTTTTCCGGTGAAAGGTTTTCTGGAAACCTTCAAAATATCCAGAACTCCCTGAGAAAGATGCAGGCCTGCATATCTGAAATCTTCCAAGAGCCAGGCCTTGAGGTTGAGAGACTGGAGATTGGGGTACCAAATCCTTCCCTGAGAGAGGTTAGGAGATTTTTTCTCTTGGGAGGAGACGGGGGACGTGACACTGACAGAGACGGCAGTAGAGGATACCAAGGCTGTCTGGCCCAATCTGGAGCCACCAGTATCACTGTGCAGGGTTGAGATCTGATTTTGATCAGGACTCTGAACAACAGAAGAAAGGGAGGGAAGGCATAGAGAAACCTGCCCTTCCAATCCAGAATGAGAGCATCCAGAGGAACAATCCCCAGCACTGGAGGTCTGCAACGAAACAGAGGAAGTTGGAGATTGTCCGGGGCTGCAAAGAGAACTATCTCTGGAGTGCCCCATCTGGTGAAGATGACCTGAAGGATGAGAGGGTGCAGGGACCATTCGTGATGTCCCTGGAAGATTCTGCTCAGAGCATCTGCCAGTACATTGTCCTTTCCTGGAAGATGAACTGCTATCAGGGAAGTTTGAAGGGAACAGGCTACAGACCAGTTTCATAGCCTCTGTGCACAAGGCCGTGGACAGAGTGCCTCCCTGCTTCTTGCTGAACCACATTTTGGTGGTGCTGTCTGTCCCGACTTGAACCACCTTGCCCCTGACTGACTCCAAGAAGACCTGAAGGGCCATAAAAACTGCCCTGAGTTCCAAGAGATTGATATGAAGGAGAGACTCTTGTGGAGACCAGACCCCTTGAGCTGTAAGGGCTCCCAAATGGGCTCCCCAGCCTAGGAGAGAAGCATCTGCAGTTAGGACTACTGAAGGGACTTGAGAGAGAAATGGGACACCCTGTCTGAGGTTGTCCTGGTCCAGCCACCACTGGAGAGCTTGGACCAGAGTCTGAGTTACTGGAATCAATTTGGTGAGATAGTCTCTTTTCTGAGACCAAAAGGATATTAGGTGGAACTGAATGCCCCTTATCTGAAATCTGGCTCCTTGCACCACTGCAGTGGAAGCTGCCATGTGGCCCATGAGTTGAAGAAACTGCCTTGCTGGATGAGAGACCAGAAGTCAAAAGGAGAAAGCAAGAACAGTTAGGGCTTTTACCCTTGCCAGAGGGAGGAAGACCTTTGCTTGGATAGTATCCAGTTTTATTGCTATGAAAGTAAGAAGTTGTACTGGTTCGAGAACAGACTTTGGGAGGTTGAGAAGAAACCCCAGAGAACTGAGCAAGTCTTGAGTGATTTTAAGAACTGACTTGACCTGGTCAGAGGACTGACCTACAAGTAGCCAGTCGTCCAGATATGGGAAGATGGAAATACCCTGCCTTCTGAGAAAGGCAACTACTGCTGCAACTCGAACCCAAGGTACTTTCTGTGGAAGCACCTGATAGGAATATGGAAATAAGCATCCTTCAGGTCCACAGATGCTAGCCAATCCCCCTGGCCTTAGAGAGGGAAGATCATTCCCAGAGTCACCATTTTGAATTTTGGTTTTGTGATGTGTTTGTTCAAATACCATAGGTCTAGGATGGATCACCACTCCCCTTTCTTTTGGGGGGTAAGGAAGTACCTGCAGTACAGGCCTTTGCCCCTGTGCTGAGTAGGAACTTTCTCTACAGCTCTAAGAACCAAAAGAGAAGAAACCTCTGCCTCTACGGCAAGGGTCTCTGAGATGGATGCAGGTGGAAAAGACCTGGCCCTTAGTTTTGGGAATCTTTTGAAGCTGAGGACGAGCCCCTGGCTTACTACCTCCAGGACCCACTTGTCTGAGGTAACAGACTTCCAGGCCTGGAAGTAGTAAGCCAGTCTGCCTCCTACAGGAATGGGGGAGTTAACCCAGGCTGACACATCAGGGTATCTGCTTGGCAGGAGCCTTGGACTGGGAAAAGGATGCAGCCCGGCTCATCCCTCTCTGGCCCCTCCCTCGAAAGAACACCCTCTGTGGGAAGGAAGAGGAAGTCTAAGCTTGGTAAAATGGCCTGTGGAAAGGCATACCCCTGCCCCTAGACTGCTGCTTCTGAGGAGTGGCTTGCCTTTCTTTGGCCTGTGCACTCCTGTAGGTGGTCCTGTATGTCACAAATGCACTCAGCAGGTCAGGCCCTCTGCTCCCACAGTGCCAACCTCCGAGCACAAGAGTGTGAACAGGTAACAGACAGGGTAACCCTGTCTACTTGTGGGTCCGAATCACCTTTAGTCTCAAGTTCTGGGGGGATTCAAACTGTGAACCTTATGCTACAGTACCAAACTGTACAGGCTCAGATAATCTGCTCTTCAGGGGGATGCCAGATATCTTTCCCCTAAGGGCACCTAACCAGGTATCCAAAATGAACCCTTTAAAACTCTATAATAAGACCTTGGGTATATTCTTACCTTTTCCCAGTTTAGTAACACCATCAAGCTATTGAACCTGGGACAGACATAAAGCAATTCTAGGGGGTGGGGGTAGGAAGAAGTAGGCTGTTGGTTAACTAGGATCTGCAGCTCATCCATTAGGTAGCAGGGTTTTAAATAATTGATTAGCAGTTTTTTTCTTGGGACAATACTAACTGCACAGAAAGTATTTATATAGGTTTTCTAGCAGTGTTATGTTTGTTAAACACAGTGAGGCAAGTTCTATGCATTTTCACAATGTTTTAGAACTTTTATGAGCACAACACTAATCAATTTTCACAGTTATATAAAACCCTGAGGTAGGGAAATGGGCAGACTGGGTGGGTCAAGCGGTCCTCATCTGCTGTCAAATTTTATGTTTCTATATCAATGTTCAGACACTTGAATTCAGTTTAAAACTCTGTCTTCACACCCCTTCTATGAGTCATCTAGCTCCTCATTTTAGAACCAAAAAAATACAAACATGATTTCCTGTCAGGAGATATTTTAAATACTGCGACTTCAGCAAAAACTAATTTCCCAAATTATGACTATCTTTAATCAAGCCTTTTCTTTGAACTAGAGACTGATTTCTTATTTTCCCAAGGAACATCAAAGGTTTTTACAACTCTGCCACACGTCACTTAGGTGCAAATATAGCCAACAGGAATCAGCTACGTTATGTCCTGTTCTGTAATAAAATGCATATTTATCTTCCCAACTTCAGAGGCAGGAGGTCATAAAAAGGCCATAAAATGCAACTTCTCAAGGAAGTTAATTACATTACAGAGATCTCCTGCTAAATTCCTGTAACTGAAACCTGAAGAGCGGGCACCCATCGGGCACAGACTCGCATACTATATTTTTATATTACAAATATCACACAGCAATCATAACCAGCTGGTCAGGCGTCATAAGCCTCCCCACCTAAACTGAATTTGGGGGCTCTATCCCATGCATGGGATGAGCTTCCCAAGTCAATTCACTCCTCATATAGATGAGACAAGCCATCTGTGTTCTGACTGGTTGTTCCAGCCCTATGTAAGATCGTCATGTCATACCCTTGCAAGGCAAGACTCCATCTTAACAGCCTACCATTAGTTGTTCCCAATTGTGTCAGCCAAACCAGGGGGTTGTGGTCAGTTTGTACCTCAAAATGCTGCCCATATAAGTATGGCTCTAATTTCTATAGGGTCCACACTATGGCAAGACACACTTTTTCCCACAGTGGAGCAAGCTTGCTCCCTGGGAAGTAACTTTCTACTCAGGTACACTATAGGGTGATCTTTCCCTTGGTTGGATGTCTGACTCAGTACTGCCCCAATACCCACAGCCAAGGCATCAGTCTGAACTATAAAGTGTCTGCTATAGTCAGGACTTAATACAGGAGCACTGCACAGACTTCTCTAGATTTAGAATGAAACCCAAAGATTCTAGAAGTTTTTGGGTGACCTCTAAGGCTGACTTGACTTGGTCTGAGGACTGGCCCACTAAGAGCCAGTAGTCCAGGTATGGAAACAGAAGGATGCCCTGCCTCCTGAGGAATGCCACCACTACTGTAAGACACTTGGTGAACACCCGTGGAGCAGATGTTAGGCCGAAGGGCATGACCCTGAATTGATAATGGCCTGAGGGCAACTTGAATCTCAGGTACTTTCTGTAGGAATGTTTGATAGGTATGTGGAAGTAGGCATCCTTGAGGTCCAGGGAGGCTAGCCAGTCTCCTGGTCTCAGAGAGAGAAAAATTACTCCCAGAGTCACCATTTTGAACTTTGGCTTTGTCAAATGTTTGTTCGGGTACCGTAAATCTTAGATGGGTCACCACTCCCCTGTCTGTTGGGGGGTTAGAAGTATCTGGAATACAGTCCTTTTCCCCTGTGACAAAGAGGTACCTTCTCTATTGCTTGTAAAAGCAGAAGAGAGGAGACTTCTGCCTCTAAGGCCCTTGTCTCCAAGGGAGAGGGAGGACTGAAGGACCTTGCTCTCATTCTTGAGAACCTTCTGAAACTGAGAGCAAGTCCCTGGCTCACTACTTCCAGGACCTATTTGTCTGAAGTAACAGACTCCCAGGCCTGGGAGCTGTAAGCCAGCCTGTCCCCTACTGGGATTGGGGAGGTGACCCTGACTGACACCTCAGGGTGTCTGCTTGGCAGGGGGCTTAGATTGAGTAGCTGATGAGGTCCTTGTCACCCCACGTCTAACTCTTCCCCTAATGAACCCCTTCTGCTGGAAAGAAGAGGAGGAGGCCTGAGCTTGGTAAAAAAGCCTGTGAAAAAGCCTGCCCCTGCCCCTAAACTACTGCCTCTGAGGAGTAGCCTACTTTTCTTTGGCTGCAGCACTCCTATAGGTGGTCCTGTATTCGTCCATTTTTTTTCATATAATTCTCTGTTTGATCCCCAAAGAGAGAACTGACAGTTACAGGAAAATCCATGGCCTTAGCCCGAGTGTCCTGTGAGAGGTTGGTACAGGTAAGCCAAGCAAATCTCCTCATGGAGATAGATGTAGCCATGATCCTGGAATGAACATCATTAGAATCAACAGCAGCGTGGAATTGTACTTTAGATGCCTCTATACCATTTGCAGCCATCTGCTCCAGCTCCTTGGCTAGCTGGGGGGGGCATTCCTAGATAGCTCCAGAACCGTATCCCACATAGATTTCTGGTACCTAGCTGTATATGCCATGTAGTTAGATTGTCTGAGTCCCAAAGAGGATGCCAAGTACTGTTTTTTTGCCATGGCATCCACTTTCCTGGAATCCTTGTCTTGGGGTGGGGTGAGATGCCAGGGGAATATTAGCTCCGTCACAGGCTGCAGCTTGTACTATCCAAACATGGCTGCTATGATTGGTATGGAATTCCATCCCAGGACCTGACAAAGTATACCTCATGTCCATTCTCTTTTCCACAGGGCGTATGGATGCAGGAAATTGTAAAAATGTTTGTGTCTGCTTCCCCAAGGATTTGTGTAAGGGGATAGACACCCTTTCTGACTCTGGTACAGCAATCATTTCTAAATAGTCAGGTTCTTCCTGATCCTGTTCGGCCTCTTCCAGAGGAAGCTGAAGAGGCTCAACCACTTTCTTGTAAAACAAGAAATGAGGGCCTGTTTGGGAAGATGTCAGGCTCTACCGACCCATCTAGGCCCTCATCCTCTTCATCTTATCTTCCTCCTCCTCTCAATCGCCCTCATAGTAAGCTTCAGGATCTGTGTCTGAAGCAGACAATTCCGACCAAACCGGTCTACTTTGAACCGAAACTGGTTCAGTCGGAACCGGTCAAAGCGACTGAACTATGGAAATCACTTCTGCTATCTCCTCAGCGGTTGGACCATGGGAAGCTGGATCCGAACTGGCTGATTTTTCCTTTTACTAGGAACGGATTCCACAGAATCAGCTCTCCGTTTGCCTGAAGAGCTATCGCCCAGGTCAGTGGGCACCTCTTCAGGTTCGGTCGCAACCAACCAGGCTGGTCAACTGGGTCAGTGGACTTCTCGGCCTCCCTCTCCCTTAGCCTACTCAAACGTTTTTCCAGAGTGGCTTTGGGAAAGCTTTTGCACATTTGTCAGTCTTCTCTGAGGTGGTCAAACCCCAGACAGTACACACATACTAGGTGAGGGTCGGCCTTGGCAAAGGCCTCCTTACACTCGGTACAGTGCAGAAACCCAGTGGGTTCGGTTTTCTTTTTGGGTTTCTCAGACATGCCTTCAACTGAAAGTCACCCAAAACAGCTGTTAAGCCAGGCAACAACAAACTTATCTGTTACAACCATGTCACAGGTCGGTTAAAAAAAATCCTAAATGTCAGATTCTTTTTTAGGAACCGATAAGTACTGGGAAAAAAAAAAAAACACACAATCAACAAATTATACAGAAACAGAATAGGTTTCGGTTCCACACCGGACCGACCGGTAAGAAACCAAAAATAAAACAATTTCTTGAGGAAAAACACCAGTACCTACAACTACCACTTACTGGTACAGAGACAGAGGAAAGAATACAGAAATTATTGAAGAAACAGCTTGAAAAACCGACCGATTCGTACTGTAACTGAACCGAAGTGCAGGAGGGATCTCCAGAGCGACTTCACAGTTAGTTGGAATAAAAATCTGATGGTTACACTTCAGAGTACCACAGACAGAGGTTTGAAAACTGAGCTCAAGCTCGATGTTCTTATGCCTTTGCATAGAGTTAACCCTTTACTCTCTGGAGCAGTTCAAGTGCTGGGGCTAACTGCATATAGTCAGAAAACAGAAAGACTTCATGTTGTTTAAAGAGAGAAGTATTGGGCAGGAGAGGTGACTGGGAGACATAGGTGACTGTTAGCCAATGTAATTGTGAACATACCTACTTATTACTGTAACCTAATGGCCTTCACTTTGTTTGTAGCCAGGCAAGTTTTTTCTAGTGGGCCACAACTACTGCAGCAAAACAGAATTAGTGTTTAGGCAGAATTGAATGTAAAACTCGAAGTACAATTTTTTATTCTCATTGTATAACCAACATAAATGAAGAACAAGTTAGAACATCACTGTGGTTAGTTAGGTGAAATTCTATTTATTTCTGAAAGCGATCATACTGCTGTGGTTTTTAGTCATTACTTATAGGGCTAAGGCACCTCTGTGTGACTCTGCAACCCTGCTGAGAAAAAAAAAAAAAAAAAACACTTATGTATGACAATTTTGTCATTATCTGCATAAGTCTGACTCAGGCATATAAAACAAATGCATGGGGATAAATAAACGACAAGAGAAATGAACTTTCCAAACTTGGTCCATTCAATTCAGTGTCAGTGGCTCTGCAGGTAGCACACTTGCCTCCGAGGCTAGGAGATCAGAAGGCTGTGGGTCCTATCCCCACACCAGGCACTTGGGTTAAATCCCTATACTGACACTGTAGGTTAGCATGAGGGGGGTGCTGCACTCCTGAGGTGCCGTCTTTCGGATGAGACGTTAAACCGAGGTCCCATCTGCCTGTTCTGGTGGTAGTTCAGATGGATGTTAAAGATCCCATGGCACTTCTCGAAAAGAGTAGGGGAAGTTTTTCCGGTGTCCTGGCCAAATTTCCCCCATTCACTAAAAATACCACCAACAGCTTAATCAGGTTCAAGGTCAGTTGGCTTCCCCCGGGGTCGTGCCTGAAAATAGGCAGAGTTTGTCTAGTGCACTTACTCGGTCAACAAAACTAAATAATTAAAATGTCAATGGGGACCCCAAAAATGTCATGGGGACTCCCAGATTTTAGGTCTGGACCCCCATTTTTTTCCCCAGAAAGTCCAAGACTCCTCAAGAAAAAATCCTACCGAGAGCCCTGTTACTGTGATTCTTTTTTCTTTTCATTACCCTACCTGCCTTTAATGACTAAAAGAAACACAAAATGCAAGTAAGTACATTTACTTGGAAAAGGAAGAAGCCAAGTATAAAATAGGACCTTCTCCCAAGACATAAGGAGGGAGGATGAGACTTGCAGAACTAAATGCTACCAAGCCCCACAACTGACACATCTGTTGGAAATGCTATTAGACGGGGACAACAATGACTGGGTCCCAATGGAGAGAAAAGCTCACCCTTCCTATCCACTTAGGGTACTCCCTTGGATGAAGAGAGGGAAACAGCCGAGACAGACTGCCAACCCCTGGACAGTGACCAGTTTTACCGTGTGGAAGCAGATGAAATGAAAGCTTCAATTACCAGAGATAACTTGGCCTTGTGTACTCAAAGCACATATTCCAGGAAACAAACCTCCATATTTCTCTCCATATATCTGTGAACCTTCCCCGGCCCAATCACCCACACCATATAAAAGAAAAGGTATCTAGTGGTCCTTCCCCCCCAACCCGATCCCCATCCGTGTGTATAACATTATTCCCTGGTGTGCAGTGTATTCCTCCCCAACCCAATCCCCTCTATATTTACGTGAAATCCGTCCCTGGTGGCTAGACAAATACACATCCTACGCAACTAAAGTGATAAAACCCCTTCCAAGCTGTTTCAAACCTTGAACAGGGACTTTTCCTCAGCCGCCCACTGGTTCACACAACAAAGGCTCATGGTTAATGCCAAAAAAACAAAATTTATGCTGTTCAGATCCAAGCACAGGCTATCTAGGTGCTCTTCCTCTCAACTAAACTCCCTCAACATTCTGTCCTCAGACAGATCCTTGCTAGAGCAATTAACGTACTTCAAATATCTGAGTGTCACTCCTGACCCTTCTCTTACTTTCGCTACCCACATTGGTTTGGTGGTAAAAAAGGTCAATCAACACCTGGGGGTATGATATCATCTCATCTCATCAGCTCCGGAAGAGTACTACGGTGGGAAGTTTTAAAAAGGCCTTAACGACTTTTTTATGGGAGAAGGCATTTCCTGCTATGTTGTAATTGGTTATTTTAGCTTTGTAATATTCGTTTTGTGTAGTTCTATTGTATGTATTGATTATGCTTGTGTTTTTATGTACAGCACCTTGAAAAATTTGAAAGGCACTCAACTAAATAAATTTTATTATTTATCTCAAACACCTCATGTCGCCTGAAGCCACACTAGCTATATGGAGGGGTACCCTCCTTCCCATTCTAAAATACTGCTCCCCATAATATCCCTTACATCTCCTCAGTCGTATGACCACAGCTTATAAAAATGACTGCAGATTTGTTATCCAAGCCCCCTTCCGTACCTACCACTGCCAGTTATACTAGACTCCTGGTTGTCTCTTTCCCCATGATCGCGGGGAGCTGCTGTTAAGCTCTTTTACCTTTAAAACTCTGCATGCAGGAATCAAATCCCCACTGCCGGTTTGCTGAACCCAAAAATGAACAGGCACGAATTATGGCCCTCTGCTAGCTGCCTGTTAGAATGTCCTAGGCTTATCACTGATATGGGCCGAAGAGCCTTCTCTTATGCTGCACCTAAGCTTTGAAATTCCCTCACGGAAAATCTGCATACAACTGTCTCACCTACTACCTTTAAAAAGCACTTCTTGGATGCTCTATCATCCACAGCACACTACAGATGTCTATCTTAAAGCCATTGTTAGTGTACTGGGTTGACTGTCTTATTTCTTGGTCCTTACATAAACTGAATCAACTGCATAATGCTTTCTGGAACAGAATGTACTCAATGTTTTCTTTTCTTAATATATATTTTGGTTACTGCACTGTTATGACTTGCCTCTGTATCTATGTACTCACCATATCTTGCTATTTACTCGTTGCTGTAAACTTTTGTGCTATGTGCCATCTAAATGGCCCAGGTCGTGCCTGACAAAGATCTCCAAAACCAGTGTACTTACCCAGTTATAAAATAAATAAACAGATTTAATAATGAGATGGGACTATAGTTACTAACAAGTTCTTGATCTCTCCCCATCTTAGGCAGGGAAATTATAAGACCCTCCTGTAAATTGCAGGTCTAAGTTCCCTCGTTCATGTGCTTCAGTATACAGTGTGAACAGATGTGGTGTTACTCTCTCTTGGCCTTGTATAAATTAGGAGAGAAGCCATCTGGCCCTGGGGTTTGTCTGTTGTAAGGTTCTTAACTGCATCTGATGCAGTTATCTGCTTGCCTTGGGTTCCCCTCGGCACTTCTGGTATTGTTGGAAGATTGGCTATCTGCAAAAATGTTTGAGCAGGGGTCAGCCTTAAACTTTTTTGCACTAGCCAGCAGGACAAGTTGATTCAAAATCATACTAGCCCACAGATGGTTGCACTAGTCCACAATCATAATGGTAAAATGTGTTTCTTTTGGGGGGGGCTATACTTTTTATCTCCTCTTGCCGGCTTGTCATCCACAGGGAGCCCCCAGCCCCGTCCCACAGCATCCACCACCCGGCGCTGACCCGAGCTCCCAGGGCTTATCCCTCTGGTGGGGCAGGTGGGGTTCCACAACCCCCATCGAGGAACGGATCCAGTGGGCCAGTGCCATGGCTGGCCAGCAGCAGAGCCTGCGAGGTGCCCTCCACCATAGTGCCACAGCTTACTTTTTCCTTGTTTACATCCCAGGAGTTGGGGCGTGTAACGATATCCTCGGAGAGGAGTGCGCACGTCTCCGCATGTGCCTCCTCTTAGTGTCTGCCGCAACTCCTCCCCCTTCTACAGTGCAGCGCCCTGCTCCCCAGCCTTTGCTAGGGAGCAGGCAAGCGCTGACAACTGAGGACCCCCCCCCCCAGAGAAGGAGAGCAGTCCATTGGACGCTTAATCCTTTTCTCCCCTGCTGACCCCCTGCAGTCCCATGCTTGTTCCCGAACACGGGCGCCAGCACAGCTGTAAGGTAAGGTAACCAGCGTCTCAGCCTCAGCACACTACTAGGCCACATAATGGTAAATTTTGATTACTTATACAGGAAAAATGCAAGCCAAGAAATACTCTAATTATTGCATTTATCCTGGTCCCATATTCTTCCTGCCCCCAAATAAAAAAGACTGCAATGCCATCACACACAGTGTGCCCCCATTGTTTTGTATCATGGCCTTTCTCCTCTTCCTGCCCCTCCCCCACTGAACCAAAGGATACCACAACAGCAAATGATCAATCAAGCAGTCCTAGTTCTGCACCTCACCACACTCTCTTCCCCACCCATATGGCAATGAACAGTCAGGCAGAGAAAGATGCTCTCTGCTCCACCCTGTGATCAATCGGAGACCTGAGCCTCCAGATGTTTTCGTACAACACTGTCAAGTGAGCCAGGGGCACATCTAGGATTTCTTTATGAAGAGGGCTACACAAACCTAAGAGGCGTGAGAAACAGAAAACTTTACATTTTTATTTTTAAAGGTATTGAATTTAACATGCTCTTCCCAGATAATACAGATTTTTTTTTTTTTAAAACACTGTCCTTTCATTTGCCCAAAGAAACCAGTACACAGGCATGATGCTATACCATCTCTTTTTATTTAGGAGGATCTAGGCATCCCAGCAAAGCATATTTTAACCTTTCAAATTAAATTTTGTACCATACATGCTCCAAAGCACTGTTTTTAGGATGAAAGAACATGCTAGGTGGGATAAGGGTGGGACTGCATGGATAGCACTGGCTGGTGTGGTACATTTAGAAGAGCTGGGGACCCCAACACCTGCCAATAATGGCAGCTGTGGATCTACGGACGGTTATTTCAAAGTCTGGTCTGCAGTGGTGTCCAGGGAAAGTATAGAGTTGAGCAACTGGGAGGGAAGAGAAAGCAACTATGGTGAGGCTGGGCTAAAACCACCACCTGAAGGGCATGCTCTGTATACCTCTTAGCATTTTGTCATTGAAATGCTGGATACAGACACTCAAAATGTAGGGAAACTAGGGACACTGGTCTTAATGTGAGGCAAATCGTCAGACAGACACACGTTCAGAAAACTGGAAGCTAGTGACCTAACAGCACTCTTACCTTTTTTTTTTTTTTGGGGGGGGGGTCATAATTTAACTTTTTCAAAAACCACATACAATCAGACAGCACTTCGAAATACAAGGAGAAAACAAGGGTTAAAAACATATCTCAATACAGTACGTCATAAAATGGGGAGCAGGGAATTATATAGCTGGTATAGCATAGCAAAACAAGAGGTAATCCTAACCATTTCCAGAAATGCGTAGCAGTAGACTGCTAACCATTCTTTGAGTAAGTCCATGACACAATAGACAAAACGAATAAAAACAATATACAGATATATATACACGCACACACATATATATTTAAATTTTGCTAATCAGTCTGTGCAAAGTGCTGTGCATTTTCACAGCTTTTTAGCACTGTCACGTTAAAAAAAAAAAAAGTGTATCCTTTTTTTTTTGGCTTATTTATTACCCTGGGGAAAATAAACTAATTGCTCTAGTAATATAGAGAGAGTGCAATACAGAATACTGTCAGTTCATAAAACTCCATATGTCAACTCAGGACATAAGAGAAAAAAGTAAAATGAGTAAATTGCATTGATAAATTACATTACAAAGTGCCATTAGAAACAGAGATTACATAAAATGGTAAAAAGACAAGACCTAAATAACATTTTAAAACAAACTGATAAAAACACCCCGGGAAGATGCAGTTTATTGGTGAATCATTCATATCATCAGAATATTATCAAAAGGAGAGGGGCAAACAGGGGAAGGGGCTAGGACCAATAGACATGAGTCTGGGGAATAAGGGGTGGAACTATAGGCTCTCTTGGAGGAGGGGGGCGTGGACTTGGCAGCTATAACTGAGACATGGGCCACTCAAATCCATGACTGGGACATGACGTTCCAGAGTACAGATTACACCAGAAGGATAAGGAAAATGGGGGTGGCGCTGATGTGAAGGAGGGAGAAGAGAGATACACAAGCACTGTGGATGCAACTACAGGATCCCAAAAATATATCACTAAGACTGGGGTGGTGTACAGGCCACCCTCTCAAACTGAAGGGATGGACAGGGTACTGGCAGAACAGATCAGGAGGAACTGTGGGGGATATTAGGGGACTTCAACCTGCTGGGGGTGGAGGGGACACACCTACCACGAAGAGCAGAAGGAAGCAGATAATGCTGGATGCCTTCCAGGAAAGCTTTCTAGTACAGTTGGTCAAGGAACCAACTAGGGAAAAGAACACCCTTGACCTCGTACTGACGAACAGGGAGTGGGTGAGGGATGGGAGAGTGGAGGAACAACTGGGGGGGGGGGTGACCACCCAACAGTATGGTTCCAGTTACAGATGGCTAAAGAGAGGATGGCACCTGGCACAAGGATGCTGGATTTCAGGAATGCCAACTTTAAAATGGTGAGGGAAGTGGTACATGGGTTCCTGTGCAAAATTTAACCGGGTATGGACACACCGCAAAGGTGGAAACTGATAAGATAGGGGACAGTGAAGGCAACAGAAACTTGCATCAGGGCCCAGACTAAGAAGGCTAGGGGAAGAAACCCAGCTGGATAAGTAAAGGGGTGCTAGACAGGGTGAGGAAGAAAAGGGCAGTTTACAGGAGATAAAGAAAACTGGGGAGGGAGGACAATAGGGAGGAATACCTGAAAGAAGCGAAGGAAGTGACCAGGGGGGTAAGAGCAGCCAAGGCAGCAAGGGAACTCAGGCTAGCACAGGGCATATAAAAAAAAAAAAAAAAAAAAAAGGAAAAAGACTTCTTTAGGTACATTCGGGAGAAAAGAAGCTAAGGATCAAATTGTAAGAATTAAGGAGGGAGGATGGGTGGAAGAAGGGTGGTGAAACAGCAGAAGTGCTCAAGGACTACTTTTGTTCAGTCTTTGCGAAAAGAAAAAGGGGCACTACCCATAGTATGAGGGAGGATAGAAACAGATTGGGGGGGGTGACGGATGGAGTTCACTACTGCAGGAGAACAGCTTTTTTACAACATACGGATTTCGGTGGATAACAATGTTCCACCAAACACTATAAAGCTGTTCTGTTGTCAGAGTGCAGCAGAACAAAAAGTTGTTCTGCTGCACCACGGACGCCACACAATA
Source organism: Neoceratodus forsteri (assembly GCA_016271365.2). Classification (NCBI taxonomy): domain Eukaryota; kingdom Metazoa; phylum Chordata; order Ceratodontiformes; family Ceratodontidae; genus Neoceratodus; species Neoceratodus forsteri. Next base: position 694,760,342 of record CM028129.1, read on the forward strand.
CAGATGCTATAGAAACGGCAGGCTCAACCAGATAACTGGCATGGCGGCGGTGATCACCCTAACCGCGTAGTTAAACAGTGATTTAGAACTGCAGGATCAACCAGATAGTTTGCGGCAAAATTAAATTGCAGGGTCAACCAGCGATCCAAATATTTACTTACAAATGGAGTCTCCTCACTGTCACCACGTCTTGCTAAACGAGAAATCCGGCCACCATGTTTGTTTTTTTAAATTCCACCCACATCTGGTTAGCAACCAACTGAAGGTTACGCTGCTGGACGTCTGCTCCCAAGTAACCTCAAATACCCACCACCCTTTAAAAGTCAGTAAATGCTGCCTGATTTTAAAAAGTATAATCAATTGTCAGGATTGTTGTTTTTTTCCCCCCTAGCATTGCAAGCATTGCACCATTCACTATATAGAAAAGTGTATGGCTCCCAAAGCACAACAAGGCTATTCTCCAACCTCGTGGTTACTATGCCGACTGTGAGACCACTATCCTATATGTATATCACACCAGGCTATCTGGAATTCTGAGATAGATTAGCATGAGGACCAGACTAGAGCCTGCAAAAGTAGAGACTTTTTAAACTTCATTAAGAGCCATGAAAAACCTGCACTACTGTAGTCAAGACTGACAAGTAGAGAGCTGCACTATCCCTGGTCAATTTGCATTAGGTTTTGGGCTAGAAAAACAATGTTAAAATGTATCACTGTATTTGACTCAGGATTTTCAGCTGATGGGTTCAACAAAGTACAAGCTTCCAAAAATCTTTCCAAAATAATGTACAGTGTCTCTTGGTTTTAACCTGTGATGAGGTTCAAGTCTCACTGCTGGCACAATTCTGGCTTAGTCTGATGGCCAACAGCCTGCCAGCCTTTCCCTTTAATCCACATATTTCAGCTTGGCTTTGAATATGGCTCTCAGCTCCTTCCCTTAGCAATTCAGCATGTTTCCCAGCTGATTGCGAGTTCTTGCCATTGCATATCTGGGAAGTGGCTTTTTCTGTTTTGTTTCTTGATTTTATCTTACAGGTTCGCATATTCCTGCATTCTTTTACACTTTCTGATGGACACTAACCCTTGAGTTCCCCCAAATCGAGCATTTATATTCGCCTCATATGAAACTGAAGTTGGAGACTGTTTTCTTGCTACGTTTGAAGAAGGAATTTGTCCTTTTTTTTTTCTTTTTTTTTTTTTTAACTGGTTTCAGGCACTTTGGATCTTTTAGTAAATTACTGATTTTCCATGCCCTGTCCCCACTGTGACTTGCTTATAAAGACAGTTTCAGTGTCCGCATCACCAAAGCATGGTCCAACACTACTACTGCTTCAATTTCACAGCTTTGGATTCCTTCCAATACAGTTTGAAAGACTACGAAGCACTCTACCCTTGAATCGGAACCAAGCATCAAGGAGTCTCTATTACGGAGATTAAGGGTGATTGTGTCGACATCCATTTTCATTGCCCCAATTACTTCCTGGATGTGTCCCACACATTTTTTAGGAGTCAGATAGCATCCAAAAGTGTGATTTGCTTCACACACTGAGAAGCATTCCATTCCTTGGTTCTCATCAAGGGTGTCCAGCACTTTCTCTCCCATCGCATGGACGAAGTGCTGCTTTAGGCTGTAGATGATTCCCATGTCCAGCGGTTGTATGAGGCATGTTGTGTTAGCAGGGAGGAAGACAAGGAGCATGTTCCTCAGTCCGGCAACATTTGAATGGCCTGAGAAATTGTGCAGGAGTAGGATGATTTTGCAATGCCTCAGATTTCTATCCCAGGACTGCAACCAGTCTGTAAAAATTTCAGATGTGATCCAAGACGAACTGTTGGATCTGTAAACAACTGGCAAATGATGAACTCCATGAAAACGTGGGTTTCTCGACTTGCCCACAACTAGTGGCAGCAGTTTCTCAGAATCATCCATACTGCAGGAAAGGAGAACGGAGATTCTTTCCTTTTGTTTTATGGAACCAAGAAATGTATCGCTTTTAAATGCCATTGTCCCATACTCAACAGAGTTGATAAAATAGCCCAGTTTCGTCGGTTAGAAAATATTGTTTGGCTCATACCCCTCCAGGATCCCTGGGAGAACATTATGTACCCACTGCTCTGCACTTTCTGCATCGAGCTTAACTTCTTGCCACGTGCCCTTTTGAAATCAATATTGTTCCTGGCTTTCCACCTCTGAAGCCAGCCATCTGAAGGGTTAAAGTCCTCTCAGCCTAGGGCTGTGGCTAGTTGCTGGGCTTTCTGCTATAACAATAGGCAGTTGATTAGTGCATCCCGACCGTGAGCATTTTGGAACCAGCGGAGAAGTGCTGCTTCAACCTCCCTGTCCTTTCCCTCTCTCTTCCTTTTGCGATTGGGGTTCTGATTTTTAGTCCATTCGCTGAATATCTGCTCTTTTTGCCTCAATAGATCTGCCACAGAGGATTCTGGAAGACTGACGTGCTCAGCCAGATCCCTCTGACTCATCTTAGGCATTTCATCGATCTGCTTGAGGACATAGATTTTTTGGCAGAGGGACGTCACTTTCCGTTTGCTGGCCATTGCTGCAAGAGGTGCAGGAACAAACTGAGCACTGCAATCTGGCTAGCACCTCTTTTGAGCCATCAAACAGGTTAGCAGTAAATTAGCGATTACAAATTGCACTAATTGGGTGTGAAAACCTGTCAATACAGATTGGAAAATGCCCTACAACTGCCGATAGCGCAGGCGATCTTAATACGATGTAAACGATGGAGTTATAATGGGGGTTAATTAGGAATGGCAAACGGATTTGACTATTTGCCTGCATTAATCGACTGCCCGATGTAACCGAGATTGGTGTATTTGGAGTATACAGTATAACCACTTGCGCTCATTCACAATGGTGACCTTATGACACAAATACATAGACAATATTACAAAATCAGTTTCAGACAATTCTTCGTTTCCATACAAGCCTCAAATAGACAATAAACAGAATAATAAATTACCACTATCAATTAAAACATTCACATGGTTGAATATTATTTATTTATTTATTTAGTTTTTGTTAACCGGTTAAGTGCGCTAGTCAGCAAGTGACTGTTTTCAGGCACGACCCGGGAGGTACAATTACAACACACAAAGAGTACAGCCAGATTATTAAGACAACGAGTACAAAAAATGCAGAGAGAAATACATATGGCAATGTAACATACATTAGTAAACAAAAATATACTTTAGCACTTGATCATGGAACATACTCAAAATGTGAATAGTAGAAGGCAGAAAATAAGAGGATAGGCATCAGTAGAAAAGACACAAGAAGGGAAAACTGGCAAAAGGATGGGAGGGAGAGATTATGGAAAGGAGGTGCCGCCAGATACGGGTAACAGCGGGTGAGGTGTACCAACCCGCGTCGGCCAATGGAGCCGAAAGACGGCAGGCGAAGAGAGGGTGGTAGGGGGGAGCGGCAGTAGACGGCAACAGCGGTAGGAGGTAGGAAAATACAGCCAGGCTGGTGGAACCGAGAGACGGCAGGGCGAGAGTGAGGATGCCGGTGAGAGGGGGATAGAGGCGGAGGAGTTACGGCAATAGCTGCAAAAGTGTCAAAGTCAAGCCGAGCCAGTGGAACCAAGAGACAGCAGGGCAGGGAAGGGGGGTGGGTAGACGGTGGGAGTAGGCGGTAGTAGGTGGAGAGAGGTGACTAAGCACAGCCAGGAGGGTGGGGACTAAGGAGGGGCATGGATGAGGTAGGAACAGGTAAAGGTGAGTTTGGTGGGGAGTGGCAAAAAGGGGGAAGAGGATATAACAGAAGAATGGGGGGAGCGAGAGCAGCAGTGGGGTTAAGTGAGGAGAGGCTGTGAAGTGAAGATAAGAACGTCATGGAGTAGAATAGCGACTTACAATTGTCAACAGCTAACATTAGGCTTATAAAGAAACAGGTTAAGGCAACATTAATTACAAGACACAAAATAAAACATTAATTACAAGGCACAGTATAGAACACCCATTTGGACAGGCAAAAGTGCTAGCAATGAGGAAACAGTACAAATGCAGCGGATCAGGTAGGGTCAAAGCAAACACATTTGTCCATAGTAGTGAGGAAAGTCCTGAGTTTGCTCTTAAAAGTCACATGAGTAGAGACATCTCTAGATCCTGAGGTAGTAGGTTCCATAGGTGGGGGCAGCATGATGGAAGGAGCCCATGCCCTTTTAGTCCGACAAAAGGGATGGATAGTAAGGTCTGATCAGCCATCTAAGATTCCTTGTGGGAATGGCCGGCCTGAGGAGATCAGACAGGATAGCAGGCTTGGACGTCCTTAGGATGGAATCAACTAAATTGTACAAGTAGTACTGCCTGGTAGAGGAAGGAGAGAGCCAACCAAGGTCCTGATATAAGAGACAATGATGCTGCAGCCGAGGTGCTTTGGTTGCATACCTGCACACATTATTGAAGGTAGTATCCCATAGTTGCAGTGAAGATTTGGTGGCCAAGGACAGGATGGGACACCCATATGTAAGGGTTGGCAATAGAATGCCTCTGGCTATCGCCAATTTAGCAGCAGAGGTGAGCAGGTATTCGGTTCTGTAGGCAGCCCCCAATTTGCAGTTTATTGACTTGCAGGTTTCCTGTATATGTGCTTTCAGGTCCAAGGTTTGATCCAGGTGGATGCCAAGGTAACGAAAGGAAGTGACAGTTTCTATAGGGTCCCCATCGATATCAGAAACAGATGGTCAGAGGACAGGATCTAAGCTTGTGATTGGAGCCAAACATCATAACTTTTGTTTTATTTGTATTTAAAACCAGGCGTTGAGAGTTCAACCAGTGTTGTACAGCGCGAAAATCTGCAGTGAGGGCAGCATTTAGATCCAGGACCTTATCAGAGTGATAATAAATTACCAGGTCATCCACATAAAGAAGTGAGTGACCTGTGGTGACCAGCTCAGGAAGTTTATTGACGAATAATGAGAATAGAAGACGGCCAAGTATAGACCCCTGAGGGACCCCAATGTTGATAACAGCACTGTCTGACATGGATGAATTAAACTTAACAGCTTGTATTCTGTTGGAGAGGTAGCTTTTGAACCAGGTAGTGACTGGGGGAGAGAAGCCCAAGGTACTGAGGGCGGATAGTAGCAGAGAATGGTCAACCAGATCGAAAGCTTTAGTTAAGTCAATGAAGACTGCCTGTTAACTTTCCTCTATCCATATTGGTAACGATATCTGAAGTGAATTTTGCAAGTGCTGTCATGGTGCTGTGATGCTTTCTAAAACCATGTTGTGCTGAGCTTAGTAAATTGAATTTCTCAAGGTATTCAGTGATTTGCATGGATACTACTTTTTCCAGGATTTTATTCAGAACAGACAAAATAGCAATAGGCCGGTAATTTGATATGTCATTTTACTGCCTTTCTTAAATACAGGAGTGACTCTGGCTGCCTTCCAGACTTCAGGGACAATGCCATTGGAGAGATAGTGTGAAGATGTGTGCCAGGGGCGAGATGTAGTAAGAAGCCATTTTAGTAGTCTGGTTCTAGGCCATCTGAGCCAGTACTGGTGTTTTCAGAGAGTGACCTGAGCAGCTTTAGGACCTGATGCATAGACACTTCCCTGAAATAGAAGGGGTTGGTTAAGTTTGGGGTCCTTCAGATGCTGTGGGGTTAAACTGTGAAGCAGAGGATTGTGATGGAGGAAGCTGTGTAGGCAGATAAGTCAGAAAATTGTTGGTTAAAAGCATTTGCAATGGTAGTAGAATCATTACAGTGTACACCATGTAGGACCATATCTGAGGGAGTGACATCTTTAGCAGAACCTAAGAAGGACTTAATGTGACCCCAAACTTGTGAGGGTCATTGGAAGAATTAATCAGCAGGTTTTGGCAGTATTTACTTTGGCCTGCCTGATGCATCTTTTACAGTCATTTCTGTATTGTTTATACAGAATGAGATCTGACTGCAGTCCAGTTTGTTTGTACTTTTCCATTGATTGTCTCTAACTTTTAACTTTGAAGCAGGTCTTTTTTCAGCCACCTCGAATGCTGGCCCTTCACCTCCTTTTGACTGTAGGGAGGTGCTTCTTTGATGTTGCCAAATTCAGTCAGAAATGAATTGAGGGCAGTATCAACATTGGTTGCGGTATAAATGTTAGACCAGTCAACACAAGAGAGGTCAAATAGGAAGGCTTGTTTGTCCAGGGCAGCATAGTTTGAAAACCTAATCAGACGTGGTGGAGGAGGAGGAGGTGGACAGGATCGCCATCGACAAAGTGTGGGGGAATGAACAGTGATTGAGTCAGCAAGCACTGTGGCATCTAGTACATGATCAGGTCTGGTGGTGAGGATCCAATCAAGTAGGGACCCTGAGTGCAGAGTAGTAGTTCTGGTAAAGCCTGTGATAGTTTGGTATAGATTGTGCTTCTGTATTAGAGATTCAAGGATGCTGTGCTGTGGACCCAGCCAGTTAAGGTTCAGGTCCCCAAGGAGTAGAACCTCATTTGATTTTACATTCTGGGAGACATACTGTAGCAAATTCTGGAGACCACTCATCCCGCTTGTAGGTGGATTGTAGACACAAATGATGTGCAGTAGTTTTGAACCCAGTGCCAGGGTAGCGGCAGAGTTTCACAAGGTGTTAGGGAATCAGTGCAGGTAGGATGTTCAGGGATAGATGATTTTGTACATAATCGCAACCCCTCCTCTTTGACCCAATATGGTCTTTTCCTTAGAATGCTATAACCAGGCACAAGACAAGTGGCATCAGGCACCCAAGGCTTCAGTCAAGTCTCTGATAGGCATAAAATGTCAGGGTTAATCAGTTTAGCCCAGGCTTCGAGCTCAGCCAGGTGACTCGTGAGACTCGGATATTCATGTGGGCTATAACCAGACCCTTTTTGTTGCAGCTGCTGCAGGGGTGAAGCGCAAACCATAGGGCCGGATTGGGTTCAATATTCCGAAAGCATAAGGAGCCGCTGGCAAGGTGAGAAAGTAGGGTTGGCAGAGAGTGCCTAGCTGGCGCTTGGCTCACGATAGTTCAAGAGATAGGAGTGGATAGACAGCTAGATACAGCCCTTTGATGAGGATAGAGTGAGCAGGGTAGAATTTGAGTAATAATACAGCAGGATGTTAGAAAACCTGAAGTCACTATCATTGTTAGCGAGGGATAAGTAGCAAGAGATGCACGTTGTTAGCCAGTTTAGACATAACAGGGAGACAGGAGTATAAGTGGTGAAGTTTTAGAGGTGAGAGGAGGGTTCATTAGGGGAGACTGGGTGCAGCACCATATCTGAAGTGGCCAGTTTCACAGAAGAAACTATGTTGCTATCTGAATACCCTGATCACGTAAATGACCTAACCTAAAAGTTAAACTTCAGCATGATTTGTGTAATTTGTCGACTTCCAAAACGTAATATTAAAACTACGATGCTGACGAATATTTAATTCCAACGTTCCTGCCAGCCCCTCCTGTACTCTGCATGGCGGGGTCGGCATGAATTTAATAGTTTCAGGATACTGCTTAACAGTCAATAACAGAATAAATTATTTAACAAAAGCTGTAGTAATTACATTTTGAGAGTGCTGAGGTGGCCCTGCTTATATACACACACTGAAAACTAAATGGCAATTAATGCTCTAATGCTTTAAAACAGTTATGAACAATCTTATTTGCTAATATTAAGATTTTCCAGAATTACAGTAGAATTTTGAATGAGAGAAGTTTCAGAGTAGAGCCACGGGATTTCAAAAGAAACTGGCCAATAGGAGCAATACAGTCAGGGAGACCAACCAACCAGGTTGCAGAAGTAAGAAAGCACTGCTTTCCGGGTTGGTCAAAAGTTACCGTGACTGGCCATTGTTGCTGGCTGGAGAGGGTGGCGGTGGTGGCTTTGAAGGTGTCGGTCCGCCCCACCAAAAGGTCTTGAGGGCTGTGGTTGCTTGCAGGCTTTTGTGGTCTCCGGTTTTGAGGTGCCACTGGCTGCTGGCAGAGGCACAGTTAGAGGGAGCTTGGAGGGCTTGTATGGCAAACGGAACGCCTACTAGGGATCCTCCAAGGAGAAAGCAGCAAATGAAATAAAAGATAGATCCAGTGGAAATGATGAACTGAAGAGGACCAGAGTCACAGAAAGTGTTAAATTCTTCAATGTGATGAACTTTGGCCTGGGCAAATGCAGTATGTGAAAACCTTTTCTGTCTGTTTCCTTTGTTTTCAAAGTTGTTATAGAGCAGCCCTTTAGAGACAAGTACATTTAAAGTTGATTTAAAATGAAAATGCTGTTACCTGGTAGTAAATTTCACCCAGTGGAAACGATGAACTGCTGAAACCCAGGGTCACAGAATGTGTTAAAATTCCTGAAAGGTGATAAACCTGCCCTGGGCATATGCAGGATGTGAAATCCTTTTGTCTGTATGTTTCCTTTGTTCTTAAAAATGGTTGCTGAATAGCCCAAGTAAAATTCCTTTTGGAGCAGGTCAGACAAAATGTTGATTCAAATCGCAGGGCCCAGCATCACCGAGTTTGTCAGACTTAGTTGCTCGAGTTATTTTTCCTTGGGGTGGCTTCCAAAAAGTTGATTTAAAATGAAAATGCTGATACCTGGTGAAGATATTTTGCAGAAATTCAGTCCAGGAGACATTCACAGACGTTGAGTGTAAGAATGGCGGAGTTACTCCAAGCAGAAAAACATGTAAATCCACAAAAACTAACCTACAGACACAGACAAACACAAACATCCACCCACACAGCACTCCACAGGAGATCCTCTTTTAATTAGTCTGTACAATCGTTTTCAAACTCCCATATCACGATTTTGTCTAGTTATTGGTTCTACAAGCACATTCGTGTAAAGTACAGCATGACAAAGGGAAAAAAAGGGGCAGCAACACCAATTCTAACATTTACCGGTGAGCACGTGCTGTGCTGTACCGTCCCACTGTTTAGTCACAGACAGACTCCCATAAAACATCTGAAGAAATGGGAGTTAAATAAAGGAGGCAGTATAACGCTGTGGTTTAAGGCTCTGATCCGCAAACCCTAAGACCTGGGTTTCAATCCTGCAGCCCCAACTTGTGTGTGTGTGTGTGACCTGGAGCAAGTCACTTAACTCCCATGTACTCCCAAGGTCGTACCTGGAAACAAGCTTCAGCTTAGTCTGCCTTTTTCTGGTTAAGCAATTTCCCCTTTCCCTTTCCTTTAAAAAAACCTGAAAGACGGCAAAAAAAAAAACAACACCGCTACATGACATCGGAAACACGTTTATCAAGGACGCTTCAATGCACTGACAAAATCGCCAGTAATCCGGAATAAAATGTATAATCATGAGTTTTCGATGTTTTTATTACAAAGTGTTCGGAACATGTCCAGTTTCTTCCATTGACTTTTCTTAAGCCGCCACATACAAATTCTTAGCAAATGGGGAGGGCTGGGGTCACCGCATTGGCCATAAGCTGGCTAGTTTACAGTGGCATCATTTGCCCACTACTTTAGTGCTTTTCACGGATAATCTGTATTACAGTGACAAACTGCAACACAATTTGAAATGTTAGTGTCCAAAAGTATACTAAAAAAAAAAAACAGCTCAGAATGAGGCGGGTTTCTCGCCCGTCTTACACACAGTTCTGACAGACACGGCCTCTCTGTCAGGTGCCGCTGCAGATGTTACATCAGTTACCTCAATTTAGCTGCCGTCCGCCCGCTCACTGTCTTCATTACACCCTGCCCTCCCTGTCTCCCTCTCAAGGACACAGAGACGCACTCATACAACAGCGGGCACACTAAAATCACTTGTACTTGGCCAGCGAGAGACGGTCACAGAATATAACAGGTTATTAATTATAGTACCTGATGTCGCCTTGGCCAGGTAGAGGAGAACGTCGAGTAGAAGAGCCGACTGATGTACTAATGTAGAGCTCATGTTGGTTACCAGCACTGTAGTATCTGTCTGAAGGTGCTCCTGCTGCTCTGCAGTCTCTGTCTTTCTTCCGGACTCGGTCACTGCACTACGATTCTTTAAAGCAGAGACTGGCAAGGGTTTAGAATAGGGATCCCTAAAATAAGAAGGGGGTTTATTCCAGAGTTTCATGACCATATTAGTGAAGTTATGTGAAGACCTAGGGTACTACTACCTGGGAAAAATGAGAATTTCTTAGGGAAGGATCAGGTTTCCTCAAAGTCATTCTATCCCAAAATACTTTGGAATTAATCCCAGGCCAGACTTGTACGCAAACAAACTTGAGTGTATTTTTCTCCTAGAGACCAGGGAAACCCAGCCTAAGGAATGGTATATAGATGGCAATGATGTATAGTAATAGAGCAATTCAAAATTAATCTGGCCAATTTGTTATAAAGGTTATCTAGTTTATGTAATCGATCTAAAGAAGCATTACCATATAGTATGTCACCGTAATCAAGTAACAGAAGAATCTGGACTTGAATTATATTTTTCATAATATCAGAGTCAGGCCATTTTCTATTTCTATATAAAACAGCCCACCCTCCTACCCACCTGACCAGTCTGTAAGCATGTTCATTTCCCGTGCCTAGCTGATCCAACCAATAGCCTAAATATTTATACATTTTATCCGATTCCAAACACATACCAGATAGATCCAAAATCTCTAATGTGACATGTGATTTTATTTTAGATGTCGGTCCAAATAATAATATTTTTGTTTTAGATGTATTTAACTTTAATTTCAAATGACAAAAATATTTTTGCACCGACTCAAACCTGGCCTGTAATATAGATTGGGTTTCCCAAAGGGAACTGTGAGTAGTAAAGAATCTTATCATCCGCATAGAGGTGGTACCTCACCCCCTCACTAAGGAGCATAGCTGCAGCAGTTGTGGGCATGCCAATAAAAAAAAAAAAAAACAACATGTGGTCATCTTTGTTTGGGCCGTCTATGCAGGCTAGGATAACTCTGGAAAATCCCAGCAGGCCACGCAAGATGAGACTGTGGCCCTCAGGGTCACAAATTTCTGATGACAATTTAAAGGGAACCGAGTGGGCCTTCAGTATGGATTCTCCTGCTTTGCAGTTACTATTGTATGCTGCGAACGCCTGACCCACCTATTCCCTATGCCACATATTATTATTGCATTCCTTCATGTGTGTCTCTTGCATCATCACTACCTGGGCTTCCATGGATTTCAGGTGCCTAAGGATTATGTAGTGCTTCTCTTTAGTTTGGAATCCTTGTAATAAAAAAAAAAAAAAAATAAACATGCATTTATAGCTATATGCCATTTAACTGTTACTTATGGATGATCCTGCTTTCCGCACCACCACCCATATAGAGGAGTGACCTGGCTCTTGCGTCAGAATCCTACAAACTCTGCACTTTCGCTACATATAATCTAATGAAGCATTGTTGCACTGAACAGAATGGTCCTCGCACTTCCTTGATAGAATTAACCATTAACCACTAAAAACCACATAATCAATTATTTATAGTTAACCCTCGTATGTCTGCTACTAAAAAAAAAACTACTTTCAACTGGAATAACAACACCTAATAAACTTTGCACAAACATATTTAAAAAAAAGAGCAACCATGATAATGGCCCCTGGCCTCACCGTGTTAAGCTGATACACCCATGGCTCTCCCTAGTCCATTGAGGGGAATGTATTGCAAACCAGGGGGAGGAAACAGATAAGCAGTTGATGCAGGTAATTCAAAGGGTGTTGAAGAAAGGGGAGTTTGTACTACTGGGGGACCTTAATATGCCTGACGTAGAATGAGGAATTCCTAGGCAACATCTACCAGGAGTAGGGAAGTACTTGAGGCACTGCAGGCATCGTTTCTACAACAGCTGTTTAAGCAGCCCACAAGTCAAGGGGAAAATATACTGGACGTTGTACTCACACACTGGGATAGTGTTGAAAGACGTAGTAATGGGAGATTGCCTGGGTACAAGTGATCATAGCACAGCGAGTTTCAGTATACAAATACGGAGAACAACAAGACCAATACAAAGGTTCTGGACTTCAGGAGAGTGAACTGTGAAAGACTGAGGAAGATTTACGAGAAGAAATGGAAGGCACAGACCAGCTAGAGGATGTATAGGTATTGCAGAGATGTATCAAGGGGGGGCAGTACAAAAAAGCCACAGAACTATGTATAAGGAGGATACAGGGACAAAAAAAAGGAGTTGGTTTAATAGGGATGTTGCTGGTGCATTAAGGGATAGTAAGATAGCATTCAGAAAATAAGAAAACTCAGAGAAAGTTAATTATAAGGAGAAACTGAGACAGAGAGGGAAATTAGGAGAGCAAAAGTAGAAACAGAGGAGAGAATTGCTAAACATGCCAAAGAGGGCATAACACTAGTTTAGATATGTGGGGGAGAAGAGGAGAACCAGACAGGGGATTGTGAAATTAACATAGAAACACAGACTTTGACGGCAGATAAGGACCGCTTGGCCCACCTAGTCTGCCCATTTCCCCACCCACTGGATAAGCTGCAGATCCTAGTTAACCAACAGCCTACTTCTTCCTACCCACCACAAGAATTGCCTTATGTCTGTCCCATGCATTCTTGAATTCCCCCACAGTTTTTGACCTCACAACCTCCTCAGGAAGGCTGTTCCATGCATCCACCACCCTCTTTGTGAAGCAATACTTCCTCACAGTACCCCTTAGCCGTCCCCCTCTATCTTCAAATTGTGTCCCCTTGTTCTTACACATCTCTTTTTCTGAAAGATGCTACCCTCTTGGACTTTGTTGATTCCCTTGAGGCACCTAAAAGTTTCTATTATGCCCCTCCCCCCCTTTTCCTCAAGAGTATACATATTACGCTCCTTTAGTCTATCCTAGTATGGTTTCTGTTGCAGACCCTGCACCATTTTAGTTGCCCTCTTCTGGACTGTCTCCATCCTGTCTATGTCCTTGCAGGGATGGGGTCTCCAGAACTGGACACAGTACTCCAGATGGGATCTCACCAATTGTCTGTACAGAGGGATAACAACTTCCTGTTTTCTACTGGCGATGCCTCTCCCTATACATCAGAATATCCCCCAGCCCTCCTTACTGCTTTCTCACATTGCTTACTTACCTTAAGGTCATCTGATACGACTACCCCCAGGTCCCTTTCCATTTGTGTTGTTGTTGTTATTAATACCTACCCCCCCCCCCAATTGTGTACTCTTCCCCTGGGTTTTTGTTTCCCAGGCGCATTACTTTGCACTTTTTTGCACTGAATCTAAGCTGCCATATTTTTGACCATTCCTCCAATCTTGCCAAGTCCTTTCTCATCCTTTGTACCCTTTCTTGTGCATCAACCTTGTTGCAGATCTTTGTGTTATCTGCAAAGAGGCATACCTTTCCTTCAGTCCCTCCGCAATGTCACCTATAAAGACATTAAAGAGGACTGGTCCCAATACTGAACCCTGTGGTACCCCCACTAGTAACCTCCCTTTCTTCAGAATGTACTCAGTTTGCCATTACCCTCTGGGTCCTGTTGTCCAGCCAGCTTGTCACCCAAGGACCCACTCCCAGGATGGCTAGCTTGTTTGTTAATCTTTTTTGTGGGACTGTGTCAAATGCCTTGCTAAAGTCTAGGTAGGCCATATCCACTGCCCCTCCCTGGTCTATTACATTGGTTACCCAGTCAAAGAAATCGATTAGATTCATCTGACATGACCTTCCTGCTGTGAATCCATGCTGCCTTGGATCCTATGTTCTGCTTATCTCTAGGTACTCAACAATTCTTTCTTTCAGAATTGATTCAATTATTTTCCCTACCACTGAGGTCAAGCTAACAGGTCTGTAGTTTCCTGCCTCCTCTTTGCTCCCACTTTTGCGAAGAGGAATCACATCTGCCCTCCTCCAATCCTCTGATACCACACCATCCTCCCATGATTTGTTAAAAAGGATAGTCAGCGGTGTTACTAGTTCTCCCCCTTAGTTCTTTTAGAACTCTGAGGGGGGGGGAGGTGTTGAGAGTGACTTGGAGAAATCGGAGGTTCTAAATACTTACTTTTGCTCTGTTTTCACAGTGGAGGGGGAAGGGAAAGGAGTTAAAGGGGAAGGGAGGAGCAGAATGTGGGATGGATCAAAGTCCACTAAGTGAGGACAGAGTATTTGTTTGTTTAGTTTTTGTTTACCGGGTGGGTGCACTAGCCAGCAAAATGTCTATTTTCAGGCACGACCAGGGAGGTTACAGAAGTGGTCAAACACAGCAGTACAGTACAATAACAGGATAATTGTGATACAAGGGGAAAAAATATACTATAGATAGCAGAAGCAATACCATAATATAATAAAAACAGTTTACAAAATGAGTAGTAGGCAGGCATCAAGTATAACATTGAGAATAAGGGGATGACAAGAACAGCAGTGAGGAGAAAACGAAGAAGAGTACTAGGCTATTACATAAAGAAAGAACTTGGAAAATTAAAGGTAGATAAGGCAATGGGGCCTTATGGTTTGAATCCAAGACTTCTTAGAGAGTTGAGGGATGAGCTGGCTTCACATCTGACAAAGTTATTTAATTTATCCCTAGATACGGAGGTGGGGGGGGTCAGAGTGACTAAAGGATGGCGAACATAGTGTAAATTTATAAGAGGGGGAGCTGTAGGGAGAAGGCAGGAAATTACCACTCTGTCAGCCTCACATTGGTGGTGGGTAAAGTGATGAAGGTGTTAATAAAGGAAAAAGTGGTAAAATACTTAATGGACAATAAACTATTAGATGAAAAGCAACATGGCTTCACTAGTGGGAGATCTTGCCAGACAAATCTGATCGAATGGTTTGATTAGGTAACTAAGATTATTGATCGGGAGGGGGCAGCTGATGTGGCCTACCTGGACTTCAGTAAGGCCTTGCACTATTTTCCTCACCGTAGGCTAGTAAATAAGACAGAGAACCTGGGGGTGGGACAGAAAATAACTAGATGGGTGGAAAATTGTATGAAGGATAGAAATCGGAGGGTGGTGGTAAATGGTGTACATTCTAGGATAATGAGGGTGACAAGCAGTGTTTCTCAGGGGTCAGCACTGAGACCAATCCTTTTCAACATATATATCGGTGGTACTTGAAGGGAAAGAGTGTCTTTTTGCAGATGATGCAAAGTTATATAATAGAGTTGACATAGTGGGGGGGGGGGGAGAAATGAGGCCATGAGGAAAGATCTGACCACCCCAGAGAAGTCGTCGGACATTTGGCAGCTGAAGTTCAATGCTAAGAAGTGTGCAGTGAAGCATGTGGGGCGTAAAAATCCACTGGCTGAGTACTCACTGGGGGAGAACTGATAAAGCAAACAGAACAAGAAAGGGACCTGGGGATTATAATCGCAAACAACCTTAAGGTAGGAGACCAATGTAGTAAGGCAGTAGGTAAAATTAATAGAATGGATACAGTGTATGAAAAAATTACTCACCATAGTAATCTTGTTTCTTCAAAGTGATCACTCATTATGATTAAACTTAATGCAGTCAGCCTCCTGTGTTGAACTGCCCGGAGAAATGGAATTTTATGCAAATTATGGAATTCTCAAGTGGCTCATGCCACTTTCAAACTGCTGCCCTAGCAACTGCTGCACTCAGAGTGCTTCAGATTCTTACAGAGCCTAACTGGGTAAAAGACCCACTAGCTAAAAATTAACAACATTAAAATAACATTTTTGCCCTTTCAGGTCAAAACACCCTTAACCAACAAACCTAAGAAAACTTTAAGACCACCTGGACGCCAACTGGTTAAACAAAGTGAGTCTCTACCTTAACCAATATATGACAAAAGAAAATACCCCAATACAGGGATGCAGAGCAACTTCTATAGGTTCTAGTAGGGGAGGTAGGGAGGGTCTTTAATCATAATGAGTGATCCCTTTGAAGAAACAAGATTACTATGGTAAGTAATTTTTTTCTTCTAACCCCAGGAATCACTCATTATGATTAAACTTAATGCAGACTACCAAGCAGTACCTTTGGAGGTTGGACAGAGAACCTATTTTGGAAACTGGCTCTGCAGTACTGCTGTACCAAACCTAGCATCACCTCTGGATTGCAAGTCCAGGCTGTAATGCTTTGTGAAGGTGCGTATTGTTTTCCATGTAGCTGCTTTACAAATTTCCAGTACTGGAATTTCTCTTGAAGCTGCCACTGAAGCAGCTGTACCCCTGGTGGAGTGTGCTCTCAGGCCCAGAGGTACCTGTTTACCCACCTTACTATAACAAAACTGTATACATGCCACTATCCAGCGAGCAACTGTATGTTTTGTTGCAGCTCTGCCCTTACCAACTTCACCATATGTGAGAAAGAGCTGTGATCGACTTGTCCTGTAGGACATGGTTCTGTCAATGTAGTGGCTAAGTGCCCTTTTTAAATCAAGGGAATGGAGTCTCCTTTCTGGAGTTGTCTGTAAAGAAGATAGGTAGAGTGATAGACCGATTGAAGTGAAAATCAGGTACCACCTTGGGAAGGAATTTTCTATTAGTCCGAAGGGCCACCTTGTCCCTGTGGAATGAGATGTAATCCACGTCTATGCACAGGGCTTGTAATTCACTGATCCTTCTGGCTGAAGTAATGGCAACCAGGAAAACAGTTTTCCAAGTGACATACTTCAAATCTGCAGTTGCCATAAGTTCGAATGGTGCATCCATGAGTTAGCAATGCAAACATTTAAGATTCCAGGCCGGAACCGGTTCCCTTAGGGAAGGGTGTAGAAGATTAAGGCCTTTAAAATATTTTCTAAATACTGGATGAGAGGCCATAGGCCTCTCCTTACCAACTGACAGGTAAGCAGAGACTGAAGCTAAGTGGACCTTGAGGGTGGAAGGCTTCAGACCTAAGGAATGTAAATGTGTACAATAATCTCGAAGAACAGCCAAATCAGCCCTGACAGGGCTCAAACCCTTACCTGTACACCACAAAGTAAATCTTTTCCACTTAGAGGAATATGTCTTCTTAGTAGAAGGCTTTCTGGAACCCCTAAGCACCGCCAGCACCTGTCCTGATAGGTTTAGGTTAGCAAATTCTAAGTCCTCAAGAGCCACGCCTTGAGCCTCAGTGATTTGAGATTGGGGTAGAGGATCCTGCCCTGAGAGGAAGTTAACAGGTTGTGCGTCCTGGGCAGGTCGATAGGGGGAACCACTGACAGAGACAGCAGAAGAGAGTACCATTGCTGTCTCACCCAATCCGGAGCCACCAGTATCATTTTTGCTGGTTAAGACCTCAATTTCAGTAGGGTCCTGAAGATGAAAGGGAGGGAATGCGTACAGGAACTTCCCTGTCCAATCCAGGGCCATGGCGTCCAGGGGAATTGTGCCCCTTAGAGGAGGCCTGCCACAGTACATTGGAAGCTGGTGGTTTTCTGTGGAGGCAAAGAGATCCACCTCTGGAATGCTCCATTGCCTGAAAACTGTACTGAGTACCTGAGTATTCAGGCACCACTTGTGGTGGTCTTGGCTTATCCTGCTTAGACAGTCTGCCAGTACATCATCTTTCTCTGGAAGGTGTATGGCTGACAGGGATACTCCCATAGAGTATACCAGGGACCACAGTCTCATTGCTTCTGTGCACAGCAGATCTGGCCTGGTACCTCCTTGCTTGTTGATGTAATACATGGTTGTGGTGTTGTCTGTTCTGACTTGCACCACCTTGTTTTGTAGGTAAGGAACAAATGTTTTTAGAGCCAGGTAAACAGCCCTGAGCTCCAAGAAATTTATGTGCAGAGACTCTTGGGGGGGACCATGTGCCACCTGCTGTGTGTTCCAACATGTGTGCCCCCCAACCTAGAAGAGAGGCATCTGTTGTCAGGATTACTGAGGGTTGTTCCCTTATGAAAGGTACACCCACTCTGAGGTTGTGCTCATCTAGTCACCATTGTGAAGCCTGGACTAAGCTTTTTGTGACTGGAACCAGTTTGGACATAGGATCCGTCCTTTGAGAACAATACTGTCTGAGATGGAACTGAATATCTCTCATTTGAAACCTGGAGCCCATTTCCACTGCAGTGGCAGATGCCATGTGGCCCAGTAGCCTGAGAAATTATCTGGCTGAATTTGGGCCTCCCGGACACACAGGATTTTGCAATCTGCAGAATGCTTGCCACCCTGTCTTGTGGCAGGAGGGCTCTGCCCTGTCTGGTGTTTAGTTCTGCTCCAATAAACTCCAGCACCTGAAGTAGTACCTGCTGAGATTTCTTTTTATCAGAAATCACAGGGACTCCAGTGTAGATTTTGTTAGTGCCAGAGACCGCACTGCATGCTGCAGAGACTGTCCTACTACTAACCAGTCGTCCAGGTAGGGGAAGACTGTTACACCTTGTTTTCTCAGAAACTCTACCACCACTAATAGGCACGTTGTAAAAACCCTTGGTGCCAAAGTTAGTCCAAAAGGGAGAGCTGCAAACTGATAATGCCCTGAAGCCAGTCAATCTCAAGAATATTCTGTGAGATGGTCTGATGGGAATGTGAAAATAAGCATCCCTTAGATCTAGGGAAGCTGGCCAGTCTCCCTTTTGCAATGAGGGAATGATTATTGCAAGAGTGACCATTCTGAACCTTGGTTTCAAGATGCGCTTGTTCAGAAGTCATAGATCCAAAATAGGTTGACAATCCCCGTTTTTCTTCCTTATGAGGAAGTACCTGGAGTAAAAACATTTGCCCCTGCTTGTCAGAGGAACTACCTCTACTGCTTTGATTGCTAGCAGATGCTTTACCTCTGCCTGCAACAGAATTCTGTCTGCAGATGTTGTTGGAGCAAAGGTTCTTGTTCTCAGCTTTGGAAATGATTTGAAACCGAGTGCCAGGCCCAGGCTCTCTACCTCCAACACCCACTTGTCTGTGGTGATGGAATGCCAAGCGTGAAAGTAATGAGCCAGTCTGCCACCTACTGGTGGTCCTGCAATAGGGGATGTGACCTGCACTAGCCCATCAGGGGTTCTGTGCCGGCTGTGCCTGAACCTGTGGTGCAGGAGCCGCCCTTCTCATGGCTCTCCTGACCCTTCCTCTAAAATAACCTCTGGCCTGCTGCTAAGGCTGAGAGGCCTGAGCCTGAAAGAAGGGCTTGGGGTAAAAAACCCTACTCCTACCTCCCCTACTCTGGGATCTATAAGAGGTGGAGGGCCTATCCTTGGAATTGCTCCGATAGGTGGCTTTATATTCCTCCACCTTCTTCATGTATGCCTCTGTTTTATCCCCAAACAAAGAGTTGTTTTCCAGGGGAAAAAAACATTGCTTTGGCCTGCATGTCTAAAGTCAGGTTGGTGGCTCTAAGCCAAGCAAACCTCCTGAGTGAAAAAGACAAAGCCATGAACCTGGATGCAGTATCACTGGCATCGACAAAGGTGGGCAAGGAATGTGAGAGGGCAGCAAGGAGGGCTGGGGGGGTTACTGGAATACATAGGGAGAGGCATCACCAGTAGAAAACAGGAAGTTATTATCCCTCTGTACAGACAGCTGGTGAGACCCCATCTGGAGTACTGTGTGCAGTTCTGGAGACCCAACCTCCGCAAAGACATAGACAGGATGGAAGCTGTCCAGAGGAGGGCAACTAAAATGGTGCAGGGTCTGCACCAGAAGACATATGAAGAGAGACTTAAGGAGCTTAATATGTATAGCCTCGAGGAAAGGAGGGAGAGGGGGGACATGATAGAAACGTTCAAGTACCTCAAGGGAATCAACAAAGTCCAAGAGGGTAGCATCTTTCAAAAAAAGAGGTGTGCAAGAACAAGAGGGCACAATTTGAAGATAGAGGGGGGGCGGCTCAGAGGTAATTTAAGGAAGTATTTTTTCACAGAGAGGGTTGTGGATGCATGGAACGGCCTTCCGGAGGAGGTTGTGGAGTCAAAATCAGTGGTGGAATTCAAGCATGCATGGGACAGTCATAAGGCAATTCTGGGGGGTGGGGGTAAGAAGAAGTAGGCTGCTGGTTAACTAGGATCTGCAGCTTATCCACTAGGTAGGGAAATGGGCAGACTGTGTGGGCCAAGCGGTCCTTATCTGCCGTCAAATTCTATGTTTCTATCCCTCTGCCACATGAAATTGGTACTTGGTAGCATCAAGTGCAGCCCTTGTTGTATCCTGTAAATCTACAGCCACTTCACCTGGGACCTTATCAGCCAAAGCTAGAACAGTGTTCCATAGAGCTTTTTGGTACTGCACTGAATATGCCATGTAACTGGGCTGCCTAACTACTAAAGAGGCGGCCATGTACCCTTTCTTTCCCATAGCATCCATTTTTCTTGAATCTTTGTCTGGTGGATGGGTAGCAAAGGGGATCCTGGCCTTGTCACAGGCAGCAGCTTGTACTACTCCCTCAGGATCAGGATGAGTAAACAGAAAATCAGCTGCAGTTCTGTCCAGCTGATATTTCTTGTCAGGTTGCTTATCCACACCAGGGATAGAGGTTGGATTTTTAAGATCTGCACTTCAGCCTTTTTTAAGGATTTATGCATGGGCAGAAGCAGATGTTTTGTGGGGGTTAACCCCATCATCTCCAGAAAATCTGCCTCCTCCATATCCTCTTCTGTTTCCTGAAGAGGAAGGTTCAGGGTTTCCACCATGCTCTTAACAAAAGCATAGTGGGAGGAGTATTCCTCATGACCCCTAGGAGGGGACCCAAATTCTTGCTCAGGGGAGACCTCTGGATCTACAGGTTCCCCTTCTAAGTCATCCTCCTCCTCCTCCCCATACACTTCCAGCACTTCTTGCCTTGCTGGGGTTGTAGGAGGAACTGGGGTAACCGGCAAAGGAACCGGGATTGCACCCTGTAGGGCTTGTAACACTTGTAATGCCTTAGCAATGTGCTTGTCTGCTGGGAGCTCCTTAGCCTTCTCGGCCGGAGGCGCAGTGACATGTTTTTCTTTACACTTTTTCTTTAATGGAACAGGTTCAGAGCTCATTTCCAAAGCCCTTTTTGTTTCACCTTGTTCAGATGTATCTGAACTCCTGTCAGGATCCTTGGCTTTACCTCCATCCTTTTTGTGGGAAAAGGAAGAAAGAAGCAGAAGCCATCTCTTCTAAAATTGTAGACCTTTTTTTTTAATGTTTTAGGGCAAACGGTCTTACAAATATCACAACTGGCAAATATATGACTTGTACCCAAACAAGAAATACACAGAGAGTGTCTATCTGCTTTTGTTACAAGTTGCCCACAAGGCACACAACATTTAAAACCTGTGGGTCCTGTACATTTTTTAAGTTCATCTAAATGGGCCGCTGACATTGATAGACAAAAATATTACTTCACAATAAACCATTATTTAAAGCACCTCGGAACTGGAGGATTTTTAAAATAACAATCGCTAGTGGTTCCTGGAACTGATCGCAATTTGGTTTCTGAATAAAAAGGGAACCGATAAATACAGTAATTTAACAAAAATAAAGTGGTTCAAGGAACAGATCGCTAAATATATAAAATAAAGAAAAACTGAGGTAAAAACCTCCCAAATAGACGCAGAACCCTCAGTTCCAAGGAACCGTGAAAGAACCGCAAATAGACACAAAAGACTACTATAATAACACTAAACTATACTAAGCAATGTTTCTAAGGCAGCAATTTAGATATAAACTAAAATGAGTACTTATCCACAGATAAACTTTATTCTGAAGACAGTTCAAGGAGAGCTCTCCGGGACATCCTTACTAGGCAGGCGGAATAAAGAATCTGAAGCACTCAGAGTGTAGCAGTTGCTAGGGCAGCAGTTTGAAAGTGGCATGAGCCACTTGAGAATTCCATAATTTGCATAAAATTCCATTTCTCTGGGCAGTTCAACACAGGAGGCTGACTGCACTAAGTTTAAACATAATGAGTGATTCCTGGGGTTAGAAAGGAAGGGGTATAAGTAGGAAGAGGGAGGTGTCGATACCTTTATACAAGACCATGGTCAGACTGCACCTGGAGTACGGGGTACAGTTCTGGAGGCCTCATTTATGAAAGAATATAGATGCATTGGAGAGAGTTCAGAGAAGGGCAACAAAGATGGTGCGAGGTATGCAAGTGAAGCCATACGAGACTAGAAGGACAAAATTAAATCTATACCCGCTGGAGGTTAGAAGAAATAGCGGTGACATGATAGAGACCTTTAAGTATATGAAGGGAATAAAGTGAATGAAAGTAGATTATCCAAAAGGAAAGTAGGAGTTAAAACGAGGGGTCAAAATTTAAGATTGGAAGGGGGAAGATTTAAGAGCAATGTAAGGAGATGTTACTTCACTGAGAGGCTGGTGGAACCCTGGAACAGATTACCTAATGAGGTGGTGTGTGCAGAAACAGTGGAGGAATTCAAGAGGGCGTGGGACAGACACAAGGGGTTGGCTGGTGGGCAGAGGAAAAGTATCCCTGGGAAGTGGAGACAAGTAGGGGTGGGTGGTGAATGGGCAGACCAGATGGACCAGGATGGTACTTTTCTGCTGACATATTATTATGATACTATGAATAGCACCTATGCCCCCTTTTACACCCTCTCATGGAAGAGGGTACAGACAAGAGGGGATTCCAAAGCAGACAGAGCACTGCCTTAACTGTACAGCTGGTCTGTGTGGTATGTGCCCAGAGTGGTTACAAACTGGCCCAGTGCTTAATCATTAGGAATACGAATATTAAACCTCCTGTGAGTGCATAAGAGTGGCTTGTGAAAAAGGCTGAATCATTGCAGAGGAAAGAAACATCTCAATGACTGTGTTATTTAGTGACACAAATGGGGGCGGGGGTCATAGGGTGCAAGTGTCTGAGGGCTTAATGAAAACATCAGGCAAGTGTGGCATAAAAGGAATGCCAGACCAGCAGGTACAAATACTGTCCCTAGCCCCCATGTCTCTGTCAGTGGAAAGAGGACTTGTGCGAGTGCCTCGTATACTGTCTATTTAATAACATAAGTAAGGGTTTAGAGGTTTTGCTAATATTATATGAATGTCCCAACTTCTCTGCACTGTGGGATATCTCTTCTGGCCAGACAGGGAAGAAATCAGTTTACCAGGGTGACTCGACACCTCCTGTTCCTTGTTTGCTGGTCAGAAGGCTGGTCAATATGCATGTCCCTCCCCACGTCACCCTACTGTTTTTCGCTGACACAACTGTACTTACAAAACTGATTCTGGCCTCACTCCAGTGCCAACCACCAGGCAAATGCATTAAACTTTTCTGGCACTACTTGTAAAGGACAGATGTGTCTTGCATGCAACGGATTGTGATAAAGGGTTTGCCAAAAAAGATCGGACTCCCTGGCTTTTTCCACCCTAAATGGGTTCTCCAGAGTCTTAAGACATCTCCGAGTGGGCCGGTTGAATTTCTTGCAAATCTGGCAAGCTTCGGTGTCATGGCTGGGGCCTAGCCAGATAAGACATGCAAAGTGGCCATCTTTTTCCGGAATCTGCTTGCTAAAGAAACACACTGTGGAGCAGCTGTAAGACAAGGCTGGTGGAGAAGACAAATTCAGTGGCTGAAAAAACTAAAATTCAATGTTAGAAACTTGAGAAAAAAAAGAAAAATAAAAGAGTGCAAAAAGCACAAGTAATGGCGGTCAACTGTACCTGTGGCATCCGCTAAGGTCCAACATGTGCAGGTCAACGGCAGGAAAAGACCAGAAGTAGGTGTGGGGGACCGCCTGGCTTTATAGGATATGCTGACATCAGTGACTGACGATGGCAGTGAGCAAACTCGGGCCACCAGAGGTCAGCAGAGGAAGGGGAGGATCGAGCATCCATAGGACTGCTCTCCTCCCCTGGGGAGGGATCCAGAAGCGCATCTTTCTGTAGCTGCCCCCGGTGGAGACCAGTGGTTACCATGGGAGCGCTGCCATACTTAGGGGGTGGAATGCGGCGATGGCACTAGCCTCATTGACGTCACTGCACATCTGCATTCCAGGAGAGATTTTTCTAATTTCTAACCCAATAAGCCCCTGCTACGGGCAGGATGATGCCCATGACAGGCACCAGCAATGCCAAACAAAGCACAACCTCAGGGCTGGGTTCTGGGTGATGCGGTCTCCCTTCCCTTGTGCCCCCCCCCCCCGGAGGAAGGTCCCACCGTGGGGGGCAAGCCACAGTCCTTCCGGCTCCCAAGGGTCGAGGCGGAGGCTGGCGGTTGCTTGCGTTGAGACCCCGCACATCAGGACCGACAAGGGAAATAGAACAGCTCCCCAGTCACAGCAGGTGATAAAAAGAAATGGGGGAGGATTCAAGAATGCATGAAAGGGCCAATATGATTATGCTGGGCGATATCAACCTGGGGACATCAACTGGGTAACAAGCTTCACTACTACAACCACTAGTAAAGTTTAATACACTTGACAGAACAGTTCAGACTGCCTCTGTGTGTTACCATTCCTACAAGACAGGACAGAACAAAATTCTGGACTCTGTACTGGCCACCGAGGGAATCAATATTGAAAATGCTTGTACATCTGTCTCCATTGGCAAAGGTGATGATAACATCATACTGTGTAATACCACAACAGTACACTCTTTCAGGACATGGGCTCACTGAAATTTGTCAATATGGCAGTGCTGATACCAAAAATATTGACAAATACTTGGGAGAAATCAACTGGGATATACAGCTTGAGGATAAAACAACTTAAGAAAAAATGGCAGATCCTCAAAAATACTATAATAACAGCAAGTAATAAGTTCATACCCATGATCAAGAAGTATAGCAATACAGGAAAAAGACCAAAATAGCTGTCCCCAAAAATTGAAAGACAAATAAAAAAAAAAAAAGGCATATGCTGATTATGTAAGAAACAAAGCAAACCACAACCGATCCACTTATAACAACAAAAAAGGCACAACTGTAAACAATCAATTAGGAAAGCTGAGATGCAAATGGAAATTAATACTTTGAGGAGCACTAACTAACATAATACTATAGCACTTTGGTAATCAGAAATAGAAGTGCACCAAAGGCACTTCAAGTCTACTCCCCCACTAAACAGTGGTAGTCCATTTGTGTCCCCAGGTATCCATAAGAGTATCCAAATTCTTCTTAAAGCAATCTAAATTAGGTACTTCAACAATGTAATGGGGCAAGTTATTCCAGTAATTGACCACCCTCTGAGTAAATATGAACCCCTTTCTTCAGTTCTGAAAGAATTGCCCTGTAACTGTTTGGTATGGTTTCTAGAGTTGAAACACAATTCTTTAAGCTCCAGTCCCACATCTGACAGTTTTTTTTTGTTTTTTGTTTTTTTAATTACATTGAAGACTAAAATAAAATCTTTCCTCAGTCGTTTTCGTTCTACGCGGTGCACGTCCAGTGAATGCAACATGTCTTTACATGTTAAATTATCTATACCATTACATTTTTGGATTTAGTAAATGGTAATGATAATGGGAAACGTTTTAATTTTTTTTGGTTATATAACTCCCAAATGAATGCAATACAGGATCAGTTCTGCAGAATGGCTGTAGTCGGTTGGCAAAAAATTACTATTAGTAAATTATCCATTACAGATATTTAGAAAGGAGACGAACGGAGATGAGGCTGATGGCGGAAGAATTTAATGATTATAACAATAATCACAGCGAGAGATTACAAGTGGTACATCCTTCATTCTTCAAACTAACAGTGTATTCTGGCTTGCTTATATAGTGGAAGACAGTATTATTAGTTTCTATGGTTGTCTATGATTGGTCCAAGACAAGTACAAACATCAACTTAAAAGGCAATTCTCCTTTTAGTATATGTATGAGCTAATCTTTGCTCAGCACAAATGTATAGATAGTGTAAATTATATTACTATATAAGGCTAGTAATAATTGTCATTACCAGTTACCAAGGTTTTAGGAGGAAGAAATAGATTTGCACTTAGGAATGTGCTTACAAGCACTTTGGTCTGTCCTGATAATGACAAACACTAAAGATAGTCAGAAGGGTAACTTGAACTCTATCCCTGTGTTTCTATTTTGCAAACACATAAAGCAACTGTTTGATATTACTCACATGGTCAGCACAAATATTAAGAGACACTTTAATATTACAACTTGTGGTTTCGTTTGTCTTGTAGCTTTACAAGTTTTATATGATCCAGCTTCATAGGTCAATATTTGTTACACAAACACATTATGTTTTAGACCAAAATGAGGTTTAGGCTGAAATATTGGGACACACTTCTTTCTCCCTTATTACAATGGTAATATTATAAACCCTCTTGAAACGGCAAACTGTTTCAATTATTATTCTGAGTCTGTATACGAGCCAAAAAATAAGCAGCCTCTATTATCTGCAACTAGTACAAATGTTACCCTGCAAATAATAGTAGAAACAGTCATAAAAAAAAAAAAAAAAAAATCACAACTCAAAACTCATCCTTCCTGACCAGACAATATCTCTGGGAATATGCTGAAAAGTATTAGCATATTAGCAAAACCTCTCTGCAATATTTTTCAGAATACAGTAAACATAGGGAACAGCTCTATAGATTAGAGAATAGCCAAAAATCACTCCAGTTCACAAAAAGGGCAGCAAACACATGATCAGTAACTGTAGACTTACATGTCTAATGTCTGTGCCAGGGAAGATCTTAGAATACATTATAAAAGAAAAAATCGACAGCCAAACACGTCATCTTGACCTGGGACAGTACGGGTGCGAAACAGGAAGGTCATGCGCTACTAATCTGCTTTGCTTTTGCAAAAGCTTAAGTGCCTCACTGGATACTAGAACACCATGTGACGACAGCAGTGTCAGTGGCTCAGTAGGTAGCACACTCGCCTCTGAGGCCGGGAGATCAGAGGGCTGTGGATTCGGTTCCCACATCTGGCACTTGGGTTAATGTCCCAATACTGACACTAGTGCAGCATGAGAGGGGTGCTACACTTCTGAGGAGCCATCTTTCAGATGAGACGTTAAACCAAGGTCCCATCTGCCTGGATTGGTGATAGTTCAAGTGGATGCTAAAGATCCCATGGCACTTATCGAAAAGAGTAGAGGAATTCCCCGGTGCCCGGGCCAAATTTCTATCATTCACTAAAAATACCACCAACAGCTTAATCTGGTTAAATTTCAGTTGCTTATCATCTGCATCCCCCCTCCACCCCGGTCGCCCCTGAAAAATGGACTTCTAGGCCCAGTGGGCTTACCGGGTCAATAAAACAACACAACGAAACAAACATATTTCTGGACTTTTGTACAGCTTGTCACTCACTGGGCAATTATCTAAAAAAGTGGCTGAGGCAAACATTGATCCACACTTAGTTAGATGGACCATGAAATGGCTGGATAGAACCCAATCAGTCAAAATAATGTAGTTAAACAAGCATCTGTGAGGTTACTAGTGCAGTGCCTCAGGGTTCTGTTCTGGGCCTACTTATCTTCCATATATTCATAGCTGACCTTACTGAGAACTTAAATTGTTGGGCCTGTAAGTATGCTGATGATTTCCAAAACTGGCAGACACTGTGCAACACCAGTCCACTCTCATTGTATTCAAGCTTATCCAGATGATATATTCAATTGGAGTAATAAGTGGGAAATTAAATTTAATAGCAAAAAGTGTAAGGTAATGCACCTGGGACATAACACCCCAAAATTCCCTTACAATTTGGGATCACAACAGCTATTATAAAGTTCCAGTAAAAACGATCTGAGAGTAATCATTATATCCAGCTAGGAGTCTCAAAAACAACACAATGAAGTAATAGTAAGAGCAAACTAAGTACGTCAGTCTCTCAAACGTAACATTTCCTCGCAACATACAAAAGTAATTTTCCCCTTGTATAGAGCCAATTTAGGCCGCATCTAGACTTTGTAAGTCTTCTCTGATGTCCTTAAAAGGTAGGACAAATAAGGCAGATTAAGCAAGTTCAGCAAAGGGGAACCAAGTTGACACACAGCATTCGGGGAAAAAAGAAAAAAATTACTTACCTTAGTAATCTTGTTTCTTACAAGGGAATGTTACTGTATTCTGACATATCGCAGTATGGTCTCATCATAGGACTGCCCTGGAGCTGAAATGGTTAACAGAACCTATGCTAATGACAGAATGCTAGGATCAAGCTCGGTTTACAAACCACTGTCTCTGGTAAAAAAACTGGAACCGTCAGATTCTTATGAAGCGTGCATAAGCAGAGGCGATATAAAACTGTTTAACAACCTGTAACATAAACTCTCACCCACCCCTACAAACTATCTCTCCTATTTTATCAATTAAAAAAAACTAGACACCACCAAGACTCAAGTTACAGATGTACCCAAGAAAAAACAACAGACAGGACTGAGTGCACTCTACACCAAAAGAAGGTCTCAGAGCAGACAAAATTATGCAAAACCAAAATGATTATTTATTTTCAGCTCTTGAGCTCGTAAACACCATAGTGCACGCTAGCTAACCACCCAACGCTTCGACTCCTCACGAGTCTTCCTCAGGGGTGTGGCTAGAGTGTGAAGGAATCCGTTTTAAAGGCATTACAATTCATTTACATATCACATTTACATAGTGACGTCATAATATCGTCATTCATACTTAAAATGCCTCATCATAATTTTGTGTTACCTTAGTCTCTATAAATACAGTCCAGCACTTGAATCCACATCAAAACACATTCAAATTTAGTGCAACACATTAAAAATTACTGCAAATATTACCATTAGGAAAGAAACACATGAGGACAGTCGTTCATTACTCTTATCTTAAATTTCTATGTGTATTACATTAACACAGGAGTTCAGCTTTAACGCAAACCCCAGACAAATCTAAATAAAGAAAAAATGTCCTTATGGTTTCTATCTCTAAATAACACTCAATACTTGAAGGAAAGTACAGTTACGTAAGAACTTACCATAACAGTAGATCTTTGAGAGAGGCTCTTGCAGTAAGTAATTACATATAAGACTGACGCCGGCCAGCAGCAGGACCCCACGGAAAAATTTCTAGCTAGCAGTCCCTGGCGAGGGACCGCCCCCACGTCAGGTGACCAGCGTCATACGACGTCGGTATAAAGGGGCGGTCCCGGACGCCCGCCTTCCAGTTCTTTCCCGCCACAGGCCAGGAAGGCCCGGATGAGAGAGAAGCGGATATTTCCCTCAATGGAAAAGGAGCTGAAAAACCCTAGGGGGTTGGAGGGCAGGAAGGTATTACCTACTGCAAGAGCCTCTCTCGAAGATCTACTGTTACAGTAAGTTCTTATGTAACTGTACTATCTTACTTCGAGAGGGCTCTTGCAGTAGGTAATTACATATAGGACAGAATCCCAAGCAGTCTGGAACAAAGGAAAAAAGGCACCGGAGGAGGTACTACTCCAAAAGTAGCAGGAAAACCTTGCAAGCCTCAAGAAAGAAGGCCTTGCAAGACAGCTAACCAAGCCTGCTCTCGGAGAGGCAATGTCCAAACTGTAATGTTTAGTAAAGGTATGGATGGAAGTTCAAGTGCTGCAGCACAGAAGTCTGCCAGACACATTCCTGAAATAGTTTGAGAGGCTGCTATCTCCGAGTGAGTGATTCTAACTTGACCCGGTAGGGTCTTGTTGTACTTGTCATAACAGAAAGTGATGCAATGGGCCAACCATTTTGATAGGCATTGCTTAGAGACAGCATTGCCTTCTCTTTCGTAAGCAAAAGAGACAAACGACTGATCAGTCTTTCTGAGATCCTTCGTCCTATCGGTGTAGTATCTCAGAATCCTGTGAACATCCATGGTATGGAGCAGGTATTCTCCTTGATTGGAGTACTGCGTGAAGAAGGCAGGTAATTCAATAGACTGATTTAAGGTAGATTCCGCTACCACCTTCGGGAGAAACTTAGGATTCGTGCGAAGAGCTACTCGTTCTTTGTGAAAAATCAGATATGGGATTTTGCACATCAGGGCCTGGAGCACGGAAATTCTGCGAGCAGAAGTAATGGCTACCAAGAAGAGTGTCTTCCACAATAAAAACTTCAAGTCTGCGGAAGCCACAGGCTCAAAGGGAGGAACAGTAAGTTTCTCAAGGACAAAATTTAAGTCCCAAGGGGGAGCCGGAGTCCGGACAGGGGGCCTGAGATGAAGGACCCCTCTGAGGAAAGTTTTGGATACCTCCATCTGGGCAAATGCCTTATCAGTGAAAGGGACATGGTAGGCTGAAATAGCCGCCATATGGACTTTCAAAGAGGAGTGACTGAGACCCAGGTCGAAAAGATGACACATGTACTCAAGTAGAATGGTCACAGGACAGGAAAAGGGCTCCACGTTCCTGGACGCAGCCCAGATGGAAAATCTTTTCCATTTCATGGCGTAGGTGGACCTAGTGGAGGGTTTTCTAGCCTCCACCAGAATCTCGACCACCTTAGGAGAAACGCCAAAACGAGATTGAGCTAGGTCTGCAGGAGCCATGCATGAAGCTGAAGGGACTTGAGTCCCTGAAGGACCAGGGTCCCCTGATCCTGGGTCAGCAATCCTGGAGATAAAGGAAGAGAAAGAGGAGGAACCTCTGAGTATTGTTGTAGAAGAGAGAACCAAATTTGCCTGGGCCAGAAAGGAGAGATCAGAATCATTCTCGCTCCTTCCAAAGCAAGCTTCTGCAGCACACGAGGGACCAGAGGAATTGGGGGAAAAGCATAGACGAATCTGTCCTTCCAGCTTAGAGATAGAGCGTCGCTCCAGAAAGCGCCTCGCTCTGGAGCGAGCGAGCAAAAGATTGGAAGCTTTGCATTTTGGGAGGAGGCGAACAGGTCTATCTGAGGAGTCCCCCAAATCTGGAAGATGCTTTTTAGAACTTTTTCGTCCAATTCCCACTCGTGTGGAAGAGCCCACGAGCGACTTAGTCTGTCTGCCAGGACACTGTCGACTCCCGGAACATAGATCGCCGTGAGGTGAAGGTTGTGAAGCGTTGCCCATTCCCAAACCCTCATCGCTTCCCTGCACAGCGGGTAGGACAGAGTCCCTCCCTGCTTGTTGATGTACCACACCATGCACATGTTGCCCGTTTGGACAGCTAGGTGACCGGAAAGGATGTATTGGTGAAGGGCCTGGAGAGCATATAGCACGTTGATGTGGAGAACTAACTCCAACTTTGACCATAGGCCCTGGGTTCGGTGAGGACCCAGATGAGCCCCCCAACCTTCGCCTGAAGCATCCATGGTCAGAGTCTGATCGGGGGAGGATGAAAAAAGGGGACCCCCCGGAATAGGTTCTCTTGAACCACCCACCATTGCAAGTCTCTTACCATCGTCGAGGAGATCAGAACCAGATGATCTAGGTCGTCTACCCATTGATCCCACTGAGATCGGAGAGTCCACTGAGAGATTCTCATGTGGAGGCGTGCAGGCGGAATCGTCGGAATGGCCGCCGCCATAATCCCCAGTAGACGGAGCACCGACCTCGCCGGAACCCTCCTGTGTTCCGATAGGAGGGAAATCTGGGACTGGAGGGAGGCCCCCCTGTCTGGAGGCAGGAAGGCCTTACACACTGTCGTGTCGTAGGATTGCCCCGATGAACTGGAGCCTCTGTGAAGGATCCAGGTGAGACTTGGAATGGTTGATGGTGATACCCAGGCAAGTGAAAACCTGCCGGGTGAGGGAGAGAAAATGCAGGAGTTCCTCCCTGGACGGGGCCGCCAGGAGCCAGTCGTCCAGGTAGGGAAAAACCTGAACTCCCAAAGTACGCAAGTGGGCCGCTACCACCACCAGGCATTTGGTAAAGACTCTGGGAGCCGAGGAAAGACCAAAAGGGAGCGCCCGGAATTGGTAGTGGTCCCCCTGGAACGCAAACCTGAGATACTTACGGTGCGAAGGGCGAATGGGGATGTGCAGGTACGCATCCTGCATATCCAGTGCACAAAGCCATTGGCCCGGCCGAAGCAGAGGCAAGAGGGTTTGAAGGGAGAGCATCCTGAACCTCTTGTATTCCACATATAGGTTCAGGGAGCCGAGATCGAGAATGGGTCTGAGATCTCCCGTCTTCTTTGGTACGAGGAAAAAATGGGAATAGTAACCGTCCCATGGAGGTGAGGGGAGACGGGCTCTATAGCCTGCTTCAGCAGGAGAGCAGAGATTTCTTCCCTGACCAAGGGAAGATGGTCCCTTGAGTAAGAGGAATTCAGAGGGGGGTGACGTGGAGGTTTCTGCAGAAACTCTATGGAGTGCCCCTCTGCTATGATGAAGCACCCATGAATCCGATGTTATCCTCTCCCAACCCGGAAGGTGGAGGGAGAACCTCGCTCCTACCGGTTCCTCAGGGGCATCCGGAGGTGGTGGGAGAGGGAAGGAGTCAGGTGGTGTGAGGCAGTGCCGCAGCTGGGGCACCCGTTGCTTTTTTTGGGCAGCAGGGGCCTGGCAGCTGTGGAGGCCCGACGTTTAGTGGCCCGCCTTCCCTGAGGTTTCGCTTGAGGCCGTCTGCGAAAGGGACGGGCCAGGGGATGGGGACGGTACATTGAATCAACAGATCAAGGGCAGCCCTTCTCCTGTAAGTCAGTGATGATGTCCTTGACATCACCGCCGAAAAGCACAGAACCCCTGAAAGGTGCTTCTTGAATAGCTGACTGCACCTCCCGGACCAGACCTGACACACGGAGCCATACATGACGCCGAAGACTTACGGCGAACACAGAGCTCCGTCCTGCGGTGTCCACTGCATCATAGGTCGTCCTCAGAATATGACGACTGGCCGAATGAGCAGAAAGGACCAGGTCAGCTAACTCCTGCTTGACTTGGGAGTCAGGCAAGGAGTCAATCTTGGATTCCACCTGGGTAAGGACAGCCTTCTGGTAATCCCCCATATGTGCTACATAATTTAGGGCCCTAATCCCCAGTGTGGAAGAAGCGTAGATCTTCCTTCCAAACTGATCCAGAAGGCGGGATTCCTTCTCCGGGGGAGACGAGTTCAAGTGTTTCGGGTGTGCTGACCGGCCGTGAGCGGCACTAATCACAACAGAGTCTGTACGGGGGGTGAGAGTCTAAAAAGTCTACACCCTCCGGAGCCTGGTATAGCCTGTTGGGCTTCCTAGGAAGTGGGGCTAAAGCAGACGGTTTCCCCCAAATAGTGGAAACAAGGTGGGCGTGAGGCTCGATCCAGGGTGGCACAAGAGTAGGAGCCGTAAGGGGCAAGTCCAGATGTTTGGCGAGTTTAACCCGTTGAGGATCTGGCTCTAAGGAATGCCACTGATGGACTTCCTGGATCTTACTGAGCAACTCTGTGAAGGAAGGATCCTCCGGAGGAGTCCTCAGCCGGGACTTGGACGGAGAGCGCAGCTCGTCGTCTTTCTCGGAACACCCATCAGAGGCTTCCGAGGAGTCCGAGAGAGAAGAAGAAGAAGAATTCGAAGCAGAGTAAAACTCCCTGACTCGTCTAGGGGGAGGAACGGGTTCCTTAGGGGGAATCCCAGGACGCATGTCCTGCCCCTCTCTGGATCCTGAGGGTAAGGCCCGGGAATCCGGAGGAGGAGAGGGAGTGTGCCGTCTGGGGCGTACGGGAGCCGGTGGTGGCACCGTCGCCGTAAGACGGCTCTCGACTTCCTTAGTGAGCTGAGCCTTGGCCTCAGCCCACCAGGAGGTAAGAGTCTCCTGGAGATCCACCGGCAGCCTAGAGGGCGGTGGAGGAGAAGAAGGGGGATAGTTGTACGGATGAAATCCATAGGGAGAGTATCCATAACCCAGCTGTGGGAATACCGGAGCCGGGTACTGCGGCATCGGAGGAGTCAGCGCCGGGTACTGCGGCGCAGGATACTGTGGACCTGGGAAAACGGGCGTCAGACAGGACGGCGGATCCCCAGGCACTGGAGGAGCTGCCGGAGCAGACGGCCCAGCCGGGTACTCCACGGGCGGATCAACCGGATAGGCCCATGGGGTGGAGGCCCGATGGAAGAGAATATCCCCCAGCGTCGGAGGGCCGTGTCGGAACGGCGCGGCGAGGCCGATGTCAGAGCGGCGCGGGCGGCGTCAGAAACCGACGTCAGATCCGGCTCTATAGGAAGAGGATCGGACAGTAGCCCAGGATCCCGAGCCTCGTCCGGGGACGGAGGAGAAAAATCCCCAGGGTTGGGCAGGGGGGACTCGGGCTCCCATGATGGCAGCGAAGGCTGCGGGGAACCTGGTACGACAGGCGAAACAGGGTCTGCCATAGGCTCCGAGGCCCGGTGCACGTCTGAGGAGCCGACGTGTGACTTAGGGGCCGAATCCCGGCGGACACCAGAGGAGCCGGCGTCCGACTCCGGGGGTCCCTTGGAGACGGGCTAAGGATGGGAAGAGGCCCAGTCTGATGGGGACAGTGCCGCGCTCAAGGGTCGGGCGCCTTAACCGTTTTCTCCCGCGGACGCCTGAGGACCGACGCCCGGCTTATGGAGGCGCTCACCACCAGTAGGGCCGCAAGCTTCGCGGCGGCATTGGGGCTGGAGCCTTTTGCCCGAGGCACCCGACGGGCAGGGCTAACGCCTCCAAAGCCTTGGAGGCTGCTGGCCGGGTGATCCCCGAGGATGTTACTTGCCCAGCGACTCCGGCCGGAGTCACAGAGGAGGAGGCCTTCTCCCGGTGCCTTTCCTTGTCCCGCTTCTTGTGCCCTTCAGGGGAGGTCGACGCCTGCCGAAGTTTCTTCAACTCCTTCTCCATCGCGGACATCTTCTTCTTGAGGAGATGGGCTTCGAGAGACTGCTGGCGTTGTCTGTGGGTGGCCGCTCTGAAATGTAGGCAGTGCGGATACTTGTCGACCGCGTGGTCGGGGCCTAAACAGAAAAGGCAGAGGGAGTGACCATCTTTGTGAGGCATTTGGGCGCCGCACGAGTCGCACTTATTTTTTGTAGGGGACACTATATACCGACGTTCACCTGATGATAGAAAATATAAAATACAAAATATTTAAACTTTTCGGAAAAAAACGACGAAGTAACAGGACTGAGCGATAGGAATTTAACCGCGGGACGCTGCACGAGCTGACGGCGAGAAAGAACTGAAAGGCGGGCGTCCGGGACCGCCCCTTTGTACCAACGTCGTATGACGCCGTCACCTGACGGGGGCGGTCCTCGCCAGGACTGCTAGCTAGAAATTTTTCAGGTCCTGCCGCCGGCCGGCGTCAGTCCTATATGTAATTACCTACTGCAAAAGCCCTCTCGAAGTAAGATCTGGGATTCAGTCTCTGGCAAGAAGGATGCTGGGAACCTCCACAAGGGAGACCCACAGGAGGGTGGCATGGGACCCCACAGGGGAAGGAAACAACTCCTGGTGGGGGACTCCATTCTTAGGAAGGTAGAACTGGGGCAGGAAGGGGAGAGGGAGGTAAGGTGCCTGCCTGGCGCCATGGCTTGGAGGGTCAGGGAGCGAATCCTCAGGATCGCAGGAGCAACTGCACAGGGGAGGGAGCTGGATGTCATTGTCCACCTAGGGACAAATGACCTGGCTAAGAAAGGGATCAGAGCAGTGCAAGAAGCATTTGTGGAGATGGGGAGGGGCCTTAGATAAATAGCACACACGGTAACCTTCTCGGAGGTGTTGCCTGTCTATGGCATGGATGAGGCTAGGGTGCTCCACACCATGGGATTCAATCAGTGGTTGAAAAACTGGTGCAGAGCTCAGGGATTTGGCTTCACTGGGGACTGGGAGTCCACCTGGAGGATGCAGGCCTATACTGGCGTGATGGTCTGCATCTGTCCAGGAGGGGAACCAGGATCCTAGGTGATAGGTTTAAATACTTCATTGGCAAGCATTTAAACTAGCCAAGGGGGGAGGCACTGGAAAGGAGCAGGGAAATCCTAGCCACCCCAAAAAAAAAGGGTACTAAGTGAGGTAGACACCAACATAGAGATGTCAATAGGGAGAAGCGCAGGGGTAAATGGAGAAAGTGACAAACGCAATAAGGACAGGGATGGGGTAAAAAGGGGTAAGGCCATCAAGAAATGGAGGGTAATGAGTACCAATGCTCGTAGTCTGGGCAACAAGCTCCCTGAACTGGTGGCCTTGATGGAAGAGGGATGCCTGGATATCGTAGCAGTCACAGAAACATGGTACACAGAGAACCATGACTGGGATGTTAACATACCAGGGTACACAACCTACAGGAGAGACAGGGAGAGGAGAAGGGGGGGGGAGTAGCTCTCTATGTAAGAGAAGGGATAAAAGCAACTGAATAAAAGAGTAAACAGAGAGGAGGAGGCGACACTGTGGGTCACCCTAGAGAGACTGGAAATGGCACAGCAATCCGCACAGGGGTTGTATACAGACCCCCATGTCAGGAGGAAGGAATGGACAAGAATATGATAGAAGGCATACTTAGAATGGCAGAGAAAGGGGAGATACTGTTGATGGGGGACCTTAATATGCCAAATGTTAACTGGAGCACCTTTGCTGCAGCCACATCCAAAAGCAGGGCCATTCTTGATGCCCTTCAGGTGGCATGCCTCAGACAGCTAGTTTTGGAACCTACTCATGAGGGAGCAATCTTAGACCTCATACTCTCAAATGGGGACAGAGAGAGGATCTCAGATCTAGAAGTGGGTAGCCATTTGGGAACAAGTGTCCACCAAACAGTGTGGTTCACGATAAACTCAGCTACAGAGTCAAGCCATACAAAAGTGAGAGTTCTGGACTTCAGGAGGGCTGACTTTGGCAAGATGGGAGAGTGCCTTAGAAAAGCACTAGCAAACAGGCTAGAAGGAGGGGTGGAGCAACAATGGGGAAATATCAAAACTGCCATCACAAAGGCAACAAGCCTTTGTGTGAAGCAAATAAACAAATCAAAATGAAAGAAAAAGCCACTATGGTTCTCAAAAGAGGTGGCGGTGAAGGTTAGGGAGAAAAATATAGCATTTAGGAAGCATAAGGAAACACAGAAGGAGCAGGACAGAGAACTGTACCAATTAAGGCGGAAGGAAGCAGGGAGGGTAGTCAGAATAGCAAAGGCCAAAACTGAGGAAAAGATACCCAACTTGGTTAAGAAGGGGGATAAAACCTTTTATAGGTATATCAGGGAGCATAGAAAGACAAAGGGAGGGATAGTGAGGCTGAATAGAATGGACGGTGGGTGGGCAAAGTGTGACAGTGAAAAAGCAGGGATACTGAAAGAATACTTCTGTTCAGTATTCACAAAAGAGGAAGTGGGGGAGGTGCCTAATCCAATTAACAGAAGCACTCTGGAGAGGTGGGTAGATCCCAATCCTTTCGCAGAAGAATGGGTTCCAAAAGAACTCCTAAAACTGAAGGTGAACAAAGCAATGGAGCCTGATGGAATTCACCGCTGAATTCTAAAAGAATTAAGCAGAGAACTAGTGACACCACACCACTGACTACCCTTTTTAACAAATCATGGGAGGATGGGTACCTGAGGACTGGAAGAAGGCTGATGTGATTCCCCTTCACAAAAGTGGGACCAAGACAGAGGCAGGACACTACAGACGTGTCAGTTTGACCTCTGTGGTAGGGAAAGTGATGGAATCACTTCTGAAGGAGAGAACTATTAACTACCTAGAGGCCAGTGGGGCACAGGACCCAAGGCAGCATGGGTTCACAGCGGGAAGGTCATGTCAGACGAATCTAGTTGATTTCTTTGACTGGGTGACCAAAGTAGTAGACCAGGAAGGGGCTGTGGACATGGCCTACCTAGACTTTAATAAGGCATTTGACACAGGCCCACACAAATGATTAATAGTCAGATTAATCAGCCTGGGAGTGGGTCCCAGGATGGTAGCCTGGGTAAAACACTGGCTGGACAACAGGACACAGAAGGTAATTGTAAATGGAGTCCACTTTGAAGTAAGAGGGGTTACTAGTGGGGTACCGCAGGGTTCAGTACTGGGTCCAGTCCTTTTTAATGTCTTTATAAGTGACATTGCAGAGGGACTGGAAGGAGAAGTATGCCTCTTTGCAGATGACACAAAGATCTGCAACAGGGTTGATACACAAGAAGGCGAGGAAAGGATGAGAAGGGACTTGGCAAGGTTGGAGGAATGGTCAGAGGTATGGCAGCTTGGATTCAATACAAAGAAGTGCAAAATAATGCACCTGGGAAACAAAAACCCAGGGGAAGATTACACAATGCCGGGGGTGGGGGAGTAGTAACAACAACAAAAATGGAAAGGGGTTTGGGAGTAATATCAGATGACCTTAAAGTTGGCAAGCAATGTGAGAAGGCGGTAGGGAAGGCTGGTGGGATACTGGGATGTATAGGGAGAGGCATCACTAGCAGAAAACAGGAAGTTGTTATCCCTCTGTACAGACAGCTGGTGAGACCCCATCTGGAGTACTGCGTCCAGTTCTGGAGACCCCATCTCCGCAAGGACATAGACAGGATGGAGGCAGTTCAGAGGAGAGCAACTAAAATGGTGCAGGGTCTGCAACAGAAGCCATATGAGGAGAGACTAAAGGAGCTTAATATGTATACCCTTGAGGAAAGGAGGGATGGGGGGGGGACATGACAGAAATGTTTAAGTACCTCAGTGGAATCAACAAAGTCCAAGAGGGTAGCATCTTTCAGAAAAAGAGATGTGCAAGAACAAGGGGACACAAATTGAAGATAGAGGGGGGACGGCTCAGGGGCAATGTGAGGAAGTATTTTTTCACAGAGAGGGTGGTGGACGCATGGAACAGCCTTCCTGAGGAGGTTGTGGGGTCTAGAACTGTGGGGGAATTCAAGAATGCATGGGACAGACGTAAGGCAATTTTTGTGAAGGGTAGGAAGAAATAGGCTGTTCGTTAAATAGGATCTGCAGCTTATCCTCTAGGAAGGGAAATTTGCAGACTAGGTGGGCCAAGCGGTCCTTATCTGCCATCAAAGTCTATGTTTCTATGTAAATAAGTAGCAAACCGTACTTTGTTGCCAGCCAATCGGCCTGGATCCAGAGTGCAGGTTGTCCCAGTATAACCGAACTGTAGGAGAAAGTATAACAAAGCATCAGTTCCAAAGCTTTCTTAAATTGCATCACATTTAAATAAACTCTACATCATTTCTATCATTTGAGAAAGGGTTTAAGGTCCCATCTATCATTTAAACCGCTTGGTTTAATACACCTCAGTGTGTAAATCCACTTGCTTTCCTTTTCCAATAGTAAATTGGGTCTGTCTCCCCCAAATTCCAACGGTGGTACCCATTCAATTCCTATAAATTTCATGCAATCTGGTTTAGAATCATGTACCTGACTAAAATGAAGCCCTACTGGAGTATCCTGTCTATTGTTAAGAATAGAGCGTACATGCTCTTGAATTCTCTGCTTTAAGGGCCTTAGTTTTTCCTACATATAGCAGATCACAGCTACACTAGAGTACATACACCACATAACTCGTGTCGCATGTGATGAGCTCTCTGATGTCAGCTCGAATATCTGGATATCGAGGAGGCTGAAATTCTCTACTCATGATGCAATATTTGCAGATATTACATCTAGAGCATTTAAAACATCCATTAGTCCTCCTTGGTAACCAAGTGGCTTTAGGACCTTTTTGGGTTGTGAGTCTGCTGTGCACTAGGGTATCTTTCAGATTCCTAGGTCTGCTGAAAGAAATTGTTGGTTTACTTCCAACTGCCTTGGTAACAGTCTGGTCACTCATTAAAATAGGCCAGTCAAACCCTTTCTCAAACGATAGAAATGATGTAGAGTTTATTTAAATGTGATGCAATTTAAGAAAGCTTTGGAACAGACGCTTTCTTATACTTTCTCCTTCTACAGGTTGGTTATACTGGGGGACACTGCACTCTGGATCCAGACCAGATGCCTGGAAACGAAATACGGTTTGCTACCTATGTAATAAGGAACACTTTCCTTGCCATAGACTGAATCCCAGTTCCTTCAAGCATTGAGTGTTATTTAGAGATAGAAACCATAAGGACATTTTTTCTTTATTTAGATTTGTCAGGGTTTTACGCTTAAGCTGCTCCCCTGTGTTAATGTAATACACACAGAAATATAAGATAAGAAATGGAAATTACGTACTTGCCATAATTGTTGATCTTCTTGGACAGTCTCCGTCACTCATTCATGCTAGTGGGATAGCGCTGGAGGTGCTAGGACCAAGCAGGAGCCAAAAATGTTCAGAAGGGTTGGCACCAAGACAGGACCATACATGTGTGGCACAGCGAGGCTAGCTCGCGCCTGTGTAGGCTATCTCGGCGTCGACCCTCCAACTGCCTCAGTACCTTTTCGACCGAGGAGGTGCAGCGTAACTAATGAAATAACTTATCCCGTCTTTCTGGGCCTGAGAGGGCCCTGATGGCCTTTGACAGAAAGGTCAAAGAACAATGTCTTCACAGCCTGAACCATAGGACCATGAAGACCAGGAAAGAAAACAAGTGAACCCAGGGGATGGTGGGTGGGCTTGCGAATGAGTGATGGAGACTGTCCACGAAGATCAACAATTACGGTAAGTACGTAATTTCCACATTTTCCTGGACTAAGTCTCCATCACTCATTCACACTAGCGGGAGAGTACCGAGCTAAAAACAACAACCCTGAGTAGGGTGGTAGGGGATAGTGTTCACTCAGAAAGGACAGCCAGGGACTGTCCTGCTAATAAAAACAGCTGTCTTGGAAAGAGCATCTAGACCATAGTACTTACAAGATAAGTGGTTTACTCGTAACTCACCACTTCTCAGACGACTGCAATGGACACAAAATGAAATTTTGCCAGAAAGCAGCAACCACTCTAGGAGAGCAGCGAGAACCCGGCTGCACAATTTGGTCTAAGACCAAAAATAATAGTGTCAAAGACATGTTAATCTAACATAAAAAGGCCTCAGGGACTGAAAAAGCTAGGGGTAAAGCCTACTGGTTCATGGAGACCGAAAAGCGCAGATGGAAACCCCCACTACCAAGTATGGCTGACTTGCGAACAACAGGTCCAGGAGCACTCGAACCCCTTACTTGGTGAACAAAAGAAGGTCCTGGTGGGGTTAACCCATCAAGGAGAATGGTTTTCACTTAGTCACTGAAA
Source organism: Neoceratodus forsteri (assembly GCA_016271365.2). NCBI lineage: Eukaryota > Metazoa > Chordata > Ceratodontiformes > Ceratodontidae > Neoceratodus > Neoceratodus forsteri. The sequence goes on from CM028129.1 coordinate 694,801,069, forward strand.
CCTTCCTGATGGAAAGCCAAAGCAAGATTTAGAAGCCTCTTCTGGTGGTCGAATAGAACCAGATCCTACCCACTTCATGTTCCAAAAGGAATCCTACTGCCCCTGTGTGAACAACTGTAGTAGCAGTCTCTGAACTCAGAGAAGAGGGGAAAAGTAATACAGGATGACGTGTCCACTGCGAAAAAACATTCCGACAGAAAAAAATGGGCTAGATTTGTAAGGCAAATAGAGGCAGATGTCCGTCGAGGAGGGACGTAGCAGGACCAAGTTGGGCTAACCATTTGTTGAAAGTGACTGCATAGCAGCAGAAGTGACTCAATGCAGTGAGGCACTACCCACTCCAGCCTCCTTGAAGGGAGCAGGAAAGGACTCTAGTTTGTTTGCTGAAAAACAAACCTCACAGCTCCATCACTCACTCGGAGAAGATAGTTTCGTGAGCGACTGGCACAGAACCAGTGCACAGGAACCGAAGGTGTGAATATTTGAGAAGCCATCTCAGAAAAAAGACCTATTTGACCAACAGTCAAGAAAGGAGTATGTCGTCTATTAAGTGGAAGCAAGCAAGAAAGCAGGAACCTAAGTCCTAACTCGCTGGAGAGTCACTTCTGTTGCTGCGAGGCTCTGCTCAAGAGTAGCAGCCTGATAAAAAAGGTGGATTAACAGACTGGGCAGTTGCCTTGGTCTAGGAAATGTCTCTGAATAAAAGAAATCTCTCTTGGAAAAGAGATGACCCATGCAGTTCCTGGATCTGACTCTCCTTAGGGGTAGAAGAAGTCAGGTACTCTTTACCGCATTCTAGAGACGAGTGCCTCAGGGGGCTGAGGCAGAACCTGACGAGATCCAAAAGGGTGGTATCGGGTAATTTTGGCTAGGCCCTGTGCTGTGATAATTTTTTTTTTTTTACCATTAGTATGAGCCTAACAAGGCTTTCAGGCTGCTATTTTGCAAGGATTCCCTGATACAAAAATGAAGAAAATGTCCTCCATCTGAGGTGATAACCACCTGTTCCGAAGAAGCCGCCGAAGGGGCAATATCACAAGGGGGCTATATACCCCTATCAAAGGAGCGGAAGGGTCTGAACGGCTCCCCACCATTAAATTAGAATGTTCCATAGAGTGTAATTGTCTTGACGACTGAAAAAGTCTAGACGCAGAAGTGTATGGTCCACGGATGCAGTCTGAAATACTATAGTGGACCCCATCACTGAGAAACTACTGAAAAGATCTTCCATCACAGACTCCGATGATAAAGACGACATGCCCTTCAGTATATAAAATGAGTCATCTGCTGTATTACTGACCAGAAGGGCAGGGAAAGACTCCTCTAGATGCACTTCTTTCCCCAGAAGGACCCCTAAGGGACGTCTAGGTCAGAGCAACTAGAGACTCCACCACCAGGAAGGATGTCGAGGAGCTTGGTACCATGTAGGGAGCAGAGAAAGTGCTGAGCGGAATGAGAGATTCCGCTGGCAGAACAGTACAGCAGAGTTCCATCAGCAGAAAACTGCTGGATGTCACAAGATCCCACGTAGACTGCCACCCACTAAGATGTGTGGAAAAAATAATCCACATAACAGGACTTAATTCTGTGGAAAACATCCTGCCACAAGTTCTGTGGAGAACAAATCTGTAGAAGGAAAATGTGTCTAGTTCTGCCTGACAGCACCCACTAGCACCCCTGCGGTACCAGCATCACTTGCGGCACAGGAGGACACCAAGCAGTGCCTATGCCAACCTGGGAGATACCCAAGGGCAACCACGGCGGTACCTGCAGGCACCCCCGGCACCCATGCAGCAATGGCACCTGAGGGCACTGACACCCAGGGAACCCATGGCAAGAATGGCACCTGAGGACACTGAACCCACGGCGCAAGAGAGAAAATACCAATGAAATCCACAGGAAGAAGGAGAAGGAAAAAGGTGGTGCCCATGCCGACCCCTGCATGGAAAAGGGAGAGGGGGGTAGGCACAAGGGGTCAACACGATGGTAAAGGTACCAAGAGGGCACCGCACCATCCTGATCTAATCAACCCGGCTCCAGTCCAATGGCTCAGAGGCCCCAAAATCAGGAAAACAGCCAGGAAAACTGGAAGAAGTCAAACCCCCTGCTCCACAGGAGCGGCCCAGAGATGAAACTGCTCACCGGAGCTCCGAGGACAGAGATGGAGTCTGGAGTCGAGAAAGTGGGCGGTGGGAGGCGGGGCCAAGGAACCACAAAGTCAGTTCAGGCCTATCGCCTCGATGGAACAATCCTTGTGCAGGCGTACGAAAGGGCAACCTCAAGCAGCACCGATTCTTCTTCCCCAAAGCAGGAAGAAGAGCTCGGGTTAAGTGGAGCCGGATCCCCGAACTGCTAGATCTGCGCTTCTCGCGGACTGTCCTTCCATTTGAGCACAGGACTGTCCATAGTCGGACCCCCGCTTATCAAGGCGGTGGACCGGACGCAGTCCCTCTGCCATAACAACTTTCACACGAAGTCTTCCTGCCATCACCGCTACCGTCTAAGAAGGACTCCGTTGATGGCAGGCAAGAATTTTTTTTTTCTTCTTCTTAATAATCTTCTTTTCTTGTTCGTAAAATAAGAAATTGCTACTAAAATGTTAAATTAAACGCTAAAAGCTACAGTCGTACAGACGAACGACGTTGACATTCAAGCACACTAGATGGCGGAAGAAAAGGAACTGAGGCAGTTGGAGGGTCGACGCCGAGATAGCCTACACAGGCGTGAGTTAGTCTCGTGGTGTCATGCATGCGTGGTCCTGTCTCGGTGCTGACCCTTCTGAAACTTTCTGGCTCCCACTTAGTCCAAGCACCTCCGGCGCTATCCCACTAGTGTGAACGAGTGATGGAGACAGTCCAGGAAGATTAATGAACAACTGTCCTCATGTGTTTCTTTCCTAATGGTAATATTTGCAGTCATTTTTGATGTGTTGCACTAATTTTTAATGTGTCTTGGTGTGGATTCAAATGCTGGACTGTATTTATAGACTAAGGTAACAGAATTGTGATGAGGCATTTTAAGTATGAATGACGACACTATCACGTCACTATGTAAATGAATTGTAATGCCTTTAAAACCCGATTCCTCCACACTCTAACCACATCCCTGAGGAAGACTCGTGAGGAGTCGAAGCGCTGGGTGGTTAGCTGGCGTGCACTGTGGTGTTTACGAGCCCAAGAGCCGAAAATAAATAATCATTTTGGTTTTGCATAATACTGTCTGCGTCGAGATCTCCTTTTGGTGTAGCATGCACCGAATCCTGTCTGTTGTTTCTATGATTGCGAGCTGGCAGCTCGCTTGAGTGCATCAGGTTGCTGTGGCTGCTTCACAGCTTTTCTGTGTTAACTGTTTCCTAAGAAAAACCCAGGTGTTTCTAATATCAATTTCAGATGTAGTGCAGTGTGCACAGGTTCAAGTAGGGGAGGTAGGGAAGGAGTTCAGAATATAGTAAGATTCCCTTGGAAGAAACAAGATTACTATGATAAGTAATTTTTTTCTTCTAACCCCAGGAAGTCTTACTGTATTCTGACATACGGCAGAATACCCAAGCAGTACCTCTGGAGGTGGGAACAGAACCTATGTGTGAAACATGCTCTGCAGTACTGCTGTGCCAAATCCAGCATCACTCCTGGCCTAGGTATCCAGGCTGTAGTGTTTGGTACATGTGTGATCAGTTTTTCAGGTAGCTGCCTTACAGATTTCCAACAAAGGGATATCCCTTGCAGCTGCTATGGAAGCAGCTGCGCCCCTTGTAGAGTGGGCCCTGAGATGTACAGGGGGTTCCTTGCCAGCTTTGCTGTAACAGAACTGGATACAGGCAACAATCTAGCATGCAATAGTTCTCTTCGAGGCAGGCTTTCCATTATCCATCTCTTCATATGGTAGGAAAGACGGGGTCCTAGCCTGCCTGTGACCATATGTATGGTCCAGGTAATAGCCGATAGCCCTCTTGACGTACAAGCTATGCAGCTTGTGCTCCCCAGAGCTAGAATGGTCAGTGAAGGAATTCTGGCAAGGTGACAGACTGATTTAGATGGAAATCAGATACCACTTTGGGGAGAAACCTCCTGTTAGTCCTGAGAACTACCTTGTCCCTGTGGAATAAGATGTAGTTAGGCTCTGTGGACAACGCCTGAAGCTCACTGATCCTCCTGGCTGAAGTGATAGCCACTAGAAACATAGTTTTCCATATCACATACTTGAGCTCTGAAGAGGACATGGGCTCAAAGGGTGGCTGCATCAACTGGCCAATACAAATGTCGAGGTCCCACGCCAGAGTGGGTTCCCTGTGTGGGGGACGCAAATGTATCAGGCCCTTGAAGAAATTTTCTGAATGCCTGGTTTGATGCCAGTGAAGGGCCCTTACCAGCCGAGAGGTAAGCAGAAACAGCTGCCAGATGCACCTTAAGGGTAGATGGCCTAAGGTCAAGGGAATAAAGGTGCACCAGGTAATCCAGTACAACTGAAAGGCCAGCTTGGTCATGGTCTATGCCCTGCTGTTGGCACCAAATTGAAAACCTCTTCCACTTAGGAGTACATTTTTCTAGTTAGATGGCTTCTTGGAGGCCTTGAGTACCAGTAGGACTCCTTCCGAGAGACTCAGGCCAGCATACTCTAAGTCCTCAAAAGCCAAGCCTTGTGCCTGAGGGACTGAAGGTTGAGGTAGAGTATTCTGCCCTGTGAGGACGTCAACAGATTGTGCCTCCTGGGCAGAGAGAGTGGTCTGCTCGCAGACAGGGTTAGGAGCAGTGAGTACTATGGTTGCCTGGCCCAGTCTGGGGCAATGAGGATCATGGTTGCCAGCTGAGCTCTGAGCTTGTTTATCACAGAGTAACAAGGGAAATGGGGGAAAGGCATACAGGAACTTCCCTGTCCAGTCCAGTAGTAGTGAGTCCATTGGCACTATGCCCACTGCAGGAGGCCTGCAACAAAACTGTGGCAGCTGGTGAATGTCTGGGGCTGCAAAGAGGTCCATCTCTGGGGTGCCACACCTTCTGAACACTGTCAAAAGGACCTGCCTGTTCAATGCCCATTTGTGGTGATTCTGGTTGCTCCTGCTTAGGGCATCTGCTAGGACATTGTCCCTCCCTGGAAGACAGACAGCTGAAAGATAAATGCCCAGGGAATATGCCAGCCTCCATATACCCATGGCCTCTATGCACAGAGGGGACAACTGTATGCCCTAAGCTCCAACAGATTTATGTGGAGTAAGGACCCCTTTGGGAACCAGGTCCCATGTGCAATCTGCTCTCCCAGTTGTGCAACCGACCCTAGGAAAGAAGCATCTGTTAGCACCACTGAAGGTGGCTGTTTCAGTAAGGGGTCTCCTTCCCTTAGGTTTTCCCTTTTCTGCCACCACTGAAGTGCTAGGAGCAGAGGTCTCATGACTGGCACCAGTTTGGACAGAAAGTCCCTTTTCTGTGACCAGTAGGATCCGAGATGAAACTGAATGTCCTTCATTTGGAACCTGGAACCTGGCACATCAGCCATGTGCCCTAGTAACTGGAGGAAGTGCCTTGCTGACCTGGGGTAAACAGCTGAAAAGAGCTGACCAACTGTACCAATTTTTCTACCCCTCCACTGAGGGAGAAATGCCTTTCCTCTTACCGTGTCCAGCTCTGCCCCTATGAATTCCAGCAGATGGACAGGAGTTAGCACTCACTTCTTGAGGTTTACTAAGAAGCACAGGAATTGCAGAGTATTCTGCACAGAGTTTAAGGCCTCTGACACTTGCTGTGGGGGACTGGCCTACCACTAGCCAGTCGTCCAGGTACAGAAAGACTGTGACCCCTTGCCTCCTTAAGTGGACTACCACCACTTCTAGGCACTTTGTAAACACTCTTGGAGACAAGGTAAGGCCAAAGGGCATGGCCCTGAACTGGTAGTGGCCTGATGGTAACCGGAACCTGAGGTACATTTTGTGGGATTGCCTGGTAGGGATATGGAAATAAGCATCCTTCAGGTCTATTGATGCCAGTCAGTCTCCTCGTCTGAGGGTAGGTAGGATGGTGGATAGAGTGACCATTTAGAATTTTTGTTTTGCCAGATGCTTGTTTAGGTATCTGAGATCCAAGATGGGTCGCCATTCCAGTTTTCTTTACTGTGAGGAGATATCGAGTGCTAACATATTAACATACTAAATAGCCAGCAGATTAGGCCCTATGGTCTATCGATTTTGCTCAGAGATCAGTGCATACCCAGGGCACCATTATAGCCCCCTCCCCCACAAGATCCCCTACCCCCAACCTCCAGCACGGCTCTGGGATGAACTCTCCCCCCATACCTATCCAGGACCTTCTTGAACCTCTCCACAGTTGTAACAGCCACCAGCTCCTCAGGCAGTGCATTTCAGGGCTCCACCACCCTCTCAGTGAAGTACTGTCTCCTTGTTTCCCCCCTTAGCCTCTCCCCGACCAGCCTCAATGAGTGTCCCCTGGTGGTCCCTTCATCCCTCAGCTGAAGCACTCCCTCTAGGTTTACCCTATTCATTCCCTTAAGATATCTGAAGGCCTCTATCATATCCTTTCTGTTCCTCCTCTCCTCCAATGAGTACAGTTTGAGCTCCTCCAGTCTCTCCCCATAGGGCTTTTTCCTAGACCTATTATTATCCTGATCGCCCACCTCGGGATCCTCTCCAGAAGAGCAATATCCCTCTTTAAGTAAGGATGCCAAAACTGCATGCAGTATTCAAGGTGCGGTCTAACCAGGCAATTATACAGTGGAAGGAGCACCTCTCGGCTCCTTGAGGTTATCCCCTTTCGGAGCAAGGGGACAGACTCTACTGCCTTGTCCTGCAACAGTTTTACTTGTTCCTCCTCCAGTAGCTGAACGTCTACTGGAGAGGAAGGCCTGAAGGTTCTTGCCCTCAGCCTGGGCATGACTTTGAAGCTGAGGGCAAGCCCTTGGCCAACCACCTCCAGGACCCACTTGTCTGTGGTGATGTATTCCCAGGACTGGAGGAAGTGGGCTAGCCTGCCCCCTACTGGAAGAAGGGGAGGCAACCCTGGCAGACCCCTCAGAGTCTGCTTAGCCTGTGTGGTTGGCTGGGGGCTGGGGCCAGCCCTACCACTGCCCCTGCTGCCCCCATCCCTGAAGTAACCCCTCTGGGGCTAGTAAGCCAAGAGGGGCAGGGTTTGAAAGAAGGGCCTGTAATGGGCCTGAGCTCTACTCTCTCTCTCTCTGTTGTGCTGCTTCTGGGGAGTAGTGGCCCTCTATTTCACTGCAGCACTCTTGTAGGGCTACTTTATATTTGTCCATTTTCTTCATATAGGCTTCAGTCTGCAGCCCAATGAGGAATGTGGGCTCGCGGGGGAAATCCAGAGGCTTTGTCTGGGTGTCCTGTGAAATGTTAGTAGTCCTAAGCCAGATAAACCTTCGCAGAGACACCGAAGTAGCCATCAGTCTGCAGCAATGTCACTGCCATCCTAATCTAAAACCTGGAGACTTCAATGCCCCTCTTGGCAGCCTCTGCCAAATCAGATGCCATAGGGGCAGGACAAGCTTTGGAGATTTCCATAACTGTGCTCCAGAGACTCTTCTGAAACCTGGCCACATAAGCCATATAAGTAGCCTGCCTAATGGCCAGTGAGGACCCTAAGTTGGACTTCTTGGCCATCGAGTACATTTTTAGGGAATCCTTGTCAGGTGGATGAGATGCCAGCGGGATGCCATCCTTGTCACAGGCAGTGGCCTGCACCACCCCCTTGTGGCTGGGGTGCCCAAAAAGGAATTCAGCCCCAGACTTGGCCACCCAGTACTTCCTATCCAGTTTTTTTTTTTTTTTTTATCTACTGGAAGGATGGATGTAGGGGTCTGAAAAATCTTAAAAGACATGTCTCTTGAGAGATTTATGAATGGGAAACAATAACTTCCTAGCTGATGACATACCCATCACCTCTACATACTCTGGTTCCTCCTCCTCCTCTGTTTCTTGAGTGGGGAGGTCCAAAGCATGTGCCACCTGCTGCACAAATGCAAAAAGTTTGGTGAAATCCTCTGATCCCTTGTCAGGGGATTCAGGATGCTGGGGATCAGGGGAATCATCAGCTTCCGGCGAAGAACCTGGGGCAGAACCAAGGAAACCTGAGTGGACCACAGAACCAAATCGGCAGTGGTCTGGAGTGACTGTACTATCTATATGGCATTGGTAATTTCCTCTGCGGTCGGAACTGTCAGGTTCATCGGATGCAGTTCCTTCCCAATATGCTTCCTCTTCGCCGCGGTTGCAGGTTCAGCGGCAGTTTCTGTGCATCGTTTTTTTACTATGCGAACCGTCACCCCTATCAGATGGTGTTTCATCCAGTTCTTTAGAGGTTTGAGAAGAGGGTTTGTCCAAAACCAGGTCAGCGGTTTTCTTGGATATTCTTTCCTTCAGCTGATTAAGTCACCTGTCCAGCATAGACTGCGGAAAGATTTTACATATTTCACAGTCTGCCTTCAAGTGGTCAAACCCAAGACAGAACATGCAGACCAAATGTGGATCAGCCTTAGCACATGGTTCCCTGCACTCAGTGCAATGCTGAAACCCTGTGGTGCCAGTTCTCTTTTTAGGAGTCTGAGACACAGTGAAAAGACTAGACTTCCCTGGTACTCACGCTTTTAAAGCTCCCCCAGTCGGTTTAGCAACCGAAGAGAGAACAGAGTAATCCAAGAAAAAAAAATCAAAAATCAGTAACAGGGAAGAGTTAAATAAAGAAAGCTTTTTACCTTAAAATAAGACAAAAGGCTTGGTTTCCACCCGGTTAAGGGAACCAGATGGGAACTGAGAAACTCACTAAATAATGCTAAATTTAAACTAGTCTACATGTACACCAGAGATGGCGGTTCAAAAACGCAAATAAATATATTGGTACTGAATAAAAACCGAGAGGGAAAAAAAACAAACTTCAAGAAAGATGCAGGAAAGTTCTCAGAGGCTGACTAGGCAAGCGGACAAAAGAATCTGACGGTTGCAGGTTGTTTACCAGAGACAATGGTTTGAAAACAGAACTCGAGACTAGCATTCTACCATTAGCATAGGTTCTATTAACCGTTTCAGCTCTGGGGCAGTCCTACGGTGATATCATACTACAATATATCAGAATACAGCAAGATTTCCTGGGGTTAGAACATATGATCAGCATCTAAACTCACTGCAGCTCATGCCATTATCCCTAAGAAGGTTGAGGAGAGATAGGCCAATGACCTATAATATAATGTATGACCCTACTCTTATGAGCGAAATACTGGATTTAAGCCGGATGTAGCTTAGACAAGAGGCAACCCACTTCACATCTTGGGGAAGCAACTCAACACTATATTTCTTTACTAACAGAACTGCAAATATTTAGAATTCCCTCCCACTAAATATCATAATTAGCAAGACTGCAACAGAGTTAAAAAATAAACTGAATAAACACCTAACGAACGTAGATATGAAGTATAACTAGGACCATGGGGCTAATCACAGGCTTAAGCCTTTTCAGCTCCTGAACTACATTAGTATGAATCTATAATCAGCATAAAACCTGTCTCCAGAGAAAGCAATCCAGTGGACTGATTGCTGTTTGTGAATATGTACTGATGGATTCCTGGGGTTTGAAAATGGTACTTACTACCGCTGTGTGATTTAGAAACACCAATTAGGAGAACTAAAAAGCCTGTAGTGATGAAACTGTAACAAGAACTGGAATCAGTATTTAAAAATCAGCTTCAAATTAGGGGAAATTCTTTAAAAGTTCAGCGCAGTTCTTTAAAGAGATAGTGTACTGCCTAAAACTAATATTAGATTTTAAAACACAGTCAACCATTACCTTGTATAGCTGAGGTATTTTTTTTATTTTCCCTTTGTTTAATTAGAAGACTGTTTACCTAATGTTAATAGGTATGATGTGTAGAACAGCAATCTGCCTGGTAGCTGACATAACCAGCTCTACAGACCCCCACTATATCACCAGCATTGTGACCTCACTGCTACTTAGAAAAAGCAATTCAGTGGCTGCCAGGTCATTCACCTGTGATGTCACTGTCAGTGAGATCACAATTCTGATGACTGTAATGTGAGTAAGTAGAGTTAGATAGGTCAGCTGCCACACATCCAGCACAATACTATCACGCAGAAGCCTTTCTGATAGGCAAAAGGAAAAAGAAAAATACTTCAGAAATAAAAAGTTGTAAGTGGCTACTTCTTAAAATCTGTATTATTTTCCTGTCTGCCTGTTTTGTCTCCACTAGCTCTTTAACGACCAGTGACTGTTTCAGCTGTTTACAGTTACAGAACTACTTAAAGAGCAGGTGTTTACTTCTAATAAATTGATAACTATTTTATTTATTGTATTCTGATGCATTACTAATTACTTTCTATTTTTTTTTTTTTTTGCACAATCTTTTTTCACTCCGGTCACTGGCGGTGGGGCATCTCTCAGGCAGGGCCCATTCAGCCACTCCTTTACCACCCCGCCTGAACTCCTTCCCCCAACCAAGGAATCAGGTGCCAGGTCCCCCACCGTGGACCCTCATACAGAGAGGCGAGGACCACGGAGAGTCAAGTTGGGGGTTGAAGCCAGCACTGCAGCGTGTAGGAGCGGCCCTGGAGTGTCTGCCGTCGCCTCCCCGCCAACCGGGGTTTTTCCACCTTGTGTTGCCCTCGAGGTGCCGGACGTGCAATGACGTCCCTGTGAGAGCCATGCCCTCATGTACATCCCCCAGCACCTCACCCGATACTGCCTGCTCCTTGAGGTACCTCCCAGTGTCCACTGGGTGTCACAACAGAGCGAGGCCTCCCGCAAACCCACCCCAGGAGAGGAGAGCAGTCCTCTGGACACTCAATCCTTTCCTCCCCCTGCTGACCCCTGGCAACCAGAGTCCACTCCCAAACCCCGGTCACCGGCATGGCACGAGATGTGGCATACAGCACCTCAATCTTCAGTGCCACCGGGCCGGCAAACTCTCTACTTTTTATAATAAAAGATTTTTTAATGCAGTGAAACAAGTGGGTTTTCACCTCATGTTTTACATTGCTAGTAAAAAAAAGAATTCAACAGAATTCTGGCATTGTGATGTCAACACTGCTAGCTACTTAGGAGCCCAAAGTATTTCAAGGAGAAACTAAATATTTTTCTATCATTTCGGCAAACAAACTTTGCCTTTTATACGTCTGCACTACCGTGGTCTAGCTGTATAATTTAAAAAATAAATAACTGGTATCTCTTCTTCTCAAGCAAAATCTGGTTATGAAGAAAATATCACTTTCTATTTTATAGCCAAAGATCACAGGTTATCAAAAGTCTCCTTTATTGAAAACACCCAATCCCAAAGCTTCACCCCCAAACCGGGATAGGATTTCGTATAGACCACTACATTTTTTCTGCATCGGAATTTACTTCAATTTTGTAAAAGTCAGCAATCTGCAAACATGGCAGATGCTGCGCAGGTCCATTTGCTATGAAAATGCGGCGCCGCACCTCTCGCCACAATATACTTTTTGTTCTTAATATTTTCTAAATAATTCTTATGGTTAAAGTTTGTTGGACAGGTTTTTAACCTTCTGAACATTAGGGTTTACAAAACATGTGGAAGTGTAACGTTAAAGATACAAAATGGACACCAGATATACAGTGACAAGTATTTGATCTCTGAGAATTCCAGACAAAAACAAGATGCCTTATACCATAAGAAGTAAAAGCCCAATGTATTGATGTCTTACACATGTGCATATGTATGATTTAAGTAATTTCCCCTTTATTGTTCAATACCAGCCCTCCAGTAAATGCAGCTGCTTGCATCGCCAGGTCTGGGAATGAGCCTGGGCCACCAGAGGGCCAGCTTTGGGAAGACAGTGGGTCATCACAGGGATGATCACCTCTTCGGTGGGGGGGTGCTAACATTCCCTGCTGTGCGACTGCCACCTGGTGCTCCCAAGGTGGTGGTTGCAAGTTAGGGACACTGGGAGAGGGAAGGGGATGTTGCTGCACATGCTCTGTGTGAGCATGCTGGGAACAGCCTCCGCCCAACATCTGGGATGGGAGAAAAATGGTGAAATTGCTTACTGCTGCAGAATGCTGTCCAGCCCCCTCCTCACAGGTCCCACTCTGCAAACCGTGACGCAGCTTCCAAGATCGAACATCAACACCACCGAGAAACTGGGTCCCGTCCGGCGGCCCTGCCGGGGGGGGGGGAGCACAATCCAGGGAGGACCAAGACAGTGGGTAATTCCTAGTGATGGCAGGAGACAGGGCTGAGGGAGAGGGAGGGACTGATGAGGAGCCAGCCAGAGGAGGGAATAAAATGAAAAAAGGGAAAAAAAAACAAACCCCGGTAACCACCCAAATACATTTATACAACAACAGCGTTTTGTCCACTCTACTCAGAAATAAATCCAGTGACTCTAATCTGGGTAGCCCCCTAGATGGGTTTATTTCCTTGTATACCAGTTACCCATCAGTTATTCTAGATTTCACACACACACACATATACATGTGTGTGTGTATATATATATTACACACACTCGCACACACACAATTTGTCAGTTGTTATTGAATTTATTAAAGAATAGAGACATACTACAATCTTGCAAAATGTAATACGTTTGAATTTTGTTAACCAGGTAGGCCCACTGAGACAGACATCCATTTTCAGGGGGGACCCAGAATTCGTTACGTAAGAGACAACAGTTAATTATAAATTACACAGCAACGGTACAGGGATTCAGCAGATGATACATAAATGGAACGATACAATTTTGTTAATTACGATGTGGATGTATTACAGGACTATGTAAGGAATTCAGCAGAATATAAATGCAATGATCACACAGGACCTATTTAGAAATTATAGTACTTATGGTAAGGACTGCTTGGCCCACCCAGTCTGCCCATTTTTCCCCTGCCAATACTAACAGTAACTAATGTGAGAAAAAAAGAGCACATCAATGTTTTTACAACTTAATGTTCGCCATGTAATTATTAAGAGAGATCATTCTTTTCAACTAGATGTCTAAGAAAACAAAAGGTATCTAGGAGTAAAGTAAAGAGAGAAACTATAGAGAACACAAGATATGAGAGCCATACAAATCAACAAGAAAAGTTATAAAAGTACACATTAGTCAGACATCCCATCTTGAGGAGCCAACATCCAGCTGTATCTGAATTTCCATTTTGAATCAGAAGCCTTTGCCTTATAAGAGAGGCCGTACAAAATATATATTTTTTGATACATTAACAAACTAAATAATTCACATCTCCTACAATTGAAATACCCAAGACAGTACAAGTCAGGTAAAGCATTTTGTTGTGTGGGGTCAGGTGACTTTCTGGATCTCAGAAAGCAAGTGACTATGATAGGATTTAGTTCTGGGATCTCCTGTTTCACAGTTCTGAAGCACACCTCCTTAAGTCATCTTCCTTCAACAAATTCTAAGCAACACATTTTCAAAGACCCTCCACCACACACACACACACACACACACACACACACACACACACACCAATTCCTGCGCATGAGCATGGTAGAAAATCTTGCTTCAAACCTAAACACTGCAACATTTAAATTTTTCCTAGCATTTCCCCACAACTGTTCCCATGCAGATAAGATCATGAGTGCAGGTGTACTCATTCTAGTCATTGCAAAATAAAGAGCATTCATGGCATTAGCCATGACTCGCTGAAACTAACACCTTATTTAATCAGATAAGCAGTTCTACCACAAAGTACCTTGCAGTAGTTCAATTTCACACTGATCCAAAACTGCTAAAATCTAGGTTTACTAATTTCTTATACTCCTTAACGAACAAGCCAATTCCAGTTCTTCCAGGTTCTCATGCATTTTCCTCCATGTTACCGGAACTTTAAAGCCTTCGCTATCATCTTTTTCCTGAAAATCTAGGTTGTTGATTTCAAATGGGGCTGGGCAGTATAGGCTAGAGGTTAGAGTAATGAGCTGACGAGAAGACAGACCTGGATTCCCACAACAACCTCCACTTGCATATACTGTGCAACTCTGAACAAGTCACTTAATATCCCCAATGCTCCCAGGTCGCCCATGAAAACAAGCATCTGTGCCTAGTGGGCCTTACCTGGTTACCAAAGGATAAAATAAAAATACTTGTGTTAAATCTGTTCCAAAATTTCTATAATTTACAAAAGTAAGGCTGAATCTATTTTAATGAAGAACCGTGTGCAGTTCTTAATCAAATATACTAATCGTAAAGTGACCTGTAGTCAGTCTGGAGCAATTCCATGTTTACTGACTCGGTAGCTGCTAAGTAAGACTCCCAAATTAAATTTTTCATATTGAAGTACCACTTCTGATAGACAAACATACATTCTAAAGAGGTATCTGAAGACTGGAAACCCTCAAGTACAGTATCGAAAAAATTAGTTTAACAGCAGCAAAGCACTCCAGGAGGGTCATGATTATCTTGGTTAATATAACCCTGGGGCCACAAGGCACTCTGCTTTACTTCACGCCTAATGACTCTACGGTTAGACAACCAACTGTAATCCCACACCCCTGGTGACTAGATCGCTAATGCATGAAGCAAAGTGCTTTGAACTAAAACTACTTGAAGAGCTATGGGATGTACAGTATAACTTGCAGCGACTGACATGGTCACAAAAGTACAGGTTACTGTACATAATTCATATACACATAATGAAGACTACAAAAAACAAATATATAAAACGCTTTAAAGATGATTTGCAGCTCACAGTTGAAAATGTGCTACACCATCTGTTAACCAAAATTAAAAGCAGTTCAGGCTATAAAAGAGCACATAACTGGCAGCAATGTCCCCCAGAGCAATTAAAAAAAAAGTCTATGAAAAGCTTACTAAATGCTACTATTGTTGTGAATGAGAGCACATGACTTTTTTCTCATTTGTTAAGAGAGGCTCTGTAAATAAAGTTCAGACATGGAACTAACATTTTTGAAAGAACAGCACAGTATCCAAGTTCACTGCTGCTTGCTAGTATGAAGCTCTTTCTGATCCCTGGTATCAACAATCTCTCGCTGCAGCAAGTAGCTCGTAGATCATGCCAGGAAGAGGATTACTCGTCTCAGTGAAAAGGAATAACTTTACTTTATAAAATAATTTCTTCATGCAACATTTTTTTAAAACCCAAACTATAATGTTAAAAAAAGCTGCACACCAACAGTTTCCTTCTGAATTTGAAAGCAGATTTCAGCTATAAAAAAAAAAAAAAAAAAAGGCAAGGAAAGTGATTCTAAAAATAAATAATTGCTTTTTAAATTAACTGAAGTTTAAGTGTAAGCTTATCGACAATCATGCATTGATAATGTCGACAGTACGAATATTATGAACGGAACATTATTCAACTTGACCTTTATGTCAACACTTTGAAGGAAACATTTTCTAGTTCTAACTGAAAACCAAGCTTTTAAAGAGGACTAAAGAACATCAAAAAATATGGTGATGCTACAAAAAAGCATTTACTATACCTGATCAAGATAATATGAGTTGGGTCTCACTTTATCCTTACGGGCTTCCATAACAGCAACTAAAGGGAATCTTTGCTGATCCAACCCTATAACATGCAGTATCCTTTAATTTGAGGTTTTGAATATAGCTGGTTACATCAAGAGTGAGACGTCAAGGTACAGAATGAGATCAGATCTTAGAAAATAAATATCATTAAGCACTTGACACAACAAAGTTTAAGGGGACCACAACAGTAACACATCTAATTAGGACTGAAAATAATAGTTTGGCAAAATAATAAGTTGTTTTTGATAAAATGTGCATACTCCAGTGATTATAAGAACTGTATCTGATGGGCTGTAAGATGCACTGGGATATAAGCTGCACTTTTGATGGGCTATACAATGCACTAGTATATAAGCTGAACTAGTTTCAAACACTGGCCACAGAGGCCAGGATAGCAGGGCAAGGGGCCATAAGCCCAAGTTTAAAGAAGCTATCAGAAAACCTTTATAGTACGTGTTATTTATGTATAACTGTGTATGAAAATCATCCACCTCAAACATGTTGTGTATGACTCAGAAGTCTTGTAAAGGGGTCAATGTTTGAAAAACCTGGGTCTGCCTTGTAGCAGAGCGGTACCACTACCGCTCATTATGCCAGCGACCAGGGCTCAGGATCGAACTTAGGGCCGGCCAAAGGAAGGAATATTGAGCATCCCAAGGACATCTCTCTCCCTTGGAAGGGGGGAGATCATGTGTTCCACTACTTGCCTGCCACCTGGTAGAAATCAGGTGGGAGCACAATGAGGACACATACTCAAGGAGGGCCTACCTCCAAACACTGTATATGTGTACATGCCTCCATATGCACGATGCGTCACTGCACAACTGGCGGCCATTGAGAGAGAAAACACCAAAAGGAAAAACTTCTAATCGAGGCTGGATGACGTCCATAACTACACAGGTCCCACAACTGTGCTCCAGACCAGATGGATTAGGGCAACCCCAAAGGCTTCACCATGAGAGTAATCCAAAGCGGACACACTGGAGAGATAAACCCTAGAGAAGGTGGGTGACGGGACTGGGAGGATCAAGTCAGAAGAGGGCCAGTTGCTGAAAGGAGGATAAACACAGAATCTTTTTTTTTTTTGGGGGGGGGGGGTTTAAAAAGAAAAAAGCTGTTGTGTATGGTTGTGACATCACATTCATACACAACAGCTTTTTGTTGTATATGGCTGTGGTGTCATACCCATGCATGACAGCATTTTCAAATGTTAAATTTGTCACACTTTTCTCCTGCACCGTTCTGTAAACATTAGGATCGGAAACTGAAGATGTAAGAGTTGCAGTTGGGGGGGGGAGACGAGCACAGAGTAAAGTCTGTGCAAGCAAGGTGGCCTGTGGAGAAGGATGAAAATAAAATTGCAGATTTTTATCATTAAACCTTATACAACTTAAATAAAATACGGTTACCATACACAACTTAGCATGCTTCACCATCCCGGGGTTAAGATGACATCACAGACCTCTTGAGCTTTGCTCTAAAAAGGTCCATATGATGTCATCTCAACACCTAAATGGAAACAGCCTTGTGTATGATCACCAAAGCATTGCTCTACATTTATAAAATGGGTAAGGAGTTTTCTGCGTCCTGATTGGCTGATAGGTACCTTTTGCCATGTGCTTATGAGCACATATTGAGTCAACCATTAACTCTTCAGCCAGTCTACATGTACCACAGTAGATATCACTGTGCCTCTGCATGATTCAAAAGTGGCACCCATTCTCCCAACCCCCCACTTATCCCTGAGCTGCAGATCCCCCACAGACACACACAATTTGTAAGTACTGTAGTGGCGAAAGGTAGAGCCTGTATAACTTTTTTTTCCTTCTTTGTGATCAGTGATCCTCGCTTGCGAGTTTCTAAAGTGTGGCAGCCACCTGAATGTCCCGCTTATCCAACGTGCACGTGCAATGAACTGTGATGAAAACGCTGTTGACGTTTGCCGAGAAGTGGGAATAATCAGCATTTTAAATGTGGCCCAAACTTTCTTTACATAAAAAAAAATAAATAAATAAAAAATACTTCAAGCTACTCCCACACTAGCACGGTTAAAGTAGCTCATTGTCGTCAAGAAGCCATCAGCTTTCAGTAAGTGAAAGTAACCTGAGCCACTGCTGGCTTTCAGCTCCAATTACATTCAGGCAACAGGCAAGTAAAAGAAAAATAAATGTACCACAAAAACAAACCACACAAACTATCTCACCCATACCTCTCAACTGTCCCTGATTTTCAGGGATGTCCCTGATTTTGCCTCAAAATTTTACTCTGTCCCTCCTAAAAATTGTGTTTCTGTGACCAAACAGTGGAATTTGTAAGCACAAAATAATGTTAAACATTCAAATTGTAGACTTGTTCCTCCTTAGAAAATGCATTTTACACTAAGACCCTTATCCTACCAGCTTCCTGAGTTGATATCTCCAATTTTGAAGATGTGTCCCTGATTTTGGTCCTTTGTCCCTGATTTTTTTAAGCCTTGTCCCTGATTTATGAGGCAGGAGGTTGAGAGGTATGATCTCACCTATTGTAACTATGTGTATGTGGTGGGGGGGCTACAGTATACATGTGTGTGGGAGTGGGGGAAGAGAGGAAAACTAAGGAAATGGAAAGAATGGCTTTCCTATAAACAAGCACCTTCTGCTGGCAGAACCATGCAAACTACTTTTTTAAAAAGCACAGAAAATGGGGCCGGCCCAGTCGAGAGGAGGGTTGAAGCACTAGACGCCACACCTCGTGTCACGCTGGCGACCTGGGTTTGGACACAAGCCTGGGCAGTCAGGGGTTGGCAGGGGAGGGATAGGATTGAGCATCCAGAAGTATTTTTTCACAGAGAGGGTTGTGGATGCATGGAACAGCCTTCCTGAGGAGGCTGTGAAGTCAGGAACAGTGGGAGAATTCAAGAATGCATGGGACAGACATAAGGCAATTCAAGTGGGGGTAGGAGGAAGTAAGTAAGCTGTTGATTAACTAGAATCTGCAGCTTATCCATCAGGTAGGGAAATGGGCAGACTAGGTGGGCCAAGTGGTCCTTATCTGCTGTCAAATTCTATATTTCTATCCTTGGGGAGAGTGCCAGGGATCCACCGCTCTGCAGCAACCCCTGGTGACGACCAGGGGCACTGATAGAGCGATGTAGAGAGGGGCAGAGTGCAGCAGATGTCGGCACATTGTGCCTGACGTCACTGCACGCTCGCACTCCGGAAGGATAAGAAAAATTGAGGAAAAATGGCAGCACTGACCGTGACAACTTGATGGCCGCTACTTCATCGGCCAGCGATGCCTGGATCAGGGGCGAATGCTGGTATTGGATCCTGACCTGGCACAGGGACATGGGGTGGGTCCCTCTAAAAGGTACAGCTGCATATGCCAGCTGGGCGCAACCATTCTCCAGGGTCAGCAGTGAAGGTGGAGCAGTGGCTGGATTTGGCAGGTCGGTGGCTGCAGGAGTAAAAACAGAAATATGATAAAAATAAAAAACACAGAAAATGGGCCGGCTCGGTGGTACTGAAGGTTTTTATTCATTTATTTAGTGATTCGGAAAAGACCTTTGAACACAAGCTCTTTTACAAAGGTTCCACGTCACAGACTGCAAAACAAAGTACAATAGGAGAAAGCAAAGGTACATCACAATGAATGACATAGCTTGGATACAGAACTTACAAAATAACTCAAACATAGGTACAAGTTAAAATAACAAGAAAAACACTTTATATGAGGTGCGGGGTGGGATAAGCAGCCACAAAGTGCCTTGTCAGTAGTTCATAGGGACAGAGATAGCTGGCTATAGGGTGAAGAAAGGAGGTACGAGAGAGAGAGGTAGGTACTGAGGTTGAGGCACTGGTGACTACACCTCGCGCCACGCTGGAGACCCAGGTTCGGGAACAAGTCCGGGCTGCCAGAGGTTGGCAGGGGCAAGAGAGGATTGAGCGTCAGGAGGACTGCTCTCCTCTCTCGGGGAAGGGAGGTTTGTCATTCCACTCGCTGACTGCCCTCTGGCGGTGGCCAGAGGGCAGTACAAGTCGGAGGGCTCGCGCCGGCGTCCTTGCATCGATGGGGAGGGGGGAAAGGAGAGAAAGGAGCCTGCAGGCTCCATGATGACTGCACCAGCACCCCGGCTGACGCCCCCCCCCCCGACGTCTAGACTTCACTCCGGAAGTGGGAGTAAAGCCGGCACCCATTCATCCCAACCCTGCCATGGGGGAAAACCCGTGGGAGGGATTGGAGGGGGTGTTGGGTTGGGGAACAGTGCAGCTGGAGACAGAGTCTCAGAGGGAGGGACCGGAGCCACCTGCCAGGCTCAGGGGTCGTAAAAACCTACATGGGGAAAAAGAAAAAAAAAAGGCACAGAACACAAATAATTTACAAATATTTTTATTAATTTCATTAAAATAACCATTTTTGAAATGTTACTTGTGGGACCTATTTTATAAGGGCAATAAACACACTCTGAGGTGTTGGTTTTGGCCTGATAAGAGCACATCCTGCTCTTGGATGTGGCTGCAGCAAATGTGCTCCAGTTAACATCTGGCATATTCAGGTCTCCCATCAACAGTATCTCCCCTTTCTCTGCCATTCTAAGAATGCCTTCTATCATATCCTTGTCCATTCCTTCCCCCCGACATGGGGGTCTGTACACAACCCCTGTGCGGTTGTGTGCTACCTTCAGTCTCCAAGGTGACCCACAGTGCCTCCTCTCCTCCCTGTTTACTCTTGTTCAGTTGCTTTTATCCCTTCCTTTATGAAGGCTACTCCTCCCCTCTTCTCCCCTGCCTGTCTCTCCTGTAGGTTATGTACCCTGGTATGTTAACATCCCAGTCATGGTTCTCTGTGTACCATGTTTCTGTGACTGCTACAATATCCAGGCATCCCTCTTCCATTAAGGCCATCAGCTCAGGGAGCTTGTTGACCAGGCTATGGGCATTGGTACTCATTACCCTCCATTTCCTGATGGCCTTACTCCCTTTTGCCCCATCCCTGTCCTTCTTGCCTTTGTCACTTTCTCCATTTACCCCTGCCCTTCTCCCTATCGACACCTCTATGTTGGTATTTGCTGCACTTACACGTGATTATTTGGGGGGCTAGGATTTTCCTGCTCCTTTCCAGTGCCTCCCCTTGGCTAGTTTAAAAGCTTGCCAATGAAGCATTAAACCTATCACCTAGGATCTGGTTCCCTCCCGGACAGATGCAGCCCATCATGCCAGTATAGGCTTGCATCACTCCACATGGACCCCAGTCCCAGTGAAGCCAAATCCCTGAGCTCCACACCAGTTTTCAGCCACTGATTGAATCCCATAGTGCCGGAACACCTAGCCTCTCTATGCCATTAGATGGCTAGCACCTCCGAGAAGGTTACCGTCGTGCTACTTGACTAAGGCCTCCCCAATTCACAAACTCTTCCTGCACTTCTGTAATCCCTTTCTTAGCCAGGTCATTTGTCCCTAGGTGGACAATGACATCCAGCTCCCTTCTCCCTGTGCAGCTGCTCCGGCAATCCTGAGGATTCGCTTCCCGTCCCTGCAAGCCATGGCGCCAGGCAGGCACCTTACTTCCTTCTCCCCTTCCTCCCCCAGTTCTACCTTCCTAACAATGGAGTCCCCCATCAGGAGTTGTTTCCTTCCTCTTGTACTTGGACCTTTAATTTAGGGTAAAAAAAAAAAAAAAAAGTGTGTGTTTGTCTGAGTTAACTGAACTGAATGGTTATCTGAACAGTTATCTAGGTGTAAATCTCAGGTGATTAAAAGGACCTAATAGCTGTGACATTTAAATTACTTGTAGAAAGATCTAGTAAGTAGGGGGAGTGGCTTAGCTAGAAGGAAGCTACATTTAAAGACTGCCTTAGAAAGGATTCTGCTAATAGCTTGGCAGAAGACACCAGGAGAAAGGACTACTGTGTGACCAGACTTCTCTGCTGGGACTATATTGCCCTCCCACCCAAAGCTAGTTCTACTTTTATAGGCACAGGATTTGACTGACAACGGGAACTTCCTGTTTGGGAGCAGGAAGTGAGTGATCACAGAGCCACCAAAGACTCACCATCCTAGAAGGGCAAGAGTAGCTCTCCGGCCCCCTCTGGCTGCTGGAGGTCTGCCTCTGAGCAAGTAAGGGGTCTACTGAGAAATACAGGATATTCTTGTCTCAGAACAGGACAATCAGGAGCTTAATGGGCACACAGGCAGAAAGTAAGGAGAGAGAAAAAAAAAAACAACAGAGGAAAGAGTAAGGATTGCAAACAGTTAAGGGGCCAGAAATAAGACATGATTGGAGTGGTGCAGTGCAGTGGCTGTGGAGCAGCAGTCTTCCGGGAGATGTTCTGGAGGATGCGGTGTTGTCCCATTTGCAGGCACCTCTCTGGGCTGAGGGAGGAGGTTGCTCATTTCCAGGCTGAGTTGGCCAGGATTTGTGGGACCTCCTCTTCCATCCAGGGACCACCAGTGCCACTGCCGTTGCCTCAGAGGTTGCCAAGAAAGAGGAGTGGTTGGACCACAGTGGGCTCAGGGAGGGTGAGGGTGGTAGAACAGAGGCGCATCCCTCCAGTTGTACATCTCCACAATTCCTATGCCATTCTGGCAATGTGTGGTTCCTCTATGGAGGTATCCGCAGTGGAGACCAAGGAGGATGCTGGGAACCTCCACAAAGGAGACCCACAGGGGAAGGAAACAACTCCTGGCGGGGGACTCCATTGTTAGGAAGGCAGAACTGGGGGAGGAAGGGGAGAGGGAGGGAGGTAAGGTGCCTGCCTGGCGCCATGGCTTGGAGGGTCAGGGAGCGAATCCTCAGGATTGCCGGAGCAGCTGCACAGGGGAGGGAGCTGGATGTCATTGTCCACCTAGGGACAAATGACCTGGCTAAGAAAGGGATTAGAGAAGTGCAGAAAGAGTTTGTGGAATTAGGGAGGGGCCTTAGACAAGTAGCACGCACGGTAACCTTCTCGGAGGTGCTGCCCATCTATGGCACAGGAGAGGCCAGGGTGTTCCGCACCATGGAATTCAAATCAGTGGTTGAAAAACTGGTGTGGAGCTCAGGGATTTGGCTTCATTGGGGACTGGGGGTCCACCTGGAGTGATGCAAGCCTATACTGGCATGATGGGCTGCATCTGTCAGGCAGGAACCAGGATCCTAGGTGACAGGTTTAAATGCTTCATTGGCAAGCATTTAAACTAGCAAGGAGGAGGCACTAGAAAGGAGCAGAAATCCTAGCCCCAAAAAAATCACGGTAGTAAGTGCAGCAAACACCAACATAGAGGTGTCAATAGGGAGAAGGGCAGGAGTAAATGGAGAAAGTGACAAAGGCAAGAAGGACAGGGATAGGGCAAAGTTGGACTGTGTCGGCAGGAGAGGTGGGGTCTGTGTCTTCTATTTGAAGGATTCTCTCATGGGGCTACCACTCCCCCCGCCTGACCTCGACCATAAGGCCCAGGCACTTACTCTAAAGCTGTCCCCTGACCCAACTAGAGGCCCATTATTCCTAACCGTAGCCTACATACCCCCCAAGAACCAGTCCCAGGCCCTGGGCCCACTAATTGACTACCTCACCTCCCTACCCAACTCGTCGGACCAAATCTTGGTGGGCGACTTGAATATAAACTGGCTCTGCCCCTCGTCCTCCTCCCACTGTGAGGCTTTCGATTCAATTGACCTAACTCAACTGGTCACACAGCCTACTAGAAAAAACCCTGGGGGGGGGGGACAAGCACCCTCCTAGATGTGGTCCTCACCAACAGGCCAATCCGCATCCACAACATCCAAATCCTCCCTGACTGCCTCAGTGACCACTCCCCTGTGCTTTTCAACTGGGAAACCCCAGGGCCCTCATCCCGGTCAAAACCACCTCTCGGCGGCTTAGGCCTGGGGACTCATAAACCTTAAGCGCTTCCTTGCCCACACTGATTGGTCCCTCTGAGGGCAACCAACATTGACTTGGCCCTGGCCTTCTTTGTAAGCACTTTCAACTTTGCCTGTGATATCTTTGCTCCCATAACTGCTAGGAGGTCAAAGTGAAACATGCCCTTGGATCACCCTGTCCTACTGTGGCAACTTAAGCAACGCGACAATCTTTGGCACTTTGCTGTTGCTACTGGCCGTTCAGCTGACAGGCAGTCCTATGCTGCCGCCGCAACCAGTGCACCTGGGCCATCCATAAAGCAAGGCGGAATACTACCAAGCCTCTCTTACCTCCTCGGGGAACCCCAGGTGCTTCTGGGACAACATCAAGCAACTGAATGGTCACTCCCAGTCCCCTCTCCTTCTCTTCTCAACATCAATGGTACCGTCTCCTCTGACCCTGCCCTCATTGCCACCCACCTCAATAACTCCTTTACCGACCTTAGCTCAGTACTTCCTGGTAACTTTTTCAGTCCACCTCCTCCATCTGTACCACCACCCATTGCCGCCCCTCTTTCCACCTGCGTCGTGTCACCATGCAAAAGCTAGGCCTTACTTGCTAAAAGCCCTAAAAGGTAACACCATCGGTAATGACTCACTTGATCCCTGCCTTTTACGTCAGGTCCTGGATCAGGTCCTCTCACCTATTACGTGCATTTTCAACAAATCACTCTGTCTCGGACAATTCCCCTCTGCCTGGAAGATTGCCACAGTTACCCTGTCCATAAAGGTGGTGACAGGACTCTTCAGGGTAACTACCGACCCATCTCAATCCTCTCCCCCCTCTCTAAGGCGTTAGAGAAAATTGTGGCGTCCCAAGTCTCTGACTACCTCTGTAAGTACAATGTTCTCTGCCCTGAACAACACGGGTTCAGAGCAGGTCATAGTACCAATACAGCACTCCTGGAATTTTCCAACTTCCTCCATGCCTCCTTGGACTCTGGTGCCCTGGCTGGTGCTATATTCATTGACCTGTCTAAAGCATTCGATACCGTTTCGCATCCTCTTTTGCTCTCCACCCTCGACCTAATAGGCTTTGCCTCAGGACCTGTTTCCTGGTGCACTAGATATCTCTCCGCCCGCTCCCAATGTGTGAAAGTCAATGGTACTCTCTCTGAAACATGCCCCATTCGCTCTGGGGTGCCGCAGGGCTCAATTCTTGTACCCCTACTAGTCTCACTCTTTCTTAACTCCCTACCCAGCAGTTGTACGGGTAAGATGCTTCTCTATGCTGATGATGCTGTTCTGTTGCCTCCACAATGACCCCATGCTGCTACAGAACTCCCTCCAACTAGTCTTTGACTCTGCAGCTACCTGGTTCACTGAGCACCGACTTGTTATCAACCTTAAGAAAAAACGATGCTCTTCTCCCACCCCCAAAATAAGTACAGCAAGTTTCCCTTAGCGTCCACTCCACACCCAATCTCGTCATTGACCAGGTGCAGTCCTATAAATATCTTGGTATAACCTTTGACCTTGCACTTTCATTCCATGGACATATATCTGCCCTAAATTCTGTGCCAACTCACAGCTAGGCATTCTTTACTGGCACAAAAATGCCTCCTCCTGATGCCCTCCGCCTGGCTGTCACCTCCTCTGTCATGTCTCTCATTGACTATGGCCTTCCGGTCTATGGCTCAGCAGATCAGACTGCCCTCAACAAGGTTCGCCTCACAGTTAATAAGGCCTGCAGACTTATCACTGGTGCTCCCAGACTCACTCACACATGTGAGCTGTACACCTGCTACCCTACTCAACCTGGAAGAAGCGACTCATGTATCAGACATGCCAGCTCACCTTCAAGCCCTGTAGCCTATCCCCCATAGGCCTATCCAACTCCATTCGCCGTACTGCACGCCCTGATCACGCAGCTCGTCAAGAGCTACCCTAGTTATTCGAGAGCCAGGACCTCTCAAGGTCAGAGGGCATTCCCCTACCGTGCGCCCCACTGGTATAACTCCCTCCCTGCCAGTGTCTCAAACTCACTAACCTTAGCTTGCTTTAAGCCCAGGCTCAGAAACTTCCTGCTTAGCTCTCGCAAATGCAACTGCCGCTAGCCTAGTGTAAAAAAAAATATATAATATATATATATATATATATATACTCTGTTTGACAATGCTCACTGAGGCCCCCCCTTCCTTTCCCTACTAATTCCTCCTCCCCTATCTCCCTCCCTTCTACTCCCACCAGCTCTCCCCGACCATAAGTTTTGCACCTTTTATCTTTTGCTTCGTTGGAGATTGTATTCTATTGTAACAAAACTGCAACTGAACTGTAACTTTTTTGTTTGTAAGTACTGTGTCCCTTTTACTACTGTTCTGATGTCCTCTTTGTGACGAGGTACCTTTGTAAATGAGCCTCTGGCTCAAAGGTTTCTAAACTGATGTTTAACTAAAAAAAATAAATAAAATAAAAAGGAGTAAGGCCTTCAGGAAATGGAGGGTAATGAGTACCAATGCCCGTAGTCTGGGCAACAAGCTCCCTGAGCTGATGGCCTTGATGGAGGAGGGATGCCTGGATATCGTAGCAGTCACAGAAACATGGTACACAGAGAACCATGACTGGGATGTTAACATACCAGGGTACATAACCTACAGGAGTGACAGGCAAGGGAGAAGAGGGTGAAGAGTAGCTCTCTATGTAAAGGAAGGGATAAAAGCAACTGAACAAAAGAGTAAACAGGGAGGAGAGGAGGCACTGTGGGTCACCTTGTGGAGACTGGAAAGAGGCACCACAATCTGCACAGGGTTGTGTACAGACCCCATGTCAGGGGAGGGAATGGACAAGGATATGATAGAAGGCATTCTTAGAATGGCAGAGAAAGGGAGATACTGTTGATGGGAGACCTGAATATGCCAGATGTTAACTGGAGCACATTTGCTGCAGCCACATCCAAGAGCAGGGCCATTCTTGATGCCCTACGGGTGGCAGGCCTCAGACAGCTAGTTTCGGAACCCATTCATAAGGGAGTAATCTTAGACCTCGTACTCTCAAACGGGGGCAGTGAGAGGATCTCAGATCTAGAAGTGGGTTGCCATCTGGGAACAAATGACCATCAAACAATGTGGTTCACGTTAAACTCAGCTACAGAGTCAAGCCATACAAAAGTGAGGGTACTGGACTTTAGGAGGGCTGACTTTGGCAAGATGGGAGAGTGCCTCAGAAAAGCACTAGCAAACAGGCTAGAAGGAGGTGTGGAGCAACAATGGAGAATCATCAAAACTGCCATCACAGAGGCAACAAGCCTTTGTGTGAAGCAAATAAACAAATCAAAAGAAAGAAAAAACACTATGGTTCTCAAAGAGGTGGCTGTGAAAGTCAGGAAGAAAAGATAGCATTCGAGTATAAGGAAACACAGAAGAAGCAGGACAGAGAGCTGTACCAGTTAAGGCAGAAGGAAGCAGGAAGGGAAGTCAGAATAGCAAAGGCCCAAACTGAGGAAAAGATAGCCAACTCAGTTAAGAAGGGGATAAAACCTTTTAAGGTACATCAGGAGAGTGGAAAGACAAAGGGAGGGATACTGAGGCTGAATAGAATGAACGGTGGGTGGGCAGAGGGGGACAGTGAAAAAGCAGGGATACTGAACGAATATTTCTGCTCAGTATTCACAAAAGAGGAGAGGGAAGTGCCTAATCCAATTAACAGAAGCACTCTTGATAGGGGTCGATCCCAGTCCTTTCACAGAAGAAAGGGTTCTGCAAGAAGTCCTAAAACTGAAGGTGGCAAAGCAATGGGTCCTGATGGAATTCACCCAGAATTCTAAAAAATTAAGGAGGAACTAGTGAAACCACTGGCTACTCTTTTAATAAATCATGGGAGGATGGTGTGGTACGCGACTGGAGGAAGGCGGATGTGATTCCCTTCACAAAAGTGGGACCAAGACAGAGGCAGGAAACTACAGACCTGTCAGTCTGACCTCTGTGGTAGGGAAAGTGATGGAATCACTTCTGAAGGAAAGAATAGTTGAGTACCTAGAGGCCAGTGGGGCACAGGACCCAAGGCAGCATGGGTTCACAGGGAAGGTCATGTCAGACAGAATCTACAGATTTCTTTGACTGAGTGACCAAAGTAGTAGACCAGGGAGGGCTGTGGACATGGCCTACCTAGACTTTAGCAAGGCACTTGACACAGTCCCACACAAAAGATTAACAGTCAAATTAACCAGCCTGGGAGGGGTCCCAGGGTGGTAGCCTGAGGTAAAACATTGGCTGCACAACAGAACACAGAAGGTAATTGTAAATGGAGTCCACTCTGAAAAAGAGGGTTTACTAGTGGGGTACACCAGGTTCAGTATTGGGTCCAGTCCTTTTTAATGTCTTCATCAGTGACATTGCAGAGGGACTCGAAGGAAAAGTATGCCTTTTTGCAGATGACACAAAGATCTGCAACAGGGTTGATACACAAGGAGGCGTGGAAAGAATGAGAAGGGACTTGGCAAGGTTGGAGGAATGGTCAGAAGTATGGCAGCTAGGATTCAATGCAAAGAAGTGCAAAATAATGCACCTGGGAAACAAGAACCCAGGGGAAGAATACACAATGGGTGGGAGGTAGTAATAACAACAAAAAAGGAAAGGGACCTGGGGGTAATCATATCAGATGACCTTAAGGTTAGTAAGCAATGTGAGAAGGCAGTAGGGAGGGCTGGGGGTATACTGGGATGCACAGGGAGAGGCATCACTAGCAGAAAACAGGAAGTTGTTATCCCTCTGTACAGACAGTTGGTGAGACCCCATCTGGAGTATGGTGTCCAGTTCTGGAGACCCCATCTCCGCTAGGACATAGACAGGATAGAGGCAGTCCAGAGGAGGGCAACTAAAATGGTGCAGGGTCTGCAAGAGAAGCCGTATGAGGAGAGACTAAAGGAGCTTAATATGTATACCCTTGAAGAAAGAAGTGAGAGGGGGAACGTGATAAAAACTTTTAAGTACCTCAGTGGAATCAACAAAGTCCAAGAGGGTAGCATCTTTCAGAAAAAGAGACGTGCAAGAACAAGGGGACACAATTTAAAGATAGGAAAGGGGGCGGTTCAGGGGCAATGTGAGGAAGTATTATTTCACAGAGAGGGTAGTGGATGCATGGAACAGCCTTCCTGAGGAGGCTGTGGGGTCTAAAACTGTGGGAGAATTCAAGAATGCATGGGACAGACATAAGGCAATTCTTGTGGGGGGTAGGAAAAAATGGGCTATTGGTTAACTAGGATATGCGGCCTATCCTGTAGGTAGGGAAATGGATGGGCAGACTAGATGGGCCAAGCGGTCCTTATCTGCCATCAAAGTCTATGTTTCTATAACTTTGCACGTGACAACTATTCAAATGCTGCCTTGAACTCACTGCCTTAGTTCTAAAACCCCTCAGGTTTCCTGGATGCCTGGTAAGGCAGGCCCCAAAGAACTATGAACACTGAATAGTATTAATAATCAATAAATCAAAATTGATAATAGTTAAACCCATAACCCCCTAAATAAACCCTCCAACTGGAGGGGAAAAACACAACAGATACCCAAAAAAATGTCAGTCACCTGAAAGGAGGGGGAAAACACAACATGAACCTTGTTTACACAAACTGTGCCAGAAAGTGGTATGTATACTCCTGAGAGCACAGTATGCAGGAGTGCAGAGGCTAAAGGTTCTAGAAGGAAAGGCAGGGTGGGAAGTTATGAATACCCGAGTATCACTAGGAAGAAACAAGATTACTATGGTAATTTTTTCTTCTAACCTCAGTAATACTCAGGTATTCATAATTTTCTGCAGACTACGAAGCAGTACCTTTGGAGGTGGGCACAGAACCTTATTTTGGAAACAGACTGCAGAACTGCTGTGCCAAACCCAGCATCACCCCTGGATTGAATATCCAGGTTGCAGTGCTTTGTAAAGGTGTGTACTGTCTTCCAGGTAGCTGCTTTACAGATGTCCACTAGTGGAACATCCCTGGCAGCTACTAAGGTAGCAGCTGTCCCTCTTGTGGAATGGGCCCTCAATTCTGTTGTGGGTTCCCTTCCACCTTTAGTGTAACAGAACTGGATACACTGGACCATCCATCAAGAAATGGACCTTTTCGATGCTGGGCTACTCTTTCCCACATCCCCATAAGTCAGAAACAGCTGTTTTCTGTCCTGCCTATGGTCCTTAGTGGCTGTCATGCAGCAGCTGAGAGCTCTCTTGAAATCCAGATTGTGAAGTCGTCTTTCACGAGAAGTAAAATGCTCAGTGAAAAAGACAGGCAGGGTAATGGATTGGTTGAGGTGAAAATCAGAAATCACTTTATGGAGAAATTTCCTGTTTTTTCTCAGGACCACTTTATCTCTATGGAATGAAATGTAGTCCTGTTCAATACAGAGAGCCTGAAGCTCACTGATTCTCCTTGCTGAAGTCATTGCCACCAGGAAAATTCCAAGTGACATTTCAGATGAGCAGAGGACATGGGCTCAAAAGGAGGTCCCATGAGCTTAGCTATGCACACACTGAGATCCCATGCTGATACTGGTTCCCTATGAGAGGGGTGCAGGTGGGTCATGCTCTTGAAGAACCTACTAAAGATAAGGTCTGAAGCTACTGTCATTTCTTCCAGCAGAAATGTAAGCAGATGCTGCGGCCAGGTGGACCTTAAGGGTGCTGGACTGCAGCCCTAGGGAATGTAAATAACAGAGGTAATCAAGAACAGCTGGAACCCCAGCCTGTGCTGGTACCAGCTCCCTGGCTGAGCACCAGATGGAAAACCATTTCCATTTTGAAGCATAGGTTTTCTTAGTGGAAGGCTTCCTATAGCCTCTCAGGATGTTTAAAAAACAGCTTCAGAGAAGTATAGACCTGCATATTCTAGGTCTTCAAGCCAAGCTTTGAGATTGAGACACCTGAGATTTGAATACAGAAATCTCCCCTGGTTGGAGGTTAACAGGTTGTACGTCCGAGGGAGATGTATTGGCTCGGCTTCAGACATGGAGAGCAGAAGAGAGTACCATGGCTGCCTGGGCCAGTCTGGAGCTATCAAGAATATTGATGCTAACTGGGACCGGAATTTGAGCAATACCTTGTACACCACAGCGAAGGGAGGAAAAGCATTTAGGTGTTTCCCTGACCAGTCCAAAGCCAGAGCATCCTCTATTTGTTCTTTTGTGGTGATGTCCAAGGCATCAGCCATTTTCCTCACAAAAGTAAAATGTGAGGAATAATACTCAGTGGTTCTAGGAGGTGAACCACAATCTTGCTCAGGGGAGACCTGAGGCTCAATGGGTTCCCCTTCATACCCCTCTTCATCATAATCCTCTTCTTCCTCAATAAAAGAAGGTTTACCAGTGCTGCCAGTCTGTCCAGCTGGGACAGGTGGCTGCTGACCAGAGGGAAAAAGACCTTGTAAGGCCAGGACCACTTTAAGGCCTGAGCAATTTCAAGAGGAGAAGGTAGTTCTAGAGTACCCACAAAGTCCCCTTTTTCTCAGCTGTGGGTTCTGTAGGCTTAGCTTTCTTTGTCTTTTTTGAGGGAACCGGGGAGTCAGACGGTTCAGCAAGCCTCTTAGTACCCCTGTCACCCGTCTCAGGGGTTCAGGCAATTATTGAAGTGGTTTTACCCACAGCAGAAGAGGGTATCAGCTGGTCAGGGCCAGAGGGACCCTTAGGTAGAGGAAGTTTTTTCTTAAGCCATTCCAGGCGTTTCTCCACTGTTTTTTCTGGGACGGTTTTACAGATGTCACATTCTTCACTAAGGTGATCATATCCAAGGCAAGCCACACACAGACTATGTTTTTCTGCCTTAGCAAATACTTCCACACAATCAGAACAATTTTTAACATCAGGTTCACCTGTCTTTTTAGGTTTCTCTAACATTTTATTGGTAACTGATAAAAATGTTAACCGCTAAGTAATTTAAAGGTTTTTACAAAAGAAGTTTGCAGCTGCAGTCGGTTCCGGAACTGATAATGAACCGATGGGAACTGGAACCGATGAAGATAGGGAATCGAGACTAGGGGTTCAGTAACCGATAAAGCGGTTACAAAAATAACATTTTAAAATAACTTTAAAGTAAAGTAACAGGGTTTTTTAGTCAGAAAACCCCGAAATTAACTAAATCAGTTCCCCACCAGTTACACTGAACCCGGAGGAACCTACAAAAAGTATTAAAATAGTGCTAAACTAGGTTTAAATAACAATAACAAATAGTAACAGGCAGCAAACGAAAGAAGAAAGATAATTATATGATTTTATAAGTTTCTTCACATCGCCGGAACAAGCTGAAGACTGAGACTCCGAGCGACTAGACCTTGCAGGCAGAGAGTGAAATCTTAGGGGTTTTAGAACTACGGCAGCTAGTTCAAGGCAGCATCTGAATAGTTGTCACATGCAAAGAGTTCCATCATTTGCATGTGTTCTATCCTCTCCAGGCAGTTCTGGCTTAAAGGGACACTGCAGAAAGTTAGGAATACCGGAGTATTACTGGGGTTAGAAGCAATGTCCAGAATGTAATGCTTAGTGAAGGCATGGACAGAACTCCAAGTAGCAGCCACACAGATATCGGCGGCAGAGACGTTCTGAAACAAGAAGTAAAGGCAGCCATGCCCCTGGTTGGCTGCCCTTTGACTTCCTCAGGAAGTGGTTTTTTATACTTCTAATAATAAAAAGTAATGCAGTTTGTCAACCATTTGGACAAACACTGTTTTGAAACAGCAGTGCTCTCCCTTTTGGGCACAAAGGAAACAAATAACTGATCAGTTTTGCAAACTGACTTCGTCCTGTTAGTGTAGTAACGAAGAATTCTATGTACATCAAGCGTATGTAGAATTGCCCCCACCCCTCGCGACTGGAATGCTCTACGGTAGTACACTGGCAACTGAATGGTACAATTTATGGTGGACTCGGAAATCACCTTGGGTAAAAACTTAGGATTACAACACAGAGCCACCAGGTCTCTGAAAAATCAAATAAGGCTCCTCTCTCATCAGGGTCTAGAGATCAGAAATTCCTTGAGCTGAAGTAATGGCAACTAAAAAAAAAAAAGTGCTTTCCATGACAGATAGCGCATGTCACAACTCACCGCTGGTTCAAATGGAGCCGGTGTGAGTTTTTCCAGAACGAAGTTCTTGTCCCTGGGAGGAGCAGGGCTCCTGACTGGGGGTTTCAGATAAAGGATCCCTTTTAGGAATGTTTTGGATACTTCTAAGTGTGCCAAGGTTTTGCCATCCACTGGGATGTGGTAGGCAGAAATGGCAGATAAGTGGACCTTCAGGGTTGAGTAGCTGAGTCCAAGGTCAGAGAGGTGTAGCAGATATTCTAGGACATGTGGAACGGGGCAGAAGAAGGGGTCCCACT
This sequence comes from Neoceratodus forsteri, assembly GCA_016271365.2. Taxonomy (NCBI): domain Eukaryota; kingdom Metazoa; phylum Chordata; order Ceratodontiformes; family Ceratodontidae; genus Neoceratodus; species Neoceratodus forsteri. The sequence continues at coordinate 694,833,727 of CM028129.1, forward strand.
CCTTAGATGTGGCCCATATGGAAAACCTCTCCCATTTCATTGCATAAGAAGCCTAATGGACAGCTTAATGTCTCCATTTGTACCTGTACCACTCTTGAGGACACTCCAAAGCGAGCGGCGGCTATGTCAGTAAGTACCACGCATGCAGGTGAAGGGACCGGAGGCCTGGATGGACCAGGGTGCCCTGTTCCAGAGTCAGAAGGGCTTGGCAGATGGGCAGGGGAACTGGGGGTTCTACTGTCAGTTGCTGAAATAGAGAGAACCAAATCTGAAGAGGCCAGTACGGAGCAATCAGAATCATGTGTGCTCCCTCCACCTTTAGTTTCAGTAGTACCCTCTGTAGTAATGGAAAGGGAGGGAAGGTGTACAAGAATCTCCCTGTCCAGCATAGAGACAGCACGTCTCGCCAGAAAACACCATGCCCTGTAGCAGGCGAGCAGAAAGTTGGTAGTTTTGCGTTGAATGGAGATGTGAACAGATCGAGGTCTGGTCGACCCCAACGGGCGAATATTTTGTCGACCACCGACAGTCTCAGATCCCACCCGTGGGCTCTGGCTTGAGTGCGGCCGAGTGTGTCCGCCAGTATGTTTTGGACACCAGGTACATATACTGCCGTGAGATAGAGACTGCTGAACCACCTAGGACCATACTCGCATCACTTTGCGACACAGTGGGTACAAGCATGTGCCCCCTTGTTTATGTACCAGATGACACACATGTTGTCTGTCTGGACCATGAGCGACCCCAGCATGAGAAGGTGCTGGAGGGCATACAGCACAGCTCTCATCTCCAGCATGTTGATATGGAGTGTAAGTTCCCTCTGAGCCCAAGAACCCTGGGTCTTGTGAACTCCCAATTGGGCTCCCCATCCCAGTCCCGAAGCGCCCGTCATAAGGTTCTGAGAGGGAGGAGGGGGTTCAAAAGGAACATCTTCTCAGAGGTTGTCCAGGTTCTGCCACCATAAGAGGTCCCAAGCCATCGGGTTGGAAACCAGAATCATGTGATCCAGGTCATCTGATCTCTGATCCCACCGCACTCAAGAGTCCACTGGATAACCCGCATATGAAGCCTGGCCAGATGTACAGTCGGGATGGCAGCTGCCATGAGACCTAGCAGGCAAAAGATCGACCTTGTGGAGGTCTGCCACTGGGAAGCCACCAGATGTGCTTGTCGATGGAGAGTCTTCGTTCTGTCTGGCGGGAGGAAGGCTCTCCCCTGGACTGTATCCCAACACTGACACCAATAAATTGTAGGTGATGTGAAGGAATAAGGTGGGATTTGGTATGATTGACTGTAATGCCCACCTGCTGGAAAAGGTCCAGGGTACTGGATAGAATTTGAGTAGGCTGTCCCTCGACAGAGCTGATAGGAGACAGTCATCGAGGTAGGGGAACTTGTGGATGCCTGTCTGTGTAATGACACAGTAACCACTACTAGGCACTCCGTGAACACCCTGGGTGCTGACAACAGGTCAAAAGGGAGAGCTCTGAACTGGAAATGTTCTCCCTGGAAATGGAATCTGAGGAAGCGCCGGTGAGATGGGAAAATGGGGATATGCAGGTATGCATCCTGCATATCCAGAGTGCAGAGCCAATGTCCCTGATGTAACAAGGGAAGAAGACCCGAAAGGGATAGCATGAGGAACCTCTTGTACTCTACAAAGAGGTTCAGATTGCTGAGGTCTAGTATTGGTAAAAGATCGCCAATCTTCTTGGGGACTAGAAAAAAGTGGGAATAGTATCCCTTGCCCATCTGACTCTGGGGGAGGGGTTCTATGGCTTTTTTCTGCAGCAGAGACTCAATTTCCTCTCTGACCAAGTGGATGTGACCTGGAGGGTTATAAGAGGGACCTTGAGGATGCTCTGGTGGACTCTCTAAAACCTCAACTGTGTGCCCTTGGGCTATGAGTTGAAGTACCCACGAGTCCGCTGTGACTGCCTCCCATCCCGGTATATGGCTTGCAAACCTACCTCCTCCTGATTCCTCCTGATCTAGGTTTGTGGGTGGGAGGGGCTGGAGCAAGTCAGGAGGTGGTGGGTGTGGTTCCCAAGGCCCTGTGGGATTTAGCTGGGGGAGCCGTACCTGCAGATGGGGCCCAACATTTGTTCTGACATTGGGGCTGCTGTCGCTGCTGTTGCCGATGAAAAGGCTGCTTAGGCTTGTGAGGGGGCTTGTACATGAACTGGAGAGAGCATAAGGCTTTGCCCTCGTCTTGTAGATCTGTAATGATGTCTTTGATATCTCCACCAAACGGGACAGGACCCTGGAAGAGGGCATCCTGAATGGCTGATTGGACCTCAGGTGCCAGGCTGGACAGCCTTCGTACACTGACAGCAGTAGCCGTACTCTTTGCAGAAGCATCCACCATGTCGTAGGTGGCCCTCTGTGTATGACAGCTAGCAGATCTAGCTGAACAAATCATGCTGGCCATATTCTCCTTCAGCTCTGAGTCAGGGTGTCTATCTAGCTTGGATTCCAATTGTCCCAGAATAGACTTCTGGTAGACTATCACATGAGTGACTTAGTTAAGTACTCTAATGGCTAAGGCGGATGAAGAGTAAAATCTCTTCCCGAACTGATCCAGCACCTTTGATTCCTTGTCAGGAGGGGAGGTACTGAGATGTTTTGGTTTGGACGAATGGTCATGGGTGGCACTCATGACCACCGAGCCAGCCTTAGGATGGACAATGAGGTGATCCTTACCCTCTGGCGTCTGGTACAGCCTGTCTGCTTTCCTGGCAACTGGTGCCAGGGAGGCAGGCTGTTTCCATATCGTGGTGGCCAAATCTTCATTAGGGCCTATCCACGGTGGAATGAGCATCAGAGACTGGTCATATAATTCCAGATGCACTGCAAGTCTCTGGCGTTGGGGATCATGTTCCTCTGTTCTCCAGTCATAGGCCGCTTGAATCCTTGTGAGGAGTTCCATAAGGACAGGGTCCTCAGGAGGGGTCTTGAGGGAGTCCTTCGGTTTCGGCTTCCTCCGGCATAGGGGATTCATAATCCAATCCCGAATGGGCAGAGTCAGATTCTGACATGGGGCTTTCGGTGGTGGTACAGAGTCAGGATAGAGAAACGTCCACAGGTCTCGAGAGGTCTGTAGATTGTTCTGGTTGAGGCAGAGGCTCGAGAGACCTGCCAGACGTCGAAGGTCTAGAGTCCGTCAATGGTAGAGGTCTGTGCATCTGCTCTCTGCTGACCGACATGGGGGTGACCGGAGGCAGACGTTTCAGTTCTGATGTGAGCTGGGATTTGGCTTCATCCCACCAAGATCACAGCATCGCCTGCAAGTCCACCTGCGGCTGGGGGGGGGGAGGTGGAAGTGGTGGAGGCTAATGTCCATACCTGGGTGTCTGAAAGCCCGGCACCTGGTAATAAGGCGACGGATATCCCGTCGGGGGATAGCCAGGTGACGGGTAGTGAGGATAACCCAGTGTCAGGTACCCAGGTGTCAGGTAACTAGGAGCCGGGAATCCGGGCAAAAGGTACCCCAAAGGGTAGTGTGGCACCGGATAGTTCATCAGAGGACCAGAGGGTCCCAGCAAAGGCCCCGATGGAGGGGATGTTGGGTCTGGCAGAGGGCCAGACGGCACAGTCAAGGGGGAGAAGTGGTGAGCCAGACGGTGGGTCCGATGGCCTGTCTACAGGACCCAGAGGAAGGTCCGGTGTCAGATCTGTCAGCGGCAGGCCTGACGGTGACCCACAGGAACCTGAAGGATCCTGTGGGAAATTAGGTGTAGTCATCGGGCCGGAGGGTAGGCCAGGCATAGGGCGATCCAGTGTCGGCAGCGAGACGGTGCCTAACGGAGGTTGCTCTCCCTCCTCCAGATCCCTTGGTACTAGGGAATCCGGAGGGCCACCACAAGAGGCAGAGGGAGAGAATCCCGAGAGCAGGAGCCCTCTGGGAAAAGCTGCAACTCAAGTGGCAGCTGGTCCAGATTCTCGACGTCAGGCCTGTTGTTGGGGCCTGCCGGAAAACCCTGGGCTTGGTGCACGTCAGGGGGTCCGGCATGCAACTATCACCCACTGTTATACGATCATCAGAGAAGTCGACTGTCAACTTACCAGCCTTGCCACCAACTGCAGATCCTGTAGTGCTGAATGGTCTAAGGGTAGCAGGTGTCTCCGGCTTCCCAGAGACTCTGATCGGAACCAAAATTGATCCTTGTGGGGGTGCCAACGGCTGCTCCACAGTAGCAGATGTAGTCTTGGCTGGAGGGATACCTCCCTCGGGGGGGGAAGCCCCTCCTTGTCCGCGGCTCCAGGAGGGGGCTGTGGACAGCAAGGAGACCATTCCTGGTCCCGATGTCTCTCCTTGTCCTGCTTCTTCTTGCGATGGCCCTCTGGTGAAGAGGATGGGTTCCTGAGTTTCTGCAGCTTCTTCTCCATGGAGACCATGTTCAACTTCAGTAAGTGGGCTCCCAGGGTCTGCTGACAGCATTTCCGTGTGGCGTGGCTGAAGCTCTGGCAGGCCTCACAGTCCTCGGTCTTGTGCTCTGGGCCCAGGCAAAAGAGGCAGAGGGAATGGCCGTCCTTGTGAGGGAGTTGTGACCTGTAGGAGTCGCACTTGTTTTTATGCGAGTCGGGAGGAGCCAGAGACGACATACACGATGCAAATAACACTAAGACTCTATAAGAAATAAACGAGGAGAAAATACTCATCCAAAATGGCATCGACAGAGGCAACGTTCCTCCACGAGGTCCAACGTACGTAGCTCAATGGCAGGAAAGAACTGGAGGGTGGGCATGAGGACCTCTCACTATATAGTGCCACGCTGATGTCGGTCACATGACGGGTGGGCGGTCCCACACCAGACACTGCTAGCTAAAGCTTTCCGTGTCGTCCTAGCGCCTTGTGGCTTAGTCCTAATGGTTAGTGCCTACTGCAAGAGCCCTCTCAAAGTAAGATCAACCTGTTCAAAAACTCTGTTAATGCATCACCAACATTCTTTATGTACCTAGTCAAAGGATGAAAAAGCTGCTGTGTGGGTTTCACATCATGACAGTACAATAGCTTCATTTATTTATTTTTTTTTAATGTGACTACTCCTCGTGCCATTCATTAACGTGCCTGTCTGTAACTGTAGATGGCTGTAAAATGTAGTCTTGTTTGTAATTCACATCCCAAGAACCCTAAGATAGACATTATGGAACCCACGGCTTGATTGAGATGGAAGCAGTTACCGAGCAGAAAATCTTTCTGCACACCAGATTCTCACTTGTTATCTTTTAAAGTCAAAATACTGAGAACTTATTTTAAAGCAGAAACTGTATTACTGGAAATGGTAGGTTATCAGCATATGGGTGTGGGGGTTACTTTTTTTTTTTTTTAATTAATTACTAGAAACCAGCAACTTTCTTTTTTTAGGGTGAAATTTTTTATTTTCTTCATTTTTTAAAACAGAAAACGTATATTAAAAAAATAAATAAAATTGCAACCATAATCAACCCAGCACATGCTTCCATGCTGGGGTTAAGAAGATATCATGGACCTCTCGAGCTTCGCTCCCGAGGTCCACATCATGTCAACTCAATCACACCATGGAAGCACAGCCTCACTTTGTATAGTCACCCATACATTTACTATATATATTTTACCCAGAGGTTTGTAAGTATGTTTAACAAGCTGCCAGTAAATACTATGATAGCAAGCAGTATAAAACTTTTTTTTTTCCTTTATAATTATTTTGTTCATCTCATTTTCCCTTTTTTTTCTATCCCAACCCAACAACTGGGATTGACATGGCTGCACTCTTCCTCCAGCCAAGAGCCTCGAGAAACAGCTGCCTCCATAGCCATCACCAATACTGCTCTGTGGTAAGTTAGAAGTGGATGCATGAATATTGGGTGGCCCACACACCCTCCCTTCCAAACAGAATGCCTCATCTTCACAACATATTTTGGTGCCCACAGAGTAGAAACACACACTTAAAGCCAGTTTAAATACATTATAAACATAGAATTTGCTGGCAGATAAGGACCGCTTGGCCCACCTGTTCAGAAAAACTTAACATTACCAGTGATGAGAATGAAGCAAACTAACATGGTGTTGCAATACAAGTAAGTAGTAACACATAATAGGAAGATGGGGAAGCTGGCCCGGTGGCACTGGAGGTTGAGGCACTGGTCACTATACCTCACACCATGCTGGCGACCCGGATTCGGGAACAAGCCTGGGCAACCCCGTTGGTAGGGGGGAGAGAGGATTGAGCATCCGAAAGACTGCTCTCCTCTCTCTCTGGGAGGGAGGGACTGTCATCCTGCTTGCTGACTGCCCTCTGGCGGTGGCCAAAGGGTAGTACGGGTCAGGAGGGCACGCTCCGGTGTCCTTGCGTTAGTGGGGAGGAGGGACAGCAAAACAAGGTAAAAGGAGCTGGCAGGCTCCATGATGGCCGCACCCATGCTCCAACCACCCCCAGCCCCGTCTGGATTTCGCTCCAGGGGTCGGGGTAAAGGCCAGCGCCTTCAACCCAGCCCTATCATGGGGAACCCATGGGAATTGGGGGAGGTCTGGTCGGGAACGTGATGCCAGAGACAGAGTCCTCCAAGGGATAGACTGGAGCCACCTGCCGGGCTGCAAGTAAAAGCTATATGGAAAAAAAACAAAACAAAAAAAACAACAGGATGTGCATTAAAGCATTTTACTGTGCAATCATGTGACATGTTTTGGTCAATCATGTTTGAGGACCTTCCAATGCCATTTCACAATGAGCAATAAGAAAAAATTACTCACCTTAGTAATGTTGTTTCTTCTAATGGAGTCTTGCTATATTATGACAATTGCAGTTTGTCCCACCATTAGAACTGCTCCGGAGGTGAAAGAGTTAACTCCATTCCATGAATGGAACTTGGAGCACGAGCTCTAAAGAGAAGCTCTGTCTGTGTAGTTTCAAACCTAAACTGTCAGATCTTTACGAGCAAAAACTCACTAAGGTCTGTGTGGAAGCTGTAACCTACACTAGCCAACTGGCTACCTAAATATTAACACTCATTGCTGGTCCCAAAACAAAAGGCTCAAGTCAGGGGACCAGAACTAATAGTATAATTTAACAATATGAGAGAAATATAAGGAAAAAAAAAACACCACACCCCCAAACCCCAAGAAGGGGTGAAAACACATAAAAAGGGCATAAAATAGTGCCCACACTAGGCTGCCCACCCCATACCCAAGTAGAAGTTCTGAGAGGGGCAGGCTGGGGGGGAGGTCATAATATAGCAAGACTCCATTAGAAGAAACAACACTACTAAGGTGAGTAATTTTTTCTTCAAACAACATGAAGTCTTGCTATATTATGACAATTGCAGACTACACAGCAGTACCTCCATGGAGGAGGGACAGAACCTACTTAGAGAATAGGCTCTGAAGCACAGCTGTGCCAAACCGAGCATCTCTCCTAGCCTGGACATCCAGGGAGTAATGCTTGTTGAAAGCGTGTACCGTTTTCCAAGTAGCAGCTTGACATATCTCCAATATAGGGATGTCTCTGGCAGCAGCTAGAGACGCGGCTGTACCTCTGGTAGAATGAGCCCTCAAGCCAGAGGGGGGATCTCTGCCCAGTTTCTGATAACAAAATTGGATACAAGAGACAATCCACCTGACAACTGATCTCTTAGTGGCAGGTTTCCCTTTCCCAACCTCACCATAAGTGAGAAAAAGTTGGAGGGATTCAAACCGGTGACCCTTGGTAAGTTCTATATAGTAACTAAGGGCCCTCTTAACGTCTAAACTGTGCAATCTCCTCTCACCAGAAGAGGAATGTTCAGTGAAAAACACTGGAAGGGAGATAGATTGGTTAAGATGGAAATCTGAAACCACCTTAGGCAAAAACTTCTTAGTCCTGAGGACTACCTTATCCCTGTGGAAAGAAATAAAGTCAGTTTCTACTGACAAGGCTTGCAACTCACTTATGCGTCTAGCAGAAGTGATAGCCACTAGGAAAACAGTTTTCCAAGTTAGATACTTAAGCTCTGCAGAAAACAGAGGTTCAAAAGGGGGTTGCATTAACTAGGCAATGCAAACATTAAGGTCCCAGGTAGGGGCCGGATCCCGAAAAGGTGGATTAGTATGAAGTAATCCCTTAAAAAACTTGGAAAATACAGGGTGAGCGGAAAGAGAGGATGGCTTTCCTGTTGAAACAAAAGCAGAGACAGCTGCCAAATGAACTCTCAGGGTAGCTGGTCTCAGGCCCAAAGAATTAAGATGGACCACGTAATCTAACACAATGGGCAAATCAGCAGATTCTGGGGAAATGTTTCCCAGAACACCAAATGGAGAACCTTTTCTACTTAGAATTATAAGCAGCCCTAGTGGAAGGCTTCCTAGAAGCCTTTAGGATTTCAAGAACACCCTGAGAGAGGTGTAGGTCAGCAAATTCTAACTCCTCAAGAGCCAGGCCTTGAGGTTGAGGGATTTGAGGTTCAGATACCAAACTCTTCCCTGGGCACAGGTTAACAGGTTGTGATTCCTGGGGAGACACAGGGGGAGATGGACTGTCAGGGACAGAAGGAGTGGGTACCAGGGATGCCTGGCCCAATCTGGGGCAATCAGAATCACCCTGCAAGGCTGGGATCTGATTTTTACTAACACCTTGAATAGGAGAGGGAAGGGGGGAAAAAGCATAAAGAAACTTCCCTTCCCAATCCAGGAGAAGGGCATCCAGAGGGACTGAGCCCAACACTGGGGGCCTGCAACAGAACAGTGGAAGTTGGTGACTGTCTGGGGCTGCAAAAAGATCTATCTGAGGGGTGCCCCATCTGACAAAGACTATCCCCAATACTTGAGGATCCAGAGACCATTCGTGATGGCCCTGAGAAATCCTGCTGAGAGCATCTGCTAGGACATTGTCCTTTCCTGGAAGGTGAACTGCTATGAGTGAAGTGTTCGGGGAATAGGCCAGAGACCACAACTTCATTGCCTCGGTGCACAAGGCCGAAGACCGAGTGCCCCCCCCTGCTTGTTGATGTACCACATTGTTGTGGTATTGTCTGTTCTGACTTGTACCACTTTGTTCTGGACAGAAGCAGAAAACGCTTGAAGTGCTAAAAAGACAGCTCTGAGTTCCAGCAAATTGATGTGGAGCAGAGATTCCTGGGGGGACCACACTCCCTGAGTGGAGAGGTCGCCCATGTGGGCTCCCCACCCCAGGAGGGAAGCATCCGTAGTGAGGGTCAAAGTGTGAGAAAGGGGAATGAAGGGGACCCCCAGTCTTAAATTGCTCTGATCCTGCCACAACTGGAGGGCCTGGATCAAGGTTCGGGTCACTGGGACCAACTTGGAAAGGGGGTCTCTCCTCTGAGACCAATAGGCACTCAAGTGAAACTGAACGTCTCTCATCTGAAATCTTGCTCCCTGCACTACAGCTGTGGACGCAGCCACGTGCCCCAGGAGCTGCAAAAAGTGCCTTGCTGGTCGAGAGACCTGCAGAGTGAAGGAGGAGGCCAGAGCCACCAAGTTCCTTACCCTTTCTAAGGGGAAGAAAAGCTCTGGCCAGATTTGTGTCCAATTCTGCACCTATGAAGATGAGTACCTGAACTGGTTCCAGAACCGACTTTGGTAGATTTAGCAGGAAGCCCAGGGAGGAGAGAAGCTGCTGGGTGACTTGCAGGTGAGATTTTACCTGTTCTGGGGACTGGCCTACAATGAGCCAGTCGTCAGATAGGGAAAACAGCAATCCTTTGCCTCCTTAAGTGAGCCACTGCTACTGCCAGACATTTAGTGAATACCTTTTGGGGCAGAGGTAAGGCCGAAGGGCATTGCTCTGAACTGGTAGTGACCTGAGGGCAGTTCGAATCTGAGGTACTTTCGGTGGGAGCTTCTGATTAGGACGTGAAAATAGGCATCCTTGAGGTCCAGGGAAGCTAGCCAGTCCCCTGGCCTTAGAGAGGGTAAAATCATTGCCAGAGTTACCATTCTGAACTTTGGTTTCAAAAGATGTTTGTTCAGATATCTGAGGTCTAAAATGGGCCGCCATTCTCCTGTCTTTTTTGGGGTAAGGAAGTATCTGGAGTACAGACCCTTGCCCTGGTGTAGGGAAGGAACCCTTTCTACCGCTCTGAGAGCTAACAGGGTTGAGACCTCTGCTTCTAGAGTAAAGGTCTCTAAAGAGCTTGCAGGTGGAAAAGACCTGATTCTCATCTTTGGGAACTTTTTGAAGCTGAGAACCAGACCCTGGCTTACTACTTCCAGAACCACTTGTCTGAAGTTAAAACACCCAGTTCTGACTGAAGTAAGCCAACCTGCCCCTACTGGTAAAGGAGAATGCCCTGGGCACTCCTATCAGGGTGCCTGCTTGGCAGGTGCTTTAGGCTGAGGGAGGGGTAGGCTTGCCCACGCCTGTCTGCTCTGCTCTGAAGAACCCCCTCTGAGCATAAGCAGAGGAGGCCTGGGTTTGGTAAAAGGCCTGTGGAAAGGCCTACCCCTACCCCTGGGGTGCCTCTGAGGAGTGGCTTGCCGCTCCTTGGCTTGACACTTTTATAGGTAGTCCTATATTCATCCATCTTCTTCATATAATTCTCTGCTCCTCAAACAGAGAATTTCCCACACAGGAAAATCCATAGCCTTAGTCTGGGTATCCTGTGACAAGCTAGTACACCTGAGCCAGGCCAACCTACGAAAAGTTACAGATGTGGCCATGACTCTAGAGGAAACATCATTAAAATCCACAGCAGCATGAAACTGAACCTTAGAAGCCTCATGCCATCGGCAGCCACCTGCTCCAGCTCACTAGCAAGCTGGCCAGGGGCTTGTTTGCTAAACTCATAACAGTATCCCATCTAGATTTCTGATACCTTGCTACATAAGCCATATAATTTGCTTGCCTGAGTCCAAAGGACGCTGCCATGTACTGTTTTTTTGCCATGGCATCAATCTTCCTGGAATCCTTGTCAGGAGGATGTGAAGCCAGGGGAATATTAGCTTTATCACAGGCTGCAGCCTGAACTACCCCAACATGACTGCATTGCTGAGAAAGGAATTCTGTATCAGGACCTGACAGTGTGTACCTCCTGTCCATCTTTTATCTACAGGAGGCACAGAATTAGGAGTTTTAAGATTTTATTGTTTGTTTCTAAATGACTTATGCAAAGGAATAGACAATCTCCTAGACTCTGGTATATCCATCATTTCTACAAAATCAGGCTCCTCTTGCTCATCCACAGCTTCCTCCAAAGGAAGCTGGAGGGTTTCAGCAACTTTTTTGTAAAACATAAAATGAGAGGGGGACTCAGAAAGCATAGGGGGAGATTCTAAAGGTCTGTCTGGGGAGATGTCCGGTTCAATGGGCACACCCAGACCCTCCAAGTCACATTCATACTGTTCATAATCATCCTCCCCCTCCTCTGGTTCATAAAACTCCTCAACATCATATTCCTGAACCGATGGAACCGACCGAACCGACCTTTTACCAGATAGTGGCGGTTCGGACGGAACCGGAGAAAGTGACTGGACAATCTGAATAGCTCTTGCTATCTCTGCAGCAGTTGAGTAAGAATTTTGGGCTCCAAACCTGCTGACTTTCTTGTTCTCTTTACTGGAACTGGTTCATCCGAGCCAGCTTTTGCTTGCTCGAGGAAGTCTTCGCCTGGTCAGAGGCACTCACTCCCGTTCGGTTGGCACCAAACCGGGCTGGCCATCCGGCTCAGCGGACTTTTTGTGCCTCTCGCTCCTGAGCCTTCCCAATCTCTTTCCAGGGTGGCTGCAGGAAATTCTACAAATCTGGCAGTCTGATTGGAGGTGGTCAAACCCCAGACAATAAACACATGTGGTGTGTGGGTCAGCCTTGGCAAAGACTTCCCCACAGACATCACAGTGTTGAAACCCAGTGGGCCCGGTTTTCTTTTGGTTTCTCAGACATAATGCCAGCCTAACCAGAAAAACTTGCCTTTAAACGGCAGTGCCAGGCAAGATAATTCTTATCGGTTCCTAACCGTAATAAGGTATTGGAAAAAAACGTAATGAAATCCGGTTTTTTTAGAACCGATAAGAACCGGGAACTGCACTCTAAAATATCAAGTTTAAAAACTTTAAGTTTTAACCCAAGTTGATCGGTTCAAAACTGAACCGATAAAACTTACAAGTTCCACACAGAATTAAAATAAGAATTACTTACAATACCACAGACAGAGCTTGAACCGATCGGTTTTGCAGTTAAAATAAAACTATTCTCGGTTGAATCGAACCGAGAAAACACTGTTTAAACCGAGAAATGAACCGAGCAGTAGGAGAAATCTCCGGAGCGACTGTTCAGTGAGGCGGAGTAAAGAATCTGACAGTTTAGGTTTGAAACTACACAGACAGAGCTTCTCTTTAGAGCTCGTGCTCTAAGTTCCATTCATGGAATGGAGTTAACTCTTTCACCTCCAGAGCAGTTCTAATGGTGGGACAAACTGCAATTGTCATAATATAGCAAGACTTCATGTTGTTTGAATGTATGAGACAGAGAAAAACAGGCAGATTCTCCTCATCCATTCTCAGATGCTTCTGCCACAGGAGGGCTTTTCTTCTCCTCAATGACAGGATTATAAAAATAAAACATTATGTACACAAGGTAATTACAGCTACAGCAAAAGACATGATTGGTGTATCTGCTAAAACAGTAGGGGTGCCTACTAGAAGAACACTTGGTAGTTTTTTTGTCTTGAATCCTGGGTTTCTACCTGATGTACAATAAGAAAAAATTACTCACTATAATAATGTTGTTTCTTCTAATGGAGTCTTGCTGTATTCTGACAATATGCAGTTAGCCCCAGCACTTGAACTGCCCCGGAGAGGAAAGAGTCAACTCTATGCAGAAGCATAGAACATTGAGCTCGGGCTCAGTTTTCAAACATATGTCTCTGGTACTTACCAGTGTAACAGTCAGATTCTTACGAGCAAACTAAGTACTAAACTATAGAAATTGTTTAATATGTAGCCAAAAGGCAAGTGCTTGGAAAACTGCTGAAATCACACCCATACATAAGAGTGGGGACCGGTCCACCCCCAACAATTACCAGCCGATCTCCATCCTCCCCCCACTCTCTAAAGCCCCTGAAAAAGTTGCGTCGATCCAGCTCTCTGAATACCTAACCAAGTACAACATTGTGTGTCCAGAGCAGCACAGTTTCCGCCCAGGACAGAATACAACCATGGCTCTCCTGGAATTCTCCCAACACCTGCATGCTGCTCTAGACTCTGGCAGCCTTGCAGGAGCAGTGTTCATTGACCTCTCCAAGGCCTCTGACACTGTCTGTCATCCCCATCTACTCGACTCTCTCCACCAACTTGGCTTCTCTGGCGATCGCATTTCCTGGTTCTCTAGCTACCTCTCTGCTAGATCCCAGCGTGTCAAAGTCAGCGGCTCCCTCTCCAGCACTTTTCCCGTTTGCTTCGGTGTCCCTCAGAGCTCCATCCTGGGTCCAGTACTTTTTAGTCTCTACCTCAACACCATCCCCAGCTCATGTACTGGTAAAATGCTCCTCTATGCCGACGATGTAGTCCTCATTGCCTCACATCCCAATCCCACCTCCCTCCAATTATTCCTCCAGCAAGCTTACAACCAAGCCGAAAGGTGGTTCGGCAACCGCAGACTGGTGATTAACCTAAAGAAAACCAAATCAATGCTCTTCTCCCACCACCAAAATAAAGATAAAAATACCCCCTCTTAATTATCCCCAGCACTCTACACCTGCTAGCACAAGTGACCACATACAAGTACCTAGGCATCACATTCGATACTGACCTCTCCTTCCAAACCCACATTAATGCCCTGTCAGCCGCCATAAACTCTCAGATTGGCCTGCTATACCAGCATAGGGACTGCCTGCCTCAGGTTGCCTCAGGCTGGCCATCACCTCCTCCGTCTTGTCCCTCGTGGACTATGGCTTGCCCATCTACGCCACAGCTGACAACACTACCCTCTCCAAAATCCAACTCTCAATCAATAAGGCCTGTAGGCTCCTGACTGGTAACCCCAGCCGCACTCACACCTGCCTTCTCTATACTACCACCAATCTGCTCAACTTTGAGGAGAGACTGCTCTACCAGACCTGCCTTCTCGCTAAGAAATCACTGCTAGGACTCTCCCCCCGGGGGTCTCCACCTCCCTACGCAGTCATCATCATCCATCACCGCCCATAGCTCTGTTAAGGCCACCTTCCAGATGCCCAGAACCAAGACCTCTCTTGCCTAGAGATCCTTCCTCTACCGAGCCCTCACCTGGTTCAACTCCTTCCCTAGCTGCATCTCCAACTTGCCAAAAATTGACTCCTTCAAAACAGCCCTTCGGAACCATATCTTTAATACCTACTGTTGTAGGTGCAACTAATCCCCTGTTGTAACCTGTGGTACCTGCCCACCTTGCCCCTTAGCTCGACAACGTCCACTGGACAGCCTCTTCCTCCTCCATACCCACTCCTTCCCTACTAGGTCCAAAGAGGGATGTAACCCGCTGTCTTCTCTGAGGACCTACTAAATCCATGATTGTAACTCACAATTTTGTAACATTGTGTAACTTAAGTAACACACAAACTACTATATTATGTAACCTAAGTGTATCTATGTTAAATGTTTCTTTTACTGCACCTGTAATGTAATCCTCTGTTTTAATCTGCACTGTAATAACAGTCTTGATGTCTGCCCTCCCTGCGATGAGGTGCCTTTGTAAATGAGTCTCTGACTCAAAGGCTATAAACCCGATTTACAACAAATAAATGAAAAAAAGAATAAACAATCTGGGTCCCAAAAGACGCAAGTTGAGAACCCAAGAAAAAAAAAAGTAGTGACAATATAATATATATCTGTATGTATTGCACATAATAGTAATAATAGTAAAACAAGTACCCCGCTCTTAAGAGGGAGGGCACAAGGTACACCCCTGAGGTGCAACACTGCACCTGCCAACCCACTTCCCAAAAACTAGGTTTTGAGACAGGGAGGCAGGGAGGGAGGTCAGAATACAGTAAGACTCAATTAGAAGAAACAACATTACTATGGTAAGTAATTTTTATTTTTCAGACAACATGAAGTCTTGCTGTATTCTGACAATAAGCAGACTACCAAGCAGTTCCCCCAAGAGGAGGGAATGCAGAACCTACTTTGGGAACAAGCACTGCAGTACTGCTGTGCCAAACCTAGCATCACTCCTAGCCTCGATGACCAGAGAGTAATGCTTAGTTAATGTATGGACTGTTTTCCAGGTGGCTGCTTTACAGATTTCTAGCAAGGGTATCTCTCTGGCCATAGCCAGAGAAGCAGCTGTACCCCTAGTCGAGTGAGCCGTCAGGCCTGGAGGGGGTGTTTTGCCCAATTTGTCATAGCAGAACTGTATAGAAGAGACAATCCACCTGGCAATAGTTCTTTTTGTGGCAGGCTTACCTTTTCCAACTTCACCATAAGTGAGAAACAATTGAAGACAGTCATTTCAGTGTGCCTTAGTATGCTCTATGTAGTAGCTAAGGGCCCTTTTAACATCCAAACTGTGTAATCTTCTTTCCCCCTGAAGAAGAATGATCAGTGAAAAAACACAGGCAGAGACAGACTACTTCAGATGAAAATCTGATACTACTTTGGATAAGAACTTCCTACTGGTTCTTAGGACCACCTTATCCCTATGAAAGGAGATGAAGTCAGGTTCGACTGACAGGGCCTGTAATTCACTAATCCATCTGGCAGAAGTAATAGCTACCAGGAACACAGTTTTCCAGGTCAAGTACTTCAGGGCGGCCAAAGCCAGAGGCTCAAAGGGTGGCTGCATAAGCTTGACAATGCAGACGTTAAGATCCCAAGCCAGAGTAGGCTCTCG
The DNA here is from genome assembly GCA_016271365.2 of Neoceratodus forsteri. Taxonomy (NCBI): domain Eukaryota; kingdom Metazoa; phylum Chordata; order Ceratodontiformes; family Ceratodontidae; genus Neoceratodus; species Neoceratodus forsteri. Next base: position 694,849,506 of record CM028129.1, read on the forward strand.
AAAGGGAGGGTTAATATGAGCCAGACCTTTGCAAAACTTACTGAGAACAGGATGAGATGCCAGTGAAGAGCCCTTCCCTGCTGAAAGGAATGCAGAGACAGCTGCTAAGTGAACCTTCAGAGTTGCAGGCCTAAGGCCTAGACCATTAAGACGAACCAGATGATCTAAAGGCTGTAGCAATGTCTGCAGAATCAGGCACAATGCTCTTCTGAGAACACCAAATGCTGAATCTTTTCCATTTGGAATTATAGGTTTTTCTAGTGGAAGGTTTCCTGGAAACCTTCAAAGTAACCAGGACTCCCTGAGAAAGATGCAGGCCTGCATATTCTAACTCTTCAAGAGCCAGGCCTTGAGGTTGAGAGACTGGAGATTGGGGTACCAGATCTTCCCCTGAGAGGAGGTTAGGAGATTGTATCTCTTCGGAAGAGACCGGGGACGTAACACTGCCAGAGACAGCAGCAAAGGACACCAAGGCTGTCTGGCCCAATCTGGAGCCACCAGTATCACTGTGCAGGGTTGAGATCTGATTTTGATCAGGACTCTGAACAACAGAAGAAAGGGAGGGAAGGCATAGAGAAACCTGCCCTTCCAATCCAGAATGAGAGTACACAGAGGAACAGTTCCCAGGACTGGAGGTCTGCAACAAAACAGAAGAAGTAGGTGATTGTCCGGGGGCTGCAAAGAGATCTATCTCTGGAGTGTCCCATCTGGAGAAGATGACATGTAGTATGGGAGGGTCCAGGGACCATTCCTGATGCCCCTGGGAGATTCTGTTCAGGACATATGGTAGTACATTGTCTTTTCCTGGAAGGTGAACTGCTATCAGGGAAGTCTGAAGAGAATAGGCTAGAGACCAGTTTCATGGCTTCTGTGCACAAGGTCGTGGACCGAGTGCCCCCCTGCTTGTTGATGTACCACATTGTGGTGGTGCTCTCTGTCCTGATTTGGACCACCTTGCCCTTGACGGACTCCGAGAAGACCTGAAGGGCTAGAAAAACTGCCTTGAGTTCTAGGAGATTGATATGAAGGAGAGACTCTTGTGGAGATCAGACCCCTTGAGCCATAAGGGCTCCCAAATGGGCTCCCCAACCTAGGAGAGAAGCATCTGTAGTTAGGACTACTGAGGGGACTTGAGAGAGAAATGGAACTCCTTGTCTGAGGTTGTCCTGGTCCAGCCACCACTGGAGAGCTTGGACCAAAGTCTGAGTTACTGGAATCAATTAGGTGACGGTCTCTTTTTTCTGAGGCCAAAAAGACCTTAGGTGGAACTGAATGTTCCTCATCTGAAATCTGGCACCTTGAACCACTGCAGTGGAAGCTGCCATGTGGACTAGGAGTTGAAGAAACTGCCTTGCAGGACGAGAGACCAGAGGCTGAAAAGAGGAAGCAAAATCTGTTAGGGCCTTTACCCTTGTCAGAGGAAGGAAGGAAGGAAGGCCTCTGCTTGGATAGTATCCAATTCTATCCCTATGAAAGTAAGAAGTTGAACTGGTTCGAGGACAGACTTTGAGAGACTGAGAAGAAACCCCAGAGAACTGAGCAAGTCTTGAATGCTTTGCAGAGCCGACTTGACCTGGCCTGATGACTGACCCACAATTAGCCAGTCGTCCATATATGGGAAAATGGAAATACCCTGCCTTCTGAGGTAGGCAACTACTGCTGCAAGGCACTTTGTGAACACCCTTGGAGCTGCTGTTAGGCCAAATGGCATGGCTCTTAACTGATAGTGGCCTGAAGGCAACTCGAACTTGAGGTACTTTCTGTGGGAGCACCTGACAGGAATATGGAAGTAGGTATCCTTGAGGTCCAAGGATGCGAGCCAATCCCTTGGCCTTAGAGAGGGAAGAAAAAATTATTCACCTAAGTAATGTTGTTTCTTCTAATGGAGTCTTGCTGTATTCTGACAATTGCAGTGATATCCAACCTCTGAACTGCCCCGGAGAGGAAAGAGTTAACATTCCATGCAAGGCATGGAACGCTGAGCTCGAGCTCGGTTGAGACTCTGTCTGTTGTTGTTTGAACCCAAACCACCAGAACTTTACGAGCTACACTCACTGGACGTCCTGTGTGGAAACTGTATAAACTCACACTAGCCAACTGGCAACTAAATTTAATAAAAAGATTTTTTGGTTCCAAGGCAAAGACTCAAGTCAGGAAACCCAAAAAACAAAACACAACACACACAAAAATAAGAGGGTGAGAAAAAGGGGGCACCTCTAGGGTGCCAACACTGTTCCTGCCCACCCACATCCCAAAACCCAGGTTCTGAGAGGGGAGGCAAAGGGGGAGGTCAGAATATAGCAAGACTCCATTAGAAGAAACAACATTACTAAGTGAGTAATTTTTTCTTCAAACAACATGAAGTCTTGCTGTATTCTGACATATGCAGACTACCAAGCAGTACCTCCATGGAGGACGGACAGAACCTACTTTGTGAAGAGGCTCTGAAACACTGCTGTGCCAAACCGAGCATCACTCCTAGCCTGGATAGCCAGAGAGTAATGCTTGGTGAAAGTATGTACTGTTTTCCAGGTGGCTGCTTGACAACTCTCTAAGATAGGAATATCCCTGGCAGCAGCCAGGGAAGCAGCTGTACCTCTGGTAGAGTGAGCCCTCAGGCCTGAGGGTGGGATCCTACCTAGTTTTTCATAGCAAAATTGAATGCAAGAGACAATCCACCTGGCAATAGATCTCTTAGTGGCAGGTTTTCCCTTACCAACCTCACTATAAGTGAGGAACAACTGGAGGGAGTCAAACCTGTGACCCTTGGTGCACTCTGTGTAGTAGCTAAGGGCCCTTTTCACATCCAGGCTCTGTAGCCTCCTCTCCCCAGAGGAGGAATGGTCAGTGAAGAAAACAGGAAGAGACACAGACTGATTAAGGTGGAAATCTGAAACCACCTTAGGCAAAAACTTCCTATTAGTCCTGAGGACCACCTTATCTCTATAGAAAGAGATAAAATCAGGCTCCACAGACAGGGCCTGTAACTCATTTATCGTCTGGCAGAAGTAATGGCTACCAAGAACACAGTTTCAAGTCAAGTACTTAAGCTCTGCTGAGGACAAAGGCTCAAAGGGGTTGCATAAGCTGAGCAATGCAAACATTAAGGTCCCAAGCAGGGGCAGGGTCCCTGAAGAGAGGATTGGTATGCAGCAATCCCTTGAAGAATTTACAGAATACAGGATGAGCTGAAAGGGAAGAGGGCTTGCCTGCTGACAAGAAGGCAGAGACAGCTGCCAGATGCACTCTAAGTGTAGCTGGTCTGAGTCCCAAGCTATTGAAATGAACCACATAGTCCAGGACTGTAGGCAACCCAGCAGACTCTGAGGAAATATGCTTACCAGAGCACCAAATAGTAAACCTTTCCCATTTGGAGTTGTAAGTCTTTCTGGTGGAAGGCTTTCGAGAAGCCTTTAGAATATCCAGAACACCTTGAGAGAGATGCAAATCAGCAAACTCTAACTCTTCAAGAGCCAGGCCTTGAGATTGAGAGATTTGAGATTCGGATACCAAACCCTCCCCTGAGAACATGTTAACAGGTTGTAATTCCAGGGAAGAGACAGGGGAAGGTGGACTGCTAAGGACAGCAAGAGAGGGTACCAGGGCTGTCTGGCACAGTCTGGAGCAATCAGAATCACTCTGCAGGGTTGAGACCTGATTTTGACTAGTACCTTGAACAGGAGAGGGAAGGGGGGAAAGCATCAGGAATTTCCCTTCCCAATTGAGAACTAGAGCATCCAGGGGGACTGAGCCCAACACTGGGGGTCTGCAGCAAAAAAGAGGAAGTTGGTGATTGTCTGGGGCTGCAAAAAGATCTATCTGTGGAGTGCCCCATCTGGAGAAGATCACCTTCAAAATTAGGGGATCCAGGGACCATTCGTGATGGCCCAGAGATATCCTGCTGAGGGCATCTGCCAGGACATTGTCCTTCCCTAGGAGGTGCACTGCTATCAGACAGGTATTCAGAGAATAAGCCAGAGACCACAACTTCACTGCTTCTGTGCACAAGGCCACAGACCGAGTGCCCCCTTGCTTGTTGATGTACCACATTGTGGTGATATTGTCTGTCCTGATCTGAACTAATTTGTTCTGAACAAACTTGGAAAAAACTTGAAGTGCTAGAAACACTGCTCTGAATTCTAAGAGATTGATGTGAAGCAGAGATTCTTGAGGTGACCACAACCCTTGGGTGGTCAGATCCCCCAAGTGGGCTCCCCAGCCCAAGAGGGAGGCATCTGTGGTAAGGATTAGAGAATGAGATTGAGTGACAAAGGGAACTCCTTGCCTTAGGTTGTCCTGATCCTGCCACCATTGCAAAGCCTGGATCAGAGTTCGAGTCACTGGGATTAGCTTGGTCAGAGAATCCTTTCTCTGGGACCAGAAGGTTCTTAAGTGGAACTGAATGTCCCTCATCTGGAATCTTGCTCCTTGGACCACTGCCGTAGAGGCAGCCATGTGGCCCAGGAGCTGCAGAAAATGCCTTGTTGGTCGAGACACCTGAAGGGTGAATGAAGAGGCCAGTGTCACAAGGGTCCTTGCCCTGTCCAGGTGAAGGAAGGCTCTTGCCCTTATTGCATCCAGCTCCGCCCCTATGAAGGTGAGGAGCTGCACTGGCTCTAGAACTGACTTTGAAAGATTTAGGAGGAATCCTAGAGAAGTGAGCAGTTGCTGAGTTATCTGTAGGTGTGACTTGACTTGGTCTGGAGACTGACCCACTATGAGCCAGTCGTCCAGGTATCGAAAGATGGAGATCTTTTTTCTCCTTAGGAAAGCAACCACTACTGCCAGGCATTTTGTGAACACCCTTGGAGCTGATGTTAGGCCAAAGGGCATTGCTCTGAATTGATAGTGGCCTGAGGACAACTCGAACCCGAGGTACTTTCTGTGGGAGCATCTGATGAGAATGTGGAAATGGGCATCCTTGAGGTCCAGGGAGACTAGCCAGTCCCCTGGCCTTAGAGAGGGTAGGATTATTCCCAGAGTCACCATTTTGAACTTTGGCTTTAAAAGGTGCTTGTTTAAATATCTGAGATCCAGGATGGGCCGCCATTCTCCTGTCTTTTTGGGGGTTAGGAAGTACCTGGAGCACAATCCTTTTCCCCTGTGTAAGGGTGGAACCCTTTCTATGGCTCTGAGAGCCAAGAGGGAAGAGGGCTCTGCCTCTAGGGCAAGGGCCTCTGAAGGATTTTCAGGTGGAAAGGATCTGGTTCTCATCTTGGGAAATTGTTTGAAGCTGAGAACCAGTCCCTGGCTTACTACTTCAGGACCCATTTGTCTGATGTTAAAGACATCCAGTCCTGGACAAAGTAAGCCAGCCTGCCTCACGGGTAGTGGAGAATCGCACGGGCAAACCCATCAGGGAACCTGTTTGGCAGGGGCTTTAGGCTGAGGGGTGGTAGCAGGCCTGCTTATACCCCGTCTGCCTCTCCCTCTGAAGAACCCCCTCTGAGCAAAAGCGGAAGAGGAGGCCTGGGCTTGGTAGAAAGGCCTATGAAAAGGCCTGCCACTGCCCCTGGAATGCTGCCTCTGGGGAGTGGCTTTCCTTTCCTTGGCCTGAGCACTTCTATAGGTGGTCCTGTACTCATCCATTTTCTTCATGTAGTTCTCTGTCTGCTCCCCAAACAGAGAATTACCAATAACAGGAAAATCCATAGCCTTAGTCTGGGTATCCTGTGACAGGCTAGTACATCTGAGCCAAGCCATCCTACGAAGGGCCACAGATGTAGCCATGACTCTAGATGAAACATCACTGGAGTCCACTGCAGCATAAAAATTGCACCTTGGATGCCTCAATACCATCTGCAGCCACCTGCTCCAGCTCCTTGGCAAGCTGGTCAGGGGACCTGTTTAGCAAGAGCCATCACAGTGTCCCATCTAGACTTCTGGTATCTAGCTGTGTAGGCCATATAATTAGCCTGCCTGAGTCTCAAAGATGCTGCCATGTACTGTTTCTTTGCCATGGCATCAATCCTCCTGGAGTCCTTTTCTGGAGGGTGTGAAGCCAAGGGTATATTTGCCTTATCACAGGCAGCAGCCTGCACTACCCCAACATGGCTGCATTGCTGGGAAAGGAACTCCGTATCTGAGCCTGAAAGAGTATATCTCTTGTCCATTCTTCTGTCCACAGGAGGAATGGAATTAGGAGTCTTTAAAATTTTAAATGTCTGTTTCCCCAAAGACTTATGGAGTGGAATAGACAGTTTCCTGGACTCTGGGATGTCCATCATCTCAACATAATCAGGCTCCTCCTGATCCTCTACTGCTTCCTCCATAGGAAGCTGGAGAGTTTCAGCCACTTTTTTGTAAAACATAAAGTGGGAAGGGGACTCAGAAAGCCTAGGAGGAGAAACACCTGAAGGTCTGTCTGGGGAGATGTCCGGGTCAATGGGCACATCCAGACTTTCATAATCACCATCACTATCCTCATACTCTCCCTCCTCCTCCTCCGGTTCATAAAATCCTCTGAATTATAATCCGGAACCGGGTGAACCAACCGAACCGAGCCCCTAACTGATGGTGCCGGTTCAGTCGGAACTGAAGTTAGCGATTGAACAATCCTTATCGCTTTGGCTATTTCATCAGCAGTCGGAGAAAGAACTTGTGGATCCGAACCGGCTGACTTATCCCTTCGTTTTCTTTTAACCGGAACCGACTCCTCAGAGTCGGTTCTCCTTTTGCCCAAGGTTTCGCCCTGGTCAGAGGGCACTCCTTCTGGTTCAGTTGGAACTGAACCGGGCTGGCCATCCGGGTCAGCGGACTTCTTGGCCTCCCTTTCCCTCAGCCTACCTACTCTCTTTTCCAGGGTAGCTGTGGAAAACATTTGCAAATCTGGCAGTCTAAATCGAGGTGGTCAAACCCCAGACAATAAACACAGGTGGTGTGGGGTCAGCCTTAGCAAAGCTTCCCCACACACACACTACAGTGTTGAAACCCAGTGAGCCTGGTTTCTCTTGGGTTTCTCTCAGACATGTTGCCAGTCCTAACCAAACTTACCCTTTTTTCGGCAATCCACCAGGCAAGACACCCCTATCGGTTCCTGACCGTGTTACGGGTCGTGGAAAAAACCGTAATGAAATCCGTTTTTTTTTTAGAACCGATAAGGACCGGTTACCACACTCTAAAAGGCAGAACAAACTTTTTTACAAACCTGATCAGTTCAAACTGAACCGATCCGATGTTTACAAGTTCCACACAAAAACTAATAATAATAAACCTATTTAGTACTCACGGTACCACAGACAGAGACTGAACCGACAGGTTAGTAGAAGAAATTCGGTTGAACTGAGAGAAAGAACGACACTTTAACCGACTAAATTGAACCGAGCGAAGGAGAAATCTCCGGAGTTTGGGTTCAAACAACAACAGACAGAGTCTCAACCGAGCTCGAGCTCAGCGTTCCATGCCTTGCATGGAAAGTTAACTCTTTCCTCTCCAGGGCAGTTCAAAGGTTGGATACACTGCAATTGTCAGAATACAGCAAGAATTCATGTTGTTTAAAGAATTATTTCCAGAGTCACCATTTTGAATTTTGGTTTTCAGATGTGTTTGTTCAAATATCTTAGGTCTAGGATGGGTCGCCACTCCCCTGTCTTCTTTGGGGTAAGGAAGTTCCTGGAGTACAGACCTTTACCCTTGTGTTGAGTAGGAACCTTCTCTACAGCTCTGAGAGCCAGAAGAGAGGAAACCTCTGCCTCTAGGGTAAGGGTCTCTGGGATGGATGCAGGTGGAAAAGACCTGGTCCTCAGTTTTGGAAACCTTCTGAAGCCGAGGGCCAGTCCCTGGCTTACTACTTCCAGGACCCACTTGTCCGAGGTAACAGACTTCCAGGCCTGGAAGTAGTAAGCCAGCCTGCCTCCTACTCGAATGGGGGAGTCGACCCAGGCTGACACATCAGGGTATCTGCTTGGCAGCAGCCTTGGACTGGGAGGAGGATGCAGCCCTGCTCATCCCCCTCCTGCCTCTCCATCGAAAGAACCCCCCCATGGGAAGGAAGAGGAAGCCTGGGCTTGGTAAAAAGGCCTGTGGAAAGGCCTGCCCCTAGACTGAGGAGTGGCTTGCCTCTCTTTGGCCTGTGCACTCCTGTAGGTGGTCCTGTACTTGTCCATTCTTTTCATGCAAGCCTCTGTCTGCTCCCCAAACAGAGAGTTACCCACTACAGGGAAATCTATAGCCTTGGCCTGGGTATTCTGCGAAAGGCTAGTACATCTGAGCCAAGCATGTCTTCGGAGAGACACTGATGTAGCCATGACTCTTGGTGCCACATCACTGGAGTCCACAGCAGCATGAAATTGCACTTTGGATGCCTCAATTCCATCAGCAGCCACATCCACCAGCTCTTTGGCTAGCTGGGGGAGGCCTGTTTTGCCAGTTCCAGAACCGTATCCCACAGGGATTTCTGGTACCTGGCTGTGTAGGCCATGTAATTTGCCTGCCTGAGTCCCAAAGAGGATGCCAAATATTGTTTCTTAGCCATGACATCAACTTTCCTGGAGTCCTTGTCTGGGGGGTGTGAAGCCAAGATAAAATTACTTACCACAGTAATCTTCTTTCTTCCCAGTGATGCTCAGACATTCATAACTTTGTGCAGCCATCCTGATGGGTTGGACTGCCCGGAGAGATGGAACTCATGCAAATGATGGAATTCTTTGCACGTGAGCATCTTTCAAATACTGCCTCTACCAACTGTAGTGTTCTAAACCCTTCAGATTTGTAAGAAGCCTGGAAGTCAGGCAACATGGAAAAATCAGACATCTAATTAATAAACATTTTTCTTAGGATTAGCCTAATAAAAACTTGCTACAAAAAAACTCCAAGTGAGGTACTATATCTATATATAATAATGATGTTCACCATACAGTGAGAAAAACTATTAAGAAAAACAGAAAACTCTGTTAAAATCTATCAAGCATAGAGAAAATGTATCCAGAAGGAATGGCTATGTGGCACCAGCATGCTGAATGCAGAGGCTGAAGTTCTGGAAGGGGAGGATGGGAGGGAGTTATGAATGTCTGAGCATCACTGGGAAAAGAAGATTACTATGGTAAGTAATTTTTTCTTCTAACCCCAGTAATGCTCAGACCATTCATTACTTTGTGCAGACTACCAAGCAGTACCCCCTGGTGGTGGGCACAGAACTTATTTTGGAAACAGACTTTACAGGACTGCTGTGCCAAATTTGGCGTCACTTCTGGACAAAATATCTAAATTATAATGCTTTGTAAAGGTGTGTACTGATTTCCAAGTAGCTGCTTCCCTAGCAGCTGCAATAGTGGCAGCTGTTCTTCTTGTTGAATGAGCCCTCAGCCCAGCTGGGGACTCTCTACCTGCTTTAGTGTAGCAGAATTGAATACATTGGACAATCCACCGAGAAATGGATCTTTTTGAGGCTGGTTTGCCCATTCCAACATCCCCATATGTAAGTAAGAAAAAATTACTCACCTAAGTAATGTTGTTTCTTCTAATGGAGTCTTGCTATATTATGACAGTAGCAGTTTGATCCAGCTCTAGAACTGCTCCGGAGGTGAAATGGTTAATACCATTCCAAAATAGAACTATGAGCACGAGCTCTAAGAAGCAGCTCTATCTGTGTAATTTCAAACCTGAACTGTCAGATCTTTCGAGCAAAAACTCACTAAGGTCTGTGTGGAAGCTGTAACCACACTAGCCAAATGGCTACCTAAATACCAACAACCATTGCTGGTCCCAACACCCAAGACTCAAGTCAGGGACCAGAACTACTAATACAATTCTAACAACATGAGAATAAAACAACAGTATAATAAAACACACCCCAAACCCCCAAAGGGGAGAAAGCTAAAGGGCACAAAATAGTGCCCACACTAGGTTGCCCGCACCCACCCAAGTAGAAGTTCTGAGAGGGCAGGCTGGTGGGGAGGTCATAATATAGCAAGACTCCATTAGAAGAAACAACATTACTAAGGTGAGTAATTTTTCTTCAAACAACATTAAGTCTTGCTATATTATGATACAGTAACAAACTACACAGCAGTACCTCCATGGAGGAGGGGCAGAACCTACTTAGGGAATAGGCTCTGAAGAACAGCTGTGCCAAACCGAGCATCTCTCCTGGCCTGGACATCCAGGAGTAATGCTTGGTGAAAGTGTATACCGTTTCCAAGTAGCAGCCTGGAATATCTCTAATATAGGGATGTCTCTGGCAGCAGCTAGAGACGCAGCTGTACCCCTGGTAGAGTGAGCCCTCAAGCCAGGGGGAGATCTCTGCCCAGTTTCTGATAATAAAATTGGATACAAGAGACAATCCACCTGGCAATTGATCTCTTAGTAGCAGGTTTGCCTTTCCCAACTTCACCATAGGTAAGGAAAAGTTGGAGGGATTTGAACCTGTGACCTTTGGTACGCTCTATATAGTAACTAAGAGCTCTCTTAACATCCAGGCTGTGCAACCTCCTCTCACCAGAAGAGGAGTGATCAGTGAAAAATACTGGAAGGGAGATAGATTGGTTAAGATGGAAATCTGAAACCACCTTAGGTAAAAACTCGTATTAGTCCTAAGGACTACCTTATCCTATGGAAAGAAATAAAGTCAGTTTCTACTGACAAGGCTTGCAACTCACTTATACGCTAGCAAGTGATAGCCACCAGAAAAACAGTTTTCCAAGTTAGATACTTAAGCTCTGCAGAAAACAGAGGTTCAAAAGGGGTTGCATTAACTGGGCAATACAAACATTAAGGTCCCAGGCAGGGGCCGGTTCCCAAAGGGTGGATTAGTATAGGTAATCCCTTAAAAAACTTGGAAAACACAGGGTGAGTGGAAAGAGGGATGACTTTCCTGCTGAAACAAAGCAGATACAGCTGCCAAATGGACTCACAGGGTAGCTGGTCTGAGACCAAGGAATTAAGATGGACCATGTAATCTAATACAATGGGCAAATCAGCAGATTCTGGAAACATTCTTCCCAGCACACCAAATGGAAAACCTTTTCCATTTAGAACTATAAGTAGCCCTAGTGGAAGGCTTTCTGGAAGCCTTTAGGATTTCAAGAACACCCTGAGAGGGTGTAAATCAGCAAACTCTAACTCCTCAAGAGCCAGGCCTTGAGGTTGAGGATTTGAGGTCCGATACCAAACCCTTCCCTGGGCACAAGTTAATAGGTTGTGATTCCTGGGGAGGCAAAGGGAAGATGGATTGTCAGTGACAGAAGGGTAGGTGCCAGGGCTGCCTGGCCCAATCAGGGCAATCAGAATCACCCTGCAAGGCTGAGATCTGATTTTGACTAATACTTTGAATAGGAGAGGAAGGGGGAAAGCATAAAGAAACTTCCCCTAATCCAGGAGAAGGGCATCCAGGGGGACTGAGCCCAACACTGGAGGCCTGCAACAGAACAGAGGAAGTTGGTGATTGTCTGGGGCTGCAAAAAGATCTATCTGAGGGTGCCCCATCTGGCAAAGACGATCCCCAGCACTTGAGGATCCAGGGACCATTCGTGATGGCCCTGGGAAATCCTACTGAGAGCATCTGCTAGGGCGTTGTCCTTCCCTGGAAGATGAACTGCTAGAGGGAAGTGTTCAGGGAATAGGCCAGAGACCACAACTTCATTGCCTCGGTGCACAAGGCCGAAGACCGAGTGCCCCCCTGTTTGTTGATGTACCACATTGTTGTGGTGTTGTCTGTTCTGACTTGTATCACCTTGTTGTGGACAGATGCAGAAAATGCTTGAGAGCTAAAAAGACAGCTCTGAGTTCCAGCAAATTGATGTGGAGCAGAGATTCCTGGGGGGACCACACTCCCTGAGTGGAAAGGTCGCCCATGTGGGCTCCCAACCCAGAAGGGAAGCATCTGTAGTGAGAGTCAAATTGTGAGCAGGGAAATGAAGGGACCCCTAATCTTAAATTGCTCTGATCCTGCCACCACTGGAGGGCCTGGATCAAGGTTCAGTCACTGGGACCAACTTGGAAAGGGGGTCTTCCTCTGAGACCAATAGGTTCTCAAGTGAAACTGAATGTCTCATCACTGAAATCTTGCTCCTGCACAACAGCTGTGGATGCAGCCATGTGCCCCAGGAGCTGCAGAAAGTGTCTTGCTGGTTGAGAGACCTGCAGAGTGAAGGAGGAGGCCAGAGCCACTAAATTCGTCACCCTTTCTAAGGAAGAAAAGCTCTGGCTAGCTTTGTGTCCAACTCTGCCCCTATAAAGGTGAGTACCTGGACTGGTTCCAGAACCGACTTGGCAGATTTGCAGAAAGCCCAGGAGGTGAGAAGCTGCTGGGTGACTTGCAGGTGAGATTTTACCTGTTCTGGGGACTGGCCTACAATGAGCCAATCGTCTAGATAGGGAAAAACAGCAATCCTTTGCCTCCTTAAGTGGGCCACTACAACTGCCAGACACTTTGTGAATACCCTTGGGGCAGAGGTGAGGTCAAGGCATTGCTCTGAACTGGTAATGACCTGAGGTAGTTTGAATCTGAGATACTTTCGATGGGAGCTTCTGATTAGGACGTGAAATAGGAATCCTTGAGGTCCAGGAGGCTAACCAGTCCCTGGCCTTAGGGAGGTAAAATCATTGCCAGCGTTACCATTTTGAACTTTGCTCTTAAAAGATGCTTGTTCGATATCTGAGGTCTAATATGGGCCGCCATTCTCCTGTCTTTTTGGGTAAGGAAGTATCTGGAATACAGACCCCTGCCCTGGTGCAGGAGGAACCCTTTCACTGCTCTGAGAGCAAACAGGGTTGAGACCTCTGCTTCTAGAGCAAGGGTCTCTGAAGCACTGCAGGTAGAAAAATCTGGTTCTCAACTTGGGAAACTTTTGAAGCTGAGAACCAGACCCTGGCTACTACTTCCAGAACCCACCTGTCTGAGGTTAAAGAAGCCCAGTTCTGACTGAAGTAAGCCAGCCGGCCCCCTACCGGTAAAGGAGAATCGGCCCTGGGCACCCCATCAGGGTGCCTGCTTAGCAGGTGCTTTAGGCTGAGGGGTGGGAGCAGGCCTGCCCACCCCTCGTCTGCCTCTGCCTCTGAAGAAGCCCCTCTGAGCATAGGCAGAGGAGGCCTGAGTCTGATAAAAAGGCTTGTGAAAAGGCCTACCCCTACCCCTGGAGGTATGCCTCTGGGGAGTGGCTTTTGCCGTCTTAGCTTAGGCACTTTGTAAGTAGTCCTATATTCATCCATCTTTTTCATGTAATTCTCTGTCTGCTCCCCAAACAGAGAATTTCCACTAGGAAAATCCATAGCCTTAGTCTGGGTATCCTGTGACAGGCTAGTACACCTGAGCCAGGCCAACCTCAAAAGCTACAGATGTGGCCATGACCCTAGAGGAAACATCATTAACATCCACAGCAGCATGAAACTGTACCTTAGAAGCCTGAATGCCATCAGCAGCCACCTGTTCTAGTTCGCTAGCCAGCTGGCCATGGGCTTGGCTAATTCCATAACAGTATCCCATCTAGATTTCTGATACCCAGCTACATAAGCCATATAATTTGCTTGCCTGAGTCCCAGAGAGGCTGCCATATACTGTTTTCGCCATGGCATCAATCTTCCTGGAATCCTTGTCAGGAGGATGTGAAGCCAGGGAATATTAGCTTTATCACAGGCTGCAGCCTGAACTACTCAACATGACTGCATTGCTAGAAAGGATTCTGTATCAGGACCTGACAATGTACCTTCTGTCCATCTTTTATCTACAGGAGGCACAGAATTAGGAGCTTTAAAATTTTTATTGTTTGCTTCCTAAAAGACTTATGCAAAGGAATAGACAATCTCCTAGACTCTGGAATATCCATCATTTCTCAAAATCAGGCTCTCTTGATCACCCACAGCTTCTTCCAAGGAAGCTGGAGGGTTTCAACAACTTTTTGTAAAACATAAAATGAGATGGGACTCAGATAGCATAGGGGGAGATTCTAAAGGTCTGTCTGGGGAAATGTCCGGTTCAATGGGCACACCCAGACCTACCCAGCCACATTCATACTATTCATAATCATCCTCCCCCTCCTCTGGTTTATAAAACTCCTCAACATCATATTCCTGAACCACTGGAACCGGACGAACCGACCTTTTGCCAGATAGTGGCGGTTCAGACGGAACCTGAGACAGTGACTGGACAATTTGTATGGCTTTTCTATCTCTGCAGCAGTTGGAGAAGGATTTTGGACTCCAAACCTGCTGACTTTCTTGTTTTCTTTACTGGAACTGGTTCCTCAGAACCAGCTTTTCTTTTGCCCGAGGAAGTCTCGCCCTGGTCAGAGGGCACTGAACCGGGCTGGCCATCCGGGTCAGCGGACTTTTTGGCCTCTGGTTCCCTGACCCTGCCCAATCTCTTTTCCAGGGTGGCTGCAGGGAAATTCTTACATATCTGGCAGTCTGACTGGAGGTGGTCAAACCCCAGACAATAGACACATGTGGTGTGTGGGTCAGCCTTGGCAAAGGCTTCCCCACAGACATCACAGTGTTGAAACCCAGTGGGCCGGTTTTCTTTTGGGTTTCTCAGACATAATGCCAGCCTAACCAGAAAACTTGCCCTTTAAACGGCAGTGCCAGGCAAGACACCTTATCAGTTCCCAACCATGTCGGTACTGGAAAAACGTAATAAAATCCGTTTTTAGAGAACCGACAAGAACCGCACTCTAAAATGTTAAACTTTAAAATTAATGAGTTTTAAACCCAGCTGATCGGTTCAAACCGAACCGATAAACTTACAAGTTCCACACAGACCAAACCTTTTAATTACTTACGATTACCACAGACAGAGCTTGAACCGAACGGTTTGAGGTTAAAATAAAACTATTTTCGGTTGAATCGGACCGAAAAACACTGTTTAAACCAGAAATGAACCGAGCAGTAGGAGAAATCTCGAGCGACTGTTCACTGAGCCGGAGTAAAGAATCTGACAGTTCAGGTTTGAAATTACACAGATAGAGCTGCTTCTTAGAGCTCGTGCTCAACGTTCTATTTTGGAATGGTATTAACCATTTCACCTCCGGAGCAGTTCTAGAGCTGGATCAAACTGCTACTGTCATAATATAGCAAGACTTCATGTTGTTTGAAAAGTTGTTTCCTGTCTTGCCTACGGCCTTTAGTAGCTGTCATGTAGTAGCTGATAGCTCTTTTCACATCCAGGCTGTGAAGCCTTCTTTCACCAGAGCTGGCATGATCTGTGAAAAAGACAGGCAAAGTGATTGATTGGTTCAGATGGAAGTCTGAAACCACTTTGGGAAGGAACTGTCTGTTTGTTCTGAGGACTACTTTGTCCCTGTGGAAGGAAATGTAGTCCTAGTCAACACAGAGAGCCTGAAGCTCACTAATTCTTCTTGCTGAAGTAACTGCTACCAGGAAAACTGTTTTCCAGGTAACATACTTTAAATTGGCTGTAGCCATGGGCTCAAAAGGAGCCCGCATCAAACTTGCTATACATACATTAAGATCCCAAGCGGGCACTGGTGCCCTGTGAAGGGGGTGCAAATGCATTAGGCCTTTGAAAAATCTTTTGAAAACAGGATCTTATGCTACAGATACCTTTGTCCTAGCAGACAGGTATGCAGATACTGCTGCAAGGTGAACTCTTAAGGAACTGGGTTGCAGACCTTGTGAATGCAAATGAGTTAGATAATCCAACACCACTGAGACCCCTGCATCATTTTGGGTGAAGTTTCTAGTACAGCATCAAAAAGAGAATCTTTTCCACTTAGCAGAATAAGTTTTCTTAGTTGAAGGCTTCCTGTAACCTTTCAAGATGTTTAATACTGCTTCAGAAAGGTTCAAGCCTGCATACTCTAACTCCTCAAGAGCCATGCTTTGAGGTGAAGAGACTTGAGATTTGGGAACAGCAATGTTCCCTGATTGGAGGTTAGAAGATTGTGCCTGAGAGGCAAGCTTATTGGCCTGTTCACTGTCATGGAGAGCAGAAGAGAGTACTATGGCTGCCTGGGCCAATCTGGAGCTATCAATATCAGAGAAGCCGAGAGGGATCTGAGTTTCAGCAGTACCCTGAAAACTAGAGGAAAAGGGGGGAATGCATAGAGAAACTTGCCCGACCAATCCAGTACCAAGGCGTCCAGAGGGATTGTGCCTTGTGCTGGTGGCCTGCAGCAGTACTGAGGCAACTGGTGATTCTGGTGGGATGCAAACAAGTCTATCTCTGGAACACCCCACCTGCAGAAAATTACCAGTACCACCCTGCTTGTTCAATGTCCATTCGTGATGGGACTGATTGATCCGACTCAGTGTGTCTGCCAAGATATTGTCCTTTCCTGGCAGATGGATGGCTTGCAGAGACACCTTTAGAGAATATGCCAGAGCCCAAATTCTCATGGCTTCTGTGCATAGGGGACCTGATCTGGTGACACCCTGCTTGTTTATGTAATACATAGTGGTAGTATTGTCTGTTCTGACCTGTACCACTTTGCCCATTACCAGTGTAGAGAAAACTTTTAGTGCCAGCCGCACTGCTTTGAGTTCCAGCAGATTTATATGCTGGAGGGACTCTGCTTCTGACCAGGTACCCTGAGTTGTGTGCTCCCCTAGATGGGCACCCCAGCCCAGCAGGGATGCATCTGTTGTGAGAACTAGTGAAGGATCCTCCTTCTGGGAGGGGACTCCCTGTCTTAGGTTGGATTCCTTTTTCCACCACAAGAGGGCTTGTAACAGGGGCCTTGTCACTGGAATGAGTTTTGAAAAGGGATATTTTTTCTGACTCCAATGAGTCCTGAGGTGAAACTGGATGTGTCTCATGTGAAACCTGGAACCCTGCACTGTGCTTGAGGATGCAGCCATATGATCCAAGAGCTGCAGAAAGTGCCTGGCTGTTTTTTGACCGTGCAATCTGAAGGAGTTTGCTATGGTCTGAAGACTTTGCACCCTGTCTAGTGGTAAAAAGGTCCTGGCCTGTAGGGTGCTGATCTCTGCCCCTATGAACTGTAAAGTCTGTGTAGGGGTGAAGACAGATTTTTTCTGGTTTACTATGAAACCCAGGGACTCCAAAAGATCCTGTGTGAGCCTTAGAGAGGCTGCGACCTGCTCTGGTGATCTGCCCACTACCAGCCAGTCGTCCAGGTATGGAAAGACAGTCACTCCCTGTCTTCGAAGAAATGCCACCACAGCTGCTAGGCATTTTGTAAACACCCTTGGTGCCCAGGAAAGGCCGAAGGGTAGGGTTGCAAACTGATAATGACCTGATGGGAGTCTGAATCTGAGATATCTTCTGTAAGATTCCTTTATGGGGATGTGGAAATAAGTGTCCAGTAAGTCCAGAGATGCCAGCCAGTCCCCCTTTTTGGATTGTTGACAGAATCCGAGCCAAAGTGACCATTTTGAACTTTGGCTTTTTTTAGGTGCTTGTTTAAAGCTCTGAGATCCAAAACTGGCCACCACTCCCCATTTTTCTTTGTTGTTAGGAAGTATCTGGAGTAAAAATAACCCTTCCTCTCAGGGTTTTAGGGACTTGTTCCACTGCTTTGAGCTGAAGCAGCTTCTGAACCTCTGCCTCTAGCAATGAAATTTGTGCTAGGGGTGGGAAAGTGGAAACCCTAGGGTGTCTTCGAGGAAGAAATCTGAACTGCAGAGACAGACCCTTGCCCACTACCTCCAATACCCACTTGTCTGTGGTAATGGTTGACCAGAGGGGGAGGAAATGGGACAGTCTGCCTCCAACAGGTAGGGAGGAGGCGGCTTGCATCTCAGAGGTTCTGTTTAGGCTGGGGTTGAGGTTGTGGCTGAGCCCTTCACCTAGATCCCCTTCTACCCCTACCCCTTGAGTAGTCCTGTGGAGGGTACTGCTGGTATTGGGGCATGGCTACTGGCTGGAAAAAGGGTCTTGATAAAAAGACCCCTAGCCCCCTTCCATAGGGCCTAGTGGATGAGGAAGCTCTGTCTCTAGCAGAGTTATTTCTATAAGTAGCCTTATATTCATCCACTTTTTTCAGATAGGCCACTGTGGACTCCCCAAAAAGGGCATTTCCCTCTAATGGGAAATCCAGGGCCTTTGACTGGGTATCCTGAGTGAGGTTTGTAGCCCTAAGCCAAGCAAACCTCCTCTGAGCCACTGTATTAGCCATCCATCTGGCTGCAGTGTCATTCAGGTCGGCAGCCATCTGGAACTGGTACTTGGCGCCGCCTCTAGCCCAAACCTGGCAGTTTCAGCCAGGTCATCTGACAAGGGTGGGGTGGCCTTCATGGACATTGCCAGTACCGACTGCCACAGGGATTTCTGATACTGGACAGCATAAGCTTGAAAAGTGGCCTATCTCATGGCCAGCGAGGCTGATAAATAGCCCTTTTTGGCTATACTGTCCAATTTTCTGGAGTCCTTGTCCAGTGGGTGTGAGGACAGAGGGACTTTAGCCTTATCACATGCAGCTTGCTGTATTACCCCTTGATGATCAGGGTGGCAAAAAAGGAAGTCAGCTCCCTCCCTGTCGAGCTGGTATTTTTTTATCTATTCGCTTGTCAATAGGAGGAATATAATTTGGGGTTTGGAGGAGCTTCATAGCATCCTTTTTGAAGAATTTATACACTGGGAGGAGGAGGGCCTTTGTGGTGTTAAACCCATCATATTGAGGTACTCAATCTCCTCCTCATCCTCAATCTGCTCTGTTGTGGCAATATCCAGAGCATCTGCCATTTTCCTTACAAAAGAAAAATGAGAGGAAAAATCCTCAGACACTCTGGGAAGTGAGCCAAATTCCTGCTCAGGGGAAACCTCTGGGGGAATAGGTTCGTCCTCCTCGTAAAGCTCAACCTCTTCAAAATAGTGTTGCTCCGGATCAGGGGGCAACACAGTAGCAGCAACCTGGGGACCCTGGGAAGGGGCAGGAGGCTGAGGGATGATGCTCTGCAGAGCCTGAATAATTTTAAATGCGGGCTATGTCCTGAGCGAAGGCATTACAGGCTGCTGCTTGAGAAGTCCCTGGTTTAGCAGGAGAGGGTTCTGCATGTTTGAGCTTCTTTCATTTCTTTGAGGGAACCGGAGAGTCAGCAGTTCTTTCCTCTTTTGCCCCTTTTCACCATACCAGGGGCAGGGTAGAAGCACTGGTTAATTCAACCACAACAGACTGGGGTGTCAGCTGGTCAGAGCCTGAGGGACCCTTGGAAACTTTATTAAGCCTTTCAAGGTGCTTCTCAACAGTTTTTTCTGGGAATGTTTCACATATATCACATTCCTGGTCCAAATATTCAAAACCCAGACAAGCCACATAAGGTGTGCTTGTCTGCCTTGGCAAACACATCTCCATACTTCAAACAGTTTTTAAAACCAGGCTCCCGGTTCTCTTTTTAGGTTTCTCAGTCATGGTGAAAGATAAAGTGAAAAACCTCCAACCGTTAAATACCAAAGCTAATGCGGTAATTGAAACAGCTTTGCCTTTTTTTTTTGCGGTCGGTTCCTGAACCGATGGAACCAAGAAAGGAGATTAAAAAATGAACCGGTTCAGCGGTTCTGTAACCAATAAAAAGTGGTTATAAAAAAAAATCTTTTAGGACCAAATTTTAGTGATAATGAACAGGTTCTTTAATCAGAGAACCGAAACTAAGTTAAAACTAACTCGGATTCCTCAGTTATACCGAACCGCGAGGAACCGAGAAAACAACTATTTAAACAATAACGAACAATTAATAGAGGCAGTAAAAGAAAACTAAAATACTTATGGTTTTTATGACTTTTCTTTCTTCTTTCACGCAAAAGAGGGCGACAGAGACTCCGAGTGACCAGACTTTCAGGCGGAGAGAAAAATCTGAAGGGTTTAGAAAACTACAGTTGGTGGAGGAAGTATTTGAAAGATGCTCACGTGCAAATAATTCCATCATTTGCATGTGTTCCATCTCTCCGGGCAGTCCAACCCATCAGGATGGCTGCACAAAGTTATGAATGGTCTGAGCATTACTGGGGTTAGAAATGTATGTTAGCCCTGTCACAGGCTGCAGCCTGCACTACTCCAACATGGCTGCAATGAGTGTATAAGAACTCCGTACCTGAGCCTGATAACATATACCTCCTGTCCATTCTCTTATCCACAGGAGTTAAGGAGTTAGGTGTTTGTAAAAGTTTGTGTGTCTGTTTCCCCAAGGACTTGTGAAGAGGGATAGACAATCTTTTGGACTCTTGGATGTCCATCATTTCTACAAAATCAGGCTCTTCCTCCTCGGCAGCTTCAACCACAGGGAGCTGGAGGGTTTCAGCCATCTTCTTGTAAAACAAGAAGTGTGAAGGGGACTCAGAAACCTGGGAGGGGAGACACTGGAGTGCCTGTCTGGGGAGATGTCCGGGTTCAATAGGCACTTCCAGACCTTCAAAATCATTACCTTCGCCCTCATCATTGAGATATTCTTAGTCTCCCTCCCACTCCTCATATAAAGCATCTGGATCGTAATCCGATGGAGTCTGATCCGACCGAACCGACTGCCTAACCGGCGGTACCTGTTCAGACAGAACCGGGCTAAGCGAATGAACTATACTAAATCGCTTCGGCAATCTCATCAGCAGTTGGAGAACGCGGTGCTGGATCCTAACTGGCTGACTTACACTCCTTTTTCGACGGAACCGACCCCTCGGGAGTCTGACCTCCTTTTGCCCGAAGCGGTATCACCTAGGTCGGTAAAGGCACCTCCTCAGGTTCAGCTGCAACCGAACCGGGCTGGCCATCCGGATCTACGGACTTCTCGGCCTCCCTTTCCTTCAGCCTACTCCACCTTTTTCCAAGAGTGGCTTTAGGGAAGTTTTTGCAAATCTGGCAGTCTGTTTTGAGGTGGTCAAACCCCAGACCATAAAGATGAAGTGGGGGTTGGCCTTGGCAAAGGCCTCCCCACACTCAGTACAGTGTTGAAACCCAGTGGGACCATTTTTTTCCATGGGTTTCTCAGACATGGCCAACCTAACCAATTACCCTTAAAGCTTTCAAGCCAGGTAATAAAGAACCAATCGGTTACGAACTGTGTCACGGGTTCCATAAAAGAACAGAAAAAAAGTCTGGTTCTTCTGAAACCGATCGGCACCGAAACACCATACTAATCCCAGAAAATAATAAAATAATCAGAAAAGTCGGTTCCTAACCAGACCAATCGATGAAGAACCAAGACAAAAAACAAACAATTTCCACAATTTATAAAATAACACACTAGTCACCACCTATCTACCAAACTACCTGTACCATAGACAGAGGCTGGAAATCCGAAAATAATAAACAAATCTGTTTGAAACCGATGCTTTTTTAAACTTCACCAAACCGAAGCAGAGGAAATCTCTGGAGCAACTTCACTGTTAGGCGGAGTAAAGAATCACACAGTTGCACTGGTAAGTACCAGAGACAGAGGTTTGAAAACAGAGCTCAATGTTCTATGCTTCTGCATAGAGTTAACTCTTTCCTCTCTGGGGCAGTTCAAGTGCTGGGGCTAACTGCATATTATCAGAATACAGCAAGACTTCATGTTGTTTGAAACCTTGTGTTCTGAAGTCTATATTTTCCCTATTTTATAAATACAGTAAGTACTGTTTATATTTTAGTTTACCATGCACAGAGGTAACTGGTCACAGCACTTGTTGACTCTTCCAGGTGAAGCAAGCTGCCAAAACCACTAAAGTAAAAGGGTTGCATAAAGAGAGAATGAAACAAAAAAATAATAGCCACACGTACAGTGTTAAAGATGGAACCCTGACTAAGCTGTCAAAAGATGGCAACCAGACTATTCTTGTACTACACACTACAGACACTTAATTTACTGGATCAATGGACTAGTCGTCCAGAAAATTAGCAGTGGCATCCTTCAGAAACAAACCAAGTCTCAAAACTGATTTTCTAAGTAAGAATATATTCTTTATCTTTTTTTTATGTGCAGCAACTTTTCTATTTGATTTTTTGTAGCATTTATATTTTTTGAGAGATCAGACATTCAAGCTCATGTAGAGCAGTACTGTGCAGTGTGAGCAATCTAACATAACCACTGCAGGACACAGCATACAGGACCTTTAAACACCTGCCCCGAGTGAATAAGTTACTTATTTGATGGCCCATAAGCAAGTTTGACTAATGTATATATTAAGGTGCCAGGACAAAACTGCTTTGATAGAAAAATACACTGCTACACAGAACCGAGCCACTGTAATTCATATAGTTACATTATCAATTTATTTTATTTATACACTAAATTATAACAGAATCTCAGCTTTTTGGGATGTCAATGCAGCTGGGAAATTCTCCAGAACCACCAGGGATTTGCCCTACAGTCTGATATGTTTAACAACTGCAACCAAACCATTTAAGTTTCACAATATTATGTAACTATCGTAAATACTAACAAAGAAAAAAATTACTCACCATAGTAATCTTGTTTCTTCACAGGGATTCATTATGATTAAACTGATGCAGTCAGCCTCCTGTGTTGAACTGCCTGGAGAGATGGAATTATATGCAAATGATGGAACTCAATTGGCTCATGACAATTTCAAACTGCTGCCCCAGCAACTGCTGCACTCTGAGTGCTTCAGATTCGTACGTTTCCTAACTGGGTACAAGACCCACTAATTAAAACTACAACATTTATATAATAATTTTTGTCCTCTCGGGTCAAAAACATCCTCAAGAAACTTGAGACCACAGGAAACCAACTGGTTAAACAAAAGTGAGTCTCTAACCTAACCTATATAGACAACTCCCTAATGCATAAATGCAGAACCCCTTTATAGGTTCTAGTAGGGAAGGCATGGTGGGTGCTTTAATCATAATGAGTGATCCCTTTGAAGAAACAAGATTACTATGGTGAGTACTTTTTTCTTCTAACCCCAGGAGTCACTCATTATGATTAAACTGATTCAGACTACCAAGCAGTACCTTTGGAGGACGGGCAGAGAACTTTTTTGGGAAACAGGTTCTGCAGCACTGCTATACCAAATCTAGCATCACTCCTGGACTGTAAAACCAGACTACAATGCTTTGTAAAGGTGTGTATTGTTTTCCATGTAGCTGCTTTGCAGATTTCCAGTAGTGGAATTTCTCTTGAAGCTGCCACTGAAGCAGCTGTGCCCCTGGTGGAATACGCCCTCAGGCTCAGGGGCGCCTGTTTACCCACTTTGTTATAGCAAAACTGAATACATGCCACTATCCAGAGAGCAACTGTACGTTTTGTGACAGCTCTGCCCTTACCTACTTCACCGTAGGTGGGAAAGAGCTGTGCATGAATTGATCTGAAAGACTTGTCTCTTTCAATACTGTGGCTAAGTGCACTTTTGACATAAAGGGAGTGAAGCCTCCTTTCTGGAGAACTGGAGTTCTCTGTAAAAAAGACTGGTAGAGTGATAGACTGATTCAAGTGTAAATCAGATACCACCTTGGGAAGAAATGTTCTATTAGTCCTGAGGACCACTTTATCCCTGTAGAAAGAGATGTAGTCCACATCTGTACACAGGGCTTGTAATTCACCGATCCTTCTGGCTGAAGTAACAGCAACCAGAAAACAGTTTTCCAAGTGATATACTTCAAATCTGCAGTTGCCATGGGCTCGAATGGTGCATCCATGAGCTTGGCAATGCAGATATTCAAATTCCAGGTTGAGACCGGTTCCCTCAAGGAAGGGTGCAGGAGGTTAAGGCCTTTAAAATATTTTCTGAAGACTGGGTGAGAGGCCATGGACCTCTCTTTACCAGCCGAAATGTAAGCAGAAACTGATGCCAAATGAACCTCGAGTGTGGAAGGCTTCAGTCCTAGAGAATGCAAATGTGTCAGGTAATCTAGGAGAGTGGCTAAGTCAGCCCTGGAGGGGACACAACCTTTACCCGCACACCATATAGAGAACCTCTTCCACTTAGAAGAGTATGTTTTCTTAGTGGAGGGTTTCCTGGAATCTCTAAGAACTGTTAGAACCTGCTCGGACACCAGATTAGCAAATTCTAAATCCTCAAGAGCCAAGCCTGGAGTCTCAGGGACTTGAGGTTGGGAAACAGGATCCTGCCCTGAGAGAAGGTCAACAGGTTGTGCCTCCTGGGTAAATGGGTCAGAGGAGCTACTGACAGACTGAGCAGTAGAGAATACCTATGTTGCCTCGTCCAAACTGGTGCCACCAGTATCACTGTTGCTGGTTGGGACCTTAAATTTCAGTAGGGTCCTGAATATCATAGGAAATGGAGGGAAGGCATACAGAAACCTCCCTGTCCAGTCCAAGGCCATCGCATCTAGGGGAATTATGCCCTTGAAGGGGGGCCCGCAACAGTATACTGGTAACTGGTGATTTTTCTGCAGAGGTGAACAGATCTACCTCTGGAGTGCCCCACCCCCTGAAAATTGCAAAGAGTACCAGAGGGTTCAGGCAACACTCGTGGTGGTCCTGGACTAATCCTGCTGAGGAAGTCTGCCAGTACACTGTCCTTCCCTGGAAGATATATGGCTGATAAGGATACTCCCAAGGAGTATGCCAGGGACCACAGCCTCATTGATTCTGTGCATAGTGGGGCTGACCTGGTGCCCCTTTGTTGATGTAATACATAGTCGTGGTGTTGTCGGTCCTGACCTGCACCATCTTGTTTTGAAGGAATGGGGAAAACTTCTTTAGAGCCAGGTAGACAGCCCTGAGCTCTAACAGATTTATGTGCAATAAGGACTCTAGGGGGGACCATGTGCTACTTGTTGTGTGATCTAACATGTGAGCCCCCCAACCTAAAAGAGAGGCATCTGTTGTGAGAATTAATGATGGCTGTTCCTTTAGAAAAGGTATGCCCACTCGCAGGTTGTGCTCGTCCATCCACCACTGTAGTGCCTGTACTAGGCTGTGTGTGACTGGGACCAGTTTGGACAACACATCTGTCCTTTGTGGCCAGTACTGTCTCAGATGAAATTGGATGTCTCTCATTTGAAATCTGGAGGCCATTACCACTGTGGTGGCAGCTGCCATGTGACCCAGCAGCCTGAGGAATTCTCTGGCTGGCTTGGATCTCCCTGTCGCAAATGATTTTGCAATCTGCAAAATGCTGTTTACTCTGTTCTGTAGCAGGAAAGCTCTGCCCAGGTTGGTGTTCAATTCTGCTCCAATAAATTCCAGTACTTGAAGTGGTACTTGCTGGGATTTCTGTTAATTTATGAATGCCACTTCTCTCAGTGCAGTTTAACCCCTGCAAAGTATATTTTTAAATCAAGGATGGAAATGAGTAAGGAAAAGTGTGGCCCACTGGGAATCAAACCTCTTTCATTTATAAGGAATCCTAGGGACTCCAGGGTGGATTCTGTTAGTGCTAAGGACTTCTCTGAATGCTGCAGGGACTGACCCCACTACTAGCCAGTCATCCAGATAGGGAAAAACTGTTACTCCCAGTTTTCTCAGAAACTCTACCACCACTGCTAGACACTTTGTGAAGGCTCCTGGAGCCAAAGAGAGTCCAAAAGGGAGTGCTGCAAACTGATAATGGCCCGAGGCCAGCCTGACTCTTAAGAATTTTCCATGAGATGGTCTGATGGGAATGTGAAAGTAAGCATTCCTCAGGTCTAGGGAAGCTAGCCAGTCTCCCCTTTGTAATGAGGGAATGAGTACAGTATTGACAGAGTGACCATTTTGAACCTTGGTTGCAAAATGTGTTTGTTCAGAAGTCTTCGGTCCAGAATAGGTCGCCAATCTCCGTTTTTCTTCCTTATGAGAAAGTACCTGGAATAAAAACCTTTGCCCCTGTGATTTAAAGGCACTGGTTCCACAGCTTTGACTGCCAGTAGATGTTTCACCTCTGCTTCCGACAGAATTCTGTCTGCAGATGTAACTGGAGCAAAGATTCTTGTCCTTAGCTTGGGAAGTGATTTGAAGCAGAGTGCCAAACCCTGGCTCACTACCTCCAGGACCCACTTGCCTGTGGTGATGGTATGACAAACCTGGAGATAGTGAGCCAATCTGCCACCCACTGGTGGTTGTACAATCAGGGATGCAATCTGCACTAGCCAGTCAGGGGTTCTGTGTGGGCTGTGCCTGAACTTGTGTTGCAGGAGCAGCTCTTCTCATGGCTCTCCTGTCCCTTCCTCTGAAGTAACCTCTGGGCTACTGTTGTGGCTGGGGGGCCTGTGCTTGGAAGAATAGTCTGGGGTAAAACCCCCTACCCCTGCCTCCCCTACTCTGGGGTCTATAGGAAGTGGAAGGCTTATCTTTTGAATTACTTTGATAAGTGGGCTTGTATTCTTCTACCTTCTTCAAATAAGCTTCAGTTTTGTCACCAAACAATTATTTTCTAAAGGAAAATCCACTGCTTTGGCTTGGGTGTCCAAAGTAAGATTAGTAGCTCTGAGCCATGCCAACCTTCTAAGACAGACAGACAGACAAAGCCAATAACCTGGCTGCCGTGTCATTGGCATCGACAGCCATGTGAAACTGGTACTTGGCAGCATCAAGTGCAGCCCTTGCTGTATCTTGCAGGTCGACAGCGACCTCACCTGGTACCTTATCAGCCAGAGCTAAAACAGTATTCCAAAGTGCCTTCTGGTACTGCACTGCATATGCCATGTAATTTTCCTAACTGACTATTAAAGAGGCAGCCATGTAACCTTTTTTCCCTCATGGCATTCATTTTCTGAGAGAGTCTTTGACTGGAGGATGGGTAGCCAGAGGGATCCTGGCCTTGTCACAGGCAGCAGCCTGGACTACCCCTTCAGGGTCAGGATGAGGAAATAGAAAGTCAGCTGTAGTTCTACCCAGCTGGTACTTTTTGTCAATTTTCTTATCCACTCCAGGAATGGAAGTTGGAGTTTAAAAAATCTGCAATGTTGCTTTTTTTAGGGACATATGCATAGGCAGAAGTAGACGCTTTGTGGGAGTTCAAACCATCATATCCAGAAACTCTGCCTCCTCCATATCCTCTTTAGTTTCTTGAAGAGGGCGATTGAGGGTCTCCACCATATTTTTCGCAAAAGCATAATGAGAAGAATATTCTTCTGGACCCCTAGGAGGAGTTCCAAACTCCTGCTCTGAGAAAACTTCAGGGTCTATCGGTTCCCCTTCGAAATCCTCCTCATCCTCCTCACCATAAACTTCCTGATGTTCCTGCAATGCAGGAACTGAAACAGGAACCAGTGCAGCCAGTGTAGGAACCGGACTGCCACCTGCAGGGCTTGTAAGACCTGTACGGCCTTAGTAATGTCTTCAGCCGAGGGCATATTATATTTGTCTGCTGGGAGCTCCTTAGCCTTCTCAGCCGGAGGCACAGCGACATGTTTTTCTTTACACTTTTTCTTTAATGGGAATGGGACAGGCTCAGCACGTCTCCACAGCCCTTTTTGATTTACTTTGTTCAGATTTCTCTGAACTCTTATCAGGATCTTTGGCTTTACCTCCATCCTTCTTATGGGCAGAGGAAGAAGCAGCACTATCAACATTACAAGCAGAAGCCATCTCCTCTAAAATCTTAGTCCTTTTCCTTAACATTTTTGGGCAAAAGGTCTTACAAATTTCACTAATGGCAAAAATATGACAAGTATCCAAACAAGAAATACACAGAGAATGCCTATCTGCTTTTGCTATAACTTGCGCACAAGACTCGTAATATTTAAAACCAGTGGGTCCTGTGTGTGTTTTTAGGTTTATCACCATGGACCTCTGACACTGATCTAGACAAAAAAGATCAATAAACAAAACTGTTTACTATACCTCTGAACCAGAGTTTTTTTTTTTATTTTTTTATTTAAACAATCGTTAAAGGTTTCTCGAACCGACAAGAAAAGGGAACAGAGTGTGAACGTAAATTTAAATAAAACTAAATATGGTTCAATGAACCAATCACAATATAAAGATTTTACACAAAGATAAGTAAAAACTTCACAAATATACACGGAACCCTTGGTTCCAAGGAACCGTGAGGGAACCGCGATTAAACAATAACAACTACTAAAATCACTAAATAAGCTAAACTAAGCTAAGTTCTAAGGCAACAATTTAAAAATTAAACTAAAAGAGTACTTATCAAACAGATAACTTTATTGAGAGTTCCATCATCTGCATATAATTCCATCTCTCCGGGCAGTACAACACAGGAGGCTGAATGCATCAATTTAATCATAATGAGTGATTCCTGGGGTTAGAAAGAAAGAATGCCCCCACAAAATAGGCAAAAGATGACTTCTAACAGACCCATACAATATTTTCCTTTTTACAATGATATGGTATACATGTACAATATCTGAGAGGGATGGTATACTTGTGTAATATATAACAGAGAGGGATTTCAAAACTGTGATGAACATGAAAGTCTTCAAAATTAGTGCCCCTTGAGCAGGAAATATGTAGGGAGACAACTGCGCCATGCATGCTAAGTAGTGTGCTTCCCTACCAGAGATATATTCGTATATGCACTGCACCCATGTCTTCTGCGCAATGCTTGTACAAATACAGAAAAAACACAGAACGTGACGGCAGAAAGGAAAAAAAATACTTACCATAGTAATCTTGTTTCTTCCCAGTGATACTCAGGTCTTCGTAACTTTCTGCAGTAAGCCTTCTAGGTAGGACTGCACAGAAAGACTAGAACATATGCAAATGATGGAATTCTTTGCACAGGACAACTTTTCAAATGCTGCCCTATACTAACTGCCAGTGTTCTAAAGCTACTCAGATTTCCTAGAAGCCTGGAAAGGCAGACCCGTGGAACCATAATACTCGAAATATTAATGATCAGCATAAAATTAAGATAAAGAATTTAAA
The DNA here is from genome assembly GCA_016271365.2 of Neoceratodus forsteri. NCBI lineage: Eukaryota > Metazoa > Chordata > Ceratodontiformes > Ceratodontidae > Neoceratodus > Neoceratodus forsteri. The sequence continues at coordinate 694,878,126 of CM028129.1, forward strand.
AACCCATTACCACCTACAAAAACCCTCCAACTGGAGGGAGAAACAACAAGGAACCCCCAAAATGTCAGAATCACCAGAAAAAGGAAGGGGAAAACACATGTTGACCCTATTTGACAAAAATTTAACTCGAAAGTGGCATCTATGTGTATATATCTGGTAGCACAGCATGCAGGAGTGCAAAGGTTGAGGTTCTGGAAGCGGAGGCAGGGTGGGAAGTTATGACTACCTGAGTTTCACTGGGAAGAAACAAGATTACTATGGCAAGTAATTTTTTCTTCTAACCCTAGTAATATTCAGATATTCATAACTTTTCTGCAAACCACAAAGCAGTACCTCCGGAGGTGGGCACACAACTTTATTTTGGAAACAGATTTTGCAGGGCTGCTGTGCCAAACCTAGCATCACCCCTGGATTGAATATCCAGGTTGTAGTGCTTTGTAAAGTTGTGTACTGTCTTCCAGGTAGCTGCTTTACAAATGTCAACCAGTGGAACAGCCCTTGGCAGCTGCCTAGGTAGCAGCTGTCCCTTTTGTGGAATGAGCCCTAAACCCTGTTGGGGGCTCCCTACCTGCTTTATTGTAACAGAACTGGATACACTGGACTATCCATTGAGAAACAGACCTTTATGAGGCTGGATTGCCTTTTCCCACCTCCCCATAAATCAGAAAGAAAAAATTACTCACCTTAGTAATATTGTTTCTTCCAGTGTATTCTTCCATATTCATAACTCTCTGCAGTCTGCCTGCTCAGCAGAGCTGCCCTGAGCAAATCAAACTATATGCCAATGGTGGAATCATTGGCTCGTGACACACATTCAAACTGCTGCCCTAATCTGCTGCACGGTCTATCAACGTCTCAGATTTCTAAGATGCCTACAAGGCAATCTATCCTACGCTAAACAATTAAAGCTAATACAGCATAACTACATGTTGTATACTAAAGCTGATAGCAATATCAGTATTACTGATGATAATAATAATATTAATAATAATATAATCACAAAATACCTTCCTGAAGTGCCAGAATCACCTGGAAAAAGAAAGGATAACTTAAAACCCCACAGGATTAAAATATGTATGCCTGTGTTTGGGACTTAGCAACCAAAAAGACTCATATAACAATGCAGAGGCTCTGGTTCTGGAGAGGGGGGCAGGGAGGGAGAGTTATGAATATGGAAGAATACATTGGAGTAAACAATATTACTAAGGTAATTTTTTCTTCTAACCCCATGTATTCTTCATATTCATAACTCTTTGCAGACTTCAAAGCAGAACCTTTGGAGGTGAGCAGAGAACCTACTTAGGAAAGAGGCTCTGCAGAACTGCTGTGCCAAAACCTAGCATCACTTCTGGATTGTATGTCCAAGCTACAATGTTTGGTAAAAGTGTGTACTGTTTTCCAGGTAGCTGCTTTACATATTTCCACCAAAGGAATATCCTTTGAAGCCGCTATAGAAGTGGCTGTGCCCCTAGTCGAATGGGCCCTGAGGCCTACTGGAACCGGTTTACCATATTTTGAATAGCAAAACTGAATGCACTGAACTATCCAGCGAAAGAAAGATCTCTTGGAAGCTGGAGTGCCTTTTCCACATCTCCATAAGTGAGCAAAAGTTTGCTTGTCACCTCTATGATCCTTGGTGTGGGTCAATAATAACTCAATGCCCTTTTCACATTCAGACTATGGAGTCTCCGCTCCTCTGAACTGGCATGTTCTGTAAAGAAGAATGGCAGTATTATGGACGGATTTAAATGGAAATCAGAAACCACCTTAGGAAGAAACCTCCTATTCATCCGAAGCACTACCTTATCATTATGAAAGGATAAATAATTCTTCTTTACACATAGCGCTTGCAATTCACTTATCCTCCTTGCAGAAGTAATTGAAATCTAAAACACAGTTTTCCATGTGACATATTGTAAGTGAGCAGAAGACAGGGGCTCAAAGGGAGGGTTCACAAGCTGAGTAATGCAAATGTTCAGATCCCACACAGGGTCTGGTTCTTTAACAGGAGTATGCAAGTGACGTAAATCTTTAAAGAACTTCTTGCAAATGGGATTAGAGGCAATGGAAACATTTTTTCCAGCAGAAATAAAAGCGGAGACTGATGCCAGATGTACCTTTAAGGATGTGTATTTCAATCTTTGTGAATGCAAATAAGTGAGGTACTCCAATAAGACTGGGATTTCTGCCAGAGAAGGAGAAATCTGTTTGGCATCACACCAAATTGAAAATCTTTTCCATTTTGCATTGTAGGTTTTCTTGGTAGAAGGCTTCCTATAACCTTTCAGGATATCCAAAACAGCTTGAGAAAGTTTCAGATTTGAAAATTCTAAGTCCTCAAGAGTCAGGCTTTCAGCCTGAGAGACTTGAGGTTCGGGTACAAGATTTTTCCTCGACGGGAGGTTGGGAGATTGTGCCTCCTGGGGAGATGTATTGGTTTGGACACTGAGATGGACAGCAGAAGGGAATACCATGGTTCTTTGGCCCAGTCTGGTGCCATCAGAATCATGGATGCAGGCTGTGATCTGAGTGATCAGCACTCTGAAGATGAGAGGGAAAGGAGGAAAGGCATACAGATGTCTTCCTGACTAGCCCAGAGCAAGGGCATCCAGTGGAATTGTACCTTTGGCTGGCAGCCTGCAACAAAATAGAGGCAATAGGTGATTCGCGTGGGAGGCAAAATGACCTACCTCTGGAGTGCCCTATCTTCTGAACACTGAGTACAGTACCTTCTGTTTAGAGACCATTTCTGATTTGCCTAGTTGATTCTGCTTAAGGCATCTGCCAGGGTATTGTCCTTGCCTGGGACATGAATGGCCTGTAGGGAAGCTTTTAGTGAGTAGGCCAGTTCCCATATTCTCATGGCCTCTGTGCACAGGGGGATCTGACCTTGTTCCCCCTTGCTTGTTTATATAATACACTGCAGTGGTGTTGTCTGTTCTGACTTGCACCACTTTGCCCTCTATCAGTTGAGGGAAACTTTTTAGGGCCAGAAATACTGCTCAGAGCTACAGCAGATTTATGTGAAGGAGAGACGCCACACATGACCAAGTGCCATAGGTAGCGTGCTCTCCTAGATGAGCACCCCATCCTCACAGAGAAGCATCTGTTGTAAGGATAACTTGAGGATTTTTCCTCTGAAAGAGAACTCCTGCTCTTAGGTTGTGTGAGCCCGTCCACCACTGTAGAGACTGGTGCACAGATTTTGTTACTGGAATCAATTCTCTCTTTTCTTTGGCACCAATGTGCCCTGAGATGAAACTGAATATCCCTCATTTGAAATCTTGCTGCCAACACAACTCCTGTTGCTGCAGCTATGTGCCCCAGAATCTGTAAGAATCTCATCGCTGGACATGGCTTGCCCAACTTGAATGAGGTAAATCAGCTGCAGGATACTCTGAACCCTGTCTTCTGGAAGAAAGGCTCTTCTCTTTAAAGCATCTAGTTCTGCTCCAATGAAGTGCAGGACTTGTACTGGTGTGAGAATGGATTTTTCCAGGTTTAACAGGAATCCCAGAGATTGTAACTGTTTTTTTTGTTATTGCCAGGTGCTCTTCCACCTGCTGTGATGACTTTCCCACGACTAGCCAGTTGTCGAGATATGGAAAAACTTAAATTCCCAACCTTTGTAGGTATGCTACTACCACTGTCAGTCATTCTGTAAACACCACTGGTGCTGAGGTGAGACCGAAAAGCAGGGCTGAAAAATACAGGTTACTCACCTGTAACAGGAGTTCTAGGAATGGTAGATGTTGTTCATCCACACTGTCTGGCAGGTATCCTTGCCGCTTTAAATCTTGCCGGAAGGTCTTCAAGCTGGCTCCTCCCACCCACCGGGTGGTAAAACTCTCCGCTCCGCCCCATGGCCAGATCTGGCCCGCTGGAAGCTCAGGTTGTCGTCAAGCCGGGAGGTTAGGTGGAGGATGAACAACATATACCATTCCTAGAACTCCTGTTACAGGTGAGTAACCTGTATTTCTAGGGACATGGATATGTTGTTCATCCACACTGTCTGGCAGACTCCTAGCAGTTCTCCGGGAGGGGGGAGGCAAGGCGCACACCCCCTACTTAGGGAATAGAGACTGGAGAACCGAGGCCCCAAAACCAGCATCCCAGCGTGACTCAAGGTCAATGTGGTAATGGGTGATGAAGGTGTGTGCTGACTTCCAGGTAGCAGCCCTGCAGATATCCTGGATAGGGACGTCCCTGGAAGCAACCACCGATGCAGCAGTATGGCGGGTAGAATGAGCTCTTATCCCTCTGGGAGGCTCCATGCCCGCCTACTTATAGCAGAGATCTATGCAGGAGGTGACCCACCTGCTTATCGTCCGCTTGGCGCAGGTCTGCCAGGTGCGGCTTCAGCGTGGGTGACAAACAGCTGGCGAACCTCTCCCCGAATTTCAGCCGTGCGCTCCTTATAATAAGCGAGCGCCCTTCTAGGGTCCAAAGTATGGAGCCTGTATTCGGCCTCCGAGGTGTGACTGGGGTAGAACACCAGCAGAGTCAACACCTGGTTAAGGTGAAACTCCGACACCACCTTCAGAAGGAATTTCGGGTGGGGGCGCAGGACAACCTTGTCCCTGTGGAAGACCAGGTAAGGAGACTAGATGCAGAGCGCCTGGAGTTCTCCCATCCTTCTGGCTGACGTGATAGCCACCAAGAAGGCGGTCTTCCACGACAGGTGAGAGAGTTCACACCTGTGCATTGGTTCGAATGGCTTGCCCATGAGCTTTGCCAGTACCAGCAGTAAATCCCACGGAGGTGGAGGTTCTCGCACCGGAGGGGAAATGTGATCAAGGCCTTGGAAAAAGCGCCAGACCACCTTCTCCCGCGCCACCGACTGCTTCCCGGCCCGCGCCCGGTAAGCACAGATGGCTGCCAGGTGCACCCTTAGGTCAGTCGACCTAAGCCCTTGACAAGAAAGGGACCATAAATAGTCCAAGATGCTTGCCAAAGGACAGGAGGAAGGGTCCAAGCCGCTGCCCTGACACCAAATGGACAATCTCTTCCATTTGAAGGCATAGCATTTCCTGGTCGACTCCTTACGGGACGCCTCAACAACACTGAGGACCTCGTCGGAAAGACCCAAGGCCTGGAACTCTAGCCACTCAGGAACCAGGCCGTCAGGTGCAGGGATTGAAGGTCCGGATGGAACACCTTCCCCTGATTGACTGAGAGCGGGTCCGGGCGAGCTGGAAGCTGCCTCGGGAGCCTGGAGCTGAGGCTGAGGTGATCTGGGTACCAGAACTGGCGGGGCCAGTCTGGGGCTATCAGAATCACCTGCGCCTTGTCTCTCCTTGCTTTGAGAAGCACCTTGTGAATCAAGGGAAATGGGGGGGAAGGCGTAGAAGAGGCCCGGGGTCCACGGCCTCGAGAAGGCATCCCCCTGCAGCGAGCCCTGCTGAGGGGGGCGGGCATGGAACAGCCTCAGCTTCGCGTTCTCCTTGGAGGCAAACAGGTCCACCTGAGGTGTGCCCCAATGGGAGAACAGATCTTGTACTACCTCCAGCAGTAGAGACCACTCGTGAGATGCAGCCCCTATCCGGCTCAGGGCATCGGCCAGGGTGTTGGAGGCTCCTGCCACATGAATGGCTAGGAGATCCGCCTCCAAGCTGCGCACGAGTGACCAAATGCGGAGAGCCTCCTTGCATAGAAGCATGGAACGCGTCCCGCCCTGGCGGTTTAGGTAGTACATGGTCGTGGTAATGTCCTTCTGGACTCGGACCACTTGACCCCGGAGAAACGGAGCAAAGGCGGTGAGAGCTAGGCGGACCGCTCGGAGCTCCAGCAGGTTGATGTGGCATCGGGACTCCCAAAGGGACCAGAGACCATGCGCCCGGTGTTCCCCCAGATGGGCACCCCAACCCAGAGAGGCATCGGTCGATAGAGAGACCGTCGGCTCGGGGCAGACAAACGGGACGCCCTCCTGCAGATGAGATGGAACGGTCCACCACCGGAGAGCGTTCCACATCTCCTGGGTCACCGTCACTAGCTGGTCCAATGGATCGCAGCGTTGTGACCACTGGCTGGCCAGTCCCCACTGAAGGGGGGCGCATGTGCCAGCGTGCCCAACGGACCACGCTGGTACAGGCCGCCATGAGACCCAGGAGGCGCAGGAAGTCCCGGGCAGGGCGAGATTGCCCAACCAGAAATGATTGGGCACAGGAGGTAAGAACCTCGGCTCTGTCTGCTGGGAGCCGTGCTCTGGCTCGAAGAGAGTCGAGCTCTGCCCCGATAAACAGAATCACCTGCTTCGGCTCGAGTTCCGACTTGGCCTTGTTGATGAGAAGGCCGATTTGAGAGCAAACCTGGAAACCCAGATCTCTGGACCGCTCCACCTCCTGTCTGGAGGGGGCTGCTATCAGCCAATAGTCCAGGTAAGGGAACACCCGGACCCCTCGGCGCCGCAGAAAGGCTGTCACCACTGCTATGCATTTGGTGAAGACCCTGGGAGCTGGAAACAGGCCGAAGGGCATGGCTCGGAACTGGAAAAGGGATCCCTCCACTCGAAAGCGAAGGAATCTCCGATGTGACGGACGGATAGAGACGTGAAAGAATGCATTCTGCAGGTCCAGAGAGCAGAACCACACACCGCATTCCAGGGATGGTATTATCTGCGCCAGAGTGACCATCCTGAAGGTTCGAGACCTTAGGAACTTGTTCAGGTCGTGTGGAGCGCGCCAGCCCCGTCCGTTCGGAACCAGGAAATACCTGGACACAAACCCGGTCTGAGGGTGTCCACCACCTCCCTGATCACCTCCTTTTGGAGGAGGAGGCAATGTCGACGAAAGCCGACAGTGGTGGCGGACCCGAGGCCCCCTAAGTCTGACGGCTCTGAAGGCGGGGCCTGCTCGAATTCTAGAGGCAGGCCTTTCCCACCTCCAGCACCCACCTGTCCATGGTAATAACGGACCAGGCGGAAAGGAAGTGCCGGAGCCGTCCCCACACGGGGGGAACCTGGGGTGAGGTGACAGGGTTGGGGGCGACACCCCTCAGCCCGTCACTGGGCAGGCTTGGAGGAGGGACCGGCCGAGGGACCTCCTGGGCCTTTACCTCCCTGCTTCCTATTGGAGGAAGCCCGGGCTTGGGTTTGGGATGCCAAGCCCGAGCCTGCTGGCCCTGACGTTGCTGGGCCGGACGCGCCGTGGGCGCAGAAGGACGAAAGGGCTTAGGCTGTGGTTTACGGCCTTTGTCCCTCTGAGCGGAAGAGGCCGAGTCCAAGGTAGCATTGGACTTCTCGATCCTCTGCAGGTGACCTTCCACCCCAGGGCTGAAGAGGTCGGTCCCCAAAAAGGGAACATCTGCCAACTTGTGATGGGTATCCGAAGTAAAGGTGGATATCCTCAGCCAAGCCCGACGACGCATAGCCACTGCGGCCGCCACAGACCTGGCACATGAGTCCCCAATGTCTAAAAGCAGTCTGGAGTTGCTGTTTGGCCACTGCCCTGCCCTGGTCCCACACCTGCCTGACCGTGGTCTGCACATCCACGGGAAGATGAGGGACAACCTCATCCAGGAAGCCCAACAGGGCATGAGAGAAATGTGCCATGAGGACGGCCGAACTGGCCTGGTGAAGGCCGAGGAAGGACGCAGCATAGACTTTTCGCCCAGCATAGTCCAATTTCTTGGACTCCTTGTCGGGAGGTTTGTCCACATCCCTAGCGTTTACGGCACGCTGGAAAACGCTGTCAGTAACTAACCCCTCGGCCGAGGGGTGTTCCGAAAAACCGGACAGGGAACCGGTAGGGACCGCATACTTCCTGGCCATCCTGGCCGAAGGCGCAGGGCAGGAAGCAGGGACGCTGCCAGAGCTCCAAGGCCAGGCCCACTATGGCCTCGGCCACCGGAAAGGCCTCCGTAGGGGAATCCCCTCGGTCCAGAATCTCCGTGAGGGGATACCTGGCCCGCTTAGAAACGGGTTCGAGCTTCATCCCGGTGGACTCCGAGATGAGCCGAAGCAATCCCAGGAAGGACGAAGGGCTATCGTCCACCGACTGTCCTCCTGAGGACTCCAAGTCCATTCGCTTGGAGAAAAGGGAGGAATCGTCTTCGGACTCGGAAGAGTCCTCAAAGAGCTGCCTCGGGCCTGAGCCACCCTCCACCTGCCGAGGTCGATCGGGAGTGAGGGTGACAGACAGCCTATGGGGCAGTCCCTGAGCCGACCGAGAATTTTTGGTCGGAGCCCCAACTAACGGCCGTGGGGGCGGAGGTTCCACCGGAATCGGTGGGGCAGCTGGTTTTGGCCTAACAACCGGCCTGGGAACAGGCTCCTCGGAGAAAATGAGGGGTTGTTTCGGCCGCTCCGGTGACAGCCACTTAATGGCCGGGGAAGACGACGGTGTCGGCTTATTCCCGGTCAGAAGGAGCTGTTGCCACATGAGTTCCTCATATCTTCAACGCAACTTGCGCCGAAGCCTCCCCTCGTCCGAGGAGGAGAAAGAGGACGAGCGGCGGCGCCGCTTGCCGCGGTGCCGAGACCGAGACCGCCTATGGCAGCGGGATCGGCTGGACCGCGAAGAAGTCCGAGACCGAGACAGAGAACCCCGCTTTGCCAAGGACGCAGCGGGAGGTGTCCTGGGAACCGCACTCCCCTCGGTTCGGAAGATTCAACCGAAGGCTCCGGAACCGGAGGCACTGACGAGCCAACGGGGTCCTCAACTCCCACCGGGGGAACCGGGAAGAGGGGATTCTCGGCTTCTCCAGCCGACAACCCGTCCAACGGTTCGAGAAAAATCTTGACCGCGTCAACGGGAGTCTCGGTCAACTGGCCTGACGGGGACACCGTGAGACCAGTGGCCGAAGCCGAGAAGTCGACTGAAGTCGATGGCCGACAACACGGGGAGAGGGATCTTTCCCGCTCCCAAGAGCGTCGACGGTGAAACTTACCCTTGTCTCTCTTTTTGGACCGAGAAAACGGTCCAGAAGAAGTTGGTCCCTCACCTTTAGTCGAGAGGGTCAGACAAAGCTCCTTAAAAGAAGCTGAATAAGAGGCACCGAGAGAGAGCGGGACAAATGCCGCAGCCGAGGTAGAAGCGGCCCGCGCCGCCTCCACTTCGAGGGCGATCATCTGCTCGTGCTGATCCGCCGAGCCCGCCGCCACAGACACCGCCGACCGGGCCTCTTTTGACTTCACCGAAGGAAATCGCTTCTCGGGACGCCCCAGTTGTAAACGGGCAGCACGGTCTTCGAGGACGTAGGCCGAAAAGGAAGAGCACAGGTCGCAAGCCTGAGGGTCGTGCTCAAGGCCTAAGCAGTAGACGCACGTGGAGTGCGGATCCGTCCGAGACATCTTCTGCCCGCAAGGGCATCTCCGGAAACCGGGAGTCGATTTGTCCATCACAGCCACGAGGGAGAGAAGACCGAAGTCTTTTTAGCAAAAAACTTCTAATTTCGAAAATTCGAAGAATTAGGAACCAGTCTTATACACAGAGCGTTAAGGAGGGTACCTGAGCTTCCAAGCGGTAAGGAAGATCTGGAGTCATGGGGCGGAGCCGAGAGTTTTACCACCCGGGTGGGTGGGAGGAGCCAGCTTGAAGACTTTCCGGCAAGATTTAAAGCGGCAAGGATACCTGCCAGATAGTGTGGATGAACAACATATCCATGTCCCTAGAACTGGTAGTGACCTGAAGGGAGTCTGAACCCAAGATGCTTTCTGTGAGACTCCCTTATAGGGATTTGGAAATAGGCATCCTTTAAATCCAGAGACGCCAGTCAATCTCCTTTTTGAATGACTGGCAAGATCAGAGACAGTGTAACCATTTTGAATCTTGGTTTTACAAGATACTTGTTCAGATAAATGTCGGAGGTCTAGAAGAGGCCACCACTCCGCATTTTTCTTTTTGGTGAGGAAGTACCAAGAATAAAAGCTTCTTCCTCTCTGAAGCTTTGGTACAGGCTCCACTGCTTTTATGCGGAGTAACGTTTGAACCTCATTTTCCAAAAGCTGCTTCTCCAGAAGAGAAGCTGGTTTGAAAAGCCTTGATTTTAGAGGAGAAAGAGACTCGAAGCTCAGGGACAGTCCCTGACTCACTAGTTCCAAAACCCACTTGTCTGTGGTAATTGCCTGCCAGGCCTGGAAAAAGTGGTCCAGTCGGCCCCCAACTTGTACCAGGGAGTCGGCCTTGACAATGAAGTCAGGGATTTTATTTAGGCTGTGCCTGAGCCTGGGTGGAGTGGGAACCTCTCCTCGAACCCCTCCTACCTCTGGCTCTGTAATACCCAGCCTTCTGTGGGCAGGGCTGTAACTGTGGGACAGCTTGAGCCTGATAGAAGGGCCTACCATATGGGAACCTTCCTCTGCCTCCCCTTCCATAAGGCCTGTATGCGTTGGAAGGCCTTTCCTTTGATGAACTACTCTTATAGGTGGCTTTATATTCATCCACCTTTTTCACATACTCTTCAGTATGCTTACTGAAGAGCGAGTGGTCTTGCACAGGAAAATCTATGGCCTTAGTCTGGGTGTCCTGTGTCAAATTAGTGGTTTCAAACGCAGATATTGAAGGTGTTGGCTGGTCAGCGCCTGAAGCACCTTTATGCAGTCTCTTTTGCAACCTTTCCAATCTTTTTTCCACTGTCTTCTGTGGAATAGATTTGCAAATTTCACAAGTAGAAGACAAATGCTTGGTTCCCAGACAGACTACACAGCGTTCATGTTTGTCTGCTCTAGCAAACACATCCCCACATTTAATACAGTTTTTAAACCCTGGGGGACCAGTCTTTTTCTTAGATTTTTCTGACAGCTCCATTTCTAGGGGAAAAACCACAAACAGAAAAACTTTTTTTTTTTGCAATCGTCCGAAATTGAACAGAGTTTTTTAACTCGAAACCGGGTTAGCGGTTCACAGCAACCGGGTTAGCGGCTTCAAAATATAATTATAAACAATTTTAAACAGTAAAATATATATTAAAATATAGCAGAAAAGTTCTGCAACTAAAGATAAACTACCCGGTTCCTCAACGGTTATCCCGAACCGTGAGGAACCGAGAAAACAGAATAAAAAATACAATAAATGAAGGCAGCAGTAAGAATATTTAAGCATAATAGATTATACTTTACAAATAGCCAACAAATGACCTAAGGGAGGTCTCCTGGGCGTCTTGACTTGTGAGGTGGAGTAAGAGATCTGAGACGCTGAAAGAATGTGCAGCAGATGAGGGCAGCAGTTTGAATGTGTGTCACGAGCCAATGATGATTCCATCATTAGTATTAAGATTCAGTTTGCTCCGGGCAGTTCTATTGAGCAGGCAGACTGCAGAGTGTTATGATTATGAAGAATACATGGGGTTAGAACAGCTGTTTTCTGTCCTGCCTATGGTCCTTAGTGGCTGTCATGTAGTAGCTAAGGGCTCTTTTGACATCCAGACTGTGAAGTCTTCTTTCGCCTGAGGTGGAATGCTCAGTGAAAGAGACAGGTAGAGTGATGGATTGGTTAGTGTGGAAATCAGAAACCACTTTAGGGAGATATGTCCTGTTTGTTCTCAGGACCACCTTGTCCCTGTGGAATGAGATATAGTCCTGTTCCATACAGACAGCCTGAAGCTCATGGATTCTTCTTGCAGAGGTAATTGCCACTAGGAAAACTGTTTTACATGTGACATATTTTAGATGAGCTGAAGACATAGGTTCAAATGGATGTCCTATGAGTTTGGCTATCCACACACAGAGCTCCCATGCTGGTACCGGCTCCCTATGGGGTTGGTGCAAATGGGCCAGACTTTTAAGAAACCTCCTGAAAATAGGTTCTGAAGCCATTGTTACCTTTGCTCCAGCAGAAATGTAAGTGGATACTGCGGCCAGGTGAACCTTGAAGATGCTGGGTTGCAGTCCCAGGGAATGTAAGTGAGAAAGGTAGTCAAGAATAGCTGATACCCCAGCCTGTACTGGCACTAATTCCCTGGTCAAACACCAGATGAAGAACCTTTTCCATTTAGAAGAATACATTTTCTTAGTGGAGGGTTTCCTGTATCCTCTCAGAATGTCCAACACTGCTTCAGAGAGGTGCAGAGTCGCATATTCTAGGTCCTCGAGAGCCGAGCTTTGAGACTTGAGACCTCTGAGATTTGTGTACAGCAGGGTTCCCCGATTGGAGGTTAACAGGTTGTGCCTCCAAGGGAGGTGTATTGGTTTGGCTACAGACATGGAAAGCAGAAGAGAGTATCATGGCTGCCTGGGCCAGTCTGGAGCTATCAAGATTAGAGATGCTGAATGGGACCTGAGCTTGAGCAGTACCCTGAATACCAGGGGAAAGGGAAGAAAGGCATACAGGTACTTCCCTGACCAATCGAGAGCCAGGGCATCCAGAGGCAGTGTACTCCAGTCTGGTGGCCTGCAGCAATACTGTGACAGGTGGTGGTTCTGGTGGGATGCGAATAAGTCTATCTCTGGAGTGCCCCACCTCCTGAAGATCACTTGCCTGTTCAGAGTCCATTCATGATGGGCCTGGTTGATTCGACTCAAGGCATCTGCCAGGGCACTGTCTTTTCCTGGCAGATGAATTGCCTGCAGGGATACTCCCAAGGAGTAAGCCAGGGTCCAGATTTTCGTAGCTTCTATGCCGAGAGGATCCAACCTGGTGCCTCCCTGCTTGTTTATGTAGTACATTGTGGTGGTGGTGGTGGTGGTGGTGATGGTGATGGTGTCTGTTCTGACTTGCCCCACCTTCCCTTGCACCAATGCTGTAAAAGAATTTAGTGCAAGGAAAAACAGTTCGTAGTTCCAGCAAGTTTATGTGCTGGAGGGACTCTGCAGCTGACCAAATACCTTGGGTTGTGTGATCCTCTAATTGAGCACCCCAGCCCAGGAGAGATACATTTATTGTGAGAACAATTGATGGAGACTCTCGCCAAAAGGGAATCCCCCTCTCTTAGGCAGAGTTTCTCTTTCCACCACTGAAGTGCTTGTAACAAAGTTCTTGTTACTGGGATGGGTTTTGAAAGAGGATCTTTTCTCTGGCTCCAGTATGCCCTTAGGTGGAACTGGATGTCCCTAATTTGGAACCTGGAGCCCAAGACTGTGCCTGTAGCCATATGGCCCACAAGCTGTAGAAACTGCATTGCAGTTCTGTGCTCGTGTAAGCTGAATGAATCTGCAATCAGCTGGAGCTTTCTTACTCTGTCCAGAGGCAGATAGGCCCTGCCTTGCAGGGTGTTGATTTCTGCCTCTATGAACTGCAATACTTGTGCAGGTATAAGGACTGATTTTTTGTGATTGATCAGGAACCCCAAAGACTACAGAAGCCCTTGGGTGGTCTGTAGATGTTCGTCTAACCTGGTCTGGTGATTTGCCTACCACCAGCCAGTCATCCAAGTATGGGAATACTGTGACCCCTTGTCTTCAAAAGGTGTGCCACAACTGCTGAGAGACACTTTGTGAACACTTTTGGAGCCGAAGAAAGGCCAAAAGGCAGGGTTGAAAACTGGTAGTGGCCTGAAAGGGAGTCTGAACCTGAGATTTTCTGTAGGGCTTCATTATGGGGATGTGGAAATAGGTGTCTTAAGTCCAGTGAAGCCAACCAGTCCCCTTTTTGGGTGTCGGCAGTATCACTGCCAGAGTCACCATTTTGAACTTTGGCTTTTCCAGATGTTTGTTCAGAGCTCAGAGGTCCAATACAGGCCACCACTCCCCCTTTTCTTTGTGGTAAGGAAATACCTGAAGTAAAAAAAAACCCTCCTCTGTGGTAGATTGGGACAGGTTCTTCTGCTCTTAGCAGTAGCCGGTTTCGAATCTCTGCCTCCAGCAGTTTTTTTTCTGCTAAGGAGGGTGAACTGAAAACCATGTTTTTTTGAGGAGGAAGGGATTTGAAGTTCAGAGACAGACCCTGACTCACTACCCCCAGGACCCACTTGTCTGTAGTAATGTTTAACCAAGCCTGGAGGAAGTGAGACAGTCTGTCTCTGACAAGTAGTGAAGAGGCGGCCTGTGCAGACATGTTAGGGTGTTTGTTTTGCTTGGGGCCAATGCTGGGCTTGTGACCCCCGCCTAGAGCCCCTTCTACCCCTGCCCCTGATGTACCCTCGCTGTGGGTACTGCTGGTACTGGGGTGTGGCCACTGGTTGAAAGAAGGGCCTGGTATGAAAGGACCTGCCCCGGCCTCCCTTCCATAAGGCTTGGTGGATGGTGAAGCCTTCTCTTTGGTAGAGTTGCTTCTATATGTGGCCTTGTACTCATCCACCTTTTTCATACAGTCCACTGCCGATTTCTCAAATAAAGTATTTCCTTCTAAAACGAAATCAAGAGCCTTTGACTGAGTGTCTTGAGTGAGATTTGTGGCTCTTAGCCAGGCAAATCTCCTCTGGGCTAACATATTTGCCATCCATCTGGCTGCAGTGCCATTTGCATCAGCAGCCATTGGAACTAGTATTTAGCCGCCTCTAACCCAAATCTGACAGCTTCTGCCAGGTCGTCAGACCGGTGAGGGGGCTTTCTGAGCCATGGCCAAAACAGACTGCCACAAGTACTTCTGATACTGGGCAGCATAGGCCTGAAAACTTGCCAGTTGTATGGCTAAAGAAGTTGACAAATACTCCTTCTTTGCCATGCTTTCTATTTTTCTAGAGTCCTTGTCTGGTGGGTGTGAAGCCAGAGGGACCTTAGCTTTATCACAGGCAGCCGCCTGTACAACCACTTAATGGTCTAGATGGGTAAAGAAGCACTCTGCTCCTTCCCTTTCCATCTGATACTTTTTATCCATCTTCCTACCAAGAGGAGGGATGGAATTAGGGGTTTGGAGTAATTTCAGAGCATCTTTTTTGAAAAACTTGTTAGCAGTCCAGAAGAAAGCTCTGGTGGGGGTTAGCCCCATCATTTCTAGGTATTCCACCTCCTCTTCATCTTCAGTCTCCTCTCCTGTGGTGATGTCCAGTGTATCAGCCATCTTCCTCACAAAGGTAAAGTGTGAGGAGTAATCCTCAGATGTTTTGGAGGGACAGCCAAATTCCTGCTAAGGGGATACCTCAGGTTCAATGAGTTCCCCTTCGTCCTCCTCCTCCTCCTCCTCCTCCTCACATTCACTATACTCTTCCTCTTCTATGAAGTAATATTTCCCTGTGCTGCCAGTCTGTACCACAGGAGTCTGGGCAGGTGGCTGCTGATCAGTGGGCACAAGATTTTGTAATGCTTGTATTATCCTGAAAGCCTGAGCAATCTCCTAGGGAGAAGGCACTGTAAGGGCAGGCACAGATGTCCCCTTTTTTGGAGCTGGGGGTTCTGTGTGTTTTAGTTTTTAGTTTTTTTTACAGGGAACCGGGGAGTCAGAAGGTTCAGCAACCCTCCTGGTGCCCTTGTCACCCATCTCAAGGGTAGAGGCAACAATAGATGTGGTTTCACCCACATTAGAAGGGGGTATCGGCTGGTCAGAGTCAGAGGGACCCCTAGGTGAAGGAAGTTTCTTTGTTAGCCGTTCCAGGCGTTTTTCCACAGTTTTTTCAGGGAATGTTTTACAAATGTCACATTCCTCCTTGAGATGCTCATAGCCCAGGCAAGCCGCACACAAACTGTGCTTGTCTGCCTTGGCAAAGACTTCCCCACAATCGGAACAATTTTTGAAACCAGGTTCACCGGTTTTCTTTTTGGGTTTTTCTGATTTTATTTATTTATATATATATATTTTTTTTTTACATCGGTTTCGATAAAAAAGCAAACCACTATAAAATTCAGTAAAACTAGCAGTTGCTGTTGGTTCTGGAACTGACAAGGAACTGACAGAACCGAACTGAAGGAAACAAAATGAACCAGGATTAGCAGTTCAGTAAACCAGTAAAATGGTTACAAAAAAACAAAACAAATTTTAAAAACTAAAATTTAGAAATCTAACAAGGTTTATTAGTCAGAAAACCCCGACTAAGGTAAACTAACCCGGTTCCTGCTCAGTTATACCACACTGCGAGGAACCAGTAAAATAACTAAATAAACACTTAAACTAGCTTAATATACAAAAAACAATAAGTTTAAGGCAACAAATGATATAAAAGAATACCTATATTATTTTATAAGTTTCTTCACGTCAGAAGGTAAAATAAAAGAGCAACACTCCGAGCAACCAGACTTTTCAGGCAGAGAGTGAAATCTGAGTAGCTTTAGAACACTGGCAGTTAATATAGGGCAGCATTTGAAAAGTTGTCATGTGCAAAGAATTCCATCATCTGCATGTGTTCTAGTCTCTCCAGGCAGTCCTACCTAGAAGGTTTACTGCAGAAAATACAGGTTACTCACCTGTAACAGGAGTTCTAGGAATGGTATATGTTGTTCATCCACACTGTCTGGCAGGTTCCTTGCCGCTTTAAATCTTGCCGGAAGGTCTTCAAGCAGGCTCCTCCCACCCACCCGGGTGGTAAAACTCTCGGCTCCGCCCCATGACGCCAGATCTAGCCCGCTGGAAGCCAGGTTGTGCGTCGAAGCCGGGGAGGCCGGGTGGATGAACAACATATACCATTCCTAGAACTCCTGTTACAGGTGAGTAACCTGTATTTCTAGGGACATGGATATGTTGTTCATCCACACTGTCTGGCAGACTCCTAGCAAGTTCTCCGGGAGGGAGGAAGGCAAGGCGCACACCCCCTACTTAGGGAATAAGGACTGGAGAACCGAGGTCCCAAAACCAGCATCCCGGCGTGACTCAAGGTCAATGTGGTAATGGGTAATGAAGGTGTGTGCTGACTTCCAGGCAGCAGCCCTGCAGAATTCCTGGATAGGGACATCCCTGGAAGCAGCCACCGATGCAGCGGTATGGTGGGTAGAATGAGCTCTTATCCCTCTGGGAGGCTCCATGCCCACCAACCTATAGCAGAGATCTATGCAGGAGGTGACCCACCTGCCTATCGCCCGCTTGGCTGCAGGTCTGCCAGGTGCGGCTTCAGCATAGGTGACAAACAGCTGGCGAACCTCTCCCCGAACTTCAGCCGTCCGCTCCTTATAGTAAGCGAGCGCCCTTCTAGGGTCCAAAGTATGGAGCCTATATTCGGCCTCCGAGGTGTGATTGGGGTAGAACACCGGCAGAGTCAACACCTGGTTAAGGTGAAACTCCAACACTTCCGGGTGAGGGCACAGGACAACCTTGACCATGTGGAAGACCAGATTAGGAGACTTGATGGAAAGCGCCTGGACTCTCCCATCCTTCTGGCTGACGTGATAGCCACCAAGAAGGCGGTCTTCCACGACAGGTGAGAGATGTCACACCTGTGTATCAGTTCGAATGGCTTGCCCATGAGCTCAGCCAATACCAGCAGTAGATCCCACGGAAGTGGAAGTTCTCGCACTGGAGGGGATACGTGATCAAGGCCTTTGAAAAAGCACCCGACCACCTTCTCCTGCACCACCGACTGCTTCCCGGCCCGCGCCCGGTAAGCACAGATGGCTGCCAGGTGCACCTTAAGGGTCGTCGACCGATGCCCTTGCTGAGAAAGGGACCACAGGTAATCCAGAATGCTTGCCAAGGAACAGGAGGAAGGGTCCAGGCCCTTGCCCTGACACCAAATGGAGAATCTCTTCCATTTGAAGGCGTAGCATTTTCTGGTCGACTCCTTACGGGACGCCTCAACAACATTGAGGGCCTCGTCGGAAAGACCTAAGGGCTGGAACTCTAGCCACTTAGGAACCAAGCCATCAGGTGCAGGGATTGAAGGTCCGGATGGAATGCCTTCCCCTGATTGACTGAGATCAGGTCCGGGCGGGCTGGAAGCCGCCTCGGGAGCCTGGAGTTGAGACTGAGGAGATCTGGATACCAGAACTGGCGGGGCCAGTCTGGGGCTACCAGAATCACCTGCGCCTTGTCCCTCCTCGCCTTGAGAAGCACCTTGTGGATCAAGGGAAATGGGGGAAAGGTGAAGGAGAGGCCCAGGGTCCATGGCCTCGAGAAGGCATCCCCCTGCAGTGAGCCCTGCTGAGGGGGGCGGGCATGAAACAGTCTCAGCTTTGCATTCTCCTTGGAAGCAAACAGGTCCACCTGAGGCATGCCCCAGTGGGAGAACAGATCTTGTACTACCTCCAGCAGGAGAGACCACTTGTGGGATGCAGCCCCTATCTGGCTTAGGGCATCGGCCAGAGTGTTGGAGGCTCACACCGCATGGATGGCTAGGAGATCCGCCTCCAGTCTGCTCATGAGAGACCAAGTGCGGACAGCTTCCTTGCACAGAGGCAAGGAGCGTGTCCCGCCCTGGCGGTTTAGGTAGTACATGGTCGTGGTGTTGTCCGTCTGGACCTGGACCACTTGACCCCATACAAACGGAGCGAAGGCGGTGAGGGCTAGTCAGACCACTCGAAGCTCCAGCAGGTTGATGTGGTATCGAGACTCCTGAGGGGACCAGAGGTCGTGCGCTCTGAGCTCCCCCAGATGGGCACCCCAACCCATCAGAGAGGCGCTGGTCGTTAGAGTGATCGTCGGCTCTGGGCGGACAAACGGGATACCCTCCTGCACATCAGCTGGAACGATCCACCACTGGAGAGCGTTCCCCATCTCCTGGGTCACAATCACTGGCTGGTCCAGAGGACCGGAGCGCTGTGACCACTGGTGGGCCAGCCCCCAATGTAGGGGGCGCATGAGCCAACAGGCCCAATGGACAACACTGGTGCAGGCCGCCATGAGGCCCAGGAGGCGCAGGAAGTCCCGGGCAGGGCACAATTGCCCAACCAGAAATGACTGGGCAAAGGAAGAAAGAACCTCGGCCCTGTCCGCCGAGAGCTGTGCTCTGGCTCATAGAGTCGAGCTCTGCCTCGATGAACTGAATCGCCTGCGTAGGCACGCGTTCCGATTTGGCCTCGTTGATGAGGAGGCCAACCTGAGAGCAGACTTGGAGGGCCAGATCCTTGGACCGCTCCACCTCCAGCCTGGAGGGGGCTGCAATCAGCCAGTCGTCCAGGTAAGGGTACGCCCGGACCCTTCGGCACCGCAGGAATGCTGTCACCACTGCCATGCATTTGGTGAAGACCCTGGGAGCTGGAGAGAGGCCGAAGGGCATGACCCAGAACTCGTAAAGGGATCCCTCCGCCCTGAAGTGGAGGAATCGCTGGTGGGACGGACGGATCAGGAAGTGAAAGAACACGTCCTGGAGGTCCAGAGAACAGAACCACACGCCTCGTTCCAAGGATGGAATGATCTGAGCCAGAGTGACCATCCTGAAGGTTCGAGACCTTAGGAACTTGTTCAGATCATGTAGGTCTAGAATGGGGTGCCAGCCCCCCCATCCGTTTTGGGACCAGGAAATACCTGGACACAAACCCTGGGGGTGGTGGAGGATCCGCCACCTCCCTGATCACCTCCTTCTGGAGAAGCAGGGCAATGTCGGCTCAACAAGCCGACAGGCTGCGGACCCCGTAGCCCCCCTGTGGGGCGATAACTCGATAGGGTGGGGACTGCTCGAATTCCGGAGGCAGACCCTTTCCTACCACTTCCAGCACCCAGCAGTCCGTGGCGATATCGGACAAGGAGGAAAGGAAGTGGCGGAGCCGTCCCCCCACGAGGGGGAACCCGGGGAAGAGTGACGAGGTTGGGGGCGACACCCCTCAACCTGTCACTGGGCAGGCTTGTAAGAAGGACCGGTCGAGGAGCCTCCTGGACCTTTCCCTCCCGGCTTCCTACTGGAGGAAGCTGAAGACTTGGTTTTGGGGTGCCAAGTGCGAGCCTGCTCACCCTTATGTTGGTATTGCTGGGCCGGACGTGCCGCAGGGGCTGAAGGCCGAAAGGGCTTACGCTGCTACTGGCGGCCTTTGTCATTCTGGGCAAACGTGACCAAGTCCAAGGTGGCGCTGGACTTCTTGATGCTTTGCAGATGACCTTCCACCCCAGGAATGGAACGTCTGCCAGCTTGTGCTGGGTATCCGCTGTGGAAGTGGAGATCCGCAGCCAAGCTCTGCGGCACATGGCCACTGTGGCCGCTACTGACTGGGCACAAGAGTCTCCAATGTCCAAGGCAGTTTGGAGCTGCTGCTTGGCCATCGCCCTTCCCTGATCCCGCACACGCTTGACCGTAGTCTGGAGGTCAGCCGGGAGATGAGGGATCACCTCATCCAGGGAGCCCAAAAGGGCGTGTGAAGAATGTGCCATCAGAACGGCCGAGCTGGCCTAACGAAGGCCTAGGGAGGACGCAGCATAGATTTTCCGTCTGGAGTAGTCCAGTTTCTTGGACTCCTTATCGGGAGGCTTGTCCACATCCCGAGCGTTTCCGGAGCGCCGGAAAAACGCTATCGGTCACTAGCCCCTCAGCGGACGGGTGCTCCGAGAACCCGGAGAGTGAACCAGTGGGAACAGCATACTTTTAAGCCATCCTGGCCGAAGGTGCTGGACAAGAAGCCGGCCGCTGCCATAGCTCCAGGGCCAGGCCAACAATGGCTTCAGCCACCCGGAAGGCCTCCGTAGAGGAATCCCCTCGGTTCAGTATCTCCGTGAGAGGATACTTGGCCCACTTTGAAACGGGTTCGAGCTTCATCCCAGTAGACTCTGAGATGAGCCGAAGCATTCCCAGGAACGAGGATGGGCTCTCGTCCACCGACTGACCCCCAGTGGACTCCAGGTCGAGAGGCCTGGAGAACAGGTAAGAGTCACTGTCAGACTCCGAGGAGACTGAAAACAGCTGCCGAGGGCCTGAGCCACCCTCCACCAGCCGAGGTCGATAGGGAGTGAGGGTGACCAACAACCGATGGGGCAAACCCTGACCCGACCAAGAATCTTTGGTCGGGGCCCCAGTTTTAGGTTGTGGCAGCAGGGGTTCCACCACAATGGGTGGAGCAGCCGGTTTCGGCCGAACAACCGTTGCTGGCTTTGGCTCCTCGATTACAACGAGGGGCTGTTTCGGCCGCTCTGGTGACAGCCACTTAATGGCTGGGGAAGGCGACAGAGTCTGCTTGTTCCCGGTCAAAAGGAGCTGCTGCCACATCAAATTCTCATAGCGCCGATGCAATTTGCGCCGGAGTCTATCCTCCGAAGAGGACGAAGACGAGGATGAGCGGCGCCGCCCTTTCCACAGTGCCGAGACCGCCGATGGCGGGATCGGCTGGACCGAGAAGAGGTCCGAGACCGAGACCTTCGGTGTTTCTGAAGGTGGGTCTGGGAGGGAGTGGGAGAAACCCGCTCTTCCCTCATTCCGGGGACCTTAACCAGGGACTCCGGCACAGGAGGCACAGGCAAGTCCTCGGTTTCCACCGGGGGAAACCGGTGAAGAAGGGTTCTCGGCTTCTCCAGTCGACAGCCCGTCCGATGGGTCGAGAAAAATCTCGACTGCATTGTCGGGTGTCTCAGCCGGCTTACCTGACGGGGACACCATGAAGCCAGCGGCCTTAGCCACAATCTCAACCGAAGTCAAGTGTCAACTATCCGGGGAAGGGGACCTCTCCCGCTCCCACGAACGTCGACGGTGGGACTTACCCCTGGAGTCCTTCTTCTTGGACCGAGAGGAATGTCCCGAAGACCCCTCTCCCTTGGTGGAGAGGGATTGACAAAGCTCCTTGAATGAAGCCGTGTAGGAGGAGCTCAAAGACAGTGGGATAAATGCCGCGACCGAAGAAAACGATGCGCCCTGGGCCGCTTCCTCCTTGAGGGCGATAATTTGTTCAAGCTGTTCAGCCGAGCCCGCCGCCACGGACACCACCCAACGGGCTTCCTTCGACTTGACCGGAGGATAACGTCTCTCGGGGCGCCCAAGTTGCAATCTGGTAGCGCGATCCTCTAAGACCGTGGCCGAGAAGGACTTGCACAAGTCGCAGACCTGCAAATCGTGCTCCAGCCCAAGACAGTAAACGCAAGTGGAGGGCGGGTCGGTCCGGGACATCTTCTGCCCACAGGGGCACCACCAAAATCAGGGAGTCGATTTGTCCATCGCAGCCGCGAGGGAAGAAAAAGACTGAAGTCTTGTAAATTTTAAGATTAGTTTTGGGTTAACCGAAGAGTTTGGATCCAGGCCTAAAACACAGAGCGTAAAGGAGGGAACCTGAGTTTCCAAGTGATAAGGAAGATCTGGCGTCGGGGCGGAGCTGAGAGTCTTATTACCCGGGTGGGTGGGAGGAGCCAGCTTGAAGACCTTCTGGCAAGATTTAAAGCAGCAAAGAACCTGCCAATAAGTGTGGATTGAACAACATATCCATGTCCCTAGAACTATACATTATTATTTTTTTTTTTTAATATATGGATCCGATTTTGTTGTTTTATTACTTTGTTATGAGCAGTTGGCCGCTGCAGTAAAGGACTCTTGAATCTGGCCGACCACTGTACTGTCTCGCTCTCACCCCGGCCCTCACCCTCACCCGCATCGTAAGAATTGTAGGTAGTCCTACCTTCTCTATTTTTTTGTAGCACTGGAGGTTCATTTCATCATCATTCTCTGAAGAATACCAAGAAAAAAAAACAAAACACAGGGAAAGAAACATGGACATGCAGTGCTGCCTCATTAAGCGAGATAGCAAACCGCCATGTTTTTAAAAATTGTTTTGCCCGCCCACACAGGAAAAGCAGCCAATACGAAGGCACGCTTAGGACTGCCACCAGCCCCACTCAGCAGGTCAGGCACTCTTCTCCCACAGTGCCAACCTCCAAGCGCAGTATTGTGAACAGGTAACAGAACAGGGTAACCCTCCTGTCTGCTTGTGGGTCCAAATCACCTTTGGTCTCAGGTTCTGGGGAGGGGATTCAAACTGTGAACGTTATGCTAGCATACCCTAATATACAGACTCAGATAATTTGCTCTTCGGGGGGGATGTCAGATATCTTTCGCCTAAGGGTACCTAACCAAGTATCCAAAATGAATCCTTAAAACTCTATAAAAGACCTTTGGTATATTCTTACCTTTTCCCAGTCTGGTAACACCATTAAGCTTATGAACAGCTGTCAATCTTAACACTCCATACATCACATGCAAAAAGGAACTTCAAAGACACACCCAGGCAGTCTTTTTAAATGAAAAGTTTACTTAAAAATGGATGAAAATATGTAAAACGTAAACACAGAACACTATATCAGAAAGCATACAATCACTTAAAAGAAAACAAGGAAAAGTACAAACAAACTCCTACCACAATACAATTAGACTTTTTCTATCTAATGTATTACCTTCTTTTAATATATAGATTGTGAAATTAAAACTACTGTAAAGCATACAATTTTATTTTGGTAATACTATCACTCCCGAAGTGATAATACCACACTTTGAGAGTGATAATACTATCGTTCACTGTAAATGTCAATCATCTACTGACACTCACAAGCGCAGCTGCCCTCACGTATGTTTCTGTCTGTGGCGCACAAATGCTTTTCACAACATGGCGGTCATCTCTCGCTTAGCGAGAGCGCATACCTGCACGGCAGTACTGCTCCTTTTTTCCCCCACACGGACTTATCTGGCTGATCCTGCACTCCCCAACCCCCCACAAAAAGAAGAGAAGGTATGAGGAAATAAATATTTGTTTTACTGTCCCGTGTATGCAAGCAGCCAGGGTACAAAGAGATGGAGGAAGGCAGTGTCCTGTGTGTGCACGCGAGCTGGAGAGAATGAGATGAACTGAGGCAGTGCGGCGGTCGGCCAAGACTAACCGAATCACTCATGTCAGCAGCCGACCGCCAACAAAAAAAGTAGGATCCATATATTAAAAAAAAAAAAAATACACATTTCAGGGTGCATTACCCGTCAGAATACCATCTCGAGTTTCAGGACATGTAGGAACCTCTCGAGCTTCGCTCTCGAGGTTCTTACATGTCCTGAACCTCTTGATGGTATTACTGACTGATAATACACCCTGAACTATCCATTATTCTTTATAGTGTTTAAGTTAGTTCTTGTTTCATAAGAGCCCACAAAGAAATGTGTGTCTGTTGAAACACAGAATACAGGTTAAAAACTCTGTGTTTCTACCCCCTTCTAAGATGTCAACTAGCCCATCCTTTTAGAATATAAAAATTATACAAACAATGATCTTCCTGTCAGGAGATATTTTAAATACTGTGACTTCAGCAAAAACTAATTTCCAAATTATAAGTCTGATTTCCCAATTCCTTCTCTTTGATCTTTGAGCAGTTCCTGTTCCCAGGACACAAAGATTTTATGACTTTTGGCAACATGGTGATAACGATGTTTTTTCCTCTGAAACATCATAAAAGTTTACGATCCCTATATCCTGGCAGCTGGTCAGCTCCAATTAAGTCAGATAAACAGAAGACTCTTAATTAAGGCTCTCTAGTCTTTTTAATTACCTCCTGGTATCAGGTTAATAAATAGGGGATACGTGATGGGCAGGAGTGGGATATGGAAAATATTCTCACTCCTGCAAAGTGAGCTCTGTATTCACACGAGTGCCGAAGGCACGAGTAAGAATGCACAGCTCACTCTGTAGGTGTGAGAATATTTTCTATATCCCATGATCTACCCATCATGTGTGAAATTTATACCACAGGGGTGAGACCTTTAGGAACATTTTTTTCTGAGTCTGTGTGTGTCCTGCTCATTGTGTGTGTGTGTGTGTGTGTGTGTTCTGAATGGACTGGGAGTCAGAAACACAGGTGAGTGTGTTTTGCAAAGCTAACTGTGCTAGTCAGAGGCTCAGTGAGAAAGACAAAGTGCTGCAGGTAGCACTGAGAGAGAAACTGCTTTGTAAAAAAAGTTTAATTTAGAATTCAGGTTGTTTTGAAGCAGAGATCAGCACAATATTGGGCTAGGAGTGTTGGAAACACATTGGGACACAGGTGAGAGTCTTTTGCAAAGCTAATTTAAGTTGCAGCTTCAGTGAGAAAGAGAAACTGTTTTCTGAAGCAGTTTCCTTAGAATGCAAGCTGGAGTGCAGTTATCCTCACTCTGGTGACATCAGCAGTGTGTGTATAAATGTCGTCTTCAGGATTTATTCTCACTGCAGTGGAAATAACTCAGGATATCCTACTGAGAAAGCTCTTACCCCTGTGGTATAAATCCTGTTATTTCCACTAAACCTGACTCATTGCACAGCTGCCCCATGGAGACAAATCATACACTACATTTTTATTTTACAAATATCAAAGAACAATCATAACCAGCTGGCCAAGTGTCACAAGGACGACATCATGCCCAGACTTGCACTGCTGAGTTTTGCTAATAATACTATCGTTCAGGTCCCGAATTATACTATTACGGCACCTGAATGATAGTATTATGACTTCTGAACAATACTATTACCAGTGGGCAAGTGTACTATTATCACTTTCTTTTCGGTAGTATTACCAGAATTTTTTTTTTTTTATATTTCAGTATACTATTAAATATGACACCCATATATTAAATATAGAAATATATATAGAGCGAGATATCTGTATCTATATCTTTATCAATATATGTATGACTCAATGGCACACCCCCACGCCTGTTGGTGTCTGGAGGGTGGGGTGGTAGGGGTGGGAACCCTGGGGGTGGGGCATTAAGGTTGGAAACCTTAACACCTCATTTCCCTGTTTTTGTCGCTGTGGTATCCATGCCAACTGATGCATTAATGAAGTTTTTTGCAAAGAATTTCCCTTCTTTTTCAGATAGTATAATTGTATCCTCATTTTACTTCGGACCCTGTGCTCCCATCCCTCCATCGAGCTAGTACAACAGTATCCATGTGTCACAGTGGGAGTACAGGGTCCCCTATCCCTCCATCCAGATAGTAAAACAGTGTGAAAAATGGGAAACACTGGCAAAGTTACAAGCGTGCGTAGAAACTGCGCAACACATGCTTGCAATGCACTCATTTTTTGGAATTTTTTCACCAAATTTTCAACATCAGCATTACGGGACCTCCCCTCATGAACAGTGCAACTGTGATTTTATTAATCCATCCCAAAAGTTGATTTCGCACAGCAACCATGCCATTCTGTGCCACAGGTACAAAATCACATTCCGGACAGGATGTGCAAAATGACAGCTGTTATGTTCATAAGGTGGTGTAAAAAAAGGCAAGGTTGAAAATCTGGAGTGAAAATATGAAAAATTGGCAAAGTTACAAGCGTGCGTAGAAAGTGCGCAATGCACGCCCACATTGCAGTCATTTTGAGGAATTTTTTCACCACATTTTCAACATGGGCTTTATGGGTCCTCCACTCATGAACAGTAGCACTGTCAACTTTGTTAATCCATCCCATAAGTTGATTTTGCGCAGGAATTGTTTCACCACAATTGCCAACATGGGCTTTTTGGGACTCCACCTCATGAACAGTGGCACTGTTTCATAAATCTATCCCGAAAGGTGATTATTCGCACTGACTGCAAAATCACCTGTCGGGACCGAGAACCGAAATGACAGTGACAGTGTTCATTAGAATGGGTCCTAAGAACCCCCATGTTGAAAATTTGGGGCCACAATTCCTAAAATTGCTGAGATATCAACCTAAGTTGAAACCCCCATTGAGTCCCATTATACAGTGCTTACCCGATTCCTCATTTCACAGTTCGGTTTGAAGAGTGCAGGCGTGTCCTGGTCCAGAGAAGATCGGCTCCCGACCTCCTGAGGAAAGTATGGATGGGGGATGCAGGGAGGTGGGTGTGCAGAGGAGGGTGGGGATGGGGGAGGGGACGGGTGAAACGACGATGGACCATTTTCTTTATTACAGGTAAAAAAAATAAAACGTCCCTTGAAGTCAGTTTTAATTTTTCTTTATTTACAGGAACAAAACATATAAAAATAATCTGGGCACACTGGGGTGGGCTCCCAGTGTGCCACATAAGTTTGGGGAGATCATCATGCCAATATGGGGATTGGGCACCCCCCGTTGGCAAGAAGAGTGGGCTGGGGGGTCATCCAACACCAGGAGTGGGCATCCCAGCAGTGTCGGAAAGGTTGAAGGGGTGACCCCATCTGGAGTACTGTGTCCAGTTCTGGAGACCCCATCTCCGCAAGGACATAGACAGGATAGAGGTAGTCCAGAGGAGGGCAACTAAAATGGTGCAGGGTCTGCAAGAGGAGAGACTAAAGGAGCTTAATATGTATACCCTTGAGGAAAGAAGGAAGGGGGGAGACATGATAGAAACTTTTAAGTACCTCAGTGGAATCAACAAAGTCCAAGAGGGTAGCATCTTTCAGAAAAAGAGACTTGCAAGAACAAGGGGACACAATTTAAAGATAAAAGGAGGGCGGTTCAGGGGCAATGTGAGGAAGTATTATTTCACAGAGAGGGTAGTGGATGCATGGAACAGTCTTCCTGAGGAGGTTATGGGGTCTAAAAACTGTGGGAGAATTCAAGAATGCATGGGACAGACATATGGCAATTCTTGTGGGGGGTAGGAAGAAATAGGCTGTTGGTTAACTAGGATCTGCGGCCTATCCTGTAGGTAGGGAAATGGGCAGACTAGATGGGCCAAGCGGTCCTTACCTGCCGTCAAAGTCTATGTTTCTATTATTGTCACACCAGGGTGGGCTCCCAGTGTGCCGCAATACTGAGGGGGGGGGATACAGATCAACATGGGGATTGGGCACACCCATGTCTGAGAATGGGACAGGCAGACTACATTGATGCAGGATCCTGCATATAAATGTGCGCAAATTTCGATCCAGGATCCTGCATCAAAGTACTGTAATGTGCCGCACAATGCTTTTGTATAGGAAAGCACTGTGCGTCTCATTACAGTACTTCATTGCAGGATCCTACATTGAAATTTGCACACATTTTGATGCAGGATTCTGCATCGAAGAAAAGACCTCAGGGGATGGTTTTCTTCTTTTCACAGGTTTTCGTATATAAATAGTACATTTGGGCACAGTGGGGTGGGCTCCCAGTATGCCCAGTAGACACCATGTCTTGTGCGCAGAAAGCAGGTCTTCTATGAATCTTTAGGCAGCAGCACAAGTTCCAGTTGCAGCTGCAGAAGTCAAGAAAATACCGCTCTTCTCATACAGAGAGAGACTCCAAGACGTTCTCTGTATAAGCTGGCACCCGAGAGAAAAACGTCTTTGGGTCCAGCTTAAAATGCATAAAAATCAACAGAAAACACCTAAAGAGGTTCTCTTTAGCAGTTTCCTGGGTTTAAAATGTTCGGTACTTCAACATCCTAGCTAAGCGGCAAAACAAGATGGCGGCCGCAAAACAGCTCAATCAATCGCAGGACTGTGAAAAGAAGCTGGTATTTTCAGACGGTAGTCCTATTGTTTGAAAATAAGCTGCTATTTTTCCCACAATACTCCTATTGTGCGAAAAAATCTATCTTTCGTGCCTGACATATAAATTTTCCCATAGGAAATAATGGGAAAATTAAAATGTCATAACTTTTGAGTGGATTAATATTTTTCACCAAACCTTCAAAACGGCACATCTGTGACCCACGGGCTTTCTACCCTGGAAATTTCAAACCAGTACCTAAAGCTGTTTCTAAGATCCAGGGTGACAAAGAAATGTTAAAAAAAAAAAAAAAAAAATTTCTGTTTTTTCAACACTTTATATCTCAAAACCCACTAGATGGATTCCCATGACATTTGGCAGGTCACTAGTCCTACCCCTAGAGACTATGCATGCCAAATTTCATGCAAATCCATTGAACTCCAAAGTTCTTACGGTTCAAAGTTTGGACTTTAACATAGAAGTGCCGTTTCACCCTAACTAAACTGGGCGTGGCGCGCCATAGATGTGTGAGTGTGTGTGTGTGTGTTTGTGTGTATACACACACACACACACCTATATATATATATATATATATATACACACACATATACACACACACATATCTATGGTGAAAAACTTCGTTAATGCATCAGTTAGGGTTAAAGTGACAAAAGTAGGAATGTGGCATTAGGGTTTCTAACCCTAACACCCCACTGCATCACCCTTCACAGATGAAGAGGCATAGAGGGCACCACTGGGGTCATCAGCTCTAACGCTCACCCCATTCCATTAGAAAATAAGCTGGGTGGGTGCAGCATAAGAGAATGGGGTGAACATTAGGGTTGATGACCCCATTGCAACCCCTCCATACCTCTTCGTCTGTGAAGGGTGGGGGGGGGTGTTAGTGTAGGAAACCCCAACGCCACATTTCCCTACTTTTGTCACTTTAA
Source organism: Neoceratodus forsteri (assembly GCA_016271365.2). NCBI lineage: Eukaryota > Metazoa > Chordata > Ceratodontiformes > Ceratodontidae > Neoceratodus > Neoceratodus forsteri. The sequence goes on from CM028129.1 coordinate 694,907,089, forward strand.
CCATGACTGGTGTATTAATGAAGTTTTCCACAATTTATTTCCTTACTTTTTGAGATAGTGTAATCATATCGCAACATGCTTGTCGGAGTGCAGGGTCCTCTGGGGCCTGCACTTTGATTCCTTCATAGAAGCATATACAGTATGTACAGAGCTATGGAAACGCAGGGCCCCACAGGCCCTATGCTCCAATTCCCCCATAGATGTGTATATGTACTTCCCTGTGGAAGAGTGATACAATATAGCGATGTTATTACCCCACCTGATGTACCCAGTGGTGAAAAAATTTAAATCCCCACTGAAACGCAATTCTGCATAACTACAATGCCATTTCTGCGCTGCAAGTATGAACATTTATTTCAGCCAGGATTTGAAAAATGACAGTTGTGGCATACATTTGGGGTCAAAATATTTTAAATTGACAAAGTTACGAAGAGTGCATTGCGCAATTCCAACGAACCATCACAACTACGCCATTTCTTGGACAGGGAAGGTAAAAGAGGAGGAGGAGGAGTAGCTCTCTACATAAAGGGAAGAGATCAAATCAATGGAACTAAAGGGTAAACAGGGAGGCACTGTGGGTCATCCTGGAGACAGGAAATGGCACCACAATCCACACAGGGATTGTATACAGACCCCCATCTCAGGGGGAGGCAATGTACAAGGAAATGTTAGAAGGCATCCTTAGAATGGCAGAAAAGGGGAGATATTGTTGAGGGGGGACCCGAATATGCCAGATGTTAACTGGAGCACCTTTGTTGCAGCCACATCCAAGAGCAGGGTCATTCTCGATTCCCTACAGTGGGCATGCTTTAGACAGCTAGTGCTGGAACCCACTCAGGAGGGAGCAATCTTAGATTTGGTACTCTCAAATGGGAATGGAGAGAGGATCTCTGATTTAGAAGTGGGTAGCCATCTGGGAACAAGCGACCACCAAACAGTGTGGTTCACGATAAACACAGCCATAGAGTCAAGCCATACAAAAGCGAGGGTATTGGACTTTAGGAGGACTGACTGGGAAAATGTGAGAGTGCCGCAGCTGTTGTCAAGTGTGAACTGCATGAGTTACCAAATACAAGGTATAAGGGACTGTTGTAATTAAAAAAATTAAAAAAAAATCCTTCTTATGTTGTTTGTACCCATTTAAAATTACATATCTCCTGAAAACTTTTGAAAAGGTTCAATGTACCCACAAAACTCCTTCTGTACCCTGAATTTTTTTTTTTCCACAGAGGGAAGAGTGACCAGTGGGGTACCACAGGGATCAGTGCTGGGACCGGTCCTATTCAACATCTTCATCAGTGACATGGCGTAGGACCTAGAAGGCAGAATTTCACTGTTTGCTGATGACACAAAGCTCTGTAACAGAGTAGACACACCAGAGGGTGTAGACAGAATGAGAAGCGACCTGCAGAAACTTGAAGAATGGTCAGGGGTTTGGCAGTTGAAATTCAATGCAAAGAAGTGCAAGATAATATATGGGGCACAATAACCTGGCACAATATATCAGTTGGGGTGAGGATATAGCATGCACCAAGCAGGAAGGGATCTTGGGGTTATCATCTCTGATGACCTCAAGGTAGGGAAACAGTGTGACAAGGCAGCAGGTAAAGCAAATAGGATGCTGGGATGTATAGGCAGGGGCATTACCAGCAGGAAAAGGAAGGTCATAATTCCGCTATATACAAGACACTAGTGAGGCCCCACCTGGAGTACAGTGTACAGTTCTGAGACCTACCTACGTGAAGGACATAGACAGGGTAGAGAAGGTTCAGAGGAGGGCAACAAAGATGGTGCATGGATTGCATCACAAGTCCTATGAAAACAGGTTGAAGGAACTGAACATGTACTCCCTGGAGGAGAGGAGGGAGAGAGGGATATAGAGAGACATACAAGTATCTTACAGAGGAACAGGGTGCAGGAAAACACTATTTTTAAGCGAAAAGATGTTCCAGGACTAGAGGGCATGGGATGAAGTTGGAGGGAGGGGCGATTCAGAGGAAACATGAAAAGAATTTCTTCACAGAGCGAATTGGTGGACAAGTGGGCGCCCTGCCAGAGGAAGTGGTGGGGGCTGAAACAATCACGGGATTTAAGAATGCATGGGACAGACATAAAGGAATTCTGGAGGTCAGGGGTAAGGTGCAACAGACTTCTAGGAAAACAAACTGAACTTACAAGCTCAAATGGGCAGACTGGGTGGGCCATAGGCCCTTATCTGCCAACACTGTCTATGTATCTATGTATCTAAGGGTACACTGCACCCTCTGTTACGTGGCTGTGGTGGGAACACTGAAAACAAGAAAAATGACATTAAACAAACAATGGGTGTTCAAGAGCAGCCAAGAATACTAATATAAACCTCAGGAGAGCATTATTAAAATGAGCGCCCCTTGCTATTAGACATTCAAATGTGTAACTGAAAAAGAACTGAACTGGTTCCCTTCGCACTTGTAAATCTGCAGCTTGCTTTAATGAATTTTAAACCAAGGCCTGAAGTAATAAAACAACATGAGGCCTGCCATTAACCAACCACAGTGTAAAACTGTTTGCAAGGGAAAAACAGAAAAAAAAAAAAAAACCCGCCTCCAGTAGCATTTCTATACAAGTTAACAGGACCTCCGAAGGATGTCCCTTATGGTATAGAGACTCCAAGCATGAGGTTTGGGCGACAGAACCGCGCAGTAAAGCAGAGTGCTTGTGTCTGCCCAAACCTCAAGAGAGGTCTCTAATACCATGAGCAACATCCTTTGGAGGCCCTATTATCTCATCATAAAAATCACTCTAGTTTAGTTCAAGTGACCTATAAAATGTTAAGAGTCGTATTTTCGTACCCGTATTTTCTTATCCGTTATTACCTGCCATTTCCATACTACACATACAAGACTGTGTTGGCAACAATGACAGCATAAATATATGTGTGTGTGTGTGTGTGTGTGTGTATACACACACACACACATATACATATACATACACACATACATATACACACACAATTACACAGGATCTCCAAATACAACACCTTGTTTTGAGGCTCCCCCCTTAGGGAATTAAAGAGCAAAGCAGAAAGCTGCACAGTATTTTCATAGCGGCAACCTGTATATATCACCCTTAAGTGGCTTACATCTAACATCCCTCTCTAAACAAGAACAAATCACAACATGTAAAGAAATTTAAGATATGGAGAGAATTACGGTATGGCTGCGTCTGCAAACTGGGCAATACAAGAGGGTCCAATAACTGTTCCCATCTTTTCTTGAAAGATTTGATCGAATTACAATTGCAGATCAATTGGCTTGTACAGACTCTTAGATATTTAATTCTGTATTCTCATGGAGACCCCCTGAAACTTATCAGTCTGACTAGATAACACAATGAGTCTATGTCCTTCACTACATTTGAATTCACCAAGGCTGCAATAGCAGATCAGTTAGTGGGAACCCAAGAATCCTCAAATTTATGATGGAAGGCTGGGGCTCGTTTCTTCAGGTTGGTAGAAATGCCCGATGTACTACATTCCAGTTGTTGGTCTGTTTAAGCAGCCCACACCCTATAATTATTTAAAAAAAAAAAAAAGTTCCCCTTTGAGGCTCTGCCACTAGTTATGGTCCTGCCCCCTCACACTTTCAGATAAACTGCATATTTTGATCCCACTGTATTATTTCATTTATTTCATTTTTGTTTACTGGGTAGGTGCGCTAGCTATAGAAATGACTATTTTCAGGTACGACCCGGGAGGTTACAGAGTGGAATTACATAAAACAGAGAAACAAAACAAGGTTTTACAGTAAAAATACGAGCAAGGTACAAACAGTGTGACTCATGACAAAACATGCAATAGGGTAATTTGTTGTCAGGTGCAGGACACAGATCACAAATTTGCAAGGAATTATCATGATGCAAAGTTTGTCTAGAGGTTCACTGAAAACAAACCACCTACTTGCAAGGAACTATCACGTATAATGAGCTAGGAAAATTACAAAATAACATATGGTAGGCAGATCCTTAGGGGAGAAACATATTCACACGGTTTGGGAGATAGGACAGCTGCAAGTAGGAGCTTTTCGGCAATGATTACAAAGATCTAAGAAGTAGACAATTAGTTACAGTAGGACAGGGCAAGGGGTTTGAGATAAGCCAAAGAGGAGAAGCGCATCAAGTTGGGAGGGGAGACAAGCAGACAGGCAGGGGTAGGATTAAGTGCAAGGCATTAGGTGTATATCCCCTATGTATTGTTCCATGTCTCTTGGGCCCTAAATGGGGTCTTAATAAAAATAAAAGTTTAAAAAAAAAAAAAAAAAGTTTAGTCTCTTTTTTGTTTTATTTTAGCCTCCCCCTCTACCACTTAAGTAGCGTGCTCCCTCCTAATGCTCATGCTGGAGATCACAACGTACACAAATTATGAAGTACAGTTGCTCTGTGTGCTGACTGGCTGAAATCCCGTTAGTGATTTTACAATAGCTGGCTATTATATGGGACTTCCCAGCATCCAGAACTCGGGATCCCCTTCCCTTACATGGTGACGCGCATGAGCTGACATCCAGTTGCTGCTCAGTGGCAGGCAAGCAGCATGCCATACTACCCCCCTCCCCCGAGGAAGGAGAGCTGTCCTATGGGTGCTCAATCCTTCCTCTCCCCACTGGCCCCTGTGCAACCAGAGTTTGTTCCTGACCCCAGGTCGCCAGTGTGGCAGGAGGTAAGGCACCCAGCACCTCAGCCCTCCATGCCATGTACCAGGCCTGCCTCATATGAAAGACTCCCTGAGACGTGATCTAGTAATTAAATGGATCCTCCCAGCTTTTGACTACGGGGACATAGTCTACCGTGCTGCCCCAGCCACCTCCCTTGCCAGACTTGATGTCCTGTTTCATGCCTTTGTCCGGTTCACCTCTAACTCCCCTTCTTTAACTCACCACTGTGACCTATACTCCTCCCTTTCCCTCCAATCACTAACTCAGAGACGCTTCTCACACTGTTCCACCTTCATCATTAAATACTGGTTTGGAACCTTTCCGCCATACCTCGCCTCCCTCCTAAATCCTGCTAACCCCTCACCCTACAACTCTCGGTCTAACTGCGCCCAAACTTTTTCCCTCCCACGTGTACGCACATCAGCTGGCAAACTTTCCTTCTCCTACAGGACTTCCTTCTCTCTGGAATAGTGTTCCCCTCCAAACCCATCTTTCTCTCTCCCTCCCTCCTTCCCCGCACTTAAACGTCTACTCAAACCAGCCCCTACTACCTCCTGTACCTGCTCTCCCTTGTAATACTCACTCACCTCTGTCTCGTTGATTCCCTCAATTCACTGTGTACAACCATGTAAATATTTTTCTGTATTTATTTGACTTCATTAATTGCATAAAATGTTCTTTTCTATTACATACTATTTTCTTCTGTCCCCCCACCCCACCCGGGTCACACCTGGAAACAAGCTTTTGCTCATGGCCTTTCCCGCTAACAACTTTTAAATAAATAAATAAATACATAATATGGGACTTTTTGCAATAACACTGTGGGCTACAGAGGAGCACTGTGAACTAACCAAGAGCGGACTTATGTAGTAGGATCACTCTTCAGGAAAAATGTAAACTCCATTGGTGAGGAGAGGCCTATGGCAAAACCCCAGCCATGTCTCATTTTAAAAGATCACTGAGCCACTCCCTTACTTTTGATTGAAACTTTGAATACAGCAGGAGACCAGCTATTAAAATGTCGGGAGAAGAAGAAGGGGAGGATGCCTCCCTGCAAGTATGTTGTTTTATACAAAATAAATGCACTGCTCTTTAGCAAACCAATGTGCGGTCTGTCGTCATCATGCCAACATAGCTCATGTAAAACTGAAACCTGCTTTTGTAGATGTATTTCTTTTAACAAGTCTTTGTAACAAACTGTAAAGTAAAATCAAAGGGGCAAACTGTTCTCAGAGTACAGCTACAGCATCTTCTGGGATCTCAGTTTTACAGACTAACTTTCTCACACGTGGTGTATCATGAGACGAAGTGATACTGCTCATGCTACACCCAATTGACTGCAAGTTGAATGCTAGACTCACCAGTTATGCCCTCAAGACAAAAATTCCAGGCCTGTAGTCCTTTATCTCCTCATCTCTGTTCACATCCTATGAATCTCATTTGCAAATAAAGTACTAACGCGATAAACATAATTCCAATTAGAAACAGTGTGTGGGTTCATTTGAACTTGTGTTGAGAAATAAATGGTTAAATATCTACATCTGGCTAGAGCAATAAGTAAAAAGGAATGTTTCCGGAAGACTATTATGAGACCTTTTCGTCTGCCCTGTGATGGCCTTAAGCCAGCAGTCCCATGCTTCTGCTGCATGTGTTTAAGGACATTCCATCACCACAAATTTCTGCTGACAGAGTTACTGGCCAGATAACCTGGGTCATTTCATATCTCTGGACAAGGAACTGATGAACATAATACAATGTGTAATGGATCAATTCTGTTTAGACCAGGTGCTCACAGATTACACACAAAATGATTAACCAGTTAAACCATGGTGGCATCTAAACTTAAAGCAGTTGTGGACCAAACCATATATAATGTAACTCCCAACCAGGGGTGGCTCCCCAAATCTTGTGGGACACCCTCAAAACCATGCTGAGGGGGAAACTCATCTCTATAGGCTCACATAGACAGAAAGAGGGAAAGGCCCTCCTAGTCCAACTTAATAACCAATTAAAGAATCTCCAGATACAACCCAACAAAAATGGGCCAAGCAAAGAGACAGGGAAATGAAAAACACTACAGATAGGATACAAAAAAATTCACCAATTAGAAACAGAAAAATCATTCGCCTACTTTAAAGAAACAAAGTATGAGGGGAGACACAGAGCTTCTTGAATACTAGACCTTAGATTTAAGCAAAGGCAAGCTAGAGCCACCATCACCAAAATCAATCACCTCAAAACAGACTTACCGGTATACAAGGCTGGCCAGATCAGAGATGCCTTCGTCACCTATTACAAACAACTCTACCAAGCCCAGACAGAAACCCTCCTACAGGATAAAAATAACTATTTAAAAGCATTAAAGATCCCTACACTAACTACACACCAACAAAAGGCTCTAGCTGCCCCTATCCGCTTATATCTGAGGTGGAGGAAGCCATCAGACATATGAAAACTGGGAAGTGTCCGGGCCCCGATGGGTTTAGCGGAGAGTTCTACAAATCCCTTGGGAAGGAACTAGCCCTCACTTATTGAATGCCATCAACGGGTTTTGGTTGGGGGGCACCGCCCTTCTGGGATTATGCTACCACAGTTATACCCAAGGAGGGAAAGGACCCAGCTGAGTGTAATGCATATTTCCCTATCTCACTATTAAATGTGGACTATAAGATCTTTACCTTGATCTTGGCCGGGAGGCTTCTCCCCCTCCTCCCCCAGCTCATCAATAAAGATCAAACGGGCTTTATCGCAGGTCATCAGGCCCTTGACAATATAAGGTGCACCATAAACATTGTGGATGGAACTGGCCTTGGAAAGACTCCTCTCTGTCTGATGAGTCTCGATGCCGAAAAGGCATTCGACAAAGTCTCATGGCCCTTCTTGTTCACGGTGTTAGACAGATTTGGACTTCCTTGGTCTATGACAGAAGTAGTAAAAGCACTATACCGAGCCCCCAGGCCTATATAAGAGTTAATGGGAACGTAACAAATAGATTCCCTTTGGGTAGGGGCACGAGACAGGGATGTTCCCTCTCACCCCTCTTATTCACCCTATACATAGAACCCTTGGCCTGCGCCATCCGAGAGAATCCAAACATCACGGGAGTCAAAATAGGAGACACTGAACATAAAATTTCGTTATATGCAGACGATGTCCTCCTGTTCATCACGAATCCCAATCAATGTATCCCAGAAATCTGGAGGACCCTGAAGCAATTTGGCTCCCACTCGGGTTACTCCCTGAATAAGGATAAAACAGATATTCTTAGATTCTGCTATAAACCCACTCCCCTGATAACTGAACTCCTCCCCTTAAACTGGAATAAACAGAAAATAAAATACTTAGGAATTCAGATTACAAAAAACCTAAGGGGGCTCTTAGCAGCAAACTACGGACCCTTGCAATTCCAACTCCAGCAAGATATAGAGAAATGGCAGATCTTAAAACTCCCCATGCATTCCAAGATTCAAACAAAGATCATGAATATCCTACCAAGATTCTTATACCTCTTTCAATCACTCCCAGTACACATCCCCCAGAAACAATTTCAAATCTGGCAGAGGGTTATATCGAAGTTTATATGGTCACCAGGGAGACCAAGAATTAAAATAAGCACTTTACAGGCCGATAGGACACAGGGAGGTACAGCGATCCCCAACTTAAAGACTTATTGCATGGTTGCATACTTAAAGTGTGCCCTACTGCGGAGCACCACTACATATGATACTCACTGGAAGGATATAGAGGTCCACATGTCGGAAGACCCCCTCTGGGAGCCAGAATTGTGGACGCCACTCTCCCAAGAGGAGATGCCAATCTCCCTCAGGTGGTAGAGAACACCCTGAACATGACACACAGGCTATGGTCCAGGCTGGACATTAAAGGGGCAGTCTGGCCACTTCAATGGTTTGCATGGTCAGAACAGTTTACCCCAGCGAAGCTGGATCACACCTACCGGCTCTGGGCCAGACTGGGCTTAAAGAGGCTGGAACAGCTGGTTGCCGATGATACAGTCTTGGACTTCCAAACCCTCAAGCAGAGATTCAACCTCAGAAACAGGGACCACTTTAGATATTTGCAGCTGAGAGCTCACCTCCTGGCCACCAGGAGTGCCTTGGTCTCAGAGCCCAACATAGAGAGTGTCTACTGAAGGTAATGTACTCTGTCGTATCCGGGAGACTGGAAAGGAGCCACATGTCAGCCCTATATAAAACAATCAGACAACTGCATGCCACAAATACTATTACAATGAAAACCAGATGGGAAAGGGATAGTAGCTTAAATATAACAGATAGGGAGTGTGAAATGATCTTCAACTCCGCCAACAAAACCACTCTCTTGCCTAGTTGGTGAGAGTTTGCTAAGAAGGTAAAGATGAGGTACTTTTACACCCCCGAAATTCAGGGCGGGAGGGGGAGCCCAGGGAAACTGTTGAAAGTGTTGCGGAACCCAAAGTACCCACCACACACACATATTCTGGGACTGCAAGGTCATAAAACCATTCTAGGAGGAGGTGCAGCGGGACATCTCCAGAGTGTTTCTGGGCCCTCACCACCTCACAATGAAGAACATGGGGGTGGGAGGGGCAGACACACTTTACTTGTGGACTATCCTACTGGTGGCTGTCCATAAATTAATTACCAGAAAGTGGCTCTCTCCTGATCCACCAGATAGAAAAACAATGGATTTCCACTATCCAGGAAATTAAAGAAATGGAGGAGCGGATCCACAAGATAAATAATAGACTTACAGCATTTACCAGAAGATGGACAAGATGGTCCATGTTACGAGAACAAAGACCTGGGGGAAGGAGTCTGACTATACTCACCCTCCAAATACTATACTAGGGGGGCATCTGGATACAAGGGGGGAGAAGGTTTTAACATGTAAGGGAAAGCTCAGAATTGGGTCTGGAATAAGGGCATATGGGAGAACTGAAATACCCTCACCCTACAATGGATTCCTCTTTACGGTATGAGACTTAACTATGGGTGAATCTTTAGGAGGAGTATTAATACAGTGACAGATAACTGGTTTACTTTAATATATTATAATTTCTGAAAGGACTTGCTGTATAAAACAAGTGATATGTATGGTGTTTACTGGGTGCAATGTTTATTGGTCTTCTAAGATGAAATGATATGGCTGTACACTGCTTCTTGATTTTCAATAAACTTTAATAAAAAAAAAAAAAAAACCACAGTTAAACCGTACATCCAGTATCATTTAGCATTGAACGTGTATAATTATCAATGCTTTCGTTACACCATTAGCTACCTTAAAGATTCCCAACCTACAATAATCTAGGTTAGCCCCCACTAAGTCAATATTTAGTACCAGGGGAAGGGACAATGTGTACCCACTCTTACAACTATTCTTAGTTAAGAGCAGCACTTAAAAGATTTAGTAGTTGTGAGCACATAAACTAAACAGTTTCAGTAGTTTGTACAGAATAAGCTAGTATTGGCAGTATCAGATCCTGTAAATTTGCAAAAATTTTCCATTATTTATTCATCGGGAAAAATCCAAATAGGGTGCAATATCTCATATGTTGTGCAGTTTTGCTTCTGACTAGTAGGGCCACAATAACAAAAAAGGTTCTCAGATACCCCCCCTTCAATATCATGGTGGTTCTCCTCTACTATGCCAGCCCCCTTCAGCTCCAGCTGGCAACAGTCCCCCCCCCCCAGACTTATCAGCCTGCATCCCAACACGAACTGCCCCCTGTGGCAAGGCCAGAGGTGAGATCATTGGTCCCATACTCCCTCTGTCCACATCCAGATGACCCTACCTGAGTGATGGTGTGGGTCACATGGTGGGCTGGATGTCATCCTGCCTGGCCACTGTGTTTTCTGTCCCTTGATTTTCCCCATGCCCACTACCCTTAATGTCAGGTGCTGCCCACAGTTGGCCTCGTCAGCTGCAGATGTCCCACAGCAGAGGAACAAGCTCCTTAGGCCACCACAGAGGCTGCCAGAGTGGCAGAACTAAACACTTTTCCTCCTCAAGTGGGGAGTCCTGCCATGTGCCTGCACCCCTGGCCTCCCCAATCCAACTCCCAAGTCGGCTCCCAAACCCTGGTTACCGTCAAGAGTGCAAGGCACTACCCGCTGGGCTGGGCCATTGGGCAAGCCCAGATTCCACATTAGCTTCAAACTATGGAATAGTGAACACTATTTTTTAAACTTCCTTTCACGTCAAATTCAGAAACAACACTTTCTTGAACAAAAACAAGATTTCAGATGTTTACCTGTCTTTGTTGAGCACGTATTTCTGCAAGCAACAGGAGATGTATATCAATCCCAGAGCCTCATGCTCCACTCACAGCCAAAGATAAACCACCCTCAAAGGTCTGGTACAAAATCCCGACAGGCACAATCCCAAAAAACAAAATCCTGACACCTAAATCCCGAAAGTCGAATTGCCAACAGGTTCAAAATGCTGACAAGCAAAATCTCAACAAGGCCAACTACATCATAAAATACATGAGTCTGCTTAAAGAGGTGTGCGTTTGCACTCCCCCCCCCCAAAACCACAATCTTGCATAGAGTTTGGTAACAGCTGACCCTTTGTTCCACCTACGCTGCAGTTTCCACATCCAGGAACAAAGCCAAGTAAGGAGCAGTATTCTGGCACTATTTCACATAACTGCAACAAAACCTAATAGGGAGCAGTGACAGGATCGGCCAGTGGGTTTCCAGGACTGCAAATTATTAGGTGGGATACACAGATGTGGGCAAATTGGGATTTAAGCAGGCGTTAATAACTGGGTGCTTTTCAGAATTTTTACACCTAATTACAATGATGGTTTATTTTCTCAGCTCGCTGGTTGGTTGCTAGTACTAGTCCGGTAAGATGTCCAGTAAGATGCTGACGCACACTGCCGCTTATCTCAATCAGGCTCACCATTCTGGTAGACTGTGCACTGGCTCTGCATTTTTTCAGCCTTTTTCAGATTGCAGGAAGATTAAGAAAAAAACCTTGATTTGCTTGCAGTTGGAACTGGAGAGCTTCAAGGTCTTCGCCGGCCACAGACAAGTACATAGGCAGGGAGGAGGGAGGACTGCTGGAGACTGGGTGGAGACTGGGTGGGGCAAGCGGTCCTTTTCAGCATCCAATGCACCACATCATCCTGCTGTGGAACCGGTTTGCTGACTTAAGGCAAGTTCTATGTAACCGTTTGCAATGCTTTCCATGTTTGCCTATTTTCTGGGGGTATGATCTGGTTATGCGGGTTATGCACAATGAAAAAAGGAAGGTAAAGAAATGTAAGGATCCAGATCAATCGCTATGAAAACGTTTGTCGCAGTGTCGGGATCACGAGAGTCGGCAACTTGTCAGACGGGAACACGAACATGACAGGAACCCGAAGTCGGGCATTTCTATGTCGGGAATATCAGTGTCGGGATTCCGTATGGATCCCTTTGCAGTGTTCAAAAACATCCCCACTCCAGGGTCAGCCAAACTGAGAAATGCCAGTGTGTTAACATATTCTGTCCAAATGGGTCAGACAGAAAAACATAATGTACCTATATTCTTAACACCACAGGGCTACAAGTTAATTCACCCCCCCACACACCCCACTTCCAAGAAAATTCTCTGCACTGTTTCACCCCACAACAGAAACACAGAAACACCAGAAAATGTCAGCTGAGAAAGATCACTGATCCAATCCAGTCATATGTTGTAAAATTCTGTGGTCATCCGAAACTTTTAAATCGTGCCAAGCAAGTTTTCTTTCCATCATTTTCACTGGTCCTCCAAAGCTAGTGCTACAAAATCCCCCACCTTCCAGCTACACTTGCAAACAAGATGTAAAATACTGTAGCCTGGTACTGTTTGCAAGAACATCTATTATTCTTTTAACTATGAAGTACCGTCAGCCAGCCAGCACAGCGGTAGCTCTACGCTCATGATGCGATGACCGAATACAGGAATGGGCCTGAGAGTCCGGGCGGCTGGTGAGACTGACATCGGGTTCTGGGACTGCTCTTCTCCCTCTGGGGGCTAGTTCAACTGCTGGCGCTCAACGGACCCCTAGCAGAGGCCAGGGGAATTGACCACTGGAGCTTGATAACGGGGGGAGGCATGGCAGACGTCAGCATGCCACCGCTGACATCACTGCATGCCATGCCTCCTGAAATGGAAAACATATATGGGGCCATGTGGTATGCCACTCGCTTTGCCCCGCAGGTCTCATACCACCATCCTGTGGCACTCCCCAGACACAAGAGCCTCAGGTTCCAAAGGTGGAGATGGTGGGCCCCCCAAAGGCCCCATCCGGGGGGGAGGAGCCAGGGAGGAATAACAGGGAAGGCAAGTCTCAGGGGGACAGGTGACAGGGCTGGGGGCAGAGGTTGGGCCGATGTGATCCGGCCCGGGCGGGGGGCATAATAAAAGTGTTAAGTGCTTTAGCCATAAAGTGTGATCCATTTGGTTAAGTTTGTTTACCTTTTTTTAATGTAGTCTGCTGATCCAGTCATTCCATACATGCACAGTGGGCATTCAGAGGTTCAGGCACGTGCAGTATGATATTGGCCGGCATGCATGCACCGCAGCGTGCTAAACTAAGTGTTTCTGGACAAACAGAAGCACTGAATCCAGCAAATCAATGTATCTTACTACTGCAGTCTAGCACAGTAAATCATAAGTAGACTGTGCTGAGCACCACTTGCTATGGCACTGACCTATGTTCACTTTCCAGGCAGGCAAAAGTAGGGTAAAGCATCCCATAATAGGCTCTACTCCTCCTGGGGAGGGAGGACCACTTGTGGATGGCCTTCAGTGGCTGTGAAGAGAGCACTGTGGTACACCCAATCCTCCTCTTGATCGGCTGAGTCGTTCTAGGCTCTGGACACGCATTCAAAAAAAAACGGTATGGTAAGTGGCTCCCTACCCACTATCCAATCAGCTAAGAGCTAATGTACCACATTGTCTACATTTGGTATTCCTGCCCCTGGAACATTTCACCTTGATAAATTATATGGCAGTCACTGAACTGGGCAAACTGGGTTTTATACAGCCAAAAGGTGAACCCTAACTGCATAATAATGCTGTAATTGTAACAAGAAGTCCCTGCCCAAGCAGAGTGTGTTCATAGTATCATCATAGTAATGTGTCAGCAGAAAAGGACCATCCTGGTCCATCTAGTCTGCCCATTTCCCACCCGCCCCTACTTGCTAAGAGATAAGCTGAAGAAACCTAGAAAATGGTGGCAGAAAAAGACCACTGGTCTAACTGGTATGCCAATAAAACCCTAACAAACCCAGGACTTTTTGTCCATATAAGGTTGTAACTCACACTATCCACCTGCAGTGTTCATTCTAGCCCGAGGGATCACGCTAATGGTGTGGTGCAAGAGCCACTTGTCCCCACAGTTTCTATCCTAAAAGTCATGCCTGCTCTCTGCCAGCTGGTGCGCACTACAGCGACCACCATGAATGCACAGTAACATTCCAGCCAGCTAAGAACTGCCATCAACAGGCCAGTGCGTCACTGAAAAGACGCCTTCTGGGAGCAGCGTCACAGTAATTGAGCACCCCCACCCCACTTCGTCAGAGTTAACATAAGACAGAGTGTAAACAAAAACAAACTTACTTGTACCCCATGGTGAGCACCAGGAAAAACCATGTGGTACAATCTGCTCTCCTAGACTGCATGTTTCTAGACCTGTAAACACAGGCACTATGACTGCAATCAACTGAAATCCTGGAAAAAAAAAGATTAAACTTGTTCCAGATGCAGGCAGCTAGGCGAATCATTTCAGAGAAGGGGGAAAATTATTTTTGGGCTAAAAATTTATTTTTTACTCCTCTGGTACACAGGCAAGCTGAGGTATATCTCAAAACGTTTGCAGATGAAATGGCAGGCACATATTTTAACACTCAAAATAAATGTGTGTGTGTGTGTGTGAAAATGTGGGACTGTCGCCTGCCCTTCATAACATAGGACACATCCACAAAACTTGGATGCTCTACTCTGAGTGCTTCTATTTGCTTGTGCAAAGTTTAATTTTGATTTAGCATCAGAGTTCTATTACTTTCTGCTTTAAAGTCCTTGCTTGCAGCACCCTCTCTGTATATGCAGCACTTTTTTCCATGTGGGATAAGAGCAACTGGCAGGGATAAATGAGGGAAGACACCACTTATAGTGTGGTACAGTTGAGAGGTATGGTCTAATGTGGGGAAAATTAGACTAAGAGGTTGAACTCTGGTGCCTTACTCTCTCGGTTCTGTAGGAATTTAAAAAGGTTATCAAAACGGACTACTGGCCCACCCTTCTTGTAAAATGGCCGGGGGGAATGAGTCAGCTGACCCATTAAATTTCATCTCTAGAATGAACACTGCACCTGCATGCTCCACACCCTACCACTACCTCCTTGAGCAACCAGTACACCCTTCACTGTGTCCCAGCCATGTTTGAAACCACTGATAGTTTTGGCACCCACCACATCAGCTGGCAGATTGTTCCATGGCTCAACCACCCTTTCTGTAAAATAAAACTCTCACTTCCCCCTTGCACCCCCCCAATCAGTTTCCACTCATGCCCTCATGTTCTTGATCTACTACTTAGTTAAAATAGATCCTTGCAAGTCTCTACCACATCTGTCCTCTTTCATCTGGCCTCCAGTGAGTACATGTTCAGGGTCTGCTGATCCCGAATCATTTTGGTCACCCTACGCTATATTCTCTCCAGCCTGTCCTTACCTTTCCTTAGGCAAGGACCCCGGAATTGAGCACAGAACCCCAGGTGGGGCCTCACCAGTGATCCTCCTTCCTTCTGCTGTCAATATCCCCTCCTATACACCCCAGGATCCTGTTTGCCTTACTGTAGGCCTTGTTACACTGGCTCTATTGTTTTAGGGAGTCAATGATGAAATGATGATGATGATGATGATCCTTGGGTCTCTTTCCTCCAAGGTCGTGACCAGCTTTAACCCCCAAATCCAGTGCCCTCTCTGTTCTAGGGTCCTTGGTCCTTGCATGCATTACCTTGCACTTTTCGGCACTGAATTTCAACTGCCAAGCCTCTGACAACCTCTCTAGGCTTTGCAAGTATCTTTTCATCTCCGTAACCCCTTCCTCGCGGTCTACCCTGCCACAGAGCTTAGTATCATCTGCAAAGAGACACATCTTGCCCTGGACTCCTTCTCCCAAATAGGGATGTCACAATAATACGATATGACGTTATATCACAATAATTACCACAGACGATAATTTATTGTTATAAAATAAAACAGGATCGCGATTATTGTGCAACACGATATACAGTGATAAAGCACCTCAGCTTGCTTTTCTATTGTAGCTGCGCATCCCTTTCCAGGTGCAACCATGATTCTTGATTCCCCACCATCCTCCTTTCAGATTTTTCATATTTTTCCTTAAAATAAGAAATGCAGTGCTGGCCATGTGGCGTGGAGTTTTGAGGGCCTGGGCACCTCAACTGTAGCCATGCTGGTAAACTAGGTTCAGGAATAGACCTAGGTCGCTTGAGGGCTGAATGCATGAAGGAGGACTGAGCATCCACTGACTGCTCTCCTTTTTGAGAAGGGGGGACAGCGCAAGGTGCTGCTTGATTGCCATCTAGCGGAGGCTGGATGATGCAGCAGGAACAGCCTTTTGACTGCGTGCAGGGGCCACATATGTGCAACATCGTTACATCACATACTCGCATCATCGCACGTGTGCCAGCCCAAGGGATGGGGGAAAAAGAAATGGGAGGGGGGAGGTATGGGCACCAGCCTACTTACTTACATAGAAACACAGAAACTGATGGCAATTAAGGACTGCTTGGCCCACCTAGTCTGCCCATTTTCCTTACCTACTGTAATACTGCAGTCCCTACTTGGTCTCCGGCGTTACCTTCCCTTTCCTAACTAATAAGGTTCCCTTATGCCTATCCTATGCGTTCTTGAATCCCGTTACAGTTTGTGCTGTGTGACAGGGAGCTTCTGCCACTCTTGAGGACTGACCTTTTCTTAAAACTGTTGCTTAGCCTAATCTATCCTTTACAATTTCTAGTCCATAAGGTTGGCCACCTATGAGCACCCCCTTCCCTTTCTTGACTATGCTACAGTGTCCTCTTTAATTTTCCTTTTCCCTCTCAGGTCCTCGCACAGGGAGGTTATTGTGGTGACCTCTGAGTGTATGTAAAACAGGTTGTGTTTATTGTGGTTGGATTTATTATGTAATAGCACTATGTAACAAAATACCATGATGTATATGCCTTATGTTTATGAAACCTATGAATGTTGAAAATACCATGGCAGTAGGTGTTTTTGATAATGGTTAAATGTACTAGGTGACTATCATAGAAATTGAGTTAGTTGTGCTGTTTTAAATGCATGTAAATTGCTGTCAACTGAACAAGTCTAAAATTCCATGGTGATCTGCATAAATCCCATGAAGCTTTCCATTATGGAAGTATGTATGATGATGTATTTCTTTGAAACTTGATTTGTTGCCAATGCCATTTGGGGTAACACTTTTTTCAGTGATTCTACATTGAGGTTCTTTGTCTATAGTTTGTTTTGTTTCTTTTGTTTTGGGCCACCACTACCAATGCAAAAAATGGCCCGCATATGGGTGGAGGTTGCATCTCAACTGGTCAGTGAGATCAGTATCAGTAGGTGTTGACTAAGTGCAGAGAAAGGACATTCATAGTCTGTTGCTGCAAACTGATGTACAGAAGGAATATGCTATTGCTGAAGCTTATTTCCTGTATTCTGACTAAATATCATACAGAGATTGCGTGTTGAACCTGAAGTTTGGTGTCTGGTCCATCTGTTATCCCACAATTCCTCCACGCCCTGACCACCTCCACTGGGAGGCTTTTCTAGGTATCCACCACTCTTTCTGTGAAGTAGTACTTCCTCACATTTCTACTGAATCTACCCCCTTCCAGCATCACAGCGTAACCCCTTTTCCTTGAGCATCTTTTTTTTCTGAAAAATGCTTCCCTCTTGTACACTATTTATACCCCTGAGGTACTTGAAGTCTCTATCATATCCCTCCCTTTTCTCCAGGGTGTACATATTGAGGTCCTTTACCCTCTCCTCATAGGGCTTTTGATGCAGGCCCTGCACCATTTTAGCTGTCCTCCTCTGGACTGCCTCTACTCTGTCTATGTCCTTCTGGAGATGTGGTCTCCAGAACTGGACACAGCACTCTAAGTGAGGTTTCACCCATAATTTATACTGCAGTATCACCACCTCCCTCTTTCTGCTGGCGATACCCCTCTCTAGGCACCCTAGCATCCCACTAGCTCTCCCTATTGCCCTGTAACACTGTTTGGCCACCTTTAAGTTGTCGGATAAGATTACCCCAGGTCTCTTTCCAGCTAGGTGGTCATCAGTACCACTCCCCCCATCTTGTACTCCGCCCTGGGTGTCTTTGCCCCAAGTGCATGATTTTGCACTTCATAGCACAGATTCTTTGTTGCCCACTTCTGAGCACACCTCAAGATTTCTTCGATCTCCATTATTTATTTATTTTTTTTAAAACACACACACACACACACACACACACCTCCCACGGAGTGTCTACCATACTGCTGATCTTTCTGTCTTCTACAAAAAGGCATACCTTCCCTTTTAGCCGCTCTGCAATGTTGCCGATAAAAAAAGACACAAAAAGAGGACCAGTCCCAGTACTGATCCTTGTGGTACCCTGCTAGTCACCCTCTCTGCCTCAGCGTGAGCTCCGTTTATCACCACTCTCTGTCATCCATCACCCAACCAATTTCTTACCCAGTTTACTATCTTTGGACCTACTAACAGGCTGCTCAGTTTGTTTATGAGTCTCCTATGTGGAATGATGTTGGAGGCCTTACTGAAATCTAAGCAGGCTACATCCAAGGCTCCACCCTGAGCCAACAAAAGTAACAAGGCTTGTGTTACTTCAATACTGACTCCGACTTATACTACAAGTCGGGTTAAAGGGACACTGTCAACCCCCCTTAGATCTCAAGGTGTCCCTAGTTTAAAAAAAACATTTTATGATTTTAAAATTCTGTAAAGACTGTTGTTGATGTAGCTAGTAGTTTGATTCTGACTCTTATTTTCTTTAAAGTAAAAAAAAGTACTGCCCAACATACTGGTGTTACCACACCAAAACAGGTTTGTTTGCATTCCTTGATCAACTCCAAACGCATCTTTCCTGGACTTGGGAAAGCCGAGAGAACAGTCTAGACCCTCATGATGCAGTGGGAGATTAGGAGGTTACTGCCTTACGAGTGACTGCACTGTTTGTGTGTGTTTCTAATGCTCGGGACATATGCACTAAGAAGAGAACCAGGATTGTAAACAAAAACAAGGTTGTTTGTAAATGTACATTGCCATGCATTTCAGTTCTACTAAGCAAGAATACAGACAAAACAAACAGTAACATCAATTAATTTTTGAGAGGGTAAGCAATCATAAAATGTGGGGTTTCAACTAGAAATAATATGACGAAAAACAGGTTGGCAGTGCCCCTTTAAAATCATAAAAATAAGTTTTAAAATGCCACCCCATAGACTTGCATGGAGCACATTCCCCACACTAGGCATATAATGACCTCACAAAACAAGGAAGTGTGGGGACGGTGGCAGCAATAAGGAAGTGGAAGGGATCAAGCGGATAACCCCTCTCCAGGGCAAATATGATCCCTTGCCTTCCTTAGGGGGCTAAAGAGAACATTTTTCAACTACTACAGAGGAACTCCCAGTCAGGTAAGGGAGTCTCCTTATGATTTTACAAGCAAGGAGAAAAATACAGGAAAGGTGCTCATTAAACAAGCAAGTAAAAATATTTACTCAATTCACATTTTAGAACGTATTGTATTCTGTGTGTATATCACATGTATTAATTGTGTATTTGAATTTTTATGTAAAAGAAATGCAAGCAATTTTATAAAATTCAGAGATTTTAATGTGAAAAAACAACATTTTTTTAATATTTTACTCTACACTATTTTACAACACTTCAACATAATGTGTATAAATGCATAGCAATGCTTAAAAATGAGTCAAATATGCAAGTTATGTAAAAAAACTGAATTTAAATACCTTTTCTAACATTGCTGCACAAGTGGCAAAATTATCGTGATAACAAGGTTATCACAATAATTTCATCATGGTTATCGTATTGTCAAAATTTTATTATCGTGACACCCCTACTCCCATAACATTGATGAACACACTGAAAAAGACTCGAACCAGGAATGATCTTTCTTGCACCCCACTCGTGACCGCCCTCTCTTCTGATCTGACTCCATTAACCACAACCCTCTGCTGTCTCCCTTCTAACTGTTTCTCACCCATCTGCGTCTTTCACTGCACACAGATTGTCTAGCTTCTTCTTCAGCAAACTTCTGTGAGGCGCCAAGTCAAAAACCTTGCTGAAATCAAAGAAGAGTAAATACACAGTATGACCCTTATCCCCTACCCTCGTTACCCAGTCAAAGAATATGGGTCTGTAGTTACCCAGTTGCTCCTGTCTCTCTCCCCCACCCCCACCCTTTATGGAGCGGGACTATGTCCGCTACCCTCCCAGTCTTTTGGAACTACCCCCGTGTCTCAATTGAGCTACTGAACAGCCCTACCAGAGGTTCAGTTAGTTCCACTGCCAATTTGTTGAGCACCCTCAGATGCATCTGATCTGACCTCAGGGCCTTATCTTTAGGGCTGCTAGCCCTTTCCGAACCCATTCACTGAAAAATACTTGCTGCCTCATCTCAGTGATCCCCCTTACAGCTGTTCTAATGACACTCTCTGGCAGAGGCCCTCTGCCTTCCCTTGTGAATACAGAGCAGAAGTAGCCATTAAGAACAGCTGCTTTCTGCCCATCCTCCTCAATTACCCTCCCTCCCACTGTTACCCAAAACAGTTCCTCCTCCTTTCTCCCCCTCGCCCCCACATCTAAAGAACTGTTTTTTTCTCCTCTCTTGGCTCTCTCTGCAATACACATCTGTGTTCACCTTTGCTTCTCTGACCACCCACTTGGTTTCACTTATTTGGTACTCTCCCCATTCTTCCTTCCTTCCCTTGCACATGGTGAAGGCCTTCTTTTTAGCTCTCACTGCTTCCCTGACCTTTCCAGAGAACCACATTGGTCTCTTGTTTAAAGTTTAATCTGTTTTAGCACTCCAGCCACAGCCACCCAGAGTACCCCCAGCACGAGGGAGTTGGGGAGACCACCAATCCAGTGAGTTCTAACAAGCAGGGGGGAGTAAATTTTACTCTCACCCCGCCTTAATCCTGGAAGATGACAGTGTACAGAGAAGCCCAATGGGCCCAACGCACATGTGCAGCTACTCCAGGCTTCCTGCCAACGTCCTCCCCTTCCCTTCCATAGCGCCCAGGGCTGCACTACCAGCCATGGTCACTGGGTGGCAGTAATGCAGTGGGTGTGACATCTCTCCCCCTGGAGGAGAGCAGCTCGTAGGGCGCACAATCCTTCCCCCCCCCCGGCCCTCCAGCAAGCGAGGCTTGTTCTTGAACCCAGATCACCAGCGTCGCACATATTGGTCTCCTGTACCCATTTCTTTTGATTATCCTTCACATGCAACACTTTGCTGCCTCAAGAATTGCCCCCTTGATATACCCATCTTTCTTCCACATGCATGATGCTATCCACTCCAGCTAGCTTGTCCAAGACCAGCACCTACATCCAGTTAAAGTCTGCCCTTCTGAAATCTAGACCTTTGACAAAGACTTACTTGTCTTAAGAGCCCAGTCGAACCATACAAAAGTTATGGTTGTTGAACTCTAGTGGCTCCCCTACCCTCACTCCTCCTGCTACTACCGAGCTGGTGAACACCACATCGAGAATGGCAGCCTGCCTAGTGGTTTCCTTAACCAGATGCACCAGCAGGCAGCCCAGCCCTGCAATGTGTCCACCAGGAGCAGACTACAGGAGCTCTTGTCCGCTGGTATGACCCAATTAATATCTGGTAGATTTAGATCTATCACCACCACCACCTCGTAGTTTCCTACCCGAGGATGCCATAAGCTGAACCCACAGAAATTCTGTTTCCCATTACCGCCCCTGATGTTTCCACCCCCCACTGCCTCTATGCCTACCCACATTTATAGGGACGTGCATCCTTTACTTTTTCCTGCATCACGTCTAAATAAGGTGCAGGCTGGGACTGTCAGGTCCCAATTGTTATTCTCTGTGGCAAATGTTTCTGTGATGGCTACTAAGTCCATTGCAGTGTCTGCCTACCTTGCTTGAGCTCATTAATTTTATTTCCCAGACTCCTGGCATTCAAAGTATACCCCTTTCCATCTTTCTCCTGCTCCAGACTTGATTTTTCCTATTCCTTCTCCATTATTCTTCACTAGTCTTCTTATTTTTCATGCTGAATGTAGGTTTTGAAAGTTCTTCCTCACTGGCCTCTTCTCTTAGCCGAAACTTCAAACTTACTGTTACCCACCTTGCTGCTACTAGTCCCCTGCAGGGGGAGCGCTAGCTAGGTCCCCCATCTGCTCATTTTTCTCGGTGGTTCTCCTAGCCTCCTTCTCCCCTGCAGTCAGTCAAACTATTCAATGTAGATGCCAAACTTCTGCCCCAGAGCACTGACCCCCTCTAGTCAGGTGAAAACCATTACCCTTGCCCTCCTGTACCAGAAGCCCCCAAGTCCCCCACACAGTGGTGTCCCTTCTTGTGAGCACCATCCCTTCAACCACCCATTAAACTATTAAATCTCCTCCTTACTTACTCTTGTTGTTCCCATTCCCCCATTCCATGCAGGGAGGACCTCGGAGAAAGACAGGAAACCTGAATGCACCTTCAGTCTGTCCCCAGCCTCTTAAAGTTTCACTTCATTGCCAACTCAAGCTTGTTCGCCAGACTGTTGCACCCACGTGTACCAGAACCCCTAGATCCCCCTCCCCCTTCTCTGCCATCCTCCCTACTGCATCTATATCCTGGATGCCTGATGCACCAGTAAGGCATCTGCCCATTTTACTCCCCTTCCCTCCACTGCTCAACACCCTCTCTATTTCCGTAATCATTCAGTCCCCAATCACTAAGACTCTTTTTGTTGACTTCCTCCTGCTGACCCCCCTGCCACTTGCAGTCATCCTGCCCATTTCCCCACCAAATGACTCAGAGTCCCTTCCAATGGAGTCGGGTACCTGAGCCTCCTCCAGGAGTGCAAAGCGATTTGCTGTCTGGATGGTGTGAGACTGGCCGAACCCACTGTGGCTGCCCGTCACCTTCCCCCACCCCCTCCAGCCCCCTGGGCCAGTGGGCCTCTGGAGGTGTTGGGGTGTGGGGAATGGATCCCAGCAGAGCCAGTGTCACAGCTGAGATAGATATAGATATATATATATATTTTTTTTTTTTTAATGTAATTTAAAAGTTGCATACAATACAGAAGAAGTTCTAGCAGAAACAAGTTTAATTTAACAACTGCAAATGGATTGCTGCTGTAGCAGTAATCTTATCAATCCATGTTTAAAAATGTTATTTTAGGATTTATTAACCAGGTAGAAAAGCGCTGGCCCATATGGCCCTTTTACAGGCTTGACCCAGATACATATAACAAACAATAATTAACTTATCAATACTGGTTACATAGTTAATAATTGCACCATCAACAAGGAAACACTGTAAACCATGTACTTGCATACAAGCAGCCTCTTAAGGAGCCCATGATGCTGATGTGACAACTGTGAAAAAATTTAATATTAAAAACACAATTCTGCCTACAGTACATTTAATATTGTTTCTGAAATTCTCACCCCAACTTCTTTATTACTAAAGGCATTTGTATGTAAACATGATCACTGTTCAATCTGTTTTGGCTGCTTGCCTACACTTGACATTACAGTTCTGTTTAGGACATCTCAATCTGTTGCTCTGGAGATAATTATAATGCCATAAAGTGGGGATTATGATGCCAGGTGTAGACAAGCAGAAAGAGCAGATAAAGTCTAAGGAACAGTAATCCTCTCTCATACAACTGTCCTCAGTAATAAAGTAAGAAGGAAAACATTAAAGAAAATATACGAAAAACTGAATAGTGTCTAAATCTAAAATTTTTGAAGTTTGTCTAATAGTGTCAGGGGCTCTTTAAAAAAACACACTAAAATTAATACATGAGTAAGGTTTTTGTTAGTGATTACAAAAGTTACACCAACACATGTTACAGGGTGGAATAAGACCCTGTCCCATTTGTTATGTAGAATAAATGCAAAGATCTGTTTTATCCTCTTCTGTACAGTCTCTTGTCTAACTGTGCAGTCACATTTTCTTGTGAGACCTAGGAACTGGTTACTCAGACGGTCTCACTATGCCCCCCCCCCGCTATCTCTCTCTGCTTTTACTGTTTCTACCTTTTCTTCACCCATGCATATCTGAAGTTATAATATATATGTGAATGTGGGATCCCTTGGTTTGAAGACATATATGGTTATATTGTTGAAATTACTGCAAAAAGCTATTTGGAGCTCAAGGGGTTAACCTGAGATGCTGGTTTGCAAACTCTTTGCTGAGCTAACAACAAGAGGTCAGTTCTGGAACACCATGTACTGTTTTGTTGCACCTGCAAGGAAGGAAACTGACAAGAACATTTTCTGAAAAACATGAGGTCTTTTTAACGAGCTCCCAGACAAAGACTTATAAAAAGAGCAGCTATATTTTTACTAGAGAGAGAGAGAGAGAAACTTGGGAATAGAGATACCCTTAGATGAAGGACTGTTTTCCATCTTTGTACTGCCTTTGTAAATAGTTATACTAAAAAATTTATTTTACCGTTATTGAAAAAAAAAAAAAAAAATTTTTTTTTTTTTTTGTTGTTTAACCAGGAGTAGCACACTAAGCTGAAAGCTTTTTTACAGGAGCAACCTGGGAGCACAGGGAAGTTAAGTGACTTGCTCAGAGTCACACAGTATGCAAGTGGAAGCTGCGGGATTCAAACCCACATCTGGTCTGCTGGATGTCACCAGATTTGCAGCTCAGAGCCTTAAACCACTGCGCTATACTGCCTCCATATTTGCAAATGTTATACCTGCTCCTGGTCTTCCTATGCTTCCTGACCTGTGCCTCAACGACAACATATTTAAAAATCGCCATATAAAAAATGTTTTGGATTGAATAACCCCATTAAGCGTTCAAAGGTTCTTTTGTCCATCAAAAAAAAAAAACAAAAAAAAAAACTACTTTTGTGTTTTTACAAGACACACACCTCAATAAAGAAGAACATGTAAAACTGACTAAATTTGATTATGCACACGTTATGGCATCCTCTTTTTAGAAAAGGGGAGAGAAGGGGCACGGCCATTTTAATTCCACAATCTACCCCAATATATTTTGAAGAAAAGTTATATGGATCCAGAAGGATGTTTAGCCCTTTTTGAGGGTACATATATGGGCCGAACTATAACACTGGCTAGTCTCTACCTACCTCCGGATATCACTACTGAGACGGCCCATTCCTTACTTAGAAAAATTACGGAATTTCAGCAAGGGATATTAATAATGGGAGGTGATAAGGATTTTTTTTTTTTTTTAATACTTTATATTTATTAGTTTCTGTAACACATACTGTTGATTGCCTGATAAAGCACATAAGGATATACATCTTCTACTGAGGGTACCATTCCTCCTAATACAAACAGCTTACATTTTATAAATCTACTACATGCACTGTAACTATAAGATACATTCTTGGGGGTACTTCTAAAGAAACAATCCTGTTATTTTATAAATTTGTTGCTGCGTATTTGAGTCCAAGAGCTGCATGTAATAATAAAACAAAGGTTTACAGAGTCTCTAATTCCAATTTGGAACAAAAGTGAACATGCATTAACTTAAAGAACATGCCTGGTAAGGCTAATAACGAAGGTGATTTGTGGCTCAGCAGTTAAAGCACTGCATCTAAATTACTTTATCAACTAATACAACAGTGATTTAAGCATAGGAGCGCCAAACATTCGCTACACAAATAATAGTGCTTGCCTAACCATTACTTTGTTAGAATGCATCTTAAAGTACAGTACACTTTTAATAAGGAGAACAAACAAACAGTGTTTGGATTGTAGTATAGAGAGCAAACCTGTGGCCTAGACCACCAGTCCTTCATGGGGTTTCCTCCTCTTCTTCCTTGGAGTCAGTAGCTTCTTCTCTAAGAGGGCGGGTTGGAGTGTTCCTCTGGGCCCACTTTAATGCCGCCGCAAGATACAAAAATATAAAAATCTTCCCCTGGTGTGCTACACGGAGTCTGGCAGAAAAAATTCATTCCATGTACAATTCTAGCTTCCCGTAATAGTGCCCGAACTCCATAAAAGTGTTTCTTTTTCATTCTGGCTGTGAAACTCAGATCTGGGTAAAGATTTACCCGTTGCCCATCATACAGTAAGGTTTTCTTCTGCCTGGCCAAGCTAAGAAGCTAGTCCCTTGAGCCCACTCCATCGAGAACCATCATGATTGCCCTTGGGGCTTCTAGATTTACTGGTCGTCTCCGCGCTGCCACCAGGTAGGTCTTCTGTATATGCACTGGCCTATTTGCGAGGGAGTCACCAAATTGTAAGTCCAACCATTCTTTCAAAAAGAGCACAATGTGATTTCCTTCACTGCCCTCGGGTATTCCCAGCACTCTGACACTGAGGGCTCTAGCCTGATTTTCTAGTGATTCCAATCTGGCTTTCAAGTGTACGTTCTCCTTCACTAAATTCGTGGTAGCTCCGATAGCCGCGTCGGATCGTTTTTTGCATTCAGTTTTCTCTGTTTGTATCTCAACCATGTTGGATTCGATTTTGCTCACTCTGTTTATAAGTGAGTCAAATTTATCCGACAAACTGGCAACTGAGCGAATTAGGTGGGCTATTTTCTGACCCAAGCTTTGAAGAGTTTCTTCTCTCTCCTCTGTAGCGACTGATGCCGAATATCCTAGGGTCGACCTCGTAGTTGGAGGGCAAGCAAGTGATTTGTTTTTTTTTCTCCATGCTGTTGCTCTCTGTCCTTACATGGATTACCCATCTTGATATTTATTCGTTCTTATACCTTTTCTCAAGCGAAAGGATTGTTTTGAGCCCCAATACGATTTTAGAATGAGTAATTTATCACTGCTTGAATATAGTGCAATTTCTTAAGCCGCCATCTTGTTTGGGCTCCACAGCACCCCCCCCCCCCAATTATAATGATTTTTGACCATATAAATACTACTAACCCTAACCCTCCTCCCCAGGTGATCGGGAGCTCAAATGGTAGTTCATTCTTTCCTGAAGAAGATGGGCTGGATTGACGTGTGGCAAGTATCACACCCGCAGGATAGGGGATACTCCCATTACTCTGCCTCACACTACCTTTACTCCAGAAGCGATCTAGGTCATATTCCTAGGGAGTTTCACTACAACATTAAAGACCGTCAACTGCTCCTAGTCCCTATGTTCCACTCAGCTCATGTCCCAATTTTGTCATCTCTGGACTGGGGTCCTCAAATCAGAAAAACTCTCTGGAGACTAAATAATTATCTGCTCAATATATCTACTTTCATAACATCCCCCAAATTATAACAGACAATGATCAGGCGGAAATTCAAAGAGGTATCCTCTGGGATACAATAAAAACTGTCCTGCAGGGGGGAACTTATTAAATTTTCCTCTCTTAAAAAAAAAACAAAAACTCAAGCAGAACAACTGGATGCTTTACAAAATCAACTAAGAGACCACCAGGCTCTTCAAGCTGGAGGAAATCAGAGTGCAACCCCTCTACTGATATCCACAAGGCAGAAAATACAAGAGATAGTGAATGTGAAGACTGAGCTTGCTCTTCAATTTTTAAATCTGTGGCAAGATCTGGTCGTATGGATATATAGGATGGAGAAGTTAACAGCACAGGTTAACCACTGTGTTAAAGGCTTCAAAATTCTTTGAAGAAGACGGGTATTCCATATCATGAAACACAGAACAGATTTTGTACCTCAAGAAGCTGGAGGGGATCTCCCTCTTAGGGGCTGAGAGGGAAGTGATGATCTTATCAGAAAGTGATGATCTTAACAGACATCTCTTGCACCGCACTAAACTAAAATATTGTATCTCTAAGTTCTACTATGTAAAGTGAAGGAAATATGTATTTTTTTTTATCTCTAAACAAGCACTATAATAGAATGTCTTTATAAGCCTGAAGATTAACTTTGTGGACGCTTGTGGAGGAATGGATGTTTTACAGACAAATATATCTATCTATATCTATCTTTTTCTCTATACATATATGTATATATATATATATATATATATACATATACATATATACACACACACGTACATATACACACATACACGTACATATACATACATATACATATATATATATATATATATATATATATATATATATATATATATACACACACACACACATACATACACACACTCAACCCCCATCAATGTTATTTTGACTGGATCATGACCTTAATGCACCAACTGTCATGAGTTTATTAATACATTTATCAGCAGCCTCACTCTTAAGTATTGCGGTTGATGTTTACGTATTAATGTTTTTATGTAAACACGTGGTCTTTTGTCATTGAAAACTTAATAAAAAAGAAAGTTAAACAATGCTATATACACACACACAATTACATTTACTCCAGATGTTAATGTTTCAAAGATGATTTAAATTGGTAAGTATGTTGTACAATTCTTGTATCTAGTGGCAGACTGTCCTAGAGTTTAAAAGTTTGGTTAAAAAAATCCCAAGGGAGGGTGAGTTTTTAAGCTGAGAAGACAAACTGTTCCAAGAGAAAGGGGTCCCACATGAGAAATATTCTTTGCCAAAGTGTATGTCAAACTTAGGCAAGGAAAAACCACGATAGGTCATATCTCCAAGGATATATTTGTGACCAGGAACAATAGGGGTCTGATTATTTACATTTTTGTAAACAAGGGACAGCCAATGAAAAGTGCACATGGAAGAAGGTGACGTACACATTAATACACAACAAAGGAGGGCTCTACTAGGGAATTAATGCACGATTTTGGGGGTGCAGGCCAAAGGCCAAGTGCCTCCAACCACCAACCAGGCATTAATTCCCTGGTAGAGCCAGACTCTGGAGTGCATTAACGCGCTTGTAACATGGCAAGCGCTTCAAAAATTGTAGAACACATTATCACTCTACAACAAATACACAGATGCACGTTTTACCAGGAATATTTTTTTTTAATGCTGAACTCTGGTTTTCTTCAATATAACATTCTTTTATATTGTGGTGGCTGAATAACGCCTTTATTGAAAAATGCAAATATATTAAAAAATGATTTACTACATTAATGTTTCTTCTAAAGAAGTCCTATGTATTCTGACATATGCAGCAAGACCTTCTTCTTGTACTGCCTGGAGAGGAAAGAGTTAAAGCCTACATTATAAGTAGGCACGCACTCGGTTTCAAACCACTGTCCCCTGGTGTATTCTATTCTACTATCAGATTCCTACGAACAATCCAAAAACTTTATTTATAGACTGAAAGCAATATGAATATGCTTATTAGAATTTGTATCAGGAGTTTTACTAGAACCCTACCAACCCCAGTGTGGGCTAAAGACTCAAGTCACAGATGCCCAACAGAAAAGACCAACTTCCAGAGTAAACAAATAGTGTATAAGCTGGAGTGCAGAGACTCCAGGTTCTGGTAGGGGAGGCACGGTGGGAGGTCAGAATACATTTGGACTCCTTCAGAAAAAACAGCATTACTGTGGCAAGTAATTTTTTCTTCAAACTACAAGAAGTCCTAATGTATTCAGACATATGCACACTACCAAGCAGTTCCCTTGGAGAAGGACACAGAACCTACTTAGGAAAGAGGCACTGCAATACTGCTGTTCCAAACCTGGCATCACTTCTAGCCTGCATATCCAAACTGTAATGCTTGGTAAATGTGTGTACAGTTTTCCACGTAGCTGCTTTACAAATTTCTAACAAGGGAATATCCCTTGCAGCTGCTATAGTGGCAGCTGTACCCCTGGTGAAATGAGCTCTCAGACCCACAGGGTGATCCTTCCCTAGTTTCTCACAAAGCTGGATGCAAGACAATAGCCATTTTGCAATGGTCTTTTTAGTGGCAGGCTTACCCCTGCCCACTTCCCCATAACTGAGAAAAACTGGCTATTGTCACCCCTATGGTCTCTGGTCACATCCAAGTAGTAGCCAATATCCCTCTTTACATCTAGGCTATGCAGCCTACGCTCCCCTGAACTAGAGTGTTCAGTGAAGAAGACAAGCAAGTTTATGGACTGGTTAAGGTGGAAATCAGAAACCACTTTGGGGAGGAATTTCCTATTTGTTCGGAGGATCACTTTATCATTATGGAAAGAGATATAGTTAGGTTCCACTGATACATCCTGTAGTTTACTGATTCGTCTTGCTGAAGTGAAGGCTACTAAAAATACAGTTTTTCCATGTCACATATTTCAGCACTGCTGAGAACATAGGTTCGGGGGGGGGTTGCATCAGTTGTGCTATGCAGATATTTAGAACCCATGAAGGGGCAGAATCCCTATGAGGGGGATGTATATGTAGCAGCCCTTTAAAGAACCGTTTAGATATAGAATCAGAGACTAAGGAAAAATATTTTCCTGCTGACAAATAAGCAGAAACTGCTGCCAGATGTACCCTTAGGGTAGAGGATCTGAGGCCTAACAAATGTAAATGAGCCACATAATCTAACAGGAGTAGAATGCATGCCCCTTGTGGCTCAATACCTGCCTGACCATACCATATGGTGAACCTCTTCCATTTGGAGGAATCGGTTTTCCTAGTAGCTAGTTTTCTGGAAACCTTTAGAATATCTAGAACAGTATCAGAGAGCTGCAATCCAGCATACTCTAACTCTGCAAGAGCCAGGCCTTCAGTCTGAGGGACCCCAAGCTGGGGTACATGATCCTCCCCTGGGAGGAGGTCAATAGGTTGTGCCTCTTGGGTCAGGCAAATCGGGCTGGTCAATGACAGGGCTAATAGTTCTGAGTACCAAGGCTGTCTGGCCCAGTCTGGGGCTATCAGGATCATTGCTGTTGGTCAATTCCCGAGCTTGGTCAGTACCCTGAGCAGCAAGGGAAATGGGAGAGCATACAGAAATTTCCCTGACCAGTTCAGAGGAAGTGCATCCAAGGGCACTGTGCCCAGTACTGGAGGCCTGCAGCAGAACCGATGCAACTGGTGATTGCCTGGGACTGCAAATAGGTCAATCTCTGGGATGTCCCACTGCCTGAAGATAACCTTGAGGACTAGCTGATTCAGTGACCACTCGTGGAGGTTCTGGTTGATCCTGCAGAGAGAATCTGCCAGGACACTGTCCTTCCCAGGGAGGTGAACTGGTGACAGAGTTACCTCAAGGGAGTAGGCCAGATTCCAGATCTTCCTGGCCTCTGTGCACAACAAAGTGGACATTGTGCCACCCTGCTTATTGATGTAATACATGGTGGTGGTGGTGTCTGTGCTGACCTGCAACCCCTTCCCCTGAATCATGGATGAAAAGGACTGAAGAGCCAATAGCACTGCTCTGAGTTACAACAGGTTTATGTGCAGAAGGGGCTCTTGAGGAGACCATGTGCCATGAGCTGTATGCTCCCACATATGAGCACCCCATCCTAGAAGGGATGCATCTGTGGTAAGTACCTCTGTGGGGTTTTCCTGAAGGAATAGGACACCTACTCTGAGGTTGTCTCTGTCCTGTCACCACTGCAAAGCCTGAAGTAGTGTGGAAGTCACTGGAATCAGTTTTGACAAAGGATCTCTGCTCTGGGACCAGAATGACTTCAGATGGAACTGAATGTCCCTCATCTGAAACCTTGCCCCTAGTACTACAGCTGTTGAGGCCGCCATGTGTCCCAATAGCCACAGAAAATATCTGGCTGGCTTTGGAGAGTGGAGCCTGAAAAAGTCCACTAGCTGTACCAGATTGTCCACATTGTCTGGTGGAAGTCTTGCCCTTCCCATCACTGTATCCAGCTCTGCCCCTATGAATTGTAGGTGCTGGACTGGCTTCAAGACTGACTTTTTGGTATTTAAGAGCCCAGCTAGAGTAGGGTGCTCTGAGTGAGGGCTAGAGCCTCTGCCACTTGCTGCTGAGACTGTCCTTCCACTAGTGAGTCATCCAGGCAGGGGAACACTGAGACCCCCAAATGCCTTAGGTGTGCTACCACTACTGCTAGGCATTTTGTGAACACTCTGGGAGCTGAAGTTAGGCCAAAGGGCAGGGACCTGAACTGGTAATGACCTGATGGCAGTCTGAACCTTAGGTATTTCCTGTGTGACTGTCTGATAGGGATATGGAAATAGGAGTCCTTGAGGTCTATGGATGCCAACCAGTCCCCTTGCCTGAGAGTGGGTAAGATCATGGCCAGAGTGACCATCTTGAATTTTGATTTTGTTAGATGTTTGTTCAGAAATCTTAAATCCCGAATGAGTCGCCAGTCCCCATGTTTCTTCAAGGTCAGGAAGTACCTTGAGTACAACCCTTTTCCTTTTTGGGACAGGTTCCACTGCCCTATCCTGATGAAGAGTTGCTACTTCTGCTTCCAGTAGGATGGTTTCTACTTGGTTGGCAGGCTTGAACAACCTTGCCCTCAGCCTGGGAAAAAACTTGAACCTCAGAGCAAGGCCTTGGCCCACTACCTCTCCACAATTCATATGCTGTTCTGGCAAAGAGTGGTTATTCTATGGAGGCATCTGCAGTGGAGACCAAGGAGGATGCTGGGAACCTTCACAAAGGAGACCCACAGGAGGGTGGCACGATATCCCACAAGAGAAGGAAACAACTTCTGGTGGGGGACTCAATCATTAGTGGGATAGAAGTGGGGGAGGAAGGGGATAGGGAGGTAAGGTGCCTGCCTAGCGCCACAGCTCGAAGGGACAGGAAGCGAATCCACAGGATCGCAGGAGCAGCTGCACGAGGGAGGGAGCTGGATGTCACTGTCCACCTAGGGACAAATGACCGGGCTAAGAATGGGATCAAAGCAGTGCAAGAGGAGTTTGTAGAGTTGGGGAGGGGCCTTAGACAAGTAGTATGTACTGTAACCTTCTCGGAGGTGCTGCCTGTCTATGGTAAGGGTGATGCTAGCGTATTCCGCACCATGTGATTCAATGAATGGTTGAAAAACTGGTGCAGAGCTCAGGGGTTTGGCTTTATTGGGGACTGGGAAGCCACCTGGAGGGATGCAGGCCTATACTGGCATGATGATCTGCATCTGTCCGGGGGGAGGGGGATCAGTATCCTAGGTGATCGGTTTAAATGCTTCATTGGCATGCATTTAAAACTAGCCACGGGGAGAGACACCGAAAAGGAGCAGGGAAATCCCAGCCTCCCCCCATAAAACACAGTAGTTAGAGAGGTAAACACCAAGGTAGAGAAGGCAGTAGGGAGCAGGACAGGGTAAATGCAGAAAAAGGCAGCAAGGACAGGGATGGGGCTAAAAGGGGTAAGGCCATAAAAAAAGGAGGGTGATGAGTACCAATGCCCGCAGTCTGTGCAACAAACTCTCTGAGCTAGTGGCCTTGATGGAAGAGGGATGCCTGGATATTGTGGCAGTCACTGAAACATGGTACACAGAGAACCATGACTGGGATGTCAACATACCAGGATACATAAGCTATAGGAGGGACAGGGTGGGTAAAAGAGGAGGAGCAGCTCTCTATATAAGGGAAGGGATTAAAGCAACAGAACTAAAAAGTTAACAGGAAGTTGATGAGCCACTATGGGTCACCCTGGAGACAGGAAATGGCACCACAATCCGCATGGGGGTGGTGTACAGACCCCCATCTCAGGGGGAGGAAATGGACAAGGAAATGACAGAAGACATCCTTAAAATGACAGAAAAAGGGGAGATCTTGTTGATGGGGGACCTGAATATGCCAAATGTTAACTGGAGTACCTCTGCTGCAGGCACATCCAAGAGCAGGGTCATTCTTGATGCCCTACAGGGGGCATACCTCAGACAGGTAGTGTTGGAACCCACTCGGGAGGGAGCAATCTTAGACCTGGTTCTCTCAAATGGGGATGGAGAAAGGATCTCAGATCTAGAAGTGGGTAGCCATCTGGGAACAAGTGACCACCAAACAGTGTGGTTTACAATAAACACAGCCATAGAGTCAAGCCATACAAGAGCAAGTATTGGACTTTAGGAGGGCTGACTTTGGGAAAATGAGAGAGTGCCTCAGAAAAGCACTAGCAAATGGGCAAGAAAGAGGGGTGGAGGAACAATGGGGAATAATCAAAACAGCCATTGCAGAGGCAACAAGCCTTTATGTGAAGCAAATCAACAAAACAAAAACGAAGGAAAAAACCACTATGGTTCTCAAAAGATGTGGAAGGGAAGGTTAAGGAGAAAAGGATAGCATTCAGGAAATAAGGAAACACAGAAGGAGCAAGACCAGAGAACTTTGTCAGTTAAAGCAGGAGGAGGCAGGGAAGGCAGTCAGAACAGCAAAGGCACAAACTGAGGAAAAGAGAGCCAACTCTGATAAGAAGGGGGATAAAACCTTTTATAGGTACATTAGGGAGCAAAGAAAGACCAAGGGAGGGATACAGAGACTTAATAAAGGGAAGGGAATGTGGGCAGAGGATGACAGTGAAAAAGCAGGGATACTGAACGAATATTTTTGCTCAGTATTTACAACTGAAGAGGAGGGGAGGTACCTAAACCAAAAAAGAGAAACACTCTGAATGGGGGTCTAAACCAGTCCATGCACAGACAAAAGGGTTTGAAAGAACTCTTGAAACTGAGGGTGGCCAAAGCAATGGGATTCACCCCAGAATCTAAAAGAACTAAGGGTAGAACTAGTAACGCCACTGACTACTCTCTAACAAATCATGGGAGGATGGGGTGGTACCTGAGGACTAGAAGACGACAAATGCGATTCCACTTCACAAAACTGGGAGCAGGGCAGAGGCAGGAAACTACAGACCAGTTAGTTTGACCTCGGTGCTGGCAAAATGATGGAATCACTTCTGAAGGAAAGAACTGTTGAGTACCTAGAAGCCAGTGGGGCACAGGACCCAAGGCAGCATGGCTTCACAGCAGGAAGGTCATGTCAGACGAACCTAATAGATTTCTTTGACTGGGTGACCAAAGTAAAAGACCAGGGAAGGGCTATGGATATGGCCTACCTAGATTTTAGTAAGGCATTTGACACAGTCTCACACAAAAGATTAATATACAAGTTAGCCAGCCTTGGACTGGGTCCCAAGGTGGTGGCCTGGATAAAAAACTGGCTGGACAACAGGACGCAAAGAGTAATAGTAAACAGAGTCCACAGTGAAGACAGGAGGATAATTAGCAGGGTACCGCAGGGTTCGGTACTGGGAACGGTCCTCTTAATGTCTTTATAAGTGACACTGGAAAACACCTGGAAGGAAAAGTATGTCTCTTAGCAGACGACACGAAGATCTGCATCAGGGCTGATACACAAGGTGGGGTGGAAAGGATGAAAAGGGGCTTAGCAAGGTTGGAGGAATGGTCAAATACATGGCAGCTCAGATTCAATACAAAGAAGTGCAAGGTAATGCAACTGGGAAACAAAACCCCAGGGGAAGAGTACACAATGGGGGTGAGATAATAACAATAAAAATCAAAAGTG
The DNA here is from genome assembly GCA_016271365.2 of Neoceratodus forsteri. Classification (NCBI taxonomy): domain Eukaryota; kingdom Metazoa; phylum Chordata; order Ceratodontiformes; family Ceratodontidae; genus Neoceratodus; species Neoceratodus forsteri. Next base: position 694,942,336 of record CM028129.1, read on the forward strand.
ACCTAGGAGTAATTATATCAGATGACCTAAAGGTGGGAAAACAATGTGAGAAGGTAGTAAAGAGGGCTTGGGGGATACTGGGATGCATAGGGAGGGGCATCAACAGTAGAAAACAGGAAGTTGTTATCCCTCTGTACAGACAGTTGGTGAGATCCCATCTGGAGTTCTTCATGCAATTATGGAGACCTCATCTCCTCAAAGACATAGACAGAGTGGAGGCTGTTCAGAGGAGCGCAACCAAAATGGTGCAGGGTCTGCACCAGAAGACATACGAGGAGAGACTAAAGCAGCTTAATATGTATACCCTTGAGGAAAGGAGGGAGGGGAGGACATGACAGAAACTTTCAAATATCTTAAGGGAATTAAAGTACAAGAGGGTAGCATCTTTCAGAAAAAGAGATGTGCAAGAACAAGGGGGCACAATTTTAAGATGGAGGAGGGATGGCTCAGAGGTAATGTTAGAAAGTATTTTTTCACAGAGAGGTTTTTTTTTGTTTTTTTTTTTAATAACGCCCCCTTCTCACTCGGTACTTCCTCACCTTCAGGAGTCTTCAACGGCCCAGGAAAGCGCCCCTGCTCGCCTGATCGGATTGGGCAGTCATCCCCACGCTGCCTTGGTTTGACCCCCAGTTGGGTATGAGGCGGGGCCCCCCTTTCCACCGCCCCGAGCATCTGTGATTTCGTCGGGGATCTGTCGCCCGTGCCGGCAGGGGCCCTGGGATCGAGGCCTGAAGCTCCGTCTACAGGGAGCACCGTCCCCATAGGACATCTGCACGCAAGGAGAGCCTAGAAGTGACGCACATCACAGCGTGCCAACGCTCCAGCTCCCAGCAGACATCCTCCCTCCCTGCTACATGCAGTCCTCGCTGCACCTCCACCCGTGGTCACGCAGGTGGCAGTATCGCAGCAGGACCCGCATCCCACCCCACCCGGAGGAGAGCAGCCTCTAGGTGCTCAATCCTCTCCCCCCGGCCGGCCCTCCAGCTGCCAGAGTCCGTTCCCGAGTCGCTGGCGCCACGAGCGGTAACCCTACCGCTGCGCTGGCGGGCCAGCTGGAGAGGCTTGGTTGTTGATTCATGGAACAGCCTTCCTGAGGAGGTTGTGGAGTCAGGAACAGTGGGTGAATTCAAGAATGAATGGGACAGACATAAGGCAGTTCTAGTTTGGGGGGGAGGGGTAGGAGGAAGTAAGCTGTTGATTAACTAGAATCTGCAGCTTATCCACCAGGTAGGGAAATGGGCAGACTAGGTGGGCCAAGCGGTCCTTATCTGCAGTTAAATTCTATGTTCCTATGTAACCCACTTGTCTGATGTTATATACTGCCAGTTCTGGAGGTAGTGGGCAAGCCGGCCTCCTACTGGAACTGGGGAGGCAACCCGTGGCTCTTCAGGGAGCCTGCTTAGCTGGGCTGGAACAAGTAGCACCTCTTCTGCCCCTTCCTCTAAAATATCCCCGCTGATGCTGGTAGACAGGAAAGGCCTGGGCCTGATAGAAGAGTCTCTGATAGAGCCTGCCCCTGCCTCCCCTCCCCTACCCTGTAGTTTCTGAGGGGTGGCAGCTTTTTACTTGGCTGCAGCACTCCTATAGGAGGTTCTATATTCACCCATTTTCCTCATATAGGCTTTAGTTTGTTCCCCAAAGAGGGAATTCTGAACCAAAGGAAAATCCAAGGCCTTTGTCTGGGTGTCCCGAGAGAGATTAGTGGTTCTGAGCCACGAAAATCTTCTCAGAGATGGAGGTAGCCATAACCCTGGATGCTGAATCATTGGCATCCACAGCCATGTGGAGTTGCTGCTTAGAAGCTTCTATTCCACTCTTTGCCATCTCACTCGAGTCAGCTGGGATCTTAGCTGTAAGACAGGATACTGTTTCCCGTAGCTTCTTTTGGTACCTTGCCACATAGGCCACGTAGGAAGCTTGCCTGTCAATAAGGGAGGAGCTAAGCTACGCCTTTTTTGCCATCAAATCAATTCTCCAGGAATCTTTTTCAGGAGGATGGGAAGCCAGTGGTATGACTGAATTTTCACAGACAGCAGCCTGGACTACCCCTTCATGGCTGGGGTGACCAGACAAAAATTCTGTGCCATTCCTGGCAACTGGATACTTCCCATCTGTCCTCTTATCCACAGCGGGTAAAGAAGTAGGGGTATCCAAAATTTTTAATGTCAGTCCCTTCAGAGACTTATGAATGGGTATCACCAACCTTTTAGTGGCATGGACATCCATCATCTCTACATAATCCAGTTCTTCCTCCTCCTCAGAGGACTCCTGAACCGATAACTGGAGGGTTTCAAACACCTTTTTCATAAAGGAAAAATGTGTAAGGGCATCCTCCAACTGCTTAGGTGGAGAAATGCCTCCCTCATGCTCTGGAGATACCTCTGGTTCAAGAGGACCATAATAGTCCTCTTCATCCTCCTACTCACATTCTTGATCCCAGGAATAATCACACTCAGAAGAGTCTCCAGGAATCTAAACCAGCTGAGGAGTAACCAGGCATTGCACCGGTTCAGCTGGGCCGGTTTGCAAAGATTGGAAAATGCGTATTGCATTAGCCATTTCTTCCGCGGTCAGAACCGCAACCGTCCGCAGCTTAGGAACCAGTTCAGTATGTTTCTTTCTTTTTCTTTTTAGTGGTAGCCATTTCAAGGGCTGTTTCCGCAGTTCGCTTAATTGAAGGAGTATTGCCCTGGTCAGAAGGCACTCCTTCCGGTTCTTTTGAACCCGAGCCAGTCCGGCCATCCGCGTTTGCAGATTTTTCAGCAGATTTCTCATTCAGTCAGATAAGTCACCTGTCCAGCGTCGACTGAGGGAAATTTTTGCAAATGTCACAGTCTGCTTGAAGGTGATCAAACCCTTAGCAGAAAACACAGGTAGTAGGAGGATCAGCCTTGGCAAAAGTTTCCCCACACTCAATAGATTGTTGAAACCCAGTAGGGCCGGTTTTCTTTTTGGGGTTTCCGTGACTCCATATCTGGACTTATCCCGATGGCGATTAGGCCGGATAAGTAAATTAAGTGTAGTCCTGGTTAATAGGGATTAGTGATCAGAAAAAAAAAAAAAAAGACAAACTGGTTTTTTTATTAACCAGAGCTAACAGGCCCAAACACTATACTTTTAAGAAGTAAAAGTAAAGAAAAGAACTCTGTTCCCTCACGGTTGAATGGCAACCGCCAAAGAACCAAGACTTACCCCATTTGAGGAAAATTAAACGACAATTGTACCTATACCGAGGGACAGTAATTTGAAACTTGTTTTAAAACTACCGGTAGACAAAAAATGCAGCGAAAAACCACTTTAACCGACGAGATGCTGAGGAGAAATTTCCGAGGCGTCTTCACAGTAAGGCGGAGTAAGGAATCCGATGGCTGAATAGAGTGTACCAGGCGACAGTGGTTTGAAACCAAGCGAGTGCCTACTTAGAATGCAGGCTTTAACGCTTTCCTCTCCTGTGCAGTACAACAAGAAGATCTTACTGCATATGTCAGTATACATTAGGACTTCTTGTAGTTTGAAGCTACAGTGCTGAACATTTATATATTAAACAGCACTACAATTACCTAATCTATAATATAAAATAAAATATTTCCCTCGTTGACAACTATTTCCATCGCTCTTACGGCAATTGGAATCATGGGACTGCACATTTGCATACTGCAATAAAACATTACAGCTAGAGATCGCGAACAAACACAGCATTAATACTGCATAATGACAGTGCTTCTCTAGAAACTGTTTTACAACACTATTCCATTTTGAAAACATTGTTATCCTGCTCAAATTTGCGGCAAATGAATGTGACTGCCGTTGAGCGGGTGGGTGGGAGGTAACAACATGGTGGATTCCTGCTACAGGGAGATTCCGGTGTGGACATTTACAGTACTGCACAATGAAGCGGGCATTACTAGGGGATTAATGCTCGCTTCATTTTGGGTCATGGGTTGTGTTTCGTCCTATTGTATAACTATTACACATGAAGTTATGTTGCCATGTTACGAAAGCAGTTTAGCTGGTGCAGTGAAGTGCAATGATGCTCATCCCACTTTCATTCTAGGATAAAACGAATCAACTGGTAGTAAATGGTATTTAAGGGAAGAAGATGTGAAGCAGGGGCATGGCGGTAAATAGTATCCCAATAATCCAAGATAAGGAGAATGGCTTGCCCAATTATGTGTTTACAATTCCAAGCTTGATAAACAATGCCCGACACATTTTAAGAGCCCCAGACATTGCTGGACTTTTGAAAACAGATTTATCAATGTGACTTTTGAAACGGATTTATCAATGTGAGTTTTAAAGATCAACCAGGAATGAAAAATAAGGCGGAAATATTTAAATTCCTTCAGAAGTTCAAGTAAGTAGTTATTTAAAAAACAGAGAGAAATTTGCTTATAACAGAGAATATTGAGAGCCAAACAGCATAGCTTGAGCCTTTTTGCTATCTAAGGGTAACAGATTATCAAAGAAACATTTCACAATTTTATCAGTCACTGGAGAAGTTGAATAAAAGAAAAAAGGTAAAGGTAATGATTTCTGAGCATAAAAAAAGAACGGTGTCATCAGCATAAAGTCCGACTGAGCAGTGATCCACAGCAGAAGGTAGAGGGTCTACAAAAAGACTGAATAAGACAGGACCAAGAAACGACCCCTGCAGTACCACAGAGGAAATGGGAAGAGGGGATGAAAAGCAGCCATTCCAAGAGACAGACAGATATCTTGTACAAATAGATGAAGACTAGCTAGTGACATCTGAAGAAAAACCACAGGAAGATAGCAGAGTTAGAAGCAGAGTAACTGGTCACTTCAAAAGCTTTTGACAGATCACACCCTTTTTTCAGAGCCCTAGAGAGACCTCTTGCTGCTCCCAGTTGAGCACAAAGCTCCGCAGAAGTCCTGCAGATGTGGCAGTGCCCCCACCAGAACATAACCCTGGAGAAGAGTGTTCCACAGTACCCAGAACTAACTACCTCCCCACTGTATCTCATCCCCATACTAATCCTATTACAACCCTACGCCGTTGTTAATAACTTGCTTTCCTCCAACTAGTACCCTTAGACTAGAACCAAAAAAGCCCACCTTATACGGAGTTCTGTTATATATGGAGTATTTCTACACCTCCGTTACTTAATGAATGAGGTGTCAGGTTAAAACGGGCAGGTCTAATAATTCATTCAGCTTTTAGCTCATCACCTTGCTGTGAGGACACACCCATCTGTCTACCTCAGTCTCGACGCCAAACGCCAGTATCTCGCCCGGCCACAACTGTGCAAAGCACTACTGGGGCATGATACTGGTATTTGAGCCTGGCATGGGGACACAGGATGCGGATCTTTGTGCTGCATTGGACTGTTTTTATAGCATCAGGTGTGAAAAAGTGAACCAAGGAAAAAGTGGAAAGGGTGGTGGCGTGGGTTTTATTATTTTTAACTGACTTGAAGTTGGACATGCTGGTGAGGGACAATGAGATTGGCTTGCACCTACAGAACCAAGATCCATCTGGAAAGATGGGTATAACTGAAATCCACTCCTACATACATTTACACTGAATGCTCCTACTCTATAAGCAGACAAAACACCGTTATGTGTTTACACTAAGGCCCTTTCTACACTACTCCTTAAAAAACAGTTTAAAAAATGGTTTAAATGTTTGTGTCCAAATTGCAGCACAGTCAAAACCAAGTTTCTGGACAGTCAGATTCCTTCTACTGGACCAACGTATGTCTAGAACAAAGACAGTACAGTATACAAGCCTTGAGGCCCACAGGTCCCTTTTTCAGGTGAACAGCAAACTAAACAAAAGAAGCTGAATTTATATACACTGTGAAGAATTGTTTCAAAATAATTATTTTGTCGCCAAGTATATTTCCTGACTGGGAAAGGCAGACTGTTGGCTTTTTTCCCCCTAAACCTGATTAAAGAATCCCTGCCTCCCAGTCTAGCATAGAAACAGATATTGATGGCAGATATGGATCACTTGGTCCACCCAGTCTGCCCATTTTCCCTACCTACTGTAACACCGCAGATCCTACTGGATCTCTGGCTTAACCCCTTCCCCTCACCTCTAAGGTTCCCTCATGTCAATCCCATGCACTCTTCAAGCCCATTACGGTTTTTGCCCCCACCACCTCCACCGAGAGGCTGCTCCAGGCATTCACTACTCTTTCTGTGAAGTAATATTTCCTCACATCTGTCCTGAGCCACCTCTCCCCTCCAGCTTCATAGCATGCCCCCTTGTTCTTGAGCTTCTTTTCCTCTGAAAAATGCTTCCCTCTTGAACCTCATTTATACCCGTGAGGTATTTGAAAGTTTCCATCATATCACCCCTCTCTCTCTCCTTTCCTCCAGGGTGTACATATTGAGGTCCTTCAGTATCTCCTCATAGGGCTTGTGATGCAGACCCTGCACCATTTTGGCAGGAAAGAAAAAATTACCTTAGTAATTATGTTTCTTCTAATGGAGTCTTGCTGTATTCTGACTATTGCAGTTAGCTCCAGCCTTTAAACTGCCCCGGAGAACAAAGGGTTAACTTTCTATGCAGTGCATAGAATACTGAGCTCGAGCTTGGTTGAGGTCTCTGTCTGCATCCCTTTGAAACTCAACCGTCAGATTCTTACGAGCAAAAACTCACCAACTATCCTATGTGGAAACTGTAAAAAATTTTTACTAGCCAACTGGCAACAAGGAGTTTTGGATTCCCAAAAAGACTCAAGTCAAGAAACCCAAAACCAAAAACCCATCCAAATAAAGGATAACAATAACAGCAAAAACACCCAAACAAAAAAGGAAGGGTGTGTAAGAGGCACCTCGGGGGTGCCAACACTGTACCTGCCCACTCACTTCCCAAAAACAAGTTCTGAGAGGGGAGGCAGGAAGGGAGGTCAGAATACAGCAAGACTCCATTAGAAGAAACATAATTACTAAGGCGAGTAATTTTTTCTTCAAACAACATGAAGTCATGCTGTATTCTGACTATTGCAGACTACCAAGCAGTACCTGCATGGAGGAGGGACAGAACCCACTTTGGGAATAGGCTCTGAAGTACTGCTGTGCCAAACCAAGCATCACTCCTAGCCTGGATATCCAGAGACTAATGCTTGGTAAAGGTATGGACTGTTTTCCAGGTGGCTGCTTGACAAATTTCAAAGAGAGGGATATCCATGGCAGCAGCCAGGGAAGTAGCTGTACCTCTTGTAGAGTGAGCCCACAGACCTGGGGGTGGAATCTTTCTAAGGCCCTGTCCACACTATGCCTTTGTAACGTTACAGAGGCTCAAACCGTTACATAGCGGTTTGCGTTTACATCTGTAGCGTTAAAAACATGACCTAAATCGCTGTTGAAACCACTTATGAGGTGGTTTGAACAACGGTTACGAAAACGGTTGTGCCCCTGTAACGTTACCAGCCATAGTGTGGACGCGTGAGCGTGTAGCTCCAGTATTCCCCCAGTGCAGCACGAACTGCATTGTGGGATAGGGTGCAGCTGTAACGTTACAGGGCACCCACAATGTGGACGGGCTGTAACGGTTCCAAACCGTTATCGAGACTGTTTGCCGGCAGTGTGGACACACGGTAACAGTTCCGGTCTGTAACGGTTTGGAACCGCTACAAACTGTAAGTAGTGTAGTGTGGACAGGGCCTCAGTTTCTCATAGCAGAATTGTATACAAAACACAATCCACCTGGCAATAGTTCTCTTAGTGGCAGGTTTGTCCTTTCCCACTTCCTCATAAGTGAGGAATAACTGGAGGGAATCAAACCTGTGACCCTTGGTACGCTCTATGTAGTAGCTAAGGGCCCTTTTAATATCCAGACTGTGTAGCCTCCTCTCTCCTGAGGAAGAATGATCAGTGAAGAAGACAGGGAGAGACGTGCACGGATTCATGTGGAAGTCTGAAACCACTTTGGGCGAGAACCTCCTATTGATTCTAAGGACCACTTTCTTTCTATGAAAAGAGATAAAATCAGGTTCCACTGACAGGGCTTGCAGTTCACCGATATGTCTGGCAGAGGTAATGGCTACCAAAAACACAGTTTTCCAAGTCAAGTACTTAAGCTCTGCTGAGGACATAGGCTCAAAAAGGAGGTTGCATAAATTGAGCAATGCAAATATTTAATTCCCAGGCAGGGGCAGGATCCCTAAAGGGAGGACTGGTATGAAGCAATCCCTTGAAAAATTTACAGAACACAGGATGAGATGATAGTGAGGAAGACTTTCCCACTGACAAAAAAGCAGACACAGCTGACAAGTGTACCTTGAGAGCAGCTGGTCTGAGGCCTAGGCCATTAAGATGGCCCATATAATCCAGAACTGTAGACAATTCAGCAGTGTCTGGAGGAATATGCTTCTTGGAACACCAAATGCTGAATCTTTTCCATTTGGAGTTATAAGTCTTTCTGGTGGAAGGTTTTCGAGAAGCTTTGAGAATATCCAGAACCCCCAAGACAGATGCAAATCTGCATACTCTAACTCTTCAAGAGCCATGCCTTGAGATTGAGAGAACGAAGATTGGGTTACCAAATCCTCACCTGAGAGGAGGTTAACAGGTTGTAATTCCTGGGAAGAGATAGGGGAAGATGGACCGTTAGAGACAGCAACAGGGGGTACCAAGGCTGTCTGGCCCAGTCTAGAGCAATCAGAATCACTTTGCAAGGTTGTGACCTTATCTTGACTAGGACTTTGAACAGTAGAGGAAAGGGAGGGAAGGCATACAGAAATTTCCCTTCCCAGTTCAAAATCAGAGCATCCAGAGGGACTGAACCCAAGACTGGGGGTCTGCAACAAAACAGAGGAAGTTGGTGATTGTCTGGGGCTGCAAAGAGATCCATCTCTGGAGTGCCCCACCTTGAAAAAAATCACTTTCAAAACCAGAGGGTCCAGGGACCATTCGTGATGGCCCTGGGAGATCCTGGAAGGTGGACTGCTATCAGAGAGGTCTGCAGGGAATAAGCCAGGGACCACAATTTCATGGCTTCCGTGCACAAGGCCATAGACCGAGTGCCTCCCTGCTTGTTGATGTACCAGATGGTGGTGGTGTTGTCTGTTCTGACCTGAACCACCTTGTTCTGCACCAGCTGAGACAAGGCTTGCAGGGCCAGAAAAAACTGCCCTGAGTTCCAGGAGATTGATACGAAGGAGGGACTCCTGAGGGGACCACAGTCCTTGGGCTGTGAGATCCCCCAGATGAGCTCCCCACCCCAAAAGAGAAGCATCCGTGGTAAGGACCACCGAATGAGACTGAGTGACAAAAGGGACCCCTTGCCTTCAATTGTCCTGATCCTGCCACCACTGAAGAGCTTGGATCAGTGTCAGAGTCACTGGAATCAGTTTGGTAAGAGGGTCCTTCCTTTGGGACAAAAAGGCACTCAGATGGAACTGAATGTCCCTCATCTGAAATCTTGCCCCTTGGACCACTGCTGTAGAAGCTGCCATGTGGCCCAAGAGCTGAAGGAAGTGCTTTGCTGGTCGGGACACCTGAAGGCTGAAGGACGAAGCCAGTTCTACAAGAACTCTTGCCCTTTCCAGGGGAAGAAAGGCTCTTGCTTTGACAGTATCCAGCTCTGCCCCTATAAAGGTAAGGAGCTGAACTGGTTCGAGAACTGATTTGGGGAGGTTGAGAAGAAAACCCATAGAAGTGAGCACCTGCTGAGTCACTTGCAGGTCTGACTTGACGGTCCGGAGACTGACCCACTATGAGCCAATTGTCCAGGTATGGAAAAATGGAAATCTTTTGCCTTCTTAGAAAGGCAACTATTACTGCCAGGCACTTTGTGAAGACCCTTGGAGCTGATGTTAGGCCAAAGGGCACTGCTTTGAACTGATAATGGCCTGAGGGCAACTTGAACCCGAGGTACTTTCTGTGGGAGCACCTGATGGGAATATGAAAGTAGGCATCTTTGAGGCCCAAGGAGGCTAGCCAGTCCCCTGTCCTTAGAGAGGGAAGAATTATTCCAGACTCACCATCTTGAACTTTGGTTTTAAAAGATGTTTGTTTAGGTATCTTAGATCTAGGATGGGTCGCCACTCCCCTGTCTTTTTTGGGGGTAAGGAAGTATCTGGAGTACAGACCTCTGCCCCAGTGTCAGGAAGGAACTCTCTCTATGGCTCATAAAGCCAGAAGAGATGAAACCTCTGCCTCCAGGGCAAGGGTCTTAGAGACCTGCAGGTGGAAAAGATCTGGTTCTCATCTTTGGAAATTTTTTGAAGCTGAGAACCAGTCCCTGGCTTACCACTTCCAGGACCCACTTGTCTGATGTAATAGACATCCAGTCCTGGACATAGTAAGCCAGCCTGTCCTCTACAGGGATAGGAGAGTCGACCCGGGCAGATCCATCAGGGTGTCTGTTTGGCAGGGGCCTTAGGCTGAGGAGTGGATGCAGCCCTGCTCATCCCCTTCTGCCTCTCCCTCTGAAGAACCCCCTCTGTGAAAAGGGAGAAGAGGCCCGTGCTTGGTAAAAAGGCCTATGAAAAGGCCTGCCCCTGCCCCTAGATTGCTGCCTTTGAGGGGTTGCTTGCCTCTCCTTGGCCTGAGCACTCCTTTAAGTGGTCCTGTACTCATCCATTTTCTTCATGTAATTCTCTGTCTGCTCCCCCAGAGAATTACCCACTACAGGAAAATCCATGGCCTTAGCCTGGGTGTTCTGTGCGAGGCTAGTACATCTGAGCCAAGCCATCCTCCGAAGAGCCACAGATGTAGCCATGACTCTTGATGACACATCACTGGAGTCCACAGCAGCATGAAATTGTACCTTCAATGCCTCAATCCCATCAAGAGCCACCTCCCCCAGCTCCTTAGCCAGCTGGGGGGAGGCCTGTTTAGCCAGTGCCAGTACAGTGTCCCACCTGGACTTCTGGTACCTGGCTGTATAGGACATATAGTTCGCCTACCTGAGTCCCAAGGAAGATGCCATGTACTGCTTCTTTGCCATAGCATCCATCTTCCTGGAGTCTTTGTCTGAGGGGTGTGAAGCCAAGTGAATGTTTGCCTTGTCACAGGCAGCAGCCTGCACTACCCCAACATGGCTGCACTGCTGATATAAAAACTCTGTATCTGAGCCTGATAGTGTATACCTCTTGTCCATCCTTCTGTCAAAAGGAGGTACAGAATTGGGAGACTAAGATTTTTTTTGGTCTGCTTCCCAAAAGATTTATGAAGAGGAATAGACAGTCTCCTGGACTCTGGGATGTCCGTCATTTCCACATAATTAGGCTCCTCTTGATCCTCCGTTGCCTCCTCCATAGGAAGCTGGATGGTTTCAGCCACTTTTCTGTAAAACAGATAGTGGGAAGGGGACTCAGAAAGCCTAGGAGGGGAAACACCAGAAGGTTTGTCTGGGGAGATGTCCGGTTCCACAGGCACATCCAGACTTTCACCATCATCTTCAAACTCCCCCTCCTCCTCAAACTCCGGTTCATAAAAGTCTTCAGGGGTATAATCTTGAACCGAGGGAACCGACGGAACCGAACCCCTGCCAAAAGGTGCCGGATCGGTCGGAACCGGGCGAAGTGATTCCACAATCCGAATCACTATTTCCTCGGCGGTCGGAACATGAACCTCTGGATACGAACCGGTCGATTTTTCTTTGCGTTTTCTTTTTGTAGGAACCGGCCCCTCAGGATCGGCTCTCCTCTTGCCCGAAGTAGTATCACCCTGGTCAGAGGGCACTCCTTCTGGTTCGGTCGGAATCAAACCGGGCTGGCCATCCAGGTCAGCGGACTTCTCGACCTCCTTTTCCCTAAGTCTACTTAATCTCTTTCTCAAGGGTAGATTTAGGAAAATTTTTACAAATTTGGCAGTCTGTATCGAGGTGTTCAAACCCCAGACAATAAAACACAGGTGGTGTGGGGATCAGCCTTAGCAAAGACCTCCCCACACTCACTGCAGTGTTGAAACCCAGTGGGCCCGTTTTTTTTTCTTGGGTTTCTCAGACATGGCCAACCTAACCAAACTTACCCTTTTTATGGCAACCGTCAGGCAAGACTCCCTTATCGGTTCCTAACCATGTCACAGGTATTGTAAAGAAACGTTCAAAACACGTTTTTTTTTTTAGAACTGATAAGGACCGGTAACCACACACTGAAGTAAAACACAGGAATTCACTACAAGTGATCGGTTCAGCCAAACCGATCTAACACTTTACAATTTCCACACAGAAAATCAGACAAAACCTATCTAGTACTCACGGTACCGCAGACAGAGACTGAACCAACTACGCGGAATAAATTCGGTTTAAAACCGACAACTTAACCGACACTTTAACCGACTTTCGAACCGAGCTGAAGGAGAAATCTCCGGAGCGACTGTTCAGTGAGGCGGAGTAAAGAATCTGACGGTTGAGTTTCAAACGGATGCAGACAGAGACCTCAACCTAGCTCAAGCTCAGCATTCTATGCCCTGCATAGAAAGTTAACCCTTTGTTCTCCGGGGCAGTTTAAAGGCTGGAGCTAACTGCAATGGTCAGAATACAGCAAGACTTCATGTTGTTTGAACATATAGTCTTAGCCAGTCACAAACATGTATGCTGATCCAAAGAAATGAATTTCTGTCTACTATATAATAAATTGGATCATTCCGGAACTATAAAACGTAGGTCACTGTTACTTATTGTTGTGCAAATAATAGTTCAGCCAATTTTTAGAAACAGGGAACTTGCATACCAAATAAACTGTGTCTGAATGTACTTGAGGTACACCAATGTCAGCACTAAGTTTAGAATGACGCTTCCTACTCCGCATTAACCCACAGCTAAGAGGATCTAACAGATAGGGTGGTCTAAGATCCTCTTGTTTGAGGTTTTGCTCTGTGCTTTTGATCAGAGCACTAAGAGATCTAATGATGTACCATTTTTCACCCAGTTATTTCATTTAGACTTTTGCATTTTTTTTTCCATAGAAATGATTTTTCCCCCCTAGAATGAAACTAGTTAAAGTGGCAGTGGAAGGCACCAACTGCCAGCCTGTCATCTGCCAATGACTTTTTTTTTTTTTTTGCTCCCCCAGCCCCTTAGTTCCTTCCCTTCTGGCCCACAACACCCCCCCTCATTTGACCCTTCAGTCATCCCCATCTAACAGCTGGACTCACCTCATGTCACTGGACTCCCAACTCCAGGTTGCCCAGTCATGTCACTCCCTGGTTTTCCAGCTTATCCCAGACACTAGGTCTGCACTGAAGGGTGAATGGCCTTGAACTTCTGAATGGACAGCCAGGAGGTGGGTTACGGCCAAGACTGCCCTGATGGCAACGGGGAGGACTAGCAAAGACAGTCATCCATGGCAGAATGAGCAGACATTCTTTCCAATTTTTCTGGGTCCTTGTCCGCAGCTTAGCTACATGAACTACATCAACATCCTAGGGGCAAAGCCAACCAGCACATGGTCATTCATGCCATCCAAGGGGTTTATTTAACTCTAAAAATTGATTAGCGTTTTGCTCATAAAAGTGCTAAATCTTTGTGAAAATGCATAGCTCTTGCCTCACTGTGTTTAACAAACACAGCACTACTAGAAAATCTATATAAATATGTTCTGTGCAGTTAGTATAGTCCCAAGAAAAAAACTGCTAATCAATTATTTAAAACCCTGCATCCAAGACTATGATCTCCACTTGGTGTTGCTCTTCAAGTACTGCACCACAGCACCCTCCTCAGTTTGAGTGCATCCATATAGACATTCCTCCACCCTCTGCTCCTGTTGTCTCTGGCTCAGGTCGTGAATCCAGCATACTGAGCGAGTGGTTCAGGTCGCGAATCTAACATGCTGAGCGAGTGCCCCACTTTTAGGCATAACAAAGCCAGCAGCTGTCCATTTCTTATAAATGTCAAGCCATTTTAAGATCTGCAATGTTTGTATGGCCACATAAGACCAAGGGTTGGCATCAACTCAGGATCTGACTTTTGTTATGGAAAGATATTAATATAAAACAAAACAAGAACACAGCATTAAACTATAGACTAAAAGTAAAAATTACTCACTGCAGTAAACTTTTCTCTTCCAAGGGGTCCTTTAGCATCAGTAACTTTTTTGCACTTAGCTGACTAGGTGCAACTGCCCCAGAGGTGTGCCTTTAAGAGATATTTAAATGAGTATAGGGCCAAGCCAATCAAAAGACAGGAGGGGGTGTGAACTGAGTGAGAGCTGTTTAATGCTTCAGAATTTTTTCAAGGAAAAACGAGGGTGAATGCCCGGAAAAAGAATCAACAGGATTCAAAAAAACAAGCAAATGTACACAAAAAAGAACTAGGAAATAGAAACAACAGCAACACAAGCTAAAAAGTCATCAATAAGAAACTCTAAATTTGGTAAAAGGCAACATAAGAGGAGCCCTTCTCAGACAGGTGAACTGGGGAGAAGGATAGGAGATTACTAATGTTAAAGGACCCCTTGGAAGAAAGAAGATTATTGTGGTAAGTAATTTTTTCTTCTTACCCCAGGAGTCCTTTAGCATCAGTAACTTTTTTGCAGACTACCCAGCAGTACCAAGTGGGAGGCAGGCAGAGAACCTACTTAGGAAAGAGGCTCTGCAGAACCGCCCTGCCAAATCTGGCATCAGATCTGGTCTGCACATCCAAACTGTAGTGTTTCACAAAGGTGTGCACAGATTTCCAGGTAGCTGCTTTGCAGACATTCAGTAGAGGAATGTCCCTTGCTGCTAAAAGCGAGACTGCAGTGCCCCTGGTAGAATGGGCCCCGAGCCCCACTGGAGGTTGCTGACCAGCTTTCTCATAGCAGAATCTAATACAAGAGACCAACCGAGAAATAGTTCTCTTGGTAGCTGGTCTTCCTCTGCCTACATCCCCGTAGGTGAGGAACAACTGAGTGGAAGAGCCTCTGGACTGTAGAATGCTCTAGGTAGTGAAAGATGGCTCTTTTGACATCCAAGCTGTGGAGCTTTTGCTCGCCAGGAGTGGATGGCTCAGTAAAGAATACAGGCAGAGAAATGGACTGGTTCAAGTGAAACTCTGAAGCCATCGTTGGCAGAAATGTCCTATTTGTGCTGAGCTCAACTTTATCATTGTGAGGGATGATGTAATTTGGCTTAGTGCACAGGGCCTGTTGCTCTGAAATCTTCCTGGCAGACGTAATGGCTACCAGGAAGACGGTCTTCCAAGTTACAAACTTGATGTGGGCCGTGGACATAGGCTCAAAAAGGTGGATTTATGAACCCATCTATGCACAGGTTCAGGCTCCTAGGAGGAACAGGCTCCCTGGTTGGAGGCTGGAGGTGCAAAAGGCCTTTGAAAAACTGTTCAAAAACATCATGGGAAAAAAAATGATTTCTTCTTTCCCACCGAAACGTAGGCTGAAATTGGCACCAGGTGTAGCTTGAGTGAAGATGGTTTCAAGCCAACGCCTGTAGGTGTGCCAGGTAGTCTAGCAGCTGAGGGTCTGAAGCTGATAGGGGTTTGACCTTTTCACTCTTGCACCAGAGGGAAATTTTTTCCACTTGGCTGCATAAGTCTTCTTAGTGTTCGGTTTTTTAGCCATCCTCAGTATCTTAAGGACCTGTTCAGAGTACTGAGAGGACGGAAACTCTACCTCTTCAAGAACCAGGCCTTGAGGTGAAGTGAGTGTTATGTCTGGGTACTGCACTCCAGTCTGAGGAAGGGTCAGCAGGAAGCGAGTTGGAGGCAGGCGAATGGGCCTGTTGCAGGACACTGAGAGAAGGAGAAGGTACCAGGCTTGCCTGGGCAAGTCCGGAGCCACTAGGATCATCAATGCAGGCTGCTGTCTGAGTTTCAGCAAAACCCTGAATATCAAGGGAAAAGTAGGCAATGCGTATAGGAACCTCCCTGACCAGTCCAGGATCAGGGCATCTGGAGGAAGTGTTCCTAGAACTGGGGGCCTGAAACAGTACTGAGGAAGCTGAAAATTGAGAGGAGAGGCAAACAGAGATCCACGTCTGGTATGCCCCACTGCCTGAACACTGTGGCTAGTACTTGCTTGTTCAGTGTCCATTCGCTCTGACCTTGACTGATGCAGCTTAGAGCATCCGCCAGAGTATTGAGTTTGCCTGGGAGGTGAATAGCTGAGAGGCTGACTCCCAGGGAGAATGCCAGAGACCAGAGCTTCAGAGCTTCCAAACAGAGTATTCCTGATCTGGTACCACCCTGCTTGTTTATGTAGAACACTGCAGCGGTGTTGTCTGTTCGAATTTGAACCGCCTGCCCTTCTATGCTGGCAGAGCGAAAGCTTTGAGAGCTAGTAAGACTGCTCTGAGTTCCAAAAGATTTATGTGCAACTGTGATTCTTCGGGAGTCCAGTTGCCACTTACTGAGGCACTGTCTAAATGAGCTCCCCGCCCAAAAGGGAGGCATCTGTGGTGATCACCTTTGTGGGAAGAGGAGCTTGAAAGGGAACCCCTGCCTGCAAATTTGCAGGGTTCTTCCACCGCAGCAAGTTTTGGAGGAACTGCTCCGACACAGGTATCAACTTTGAGAATTTGTTGCTTCTGAGACCAACGAGCTCCGAGGTAGGCTTGCAAGAGTCTCATCCTGTACCTGACCCCTGGGACTACTGCAGTCATAGAGGCCATATGTCCCAGAAGTTTGAGGAAATGTCTGGCTGGTCTTGGCTGTCCCTGTGTGAAAGAATCTGCCACTGAAAGGAAACTCTGAATTCTTTCCTGCGGGAGGAAAGCATATCCCTTCCGAGTGTCCAGCTGGGCCCCTATGAAGGAGAGCAGCTGGGTGGGTTCCGGGTGAGATTTCTTTAGATTTACCAGGAAACCCAGAGACTCCAGAGTGCATTCTATGAGGGAGAGATTCCTTGACCTGGCAAGGAGACTTTGCTACTATAAGCCAGTCATCCAGATAGGGGTAGAGAGCGACACCCAGTCTCCTGAGATTGCTGCTACCACTCCGAGACACTTGGTGAAGACTTTTGGGGCCGAGGACAGACCGAACGGCATTGTGGTGAATGGATAGTGACCCAAAGGAAGTCTGAACCTGAGAAACTTCCTGTGAGATCTCCTTATGGGTATATGGAAGTAGGCGTCCTTTAAGTTGAGGAAAGCTAGCCAGTCTCCCTGCTGTAAGGACTGTATGACCAGTGACAGTGTGACCATTTTGAATTTGGGTTTTTTCACATGTTTGCTTAAATATCTGAGATCTAAGATAGGTCGCCACTCCCCAGTTTTCTTTTGTGTCAGAAATATCTGGAGTAGAGACCCTCTCCACTGCTCATAAAGCCAGAAGGTTTTGTACCTTCATTTCCAACAGCGGTATCTGTGTTGGGGACAGAGGTCTTGACACCTGGGTATGCTTGAGGTATGGCAGCTGCTTGAACTGTAATGACAGACCCTTCTCCACTATCTCCAGCACCCACTTGTCCGATGTGATGAGGGATCAGTGCTGAAGATAGTGAGAGAGTCTGCCTCCAACTGGAAATGGGGAGGCGACCTGGACACTCACATTAGGACTTGGACTGAGAGGCAGATGGCTGGGTACAGGTGGCTCTTCTTTGGCCCCTTCTGCCCCTGCCTGTGAATGACCCCCTGTACTGGCTAAAGTCAGATTGGGGATAGCGAATGTAAGGCCTGGGAACAAAACTTCTGCCCCTACCGCCCCTGGGACGGGATCTCTGAGCGGTGGCGGGTTTAGGCTTGGATGAGTGGCTCTGCCAGGAGGCCTTGCACTCAGACTTTTTTCATGTAGTCAGTGGTTCTGTAATCAAACAACATATTTTGGTCGCAGGGAAAATCCATGGCCTTGTTCTGAGTGTCTGTGGTCAGACTGGTTGTTCTAAGTCAGGCGAAGCGTCTCAGAGAGATGGCATGGGTCATCGCTCTAGAGACTGCATCATTGCTGCCATCTGCCACATGGAATTGGTACATAGTACCTTCCAGGGCAGTTTTTGATGTATCCACCAGCTCCTGCACTATAGAATCTGATCCATTGCGGGCGATAGCCTGGACAGATTTCCAAAGGGCTTTCTGATATTTGGCTGTGAATGCTATGTAAGAAGAAAGCCTGAGAAGCAGGTAAGCTGTGGCATACATTTTCTTTACTATAAAGTAAATTTTCTTGGCACCCTTGTCGGGGGAGAGGGCAACAAGGAGACTCCAGCTTTCTCACAAGCTGCCTGCTGCACTGTACTTTAGTGGCTAGGGTGTACAGACAGGAACTTAGTACAATTTTTAGACAATTTATATGTTCTCTCAAGCCGCTTATCAACCCCTGATACTGAAATGGGGTGTTGAAGCACCTTCATGGTATTTTTTCTAAAAGCATTATAGATAGGGACAACCAGGGTCTTTGAGGATGAAAGACCTTTCATCTCCCTATAATCTTCGTCTTCATCAACATCCTGAATGGGCTTCTGCATAGGGAGGTCCAAGGTATCCAGCATATTTTGTATAAATGTAAACACAGAGGAAGAATCCTCGTGGTCACCCGGGGGATCCCCAAGGTGAGGGTCCGGGGACTCCTAGGGCTCAAGGCCCTCAAAATCTATGTCAGGAGTATCATAAAATTCATCATCTGTGTCACCCTCACAGTCTACAGAAGACAGAACTGTGGAAGAGTGCTTGCCAGCCCAGTAAATCGAGGACCCATCTTTTGAACGGTCTGAAACAGTTACCATGCTTTTTCCATATCTTGCACTGACGGAGACCCTGCGCAGTTTGTAAGTGTTTGGTTTTTTTCTGTATGCTTTAAGCTGCCTGTTGTCTCGCTATTGGCTTTCCCAGGAGCAACGGGAGCACATCTGCCTGGACAGAGTTTCTTTTTAGCTACTTCAGAGGCTTGATCAAGCTTCCTTTTTTCATCACTCTTCTTATTTTTCTATTTGTGAGGAACTTCATCTTTGGAAGCTTTATTTTTTGGCTGGGATCTGCAGGGTTCCTCAGCACCTCTGCTTTTGGTATTAGTACTTTTGAATGGCCTCTCGTCGGAAGCCTTTGATTTATCCTCAGCCATAATAATCAAAGGTTTGTCTGCTATGTTTGCCAAGTTAAGCAAAGCAAACCAGTTCTGAGCCTACAAACTGAGTGCAGGTTTCTGTAAAAATGCCACCGGCCAGTCCTGCCCCAGTTAATAAACTCTGTCTATTACCAGTGTCCTTTATTTTTGGTTTTTTTTGTAAAACTGGGATCTATACCAGTGCCAATCTTAATAGAAACCCAATAATACTCAACTGCGCACAGGTGGCTGCTGGACCCTTACGGACAGTCCTGACACAGATGATACCAAGGTCCAGTAATATAACAAAAAAGGTTTCCTCGTAATTGCCAATCTAGAGAGAAACCCCCAGGCACTGTTTAAATTTCAAATCCACTGCAGTGCCTCGCGGTAAACCCTGCAAGGTCTGAGGTAAACAAAACAAGGCAACTGTCCTAATTCAACGGTTCCCACAAGAATTTGCCCCAAAAATGAAGGAAACCGTCGAAAATAAGCACCCGCAATAAAAATCAGGCTTTAAACTAAATAGTTGCGGTAAAAATAAAGTCAAAATAGCACCGTTGCGCTAAAAATAAAAAATGTGCACAGCGCTAACGAAAAAGTAAAACTTTCACTCAGCACACTAAAGGAAATAATTTATGAGGAAAACTTTACCCAGATAAGCACTAGGAAGGAGGCTGTCAACCAGGAAAGTTGGGAGACACCTCAGAGGCAATACTGCTCAGTCCAGCGGAGAAAAAATTCTGAAGCATTCAATAGCTCTCTCTCAGCTCACACCACCTCCTGTCTTTTGATTGGCTTGGCCCTACGCTCATTTAAATATCTCTTAAAGGCACACTTCCGGGACAGCTGCACCTAGCCAGCTAAGTGCAAAAAAGTTACTGATGCTAAAGGACTCCTGGGGTAAGAACTTCAACAGCAGACATATACGTCATAAACTTCATAAATCATACACTTAGAACTGATGTAAAATGAAGTTGTCAACATACAACAAACTGATAGAAGCAGAACTAGCACTGATGTACAGACAGAAAAAAAAAATACAGAGAAAAAAAGGGGGGTCTTAAAATTGCTCCCCCCCCCGGGACACCTCTAGTAACCTGGAGAGAATGGTAGACTAAGGCCTGCTGAGACCTCTAAGAGATGGTTCTGAAACCAGTTAAGAGAATTAAAGAAGATACCCAAGAAATATAATCAAAAACCTTTGTCATGTCCACAAATATAGCACCAGTCAAACAGTCACAGTCCATAGCCTTAAAAACATGATTAGTGAGCCTGATCAAGGCAGTGCGAGTGCCATGACCTCCTCTGTACCCATGCTGCTCTGGTGTAAATAAACTGTACTTACCAATGTAATACTAACAAATTAAAGGCCATCAGAATAGGCCTCATGGTCTCTCGTGTCTGCTCAGTAGCCAGCACCCCTACTGGGAGCTCGATTTGCTGCCTCCCCAACCCCCAGCGGTCACTAAACAATATAAATCCTCTCAAGATATCTGCTTACTGGCAAGAGAATGGATATGGGACGGTTGTTACCAATGGAGACAGGACACATTTAGGAACTGTGACAACTCCTGCAGATCTCCATACAGGAGGCACTGAGGATGTAATAAGTGACACATTAAGTATCTCAGTTAATGGGAGCACTCTTTGGCTGGCTGCTTACCTAAGACGTCTACGATCACATTCATCACTACCAGCACCTGAATAAGAAAATAGGGAAAGTAGCAGCTTGCAGGTGTCACTGAGAGACTACCTTCTAGTGAAAAAGTAGGATATTTAGAGTTTGGAGCAGGGTAGCTGAAGTACGTGCCATGGGGAATATGAACATTAATATATGGAACTAAATGTTCGCATTTGGACAATTCAGTATACTTATTATTACATGACTTGACAATGTGCCTCATATCTGAGACAGTTACATCATCTAAATGAAGCTGTTCAATTTTTATCCTATTTCAGTACTATGGTAAACAGAGTAAACCGCAGTGCAGAAAGAGTTTCTATTCCCAAAGTTCTGAATCTGTTGGGTTTTAAATCTTACATGACCTAAGCTCAGATTTACACTACACAAACTTGAATAGGTTAACAAGGTATGTTATAAAAACTAGTAAGGAAAACCAAATATTAATAAAAAAAGCATTCACCAGTAAATCTTAAATATTGAAACATTATGCATACGTTCTTACTGAAGTGGATACCCACTGTTTAAAAGGGAAACAGTCACCACCAAGGGCCCCCGTACACTCATGTGTGGGGCTGGTCTCAACGTGCACTTTGTGTATAAAAACATTTTGGCTTGAGTATCAAACTAATTTTGCTTAGTTACTTGTAGGCTGACATCTTCTGTTACTTCAAATCCCAGTATCCCCTGCAGCTGACATCAGAGCAGTAGGCAGCAGTGAGAAGATTCAACAGCCTGCAGTGCATGCTATAGTTTATATAAGCTCTACTCTTGTGTTTGCTGGTCCTGCTGTCCTCCATGGGACATGAACAGTCACAAAGGACTGTACTTGGCCCCTGGAGAAAAGCAGTCCAGCAAAATGTCTGACTGAAAAGATTATAAAAGCTCTAACATGCACTGCAGGCTATTGACTCTCCCACTGCTGCCTACTGCTCTGAAGTCCGCTACAGAGGATTCTGGGATTTGTAGTAAAAGAAGATGTCAGCCTACAACTCAGCAAAATTAGTCTGATATAATCTACTACATTAAACAGTAAGTAAACCAAAATGCTTCTGCCCACAAATTGCACACTGGGGCCTGCCCTACACGAGAGTGGGGTCCTTTGTGCCGACTGCTCCTCTTTAAGACAGAGTGCAAGAACCAAATTTCACAGTCCATGAGGTGGAAAAATGCAACATCACAGTGCATCTCAAAATGTAAACAAAAACACAGCAGCTAACCACAAACTAGAATTCATGCATATTTGAGGGGCTAATAATACAACATTTCTACTACGTTTCACAATAATATGACAAGTGTTCAACATAAGGCTAAAAATTCATAAATAATCAGCTCTGATTCAACTAATCAGTACTGTGAATTTTCCAGCACGAGAACCTCTTTTGAAAAAGGGATGTTTGCTTCTCATTTAGTTAAAAAAATAATGTTCTTTCACACTTAAATTTGTCAGGTCAAGACTCAAGACAACCTGTCAGCTCCGTGTTAGGGCTACAGCTCATGATGCTGGCAACATGAGTTTGAGAACAAGCTCGGGACACTGGGGGCAGCCGAGGGAGGGACAATAGAGTATTCCCTGGACAGCTCTCCTCCCTCAGGGTGGGGGGAAATACAGCACATACTTGCTTGACTGCCACATGGCAGAGGCCATGTGGTAGTGCAAGTGAGCACACACCACAGGGAAGGGCATGCCAGATGCCATGCACACATATGTACGTCACTGCACAACTGCAGGGGGGGGGGACAAGAGAACAGGCCAACACGCATGCAAATAACATGGCAGGCCACCCACCAACACGTGGCCCAGAATAAGCAGTGGATAACTGGCAAGTCTTTTAGAAAGTCAGCAACAGGAGGGGGTGCCGCAAGACCTGGAGTTGAAAGTACAGAAACACAAACTGATAAAAAATTGAGGAGGTCCTGCATTGTTCAGTACTCTATAAACAACTGACTGCAAACCTATGTTCCCTGTGGCACCTAGCTGTCTCCATAACCTTGGCTGAAGACACTGAAACCAACCCCAGCCCACAGCGTATTAGCTTAATACTAAGGGTATCAAGGTGTCTCACCTCAATATTAGAAGCCTTATGGCCAACCATCCTGAACTTAAAGTCTGGGTCTTTCACTACAGTCCTGAAACACTTGGTGTCACCAAATCATGGCTAAAACACCCGGTTCCTGATTCAATGCGTTTCCTAGGATACAAGCTGCTTAGAATTGAATGTCCCTCCATCAAAAGGGGTGGGGTATTGTCCTTTTTTACAAGGATCACTTGTACTTAAGTGCTCTGCCTGGTGTCACCCTATCCTCTTGCAAAGTCCTTCACTCCCTACATGATCAACAAAAACTAAATAAATATGAACTCAGCACCACCACAGATGCAAAGCAAAACTGTGAATAAAGAATGGCAGTTTGACTACGCTGTAACTTATAAAAGATCTACCTTCAATTTTCATGATGTCTTTCTTGACTTATTCTCTCCCGGTGGCCATTTTGGGTCAGGTTCAGCAATGGATGGTACTGAAGCCACATGGCGGCTACAGGACCGAAGGTGGCACCGGATTGTGATCTTCAAAAACAGGTTCAGTTTCGCTGTACATATTGGATCTAACCCAAGGATAGCAATTAAATAAAAAAGAAACAGTTTAAAAAAAAAAAAAAAAGTAACTGCCTCCTCTTTTGTATTTTACTTAAGTCCACTAAACTTTTTTTTTTTTTAACTGAAATATTTATTAAGTTTTGTGAGGTACTCAAGTCACAATTATATAAACATACATAGAGTCAGTTTCCTGATACAGCCATCAAATAGCTATGATACAATAAAACACAAACTTAGCCAAGGGGGATCCCTAACCAAAAAGGAAGAGAGGAGGAGCTACATTCATTTATTTATTTAAACTTTGATGACCGGGTGGACCCTCTGAGACAGTCAAGTCCCTTTTTCAGGGGTGATGTGGGGAACCAAATGTTCCAAGCATAAGAAAACAGTACAGATACAGATAATTATGTACAAATATCATTGGACAGTTACATACATTCATGGACTAGACTAGCCATCCCATTCATTGGGAGACAGCACAAATGCAAGAGCCAATGGGCGTGCAGCCCATACCGTACAAGACAGTCCAGATTTGTGAATGAATGTCATTCACAAATCTGGACTGTCATGCTAGACTTCTACGGCATGTAACTACTCTCCAATGGGCGTGCAGCCCTACCGGGCAGTCAGGCGGCGAGGCGGCAGGCGGGTGGGATGCTGCCGCCCGCCGGGGCGGTGGTGGGGCTCGTGGGTGGGTGGGGTTGAGACATACCGCCGAGCGATCGGGCATTTCGGTCCACTGGACCACCAGGATATGTACGGGAGGGGTGGGTTTTCACACATACCACCCGCGATCGAGCATTTCGGTCCCTGGACCACCAGGGATACGTTCGGGAGGAGAGGGGGAGCCACACTGCTGCCTGCGATCGGGCTGGTGGGGGTACACTATGCCCGCGATCAGGCTGCGGGGGTGGGGGCACAGGGACTGGGTTGGGGCCAGCCACAGGTGGCAGCTGCTGTGCTGCGCCCTGCAATACAGCAGCTCACCTGTGGGTGGCCCTCGACTTAAGCCTTTTTTTTTTGGCTCAAAGTCCTGCAGGCGCAGGTTGAGGGTTGCGCCTGCACAACTCTGCACAGCCTGGCTGAATACCGGGCTGTGCAGTTTATGCATGGTTCCTCCCCTTCCAGTTGAGCATGCATTCATTTGCATTGCGCTGTTGCTCAGCCTGTTTTCAGTGGTGCAACTGCCTCCTGCTGAATATCGCAGAATGGCGCAATTTCGGACTTGCGCATGCGCAACCCTTTTGAATATCCAACCCAGTATATTTAAAAACTTGTCCTAAAGACCTGCACAGTGTTAACAGATTCCAATATACCCTCTATAAACACAAACAGGAGAGAGAGAACGTGCAATAAGAAACACAGATGCAATGAGCAGGTTGGACACTTTGCACAGCACAACCCCTGCAGCGCAGAAGCGGTGAACTGCAATATTTCAACATAATATGCCAATTACTACTCAACATTTCAGGCATGTCACCTACATACCTGCCTATGTGCAAAGCATTATCACAACTTATAGTTCTGCACAGTGGACAGACGGATGCTGTGGTCTACAGAGTACAACAGTACCCCATCACATCTTTGGTGCTCAGTGGTTCACCACCACCACGTCTTATCAATATCTGGCATCCAGTGGTCTCATACACATGCGCATGCCTGCGCATGTATACACACACACACACGTGAACCCTGACATTTGAATCCCTTGGGTTTGGTGGTTCTGCCTCTGTCGCAAGAGCCCCATTATTTTAATCCCTCTGGTCTCCAAAGATCTCTGTCTCTCTGTCTCTCTGTCTCTCTGTCTCTCTGTCTCTCTGTCTCTCTCTCTCTCTCTCTCTCTCTGTCTCTCTCTCTCTACCAGTCCCAGAAACATGATACCTGAAAGCACGCCCCCCTCCAAACCCAGTCCCAAAAAGGTAACCAGCACTTACCCTCCACTCACCTCCCTGGGAAGCAGCCACTGGCCTCCCTCAAATACAATAGCGATGAACAATAAGTTACATTACCACAGTACTTGAGGTACATCTGTGAAAAATCATGGCGTATTAGTAATTTTTGGTAGGTGTCCTGAGGGTACTATAGCGATGTATTTTCCTGTACATTGCTACAGCACTTGCAAGATGCAAATGTGGGGGTGAACAGAGGGTAAGTGCGAGCTGTTGCCTCAAGACTAGGTTGGGCCTGCCACCAGATACCAGGGCTCTTGGAGATCATTAATGCTCACGCATGCTATCAACTTTGCACTGTGCCAACTCAGCCTTTTGTACATAGTATTTGCCGTGCTAACTACATCTTGAGCAAGCAAAGCAGTGTTAGTGCAGCTAAAACCTTGCTAGTATGGCACTAACTGCTTCAATAATGAAGCTAACACATCCTTACACCAGTTTTATTTTTAAAATGGCTAGCTCAATAGTACAGTGGTAGCGCATGCAGATGCCATTTGGAAAACCATGGTTCAAGTATGAACCTCAGAAACCCACACTGAGGCCACGCGCATCGCAGAGGTAAAGCACTGAGGTTCCATGGTGGGAGGTTGAGGTGAAGCATTCAGGCTCCATGGTGGAACGGAAAGGGACATACAGAATTTGCACATACCCTGTAGACTGACCAAGGAGTAGTAGTAACATCATATAGTATGTGAAGGCAACTGCTTGCCCATCCTTCCAACCAGAGGAAAGGTGCAGTCCTAAAAGTCCCGACTGGGTATGTGACAGGTGGAAATAAGGAATGGACCGGGGGGGGAGGGGGAATAGCAGTCACAAACATTACCATTTTACATACAATAATTACATCTTCAATTGGTAATACATTAATTGTAACTTTTGCTCTGTGTGTGTGTGTGCGCGCGCGCGTTTTCTACCCACTACAGTCCATTGCTAACCTCATAATTCCTAAATATGCAATGTTAAATAAAAAGAATAGAAAAAAATCCTAAAAGCCAACTTGTCTAGAGGCAATTCTGACCATGATCTTATCTCTACACAACATCACAGCCTTAAGAAAAACCTACTTTCTCCCCCCTTTTTTTTAAATTTCATGAGCTCTATTGTAAAATTGCAGTAACACACTCCAGGACATGAGTGATGCTGATTTACATCACTTCTCAGGTGACAGAATGCAGATGCCTGAGGCATAAGCGGTAAGACACAGCAGGGTGTGTATCAGACAGTTCTAACACACAGCTAGGGGGCGTAGTGAGGCATGAGGCCACAGAGTGCATCCAGCCCCCTAGCCATGCGTTAGAACTGTCTAACACACACACATCCTGGAGTGTCTTACTGCACTTACAAAATGGGACTGTTCATTATACATAGATGGAACATTGAAATTTGTAGGTTAACATAATAGAAAAATAAAATGAGTGCATTTTTAATGTAAAATAGTTCCTCCAATTGCATTTATTTTGCCATTTAGTTTTATGTCCTACTATAACCACTGTAGCTGCGGCTATAACTATTTTTCCTTTTTTTATTGCTGTCATGGCCCCCCTTCTCACACATATTTACACACACACACACACACACACACACACACACACACACACACACACAGTCACATTCAGGCTCAGACTGCTGCAGTTTGAGTGGCTGTGGGTGCGAGGCGGGGATGAGATCACCGTGACAGTGGTGAGCAGCAGAAAGCAACTTATGGGCTTGCAAAGGCGGGGACAGACAAACAGTAAAAGTTTAAAAATCGTTTGCGTTTCAGCTCAGTTTCATTTTTCTAACATCTATTTCAAGGTGCGGGTAGGTGATGCAGCAAATTGACTGGGAAAGCTGTCGTGCTGCTGTGGAGATGCGATTTCTATTGTAACCTGTGAGCTGTCCCTGGGAACTGTCTCAGCGTAGGGGAGATGCAAACTACGGGACTTGGAAATTCAGGTTAAAAAATTGTGTCTTGGGCCCAAAGACCATGATCTGCCCGTTTCTTTGAGGCATGTACACTTTAGCCGTCTCTCCAGATTCCTTCACCGCCTTCTTAAGAGCCGAGCCAAACAGAAGACTACCTTTGTAAGGAACATTCACCAAATGGCTTTTCAAGGAGGCATCTGCTGGACAGGCCTGAAGCCAGAGGTTTCGGCGAGCCAAAGTTTGATAGAACATGGTTCTAGCGGCACACCAGACTGCCTCCTCTGACACGTCTTCTGCATAAGCTGATGCCAAACCCATTAGTTGCAGCTGGTAAATAGTGGCCTTGTTCTTCTCTGGATCCTCGGCAAATTGCACAAGTAAATCTGAGGACCAGGACACAGCGGCTCTGGCAGAGAAAAGATAGGCAGTTGCTGCCTTGAGAGAAGTTGCTGTTGCCTGGAAAGCCTTCTTCAGGGAGGCATCCACTTTTCTGTCTACTGGGTCCCTCAGAGATGCTCCTCTTTCTGCCGGAATGACTGTCTTTTTGGTGAGATCTGAAATCCAGGGGTCGATTCTGGGGCAGTCAAGCCACTTTTCAGATTGCTTTTTGCTGAATTTTAGAAGCTTCGTTATCCACCAAGGGACTGGACAGGCGCATTCTGGATCTTGTCATTCCTCGTTTAGCAAGTCCTCAATGACCGGAGGAATAGGAAATGCTGTGGCGAGTTTGGCAGCAGATGCCAGGCGGAAGGCCTGTTTTGGCTGTATTGGAGCCACTGGGGAAGACCCGAGGTGGATCTCAGCAATAACCTTTTTTATGAAAAAGTCTAGGACGTCCAGATCAAAGTTCCTGGAAGGAGTGTCGTCCAAGTCAGAGTCCACTAGCTCCCCTTCTTCCAGCAAAGATGAACTGGAGTCTGATGAGGCCGGGGAGCGCTCCCTGCGACACTTCCCCTTGTGGGTGCCCCGGGACCTGCTTCGAAAACGAGATTTTTTCTTGCTCTTGCACCACAAGGAATGCTGATCCTCCTCAGAGGATCTGTTCCTGTACATGGATTTCTTCTTTTTGTTTGTAGTAATGTGAGGATAACTGCCCCTCTTCAGTTGAAGACGGGGATGGAGTTCTCTTTCACTTTGCCTTCCTGTGGTGTCATGTCCAGGGACCCTGGAGGTTGCCAGTCGAAGCATGATGGGGTCCAGGGCAAATGCCTTGTTTAGCTCATCAATGAAGTCTGGAGCCAGCGAGGGGGTTGCAGATCGCTGGGACTCCATGGTGGCTGCAACCCTCTCAGACCAGTGTGTCTGTTGGCTATCTGTCCGAGCTGAGGAATGTGAGGCATCCATCAGGTCCTCTGCATTCTAGGCCGCTGCTTTCACACATTTTAAGGAAACTGAGCCAGCGAAAGTAACCAGCATGGGGGATTTGCATCGCTGACATGTTCTGCCCCTGGAAGGCTTGTCTGAGGCCATGATGAAAAAACTGGTTCTAGCACTGAAGCATGGCCCAAATGCTGCTGCTGTCCCTTTAAGAGATGCTGAACTGCTGAATTTATTGCTAAAGCATGGATAAATGCTGCTGCTGAGCTACCTGCTTTTAACCCCCCTTAAATGCTGTCCCGACTGATCAACGGCAGCTCACAGTGCACTAAAGGTCTCCGTTGACAAGCGGTTATGTTTCGAGTGCTCGTCAATGGATCTGGAGTGAAAACTGCACTGTACTGCCATGAGTATTCTCCATCGATGAGCAGCGCTATTCTGAATGCTCATCAACAGTGCAGGCGTCCAAGGAATGCTCCATGGGGCATGAGGGATCTTAATCGACGAGCTGAAGTGCTCAGAGTGCTCGTCGATAGGCTGGGCCTTCCTCTAAAGCACTTCAAGCCTCAGCTCGCCGACGGTCCGACAGGGCTTCCGGTGAATCCACCATCGACGAGTTGAAGCAGAAGGTGCTCATTGACTGTTCACTCCTGAGAGAGCCCTTTTAAGTATCCTCCGATGGGCTGAAGTTAATAACGCTCGACATTCCGAGTTGTCCCTTGCAAGCGCCCTGTACAGGTTGCCTAATGGCTGACACGTTTTGCCCCAAAAGCGTGGGAAGGAGCGGAGCCATGGAGCCAGTCTGTCCAGCATGCAAGGCTAAGACTGGGTCCTGGCCAAAAAAAGGAGCGGTCTAGAATTTCCTGCCGACTGCTCTCTTGAGGATATCCGAAAATAATCTATTTAAATCTGACTTACAGTTTGATGTCTTCAGCCCTTCCACAGCAATTACAGAGCTCAGCTGCAGAGTACTTGCTACTAGGGAGGCAGGAAGTAAACTGGTGGAAACAGGAAGTGGACTGGTGGATAGCCAGGCTGCAGTGCTCAGATTCCCGCCTGAACATGTCATCGGGAGGTACAGCCCATCTGTCTTGAAGCCCAGAGAACCGCGCATTTGTTTTTTAACAAACAGGATTCCTACAAAATAAAAAAGTAAATAAGTGGCTCCATTTACTTTTATGGAGTATGGCACCTATGGGTGACCAACAGAGATGTTACACTCATGTGAGCTTGGGTGTAGAGACATCGGTGTGGGAGCTGGAATGGATTTGACAGCCATTTCCATGCAGCCCTAATAAGATCCCTGCCTGTCCTTAAACGCTGGCCTTAAAACCTACTTTGTATGTGCCTGATGCAAAAAAAAAAAAAAAATAAAATAATTGGTTTTCTTTAAAAATGTCCTTCCCACTAAACAAAAATGTATTCCTCCCAGACTCAGACTCCCACAGTTGTGGATCAGACCCCTGAAAAACTGTAGGGTATACTGTACTTACTCTCCTCAGAAATTATCTACTAGAAACTTTCCCAAAGCCATCCCCTTTCATTATCCCCAGACAGTTTGTGATTTTCAAGAATTTATAGTGGCAAGTAGATAGATAGATACTTTATTTCTACAGTGCTCCTTCCCAGAGGCTCAAAGCGCTGCATAATTCATAGACACATAGAAAAGTACCCAGAACTGTCACAAGAACTCCATGTAAAATGTCAGTTTCAAGTACAGCATGTGCTTGATACTGATAAGGTATTAGTCTGGTGCAGGGGAGGCCCATGACAACTCAAAAACTTTGTTGGAGTGAGACTATTTCTAAAGCGAAACGCCACACAAAGCGTGCCTGTGACAATGTGTGAGTGATGGTATGACGGTAAGAAAGCAAGTGTATATAGTACTGTATTGGTGTCTGACAGGGCATACCAGCGAAAGGAAGCTAGTCTGTCAGTTATACAGTAGATTTAAAGGTACAGTCATGGCAATTTGGGGTTTTACCTTCACAAATAGCTTACAATCCTGACCTCTAAAGATGGGGCAGCACATTCTAGTGGCTAGATCACAGGCTTGGGAACCAGTGGAACCAGGTCCAAACCCCGCCAGACACTCACATGTTGGGAAGCCTTGAGGAAGTCACCACTTTACCCATCAGTTTCAGTCCACCAAGCAGCAAGTAAAGAGATAACTCTGGGGCCAATGATTTTCTTGGCTTTTGTTTATAAAACAAAATTGAAGTTCAGGTAAGGCAAGCAGCAGTAACCGCATAAAATCACCAGCCAAGTGATGTGTTTCAACCAATGAGGTTATGGAACTTCTATGCCCATTTTTTAAAATTGGGTAGAAACAGGACCCACTGAAGAGAGATAATGCATACCACCTGAGCTACCAGAGAAAAATATAGAAACGGTTAAAAATGAATTCCTCCCGAACAAATCCCCCATAATTGTTATTTCCCTGCAGTCAAATCATTATAGATTTACAAAAAAGTAAATAATTTCCAATAGGGATACACCAAACAGATGTAACAATAAGACAATAAACAATTTACACTGTACTGCTGGATGTACTAACATTTCAAAGCGGAAGTTCATGTTAAAAAAAATGAATACACATCCATCATGCACATCTTTTCAAGTCCCAGTCTGGATTCCTAGTGGTTGTTTCCAACATCATTTATACAGCAACAGGTTTCATTTTATTTCACTGTGATAGAGATTTAGCTTGCCCAGATTAACCCCAGTGTCCCATAAAGTCGGTGAACAGTGTCTGTTGCAGGCTAGCTCAACATAATAAAATGGGTACTAACCTGGGGAAATCATAGAAGTTTGCCTTTAATTATTTAAAATCTAACAAGCTTGGGCAAACCTAAAATGAAGATCATCTTACAAGACAGAAGAAAAAAGGCAACATAAAACGTAATAGCCATGTACGTCAGGGATGGGGGAAATGGCCCTGTATGTCAGGGAAGGAATAAACGCTACAATGGTACAGAGAAGGAAGGAAGAGACCGAGGCACTATGAGCCATCCTACAGGCCTCCAGTTCAGTGGGAGGAGGTGGATAGGATGCTAGGGGAAGAAGTACACAAGATGGAAGCAAAAGAGGTGGTACTACTAATGGGGGATTTCAACATGCCCGACGTGGACTGGACCATCCCAGTAGCTGCCTCAGCCGGGAGCCGAGACATTCTCAACTCCTTTCATGGGGCAGGACTCGGGCAGTTAGTGCTTGAACTCACCAGGGAAAGGGCAATCCTGATCTTACTACTGACAATGGAGACAGAATCAAAGAAGTCCAGGTGGATGGTAAACTGGGGTCCAGCAAATCACCACACAGTTTGGTTCAATACAGATACAGGGGTGCAGGTTAGTCACACAAAAGCAAGGGTATTGGATTTTAGGAGGGCAGATTTTGCTAGGATGGTGATATGTATCAGGGAAAGTGTACCATCACCGCAGCGACTCCCTGACAGCGAAGACCACCACAGCGACAGGAATCGGGCAAAATCCGCCCACTGTGGTGGTCTGTGTGCCGATCAGGACTGCCTCGCTGGGTGACTGCCCCCCTGCCCCGGTCCAATTCACACTCGGAGTTAGAATCCTAGAGACCAGGGGGTGTGGGGGTTTGGGCGCACCCCCGTGGCTACAATGGCAACAGTCGGCACTGTAGCTGCCACTATAGGGGATGTCGGCACTAGCGCTGTCGAAGCTCGATAGATAAACCGTCAGGGAAGCACTGACAAGTAAGGAGGTGGGGGGGTAGAGGACCAGTGGGCACACATGAAGAGAGACATAGTGGAAGTAACTAACCAGTGCATAAGGCTGAGAAGCGAGGGTAAGAGAAGGAAGAAACCATTATGGTTCTCACCAGAAGTAGCAGAGAAGGTAAGAGCCAAAAACTTGGCTTTCAGGAAATATAAGGGGATACAAAGGAAGGAAGACAGGGTGGAGTACCTAATTAGTCTGATGGAAGTGGGGAAAGCTGTTAGGAGCGCAAAGGCACAAACAAAGTAAGACTAGTTCAGACGGTGAAAAGGGAAGATAAGTTATTCTATAGGTACATCAGCGAAAAAGAGGAAAGACAGGGGTGGGACTGCAAGGCTCAGAGGGGACGAAGGGAGTGTGTGAAGGGGGGACTTGGATTCCACTGAATTCCTGGAGATATTTTCCCCACTGTATCAATGACTTCTGACTACTCCTGCCTAAAAAGCCTTGGGCATTTTTACACCCATTATTGCTCCATGGTCACAGGCTAACCATGACATATTGCACCTTGGTCACTTGGTAGAAACTTGTACTACCAAGTGTTTCTGTCTAACATGTGCATATTTAGAAAAATGTGATGAGCTGTATATACCTGTCTGCGATCCAACTAGTCTAGGGGGTGTATACGACAATGTTATAAGTTATATTATGACCAATCCAGTCCTTGAGCTATGCTCCACTCCTATGTATGATGACCTGTATATATCTGTTGAACTAGCTAGTCTAGTGTATAATCTGAAATGTGCTTACTACTATATGTTTCCCCAGCGTCAAATGATGCATTTCCCACATGTTTGTTTACTGTGACAAAAAAACTGTACTCTCTTTGCCATGTCTCCTTGACTGTTGTTCCTCATGTTGTATTCTCCCGGGTCATTCCTGAAAATAGGCATAATACTCGTCTAGTGTACTTACCCGGTAAACAAAAGCTAAATAAATAAATAAGGCAGAAGAAAAAACTTACTCACCTTAGTAATTGTGTTTCTTCTAATGGAGTCTTGCTGTATTATGACAATCTGCAGTTAGCTCCAGCCTTTAAACTGCCCCGGAGAGTATAGGGTTAATTTTCTATGCAGTGCATAGAACGTTGAGCTCGAGCCCAGTTGAGGTCTCTGTCTGCAGCCCTCTGAAACCCAACCGTCAGATTCTTACGAGCAAAAACTCACTAACTATACTATGTGGAAATTGTGAAATTTTTGACCAGCCAACTGGCAACAGAAAGTTTTGGATTCCCAAAGAAGACTCAAGTCAGGAAACCCAAAACCAAAAACCAATCTAAAAATAAGGATAATAATACAAAAACACCCAAAATAAAAAGGAAGGTGTGCAAGAAGCACCCCTGGGGTGCAGCGCTGCACCTGCCCACCCACTTCTCAAAAACAGGTTCTGAGAGCGGAGGCAGGGAAGGCAGCCAGAATACAGCAAGACTACATTAGACATACACAATTACTAAGCTGAGTAATTTTTTTCTTAAACAACATGAAATCTTGCTGTATTCTGACAATCTGCAGACTACCAAGCAGTACCCCCATGGAGGAGGGAGAGAACCTACTTTGGAAATAGGCTCTGAAGTACTGCTGTGCCAAACCGAGCATCACTCCTAGCCTGGATATCCAGAGAGTAATGCTTGGTAAAGGTATGGACTGTTTTTCCAAGTGGCTGCTTGACAGATTTCTAACAGAGGGATATCCCTGGCAGCAGCCAGAGAAGCAGCTGCGCCTCTTGTAGAGTGAGCCCTCAGGCCTGAGGGCGAAAATATTTCCCAGTTTCACATAGCAGAATTGTATACAAGACACAATCCACCTGGCAACAGTTCTCCTGGTGGCAGGTTTGCCCTCTCCCACTTCCCCATAAGTGAGGAACAACTGGAGGGAGTCAAACCTGTGATCCTAGGTACGCTCTATGTAGTAGCTAAGGGTTCTTTTAACATCTAAACTGTGTAGCCTCCCCTCTCCTGAGGAAGAATGATCAGTGAAGAAGACAGGAAGAGACAGACTGATTCAAGTGGAAGTCTGAAACCACTTTGGGCAAGAACCTCCTGCTGGTTCTAAGGACCACTTTATCTCTATGAAGAGAGATAAAATTAGGTTCCACTGACAGGGCTTGCAATTCACTGATACGTCTGGCAGAGGTAATGGCTACCAAAAACAGTTTTCTAAGTCAAGTACTTAAGCTCTGCTGAGGACATAAGCTCAAAAGGAGGTTGCATAAGTTGAGCAATGCAAATATTTAATTCCCAGGCAGGGGCAGGATCCCTAAAGGGAGGACTGGTATGAAGCAATCCTTTGAAAAATTCACAGAACACAGGATGAGATGATAGTGAGGAAGACTTCCCCACTGACAGAAAAGCAGAAACAGCTGACAAGTGTACTTTGAGAGTAGCTGATCTGAGGCCTAGGCCATTAAGATGGACCATATAATCCAGAACTGTAGGCAATTCAACAGTGTCTGGGGAAATATGCTTCTTGGAACACCAAATGCTGAATCATTTGGAGTTACAAGTCTTTCTGGTAGAGGGCTTTCGAGAAGCTTTGAGAATATCCAGAACCCCCTAAGACAGATGCAAATCTGCATACTCTAACTCTTCAAGAGCCATGCCTTGAGATTGAGAGAGCGAAGATTGGGGCACCAGATCCTCCCCAGAGAGGAGGTTAACAGATTGTTATTCCTGGGACCCAGTCTGGAGCAATCAGAATCACTTTGCAAGGTTGTGACCTTATCTTGACTACAACTTTGAACAGCAGAGGAAAGGGAGGGAAGGCATACAGAAATATCCCTTCCCAGTTCAAAAATCAGAGCATCCAGAGGGACTGAACCAAAGACTGGGGGGGTCTGCAACAAAACAAAGGAAGTTGATTGTCTGGGGCTGCAAAGAGATCTATCTCTGGAATGCCCCACCTTGAAAAAATCACTTTCAAACACTAGGGGGTCCAGGGACCATTCGTGATGGCCCTGGGAGATCCTGCTCAGTGTATCTGCTAGCACAATGTCCTTTCCTGGAAGGTGGACTGCTATCAGAGAGGTCTGCAGGGACTAAGCCAGGGACCAAAATTTCATAGCCTCTGTGCATAAGGCTGTAGACTGAGTGCCTCCCTGCTTGTTGATGTACCACATGGTGGTGGTGGTGTCTGTCCTGACCTGAACCACCTTGTTCTGCACAGACAGAGAAAGCTTGCAGGGCCAGAAAAACTGCCCTGAGTTCCAGGAGAGTGATATGAAGAAGGGACTCCTGAGGGGACCACAGTACCTGGGCTGTGAGAGCCCCCAGATGAGCTCCCCACCCCAAAAGGGAAGCATCCATGGTAAGGACCTCCGAATGAGACTGAGTGACAAATGGGATCCCTTGCCTTAAATTGTCCTGCTCCTGCCACCACTGAAGAGCTTGGATCAGTGTCCGAGTCACTGGAATCAGCTTGGTAAGAGGGTCCTTCTTTTGGGACAAAAAGACCCTCAGATGGAACTGAATGTCCCTCATCTGGAATCTTGCCCTTTGGACCACTGCTGTAGAAGCTGCCATGTGGCCCAAGAGCTGAAGGAAGTGCCTTGCTGATCGGGACACCTGAAGGCTGAAGGAAAAAAGCCAGTTCTATAAGAACTCTAGCCCTTTCCAGGGGAAGAAAGGCTCTTACTTTGACAGTATCTAGCTCTGCCCCTATAAAGGCAAGAAGCTGCACTGGTTCGAGAACTGACTTGGGGAGGTTGAGAAGAAATCCCAGGGAAGTGAGCACTTGCTGGGTCACTTGCAGGTCTGACTTGACTTGGCCTGGAGACCACTCACTATGAGCCAGTCGTCCAGATATGGAAAAATGGAAATATTTTGCCTTCTTAAAAAGGCCACTACTACTGCCAGGCACTTTGTGAAAACCCTTGGAGTTAATGTTAGGCCAAAGGGCATTGCTTTGAACTGGTAATGGCCTGACGGCAACTTGAACCTGAGGTACTTTCTGTGGGAGCACCTGATGAGAATGTGAAAGCAGGCAGGCTAGCCAGTCCCCTGACCGTAGAGAGGGAAGAATTATTCCCAGAGTCACCATCTTGAACCTTGGTTTTAAAAGATGTTTGTTCAGGTATCTTAGATCTAGGATGGGTCACCACTCCCATGTCTTTTTTGGAGTAAGGAAGTACCTGGAGTACACACCTTTGCCCCAGTGTAGGGTAGGAACTCTCTCTATGGCTCCTAAGGCCAGAAGAGATGAAACCTCTGCCTCTAGGGCAAGGGTTTCGGAGAGATTTGCAGGTGGAAAAGATCTGGCTCTCATCTTTGGAAATTTTTTGAAGCCGAGAACAGTCCCTGGCTTACTACTTCCAGGACTCACTTGTCTGAAGTAACAGACACCCAGTCCTGGACGAGAAGCCAGCCTACCCCTACAGGGATAGGAGAGTCGACCCAGGCAGACCCATCAGGGTGTCTGCTTGGCAGGGGCCCTTAGGCTGAGGAGTGGATGCAGCCCTGTTCATCCCCTTTCTGCCTCTCCCTCTGAAGAACCCCCTCTGTGAAAAGGGAGAAGAGGCTTGCGCTTGGTAGAAAGGCCTATGAAAAGGCCTGCCCCGCCCCTAGATTGCTGCCTTTGAGGAGTTGCCTGCCTCTCCTTGGCCTGTGCACTCCTATAAGTGTCCTATGTTCCACCATTTTCTTCATGTAATTCTCTGTCTGCTCCCCAAACAGAGAATTACCTTCCACAGTGAAATCCATGGCCTTAGCCTGGGTGTCCTGTGAGAGAGGCTAGTACATCTGAGCCAAGCCATTCTCCAAAGAGCCACAGATGTAGCCATGACTCTTGATGACATCACTGGAGTCCACAGCAGCATGAAACTGTACCTTCGATGCCTCAATCCCATCCGCAGCCACCTCCTCCAGCTCCCTGGCCAGCTGGGGGGAGGCCCGTTTAGCCAGTGCCAGTACAATGTCCCACCTGGACTTCTGGTACCAGGCAGCATGAGTCATATAATTAGCCTGTCTGAATCCCAAAGAGGATGCTATGTATTGAATCTTTACCAAAGCATCCATCCTCCTGGAGTCTTTATCTGGGGGGGTGTGAAGCCAAGGGAACATTAACCCTGTCACAGGCTGCAGCCTGCACGATCCCAATATGGCTGCATTGCTGGTAAAAAAACTCCATGTCTGAGCCTGATAAAGTGTACCTCTTATCCATTCTTCTATCAACAGGAGGTACAGAATTAGGAGACTTTAAAATTTTTTGTGTCTGTTTCCCAAATGATTTGTACAAGGGAATAGACAGTCTCCTGAACTCTGGGATGTCCATCATTTCTACAAAATCAGGCTCCCCTTGAGCCTCTGTAGCTTCCTCCATAGGGAGCTGGAGAGTTTCAGCCACTTTTCTGTAAAACAGATAGTGGAGAGGGGACTCAGAGAGCCTAAGAGGGGAAACACCAGAAGGTCTGTCTGGGGAGATGTCGGGTTCAATGGGCACATCCAGACTTTCTGCTCCATCATATCCATCATCTTGTTCATAACCCCCCTCCTCCTCAAATTCCGGTTCATAAAAATCTTCAGGAGCATATTCCTGAACCAGTGGAACCGACCAAACCAAGTCCGTAGCCAACAAAGCCGGATCGGATGGAACCGCGAAACGATTCAACAATCCAAATCGCTCGGGCAATCTCATCAGCAGTCGGAACATGAACCTCTGGATCTGAACCGGCCGATTTGTCTTTCCTTTTTGTAGAAACCGATCCCTCAGGATCGGCTCTCCTCTTGCTGAAGTAGTATCGCCCTGGTCAGAGGGCATTCCTTCTGGTTCAGTCAGAACCGAACCGGGCTGGCCATCCGGGTCAGCGGACTTCTCGGCCTCCTCTCCCCAAGTCTACCTAATCTCCTTTCCAGGGTAGACTTAAGAAAATTTTTACAAATTTGGCAGTCTGTATCGAGGTGTTCAAACCCCAGACAATAAACAAAGGTGGTGTGGGGCATCAGCCTTAGCAAAGACTTCCCCACACTCACTGCAGTGTTGAAACCCAGTGGGCCCGATTTTTTCTTTGGGTTTCTCAGACATGGCCAACCTAACCAAACATACCCTTTTCTCTCTCATCGGTTCCTAACCGTGTCACAGGTATTGGAAACACACGTTTATAACACTTTTTTTTTTTTTTTTTTAGAACCGATAACCACACACTAAAGCAAAGTAGGAAAATTCAATACATAGGATCGGTTCAGCTGAACCGATCGAAAAAGCTTACAATTTCCACAAAGTAAATCATTAAACTATCTAGTACTCATGGTACCGCAGACAGAGCCTGAACCGGCTGTGCGGAGTAGTTTCGGTTTAAAACCGACACTTTAACA
Source organism: Neoceratodus forsteri (assembly GCA_016271365.2). NCBI lineage: Eukaryota > Metazoa > Chordata > Ceratodontiformes > Ceratodontidae > Neoceratodus > Neoceratodus forsteri. The sequence goes on from CM028129.1 coordinate 694,980,732, forward strand.
GACACTTTAACCAGAGCTGAAGGAGAAATCTCCTGAGCGACTGTTCAGTGAGGCAGAGTAAGGAATCTGACAGTTGGGTTTCAAAGGGCTGCAGACAGAGACCTCAACCGAGCTCGAGCTCAACGTTCTATGCACTGCATAGAAAATTAACCCTATACTATCCGGGGCAGTTTAAAGGCTGGAGCTAACTACAGATTGTCAGAATACAGCAAGACTTCATGTTGTTTGAAATACTAAACAAATATTTCTGTTGGGTGTTCACAGAGGAAGGGGAGGGACAGGGGACACTGCTAGGCAGCAGACACAAGGGGGGGAGGGGGGTGAATACCAGTGCATTCACAGAGGAGAGAGTCCTAGAGGAGCTCACAAAACTGAAGGCAGACAAGGCAATGGGCCCTGATGGCATGCACCCCAGGATATTAAGGGAGGAGTTGGCAGCACCACTGGCAGCCCTATTTAACGAATCACTGAGAACAGGGGTAGTTCCAGAGGACTGGAGGAGGGCACATGTAGTCCCTCCTCACAAGAGTGGAAGCAGAGAGGTGGCAGATAACTACAGGTCAATCAGACAAACATCGGTAGTGGGAAAGATTATGGAAATACTGCTCAAAGAAAGAACGTTAGGACACTTGGAATCCAGCAAAACACAGGATCCAAGACAATATGGATTCACGGCAGGAAGGTCATGTCAAACTAATCTGATAGATCTTTCTGACTTGGGTGACAAAGGAGGTGAATGGAGGGGAGGCAGTAGATGTGGTATACCTCGATTGAAACAAAGCCTGTGACACTGTTCCACACAGGAGAATGGTAAATAAGTTGAGCAGCCTGACAGTGGGCCTCAAGGTGGTGAACTGGGTTAACAGTTGGCTTAAGAACCAGAAACAGAGGGTGGTGGTTAATGGAATCCAGCCCGGGGAAAAGGAGGTGACCAGGGGGGTCCCCTTGGGGTCGGTCTTGTTAAATGTCTTCATCAATAAACACTGTAGAAGGGCTAGAAGGAAAGGTGTGCCTATTTGCAGATGACACCAAGATCTGCAACAGAGTGGACATGCCGGATGGGGCGGACAGGATGAGGAGGGACCTGCAGCGGCTGGAAAAATGGTCAGAGAAGTGGCAACTGAGGTCCAATGCAAAGAAGTGAAAAATTTGCACCTAGGGACCCAGAAATCCTGTAGAGAGCTACAGGTAGGGGTGGGGGAGGGGAATTGCTGACAGCCACCAATAAGGAAAGGGACTTGGGGATTATCATCTCAAAAGATTTAAAAGGTGCTGGCCCAGTGGCGCTGAGGGTTGAGGCGCTGGACGCCTTACCCTGCAGCACGCCGACGACCCGGGTTCGGAAACGAGCCCGGGATGGAGGTCGGCAGCAGGGGGGGGGGTGGAGGGTGGAGTTGGATTGAGCTGCCGGCAGGCAGGCTCTCCTCGCCGAGGAGGGAATGCAGCACCCCTCGGCCGATGGTGACCCCTAGTGGAGGCTAGGAGTGGCACAGGCTTAGAGGGGGGCCAGGCGCTAGGCCATGGGGTGGGGGAAAGAAGCCGTAACTGGGGCCTTAGGGTGCATGCGCGCCTCCATGCACATGCGCTCCTACTCCTGGGGCTCCTGGGTGATAACTGGAGGCAGAAAACGCTGGCGGCAGCAGGATGATTACCGACTCCCCATAGGCTCCGCTCCCATGCCTGGCATAAGGTAGGCTCCAGATATTCCGGGAGGCGGGCTGGGGGGGTGGGGTCGGTCGGTCGGAATGGGGCTGCTGACTGGAGAAGCAGAAAATATAGTTGGAAAAAAAAAAAAAAAGAAAAAAAAAGAAGATGATCTAAAAGGTGGCCAAACAATGCACAAAGGCAATAGAGAGGGCCAGTGGCATGATGGGGTGCAAAGATAGGGGTATCACTAGTAGGAAAAGGGAGGTGGTGATGCCACTATACAAAACGCTGGTGAGGACTTCTGGAAAACTGTGTACAGTTCTGGAGGTCACATCTTCGTTAAGACATAGACAGGGTGGAGGCAGTTCAGAGAAGGGCAACAAAGATGGTGCAGGGATTGCAGCAGATGACATATGGGGAAAGATTAATAGACCACCTCATCATGTGTACACTGAAAGAGAGGAGGGAACGGGGAGATATGACAGAAACTTTCAAGTATCTTAAAAGTATGAATAAGGTATAGGTTGGCGACTTCTTTAAGTATAAATGAATACAAGAACAAGGGGCATGAAATGAGACTGGAGGGGGGCAGGTGGAGGAGCAATGTGAGAAGGTTTTTTCCACAGAAAGTGTGGTGGATGCATGCACAGCAGTGGGGGGAGGGAATTCAAGCATGCTTGGGATAGGTATGACGGTACCCTAGAGGGGGAAGGGAGAGGTAGTAACCAGTGACCAAATTGGGTCAGAAGGCACTGTTTAAGGTACGGGATATGGGCAGACTGGATGGGCCTAGTGGTCCTTATATACCATCAACCTTTTATGTTTCTATAATAAAAAACAAACTACATGGTTGACCTACTGATTTCAATGACATAAAAAACACTGTTATTCACAGTTCACATACTGTTTGAGTTCAGTGTGTAAACTGTAACAGTCTAAGACTCTGTGACTAATAACTTAACTACACTCGGTAACCCTAACTGATAAAAACACGACTGCCCATAAACACCTTGATGGTAATTTCATCTCATGAAATGGAGAACATAACCTACTCAGCCTTTGGCCATATGGCTTATTCTTTGCTTAGATTTACTCTATGAAATTACCACTTTATTGCTCACAGGCACCCACATGTACAAAATGGTTGTGATAACATGAACGGCTACTTGCAAATACCAGCATTTGTGGTGTTCTGCAGTGAAGCCTTCCTTCAATGTGGCAAAAACAGAAGCACAGATTATGACACTTGTCTGAACCTGTTTGAACATAAAAACTACTATACTGAAACAGAAAACGTTCCTTCATAGAGCAGTACTTATGATTATGTTGTGGGTATTATTTTGGTTATTTCCTGTATTTTTCCCTTTTTATATCATTTAGGTTCACTTAAATAACCCCTACAATCCACCAATTTAAATTAACCAGTATTGGGACTCAAAGTTTCACTGAGGCCTAACTGCTGTCCTCTCTCACTGCCCTCACTGCTGACTGGGTTCATTTACAGGAGCTGTAGTCAACAGGCACACTGCAACCTCCCTTGTAACACGGCAAAAGTACTGTCAGTGATATCAGTACTATAATTGGTGGAAAGGTACCTTGTGATGCAAAATGAAGCGGGTAATAATTCTCTAGTAATACCCACTTCATTTTGCAGTACTGAATATCTCAAGAAATGAATCACCAGGGAGCACAGTATAGAAATTCTAACGTCCCACTTACCCACTGCCCAGCGGTCACATTTGCATTGTTGCAACAACTCTACAGCAGTAGTAAATATTGTAGTAGCAATCTTGTAACAGGAATGTTTTCTAAACCTAAGTTAATGAATACCAGCAATGTTTTAGGAAGTACTGCCATTACCTTTGAAATATGTGGCACTGGTGGTATCGCAGCACGGGCTGATATGGCGGGAATGTTTGACATCCCGCAGAAGGACGGGTCGAGATGTGCAGTACAAGTAGTCCAAGCGATACTGTGCCGTAGAAAAAGAAATATAAGCTAGTAAACGTTACTGTGTGGTAAAAGCTGCATCGTTATTCAACCTTTCCACCGCATAAACGTTTATCTAAAGTTGTGGGACACAATGTTATTCAGTGTTCCCATAATGCATTTCTCTAAAAGTTGGGTTAGATTGCAATAGATAATGAGTGATTCTAACACTACTTAAATGCCGATTTATGTAAAACAAATGTTTCAGCATAACTGTAGAGCCAAAATTTAGTGTTTAATAATGCATACAGTTATGCAGCAGTCACAACACAAAAAGATGTTGAAAATGGGAAAAACCCTGTGCCAAAAAATAAAGCAAGTACAAGAAACATGTTTATTGTTTTCTTTCATGGTAAATTTAACACTTTCTATCTGCACCAAAGGATTAATGCATTGTTTTAACCCCTTACCATGTTACAAGCGCATTAATGCACAACAGAAGCGGGCTCTACTAGGGAAATAATGCCTGGTTGGAGGCTCTCGGCCTTCGGCCTCGTGCCCCAACCCTCCCAACTGGCAATTAATTCCAGAGTAGAGCCTGCTTCTGTTGTGCATCAATGCTTACTTAGGCTCCATGCTGCTGAGCATATACACAGCCTGTGGTATAGTCTGGAGTCTCACAGCATCCTAAACAGAGTCCCATTCTGGTAAAATTACAACAGAAATTATAGGCATGGATAAACAATAACAGTTATCAAACTATGATATGGCCAAAACAGGATATAACCAAAGTAGATTCAAAGACCTTAGTAAGCCTAATAAGTAATTTCTAGCAAGTAACCTGTGTCCAAGCTGAAGTTTAAACCCTACAAGCATTCTGACAACTGCCGCATGAACTGTTTTACCAACCAGCAGAACTCCTATCCAAACATTACATTTTGATATGTAGTCTATTGAACTGCAGTAACAATTTGGCTACTTGAAAAATGGTAGTTGTCACCTCAATATTTTAGCCAAATGACAAACCTTTTAATCAAACCCACTTTTTTTTTTTTTTTAAATCTTAGGGCTTCTGACCTTTTGTCTGCTAGTTGTGTGAAACTACAGCAGCAGTGTGGCTATTTGAAAAATATGATTCGTAGGTAAATATAGAAATTCTTAGCAAAATGCTAGTGGAAGCTTAAAAACTGCTCCATGTTCCCCACCTCAAGCCACAGTCAGGAAAGTAATTCTACAGGATGCTCCCCAGTGATGGGCCACAAAGACTGATGCCCTCTGTCCCGGGCTTCACAAAAGTTTACCTCTGTCTCTCTCTCTCTCTCTCTCTCTGATGTGGGGGTAACTGGAGGGTAGGCAGGTGATGGTGATGTAGGGAATACACTCAGTAATTTGAGCTGTGTTTTTCTCCCTCTTGTGGCTGCCCAGCGCAACTGCTTTGTCACCATGGTGGGACAAATTAGATCGCCAGGCAAATGATTCTGACCACCTAGCTTTACAAACATACAAATGTGCCAGCACAAAACAGACCACCCAGTCTATTTAAGTCTGCTCAAGTGTGCAGCTAGCACCCCTAGTTTGCAGCTGCCCCACCCCCTTCCTTTGTCATCCCACTGCCGCCCACCTCCCCCACCCTCACTCTCCCCTGTGTCATGCCCTTTTAAAGCTGTTCAGATTTATTCCCCCCACCCTCATAAAGTGTTTTTCTTGTTATTTTAACTTGTACCTATGTTTTGAGTTATTCTATAAGTTCTGAATCCAAGCTGTATCGTTCATTGGGATGTACCTTTACTTTCTCCTGTTGTACTTTGTTTTGCAATCTATGACATGGAACCTTTGTAAAAGATCTTGCGCTCAAAAGGTCTTTTCCGAATCACTAAATAAATAAAAATAAATAAATAAAACACGATACCACCCATTCTGGTAGTGCGTTCCATTTTGTTACCACCCTCTCCATGAAATAGTGTCTCCTCATTTCCCTCCTAAATCTTCCCCCTCTTCTTATCCTGTGCCCTCTGGTGTCCCTCCCCCCTCCTTAGCTTAAAGACCCTATCTGCACCATCCTTATTGATTCCCCTCAGATACTCTAATGTCTCCATCATGTCCCCCCATCCCTTCTATCCTCCAGAGTGTACATATTCAGGTCTCCCAGCCTGCTCTCAGTCTCTCCCCTCCATTCCACATATCATCTTCGTTGCCCTCCTCTGCACCCCCTCCAGTAGCTTGACATCACACTTCAGGTATGACCTCCAAAACTGCACACAATATTCCAAGTGCGGCATTACCAGCGACCTGCAGAGAGAAGAGATCACCTCTCTTCGCCTGGACGAAAAAAAAAAACACTATGCACCCCAGCATTTTGTTCGTTTTTGCAGCCGCTCTTTTACACTGGGCAGTGTTGGTCATGGTCCCTGTTACCATTACCCCAGGTCCTTCTCCTCTTCAGTGATCCCCAGCTTACCCCCTCCCCAGCCAGTATTCTCTCCTTGGGTTCTTCGCCCCATAGTGCATAACCTTACACTTCTTTGCAATGAACCCCAGCTGCCACCTCTCTGACCTCTCCTCTAGCTTGCTTAGGTCCCCCTGCAGCTGCTTCCATCCCTCCCCTCCATCCACCACTGCTCCCATTTTGGTGTCATCTTCGAATAGACTTACCTTGCTCACCACCCCGTGTGCAATGTCGGATATGAAGAGTACAAATAATACTGGTCCCAGTACAGAGCCCTGTGGCACCCTACTCATCACCGGCTTCGGAGCCGAGAGCTCCCCTCCCACCACATGTTGCAGCCTCCCACTCAGCCAGCTTGTAATCCAGTTTGTCATTTTTGCCCCTACCCCTACACCAGTTAGCTCCCCCCCCCCAAGCTGCCCATGAGGCACTGAATCGAAGGCCTTGCTGAAGTCCAAGTAAAGAACATCCACCACATGACCCATATCCAGCTTACCTGTCACCCAGTCATAATACTGTATCAGGTTGGTTTGACAAGACTTCCACGAAACAAACCCATGCTGCCTCACATCCTAGAGGCAGTTGTCGTCCAGGTATGACACCAGTCTTTCCTTTAGTGTCGTTTCCACGAGTTTGCACACTCTGGAAGTGAGACTTACCGGACGACAATTACCCGGTTCATCCCTTGGTCGGCTCTTGTGTAACGGCACTACATGTGCCATCCTCCAGTCCAGTGGCACACATCCCGACTCCAGTGAGGTGCTGTACAGATCCACCAGCGGCTCCAGCAACACCTCCACCAACTCCCTCAGCACTCTGGGGTGGATCCCATCCGGCCCTGGTGCCTTGTCTACCCTCAGGCCCTCTAGGAGTCTACCTCCCTCGATTCTTCCATCTGTCGCCTCCTCTCCCCCATCCCCACCCTCCCAGCCCATGGTGATAACGGTCCCCTTTTCTTCTGTGAACACTGAGCAAAAAGTATTCATTCAGTGCTTCCGCCTGTTCCTCCCCCTTTTCCATCCACTCCCCACCCTTTTTTATCCTCACTATCGTCTCCTTGCACTTCCTTTTCTCCCCGATGTATCTGAAAGTCTCCCCAAACCCCGTGAATTCCCTGTGCTAATTTCATCTCTGTCTGGGCCTTGGCTTCTCTCACTTTTCTGGTCACCTCCCTGGACCATTTTGCATACTTCTCCCTGTCCCCTTCATTCCCCATCCTCCTATACCTCTGGTGCACCTCGCGTTTTGCCCTCACCACCTCCACTACCTCGCTGTTCAACCAGCATGGTTTTCTTGCTCTGCTCCTCTTACTCTGTGTCTTGTGTAGGCTTCCGTTGCCTCTGTAATCCCCAGTTTAAGAATATCCCATTTCTGTTCTACGTCCATCTCCTGCCTTGTGCCCTCCAGTTTCCCTTTCAGTACTTCCCGCATCCTCCCAAAAAGTCTGCCCCCCTGAAGTTTACCACCAGAGTTACCGATTTCTCTGGCTCCCTGCACATCGTGATATTAAACCACACCGTTTGGTGATCGCTATCGGCTACTGCCTCCCCATTCGACAATACCAGATCTAAAGTGTTCTTTAGCCCAATAGGTACACTGACCAACTGTGTCAGGAGACCTTCCTGGATCGCATCCAGGAGCACTTGCTCCCTAGCACTGAAGGTGACCAGAATGCTCCAGTCCACCCCTGGCAAGTTGAAATCCCCCACGATAACCACCTTCCCTTTTCTACATACCTTTCTGATTTGTTCCGTTAATTCTCAGTCAAGCTCCTCAGACTGGGACGGTGGCATGTATACCACCCAAAACCTCAGTTTCCTACCCCTTGAGTCTAGGAGCTGCAGCCAGATTGCATCTGTTCTCCTTTCCTCCCCCTCGTCCCTTGTGCGTCTGATCCCATCCCTCACACAGACTGCCACCCCCCCCCTTACAGTCCTTCCTGTATAATTTGTACCCTAGGATTGCCAGATCCCAGTCCCGGTGCTCGGCTGACCACATTTCCTTGACAGCTGCAATATCCACCCTCTACAATGCCTGTAGCTCAGCTGATTTGTTGCCTAAGCTTCTCACATTCAGCGAGACCACCCGCCATCCTGCCCCCTTCCCTTCATCACCCTCCATCTCTTCCCTTCTACTCCCTCCCTTTTCGGCCACCCCGAGTACTTCCCTGCTAGCCTGGGTGGTAGGCTGTGACTCCACTCTATCGAATCATTGCCTACCTGCTATCCACTTGCCACCCCCCCACCTAGTTTCAATCCACCTTTGTCGCAATATACCTCCCCAGTCTTTGCTTTAATACATCCTTCCCTTTCTCACTCAGATGCAGCCTATCCTTCGCAAACAGACTGTTGTTATCCCAGGTACTGCCCCAGCCGCCCACAACCCCCTGCCGCTTAGGTCTACACCATTCTACCAACCATGCGTTGAGCTCCCCAATCCTCTCCTTCTTCACTGTGCTTGCGCAGGGTACTGGGAGCACCTCCGAGAAGGCCACAGACTCCTCGGCCTATTTGCACAACCTTCCCACTTCCTCAAACCTCTCCCTTGTTACCTCCACTGTTTCCCCCACTAGGTCATTTGTCCCATGTATCACAATGTACAGTTCCTCCTACCCCCTCCTTGCGCACCTTAGTATTGCCTGTCCTGCCTTGTCTGCCTTTAATCCTGGTATGGACTCCACCCATATCAGACTGTGCCTCTCCCCCTTGCTGCCCCATCTGATCCCCTCGAGTATGGAGTCCCGCAACACCAGTACATCCGTCTCCTCCTTCCTTGTCCCCATCACCACCACCCCCCCCCAGGTTCTCATTCCCGGGGCCACTCAAGGCAGTGCTTTTACCATCTTCCCCAGTGTCTTTCCACTGCCCCTCAACTGAGACCCTTCCCCCTCCTCCTGTTTGACTGCCTACCTCCCTCTCCCTCCTCACCTCTCTGAGTATTATCTCTCCCCTGCCACACTGTGCTCAATCTCTCCACTAGTAATGCCCCTCACTCCCTCCCTCTTCTTCGTGAGTACTATCCCTTGTGCAATCTCCTCCTGCGTTCTCTGCCCCACGTGTCACTAGTAGGGCAAACATATTCCCTACCCTCTTTGCATTACTATGCATTTTCTTTTCCCTCCTGCTAGGCCCTACTAGAGTCCACCCTTCATCAGCTGGCTTCGTGTCTAGTTTGCCCTTCCCCCTGCCCCCTCCCTTGACCCACTATTCCTTCTCTGTAGTGCCCCCCCAATACTCTCAGATGTCAGCCCTTCTACCAACGCAACCCCCCTCACCCCTCAACCTCCCCAGCTCCCTGCCAAGGCACTTAACCCCTTCCTCGAGCCTCCTTAGCCTGTGGCATATTGGGCACCCTCCCAGCCACCACAGTATGTTCATCCACATTGCTGCCCCACAACCACTGCACCCCACAATCCTGCCCATGGTTCACACTACCTATACAGGACAGTGAAATACAGTCTCTCTATACTGATTGCAGTTGTTTACGAACACAATTACAAACCCACCAATAGCATTCCCAAGTCTCACAAACACATACATTCCAGAAATTAGATGCTTGCCCCAGGGCCTCTTTAGGCCCTTCCCCCCAGCTTTATGTGGGGCCACTGTGCCCCCGTTGAGCTTAATTCAAAAAAAAAAAAAAAACACAGCCACAGAAACCTTTAATCTAATTTAAAAAGCCACAGCCACAGAAACCTTTAAGCTAAACAAAACAGCAAAACTTATAAAAATCCTCTCCACAGCAAGTAGAATTAACTAATCCCTCTCTCCTGCAGTTTGATGGCTCTGTCAGAATGTAAAGGCTCTGTGGGTGAGCATGTCCTGTTCTATCCCTACAGCCATACAAACCTTTAAGCTAAATTCCACTAAGCTAAATCAAAAAACAATACAAAACAATAGCAAAACTTACAAAAATTCTCTCCACACCAAGTAGAATTTTTATTGGAAACGCTTACTGTATTCCCTGCACATGCAAAGAGTTTTCTTAGACTGCTAGAGTTTCTGGAGCTGGCTGCATGATAGCGTGGGAGCTGTCAGGATAACACTTCTCACTTCTTATAAAAACTTCTATAGTCACAAGGTCTGTGGCAGATGGGGCCACATGCAAGCGTGTTGCATATAAATAGTGGGACAAGCACAGGCGAATGATGTCCAAACCACAGTCCTGCCTCTCAGCTGCCAGTCAACCTGCAGGAGCGGTGTCTGTTGACCTGACAAAGGCATCTGACCTTGTCAACCACCATCTCCTACTAAGAAAACTTAACCTCCTGGGTCTCGACTGCTTAGCGCTAACCTGGCTAAACAGCTATCTCATTGGGAAATCACAAAGGGTCAACAGGTCTGGATCACTGTCTTCTCTCAGGCCCATAACACATGGCGTACCCTAGGGACCGACCCTTGGTCTGTTACTTTTCTCCCTATTCATTAATGAACTTCCCAATTTCTGTGGTGGTGCTTCAGTGCAACGCTACGCTGATAACACCATTCTATTCCGTTCATCCAATAACATAGACTGGCTTAACCAGAGTCTTAATTCACATTTCAATACTTTCGAATCATGGTTCTCAGACAACCATCTAATTCTTAATAACCCCCAAAAAAAAAAAAAGCTATGGTATTCCACAATCCCTCTTCTAAATACTCTACAACTTCCTTGCAACACCCTCTCAATATCTGCTCTATTTCCGGGAATTCCATAGAAGCAGTCCAATCCTTTTAAGTACTTAGGACTGCACCTAGAATTAACCTTCTCTTCAGAGACACAGGTCTCCTTGCTAATTAAAACTGTCAACCAGAAGTTAGATGCTACATCGTCTCCGCCCGCTCTTATCAGCCACCTCCTGACAGAAAATTGCTACCACATCCATCCTCCTCATACTTTTCTATGGCACACTACTACTTCTCTCTGCTCAATCTTCATCCATTGCTTGGCTCTGACAACTCTATTATAGAATCGGGCATTTTGCCTTAGGGGCTGAACCTAGAAAGCATAACTGCAATATCATGAGATACCCTACAGTGATCAGATTATGACTCTAGGCTACAATACCTCACATTATGCTTTGTATATAAGCTAGAGAATCTTTTCAATCCACTTTGTCTAAGAGGAACGGTCTACCGCAAAGAAGCTGTTTGCCCTCTCAGGTCATCCACATTACCTAATCTAGCCACCCCAAAACCTGGCCATCTCGCAGGAAGGCGATCTTTCGCATGCTCTACCACCGCTGTTTGGAATGCACTACCTCCTCATCTTCTCTCTTGCCCTTCCCTATCAATACTCAAAAAAATAATTTCCTACACACCTGCTCAAGCCTCCAATCTGCACTTGCTTTCGCTAACCCAGTTCCTTATTTTCTCTCAATCTTAATAATCATAGGAGCATTTCTTTAAAAGTATTTCTCAAAACAAGCCAACTCTCTACCCTATTATGAACTCCCCAACCCTATTATTACTTGTTATTCTGATGATACAATCTTAATTGAATCCATTACACTGGAAGTCTGTAAATGTGTATATTTTCTGTAAATCTGTATAATCTGCTGTAAATAACCTCGTAATGCAGGGTTTTATTTAACTCTAAAAATTGATCAGCGTTTTGCCCATAAAAGTGCTAAAACTTTGTGAAAATGCATAGCTCTTGCCTCACTGTGTTTAACAAACACAGCACTTCTAGAAAATCTGTATAAATACTTTCTGTACAGTTAGTATCATCCCAAGAAAAAAAAAACTGCTAATCAATTATTTAAAACCCTGTAATGCAAGTACTGTATTTACTCAATGTAGCAACTTTTGATACCTTGATGACCTCATTGACTGCCTGCTAAATGTTTATTTGCTGTTCATATTATCCATTCTTTGTACTGTTATGCAACACATTGTATTGTATTCTCTGCCTGGGTCGCCCCTGAAAAAGGGACTGCATAGTTGCAGTGGGCTCACCTGGTTACCAAAATTCAAATAAATAAATAAATAAACCTGCAAGTCTGCGACTGCACTAGGGCTACAGCCTGAAGAAAACCCATCCCATCCAGAATGGTGCCGCTCACCAAGACCAAGGTAACCAATCTGCTTTCTTCTCTCTTACTGGAGCCAACAATCAGGTGGGATGGAGGCTGCAAAATAAAAGTGAACGTATGCTGTAGCCCACCTCTCTGGTACCAAGGAGAACAGGGCACCTAGAAACACTCACTCTAGATTGTGCCTGCTAATCTGATCAAGAGCCTGCAAGGGAAGGGGATGTGCTCAAACACAAAAACAAGCCACAGAAATAATGCCCATAAATTATTTTTTTTTTATTACTGTTATTATTGACAGTTTGTTCCCCTGCTTGTCCCCAGCGGCATTCCTCTGACTGACCCCCTCTCCCAGCACCATCACCCTGGCTCCCCCGGGACTTATCTTCGCCAGTGCCCTCTCTCACAGGGCTGAGAGTGTCGTCCAGCCACCAAGTGTAGGGCCTGCGAGGGGTCAATCACTATGTCAATGCGGGGGGGGGGTTCCACCGTTTTCTCCCCGGGTCCACGAACGTGCAGCGGGCGGAGTGGCTGAGCTCTACTTCCACAGAGATGACCAGACACCCTGGATATGGGGTCCCTTCTCAATTCTGTTGGTGTTCACATGCTGGCATCCAGCTGCTGCTGGGTGTCAGGCAAAAAGCGTGCCACAACGTCCCCCCTCCCTGAAGGAGAGCTGTCTATGGATGCTAGATCCTTCCTCTCCCGCCGGCCCCCAAGCAACCAGAGTCTGTTCCCAACCCCGGGTCGCCAGCATAGCTGTGGAGAGGCATGGATGCCTCAACCCACTGCACCAATGGGCTGGTGAAAATATTTTTGGGGCACCAGATTTTAAAGCTAATGGCCACTATGGCTACTAGCTCAGAAAATGATTTGTCTCACACTTCTGATCACACTGGTTGGGGGGGTGAAGAGGCAGAACCACTTGGTCACCCACAATGTCCAAAGTCACAAGAGGCACTGGTGCACAGAGGCTTTTGTAGCTCACTCCCAAAGTCTGAGAGTACTACTAGGCTCCACTGGCCCAAGACAGGGAGTTGGACTTGCACAATGAGACCAAGCTTCCCAGATGGGAGCACAAATCAGCTCCACCAGCCAGGCAATATACAATACTTTTAAAAGAAACGGCGAGCCCTTAGTGACCAATAAATACTGAATAATGTATGGGCAACCATACACAAATGAGCCTGCGTTTCCATTGAGGGACTGTGATAATGGCATATGAACCTTGAGGGTAAAGCTCAAGAGGTCCATGCTGTTATCTCAACCCAGAGATGAAAATATAGGCCGGCCCGGTGGCGCTGAGGGTTGAGGCGCTGGACGCCACACCGGCGACCCGGGTTTGGGAATGAGCCTGGGTCGTCGGAGGTCGGCCGGGGGGGAGAGGAAGAGGACTAGAGCTGGCTGCCATCAGGCAGCCCTCTACCTCAGGGTTAGGGGTAGCAGGTTCCTCGGAGCTTGGCGCCTCTGGTGGAGGCCAGAGGAACGGCGCTTCTCCGAGGACCTTCGGTGTTAGCCAATCAGGGGAGGGAGGGAGGAAGAGACCCCATCTGGAGCTGTGGTGCGCATGTGCACCTCCACGCGCATGCACTACCACTTCCGGGGGTCTCGGGCCTAGGACTAATGGGGAGAACACGGAGGAAAATGTGGGGCTCCACCGAGGATGATACCTCCGGACTGGCTCAGGGGATCTGCCAGGGCACGCATGGCGCTACAAGCCCCTGAAAGACCTCGAGTCCAGTAGGTTGGTGGACGACGAGGGAGGACCTGCCACTGGAGGACAGAGAATTGAGGGGGAAAAAAAAAAAAAAAAGAGATGAAAATATATGCCAATTTTTCTATGGTTGTCAATGTTTTAAGTATATGGTTTAAAAAAAAAAGTGGGCAACATGACTTACCTTCATTTTCTCATTCACGAGTAAACCGCAACACTGTTAAAACTGCAACAGGAGACAGCACAAGCAGGGACATAGCTGGATCTGCAGCATTCACAACTTTTTTACAATATGCACAACAGCATTTTTGAAGGGGCCAATTTTCATACATAGCAAGCACTAACCATATACTATAAATTTTTGGTCACCAGATTTAACAGTATCCACCATCAAAATGGTAGATATATAGAACCCAGGGATTAGTTTGAAAAGAATGATGTTGTTTCGTGTAGAGCAAGCTAGTACAAGATTTACATTATGGAGGAACTGAGATGGAAAACACATGTACACACTACACTTTAGTTGGGCAGGTATTAGGGAAAACTATGAGACCTGACAATACGGTAACTATTTATTTATGCTTCTCCGGTACAGGCCCTACTATCGTTGCCCAACCCGCACCTCCCCCCATCCTCTCACCTGGCATCCCAGGGACTTAGGTTGACCTACATTGTTCCTCCACGACCTCCCCCCTTTGACAAGGTCATCAAACCCCCTCTTAACAGTCAGAGAATAGATCTGGTTCATGAAGAGAGGGCTCCATCGCTGGTGTGAAGCCTGCAAGGGGTCAGACCTCTCATTGTTGCTCTGCCCAGAATTTTTCCAGCCTGGTTTTCTCCCCTGGTACACTGGCTTCCAGTTAGTCGCAAATGTGTAGTGGACAACTACAGGCATCTCCCACCCAGTAAGTCTCTCCAAACGTACTGCCACCTGTTGCCACCTAGGTGGCAGTGCTGCGTTCAAAGCACGACTGCCCTCCCTCCCTTGAGAAAGACAGCCTCCAGACACTCAATCCTCTTCCCCCAGGCCAGCCCCTGGTGACCCAGGTTCAGTATGGAACCTGGGTCGCAGGTGCGGTGGTAGATGTGGCATTCAGGGCCTCAACCCTCCACGACTGAGCCAGTCATAAGGTAACATTATCAGAAGTAAAAGCAAACAGGAGAGCACTCAAGCCAGTCTAATCAGAAAGACTTATTTAAAAATGTTTGCAAGGCAACTGCAAAGACATACAATTTAAATTTAAGAAGCAGTGAGAATGTGTAGCCAGCATGCAGGCATAGAAATATAGAGGTTGACGCAGATAAGGACCGCACGGCCCATCCAGTCTGCCCATTTCTTTTTCTACCTTATAAATGTGCCATAGGCCTTTGCTCTGTCAGTGGCCTATCTATTCATACTCATCTGTATTGCTCCCTTATGCCTGTTTGAAGCCCTGCACTGTGTTCATAGCCACCACTTCCTGAGGTAGGCCATTCCATGCATCCACCACTCTTTCTGTGAAAAATAATTTCCTCACATTCCCCCTTAATCGGCCTCCCTCTAATCTCATGCTGTGTCCTCTTGTCCTGCTATTTTAATTATATTTAAACATGTTAGACTCTTTCACATTGTTAATGCCCTGAAGGTGTTTGAATGTTTCAATCATACCACCTCTCTCCCTCCTTTGCTCAAAAGTATACATATTGAGCTCCGTTAATCTGTCCTCATATGTCTTCTGATGCAGTCCCTGCACCATTTTGGTTGCCCTTCTCTGGACTGCCTCAATCTGGCTAATGTCCTTGTGAATGTGTGGCCTCCAGTACTGCACGCAGTACTCCAGATGGGGCCTAACCAGTGTCTTGTAAAGAGGGCTTATTACCTCCCTCTTACGACTTGTGATACGTCTACTAATACACCTTAACATCCCCCTAGCCTTACCTGCTGCTTTAGAGGTCTGCTTGGATGATTTCAGGTCATCGGTGATGATGAGGCCCAAGTCTCCTTCTTCCTTTGTAACTGCCAGCAACTCTCCTCCCAGCCTATAGGTGGCTTCAGGGTTTCTCTTCCCTATGTGCATGATCTTGCACTTCTTTGCATTAAATCCCAGTTGCCACTCTTCTGACCATTTTGCTAGTTTATCGAGATCTCTTCGCATTCTGCCCACTCCATCTGGATCATCTACTCTGTTGCAGATCTTGGTGTCATCTGCAAACAGACAAGCCTTACCCTCTAGTCCGTCTGCAATATCACTAAAATATTGAAGAGGACTGGCCCCAGGACTGATCCCTGAGGTACCCCACTTGTGACTTGTATCTCTCCTGCCTGTACACCATTTACCACCACTCTCTGTTTTCTGCCTGTCAACCAGTTTGCCACCCAGTTGACCAACTTCTGACCAACCCCGAGCCTACCCAGCTTATTTATCAATCTTCTATGTGGAACAGTGTCGAAAGCTTTGCTTAAGTCAAGGTAGGTGACATCAACTGCTCCCCCTTGGTCCACCACTCTGGCTACCCAATCAAAGAAATCTATGAGATTAGTTTGACAGGACCTTTCTTTTGTAAACCCATGCTGTCTTGGATTCTGTGCCCCTATGGATTCCAGGTGTTGCACTATCCTTTCCTTAAGGAATGCCTCCATAATCTTGCCCACTACTGAGGTAAGACTGACTAGTCTGTAGTTCCCTGCCTCCTGTCTGCTACCACTCTTGTGGAGCAGGATCACATGAGCCTTTCTCCAGTTTTCTGGGACCTCTCCTGTGCTCAGAGACTCACTAAACAGTTCTGATAATGGCTCTGCTAGTTCCACCCTTAGCTCCTAAGTACCCTGGGATGTATGCCATCAGGTCCCATTGCCTTGTCCACCCTGAGCTTAGCAAGCTCTTGCAGGACCCTTTCTTTTGTGAAGGGAGTAGTGCTCACCTCCCTCCCCCCTGTGTCCATGGTGCTGAGCAGTGGGCCCTGCCCCATCTTCTCTTCAGTAAATACTAAGCAAAAGTATCTATTTAGGATGTATGCTTTTACAGGGTCCTCCTCCTCACATGCCCCCTTCTCTCCTTTGAGCTTAGCAATACCCCCTCACCTGTGTTTCTTTTTGCCAGGGCTAGCTTAACTCTGTTGGCCATCTTATCAAAGTCAGCTCCTCTGAAGTCCCATATTTTTGCCTTGGAATGGGATGATTTAGAAGTAGTGGCCAAATTCAACCATACCATGTGATGGTCACTGGCCCCCAGGTGACCTACCTGGAGATCTGTGATCCCTTCCCTGTTAGTCAGTACTAGATCTAGGATAGCCCTATCTCTTGTGAGTTGTTGTACCAGCTGTTTGAGGCCCTCCCCCTTCAGGGAATCCACCATGCGTCTAGTTCTGGCAGATGTTCCTGCTGGTATTGACCGATGTGTATCCGGCATGTTGAAGTCTCCCATTATCAGAACCTCCCCTTTAGCTGTCATGTTTTGTATATCTTCTAACAGTAATGTGTCTATGTCCTCCCCCTGGTCTGGGGGCCTTTACAAAACCCCAGTTCTTATGGCTGTCCCATTTCCTGTTTCCAGGGTGACCCACAGTTCTTCCGGCTCCTTATGTGTATTCTGAATTTCTGTAGCTTTGATATTTTCATTGACATACATGGCCACTCCACCTCCCCCTTTTTGCACCTCGGTCTCTTCTGAACAGTATATAGCCATGTACTGAAGTCTCCCAAGTGTGGTTACTGGTAAACCCCGTCTCACTAATTGCTACTATGTCCAGTTTAGCCTCTGACATTATTGCCTGCAGGTCTGGGATCTTATTTCCCAGGCTGTGAGCATTTGTGTACATGATTTGCCACTGGCCAGATTTCGGTGTGTTAGTTGTTGGGTGAGGTTGGCATTTCCCTGTGCATCGATGTGGGAGACTGACCTTTTTTCTTACCTGGTGATGCAAATGAACTGCAAACATGCTGAATCCCTGTTTGACCACTAGTTGAGGGGGGAGGGGTGTTCTTCCCATTCGACGTATGGGGTGCTGCACCCCTCTCCCCATTTGCTAGTTTAAATATTCTGCAAAGACGTCAAACTTCTGCCCCAATGCACCGACTCCCTCTTTAGTCAGATGCAGTCCATCAAATTTAAAGAACTTTCGCTCCCAGAACTGTTGCCAGTTCCCTACAAATCTGTGTCCTTTTTCCTGGCACCAGCCCTTCAGCCACATGTTTAGCTCCCCATCTCCCCTTCTCTGACCTTCTGTCCATCTGTCCCCTCTCCCAGACTGGCAAGATCTCGGAGAAGAAGATGTCGGACGAAATGGATGATAGTTTATCACCCAGCCTGGTCAAGTGTTCCTTGGTCTCCACAACTGACCGGCTGGCGAGATCATTAGTCCCTATGTGTACCAGGACGTCAATGTTTTCTCCTACTTTGTGAACAATTTTAGCAATGTGGTCAGGGTCTCTCCACGATGATGTACCTGGGAGACATCTGACCATTACCCCTGGCTGGAGATGGGCATCAACTCCCTGAACCATGGAGTCTCCTATGAACAGAAGTTTTTTGGATTTCCTTTTTGCTTTTTTTTTTTTTGTTTTGGTTCCTGATTGGGGCAAGTTTTGTTGTGCTAGCTCCTGTGCTACAGTGTCCTGCTCTGCAGTGTCCTCTGCCCCTTTGTTTGATTTTGGATATAGAGGCAGACACCTGTTTATAGTGTTTATATGGTTTTTGGAGGCAATATGTTGGCGAGCACAGAGTGATGGGGCACCCGATTTGCCCCTCCTAACCACCTGCCAACCTCCTGGACCAACTACCCTCTGTGGTCGAGGTTCTTCTGTTGGATGTTGGGGAAATGGCGGGTGGTTCTTATAATGTATTTCCTCTTGAATATGAAATTTGAGGCGTGCAATCTCTGCCCATGCTGCCCGGAGCTGAGCCCTAAGATCTCCAATGGCCCAGCATTTAGGACAGTGTCCTAAATCCTGTAAGACTGTCCTTCTGAAAAGTGTTCCGCAGTACCTGCAGCTATCCATTCCAGATAAGTTGCTGGGTTTATAACCTGGTCAGAGTAATCAGAAGGCAGAAAATGCAAGTAATGGTTTGATTTTGTGTTTCGTTTTCATATAACTTGTTATAACAAGTTAAATTACTAGTGCCCCTGTAAATGAGCTCACCTTGTGGATGCCCCACTGATCCGCCCCTTCCTGCTTTGCCACAGGAAAGGTCACAACTGTGGTACCCTATAAAAGGAGTGTAGTGTGGGGTGGTTGGGGATGGGGGTGAGTGGCTGGGCCCTTCCTCTACCAATAAAGAAGAACCACGGATGAAAGAACAAAGAGGTAAGAGCAGAAACAATCAGTCAACAACAAATGCAGTAACCCTGAAAGCTTACCCTAATGTTAGATAAAACTCTAAAACCTGTAAAGCACCACCAGTAATAATTTCAGAGAAGATATACCCTGTAAGAAACACTTTGCTACAGACAAAAATAAAGCAGTAACAGAAGATATACCTTGCAAAAGACAATTTGAATCAGAAGATTACAGCAGTAATCTATTAGCACACACCTGTAGGCACACCTTGTAATAATGCAGAAAAAGGTATACCAGCAACAACAATTTGAATCAGAGAAAAACAAAACAATGAAAAGTTAGCAACAAACAGTAGCAATCCCTGTGAGTACAAAATAAAAGCAACACAGTAAATCTGCAATCCTACACTGTTATACAAACTTCATCCTGTACTACACAATGCTATGATCGACTGATCATCCAATGTGAACATGAGTATACTTTGACAATCCCCAACCCCCTCCGAAATTGAAGCACAACAGAGAAAGCAATAATTTGGGGGGGCGCCAAATGATGGACCTTTCTAATCTCAGGTGTACTGAAAATAAGGCCTGAAATACAAACAAAAGCAGTGATAGGCAGGTAGTGAAGGCTGTCCAATTACTGCTTTTGTGTTTCAAGACCCATTTTAAAAACTAACCTATGACTATGATCCGACTATAAGTAATCAGTTTGCCCCATCACCTGCTAACCTTCATAGTAAATTATACACCCTGATCTGCACCAGCTGGAGAAGGGCACACATGGTTTGTACCTGGAGATAAACCAAAAAAAAAAAAAAACAGTATAGGGAAGAAGGATATGGACCTACTTCCAATGTGACATAAGGCAATTCTTGTGGGGGGTAGGAAGAAATAGGCTGTTGGTTAACTAAGATCTGCGGCCTATCCTGTAGGTAGGGAAATGGGCAGACTAGATGGGCCAAGCGGTCCTTACCTGCCATCAAAGTCTATGTTTCTATGTGGCGGGTGAGGGAAGCTTACTAAAAGTTGCTAAGTCTGTCAAAGACATCACTTCCCATTATACGCAGGCAAAGTCAATGACGCAATTTTACATATATTATTAAAAGCTTCTAATAAACCTCAGTTGCAGTTTAAAGTGGATGAATGCAAAGTGTTGAAAGTGGCCAGTGGCCAAAGTTTAGTGACCAGTGACCAAACTTTTATCAACAATATGTAACTGGCTAAACCAAAAGGTTGAGGAGATAGAATGGTGTAAAATGGCTAGTATAAAGGCTGCAAAGGGCTAGTAAAAGGTGAAGGTGGCTAGTAGATGACTACATGATACCAACATGTAGATTAATGTGCCTTGTAAGTGCAGAGGTGTTTGGAGAGTAATTATTGAAACCATGCAAATAATGACACCACTGTGCAAACTGATGTCCGTGTAGATGCCCAGGTTCAAAAGGTGTTGGGGCCCTCTAAATAACTGTAGAAAATAAGTGAACAGCACAGTGTTTAAAAACACAAACGTTTTAAAGAAAATTAACTTTGCTTTGCTCAGCAGAGATATTTTGTACAAAACCTTCCTTCAACCCAAGGTCATAGCCAAACATAAGGTTCAGCTGCTTCAAACCACTGCAGCTTAGATACAGTTCCTCATTTTATGATTTCTTGTGTTAAAAAAAAAATGTGTAACAGAGAGTTGATAGGAAACGGTTATGTTCTTGTTTTGGCCACTGTCTAGTAAGCAAGTTATTTAAAGTGAATGTGAAGTCCCCTCATATGTTTTCTGTATCCTAAAATCGAGTTATTTTTGATAAATGTAGAATCCTCTGAGCACTTGTTTTTCCATCTAAGAATGACCACATGTCTCGGCAAAGAGTCAAATGCGTCTTGTGACCGAGGTATCGCATGGTCACTGTATTTTTCGAACCAGACCTCATGATGTATCAGATGACCTAGTGTCTAAGCTAAAATGTGCTGTGGTAGGCTTTGGGAATTTCCACCATTCATTTTTGGGGTATAAATACAGGACCTAAATGTCAAGGCCAGTGTGTTTTTAGAGGAATAGCTACGGCTGCTATAGATGCTGAAACACCCAGAAAAGGGAGCGGTTCACTCCACTTTTCTGTACTTGTAGCCCTGGTGGTAAAAAGCCATCAGCTGTTTAGAATTGATCATGTTAGAGGTAAAATTGTTAGGGCTTATTTGGTATTAATAAATTGCAACTGATTTAAAACAACATTTGGTGTCAGGTGGCTTTATTGGATTACCAGGAACCACTAACCAAGAACCTTGTGCTTTTACAAAAGTTATGTACTTGGGTGGGAAAACAGGGCCAGAACAAACACGATAAAGAGGATAACAAGAGACCTAGGTGTCATTGTGCACATGATTTAAAGCAGGTACCACAATGCACAGCAGCAATATTGTTTAAATGCATCAAGCAGGTAACAGAAACAAATCAAGGAAAAGGGATGTTTTGTACAATGGTTGGTGAGTCCTCTCTTGGAGTACTGTGCCCAGCAGTGGGCACTTACAAAAAGGACTTGTGGAATGGGAAATTAAAACTACAGCAGCTGGATCTCCTTCCTGGGAGACGGGAAATGAGTTTTGTTTTATGAAGATTACAGAGAAGGTAGACTAAAAAGGGCTGTTTGTTGTAGGCCAGGAAAAGAGAAAAATGAGATACCGACTGTGTGGTAGGATTGTGAAGTAGATTATCACAGCTGGGTGCTCACATACCTCTCAGTATTATCAGCCTCCAAAAAAGAGAGCAAATGGTCAAAATTTGTAGCACATTTTTAGTTTAAAAAATAAGTTTATTAGCAGTAATTCATATAGTGGGAGAACAAACGTATGTATGGTCAGAATTAAGGACTGCTTCTTTGAAGTTTGTTTCATTTTTAAATATTCTGTATGCCCAGAAATAGCTCCAACATTATATGGAACAACAGTACAGCTTTGTGAAACAAGGTCAAATTTGAGTGCACAATAAGTAGCTCTATGGAAAATATACAGCCAGCAGTTGAGAGCTATGGCCATGGGTGAAACAAGTCAACTTCAATTTAGTACTTTAAACCCTAAATTAATGAGTTCCTGAAATGGAATAAAATCACAGGCTACAACTGCTAGGACAGCACGGGTGTGGGCTTGATGATAGCACTAGTCTTTCTATGCTATACTCAAGGCCCCTGGAATTCTTCAGTTCTGTGGTTGCAGAATTTACCTCAGATTTTGCATCATGCCGCTGAATATATATAGTGCCTCAGAATTCACTGTTTTGGTGAATTTTCATATAAATATATTGTTTTTCCATAGTGTCAGGCTTTCTTTCCCACCTCATGTATCCTGAAGCCCCTCCTCTATGTTCAGCATATGTCATCGATGACATCACATCATATTTAGCCAATGACAGGACTGCGTTCTGCCAGAGAAATGAATAAATCATGCCACAGAAGTCAAGTAGCCCTGCCGCAGAAATCAGAAAATTCTGCCGCAGAACACTAGGGGCCCTGGCTATGCTACACATATGTACCACACTAGCCAACCATTATCAAGAAAAAGTAAAAGCTCTTGTTTAATCCAGAACTTGCCTGTGGCAAAATGTTTCCTCCTATTATCATAACTACTACTACAGTTGTGACAGGCAAATAACTATTTCACATGTTGGCATCATCCTAAAAAAAAAAAAAAAAAAAAAGGAACATAATGGAGCCAACCCATCAGCTAATAAAAAGGTACTTGTTTGTTAGGAAATTTGCTTCCTGAATTTTTCCCTGCAGTGTGGGGGCTACAAGAAACACAAGGCAACACAATGGTACCAATAAAATATGAATGGAATCATACCATCTCTGTCCATCATATAGGTCTACAAAAAGTCAAGTCCACAAACTTATTTTTTTTTGTTAAGTTTTATATAGAATGAGCAAACAAATTCACAATGTGAATCTTAAGGAAGTACCTCCCTGTGTAACTGAAGCAGTTACACTTACAACTATTCTATTTATTAGAAAATTGTTAAATGGGAGAGGCACTCTAAGCAGCAGCTGGTTTCCAGGTGCAGCCCACTGTGAAGGTTAGAGGAGGAGCACAGAAACATAAAATAATAGTACATTAGAGGGTAGGGACACAACGTGCATGCACAGTACAGTAACTGGAACGAAGTGAAAGTATGTTGTGGAAATACACGTGCAAGTGGAAAACTTGAAATCAGGCAACCGAGTGCTACAGATGCAAGAGGTGCAGTGTACTAGGGATCGGTAAGATCTTGAGGAAACAAAAACCTCAGCTACCAAAATAACTGGTGGGGCGGTGGGACCTCCTAAGGGAAGCAGGTGCAAGTGGGAGGCGGGAGGAATTTCAACTGGTGCCCGAAGAGGTAGAATGGCGGAAGGATTGGGGGGAGGAGGGGTCCACAGAGTTGGCAGGCGATCACAGCAGAAAGCCAAGTTGTACTTCAAGTCTGCTACCAAATGTATCATATTAAAATATTTTCTGATACAAAGTACAGAGTCCTTCTAAGTATCCCATTGCAACTGCACCAGATAACTTCCGTCCGCGAGGTCGGACAAATGAACACCACTAACAACCCATGCAGCTGGGTTTGACAGGAGAACTACATGAATACTGAACGTGGAACATCCTTCCCAAATCCGGTGAGTCATTCAGACCTTACGTGTTTAAGGAAAGCCAGGTTCTGTGCTGCTGCAGTCAGCAACCACGCACTCTGCACCTCAGACTGGTAGTAACCACTACCCCGGACGGGCAGGCAGGCACACGCAGAACTCTCTTATTATGGCCCGCTTGAATTACACTAAAAGCCCTCGCTTACCATTCTCTTCACCGTTCTGACTCAGTGAGACTTCTTTCTTGGCTTTTAGCCATCTATCGGCGCTGTTGTCGGTTTGCCGTGAAAGGAAAGCCCGGTGAATCTTGTAAATAGCTACCTCCGCTCTAGCGGAAGGTGGATTTTTCATAATTGTGCGACTCCGAAGTGACGCCTGTTGACGGGCTAAAGCCTAGTAGTAATCACTTGCGTCCAACGTCAGACGCAGCCGTGCGGGTGCGTGACAGTTACTGTAGAATCCAAATCCCGCGGAGTTGTAGTGGAGTCCTTGATGGATACCAAAGAGTTCTTAGGAAAACTTATGTTTTTTTTTTTTAAACTGTTAGAGTTATGTGCTTCACATAACTTAAAATGGGCTAAAAGTTGGTAGTTCATTGCAGTTGGCCTAGTTATGTAAAGTGCTTTCATTATAGGCAAGAGTATTTACTAGACAACCAAAACTGACATTCTGAAGAGAGAATAACACTCCAAAGGTAGTGTCAACAACAGTGTTGTTAGTCCGGTAATAAAATCTGCAACATAGTTGTTTTTTCCCCCTGCAGCGACTTGACTAACAGGGCTACTGCATTTCTTGGACAACTGTAAGAAAACAAATGAGCTGTTATTTCTGATTTTGTTGGGACAGCAGATCTGGCTTGCATCACCGAGACCTGGCTGGTTGGAAATGCTGGCCCCATTTTGGAGGCGACTGTTCCAGCTGGGTACCCGGTGATTCACCGCCCGAGATTGGATGGGGGGGGGGAGTAGTGGTCTGTTTCAAGACCAGGTTGGGGCTCACGGGTGTACCAGTTGAGAAACCTGAATCCTTTTAGTGTGCCATAGTGGCTGGTGTGGGTTGCAGGAGAGCCCTCGTCTACCGTCCACCAGGAGACGAGAGACGATTCCTGCAGGAAGTGGCAGACTTCGTCGCCGGTATGGCGTTGGAGTCGCCCAGACTGATGGTTCTGGGCGACTTCAATGCCTGGGTCGACAACGAACTCTCTGCCTTTGGTCAGCACTTCCTCCAGTTGATGACATCACTGGGCCTTACACAGATTGTTTCCTCAGCCACTCATAATCACGGTCACTCTTTGGATTTAGTTTTCTCCTGGGGATTGAGGCCTCTGATTTGGTGGTGGAACCTGTCAGTTGGTCTGATCACTACACCGTGGGCTTCAACTCTTGTGCTCCCTTCGTAGGTCTGCCCTTGTGGAGATGGTTCGATACCGCCCTTTACGGGATGTGCGCCCTGAAGACCTGATGGCGGTGTTGAACCTCTCAGAGTTTCCGATTGCCAGCTTGGGTCCAGAGGCCATGGTCTTGGCTTATAATCGGGCCATTTCCTTGGCCCTGGACTCAATTGCTCCTGTCCGTGTTCGTCCCCTCTCTCTCCGCCCTCGGGCCCCATGGTTCGATGGGTCCTTGAGGGAGTTGCGACGTGTGGGATGATGGTTAGAGCGTCGTTGGAGGAAATCTGCTCTAGATGCCGACTACCTTAGTTTGGAGGAGCATTACCGGCTCTACCAATCAGAGATCTCCCATAAGAAGGCAGAATTCCTGTCCAGGGAGATCTCTGTTGCACAGAATCGACCAGCTCAGCTCTTCAGAACTGTGGACAGGCTGTGCAACCCAGCCTGTCTCCAGCTCTGTCGAGCCTTTTAATTCTTTGCGAATAAGGTTGCCGACAGATCCGAGATCCGTCTGACACACTCTAAGGGGGAAGCTGTTGGTCGGCGTTTGGTCACGGAATCCTCTGCCTACTGGTGTTCCTTTGACCTGCCGATGTTCGGTGATATTATGCGGATCATCCGGGGGATGCGCCTTACGTGCTGTAGTCTACATCCGGGTCCTACCTCCCTGATTTTGGGTTGTGTTGAGATCGTCGGCCCATTTCTGGCTCAAATAATCTGGTGCTCCCTAGAACTGGGTGAGTTTCCTAGTTCCCTAAAGGAAGCTGTGGTGACTCCCCTTTTGAAGAAAGCTACTTTGGACCCAGATATTTTTTCCAACTATAGACCGATCTCTAACCTTCCCTTTATTGGGAAGGTTATTGAGAAGGTAGTGGCAAACCAGCTGGAGGACAGTTTGACCATCCATAGTATCTACGAACCTCTCCAGTCTGGTTTTCGTAAGAGGCACAGTACTGAGACTGCTCTGGTTCGGTTGCTCAATGATCTCTTGATGGCGAGAGATCAGAGGAACAGCTCTATCTTGGTTCTCCTTGATCTCTCCTCAGCCTTTGACACTGTAGACCATGGAGTTTTGCTCGAGCGTCTGGAGTCCATCTGTGGACTGTCTAGTACAGTGCTCAGATGGTTTTCATCTTTTCTATCTGGGAGAACGCAGAGAGTTGTGTCGGGAATTTTTTCCTCTGACCCTTTTCCTCTGCAGTGTGCTGTCCCCCAGGGCTCGGTGCTTTTCCCCCATGTTGTTTGCAGTGTACATGCTGCCCCTCGGAGACATTGTAAGAAGGTATGGGCTGAGATTTCACTGCTATGCTGATGATACCCCGCTCTACCTGTCTTTTGCCCCCGACCAGGTTAGTGCTCTCTCAGTATTTAATAGCTGCATCGCTGAAATCCAGGACTGGATGAATGCGAGCTAGTTAAAGTTGAACGCTGGTAAGACTGAGGTTATGGTTGTGGACCCGGGTTGTGGGACAGGGGGGTTGGGGTCTGATCAGTCCTCTGGCTTATTGCTGGGGGCCTAACTTCACTCTGAACGGGTGTGTAACCTAAGAGTGGTACTTGACGACGGGCTGACTCTTCGTCATCAGGTGTCAGCAGTCATTAAGTCCGCATTCTACCATCTTAGGAACATTGCCAGGGTGAAACACCTTGTTCCGTCCAGCGATTTACCCGTGTTGGTCCATGCTTTCGTGACATCACGCCTTGACTATTGCAACTCCCTTTACTTGGGGCTTCCTGGGGTTGATATCCACCGCTGCTGCTAGTGCAGAATGCTGCTGCAAGGTTAATGACAGGGGTGACTAGAAGGACACATATTACCCCAGTGCTGCGCGATCTGCACTGGCTGCCTATACAGTGGCGGATCACCTTTAAAGTAGGTCTTTTGACCTTCAAAGCCCTGCACGGACTCGGCCCCGACTACTTGAAAGAGCTTCTGATTCCTTACCACCCCGTACGACAGCTCCGTTCAGCCGATGAGGGGTTACTAGATTTTCAGAGGGTTATACTGAAGTCTTCTGGGGCTAGGGCCTTTGTGTTTGCGGCCCCAACCCTCTGGAACTCTCTGCCTCGCCGGCTTAGGGAATGCACGACCGTGGAATCCTTTAAGCGGGATTGTAAGACCTTTTTGTGGAGCAAGGCTTTCATGAATTGATGTTGCTGTGAATGCTGATTTTATATGTATATTTTGATTTTATGATTCATCTGTACAGCGCTTTGGTGCTTGAAAGGCGTTAAAGTTTTATTATTACTATTATTTATTATTATTATAAGAAATCTGGACATTCAGGGGAGTAACCAGGCCGTAGCCCATAGCCCCAGGCCTACATTTAGATTCAAACATTTTGAACAAATATGCCTTAACTCAACCGGCCATGGATACAAATGTGCCCCAAACAGCATGTATCTATGCTTGTGCCTTCAGTTTTTGAAATCCTGGCAACTCCCCCGACATTGGAAAGTATGGTTGAAATTCAGACCCAGATCAAAAGAGTAAAAACTGGACTAGCCAGACCAACGGATCTGGTTTTTATCATTTTTGTCCTGTCTGGGTCCAACTGTCTGGCTGTGCTCTGTAATAGCTGTAACAGCCCTTTGACTCACCTAGACTGCACCAAAGCCCTCAGGGTAATTCAGCATGCACTTCCGAGAGGACTGGCCTGGGTTCTGCAGTGGTAGCAAATGTAGCACAGTGCCTCCACCTTGGGTAGTGGCAGGGAGCTCCTGTGGATAAAATAAAGAATAAATGCATATGTAGGGGGTTGATATGCAGTTTTTTTATACACCCAAGGTGTGTGATATGTAGGATTTGATATGCAGTTTTTTTACACACCCAAGGTGTGTGATATTGGAGAAACCTCGAGAGCGAAGCTCGAGAGGTTTCACTAGTATCACACACCAAGGGTGCGTATAAAAAAATGCTTATCAATCCCCCACAAATGTTTTATTTATTATAATAACTGGTGTATGTTACTCGGTGGCTTCAGGAGGTGAGAGTCAAGCATGAACGAGTGTTGCTATAGCAACACTTGTTCACGCTTGAATCTAGCCTACTGAAGCCGCCGAGTAACTCACTCTCGTCGGTCTATACTCAGCGGCTTTTGTATTTTAAAACTGAAAACAAATGAGCTCAGCACCAACAGGTTAGATTTTTTGTCATACAAACCACTACTCTTTTTTGTGGATTTAACGAACACTGTTCGTTTGAAAGGTACCTCAAATCAGGCTTCTTAGCGCGAGAGTGTAAAAGTCTTGATACGAGTTTTTTCGTATCAACCTGCGGGTTGATACGACTTTTAACAGCTCTCGAAAATGGATTGATAACGGGGGTTACCAGTTATTACGAATAGGTCATCACCCCCCAGGAAATAGTAAGCAGCCCTGGTAATACTTTTTCCTACACAGGAGCTGCCCACACACCCCAGCAACACTCTTTCAATGACACAGTGACACTAACAGTGGAAAAATGCAAACAGTAACCTTATTTATTTGGGGAGGGGGAACACAAGTAGGAGAAGGTCAACCACCATTTAGTTTGTCAATAACTTTCCCCATAGCAACCCCCTTCCCACCCCTGGGTGCACCCAGATTGTCCCTATATGGTGGGTACCGCACCATTTGATGATGCAGGCCTGGTGTCTTTTGTCAGGGCCCAGATAAACATGGAACACACTTCGGACTTGTAATCCTAGCTTTGCCAGACTGGTATGTTACTAAAAATCCTGTGCAGAGATTACCCCCAGAATCCTAACTGGTTAGCTAACTAATAGACTACCCCAGAGCCATAGCTCAGGGTACTCACAGTTTTTGCAGTTCACATGGGTTCACAGCCAGATGAGTTACATGGTGCCGTGGAGGCTCTCCGTTGGTTGTGCACCACAGGTAGGAAACCAGAACTGGACAAACTCTAGGGTAATGATCTTCACCTAACTGGCCTTGCCAACTTCGCCTATGGGCCTTTATAGACAGACTTCACTCAGTCAGGCCTATTCTGTCCTTCAACACGGAGTGTCATCTTCAGTTCGAGGAATCACGATCGGCTATGTCCCTGAAACCCTTCTGTTGCACGTCTAGTTGCCCTACAGAATCTGTGCAGGGCAGCAGGGTCCCCACAGTCTCTCACCTCACAGTCCTATTGCAGTGGATGCTTCCACAGGCAGTGCCAGGGCCTGGTACAGCGGCTTGCCTCGACACTTACAGTCTCTCCACTGGCCGAATGTTCACCTCACCAACCAATTTCTCCACCAAGTTGATCAGTGGCTCACTCAAAGTCCACAGCCCAACTCTTTTCCCAGTTCAAAAAGCTGTCCAACTGCTTGGGCTGCTATAGAACAATTTGTTTCTTTTTCTGCTTTTCTCACACAGAAACAGCTGCTCTTCCTCCTGCACTCAGCTTAGTAGTTTAAAATAGCCGGGGTTTAGAAACAGCCAGGCAAACTTGATAGATTTGGACATTCTTTCTCCTCACAGCCACCCTGCAGCTCCTCTCGACCACTCTTCCTTCTGGCGGCAAAACAGTCTTATATCTCCCCCTAGCAGCCTCCCTCTGATTGGCTGCAGCTCACCAGATGATCTCAGGGCTGACTCTATATTTTACCCAGCAGACCCATTTTGTAGTTTTCTATGGGGGCTGCCATTTTTATCTCCCTTAGGGCTCACTGCAGTCCAGCCCTGATTTATGCCATTGAGCCCTCTAACAGGGTTAACTCTATGTTTACTCTTGACCAGATGCCTTCTAGTCACTATTGGCATCGATCTCCGGCTCCTCTGCTCATCCTAGAGACAGGGATATACGTTTTTTCTAATGACCGTATGGCCGAGCTGAAATTGGAGTGCAACTCCTTTAAATTTTGGCTCTGACGGCCGGGTGTGCTCAGGGGGAGAGTGGCTGCCATCTTATATATTTATGCTTTGAGGTTCTGGCTTCCCAAAATACCAGGACCGCAAGTTATTTTTTGGTGCCTGCAGGCAGAAAAACCTATATTCTGATTGCCAGTCCCCTATGTGCAGTGATCCCACGGGGCCAATGACAGTGATTGGCATCAGCGGGTGCGAGGTGACAGGAGGCTCTAGGGTTCGGATCCCACCCTGGACCCCTGGAAGTGGCATCAGCACTGGGTCAGAGCAGGAGTCCCAAAGGTAAGCCCAGTTTGGGGGGCTTACTCACGCCTCTGGCTGAACGCTTGGTGTCCCGTCCTGACAAGCCATTTAGATGCAATAAACATCTCAATGTGCACTTTTGTGACTAGACACCTGATTCCTAGCTAGTACCAACAAGAATCACATTTCAATCACATTGACCATCCCAAAGATAGTGCCTGTCTAGACATCAAATGTTAACTATGTACAGGTAACTACAGATGTGTACATACACCTTCCCAACCCATCCATTGGGCAACACAATGGGGGATAAATGACAGGGACCACAGGTTTGTGAATAACATGGAGGGGAAGGTTGGATGAGGCACCCAGAGTATCATATGTGAGTTTAACAATTGGCATGGGCTGTCTTGCTGACCTCTTAGGCAAGGCCATATCTGGTATGGGAATCTCCCCAGGAATAGAGGGTACCCCTGCTTGACTAGGCTCTACAGTCAACCCAGGGGCATGGTCAGGTAAACCTACTCTGTCTTGAGTCTGCTCAGGGACTGGAACAAGGGCAGGGTGAGGGGTGGCCGGTGTATCAACCACAGTTTTGGCGAGGTCCAAATAATTTTCAGTGTTTATTTCAATGTCTAAATCGGGCTCAGACATAGAGATAGCAGGTCCCTTCTCAGGAAAGAAAGGCATTGCATTTGGGTTCGACGAAAACAGAAAGAGTAGAGGCTGGTACCGGTGGATTGAGGCGAGTTTCGACAGTACCATTCCCACGGGGACTGAGTTAACTCAGGATTGGGCTTACAAGGACAAAGTTCAAAATCCTCAGCCTCACTTTCTTCAGAAGAACTGCTGGCAGGCCACTCAGGAGGCTCAGTCGGACCAGTGTTCAGGTTCAATGTGGTCCTCTTGGAGGGCATATCGACAGCAGTATCACTTCTGTGGGGCCTCTCAGAAAATGCAGTTGGACCAATATTCAAGTTCAATGTGTTCTTTTGAGAGATGTGGATGGGGCTGTGCTTTATTGTCTTTTCTGAGCAACTTGGCTACATGTCGTGGGCCTTCTTGCAACTAGAGTTTCAGGAACAAGAGCAGGATCAGGCATGATCTTGCCAATGAGGAGTAAGTGGTTTCAGTGAACAGTCTTTCCTAGACCCCGGCCTTGCTCTTGTTTGATTCGCTACACTGGCAATTCTGGCAGTTTCTCAACCACAATGTAACTTTCTGGAGCCCACCGATCTTGAAGCTTGTGTTTGCCCTGCAACCCTAAGTTTCAAAGCAGAACACGATCCCCAACTTGCAACTCTTGATTACAAACTCAGTTATCGTACCTCTACTTGTTAATCTGGTTACTTCGAGCTGCTGCTTCAGATGCTAGCTGGTAAGCTTTTTTGAAGTTGCTCTCTCAACTGATGGGTTTATTCAAGGTAGTTTCTGGGAGAGAACAGCAAGAAGAAGGAGGTGTTGTTAGAACTTTACTACTCTACTGGGACTAAAAAACTAGAACTCTACTACTGAGACCTTCAATTTAGGGTAAAAACAAACAAAAAGAGTTAGTGTGTTTGTCTGAAGGGAATTGTTATCTGTGAAGTTAGCTAGGTGAAGAAGGAAACTGTGAATTGGGGGAGTGGCTTAGGCAGAAGGAAGCCAGGTGTTTTGGATTTAAAAACCGCCCT
The DNA here is from genome assembly GCA_016271365.2 of Neoceratodus forsteri. NCBI lineage: Eukaryota > Metazoa > Chordata > Ceratodontiformes > Ceratodontidae > Neoceratodus > Neoceratodus forsteri. Next base: position 695,012,507 of record CM028129.1, read on the forward strand.
AGTAAGCTGGCCTGGTGGCACTGAGGGCTGAGGTGCTGGATGCCTTACCTCGTGGCACACCAGCAACCCGGGTTCAGGAATGAGCCTGGCCCGTCAGAGGTCAGCAGTGGGGGGGAGGGTGGAGCTGGATGAAGCTGCCGGCAGGCAGCTCTCCTCTCTGGGAAGGTGTGGTGGCTACCCTCGACTAATGGCCGCCTCCTGGTGGAGGTCAGGGGCAGCTCAGGCCTAGATGGTGCCAGGCATTAGGCCAATGTGGTGGGGGATAGGGGTCATTACCAGGGCCGTAAGTCGCACGCGCGCCTCCACACACATGTGCGCCTACTCCTGGGGCCCCTGGGAGAGAAAAATGGAGGGGAAAACACACCGACGGCAGGGTGAAGATCGACTCACTGCAGGTGCTGCTCCCGGACCAGTCGTAAGGTAAGTCCCGGTGATTCTGTGGGACGGGGTTGGGGGTGTCGATCAGATGGGGGCTGGTGGCAAGGCGCAAAAAATAGTCATAATAAAAAAAAAAATGCCCTAGATAGCTTTTGGAAGAGAACAGCAAGAGGAAGGAGGTGCTGTTAGAAATTTATTACTCAACTGGACCTATATTGCCTTCCCTCCCCGCCACCCTAAGCCAGTTCTACATTTATAGGCACAGGATTTGAATGACAACAGGAACTTCCTGTTTGGGAGCAGGAGGGCACTGATCACAGAGGCACAAAAGACTCACCATCCTAGAAGGAAAAGAGGAGCTCTCCATCCCCCCTAGCTGCTGGAGATCTGACTCTGAGCAAGTAAGATGGAGACTACTGAGGAATATAGGAACTTTCTGTTCCAGAACAGGAAGATCAGGAGCTTTAAGGGACGGAAGCAATAGGAAAGTAGGGAGAAATAAAAAAAAGATATAAATAAAAAAAAATAAACAGAGGGAGGAAAGAGTAAGTATACAAAACAATAGTTAAGGTGCCACAAATAAGACATGATGGGAGTGGTGCAGTGCAGTGGCTGTGGAGCAGCAATCTTCTGGGAGACAACCTGGAGGATGTGGTGTTGTCCCATCTGCAGGCACCTCTCTGGGCTGAGGAAGGAGGTTGCTCATCTCCAGGCTGAGTTGGCTAGGATTCAGGGGACCTCCTATCCCACCCCGGGACACCACTGCTGCCTCAGAGGTTGCCAAGAAAGAGGAGCGGTTGGACCACAGTGGGCTAAAGGAAGGGGAGGGTGGTGGAACAGAGGTGCATCCCTCCAGTTGTACCTCTCCACAATTCATATGCCGTTCTGGCAGAGTCATCCCTCTATGGAGGCACCTGCAGTGGAGACCAATTAGGATGCTGGGAACCTCCACAAAGGAGACCCACAGGAGGGTGGCATGAGACCCCAAAGGGGAGTGAAACAACTCCTGGTGGGGGACTCCATTGTTAAGAGGGTAGAACTGGGGGAGGGAGGGGAAAGGGAGATAAGGCGCCTGCCTGTCGACATGGCTTGGAGGGACAGAGAGCGAATCCTCAGGATCACAGGAGCAGCTGCACGGGGGAGGGAGCTGGATGTCATTGTCTACCTAGGGGAAAAATGACCTGGTTAGGAAAGGGATCAGAGCAGTGCAGGAGGAGTTTGTGGAGTTGGGGGGGGTGGCCTTAGACAAGTAGCATGCATGGTAACCTTCTCGGAGGTGCTGCCTGTCTATGACATGGGTGAGGCTAGGGTACTCTGCACCATGGGATTCAATCAGTAGTTGAAATACAGGTGCAGAGCTCAGGTTTTGGCTTCATTGGGGACTGGGGGTCCACCTGGAGGGATACAGGCCTATACTGGTGCAATGGTCTGCATCTGTCCAGGAGGGGAACCAGGATCCTAGGTGATAGGTTTAAATGCTTCATCAGCAAGCATTTAAACTAGCTAAGGGGAAAGGCACTGAAAAAGAGCAGGGAAATCCTAGCCCCCCCCCAAAATCAGGGTAGTTAGTGAGGTAAAAACCAAGATTGAGAAGCCGATAGGGAGAAGGGCAGGGGTAAATGGAGAAAAAGACAGTAAGGACAGGAATGGGGCAAAAAGGGGCAAGGCCATCAAAATATGGAGGATAATGTGTACCAATACTCATAGTCTAGGTGACACGTTCCCTGGACTAGTGGCCTTGATGGAAGAGGGATGCTTGGATATTGTGGCAGTCACAGAAATATGGTACACAGAACCATAACTGGGATGTCAACATACCAGGGTACACAATCTACAGGAGGGATAGGGAGGGCAGAAGAGGAGGAGGAGTAGCTCTCTGTGTAAGGGAAGGGATCAAAGCAACAGAACAAAAGGATAAACAGGGAGGAGAGGAGGCACTGTGGGTCACCCTGGAGACTGGAAATGGCACCACAATCCACACAGGGGTTGTATACAGACCCCCATCTCGGGGAGGAAATGGACAAGGAAATGATAGAAGGCATCCTTAGGATGGCAGAGAAAGGGGAGATATTGTTGATGGGGACCTGAATATGCCAGATGTTAACTGGAGCACCTCTGCTGCGCCACATCCAAGAGCAGGGCTATTCTCAATGCCCTACAGGGGCATACTTCAGACAGCTAGTGCTGCAACCCACTCAGGGGAGCAGTCATAGACTTGGTACTCTCAAATGGGGACGAAGAAAGGATCTCAGATCTGGAAGTGGATAGCCATCTGGGAACAAGTGACCACCAAACAGTGTGGCTCACGATAAACTCAGCTGCAGAGTCAAGCCATACAAAAGTGAGGGTACTGGACTTCAGGAGGGCTGACTCAGGTGTGGTGGCTCAGCAGGTAGCACACTCACCTCTGAGGCCAGGAGATCAGAGAGCTGTGGGTTCAGTTCCTACATCTGGCACTTGGGTTAATATTCCAGTACTGACATTGTAGTGCAGCATGAGAGGGGTGCTGCACTTCTGAGGTACCGTCTTTTGGATGAGACATTAAACCAAGGTCCCATCTGCCTGGATTGGTGGTAGTTCAGGTGGATGTTAAATATCCCATGGCACTTATCAAAAAGAGTAGGGGAACTTTATTAAACAAAGAAATCATAACATCATACAGAAGTAAACCAGGAAAAAGAAAAATCATACATCACATAGTAATCAAAATACATAATAGGCATATAGCCATGTAACAAAAACGAAAGTATATACAGTACAACCTAACAGAAAAGAGTAACAACTAAAATAAAAATATAATGTGCTTCCATAAAGATTGAAAGCGGTGTAAAGTAAGTTGCTTACGTTCTAATTCCAAAACATTCAACAGAGCATGTTCAATAAGTTGTACAATAACAAGTGGAACAGTCGGAATTTGTTGTAATACATATTGACAGCAAGCTTGCCCAATATAATATTTGCACATAGTAAAAATCACTCTAAGAGTACTAGGATGAAATTTAGCCCAAATACCAGAAAAATCCCCCAATATCAAAACTGAATATGTGATCCTGCTAAGAAATGGCCACTTCCACTTATTAGCTAGAGTTTTCCAAAAACAATAGAGCATCCTGACACTCAAAAAAGAAATGTGACATGGTTTCCTCAATGTGAAGACATGAAGATTTAGGGCAGTATCTTTCCTGAGAAGACTTGTGTTTTGAATGTCCTCAAACCTGTAATTTGCCATGGCAACAAAGCCAGGAGACAGCCCACATATGTAGTGGGATTCGCTTATCTCGAAGGATAGATAAAACAGTTCGGGAAGAAGGGCAGTTTGGAAAGTGTAAAACAGGTTTCGTAATATTGACAAACATGTCATATAATTGCCTCCTAGATAGTGTTAATATGTAAGATTTTTGGAGTTTCCAAAATCTGATCTTGCGGAAACTGTCCACAGCATATGATGGGTAGCAAAAAGTACAAGACCCAGACAGGTGGGAGTGTGTCCCATTTATCTATAATGGAACCTAAAGCATAGCTAATCCACATATCACTAATATGAGACGTGTATCTGATGCTGTGGAAAATGTGGAAAAGAAAAAATGAAAGAAAAAAGGTATGAGGTGAATCATACCAAGTCCACCCTGAGTAATAGGCAAGTATGTAACATCCCTTTTAATTGGATTAAGCCTACTACCCCAAATTATCTGAAAACATACACTGAAGATGGGTGTTTCTAAGTGTTTGGGAGGAGCATATACAGAACTAAGAAACAAAAAAATAGGAAGTATGAATTTTTTAACCACCAAAACTCTCTTCCTTTTCCCTAATTTCCAAGATTTCCATAAACCAACCTTATATTCTCCAGTCTGAAGACGTTTTTCCCAATTATAGGTTGCTGCATCCTCAATATTAAACCAAACCCCCAAAATTCTCTGGGGAGAGGTGTAAGTTGCAATGCCACCAACCGTAGAAACAGTGGTGGACTCAGGATCCAAGGGAATAGATACGCTTTTCTGAAGGTTCAGCATGCCACCAGAGATGACAGAAAATGTTTGAAACACTTGGACTGTTCTATCACCTGATGATTCATTATGCATAAATAAAACATCATTTGCATACACAGTGATCTTCACAGTGGGTAGGGAAGAATGGGGTGCTAAACCTATAATTTGGGAGTCCCATCTAATTTGCCTAATAATTGGGTCCAGGCCAAAAGCATATAACAATGGGCTGAATGGGCAACCTTGACGAACCCCAACTGTCTGGAGCAAAGTTTCACCCACAAACCCATTAATCAACGGAGTAAAATAAGCGAAGGAAAAAATATGGGTAAGCCAACGAAGAAAGGTATCTGGGATACCATGTAGGTGCAAAACTTGAAATAAATACGAGTGGTGAACCGAATCAAATGCTTTAGCCTGGTCTAGTGAAAGAACAAAACCTGAAACGCTACAGTGTTTCTTAGCTTCAAAAATTTCTCGTCGGAGAAGTAAATTCATAGTGATCAATCGCCCTGGAATAGCACAAGACTGGGCTGAGTCAATAAGATCCGGTGCAACCTTTTGTAGGCTTGTGCTAAATATTCGAGTCAAGATCTTGAAATCCGTGTTCAGTAGATGTAGAGGTCTCCAATTCAGTAAAGAATGGATATCACCTTTTTTATATACAAATTTGAGAAAGGACATGCCGAAATTAGCAAGCTGTGAAGGGTTTTGTAAAACATAATTGTAAACTTGGGTTAGTCCTTCCAGTAGATCATCTTTAAATGTGGTGTAAAATTCATGTGTAAGGCCATCAGGACCCGGGGCTACCTGTAATTTAAGGTGGGAAATGGCACAGCTACTTCCTCTTGAGAAATGAGGGTAATAAGGTCTGCAACATGGTGCATAGAAAGCTGTGAAGCTGGAGCCGAAAAAACAGTGGACAATTCAGGGGAGTTAGAGGGCAAAGTGCAGAACTGTCTGCGTAAATGAGAATTGACAACTGAGAGCATACCAGAAATATCAGAAACAATATCTCCCGTTGCATCATAAAGTCCATGCATGACCATAGCCTGAAGCCTATCTGTATAAGCCACAAATGGATTTGCCGATGGAGACCGATGTACCCACTCTCATAAAAAAATCTAAAGTGCGAGCACTGTTATACTGATGTGTAAACATATGCTGTTTGATAGTATTAATTTGTGAGGAATAGTCAACAGGGGAAGATACAGAAAGGGACATCAGTTTTTATAACTGATTCTTGAAGGTTAAATATGTAAGATAGGAATCACAAACCAGACGTTTTCCTATAGTCTGAAAAAGTAGACATAGTTCTAGTTTAGTATCAGACCACCATTCCCACATAGAGTCATAGCAGCAGAGAACTGTGATCCGTGCCTGAAATAGAGATCTGACTTGTGACAGGACAAATGCACGGGACAAGATAGTATTGTTTAACTTCCATTGAAGTGGGGGGGGGTAAGAAGGGGCATTGTGGTCGCATCAAATGAAAATATGCAGATCAGTAAGGAATGGTCCGAAAATTCCGTGGGGCAGAGTGGAACTTGTTGTGGTGCGCAATACCAAGAAGAAAAAAAATAATGCGGGTGTGATAGATAGATCTGTGACATGTGTACCCAGCATCAGTTTTCAGGGAGCGGTAAAAATCAATTAACCAAGCAGTCTTTACCAAATTAGATAAAGCAAGGGAATCACAATAAATCTTCTTCCCTGCCGCTGTCCTACAGGAAACATCAATAGAACAATTAAAATCACCACCCCAAATAATAGGTCGCCTAGTATATAAATAAGGCTTAATGAGATCTAGTAAATGTGTACGAGCAGTTTTGGTCTGGGGGCCATAGAGATTAATAAGACAGAAGGGTTGTCCTTGAAAAGTACAATCAAGAATCAGGGCTCTACCAGGGTGTATATCTATAATATGGGAAATGGAAAAGGCCGTAGAAATAAATACGATGGCCACCCCGTCAGCAAAATCATCCCCAAAGGTCCAATAGGAAGGTCCCTTAATCCATCCCCGTTTAAGGTGCTGGACCTCAAAAAGCGAGGTGAGACGTGTTTCCTGTAATAGGATAATATCTAAGGGGAGAGAGGTAGCAAGATGAAAAAAAAACATCCTTCTCTTGTAGCTTTTCAGGCTACAAACATTGAATAATGCTACTCTAATAAGGGCCAGAGCAATGAATCAGTCAGCCACTCCCATCAGCAATAGTCATGTTCTTTTGCTTTTACTCCCCTTTTTAGTTTTAGTAAGTTTCTTCCGAGATACATCCGGAGGTTTAGGAACAGTGAGATCCATGTCAGAAGGCAGTACAGAGGCTTCAGAATCACCATCAGAGTCATCTCTTCCACCCTTTAGACATTCAAAAGGGTTGGAGAGAGAAACTTCAGGAGCTTGGACCATTTTACGAGTGGTTGCCCTGGTGACTCTTCTGCTTACCTGAAAGTCTTCTGAGTCTACAAGGGGAGTGTCGTTGGTCTGAGCAGGAAGAGGGAGTTGGGTATGTTCTACAGGTCCCTTAGCAAGAGGGGTAATCTCCATATCATTAGGAAGTTCCATTGTGGGTTGTGGTTCTACCGCTGCAACCGGTGTAGTGGGAAGGGGGGAGGAGAAGATGTCAGTGGTCCCGGACATCGAAATCTGAGTAGTGGATTGGTCTTGGACTTTATCCTGTGCCTTCTGTACGAGGACATTCGGGTCCCACCCCTCATTACGGTTTTTGCTGGCCCAGGGACATTGATGATATGCATGTCCTTTGTCATCACATAGATTGCACTGAAACACACTAGTACAAGAAACACTAGGGTGTCCAAATCCCCCACATAAACTGCATTTCAGCAGGTCACAAGCACAACTGATATGCGTATGTGATCCACATTTATAGCAAGCCCTAGGTTGGCCCCCGTAAAAGCAAACACCCCTGTCCTTATCTAAAAAAAAGCTATTAGGGAGATGAATGACTTCCGAGTTGACCTGAAAAAGTTTCACACAAAACTTCCAACCACCCGTCCAGAGGCCCTCTTCATTGATAATGGCTTCAAGGGGGATAAGACAGTACCTCTGTTCTGTAATCAATGATATATGACACTGACACTAACACCTTCATTCCGAAACATGATAGTGACAGTACGAACTGCTGGTTTGGTGAGAGGTATAACATAAAAAGGAACCCAAAGATGAGTATTCTTTAATGAAGCATATTTATGCCAAAACCCATCTAAACCACTATTGAATTTGAAACTAATATCAAAGGTTTTTTCTCTAGAAATATGTATCACAGTGTAAATATCTGAGGCCTGAAAATACATGTCACCTTTTAAAAGGATTCTAGCCACATAATAACGGTCAGGAAATACAGATAGACCACCCTTATAACGTAGGCATACTGCAATATGCCTTGGAGCCTGTTCCAACTTATTTTTAAATAAATCCGAAAGTACAGGACCCCTGTCTGGAGCTGGGGCGGGATCCAAGGGAAGGGATGCCAGAGTCTGGAGGACAGTGGAAGGGCCCTCCCCAGGATCCTCCACATCAGGTGCATTTGGTGAAACAGCATTCGACAGGGAAGGGGGTGTACTGGGAACAGGACCAGGAAGCAATGAAGGGCCAGGTGCAGGCAAAGTAGATTGTGCCAAGGGACGTGAATCAGAAAGGGAGAGAGCATTACTGGAGAGAGCAGGACCTGACATATGGGCTATCTGAGCGGAAGTAACAGCAGGTTGTGTAGAAAGGGGGAGGGCTTGGTCCCGAAATAATGGAGAACCAGAAGTGTCCCCACCCAGTGGCAATACCACAGAGTCGTATGAAACAGAGACTAGATCAGGGATTTCAGAACTAGTAATAACAGTAGTGGCAGTGATAGCATTATTGGCAGTGATAGCATTATTGGTAGTAGCAATAGTAGTAGCAACAGTAGTATTAGTAATGGAAACAGCAGGATCTTTAGTAGTAACAATGGCATCATTATCAGCTCTATCCATAATATCCCCCCAGGTAGTCCCAAACACAACAGGTTTGGATAATAAAGCAGAGTCTGAAACAGCAGAGTCAGCAATAAAACAAGCAGCTGCAGATGTAGGTACCTCGGTGGAGCGCTGAGGTGGAGGTGCAGGCCTGGTAGGGGAGAACAAAACGCCGTGCTTATCCGCGTCCCATGTCAGGTCTGGAGTCCAGGAGCCCCAGTCCGTTAATATCCAGCGAGCTTCGGTCAGGGCAGTAGAAGCAGTCCAAGCAGGGGTTACAGCAGTCAGAGCAGGGTGTAGTCCAAAACGTGCGCAGATGAGAGAAGCAGTCGTGGAGGACGCCATTGGAGCAGGAGAGGCAGAGGGAACCGTCGTTGGATGGAAGGGATCCAGAATTAACAGATCAGAGTCTCTCAAATGCGACTCTGCAGTCGCGCCGACTCCCTGAAGCACAGAACCAGAAACCACAAGGGGAGCTATCCATGTAACACCGCAAGACACTGAAGCAGTAGGTTCCGTGTCAGCAGATTGCAAAGGAAGTGCAGGACCAGGAGAGATCGTCAGCAGCATCGCAGGATCGGGCAGACAAGTAGTAGAAAACGTCTTCATGCACACAGAAGTTTCCTTTGAGGCAGAATTCTGAGAAGAGATCTCCTGGTGCTGGAAACAAGCAGGGGTTGCCTCTTTCAGTAGCTCCTGCAGTAGCTGTGTGCTAGAGGTGAGAACCTCACTGGAGCAGGGCTGAACAGCATCTGAGCGCTCCATGTCTGTGAGCAGAGATCCCCCTACTGACAAGAGTAGGGGAATTTCCCAGGTGTCCTGGCCAAATTTTCCTCATTCACTAAAAATACCACCAACAACTTAATCTGGTTCAAGGTCAGTTGGCATTCATCTGTATCCCCCTCCCCCGGGTCGTGCCTGAAAATAGGCAGGATCTGTCTAGTGCACTTACCCAGTCAACAAAAACTAAAAAAAAAAAAAAATAGGAGTGTGCCTCAGAAAATGCACTAGCAAACAGGTAAGAAGGACGGGTGGAGCAACAATGGGGAAACATCAAAACTGCCATCACAGTGGCAACAAGCCTTTGTGTGAAGCAAATAAATCAAAACGAAAGAAGAAGCACTATGGTTCTCAAAAGAGGTGGTGGGGAAGATTAGGGAGAAAAAGATAGCATTCAGGAAGTATTAGGAAACACAGAAGGAGCAGGACAGAGAACTGTACCAGTTAAAGCAGAAGGAAGTGGGGCCCAAACCGATGAAAAGATAGCCAAGTCAGTTTAGAAGGGGGATAAAACCTTTTATAGGTACATTAGGGGTGAAGAAAGACAAAGGGAGGAATAGTGAGACTGAATAAAGGGGAGGGTGGGTGGGCAGAGAGGGACAGCAAAAAGCAGGGATACTGAATGAATATTTCTGCTCTGTATTCACAGAAGAAGAGGAGGGGGAGGTACCTAATCCAATCAGTAGAAGTGCTCTGGATGGGGGGGTCGGTACCAGTCCTTTCACGGAAGAAAGGGTTGTGAAAGAACTCCTAAAATTGAAGGTGGACAAAGCTATGGGACCTGACAGGATTCACCCCAAAATTCTAAAAGAACTAAGGGGAGAACTAGTGACACCACTGACTACCCTTTTTAACAAATCATGGGAGGATGGTGTGGTACCTGAGGACTGGAGGAGGGCACATGTGATTCCCCTTCACAAAAGTAGGATCAAGACAGGCAGGAAACTACAGACCTGTCAGTTTGACCTCAATGGTAGGGAAAATGATGGAATAATTTCTGAAGGAACAAATTGTTGAGTACCTAGAGGCCAGTGGGGCACAGAACCCAAGGCAGCATGGATTCAGTGCAGGAAGGTCATGTCAGATGAATCTATTTGATTTCTTTGACTGGGTGACCAAAGTAGTAGACCAGGGAGGGGCTGTGAACATGGCCTACCTAGACTTTAGCAAGGCATTTGATACAGTCTCACACTAAAGATTAATAAATAAATTAACCAACCCAGGAGTGGGTCCCAGGGTGGTAGCCTGGGTAAAAGATTGTCCACTCCAAAGGAAAGGGGGTTACTAGTGGGGTACCACAGGGTTCAGTACTGGGGCCGGTCCCTTTTTAATGTCTTTATAAGTGACATTGCAGAGGGACTGGAAGGAAAAGTATGCCTCTTTGCAGATGACACAAAGATCTGCAACAGGGTTGATACACAAGGGTGGGATGGAAAGGATGAGAAGGGCCTTGGCAAGGTTGGAGGAATGGTCAGACATATGGCAGCTTAGATTCAGTGGAACAGAAGTGCAGAGTAATGCACCTGGGAAGCAAAAACCCAGGGGAAGAGTACACAATGAGGAGAGGTAGTAACAACAACAAAAAATAGAAAGGGACCTGGGGGTAGTCATATCAGATGACCTGAAGGTTAGCAAGCAATGTGAGAAGGCAGTAGGGATGGCTGGGGGATACTGGGATGTATAGGGAGAGGCGTCACTAGTAGAAAACAGGACGTTGTTATCCCTCTGTACAGACAGTTGCTGAGACCCCATGTGGAGTACTGTGTGCAGTTCTGGAGACCCCATCTCTGCAAGGACATAGACAGGATAGAGGCAATCCAGAGGAGGGCAACTAAAATGGTGCAAGGTCTGCAACAGAAGCCATACAAAGAGAGACTAAAGGAGCTTAACATATATATATAGCATTGAGGAAAGGAGGGAGAGGGGGGACATGATAGTACCTCAGTGGAATCAACAAAGTCCAAGACGGTAGCATCTTTCAGAAGAATAGATGTGCAAGAACAAGGAGACACAATTTGAAGATAGAGGGGGGGACGGCTATGGGGCAATGCAGGGAAGTATTTTTTCACAGAGAGGGTGGTGGACACATGGAACGGCCTTCCTGAGGAGGTCATGGGGTCAAAAACAGTGGAGGAATTCAAGAATGCATGGGACAGATATGAGGCAATTCTTGTGGTGGGTAGGAAGAAATAGGTTGTTGGTTAACTAGGATCTGCAGCTTATCTAGTAGGTAGGGAAATGGGCAGACTAGGTGGGCCAAGCGGTCCTTATCTGCCATCAGAGTCTATGTTTCTGTGGAATATGTTGTCAGAGGACACACCAAAACAAAGATCTACTGGCAGTCAGGATTCACAACCAAACATGAGGTAGAAAGGAGAGCGCTGAGTGGCATCATTCTTAGTGCAATTGTACGCATGCACCAGATAACTTACTTTCTGACTCCAGTTTGCTTTGTTGGCTGGGTTCGGGGTACCCAATATGTTCAGAAGAGTTCAATTGAAGCACTCTGATTGAAGGTCTCCCTGGGGGTGGTACGGTGTGGTGTGATATTTCTTTATACCGTATGTGACCAAAAACTCTTTCACCAATCGACTTTCAGAATCTCAGCCGTAATGAGAATGGACTCTCTTCGGAATGCCATAGTGTTGTACAAACTGCTGTAAGACTTTGACCACAGTGCTGGCCTTTTGATCTTTGGTGGGGAATGCCTGCGCGTACCTGGTATAGTGGCCAGTGATAACCACAATATTAGCTGTGTTTTTCCTTTCGGGCTCATGGGAAAAAAAGTCCATGCAGACTAGGTCGAGGGGCCCACTGGTACTAATGTTGACTGGGCGACAGCTCGCCTTGGTAAGATCTTCCTCTGTATGCACCACAGCCAGCTTCTGCATCTACATCAGTTTTCATCTGGGGCCAGTAAAACCTAGCTCTACACAGATCTAGAATGCATTCGTAACCCAGGTGACCCATGTCGTCATGCTGGGATTTGAGTACTGCATCACGATACCCCTGTAGCACTACCAGCTAGAGCTTGTGGCATTCAGTGTTGCCCTTGTCATGTACTTTTCACAGCAACAGCCCATTTAGTAGAACTAGCTTTCCCCATTCTCTCAACAGATATTAGGTGTCAGGGTGATGGCTATGCACTTGATCAGCTGAATATCTCTTCTCAAGAGCCCAAATTAGGTCTTGGATGCCTGGGTCATCTCTCTGTACCTGCTGTAGTTCAGGCTTACTGGGTTGGGGCAGCAAAGACATGTCCAGCCCGGTGAAATTTAAATATGCAGGTGGGATAGATTCAGGAGAGGTCCCCAGCATATCTATTGCTCTGATAGGGTTCACAACTGGATTGTCAGTGGGAAATGCAAACTTGGAACACAGCACTCATAGAAGGGCATTCTCTATTTGAACTGGGTGGGTTAGAAGGATCAGCATGCATGCAGGCATCTTGTCAAAGCACCAGCATCTTCGTTAGTTCACCCACTTCGATATTCAAGACTGAAATTATAAGTGGAAATGGCAGATAGCCATTGGTGTCCTGCAGCATCCAGTTTAGCTGTTGTGGTAACAAGTCAGTGGGTTGTTGTCTGTTCTGACCGTAAATGGGACCCCATCGGCCTGTCAGCACAGTGGTTGGATTTCTGCTTGCGATGCTGGCGACCCAGTTTCTGGAGCGGACTCAGGTAGCTGGAGAGCCAGCCGGGGGGGAGAAGGCTTGAGCGTCCCATGACTGCTTGCCTTCTCTGGGAGGAGGGGGGTCAAGGCCCGCAGTTTGCCTGACCCCGAGCGGAGGCTTGGGGTACAGCAAGTCCTGCTTGTGGGAAAGATGTGTGGCGAACATCAGCACACAGCGCCTAGACATCAGGGCGCACACCACACGTAGGGCAGGAAGAGAGGAAAATGCCTCACATCATAGGGAAGATGGCTCACCAGAGTGTGCCCTGTATGTGTCACCACCCACCTGGCCACCTTGACCGACACCACTAGAAGTACGGAGTGTCCGGGCTCCACCTCATCCCCACCTGGGGGGTAAATCCACAGCTCCATGGGGATCAAGGACGTACCAAGGTAGGGTGGCTGACAGAGGGATGACTCCTAGGTGACCCTGAAGGGTCAAAGATGTGAGGATGCAGGCGGGGATAAATATAAAGCTAAAAAAGGGGGGGACCCCATATAGGTATTCATGGAACTTATCTGTTATGGCCCACTTTCATACTACTAAGGTTCATGCTAAGGTCCATAGACAGCAAGAGAACCTGAAGGCCCATAAATGCTCACATACTATTCCGAGTCAATAATATGTCAGTGGTCCAATGGACAATAAGTATTTGTCCAATCTTGCATTAAATTGTTCTTTATCCTTACTAATAATAATTTGTAAGGGTAGATGATTCCAAGGCTTAATCACCCTTAAGGTGAAGAAGTATTTCCTCCTGATATAATTAAAATATTTACCTATTAATTGAAGGGGGTGACCTCTAGTGTTATAATCAGAATCCTTAAACTGTAATCCCAAGTCTACGATTAACTCTGGGTCCTGGACATCATATAAAAATAATAAGTCGCCACATAGCCTACGAGTCTCTAAAGATAATAGATGATAATTATAAAGTCTAGCTTCCTATGAAAGATTGTATGAGCTTCTCAAGTGCTTAGTAAATTTATGCTGTACTTTTTCTATTTGGTTTATATTAGTTTTCTTGTATGGGCACCAAAGCTGAGACACATATTCCAAGTGAGGCCTAACATATACTCTATACAATAGCATTAAAACATCTGGGTCTTTGGAGGAGACATTACGTTTAATGGACCAGACAACCCTGTTAGCTTTATTTACAGATTAATTTATATGGTTAGAGAAATCCATGTTATTAGAAATTATTTTGTCTAAATCTCTTTCATCGGTAGTTACATTAAGTTGGTATTTTCCTAACATGTATATCTTAAATGGATTAGTATGACCCAGATGCATAACCTTACATTTGGAGTTGTTTAATTTCATACCCCACAGGGCAACCCATTCACATATGTTATCTAAGTCCTGCTGGATTATGTCTGAGTCCTTCTCACTTAAACATGGTCCACCAATCTTTTTGTCATCTGTATATTTAATAGGCATCGATTGGCAGTTAGATGTTACGTCAGATATAAAGGCCTGAAATAAGCATGGACCAAGTACTGAGCCCTGAGGGACTCCACTGGTAACATAGCCAATGTCCGATAAACATCCATTTATCCGAACTTGCTACATACGATATGATAACCAATTATTAATCCATGTAATGATGTATGTATTAATTTTTAAATTATGTAACTTTATTTCTAGGGCCCAGTGTAGCATAGCATCAAACACTTTGCTAAAATCCAAGAATATAACATCACAAGGTGTTCTAATATCTACTAATGAGCTAATGCCTTCATAAAAGATCATCAGATTAGACACGCAGCCTCTACCTTTTTTAAATTCGTGCTGTTCCATATTCACATTATTCAAGATGGGACTTAGTACATCCTTAATTAAATTTTCAAGGATTTTACAGATCGGGGATGTGAGGCTAATTGGTCAATAACTGGAACAGTCTGATTGTAAACATTTTCTATATATAGGGACCACATTGGCAATTTTCCATTGCACTGGGACAAAACCCTCTAACAGACATGACTCAAAAAGTAATTTTAGGAGAATCCCTAAACAATCCCAATGTAAAAATAGCAATTGCCATGAGTTGTGATCTGGCTCCATTGATGTTTTCCTTTTTTGCAATTTTAATTTATTAATAATGCCTGTGGTTGTAAAGACAATGGGATCTGAACCAGTATCCAGTTGATGAAACACAGGTATATCTGAGATAGTATACCTCTTACAAAAAACATTATTAAACATATCAGCCATTTCCTTTGAATTATGAATTATTTGATTTTCCACTTGAATGGAACCCACCTTACATTTTTTTAAGGAGTTTATGTAAGAAAATAACTGTTTACTGTTTGATTTCTTTGCATTTTTAGCCAGATCCAATTCCCATTATTTTGGATTTCTTAATATCATTTTTGCAATGTTTCTGTGCCTTAATATGAATTATCCAGTTATAAACAGATATTGATTTAAGATAATTGGCATATTTTTTTTATTTTTTTGCTTAATCAATTTCCTAATAGATGTAGTAAGCCATTTAGGCTGTAATTTGCCTTTTTTATGTTTAGTTTTACATGGAATTAACTCCTCTTTGATGTATATTAGGGTATTATATAAAAACTCCTAATGTTCCTGTAATGTGCTATCAGCATGTTTTTTTACCCAATCTATCTGTCCAAAGATTTTTTTCCATAGCAAAATATTTGCTTTTTCATACACATGGATTGAGACTGGTTCTGATTCAATTTCCCATGAACATTTTAACTTAAAGGATGTGATATTATGAAAAAAAGGAACTTTGGAGGCACCTGTGACGTAACAGCATGTGACATAATGTGCTGTTCCAAGATGGCCAGATGAAAGAGAAGCGAAGCACAGTTGGCGTTCTACTGCATTTTGCAAAGATTCTTCAGAGTCAGCCCTAAATGATAAAATTATTGTTTTTTAGTTTGATTGCTTCTTTTCCTTTTGAAAACTTTGTACCATCTAGTTATGTTTTTGAAACAGCGGTTTTGAAAATGGTATCGAAAGATGACTACGCTGGTACGCTAAGGAACAAAGCTAAGTATTTTTCTCTCTAATTTTACTGCTTAAAACAGAACTAACAAGCAACTGTGTCTGCAAGTATGTAAAATTACTTGAGCAAGCGAGAAGAGGGATTCTAAATGTTGCTACTTGAGTGTTGCATATTAATTTAGTACGGCAGATATTATAGTAAAGCACCAGGACAATAAGAGTAGAAAATACGTATGATATGCTGGTGTACTTTATATATTCTTTTAAGGAGAATTTAGTATACTTAAAGGAGGTAAGGAAATAAGAAGGAGGTCATTGAGTAGGAAAGAGAGAAATGTTGTCGTAATGTTAAAAACCACTCGCTCATCTAAAGAGGTAGCAGGGTGGTACTTTTTGGATAAATATAAAGCTCCTTCTGAACAGAAATTCACTTGAAGAAATCGCTTTTTTGGTAAAGCACACTTATATTAGGATCTGGAACAGGATCAATTTATTTTAGGAAAAACAGGGTGTGGTAAAAGGAAATTGCTGATTCTATATAATACACCTGTGAAAAGGTTTAGAGCTGCCTGCCCCCCCCCCGAGATGTCTCTGAAAAAAGATAGAAACAGGGTGGAGATATAGGAATGAAATGGACAGGAATTATTTTTTTTTCCCCTTCTCTCCCTCCTTGTTTCTGTCCTTTCTCTCCCTTCGGCCTTGTTTCTTTGCATTAACATTATTAACTGATTCTAAGCGATATGGGAAAATTGGGATGGGACAAGATGGAGGAAGGATTAAAGGGGAAAGGGAAAAGAAATAAAAAAAAATTAAAGAAGTAAATAGAAGGTGTATGAATATAAGGGACCGACTCTTTGATATGTTTTCTCTGGTCTCAATGCTGGGATGCTGCAGATTGTGTGTTTGCAATAGATGGCATTACTAGCCATCTACAAGAATAATAAATGGAGGGGGGTAATTTCTTTCTCCTGTTAGAGGGAGGTTATGAGTATGATGGTTATAGTACTAAAAAGATTACACTAATTGGAATTATTATACAAAAAAATACAGAATTGGATAAAAACTAAATATATTTGTAAATTTAGTATACAAAGGTCCACAAGAGGGAAATCAAAGCATGAGTTATAGCAATTGTATAAGAGTAAATGTCAGCTAGTTTGAGAATTACATCCTGGAATGTTATGGGGCTTAAATCTAGAGGTAAAATGTGTAAAGTTATTAAGTATCTTGAGGCCCATAAAATAAATTGTCTTTGCTTACAGGAGACACACTTTAATAAACAGGAATCAGAGTGGTTTTCTAGGAGATGGGGACCTGAATTCTTTTCACTATATAGAAACAATTCAAGGGGAGTAGCTATATTGTTTAAAAAGGGAACTATAAACCCAGTTGTAATGAAAACATATAAAGACCAAGCTGGACATTTTGTAATTATAAAAATGCAATTACTTTATGATAAATTCACTATGGCTTCTTTGTATGCACCAAATGAAAATTCACCAGGTTTTTTCAATGATTTTTTTTCCAATTAATCATTTATTCCCAACCTTATATTGTTTCAGGGGATTTTAATATAACATTGCATAAAAAAGACAGAACTTCTTATACAGTTTCTATGTTTAAATCTTCAATTAGAGTAGTCAAAAACTTCCAGGCAGATCTAAATTTGACAGATCCATGGCTTTTTTTGAATCCAGACAAAAGAGTTTTTTCTTATTATTCTCAAGTTAAGTACATAGGACTTACTGTAGAATAGATTATTTTTTTATGCTTAGAGGCTTTGTTACATATGATAGAAAAAATGGAGTACCCAGGAATACATATACTGGATCACTCACCATGTATATTCATTTTAAAGTTAGAAAGACTTCATTACTCTTCTAACTGATGAATAGATGTATCTTTGTTACAAAATAAAGATTGGGTTGCATGATACATAGGAAAATTATAGATTTTCTTTCAGATAACAATAATGGAGAAACAACTTTAGACATTTTGTGGGAATCCTTCAAGGCCAGGGTAAGAGGTTTATTTCAGGATATGGGAAAAAATGAAAGTTACCAGGTGAAGACAACAGATGCAATTAGAACAACAAATTAAAGATTTACAAACTTTACACAGTCTTAATTGAGATTCCCAGGTTTTTAAGGACTTGACACAAAAGACTATGATATAATATTATCTGAGCAAGCAGAGAAAGTGATATTACAAACTAGAACTGTGTTCTGATAAGCCATTAAGGTTATTATCATGGCAATTAAATAAACAAAAAGAACAAAATGCAATTCATATAATTCAAAAGGAAGATGGTACAGTAACAAGGGATCCAAAATAAATAAATACTCAATTTTATGATTATTATAATAAATTATATCAATCACAACTGAGGTTAGATTTTGCAAAGGTGAAGGAATATATGAAGTGTGTACCTTTACATACTATACCTGAACATTTTAGTTATATATTGAATACAGACTTTAAAACAGAGGAGATAACTGCAGTTATTAACCAGTTACCAAGGAATAAAACACTAGGACCTGATGGGTTGCCCACAGATTTTTATAAGAAATATTTAGATCTTATTTCCCCAATACTGTTAAAATTATTTAACTAATTCAACAAAGTTTGGTCAATTCCAGAAACTTTTAATAATGCCATAATTCATTTGATATACCAAAAAGGAAAATATCCACAGAAACCCCAATCATATCATCCAGTTTCTCTTTTAAATGTAGATTATAAAATATTTACAAAAATATTGGCAACTAGATTGCAAACGGTTATGAAATATTTAGTACAAAATGATCAAAATGGATTTATAAAAGGCCGTAAAATTAGTGATAACATTTGGAGAACCATTCATATAATTGACATTAGTGCTAATCCAAGTGTATATTTTGTATCAACAGATGCAGAAAAAGCAATTGATAAAATGGAATGGAAATTTATGTTTCAGACACTAGAAAAAATGCTAATTGGTCAGAGCTTTGTTGATTGGGTTAAACTAATATATAGTTCGCGGAAAGCTAGAGTGAAAGAAAAGAATATTCTTTCTGAGAATTTTGTGTTATCAAGAGGAACTCATCAGGGATGGCCGTTGTCTCCTTTAAATTTTGCTTTAGTTATGGAAGCACTAGCATGTTCGGTTAGAAATAATCAAGATAATAAAGGTATTGTTTGTTCAAATAAAGAGCATAAGATAAGATTGTATGCAGATGACTCCTTGTTTTATCTCTCAGATGTTAAAAAGTCAAGAGAAGAATTATATAAAGTTATGAAATCTTTTGGTCAAGTATCAGGACATACTGTCAACTGGCAAAAATCATATCTTATGCCATCTAAATTAGCGAGTATGGTTAATCCTCCTATTTCTTGTAAATGTAATATTACATGGAGTATTCCATATCTAGGAATAAATATTTCTAGTAGTTTAAAGGAAATTAATCAACAGAATTATGGTTCTTTATTACTAAATAAGGAAAAAGAACTAAATAGTTGGCACACTTTACCATTAACAAATCTTGGTTGAATTAATGTCATAAAGATGAATGTTTTGCCTAAATTTTTATACTTATTTCAGAATATACCATTACAACTTTCAGAAACATACTTTTTGAAAATTAGGAGGATAGTAACCAAATTTGTTTGGCTGAATAAACATCCGAGAGTTGCTTATAACACATTAAGAAGGTTTAAATGTCAAGGAGGAATGGCAGTCCCTGATTTGTATAACTATTATATAGCTACACAATATTCAATAATTTGGCAATGGTTGAAAGACTCTAAGGGACCAATTGCTATTAAAATGGAACAAGAATCTAGCAAGATTAGGCTTAAGAACACTTTGTTTATTCCTGATAATAGCATATTAAAGAAGTAATTAATAGATATATAAAGAACCAAGCTACTACTACTGCAATTAGCGCATGGTATAGTGCACACAGAATAACTAATTGCAAGATAATGTCCTCTCAAGATACACCAATATACGGTAATCCATCACATGATATGTTAATGACTGATAATACTTATAAGAGATGGTTTGAAAAGGGCTTAACAGATTTCTATCATTTGTTTAATGAAGGTAAAATGAAATTTTTTAATCAATTAAAGCAAGAATATCAGTTACAGGAAGGTAATTTGTTTCAGTATTTACAGTTTAAAACTTATTTGAAGCATACAAATGATACATGTATGTTACATGATAATTCACCTTTATTTGAATTGCTTTACAATATATTGAGCAGTAAGAAATTAATTGCTGCATTATATGAAATAATAAATAATTATATAGACAACGATATGAAAAAATTAAAAAACAAATGGCAACAAAAATTGGGGATTAATATAACTGAAACTTTGTGGTTAGAAATTTTGAAGTCTCCATTCATTAATATAAAGTCATCTAAAATGCACCAGATACAATATAATACATTACATAGAATATATTTTACTCCATCAAAATTACATGCAATTAATCTTGTAATTAGTTCTAGCTGTCCATTGTGTGGATGTACATCTGGTACCTTAAGACATTTAATTAATTCATGTCCTAATTTGTCAAATTTTTGGCCAGAAATTGTTGACTGCTTGAATATTTGTAGTAAACAGAATGTACAAATTACACCAATGTCAACCTTATTGTTGGTTTTTAACTTTTCAGATACCTCAACAAATTATCTGAGAATATTGTATACTGTAGCAATGATTATAGCACGGAACTGCATTTTACTTAAGTGGAAAGACTCCAACCCCCCAAAGGTACAGACATGGACTAATTATATGAAGGATATAATAGCATTGGAACGTGTATATTATATAAGAAATGAACAGATATATTTTATTTAATACAGTCCCCCTTTTCAGGATGCAATAAATAGTTGTAAGATTAAGTAAGAAAATACAATATTTTTTTTTTTGTTATTTAAAGTTTATTGAAAATGTTTTAAAATTTTACACCACAACATACAATGGCAGACATACCAAACCATGAGCATGATACATTAGAGAAGTGATAACCTGAGTCAGCCCCCAATTACTCCTCCCCCCACTTCCACCCTCCCACCCTACTCATATTGAGCACAAATAATCCATCAGAGAAACCTCTTGATGCAATACAAGTGCTGGCTGAGTGAGTTGGGCATAAAAGAACCTAATAGCTGGGTAGGCCTTATTGCATAGAGTATAAGGTATATAAGGGGTCCCAGATTTTCTTGAATTGCTTCATTCTATTATTAAGACTGGCAATGGCCCTTTCTGTAGTGAGATTCGCCAGAAGCTCGGACATCCATTCATTATAGGGGATCTTGCTCTGGTTGGTCCAGTGTCTTAATACAAGCTTTTTCACAGACATAGCTATTAAGGTTATATGATACTTATGAACTCGGACTTGGACCTCGGATAGATCCTCCATAATACATATTACGGGCATAAACAATTCTTTAAGCCCTAACAAGGGATCTACTGACTGCTTGATAGCGGCCCAAAGGGGAGACACTTTGGAACAAAACCAGAATACATGGGGGATTGTACCCTCTTCCAGCAGGCACCTGGAGCAAGTTGGGATGGGCTTTAAGCCCAGTTTAAATAACCATGAAGGGGAATAATATGCATTGTGCAGCATATACATTTGCATTAATCTAAGCCTATCTTAAGTCACAAATTTGTGACAGTTATGCCACAGTTTTGGCCATTCTATGTTATGGTTGGGAAATAAGGAGGCCCATACCTCAGTGGGCCCGGAAAGGTCAGGAAATTTCCAATCATGAAGAGTGCTATAAATTGCTAAGACTGCACTCTGGCGACCACACAATTTTAAAAGTTCCAAACAAAAAGGGATACCTTGCACCACTGGGGGCGGGGGGTTTACCCAGGGCTTTCATTAAAGAATGTCATAATTGCAGGATACGAAAATAATATTTATTAGGGATTCCCAAACGAGTGATTACGTCTTTGAGTGGGAACCATTCTCCATTGTCCATAATAAAGTTAGAGACTTGCATGTTTTGTAGACTGGGTATCCATTTAGGATGAATTAGTTTACCATCTATTAGAAAGTGGGAGTTTCCCAATATAGGTTGATTAGGGTCTCTGCCTGGTTCATACCTAAGATACCGGCAGATCTGAGCATGGACCCAAAGTGAAGTTATAATAGTGGGGTTCATGGCTTTTAAAGGAAGAAGTCCCAGCCTAGCAAATAACAATCCCTCTGGTTTTAGACCATATGCGTGGATTAGCGTACGCCCAATTTTAAGCCAGGCAGGGGCAAAGTGTAAATCATCCCTCGTTAGCCATCTTAAATATTTGTTAATGTGATTAGCCCAAAAATGCAAAGAAAGGAAGGGAAGACAAAGTCCCCCTTTTGCCTTGGGGGCAGTCAATTTATAGTAAGCAATCCATGGGGGTTTATTGTGCCAGATGAATTTTGTAATGAGAGATTGAGTTTTAGTGAACCATGACATTGGGAGCCAGATGTTAAGCATTGAGAGGGGATTGATTAAGTTTATTCTGCCCCACAGGGACAGGGGAAGGGAAGACCATCTGTTGAGATCTAAGGAAATCGTGTGAACTAGGTGATCAAGGTTTAACTTGACAATATGAGCAGGACTCCTGGCTAATTCAATACCCAGGTATCTCAGTGATTCGTATTTCCAACCTAACCCCAAGGCCAGAATATCTGCCTTAAAAACTTTATGATTTAAAGGAAAAACCATGGTTTTACCCACGTTCAGTCTGTAATTCGAAATGGTGCTGAATTCCTCAATGATCTCTAGCATTGGGGGTAGGGAATCTTTGGGATTTGCCACCTGCAGGAGGAGGTCATTTGCATAACCTAACACTTTCACCTCACACAGATGGATAGGGATCCCCTGTACCTCCGGACAAGCTATTAATTTACCAATTAGTGGTTCCAGATAGATGTTGAATAACAACGGGAACAGGGGGCATCCCTGTCTGGTGCCAGAGTGCAACGTAAACACTTCGGAAAGCACACCGTTACAAGCCACATGAGTAGAGGGGGAACGGTATAAACCCTTGACCCACACGATAAACTCTGCAGGGAAGCCAAAAACCTCGAGAGTAAGGAACAAATACCACCAGTTAACCCTGTCGAATGACTTCTCGGCATCCATCGAAATCAACACAGCAGGATATGGAGCATCCCTACACACCGAGAAGACGTGCAACAGGGTATGCAAGTGGTCAGAGGACAACCTTCCCGGCATGAAGCCGACTTGCTCAGGGCTGATCAGGGTACCAATTACATAAGGCAGTTTGCCATGATCTTAGTTAAGATTTTTATGTCTATATTCATAAGGGAAATGGGTCTATAATTAGTGACCTGATCGGGGGCCTTCTCTGGTTTCAGTATTAAAAGTATAAGAGCCTCAAATAAAGAGGAGTTGACCTCATTCTCAGAGATAATCTGTTGAAATAAGGGAAGAATTATCGGGATTAAATGGGTCTTGAACTTCTTATAGAAGCAGGAGGAAAACCCGTCCACCCCCGGGAATTTATTCACTGGTAGGTTATCAGCACCTCAGAAATTTCATTAGCAGAAATAGGGGTTACCAGATAACTCCGTTGGTCCTCGGACAGTTGAGATAAACTGGCGCCCTGCAGATAGTTTTGTATGGTCTGTTCCGGAAGGGGGGATGACACGGGACCGTATAAGTCTGTATAGTACCAGGTGAATTATTTTAAAATATTTACAAGGTAGGTTTTGGGGGGTACCATCTACCCTGGAAGTTATCGAGGATATATAATGGGAAGACTCCATTTGCTTAATCCTTAGCACTAAAAGACGTCCTGCCTTCTCCCCTTGATCAGTGTAAGATGCATGGGTTTTAACATAACATATTCAGCTTTCTCCCTCAAAATTTCATTATACGCAGCTCTTACTTTGGTTAATTCCTGTCTAACTGACTCAGGAGATTGTGGGGAAAGGTTCTTCTCGAGCTCCCTCATTCTAGTCAATAATTGGGACAGCTTTAGTGTTGCCATTTTCTTACTGTGGGTGGCCATATTGATTAAGATGCCCCTCATGTAGGCTTTGAAAGCCAGCCATAGCATATCTGGTCTCCTCGTGGGGTCAAAGTTATATTCATAGTATCTTAGGATATGCTCTTGAATATGACTAACTGAATCCGGTTCTCGGAGCAGTAGATCATTTAACTTCCACCTGGACCCCCTTCTGGGTAATGAGAGTAATGACAATTGACAAGAGACCAAAGAATGATCAGATAGGGGACCCAGTAATATCTCAGCTTCTATCACCCCCAGTAATAAGGAGTGGGATTGAAAGATGTAATCAATTTTGGAGGAGGATTGGTGGACCGGGGACATGTAGGTGTACATCCTGTCCTGTGGGTATAACACCCTCCAGATATCACAAAGTCCCATCTGATCCATTAGCTCTCTAAATGCCCTCTGAGCAGGAGATAAGACCTTTCTCTAGTGAGCAGATTTGTCTACCTCAGGGTTAAAAACTAAATTAAAGTCTCCCCCAAGAATCAGGGGTAAAGCAACAAAAGGTTATAACACCTGCGTTAACTGCATGAAAAAGGTAGGTGTATCCTGGTCAGGCCATAAATACTAGCCAGAAGGACCTCCTTATTGAAAAGGAGACCATGCACTAGTAAGTATCTTCCTAGGGGATCTTTGACCTCCTTAATCATCCTGAATGGTATTCTTTTATGTATAAGGATCACCACCCCTGCACTTTGAGTTGTCCCACGTGCAGCAAAGCATTGGGCAAATTATTGCCTACGTAACTGTGATGCCTCAGGGTCTAGCAGATGTGACTCTTGGATATATGCAATATCAATGTTCAGAAGTTTTAAATGTTTGAGTATTTGGCCCTGCTTAGTTCTTTTCCAGGCCCCTTTTACATTCCAGGAGGCTTTGGTGATACAGTTAGCAATCTTTCCCATCCAAAAAGATCTGTGACTTTATAACTTAGCCACTCTCTGTAAGCCCTAAGGAAATTTGTGCTCAATACTAAAGCCCACCCCATCACCTCCACCCCCCCCCAAAAATAATAAGCAAAACTTGTACATATTCCACCCTCCCTTACCAAAACCCCCACTCAACCCACGCACTGTCTGGAATCTGTTATGCATGGTATCCTGAGCTCTCCATTCCCATCCAGCTCCCAGTACCCCAGATCATAATGAAAAGCAATAGTCTGCCTACCAGAAAGCCTTGTGAAAATAGCGTTTCTAACCAGAGAATAGGGAATTATGTAAGCATAACAAGACGAAATACAGACCTGGTAAAATCATGACTCTGCTTATTAAATAAACCTCCAGTTAGAAACAAAAATAAAAGGTAGGCAGACTGAGTAAATAACTGGGGAAAGGCCTAGGGATTTTACGTAGCCAGTTGTGCTGTAAAGACTTCAGTGAACCCCGATACTCCAGAAAAGTAAGCGATTGGGCATCCCTGACAGCTTAAAATTACAATCAGGGAATGCCACAACAATCGCAGCCTGAAAGGAAAGTAGCAGTGAAAGTGAAGTGAAAACACCCTCTTGTGCCATCTGAAGGCATGTTCAGTCCCTGTAACAGATCTATACACCACAACTAGTAACAAACTTTTCTAGAAAATAAGCGAAACTCAGCAGGCAACACATAACCAGTTTAACTAACAACCTGCTAGAGCTAACAACTGGAACATTACCCCCTGGTGATGGAGAAAACAAAACCAGAATTCACAGTGAAACTAAACCAGAAACAGTAGCATTAAACTATAGTAAAAAGAAGTCCATCCTGTAGAACATGCTATCCATAAAGCCCTATATCACGCAGGGAAGCAGGAAGTAAGTTCCATCATAGGGAGAATTATTGATAACATGCAACAAATTTGTCAGCTTTTCAAATAAACGCCAAGGGTTCCCTCGTGTAAAGAAGTCCCCAGGTAATGAATTTTCGCTAGACATGAAACCAACGCCTTGAGAAAGTTCAAGGTGCAGACATAGTGAGCCGATATCTTCCCTTCAGATCCCACTTATTTATTCAACGAGTGGGAAACAAATCTGGGAAGGCCTTGTACAGGGCAGATTTAGCACTTTCCAAGTCTTCAAAAGTCGACCAAGCACCAGATATTAGAACTTGTAACCGTGCAGGGTACCCCATACGAAATTTCACTTTTGCAGCAATTAACTTGGACACTACAGGGTAGAATTGAGTTCTCCGCTGCCTCACGGTGGCGGGTAAGTCTTTAGTGATGCAAATTTTTTCCTATCCCATGACACCTCCTGCAGCTCTTTACTCTTCCCCATAAAATATTGCTTTTCTTGGAAATTCAAGAATTTTAATATAATGGGTCGGGGGGTGCGCCAGGTGCAGGCATTGGCCTAAGGGCTCTACGGGCCAGCTCTATGGTGTAAGTTGAACCGAAAGGGGAAGGTCCAGCCAGCTTTGTGATAAGTTTTTGAATGAATAAGATGGCATTCGACCTATCTTCTTTCTCCGGAATCCCAATTTATAACAGTATTATTTCTGTGACTCCTCCCCTCAAGATCCTCTATTTTCTGCTCAAGCTTCTTTATTCTTTGGCCGTTATTCACCACTTCAGTGCTAGTGCGTTCAGCTTTTTTCTCCAAAGAGACCAGGTGAGATTCACTATCCACCATCCTAGTGGAGAGGTCCTCTAGCGCTGTGGTAATCTGCTTTACTTTGTTAACCACCACTTTAAGATCCTCACAGAAAAGCTTCAGCTCTTGTAAGAATATTTTGAGGGTAAGAGGAGTCGCATCTGTAGAGGGATTAACAGCAGCTGCCCCTGTAGTAGGCCTAGTACCAGTTGCAGATAGGGCCCGGGATCTCTTGCTGCCTTTTTCCGGCATGATGGGAGGGGTATGTTTCGGCATGGCAGTACACATTTCAGCTTCCATTTCCACCCAATCTGTTGCCCGGAGGTTCTCTGTGACGACAGGAGTCTTTGTGGGGTGCATCCCTGAGCAAGAAGCATCAAAATAATCTCAAAAATAGTGCTGAGCGACGGGAGTGGAACCAAGAAGCAGCTACTTGGACCTCAGCATCACGTGAACTCCCAAAAATACAATATTTTAAAAACTGTTAATCAGATTGTAACTTTTGGACCCTTAGGGAGGTAGGATGGTATGTTGTATGATGATGGTAATCAGCAAAATCTATATTGGTTGCCAATTATGGAAGAACCTAGCTGATATAACCTCTACGGAGCCATATCAAAACCAAAAACAAACCAAAAAAGGATGTGATATTATGATCATTGTTATCAAGCGGAGCTTCAGCAGTAACATCATAAACATCAAGACTATCATCTTGCAACACTATATCTAATAAATTTACACCTCTAGTTGGGTGAAGAACACTCTGCTTCAGTTGCAGTTGGGCTCACTTTGCCAAAAGTTTTTTACTATTAGAAGTAGATGCTAAATTATCCTGCCAATTTATATCTGCAAAATTTAGATCACCCATTAATAAGATGCTACCAATCTTACACGGTATTTCCATTTCATCTAATATGGTCTCAAAATATGCTACAGAGGAGTTTGGTGACATATAACAGGTCCCCACAACTATAGGTGGCATATTTTTAATTGATAATTTTACCCAGACAGATTCAGTTATGATATCATGTTTTTTAATTTGGTCAGATATGTCAATGCAATTCAAGTGTTTATTAAGAAAAAGAGCTACACCACCTCCCTTTTTTCCTCTCCCATTTAAGGGAAAATACCTCAAAACCCTGAATAACAGGGTCCCATTCAGATTTATTATCCCATCACGTTTCCATGATTGAAACAATATTTGCATCTGCCAGTGTCATTCTAGTTTTAAGTTCATTCATTTTATTTTTTAAATTTCAAGCATTTAGATTCAACACATTTAAGTGGGTTAAAATCTTTTCATAGTGTTATAGGTTTACAAGTGAAGGGCATATCACATAACAAACCCTCCCCCCCCCCATTATTTAGTTTAAATTTAGATCAATGATGTCAGATATTATTGTACCCATAAGGGAGTTTCCTCTTTTACTCAGATGTAGCCCGTCAGCACAGAATAACTCATACCTGCCTATAAATTCCTCCCAATAAGTAATACATTTAATATCTTGGCACAAACACCATTTCTGAAGCCATTCATTTAGGCACTTAATTTTATCATTTATAAAATCTGGGGCTGCAAGATGTGGTAAAATTTCAGAAATATAAATGTCACAGTCAAGGGATATCAGTTTATTTGTTACAGCAACATATTCTTCCTTTATTGAATGCATTGAATTACCAAAAGATTATTTGTTCCAGTGTGGACTATTACCATTGGATTTTCACCAGAGTTTTGCAGAATATCATGTGCCATTTTGGTAATATCAGATATCTAGGCTCCCCTAAAGGAAGAACAGGTTCGATTTTGTTTATCACCATTACATACAGCCCTATCTAAATGTTTGATCTTCGAGTCACCCAAAGTGAACAGCTGTCGCATATCTGAAGACGAATTTGTATCCATATCTGAGTTTTCCATCGGGGGGTATTTCCATAGGAAAAACAGGAAGGCCATGAGCTGTTAATATGGGTGCTGAGGGAGTACATATAGTTGGGTAATCATTAATAGGGGCACTAGTGATAGTGACCATGCCAAAAATTCTAGTTTATGCACAGGGTAGTTCTTCTTGGAGAATGTCAGGCTGCAGCTAGTGAATGCCACTGGCCTTTGCCTCTCAGGATACTCCTGGTACAGCATGGTTTCCAAACCATTCAGACTGGCATTGGTGTGGTGGACATAGGGCTTGTTGGGGTCAGCAAAAGCCAGAACTGGGGCCTCACTTAGTCTCTGAATAATCTCCCAGAAAGCAGCTTCACACTCAGGGGTCCATCGGTCCCCAAAGGGTTCACCAACTCACAAATACTCATTGGGTAGGTATGTCCCTGACCCCGGGGCTCTCCTCTTCTTGTTTGTTGAGGAATAACCTTGCATCAAGTTATTTAGCGGGCATACCACCATTGAGTAGTCCTTCACAAAATGACGATAGTAGCCACAGAACCCCAAAAAGGATTGCAGGGCCCTTAAGTTGGTGGGCCTAGGCCAGGTTGTGAAGGCCTCCACTTTAGTTGGGTCAGTTTGAATGCCTTCTGCTGAGGCGATGTGCCCCACATACTTTACAGCAGGCTGGCAGAACTGGCAGTTGTCAGTTGAAATCTTTAAGCCAAACTCCTCCAGCCAATTCAGGACCTTCATCAGCTGGGTCTCATGTTCTTCCAGGGTGCGACCAAATATGATCAAGTCATCCAGGTAGATGATAACTTTGAGCAAGTTCATATCTCTCACAGCCTTCTCCATCAAGTGCTGGAAGGTGGCTGGTGCTCCAGATATTCCCTGCGACATGTGCTCGAATTGGTAGAACCCCAACGGGCAAATAAAAGTGGTATTTTCTTTGTCCTCCTCCACCATGGGGATTTGGTAATAGAGATCTAACATGGGGAACCACTGGTTCCCAGACAGGCTGGCAAGAACCTCTTCTACCTGGGGCACAATGTACTGATCTGGAACTATCTTCTTATTGAGTGTGTGATAGTCTATGCACATCCACACAGCTCCATTCTTTTTCAGGGCCACCACAATGGGGAAGGCATAAGGGCTCCAGGACTCGGTAATAATGCCAGCATCCAATAACTCCTGCAGGTGTTGCTGAATGTCCTAAATGTCGCCAGGGGCCAACCTCTGAGACCTCTCTCTGAAATGGTGACTGTCCTTCAGATGGATCCGATGCTCTTCACCTTCCATACACCCCATGTCTCACTCATGAAGCGAGAAAACCTTTTGGCACTTGGGTAACTTCTGACTTAAGCTCCACCAGTAACTGGTGGGCATAGGGGAATCACCAAACTTGAACAAATTCAGATCTATGTCTTCCTCTATGGCTACCATCAGGTTCACTGCAATAGCACTGTCACACCTGTAGATATTTGCCAACACTTGACCCTTCTGGATTACTGTAGGTTTCCGTGATTCATTTCGGACCCACGCTGTAACCTGCCTGGCCTAGGGTGTATCCAGAGGTGTCAGCACTCCTTTTTGCACCAGCAGTCCTTCCAGTAAACTGTTAAGTGATGGTGTGTCGATGATGAAGGCAGATTCTTGGGGTGGCTGAGCAAACTTGGCAATCCCCGCAACTCGGCACTCTAAACTTAGAGGCAGGAGCAACTCTTTTCCATCCACTCAGCACACTAAATGGATAGATAGATAGATAGATAGATAGATAGATAGATAGATAGATATTTAATTTCTAAAGCACCCATTTCCAGAGACTCTGGGTGCTATACAATATAAAACCATACAATTTAAAATCATGCACAAATGCACACTCTCCTCTACCACATCGGTATTCGCACTTCCCACAGTCAAGCCAACCCTCTTTGCCACAGCTTTTACCAGAGGGTTCACTAATTCATCCGCCCCGCCTCTTGCGGTACACATCTTCACCAGCCACCCGAACAGATCAGCATTTGTTCCAATTAGCAAGAGCGTGTCAATCATCCCTTTTGGCTCTGGGCATACCAAGGCCAAAGTCTCCATGGTGGGATGTTCTTCGGGTCCCTTCAAGATGAAAGCTATTTGTACTAGGCAGTAACCATCATGGGGTAGTCTGAACTTCAACAAAACAGACAGAGGTAGGAGGGGCACATGCTGTAAATGTCTGTCATAGAAAGTCCAGTGTATGATGGTGACTTGCAACCACTATCCAGTAGGGTGAAGCAAGGCACTCCCTCAAGCAAGACTTCCACATCAGCCTGGGGGCCAATCAGGCCAGGTGGCATCCGACTGGTGGGGGAGATTTGGGGGCCAGTCCACTTGGTGGAGCAATGCAATGGCTGGAGCCCAGGTAGCTCTGTTACTGGTCCCCATTGGTGTTTCCCTACTCCATCTGCCTTTGTTTTTCTGCCACTAGCTGGGGATTTTCTACACTGATGCAACCCCACCTTGTATGACCATCTTGTCCACATCTTAAACAGAACCAGCCTTCTCAAGGCCTGAGGGGTATTCAGGGCCTAGGTCTGGGGGCAGCATATTGAGCTGACTGCTGCCTAGGCTGAAACAGAACAGTACTCTGAAAGGTCTGAGACTCCAACACCAGCTGCAAGGCCTTAACACAGTCTTTTATTTCTTGGAACTCGGTCATAGTACAGATGGGGGATGTTTCTCTCATTCCCTTGAAGTCCTGCATGCAATCCCTGAGCTCTTTCAGCACATTTCCCAACTCCAAGGAACAAGGTGGTTCTGCAGGGATTGTGGCTAGGCTTTAGCCACAACAGCAATGGTAGCTGCGGGCATCTGCAACGAGTCGCCAAAATCTCCCTGGGCCTCTTCCTCCTTCACCTCATCCAGTAACTGTTTAAAGGATGGGGGTCTATCTTTCGGTCCCACAACCTGAGGGAGGTTAGAGTCAATCGGGAGTTCAGAGCCCCCTAAGGATCTGGTCGAACCTCATCTTGGCAACTTGCTCAGGGAAGGGGATGTAATACCAAAACGACTGATTCAGGTCGCTCCATTGCTGCGTTGTTTGTGGACCTCACCAAGGCTTTTGATCTTGTTGATCACTCCCTACTTTTGGAGCCCATGAGGGAGGTCAGAGTTTCATATGATGTGAGATTATGGTTATTTGACTATTTACAAAAAGGGAACATAACACAATTTTCTCCAGTGTTTGCTCCCAGTCTCTTTCAATCTACCATGGGGTGCCACAGGGCTCAATATTAGGCCCCTTACTTTTTTCCCTTTTTATGAATGCTGCCCTCTGTCTTGTGTGGATTCCAGAATCATCTTATACGCGGATGACGCAGTAATATTTGCAGAAGGCCCTGATCCTGATATGACCTTGGTTACTGTCCAACATGATTTTGATAGATTTCAGAATTGGCTATGTTCTCGTAGTTTAATTTTTAATTAATCTAAGACCAAGGTTATGTTTTTTTCTTGTCCCAAGAAATTGAAAGTTATTTCTGTTCCCATCTTAGATTTACAGGGAAATGTCATTCAACATGTTGATAGATTTAATTATTTAGGGATTACTTTGGATTCTCAATTTTCTTTTGTAGATCATGTTAATACAGTAGTTAAGAAAATCCATCAGAGGTTGGGAATGCTTTTTAGGATAAGATATTTTCTTGTCCAAGAATCTAAAAAGTTAGTGGCACATAGTTTACTATTATACTTGTTGGATTATGGATTGTTAATCTGTTCTGGTACAAATGAAAGAATGTTATAGAAACTTAGCTCTACTTATCGTGGTATCTTATGGTTTATGACTGGTCTGCCATATAAAACACATCATTGTGTATTGGCTAAGGAAGCAAACTGTCCCCTATTTTTGGATAGAATTAAAATCAAATTGGGAATATTTGCATTTAAACTTACCCTTGGTCTATTGCCCCCCTCTATCCTTAATCTAACATACTAACATACTAAAATGCCCGCAGAGTAGGCCTAATGGTCTTTCGTGTCTGCTCGTTTGGTCAGCCCCCACCCTGGGTGCTGACCTTGCTGTCCCCCTCGCCTTCTCTGGCTTCTCCCTTCCCAGTTCTGGATATCTCTTCTCTGTTTCTATGGGCGTAAAAAACACTAGATTTCAGTCCAAGGAATTGTTTAGTATTCCTTTATATAGGATAGTAATAGGTCAAAAATCAGTGATATATAGGGCTATTATGTTTTTAATAGTATTCCCTCAACCTTAACCAATTCTAGGAAAGTGAGGACGTTTAGGAGTAGGTTGGTACAATGGCTAGCTGCTAAATCAGAGTGTAATTGCTTTCATTAATGGTATGATTGATTAGATTGCGATATGTAATGGTTAATGTTATTTAAGTGTGTTTTGTATTGTGTTTTTGTATGTATATAATGTGTGTTTTTCTTTATTTAAAACTTGTCGCTTGTGCAAATGGGCAATTTGCCCATCTTGCTTACAACTATAAAAAATAAAAATGAAATAAAAATGAAATTAAATGAAAAAGGAATCTCCACCAGCCTCAGCAATCTTACGCACCACGGCCTCCACCCTGGTAATGTACTGTGACAATTTGTCTCAGTGCTGTTGCATGGTGCCCCACAATTGAAGCAGGATGGCCTTCCTCTTCTCAACAGGCTCAAAGCTGCTTTTCAGAATTGCTACGTGGTTGTCTACAGTACAGGTAAGCTGGCTGGCCTGTAGAGACTGAATCACATCCAGAACTATGCCCCTCGAGCTTTCAACAACCCTCTTGCATTTCTTCTCATCAGTAAAGCTGCAGACTTGGATCATTTGGGAGGCCTGACTTATCCAGGATTCAGAATCATCTTCTTCAGCTGGTATGGGGATTGCCCCTGAGAAGGTGTGCAGCTGCTTGTACCGTTCATACAGCGCCACCACATAGGGGGTCACCCAACTGGGCAGCACCATCAGAGAGGGCCCCCCTCCCAGGAACATAGCCTAAAGGTCTTTCATGGACTTCCCTTCATTAGCGAGCAGGCACTCCAGTTTAGCCTCAAAATTCCCTTCCTCACAGGGCAGGGGATCTTGGGGGGTGGATTAACTGGTTGTAGACTGGTCTGGCTCCCTCTGTTTAGCACTACCCAGGTCTCTTGGAACCCTTCTAGTGTCACAGTAGGGGGTACATCAACAGGACCCAAGTCCTTGTCTGTTTCTATGATTAAATCCCTAAGCCCAGTGCTGGGGTCCTTAGTCACACTTTGAATTTTTCCCACATTCTGTCAGAGCCCCATCTAATACTCCCAGAATAAACTCTTTAGTCCACCCCAAAGTCACATTTCTTATCAGAAGCACATTCCAGGTGTCAAGGCCCTCAAATGCACATTAGTCCTCTACTTCTTGGAAGACCATTACCATTTGTCCCAACCATGGGGGGAGGGGGGTACCAAAATTCCAAACTGCAATTTTGGGGGTAACCACTAGGGGGCAGCACATCCCAGTGGTGTCTCCATTTGTAACAGCCCTTTGACTCATCTAGGCTGCACTGGGGTCCTCAGGGTAATTCAGCACACATCTCCGAGGGGGCCAGCCTTGGTTCTGCAGTGGTAGCAAATGTGGTGAGGTGCCTCCACCTGGGGTAGTGGAAGAGAACTCCTGTGGATAAAGAACAGGTTACCACCCCCCAGGAAATAAGTAAGCTACCCCGGTAGTATCTTTTCCTACACACTAACAGTTTCCCACACAGTAGCCGCCCACACTCCCCAGCAATACTCTTTCAATAACAGAGGGACAGTGGATAAAATGCAAACAGTAACCTTATTTATTTGGGGAGGGGGAACACAAGCAGGAGAAGGTCAACCACCATTTAATAACCTTCCCTGTAGCAACCCTTCTTCCCACCCCTGGGCAGACCCCGAATGTCCCTGTACAGTGGGTACCTCACCACTGGGTGATGCAGGCCTGGGATCTTTCATCAGGGCCCAGATAAACACAAAACACACTTCAGTCTTGTAATCCTAAGCTTGTCAAACTGGTATGTCACTAAAAATCCTGTCCAGAAAATACTCCCAGAATACTAACTGGCTTACTAACTAATAGACTCTAGCTAACTAATAGACTCCCCAGAGCCATAGCTCAGGCTACTCACAGTTTTTACAGTTCACACAGGGGTTCACAGCCAGATGAGTTTCACGGTACCGTGGAGACTCTCCATTGGTGGTGCACCACATGTAGGAAGCCAGAACCGGACAAACTCAAGGGGTGATGATCTTTGCCTGCCTGGCTTTGCCAGCTTCGCCTACAGTCCTTTATAGACAGACTTCACTCAGGCACGCCTGTTCCGTCCTTCAGCATGGAGCATCGTCTTCAGCCCGAAGAACCAGGATTGGATATGTTCTTTAAACCATTCTGTTGCACGTATAGTTGGCCTACAGGACCTGCGAAGGGCTGCGGGGTTCCCACAGTCTCTCACCTCACAGACCTATCTCGGGGGATGCTTCCACAAGCAGTGCTGGGTCCTGCCACAGCGGCTTGCCTCGACACTTACAGTCTTTCCCCTGGCCAAACAGTCACCTCACCAACCAATTTCTCTGCCGATGGGATCAGTGGCTCATTCAAGGTCCACAGCCCAACTCTTTTTCCAGTTCAAAAAGCTGTCCAACTGCTTGGGCTGCTGCAGAACGATTTTTTTTTCTGCTTTTGTCACACAGAAATAGCTGCTATTTCTTCTGCACTCAGCTTAGTAGTTTAAGGTAGCTGGGGTTCTGAAACAGCCAGGCAAACTTGATAGACTTGGACATTCTCTCTCCTCGCAGCCACCCTGCAGCTCCTCTTGACCATAAAACAACATAAAAAACTCACACTCCAGAGTCAGGGGAGTGAAACCCCAGTGAAGGTAGCAATTTTGCCGAATAATTCTTGATACAATTGAAATAATGAAGAAGTAAAGTTTTATTCAGCATGAATGGCTGCAAACACTCCTACACCCAGGAATGCTGCTACAGGTATCCCGGCGCTTGACCAAGATTTACTTGATTACCAGGAAGGATGCAGGTTTCGATGGTCTAGATTTCAGTTGGATAGATCATCTTCCCAAAAGCAGTCAGAATTACACCAGAGGTGTAGACCAAGGAGCCGCTCCAGGACAGGACGTAGTAGGAACCAAGGAGCTGGTAATCAAAACCAAAATAGAGATCATCCTGCTTCCGGTGGATCAGCTGAAGCTTCTGCATTGACCAGCACCTCACAGGGTAACATCATGCATTCAATCACCTTCCAAGAGAATCCTCAACATGTGCAACAAGGGAATCAGCCGAGGAAGCAAAAAAATTGAAAAAGACAAGGAGGGGGACGAGGGCTAGGCAGGGATCCGGCTACTCACCTGAAGACGAGAAGCGGCAGATAATTAACTTATCGCAAGTTCAGCTTAGTGAACAACTCAAGCTCCTATGCAAAGACCTCTCATTTGTTTCCTCTTACCAACCAAGGGAATTTAGTATTATTATAGATTTAGAATGTTTTTTCCGAAAGTTGGAATTAAAAAACTACTTTGCCAAGAACTCTCCACCCACTTTGGATACTTAGGACCACTCCTAATGGATGATACAGATCCTTTGCCTGACCCAGCTTTTTCCCTGGACACACAGCTAGAATATAATTTGGAATTGGATGCCTTAGCTCTTCAGAACTTGGACATCTTGATGGATTTATATGAGAGTAACACCATCCAGGAAGAAACAGTAAGAAACAATCTGAATGTTCATTTGTATGACATTAATTTATCTAATCTGAAAAAAATTAGGAAACAAATTTTTAGATCTATGTCTTCCTTTTGTCCTCACAGTAATAATGTATTTATTAATAGTTATAAAGAAATGGTACTTAACGAAGTAACTAAATTACTTATAGAGGACAGGACTAGAATGCATAACAATTTATCACAGGGAAAACGTCGGGTTCTGGAGCAACTCAAAACAGAAAAAATGTGATACTTAAACCAGCAGACAAAGGTGGAGATTTGGTGCTAATTGACAAGGACTTTTATAGGAGTAAGGTATTGGATTTACTGAATGTGAATGTCAATTATGAAAAATTGAATGCAGATCCAATTTGCAAGTATAAGGTAGAATTGCTTTCTTTACTTGAGACAGCTACATTTGCAGGGGGAATGACTGAAAGTGAATTTTCATTTTTGCTACTTCAGTTTCCAGTTACCCATACTCTATACATTCTCCCTAAAATCCACAAAGATTTAATGAACCCACCTGGTTGCCCCATTGTTTCGGGTGTGGGCTCATTAACTAATAATCTGTGTAAATTTTTGGATTTTTTTTTTACAAAAAGGCATACAATGCCTTCCATCATTTACTAGAGATGCGATGCATGCCTTAGAACAGTGATCAGATTTTGAGTGGAAAAATTAAATGAAATGGGTCACAATCGATGTTGATTCTCTTTACACCTTGATCAGGCATACAGATGGGTTAGAGGCATGTGACTTCTTGTTGAGACAAGATCCATTGAGCAGACATTTACCATGTGACTTCATTTTGAAGGGATTAGAATTTGTCCTAAAGAAAAACTATTTTGAGTTTGATGGCACTTTTTATTTGCAGAAGTGAGGAACTGCAATGGGGCTGCTATGGCCTTTTCTTGTGTGAACTTGTTCTTGGGACATTGGGAGCACTCATCAGTTCTCAGACCAGATGCAAATCCCTATTATCAGAAAGTCAGCAAATGGATGTGTTTTATTGATGACATCATGTGCATCTGGTCCGGAACTGATGCTGAGCTGAGCAATTTTCTGTCATGACTCAATGAAAATAAAAAAAACCTACATTTCACACGTAAATATGATTCACATGAAATTGAGTTTTTGGACAGTATTCTATCACATGATGGAATGGGGAATGTCACAAGTAGAGGCTATAGAAAACCTACAGCCACAAACAACCTGCTATTGGCTACAAGCTTTCACTATCTCCCAAAAAAATCTGCATTCCCTACAGCCAGGTCATTAGAATTAGGCACACTTGTAGTGACTTTGACATATTTTTGAAACAAGCCAAGGAGTTAGAAAGAGATTTATGAAGAGGGGGTACCAAGAATTCATCTTGGATGAAGCATTGCAAAAAGCAAAGGATTTGGACAGAAAGACACTTCTTACACCTAATAAGAAAGCCACCACAGACACTAAAGTGTTCAGTTTTGTGACAGACTTTAACAAAGTGGCAGGGGTGTTAGGTAATGTTTTAACCACATTTTGACCAATTTTACAAAATGACCAAATATTATCTGAACACACTGGAGTCAGACCCAGAATGTCCTTCAGGAGGGGCAGAAATTTGGGTGACATCTTAGTTAGGAGTCAATTCTCAAGCCAACCAGTGGGGAATACAACATGGTTACCAGTTAAGCCGCCTGACTCATTTAAATGTGGTAACTGCAACATATGTGTATATTGCAGACAAGGCAACATATCTGAGTCACCCAACAATAAAAGGCTGGTACACATCTGCCAATTTATTTCATGTATTACCCCCTTTGTGGTATATGCACTATGGTGCGATTGTCAGAAACTTTATGTTGGCAGGACTTTGAGACAATTAAAAGTAAGAATACAGGAACATGTTAGAGATATTAAGAATGTGGCCTTAGAGGGTCATGTTGCAACACATTTTTGGGAAAGCCATAATAGTGACCCAAAAAGTCTCAGGTTCTTAGGAATTGAACAAGTAAGAGTTGGGAGAAGAGGGGGAGACAGACAAAATAGACTTTCACAAAGAGAACTATGTTGGATTTATGAATTAATGGCAGTGTCCCCTGATGGACTTAATCAAAAATGGGACCCTAAGCCTTATTTATAAGGAATTGAAAGTTTTATCATGAAACTCATCTTCTAATATGTAACCCCCCCATTTGTACCTCCTACATCCAGATTGAAGGTCCACAAACCCCCCGTACCACCTTGACTTTATTAATAATCTCCAGACAGCTATTTATCAGCAAGAAATAGGTTCATGTGTTGTTAGTGCCTTGACATTGCCAGCCATATGGTATTCATCGGTGTATAAGATTTGTTTTTAAAAATTAAATATCAGAAAGCTTATATTTGTCTTATTGTTTTTTGTTCACAGCTTTGGAACAAAGTAAACGCAGATTTCTGCACAAAAGACCAAGAGACCGTGCTTTAATGGAGATGGCTGGGACTTGGGCAATAGGTTCCTTAACTCCACTGTCTGTAACGAACAGAAGATGTTTTTTCTTTCTTTCTACAAATGTTTTTGTTATTTCATTTTCTCATTTGATCTTTATGTATGGATGTAGATAATAATATAAAATAATATAATCTGTGCCACTAACTTTAGGAAGGATTGAGTGGAAACATGTTAAAATTTATGTTATAATCCTGATTTATTTAATATATGCATAGCAAGATATAGTAATGCATTTTGCCACTCTTATACCCTAAGTTAGTAATAAGTGTAGAGTAAGGGAATTTACTCATACAATTAATTTATGTAACTATGCTTACACAATATAGTTTAATGTGGTTAGATTGTCAATAGCAATTTACAGGCTAACTAATATCATCAAGTGTTTGTTTGGCCACAAGACATTTTACATAGTTGCTTCCTTTTGTTCCGTTTTTTACAAGAAAATTTAGACTAATGGCTTTGAATATTGGAAATCATAACCCTTTACAAAGAAATAATAACCTTTTGGTCCCTTTCTTTAGCAATATAAATAAGGATTTGGTTCCCTAGTTGATATTTTATAAATGAACAAAATGAAATATAGCCATGAAAGATGTTTTTGAACATTTTTGAAATACTGTGATCTGATTGGCTACATTTGGGCTATAAGACAATATAAATAAGGGATTTCGTCTCCAATCAATACTTAATAAAGGAACAAAACGAAATATAGCCATAAAGTTTTTTTTTTTAACTTTATGAAATACTGCGATCTGATTGGTCGATACATATTTTTTACTTTAAACTAGAACATTTTCTGTGGATCACGTATACACACTTGATTTATTATAGTAACCTGGTTTTAATTTTTGTTATTCCTTTTTTTGAGCTAATAAGGAGGATTAATACATTCTTGCCTCTGATTGGTTGAAATCAGTAATGTGGTCAGTCTGACTAATTATTAAGCATATAAAAAGGATCATCATTACTAGGAACATATGAACATATCAAATTTGCCAGCAGATAAAGGCCTAGAGGTCTATCAAGTCTGCTCGAATGTGCAGCTAGCACCCCTTATTCTGCAGCTGCCCTCCTTCCACCCTTCCCCATTCATTAACCCTCCCCGTGTCCTGTCCCATCCTCATTTGAAGCAGTCCACTGTTCTACTGCATACCACTCCGCAGGTAACGATTCCACCCAGCCACCACCTCTTTGTAAAAAGTGTCTCTCATCTCCTCCTGAACCTTCCTCGCCCAGTCTCATATCATGGCCCTGGTGGCCCTCCTCCCTTACTTTGAACAGCCCCTCTGTACCCATCTTGTTTATTCCTTTCATGTATTTGAAGGTTTCAATCATGTCACCCGCTCTCCTCTCTCTCCTCCAGTGAGTACATGTTCAACTCCTTCAACCTCCTCTCGTATGATAAGTCCCCAGCCCTTGATCATCTTTTGTCGCCTGGCGCTGCACCCTCCAGTGACTTAATGTCCCTCTTCAAATATGGATGCCAGTACTGCACACAGTACTCCAGGTGTGGTCTAACTAATGACCTATACAGTGGCAGAATCCTCCTCCTCCTCGAGGATATACCCCTTGCAATACAACCCAGCATTTTGTTGGCCTTTGCAGCTGCCTTCTCCACATTGTGCCGAGTTGTTCATTGACCCTGTAATGAGCACACCCAGATCCTTCTCCTCCTCTGTCTGCTGCTGCACTCCTAGCTGGTAACTCCTCCTTGGGTTCTTCATCCCAAAATGCAGCACCTTGCACTTTTGGCATTAAAGCCCAGTTGCCAGGTGTCTGACCAGGTTTCAAGCTTTGCCAGGGCATCCTGCAACCCTGCCATCCCCTAGGTCATCCACCACTCGCCTACCTTGGTATCATCAGCAAACAGACTGATCTTGCTCTTGATGTCCCATGATATGTCTGCAATGAATATCCCAAACAACACTGGTCCCAACACTGAGCCCTGTGGAACAACGCTGTCACTGCCCTTGGGTGAGAGCTCCCACCCACCACCACCTCTGTTGCCTTCCCTGCAGCCAGTTTCCTACCCATCTCACCAGCTTTGCACCCGCCTGCGGCTACTCAACTTCCTTCCCAGCCTTTCATGTGGCACTGAGTCGAATGCCTTACTGAAGTCCAGATACAGGACATCCACTGCATGGCCCTGTCCAGTTGCCTAGTTATCCAGTCATAGAACTCGACCAGGTTGGTTTGGCAGGATCTGCCATGTATGAAGCCATGCTGTCTGCTGTCCTGTAGTCCTTGGCCTCTAGGAGGGCCACCAGCCCTCCTTCAGGATAGTCTCCATTAGCTTACCCACGATGGATTTGAGGCTCACTGGTCTGTAGTTCTCGGTTCATCCTTGGGGCCACTCTTGTGAGGGCACCACATGAGCGATCCTCCAGTCCTGAGGTACACACCCGAATGTAGTGAGGCATTAAATAGGTCTGCCAAAGGTCCTGCAAGGACCTCTGCCAGCTCCTTCAGTACCCTGGGGTGGATGCCATCTGGGCCTGGCGCCTTGTCCACCCTCAGTGCCTTCAAACCCTCTCAAACTCTGCTGTCCATGATTTCCATCTTCACCACTTCCGCTTCTGCCATTTCTCCCACCTTGGGTGTCACCCCTCTCTCTTTAGTAAATACTGAGCAGAAGTACTCATTTAGTGCTTCCCTTATCCCACCCTGCTTCCACCCAACCCCTCCTTCCTAATCCTCACTATGTGGTCCTTACAGCTCATTTTCTCCTGATGTACTTAAAGAAGTCCTTCTCGCCTTCTTAATGCCTTGTGCCAGCCTGAGTTCATGAGATGCTTTGGCTCCCCTTACTGCCCTTGTCACCTCCTTCGATTCTGTCAAGTACTCCTCCTGTCCTCCCCTCCCTGTTTTCTTGTACTTCCTAAAGGCAGCTCTTTCCTCCTTACCTTTCCATGACCTTCTTGCTCAACCAGATCGGTTTCTTAGCCCAGCCTTCTTGCTCTGGGCTTTGCAGCAGGTTTTGGTTGCCTCCACTATCCCCAGTTTTATGAGCTCCCACCTCTGGTTAGTGTCCATACTAGATTGAATTCTGGCCAGGTACCCTTACCACTTCTCCCATCCTCCCAAAGTCGGCCCTCCTGAAGTCCAGCACTATTGTGCCAGATTCCACTCCTTCCTTGCCCATATCCAATGTGAGCCATACTGAGCGGGTGGTCACTACCTGACAGCGTTCCTCCACTGTAAGTTCTCTCACAAAGTCCCCATTTGCCAGCACAAGGTCAAGGGTATTTCCTAACCTGGTTGGTTCACTGACCATTTGCAGCGGGAAGCTGTCCTGGAAGGCATCCAGCAGTACCTGCTCCCTTCTGTTCCTGGTTGTTGGGGTGCTCCAGTCCACTCCTGGCATGTTGAAGTCCCCCACAGTCACCACACTACCCTTCTCGCAGGTCCTTCTGATCTGTCCCGCTAGTTCCCTGTCTAACTCCTCCATCTGAGATGGTGGCCTGTACACCACTCCCATTCTAAGAATCATATTCTTGGAATCCTGGATTTGCATCTAAAGTGACTCCGTACTACCCTCCTCCCCTTCCTCCCTTACACACTTCAGTCCTTCCTTCACATATAGTGCCACCCCCCTCCTTTCCCAATCACTCTGTCCCTACGAAATAATCTGTACCCTGGTTCAGACAGGTCCCAGTCATTGTATTGGGGTGGCCCATGTTTCCGTGATGACTGCATTGTCCACCTCTCCCTCTGCCATGAGAACCTGTAACTCTGCAGTTTTCTTCCCAAGGCTCCTAGCATTAAGGGTAACCACCTTCCACTCTTCCCCCCCCATCTACTAAGTACATCCCCCAATGAAGCCTTAATTGGCAAAGTGCCGGGATACCTATAGCAGCATTCCTGGGTATAGGAGTGTTTGTAGACACTTATGCTGACTAAAACTATACTTCATTATTTCAATTGTACCGAGACTTATTTGGCAAAATTGCTACCTTCACTGGGGTTACACTCCCCTGGCTCTGGAGTGTTAGCTTTTTTTGTTGCTTTGTGTTCATATTGGGGCAGTAACCCCGGACTCGCACTCTGCCCCAACTTGCAGCGCAGAACTTTTTTTGTTGTATTATAGCTCCTTTCAACTACTCTTTTCCTTCTGGCAGCAAAACAGTCTTATATCTCCCCCTGGCAGTCTCCCTCTGATTGGCTGCAGCTCACCAAGTGATTTCAGGGCTGGCTCTGTATTTTACCCAGCAGCCCCATTTTGTAGTTTTCTATGGGGGCTGCCATTTTATCTCCCTTAGGGCTCTCTGCAGTCCAGCCCTGATTTATGCCATTCAGCTCTCTAACAGGGCTAGCTCTATGTTTACTCTTGACCAGAGGCCTTCCGGTCACTATTGGTATCAATCCCTGGTTTCTCTGCTCATTCTAGAGCCAGGGATATACTTTTTTTTTCTAATGACTGCATGGCCGAGCTGAAATTAGAGCGCAGTTCCTTTAAATTTTGGTCTCTGACAGTCGCGCATGCTCAGCGGGAGCATGGACGCCATCTTATTTATTTACTTTTTGCAATCCTGTCTTCCCAAAACACCGGAAGCGCAAGTTATTTTTTTCTTTAACGCCTGCAGGTGCAAAACCCATATTCTCACCCTCGGCCCCCTTTGTGCAGCTATCCCATGGGGCAA
The DNA here is from genome assembly GCA_016271365.2 of Neoceratodus forsteri. Lineage (NCBI taxonomy): Eukaryota > Metazoa > Chordata > Ceratodontiformes > Ceratodontidae > Neoceratodus > Neoceratodus forsteri. The sequence goes on from CM028129.1 coordinate 695,055,579, forward strand.
GGACAGTGATTGGCATCGGCAGCTGCCGCCATGAGGTGATAGGAGGCGCCAGAGTCTGGATCCCACCCAGGACCCCTAGGAGTGGCATCAACACTGGGTCAGGGCTGGAGCCCCAAAGGTAAGCCCAATTTGGGGAGCTTACACAGTAAATCCACAAAAAAGGGTAACCAGTTGTCTGGTCTGGGAGTGCTCTCTACTGGTAAATCTACAAAAAATGTTAACCAGTTGTTTGCAGTGGTTTAATTGGACATGTTTAGGAGATGAAACTCTAATCTGTAGGAGGTGGAACTGTCTTCCCTATGAGGCAGAACTCTCCAATAGTATTCAGTGGAGAAAGGTGCCAGAGGAGGTGGAACCTAATTTATGCCCAGTGTAACCCCTGGTTGTCTGGTCTGGGTCCAGTGGTGCACTCTGTTGGTAATAGGCATTTTGGATGTCTAGTGCACTTACCCGGTGATCAAAAACAAATAAATAAATTTGCAAAAACGATAGCCACCAATTGTCCAGGTCTGGTGTTGCACCACACTGGACCTGGACCAGACAACATGGTTACCATTTATTTATTTAGTTATTTTTTCAGATTTACCAATAGAGAGCACTGCCAGTCTTAGACTGGACAACTTGTTACCAATTTATGATGATATATAAATAAAGAGCACTGCCAGACTTGAACCTAGCAACTGGTTACCATTTTAACAAGTCCAACAAATTGCGTAGTGTGCTGCTCCACTAATATGGTTAGGACTGGATGAACAAGATCTGGTCAGAGCCTAATGCATTAATATAATAAGGGATGTGGGTACATACATTACCAGGGCACCTTCTTTAATTGCTAGCTGTTCTATCCCCAATTGTCTACCCCATAACCTTTGTCCCGTCACACATCTCCTGCCCCCTCTCCTCTCTTCTTGTCTGCCCCAACCCCAGTATGAGCACCCCTGCTCATACCTTTGCCATTCATCTCCCTGTCCCCTACATCCCATGACTTTCCACAAAAAAAACCTGTACCACTCTCAATTATTTGACTCAGTACTAACTCCCATGCCCACTATTTCTGGACCGCTCCAATGTCCCTCCTCTCTGCCTTTTTACATGTCTCCCATCCCACACAGATTTACCTGTTCCACCTCAGTGTCATTGTCAGCATAACTCACTTGGTAGCACATCCACCTCTGGACCAGAAAATCATGGGTTCTCGTTCCACACCGGCATTGGACTTGTACCCAAAAAATCGCTGGCATCGGAGTGTAGTATTAGGGGGGTGCTGTACTGCTGGAGTATGCTGTCCTTTGGATGAGACGCTAAACCGAGGTCCCTTCTACCCATCCTGGTGTTGTCCTGGTGGGTGTCCAGGTGGAAGTAAAATAACCCAGGGCACTTTTCGCAAAGAGTAGGGGACATTCCTGGTGTCCTGGCCAACATTCCCCTTCCCATATACCGGTTCATGCAATGATCCAGGCTGTGTGTGGATGATGATGTGCATTATGGCCGCCACTACACATTCAGTCACTTCACTACCAGTCTAGCATTGCTTGTAAAGCACTTTGGATACACTGTGTATGAAAAACACTATATAAATGCTGATTCTTCTTCTTCTCTTCTTCTCTCTCCATCACCGGCTTCCCTGGCATCCCTCCAACCACCACCCACACATGGTAACTTTACATTGCCTGCTCTTATGCCCTCTTTTGTGCCTCCCACTGCAGCCACCACCTTGGTTTATTTTGCCTGCTGTTGCAGGATCTGGATCTTGTGCTACACTGCAGGACAGGAAGAGGGAGTAGCTAGATGCTATGGATTTCTTGGAACAGGACTTAGAAACAAGAATCTGTCTGCAGAAACAAGGTACATTGGTCTGTGACATTGACAGCCAGTTCTGAGTGCTGGATAATATTTTTTTATATAAAATGTATTAGGACTGTCTCTGCTGAAAATCAAATACTCTAGGAATGGCCTCTGTCATCCCCACCCCCCCAGATTTTAACTGACAGATGCAGGCCAAGAGAACTGCAGACAGTATGTATCACACACTCAGTTTTTTAGAGACAATGTGTTACTGGAAGACTTTTATTAAGGATCCTGTTTCTCTGAGCTAATTACAGAGTTGTTAAGTGAAAAATCATAAACTAGGTTTATGATATTAAAATAAGGGAAGCTAGGCTGTTACATAGAGCTGTAAGGTTGTAAATGACCCTATGAAGCCTGTGTGAAGAGGGTACAGCATGAGATCAAAAGAAGTGTCATTGAAACTTGAGTTATGCTAAGGTTGCAGAATTAATACTTTGAAATTACAACCTGTGGTTGTATAAGAATATATTTTTGTTAGATATTTGACCAGAGAAGGGGCTGGATGACTTCATCAAAAAGGAGTTGGCCAATACTGCTTGAAAAGATTATTTTCTTTCACTATAGAGTTGCATTTTGTATCTCACACTGACCAAGAAAACATCTGAGCACGGAAAAGAGGTATTTAGAAAGCTAGACAAATCTAAATATAGTTGTAGGAATTGTACTGTTTTAAACCTTGTTTTGTTTAAACATTTGTATGTCTTGTGATATAAGAGTTCTGTATTGTATGTTTGACATATTATTATATATTTTAGTAAAAACTCTAATTTTAGAGAAAACCTGGTCTGTTTTTGCATTGCTTTCTTTTACTAAGAAATATTTATGGTTCAGCAGACATATAGCTTGTATGGTGGTATCAAACTGGAAAGAGAAGAGTTTTAAATCTGAGGTCTTTATAAAAGTTTTAAAGGGTTCGTCTCTGAATACCTGGTTAGGTGCCCGTAGGCAAAGATATCTGGCCCCCGAAGACAGATATATCTGAGCCTGTGCATTGGGTATGCTAACAAGAGGTTAACAGTTTGAATTCCTCCAGAACTGAGACCAAAGGTTGATCCGAACTCACAAAAACAGACAAGAGGGTTACCTTGTCTGTTACACTGTTCACAAGACTGCACACAGATGTTGGCATTTTGGGAGTAGAGGGCCTGACCTGCTGAGTGAATCTGTGACATGGTCTATCATGTCTGCCCATTCCTACCTAACTAGTGCTGCATGACAGTGACCTGTGTGACTTCTAGTAGTATTAGTAGTTTTACTTATTTCTGTCATCCTTCCCCAGAGATCCAGGGTGCCCTTACAAGGTAATGTACATCAACAATCACCTACTTCATAGCTTAATATAGACATAAAAAGAAAATCCAAACCACTAAACAGTTAACTAAAATCAATGAAAACACAGTAGAACCATAAGTAAAATTCACAACCGTTTGTAAATTAATTAACTAAAATCAGTTAAAATCCACAGTAGGGGGGTGCTAATGAGCAGCTAACTCGACGGACGTGTCTTCACGTCGCTCCCGGTCTGCGGCCGAATAAAACTGTTAAATTAAATATTAATATACCCCGAAGTTAACGGAAAGTAGCAGAATTACTTATCGTAAGTAATAATGGATGAATATTTGGCTCCAAACCCAGCCAGATCCCAGCGGGGTGAAGGGAAAATGCCGAAAAAGGTAACAGTGGGGAGCTCGGGGGATAATACAGGCCTTGTCTTCCTCTCAGCCGCTGGGGTTACCGCGGTCGGCTGGGAACTGACTGGCCAAGTCATTGCAGCTTTGGAGCCCTGCTTGATAAAAATGGAAAGTAAATTAGATTCCCATCTGCAGGAGGTGTTGGAGCAGCAGGCTCAACAGGGAAGCCGAATTGCGGAGGTTGAAGAGAGAGAATCTCCCGGCTGGAAGACGAATTGCTAACAGTCCCTGGGCAAGTGATGGCATTGCAAAAGGAACTCAAGGAGTTCAAGGAGGCCTACGACTATCAAAAAAACTATCACAGATGCCTCAATTTGCATCTGAGGGGCTTGCCAGAGGGGCGAGAAGGGGATGGAGCTCTAGACTTCTGTAGCAGAAAATTACCGGAGCTGCTGGGTCTGCAATTAGAAAAAGGGAAAATTAAGCTGGAGAGGGCACATAGGGTTGTTATGCCTTGATCCCAGGTGGACCAACCTCCAAGGCAGATCATAATGAGATTTCATCACTTTCAAGATAGGGAGATGATCCTAAAGGCATACAGAGAGAAGGGCATGCTAATGTAAGAAGGTATGCGCCTTTTCCTATTGCAAGATTACTGAGCTCGTCTACTCGAAAAGAGAAAGCTGTTCAATGCTGTTATGGCCCAGCTGTGAAGTTTGAAAGTGGAAAATTATCTGGTGTACCTGGCTACCTTAAAGATCCAGCTTGAGGGAGCAGCCTTTTCATTCTGGGACGTGGAGAGAGCGGAAGAGTTCGTGAAATCCCTGCAAAAGAAAGCTGGTTGAAAAGTGACTGTACGAATGTTCTCTGTTGCGGCATGCTGCTAGTTGTTGTTTCCCACAACTGTTTGTGGAGTTTAAAGTTAAGTACCGAGTTATGGTTTGCATCGTATGGACTTAAAAGTGCTTTGGCATCTTAAGAAGGTAGCGGTTGGAAAAGATAAGGAAGTCTAATGTGTTCGGGGTTAAGGCAAGTTCTCATATGAGGTGAGGTGCCCGATCAATGGCTACTGAAGTAGGGGGCAGTATTCATTTGAAGGAAAATTACAAGATTGATGTGAGCAGAATGGATGGCTGGACTTCGATAGAAGAAGACCTCGCATCGTAGTACAGGTAGCTCCCTCGAGGCCCTGCCAGAGTGTGGCGGCGGGGGGACAGGCGCTGCGTGTTTGTTCTAGGGAATGGCCTAGTATCTCCTGTGTGGACGTTCTGGGGGGGCACTCTATTGCAAGGAAGATTCGGGATGGGAACCTGATGTTTGATGGGGATATAGAGTGACTCAAATGGAGGTACAGAATGGAAAGATTGGGAGTGGTACGGTAGTGAAATACAGCGGAGGTAAAAGGAAATTTAGCTAAAGCAGAGGTGGGACCATAATTTCAAATAAGAGCACACTTGGAGGTAGTGTTTTAAAGCTAACCAGAATTCTTGGGTTGCGTCGGGTTTTCTGGGCGCACGCACAGCTCGTGGGGGGGCGCAAGGGGTGAGGGGTGTTTGCTTTGGGGAATCACATGATGGGATAAGTCTTCTGTGTGGGGTTTTTTATGGGGTGAATTCCTTGCTTTTGGCGCATTTCTCTTGTGTGCTGTGTGTGTGTCCGAGACCTTTTTGTAGGGGGACTAGTAAAGGAAAGGAAGGGGAGAAAGGAACTGCGTGCTGTACTGAAAGAGAATGATAAAACACAGGGGCGTGAAAATGAGAGAAGAGTGGGTCGGACTGGGGGAGGCTACAGCGAAAAGGCTCGGCTATATCAACAAAGGAAGGTACAAAAATCGGAGTATGGCCCATGGGGGTAGAGGGGATGCAGCTGGGGGGCAGGACGCAAACGTCTACTGGCAGAGAGGTAATGACACTCATGCTGTTATGGCGATTAGTGTCAGGGAGACTTAAGTGGAGGCGAGGGCATGTGAATAGGGGGAGGGAGGAAAAGAAGAGAGAGAGAGGAAGAGGGCAGGAAACCAGGAAAAGGGACTCAAACTATGGGAATTACATGGGGAGGAGGTGAGGGAGGGAGGAAGAGGAAGTGGCGGGGGGGCAGTGAGGGGGCTGGCAAAGAGATAAAAGAAGGAACATTAAGGGTAACAGAACTTGGGGAAGGGGAAGGAGGGGGAGGGAAAAGTTGGGATTTATCTGTTAATAGTTGATTGTTTACAGATGCAGTCAAAGATGTTCATACTTACTGTATATTGTCATCACACATTGTAAATGGGGTCTTATGTATATGATGGACGGTGCTAGAAAGACAAGAGGGAGGAGTGGATGGATAGGGTGGGAAGATGTGGGGGAAAGCAAGGAACCAAAAAATGTTTAACACACATGATATAACTGTTGTCTCTTGGAATATTAAGGGCATTGCAAATCCAGTGAAGCGAACTTTGCTTCTGACAGCACTAAGGAGGAGGGGGGCTCGAGTGGCCCTGATCCAAGAAACCCACCTCACAGAAGCGGAGCATGCTAAACTGGCTCGGACGTGGGTGGGTAGGTGTTATTCGGCTTCACACTCCTCCCATAAACGGGGAGTGGCAATATTGTTGCATAAAAACCTACCCTTTGAAGTGAAAAGAATAGTAAAGGACCCAGAGTGGGGAAGATATATCTTTACTTCTGGTTTTCTAAATGGGGAGCAAATCACTTTCGGGTGTGTATATGCACCAGCGGTACATGAACTGCAATTTTTTGTAGCTTTGCTTGTTCGAGAACAGTTTCCTGGGCTGATCTTGGGAGGCGATTTTATTGTACAATGGATGCCAGTTTAGATCATTCAGAGGGGAAGGGCAGAACCTTTGACGCTCTGACACAGTTCCAAATAGGGCTAGCGGACCTAGACCTGGTGGACGGGTGGCGCACCTTTTACCCGGGGGCCAGAGAATATACATTTTATTCCAACCCACACAAGACGTGGTCCCGCATAGACTATATTTATTTACCACTGAGCTGGTGTGATAAGACCCAGGGAGTGTCACATAGCCCTATCCATGTTTCTGACCACACTATGGTGGTCCTAACATTACAAAATAGTAGAGTTAGAGATGGGCCCCCTAGATGGAAATTTCCTACATATATGGTCAGGAACGTAGAATTTAAGGAATACCTAGAAGAACAGTGGCGGATCTATGGGGAAACAAAGAGACTGCAATGTCCAAGGTGATCTTTTGGGAAGCGGGAAAGACATTCATGAGGGGGGCAATAATAGCGTATATGGCTAAAATCCGGAAGCAGAAGCAAGCGAAGAGGGGGGAGTTGGAGCAGCATTTAAAAAGCCTGGAAAAAAGGGTAGTGGGAGGTGAGAAGGGAGAGGTGGTCACGCTTTTAGAAACAGCTAGGACAGCCCTAAATGCGATGCTCAGAGAGGAGGCGGGGAGAACATGGCAGTTTTGCCAGCGCCAGGTATTTGAATGGGGGATTAAACCAGGCCCACTGTTGGTGCGTCTAATGAGAGGTGGAAGGGGAACAAAACATATTCTGAGGGTGAAGAATAGGGAAGGGAAAATGTGCGGGAGTTCGAAGGAGATTGGAAGCTGTTTTAAAGCTTTTTATGAAAAATTATATGCAGCAGAATTTAAGGGGAAGGAGATGAAACAAAAAACTTCTTGAAGGACTTACCACTCCCCAAGCTGTCTGACTCGCAAAGGGAGATGCTTGACCAGCCTTTCTCCAGTGCAGAGATTGTGAAAGCTATCCAGAAAATGTCTAAGGGGAGAGCAAGTGGCCCAGATGGCTTCCCAGTGGAATATTACAAAATGTTGGGGCGGCAAATGGCGAGCACACTGTGTGAACTCCTGACAAAAGAGGAGGGAATGGAAATGCCAGCCCTGCCAGGGACTTTCTATGAGGCTACTATATGCCTCATACCAAAACCGGGCAAGAATGACACTGACTGTGCGGCGTATCGACCCCTATCCCTGCTCAACTGTGACTTGAAAATTTTAGCGAAAGTATTAGCAACCAGACTAGAAGCCATCCTGCCAGTTAGTCCACCCAGACCAGACCGGGTTCATTAAAGGCCGTCAATCATATCATAACATGCGTAGATTACTTAATGTTATCTGGAAGGCCAATCAAGGGAAGGAAAAGGTGGGTATAGTGTCAATGGATGCTGAGAAAGCGTTTGACAGAGTGGAATGGGATTATCTATTTCAGGTGATGGCCCGGTTTGGTCTGGGGGATTCGTATATGGCCTGGGTGAGGGCAATGTACATGTGCCCCAAGGCAAAAGTCCTGGTGAATGGGAGTCTCTCAGAGCAGTTTCAGTTAGGGAGAGGGATGAGGCAGGGGTGCCCGTTGTCTCCCCTTTTGTTTGCACTGGCAATTGAACCCTTAGCAGTGGCCATCCGCCTGCATAAGCAAGTGGAGGGAGTGAAGAGAGTAGGGGATTCGGTGCACAAAATTGCCTTATATGCGGATGATATGCTGCTATTTGTGCAGAACTCGCAGACATCTCTTCCTCCTGTACTGTCTATAATAGAGAAATTCTCAAGTTTTTCAGGGTGTAAGATTAACTTAGAAAAATCAGAGTTAATGTGCTTCTCTGAAAGTGACAGAACAGTGGAACAGCTAGGTTTAAAGATGGTACAAAACGGGTTCACATATTTGGGAGTCAGACTGGGTCGAGGGATAGGCTCCCTATATAAGTTGAATTATCTCCCTCTAATAAGAACTATCACGGCAGACTTAAGGTGGTGGGCACAGTTACAGATATCATGGATGGGGCGAATAAACTTGATAAAAATGAATATTCTCCCCAGGATTTTATATCCCATGCAAATGCTGCACTTGGGGCTAAATAAAGGGGATATTAAGAGGTTAATGAATTTATCTGGCAAGGGAAAAGACAGAGGATTAGCTTACGATGGCTTAAAGCCGAAAAGAGGAGGGGAGGTCTCAACTTTCCAGACTTTGACAACTACTATTTGGCAGTGCAGCAGAGGTGTGTGGCAAATTGGGTACACAGGCCGACGGTGGCTCGCTGGGTCAACCTGGAGCAGGATGTACACCTGGTAGACTTATGGTGTACATTCATACTAAAGGTTTGAAGGTGTATAGAGCACTGAAGAAGCGGAACCCTTTGGTGGAAGCAGTACAGGAGACGTGGGGGTGGTTGAGGAAGCTAAAAGTGGTGGGGCAAGGGGAGACTCTGCTTATGCCGGTGGCTGGGAACCTGTTCTTTTTGCCTGGCTGGGAGGATGGGGGCTTCCGGGATTGGGAGGAAAGGGGGGTCAATAGTATAGGGCACCTAGTAGACAAAGGAGACTTGTGCACCTTTGAGAACCTAAAACAGAGGATCAGGCTGGCAGACTGGCATGGGTACCGTTATATGCAGGTTCGGGCATGTGTTGGGAAACTGGATAGGGAAAATAGACCTAGACTACAATTGGATCAGGCTGAGCAGTTGATTTATCAGATGAGAACAGACCCCAAGGGCTTTTTGGGGAAAACTGCGAGGTTGGAGAAGCAGAGACTGCTGGATGGGACAGGTAATACTAAAGCGCTATGGGAAAGGGACCTGGAACAGGGCATTTCAGATAACAATTGGACATTGGTCCTTCATATGCCAGAAGGAATTTTGGAATGTAATAAATTCAGGGAAGCCTTTTATAAATTCCTACATAGGCTGTATTATCCCCCAGCTATAGTGCATAAGGCGCAGCCCTTGGTGTCTCCGATGTGTGAAAGATGTGGGAGAAGTAGGGGCACGTATATGCACTGCTTCTGGACGTGTCCAGTTCTGGCCAAGTTTTGGATAGCGATAGTGGGAGAAATATCTAAGATGGCAGGAGTACCCCTGAGGAGAGATCCAATCACGTGTCTTTTTGGGGTGACGGTGGGGGGGGGGATTGGGATCCCATGCCAAGGTGGATAAGAACGTTACTGGTGATGGCATGCCACTGTATCCAGAATACATGGTATCGAACATAACGCCTACGGTTCTTCAGTGGTGCCAGGAAACACTACATGCCTTGGCACTGGAAAGATTAACAATGGTGATGCGGGATAGAGAGGAAACATTCTTAAGGGATTGGGTCCCATTCCTGTCCTTCCTGAGTTTGATGCAGGGAATAATGTTAAGGACAGGCCTAGGTTGAAATAGTCATGGACATGATAGGAAGGGTAAGATTTATTGACTAAGCCCATATAGGAAAGTAGAAGGTCTATAGGGAGAAGGTATATGGGAACTGGAACGTCTAAGGTCCCTATTACAACAATGGAATTATAATAAATGAAGATGACATGACATAACGTGGTAAAGGTATTTTTAAGGAACTTGATAAGACTCAATGTATATGATTGACCACATCTGTATGTGTTATATGCGTGTCTCTTTTTTGCTTTATTCTTTTCTGTATGTAAATTTGTATCTGTGGGTCTTTTTCTTTGCATGTTTGTACCTGAAGGTGTTGTATAAATGAAATTTGAATAAAAAGAGTATTCAAAAAAAAAAATCCACAGTAGAACCAAATTCCTGGCTAAAGAGGTATGTTTTTGTTAAATATTTCAGCTGATGGTGCTTCCCTCAGAGCCCCCGGTAATGGGTTGCAAAGTGTTGTTCCAGCCAGCCCAGAGGGTCTGTCCCCAGATGTTTTTAATCAAGTTTTGCGGATTGCCAGGAGGCCCTTATCGGAAGAATGGAGGGGACAAGCAGGACAATATGAGTGCAAGAGATCACGCAGGTAGCCAGGACCTAGGCTGTGTAGGGCCTTATAGGTTAATAACCCAATCTTATAGGAGATGTGCCACTTTACCAGCGGCCATTGCAGATCCTGCAGTGCAATGGTGATATGGCTTGATCCAGGAAGACCTGTTATTCTCGCAGCTGCAGCCTGCACCAGCTACTGGTGCTGTAGCACACCTCCACAGATTCCAAGGTAGAGGGTGTTGCAGTAGTGGAGGCGCAACATCCCAAAGGCATACACTAGTGAAGGCAGATCCTCAGGGGGAATAAGGAAACAAATCCGTCTGATAATATGGCAACTAAGGGGGAGGTGCTGCTGGTGGGAGACTTCGACCTGCCAGATGTGGATTGGAGTGTCCTGGCTAAAGCTTCAGCTAGGAGCAGGGATATACTGGACTCTTTGCAGGGGGAATTCCTCAGACAATTAGAAAGAGAGCCCACTCATGAGGGAGCAGTATTGGACCTAGTACTCACTGTCATCAAGGCACAGGTCAGGAAGCATAGGAAAACCAGGAGCAGTTTCAAAATTCACAAGTAGCATTTTATTAATAATAACAGCAAAATAAAAAATTAAACTTATTTGGTATAACTATTTACAAAGGCAGTACAAACAGAGAAAACAAAATCCTCATTCTGAGTGTTTCTTCTCAATTTCCAATCTCAATCTCTGTCTCACTCTCTCTCTTGCAAAACATTGCAACTCTTTTTATAACAAGTATTTGCAGGAGTTCGTTAAGAGAACATTCTGCTCCTCACACAGTGTTCTTGTCCATTTCAGCAGGTGCAGCAAAAAGAACATTGTGACCCAGAACTGACCTCTTGTTGATGGCTCTGGAAATATTTTTCAAACTAGCATCTCAGGTTAACCCCTTGAATTCCAGGTTTTGCAATCATTTCAACAGTATAATCATATACAGTTTTAAACAAAGGGATCCCTGTATCAGTGACATTTCCACATAAATAATCACATCCCTTTTTGTACCTGCAGATATGCAAGGGGTAAGAAAAGACAGAAACAGCAAGGGAAGGCAGAGAGATAACGAGGGATGGAGAATCACTGGACCGTTGGCGTGATACGTTCCTAGGTCTCACAAGAAAATTTGGTTGTGCAACCAGACAGACAAGCAACAGAAAAGAAGAGGATAGAACAGATCCTTGCATTTAACCTCTTTCTGCATAACAAATGGGGCAGGGCCTTATTCAACCCTGTCACACTCACTAATGGAGACTGTGTTGCAGACGTCATAGTGGGTGACCACCTGAGGACAAGTGATCACTGAATAATGTGGTTCAATATAAGAACAGTGGTGGAGTCAAACCATATGAAGGCGAGAGTCCTATATTTCAGGAGGGCTGACTTTGCAAAGATGGGGGAATGCCTCAGTGATGCCCTGGCAACGGTGGGGGGACGGAGGCTTGGGTGGAGTAGAGCAACAGTGGGTGAAACTAAAGGGAACTATAGTGAAGGCAGCAAACCTCTATGTTAGGCAAGGAAACAAAAGCAAGAGGAAGAAAGGACTGCTATGGTTCTCAAAGCAGGTGGCGGGGAAGGTAAGGGCAAAAATGTTAGCTTTCAGGAGATATAAGGAGACTCAAAGGGAAGAGGGCAGGGAAGTGTGTCAGGTGAAGCAGAGGATGACAGGGAAAACAGTCAGGTGTGCAAAGGCCCAAACAGAGGAGAAACTAGCCCAGTCAGTAAAGAAAGGGGAAAAAGCATTTTTCAGGTATGTAAGTGAAAGGAGAAAGACCAAGGGGGGATTGTAAGACTAAGGAGAGGAGTTCATGGAGGGAGATAAGAACAAAGCAGACATCCTAAAATGATATTTTTGCTCAGTATTCACAGAGGAAGTGGAAGGAGAGGGACCATAGATAAGTGACAGGAGTATCAATAGAAGGGAGGTAGACACCAGTCCATTTACGGATGAAAGAGTCCTGAAGGGACTCGCAGAAATGAAAATGGACACGGTAATGGAGCTGGATGGGATACATCCTAGGATATTGAAGGAGCTTCAAAAGGTGCTGGCAGCACCACTGACATTCCTGTTTAACCACTCCCTGAAGATGGGAGTGGTTCTGGAGGACTGTAGGAGGGCAAATATAGTCCCACTTCACAAAAGTGTGAGCAGGGAGGAGGCTGGCAACTACAGGCCAGTCAGCCTGACTTTGGTGGTGGGGAAATTAGTGAAATCACTGCTGAAGGAAAGGATTGTGGAACATCGTGAATCCAGTGGCTTACATGATCCAAGGCAGCATGGATTCACTGGGGTGAGGTTATGTCAAACTAATCTGATAGATTTCTTTAACTGTGCTACCAGGGAATTAGATCAGCGTGGAGCGGTGGATGTGGCCTACCTAGATTTCAGCAAGGCCTTGGACACCGTTCCACATAAGAGACTCGTGCACAAGCTGGGCAGCCTGGGAGTGGGTCCTAAGGTGGTAAAATGGGTAAGAAATTGGTTGAGGAATAGGCAACAGAGGGTGGTGATAAATGGAGTTCACTCCAAGGAGAGGAGGGTGACCAGTGGGGTGCCACAGGGATCAGTACTGGAGCCAGTCCTCTTTAATGTCTTTATTAACAACATTGCAGAGGGGTTAGATGGGAAGGTATGCCTTTTTGCGGATGACACAAAGATCTGCAACAGGGTTGGCAGTCCGGGGGAATGAGGAGGGATCTAAGTAAGCTGAGGAATGGTCAGGAGTGTGGAAACTAGATTCAGTGCGAAGAAGTGCAGAATCATGCCACTATGGTTCTCAAGAGAGGTGGCTGTGAAAGTCAGGAAGAAAATGATAGCATTCCGGAAGTATAAGGAAACACAGAAGGAGCAGGACAGAGAGCTGTACCAGTTAAGGCAGAAAGAAGCAGGGAGGGAAGTCAGAATAGCAAAGGCCCAAACTGAGGAAAAGATAGCCAACTCAGTTAAGAAGGGAATAAAACCTTTATAGGTACATCAGCGAGCGTGAAAGACAAAGGAGGGATAGTGAGGCTGAATAGAATGAACGGTGGGTGGGCAGGGGGACAGTGAAAAGCAGGAATACTGAACGAATATTTCTGCTCAGTATTCTAAAAGAGGAGGGGAAGTGCCTAATCCAATTAACAGAAGCACTCTTGATGGGGGTCGATCCCAGTCCTTTCACAGAAGAAAGGGGTTCTGCAAGAACTCCTAAAACTGAAGGTGGACAAAGTAATGGGTCCTGATGGAATTCACCCCAGAATTCTAAAAGAATTAAGGAAGGAACTAGTGAAACCACTGGCTACTCTTTTAATAAATCATGGAGGATGGTGTGGTACCCGAGGACTGGAGGAAGGCGGATGTGATTCCCCGTCACAAAAGTGGGACCAAGACAGAGGCAGGAAACTACAGACCCGTCAGCCTGACCTCTGTGGTAGGAAAGTGATGGAGTCACTTCTGAAGGAAAGAATAGTTGAGTACCTAGAGGTCAGTGGAGCACAGGATCCAAGGCAGCATGGGTTCACAGCGGGAAGGTCATGTCAGGCAGAATCTAATAGATTTCTTTGACTGGGTGACCAAAGTAGTAGACCAGGGAGGGGCTGTGGACATGGCCTACCTAGACTTTAGCAAGGCATTTGACACAGTCCCACACAAAGATTGATAGTCAAATTAACCAGCCTGGGAGGGGTCCCAGGGTGGTAGCCTGGTAAAACATTGGCTGACAACAGGACACAGAAGGTAATTGTAAATGGAGTCCACTTGAAGAAAGGGCGTTACTAGTGGGTACCGTGAGGGTTCAGTATTGAGTCCAGTCCTTTTAATGTCTTCATCAGTGACATTGCAGAGGGACTGAAGGAAAAGTATGCCTTTTGCAGATGACACAAAGATCTGCAACAGGGTTGATACACAAGGAGGCGTGGAAAGGATGAAAAGGGACTTAGCAAGGTTGGAGGAATGGTCAGACGATGGCAGCTAGGATTCAATGCAAAAATGCAAAATAATGCACCTTGGAAACAAGAACCCAGGGAAGAATACACAATGGGTGGGGAGCTAGTAACAACAACAAAACAGGAAAGGGACCTGGGGTAATCATATCAGATGACCTTAAGGTTAGCAAGCAATGTGAGAAGGCAGTAGGAGGGCCGGGGGTATACTGGGATGTATAGGAGAGGCATCAGCAGCAGAAAACAGGAAGTTGTTATCCCTCTGTACAGACAGTTGGTGAGACCCCATCTGGAGTACTGTGTCCAGTTCTGGAGACCCCATCTCCGCAAGGACATAGACAGGATAGAGGCAGTCCAGAGGAGGGCAACTAAAATGGTGCAGGGTCTGCAAGAGAAGCCGTATGAGGAGAGACTAAAGGAGCTTAATATGTATACCCTTGACAAAGAAGGGAGAGGGGGGACATGATAGAAACTTTCAAGTACCTCAAGGGAATCAACAAAGTCCAAGAGGGTAGCATCTTTCAGAAAAAGAGACTTGCAAGAACAAGGGGACACAATTTAAAGATAGAAGGAGGGCGGTTCAGGGGCAATGTGAGGAAGTATTATTTCACAGAGAGAGTAGTGGATGGATGGAACAGCCTTCCTGAGGAAGTTTGGGGTCTAAAACTGTGGAAGAATTCAAGAATGCATGGGACAGACATAAGGCAATTCTTGTGGGGGGCAGGAAGATAAAGGCTGTTGGTTAACTAGGATCTGTGGCCTATCCTGTAGGTAGGGAAATGGGCAGACTAGATGGGGCTAGCGGTCCTTATCTGCCGTCAAAGTCTATGTTTCTATGTTTCTATGCACTTGGGGCATAAAAACTCGGGTGGAGTACAGGATGGGGTGTGTTGTACTGATGACCACCAAAGAGGAAAGGGACCTGGGGAATCATATTGGATGACCTAAAAGTGGCCAAGCAGTGCGACAAGGTAGTGGGGAGACCCAGTGATATGTTGGGGTACATAAGGAGGGGTATCACCAGCAGAAAGAAGGAGGTGGTAATACTGCTGTACAAATCATTGTCGAGCCCTCATCTAGAGTACTGTGTCTAGTTCTGGAGGCCACATCTCCAGAAAGACATAGAGTGGAGGAGGTCCAGAAGAGGGCAATTAAAATGGTGCAGGGTTTGCACTCAAAGCCCTATGAGGAGAGACTAAAGGACCTCAATATGTACATCCTAGCAGAAAGGAGGGAGAGGGGGGATATGATAGAGATGCACATGTCTGCACGCATTCCCAGGCCCAAGAGCAGAACCAGTAGTAGGGAATAGCAGCAGGGGTACCAGATTATGGGAAGGAGTATGCATCAATGCCAGAAGCCTAGGAAGCAAAATAAGCAGCCTGCAGGCAATGATGGCGGATTCCTGAGTGGACCTGATGGCCGTCACAGAGACTTGGGCCTTGGAGAAAATGACTGGGACCTTTCGGTCCTGGGCTATGCCCTGTTCAGACAGGATAGAAGGGAGGGGTAGGGGTAGCATTTTATGTAAAGGATGGGATAAATGCCACCTCAGTAGATAGCATCAAAAAGGAGGGTGTGGAATTCCTGTGGATGCTACTCAGCTTGGCAATGGGGGAGAGGATCCACATAGGTGTGGTGTACCACCCTCCGGGGCAGGCTGAGGTCCTCACTAACTCGGAGGTAGCAAGGGCTAAAGGGGGAGCCACTGGCAAACAGTGATCACAACTCTGTGTGGTTTGAGTTAGCCGTAGGGATAGAAAAGTCACAATTCAAGACAGTAGTTTTAAACTTTAGAGTAGCCAAATTTTTTTTTATATAGCTGTTTGGTCCCTGTCGCCTCCTCCCGCCAACTGGCGATGGGGACACATATGCATTTTGTTTTAGATTTTCTCCCCTGACCCCCCTCCGAGGTCCCAGCACATGGCCATGAGAGCATGTGGAGGCACACTTTGCACCCCATGGTGCTAGCTCAGCCCCTTCCATCTCCCATTACTTTTGCCGCCCCCTTTCTGCCTATGCTACACACCGGACAGCCACCCAATGGGATCGGAAGTACAGGGGGGTGCCAACCCACCCTCACCATCCTCAGGACAGGAGAGCTGCCCGCTGGCATGCTCAATCCTGTTCCGCCCTCTACCCCACACCAGCACCCCGATGACCCAAGGTCAATCCCGAACCCAGGTCGCTGGTATAGCATGAGGTAAGGCGTCCAGTGCCTCCACCCTCTGTGCCACTGGGCCGGCTAGAGAGGCCCATTTTGACAAAATGAGGGATGTACTCAGAAACAAGCTGTTAAGGATCCAGGAGCATTTAGATGTGGAAAAAATATGGGGGCTGGGTTAGTTAGCCATTTTAGAGGTTACCAGGATGTACTTAAGAACAGTGACCAAAAAGAACAAACAAAAAAACCCAATATGGTTTGGTAACCAGGTAATGACCTCAATCAGAACTAAAAGGGAGGCCTATTGGAAATATAAAAGAACTCAGGAAGACAGCACATGGGAAACCTACGTTCAAAAGAACAAAGAAGCAAAGAGTATGGTGAAATCAGCTAAGGCTGCAACAGAGCTTTGGCTTGCAGAAGGGGTTAAAGAAGAGAACAAACTTTTTTTTTGATATATACAAGAAAAAAGAAAGAAAAGGGGAGGAATAGTTAGACTCAAATATGGTGACAAGAGTAGTGGAGGAGGATAAACAGAAGGCCACTGTTCTGAGCAACTTCTTTGCTTAGTGTTCTTTGAGAAACACAAAGATCCAGTACCAGACTATGGCACCAAGGCTGCTGACAAAGGCATTCCACAGATGGAAGCACCATCAGTCACCAGCAGTAGGGTTAGAGAGGCCCTGGATCAACTCAGGGAAGACAAGTCACCAGGGCCTGACAGAATACATCCGAGGGTGCTAAAGAAGCTAGCAATTTATTGGTAGGTCCTTTAGCACATTTATTCAGCAAATCACTTCAGGCAGCAGTAGTGTCGGGAAACTATAGAACAGCTGATGTGGTACCTCTCCACAAGGGAAGGAGTTGGGAGGAAGCAGGCAACTACTGCCCATCAGCCTTACGTCGGTAGTAGGGAAACTGATGGAAACCTTAATAGAACAAGGCTTGGTAGAGTATCTAGATAAGAACGGTATGCAGGATGACAGGCAACATGGGTTCGTGGTGGGAAGGTCATGCCAAATGAACCTAATCACATTTTTTGACTTGGTCACCAGGGAACCAGACAGAGGCCACCCAGTGGACCTCCTCTACTTTGATTTCAGTAAAGCCTTTGATTTGGTGCCACGCAACCATCTGCTGAACACGCTGGAGGACCTAGATGCAGTCAGGTGCATAGTCAGTTGGGTAGATAATTGGCTTAGGGATGTAAAACAGAGTAGTGGTCAACAGGATGAGGTCTGATGAAGATGTAGTCACTAGTGGTGTGCCCCAATGCTCAGTGTTTGGGCCAGTCCTGTTTAATGCCTGTATCAGTGACATCAGCATGGGTATTCAGGGCACAACTGCCCTATTTGCAGACAATACCAAGCTAGGAGGAAGGGTTGACAGTGAGGAGGCGGTTAAGGACATACAAAAAGATCTATAGAGGCTGGAAAGATGGTCCAACGTCTGTCAGCTGAAGTTCAGTGCAAAAAAATGTAAGGTGATGCACTTGGGTAAAGGGAACCTAAGGACAGAGTACCACCTCAATGAAGCCCAGCTCAGCGCTATGCAGGAAGAATAGGACCTAGGTGTCATCATAAGGAGCACCCTTAAACAGACAAACCAATGTAACAAAGCTTATAGTAAAGCCAACAAAATGCTGGGGTGCATAGGGAGAGAATTCAACAGCAGGAGGAAGGAAGTAATACTGCCACTCTACTGGTCCCTGGTAAGGCCTCTGCTGGAGCACTGTGTCCAGTTTTGGAGTCCACATCTGAAAAAGGATATAAACAGGTTGGAGGCTGTTCAGAGAAGAGCGACCAAAATGATTAAGGGCCTTCAAGGGCACCCGTACGAGGAACGTCTGGAAGCATTTAATATATTCTCACTGGAGACAAGGAGGAAGAGGGGATATATGATTGAAACATACAAGTTCCTGAGAGGAATAAATAGCTCTATGAGCTCTATAAGCACATAGAAACATAGAATCTGTTGGTAGATAAGGACCATAGAGCCCACCTAGTCTGCCCATTTCCCTACTTGGTTTGGCAATCCCTACTCTTATTTGGACTGCCTTTCCCCTGCTCAGCTGTACAGCAGGGTGCCTTTATGCTTATCCCATGCACTTTTGAATCCCTGTATTGTTTTTGCTTCCATCACCTCCGCTGGTAGGCTGTTCCATGGATCCACCACCCTCTCTGTGAAAAAATACTTCCTAGCGTTCCCCCTAGACCTCCCTCCCTCCAGCCTCATGTTATGTCTCCTTGTCCTTGTGCACTTTTGTCTCTGAAATATGCTCCCCTCCTGTACCCTGTTTATTCCTCTAATGTATTTGAAAGTCTGTATCATATCATCTCTCTCCCTTCTCTCTTCCAGTGAATAACTATTTATGATGCTTTCTTAGCAAGAATGCTGATGTTTGCGCAGATATCCTCGGTTAAGGATGATGTCAGCATATAGAGGAGTGCTGTTTAGGTTTAAGCTGTTCTAATTAGGAACAAGCTACACCTACGTAGGTAATTGAAAAATTTACGTTCGGGCCAGAGAACGTTATGATCCTTGCTAAAGCTATTAAGACCATAAACCACAATCAATGTGAGCAATATGAAACACCTGCCTATAAAGCAGGGACACTCTCAATCAGTCAGTAACATTTTCAAAAGAGCTAAATGAGCTAGATGAACTGAAATCTTGCATAGGATCCAGATAGATAATTATGTTTATACCCTGTTTTAAGCTCTAATTAACTGCTCTAATTGGCTGCATGCCTGGACAAAGTAGTGTTCAGTGCTATTCATCCCCAAGGGACTGGGAATGGTGGCCTGGGGAATGGTCCCTATGATGGTCCTTGTCTTTGTGCTTCCCTGAGAACTTGTCCCAGACCTTAGCTGCTGCGAACCTGAAGAGCGTGCCAGAGACAGAGAGGGAGGAAGAAGCCCCGGAGCCCCCTCTTCCAAACTGGCTAGTTGCTGCTCCATAAGAAAAGCTTTGAAGGCCCTCTTGTGGCACCAAAGAGTGGTCAGGTTAAACTTCTGGCAGAGGGTGTAGGCCTTGGAGTTATGAGTAGGCCCTAGATATCAGACACAAAGATAAAGGTTTTCCTTCTGAAAAATCTTCTCTCTGCAGCAGCACCGATGGAAAAGAGAGGACAGGTTATTTATTTTATTTATTTAGTTTTTGTTGACCAGGTAGGTGCATTAGACAAATCCTGCCTATTTTCAGGCACGACCCGGGGGAGGGGGATACAGATGACTGCCAACTGACCTCGAACCAGATTAAGCTGTTGATGGTATTTTTCATGAATGAGGGAAATTTGGCCAGGACACCGGGGACATTCCCCTACTCTTTTCGATAAGTGTCATCTGATCTTTAACATCCACCTGAACTACCACCAATCCAGGCAGATGGGACCTCGGTTTAACGTCTCATCCAAAAGATGGAAGACAGTTCTAGACATAAAAGTAGAAGAAAATTAAGAAAATATAAGTTTTGTTGATTGACTGGATGACGAGGCTTCTGAAGGAGACCATGCGAGAAAGTCAATGGTGGGAAAGAACTGAGGAGGAAGCTGGGCCACCTACACCTTTATATTGATGGTGACACTGGCATGGGCAGCCCCTGATAGACAGCAGCAGAAAAAGGTTTCCATGGGATCCTAGTGCCTGACAGTCAAGTTCCATAGGTGTGAGCTGATGAAAGAGATAACCCCGATGAAGACTGAGTTTTTCAGTCGAACTGGGAAGGATCAGCTCAGACTCAGTTTCTGTTGAGCCACCAAAGTTCAGGGTAGCTTGTTTTAATCAGAAATGGTTCTGCACATCTCTAGTCTAGAGATCACCCAAAAAACCTCCAACAGTCAAGCAGGAAGAAATTTTGCTGCTAGGTATTAGAATAGAGTTGTGAAGCCAGAGCTCCAGATTTGAATCTCATCACTGCCACTTGCTGCATGACCCTGTGCAACTTCTGGCAGAGGGTGCAGGCCTTGGGGTTATGAGTAGGCCCCAGACAGCAGACACAAAGATTGTGCTCATCCTCCTGGTAAATCTTTCCGCAGCAGCAGTGATGGACAAGAGAGGATGAGTCGACAGGTCTAGGCATAAAAGTTGAAGAAAATATGTTTTGGCAGTCAACTGAATGATGTGGCTTCTGAAGGAGTCCGTGCGAGAAAGTTGACATTGGGAAAGAACTGAGGATGGAACTGGGCCACCTACACCTATATAGGGATGGTGACATCAGTAGGTGACATCGGCATGGGCAGCCTCTGATAGACTGCTACAGAAAAAGGCTTCCATGGGATCCTAGCGCCTGGCAGCTAACTTCCATAGTTGTGTGTGACCTGAAGAAAGAGATATCCCCAGTGAAGATGGAGTTTTTCAGAAGAACTGGAAAGGATCAGCTCAGACTTGGTTCCTGTTGAGCCACCCAAGGTCAGGGTAGCTTTTTTTAATCGGAAACAGTTCTGCACACCTCTAGTCTAGAGAACCCCCCAAAAAAACTCCAACAGTCAAGCAGGGAGAAATCTTGCTGCTAGGAGTTAGAACAGAGTTAGGAAGACAGAGCCCCAGATTTGAACCCCATCACTGCTACTTACTGCGTGACCCTGTGCAACTCCCTTGACTTCCCATTGCTTAACCTCTCTGTCATCTATCTGATGTTTGAATCTTGTACACCTATCGGTGGCAACATCCTCTCCCCTCCTTCACCAGGATTATAAAGCATTTTTGGATTGAATTTGTATAAAGCAGTGCTGTAGCAAGATGGCCACCAGGCTGTGCTAGCCATCAGTTAGGAGGTCTTGAGCTCTAAGATCCTCAGTCTGTCTCTGATTTATGCTGTAAACAAACTTTACATGGGGCACTAGAGAGCCAAGCACTAGACAGGTTGTGTTTTGCATCAGCTCCTGCAAAACTGTGATTTTTTTTTTTTTGCCTTCAGAACTTTATAGAACTATTGACTCGGATCTTATAGCAGATTTTAATTCAGCAGATCCCATGAAATCAATTGCTACCAAACTCGGTGATGGGACATATGAAGACAGCAGGGGAGAACAGAGTTCCAAATCTACACCGACTACTACGTAACCAGGCTCGAGCCAGGACATTACATCTACGGAGCCACCACCTTGGGAAAGGGTCCTAACAGCAGTGGGTGACATTGACAAAAAAGTGGAAAACATTCTAGAATGCCTTGGTATGCAGGACACTAAAACTGAGACTGCAGTTACTGCTGCAAAGGAGGCTGAAGACTGCTCCATGAGAACACAGGCAGTGGTGACCCAGCTAATGACTGAAAACTCTCAACTCCGGACTTGTCTGGAAACGTTAGAGAACTCAGCCAGGACTACAAATATCCATTTGGTTGGCCTACCAGAAGGCACGGAGGAAGAGAATTTATTATCCTTCCTGAGACATTGGCTCACAGAGACCTTACTAGAGGATGTGAAGGTTGATTTCACGGACATAAAACAGCTTACCGGGTGAATTTTAGAACCCAACAGCTGAACCCAGAGACTCCACGTACTATACCGATAGCAACAGCAGGTGTGGAAGTGAGGGATCGGCTATTGAACTGGGCCAGACTCCATCACCTGCTCCAATATGAAGGGTCTGACATCTGATTGTTTCCAGATTGGTCATTTGCAGCCAGAAACTGCAGAAAGTTATTCGATCTCCTGAGGCAGCAATTGAGGGCTTTGGGGGTGGTCCATTCCCTTCTTGCACCAGCAGGACTCCAGATTATTTACAGAGGGAATTCCAATTTACAGATCCCAAAGAAGCCAAAAAAAAGAGTAGACAAAATAGCTGCTGAATTTCGAGCAGTGACACCGGACTCTAGAGACAAGGAACCTGATTCTGAGACTGAATCGTGAAGTGACTTATTGTGAACCCTTTTTGCCAATGTAGCATATCCTAAGAGCTAATATCCTGGACTTGAGGCTAAGACCTTGACTTTTATAGCATGCTTATTTGCAGTATGAACCTGTGAATGTACAATCCTTGAGTTTGGGGTCTGGGGTCAGTTTGCTGATAGTCTGCTACTGATCTGATGTTTGTAAAGTTTAAAAAGTTTAAAATGTTTTAAACAATGTTGTTAACATTTATAATGACTATAGTTATACTATTTTAAAAGTTTTTTTTTTCCCCTATAGGTGTTTCTATCTACTATGATGAAGTGCTCGTTATACGGCACTATTATCTGCCAATGTGGCACCTCTGAAACTCGCTGTCTTTAAGTGGCAGAAAATGTTCTTTTTATGATGCATTGGAGGAGATACAGTTACTACGCTTACTCTATGATTTTTGCAACTAAAGAAATATACTAACATAGTGAAATGTTCTAGTTGTTTGCTACACTTAACAGGCATAAGCTGCAGGGAGTTAGGGGAGAACGGATAGCAAAATATTATTTTCCTTAATACAGGAATTGACAAGTGGAACCAGTGATTTAAGTAATGTCATGTCAGATGTACTTTTGGATATCCTACATGTTGTTTTGTTCCACTAGTCATGGCTTGGTGAGCATATCTGCAATATCTATGTGAGATTTTACTCATTTATATTGATTACCCCATATGCTGTAATGTAATAGATTACTAAATATGGGTGCTAACATGATACTGTAATGTTTTTTTTTATCTGGGATCTATTCTTGTATGTACTACTGCTTTTCAGTGTTTTAAGCAAGAAAACTCAATAAAAATAAAGTTACATAGTACGTAGTGATCGAAAGCCTTTCATTTTTAGGCTTCAGATTTTCTGATGTTTTACTTTTAAACAGTTTTATTACCCAGTAGTAGTTAACATTTTAGGAATAGGGATTGGGAGTAATAGTAAGGGCTCAAAAGTGAGTTAATGCTAGGAGTTAGATTTTTGTTTTAGAGAGAACTCAGTGACTTTACAAGTAAGCATTAAGCCACGACAGAGCATGATACTACTGTGAAATTAATCCATGCCTGGGGGAGAATGGGGCACGAGGCTGAAGGCTGAGTGCCTCCAACCACCTGGGCATGGATTAATTCCCCAGTAGAACCATGCTGTGGAGTGGCTTAATGTGCTTGTAACATGGCAAGCACATTAGAAAGTGTTAAGCTATGTTACAAAGCAAACTTGTACTTTAATAAATAAAAAACCCACTCAGACGTTTCAGTTTAACGTCAGTATTGTGTATTGGAATGCACAACACATCTCAACACATTTTTTTATAGTATCAAACTTTTAACATAGTAAGTTGTGTACTATAACAGTACAGTTGATTATTGTATTTCTGTTTGCCTTACATCTCTGAAATAGTGTTTTTTTTCAACTTATTTATGTAATGGTTTTGCTGAGTTACGTTTTTGCATTGTAACAGCCAAAAAATGGATTGCATGGAGTTATGGGAGACGCTTGATGCATGTATTATCGTCGCTCCCAAAACAAAGCATCGGCTGTACGAGACTGAGGGAGTAAACAGATGCCTTTAAACAAAGTTTTAACACATAACTATGCTTTAACCTCTAACTTTATGCGCTTTAACTATAACTTCATGGTACGCCGTTCAAGATAGGAGTATCTATTTTTAGGTATGTGAGTAAGGATGCAAAGCAAACATAGACAGGTATGTTAAGGTCAGCTACAGGAACTACACTTAAAAGTGAACGTTTAACCATGCAACGCATTTGAAAGTAAACATTTTCTTAAAAAACTGAACATTTAGCCACGCAACGCTTTTCAAATTACTTGGGCATTAACAACAGTAAACATTTAGCCTGGTGTAACTTTCCAAAAGGAAAACAGTTCATGTCACTATGATTCAGCGGTGGTTGCTGTAATAATTAAAGTGTACATGACCATTAATTGTGAAATTATGCATATTAAATGGACAGCTACTGCATGATGGTACAAAATTGACTGTGGTTGTTGTAGTTGACTGTTCACTGTTTACAGTGTTTGCTCTGCTTGATGTAGACGACTGCTCACTGTTGATAGTGATTGCTCTGGTCAGTTGCTCAGTGTTTACTTGTGTGAGTTGAGCTGACATCTCTGAATCTGAACATGGTACTGTTGGTCTGTTTGACATGTCGGAGACTGCAGAATTTGAGAATGTTATCTTGTTTGGGTCTGTGGGAGGGTGCAATCTACTTTGTGTTGATAATGCTCCAGTGGATAGTATGGAGGATCACTTCTTACAATTGGATGGTGAGGGAGATCAATAGTTTGTGAGGCTTGTCTCATACCTATGACCGGTGATGGTCATAATCTCTCTAGATGCAATCCCAGCCTCGAATAATAAGTGAACTGCTGTGCTACGTATTGAGTGGTTGGTATACTGATTGCTGAGCTCTGCATCTGAGGAGATGTGAGCCATCATTTCACCCAAATAACTTTTTATTTAGTTTTTGTTGACCGGGTGAGTGCAGTAGCCATCAAATTACTATTTTCAGGCACGACCCGAGAGAGTACAACATATAGTGAAAGTAATACAGAGAATTAATATAGACAATGCAACAAATGCAAAAGTCCATCAGTTGCATACAGTCAAAGACAAAAAACAAACCAAGAGGAAATTACAAGTATAAAGATTCTGGTGGAGTAATAATTAATTCTGTATAGTAACAAGTCATAAGTGCAACGAACACAGGTTGTAGTGGAAACACACAGCAACCTGAGGGACAGTCAAACTGGCACAACAAAAGATCACTACTAAGTGCATGATCATGGAGAGGTGACCCATAATGATATACCCCACAGGGCTGTGGTGCAGATAGTTGGGGTATGGTGAAAGCAGAAAACTAGCAGGTTACAGTATACATAGATGGGGGGGGGCATAGAGAGTGGAAGAGAAGTAAGGTTGGAGTCCACAGAGAGGTGGAGCCATGGAGGTTAAGTGGGGTCAAAACAGGTGCAGACATTTTCTTGGGATAGAGGACTCCTGAGTTCAGTTTTAAATTGCTGGTGGGACTTGACCAGTCTCAGGTTAAGTGGTAGAGCATTCCAGAATTAAGGTGCTGAGTACTCAAAGGCACCAGTTGCTTTGCTGATGCGACACCTAGGTACATTTAATAAGGATTTCTCAGCAGACCAAAGATCATGTGATGTGGCCTTGGGGACCAGCATCACCGCCAGCATTAAAGTGGTCTTGTTACGGAAAATAGAGTCAGTGATTGAGCCTAGGTAGTAGTTCTTACTGACTGAGGGGGAGAGCTAGCCCAGGTCACTATAGAGTTGACAGTGGTGCTTGAGTCTAGGAGCTGAGGATGCATAACGACATATGTTATTATACATGACATCCCATCTGAGTAAGGAGGTCTTGTGGGCAGCAGCAGCAAGTGGGGGCCCCATATGTGAGAGTGGGGAGCAGGATGCCCCTGGCAATGGCCAATTTAGCTGATGGGGTGAGCATGTAGCTGGTTTTATAGGCCACACCCAGTCTGGAATTTACAGCTTTGCAGGTGGACTGCATGTATTTGTGGAAGTTAAGGGATTGATCCAATGGGACGCCCAGATATCTGAAAGAAGTCACACATTTAGTCTGAGTGCCACACGAGTCCTGAAGTGATAGTTGTATTTGGCAAGCCCTCAGCTTTGGAGCTGAGCCTAGTAACATGCCTTTGGTTTTCTTAACGTTGAGCACTAGTTTGTTGGAAGTTAGCCAATTTTGGATGTTTGTAAAGTCAGAGGAGAGGGAAGTGTACACGCTATACTAGGAGAGCTGGTATAGATGACAAGGTCATCAGCATAAAGGATAGCTGAACAGGATTTGAGAGCATCCCCAATGTTATTTATAAAGAGCGAGAACAGAAGTGGCCCAAGGACAGAGCCCTGGGGCACACCAATGTTGGTCATGGTAGAGTTGGATAGGGAGGCATGGAACTTCACAGTTTGAGTCCTGTTTGATAGGTAACTACTGAACCAATCGACAACTGTTGATGATAAATGCATAGTTTGGAGTGTGGAGAGGAGCAAAGGATGATTCACAAGGTCAAACGCCTTCGAGATGTCAATGAAAACTGCCCCCGTTTGGTTGCCAGCATCCATTTGAGAGAGTGTGTTGGTAGTGAAATTCAGAAGGGCTGTGGATGTGCTGTGTCCTTTCCTAAAGCCATGTTGGGTATCAGAGAGCAGGTCATACTTAATTAGATGGTCAGATGTTTCAGCAGTTACAATTTTCTCCAGGATCTTGCTCAGGACAGAGAGGATGGCTATTGGTCTATAACTGGTGCTGTCCTTAGGGTCACCTTTTTTCAATATGAGCGTGATTTGAGCAGCTTTCCATAGGTCAGGGACAACACTGCAGGTGAGGGACAAGAAGTAGATTTTGGCCAGTGGGGATGCAATGAAGAGATAGGGTTCCAGGGAGTCAGACCCACTTCACAGAGATAGATCTTAGTAGTTTCAGAACCTCCCACCGTGTTACAGCTTTGGAGTAGAATTAATGCCCATCGGCTGTTTACTATACCACACTTTTTCATTAAAATTGATTGTGCCATTTTTGGGGATGCAAATAGAAGAAAGGTGTGTTCTATGGGTATCTGTAAATATATTCTTTAAATAGAGACACAGGACAATTTGGGCTATCTAGTTGTGAGAATATGATGCCTCTTAGGGCATCACAATTGGTTTCATTTACTTTCTTGTGGTTTTTTGTACATTCGTTAAATGACATGCTTATGAATTCTCTACCATGTTCATCAGTTTGTAATGTGAAGGACTGCTGGGTAAGTTTGTTAAGTCCCTCCCTTCCACATCTCGTGAGACCCAGTTGTAACTCAAACCAGAGTCTGTACAAGGCTATACACAGACTCTGGGCTCAGTTTGGCACATGTGCAGATCTTGCAAAGGTCGGCATCTGTTATACCCAGGTAGTGAGATACTATGTCTTGCCCTGCTTGGGGGTACTCCTTCAGTACCGCTGCAAATACATTGTTAGCTGCTTTAAACTGTGCATCCATGGAGATGTTTATGCCACAATTCACCTCAACGCTATTTAAATATCGGTTTAGCCCAGCACGTAAACCAATAAAAGAACTAATACTGTACTGTTTCCCCTTGCTAGTGTGAACAGTTCCATAGAAATGGTGGGGCAGGTTTGCAAGCTCAGGAACTGGCATACCTGTAAGATTTACTTTCAAGCCTGCTACTTTCAGCCAATCATTTAACACATTAAAAGCCCAATTGGTATTTTTGTTCATGTTGGGCTCTTTTTTTTCTTCTGTTCCAACTCATGCAGCTCATCAGGAGATAGTACAGTATGGTGTTTGATAGCTTTGTTTACACTGACCTTTTCAGGATCTTTCTTAGTTTTCACCTGTTTTGACTGCTTATTTCATAGATAGCACTTTACTCTCTGTGGCACAATGTTCACTTTCAGGTTTTCCATATTGGGTATTTACCCACGTAGTGATGCCCACCACTCCACAGATACAAAAGTTAATGTCGAAATTATCCATGTTGGCTTTGTAAATTTCACTCGTAAATGACGATCCACGGGGCGGGTTGGTGGGGAGAGACAAGGAACATCTGCTGCATAAATTTATGTGGTTGTAAATGGTACTACAAGAGCAACCATGATTTACCTGAGAATTAAACCATAGTTACCAGTTGCCGTTCAACCAATCCCAATATGTATTTTGTTTCCTTTTGCAATGCCATGCATACCTCTCAACTGTCCCTGATTTTCAGGGACGTCCCTGATTTGTCCTCAAACTTTTCCTCTGTCCCTCATAAAATTTGTGTTTTTGTGACAGTACAGTGGGGATTAATAACACAAAATAATGTTAAATATTAAAGTTACAGACTTGCTGTTCTTCAGAAAATGTATCTTTACACAAATTCCTTTATTCTATCAGCTTTCTGAGTGAATAGTACCAGTTTTAAAGATATGTCCCTGATTTATGGTCTTTTGTCCCTGATTTTTTTAATCCTTGTCCCTGATTCATGAGGCAAGAGGTTGAGAGGTATGATGCCATGTTACAAGTGCTTTTTAGTCCATGTGCCCTTCAACCTATTTTTAACTTTGTGTTGTTGAATTCACATACAGATACAGATGCAGACTTACCACTGCATTGTGCCACCTGTTACAGTATCCAGGAGTTAGCAGGAAGTCTGAGTGAGCCAGAGTAAAAATATAGACCTGGAAGAAACCACCACCAGAGGCTGTGGTGTGCAGAGGAGTGGTACTCTGTCTGAGCAAGGGAGTGTTTGGTACATTCAGGCCACCCACTCACAAAGACAGTTGCTGCTGTTGAATTTGGTCATTCTAGAGTGTTGATGGCTGGTGGGGACCTACAGGTCTCACCTGAATTCTGCTGCCAAATGCAGCAGGATGAAGTGCTGAAGTCTCCTCGTGACCACCATTTTGCATGGACGAGGCAGTGGTAATTTTGCGCAGGGAGTTTAGTTCTGCCTCCCTAGCTCTCAAACTATCTGAAACCAACAGTGGAATGGAAAGTGACTTTTGGAAACTAAACCTGGTCTCCAGCCGTCGACAACTGATGGCTGAAGGTGGTGAATGTACTTGTTGCTTTTCTTTATCTTTGCTTCTCCTGTGAATTGGTTAAAACCCCTGAAACAGCAGTGAGAGAACTGCTTGGGGGGGGGGGTAATAAACTTTTTCTGTGTTTTGGGGAATCTGGACTTACTCTGGTGCGAGCAGAGCCTGAGACTGCATGTTATAGACAGACGTTAACTGCATTTTCTAATTGTTACTGCTGTGTATAGTCTTTACATCAGACTAATCACATTGTTTGTATTCTCCTGTCTCTTATTTTTATTTTATTTATATTTTATTATTTCTTTTGCTGTATGGAGGACTGGGGAAGAGTGGGTGAGGATTGGGTATTATGGTTGAGTGCTTAGATTAGTGAATGTCTGACGGTATGGCTGTGTTTATTTAAGCAATAATACTAGAGCAGAATTATTAATAATAAATGCTGGGATAACGTCCGCCTCAGGTGGATTGGGCCTGGTGCGTCAGACGACTGAAGCGCGTCAGTTATCCCAAATGACATACACCCTGGAGGGCATTATTGTTATACAATGGGTCATTGTTATACAGAATAAAAAAAATAATTTTAAAAAGATGTTTTTGTGTGGGAAAATATTTTTGTTTCTCAAGAGAGGATGAAACAATCAATCAAAGGTTCAGCCAAAAAATCATCTGCAGGTTCACAGTAAGGCTGAGACTAGACCCATGATGTTGTACTGATTAACATCATGGGTCCAGCCTAAGACTGACCAATCAGAGTCCAGGATTTTTTCTTGCCATTGTATTATGTATTTTATTTATTTAAAATTTGGTAACCAGGGAAGGCACACTGAGCCGAGGCTCATTTCCAGGTGTGACCTGGGGAAAGAGAAAACACATGATAAAACATTTTGTACAAAATATGAGGTAACAAGTATACAGCAAACAAATCTACAAAATTTGGAGAACATAACACATTAGTACAAGTATTGAGAAAACATACACGGTATGCAAAATACAAGACTTAGAACAGTAAAAAAACAATACATAAATATTTGCAAAAGTAGTAACAAAACAAGAAAGGAGAACAGAACACTAGGAATATAATGGTGAACTCAAACTCATTATGGGAGCATAACACTAGCCAGCACCAGGACAAGGGGGGAGGAAGATGAGTTGAAGTGAAAGATTATGGGAATGAGGGGAGGAGTTCAGCAGGTGTGGGGGATCAGAGAGCATTAAGAACACTGGGGGGAGGGGGGAGATGCCTGAGGAATCTTCTAAAAGAAAAGATTGAGGGGGATGAGTGGAAGTCAGAGGGGAGTTTGTTCCAGAGAAGGAGGAGATGATAGGAGAAAGCAGACTGGCCAGCAGTAGAATGGGGGTGAGGAATAGAGAAAGCATGTGGGTCCCTGTGGTGAAGGGAGCATGTTGATAAGTTTGCTTCAGAAAGGTGGGAGGAGAGGTGGGGGGGGAGCATCCCTAACAAGAACTTGGCAATGAGGGAGGCACAGTGGACCATTCTTTTATGAGATAGAGGGGCTAGTGAAAGTGACTTAAAGGTGGCCAAACAGTGTGAGAAGACAGTATCACAGGCTGGCAGCATGCTGGGATGCATTGGGAGGGGTATCAACAATCGAAAATGAGAGGTGATCATTTCCCTGGTGTGACTTAATCTTGAGCATGGTGTACAGTTCTGGAGACCACACCTGAATAATGACATAAATAGAGTGGAGACTGTTCAGAGGAGGGCTACCAAAATGATGCGCAGTCTACCTCAGAAACCATATGAGGAAAGGCTAAAGGAACTCAATTTGTACTCTCTGGAGCAGTGAAGAGAGAGAGAGAGAGAGAGGAGACATGATAGAAACCTTCAAACACCTCAAGGGCATTGTCGCGAACTAGCCAACTGCCAATCATTATTTGCAATCTATGTTTTTGTTATATATTGTTTTATGGGATTTCTGTGTATGCCCATGCCAGTGTTAATTCAAGGCAGAGGGAAAGTCTAGATTATTTTTAAAGGGATGACCTTTTGATTTGAAGGCCACCTGCTTACCAGGAAGGGGAGATTTTAATTCCCAGGTTCTTTTAGCAGAGTTGTGCCAAAAGCCATTTATCTGCCATTAAAAGGCACTACAGAGCAGATTGTTTTGCTCTCAGAAACTATGACAGGATGTCACATTTTATTAGGTAACAGGATGTTTGAGCCAGGAATTGGATGGCAGATGACCATTCTAGCAGTACTATGTGAAATTCTAACACGACACTGTGAATTAACTTTTTTTATGTATTTATTTATTGAAAGTTTTACCAGGAAGAACATACTGAGCAGCAAGTGCTCACTTCCAGATGTGTCCTGGGGGGGCATGCAAGTAGCACATAGAATGGGAGCATTAATACAGTAGAGATACAGCAAACATACAGCAGAAATATATACATTAAATACTAGTTAAATACAGATACAGATTTATGCATTATAATACAAAGTGAATACAGTTAATTTCTGGAAATATTTTCGGTCCAATTACAGGGAGAATGTACAGGAATCAGTGAGACCAAGTGGGATAGAGTTGGGGAGGACTCCAGGGATGTTAGAAACAGCTGCAGGAGGTGGTGAAATGGTTTTTAATAAGGGCTGAGTGAGCATGGGGGGAGGAGGCAGAGTGGATGCTGTATGGGAGGGAGTTCCAAAGCATTGGGAACCTATAGGAAAAGGCAGTCTGACCTACTGAGGAAGTCCGATAGGGGATAGTCAAGGTGAGACAGTCTGAGTTTCTGAGCGAATAGGAGGGGGAGGAAGAGGGGAGAATGGCGAGAAAGGAGGATAGGTAGGAAGGTAGGGACTGTGCCAAGTATTTTGCCACAAAGGTGGCACAAAGGGAATGCTGACTGTCCTCTAAGGAGGGGAGCGATACAGAATTGTATAGGGTACAGTGGTGAGTGAGTGGAGGACAGTCAAGGGCGAAGCGGCAAAAGGAGTGGCACAGTGTGTCCAGTCTGGTTAAGGAGGTGGAGGGAGTGGCACTGTAAACCACATCCCCATAGTCGAGTATGGGGAGGATCATTTTTTGTACAATAGACTGGCGGGCCGGCAGTGGGATGCAGGCATGGATGCAGAACAGGGCACCCAGTTTAGGGTGCAGTTTCTTGTGTATGACATCTATGTGTACAGAAAAATTGAGGTGTCGGTCGAGCCAGACCCCAAGGTATGTAAAGGAGAAGCAGTCCTCTAACAGAGTCCCATCCGGGGTATGGAAAGAAGAGGGGAGAGGGTAGCTGAAAAAATCTCTGCCTAGTGCTGTTTTCTTGTCATTTAGGACAAGTTAGTTTGAGGGAAACCACTGCTGAACATTATCAAAGTCATGCTGGAGTGTGGTTGGCACTTCAGTTTTGGAGGGGTCCAGATGCATGCAAGACAGTGTCATTTGCATACACATGAATAGAGGTGTTGGGGCAGGCAGAGGGCAGGTTATTTAGGAAAACAGAAAACAGCAGGGGGCCAAGGACAGAGTCTTGGGGTTCACCAGTGGTTATGGGTGGGGGGGGAGAGAGAGTTGCAGACTCTGATGGATTGAGACCTACCTGCTAGGGAGGAGTGGAACCAGCTAGTGGGCAGATTTGATAGCTCTGAATTGGCCAGATTTGTGAGGAGGAGGGGATGTGACACAGTGTTGAAAGCCTTGGTAAGGTCGACAAAGATGGCAGAGGTGATATGTCCCTGATCCAAACCTGTTTGGATGGAGTCAGTGACCCTCAGCAGGGAGGTAATGGTTAAGTGGGATCTCCTAAAACCAGACTGATATGGGGTGAAAAAGGAGGTAGAGTCAAGGAAGGAGGAAAGCTGAGATAGCACCAGATGTTCCTGCAGTTTGGCGAGAACAGGGAGGAGTGAGATAGGGTAGTAGTTACCAGGGGAGGAAAGGTCACCACCCTTTGGGAGGGGAACTACAGTTGCATGTTTCCATTCAGCTGGAACAGAGGTGAGGGAGAAGGAAAGGTTTAGTAGGGAAGTGAGAGGAGCTGCTACAGCAGGGGTGGATAGATAGAGCATTTTGGTGACCAGCCGGGAGGGGCACTTATACTTGGAGGGGTTAAGTGAAATAAGAGCATTAAAGACTTCCACAGGGGGCGAGGGGGCAGAAGGAGAAGGAGTGGGGAGAGGATGCAGATTGGTGGGAGCTGTGGTCAGCACAGGCCAGAGGGGACAAGAGCAGGGATGCAGCACATGAGGTAAAGAAGGAGTTAAACTCCATAGCTATGGATTGCAGGTCAGATAATGTGCTGTTGCCAGTACTGAGCCCAGGTGTAGGGGGCTGTGATGGGGGGAGGAAAAGGGATTTGACCACCTTTCAGAATTTAGAGGGGTGGTTTATGTTGGTTAGGAAGGTATTCTTGAAGTAATTAGCCTTAGCAAGTCTGATTGCTCTGGTGCAGGCATTCTGAAGCATTCTGAATGCCTGTAAATCAGTGGGGAGATTGGTGCAATTGTGTGTCTTCCACGCTTGGTCCCTAACTCAAAATCAGGCCAGGAGCTTGGCAGAGACCCAGGGTAGGTGAGTAACCTCATACGGATCTGTTTCAGTGGCATATGTTTATCCCAATATGAGAGAAAATTGGATTTAAAATAAGTGAGTGTTGAGTCAATGGAGGGGGCATGGGTGATGTAGGACCAGTCGATGCTGGACAGAGTGTTAAGGAGAGAAGCAATGAATTAGCTTACAAGATGCTATATTGATACATCAAAATTTTAACAGTGACTGTCCTGTTACTAGTTAATTATGGAGGCAGAATTTATGTTGAAGCTGAGTGACATCACCAGGTGGCCAGGAAATTGTGAGTCACTGTTAGGAAAATAATCCTGGTTTCCTTATGATGGAAATCTGATGACACTGCAAATTTCAAAAATGTAGTTAAGCTGTCCATCACAGAGCAAGTTGGTCATTCTGTTTGGAACTCTTTCTTGACTACAAGACTGTAGTTGCCAGCACAAGACTGTAGCATTTACAGACCAGTGATTTTTCTGAACTGTTGAAAGTCTTCATAACAGGTAGAGACGTAGTTAAACAGTTTAAGGTATTTATACTGTATACTTTCCACAATGTAACCTAAATTTATATATGTTCTCTTTTACTTGTAACTGCATTTATTTAATTATTTTAGTAAAGACATTTGTTTTTCTAAAGAATTCTGCCTGCGTGAGATTCCTTATATTGTATGTGTGACTGTAGAAGGGTTATTACAAATCTATGACAACTGTTTATGCTTAGAAGGGTCACCAAATAGCAACCAAGTTGAAAATGGTCAGTAGGGAATCTGGCAGGATTAGGCAGAGCACCAGAGTCTCATACAAGTCTGCAGGGATTGTGAACTGGGCTATTGCATGTCATGTAGGGCAACAAGCAAGGGGGTACCAGATCTTCAAGGCTATGCACAGAAGCCATGAAAGTTTGGTCCCTGGCATACTCCCTGGAAGTGCATCTGTCTTCCATTCATCTTCCAGGGAAAGATAATACACTGGCAGAGTCACTCAGCAGAATCAGCCAAGATTATCACAAATGGGCCTTGAACAGGCAGGTGTTGGGCACAATTTTCAGGTGTTGGGGCACCCCACAAATAGATCTGTTTGCCTCAAAAGAAAATCACCAGCTTCCACTTTATTGCTGCAGGCCACCCTCTTTGGGCACAGTGCCCATGGAAGCACTGATCCTGGGTTGGATGGGAACATTTCTTCATGCCTTCCCTCCCATTCCACTGGCATTTAGGGTCCTTCTCAAGCTGAGGAGTCAGTCTGCACCCAAGATACTGGTTGCACCAATCTGGGCGAAGCAGCCATGGTACCCTTTCTTCCTCACCCTGTCCACCAAGCAACCCATTCGTCTGCCCCAGAGATGCAATCTTCTACCAGCTGTTCAGGGGCAGATAGTTTTTCTGAACCTCAGGAACCTTCACCTGAAGGCTTGGTTCTTGAGGATTTAGAATTTTCTGAGTTTAACCTGTCAGACGAGGTACTTAAAGTGCTGAAAGTTTCTCGAAAAACATTATGCTTCCAAATGGAAAAGATTTCACATCTGGTGCAGGCCTAAGAAAGTCAATCCCCTTAAGGCAGATTTGCCCACATTGCTGGATTATCTGGTGCATTTGCAGTTCCTAGGCCTCAGGCGTGCAACCCTTAGGGTTCACTTAGCAGCCGTATCTGCTTATTTGTCTGCAGGTGCTCAGAGAACAATAGCATCATGCCCCATTTTTAGAATAAAATTCAAAGGACTGGCACACATTTTCCCTCCTGTTAGGGAACCAGCATACCTCTCAACCTCTTGCCTCATGAATCGGGGACAAGCCTTAAAAAAATCAGGGACAAAGACCCCAAATCAGGGACACCTCTTAAAATCAGGTACTATTCACTCAGAAAGATAGAATAAAGGGATTTGTGTTGCGATGCATTTTCTGAAGAATTACAAGTCTGTTACTTTAATGTTTGACATTATTTTGTGCTTTTAATACCCACTGTTCTGTCACAAGTACACAAATTTTATGAGGGACAGAGAAAACATTTGAGGCAAAATCAGGGAAGTCCCTGAAAATCAGGAACAGTTGAGAGGTATGGGAACCAGTACCTCCTTGGGAATTGAATTTGTGCACAGCCAAACTCATGGAACCCCCATTTGAGCCTGTGGCTACAGCTGACCTGAAATACGCCACATGGGAAACTGTTTTCCTGGTGGCACTCACGTCAGCAAGAAAGGTGTGTGAGCTCCAAGCTCTTTGCACTGATACTAATTACATTATATTCCATAAGGACAAAGTAGTCCTTGGGACAAACAGGAAGTTACTTCCAAATGTGGTAACTGAATTTCACTTGAATGAGTCCATCACTCTGCCTGTATTTTTCACAGCCAAATCCAGTTCAGGAGAATTGAAACTGTATAACTTGGACATAAAAAAGTCTCTCAGCTATTACATTACGCGTGCTAAGGACCTCAGGAATCCCCACTCACAGCTGTTCATTACCTGTGGTGAAGTGGGGAAGGGTAAGCCTACCTCAAAGAGGTCAGTTGCACGTTGGCTAGTATCCTGCATCCAATTCTGCTACAGTATGGCTAGCAAACAGCCACCACAAGGCCTTAAGGCACATTCCGCTTGTGGAACTGCTGCCTCTGTGGCAACTGCAAGGGACACCCCCATACTGGAAATCTGTAAAGCAGCTACCTGGAGTACAGTCCACACTTTCACAAAGCACTACTGTTTGGATGTCCAGTCCAGGACTGATGTTAGGTTTGGCAGTGCAGTATTGCAGAACCTTTTTACTAAATAGGTTCTGAACCCACCTCCCGAGGCACTGCTTGGTAGTCTGCTAATTGTCTAATACTACTAGGAGATTCCTAGGGTTTAAAGAAAAAATTACTTACCATAGTAATATTGTTTCTTCCAAGGGATCTCCTAGTAGGGTCAGACTTCCCATCCCTACCTCCCCTAACATTACCTGAATAGGTTCAGCAATACTTTTTATTTGAGTTTATAAGGTTCCCATTAATCATTGGCTTATCTTTATATATATATATATATATATATATATATATATATATGTATTTTGTTAATGCACACAAGTATGGCTAGGATACTTGGCTCTCCTTTTTTGTATCTCTTTCGTCCTGTTTGGAATCCGCCCTCTTTATCAAGGGAAGGGTATTGTGGTTAAGGGCATTTACTTACAATTATTTAATAGTCTAGTGTTTTCCTCTTCAAGATCGAATCTGGCAATTAGATGACACCAAGAGGCAGAAGTTTTGAATGATGCATTCCGAGTTCCCTAATTTGCATACATTATACCTCAAAGTTCCATGGACAGTCAGCAGCTCTAGACTGACTGCTAATTGTCCAATCCTACTAGGAGATCCCTTGGAAGAAACAATATTACTGTGGTAGCCAGCCTGGTGGTGCTGAGGGTTGAGGCACTGGATGCCACACCTCACGCTATGCCGGTGATCCGGGTTCGGGATTGAGCCCGGGCCATTGGGAGTCAGCAAGGGAGGGGGAGGATCAAGCGTCTGATGGACAGCTCTCCTGTCCTCTCCCGGGAGGGTGGGGAGTCAGCGCTAGGTGCTTGGCTAGCCCCTGACGGAGGCCTGGGTGTCTGCAAGCGTGGAGCTAGTTTCAGGGGCAGGGGAGTGGAGACGTTGGCGGTGATGCCATGACGTCGGATGTGAGCCACTCCTCCACAGAACAGGGAAAAACAACATACGGTCTCCTAGATGATGGAGCACCACAGTGGAGACCCTGACTGCCTGGGGGTCTGACGAAACTGAGATGTATTTGGGGTGACCCGCCCTGCCCTGTACCCACCTGGGGGGTACAGCCAAGGCTCCATGGGGGCCAATTGGGAGATCAGGTAGGCCATGTGTGTGGGGGGGATACCACATTGTGTCTCCCAAAAGAGTGGAGACCGTACGTAGGGGGAAGGTGTAAAAAAGAAATAAAATAAAAAATGACTGTGTTAAGTAGTTTTTTCTTATGGGGGATTGCACTTTTTCTGTCTTTTGCAGGTGGATTACTAGTACTGTGGGATTTTGCAGTACTTGATGGTGTCAGAATAAAACTATGTTTGTGTGGGAAGACTGCAAGGACACATCAAGTGACGCAGTGTCAGTTCCTGCTTCCAGTTCATTGTCACTATTGTCACCACCACCAGCACCTCTACTACTGCCCTTACCAACCACACTGTCCCTTGCTCTGCCCCACTCAATTGGGTGTTTTGCCTTTGCATGCCGTATCATTACTGATGTTCCAAAATGTCCCGTTTTGCCACCATGACTGACACTCTTTTTGCACAGACTGCATACAGCTCAAGAGTTGTCTGCAGGGTCAATATAAAATAAATTCCACACTAAAGATTTACCTTTTGTGCTTTGTACCATGGTGTCTGGCACTATTTCTTATACCATCAAGAAACCTGGAGGAAACCCTGTACTGCCATTTCCTTGTTTACATGACTTGCTCTCTTTCATGCTCATCTTAGTTTTACATTTAGTATATGATTTTTTTTCTGCACTTGCCTCTCATGCCCTACAACAGCATCCTCTCCTATACCCTCATTGAAACTAGTACAGACCTCATCGCCACAAGATTCAGAAGAAGTGGAAAGGCCGTCATCATCAGGTGGGACATAGCCTGGGCTATCCCATTCCCAGTCCCCACTATCACCACCATCTTTATCAGCATTCACTGCCTCAGCATCTGAGCTTCAATCTGAAGAGGATGCCTCCTTGTCCTTGCATGCTGCTTCAGCACCTGGCAGTATCCTGGCACATGTGACAAAATGTTCATTACCTCTACGAGTTACTCCTGTCAGTTCTTTCCGAAACTCTACTATCATTTCATTGCTAACATGCTTTTTTGGTTCAGAAGAACATTTAGTGCCAGTCCTGGTGATGTTATTATTGTCGCTATTTCCTTCAATAGTGCTAGGATTCATATTGTCCACATCATTTTCAGTTGCAAAGGCAGCAGCAATGTGCTTCTTTTTAGTAGACTTAGACTGGGAACTATGAGACGGTCACATAGTAGACACAGTAGTGGCTTCCGCTATACCACAGAGAGACGGCACACACAGTGTACTTATGATGGGGTTCAGGGCGCCTAAGAGACACTGTCTAAGACTGTAATACAGCCGAAATGGCTCTTGCAAAGACACAGAGTAGCTATATGTTACAGACAGGGCTCAGGGCACTTAACAGACTGTGTGTAATACAGCCAAAATGGCCTTATGCAGAGACACAGAGTACCTATATGTCACAGACAGGGCTTGGGGCACCTAACAGATATGGTGTAATACAGCCTAAATGGCTTTCACTATACTTCAGAGATGCACAGAGTAGCTGTGTCACAGTTAGGGCTCAAGGCACCTGACAGACAGTGTGTAACACAGCCAAAATGGCTTTATGCAGAGACACAGAGTACCTATATGTCACACACAGGGCTTGGGGCACCTAACAGATATGGTGTAATATAGCCTAAATGGCTTTCACTATACTTCAGAGACGCACAGAATAGCTATGTCACAGATAGGGCTCGGGGCACCTAACAGACAGTGTGTAATACAGCTGAAATTACTTTTTGCAGAGACACAGAGAACCTATATGTCACATACAATGCTCTTGGCACCTAACAGACACTGTTTAATACAGCCTAAATGGCTTTATGCAGATACACACAGTTGCTATATGTCACACACAGTGCTCGGCACACCTAACAGACAGTATGTAATACAGCCAAAATGGCTTTATGCAGAGACACAGAGTAGCTATATGTTACAGACAGGGCTCAGTGCACCTAACAGACAGTGTATAATACAGCCAAAATGGCTTTATGCAGAGACACAGAGCAGCTATACTGTATGTCACAGACAGGGCTTGGGGCACCTAACAGACACTATGTACTGCAGCCCAAATGGCTTTCACTATACTGCAGAGACACACAGAGTAGCTAGTCACAGAAAGGGCTAGGGGTACCTAACAGACACTGTGTAATACAGCCAAAATGACTTTATGTGGAGACACAGAGTAGCTATATGTCACACACAGGGCTCAGGGCACTTAACAGACAGTGTGTAATTATACAGCCTACATGGCTTTCACTATACTGCTGAGACACACAGAGTAGCTATGTCATAGACAGGGCTCACGGCACCTAACAGACAGTGTGTAATACAGCCTAAATTACTTCACTATACTGCAGAGACACACACATAGTAGCTATGTGTCACAGACAGGACTCAGGGCACCTAACAGTGTGTGATACTGCCTAAATAGTTTAATTATACTGCACACAGACACACAGAGTTGCTATGTGACAGAAAGGGCTCGGGGCATCTAACAGACACTGTGCAATATAGCTTAAATGGTTTTCACTATATTGCACAGACACACGGAGTAGCTATGTCACAGACAGGGCTCAGAGCACCTAATCCAACCTAAATGGGGTTCACTATACTGCAGAGACACAGAGTAGCTATATGTCACAGGCAGGGCTCAGGGCACCTAACAGACATTGTGTAATGCAGCCTAAATGGCTTTTACTATACTGCACAGACACACAGAGTAGCTATGTCACAGACAGGACTTGGGGCACCTAATGCAGCCTAAATGGCTTTCACTATATTGCAGAGACACATAAAGTAGCTATATGTCACAGACAGGCCTCGGGGTACCTAACAGTGTGTAATTATACAGCCTACATGGCGTTCACTATATTGCAGAGACAGACAGAGTAACTATGTCACAGACAGGGTCCAGGGCACTTAACAGACACTGTGTAATACAGCCTAAATGGCTTTCACAGTACTGCAGAGACACACAAAGTAGCTATATGTCACAGACAGGGTCCAGGGTACCTAACAGACAATGCATAATTATACAGCCTAAATGGCTCTCACTATACTGTAGAAACAGAGTAGCTATATGCATAGCCAGATTAATGGAGTGGGGGCCCTACTCCAAGTCATATTTTGTGGCTCGGGGGCCCCTAAATGCCAACATTCCACTCTTCTGCAGTAATGACCAGGGTACTCAAACAGGATGTGGTTTATAATCCTATGTGTTATGCCACATGACTTGACAGGTCACATGCCCTTGATTATAAATAACACAATTCAGAATGACCAATTACTGCACAAAGAAACATTTTATCAGTACAATATTAACATTTTGTAAATTTTCACTTTTTAGTTACCTTTAACTCGTCTTGTTTTTCCCTTGCCACTACTGTACCTTGTAACTATTTTTGTTATTATTAATTATGGATCCTCTTTTCTTCCTCTTTTTTTCCCTCCCCTGAGACACACCTGGACATTAGACTTCAATTAATGTGCCCTGCTTGCCCAGATATCAAATTCAAATTCCCCATAAATAAATTAATAAAATTGGGGATTGTAGCTGCCATGATCTCCCAGCACATGCCTCCTTGAATACCTATTCTCTCTGCCAAAATCAAAAAACTAAAGCATGTATTGAAGCAGCTACTGGGGCTCACAGCTCCCTTCCATTATTTCCTCGCTCAAGACTCCTTCGAGCTCCAAACCTGAGACATGCTCAAGCTCCTTGCCTCTGCAATGCATCTGCCACAATCACCCTCTGTGCAGCTATCTTTGTCCTCAGTTCTGTCTGTTCTCCCACTGTCTCCTCTCCTCTATCTCCATTGTCATTTATAGTTTTATTGTCAACCTAAAAGTTGCTTTGCTGCCAATTCTGAGTTGCCACATCCTTGCCCCTACTCCAAGTCATTGATGCCAAAGCAGCTAAACAGAGTTGTGCCAAAAAGACTGAGCCTTAAGAACCCTGCAGAACCTGCAGGTGTTGACTGCAGTCACTTCAGAAATTAAGTTTCCTAGAGCAACCTGCTGCAACTTCCCAGTAATGTATATGACTCAAATCAAACCAAGACAAAACTGTTCCAGCAAGAGCAAGTCACACAAGTTAGTTCCCCTCAGGTGACTTATTAGCATCCCATGGTCCACTCAGTGCCAAACTCAAATCTTATTAAAGACTCAGTACACTACTCAGGTTACTGAACACTCATAGACAGACCATGACCAGAGGCAACCACAGCTTAGTTTGTTTCTCCAATGCAATAAAACTAGTTATTTCTGCAGCACAAATGACTTGGACACTGCAGCACGCAGAAAACTAGTCAACACAACATACCTGGTGTGGCCTGACTGATGTGAATGTGACTTTGATGAGTCCAGTCTGTCCTCTTGATTGTTTTCTCAAGATTACACAGGTGGTTGTGACACAACTCAGCCTTACAGCGTGGCCCGGCATGGGAGGACTCCTCATAGTCAGAGCAGGACCTAAGGCCAAACTAGCAGCAGCACTGACTGACTCTGGCTAGTGGCTACACTGAAAACACCAGCAGCACATGACACTGCACTGAAG
This sequence comes from Neoceratodus forsteri, assembly GCA_016271365.2. NCBI lineage: Eukaryota > Metazoa > Chordata > Ceratodontiformes > Ceratodontidae > Neoceratodus > Neoceratodus forsteri. Next base: position 695,097,204 of record CM028129.1, read on the forward strand.
CCAAATCTGACTCCGTGTGACCCCCGTGGCCTACTTTTGTGTCTTTAGACAGAGACTCTTCTTCTTTGATAGACGAGACCAACCACCGGCACCGATGACTGACCGCCACAGCTCTCTCTCGTTCTCCTCCTCTAATCCTCATTACTGCCCAGCCACATGTCCTGACGTCATGCACATGCACACACTGATTTCCGCTCCCCAGTAGCCACACCTCCAGAGGACCTCTGATGGACATGATTGGTTGTGTGTGGTGGGGTCAGGGTGGATCAGAGGTGAAGCTGGAGCAGCTGTCAGAGAAACTGAGAGGCTCACTTGCTCAGAGCAGCTGCGGGGGAGGGTCATCATTCACCAGGCTAACTCAGTGAGGTGGGGGGACTGACTGACTCTAAGGAGGGGGCTGCTTTTTGAGCAATTCGGCCTGTCAGCGGTTGTCCAGTACAGCCAGAATTAAAGAAAGTAGCTGTAAATAAGTTAACAGTGGGGGCCCTCCTGAACCTTGGGGCCCTACGCCATGGCGTAATTAGCATACAGGTTAATCCAGCCATGGCTATATGTCACAGACAGGGCTTGTGGCACCTAGCAGACAGTGTGTGTAATACAGCCTAAATGGCTTTCACTATACTGTACAACCACACAGTGTGGCTATGTCACAGACAGGGCTCGGGGCTCCTAACAAACACTGTCTAAATACAGCTGAAAATGGCTTTTATTATACTGAGATACACAGAGTAGTGCTATGTCACAAATGGTCTCAGCGCACCAAACAACACACAGTGTATACAGTCTGAATGGCTTTCACAGCCGCTGCCAGCAACAAGCGCCTTCTGCCCCATTTCTCCTTCTTTCCCGAGCACTGAGTCACATGAGCTCCCAATTTCCCCCTTCAGTCCCTAAGTTCCCTTGCTCTTAGCCTCCTTCGTTGGTGGACTACTGTGCATGGTATTTTTAATTTTTTTGTAATGTTAAGTTTTTCCCTGTGACTGCAGGCTCAGCGAGTGCTGATTGATTGCTCCCTCTCCCTCGAAGCTCCAGATGTATTTTGCATGGTCACATAGCAGACAGGGACCTCAGACACCAGCACTGACCAGTTGGATTGTCAGGCTGGTGTCATGTGCTCTTATCTGCTGTGAGGACCATATAGGCTGCCTGTAATGCCTGATTGTACATCGGAAGAGTCCCAGGACCCCACAGGGTGTCTGAAAAATGCCTTTTTTTTAAATTACCCACTATCCAAACCATTATCCATGGCCACAATACCTGACCCGCGAAGCGCACTGTTATGTCGGGTAGGGTGGTAAATTACCCGAACTACCCTACCCAACCAAAAATCGACGATATCCAACATACCCGCTCCAGCTACCTACTGGGTAACCTATCCCTATCTTTTTTATCCTTGCATTTGAATGCAACCAGATATCTTTTTGACACACATGGTTTTAGATTCTGCATGCCATTCTGCATGGTTTGATACCAGTCTCTTGTCTATAAAGTTTATAATTCATAAGATAGTCCGTAGGCACTGTTTTCAAGTAGATCCTTTTATAAAATCATACCTGTTTGATTCTCACATCATGTGCTTCAAGATGGGGTATTTTTCTTCAAATAAGCCTTTTAGGAAACAGGGTGAAAGTCCCAAAACCTGTCCTGAATGAATCTTCCTTTGTTCTTAGGCTTGGACATGTGGTCCATAAATCTTTGACTTGTCAGAGATTTTTCCGAACAGTTGTAGCAAAACTTTAAACCAACATAATTTGTCTCTGCCATCACTCAGACACATAAAAGTCACACTTTTGAATGTCTCATGATGTGAGCATTCAGAAAAATCCACACATGACCATTTTAACTTTTAAACTCTTAGTACGGAATATTTTGGTAAATAACTTCAGATTCGCAACAGCTGCATTTATAAATCTTAGTTCTCCAGTAAATAACAATACATGTTATCTAATGCTGTTATTTTTATCTTTGTGGCATCTTTGGTTTTCTGGCAGTAAACAAAATAGAGGATAATGTATGGGCATCAGTTAACAACAGCTCTGTGTTCACGTCGAGAGGTTACCATGGCAACTGTGTAAACCTCGAGAGTGAAGCTCAAGAGGTTTACTGTTGCCCTGGTAACCTCGGAAAGTGAATTCGTCAAGGTTGTTAACTGATTCCCGTACATGATATTGTATAGTGTATGGGCTCAGTACAATGAGAATTCACTACTAAAGGTTGTCTACGATTAAAAAAAACAAACAAACTGCCATCTAGCCTTGCTACCCTGCCCCCCCTCAAGAATGTTACAATTGTCCCAGTCCCTCTTTCTCAGAGACAGCATTTTGTTTAAGAAATGCATTCAAACACGTCTGCTGTTTGGACATTAAACTTCTTTACTTTACTGGGCGTTCTTTACTTTCGGGGACGTTTTTCACCACCACGGCCATTTCCTGAGCTGTGTTGCTTAACTTACGCGCCTGTGCAAGTGCATTCAATGCTGTTGTACTATTGATGTGATGTACTCAAGATGGTACAACAGCAAGTTACGTCACATTGATGGTACAACAAGGTTGCCCTTCTACCCAATTCAGCATATAACAACGTTCCACCATACACTATAGTACTGTAAATATTCAATATTAAAAGATTACATTTTCTTTCCTCTCAAAGCATTCAGTCCATGTACTAGGAGCTTATCAGCAACAGGTTGTCATAGAAACCCTTGTTAAGATTGACACCTCTAACCTTGGTAACAGTCTGTAGCTAGCTCCATGGTGCCCACTCCTCTTACTGGAGGGAATAGTCTTTTAAAATTCAGCTTTTTGACCTCATGTGTCCCTTCAGGTAAACAAAACCACTTGCAGTTGTAAACAAGCCACCAATTGTCTTGGTATCATACAACACCCAGTTATACAAGTACATCTAACCCAAGATACATGGGAGATTTCAAACTTTGCACTACATACACATGGTGTTGTATATTCTTTTTCCCTATTTGGAGGTTCAAGGCACAGACATCTATACTTTTCAAGCTCCCTTTAAGGTGTGGGACATCTTTCAGCCACTCTTTAAATTAGGCCTCCAGCTTTTCAATACTTCGTAAAACTGTTCACTGATTAGACAGTGTTTATAGCCTAGGCACAACACAGAACTGTTCTAACACTTTAAACTCACCTTTTTCTGACTTTATTTTACAGAGAAAGGACATGATTCAGTGGCATTTCCTTTCAGTGGGGCTGTGTATTCAGAGTCTAATGTCTCTGCGTCAGAAACAGGATGGCACTGATAAAATAGGGTTTACTTCTTTTGTGAAGAAGGTTGAACCTCTTGCAGTAAAGTCAGATTTTACCACACCTTGTTTTGACAAATAAACCACATGAGCTTTACTTCTCCATGAAGCCAGATTTTCAGAATTACCCAACATAGATGCATCACATACATCAGAACATACAAAGTTCAGTTTAATCATTGCATCATCTTTCTTTTTTTTTCATTTCATATAGCTTTTATCCTTCCGGAGATCTGGCAGATGGCTTCAGCCCTCCTGATGGAGGGACTGTCTCTGTTCGCGTTCCCGCCATCCCCGGTAGTTCTTCCATGGATTACTCCCCCGTGGCAGGGCCAGAAAGGAGGTGGCCCACTTCACCTCACCCTTGGAGGCCCAGTCCAGAAGCTGGGGATGGCCCTCAGGTACGGCGGCTCATTGCAGAGCCTGCCAGGCTCTTTTTCCTCCGTTTTCTCCTGTCCCCCCTCCCTACCGATGTAAGGACATCGGAGCATGCCTCCCAACCTGTACTGCCCTCCAACCACTGCCAGAGGGCAGTCAACGAGCGGGATGATAAGTCTCCTTCCCCCTGAGAAAGGAGAGGAGAGGAGGGCAGTCCTCTGAACTCTCAGTCCTCTCTCCCCCTGCCGACCCCCGTGGCCTGGGCTCATTCCCGAACCCGGGTCTCTGGCATGTCACGAGGTGTAGCGACCAGTGCCTCAACCGCCAGTGTCACCGGGCCAGCCCTGCATCATCCTTCTCAAGGTAAGATGGCTCTGATTGTTTAGAAACCTTAAGACTCTTTCCAAATGGAATAGGTCTTTTTATCTGTGACCACAAAGTTCAGTGAAAATAGTCAATAATAGGTATAAACCTTTTCAGAAGGTCCTTTTCAGTTAGGAAATCATCACCTGCTTTGTTGGTAACATACATTGGATGTGTAATTACCAGTTTGCCAAATTTTAATTTCAACCAAACTGTACCTAAGGGCTTCTGAGCTTCCTCTCCATAACCTGCAATCTGTAAGCCATCAGAGTGAATTTTCAGCACTTTTGAGGCACCTAAGTCTTCAGTCAGCTTGTCAAAAGAGCTTTTAGGTATCAGGGTCACTTCTGCCCCTGAATCTAACAAGGCTAACAATTCAAACTGTTCTGAATTTTTATGTCAAAGTAAATTATTTCTGCTTTCCCTTTTGGAATTAAGTTGCCTAGGTAGAGTGTGTTCTTCTTCACCCCTGACAACATAGCAGTTTCACTGTGACATGGCACACTTATTTATTTCGTTTTTGTTTACCGGGTAAGTGCACTAGACAAGAGTATTGCCTATATTCGAACAACATGAAGTCTTGCTGTATTCTGACTATATGCAGTTAGCCCCAGCACTTGAACTGCTTTGGAGAGTAATGGGTTTACTCTATGCCAAGGCATAGAACATTGAACTTGAGCTCAGTTTTCAAACCTCTCTCTGTGGTACTCTGAAGTGTAACCGTCAAATTTCTTACTACGCCTATCTGTGAGGTCGCTCCGGAGATTCCTCTTGCTCTTCGGTTCGGTATTAGTTTGAAATGGTCAGTTTGTTCAACCGCTTTCTTATTTTGTCGGTATTCTTACCTCTGTCTCAGTAACAGTAAGTGGTAGTACTAGGTAGTGTTAGTGTTTTGCTGAATTCGTAGAAATTGTTTTTGTCTTTGGTTCTTTTCCAGTCGGTCCGGTTCAGAACCGAAACCTATTGTTATTTGTGTTTTCTCTGTATATTATTGTGGTTTTCTGGTACTTATCGGTTCCTAAAAAAATCCTGATTTTTGTGGGATTTTTTTAACTGACCCGTGACATGGTTGGAACCGATAAGTGTTAGTTACCTGGCTTAACGCTGTGAAGGGTGACTTTTTTCTGGCATTTGGCATGTCTGAGAAACCCTAAAAGAAAACCAGTCCCACTGGGTTTCAGCACTGTACTGAGTGTGGGGAGCCCTTTTCTAAGGCTGATCCCCATCTCCTATGTGTATATTGTCTGGGGTTTGACCACCTCAAAGAAAACTGCCAAATTTGTAAGAACTTTCCCAAAGCCACTCTTGAAAAACGTTTGAGTAGGCTGAAAAAAAGGGAGGCAGAGAAGTCCGCTGAACCAGATGGCCAGCCTGGTTTGGTTGCGACTGAACTGAAGAGGTGCCTACTGACCTGAGCGATACCTCTTTCGGCAAAAGGGGAGCCAACTCTGTGGAGTTGGTTCCATCAAAATGAAAAGGAAAACTGCCAGTTTGGACCCAACATCCCATGTTCCGACCACTGAGGAAATAGCAAAAGTGATTACTATAGTTCAATTGCTTTGCTTGGTTCCGACCGAACCGACATTAGTTCAAAGACGATCGGTTCAGTCAGAAGTAATTGCCTCAGATATTGATCCGGAGGCATACTATGAGGGTGATTAGGAGGAGGAGGAAGAAGATTATGAAGAAAGGGAGTTTGAAGGCCTAGATGAGCCAGTAGAGCCTGACATCTCCCCAGACAGGCCTTCCAATGTTTCCCCTCCCAGGCTTTCTGAGTCCTCCTCCCACTTCTTGTTTTACAAGAAGGTGGCTGAGACTCTTCAGCTTCCTATGAAAGAGGTTGATCAGGATCAGGAGAAACCTGATTATGTGGAGATGATGGATGTTCCAGAGTCAAATAGAGTGGCTATCCCTCTGCACAAATCCCTGGGGAAACAGACACAAAAAATCATGCAGTTTCCCATATCCATTCCTCCTGTGGACAAGAGAATGGACAGGTGGCATGCCTTATCAGGTCCTGGCACGGAATTCCTTTCAGCACATTGCAGCCATGTTGGGGTAGTGCAAGCTGCAGCCTGTGACAAGGATAATATTCCCCTGGCATCTCACCCCCCAGATAAGGATTCCAGGAAAGTGGATGCCATGACAAAGAAGCAGTACTTGGCATCCCCTTTGGGGCTCAGGTGATCAAATTACATGGCACATACAGCCAGGTACCAGAAGTCTATGTGGGACATGGTTCTGGAGCTGGCTAAGAATGCCCCTCCCAGCTAGCCAAGGAGCTGGAGCAGGTGGCTGTAGATGGTATAGAGGCATCCAAGGTGCAATTTCATGCTGCTGTAGACTCGAATGATGTACATTCCAGAGTCATGGCTACATTTATCTCCATGAGGAGGTTACTTGGCTTAGGTGTACCAATCTTTCGCAGGATACCCAGACTAAGGCCACAGATTTTTCTGTTACTGGTAATTCTTTGCTTGGGGAGCAAACAAAGAACTACATGAAGAAGATGAATGAATATAGGACCTCCTATAGAAGTGCTGCAGCCAAAGAAAAGCAGGCCACTCCTCAGAGGCAGCAATTTAGGGCTGGCAGGGGCAGGTCTTTTCACAGGCCTTTCTACCAAACTCAGGCCTCCTCCTCTTCTTTCCAGCAGAGGGGGTTCTTTAGGGGAAGAGGCAGGCATGGTATGACCAGAACCCCATCATCCATGCCAAACACCCTGAGGTGCTGGTCAGGGTTGCCTCTCCAGTTCCGGTGGGGGGCAGGTTGGTTCACTACTTCCAGGCTTGGGTGTCTATTACTTCAGACAAATGGGTCCTGGAAGTAGTGAGCCAGGGACTTGCTCTCAGTTTCAAAAGGTTTCCAAAAATGAGAGTAAGATCCTTTAGTCCTCCCTCTCCCTTGGAGATAAAGGCCCTAGAGGCAGAAGTCTCCTCTCTTCTGCTGCTGCAAGCAGTAGAGGAGGTACCTCATGGTCACAGGGGAAAAGGACTGTATTCTAGATCCTTCCTTACCCCAAAGAAGACAGGGGAGTGGCGACCCATCCTTGATTTAAGGTACCTGAACAAACACTTAACAAAACCAAAATTCAAGATGGTGACTCTGGGAGTAATTCTTCCCTCTCTGAGACCAGGAGACTGGCTAGCCTCCCTGGATCTCAAGGATGCCTACTTCCACATACCTATCAGACATTCCCACAGAAAGCACCTCAGGTTCAAATTGCCCTCAGTCCATTACCAATTCAGAGCTATGCCTTTCAGCCTAACATCTGCCCCAAAGGTGTTCACCAAGTGTCTAGCAGTAGTGGCGGCATTCCTCAGAAGACAGGGTATCCTTCTGTTCCCATACCTGGATGACTGGCTCATTGTGGGTCAGTCCTCAGACCAAGTCAAGTCAGCCCTAGAGGTCACTCAAAAGCTTCTAGATTCCTTGGGTTTCATTCTGAACCTAGAGAAGTCTGTTCTGGAACCAGCTCAGCTCCTCACTTTCATAGGGGTGGAACTAGACACTATTCAGGCAAGAGCATGTCTCTCTCTCTCTCTCTCTCAATGGTTCAGTCCCCTTGTTACTCTGGCCTCCTCTTTCATCCTCTAGTTTCTCATCCAGCCAGACACTTTCTACAGTTGCTGGGTCACATGGCACATTCCACAGCAGTGGTCCAAGGAGCAAGGTTTCAGATGAGAGATATTCAGTTTCATCTCAGATCTTATTGGTATCAGAAAAAGACCCTCTCTCCAAATTGGTTCCAGTGTCTCACACTCTAGTTCAGGCACTCCAGTAGTGGCTGGAGGAGTACAATCTTTATCAGTTAGGCTCCTTCAGTGATCCTCACCACAGATGCCTTTTTACTGGGTTGGGGGGCTCATCTGGATCAGCTTACAGCTCAGGGAATCTAGTCTCACCAGGAGTCTCGTCTACACATAAACCTTCTAGAACTGAGAGCTGTCTTTCTGGCACTTCAGACATTCTCAACTGCTATTCAGGGGAAAGTAGTGCAGATCAAGACAGACAATACCACAACCATGTGGTACATCAATAAGCAGGGAAGCACTTGGTCCTCGGCCTTGTGCACAGAGGCCATGAAAATATGGTCTCAGGCTTATTCCCTGATGGCTTCCCTGATGGCTATGCATCTTCCAGGGAAGGGCAACATTCTAGCAGATGCTCTCAGCAGGATTTCTCAGGGTCACAACGAATGGACCCTGAATCCTCTAATTCTTCAGGCCATTTTCAAGAGGTGGGGCACTCCAGAGATAGATCTCTTTGCAGCCCCAGACAATCACCAACTTCCTCTCTTTTGCTGCAGACCACCTCTTCTGGGCCCTGTCACTCAGGATGCTCTCTTGATGAACTGGACAAGCAGGTTTCTGTATGCATTTCCTCCTTTTCCTCTGATCAAGATCAGGTCTCAGCCTTGCAAGGTGATTCTAGTGGCTCCAGACTGGGCCAGACAGCCTTGGTATCCTCTACTCTTGTCACTGTCAGTGACAATGTGTCTGTGTCTTCCTAGACAGTTCGGTCTCCTCACCTCCTCACAGGGGAGGATTCTTTACCCAACCCTCAAACTCTCAGGCTTAAAGCCTGACTCTTGAAGAGCTAGAATATGCAAGCCTGCATATCTCTCAATCAGTATTGAACATTTTAAAGGTTAGCAGGAAACTTGCTACTAGAAAGACTTATAACTCCAAATGGAAAAGATTTGGATTTTGGTGTTCCCAGAGGCATATTCAGCCAGAGCTGGCTGATGTGGCCACTGTATTGGATTATTTGGTGCATCTTAATAGTTTAGGCCCCTGGCCTACTACTCTCAAGGTACATTTGGCAGCTATTTCTGCCTTCCTCTCTGCTGGTAAGGGCTCTTCCCTAGCAGCTCATCCAGTTTTTCAAAACATTTTTCAAGGGTCTAGTACATGTCGACCCTCCCTTTCAGGAGCATACCCTTTCTTGGGATCTGAATATCTGTATTGCACAGCTTATGCAGACCCCCTTTTGAAGCTCTATCCTCAGCTGAGCTGAAGTACTTGACTTGGAAAACTATATTCCTGGTAGCCATCACCTCTGCCAGGAGAATCAGTGAATTACAGGCTTTATCAGTGGAACCTGACTTCATTTCATTTCACAGAGATAAGGTGGTCCTTCGAACCAACAGAAAGTTTCTTCCCAAAGTGGTTTCAGACTTTCATTTGAATTAGTCTATATCATTTCCTGTATTTTTCACTGACCCTTCTTCCTCTGGAGAGAGAAGTTTACACAGTCTTGATGTAAAGAGGGCTCTTAGTTACTATGTGGAACACACTAAGGGCCATAGAAATGACTATTCCCAGTTGTTTCTCACTTATGGAGAAGTGCGAAAGGGTGAACCTGCCACCAAGAGAACTATGCCAGGTGGATTGTCTCCTGTATCCAGTTCTGCTATTCAAAGCTTAGGAAAGAGTCTCCCTCAGACCTGAGGGCTCATTCTACAGAGGTACTGCTGCTCCGGTCGCAGCAGCTAGAGATATACCCTTAGTGGAAATCTACAAAGCAGCCACCTGGAAAACTGTTTGCACATTTACCAAGCATTACTCTCTGGATATTCAGTCAAGAAGTGATGCTAGGTTTGGCACAGCTGTGCTGCAGAGGCTGTTCCCCAAGTAGGTTCTGTGACTCCCTTCTCCAAGAGGGTACTGCTTCGTAGTCTGCATATAGTCAGAATACAACAAGACTTCATGTTGTTTGAAAAAAATGACTCACCATAGTAATGTTGTTTCTTCTAATGGAGTCTTGCTGTATTCTGACCTCCTTCCCTGCCTCCCCTCCTGGAATCCAGTAGTTTTTGGATGTGGCTGGGCAGGCACAGTACTGCTCCCCAGAGGTGTACTTGGAATGCCTTTATCTTATTAAGGCTTTTTCTGGTTGTTATTAAGAATATTTTGGTTGTTTCACTACCTGCTTAGATTCTTTTGGGGGTTCTCGACTTGAGTCTTTTGACCCTAACAATTCTAGTTATTGCCCTTTGGCATAAACATTTTGGAAACAGTTTCTTTTTATTGAGTTAGTTAGTTTAGTACTCGTAAGAATCTAATGGTTACACTTCAGAGTACCGCAGACATAGGTTTGAAAATCGAGCTCGAGCTCAATGTTCTATGCCTCGGCATAGAGTTAACCCTTTACTCTTCAGTGCAGTTCAAGTGCTGGGGCTAAATGCATATAGTCAGAATACAGCAAGACTTCATTAGAAGAAACAACATTACTATGGTGAGTAAATTTTTCTTCTGGCACGACCCAGGAGAGTACAAAACAGAAGAAACAAAGTACAAACGGGAGTGACATTGTTCATGGCACAGCATGAAATGAGAACAAAACATAGCCATGTTTACAGACTAAGAACAAACCGATTCTACAGAGCCAAGAAAACATATGAATTACATTAATTACTTGCATGAGATGTAATGAAAGTACTAATTGAAATCAAGCAACACATTTTAAAATCAATAACAGTTATGACAATAGGATTAGTGAGGGAAGTAGGAACAGGTAGGTACCAGAAATGTAGAGAACAGTAAGTGCCATATAGGGGAGGAATCTACTGGCAGTATAGCCTAGAGGTTAAAGTAATGAGCGGTGAACAAGCTTGGTACATTCAGCAGACCAGACCTGGGTTTGATTCTCACAACCTCCACTTGCATACTGTGTGACTCTGAGCAAGTCATTTAACTGCCCAGTGCCCCCAAGTCACCCCGAAAACAGGCGCTAATACCTAGTGGGCCTTACCTGGTTACCAAAAGACTAAAATAAAAAAAATAAAAAGTCGAGTTTCAGAGCAGGAGCAGACGTTAGAGTCTATTACGTAGGCGCGAAGACCCAGGGAGGGAGTTCCAAATGTAAGGAGCAGATGTTGCAAAGGAGAGTTCACCCTTTCTAGTGAAACACCTAGGAATTTCAAGAGGAATTTGTACCAACGACCTAAGGGGATAAGCTTGGGTAGAATGGGTTAGCAGCCTTGAGAGCACACTAACTCTGGACACCTCTTGAGAAATGCTAGACTCAGAGACAGCATTTTCATTTTCAAATTTCACAACAGTTTCTTTACCATTTTTAACAATTACAATTTAATTTCCCTGGCAACAGTAGAGGGAACATAATTTATTAGTCAATTAGATTCATTCCTGCCTCCACCTGAACTGTGTGTTACTGAAGATGTTTGCACAGAATAATGAGAAGCAGAAGGTAATTCATCCCCCTCCATAGCTAGAGTATCCGATGCAGTGACCTCAGACACTTTAGCCTTGGAAGCCGAACTTCCAATTTTCTGTGTAGAAGCATCATCGCCTCCCCCAGAGTCCCAGATATGATCCTCAGATAGTTTATTTTGCAAAGCTGCACAGTCCAGTTTACTCTCCTGTAACAGCCTCTTTAATAGTTGAGCTTGACCTGTTAACTTATTACACACAATAAATTTGTTTTCTCTCTGTTCTTTCAGTTGGCTTATTCATTTAAATCTCTTTTATTATCATTGAATCTGTCAACTAGCCACAAGTGATCATGTATAGTTTTCCCTAGTTTTTCTATATTTTCATCTTGGATTTTAATGGAAGTCAAATGAGATGCTGAAGGATATATCACTATATCCAGTCTATTAACAGGATCTGAACTTACAGTATACCTAGGGCTGTCATAATTCACAACAATAATAATAATAAACCTTAAACAACAACAATAACAATTCAATATAAAACTTAATATGTGTGTTCTAAGGATGCATTAGAAGTCATGTGCTTGCTTCCAGTAATAACTTGCAGTTTGGAAACTATCTTTTCCTCAGCACATGAGCGTCTGACTTTTCATGTGGTTAAATTTAAATTCAGACCATTGAAAAACAAAACAAAAATATTACTTAAATAATTCAGTGAAAACTTTTTATCTGTTCTTACACACATTCAAGGCATGTGCACTGTTCATTAACCAAATAAATTATCCCGGACGACCCCCAAAGTTGTCAGAACAATAGGCTAAAATAACATTTGTCTCCCATGACCATTCAGCTGTGGCTCAAGCCTTGCTATATACTGTAGAATTGAAAATGTTTGCTGTTTAAAAAATCTCACTATATTCGAGCACCCTACTGGTCTGCTAAATTAATTGAACAGCAAAAATTAAGTGCAGTAATATTTATTGTACAGCAAAGTAAAATAAACATTCATATTCTCATAAAAAAGCATTGTTTTGAAGTTCAATAGCCGTGGATCTGTGGTGCATCATTCATTCTAGTAATTCATCTTGCTCTTCAGTGACCTAAACAAAAAAATACCCCACTCAGTATGATACCCTTATTGCAGTTTTTTCCTGTATTATACAGTACTGTATTTGAACATTACTCTCTCACCTGATTCAGGCAGTCAGCATGTGCAGCGCAATTCCAGAATGCTCAAAGCCACGAATGCAGTCCTCTTGGTGCTCCCGTAAGGAGGTAAATGCGGACACCAGCCACTCAGCATGCTTATTTTTAATGGCACTCATTCTTAGATCAACTTTTATGTCCTTGGGCTGTGAACCTGAGTTGATTTGATCTGTTATGATCCCAGCGTACCACTCAGTGAATGAAATTTTAAGATAGTCTTTCAGGATCTTGTTTACTGAGACATCGAGTGGCTACAATAAATCAATGCAGGATGCTGGTATGAGCTTCTGTCTTGAGCTTTTGAATAACCTCCTGAGTAGTATGGGCTCTGTACAGGTCTAGGATCAAAATACTGCGCTGTTCTTTGGGCAGATCATTTTTTTTTGTATCACATCAGAGATGTAAAGCTTTAGAGTATTGTCAATCTATTCAAGCATCATGTTTGAGTTTGCCCAATGGTTTTCACTAAATGAGATGTTCCAGTCAGGTGGGAAAGTAAAACTTGGAAGGCTGGCTGCAGTTTTCCCCTGATAGATCACTTGGGAAGCCAGGAACTGGCCAGAGAGTGTACATCCCATGACAAGGCTGACCTGCTGCTTGTCTCCAAGACCATTGACTTCTACTTGTCTTGCCCTGGATTCAGCCATAGTCCATTGACTACACGGGACCAATTATACCCCAGTTTAATTTATATTGATCACCAAATCAGGGGGTATAAGTTCTTGTCTGGTAGCCCTGCTAATGTGAGCTAGAAATTTAGCTTTTAAAGCTGGAAAATCAGTAGGAGTTTTTCTACCCACTTTGGTACCTTTCTGCTTCACGTACCCCATTCAGTTCAAGAAATGCCCACCCCGCTGTCTTGCTATTTTCAGATTGCCCCAATTTTCTGTGAGTAGCTTTGGGTTGTTGGATTGAATAACACCCAAAGCTACTGCCGCCACCACTCTCACATTCACCACCGCACCTTCTGTGCGAAGATTTTTTATTATTTTATGCATCTCAACCTCGATGTCCTCTAAAACCAGAGTTGGATGACCCCTGGGCTTGTGCGGTAAGCAGGGAGCAACTAGTGCAGGATCACTGCTGGCATGAACCTTTTCCAAGTAATCTTTCTTAAATATTCATGGTGTACTTTCATTAATCACTTTATTATACTTGCTTTGGTAATATCTGACCGCATTCATTACACCGTTCATTGTGGCATAGTGTCCCAGTTCGTATCGAAGCTCTGAACCATAGTGTGTGTAGTCAGTTCACCCTCTCTTGGGAGAGGGACAGGCAAGCTTGAGCTCCTTCTACCACAAAATTTGCAGTTTTAATTGATATGCCAGCAGTATCGCTCAACGCCTCTGCTGCAATGTCTTCAGGAGGCACTATTTTAATGCTTCCACTTAACTCCCTTGTTTCTCTGGAGTCACTGCACCAAAGACATAGCAAGCAGCAAAGATTAACATGAAAGGCAGACGAACTACAATTTTGAGCACATCTAACACTGAAAGGCAACTGAATGGAAGCAGAGACAAGCAGAGATAAGTAGAGATAAGCAGAGATGCAAAGAAGTGCAAAGTAATGCACCTGGGAAATAAAAATCCAGGAGAAGAGTACACAATAGCAGGGGAGGTACTAATGACAACAATAATGGAAAGGGATCTGGGTGTAGTCATATCAGATGAACTAAAGGTGGGTAAGCAATGTGAGAAGTCAGTAAGGAGAGTGAAGGGGATACTGGGATGCATAGGAAGGGGCATCACAAGTAGAAAAAGGGAAGTGGTTATCCCTCTGTACAGACAGTTGGTGGGACCCCATCTGAGTACTGCGTGCAGTTTTGGAGACCTCATCTATGCAAGGACATAGACAGGATGGAAGCAGTCCAGAGGAGGGCAACTAAAATGGTGCTGGGTCTACATCAGAAACCATATGAAGAAAGACTGAGAGAGCTTAATATGTATACCCTTGATGAAAGGAGGGACAGGGGGGCATATGATAGAAGCTTTTAAGTACCTCAAGGGAATCAACAAAGTCCAGGAGGGTAGCATCTTTCAGAAAAAGAGATGTGTAAGAACTGGGGGGCACAATTTAAAGTTAGAAGGGGGATGGCTCAGAGGTAATGTGAGGAAATTCTTTTTCACGGAGAGAGTGGTGAACGCATGGAACCGCCTTCCTGGAGAGGTTGTGGGAACTAAAACAGTGGGGGAATTCAAACATGCATGGGACAGAGATAAGGCAATTATAGTGGGGAGTTTCAGGAAGTAGGCTGTTGGTTAACTAGAATCTGCAGCTTATCCAATAGGTAGGGAAATAGGCAGACTGGGTGGGCCAAGTGGTCCTTATCTGCCGTCAAAGTCTATGTTTCTGTGTTTAAGTACTATGAATGACTTAATCGACCACTTAACACTAATACCAGGAGAGTGCTTGACATGGCTTATGAGCTGTAGAAAAATCATTAATGGTTAGTGATAACTCTGTTTCGGCAGTTTTGGCAGTCAGCTCATCAGTGAATAAGTGGCAAACATAAGCAAGGGACTGCAAAATTAGTTAAATGCTAACATATGGCAGACTAGTAGAGCACTAAATTTAATTAACACAACATTTATCAATTCTACAGTAGATCATGCAGAACAACAGAAAATTGGCTCAGGTTTTCTTTTTCAACTTATTTATTTATTTATGTTTTTTGTAACCAGGTAAGTACGTTGATCCAGTGGACCATTTTCAGTCACGACCTGGGCCACAAGGTGGCGGTACATGGGTACAAGCAGTAGATATACTATACAATTTACATATAGGCCCAGATATTCAAAAGGGTTGCGCATGGTGAACAGTGTTGTGCCATGCACAACCCACTGATGTGCCCCGGTGCAATATTCCAATGGGAATTGCGCCTGGCACAAATCCCTATGCGCCAGAGCGCATCAGTAATGTATGCAGGTGCAGGTAGGGGGGCGTGCCCATGCATACTCTGCACAGCCCGATATTCAGCCTGGGATGTGCAGAGACATGCATACGCAACTCCTACTTGTGCCGCACAAGGTTGAGCAAAAATAAAAAGGAGCAAGGGCTGGCCACTCACAGGTGAGTTGCTATATTGCAGGGTGCAACATGGCAGCTGCCACCTGTGGGTGGACACCCGTGCTCCGGCTGCACCTCCGTGGTGGCACCTCCCATGCTCAATTGTGGGCATCAGTTAAAGAGAAAACAATTCCTATATCCCTGGTGGTCCAGTGGACCGCTGCCTGCCCGACCGCGGGCTTAGGTATATGAAAAATGGAAATCCTATATCCCTGGTGGTCCAGTGGACCGCTGTCTGCTCAATCGTGGGCTGCAGTAAAAAAAGAAAGAATCTTATATCCCTGGTGGTCCAGTGGACCGATGTCAGCCTGATCGCGGGCTTAAGTAAACCAGTACTGACCCCATATCCCTGGTGATCCAGTGAACCCCCTCCCCACCCACCCACTGATCCCACCAGGGCTGCAGCTATGAATTTTGGGGCCCCAGACAAGTCACTTGAAATGGGCCCTTGTTTTCCAAACCAGTTAATGCCAGGGGTAATGCCAGCTCCTCAGGTGGGCCCCTCCTGAGCTTGGGGCCCCGGACAACTTCCCCACTTTTCCCCTCATTACTGCAGCCCTGATCCCCACTACCCCGCCCCGCCGGTCAGTGGAAGGCGGCAGCACCCTACCCGCCTGCTGCCCGCTGACTGACACCGTCGGTAGGGTATTACACGGATCCATTCACATATCTGGAATGTGTAGTATCGGCATATTGCCGCCCATTGGCTCACGCCAGGACCATGGGCATACAGCCCTACCAACAGTGTCAGTTGGTGGGCGGCAGGCGGGTGGGGTGCTGCCCCGCCCGCTGACCGGAGGGGAGCGGGCAGGGGATCTGTGGGCGGGTGGGGAGAGGGGTCCGCTGGACCACCAGGGATATGGAGGTCCGTACTAGTTTACTTAAGCCTGCAGTTGGGCAGATATCGGTCCACTGGACCACCAGGGATATAAGATTCTTTCTTTTTTTACTGCAGCCCGCGATCAGGCAGACAGCAGTCCACTGGACCACCAGGGATATAAGATTCTTTCTTTTTTTACTGCAGCCCGTGATTGGGCAGACAGCGGTCCACTGGACCACCAGGGAGATATGATTTCTTTTGCAATATACTTAAGCCCGCGATCGGGCAGACAGCAGTCCACTGGACCACCAGGGAGATAGGATTCATTTCTTTTTTTACTGAAGCCTACGATTGGACTGTGGGGCACATTGCCGTGCTGCAGGGGGTGTCGGTCCCTGATGGCTGCTGCCTGGCAGGGCACCAGGCGCAAGTCGTCAGGGATCGGCACACCTGCATGCAAATGGGGCCATAATGACATGCAAATGGCCCCATTTGCACCTTTCATACATTATGGCCCCATTTGCATGTACACTTTTGAATATCACGGTATTTGCGCCTAGCACAGTGGAACTTGCGCTATCGCATCCCCATGCTCCACTCTGGCCACTGGTGCTGGCACAGTGCCACTGCGCCATCCACACTGTGAGTGGCCAGGGTGCGATATTCAATGCTGCTGAGCCATGGCGCAGCTCCGTTGACTATCACCCAGTCCACGCCCCTGCGCAGTCAAGTTGAACTGCGCCTAGGCTTGCACCATAGCCTGGCGCAGTTTGAATATCTGGACCATGCTGTACAAGCATCAATAGATAACAATAGACAAAAGCTTACTTGTGGTAAACAAACAATGGTAAGTGAGGTACCATAGGGATACCTGCAGCAGTACAATGGGAGAAAAGTTACAGATTCACAAGGAGTGGTTTAACATAACAGACTTAACAATATCTAGGCTAGGTGACACACCTGTCCTGAGAAAGAGAGCAGGTTGACCTGAGAGCTTGTGGTAAAATTAGAGCATGGCTTCCAGACAGTGCTCTATTTTTATTGCATAAAATATTCTGATAATTATAAATTAATTTGACATGTGGTAACCTTGGAGTTATATAACAATAGATTTTATTATTCCTGTACAATGTAAACTACTACAGCTAATAAAATATGTTGTATAGATATATCAAGTCTGGTAAATATTGCACAAAGCTGAATAAACACAATGTAAATAAAGCAACAAAGCTTTCAAAAAAAGTAATCAGACACAGTAGGCCGTTAAATAACTTTTGAAATAGCATCACTGTTCTTGCACAGATACTGTAAGTGATTTCTGTGCATTGGTATGTTAAGTTGTTTATTTTCATATAAAATATTTAAATTTTTTTTGCAAACAAAATGTTTAAGTATTTCTTTCACTATAACATGTTCAGATATCCCTTTGCATACCCACGTTTAATACGGCTAAAAGATCCCCCCTTTGTGACCACCCTTTTGTCCGAAGTTACACTAAAATACATGAAAATATTAAAGCGATACTCAAACCCTTGGAGTTGGTACAACAGGTGTTTTTTTCTCCAAGATGCAAAACGAATAATGAGAATCTTCTCCTCTGCTGTGAACATCACTATGGCTGGTTCTCAGCTGACTTCACACACTCTGGCAAGGCTTTGCTTCTGGCACAAAGTCTTATTAGATAGGAAACAACAGTTTCAAACATCATGGGCATCGTAGCATCTAGTTTGAATTTCTTGGTTTTTATAGCCAGGTTCATAATGACATCACCATGACATCACATATGTTAATCAACCAGCTTTGATTGGATCTTGCAAAGTAAGGGGGCAGATCAAACTCCAGTCCTGGGTAACACCCCTCTCTAATACTTGTTCACTTTTTGCAAAGAATTAAAATCAAAGTTCTTTTTCATCCTTGCATTTGAATGCAACCAGATAATCTTTCAATACACATGTTCAGATTTAGGACACCATTCTGCATACATTGGTACAGTCACTTGTCTATAAAGTCCATAATTCACAAAATAGTCCATAGGCACTGCTTCCAAGTAGATAATTTTATAAAATCATAGCTGTTTGATTCTCATGGCATGTGCTTCAAGATGATGTATTTTTCTTGAAATAAGCTATTTAGGAAATACTTTGAGAGTCCCAAAATCTGTCCTGAATTAACCTTCCTTTGTTCTGAGGCTCAGACACATGATCCAGAAATCTTTGACTTGTCAGAGATTTTTTTTCAGATAGTTGTAGCAAGACTTTAAACCAACATAATTGGTCTCTGCCATCACTCAGACACATTAAAGTCATATTTTTGAATGCCTCATGACGTGGGCATCCAGAAAAATCCACACATGAACATTTTAACTTTTAAACTCTTAGTACAGGACATTTTGGTAAATAACTTCAGTTCCACAACAGCTGCATTTATGAATTGTGGTTCTCTGGTAGATAAAAACACATGCTGTCAAATGCTATTATTTTTTATCTCTGTGGCATCTTTGGTTTTCTGGCAGTAAATAAAAGTATGTATTCAATATTAAAGCATTACACTTTCTTTCTCCTCAAAGCATTCATTGCATGTAATAGGAGCTTATCAGCAACAGGTTGTCATAGAAACCCCTTGTTAAGATTGACACCTCTAATCTTGGAACAGTCAGTAGCTAGCTCCATGGGACCTATTCCTTATACTGGAGGGAACTTTCTTTTAAAATTCAGCTTGTGTTTTTTTTTTTTTTTGACTTAATGTGTTCCTTCAGGTAAACAAAACAACCTGGAGTTGTAAACAAGCCACCAATTGTCTTAGTATCATACAACACCTAAATAACCATACTCTATACCAAATATTAGCAAATATTTTTGTAACCTATAATTTGTTCATACAAGTGAGTGAGGAGTTTTCTGTCATTTAAGTTGTTTAAGGGTTAGAGATTGTTGAGGTGGTGGTTTAGTGACCAGTGGAAATATGTGTGTAGTTCTTGGGGCCTCCAGGCTTAGTTACTCCCTATCTGTGCTGCTGGGCCTCCACCTCTTCGATGACTCCTCCCCCCCATCAGAGGTGGCGTATAGGCACTGCAGTGTAGCTTAAGGAAGCAGAATGGTAGGCAGTGGAGGGCAGGGATACTAACAGGGCACACTATAGGGATGTTAAAAACTAGGAGGCACCCAGGGGTAAAATTGGACCTAGAGAAATACTAGACATGGTTAGTTCCCATCCCCAGGACTCCCACCAGACTGAGTGGGCAGAATAGGCTAATGTCCTCCACTTGTCCCCTGCGGGCAGTGTTTTGCAATGCCAACTACATTAGAAACAAGACTAATTATGGCAGACTTAGTTCCCTCATTGATCTGGCATGCGTCACGGAAACCGGGCTGTGTGACAACACTGGCACAATTCTGGAGGCATTGGTCCTGGACAGATTCTCCGTGGTTCACTGTCTGCTGAAGGGATCACAGGAAGGGGGGTGGTCATCTGTTTTAGATCTGAATTGAACTTTACTGTGCACCCAGTAGGGGCTACTTCATCATTTGAATGTGTGGCAGTGCATAGGAGGTCCAGATGCAGGTTGCAGAATCCTACACGTATACTGGTCTCTGGGTTGCGAGAGGAAATTTCTGCAGGGAACTGCAGACTCTTCACTGAGAAGATACTGAAATTGCCCAGATGATTCCTTCCTTCCTTCCTTCTGGGTGATTTCAATGCCTGAATTGACAATGAACTCTTGCAGTTTGGTCAAGATTTCTTCCAGTCAATGGAATCAGTGGGTCTTGCACAAGTAGTTACTTCTGCGATCCATCAACACGGTTATGTCTTGAACTTAGTATTCCCAATGGGGCTTGAGATTAACTACCTCAAGATTGATCTGGCCTGCTGGTCGTATCCCTTCACAGTTCTTGTTTGGAGCCCCCACTTGTAGTCCACCCCCCAGCGGAGATGGCCCTCTACCGCCCTCTAAAGAGGTTGTCCCGAGCAGGACATCAGGCAGTAAGAGACCTCTTGGGTTTTTTGGCTGCTTGTGTGACAGGATCAGGGGGAAGCCATGGTGGCTTATGACAGAGCTATTACCTTGGCCTTTGGCTTTGTTGCACCAGTATGTATGTGACCCAAGACGTCTCACTTGAGATCCCTGTGGTTTGATGGGGAGTTTAGGAAGATAAAAGCTATGGGGTGGAGGTTGGAGCATTGTTGGCAGAAGTCCTGGACCAGTGAGGACAAGCTGGCTTGTAAGATTTGCTATGGTGAGTATCAAAGGTCAGTCTCCCATAAGAAGGCAGCATTTCAGACCTTCGGCGCTGTCATGTATCACAGTCACAACACACACTAAAAGTGCAGCCTCACAGAGCTGAAGTCAGGTACAATAACTCATCTCAGGTAGTAACATAAAACATACTAAATTTTATTTGTATAAAATAGCAAAGGTGACAAGAGTAGTCATTCCTACCAGCCTGACGCTTCATGCAGATTCTGTGCGCATTATCAAAGGCCTTTGATAAAGTGCATGGAGTCTGCGCAAAATGTTAGGCTTGTAGGAATGACTGCTTTTGTTGCCTTTGTTATTTTACACAAATAAAAATTTTTTTTTCTAATTTGTTTTTATTAAATGTTTTACATCTAGTTACACAACGGACAGATCCAAGTTACATATCAGTCATTCTGGGAAAAATACAGTGGTTAGGTTTTATGAAATAGTTTATCAATTATATTTCATGCAGAAGAAGACACTTGTAAATTATGTGGGTGAAACCATGGGTCGAGAATTGGAGAGGGAAAACATGACTGTGATGTTTCTTTCTGTCCCCCTTTTAATTAATTACCAGATCAGAATTCACAAAGCGAAATCCAAGCTTTGCAAAGTTACATATTGGTTACATTGATTCCATTTCCGTACTCATGCAGCTGATTCCCCCCCCCCACAGTTCTACATTAAAGGTCTCATTTTTATAGATTTTGTACATTATTTGTCTCCAACCTTGGACCGTAGGAATCTGGGGCTTCTTCCAACATCTCGTTATTGCCTTCTTTGCAGCCACAAAGGTTATCGGGAGAAGAGATTTTTCCCGGGGGGGAGGGCATGGTCTGGATAAACCCCTAAAAGGAACAGTTCCACAGTAAGCTCCACTGGTTCTGAGAAAAGGGTAGTTAGTTCGTTTTGAAAGGTTAGCCAAAAGGGCATTAGAGAGGGGCAGGACCAGAAGACGTGTCCGAGGGTAGCATGATGACTACCACAGTTCCTCCAACACCTCTCATAAATGTCCAGGAGTTATTTCATTAATAATGAAGGAGCTCTAAAATATCTGGAGTGACATTTCCATGCAAACTCACTCCAGTAAGGAGATGAAGTGGATTTTAACTCAACTAAGGATGTTCTAGACCACGAATCAGGGGAGACTTGCAATTGCAGGTCTTTATTCCAGGAGGTCAAAATTGTTAGTGTGGTAGTGGGGAGGCCCATACGTAGCTCTGCGCGTATTAGGCCAATTAGATGGGTTCCCAGTTTACCCTCTATCGCGTCAATAAACAATTTAAGCAGGTCAGGAATAGGGGAGGGTATTCTGGGAGGTATTATTGTACTGCGAAGGATGTGATTACGAACCTGGAAGTATCTAAAACGATCAGAGGGGCCAAGGTCACATGAGGACTGGAGTCTGTCAAAGGGAATAATCCCTTCAGGGGACAAAAATTGGAATACATGCGATAAGCTGACTCTTCGCCATCTAGAGAAGGCTTGGTCCATATAGCTGGGGATGAATTTTTCATCTTGGGATATTAATTTACAGTATTCATATATTTTTTGGACGGGACCTGCTTTTCTTAACTGCTTCCAGAGTCTATATGTCTGGGCCATTATTTTTGTTAAAGTAGAGGGGTTAAGGGATTTATTGTCAGAGGAAACCAGGATCTTCTTTATATCATGCAAATCACTGAGTTGACATTCTATAGTTTTCCGGGGGCATTATATGGTTCAGTGAGCCATAATATGAGAACCCTTAAGAATGCTGCTTGGGTGTATAAGCAGAAGTCTGGAAGGTTCAATCCACCTTGCTTTAGGGATAATTGAAGGATAGGTAATCTAATTCTAGGGTGATTTTTTTTCCCCATATAAAGTTTTGTATGATTTTGTTCCATGATGTGAAATAGAATTTAGAAGGATAATAGGAGATGGTCTGGAGCAAATATAAAATCCGTGGAAGGATATTGGTGCGAATTATTAAGATTTTTTTATCCAGAGAGGTACATGACGAAGACCATTTGTCTAAGTCAGCCTGTACCTGGACTGTAAGAGGCTCATAGTTAGATAGTTCGATAACCTTGGGGTCAAAAGGGAGATATATGCCCAGATATTTTATTTTAGTTGTACGCCATTTAAAGGGGAAGGCCTTTTTTAACTGGGGAGGGGGAAGTAGTTGAAAGATAAAATCTCCATTTTATTTATGTTTAGTTTCAAATCTGCTAGTTTTTCAAATTGTGCAAGAATTTTCCAAGTAGATGGGATTGATTGAGAGGGGGAGGGAAGAGTAAGCATTATATCATCAGCGAATAGCCCAACTTTATATTCTCTTTGGGTGATCGGTATGCCTTCCACCGAAGGGGAATTTCAAAGGGAGGCCGCGAGAGGTTCAATAAACAAGGCAAAAAGATAGGGGTACAAGGGGCAACCCTGTCTAGTCCCTCTGGCCAAAGGGAAAGGGTGTGAGAGAGACAGCCGTTTACTCTGAGATATGCCTTGGGGGAGCTGTATATTTTTCTAGGCGTGCTATAAATTGAGAGGGGAAATGAAACTTCCTAAGAGTCTCCCATAAGAAGGGCCATGAGACACGATCAAACGCCTTTTCTGCGTCTAGACTAATGATCACCACTGGAGTTTGCCTGGTTAGTATAAATTCTTGTAATAGCAAGACCCTACGAATGCTATCGGTTGTGCTCCTGCTTTTAATAAATCCAGTTTGGTCAGAATGTATTATATTCAGGATTATGTTTTCTAATCTTGTTGAAAGTATGACCATATATATTTTATAGTCAACATTTAAGATAGAGATTGGCCTCTAAGATCTAGGATTGACCGGGTCTTTGTTAGGTTTTAATATTGGCGCTATGGTGGCATAATCCCATGAAGGGGGAGGTAATCCTCCCTGGAAAATGTCATTAAAGAGAGCATGAAGTCTGGGGACTAGGTCTTTTTTAAACTTTTTATACCACTCTGGGGTATAACCGTCTGGGCCAGGGCATTTTTCTGATTTAGTGTTACTGATTACTTCTTCAATCTCCCTTAGAGAGACTGGAGCTTGTAGGGAGCTGATTTGATGGGGAGTGAGGGTTGGCAGGTTGGCTTGATTTAGAAATTGGGTTATTTCTAGGTGGTTTGGTGTATTTGGGGAGGAGTAAAGCTTGGTAAAGTAGTCTGTAAAAGCTTTCTGGATATGGGGGAGTGCATGATGAGTCTGACCCGAAAGAGGGTTTCTAAGGCGAAGAACTGTGGCCATTGCCCTATTGTTCATTAATCTACGGGTCAAATACTTAACACTTCTGGGACCCCCTTCGTGCACTGATTGGCGTAGGTAGTATAAGGATTGTCAGACTTTACTGTCTATTATCTTTTGAAGGTCTGCTTTTGTGTTTCTATTCAGTAGTTGGAGTTCTGCGTCATCATCCCTGTACAGCAATTGGCAGTTCCTTAATTGGTTGGATAATCTGTGATAGTCTAGGTCCCTTTCCTTGTTTTTTTCTAGAGGAATAAACTATCAACTCACCTTGGATGGTTGCTTTCATTGCATCCCAAAGCATAGCTTGAGATATGGAGGGGTCGGAATTTTCAGCAAAGAAATGAGAAATTTTGGATGCAAGGGAGTCTATAAATTCTTGATCCGACAAAACTGCCGGGTTAAGCCTCCAGTGCGCCCTCTTTCCCTCCCTACCCAGGTCAAGGGATATAATTAATGGGTGATGGTCCGATAATTGTTTGGGACCTAGAGGTAGTGAGGAAATAATATAATCTAGAATAGGTTTTAAACCTAGGGGAATAATAAGTGAATCCTGGATCTGAAGGGAATATCCGACGCCAGACATCTATCAGACCCAGGTGATCTATAGTCAATTTGAATTGCCTGGCAGTTTTGTTATTTCTATGATTAAAAGGATTTGGGCAATCCAGGTGGGGGGATAGAGTTAAATTAAGGTCGCCACCTAAGATCAGCTGTCCTTTCATAAGAGAGAGCAGTGTGTTTATAAAGCGTTTATAAACCGTGAGGGTGGTTGAGGGGGGAATATACACTAGCTAGGGTTACTTGTTTGCCGAAGAGCAGTCCTTATATTATTACATATCGACCAGTGGCATCTATGTGTGTTTGTTGGATTTCTAAATGCATGTTTCTAGGGACAAGAATGGCCGCTTCTCTCTTCCTGCCTCTGGGGTGAGAAGAAGCTGCCACTCTGTATTTACCTCCCCACTTCAGCTTAAGGTGTTCAGCCTCAGAGAGGTGAGTTTCTTGTAGAAAAATTAAGTCCGAGGACTGTTTGGATAGGTATTGCATCAACCTAGCATGTTTGATTGGATCATGTATTCCGTTTATGTTATGGGAAAATATCTTAACAGGGTTTAGCATAACCATTTTTAAAAGGTTAAGGTATTAATTTTATTTTTCTCTCATTTTCCTCTCCAGGGAGAAGAAAGAAGGAAAATCCAGACCATTCGACCCCCTTCCAGGGCTGACCCTAGGCTTCACCATCAAAGCTTTAGCATTATGATGTTCATTTACCAATAAAGGATGTTTGCAAAACAAAACTGTTCCGTTGTGTAGTTATTCCCCCACCCTCCCATTTTGGCATCTCATTGAGTGCTATACCAAACAACAAGATACAAAGAACAATATTAACAATAAGCAACAACTTTCCCCATTAGTTCAAATAGAGGTAAGGAGTTATATAGGTTGGGTATAGCTCTCGGGGACGAACCTATGTACAATTTGACCTCCAAATGGGAGGAGCTTATCTAGAGCTACTCGTAGGCTCTCCTAACCTAACCTAAGGGACTTAGCAGACCCAGGTGGAGAAAAGAGGTTCCTAACCTGGACCAGAAGAGGAAATCTTCAGACCCAGGAACAGAGTCCCTAAGGGAGTGCTATCAAGATCACTCCTTGAGTGGTTCAGTATTCTCCTTTTGATGAAACAAGAAAAAGGGGGAACATGGCGACGAGTAAGCTCACTGCCATTATCAATTTCAACACACTGTATACTTACTAAGTGATAAGCTGGTAGGACATAGGGCTCATATCAAGTAGAGTGAGAGGGCGAGAGTTCCCATATCTCCCAGTATCTCAACCCCACCTGATGAGAGGGAAAAAAAAGGGGGGGGAGGGGGTAAGGTACAATCCCAAACCTAAGATCCCCCTCTAAGGAAAGCCCAGGGGGGGAGGTAGGAATGCCCTATCAAATGTCCCTCAACAAGAGTCCCACCATTGTGTCTGCTGTGTGGCTGGGCTAGCGAAATCTGACATGACCCAATCGGGCCTTAGTCAAGCTTTAGTAAGGGATGAGTTTTACATGCACATATCTGTCCGCTCCCCGCCATCCAACCCACCTCAGCCTAGGGAGTAATAGTGAGGGGGGGAGAGAGATGGGTGGTAAAAAAACAAAAAAAAAGGGGCAGAGGGGGGAGAGGTCAGGGAGGAAGGGGAAGCCTTATCCATCTCGAATGATCCAAAAAGCAAGAAGGATGGAGCGGGTATCAGGGGGCAACAGCCAAGGTCTCACAGCTTTGTGAGCCCCCAAGGTGAGCAAAAACATGTCACTCAAACCCATTCGTAACCCTAATCAAACTGGTAACCAAGCACGGGCCAGGGAGAATGAGGCCCATCAGTGCAAGTGATTCAGCGGTTTTATAAAAAAAAAAAAAGGTGAGGGGAGAGTAAGCATGGGGAACCTTGGCAGTCAGGAAAAGATCTAGGGGACCTCAACCTCTCTGACAGCTCCAGTGACAACCCACCGGGGGAAGCTCCGGGGGGGAAGGGGGAGGAGGGACCCTCCCAGGACCATCTGGAGAACTAGACTGAACCAAATGTTATTCCAACCTCTAGAGTCAGGATGAATTGGAGGGGGAAGGGCGAAGAGGTCACAGGCATCCAATAGGGGAGGGGGCCCATTGGGGACATATTATAGCAACAGGAACCAGGGGGCCTCTCATCCCAAAGGAACTGGTAGTCAGAGGGCATTGACGAGGTGGGGGAGGCATAGTCCTGAATAGAGGAAGTCAGTGCTGGGACCCGCTCAGTATGGGGGGGGGAGGAGAAAGGGAGCTTGTCTCCACCAGGGAACCGAGGACCAACAAGTAGTTATGCCCCTTGCCACCAGAGCCAAAAACTCCCCCCTCCTCCTCAGAGGATACACGAGGACAGGAGATCCCCCCACATCAACAGATTTGCCATTTGAATCAGGGCCCATACTGTGGCCTCCACATAAGAATAGGCAGCACGGCGCTTCCCCAGACCACACTGCTTCTTGCTACGCATAATACCATGAGAGGCCTCTCTCTACAAAGCTGCCAAAACTAAGGGGAGAGGAACAAATGTTCCACTACAGTGCGCACAGAGGGAGATTAAGGTGCATACCCCAATCGCCCATGTTGTCCAACCCTTCCCCCAAAAGGAATCCTCTTCTGCCACACTGGGAGGGGCATTTGCGGCACCGAGACAGGATTGAAATAGCTGGGGGTGGTAACGAGGGCCAAGTGAACCTCCCACAAATCAACGACTAGATGGTGGGAGCAAAGGGTGGCCCAAAAACCGCACAGGAACCCAGGGATATAATAAAACAGGGGCAGCAGGGCCGAAAGCAACCCAGAAGGGGACCCTCCACATCAGCCCATTAGCTTGCTTTAGAGACCGCAGTCAATCGCGATCCCCCACCCCCGATCGCCTCAATCCCCCCAGCCCCAGGAGGCCTTTCCCAGATCTAATCAAACAAAAACAGAACCAGACTGTTTACAAGCCTTAAAGTCAAACTGGATTCTGGCCATTACGGTAACGCTGGAGCTTCAGAATAAGTTTGGTGATCTCTGGAGGAGATTGCAAGTCCTGATCCTTTTGTTGTGTCTGGATTTGCCTCTGATGCTGCTTGATCAGTTCGCAGACTTTTTCCAGAATAATACCTCTTGCTTGAAGGTCGGTGGCTGCTTCTTTCGCTGTTGCGTAGATTTGAGTGCCAGAAGGAAGGTGGACCACCAAGTTTGCAGGGTGAGGGGTCTTAAAACGGATTTGCTTCGCTCGTAGAATCAGCAAGAGAGGGCCATACTCTCTGGGGAGACGTGGGGTCAGGGGGGCATAATCATTATCAAATAATAGGCGAGATTGATCCCACATTATCTTTTGTTTTTGCCAGGCTTTAGCAAGGAGAGCCTCTTTTGTCTGGTAACTAAGAAAACGTATCAAAAGAGAGTGCGGTCTGGAGTCCGGACGTGTGGGCTTGGGGCCTAGGGCACAGTACACCCTCTTGACATCTTTTTGGAACTCTGGATCATGGGACAGTGCTGTTCTCAACAGGTAGTCCATAAAGGCCCGCAGGTCTGTGCCCTCTTCTCCCTCCAGGATGCCGAAAATATGTATATTGTACCTCCTACTCCTATTGTTGGCATCTTCTTGATGTGCCACAAGGGCGATTTGCTCTTTTAGGACCACTTTGAGACTCTCTTCTATGTTGTCTAGTCGTGTGGAGTTGATGGTAATATGCTGGTCTGCCTCAGAGATCCTCGACTCGAGGTGAGTTAAATCTTGCCTGAGGGTTTTAAGGGAGTCTCTCACTTTGCCCCTGAAATCTTCAATGGCCCACAGGATAGTTTTGGCATTTGCCTCGGAGATCTTAGCATTAGGCTTTGATTTTTGCGATTTCTTGTCGGAGGAGAGGGGATTCCTCAAGCAGGCCCCACACGTCGGACTGTGCCTCAAGTAAGTCTGGGTTGTCTGCAATTGGGTGGTAGCGATTACACGCCATTTTTGCCATTTTTGAGAAGGGTGGTTTAATTCACACTGCTGGATAAGGGTTGTTTGATATTTCACTCGGTTTTATGACAAAATGATCTAGTTTTTATTTTTAAGCAGGAGCCCAATTTGCTGCTTCACGGGCATACCGGAACCGGAAGTCTACACAAATAAAATTTGGTATTTTTAATGTTACTACCTGTGAGGAGTTATTTTACTTGACTTCAGCACAGTGAGGCTGCAGTTTTAGTGTGTGTTACCTGTTCAAAATGCAACTTTTTTCTTAGTCCTCTTCTGTGCAGTCTCCCCTGCTACCCTCCTAATCCTTACTATCCCGCCTTGAATCCTTTTCTCACTTACTGTATGTATCTGAAAAAAAAGTATAGGGTTGGGATATTCAAAGGGGTTGGGCCTGGCGCAACAGAGTTGCGCTTGATACAACTGTGCCAGCCGCAGCCGGATATTCAAAAGGCTGCCAGGTCTCCCGCCACCCAGCACCCCCCCGCCAGGTGCAGCACAAGTCCCGATGCACAGGGGCGCAAAGTAATCCTATGCAGCGCAGATGCAGGAGGCATGCCTATGCATATGCAGCACATCCCGATATTTAGCCTGGGATGTGTGGCACATATGCCAGTGCAACCCTGCATTGCGCCGCTCAGGCATTCATTTAGATTGCTGGTCCTGTGTAGTACAGTATGGTCTGCAAGCCCATTGGTCCACACTGTGGACCAACAGGCATACAGATCATACTGCACACTGTCATTCAGTGGGCAGCCAGGCAGAATGCAGGTGGGAAGCTTCCGCCTCACTGATGACAAGGGGGGTGCTGGGTGGCCAGAGGACCTCTGTGGGTGGGTGGGAGGGGGTACCATTAGACCACCAGGTAATACTTAATTTCCAAAATGGCCCATGATTGGGCATACTGGGGGGTGAGGGGTTCTCGCTAGACCACCAGGGATGTTTACATTTTTCTACAGCCCGCAATCGGGCATACTGGGGGGAGTTACCACTAGACCACCAGAGATTTTACCTTTTACTACGGCCTGTGATCAGACATACTGGAGCGGGGGGCTGCAATAGCCCACTGGGGAGGGAAGCTGGCAGGGCGCCAGGCGCAATCTTCACTGGGGATCAGCGCATCGCATGAAAATGGAGCCGTAATGACATGCAAATGGCCCCATTTGCATCTTGCATGCATTTTGGCCTCATTTGCATGCCCCTGGCTGAATATTGTGGGTGATGCACCTAGCGCAACTGCACTTGCACTGGTGCATCCCTGTGCTCCCTTTCTGCATCTTGCGCTGGTGCAGTGCCACTGCGCCATGTGCAGTTTGTGCACTCTCCCTGCCATATTCAATGGTGCTGAGCCATGGTGCATCATCGTTGAATATCGCCTGGTCCTGGCCCCGGTGTAGACCAGTTACGCTGTGTCCAGGCTTGCACCACTGCCTAGTGCAGTCTGATTATCTGGCCCTTATCCCCTTTAGCTGCCCTTTCCTCTGTCTGCTTAACTACTACTACTACTATAGTTACCACTTTAAGTATAGTAACCAGTATAGTTACCACATTTATTAATAGTTATAGTACCCCTTTGTACTGCACTACAGTGCCAGTTATGGTTATTACCCCAAGTACCTGGTGTGGGGCTAGATAAGAACCCATGACCATGACTTTCCAATCTTTCAGCCCCAGAGGCAAGCATGCTATCTACTGAGCCATTGACACTGCCAATGGTGCTGTTTAACAAAATTCATACTTGCACTTGAAACCTATATAGAGTTACCAAGGCTAACCAAGATGGTCTCGGCTGGGGGAAGTACCTTTTTTCTTCAGACAGATTTGTTTGTGAACTTAGCAATGGTCCAAAGACTGTTTTGAAGCTCTCTGCCCTGTCTTTTAGCTCATGTGTTATTCTTTCCAGAGACAGAGTGTTCAGCAAGATTTCTAGGCACATATTTGTTGAGGGCTACTGAAGAGAGACCCATGTATTCTTTATGGATTTACATGCTACAACCAGCATCACCCCAGTTGCCCTAGGGTGGGGATCCCACCCTTCCTCCCATAATTGATCCATACCAAACATCATTGATTGGGGGTTATCCTGTGTCTTATATCCCACATGTTGCTCAATCTCTTCATCATTCATTCATTCATTCATTCATTTTATTGATTGGAAGTTAATACCATTACAAAATCCATGAAAACAGTTTACAATACAATAATCTAGCTTACATATTTATAGATAAAGATATATATCTTTTTAAAAAACTTGATCAAGCGCATTAATACATCAGGGGACTCAGATATAAATAAAAACCTTGTCAAATATGAGGGTCCATAGCACAAATTTGCCAAAATATTTCACAAAAACTTCTCTTTTCTAGACCTATACAATGGGTAGAATCTAAATACCTGTGTAAAGGAATAATAATCCAAACCACATTTACGTCTATAATGGATAACATCATGATTTTGATATTTGTAAACATATTGTTATAGTATTCAAACCTAAAATGTGAAAACATTCTTATGTCCTTAGGATCTTTAATATGTAAAAGATAACTCTTAGGTTAATGGAATTGTTTGTTTGATGCTAACCAATGACTGATCCTCATAGATTTTAACTCTGCTATATCAGATTATTTAGAAATTTCTCTTATTCTCAATTTTACTTTGTATTTGATTATTTCTAATGGTGTGTAATAACACTCAGTAAGAATAGATGCTAGGCCAAAAGGGAAGATAATATTAGTGATAATTTTGCTTGAAGATAGGAAAAAGCCTCTATCCATGTGTTGTAGTATTTCATCATATACAATTCTTAATAATATGTTATCACAGTCCAACATTAGTTTAATACAATACGTACCAGTTCTTTCCATAGCAGTGTATTTAACAGCAGCCTCTTTCAACTCGGCCCTAATGGCTGCTGAGTTTACTCCCTTTGGCAAACCTAATATCATTTTATAAAATTTATTAACAGGAGGTTCCAGAGTATTATTAATTTTTGGATCACAACATCAGCACCATATGTGATTTGTGATTTAATTTTCTCATTAAGGGCTGATATAGAACCTTTCATACAGTTCCCACCACAATGCCTTGAAAATGCAGCTAAGCCAGGGAAGCTGTGTTGCATTTTAGTAGCAGCATACTGTAATTGACAAGTTAGTTTGCTCTTGCACTTCAGCTCAATTAAACTGCCGCGAAAATGTTGGAGCAGATGAAACAGTGAAATTTGAGGGCAATGAATTAATTGTCCTTTACAGTATTTAAAATGCTCCAACCATGACCCTTTATAACTAATGGCCAAATCTGAATAACTAAAGGTCATAACTATTTATATCTGTTCGTCATTGATAAAAAATGTATTGTTCCTGCTAATAACACCTTTGCTTCCTGCAGCTATTACTTTTGTTTTTATTACTATTGATAACTACTTGATATCATAAGCATAGGGAATTAAATTTATTTAGGATTTTTTTCAGACCAAGAGGATTGGTTGAAAAGAGTACAATATAATTAGCATATGCAGGATAATTAATTTTCCTTGATCCAGTTGATGGACTATGAAAATCTGAGTCATGCAAATTAGACAAAATATCATCCAAAAACATATTAAGAAGAGTTGGAGACAGCACACAACCTTGTTTAACTCCTAAGTTATTTGGGAATTTTGGGGTGAGAGTACCATCAATGCCAAACCTTACACGGGACCAATTGCCAGAACGAATAAGTGTAGTTGCTCTAAAGGTATGTGGATCTAAACCCAGTCTGCAAGGGCTTGCCATAATAATACTCTGTTAATTCTATCAATAGCTAATTTGAAGTCAAGTAATGCCAAAAAAAAGTTTTTGATTTTTGATATTAACATATTTGTCTAAAATATGAACACGATTGAAGATTTGATTAATGGTTGAGTTATTACTCGGCATTACTTGTTTTTAAAAAAGTGGAAGTAGGCACTAGGCCCATCGAGACCACTTTCCCCACAACAGTGGGGAGTATCTACATAATGTTTCCTAGGAGAAGTTTCTCAAATTCAGTTTTAAATTGCTTACATGATGACAGCTCCACTATCTTAACCACTTTGTCTACCTATTTTATTCCTACTTTTTAGGCCTTTTAGTCTCTTACCCCCCCCAACCTGCCGAAATATAAAGTTTTACCACTTCTCTCTTGCTGCCTTTGCAGGCTTTGAACCCTGCACCCTCATTGTCTTAGTCAGCAGTTCCACCACTCAACTGGCACACCTGTCTATTATTTCTGCAGGATTTCAAACTCTAAAAAACACTCTAACCCTCAGACACTGCTAAACTGTTGTCTGATTGTTTCTGCAGACCTTGAGCCCAGCTCCCTGCTGCTACAACCACTGTCTGGGGTCCTTCCTGCTACCCTGGGCAAGTCTTGAACCTAGTGCCCTGTGCACCTCAGGCACCAGCTCTGCCACTGTACCAAAGCGGCAACTACACTTAGAGGTGACCTCTCACTACTATCTCCCCCTCTATCATCCTAGTTCCCCCATCTTTCTTCACTTCAGCTCTCTCACCCTTACCAACTATGCATGTGCACCTCCTGCCCACCTGCCTCTCTCTTCTCCTCCTCCTCCTCCTTCTTTTGCCTTCCACCAACCCTATTGTCCCTGTTAACACTCAGCCTCACTACTCCAGTGCTCCTACCTACCCTTCTGTCCTCCCCTCCTCCTATACCACTGCTTCTCCCCTTCCCTCCTCCTCCACACACCCCATATGCTCCTCTCCACCTCACCCCCCATCCAGACATTACCTTTCCTCCCCCCTGCTCCCTTGGGCATCTGATCACACAAACCTTCTCTGCCTGTGTGCCCCTACCTGCCCCCTGTGCTTACTGAAACCCCTTTCTCTTCCTATCGCTCCTGGCGTAAACTCTCCATCTGCCACCCCTCTGACCAGAGGTTCTCCTCATTCTGCTCCTGACAGGGAACATACATCCCACCCAGGCCCTGCCCCTCCCACCCAAGCACTCGCCCACTGGTCTCCAAATAGCCTCCATGAACATATGCAGCCTGCTGAAAAAATTTGATGCCCTACAATGCTGGGCCATGGCTCATCAACCAGACATCATAGCCCTGGTTGAAACCTGGCTGTCCAAATCAACCCCTGACTCATTTGTCTCCCTCCCAGGCTATACCTTATACCGGGAGGACAGAGTAGGCAAACGAGGGGGAGGCTGTGCAATCTACATTAGGGACACAATACTTGGACACGCACTCCCCACCCCTGCCCTTGTAAATGGGGCCCAGGCTCTTACCCTCAAACTCACCCCGGACCCCTCTAGGGGCCCTCTCTATCTCATCACGGCCTACGTTCCCCCAAAGAACCAGCACCTGGCCCTGGTATCTTTAACTGACTATCTGGCCTCCCTCCACCATAAGGCAGACCAAATCCTAGTTGGGGACCTTAGCGTAAATTGACTCAGCACCTCCTCTTCCACGATCAGAGACTCATTTGCCACCCAGGTCCTGACGCAACTCATCACCCAGCTCATGAGAATAAACCCTAAGAGAGGAACCAGCACCCTTCTGGATGTTATTATAACCAACTGACCTCAAAAAATCCAAAACATCCAGGTCCTACCAGACTCCCTAAGTGACCACTCCCCTATCCTATTTCATTGGGCAGTCCCCAATCCCAAACCCAAAGCCCAGACCACCCTCCGCAGGCGCCTCCGCCCTGGTGGGCTGCAAAAACTTAAACTATTCCTCACCCAGATAAACTGGTCCCCCATTCATCGTGCAACCGACATTGACACTGCCCTCACCTTCTTCACACACATTCAACATGGCCTGTGATCTCTTTGCACCTTCACAAAATCCGATCCAAAAGCAGAATACACCTGGGTTAGCCTGCCCTTCTACAATTACTAAGAAATCGGGATAACCTCTGGCACCTTGCCACTGAAACAGGTCGGCTGTCTGATAGGCAGGTTTACAATGCAGCCCGGAATAAGTGCTCTTGGGCCGTCCGGAAAGCCAAGGCCGACCATTACCAGGCTACCCTTACCTCCTCCTGGGGCTTGGCCTGGACTTTCTGGGATAATATTAAACAACTAAATGGAAAATCACGCTCCCCTGCCCCATCCCAGCTCACTAGCAATGGCACTACCACCACCGAGCCTGCCACCGTAGCTAACTGGCTCAACACCGCTTTCACTGACTTTAGCTCAGTCCTCCCGAGTAATTTCTTTGACCCTCCCCCCAACCAACCTCCCCCTGTCCTCCAGCACCCCTGCTTCCACCTGTGCAAGATTTCCGCCTGGGAAGCCAGACCCATCCTAATCAAAGCTTTGAATAGCAACAGTCCCGGCAGTGACTCACTGGACCCCAGTATCCTCAGGCTGGTGCTAGATGAAGTCCTTGCCCCACTCACCAGCCTAATCAACCAATCGCTCTGCCTGGGACAATTTCCCACGGCTTGGAAAACAGCCATAATCACGCCCATTCATAAAGGGGGCGACAGGTCGTCAGCCAACAACTACCGGCCAATCTACATCCTCCCCCCCTCTCTAAAGCCCTGGAGAAAGTGGTGGCCATTCAAATCACTGATTATCTGGCTAAGCATAATATCTTATGCCCAGAGCAACATGGCTTTCGTGCTGGTCATAGTACCAGCACTGCACTAATTGAACTCTCCAACTTCCTACACTCCTCCTTGGATACCAGCTCCCTAGCTGGTGCAGTGTTCATCGACCTCTCAAAGGCTTTCGACACCATCTCCCATCCTCTTCTGCTGAATGCTCTATGCCACACTGGTCTCTCAACTGGCCCCCCTAGCATGGTGCACAAGCTATCTAGCAGCTCGATCACAGTGTGTTAAAATCAATAGGATACTCTCTGATACCGTCCCATTCACTCTAGGGTCCCCAAAGGCTCCATCATTGGCCCTCTCTTCTCTTCTCACTCTATCTAGAACACCTGCCCAGTGCATGCCCTGGCAAAATTCTCCTGTATGCAGATGGACTGTCCTTTTTGCCACCACATAATCCCGTCTCCCTTCAGGACACCCTACAGCAGTCTTTCAATAATGCAAGCCTGGTTTAAGGAGCGACTCATCATCAATCTTAAAAAACAAAGCTATGCTCTTTCCCACCCCCAAAACAAAGCTAGCAACCACCCACTCTATATCCTTCCTAGTACCAAACAGCCACTGGAACAAGTCTGCTCCTACAAATACCTTGGGGTTACCTTCGACTCAGCCCTCACATTTCACAACCACATTGATGCCCTAACATCCACCACTAACACACGGATTGGCATCCTCTTCCGCCATAGAACCTGCCTTCCCCCAAATGCGCTCCAGCTCTCTGTTAT
Organism: Neoceratodus forsteri; assembly: GCA_016271365.2. Lineage (NCBI taxonomy): Eukaryota > Metazoa > Chordata > Ceratodontiformes > Ceratodontidae > Neoceratodus > Neoceratodus forsteri. Next base: position 695,132,796 of record CM028129.1, read on the forward strand.
GTCCTCCGTTTTGTCCCTTGTAGACTATGGTTCTACCAGTCTATGGTGCTGCCGACACGACTGCACTCAAAAAAATTCACTTAACCCTGAATAAAGCCTGCAGATTGATTACTGGTGCCCCCAGGCTCACACACACCTATCAGCTGTATGACAAGGCTAAACTCCTTACCCTGGATGAACGGCTCCGATATCAAACCTGCCTCCTCACAAAAAAACCTACTAGGCTCCCCGAGATGTGGCATCCATCCGCCAGATCCCACCCACTATTACAACACGGTCATCCAACAAGACCACTGTAATGGTCTCCAGATCAAGAACCAGCCGTGGCCAGAGGTTCTTCTGCTACAGAGCCCCATCCTGGTTTAACTCTCTCCCTGCCCCCATCACCAATGCCACCACCATCTCCAAGTTCAAAACCACCCTTCGAAACCAACTCTTCAACACTCGTAGCTGCTCCTGTCTCTGAAAGTAGCCTCCACCTCGACTTCTCATGACAATGCCCACCGGTCGGCTCTCCACCTAGCCATCCCCACCACCGTTTCCCAGTACACCGTACCTATGTCTAACCTGGCCAGTGCCAGCTGTTTCATTGTATGCCTATTAGATTGCTCAATTTTTGATACCAACTTGTGTAACACCTGTTCTCAATTACTTGTACCCTGTAACCTAAATGTATTTTGTCTGACCTCAGTGTGACGTGGCGCCTCTGATAAACGCCTATTGTTTTGCAAACCTATGCTATGTAACTTAAAACTCTATGTATGTCTTTAATGTGACGAGGTACCTTTGGAAACGAGCCTCTGGCTCAAAGGTTGTAAACTGATTTCACAAATAAATAAATAAATAAATAAATAAATAAAATATATCGAGGTAAGGTGTTACATAGTTTAGCTGCTGTAAGAGTAAAATAGTATTTTCTTTTATTTGTAAAGGCCCTCAGAATTTGAATTTGCCTGTTGTTACAGCATAGTCCATGCTTTTTATCTGAGAATTGTAAGTTGCAGACATTCTTAAGATCCTCATCATTTAAAATATTAAATAACACTAGTAGATCTCCTCTATCTCGTCTTCTTTGTAAGTCATATAATCCTAGAAAAGTCACCCTTTCTTGATAGGATAAACCCTTTATTTCTGGTATTAGTTTTGTTACTCTCCTCTGTAAACTCTCCACCATTTATTTGTCTTGTTCCAGGTATGGGGCCCAGAAGGAGACTGCGTAGTCTGTGTAAGGTCTAATATAAGACTTATACAGTTTAGTTATGCATTCTTTGTTATGTGTTATGAATAATTTTTTTTGTAAACTTTATTTATTTCGACAGTGAAAATGATTAATTACATCAATCCACATGTAATTACATCTTTAGACATATTATATCACAATACAGAGATTTTATGTATAGCTTCTTAGCTGACACAAACATTAATTTGACCATAAAGCCCATTCCATTTATTTTGGGTACATATCCTTATTACGATTAATAACAATTAGTAAGATTGATAAAAAATTAATACAAATAATAAATTAATAAAAATAATATCCCTCTCAACTCTATGACAAAAAACCCTAAGACTCTCTCCCCCACTCTTAGAAAATGTAGAACAAAAATGAAAAAAAGGGTTAAAAGAGGGGGAACCAATGCTCTGCCATTCTTCTTCTATGGGGGCCCAAATTTCCAAATATTTATCCATTTGGTTTCTGACTGTATATTGTATCTTTTCAAATTTCATGCAGTCCAAGAGGGTACTCATCCACTCAGAGACCTTGGGGACGGATGCCAATCTCCAGTACATTGCCAAAACCTTCAGCCCTATAATGTTCCCTAATCTCCGTAGCTTTTTATATCTGGTTTCCAAAGATTGCTCCTGTATAGGGTCCCCCCATGGAGTCCCAACAATATCTCCGCTGGGTCGAGCCTTGGCGGAACCTCCATAATTTTAGAGAGACTCTCTTGAACCCCCACCCAAAAGTTCCTTACCTTGTGGCAAAGCCACGCCATATGATAAAATGTCCCTTCATCTATAAGACATTTAGGGCACAGTGGCGATATCTGAGGGCTAATCATGTGTGCCAGCTGGGGGTGTAATACGTCCTAAGCAGAACGTTATATTGAATAACTTTGGTTCTATTATTCACCGAACATCTCATACTATTGTTTATTATAACATTCCAGTCTCCCCCCCCCCCGTCAGCCCCTCCAGGTGCAGATCCTGCTCCCATTTCTTTTTGATATTATCCAGCCTGTCCGACCTTGTCCCTATTAAAATTCTATAAGTTCTCCTCAGGGGTTTAAATTTGGGATGGGTCGAATGTCCCCAGAAGAGTTCTTCCAGGGGGGATCTAGACAGTGTACCCACCGGGTCTTCTCCATCTAACAAACTCTCATATGCTTCTCTTAATTTCTTATAGAAGGGGTAATGGTAGTCTTTAATGTTTTTGAAGACCACCAAGTCTGCAAATGGGATGAAACTGTCATCTTGCAACATATGTTTAAGCAAATAAATCTCTCTATAGGCCCAATGTTTCCGTACTGGCTTGTCCCATATGGATGGATTCCCTTTTACCTGCAGTAGTCTCTCAAGGGAGTTCTCTGGTGATAAGCCTTTTTGCACCCCCAACCACTTATGTGCCACCGTCCATGCCTTCACCAAGGAGTTTCTGCAAGGATGGCAGGACACCAGTCTAGTCTGGAGTCTCCCACACAGAGATAGCATGTCATGGTATATGGAGCACCCCCTGTCTTCTTCCAGCCGAACCCAGGCTGGTTGTTCCTCTGGTTCCTTTAACAAATCTGAGATATGTGCTAGCTGTGATGCAACCCAGTAGTAATGGACATTCTGGAGTCCCAACCCTTCCCCCCGACAGTAACCACAAAATGGCCTTTTTTATCCTCGGTCTTTTATCATTCCACAGTTAGCTGAGTTATAGCCCCCGCAAAACTTTTTAAATATTTTATTGGGATTTTTAAGGGGACGGACTGAAAGAAGTAAAGAAACTGAGGCAATATTGACATTTTAATCAAATTCACTCTACCCAACAGTGTTAGGGGCAGAGCTCTCCAAATAAGACAATCCTCCTTTATCTTCCTAATTAAACTATTCATGTTACTAGTCACTAGGTCAGAGATTTTGGAAGTGAGTAGTATCCCCAAATATTTAATCACTTTTGATGGTTGTATATTCAACTGCCCTATTTTAATGGGGACCGGCATGCCACCTAAAGGCATCCACTCACACTTCCTCCAGTTTATTTTATGGCCTGATAGGGGGCCCATATCTCTCAAATATCCATGACAATTCTCCCATAGCTTCCTCTGGGTTGCTAATAACTAATAGGGTATTGTCGGCAAAAAGTGAAATCACATGATCTACTCCTCTCCACTGAAGTCCCCTAATTTGGGGGTTACCTCTGATCATCTGAGCAAGAGCTTCCAATGTTAGAACATAAATCAATGGAGAGAGGGGACACCCCTGTCTCGTACATCTAGTTAGAATGAAAGGGGGTGAAGTTATATTATTGGTAAGAATTTGGGCTTTTGGATTTTTATGCAGACTTCCCAGCCATTTCAACAAATTGGGACCTAGACCAAGTTTACACATAACTGCCATCATAAAGGGCCACTCCACCTGATCGAAGGCCTTCTCTGCATCTAATGCCAGGAGGCCCCCAACACGTCCTCTAGGCCACCGGTCCATGATGTTGATCACCCATCTTATGTTATGTTTAATTTGTCTGCCCTTTACGAATCCCCCTTGGTCCGGATGAAACAGTTTAGGCAATAGACCCTCCAACCTATTAGCCAATATTTTGGCTATTATCTTATAGTCTGCATTAAGCAGCAAAATTGGTCGATAGGAGGAGCATAAAAGGTTTTTTTTCTCCTCTTTGGGCAGTACTGTAATTGTGGCCAGGTTCTGCGTGGTTGGAAGCTCGCCCCCCTCCACCGACTCCTCTGTCATCCCTAACATCATCTGTCCCAGTTTTTCCCACAAGATTTTTATAAAGCTCAGCCGGGATACCATCAGGTTCCGGTGCCTTCCCCATCTTCAGTTTCCACACCACCCCCTTAAGTTCCTCTATTGAGATCGGAGACTCCAATTGCTCAGCATCAAGGTCTGACAGCTTGGAAATTGAGAACTCCTCCAAAAAGCCATCTGGGTCAGCCACCTGTGGGTATTCTGAGGTATACAACTGTGAGTAGTATTTTTTAAATGCCTCATTTATCTTTTGCTGGTTATAAGTGATGCCTTCCCCCTCCACTTCTATACCTAAAATTGTTCGTTCTGCCCTTTGTCTTTTGACCTGCCCTGCCAACCATTTCCCAGCTTTGTCCCCTTCAAAATATGAAAAGGATTTCATCAAAATAAGATCTCTCTCAATTTTTTTGGTCGATATCAGATTTAATTCCCTCTTTAGTTTGTTTAGGGAAGACAACTTAGAGGCATCAAATTTATTCATTATCTCCTGTTCTGATGTATGAACTTGTTGTTTCAGTTCTTGCACCCTTTTTAGGGATACTTCTTCTTGTATGAGGTGTATGAAATAGCCTTCCCCCAAATGGAGGCCTTCAAGGTGTCCCAAATAGTTCTAATGTTGGTGTCCCCTGGTCGATTAACCTCCAAAAAGTACTGTACATGCTTTTTAAGCTGTTGTATAAATTCCACGTTTACTAATAAGTTGGGGTCCATCTGCCATGAGAGGATACCTCCAGGCTCCCTCCTACCCTCCACCACCACTCTTAGGGGGGGCATGGTCAGAAACCAAAATGGGGCCATATTCCGCCTCTTTAATGTCTCCCCCTCTGACCTAGATAAAAATATGTAGTCTAGCCTTGTGAAGACTTTGTGAGCACTGGAGTAAAAGGAGAATGCCCTGTCCATGGGGTGTCTAAATCTCCAGGCCTCTAAGAGGGATCTCACCTCTATCATGTGATGCAGCATCCCCACACTCTTGGGGGAAGGCCCCCTCCTCATACCAGAATGATCTAGGTGTGGGTCCCAGTATGTATTAAAGTCACCTCCTAAGATGATGTCATCTGGACATGAAGCCAGAGTAGTTCCCAAGTGGGAGAAAAAGTCAGGGGAGTCTGTGTTGGGTCCTTATATAGACACTAGTGTGGATAGACTGCCTCTCATATCTATAACCCCTATGATGTATCGTCCCTGTGGGTCTGATACTGTGGAGATCACTTTATGCAGAAACCCCGGTCTGATCCAAATAGCTACACCTCAAGCCTTGGAATTGAAGGGTGATGCCAGTAGAGTGCCCACCCATGATCTTCGCAGTCAATCCAATTCCTCTGGTATTGAGTGAATCTCTTGTAAAAAAATTATGTCCCCCTTCATTTTATTCTTGATCTGAGTGAGTACCCTTTTTCTCTTAACAACTGTTCATAGCCCATTAACATTCCAGGATAACAGCGTTATATTAGCCATTCTTGTTAAGCCAAATAATCAACATTTTGTGTCCACCAAGATATAACAAATCTGAAAAATAGCTCCCTTCACTGCCGAAACTATCAAATTTTAAATCTCTACCAATAATCCCCCAGTCCCCTTCCCCCCTACACCCCCAAAAACACACAAACATGTACTAACATTAATACCATAAAGATAAGACCTCCCCACCCCCGAATATATACCCTTCCATTTTCTCTCTCAGCTGATAAACAGCCCACGTAGTACAAAAGGATCCCTCTACTTCTCGTGGACTGAGCATCCATCCCTTGCAATAATTCCTGTACCATATTTAATAACTTATTTCTTGCTGTCACTGCTACTCCTATGCTACTGTAAAGTTAGGTAGCTAACCAGGGTCTTAAACAACCGGGGGGCCCCCACTCTCCAAATTTCAGCTTCGTCTCAAAATGCTGGGGTACTCTGGGCCCTTCCACTGCCCAACCAGTCGCTGTCACTGCCTGTGTGAAGATATTTCTCAATCAGAGGTGGTTTGGGAAACACTGCCCTCTACTAACAGTTAACTGGGGCCGTGTCACCCAATCTCATGGAATCTACAGCATTAACACAATGGCTGTTACCCATTTACAAAATGTCTTATAACGCACCTCCCTACCTCTCCTTCAATGGCGCCTAGTACACAGGCCTGATGGAGACAGGATCAGGAAAACTAAAAGTACTTGTTGGAGAGTGAGCCCCCCCGATTAGATCCAAAACTCCCCCCAAAAACATTATAACTGTAACATTGTTTATTGTAAACTTCAAGCACAACCAACCGAATATTCAAAAGGAAGAAAAAAATGCTAGTAAATCAGCATTTTAAACACATTGGCCTTGCAAACACACCCAAAATTCTCAATCAACACAAGCTGAAGATATTTTAATGAACTGTCCTGAACTTGAATCTAACCTGACCAGTTCAGATTAACATTTTAACTTCGGAGAGACCTACACCTCTCGCAAGGATGACCTGGGGGTGAGGGGTAAAGGGAGCTCCCCAATCCAGCCCTTTTAAGCCCCAACTGGCATTGCGGATCAGAGTAGTGGTGCCCCCCCAGCACCCCTCATTATAAATTAATACCTTCTTTCAAGAGTCATTTATTTTGGACATCCAAGCCCTGTATGTATTCCAATGCTGCCAATGGATCTGTGAAGGCTTTAGTGTTCCCACCCTGAGGCTTCACAATTAGATGAGCAGGGTAAGCTAGTGTAAATGGACAGTTCTTAGAGTGGAGCAATTGACGAACTTCAGAAAAGGCCTATCTTTGAGACTGAAGGAGCCGAGAGTAATCTGGATAAATGCTGACTCTTCTTTGTTGCTCTAAAATTATTCCAACTTTTCTGGCCGCCTCCAATACCTCCACCCTGTCCTGATATTTCAGGAGTTTAATTATCAAATGCCTCTGTCTTTGATCGGGTGAGGGCCTTGGACCCGATGAACGATGCGCTCTTTGGATCTCCTGATTTTTGTCAGAAGGGAGCTGCAGACTGGAAATAAGCCATTTTTGAATGAATTTGAAACAGTTGTTCCCCTCTAGCCCTTTGGGCAGGCAGATGATTCAAATGTTGCAGCAGTGCTCATGGTTCTTGTGATCGTCAATTGCCTGCTTCAAAAATTCAGTCTCCTTTAGGGCCTTTGCTAGATCTGAGGTTTGAGATATTGCTTGGTCCTCCTGGTCACTAACTCTTTGTTCCACCTCCAGAAGGCACCTCTCATGGGAATAGACTTGTTCAGCTGTAGAATTAACAGCTTGCTGAAGGTGTTGTATCTGTGCTGTGACATTATCGAAACCAGCTTCCATTCTGGTACCGAGGTCGTACTTTACATCTTTAATCAATCGTTCTAGCTGCTGGTAGACCTCTGTCATTGTTCCAGGCTGGTTAATTTCTATCTCAGCTTGTTCTGACTGTGCGTCTTGTTCAGGTCGGTGTTCCCCTGGGACTTCTTCCCATGACTCGTCCGGCACCTTCTCCGGTGTTTTTTTCGGCCCAGCTAGGTCTCTCGCTGAGGATTCTTTCAGGGTTGATTTGAAAACTAATTTAGCTTGTTTTCTCCTCGATTTCGGATTGGAAGACATTAGCACCCCTCCAGCTCTAGATATTACTATAAAATATTGAGTTGGTAGCACACATAGCGAGGAGTACAAGGGATGTTCTCAGAGCTCTGTGGTTAAGCTGCCATTCCGCTCTGGTGCTAAGCCACACCCCCGATCATGAATGATTTTTTAATAGCAGATATGATACAATTTCCCACTTGGGTGACTTTACTACATTGGTTACTCCAACTGAATTTATTATTTACTATAACACTGAAGTCTCTTTCTTGGTACACTGTTTTGATATGAAAGTTGCATAAGGTATACTTAGTATTGGGATTTCTTCTCCCTAGATGTATGACCGAGCACTTTTCTGTGTTAAAGGCCATATTATTTTCTTGTGCCCAAGCTTTGATGATTTCGAGATCTTTTTTACGTCTGTTAATTTTTGTTTCTTTATCCACTTCAGATGATATTTTGGGGTTGTCTGCAAATTTATTTATCTGACTAGATACACCCAGATGTAAGTCCCCTATAAATATGCCGAAAAGCGTAGGGTCCAATGCGGAACCCTGTGGTACTCCACTAGTAACTGGAATGTTACTTGAGGTTATATCCACTATTCTGACATTCTGCAATCTGTTTTGTAACCATCCTCAGCCAACCTGGTGGTGAAACTATTGAATTTCATCTTCATCAGCTTCCTAATTAATAAGACATGGGATATCTTATTGAAGGCCTTTTTGAAATCCAGATAGATAATATCTACTGGACAATTTTTGTTTATACTGTCACTGATGCTCTCATAGAATGCCATTCCTTAATCCTGCTTTTTCATCCACTAAATTAAGTTTACTAGTAATCCTAGTCAACAGAGCTTTACTAAAAATTTTAGAAAAGGCATCTAATAAACTAATAGGCCTATATGCAGGTGGATATGGTTTACTACCCTTTTAAAAATAGGAATAATAATAATAATACAAAGCCAAGATTCTGGAATGTTACCAATCACAAGACTGTAATTAAAGACACAAGTGAGAGGCTGTGGCCAGTGCTCCAAAAGTATTATACAAAGCTCAACTGTAATTTGGTGGAAGACTAGGTCTGCTGGCAAAGGCACCTAGCTTCACCTGAGCTCTTTTCTTCTAGGTTTGCTTGTAAGGACAGAGCAAGGAACAACATTATCAGAGCAAGGAAAAAGATTAAGGCTTCTATTGGCTAGGCAGATTTACTGTGTGTTACTATTGTCTTTTGTGCTCACAGGTTTGGTACTGGTTTTTGCTTACATTTTACTGCTTTATTGTTCTCTGATTCAAATTGTTGTTGCAGGGTATACTTTCTACTGCATTACTACAGGGTGTGCCTACAGGTTTGTTATTGTTTTGTGCTTACAGATTACTGCTGTAATCTTCTCTGATTCCAATTTTTTTGCGAGGTATAGCTTCTGTTACTGCTTTATTTTTCTATGTAGCAAAGTGTTTTTTGCAAGGTATATCTTCTGTGAAATTGTTACAGGTGGCACTTACAGGTTTTACAGTTTTATCTATCATTAGGCTAAGCTTTCAGGTCTACTGCATTTGTTGTTGGTTGATTGTTTCTGCTCTTACCTCCTTGTTACTTTTGTCCGTGGTTCTTCTTTTTCAGCAGGGGAAGGGTCCAGCCACCCACTCCCATCCCCAAACACCCCATGCTTTCATAGAGTAGCACAGCCATGGTACTTCCTGTAGCACAGCTGGAAGGGGGGATCAGAGTATCCACACAGTGACCTCACAGGAGCACAATTAATTTTACTTGCTATAAAAAGTTATACAAAAACAAACAAACAAACAAACAAAATAAAACAAAACAAAACAAAAAATAAATAAATATATATATATATATATATATATATATATATATATCAAACTTTTGCTTTCATTTTCCTTCTAATTACTCTCACCAGGTTATAAACTCAGCAACTCAACGGAATGGATATTTTTAAATGCAGGTACTGCGGGACACTTTTCAAAAGGGCAGTTATACAGGATTTAGGATGTAGTCCTACATGCTGGACCATCGGAGAGCTAAGGGCTCAGCTCCAGGCAGCATGGGCAGAGACTGTGCACCTCAAATCACATATTCAGGAGGAAATATACTACAAGAACCACCCACCATTTCCCCAACATCCAACTGAAGCACCCTGACCGCAGAAGGTAGTTGGTCTAGGAGGTTGTCAGGTAGTTAGGAGGGGCAAATTGGGTGCCCCATCACTCAATGCTTACCAATGTATCACCTCCACAAACCATATAAAAACTACAAACAGGTACCTGCCTTTATCTCCGAAATCAAACAAAGAAGCAGAGGACACTGCAGAGCAAGACACTGCAGCACAGGAGCTAGCACTACAAAACTCACCAAAAACAAGGACCAAAACAAAAAAAGCAAAAAGGAAATCCAACACACTTCTGATCATAGAAGACTCCATGATTCGGGGAGTAGATACCTACCTCCAGCTGGGGGTAATGGTCAGATGTCTCCCAGGTACATCAGCATGGAGAGACACTGAAAGCATTGCTAAAATCATGCAGGAAGCAGGAGAAAACATAAATGTCCTGGTACACATAGGGACTAATGATCTCGTCAGCTGGTCATTTGTAGAGACCAAGGGACACCTGACCAGACTGGGAGACAAACTGTCATCCATTTTGTCTGGCATCTCCTTCTCTGAGATCCTGATGGTCTGGGAGAGGGGAGCAGATGGAAGGTCAGAGAAGGGGAAATAGGGAAGCTAAACATGTGGCTCATGGGCTGGTACCAGTAAAAAGGACACAAATTTGTAGGTAACTGGCAACAGTTTTGGGAGCAAAAGTTCTTTAAGTTTGATAGAGGAAGTCAGTGCATGGGGCAGAAGTTTGTCATCTTTGCAGAATATTTAAACAAGCCAATGGGGAGAGGGGTGCAGCACCTGATACATCGAATGGGAAGAACACCCCCTCCCTCTCAGCTAGTGATCAAACAGGAGTTCAGCATGTTTGTAGTTCATTTGCATCATCAGGTAAGGAAAAAAGTCAGGCTCTCTATATGATGTACAGGGGAAACACTGGACCTCACCCAACAACTAACGCACCAAAATCTGGCCAATGAAAAATCATGTACACAAAATGCCCGCAGTCTGGGAAACAAGATCCCAGACCTGCAGGCAAGAATGACAGAGGCTAAGCTGGACATAGTAGCCATTAGCAAGACATGGTTCATCAGTAACCACACTTGGGAGACTTCAGTACCTGGCTATGTACTGTTCAGAAGAGAATGAGGTGCAAAAGGGGGGGCTACAGAAATTCAGAATACACGTAAGGAGTCAGAACAACTGTGGGTCACCCTGAAAACAGGAAATGGGACAGCCATATGAACTGGGGTTGTCTACAGGCCACCAGATTGGGGGAGGACATAGACACATTACTGTTAGAAGATATACAAAACATGACAGCTAAAGGGGAGGTTCTGATAACGGGAGACTTCAACATGCCAGATACAGATTGGTCAGTACCAGCAGGAACATCCACCAGAACTAGACACATAGTGGATTCTCTGCAGGGGGAGGGCCTCAAACAACTGGTACAACAACCCACAAGAGACAGGGCTATCCTAGATCAAGTACTAATGGGGACAGGATCACAGATCTGCAGGTAGAAGGTCACCTGGGGGCCAGTGACCATCAAATGGTATGATTCAATTTGGCCACTAGAACTAAATCATCCCATTCCAAGGCACAAATATGGGACTTCAGAGGAGCTGACTTTGTTAAGATGACCAACAGAGTTAAGCTAGCCCTGGCAAGAAGAAATACAGGTGAGGGGTACAGACAAAGTGGGCAAGCATTAAGGATGCAATACTTGAAGCAACAACCCATTGTGTTTGGGAGAAAAGCAAGAGCAAAAGGAGGAAACCACTTTGGTTCTCAAAAGCAGTAGCAGAAAAGACCAGAACCAAAATGCTGGCCTTCAGGAAATATAAGGGAATGCAGTGGGACAGAGACAGGGAGGCATACCAAACTTTCCGAAGGAAAGCAGGGAAGGCAGTAAGGCAGACAAAGGCCCAAACCGAGGAAACACTGGCATGAACAGTAAAAGAAGGGAACAAGACTTTCTATAGATACATTAGTGAAAGGAGAAAGTCCAGAAAGGGTATTGCTAAGATCAAACGGGATAAGGGGAAGTGTGTGGAGGAGGACCAAGGAAAAGCAGCTATCCTAAATAGACACTTCTGCTCAGTATTTACTGAGGAGAAGGTACAGCAGGGCCCACAGCTCAGCATCATGGACACAGTGGGGAGTGAAGTGTGCACAAGTCCCTTCACAAAGGAAAGGGTCATACAAGAGCTCATTAAGCTCAGGGTGGACAAGGCAATAGGACCTGATGACATACATCCCAGGGTACTAAAGGAGCTAAGGGTGGAACTAGCAGAGCTATTATTAGAACTGTTTAGTGAGACTCTGAGCACAGGAGAGGCCACAGAAGACGAGAAGGGTTCATGTGATCCTGCTCCACAAGAGTGGCACTAGAGAGGAGGCAGGGAACTACAGACCAGTCGGTCTTACCTCAGTAGTGGGCAAGATTATGGAGGCACTCCTTAAGGAAAGGATAGTGCAACACCTGGAATCCATAGGAGCACAGGATCCAAGACAGCATGGGTTTGCAACAGGAAGGGCCTGCAAAACTAATCTCATAGATTTCTTTGACTGGGTAACCAGAGTGGTTGACCAAGGGGGTGCAGTTGATGTCACCTACCTTAACTTCAGCAAAGCTTTCAGTACTGTTCCACATAGATCGATTAATAAGCTGGGTAGGCTCGGGGTGGGTCAGAAGTTGGTCAACTGAGTGGCAAACAGGTTGGCGGGCAGAAAACAGAGAGTGGTGGTAAATGGTTTACAGTCAGGATAGATGCAAGTCACAAGTGGGGTACCTCAGGGTTCAGTCCTGGGGCCAGTCCTCTTTAATATCTTCATCAGTGACATTGCAGATGGACTGGAGGGTAAGGTTTGTCTGTTTACAGATAACACCAAGATCTGCAACAGAGCAGATTATCCAGATGGGGTAGGCAGAATGAGAAAACATCTGGATAAACTGTCAAAATGGTCAGAAGAGTGGCAACTGGAGTTTAATGCAAAGAAGTGCAAGATCATGCACATAGGGAAGAGAAACCCTGAAGCTACCTATAGGTTGGGAGGGGAGTTACTGGCAGTCACAAGGAAAGAAAGAGACTTGGGCAACATCATCACAGATGACCTGAAATCATCCAAGTAGACCACTAAAGTAGTAGGTAAGGCTAGAGGGATGTTGGGGTGTATTAATAGGGATATCACAAGTCATAAGAGGGAGGTAATAATCCCTCTTTACAAGACACTGTTTAGACCCCATCTGGAGTACTGCGTGCAGAACTGGAGGCTGCACCTGCACAAGGACATTAACAAAATGGAGGTAGTCCAGAGAAGGGCAACCAAAATGGTGCAGGGACTGCATCAGAAAACATATGAGGACAGATTAACGGAGATCAATATGTATACCCTAGAGCAATGGAGGGACAGAAGTGATATGATTGAAACATTCAAACATCTCAAGGGCATTAGCAAACTGAAAGAGTCTAACATGTTTCAATATAACAAAAATAGCAGGACAAGAGAAAACAGCATGAGATTAGAGGGAGTCCAATTAAAGGGTAATGTGAGGAAGTTCTTTTTCACAGAAAGGGTGGTGGATGCATGGAATAGCTTACCTCAGGAAGTTGTGGATATGAATATAGTGCAGGACTTCAAACAGGCATGGGATAAGCATAAGGGAGCAATACAGATGAGTATGAATAAATAAGTCATTGACAGAGTAAAGGCCTATGGCACATTCATAAGGTAGAAATAATGGGCAGACTGGTTGGGCCTTACGGTCCTTATTTGCCATCAGTGTCTATGTTTCTATGGTCAGGATGAGGAGCCTTTTTATTGTTAAAGGAAAAAATACTTTGCCCAACATCAAATTCACTAATCTTAAAAGGCAGAAAATCTGCTTCACTGTTCAAAATGTAATTGCCCAAAGAAAATATCATTGGAAGATTATCATCATAAAATAAGTCCTGGAAATATTCAACCCAGGAATCTGGCTTGATATAACACTCTAACTTACATACTGTGTTAGAACCCTTGGCTACTAGTTTCCAAAACTGATTAAATGTTATATTAACTGCAGTTAGCATTTGTTTCCAGAAGCACTTGACAAATACCTCTTTATTTCTCTTCACTAATTTTTTGTAATCTCTCCTCAATTTCAAGATTTTTTGTTAGTCCTATTAGGATCTCTCCTAACCAGTCTAATCTGTTTGTTTAGATAATTTTCAAAGTCATTACATTGTTTCATATACTAGGTATTCTTAGACTCTTTTTTTTTTGTCTAATCTAACCACCCTCATTATAAGATCTTTCATACCAAAAATAATTGAAGAAAATTTCCCAAAAATAGAAATATCAGTAATCTCTACAAGTAGACTTAATGAGTCAACCATTCCAGAACTGCAAAAGTTATTGATAAATTCCTCTTTATAAAGGTATTGCCAGTTTACACACAATTTTGTATGAACTTCAGTTGACTGATTCAGAACAACAGAGACCTCATCAAAACTGTGATCAGTTCTTTTTTGTTCCTTTTTTATGCTTTAGGGGGTGCTCCTTCCTGCTCTGTATTTGGCCACTGAATTGAGTAAATAACTGTTTGTTAACATAACACTATATCTAATGACAGATTTTTACTGAGTATTTGGTTATTGTAATGGACCACATGTAAACAGGTTTTCGCTGACGTTCTTTTTTTGTTTGATTTACTGTTGTGTCTTTCTATGTATGATTTTTTTTCGGTTGGAAAATCAATAAGAAGAGAATACAAAAAAAAACGTGATCAGTTATCAGCTGCACAGGAAGATGTGGGCTCTCGGAACGAATAACAACTTCAGGATCTGTAATTTATTGAATAGTAAGGTCATTGGCCCAGATTAAGTCAATTGCTAAACAACCATTACCACCAATATAAGTAAAATTACCTTCCCAGTTTGATTTAGATCTGCCATTTACTGGGAATAGGCCATATTTTTTGTACTAAATCTATCAACTTAAGCCCACTTGAGTTAACTTTGTTATCTTTAGAGGATCAACAAGAAGAAACAATTTCTGAATATGCTTCAAAGAAACCTTCCAACAAAAAATCATCAGTGGAATAATATAGGCCAATTCGTGCATTGAAACCACCAGCCATAGTAGTAGGAACAAAGGTGTTTGTGTTCATAATTTTCCCAAGACAAATATTCAATTGCTCCCAGAGTTATCACAGTAAATAGAGCCAGCAAGAAGAATATATATGTTGATTAAATTTCATTTGATATCCTGAATTATGTCTTTGGCAATATTAAAAGAGAGTCATTTTGCCATGTGACTTCCTGAATTTTGTTTTGAGAACTTATCCTCAGTAGTGTCATTATGCCACTATAGGCACAGCCCAGGTTCTTAACTTTCTTGGCTTTAATACCAGCAACCTCATACCCATTCAGGTTAAAATTCATATTCATACACCAAGTTTCCTGTAAAAAGATACAAGTAAACATTAATATAAATTCTAGGAGTGCCTGATCACCTAATTCATTATACAACCTAGAAATATTCAAGGTAATCAGTTTGACCCTAGGAGCATTTGCATAACAGCCACTAGTCAGTTTATCATCAGCTAGTCAAACAAGCTCTGATTCTAAGGGTGCAAATCTGTTCACAATAGAAACATCAATCAGACAATTCTCAATAACTTAGAGCTGAGTGATGTTGGCCATATTAAATTCATCAAGGTTAGATGTATTTCTGATACCAGTATCTCTAATTACTTTCTCAACTAATTCAATACCAAAATGTGATAAATCAATATACAATCACTGATATTTAATTATTAGAATAAAAGGCCACTTCCACAAAAGAGACATTGTTGTGAGTTATCTTTTTGCAGGCAAATAAGATTTCATCAAGTTTTATATTAAGCCTACCAAGCTCAGAAAGATTATGAATTTTCAATTTGAGGGCATCCTTAGATAATTCTTTAGGGAGGTTCAGGCCATGCATTTCAACTATTAACAGTTTAGGGGCTACCCAGGGTGGGTGTACTATAAAAAAATGTTAACAAGTCTCTTTTTTGCTCTCTCTGTTGAATATCTTGAATATTAGTACCGTACAGGAGAAAGGCACATTCACAGCAAGCTTCAATGTAGACACATACTTGCAATTCTTCAAAGCATAAGATGCAGTGTGCATATTATTAATTAATATTAACACTTGATTTTCCCCATCATTATCATCAACCCCTCCAGGTGTCACCAACATCAATAGATTTGATTTTCAATCTTAATTCTCTTTTCAACAGGATCATTATTAGTTCTCTAATACTCTGATCAGTCTCAAATGATTTGCTGTGCATTCCTCAGTCTAACAATGACACATTTAGAGTAATCAACAAGATTAACTTGGTTTGTAACTGAGACTGTCACAAGGGCTTTTGGTGCTGTACTACTGTGAGGAGTTCACATTCTGAAACTTGTCTCAAACCTCTTTAAGATTGTTAACAATTTATCCTAGCGTACTGGATTTACATTACTACTACACACCTCCTTTTCAGAAGGATTTGGTTGTTTAAAGTAAACAGGTGGAGGGGCCACCAAAGTATCAATTAGTGATTCCATCATAAAATAATGATTCCCTTTTTTTCATTCATTTTCTTACTAGCCCTTTTTATTCTCCTTTTTGACAGCTTAGCACCTTGATTATTCAGAGGGAAGGTGAGATTTCTTAATTCTATCTCTCTCTCTCTTTAAGAAAACAAAACAACTTCTCCAATTGCTTGTGTATCAGCTTTCCTACTTATCAAAATTTTAACATCAGTTTATGCACCAGTTCCTTAAGTATTGTCAGACACTTTATGAGGCTTTTTATGAGGCCCTTAACTTTTAGAAATTTCCTGATACAGTCTCTGATTCTCCTATCTTAGACCCTTCTTAATGAGAATAGTCTTCTCATCTTGAATATCCATATCCATAATATATGATTTATCAAGAAGCGTGATCAATTCACTTTTATCTCCACAATGGTTCTCACTTATAGGGTCATAGGTTATCAGGGTGGGATTAGTCAAAAAAGTAACTTTTTCCATCAATTTAGTTATAACAGAATTATTATAGGCCATAGATTCCATAACTTTTGCCCTATCCCTTCTCAGGAGGGTTGCTTGTTCAAAAATTGCTTTATTTAATAAACATGGATCATGTAGTCCCTTGACCTCATTAAACCTACAGTGTTTATTACTATGTGGTGTTTCAGAATACAAGCTCATTCTAGGGGAATTATTAAGATCATCCCCAGCTATACTGTTTCCAGAATAAACAGCATGAGTAGAGTGAGAGGAATTAAGCAAATTATTTGACTCCTTGGTGGTAACGTTGGCAAAGCCACTTTAAAGTTACCAACTAACCAATCCACATTATTTTAATATTTATTTATTGTTTACCAGGTAAGTACACTGATCCAATGGACCGCTTTGGCATGACCTGGGCCACAAAGATGGCACATAAGTAATACGGACTGTGCACTTACATAGGTTAAGGTGATACAAAAAGCAGGACAACTGGAATAAAATAGGACAATTGAAATAAAAATAAAGTGAAAGTGCAGAATACATAACATTTCAGGCTGGTGGACGTACATTTTTCAGTACAGTACAACAGGATCCATTTAGCATAGGTACAGAGAGAACAGGGACACTCAACACATATATCATCCAGTGAGGAAGTTACACAAGACGTTGGTCAACAGCACTGCTTTATACTGAGATTTGAACATTAGGCGTGAGTCTAGAGAGTGGAGGGATCATTATCCAATTTAAATATGTCTTTCATTCCACCATTGGTCATATTTAGAGGGGCAAATATCTTGGAAATAGAAGTATTAACATATAGTATTCACCCAGTGTGCCCTGCTTCTTATTAAAACTTAACTGAATGGGCAAAGTTAATGAGAAGGCATTCTTTTTTGTTATATTAAACATGGAAGGGTGAGTAATCATCTTTGGAGAGACTCTTTTTCCACATCCAGTGAGAGTCATTTTACCAATAATGCAATTTCAAAATTTAAATCTAATTGTGCTAGTAGATATAATAATGTCTGATATCTGTAAAATCAGCTTCCATAATTTATTACTTTTATTTAATGGGCTGAGAACTACCTAGGCCTCAAGCTCAAAAATCTCATATATTTTATCAAATAAGCTGGTAGCATTGAAAGGCTTCAGTAAATACTCAGGCAGCCTTCCACCAGACACTACTACTCAGGCAATCTCCCACGAGATGTTATTATATTAAAGTTCTCGAAGAGCTTCTCAAAAAATTTCTCAAGACAACAGGCAAAAAATACTTCAGGTTCAGTCAGACTGTCTTTTTGGGTGCACGTTTTGTCTTAGAGTAACTAGGACTCCATCACTGGGTATGTGTCTTTAAAGAGAAATTAAAAAATACTATTTACTACATTTATTTCCACCATACAAATATTTATACCCAGCTTTTGAATAATTACTTAAACTCAACTCAAATCAGAAAGGAGTCAGAAGAAACTGAGAACTTACTTCATTTTCATAACATTTTTTTTAAAACACCATGCTATTGGCCCTCACCTTCAGCTCTTAGCTTTAGCTTTCAGCTTGGCTAACAATTCTAACTTCTCAGGTCTCGGGTCACAACCGAAACTCTAGGATTAAACAACAATTGCAGTGATAACTGTTGAATTTGCCAGAGACAGCGACAAAAAATAAATCTGCCGAAGACTGAGCTGTAAGGCTACTACAAACACTGATCGCATCTACACTGTACCAAGAGAATGTCATCTGATTATCCACATTAACTGGCAGAACTGACAGCAGCTACTTTAAGTTGTGGACACTTGGGTGTATGACATCACGTTTCACTAGAAATGGCACGAAAATTCAAATCCAAGTCAAATTAAAAATGTAAATAAGGATTTAAATATTTAAATGTTTAAAAATGATCTTCCCGACTTCCGGTGACGTCATCAAGCAATGTAGACGCCTAATCGCATGCTCTGTCGAAACCTCCGACCTAAACCATTTAAATTTTACTCCTAAGCAAGATTTTTACTATATTTGTAGCAGTATCTATTCCAAACTGAATGGCGACCAGAAATAAGCCTCATAACACCCCGTCGGGGACCGTAAAACAGCAAAAATTGAACTTGCCTCCGAAGTCTGCATGGGGAATATGGAGGCGCCCAGACCAGCCGACACAGTAGACCTGAACTGGGAGAGTGAATCGGAAGAAGAAGGTGAAGATTTTACCATCACCTCTCACCAGCTTTGTCGGGAACTCAGGCACCTTAGCAACATGCTCGACTCCATAAAGGCAGACATTAAGGAGAATAAGGCAAACATTGCTCACCACAGCACTGAAACTTTGCCAAATGGAAGAGCACTTAACCAGCTACACTATTACCACAGACTTGCACAATGGTGCAATTCTGCAGCTCCATGACTGGTCACAGTTCCTTTTAAACCGTGTTGAAGATCTTGAGAACTAGTCACGTAGAGTCAACCTTCATATACACGGTTTACCAGAACCCATGGTATCGACCAATATTCAGGAATTTGTGGAAGGTCTGATAAAAAAGCTATTTAGGCATAGAAAAAGAGATATCTTTGAATATAATTCGCACCCTCAGAGCACTCACAGCACCTCCAAAGGATCCTAAGGCTCGCTCTCTTATAGTGGCTTTTCTAGATTTCAGAACGAGAGAGATGGTTCTGAGGAAGACGTGGGAGAGAAGGGAAACTGTGTTTGGAAATGTAAAGTTATTCTGTGAACTGGATTACGCACCCACCACCATGGCGAGGAGGAAGCTCTGGTTCCCCACTGTTAAAATGCTGCGCAACAGAGGCCTTAAAGCGAGAGTGGATTTTCCCACTAGATTATGAGTCACCTCGGATGCTGGGGTTAAAGTCTTCGATTCCATGGCAGACGCCAAGAAATTCTTAGCCTCCCTGGATATCCCAACCGAAGATCTGATGGATTCAGGGGCCATGAAGGAGATCGAGAGAAGGCAGTGGGTAACACCAGGTACTCGAGTGGGTAAAAGCATCCGTTCAAACTCTACAGCAGGCCAGGACAGCCCCAACACTTGGAGCAAGCTGAGAGATCGAGCGAGGCAGCAGCAGAGACTTGAAGGAGGAGCAGTGAGATTACGAGACTTGGACCCCTGAAATCCAGTGACTTATTTATATAACTATGTTAACACTATTACTTGGAGGATCTTGAGTTTTCCCCTAAAACGACTTTTGAAATATGTCTGGATACTTTGTTTGAACTATCTTACCTAAGGCCTCAAGACAGCCATGATCTCTCAGTGAACCTTGGAGTACTTTGGGGGGAGCAAAGGGAGGATCCTCCACAGTTGTTGAAAGAAGTCTCATTCTTTTTCTTTTCTTGTTTCTCCTCTCTTTGGGGGGGTCCTTTTTGTGAATTAGGAGGCATTCAACAGGCCTAACTTGCAATCTGCCTATGTAGAAATTGTAATGGGAGAACATCATCACGAGGAATAATGGGGGGTGAGAAACCACCATAAGGTAGGAGATTCTGCTCCTCAGGTTACCCACTATATGATCTGGTCGGGGGGTGATGGAGGAGGGGGACTGTCTATGTTGCATTGATGGATTCCACAGAGGTTGCTTAACCATGACCTGACAGGGATATCACGGCCGAGTGCTGGGTTAAACCCAGCACAGCCCACCACTACTGGGAATCGAAACAGTGGCGGGATTTCTGTGGCACCTTGGGAGCATACGCTCTCGAAACAGGTTGCAGAAAAAGCCTTCCCAGCTGGGAGTAAGCTGACTGTGCAGTTAAAACAGTGCAGTTAAAACTTTTATGGTAAAAGTTACAGTTTGTTCTTATTGTTATTTACTTTTAGTAGTTAATAGGCTGCGTCTCTCTTCAGCATACAGCACTTCCTGCTGGTACCTTAACTTTTTTAAGCTGCACATCTCCTCCCCAGATGGATGTTTATACTACAGGATACGGAGGCTAGACTACCACTAGACCTACACTAGAATGTCATACAAGATGGTTTGCCATATGACCATGGGGGACCTAAATATAGTATCTTATAATGTAGGGGCATAAATAGTCCTGTTAAGAGGACCAAACTCCTTGTAGAAATAGAACCAACGGGGGTCAATGTTGCCCTCCTACAGGAGACCCATCTGGATGCAACTGAAAGTGAAAAAGTATGTCGCAGATGGGTGAGGGAAATTTACTTCTCCTCTTAACAGGCTAACCCCCATCATAGGGCAACTGCAATTCTAATACATAAATCCTGCCCCCTACAGGTCACTTCAGCACATTATGATCCTGAAGGACGCTTTGTACTGATTTATGCCACATACCTCGGTACTGCTTGCACCATAGCTAGTGTTTATGTCCCTAACTAGGACAGAGCAGCCACCTTATTTGTGAGAGCCTTTTTCACAGACATCCTTAATGTGGCAGACCAACTTTGTATTATTGGCGGAGACTTTAATACCATTTTGTCTCCAACCTTAGATGGAAAAGGGGACACCCGACCACAAGACAGAGCTTGACTAGTAAAACACTAATTCACCTGAGTCATGTGTTGGGTCTAGCTGAAGTCTGGAGAGTGGTGAATGGTCAATAGAGGGACTACACACACTCTTCTCTGACCGTCATCTCAACTACTCTAGAATTGACTTTTTCTACCTTTCTGAAGAATGGTTAAACACAGTTAAGAGTTGTCAAATTCTGTCCTGCACAATTTTGGACCATGCTCCAGTCAAGTTGGTCCTGGCGCTCTTACCTTACTATCGCAACTCACACTGGAAACTTAATATAGGCCTGCTAAATAGCAAACAATTTAAGGATCTGGTTCAAGACATAATCAGACTATACATTCATGGCAACCCAGAGTGCACAACCTCCCATTCAGTGAGATGGGATACTTTAAAGGGGGTACTCAGGGGGGCTATAATTAAATATGCCTCACAGAAGAGGAGACGTAGGGAACAAAGGAGAAAAGATTTAGAATTGGAGATTTCAGATTTGGAATTCCAACAAAAAATCTCTCTTAATCCCCAGGTTCAGAGGGAACTCACAGATAGGAAATGAGCATTAGAATCTTTGCTCATGGCTCAATTAGAGGCCTCATATAGAAGACTTAAACAACACTACTGCGAAAATGGGAATAGAGCTAGTAAGTTGCTGGCTGCTAACTAGCGACAGCAACTAAAAAGTAGAATGATTCTCCAACTCAAGGACCTGAAGGATGGGGGGGGGGTGTATCACCCTAGAAAAATTACCCAAATATTTGCCCAATACTACCAAACCCTATACACCCTGGACTCAACCCCCGAAATAGATACCAAACTCCCTGCCTATCTCGATGCCCTAACCCTGAACAGTCTGTCAAAGACTGAAGCAGACCAACTAGATAAACCCATTTCCCAACAGGAGTTAAAAACTCAAATAGCCCTTTTAAAACACTGTAAATCTCCTGGCCCAGATGGATTTCCTTCCAAATTTTTTAAGACCTTCAGTGACTCTCTTATTTCCCTCTTGCTACCGGTATTCCTAGAGGTTATGGCAGGAGGAGCTATCCCTGTATCCTGGCAGGCAGCCCACATTTCAGTGCTCCATAAAGAAGGGAACAATCCTCTAAAATGTGAGTCGTACAGGCCAATTTCCTTACTGAATGTAGATCTAAAGCTATTCACAGGCATATTAGCAGGGAGATTGCAACAACTTATTTCATCACTATCTCATCCAGACCAAACGGGTTTCATTTCAGGGCAGTACTTATCTGATAATATCAGAAAAGTTTTAAATATCATTTCCTCCCAAGACTCAACCCCACAGCTCCAACAAGCAATTTCCATGGATGCAGAAAAAGCATTTGACAGAGTAAATTGGAAATTTCTAAAAGCAACCATGGAACAAATTTAATTTGGCCCTAAATTCTTAGAAGCTATTGCACAATTTTATAAAAACCCAAGGGCATTAGTAAGGGTAAATGGTATTAGTTTGACATTTTTTTCCTTGTCACGGGGCACCAGGCAGGGGTGTCCCATGTCTCCCCGGTTATTGGCCCTGTGTTTGGAGCCCTTGGCTGCCAGAACAAGACAGAACCCCGTAATTCAGAGAGTGACTGTGGGGGGCTTTGAACAAAAGGTCTCGTACGCCGATGATTCCATTTTCTTTTTGTCTTCTCCAGAATCCACTGTTCCGTTGCTGATTACAGAACTCCTTACCTTTGGGGAATTATCTGGCTATAAAATTAACTTCTCCAAGTCAGAGGCACTGGTTCTGAGTGGGAGGGTACTACAGGACTTCAAGAACATGTTCCCTTTTAAATGGGCACCCAAGAAGCAAATTAGATATTTAGGCATCTACATTTCAACCTCCATTTCTAAACTTGTCATTATTAATTATATCAAATTATGGGATGCCATCACACAAGATTTGGCAAGGTGGAAACAGCTCCCCCTCTCCCTGGTAGGTTGTATATCTGTTATAAAAATGAATGTCTTACCTAGACTCCTCTTCCTATTTCAGTGCCTCCCTTTGAAGCTTCCCATAGACTTATGGAACCAGATTGTGGGGGATACCCAGGGCTTCATATGGCTTTACAAAAAACCCAGAGTAGATAGGAATATCTTATATCTGCCCAGGGAGGAAGGAGGTCTGGCATTACCAGACTTTTGGTTATATTATCTAACAGCTCAAATGAGCCCTATACTCACATGAGCCAAACAAAGAGTCTCCTCAGGCTGGTATGAAATGGAGAACAAAACCTCGGGAGGTAATCCTTTGTTTACTTTGACACTCACCCGAATGCCACCAGACTACCGAAAGCAAATTAGCAACAGATGGGTGAGACATGGCCTATACATCCTCACCAGGGTGAAAAAATTAACTGCTACTCCGGGGGAGTGGGTCCTTTGTTGCTCATTTGTTACGAGTCAGAGTTCTTCCTCCCCCCCACCCTAGACCCAGGATATGCCAGGTGGCAGGCCAAGGGGATAGTTTGTTTTACCCAATTCATAGAAAATGACCAATGAATCTCCTTTCAGAGAGCTAAAGAAACATTTCAATGGAGGAATACAGAGTTTTTGAGATTCATGCAAGATAGACACTTTATTAATTCTTCCACTAATAGATTAAACTTAATCAGACCCTGTTCAGACTAGGAGAACTTCTTATATGGAGTAGTTACAATTTCAGTAAAATTCAAACATATTTCGAATTTATACTCTCTTCTACTCAGAGCTAGGGGTACTTCGGTGCAATCCTTGAAGAGAAAATGGGAGCAGGAGACACAGATAACTTTACAAGAGGCAGACTGGCAGAGACGACTAAAAATGGGATGGCGGGCCACTTCCGCCCCTGTGTGAAGGGAGTTCTATTGGAAAATTTTGACGAGATATTACAGAGTACCCACCATTACACAACACCTTGGATCATCAAACTCAGATAACTGCTGGAGACTCTGTGGGGGAGGTGGGAGACCACTGGCACATCTTTTGGGCCTGCCCCCTTCTCACAACATTCTGGGCAGCCTTGCAGGAAGCAGTGCAAGGAATATTAGGCATCCTCATCCCTCTAAAGTTTGAAGAATGGGTTCTGGGAATGCCCACAGTGACACATCTTAGGGGTGATGCATGACAAGTAGGCCTGGTTCTGCAGGTGGTAGGTCTAAAGTGTGTTACATCCAGGTGGCTTAGCTTGGATGCTCCCACCGTCAAAGACTAGGTAGGGAGAGTAAAAGAAGTGGTCACAATGGAGGCCATGACAGCAGGAATAAGACTCCAATCTGAAAAACATGTTCAGAGGTGGCAGGGTTGGGAGGCCTAGTTCATTACACAAGGGCATAATACTATTTAATTGTTTTAAGGGGAGAAGTGAGATGACGGAGGGAAGTAACAAATGCTATCACGACGACATACCTGGTTCCTCAGGTGGGCAAGACATAGAAGATCTGTAAAGGTGTTAGTGAATTTCTTTGATATGTGCATTAATTGGAAGTGGAGGAGAGGATAACTAATGCAGCTTTTTAGTTGGGCCAGTTGGCCCTTTTTAATCAGTGTTAATGGTGATTCAAACCAGAAGTAGAACTAAATTCCTTTACAGAAATGTAAATTGCTCTTGTAGAAGAGTCTTAATGGTCTGGATACACCGAAGTTAATTTTATCAGTTTACTGTATCCTGGAATTGTACCAGGAAGAATTTTATTAGTCATGTTATGGTTTATCAACTGATGATGTTAACACCTTTTGTACAGGAGAGAAGTACTGAGATGATCATATGAATGTTTATGATATCAACCCATGCAATAAAGCTAAGTTTAAAAAGAAAAAAAATGATCTTTCCCATCTACTCAACAAACATCCATGACAAACAACTATATACATATTAATGTTTAGGACAATAAAATAGGCATAAAAGGGTTGCTAAGCAGCACTGTGTCCGGCTATAATTTGCTAAATCTTGAACTTTTGATTTTAAATCCCTAAATCTATGAACTTCTTTCATTAATCCAGAGCTAAAACAGATAGACAATCTCTTTGCTCAGTACAGGCTATTAACACTCTTAGTAAGTACAACTTGCACAGTTAACACTGTTAATAATATTAATAACATTTAAGACAAGAATTTCCTTCTGCAGCACTCTTCAAGCTTCTATGGTAAGACATTTAGGGTGGGATATTCAGACTGTGCCAGGCAGTGGCGCAAGCCTGGGCGCAGCGCAACTGGGATATGCCAGAGCACTGACAGGGTGATATTCAATGGTGCTGTGCCATGGCTCAGCACCGTTAAATATCGCTCTGTGGCCACCCGCATTGTGCATGGCGCAGTGGCACTGCACCAGCACAAGTGGCCAGAGAGGGGCAGGGGGATGCGTTAGTACAAGTGCCGTTGAACTAGGTGCATCAACCGCGATATTCAAAGGTGCACATGCAAATGGGACCATAATGCATGCAAGGCGTAAATGGAGCCATTTGCATGTCATTATGGCCCCATTTGCATGTAGGTGTGCCCATCCCCGGCGACTTGCGCCTGGTGCCCTGCCAGGCTGCAGCCGTCGGGGACCGACGCCCCCTGCACAAGCGGCAAAGTGCCCCACTGCCCAATCGCGGGCATATGTATGAAAAGAAACATCCAATATTCCTGGTGGTCCAGTGGACCACTGGCAGCCTGATCGCGGGCATATGTATAAAATTAGAAGGACCTATATCACTGGTGGTCCAGTGGACTGCTTGCAGCCCGATCGCGGGCAGAAGTCTAATGAAAGATTAATCCCCATCCCTGGTGGTCCAGTGGTACCCCCCTCCCACTAAGCCCCGCCACCCCACTCCCCCCCCCAGTCAGCGGCGGTGGCAGCTCCCCACCCATAGCCGCCCGGCCACCTGCTGACTGACTGCGTACCAGCAGCTGTCGCCCATTTGATCCACAGCATGGGCCAATGGGCATGCGAACCGTACTGGCACTACACGGTCAAATATCATATCTGGACTGTGTGGTACAGACTGTCTGCCCGTATTGCGCTGTGGACCCAATAGGCGTACAGCTTACTGCTGCAATCGATCGATGGGCAGCTGGGTGGCTTGCGGGTGAGGGCTCCCCACCGCTGACCGAGGAGGAGGCGGGGTGGCAGAGCTCAGTGGCAGGGTGAGGGGTACCGCTGGACCACCAGGATGGGATTAGCTTTCATTGAGACTTCTGCCTGCGATCGAGGCTGCCCAGCCACTGACCACTCGAATATAGGACTTCTATATGTATACATATACCCGTGATTGGGCATGGGGGGGTGCTCACCCGACGGAGGGTGCCGCCGAGCTCGGTGGCCACACACTGCTGACTGCTGACGTGTTGTGCCCTACAATACAGCAGCTCACCTGTGGGTGGCCGGCTGTTGCTCCTTTATTTTTTGGATCAACTGTATGCGGCGCATGGGGGTTGCACCTGCATGGGCTCCGCATCCGGGCTGAATATCGGGATGTCGAGGGGCTCATGGGCATGCCCTCCTGCGATGCATACGTACTGATACACCTGGTGCATCGGGATTTGTGCCACGCACATTCCCCTTTTGAATATCGTGCTGGGGAGCATCAGTGGGTTGCGCATGGCGCAACTGTGTTGCGCCATGCCCATCCCTTCTGAATATCCCACCCTTAATCTTTAAAGTAAAGTAAATAAAGTAAAACTTTATTTTTAAAGCACTTTTCAAAACCAAAGCGCTGCACAAACACATTAAAACCATACAATTAAATTAAATTTAACAATCATAAACATTTTAAAATCCTTCAGAGTGACCTTTAAAAAACAAATACGTTTTTTTTTAACTTTATATTTATTCTCCTTACTGCACCGTCCTTCCACTCAATCAGACACCCTCAATCCGCCTTCCACACCTCCCATGGCACCCCAAGGAGTCTGCTCCTAGAGTGTTTTGCTCGCTCAATGCTTCCTCAGGTATCCTGGTATACCCCCCAGGCGGGGCGGGGGAAGGGACCACCCCCTAGTAATGGTGGAGCGGGCGGTACACATTGGAGTCTGCCCTGGTGAGTGCCGGTGACGCGGACTGGCGTCGGAGGAGTCGTCACCTAGGCGTGATGGGCTCCATTTTCTTCTGTTGTGCCCTATCCCCTGCAGTTGCCAGCATACTGGGAGAGCCAATGAGGAGGTATGCGTATAGATGCTGCTCCTCCCTGGGCTCTCGGCTAGCACTGCCCCTCCCGTTGTGACCTGCATCGCCATTCCTGGGTTCACCCAGGAGGTGGCGATATAGGAGCGTGACAGACCTGTAACCCTCCCCAGAGAGGAAGAGCCACCATTGGGTATGCAATCCCTCTCTTCCCCTGCTGACCCCGATGGCCCGGGCTTGTTCCCAAACCCGGGTCGCCGGCGTGGAGCGAGGTGTGGCATCAGTGCCTCAACCCTCAGCACCACCGGGCCGGCCAAACAACAAATAAGTTTTGAGCTCAGATTTAAAACTCGAGACAGTCAGGCATTCTCTTATCCGTCGAAGTAGAGAATTCCACAGGGAAGGGGCAGCATAAGAGAACGCACGTGCCCCTGATGTCTTTAAACACCTTTCACTCCACAGTATAGGAGACTAAAGTGCCAACACTGTTCTGTCACATCAGGTCTCCTCTGATCTCTCCTTTTCCCACACTGTTCCCTGTGCTTGTGCCTTCTCAGCTGTTCCAGTACTCTGCATTCCACACTGTTCCTCTCTTCCACGCATTCCTTCTCCTCCTCCTCACCTCGCACCTAATCCGGTTAAAAAAAGAAACTGAATTCAAGGTAGTGGCTTTCAAAATTCACAAATTCCAAAAATAAATGTATCAGCTATTGGCTTAGATGGAATACCTACTCTAGTTACAGTCAAGCGTAACAAAGTTTAGTGGCCTGTCCTCCACACAGCAGAAGAATGTCATCATCTTCCAATCATATGTTGCTCAATCTTCTGTCCCACCAGAGACCAGAATGGTCATAGGATGCGTCAGCCTCAGAAGTAGTTCATATAAGGCCCTTTTCCTTCTGGCACCTCCCACATATCAGGGACACCCCGGGGTTTAACTTATTGACAATCGCAGGTGGCATGCACAGGCAGTGTATAAACTTGTATTGGGCCTCCTTGAACTTATTGCACCAGAGAAGCTGCATATGTATCTCATAAATTGTCAGTCTTACTCACTAATGGCAAGGTACAAGTCCCTGTCCCATAACCCTCATATCCTACTAGATCGGTCGGGCAATGTTTCTCTGAGCAGATAGTAGATTCTAAACATTATGTCCTTGTGAGTGTTAGTGGTCTGAGTATTTCTGTCTCCACTCCACTAAGTTTAGATTTGAGTGGATCTACTCTGCACTACTCAGATATGTCATAACTTACAGATATCTAAACCTTTGCTGCCCCTGCAGTTAAAATTTTCCATGACTTCTGCCAGGGTCTTGGGTCCTTGGGCCACATATATATCCTCCAAACATTATCCTCCGTCACTCCTTCACCTCACAAAACCTTCATCTCCCACCACTGAAAGGAAGTCCAGGTTATCACACACTTGAATCAGTCCTATCCAAGGCACCATTCATTTTTTGGGTGACCAGCCCCCATGCTCTAAGTGTGTGCATCACTAGCAGGTTGACTCTCCCCAGGGCTGGGCTAGTTTTATTGGCTTAAAACTACCCCTAGCATCAACCCAGCACTTCTAATATAGGTTAGTGCACTATATAAATGCCTCCCACTCATTTGCATGTCTGCAATCCCTAACTTTGTACCACCAGGCAATTGAATTTGTGCCACACACACAGATGTTTCAAATGTAGGAAGTCCCTTGCTAAGTTCGTACTCAAGGTGCAAGCATCAGTTTGCATGGTGCTAAGTTGATTTACATAGCAATAAACTTTTAAATGTCTGTTCAAGACCTTTTAAAGCACTTTTGGCATCATCACTCATGAGTTACAGCTCTCATATTTACACATGGAGATAAATATCGGGTGTGCAGTGGTCTGACTGAATATGCAATTTATCTTTATGAGTGAGGGGACAGAACCATAACAAACTAGTGGCAAAACCACATGTGAATTATTAGTCCTACCCCTAACAAGTGATGAAAAGGGTCATATTTGAAATCAGGCCACTGTTTGTCGAATTTATGCAATGTATTTTAAACTGTAAAGCTTTTAAATTAGTTATTTTTATGCATATTTAAAGAGACAATATCAACCCTTTTTGCATCGTATTATTTCTAGTTGAAAATCCACGTTTTATGATTACCTTCTATAAAATTCATTGATGTTGTCAGTTGTTTATCTGCTTCATGTCTTAGTAAAACTGAAATGCATGTCAGTGGTGTAGTTTTACCCAACCTTGTTTAGTTCCAAATCCTTGATCTGCTCTTACTGGATATGTCCTGAACATTAGGAACACTACCTTCAGACAATGCAGCCACTCATGAGGCAATAGTCTCCTCTCCTCCTGCAGCATCATGAGTGAGTAGACTGTGTTTGGGGTGTTCCCAAGTCTAGGAAAGTTGCAGTGGCAGTGGATCATGGACTGTAAACAAGCACATTTTTCTAAGGTAACACCTGTAGAGTGGGCAGTCTGTTCTTCACATTTAAAAAGAAAAAAGGAATCTGAATCAAACTGACCAGCTACATCAACAAAATCTACCGAATATTTGCAATCATCAAATGTGTTTTTTTTTTTTATTAGAGACGCTTTGAGGCCTAAAAGGTTGACAGAGTCCCTTTTACTGTTTCTGTTTTGTTTTACTGCTCTGTTTTTAGACCAACAGAGGCAATTGGTGAATATGATGTCATCAGGCATTGTCCAAGCTGATCTCCAGTTGGTTAAAGGTTCATTTATGACCTTGCTAAAGTGGAGAGAAATGCTGATGATTCACTTTACATTGAGATAAATGATTTATCTTCATTTAGAATGCTTCGGTGGCTAAAATAAATAATTGATCTGCAAGGTCTGACCCTCATGTACATCGTACAAATATGATTGCCCCAATGCAGCCTACTGCATAGTCCCTGTCAGACCATGTAACTCTGAGATATAAATTTATCTAGAGGTTAGGTATATGTCACACATGTCGAGTCATGGTCTTGCACCCTCATGCTTTGAGTCAAATTTTATATTTTGAGTCAGGCTGCTGTGTATTCTCTAAATAAATATTTTTAACTACAGTTACAAAGAGATGTCAAAGCAGCATTAAGATATAATTTCTCAGATTTGTTTTTGCTTAATTTAAATTGAATTACAGCAAAATCCAGATCTGATATTCTTAGAAAATACACGTACTGTTAGACAGTGCAGTTATCGTAACTTATAAGCCTGATCAACTTTAAAATGCATAATTTTTTAAACAAAATGGGTCCATTTTTGTTTGTTGTTTTACTTTGATTGGATATGGAATGCTTGGAATCTGGCTCAGTTCTTATCAGGACTTTTTTATCACTGTCGGCTACTGGTAGAGGGCACATATGCCTCAAATTTGTGGGATGCATTGAGCCTTCCACATTTTTCCCTTTTGCTTTCTGTACCTCATTGTTATGTGTGTACTACATAGTGACATAGTTTATGTTACTCAATTTATATGTATGATTACACATACAAAAAAAATCATATAAATAAAATGATATACTGTGGGTTATTTTTAAAATATAACTGTTTCACACACAGTGAAAGTGGCACTGATGTGTCATCCAGCCACCTGGGACACAATTTTCAAAGCACTGGAAACAGACCAGAAACCAAGTTCCATGAACAAAGCACTGGCAACCTGCAGAGAAACTATTATTTTCAACAGTTTTTGTCTAGCGGGGGCCGGATTCCCTTTCTGCACACATACTACGCCTGGTTGTTCTTGTCATAGCATGTGAACAGTAAAAGGGCCACAAGCTGCTGTAAAGTAGAAAAAGGGTCATGAAAAGGCACCCTTTTTGTAAAATCACATGTATGCAGCAGGGCTTATGGAAATACAACGTCACCCCCTGTGCACACCTTTATGTGCCACATGTGAACGATTTTTGGACCAGTGAAAATCGGCAACTGGAGGGGGTCCACATGTGGACTAGATCTTGCAGGTCAAATGTCAGCTGCATATTTATCAAATACAAAAGAAGGTACTGTATTTAAAATCAAAATTTAACTTAAAATTTTCTGAAACTGTTACAAAATAGAAACAGCTGGCAATACATTGGGCAGGACTAATTGCAACACCAAACACATAAGCCCTTTTACAGCCCCATTTGTGTGTGGGGCATTAACATGAAAAGGGGCTCCATTTATTCCTCATTTTTCCTCCTCGTTATTCATTCATGCATTCACTCACTCACTCACTGACTCATTTATTTAGAAGTCACCACTCTCACACACTTCTATCATGAGATCGTTTTTCCATTGTCCCACATTTCTGCCTAGCTGACTGGCTATAACTTAATTTCTACACTGTATGTTTCCCCAAAACATGATTCAGAGAAAGCTAACCAGAAATGTACAAAGTAGGAGGCTTGACAAACTGTAGAACAATTTAAGTACAATTATTGCATCCCTCCAGTGGCCTTGAAAATCAGTCAGTTTGTCTATATCATTTTATTGTGTTTTTTTTAACAAGTGTAAGATCTGGGGTGCTAACCAATGTGAATGAAGTCACTGCAGATATAGTAATGCTTGCAGTGTCTGACTTATAGTAGCATATCATTATGGATGATACGAAATGCACCACAATAACAGTTTATTTTTAAGATACTGAAACATATTATTATCCTTGTCCAAAAAATATGCATGAAAACAGCAATTGAGCTGGATCTGAACTACCTGTAAGGATGAGCCAATGCTGAATTTGCATTTGATGAATATGCCAAAATTTGACATTTTGGACACCGGCAAAACAGGTCTGAAGGAACTCCATTTTTCTTTATCACTTTAGCATTATAGAAACACAAACAATATCAGCAGAAAAATGACCATTGGGCCATCCAGTCTACACTGTTTTACCTTATTCTACCCATAATCTATTGTCCAATTGGAGTTTTGCCCTAACCCCCCCTCTCCCTGCCTTACTGCTACCCCCTGAGTAATTATGAAGCCCTGTACTCTGTCCCAGCTGTGCTTGTACCCATTAATGGTTTTTGTGCCCACCACATCTGCCATTAGGCTGTTTCATGGTTCATCCACTCTCTCTCTGTAAAGTAAAATGTTCTTGCATCCCTTCTGAATTTCCTCTCCACCAGCACACATTCATGACCCCTTGTTTTTGATCTACCATTCATGTTAAATAGTCCCTTACAGTTTGACTTGTTTTTTCCTTTCAGGAACTTGAAGGTCTCTATCATGTCACCCTTCTCCCTTCTGGCCTCCAGCCAGATGTTCACATGTTCAGTGCCACGAGTTGCTTCTCATAGAATCTGCCCTGTTGGCCCTGAATCATTTTGTTACTCTATGCTGCACTGTCTCAAGTCTCTCTCTGTCTTTCTTTAGGTGAGGACTCCAGAACTGTTCACAGTATTCCAGACTGGATCCCACCAGTAATCTATAGAGAGGTAATATTAGCTCTTTCCTCCTGCTATTAATATTTCTTCCAATACACCCCAACATTCTGGTTGCTTTACTATAGGCCTTGTTATATTAGCTAGTTTATTTTAAGGAGTTACTTATGACACAAGGCCCCTTTCCTTTGAAGCAGTGGCCAGCCTAACTCTTCCCATCCGGTATTCCTTCCTGGGTTTCAAGTTCCCTACATGCTTCACCTTACACTTTATGGCATGGATTTCAACAGTGAGACCTTGGACCACCTCTCTAATCTTTGCAAGTTCCTCTGCAACTGCCTTACCCCCTCCCTGCTGTCTACGCTACCACAGAGCTTAGTGTGATTTGTGAAGAGACACATCTTGTCCTGTGTTGCTTCTCCTATGTTGCTGATGAACATGTTGAAAAGAACTGGTCCCAGGACTGACCTCTGCAGTACCCCATTTGTGACCTCTCTTTCTGATTTGACCCCAATTAACACAACCCTCTGCTGTTTCTCCCTAGCCAACTTCCCACCCATCTAACTAGGGTCTTTGGTCTTTGCTGCTCCCAGATCTTCTAATTTCTTCAACAGCCTTCTGTGTGGCACTGAGTCAAATGCTTGCTGAAGTTGAAACAAAGTAGATTGCCTACTTGTCCACTGCCCTTGCTAGTCAATCAAAGTATACTGTCAGGTTGATCTGAGAAGATCATGTCATGACGTAGCACTTTTTACAGGGAGCATACACTGAGCATCTCCAAGTTGTTGGCAAGTCACATGACATGTAGCAGCCAATCAGTGACACTGGAGATCGTGAACTCCTTGTGCTGCACACATCGCAGTGTCGTTTCCACCTCTCTCTCACAAAGGGGAAGGATATCTCTACTGAAGGAGCTCCTTTTATGTGAAAGAAACATTAAAACATAGTTATTGATGGCAGAAAAGGCTCAGTGGCCCATCGAGTACACCCAGTACCAGACTATATCCATACCCATCATAATGCTGGACTGTACCTAGTCTATCAATGGTCCTGACTATTTCAGCACCCCACTCTGTAGTCCATTCATCCCCTTCCATTGATTGCCAACCCTCTCTTCCTCTCTCCTCTCTCCTCTTGTTGGATTATTCCCTCTGAAAATCCTACCTATGTTTGAAGCCAGTGAACTGTATTGAGGCGGAAGCTCCTCTTTTCTTCTGCTAGCAAACCCACTTCCCTATGCACTCCAACGTCTTTTTTGCTTTCCCTGCAGCCATCTGGCATTGGGCTTGAGACTTTCATCAGATATAATCATCCTCAGGTACCATTTCTCCAATGTTTGCCCCACCGTCACTCTCCCCAACCAGTAATATTTTCAGATTTATTTTGCCAATTTGCATGACTCTACACTATTTGGCATTAAACTTGAGTTTGCCATATCTTGGCCACTTTTCCAGTCTGTTGGGGTTTCCTACACTTTTTGGCATTCAATTTGAGTTTGCCATATCTTGGCCACTTTTCCAGTCTGTTGGAGTTCACTTTGTATTCCCCACTTTCCCTCTGCTGTATCCACCCTGCCTCTGATTTTGATGGCATCTGCAAAGAGACAGATTTTACCCTTGATTCCATCCCCTGTATCACAGATGAATATATGAAAAGGACCAGCCACAGACCTGACCCCTGTGGTGTCCCCTAGTGACCTGTCTGACACCTGAGTATTCCTCACTGAAAACTACCATCTGAGTTTGTCTCTACAGCCAGTCACTAATCAACCTTGGTAATTTTTTTCCCATTGCCATATCCCTCAGCTTCTTCAGAAGTCTCCTGTGACCTCAAAGACATTGCTTAAGTCCAGATACAGTAAGCTCGATTTTCAAAGGTTAGGACTGGTGCAAGGGGGCTTGCAGCATGGAGAAATGATGCAAGGGGCTCCTTGCGACACACCTTGTGTCAGTCCTGCTTTTCTAAGGGGCAGTGTACCACTGGGGGGACCACCTGTGGCAGCCAGGCTTGCACCATCCTTGTGATGGCTGCACCAGTGTGCCACTGTGGATGGGGCTTGCACCGGGACAGGGTGCAATATCCCAAACATTGGGATTTTGCAATGCCCCTGGGGGGGCACAGATCCTGTAGTTAAACCAGCCCAAAGCTGTTCTAAGCTGCCGTGCGCCACTGCCACAGTCCTCGCTGGGTGGGGGATGACCCTCTGCCCCCCTGGGGAAGGCACCCAGAAAGTCCCTGACACTTGCCAGACCACTGTGGGAGTGACCAGTGGTCCCTGGCAAGGGAAAGCCCATAACCTCCCCCCCCATGGTGGGCTGATGCTTCTCCCCCATGAATCCACACCATCCCTGCCATCCCCGTTGAGGTGGTTGTCACCCACCCTTCCCCCAGCCAGACCTGTCCCATGACCCCCCACCAGCAAGGGTATCCTCCAGTTGACCCACTGGCCACCAAGGTGATCAACCTTGGGGACACCATCACCTCCCTGATGCGGCAAGCTTGTGCCACAGCTTGCAGCAGTCCACTTCCATGCACCATTTGGTCAGCACTTGGGTTGGCTTGCGGCAAACTTGAGGACTTTGGCACCAGGACCCCTTTTCTCTTAAAATCCAGTGGAAGGTTCCCAGCACACCTGAATTTGCTGCTGCCAGCAGTTTGCTGCAAAATGCGCCAATCTAAATCAGCTTTTGAATATGAAGCCCAGCATATATACTACTTGACAATTATCAACTGCCTTTGTGACCCAGTAGAAGAACGCTACTAAATTTGTCCAATAAGATCTGTTTGACGCAAACCCATGCTCACTGTTGTCTTGGACCCTGTTAGCCTCCAATCATTCCACTATAAGCACTTTTTATAATTGTTTCTAGCAGTTTCCCCCTAGGCTTGTGGTCAGGCTGACTGGTCTATAATTCCCTGGGTCCTCTCTACTCCCACCACTCTTGTGGAGTGAGACCACATTGGCCTCTCTCTCCAATCTGCAGGAACCATCCATTTCTATGGAGCTGTTAAAGAGATTAGTTACTTCCGGTGATGTCAGTGGCAAGATGGCACCCTAGAGTCTTATTTCTACTACCTCCTTCTGATAAAACCTCTCAAAATCAGTTATTTACTACAAAAGAGACTTCTAAATGACAATGCAGCATGAGAGAGGAGGCAGACTAATCTGCTTGAGGTCAGCAAACTAACGGAATGTGTCAGATACTGACGGAGTACACCGCGGCCTTCCTGACTGTAGCAGGTGCTCATCGCCAGCAAGTACAGGGAAGCCCATGCATGAAAAGGATGTGAAACTGACTGTTTGTCCTTATACCATTATGAAACTCTTTTGACTGAGGTAAAGGGTTTCCGTGATGAAAATTGGGCCGAATAAAAAAAAGGTAAACTCTCAGCTACAAGTGAGGGAAACCAGAGTTAACACTGTGGAGGAACGTGTGGGTCAGGTGGAAGAGGAGACCTCACAACTCCACCTGCCCTAGAGGGACTCCTGGAACAAAATCACATGTTGCAGAAAAAGTGCTTGGACCTAGAGGGTAGGTCCAGTAGGAACAACTTACGGTTATATGTACTCCCAGAGGGCTCAGAGACTGGCAGGTTTACAAAATTCATGGAGGAAATTCTGCGAGATGTACTTGCTCTTCCTGCCACAATGACATTTTGAAATGAGACTGCATTTTGCCCTTGTCCCAAAACATATGGATCTCAAACAAAAACCCTGATTAGTAGTGATGAAGTTTAGCTCATGTCTGGAAAGGAAGAGGTTTTAAAAAGAGCCTGGCAACACCAGCCCATCGTCACAGTGGTAGTGCTACCATTTGCAGCACTGACAACCCACATTCGGAAGTGAGCTCAGAAGTTGGAGGGTCAGCTTGAGGGAAGGAGGATCAAGCATTCCAGGGAATGCTGTCCTCTTCTGAGGGGTGGTATCAGTGCCCGGCATTTCTCTGGCCCCTAGTGTTGGCTGACGATCGTCATGCTGGGACTGCACAAGGGAGGAGCAGAGGTGGGGTAGATTCCCAGTGTGCTAAATATGAAAGCATGTGCATACAGCCATTTGCATTATTGCATGCCCTTCCTCCGTGCTGGGGAGAAAATGGAAAAATGGAAAAAAAATGCTGACCGGCAGGATGAGACTGGTATCCTGCAGGTTCCACACCTGGGTATCTGGACATGTCCATGCAAACTGGATCCTCTTCCTGATGGGGCTTCAGGGGGGGCCCCACTGACCCATCTGGGGGGGCAAGCTCTGGGGGAAGAGCCAGACAGGTAAATCCCAGAGAATGCCGAGGTGACAGGGCTAGGGAGACCAGGGGATGGGGCAGGTCATCAGGGGGGAAAAGATCAATAAATAAAAAATAAAAAAAAGGAGCCTGGCAACAGAAGGACATGACATACAACTCTGCAAAGTTGTACTTTGATCAGTACTACCCATCTGAAGTCCTGAAGAAACACCAAGCTTGCATCATTGGGGGAGGGGGGCATGGTCAGTAGCTTAAACTAAGGACACTGCAACAAGAGCAGACTGGCTAGACTGAATAGCCTTCTTTGCTGGCTTCTTTGTATATGAAGATATGAAATTATCCAGCAGATAAAGGCCTATCGGTCTATCAAGTCTGCTCAATTTTGCAGCTAGCTGCCTTACTCAGCAGCTGCCCTTCCCTCCCTCCCCACCGTAAACCTCCCTGTTTCCCTGTCACAGACCCTTTTGAAGCAGCTCACTGTTCTGCACGATACCACTTCTGCCAGTAGCATGTTCCAATTAGCCACCACCCTCTCTGTAAAAAAGTGTCTTCTCATCTCCCTCCTGAACCTAGCCCCCCCAATCTCATAGCATGGACTCTAGTATCCCTCCCTTCCCTTGCTTTGAAAAGCCCCTCCATCCCAATCTTGTTTATGACTTTCATGTACTTGAAGGTTTCTATCATAACCCCTGTCCCTCCTCTCCTCCAGCGAGTACGTGTTTAATTCCTTCAGTCTGCTCTTGTATGGTAAGTTCCCTAGATCCTGGATCATCTTTGTTGCCCTGCGTTGCACCCACTCCAGTAACTTAATGTCTTTCTTCAGGTATGAGCGCCAGAACTGCATGCAGTACTCCAGGTGTTGCCTTACTAGCAATCTATACAATGGTAGAATGACCTCCCCTCTCCTTGAGGATATACCCCTGGTGATACAACCCAGCATTTTATTGGCCTTTGCAGCTGCTTTCCTACATTGAGCTGAGTTGTTTACTGATTCTGTTATAAGTACCTCCAGATCCTTTTCTTCCTCAGTCACAGCAAGCTATATCCCCCACCCCCCCAGATAGTAGCTCCTTTTTGTTTGTTTTTTTTGCCCCAAAATGCAGCACCTTTCACTTTTTGGCATTGGACCCAAAGTGCCAGATGTCCGACCAGACCTCCAGTTTTGTCAGATCCTCTTGTAACCCCTACCAGCTCCCTATGTCATCCATCACTGCTCCC
Source organism: Neoceratodus forsteri (assembly GCA_016271365.2). Classification (NCBI taxonomy): domain Eukaryota; kingdom Metazoa; phylum Chordata; order Ceratodontiformes; family Ceratodontidae; genus Neoceratodus; species Neoceratodus forsteri. The sequence continues at coordinate 695,170,864 of CM028129.1, forward strand.
ATCTTGGTGTCATCTACAAACAGACTGATCTTGATCTTGATACCCACCGAAATGTCTGCAATGAATATGCCAAATAACACCGGTCCCAACACTGAGCCCTGCAGAACTCCACTTGTCACTGCCCTTGGTGATGAGAGCTCCCCATCCACCACTACTCTCTTTTGCCTTCCACTTAGCCAGTTTCTTACCCGTCCCACCATTTTATCACCTGCCCCTGTGTCTTCTAGCTTATTTCCTAACCTCCCATGTGGCACAGAGTCAAATATCTTGCTGAAGTACAGATACAGGACATCTACTGCATGGCCCCTGTCCAACTGTTTAGTAACCCAGTCGTAGTATTCCATCAAGTTGGTCTGACAGGATCAGCCAGTGACAAAACCATGTTGCTGGCAGTCCTGCATTCCATTGGCCTCCAGAAGAGCCACCAGCCTGTCCTTCAGGATTGTTTCCATCAGCTTCCCCGTGATCGATGTGAGGCTCACTGGCCTGTAATTCCCCAGTTCATCCTTGGGGCCACTCTTATGGAGGAGTACCACATGAGCCATGCTCCAATCCTGAGGTACACACCCTGAGTCCAATGAGGCACTGAACAGGTCTGCCAAGGGCCTTGCTAGGACCTCTGCCAGTTCCTTCAGTACCCGGGGGTAGATGCCATCTGGCCCTGGCACCTCGTCCACCCTCAGCCCCCTCAAGCCATCCAGCACCCTACTTTCTGTGATAACCCTGCCCGACAACCCACTCCCCTCTGTACCTGCCCGTCCTCCCTCCCTCCCTCCCTCCGTCCTTGGGTATCTCCCCCTTTCTCTTTAGTAAATACAGAGCAGAAGTAGTCGTTAAGTGCTTCTGCCTTTTACTCCTCCTTTTCCACCCATCCCTATCCCTTCCTAATCCTTGCTATGTATTCCTTACAGCTTCTTTTCTCCCTGATGTACCTGAAGAAGTCCTTCTCCTCCTCCTTAATGCCTTGCACCAGCCTGAGTTCCTTTGACACTTTTGCTCCTCTTATTACCCTTGTCACCTCCTTTGCTTCCTTCAGGTACTCCTCCCTGTCCTAACCGCTTCCTGTTTTCTTGTATCTTCTAAAAGCCGCTCTTTTTCTCCTTACCTTTTCCATAACTCCCCTGCTCATCCAGCTTGGCTTTTTTGCCTTCACCTTCTTACTCTGAGCCCTGATGCAGGATTTGGTTGCCTTTCCTATCCCCTTCTTTATGAGCTCCCATCTCTGGTTTGTGTCCATCCTAGACTGGATTCTGGCTAGGTACCCTTTTGCCACTTCCCCCATCCTCACAAAATCAGCCCTCCTGAAGTCCAGTATCTCAGTGTTGGATACTATTCCCTCTGTGCCCATATTCAACATGAACTATACTGACTGGTGGTCACTCCCCAACTGAGGTTCATCCACCCTCAGCTCCCTCAGAAATTTCCCATTAGTCAGCACTAGGTCAAGGGCGCTCCCCCCACCCCCGATTGGCTCGCTGACCATTTGTATCCGGAAGCTGTCCAGGAAAGCATCCAGCAGTACCTGCTCCCATCTATTGTTGGTGGCTGGTGTACCTCAATCTACTCCTGGCAGGTTGAAGTCCCCCACAACCACCATTCTGCATGACCTCCTAATCTGTTCCACCAGTTCCATGTCTAACTCCTCCATCTGGGAGGGCGTCGTGTACATCACTCCAATCCAGAGAGTCCTATTCCTAGAATCCTGGATTAGCAGCTATAATGACTCCATACTGCCCACCTCCTCTACACATTTAGTTTTTTCCCTCACGTATAGCGCCACCCCCCCTCCCATTTGCCCTATCCCTATGGAATAATCTGTACCCTGGTACCACCAGGTCCCAGTCATGGTATTGGGTGGCCCATGATTCAGTGATGACTGCCATGTCCACCTCTCCCTCTACCATGATGGTCTGTAACTCTGTCATTTTATTCCCCAGGCTTCAAACATTTAAGGTAACCACCTTCTATCCCCTTACCTTTCCCCTTTTCCCCCTGCCTCCCCTTCTAGCAACACCTTTAGTACTTTCTCCTAATCCTGTGCCCTTGTTTTGGGGGGTAAGCTTGTGTGACTTCCCATCTTTTGGCCTCTACATGCCCTCTCTCCTCCTGCCATCCCCGCTTCTAGTTTAAATTACCTGCTACCTCAGTGTAATCCCCAATCCTTTCCTTTAACACATTCTTACCCTCTTCACTTAGGTGCAGTCTATCCTTAGTGTAAAGACTACTGTCCTCCCAGGACCTGCCCCACCCTACCCTTTGTCATGACACCATGCCCCTAACCATTTGTTAAATTCCTTGATTCTCCGTTTTTTTGCTGTGCTCGCCTTGAGTACTGGTAGTACATCTGAAAAAGTTACTGATCTTCCTGCCCCCTCACATAATGTTCCTAGCTCCTCAAAGCTCTTCTTAACTACTTCTAGCATTCTATCTGCTAGGTCATTTGTCCCCAAATGTAGTATTATTAACTGAGATTTCACCCTTCCCTTTCTGGCATACTTCAGGACTGACTGCCTCACCCTTTCCACTGTCATTCCTGGCATGGCCTCCACCCAAATATGACTATGGCTTTCCCCCTTGCTACCCCACCTGACACCCAGTACTAATATTCTCCCATTTCCATCTGTCTGCTTCCTTTCCCCCTCCCCCACCTCTCCAACTCTTTCCCCTCCTGCTAATGTTTCCCTTCTTCCATCCCTGTTGCAACTTCCCCATCAGAAATTCCCCTCAACCCATTTTCATTTTGGACATCCTCTTCCCCACTGTACACATCCTTCCCACCACAATTGTGCAATTGTTGCCTGAAGACCATTCTCCTATTCCTCCTAACACCTTCTCCATGCTATCTCGTCCTCTTATTCCAAGTCCTTGTCCAGTACCTCCTCCCATTCTCCACCCATTTCCTGCCTTCTCCTTCCTTCTGTCACCCACACCTTCACTTTTGTTCCCCCTACTTGGTGCCCCTAGGCCTGGGTCCCCCTGGCTCTTTGCCCCCTCCACTAACCTACAGCCACCCTGACTGCACTAAGCTACCTCCCTCCCTTATTCCCCACCTTCCTCCTCTCACTACTGAACCATAACCTCCTGTAACCTGTCCTGCCTGCCTCATCTCCTCCTGTAGACCCTTGATCACTTTTCTGAGATGCCTTATTTGGCTACATACTAGACACCCCCCATTCTCTGTGCAATTTAAAGAAATATTGGTGTTCTGCAGTTGTTGCATCCTACCACCCATCCTATTTCACTCTTTGCCCACCAGTGACCCCTTGCTTTGCCATTTAAAAGATCCCCTTTTCTCCCCCAATACCACCCCTCAATTCTCTATCCCTGCTAAACATGTTAGATTTCAGCAGTTATGCAATTTTGTAGATCTTGAATACAAATGTTTTCTAAGTGCCCCAAAGACACAGCAATACACTGTATCAAACCTTTCCCTCTGTACTGTTTATCGGATGTATCTAGGAAGGCAACTGCCCAGAAGCAGAAAGTGATGCCTCATATCCTGACAGACCCCTATAAAGGTGGAGTAGCTTGGGGTGGGAGGAAGGGATGGGTAGGGTGAGCCTATCCCACTTCAAAAAACAATCTATAAAACAAATAAAACCATTCCTCATTTAAATCAATCAATCAATCAATCAATCAATTCTTTATTTATAAAAATGTGCCTTTCCAAAACCAAGGCACCTGTACAATAAAACCAAGCATATTAATAAAATAACAAACTAAAATAAAAAAACTAATAAATACAATAGCAGCTTTAGTAATTGGAAAATGGCAAACTAAAAAGATACATTTTCAAGGCAGCTTTAAAACTCTGGATGGTCAGGCTATCTCGTACCCAATGAGGTAGAGAATTCCACAGGGTCGGGGCCACAAAACTAAATGACCTTGCCCGAGATGCTTGTAAAGGAACCCTGGGAATCTCTAGCAATCCCTCATCAGTGGATTGGAGAGGGGGCAGAGGGGACAGTAGGGATGAAGGAGATCTTTCAGGTAACTAGGTCCCTGATCGTGTAGGGCCTTGTAGGTTAACAAAGCAACCTTGAAGGTGATCTGCCACTGTATCGGCAGCCAGTGCAGTCTGCGGAGCACAGGCGTTATATGACTGGTCTTAAAGATACCAGTCAAAAGCCTGGCTGCCACATTCTGCACTAGCTGCAAGTGGCAGATAACAACGCCCGCTAGCCCTAGGTAAAAGACATTGCAGTAGTCAAGGTGGGAGGTAACAAAAGCATGGACCAAAGTCGGAAGATCATCGGGAGAAACCAGGTGCTTTACCCGTGCGATATTCCTCAGGTGGTAGAAAGAGGTTTTGACAGCTGCAACACTGTTGAGCAGCTGTTACAATGCCCTCTGTTTACCAACTGCTACACCCTCACGGTCAGTCGTGCAGCATGCTCAGTCTACTGCTGCCCTCTTCAGCTGTTGCAGCACTCACCCAAGAAAAAGCACGTTCTTCCCCCATTTAATTCACAAAACAAAAAGAAAACAAACCTGAGCCCCAGCAAATGACTGTAAAATGAATAACTCCACAAGGGAGAGACCACAAAATGCTAGTGCAGCTCACTTGGTGGTAGTTGCTCTCCTGCACCTGTATTGGAAAATAAAGTATGTTTGTATTAGAGTCCTTCATACTCTGCGTAACCACCAAGTTCCATTTCAGACTCTGTACCTGACCAGCCTCTGAGTGTTCTGGGAGATGGGCACCCAACTGTACTACACCCTGGAAGAAGGGACTCAAGCCATGCAGATGAAAGGATGGACAATACCGCCACAGCAGGCACCAAGCTGAGATACCTGCTGCCCTCTACCCAACTGACAAATGGTTAAAAATCAGAAAAACAGAACTGGGGAAGACAGGCAGCCCAAGCCACACTCCGAGAGGTAGTGACACTGCTATGGTCATTTTCCCCAATGGCTTCCCAGTCCAACATTACTTGAGGTACAGATTTACTTGCAAACATTGTCACTATGCATTGCAGTATGATCTTTCTTGCCAGGGAATGTTATCAGGATGGCTAGAACATAACTTTTTCCTTTCGAGACAGATGTTCCTTGAGGTAATATGTTCTTCCATTCTAAACACAACTTTCTGTCTCTAAAGGCACAGCATGGGCAAATTGTAGGCCACATCCACTACACCTCTTCAGGTTTGCATAATTTTGTCCAGATGTATACGAGCTGACATTTAATGTGCACTTGCTTTATTTACAGCCAGGATTTGACTCTCACACAGGTGGCAAGCTCACAGAGAATAATCAAACTGTACTGTAGAACTTGATGCACTCTTACAGATTACGTTAGTTAGCAATTACTGGCAGGTTGTTTTTATCACATTTTAAATGGCGTCCTAATTACTAATCTACAAAATATACAGTGCTCTGCTGTGGATGGGTTACAGAGTCCGGACACCACCACTTGTGGGGGAAGGGGTTAGGAGGTGGGAGGGATTTGTGTGGAAGTCTTGTCAGCAGCTGAGCCTGCAGTGAGATCAGGTGTGACGTGCCATGCATTACAGTCCTCTTGAATGTCCACCTCTTCTGCCTTGTGGTGGTTTACTACCGGCTTGGGTGATATGGTGTCATTGAGGCATAGGTCGGGATGCATAGGAAAACCTGGGACAGTTACAAAATTCATAAGTAGTGTTTTATTATTTTCAAAGGATTGCTCTATTTTTCATAAGAAGTCTTTGCCAATTAATTTCTGCATCCTGAGCTCATTAAAATACTTCCTGTTTCTCACAAAATCTATTAGAACGTTGTCAATTTCATTCCTTGCAGGTGTAAAAAAATAGAGTATTGTGTCCCAGAACTAATCTCCTGTTGGCAACTCAGCAAAAGAGTCTCTGGAGGTAAGACTGCATCTCGGAGTTAATCCCTCGAGTTCCAAATAGCTTTTTGCAATCATTTCAACAATGCAACTGTGTACATTGGCAAACAAAGGGATCCCTGTTTCACATGAACAATGTCACACAAGGATTCATATGTATTGCAGCCCGGTGGTGCTGATGGTTGAGGTGGCGCTGGACACCACACCTCGCACCATGCTGGTGACCCGGGCTCGGGAGCGGATGCGTGTCATCGGGAGTCAGCAGGGGAGAAAAGGATTGAGCATCTGGAGGACTGCTCTCCTTTCCTGGGAGGGAGGGGGTAGCAAATCCCGATGTCTGACGACTCCCAGTGGAGACTCTGGGTACCGTAACAGTCAGGATTCCATCTTGGGGTTTGACCACGGCGATGCTTCTGTGGGCGTGCGTGGAAGTGTGCATGTACCCTGCTGGTTTGCATTGCACAGCCAGGCCAATGGGGGACAGAAAAATGGAAAAGCCCCAGTTGCTTGGCAGACAGTGGTGGGTCCAGTGGGATGGCCCCCACATACAATACTGGATCCTCCGATTGGCTCCTGGTTCTTGCTTCGCTCCCTAGTCTATAATCTATAATCTGGATTATAGATAGAGCACCAGTAGGAGTCGGTGGTCCTGCCCTGGGGGACTCAGAGCTGGGGGGTTAAGTGGCCAGAGGAGCGATAGCGGAGGTGGGCCCAGACCAGAATGCCGATCAGGGACTTCAGGGGTGTGGGAGAAAGGTCGGATCCTGAAAGACCACACCAGAGAGAGGCTCAGGCACCAGTGAGTAAGGGGGCATAAAGAAAGTTGAAAAAAGAGATTTATTTTATTTTTATTTATGACTTTGTTAACCGGGTAGGTGCACTGATCCCAGGGACCATTTTCAGGCATGACCCAGGCCATGTAAGGTGGCACAGAGTAGAAACATCAGAGTAACAAGAACATGACAAGAGCAGGTAATACTGTACATAGTGAAAGATTACAGTTGTTACATTTGGCAATACGTGGTGGCAGTAGTTGAGGAACAACAAATTAAGCAAAGTAAAGCTCATGGTGGTATAGTTTCAGTAAATAAGAGAACCTATTTGGCCCTACGCCCTGGAACATATGGTGGGGGGGCTAGTCCTTAAAGCAGTGGCAGGTGGATGCCAACAGGAGCCAGATTGTGAGGCGAGTCTTGAACTGGCGGTGAGTGTTTATGGTGTTCAGTTCAGTGGGCAGCTTGTTCCATACTATAGGGGCCGCTACAGACAGGGCTCTAGCGCCCATGTTCGTAGCTATCCTGGGGTTTTCAGGGAGGGGATACAGGAGGAGCATAGGCAGTGGTGTGAGGGTTGGATGGTGAGAAGGGGAGCAAGAGGGGATTTCTGGCCAATACAGATGGCAGAATCAATAAAACTGTACAGTGCAAGGTCAAAGTGGGCTTGTAGTGGGAGCCAACCCAGTGTAGTGTAGAGTGTACAGTGGTGTGTGGAGAAAGGGTCCAATAGGGAGAAGTGGCAGGCACTGTTGTATGCTACTGATAGTGCCATGGTGGATGCAGAGGTCCTGGAGTAGACGGGAGAGCAGTAGTCCAGGATAGGTAGCAGGTTTCCTTGGATGATGGCATGGCGGGCCTCAGGGGTGAGGTATTGCTGGTATCTCTAGGCAGCCCCTAGTTTTTGGTGAAATTTTAGAACCAGGGAGTTTATGTGCTCTGTAAAGGAAAGGAATGAGTCAAGCACAGCTCCTAGATATCTGAAATGTTTGATGTCCTCTAGGGCATTGCCATCAGAGGACGTGATGATTAGGGGTGGGTTAGATTTGCATTTCGTTAGGAAGGGCTTAGATCTGAACAACATTGTTTTTGTTTTTTTGGCATTGGCCAGAATTAGGTTTTTAGAGAACCAGTTGTGGGCTGTGGTGTAGTTTTGTGAGAGGGCTACAGAGATGAGGGTAGGAGACTTTCTGCTGGAGAAGAGCACGAGGTCGTCGGCATAAAGGATTGAGTAACAGTTGAGACTGCCCGCTGAAAGGGAGTTAATGAATAAGGAGAAAAGGAGTGGTCCCAGGACAGAGCCTTGGAGGCCCCCAGTAGAGACAGGCCGGGTGGGTGAGCAGGCCGGGCCAATGCACACAAACTGGGAGCGCCTTGTAAGGTAGCTTCCAAACCAGGTGTAGACCTCTGGTGAGCAGCCAAGGTGATGCAATTTGGAGAGGAGGAGTGAGTGATTGACCAGGTTGAAGGCTTTGGAGAGGTCAACGAAGACTGTGCCAGTTGCAATTCCACGGTCCATGTTTGTGAGGAAGTGGTCAGTTAGGAGTGCGAGGGCAGTGGTGGTGGAGTGATTCTTGCAGAAGCTGTGTTGCTGGCTACATAGTAGGACATATTTACCTATGTAGTCAGCAAGTTGGTGGCGGATGGCTTTTTCCAGTAGCTTGCTTAAGTGAGGAAGGATGAAGATCGGGCCATAGTTGGCTGTGGATTGTGGATCCCCTGCTTCATGAATGGGAATGACCTTCACAGTTTTCCATGCATCGTTCATGGAGGCAGTGGTCAGGGTGAGGTTGAAAATGAACATTAGGGGGGTGAAAATGGCAGGGGAGATAAGTCTAAGGAAGACAGGGGATAATCCATCTGTTCCTGGGGAGCCATGGTTTGGGAGCCTCTTTAGGAGTTTAGCTATGTCAGCGTGTGAGAGCATTTTGAAGAAAAAGGGGGGAGGTGGAGGTTGAGAGGTAGGCCTGGCGGGTGATGTTGTGGGGGCGTGCAGGGGACAAGGTTCATTTGCAGGTCATTTGGGAGTTTGCTCAGGTACATAGTGAGGTCAGAGAATTTGTCGTTGAGGGCCTTGGCCACTTCTTTGGGATCAGTAATGAGGCCAGCAGTAGTGTGTAGCTGTGGGACAGGCTTACTGGACGGGGGGTTTAGTAGTGAGCCAATGGATGCTCAGAATTGTTTAGGGTCCTGAGGTTAGTTTGCTGGAGCTTGTGAAAATATATCTAAGAGCTTTGGCCAGGTGTTTGCAAAGGTTCCTCCGACGCCTGTAATCATCCCGTAGGGTATGGGATGGAGATGCTTTATAGGTTGACCAGGCATGGTCCCGGTCTTTCATGAGGGTAAGGAGGTCTTTCGTGACCCATCGTGAGTAGCCACCTCTCACCCTTCTGGTGGTGACTGGAAAATGCTTGTCCTGTAGAGTCAGGAGTGCTTGAGTGAGCATGAATGCTGCCTGGGTCACATTTGATTCTGAGAAAACGGCAGACCAGTCCAATGCCCATGCCTCAGAGAAAAGGATGGGGGTGTTTGGGCTTCCGAAATTACAGAAAGACAGATATTTGAGAGGGGACCATTTAAGTTTGGATGACCAGAGAAGGTATGTAGGGGAGTGATCACTAATGGAGTTGGCCATGGTACCAGCGTGCAGGACACAGTCCTCCTGGTTAGTTACAATCCAATCCAGGAGTGTCTGTGTGCCCTTGCGAGGGTTCTGCCTTGTGGGAAGGTTAATAGTTTGGACCAGGTTGTATTGCTTTAGGAGGGAGGGAGGAATAGTCAGGCTGGTGGAAACTGAGCCAGTTTAGATGGAGATCACCCAAGAGAATTGAGTCACTGTGTGGGTATATGGAGCCCAGACCAGAGAGGAAGCTGTTTAGACCTTTGGTTCCGGTTGTAGAGGATTGTAGCAGCACCCAATGTAGAGTTTTATGCCAGTTCCCAGGGTGAGTTCGGTGAGGAGCTATTCACTGGGAGAGGTTGGGTTGGAGCAGAGAACTATGTTGGTTGATAGGGGTTCCTTGACGAACAGAGCTACTCCGGCCCCCCTTTTTTGCCAGGTCTATCCAGGCCTACTGGGTCATGATGTCATATGCTTAAAAGCGTACAACATTATAACTAACCTGAAACAGCACTGTCTATGACAGTGAATGGTGCAATACCATCTATACTGATGTATGCAGTATTGCACCATTCACACAATCCCAGGCAGAGGATAAGACCTCTGCCGGGAGTGGGTTCCACCAAGCAGCTGCCGTGGCTTACTGAACTGAGGTTGCTGCGTCTGCGATCAAGTTTGATTCCCGGTCCCAGACATTTTATTTTTTTTCACACATTGTGTGCTCCCTGAGGTAAACCCCTGGGTTGAGAATCCTTAGTGGGGGGGGGTCAGCAGCCCCCGTGAGACAGTGGAGCCTCACAGAAAAGACTTATGCTGCATGGCAGTAATCATGCTGTGTTGGCAGTGCGATTTTGCCATGCGGCATAATGTCTTTTGACATTATGATGCCATGCCCTATCCAGGCAGTGGGAGGAGTACCTAGGTAGTTGGTAGGTGGCATCAGTAATGTGAGGTTTTAGTCATGTCTCGGAGAGTCCCAGTATGTGGGGTTTGTATAGCTCAACCCAAGCTTCCAGGTTCTGGTATTTGAAGGGGAGACTGCATATGTTTATATAGGAGATTTTTAGCCCTGGGGCATTTGTCCAGGTGCTGTCAGAGGGGGCTATGTGGGAATTAGAGGTGCTGGGGTTGCTCTCAATGTCTCCTGCATGGAGTAGGAGGAATAGGAATGGGATGCAGGTGCAGGAGGTAATGGCAATAGAGCAGGATATGGAGGCCAGGTAGTGACCAAGTAAGCGATGTTCTGTGTTTAAGAGGAAGGAGAGAGTGATGTGAACTGGGTAGGAGAGTTCCCACAAGGGGAGGAGTGTAGGGTGTACCGGGGATAGCGGGATTTCTAGAGGTAGGCAAGGTACATTTGGTCCTGGGCCAGTGCTGAGGCACATACATCCGTCAGCACCAGGGCACCTGCTAGGGAGATCGCAAACAGTGTGAGCTGGGGCAGTTTCATGGTGACAGTGGACCTTGGTAGAGAGGAGGTGAAAAATCTGGAGTCCAAAACGCAGGTCTCAGATACTTTTGTGTGAGCGGCGCTGGGTGAGAACAGCAGACTAGTGAGGAAGCTTTAAGAGAGAGAGGGAGATCAACAGAGGGGGTGGGGAGACGGATAGCTTTAAGCTCCAGAGCTCTAGTACTGGGAGCCATTGGGGGCAGGATGGGGTAGGGGAGAGAGGAGCTTAAGTGTATTTAAAGGTGGCCTGGGAGAGAGAAGGGCTTGGGCAGAAATATTCGGCAGCAGAAGCAGCAGCCGTGGAGGCCAGGGCTGTGTATAGGTCATACCTGTTGCTTGTTTCCAGGGGGCCAGTGGCAACAAGCTCCTTAGCACCAAGAGAGGAGCAGAGTGGTGTCCAGGCATGCAGGAGGCGAACCGTGGATGGCAGTAGGTAGCCCAGTGGGCTACAAAGACACCTGTTGAAAGAGGGACAGGACAGAGATTAATAGCACTCTGAAATGGTGGGAGTGAAAATAAAATTGGCACACAGACAAAAGAGCTGAAATTTACTAAAAGAGGGCCAAATTGGGGTGTGGGGAGCAGACAGCTAGGCGTCAGCTCTGTAACTGAGATTTGTAAAACAAGGGGGTCAGAGTCGGTGGGGGGGGGCGAAACAAAGGGAGAAATTAAATTGGTAGCTGCACTAGATTAAAATACAACAAATCAGCAGGCTATGGAGACTTTCAGCAGAAATCCTGAACTCTAAATCCTGTACTCTAACAAACTTAGACACAGCATCTGAGTCAATGCCGAATGTTTACTTGCTGGCATTGGCATTGGTAGTGTAGGAGTTAGAGAGCTTCATAATAGGAATGGCAGTGAAGTATTGAACTGAAGCCAACCCCACCACCACCCTGCAGAGACTGACAGGCTTTTGGGGTGTGCCTTTGGGGCGTCAGGCATAACGACCACGCCATTTCACTACACCCTATCTTGCAGACACCAACAAGTGTCACAGTGTGCCTTGGGGTCTTTGGGCCTTATGCTCACCCCATTCCATAAGGAAATATGGTGAGATGGGTGCAGTATAGGAGAGTGGGGCAAACTTTGAGGCAGAAGAATCCATGGCACACCTTGATGCCTGTCACTGGCTGCAGGGTGTGGGTGGAATGGTATGAGCATTACAGGTGACAATCCCAAGTCACACCCCTGATGCCGATCAGTCTCTACAGGGTGGGGCGTTATGGTCGTAAACCCTAATGTCCCAGGTGTTCATTGGTATTTTCACTCCAATTTTTCAACATGTGTTTTTTTGTGACCCCCACCTCATGAACAGTGACAATATCAGTTCATTAGTTGAAAGCTGATTTTGCACAGCGACCACACCATTTGGCACCGCAGGTGCGAAAATACATTTTGAACAGGATGTGATAGAAACTGTAATTAGTTTGGGGACTGTTTACAACAGATTGTCAACAAAGGCATTTTGGGACCTCCACTCATGAACAGTGTCACTGTGAGCCGGCCCAGTACCGCCGAGGGTTGAGGCGCTGCACACCACACCTCGCACCATGCTGGCGACCCGGGTTCGGAAGCAGACTTCGGTCGCCGGGTGTTGGCCGGGGGGGGGAGAGAAAGGCTGAGCATCTGACGACAGCTCGCCTTCTCGTGGGGGAGAGAGTAGGGATCCATCCCGGTGAGCGGTGACCTCTGGCGGAGGCTGGGGGCATGGCAGCTCGTTGGCACCTCGGGGGTTTGATTGGTCACGGGTGGAGATCTGTGGACCAATCACCTCTAGGGGCTGCATCATCAAGGGGGGGAGGATGTTGCGAATGTTGGCACTTGTGCCTTGACGTCAAGGGCTAGCAATGCTCTCACAGAACAGGTAAAAAAACACCCTCCAGAGCAGGGTAGATGAAGTGCCAAACCCAGTCCTGATATGCCACCAACTGCCGCTATCTCAGGGACCAGAGAAGACATTAAGTTATAAGGGGTGTTTTTCCCTACCTTGAACCCCACCCGGGGGGGGGGTAATCTGCGGTAGGATTAGGGACCCAAAGCAGCAGGTAAATCGGTGGCAGGGATGGGTTTCACTGGCGACTTTTGAAGAGGCGGCTCTGGCAGGGATGCACGAGGGGAGAAAAAGAAATTAAAAAAAACAATGAACAGTGTCACTGTGATTTTCGTAATCTGTCCCAAACACTGATTTCCCACAGCGACCACGCATTTCTGCGCCAGAAGTGCAGAAACACATTTCAGCCAGGGTGTGAAAAGTGACAGCTATACTGTTCATAAGGAGGTGTGGAAAAATGCCACAGTAGAAAATCTGGACTGAAAATATGACAAATTTGTGAACTTACGAGGGTGCGTGGAAACTGTGCAATGCACACTCATAACACAGTCATTTTATGGACTTTTGTCACCAAATTTTCAACATAGCCATTTTAAGACCTCTGCTCATGAATAGTGTCACTGTGATTTTCTTAATCTGTCCTGAACATTGAATTTGCACACTGACCGCGCCATTGTGTGCTACATGTGTGAAAACACATTTTGGGTGAGATGTGAATAATGACAGCTATACTGCTCATAAGGAGTTGTGGTAAAATGGCAATGTTGAAAATCTGGAGTGAAAATATAAAAAATTTGGGAGGTTACAAGCGTACATAGGAACTGCGCAATGCACGCTCGTAAAACAGTTATTTTGGGGAATTTTTTCACCAAATTTTCCACATAGGGTTTTGGGGGCCTACCTCATGAACTATAACACTGTCGTTTCCGTTACTTGGTCCTGAAAGGTGGTTCTGCACAGTGACCACAAAATCACCTTTCTTGACTGAATAACAAAATGACAGTGACTGAGTTCATGAGGTGGGGTTCCAATAACCCCATGTTAAAAATTTGGTGAAAATATTCCCAAAAATGGCTGAGATATGAACCAAAGTTGAAAAAAAAACCCATTTATGTCATTATACAGCTTACTGGCATTTCTTCAGTTGGCAGTCGGCTTTGAAGAGTGCAGACGTGTTCCCGGTCCACTGAAGATCATCCGCGCCGGCCCAGAGGTAAGTGTGGGGTGAGGGGGTGTGGGGAGATGGGGTGTGCAGAGGTGGCTAGATTAGGAGGGGTGAGACAGTCAACGAGGGACCGCTTTTTTTCTTACAGGCTTCCTCCCCTTTTTCAGGAAGATGACGCGGGACTTGCCATGCTGGGGTGGGCTCCCAGTGTGGCATCTGGAAAGTTTTTGGGGCCAGTGAGTTGACAGGGGATTGGGCACCCTGCTGGCCATAGGGACATTTAGACTGTTGCCACGCTTGGGGTGGGCCCCAGTGTGGCAGTTGGAAGGTTGTTTGGGGGCCAGTGGAACCGATGGGGATTGGGCACCCTTGTTGGCCATACAGGCGATGGACTGTTGCCACGCTGGGGTGGGCTCCCAGCATGACACCTGGAAGTCTATTTTGAGAGGACAGTGGAGCCGACAGAAGTTAAACACCCCGTTGGCCATTCGGTATGTGGTGGGAGAGCATGAGCACGCTGGGGTGGGCTCCTGTGCCGCATAGTAGGTGTTCAGGTCGGGAGGAAGAACTGTCAATGACAGACAGTTCAGATGCAGTGTGGTGTGCAGGCAATTTGCATACTGCCGATGATGGCTTTATGCAAATTGCCTACACATTACCACCGCTAATAGCAGTGGTTTTTCACTTTCAACTGTACACCACTGCATCTGAACTGCTGTCATAGACAGCGCAAACATGTATTGGTGCAGTGAGACAGCGTCAGCAAAAGGGAGCAGGGCATTGGAAGCTGAGTGGCACACCTACAAAAAGTGGTATGGTGGCACTATGTTTCTTGCACATGCATGCAAGCAAACATAAAAATGACTGTAATCAGTAGCACAGGGAAAATCTGCAGGGGAAGTTGTGTCTAACAATTTGGTGCACTGAAACTGAAAATCGGTATTTGCATGGAGACAGGATCCCCGTAAGTGCAGGGTTTCAGCTGCACTATAGGAGGGAGAATAAAAACAAATATATTTATTTGCCAGTTCCAGATCGGAGGCAGCCCAAATTAATTCACTGGCTTAATATCTAAGAGCTGAGTCTGGTATCGAGAGAGCAAAAAGCCAGTCCATCAGGCAGCCAATCAGGACGCTCCTTCTCAGGAGCAACCAATGAGGACTTTTCCAGGGAAAGGCGCCTATTTTTGACAAATTTGGCTGCAGAAGCAGCAGCCGTGGAGGCCGGGGCCGTGTGTAGGCCATACCTGATGCTTGTTTTCAGGGGGCCATTTATAACCACAGATAAGCAAGGGGGAAGAAAATACAGAAATGGCAAGTGAAGGCTGGGAGATAACAGGAAGGGGAGAATCATAAGACTGTCAGAGTGATCAGTTCCCAGGTCTCACAAGAAAATTTGATTGTGCAATCGGACAGACAAAAGACAGGAAAGGAGAGAATAGAACAGATCCTTGCTTTTAACTCTTTCTACATAACAAATGGGACAGTGTCTTATTCAACCCTGACACATACCCCTCAACCAGTACAGCAAACAGTTAAGTTTAAACCCATAAATCTATTTTCAACCTTCAGAATTCTCAATTCCTGACCCTTACCCTGACAGAAAATCAGCTCTGACATTCTCTTTTCCAGATTTGTGCATCAGTTTGAATTTAAATGGCTGTAATGCCAGGTACCACTTTATGATTCTGGAAATGTTATCCTTTATTTGGTTAAGCCAACAGAAAGAATTGTGATTTGTTATAAGTACAAAGACAGCTCCTAGCAAGCAAAACTTAAGGGACTCCATGCCCAGCTTTGCCGCAAGGCATTCCTTTTAAATGGTGGAGTACCTTTTCTCTCTGTCATGCAATTTCCTACTGATATATAGAATGGGATGTTCCTTCCCATCTATATTCTGACTCTACCTACCTCTGATGCACATGTCTGTAACAAAATAATTGTTTTTCAAAGTCTGGGCTTCTTAAAATAGGGGCTGAACATAATGCAGCCTTGATAGTCCGAAAAGCTTCTTCACAATCTGGGGACCATTTCACATTATTCGGGCACCATTTTTTTGTGAGTTCTGTGAGAGGGGTAGCTAATTGGGCAAAGTTGGGAATGAATTTCTGATACTAACCAGCCAGCCCTAAAATTATCTAACATGTTTCTTTTCGTAGGGGGGAGGAATTAAAGTTTATTAGATTTTCCAATTATAATCAACATTTAATAGACATGACAAATCAACACGTTAAATTAATAATCAACAGTAAAACTAGAGTTCCATACCTTATAATGACAAAGGTGAGTCTATAATGAAATGCATCTAAACTATGTCTAAGTGTACCACCAAATTTCTTCCAAAACAGAATCTAATAAACACAACAGTAACCATAAATAAAAAAAATACAGTAACAGTAACAGTAAAAACAACAATGTAAATAAACTCATAGACACACAGAAATTGATGGCAGATATGGACTGCTTGGCCCATCTAGTCTGCCCGTAAGCCCTACACTTGTTTGTGGCCCCTGACTCTATCTGATCAATGACTTTTCACCCCTTCTTCCCACCTCTAAGGTTCCCTTATGTCTTTCCCAGGCATGTTTAAATCCCTCCACTGTGCTCGCTCCCACCACCTTCCATGGCAAGCCATTACATGTGTCCACCACCCTCTCTGTGAAGAAAAACTTCCTCACATTTACTCTTAACCTGCCACCCTCCAATTTCATATCATGCCCCCTCGTTCTAGTACTCCTCCTATATTTAAGATGCCTCCCCCTGCACCTTGTTTATGCCCTTAAGGTACTTGAATGTTTCTGTCATGTCTCCCAGATCCCTCCTTTCCTCTAGTGAGTATATACTGCGGTCCTTCAGTCTCTCCTCATATGTTCTCTCATGCAAGCCCTGTACCATCTTTGTCTCCCTTCTCTGGATTGCTTTCACCCTGTCGATGTCCTTATGAAGGTGCAGCCTCCCAGAACTGCACACAGTGCTCTAGGTGAGGTCTCACCAGTGTTTTATACAATGGCATCACTACCTCCCTCCTTCTGCTAGTGATACCTCTGCTTATGCACCCCAGCATGCCACTGGCCCTCTCTGCAGCCATTGTACTCTGCTTAGGCACCTTTAGGTCATCTGATATGATAACTCCCAGGACCCTTTCTTCCCTGGTGATTGTCAGCAACTTGCCACCCATCCTGTAGCACTCCCTCAGGTTGCCTCATCCCAGGTGCATTATTTTGCACTTCTTTAAATTGGATCTCAGCTGCCACACCTCTGACCATTTTTCCAGCCTGCCTAGTTCTCTCCTCATTTTCTCCAACCCATCTGGAGTATCCACCCTGTTGCAGATCCTGGTGTCATCTGCAAACAGGCAGACCTTGCCCTCCAGCTCTGCTGCAATGTCACTAATGAAGACATTAAACAGGACTGGCCCAAGGACTGATCCCTGAGGTACCATGCTGGTCACCTCCTTCTCCCTGGATTAGATCCCATTTACCACCACCCTCTGACTCCTGTCCATTAGCCAGTTCCTAACCCAGTTTACCACCTTGTGCCCCATGCCCAGACTACCCATCTTGTTAACCTACCTCTTATGTGGGACAGTGTCGAAGGCCTTGCTGAAATCAAGGTATGCGACTTGCACTGCCCCCCCCCCAAATAACTTCCTTCATCACCCAGTCAAATAAATCTGTCAGATTTGTCTGACACAACCTTCCTGCTGTGAAACCATGTTGTCTTGGATCATGGGCACCACTGGATTCCAAATGTGCTACTATTCTTTATTTAAGTAGTGCCTTCATAATCTTACCCACTATGGAGGTGAGGCTCACTGGCCTATAGTTCCCTGCCTCTTCTCTACTACCACTTTTGTGCAGAGGGATGTCATGTGCCCTCCTCCAGTCCTCTGGAACCACTCCTGTGCTGAGGGACTCGGTGAACATGGCTGCCAGCTCCCTTCGCAGTTACCTTAATATCCTGGAGTGTATGCCATCTGGCCCCATTGCTTTGTCCACCTTCAGTTTTGTGAGCTCCTCCAGGACTCTCCCCACTGTAAATGTACTTGTGTCTGCCTCCCCACTTTGTGTCTGTTCTCCAGCTGTGGCCCCTGACCGTCCCCCTCTTTCATGAATACTGAACTGTATTCATTCAGTATTTCTGCCTTTTCCAGGTTTCCCTCTCTAAACTCTTTCCAGCTGTTATACAGGGATGGTGATAAAGAAGTAAGAACTAAAATCTGGGAAACTAAGGCCGAATTGCAGAAAATACTGGATCTAAAGATACAGTATGCACGTATATATTTAAAACAAACAACCTATGGGGTTGGGGGGCCTTGAGGTACACATTTCCTACTATTCTTAAAATTAAAATCCTATCTACAGGGCAGGTGTTACACGGGGATGCCGAAGTAAGAGATACCTAATACTAATTACTATCAAAGACTATATACATGGGACTCGCAGGGGGATTCGGGAGAGAGGCTCCGGTTTTTGGAAAGACTTCATCTTTCACTCTTAATGGAAGAACAGGTTGGAATTCTTGAAGCTCCTATCTGAGCAAAGATCTCGGCCCGAGTCGGAGCCGCAGCCACTCATAAATATCCTGGACCAGATGGCTTCCCCGTAGAGTGGTATAAGAGTTTCCTGAAAGAACTCTTACTGAGCATACTATCGGTGTCCCAATCTGTTGCAAAAGGAGATCTTTCACCTCCATCCTGGGCCTATGCTATCCTGGCAGTTATCCCCAAACCTGATATTTTGGATACATCCTCCTACTGCCCTATATCAATATTAGATGTTGATTATAAAATCTTCATGGCAATTTGGGCTACTAGGCTAGAAACTATTTTACCAACACTTATCCACCATGACCGAGCAGGTTTTATTAAGCAAAGGAACACCATGGATAATATTTGTAGGGTTTTGATACTGCTGGAATATATCCAAACTAGACACATCCCGGCAACCATACTGAGTCTTGATGCTGAGAAGGCCTTAGACAGGGTGTCCTGGCCCTTTTTGTGGGACACCCTATCGAGGTTTCAGTTCCCCAATTCCTTCTTGAAATGGATCCAAAACATTTATAATGCCCCACAAGCCTATATTTGTATCAATGGGGTGTCACCTCTCCTATTTCCTTGCAATGGGGCACAAGACAGGGATATCCACTTTCTCCCCTTCTGTTTGCCCACTATATGGAGCCCTTGGCAATAGCCCTCTGAGAGGTGGAAGGGGTGGAGGGCATCCTGCTGGGATAACAAGAATATAGAGCAGAACTATTTGCAGATGATGTCCTTTTAACACTCTTGTCCCCAGAAGAGTCCATTCCATGAGTCTGGGTGATCTTGAACACATATGAAAAGGTGGCTTGCTTTAAAATCAATATAACTAAAACTGAGATTCTATTGCTTAATTTTGTGCTATCAGAGACATTGAAATGGACCTGTCCCTTGAAATGGTGAGCCACAAAAATTAAATACTTAGGTATAAACATCCCTCAAGATTTGAAGGTCTTAGATGCAATAAACTTTGAACCTTTAACTGTAACACTCCAATCGGACCTTAACAGGTGTGGTATGCTCCATTTTTCCTTCTTTCAGCGTATTGAAATTATACGCATGAATGTTCTTCCCCACCTGTTACACCTCTTTCAGAATATCCCCTACTTCCTGGTCAGTTCTATTTTAAGTCCTGGAATAGAATCATTTCAAATTTTATTTAGGGGGGCCAGCACCCCAGAATTCATCTTTCAATCTTAAGATTGTCCTTGGCCCAGGGTGGAGCAAATTTCCCGAATCTGGAACTCTATGTGACAGCCGCCTTTTTAGAGGTGCTTTTCTCTGGTTATCGAAAGTTTTAGAGGCCCCATGAAAAACTATAGAGTTTACTAATAATGATCTATATAACACAGAAGGATTTCTGTTTGCCTCCAATTTTACCCAAATCTCAGCTAATATTTTGAGGGTCTGGTACTCATTGAGGAAGCACCCAAAGTTCATGAAAATTGTTTTTATTATAGGATGCTTTCGGAGGATGACTGTTTTCTGCTGGCCCAAACTGACTTAGCATTTGTCAGATGGCGTAGGCTGGGTCTGAACTACATATACCAATTTCTGGGGCAGGCAGGGATCCTCTGTTTTGAAACCACACAGACAGACTATGGGCTTACCCAGGGGGAATTTTTCCGGTACCTTCAAGTCAGGAACTATATACTTCGACAACACTCATTTACACCCACATTGCCCCTGCCATTGCCCTCCTATTTAAAACTTCTGGATTTCCTCGTGGGTAACATGTGGGGACATCTAATTGGATCCTTATATAAAATTTTACAGGAGGACCTGGGAGATAACACCCTTCCTATACTGGAAGGGTGGAATAAAGATTTAGATTTAGAAGTTCCGTGTGTTTCTTGGACAAAGGCGACCCTACCAGCAGTTAGACTCACTTCTTCCCACCACTGGTGAGAGTGCGCCTGGAAATGCAGAAACAGATTCTTTCATCCCCAGCAATTTTAGTGAAATACCTTCCAGATAGCTTTGGTTATTGTTGGAGAGATTGCAGATGCAAATTGGTGGATCTGGGTGATATCTTTTGGAACTGCCCATTATTAATGTAATTTTGGTGCTCTCTTCAATCTGAACTAGGGGAATGTTTGGGTGAACAAATAGAACTAACTGCAGTAATAATCCTGTACTCCATCTACCCGGACCACTACCCCCCCCTTGGCACAAGACCCTTTTGCCCATGTATCTATTAGTAGCTAAAAAAGCTATTGCCCGCAAATGGATGGCCAAAATTATCCCAACCTGTGGCTGATTGGAGATTAATAGTTTCAGAAATATATCAAATGGAATCCTTAACGGTGGCCATTCACGATAAAGCAACGGCCTGTTGAGCTAAATGGCAAAGGTGGATCCATTATTCATTAGAAGTTGTCCTAGACCACTGTGTACAGAAGTCTCACTGCTCGCCCCCACAGGGATGCACAACCAAACTTTTCCCCTCGATCACACTCTCACCACAGTATGCATAGGCAGTGCAGTGGGAACATGATGAACCGATCCCTTACCCCCACACCTATCTCTGGGGCTATAAATGTGAAGGGGACTCTCAGCTCTGAGAACTAGCCCCAAGTGAGGATTCCTGACATCAGGGACTCTGTGAAGATCCCTGCAGTGGAAGTACCCAGTTAATGTCTGATCCCATTATCGCCCTGTTGGCGTGTTGGCCTCAAACCTACCCATTAGTAAGGCTCGTGTTTTCTGAAGTTAGTTACTTAAAATTTAACGTAGTATGCCAGCTGGAAGGCATTACGTTGATGTTATAGGTTTCATGTTTCCCATTTCTAAGAATAGGTAATGTTAACCGTTACAACCATCTAGCACAATTTAACAGCCAATTGTATTTAAACTACTATATCTGTAAGAAACTGGAGGGATCCACATTGGGAGGCTCCTTGGAATCACCACTGCAATACTCCCTTGCCACACTGTACCTTCTAAACTCAAAATGGAGGAGACCCCATTGAAGCTGCAGTCAGTAAATGTCAATGGACTCACCTCCCCCATCAAGAGGTCGAAGGTGCTTACCTATGTTAGGAAAAGTAAGGCAGATCTCATTTATCTGCAGGAGACCCATTTAAATAAGGAAGAGCACTCCAAACTAGGAAAGCTCTCCAGGGATGAGATCTACAGCTCCACTTAAAGTAGGGAGAGGAGGCAGGGGGTGGCAATTATACTTCCACAACATTCCCCATTGCAAGTCCAGACTAAATGGATAGACCCCGAAGGCAGGCTAGTACTTCTGCAGGGATCAATGGGAGATACAGAGGTTACCCTAGCCAATTCTTCTTTCCCCCCTGACTCTTCAGTATGGGATATACGCAACTTGCTTGATAAAATAGTACAATTTACTAAGGTATCTTAATGCTAGTCGGGGATTTCAACATCCTACCTAACCCAGAATTGGACTCCTCTAACCCTAAGGTACCTAGAAAAACATCCACACAGAAGTTTTTTAGCAGGTTCTTGGCCGAGGTTGGTTAGACAGACACCAGGCGATACCTGCACCCGCAAATTAGAAACTACACACACTACTCTGCAGTTTACTGTACATACTCACAAATTGACTTCTGCTATACTCAGGCAGAATATTTAAGTAACATAGAAGACTCCCAAATGGGAGACATCACATTCTCAGACCACATCCCCACAGTAACAACATGGAAGCTAGGGATACAGTGGAAGAACACACAATGGTGCCTAAATCCCTATTACTTAAAATCAAAGCAATTTAAGAACTTTCTAGCAGACAAAATTGCGGAGATACTTGTGGACAACTCCCAACCGGAGGTCTCCTCGTGCATTCTCTAGGATACGGTAAAAACAGTGCTACTTGGCCAGCTTATAAAATACACCTCAACCCAGACTAAGGCCCACCAGGAGCACAGTGCTAAGTTAGAAGAAACACTTCATTTCCTGCAAATTGCACACAAACAAGGGGACAGCTCTGTCCTCCCACAGCTGAAGCAAATTAAACTAGACTTAGATAAGCTAGCCCTACAGCAGATGGAAATAGCTTTGATGTTCCTTTGACAGCGATATTACGAGGTGGGTCCTCAAGCCACTAGTCTTTCAGCATATCAAATCAGGAGGCAGAAAAAAGTGGCCATGATTACCACAATTTGTCACACCACAGACGGTAGCTCCCTAAATAAACAGACCGATATAGCAGATGCCCTAACTACATACTACACTACCCTTTATACCCCAGAACACTCAGTATCCACTGAGGACATAAAGCATTTCCTGCAACCTCTAGACCTCCCCAAGATAAGTGAGGACCAAGGGAACCAGTTGATCCAGCCTATCACACTGTTAGAGCTGTCTGCTGCAATTGCACGCTCCAAGACCATGAAGGTCCAGGGCCTGGATGGTTATGGGGCAGAGTTCTACGAAGTTGCACAGAAGGAGACCACTCAAGTCCTCCTCAAAGCCTTCTACTCAGTTCTAGAAGGGGAGTCCCCTCCGCCTATGTGGTTGTATGCCACTATCTCAGTTATTCCCAAACAGGGCAAAAAAAAACAACTTTGTGAGTCATATCAGCCAATATCAGTGCTAAATATGGACTATAAATTGTTCATGAGCATTCTGGCCCAGAGACTTGTATCAAGATTGATGGGAAGGAACACCAGACTGCATTATATGTGGACAATGTTCTCCTATATCTTCAAGATCCAGAGATTTAACTCCCAAAAGCCAAGGAGCTTCTGGAGACTTTTGGCCAGGTCTCAGGATATAAAATTAACATCACGAAGACTGAAATGCTGACCTTCCAATACTCCCCCCTCTCCACCTATACAGAAACTGTTCCCCTGTAGATGGAACTTAGAAAAGTTGAAATACCTGGGGATTCATCTAACCCGAACCCTCGCTGATGCATACAGGCAGAATTACACCCCTTTCACTGCACTCCTAAATGCAGACCTTGCTAGTTGAAGCACGCTACCGCTTAGTCTCTTGAGGAAGATAGACTTAATCCTGCCCAGAGCCTTATATCTATTTAATAACATCCCAATCAGCCTGCCCCGATCCACATTTCAAGATTGGAATAAAGCAATCTCGCAATTCATTTGGTCAAGTCGGAGACCGAGAGTCCGGCTAAAACTTCTAACACTCCCAAGGTCACAAGGAGGGCTAGCCCTTCTGGATCTTTATCGATATTACTTAGCCGCCCACTTAACCCATATAGTTTCCCAGACAATCGTCCACACAGGACACCCACAGGGCAGAAATTGAGCAGGCATTAATCTCCAATGCAGATTATTACCATCTGCTATATCATAAAAACACCCCCTCTCCCTCCCTACCCCCCCCCACCACCAATACTGCAACACCGTATAAAGATCTGGCACCAAATTAAGAGAGTAGTCCTGTTTACACCCTTGCTAAGGCCAATAGCCACACTCCCCGACTTCCCCCCCATGGAGAACGTAGCATGCCTTTTGGCAATGGGGTAGATATGGCCTAGTATATATAGCTCAAATCACCTCCCAGGGTGTGCTATGGTCTTTCCGGGATATCCAGCAGAGGTTTCAGTTCCCCAACACTCACCACCACTACAGATATCTACAACTAAGGCAATGGAGGTGAGAAACCAGGTGCAACATCTACCGCTGGTGACTAAATTTCTGGTCCTCTTCGCCACCCTGAACCAGGGTCACCTGGTGTCTGCCTTATACCAGGCATTGCTGACACAACCAGACACCCTCAGGCAGCTTTCCCCTCAGCATGCAAGAAACACCTGTGCTGTTACCATAGACACAAATGCAGAACTACCTGAGAGGTCTCACTGATGCCTACAGCTAACTCAGTGAGCATTACAAAACACACCTATCCCACACCCCCCAACTTCCAGCTCATTACTGTGATGCTCTCAACTTGATGCAGCCAGAATTCCAAACAGCACAGCTTCACAGAACAGTCTAAACTACTGCCTGCAGCTAACTCAACTACCACTGAAACACACTCTCACTTGTTCCTCAAACTCTGATTCTCACCCATTACAATTACTGTGCCAATCTCAACTACACGCAGCCAGAATCCTAAAGAGCACAATTTCACAGAACACTCTGCACTCTGCCTGCAGCTAACTTAATTACCACTGAAAACAGTATCAGCTGTTCTGACACTCTGCCTCTCAACTCATTACAATTAATGTGATGCTCTTAGCTTCACTGCAGCCAGACTGATAAACAATACAGCTTCACAAAAGTATGTTTCTCACTTCTACCTAAAACTAACTTATTTAGCATTGCAAAACACACTCATGTGTCTCTCAGGGTTTATAACACTGCCAGCCCACTCAGAAAAGCTCACACACAGAATGAGCAAACACATTAACAGGAACAGAACACAAGACAGCATAACAAAACTTCTGAAACTTTTGGCCCTATTGTATATATCGAATACATGATGGGCAGATCGTGTGCTATGGCAAATATTGTCACTCCTGCATCGTGAGCTTGGATATCTCACTCTGCAGGAATGACAATATTTGCCATATCACACTCATGCCCATCATGTATCCCCTATATACACATACATATGGGTGAGCAGTAGTCAATGATAGGGAGGAGGTTGCCTTGAGCAATAGTTAAGCAAGCTTCACTGGTCGGGAATTGTTTTAACCTGTGTGCAGCCCTGAGCTTTTGGTTAACCTGACAAATAATGGAGTTGATGTGATCTGTATAGGAGAGGGAGGGGTCGAGAGTTACACCCAAGTATTTAAAATTGGGAACATTCTGCAGCGCGGGGCCATTGGGTGAAAGTACCGAGAGGGAGATGCCAGCCCTGGTGGTGCTGGCCAGGTATGGTTTGGAACCTGAAGCATTGCCTTATTTTTTTTTTTTTATTGACCAGGAGCCTATGTGACTGGAACCAGTTATAGGCCAGGCTATAGTTGATGGACAGGGTAGAAGATATGTTTTATATTTAGCAGCGGATTGTTTTGGATTCTGCCACTGGGGCTACAGAGTTTTGGATTAGGCAGCCATTCAGAACCGTGACATCACCAGAAGTCCCCTAACATGTTTCTTTGTTTTAGGAACAGGATTGTTAGCTGCAGCTTCTGTCTTGGAAATCTCTGACTTTACTTCTCCATTCCCAAAACATAATCCAAATATCTGGTTTCCTGCATGCCCAGTGCACATTTGGTAGGATTAATGGTCAGACCTGCCTTTTTGATAGATTGAATGACTGCTCGTAGGTGTTCCAGATGGCTTTTCCAGTCTGGATTGTACACCATGACATCATCCTGGTCAGCAGCCCAATAACCAGTGTGAGCAGCTAAAATTATATCCATGTACTGCTGGAATGTAGCAGGTGCATCATGTAAACCAAATGGCATGGTAGTGAATGGATGGAATCCAATAGGAGTGTCAGTGGCTCAGTAGGTAGCACACTCACCTCTGAGGCCGGGAGATCAGAGGGCTGTGGGTTCAGTTCTCACATCTGGCACTTGGGTTAATATCCCAATACTGACACTGTAGTGCAGCATGAGAGGGGTGCTGCACTTCTGAAGTGCTGTCTTTCGGATGAGACGTTAAACCGAGGTCCCATCTGCTTGGATTGGTGGTAGTTCAAGTGGATGTTAAAGATCCCATGGCACTTATGGAAAAGAGTAGGGGTAAATTTTATTCAAAACAAAAATCATGATACATATACATCATACACTCACAATAGTAAGGCCCATTTCTCCAATCCATACAATACTGCCAAAGAATTGTAAGAAGGAAACAAAAAGGAAACTTGTGAAGACATACAGATAAAAAAATAACAGTACAAGCTTGAAAAACCCACAAATTATAACACCAAACTCTGGATATGACTCCTTGTCCTCAAGGGCTCCAAACAGGTCACCTCAGTTCTCTTTATATATTGCTTGTGTAGTTTGTTTTACAATTATTTCACCATGACATTCAATCAAGTCTCAGTTGTACCTAAGTTGGTAATCCAGGTCATAGTTCCCCATAACTCTACTACATCCCTCTGGGATAGGTTACTACATTCTGTAATATATACAGTATGTACATCCTTTACAATTTCCCCACATAATTCCATGTAAGAGCTCTCCTTCTGTTGGAGCGTGAACAAACACCTGACCATCCAAATGTTCCATTTAATGATAACAAACAATAGGTGTAGTGTACTTAAGTTCCACTTCCTCCAATCTGGGGAGACATAACCATACATTATGTTTTCATATGTTATCTTTTTTTTTTAATTTATTCTTTTACTCCCCCAAGCTGCTAGCCACCTGGTATTTTCGGCCCGGTCATGGAGCCATGACTTCCACCCCTCATATCGGCCACTGGGTCCCTCCAAAGCCCTTGGCTTCCCCCCATGGCGGGGCAGTGGCACTCTCCCTGCACACTGCAGACCTTCAGATAGGTTAGAGGGCTCTAGCCTGAGGGGCTAATTGAAGCCGTGGCAGGGTTTCATGTAGGGTGGCCGGCGACTGTTCTTTTTTCATTTTCTGGGGGAGGCGGGGCCTTGCAATGACATCTAGCGTCCATCCCGCCTCCTGTCTGAACTGAGCGCTGGTAGCTGTGCAACTTCCGGCCCCCACCAGGGGTCCCACATGCGCCGGGCATTACCCCACCCTCCCTCTGGAGAAGGAGAGCAGTCCATAGGACGCTCTATCCCTCTCCCCCCGCCGGCCCTCCAGTGACCCTGGTCTGTTCCCAAACCCAGGTTGCCAGCGTAGCGAGCGGAAATCCAACTGCTGCACTGACGGGATGGCCTATATGTTATCTTCTTAAACAAGGGCTCACCCCAGGCCTCAGCTATATATTCCCAAAATCCTTTAATGAAGGAGCACTGGAAAAAAAGGTGCTCAATTGTTTCTAAAACATTAATGCACCGTAGTCCACTGCATATTCTTTCTTAGAGCTGTTTATGTTTTTGATTATTTTTGATATTTATCTTTTCATGGCACGAGAGCCAGTGAAAATCCCATATATGAACTGGAATCCTTGGGTTACGCAAGAGGGTTTGTAATGAGTTTTGAAATTGATCTGGGCATTTCTCAAATGGTACTGAGACTCCACATAGTGTGTTTACTAGAGTTTTGTATAACACTTTATGTGAAGAGGCAGAGATAATCTGTTGGGTAGACACCCTCCATTGTTTTAACCTAAGAAAAATACCTCTAAGCTACTGCAAACACTCAGGTCCTTTCAAGTTCCGTAGGGTATCCTGTTCCCATGAGTGAAACCATGTTTTGCAATTCTCATACAACCAGGGCTCCCATCCCTTACCAGCATTGATTAATAGAGGTTTTAAATTATACATGAAAAAAATGCTGTTGAAAAATAAAATGGGATTGATCATATTCAAACCTCCCTCTCTGATAAATAGATATAAAATATTCCTTTTTATGGGGTTAAGTCTGCTTCCCTGCACGCCTTGAAAGAATATGCTTATTAAAGAAGTGTCAAGCTTTTCAGGGATTGGGAAGACATAGCTGAGATACAGAAACACTGGTATCAGGAAGATTTTTATTAAAAATACCCTTTTCTTTTTCCTGATCTTTATTTTTATTCCAGTGTGCTATTTTCTTTCTACCTGTCTCCAGTTTCTCTTCCCAAATTAAAACATCCACATCTATGGTCCCAAATTTTATACCTAGAATTGGTATAGGTGCTAATGTAAGTTGCAAAGGGCCTATCATGCCATCCTGCTGCATACTATTTCCAGGCACCTTTCCAAGGCATTTCTCCATGTTTAAAGAAGCCCCTCATGTTGTTCCAAAAGCTGTACATAAAGAAAGGGTATGCTGGACCGAAGGTTGATCTGCAGTTAGTATGCACACATCATCAGCATATGCTATGGCTTTAAAAGGGGCTTGAATACTCTGACTCACCACTGGGGAGATGGAACTTGACCTGTTCATCTTTTTTAACAAAGGGTCTATGAAAAAGGTATACAATAAGGGTCTCATGGGGCACCCCTGCCTAACCCCCCCTTTTAATAGGTATCATTGGCCTTCTTCTCCCATTTACTATAGGTATGACCGTGGCAGTATTATACAGGGATTTGATCCAACCTATCATCTTTGGCAGTATCTTATAGTAATATAGTGTTTCCCACATGAAAAAGTGGCTTATTGAATCAAAAGCTTTTCTTTGGTCCAAGGAAACTATGTACCCAGGACATATGTTTGAATAGCTTGTTGCAAATATTTCTCTCAGAAAGATAAGATGATTTTGTATTGTCTGGTTTGGAACAGCACAAGCCTGTTCTGGGGAAATTACAATGTCAGCGATGGGTAATAATTCTTTTGTTAAGATTTTTGTTAAAAGTTTGCAATCTGAATTAAGTATGCAGATAGGCCTCCAATTGCTTAAATTAGTTTTATCCCCTTTTTTATGTAGAAAAATCAGACTTCCGCTGTTAAAATTTAGAGGGATATTGCCAGAGTCTAACATTGCATTTAGGACTAATGTAAGTTCATCACTTAGATGCTCTCCTATAATTTTATATAATTCATTGGCAAGCCCATCTGGGCCAGGTGATATGTTGTTTTTAACCGTTTGATATTTTCTAAAACTTCCTCTTCTGTTATTGGCTGTTCTGCCTTGTTTAATACCTGGAGGGGAACATCTTGGACCTGTATTGTTTCTAAATAGTCTCAAATTTTCAGAGGGTTAGAGGAGATCTCTTCCGATAGATTCATAGAGTAGTCAATGACCACCTGCATTATGTTCTTCTGTGACTGCTGTGAATGGCCTCCTGCATCTACTAAACTATGCATAATCTTTTTGTCCACCTGGCTGCCATTATATTCAAATGGGTTTACCACTTGTGCAGTACCCTGGGTCCCAACTTTGTACTGATTATATACCTGTTCAGCTTTTTGCTGTAAAAAAACCTCATTTCCTTTTGCACTAATTGGATCTGGGAACTAAGGTTTTGTCCTGTTGTATGTGAAATGGTTAATAGGTTTTGGAGATGGTGCCTCTGATGCAAATATTGCAGGTAACTTAGGTTACATTTCTTCTTGCTGTATTGCCTTAGTAATGATATTAAATCTAATTTTATGTCCTCCAACCATCTTATAGGGTCATCATAGCAGATCCACACAGACTTTCTTGCTAATAAGAATTGTTATATTTTATTTAGAAGCTCTCCATCTTTTAATAATGAGGTATTGAACTTCCATATTCCTGGACCCTTAAGGTCCAGGGGGGCACTACCTATTGTTAGAGAGACCCTCCTATGGTCTATGCATTCTGAAGGAGAAACAACAGCATTTACAATCTGCAAGTTTGGGGACAAAAAAACATAATCAATCCTGGTGGCCGGGACCCCTTTTTGGAAAGTGAGAGTATGTTTTTGGTGAATTCCAGGTAAGCATCCTTCAATCTGGCTGTCTGAATGGCTGTTTTAAAGGAGCAAGAGACACAATATATATTTTTTTGTAGTAGCATACCAGCTTTTATCCTGGTTACTCAGGCTACAGTTAAAATCTCCAGCGAATATAACTTGCTTTAATGTATGCAAGTATGGCTGGATGAGGGAAATTAGCTCTATTCTTCCAGTTTTTGACTGAGATCCATATATATTTTATCAGACGTATGGGGTCTGGTCAATTAGGGCATCTAGTATTAGCACTCTACCGGGGACCACATCGTATAGTTTTAATAGCTTAAAGTTTATAGAGTGTACCAGAATGCCTACCCTTGTGCAGGTGTCCTGGCCAATAGACCAAAAAGCTGATCCCTTTAGCCAATGTCTTTGGGCCTGTTTTATTTCAGACCGAGTATGAAGTCTCACATCGTGCAAGAAGATTATACCCAAAGGCAGTGAAGCAAGAAATGTAAATACAGTATTTCTTTTAATGACTCTTTTTATGCTGTTTACATTAATTGTATGGCAGTCAAAATTAGTGTGGGACATGCTTAGTTATTTGGAAGGAGGCACCTAATATGTTTATGTTGCTACCCCTGATTTACCACTATTTTCTTCTCCCTAATCCCTAAGACCCTTCTATTTTCGTCCTTGCTTTCCTCTTTTGGGCTCCTCTGCCTTTTGGATTCAACTCAGTGTCAGTTATCCCCTCTGGATGTGAGGAGAGGACTGAAGAAGTGTCAGAGTCTTCCCCTGATTCTTCTGACGATCCCTGCAAGATCTCATAACTGTTTGAAATCGGTAAAGGAGAAGTCCTGACTGCTTTTTTGGGGGGCTGCTTGCTGACCCTGGGTTCTTTTCTGCAAGGGGAGGGATGCTGATGATGTAGAAGGTTTTTCTGGTTCATGAGTCTGAGGGACAGGATTCATTCTGTACCTAAGTTTTGCTTTCTGAGCCTGGGAGATGATAAACTGCTGGTCTAACCCCCATGGTGTTCTTGGTTATGTGCAGCCCAGGTGCAATTCTGGAATGTGTGCCAAGTTCGTCACATAAATTACATTTGCATTCATTTAAACAGTTGGAACTGATATGACCTAGATCACCACAAAGATTGCATTTTACAGTATCACACACACACACACACTGCTTAGGTGGGATGGATTCCCACACCTATAGCAGGCCTTAGGCTATCCTGCATAGAAGAGCACCCCTCTGTCACCACCTAAAAAGAAAGAGTTTGGGAGGTGAAGCACACCATTATCATCTGATTTTAACAACACTTTAACCCTCCAGCCCCCAGTCCAAATGTTTTCAGTGTCCAAAATAGCCTTGGCCTCTCCTATCACAGTGCATCTCATTTTCAGCCAATACAGTACATCTGATAAGTCCACTCCTTCATTCTAAAATAGAATGGTGATAGTTTTGTATGCTGGCTTAGTCAGGGGAATAGCTAGGAATGGGGTCCACAGTGCTGTATGCTTCAGGGAGTGGTATTTCTCCCAGAATCTATCTAGACCTTTGGATGTTTTAAAACTAATGTCAAATGTTGTTTCCCCCGAAATGTAGATTAAAACATACACCTCGTGGGAGAAAAAATTCATGGAGTCCTTAAGAAGATTCCTAGCTACATAAACTTGGTCTGGAGGTTCAGGTAAGCCCCCAACATAGGACAGTCTGACAGCGTTGTGACGCTTTGCAGGTAAAATAGGCAGTTGAAATAAAGAAGAAAATTTTTTTTCTGTTTGTCTGGGATAGCATTCAGTGGTGCCTCAATCTGAATGTGTGGGGCTTCCTGTATTCTCATAGCTGTTTCTGTAGAAGGTAAGTTCAAAATTGGATTTTGGGGTAAAGCTAAGTCTTGTGGAATCACCAGAGGGTGACTGTTTTCAGTTATGTACTCCCGTTGTGCATGTTTGAGCCTCTGTTACATTCTGAGGAGTAAGAGAGACAACATCTCCCGGTGATGGCATTCTAATAGGTGAGCAGCCTGCGACCCATTGCCCTGATTCAGACTGCTTTTCCCAACCTGCTCCCTGGAGAGCAGCCTCTACTGACCGGGGCCTTGCTTCTGGTTTATTTTTATTTTGTTTTTTAAACAACATTTCATTTTGTGCAGTTAGATTGTCATTATTCAGGTTTGTACTTACAGGAGGAGGGATTTTCCTGGTCCCCGAAACATTCGCAGTCTCCACGCTACTTCCAGCAGTCAGCAGATTTTTAGGAGCATTTAAATCTCTATCCAGTTGTTGAGTACTGACAGTATCAGTTTTACTCCCAGATTTAAACTGCCGCATCTTCTTTTTTTGTAACTTGTCTTTTTATTTAAAATATCACAAGCATGGTACATATCCTATTAGTTACAGGTAGGTACATATTTAATTCGTAGGACAATAAAAAAGTGAAATCTAAAATCATCCTTATAATCATTACAATCTTCTTATACCATTTCCAGATCATCTTAATTTATTTACCTCCTTCCTGTCTAAATAATTTCTAACTCAATTCAATGGTGTCCTTAGAATCCAGGGTTTTACTTTCCTTCACTTTAACCCATTATCTTTTCTTTCTGTCTTTCATTATCTAATCTCCTCCTTCTATCTCTCTACTCCACCTCTGGGTCTTCAGGAGTCCCTTTTTTCTTTGTACCATGTCTATACATCTTATATTCTAACATAAGTATATTAGTAATTACCATTTTATCTAATACACTACTATTTACTTTGTAACTTTGTAACCGTCAGCAGGATGAGCCCCCAAGTGATTCTGTCTTCTCCAATCAACCTTCAGAATACCCCCTGTCTTTTCTACCCCTACCATTCACATCTTGCTCTCCCTCTTTCTGTTTTATAATCTTGTCTCCTCCCATCACTATCTCTCTTCCCCTCCTTCCCCCTTCTACGTTAAGCATTGGTCCAATATCGAAGTTTGTGTTTTTTCTTGGATGTATTTGTAATAGGGTAGCCATCTAGCATTAAAACTTTCTATCCTTAACTGAACTTTTGCTACTATGCTTTCTAACTGCTTAATTCTTTCCATATAATGTTCCCAGATCCCTACTGAGGGTGAAGTCCATGTAAGCCACTTCTGTGTAATTGCTTTTGTTGCTGCCGCCACACAGATATAAAATAAGTATCTGCAATCTTTCCTTATCAGATCTACTGGGGGGAGGCCCAAGACCAGATTTTCAAACTGAGGAAGAAGGTGCAACTCAAACATCTTCATTACAGTTTCTTTCAAGTTGGCCCAGTATTTAGTTAATATTGGACATCCCCAAAAAATATGGAAGTGCGAGCCCTCTCCCCCACAACCTCTCCAACATTTGTCTGAATGCTGTCCACCATAGTGCTTGGTTGTTGTTGGGACCTTAAAAAATCTAATGCCCACTTTCCATCTAAATTCTCTCCAATTTTGTAAACTAGTAGTTTTCTGTATACCCTCCCAATCCCCCCATCTTGCTGGTTGGATGTTATATCCTATCTCCTTTTCCCACTTTGCCTGTACATTTTCTCTATAAACCCTGCCTTCTTCTTGGCACAATAGAGCATACATTTGTGCTGCTATTCCCTTTGTATCCTTTAATATCATTCTGCTTTGTATCATAACTACCTCATCAGTTAGGGGGCGGGCCACCTGTGCCACTCCTATCTCCCCCACTACTATATTTCTACATTGGAAAAATCTAAATAATTCCTTCTGTTGCAACTGGAATTCTTGTTGTAAACTCAAGAAAGATTTCACCCCTTCCCCATCCACCAAATGAGCCAGCGTTAATACACCCTTCCTAACCCATCCTTCCAGGGAAGCAAAACCCTTCTTGTCCACTATAGATGGTATATATTCCAGCATAATATTCCGCCATATCGGTACTGGCATTTCCCACTTTTGCCTGATCTGGAGCCATACCCCAAGAGTTTGCCTTGTCCAGCAATTCCTAACCTCAGTCAGGTTTGCCTTCGTTATGGTCCATGGGAGAACCTGCACTGGTAGATTTATATGGGCTCTCCTTTCCATCTCCACCCAGGCCGGGGGATCATCCTGTATTAAGAGTTTCAAGAGCGGCATCATTTGGGCTGCATAAAAGTATGTCCGCAGATGTGGCATACCCCCTCCCCCTTCTTTTTTCGGTATTGACAACAGTTATTGCCTAATCTGGGTTTTTTTCCCTGCCCAGATGAAGCTAGCTAACTCCTTTTCTAAATCTTTCCAATCCTTACTGGGTATATCTATCAGGAGGGTGCCAAAGAGAAACAACCAGCGAGGCAGGATGTTCATCCTAATAGTGTCTATTTTCTGAGTAAACCCTAACGGTATTAGTTTCCACCTGTCTAGGTCTTTCCTAATCTGTGTTTTTAAAGCCCCATGATTTAATTTATGCAAATCCTTCATATCATGTGGGATTTTAATTCCTAAATATCTTACTGGCTTTTTAGTGTACTTGAAGGGTGAAATTTTTTTTAAATCCTGATCCCACTCTCCTGAGATTAATTTCACTTCCATTTTCTCTTGGTTTATTTTACACCCTGACATTTTGCCAAAGTTTTGTATCAGGGTCAGAAGATAAGGTATGGCCTGCTTTGGGTTAGTCACATAGACTAATGCGTCATCCGCATACAGTGATATTTTATTTACTACCCCTTCTACCATTATGCCAGTAATCTTAGAATGTCTCCTTACGGCTTGAGCCATAAGATTACATACTGTAATATGGCTTGAGGGGCTCAGTACTGATTGCAAACAGTAACGGAGACAGGGGCAACCCTGTCTAGTCCCTCTTTGTATCTGGATCTGCGTGGATACTACCCCATTTACTTTCACCCTTGCTGTAGGTCTATTATACAGTATCTTTATCCAATTCAGGAATTCATCCCCCAGACCCATCTCCCTCAAAACAGCAATCAGAAACTGCCAATTCAGGTGGTCGAATGCCTTTTCGGCGTCTAGAAAAATGCTTAGACCCTGGTCTTTAAATTCTCTCGCCCCTGTGATGACATTCAACAGTCTCCGGATATTATCTGCCAGATGCCTCCTCGGAATGAATCCCGTTTGAGCCATATGAATTAGCTTAGTGATTACTTTTTGTAACATATTAGTCAGAATCTTGGTCAGGATTTTACAGTCCTGATTCAGGAGGGAGATGGGTCTGTAGGAGGTGCACCTATCCCTTGGCTTCCCCTCTTTTGGCATAACCGTTATAATTGCTGAGTACCATGTTGGGGGAAGGGCTTGTTCCTCCAAACAGTTATTGAAGACTTCGGTCAGGATGGGGGCAAAAGTTCCACAACATTTAGTGTATAACTCACTACTGAACCCGTCTGGTCCAGGTGCTTTCCCCTGTTTCAGTTCTCTAATTACCTGGACTACTTCCTTCTGTGTAATTTTAGCTCTTAATCCTATCCTGTCTTCTCTACTTAGTTTTTGCAACTCAAGATCTTTAAGAAAGTGATTTATCTCTTCCTCCATCTGCTCTGGAACTATCGACTCTGTATATAATGTCTGGTAAAAATTCCTAAAGACCTGTGCAATGTCCACTGGTTTACTTCGTCTCTCTCCTGTTTTCTCATCTATTATTATGTTTTTAATTGTACGGTTTGCTTCCTATTGTTTCAACCTGAATGCCAGTGCATGAGCTGCCCTATGCCCAACCTCTGTATATTTCTATCCCAGCCATCTTATCCATCTCTCTGCCTATTTCTCTTCATGTTCATTTAATTTCTTTCTAGTTAATTCCAGTTGTTTTAACCATTCCCCATCATTCGGATCCTGTTTATGTTCCATTTCCCTTTGTTGAACCTCTCATGAGAGTCTTTCCTGAGTAAGACTAGCCAGTTTTTTATTCCTAGAAGCAATACTTATCAGTTCACCCCTAACTACTACTTTTGCTGTATCCCATCTGATTATAGGTTGGCAACCTTCATTCTCTTTTGCATAAAAGATTTAATTGAATCTATCCTCAATCCTTTTAATTGTGGATTTGTCTGTCAGAAGGGAGACATTCAGTCTCCAAATAGGGTATCTCTCTTCTTGTTCCATCATCAGGACAATCTCAGCTGGAGCATGGTTTGAGTTAGTGATCGAGTGTATTTGAGATCCAGAGGCCATATACATGTATGCCTTTTGAAGGAGAAATAAATCAATCCGAGAATATGACCTCTTAACCGTCGAATAGTAAGTATAATCCCGTGTCCTGGGGAAACGTGCTCGCCACACATCCACAAAATCTAAACGTCTTATCAAACACTTAAGCCATTTAGTCACTTCCCTGTTTGTCTGGATACAACCTGACGATCTGTCCAAAAATGGGCATGGCACACAGTTAAAATCCCCACCTGCCAATACTCATCCTTGAGGCAGTCTTATCAGTTTGTCTAGGATTTCTTTAAAAAAACTACCACCTTTAACATTTGGAGCATAGAGATTGACAACATGGAAAGGGACATCCCAAACAGTACCAGATATTCTGACATATCTCCCCTCTTTATCCGTGTCTGTCCAGTTGACCATGAGGGGGCACTCTTTTTTCACCAGAATTGCCACTCCCGCCTTCCTCCCATCTCTACTCGGCGAGGCATATACCTCTCCCACCCATGACCATCTTCATTTCAAACCCTCTGTTTCCTTTAA
The DNA here is from genome assembly GCA_016271365.2 of Neoceratodus forsteri. Classification (NCBI taxonomy): domain Eukaryota; kingdom Metazoa; phylum Chordata; order Ceratodontiformes; family Ceratodontidae; genus Neoceratodus; species Neoceratodus forsteri. Next base: position 695,207,047 of record CM028129.1, read on the forward strand.
GTGTGTTTCTTGAATAAGAGCCACATCGCATCCCATTTGTTTCAATTCAGTTAAGATTTTCATCTGCTTGACCGGGGCATGAATTCCTTTCACATTTTATGTAATTATTTTAAGATTAACCATTGTCTTGATTTATCCCTTTCCACTTTCCCAACCTCCTTTCTAAATTTCTCGTGGAACCCCATCCTGCTTTTACAAGTAAACTTACTAAACCATTAAATAAACATCGTTTAACATATTTCAACTCTGTAGAACTTTTCAACATCGTGGCAGCTGCTTCTCAGAGCTTGCCTCCCCTCTTAAATCAATCCCCCTTCTTATGCTTCCTAGGTGCTTCTGTGCATTTCAGCTACTGTTATTAATTTCCAAGTAGCTTGTATGGGTGGGCTCGCTAGGCCACTGCCCGCCTATCCCTTAATAGGGATTCGCTCTAGTTGTTCAATGGAACGGCAGCAGTCCCCCAGAATTAACGCCCCAGCCAAAACTACTTTTCAGCCGGGAATGAGTTAGCAGCAACCCAGCCTTAGTGCCCCCCCAGCTGAATTTGCTTTCTAGCCAACATTTACCTCATACCATTATTGAGTCCATCACTCAAAAGTCCGAAGTCTCATATGTAGAAACCTGTGTCCCCTTATTCCCCCCACCAAGAGCTTCTCCCCAGTCTGGTCTTTCGCTTCCCCCAACTTTCAGACCATCTCTTCTATTTCCATCCTTGAATCCTCTTGAATCTCCTCTCCTTCACAGATGTCCTTCTCACCCCTCCATTCGTTTCTCTGATTCCTGGCTATCTACTGCATTGAGCATCCTCGTGAGATCTGGCATTAAATATTTAGGCCACAACCAGGCAGGGCTTTTTTTCTTCCCTCTATTCACCAGGCTCCATGCCCCTTCAATCAGTTTTTGGTCCAAAAGGTCACAATCCAGATTCGGGATCACTATTTGTTTCTCCTTCAAAAATGGGACCGCATCAACCAGGGTCGGGTATACTTTGAATGAGGAGCCCCTATATACTTTCAGTTTTGCTGGGTAGCTTATCTGGGCTTTGATTTGATGTTCGTCCTTTAATTCTTTTATGACTGCTCTGACTTGGTTCCGATGATACTGCAGCTCTGTCGGGAAATCTTGGTCCAGAAACACTTGTCCCCTTACAAATGTGAGGTTTTTAACTCGCCAAGCTTCTTTTAGTATGTAATATTTTTCTTGGAAATTCAGCATTCTCACTACCCAGGATCTTGGTCAGGTATTCTTGTCTGATGGCTTGGGCCCCAGAGCTCTATGGGCCCTCTCGATTGTGAGGGAGAAGTCTGAGGGTATCGTTAGTAGCGATCTCAGCACATGTTGGATAAAGTCTGCTGTAGTAGGGTAACCCTCCTCTTCCCTCTCCTTGATCCCATATATTCTAAAATTATTTTGTCTTGCTCTATTTTCTGAATCTTCCATTCAGGTATGCATTTGCCTTTCCCGGTGTAAGAGATGTATAATTAGTCTATCCATTGCATCTTGTCTCCCCGAAGTCTGGGTTACACGCTTTTCTACTCCCTCTACCCTCTTGTTTATATTTTTAACTTCCATCTTAAGATCAGCGATTGAAGTCTTAATTTTTTTTACAGACTTGAGGATTTTAGCCACTGCTATTTCCATTGGTACCTCGGGCTGGGAGTCTTCCCCGTCGAAATCGATCGATGATACTGAGGGGGAGCATATTCTTGACATGGTCGCTAGGCCTTCCGTGCCTTTATGGAGAGTAGGCTGCTTTAATTTACTACTTTTTTGGTCTTGCCTCAACCTTTTCAGTTTAATTTGTTTAGCTGACATTAAAACAGCCCCCAATTGTTGACTTCAGCACTTTCCTAATCAAATGAGGTAGAAAATGAGATTAATGCCACTGGGGAGTCTGGAGCTCGTTCCTCTAGGCTGCTACCATCTGGGTGACATCACCGGAAGTCCCAGCTGCCGCATCTTCTGCATAAGGGAACATTTTGTAGCTAAGAAGTTACGTTCTTCCAAGTCCAGACGTTTCTGCAATTCAAGTGCTTCATTTGATTCCAAGCCTAGTCCTGTACCAGTGCCATTTTCTTCAGGACCATTAACATTACAATCCACTTCCATACCCTCCTCCTGTCTCTCCTCTTGTGCTTTAAAGGTTACAGATGTCATTCCATGGGCTTTTTTGTTCTCATTTAGTTCTACTATTTCCATATTTTGTTCTCCATCTAGTCGATTAGCCATTTCTTCAGTCTCTAAGAGTGTTAAGGTGTGGAAGGAGATTAGCTCCCTCACCTCCACAGCAACCTGTTTTCCTCCAGGACTCTCATCCGCCATCTTGGTCCCCAGAGGAAAATGGGTCCCTCTTGCTCACAGGAAGCAAGAGTAGGGGAATTTCCCTGGTGTCCTGGGCAAATTTCCCTCATTCACTAAAAATACCACAAACAGCTTAATCTCGTTCAAGGGCAGTTGGCATTCATCTGTATCTCCCGCTCCCGGGTTGTGCCTGAAAATAGGTAGAATTTGTCTAGTGCACTTACCCAGTCAACAAAAACTAACTAAATAAAATAAATAAATAAAATGCAGTTTTGTCTCTGGATTCTTTAGCTAGGGGAATTTGCCAGTAACCCTTTGTGAGATCAAAGGTACTGACGTACTTGACACTTCCCAGTCTATCCACCAAATCATCTATCCTGGGTATAGGATAACTTAAATTCAGACACTTGATTAAGATTTCTACAATCAAGGCAGATTCTTACACCCCCTTCTTTTTTATTTACAGTCACCATTGGTGATGACCAAGCACTTCTCGACTCTTCTGTGATACCCAACTGTTTCATTTTTTTGTATTTCCTTAACCACGTCTGCTCTTAACCACTCTCGTAATCTGAATGTCTTTTGTTTAATAGGACGATCATTCCCTGTCGTTATTACGTGCTCAACCCCTTTTAATTGGTCTGGCATTGTGGTAAAAGTACTGTTAAATGTCTTTACCAAGTTACACATTTCTGCTGTTTGTTCAGAGGTTAAGGAAACATTCACCTTTATAGCATCAGAAGTTACAGTTTGTTCCAGTCTGTCATAAGCTGTATCAATATATTCTGTAGAAGTTTCTGGTAAAACTAACAAGCAGCCTTTGTTTTTTTTTCCAACCCATGTCTTCAGGAAGTTAGCATAGTACCCTGTATATCTTGATAGGATTTTTCCTATCAGGGGTCTCAGTCTCATAGTTAACTGTGCCAATACATCTAATCACTTTATAAGGCCCTTGCCACTTCATTAACAGCTTATTTTCTGTAGTGGGTAACATTAGCAAGACCTTTTCACCTGGCTCAGAAACATTTTCTTTTACTCCATAGTCATAATACACCTTCTGCTGGTTTGGGGCCTCTTCCTGATTACTATTGGCAATTTCAACATATTTTGCCAGTTTCTTTCTCAGGGCACACATGTAAGATGTAATATATTGTTTCTGATTCGGGTTATCTTCCCATGTTTCTTTTATTACATCTAGTGCCCTCTAGGTTGTCTAATATACAACTTTTCAAAGGGTGAAAAAGCTGTTGATGTTTGTGACACTTCTCTGTAAGCAAAAGGCAGGTAAGGTAAGTATTGGTCCCAGTCTTTCTCTTCCCCTTTTACAAACCTTTTTAACTTGCATTTTAGGGTTTGATTAAAATGCTCAACAAGACTGAAGGAGGAGGTTCTTATGACAGTGATACCAAGTAATCAGTATAGCTTCTTCAGCAATGCAGCACACAAAATTACTACCCTGATCAGTAATAGTCTTTTTAGGTGTGCCCACCCTGCTGAAATTTTTGGCAAGCTCTGCTGCCGCTTTTGAGGCTGTGACAGTATACATTGGAACTGCCTGTGGGTATTGAGTGGTGTAGTCACACACTACCAAAAAGAATAGATTACCCTGTTCAGTTTTGTCTAAGGGACCAACCACATGTATTGCAATTCCCTCAAAAGACATATCTATCAAAGGTATAAGGGCAGCAGGGGCAACTTGTCATTTTTAGTCATTGGGGCTACTTTCTGTCATTTATCACAAAAACTACAATAAGTAGCAACATCTTCATGAATTCCAGGCCAGTAAAATCTGTACAGCAATCTGGCAAGGGTGCGATCCCTCCCTGAATGACCAGCCATAGGACTATCATGTGCTGTCTGTCACAACTCAGTTCTATACTTCTGTGGTGTAACATATTCTGTCTGTTCCTGTGTCTGAGGTTTAACCCACACTCTGTACAGTAACCCATTATGTTTTTTAAGCATTGGTTCACCCTGTTTTTGTTTCACCCCCAGCTGTTTAAAATAACCTTGGAGAGAAGCATCGTTAATTTGCTCAGAAACAAAATCACAGTTATCAGTTTAGTTTCAGCATTTTCATATATTAACCCCTTATGTCAATCAGTCTTTTGTGGCCACTGTTTTTTCAGGTGTCTTCTTTCTTTGCTGGATTTCCAGATTTTGGAGCTGGCTTTAAACAAGTTAGCATAAAATTCACCAAAATGAAAAGTGTCCCCACCATCTGAAATTTTCTTTCCTTGTGCCACTGCTGAAACTGCAGGTTTCAGTTCTTCTGAGATTAACTCAGTAAATCCTGGAAAATCATTTCCAATAATCACTGGTGCAGGTAACTTAGGTACTACCCCCACTTTCATTTGGTGCCACACCCCATTAATATTCAGAATCACTTGGGTGGTGGGATATCAAGTGTCCCCATGGATGCAGATGACAGCAGTACCTGGTCCTTTTGCACAGTTCTTTCCCAGAACTTCAGCATGCACCAGGGTCTGTCTGCTTCCTAAATCAATAAGTCGCTTCACGGTCTTATCTCCCACCTTGACATCTATTAACTACTTGCCCCAGTTTGCTAAGGCTAAATCTGTTCCAGTGTTACCCTCCTTATTTATGGCAGTTTCTTGCAATATGGCCTGGCTTATTACAGTTATAGCAAATAAAGTCTTTGGGTGCAGATTTGTTGCCCCAACTGGAGTTATTATCTGATCTGGAGTTTAATTGGAAAAATGAGGGTCTTACCAGTTCTTGGCTGTCAATTTGCTGTTGCGTTGTCTGTCTGGCTATCTGATAGTCCTCATCCAAAGAAACAACCTTTTCCCTACTTTCTGGTCGGTGTTCTGTTACCCAAAGATGCATGTCAGTAGGCAGGATGATGTGAATTGCTCCACTGAAAATATGTCAGTGATCCGTGGAACTGTTTTGCCATCTGGTTGGAACCATTTAATGAGAAGTTCTCTGAATTGGGTGAAGGCTTGTCAAGGATTATCGACTTGAGCGGTACTTCAGGGATCAGAATCTTTGCCTGTAGGTCTCTCCTGAAATGTCATATCTTTTCAGGATTTCTCTTTTCACAAGGTCATAGTTTTCAGACTGTGAAGTGTCCATATTGCTGTAGGCAAGTTGGGCTTTACCTGTCAGGTAAGGTAGCAGCCTGATTGCCCATTGTTGCATTGGCCACTGGCAGGCTGCGGCAACCCTTTCGAAAGTTGTTAGGTGTGCTCGGATATCATCCGAGGGACACAGCTTTGTAAGTTTAATGTCTCTTAAGTTGTTTGTGTTTTGTTGCTCTGCTGGACCTGTGCCAGATCTACCAGCTTTGATAGCTTGCAAGGCATCCAGCCATTGCTGCTCCTGTCGCTGCATCTCTTCTCTTCTGTGCTGTTCCTGTTGTCGCGTCTCTTCTTTTTGCTGCTTCTCTGTCTCTCTTTGTTATATAACCCACCATTTGAAGAAGATGGACATACTTTCAGGTTCTTTCCCTGCCTGTTCTTCTTCTTCTTCTTCCATCCCTGGTACTGGCTGTACAGTCTCAGTTTAGACTTTTGTTTCTGCTTCTAGTTTGGCTACCATTCTTATGGTAATTACTCCTGAGCTTGCTGTTGCAGGATCCATACTTTTCTTTTATGCTTCTCTGGTGTCAGGTCTAGTACCCATGCACAAAACTCCTGGTTCAGAGTTTGCACAGTGTAAATCCCACTCTCACACCAACTGTCACAGAGGCATAGGTCAGGAAACAGGAAAACCAGGAGCACTTATAAAATTTGCAAGTAGCATTTTATTATTTTCAATAACATAAAAAATGTGCAGGATGGCTTTTGTACAGGCAGTTCGAACAAAACAAAGTCCTTCCTATGAGGGTATCTCTAATTCTAAATTTCAGTCTCTCTCTCTCTTTTCCCAACAAATGATTGCTCTATTTTTATAAGAAATCTTTGACTGGCAATTAATTTCTAATCCTGAGCTTGCTAAAATACCTCCTGTTTCTCACAAAATATATTACAACTTTGTCAGTTTCTTTCCATGCAGGTACAACAAAATAGAACTCTGTGTCCCAGAACTAATCTCCTGTTGACAGCTCTGCAAAAGAGTTACTGGAGGTCAAACTGCATCTCAAAGTTAACCCCCTGAGTTCCAAATAGATTTTTGCAATTATTTCAACAATATAACTGTGTACATTGGCAAATAAAGGGATCCCAGATTCACATAAACAGTTTCACACAAAGATTCTCATATATTTTATAACCACAGATAAGCAAGGGGGAAGAAAAGATAGAAATATTAAGTGAAGCAGGGAGACAGACGTAGAAAAATTATGAGACTGTCAGAGTGATCAGTTCCCGGGTCTTACAAGAACATTTGATTGCACAATCAGACAGACAAGCGACAGAAAAGGAAAGAATAGAACAGATCCTTGCTTTTAACTTATTCTACATAACAAATGGGACAGGGTCTTATTCAACCCTGTCACATGTGGTATCCAGCAGCCCAATCAGTGGTAAGTTCCATACAGAGATCAGACTGTGGCTCACATCTGTCAGGTTTGGAACTTAATATTATTATTTTTTTTTAGTTGTTTAACCAGGAGTAGCACACTAAGCTGAAAGCTTTTTTTACAGGTGCAATCTGGGAGCACAGGGAAGTTAAGTGACTTGCTCAGGGTCACGCAGTATGCAAGTGGAAGCTGTGAGATTCAAACCCAGGCCTGGTCTGCTGGATGTCACCAGATTTGCAGCTCAGAGCCTTAAACCACTGTGCTATACTGCCTCAGGAATATTAAACCCTGCCTTTTCTATGTACTAACTTTCACTGTTGATTGATTACCCTCCCCCTGGATTTCTGAAAACTGCAACTATCACTCTAACAATGTTGATGCTGATTGGGGCAATGAGGCTTCTTACAATGGTAATGTGCTGGCTTACGATTTTGATAAAGGGCCCTTACTTGGACTTTGCATGAGACTGCATGGTGGGTGAACAGTGATAGACCTTGAGGTGAAAACACCTTCCTTTGTCTCTTCTTCAAACTACTCAGATTATTTATGTACACCCAGACAAGCTTCATTTCTTTGGGTTAACTGCTGATTTATAACCCGAAAGTCTTTGCTGGTATAGTGACTCCCTATCTATGTTTTGCAAACAGGTGTTCAATTTGTAGTTATTATAAGCTGTAGTGATTTACAGCATGGCTCTACAATAAGGCTGATGGTGACACCACAGGAGGGCAGCTGACCTTGCTATGGGCAGAACAGTAGTTGCAGCTTTAACTTCATGTTTTACCACAGTAATGGGGGGAGTTCCACCAGTACTGCATACATGACTCACCTTATATGCCACCTTGTAGCCATCTAGATACTACACCTATCCACCGCTGATGGCCTACTTTTTTCCTGTCCCCCACTGGGATATAACCACCATGCGAGCAGGTGTAGACATCATAAGGTGCACCAGGAGGGCCAGTTATATCCTAGATGGGCTCTATCTCTCCAGGTTGAGGGAGATTAAGAGTCATCACTGTTCTTTCGACCCCACAGAGACTCCTGTTGTGAGGTCTCCTCCCTTGAAAGTACATTTGCTATCCCATCCCCAGAGTTGCTCATGTTGTGCTCCAGGTGTGTACCCACCTCAGTTACATCAATCAATCAATCAATCAAAATCTTTATTTATTCAGGTGAACATCATTGAGCATAGCTCATTTACAAGATGGACCTGAGTGGTCATAACAAAAAGGTTACAGAGTGTATACAAAAACATGATAGTGAATAAACACAAATACAATCATTTATGAGTGAGATAGATGTACAAATATTTACATATATACAAGGCAGAGGACAGTAAACCAAAAACCTAATAAAGGAGAGAAACAAACAGTCTAGTAGGGATAAGGCTTGGATAATGGTGCATGGGTGGGCATATAAGTTTGAGGTTTGATGTGGAAGGACCAGAGGAATGATAGAAGAAATAGGGAGGAGCTTTTAAAGAGGGGGTGGGAGAGAGGGTGTGGGAGGGGTGGGGTGTGGGAGGACTAGGCCTTGTGGAAGCAATTGCATGAATCTGGGATTAGGCTGGTGTACAGCTTTTGAAGGATGTAAGGGGAATCAGTGTTTCCATTTTCAATGTCTTTTGGATAGAATTCCAGATAAGTGCCAGGAATAACTGATTGCAGCTCTTCCATACGGGTGCAGGTGATAGGAATCTTCAGCAGGATCAGTTTGTTGATCCTCAAGGTGTAGGGCCTGGATGTGATCTGGTTGAAGCAGTCTGAGATGTAGGAAGGAGTTTGTTTGTCAGAGCTTTGTAGATCCAGGTAGCAGCATTTTTTCTTCTTCTATGTTGCAGGGATGTCCAGCTGACTGCATTGTAGAGAGACAATGATGGGTGCTAGAGGAAGGTCAGTAATGAATCTAATAGCTCTATGATACAGGGTGTCTAGTTTGTTTAGATGGGAGAGGGAGCAATGACCATAGAGTAAGTCAGCATAATCAATGAGGGACATGAATGATGCAAGGATTAATCTTTGTTTGGAATCTTTGGTCAGGTAGTGTTTGATCCTAAAGAATAGACCAAGTCTTTGTCTTAGCTTTTCAGGAGCTCTTCAACGTGGGTAGTATAGTCTAGCTTATTGTCTATCCATACTCCTAGGTATTTGAATTTGTCAACATATTCAGATTTTCACCAAGGATGGTAGAGAGTTGTGGGAGGGTGAATGATGGGATAGTGGAAGAACAGTTCTTGGGGCAAAGAACATAGCTTTGGTTTTCTTAGCATTTAGTAATAATTTCTTTTTAATAGGTTATGCTGGAGGAGGAGAATTGAGACTGTAGGAGCTCACAGGCTTTTGATGGTGAGGATCGCTCACATAAAGTACAGTGTCATCTGCAAAAGGTGGATATTAGAAAGAGAGAGATTGGAGTCAATATTGTTGATGTAAATGGCAAAAGGATGGGACCCAGGATGGAGCCTTGGGTACACCTCTTAGGAGTGGCTTAGGGGTAGATAGATCACCATCATTCTTTACCAGTTGTAGCCTTCCAGAGATAGCATCTGAACCATTTAATAGAGAGTGAGTCAAGGCCTATGGAGTTTAGTGAGGTGATTAGAAGATCATGATCCACAGTGTCAAAGGCTTTGCTTAGATCCAGAAACACAGCACAGGTATTATTCTTTTGTCTAGGGCAGTCTGCCAGTCATTTGTGACTTTTGCTAGTGCAGAGATGGTGCTATGCATAGATCTAAACCCAGATTGAGCTGGATTTAGGAGATTGTTGGTATCAAGGTAGGCAGTTAACTGAGAGTTTACCAGCTTCTCAAGCATCTTGGATAGTATTGGTAAGATGGAGATGGGCCTATAATTATTGAGGGTCCATGGGATCACCTACCTTAAGTAATGGAAACACTTGAGCTGTTTTCCATATTGAGGGATAGAACCAGTGGCAAGTGATAGATTGAAGAGGTGGGTGAGGGGGGTTAAGGCATACAGTGCTACTTTTAGAAAGTAGGGATCCAGGGAGTCTGCACCGCACTTTTGGTGGTATCTAGTTGGAGTGGAGGTCTTCTACTTCTTTGAACAATATTGGTTTGAATGAGAATGTGGAAGCAACCTTTTGACTCTCAGTAGATTGTAGGTTTAGAGATGATCTTAATAGGTTTGCAGGAGAGGATTGAAAGCCAGGCCAGCTGTAGTGAAATGATCATTGAAGGCATTCAAGATATTTTGCTTGTCGATGATTTCAATATTATTTAATTGAATTTTGGATGGTAAGACAGGGTAGAGGTTTGACCTAGGATGCCTTTATGGTACCCCAGAACCTGGAAGGGTTGTTATAGGAGGCATCTAGTTCAGCTGTGTAGAAGGTTGCCTTGGCTTTTCTTACTTGTTTTGTGCAGGAGTTTCTGGCTTTTCTGAATTGGAGCCAGTCATTTGGTCCTTTGTCTTTCTTGCCCTTTTCCAAAGTTTGTCTCTGGCAAGCAGTGCGGTTTAAAGTCGGCAGAGAACCAGCGACAGGATTTGAGTTTGGTTCTGACACTGGTGAGGTGATATGAATTGAGGGCACTTATGATTATATCATTTAGGATTTGAAGAGCTGTCTCATTGAGGCTGTGAGATAGAATTCTTGCCACGTGTGGTGTGGCACAGATCATGGAGATAACCTGTAATATTAAAGTTCTTTTTGACCTTCGTGGGAGGAATTTTGCAGGATTGGGTGGCTTGATTGTTGATCTAATGGCAGCTATGGGACAGTGGTCACTTATGTCACTGAATAGTACTCCTGCATAGGGATAATGATGAGGTTTATTTACAATATAATATCCAGGAGTGTGCTGTTGAGAGTATTCTTTGGGTTGATCCTTGTTGGTTCTTTGATTAATTGAGAGAATCCATAGGTGTCACAGAAGGTTACCAGGGGTGCAGATGCATTAGTCAGCCAATTTAAGTTCATGTCTCCTAAGATGATGGCGTCTTCAGGGCCCAGATTAAGTATGGATCCTAAGTGGAATAGGAGTTTGAGGCCTGCAGAGGGGGGCCTATAGCAACCAATCAGTTGAAAGGATGATGTGTTGGGAAGGGTTATTTTAATTGACAAGCATTAATTCCTTTGGTTGTGATGTAGAATTGAGGCAGGATGCAGAGATATTTGCTTTGACATAGATGGCTACCCCACCGCCCCTGGATAGACGGTCAGATCTGAAGAGCTGGTAGTTGGGAAGGTTTATTTCACTATCTTTTGTTGCAGATTTGAGCCATGTTTCAGATATAACCAGACAGTCTGGTAGGGTGTGTGCAACCCAGGCCTGTATTGATGAGAACTTTTTTAGGAGGCTGCAGGCATTGAAGTGAAGAAAACTCAATCCATTTATGGAGGTTAGGTCAGTTGGAGAGATCGAGCTTTCAGTGGGTCCAGGGTTGATTTCCACAGTGCCAACACAGACCAGCAGAAAGAAGATTAACTTGATGAGGGCACGAGTGATAGGAGTAGTGAGCAGTCAGGCAGTTTTTCTTCTTTCTTGGGATCCAATATATAGTGGGTGATGATCCTGCTGCATGGTTATCGATTTTATCATAGATTACCAGCTTAATGGACAGGCGTAGGGAGTAATTGTAGTGCCAGTATGGTAGCAGGGGGATAGAGGAGTTCCAAGCTGGTTGTGAGCCTTTTTTTGGGATTCCCCAAGGATTATTATGCAGAAGCGGTAGTATAAGTATGTAGAGTTTAGGGGCATCCACTGGGGACAGTAGAGGGGGGCAGTGTTGAGTGGTCACCCTAAGCACCTCGGTATGGGTTCCAACAGTTATCTCATCTGGATCCAAGGAAGGTGAGAAGCAAAGCAGCAGTAGTAGGTGCAGTAGCATGGTGGAGGGTAGGAGAGGGTTAAAGAAAGTAAGGTGATGTGAAGAAAATGAGCTTGGGAATTGGCTAGGAGAATAGCTATGGGCGGGGATGAGATTTGGCGGGAAGGTGTGCATAAAAGAAACACCCTGAAGGGGAGGTGGGGGCAAAATTTTGCGGCTTTCCCGTACCTTTCTGGCTTTCTCCCCTTTCTTACATGGTTATCTGTTATGTATTATCTATCTCAGGTTTTTGTATATGTTATGATTAATGTTATAGCTACTGTGCTCCTGATTAGACCATTGCTGTCAGCACATGCAAGGTTTGATAACACACAGCTAAAGGCATGTTATTTTTCCTCCTCTGCTGGGCATAATGCTAAGCTTACTAATATTTCTATAGGATATATTTAAAGTGGAGAACTAATGCAATGCCCTCAACATAGAAACAAACTGGTGAATAGCCCTGGGGTGGTGTCCTTTCAGACATGACAGCAGGCTTAATATCTTCCCAGTAGAGGTCTCTTTTGATATCTCCAGCTATGAACCTACCTTACCCACACATACGGGGACAGACTAAAATTAGCAGAGATACTAGGGACTCTATACAATATTATAACTGGAGCCCAAAAATGTGAACATTGGCAGCATATCATAGAGCATCTTTATAGTGGACTCACAGAGCTTACAGGGATCACTTTGGGCCCCACTCTGGACCGATGGAACTAGAAGTTCGGCACAGCTCATACAGTACCTTAGACCTCTGGACTTAGTATGCTGTCCCAGCAATTAAAAGCTTCCCAGCACCCTACATCCTGGGGTCTCCTAGAAATGCAGGGCAAGATTTTTTCATACCCCTGCCATCCAGGCAAAATATCTGGATCAGGCTCAGGGAGCAGGCTGGTGGACTGTGGAGAACCCTACACAAATGGCACATACATATTTTAGGCTTGTCCACTGTTAGAACCCTACTGGCACACCATAGCAGGGGATAAAGCAGAAAACTTTAGAGAGTCACAATTACTATCCCCTCCACTGGTGCTAATAGCCATACCCCATCCCGAAAAAAAGGTTAAGGGGAAACACTTGTAAAGTAATACTAATTTAGTAATACCTGAAAAATAGCCAATAACCAGATTGTGGTTGAGCACCACAATATCAACTGTTTCAGTGTAGTTTAAACTGATTATATATGTATATAGACTGGAAAAACAAACAGCATTGTTAATTACCAGCAGCAAGTCTTTGACCAACGGTGGCAAAGACTGACTCTTTATTATATGAACAAGGACCCAACATTTGTGCCATGTCATCAAGGCATCAGTCAGGAAGCATAGGAAAACCAGGATCAATTTCACAATTCTCAAGTAGCATTGTATTATTATCAACAACAGTAAAATTATTAAAAAAAAGTGTTCAGTATAACTATTTACAAAGGCAGTACAAACAGAGAAAACAAAGTCCTTCATCTGAGGGTATCTCTAAATCCAAGTTTCAGTCTCAGTCTCTCACTCTCTCTATCAAAAGCATCACTGCTCTTTTTCATAAGTCTTTGCCTGGGAACTCGTTAAGAGATATCCTGTTTCTTACAAAATGTTCTTGCCAGTTTCTTTGCAGGTGAAACAAATAGAACAGTGTCCCAAGCTGGCCCCCTGTTGACAGCTCTGCAAAAGAGTTTGCAAACAAACCTGAGAGGAGCTCAAACTGCATCTCAGGTTAACCCCCTAAATTCCAAATAGCTTTCTGCAATCATTTCAACAGTATAACTATATACAGTTTCAAACAAAGGGATCCCAGTTTCACATAAAGATTCACATATATTTTATAACCACAGTGGCTGGCCCACCGGTGCAGTGGTTGGACTTCTGCTTGCGACGCTGGCGACCCAGGTTCAGGAACGGACCCGGGTCATCAGAAGGCTGGTTGGGGGAAAAGGATTGAGCGTCTTTTGACTGCTCTCCTTCTCTGGGGGAAGGGGGGGCATGCGTGGTCGGTGCAGCAGTGACAACCAGTGGAGGCTGGGTTCATTGCAAGCACTGAAGCCTACTCCACTCAGGGGTTGGGCAGATGCTGGTCATCATTGCATGTCCTTGCCCCTGCCTAAAGGGGAAAAAATGTTGTGTCCCTGGCTGTCTCCATGAGGCCCTGCCCCGGGCCTCAATTAGCCTCTGTAGCTGGCTCCCCAACTAGATATCGGTATCATGGCACTGGTAGGGGATCAGTGCCATGACCCTGCCCTCTGGGGGGAAAGTCAGGGATGACTGGGTGAGTGCAGGCATGGGTGGAGGTGGAAGTATGGGGGTCCATGGCCAGGGCAGACATTGACGGCTGGGGCACAGTAAAAAGAAGAAAATGAAAAATATATATTTTATAACCACAGATATGCAAGGGGGAAGAAAAGACAGAAACAGCAAGTGAAGACAGGGAGATAGTGAGGGGCAGAGAATCGAGAGACCATCAGAGTGATCAGTTCCTAGGTCTCACGAGAACATTTGGTTGTGCAACCAGACAGACAAGAGAGAGAAAAAGAGAGGATATGACAGATCCTTGCATTAACTCTTTCTGCATAACAAATGGGACAGGGTCTTATTCAACCCTATCACATATGTAGTCTGCTTGGATACCAGTTGGAACCCCAGTTCAATCTCCTTCCTTGGACAATATTTCCACTGCATTATACAACATATGCAATTGTAATGTATAAACAGAGCGTTATGATTGCACACCTAATCAGGACTATAATTAATCTCTGGCTTCGATTCATTGTTTTATTACCGCCTGAAGCAAATGTATTTCTTTACTTATCTGTATTAATTTCCAACTGTATTGTTATTGTTGTTCTTGTCATACATGTTGTATCATCTTTTTTACGGTCAAATTTAATAAGCAAAAAAAAAAAATAGACATAGAAAGATAATATTTGATAACAGATAAGGACTGCTTGGCCCACCCAGTCTGCCCATTTTCCCTACCTACAGTGGTACCTAACATGGTTATACGGGGGGGGGTGGCATGACCAATCACTGTGCATGGAGCAGCAGCTCCAGGAGGTTCTGCAATTTATTGTGGTAACAACACTTAAACTAAACCCAAAATGCTAGAAAATAAAACAAAACTGATAGCATGCAACAGAGAATGTCGAATGGAACAAAACAATGCCACATTTGCCTTATTTTGATGACTGATTGATCAGTATAGTGAAAGCGAACAAACAAATGGGTGCAGGAACAGCAGGAGCCCAGCTGAAGGAGCAGTAGCTGGGCAGCAGCAAAGATGCACGGCAGCCTGTCCCTGATGGGGATCCCACACAGCCCACCAATGCTGTGCTGCTAAAGGTGATACAGTCCATCAGTTAACAGATAGAAAAGTTTCAGGTACAAGTGAAATCCATGGATAGCAGAATAGGAAATCTCACCATTGACACGCAAAAAGCCACTCATACAGCTGACAGAGTGCTTACTGTTTCAAAGGGTCTCGCAAAATTGAACATCATTTTGTGAAACAGACTGGAGAAATACTGAAAACTCAATCAGAGAGTCTGCTAGAAGGTGCCAAGGGACAGAATCTTAAAAAATTTCTCAGAACATGGCTTTTTGAACAATACCAGCTTACTATACCTCAGCCCAAAATGTCCTTAACAGATATCACCCCCAGAGAAACTCATAATCATCTGCCCACCAACTCACCACAACCACAAATGGTTCTAATGGTAAGGGGATCAGCACTCGAGAGACATTACCTGCTGCTTAAAATTAAATGGAAAGGTTCTTCGGTGTGGAAAGAGCAGGATATACCTTTTCCCTGGTCTCAGCTACAAAACAAGGCAGTGGAGAAAATGTTTCTATGGGGTTCGCACCACACTGAGGTAGCTGGGTGTTCACCACTTCCTGCTCATGCCTTTGAGCTTGAAGGTGGTGTACAGAAACAAAACCTACCAGTTTTCAGATCCTAAGGATGCAGGCAAGCTTTTGGAGAAGACGGAGAAGCAGTTTCACAATGGGATTAGGAATCAGATGAGGAAAAGGAGTGAAACTAACATGTATTTCTTTGGTATTTCTTTAGTATGAGCAGCCTTTATAATGAACATAAGATACTGTAATGGATTATCTGGTTGGGAAGGTCAGTAAGGTAGAAGCCCAGGAGCTCTATTTCTGGACTGTGGGGACTATATTATCTGTTGGTAAGCTCTTGCTCTGAGACCTATACTGTGGACAAAATGGCAGTGACATATGGTGCTGATTTGTTCCATTAGGTTGCACCTCCTCCCTCCTCATTCAAGGAGAATCACTTTTGCACCATTTGATGGTAGGTTCTCATGGTGCAGAAGTAAAAGTGGTCTAGACTCTCTTGTATCAAGCATCCACCATCTTCATTACCGCCAGAATGTCTATAACACTCAAAGAGAATGTAAGGCTGTATACATGATGCATTGAAACAATTTTCTGAACTGTTATTCCTATGTTTTGTGCATGGTTCTTGTATCTCGTGCTGTATTAACCCTGCTTAATTAGTATGGGAAGTGGTCTAATTAAAGTTTGAGCTGAGTTAAACAGTTTAAATCTAAATTTAAATTTTACTGTTGATCTAGCCTACCAGACTCAGCAGGTATTTCCTAAATATTTTTATATGGCCAACCCCCCTTTCACATATAGAAACATAGAATTTGACAGTAAATAAGGACCACCTGGCCATCCAGTCTGTCCATTGCTCCCTACCTACACCATTTCCGCAGACCACTCTTTCTCCTTCCCCTTCCTTTCCACTATAATTCCCTTGTACTTATCCCATGTAAAAATCCCATGACTGTTTTTGCCCCACCACCTCTGCTGGAAGGCTGTTCTAGGAATCCACCACACTTTCTGTGAAGAAGTACTTCCTAACATCTCTCTTGAATCTACTCCCACTAGCTTTATAGCATGTCCCCTTGTTCTTCAGCACCTTTTCTTCCAAAAAATGCTTCCCTCCTGTACCTTATTTATGCCCATGAGGTATTTAAAGGTTTCTATCATACCCCCTCCTTTATTCCAGGGTGTACATTTTGAGGTTCTTTAGTCTCTCTTCATAGGGCTTTTGATGCAGACCCTGCACCATTTTAATTACCCTCCTCTAGACTGCCTCCATTCTGTATTTGTCCTTCCAGAGATTTATTTATTTATGACTTTGGTTACCAGGTAGGTGCACTGATCCAAAGAACCATTTTCAGACACAACCTGGGCCACCAAGTTGGCACAGGAGTAAACAATACAGTGCACACAAGATATTTACATAAGCATACGACACAGTTGCTAATACAATAAAGGGCAGCAAGATCAAACATCTACGGGAAAATGGGCACATTAACTAGGGAAGTGCCAATACAGGTATCAAAGCAGTAGTGTTCAGGTATCAGCATACAGTTGGAACATTGATACTATAAGGTCTAAAGGCTACTGCGAGGAGAAGGAGGCTCAGAGGAAGGCAGAAAAGGGAGAGAAAGGAGAGAGATGTGGTCTCCAGGACTGGACACAGTACTCTAGGTTGGGTTTTATCAGTGATCTATACAGAGGCAACACCACCTCCCTCTTTCTGTTGGTGATACCCTTCCCTATGCACCCCATGCAACGCAGCATCCCGCGTGCCCTCCTTACTGCCTTGTCACACTGCCTGGTCACTTTTAGGTCATCCAACATGATTAGTCGCAAGTGTCTTTCCTGCTTGGTGGCTGTCAGTACCACTCCACCCATTTTGTACTCTGCCCCTGGTTTTCTGTGCCCTAAGTGCATTATTTTGCACTTTTTCACATTGAAACTCAGCTGTCATACCCTTGAGCACTGCTCTAGTTTTCTCAGGTCTCTGCTCATCCTTTCCACCTCCCTGGAGTATCCACCCTATTTCAGATGTTGGTGTCATCCACAAAGAAGCAGACCTTCCCTTCCAGCTGCTCTGCAATGCCACTTATAAAGACAGTAAAGAGAACCGGTCTCAGCACCGATCTCCAAGGCTGGTTACCCTCCCTTCCATGGAGTGAACTCCATTTACCATAACCCTCTGTCACTTATCCCCTAGGCAATGTCTTATCCAGTTTACTACCTTTGAACCCACTCCTAAGCTACCCAGCTTGCTTACTAGTCTATATGGAACAGTGTTGGAAGCCTTACTTAAACATAGGTAGGCCACATCCAGTGCTCCACCCTGATCCAAATCCTTTGTCACCCAGTCAAAGAACTCATTAGATTTGTTTGGCATGATCTGCCCCCGTGAACCCATGCTTACATGGGTCTTGTAACCCACTTGATTCAAGATATTCCAAAGTCCTTTCCTTCAGCAGTGATTCCATTAACTTTCTCACCATTGATGTTAGACTGACTGGCCTATAATGACCAGTCTCCTCCCTGCTACCGCTTTTGTGAAGTGAGACTACATCTGCCCTCCTTCAGTCTTCGGAACCACTCCTGTTTCCAATGATCTTTTAAACAGAACTGTCAGAGGTGCCACCAGTATTTCCCTAAGCTCCATCAGTACCCTTGGATGCACCCTTTCTGGCCCAGTAGCTTTGTCTACCTTCAGATTAGCAAGACCCTTCAAGACTGTCACCCCCAAAAAAGACTAGTGTCCTCCTCCCTCTCTCCAAACCTTCTGTTGCTTTTTTGTGGCCCCTTCCCCTTCTCCTTCTTCTATGAAAAATATTTGTTCAGGATGTCTGCCTTTTCCTGGTCCCCCTCTGCACAGTCCCCCTTCCCTTTTTAATCTTACAATTAAAGGTGGGAGAACCTCAAAATGTTCTGTAGTTCCAAAAGGTTCTGATAAGCATCTAAAGGTTTGAATGCTTATCCGAACCTTTCAGAACCTTTCTGTATTATGGCAACGCTATGTTAAAAAATCTCTTTAAGCAGCTGTTAATCCACACATCAGAAGAAAAAAGCAATTAAACTACTCTTTAGTAGTGATAAATAGCATGACTATTGAAATTAGTGAATTAAACTGTATCTGTGCCAGTGCTCTATTTTTCATGCTGACCACTGCTACTATCATTACTCTTGGGGAAAAACACAACTACCAGCATCAATCCAGTTAAGACACATTTACCAAAAAGATGAGTTCAGAACGAGAAAGAGACCAATGATGAGAACAGGGACTTGTCTACCACAACTGTTGCCAGTATAGTGTCATGCACTGGCTGCACCTCCAACCCAACCCAAGGA
Organism: Neoceratodus forsteri; assembly: GCA_016271365.2. NCBI lineage: Eukaryota > Metazoa > Chordata > Ceratodontiformes > Ceratodontidae > Neoceratodus > Neoceratodus forsteri. Next base: position 695,225,847 of record CM028129.1, read on the forward strand.
AAATTATTTGGTTCAAAGGCAGTCAAGTCACAGATCTCTGGCCAGCTCTTACAGCTTAGTAATAATTAGAGCACCAGTGTGAAGGAAAATAATACATTAAAAGAGAGAGAGTGTGTGTGTGTTTTTTGTAAACTCTGAAAGTCACCCACCATGATTTTCTCAAAAGAAAGGCAGGCAAGTCCCAGCACTCTCTCTAATTGCTCTTCTTTTTCTGACTTTTCTAGAAGGTAATACTGTGTATGGCTAGTAATTACTTCTATTTCTCAACAGGCACCACTGTGCAGAAATGTCTCTCTGTTATGAATGAAGAAGGAAGAAACACACCAGCATTAGGGAGACTCAGAATGTAAGAAACAGCACCAGTCCGTCACACAGCTAGTCATTTACTATTTCACTACTGCTGCTGTGCCTACTATCAGGGGAAAAAAATAGAACTACTGGCATTGAGATGAATCTGGTTAAGGCACATTGACCAAAAAGTCTTCTCAAAAAGAGAAAGAGACTGATGATTGAGAACAGGGACTTGCCTGCCACATTTGCTGCCAGTACAATGTCATATACTGGCTGCACCCCCCCCCCCCGGACGATGATTTGGTCCAAAGCTGGGCAAGTCCCAGATCTCTCTTAGTCTGTAACCACTCCTGTGATTGAATCTGATTTTATGAGAAGGTATTATATGTTTGTGTCTAGTTCTATTTCGAAACAGTCATAAGCACCACTTTGTTTAGCAACGGCTCTCAGTTATGAAGAAATACATCACCATTTGGAAGAAAAACAGAATGTAAGTTAGTGCGCCAGCCAGTCTGAAAGCCACCAGTTAACCACTGCTACTAACATCACTCTCACTGAAAAATAAAACTACCAGCATCAATCCAGTTAAGACACATTTCCCAAAAAGCTGTGTTCAGAATGAGAAAGAGACCAATGATGAGAACAGGGACTTGTCTGTCACAACTGCTGCCAGTAAGGTGTCATGTACTGACTGTACCTCCCACCCAATCCCAGGACAATGATTTGGTTCAAAGGTAGTCAAGTCACAGATCCCTGGCCAGCCTTTATAACTTGGTAGCTTAATAATAATTAGAGCACCAGTGTAGAAGAGAATAATACATAGCGTGTGTGTGTTTGAGAACACTGACAGCCACCCACCATGATTTTGCCAAAACAAAGGCAGGCAAGTTCCAGAACTCTCTAACCATTCTTCTTTCTCTGACTTTTTTAGAAGGTAATAATGTGCATAGTTAACATAAGCCCCCCCCATTTGGGCTTACCTTGTAAGGGCTATGGTCCCACTGCTTCCTCACTGGCATCCTGCAGTGGTCCGTGGGACTTGAACCCAGTACCCCTGTCTGGCTCCCTGTGGCTGCAGTTGCTGATTTTCCTGGTTCTTGGCCCATGTCCTGAGAGGGTCTGAGGTCTGGTCGGGGTTTTGGCACCTCTGGGATTGTGGGGGTCTTCTGGTCATATCGGGAAGGTGAAAAACTGTACCAGCCATGATGTAATTAAAAAACTTGGTGGCCCACATCCTACTGCGCATGTGCGACCACCAGGAGTAAACAATTTAAAGGAGCCACGGCTCCATCAATATATTTTTGGCTATGGCCATTTCAAAACCATATCTCCAGCTCCAGGTCAGGCAGCAGAGTCATGGATCGAGGGGAATGATGATCTGAATGCCTCCAGGCACCAATAATGTGTGTTTCTGCCCTGTTAAGGGCAAATCAATAAAATCATAAGGGCCGCAGTTGTGGGTATAATGAAAACAAAGATGGCAGCCCCCATGGGACTACAAACACAAGGAGGCTGCGGGATAAAGTTGAAAGGGCATTGAATTTGCTTGGACTGCAGCTGCCAATCAGAAGAGGGCTGTGAAAAAGAGATAAATAGAACTGCATGCCTGCCAAAATGGGAGATCAGCCCGGGTTGGAGTGAGGAGCAACTGCTGTTGGGTACCCAGCCCAGATACTGGACTTTGATCCTAATGGCCTGGTTGGCCACAACTTGATCCAATTAATCAGAGTGCCTAACCAAGCTCCCTGCTGTAGAAAGGGAAAGAGTTTGGAGTTGCTGAATTTTGGAACTGAGCAGGAAAATAATGGAAAGAGCCTGGAGTTGCAGTATGCCAGTATGGACCGTATGGTGCTGCCTGTTGAAAAGCGCTGCAGCCTTCAGCCAAGCCTGAGCCCCTGTATTCCCCCTTCAGTGGGGTAAGTGTGGAGAGAGCAAATTGTGGCAAGGGAAGAGCCTGAGTGTGTTGAGGCTAGAGACTGTGCCAGAGTCCAGCCACTGCTGAGTAAAGAGGAGCTGAAGTGAGAGTGCTGGGAATAGAGACTGATCAAAAGCCCAGTTGTTAATTGTGTGTCCTGGGTGTGCAACTGAGAGGTCTAGGGGACTACACCTGCCCTCCCCCTAGACTGAAGAAGGTGACGGCCAGTGAGGAAGACATCAATAGGTCTGCCTGGTGAAAACAGTCTACAAAGGCCTCAGAGGTGAAGTTGACAAGGCCAGGCAGGTGAAGACCAATGTTTTTCAGTTCTCTAGTCAACCAGATCTGCAGTCTTATGGTGCACCACCAACAAGATACCTTCATGGTACCATATTAAATCCAGTCTGTGGACCTCCCGCTGTGAACTTCTGAGCTTCTGATTCCAAGCCTGAGTTGTCTGTGCTGCTTTGATTCCCTGAGAGGATTCCCTATGCAGTCCAAGAAGCACCATCGAAGTAAAAGACTGTGAGTGCTTATTATAACAAACAGCTACAGGACTTGTGTGTTTAACACCTGTGTGGAAGGGGCTCAGAAAGCAGGCTGTGGGGTAATTAAGGAGGTGGGGACTGTCCCATTTAAATCTCCATGCCACTCGCAAGACAGAGATTCCAAGCCTGAATTGTCTGTGCTGCTTTGATTCCCCAAGAGGATTCCCTGTGCAGTCCGAGAAGCACCATCAGAGTGAAAAACTGTGTGAGTGCTTATTATAACAAACAGCTACGGGACTTGTGTGTTTAACACCTGTATGGAAGGGGCTCGGGAAGCAGGCTGTGGGGTAATTAAGGAGGCAGGGGCTGTCCCATTTAAATCTCCATGCTGCTCACAAGCACAAGTGTAGCACAAGCATTGTGAGTGGCGCGCGCCACTCCTAGAAGAAAAAGAACTTTGGTAGTTGTTGAGGAGGAAAAGCAGAAAGTGGCATTGTTCTCAAGGTGGGAGTGAAGTCCTAACTGAGTATTGTAATCACATTTGAAGACTGTGTAAAAGCTGCTGTAAAAAGTTGTATATGGAACATTTTAACTGTGGACTGGGGATTGAGTATTTAAAAATCTTTCATGCTGTTTGAATCAGTGTTTAGTTACACGATAGTTTTAAATGTAATGTGCTATTTCTATAATGTATCTTTAAATTGCTGTATTTAGGGTTGAATCAATATTGAAGGTTTATATATTATAATTTGTTGGTGACCCAGGTTTAAATTTTATTTTATTATATAAAGTTTAGGACGGTTAGAATATGAGACAAACAATGGTTGTGTATAGGGTTACATATATAAGACCATGTATGTTTTATCTTACTGTGATGTGTTTGCTAGGCTGTAGTAGAATGCCTTGTAAGATGGTGGATCAGGAAAGTGTTTTGGCTGTGTGGTGTGGAGCAGCTTTGGCGAGTAGTACCTGGGCTTATCCTATGGATTATACAAAGATATTTTATTAACCAGGGACTTACCAATGCTGCAGCAGTCTGTACAGTTAATGCTGCCTTTATATTTGGAATATCAGATCCAGAGCATTGTAAGAGTGAACACTGGGTTAGAAGTCATTTTATCAAAAATATATTATTATGGGAAACATTGACTAAGAAGCAAGTGGGTGAATCAGCTGTTTTTTTATGTTTTGTTTATAACAATGTGATGATATTAATCCTAACCCTGGACCTGAACAATTGAAAAATAGAAAAGGTATTGTGTTCACTCATGCTAATGTGAGGAGTATGTTGCCCAACTTGGATCTAATTAGAGAATTTTCACATGAGAACACCCCTGATTTAATATTATTTACAGAGTCCTGGTTACATAAGGGAGTGTAGAATACTAGTATCTTAATTAAGATATATATTGTTTTTAGGGCAGATAGGAATGGGGGTGTTAGTTTATGCATCTGATAAATATATTGTAAAACAGCTATTTTTTGAGATATGTCCTGATACCTGTGAGTACATAGCTTTGGAAATTGATTTTACTGATGGGAAACCCATGCTTTTTGTGGGGGTGTACCACCCACCAGGAAACTCAAAGCAAAAGATGAAACAATTAGAAACAGTCTTGGATGGTTACTTGGATACACATGAAGTCCTTCTGATGGGGGACTTTAATGAGAATTGGCTGCAAGGTGGTGATGCATGTGTAATAAAGAACTTAGCGCTTTCTCTTGGTTTGGAGCAATTGATTAATACACCTGCTAGAGTAAATGTGAGGAGTCCGACAGGTTCAACTTTGTCGGATCTGATTTTAATAAATGCTCCACACAGTTATGCTGTAGGGCAAATGGAAGATCTAAATAGTAATCATAATACAATTTTCAGTGTAAGGGGAAGGGTCAGGGGTCAGCACAGTCTAGATTTATTTCTTTTCGGGAGACAAATAATTTTGATTATATATTATTTGCTAGAGATTTGGATGGGGTTATTTGGGATAGACTTTTTTTTATCCCTGATATTGATCTGGCATGGGAATATTTTGTGTCTGAATTAATGAGTATAATTGATTATCATATGCCATTAAAGACAAAAAAGATCAAGCAGAGATCAGCCCCAAGGTTTACCTCTGCCTTGAGAAAACTTAAATGACAGAAGAAACAGGCATGGAAAGGGCTCATGCTACGAATAATAAAGCTGATTGGGACTGTTATAGAAGGCAGAGAAATACCTATGTGGCAGCAGTGAGGGAAACCAAGAGAAAGTTCTATAGTCTTAAGTTAGAGGTGGCTGTAGGTGACCCTAGGGCTTTTTGTAAAGTAGTTAATAGTTTAAATAAACAGACTAAGGGGATTTTGCACAATATTAGGATCCCCGAGTATGAGGGAACTGGTTCCTTTGCAGATGTTTTCAACAATTATTTTATCAAGGTCGGAGATGTAACTGGGGATATCGGTGTTAGTGTGAAAAATATGGAGGATGTAGATTTTGAGCATGGTAGAGGTAGTTCTCCCTTTGCATTTAGGAAAATTGAGGAATATGAGGTGCTGGAACAATTGCTGGGACTGAAAACAAATAAGAGTGGAGGATTAGATGGCTTGACTTCCTATCTTTTAAAGATCTCGGCTTTGCAAATAGCTGCCCCCATGACATATTTGTTTCATTGGTCTGTGAGAGAGGGAGTGGTTCCAAAGGGTTGGAAGATAACCAGGGTTGTCCCAATATTTAAAGGGGGCAGTCCTGTCCAACTGACAAATTATTGCCCAATTTCTCTGTTGCCTCATGCTTCTAAATTATTTGAGAGGCTGATGATGGCTCAGTTGGTGGATTATCTGTCACAGAATAACTTGTATGACAGATACCAGTCAGGATTTTGTAAGTCCCATGGAACGGTGGTCTCCGTGTTGAGGGTCTTGGATGATGTCAACAAAGCAATGGAAAGAGGTCATTTGACTGGTGCCATCTTAGTTGACGTCTCCAAGGCCTTCGACATGGTTGACCACCAAATATTGTTATCTAGGTTGATGGACATGGGGTTATCTGATTCTGCAGTGAAATGGTTTGCCGCCTTATTGGGAGGGAGATCTCAGGTAACAACTGTAAATGGCATTACTTCTGATCCTCTTCCAGTTGTTCGAGGGGTGCCACAGGGTTCAGTGATGGGCCCCTTGTTGTTTTTAATATATTTGAATAAATTTGGGGATGCAGTTAACAGGTCGGCATACCATTTGTATGCTGACGATACGATAATATATACTTTGGCTAGGACCGTTCAAGAAATTGAGGTACAACTGCAATCAAGTTTTAATACCATACAAGAATATTTTGGGCGTTCTAAATTAAAAATGAATATCTCTAAAACAAAGTGTATGGTCTTGGGGTCTACATTAAAATTAAAAAATAATACTGATTTGGTCATAATAGATGAAGGGGGTGTTAGATTAGAGCAAGTTTCCCAGTATAAATACTTAGGGTTCTGGATTGATATTTCTGCAACAGGTAACTTTTCATGTTGATAAACTTATTGCAGATTTAGGTAAGAGAATAGCGGTGTTATATAGAAATAAAAACATCTTAGGAAGTACTTTGTTAAAGAAAATAGTGGAAACTCAAGTTTTTCCTTTAATTGATTTTAGTGATATATTATATGATCATGCCAGTCAGGCTAAGTAAAAAAAATTAGAGGTTCTCTATAATAGGTTAGCAAGATTAATTTTACAGTGTCCTAGAGATGCACATCATTGTATGATGTGTGAGAAATTAGATTGGTTCTCCCTAAGAGATAGGAGGAAATACCATAAGATAATTTTTGCATATAAAAGTGTACAGGGGGATGTTCCAGGCTTTCTTTTTGAAAGGTTGATGGTTAGGGACTTAAATCTGACCTTGAGGAAAGCGTTATACAGGGAATTGGCAGTACCATTGTCAACTACTGGAAGGTCAAAATCTTGTTTTAGTTATGTGGTTCCCCGATTATGGAATAGTTTGCCAATAAGGTTTCGTTTGGTGAATGGAAGACCTCCATCAATGAGAACTCTCAAACAATGGGTTACAGATACAGTAAAAAAAACAAAAGAGTTGTTGTGCAATAATTGGTTAGATATGTTTATATGTATGTATGTTGTAGTGTAAATTATTGTGTTATTTTTATATCTGTATTTTTTGTACTCTTGAATTGTGTAAGGTATGTATGTGTTATCGTTGTAATATATGTATTTTGCCCTGGGTCACCATTTTAAATGAGTACTGTTCTCAATGGTTAAACCCTGAAAGCAATGAAAAAAAAATTAAATGAACTGTAAGAAATCCTGAGTTGCAACTCTGGAGAGTTTTTATTTAACTAGCTAGCTAGATTAAAATCAGGGGGTTATGTCCTTGGTAGGACCCTATCAGAAATTTGAGCCCAGACCTGAAGTTCAAGCAGATTTTTTTTTTACAAGTACTGGGCCCCAGGGCAAGCCTCCTAGCTTGAGTACCGTCATAGCTCTGGTGAGGTACTCTCTGCAACAAAAGGGACATTGGCCAGGGTGCACTCGAAGGTGGGAGGCGGGGTATTGTGTGGGCTAACAATACTGCACAGTTGTGGTTGTTTTCATACTCCCTTTTTTCCCCTTCTCCTAAATAAATATTGTTCATGTTATAGTCTGGTATTGTGAATCATTGAAAAAAGTGGGAGTTGCTGTATGGGAAAGTGTCTCCTGGGGCAGCTTATGTATTTTCCTGGGGGGGGGTAACCAGCAATCTGTCCACAGGTATTTCCTGCTATTACCCCAGGTGGAGACACCTCACCAAACTTATTGTCCAATACGGAACCCAGGCTGGGCCCCTCGGAGGTGTGCACAATTTGGACCCGAGGGCCCCGGAGCAGCCGAGGTGAGTCAAACGGCTGTTACACTAATAGTTACTTTTATTTCTCAGTAAGCCTCACTGTGCAGAAATGTCTCTCAGTTACGAATGAAGAAGGAAGAAACACACCAGCATTAGAGAGACTCAGAATGTAAGAAACACCACCAGTCAGTCAGACAGCTAGTCAGTCACCACTTCACTACTGCTGCTGCTCCTACTATCAGTGGAAGAAAATTGAACTACCCGCATTGAGATGAATCTGGTTAAGGCACACTGACCAAAACATCTTCTCAAAAAGAGAAAGAGACTGATGATTGAGAACAGGGACTTGTCTGCCACATTTGCTGCCAGTACAATGTCATGTACTGGCCTCACCTCCCAAATCACCCCCAGGATGTTGGTCCAAAGGCAGGCAAATCCCAGATCTCTCTCTCTCTCTCTCTCTCTCTCTCTCTCTCTCTTAGTCTGTAACCACGCTCCTGACTAAATCTGATTTTTTGAGAAAGTACTGTATGTTTGTGGCTAGTTCTATTTTGAAACAGTCACAGGTACACATTGCTTAGCAATGGCTCTCAGTTATGAAGAAGAAACACATCACCATTAGAAAAAAAAAAACAGAATGTAAGTTAGAGCACCAATCAGTTCAAAAGCTGCCACTTAACCAATGCTACTATCACTATTTTCTTGGGAAAAACACAGCTACTGGCATCAATCCAGTTAAGGCACATTTACCAAAATGATGTGTTCAAAATGAGAAAGAGACTGATGATGAGAACAGGGACTTGTCTGCCACATTTGCTGCCAGTACAGTGTTATGTACTGGCTGCACCTCCCACCACCCCCCAGGATGATAATTTGGTCCAAAGGCAGGCAAATCCCAGATCTCTCTTTTAGTCTCTTACCATTCTACTGAGTGAATCTGATTTTTAGACGGTATTATTATATCTTACTTCGAGGGGGCTCTTGCAGCAGATAACACCATTAGGACTAAGCTGCCAGGTGCTAGGATCCTACGGAAAATTTCTAGCTAGTAGTCCACAGTGAAGGACTGTCCCCTGACATTGGCCCACCTGCTGACATCACATATGGTATAAAAGGGGTGGTCCCTAGCCAGCCCAGTGGCGCTGAGGGTTGAGGCACTGGACGGCACACCTTATGCTATGCTGGCGACCTGGGTTCGGGAACGGACTCAGGGTTGTCGGGGACTGGCAGGGGGGGCGAAGGATCGAGCATCCCACAGGATGCTCTCCTTCACCAGAGGTGGGTTACCAGGGGTGTCTCGTACACCCGATGTTCCTGGGGGCTGGTGGAAGCATGGGCTTACAGGGGCAATGGTGGCTCTCCAGAGTTGGGGAGGGGAGGATGCTCTGGGCGCTTGGCAATGGCATGCATCAGCACGTCATTTGCCTGGACATATGTCCTTTGCGCTGGTGTTCTCGGGGGTTAAGGGGAAAAAAATGGGAAAAAATCACATACAAACCCTGCCCTCTTGAGCACAATGAAGCAGGGGTAGGGGTGGCCTTGAATAGCCCAGGCGGACGAGTAGGAGGGGGTACAAGGCCTCCTCCAAAAGCCATGGGAGCTGGGCAGGTGCTCTAGGGATGACCTTTCAGTCAGCCAGCTCAGCCTAGGCCCAGACAACATCACAGAGGCCTACCAGCATAGCCAAGACCAGGCTTTGCTGCCTGAAGACCCTTGAGGCTCTCCTGCTGAACAGCACTACCCGAGATAGAGACATAGAGACATACATACATACATAGATACATAGACAGTGTCGGCAGATAAGGGCCTATGGCCCACCCAGTCTGCCCATTTGAGCTTGTAAGTTCAGTTTGTTTTCCTAGAAGTCTGTTGCACCTTACCCCTGACCTGCAGAATTCCTTTATGTCTATCCCATGCATTCTTAAATCCCGTGATTGTTTCAGCTCCCACCACTTCCTCTGGCAGGATGTTCCACTTGTCCACCACCCGTTCTGTGAAGAAATTCTTTCTCATGTTTCCTCTGAATCGTTCTCCCTCCAACTTCATCCCATGCCCTCTAGTCCTGGAACATCTTTTTTGCTTAAAAATAGTGTTTTCCTGCACTCTGTTCCTCCCTGTAAGATACTTGTATGTCTCTATCATATCCCCTCTCTCCCTCCTCTCCTCCAGGGAGTACATGTTCAGTTCCTTCAACCTGTCTTCATAGGACTTGTGATGCAATCCACGCACCATCTTTGTTGCCCTCCTCTGAACCTTCTCTATCCTGTCTATGTCCTTACGTGGTATGGTCTCCAGAACTGTACACTTGTACTCCAGGTGGGGCCTCACTAGTGTCTTGTATAGCGGATTATGACCTCCCTTTTCCTGCTGGTAATGCCCTGCCTATACATCCCAGCATCCTATTTGCTTTACCTGCTGCCTTGTCACACTGTTTCCCTACCTTGAGGTCATCAGAGATGATAACCCCAAGATCCCTTTCCTGCTTGGTGCATGCTATATCCTCACCCCTAACTGATATATTGTGCCAGGGTTTTTGTGCCCCATATGCATTATCTTGCACTTCTTTGCATTGAATTTCAACTGCCAAACCCCTGACCATTCTTCAGGTTTCTGCAGGTCGCTTCTCATTCTGCCTACACCCTCTGGTGTGTCTACTCTGTTACAGAGCTTTGTGTCATCAGCGAACAGTGAAATTCTGCCTTCTAGGTCCTGCGCCATGTCACTGATGAAGATGACGAGACGGAGCTTCACCAGTGAGAAATCGACTAGCAACCATGAACACCGGGAGAAGAACAGGGAGAAACTCCGGTTAGCTTCTTGCTCCCAGTCACCAGTGATGCTGCTGACCGTTTCTGATCCTTTCTTCTGACGGAGGTCGGTCCCTTCCACTGCGGCCTCCAGGCCACAGTGGTGGAACCTCACCTCCCTGCTTTCAGGCATTTTGGGAGGCAGTTCCTAGGGGCTTGGGACTTTGATCCCCTACCTCTCTGCCACTGGAGCTTAGGCCCTTTGTCCCAGTGGGTCCTAAGCCAGATGGCACAGCCGGTGGATCTTTGGATGGTGGGTCTCGGCACATTGCCCTCCTGGCCAGGGTGTCTGCTGAGTCCTCCCCAACCTCGGGGCCAACTCCTCTAGGCGGCACCTGGGGCATATGCTCACCTCCCCCATGAGAGTGACATCCCTGCCTCACTCAGGACCCTGCTCCCCAACAGTTCTCTCCATCTTTGGCGGATGTCAGCTTAGCTGCCGGTCTGGCCCCAGCCTACGTCTGAGCCTCCGATGCCAGCTTCTCTGACACTGACTATGGAGCTGGTGCACCCAACGCCACCCAACCCTCCTAAGTCATTGGCTGGTCCTGATGCCCACCTCCAGCTGACGTCCGAGGGTCTGACGCCAGATCCTGCCTGGACACTGGATGGCTCCATCCCTTAGGGACCAATGCTGGGTACCCCGGACTGACCTCTACTGACTCTGGGTTTCCACAGCCTGATGGTAATACTCCATCTAAGTGATATGCAGTCTTAAGGGATTTAGCCCGGTCACAATGTGATATAGGCCTGTTGCAGGAGACATACCTCTACCCCCCGAGCACTCTAAGCTGCAACGCTCGTGGGTGGGAGTGGGAGAGGTGGTGGCCTCTTCTCATCCCACAGCCAAAAAGGCCGGTGTGGCTATTTTAATTAGAAAAGACCTTGGTTTTAAAAAGCTTCATTTTTTTGCAGATGCCCAGGGGTGGATAGTTGCCATTTCCTTAACATAGCAGGTAGGACCATCCATGTGGTCAATGTGTATGCTCCCACCCCTTGTGTCCCACTGTTTTTTGACAAGTGTTTGGGTACATAGCCTCCCTGGGAGACAGTCAGGTAATCATAGGAGGAGACTGGAACCGCATAGAAAGAGTCCAATTAGACCGCTCCAGCAGAAACCAGACAATTGAGGGGACCGCTCCAAGGGTTCTGACCCATTTAAGGCAGGAAGCAGGATTTGTGAATATGTGGAGGGATAAATTTTCTACCAGCAGAGACTACACATTTTATTCTCATTCCAGGATATGTATTTGTGCATTGACAGATTTTATCTGCAGAAATCTTGGCTGCACACAGTTGCAGACCAGGAGATATAGCCTATCTGTCTATCAGACCATACCAAAATAGGCTTGACATTAGACCTGGGACCATTACATAAGCAATCAGTGTAGCACCTCAGTGCAGGGCTTCTGCAGGACCCAGCCTTTATAACTAAAATTAAAAAGGTCCTAAACAACTATTTTACTGAAAATGCTGGGACAACTTCCAAAATTAAATATGTGTGGGATGGGAAGAAGGCAGTGGTGAGGGGAGAGGCAATTGCCTTTGCTGCACACAAAAAGAAAGCACTAAGATAACAACAAGAGATCTTAGAACAACAAATTAAAGAAATTGAAATAAAACACAAAAGAGGGGAGTGGAAACAAGTCCCAGAGGAACTTAAAAAAGTTAGGGAGTCATTGCAAAAAATTATAACAGTCTAGATGGAGAATGCTCTTTGGTTCGTGGCACAAAAATATTACGAGGGAGGCAATAGGGCAGGAAGGTTACTAACCTACAGGCTCCATAAACAGATGGCAGACAGACACGTCCCAGTAATTAAGAATCACAGTACTCCTGGAAAGCTTGAAAGCCCACCCCAGGAGATAGCAAGTTGTTTTCAGAGGTTCTTTGAGACCCTTTACTCTTCAGAAGTGCCTGTAGATCAGGAGAGAAAGATAAAGGAGTTTCTGGGTCCCCTAAAGCTCCACAATCTCTCTTCCATGCAGGAACAACTGTTAGATTGTCCCTTCACTCAGGATGAATTGGCAGTGGTCATAAAAACTTTAAAACACAATAAGTCACCAGGCCTGGTTTTATAAGTGAATACTACCAAAATTTCCAGGCAGAGTAGTCCCCAACTCTAATTCGGGTCTGCAATTCACCACATGGACCTCATGAAACCCCTGACACCTGGGCCAGAGCCTTAATAGCAGTAATACCTAAACCAGGCAAAGATGAGACACTATGCAGTAGTTATCGACCAATTACACTTTTAAACGTGGATGTTAAGATTTTTGCCAACCGATAGCAAACTGTCTCCAGACAATATTCACCCAGTTGGTTCATTCAGATCAGGCAGGTTTTATGCCAGGGAGATGACTTCATGATAATGTCAAAAGACTGCTTACCATAATGGCACTGACTGCGGGGAACCTGGGGGATACTCCAGCGGTCATTGTCACATTGGATGCCTAGAAGGTGTTTGACCGCTTGGAGTGGTCCTTTTTAACAGCAGTCCTGGAGAAATGTAACTTTGGCCCCAAATTCAGAGCCTGAATAGAGCCACTATACACTAATCCACAGGCCCAGGTGAGAGTCAATGGAACTGTTTCTGGATCTTTTTCTATCAGGAGAGGAACCAGACAGGGGTGTCCACTCTCCCCGCCCCTTTTCGAGTTGAGCATGGAGCCCCTAGCAGAGGCATTTTGCTCATCACACAATATAAAAGGTATAGATATAGGTTCGGTGGACAACTGGATCTCACTCTATGCTGATGATACCCTCCTTTACTTAGGAGAGCCTGATTCATCTCTCCCGAATGCCATTGCCTTACTAGAGGAGTATGGAAATGTCTCCGGTTCCAGGATAAACGAGACCAAATCGAAGATCATGACAATAGGCGGGAATATCTCTCAACAGGTGAGATCCTTAACTAAGTTGAAATGGGTGGTGGGGAGTTTTAGATATCTGGGTATCCAGATTACCCTAGACTTAACCAAATTATATCAGCTTAACCATCTGAGATTGCTTGAGGACATAAGGAAAGACTGTGAGAGATGGGCAACGCTAACACTCTCCATTTCTGGTAGAGTAGAGACAGTCAGGATGAATATCCTGCCCAGGATGCTATTTCAATTCAATTCCATTCCCCTGAGTCCACCAAGGGAGTTCTGGGATAGAAGCCACAAAATACTCCAGAGCTTTATATGGGCTGGAAGGAAGCCCAGGCTGAAATGGGCCTTACTGAAACTAGATAAAGGCAAGGGGGGCTTGGGAATGCCAGACTTGAAATTCTACTATAAGGCAGCACAGCTGCAACACTTGGCAACATATAGCAATACTCTAAATAGACCTAGCTGGGCAACCATTGAGATGGAAGTATCCTGACCAGATACACAGGACCCGGTCCTGTTCGGTAAACAGACCGTAGTGCTGTGGGGGGCTCTTCCTATGCCCTGGTTTAAAAATATGGTGAAAATATGGCACCAGACATTGAAAGACCTAAAGCTCCAGGGGAACATTTCGCTGCATGGGCAGATAGTTAAATCCATAGATTTTATTCCAGGTTAAGAGAACCCAACTTTCAGGAGGTGGGCTGGACTAGGTCTAAGATTCTTCTCTCAATTGTATGAAAAAGGTAGACTTAAAAGTTATACTCAATTGAGACAGGAATTTAAATTACCACAGGTGGATTTCTACACCTACTTGCAATTAAGACACTTTCTATACACCATGTTTAAGGGAAGCCACCAGCCTTCACACCCTAACCCCCAGGTTGTTGACTTCCTCCTTAACATTGCGAGAGGTTTGATATCAAAGTCCCATCTTGTATCAATAACGTACAGGATGTGTAGAGGGAATCTGAATCCGTATGGGGAACCCATTCAACAAGGGTGGGAAAGGGAATTAAACTGACAGAAAATGAAGCAAATTGGGACATAATTTGGAAATTGGAACAGAGAACAATGGTCTCTCCTTTCTGGAGGGAATTCCACTGGCAGACGTTGACAAGGTATTTCAGAACCCCAGTAATTACAAAACACTTCGGGGTAGCGACCTCGGAAAACTGTTGGAGAAATTATGGCTTGAAGGGGACACATGAACTTATTTTTTGGGGGTTGCCCGAAACTGAGAAGTTTCTGGAGTTGGGTAGCCCAAAGCATGACATCCATTCTGCAGGTCACTGAGCCTGAGAATCCCCAATACTTGATATTGGGAGTACCCCCACCAGGGTTGAAGGGCCATAAAGCATAGTACCTGTTCCCTATCTTGGTTGCAGCAGCTCACAAAGCCATAACTAAGTTGTGGCTGACTGACAAGCCTCCCACAAATGATCTTTCATTAGTGGGTTATAAGCAGATCAGAGGTATGGAGCAAATCACTGCTAACCTGCGTTTTCAGCAAGAATTGCACAAAGCGAGATGGCTACCCCTACTTGGAGTTCCTTAGGGAGTCTCCATCATAGAACTATTAGCTAGAGATTCCCTAGGACATTAGTTCTGTCCCATGACTTTCACTTGGTGAATGCTAACTGCTAGATCCCTAATTTAAGGGATTAGCCATTGAACCTTTCATTTACTTTAGATTTTACCTGATTGGAAGTATACCAGGAAAATGCTGTTGCTAAAGGGGGGGTTGTGACCTGGGAGGGGGGAGGAGGGGGGATGGTTGTTGTAGTAGTAGTGTCTTAGTATGTATACATCTTTGTTTATGTAGGTCTGTCTAAAGTCTTTTAGAATATAGTATTTATGTTCTGTTCACAGTGAAGAGACTGGAGATGCATTATTTGAGGCCACTTAGCCTCTAACTAGGCATATTATGTAGAATACACTGCCATTATGTTATAATTAATTTCTGTAAGAATGTTTCTGACCGATTTACTGTCATGTGTGTTAATTTAGATGTATAAAAGGTTGAATTATGGAAAAAAAAGAAAAATGTAATAAAATTATATTTAAAAAAAAAGAAATCTCATCTACTACATCAGTCAAAAGTTGCCTGTAGTCCAGCTCCTTCATATCCTGAGAAGTAACATCAGGAAGGTGTCTGTTCCAGAAACTTGGGTCTAGCAATGTTGCTAAGATATACTCTCTGGTCCGTGTCATGGCTGATAATTTGTCATCATTGCTAAGCCTGGCAAGCACGTTATTGACTAGAAATTGGTTCATATCTAGGTTGTTCTTCATTTTGTTCAAGGTTTTTTTGAAAAGTAGAATGACTGGAATAACTTGGCTATGAAATGACTTTTCTGCACTGACCTCCTTTGTAACACTCATAAATGGTTTCAAAATGTGAACCAACTGGGGGGCAGAGCCAGAAGCTGAAAGGAACAGATGCTTATCTGTGAGCTCTCACTGGATACATACAAATTCAACAAAAAACTTATTTTTACACTAAGGACATTTTATCATACCAGCAACAGAAGTGGAAAATCCAGAAAACCATTTCGATATCCTTTCATTGTATGTGTTACCATGGGAAATCCTAAAGAAAGGCCTCACAAGACAGTGGGGGCTCTGGATCAGGCAAGCCATCTGGGCAAGGTCTGGGCAAGGAGGAGCATTGGTGTTCCACCATGTGGCAGGGGGGGATTACAGAACCATCAAATGGTGCTCTCCTCCAAGCTATTAGGGACTTGGACAAGAAAGTGGATAATCTATCAGACTAAATAGCCACCATGGACACAAAAATCTCAAAGGCTACAGCAACAGCGGGGTTGGCAGCTGAAATGGCAAACAACATGGCTACAGTTACAGGTGTGCTGGCCAAAAATAAGCTGCTCAGACTTCGGATGGAACAGCTGGAGAACTCTACACGCTTGGCGAATTTGTGTTTCCTTGGTCTTGTGGAACAAGTGGAAGGGCAAGATCTGTTGGCTTACTTGGAACTTTTAATTAAAAAAGTTTTGGACACCGACATTACAGGACATATTTTGAAGGCTTACTGGATAACTCCTCATCGATCGACCTCTGATGTTCAGTTGCACATGGTCCTAGCAATCACCAGTGGTTTTCACATCAGAGACAAAGTGTTGTTGGCTGCCAGGGGAAAAGGACCTGTGACTTTGGAGGATGGCTCATGGATTCATTGTTTCCCCGATGTCAGTTATGCCACTCGCCAGCGATGCAAGGCTTTTGATGTGATCTGAACAGGCCTGCACTCTTTGGGAGTAGCTCATGCATTGCAGTTCCTGGCTTGGTTATGGATATCTTATGCTGGTAAAACATTTGTATATTCAGATTCTGCTGAGGCCCTGAAGAGACTGGACATCATTAAACTAGATTTCATTCGGCAATCTGTGACTCCTGTAGCGAAGGAAGCTGTCTGAAATTCTGGTGATTCACTATTTAATATTAATTGCTTAAAGTACATGGCATGGTTAAGCCGAATTAAATTGGGCTGTTAGAATCAGTCTGCTATGTACAGAGGAAACAAACCTTCGTAAAGTTATTATATGGTGCCAATCCTACACTAATCTGTTGCCAAGGGTTTGTCGATCCTTACATTTAATAAAAGATATCTCTTATTGGGCTTTGGAGCCCTGTTTGGGAATAGTGAGTAACTGATGATTTAAAGATGGTCGCATCATGAGGCAAGCATGCCAGTGGCTTGCACCACATCAAACCCATGGTCTAAGTGTACCTTGTTGCTGTGTTTTATTCTATTTTACTAGCAGTACTGTACCTCTTTTATAGTCGGCATAGTTACATCTGCTGACCTAGTTGCTGTTAAAATGTTTTGCTATTTACCACATATTGCCACCTGACTTGTCCTATATAATTTTCACTCTGGTGAGCTGGTTATGTTGAAATGTGTGATGATGTAGGGAGCTCTAGTGAAAGCTTCTGCTGGAGATTCTCAAATAAATGGAGTTACATGAACCACAGCACTGCCTTTGACAGTGTTCTAAGTGCAGACTCCTGCACATGGACATATATTCAGGACTGATTCTTTTTTGCATAATGTGTCCATGTTTCCTGCTGCATGGTGATTAGATATACTCTTTTGAAACTGCAAGTATAAAAGTATTCACCTCCTCTTAGTGTAACAATAGATGAAGAGTTAAATATCCAAGTTATCTGATTTTATTGAAAACTGTTTTTCTAAACTCAGAACCAAGTCTGATTTCATTGTATGTATTTACTATGAAAAGTAAAAATAAATTAAAACAAACAAACCTGTGAACTAACTGTTCAATCAGAGACCATTGAGTAGAATGGAGTACAATCCTCTCCCCAATATCACTGCACATGATAAATTCAGTGACAGCTACCTTTTGTTCAGGGATGCATTCAAGCAGGAAGTGAGTCAAATTTCACCTTGTTCATTCATCCTGAACAAGTTGGTGCCGAGGAAGACCTTTCCCTTTCTGGATATCAGCAAGCATGTCACAGGCTTTTACAGCATGATTGAAGTGGCCACACACTTTGTGAACTGTGCCTATGGTGGTTGACACCTGCCGGTAATTATCCAGGAAGCTTCAAACTATTAAGGCAATGTACGAGACAATGTACATGAACAAAATTGGCATTATGAAGTGCTTTTCTCATATTGGAACCATTGTTGGCAACAAAAAAGCCAACTTTTTGGGATTGCCCAATTTTGCACCCCTATTGGCAAGCTATTCATGATTCCATGCAAGCAATCTCAGGTTGCCAATTCTCTTTTACCTTTACTAACCTTGTATTAGGCTTTCCTGATCTCCTTCGAGGCCATACTAGTAAAGTTAAGCTAGGTCAAATTTTGAGGGTAACTGCCCTTAAATGTTTAACAATACACTGGTTATCACCCCACCTCCAACACCTGCTCAATGGAAACAGAACATTTTTGAGCTAGAAATCATGAAATGTATTACTGTAGTTCTAATGCTTAGACTACCCAAATTCTTGGAACTATGGCTGCCCTGGCGCCAGTGGTGCTCTTCCAATACATGAGGAGCATGTTCCTTAGGAAACAATTTTGGGATCCTTTTCAAGTTTCAGACTGGACTGACAGATTTACTGAACCCTTTTTTTCTCTGTGATAAACATGTTATACCCCAGTTGCTATTGGTAGGTGAGATCTTTGACATGTTTGCAGCAGATTGTACGATACTTAAGTAGTATAATATTTATTGTAAAGAGAATGGGGGGAGTAGGCATGTGGGTACTTCTTAGAGGTTTATATTTTAGAATTCTTTCTCTTTTACCAAAATGTACTAATTTATGGGAGAGGTATCTTCCTCGTTAATGAGTTGGATTGGAAAAACTTTCACTTTTGTATCATATTTCTCCTGTATGTTAATTTGGAATTTTTGAATAAACTTAAGTTTAAAAAAAGAAGCCAACTTTCAAACCCTTGAGGTGACCCAGCCAATAACTAATTTTTCAGGTTCTTGCTGAATGTGCTTTGCTGTGTGTGTGTTGTGTGTGTCTGGAAAGTGAGATACTTGGAGTGCTGACATTTTCTAAAAGATGAAGGCTTTTTTATTCCCTTGAGAGAGAGTAGTGGTAGTAGCAGTTGGAGTGGTAGACGTTGGACTGGTAGCAGTTGCAGCTGTGTGACAAAGATGGGTTACCTGCAAAACTGACCCAGTGTGCAGTATGAGAAAAATAGGCAGCAGTTTGGCCACAAATCCACATGTCCATGTCAGTAGCAAAGTGAATTGACTTGTCCTCTGCCTCTTGTAGACCATACAAGCCAATGGACAGGTGTGCTTGGCAGTGGTCAGGATCTGGTACTCAGCATGGGGTTGCTAGCCCCTGCAAATAATGACATAAGTCCAAAGAACACTAAGCACTCAGGGTAGAGCTTCAAGCAGGATAAATGACAAAAATCCAGTAAAAATTCAACTTAAAAATGTGTATTCCTGCTACTCAAATTGTGAGAACAGTGGTGTGAAGCTATAAGTAGCCACACTAACACCCCAGCGCTTCAACCTTAGTCTTCCTCAGGGGTTTCCCTGAGGAAGACTAAGGCTGTAGCACTGAGGTGTTACTGTGGCTACTTATATCAGTAGCAGGAAGAAAAAATTACTCACCATAGTAATTCTGTTTCTTCTAAGGGGTCCTTTAACATCAGTAATAAAAGCAGTAAGCTGACCAGGTTGAACTGCCTTGGAAGTGGAACCATGAATATTCACTAAAATAGAGCAGCCAGTCAGAATCAAACAGGAAGTTGTGTTGAGTGCAAAGAGCCCACAGGGCTTCAGAGTTTTTTCAAAGATGAAAGAGCAATGACTAAAAGGACTGTGTCAACAGGCTTTAAAACCATGCAATAGCATGAACTGTGAAAATACTCTAATTAACTATTAACATGCTCTAAAAAAGAAACACTGAACAAATCTGGCAAAAAGATACAGAAGCAGAGCCCTCTTAATGTAGATGCCTAGGGAGGAAGAGTGGGAGGTTACTGATGCTAAAGGACCCCTTGAGAGAAATAGAATTACTACGGTGAGTAATTTTTTCTTCTCACCCCAGGAGTCCTTGAGCATGAGTAACAATAGCAGACTACAAAGCAGTACAGTTGGAGGCAGGTACAGAACCTACTTAGGGAAGAGGCTCTGTAGGACTGCCCTGCCAAATTTGGCATCAGACCTTGACTGTACATCCAGGCAGTAATGCTTTATGAATGTGTGCACAGTCTTCCATAGTAGCTGCTTTGCAGACCTCTAGCAAGGGGTTGTCCCTTGCAGTTGCCACAGAGGCAGCAGTGCCCCTAGTAGAGGGGATTCTGAGGCCTTGAGGGGGCTGTTTGTCAGCCTTGGCATAACAGAAGAGAATACAGGAAACTATCCCGCGAGAGATAGTTCTCTTGGTGGCTGGTTTTCCCTTGCCCTCCTCACCATAGGTGAGGAAAAGCTGAGTAGAGGAGCCTCTGACCTTTTGGTATGCACCATGTACTAGGACAGAGTTCTCCTGACATCTAGGCTGTGAAACCTTCTTTTCCCTGGAGTGGAATTGTAAGTGAAAAAGACAACAAGAGTAATGGACTGGTTAAGGTGGAACTCAGAGACCACCTTGGGAAGGAATTTCCTATTTGTTCTGAGTTCTACTTTGTCCTTATGGAGGACCATGTAGTTAGGCTCAGTGCAGAGTGCTTGCAGTTCTGAAATCCTTCTTGCAGAAGTGAAAGCCACTAGGAATACTGTTTTCCAGGTAACATACTTAATGTGGGCTGTAGTCATGGGCTCGAAGGGGGGCTCCATGAGCTTAGTAGTGCAGAGGTTAAGGTCCGAAGGGGGAACAGGTTCCCTAACTGGGGGCTGCAAATAAAGGAGGCCCTCAAATAACTTTTTGAAAATGGGCCTACAAATGATAGACTTTTCTTTCCCAGTGGAAAGGTAGGCTAAATTGCAGCTGAGTGAAGCCTCAAGGATGAGGCCTTGAGGCCTGATGATTGCAGATGAACTAAATAGTCCAAAAGAGAAGAGCTAGAGACATTCAGAGGGTCTATTCTTTTTTCTTTGCACCAGATTGAAAATCTTTTCCATTTAGCTGCATAGGTTTTCTTTGTGCTTGGCTTTTTAGCCATGCAAAGAATTTTCAGAACTTGTTCTGAATACTGTGTATCTGGGAATTCTAACTTCTCAAGAACCAGGCTTTGAGGCAAAGGGATTCCAGGTCTGGATAATTCACCCTTACTTGTGGTAGGGCAAGGAGACAGTGAGTCAGAGGAAGTTGAATTAACTTCTTGTGGGATATGGCAAGCAGGAGAGGATACCAGGCTTGCCTTGGCCAGTCTAGAACTATGGGGATCATGGTTGCAGACTGATCCCTGAGCTTCAGTAGTACTCTGTGTAACAGGGAAAATGGAAAGCATACAGAAACTTCCCTGTCCAGTTCAAAACTAGTACATCTGCTGGGAGAGTGCCCATTGCTGAGGGGTCTGCAGCAGTACAGAGGAAGCCGGCAGTTGAGGTGGGATGCAAACAGGTTCACTTCTGGTGTTCCCCACCTCCTGAAGACTGTGGCAAGGACTTGTTTGTTCGGAGTCCATTTGTTGTAACTTTGGCTGATGTGGCTCAGAGCATCTGCCAGAGTATTGTCTTTGCCTGGGAAGTCTATGGCAGAGAGACTCATGTCCAGGGAATAGGCCAGGGACCAGACTCTCATGGCCTCTGTGCACAGGGCAGTAGACCTCATGCCACCCTGCTTGTTTATGTAAAACATAGCAGTGGTGTTGTTTGTTCAGATCTGAACAGAGTGTCTCTTGACCAGAGTGGCGAAAGCTTTCAGTGCCAGGTACACAGCTCTGAGTTCCAGAAGATTTATATGGCTTTTGGATTCCTTTGGCATCCAAGTGCCACTGACTGAAGAGCTGAAAGGGGATGCCCACTGAGAGTTTTTCCTCTTCCTTCCACCAGTCGAGAGCTTGAAGCAGTGTTTTTGTCACTGGTACTAGCTTGGACAAAGAATATCTATTTTGTGACCAGTGGGCTCGCAAATTATATTGAATGTCCTTCATTTGAAACCTTACCCCTGGGACCACAGCTGTCATGGAAGCCATGTGGCTCAGAAGCTGTAGAAAATGCCTCGTAGGCCTTGGCTGGCCTAGCAGAAAAGAATTTGCTGTAGTCCAAAAGTTTTGAATGCTGTCCTGAGGAAGAAAGGCTTTTGCCTGCTGTATATCCAAGTCTTCTTCTATGAAGTTGAGGAGTGGAAAGGGTTCCAGATGGGATTTCTTTTCATTGATTAGAAACTCCAGAGAGGACAGAGTTTGTCTTGTGTGGTTTAGAGCCTCTCTGACTTGCTGAGGGGCCTTGCCCACTATGACCAGTCATCCAGGTATAGAAAGACTGAGATGCCCTGCTTTCTCAAGTGGGCTGCCACTACAGACAGGCACTTTGTGAATACTCTGGGGGCAGAGGTGAGGCCAAAGGGCATGGCTACAAACTGGTAATGACCTGATTGCAGCCTGAACCTCAGAAACTTTCTGTGGTGTCACTGGGGGTCGGCAGGGGCAAGAGAGAATCGAACATCTAGAGGACTGCTCTCCTCTCTCGGGGAGGGAGGGTTTGTCATCCCACCTGCTGACTGCCCTCTGGCAGTGGTCGAGGGGCAGTATGGGTTTGGAGGCACGTACTGACACCTTGCATCGGTAGGGGAGGTGGGTGGGGAGAAAAAGGAGGAAAAAGAGTCTGGCAGGCTCTGTGATGGTCTGCTGTATCCCAAGGGCCATCTCTGGCATCTGGATTGGGTCTTCGAGGGGGGAGAGAAGTCGGTAACCTCCTTCCCTGACTCCACCGCAGGGGGCAAGCCATGGGGGACTTTCAGGGACCGGCAGGAGTGGGAGCAGGAGACCAGAGAGTGAGTCCCTCCATCAGGAGGGCCGTAGCCACCTGCCAGGCCTCCAGGTGGAAAAAGAGAATAATAATTAAAAAAAAAAACTTTCTGTGGGGCTGCCTTATTGGTATGTGAAAATAAGCATCCTTGAGATCCAGGGAGGCTAACCAGTCTCCCTGCTGCAGAGAGTGTATTACCATTTGAAGGGTAATCATCTTGAATTTTTTTTTGAGTAGGTGCCTGTTTAGATATCTGAGGTCTAAAATAGGTCACCACTCCCAATTTTTCTTTAATGTCAGGAAGTATCTGGAGCAGATACCTTTTCCATGCTGTGAAAAGGGAACCCTCTCCACCACTTTGGTTGATAATAGAGTCTTTACCCCCAGCTTCAACAGGCAGGGGCGCCGATAGAAATTTCTGGGACCGGAACACACCTTTAGGACTGGGCCCCCCCTCACCCTCACATACCCTTGCAAGACATACTGTACATAAATCAATAAATGAGTAAATTTATATCTAAATAAAATAAAGCACCACTGCACTGCTTAATGAAAAAAAGACTATAAATATTATATAACAGAATTAGTACTTTACTTGTATTGTACTTGTACTTAACCAACTTACATAATGCAATTAGGTGCATTCCACTACACCCTCCCTCTAAATTCAGTCTGAAGTCCCTGAAAATGAACACCATCTCCTCACTTTCATACTGGCAAACTCTCTAATGATATCATTGAAATCGAGTGTTCAAGCAAGTTCATGCTCAGTTGACATAATCACAAGATTGTTGAGGTGCTCTTCACTCATTGTTGATCACAAGTAGTTTTTTATTATTGAAAGCTTGCTGAATGCTCTTTCTCCCTTGGCCACAGACATGGGAAGAGTACACAAGATCCTGAGTGCGCTGCATATTTCTCCGAATATTCCTTCAAGTTGTAACTTTCAAATAACATTCAATGGTTCAAGAGGAGCTGAGATGCTTTTCTTAAAGGTGGCATCATAAACCTTTTTAAGATGGAGGATCTCACTTTTTAGGGAACATGTAAGATCTTCAGGGTATTTGACAACCAATGTCTTACATGATGTCGAAATTTCTTCCTCTCTCATTCTTCTAAATCTTAGAATGGGAGCAAATTGGGTAAAGATATCTTCCAAGACCATAAATCGTTGATTCAAGTCAGAAATTATGGAATCCAGTACATGGAAAACATTTCTCTTGAATTCTGTCTCTGCATCTAGAGATTCATCTGTGCCTTTTGATCCAGTTCTCCAGTTTTCTTTCATCTGGTGATGTGGCTACATTCTGAACTCATCTGGTATGTTCAGTGCACCGGTGACAAGGCTGGCCTCAGAAAGAATAGCTATCTATTGCTCTCTAAGACATTGCGTTTCCATTGAAAGACTTTTAATATTCGCCGATGCAATTTCCATTGAAATGGATCTTGATTGCAAAATCAAGTTTCTCTCTTCAAAACTTTGCAAAATTGCTGGCCTGGTGGTGCTGAGGGTTAAGGTGCTGGGTGCCACACACCTTGTGCTATGCCAGCGACCCGGGTTTGGGAATGACCTGGGTCATCGGGGTGCCAGCATGGAGGTCGGGCATGCCAATGGGCAGCTCTCCTCTCCCGAGGATGGCAAGGGTGGGTTGATGCCCCCCCATAGTTCCACTTCACCAGGTGGAGGTCTGGTGGGTAGCGTAGGCAGAGAGGGGGCAGCAAGCAGTTACAGGTGGAAGGGGCTGAGCTGGCACCACGGGGTGCGTAGCATGCCTCCACACACTTGCACTGCCATGTGCTGGGGCCTCAAGGGGTTTAGGGGAGGAAACCTGTAAAAAATATCTATGTGTCCCCATCACCAGTTGGTGGGAGGATGCGACGGGGGACCAAACAGCTATATAAAAAAAACAGCTCTGCAAAACCTTGATCCAGAACGTAGCGAGAAAAATAGCTTTGAAGGGTGAAAAGTACTGCTTGAGGCCACTGCATCAGAATGAGCCTCACTTGACAGTTTTATAAAGCTTCAATAACACTTGGAAGTTTTTGAGCAATTGGATGAACTGCCTGCACTCTTGCACTCCACCTCATGTCAGAGAGACTGTGCACAGAACACCCAACTTTCTCAGTTAATATACTTCACCTTTCAGGACTTCCACTGAAGAGCATATATAGGCAATTTACACTACCAAAGAAAGTAATCACATCTGGACAACATGATGCCACATGTATGCCCACAAGATTCATGGAGTGGGAAGCAGAAGGGGAAAAAACAGCAGTTGGATTCTTTTCTTGTATGCGGGACCTACTCCTTTTATTTTGCCTGACATATTGGCTCCATTATTGTATCCTTGACACCTGCAATCTGCAATATCAATGCTGTGTTCCTGTAATCTTTTTAGTAACATATCTGCAATCTCCTCACCAGTCTCATGACAAAAGTCAAAGAATTCTATGAACCTCTCCTGAATAATCCACTCGTCAAGTAATGAGTCTCTGTGAACATATCGTAAAATAAGTACATTCTGTTCTGTGTGCGTCACATCAGGCGTGGCATCACATATTACTGAGAAATAAATTGCCTCTTTTCTTTGAGAGAGAATAGTGCCAAATACACATTTTCCACACAAAGAAATTAACTAATTTTGAATTTCCCAAGATAAATAATGAGCCTGTTGCCTTTACCCTTTCTTGTGACTCTTCTTCACTTTCTCTAAGTGGTCTCGCAATAGGGGATCATAATAAGAAATCAGCTCCAATACACCAAGAAAATTCCCATTGTGTGGATCTCCAACTTTTTGAGAATGTCCCCGGAATGCTATGTTTCTTGATGCCAAAAACAAGGTCACATCAAGTAATCGCTGTAGCAAGGCAACACATTTGTCTGCTTGACTTTTAACATTCCTTTGGATTTCACTGTCCACACCGTGTCCCCCAAGAGACCTCTGAAGGTTTCTCCAGCTCCAGTAACATTGTTTGTGTACATTACTCTCTTCATGTTCAGGCAGTCTGTCATATAACTTATGCCATTTGTGTTTTAAAGGGTCAAATCCCTCTTTTTTGCAGAGCAAACTGGATGCTTTGCTTGGATTGTCATAACAAAACAGGAGTCACGTATCACAATATATCACGCCTTTGCTAGGGCCATGCAAGCCAGTCCCTTGAAAATTTCTCACGTCCATTGGTCGATTTGGAATACAGCAAACATTCAGGAAATGACCATGCTTCAGAATCTGAGGGAATGTGTTCAATCATTTCCCTTAATTCTGTTTCACTTTTCAAGCCACAAAGCACTATACACTGTCAATGTCTTTTAATATTTCTGGCCACATTTCCTGGATCTTTGCAGATGTCTTTATTGAAATCAGGATCAGAAGTAGTAACACTTCTGCTTTTTGTCTCTTCTTATTTTTCTGTCCCCCCATGCTGCACTTCCCCAAGTTCTGCAGCACTGACATCATCACTCCCAGATCACATTTCTTTCTCAATAGAGGTTTATTTTATTTTATTTGTGAGAATCAGTTTACAACCTTTGAGCCAGAGGCTCATTTCCGAAGGTACCTCATCACATTGAGACATACATAGCATTTAGATTACATAGTACAGGTTTTCTTCAAGTAGATGTTTGTTAGAGGCACCACGTCACACTGTGGTCAAACAACATACATTTAAGTTACAGGACACTTGTAATAGAAATAGGTCTGACACGACTGGTTTCATTTGCTGAGCAATCAACTGGCATGAGACGGCATGCTCTGGCCCGGTTATACATAGGAATGGCGTGCTGGGTAAGGGATGGGGCTGGACTAGGCGGGGAGCTGTCCGGTGGGCATTGTCACGGGTGGAGTGGTCGAGGTAGGGCCTTATTCAGAGACAGGAACAGCTACGAGTGTTGAAGAGTTGGCTGAGAAGGGTGGTTTTGAATTTGGAGATTGTGGTGGCATTGGAGGTGGTAGAAGGGAGAGAGTTAAACCAGAGTGGGGCTCTGTACCAGAAGGACCTCTGACCATGAGTGGTTCTTGATCTGGGGACCAGTAGAGTGGTCTTGCTGGAGGACCATGTAGCAACAGTGGGTGGGATCCGGTGGATGGATGCAGTCACCCCTGGTGGAGAGAGCCCGAGTAGGGTTTTTTTTGTGAGTAGGCAGGTATGATAGCGAAGTCGCTCATCTAGTGTCAGGAGTTTAGCATCGTTATATACAGTTGACAGGTGTGTTGTGAGCCTGGGGGCACAGTAATCAGTCTGCAAGCCTTATTTAGGGTTATGTGAATTTTTGAGAGCAGTTGTGTTAGCAGCACCATAGATTGGTAAGCCATAGTCTACCAGGGACAGTACTGAGGATGTGACAGCAAGCCAAAGAGCATTTGGGGGAGGCAGTTTCGATGGCGGAAGAGGATGCCAAGCCGTATGTTGGCAAGGGGATGCAAGGGCATCAATGTGGAATGTGAGGCTGAGTCGAAGGTAATCCTAGGTATTTGTACGAAGCAGACTTGTTCCAGAGGTTGTTTGGTACTAGGAAGAATATGGAGTGGGTGGTTTCTGGCTTTGTTTTGGGGGTGGGCAAAAAGCATAGCTTTGGTTTTTTTAAGATTAATGATGAGTCTATGCTCCTTAAACCAGGTATCTGCCTCATTGAAGGACTGTTGTAGGGAATCCTGAAGGGAGATGGGGTTGCGATGAGTAGCAAAAATGACAGCAGCATCGGCATACAGAAGCATTTTGCCAGAGCAAGCACTGGGCAGGGTGTTCAGATAGAGTGAGAAGAGGAGGGGGCCCAGGATGAAGCCTTGGGGAACTCCTGAGTGTATGGGACGGGTATCAGACAGTGTTCCACTGATTTTTACACACTGTGATCGGGCGCTTAGGTAGCTTGAGCACCATGCCAGTGGGCCAGCCGCGAGACCAGTGTTACAGAGGGCGTTCAGCAGAAGAGGGTGGGAGACAGTGTCAAAAGCCTTTGATAGGTCAATGAACACTGCACCAGCTAGTGAGCTGGTGTCCAGGAGGATGAAGGAAATTGGAGAATTCAATTAGCGAGGTGCTGGTACTGTGGCCAGCACGGAAGCCATGCTGCTCAGGGCATAAGATGTCATGCTTGGATAGATATTCTGTGATTTGAATGGCCACGATTTTTCCAGGGCTTTTGAGAGGGAGGAGGATGGAGATTGGTCGGTAGTTGTTGGTTGCAGACCTGTCACCACCTTTATGAATGGGTGTGACTAAGCTGTTTCCAGGCAGAAGGAAATTGTCCCAGGCAAGCAATCGGTTTAGTAGGCTGGTGAGCGGGCTAGGACTTCATCTAGCACCAACCTGAGGATACTGGGATCCAGTGAGTCGCTGCCGGGATTGTTGCCATTTAAAGCTTTGATAAGGATGGGTCTGGCCTCCCGAGCAGATATCTTTGCGCAGATGGAAGCTGGGGTGGTGGTGGACGGGGGGTGGCTGGGGGGTCAAAGAAATTACTAGGGAGGACTGAGCTGAGGTCAGTGAAAGCAGTGTTGAGGCAGTTAGCTATGAAGGCAGGATTAGTAGAGGTAGTACCATCACTAGAGAGCTGGGATGGGGGAGGGGACAGTGTCTTTCCATTTAGCTGCTTAATATTATCCCAGAACTTGTGGGCCAAGCCCCAGGAAGAGGTGAGGGTGGCCTGGTAGTAGTCAGCCTTGGCTTTACGGACTGCCCAAGAGCACTTATTCTGGGCTGCATTGTAGGCTTGTCTATCAGCCAGCCGGCCTGTTTCAGTGTCACGGTGCCAGAGGTTATCCCGATCTCTAAGCAATTGTAGGAGGGCAGGGCTGACCCAGAGCGCATTCTGTTTTTTGGATCAGGTTTTTGTGAAGGGTGCAAAGAGATCACAGGCATTGTTGAATGTTTGGGAGAAGAAAGCGAGGGCAGTGTCAATGTCGGGTGCATGCTGAATGGAGAACCAGTTTATCTGGGTGAGAAACTGCCTAAGTTTTTTCAGCCCACCGGGGTGAAGGCACCTTCTGAGGGTGGTTTGTGCTTTGGGTTTGGGATTGGGGGCTGCCCATAGAAATAGGATAGGGGAGTGGTCACTTAGGAGTCTGGTAGGACCTGGATGTTTTGGATTTTGGGGTCGATTGGTGATGAGTACATCCAGTAGGGTGCTGGTTCCTGTTTTGGGGTTTATTCTAGTGGGTTGGGTGACGAGTTGTGTCAAATCTTGGGTGGCAAAAGTGTCCTGGATTGAGGAAGAGGAGGGGCTGAGCCAGTTTATGTTTAGGTCACCAACTAGGATTTGCTCCACCGCATGGTGAAGGGTGACCAGATAGTCAGTTAGTGATACCAAGGCTGGATTCTGGTTTTTGGGGGGAATGTTGGCAGTGGTGAAATAGAGAGGGCCCCTAGAGGGGTCAGGGGTGAGCTTGAGGGTGAGGGCCTGGGCCTCATTTACAAGGGCAGGGGTAGGGAGTGTTTGACCAGTAATTATGTCCCGAATGTAGATTGCACAGCCTCCCCCTCGTTTGCCTACTCGGTCCGCCCGGTATAGGGTATAGCCAGGGAGAGAGACAAGAGAGTCAGGGGTGGATCTGGACAGCCAGGTTTCTACCAGGGCTATGATGTCCAGTTGGTGTGCTGTGGCCCAGCACTGGAGGGTGTCAAATTTTTTCAGCAGGCTGCATATGTTCATAGAGGCTATTTTAAGGCCAGTGGGCCAAGTTGATGGGTGGGAGGGGCTGGTCCTGGGTTGGGATGTATGTTGCCAGAAAGTAGAAGCAGGAGGGCCAAGGCTCTGGTCTGAAGTGGCAGCAAGTCAGCTTCTTTGGTGTGCAGCTGGGGGAATGGGCAGGGTTTGAAGGTTTGGGAGGGCATGGATGAATTCCAACCATTGGGGTGTCAGGAGTGAGCGGTGAGGTGGATAGGGAGGTGCCATGGGCCAGGGTCCATGGTCAGTGTAGGGTGCGATCGTACTAGATCAGTGAGAGTTGTGGGCACCGGGATGCGTGGGTCTGTGAATATGTTTGGCTGATGGGATGTATGTACTAGCAAGAGAATGGGGGAGAGACATTTGAGGAGAAGGGGCACAAACATAATGCCTGTTGTAAGGAGCAAGGTAGGAAGGGTACAAGTATCTTGTATGCCCCCAGAAAAGCGTGGATACCACTTTGGATTAATGGTAGTGTCACGGACTCTGGTGGGCAGGATGCCTGTGAGAGGACCCATGGGGCCATGACAAGAGTGAAATAAAGTAAAAAACAAACAAATTTACTTAACTTAGTCCTGGGGCTCTGGCTCCACGTCCTGTCCAAAACAGACCACCACTGACTACTGAAGAGCAATGACTATGATGATAGGAGGACCTTTGCCTACCCAAGTTCAGATAGCACCACACCACCCAGGGGTGTAGCCAGGAATTCTAAACTTGTATTCAAAACTGATGCACTGTTGTTCTCCCCCACATTATTAAGCATAAACCAAAATATATGCTGCCACACCACACCAACAATAGATGTCCCCCGTTTGCCATGTCCGAGTTCAAGCAATCAGTTTCTTCCTGCAATCCTCCTTCCTTTGTTGTCTGCTGGGCTGGTAAGTAATGTTCTTGTTTGTGTATTTGGCTGGTGGCATCAATGCCCCGTAGTGAACAACAAAGGTAAAAGGGCTCAGCGCGACACAGACATAATGTGACTCACAATGTCCTTGCTTTCCCTCTTGTTGTTGCCCTTGCCTGATTTTTTTTTACCGTACTCTGCTGAGTACAGTGTGTATGCCTGCTGACACCCCTGACACCACCTGATGGATTTTGAAAAAATAGTCAGCAGTAGTAGAACTTTGATTTTGTTACTATAGTGTAATACCTGTATGTATCTAGAGGCTAAGCTCTCAGCAGCCGTGCATGCCCGTGTCACTGTCTGTCAGTGTGAGTCTGACTGAGAACCAATTGTGCAGGAGAAACAACAGGTTCTAGTGGTTTGCTAACTAGCTGCGAAGCAGAAACCAGTAGATCACAGGTGGTTCAAAGTTCAATACCCACGAAAACCAAATTTGCTCGCTAATGAGCCTCATCTCTAGGTTGCAAAATACAGCAATAAAGTCATGCATACAACATATCCTTCCCTGTCCAGATGCATATGCTTTTTTCTGACTTTAGAGACCGTCGCCTGTCCTGACTAGACTAGGCACTGACGCACCAGTCTGCGGGTGTGCCAGCAGTTATTCCGGGAGGTCAGTAATTTTGTATTTTACAATAACTTCATGGTTCACTGCCCAGCATTGAAAAAAGGGTACAGTGCAGCTGTAGTATGAACCCTGAACCATGCAGAGCAACTTGTGCATAATTAATCAGTAAATCTGCACGGTGAAAAATGGGGGCAAAAAAGGTGTGATTCCACTGATTCCTTGCAGCCTCTCAGGTCTACTACCATCTAGAAGGTCTCTACTCTGATAGCCGATAGCACCCACCACACCACCCACACTACTGCTAGCCAGCCTGCTGCTAGAGTGCTACAGATCCGCCCCACCCTGGGGACGGGACGGGACAGTCCAACCCCCCCCTCAACTTCTGCACTCAAGGGCTCAAGGCCAAACAATAACTGTCTGTACTTACACACAATACCAATAAAAGTTAGTCACATTAAACTCCAGCAAAGAACCTGTGAAAGTAAGACAGCAGCAGAAAGGTTGCAGTGCAGTACAGCTATCTAACACTGTACTCGGCTAAGGCACGGTGATGCACCAGAGGCCTGAAAAAAATCTGAACTCCAAATCTAGCATTAGTCATCATAATTGGCCTTTGGAAAATCTAAGACTTGGTTGGAATATATGATTATACATTTCCTTGGACCTGGCTTCCACCTGCCACCTGCACAGATACTAGTCTGCACATGACTGTCAGACTGTGCTAATTACAAGCTTTTGTGGTAACACACACACACACACACACACACACACACACACACACACACACACACACACACACCTGTCCTGGATTTATAGCCTGCCCACTTCCCAGATCATAGTCCCAAAAACTGCTGTGAACCAGCACAACCTTCCTTTTTTGGCTACCTTGTTTTAAAGGCTGTGCTGTGACTGACAATACAGTAGGTATGGGACGCTACTGTATGCATGGTCTGGCAGGCAGCAGCAACACGCAGTGCACCTGGGCCATTTCTCATCTTCTGGACTAATTAAAGCTGGCATTTTCCTCTTGCTTCTGTTCTCAATTTAAAATGAATTGTACTACTTCTGTGTTGTAGTCTCTCGTTTGTAGGTACTTACCCAGGCCAGCCACCGTTGCCCCTAGCCAGCCTAGGAATGATGGAGGGTAAATCCTCCTCCTCCTCTTACGGCCTCCGGGGTCTGTCGCTGTCCATTCCTTGCTCTGGACCCAAGTTCACGCAGACTGCTGCAGTTCTTCTTGACTCGCTGATATTAATAAATCAAATCAAGTGCACTACCTAACCTGCTGAGCAGCAGATTTTTGAAGTGACGAGATGACAACATGAGTCCCTCTGACGACGTCGACAGACAAGTCTCCACACTCACATGCACCAGAGACTCCTTCTCCCTTCTCGAATGATTGAGCATCAAGGTGGAATAGTGTGCAGCATGTGTGAGCCACCGTGACAATGTAACAGCGTGAGGCCATGGCCCGATGACCCCGACCTGCAACATGCCCCCAGGTGACCTCCGCTCCTGTCACTGACCAGCTGAGCTGACTTGACTCCCGGCCCCCTGGTAATTATCCCAGGCTAGTATCAGCAGATCACAGTCAGATCTCCTACGGTAGGAGAGAAGCTCTGTCTTTTTTTCTTTAGTGCAGCCGGCCCGGGCAGGCAGCACTTCACTGTCTGTCTTCTCTGACTGCTCACTGCTGTGCTGGGCTGCTGTCACGTGGGGTCCAGACCCAGACGAACCACCTGAGTAAGAGAGGAGGAGTTGGAGAAGTCAAGGTTAAAGGACATTCCATCTATCTTCTGGTCTAGCAACCAAGTCTGACCCCGAGCCGAGGAGAAGGAGGATGAGAGGGCCAGGGAGGGAGGGAGTCGGCACCCAGGTGGCCCAGCAGTAAGGTACTGGTGCTCTAACCACTAAGCTGCCCTTAGACATTTTTTGAATTATCCAGGACAGGCTCACTGTGCCATAGATTATAGGTTGTGTGCCCCAGGAGCACATGGAGGTCCTTAAGGGACTTGTCCAGGGTCATACAGGCAGTATGCAAGTGGTGGGTGTGGATGGCTGTCAGATTCTGAGTCACAGACAGGTCTGCTATGTTATTCTGGTTCACAATACTGCTTTAACCACTAAGCTGTCTATAGAAATGTTTTTTAGTTATTCAGGAGAACAGGCCCACTGAGCCGAAGATTATAGTCATGAAGCACAGGGAGGCCATTAAGATGTTCAGGGCCACACAGACAATATAGTGGGTGGCTCACACTGGTGCTCTAACTAACTTTAAGTTGTGTAAGGGGCTAAATGAACTAAAGCACCTGCAGACTACAGCACAGGCTATTCCAATTTCTCACTAGTTTGCAACAAGTTCTGCCATTCTGCACTCAGCCTGCATACTGCCCAGTGCCCACTGGCCAAACTCACTCTCATTCCCCCTCCATGCCCTTTGTTTTATTGGTTGCCTAGGTTTTTCATTTCAATTTTCTCCAGACCTGAAAGAATGCAGAGATGGATTAAGTCATCTCAGCCAGGACTCGAGTCTAGAAAAAAATAGCAAATTTTTTTTTTTTTAGTTCTTCATTTATTTTTTCAACCCCTAGAGGAAGTTCATTTTTATTAATTTTTTCACAAGTCCTCCTTGTGAAGAGAGAATGGCTCGCTCTCTTTGTCAGACTGAGTTTGACGGAGTGAGTGCCCTGCGATCACGCCCTCCCCCAACCCATTTGGCTTGGTTCTTTCAAAATTTTCTTTTTCTTATTGTTCCCCAACAGTTTAGGAAAGGAAAATGGTCAGAACAGGAGAAGTAACATTATTTGCACCAGCTGAACCTAATGCAGCACAAGGGTTCTCTGTCAGTGCCCACTACCTTCGAGCAGCTTCTCTCTCCCTCTCTCTCTGTTAGCATGCACAGAAGCAAAGTACAGCACTGCGGCCACCGATCATCCCAAACCACCTGAGCGCCATAGTGCAAGTCAATCAGCTGCCCCCCTACAAATTAGTTTCTAGGTTTAACCAATAGGGAGGGGGAGACAGCAGTTCCACTCCCTCAACCCATCCAACCCACTCACAATTGCCTGTCTCATTCTATGCACACAGTACTGCACTTTTATGGTTCCAGCAGAAAACAGAGCTGGGGAGGAAAAAAGACTGTAGCACTTTCAGCAAGCTCTGTGCAGTCCTACGCTACAAAATCACTGCAGTAAGCAGGTAGTCACTTGTCTGAACCAATCCATACCCAGGAAAAAGTTTGGATGTGGTTCTGTTACAGGGGATCGTGCTGGTTGGGGGGAGGTGGAATTTTTTCTGAACCAGTTTGCCCACTACTACTTACAGTCCCACACCTGGTCTTCCTCTTTTCATGCACATACCAAAAAAAAATGTTTTGTCCCCTTTTTATTTTTTATTTATTTATTTTAGTTTTTGTTGACTGGGTAAGTGCACTAGACAAATCCTGCCTATTTTCAGGCACAACCCGGGGGAGGGGGATACAGATGAATGCCAACTGACCTTGAACCAGATTAAGCTGTTGGTGGTATTTTTAGTGAATGGGGGAAATTTGGCCAGGACACCGGGAAAATTCCACTACTCTTTTGATAAGTGCCATGGGATCTTTAACATCCACCTGAACTACCACCAGTCCAGGCAGATGGGACCTCGGTTTAACGTCTCATCCGAAAGATGGAGCTTTCATTACTTCCTAGGCTATTCTCTCTTCAGTTTGTAGCTTTGCAGTCCTTACTGCTTTCCTTGCTTCCCTCTGTTTGCCCTTATACACTTCCCTATTGTCCTCTCTCTGCATCCACTTATACCTTCTGAATGCTACCCTGTTAGCCTTTATCTTTTCAGACACATCTTTCAAGAACCATAATGATCTCTTTCTCCTCTTGCTTTTGCTCACTTCTTTCATGCAGAGGTTTGTTGCCTTTACTATGCTCCCTTTTATCCTCACCCACTGTTGCTCCACCCCAGCCAGGCCAAGCCCCCCTGCCAGGTCATCCCTGAGTCATTCACCCATCTTTATAATATCTGCCCTCCTGAAGTCCAGGACCCTCACCCTTGTGTGGTTCAATTCCATAGCTGTTCTTATATTGAACCACACTGTATGATGATCACTGGTCCCCAAGTGGCCTACAACCTTGACATCTACAACACTGTCACTGTTACTGAGTACCCAGTCCAGTATTGCCCCATCATGAGTGGGTTCACTGACTAGTTCCCTGAGGAACACCACCTGCAGAGAGTCCAGGATGTCCCTGCTTCTAGCTGAAGCCACTGATGGGAAGCTCCAATCTATGTTTAGAATGTTGAAGTTCCTCACCAGCAGCACCTCCCCATTTTCTGCCATTTTGCCAGTGGCTTCCACCAGTACCTTATCTTACTCCTCCTCCTCCCCCTGTGCTGGAGTTGTGGATCATTCCATGCGAACAGTGGCTCCATGCCCCATCTCCAGGGTGACCACAGCACCTTTGCCTCCCCCTGTATTCCCTGTCTCTCCATCACATTTATGCTTTCCCCCAAATGAAGCACCACACCCCCTCCTTTCCTTCCCACCTGGTCCTCCCTGAACAGAGTATAGCCTGGTATGGCCATGTCCCAGTCATGATTTTCAGTGCACCGGAGCTCAGTAATGGTCACAATAGCCAGGCTGGTGTCTGCCATGATGGCCTCTAGGTCCAGAATCTTATTTCCTAGACTTTTTGCATTCTCACACATGGCAATATAGCAGGACTCTCACACTGCAGGAGTATTTTTTTATATTAACCACACAAGTTACTCTGTTAAATTTTAGCAGAGAAACACAAGCAATGACAGCAGAAAAAGACCAGTGGTCCATCCAGTCTGCCTGAATTCCCTATTATGCCCTGGGACCTACTGTTCCTCCAGGGTCTTTGCCCTCCCCATCCTCTCCCCCATTCACCTCCCTGATTCTGTTGCCCTGAGCAATCTGTCAGAACTGTGTTTGAAACCACTAATGGTTTTCACACCCACCACCTCGTCTGGCAAACTGTTCCATGGCTCTAACACCCTTTCTGTAAAATAGTACTTCCTCATGTCCCTCTTGAATCTCCCTCCTGTTGATTTTCACTCATGTCCGTGTTACTGTGAGTTAGTATTCAAGCTAAGTAGTTCCCCACAGTTCACCTTGTTAATTCCTTTAAGAACTTGAAGGTCTCTATCATATCTCCCCTCTCCCTTTTGATCTCCAACAAGTACATGTTCAGTGCCTTGAGGCACTTCTCATAGGACCTGCCCTGTTGGGCCTGAATCATTTTTGCTACTCTGTGCTGCACTGTCTCAGGCTTTTCCCTGTTCTTCCTGAAGTGAGAACTGCAGAACAGAGCGCAGTGCTACAGTTGTGGCCTTACCAAGGATCTATATAGGGGAAGCATTACCTCTTCTTTTCTGCTATCAGTATGCCTCCTGATATTTCCCAGCATCTTATTTGCCTTGCTGTAAGCCTTGCTGCACTGTCTCAAATGATTTGGGGAATACTGATAACTCCAAGGTCTCGTTTCTCAACCATAATACTAAATCTCACCGCTCCCATACAGTACTCTGTCCTGGGGTTTTTGATCCCTAGGTACATTACCTTGCAGTTTTTGGCACTTAAATTTCAACTGCCAAACACTTGGCCATCCCGCTAGCTTTTGTAAGTCTCTCTGCGTTTCCTTTATTCCTCGTCACTATCCACACTCCCACAGAGCTTTGTGTGATCTGTGAAGAGACGCACCCTGCCCTGGATTCCCTCACCAGTGTTGCTGATGAACATGTTGAAGAGGACCGGACCCAGAGCAGATTACTGTGGAACCCCGTTCATAACCTCCCTCTCTTCTGATTTAACCATGTTGACAACAATCCTCTGCTGCCTCCCCTTAAGCCAGTTATCTACCCAATTTATTATGACTTTAGCCACAGCCAGATCCTCCATCTTCTTCTGCAAGCACCTGTGAGGTACCTAGTCCAATGCCTTGCTGAAGCTGAAGTAGAGCAAATCCACAGTGTGGCCCCTATCTAATTCTCTTGTCACCCAGTCAAAGGTTATTCTGACAAAACCTCCCTGGGACAAATCAGTACTACAATAGAGGTAAGACTGACATGTCTGTACTTCCTTGCTTGTTCCATGTCCCCCCCACTTATGGAATGTAACTATATCTGCCACTCTCTAATCCTTTGGAACTACTCCTGTCCTAAGTGAGCTGTTCAATAGTCTCTCCAGGGGTTCAGCCAGTTCTGCTGCCAATTCTCTGAATATTCTCAGATGCAGCCCATCTGGTCTTATTTATGTTCAGTGCTGCCAGTCCTTTAAGGACCCTCTTGCTAGTAAATATTATCTATCTCATCTCTGGGACCTCCTTAGTGGCCACTCTGATGCCACTCTCTAGCAGGGGCCAACCATTCTCCCTACAGAAAACTGAGCAAAAGTAATCATTAAGGACGGTGACCTTTTGTTCATTCTCTTCTAACACCCTACCCCCAACAGCCAGCCTTACAACCTTGCTTCCTTTTTTCCGTAATATAGCTGAAGAACTGTTTTTCTCTGCTCTTAACCCCTTCTGCAATACACAGCTCTGTGTCTGCTTTTGCTTCTCTAACCACTCTCTTTGCCTTCCTGTTTTTCAGTATGCATTCTACCTATTCTTCCTCCTCCTGCTTTTCCTTATACTTGTAGAAGGCCTTTTTCTTGGCCCTCATCAACTCTTGCTGAGAACCATAATGGTTTCTTGAACCTGTTCTTTTTGGTTACCGTTCTCATGCATACTGTAGATGCCTTGAGAATGGCTACCTTAATTGATTCCCCATCTCTCTTCCACCCCACCTATGTTATCCATCCCTACTAACTTATCCCTGACCAGCTCCCTCAGTCTGTTGAAGTTCACCCTACTAAAATCAGGGTCTTTAGCTCTTGATTGTGATTTACTGGACCCAAGGGTCAGTTCAAACCAAACGGAGTTATGGTCGCTGTTCCCCACTGACTCTCCTACTCTCACAACTCCTACCATCTCTAAGTTGGTAAGCACTACATGGAGAAGTGTGGACTGCCTGGCGGGTTCCTTAACTAGTTGTACTGGTAGAGAGTCTTGGAAGGTGTCCAGCAAGGCCTGACTTCCGATGCTTCTAGCTATTAGGACATCCTAATCTATGACTGGCAAGCTCAGATCACCCACTGCTGCTAACTCCACCTTTGCTACCCCTCTTTCAGGTTCTTTCCTGTGCTCTCAGTCCCTTTCCTCCTGTTACCCTGTAGGTCTATAGATGACCCCTAAGTGCATTTGCTTGCCTGAGGCTGCCATGAGTTACACCCCCAGTGACTCTGTCTCCCCCTTACTACCTCTGATGCACCCACCTTCTGCCACCTTGAGGCCCTCCTTGACAAACAGGACAACTCCTCTCCCCCACCTGTTTCTCTGTCCCTCCTGAGCAGTAAGTACCCAAGGACTGTCAGTTCCCAGTTGTCATTTTTTGAAGCCCACATTTTCTTGATGGCCACAAAGTCCACCTCAGTGTCTGCCATAAGTGCCTGGAGCTCACTGATTTTGCTACCTAGGCTCCTGGCATTAAGGCTATGTTGTTTTGTAATATTGCATTACTCTTTAATTGTTTATTTTATTATTTATTGCTTATTTCACTTCTTGGATAAGACCAGTTGAGCTCAGAGCTCTTTACATAGGTTCCACGTCGAAAACATTTCAGACAATTAGTATACATGGAGACATGGTAAAACAGGATAAGAAAAAACATTTTGGTACAATGAGATTTATACAAGGAATCAAAAATACAGCATACAAAACAGGATAAGGTTACAACCACAGTCTGGTACACAACAGAAACAGACAATATATTGAGCCCAACAGTGAGTTAGTTGTCAAAACAAGAGGGAGTTAGAGAGTTACTAAGTGCTAATGAAGAGGGGTGGGCTGGGGGTGCACCCAAGTGCAGAGTGCAAACGAGTTAGTAATATATTGTTCAAGTCACATTTCTGTGGATTCTTCCTTAAAGCCAGGGGTGTGCACGGGATTTCAGATCTGCACATCAAGTGGACTCACTGCTACCCAACCCCCCTTGTTAGGGTGAGCCCCCCCCGGGGTGTAGCCAGACAATATACAAATGTACACCAGGACCGTGTTTGTTGCCTCATTTGGCATAGTAAATATAACTCTTGTATCTCATGACAGTGGTTGTTGCCATGCATGGGTAAATACGAATGCCGTGCATTGTTCCCTAAGACACCCACATACCAGTCCAGAGCCTGTAAAGTTATATTGTCCTTGGGATGCAAAGAGATTATTAGTGACCAGTCCTTCTAGTTTCGACTCCTATGAATGGAATTACAGAAAGGTTCAGTATTTTCTTTGTTAGTTTTCATGGAAAAGGGAAGCAGTTCAGAGCCTATTTGCTACCCCTTAAATAAAATTGCACACCATGGAGTGCTTGGAGTATGCCTGCATACACCCATGCTTAAAGCTGCACAAGATTTCTTATATTCTATGAAGGTTACAGGGAAGCAAGCCCTACTGTTCCAATTAAGGCAGAACAATGTAGTCTACTTGATAATTTAAATAACCCCGCTCATGGCAGTTTTATGGCCATCATCTGATATATGTTGGTGAATACACTTATGTGTATTGATAATAGGGATACCCCCAAGTCATGTACCGGTGTTTGTTCATGACAGCTTTTCCTTACTGTTACAATGATGTATTCTCTGTATAATATGCTAGAGCTTATCAAGTGTGATGATGCCTACCTATGTCTTTATATGCTGTAATTTATAATAGTAAAGTTTAAAAATAAAGTTAAAGGAAAAATGGCTAGTACAACCGATACTAACTTATACTTCCACAGTGGGAAGGGGCTTAACAATCTCATCAAACCATTAGATGGTTAAGATTGAAGGTCTTAGCTGCAATTATTAAGCAGAGACCAGCCTTTGTTCTTCTGTAAGAGACGCATCTGTCTCAGACAGAATATGATAAACTAATTTGTTTTGGATACAGGCAGGTGGTGGCTTCCTCATATCAGGTTGTGAAGAGGAGGGGCTAAGCAGTTCTGGTTCCAAAGGTTACTCCTTTTCAACTAACTACCTGACAGATGGACATGCAGGGATGCCTAGCAGTTAAGGGCCTGCATGTGGGCCAAGTTACATTGTCTAGTATGTACCGTATATACCACCAGGCTCAATAGCCGACTTTTCCAACAGATATATAGGAGGATTGTAACATTTCAAATGGAAATATTAATACTGGTGGAGATTTTAATATGCTTTTAGATAATAAGGGTAACACTTACCCTCATCCACCAAGGCACTCTCTGGCACAAAAAGCTATTCATTCTTTTTCAAGGAGATGGGATGGGTGGATGTATGGAAAAGTTTAACCCCACCTACTAGATTGTATGCCCACTATTTGGCTCCCTGTGATATTTATACAAGAACAGGTATGTCCCTAGTGTCACAGGAGCATGCTCACAAGGCAGTGAACTGCTCTGCACTTACTGTATTGCTGTTGGACCAGCTTCCTGTCTTTGAACTGAGCTTTGGGCAGAAACAGGGCACCTCTTTATGGAAGCTTAACAATTCTGTACTAAACATCCCTGAGTTCAGGGACATAGTTGAGAATGCATTGAATAATTTATAGGGGTTGGCCAACAGCTGATGGAGATAGTCACTCTAGAAAGGAGCTCCTGCAAAGCAGCTTGATGTTGTAATTGAAAACTCTTCAATTCTACCAAATTAGCTCTAAAATAGCACAAAATCGATCAAGAAGAGGAGAGAACACATTGATATCAGACATCAGTAGATTTAAGAATGGTAAAACCTGGGCCAGCCCGATGGTGCTGAGGGTTGAGGTGCTGGATGCTACACCTTCACACTGGTGACCTGGGTGCAGGAATTAGCTCGGGCCACCGAGGGTTGGCAGGGAGAGAGAGGATCAAGCATCCGGAGGACTGCTCTCCTCTTTCAGGGGGATCAGGCTCATGCCTGGCACCGCAGCAGCCCAGGTGGCAACCGGAGGTGCTGCAACATGCAGGACTTGCTAGAGGGCGGGCTGCAGCAGGTGTACCTGACACCATTGCATGACCGAGGCTCCACTGGGGGTTGGAGGGAGTGAACAACGCAGCCAGAAAATCCCCACTCCTGGAGATGGGTGGCGGCACTGCTCCCTCGACCACACTCCACCAGCTGGACCACCCAGCTCCTGAGCTGAGCCCAGACCAGCCTGAATTACAAGATAGAGGCCCTGGGCAGATAGGGTGTCCCACCTCTGGAGGGCTCAGAGCTGAGTGGATAGCTGGACTGGTGCCAGGAGCTGGGGAGTTTCAGGCCTGAAGCTAGAGCCGAGGATGTGCAGATGCCTGAAGGAGTTCTCTGGGGTCCAAGCAGAGCTAGAAAAATGTAAAAAAAAAAAAAAAAAAAAGAATGGTAAAACCATATTAGAATACTCTCCAGGACAGCAGGAGATGAAAATCAAGCAAGCTGCAAGAGATGGCCCAGGGATGTAGCACCAGCCATGAGGCTGCAGTAGTGAGGAGCTTATGAACACAGCACTCCTGAAAGCAATAAGGGACCTAGATAAAAAGGTCAAGTCCCTTAATTCTAAATATAACCTCCTAGACAACAAACTGAACACGGTTTTGGCAGAAGCCAAATCTACTACCGAGTTGACTCAAAAAGTGGTTGCTGCTATGTCTGGTTTGATTATCAAAAACAAATGAATGAGACTAAGACTGGAGCATTTGGAAAACACTGCACACCAGGGAATGTCTATTTATTAAGATTCCCAGAACAATGTGAAGGAAAGGATTTACTACAGTTTTTGCAGGGCTTCATAGAAACAACTGTGGGTCTCTCACTCGAATCTGGACTTTTATAAACATGCAGAATCATGCTGAGGAAGAGGCCTTCAAATGTGGAACAACACAGGTCGATTCTAATCGTTACTGTAGGACCAAATTTTAAATGCAGCTAAGCAAAAAGGGCAGATCATCATGTCAGAGGCCTCTCAGATCTACTACTTTCCAGATCTACGTTTTGCCACATGGCAAAGAAGAAAGGGTTCAATGCCTTTCGGATGAGACGTTAAACCAAGGTCTCATCTGCCTGGATTGATGGTAGTTCAGGTGGATGTTAAAGATCCCAAGGCGCTTATCGAAAAAGAGTAGGGGAATTTCCCCGGTGTCCTGGCCAAATTTCCCTCATTCACTAAAAAAATACCACCAACAGCTTAATCTGGTTCAAGGTCAGTTGGTATTCATCTGTTTCCCCCTCCCCAGGGTTGTGCCTGAAAATAGGCAGGATTTGTCTAGAGCACTTACCCGGTCAACAAAAGCTAAATAAATAAATAAATAAATAAATGTTGTGAGAACAAATCTTCAGACTTTCGAAGTGTTCCACTTGATGCAGTTTCCCACTCGGCTGTGCATCAGTAATGCTGGTAAAATGGTTCTTTACGCTGACCCCCAGGAAGCAGGAAAAAGACAAGAATGAATTTAGCAAGACTTTATCTGACAGAAACTGAAGCTGCTTCTGAGGGGGAGGACTGAGTTCATGATTTACCTGATGCTTGCAGTAATAGTGTTAAATTGAACAAAATATGAGTACAGTGTTTCTAGCATGTGGAATGTGACTATATCTCAATATCATTTAAAACAGATGCCAGGAATCTTTAAAATAAAGGCACAATAAAAAGTATAATTTGGCTTCATCTGGGGTCACTGGTGACAGGAGGGACCTAACTGGTTAAAGATGGCTGCCACCTTGTGACATGGAGCAATGCGTTATATGAGCATATAACAGGCTCCCTGGTACAGAGCTTCTTGTTGTGTAAACATATTATTACCACTCAGTACTGTAGATAATGATCAAATGTTGAGTTCAGAGGTTTGGATTAATTTAAGATCATGGATGTTCTGCATCGCATCTTAGAAGCGGTGAGAAATATCAGCTTTTCAAAGTTTGTGCATTAACTTGGTTTATTCTTGTTACAGTATGCTATTACAAATATTGTACTTTTTTTTACCATGGAGTGAACAGGGCAGAGTTTGCAGTGCATGTAGTTGAATCTGAGACAAGTATCTAAAAGTAAAATTGCTTGCTGTACCTTTTAAAAGGCACCATAAGAAATTCTAAGCATACAATATGATTTTGGACTGACATAGGCTCTGCCATCACAAAAGGTGGCATTTACAGTGCAGGTTGCATGATATTAACTTTCAGGACTATCTTCCTTTTCAATCTGTGGTCACTGCTGTAGTGGCTAATTTTGGACTTTGTGATTGACCCGTCCTTGGGCGGAAACTTGGAAATGGTCATTTATGCTGTAAATTAGGATGAAGAGTGAAATAGGTCCATATCTATGTAATGTAGAAACTGTTATCTTGTACTCAGAACCAAGCGTGTACTCTGTATACTTTAAAACTAGTAAAAATAAAATTAAAAAGTACAAGTCTTGAGGATAACAGTACAGAGAGGTAGCCCCTGCTATACTGTGGGACACTTTTAAGGCGTATTAAGAGAAGATATTATTACATGTTTCCAACTTGAGGAAAACCAAGAAGCTAAATTACAGGCACTGCAGCAGGAGCTGAAAATCCTACAGGCTATATATGCAGGGTGATCACATGATGAAAACCCTACAGGCTATATATGCAGGGTGATCACATGGTGAAAACCCTACAGGCTATATATGCAGAGTGATCACATGGTGAAAACCCTACAGGCTATATATGCAGGGTGATCACATGGTGAAAACCCTACTGGCTATATCTGCAGGGTGATAACATGGTGAAAACCCTACAGGCTATATCTGCAGGGTGATCACATGGGGAAAATCCTACAGGCTATATATGCAGGGTGATCACATGGTGTTACCCCAATTATCAAAGGTTAAAGAGAAAAATCCAGGAGTTACTCACACTGCAGACAGAAATGGCATTGTGTTTTCTGCAGCACAAGTACTATGAGGGAGGCACTAGGACTACTACAGTGCTGGCATATCGCCTCAGGCAAATGATAGCACAGAACACCATAGCACAAATGAAACATCCAACTACTCAGCAAATGGCTAAGGAGTCTGAAGCAATTTTGCAAGCTTTGTATGTATACTATACCTAGCTGTTTAAGGCAGAGATACATGCAGTCCCATTGATATTATTCAATACTTAGAGCCACTCCACCTACCTACATTGCCCCAATCACAAAAGGAAGCATTTATAGCCTTGATCCAAATAGAAAATTAAATGTAAATATTAAAAATCTAAAAAAAAAAAACAATAAAAGTCCAGGCCCATATGGCTACACAGATGAATTTTACAAGGCTTTCCAGAACACCCTAGGTGCAATGCTGACTTGCGCCTGTGTAGGAGTCCTCCACGGGGCCTTGCCCCACCGATTGGAGAGACAGATAACTATTTCAGCCATTCCAAAACCTGGCAACGATAAAATCATTGTGCCTGTTGTAGGCCAACATCATTCCTTAATGAAAACCATAAATTATTTACGTCCATAATGACTAAACCTTTGGAACCCATTCCACTCCTGCTTATCAACCAAGATCAGACGGACTTTGTAGCCCCATGCCAAACTCAGGGCACTATTAAGAGAACCTTCCATATCCTCTACCACGCTACTCAGTCCAAGATCTCTTTTCTTTTATTAAGCCTGGATGCTGAGTAGGTATCTGACTGGATAGCATGTCCC
The DNA here is from genome assembly GCA_016271365.2 of Neoceratodus forsteri. Classification (NCBI taxonomy): domain Eukaryota; kingdom Metazoa; phylum Chordata; order Ceratodontiformes; family Ceratodontidae; genus Neoceratodus; species Neoceratodus forsteri. The sequence goes on from CM028129.1 coordinate 695,270,234, forward strand.
TTTCTGTTTGACATCCTGCAAACATATGTCACTATGCTGGCAGCCTTATATGACCACTTCATGGCATATGCCAAGGAGAATGGGCAAGTTTTGCCTACCTTCCTATTAGAAAGAGGTACAAGACAGGGTTGCCCATTATCCACTTTATTATTTGATCTTTTCCTTGAACCCTAGCCCAAATAATATGACAAAATCATCAAATTACAGGTCTACATAATGGACAGAAAAACAGAAACTATCTTTATCGCCGATGATGTGCTAATTTATTTAACCCAGACCAGTCCCTGCCTTACCTCTGAACAATGCTGTCACAATTCAGACATCGTGCAGGCTATAATCTCAACAACATGAAAACAGAAATCCTGCAAATACATTATTCTCTGACAGCAGCCATAAAGAGACAATTTAAATTTAAATGGGGCCTCTCTAGCCTTAAATATTTAGGAGTTGTAACAATAGATTCCAAAACAGTGTTACAGATCAACTATAACACACTGTCATGAAGTTTTCATAAAGATGTAGAAACCTGGGCTTACCTCCACTCCCACCAATTCAATGGATCAATAATGTTCGTATGAACCTTTTTCACAAATATTATATCTGTCCCAAACACTTCCAGTAACAGCGGCACCAGTATATTTTAAAAAATTGATTAAAATAATTGCAAGATATCTTTGGCAAGGGGGACAAGGATCTGACTATCTGTACTGCAACTGTCTGAGGCACAAGGTTTATTATACTTACCAAATGTGTCTTTATACCACTTAGCAGGTTAGCTGCATACAGTTTTACTGACTTATGCCTGCATGTGGGCTCATTGGAGAAACATAACACTCATAGAGGAATATCTTACAGGTTTTCTTAAAGCAGACTCAGATGGACAACCCATATACATATACAATGCTGATGGCCTGTTCCAAAGCCATAAACACAAAATCATTGGCCCCTATTAGTTTCTCATTCTCTCTCCTCCATATACTCAGGATTTTCTGCCAGCACAGATAGATCATGCCTTCAGAAATTGGGCCCAGCTAGGCTTAAAATATTGATTTAATTTTCTCCAAGATAATGGAATTCTACCATTTGAAGACTTGCTATAACCTACCTTAGACACATTTAGACTGGTACTTCAAATTAGGGCATTTCTTCTTCCTTTCATAAGCAAAGGGTCAGAATAACACAAATTACCTATGTGTACCCAAATAATCATACAAGTGTTGAAAGACATTAGTTATACTACACACCTTATTTCACAGCTATACCAAACTTTACTACACCTACAAGGGCACTCCACAACATATATTCAGAGGGCATGGGAAAGATTTAGGTGAAATAATAACTGATCAGCATGGAATAATTGTACAACAAATCTGCACAATGTTACTTCTCCCCACATATAGAAGGAGGAAGAAGCAGGCTGTTGGTTAACTAGGATCTGTAGCTTATCAAATAGGTAGGGAAATGGACAGACTGGGTGTGGCAAGTGGTCCTTATCTGCTGTCAAAGTCTATGTTTCTATGTTTCTATGTCTAATGAGCATATGGTTTTATCACACCAGAAACACAGGTTAAATATCAGCCACAGTTAGGGCAACATGTTGGTGGGCATATGGAGCCTCAGTCGCATCACAAGGACATACATTTTGGGCCTGGCTTAAATTACTTCCCTTTTTCAGGTGTTACAACAAAAACCTGAAGGACACATTTGGAGGAAAACAGGGCTAATGGACACTTTATTCTTGTTATTAGTTATCCCAGAAGGGTATAGGACAACAGACAAAAGAAAGCTGTTACCGTTGCTATAGTAATATCAAAAAAGATGATCACCAAATTATGGCTTGCCCAAATTGCCCCAATGACAGCAGCTTGAAAAAACACAATGGGTCCCATTTTCAGAAGGATAGCATGGCCCAAACCAGGTTTGTGCCACACTAGCCAGGAATAGCGCTGGCTGCTGGGGCATTGGCCATGCTCAAAGGGAACCTTTGCATGGCACAACTCCAACAGCACTGGCACGCAGAATTGTGCACTGTGCCCATGCAAATGAGGGTTCCCTCATGCATATGCAGCGCAGTGCAAAGTTCAGAGATTCCAGAAGTGCTAAATGCCCACATGCATGGCACAGTGTAACGTTTCTGAAACCCAACCCCTAATGGTGCACAAACAAGGTGGTGCCACACACCCCATCCCCACACTGTGTGACAGCACCATTGCCTGGTGCCTAGTGGTCCCCTCTCTCTATCCCTGAGCTCCCCATGGTATTGTATATACAATTCCATCATGTCTAGTGGCCCTCCAACTCTGTTCCCTCCCATGGTTCCACAGGTACACCTCCCCAGTGGTCAAGCAGACACCCCCCATCCTCGACCCACCTGTAGTTTAAACTACATATCCATCCCTGGTGGTCTAGTGGCCCCCTCATCCCAACCCACCTGTAGTATAAAACAGAAAGCCATCCCTGGTGGTCTAGTGGACTTCACCTCCCTATCCCAACCCACCCATACTGTAAAATACAGATCCATCCATGGTGGTCTAGCAAACCCCTTTCCCTATCCCCAAGTCACTCGCATAATAACATTGACAGCATTCCCCAGTGGTCTGACGGACCCCCCACCCTGGCAGGCAGTGTCCCACCACCCCTCTCCCCATCCCACTCCTTAGCCAGCAACTGGCACAACTCTCTGCACTCCACCACAGCTGGTTGCTGACTGACCTGTCAAGAAGCACATATTGTAATACAGTATGTTCTTAAGTGACAGCTCAGTCAGTGGCTGGCCATGGTGGAGGGGTGAAACTGTGCCAGTTGCCCTGAGGGATGGGATGGGAGAGAGAAGTGATGGACACTGCCTGAGAGGTGGGGGGAGCTGCTAGACCACTGGGGAATGCCACACAATGTTATTATATGGGCTGTTGGGGATAGGTGGTGGTGTCCACTAGACCACCAGGGATGGATATGTGGTTTTACACTATGGGCAGGTTGGGATAGGGAGAGGGGTCTGCTAGACCACCAGGAGGTGTATATGTGGAACCATGGGGGGATCAGCGATTAAGGGGCCACTGGACACCAGGGGAATTATATATACAATATCAGCAGGGTGATCAGGGATAGGGAGGGTGGGCTGCAACCCGGCGTACTCGGGCCAGTGCACCACATGCAAATGAGCCCACAATGAGCATTCAACAGGCCCGTTAGTGCCATGCATGCTCAACAGGCTCATCTGCCTGCTTAGGCTGAATATTGCACATAGAGTCTGTGGCACTATCCAGTGTGTGCTGTGCTTTCCCCTATGGGTGGTCTTCAGCCCACCACTCTGGTAGCACAGCACAAAGTATGGTGACTGCTTGCTGTGTGCTGTACTACTATGGTCCGATAATCAGAAGCTAAGTCAGCAGGTCAGGTCCTCTGCTCCTTCAGTGCCAACCTCTGAGCACCCTATTGTGAACAGGTAACAGAACAGGGTAACCCTCCTGTCTGCTTGTGGGTCTGAATCACCTTTGGTCATAAGTTCTGGGGAGATTCAAACTGTGAACCTTATGCTAGCATACCCAAATGTACAGGCTCAGATAATCTGCTCTTTGGGGGATGCCAGATATCTTTCGCCTAAGGGCACCTAACCAGGTATCCAAAATGCACCCTTTAAAACTCTATAAAAGACCTTAGGTATATTCTTACCTTTTCCCAGTTTGGTAACACCATTAAAACTTCTGAACAGTTTTGTCAGATCTTAACCCTCAATACATCGCATGCAAAAGAAAAGAACTTGGAAGACACAGACAGTCTCTTTAAATATAGATTTACTTAAAAATGGATACAAATATGTAAAATGTAAAAACAGAACAATATATCACAAAGCATACAATCTCTTAAAGAAAACAAAGAAAACTACATACAAACTCCTACCAACATACAGTTAGTCTTTTCTATCTAATGTATACCTCTACACAGTGCTTAAAGTTAGATGTTGTTTCTAAGAGTCCAAAAAAGAAGTGTCCCAGTTGAAACACAGAATGCAATTTAAAATGATGTATTTCAACCCCTTCCATGATGTCATCTAGCTCCTCCTTTCAAAATATAAACAATATACAAAACAGGATGTCCTATCAGGGGGTATATTAAATAAGGTGACATCAGCAAAAACTAATTTCCTAAATTATAAGCCTGTGATTTCCCAGTTCCTTCTCTTAAGACGTCATAAAAGTTTGTGATCTCCATCCTCTGGCAGACTCACAAAGTCCCATTTCATTTCCACTTCAAAGAAGCAACAGGTCATAAAATGTATATTTTTGTTTCCCAGCTTCAAAGCAGCACAGGTCATAAACACGGCCATAAAATGCAACTTGTAACTTGAATCGCATTACAGAGATCTGCTGTTTAATATATTTCCTGTCATTTTTACTGAAACCTGGGGGTGGGGCCCCAGTAGCACAGGATGTCTGATGGTAGACACTCACAAACCACATTCTATATTACAAATATCATAGAGCAATCATAACCAGCTGGCCAGACGTCACAGTGAACACATTAAAGAATGAAGCAGAAATAAATGCTTGGCACATAAGCCTAGGATGACAGGACATATTTTATTGGGTAACTCCACAACTCACTAGCAACTAAAACAAAACTTATACACGTGACTCAATGTTTAAGTCCTACCACTCCATGAAAACAACAACGGTAGCCTGGATAATAACAACAGTGAAAATAAGACCACCTGAAGAAATGAAGAAAACTTTAATGTGATAAAGAAAATTTTAATGTAAGAAATACAACAGCATGCTGGTTGCTTCATCCAACGTTAGGGACTTAATACTATGAAAATGTTGCCTTGTAATCCATGTACTTTAAACTGTATGGCACTAAGTTGTAGTCAAGGTCATATCTGATGTGAGGTATATATGTATGTATGTATACAAGTTCCCTTCTTCTTTTCTTTCTCTACCTGAAACAATAAAAAATGTTTAGCTTCAAAAAAACTGCTCAGCACAATGCTGTTTTCATCGCTCATAAACCACTTGTTTTCCTCTGACTAAAATTAACTGTTATTGTACATCAAATGAGATATAAAAAAAAATAACCTTAGTGCCACTGCTACCCTTCTCTGCTGTTTCCTCCTTGTCTAGCACCACAGCTGCTCTGCAAAATCTCGCACCAAATAACCATCTCATGTTGAGACCGCGGTTCAAAAAAATAAATTCAAATGAATCACTACTTGGGGAGGGAGGACAGGCAACAAAAGCAAAATCTTCACAAAACCTCAGTAGGTCTGTTGGGGGCAGCACACTCACCACAGAAGCCACAAAGAAAAACACTATGAAGCTGAATAGTGCTCTCTACTGCCAATGTCAGACATCGTTTTTGTTTATTGATTTTTATTTACTTTCCACAACTATTCTGAGTTTCTTCTTAAGCTTGTCCTGTAAATTTTGCCAAGACCGCTTTTCTAAGTGCAATAATTACCTCCAGGGTGGGCGGTATGGGCTATACACTGCAGAGACTATAAGGCTCTCTGCCTGAGGTGTCAGGCCTCATTACACACCTGGACAGTCTGATATAGCCCAGTACGCCCACCCTGTCAGGTATTATTGCTTATATGGAACAAACAGCCCAACTAAATAACAGATATCCAGCATTTAAGCTCAGGTGGAAAATGGGTCCTCCCATAATGTTGCACAAGCCAGAGTTTGTTCCATAAACTGCAATTTATTTGGAATACTTTGACAACAGGACTAGAAATATGTGTTTTGCTTTATATAATGATAGTGTGTAAAAACAAGCTCTACTTATGCAACGACACTGAATGGGGTATAGATCTATTCATTTTTTTATTTAAAAATTGGTAACCAGGAAAGGCACACTGAGCGAGGCTTGTTTCAGAGTGTGACCGGGTGAAAGACACATACAGGGAAACAAAACAAGTGTATATGGTACAAATAAAACAGTTGTATACAAATATAAAAAACAGAATAGTAATACAACAATATATACACTAGCAAAGGACCAATACAATAATGTGCAGCAGTGCAGGATAGTAATACAAGAATATGTACAGTAGCAAAGGGTTAATATAATAATGTGCAGCACGTTGCAGGATGGGAGTAGAGAAACTCTAACTCATTCATTTGTAAGCAGACAGCATAGGAGAGACAGATCATTGTAACTGGGGGGCAGATCAGGGGGACTGGGATGCCTTGTGTGGAAAAGAAGTAATGTGTTATAGAAGGAGCGGGGGTTGACTATAGTGGGGTGCAGGAGGGGGATAGAGGATGGGGAATGACATGAACAACTAATGGAAGGAACCGTTTGAGTAGGGATTTCAGGGCAGTGGGGTGGAGGGTGACAAATGTCACAAGAAGCTGATTCAGAGGTGAGGGAGGCGGAAGAGAATGTTGCCTGACCTGAACATGCGAGGATGGGGAAGGGAGAATGTTCGAGCATCCCTAGATCGAGGAGTACATGGATGAGCTGACTGGGGATAGGCAGGAGTTGAGGTGGGGGAAGTGACCCAAACCAGAATTTGGCAATGGAGGTGGGGCTATGGACCTGATGCCTGGTAGGTAGTTGCATTAGGGATAGGGAGAAGTAGAGGAGGCAGTGGTGAGTTGGGGGGGGGCGAGGTGGCAAACTGACATAATGAGTTTAGTAGAGTACTGAGTCTTGCAAGGGAGTTTGCAGGTGCAGAGCTATAGACAATATCAGCATAGTCGATTATGGGGAGCATAGTTTTGGTAACTAGGTCTCGGCGGGTTGACATAGGGAGGCAGTTCTTTTGGCAATGGAGGGCACCAAGTTTAGGATGAAGTTTGGCACACATGGTGTCAATGTGGCCAGAGAAGTCAAGGTTGCTGTCCAGCCATACCCCAAGATATTTGAAAGATTTGACTGTGTGAAGGGTGAGCCATCCAGGGTGGCAAATATTGGGTAGTTCTGGGATTTGGATAGTCTCTGCCTAGAACCAAAGAACATAGATACTGTTTTTCTGGAATTTAGGTTTAAACTGGTTTTGCCAGAACTAGTGCTGCACTTTATCCATGCTTACCATGCTTTAATTATTAACAGTAATCTGACAGTGCTAGTATTTTTAAAAGGTGTACAACTATAAGCAGATTGATAACCTTGAACAGTAGCTATATTCTTTGTTCTCTGTAGAAGTCTTGTTTTTCTGTTATACGTATAATAAAAAAACAATAAAACAATTATTTGAAAAAAAAATAGGTTAGTGATTCCACCTGAAAGAGGGAAACCTTCCTTAGTATTCAGGGTGCAGACTTTCTGGAGAGGTTGACATGTTCACCTTTAGGGTCCAGAGCCCCATGAGTACGCTCTACACTGCTATCCCTTCCATCTTTGAGCCATGTCCTCTCCATCCCATGACTAGAATCACCTGCTCTGGGAACAGACCCTCCTCCTCCTCCTCCTTTATGAAGACTGAGCACAAGTATTCATTTAGAATAGCTGCCTTCTTATGATTGTCCTTAGCTCCCCACCTTAGCTCAGTCAGATGATCCCTTCTTTGTCCTCTGCTGTTCCTTGATATAGCAGAAAGCAGTTGTGTCCCATTCCTTTATACCCTGTGCTATTTTCAGCCTGACTTCATTTTGCTTTTCTTACCACTCTTTAGCATCCTTGCTTTCTTCACATATAGTTCCTATTTCTCATTTGCTGGTCTCCTTGTATTTCCTGCATGATACCCTCTATTCTTATGCTTTCACCACTTCCCTAGAGAGCCAAAGTGGTCTTTTGGGTTTATCTTTCCTCCTTGCCTCAAACAGGGTTAGATGCCTCCCCAGTTTCCTGCTTTATAAATTTACATTGGCCTCAGGTTCCCCCCCACAAGTTTTTCCTCAGTGCTTTGCCCTTCCTTTCCAAAATCTGCCCTTTTGAGATCCAGGACCATTGTTCTTAAATTTAAGCATTGGGTTTCCAGCATGAAACTAAACAAAACTGACTTGTGCACTCTGGTCCCGTGGGGCTTCTCCCTCTGACCTCTCCTATGCTGTCCTCACTGGAGCACTGAATCAGTATAGCTCCTTCCTGGTAGGGCTTTGGATCCCACTGGATTAGTATGCACTCCTGCATTACCTCTACCAGCACCTGGCTCCGTCCTAACACTTTGGTCAATGGATTTTCCTGTCTGTATCTGGTAGGTTGAAGTTTCCTAATAGTAAACCTCCCCCTTTGTGACTGCCCTATTTACCCCCCCAGCACTCTGTCCATATCTTCTGTTTGGTGTGGGGCCTTTATACCCCCCACCCACCCCAATGATCCTCCCCTTATCGGTTGATAACTGTACCTATACCTTACCCATTCCAACCCACTCTCTACCTTTAGGGTGCAGTCTTCTGCAGGATTTATGATATATTTAAACCTTCTCTGCCCTGCATCCTGTCTTTCCTGAAAACTGAATACCCAGGAATAGGTAGATCCCAGTCATGGTATTGTGTCATCCATATTTCTGATATTGCCAACATATCAAATTATGCCTCTGTTGCTATCACCTGGCACTCCCCAATTTTTTCCCTCAGGTTTTTGCATTCATACAGGCAGCTTTCCAAGTTCCTGCTTTTCGATCTATACCTGCATTCCTGCTATCTAGCTCCCTGTCCTTCTTATGTGATTCACTCTCTTGCCTGCATTTTCTCTTGATCCTCTGTGCTGGACCCCTGCTCTAGTTCCTTTCTAATCAACTTTCTGCCCTACTGCACTCTTGTCATCCCTGGAAAAGTGATTTTTATCAGAAAACTTTAGAAATTATCAGAGAATCTTGCAGTATCATTTAAATTAATGAATTCACTGCATTTAACTGTATTTTCAGGCAGGCTGGCTAGTGAAATCATGCTATAGAGGAGAAGACTTTGTATCACGTGAGCCTGCAGCCCTGCCCTGGCATCTGCTGGCCGTGCAGCATTAACAAGGCAGAGTGAATTTAGTAGAATGGGAAAGGTGAAGGGAGATTTTGACAGATTTATTTGGCGAGAATTTTTTACCAAGTGTTGGTGGTGTAGAGGAACAAAATTCCATATTTACTTATTTGTTAGACCCTGCTGCAGGAGCAGGGCACAGTAATTAGTAGACTGGGAAAGGTGGTATTTTGAAAGATATGCGTACTTGACAAATAGTTTTTTCTTGCTGACTGCTGATGGTGCACACGTCACCAAAATCTAACTTTTTATCTTTTCTGTGTTTGAGCCTGCTGGCCAACAGTCATTGAGTGAAAAGTAGACTGCTGTGTGGTACAGAATGTCTCTCTGTGGGTGGGTGTGGTCTGTCAGTGTGGTTGGGAGAGTGGTCTGTGCTGTTGCTCTTTCCTGTTACCTCATGACTCATACTACACTGTGGATTGTGCATGTGTGTCATATGGGCATCTAAGAACTATTGACAACTATTGTGAATAATCATTATTAGCATCTGGCGGCTGCGTCATGTCATCATTTGTCGTGTGCATTGTCAATGTATGTAGAAAACATAAAGAGAAGAACAGGAGGAGAAAGGGATGTGGGGGGCAGATAAATGTTCCACCATGCCAGTGCCACCTAATACAAGTTCTGCAAGCTGCTGTGTAGAAAGGCGCTGATGATGTCAGACAGGGACTGGGAGTCATTGTCATGGGGCTGTAAGGAGAAGAGCTGGGCACATGATAGTAAAGCACCCCCCCAAAACATGGTTCATTGGTCCACAGAAATACACTGCTCCTCCCGTGGTGGATCATCCAGTGCATCTGGTGTTGAAATCATCATTCAATACTCAGATGGATGGACTCAGAAAACGGGGATTGGAGTTCTTCATGGTATACCTGGCAATAGTAAAAGTTACGGTGGAGGGGGTTACCTTCTTTTTGGGAGCCTGAGAAATTGCAGGCATTTCTGGAGGACTGGGATCACAAAAACAAGAAAACTTGAGTTGCACTGTGATCTGAATGGCACTGCTACTTCATGACAGGGACAACAGGACAATCGGTCCTGCTGTCTGGTGGGGCGGCATGTAAAGTAAGACTTGGGTGTAAATACTAGGACTTTGCTGGGGCCCCTCATCCCTTTTTTTGTTGATTTTATCCCATTATGTGTGTTTCCAATGATTAAAGACACTTCCCTGAATTGGAGGGCTGTGGTATGCAGTGAATGGCATGTCAGTTTGCAGAGCGGGCTTACTGGGCTGAATGGAGAGTGCAGGGGCTTTTCTGCTACAATTGAACGGCTCCCTGTGGGTGGGCTAGAGACAGCACTGTAGTCCGTTTCGTGGGTGTAGTATGGGTTGGTGAATTGGAACTGACAACTTTGAGTAAATATGCCACATGTAGCTTAAAAGCCCATGAGATTGACAGACCTGCGCGTAGCTCCATGATGCGGCAGGCACACTGCATAAGGCAGCCCGTGCTGTGCGACAGGAGTTAAGCACATCTACCTCTCCTCATGGTTGCAAAAGACATTGAAATATGTGAATCCATGACAGACTCTTTTTTTTCCAAGAAGTGCAGTATGATACGGGGAAGGGGGGATCACTTAAATGAAAAGAAATGTAAGGAAAGTCATGGACAGCATAACGGGTTGGCAGTAATCCCAGAATGCAGAAGCATAATTGAGAGAATCTACTGTGGCCATGACTAAGTACGTGGCCTCTGGGGAAAAGCAAAATGTAACGGATCAAGAGGGGTAGAGGACTAACATTTGTGGGGAAGGGATGAAAAGAAGAATCTTGGGTATGCAGAGATGGCGTATAATATAAACTGTGGATGTTTAAAAAAATGAAGCACGCAAGATGTTTAAGGAGAAGCATGTGTAGAGCAGGAGGGAGGCGTAATGAGGGATTGATTAGCATTTTTTACAATGTTTAACTGGTGCACTGGAATGAGATATGGCAAACAGCAAAACGACAATATAAAAGGAGCAAAAATGTTCGGAGATATGGTAAAGTTGGGGTTAGGGAAGGGGGAGTTGGAAGGAAAAGGATGTTTGTTCACTGTTTTTAAATGTTTGTTGTGTCTGTTTAAAGTGGTCTGTGATCTGATTCATGCAGTTTCTAGCTGGTTCTGTATAAATTCTCTGGGTCAAAGGGGGAACCTGATCTTGTGGGTGGCTAAAGTAGTCTCATGGAACATTAAAGGTTTCACCTCTCCTGTGAAAAGAGCAAAGGTTTTGGTTGCGTTGAAGAGAAGGAACACGACAGTAGCTCTCTTACAAGAAATGTACCTATCTAATACCGAACATAAAAAATTAGTAAGAGGATGGTATAATGCTCATAAAAGGGGAGCAGCCATCCTTGTGAGCAAAGCATTTTCCATTTTCAGCTCAGCGGTGGTGAAAGACCCTGTGGAGGTATCTACATATTTGTAGTGGGGGAGGTATTTGGCAGACAAATTATATTGGGCAATGTTTGTGCACTGGTTCATGATAATGCCTTTTACCAAAAACGTTTGGACATACTTGTAAGGGAACAGTTCCTGAACCTAATTCTCGGTGGAGATGTTAACTGTGTGGCAAACCCCAAAGTGGACTATTTGGGAGGGAGGGATAGAGTAGTGAAAGCGATCCGGCAATGGCAACTTGGGCTGTCAGAACTGGGCTTGATTGGTGGCTGGAGAACAGCTAACCCTGGGCTAAAAGAGTATATGTTCTATTCTAGCCCACATGGGTCATGGTCACGATTGGACTATATTTACATTCAGAGGGACCTTTACCAGCAAACACAAAGGATGGAGCACAGTCCAATATTTCTTTCAGACCATGCTATGGTTGAGGTGGAGTTGGACCTGGCCCAGTCCAAAAATAAGAGGGGTCAATGGAGGTTTCCTACCTATTTGTTGACTAGGGAAGATTTTAGGGAATTCCTTAAAGAACAAAATAAAGGTGGACTTCCGGTGATGTCATCAATGAGATGGCTGGCTGATAGAGGAGCTCCCTCATTGCAGAGACCAAAACACCTCTCCACACAGTACAAGCTTCATTAAAAATATTAAAAATGGCATCAAGAAACAGTGGAGTTTCACAAAAGAACAGATCCAGCTCGAAACAGCAGAAATCTAAAGTGGATGGGCATGGATACGGATTAGCAGATGCAGCACCAGGCCGAAACCCCTCACCTATCAGCATGACTGGTACAGATACCGATACAGAGGCAGAGCAGTAGAGGCTGACAAGGTCCAGATTTGAAGCAATAATTACAGAGATCAAAAGCTTCAGGACCAAAAACCAGCGGGAGTTCTCCAAATTAAATACACAGCTCACTAAGCTTGAAACGAGGGTTCAATTAACTGAGGAAAGAGTAGCTACCAAAGAAGATGGCCTAATTCAACTTACTAAAGCTGTACAATACCTGGTTGAACAACAGGAACAGACAGCTTCCAAATGCTTGGACCTGGAAGCTAGGTCTCAAGCGAGATAATCTCGAATTTATGGGCTACCAGAAGGCACTGAAGTAGGGGCTATGGAGGACTTCTAACAGATCTGCTGTGACATACTCTGGAGCTACCACAAACCTTCACTTTTAAAATAGAACAAGCCCATCAGGCGTTAATGCCAAAGCTAGCGGATCCCAAATCCAGGCCCGATCCATAACAGCCAAATTCTCTAGCTTCAGAGATAGGAATTTATACTCAGACAAGCGTGGCAACAGAAGCATGTACAGTACAATGGAACACGCCTGTATTTTGATCAAGATTACCCAACAGCTATCCTGCAACAGAGACAAGCCTATACACGATCCTAAAGATTCTCAGAGCAAAAGGATTCAGCTCCAAACCCCATACCCTCGAAACTAAAGATATTCTGGAGCACAGGGTGGAGACTTACCGAACCCAGAAAAAAGCGAAACAGGCATTATTGGAGAGAGGCTGGGAACCAGAAAGCCAGAAGAACGATGATTCCAGAAGACCCCGACTGTCGCGGTGGCTGTCGGCAAATAAGCACAATGCAAGGGCACAGGGTAAGCGCTTGGCAGCAGCAACGCTTCAACAGGTTCAGAAGCTCCTCCATGATATTACTGCTCCTGAAGACTCCTACGGCATCAGTAGAAGCAGAGGGTCTAACTCGAGGAACAAAAGGCCTTGTGAGTTGAAACTTTATTCTTGTGACTGAGAGACTGGGGGACTCTCCCATACTGAAGAAAGGCCGACCATCAGGGGTCTTTATTAGTAGCCCTCATTCCTGGTAAAAGATGTAAAGTAACCATAAAACTTCTTGAAGCTGTAAATTAAAGATAGTAATTTTAGATTTCAGGGTGGGGGGGTGAGGTCAGAGATAAGAATGAAAGACTTTTTTTTTTCTCCTTTTTACCCATTATGGAGGTTATAAATTCACTGCTCACCTCGTTCGTGTAAGAGACAGACTGTGAGAAAGCCCAAAAAGAAATACAAGGACTTTCATTAAACAGTGCATATGTGAGATATAGCCCCTTATGGTTTTGTTGTTTGCTTCCCTTTTTCTCTCAAACAAGGGAGTAAGGGAAATGACATGTCTTCCTAAAATGGAGTGCTGGGCATACCTAGTATCTATATAAGAGGTAAAGCCCACAAGTGATGTAAAACTCCCCTTAAAGGGTAAAATTAAATAAACAATGTTTTGTGTGAAAGATAGCAGAGTGAGACATACTAAGAGCTGGACCACAGACCTGAGTAGCTCTTACTAAAGGTCTTACGTCCTCATCCTAACTTAAGGAGAGAGATCTGCAAAGAGGAAGGTTGCAACTATGGAGAGGAAAGGTGGCACCTGTGGATCCAGTATAGCGGTACTGGTTTTCCTGCTCCAACACTATGGTCAGCTACTCCACGAGCAGGATACAGCTGATGCTGATCCAAGAGGCAGCATGCGGGATGACATTCCATGGCCTCTTAGTCAGGTCCCCCACTTGGCATGGGTCAATTCCTGGCCTTTTAAAGGACAATGTTATGCGCCCTTCTCCCTTGGGAATTCACCTGTGTATAATAGTTATGGTTTGTTAATGTTGAAGTTACAGTTTATGTATGCTTTGGATGTAAGGAGGTGTCAAAAGTCAGATAACACAGGTCTGCAGGGAAAACTAGCGGGTCTGATATTCAAAATAAGGTTGGGAATGTTTCGAAGTACAATTATAAAGAAGAAGAAAAAGGATCATAGTTGTAGGAGGTCAGAATGGAGGCGCAGGTTCAGGCAGATCTTGTGTGAGATAGGTCAGGTAGACTCAACACAGCCTGAAAATACCAATAACTGTTTCTGTGGATAAGATTATAATAAGCTCCTGCAATGTGAACAGGTTAAATAACAAAATGATAACATTGTTGAAAGACAGTACCCAACTTTTATTTTGTTGCAGGAAACTCATCTTTCATGAACGGAGCATGAAAAACTGTCCCAACAGGGTTATACCCATGTGATTTCTTCTTCATTTAAACAGGGGAAAAGAAGGGCACCGCCATGTTAGTGTCAAAGACTAGCCACTTCCGATTACTACAACTTATGCAGATACAGAGGCGATTGGCTATAGTGAAAGCGGTCGAGGGATCCCCAATAACAGTAGTCAGCCTATACTTCCTCCAGGTACAGACACACATGCAGCCAGGGCTCTTCTCCAAAACATAACAACATTCCAGGAAGGAACATTAGTAATAGGAGGTGACCACAATATGATATCAAAATAGAGACACAACAAATCCATCCACACAGAATTACCCCTACTCAGAGGCTACAGCAATCTATATAAAAGCAGGTCAAATGGACAGATGCATGGCGGCATTTGAATCCCTCAAGAAAATACTCTCATTATTCGGCACCTCATAAAATCCACACTTGAATAGATTACTTTCATATTTCTAATGAGCATACACACCTGATCCGGAGGTGTGAAATGCTTCCTTTCCCGCTCTCGGATCACAGCCTGATAGAGTTAACTCTGGATTGGAGGAAAGAGAAAAAATCCACACTGTGGAGATTCAATAACTTCTTCTTAAATTTACCAGATTTTAAGGAAAAAATGGAGGAGCTCATTCCGCAAATTCTAAAAGAAAATGAAGCTCAGGAAGTTAAACCAGGCATCCAGTGGGACACTTTGAAAGTGGTACTCCGAGGAGAGTTAATAAAATATGCAGCACATTATAGAAAAAAATAGGCAGAAACATTACAACACTTACAGACACAACTTCGAGATTTACAGGACCAACACCAGAGAGGAGACCATGCAGTATATCCCCTAATAATAGCTACCCAACAACGCATACAGAAGCACTTAGATTTGAAAACAGAACAAGCCCTGCAATTTCTCATACAAAGATATTATGAGGGAGGCCCTAGGGCCACCCCGATCTTAGCTCATCGACTCAGGCAAAGAACCACCTTGATCACTCAAATCTTCTCGGAAACATTGGCTTGTAAAACAAATGACCCCAAGGAGATTAGAGCGGCCTTCTGACAGTTTTATTCAAACCTTTACTCCCCAGAACATAAGGTAGCAGAGGAGGAGATCGGCGCCTTCCTAAATCATTTACAGCTGCCCAAAATAACAGAAACACAGAGGATAATAATGTAGGCACCCATTACAGGGGCTGAACTTGAATTGATAATTCGTAATTTAAAAACAGGGAAAAGCCCAGTCCCAGACGGATACTCTGGGGAATTTTTCAAGCAGTTTAGAAGTTGCTACAGCCTATGCTTTTACAAACGTAGCAGTATTGCAGAAGGAGACCCCATACTGCCCTCATGGCATTATGCTGTAATAGCCAGTGTCCCCAAACCAGGTAAGATCAGGCACTCTGCTCTTCATACAGACCAATTTCGATTCTAAACATAGACTACAAGATCTTTACGAATATATGCACAGAGGTTAGAGGGTATATTGCCTACTATTATTAATATGACCAGTGTAGATTTATTCCTATGAGACAGACCCAAGATGATATTAAAAGAACTCTCCATGTGTTACACCACGCCACCGGGTTGAAGGCCCCTTTTCTTTTAATGAGCTTGGATGCTGAAAAGGCCTTCGGCTGGGCGACGTGGCCTTTTCTATATGCAGCTATGGAGGCCCTGGGATTTACGGATACCTTTATCAAGATTATACAAGCCCTGTATGAAGACCCAAGGGTCTATGTCCGTATAAATGGTGCTATAGCTCCACCTGTCAACCTGCTAAGAGGTACGAGACAGGGGTGCCCCCTTAGTCCCTTGTTGTTCTCAATTTACCTAGAACCACTGGCTCAGGCAATAAGACAAGAAAGGAATATAAAAAGCCTAGAAATAGAAGGAGAAGTACACAAATTGCACTATATGCTGACGACCTACTGGTGTATTTGGTGAACCGAGGCTGTCTCTGCCCCGTTATGGGAGGTATTGGAATCTTTCAGTAGGGCTGCAGGATACAAACTAAATATGCATAAAACAGAGGTTCTCCAATTGAACTACACCCCTCACAAAGAGTAACTTCCCAGTTTCCTTTCAAATAGGACCTAAAATCCTTAAAGTACTTGGGGATCAATTTAACCTGGACCAGCAAAACTTTATGATCATAACTATGCCCCCCTTTTAGATACTATTTACAAGGATATAGAGCGGTGGAAGATATTACCAATTCCATTAATACAAAGGGTAAAAGCAGTAAGAATGAACTTGTTGCCCAGAGTCTTATATCTCGCACAGACCCTGCCTATAAACCCCCCAGAAAAAATGTTCATAGAGTTAAATAAAAAAGTTTCCATATACATCTGGAACAATGAATGCCCAAGGGTCAGGTTGGCTACCTTACAGCTGTTGAAACAAGAAGGAGGACTAGCACTTCCGGATTTTAATAATTAGCATCTGACTGCCTAGTTAAGAGTAGTATTCTTATGGCTACACAAATCTTATTGCGTAAAATGGAGAGAATTAGAAGTAAAAGCAGAAGATATAATCAACCTACCACATCTTTCTCTCCCAGACCCCTACTATTGAGTCTAACTGACAACCCATACACTTCCAGCACTCTTAAGTGCTGGAACAGGTTACTGCAATGAAACAGTTTCAAAAAGCTAAGGACTTGATTTTCTCATTCGCCAGAAATACCCAATTTGGACCAGCTTCTATAGATAGTGGCTTTAGGAGATGGGAGAAACAAAGTATTATCATTCTTTGGCATCTGTTAGAGAAGGGTATCCTAAATGATTTTGATTCTCTGTCCCGAAAGTACAGCCTAGCCCCACACAACAGATTTAGGTATATGCAAGCGGCCGCTTTTATTAAGACGCTCCCACAGGAAACCTAACTCAGAATTATGATGCCGCCATTGTTGATCTCATCAGGAAAGCACTAGAGGGTGCGGCCCCCTTGACTCATACGATATCTCAAATTTATAAGGCCATAGTGAGCATGAAGAGAAGCTCAACACAATACATAACACAGAGGTGGGAAGCAGATTTGGAAATAGAGATCCCAGAGGAAATCTGGACCACGGCATCTTGGGCATTACACACAGTTACTGGCCTCTCCTTATTGGAGAGAATTCAACTGATAGGTTTCAGTTAGGTTTTTGAAACACCAGCAATACAAAGGAAGTATATGCCAGAACTAGGGCTTTTGCTGGAGAGAATGTGGTACTTCACCTGCCACTTATGGGCATATATTTTGGACATGTCCGCAGCTCAAGACTTTTACAACAACTTCAAGAGGCCCTAACAGAGGTGTTCTCCCCTCCAGCAGAGATCACAAAGGAGCTATTCCTTCTCACTCAATGTGCAGATAGACAAAGGGAACCCAATATGAGAACAGTTATGCTAATTGGTATTTTAGCAGCAAAAAAAATAGTAACAAGACATTGGTTGTTGACAGACACCCCATCTATTAGGGAATGGCAAAATCTGATGAATGAGATTTATAGAATGGAAAAAGTTACGGCCTGGACTCGTCACACTGGGGAACAATTTTAAATAAGATGGAGACAGTGGGTAATATACATTATGAAACGTAACCCTACATTTGTACCTTGAAAACAGTGGGGGAGGTTGGGAAATAATTATAAAAAAGAAGAAAGACGTTGAGGCCTATACTAGTTGTGGATAATGTAGATACAGAATAGAACATGAGTCTCATTCACTGGAATAATAGCTTACTCCTAACTAGAGACTTGAATAAGATAAGGTATTATGATGAAATGGAACTGCAGTTTTTGCCTTGTGATTCTTAGAACTGTATTGACAAAGTAATCAAATCTGACACCTGTGTATTTAAATATGTATGTCATTATTTTGTATTTAAAAAAAAAAAGGAGTGACTTAAATAAAAAGTTGCAAAAAAAAAAAAGAAAACTTGAGGGGTGATCAAGGGCATGGCAGCTGGGTTTCAATGCAAAAAATGTAAACCTACATCCAGTTTAAAACAGTGTCCACAGCCATCTTGGCTCTGCCACATTAATCCCTCTCTCTTTATGCTAAGGGAGCGGCCTTTACAGAAGTTGGAGGACACCGCTGATTGTTTTCCTTCTGTGCACGCAAGCCGCACCGTGGGCTAAAGAAACTTAGCTGTTGGAGTTTGCCTTCCACATTAGATGCTGCACCTCTAAGCATCTAGTCGGTCTCTTAGGGAGTTTTAAACTAGGCAGCCAATCAGATCAGCAGCTAAAAGGTGCCAATTTCAAACACCTAGTGGGAGCCCTTAAATAGCTGAGGAAACCAGACACCGCTAGAGTTTCCTTTGTAGCGGTTGAAGAACACTACTGATTGTTTTCCTACCAGCACTGAAACCGCACCAAGGGCTAAAGCAGCAGGTTTCAGGAGCTTGGAACTCAGCTGATGGGTTGCCTTCCACAGTGGATACCACACTTCTAAGCAGCCAGTCAACCTCCTGGGAATTTTTGGCCTTCTCCCACACCCTGCCCAAACAATCACCATAGGCTCAAAACTCTTCTGTTGCGTGCATCGGAGCTTGGATACTAAGTAAATTGGGGCTTATATACTGTGTGTGCTGCCATGGTTCAGTAAGGGTTTGGAGACAGGGTTTTATTTGTTCTTCTATTTCTCTGGACAAAGACTAGAAACAAAGCAACAAAAACAATTAGGAGGAAGTCGTTGAGGTCTAGAAATAGCTGGTAGCTATGCTGGGAGTGGTGCAGTGCAGCGACTATGGGATGGCAGTCTTCAGGAGACCTGTTGGAGACTGCAGTGCTGCCATCTGCATGCACCTCTCTGGGCTGAGGGAGGAGGCTGCCAGACTTAAGGCCAAGATGGCTTGGGTTGGGGACCTACTGCCCCACTCAGGGATCACTTAGTCAACTCCCACTGCCTCAAAGGTGCTAAGAAGGAGGAGGCTGAACAACGTTGGGCTTAGGGAAGGTGAGGGTGGTGGGCGTGGGCACATCTCCCATCCCATTTCACTATGAAACTCCTACTGACCGGTGGGACTGTCCTTAGAGGCACCTGAAGTAGTGACCAGGATGAATGTGGAGGCCCTCCATGCTGGAGACCCCAAGGGGGTAATAGAGGACCCCAGAGGAGGTGGAAGCGAATTCTGGTGGGGGACTCAATAGTAAGGGAGATACAGTTGGGGACAGTTAGGGATGAGGAGTTGGAGGTAAGGTGCCTTCCAGGTGCACAGCTTGAAGGGATGGAACGAGGATCATAGGGATCGCTGGGGAAGCAAGCAAGGAGGGAGGGAAGGAGAGCTGAATATCATTGTCTAACTGGGGACAAATGACCTGGCTAGTGAGGAACCAGAAACAGTTCAGGAAATTGGGGAGGGTTCTTTGGCAATTAGCACAATCTGTTACTTTCTTGAAGGTGCTACCTGTCCATGATAAGGGGTAAGATAGGAGTCTCCACACCAGGAACTTCAACATACGGCTGATGAAATGGTGTGGAAAAGAGAGTTCAGGTTCTTTGGGGACTGGGGCTCCATCTGGAAGAATGATACTCTATACAAGCGGCTGCATCCATCAGGAGGAACTGTGATCCTCAGTGAGCAGTTTAAATGCTTCATTGAAGCATTTCAACTAACCAAGGGAAGGTGGAATAAGGCAAGAAGACATAGACCGTCCCCTCCACACTCTTAGAGAGTCAGCAGTGGAAATCCTGAGGATGAGACATCCCAAAAGGAAGAATACAAATAGGAATCCAGGAGGGACAGGGAAGGGAATGAGGAAAGAAAACAGTGGAGGAAATAAGGGAGGGCAGAAGGGCAGGAGGAGGGGTGGTGGCAGTACAATCTGGAGAGCCATGTGTGCAAATGCTCGAAGTCTCAGCAACAAGATTGCAGACCTAGAGGCCAGCACGGTAGAAGCAGGCCTGGACAGAGTACTAATCACAGAGACCTGATGCAATGAAAAAAAAGGAACTGGGATGTAGCCATACCAGGGTATGCTCTATTCAGGAGTGACAGGGAAGGAAAAAAGGGAGGTGGGGTGGCTCTTTATGTGAGGGAAAAACATAAAAGCCATGGAAATACAGGGGAAACGGAAAAGCAGAGGTACTGTGGGTCACCCTGGAGACAAGGATAGGGGCAGCTATATGGACTGGGGTGATCTATGAACCTCCAGCACAGGGGGGTGGAGGTAGATGAGGATATGATGGAACAAATCCAAGGGATGTTAACAAGGGGGAGGTATTGCTGGTAGGAGACTTCAATCTTCCAGATGTGGATTGGAGACTCCCAGCTGCAGCAACAGCTAGAAGTAGGGACATCCTAGACTCCCTCCAAGGGGTGTTCCTCAGGCAACTAGTTAAAGAACCCACACTAAAGTTGGCCTACTATATTTTGGCTCCCCCTATTACCCATCTTCTCAATTTGTCTCTCAATCAGGGCTCCCTCCCCAAGGTCTGGAAGATGGCCCATGTCATCCCTGTATTCAAATCAGAGGACCCCTGTGACTTAAATAATTAACGCCCAATCTCCTTGCTCCCGGCCTTGTCAAAACTATTGGAAAAGGTAGTAAATGAACAGCTCGGATCTCATCTGGAAAGTTTTAATTTACTAAACCCGATTCAATCTGGATTCCATCCCATGCATAGTACCTCCACTGCCCTTGCTAAGGTTATAAATGACTGGCAGTCCATAGAAACATAGAATTTGATGGCAGATAAGGACCGCTTTGCCCACCCAGTCTGCCCATTTCCCTACCTGCTGGATAAGCTGCAGATCCTAGTTAACCAGCAGCCTACTTCTTCCTACCCCCACCCCCTAGAATGGCCTTATGACTGTCCCATGTATCCTTGAATTCCACCACTGTTTTTGACTCCACAACCTCCTCCAGAAGGCCATTCCATGCATCCACAACCCTCTCTGTGAAAAAATACTTCCTTAAATTACCTCTGAGCTGCCCCCCCATCTTCAAATTGTGCCCCCTTGTTCTTGCACACCTCTTTTTTTGAAAGATGTTACCCTCTTGGACTTGTTGATTCCCTTGAGGTACTTGAACGTTTCTATCATGTCCCCCTTCCCCCTCCTTTCCTTGAGGCTATACATATTAAGCTCATTTAGTCTCTCTTCATATGTCTTCCAGTCCACACTTGATAACAAACAATACATATGCGCCTTGTTTCTGGACCTTAGCAAGGCTTCCGACACTGTAGACCACGATTTGCTCCTGGTGACCCTGAAGAAAGTTAGGGTGGACAATCTGGCCCTAAGTTGGTTCGCAAACTATCTTGTGAACACAGAGCAGCAGATCAAGGCTAAAGAAGACCAGTCGCTGAAAGAAATACTCCTTAGAGGTGTCCCCCAAGGATCCATACTTGGTCCACTTCTCTTTGCCATTTATATTAATCAAATTAACACTGGCCTAAAGTCATCTAGTATCCGCCTCTTTGCAGATGATACACTGCTATACATTGACAGATCAACTCTGGAGCAAGCCATTTTGGACCTCCAGAACGATTTTGACATCCTCCAAAAAAATCTACTCAACTTGAAACTCCTGTTCAATGCCAAAAAAACTAAGGCCATGATTTTCTCTCCACTGGCCCCTCAGCTCAAAAAAAAAATCCCAGATTAGGTTCCTCACATAAGCACCCTTTTGGGAGAAGCCCTGGAGTTCGTGGAACAATTCAAATACCTGGGGGGTCTGGATTGACTACAAATTGTCCTTCATTGATCACATTGAAAAACTCACTAAGAAACTATGTCAAAGGCTCTCTATTTTCTTCAGGATCAAGCACTCACTAACCCAGGAGGTTAGAAAACTCCTAGTCCAAGCTACCTTCTTGCCTATCCTAGACTATGCAGATTTCCTATATGGCCATAGTACTAGCACAACTGTCTCCAAGTTTGATACCCTATACCACAGAACCCCTAGGTTCATTTTGGATGCCCTTTATGACCGCACCACTGCATCCTCTATTCTTCTGTAGGCTGGAGCTCCCTTAGTTTCAGGAGGCAAAGAATGCTATTTTATGGACATATAAGGCAATCACTCATAAATTACCTCAGTACCTCACAAGCTGCCCAACTCCCGCATCCCTAGTGCCTATTCTCTCAGAAGTCTTACCATCTTGTCTCTGGCTATCCCTAAGTTAAAATGCACTTGGTAGAGCCTTAATAAGCTTCACTCTTCCTACGCTCTGGGATAAGATCCAGAAAGCCTTAAGGCCCGCTTCCCCTGTCATGTTCTCCCTCTTCAAATCTTTGTTCTGGAGGACCTTCTCCGAGGTCTGTCATTGCTTCAAGTCAAGGTCTTAACATCATGATTTGTTACTGCTCTAAATTCTGGACTTAAACCTCAACCATTGCCTGAGGCGTCACTTGAGTCCTCCCTTCTGTCATTGTCCAAATCAAGGTCCCAACATCATGATCTATCTTTGCTTCAAATATTGGACTTAAACCCCAGCCATTGCCTGTGGCATCTGTCATGTTTCTCCCTTAGAACAGTCCATCCTCCCTAGGCCATCGTGTCCAACCCTCTCCTATCTCATCTGACTTTCCCTCCCCACTCCCTATACCCCCCTCCCCTTCCCACCCCACTTGCCAGGCCACGCCTATAGTACTTATCAAAGGACTCTTACATCTCAATCTTCTTAGCACTTTGGCCTTCAAAGGAACTGCCACTCCTGCCCACTATGACTCCTCCAGCGATGTTTACTGTATAAACGTTGGCTCATTACCTTACGTCCCATATATCTGTATCTATGCAATTGTATTTAAATGGCACTACCTCCTGTTGAACCTATTGCTATGTTCTGGTGGAAGTATCTTATTACATGTGATGCTAATATGTATTATTTTTACTCTGTAATTATTACGTACATTCACTCAACCTGTTATGTCTTAACCCTGTTGTGAGTTGTTTTTCCCCAGGTCCATCTTGTAAATGGGCATCTCAATGATGTTCCACCTGGCAAAATAAAGATTTTGATTGACTGATTGATTGATTGACATGGGGGGGGGGATACTGGATCTGATTTTGTCAAACAGGGACAGTGTCATTGACTTCACAGTGGGGAGTCACCTGGGAACCATCGACCATTGTATGGTGTGGCTTAATATAAGAACTGGGAGAGATCCAAACCACAGACTGAACTGTGATTCCTGGACTTCAGGAGGACTGATTTCAAGAAAATGGGAGTGTGCCTCAAAGAAGCCCTAGCAGGGATAGGTAGAGGAACAGTGGGCATAAAAAAGGAAAGCCATTGAGAAGGCAACAAAGCTCTGTGTCAGGCAAGTTAAAAAGAACAAGAGAAAAAAGAAACCGCTATGGTGGAAGACTAGGTTTGCTGGCCAAGGCACTTAGCTTCACCCGAGCTCTTTCCTTCTAGGTTGCTTGAAAGGACAGAGCAAAGAGCCTATCAGAGCAATGAAATGATTAAGACTTCTTTGGCTGAGGCAGATTTACTGTGTATTATTATTTTATTTTGTACTCACAGGGATCGTTTCTATTTGTTGCTAACATTTTATTGCTTTATTTTTCTCTGATTCAGATTGTTGTTGCTGGGTATACCTTCTGCTGTATTATTACAGTGTGTGCCTACAGGTGTCGCTAACAGATTACTGCTGTAAACTTCTGATTCAAATTGTCTTTTGCAAGGTATATCTTCTATTACTGCTTTATTTTCTCTGTAGCAAAGTGTTTCTTACAGGTGTATCTTCTGTGAAATTATTACAGGTGGTGCTTTACAGGTTTTAGTTTTATCTATCATTAGGACAAGCTTTCAGGGTTACTGCATTTGTTGCTGACTGATTGTTTCTGCTCTTACCTACTTGTTTCTTTCGTCCATGGTTCTTCTTTTTGGCAGGAGAAGGGCCAGCCACCACCCCATCCCCAACCACCCCACTACCACTCCTTTTATGGGTAGCTTATTCATGACATTTCCTGTGGCAAAGCACGAAGGGCAGATCAGTGGGGTATCCACATGGTGACCCTCATTTATGGAGCACTAGTAATTTAACTTGTTATAACAAGCTATACAAAAACAAACAAACAAAACACAAAATCAAACATTTGCTTTCATTTTCTTCCTTCTAATTACTCTGACCAGGTTAAAAACCCAGCAACTTATCTGGAATGGCTATCATTAACTGCAGGTACTGTGGAACAGTTTTCAGAAGGGCAGTTTTACAGGATTTAGGACACTGTCCTACATGCTGGGCCATTGGAGATCTTAGGGCTCAGCTCCAGGCAGCATGGGCAGAGATTGCGCGCCTCAAATTTCATATTCAAGAGGAAATATATTATAAGAACCACCCACCATTTCCCCAACATCCAACAGAAGCACCTTGACCGCAGAGGGTAGTTGGTCTGGGAGGTTGGCAGGCAGTTAGGAGGGGCAAACTGGGTGCCCCATCACTCGGTGCTCTCCAACATATTAACTCCACAAACCATTTAAAAACTACAAACAGGTATCTGCCTCTATCTCCAAAATCAAACAAAGGGCAGAGGACACTGCAGAGCAGGACACTGCAGCACAAGAGCTAGCACAACAAAACTCACCCAAAACAGGAACCAAAACAAAAAGGCAAAAGGAAATCAAAAACTTCTGATCATAGAAGAATCCATGATTCAGGAGTTGATACCTATCTTCAGCCAGGTAATAGTCAGATGTCTCCCAGGTACATCAGCATGGAGACACTGACCACATTCTAAAATTGTTCAGGAAGCAGGAGAAAACATTGGCGTCCTGGTTCACATAGGGACTAATGATCTCACAAGCCGGTCAGTTGTGGATACCAAGGAACACCTGACCAGGCTGGAGTGACAAACTGTCATCCATTTCATCTGGCATCTCCTTCTCTGAGATCCTGCCAATCTGGGGGGGGGGGGCAGATGGATGGAAGATCAGAGAAGGGGAGATAAGGGAGCTAAACATGTGGCTCAAGGGCTGGTGCCAGGAAAAAGGACACAAATTTGTAGGGAACTGGCAACAGTTTTGGGAGCGAAAATGCTTTAAATTTGATGGACTGCATCTGACTAAGGAGGGAGTCAGTGCATTGGGGCAGAAGTTTGATGTCTCTGCAGAATATTTAAACTAGCAAATGGGGAGAGGGGTGCAGCACCCATACGTCGAATGGGAAGAACACTGCTTCCCCCTCAGCTAGTGGTCAAACAGGAGTTCAGCATGTTTGCATTTCATTTGCATCACCAGGTAAGGAAAAGGTCAAGCTCCCCATACAGCACAGAAAAAATGCCAAACCTCACCCAACAACTAACACACTGAAATCTGGCCAATGGAAAATCATGTAACCCCTGCAAATGGGGGTTCCCAACTTCAGGAGCTTGCTTGAATGCTCCAAGCCTGAATGGTGTTTGGCGTTTAAGCCATTTATCAGTGAGTGTTTTAGAACCTCTGGTACTGTCTCTTTAAGAGCTGTCTGCTTGCAGACATAATTAGTTGTTATGGGGGACTGTGTGTTTCTTTGATTGAGTACCACTCAAGCTGCTGTCAATTCACTCCATTTTGCAGTCACTAGAGTGCAAAGGGAACCTATCTGAAAGATGTAACTGTTTGCCAGAAATTATTTAGAGTAATAATGAAATTACAGTTTGTCTAACCTGCTTTCTTTGCAGTCAGAACTGTTGCTAGTTCCCATTCTAGTTTTGAACTGCTGAACTGGACCAATCAGTGTGTAAGCTAGCTCTAAAATGGTGCCTTGGACGAATCAGAACTTGGACTCATAATCTGAGCCAGCCACAAGAGGGATTGTATGGGTAGTGACTCTGGGAGATGTAGTTTAGACTTCAGTGCCTTTTTGGACCAACAGCAGCAGTCTATTGTGAGTGACAGCCAATCCAGTCAAGAACTGGGAGGAACTCAAAGGAAGTGCCGGTTTTGTCGGTTGGAGTTTCAGTTGAGCTTTGGCAGTAAGAAGGAAGGAGCCTGTGCTTTTCAGTGTGCAGTTTTAGTCAAAAACGTGTGTAAGGCCCAGAGTTCCGGTCTGCAGCTTGTGTAACAGCTTGTTAGGACTGAATCAGCTCCTGTGAAAAGAATCAAAGGATCTCTGAAGAGTAGAAACCAGGCTCACCCTGTAGAAGACTGGAGGAATTGCTGAAAATTACACTCGGTCTGTCAGGAACTGAATCTGCTGTGTGTTCTCCCGGTATTGTGCAGTAATGCGATCGGGATACAGATGCAGCCTGCCTGGTATAGTGCTTTTTTTATATGGATGTGTGAAGAGGTTTGTGTACCTCAAGTGAGCCCTGCTGACATTGAAGGACCCTATCTTATTTGGAGGTCGTGAGTACTAATTCAAGGTCGCTCCCTGTTGAATTGCCATTAAATCCAAATGGAATTACTGTACTGCTGACTGTTTAATTCTCCTTTTCTCTGTGTGAAAGGGCCCCTACCAGCTGCCACGGTTTGGACTAGCCACTAGGGCTTGGGTACCCAGGGACAGTAACTGATAGGGATAGGCCTGTGCACAGAGCCATGAGATAATTATTAGAGTGATAAGCTAATTAACCTGATTTCCCTGTCCTTGTTATATCCCCTAAATAAATCAGAGCTGCTTGTTTCAGCAAAGTTATACTGCCTGAGGTATTTGTCTATGTTAAAGTACTGTACTGTGATTGTTGCACTGTATCTCATTTCACAGGAGGTCCCAGTGCGGAACCAGACCTGGGGGTAAGTGTATACTGTAAGTAATTCTGATATATTGTGTGGGCCACTAGTGGGAAGAAGAGTTGCAGTGTCCCAGAGGCTGTGACCAAGTTAGTTTAACTATTGCAAACCCTGACCTCTGGGTGGAGGCACCCGCCATTGGATCCAGGCCCCTCAACCTGTTAGTGGCAAATCAGGCAGGGGTAGTAGCCCCTGGGATAGCGCCATCTAGGGGTTACACATGTACTCAAATGCTTGTAGTCTGGGAAACAAGATCCCAGATGTGCAGGCAATAATGACAAAAGCTAAACTGGACATAGTAGCAATTAGTGAGACGTGGTTTACCAGTAACCACACTTGGGAGACTTCAGTACCTGGCTATGTACTTTTCAGAAGAGACCAAAGTGCAAAAGGGGGGTGGTGGAGTGGCTCTGTATGTCAGTGAAAAAATCAAAGCTACAGAAATTCAGAATACACATAAGGAGCTAGAAGAACTGTGGGTCACCCTGGAAACAGAAAACAGGACAGCCATAGGAACTGGGGTTGTCTACAGGCCCCAGACAGGGAGGACATAGACACATTACTGTTAGAAGATACAAAACATGACAGCTAAGGGAGGTTCTGATAATGGGAGACTTCCAACATGCCAGATACAGATTGATCAAACCAGCAGAAACATCTGCCAGAACTAGACACATGGTGGATTCCATGCAGTGGAAGGGCCTCAGACAACTGGTACAACAACCCACAAGAGACAGAGCTATCCTAAATCTAGTACTGACTAACAGGAAAGGTTCACAGATCTCGGGTAGAAGGTCACCTGTGGGCCAGTGACGATACATGGTGTGGTTCAATTTGGCCACTATAACTAAATCATCCCATTCCAAGGCAAAATATGGGACTTCAGAGGAACTGACTTTGATAAGATGGCCAACAGATTTAAGCTAGCCCTAGCAAAAAGAAATACAGGTGAGGGGGTACAAGCAAAGTGGGCAAGCATTAAGGATGCAATACTTGAAGCAACATCCCATTGTGTTATAGAGAAAAGGAAGTGCAAAAGAAGAAGGAAACCACTTTGGTTGTCAAAAACAGTAACAGAAAAGGTCAGAGCCAAAAGGCTTGCTTTCAGGAAATATAAGAAACGCAGTGGGATGAAGATAGGGAGGCATACCAAACTTCCCTAAGGGAAGCAGGGAAGGCAGTAAGGCAGGCAAAGGACCAAAGTTGGAAACACTAGCACAAACAGTAAAGAAGGTGACAAGACTTCATAGATGCAGGTACATTAGGAAAGGAGAAAGTCCAGAGGGGGGTATTGCTAAGATCAAAGGAGATAAGGGGGCTTGTGAGGAGGAGGACCATGTAAAAGCATCTATCCTAAATAGATTCTTCTGCTCAGTATTTACTGAAGAGAGGTAAGGCAGGGCCCACTACTCAGCACCATGGACATGGGGGAGGGAGGTGAGCACTAGTGCCTTCACAGAAGAAAGAGTCCTACAAGAGCGCAATAAGCTCAGGGTGGACAAGGCAATGGGAGCTGATGGTATACATCCCAGGGTACTAAAGCAGCTAAGGGTGGAACTAGCAGAGCCATTATCAGAACTTTTTGGTGAAACTCTGAGCACAGGAGAGGTCCCAGAAGACTGGAGAAGGGCTCATGTGATCCCGATCCACAAGAGTGGTAGCAGGGAGGAGGCAGGGAACTACAGACCAGTCAGTCTTACTTCAGTAGTGGGCAAGATTATGGAGGCACTCCTTAAGGAAAGGATATGCAACACCTGGAATCCATAGGTGCACGGGATCCAAGACAGCATGGGTTTACAAAAGGAAAGTCCTGTCAAACTAATCTCATAGTTTTCTTTGACTGGGTAACCACAGTGGTGGACCAAGGGGGAAGCAGTTGATCTCTCCTACTTTTGACTGCAGCAAATATTTCAATACTGTTCCACATAGAAGATTGACTAATAAGCTGGGTAGGCTCAGGGTGGGTCAGAAGTTGGTCAACTGGGTGGCAAACTGGTTGACGGGCAGAAAACAGAGAGTGGTGGTAAATGGTATACAATCAGAAGAGATGCAAGTCACAAGTAGGGTACCTCAGGGATCAGTCCTGGGGCCAGTCCTCTTCAATATCTTCATCAGTGACATTCCAGATAGACTATAGGGTAAGGTTTGTCTGTTTGCAGATGACACCAAGATCTGCAACAGAGTAGATGATCCAGATGGGGTGGGAAGAATGAGAAGATATCTGGATAAAGTAGCAAAATGGTTGGAAGAGTGGCAACTGGGGTTTAATGCAAAGAAGTGTAAGATCATACACATAGGGAAGAGAAACTCTGAAGCCACCTATAGGCTGGGAGGGGAGTTTCTGGCAGTCACAAGGGAAGAAAGAGACTTGGGCATCATCATCACAGATGACCTGAAATTATCCAAGCAGACCACTAAAGCAGTAGGTAAGGCTAAGGGGATGTTGGGGTGTATTAGTAGGGGTATCACAAGTCGGAAGAGAGAGGCAGTAATCCCTCTTTACAATACACTGGTTAGGCTCCATCTGGAGTATTGCATGCAGTACTGGAGGCCACACCTTCACAAGGACATTAACCAAATTGAGGCAGTCCAGAGAAGGGCAACCAAAATGGTGCAGGGACTGCATCAGAAAACATATGAGGAAAGATTAACATAACTCACTATGTATACCCTAGAGCAAAGGAGGGAGAGAGGTGATATGATCAAAACATTCAAACACCTTAAGGGCATTAACAAGGTGAAAGAGTCTAACATGTTTCAATATGTGAAAAATAGCAGGACAAGAGGACACAGCATGAGATTAGAGGGAGGCCGATTAAGGGGTAATGTGAGGAAGTTATTTTTCACAGAAAGGGCGCTGGATGCATGGAATGGCCTACCTCAGGAAGTGGTGGATATGAATACAGTGCAGGGCTTCAAACAGGCATGGATAGGTATAAGGAGCAATACAGATGAGTATGAATAGATGAGGCCATTGACAGAGCAAAGGCCGATGCCACGCTTATAAGGTAGAAAATAAATGGGCAGACTGAATGGGCCTTGTGGTCCTATCTGCCATCAACTTCTATGTTTCTATGGTTTTCCAAGGAAGTATCAGAGAAAGTAAAGGCAAAGAAGATAGCATTCAGAAGATACAAGTCAACACAGATGGAAGAGGACAGGGACGGTTATCCGGAGAAACAAAGGGAGGCAGGAAAGCAGTCAGGAGCACATAGGCACAAATGGAGAACATTGCCAAATCAGTAAAAAAGGGGGATAAAACATTATTTAGGTATATAAGCCAAAAGAGGAAGAGCAAGGCAGGGACAGTAAGACTAAAAGGTGAAGGAGGAGAGTGTGTCAAAGACCAGAAGAACGCTGACATATTGAACAAGTACTTTGCTTCAGTATTTACAAAGGAAGGGGTAGGTGACAGGCCACCGATAGGGGAAAGGGACATTAAAGGAAGGGGGGCAGACACTAGGCCTTTTACAGAGGAGACAGTCCTTAAGGAACTAGCACAACTAAATGTGGCTAAGGCAGTGGGCCACACGGGTTCACCCCAGGATACTGAGAGAACTAAAGAAGGAGCTGACTGCACCTCTGATGGCCCTATTTAACCTATCACTGGATATGGGGAAAGTTCCAGGGGACTGGAGGAGAGTAGATGTGGTCCCACTTCATAAAAGTGGGAGCAGAGAGGAAACAGGAAACTACAAACCACTAAGCCTGACTTCTGTGGTGGGCAAAGTTGTGGAAACACTGCTAAAAGAAAGGATTGGGGAATACATTGTGACCAGTAGATTACAGGATCCAAGGTAGAACTGGTGTACATGTAACCCCTAGATGGCGCTATCCCAGGGGCTACTACCCCTGCCTGATTTGCCACTAACAGGTTGAGGGGCCTGGATCCAATGGCGGGTGCCTCCACCCAGAGGTCAGGGTTTGCAATAGTTAAACTAACTTGGTCACAGCCTCTGGGACACTGCAACCCCCTTCTTCCCACTAGTGGCCCACACAATATATCAGAATTACCTTTACAGTATACACTTACCCCAGGTCTGGTTCCGGCACTGGGACCACCTGTGAAATGAGATACAGTGCAACAATCACAGTACAGTACTTTAACATAGACAAATACCTCAGGCAGTATAACTTTGCTGAAACAAGCAGCTCTGATTTATTTGGGGATATAACAAGGACAGGGGAAATCAGGTTAATTAGCTTATCACTCTAATAATCTACCTATGGCTCTGTGCACAGCCTATCCCTATCAGTTACTGTCCCTGGTACCCAAGCCCTAGTGGCTAGTCAAACCGTGGCAGCTGGTAGGGGCCCTTTCACACAGAGAAAAGGAGAATTAAACAGTCAGCAGTACAGTAATTCCATTTGGATTTAATGTGGCAATTCAACAGGGCGACCCTGAATTAGTACTCACGACCTCCAAATAAGATAGGGTCCTTCAATGTCAGCAGGGCTCACTTGAGGTGCACAAACCTCTTCACACATCCATATAAAAGAAAGCACTATACCAGGCAGGCTGCATCTGTATCCCGATCGCAATTACTGCACAATACCGGGACAACACACAGCAGATTCAGTTCCTGACAGACCGAGTGTAATTTTCAGCAATTCCTCCAGTCTTCTACAGGGTGAGCCTGGTTTCTACTCTTCAGAGATCCTTTGATTCTTTTCACAGGACGGATTCAGTCTAACAAGCTGCAGACCGGAACTCTGGGCCTTACACCGTTTTTGACTAAAACTGCACACTGAAAAAGCACAGGGCTCCTTCCTTCTTCACTGCCAAAGCTCAACTGAAACTCCAACCAAAACCGGGCACTTCCTTTGAGTTCCTCCCAGTTCTTGACTGGATTGGCTGTCACTCACAATAGACTGCTGCTGTTGGTCCAAAAGGCACTGAAGTCTAAACTACATCTCCCAGAGTCACTACCCATACAATCCTCTTGTGGCTGGCTCAGATTATGAGTCCAAGTTCTGATTCGTCAAGGCACCATTTTAGAGCTAGCTTACCCCACACTGATTGGTCCAGTTCAGCAGTTCAAAACTAGAATGGGGAACTAGCAGACACAGTTCTGACTGCAAAGAAAGCAGGTTAGACAAACTGTAATTTCATTATTACTCTAAATAATTTCTGGCAAACAGTTACATCTTTCAGATAGGTTCTTTGC
Source organism: Neoceratodus forsteri (assembly GCA_016271365.2). Classification (NCBI taxonomy): domain Eukaryota; kingdom Metazoa; phylum Chordata; order Ceratodontiformes; family Ceratodontidae; genus Neoceratodus; species Neoceratodus forsteri. The sequence goes on from CM028129.1 coordinate 695,302,367, forward strand.
ACTCCTAGTGACTGCAAAATGAAGTGAATTGGCAGCAGCTCGAGTGGTACTCAGAGAAGCACACAGTCCCCCCATACAAACTAATTATGTCTGCAAGCAGACAGCTCTTAAAGAGACAGTACCAGAGGCTCTAAAAACACTCACTGATAAATGGCTTAAATGCCAAACACCATTCAGGCTTGGAGCATTCAAGCAAGCTCCTGGAAGTCTTTTGGGAACCCCCATTTGCAGGGGGGTTACATACAGGAGAGAGATTTTGGCAAACAAACCTGATTGAATTCTTTAACTGGGTGACCAAGGAAGCGATTTCAGTAAGGCCTTCAACACTGTTCCACTGGGCACATACATGGTTAAGTAACAGGAGTCAGAGGGTGGTGGTAAATGGGGTTCACTTGGAAGAAGGCACCATAACCAGCGGGGTGCCACAGAGGTCAGCACTGGGGCTGGTCCTCTTCAATGTCTTTGTTAGCAACATAGCAGAGGGACTGGAAGGGAATGTATGCCTGTTTGCGTATGACACAAGACTGCAACCAAGTGAACACATGAGGGGGAGAAGAATAGGGGATGACCAGGGAAAGCTGGAAGACTGGTCAAGAGTATGGCAGCTGGGCTTCAGTGCCAAAAAGTGTAAAATTATGCATATGGTTCACAAAAACCCAAGGGCAGTATACCAAATGGGGCATCAATAGTGAGGCGCTACCTGGAGTACTGTGTCCATTACTGGAGGCCCCATCTCTGAAAAGACAGATCGAGTGGAGGCGGTACAGAGGAGCGCAGCCTTAACGGTGCATGGCCTGCATCAGAAACCCTACAAGGAAAGACTCAAGGAATTAAATATGTACTCTCTTGAGGGGGGAAGGGGAGACATGCCAGAAACCTTCAAATACCTCAAAGGTATAAATAAGGTACAGGAAGGTGGTATTTTAAATAGAAAAAAAACAGCCAAAGACAAGGGGGCATGATATGAGGCTGGGGGGAGGCTTAGAGGGGATGTGAGGAAGTACTTCTTCTGCCACTGCACCGCCCCTCCCCATTTCTCTGTCCTTCCTATGCAGTTGGAACCCTGGGATCTTGAGGTCCCAGTCATGGTGCTGGGTTGCCCTGTCTCTGTGATGGCAGCTATGCCTACGTCCCCCTCTGCCATCAATGCCTGTAGGTCTGCTGTCATGTTTGCCAGACTCCTTGCACTCAAGAACACCACCTTCCAGTGTGACCCCTGTCTCTCACTGCTCCTGATCCATTTGTATCTCTTCTCCCCCCCATCTCTGCTGTCCCCTCCCTTTGCCCTTTCCCTTCCTTTTGATTTCATACTAGGGGGGAGGCCCCCACACGTGGTGCTGAGTGCCTTGCCCTCTACTGCCTCCCCCGTTCAGTTTAAATTTAGCTTCTCCATCATGTACCTCTCCAGGTTGTCTTTCAGGACTCTCATGTCCTCCTTACTTAGATACAGCCTGTCCAGTGCGTATAGGTCCTTGTGTTCCCATGTTCTATCCCACTCTCCCACCAGCTTGTACCCATTTGCCTCTCACCATACCACCAGCCATGTGTTAAATCCCTCTGTCCTCAGTTTTCTAACAGTACTGGCCCTCGGGACTGGCAGTACCTCCAAGAAAGCTACTGTTTTTCCCTCCTCACTGCAGATCTTTCTCAGCTTCTTGCACCTTTCCTGCAATACCTTTACCTCTCAACCTGCCATATCATTGGTGCCCAACTGAACCAGAATGTGAGGCTTCTCCTGTTCCTGCCCCACACACTTTGGTATAATTGCCCCCACCTTCCCTGCCATCATGCCTGGCATGCACTCCACCCTCCTGCGTTTTTTCCCTGTATGCTTGTTACCTCATCATATTCCCTTCAGAATTGAGTCCCCCATTATTACAACCTTCTTCCCCCTTTCCTGACTCCCTCTGTCATAGTGCCTATCCTCTTGACCCTCCTTCACATAATTCCCTCCATTTTGGCTAACACCCAGAGTATCACCTCTGCCCTGTAACCTAGCTTCCCCCTTCCCCATGCTTTCCCACTGCTTAGCCCCCGTAGTCTGATCTTTTACCCCCTTTGGACTCCCCTCCTGGAGATGCCCTTACCTTGCTCATGCCTCCCCTCCTTATCCTCCCTTCCCATGTTTATCTTATTATCCCTCCTCCTGACTCACCTGCTCCTGTCCCTGTTTCCTCTTGACCTCTGCCCCACCTCTCTCCCCTGGCCCCTTCCTAGGTTCAGCCTCTGCCCCACCTCTTCCCCGTCCCTTCCTAGGTTCAGCCTCTGCCCCACCTCTTCTCCCGTCCCTTTCCTAGGTTCAGCCTCTGCCCCACCTCTTCTCCCGTCCCCTTCCTAGGTTCAGCCTCTGCCCCACCTCTTCTTCCCGTCCCTTTCCTAGGTTCAGCTCTGCCCCACCTCTTCTCCCGTCCCCTTCCTAGGTTCAGCCTCTGCCCCACCTCTTCTCCCGTCCCTTTCCTAGGTTCAGCCTCTGCCCCACCTCTTCTCCCGTCCCTTTCCTAGGTTCAGCCTCTGCCCCACCTCTTCTCCCGTCCCTTTCCTAGGTTCAGCCTCTGCCCCACCTCTTCTCCCCGTCCCTTTCCTAGGTTCAGCCTCTGCTATTCCCTGCTTTCGTGATCTCCTCCTTCCCTTAATCTTCCAGATCCTGCAATACTGTGAACCCATTTGAGGTATTTTTCCCCTTGTCTGCAGTGCCTTCTGCTATCCTTCCTGCTCCCCCATCCTCCCTCCTTGCCCTGCCCCTCCTCCCCACATCCTCCCTCACCAGCTTCCATTTCTCCCCTTCATTCCTACCTGGTCCCTGTGGCATCCTCCTAGAATCCTGCTTTGGTCACCCCACAGTGCTGCCCGGTTTCCACATCCCCTTATGCCTCCTCCACTGCCCATCTGCTCTACCACCCCCTCCACGTTCCTAGTTCCCATCTCAGTCTCTCTATTTCTTCCCTAAGTTACCCAAGCTGTCTACAAATTAGACATACCCCTGTACTCCTCATTATTCCCAGGAAGATGGCTGATCCACACCCATTACATCTGAACAACCTCCCATTCCCCTCCCCCGTATCCTCCATCTACTGTCCCCACCCCACCAACCTTCCTCCATGCTGCTTCAGTGCCCCCCCATTTTTTGAGTGCCACATCCTCCCCAGTATCTGTACTGTCCTCGGTACCCTAACCTTCCCCACTACTGTTCACTCCCCTTACTGTCCTGCCCCAGCATGACCTGTGGCCCTCTCTATGGAAGCCCCACATTTGCCGCCTAGTCATGTACCTCACTCCTGCTTTGTGGCACTCACGCTTCAGGGTCAGTCACGTGAGGGGTCCCCTGGGAAATACATAGTAGCTACAGCCTCCCTATTGGCCGAACTGTGCACATGTCCCCATGTTCCTTCTTCCAGCACTCCTTCCCTCCACCTCCCTCTTTTGGCTTCCTCCCACCTCCCAGTTCCACAGAAACAATTTAAACATGTCCTCGTCATCCTTTCAAGCTACAACAAGTAAAATAAAATCAGCACTTCCCTGATCATCCACACCCTTCTCCCTCTCAGTGGTGGCTCTTCTCTTTTGGGAGGTAGGGGGCAAGAGGGTAGGTAGGTTGGGGTTATGGATGTAGTTATTTGACTCAGATGAGTGGGGGAGGTGGATGGGTATTCCTGACATGCCACATGGGTGAGGAGAAGGGTCGGTGAGTATCTCTAATCTATATTCAACATATAAATGAAACTTTGTCAGTACTGTAGGGGGGAGGTAGGGGGCTAGAGGGTGGGTATGGTGGCAGTACATACATGAAAGGTTCTGGGTTGTGGGAGCAGGGTTGGGTACCCTATTTCACAGCTGGGTGTAGGGAGTGGATTATTCTTTTATAATGCTTTTTTAATAAAGAGAAGTACTGCAGTTTCGCCAGCAAACTATGGCTTTGACCAGCACAATTATGCACAGAAACACTGGCTGATACATTCACAGGCAAAGTGCCAATTTGCGTTATTTTGCTGAGTGACGTTGGCAAAGAACTACGTAGCCCTTTGCGCTATGTGAAGTGAGGGTACTAGGCCTAGTGATAGATGTAATGAAGTTTCCCAACTCCACAGACACCTACAGCCAGTCTGTGGCAACATCAATGGACCCTCAGTGATCCAACCCTGGGGTACCCAGAGACTGTGATTAAAGAAGCTCATATAAGTGGAAAAAGGGACATATCGTGGTACCAGCTAGGAGAGCGTAGCGGCTTCCAGTACTGGGAAATCATCAAGTATTTGTGTTTTGAATAGCTGTGTAAGGATATAGGCAGTGAGTGCAAAGACTGTGCCTGGCTGGGATTTACTACAGCAGCTGGAGAGAACTGCTGTGCCTACTAAGGCCTAGATAATGGCAGCCCAGGGAGCACTGGGTATTGGACCCCACCAGCGTCTAGCACAGGAAGACCAGCCATACTCTTTGCTGCACTAATCCATTTTCCCTTTTTGTGCTGCATACCCTAAATAAACTTGTGCTTTGTTGTTTAACGCCACATCTCATTATTGTCACCGTGGTTACAGTGTATGCTGTTGGGGGCAACTGTTGTGTTTACTCATGGCCTGCAGGAGGGGTGACTATAGTGCAAGAGTGGGCAGGTACAGCATCCCAGGGGTTGCACTAATCAATCAACTGGCTCAGTTACATCTTCCTCTGCATGGAGGCGGTGCACTGTTTCTTCTTTCTTGATCAATTAGACTCCCCCTCCCACTGGGAGAGAGAAGAATCCAGGAGCCAACACAAACCTCTACAGAGACTTGGTGAAAGTGACATTCATTTAGGGGTGCACTGCCCTCTAAGGCAATTGGGAGGTTGCCCTCCCTACAGGGGCCATACAACCCCAGACACAGAGGGGTTTCTCCGGGCTCTGTCCACCCTAGCTGGCACCAAGTAAAGGCCAGCAGTGCAAAGGAAATGGAAAAAAGGGTTACATAAATAAAATGTAATTCAGCTTGATGCTGTGAGGTTTGCATGTGTGTAGTGCCTCATGGTGTCCTGGGTAACTGACTGTGATGAGTTGGTTACTTTGTTGCACCCTGTATTGTCAAGGATGGCTACCCCAACAGGGAGATGGATCCATTTGCATGTTGCTCACACAGGAAGGGCACCCCTCCCCCATCCCCTAATCAGGCCTCAGTACTGCTTCAGTGGACTACAGTACTTATAATTTACCCAAGGAGGCAGCTCTGGAAAAAAAAGGCTAAATATCTGAACATGCAGTTGTGCGTCTTTAAGGAATTTTTATGCACTGGGTACTCCTTCTCCCGACACTTCACTGAATATTAATGAGCTGTTTTGAATAGTGTGGGGATCCATTTTTGAGGTGGACAGGAAAGCAGCTGGAGATCTGAGACTAAATTTACAGGGAGCTGCAGAGGAGTGTGGTTTCTGTGGAGAATAATCCTTGATCTCCTCGTTCTCCTCTAGCCCCAAACTCTGCAGAATAGCAAGCAGCTGCTTGCATCTCTAACCAGTACAGTTTTGTATTGTAAGGAGAGGTTGGAGCCTGAAACCAAGACTCATGAAGTTGGAGTGTAAGGAAGGCTGAGCTGGTTCAGTCATTGCTTGTTCTCCTCTAGTCCCAAACTCTGTAGAAGAGCAGCTGTTTGCATCTCTAACCAGTACAGTTTTGTATACTAAGGTGGGCTTGGAGCCTGAAACCGAGGATCATGAAGTTGGAGGTAAGGAAGGCTGAGCTGATTCAGTCATTGCTTGTTCCTCTGTCTAGTCCCAAACCTGCAGAACAGCAGCTGCCTGCATCTCTAACCAGTGCAGTTTTGCATTATAAGGAGTTGGAGCCTGAAACCGATGATCATGACGTTGGAGGTAAGGAAGGCTGAGCTGGTTCTGTCATCTACTGTTCTCCTTGTTCCCAAACTCTGCAGAACAGCAGCTGCTTGCATCTCTGACCAGTGCAGTTTTGTACTGTAAGGAGGGTAGGAGCCTGAAACTAGCGATCATGAAGTTGTAGGAAGACTGAGCTCATGGGCTAAGAAACCCAAGACAAAGCTTAAACAGGACAAAACCTGAGTATATTTCCAAGATGATGTGGTTCCTCCACCTAGACTAGCAATAGGAAGGATAGCTGAAAGATGACAAAACTGAGTCAGTTTAACGTGTTTTTTATTTTATTATTTTGTTTATTCACTTTAAGGAAATGTATTACAGTAGTAACCTGGCTAAGGATATACATCGATCATTGTGTTTTTTAAACTGCTCAGACCTTTTCAGCAAAAGTCAAAGGTAATGAGCCCTGTTTGAGCCCTCTGCCCCATGCAGTTTCTCCTTGAAATGTCACTGGGGGCAGGTACGGATCTAGGGACTGTAGTGTTTGTAAGTAGATTTTTGTAAATACTTGGAACTCCTTTTATTCAGCCCTGAACCAAGTTAAAAAAAAGGTAACTGCAGTGCCACCAGACCCTGCAGCTCCTGCAGTTATTTGGGCAGGACTACACTGAATGGTCATTAATAAGGTTTGAGTCATTTGGGTTACTGAAGGACATCCTGCTGGGTGGGATGTCACAGAATTGTTAAAAATGGTGCTACAGTGTATGACATTTCCCAGAGCTGTTAGTAACAAAATGAGAAGACGTGTTTGAAACCACATAGTTTTGTTGTGACCCATGCACATGTAGATAAATACCCCCTCACCCCTAAGCAACTCAGTGATCTGTTGACAAGCAGAAATCTCCACCTCTGTTACAGTCTGCCTAGCATCAATCAATCAATCAATCAAAATCTTTAATTTATCCAGGCGGGCACCATTGAGCAAGGCTCATTTGCAAGGTGGACCTGGTCATGAATACATCAAAGTACTGTACAGAAGCAGGTATATAAAAATCAATAATATACAAAAAAGAAAAAGTATATACAGTGTATACAGTACAATACACGGTTGAAATAAATAAATAAATAAATAAACAGCATTATTTTAAAATTGAAGAAGTCAGCAGATGTACAATCAACCATAGGCATACAGGGGTTCTAAGTAGAGATCTTTTGAGTGAGGCAGCCGGCAACTACACATATAGGGGAAAGTGGCTGTGTATGGGGTGGCAGGTTAGAGAGGTAAAGAAGAGGTGGGATACATTACCAATGACTGGGGGAAAAATTGGGCTAAAACCACAGAAAGTGACAATGGCTGTCGTGTTCTTGTTTGTTATGATAATGACAGAGGAGGGGTAGATAATTGGGACACTGCTATGGATGGGGTGGGACTTTAGCCAGGCTGGAGTGGACAGAGAAGGGTGGGTGCAACAGGAAGAGTTAATAGGGAAAGAGTGAAAGCCAGGGGTAGAAACATGGCATGCGTCAGGTTGGAAAGGGGGAGTTGTGGAATTAGTGGGTTAGCGGTGAGGAAAACATTTGCAAGGTGCTTTTATGTAGCGATCGTAGAGCACCTTGAAGATATTCAGCCTAACAGGGCAGCTCAGCTTCAAGTTCCTTTGTAAACCGTCCCACAATGTGGTTAGAGAGAAGCTTAGAGCAGCTTTGCCGAAATGGGTGTTGATCCTTGGAACTTGGAGAGAAATTAGGGAATAGCTCCTTAGAGCGTAGGTGCCTAACACACTCCGGGGAATACAATCTGAGACATATGAGGGGAGTTTGTTGGTCACCGCTCTGAAGGCCCATAGGGCAGCGTTTCTATTCCTTCTATAGTGAAGGGAAGTCCAGCCTAACAATGAGTACAGGGAGCAGTGGTGTGTGGAAAGTGGAAGGCCAGTAATGAACCTGATAGCTCTGTGGTAGATGGTGTCCAACTTAACCAGTGCAGAGGCAGTGCAGTGGAGGTCCGTGTAATCTATTAAAGATAGGAAGGTAGCTTGAACCAGTTGAATCTTGGCCTCCTTTGTGAACAGGTGGTTAATTCTGTAGAATAGTCCTAATCTTTGCCTTAGTTTCTTCTGTAGTTCTTCGAGATGGTCAGTGAAGGAAAGTTTATGATCGAGCCAAACTTCTAGACATTTGAATTTAGCTGCATACTCTAGTGTTTCTCTAAGAACAGTGGTAATTTGTGGGCTAGCTCCCCCTCCAGCAGGAATGGCCGCATGCAAGGAGGGGGAGAAGAGCATGGCTTTTGTCTTTTTCGCATTGAGCAAAAGCTTTTTGTTTATGAGCTGGTATTGTAGAAAGTTAAATTCAGCTTGGAGGTCTTCACAGGCTGCTTCCGGTGTGGGACGACTCAAGTACAGTACAGTGTCATCTGCGAATAAGTGGATGTTGGCTTTTTTGATGAGGTCATTGATGTTGTTAATGTAGACTGCAAAGAGGAGGGGACCAAGGATAGAGCCCTGGGGCACACCCCTCAGCATAGGTTTTAATGGAGAAAGATCACCTTTAACTTTAACCTGCTGTTTCCGTTCTCCGAGGTAGTCTGCAAACCAGCACATAGATTTATGGTCCAGGCCTAAGGTGCTTAGGGAGGAAAGAAGCAGGCTGTGATCGACTGTGTCGAATACCTTACTAAGATCCAAGAAAACGGCACAGACATGCTTCTTGTTGTCAAGGTCTAGGAGGCAATCATTGGTCACCTTAGCTAGGGCTGTTATGGTTCTGTGCTTTGCTCTGAATCCAGACTGAACTGGGTTTACTAGACTTCTGGATTCTAAGTATACCCTAGCTGGCCACATACTATTTTTTCTAGTAATTTAGACAGGATGGGGAGGAGGGAAATCGGTCTGTAATTATTTAGATCACAGGGGTCACCTGCTTTTAATAGAGGGATGACATGGGCTATTTTCCATTGAGGGGAGCTACCCTGGGAGGTGACATGTTGAATAGGTGGGTGATTGGCACTGCAAGCACATGGTAGGCACATTTCAGATAGTATGGCTCTATAAAGTCAGAGCCTGCTCCCTTCCTGATGTCCAGTTGCAGCAGTAGGTCTTCTACCTCTTTTAGAGAGACAGGCAGGAGGGAGAAGGCCTCCTCGGTAGGGGGGGACTCGGTAGGGGGGAACTCGTGGGTTGGTTGGCCCTGAGCTGTGCGGAGGTCACTGGCAGGGAAAGTATCAAATGCTAGCCCTGCCGTTGCAAAATGGTTATTGAGGGCTTCCAATATCTCCGATCGGTTAGAGATAATGCTGCCATCGGACTTAATTTTTGCTGGAATGGAATTACCAAGTGTGTGTCCAGACATGTCTTTTAATGTTTTCCAGAGCTTTGAAGGATTTCTTGAGGCAGAGGCTAGCTCCGAACAATAGTAGGCAGCCTTGGCTGCTCTGGCCAACTTGGTACACTTGTTACATGCTCTCTTAAAAAGACACCAAAACGAGTCGTTCTTGCTTCTTCGAGCTTTTTTCCATAAAGTATCCCTTTCTAACAGGGAAGCTTTGAGCTCAGGCGAGAACCAACGGCAGATGCTGCTCCTGACCTGCACCTTCAGCAAGGGTGCATGCTTATTTAAAGCCTCACTTAAAATATCGTAAAAAATAGTATATGCCCTGTTAACCATTTTGGCTAGGAAGAATTCCTGCCATCGCGGTGAATGTTTCAAGTCGTGGACGTATGCAAACAAATCGAAGTTGCATTTGCACCTCTTGATAGAGAACTTTGCCACAAACTGTGGGTTGTGCACGGATCTAATGGTGGTGATGATTATACAATGATTGCTAATGTCTGAGAAAAATGTTCTGACATGAGAGAACAGATGTGGCTTGCTAACCAAAATTACATCTAAGAGGGAGCTGTTGTTAAGGTTCTTTTTATTTGGATGAGTAGGCTCGCCAATGAGTTGCACCAGCCCTAGAGTGTCACAAAAGGATTTCAAGGAAGCTGATGCACTTGATAGCCAATTGTAGTTCAGGTCGCCAAGAATAATGGTTTCCAAGGAACTGAGCCCCAGTACGGAACTGAGGTGAGACAGGAGATGAGGCCCGGCAGAAGGGGGCCTGTAGCAGCCTATTACACAGAGTGCACTGGAAGGAGAAGTTTGATCTCTAGGGTCAAACACTCAAATTCTTTGGGGAGGATGATGCATCTATGCATGTGACTGAGTATTTGTCCACATAAATTGCCACCCCACCTCCTCTTGATTGCTTATCCGCTCGGAAGAGTAAATCATTTGGGATATTGATGTCATTGTCTGGAGTGGCTGGCCTAAGCCAGGTCTCCAGTGATCACTAGGACATCAGGTAGGTTGTGGCTCACCCAAGCCTGGATAGGGTGAACTTTTCAGCAAACTACAGGCATTAAGATGCATAAAAGACATTCCTTTGATACCTGCCAGGTCTGAAGGAGAAGCAAGGGTGTCTAATGGTCCTGGGTTGAGTTCGATGTTGCCTGAGCACATTAGTGAAAGAAGCAGGATTCTTTCTAAGGCAGCGAACTGTAATTTGTAAACACTATTTTGTGGGCGATAGGGGAGGTGGTGTTGATGGGTAGGCCTGTACCCACTCCTGGTGTTATACTGTCCTAGTGTTGCAGCCACTAGTGTCCTGGCAGGAATTTGCCATGATTAGGAAGTCTCGAGTCTGGATGGGGGAGTAGTCTACAGAGGCAACTCGAGAGATGTCCCACTCTCCGGCAGAGACAGCTGAGAAGCCCAGTAGTCCAGAATGGCTACCTTAAAGGAGCTGTTGGATGCAGGACAGAGAGAATTGCAAGGGTCATTCCACTTTAGAGAGGGATGAAGGTTCTGACGAATTGAGCTGAGCACTAGTAAAGCTAGTGACACACTGAGAAACCAGCTGTAACTTCCCATGGTAGATCTAAACGCCGCAACAGCCAGCAGTAAAAGTCACTAGAAGCCTAGACCAATCGGTGATCAGGTGTCATAAGTTCAAAATACTTTTGTTGGCTGAGAGGCGGTTTTGGCGCTGAACGTACCTATGGAGCAACTCTTTGCAGCTGAGCCAGTGAGGTGGTTTAAGGCTGCAATCCGGTGTGGCAAGATTGCTCTGTAGCTTTCATTTCTGTTTCTGGCCCTGCTCCACCACTACAGAATGGGAGTGGGGACAGGCGTTCAAGTCTTGCAGCTTTAGTGGATGAGCATGGTTCGGCCTGAGAAACAGGCAGAAAAACCCCAGGAATGGTTCTCAGAAAGAGAGGTATCCCAGGTCCACTGGAGCAGAACAGAAAGTAGAAAATATAATGCGTTTCCTCTTCAGCAGAAAAGACAGCTGTTGTAGCCCTCTAGTGGCTATGTAGTATAATTTGCAAATGAGAAAGTAAAGAAAAAAAAAATGAAATTCTTGCTTTACAAAAAAGGATAGTCCCAGGGTCAGCAGCACTAATAAACGTCTCTAATGAAGCAAGGTAAAATGGAGACCAGCAGGAAGAAGTCAGTGAGGCTGAGTGAATCAGAGTGTTGGCGCTGAAAATTCAGAATGTCCAAAGGCGCCAAATACCAACGTACCTGAAGGGGCATACGGCTTTTGGCTGTTTCTGTAGATTTCTGGGCCTACAACGAGCGAGTTCAGAGGATCCCGGCAGCAGTTTCAACAGGGAAGAAAGCCTCAGGGTCTGCTACATCAGTAGCAGAATCATGGGTTGCTTCCACAATAACTCCATAACTCCATGATAACTACACTGGTGCTGCTGCCCTACACCACCCCAGCCCCACCCCACCACTAAAGGCTCAGATGAGGGGCTGTATGGCAATCTGCCTATCAACACTCAGTGATACTCCATAGATGCTACATACTAGAATAGTGTTGGCACCTATCCAGTTTTGGGCAGATAATCTGGGTTTTAGACTTCGTTGTCTGGTTTTGCTCAGTGGTAACCCTATTTTTTACGTGGGTTTTTTGGGGGGTTTCTTTTGCTATTTTTAGGGCTCTTGAAACAGACCATTCTCTGTTTTGGCTGCATGGTCATGTTACAGCAAGTTTGGATGTTGTACAGACTTTTGTTTCTAAAACCAGCCAGCCTGGGGTGTAAAAGTATGCCATTAAGACCATTAGCAGTAAATAAATCTAGTAATTTCCACTCTGCATTTGAATTCTACCCTTTTACTGCTGTGATAGGAAACAGTTTCTATGCCTTTTTATAACATGGGTTGGCAGAAACGTACAACCCAACTGGTGGAGTCGCTGTGTGTGGCCATGGATTAAATCCCCACTTAATCCATGGTTCCATGGAGTGATTTAGAGTATCTGCTGCCGGGTCTTGTTATCTCCACTGAGAAGAAACATAGAAACATAGACTTTTACGGCAGATAAGGACCGCTAGGCCCATCTAGTCTGCCCATTTCCCTACCTACAGGATAGGCCACAGATCCTAGTTAACCAACAGCCTATATCTTCCTGCCCCCCACAAAAATTGCCTTATGTTATGTCCCATGGATTCTTGAATTCTCCCACAGTTTTAGACCCCACAACTTCCTCAGGAAGGCTGTTCCATGCATCCACTACCCTCTCTGTGAAATAATACTTCCTCACATTGCCCCTGAACCGCCTCCTTCTATCTTTAAATTGTGTCCCTTGTTCTTGCAAGTCTCTTTTTCTGAAAGATGCTACCCTCTTGGACTTTGTTGATTCCCTTGAGGTACTTGAAAGTTTCTATCATGTCCCCCTCTCCTTCTTTCCTCAAGGGTATACATATTAAGCTCCTTTAGTCTCTCCTCATACGGCTTCTCTTGCAGACCCTGCACCATTTAGTTGCCCTCCTCTGGACCACCTCTATCCTGTCTATGTCCTTGCAGAGATGGGGTCTCAGAACTGGACACAGTACTCCAGATGGGGTCTCACCAACTGTCTGTACAGAGGGATAACACCTTCCTGTTTTCTGCTGCTGATGCCTCTTCTTATACATCCCAGTATACCCCCGGCCCTCCCTACTGCCTTCTCACATTGCTTGCTAACCTTAAGGTCATCTGATATGATTACCCCCAGGTCCCTTTCCTGTTTTGTTGTTGTTACTACCTCCCCACCCATTGTGTATTCTTCCCTGGGTTCCTGTTTCCCAGGTGCATTATTTGCACTTTTGCATTGAATCCTAGCTGCCATACGTCTGACCATTTCTCCAACCTTGCCAAGTCCTTTTCATCCTTTCCACCCCTCCTTGTGTATCAACCCTGTTGCAGATCTTTGTGTCATCTGCAAAAAGGCATACTTTCAGAGTGGTCACCATATAAAGTGGGGAGAAAGGGAGTGCAAGTGCAGAAGACGTGATCTGTGGAATGCAATTCAGCAAACCTGTAGGAGAGCAGCTGCCACAAATGTTCCCCAATAAAATGAGACATTTTGCCCAGTATCCATGTACTAATGTTCTTATGCAGGTGACAAGAGTGACAGTGGGTTAGGGAGACCAAAACAAAGACAGCGGGTGAGAGAAACCATGGTGATGAGATCACTGCTGTGTGCCCGCACCTAGAGACGTTCCATCCTGTGTCATCGGAGTTGGCTGGGGAGTGTACTGCCAGCAGGAAGGGGAGAGAATCAAAATATGCTGTGCATTTGGAGGGGGGGCAGCGAGAGAAGTGTTCCATGCTGTACTCCGGAGCTGCAGACAGCATTGTGTTTGTGTGTGGGGGGGAGCATAGTGACAACAAGAGGCGAGACAGAAACGCAAAGGAAGGCAAAAGTGGGTGATCCAGTACATGAGGTCATCCTGAGCTCCATTTCCGACAGTCTGTCCGGTGTACCCCACCCCCACAGATATCAGGAAGGCAGCCAGTGACAGTGAAGTGAGAGAGGCACAGTTGCAGCACGGTGCCTTAGAGTGACAGGTACTGACGTTTACTATTATGTTGTAAGAATGCCCCTGAGCAAACAAGCTGCTTTAATAGAGACATGCACTGTGAGAGAGAGAGAGGAGAGAGAGACCCCCAATGGGCACAGCTGCTTCAGACCAGCAAGAAGAACATAGTTTGTGAAGTGCAAAGCAAAGTAAGTCATACATATGTTATGTATGTTGTGAACATAGAAATATCAGAACTCATGCTATCTTTCTAGCATTTCTGTGTTCATAACATCAGTGACATACAGTATGCATTAACTTGTTGGGACTACTTGTCAGGGGTGGCAGGATACACTCAGATTTGTTATCTTTCCAACACAGAAAAAGGGTTTCTCTCAATTTTTTTTAATTTTTCAAAGAACCCATGTTATAGGTGCAATGACCCATTCCAGGGTATGGTGTTATTGGGGATTAATCAACACCTCGGGTGCTGTGAGGACACTCTGCCTGCAGCCTTGTGCCTTACAACGTACTCAGGGTGTTGATTAATCCCCAGTAACCCCATACCCTGTCATGGGTTATTGCTTACATATGCCTTTTTCCTTTTTGTGTCCATCTGATATTCTGCTATTATACAGTAGGAGTGAAGTGATATGGTATCAGATAAACATCCGTATCACAGCCACAGTGTGATAACCAGATCATGATGTGTACACCGTGAAGATATCAACCACAGTGTACACGTCATCACCAGTTATCAACATAATGTACATGTCACCACACACACACACACACACTGCTAAACCAAAAAAAAAACCGAAAAGTAACAAAAAATGGAGCCCTATTGTACAAAACAGACACGCGATTTCCAGTTGTGTGATAACCTATGTATCACAACTCATGAACAGTGACCTCAGAAACCTCACACGTGGCTCTGCTACACTCTGCCACTCGTGAGCAGAGGTCACTGTCCTCTCATTGTGATACAAATGGTATCACATGCCGGGCCACTGCATGTCCCCTTATGATTTAGAACCTTTTTGTTTCAATTTAATAATCACATTTGTCGATTACTTTTGTCATTACTTTTAATCTCTCTCTCCTGTTCTCAGCTGCTACTGCTGTTGGTATTCATGCTGCCTGGACATTCCAAGACATCAAGCATATTTATTTTTTCTGGGCCGAGAAATGCAGGAAAAATGTAATTTGGTGTTTCCTGTAGACTCATTTTCTACTGTGTGCCCCCACCACGAAATTCTCTTGGCATGACATCCCTGATTCCAACCCTGCCCCCTCAAAATTCTGTTGGCATGACGTCCTTGATTCTACTCCCCTCTCCCCCACCCCAGAAATTCTCTTGGCATGGTGCCACTGATCCCAGGCCATTCAGATGACCAGCATATCTATTTTTTTATTTAAAATTTGATGACAGGGAATGGCACACTGAGACGAAGCTCATTTCCAGGTGCGACGGGTACAGTTTGTACAGGGTAACAAAGAAATAGGACATACAGAACAGTATATAAGACTGACATGGAATGTCAATGTGAAAGATAGCAGCAGCTGCTGGGTGAAAGGACACAGTGTAGAGTTTAGGCCCCACAAACCTAGAAGAGTATTTTTTGGTAACAGGGTAAGCCCCACTAGGTGCAAGGCCTGTTTGCAGGGATGACCAGGGAACTCTGGGAAGATTGTGAATTGCTCAGGGTCACACAGTATGCAAGTGGAGGTAGTGGGAATCAAATCTGCTGGATGTTCCAGTCTCATTCACAGCTTGTTACTCCAACCTTTAGGCTATACTGCCATCCCATTTATCAGAAATTATCTTATCAGAAATAATTTTATTAGAAGTGGGTCAGCACATCAGGAAACATGGTTGATACAGAAAGGAAAACAGCAGGGTATTTAACATGGTTTTATCCTTTTGGTCAGGCCATGGGTGCCTACTGCCCACTTCTGCTAAACAGTTCTTGACCAACAAGATGTACCTGTTTTCTCTATAGGTCAGTGGTAAGGGGCCCATGATGTCCATTGCTTCCCTCTCTAAGGGCTAACTGGTTTGGGTAGGACCATGGAGGCCCTAGGGCAGCACCTACTGCTTTCCAGGACTCATAAGTTGGGGAACTATTACACTAGTCCTTAATGGACCTCTCCACCCCAGTATGTGGTATCTGACTTGCACCTTCTGCGTGAGCTCTTCTACCCCAGATTCCCCCCAGTGGCTGTGTCATGCAATGCTTTTAGGGTCTCCGGGACCACCCCATTGTGGTCTACTATATGACTGTGATAAGGCCTGCCCTCCTTATCTTCTGCCATCAGTAACAAAACTCCTTGCTACTGCCACACCGCTTGAAGCTTGTAGAGCTCATGGTTGCTTCATGCATCTTCAGGGAATGTAGGGAGTCCTTTCTCCTGCCAGAAAATAACCTGGCAATCACTGGATCTTCCTGCTGGTGATCCAGAAAACTTAGCCACTCTCCGTCCTCTGCCATGCCATCAGGGTTTGGGGCTCAGCACACACCCAAGGGCCAGGACATACTGGGTGGCCTGTGGGCTTATGGAGAGGAGGATGACTCTGTGGAACTTCATCTGTTGTACTTGTTCTTCAGATTCCCAAAATAGTGGAAGGAATCCACTGAGGTCCTTGCTTGATCAACTGAATAGCTCCAATATTGATCCGTGCTTGGCTGCCCGGTTCTTCCTAGGTTGTGATCAGTCATAATGCACACATCGGCACACCTCCACATCGTAATCCAGATGGTCCGAAACTCCTCTGGTGTCAGTTGGAGTTCTGGGATAAAGTCTGCTCTGTGGTGCCTCCTCTTCCCTTAGGGGCTTCAGAGGTCTGATCTGCAAGCCTCATACTCTGGTTAGATCTCTGGGCAGTATCGTCACTTCCGGGTGAAGGGTGCTGATCCCCAACGTTTGATAAACAGTCTGTGGTTCCGTCGTAATATTGGCAGCACGTACTGGCACTTGTCCTTGTTTGACTCTACTTATTGACCTGGCTATAAGGAAATCATAGAAACGTAAAAACATGAAATTTGTCGGCAGAACAAGACCACTTGGCCCACCCAGTCTGCCCCGATGGTCCCTGCCTAGCATGTCTCCAGGGATGTTATCTTGTCTCTGGTGACATTCCCTCCTCCCTACCTGTTTACCCGTATTCCCCTGTCTGTCCCATGCATGCCTGAAGCCCCACCAACTGTTTTTACCTCCAACACTTCCGCTGGCAGTCTGTTCCAGGAGTCCACCACTCTTTCAGTAAAGTAGTATTTCCTCACATCCCTCCTAAACGTCTTCCTTCCAGCTTCATCTCATGCCCTCTGATCCTGATGCTCTTTCCCATTTGAAAGAGATTCTCCTACTGCACCCTATTTACACCTATGATGTACTTGGAGATCTCTATTATATCCCCTCTCACTCTTCTCTTTTCTAGATTGTACATGTTGAGATCCTTTCATCTCTTCTCGTAGAGCTTTGGGTGTTACCCATGCACCATTTTAGTTGCCCTTCTGTGGACTGCCTTTACCCTGTCTATATACTTTCTGAGGTGTGGCCTTCAGAAATGGTCACAATGCTCCAGGTGGGGTCTCACCAGTCAGCGGTACAGAGGCAGCACCACCACCTCCCTCCTCCTGCTCGTGATACCTCTCCGTATGCATCCAAGCTTCCCACTGGCCCTACCTGCTGCTTTGTCACATGCCCTGCCACTTTGAGGTCACCAGATGTGATAACATCAAGGTCCCATTCGTGATTAGTGACTGTCGGTACCTTCCCGCAAATACTATGCTCAACTGCTAGGTTTCTATGCCCTAGATGAACGATTTTGCACTTTTTGGTATTCAGCCATAGCTGCCATGACTTTGACCACTGCTCAAGTGTCCCGATGTCCCTATGCAGTCTCTCAACACCTCCTCAGTATCCACCATATTACAGATTTTGTGTCATCTGCAAAAGGCATACCTTCCTTTTGGTTTTCTGTAGTATCACTTATGAAGACATTGAAGAGGACTGGTCCCAGTACTAAGCCATGTGATGCCCCACTGGTCATTTTCCTCTCAGAGTGAGGGCTGTTAACCACCACCCTCTGTCGCCTATCCATTAACCAGTTTCTTACCCAGTTTGTCACTTTGTATTCCACCCCTAGGCTGCTCAATCTATCAGTTGTTGTGGTACAGTGTCAAAGGCCTTGCTAAAGTCCAAATAAGCCACATCCGCGCCTCTCTGATCTATTTCCTTGGTCATCCAGTTGAAGAAATCAGTCGGATTCATCTGGCATGACTTGTCTCCCCTGCCTGTAAATCTCGCTGGCTTTGGTCTCATAGCTCATTGGATTCAAGATACTCTACTAACATTTCCTTTAAAATGGTTTCCATTAATTTTCCCACCACTGATGTGAGACTGAGCAGCTTATAGCTGCTAGCTTCCTCCCTTCTGCTGCTCTTATGGAGCAGGACCACATCAGCTCTCCTCCCGTCCTCTGGAGCCTCGCCTGTTTCATGATGTTCTTTCTGCTGCAATTCCACTAGCCCCACTCTGACTTCAGTCTTACTTTCCCATACTTGGTGAGGGATGAGCACTTCACTTCTTGGTGGAATAGTAACAGCTGCTGGCCACAGTCTTGCAGACCTCCATCCCTTCACCATCGGACATGTGGAGAAACTTATCTTCCACCCCAGTACAGGCCCCTTCAAAGTTCAACATGGCTCTGTATTGATAGAGACAATCAGGCATGAGTAGTGCAGTTTAGGTTGCATCTTCAGCCATTAGGAATTCACAGGCTAATCGCAGTTCCTTCTGAGCGATCACCCTCTGCCACACTCCCAACACCTCGAAGGCAGTTCCATTTGCCATCAAACTGTTCCTTTACAAGGCCACAAGCTCTGCAAGGATCTTTTAGTTACATATCCCCACTCCGAGGAGCACACCACCAGTATACATGGGACACCTTCTGTTTCTCTCAGAAGGTAACAGCCCAGTCCACTTGTCATGCAAATCACAATCTGCTAGTGGAAGTCTTTTTCTTCCTTGGGTTGTGTCTGGTCCCTGACCATTCTCCGCATGGCTTCAGGCCCTGATGGACTTCTTATGTCTGGTCCCGACTGCTGTCTACATGACTCTAGGCCCCAATAAACCTCTCTGCTGGGGATACTGTTTTGCATGAAGTTGGGCCGTCTCACATCTCACCCTACCTGGGCATCTGTGGACTATCTGCTCCCTCCATTTGTGACATGTTTGGCTTCATTCATGGTCACACAACACCAAAATTACACACAATAACAGTTTATCTTTTACCAACAAGACTTGTTGTACAGGGATCCCGTCTGTGATGGACCCGCTGCAAGGTGTGCTCATGCTGTGCATGTGGTGCTACCACCATCTTTGGTAAACCATGGCAGTCCACTATAATTGAGTTTTGGGTCGAGCGCTGTGGGCAATCCAATCAACTAAGCCACAAGGGCCTTGGCTCCTCGGCTGTTTGTGGGCTCAGTAAGGGAAACCACTGTGTACTTCACCACACTTGGAAGCCAATAATCAGATCAGATTTAACAAAGGAACACAGCATTATTAACAGGAATGAACCCGGGGAGAAAATGTTTAATGCAAACATAAAACTTCAACACGTCCCTTATTAGGCACTCTTCCAGGCGGACCAGTTCTACCCACTTCTGCCTAGTACCAGGATTTAGTTAAACCTCCCTGGGCCAGGAGCTCCCGAAACACAGTTCCTGGGTATGGCAGGAATTCAGCCATTGCAGACCTGCTGTAGTTGCCAGCGGTTGGCCAGTGTTGGTGCACTGAACAAGGAAGGCTGGAAGCTCTCTAAACACAGTCCCTGGGTACGCAGGTATTGAACCCTTGCTAACCTGCTGTAGTTGGCATGGGTTGGCCAGTGTTGGTGCACTGAACAAGGAAGTCCGTGAGCTCCTAAACACAGTCCCTGAGTACCAGGTGATTGAACGCTTGCTGACCTGCTGTAGTTGCCACCGGTTGGACAGTGTTGGTGCACTGAACAAGGAAAGGCGGAGCTCCTAAACATAGTCCCTGGGTACTGCAGGTAATGAATGCTTGCTGACCTGCTGTAGTTGGCATGGGTTGGCCAGTGCTGGTGCACTGAACAAGGAGTATCATGTTCAAATTAACATTTCCCCCAAAGGCCATATGTCAGACACATCCTCCCAGAACTCAGTCTGCACTGTGCTACCAGGTCTCGCAACCCTTCAGATGCCTGAATGGTCTCCTTGATATGCTGACACCACCTATCTTGACTGTTGCCTGGGGTATCTTTAGGTCAGAGTCCCACTAGAGCCACTGCTCACACAGTACAGTGACCTTTCCCAAAGGGCACGCGACCCGCCCCTTTAGTCACAGCTGAGAACACTTTGCTTTGGACAGCATAGTAGTATTTCTTTTTGGAAACAGATTACAGACTTGCCAATCACCCCAGGTTATCTATACCTTTAAAAACGCAGTCACGGCAGGCATTAATTATATATAATTAAAATTTAGTACTCCATGACGTTTATATATGTTAGAGGATTATATACTCTTAACGACTAAGGGAATACAGTACACTGCAGAAACGGAAAATGAAAACATTTGAAAAACTAGAAATCACCCAGAGTAATGTCTGCTACTTCTAACTAAATTCCAAGTAGAAATAGATAGTTTAACCCCCAACTGGGATCTGATGAGTCATAGCAGAATGACAAAAGATGTTGCAGAACTCCATTTCTAAAATATGACTGATTGTCATAAACAGTGCCAGTCCGGCCTCTTCACACGCGTCATCTGCACTGCCTCTCTGACATCATACACAGTTCCAAAAACCTCCTCAGAAAGCACTCCTACAAGGGCGACAACTGGTTAGTTATCAAAAATCCGTCTTTATTTGGTACAATACCAAAGTGTGCTCACTGGCCACTTACTAGCCCCGGCACTTCGGGTTAAAAAAAAAACCTTTGTCAGGGGCCGTGGTAAATGGGAGATGACAGAGTGAGTTTTTATAGCATCAGCAATCAGTATATAATTATCAATCAATCAATCAATCAATCAAATCTTTATTTATTCAGGCGAACATCATTGAGCATAGCTCATTTACAAGACGGACCTGATAAGGTCAAGGTTAATAATTGATACATATACAGATAAGTCAAGACACATATATACAGCAAGAAACAGACAGAAATTGATTAAACATGATAGTACAAGGTAGAACAATGAAAGCAGGCTAGGGATTCTAATATATACAGTACATATCAAAATGTGGTGTAATGATATACAGTTAGCACATATTCAGAGCTTCCAAGGTCACTGGGTAGGCTGGTGAAGACAAGGAGACACATTGATTGAAGTGAACTGAGGAGTGAGGATTACAGCTTCTGGTGAGTGATAGGGTAGGGAGTGGTTGGGGTACTATAACAGGGGCTGGGGCTAGTAAAGGAGGTGTGAGGAGTGACAAGAGAGCTAAAAGTAGGGTCAGGAATGAATGGGTGAGGAAGAAAACCAGGGTTGAGTGATTCTGTGGAGGTAAATTAGCGGAAACAGAAATGTGATCATGTGACTGCCTGAAAGGAGAACAGTTGAGATAATGTCTAGGAAGTGGATTGCCAAGTTAGGGTGTCTGACAGACGAGAAGGTTAGGAATGTGGATAAGTTAGAACTTGTGGAGCAGTTGCAGTTATCTGGGAAGAGACTTAGATAAAGATGTTTGAAGGATGCTAATGATATCCAGTTAAACAACTTCAGGGTCTTTTGTAGGGTATTCCAAGATATAGCTAGAGTATAGCTGATAGCAGATCTCCCATATCGGGTGTTGACTTTAGGCACCTTGAGCATGATGAAATTGTGGCTTCTTAGTACATAGGTACTAGCTCTGGACTGGGTGAAGCAATCAAGAATATAATTAGGAAGTTTCTTAGTCAATGCTCTGTAAATGCAAAATGCAGCATTTCTGTTTCTTCTGAGATGTAGGGACGTCCAACCGGGACAGCATAAAAGAGAGCAGTGATGAGTGTTAAAAGGAAGATCTGTAATGAATCTTAGTGCTCTGTGGTATAGTGTATCCAATTTACTTAAGTAGGAGATGGGGCAGTGACTGTAAAGAAAATCTGCATAGTCAAGCACTGAAAGAAATGTGGCCTGAACCAACCTCATCTTGGAATCTCTGGTTAGGAAGTGCCTTATTCTGAAGAATAAACCAAGTCTTTGGCGAAGCTTTTTTACAAGTTCTTCAATGTGGACTGTGTAGTCAAGCCTATTATCTATCCACACACCCAAATACTTGAATTTCTCTACATAGTCCAGGTTTTCTCCTAGGATAGTGGATAGCTGGGGGAGGTTATTTAATGAGGAGGGACTTATACGGCTTTGGCTGGAGAACAGCATTGCTTTTGTTTTTTTAGCATTTAAAAAGTTTCTTTTCCAAAAGTTGATGTTGTAATAAGAGAAATTCTGCTTGTAGAATTTCACAAGCTATAGCAGGCGAGGGGTTGCTGACATATAAAACAGTATCATCTGCAAACAAATGAACAGATGCTCTGGTAAGGTTTGAGTCAATGTTATTAATATAAATGGCAAAAAGGATAGGGCCCAGGATAGAACCTTGTGGAACTCCTCTTAAAAGAGGTTTTAGTGGAGGAAAAATCACCTTCGGCCTTCACTTGTTGTGTCCTTCCCGTGAGATAACACCTAAACCAACTAAGGGAGGATGGATCCAGGCCTATGGAATGCAAGGAGGAAAGTAGCAGTTCATGGTCCACCGTGTCAAAAGCCTTGCTTAGATCTAGGAATACAGCACAAACACTATTTTTTTTATCCAATTCAGATTGCCAGTCATTTGTAACTTTAGCCAATGCAGAAATAGTACTATGTCTAACTCTAAATCCAGATTGTGCTGGATTTAAAGATTAATTTCTTCAAGGTATTCTCTTAGCTGGATGCTCACTAATTTTCTAGCAGCTTGGATAGCACTGGAAGGATAGAACTTGGTCTATAATTATTAAGTTCCATGGTCCCCTGATTTCAATAGGGAAAAACTTGGGCTGTTTTCCATATAGCAGGAATAGAACCAGATGTCAATGACAGATTAAAGAGATGTGTTAAGGGAACTGCAATGATATGTGCTGCAATCTTTAGAAAGTAGGGGTCGATGGAGTCTTCTCCTGCACTTTTTTTGATATCCAGCTGCGAGATAAGTTCCTCCACTTGATTCAACAGAACTGGTTTGAAGGAGAAGGAGGAAACCGGACTCTGAGACCCTGCGTACTGGGAGCTTAATTGTGCATGTAGCAGGTTAGCTGGGGAGGAGTCGAATGCAAGGCCAGCAATTGTAAAGTGGTTATTGAATGCATCTAGTATTTCCAGCCTGTCTGAAATTATGCCCTCACTGTGATGCAGATGACTTGGTAGTGCAGTGCTCGAGTCTTGGTCTACTATACCCTTAATAGTGCTCCAGAATTTGGCAGGATTGTGGCAAGAGGAGTCGAGCTCAGCTCTATAATAGGCAGCCTTTGCATCCCGTACTTTCCTGGTACAACTATTTCTGGCTTTCTTGAATAACGTCCAGTCATTTGGGATCTTGGTCTTCCTCGCCTTTTTCCATAATTTATCCCTTTCTAGCAGTGCAGTTTTAAGATCAGCTGAGAACCAACGACAAGATTTGTTTTTTATTCGAACACAAGTGATTGGTGCATGAATGTTAAGGGCACCTAAAATTATGTTGTTTAACACCTGATGTGCTTTTTCCACAGAGTCTGCTAGGTAGAACTCCTGCCATCTGGAAGAATGACTTAGATCATGCAGATAAGCCTCAATGTTGAAGATTTTTTTGGATCTCCTCAGAAGGAATTTACTGTGTAATATGTAATTAAACAATAAAAGACCAATGATTCCTATTTACAGTTACCTTATTGTTCTGAGGACACACTAACCTCTACAGGGCGATGCTTAATTCCTATTTCCGACCTATAAACAGTGCACTCATTAAATTAAGTCAGAATTTTTTTTTCAACCTGGTAACTGTCTCCCCTTGTATCAATGATCCTTCCTATAAAACCAAGGAACCCCAACAATTCATTCATAGTTTGTATATCATGTAATCATTTTAAGCATGTTGCTTTTTTATGTTTACTTGTGTATGCAAGAAACATGTTGTGACAGCTTGCTAGAGTAGCAGGTTGTGGAGGTGTGGTGGTGTTGTGGCCAATGCCCCTCCTGCTTTGTGGGGCTTGTCCCTGTGGCACCAATAAATGAGCACACTGTGTATGACAGCAGTGCAAAAATGTGCCACCAACTTGAAACATTTTCGCTGCTGCAATGAGGGAGCCCCTCATTGCAGGCGTGCTCTACCTGGTGTTACATTTCATTAAACATGGCAGTGGCTGCCACTGTCCGCCTCTAGTCCCCAGAAAGCCGATGTGGGGGTGCCCAATCCCGTCAGCATGCCCCTGCCCAGTTAGTTTGATCAGGAGCCCATCCCCTCAGCACAATATCACCTATAAGAATTTATGTACTGAGGGGGCTCAGTCCCCTCGGCATCTTCCTCCACCAAACACAGACCCTTTCCTTTTGCTGGCCAGTGAAGCGCATCATGCTCCCTCCTCCCCAACACAGACCCTTTCTCTTTTTTGCTGATGGGTGCCCAGTCCCATCGGCGTGCCAGTCCCCAAAAGAAAAAAACACCTAGGTGGCACACTGGGAGCCCACCCCAGCTAAATGTCCCTATAAAAAGAAAACCTTCCGTGATGTTTTATTTTTATTTTTGTTTTGTTTACCTGTGAAAGAAAAACGGTCCCTTGCTGTCTGTGGTGCTCCCTCCCCAACCGCACCCACCCTCTGCATTCTGATCTCTCCCACTGCCCACTTCATATACACCAACCCTGGCGCAATGATCATCAGTGGATCGGGAACATGTCTGCACTCTTCAAAGCAGACACTGAACTGAGCAAATGCTGGTAAGCTGTATAATGCATAAATGGTTTTTTTTTTTTAAACTTAGGCAGATATCTCAGCCATGTTTGCACCTTTTAGCACCAAATTTTCAAAATGGGGTTCTTGGGACCCCACCTCGTGAATTCAGTCACTGTCATGTCGTTATTCGGTCCCAAAAGGTGATTTTGCGATCGCTGCGCGGAATCATCTTTTGGGACCGAGTAATGAAATGACAGTATCACTGTTCATGAGGTGGGCTCTCAAAAAGCCTATGCTGCAAATTTGGCACAAAAATAAAAAAATGACTGTTACGCATGTGCCTGCATGAGTTCCGAAGCACACTCCAGAATTACTTTGAGAATTTTTAATATTTTCATTCCAGATTTTACCATTTTCACACCTCCTTGTGAACAGTACAGCTGTCATTTTTCACATCTTGCCCAGAGTGTGTTTTTGCACATCCAGTCCACAATGGCGCGGTCACTGTGTGAAATCAACGTTCAGGACAGATTAAGAAAATCACAGTGACATTGTTCATGAGCAGAGGTCCCAAAATGCCTATGTTGAAAATCTGGTATAAAAAAATCCCCAAAATAATTGCATTACGGGTGTGTGTTGCGCAGTTTATATGCGCGCTCAAGACTTTACCAATTTTTTTATATTTTCACTCTAGATATTCAACATTACCATTTTTTACACCTCCTCATGAACAGTACAGCTATAATTTTTTACATCCTGTTCAGAATGTGTTTTTGCACCTGTGGCGCCAAATGGCACAGTCGCTGTGCAAAATCACATTTCGGCTAATGAACTGATACTGTCACTGTTCATGCAGTGGGGTCACAAAAATCCCATGTTGAAAACTTGGAGTGAAAATACCAAGAAATGCCCAGGGCATTATGGTTTCCAACCATAACGTCCTGCCCTGTAGGGACTGACAGGCGTCAGGGCTGTGACTTGGGATTGTCGATAGTAATGCTCATGCCATTCCACTCCCACCCCCACCCTGCAGCCAGTGACAGGCATTGAGGTGTGTCTTGGACTCTTCAGCCCCAAAGTTCACCGCATTCTCCTATACTGCACCCATTTCTGCGTATTTCCTTATAGAATGTGGTGACTGTAAAGTCAAACACCCCAAGGCACACCTCAACACTTGTCGGTGTCTGCAGGGTGGGGTGAGGAAATGGAATTCAGCGTATGGGCTTGACAACCCACAGGAGACACCCCATGCCTGTCCATCTCTGCAGGGTGAAGGGGTTAGTGTCACTTCAATACTTCACTGCCATTCCTATTCTGCATCTGTCTAACTCCTGCACTTCCAATACTGATACCAGCAAGCAAACATTCAGCATTGACAAATTCTTGTTTATATAACATTTTTATACAAATCTTCTAAGAGTGGTTACCATTATACCTTTGTTGGGGAGAGAGAGGGCAGAGAGATTCAGATGTCTGACATTATACCGTGGACAGTTTTTTGAGCTCACAGCCCACCTCCAAGACAGAACCAGTCCGAAAGGGTTATGTGTATCCGAACTTTGTCCTATTGTTTCCACAGCTGATTGCCTGGCAGGGTGCCATCTGACTGGACTCGGTCATTTGTTTACGGTCAGTACTTGGCCTCTTTTAAAGGAAATGCACTCAGGCCTTCATTACCCAAAACATAGACTCTTTCAGATCAAGAAAGCTCTGCTGTCCACACCCAGCTTGCTCTCAAGCAACTTCAAAAGAAAATGTAATTTCAGTTCCCCACATACCTGCCACATGAACTAAAGTAGTTTATTGAGAAATATATATAAAATTTAAAAAAAAAGAATTATTTCCTGGGTGTCACACTGTGCAGTTGCTTATGTGGCAAAAGAAATCCAGCAAACTGTGGAAGTTGTAGTCTGGCCCAATGGCTAACCTACAAACAGGATGAGCGTGAGATGACTTTCCCTGAAAAGCAGGCACTGGGGCGTACTCACAGATTCCTGGATATGGATGGCTTCACCTGACGCAGCAGGCTATTGGATCTCCACTCAGGGTGTCTCCATAAAAACATAGAATCGATTGATTGACTGACTGATTGATTGATTTGTATTCAGAAGCCCCGAGGCCCAATATTCAAAACTTTGCCCAGTGGGCAAACAGATTGTGCACGCTTTGCGCACTGTTTGAGCGCTTGTGCTATACTCAAAAACCTGATTAGGGTGGGCAAATTGGAATAGCGCCATGCAGACAGATATTGCATGCTCTGGTTAAAGAGAGGGGAGTGGACATGCAAACAGGTGCTATGCTATACCCAGCATGTTAGCACTGTGCGAAGTGAGTTTGCGTGACATCTTTGTGTGGCTCAAATACCGCATACAAAAAGGGTGACTTACTCTGAGCAAGCAAGAACTCATTGATTGATTGATCGTATTCAGAAGACCTGGGGTCTGATATTCAAAAACGGGCAAAGCAGAGTGCAGAGTTTTGCGCTGCACTTGCCCATTGCCCACGACCCTGACTATAGGGGTATGTTGGTGCAGCGCTAAGCTGATTAGTGCTGCCCTGACATGGATCTGGGACATGCAGGTAATAGCGCCCCCAGACCCGATTGCGCAGGTAGCTTCTGGCGCAGTATTCAGAAGGCCTCATGCAAATGAGCTCATTGGGCATGCAAGGCACTAAGGTGCCATTTGCATGGGAAGTAGCAGCAGGTTTGCACCCCTGCAGCCAGCACCACTCCCACCCAGATTGCCCGATCCCGTAAAAATCTGGAATTCCCTGGCATCTAGGTGCCCCTGCCTTCCTAACGTTGTCCCAGTAAATCCTGTACATGTCTCCGATCACCACTCCAGTAAGTTTCAAACTATTTCCTGGCATCTAGTGGCACCCCCACCCTCTGATCGCCGACTTAGTAATGTAATAATTTCTCTAGTATCCCCTCCCACCCTCTGATCAGTATCCCGTGTGAAGTCTTTAAGTCTCTGGTGGTCCGTGGTCCCCTGCCTTTGGATTACCAGCTCCATGAGAAATCTGTAAGTCTCTGGTGTCTAGAGGTCCCCTCTGATTGCCATCCCAGTAAATCCTGTACATGTCCCTGCAATCCAGTGGTTTCCCCGTCACCATCTCAGTAATTTAAGAACAATCCCTGGCATGTGGCAGCACCCCTCTCTGATCCTCATCCCTGTGTGAAATTTATAAGTCCCTGGTTATCCATGGCCCTTCCTGCCCATCAATTGGCAGCCCATGTGAAATCTGTAAGTCCCTGGTACCTAAATGTCAACCCCCCCCCATCCTCCGATTGCCATCCTGAATTAGGAAATAATATTCCCTGGTGCACAGTGGTTCCCCTCTCCCCAGGTTTCCAATCACTGTACCATTATAAGAAATATATCTCCCTGGTGTCTTGTGGTCCCCCCTGGTCAGTAAGGGGCAGGTGTGCTTCCCGAACTGCCAACATGCTTGTTGGTTGCACTTGCTCTGGTGGTCACTATGGTTGCCTGGAGTAGGTCAGGCTTTTGATCAGTGGTATTTGCACTGCAGAAAATGGTCTGTGCTAACCCCTTTGTGCAGCCTAAATGCACTGATTATCATGCTGTGTCGATATTCCTACCAATGTCCCATCCTTTGTCCATCTGCATACATTATTTTTCCATACGCACTAACCCTCTTGATGTGTGTGCAGCTGCCCCTTTTAAATATTTTGCTCCTGCGCAAACCCCAGGTAAATGGGACACAATCATTTTGCCACCAGGCAAAGTTTTGAATATCATGCCCCTGATGTCTGTCTCCCTCTTCCTACACTCCCTCACCCTCACCCTCAATCCCGTGTTGCTGTCCTAGGGACTATGAGTACTCTTGCTTTGATCCAGCTATGTTTAAAACCATTTCGGGTTACTGCCCCACAACATCTGCCAGCAGTCCGTTCTATGTTTGCATCACCCTCTCCATAAAATTAAACTTCCTCGGGTCTCTCTTGAACCCCCCCACCCTCCAATCATGCCCCCTAGTGACTGCATCCCTATTTATTGCAAACAGGTCTTCACTATTCACCCTGTTTATACCCCTCAGAAATGTATGTGTTTCTATCATGTTCCTCCACCCTTGCCTGGCCTTCAGCATGTACATATTGAGGGCCATGACATGATCATCATAGGGTCTTCCTTGCTGGCCGGGATCATCTTGGTGGCCTTTCTCTGCTCAGGTCCATGCTGCCTTTGTCCTTTCTTGGGAGAGGATTCCAGAGATGAGCACGTTACTCCTGTGAGGCCTCACCAGGTATTTGCACAGGAGCAGAATTGCCTCACTTCTACCACTTCCAAAATAGGGTTGTTAGAACCCTCGAAGTTCTGAGTTCTAGTTCTAGTCTAGAACTTTTGAAAAAGTTCTAGGATTCTAATCTTGTTTAGAACTTTTTAGAACTCAAACCCTATTTTTTTAACTGTGCTGCCAATAATGAAGATAATAATAAAATACATGCAAAATTGTGGACATTTTGCCAATAATGAAGATAATAGTGAAATACATGAGAAATTGTGGACATTCTGCCAGTAATGAAGATAATAATAAAATAAATGCGAAATTGTGGACATTCTGCCAGTAATGAAGATAATAGTGAAATACACGTGAAATTGAGGACAAAAAGAAATGCAATCTGTTCAGTTTAAGGGGGGAGAGACAAGAGAAACAATCCTGTGAGAGTTTGATATGACTATAGGTAGCGTTAGGTTTATATTTGTTTTTTTCTGTTTGCTAAAGCCAGCAACTTACAGGTGCTGACTGCTGAGAGTCAGACTGCTAACAGGCCCACTCACCCACCCATACGTTAAACGTTTTCTTGATGCAGCTGCATTACAGTTCCTCCTGAGTGAGAATAAAAATGGTATATTAACCATTTATGTACTCAGTTTTATGTATATATATTCTCAATTCTTTCTCATCATCATGAAGTATGAAAAAAATTAAGGGATATTACCTAACCTCAGCTATTTGCTGCTGTCTGTTTTAAATAGAAACATAGAAACATAGAATTTGACGGCAGATAAGGACCGCTTGGCCCACCTAGTCTGCCCATTTTCCTACCTAACAGATAAGCTGCAGATCCTAGTTAACCAACAGCTTAATTCCTCCTACCCCCCACTAGGACTGCCCTATGCCTGTCCCATCCATTCTTGAAGTCCCCCACTGTTCTTGACCCCACGACCTCTTCAGGGAGGCTGTTCCATGCATCCACAACCCTCTCAGTGAAAAAATACTTCCTCACATTACCTCTGAGCCATCCCCTTCTATCTTCAAATTGTGCCCCCTTGTTCTTGCACATCTCTTTTTATGGAAGATGCTACCCTCTTGGACTTTGTTAATTCCCTTGAGGTACTTGAAAGTTTCTATCATGTCCTCTCTCTCCCTTCTTTCCTCAAGGGTATACATATTAAGCTCCTTTAGTCTTTCTTCATATGTCTTCTGGTGCAGACCCTGCACCATTTTGATGCAATCCTCTGGATAGCCTCCACTCTGTCTATGTCTTTTGGAGATGGGGTCTCCAGAACTGCACACAGTAATCTCAGATGGGGTCTCACCAACTGTCTGTACAGAGGGATAACAACTTCCTGTTTTCTACTATTGATGCCTCTTCCTATACATCCCAGTATCCCCCAGCCTTCCTTACTGCCTTCTCATTGCTTGCCGCCTTTAGGTCATCTGATATAATTACCCCCAGGTCCCTTTCTATTTTTACTGTTGTCAGTATCTCACCCCCCATTGTGTACGCTTCCCCACGGTTTTTGTTCCCCATGTGCATTACCTTGCACTTTCTTTGCATTGAATCTGAGCTGCCATACATTTGACCATTCCTCCAACCTTGCCAAGTCCCTTCTCATCCTTTCCACTCCATCTTGTGTATCAACCCTGTTGCAGATCTTTGTGTCATCTGCAAAGAGACATACTTTTCCTTCCAGTTCCTCTGCAATGTCACTTATAAAGACATTAAAAAGGACCGGTCCCAGTACTGAACCCTGCGGTACCCTGCTAGTAACCCTCTATTGAAAGCTGCTATGTTTGAAAGAAAGTCTGTATAACAAAGTTAAGGTACTGCAGCTGCAGCATGTAGAACAGGTGCACCACAGATTACGTCATAATGTAGTCAGTCAAGATTTTTGAATAAAAAACATACCACTCATTCTTGTTGGCAAATAATGCAATTTTCTAAGATAATGCATACATATATACCAATACTCTTGTTAGCAAACTGAAGTAATACATGCAGCTTTCTAACATAATGCATCAGCTGGCCAGCTTATACATAAGTAAAATGTGTATTTCAGTCACATAAAGAAACACGTGGTTTCCTCACCACATAATATCTTATGGAACATTTTATGTAGCTGCAGCAGTTAGCAAGTGATGTCTAAGGGACAGTGTACAAACGGTTGATCCAAAATATGGGTTTTCATGTCAACTAGAAATAATGTGATACAAAAGGGTTGACAGTCACAGTGCTCCTTCATGCCAAATTTGGGCCTGTTCCACTGATGTTAAACTTTTCTTGAGAAACAAATTGCTGACTTTAGGCCCTGGTACAAAGCAGTTTGCCACTGAAGTGGTGAACACGTTGTGAGTATAACTGTATGGTCCAGATAGCAGATTGAGAGAGGAGAGAGACAACCAACCCATTTCAGTTTCAGCACAGTCTGTTCAGTTTCCTTTTTTGTCCGTCCCACACAGTATTACTGTTTACCAACCACCACCATCTGGGTTGTCATCATCACTACCACCACTATCAGCATCCAAAACACCAGTCACTTCAGGATCAGCTTGTATACTCTTGTAGGGAGATGAAAATCTTACCTTATTGACTTTAATAAAAGTTAATGTGTGTACATTTTCTGTCAGCAACCAATTTCTGGTGTCTGTGACAATATTGCCAGTAATACTAAACATGCACTCTGAAGAGACACTTGTTGCAGGACAACCAAGATATTTACAGGCTTCATCATACAGCTCGGGCCATATTAACTTTGTTGATGTCCAGTATTCAAAAGGGTGTGCATCAATAGGAAGAAGTGGTTCTTGCAGGTAACTGTCTACCATGGTAGACCAAGAATGCTCACAGGAGGAATCAACGTAATCTGATATGGTAGAAACAATTTGGTAAAGGTTTTGTCACAGATTTAGCTTGCTACTAGGGTGGAAGACACTGCGGAACAACTACTGCTCACTTTTGATGACTTTTCCAGTTCTGCATCTTCTTGTGAAGATTGACCTGCACGTTGTGGAGATGACAACTTGAAGCTACTGTGTGTGTATGTGACTGTGTTTGGCTCCGTCTCTCATGAGTGATGCAACTCATCTAGCAACTATAATTTGTATTGTTCTGTATCATCTGTTTTTGGAAGATGTATAGCCTTGAACCTGGGATCTAAGAGAGTTGCAAGTATGTAGCATTTTGATTTTGTCATTGCAACTAATCTGTCATTGTTTTGGAAGCACTTGTACACTCTCTTTACAAGATTTCTGTAATACTGCCGACATGGTTGTCTGAGCTTCGGATCGGTCTTTTTCTATCTGTAGAGTCAGAACACTTAGATGATGTGAAATTAGCATTATGAGTGGGATTACCTGACTCAGAGACACATCTTCTGAAGACATGTCCCTTGTAGCTGTCTCAAAAGAAGCTAGGATGCAGCACACTGTCTCCATTAATTTCCACTGCAGCACAGAAAGCATAATGCCATCTCCAATAATGTAACTGGAGCAATACTCATGTACAGCTTGCTTTTGTTCCAAGAGATGCTGCAGCATATAAAAAGTTGAGTTCCACAGAGTGAAAACATTTTGAATCAGTTTTTGCTGGGGCAGCTTGTGTTTCTTTTGCAGTCCGGACAATATCTGTATGGCCTTGGTGGAATGTGAAAAGTGAGTCACAATTTTTGTTGCAAACAGCAGTTATACCATCCACTTGTGTTTCATTGCTCAGGAACTCCATGGCAGTTAAATGTAAGCGATGTGCAAAGCAAGAACCATGCATAAACCCTCCATCCTGTACTGCTTTCAAGATGTTGGCTCCATTGTCACTTACTATAAAGCCACCGTTTAGACCATGAAAATAAATCCATTCGAAAGAGTTAATTTAGTTCTGCAAGATATTTGCAGCTGTATGGTTTTGCCCAAACTTCTTTATATGCAGCAGCACCATCTTTTGGGGTGTCTTTGTTTTTGAAGAAGCACAAGAAAAAGTGACCCAATGAGCAGTAAGGGACATATAATCTATATTTTGTCTGCTGGTCCACATATCTGTCATGACATGAATAACCCCACCCTCTGCAGTTTTAAGTGCAAGCATCATTGTTGCTTTTAATGCCTGATAAATGTTTGGTATTTCAACACAGGAAAAGTACCTTCGATGAGGAACATTGTAACAAAGCTCTGCAAGTTTCATGAGCTCCTGAAAATCCTCATGATCTACTAAAGAGTATGGGAGAAGGGCTCCAGCTAGCAATTCACCAATTTTGTGAGTAAGGTGAAGGCTCTTTGAATGATTTTGGGTAAAAGTATTCTGCTCAAATGCTTGAGACAGTGTTAGCTGCTTACAGCATGTCCTTGGTGGTTTATTAGACACTGTGCTTTGATGGCCAGATGGACGTTGGGGTGGTGGACTTGGACTTATACATTCAGGGCCATCACTAGATGTGTAACTGGTGCTGATGGTGTGGGTGTTGGTGGTAATGGTGGTCCTAGGGTGGGCAGTGATTATGTTCACATCAAGTTCTACCTATTTCTGAGAGTCCTGCTGCGAGTGGGGTGACTAGATTAGTTATTACAGAGCTAGCTGTGGGAGCAGTAGCAAGCTTGGCAAAAGGGAGCACTCTAATCCCATTTTAAATTGTGTAAACTTTGATAGACCTGAATGAAACTTTTACTGTTTTGTGCTTGTTTATTATAATATAATGTAATTGGAGCCCTGGTTGCTATCTATTTAGGTATCCAGGTAGAGAGACTGTCTCCTTGGTCTGATCAAATAACAATCTGTTTTTAGCAGTGTCCCTGCTTGAAACTAAAGCTCTCTGAGACCAATACAGTGGTTTTTGAGCTGCTTAAACACAAAACGAGCTGCTATTAGGCAGATAAAAGGCTTAAAGTTTGAATTTTGCTTTAGCAATTCCATGACCCCTCCAAAATACTTCCGGGGCACTGCTACCTGTTTCTGAGAGCTCTGCTGCAAGTGGGGTGCACGTTGCAGCGTGCGGAGATGTGCGCGTCTGCATGTGTCTGCTGTGGACACTGTGACCTTGATGGTGTTAGTTTGTTTTTGTTTTGTGTGAATCAGAAGGATATTTTATCACCCAACAATAGGAATTGAATTAACAACAGCGACTATAAATATGGCCCAGGTCAAATCTAAGAAAGGCAGGAGTATTAAAAGGAAGGTATGTGCCCAGTGTCAAATGTATGTCGAGGATACACCGGACCTTGAGTTTGTTTGTGAGAAATATAAATTGATTATAGTATTACAAGAGGAAATTCTCAAATTACAAAAGAAGTTAGAGACCCAAAAAGAGATAACCCTTTTGGAGCAATTCATTGATGAAGCAGTCAAAGAAGCAAGTATAATGCACTTTGAAACTTTTAATAAAGAGACCCCTAGAAACAAGCCTCCCCATACTCAGGTAGTACAGGTACCTAACACATCTACTCCATGTGATATGCACAAGCATTTTATACAACCTATCAGCCTACAAAATAAATCTGAAGTCTTGGCACATGTGCATAATGAAGATACCAACAATCATAAAATACAAACCCCTAGGGCATGTGACACTGAATATGCTCCTTCTAGTATCTCCCCTACAATCGAAACCTGTAGCAAAACTACAGAATCAAATAGAGACATAGTAGTGATAGGAGATTCAATACTAAGGGGAGTTGATACTATTGTGTGCGAAGGGCATAAAGCACACACAACAGTTAGTTCACTTCCTGAGGTTAAAACTAGAAATACTGTCAGACTACTAGAAGGATTACTTGAAAATACAAACAAATCTCTAGTCATTTTATATGTTGGAGTAAATAATCTCTCCACATGTTCTCTGACAGAAACCCAGGAAGATTTCAAAACAATTGTTTCAATGATTAAAGAAGGGGGGGGGGGATATCATTCTGTCTGGTATTTTGCCAATATTGGGAATCCAGGCATATAAAAATGAACAAGCAAAAAAACTGAATTATTGGCTAAGACAGTTTTGTCTGATTGAAAATATAGGGTATATGGATAATAATCAAACATTCAAAAATATAAATTGCTACAAAAGGGTTGGCCTACACCTCAGCCGTATTGGTATTATGATGATGGCAAATAAAATCAACAAGGTGATTGCATTTCATTTAAACTGGGTCGGGGGGGGGGAGGGACAATGCTCTACCTCTGAAATAAAAAATAATCTCAGACACTATGATAAAATAAAAGATTATGGTTGGAATGGGGTTTTAATAAATGCCCGAAGTTTAACAAATAAGTTTGATGAGTTAAAACTTCTCCTTGAGATTAACAACATTCATATTGCTCTTATTACTGAGACCTGGTGGGATGCCAATGATTCTTGGGATAAAAATATCCAGGGATACAACCTGTATCTCAAAAATAGAGAGCATAGAAAAGGTGGTGGGGTAGCTATATATGTACATCAAACAATAGATAGTGAAGAGATCTCTGATGGTACTGATCTTGAAACCCTTTGGGTAAAAATAAATCCTCATATGGGCCCACCATTTATTCTTAGTTTAGTATATAGACCTCCTTCTATGTCCCCAGAAAATGATGAGAAATTATTACATTATCTTAGAAATCTTGATTCATCCAAAAATTATGTGATCATGGGGGATTTTAATTTAAACAGTGTTAATTGGGTCCATGCATCTGCATCTGTTAAAGTAGATTGATGCTATGTGGAATTATTCAATGAGATAGGATTAGAGCAACTGGTCCAACACAATACTAGGAGTAATAAAATATTAGATCTTATATTAACAAATATTGCCCATTGTGTAACTCAAATTGATGTAAAAGCACCAATAGGTAATAGCGACCATAACACTGTTAACTTCCTAATCACAGAAGGCAAAACCTTACCTACTACAGGGGTAACTAGAGTTCTAAATCTTGCTAAAGCTAACTTTGATAATATGAAAAATACCATATGTTGTTGGGATTGGCAGGTATTATTTAGAAATTTAACAGTAGAGGCTAAATGGCATCTTTTGGTTAATAAACTAAGGGACATAATTAAAATAAATATCCCAACTAAAAATAAATATGATTTCAAACATAACCCTACACCTGGATGGATAGAAACATAGAAACATAGAATTTGTCGGCAGATAAGGACCGCTTGGCCCACCCAGTCTGCCCATTTCCCTACCTGATGGATAAGCTGCAGATCCTAGTTAACCAGCAGCCTACTTCTTCCTACCCCACCCCTAGAATTGCCTTATGACTGTCCCATGCATGCGAGTTCCACCACTGTTTTTGACTCCACAACCTCCTCTGGAAGGCCGTTCCATACATCCACAACCCTCTCTGTGAAAAAATACTTCCTTAAATTACCTCTGAGCCGCCCCCCTTCTATCTTCAAATTGTGCCCCCTTGTTCTTGCACACCTCTTTTTTTGAAAGATGCTACCCTCTTGGACTTTGTTGATTCCCTTGAGGTACTTGAAAGTTTCTATCATGTCCCCGTCTCCCTCCTTTCCTCGGGGCTATACATATTAAGCTCCTTAAGTCTCTCTTCATATGTCTTCGGTGCAGACCCTGCACCATTTGGTGCCCTCCTCTGGACAGCTTCCATCCTGTCTATGTCTTTGCAGAGATTGGGTCTCCAGAACTGCACGAGTACTCCAGATGTGGTCTCACCAGCTGTCTGTACAGAGGGATAATAACTCTTGTTTTCTACTGGTGATGCCTCTCCTGTGCATCCCAGCATTCCCCACCCTCCTTGCTGCCCTTTCACATTGTTTGCCCACCTTTAGGTCATCTGATATGACTACCCCCAGGTCCCTTTCCATTTTGTTGTTGTAGTATCTCACCCTCCATTGTGTACTCTTCCCTGGGTTTTGTTTCCCAGGTGCATTACTTGCACTTCTTATCATTGAATCTAAGCTGCCATACATTTGACCATTCTCTAACATTGCCAAGTCCCTTCTCATCCTTTCCACCCCACCTTGTGCATCAACTCTGTTGCAGATCTTTGTGTCATCTGCAAAGAGACATACTTTTCCTTCCAGTCCCTCTGCAATGTCGCTTATAAAGACATTGAAGAGGACCGGTCCTAATACTGAACCCTGCGGTACCCCACTACTAATCCCCCTTTTTTCAGAGTGGACTCCATTTTCTATTACTCTCTGTGTTCTATTCTCCAGCCAATTCTTTACCCAGGCTGTCATCTTGGGACCCACTCCCAGGCTGGCTAACTTGTATATTAATCTTTTGTGTGGGACTGTGTCAAATGCCTTGCTAAAGTCTAGGAAGGCCATGTCCACAGCCCCTCCCTGATCAACTACTTTGGTCACCCAGTCAAAGAAATCTATCAGATTTGTCTGGCATGACCTTCCTGCTGTCAATCCATGCTGCCTTGGGTCCTGTGCCCCTCTGGCCTCTAGATACTCAACAATTCTTTCCTTCAAAAGTGATTCCATCATTTTCCTACCACTGAGGTTAAACTAACAGGTCTGTAGTTTCCTGCTTCTGCCTTGCTCCCACTTTTGTGAAGGGGAATCACATCTGCCCTCCTCCAGTCCTCAGGGACCACCCCATCCTCCGGTGATTTGTTAAAGAGGGTAGTCAGTGGTGTCACTAGTTCTACCCTTAGTTCTTTTAGAATTCTGGGATGAATCCCATCAGTCCCCATTGCTTTGTCCACCTTCAGTTTTAAGAGCTCTTTCAGAACCCTTTCTTCTGTAAATGGGCTGGTATCAACTTCTGTATCCAGAGTGTTTCTACTGTTTGTTTTAGGTACCTCCCTCTCTTCCTTTGTAAATACTGAGCAAAAATATTCGTTTAGTATCTCTGACTTTACAGTCACCTCTGCCCACCCTCCCTCCCCTTTATTAAGCCTCACTATCCCTCCCTTGGTCTTCCTTTGCTCCTGATGTACCTATAAAAGGTTTTATCCCCCTTCTTAACTGAGTTGGCTATCTTTTCCTCGGTTTGGGCCTTTGCTGTTCTGACTGCCTTTCCAGCTTCCTTTGCTTTAACTGATACAGTTCTCTGTCCTGTTCCTTCTATGATTCCTTGTACTTCCTGAATGCTTTCTTTTTCTCTTGAACCTTCACTGCCACTTCCTTTGAGAACCATAGTGGTTTCTT
This sequence comes from Neoceratodus forsteri, assembly GCA_016271365.2. NCBI lineage: Eukaryota > Metazoa > Chordata > Ceratodontiformes > Ceratodontidae > Neoceratodus > Neoceratodus forsteri. The sequence goes on from CM028129.1 coordinate 695,340,252, forward strand.
AACTCATTTCATTTTGTTTATTTGCTTTACACAAAGGCTTGTTACCTCTGTGATGGCAGTTTTTATTATTCCCCATTGCTCTTCCACCCCTCCTTCCTGCCCATTTGCTAGTGCATTCCTTAGGCACTCACCCATTTTGGCAAAGTCAGCCCTCCTAAAATCCAGTACCTTTGTCTTTGTATGGCTTGACTCTATTGCTGTGTTATTTGTGAACCATACTGTTCGATGGTTGCTAGTTCCCAGATGGCTACCCACTTCTACATCTGTGATCCTCTCTTCATCTCCATTTGAGAGAACCAGATCTAAGATTGCTCCCTCTCGAGTGGGCTCCAATACTAGTTGTCTAAGGCATGCCCCCCTGTAGGGCATCTAGAATAACCCCACTCTTAGAAATGGCTGCTGCAACTGCACTCCAGTTAACATCTGGCATATTCAGATCACCCATCACCAATATCTCCCCTTTATCTGCCATTCTAAGTATACTTTCTATCATTTCCTTGTCCATTTCCTCCCCCTGAGAGGGGGGTCTGTATACAACCCCTGTGCAGATTGTGGTGCCATTGCTTGCCTCTAAATTGACCTACAGTGCTTCTTCTCCTCCCTGTTTACCCTTTTGTTCTGTTGCTTTGATTTATTCTCTTATGTAGAGAGCTACTCCTCCTCCCCCCTTTTACCCTCCCTGTCCCTCCTGTAGATAGTGTATCCTGGTATGTTTACGTCCCAGTCATGGTTCTGTGTGTACCATGTTTCTGTGACTGCCACGATATCCAGATCTTCCTCCTCCATCAAGGCCACTAATTCAGGAAGCTTGTTACCCAGACTACCCAGTTTGTTACCCAGACTAGGGGATGTCCCCTAGAATAAAAGCTCTAATCAATAAAAAGAACAAAATGTATAAGCAAATTAAAAATGGATTCACTCATCTTAATTTAAAATATCGGGAACTACTAAAAACCATAAAAACTAAGATATGACAAGAAAAAAATCAATTTGAGTTAAAATTGGCATCAAGGGTGAAAGATAATAAGAAAACCTTATTTTCCTACATTAATAAAACTAAGGGTAATTCTAAAACCATAGGTCCATTCACTACACATTCAGGCTGCATAGCTAACAAACATGAAATAGCAGATATACAAAATCAATATTTCTCTTCAGTCTTCAACACCATTTCTCAAGGGGAAATAAAAGAATTAGAGAGTTCTATGCCTGGATGGTTTGTGATTCAGCCTAAAGATGTATTGGATAAGCTAAAAGGAATAAATATTAATAAACCCCCCAGCCCTGATGATATTCACCCAAAGGGTATTAAAGGAACTTCAAAGTGAGATTCATCTACCCTGACTAATATATTTCAACACTCTCTGGATACAGGGAAGTCCCAAATGATTGAGAGCGGCAACAGTTGTTCCTATACATAAAAAGGCCCAACGAACAAACCTGAAATTTTAGACCCATTAGTCTTACATCACTGGTTGGGAAAATATTGGAACAGTTTATTAAAGACTTCATTTTGGAGCACATAAATCATAGTGAACTTACTGGTAGTCTTCAACACGGCTTTTTACCAAATCAAGATCATGTTTAACCAACTTACTAACCTTTTATAATAAGGTAACGAAGCAACTAATAATGGCAATTCAGTGGACCTAGTGTTTATTGATTTTGCAAAGGCTTTTGATAAGATCCTCATTTTGAGCTTATCGATGTCCTAAGGGAAACTAAATTAGATACAAATATTGTAAATTGGATTGTAAATTGGCTCAGAAATAGGAAGCAAAGAGTTACCATAAATGGGGTACTTTCGAGCCGGGCCCTTGTGGCTAGTGGTGTTCCCCAGGGATCAGTACTGGGTCCTTGTCTATTTAATGTTTATGTTTCATCTTTAAAATCTAATGAAGATAATATTTGGCTGTTAAAGTTTGCTGCTCGCATAGGCTCTATCATCAATAAAAAGAATGAAAGTACTGTCTTACAAAACTTTCTAGACAAAGTTACAAACTGGGCCTATGAGAGAAAGTTAACATTGAATAATGATAAATGTCAAATAATGCATTTGGGAAAAACATAACCAATACTTTCAATATAAGCTGGGAAGGAAATACTACACCAAACCTCTGAAAAAGATCTTGGTCTACTCATTGCCCCCGATTTAAAATTTAATTTACACTATACCAGACAAGTAAAAAAGGCAAATCAGAACCTGAATTGTATATTCAGACATGTAGCCAGTCGGTCATTGGAGGTGTTATTACCACTATATGATGCTTTGGTCAGACCCCATCTCGAATATTGCATACAGGTATGGTCCCCCCATATTAAGGATGACATACTTAAAATTGAAAGAGTCCAGAGAAGATTTACTAAGGCTATAGTAGGGAAGAAAGGTAAAACTTACGAGGATAGGTTAAAACTCTGAACTTATACACCTTGAGGTATAGAAGGCAAAGGGAGATCTGTGTCTTATTGTAGCTCACGTCAGGATTCAACCCTTACTAAGGGATTGGGATTAATAGAATCCAAACTTAGACTCAGTAGCCGTAAACATACAAGACAGCTATTGACTAGCAAATGGCATTCACTAAGGAGAAAAATTGGTTTAGTGTGAGATCCATCCCAATATGTAACAGTCTTCCAACATTTGTGGTAGAGAGCCCAAATATGAATTCATTTAAATCTAACTTGGATCTAGTGATGTCAGATTCAGACAAATTTGGGCAAATATAGACAAGAAATCAAATGGCAGGCATTATGGACTCCTTGTCTTTTTGCTTGAAATTCCTATGAAACCTATGAAATTCAGTATACATTTCAGATTCTTGATCCTCCTGACAAGGCAAGGCAAGGCAATATTTATTTAAAAGACACCCATTCCTGAAGGCTCTGGGTGCCGTACAAGTCAGATTACAAATATACATAAATAAAACCATCATTAATTAAAAAAAAAAAAAAAAAAAAAATATATAGACAATTCAAACACACAAATCAGAATTTATATAAAAACTAAAACTTAAAGACTGACATGCCGAGAGACTACTATAAAGCTATGCTAATAAATTAAACAATTGAATCGGGGAAGGCCTGGGCGAATAGGAGGGCCTTGAGTCAAGCCTTGAAAACCTCCAAAGTTGGGACCCCCTCTAACCCCAAAGGGTAGTGAATTCCACAGGATGGGGGTGGCAACACTAAAAGCCCTGTCACCAGCCAATTTTAACCTCATCCTGGGAATCACCAGGGGCATCCACAGGAGGAGTGGAGGGGCATACCGAGAGCTGGTACAAGAAGGTCAAGCAGGTAACCAGGGCCCTGGCCATGTAGGGCCTTATAGGTGAGAAGGCCCACCTTAAAGAGGATCCTCCACCTGACTGATACCCAGTGCAGATCATGCAGTACCGGTGTAATGTGGCAAAATTTTGACTGCCTAGTAAGTAGCCAGGCAGCTGCATTCTGTACCAGCTGCAGCCTCAGGAGAGATCCTCCCGTGACCCCAAGGTAGAGTGCATTACAGCAGTCAAGCCTTGATGTAACTATGGCATGCATCAAAGTGGGAGTCCAGAGGTGGCACAAGGAGCTTAATCCTGGCAACATTTCTGAGATGGAAAACAGGAGCGGACAGTGACCCTTCTCATTCTCACGTGTGGTCTGGAAGATGGAGACCATGGGTTTTGGATGATCAAGTAATACTGAATGTTTTTTCAGATGGCATTTAAGAGCTGTAGTGCTGAGGCATGACGCAACTTTACCACGGCTTACCTTCTGTTTACATAGGGAACAAATTGCTCTGCCTGGATCACTCTTACTGACATAGAAATAATTCCACACTTCAGATGTGACAGACTCTGTTTGAGTGCTAGGAAGATGACTAAAACCTGTTTGTGTTTTTTCACCTGTCTGAGCGGAACCCGGGACATCCTCCTTGGTGTCAGAAGGGTGGGCATGGGCAGTGGCCCTTGAGGGGTTCACATTGTTAGCCAATGCAGAAGTGGTGGATTCACTAAGTCCTTTTCATTGCCAATACTGGCAGATCTGCAAGTGCACTACCTGATTCGTTGTCAGCAGCAGACGTGCCTATTTCACTTCGTTGGGGAACAGATGAATCATCACCAGTCACAACAGTGTCGGACTGAGACAAAGAGCCGGGGGGGGGGTCACTGTCACTTGCACTATTACTGCTAGTCACAGGGATTTTAACAGCATGAACAGCATACCTTATGGTGCCTCTCCGTGTGACCCCAGCAGCTGCACAAGTTTTCTTAAAAGGTCCCCCTTTACCACACTTCGCTGCTGCTCTTTTGCTGTCTGTTGAATTTTTATCACGTGAAACATTTTGGTTATTTTGCTAGCACCAGGATTACCACTACCGCCAAAATCTGCTCCACCACCAGTGCCAGATGCTTCATCTGTGTTGATGTCTGCCGTAATAGCAGCAGTGTACTAGCACACAGTCACACACACGATTCCTATGTTAGAAAATGACGTAGTCTGTGATCAGAGATCGCTGGCTGCAACTACCAAATTTGGTTTGGGCTATATATGACACTGTGACGCAGTGGACATGTAACGAATTAAAGAATTTGCAGGTTCGCTAATAAAGGAAGGATCCTAGATTCAAAGCTTACAGAATGCTAGGGCTGCTGTAAGTTGCAACGGCATATGCAAAGCAGATCAGGCAAGGTGAAAGGTCAGGAATTGTAATTCTGAGTAACAAAATTATTGTCTCATTATTATTACACAAAATTGTGCCACCACACAACTGCCCACTGGGTTTCTCATGATAACACACACTGGGTAGGGTACAGTGTAGTCAAAGGGCACAGAAGTAGGGTGATGGGCTGACCACGGAGATGGAATCACTCCACAGTCACAGAACACAGTGAAAAGATTTTCATTCATGTGTCTGTTTTTCCAACAGGGAAATCTATTTTCCCAACAGGGAAATATATTTCTGGTATGTATTTAAGGAGAATACCACCACGGACTCAACTGGCTACTCATGGGCCTCTCATGGTAACACTCACTGGGCAGCATACAGTGCAGTCAAAGGGCACACAGCAGCAGGGTGGTGGGCTGGCCACAGGAGACGGAATCACTCACACTGTCACTTCACACAGTGAAACAGATTTTCATTCATGTGTCTATTTTCCCAACAGGGAAATGTATTTCTGGCATGTATTTAAGGAGAATATTACCACCACACACACAACTGGCTGCTCATTGGGCCTCTCATGGTAACACACACACACTGGGTACAGTGTAGCCAAAAGGGCACACAGCAGGATGATCCCCTAGGGTGGGCACAGACAAGCAGGGTGATGCAAACAAAGCAGGTCACAGGAAGAGAGACAGTACCCCACAAGAAGGAGTCACACAACAGAACACACTGGGTACTGTCTGGGGTCCTCCTGTCCTACTCCCATTCTCTTGTCTTGTACACAGACCAGACTGGCTCCTCCAAAACCCACTCCACCACACACACTCCCATCCCCCTCCCCACACACTGTACTTCTGCCTGCTATCCCTCTCTTCCACTGCCTGGCTTTTCCTCTGGTCCTCTTTCTGCCACAAATGTTTTTTGGGAGGATTCCACTTCCTTCCCCAGTGCCCAGCCCACTCTAGTACCTGGCACTGCCTTCTGCCTGAGCTCGATGAAAAAAATAATTGGAGTCAGTCAGCTCAGCTGACTGCTCTCTACTCTGTTCAGTCTGCACCAGCCCAGCCACTGATTTTTCTGCTGCACAATGCCTCTGCTGAGGTGTGGTCATGTCACACCTCTCGTGACTTTGACTCTGTCCCAAGTCCCTCCCTCCCAGCTGTCACTTTCACTCCCTCCCCACTACGGCAGCTGCCAAGCAGTCCCTGAGTCCCTCCTTCCCAGCTGTCACCCTCCACCCTGTGGCCTCCATCTTCCGTGCTTCTTGCCAGCCACTTGCACTCATCTGCCACTCACTCACTCCCTCCCCTCCTAAATACGGCAGCCAGGCATCCAGTCCCAGAGTTCCTCCCTGTGCCACCCATGCCTCTCACTACCAGCCACCTGTCTGCCAGTCTATGGCACCAGCCAGTGCCATGCCACCATCTTCCCACTGTTAGTCCCTTCTTTCCTTCAGCCAGAAAATCCCTCCTTAAGTCCCTCCCTGCACCTGCGAGCTGTACGACGTCGCAGGGCACAGGGCAAGCAATGTTTTAAAAAAAAAGGCACAGAATTTGAACCCTTTTGCGAACCCTCTAGTGTTCAAGTTCTAAATTAAAACTCGAACACCAGGGTTTGAGGAGGGTTTGAATGTTTTTTGAACTAGTTCTGACAACCCTGTTCCAAAACCCCTCCCTATACACCCCAGTACCCTTCGTGCCTTTCTTTGGTACCTGGACTTGTTTGCTTGAGGGAGTCACTGATTGCACCGATGCAGGCAGGCTTCCTCTTTGGATTCTCTCACTCCACTCCACTGCAGTCCTAGACCAGCAGCACTTATATAGATACATAGACACTGTCGGCAGATAAGGGCCTATAACCCACCCAGTCTGCCCATTTGAGCTTGTAAGTTCACTTTATGTTTTTCTAGAAGTCTGCTGCCTCTTACCCCTGACCTCCAGAATTCCTTTATGTTTATCCCATGCATTCTTAAATCCCATGATTTTTCAGCCCCCACCACTTCCACTGACAGGGTTTTCCACTTGCCCACCACCCGTTCTGTGAAGAAGTTCTTCCTCATGCTTCCCCTGAATCGCCCTCCCTCCAACTTCATCCCATGCCCTCTAGTCCTGGAACATCTTTTTCACTGGAAGATAGTATATTCCTGCACCCTGTTCCTCCCTGTAAGGTAATTGTATGTCTATCAAATCCCCTCCTCTCCACCAGGGAGTACATATTCAAGTCCTTCAGCCTGTCCTCATAGGACTTGTGATGCAATCCCTGTACAATCTTTGTTGCCCTCCTCTGAACCTTCTCTACTCTGTCTATGTCCTTACATAGGTAAGGTCTCCAGAACTGTACACTGTACTCCAGGTGGGGCCTCATTAGTGTCTTGTATACTAGACTCACCTTCTCCGCTCCACACTGTCTCGTGTCTTGGTGGTGGCCTGCTTATTTGGAACTCCTTATCATGTCATCTTAGGAGACCCCACCACACAGCTGGAGGTGTTCAAAAATCATTTAGCCTTCAGAACTGGTTTTGAGTCTACTGTCTCGTGTTTGAAAACTGTATTTATTTGTAGCAGTTATGTCATTTGTTTGTAATTTATTGTCCTGTTTAGGTTTGTACAGCATTCAGGAGCCCCTGGGAAGGTGTGCCATATAAATAAAAATGCTTTGCCATACCCTCTCCTGCAACTTATCTCATGCAGGTTGTCACCTCTCCTGCATTGTCTGTGTGCAGGTTGGCACCTCTCCTGCGCCATCTCTTGTACAGGCTAACACCTTTCCTGCACCATCTCTTGTGCAGGCTAGCACCTCTCCTGTGCTGTCTCTTGCACAGCTGGGCAGTTTTCCTTCGCCATCTCTTGGGCAGGCTGGCATCTGTCCTGCACTGTCTCTTGTGCAGGCTGGCACCTTTCCTGCACCTTCTCTTGTGCAGGCTGGCGCCTCTCCTGTGCTGTCTCTTGCACAGCTGAGCAGTTCTCCTGTGCCGTGTCTTGTGCAGGCAGGCACCTGCACTGTCTCTTGTGTAACCTGGCACCTGTCCTGCACAGTTTCTTATGCAGGTTGCACCTCTCTGCGCCATCTCTTGTGCAGCCTGGCACCTCTTCTACACCATCTCTTGCGCAGGCTGGAACCTCTCCTGCGTCATCTCTTATGCAGGCTGGCACCTCTCCTTTGCCATCTCTTGTGCAGGCTGGAACCTCTTCTGCACCATGTCTTGTGCAGTCTGGCACCTCTCCTGCACTATCTCTTAGGTAGGCTGTCACTTGTCATGTGCCATCTCTTGTGCAGCCTGGCACTTCTCCTGCATTGTCTTTTATGCAGGCTGACACCTGTCCTGCATTGTCTCTTATGTAGATGGGCACTTGTCCTGTGCCATCTCTTGTGCAGCCTGGCACCTCTCCAGCATAATCTCTTGTGCAGCCTGGCACTTCTCCTGTGCTATCTCTTGTGCAGGCTGGCACCTTTCCTGCACCGATTCTTGTGCAGACTGGCATCTCTCCTGCGCTAGCTCTTGTGCAGGCTGGCACCTCTCCTGTGCCATCTCTTGTGCGGGCTGGCACCTCTCCTGTGCCGTTTCTTGTGCAGGCTGGCATCTCTCCTGTGCCACCTCTTGTGCAGGCTGGTACCTCTCCTGCATCATCTCTTATGCAGGCTGGCATCTCTCCTGCCTCATCTCTTGTGCAGGCTGGCACCGCTTCTGTGCCATCTCTTGTGAAGGTGGGCACCTCTCCTGCACCATTTCTTGTGCAGTCTGGCACCTCTCCTGCATTGTTTCTTATGCAGGCTGGCATCTCTCCTGTGCTGTCTCTTATGTAGGCTGGCATCTCTAAGTGCCATCTCTTATGCAGGCTGGCATCTCTAAGTGGCATCTCTTATGCAGGCTGGCATCTTTCCTGTGCCATCTCTTGTGCAGGCTGCCACCTCTTCTGAACCATCTCTTGTACTGCCTGGCACCTCTTCTACGCCATCTCTTGTGTAGGCTGGAACCTCTCCTGCATTGTCTCTTATTCAGGCTGGCACCTCTCCAGCACCATCTCTTGTACAGGCTGACATCTCTTCTGCACCATGTCTTGTGCAGACGGGCACCTATCCTTGCTATCTCTTGTGCAGGTTGGCACCTCTCCTGCACCATCTCTTTTGCAGGCTGGCACTGTTCTGCCCTGTCTCTTATGTAGACTGTCACTTGTCCTACACCATCTGTTGTGCAGGCTGGCACCTCTCCAGCATCATCTCTTGTGCAGCTTGGCACCTCTCCTGCATTGTCTGTTATACAGGCTGGCACCTGTTCTACACCATCTCTTGCAGGCTGGCACATCTCAAGCACTGTCTCTTGTCCAGACTAGCACCTCTTCTGCACCATCTCTTGTGCAGCTGGAACCTCTCCTGCATCATCTCTTGTGCAGGCTGGCACCTCTCCTTCGCCATCTCTTGTGCAGCCAGGCACCTCTCTTGCATCATCTTTTGTGCAGGCTGGCACCTCTCCTGCAACGTCTCTTGTGCAGGCTGGTGTACAAACGCCATGCTCCCCCATGAAAGGAGCTGCAGCTCTTATTGCAATTTGTCTTCTCCACTCCAGACCTGGGAGGATGCAGTTTGCAGCAGCTACTTGCACAGCAGGTCTGGGCACTCCTAGAGCTCTATCAGATCTGCCTGCTGCCTGCATGGTCCCATGTCCTTTAGAGCCTGAGACTGTCTTACAACAAACTCCACGGCTTGCAGGTCAGGGAAAAGGCACCAAAATTTGGGGCCCTTCCTTTCCTCAGAAACCTCCAGGAGTCCTTGCTGATGTAGGGGAGGGTGTGAGTGCTGGGTACATTAGCGTAAGAAAGTGAGTTTAAACTTTGATTTATCTTCCCAGTTAAGAAACCATTTAAAAGAGTACGCTATCGATAAACCCTGCCCCCTGAGTATCCCCATTTACATGTATACATGTGGAATGGGTTATCAGAAACAAAAAAATGGTGTAAATAAATTCAGGAGTATTTAAGCTAATATCAGAGGTTTATTTATTTATGTTTTGTTAACGGGGAAAGGAGGACAAGGCTGTTCTACCGTGTGTCAGCTTTGTCCTGGGGGAGGGGGATACAGATGGAAACCAGCTGACATTTGAACATAGATTAAGCTGTTGGTGGCATTCTTAGTAAAAGGGTTGAACTTAACTTTTTTTCACTAGTCTGGGACATAATGTAAATTTCCCAGGACTAGTGCAGCTAGTCCGCTAGTTGCCAGTCTTGACTAGTGCAGGTCCTGCTTGGCTGTTGAAGTACAACATGGCTCCAGTCCTCATGCTAATATCCCTCAGTATTTCAGATTGCCAGGTGTGATTAGCGGCTTGCTAAGAGCTACAGTTGTCTGGCAGAGTGAGACTGTGACCGAACGAAAGCCTAGATCTGAATCGTTATCACTCCATTGTTGTCTTGGCACTGGTTCCTCTGGGTTCGTGAAGGGGCAGTGGTTAGAAAAAACAGTTACTGTTGGAGAGGAACATTTTAACTTGAAAAATATCGCAAAGAAGAAGTTTGGCAAATACCATATTACACAGGACCACTCACAGTGGCGCTACCACATGCGGCCCCAGTGACCTAAGTTTGGGAGTGAGTTCAGGAGTCGAAAGTTTGGGGGGGGAGGATTGAGTGTCCATTGGACTGCTGCCCTCCATGGTGGGAGAAGGTGTGGCACTCAGCACTTGACTGTCCCATAGCTGTGACTGAGGCACAGTGTGCCAAGACCGCAGGAGTATAGAGCGAAGGAGTGGCAGACTCAGTGCAGGAGCATATGTTGCGGTGTCATTGGCCTGCTTCTCCATGCCGGATCAGAGCAGAAAATGAGAAAATGGATTCAGGCAGCAAGATGACTCCAGCCACCCGCAGACTCTGCAACCAACGAGCACCCAGGCCACACTGCGGTAGCACGATGCTTAGTCGTGGAGGAAAATCGGGGTGTTGGGGCTGAGGTGGCTGCCCTAAAGGAGGATCACCTGGTCTAGTAGGTGTGAAATGAGCACTAACTGCAAAATAATGCCAAAATATTAAGGAAGCAGTGTACCACGTTAGGTGCAGGCCAGATTAGAACCCCAGGGATGTCTTTCTTGAAGTAAAGGATGTCTGATTTAGGGCAAATGAGTATCCAGACACTGAGGAAGTCCCCTCTCCCTTGATGAAGCAAGATGGCCACCATGTTAGGCGTGTTATTTGTGAGGGCATTTTGAGTTTAAAGCATATTGGGCTCCACATTTGGAGCTGGCTGGCTGCACGCATACACAAGGGTGCCACACGACAAGATAGAGCTGGCTCTGGCACAGTATTCAACATACCGCGATCCAAACTGACTGCACGATCTGTCTGAATGTTGGGCCATGGTAGCATGGCACACAGCAGGCAGTCAAAGACCGCCCATGGGGTAAAGCGCAGCACACACTGGTTAGCGCCATGGCCCATATAGGTGATATTCAACCCAAACCTATGAATGAGCCCACTGGGCATGCATGGTACTAACAGTCCATTTGCATGCCCATTGTGGGGTCATCTGCATGCCATGCATCAGCTGAGTATGCCGATCCAGGTCCCCCCCTCCAAAACCTTCATCCCCTTTCCCCTATGTGTGTCAGTAATCCCTGGTGGTCCAGCGGCCCCTCTCCAGCCCTGATCCCCTCCTGTACTGTATTTCAGAATGGTTCAGCGGTCCCTCCCTAGCCCTCATTCTCACAGAGAGGAAACGTCAGTTATCACTGGTGATCTAGCGGTCCCCTTCCAACCCCCAACCTGCTTGTATCATAGAAGATAGTGGTCCCTGGTGGTCTAGTACTGTTCCACCATCCGCTCCCCCATCCCAACTCAGCGAGCTGGAGTAACTCCGCACAGCCCTTCCACGCCACCACCATTATTATTAGACTGAGCCTGCCGCATACTGTACAATCAGCTTGATTGTACAGTGCCTTGAGAGCTCAGTCTACAGTGAGCAGTGGTGGTGAGTGGAGGGCTGTGCTGGTTGCAGCTGTCTGGGTTGGGATGAGGGGAGCAGGATGGTGGAACAATACCTGCCAGGGTGGGTGGGGGTCTACTAGACCAGCAGGGACTGCTATTTGTATGATACGGGTAGGTTGGGGTTTGGGAGGGGGGACCGCTAGACCAACAGTGATAACTGACGTTTGCTCTCTGTGGGAATCAATGCTAGGGAGGAACCACTGGTCCACCAGGGCATTCTGAAATACAGTACGGGAGGGGATCAGGGTTGGGGAGGGACTGCTAGACCACCAGGGTCCCCAGCCCTAGACTTTGCGTGGATGGGTGCTGGGCACCCATCCCTTCTGTGCACCATTAAGGGCTGGGTTTCAGTGCTGGTGGCCATTTAGAGCACCTGAAAATGTTCATTACTGTGCTGCGCCACATGTGAATGAGGGATCCCTCATATACATGCGCACAGCGCAATATTGTGCGCAATGGAACTATCGAGGGGGTGCCACGCATAGGTGTCCTTTGAATATGGACATGCCCCTGGCAGGTGGTGCTATTCTGGGTTAGCATGGCACACACCCAGTTTGTGCCACATTAACGTTTTGAATATGGGGCCCGTTGTGCTTTTACGCTTATGCACTTTATTTTATTCTTCACCCTTTTTGCTGTGGAGAACCCTTTATACTTTTGCACTTTTGTGTTCATATTTCTTTTGTGGTATCGGGATTTTAGTAAGAGTCGTGGCATAGTGTTAGATAGGGACCTAGAGTGAGCGTAGATCAGGAGTCTAGGTTTTTAATTTTTGTGTGCCAGTAGTGTACACCTGTCTTTCTTTGGTTATACAGGGCTCAAATTTAGTGGTATTCCACCACATTTTGGATACCACTTTTCATGACAGAATACTAACATTTGGGCCCTGGTAATCTGCCAAGAGTACCAGTGTTTTTTTGTCCTGCAGATGTAGTACCACCTTCCAACCATGAGGTGGCATAGTTCCTGAATTATTTCTTGACTGTTCTGGCTCTATTTTAACAGTGACGCGTTGGTTGCTCACAAGTCTGAGCATATTGCTGTATGTTCCCTGATTGGCTGATTGATCCCAACTTCAGAGTGAGATGGAAAAGTGCTGGATTTGACCACCAGCCCAACCAGTGCTCACCCGCCCGCTCTGAGCAGGTCTGCAAACAGATGTTGCATTTGTTTCAGTAGGTGCATGTGCTGTCCTTTCGCCCACTTGCATGTTGTGCCCACCCAATGTTGGAACACACTCCCGCCTGCTGGTCGCACTCCCTCAATCTTAATTGTTTTCACATTCTCTCAGCAATCAGCCTTTCAGTGAAACTGTCAGGGTTAGGGAAGGGAGGGTAGTTTGAGTAATGAATTAGGCAGCCAGGAGTTGGGAGAGTGCTTGGGAAGGGAGAAATAAGCTCACAGAAAAATCGGGTAGCAGAGGTTACCTTGCAACACTCAGGACTGAAACCAGTGACCTGCTGGGGGGGAAGAAGAAATGAGATTTTGCTGGGGTTGAAGGGAGAAAAACTGCTGGCCATCAGGCTTGACTGCCATGAATTTGGTGGCCCATAATAATTTATGGTGGCCCGTAACTGTTTTTGAAAATTCCTTGAAACAAGATGTCGACGTGGGTTTTAAATGGCTGTTTACTGTACCAGCTCACTCAAGTTGTCCCTGTCATTTCCTATTGTAGCTGCACAAAAATGAACAAAATCCTGACTTAACAATTGAAGCATATTTTGTCATTTACTTTGTCAAATAAAAGCAGAAATCCTTGTCTAGAAATGGCCGTCTCAGCCGAACATCATTGTTACTGCAAGTTTCACATATAGCTGGTGGTCTAGTGGCGGATGCTAATGGCACTAGTCCAGTCCCAGTGAACTGCTCTTAGGACATCCAGTTAATACACTGTTTGCAGTACCCAAAGTGTTATTTCCAAAACACCCTGTCACACAGCTGCCAACCAGCTAGTGCACCCACTCGCTGTCTCTCCCTCCCTTCTTCCTGACTACCTACCGTCGCCTGCTATCTGAGACTATTTTATGCCGCTTCCCTGTATGAAATGACAGTGCTGGCCCAAATTTCAAAAAAGGTGCAGAACTGAAGCCTCCTTGATTGAGCACGTGTCTTCACAGACCACTCCCTCCCTATATGGCAATCACTATTAAATTGCGCGAGAACCGCAGAACTCCGCAGTTTTTGTACTGCGTGTGCCTCGAACCACATTCTTGTTGGCACCTACAACAAAGTTGGTGAGCCAGGCACTACTACTGCATATGCCCCTGGGGACATTTAAAAAAAAAAAAAAAAATACTGGCCAATAGGGCCACTAAAACTCTGAAAATGCTGGCCTGATGTAAAAAGTGCTGGACTCGGGCCAGCAGGCCACTGCTCAAGTCGACCCCTGCTTTGTATGGCACGGTATATCTGTAGAAATGCTGGATGGGGACAAGAGTTATAATACAGCAGTTGGTTTCACAGATAGTAAGAATGGAGACAGTGCGTGTCACTGAAACACGAATTTTTTGCATTTTGGTGTTTGGGCACCAGCATTTCCCATCTGGCACAGTGATCTCACCCATGCCCAATAAGATGCTGTTTTGCATGGTCCATCAACTTGGCACACAGATCGGAGGGGATGCAAGGCAAGCAAGAACCATACCAGGCAAGGATCCATTGAAGGGGGAGGCAGGTTCAATGGAGGGAGGACAGTCAAAACAGGTACACATCAGGGAAGGATCCATGGTAGGGGGCTGACAAGACATAACGTCACTCCAGGATCCATGTGGGGTGGGGCAGGCAGTCCAGGATCTGTTGGAGAAGATGAAAGTCAGGATCCATTGGGGGCAGGCTAGAAACAAGTCATGGATGGGGGCAGGGTGAAAATAGAGGACTAAGGACCCCACTGTAAGGTGTTCCAAAATACTGAATGTAAGGAACAGGACAGGCTGCTACGCTAGTTTCCTAGTGTAATGCTCCAGTAGAAGATGTAAAATTAAAAAATAATGGAAGGTGTGGGGGCCGAACCCCCCACGTAACAAAAACCTAAATAGATGATTTTGTTGAGAATAGGGGGCTTTGCCCCTGCCCCAGATATTTTTTTTAATTTATATTCTGTGCCCTGACTTTTCCCCCCTATTTTCACCCTCCCTCATGCTCGGAGGCACGCGCACACCGTGGCTCCCAGGCACCTTCCCACTGCTTACCACCCCGGACCGCCATGCTGCCAATCGGACCTCCACCCAAGGGCAGCAGAACTATGGGTAGGGGAGACACAGATCTTCCCCAGAAGAGGAGAACTGCCATTACGGCTACTCAATCCTGCTCCTTCCTTCCCCTCCTCCTGGCCGGCTCCCGATGACCCTGGCTCATTCCCGAACCCAGGTCACCAGCGTGGCATGAGGTAAGGTGTCCAGCATCTCAGCCCTCTGCACCACTGGGCTGGGCCCCAGATTTTGTTTTTAATATAAAGGGTAGCATGTTTGTTTATGCTACATCACTACTGCACATGCAACTGCCCTATAGAACTGCCATATAGTCATTACGCTTCATAACAAAGGGGGCCCTTAGTCCTCCACTTACACTGCCTGTCTGCCCTGGCGTAAGTAGAGGTCCTTAGTCCACCACTTTATTCAGGGCGGGCAGGCAGGACAGGTCCAGATCAGGCCAGGAGCCTTGGGGCAGCAGGCTGTGGCCACATCAGGCCAGGATCCATGCGGGTGTCAGGCAGGCCATAGGTAGGACAGGCTCTCACCAGGCCAGGATTCATTGGGAGGGGGTGGCAGGCAGGACATATCTATGTCAGGGCCAGGCCCAATCCATGGGCAGGCCAGGACCTGGGTCCATGGAGGAGGGTAGGCAGTCAGGACCCATGTCAGGCCAGCAGCCATGTGGGGCAGACTATGGCCAGGCCAGGATCCAGGGGGACCAGGTAAGATGTGAATACATCAGGGCAGGGACCATGTGAGGTGGGGGCAGTCAGTCAAGGACCTAGCTGAATAAAAAAAACACAAACCATTTCTTTTTGTCAAATGTGTTTATTTCTGGGGTTTCAATATAAAAAAATCAGTGCATTTTTAATGTTCTAATGTTCTACCTGTAAACCAGTTAAAACCTAAGGAAATTGGGTGAAATTCCAAATTTCATTGCGTAATACCAAAATTCTGATCCTGATATTCCACCAAGAATACCACTTTTTTTCCTTAAATTCTACCCCTTATACTGGTTTTGATTTTGGTTTCTCTGTCGGTCCTCTCCAGTAATGCTCCCATGCCTGGTACATCCTAGATTCTATGGTGGTAATTGACTTCAGCCGATGCTGAGTGGCTGAACTTTTGAGCCACTGATCGGTCCACTGAGCCACATATGGAGCAGGGATTCACCTGCTGGAGCAAGATCTTCGCACCCGATATATGGGTTGGATTAGTGAGCTGCAAGTTTCAAGAATGGAGTTTCCTGTATTTTACATTGACTTTATGGACTGGTACATCTTACCTTTCTTTGCTACTGGCCAGCTTTCTGAAGATTTGCTGCAGAGCAGGGACTCTCCTGCCGAAGCAGAACTCCTGGTTTGTTAAAAGAACTGCAACAGGCCATAAGCTATAAGACTCAGTGCCAGATCTCTTGTTGTCTTAATGTCTACAGGAGTGCCATCTAGCTAGGAACATTGGGAGATTGTGTAAGCATATGTTTAGCTGGTTATTGTATAAAGACTACGATGCCACAAGGCTAGAGCATTCTGGAACAGTTTAGACTCACAATCTGCAGTCGGTAGTCCATAGGTGACATACCAGGGATGGCTGCTAAGGACTGCATTCTGCCTGTGGTATTTGTATTTTTTTCACAGGAGTTATTGTCACTCTGTGTAATCAGAGTTGTCAATCTCCAGGTAAAACTACACCCTCATATCGTTTCAATTGTATGTTTCCATGCCAACCGACAACTCCTTTCCGGTAGCTGTTAGGGCTATATGTGTCACTTTTAGCTTGTTTTCACTGCTCATGGTAGCCCCTGTGACTGCCCTGGGGGTCTTCATTTCATGGTTGTTGAAATCTCATTGTACCTGAGAACTGCATTAGCATACGAGGATATGATGTCAGATCACCCATTTATACCATGTATCTTTATGCTGAAAGAACAAATACCCTGCAAAAACTACATAAACTGAATGAAGTTTAAAGAGAGAAAAACCCTGCATTACAGCTCAGATAGTTTGCAAAGCTCACTGAAGGTAAAAGTGGTACAGTATTTCATACCTTCTTGCATCTTGTTTCTTTGAAGACTAATTAGGCAGACAGGCATACTACAGAGTTTACAGATTTATTACAGATCATGTTTTCATATGCCAGTGCAGCTCTCAGGGACAATGAGATTTCAACAACCACTAAATGGAGCCTCCCAGAACAGTTACAGGGCCTAGTATGAAGTGTGAAAACATATTAAGACAGCTGCATGCATCTGTAGCAGCTACATGAAAAGAGTTGTCTGTTGACATGGAAACAAATAACATTTAGAAGATATGAGGGTGTAGTTTTCCTTTAAAGTAAAGCACAGTAGTGAAAGCATTGCGCCTCCCCTTCACTATCTGTATGTTCTCCCTGGTGAGGGGGTGAGGAAAGGGGCATGTCCCCTCCATCCCTGTTACCCCTTCCTCACCCCCCTTCTCCTGGTCATCCTGGGTTTGATCTCTGCTTTCTATACCATACGTTTTTCATGAAGTGTGATGATAACTTTTTCTGTGGTGATTTTTATGTGCTGTTATTTGCCTGGTTTTATGGGTATGACCCCCCTGCAAATGGGGGTTCCCAAGAAGTCTTCCAGGAGCTTGCTTGAATGTTCCAAGCCTGAATGGTGTTTAGCGTTTAAGCCGTTTATCTGTGAGTGCTTTTAGAGCCTCTGGTACTGTCTCTTTAAGAGCTGTCTGTTTGCAGCCATAATTAGTTTCTATGGGGGGACTGTGTGTTTCCCTGCTTGAGTCCCACTTGAGCTGCTGCCAAATCACTCCGTTTCTGCTGTCACTAAGTGTGCAGAGTGAGCACTTTTCAAAGATGTAACTGTTTGCCAGAAATCATTTAGAGTAATAACGAAAATACAGTTTGTCTAACCTGCTTTTCTTTGCAGTCAGAACTGTGTTTGCCTAGCCCTCCATTCTGGTTGAACTGTTGAACTGGACCAATCAGTGTGAGGGAACCTTTGAAATGGAGCCTGCTGCTGGCAAATCAGAACTCAGACTCTCATTCTGGAGCCAGCCACCTATGTACTGTATGGCCAATGCTTCTGGGAATTGTAGTTTGGACTTCGGCGCCTTTTTGCACCAACAGAGGGAGTCTGATTGTGAGTGACAGCCAAACCAGCCAATTGAACTGGGAGGAACTCAAAGGAAATGTCCGTCTCTGTCTACTGGAAAGATCAGATCAGTTTGGGCAGTGAAGAGACAAGGAGCTGTGAGCTTCTGCGCTGTATAGTTCCACACAGTAAACGCGTGTAAGGCCCCAAGTTTCAGTCTGCAGCTTGTGCAAGCACCTGTTCAGACTAAATCCGACCTGTGAAGAGAATCAAGGAGATCTGAAGAGTAGAAACCAGGCTCACCCTGTAGAAGACTGGAGAAGTTGCTGAATCACACTCGGTTTGTCAGGAACTGAAGCTGCTGTGTGTTCTCCCGGGTCTCGTGCAGTAATTGCGATCGGGATTGAGAAGCAGCCTGCCTGGTATAGTACTTTCCTTTTACATATAAATGTGTGTAGTGCTTGTGGGGAATTGCGTTTCAAATCCCCTGTACAGTGAATAGAGTGCATGAAGCTGGAAGAAAACCCCCAGCTTAATCCAGACTACATCCATTTGCTCTAAACTGCAGTGGGGTCTAGTCACAAGGACCTTGTCCACATGGTCTGCTCCTCCTGGCAATCCAGGACAATCTGCTTTCCATCCAGTTCCCAGCACTGAGTCTATGAGTACAAAGCAGGGTAGCTCCCTGCCATCTGTTTTATCAAATTTCAAGTGTCATCTATTTGTTGCTGTTTCATTTCTTCATGAACTGAGCCATCCGGCGCCGGATTACAATTGGGTATTGTGCAAGTGCTTTTCCATCATAGGGCCCCATCCAGCTGCACCAATCCTGGCTAGCCCCCCCCCCCCAGGATGGGTACCCAGTGAAAGTGACAATTTGGGACTCTAAACATGCGCACAGTACTGTGATTATTAAGGTGTCTAAACTAATTAACCTGATTTTCCCCTGTCCTTGTTATAGTCCCCTAAATAAATCAGATCTGTTTGTTTCAGCAAAGTTACACTGTCTGAGGTATTCATTTATGTTAAAGTGTTGTACTGTGGCTTTTGCATTGTATCATCTTGTTTTACAGGGGGTTCCCTGAGTCAAGCTGATCGAACCAGTCCCGGGGGTAAGTGTATACTGTGAAGGTACTTCTGATATATCGTGTGGGCCACGAGTGGGAAGAAATGGGGGTTGCAGTGACCCAGAGGGCTGTGACCAAGTCATACCAGGCTGTCTTAACCCCGACCTCTGGGTGGAGGCACCCACCATTGGACCTAGGCCCCTTAACCTGTTAGTAGTTACGCAGGCAGGGGTAGTAGCCCTTGGGATAGCGCCACCTGGGGGTTATATGTGTTAGCTCAAACTGTGATATTTTTTTTCATTTCGTAGAGGTTTTAATTATATTTGTTACACTGTCACATTAATTGTGTTCTTATAATTGTAACCCCCTGTGGTAGGGCGCAGTGTATGTGGGCAATCATATAGAAAAAATGTCTCACTATTCCTTGTAGATATTTCAGTTTTAATTTATTCTTTTTCAGATGTTATGTACAACAGGAGAATTTCAGCTTGGTATTGTACTTTTTCCATCTTACACTTCCATTGAAAAACAGACATTAAGACAGATGGCATAATCTAGTGTTTGTAAATCTTCCATGTGAGGCAATCAACAGATGCAAACAGAGTTCTAAATCTTCAAGTTCAGTGCAAAAATTAGCACAGTTTAGCAGAACTCCACAGAGCACTTTTCAGCAGCAGCATCCAGAGCATACCTCCAGACCCACAACAAACAAGATCTGAATTAATTAAACCATGTAGTCAACATTTATACCCTGGAGGGGTCACATGACTATACAACTCCACCCTTATACATAATTTTAAACTTTATTCCTTTACTTACATCATTTTATATTTATTGAACATATATAATCATCATAAAGCTTTATAACATCTTAATTCTATATGCAGGGAACAATTATATTCTTTAATTATGGGTTTTAATCTTTATGTCTAACCTCAGGGAGAACCACCCCTTCCAATAGTTGCATTTAAGGATTCATAGAATGGCCCGTCCGCTCCTAGAGAAACAAAGATGCCGGCAGGAACTGAACTCGGGGCCTCGCAAACACCGAAAATATCTTGGTCCCGAAGAAGCCCCCGATCCAACTCTAAACCTCCTCACTTTACCTCAGGAAGGTTTGTAAAACCCAAAATGATTATGCTTTGCTAATACAATTCATTTTAGGGAAAAGCTTAAAAGTAAATAACTTTGCGAAAGTGCGAACGTTTGCACTATCGAACAGTAACACAGTGGCTTATTTCTATAGTATAAATCCGTAATTTCAAAACAAAACCAAGTATTTTTATCGAGACATAAGAAGGGAGCAAAACTATCCAGAAAACAGTGCCAAGCAACACCAACAACTGAATGTCAATCTCATAAAATGCAAGCCGACGCTCAACAAGGCGGGGGCGGTAATCGGCTCGGATTTAGAAACAAAGGACCCCACAAGACAAAAGAAGGCACTCACCTGTACAATTCGAAATAGTCATTCAAACTGAAGGAAGGGCATAGACAAGCAAGGGAACGATCAAATAATTACCCACTGTCTTCTAACCTAAATAAACCCACAGAAATGCCGACGGCCATTACAAAGATATTAATATAATGTAACGTCCTTCTATTTAATTACAAATTACAATTAGCAGATAAAGAATATATTTCATTCATCCCTTACATATTCGTGATTGATATATTGATTAAAAAAAATGCTACCAGAAACTAAATCAGTCCCTTACTTTGGAATTTTCTCCTGCCATCAAAATATACTAAGTACATTTTAAACAACGTTACGCACCAATGTACTAAATTGAAACCACTGTTCCTTGCCCCAAAATCCTCTCTCTCCCACCTCAGACAAAAGGGTCTAATAAAATAACTAAATTTAGGAGTTAGGAGTAGCAGCCATCATCAAAGATCGCAATCGCAACAACGCGTAAACGTCTAAATACTAAAAAGGGATATTATGTCAGAACCTGAGCAGTATTAACAAATGGTAGAAGCCACAAAGACATTTACCTACCTGGGGAATTTAAACTTCAGGCTTATAGCTAAATTCAAGTATACTGCCACACAAAGAGATGTAATATTAAAACAACAACTATTATTCATTCATTTAAATCATCTCATTATTTAAACAGTATCACTCAATAACAATGTGACTTACACTTTAATGGCTTACAACCAGCCACCAATCAAAACTAAACAGCCTAACTGTGGAACAATAGGCATCATGACAGCAGCTTTAGGAGAATACAAAATGGGGTTTTCAAATAGCCCTTTTTGGTAGGTCAGTTTTATAAATATCATTTGGGGCCCTCAACCCTTCATAGGGGCACCCTGTGACACCCCCCCACAAATTGGGGTTTACTTTATTGTCTTCGTGGGCTCCTTAATGCCCACTGTCTGGCTGGTGTCCTGTCTCTTGTAGTTCTATCTGTGTGAGACTGCCCTAGTGAGCTTCCATGCCTGCCTCTTTAAGAAAATGGCTAATCTGTGTTTAGAAATTAGTCTGAGCTGGGTCCGAGTAATTAAGGCTTGCGACTGGCCAGACAGTGCGTTATTCTGCTCCATTCTGCAGTCGCTACTTGCACAGAGGCAGCTCTCCTAGGAAATGTGATTTTTTTTTTGCTAATTTGCTGTTATAGTACAGATACAGAAGTTTGTCTAACCTGCTTTTATTGTGGCTCGAACATTTGGATGGGAGCCACCATGTTGGGTCCTGGACTTCCAGTAACTGGACCAATCGAACCACTGGGGACCGAAAATGGAGACTGTCCCAAGGGGGCCTGTGGAAAGGAAATTCTGTAGTTTTTGAAGTTTTAAGTGTTGCTGACCAAATGGACCTGGAGGGGAGCCCTTACTGTGATTGACAGTTCCCTCAGCCAACAGAACTTTTTGGATTACAAAGGAAATAGGCAGAACTGCCTGAAGCAGTGATTTAGTTAGAGTTGGAGATTGGAGAGTAAACAGTCAAGCTTTCGAGCAGCTGCTCCCCGAAGGAGAGTAGGGGAATCATCAGGAAGAGGCTTTGTTGGCCTGCCTGACACGTTCTCCTGCCAGCAAACTGCCTTTTGCAGAAGTCTGATCTGGTTCCAATTTTCCATGTTTGGAGCCTGCAGTAGAAGAAAGAAACAGTTTGTTATTGTGACTTGTGATTTGGACTGAAGACTTGCTCCAGAAACAATCGGCCTGTCTGATGATAGAATTTGTCTCGGAGTGAAAGGTATGCACAGTGAAGCTGTCATTTGCAACCGGACAGTATCCAAACTGTTACTTAGAGAAGGTAGTGATTTAAGTGTGCTAAATGTGTTTCGTGGGTCGCAATTTGGTTCCCCGCGACAGAATCTCTTACGCCAGCTGGAGACTTCACCAGCAGAAGATCACGAATGTTTGCAGAACTGTTCATCCTGCCTGGGCACTGCCACCTCGGCCTAGGCTGCTACTCCCACTTCAGAGATCATCTTGGCGAAAGACCCACTTCGGGATTCAGCACCCTGCTCAACACCACCTAACAGGTAACGACCACCTGAAGGTGAGTCGTGTCGGCCCTGCTCCCCCTGGCTTTCCTGATCATCACCACGAGGTCTACATCTCTCCTGTCCTGCATCCTGGTCTGGGTAGCATGAGTACAATTCAGGGTAGCTCCCTGAAACAATGCAATAATCATTGTGTAGCATCTAATTGTTTCTTGTTCTGGGTTATTGCAACGGGCTGAGCCATCCAGCTCGGATTACAAATAATTGGGCTGTGCGCATTTTTAGCTGTCCTTCTTTTCTTACGGGCCCCAACAACAGCTGCAACACCGGCCACCCCAGACAATGCTTATGCCAGCCTGCATAACATACTGGGTACCCAGGGTTGTTGAACTGTTTAATTGGGACTTACAGTGCATGCTGAACATTCCTGATTCAAATCAGATTGCTAATCGTTCTGCTAGATTCTTGCCCCTCCCTTGTTCACTGCCCCTAAATAAATCGGATTGTCTTTTCTCACGTTTAACCTAGCTAGAGTGCATATTATTAGTTGGGTTACAGTGGTAAGACTGTATTATTGCATTGCTGATCTTATTTTCCAGGGGGTCCTCCAGGGCCTTTGCAGCAGATCCAGCCCTGGTGGTAAGTGAAATGGGTGTGAGCATATTATTACTGCTATCCACTGAATGTGAATGTGCCATTGTGTTATTGTCTAGGCCACTAGAAGGGTTGGTGGGGGGGGGATTGCTTCCCAGAGGGTTATACCAGAGCAGATAAGCAACCCCAGTACCGTTCCTCTGGGTGGAGGCACAAAATTAGAGAACTCAGGCCCCCTCAACCTGTGCATAGCCATACAGGCAGGGGTAGTAGCCCTTAGAATAGCGCTGCCTATGGGTTACATAATGATGACTACATTTGCACTGACTCAGCCTTGAGAAGGTGCAAGTATCATGCGAAAATGTATGGCTGCTTGAGGTTCAGGTGTGTGGAGTATCCCACTGCTGATTCTAAATAAAGTTTGTTATTCTGGAACACAGCACTGTCATGTACTTTGAGAAGTGAAGACCAGGAAGCTGAACCTACTAGACATTATGGGTACTGCTTCTTTGCTGTGGCTTCAGCCCTTAGCTGTTTGTGGAGCCACTTTATGGACTCTTGGGCTTCCTGTTTTCAGTTATGCAGATGGGGTCAGTGGCAACAATCCCTCCACTTCCCTTGCCAGACTGGATACTCCCTGTAATGCTTTTTGCTGCTTTGCTACTGCTACAACCCCCCCAACTCACTACTGCTCCCTCTACTTCTCCATATCCAACCTCCCCTTACCCTCTTGTTGCCAGTCTCATTGCAACCCCTTCATAGCCAAATACTGGTTTGTTTCCCTTCCCTCTTACCTCTCCTATTCCCCCTGCCTCATGCACCCTCCATTCCAGGAGCCATTGCACTTTTTCTACTCCTCACCCCCACTCCTCAGCTGGGCACTCCTCACCCCCACTCATCAGCTAGGCAGTCTGACTCCCCCCACTCTGGAACCTGCTCCCCTCCTCCCTCCGTCTCTCTACCATCCCTAGCTCCCTCATGCACCAGTTTAAACTCCTCCCCCACCCCACCCACTCCTGTTACCCATCCTCCTGATACCTCCCCAGCTTGGAGACCCAATCGTTCATGTGTTGGGCCTCCATTTGTGTTTCCCCTACCTTTTTCTTGTCCCAACTCCTGCCTTGCTCTGCACTCCTTTCCCCTGTGAGAGGCAGGCTTGCTGCTGCCGGAATACCATTCGAACAACTAACCACCCACAGCGCATCCATTATATCGACAACAACCCATTTGACTTTCACAGTGTCGAACCAGTGTGTTCAGCGATGTGTGGATACAGCGACTCCACTGTAAGCAGCTCTTCCCCGTAATTCACCCCCCCCCGAGCTGGCAAACATTAATTCCAGGGTTTGCAGGGGCAAAGCCCCTCCGCAAACAGTGGAAAGAATCCTGTCATGCTGCGGGTCATCGAAGCATTTGCCAGGCAATTTGATCGCCATCAGTAAAGTGCTGTCGATGTAAAGTCCATCAATAACTTTGTTGTTGATGTGACTTGGTGGAACCGCTCCAGCCTACCAGATCTCCCGTTTGAAGAAGGTATGATTTGGGGGTTTATTTGCATGCTGTTCCATGCTGATGTTTGTTTTCAAAAGTTGTTATTTTGATGTAAGCTGAGCATATTGAGGGTGCTGATAGTCGAAATGTTGTTATACTAGGAAAACTGCACAAAATTGTTGAATTTGCATATGGCAATTTTTTTCAAAATTTGGTGTAATTTCTCCAATGCTTTTTTACTCAGCCAGCATATTTTTTCTCCAAACTGTGAATATAAAAATGTGAGTTCTTAAAATTCCCCTCTTAAAATATTCCCCTCAAATAAATACTCCCCTTGTTTGATTACGCTGGCATAGTTTATGGGTCAGCCCCCTCCTCTTCCCTCAGTAAACTCGAATCCTTGTGTAATGCCTTCTGCTGCTTCAGCACTAATCTCCCTCACTTACTCACCATTGTTCACTTTACTCTGCACTCTCTGTCCTTCTCCTTCCCCTCTGCCATAAACTGCATGGTATGTCTTTTATAGCAAAATATTGGTTTAACTCTCTCCTAGCCTACCTCTCCTCCCTCCACTCACCAGCCAATGCCTCTGACTACCCCCTCCGCTCCAGAGACTCGCACACTTTCTCCGCCTCTCGGGTGCAATCCTGTGCCAGACAATCTGCCTCTCCTACCACCTCCCTCTACTCTGGAATCGACTTTCCTGACTCCTACAGTCGTCCCCCCTCCATTTTCTGCCTTAAGCCGTGTTTACACTGCAGCAGCGTCCGACATCTGCACCGCTCCCTTAAGGCTGTGCTCCCTGCTCCTCCGGTAATTGACATTGCACAGCCCACCTGCAGCCTGCAGGTCACTTCAAGGAGGGCCGTGAATTCACCGGAGGATGAAGCAAGATAGCCCTTGCAGCGGAGCGAAGAGCAAAGCCGCTCACACCACCGCGCGTGCAGTGCTCACTCCGCTGCTGATCCCCAACTGAGTCGGATCAAAAAGGATCTGAAGGGGCTTAAGATGCCTTGAAGAGTGTTTATATTGTCGATTTTGCAGCCGCATCAACCCATGCATGGGTTGATGTACTGCAAAAGTCAGCAGGTAAACAAGGCTTTTAAATGCCAACTACAACTCCCCTCCAGCCCTCCTTCTCCTGCATCCCTGCCTAGGCTTCCAATTGACTCCCCCCCATTCCTTCTTCACCTGGCTGGTGCCCCCCTCCAAGCTAGCTTTCTAGCCCTAAGTTCAGTGTCTACCTGAACACCACCTGCTAAGCTTTCCGCTGCATAAATCCTTCTCCCATCTCAGTCCAGTCATCCCACACATCCACTGCTCTTTATTTCTGCTCATTCAATACAAAATGTATTGTTTTCCCTTACTATTCCTTGATATGCAACTGTAACATGGA
Organism: Neoceratodus forsteri; assembly: GCA_016271365.2. Classification (NCBI taxonomy): domain Eukaryota; kingdom Metazoa; phylum Chordata; order Ceratodontiformes; family Ceratodontidae; genus Neoceratodus; species Neoceratodus forsteri. Next base: position 695,366,147 of record CM028129.1, read on the forward strand.
TCTTTTGTTCATGTAACTGTTTTTGGATTGTGAAGTTCTGTATATTCTTCACCAATTGTTTGCTTATTATAACTGTTTTTGGATTGTAAATATCTGTATATACTCCTCATCCCTTTCCCCCAGGTTTCACCTGGAAACGAGCTCCGGCTCAGTGTGCCTTTCCCAGCTATCAACTTTTAAATAAATAAAATGTGCAGTTTCAGCAAATAGTGCCATTTTTCAAAATGTGATTTTTAAACAAAAGTGTACTTTCAACCAAAATTGCCCATTTTAAACACACTGCTTTAGTTCATGAATTTCATGAAGTTACACATAGTTGGCACAGTTTCACAAAGGCCCTGTTCACATTGAGCCCTGTAAACTGTTACCAATCTGGTAAACCGTCGCTGCTACCTCCAAAAATAGTTCGCTTCCACACTGGTAACGGTTTAACAAGCGTTTTTAAAACTGCTTTCAAGACCTGTAAGGATGTGGTCTTTAGATCGGAATGGGTAACTTTTGGAGTCTGTACCATTATAGTTACATGTGTGGACGCGTGACCATTTTGATCCTCCATTCACAGGGCCTTCCGAACAGATTACACACCAGGAGAAGTGAGGAGTAATGTGGATGCAACGCTACCTGTCTGTAGTGTTTTTAAAAACGTTACTACCAGAATGCGGATGCTCCAAAACGTTACCACAGACAGCTTCGTAGTGTGGACAGGGCCAAAAAGTGTGCAAAACTGATAGTTTGAATTTGACCCAGCATTGACTGAGGATCATTGCTCCATCTCCACCAGTGTAGCAGCCTACACAGGTAATATCGTTAGGAGACCCTTGCTGATTGCAGCTGATGATGGCACTGGTCGGAGCCCCTTGAGTACTGTATCACATTAGGTGGGGCTGCATGCAATACAAGGCTGGTTTTGTAGTTCAGGGAACAGAAGTCAAAAAAGAAATATGTGATATGCAGTCACCAGAGAATTAATTATTTATCTTCACATGTGAGCAGGAAGGGCAATAACTCATGAGTTGCAGGGCCACAAGTGAGTTATACAAGTCCTATTCACGCTTAAGTGATGATAAATGGCTTGTACTGAGTCGGGTCATTGTGTATCCAGTTTATTTTGGGTGGGATATTCAAAAGGGTTGCACCGTGCTCAATAGGGTTGCACCTGCGCATGTCCGAAATTGTGCCATTCTGCGATATTCAGCAGGAGGCAGTTGCACCACTGAAAACATGCTGAGCAACAGCGCAGTGCTAATGAATGCATGCTGAACTGGAGGGGGAGGAACTATGCATAAACTGCACAGCCCGATATTCAGCCAGGCTGTGCAGAGTTGAGCAGGCGCAACCCCCAACCTGCACCTGCACAACTTTGAGCCAAAAAAAAGGAGAGTCAAGGGCCACCCACAGGTGAGCTGCCACATTGCAGGGCGCAACACAGCAGCTGCCACCTGTGGCTGGCCCTCAACGTACCCTGTGCCCCCTGCAGCCCAATCGTGGGCAAAGTGTAAACATCCCCCACCCCTCCGACTGGCTCGATCGGGCAAAAGCATAAAATCCCCTCCCCCGACTGGCCCGATGGCGGCAAATGCTTAAATAACCCCCGCCCTCACCAGCCCGATCGCGGGCAGCAAAGTGTCCCCTCCCAGTAGCCAGACAATATACAAATGTACACCAGGACCGTGTTTGTTGCCTCATTTGGCATAGTAAATATAACTCTTGTATCTCATGACAGTGGTTGTGCCATATGCATGGTAAATATGAATGCGCATTGTTCCCTAAGACACCCACATACCAGTCCAGAGCCTGTAAAGTTATATTGTCCTTGGGATGCAAAGAGATTATTAGTGACCAGTCCTTCTAGTTTCGACTCCTATGAATGGAATTACAGAAAGGTTCAGTATTTTCTTTGTTAGTTTTCATGGAAAAGGGAAGCAGTTCAGAGCCTATTTGCTACCCCTTAAATAAAATTGCACACCATGGAGTGCTTGGAGTATGCCTGCATACACCCATGCTTAAAGCTGCACAAGATTTCTTATATTCTATGAAGGTTACAGGGGAGCAAGCCCTACTGTTCCAATTAAGGCAGAACAATGTAGTCTACTTGATAATTTAAATAACCCTGCTCATGGCAGTTTTATGGCCATCATCTGATATATGTTGGTGAATACACTTATGTATTGATAATAGGGATACCCCCAAGTCATGTACGGTGTTTGTTCATGACAGCTTTTCCTTACTGTTACAATGATGTATTCTCTGTATAATATGCTAGAGCTTATCAAGTGTGATGATGCCTACCTATGTCTTTATATGCTGTAATTTATAATAGTAAAGTTTAAAAATAAAGTTAAAAGAAAAATGGCTAGTACAACCGATACTAACTTATACTTCCACAGTGGGAAGGGGCTTAACAATCTCATCAAACCATTAGATGGTTAAGATTGAAGGTCTTAGCTGCAATTATTAAGCAGAGACCAGCCTTTGTTCTTCTGTAAGAGACGCATCTGTCTCAGACAGAATATGATAAACTAATTTGTTTTGGATACAGGCAGGTGGTGGCTTCCTCATATCAGGTTGTGAAGAGGAGGGGCTAAGCAGTTCTGGTTCCAAAGGTTACTCCTTTTCAACTAACTACCTGACAGATGGACATGCAGGGATGCCTAGCAACGGTTAAGGGCCTGCATGTGGGCCAAGACATTACATTGTCTAGTATGTACCGTATATACCACCAGGCTCAATAGCCGACTTTTTCCAACAGATATATAGGAGGATTGTAACATTTCAAATGGAAATATTAATACTTGGTGGAGATTTTAATATGCTTTTAGATAATAAGGGTAACACTTACCCTCATCCACCAAGGCACTCTCTGGCACAAAAAGCTATTCATTCTTTTTTCAAGGAGATGGGATGGGTGGATGTATGGAAAAGTTTAACCCCACCTACTAGATTGTATGCCCACTATTTGGCTCCCTGTGATATTTATACAAGAACAGGTATGTCCCTGGTGTCACAGGAGCATGCTCACAAGGCAGTGAACTGCTCTGCACTTACTGTATTGCTGTTGGACCACGCTTCCCTGTCTTTGAACTGAGCTTTGGGCAGAAACAGGGCACCTCTTTATGGAAGCTTAACAATTCTGTACTAAACATCCCTGAGTTCAGGGACATAGTTGAGGAATGCATTGAATAATTTATGGGGGTTGGCCAACAGCTGATGGAGATAGTCACTCTAGAAAGGAGCTCCTGCAAAGCAGCTTGATGTTGTAATTGAAAACTCTTCAATTCTACCAAATTAGCTCTAAAATAGCACAAAATCGATCAAGAAAGAGGAGAGGAACACATTGATATCAGACATCAGTAGATTTAAGAATGGTAAAACCTGGGCCAGCCCGATGGTGCTGAGGGTTGAGGTGCTGGATGCTACACCTTACACCACGCCGGTGACCTGGGTGCAGGAATTAGCTCGGGCCACCGAGGGTTGGCAGGGGAGAGAGAGGATCAAGCATCCGGAGGACTGCTCTCCTCTTTCAGGGGGGATCCAGGCTCATGCCTGGCACCGCAGCAGCCCCCGGTGGCAACCGGAGGTGCTGCAACATGCAGGACTTGCTAGAGGGGAAGCGGAGCTGCAGCAGGTGTACCTGACACCATTGCATGACCGAGCTCCACTGGGGGGGTTGGAGGGGAGTGAACAACGCAGCCAAGAAAATCCCCACTCCTGGAGATAGGTGACGGCACTGCTCCCTCGACCACACTCCACCAGCTGGACCCACCCAGCTCCTGAGCTGAGCCCAGACCAGCCTGAATTACAAGATAGAGGGCCCTGGGCAGATAGGGTGGTCCCACCTCTGGAGGGCTCAGAGCTGAGTGGATAGCTGGACTGGTGCCAGGAGCTGGGGGAGTTTCAGGCCTGAAGCTAGAGCCGAGGATGTGCAGATGCCTGAGAGAGTTCTCTGGGGTCCAAGCAGAGCTAGAAAAAGAATGTAAAAAAAAAAAAAAAAAAAAGAATGGTAAAACCATATTAGAATACTCTCCAGGACAGCAGGAGATGAAAATCAAGCAAGCTGCAAGAGATGGCCCAGGGATGTAGCACCAGCCATGAGGCTGCAGTAGTGAGGAGCTTATGAACACAGCACTCCTGAAAGCAATAAGGGACCTAGATAAAAAGGTCAAGTCCCTTAATTCTAAATATAACCTCCTAGACAACAAACTGAACACGGTTTTGCAGAAGCCAAATCTACTACCGAGTTGACTCAAAAGTGGTTGCTGCTATGTCTGGTTTGATTATCAAAAACAAATGAATGAGACTAAGACTGGAGCATTTGGAAAACACTGCACACCAGGGAATGTCTATTTATTAAGATTCCCAGAACAATGTGAAGGAAAGGATTTACTACAGTTTTTGCAGGGCCTCATAGAAACAACTGTGGGTCTCTCACTCGAATCTGGACTTTTATAAACATGCAGAATCATGCTGAGGAAGAGGCCTTCAAATGTGGAACAACACAGGTCGATTCTAATCGTTACTGTAGGACCAAATTTTAAATGCAGCTAAGCAAAAGGGCAGATCATCATGTCAGAGGCCTCTCAGATCTACTACTTTCCAGATCTACGTTTTGCCACATGGCAAAGAAGAAAGGGTTCAATGCCTTTCGGATGAGACGTTAAACCAAGGTCTCATCTGCCTGGATTGATGGTAGTTCAGGTGGATGTTAAAGATCCCAAGGCGCTTATCGAAAAAGAGTAGGGGAATTTCCCCGGTGTCCTGGCCAAATTTCCCTCATTCACTAAAAAAATACCACCAACAGCTTAATCTGGTTCAAGGTCAGTTGGTATTCATCTGTTTCCCCCTCCCCAGGGTTGTGCCTGAAAATAGGCAGGATTTGTCTAGAGCACTTACCGGTCAACAAAAAGCTAAATAAATAAATAAATAAATAAATGTTGTGAGAACAAATCTTCAGACTTTCGAAGTGTTCCACTTGATGCAGTTTCCCACTCGGCTGTGCATCAGTAATGCTGGTAAAATGGTTCTTTACGCTGACCCCCAGGAAGCAGGAAAAAGACAAGAATGAATTTAGCAAGACTTTATCTGACAGAAACTGAAGCTGCTTCTGAGGGGGAGGACTGAGTTCATGATTTACCTGATGCTTGCAGTAATAGTGTTAAATTGAACAAAATATGAGTACAGTGTTTCTAGCATGTGGAATGTGACTATATCTCAATATCATTTAAAACAGATGCCAGGAATCTTTAAAATAAAAGGCACAATAAAAAGTATAATTTGGCTTCATCTGGGGTCACTGGTGACAGGAGGGGACCTAACTGGTTAAAGATGGCTGCCACCTTGTGACATGGAGCAATGCGTTATATGAGCATATAACAGGCTCCCTGGTACAGAGCTTCTTGTTGTGTAAACATATTATTACCACTCAGTACTGTAGATAATGATCAAATGTTGAGTTCAGAGGTTTGGATTAATTTAAGATCATGGATGTTCTGCATCGCATCTTAGAGGCGGTGAGAAATATCAGCTTTTCAAAGTTTGTGCATTAACTTGGTTTATTCTTGTTACAGTATGCTATTACAAATATTGTACTTTTTTTTACCATGGAGTGAACAGGGCAGAGTTTGCAGTGCATGTAGTTGAATCTGAGACAAGTATCTAAAAAGTAAAATTGCTTGCTGTACCTTTTAAAGGCACCATAAGAAATTCTAAGCATACAATATGATTTTGGACTGACATAGGCTCTGCCATCACAAAAAGGTGGCATTTACAGTGCAGGTTGCATGATATTAACTTTCAGGACTATCTTCCTTTTCAATCTGTGGTCACTGCTGTAGTGGCTAATTTTGGACTTTGTGATTCGGCCCGTCCTTGGACGGAAACTTGGAATATGGTCATTTATGCTGTAAATTAGGATGAAGAGTGAAATAGGTCCATATCTATGTAATGTAGAAACTGTTATCTTGTACTCAGAACCAAACGTGTACTCTGTATACTTTAAAACTAGTAAAAATAAAATTAAAAAAGTACAAGTCTTGAGGGATAACAGTACAGAGAGGGTAGCCCCTGCTATACTGTGGGACACTTTTAAGGGCGTATTAAGAGAAGATATTATTACATGTTTCCAACTTGAGGAAAACCAGAGAAGCTAAATTACAGGCACTGCAGCAGGAGCTGAAAATCCTACAGGCTATATATGCAGGGTGATCACATGATGAAAACCCTACAGGCTATATATGCAGGGTGATCACATGGTGAAAACCCTACAGGCTATATATGCAGAGTGATCACATGGTGAAAACCCTACAGGCTATATATGCAGGGTGATCACATGGTGAAAACCCTACTGGCTATATCTGCAGGGTGATAACATGGTGAAAACCCTACAGGCTATATCTGCAGGGTGATCACATGGGGAAAATCCTACAGGCTATATATGCAGGGTGATCACATGGTGTTACCCCAATTATCAAAGGTTAAAGAGAAAAATCCAGGAGTTACTCACACTGCAGACAGAAATGGCATTGTGTTTTCTGCAGCACAAGTACTATGAGGGAGGCACTAGGACTACTACAGTGCTGGCATATCGCCTCAGGCAAATGATAGCACAGAACACCATAGCACAAATGAAACATCCAACTACTCAGCAAATGGCTAAGGAGTCTGAAGCAATTTTGCAAGCTTTGTATGTATACTATACCTAGCTGTTTAAGGCAGAGATACATGCAGTCCCATTGATATTATTCAATACTTAGAGCCACTCCACCTACCTACATTGCCCCAATCACAAAAGGAAGCATTTATAGCCTTGATCCAAATAGAAGAATTAAATGTAAATATTAAAAATCTAAAAAAAAAAAACAATAAAAGTCCAGGCCCATATGGCTACACAGATGAATTTTACAAGGCTTTCCAGAACACCCTGGGTGCAATGCTGACTTGCGCCTGTGTGGGAGTCCTCCACGGGGGCCTTGCCCCACCGATTGGGAGACAGATAACTATTTCAGCCATTCCAAAACCTGGCAACGATAAAAATCATTGTGCCTGTTGTAGGCCAACATCATTCCTTAATGAAAACCATAAATTATTTACGTCCATAATGACTAAACCTTTGGAACCCATTCCACTCCTGCTTATCAACCAAGATCAGACGGACTTTGTAGCCCCATGCCAAACTCAGGGCACTATTAAGAGAACCTTCCATATCCTCTACCACGCTACTCAGTCCAAGATCTCTTTTCTTTTATTAAGCCTGGATGCTGAGTAGGTATCTGACTGGATAGCATGTCCCTTTCTGTTTGACATCCTGCAAACATATGTCACTATGCTGGCAGCCTTATATGACCACTTCATGGCATATGCCAAGGAGAATGGGCAAGTTTTGCCTACCTTCCTATTAGAAAGAGGTACAAGACAGGGTTGCCCATTATCCACTTTATTATTTGATCTTTTCCTTGAACCCCTGGCCCAAATAATATGACAAAAATCATCAAATTACAGGTCTACATAATGGACAGAGAAAACAGAAACTATCTTTATACGCCGATGATGTGCTAATTTATTTAACCAACCCAGACCAGTCCCTGCCTTACCTCTGAACAATGCTGTCACAATTCAGACATCGTGCAGGCTATAATCTCAACAACATGAAAACAGAAATCCTGCAAATACATTATTCTCTGACAGCAGCCATAAAGAGACAATTTAAATTTAAATGGGGCCTCTCTAGCCTTAAATATTTAGGAGTTGTAACAATAGATTCCAAAACAGTGTTACAGATCAACTATAACACACTGTCATGAAGTTTTCATAAAGATGTAGAAACCTGGGCTTACCTCCCACTCCCACCAATTCAATGGATCAATAATGTTCGTATGAACCTTTTTCCACAAATATTATATCTGTCCCAAACACTTCCAGTAACAACGGCACCAGTATATTTTAAAAAAATTGATTAAAATAATTGCAAGATATCTTTGGCAAGGGGGGGGGACAAGGATCTGACTATCTGTACTGCAACTGTCTGAGGCACAAGGTTTATTATACTTACCAAATGTGTCTTTATACCACTTAGCAGGTTAGCTGCATACAGTTTTTTACTGACTTATGCCTGCATGTGGGGCTCATTGGAGAAACATAACACTCATAGAGGAATATCTTACAGGTTTTCTTAAAGCAGACTCAGATGGACAACCCATATACATATACAATGCTGATGGCCTGTTCCAAAGCCATAAACACAAAATCATTGGCCCCCTATTAGTTTCTCATTCTCTCTCCTCCATATACTCAGGATTTTCTGCCAGCACAGATAGATCATGCCTTCAGAAATTGGGCCCAGCTAGGCTTAAAATATTGATTTAATTTTCTCCAAGATAATGGAATTCTACCATTTGAAGACTTGCGCCTATAACCTACCTTAGACACATTTCGACTGGTACTTCAAATTAGGGCATTTCTTCTTCCTTTCATAAGCAAAGGGTCAGAATAACACAAATTACCTATGTGTACCCAAATAATCATACAAGTGTTGAAAGACATTAGTTATACTACACACCTTATTTCACAGCTATACCAAACTTTACTACACCTACAAGGGCACTCCACAACATATATTCAGAGGGCATGGGAAAGATTTAGGTGAAATAATAACTGATCAGCATGGAATAATTGTACAACAAATCTGCACAATGTTACTTCTCCCACATATAGAAGGAGGAAGAAGCAGGCTGTTGGTTAACTAGGATCTGTAGCTTATCAAATAGGTAGGGAAATGGACAGACTGGGTGTGGCAAGTGGTCCTTATCTGCTGTCAAAGTCTATGTTTCTATGTTTCTATGTCTAATGAGCATATGGTTTTTATCACACCAGAAACACAGGTTAAATATCAGCCACAGTTAGGGGCAACATGTTGGTGGGCATACGGAGCCTCAGTCGCATCACAAGGACATACATTTTGGGCCTGGCTTAAATTACTTCCCTTTTTTCAGGTGTTACAACAAAACCTGAAGGACACATTTGGAGGAAAAACAGGGCTAATGGACACTTTATTCTTGTTATTAGTTATCCCAGAAGGGTATAGGACAACAGACAAAAGAAAGCTGTTACACGTTGCTATAGTAATATCAAAAAAGATGATCACCAAATTATGGCTTGCCCAAATTGCCCCAATGACAGCAGCTTGAAAAAACACAATGGGTCCCATTTTCAGAAGGATAGCATGGCCCAAACCAGGTTTGTGCCACACTAGCCAGGAATAAGCGCTGGCTGCTGGGGCATTGGCCATGCTCAAAGGGAACCTTTGCATGGCACAACCCAACAGCACTGGCATCGAGAATTGGTGCACCAGCCCATGCAAATGAGGGTTCCTCATGCATATGCAGCGAGTGCAAAGTTCAGAGATTCCAGAAGTGCTAAATGCCCACATGCATGGCACAGTGTAACGTTTCTGAAACCCAACCCCTAATGGTGCACAAACAAGGTGGTGCCACACACCCCATCCCCACACTGTGTGACAGCACCATTGCCTGGTGCCTAGTGGTCCCCTCTCTCTATCCCTGAGCTCCCCATGGTATTGTATATACAATTCCATCATGTCTAGATGGCCCTCCAACTCTGTTTCCTCCCATGGTTCCACAGGTACACCTCCCCAGTGGTCAAGCAGACACCCCCCATCCTCGACCCACCTGTAGTTTAAACTACATATCCATCCCTGGTGGTCTAGTGGCCCCCTCATCCCAACCCACCTGTAGTATAAAACAGAAAGCCATCCCTGGTGGTCTAGTGGACTTCACCTCCCTATCCCAACCCACCCATACTGTAAAATACAGATCCATCCATGGTGGTCTAGCAAACCCCTTTCCCTATCCCCAAGTCACTCGCATAATAACATTGACAGCATTCCCCAGTGGTCTGGCGGACCCCCACCCTGGCAGGCAGTGTCCCACCTCTCTCCCCATCCCACTCCTTAGCCAGCAACTGGCACAACTCTCTGCACTCCACCACAGCTGGTTGCTGACTGACCTGTCAAGAAGCACATATTGTAATACAGTATGTTCTTCGTGACAGCTCAGTCAGTGGCTGGCCATGGTGGAGGGTGGAGGGCTGTGCCAGTTGCCAGCTTGGGGATGGGATGGGGAGAGGGGGGTGGTGGGACACTGCCTGCCGGGGTGGGGGAGCTGCTAGACCACTGGGGAATGCTGTCAATGTTATTATATGGGTCAGTTGGGGATAGGGTGGTGGTGTCCACTAGACCACCAGGGATGGATATGTGGTTTACACTATGGGCAGGTTGGGGATAGGGAGAGGGGTCTGCTAGACCACCAGGGAGGTGTATATGTGGAACCATGGGGGGATCAGCGATTAAGGGGCCACTGGACACCAGGGAATTATATATACAATATCATGGGGTGATCAGGGATAGGGAGGGTGGGCTGCAACCCGGCGTACTCGGGCCAGTGCACCACATGCAAATGAGCCCACAATGAGCATTCAACAGGCCCGTTAGTGCCATGCATGCTCAACAGGCTCATCTGCCTGCTTAGGCTGAATATTGCACATAGAGTCTGTGGCACTATCCAGTGTGTGCTGTGCTTTCCCCTATGGGTGGTCTTCAGCCCACCACTCTGGTAGCACAGCACAAAGTATGGTGACTGCTTGCTGTGTGCTGTACTACTATGGTCCGATAATCAGAAAGCTAAGTCAGCAGGTCAGGTCCTCTGCTCCTTCAGTGCCAACCTCTGAGCACCCTATTGTGAACAGGTAACAGAACAGGGTAACCCTCCTGTCTGCTTGTGGGTCTGAATCACCTTTGGTCATAAGTTCTGGGGAGATTCAAACTGTGAACCTTATGCTAGCATACCCAAATGTACAGGCTCAGATAATCTGCTCTTTGGGATGCCAGATATCTTTCGCCTAAGGGCACCTAACCAGGTATCCAAAATGCACCCTTTAAAACTCTATAAAAGACCTTAGGTATATTCTTACCTTTTCCCAGTTTGGTAACACCATTAAAACTTCTGAACAGTTTTGTCAGATCTTAACCCTCAATACATCGCATGCAAAAGAAAGAACTTGGAAGACACAGACAGTCTCTTTAAATATAGATTTACTTAAAAATGGATACAAATATGTAAAATGTAAAAACAGAACAATATATCACAAAGCATACAATCTCTTAAAAGAAAACAAAGACAACTACATACAAACTCCTACCAACATACAGTTAGTCTTTTTCTATCTAATGTATACCTCTACACAGTGCTTAAAGTTAGATGTTGTTTCTAAGAGTCCAAAAAAGAAGTGTCCCAGTTGAAACACAGAATGCAATTTAAAATGATGTATTTCAACCCCTTCCATGATGTCATCTAGCTCCTCCTTTCAAAATATAAACAATATACAAAACAGGATGTCCTATCAGGGGGTATATTAAATAAGGTGACATCAGCAAAAACTAATTTCCTAAATTATAAGCCTGTGATTTCCCAGTTCCTTCTCTTAAGACGTCATAAAAGTTTGTGATCTCCATCCTCTGGCAGACTCACAAAGTCCCATTTCATTTCCACTTCAAAGAAGCAACAGGTCATAAAATGTATATTTTTGTTTCCCAGCTTCAAAGCAGCACAGGTCATAAACACGGCCATAAAATGCAACTTGTAACTTGAATCGCATTACAGAGATCTGCTGTTTAATATATTTCCTGTCATTTTTACTGAAACCTGGGGGTGGGGCCCCAGTAGCACAGGATGTCTGATGGTAGACACTCACAAACCACATTCTATATTACAAATATCATAGAGCAATCATAACCAGCTGGCCAGACGTCACAGTGAACACATTAAAGAATGAAGCAGAAATAAATGCTTGGCACATAAGCCTAGGATGACAGGACATATTTTATTGGGTAACTCCACAACTCACTAGCAACTAAAACAAAACTTATACACGTGACTCAATGTTTAAGTCCTACCACTCCATGAAAACAACAACGGTAGCCTGGATAATAACAACAGTGAAAATAAGACCACCTGAAGAAATGAAGAAAACTTTAATGTGATAAAGAAAATTTTTAATGTAAGAAATACAACAGCATGCTGGTTGCTTCATCCAACGTTAGGACGCAATGCTATGAGAAATGTTGCCTTGTAATCCATGTACTTTAAACTGTATGGCACTTAAGTTGTAGTCCAAGGTCATATCTGATGTAGGTATATATGTATGTATGTATACACCGTTTCCCTTCTTCTTTTTCTTTCTCTACCTGAAACAATAAAAAATGTTTAGCTTCAAAAAAACTGCTCAGCACACTGCTGTTTTCATCGCTCATAAACCACTTGTTTTCCTCTGACTAAAATTAACTGTTATTGTACATCAAATGAGATATAAAAAAAAATAACCTTAGTGCCACTGCTACCCTTCTCTGCTGTTTCCTCCTTGTCTAGCACCACAGCTGCTCTGCAAAATCTCGCACCAAATAACCATCTCATGTTGAGACATCATGTTCAAAAAATAAATTCAAATGAATCACTACTTGGGGAGGGAGGACAGGCAACAAAAGCAAAATCTTCACAAAACCTCAGTAGGTCTGTTGGGGGGGGGGGCAGCACACTCACCACAGAAGCCACAAAGAAAAACACTATGAAGCTGAATAGTGCTCTCTACTGCCAATGTCAGACATCGTTTTTGTTTATTGATTTTTATTTACTTTCCACAACTATTCTGAGTTTCTTCTTAAGCTTGTCCTGTAAATTTTGCCAAGACCGCTTTTCTAAGTGCAATAATTACCTCCAGGGTGGGCGGTATGGGCTATACACTGCAGAGACTATAAGGCTCTCTGCCTGAGGTGTCAGGCCTCATTACACACCTGGACAGTCTGATATAGCCCAGTACCGCCCACCCTGTCAGGTATTATTGCTTATATGGAACAAACAGCCCAACTAAATAACAGATATCCAGCATTTAAGCTCAGGTGGAGAAAATGGGTCCTCCCCATAATGTTGCACAAGCCAGAGTTTGTTCCATAAACTGCAATTTATTTGGAATACTTTGACAACAGGACTAGAAATATGTGTTTTGCTTTATATAATGATAGTGTGTAAAAACAAGCTCTACTTATGCAACGACACTGAATGGGGTATAGATCTATTCATTTTTTTTTTATTTAAAAATTGGTAACCAGGAAAGGCACACTGAGCCGAGGCTTGTTTCCAGGTGTGACCCGGGTGAAAGACACATACAGGGAAACAAAACAAGTGTATATGGTACAAATAAAACAGTTGTATACAAATATAAAAAACAGAATAGTAATACAACAATATATACACTAGCAAAGGACCAATACAATAATGTGCAGCAGTGCAGGATAGTAATACAAGAATATGTACAGTAGCAAAGGGTTAATATAATAATGTGCAGCACGTTGCAGGATGGGAGTAGAGAAACTCTAACTCATTCATTTGTAAGCAGACAGCATAGGAGAGACAGATCATTGTAACTGGGGGGCAGATCAGGGGGACTGGGATGCCTTGTGTGGAAAAGAAGTAATGTGTTATAGAAGGAGAGGGGGTTGACTATAGTGGGGTGCAGGAGGGGGATAGAGGATGGGGAATGACATGAACAACTAATGGAAGGAACCGTTTGAAGTAGGGATTTCAGGGCAGTGGGAGTGGAGGAGTGACAAATGTCACAAAGAAGCTGATTCCAGAGGTGAGGGAGACGGTAAGAGAATGTTGCCTGACCTGAACATGTGCGAGGATGGGGAAGGGAGAATGTTCGAGCATCCCTAGATCGAAGGGAGTACATGGATGAGCTGACTGGGGATAGGCAGGAGTTGAGGTGGGGGAAGTGACCCAAACCAGAATTTGGCAATGGAGGTGGGGCTATGGACCTGATGCCTGGTAGGTAGTTGCATTAGGGATAGGGAGAAGTAGAGGAGGCAGTGGTGAGTTGGGGGGGGGCGAGGTGGCAAACTGACATAATGAGTTTAGTAGAGTACTGAGTCTTGCAAGGGAGTTTGCAGGTGCAGAGCTATAGACAATATCAGCATAGTCGATTATGGGGAGCATAGTTTTGGTAACTAGGTCTCGGCGGGTTGACATAGGGAGGCAGTTCTTTTGGCAATGGAGGGCACCAAGTTTAGGATGAAGTTTGGCACACATGGTGTCAATGTGGCCAGAGAAGTCAAGGTTGCTGTCCAGCCATACCCCAAGATATTTGAAAGATTTGACTGTGTCGAAGGGTGAGCCATCCAGGGTGGCAAATATTGGGTAGTTCTGGGATTTGGATAGTCTCTGCCTAGAACCAAAGAACATAGATACTGTTTTTCTGGAATTTAGGTTTAAACTGGTTTTGCCAGAACTAGTGCTGCACTTTATCCATGCTTACCATGCTTTAATTATTAACAGTAATCTGACAGTGCTAGTATTTTTTAAAAGGTGTACAACTATAAGCAGATTGATAACCTTGAACAGTAGCTATATTCTTTGTTCTCTGTAGAAGTCTTGTTTTTCTGTTATACGTATAATAAAAAAACAATAAAACAATTATTTGAAAAAAAAATAGGTTAGTGATTCCACCTGAAAGAGGGAAACCTTCCTTAGTATTCAGGGTGCAGACTTTCTGGAGAGGTTGACATGTTCACCTTTAGGGTCCAGAGCCCCATGAGTCGCTCTACACTGCTATCCCTTCCATCTTTGAGCCATGTCTCTCCATCCCATGACTAGAATCACCTGCTCTGGGAACAGACCTCCTCCTCCTCCTCCTTTATGAAGACTGAGCACAAGTATTCATTTAGAATAGCTGCCTTCTTATGATTGTCCTTAGCTCCCACCTTAGCTCAGTCAGATGATCCCTTCTTTGTCCTCTGCTGTTCCTTGATATAGCAGAAAGCAGTTGTGTCCCATTCCTTTATACCCTGTGCTATTTTCAGCCTGACTTCATTTTGCTTTTCTTACCACTCTTTTAGCATCCCTTGCTTTCTTCACATATAGTTCCCTATTTCTCATTTGCTGGTCTCCCTTGTATTTCCTGCATGATACCCTCTATTCTTATGCTTTCACCACTTCCCTAGAGAGCCAAAGTGGTCTTTTGTGGTTTTTATCTTTCCTCCTTGCCTCAAACAGGAGTTAGATGCCTCCCCAGTTTCCTGCTTTATAAATTTACACTTGGCCTCAGGTTCCCCCCCCCACAAGTTTTTCCTCAATTAACTGCCCCTTCCTTTCCAAAATCTGCCCTTTTGAGATCCAGGACCATTGTTCTTAAATTTAAGCATTGGGTTTCCAGCATGAAACTAAACAAAACTGACTTGTGCACTCTGGTCCCGTGGGGCTTCTCCACTCTGACCTCTCCTATGCTGTCCTCACTGGAGAGCACTGAATCCAGTATAGCTCCTTCCCTGGTAGGGCTTTGGATCCCACTGGATTAGTATGCACTCCTGCATTACCTCTACCAGCACCTGGCTCCGTCCTAACACTTTGGTCAATGGATTTTCCTGTCTGTATCTGGTAGGTTGAAGTTTCCTAATAGTAAACCTCCCCCTTTGTGACTGCCCTATTTTACCCCCCCCAGCACTCTGTCCATATCTTCTGTTTGGTGTGGGGGCCTTTATACCACCCCACCCACCCCAATGATCCTCCCCTTATCGGTTGATAACTGTACCTATACCTTACCCATTCCAACCCACTCTCTACCTTTAGGGTGCAGTCTTCTGCAGGATTTATGATATATTTAAACCTTCTCTGCCCTGCATCCTGTCTTTCCTGAAAACTGAATACCCAGGAATAGGTAGATCCCAGTCATGGTATTGTGTCATCCATATTTCTGATATTGCCAACATATCAAATTATGCCTCTGTTGCTATCACCTGGCACTCCCAATTTTTCCCTCAGGTTTTTGCATTCATACAGGCAGCTTTCCAAGTTCCTGCTTTTCGATCTATACCTGCATTCCTGCTATCTAGCTCCCTGTCCTTCTTATGTGATTCACTCTCTTGCCTGCATTTTCTCTTGATCCCTCTGTGCTGGACCCCCTGCTCTAGTTCCCTTTCTAATCAACTTTCTGCCCTACTGCACTCTTGTCATCCCTGGAAAAAGTGATTTTTTATCAGAAAACTTTAGAAATTATCAGAGAATCTTGCAGTATCATTTAAATTAATGAATTCACTGCATTTAACTGTATTTTCAGGCAGGCTGGCTAGTGAAATCATGCTATAGAGGAGAGAGAAGACTTTGTATCACGTGAGCCTGCAGCCCTGCCCTGGCATCTGCTGGCCGTGCAGCATTAGCAAGGCAGAGTGAATTTCGTAGAATGGGAAAGGTGAAGGGAGATTTTTGACAGATTTATTTGACGAGAATTTTTTTACCAAGTGTTGGTGGTGTAGAGGGAACAAAATTCCATATTTACTTATTTGTTAGACCCTGCTGCAGGAGCAGGGCACAGTGAATTTAGTAGACTGGGAAAGGTGGTATTTTGAAAGATGTACGTACTTGACAAATAGTTTTTTTTCTTGCTGACTGCTGATGGTGCAGCACGTCACCAAAATCTAACTTTTTATCTTTTCTGTGTTTGAGCCTGCTGGCCAGTCAGTCATTGAGTGAAAAGTAGACTGCTGTGTGGTACAGAATGTCTCTCTGTGGGGTGGGTGTGGTCTGTCAGTGGTTGGGGAGGTGGTCTGGTGCTGTTGCTCTTTCCTGTTACCTCATGACTCATACTACACTGTGGATTGTGCATGTGTGTCATATGGGCATCTAAGAACTATTGACAACTATTGTGAATAATCATTATTAGCATCTGGCGGCTGCGTCATGTCATCATTTGTCGTGTGCATTGTCAATGTATGTAGAAAACATAAAGAGAAGAACAGGAGGAGAAAGGGATGTGGGGGGGGGGCAGATAAATGTTCCACCATGCCAGTGCCACCTAATACAAGTTCTGCAAGCTGCTGTGTAGAAGGCGCTGATGATGGTCAGACAGGGACTGGGAGTCATTGTCATGGGGCTGTAAGGAGAAGAGCTGGGCACATGATAGTAAAGCACCCCCCCAAAACATGGTTCATTGGTCCACAGAAATACACTGCTCCTCCCGTGGTGGATCATCCAGTGCATCTGGTGTTGAAATCATCATTCAATACTCAGATGGATGGACTCAGAAGACGGGGATTGGAGTTCTTCATGGTATACCTGGCAATAGTAAAAGTTACGGTGGAGGGGGTTACCTTCTTTTTGGGAGCCTGAGAAATTGCAGGCATTTCTGGAGGACTGGGATCACAAAAACAAGAAAACTTGAGTTGCACTGTGATCTGAATGGCACTGCTACTTCATGACAGGGACAACAGGACAATCGGTCCTGCTGTCTGGTGGGGCGGCATGTAAAGTAAGACTTGGGTGTAAATACTAGGACTTTGCTGGGGCCCCTCATCCCTTTTTTTGTTGATTTTATCCCATTATGTGTGTTTCCAATGATTAAAGACACTTCCCTGAATTGGAGGGCTGTGGTATGCAGTGAATGGCATGTCAGTTTGCAGAGCGGGCTTACTGGGCTGAATGGAGAGTGCAGGGGCTTTTCTGCTACAATTGAACGGCTCCCTGTGGGTGGGCTAGAGACAGCACTGTAGTCCGTTTCGTGGGTGTAGTATGGGTTGGTGAATTGGAACTGACAACTTTGAAGTAAATATGGCCACATGTAGCTTAAAAGCCCATGAGATTGACAGACCTGCGCAGTAGCTCCATGATGACGGCAGGCACACTGCACAAGGCAGCCCGTGCTGTGCGACAGGAGTTAAGCACATCTACCTCTCCTCATGGTTGCAAAAGACATTGAAATATGTGAATCCATGACAGACTCTTTTTTTTCCAAGAAGTGCAGTATGATACGGGGAAGGGGGGATCACTTAAATGAAAAGAAATGTAAGGAAAGTCATGGACAGCATAACGGGTTGGCAGTAATCCCAGAATGCAGAAGCATAATTGAGAGAATCTACTGTGGCCATGACTAATGCGTGGCCTCTGGGGAAAAGCAAAATGTAACGGATCAAGAGGGTAGAGGACTAACATTTGTGGGGAAGGGATGAAAAGAAGAATCTTGGGTATGCAGAGATGGCGTATAATATAAACTGTGGATGTTTAAAAATGAAGCAGCAAGATGTTTAAGGAGAAGCATGTGTAGAGCAGGAGGGAGGCGTAATGAGGGATTGATTAGCATTTTTACAATGTTTAACTGGTGCACTGGAATGAGATATGGCAAACAGCAAAAGCGACAATATAAAAGGAGCAAAATGTTCGAGATATGGTAAAGTTGGGGTTAGGGAAGGGGAGTTGGAAGGAAAAGGATGTTTGTTCACTGTTTTTAAATGTTTGTTGTGTCTGTTTAAAGTGGTCTGTGATCTGATTCATGCAGTTTCTAGCTGGTTCTGTATAAATTCTCTGGGTCAAAGGGGGAACCTGATCTTGTGGGTGGCTAAAGTAGTCTCATGGAACATTAAAGGTTTCACCTCTCCTGTGAAAAGAGCAAAGGTTTTGGTTGCGTTGAAGAGAAGGAACACGACAGTAGCTCTCTTACAAGAAATGTACCTATCTAATACCGAACATAAAAAATTAGTAAGAGGATGGTATAATGCTCATAAAAGGGGAGCAGCCATCCTTGTGAGCAAGCATTTTCCATTTTCAGCTCAACGGGTGGTGAAAGACCCTGTGGAGGGTATCTACATATTTGTAGTGGGGGAGGTATTTGGCAGACAAATTATATTGGGCAATGTTTGTGCACTGGTTCATGATAATGCCTTTTACCAAAAACGTTTGGACATACTTGTAAGGGAACAGTTCCTGAACCTAATTCTCGGTGGAGATGTTAACTGTGTGGCAAACCCCAAAGTGGACTATTTGGGAGGGAGGGATAGAGAGTGGTAGCGATCCGGCAATGGCAACTTGGGCTGTCAGAACTGGGCTTGATTGGTGGCTGGAGAACAGCTAACCCTGGGCTAAAAGAGTATATGTTCTATTCTAGCCCACATGGGTCATGGTCACGATTGGACTATATTTAC
Organism: Neoceratodus forsteri; assembly: GCA_016271365.2. Classification (NCBI taxonomy): domain Eukaryota; kingdom Metazoa; phylum Chordata; order Ceratodontiformes; family Ceratodontidae; genus Neoceratodus; species Neoceratodus forsteri. Next base: position 695,385,174 of record CM028129.1, read on the forward strand.
ATTCAGAGGGACCTTTACCAGCAAACACAAAGGATGGAGCACAGTCCAATATTTCTTTCAGACCATGCTATGGTTGAGGTGGAGTTGGACCTGGCCCAGTCCAAAATAAGAGGGGCCAATGGAGGTTTCCTACCTATTTGTTGACTAGGGAAGATTTTAGGAATTCCTTAAAGAACAAAATAAAGGTGGACTTCGTGATGTCATCAATGAGATGGCTGGCTGATAGAGGAGCTCCCTCATTGCAGAGACCAAAACACCTCTCCACACAGTACAAGCTTCATTAAAAATATTAAAAATGGCATCAAGAAACAGTGGAGTTTCACAAAAGAACAGATCCAGCTCGAAACAGCAGAAATCTAAAGTGGATGGGCATGGATACGGATTAGCAGATGCAGCACCAGGCCGAAACCCCTCACCTATCAGCATGACTGGTACAGATACCGATACAGAGGCAGAGCAGGAGAGGCTGCAAGGTCCAGATTTGAAACAATAATTAGAGATCAAAAACTTCAGGACCGAAAACCAGCGGGAGTTCTCCAGATTAAATACACAGCTCACGAAGCTTGAGACGAGAGTTCAATCAACCGAGAAAAGAGTAGCTACCATAGAAGATGGCCTAATTCAGCTTACTAAAGCTGTACAATACCTGGTTGAACAGCAGGAACAGACGGCTTCCAAATGCTTGGACCTGGAAGCTAGGTCTCAATGCGATAATCTACGAATTTATGGGCTACCGGAAGGCACTGAAGTAGGGGCTATGGAGGACTTCCTAACAGATCTGCTGCGACATATTTTGGAACTACCGCAAGCCTTCATCTTTAAAATAGAACGAGCCCATCGGCCGTTAACGCCAAAGCCAACGGATCCCAAATCCAGGCCCCGATCCATAATAGCCAAATTCTCTAGCTTCAGAGATTAGGACTTGATACTCAGACAAGCGTGGCAACAGAAGCATGTGCAATATAATGGAACACACTTGTATTTTGATCAAGATGCTATCCTGCAACAGAGACAAGCCTATGCACCAGTCTTAAAAATTCTTCGAGCAAAGGTTAAACTGAGACCCTTATCCTCGAAACTAAAGATATTCTGGAGCACAGGAGTGTAGACTTATCCGAACCCAGAAAGAGCGAAACAGGCATTATTGGAGAGAGGCTGGGAACCGGAAACCAGAAGAACAACGATTCCAGGCAGTCCCCACTGTCGCAGTGGCTCTCGGCAAATAAGCACAATGCGAGGGCGCAGGGTAAGCACTCGGCAGCAGCAACGCTTCAAGAGGTTCAGAAGCTCCTCCACGATATCATGGCTCCCCCGAAGACTCCTACGGCACCAGTGGAAGTGGAGGGTCTAACTTGAGGAACAAAATGGCCTTGTGAGATGAAACTTTATTCTTGGGACTGAGAGACTGGGGGGGGGGCGACTCTCCCATACTGAAGAAAGGCCGTTCATCAGAGGTCTTTATTTGTGGCCCACATTTCTGGTAAAAGATGTAAAGGAACCATAAAACTTCTTTAAACTGTAAATTAAAGATAGTAATCTTAGATTTGGGGGAGTCAGAGATGAAAATGAAGGAAAAGGAAACATTTTTTTTTGTTTCTCCCTTTTTACCAGTTATGGTGGTTATAAATTCATTGCTCACTTAGTTCGTACAAGAGACAGACTGTGAGAAAGCCCAAAAGAAAGACAAGGGCTTTCATTAAAAAGCGCATATGTGAGATATAGCCCCTTAGAGTTTTTCTGTTCGCTTCCCTTCTTTCTCTTAGATAAGGGAGTGAGGAAAATGACATGTCTTCCTAAAATGGAGTGCTGGGCATACCTAATATCTTCATAAGAGATAAAGTCCACCAGTGGTGTAAAACTCCCCTTAAAGGGTAAAATTAAATAAACAATGCTTTGTGTGAATGATAGAGTGAGACATATTAAGAGCTGGACCACAGACCTGAGTAGCCTTTACTAAAGGTCTTACATCCTCATCCTAATTTAAGGAGCGAGATCTGCAAGGAGGAAGGTTACGACTATGGAGAGGAAAGGTGGCACTTGTGGATCCAATATAACGGTGCTGGTTTTCCTGCTCCATCACTATGGTCAGCTACTCCATGAGCAGGATTCAGCTGATGCTGATCCAAGAGGCAGCTTGCGTGATGACATTCCGTGGCCTCTTAGTCAGGTCCCCCACTTGGTATGGGGCAATTCCTGGCCCTTTAAAGGGCAATGTTATTCGCCCTTCTCCCTTGGGAGTTCACTTGTGTATAATAGTTATGGTTTGTTAATGTTAAAGTTACAGTTTATGTATGTTTGGGATGTAAGGAGGTGTCAAAAGTCAGATAACGCAGGTCTGCAAGGGAAACTGGCAGGTTCAATATTCAAAAGAAGGTTGGGAGTATTTGGAAGCACAATTATAGAGAAGAAGAAAAAGGATCGTAGATATAGGAGATCAGAATGGAGACACAGGATCAGGCAGAACTTATGTGAGATAGGTCAGGTAGACTCAGCACAGCCCGAAAACACCAATAACTGTTTTTATGGATAAGATTATAATAAGTTCCTGCAATGTGAATGGGTTAAATAACCCAGTTAAAAGACATAAAACGATAACACTGTTGAAAAGACAGCACCCAACTTTTATTTTCTTGCAGGAAACTCCTCTTTCACGAACAGAGCATGAACAACTGTCCTGACAGGGTTATGCTCATGTGATTTCTTCTTCATTTAAACAGGGGAAAAGAAGGGGCACAGCCATATTAGTGTCAAAGACTAGCCAATTCCGAGTTACAGCAACCTATGCAGATACAGAGGGGCGATTGGCTATAGTGAAAGGCGAATTAGAGGAATTCCCAATAACAGTAGCCAGCCTATACTTACCTCCAGGTACAGGTACACATGCAGCCAGGGCTCTTCTCCAAAACATAACAACATTCCAGGAAGGAACACTGGTAATAGGAGGCGACCACAATATGATATATGAGAATATAGACACAACAAATCCACGTCCGCATAGAATTACCCCTACTGAGAGAGCTGCAGCAATCTATATAAAACAGGCCAAATGGACAGATGCATGGTGGTATTTAAATCCCACTCAAAGAAAATATTCTCATTATTCGGCACCTCATAAAATTCACACTAGAATAGATTACTTCCATATTTCAAATGAACATGCACACTTGATCCAGAGGTGTGAAATGCTTCCTTTCCCTCTCTCGGATCATAGCCTGATAGAGTTAACTCTGGATTGGCGGAAGGAGAAAAAATCCACATTATGGAGATTCAATAATTTTTTTTTGAATTTACCAGAGTTTAAAGAAAAAATGGAGGGCCTCATTCCGCAAATCCTAAAAGAAAATGACTCACAGGAAGTTAAACCAGGTGTCCAGTGGGACACTTTGAAGGCGGAGCTTCGAGGAGAGTTAATAAAATATGCAGCACATTACAAGGAAAAACAGGCAGAGACATTACAACACTTACAGACACAACTTCGAGATTTACAGGACCAACACCGGAGAGGAGACCACGCAATATACCCCCTGCTAATAGCTACTCAACAAAGCATACAGGAGCATTTAGATCTGAAAACAGAACAAGCCCTGCAATTTCTCAAGCAAAAATATTATGAAGGAAGCCCAAGGGCCACCAGGATCTTAGCTCATCGACTCAGACAAAGAACCATGCAGACCTCGATCACTCAAATCTTCTCGGAAACATTGGCTCATAAAACAGATGACAGCAGTCTTCCGACAGTTTTATTCAAAGCTTTACTCCCCAGAACATAAGGTAGCGGAGAAGGAGATTGGCGCCTTCTTAAATCATTTACAGCTGCCCAAAATAACAGAAGCACAGAGGGCAATAATGGAGGCACCCATTACACAGGCTGAACTTGAATTGATAATTCGTAATTTAAAAACAGGGAAAAGTCCAGGCCCAGACGGATACTCTGGGAATTTTTCAAGCAGTTTAGGAAGCTGCTACAGCCTATGCTTTTAAAAATGTGTAACAGCATTACAGATAGAGACCCCATACCGCCCTCATGGCACTATGCTGTAATAGCCGGTGTCCCCAAACCAGATAAAGATCAGGCACTCTGCTCTTCATACAGGCCAATTTCGATTCTAAACATAGACTACAAGATTTTCACGAAAATATATGCACAGAGGTTAGAGGGTATATTGCCTACTATTATTAATTATGACGAGTGTGGCTTTATCCCTATGAGACAGACCCAAGATAATATTAAAAGAACTCTCCATGTGTTACACCATGCCACCCGGTCGGGGGCCCCTTTCCTTTTAATGAGCTTGGATGCGGAGAATGCCTTCGACCGGGTGGCATGGCCCTTTCTATTTGCAGCTATGGAGGCCCTGGCATTTTCGGATACCTTTATCAAGATTATACAAGCCCTGTATGAAGACCCAAAGGCCTATGTCCGTGTGAATGGAGCTGTAGCTCCGCCTATCAACCTGCTAAGAGGTACGAGACAGGGGTGCCCCCTCAGCCCCTTGCTGTTCGCAGTTTACGTAGAACCACTGGCTCAGGCAATAAGACAAGAAAGGAATATAAAGGGTCTAAAAATAGAGGGAGAAATACACAAAATTGCACTATATGCTGATGACCTACTAGTGTATTTGGTGAGCCCGAAGATGTCTCTGCCCCCACTATGGGAGGTATTGAAATCTTTCAGTAGGGCTGCAGGATACAAACTAAATATACATAAAACAGAGGTTCTCCAATTGAACTACACCCCCTCACAAAGAGTAACTTCTCAGTTCCCTTTCAAATGGGGCTTAAAATCCTTAAAGTACTTGGGGATCACGTTAATGCTGGACCCAGCAAAACTTTATGATCATAACTATGCCCCCCTTTTAGATACTATTCACAGGGATATAGAGCGGTGGAAGATATTACCAGTTCCATTAATACAAAGGGTAGAAGCAGTAAGAATGAACTTGTTGCCCAGGGTCTTATATCTTGCACAGACCCTACCCATAAACCCCCAGAAAAATTTTTCATAGAGTTAAATAAAAAAGTTTCCAGATACATCAGGAACAACGAACGCCCAAGAGTCAGGCTGACCACCTTACAGTTACCGAAACAAGAAGGAGGACTAGCACTCCTGGATTTTAATAATTATCATCTGGCCGCTCAGTTAAGAATAGTATTCTTATGGCTTCACAAATCTTATTGTGCAAAATGGAGAGAGTTAGAAGTAAAAGCAGAAGATATAATCAACCCTTACCACATCTTTCTCTCCTCTCCCAGACCCCCACTATCGAGTCTAACTGACAGCCCATACACTTCCAACACTCTTAAGTGCTGGAATAGGTTACTTGCAATGAAACAGCTTCAAAAAGCTGAAGACTTGACTTTCTCATTCGCCAGAAATACCCAATTTGAACCAGCTTCTATAGATAGTGGCTTTAGGAGATGGGAGAAACAAGGCATTATCATTCTTTGGCACCTATTAGAGAAAAGTATCCTAAATGATTTTGATTCTCTTTCCCAAAAGTACAGCCTACCCCTGCACGACAGATTTAGGTATATGTAAGTGGCCTCTTTTATTAAGAAACTCCCACAGGAAAATCTAACTCAGAATTATGATGCCCCCATTGTAGATCTCATCAGGGAAGCACTAGAAGGTGCGACCCCCTTGACTCATATGATATCTTGAATTTATAAGGCCCTAGTGAGCATGAAGAGAAACTCAACACAATACATAAAACAGAGGTGGGAAACAGATTTGGAAATAGAGATCCCAGAGGATACCTGGTCATGGCATCTTAGGCAAATACACACAGTGATGGCCTCTCTTTATTGGAGAGAATTCAGCTAGAAGGTTTCAGTTAGATTTTTTAAAACACCAGCAATACAAAGGAAGTATATGGCGGAACTAGGGGCCTTTTGCTGGGGAGAATGTGGTACTTCACCTGCCACTTATGGGCATATATTTTGGACATGTCCTCAGCTCAAGACCTTTTACAACAACTTGCAGGAGGCCCTAACAGAGGTGTTCTCCTCTCCAGTAGAGATCACAAAGGAGCTATTCCTTCTCACTCAATGTGCAGATGGACAAAGGGAACTCAATACGAGAACAATTATGCTAATTGGTATTTTAGCAGCAAAAAAAAATAGTAACAAGACATTGGTTGTCGACAGACACCCCATCAATTAGGGAATGGCAAAATCTGATGAATGAGATTTATAGAATGGAAAAAATTACGGCCTGGACCCATCACACTGGGGAACAATTTGAAATAAGATGGAGACAGTGGGTAATATACATTATGAAACATAATCCTACATTTGTACCTTGAAAATAGTGAGGGGGGTTGGGAAATAATAATAAAAAAGAAGAAAGGGGAAAGAAGCTGAGGACTATACTAGTAGTGGATAAAATAGATACAGAATTGAATATGAGTCTCATTCACTAGAATAATACTTTACTCCTAACTAGAGTCTTGAATAAGATAAGGTATTATGATGAAATGGAACTGCAGTTTGTGCCTTGTGATTGTCTGAACTGTATTGACAAAGTAATCAAATTTGACACCTATGTATGTAAATATGTTATTTATATATGTCATTATTTTGTATTTTAAAAAAAAGAGGAATGACTTAAATAAAAAGTTGCAAAAAAAAGAACAAAATAAAGGTACAGTAGGGGCTGAGGGTACTTATTGGGAGGCTAGCAAAGCGTATTTGCGGGTAGTGATAATAGGGTATACAACTAAAATGAAACGGGAGAAAAGACAGAATCACAGAGAGTTAGACGCCAGGATAGGGGAGTTAGAAAGAGAGGTAATCAGAGGGGGAGAGGAAGAAAAAGCCCGAGAACTGAAATTGGCTAGGGAAATGCTGAACTCGAATTTAGAATCTGAAATTAATACCAGAATTTTATTTGCTAAACAGAAAGTATACGAGTGGGGAAACAAACCGGTTCCCCTTCTTGTATGCCTCATGAAAGGAGGGAAAACCAATAAGCGGATAATTCAAATTAAGGACAAAAAAGAGGTATACTAAAAGAAGAAGCAGCTATAAGACAAAGATTTAAGGAATACTACAAAATGCTATACCAAGCAGAATGTCAGGGCAGGAGCGCAGAAAGAGAAAATTTCCTTCAGGGCCTCAAGATTCCTGAGTTAAACGAAGAAAGAAGGAAAATATTAGGGCCAAAAATAACCATAGAGGAAGTTAAAAAGGCAATTGCACAATTGAAGAATGGTAATGTAGCTGGCCCAGATGGTTTTGTGAGGTGGAATATTACAAATTGCTGAAGGGAGAGGTGGTGGGCCCCCTGTGCAATGTATTAGAGGAGGCTAGTGGTGACCGGGGATTCCCTCGTACTTGCTGCCAGGCCATCATTACAGTTATTCCCAAGTCTGGTAAGGATGCAGAGCAATGCGGGTCATATAGACCAATTTCCCTTTTGAACCAGGAGTGTAAAATAATGAGAAAAGTCCTGGCTAGAAGGTTGAAGGAGGATCTCCCCCTTTTGGTTAACCCGGACCAGGTTGTGTTTGTGTAGGGGAGGCAGTTGTATCATAATCTGAGGAGATTGTTTAATGTTATAAGGCGGGGTTCTCGGCATCTGTGGAGGGCATGTGTCCTGTCCATGGATGCCAAGAAAGCATTTGATAGGATAGAGTGGGAATACTTGTTGAATGTTTTGGGGAGGTTTTGACTAGGGGATCGATTTATAAAACTGGTGAGTGCCTTTTATAGAACCCCAGTGGCCCAAGTGTTAGTGAATGGAACCCCATCTCCAGAGTTTCAGTTAAATAGAGGGACCAGACAGGGGTGCCCTTTGTCACCCCTGCTATTTGCTTTAGCAATTGAACCCCTACCAATTAGAGTTAGAAATTACCCTAATATAATGGGAATGATAGGGAAGAAAGGGGCAAGGCACATTATAACTCTCTATGCAGATGATATTCTTCTGTTTCTGACTAATCCAGAACGATCGGTGCCAGAGTTATTGTCCATAGTAGAACAGTTTGCTAAATTCTCGGGGTACAAGATTAATCTTAAGAAATCTGAACTAATGTTCCTGGGGGGAGGGGATGGTGGAAGGGATAACGAGGCCTGGGGACTGAAAGTAGTGAATCGGACCTTCACATATTTGGGTATAGAAATAGGGAAGGATCTGGGGGTTTTATAAAGATGAATTATAACCCCTTAATTAGGGACATACTAAAGGATTTAAGCAGATGGAAGGCTTTACCAAGATTGTGGATGGATAGGATTAATCTATTAAAAATGAATGTGCTCCCCAGAATCTTGTACATCATGCAAATGCTTCCATTTAGCCCAACTATAGGTAATACTAAAAAATTAGAGAAGGGTTTTACAGACTTTATATGGAAGGGTAAACGGCTATGTATCAGTCTTAAAAGACTAAAGGCCCCCATAGCACAGGGTGGTCTTAACTTCCCTGATATAAGGGGGCATTTTCTTGCAACCCAATATAGATACATTCAGAAATGGGTAAATAGGAATAAAGTAGTGAGTTGGTTAGAGCTTGAAGAAGAAGGGGCACCGGGTAGAAACCACAGTATATCTGGGATGTGAGGGCCTGAAAGCATATAATAGACTTACAACACCTAATCCCATGGTAGTCGCTGGTTTAAAGGCTTGGTATCACATAAAAAAGAGGCAAGGAATAGACTTAGCTGGTATACTTTTGGTACCGGTTGCAGGGAACCCTGACTTCCTCCCAGGGTTAGAGGATGAAAGATTTAAAATATGGTAGAATAGGGGGGTACGATGTGTGACGGACCTGATCTTGAGGAATGGAATGCTGTCCTTTCAGGAATTACGAGATGGGTTGAACCTTCCAGATACACATCTGTATAAATACTTTCAAGTGCAAGACTGTTATAAGAAAATAATAGATCCCAGGGGGGACCTTGCCCCGATGCATGACCTTGAAAGAGAAATTCTGGGAGCAGCCAAGAATGAATAGGGGTTTATGGGGCGGGCAGTGAAATTAGACAGAAAATGTTTTCAAGAACCTCTACAAGTGGCCAAAAAATGGTGGGAAAGAGATTTAAGAGAGGAAATTAGTGATTCTAATTGGCAAATATTACTAGAATCACATGTAGGCATGCTAGTTTGCAATAAATATAAGGAGGAGCAGTGTAAGTTTATACAGCAATTGTATTACCCTCCTTCTATAGTACATAGGTTCTTTAAGACGTGACCTCGATATGCAATAAGTATAAAATTGCACAAGGGCCGTATGTGCACTATTACTGGGGATGCCCAGTGGTAGAGAAATACTAGAGAGATGTGACACACGACATCTCAACAATGAGAGGACAACCTATTGAATTCTGTCAGAAGTCACTGCTCTTAAGGATTGAAGGAATAGAGAATGGTGACTGGATACTATATCCTAGATGGATAAGAGTGCTCCCTGTAGTTGCAAGGCAGGGAATACAAAATGTATGGATCACAAACCTGGGCCCTACACTTGACTAATGGAAGGGGCTAACCACAAAGGTATTAGCAACAGATAAATTAACGTACAGTCTAAAGGGAGAAGAAGATAGATTTGAAAGGGCCTGGACTGGATATCTGAGCACTCTGAGTGGAAGGGAAAGGGCTCTATTGGAGGGAAGTAGGACACTGTAGAAATGAATAAAACTAACATTAATAATAGGACCTAGAGACTCTATGAAATGAAGGAGAGATAGAGTATAGAAGTTATTTTATACAATTTACAACACAACAATGAAGACACAAACACAGACCAGTTAGTTTGCTGGGGTTCACCAGCTTGCATTTTATTATTTTATTGTTTTACTGTTCCTGATAGCATGCAAAATCTGACAGTAATGGACACGGCAATGAACCTGAAATTTAACTATTGCATACCAATACTAGGATTGATCTTTGTAAAAAATTCTACAGTCTGATATGTATAATGTAGAACTCATTGTATAAAATATGATTCATGGCATTGTTATATGTGAACAAACATATTATACGAAAAAAAAAAGAAACCATCCTGAGCTGTACAGAAGCCCAACAGTTTTCCCTCTTCAGTCTGTAAGTGCTTCCAGTTCCATTATTTGGAACAGAAGTGATCCATCCAGAAGTGTAAAGTCTAGTTCCCCCCTAAATGATCTTGCATTTGCTGTACAATTTCTTAAGTCATGCCAACCCCCATTGTTACTAGTAGCTTCTGATAACAGCATCAGCATGAGGGAAGGGTGTCAAGCGACAAGCCCAAATCACAAGTTCTGTTTCACGGTTCATGGTTTACTGGCACATGAATATAAATAATGTTAAATAATGATCAAATCAAATCATTATTTATATAGCACCTTTCAGGACCAAGGCGCTGCACAAATTTTAACAACATATTTAAAACAGAGCAATAAACATATTAAAAATCATTCAGTCTGGGAAAGCCTGTGCAAATAAATAAGTTTTTAACAAAGATTTAAAACCACTGATGGTCAGGCATTCTCTTAACCAATGAGGTAGAGAATTCCATAGGGCTGGTGCTGCAAATGAAAATGCACACGCTCCAGATGTTTTAAGACAAACCCTGGAAATCTCTAGCAATCCCTCATCGGCGGATCAGAGAGGGTGATTAGGGGTGTAGGGAGTCAGGAGATATTTCAGGTAGTCGGGTCCCTGTTCATGTAAGGCTTTAAAGGTAAGCAAGCCTACCTTATAGGTGATCCACCACTGAACTGGCAGCCAGAGCAGTCCACGCAGCACAGGTGTTATATGACTGGACCTGGAGGTACCTGTCAATAGCCTGGCTGCAGCATTCTGCACCTGCTGCAAGTGGTGGATATCAACCCCAGACAATGCTAGGTAGAGGGCATTACAGTAGTCAAGATGGGTAGTGATGAAGGTATGAACCAATGCTGGAAGGTGGCCTGGCGGAACCAGGTGTTTTACCCAGGCGATATTCCTCAGATGGTAAAATGAGGATTTGGCCACAGCTGACACCTGAGATTTTAGGGTCAAGCTGTCATCAAAAATAATGCTCAGGTTCCACACCCTATCTGAGGTCGTGAGCTGAACACCATCAAGCCACAGGCCAGACATATGTCCATCTCCCAGACCCATTCCCAGGCAACCCAGGTCCACAACCAACACATCAGTCTTATCCAGATTCAGCCTCAGCCAGCTGGAGCCCATCCAGTCATTGATCTTGGAAAGGCAATCATTTAGCACAGAGATTGCATCAACCTGTCTGGGAACAAAGGACATATACAGCTGAGTATTATCTCCATAGCAGTGAAAACTCAAGTCGTATAGCTTGACGATATCTCCCAATGGAAGCATTTACATTGCGAACAACAAGGGCGCCAATATGGAGCCCTGTGTCACCCCACAGGACAGAGGAAGGGCATCAGACAAATAAATTCTAGTGACCATCCTCTGAGATCTGCCTGCGAGGAAAGAGCGAAACCAATTGAGGACTGTACCCGACAGTCCACAAAGCAACCGCAGGGTCTCCAAAAGCACTTGATGGTCCACAGTGTCAAAAGTGTCTGATAACGGAGCACTTTCATCAGAAGGTAGGGTGACCAGCATAGGCGCCGGGTTGTATGGGCCTGTGGGGCACTGGACCCATCAATATTTACAGACCTGGGCTGAGCCCCAGCAATATTTTCCACAGCTGCCTGCCTTTTATTTTGGCTCAGTCACAGTGCATGCATGCAGCGCTCTCTCTGCTGCTGCTATTACCCGGGTTAGGCTGCACCAGCTGTCAGCAGGCCCCCCCACCCCCTTCCTGTTTAATTTGGCTGGCGGGTGCGGCGCTCCTGTTTTTTTTTTTTAATTTACGCGCCTTTAGTTCTTTGCTGGCTGTTTGGTTTGCCCCCCCCCCAATCACTGAGTGCTGCTGGTTGGTTGGCAAAGTGGCATTTCTCTCAATTTGCCAGCATTGCTGCACTGTGATTGGCTGGGGGAAGGGCTTCTAGGCGCCATACACATGTGTCTGTCTCTGTTGGGTGATTTGAGTGAGGTGGCATGTGGTAGCAAGGTGGTTAGGTGAGGACAGGAAAGTGCAAAGTGAGGTTAGCTCAGCGAGACCTTTAGGCGTTTCAGTTCAAACGGCCGCTGGACTGACTCTCCAAATGGAGTAGTCAGGAGGGAGAGACTAGAGCAGATGACAAGAAAAGGTGCCCTGCCAGTGTTGACTCTGTGGTGGTGTGTGGGTCACCGGTCGGTCCAGGGAGCCAAGGGCAAGTCAGCAGACATGCGTGAGGCATTGGCCCATCAGCGGTAGTCCTAGCTCAGCCCCAGTCAGAGAGGGTGAGGTGACTGAGTGAGCAGCAGCTGCCAGCATCAAAGACCATAATGTTGTGCAGTGTGGCCGGGCCGTAGTGAGGAGGAGAGTTGGGGCCTGCGGCCAACCCGGGGTAAGAGAGAGAGAGAGAGAGAGAGAGAGGCTGAGTCGGGACTCGGAAGGGAGAAAATCAGAGTCCTTGAGGTCTGAATGGGTGGATTAGAAGTAGGAGAGGCCGGGCTGGGAGGAGAAAGAGTCCTCTGGGTCTGGTCGGTGTTCATGACAGTGGATGGTGTCGGGGTGGATGATGTTTTGAGCAGAGAGGGGCCAGGCCACAGCAGGGGATGACTCGAGAACTGATTCCTGAACCAGCACAGCACCAGCAGCCAGTCTGAGCCCAAAACTGACTGGAAGGAGGACGGCGAGCCAAGGAAAGAGAGATCAGACCATCACCATCACACACCAGATTGTAAGTACTGTGGATGGCCTCTATGGTCATCTCATCTGCACTTAATCTAGTCACCAGTAAAAAGTGGTGTCTGATGGCAGTCAAGCAGGAGGACCCTTGAGAGGGTGGGGGGCTCAGGAGCAGGGGGAGAGATAATTCCCAGGCCAGGATCCAGCATCAAGAGGGGCCCAAGCCTCCCAGCAAAATTACTCTAACAGGGCTGTGTGAACTGGTAGGGGCCCCCTGAGTCTGAACTTTCCCTGGAGTCCAGAATTCCTCTGAGGCTTGCCAGGATCAAACTGCAGCTAAACCTAAAGGTACAACTGAGCTAGGGATGTACAGTATGCAATAATCCTTCATGAGTCTGTCTAGTCAGGTGCTGCGCCAGTGGAGCTAGGAGCTTGGCACCCACCTGAATAAGGGAAAGGGAGACTCACCGGACTGCAATTCTGACAGAATTTCTGCACTCTGACAAACACAAGGGCACCTTGGTGCAATAAATAATGGACTAACCAAGAAATAAGCTCTCCTTGTGTGTGTTAGAGTGCAGAAATTTTCTGGATGTACAACTGGAAACTGGCAATTTTTTTTTCTAGCACCAAGGGTATTCCTGAGTGCACTTGAAGCTGCTATGTGTGTAATTCTGACAGGCATCTTTTCCATGATACTGTTACTAGTAAAATGATTGCCCCTCTCATTGTGAATCTGTTCTACCTGTTGGTGTTCCTGTAGAACCACTGTCACTTTGGGTATTAGAATGGATTAAAAAGCATCTAGTGAAAGGCCAGTTAAGTTGATTTCTCAGAGGTTATGATCCATCTTGGGAAGCTTTCCCCTTCCTTATTTTCTCTTACACTCATCTAATTGAGCTGATGTGGCTGTGCTGTCAAAATAGTATAGTTTTGTGTATAACTGCTTGAATATGTGATGGAATTGGGCAGAGTCAGTAAATACATCTTCTCATAGCTTTCCTATGGTAGGGATTTTTATTATCCCCTACTGTAGCTTCATAGATTTCATAGAAGTATGACGGCAGAAAAGGACCGACAGGCCCACCCAGTCTGTCCATTTGTCCAGCTATCTGCTAGGACATGCCCCCCCATCCTCAACACTCCCCTGTGTCTGTCCCATGCCCTTTTGAATCCCTCCACTGTCTCCTCACCAATCACTGCTTCTGGGAGTCTGTTCCACTTATCCACCACCCTCTCTGTGAAATAGTACTTCCTAATGTTACCCCTGAACTGCCCCCCTCCACCTGCAGGTCATGTCCCCTCTTCCTCTTTCTCTGATTACCTTTGAGCTAGAAGATACTGTCCGCTGGCACCTGGTTTATACCCTTAAGGTACTTGAAGGTCTCAATCATGCCCCCCCATTCCAGGGAGTACATATTCAAATCTCTCAACCTTTCTTCATAGGATAGGTGGCTGAGCCCCCTTACCATCTTTGTTGCTCTCCTTTGAACTCACTCCAGCCTCCCCACATTTTTTTTGTGGTATGGCCTCCAGAACTGGACTTCCAAATGCGGTCTAACCAGATGGGTGTACAAGGGTACTATGACCTCCCTATTTCTACTGGTGATCCCTCTTCCAATGCATCCCAACATTCTGCTGCCCTAGCCACTGCTCTCCCACAGTGTCTTTCCACCTTCAGGTCCCCTGATATAGTGATACCCAGGTCCCTTTCTTGTTCTGTTACCTTCAGATTTCTGCCCCCATACAGTACCATGCCCTCCGGTTCCTGTAGCCAAGATGCATGATTTTACACTTTTCTGTGTTGAATGAAAGCTGCCACCTTTTGACCATGTCACTAGCCTCCCCAGGTCTCTCTGCATTTTTTCTACCCCTTCCTGAGTGTCTACCCCCATTGCATATCTTGATATTGTCTGCAAACAGGATCACACCACCTTCAAGGCCCTCCACAATGTCTCCAACAAATAGATTGAACAGTAGGGGCCCCAACACTGATCCCTGAGGGACTCCACTTGTGACCATGCCCTCTCTGGATGCCACTCCATTTATTACAACCCTTTGCCTCCCTTCCCTCAGCCAACTTCCACCCAGCTTAAGTGGGTTGTAGACTTGTTTAGTGTGAAATACTGCATATGCAGCATTTTAGGGTGGTGTTTGCAAAACATGTACTTAATATTGGCAGACAAAGGCACACATCTGGGTTATGGCTGTTCTCTCTGTATTTTGGCTCAGCCTTTCTAGGGGATGCTTCTAGTCTAAGTAGTCTGGTGGCAGAGATCATCTTTTTGCTGAAGTAAATGTTATAATTTGGCCTCCCTGAAGACATCAACAATGGCAAGGTACATCCCAGGGGTCTCATTAGTCATAAAATGTGAACTTAGTGTTGTCTCATTCTGTAGCTGTGGCTAAAACTGTCTCATGATGCAGAGCTGAGTGAAATCTCTGTGTAGAGTCAGAGGCCCTCCCCTCTCACGGCATCATTAAAGACACAGGAGTATACCTAGCAGCGCAAAAAAAACTAGTCCCAAATCCCCCCCCAGCCCAGCCTACCATAAGATCCCCAAATTCCAATTTTTAAATCCCCACATACCTTTGGTAAAGGCTCCCATAGTCCTGTTGATCCTGCAATAGATTTGTGAGTGAGACTAATACTTATATGATTATAAACATTTAAACAGTAGGTTAACTTTTTTGTGAATGTTAAGTAAACATAAAAGATAAGAGTTATGGGATGATAAACTGTGTATTCCGTTTAACCTCAAAAGTTCAATAAAAACTAAATTATATAAAAAAAGGCAGAGCCCCCCCCCCCCGACACCAGATTAGTAATTTGTGGGCGCAATAATCTAACAGCCAGCTACTTCAGTTTCTCCTCTCCATTACCCACAACGTGGGACAGACTTTCATCAATAGACTGAGCAAGCAGATAATGTTGATGGTACTACATTTGTCTAGCACCATCACGGATTTCACCAGCCCCACATTTGTTCTCCCTCCCTGATATGTGTTTACCCAGTTATTCAATGGGACTGTTGCATGTGCTGCGAGTTTGGGAGGGGGTGAAAAGTTAGCCAGTCACTGGACTGCTAGCCCCCAATCATGGAATGAGGGTAGGAGGGAGGACCCTCTGCCAAAAAAGGTTTGTGTTCAGTGGAGACAGGCTAATTCATCATATCTCTTGGGCGTATGCTTACTCAGTCTGTTAGTGAGACTGTGGTGCCCATCATGGGTTAAAGAGGGGGGTTGATTGAGCTTGGAAGGCATTGGATGATTGGCCCCCAGTCTTGGATCGGTGATCAAGGCTTGGAGGATGTCATCAGGGGCAAAAGTGTATGTTGGGAGGGGCGGATCATGAGGACTGCAGGCTGCGAGAGTACTATAATGGTGATGATGTCTGGGGCACTGGTGCTATTGTTCGTCTTTGTGCTGCTGCCAAACTCCCTGCCATTGGGGTGCAAGGTCT
The DNA here is from genome assembly GCA_016271365.2 of Neoceratodus forsteri. Lineage (NCBI taxonomy): Eukaryota > Metazoa > Chordata > Ceratodontiformes > Ceratodontidae > Neoceratodus > Neoceratodus forsteri. The sequence goes on from CM028129.1 coordinate 695,401,301, forward strand.
TCTAACAACAGGGTACATTGTGGATTGAAATCTTCTGTTATTAGGTAGTGGGGCTTTGCAGATGTGTACTGCATGAAACCCTGTGAAAGTTACTGGGGCTTTACTGATGTGGACTGAATAAAATCCTATGTGAGATACAGTACTAGTAGAGGACTGGTATGGACTAAGATCCTGTGTACAGTAGTACTGAGGCTTTACTGGTTTGGACTGAGATCCTATTTACAAGGGAGGCAACAATGTTTGTTTTTTGATGTAGTAGACCGACCGCCCAGGGTCAGCGGGGTTAACCATGCCAAAGGAGCTGGCCTGTGTTGCTTAAAGATGTAATTTGTGTAAGTGCTATTCCACTTACATCACTCCCTTCATCCCTTTCCTGTCCACAGTCCCCACCCTCTTTTCATCCCCCCTTCCTTTACCCCTCCACTGCCACTTCCACCTCTCTCCCTCTTCTCTGTTTCCTCACCTTGATCTCTTCCTCTGCCCCCCTATCCCCTGTGGGTCTTTCCCTGCATAAGCTTCATTGTGGCAGCACCCTCCTTGCTCTTATTTTGCTCCTTCCACCCCCCAATTCACTCTATGTCCTTCTGTTCCTGTAATCCTTCTGGAAGGTTACCCCAGGCAGTTTACAAAAGTGGTGACAGGAACAACTCAACAAATTACCACGCAATATCTATCCTTCCTCAACTCTCCAAGCTCCTAGAACCCGATGAGCCACCTATGACCCCTGACAAAGGGGGCGGGGCCTTGACCCCTGACCCCTGGGCCCCACCAAAAATGTTACAAACCCGACTCCTATGGTGACCAGTGGTGTGCCCCAGGGCTCAGTACTGGGGCCTCTGCTCTTCAATATTTGTATATCAGACATTACTAATGGACTAGAGGGAAAGGTGTGTCTGTTCGCAGACAACACCAAAATATGCAACAGGGTCGATGCCCAAGAGGGAGTGGGCAAGATGGAAGCTGTGCTTAAGAAACTTTAGGAATGGTCTGGAGCATGGCAGCTGAGATTCAATGCTAAAAAGTGCAAAGTCATGCACATAGGAAAAAGAAATCCAAAGAAGGGATATGACCTGAGTGGGACAGACTAGCTGCCTCCAACCAAGAGCGTGATCGGGGAATTATAATCTCAGACAACTTGAAGGTGGGAAAACAGTGCAAGAAGGCAGCATTGAAGGCCAGCAGTATGCTGAGATGCATTGGGAGGGAACTCACAAGTAGGAGGAGAGAAGTGGTCCTGCTGCTGTACAGATCACTAGTTAGGCCTCACCTGGAGTATGGTGTCCAGTTCTGGAGGCCTCACCTCAGAAAGGACATTGACTGGGTAGAGACGGTACAGAGAAGGGCAACTAAAATGATTCAAGGATTGCAGGACATGCCCTCCAAGGATATACTGAGAGAACTGAACATGTACTCCCTGGAACAGAGAAGAGAGAGGGGAGACATGATCGAAACATTCAAGTACATAAAAGGCATAAACAAGGTACAGTCAAATGAACTTGTTCGGTTCACGAGGAGCAGCAGAACCAGGGGACATGATCTAAGGCTGCAAGGAGGGAGGTTCTCTATCAACACCAGGAAGTTTGTCTTCACGGAAAGGGTGGTGGACTCCTGGAACAGCATACCTGCAGAGGTGGTGGGGGCTAACACAGTAGTAGGATTCAAGAATGCTTGGGATAGACATAAGGGAACCCTCACACCTAAGGGCAGCTAGAAGGGTAGGTTAGATCTAAAAACACTGGGCAGACTAGCTGGACCTGACAGTCTCCTTCTGCCGTCAACTTCTATGTTTCTAAATACAGAAATAAAATATAATAAACATGATCATACATTAAATTATATATCAGTTTTATTATATCAGATTAAATTATCTTCTCATATAGTATATAATATCATATTACAGTATCTTCACATTTTATTACATTATCTTCACAGATATCATATCTGCTGCCCTACCTGTCCAATGCCATCTGAAGGCATGCCATTCCACAGTGGCTGAAAAAAAAAATCATCTCACAGTCATTGCCCTATTCCACTAGAAGTAAGCCCCCACCACCTCCAGTCCATTGTACCTTAAAAAAAACAGATCCTCTGCAGCGTGGGAGAAAGTATAGATGACACCATGGGCAGATTTTCAAAACCGGATGTAGATCAATGCAAACTGTGGCAAACAGCAGCTTGTATTGATCACCTTTGCTCTAAGGACCCTGCACCTGATTTTATCACAGGTGGGGTCCTGGTGCCAAAGTCCTGAAGATTGGCACACTTGCTCCCATGCAACATACAGAAGTCACACAGGAGGGAGATGCTGCAAACTGCAGGACGGCCCTGCGCCATGGTGACTGGTGCCAGAGCCAGTTGGCTGCATGCCCAGGTGGCTGCCAGAGGCCGTGAGGGGGGTCTGACTGGAGTGGGTAGCAGAGACCCAAGGCCATGCCAGATGGGGACAGTGTAAGTGCCAGGGACATGTGGGATGTTCATGAGGATGGCCAGGGGGAGTGGAGGAACACTTGAAGTTGTGGTAGGACTGACATGCTTGGCATGAGCATGGCATGGGAATGGTGGGTCATGACATGGATCTCCAGTGCCACCTGGCATTATAGCAGGGGAATGGCCTGTACAACCAGAGGTTGGCTGGGGCACCTGTGCTGGACCTACACTGTGTCAGCAACAGTGCAACACTGTACCTTATATAGGTGTGGCATGACAGTGGCTGCAGATTTGAGCCATCTTAGGTGGGAACAAACTCACCTCCCAGCCCCCATCAGTGCAGGGGATGGTGCATGAGCTGTTGGGCCAGCTCTGGGCTGGTCTAAATCCTGGCATGCCATGCACCCATTGTGACTCTTTTGGAATCATGAAAGACGGGATATGACAGTACCACTGTGGCACAAGTCCCCATCCACTGGGGCTTAGCTGTGCATCTGCTACAAGAGCGGCATATGCCCAGCTGGCACAGGTGGTCCTCATTTGGCACAGGTGGCATCTGAAAATTGGGAATGGCATATAGTGCAAGATGCACCGTGTGCCATTCATTTTTGGTGCAAGCGTCATGCCCGATCTTTGAAAATCAAACACGATGAATCCATGGAAAGCATGTTGCAGTCAGTATGGCAAAAAGATTGTTCCAGATCAGCAAAATCTACACAAACTTTGGGAGCCAGTGTTCTGGCCAATGATTCTGTTCTTCTTTGAGAATAAGATAGGTCTCTTGTTTGGTTCCTGTGACCTTTGGTAACTGTTCTCAAGCATTGTTTGGTTGCTTTGAGAATGGTCCCTCTAATTTCTCATAGCAGCAAGAATCCAGATGCCACTACAAGACTGTAGGCTCACATCACCATATCCAAATTTTATTGCTTGGAGACATACTGAAAATTCAAAAAACAACGCATCCTTTTTATATCCCTCCTTCCCCATGACAAATCATGTTATTTTTGGCTCAGAAATAAAACAGAATTTATAAATAATTATAACTAATAACAATTATAGTGTATATTGGAACGCTGTTACCGCTAAAAAAGAGCACATTTCGAGACCTTGTTGTGCTTCATCATGGACATCATGCATGCTGTTATGCTGCAGTAGCTACGTATTCACTGCAGTATAACAACACCGAACAGCAAGACTCGCGCACACCATACCACCTCGAACTCACAAAAATCAAACAGCATTATCAGTTCGTAGGGCCCAGCGTAAACCGCAGAGAAACGTGTATAAAAAAAAAAACAGAATGGTTTCAGCGGTATTTTCGAAAGCTAACGTGGTCTGTGTCTGAAAGGAAAATGTTTGTTTTTAGCGATAACAACGCCCCCAATATACACTATAAAAAACTATGGATGGGTTTCAATCGGTAACATTGCTGATTAGTGCATCTTGTGGTTCCTAAGGCAACTGAACCTCTCGAACTTCGCTGTCGAGGTTACATCGGTCACTTTAGAAACTGCTTTATGCACCAACAGTACTGTTACCGATGGAAACCCATCCATACTTCTCTATATTATCGTTCAAGTCACATTACATGTACTGTGCAACCAGTTAACAGCCAGTTTGCATTTGAGCTGTTAGAGTGCTGCATAAGAAGTCTTTTTGGCTCTGATATCTGGTTATTAGCAGGTCTCTCTGGAGCTCTGAATGAGTTGCCTGAATATACTTTCAGTTGAAACTCACATTCTATAGCTGAAGGGGAAAAAACAACTAATTGGCAACTCACTGCAGCCACGTAAAAAGAATGAGTTGCAGATTGACATAAGTTTGACATGAACTGCACTGTATGTTAAAATAAAAAACATATAGAAGTTGACTGGTTCTGAAAAACAAAATAACCTCCTCATCATCATCTTGCTCCCTCCCTCATTTATCATGTCCTTGGCATATAAATAAAGCCACATTTATGAATAATCATGACTAATAATTACCTTAAAATAAAAACCATAGAAGTCGACTGGGTCTGAAAATAACACTTCCTTCTCATTATCCTCCTCCTCCTCCTCCTCCCTACACCACAAATCACTTTTTCTCAGCATATAAGTAAAGCTAAATCTGAGTAACAAACAACAAATAATAATAATTACCTTCAAATATAAGCCATAAAAGTCAATTGGTTCTGAAAACAACACATCCTCATCATCCTCCTCATCTTTGCATTATGAATCTCTTTTACTCTGCAAATAAAAGTCACATTTAAGAATAATAATAACTTATAATAATAATTACATTAAAACAAAAAAAAATAAGTTGACTGATTCTGAAAACTGCACACCCTTTTATTTGTTCTGGTCCTCCTTCCTCCCTCATGAATCACATTTTCTCATCATACATTACTACAGGATGTGGTTGACATCACAGCCTTGCCTGCATACATGGTACAGTAAGACTGGTATCCATCACTATAGGAGGTAGTGACACCACTATTCATCGGAGTCATCACAGCAGCAGGATGCAATACTCATTGCAGAAATGACAGAAATGTTTCTAACACTACTTGCTGAGAGGTTTGACAGGATTAGATCAGATATGCAGTTTGGCAATGAAACACTACTGGATCTATCCCAGCAATAACAAGCATTTGTCAGTGCTAAATGTTTGCTTGCTGGTATTAGCATTGGAAGTGCACGAGTTTGACAGATGCAAAATAGAAATGGTAGTGAAGTACTGAAGTGATGCCAACCCCACCCCCACCCTGCAAAGATAGACAGGTACTGGGATGTGCCTTTGGGTCTTCGCCCAGAATGCTCATGCCATTTCACCTATGTGTGCGAAAACACAGTTCAAGCAGGATATGAAAAATGATAGCTGTACCATTCATACAGAAGTGTGAAGAGATGGCAATGTTGAAAATCTGGAGAGAAAATATTACAAATTCTTGAAGTTACAAGTGTGCATGGAAACTGCATAATGCACACTCATAACATAGTCACTCTGTGGAATTTTGTCACCAGATTTTCAAAATAGGCATTTTGGGACCTCCACTCATGAACAGTGTCATTGTGATTTTCTTAATCTGTCCTGAACATTTATTTCCCACAGCGACTGCACCACTGTGCACCAGATGTGCAAAAACACATTTCAGCCAGGATGTGAAAAATGTCAGCTGTACTGTTCATAAGGAGGTGTGAAAAAATGCCAATGTTGAAAATCTGGAGTGAAAATATTACAGATTCTTGAAGTTACGAGTGTGCGTGGAAACTGTGCAACACACGCTGGTAACACGGTAATTTTTTAAAATTTTTGCACAAAATTTGCAACATAGGCTTTTTGTGAGCCCACCTCATAAACAGTGGCACTGTTGTTTTGTTAATCGGTCCCATCAGGTGATTCTGTGCAGTGACCATGAAATCACCTTTTGGGACAGAATAACCACATAACAGTGACTGAATTCATGAGATGGGGTCCCAAGAACCCCATGTTGAAAATTTGGTGCCAAAATTAGCAAAAATGGCCAAGATATCTACCTAAGTTGAAAAAAATCCATTCATGCCATTGTACAGCTTACCGGCATTTCTTCAGTTTGCAGTCGGCTTTGAAGAGTGCAGACGTGTTCCTGCTCCACCAAAGATCATTGTGCCAGGCTCTGGAGGTAAGTATGGGGTGAGGGGTGTGTAGGGTGGTGGGTGTGCAGAGGGTAGGTGCGGATTGGGGAAGGGGGCACAGGAGACAATGAGGGACAGTTTTCTGTTTTCACAGGGGAAAAAAAAGACAACGGGTCTTTTTTCTTTTACAGGGACAATTGGCATGCTGGGGTGGGCTCCCAGCATGACACCTGGGTGCTTTTTGGGGGGCCTGGAGCCAATGGGGATTTGGCACCCCATCAGCACATAAAATGTGTCTGTGTTTGGGAGGGTGCATGAGTCAAGGGGGATTGGGCAGCCCCTCTGGCACACTACTAATGGGATGGACATTATGCTGATGGGGATGGGGCTCCCCTGTTGGCAAATAAACTGGGGAGAGGGCATGTCAACAGAGGGATTGGGCACCCCTGACATCGTCTTTCATGGGGACTATGTGAGGCAGATGGTGACAGCCTCCGCCATGTTAACTGAAATGTTACACCACACAAGGCACTGCGCTGCAATGACTGGTCGCTCCCTCATTGCAGTGGCCAAATCATTTCAAGTTGGTGGCACGCTTGCAGAACTAGTGTCAGCAGGAGCGTGCCATCACACTGGGTACACAAGGCCAAGCCCACAAATGCAGTGGCGGCATTGGCCACCACAGTGCTGCACCTCCACAACCCGCTTCTCCCCTAAGCTGCCACATAATGTTTCTTGTGCATGCGTGCAAGCAAACATAAAAATGTGTTAACTCCTAATGGATGCATAAACTAGTAGTAGTAGTAGTATATATTTTATTCATAGAATATATTACCAAGGATTATGCAGGTAAGCAGATGCTCATTTTCAGTGGGTTCATTATAACATTAATTTACAATGGATGAAAAGTGTATACAATAAAGTTCAGTACTGAAAATATAGAGGACTCTCAACATGCCTGAACAAGTAAGTTGTTACATAATAAACAGAAATCATACTAACACAGTGATAAAATCACCATAAGGACATGAAATACATCAATAGAGGCCGCATAAGTCAAAAACAATAGTGTATCATATTCAGAAAGGTAGTAATACTAATAATTTTATTTATTGTTTATTTATTAGCTTTTGATGAACAGGTAAGTACACTGGGCAATAACCCTGCCCATTTTTAGGCACGACCCAGGAGATTACATAATACAATCATACAATCAGTCATAGGTAGCATAGAAACAGTACAGGACAGTGCTTAGCAAGTGTCCAACAATAATAAGAGTAAGCTAAACTTACACATGAAAACCATCCATCAAAAATAATTAACACATAAAACCATCCACGCAGGGATGGGCAGAGTTAGTGTGGGCAAGCACTATGCCAATAAGTAGTATAATAGCAAGCAGCAATGAAGGAAGGAAGGAAGGAAGGAAGAGAAGAAGCATAAGATCAAACAAGGTTAGGTGCAGTCACAAATATCAAGCAAATATAGGTGAGAAAAATGCAGTTTTGAAAGGAGGAGTGAGATAAGGAGCACTTTATGTGGGTAGGCAGAGAGTTCCAGAATTTTGGAGCAAAATGAAAGAAAGCTTGTTCCCCCATTTTAGCGGAACAGTACAGGATGGAGAATAGCTGGGCACTAGAGGACCTCAGAGTGCAGAACTAAGGCAAGGGTTGGAGCAACGACTCTAGTGAGGCAGGACGAGGATATCTGGTTAAGGAGACATTAAAACAACCCAGTGAATAGGAACGTCAGGAACTAGGTGACAACCAGTGCAAGGCAGAGTAAAGCAAGCAGTGGTGCATTAGGTGAGGTGCTGATAGGGCAAATCTGCAAACAGCTAATATTCTTCAAGTGAAACTACCTCTGGCTGGAAGCTGCAAAACTGAACATAGGATTTGCAAGAAAGCAAGTTGTGCTCACAACAGAGGGAGGTGAACCTTACAATTGTCTTTGGTTTGTAGCAGATATTCTGCAGGTGGAGGCTACTTCTAACTGAAAGGTGAAATAAGGAACTTAGAATTATCAGGAAAAGACAGTCTTTCAAGCAACAGAGGGAGGTGGATCTAGCTTTACTTTTGTTCCAATTCTTAAGATTTTCAGTGCAGGAAGAGTTTAAACCCTGGGCTAAGAATTTGTCAAAAGTCCTGAAATAAGTGCAGGTACAGGTTGTGTATTTGACCTAGACAGTGCCCTAGGGGGTGGAAACTGTTTTTTGTGTTTATCTGTGTGTACCTTAAAAGGCCAGACCAGACTTTGTCAGGAAGTGCTTACATCATAGCTACTTATCAGCCAATAGCTTTGGTAACAGACCTGAGAACAATAGTATTATAAGCAAGTGTCTTATAGCAAACTCATCAGAACAGCTAATATTCTTCAAGTGAAACTACCTCTGTCTGGAAGCTGCAATACTGAACATAGGATTTGCAAGAAAGCGAGTTGTGCTTAAAACAGAGGGAGGTGAACCTTACAAGTGTCTTTGGTTTGTAGCAGATATTCTGCAGGTGGAGGCTACTTCTAACTGAAAGGTGAAATAAGGAACTTAGAATTAGCAGAAAAAGACAGTCTTTCAAGCAACAGAGGAAGGGGGATCTAGCTTTACTTTTGTTCCAATTCTTAAGATTCTCAGTGCAGGAAGCATTTAAAGCACAGCTGACTTATTTTGAGGCTGACTGCTTTCAGAGCACAAACCACCAGGCTGTTTTGGGGCTGGGGAGGTTTACCTGTATCTGACTTGGATGTCTGGATTTTTGTCTGTTTGATTAGCAGGGTATTTTCTCTGTCAAATTGTTGTGTAGGGCACCTTGCTGATAGGAAGGCACTCATCGCAGCGGTGGGTCAGAGCTTTTAGCTGATTGTTTTGTGAGGGCACAGTTTAGGCCCAACCCCTTCCCACCCTCACTCCACCCACCCCTGGAAATAGTTCCTTTATACCTGGGGTTCTGACATCATTTCCTCTAGAGTGCAAGGTGCATATCACTGTCATATCCTCTCTAGCACACTGCACTGACAATATAAGCATATACATTGTATAATATATATATTTCTATATAATAAACCAATCACACACACACACAAACACACACACACACAAAAGTAGATAAACATGTGGAAGTAGTGCAATGTAATGGCTGTGGGGCAACAGTCTTCGGAGAGTCTTTCTGGAGGCTGAGATGCTGCCCTTTGCAGACAACTCTCTGCCCTGAGGGAGAAGTTTCCGTCTTCAGGCCACACTGGACAGTGAGAAGGAACCTTCCCCAGACCACACTGGATGGTAGGAAGGGAACCTCCCCATCCAGGGAGCACCAGAGCCACCACCACTACCTCAGAGGTTGCGAAGAAAGCACAGCAGTTGGACCACAGTGGGCTCAGGGAGGGTGAGGATGGTGGAACAGAGGCACACCAGTCAGTTGTTCCACTCTACAATCCATACACCATTCTGGGGGAGCATAGCCCCCATGGATGCACCCACAGAGGAGACTAAGGAGGCTGAGGACAACTGTCACAAGGGAGGCCCACAGGAAGGAGGCAGAGGACACCACAAGGAAAGGAAGCAGCTCCTGGTGGGGGACTCAATTATTAGGGGGACAGAACTGGGGGAGCAGGGAAAACTGAAGTAAGGTGCCTGCCTGGTGCCATGGCTTGGAGGGACAGGAAACGCATCCTCAGGATCACGAGAACAGCTGCACGGGAGTCTGAGCTGGATGTCATTGTCCACCTAGGGACAAATGACTTGGCTCATCATGAGATTAGAGCAGTGCAGAAGGACTTTGTAGAATTGGGAAGGGGCCTAAGACAAGTAGCACACACACAGTATCCTTCTCAGAGGTGCTGCCTGTCAATGGCATGAGTGAGGCGAGGGTACTTTGCACCATGCAGTTTAATGAATAGTTGAAAAATGGTGTGGAGCACAGGGGTTTGGCTTCATTGGGGACTGGGGTTCCACCTGGAGGGACACCAGCCTATACTGGCAGGATGGTCTGCATCTGTCCAGGAAGGGAACAAGTCTTTTGAGCAATCGGTTTAAATGCTTCATTGGCAAGCTTTTAAACTAGTCAAGGGGGGAGGCACTGATAAGCCGCAGGAAAATCCCAGCCTCTCCCTACAGAACAGGGTACTAAATGAGAAAAAGACTGATGTAGAAAGGTCAGTAGGGGATGCTGCAACAAAAGGTAAAGCCATCAAAAAATGGAGAGCAACGAGTACCAATGCCCGTAGTCTGAGTAACAAGCTTCCTGAATTAGTGGCCTTGATGGAGGAGGAACATCTGGATATCGTGGCAGTCACAGAAACATGGTACACACAAAACCATGACTGGGACATAAACATACCAGGATACATTATCTACAGGAGGGACAGGGAGGGTAAAAGAGGAGGAGGAGTAGTAGCTCTTTATATAAGGGAAGGAATCAAAGCAACAGAACAAAAGGGTAAACAGGGAGGAGAAGAAGCACTGTGGGTAAATTTGGAGACCGGCAATGGCACCACAATTCGCACAGGGGTTGTATACAGAGCCCCTTCTCAGGGGGAGGAAATGGACAAGGAAATGATAGAAAGTATACTTAGAATGGCAGAAAAAGGGGAGATATTGCTGATGGGTGATCTGAATATGCCAGATGTTAACTGGAGTGCAGTTGCAGCAGCCACTTCAAGATGGGTTATTCTAGATGCCCTACAGGGGGCATGCCTTAGACAACTAGTATTGGAGCCCACTTGAGAGGGAGCAATCTTAGACCTGGTTCTCTCAAATGGAGATGAAGAGAGGATCACAGATGTAGAAGTGGGTAGCCATCTGGGAACTAGCGACCATTGAACAGTATGGTTCACAATAAACACAGCAGTAAAGTCAAGCCATACAAAGGCAAAAGTATTGGACTTTAGGAGGGCTGACTTTGCCAAAATGGGTGATGCCTAAGGAATGCACTAGCAAATGGGCAGGAAGGAGGGGTGGGAGAACAATGGGGAATAATAAAAACTGCCATCACAGAGGTAACAAGCCTTTGTGTGAAGCAAATAAACAAAACAAAATGATGTAAGAAACCACTATGGTTCTCAAAGGAAGTGGCTGTGAAGGTTCAAGAGAAAAAGAAAGCATTCAGGAAGTACAAGGAAACACAGAAGGAGCAGGGCAGAGAACTGTATTAGTTAAAGCAAAAGGAAGCTGGGAAGGTAGTCAGAACAGCAAAGGCCCAAACTGAGGAAAAGATAGCCAACTCAGTTAAGAAGGGGGATAAAACCTTTTATAGGTACATCAGGGAGCAAAGGAAGACCAAGGGAGGGATAGTGAGGCTTAATAAAGGGGAGAGAGGGTGGGCAGAGGGTAACTGTGAAAAGGCAGAGATACTAAACAAATATTTTTGCTCAGTATTTACAAAGGAAGAGGGGGAGGTACCTAAAACAAACAGTAGAAACACTTTGGATACAGAAGTTGATACCAGCCCATTTACAGAAGAAAGGGTTCTGAAAGAACTCTTAAAACTGAAGGTGGACAAAGCAATGGGGCCTGATGGGATTCATCCCAGAATTCTAAAAGAACTAAGGGTAGAACTAGTGACACCACTGACTACCCTCTTTAACAAATCATAGGAGGATGGGGTGGTACCCGAGGACTGGAGGATGTCAGATGTGATTCCCCATCACAAAAGTGGGAGCAAGGCAGAAGCAGGAAACTACAGACCTGTTAGTTTAACCTCGTGGTAGGGAAAATTATGGAATCACTTCTGAAGGAAAGAATTGTCGAGTATCTAGAGGCCAGAGGGGCACAGGACCCAAGGCAGCATGGATTCACAGCGGGAAGGTCATGCCAGACAAATCTGATAGATTTCTTTGACTGGGTGACCAAAGTAGTAGATCAGGGAGGGACTGTGGACATGGCCTACCTAGACTTTAGCAAGGCATTTGACACAGTCCCACACACAAAAGATTAATATACAAGTTAGCCAGCCTGGGAGTGGGTCCCAAGATGACAGCCTGGGTAAAGAATTGGCTGGAGAATAGGACACAGAGAGTAATAGTAAATGGAGTCCACTCTGAAGAAAGGGGGGTTACTAGTGGGGTACCGCAGGGTTCAGTATTTGGACTGGTCCTCTTCAATGTCTTTATAAGCGACATTGCAGAGGGACTGGAAGGAAAAATATGTCTCTTTGCAGATGACACAAAGATCTGCAACAGAGTTGATGCACAAGGTGGGGTGGAAAGGATGAGAAGGGACTTGGCAAGGTTAGAGGAATGGTCAAGTGTATGGCAGCTTAGATTCAGTGCTAAGAAGTGCAAGGTAATGCACCTGGGAAACAAAAACCATGGGGAAGAGTACACAATGGGGGGTGAGATACTAACAACAACAAAAATGGAAAGGGACCTGGGGGTAGTCATATATCAGATGACCTAAAGGTGGGCAAGCAATGTGAAAGGGCAGCAAGAAGGGCTGGGAGGATACTGGGATGCATAGGGAGAGGCATCATCAGTAGAAAACAGGAAGTTATTATCCCTCTGTCTGACAGCTGGTGAGACCCCATCTGGAATACTACATGCAGTTCTGGAGACCCAGTCTCTGCAAAGACATAGACAGGATGGAAGCTGTCCAGAGGAGAGCAACTAAAATGGTGCAGGGTCTGCACCGGAAGACATATGAAGAGAGACTTAAGGAGCTTAATATGTATAGCCTCGAGGAAAGGGGGCCGGGGCATGATAGAAACGTTCAAGTACCTCAAGGGAATCAACAAAGTCCAAGAGGGTAGCATCTTTCAAAAAAAGAGGTGTGCAAGAACAAGGGGGCACAATTTGAAGATAGAGAGGGGGTGGCTCAGAGGTAATTTAAGGAAGAATTTTTTCACAGAGAGGGTTGTGGATGTATGGAACAGCCTTCCAGAGGAGGTTGTGGAGTCAAAAACAGTGGTGGAATTCAAGCATAAATGGGACAGTCATAAGGCAATTCTAGGGGTTGGGGGTAGGAAGAAGTAGGCTGCTGGTTAACTAGGATCTGCAACTTATCCATCAGGTAGGGAAATGGGCAGACTGGGTGGGCCAAGCGGTCTTTATCTGCCATCAAATTCTATGTTTCTATGTTGTTATAAGCAATGACCAATTTGCGAAGGCTGATGGCTTTTGCATAGGAAAGGAGAGGGCGAGTATAAAGTAGGGTGGGGAGAAGGACTCCTTGAGCTACAGAGATCCTGGTAGCTGGAGTTACTGAGTGACACACACGATATGAAGCCCCACTCTTGATGTTGACGGATTTGCACATCTCATTTATATAAGCAGAGAAGTTAAGCTCTGGAACAAGCAACACCCCCAAATATTTAAAGGAGACACTAGGGGAGACTGTTGACCCAAGGAAAAGCACATGGCAACGTGGTAGGGAGTTTCTTAGAGGAGCCAAAGAGCATGGCCTGGGTTTTCGGTAAATTGAGTAAGAGGGAGATGGAGGAGAACCAGGATTGGAGTTCTTGGAACCCAGATGATAGGTGATCATTGATGTTCTTGGCTTGAACTGGAAGCAGTGTAAAAGATGAAGTCATCTGCATGCATAATTGAGTGGCAATGTGGATTAGAGGTTGGAATATCATTGACAAATATGGAGTAGAGGAAAGGCTCTAGGATGGAGCCCTGAGAGACTCCACAGGAGACAGGGGAAGGAGATAAGAGAACCTTGCCAAAGAGGACAGACTGTGACCTATTGTCAAGACAGCTGTGGATCCAGGCCACTGTAGACTTAGAGGCACCAAGGGCATAAAGTTTATTCAGGAGCAGAGAGTGATTTACTAGATCGAAGGCTCTGGTGAGGTCAATGAACACAACACCAGTAAGGAGGCCTTTGTCCATGTTGGATTTTACCTCACTGCTAAAAAGAGTGAGAGCAGTGGTGGTACTATGACCAGCCCTAAAACCATGCTGGACAGGGGTCTGGAGGTTGAATTGGAGTAAGTGAGCAGATATCTTGTGGTGTATTAATTTCTCAAGAATCTTGCAGAGTATAAGCAGTAGTGCAATGGGACAATAATTAGACAGTAATTTGGGGTCCCCTTTCTTGAAAACCGGAATAGTCTTAGCAGATTTCATGCCGAAGGCACCGTAGAGGAGCAGATGGAAAGGTTGAAAACATGAGTTACAGGACTGGCAAGAAGTGGGGCAGCTAGTCTAAGGATATAGGGTTCTAGCCCATCTAGCCCAGTACTGCCGTGCATAGGAATAGTATTCAGCAGCTTTAGGACCTCAGAATGGGTGAAGAGGGAGAAAATCAAAGTAGGAGGTGCATCATGTGGAGCCTGAGGAGACAAAGGCACTTGTGACCCATGGGATGTGAGAGGAGGGGTATTGGGAACCTTAGTAAAAATCTTGTTGAAGGCACTGGCAATGGTGCTAGGATTGTTACAGAGTGAGTCAATTATTAAGTCATTGGGAATCTGTGACTTGGTGTTACCCATTATCTCTTTAATTTGGGACCAGTTACTTTTGGTAATGATGAGATTAAAGATAGAAAGAATATATTTAGCCAAAGTAAAAAATTATTGTGATATTAATTAAGGGGGAACATCAAATTAGTTTAAATACAATTAGCCTGGATCGTAATTCAGGCAACAAGGTAAAGTTTTGGATACTTGATCCATGGCCTACCATGTCAATTTAGTAAAAAAAAGTTGGGCCTAAATTTTGCCTTAAATACTGTGGGACCAAGTTCCAGATCATAGATCCTTGATAAAAAAATAGAAAGACCTTCCAATATTTGTCTTCAGTACTGACAAAGTGTATTCCATTCCTGCTGCTGCCCTTAACCCATTCTTAATTTGTCTTTTTTCTAAGCCATTCATAATATATTCTGGAACTCTTCCTTTATTATAATTCTAACATGTAACTAAGAACATGAAAATTCCTCCATTCACCTAACCTCATCCACCCTAGTTCTGAATACAATTGACAATGGTGAATTCTGCAGGGGGCGTTGAGTATAATGTGGGCAAACCTATTATAGATCGCATCTACCTTTGACAGTTCCCCCCTGATGCCCAACAGTACAGCAGAGTACCATAATCCAAGACCAGAATTTATGTTCTAGGTTTACAACCATCTCATCTATGTGGGTATCCTTCTTGAATTTTTCATATAGACAAATCCCCAAATATATATATAGGTGTCAACTTGCTGCAGAATGATTCCCCCAAACAAAATAGTGTGAGGTGTTTTTTTTTTTTTACATTTAATACAGGCCTGTAATTCTTAAAAAAAAAGATGCTGCTTCAAACACCAGGAAATCTTACTGTATTCTGACAAATGCAGTATGGTCTCACCATAGGATTGCCCCAGAGCTGAAATGGAACCTATGCAAATGGTGGAATGCTAGGCTCAAACTCGGTTTTCAAACCACTGTCCCTGGTTGGATTTCCTGCAACTGTCAGATTCTTTACTCCAATGGCCTCAGTATAACGTTTCTGGAGAGTTCTCCTTCAGTTTCTTGAAGTTATTTGTTTTTATTGGTTTTCTAGTTACCGTTTACTATTTTCATTTTTTGAAGCACTGTCCTCAGTTTACAGGTAGTCTAGTTTAGATTTAGTGTTGTTTAGGTAAGTTTTGTGGTTCCTGGTCAGTTCTTTGCAACTGAGAAGGAGCTGGACTTTCTTTGTATTTTGTTGAAGTAAACTTCAGTATTTTTGATTTAAATCTGCCTTCTCTGGGGACCAGTTTTCTTGGGTATTGTTTTACTGGGCTAACCCTCGGTTGTTATTTTCTTCTCTGAATCGACAGAAAAAAAAATGTGAGTTTTCCAGAGAAGCCATTTTCCCAGACTGTGGGTTATAGATCTACTGAAACACGGATTTTGAGTTTATTAGGCTATGTCTCAGACGCCCAATAAAAGAACCATCCTTACAGGTTTCCAGCATTGTACTGAATGTGGGGAACCATTTGCTAAAGCTGATTCACATTTAACATGTGTTGTCTACCAAGGGTTTCACCGCCTGAATGCAGACTGTGAGATTTGTAAGAATTTTCCTCAGTCAGTGCTTGATAGGCGACTTAACTGACCGAGGGAAAAATGTCTGATAAGGCTGTTGAAACGGCTTCGGATAAGCCGACTCCTCCTCACAGCAAAGATAAGCCTAAGGAACTGGAGGAACAGCCCTCTGACAAGGGCAAAACTTCCTCAGGAAGGAAGCGCACTGCGGAACCAGCAGCTGAACAAGCTACTGCTACCAAAAGAAAAAAGAAGGAAAATCACATAGTGTAGGAACCACAACTGACAAAATCATTGGTTCCTACCTCTGAAGAGATTGCTAGCGCTATTGGAATAATACAGTTGCTACAATCTGGAATCCCGGCTCCGGTTGAGCGACAGATTCCTCATCAGACACTGGTTCAAACTTCGGGTTCCTCATCGGTTCCCGGTTCCTTTGAACAAGGTCTTGAATATTATGATGAGGAGGAGGAGGAGGAGGAAGAAGAGGAGGATGAGGACTATTGGGAACCCCCTAAACCAGATGTTTCTCCTGATCTTCATTGTCCTGATTCCCCTGACAAGGGATCTCAGGATTACACCTCCCATTTTGCCTTCTTGAAACAAGTGGCACAAACTCTGGACCTCCCTACTCAGGAATCAGATGAGGAGGAGGAGGAGCCAGATTATACACACTCGTCTCTGAGGCCGGGAGATCAGAGGGCTGTGGGTTCAGTTCCCACATCTGGCACCAGGGTTAATATCCCAGTGCTGACACTGTAGTGCAGCATGAGAGGGGTGCTGCACTTCTGAGGTGCAGTCTTTCGGATGAGACGTTAAACTGAGGTCCCATCTGCCTGGATTGGTGGTAGTTCAGGTGGATGTTAAAGATCCCATGGCACTTATCGAAATGAGTAGGGGAATTTCCATGGTGTCCTGGCCAAATTTCCCTCATTCACAAAAAAAATACCACCAACAGCTTAATCTGGTTCAAGGTCAGTTGGCATTCATCTGTATCCCCCTCCCCTGGGTCGTGCCTGAAAATAGGCAGGATTTGTCTAGTGCACTTACCCGGTCAACAAAAACTAAAATAAAAAAAATTAAAAAAATGTATGGAAATGATGGATGGGTCAGCAGCTAAGAAGTTGCTACTGCCCATTTATAAGTCCCTTAAGAAGCAAGTCACAAACATTTTGCAAAACCCACTTTTGTCCCTCCTGTGGGCAAGAAGCTTGAAAAGAAATACTGGGAGGCCAAGGGAGGAGCTGAAGTGCTTTTTGGACATCGCAGCCATGAAGGGTAGTGCAGGCTGCTGAATGTGACAAAGCAAGCATACCATTGGCATCACATCCTCCTGAGAAGGACTCCAGAAAAACAGATTCTATGGCAAAGAAGGTTTACCTGGGGTTTTCCCAGGCAATTAGGCAGGCTTCTTATATGGTATATGTCTCCAGATATCAGATAAATCTCTGGAACACTGTATTGGAGATTGCTAAGGCTGTTCCTGCCCCATGGCATCTGATCTGACAGAGGCTGCCAAGTGGGGCATAGAATCTTCCAAGTATCTGTTTCAGATGGCAGTGGATGCCAGTAACACTGCAGCTAGGCAGATGGCAACTTCAGTAACTCTGAGGAGGTTTGCTTGTCTTAGGACTACTAATCTGACCCAGGACACCCAGACAAAAGCTTGGATTTTCCTTGTGAGCCCACATCTCTGTTTGGGGAACAAACAGAGGCTTACATGAATAAAATGGACTAGTACAATGCAGCTTACAAAAGTGCTGCTGCTAAAGAAAAGGCTTCCACAGCCCACAAACACCAGAGCAGAGCTGGTAGGGGTCGAATCCAATACAGGCCCTTTTCCAGCCTTAGGCTTTCCCAACCTGTCAGCAACAGAGAGGGTATTTCAGAGGTAGGGGCAGGAAGAACAGGGATCGTACTGGCCCTAGCCCACAGCCAGCGACACAGACAAAACAGAACCTCCAATGTGCCTGTCAGGGTTGCCTCCCCATCTCCAGTAGGGGGAAGTCTGGCCCACTGCCTCCAGGCATGGCGAATCATCACCCCAGACAAGTGGGTCCTGGAGGTAGTGGGCCAGGGTCTTACTCTCAGCTTCAAGATTATGCCCAGGCTGAGGGCAATGTTTTTCAGATCTACCACCTCATCAGAAACAGCTCTGTTGGAAGAGGAAGTAACCACCCTTCTACTGCAAAAGGCAATAGAACCTGTTCCTCTGGCACAAAGGGGAAAAAGCCCGTTCTCAAGATACTTCATCACAATAAAGAAAACTGGGGAGTCAAGACCCATATTGGATCTCAGACACTTAAACAGGCATTTGACAAAGTCAAAGTTCAAGATGGTGACCCTGGCAACCATTCTCCCAATGTTAAGGCAAGGAGACTGGTCGGCATCTCTGGACCTAAAGGATGCTTACTTTCACATCCCCATTAGACAATCCCACAGACAGTACCTCAGGTTCCGATTACCATTAGGTCATTATCAGTTCAGAGATCTGCCCTTTGCCCTGACTTCTGCCCCAAGGGTGTTCACAAAGTGCTTGGTAGTGGTTGTGGCACACTTAAGGAGAAAAGGGGTAACAGCGTTTCCCTCCCTGGATGACTGGCTAGTCATAGGTCGATCACCTCCGCAGGCTGGGGATGCTCTGGTAGTCACACAGGATACTCTGCAGTCATTAGGGTTCCTGGTGAATCAAAAAAAAGTCAGTGCTGGAACCAGTCCAGCACCTGGAGTTTATAGGAGTGGAATTGGATACCTCACAGGGAAAGGCATTCCTTACTCAGGGAAGAGCAGACAGCTTGGTACAGCTAGCCAGTTCCATCCAGCTGCACATTCCCAGTCCAGCAAGGCACTTCTTACAGCTGCTGGAGCACATGGCAGCCGCAACAGCAACAGTGTCAGGGTCCAGGTTCCAAATGAGAGACATTCAGTTTCACCTCAGATCCCATTGGTCCCAGAAAAGGGACTCTATGTCAAAGCTAATGGCAGTTACAGTTACAGGAACTTTCCTTCAAGCACTACAGTGGTGGCAGAAATGGGACAACCTCAGACAAGGTGTGCCATTCTTGCAGCAACCCCTTTTGCTAATTCTAATGACAGATGCCTCCCTACTAGTGTAGGGTGCCCACTTGGGGGAACACACTGCACACTGTATATGGCTCAAAGAGGAGTCACTGTTGCACATAAACCTATTGGAACTCAGGGCAGTCTTGTTGTGCATACAGTCCTTTGCCACAATGCTGCAGGGCAAGGTGGTACAGGTTAGGACGGACAACTCAACCATCATGTACTATATAAACAAACAAGGGGGCACAAGGTCAACCACACTGTGCACAGAGGCCATGAGAATCTGGAGTTTAGCTTATTCCCTCAGAATCTCTCTCAGAGCAGTCCATCTATGAGGAAAGGACAATGTCCTAGCAGATGCTCTCAGCAGGATCAATCAGAATCATCATGAATGGTCACTCAACGGGCAGGTTCTGCAGGTTGTTTTCAGGAGGTGGGGTACTCCAGAGGTGGACCTCTCTGCAGCCCTGGACAACCACCAGCTGCCACAGTTCTGCTGCAGACCCTCTGGTAGGCACAGTGCCTTTGGATGCACTACTGCTGGACTGGACAGGGAAGTTTCTGTATGCCTCCCCCCATTCCCTTTGTTACTGAGAGTGTTGAATGAGATCAGGACTCAGCCAGCAACAATAATTCTTATTGCCCCAGACTGGGCCAGGCAGCCTTGGTACTTACTCCTCCTGCCCCTGTCAGTAGCCAGACCAATCAGCCTCCCCAGGAGGTACAACCTACTGATCTCCTCTCTGGCAGGATCCTTTAGCCCAGTCTCCAGCTCCTCTGGCTCAAGGCCTGGCTCTTGAGGACTTAGAGTACACCAACTTACATGTTTACAAAGAGATTTTGGCAGTTCTCAGGGTCTCTAGAAAACCCTCTACCAGGAAGACCTACACATCTAAATGGAAAAAGTTTTCCATCTGGTATCAGAAAAAGGATATAGATTACAACCAGGTGGATCTGCCAGTCATCCTAGATTATCTGACATACCTCCATTCCCTTGGCCTCAGACCATCTATCCTTAAGGTGCACCTGGCAGCTGTCTCTGCTTACTTCTCAACAGGTAAGGGCTCATGCCTGGCTTCATATATGGTATTCAGGAAGTTTTTCAAAGGGCTGCTGCACTTGCATCCCATACACAGGGAGTTAACTCCAGCCTGGGATCTCAACATATGCATTGCCCAGCTGATGTAGCCACCTTTTGAGCCCATGTCTTCAGCAGAGCTCAAGTATGTGACTTAGAAAATAGTGTTCCTGGTAGCAGTCACCTCAGCCAGGAGGATCAGTGAGCTCCAGGCCTTGTCCACAGAGCCTAACTACATCTCAGTCCATAGGGACAAAGTAGTTCTCAGGACCAATAGGAAGAGACTCCCCAAAGTGATATCTGTCTTCCACCTTAATCAGTCCATTACATTGCTTGTCTTTTTTACTGACCATTCCACTTCAAGGGAGCGTAGACTGCATAGCCTGGATGTTAGGAGAGCTATCAGCTACTATCTGGACCACACAGAGGACCATAGGCAGAGCAATATTCAGCTGTTCCTGACCTATGGAGGAGTGGGGAAAGGAAAACCAGCTACACAAAGGTCCATTGCACACTGGATTGTTGCCTGTATTCAGTTTTGCAACTGTAAAGTGGGTAAAGGGTCCCTTGCGAGTCTCAGAACCCACTCTACCAAGGGAACAGCTGCTTCCTTGGCAGCTGCCAGGGATAGTCCCCTGTTGGAAATCTGCAAAGCAGCTACCTGGAAGACTGTCCACACATTTACCAGCATTATTGCTTGGATACTCAGGCCAGAAGTGATATCAGGTTTGGCACATCAGTCCTGCAGAGTCTGTTTTACCTAAATAGGTTCTTTGCCAACCTCTAAAGGTGGTGCTTGGATAGTCTGCATTTGTCAGAATATAGTAAGATTTCCTGGGTTTGAAGAAAAAATTACTTTCCATAGTAATCTTGTTTCTTCAAGGGAATCTTACTGTATTCTGAACTCCCACCCTACCTCCCCTACTGGAACCTAATGGGCACTGCACTCCAGCTGTCCGTATTTTATTGCAGTCCTGTTGGGGTTGCTGTTGATTGTTTTTCATGAGCATGTGTGACTTGAGTCTTAAAGGTGCCCACACTGTTTAAGAAGGGAGTTGGTTATTTAGAGGTGAAATAGTTATTTTTTAGGATAGTTCAGTTAGCTTGTTCTTTTGCATGCTCTGCAAGAGTCTGACAGTTGCAAGAAGTACAACCGGGGACTGTGGTTTGAAAACTGAGCTCGAGCCTAGCATTCCAAAATTCGTATAGGTTCTATTAACCATTTAGGCTCTGGGGCAGTCCTATGGTGAAACCATACTACATTTGTCATAATACAGTAAGATTCCCTTGGAAGAAACAAGATTACTATGGTGAGCCATTTTTTCTTCCTGGAATGTATATAATTGTATTGTCTGCACAGGGATGATATTGGACAGGGATGGGCTGGCAGTATAGCCTAGAGGTTAGAGGAATGAGGTGTGAACAAGCTTGTTACATCTAACAGATCAGACCTGAGTTGGATTCTCACAACCTCCACTTGCATACTGTGTGACTCCGAGCAAGTCTCTTAACCGCCCAGTGCTCCCAGGTCGCCCCTGAAAACAGGCTCCTGTGCCTAGTGGGCCTTACCTGGTTACCAAAGACTAAAATAAAAAAATAAAAAAAATAAAAAAAATTTAACATCAAGATTTCGAAAGGATGAACAGTGTATGGTGGAACGCTGCTGTGAATGGAGATTCATACATCTAAAAGAGTCGTTCTGCTGCAGTAGTGATGTAGTTACTGATGCAGAGCAACTTTTCATTCTGTGTTTGTAGCTACATCAGAATACAAGTGCCCACATCAGTGTTATGCATAGACAGCAGCGGTTGAAGAGTCATGCACGTGAGCTGGCCAGTGGGCAGATAGTGGTGAAGTGAGGGCGGCGGATTGGAGAGACTGTTTGTTGAAAACAGAAAAAGTAAGTAATTCTGGGCTTTTTAACACCATACACTATATAGAATGGTGTATTAGAGCCTGAATACATAACAGCACTATTCTTTTTTTTTTCTATTTGTTTTTGCTCCTGGGAGCCTGGCAGGCGGCTCCTGTCTCTCTATCAGAAGGACTCAGTCTCCAGCTCTCCATTCCCCACCTGACTTCCCATACAATCCCCCATGGGTCCCCCCCCCCATGACAGAGCCAAGGCAAAGGGGTGCTGGCTTTCTGTCACCCTTGGAGCAAAATCCAGATGCTTGGGGAGCAGGAACCAGTGTTGGAGAGCCATCACAAAGCCTGCCAGCTCCTCCTTTTCTCCACCCCCATCCCACCGATTGTGTACGTCAGCAGTGTGCCTCCTGACTCGCATCTCCTCTGACCACCGACAGAGGGAGATCGACAAGTGGGATGGCAATCCCTCCTTCCCCAAGAGAGGAGAGCAGTCCTCTGGATGCTCAGTCCCCTCTCTCTCCCCCCTGCCGACCACCGGTGGCCTGGGCTCATTCCAGAACCTGGGTCACTGGCATGGAGTGAGGTGTGGCATCCAGTGCCTCAACCCTCAGTGACACCAGACCAACAACACAGCACTATTCCTAAACCTTGTGATTACCATGATGACAAATGGACCCCTCGAGCTTTGCTCTCGAGGTCCTTGTTGTCATGATAACTAGTTGGTATAAGAATAGCATAGTTGTGTATGGGTTCTCATACAGTATTCTATATATTATTTAGATTTTATGTGATAACGGTGAGTATTTCACAGCACCAACCACAAAAAGTGAACAAAACATCTCCTGATGTCAAAAGGGCAACCAGAATTACAGTGACCCCGCAACAGCGATTGAAACATACGCTTTTACACTTTACAGCGGCAAAAAAAACATGTTTATGTGGGGCTAGCGCCCTCTGCACCCCTCAACTTTATTATAATCAACTCCGGAAGGACACAGGAAAGAAGAACATCTAAAAAAAAACCAACAACTTCCACCTTAGCTGGAACCAAACTAGGGTCCACCAGCTTCAGTGGCAGTGACTCAAGCCACTATACCAAACAGCCAGCTCAAAACCACTTTTGTCAGAATGCAGCCCCATATCCTGCTGCAGTGGGTGTAGATCACTACTACACTCACTATACATGACTCCTCGCTACATTTTCTGACTCTCTATACCTACAGGCGGTCAAATTGAGTTGCTCAGTTTGACTCACCCGCACCACATGCTACCTATTATTCATAAACATATTGAAAAGCAGGGGGCCCAAAATGTAGCCTTGTGGGACCCCTAACATAATCTATGTTGGCTTGGATTCAAAATCCTTGATGCTGACAAATTCTTGATGTCCTTTAAGGCACTCCTTAAACTATTTTAAAGATAAAGGGGCAGTCCAAGAGATTTTAACCAGTACAGGATAATGTCATGGTTAAGTGTATCAAGCGCTTTACAAAGATCAATAAAGATCTCTCTCATTGGCATTTTCCTGTCCAGAGCCTCCTGTATGTCCCCACCACCTTCATCAGTATTGAGGAGGTACTGTGCTGTGATTGAAAACCTAACCGAAATTTATTCAGGATGTTGTTTTTGTTCAGATATGCTTTCAGTTGACCGCTTATTAATTTTTCAAATATCTTGGTTATGATAGACAGTAAAGAAATGAGACGATAGTTCCTGATACCTGTTGAGTGCCAGATTTATATATGAGGATGACTTTGGCAGTTTCCCATGCCATTGGGTATTCACCAATAGTTAAGAAAAGGTTAAAAATAACTGTTATGGGACTGTTAATAATGGGCTTCATAATTTAGCACAACAATAGGTACACAGTCTTGTTCTCCATCCAGCCCAGCCTTATCTAAGACTGTTTGAGTCCCATTGTTATCCATAGAACCTGTTGTGTACATTTATGATAGAGCAGAAAAGACAGGTTGAAGAAATCAGCAAGGATGTGTACATATAACCTTGTAGTCCTCCTCCTCCTCCTCTTCTTCTGGTGACTTTACATTAAGGCTACATCCTGAGAATCTTGAATTCTTAGCCTTTCTCAAACTCAGCTTACCAAGGATGAACCTTAACTATTAATTTGATTATTCACATGTCCAAACGTGACATCTGCTACTAGTCCCACTCCTACATCTCCAAGTGGCAAGTCTCCCCATCTCCTCCCAACCACTCTGGCAGCACAATCTGGCTCATCACTCCCAGTGGTAGTAGCGCAACTACTCCTGATAACTCCTACAGCTTTCACATTGTCCTCACCAACTAATGTAATATGATCAGGTGTGCCACAGAGAATACTAAGAACACAGAGCTCACAGTGTCAGTATCTGGTAAAGAAGACTCATCACAGCCAATGTAATGCTCTGCATTTGACCTTTATTTGTTTCTTGCTTTTTTATGTTTTTTGATGCATAACTTGTTTTGTTTGATTGAGGGGCATGTTCTTTAAGGTTGAAAATTAAAGAGGGCCAGACTCCAGAGAGAATATGTAGTAACTGACATGGAGGTAAAGCAGAGACTACAGTGGGGGACAGACCTTGAGGTCAGTAGTGAATAGTAATGAGTACTGTAGCTCACACTGGGCCATGGCAGTCTTAGTGGGTTTGCAGACTGTCACAACACCACAGCAGATCTCCAGGCTTTTTACACAATTTGTAGTGTGCTATACTCCATGCCAATTATTGCATTTTTGAGCCAAAGTGGTTTGATCTCATTCTCAAAGTTGAACCAAATTTATGGGACCCAGCTGGAAGCCAAACCCTTGCCGATGGCACACTTCTCACACCCCTACTTACCTGTCTTATGTCAGGCATTCTGGTCAGGCTTTCGGTTAGGTAAGATATAATCTAGGCTGCTAGTCAATTAATAACACTGAATCTGAAAGTAGAAGTAGTAGTTGTTGACCAGAATAATATAAAAATCTTTGACACTAGTGCTGTGCCGATGTGAACCATGGCGACAGCAGCCTACAGAAAAAGAATCAGACTTTATAATCCTAAAGTCATGTTGTCCCTGTTCAGGGCCTATGCTAGGCCACATTTAGAATTTGCATCCCAACTCTGGTGCCCTTTCAAAAAAACTGAACATGACTTACTTGAGAGAGTACAAAGGAAATTTACTAAGCACATACAGGGGTTACAACATGAAACATACGGAACAAGACTTCCATCCCTTAACCTCATGTCCCTGGCCACCTGTCACCTTAGAGGGGATCTATTATTTTTATTTGATATAATTCACAAACCTTACCTGATGACCGAGCTTGGTTTTGAATTCAAAAACAGCACTCATAATACTAGAGGTCACTGTTAATATCGCTGATGGGTGATCTGAATATGCCAGATGTTAACTGGAGTGCAGTTGCAGCAGCCACTTCTAAGAGTGGGGTTATTCTAGATGCCCTACAGGGGGCACGCCTTAGACAACTAGTATTGGAACCCACTCGAGAGGGAGCAATCTTAGACCTGGTTCTCTCAAATGGAGACGGAGCGAGGATCACAGATGTAGAAGTGGGTAGCCATCTGGGAGCTAGTGACCATCAAACAGTATGGTTCACAATAAACCCAGCAATAGAGTCAAGCCATACAAAGGCAAAAGTACTGGACTTTAGGAGGGCTGACTTTGCCAAAATAGGTGAGTGCCTAAGGAATGCACTAGCAAATGGGCAGGAAGGAGTGGTGGAAGAACAATGGAGAATAAATAAAAACTGCCATCACAGAGGTAACAAGCCTTTGTGTGACGCAAATAAACAAAGCAAAACAATGTAAGAAACCACTATGGTTCTCAAAGGAGGTGGCAGGGAAAGTTCAAGAGAAAAAGAAAGCATTCAGAAAGTACAAGGAATCACAGAAGGAGCAGGACAGAGAATTCTATCAGTTAAAGCAAAAGGAAGCTGGGAAGGCAGACAGAACAGCAAAGGCCCGAACCGAGAAAAAGATAGCCAACTCAGTTAAGAAGGGGGATAAAACCTATTTTAGGTACATCAGGGAGCGAAGGAAGACTAAGGGAGGGATAGTGAGGCTTAGTAAAGGGGGGAGGGTGGGCAAAGGGTGACTGTGAAAAGGCAGAGATACTAAACAAATATTTTTTGTCAGTATTTACAAATGAAGAGGGGGAGGTACCTAAAACAAACAATAGAAACACTCTGGATACAGAAGTTGATACCAGCCCATTTACAGAAGAAAGGGTTCTGAAAGAACTCTTAAAACTGAAGGTGGACAAAGCAATGGGGCCTGATGGGATTCATTCCAGAATTCTAAAAGAACTAAAGGTAGCATGAGTTACACCACTGACTACCCTCTTTAACAAATCATGGGAGGATGGGATGGTACCTGAGGCCTGGAGGAGGGCAGATGTGATTCCCCTTCACAAAAGTGGGAGCAGGGCAGAAGCAGGAAACTACAGACTTGTTAGTTTAACCTCAGTGATAGGGAAAATGATGGAATCACTTCTGAAGGAAAGAATTGTCGAGTACACAGAGGCCAGAGGGGCACAGGACCCAAGGCAGCATGGATTCACAGCGGGAAGGTCATGCCAGACGAATCTAATAGATTTCTTTGACTGGGTGACCAAAGTAGTAGATCTGGGAGGGGCTGTGGACATGGCCTACCTAGACTTTAACAAGGCATTTGACTCAGTCCCACACAAAAATTAATATACAAGGTAGCCAGCCTGGGAGTGGGTCCCAAGATGATAGCCTGGGTAAAGAATTGGCTGGAGAATAGGACACAGAGGATAATAGTAAATGGAGTCCACTCTGAAGAAAGGGGGGTTACTAGTGTGGTACCGCAGGGTTCAGTATTAGGACCGGTCCTCTTCAATGTCTTTAAGCGACATTGCAGAGGGACTGGAAGGAAAAGTATGTCTCTTTGCGGATGACACAAATATCTGCAACAGAGTTGATGCACAAGGTTGGGTGGAAAGGATGAGAAGGGACTTGGCAAGGTTAGAGGAATGGTCAAATGTATGGCAGCTTAGATTCAGTGCTAAGAAGTGCAAGGTAATGCACCTGGGAAACAAAAACCATGGGGAAGAGTACACAATGGGGGGTGAGATACTAACAACAACAAAAATGGAAAGGGACCTGGGGGTAGTCATATCAGATGACTTAAAGGTGGGCAAACAATGTGAGAGGGCAGTAAGGAGGGATGGGGGGATACTGGGATGCACAGGGAGAGGCATCACCAGTAGAAAACAGGAAGTTGTTATCCCTCTGTACAGACAGCTACTGAGACCCCATCTGGAGTACTGAGTGCAGTTCTGGAGACCCAGTCTCCGCAAGGACATAGACAAGATGGAAGCTGTCCAGAGGAGGGCAATTAAAATGGTGTAGAGTCTGCACCAGAAGACATATGAAGAGAGACTAAAGGAGCTTAATATATATATATATATATATATATATATATATATACATGAGGAAAGGAGGGAGAGGGGGACATGATAGAAACTTTCAAGTACCTCAAGGAATCAACAAAGTCCAAGAGGGTAGCATCTTTCAAAAAAAGAGGTGTGCAAGAACAAGGGGGCACAATTTGAAGATGGGGGCTCAGAGGTAATGTAAGGAAGTATTTTTTCACAGAGAGGGTTGTGGATGCATGGAACGGCCTTCCGGAGGAGGTTGTGGAGTCAAAAACAGTAGTTGAATTCAAGCATGCATGGGACAGTCATAAGGCAGTTCTAGGGGGTGGGGGTAGAAAGAAGTAGGCTGCTGGTTAACTAGGATCTGCAGCTTATCCATTAGGTAGGGAAATGGGCAGACTGGGTGGGCCAAGCGGTCCTTATCTGCTATCAAATTCTATGTTTCTATGTAAACCTTGTAACTATCTAAGCAGAAAGTTTATCCTAAGAATAGACTACCTATTGAAGTAGTAATCAGCAAAATCAAAAAGCACATTTAAAAGCAACATTTAAGCGTCATTTTGATAATCTAATTACCTCTGGGTATAGTCTTTCCTACTATAATACAAGGCAGTCCAGATATGTGAATGAATTCATTCACATATCTGGACTGCCTCTAGAGGAGAGCTGCACGCCCATTGGCTCTTGCTCTGAACCAATGGCAGGCAGCCCTCACCGGGCAACAGCCATGGCGGCCGCGGGCGGCAGGCAGGTGGGGATGCTGCCGCCCGCCGCTGACTGGGGGAGCGGGGTGGTGGGGCTTGTGGGTGGGTGGGTGGACACCAGATCACCAGGGTAGGTGGTCCTGGTGGGGTTTGAAATGCTGCTGCCCGTGATCGGGCTTCGTGGTCCACTGGACCACCAGGAGGGTTATGTCCTCGAAAGGGGTGTTGAAAACTTGCCACCCGTGATTGGGCTTCACGGTCCACTGGACCACCAGGGATATGTCCTGGGGAGGGTTGACTTTGCTGCCCGCGATCAGGCCAGTCGGGGTGTGGGGGTTGACTTATGCCCGCGATCGGGCGAGTCGGGGATGGGGGTTAAATTATGCCTGCAATCGGACTAGTGGGAGGTGGGTTCTTTTCACTTCTGCCTGCAATCGGGCCATCGGGGGTGGGGGGATGTTTGAACTTCTGCCACGCGATCGGGCCAGTCGGGGGGTGGGGGTTACTATATGCTCGCGTGGGCTGCAGGGGGCACAGGGAGTAATTCGAGGCCCACAAGTGGCAGCTGCTGTGTTGCACCCTGCAATGCGGCAGCTCACCTGTGGGTGGCCCTCGACTTACTCCTTTTTTTTTGGCTCAAAGTTGTGCAGGCGCAGGTTGCGGGTTGCGCCTGCACAACTCTGCACAGACCACTGAATATCGGGCTGTGCAGTTTGTGCATGGTTCCTCCCCCCCTCCAGTTCAGCATGCCTTCATTAGCATTGCACTGTTTCTCAGCTTGACTTGGTGGGTGCAACTACCTCCTGTTGAATATGGCAGTATGGACCAATTTCGGACTTTAGCAGGTGCAACCCTATTGCGCATGGCGCAACCCTTTTGAATATCCAGCCCAATATGTAAATCACCAGGAAGTAATTTAGGCTGGTTCTACTTAAAGCAGGCCTGTATGGTGCCAAAAGACCTCACAAACAATCTGCAAAGACTGAAAACGGGAGACCACAAACACGTGTTTCACCTTTGTTAGGACCTATCTGTATGCCATGGCTGTAGCCTCAGCCCAGAAGGAGGAGAAACCAGACTCCCTTTCCTTCTAGGCTGAGGCTACCACTTTGACACACTGATGACTCCGAACAAGTGTGAAACATGTGTCTGTGGTCTGATGTCTTTAGCCTTTGCAGATTGCTTATGAGGCCTTTTAGCACTATATAGTCCTGCTTAAAGCTGAGCAAGCCTTAATTGATTTCTTGTGATTTACAAATACTACCCATGCTGTTTTGCACTTTGGGATTATTGTATGTGAACCTTTATATTTTATTGAAACTTTGCTTTAGTTCCGGGTGCCCTTTCAGGGTAACATTTGCTTCAGTGCTTTTGCACTCAGATCCTTATCTATTTAACGTCTCTCCTATTTTGTGCTTTCCATGACCCTGAAACCACTGATATCATGAGGCTGGTTTCCCCTCCTTTGAGGCTGAGGTTACAGCAGTTGGCACACTGATGAATTCTAACAAGGATGAAACACGTATCTGTGGTCTGCTGATTTTGACCTTTGCAGATTGTGCGTGAGGCGTTTTGGTATTATATGGTCCTACTTAAAGCTGAGCAAGCCTAAATTACTTCATGATGTTTTGCAGTGGGGGTATGGTATATGTAACTATGTACTCCTGATGCTTATTTATATTTATTTATTTATTCATTAACTGGGTTGGTGCACTGATCCAGGGACCCCTTTTTCAGGCACGGCATGGGCCAGAGACTGGCACATACAGTGAGAGGTTACAGTAAGGACAATAAGTGCACAGACTTGAACAGTAACTGAATCAGGGCAAGTCAGGTGACATACAGTAGAGAAGTATTAATAAAACAGGTAAAAAATAATGGATATATCAGACAAGGTGAACAACAGAAAAATATACAGTGTTTAGGCAACAGCAGCCGCTGCTCAGCAGAATTAAACATCAGCAGATGCCAGTAGAATCAATAAAATATACAGACTATTTACAGTTTACATGGTAGCAGGCAGCAGTCACCAGGATAAGGTGCCGGTCGGCAAGTCAGTTTCAAGGTAGAGAGAAAGAAGGCAATGGCAGAGGGCCAAGGAGGCCTAGATATATTGCACAGCAGCTCCAGTAGCCTGGAGACAGGAACAGGTCATGGAAGACAGGAAGTGGGTCCTTAGTAGGGTGCAGAAATTTAGTAGGGGGTCGAAGGAATGCAGTGGGGGGGGAGGTTGTTCCAGAGGGAGGGCCCAGCAATGGAGAAGGCCCGTTGACCCATCCTGGTTGTTTTGTGTGAACGGATGAGTTAGAGGTGAGATGAGTGGTGAAGAATGTGGCTTTGGGTCTTGGGGGCAGATCAGAAGGAAGGGGAGAACGAGGGGCTATAGATGGCATCCCCGATGGTCTGGGCAAGCAAGTTGGAGCGTCAGGCTTGAGGGGGAAGCCAGTGAAGGGACTGGCAGAGAGAGCAGTGTTGCATGGAGAGAGGTGTACAAAGGGCAAGTGGCAAATTTGGTTGTAAGTGGTGTCCAGCTGGGACTGGTTTGCAGTGGAGGTAAGGAAGTGCACAGGACACCCATAGTTAAGGAGGGGAAGAGGTTGGTGCGGTCTATAACAAGGTGAGCTTCTGGTGTGAGATGGTCATTGCAGCGATAGCAGAGACCCAGTTTCTGGTTTATGCGACATGTCAGGGAAGCAATGTGGTCAGAGTAGGTAGGTGATGGGTCAAGGATAATGCCCAGATATTTGAATGAGTGAACAGTGTTGAGGGGTGATCCATCCAGGGAGTGGATTCTGAGAAGGCTGTTGGAGTGGCCTAGGGCAGAGAGTTTAGATTTTGAGCCAAATAGCATAGCTTTTGTTTTAGATGCATTTACCAGTAGCTTGTTGGAGGAGAACCAGTGGTGGACAGACAGAACTTGGCGGTGAGGGTGGAAGACAGTGAAGAGTGGGAGGGGTAGCTATGAAAGAGTATCAGATCATTGGCATAAAGGAGGGAGTGACACAATAGGCCCTTTGATGGGAGGGATTTAATGAAAAGGGAAAAGAGGAGGGGTCCAAGTATGGAGCCCTGGGGGATGCCATCTGAGACAGGTGGAGGGGATGGCACCACCAAGGCAGACCATTTGGGTTCGGCCAGAGAGGTTGTTTATGAGCTAGGCAGTGGAGGCAGTGGAGAAACCCAGGGTACCAAGTTTAGTTATGAGAATGGTGTGGTTGACTAAATCAAAGGTCTTGGAAAAATCAACGAATACAGCACCACTCAGTTTCCCCTCATCCATATTCCTAAGCACATGAGTCAGTGAAGCAGGCCAGGGCAGTGGTTGTGCTGTGCCCCTTCCTGAAGCCATGTTGCTGAGAACAAAGGAGGTTATGTAGGGGGCAGCATAGTTTCAGAGTTGGTCATAGCACTATGACTGCCCCACAGAATTTGCTAACTCCCTGCACGCCACACTTGACAAGGGGCACCTTGCAGGGGCCGTGTTTATAAACCACTCAAAGGCGTTCAACATGGTTTCTCATCCTCTCCTTCTTAACACATTACAACAAATTGGGGTCTCTCATTGTCCACTCTCATAGTTCTCCAGCTATCTTTAATCTAGAACCCAATGTGTTAAAATTAATAGGACTATATCTACTATGCTACCTGTGCACTCAGGAGTTCCCCAAGGATCTATCCTGGATCCCCTGCTATTTAGCATCTACCTCAACGCCCTGCCTAAATCCTGCCCTGGCAACCTTCTCCTCTACGTAGACGACGCTGTTCTTTATGCTGTACATCCTGATCCTCTCTCTCTCTCTCTCTCTCCAGTGTACCTTACAAAACTCCTTCTTTCAGATTGAACACTGGTTTGCTGAACACAGATTGGTGGTCAACATTAAAAAAACTAAGACAATGCTCTATGCCCACTGCCAAAACAGATCAAAGGATTTCCCTCTGGAAATACTCTCTCATCTCACTGGAACAGGTTCAAAAGTATAAGTATCTAGGTATTACATTTGACTCTTCTATCTCATTCCACGAAGATATAAAAATTCTCACCTCCACCACCAACACCTGCATTGGTCTCCTTTACAGTCGTAAAGACTGCCTGCCACCTGAAGCACTTTGCCTAGCCATTACCTCCTCAGTGTTATCGCTCGTGGACTATGGCCTCACAATCTATGCTGCCGCCGACCCTATGGTGCTTCATTAAATACAAATAGTCATCATTAAGGCCATCCGGCTCCTCTCTGGTGCCGACAGAAATACACATGCCTGCACTCTATATGCGCTCACCAATATCCTCTCCCTTGAGGAAAGACTATTATACCAGACCTGTCTCTTCATCAAAAAAATCCATCTGGGCTTAACCCCAATAGGTGTCATGGCTTCTCTTCAGGCAGCCACCATCTCAGTGTCCACACGGGCTGCCCCAAAAACTATCTAGAAGGTGCCTAGGGTCAGGACCACCCTGGCCCAGCGATCCTTCTCCCTTAGAGCACCATCCTGGTACAATGCTCTCCCACCAGCTGTCATATCAATCACCAATCTAGGTCCTTTTAAAGCTGCCTTAAGGGCCCATATCCTCTCCTCACATCAATGCCAGTGTAACCAGTAACCTGTAGATCCTGCACCACACCACTAGGCCACACACTCGCCCTTGGCCAGGCAGTGGAGACCCCTCACTATTTCTAGCCTACAGGCTCCTCACCTCCCTCAGTTACCATATAGTTGCACTGGACTATGAATGTGTTGTATTATGTATAAGACAAGGCCTCCCTGAGGCGGCTTACTACCAACTCATATCATGTATTGTTTTAGCTACCAATTGTATAGGTCTTAACCGTTCATTAGGTAAATATGTCAGTAGCTCTGCCCTGTTTTAGCTGTCAAATGTATAGGCATTAACCCGTGCTCATTGTACTTATATTCTGTATGATTGCTCACCCACATTTATTCTATGTGTGTACTGTATGAATGTCTATGTTTTATTCTGACTTGGAGCCTTTGAAAACGAATCTATGACTCAAAGGGTCATAATTCCGATTTCCTAAATAAATAAATAAATAAAACTTTGGTTACATGGTCAGTGATTTGATAACTGACAGCCTTCTCAAGGAGCTTACAAAGGTGGGGTAGAATGGAGATAGGGCAGTATTTATCCATAATGCTAGGATCACCTGATTTGTGAATGAAAATCATTTTGTCCTGCTTCCAGGATGGGGGGGGGTACAGAGGCCATGGTAATGGAGAGATTAAAGATAAATGTGAGTGGATGAGCAATTTCATTGGCCACTAATTTAAGAAAACGAGGGGATAAACCATTATTACTAGCACTCCCTCTAGTTCAATGTGCCTGTGCAACTGGTTTCGTGTTTGTGTGGCTGTTCGCCTCTCTACCCATGAGATATACCACCCTGTAGGGGTATGAAGGCAAGGAGCCTAGGGAAGGGTTAAACCCCCTGAGGTGCAGTGGGAGTGATTCCCTTGGCTAAAGGTACCTTAGGAAGAAGCTCACGGAAGAGAGAGGTGTGTCACTGGAGGATTAGAGGTGGATGGGGGGCAAGGAAAAATGCTTGTGGAGTCAAGAGAGCAGCCCTTAATTAGGCCGAACAGGGGTTTCGTCAGTTGCACTGCCCCGTTGAACTACAGGCTGTAGCCTTCCAAATGGGAGACTGAGGAAGAGTTTAAGTGTCCCAACAGGGGAAATGGTCTTTAAGTAAAAGAGGGGAATGCTGGAACTGGTGGTGGTGGTGGTGGAGGGGGGCATGGCCGAGGGAATGGAGGAGGGAAGTTTAGCCAGGTAGTTGCTGAGATCAGAGAAATGGGCACTGAGTGCCATTTATGATGTCTAGGGGTTCAGTCAGTGAACCTTTTGGAGTGGCATGGTAGAAGGGGACTGCTTGGTAGTGGGGGAGAGCAAGGCACGCAGGGAAAACCAGAATTGCCTGGTTTAGTCAAAATTAGGGGATTATGACTCAGACAGGGAATAAGCATCAATAACAGATGAACTCTAAGGAACAAAAATACCTGGTAATAATGAATAGAATGATTTAACACTTTAAATTTGTGAATTTTGTATAACTAAGTTCAATTAATGCTAACTGTGATTTTAGTTCTGCTGCTGGCTGGAACCCCCTGGAACTCAACCTAATTTTATTTTATTTATTTTATTCTTTGGTAACCAGATAAGGCCCATGAACGCACAAGTGCCTGTTTTCATAGGTGACCTGGGAGCACTGGGGAGGTTTAGTGACTTGCTAAGAGTCACACACTATGAAAGTGGAGGTTGTGGGAATCAAAACCAGGTCTGTCTGCTGGATGTACCAAAGTCTTTCACAGCTCGTTACTGTAACCTCTAGGTTATACTGCCAGCCCCTCATCCACCATCAACCTGTACCCAGTATCATGGTGATCCAGTACATGTTCAGGCTCAGGAGTACTGGTTTTTAGGGGGGCCCTTAAAGTTCTTTTTCAGAGGTGCCACTAAGAATCATCAGAGAACGATACATCTGGGAAAACATACTCACCAATAGATGTCTGCATGTCAAGGTTCCCAATTAAGAATTCAGTGTAGTTCCCAAGTATTCATCTTGTTTCACCCACATACTGTACTTGATATGCAAGCATTTTGGACATCTGACTAAGGAGGTCAAATTATCCTGAAATTCTGTGTTCCACTTTTGTCTATGGGGTGCAGACACATGTACCAATCAGTGTGCATGTCTTACATCTTGATTTGTTTCTCCTTGTTGCCTGAATGCCAGGTTACATAGTGAAGGCTTTGTTTTTCAGTAATGATTTCCCTTAGGCTAGGTGGTTCTCCATAGGCTGTTGCTTGCAGTTCATTGGATAGTCTGTGATCACTGTGTAGGATTTTCCTGATGATCTTTTTCAGATAGTTTATGTGTGACAACCAGTGGTGTCCTTTTTTAAGTGTCATACCCCCCATCACCTTCTGCTTGCTGGCATTTGTTCTTCAGTCTATCAGCCTAAAATATATTACTTACTTAGTTCTCTATTTTTGTCATTAGTGTTTCCTCTGATCTGGACTGGGGACTGCTTCTGTCACTGTCAAGCATATCCACACTTGAGAAAAACAGCTGATGTGTCGGTCCAACATTACTGTGGCTCCATATCTCTCTCTCTCTCTCTCATGCTGTTTTTTGGTCCAGCAATGACTTATTCCCCATAGTGGGTGTCATCTCCATGGGAGACCACTCATGTTCCAGTTAGGCAGCATGGGATGTAGGGTATGGGAGATGCCTGGCTGTCTTTGATGGGTATGGTGGCAGGAAGGACTTTATCCTTCCCGCAAATCAGGTCTATTAGCTCTCGGACCCCTCTTCTCCTTCTGTACAAGAGGTGGAGCTTGTAAGGCAACCCACTGAAATGCTGTGTGGAGGTTGGGCATGCCCATCTGCCAACCTCCTCAGCCAGTATAGCACTATCTCTGGGCCTGGATACCAACCTCTGAGTGTAATCTGGCTCAGGTAACATTAGTGGCCTTAAGTATCTTATCAAGCCTAAATTCCTGACTGTATGACTGCCTCCCTCTGGACAACAGGTGGGCATACAAACATCAGTAGGTACCTCCTCTCTTCCATGTAAGCAGAATTTAGATCAGATACTCACTGTAACCTCTATCCCCTTGATGTATTATATCTGTAAAGATGAATTTATTATTTTTGGCACACTACAACATACATGCTCCTGCTTCCTTTTTATTTATTTATTTAGTTTTTGTTAACCGGGTAGGTGCACTAGCCAGCAAGTGACTATTTTCAGGCACAACCCGGGAGGTACAATTACAATACAAATAGTACAGTGCATTTTATACAGTACATGGTAAGGTACATTGAAGTTTATAACATTAATTTACACCCAGGCCTTTTACCATTTGGGATGGAATTCAAGAGGCTGAATGACACTGTTGTAACTATGAAAATATTTAATTTTACAGAAAATGAAGTGTTCATTATCAAATATATTATAAACAGGTAGACTGAGGAAAAATATCTATGGAAAAAGTACGAACCCCTTCACTATAGCACTATAGACTGCTGCTGTTATAGAGTTTTTGTTTATCTAAAGTCAGGAAAAACTTGACTTAAAGAATGATACGTCTAGACACATCCAGTAGGGAAATGTATGTCATTTGCAAATTTATCAGAATAACAAGGTGAGCAAATGAGTCAGGTAGAAAATACTTAGGCATATAAACATAGCTCATGAAAACTCAGTTGATAATACTATATGTTACCTAAGATCTTACATTTAAATGAAATCAAAAATATTGAGAAATACTTTTTTCCATAAAGTCAGAATAGTGAGCAGTATGATAAGTATATAAGCTGCCTTATGGCATTGAGTACAGCATTTTCTATTTTTAAAGATGAATCCTGCCTCCTACCATAGGATATAATCATGTTAGGACTGACAATCTGGACATACCTCTGAGA
Source organism: Neoceratodus forsteri (assembly GCA_016271365.2). Classification (NCBI taxonomy): domain Eukaryota; kingdom Metazoa; phylum Chordata; order Ceratodontiformes; family Ceratodontidae; genus Neoceratodus; species Neoceratodus forsteri. The sequence continues at coordinate 695,437,828 of CM028129.1, forward strand.
TAGAAAGAGTTCCAGAGAGCAAGTTTTGGCTTGTCAGTTTCAGAGAATCCAACAAAACCACCTTTTTGTGAGAGTCTTGGGTAACTGGAATGCAAGGCATGAAGCAGGATGCTTGTGTAGCAGTTTGCTAGTGGCTATATAGCGCATTTATTCAACACTTGGCTTATGGTATTTATTTTGCTTCTGGATAGTAAAGAGCTCATTTTGCTAGTGCCTTTTTCTTTCATTTTGGTAACATTTTCTCCATAAGGAAAAAGAAAATGGGCCAGTTAGTGCCTTTACTTAAATGTAATACTTAACATAAATCAGAAGTACAGTACCAGTAAAATATTTGAAACCCAAGAATATGTTGTATGATGATACGTTCTGAAAGAAATTCTTTATCATGCTAACAATATTTATTTTATTTTACAAAGCATTTGTACAAGGTAACCCAGTAGAGATACAACATCAATTTCATTTTGTTTTCAAATATTTTTATTAGGAGTCTCCATGTATCCAACAAAACCAATATAACTGCATGTGCGCAATGTAAAATAAAAAAGAGAAATAGACGCAAACGCACATACAGCTTATACAGTGGGCACAAGGGTTCAGCGAAACAAAACAGAAAAGAAAGCAAATTATACAGATCATTTATCCCTAAGAAATTCCAGAAAATGGATTCCATATTACAGTAAGCAAAATGTTTGTCTCTGCTTACACCAGATACAGCGCATCCTTTCTAATTTCATTTAGTTTATCAAAAGTTCAAACCACCTTTGAAATGGAGGCATGTTACAGTTCTTCCAATATAACAGAATGCATTTTTTTTAGAATTACCCAATGCCATGTTTGGTAAAGTGCTTACTTCGACCTAGAATTCCTTATTCTGAAGAAAAAAAAATAAGTAAAATATTTCCAAGGTCAAAGGGGAAGTCCATAACCAACATCTGCTCAAAGTCAGAGAACACCCTTCTCCAGAAGTCTCTTAGTGCATGGCGTGTAGCAAAAACCTGAAACAGAGAACTCTTTCCCACTTTGCAATGAGGACAGTGCATCTGAGATTGTTTGATATAATGTACTCAACTTTGCTGGTCATACTATATTCTATAAAAAAAGTTACATTAAATCTGTTTGAATAGAAAATAATGTTGACCAATAACTGTCTTCAGTTTGAATATCAAAGTCCTTCTGCATGAATAGTTTTTTTTTTTTACTTTTAATTTATGTAGCCAGCTGCCTCCATCAGGTGGCTACTGCCTAGCCCTGTACCCTTCCTTCTCCAGCCCTTACTTCTCTTTTCAACCTGCCCAGCTTACCCCCCCCACCGAGTCAGAGCTCACCTGGATATGGGGAGTTATCCAGGGGAGGCATTGGTCCTTCGATGAGGACATCCAAAGTTGTGCTCCAGGGTCTTTCCCATGTCCTTTAGTCCTCACCCATCTGGAGGATGCTGGTACATAAGGAGGACTGATATGTAAGAAAATGAAATGCATGCACATCATGGGTCCTGATGTGGCAACCTCCCCCTCCCTCACAGCACCTTGCTGTACTGCCACCTGTGGTCATCCAGATGGCAGTATTGCAGCAAAGATGGCATCCCTTCCCCCCACCAGGAGGAGAGCATGTGTTGGGATTCTGGATACTCCTGTCTCCTGTAAGCCCTTGATGCCCCAGGCTAGTTCCCAAACCCGGGTCGCAAACCTTATGTGCAGTAGCTCTATGGCTGCACAGATGAGCCAGCTATGAATCTTCTAAGGTTACCAAAGTATTGCTCTTTACTGTGTGGGATCAAAGTTTATCATGTAGAAATTAGTTTTCATTTAGAATCGGTTTTCATTAGACGTTCAATAGATACAGTAGGAGAGAGTATTGAAGCACATTAAACCCATTATATTTCCTTTTGTCAAAATCTCTGAGATGTAAGAAAGCAACAAATGGATGTTGTAAGACTGCAAATTTATTTCTAAGGGACTCAAAGGAGTAGGACAGTCTATCCTCAAAACGTACTCTCAGTGTGCTGTTTTTCATTTTCATGGTGAATATTGTTGGAGTGATTCAGTAGGTAACATTATGTGACTCAGTTTTGGAATTTTACTAGAAAAGTATATAGCTTAGTCAGGCACATAGTTAAACATTATACTGCCTTGTAATTTTGCACAGTTTAATCTTTCAGTCTGTAGAGTTCCTATTTAATCAGTATGTTTAGCAACATCCTGCTTGTCCAGAGTTCAGGGACTCCAGATTGCCCATTATGGCGGTCAGGAGTGTCCTGGTTCTTTCCAAGATCCAATCCAAATGTGGCATTTTGATTCTTTTATTATGCAGTAGTAGCTTTACTTCTTGCTGGTGCCCTTCCCCAGAGGCTCAGGACACGATTACCGAAGTAAACAGGTAGAAGAGATAGAGTAAAACATCATCAGTGCATAAATAAGTAACTAAATTGGTGTTTGATTTTTTTTCCATAACTCACTAATAAATAAATCAATTGATAAAACTAAATTAAACTAAATACTGGGGCTCTCCATGACAAGGGGACTATCATTTCCCAAAAGCTTGTGCAAACAGATAGGTCTTAAGACCCCTTTTTAAAGGTCTCTACAGAGGGGCCTCCTTCAGGGCCCTCAGAAGAGAATTCCACAGGACCAGATCTGCCACCTCAAAGGCCCACTCCCTCAAGATTTTAAGACTGGTATTAAGGTACTACACAGTACATTTTGTTTTCCTTATGTTACATGGGATATTTGCTTTAATAGTGATGTTATGGCTTTGAACTGTGTTGACGTCTCCAGAAGGTATACATTTTACCCACGTGTTGGGATTTTCTGAGTGACAATGGAGCTAGCAGGAAAACAAATTACAGTAAATCTGATAGATTTTCTTCTGTTTGTGTGATCTTTTAATTAAACCTGAGTCACTGCCTCACTAACTGAGATCCCAATCAACATATCTCCTCCACCTACCAAGAGCATGCTAGTCCCTCAGTCAGAATTCCTTTGCCAGAACTATGCCAACAACCTCAAACTGTCTCCTCACCAACATAAAAGATTTGGCCAATATACAAGCTTTCAAATGTGCCGTGCATAATGTTCTCATTACCCCTTGTGACTGGCAGCACCTTATTGCATCTAATGTTCAGTGTAGCTTTGTCTGAGCTAACATAACATTTTCTGTTTTCTCCAAACCTTCTAGTCAGTGAACCTTTACCCTGCCTGCCCCCTGACTGATTGCCTTTCTTCTATTGTCCCTTGCTTGTTCTCATATCACAAATTAGGAACAGACTGTAAGAGTACTGGATCATACAAGGGTTTCATAAGAATGTGTTAGGTAATGAAATCTGCATATTTATATTTATATATAGGGGTCTGTACTCAGGGACTGCTTGATAGTAACTTGGAAAGTACTAGCATGACTGTATCTAGTGTAACGTGGTTTATTAGGAAGTAACTCGGGAAGTATTAGCAAAACCCTATCTAGCAGTTTTGATCAAGTGCTGCCACTCGTAAAAAAACTCTAAATAAGATTTTGCTCATACTTGCCAAGTTACTTCCCAGTAAACCCTGAGTACTACCCCCTAACTATGTTAGTGTATTGTTGGTGGTTTGCAAGATGCCAGACAGTTGCTCTGCACAGTTAAAAAGGATTTTGGTGCTGCTGCCCCACAGCCTGAGGAAGAAGACTCTGAATAAACTCTAATGCTGTTTAGTGAAGTAACAATGATGGGGTGGGGTGACTGGAGGTTATTGTCAGAGGTGTTACTAGCATGAGATATTATTCGGGGCCTGGGCTCCAGTCAAAAGGCTGGGGGTCTGGTAGCCTAAGCGGCCCCCCAGAAGCTGTAAAAATTTTGGTGCTCTCTTGTGCAAAATAACACATTTTCTGCTACTTTAGTCTTGCTTTTTCCCCCCACTTCTGTTCCATTATTTTGTGTCCTTTTTTTGGATGGCTTGTCAGTTGTCAGGTTAAAACTTCATGTAGTGGATTAAAGGTCATAACCAATAGCGTGCTTCTTAAATATCAGTAGACCTGGGCTAAATCTACTGATATTTAAGAAGTACGCAGGGCATGGAGTAGGGCTGGGCATCCAGTGCCAGAGGTGGCCTCCCCGAGTGAGTGCGACCCTTATGAAATTATTGTCCACACAGTCACACAGGTCCGTATCTAAGCAAAATAATCTCTCAGCTGTCAGCAGCCACAGACTCCACAGTGCAGGTGCAGCAGTCCACACAGGCACACACACACACACACAGTGCCATACTCACTGCAGTGCCACACACAACGTGACAGTGACTGTAGTGCCCCACACACAGACAGTACCACACTCACTGCAGTGCCACACACAAAGTGACAGTCACTGCAGTGCCACACACACAGACAGTGCCACACTCACTGCAGTGCCACAGTCACTACAGTGCCACACACACACACACACACACACACACACACACACGGACACTCGGACAGTACCATATTCACTGCAGTGCCACACACACACAGACAGTGCCACACTCACTACAGTGTCACACACACAGACAGTGCCACACTCACTGCAGTGCCACACACACAGGCAGTGCCACACTAATTGTACTCTCCCAGGTCATGTCTCAAAACAGGCAGTTCTGTCTAGTGCACTTACCCGGTTACCAAAATCAAATAAATAAACTGAAGTGCCACACACACAGACAGTGCCACATTCACTGCAGTGCCAATGCCATCATCATTCATGATGTGCTTTGTGCTCCTTTGAGGCTGATTCCTCCTGCCATGCCAGCCCAGGCAGCATAAAAGTCCACTGTGTCTCTAAGAGACTCCACACATCCCAACCCCACACAGACACACAGAGTGAACCCAGAAGGGTGCACTTTCTTTATGGCAATACGACACCCACACCCCCACTCCCCAGCCATACACAAGCACAAAACCTACTGTATAGTCAATCTCAGACTTTAGTTACACAAGTGCTGCCTTTAACTTTCATTTTTACTGCTGCTAGGTGGATTAACTTTGATTTCCATATTTCTAATCATCATTTACACAGACACTCACCTCCAGTATAGCTGCAGGCAACTGGTACTCTCCTCTCTCTCTCACTCAGTTCCTCCCTGGGTTGCTGAAGTCAGTCAGTGAGTGGCAGTGCCACTGGAGTGGCTGGAGTTAGTACCATGGCAAGGGTCACTGAGAAGGCAAGGATAAGACTAAAAAGAGCTGCTGGCAAGCCACAGACCCCCCCCCGACTGCAACCAACCCTCTCACTCCTGCTGTCCCACCACCGGATCATTGGACTCGATGACCACAAACACGTGCCACTTGTGCTGCTGCTTGCTGCGCTTGGTGTGACAGTCACAGTGTGTGTGGCTCATAGCAGATGCATCTCCTCAGTGAGTCCAGACAATGCAGGCCAGCCATCCCATACATAGCTGTAGGCAGCATGCTAATTAATTTTGTCCAGGCCTTTGGTTCTACTGCTCTGGCGCTCAAGGGTCACAACTGGCTGCAGGACAGGACGGAACAGGAAGAACTTGAAGAGCCTGCCCTGAGCTCAAGCTGTGTTCACCAGTCACTTCTTCATTGGGCTGTCTGCTTCTCCTCTATGTTGTGACCCATCTCTGTGCAGTGCAGCATCCAACATTTTCAGGAGAACATCTTCCTGGTGTAGATGCAGGTAGGGTTACCACCTGTCTTGATTTTCGCAGGACAGTCCTGATTTGGGCAGCTGTGTCCTGCAAAAAAACATGAAAAATACTACATGTCCTGATTTTACAGTACAGAAAATATTTTCTGACTTTCCACTAAATGTTGCAGAAAACTACAACACCTTAACTAAAATAACTTAAAATGACTAGAAACAATAGAAGCAACTAAGAAACTACAATACTCAGCCTTAATTCTGATTATATAGAGAAAACAAGCCTGTTGCATTGGTTGAGGTTACGTACTGACCTGTGAAAAATCATGTTTCAGTAAGAAATGTCCCACTTTGTGCTTCTTAAAAGGCGGTAACCCTAGATGCAAAGGTGGAGAAACAGTTTGCCCAGTGCTTGAGTAGCTGCAGTAGCAACACGTTGCCACAGTGGTGCTGAAATCCTCACAGTGAAAAATGTAAAAGTCCAGCTGCAAAAAAAAAAAAAAAATCACCGCAGCACAGTAAAGGTTCGGGGCTCCAGACAAAATGTTAAATGATATGGGGACAAGATTTCACTTTTAACATATGCTCTTGAATAGGCAGCTGGAGTTGCAGCCAAAGAAAGTTTTTTCTGGGATCCACAGAGAGTGCTAAAAATAAACAATGTTTTTTTTTAATCTTATAATATGGACTTAACAGTCCTATAGGGGCTGACAACAGATCTTATGAAGGTAACCCATGTACCTGCGACGGAGATTTCCTGGTTTGTTTTGGTAACATGTGAGTGACTGTTTATTGGATATTTTTGCTGAATGAATGCTGAAGTAATGCCATGAAATAAACTGGATATGTATGAGAGAATAAAGAATTGAACTACATCAGGGTTTCTGAAATAGTGAAGCCAGCATCCTGGGGGGTTCTTACCTGTCCCAGGGGAAGTTCAATCAAGTCTGACAACGTACTGTAGTTAAATTTTGAGTTTTATATGTTTTACGTGAAGGAATGAGTCAAACTGAAAGAGGATAATTGTAAGTGAATTTATGTATTTACTTACATATCAGTAACCAGGAAAGGCACACTAAAGCCAAGGTTCATTTCAGGTATACATGTGAAGGGTAGGGAGTAAATACAATTTAAAAGGTAACTGCAAAACAGTCAAGCAGTACAAAATGAACAATCATACAAACCAATTTAATAATGAAGAAATAATAAGAGTTACCAATTGCCAGTTAGACTGGTGGCAGAACAGCCCAAATACAAAGGTTAAACAGAGAGGTTCTAGGAACAAGAGCAGGAGGGAGAAAAAGGATCCTTGAGAAGTTGCTTAAGAGCAGAGTAAGAGGGGGAGTGACAAAGGTGGGTAGGAAAGTTGTTCCAGATAGAGGGTAAACAGACCAAGAACAAGTTCTGACCCATGAAGGTATTGCAACAAAGGGTAACAATGGTTCGTGAGTCAAAGTAGTGGAACAAGTAGGTTAGCCTGGGGAATGGGGTTATGTGGAGATTACTATAAGCTGAATAAAATGAGGGCAAACTACTCAAAAGAGTTTCACTTTATTCGTGATGTACTGTGCAAAGTATGTTATTTTGCTGTGGGGAGGCCAAGATTATTTCAGTATTTAGGGGAGGCTCAAGAGCTTTTCCATGGCTTGAGGAAGGTTCGCTATGACAAAGTCTGAGAACTAATGATAAGGACCTACATAATCATGGTAGGCGAAGCACTGACTGTTGTCTCTGGGTGGTTGATTGAGCTTCTGTATGCATGTTAACATTTAATTGCCACCGTGTAGTAACTGGTTTCTGCATAGTACTAACTCTGTATAAGTAGCACCTTATCTGCTGTTTATAACACTGGAAGTGAGCTCCGGTAACTGTTGGGTGGTTTTGAGATCTTATGAAATGTGGGATGGTCTTGTGTTTTGAGCTAAAATTTGACTTATGTTTGCTGCAATATGTATATTAGATTGTTGTTTTACCAGCCACCCCCCATGATGAAAAATAAGGACTGGTGTACATCACATTATTACTGCAGTTATGAGATGCAATTGATATACTGGTCCAGTTATGATAATTTTTGTAAAATGTTTTTCAAAACTGACAAACAGAAAGTAATAAAATAAAACACTATCTAGAGTACCTCAAGCTGAAGGCATCACAGTAGTATACAGGAGGGTCCCTATCTAGTATACATTAAATTAAAGACATTACAGAGGGGGGCCTTGAGTGTCTGTGTACAGCAGGCCGCTGCTCGAACCTTTGAAAGGGGATTTAGTTAGTTGCAGGGCCTATGGTGCCACACTCCTCCAGGGTACACACTGTAGTGGTGATGGGGGCTGCCTGCTGTGCTGGAGGGTGGTGATACTCCACTCCGCACTGGCTGCAGCATGGAGTGCAGTTCTCCATCTGTACAGCAGGTCAGAGTGGGGGCTGGGATTGCCCACTGCTGCTCCTGTTCCTCAGCAACCTCCAGGAGGTGGCAGTGGGGATTGGAAGGTAGTGGGTAAGGAGGGGAGCCAGTGAGTGCCAACAACTAGGTATGGAAGTGGCCCTGAAATCACAACAAGAAACCGTTTCACTCCAGTGAATGAAGGGGTATATGTTGCTCTCCCTCCCAGGAGAGAGACAGAGAACAGTGCATGGGCAACCATGCGCAACCAGCCTACTGTACCACCGAGGGGTTTTGATTACCTCAGACCTCAAGAGCGAAGCTCGAGAGGTCCGTGGTAATCAGAACCCCGAGGTGGCACAATAGGGTTGGTTAAGGCATAAGGGTGCTCTATGCACTATTTTTTTTTATAGTGTATGGTCCCCCTCATTGCCAAAGTTTTTGTTTTAATTTTGAAATGGAAAAAAAAATGTATTCGTTGCTCGCGTGTTCTGAGAGTTGGGGCTGGTTGCTATGTTTGCATGTGTGGTTGCTAGGGAGCAGACATCCCTATGTTTATTGCAGCCTTCTATTGGCTGCCAATGGGATATGGGAGGATTTTCAAGAAAAAAAACAAGGCGGCGTATGTCTCGGTTAGCAAGAGGATATGGGCTCAGAGAAAACGATTACTTGTGTTATTTGAATATCTGGTTCTAATTTTGATGAAGCTGAGGTTATCTGGTTGATCCTGCATTTGTTTTTCGCTTTGCCTGTTCATGTTCGCGTCACTGGTTCGGGGGATCTTGCCGCCAATGCTGCTGTTGCTGCTGCCAGGAGGGCTCGCGGCCAGTTTACGGTTCTGATAGAACCTCTAGAGCTTTTCCAAACATTGTTGTACCACAGTGTACTACAATCACATTCCATGACCTTTTGAACTGTGGTACAACAACATTTGGAAAGGCTATGATTTCCATACAGGACAACACCAGACTATACACTATTACCCTGTTGCAGGGCCCCAGTAGTGGTGATGCCTGCTGGACAGCTCAGCAGCCAGTAAGAGAGAGAGAGAGAGAGAGTCAGAAAGACAGAAGGAAGGTACTTATAGTAGGGGATTGTGTGCTGAGTTACACTACCTCCAGTGATGTAAAAAGGAAGTAATTTTCTTTGAAGGTTAGTATGTGTGTGATCACTGGGGGCCAAGCATGGGAATTTGCAAGTGCTGCAGATGTTGACGTGTTGCTGTTGAATAAAACACTGAAGTTGAGTGCAGCTGGTGGCTGTGTGTTATCTTTTGGATCTCTTCCACTGTCTGTCTAAGGCAAACAACAGAGATTCTATATGGAGTACCGAGACTGTGGTCTGTACAACAGATTAGGAGGGGAGGGTGGTACACTGTCTCCCACAGGCATCAGCAGATAGGATATTCTCTAGTGTAAATGGATTTGCTAGAGATGCGAGGGATGCCAAAAAGTATTGACCATCTGGGATGAACAGTCTGGTAGGAAGACTGTAGCAGTGATGGATGGTTTCAGGATGTTGTTTCAGGGCCCTCACAGTGCACAGGAGGAGAGAGGCAAGGAACAGAAAATCTTCCAGTTTAACAATTGGTTGAAGGAGTGGTGTGCCAAGGAGGGCTTTCATTGCGTGGTGGGATAAAGGCCTACTTAAACCAGACTACCTTCATCCTGATTGGGCTGGACAAAATAATTGGGGCAGAGGTTTGAAGCATACACTTCAGGGCATTTAAGCTAGCAGGGGGAAATTGGGGTAAGGGACATCTGCATAATCAGAATGCACACTAGGTCCATCATATCCGGTCCATCATATCTGCCCGCACTTCATAAGCAGGGAGGAAAACAATATTCTGTACAAACCTGTATGAATTGGATTGCCCTACCTAGTCTACTGAGTAGGGTACCTGCTGATTTCCTTTGTAAACAGAAATTTGTTCAGGCCTGTATTTGCTTCATAACAAACACTCTCTCCTCTGAAAGACTTTTCTAAATACCTCTTAAACTGGAGCAGTCAGCACTAAGCGTCCACATCCAAGTGGCAGGCTGTCAAGCCCAGCTGTGATGTCAGCTGCAGGGAATTCTGGAACTCTGGTTACATCAAATGTCAGCTTGGGGGTCAGCAGGCTCAGCCTGATAAGCTCTAGTATACTGCAGTAAACAGTAAAGTTAACAACACCATTTGCACACAAACTGCAAATTGGAACCAGACCCGAACTTAGGTATGGGGTTAGTGCTGACCGTACCCCTTTAAATTTAAAACCCAAAGGCCTCAGACGTTCCACACTAAAGGTTCACTTGGCTGCTAGATCAGCTTTTAAATCAAATGCTGTTTGTAGTTCAATAACAACACACTCCGTGTTTGAATTATATTTCAAAGGATTGATTCACTTACCTTCATCTGTAAGGAAACCAGTACCTTTCTGAGATCTGTATATCGTGCTCACACACTTAATGTATGGCCCTTTTAAACTGGTGGGAACGCCAGAATTAAACATTTTTTAACTTGGACAGCATTATTTCTGGGGCCAGAACATCTGCTAGAAGGGTCAGAGTTGCAAGCTCTCAATATTGGTCCTGCACACGTGGCTGTCCATAAAAAATAGTCCTTAGAACAAATGTGCATTTCCTACTTAAAGCACTGTCAGAGTTCAAATTGAACCAACCAGTAACTCTGCCTATCTATTTCCATAGGCCACATTCAAGGAGAAGAAAATTCATTCATTAAATTTCAAAAGATCATTCAGTTTTTATGATTAGAACAGAACAGGTAAGAGGTGCTCACAAGAGGGCAATTCCCTCGGATAAATCCTTTCCCCCTAACCTGGTTGGCGGTAGAGCCCAAGTTTGGTGAGCTAAAGGTTTAAAATATGTCCATCAAATGGTGGGACCTACCAGTCTACTTTCGTTTACAGTTCTGCAAAAATTATATGACCTTCTGCCCACCGAATTTCCTGGGTATATGCAGTTAAGATTATACCTCCTGAGATACGAAAACTCGTTGGCAGACATAGCTGACAACATCCCTACAATGGTCTGGCTAATGATACAGTATACCAGGGAGAAACTGCCCTGTCATGAAATTAATGCCTTTTATAAGGCATTCAATGAAAGACCCCATGATTCCATGGAAAACCTGAGGATAATTTGGACCAAGGAGGTACACATTGATGTCCTGACCTCAGCTTGAGAGGAGACAGCTGGTCCAGCTACTAGGGTGGTCCAGGCCCTGTATTCCCTGGAGGGAATATATTTGGAAACTCAGAACCTGTTATTTCAGGACCTCCCTGGTGACCTCCAAATACGGTGGGGATCCGTCAGAGGCCTGTTAGAGAGGGTGTAGGACCTGTCATGCGGGACAGACCAATTTGCTGTGGTCTTGCCCCCTGCTCCAGGTTTTTTGGAGGGAAGTGATAGGAAAGTTACAGGAAATTTATGAAATGGGAGTCTTGGACCACCCTGTGTTCTTGCTAGCATTCACTCTCCCCAAGGGGTCGAAAGTTGATTGAGTTACCTACAAGCAAACAGTTCTACTAGTGGCCGCTGCTCATAAAGCAATTACCCGTCTGTGGCTGACCACAAGCATTCCCACTAAGATGTCCTGGGTAAGAATTGTTCGGGAAGTTTATTCTCTCAAATGCCTCTCAGCAGGGGTTAGCCAGGAATTTTAAACTTGTACTCAAAACTGATGCACTGTTGCCCCCCATTATGTAAACATAAACTAAAATATGTGCTGCCACGCCACACCAACAATAAGCCTGCCCCCCCATTTGTCATGTCTGAGTTCAAGTAGTAGTCAGTTTCTTCCTGTAATTCTCCTTCCTTTGTTTTTCTGCCTGCCTGGTAAGTTGTCCTTGTTTGTGTATTGGGCTGGTGGCATCAGTGCACCATAGTGAACAACAAAGGCAAAAGGGCTCAGTGCGACACAGATATAATGTGACTCACAATGTCCTTGCTTTCCTCTTTTTGTTGCCCCTGCCTGATTTGTTGCCCGTCTTGTTATTTTTTACTGTACTCTACTGAGTACAGTGCGTATGCCTGCCGACACCCCTGCCTCTCAGCTAGTCTTTTAGATAAAAAAGAAGCATTTGAACTCCGCTGGTGGAAGTGGGTTATTCACCACTTAGCCCATTACCCAGAGTTCGTGCCCTGAAGCCCACTATGATCCATACAGCTCTTCCATGTTGTATATACTTCCTCTTCCTTGTTCCCCCCCCAGGTAAATGGTTGTTCCTACTTGTATTTATTTTCCCTTTTTATTTCTCTGTCTCTGACCATGATGTGCTGCCTAGATATCCACTTGTCTATATATTTAATGTACCTTGCTCTTGATGGGCCAGCCTGGGGCCTATATCCAGTGGATGTACCTGTATTGTATGAACTGCTGTATGTTGTCGTGTCCTAATGAATAAAGAATAAATAAAAAAAATAAAAAAAAGAGGAGCTCACAAGCAGTTGTTTGTTTCTTATCAAGAAATTTCAAAGGGACATCCTGCCTCTAAAAGAACCGTAGCTAGACAGATTGTAGCTTGCACAGAATTCTGCTACAAAAAAGCAGGAAAAATTCCCCCTGAGGGAATAAAGGTACATTCCAAAATGGGAACAGCTGCTTAGTGGCATCAATAACAGATGTCACATTACTGGGAATACGTAAAGCTGCTATCTAGACATAAATACACACATTTTGTATCACATTGTTGCCTGGTTGTCCAAGCAAGGAGGGATGCCAGGTTTGGCATTTCTGTACTTTAGAACCTTTTTCCCAAAACAGATATACTAGAACTCTCCTCCCATGTACTGCTAGGAGTCTGCAAGTAGTGTAACATCATTTCTCACTTTCCTGTTGAAGAAGAAAGGGTTATTCACTGTAGTAATTATGTTTCTTCTAAGGGATGTGATGGATGGGCACATTAACTTCCAACTACCTCTTCTTCCAGGATAATAAAAATAGGTTCTTTATTAACATAATTATTGGCTTTGGTTATACATATGCCTGAGTATTTAAAGAACTGTTTTTACATGGTTTAAAGCTTTTTTGTTTATTAAGTTTTTCTTTTTGCAAATTTATTATTTTTCAAACAAGGTCATAAATTTCCATCTCTCTCTCTCTCTCCAGCTAAAAGATCTGCCATTGGAGGACTGGGGAGCTCATGACCACTGAAATCTGAGGGTATCCTTTGAATTCTTTTTTTGGTGACCAGGTAAGGCACACTAAGCACAATACGTGTTTTCAGGGGTGACCCAGGAGCACTGGGGAGGTTGAGTGACTTGCTCAGGGTCACACGGTATGCAAGTGAAGGTTGTGGGAATCAAACACAGATCTGCTGGATGTACTAAGCTCATTCACAGCTCATTACTCTAACCTCTAGGCTACACTGCCAGAGATTTGGAGTCACCATTCAGACCCGGACATGTTGCAAGTAGTGTGACTAGCCATCACATTCCTTAGAAGAAATACATTTACTGTGGTGAGCAACCCTTTCATCCTGCGGAACACTGAAACATGATTTGGATTAATGCTCACAATGTCACAATGTAAGACATCTGGAGGGAGTTTCCTTAGAAAGTTGTTACATGATTTTTAGAAGTGCCAGTTATATCAAGATAGTATGACAAAATATATTCTGGGACAAAAGTCAGTTATGTGTATGTGAAACTGGTGGAGTCGGGGAAGAATGTAAAATAAATTTTAGGAGTCAACTTTGATAGAAAAGTAAACAAGAGTTTGGATGAGAAAATTGTAAAGCAAAGTTAAGAAGTTCTTGGTACACAGAAGAGTCATTGAAGGCTCTTATAACCTCAAGAGACCTGGTAATTGTGCTAGAGATGTGCCAATTATAACTTTGTTGGCAAAGTCGTGGTGAAGCAATCAGAGGATTTTACACTACGCAGAGCTCCATGATTTTTTTTTTCATTTTTTGTTTATGCACCTTTAGCCCCCAGTCAGCCCCTTCTCCATTGGCACCCCTCATCCCCGTCACTGACCATCTCATGGACTTACCAGTTATACAATACTTAAACAGGATCATCAAGCCAGCACGGTGGTGCTGAGGGTTAAGCCACTAGATGCCTCACCTTGCGCCACGCTTGTGACCCAGGTTTGGGAACAAACCCAGGTCGTCAGGGGTAGGCAGGGGCAGGGACAGATTAAGCATCCGATGGACAGCTCTCCCTCCCTGGGGAGGAAGTAGGGTATTGCATTGCTCTAGTGCAACACTGGTGACTGTCAGAGGTAGCTTGGTACCTGCATTGCAGCCATATGGCACTGGGGGGCGGAGCTCGGTGGACGCTGGTCATCATTGCATGTCTGAGCTCCATGAGGGGAGGGCAGAGTGTAAGCTATGTAGAAAACCCCCCTCCCACTGACAGGCAAAAGTGAGGTACAGGAGTAGCAGCCCCACACTCAATGCTGGGCCTCCAGGAAGCACTCCCCGGGTCCTCCCCAGAAACAGTGCCACACACCAGCATTCTAGATAGAGCACCAGAGGAGTGGCAGTCTTTCCCCAGGGGACTCAGAGCCAGGGGGTTAGGGCGGCGCTGTGCAAGGGAGGAAGCTGGCACCCGAGGAGGTGCAACCGGGGCTTCAGGCGGGCAAGCAGAGTTGCAGCTGAGAGTCCCTGCTGGAGAGAGGTCAGTGGATCAGAGGGGCAATAAAAAGAGTTAGAAAAAAACAAAAAAACAGGATCATCAAAGTAGTGTGAGGCCTGTCATATTGGTCATGTGTGAGCCCGTGAGGGGTGGCAGCATCAACTCTTGTATAGACTGGGGCTGTTTCCTCCATTTTCTCGCAAGCTGCATGCAATTACGCACATGCATGACATGAAGCAGCAAGGGCTAACCCTGTAGTGTGTGCTTGCACTACCACCTAGCCCCCACCAGGTGGCAATCAAGCAAGGAGACAGCATCCCCCCCCCCCCGACCAAGGGAGAAGAGCTGTCTCTGGGATGCTCTATCCTTCTTTCCCCAGCAGGCCCCTGGGCTGCTGAGTTTCTTCATGAACTTGGGTCACCAGTTTAGCAAGTGGGAGTGCTACTGCTGTGCTACCGAGATGGCCTTTCATGAAGTTTCTGACATCAGGCGGAACTTGGTGTGGTTTCACTGCAGACTGCTGCTCAGAACATTTCTGATTGTGTTAGCAGCATTTGTATGTAATTTGGAGCCCTGTATTCACAGGTAGAGAGCTGGGGAAGAACTCAACTACTTCTTAGCAGCACTATTCGCTCCTCTGCTGAAAAGCTTACATAGGCTCCAAATGAGGAGCTGTTTTAAGACCTGAAAAGGTGTTTAAATTATTTTAAAACATTTAAAACTTTTAAGTTTCTTTGAGTTTCAGAGCCTGCTGACTCCACGACCACTTCCGGGTCAGCAGCACTACAAATAGTTGCCTGCTACGAGCAGGGTGCACGGAGACATGCGCAGAGATAAGCGCTTCATAGCACATGTCTGGCGTGTCCGGCGGGGAAGAAGGGGTAGATTAAAATTTGTCACCAATTGTCACAGAGGGAAGGTAAACAGCTGCTTACTATAAGGTAATTTAGTGGCATTTCAGATAGTTTGTTGTGTCCCATCCTATACTGTGCCCTTACATTCTATAGGAGCATATTTGTGTACCTAGTTTATCTAAACTGTGTACCTATGAAGTCTATATCAAGCATTATTATGTTACCTGAAAATATACCTGCAACCATAACTACTACCGATGGGAATGTCAGTACTAAATGTGTGACCTGTAACATGTATACCCTTTCTTCTACCGACTCTTCCACATTTCATTTCATATGCGATAAATGTAAGGAAAACACAGAACTATTGGAGGAAATTAGGGGTTACATCTAGACTTACTGCAGTAGAAACAGGTCAAAAAGAAATGGCAGAATGTATGAAACTCAGGCGCACTCCTGAAGGCTACATACTTAATACTATGCCTACACCATCATGCAGCATACAGACAAACACTGTTTTAACCAAAAATGATCATATGGCTACCTCTTCTTTATCTTCACCCTTTACCCCTCCTGTAACCATGATCTCTGAACCCTTTAAAAAATGAGCCAGGGAAGTAAATTCTATATTTGGACAAGATGAAAATTGTTTTAGGGTGCAAAACCGCAAGCTAGCCAAACAAAGTCGGAAGGCGAAAGACTTTAGTCTTATATTACACAACTGCTTTGACCCACTGATGGTAGATCCTGAGTCTACTGACACTGTTGAACCCCTTGAGCAGACACCTAGTACTTTGATTGAACCACCCCATAAAGGCCAACCCCCAGTTACTAACACAAATTATGCAATCTACATGCCCCGTGCCAAATATGACCCACGTTGATCAGCCTCTGATAGATCTTCTATCTGATGTTGCTAGCAACACAGATAGACCAAGTGATGAAATGGAGATAGGCATAAGTTCAAGGACAGAGAGCCAACACAAACCTAGACAAGTATATATTATTGGGGACTGTATCATTAAACATCTAGACAGAGCATTATGTAATAGGGACAAAGCTAACAGATGTTCTAGTTTCCGTGGTGCACAAATAAAAGATCTGACTCTCATGCTTGACAATATCCTGGCAGATTGTGGATATAACCCTTTAGTCCTGGCAGATTGTGGATATAACCCTTTAGTTGTTGTGCATGCAGGCACAAATAATATCTCATATCAATCACTAGACAAGGTCAACGCAGAATATACAGCCATGTCAAACAAATAATTGACAAAGGGTGTAAAGTGCTATTCTCAGAAATTCTTCCAGTCTCTAGGGCAACTCCACATATTACACTGAAAATAAAACAAATAAATAATTGGTTGCAGAGGTGGTGTCTTGCACAAGATATAGGGTGCATTACGCACTGAGAGGGATTTACCAAACAGGACGAACTATGTTGTTGGGATGGCCTACATTTAAGTGGAAGAAGAAATAGCTTACTTGGAAAACGTCTCTTCAATGAGGTTAACAGGTATTTAAACTAACAACATTGGGGGAGAGACTAGTTAAGCTAGCCTCTCTAAATACACCAGACCAAAATTCTGCATATAAGCAATTAGGCTTTCTTTATTTTAATACAAGATGTTTAAACAACATAAGTGATGAACTCAGGGCAAGGGCAAGTCAGAGTAAAATATCTTTTATTTCAATAACCGAGACTTGCGGAGATGAAAGAGCCTCCTGTGAAATTACCATACCAGGGTATCATGCATACAAACAGAACAGATTAACAAGAAAGGGAGGAGGTGTGGCTGTTTTGATAGATGGTAGAATAAAAAACGACTGATATCTCTGAGAAAATAAAAAAATATGAAGTACAGACTGAATCATTATGGGTCAAATTGCTTTTGGAAAACTCTGACCCTGTTATTATTGGTACATGCTATAGGTCTCCCAACTCTCCCATGGATATTTTTGATATATTATTGCAAGAATTTGAGTATGCTTGTGAACTTTATGATACTATTATCATGGGCGACTTTAACTTAAAAGAAATTAACTGGGTCAATCAAACAGCTAAAACAAGTAAAGGGAAAAACTGTTGTCAATTTGTGTAGAACTTCATCTAAAACAATGTGTTTCATCAGCTACCAGAGGTGAGAACGTTTTAGATCTAGTTTTCTCCAGTGACCATTTAAATATTAATAATGTAATAACAACGGCCCCAGTAGGCAACAGTAACCACAATACAGTGGAGCTTAACTTAGAAATGTTTCATCAATATAACACAAATAAAACAAAAAATATTTTTATGTAGAAAAGCAAATTTATCTCAGATTCATAATGAAATTAATAGAATCGATTGGGACAATATTTTCAAAACAGTTACTATCTTAGAATGTTGGGGTTACCTAAAAACCACACTGATTACATTACGTGACAGACATATTCCTTCGATAAAGAAACACACAAATTCAAAACTCTCCCCAAAATGGATGAATAATGCTGTAAAGAAACTCATTAAAAAGAAAAATATACTCTGTAGTACATACTTCAAAAATAAAGCTCCAGAAGATTTCTTCTCATTTAAAAATACACAAAATATATGCAAATCAGCTATAAAAAAGGCAAAGACATATTGAGAAAATCACTTTGCTTACTCCGCTAATAAATCAAACAGCAGATATTTTTTCTTACATAAACTCACTAAGAAAACCAGTGTGTCAAGTAGGGCCCTTGATTAATGAGAATGACACTGTCTCATCGCCACCAATTGTGGCAAATATATTCAACAATAAGTTCTGTGAGATTTTTGGTAAATCCCAGGCTCCCATTACACCAATAGATAAAAGTAATGCCCCTAAAATTACCCTAGCTGAAGAACTTATATTGGTAAAATTAAAAACACAAGAAAACAAAAACTGACCAGGTTCTGATACTATATTGGACCAATATTTATCTTACCAAGTGATTCTAAAACTTACCTGTTAAAACTTTTGTATGAAAGCTGCCTTTCAACAGGTTATGTACCGGAGGACTGGAAAAAAGCGTACGTCACCCCAATTCATAAAAAGGGAAAGAAATCATCTTGGGAAAACTATAGGCCAATCAGTCTGACCTCATCCCTGTGTAAGATATTAGAATCATTAATCAAGGACGTGATAACCCTGGTTATTGATGCTCAAGATCCAGAACAGCATGGTTTCAGAAAGGGCAGGGGATGTCTCACTAAATTAATGTGTTTTTATCAGACCATAAGCCTCTACCTTGATAACAACACCCCTTGTGATGTTATCTTTCTTGATTTCAGTAAGGCTTTTGATGGCCTACCACATAAAGGCCTATTAACTGAACTTCAGATCGCAAATATTAATCCATACATTAGTAACTGGATAGCAAACTGGTTGACAGGAAGATCTCTGAGGGTTTTGATAAATGGTAGCTATTCTGATTCATGTATGGTTACCAGCGGTGTGCCACAGGGTTCCATATTGGGACCATGCTTATTCCAGATTTTCATTTCTGATATGACCAACAAATGTCTCACCCCCACGATAAAATATACAGATGATATCAAACTTGGTGGTCCATGTGATACCCAATCTTCGACAATACAAGATGATCTAAATAAAATCAGTTCATGGGTTAATACATGGGGCATGAAACTTAACGCTGCAAAATGTAAGATCATGCATTTGGGGAAAAAAACAAAATGGCTAAATACACATTAGGGAACATAACCCTGGCATCAACATCAAACGAGAAAGACCTGGGTGTAATTATTACAAGTGACTTTAACAACTCTAATCAAATTCTGGAGTCAGTCAAAAAATCAAATAGAGTTATATAGTCCATCAAACGTAATATTACATCTAAGGACAATAATGTTCTTATGCCCTTATTTAGATCTTATGTGCAACCTCATCTTGAGCATGCTTCACAGTTATGGTGCCCATATAAGAAAGCCGATTGCAAAAACGTAGAAAATATTCAACGAAGGTTTACTAAACACATTGCTTGCCTAGATAATGAACCGTATGAGTATAGACTAAACATTCTGAATCTAATGACACTAGAAATCAGAAGGCTAAGAGGTGATCTGCTTTTCCTTTTTGATATTATACAGGATCCATATTTAATGGTAGAACTTGGTTTGGAATTTAAGGACACAATTCATGATATCCACGGACATCCGCTCCAACTAAAAGGTAAACGGTTCAACCATCCTAGCAGAAAATACTTTTTCACTTTGAGAGTTATTAATCCACGGAATAACTTACCCCTGGATGTAATCGTTAGCAAAACTAAAGACGAATTCAAAGAAAGACTCAATAAACTCTTATTAGCAGGGTACAAATTATCCCATTATTAGAATAACTAAAGCATAAGAGCATATATGGACCTCTGACCCCCTTGCTCTTCACCAACCTTAGTATGAACCTTAGTATGAACTTCAGACTTCACAACTCTATTGGCAGTAAAATAAAAACATTATTTTTGTTATCTTTTTTCCTCCCCTGCCTGGCTAGCTCCCAGCCCTGCCACCAACGACCTTCCCTGGGAGATACCTCCAGCTGGCTTCCCCCAGGCTCCACCATGGGCTCGGTGGGTTCCCCAACCCATGTTGGTGAATGGATCCAGTTCGTCTGGTTGCTGGCTAGTTGGATGTCTGGCATCATCCTACCAGCTGTGAGATTTTTCCTGTTTCTGGCTCCCTCCTGGAGGCATGGCATTCAGTGTTGTCGTGACACGTCATGTGCTCCCACACGATATGTGTAAATGGCTGGTGCCTCCCCTCTTGAGTTTGGTAGCCTGAACTGCCTTTCCCCCAGCCTTTGCTAGGGGCCAAGTGTTTGCTGGGATTTTCACACCATCCCCCACCTCCCAGGAGGAGGAAAGCAATCCCTTGGATACGCAATCCTCCTTCCCCTGCTGACCCTCTGATGCCGTCAGTTCATTCCTGAAGCTGAGTCATTAGCGCAGGTAGCATTACTGTAGCACCACTGGGCCAGCCTTTTGTTAAAAAAAGTAACCCTCCCTTCCCTAGCCTTCATTGTACCCCCTCCCATCTCTCCCTTCTCCCTCTTCCAACACCCATCAATAAACCAAATCATCAGCTGGCCTGTCAGGGGAGTGGTAGCACTACCACCGGTGATGCCGGTGACCTGAGTTCAGGAACGAGTTTGGGTCATTGGGGCCAGCCAGGGAGAGGAGGATTGAGCATTTCAGAGGACGCTTGCCTACTCCAGGGGAGGGAGAGTTCCGTCCTCCACCACAGTACTGCCACTTGGGTGACAATTGGGTGGTAGTGCAGCTAGGAAGCAGATTGGGAGGGTGGGAACATTGCTGACATTGGCAGGCAGACACATGCAAGAGAGCATGCGGGCTCGAATTGACATCTTCGTAGGTGATGCCCCTTGGGGAGAAGAAACTATGGAAAATGGCCCCGGCACCTCCATGAGGATGGCTGCAGAAGCTCCCTGGGCTTCTATCACCTGCCAGCAACGTGGCGTCTGCCTGACGAGACGTAGAATTTTGAGAAATGTCCCTGTCCTTGGGGGCATAGTCAGAAGATCCATGGAGGTGGTTGACTGTGACCAGGGGTGGCCTGGAGGGTTGCCAGAGGGCCTGAGGACCTAGGAGGGGCTGGAGAGATGGGGGCATAAAAAGAAATGAAGAACAAAAATAAAATAAACCATATCACCCTCTTCCCTACCCACTAGTAGTACCCCATCCCGCTCGTCCCCTGTCCAGCCAGAGTAAGTAAATAATAACCCCCACTGCCATAGTGCCCCAACCCCGCTTTCTCCTACCATGCCACCAGTAAAAACACAGAATAGATAAGAAGACCCCCTTTCCTCACCAACAGTAAATAGCACCCATCCTGCCCTTCCTCCAGCTGCAAGCAACCCACACTGTCAGCACGCTTTTTCCTTTATTCAGATGGTGGCCAGCTGGGGTGGTGGGAGGAGGGCTTGAGCCAGTCACACTCATTTTTGTATTATTTGTTTTTATACAATGAGCATTGTATCAGCGCAACTTGCTTGCAGATAGGGGGCAGTGTGGGATGGGGAGAATGCATTGGTGGGGAAGAGGGTGTTCTTATCTATTCTGTGTTTTTTACTGTTGTCTGGTTAAATGTAGGGTGGGTGTGGGTTGCAAAAGAGAATGAAGGTCTTACTTGTGTCTTTACAGGTGGCTGGGTGGGAGTACAGTGGATTGAGGTACTAATAGGTCTGTGGAAAGGAGATTTTAATATTGATTTACTCCTGCTGGGTGGAAGAAGGGTGAGATCACGTATCACAAACTTGTGGGGAAGGCTATGATTTTGTTTGTCTGGTGGGGTTAGGCAGGAGGAGCATAGGATAAGGTGTTACAAGGATGGTGGAAAGGCATCTGACTTAAACTTTGCCACCTTGTGAAGCATGATGTTGTGGCAATTTGTGTCTAATGTAAGAGCGATGCCCTTAATGAAATGTGTGAACTTTGTGTGACCCATGGGACACCATGTCTGTGTTCACACCCCTGCCTGGTGACTGTACAGAACACACCTAGTTGAGGAGTTTGGGTTTGTTCTTTCCCCTGCAGTGGATGTTGTTCCCGAACAAATAATAAGTAGTGCGGTGCCTCCACCCAGAGAGAATAATGGGCCAGATGTTGGGTGCAGTACCACTCTCTGGCATACAGTACCTACCTACCTCCCTGCACTGGACTGGACCACCACCTGGGAACCACAGACAGTTATTACCTTCACCAATAAACACTTCAATCAGATCCTACAAACTGAGGGCACACACAGGAGTGGAATTCAAACAATTAACAGTGCTTTTATTTGTGAACATAGGCCTGGCAGCTGGAAAAAAGAGAAAAGTGACTTCAAGTTACCTTAAGCACTCCCTTCATATACCAATACACCCTAAGAACCTCGGTAGTATAGGCCACTATCATCCCCTCGGACTCCACACAGTTTGAAGACACGCCCACCCAATCAATGGGCACACCAAGAGGAACTATTTAACAGAGGGTGTGGCAAATTCTTCAGTTAATACCAATAGATACACTACACTTTCACGTATAACACAATTGACAATTACTCTGGGTACCCAGTGATTTAACTAGAGTACCAGTGCAGGCCTGGTAGCTACGTTTCCCAGGTTCTTTCTGTGGTGCACTTGATGAAAGTTAGGAAGCTTGCAATTTAACTCCCCAACAGGCAATAGTGTGCAAGTGTAGCCTAGGCGTCGTATACCCGACCTGCATACAGGTTAAAGAGCCTGGATCCTGCTACGGTGACGTTTGGGGGTCCTATCCCAAAGAGATTAGTAAAATAGCATGGTGCCTCCATCCAGAATGAACTGCAGTGGGCCAGGTGTTTAATTGGCACAACCTCCTGGGATGCTGTACCTACCCACCTCCCCTTCCAACCGCACCAAACACTGGATGCCAAACAGCTTCCCAATACCATAAACCTCATGCACTTTACAGTTGGACTCCACAAAGCACCCTTCACTCAGCAATTCAGAACAAGAGAACACAACTTTATTTAGGGGGAGAACTAGGGAAGGGATGCCTGGAACAGGAATAGCTGTGGAGATAAAGAAGAGGTTAGTGCAGTTAACAATAACCAGGCCTGCCTAACACATCTAGATGCCCCATTCCCACTGGTACCAGTGTTACCCTCTATCCCTTTTGGGTACCCAGTAATCACAGGCCTGCTCATTGTCATGGGGTTGGCCGGCTGACGGTGCTCTGGAAATGATGCAACTGGTAGAAGCAATTAAACAATCATCCCCCTTGACTGCCAGGGCAAGCCCTGGGTACTCACATTCCTGAAGGTCTAAAGAATTCCTGAAGCAGAGGGCTTCCACCAGTCCAAATTGGGGGAGAAAGGGTCTTAATTTCAAAGAGGGCAGAGAATGGGCAGAAAGAAAAGGTCCTGAAGACTTGGGCTTGATTGAAGGTCTGGCCGCTTGTCACCCTGATTGAAAGTCTGACCGCTTGTCACCTTCAGACTATTAAGGCCTATGGCAGAGCTACAGCACAAGGCCCACCTAGGTAGGGTTACCAGATGTCCTCTTTTAAGAGGACATGTCCTCTTTTCCACCTGCCAAATATTCTTCATGTACCTTCTCTATCCTGTTGTATTATTATTATTAGTTTTATTCTAATTATTTTTACTCTCTCCTACACAGGACCATCTTGTAAATGAGCTGTGAAGGCGGTGGAGACTATAAACCTATTTACATGGGGCCTGGCACAAGGGGTCATCTAGGGAGGGACAAAGTGTCCTCTTTTTGGCATCCCAAAATCTGGTACCCCTACACCAAGGCACAAGGGACCCAGACCTAGGAGTGGCTCCACAGCCCAACTCCCACACTGGTCAGAGTATCCTAGCACTCGGGGAATAAACCCGTGAGCCCCTGTAGCCAGCAGACCCCACTTGGTAGGGGTTAACAAGTTCTCTACCTTGCTCTGAAGATGCAACTGGGAACTTTGAACTCCACTCCTTCTCTCAGCAGGAAAACTCAGCTCCGATGTGCAGACAGATGATTTCACAGATTATCTAATTACCAGTGCCATTTAGCAACAACTTCCACAATCCAATATAATAGTTCTTTTCCACAACTGGACTACAGCAGCATCCACAGTTTCCTGAAGCATAGGACACCTGCTCTCCTTTTTCCTTTTTAGCCTCTCTGGTTCAGACAACGACCACCTTCCATTTTGGCTGGCACACAGCTCTCAGGCAGTCTCTCTGCTTCAACACAGCTTCCTCTTGAGGTGTCAGCGTGGATCAGTTGGTAGCACATCTGTCTCTGGACCAGAAGGTCATGGGTTCTTGTTTCACACTGGGATTGGACTTGCACCTTAAATGCTGACATCCGAGTGCAGTATTAGGGGAGTGCTGTACTGCTGGGGTGTGCCGTCCTTTGGATGAGATGTTAAAAACCGAGATCCCTTCTACCCATCCTGGTGTTGTCCTGGTGGGTGTCTGGGTGGAAGTAAAAGAACCCAGTGCTCTCTTCGCAAAGAGTAGGGGACATTCCCGGTGTCCTGGCCAACATTTCCCTTCCTGTAAAATGGTTCACGCAATTGTCCAGGCTGTGTGTGGGTGATTTTGTTTTTTGAATTTCTTTCCCTCCAGTCGTGGCTCCATGGGACCTCTCTGAGGCAACCTGATCCTTTATCCTGCCCAGCCTGAAGCCCCCCCCCGATCTGAACCTCCTCTCTCCTCCCCCTCCCTGCATCCAGTACCCCGGTTTGACCCGCCCAGGGTGGGTCGCCCTCTCCTCTTGGGCATGCTTACAAGTCAGACTCTGGATACAAGGTAGGGCTGGGGAACGGAGGACCTGGAAGGTCAGTTGGGGTTGGCCTGGTAGGAGGCATGGGGGACAGGTGCCATCGCCTGCCCATGGTACTGTTGGTTTCCTTGTTCTGTGTGCTACCTCCTCCCACTCCCTCCCTGCATGGTGCACGTCAATGCTCTGGCACATGGCAACCCTGGCAGCATCATCCACGTTGGATACGTGCTTGTCTTGGCTGCTGTAGTGCCTCCGGCCTCCACCGGGGGTTAACAGCACGCCAGGACAACCAACCCCGTTCTACCCAGGGAGGAGAGCACCACAAGGGCACTCATCCTCAACCCTCTCTGGCTGACCCCCTGTGGCCCCAGCTTGTTCCAAAATCCCGGGTTACTGGCATGGTGCAAGTTGTGGCATCCAGCACCTCAACCCTCAGTGCCACCGGGCCGGCTTGTGTGTCGGTGTTGATGTGCGATATGGCCACCACTACATATTCAGTCACTTCACTACCAGTCTATTTATTTATTTATTGAAAGGTTTCACCAGGAGGGCACACTGAACGACAAGTTGCTCATCTCATGGTGCAACCTAGGGGGAAGGGGTTACATAGGGTTGTGAAGGATGATCAGGTACAATAGTATGTGGGCAGTACAAACAATACAACATTGTAAGATTATGCAACAGTTGGAACACAAGGTATTGTACAATAAACAGTAGTGGAATATTGAGTAAATTACAATACATGCCCAAAATCATACAAAAGAACATATAAACGTACCAAACAGTAATAATGCAAGAGAACCATTATAGTGCATGAGTGTACCAGGAGCAGGCTCAAGGTAGTATGCAAGTGCTGTTGGAATAAAAAAGGACAGGGTAGGTTGTGCACATGGGTGACCCAGAAGGGCAGGTGGAGAAGAGAGGGGGAGAGGCAAGAACTGAATATGAGGAGAAGGAATAGCTATTTTCTGATTCCCTTCAGGATATTGAGAATCCTGCCGGGGGTCGGGGTATGAAGTCAGAACTGGGGATAGGTATTAAGGAGGGTTAAAGCAGGAACGGCTGAGGGAGAGGTAATTGTGTAGGGCAGAGGTAAGGGAGTAGTTGGAGGAGCAGTGTCATATTTCGGGGGGGAGGGAATTCCAGATTTTAGGGAAGCAATGGGCGAAACCAGTCTGACCAATGACAGTGGAGCGGCGAGCAGAGCCGTAGGAAGGCATTTTGGTGCCCTGGGCAAGAGACTAATTTTGCACCCCCCCCAAGAAAACAACTGGTGGTCTGGGGGCCGCAAGGCCCCCCAGAAGCTCTAGGTTGTTTACATAGTCTGTGGTGAGTTTTGGGGCTTTTCTTGAAGGAAAAACACACTTTTGTTATACGTTCCCTAC
Organism: Neoceratodus forsteri; assembly: GCA_016271365.2. NCBI lineage: Eukaryota > Metazoa > Chordata > Ceratodontiformes > Ceratodontidae > Neoceratodus > Neoceratodus forsteri. Next base: position 695,463,926 of record CM028129.1, read on the forward strand.
CCCTAATTTCAGGGAAATCTTTGCTCCCATAGAATCTGAGGTGTGGGAGTTGAAGATGCTGGCTGGCTGTCATCAGAGTGTGCAGTGCAGCTGCAATTGTTGTGGACAACTGTCTGACCAACAGTTCCATCAAGAGTGGCTCATGGGGACATATACAGGCACCTCAGTGGCATAGAAGCAGTCCTCAAGTGCTGGACACAAAAACCTCTGAGATGCCCCACCTGCAACCACCCATCCTCACATAGGGGGATGTACCACTCTGAGCCCACTCACTCTGCTCTAAGGGCAGGCTCCACTACCCCTGTAGTGGAATCACCACCACCTAACAGAAGGAAAAGCCTCCACCCCCGACCATCTTCCCTTCGGCTAGACTATCTCCAGCACTCAATACTGCTTGACCACCCTTCTAGACCATAACCAGACTCCGCCCCGACCATCCTACATATGGCTTGAACACCTCCACAACACCACACTCACCTTAGCCACCTACCTTCCCTATAACTGAACCACCACCCTACACCAAGACCAGCACCCATACACCTGAACAATCCCTGCAACTAGACCAACCCTATATACCTCTAAACTGTCTCTGATTTTGCATCAAAATTTGCATTTGTCCATCACAAAGGTTATGTTTTTATGGTAGAGAACAGTGGGGGGGTGTTCAAATCAAGAAATAATGTAAAACATTAAAGTTACAAACCTATTCTTCTTCAGAAAATGCAGATGAATACATATCCCTTTTTTCTATCAGCTTTCTGAGTGAATAGTGCCAATTTATAACATGTGTCCAAGATTTTGGGTCTTTGTCCCTGATTATTTTAAGTCTTGTCCCTGATTCATGAGGCAAGAAGTTGAGAGGTATGCAGCCCCAAGTCTAGCATCCCTCCAGAGGACCACTCTTTCTGTAGTGGCAACCCCTTGCCAAACAATATTCTGACTGTATCCAATCCCTCCCCACCACAGGAACCCCCATAAAAGCACCCCATGCATCTTCCTCTACCCCCCCCCATTGGGAGAGGGCCGAGGAGCACAAAATTCACATCATAGAACTGCTGCTATGGTGCTGTCCAGGGTCCCACAGTATAACTTCTGGCATACAAAAAAAGTGCTGCTCCTCTGGTCCACTCCCTCCTCTCTCTTCCCCAGCTCAGACTCATACACTCTGTTGGCAGCGATGAACATGGCAGGTATTTTTATATGTAATTTATTACGCTGCAGAAACTGTCAGATGTCAAGATCCAGAAGCGGTCAACTGACATCCATGATTTAGGCGACACGCTCAGTCTACGCAGTGTTATAAATTATTAATAAAACTGTCATGTTCATGGATGCAAGCCAAGCAGACCTAGTGAGTCGGGGACACACATAAAGGGAGGGGTGGAGAGCTTTCCTTTTCTGCCAGAAGTTTTACTGTGGGACCTTGGACAGCACTGTAGCAGCAGTTCTCTGCTGTGGATTTTCTGCTTCCTGGCTCTTCCCTGACTTGTGGGGGGGGGAGCAGCTGCAGGGGGTAGCTTGTCTGGTGGGGGGTCCTGCTGTGGGATGGGGATGGGATACATTCTGTAGTAGTGTCCCCAAGAAGCAGTGTTTAGGCGGGTCACTATAAAAAAAAAAAGGCCCGACAGTGCATGATAGGGTGCTTCAATCAATCAATCAAAGCTTTATTTTTAAAAAGGCGCTTTTCTCAAAACCAAAGCACCTGTACAATTTCAAAAAACAATAAATAAACAAAATTTAAAACTATTATAAATCATTAAAAGCTATACTAAAAATGTGGGTCTTCAAGGCTCCTTTAAAGCTCAGGACAGTTGGACTATTTCACACCTGACGAGGTAGAGAATTCCACAGGGTCGGGGCCACAAAACTAAATGATCTAGCCCCTGTAGTTTTCAAACGGACCCTGGGAATCTCCAGCAATCCCTCATCAGTGGATTGGAGGGGGCGGGAGGGATAGTAGGGGCAAAGGAGCTCTTTCAAGTAAGTAGGTCCCTGGTCGTGTAGGGCTTTATAGGTCACCAAACCGACCTTGAAGGTGATTCACCAAAATACTGGCAGCCAGTGCAGTCTGCAGAGCACAGGCATTAATGGCTGGATCTAGAAGAACCAGTCAACAACCTGGCTGCCACATTGTGCACTAGCTGCAGATGGCGAAGCTCAACCCCCCGATAGCCCTAGGTACAGGGAGTTGCAATAGTCAAGGCGGGAGGTAACAAAGGCGTGGATCAATGTTGGAAGATCCTCTGGAGGAACCAGGTGCTTCACCCTGGCGATATTCCTCAGATGGAAAAAGGAAGTTTTGACCACCGCTGACACCTGAGCTTTAAGCGTCAAGTGGTCGTCAATTATTACGCCAAGATTCGCACCTGATCTGAGCTCGTCAGTGGAACGCCTGCAAGCCATAAGCCTGAGTGCGATCCAGCTGGCTAACCCGCCTCACAGCGACCTTTGTCCACAACCAACACCTCAGTTTTCTCCAGGTTTAACCTCAACCAACTCCCATTCATCCAATCTTGGATTTCTGCAAGGCAGTTATTAAATACCGACAAGGCAGCATCCTGGCCAGGCACAAAAGACATATACAGCTGGGTATTATCGGCATAGCAATGGAAACCCAGACCGTATCATCTTATAATCGCTCCCAATGGCAGCATATACACCGCAAATAACATAGGCGCTGGAATAGAGCTCTGCGGTACCCCACAGGATAGGGAGACTGATGCCGAGAAAAAAATTCCCGATACCACCCTCTGAGTCCTACCTTCGAGGTAAGATCTAAACCACCTGAGGACCATACTAGATAATCCACAGATGGACCACAGATGCTCTAACAGCACACCATGATCAACAGTGTCAAAATGCTACTGAGAGATCAAGAAGTACCAAGATAGAACAGGTCCTACGATCTCTCGCTATTAGGAGGTCATTTAGTACCCGAACAAGTGCTGTCTCGGTACTATGCCTTTTCCTAAATCCAGATTGGAGAGAATTGTAGATATTGTTGTTGGTCAGATGATCCTCCGATTGCACTGCGACCACCTTCTCAATAACCTTACCCACAAAGGGTAGGTTAGAGACTGGTCTGTAATTTGCTAGACAATCTGGGTCTAAGGAGGACTTCTTTAAAAGAGGCTTAACTATAGCCTCTTTAAGGGGATCTGGAAAGATCCCCCTCTCCAAAGACTTCCAGACTATCAAAGCCAGGACTAGGCCGATTTTATCCACACAATCCACTAAAAGGCGTGTGGGGCCAGGGTCCAAATCACAGCTGGTTGGTCTCAATGCTCGGATGACCATCACAATATCATTGATTTTGGGGAGGCAGAAGTGAGAACATGCAAACTGGGTGTTCGACATCTCCTGCTGACCCTCACCGCTCCCATTGGAGAGGGAAGAACAGACGTCTGATCTGATTTTGGCAACCTTATCTGCAAAGAAGAGAGCAAACTCCTCACACCGGTCTGTGGAAAAGGCCCTTCTGGGCTGAAGACAGACTCGATTACACAGTCTGTCCACAGTCCGAAAGAGCTGGGCTGGTCTATTCTGTGCAGCCGCTATCTCCCTGGACAGGAACTCTGCCTTCTTACGAGAGATTGCGGATTGATAGGCCATATAATGGTCCATCAAACTAAGTTTGTCATCATTCAGACCAGACTTCCGCCAGCGCCTCTCCAGCCTTCATCCAACCCTCCTCAACTCCCTCATGGTCTCATCAAACTATGGAGACCTGGGGCAAAGAGTGAGAGGATGAACATGAACAGGTGCAATAGAATCCAGGGCCCCCGTAACCGCCTTATTATAGGCATGTACTAGGTTACCTGGATCCAAGCAATCTATCGGAAGGTCTGATAGGTCCAGCACTGCTATCAGGTCATCTGGGGACACACCCCTTAATGGGCAGTACTGGACCATCTCCGAAGGGGTTGGCCTAATAGGGGAGACCTCAAAATTGAACCTAATGGAGTGATGGTCAGACCATCTGAGTGGTTCTACCACCAAATCAGATATCCCCATCCCCAGAAGGAACACCAGGTCCAATGAGTGCCCACCAATATGGGTCGAGGAGGAAACTACCTGTGTGTGAAGCCCAGTGATAACATCAACTGGAGGAAGTCTTGACCAAAGCGTGAGAGTTCATCATCGACCCTGGCATTGAAGTTCTCCAGAACCAACCATCTGGGGGACCCAATGTCAGGTCGACAATGAAATCTGCGACTTCCTGCAGGAAAACATTCCCGTCACCTGGTGGATGGTATACGAGAAGTATCCTGCACCCCATACCCTTGCCTAAAACACACTCAAAGGATCTGGTGACTCCCACTGGTACCTCCACCAGGCCCAATTCTGATTTAAAACAAATGGCAATGCCCCCGCCCCTACGATCCTGCCTCGGGCGGTGTATCACCAAGTACCCGGCCGGAACTGCTGCGGCTAAAACTGGCCCAGCATTTCCATCCAGCCAGGTCTCGGGTGATGCACGCCAGGTCAGCTGACCCAACAAGATCGGCTATAATGGCCGTCTTGTTTTTAATAGACCTAGAGTTGCACAACACCACCCGAGCAGGATGAGCCTCCGACGATGACCGCCTTACATGCTGATCTTGACCAGAACCCTTGGGTATGGGCACAAGACAGGGAGAGCTTGAGCTTGAGGACCCCCCCCAAGGGTCCATTTAGTTAGCCCTGGTGAGAGACAGTGTAGGGGCCCCATGGTGCAATGAGAAGTGTCAGGGAAAAAACATTCTGCCTAGCCTATACCAGTTTTCAGTATGCCTTGGCAGTGCAACCCCTCTCCTCTGCCCAGTAAATAACCCCTGCACAGCACCCACCCAGTACAGCTGAGCCAGCTCAACTGCTCCAGTCAGCATCCCTGCAGCCAGAAGGAGCCCCACTCCAAATCCCCTCATTTCCCTGATTCCCGTCAGTTCCCCTCCACAGCCCAAGCCAATCCAGATACATGTAACTGTTAATATGTTATGATCTAGACTGTACAGATCCCCTCACATGGCATCCAAGACAACTAGGCAAGGCACTGGCAGGCAAGGCGTCCTTTTCTAAGCGAGACAGGTGTGGGTGGCAGGGTGAGAATGGAACAAGGACTCAGCTAGGGAGAATTAGAAGGAGAGGACACGAAAAAAACAAAAGGGAATGGAATGGGAGTGCAGGAGGGACACGGGTCAAAAGAAAAGAAAAGAAAATGTAACAACGTGGTGGACAGAAGGGATGGTGTGCTGTGGCCCGCATCATGGCAGTCAGGCCAAGGCTGAGGCAACTGCTTCAAAATCTTCACTCCCATCCCAGTCTCAAGTCCAGTGCATGAAGTTCAAGTGAACTACACAGTTGCCGCCCACCCGCCAGCAGAGCCAACTCCGAGACAGGCCCACCCAGGCCCAATAATTCAACGGCAAGGAAAACAGATCTTTGTCTTCTGACTTCCTGAGTGAGACTATCAATCCCCTGTGCTCCCCCCTCGCTCTTACCACATAGATCCCATCTCATCGTCTCACAATTTGGATTCGGAAATTAATTTGGAATTATTCATTGCTTCGCCGTGTCTGCTCTTCTGCTTGTCTGCAATGCCATCACTTTTTTCTACAGACAGTCTGTCACTGATGAGTGACAACTACTAGTCTTGTCTACATAGACAACAAGAGACAAAGCACTTAGTGTGGTGTTCATTCTGTTTATGCTTACATTACACAAGTGATGAAAAAAAATACAAGACAAGGATCTCTTCTGTCGTCTCTGTCTCTCATGACTCATCTCTCCTCTCTGACTCTCTCACTTTTTTTAGTTTCTGTAACTGTCTACTACTCCACGCTAGTATGCTCAACAGCTTGCTCCACACTCTCCCTGTCTCCAACACAAACCGCCTCTCACTCAGTGCCAAATGCTCCGCCCGTACCTTTTATACTAATAGGCGGCACGCTGACCTGCTCACAATTCCTCTTTCTCAGCATCATCATCGCACTGCACAACATGATTACTATTTTCTGCAGTAGACTGTGCAACCATGTGACCCTTCCCCCCCACTTGCTGGTCCTTGGCCCGCAGATGCATCCCTGCTGACAGTCATTTGTAATTACAGAACCAAAATAAAAAAAGATTTAAAGCGGCAGTGCAAGTCAATTAGAACATGAGCTTCAGTGGAAAAATGCGCTCCTCGGAGGCTTGCGCCCGGGACGGGAGCACCACCCGCCCCACCCTTCCTACGGTACTGGCGGTGAGGGACCGTCAAGGTGCGGGTGTCATTAGATCTGAGAGAGTAGGTGGGGGGAGGTGGAGTGGAGAGAGAGGATGAGAGATGGGAGGGGAGCACGCCAAACCAGAATTTAGAGGTTAGGTTTGGCACAGTGTGAGATGCATCTGTAAGATAATGGAAAGAATTTTAGAGAGCAATAGAGTTCACAGTGGTGGGAGTGGGAAGGGGAAGGGGAGTCGAGAGCAAAGCGGCAGAAGAGTTAGAGTGTCCAACTTGGTCAGAGAAGATTTGGGAACAGCACCATAGATTACGACACCGTAGTCAAAGATGGGGAGTATCATCTTCTGGACAATTTCATGCCTCGCAGTCAGTGGGATGCAACTACGATTCCTGTACAGAGCACCAAGCTTGGGGTGCAGTTTCTTCAGGATAGCATCAATATGCACAGAGAAGTTGAGGTGTTGGTCCAGCCAAACCCCAAGATATCTAAATGAGGAGGTGTCCACCAGGATGGTCCCATCACGTGTGTGGAAGGTGGGTAGGGCTGGGAGCCTACAGAATCTCTGCCTGGTGCCAAAGGTCATTGAGACTGTCTTCTTGGTGTTTAAAAAAAGCTGGTGAGAAGCAAACCTGAACTTGGTTGAAGTCATGCTGTAAGCTGGTTTCCACAACAGCAAGGTTTTTGCCAGAACTGTATAAGACAGTATCATCAGCATACATGTGGATAGATGAGGATGAGCAGGCTGTGGGAAGATCATTTAGGAAAATGGAGAAGAGTAAGGGACCAAGCACTGAGCCCTGAGGGACACCAGTGTTGATGGGGAGTGGAGGGGAGATGGAATAAAGGATTCTCACCGATTGGGCCCTGCCAATGTGGTAGGATTTAAACCAATTGGTGGCTGATGGAGCAAGGCCAGCTGAGGAGAGGGAATCAAGAAGCAGGGGATGGGAAACTGTCGGAAGCTTTGGCTAGGTCGACAAAGATGGCAGAGGCGATCAGGCCATCGTCTATCCCTGAAAGGATGGAGTCAGTAAGCCTGAGGAGGAAGATGGTTGTTGAGTGGTTCTTCCGAAAACCAGATTGGAAGGGGGTGAAGAAGGAGGAATTGGAGAGGAAGGGTGATAGTTGAGAGAGAACTAAATGTTCTTGAAGTTTGGCAAGGGTAGGAAGGAGGGAAATGGCACGATAGTTGCAAGGTGTGGATGTGTCACCACCCTTGGGGAGAGGAAGGACTACAGTGTGTTTCCAGAATGAGGATACCTGGGCAGAAATAAAGGAGAGGTTAAGGATTAAGGAGATAGGATAAGCAATTGCAGGAGCAGAAAGGTAAAGAAGTTTAGGATCAAGCTCATTTAGTGAGGAGCCTTTAGAGGGGTTCAGGGATAGAAGGACACTAAGAGCTTCATCAGAGGAGATAGTAGAAAAGAAAAAAGGGTGAGGGGTAGGCACTGGCTGAGGTGAAGGGCTGAAATTAGTAGGCAGCAAGGGGGAGAGGGAATTTAAAAGAGGTGTGGCACACGAGTTGTAGTAGACATTAAATTCATTGGCCACAGAGCCAGGGTTGGAAACTAGGAGTTGTTTATTTTGAGAACTGGAGGGAGGGTGGGGGAATAGGGCATGAACTATCCTCCAGAATTTAGATGGAGAGTTAATGTTAGTCAGGAATGAGGAGTTTAAATAATTGGTCTTAGCCAGTCTAGTAGCTTTAGTACATGAATTGCATAGCATTCTGTACTTGGCGCAGTCGTTTAGATGTTTAGTAGATTTGTGTTTTCTCCAGGCCCGATCACACTCCCTAAAGCAGGCCTGAAGTTGGGGGTGATCCAGGGGAAGTGAAGCCCACGGACTCTGGTCCTTCTGAAAGGAGCAAAGGCATTTCAGGTGGCAATGAATGTATCCTTAAAATAGTCAAGGGCTGGGTTGACAGAAACAGCAGTGGAGAGGGGGGCCCAGTCGATAGAAGCAAGTGCAGAGCTGAGTGGGTAAGGTCTAAGGATTTAAAGGACTAGACCTGTGTGATTTTAGGGGGAGATTTGTGGTGATGGACCTTACGTACAAAGAAAATGGGGTTGTGATCACTAAGGGCATCAGGGAGGAGACCAGATTTAATGACGCGGTGCGGGTGGGTTGTGAGTGTCCAGTCAAGTGGGTGTGGTTTTGTGTTTTGGAATTATGGCGTGTGGGCTCAAGTATAAGTTGAGTGAGGTTTAGAGCAGTGATGTCATTGCATAGCTTGTTTAACTTAGGAGACAACCAACTTAGATTCACACCACCAATTATGAACAGTTCACCAAATTGCGAGAGGGAGGTGATATTGGCTAAGAGTTCAGTCGTGACTGAGGGTTGAATGCTTGGGCAGCAATAGATGCCAGCCACAAAGATTGGGATTGAGAAAGGAAGGGTAATGCGGGTGACAAGGGATTCATAGGTAGCTGGGATGGAGGTAACTAGGGTGGTAGTAAACTGCAGTGAGGACAGGATATACATGGCCACTCCCCCTCCACAACACGATCGATCTTGTCTGGAAAGGGAATACCCAGGGATAGCACAGGCATTGTCAGGGATGCTTTTTTTGAGCCATGTCTCTGTAACAATTAGGATGTCAGGGGTGTGTGAAATCATGAGAGCTTGTAGGAGGTCAATTTTAGGTAGCAGGCTGCAGATGTTCAGGTGGAGGAGCTACAACCTGTTAGGAAGGGTTGTAGTGGAAATGGGGTATGGAGACATGTTGTTTGGGTAAGGAGTCAGGGTAGGAGAAGAAGTAGGACCAGGGTTGGGGTGGACGATCCCTGATGAAAGAAGGAGGAGGGCAAGGATTAAATAGTGTAGTTTTGGACTTTTGTAATTAGAGTAGGAAATGCGGGAGGGAGGGGTGGAGAGAAGGAGATAAGGAAACGAAGAAAGGCAAAGTGCTTTGCTTATAAAGTGCTTTGGGATACACTGTGTATGAAAAGTGCTATATAAATGCTGATTCTTCTTCTTCTTCGCTTTTACTCTGGCTTGCACCTGGTTCCCAACAAGGCTTTCTCCTCACCAAAGCAGTTTCTCTCCAGTCCCAAATGGTGCAGGATAGCTGCAGCAGAAATCTCCTCCAACTCAGCAGTTTCACTTGGATGCCTGGATCGCTAGTCACAACAGTATGATTCTTCTCAACAGCAAGAATTCTCCTCCTTTATTCCACAACCAAATTCTGTTTTAAGTGTTGTGAAAGGCCTTAAAAGCCTCTCCTCTCACAGCACTGAGCCCTCTTGAACTCGATTAGAGCCCAGGACAGACTGACTCAAACTGCTCAGAGTCTCTGGGATCTCGTATTCCTCCCTTCTGATTGTCCGCCCAGCATTATCAATCACCTCCATAAGCCCTCTCTGATTATTGATTGGCTATGTCCCTTGGCACCTGAAAATAGACAACAGCTTCTCCCAGGAGTCCCCTATCACAGTCTTTGTGCATCCAGTTATCTGATTGGCTGTTTTAGGGGGTCAAAGTATCAGTAAGATGGCCGCTAGTAAACTTTAAATGCAGTCCCATAGATCGTCCCCGGGAATAAAGTTCTGATGCAGCCAGTACATCCATTCTGATTAACAAAAAACCCACAGTCATGTAGCCCCTTTTGTGCCCTGTTAAACAAACCCACTATTAAGCATTTAGTTACAGTAGTTTTTCTGTCGCTGCCGCCGAAATATAGTCCCCCCAGGTGGCAGGCAGCTCATCATTAATATTCATGATGCTCATCCATATTCATGAGCCTTCGAAAATACGCCTCGATTCAAACCTCATTCCTACAAATCCCTGAGGCTTCTCATCCACCTCGTTGAGGTCACTGGTCCCCATTTAGATAGACGGGGCACTGGGACCAAGAATCACCCTTAGATTTGACTGCAAAAATGACGGTTGGAAGATCAAAGAGCTTACCCGCGCATGCGCGAGTGCCGGCTGTACAGGAAAATGCTGGCGGCTCACGATTAGCATTTTAAGCCCAAACTGGGCTATTCGAGGAATCAAGGGCACCTGTGGCACAATTAAGGACTCGGGCCAGGTAGTGCACAAAATGTGGGAAGCACAGGGGATGCCACCAAAAGGCAGAACGGGAAAACTGGGCGAGACTTAAGGTAAACCCCCACAGTGGGGGTTACACTAGCACAATGCCCTGAACTTAAAATTCTAAATAAGAAAGCTTGAAACCCAAAATAGTAATCCAAAGCTGAAGAAACACAAAGGCCCAGACAGCAGTGCCAGCACTCATGTGTCCCATGGATGCAGCAGTTCAGACAAGGCGGGGAACAGTACACAGCAGCAGGTTAAACAGCAATTAGAGCTTCAGATTCTGTTGAATGTGCTGCAGCAGCACAGCCCTTCTGGCTCGCACTTCTCTGGATACAGCCCATCTGGCTCAACTCTCAACCACAGGCGCACCCACACAGCAGCTTCTCCGTTCTCAGGGAGCCCATAGCCAGTAGTGGCTCTAGCCACAAATGGTTACCAGGGCACAGCTGGGGCACAACAGATGGCAGCCAGGGCACTGATATATTGTTACTATGGGGGAAGCTCTGCATCATATGAGGCACCAACTGGGGCACAGCATTTTTTTACCAGGGCACGTGCCCTGGCGGGCCCTGGTATAGAGCCGCCACTGGCCATAGCCCAGGAGTGACCCCATGGTCCATCTCCCCAGTGGATCAAGGGTACACCCATACTTAGACACGTGCCCCTTGGCCCTCTGTTCCCTGATCCACCCAACTAGAAGTACAAATCCAGAGAAAACAGCTTCAAATCAGCTCCCAGGTCAGTGCTGCTGAAAGGGCAGCCAGCCCTGAGTACACAAGTTAAAGTTCCTGACCAGCTGCACTCGTGTACAACTAAAATGCACATGGATAATCCAAGAATTCCTCCAAAATAGTTTACTGAGGTGAGCTGTAAGCCTTAGCCCCAGCACTTCGGCAACAGCCTTCGTCATCTTAATAAACTATTTTGGTGGAATTCTTGGATTATCCGTATGTATTTTGGTTGTACATGAGTGCAGCTGGTCTGGAACTTTTGCTTGTCCACCCAACTAGATAAGGGCTAACAAGACCCTTACTTGGCTCTGTAGCAGCCTGGATAGGATGCAGGTCTCTGTCTCCGTTTGGTACAGCTTAGTAGCTTGGAAAACAGCAGTGGCCATCAGGCTCACACTTTCAGTAATTTCTTCCACATAAGGGCTAGTCTGAAACAGTCTCTGGATAGTGTAAACCAGTGAAAAGTTCACAAGGAATTTTTTCTGACTGAATCCTGGAGAGGGCTTGCTGGAAGCTCAGCCTGGCTAGGCCTCTCACTTACTTTCTTCAGCAGCAGGTCTGAACACCACAGTGTCCCTCTCAGACTGCCCCCCAAGCTCCTGAAAATCCTAGACACTCCTTTTCATAGTCCACATCCTCGATTGGCTGTACAGGACTGTCTGTCTGACCACCTGTCCAGTACAGCATTCTGATTGGTCCCTCTCTGCCCGCCAGTGCTTTTGGGAGGGCCTTTATTGCAAAATCCCCCACAATCCCTTGATGTGGTTATTAGGGCATTCTAGCCCTTTGACTGGATGGCTGGTGAGGTCAGCGGTCATCAAAATGGCTGTGGCCATACTCAGAAGGAGCCTTGTGCTCCAAGTCTTTTATTTTATATATGTTTGTTTATCCCCCTGCATTTGCTGGCCCCCCAGGTTTTGTTGTAGCCCCCTGGACTATTATCCAGTCAGTTTTTTCCATGGAGGGGTACTGGGTGTGGCCGTCACTAGCCGGGAGGAGAGGGAGTGCTGGGGATAGGCACTCCCTCTCTCGTGCCATCAGCGGCAGTTGGTAGAGTGGCACAGGAGGTGCAGAAAATGGAAGTGTCTCTGGTGTTTCCTGGTCCCCTTTGTCAGGATCAGGGGACTAGGATCTGAAGAGCAGCCATAGCCGCTGCTGAAAAGACACCAACGGTGCTGAGAACTTCCATGCTCCCCACTCTCTAACCCGCTGCCACATGTGCAGTCAAGCGGGAGGGAGCAGGCAGCAAGAATGGCAGCAGTTCCAGGAACCTTGGGAGGGTGGCAGCAGCAGTACAGGTAAGCGCCCTCCTTTGTGGGGGGGGGGGTACACTTACAAAGAAGTTTGCATAGTGAAATTTAGCCAGTTTGCACCGTGGAACTGTATACTTAAACACAGAGTGGCAGCCAACGTCATCAGTAAAAATATTGGTACGTATTGGCTTTTACCATTTTACCAATATCACTTTCTATGCAAGCTCTCAATTCTTCTCAACTCTTCTTAATGAGAATGATATTGCCAAACAGTGATACAATATAACTTATAATATCATTATTGATGGTGCTGGCTACCACTGTATTACAAATCACATTAAATGATTTTTGCAAAATGAAGCTTTGTTATTATACTAAAATGTTATATTTAGCAGAAAGCATGGAGGCACATCACTATTGAAGAAAACTGTATATTATAAAATGGCTAATTTGCATATTGTAATCTGATTGGTCCATGAGGAAGAGAACCTGTGGGTAAACCTCATCATGAGACCTCAGCAGGGTTCAGTGACCTTGACCCTAAGCTACTTAGAATTACTGCACCCATCATAGCAGCCTTGCTTCAAGCCCTCCACAATATGTCCTTTAACCATTACATCGTACCAGAAATATGGAAAATGGTCCTTGTAGCTCCCATACACAAGAGTGGGGCAAAACACCTGATTGAAAATGACAGGCATGTCTCAATGTTAAGTACTCTGGGCAAGCTCCAAGAAAAAAATACTGCACTCCTAAATGGCAGCACACATCGAGAACCGCGGTTTGATGTCCTCCACTCAACATGGTTTCCGTAGATACCACTGTACTGACATGGTCCTAATCAGTTTTACCAACAATGTTGCCTGTGCTGCTGATGCACACCAACTGACAGGAGCAATCCGTGTTGACCCCACACAGGCATTTGATCTAGTCAATCACTCATTACTACTGTACAAACTTAAAAACCTGGATTTCGAAAACCATTCCCACTCGTGGCTTAGAAGCTACCTATCAAACCGTACACAGTGTGTAAAAATAAGAAATGTTCTGTACTCTTCCAGAAACATCACCCAAGGCATACCACGGAGCTACATACTTTGGCCCCTCCTGTTTTCCCTATTTATGAAACAACCTTCCCAACAACTGTGGTGGTGCAAAACCCTTTTTGTGAATGACACAGTGCCTTATTAAAGTGCAGGAAGTGTCCTTACCATCAATGGCACTCTGCAAAGTGATGTTTTGCGATTGCAAGACTGGTCCACACAGAACAACCCTGTGTAAAACAGCAAGAAAACTAAGACCATGCTGCTCTGTTCCTCCTCGAAAATGTGTAACCAAACTGTTTCAGAATTGTCACTTCTTTGGGGACTCACCGAGGATCTGTTCTCACCTTTAAATACAGGATTACATCTAGACTCAACACAGTCATTTAAAGTGAACATTATGCTATCACTAGAACAATAAATCAGAAGCTGGGGCTGCTCTACAGGTTAACAGCTGTCTTACTAATGACTCCTGACTGGTCATCGCAAGCGGCGTTCTCCTCCCTACCATCACCTACAGGGCAGCCACTCTCCTTTCTGCAAGGAAGCTGAAATGGCTAGACTCAGGTTGCTCTACAATCAAACAGGTCATTTTGCTCTCGCACTCACAGTAGGGACCATCACTGTAGGGTCTTAAAAGAGCAGCAATGGTCCACACTTGATGGTCAGATGCAATTTGCCCTCCACTGTGTAACAACAAAGTCATGACTAAAATCATAGCAAATACGTTCAACACTGCATTCACTAATCTCAGCAGTGTTCTCCCTTCTGACTTTTTCAAGGACTATGACTCTCCCTCTCCTCCCCCCAGTGCCTCCTCCTCTAGCCACCCGCCTTTTTATTTCAAAGCAGTCAAGATGCATGATGCCTGCAAATACATTACCAAAGCCATCACAAAATCCAGACCCAGCAGTGATACACTTGACCTTAAACTGCTGTCCGTCACCCTTGATGAGGTGTTACAACCACTGACATATATTTTCAACCTCTCACTTAGGCTCAGTCAGTTCCCTGACAAATGGAAATCTGCCACTGTTACTCCTGTCCATAGAAGTGGTGACAGGGCCACTCATGGAAACTACCATCTAATCTCTATATTGCCACCCCTCTCCAAGGCCCTTGAATGTATTGCAGTAGATCAGCTCACAGATTTCCTGGACAAATACAATATCCTGTGCTCGCAATAACATGGCTTCAGGAAAGGACATAGCACCCCATCTGCCCTACTGGAATTATCTGGCATTCTTCACAGCTCACTGGACAATGGTCAGTTAATTGGGTCCATCTTTATTGATCTGACTAAGGCGTTAGACACTGTCCATCACCACCTACTGCTTGTGCAACTTCTGAAAGCTGGGCTCTCTCCCGACTCCACTGCCTGGTTCAAAAGCTACTTGGAGAACCGGTCTCAAAGAGTAAAAATTGCAGAATGTCCTCTCTGACACCAGGCCTGTTCGCTCAGGTGTCCCTCGGGATCCATTCTGGGCCCCCTACTATTTAACTTGTTCTTGAACTCCCTTCCAAAGTCTTGCTCTGAAAAAACAATCATCCTCTATGCAGATGATGCTGTAATTCTTGCCTCCCACAAGGATCCTAAGCCTCTACAAGACAACCTTCAGCTTGGCTTCACATCTGTTGAAAATTGGTTCTCAAATCACAATCTGGTCCTCAATAATAAGAAAACAAAGTCTATGATTTTCAGCAGCTCTCATAACAATCATAAACTGCACCCCCTATCCATCAAAACCAGTCATGGAATCACCCTGGAACAGGTTAAAACCTTTAAGTACCTTGGGATCACTCTAGACCCTCATCTAACTTACAGTGTCCACATTGACTCTGTAGCCAAAGCAGCAAATACTCGCCTTGGCCTTCTCTTCCGGCATAGGCAACATCTTACACCAGAAGCCCTGACTGTCGCTGTTCAGAGCTCTGTTGTCTCCATTATTGACTATGGACTTATCATCTATGGCTCTGCCCCTGCTACCTCTATTAGATGCATATCCACCTCCCTCAATAAGGCATGCCAACTTCTCACTGGATCCCACCACCTCACACATACATGCGACCTCTATGCACAAACTGGATGGCTGCAACTCACCAATTGGATAAAGTACCTAACCTGCACCATGGCAAAGAAAATAACTATGGGCCTTACGTCCCCTGGAGTGTGTGCACTCCTGCATCCTAGCAATACCCCCGCTCAACCAGGGGGACTGAATCACAGCTCCTGCAGGTTCCATGTTGTCGTACCTCACGAGGTCAAAGATCTTTTGCCTACAGGGTGCCCAACTGGCTAAATGGTCTAAACAGTTACATCTCCTCCACTCCTACCCTTGCTGCATTTAAATCAAGACTACGCCACTCTCTCACTGCCTCTAGCTCCTGTGACTGCCTCCACTAGCTGACCCCGTGAATATTTCCCTAACCTTATGCAGTTCTCTCTCCTATTAGCGCTTGGTTACCCCTTAGCACGCACTTCCCCATGTTATGTCTACGTCAATGCCTCTTGCTGCGCTCCTCTTCTATAGCTCTCCACACTCCTCTACTCTTCCTCTCTCTTGTCCTCTATCGTCTCTGCCCTCATCCGCTATCTCCTTGTAACCTAGCCTCCAAAACTTGTTTTGTTTCTCAGATGCTTTGTAACTCTGTTTAGCTTGCACTTTTGTAACCTTGTCTTATGTATTGAATTTGTAATCTGACTTACATGTCTTATGTTTTGAATCGTAACCTGATGTGTAACCTTTGTAAAAGAGCCCTAGCTCAAAGGTATTGTAATCCTAGACCTAATAAATAAATAAATAAAAATAAATGACCAAGAACTCCCCCCCATCTGGCCTCTACCATAATCAGGCACACATCCTCCAGGAACTTGAGTTCCTCATCCTACATACCCCTCTCAACTCTACATATGAAAACTAGTGGAGGGCAGAGATGCCTCGCTTACTTGGCACAGTTTCTGTGGAAATTCCTCCCCCCAACTGTTAAGTTAAGCAGCTCCACTGAAATATTTAATTTGGCCCTCAAGAAACTCATCCCTTCGCTGACTGATTGCACCTGCTGACTCTCTGCTACCCTGGCAAGCCCCATATGCTGAACTGACTCTGCTCACTATGTCTTACTTTTTGTAACTAACTTGTTTGAATTTGGTATTTGAGAAAGTCATGCTGGTTTATTGTACCTTGCCACATGTTGCACCTATACAATCCTTTGTATTTTGCACTATGTATCCTAAATGTCTGTACTCTGTACCTCACATGTAATGACCATTGTATGTACCTCTGTTTTGTAACTAATTCTGGGTCACCCCTAAAAACAGGACTTTTAGTTCCATTGGACCTACCTGGTTGCCAAAAACAAATAAATAGACAAATAAATAAGCAATTACAGAAATAAATTAGTAAATAAATAAACCCCACAATTATTCACACCTGGTTGTGCCTTATTGTTTAGCTTCAGTAAAATGTAGGAGTTTAAAATTTGGAAACTGCTAGCATTACATACCCTTTTAATAACTGGTTCATTTATTTATTATTTATTTAAGTTTGGGATTAAAACCTTAGCACCGAAAGACTCATTTACAAAGGTTCCTAGTCAAACATACAAAGACGTGGACATTGTTAAAAACACTGGTTACATGAACATAACAAAGAACATTGGTCACATTGTACTTACATTAGTTCGGAGATGTTTTGTAGGTTATCAAGGTAGATTTGAGCCTAGTGGCTAGTCCACAACATTTCCAAGGATAAGGCTAGCAAAGATATATGCACTGCATCTAGAATTCAACAGTAAGACAGTTCAACAATGTGCTGTAATATGCATCAGCAGTAAACACTTCATGCGCAAGTTCCATTTAGATGTTAAGTGCAATGTGGCACAACATTAGAGGAGATACCTGGCATGTTCGCTAATGCAACCAGAGCTGACTTTGTCAAGTGGGTGGTGAGGGTGGATGGCAGCATAGGCAGTGTCGGGGGAGAGAACTGGGGATTGGGCATGCGAGAAGGGGTGGCGAAAGGTGGGGAGGAGAAAAGTGGAGTAGACTTGTGGTGTGGGGATGGTGAGGGACAAAGAAAGTGGGGAGGTGGGAGGAAAAATGAGTAGTGGGAGGAGGAGGGGTGTTAAAGGCAGGGGAGGGGTTAATTGACATGAGGGTGGGGGGAGGGGGGAAGACAATCTGCATGGATGTGGGTGCCAAGATTGGTTTAAGAGGTACTGAGTGCTTAGACATCAGCGTGCAGTTGTGTTAAGGTTAGGTGTTTAGTTAACATAACTACAGACATTCACAGGGGTTAGGTGGGAGTAGAGAGAGACCAGATTTAAATTGACTGACCTTTCTGCACTCTATTAGGTCAGCGGGGAGGTCATTGAGCCACTTAGGTCCATGGAAGGAGAGGGATCTTTGGCCTATCGTTGTACGCTTAAAAGGAAATACTAGCCCTTCCTTCGCTGATCTTCTAGTGGAGAAGATTGGGTGGATGGCTTTGAAAAGGCAGGAGGTGGATTCAGGGGTAAGCCCTAACATGGATTTCTTGGCAATCAGGCAAGTTTGGTATTGATTCCTGAGACGAAGAGGGAGCCATTCAGTCGCAGTGTATAGAGCACAGGTGTGGGTCTAGTGGTTGGCCCCCAGGACCAACGGCAGGCTTTGTTAAGTAGAGTTTTCACCCTTTTCAAAGCAGTATCTGCACCAGCACCATAGATCACCAGGCAATAGTCTATGGTTGTTAGCACAGAGCAACTCGTGACAAGCTTTAATGCTTCAGGGGTCATGGAGTGATGGTGCTGATACAGCACACCAAGTTTAATGTTTGCAATTTTGATGACACTGTCTACATGTGCTGTGAATGAAAGGGTTTCGTCCAAGTGCACCCCTAGATATTTAAAGGTGCAGACCTGATCTACTATGTCACCTTTGTGACTCACGACTTGCAGTGGTCCAAACTTCTTCCTGGCTTGTGGGACAGTAAACAGCATGCACTTCATTTTTTTATAGTTGAGCAGGAGTTTATTGTCTGTGAACCATTTTTCAATTCTGTAGAAATTGGTTTGCAGCTCTGTCGTAATAGTGGTCTGATTCTTTCCACTTACCGAGATGATAGCATCATCGGCATAGAGCACCATGTGTGTTGGGCAGGCAGATGATAGAGGGTTTATGAACAGGCTGAATAGGAGTGGCCCTACTATAGACCCTTGGGGGACTCCAAGCTTCACCACCTTTGGCTCAGATAGTTTTCCATTGATTTTGACACTTTGAGACGTGTTGGAGAGGTAACTGTCAAACCAGTTTACTGTGTCAGTGGACAGACCGGTGGCTAGCAGGTTGTTTAGGAGGAGTTGACTGTTGATCGTATCAAATGCCTTAGTGAGGTCTATGAAGGTAGACCCCACTGCTAGTCCACTGTCAAATGTATTGTAGATTTAGAGGTGTAATTGATCAGTGCAGTAATGGTGGAGTGGTCTTTGCGGAAGCCATGTTGCTGTACACAGAGTAGGTTGTGCTTCATGAGATATTCTGTGAGCCGGTCAGAGACTGCATGCTCAAGAGCTTTTGAAAGTGGGGGGAGGAAGGAGATGGGCCTGTAGTTGGACAGACTGGCTGCATCTCCAGGTTTGAAGACCAGGGTGACAAGTGCCTCTTTCCACTTGTCTGGGAACACACCTGATCTCAGCAAGGCATTAAAGTCTTTGGTGAGGGGTCCAGCTATCTCTTTTAAAGTGAGGGCTATCATCTTCATGTCCAGAAGGTCACTCCCCATCCTGGTCTTTCCTAATACCCATTTAACATATCTTATAGTATCATTTCTCTTGAGTTGCTTGAAGTAGAAATGAAGGACATTGCTTTTTGGCGGGGAGGGAGAATGCAACCTGGTAAACTGGTCAGATGGAGGGGGTGGTTGAGGTAATCAGTAGGCAGTATCGAACTAAGGTCAGTGAAGGCTTGGTTAAATTCATTGGCAATGAGAGCGGGTTCCTGAAATGTCCCAGAAGCCGTGACTATTAGATCGGGTGGGGCTCGGGGTGCTTTACCTGCAAGTGATTTTACTGAGTCCCAGAACTCCCTGCCACAACCCCAGCTCCTTTTTAGGAGATTGGTGTAGTAGGAGGCCTTAGCTATGTGAATGAGTTTTGTACATTTATTTCTGGCTGTTTTATAGACAAGGAGGTCATCCTGCTTTCCCAAAGCTTTAGCCTTGTGCCACAGGTTGTCCCTGTGGTGCATGAGTTCAATAAGGGAGCCTGACAGCCACGGGTTGGTGGTCCCTCTTACTTTCTTAGTTTTATAGGGGGCAAAGATATCACAGGCCTTTGTGAAGGCTGTAATGAAGCAGTCAAGGGCCTGGTTCCCATCCTTGACACTGTCGAGTGGTGTTTAGTCGATCAGACTCAGATATTGCCTAAAGGTGTCTGCTAATCCTGCTCTCAGGGAGCGATTTCTGGGGCAGTTTTGGAAAACTTATTAGTCCAGGTGCACAATACAGGGAGGGGAGTGATCACTGAGGGAGTCTGGCAGTACAGTAACTTCAGATATATGTTCTGGGTGGGTAGAGAGGAGTCAATCAATGAGTGTACTAGTGCCCATGCAGTAGTTGTGTCTGGTGGCTTGTGTAACCAGTTGTGTGAGATAAAGTCCAACTATTTGGTCACGGACTGCAGCTGAGTCACGGGATTCCCAGTTGGTATTAAAGTCCCCAACAATTACATGTTCCCAGTTTTGCCTTGTCTGTTCCAGGTAGGTCAGGACCTGCTGTATGCCAGTGGCATGTTTACCTGGTGGAACATAGACTGTAGAGAGTAGCAGTACTTTGATTTGCTGCCCTATGGTGAGTTTAATGCTTAGTATTTGAGCCTCTTTAGTGCGTAAGCTACTTGATAGTAGCTGGTCTTTAATATCACTCCTTAGGTAGACCATACAGCCACCCCCACATTTGGACAACCGCTCCTGGCCGAATACGGTGTAGCCATCCAGGGCTATTGTAGCGTCACTGACTTTTGGCAAGAGCCAGGTCTCAGTTAGGGCTATAACATCCAGTTTGAGTAGCTCCACCCAGGGCTGAAATTGAGGTAGCTTGGGTTAAATGAAGCTTGTACATTTGGTATTTAGCCATCTCTTAGGCAATATTATGCCATTGTTAGTTAACTTGTAGTTTGCTCATTTTATGTTAGTTGTTTGTATTGCTTAAATATGAAAAATGTTTTATAAATCATTAATCCTAATTGGCTTCAAACCTGTCCATGTCCGCTAATACCCATAAAGGGGATTGTGCATCAGATGGGGAGAAGCTCCTCATCTGATGCACTGACAAGCAAATTCAATTAATATTCCCTCATTCCACTGTATCTACACAAACTGTGGAACAGAACATTTCAAAATACCCACTGAATTCAAATTAGCAAAAGAAAATAAACCTGCATTTGGTAACAAAGGTCCCATCAACTTGAAAATAGATGAGCATCTGAAAATTGTTATCACTTGAAGACACAAAAAGAAAAGATTTTTTTCTGAAAAAAAAAAAAACCCCTAACAGCCATACCCTGTTGGCACAATGGTCACTTAGTGAAGCAACTATTCTTTTATGGAGACTACCACCTGGAAATGCAAGTGTCCCCTGATGAACTGACTTTGTCAATGAAACTGTCCTGCACACTAAGGAAAACTGGGGTCTCACCACCCTTTTTAGGTGCTCTGTTGTAAATGGGGTCAGCCATATATATAAAATTTAGTAAATGAGCTCGTAGCTCCACTGTGTGCGGATTCACACTCTAAAGAGGTCAATTTAATGTACAAATGGGCCAAACATGTTTTAAATATTGGGCTGATATAGATTGATACAGATTGACAGATAGACAGGCAAATGCAATCAAGGGCAGGATTCACAAAAACTCGCAAAGCACAGCGCAGAGGTTTGATACTGTAATTCCTTGCGTTGCGCAGGTTGACTTATTATTCACAGCTGGATAGCACTTGCAATCCAACTGTGAATAGGGTCAGGATGGGGCAGCACTAACCCAGGAATGCCATCGCTAACCCCACTAGTGCTGCCCCGACATCCAGCCAGGAGAATGGCCCGGCAATGAGTAGTGCAGGTATGCTATTTCCTATTCACTAAAGCTCCCATGTAAATGAGCCCATTTGGTATGCAAGGCGCTAGGCGACCATTTGCATGCCCATTATGAGCCCATTTACATAGAATGCAGGTGGCTTAGTGCGCCCCCCCAGCCCCTGCCCGACGCAACCACAGTCCTTGGTGGTCTAGCGCCCCCACTGTCCTTCACCGAGTGCCATCCCAAGTATGTAAAAATAGTTTCCTGGATGGTCTAGGGGTCCTGCCCCTCCCCGATTGCTGTCCCTGTATAATAAAATTAATTCTCTGGTAGTCTAGTGGCCCCCCCTCTCCCCTGTGCTTCAATAGCAGTACCGTTGTTCTCAAAATATTTCCCTGGTAGTTTAGTGGCCCCTCCCCATCTCCAGCTCCTCGATCACCGTTCCATTGTTGTCAAAATATTTTCCTGGTAATCTAGTGGTCCCTCCCCTGTGCTCTGTTCGCCATCCTGTTATATTGCTAACTTTCTGAACCTCGCCTTCTCGGATCTCAGTAGTGTGCTCCTGACGAACTTCTTCAATACTCTTGCTCCAGGGCTCAGTGAGAAGACCCCAGCATGACCAAACCAGCCACTCTTCCACTTCAAACTGGACTCTGAAGCCACCGCTAGAAAATACCTTGAAAAAGCCCTCAGCAAATCAAGGCACAGTGGGGACTTTCTGAACCTAAAATTTGTTTGACTAACACTAGGCAAAGTACTTGGTCCACTGATAAAGATAATTAATCTATCCCTCGGCCACTCCAAATTCTCCCAAATCTGGAAAGCTGCCACAGTCACCCCGCTACACAAAAGTGGTGATCGGTCTCTTCGAAACAACTACAGGCTGATCTCTATACTCCCCCCACTCTCCAAGGCACTTGAAAGGGTTGTGGCTGACCAGCTAGTGGAGTACTTCTATCAATATCAGCTCCTATGCCCAGAACAGCATGGTTTTCGAGCTGGCCATAGCACTATCACGGCTCTCCTGGAATTTACTGGATACATACATAGTGCTCTTGACAAAGGGCACTTCGTAGGGTCGGCCTTTGTTGAGCTATCAAAGGCATTTGACACGGCCAATCATGCCCTCCTCCTTGAACCGCTCTTGGACATAGGGCTAGCCCTAGAAACCATAGCATGGTTTTGTAGCTACCTTAGCCTGCGATCACAGGAAGTAAAGATCAGGGGCATCCTATCAGAAAGTTGAATGGTCAGATCGGGGTATTACAAGGATCCATACTTGGACCATTACTCTTCAGTGTCTTCCTAAATAACCTCCCGGCTGCTTGCAATAGCCGCATGCTCCTCTACACAGATGATGAGGTGACCTTTACTTGCAACCTTGACCCTGCACTTCTGGAATATGACCTCCAGAGCGGCATCGCAGCGGTTGAAAAATGGTTCAAAGAGCAAAAACTGGTCAAGAACTATAAAAAGACCAAGACCATGCTCTTCGCCACTGCCCAAAACAAGATAAAAAGCTATCCCCTGGCAATTCAGAATGACTCCAGTAACACCTTGGAACTATTCCCCCATTTAAAGTACCTGGGAATCACACTGGACACTGCTCTGTCTTACACACAGCACACTGACATCACTGCCAAAGCCTTTAACACCAGGATTGGTATCCTGTACTGGCACAGACATTGCTTGACCTATGAAGTTCTGAACTTAGCAATTAACAGTTCACTCGTCACCTTGATTGACTATGGCCTAGCTGTCTATGGCTCTGCTGCTGACACAGTGCTCCAACGCATCTCAACAGCCTTAAACAAAGCCTGCCGCCTGCTCATTAATGCCCCCAAACTCACCCACACTTGTGAGCTTTATGCATGATTGGGCTGGCTTCAGTTGAAGGACAGAATACTTTATCAAACCTGCCTACTCACAAAAAAGGTCTTACTAAACTTACTTCCTCAAGGAGTTCTGAGCCTTCTATCGCCACCTATACATGCCAGGCACACCAGGAGCTCGACTACACAAGTATTCCATGTGCCCAGGTACCACACAACTATGGCCCAGCAATCCTTTGCTCATTGGGGCCCCTCTGTGGACAAATGGTCTACCACCTCACATTGCTGGAGCCACAACCATTGGTTCCTTTAAGTGCAAACTTCATCAGTACCTCACCGACAATAGTACCTGTAGGTGCCCCATTAGTTTGCGCCTGCAGCTTTAGTCTGCCTCAGCACTTCCAACTCCTGGCCCGCCAGGTTAAGTCTTTGCCCAAGCACTTACCTCCCACCCCCTTTGCCCTTGCAATTACCTCCTACCCCCTACCCCTTGACTCTTTTCTTTCCCTCTGCCCTCCCTATCCCAGCTCCCACTGCCCCTCCCTGCCCCTCCTTACCTCACCCTAACAGTCTGCCTCTTCTCTCTCTCTCTCTCTTCTGCAGGGCACTGGTATGCAATGTACAATGCCTTAGCACAATTTGTGAACTGTTTGTCGTTGCAACCCATTTACTGTTGAATTTTCAGTACTCTATATGTATAATATACTGTAACTATAGTGTGTCTTCTTGTGTTAATGTATCTAACATGGAACCTCTCAATGAGCATCTGCTCACAGGTGTCATCCAAGACTTCCGTGGACCCAAAAGCCA
The DNA here is from genome assembly GCA_016271365.2 of Neoceratodus forsteri. Taxonomy (NCBI): domain Eukaryota; kingdom Metazoa; phylum Chordata; order Ceratodontiformes; family Ceratodontidae; genus Neoceratodus; species Neoceratodus forsteri. The sequence goes on from CM028129.1 coordinate 695,487,891, forward strand.
TTGTGAATGCTTTCAGGAAAGCATTTACAGACCTTAGCAATGTTCTTCCCCCCACCGACTACTTCGTGGTTACCCCCTCAGCTATGAACACTGCAGTCCAGAACCCACCCCAAGACCACCCACCATTTTACTTCTAAGCAGTGTCTATAAATGAAGCCAGATGTTATCTTAAGAAGGTACTGGGGAAAGTTAGATTCAGTGGGGACTCCTTGGACTTGAAAGTTTGTTGCCCTTACCCTCAATGAAATCCTCACACCTCTTACCAAAATAATCAACCTGTCACTCTTTCAGTCACAATTTCCATATTTTTGGAAATTAGCAGTGGCACAAGAGTGGTGACAGAGCACTGCAGGGAAATTACTGCCCGATCTCTATTCTTCCCCCGATCTCTAAGGCCCTGGAGCGCATCGTGGCCGACCAACTCATACAGTATCTGGATAACTACAAACTACAATGTCCCCAACAGCATGGGTTCATATGTGGGCATAGTACCATCACTGCTCTCCTGGAGTTTACAGACTTTATCATTAACTCTCTGGAACAAGGGCTCTTGGTAGGGGCAACGTTCACAGACTTTATCAAGGTCTTTGACACTGTCAACCATGATCTCCTCATCAGACAACTCTTCTCCATTGGTCTTTCCTCTGACACTACAAGCTGGTTCTCCAGTTACTTAAGCAGCCGAACGCACCAGGTAAAAACTGGTAACGCCCTGTCCGATAGTAGGCCTGTTCGCTCTGGAGTCCCGCAGGGATCTATCTTGGGTCCATTGCTTTTTAGCATCTTCCTCAAGTCACTACCAGGACCTGCTGCAACCACATACTTCTGTATGCTGATGATGCTGTAATTCTTACCAGCAACATGGACCCTCACCTTCTCCAGGACCAACTTCAGCAATCCTTTACATCTGCAGATAAGTGGTTTTGGGATAATAAGCTCATCTTTAATTATAAAAAGACTAAGACAATGTTGTTTTCCATCTCCCAAAGCAGACACAAAACCTTCTCGCTTATCATCATTAATGACACTGGCTCCCCTCTTGAACTGGTTCGCCATTTCAAGTACCTGGGTATAACTATTGACTCTACTCTGTCTTTCACCCAACACATCAACCAAACAGCCAAAGCTATTAACCAGTGTTTAGGAGTCCTATACAGGAACAAACATAATCTCACTCCAGAAGCACTGAAGATGGACATCCACAGTTTTGTGCTCTCTCTCTTGCGGACTTTGGTATTGTCATGTATGGTGCGGCTACAGACACTGCCCTCTGACGTATCAAAATGGCCTTAAATAAAGTATGCTGTCTTCTTACTGGTGCCGCATGCTTGACACACACCTGCAATCTTTATGCCCAGGTTAGCTGGTTACTATTTGACAGCAGGCTCAAATACCAATCGTGCCTGCTTGCAAAAACAGTCACTTTGGGACTGCTGCCCCCTGGCGTAATGGCCCTTGTTTCCCCTGCACATAACTGATGCAGTATCAGAAACTCTGGCAAACAGGCTTTCAGAATCCCGTGATGCTGCACCACATTTTTGACAATGTGCATTCGGATACAAAGCTCTTCATTGGTGCAACTCCCTGCCTCCTGACATAACCAATGCTACTTTGCTGGGCTCCTTTAAGAAAAAACTCCATCAGCATCTAATCTCACTGGTAACCTGTGACTGCTACCGCTAATTTGCCTTTACCTTGCTCCTACCATTTGCAATCTCTGTGATCTCTATTGATCAGTAAAATGTTACGCTTCATGTCCATTTCTTGGGCCCCCGGTCAAGTTAACACTTTCATGGGTTTTCTACCCCTGCCTAATTTCCCTCTTACCTCCCTCTACCTCCTCTTCCCTTTTGTGCCCCTCCGTCTTTCCATACCTCTTTCTTCCCTACCACCTTAATTACATCTTCATCATCACCCCACTACCTACACCACCTCTTCCTCACTACTCTCCTCCACTCCTTCTTTCTTCTCACCCTCCTCCCCCTTATTCCACTTTGACCACATAGCTATTCTTCCCTTTCCCTCCTATCTATCCCCATCCTACCCCCCACCTCTGCTTGCCGTCTCCCTCCTCGTACTTTCCTCCTCCCTTTCCTGTCCCTCTCTACTGGTACAAGACCTTCCTTCTTTCTTTGACTCGAGCACAATCCAATTATCTGTCTATGTTGTTAGTTGTACAATTCTCCTTTTTAAACAAGCGTCCTCGTGTTATGTTACCGTTACCTAGTGAAATGCTAGCCTTTGGTTTGACTCTGCACCCTCCACATGCTTAGATTGTGTAACTATTGTTAGAATTTATGCCTGGAGATGGTTTTCAATTGTTTCTTGCTTTATCTGTATCTGTATCTGTGAAACATATCTGTATTCTTGTTTGTGTCATACTTGACATGGAATCTATGAAAGAGCTTTCTGCTCAAAGGTGTTAATCCAAGATCTCAATAAATAAATAAATAAGACTTCAATAAATAAATATTTTTCTTAACATTTCCCTGGTAGCCCAGTGGTCCCTCCCTGTCCCTGATCACCCTCCAGTGCAATACTGATTAACATATCCCTGGTGGTCTAGTGGATCCTCACCCACCCACCCTGGCAGGTAGTACCCACCACCTCACTTCCCCATCCCAAAACCAAGCTGGTGACTGGCACAGCCCTCATCTCACCACCACAGCCGTTACTGACTGAGCTGTCATGAAGCAAGTACTGTATACAGTATGCGCTCAGTGACAGCTCAGTTGGAGGCGCACTCCATGACAGCTCAGTCAGTGGCTGGCCATGGTGGTGAGAGGAGGGATGTGCCAGTCACCAGCTCGGTTTCAGGATGGGTGGAGTGGGGTGGTAGGGCCTTACCTGCCAGGGTGGGGGTCCACTAGACCACCAGGGATATGTTAATTAGCATTGCATGGGATGGTGATTGGGGATGGGGATGGACTACTGGACTACCAGGAAAATGTTAAGAAATGTATAACGGGATGGCGATCGGAGCACAGGGAGGGATGACTAGACTACCAGGGAATTTTTTTATTGTACAGGGATGGCGACTGGAGAACTAGGAGGGGAGGGGAGAGAGACCACTAGACTACCAGGGAAATATTTTGACAACAACAGGACAGCGATCATCTCTGTGTGGTCTTGCATTGTAGTGTCTGTGACATGCTGTGTGGGATGGTCTGCAGACAATCCAGGGGGAGGAATGTGTGTGTCATGAGACATGTCTGTTTGGTGCATGCTATGTGACATACCTGTAGCACTGCTGCCATTCTGTGTGCTATTCACCATGAGGTTAGTGGTGTTCTGGGAGCCCCGGGACATGCTGGCTTCTGAACCTGTAGTTGGTACAGATGTTGTGGTTACAGCATTAACTGACATACAGTACTACTCTCCTGTGGGTGGGTGCGATGCCCACTGCCTGTGGCATACATGTGGCATACCTACTTCTTTCCTGTGTCTTGTCATCCACATTGTCACTGTCCTCATTCCCAGCAGGTGTTGGCAGGCTTATGTCTGTGGAGGACGTGCAGAGTATTAGCACTTTATACATACATGTCATGGGAAAGTTGTGGCCCCATAACAGTATTTACCTCTCAGTGTATTGAGCCCCTCCTAATTGCCACCAATTGATTACTGGCTGAAGGTTTCCTCCATGATTTTGGGCTACCACCACCTGTTGCCAGCTGGGCCAGATTCCACTGGGCAAGTTTTGCCTTCACAGCACCCCACAGAACATGCCACTTATGTTTGATCACTGAGATTGTGCAGAATATATTCTCTGCAGCATTTATAGCATCCCACATGCAAAAATGCCAACCCACAAGAAATGTGTGATGCCTGGTGTGTCACGCAGTGGTATGATACCATACAGGATGGTGTAGTTTGCATGCACCTCTATGGTGAGGGTGAACACCTTCTCTGCCATGAAGTTTGGCATCTGTGGCCTGTGGCAGAAGCCCAGTCACCTGCACTGCCCCCACTCCCACCGTAATGGGCATGCACACTTGCTGACCTGGTTCGTCTCATTACTGGCAACTGTGCTGTGGCATTCCCAATCTGGCTGATGGCCATGGTATGTTGCTTTAGGCCTGTGGTATCCATAGCCAACATTTTCACATTACAGTCTGGGGTGTGTGTGATATATCATTTTATGGTAGGGTCATGGTGCACTCGCATTCCATGAATGTGTGCCACTCCCCATGAGTCCCTGCCCCATCCATTGTATGCACCTCTGCCGTGCCATCCGCACATGTCAGCCAGCCCCACGGCTGCTGTGCATCGCACCTCCTGCACAGCTGTTGCACTCTGCATAACTGTACCTTCACTTTACATATGGTTCAGGGTGGATCTGCACTGTTCTGTGGCTCGAGGCCTAAATATTTTCACATGATCTGCTAATATTTTCTTCTTTGAAAAAACACACTCACCATTCTATGCAGCTGTACATTTCCTGAGATCGACTGGCGGCACCTCAAACTCGGGTGAAACCTTAGTTTGAGGGATCTTTATTTGAGCCCACAATCACGTAAAATAATCAAGATTGTGGCATGAACAGGAACATCCAAAGTTTAAAACAGTCTGCTTGTGAGAGTTGTTAGTCTATCCTGCTGGCACCAGGATTCTCACTAGCAGAGTGTTATACATTTTGGATTATCCTGATTATATCACTGTTTTCATTATTTTTGTGGTGCTGTTTGTTCAGCTAATGATCCTTCATATGGAGGTTTCAGCCAAGTTTGTATGTGGGGAGCTGAGATGCTGCCAGCCACTCTCACACACTGTGGAATGGTGAGTGACCTTTTTAGTTGTTCACGGCCCTGTGTCTTAAATCATTAAAATGCTAGCACTCCCACTGTCTTTATTTCTATTTTTAATCTTTTTTTTTTGTTCTCAGTCCGGAAATGGCTCTCACTTCCACCCAGTCATAATGTCTCACTTGAGAGCATATGCCACAGACAGGGTGCATAGTTGTGGTGCTGACTTGGAATCAAGGACGTGATCTCCTGCCAACCCTACCCAGTTTTTGTAAGTTCAGTGCCAAACTCATGTCTCCCTTATGACAGCATGGTGGTCTGATGATAAACCTTGGGCCAACCCTCTGCTAATGTTTGGCAGAAGGAGTATTGCAAAGGAGTGTATCATCTGTGGATAATTATAACACTTTTATAAACTCTCCACAAATAGCTTGCTGAGTTAGTGATAGCTGCCTCATGATAAGGGACTGCTTGCTTAGAAAGGTAACAAGGATATGTAAGTAGCCCATTATCTTCTTTTTCAGTTCAACAAAATGTTGGCCAAAATATCTAAAGGACACCAACAAAAATAAGATACCACATTTCAGCAGGCATTCTGATAATCCTGATGGTCCTAAACTTTAAATAAATAAATAATTAATCAACTAATTAGGCACTTTGTGTCTGGATTCTGAACGGATAGTAGTGTAAAATGAAGGAACTACAACAATTACATAATGTAGGTAACAGAGGCTTGCCTTGTAGTTTTTCTAAGCTTCTCTTATACCTGATTCAGCTTACCAGTAGGCGAGCAGCCTGGGAGAGTCTCCATAGAAAGGAACAGATCATTAAGCATTAACTAAGGGTGAAAGCAGGACTTTATATGACCATCCAACAAAACTGTGTGAGTGGCATTACTGTACAGCTGATGAGCAGGAAGGAGTGAAGGCAGAAAGCAGGACAAGGACCATCAATAGATCAATTGAGATGATATGCTAACCTAACAAAAGTACACATTAATGTCTTACTTCATACAGGCACACATACACAATACACACACAAACACCTCCTGTGCTCTAACCACTAACTCACACAGACTACTACTGTTTTAAATGCACATACAGTATGTGCATGGGTACTGTATTTTGTGTGCCCTCTTTGGCAACACCTGCCATGAATGTCTTTATAGTACTCCTGTTAATTTCTCCACCCATTTGTGCCTTCCTTACTGAATCAATGTCCTTGTAAAGGGGGGGGGGGGTCTGTCATTATTTTGGACTGGAAGACTTAGTGGATTCAGAGGTGTTCAAGCCTTTAACTTCTAGGTAACTAGTTTGAATGTGATCCACATCACTAGTACTGACAGCCGTTATCATCTGGTGGCTGTTTGGTGACCTGTGAGAAATTATTTGCAGTGGTCTTAGTCAAGCACCTAACGGGCAGGTGTAAGTCACCTTATAAAATAAATAGGGAAAATCCTGCTTCCTGATTGGTGGAGAAGGGTCCTAAATTGTGCTGTTCAGGAATATGAAGAGAACTGCTTTGCACTTTTTATTTTATTTTTTTACAGTGTACCCATTTTTACAAGCACAGACAGCCACACCAAGGTGTGGTTAACAATTTCTGAACCGTACTACCAGATGGTTGAAGGCACTCAGCACAAGCGCCTCATGCCTCATAATCCACATGTCCATGTGGTTCAGGACTAGTAACCCACACCCTGTCATGGCCAGCTGCTTACATAATACAGAAGCTGGCAACTTGTTTTGGCAGTTTCACATGAGAAACCAAGGAGTGAGTGAACTGGTATAGCATCTGAACTGCCATCTCATCTGTCAGAGATGGCCCCTTCTGGGAAGGGCGCAGGCATCTTGGCAGTACAAGGGAGCTCAGTATGGTTGTCGTTATTGTATCTGCCATGTGGATAAACAGAGGATTTCACTCTCCAGTGATGACAGTCTGATTCTTTTGATATTTAGAGTACCAAAATGTACTTCCAAGAAACTGTTTTATGGGAGTGTGGTGTTAAATCTATATGCATATTAAAACATCAGGTAAAGTTCAACCAAAAATGTTCTTTCTCAAGCTGGACATGATTGATTTTTTTTTTATGTTTAAATGTTTAAATGGGTATGTGCTCTAAGCAATGCAAAAGTATTGTGATAAATATTTTGAAATGGCTAGTGACCGTGGTTTAGAACTTCGGCTCATGAAAGGTTTTTGTACCTGAAAATTGTTGTTTTCCAGTGTCAAATGTCAAAGATTACCACAAACCGTATATGTACTGTACACTGCAGACATTTATCATACTGAGTTTTTTATGAGATAGCTTCTATAGGCATTTTGGAGGACATCTTTTCAGAGAAATATTAACACTTTAGAAAGTTGCAAGAAGTAATATCTGAAACAGTGCAAGTAACTAACATGCAGGGGCAGCTTTGTAATTTTGTTAAGGGGTAGTATTTTCTCAAGAAAAATATAAAACTGACCTTTTTAAAATGAGATTAGACTCGCTGTTGCACTTGGGTGGCGAAAGGGTGGGCGGGGGACTTACTACATAGCTGGATCTACTAGTGCTAACACGCAGCTATGTTATGAGTTTTCTTCACAAACGAAACACAGAACAGGAATTCTTGGCTTATGCTGCATTGTTTAAACTTGTCTGTGGAAGTTAATAAAGGTGTCTGACACAGTTGTGCAGCCTTCAGCATAGAAGAAGCTAGATATAATGGACATTTCTTTTCTCAAATGTTTCTGTTCTTTCTCACTTCCGTTTTCCAAAGTTTGCGATGTGATATGTTTGAGATTTTCTGCAGTTTAAGCTATATCAAGTGATAAGCACATGGTAATCATTTAGAAAGATTGGATGGGATAGGTTATGGCCACATCCTGAACCATCCCATATTCTGCCCACCAATAATTTTGCTGGGGGGAGGGCATGGCCAGCAACCTTGCTGAGAGGACATTTATTTATTTTTTTATTTATTTACTTTTGTTAACCAGGTAAGCACACTAGACAGCCAAGTGCCTATTTTCAGGTGCGACCCGGGAGATTACAAGGTACATAAATGAACAGCAGGCAAATACAAGTGGAAGATTACATTACATAGAATTAACACAACAGGGACTTTACAAGCATCATATTTCATCAGGCAACTAGTAGTGAAGAGTTAATATAAAGTGACCAGAACACAGGGACATTGTAAGACAATACCAAAAACAGGTATTACAATACAGTATTAAACACTGCAGTCAGTAGGAAGAAGTGCAGTGTGAATTCATCGCTCCAGGCAGCAAGTTGTAAGGCTAGCAGTTAGAATAAGGAGGAGTCACAGTTGGGATAGAGTGGGCCCAGTGCGAGAGAAAGGAGTGCACAGTTATAGTGCTCAACCTGTTTTGCTGGTGGGCCTAAATGGTCCATTTTTATATATGCTGTGAGAACAGGAGGAATATGAGCACAGTTGTGCTCTGCCCAAGTCGTAATGTTTAGGTAGCATCTCAGTTAGTTGGGGCATCTCAGGCTGAGAGGGTATGTCTAGTGCAGAGACAGGTGGCAGCCGTTTTGAGAAAACCCCAGAGGGAGGCTTTAAAGCGCTGGTGCGAGGGAGAGGAGTGAGTATGATTCTGGGAAGCTTTTGTTTTGCAGCCTATGTCATATAGACGGATTAGTAGAAGAAGAAGATAAGAGAACAAAGAAAAACAGAAGAACAACAATATTAGAAATAGAATAACACATGCGAATCTATCTGTTACGAGGCTGTAACACCATGAAGGGATTACATGACGTCATAAACCTGCAGATCGGAGATAGATTCCCACGTGTTGTTTTTTGTAACACATGGGAATCTTTCTGTGACTGCCTTTTTTTAAATCCCTTTTTTTACACACTGCCAGGGCACATACTCTTTCACTCATACATTATGACAGGTTCTTGCCAACAATGACCATCACTAGACAGCGGCTATGGGAACAAGCGAATCAGCTGCTGTGGTCAGGAAGTTCTGCATCAGTTTAAAAACAACTGAATGTGTGCATCACAGAGGACAATTTATTTTTTATCTATTTATTTAGTTTTTGTTGACCAGGTAAGTGCACTAGGCAAATCCTGCCTATTTTCAGGCACGACCCAGGGAAGGGGGATACAGATGAATGCCAACTGACCTTGAACTAGATTAAGCTGTTGGTGGTATTTTTAGTGAATGAAGGAAATTTGGCCAGGACACCGGGGAAATTCCCCTACTCTTTTCGATAAGTGCCATGGGATCTTTAACATCCACCTGAACTACCACCAGTCCAGGCAGATGGGACCTCGGTTTAACGTCTCATCCGAAAGACGGCACCTCAGAAGTGCAGCACCCATCTCATGCTGCACTACAGTGTCAGTACTGGGATATTAACCTAAGTGCCAGATGTGGGAACTGAACCCACAGCCCTCTGATCTCCCGGCCTCAGAGGCGAGCGTGCTACCTACTGAGCCACTGACACTGCATACTCCAATACTTTGCCCGTGGAGAAAAACAGGCCTGGAAAAAGTTGACCAGAGATTATAAAAGCTCTAACATCTCCCACTGCTGTCTGCTGCTCTGATGTCAGCTGTAGGGGATTCTGGGATTTCTAGTAACAGAAGATGTCAGCCTAGAACTGAGCAAAATTAATTAGTAAGTTAACCAAAATGCTTTTGCACATAAACCACACATTGGAACCAGCCCCACACTTAAGTGTGGGGGTCCTTCGTACTGACTGTTCCCCTTTAAGGCGTGACCAGGGTTTGGATTACTGTCCGCTTATCTAACCCTGGGCAGTGTGTGTGTGTGTGTGTGCAAGCGTGTGCGTGCATGCGGTGTGCGTGTGTGTGTGTGTGTGTGTGTGTGTGTGTGTATGAAGCACAAGGTAAAAGCCAAGTGTCTTATACCTTCAGGGTTAAGATTAACAGAGGTGAACAAATTGTTTTTTAATTAATTTTACTCCCCTGGACCCAATAATCAGGACCTCCTTTCACTGCTGCCAAAATGCCACTTGTTCATACAATAGTGCTTCTCCCATGAAGGTAGGGAACCTCCACAGCCTCTCACCGTGTAATCCAGTTTTCTTAATGATGGAGGCAAGCTTCCTCTGCTAATCCGTAAGATGAGACTCCACCTGTTTGCCTTTCTGCAATATCCAACTACCCTGAATCAATGCTCTAGTCATCTCAGGGAGGTAGGCAGGAGCTCACTGTGGACTGGAAGTGGGGCTAGCACAGTTTCATCTACCCACTTGCTATTTCTTTGTCCCCTTTATGATGCTCTCCTTTGAGAGTGTCCATCATGATGTCATCAGGTGTCAACAATCCAGATGCACCAACGTCCACAGGCTCTCCCGTGCCCGACACGTCTAGTATCTAACAGCTGCCACCTGTCATCACTGATGTGGTAGTATTAAAGCATGATGCACAACCAACCCTCCTCCCAAGATAGCATCCTTTGACATTCACAACCCCCCCCGGCCAGTCCTCTAAGGAGTGGGGCTTATTCCATAACCCGAGCTGCCAGTGTCCAGAGAAGCAAAAATACTACTGTGCCAATTGGTCGGCCTTAATGTTGTTTTTCAATTAAAATTTTTATTGTTGCTTTTTTGCCATAGAAATGTTTATTAAACTTTTTCCATTTTTCACACAAAACATTTTCCAACAGTAAAGAACCATTATGAAGGTTCACTCACCAACAGTTTTTCATATACAGCATGGTGGTTTCTACTTCCACTTTATCCCCTGTAGATAGGGTCACAAAAACATCACTTGGTCTTCTTTTAAGGCTCTCAAGAACTGTTTCACATTTCCCACTGATGGATCTCATGGGAAGGCAGTGTGATGAGTGAGCAGCAATAGTGAGCCAAGCAGACACACTCTTAAGCAACCAAAGGCAACAGGAAGCAAAGCAAAAACAAGGTTAGGGTTATGTGAGTGGAACTTAAACAGTTTATTTATTTATTCTTTGTTAACCAGATAAGTCCACTGGCACCAGATACCTTTTTCAGGCACAACCCGGGTACTGCGAGGCACAGTATAACAACTGAAGATACAAGCAAGGATATAGCACATGTTACAGAAGCCAGTAACAATTAAGGTGCAACAAACTAAGTAAGCAATAACACACAATGAGCTGTGGTTTAGAAACATAGAAACATAGAAACATAGAATTTGACGGCAGATAAAGACCGCTTGGCCCACCTAGTCTGCCCATTTTCCTACCTAACAGATAAGCTGCAGATCCTAGTTAACCAACAGCTTACTTCCTCCTACCACTCCAAGGCTGGCTATCTTGTGTATTAATCTGGATAAATGGATTATTCTGGATAAATGCATGTCTGAGGCGTAGTGAGTGGTTGAGTGCCTTACTGTTCCTACAAGCACATTTATCCAAAATAAACCACACCCCGGAGTGTGCTATTGTGCTTATAAAATGGGTATATGTTGAGAAATGTATGCTGATGCTACAGTGACATTTTTATAGCACAGTACATTACAGCGGCAAGTGGCTGTTGCTGCTGTAATGTACCCAGGGAACCCCGGCACAGCTTTCTCCAAGGTTTGTCCCCCTCCCCAAATCAACTCCAACCTGGAGTTGCTAATCTTGTGTTACAGGTTCCCGATGGATTTATGCAGACCATAACTTGTGGTCGACATAACTTCATCACTGTCGTGTCACGTTGAAAAAAAGTTGTTGACACTGTGTCATGGGTCCCTTGAGAAATATTGTTACTTTTAAAAAAAAATGAACTAATATTAGACGTTTTTATTTTTTGAAGCAAAATAGTCCATCACTCAATTGACAATAGGGATGCTGGTGAGCGAGATGGCGCGTTACATGTTTTATCTTGTATCCCTTCTCTATTTATCTTGTGCAGGAGTTTTTTTTCCCACCCAACATCCCCATTCATTCATTCAATCAGAAGATTTACCGTGACTGCAGCAGGTCACTAGTATGTTGGCAATACTAAGATTTCCTTGCCGTCTTGCCAGCAGCATGCTTCCCTCTGTGGTTCCATGTTTTAAGAATGTGCCAGTGGTCTCACTGTCTTCCTGTAGCAATGGACTGCGAAAGACCGGTGGCAAGTAGGGTGAGGAGTGAGCTGTTGAGAATTTATTTATTTATTTATCAAGTCTAGGATTACAAATACCTTTGAGCCATGGCTCTTTTACAAAGGTTCCACGTCAGAGAAATACAAATTATGGGGAACATCAAGACAGGCATTACAACAATGTGGACATTGCAAACAGAGTACAGATTAATACAGTTCAAGGGTAGCATTGTAACAAGGCAGCCAGCGGCATTTGTCAGAGAAAATAGACAACAGATAAGAAGTGCCAGAGTCATAGGGAGAGGGAAGAGGGTAGGGGGGGAGAAGGAATGTAGGAAGGGTGGCAAGAGGGTGAAAAGTGCAGCATTGGGTATACCAAGATGTGAGGGTAGAATCCAGTTTGGGGGGGGGAGGACAACTAGAGCAGAAAGGAAAGTGGAGAAACAAGGTTAAGTTGGGCAGTCACAGGAGCTGTTGGTAGTGAGATAGTCCCGGAGCCTAGTTTTAAACATACCAATAGTTGAGGCAGAGGAGATGGTTGGGCTGAGGCCATTGAATCAGAGTGGTGCTCGATAAGCAAAAGAGCGTTGTCCCTGTGAAGTGTGACAGTGGGGACTTTCAGTAGCTGTAGCGTGGATCTCCTAAGGCGCCATTTGTTAATTCGGTGTTGTAATAGAGTTGAGACCCCAGAAGGTGCAAGGCCAAGGTAGATTTTTTTCACCATGGAGCAGGTGAGAAACTTTATGCGGTTTGATAGTTGGAGCCAGCCGGTCTGAGTGTACAGGTCACATGTGTGGGTGAGACGGTGAGCACCAGTGATGAGCCGACATGCTTTATTTAAGGTAGTTGAGAGGCATCTAAGGGTTGTGGTTGTGGCCGAGCCATAAATGATGAGACCATAGTCTATTACAGAGATCACAGAGCTCAGGACTGCAACCTTCAAAGCTTCTGGCGTGAGGTGTGGTCTGTGTTTGTAGAGGAGACCAAGCCATGTATTAGCAGCTCTAGCTACATTATCTACATGAAGTCCATACGAGAGATTAGGGTCAAGCTGTATCCCTAAGTATTTGAAGGACCCCACCTGATCTAGAGTGTTCCCCTGGGTGGTGGAGATAGCCAAGTGGTGTAGCTTGTGTGGGTTATGAGAGCTGCAGAAGAGCATAGATTTGGTTTTCTTGTCATTGAGGACCAGTTTATGATTAAGAAACCATGTCTCTACAGAACTGAAACCAGGTTGAAGGTTGTGTTGAAGAGTTGCAGGATCTTTGTGATTGGAGAATACAACAGCATCATCGGCATATAGTATGATCTGCTCCAGAGCAGTGGTAAGGAGAGTTTAGAAAAGGCTAAAAGGAGGGATCCCAGTATGGATCCTGTGGGACACCAAGCTAACAGGCAGGGTGTTAGAAAGAGCGCTCCACAATTTTTACTCTCTGTGACTGGTTTTCTAAGTAGCTTTTCAACCAGAGAGAAGAGTCGGGTGATAGCCCGGCATTCAGTAGTTGGTGTATTAATAATCCATGGTGTACTGTATCGAAGGCCTTGGAGAGGTCGACGAAAACAGCCCCTGTGAGAAGGCCGTTGTCAAGGGATTTGTGCAAAGCCCCAGTGAACTCAAGAAGGGCTGTGGTGGTGCTGTGACCTTTCCGGAAGCCGTGTTGTTGTGACAAGGTATATTGCATTTATCCAAGTGGTCGGTAAGTTGATCAGCCACGATGCGCAAGTGCCTTAGAGAGTGGGGCAGTATGAGATAGGGCGATAATTTGAGTGAATCGTCTTGTCCCCACTTTTATGGATGGGTGTCACGGTGGCTGTTTTCCATAGGTCCGGGAATTTTCCACAGCTGAGAGAGAGGTTTAGGATTTTTGTTAATAGATGAATTACCTCATCGAGGGTGAGCAAAAGAAGCTTAAGGTCCAGGGTGTCGCTACTAGATCTAGATTTAGAGATAGCTGCAGTAATATAGCGGTGAGCTTCATTCAGGCTTACCTTCCTGAAGTAGAAGAGGGGATGGTTAGACTGAGGGGCTGAGGTATTTGGGGAGTAGGTCCTGTTTTCGAAAAAGTCATGGGGTAGAACAGCACTAAGGTCTGAAAAAGCCGTGTTAAAGATGTTTGCGATCACCTTGGGGTCAAGGGTTGAGGATCCATCAACCATTAACATGGCTGAGAGGTTTTTGGCTGCTTCCCTGTGACATCCTTGATATTGTCCCAGAAAGCACGACCATTTCCCCATGTATTGGTGAGAGCATCTTTGTAATAGGTGGATTTCATTAGCCATATGGCTTTGTGCAGGCATTTCATGCTTGTTTGTAATTTTGGATGTCCAGTTGTTTGCCAGTGGCCCTGGAAACTGCCCAGAGGTGATCCCTTAGTTTCAGCTGTGAGAGAAGTGCCGCGGTGACCCATGGGTTAGAGAGAGATTTTGTTTTGCGCTTTTAGCAGGGGGCAGAGAGGTCGAGGCTTTGTTGAAAATTGAGATGAAGTGATCAAGAGCCTGTTAACATCTGTTGCTTCATAGATGGTAGCCAGTCTTGTAGAAGCAGGTGTTGTTTGAGATGTGGAAGTTTTCCACGAGGAAGGACTCTGCTAGTGATAATTTTGGGAGGGGGCTTAAGGAATTTGTTATACCATGCACACATGACTGGGAAGTGGTCACTGAGTGAGTCTGGGAGAATGGTCATATGAGAATTCCTTGTGGGGTGAGTGGTGAGGACCCAATCTAAGAGGGTACTGGTGCCAGTCTTGTAGTTATTCCTAGTGGGGGAGTTTACCATTTGCGTGAGGTTAGCAGCTGAGATGGAGTCTTTATAGGCACTGGCACTCGATGCTAACCAGTTAATGTTGAAATCCCCTAGTAGAATAAGTTCAGTTTTGGGAGGATGTGAGTTGATAAAGTTTAGGACATCGTTGAATCCATGTTTAGGGTCCCTGGGTGGGATATATATGGAGACAATAGTCAGAGCTTTATGGTTGGGACCTAGGGTGATTTTTATTGGCAGAATCTGGGCTGAGGCAGAAAGTGATGGAGTTGCTACAGGGTGCCAAGACAGGAGTCTTTGATATAGATTGCAACCAACGCCTTTTTGGATATCCGTCCAGCCTGTGAACATTGTAGCCCTGTATTGTTACTGCTGAGTCAGGAACTTTAGGTGTCAGCCAAGTTTCCACCACTGCAAGGATGTCAGGGTTGTGTTGGCATATGAAGGCTTGGAGTGCATCCAGCTTTGGTAGTAGGCTGCAGATATTAATGGTTGCAAGGATAAGGGCACCTGGAGTTTGTGTGTGGCCTGAGCTTCTAGGGCCAGGATTGGGATGGACGCTGCCTAAGATGAGAAGGATGGGGAGCAGGAGTTTTAAGGAGCAGAGTCACAGCTCTTTGAGAGATAGTTTTGATTGTTGTTTCCGGGAGTAGAAATTGCAAGGTTCCAGGTGGTGTCCCATATGGACTGCAAGGTAGTACAGTGTAGAGAGGTGGCCACACATGTTGAGAGTAGTGATCGTGTTAAGTAACCAGGAATATCCAAATGGTGCACCAAGCACAAGTCTTGAGTGGAAGTGGAGAGTTCCCTTGGAGTTGCAGTGGAAACCAGAGTAGAAGGTGGCAGGGGTGGGGTGGTGGTGGCTAGGACCAGGGAGAGAGAAGAGGGGGCCAGGGCAAGGAGGAGGAGGAGAGGCAAGAGAAAGGCAGAGAGAGCCCACATGGCTTATGTACTAGATAAAGAGATAGAGATATAGCCCTCTAGTGGTGAGAGGATATAATCTGGTAATGGAAAAGTAAAAAAAAAAGCTCTAAATTCACTTCTAATATCAACTCAGAACTTAAAGTGACTGTAAGGATTAAACAAATCATTAAACCCTAGCACATAAATTCAACTAGAGACACAGAGGGAGATACAGTAGTTAGAGGTGTGTTCAGCAGTAGATAGTATGGGCCACTTGGAAATCAGCTTCCACTGGTGCCAAATCCAAAAGTCAGGGCTAGTACCTTGCAGTACAGAGGATTTCTGAAAAACTGTTTAGGTTCCAGAAATTGAGGGGTCCGTGACCTGGTCAAGGCACGCTGGATCCCTTGCAGTACAGAGGATTTCTGAAAAACTGTTTAGGTTCCAGAAATTGAGGGGTCCGTGGCCTGGTCAAGGCACACTGGATCCCTTGTAGTACAGAGGATTTCTGAAAAACTGTTTAGGTTCCAGAAATTGAGGGGTCCGTGGCCTGGTCAAGGCACGCTGGATCCCTTGCAGTACAGAGGATTTCTGAAAAACTGTTTAGGTTCCAGAAATTGAGGGGTCCGTGGCCTGGTCAAGGCACGCTGGATCCCTGAGTATGAGAATGTAGTTTTGAATTTGTGTAGGTGTGGAGGGAAAAGAGAAGTGTTCAGGTGACTTGTCTGCAGCAGGAGTGAGGGAAGTACAGAGAGAAAGAGAGCAACTGTTTCTATGGGTCTGCCAGTGGCAATGGACTGCAACAGCCCACTGGCGGGTAGGGTTAGCAGGGCACTGTTGAGGACATGGTTTGTGGAGGTGTGGATAGAAAAAAAAATAGTAGGGCGACTTGTCTGCAGTGGGAGTGAGGGAGGTACAGAGAGAAAAAGCTTGGCTGCTTCTAGGACTTTGGCGTGTGTGTCACTTGGAGAACTGTACAGTTGGTATTGGGTAGTGTGAAAAAGTGTTCTAGGGTGGCAGAGGGAAATTGTGGGATAGTGGGTCAGTGGTGCTGGATCTTATTTTTTCCAATGGTATAACCGAAATAAAAGACATAGCTGGCAAGGTCTGCCAGCCAATCAGGTTGCTTTACTCTTTCTACCCCCTTTATAAACACAATTATGAACTGGCGATCATAAATACACTATCTGATTGGCTGAGAGCTCTTTGAAACTGTGATGATATCGAGCTATATCATCACGGCATCAAAAAAGCTCCGGTGTCACCAGCCTCCTTACTGAGCCATATTAACAAACTCCTCTGACCTAAATGCTCGTCACATTGCCCGCCCGTAGATTTTTCAAACAAGGTAGCAATGGTGAACTTCTGGTTTATGCAGGAGCAGGTAAGTAATTGCTCAAAAGCCTCACAAAATGTCCAGCTATTTTAAAACTAAGCTTTATCTGAACTCGAGTTCAATTCTTTACACAGTGCCCAGCGAACATGTTTCTCACCCACTGAAGCGCGCGTTCATTTCAAAACGGCAGCGGCAGCACTTGCTACACTTACTAAACTCCTCCTCAGTCCCGTTGCTTCCAAATCCTCCATTACCAATCAACAGCTTAATTATTCTTTCATTTACTATACCTCACCGTTTCTGAGTCCATCGCTCAGTACCGCATTTATTGGGAGACTGGGAGCATGGACGACTCACAGAGACTGCACATACCGTGGCAGAGTAGCTGCAGCTTCACAGACTAACAGAGCTCAGTCACCCTGTAGCAACAGCACCGCCTGCTGGAGAAAGCAGAAACTGTGCACTTTTTAATTAAAAGGTATACTTCCACATCACAAATTCAATTAAAAAAAGTATTTTAACACAGTTTTTTTCTCAAATAAATAAACTGAAACTTTAAGCCAATTCGTAATTGCAATAAGTCACTCCAGGGTGCGGTACATCATGAGATATTGTCACTTCTCGGATGGTTGGACTCACTCGGCCTGCAGCCTCGTGCCCAACCACCTGAAGTATGATGATATCCCATGATATATCACACCCTGTCATGCCTTATTGCTTAATTATGATCTGAGGATCATAAATAGGGGAGTCTGATTGACAGAGAGCTCTTTGTAGCCGTGGTGATATCGGGCTACATCATCACAGCTTCAAAAAAGTTCTGCGCCACCAGCCTTCTTGCTCTCTACTGTCTGAGAACTATTTTTTCAAAATGTACTCCTACACCACTGAAAAACTCATTCATAAAACATTTTTAAACCTGTTTCTTTTATTCTTTTTATTCAAAAAAACTTGAAACTCAGTTCATAATAGCAATAAGTCACTCCAGGGTGTGGTATATAATGGGATATCATCACTTCTTGGGTGGTTGGATGCACTCGGCCTGCAGCCTCGTGCCCAACCACCCAAGGCGTGATGATATCCTACGATATACCACACCCTGTCATGCCTTATTGCTTAATTATACATGTTATATATTATAAAAGTATAAAACTAAACAAAAGTAACTGTTAAAGTCTAAATGCTAATTACCAGTGCTGTACAAAATAGTAAAAGGATAATACTCTTCCCTCAGTATGTATTAGCATAAAAGTGAGACACTAACTTTGTTTGTTTTCTCTTTTAGATATTTTCTGAAGAAGACCTAAGGTTGAAACGTAGATTTTAACTCTATTTTCTATTTTCAGTGTGCATTTAATATAACCATTTTGTTTTACTTTTAGACCACATGCTGATGCAGCACCTTGTTTTTGTTTTTTACATATATATACATATATATATGTATATATATATATTTACATGTATTCATAAAATAGGTGATGAAATCCTAGTGATCTTATTTGGTTAAGAGCATCACTTGACTCTCCGATTATAAGAGCATGCCAGAACAGTTCAGAACTAAATTAATGTTTCATTTATTTATTTGACATTATGCTAAACGGGATAACCTCATTTATTTATTTATTTATTTAAATGTTTCACCAGGAAGGTACACTAAGCAGAATCTGCTCATTTCCAAGTGTGTCCTGGGGGGGAAGGGGAGGTGGAGATACAGTAATAACAGAGTAGCTTTAGTACAATCAACAATTCAGCAGGACATATCTGCTGTTACAAATAAGGATCAGAATACAATATAAACAACTGGGTGACAATAAGATAAGCAGATAATCAATACTATGGATAATATTACGTGCTGAACGTGGAAGCACATTGAAGAGAATGTAGTAGAACACAGAAAACATATATGAGCTGCAGATAATTTCATGATACTATAATAAGACAAAACATGGTACAACAAAGGTTGATACTACAAGGACCAGTTTGGGACCAAGAATGCAGAGAGTGTAGGGCTGTGTGGGGTATGCTGGTGTGAGGAATAGGAATAGTACAATTTATGAGTGCAGCCAAACTAGGCGGAGAGGGAAGAGGGAGTGGGCCATGCACTATCTCATTTTCATGGGGTCCACTGGAGAAGAGTAACAGACAAAAGGTAAATGTAGTCCAGCAAGAATAGTTACATACAGGTGAAAATACACAAGGCAAAAAACAAACTGTAATGGTAAGTTGAGTGTTGAAGTTAATGACTGTTTAAACTTCAAAAATCAGTTTAGCATCTATTTTATAAATGGAATAACACCCTTTGAGGTGTCTGTGCATGCTCTGATAGATCTTTTGGGTGGTTAAAGGCACTTGGCATACACCTCATGCCTCAAAATGCACCTGAGCTGTCTGTATATTAGAGCACACCTGGACACCTAAAAGTTTTATTCTTACATATATGTATATTTATAAAATGGGTGAGAAAAATCTGTAAAAATGCTGTCTCCTAATTGGACAAAACACGCCACATGACCAAGCATTATTCCACAACAACTACACACCTGTGCTTCTTTCTGTTTTCACCTCTCCTCCAAAGCAGTTTTGGCCATTTTATAACACAGATGATTCTCTACAGAGTGTGCAATTGTGCTCTGATAGAGGCATGCCTTGTGACTGAATGCACTCAGCCTGCAGCCTCAGAATGCACACCAAGGCATGTGTGTATCAGAGCATGATCACATGTTCTGTAGCATATTATTTGTTACATCTCTCTCTCTCTCTCTCTCTCTCTCTCTATATATATATATATAAATAAATTAATATCCTTTGCAAAAAACTGCATTAATGCAACATTAAGGGTTCAGGCTAAAGTGTTAACAGCAAATGTGGCTTTAGGATTTCCAATCCTAAAACCCCAACGCCACCCCTAAAGCAAATCAGGGGTGGAGACTTCCTAGGGGTTTAATAACAGTTTTTTTCAGCAGGTCAGTGGAGTTACCATGGGTACCAAGATGGGTCCCAGCTTTGCCAATCTGTTTGTTGGTTGGGTGGAGGAACAGTTTTTTCTCTCCTTCACAGGGACTGTACCCGAACTCTACAAATGCTACATAGATGACTCTGTGGGGTCCACCTCCTGCTCCAGGGAGACCCTCCAAGTCTTCTTGGACAAGTTTACCATGGCCCATCCTTCCCTTCAGTACACAGTCGAAGTATCCTCCTTCTCACTGCCCTTTCTGGATATCAAACTGTCAGTGCAGAACACTGGTCTGAAGATATCAGTTCTTTACACACCCACTGACTCACACAGCTTTCTCCTCCACAGCTCCTTCCATCCTAAACATGTTAAGAATGGTCTGCCATATTCACAGTTTCTTAAACTTCTCAGGTTATGCCGTGAAGATGATGATTTTGTTCAACAGGCCCAAATAGTGCATAGTTTTTTGATTAACAGGGAATATTATAGATGCACAGTGGACAGAGCACTCTCCCAGGTCAGTAACATGCCCCAGAACCTTACATAGAAACATAGAAATTGTCAGCAGATAAGGACCGCCAGGCCCATCTTGTGTGCCCGTAAACCCTACACTTGTTTGCGGCCTCTGACCCTACCTGGTCAATGGCTTTTCAACACTTCTTCCAACCTCTAAGGTTCCCTTATGCCTGCCCTAGGCATGTTTAAATCCCTCCACTGTGGTTGCTCCCACCTCCTGTGGCAGACTATTCCAAGTATCCACCACCCTCTCCATGAAGAAAAACATCCTCACTTTTCCCCTTAACCTGCCACCTTCCAATTTCATGTCATGCCCCCTTGTTCTTGTACTCCTCCTATATTGGAAGACCTTTTAAATAAATAAATAATAAATACAATGTCGCCCCTCCTTACACCTTCTTTATGCCCTTAAGGTACTTGAATGTTTCTATCATGTCACCCCAATCCCTCTTCTCCCCCAGCAAGTACATACTGAGGTCCATTAATCTCTCATATGTTTTCTGGTGCAAGCCCTGTACCATCTTTGTTGCCCTTCTCTGGACCGCTTCAACCCTGTCAATGTCCTTACGAAGGTGCAGCCTCCAGAGCTGTACACAGTATTCCAGGTGAGGCCTCACTAGTGTTTTATACAATGGCATCACTGCCTCCCTCCTTCTGCTTGTGATACCTCTGCCCATGCACCCTAGCATGCCACTGGCCCTCCCTGTAGCCTTTGTACTCTGCTTAGACATCTTTAGGTTGTCTGAAATGATAACCCCCCAAATCTTTTTCTTCCTTGGTGATCGTCAGCAACTCCCCCCATCGTGTAGCTCTCACCAGGGTTCCCTCATCTCAGGTGCATTATTTTGCACTTGTTTGAACTGAACCTTGGTTGCCACACCTCTGACCATTTTTCAAGCTTCCCAGGTCTCTTCTCATTTCTCCACTCCATCTGGAGTATCCACCCTGTTGTAGATCTTGGTGTCATCTTCAAACAGGTAGACCTTTCCCTCCAGCCCTTCTACAATGTCACTAACGAAGACATAAAACAGGACTAGCCCAAGGACTGATCCCTGAGATACCGCAGATAAGGACCGCAAGGCCCATCCAGTCTGCCCATTTCTTTTTCTACCTTATAAATGTGCCATCGGCCTTTGCTCTGTCAGTGGCCTATCTATTCATAGTCATTTGTATTGCTCCCTTATGCCTATCCCATGCCTGTTTGAAGCCCTGCACTGTATTCATAGCCACCACTTCTTGTGGTAAGCCATTCCATGCATTGACCACCCTTTCTGTGAAAAGAATTTCACATTCCCCTTAATCGGCCTCCCTCTAATCTCATGCTGTGTCCTCTTGTCCTGCTATTTTTCTTATATTTAAACATGTTAGACTCTTTCACCTTGTTTATGACCTTAAGGTGTTTGAATGCCTCAATCATATCACCTCTCTCCCTCCTTTGCTCAAGGGTATACATATTGAGCTCCGTTAATCTGTCCTCATATGTCTTCTGATGCAGTCCCTGCACCATTTTGGTTGCCCTTCTCTGGACTGCCTCAATTTGGTTAATGTCCTTGTGAAGGTGTGGCCTCCAATACTGCACGCAGTACTCCAGATGGGGCCTAACCAGTGTCTTGTACAGAGGGATTAATACCTCCCTCTTACGACTTCAGTGATACCCCTACTAATACACCCTAACACCCCCTAGCCTTACCTACTGCTTTAGAGGTCTGCTTGGATGATTTTAGGTCATCAGTGATGATGATGCCCAAGTCTCTTTCTTCCTTTGTGACTGCTAGCAACTCCCCTCCCAGCCTATAGGTGGCTTCAGGGTTTCTCTTCCCTATGTGCATGATTTTGCACTTCTTTGCATTAAATCCCAGTTGCCACTCTTCTGACCATTCTGCTAGTTTATCCAGATCTCTTCTCATTCTGCCCACCCTATCTGGATCATCTACTCTGTTGCAGATCTTGGTGTCATCTGCAAACAGACAAGCCTTACCTCTAGTCCATCTGCAAGGTCACTAATGAAGATGTTGAAGAGGACTGGCCCCAGGACTGATCCCTGAGGTACCCCACTGTGACTTGCATCTCTTCTGACTGTATACCATTTACCACCACTCTCTGTTTTCTGCCCGTCAACCAGTTTGCCACCCAGTTGACCAACTTCTGACCCACCCGAGCCTACCCAGCTTATTTATCAATCTTCTATGTGGAACAGTGTCAAAAGCTTTGCTGAAGTCAAGGTAGGCGACATCAACTGCTCTCCCTTGGTCCACCACTCTGGTTACCCAGTCAAAGAAATCTATGAGATTAGTTTGACAGGACCTTCCTTTTGTAAACCCATGCTGTCTTGGATCCTGTGCCCCTATGGATTCCAGGTGTTGCACTATCCTTTCCTTAAGGAGTGCCTCCATAATCTTGCCCACTACTGAGGTAAGACTGACTGGTCTGTAGTTCCCGCCTCTTCCTGCTACCACTCTTGTGGAGCGGGATCACATGAGCCTTCTCCAGTCTTCTGGGACCTCTCCTGTGCTCAGAGACTCACTAAACAATTCTGCTAATGGCTCTGCTAGTTCCTCCTTTAGCTCCTTAGTACCCTGGGATGTATGCCATCAGGTCCCATTGCCTTATCCACCTGAGCTTAGCAGCTCTTGTAGGACCCTTTCTTTTGTGAAGGGAGTAGTGCTCACCTCCCTCCCCCCTGTGTCCATGATGCTGAGCTGTGGGCCCTGCCCTACCTTCTCTTCCGTAAATACTGAGCAAAAGTATCTATTTAGGATAGATGCCTTTACAGGGTCCTCCTCCTCACATGCTCCCTTTTCTCCATTAAGCTTAGCAATACCCCCTCTGGACTTTCTCCTTTCACTAATGTATCTATAGGATATACATCAAAGGTAAGAACAAGCAAGCAATAGTTACATTTGTGGAAATAATACAAGTGCAATTTGTCCCATTTTGAGGATGGTAAGTGCTGATGTGAAGGCATGCAAGGCAGATAATTCCCCTTACTTGAGCTCGGGGAAGGGGGGAGGGGAATCAGGGAAGTGGAAGGTGCACAACATGGTCCGAGCAAGGGTAGGGGATGTCAAGCAGCCTTGGAACAGTTACATGCTGAGGCAGACTTCAGGTGCAACCAGAGGGAGCTCTTAAAGATGGGATGGGTGGGGGTACATCTGATGGTTGCAGGTAGGATATTCCAGAATCTAGGTGCACAAACAGCAAAGGCACGGTCACCTGACAGTGTACGTGTTTTTGGGACAAGGAGGGGTTGCAAGTCAGCTGACCTTAGCTGGTATGATGGTAGAGCCGGCCAAAGGAGTTTGGACAGGGTGGGTGGGGTGACATTACTGACGATTTTGTCTGTGAAGCAGCCCAAGACAAATGAATGATAATTATCCAGGGACAACCAGTGTAGTTGACTGTATAAATCACAGTGATGGGTAAGTCGAGGGATGGCGAGGGCAAAGCAGCAAATATTATTATAGACCACGTCCCATTTAGCAAGGCTAGTTTTTGTGGCTAGGGTAAAGATTATCAGTCCATAGCTGAGAGAGGGAAGAAATAAACTTTTAGCAAGGGCAAGCCGTGCAGCAGCAGTAAGGGACCCACGAGCCCGGTATGCAAGTGCAAGCTTGATATTTGTTGCCCTGCAGACATTTTGAATGTGTAGAGTCAGGTCTAACTGGGGGTCAAGAGCAACTCCCAGGTATCTAAAGGAGCATGTAGTGCCAACTGGGACACCATCAAGACTTAAGACATTAAGTGGGACAGGACACTGTTTGAGTTTGGCAGAGGAGCCGTAGAGCATGAGTTGAGTTTATCTTATTTGTCAGGAGCCAATGTTGCAGTTACTGAAGTCAGCTTGTAGGTTGTGATTTATGGCACGGACATCACCTGAGCTAGCTAGGAGGTCCAGGTCATCAGCATATAGGGTTATCATATCTTCTCCCAGAGCCTCCCCCTTTTTCTTTCCCCACATATATTTCGTATTTTCCCTCAGCTCTACACTAACTTTGCTATTTCTCTTTTAAATATTTCCTGAAGAAGACTCAAGGTTAAAACGCTGATTTAGCTCTATTTTCTATTTTCAGCATGCATTTAATATTACCATTTTGTTTTAGGCACCTTTACATGACAGGCTCTGCACTGCAATCAGTGGTGCAGAGCAACTGCAGCGTTACCTTTGTTGTTGTGTAGAGGCTCCCGGCAGCGCATCCAAAGCAAATGTTCACTGAAATGGCATTCCCTGTTTTTCTGGGTTCACCATTTCAGCATATCATTCTGTGCCACATCCACTGGCCTTGTAATCATCTGGGAGCACTCGCATCTGTGAAAGAGAGTAAATCGCCAGCCCCTCCAGGTTGTTGGAGAGCTGTACCCAGCTGCACGTCATCATATCCCTCCAGAGGCTAGTGTGTGGATTTTTCAACACAAGTTCAGCTAAGGGTAGTATCTGATACCAGAAAGAATGCTAAACTCGGGGAACTAGTTCATCTGCAGTAACGAGGGATAAAAAGGATTTAAAAAGTGCTCCGAAAGTGGAGCTGCGGTACTGGGCATGCGCTTTTGGATAGTCATAGCCCATGCATAAGTGCATTTTCAGTACTGTGTCTCTACTTTCGGAGTGCTTTTTAAATCCTTTTTAGCTCCCGATGCTGGGGATGAACTTGTTCCCCAAGTTCAGCATTCTTTCTGGTATCAGAAGCTGCCCTTAGCTGAACTCAGGTTGAACAGTTAAATATCAGAAATTTTGTACTCTCTTGGCCAGCCAGAAACACAGCAACTACACAGGAAGGGCCAAGACTGTGATGCAGGGGTTGGCATGTAAAGTCAGCACCAGAGTGCAGCATGGGGAGTGGCTTGAAATGCTACCTGACCATAGGGTTTCAGGTAGGCGCCATGTAAAAGCACCTTTTGTTATCAAGTAGCTAGGTTCCTTGAAACACGCTCCACTGTGCTGCTGTCATCAATCTGCATGCCGAAATCCTCCATACTGCAACCACTGTAAATCAAAGCCACTCCTGACTGCATGCCTCACTCCTGACTGCATGTCCAGCTCTCAAATGCACATGCGACTTCCCACTGCATACCTGGCTCACAACCACATGCCTGGCATCCAACTGTACTTCCTGCTCTTGACCACACATTGTGACACCACTGACATAAATAACAGAATCTTGCAACCAAGCCCCCTTATACAGGGGCCCACCACACCATCGAAACACCAACAGGCTGCAACTCTAGAGACCCAAGCAAAACCCACTATGTTATGGAAAGCCTTAAAGCAATAGTGCAGTGAAATTGGACAAAACGTTGACCCTATCCTTTCTTACTGTAAAAGATTCCAGGCCATCTTCCAGTTTTATTTGATAGTAAAAGTTTCTAATGCCACCAAAATTTGAGTATTTTATAAATATATTATTGCAGTTTTTTTCTCAAGAAAAACAGATGGCCATCACATTTGGCTTAGAAATACTGTATATAGACCGGGTAAGTGTCAGGATCAAGAAAATAATAAAAAAACAAAAAACTCAGTGTGCAGCATTGGATGTACTTAAAAAAGTAGATTTAACAGCGATTCTAACATTTTTATTAATTGTAGCTGAAACTAGCTTTTTGGAAAAACATTTTGCCTTGCCCTGCAGTTTTAAGGACAAAAGCAAACAAACCTCAAAACTTGAAGTAATTACAATTGCAATCTTAAACAATAACTGAACATCCCAATGTATTATATTAAATGAACCATGGGTGAGTGTGGCATAAGCAGATGTATACTCACCTCAAGTGCTAATTAGGGCAATTAAGCCACTTGCCCTTCCAGATCGTGACCCTATAGCCCTAATTATCCCCCTCGATGGGTATACATCCTTGTATGCCACCCGTACAAAATATTTATTATATAGATTTATAAATTTATAATAGCTAAATATACATCTAATAATTCTACAATTTCAGGTTTGAGCAGGCTGTTTAATGCTAAACCTTTAACTTTACACCTCAATAGCTTTGCCCCATTCAAGAGAATTGCACGAAAGTTTGCATGCATGGTCGGGGGGGGGTTGTTCTGATTGGATGTGCTGATTCTGAGAGCTAGGTAGTGCAAACTCAAGAAAAATCAGTGTTGTCTGCTGTTTTTTGTCACCATCTACAGACCAGGCAGTTTGGAATTTTGTTCTGAAATATTTAGGGTACAAACGGCTTGCCCTAGAATGGTGGTTCATTGGTTTGGTTCAAAATATTAATCCATTCCCAAGTTATAAGAATTACAAATGTCGGTTCTGAGCACACTCAATAAGGTATTTTGGATAGATGTTTCATATGAAAGAAGAATTCGGCCATACAAAAGAGAATTCTTCTTTCATAAGGCTAAATTTCTTTTTCATGAAAAAAAATTGTTTTTGTGTGGTGGCCATCTTGCTTCCATTTTAAACCACAAAAATTATGCCTTGGAGACACACAAACACATGAATCTAGATAAATGAGATCCATTTAGGTCAATTCTAGACTTATGTTTTAAAAAAACACCCCAAAATGGGTTTTTGGAACATCACAAAAAATCTTTACCAAGTCTTCTTTCATGATCCTATTTTCTTCTTTTGTGAGAGTCATGAAAGAGAAATAGGGTCATATGAAAGAAGAATGAACTCTTCCAAAGGAGAGTTTTGGATTTCCGTTTTTTTTTTACATTTTTATTTCCTGAAAAGCCGTCTTCTCTCGTATGCGCATGAAAATCTCATAAAAGAGGATGCCTTGTCATGAAACAAGATTTTGGGACTTAGTTTTTGTTTTACATTCTCATTTCATGAGAAGGCATCTTCTTCCATGAGCTCATGAACATTTCACAAAACAGGATGCTGTTTCATGAAACTAGATTTTGGACTTGATGGGTTTTTTCACATTCTCCTTTTGTGAGCTCATGAAAATTTCATGAAAGAGGATTCCTTCTCACAAAATAAGATTTTGGACTTAATCTTTTTCACATTCTTCTCTTGTCAGAATGCAACTTCTTTCATTTGGTCATGGAAATCTCACAGAAGAAGAAGGTGGCAAGCCATCCAGCTAGCGCAGTGGTAGAGCTACTGCTTTCCATCCAGATGACCCTGGTTTGCACCCGAGTCCAGGATGTCTGGTGCCAACCTGTGAGGCAGGGTCGAGTGTCCTTTGGATGCCTTCTGTCTTGGAGAGGGAGGGAAGGAGGAAAGGCACCTCCTTCTAATGCACGACCACCATGTGGAGACCCAGTGGGAGTGGGGTGTCATGCAGGAAGGAATAAGTGGTCCTTCTGTGGTGACCTCATGTCAGGACATACCCACTCACCTGGCAGTTGACATGGAGGCATCAGCTTCCCACAGTAGGAGCCTGCAGTGGATCACTGGAGGAGGGGTGGAGCTTACCCACCCTTCCAATGGCCCTGATAGGCTGATTGCCATGTCACCACTCAGGACCATGCCCTGGGGTGGGATAAGGGAATGGCTTAGCAGGGGACAAAATACCCCCAGCAGCACCGGGCAGATGAAGCCACCCAGCCCCATACACCACAGCAGGGTCACTTGGACTCCTCCCACACCTCACCGGCTCCTCCTCATAGGTCCTGACCATCAGGTGAAGCATTTCCTGATGGCTTGGGGAGCCAGCGGGTCCCACTCATGGGAGACAAGCTGTGGTTTATGGTCAGGGTGTCCAGGGAGGTTGCAGAAAGATAGCTGGTGGTGGGCAGGTCCACCAAAGGACTCCTGCAGTGGACATAAGGCTTGGGTAGGTGGAAGATGGTCCTGGCATCTGGCAAGGTGAAAATGGGGGACAAAAATAGAAAGTTTAAAAAAAAAGGAAGAAGAAGGTGGCCTCACAAAACAAGATTTTAGACTTAGTTTTTTGACCCACATGGACTCCTGCATGTTTACATTTGTAGAAACACAGAACTGCAAGGCTTGCAAGGGCCTGTACTTCCGTACCCAAACAGACTCCTCACTTGCCACATGGCCTGGAGAGCCCTGCGTGTCTGCATCTGTATCCACACATAATTGCAGGGCCCAGAGGGTTCTATGCTTCTATGGCATGATGGACTTCACATATGGTGCAAGGCCAAAATGGACCTCTGCATCTGCATGTATACATACACAGAAGCACAAGGCCTGGAGGGCCCTATGCTTCCACAGCCAGATGGAGGTTCAGGACCTGTATCAATGAGGATATGGTTGTACTATCTCAAAAAGAAAGGAAATTAATTGATAAAAACTGCATTAATGCACCAGTTTGGGTTTAGCTTAAAATGACTAAAGTAGGGAAATATAATGTTAGGGTTTTCAACCCTAACTCCCCCTCCAACAGCAAAAGGGAAAACGTTGGGATGCTGGCTCTCCTTGAATCTTTCCAAATCAATGCTGGGCTCTTCCTTGGTGTTCTCAACCCTAGTGCCCACCCTTCCCCTGAACAAAGAAAATCACAGAATCACAGAAATCCAACAGCAGAAAAGGACCCCAATGGCCCATCGAGTCTGCCCCTTCCCCCCTACTCATCTCCTTTTCCCATAGGCCCTCCCCTTCTCCACACTTACCAACCCCATATGTCTGTCCCATGCCCTCTTGACTCCCTCCACCTTTTTAGCCCCCACTACCTCCTCTGGTAGTTTGTTCCAGGCCTCCACCACCCTCTCCATGAAGAATTGCCCTCTTACATTGCCTCTATATCTCTTCTGCCCTCCAATCTTAGGCTGTGACCTCTAGTTTTATCCCCCCTTCCTTTTAAATAAGCTCCCCTCCTTCACTTTATTTATCTCCTTCACGTACTTAAAAGTTTCAATCATGTGCATCTCTTTCTGGTCTCCAATGGGTACAGATCCAATTCCCTACACCTCTGCTCATATGGCTTCCCCTACATATTGTGCACCATCTTGGTTGCCCTTCTCTGAACCCTGTCCTTGTGTAGGTGTGGTCTCCAGAACTGGACCCCGTACTCCAGGTGCTGCTTCACCATGGCTTTGTAAAGAGGCACCAGTACCTCCCTCCTTCTGCTACTTACGCCCCTCCCAATGCATGCCAGCATTCCAGTTGCCTTCCTTACAGCTTTGCTGCATTGGCTACCTACCTTAAGGTTGCTTGATATTATAATCCCCAGATCTCTCACCTGCTCTGTTTTTTTGATTTCTTCCCCCCGCTAGAGTATAAGCTGTTCATGGGTTTTTACGCCCCCAAGTACATCATAGCACACTTTTTGGCATTAAATTTCAGTTGCCAAGTTTCCAAACACCACTCTAGAATCTTCAAGTCCTGCCTCATGGCCTCTCCCCCACCCGGGGTGTCCACCCTATTACAGATTTCTGTATCATCTTCCAGTAGGCACACCCTTCCCTCCAGCTCATCCCCTATGTCACTGATGTAGATATTAAAAAGAGGGGTCCCAGTACTGACTGCTGGGGCACCCCACTCATCACCCCCCCTCACCCTGGAGTGCACCCCATTTACCACCACTCTTTGGCTTCTGTCCGCCAACCAGTTTTCCACTCACCTAGTTATTTTCCATCCCACCCCTAAGCTTTCCAGCTTATTTACTAGCCTTCTTTGACGGACAGTGTTGAAGGCCTTACTGAAGTCCAGCTAGGCTATGTCCACCCCTTCCCTGGTCAACCACCTGCATCACCCAATTGAAGAACTCTATCAGGTTCATCTGGCATGACCTCTCATTCATGAAGCCATGCTGCCTATCATCCTGCAGGCCACTATCCACCAGGTATTCCGCCACCCTTTCCTTTATTAGTGCCTCCATCACCTTATCTGCCACTGAGGTGAGGCTGACCAGGCAATAGTTCTCCGCCACCTCTTTACTGCCCCCC
Organism: Neoceratodus forsteri; assembly: GCA_016271365.2. Lineage (NCBI taxonomy): Eukaryota > Metazoa > Chordata > Ceratodontiformes > Ceratodontidae > Neoceratodus > Neoceratodus forsteri. The sequence goes on from CM028129.1 coordinate 695,517,948, forward strand.
TTGTGCAATGGCACTGCATCTACCCTCCTCTAGTCCTTTGGCACCCACTCTGTATCCAGGGACAAGTTAAACAATCGTCAGTGGGGCAGCCAGCTCTTCCCTCAGTTCCCGGAGTACCCTCAGATGCAAGCCGTCTGGTTCCATTGCTTTGTCCATCTTTAATTTGCCTAGTTCCTCCCTAACCCTATCTATGCTGAACAGGCTAGGATCCGCCTTTTTGTCTACTTTACCCCTCCCCCTCAGCCTGCGTACCCTACCCACCCCCTCCTTGGTGAAGATCGAGCAGAAGTAGTTATTCAGCACCTCTGCTTTCTCAAAGTCCCCTTCCAGTTGCATTCCTCCCTCCCCCCTCAACAACCATACTATCCCTTGCCTTGCCTTTCTTCTTTCCCCCACGTACCTAAAAAAAAGTTTAATCTCCCCTTTTGGCCTATATCAGATATGATGTGTCTTGTTTTTCAGGTAGGGCCCACAAGTTCTTGACAACATGTGGTGAGACATACCTTTGTATCTTTGAAGTGTATCAGTATGAGGTAGTGACTTGGAGCTGTACCTTGTGCTTCAGACAAGAGGCTACAGGGTGGGGGAGAGTGGTGAACATTAGGGTAGAGAACCCCAGGATGAGCCCAGCACTGATTTGGCAAGGCTCAGGAGAACCAAAACCCTAATGTTGCTGGAAAAACGTTCAAGTTATTTGGAGCCACCAAATCAAAACTGTCCACAGAGCTTATGTAGTCTTTAAATCTTTGATTTCCCCTACGTTTTGCTCTGATTAGAGTTTGTTCACGGGGTATATTTTTTTCTTTTTGTTGAAACAGTAAAATATTTCATTTTCACTGTTTACTTTGCAATTTTTTATATTTGTCTTTTAATTTTATAATAAACATATATCATCTTTCTGTAATATTTCATATCACAACTGCTTTCCTTTACACCTTATATATGTTGCTTTTGCTTTACTATAAGGCATCACATTTCAACCTGTGTTTACTCTTCCTAAAACAGGCATAGAGACATATATAAGGCATAAAGGAAAGCAGTTGTGGTATGAAGTATTACAGAAAGTGAAAATGAAATATTTTATTATATCAACAGAAAGAAAAAAATATACCCCTAATCAGAGTGGAACGTAGGAGAAATAAAAGATTTGAAGACTACATAAGTGTTGTGGACAGCTTTGATTTGGTGGCTCCAACTAACTTGAAACTTTTTGCTGTAACAAGCGCCTCCAGGAGACTACAGAAAAGAATAAAAAAAAAACACGACAGAGACATAGTAGTAGTAGTGATCAAGGTGACTGCAATTGAGCGCTTACAAAAATGGTGACTCAATTATGGTGCCTGTGTTCAGGGCTACCTGACAGTGTAGTGAGTGGATACCTGGGTAGGTGAGGTAGGGCAACGGGAAGCAGATGCACGTGTATGTGTGCACACACGTGCGGGGGGGAGAAGAAGGGGAGGTATGTGGGAAGGGTATCCAGTGATATGGGGGACTTCTTGAGCAATTCAATTTGAGCGCCTAAATGTGAGCACCTGTGAATAGAGTGAGTGTGAAACAGTAGCGATCCTGTGAATAGTGAGGGAAGGTTGACAACAATAGCAAGACAGTAGAGAGATCGAGGGTAGGAGGGATCTGTGGTGCTGAAGTCACAGCAGGTAGTGTGGGCTGGTGGTTTCGAGCTGGGTAGTGTGGGTTGGTGGTTTCGAGCTAGCCTTGTTGTCTGGTGGAGGCAGTGTATGCCTCTGGTGCTGCAGGACCCAGGTTCTAACCTGGTCAGCAGCTCTGTATTTTTTTGTTTTGTTCGTTTGTGCACTTACTTTTTTTGTGTTTTCTTCCTCGTGTGCACATGCTTTTTTTTTGATGTTCTGCTCCCTGTTCCCATGCCCTCCTTGTGGGTTGCTCCCCACCTTGTGTATAGCTCCCTCCCAAACATTCCCTGTACCCCAGTGTCAGGCTCCCCCTCAGAGTTAGTTATAATTATTAGGGGGAGTGTGGGGGTGCGGGGCATAGCCCCCTGCATTAAACAGTGTGTTCCATTGCATTTTGCTTGTGGTCTGCACCATCAACGTTTATGGTCCCGCTATTGTGCACATCGTTGATGCGGTTTTTTGGCGATGTGCACTTGCTCATATGGCGATCGCTATTTTGCGTTGGCTCATATGACGTGGTACCATAGCAGGAAGTGTGGCAGGCAGTTGCTGAGCTGGTTGGCTAGTGTATTGGGAAGGGTGGTTGGTTGGGGTGTGCAGGGTTCAAGTCTGGAGCGGCACATTTTTTTTTTTCCCTGGCAGCGGCTTGTAATTTTTTTAAGACTTCCTCCTTCAACATGCACCCCCCTGGAGTTGAGAATCTTTTAGTAGGGTGGTACAGGGGCACAGCCCCTGCATACATTTGAAATTGATCACCACTTATAGTTATGAGTGTACATTGCCGTAATTCATTTTCGGCAATGTACACTCACCAAAATGCCGATCACTTTTCCGCGATCATCATTATGACATAGAACTGTTGAATACCATTACTCATCTAATTGTAAACTTTTGCCTAATGTTGCTGGCCCAGTGGTGCAGAGGGCTGAGGTGGTCAATGCCTTACCTCTCCCATACCAGCGACCTGGGTTTAAGAACAAGCTCAGGCCACCAGGGGTTGGCTGGGGGGGGTAACTGGGAGTAGGACTGAGCGGCCATCAGGCAGCTCTCCTCTATCAGATTGGGGAAGTTGGTCTTCATGGCACTTGGCTACCACTGAGTGGAGGCTCAGAGATAGTGTCAGATTCAGGTGGCTGTAAAAGTTGTGGTATACTGCATGTTTATAGAATTAAAAAATGTTTGAATTCTTTTTTAGCTCTGTGCTGCAGGTGGGAATATTGCCCTACTCAGTGCCCCCGCACCCATCACTGGAATCCCCCAACAGCCACCCTGGAAGTAAGTCCACTGCTTGCCCCAAAGGGGAGACCGAGATCCACCATGTTTCAGTTCTGGGGCTGAATATGGCGTCATTTGGTGTGGGGCTGGAGACCATCACACTGTGCTGTCACACAGGGTTTACCTTTGTGTTAGTCCCCCAAGGTGTGGACATGCAATGACATCAATATGCAGCCATGCGTGCTCCTATGCATGCCTTGCCGATGTCCGCCATTGCCTTCCCCTCTGTGATGTGGTCCTGGCTTCATATACACCCGGTCTCCACTGAATGTCATCCAACTGTTGGGCACCACCAACCTCCCCCCCTTGGGGTGGAGAGCTGTCCCTAGGATGCTCATCCAACCTCCCCCCCAGCTGGCCCTCTGATGTTCTGGGCTCATTCATGAACCCGTGTTGTCAGCGTCGAGAGCAGTAGCTCTACCACCACGCTGATACGAATGGTAGCTCTACTGCTGCGCAAGCGGCCTGCTATAGAATTAAATTATTGTTTTTAAAGTTTAATATTAAATTGTTTTATTGTACTTGAAAGTCTCTAGCCATTAACCTAACCCTTTAGAATGCTGTCAGCCAATCAGAATGCTATATTTCAAGTTATAGTTTTATAGCGAGATTTTACCCTCTTGTTTTTAGACTTTTTTTTATAAAGAAAGGCATACTAAGCTGATACCAGCTCATTTCCAGATATGTCCTGGGGTCCACAATGCCAGTCCTTCCCCATCCTGCACCCCCCGCCAGTGACTGGAGAGGCCCCCTGCCATTCTCTTCACCCTAAAAAAACTCAGAAAATAACCTGGAGCTGTCAATGAATGAGTGCGTGCTTGTACTTGTAAGCATGTGCTCATTCATTGAGCTCGGTCAGGCTGCCTGCCATGGAGGTGAGTGGAGGGCTGTGCCAGTGGCCTGCTCGGGTCTTGGTGGTGGGGGAGGAGTGGGCTGGGGGTCACTACCTGACAGGGTGGGGGGGTCCACTAGACACCAGGGATTAAATAATTTTTTTTTTATATTAATTCGTGATCTTGTGGATGGACTTGGGTTGGGACTCAGGAGGAAGAGAGTCGGATGGCAATCGACGGCAGGAGGGGTTCACTAGACACCAGGGATTAAATTAATTTTTTATTTTAATTTTAATTTGTGGATGGACTCAGGTCGAAATTTAGGAGGGAGTCGGATGGCAATCAGTGTGGGGGGGCGCCACTAGCCACCAGGGATGAAATTTTTTTTTTAGCTATTTCTCCCCCCCCGGCCCCGGTTGGCCCCTCATCTGGCTGCTGACCCCTGCCTCTGCTCCTTCAGGCACTCACCCTTGTAACTCCCTCGGCTTACCCCCCCCATGGCGGGGCAGCGGGGAGCCCACTACTCACCCACCTATCCAGGATCCAGTTCAGGGAGTTACCTCCGGAGACGGAGTGCAGGAGTACAGGCATCAATCCACAGTGACCGGCCACCAGGGTCTTTTTTCCAGTTTTCTCCCTTGTAGAAGCTCAACGTGCAATGACACCAGCGGTGGGCACATGCACGCACCCCTGCACGCCTCCCCAACAAATGTCTGCCAAGCTCCCACCCCAGTTCTTGCAGCAGCATAGCGCCAAACCCCAGTCGCTGCCAGGGGTCAGACAAACGCTGACTGCAGGTCCCCCGAGATGGAGAGCAGTCCGTTGGATGCTCAGTCCATCTCCTCCCCTGCCGAACCCTGCTGGCCCGTGCTCATTCACGAACATGGGTTGCCAGCATGGCACGAGGTGTAGCGTCCAGCGCCTCAGCCCTCTGCGCAACTGGGCCGGCTATAATTTTTTTTTAATATTAATTTGTGGATGGACTAGGGTCGGAGGGAGTCAGATGGCAATCGGTGGCGGGGGGTCACTAGACAACAGGGATTGATTGTGGTGAGCGATCAGTGGCAGAAGGGCCACTAGACACCAGGGATTTACAACTAAAGGTAGTTTTTGGGTGCAAAGTGTAGAATTCTGTCCATGAAATTCCACACTTTGCCCGCTTTTGCCTAAGGAGTTACAGAGTCTGCTCTGCCGGCAAAGCAGCCAAACTCAGCAAAATGTGGACTTTGTGCTGTGGAGCATTTCGCGATGTTGTGCTGCTCTGCGAAATATTCTGCAGTGCAATTTTTTGTGACTTTGCACACTCTAGACAAAACCAAACTCAGTACTGTAGTTGGAAAGTACAGAATTATCACTCAGCATGTGAACAGGCAAGCTGTAGGAGACAAATATCCCAATGGGCCAGGCAGGCCTAGGGGCACAGGCATTGAGGGCTCATCACTAAGCGCTTGAAATAAGGGCAGTAGTGTGTAATGCAAGGTGGAGGACTACAGGTTATGGGAGAGGTTGTTCCAGAGGTAAGGGAGTTAGTAGCAGCAAGCTGCTGGACTAAAGGTTCCTGTAATGAGGAACGAGAAATGAATAGGGGATTAGTGCCTAAGGGAGTCAGATGAGGGGGAGGGAGGAAAGTAAGCTTATCAGGAAGATTAGTTGAGGGCCCATTAGGATTTTTGCTCTCAATGGCTGACACAATTAATGCATGTATCTACAGGTATAATGTATCCTAGCTACCACATGAACCAGGGCCTGCTGGCCCAATGGGATTTGTAATTGCAGTGAAGGTTACAACATGCAGTACTGTATCTGTGTTGTAAATATGGTTATGTTTAAGTGTTTATCCAGCATTCCACAACTGTTTGATACAGCAGTGCGCATGGTGCGTCCTTTCTTCATAGGCTGACAAGGAAGGACAGGGAACTAATCTAGATAGTGAGGCCCTTCTAACATACATGCCTATCCTTATCTTTGTGGGATTTACAGTCTTTACCACTGAACTAGTTGTCAGGTCTGATGGTGGACTATAACAGCTGGAATGAAATTTCCTTCCTTTTATATCTACATGTGTAACAACCGAACTGGGAAGCATTGTGCTTTCAACTGATTGGATAAGTATCTAAGTAAGCAATGTATTGTCTTTAAGGAATGTATTGTCTTTTTATGTCCTGTATGTATTGATAAAAAATGCAATAAAATCTAAGGGACAACAAAAAAAATAGAAGGAAATGCTATGGGATTGGGGGAACTGGTAGGCTCAGTAGATTGGTAGTCTGTTAGAGATCTGGTGACACATTCAGGAGAACTTTAACAAAACATAATATTTAGACACAGGCCACCTTGTATTTCATATTAGTTCTATATTTCTTCTCCCCCATTATTTATTACTTAGGTTATTTGCATGAAAACAAGATATTTGCTTCTGAAGAGTTTATCTATTCCTGCTGTTTTCTCCCTACGTGAGATCATAATGCACTGCTTGTGACCTCACAGTTACTCCCATGGTAACAGACTGTGATGTCACAACAGAGGATTATGACGAAATAGGGAGTAAGCTATAGAGGCAGAAGAACTCAAAATGAACTCTAAGTCATAAAGATCATATATCCATACATATTTCCTTAGTAATAAATTATTGGGAAGAGAAATTTATGAAATATAAATGGAATGCAAGCAGAACTGTACCTAATTATTGTTTTTTTTTTAAGTTTTTTTTGAGGTGTCAGTAGCTCCTTAAGGAGCCTTTCACCTCTAGATCACAGGTTGTGATTCAAATCGGGTCAGTAGTGGATGAAAGCCATTATCATATAAAGCTGTTCAGTGGGCTATGTGAAATGAGCTGTGGTGGTCTCAGTCCAGGTTCCTTTGGGCAAGTGTCCACGTCACAAAAACACTGACACAATTGACACTAATTGGCAATCTCATGAGAAAGCAAGTGATGAATGGGCATGGAGTCTGAATTAGATTCCCAGCTACTTGGTGGTCCCCCTATGACAAGGTTGAGGCACACTGGTGGGGCAGTGTGTAAGATTAAAGATAGCAGAGATGGGGACAGCAATGAGGTGGGCAGCAGATGAAGGAAGTTTAGGTTGAGACCACTGGGACTGCTGCTCTGGGAGAGGAGTAGGGGGGGCAGAGGGGGACAGCAGGGCTTTGCAGATGACACTAAGATCTGCAACAGAGTTGATGCACAAGGTGGAGTGGAAAGGATGAGAAGGGACTTGGCAAGGTTAGAGGAATGGTCAAATGTATGGCAGCTTAGATTCAATGCTAAGAAGTGCAAGGTAATGCACCTGGGAAACAAAAATCCAAGGGAAGAGTACACAATTGGGGGTGAGATACTAACAATGACAAAAATGGAAAGGGACCTGGGGGTAGTCATATCAGATGACCTAAAGATGGGCAAGCAATGTGAGAGGGCAGCAAGGAGGGCTGAGGGATACTAGGGATGCATAGGAGAGGCATCACCAGTAGAAAACAAGAAGTTATTATCCTCTGTACAGACAGCTGGTGAGACCACATCTGAGTACTGCGTGCAGTTCTGGGAGACCCAATCTCCTCAAAGACATAGACAGGATGGAAGCTATCCAGAGAGGGCAATTAAAATGGTGCAGGGTCTGCACCGGAAGACATATGAAGAGAGACTTAAGGAGCTTAATATGTATAGCCTCGAGGAAAGGAGGAGAGGGGACATGATAGAAACTTTCAAGTACCTCAAGGGAATCAACAAAGTCCAAGAGGTAGCATCTTTCAAAAAGAGATGTATAAGAACAAGAGGGTACAATCTGAAGATAGAAGAGGCAGCTCAGAGGTAATTTAAGGAAGTATTTTTCACAGAGAGGTTGTGGATGTATGGAACAGCCTTCCAGAGGAGGTTGTGAGTCAAAACAGTAGTGGAATTCAAGCATGCATGGGACAGTCATAAGGCAATTCTAGGGGGTGGGGGTAGGAAGAAGTAGGCTGCTGGTTAACTAGGATCTGCAGCTTATCCATCAGGTAGGGAAATGGGCAGACTGGGTGGGCCAAGCGGTCCTTATCTGCCATCAAATTCTATGTTTCTATTAATGAATTATGTTTAGGAGTCTCATCATATTGTGATAACACTGATAGCCCTGTATGAAATCCGTGTGGTCTGTATGTACCAGTTGGGGTAAAAGCCCTTCTGGTCTGCATGCCAAGACTTTTGCAAATATTTTGATATTGCAATTCAATAGCGAAATGGGGTGAAATGACTCACACTTCCCTGGATCCTTTCTAGGCTTAGGGATTACACATTTCATTGCCCACAGGCTGTTTACTGGTAGTCCTTCCCCCTCACCTACCTCCTTCAGCATGCTAGCCATTGCCCCTGCTAACTCTCCTTGGAGTTCCTTATAGCATTCCATTACAGACCTGTCAGGTCCTCCTGCTTTTCCATTTTTCATTGATGCCACTGCCCGTCTTATCTCTCCCGCTGTTACTTTTACTCCTAGTTTCTCTCTTTGTTCTACTGGGAACTCTGGTAATCTCATCCCCTCCAAAAACTGTGTCATCAGAGATTCAGTACCCCTGCATTCTGACCTATACAGATCCTTATAAAACTCTACAAATGCCTCCCGTATCCCCACATCTTGCATTTGTAACTGACCTCTCCTATCCCTAACTCTAGTTACCACCATTATCCCCCTTCTGCCTCTGGCTAGCCTAGCCAGAATGGCCACTGGCCTGTTACCCCACTCATACAATCGCTGCCTAAGAAAAAACAGGGACGTACTAGCCTCCTCTGTTAGTAGTAAATGAAGGGCTCCCCTAAGCACCAGCATTCCCTCTTTAAGCTGCTCCAAGGGTTGGGCAATCATTCTCCTCTTCACATCTCTTAGCTGGTCTTCCAATTCTTGTCTTTTAAGCCTTTGCTGTTTCTTAAGCTGGTTCACATACCCTATGATCACCCCCCACATGTATGCTTTCCAGGCCTCCCAATAGATCACCTTTGTAGGGCAGTGTGTTCATTGTCCTCATTATATTGATCCCAGTGTTGCTTCAGAAATTCCCTGAATTTCTCTAATGTCATCAGGTATGTGGGAAAGCACCATCCTGGGCATGGGCGGGTCCCCTCCCAAGGGAATAGGTTCATTATTACCATTGCATGGTCTGATATGTGGATAGGCCCTTACATAACATCTCGGACCCTGCCATACCCTCCTCTTGTGATGTATATGTAGTCCAGCCTGGACCACAAACCATGTGGGTTGGAGTAGAATATACAGTATATTCTTGAGCCCCTGGGTTGGCCACCCTCCAAACATCCACCAAGTAGTTATCCACCATCCCCTGTTTCCATTGGTTAATCACCCTCTCATGTCTTCCCATTCTCTCCGAGTGGTCCAGGCTGGGCTCCATCACACAGTTCAGATCCCTTCCCCTAAGCACAGATTGGGGAACTGCTCTCTGATCATAACATCAATCAGTGTCTTATAAAAGTCTGCATCAAATATTGAGGGGGCATATACACTAGCATACGTTGTCTGTTGTTCTTTCACTTTACCCTGTACAAAAATATATCTTCCCTCAGCCGGGTTTGCTACCACCTGGTCCATCTTGATTGGATAGTTTTTATGGAATAACACTGCCACTCCCCTTTTGTGTGAGTTATATTCCATAGCATAACAACTTCCTACCCATCCCCCACCAATTTCTGGTACTCTTCCACACTAAGGTGTGTCTTTTGGAGCAATGCCACATGAGTTTGGCGGTTTTTCAGGGCATGTAATACTTTCTTCCATTTTATGGGGTTATGGAAGCCATGGATGTTCCAAGACACAATAACCTTTCCATTATCCATTTGCAACTGACTATTTTCCTTGGCTCTGAATTGGAGCCATTTTATACACAGTTTCCAACTTCACACAGCACATACGTTTATTGACATTATTCCTTTACTGTATTTCTGTTCCCCTTATCCCCCCACCCCTCCATTTCCCCAACTGGCAGGATATCTACCCACATATAACTATCGACTTGAACATATGGTAAAACTTCATTTATATCTTCCTCTGCCAAAACCCATTCCTGTATTTGTCTAAACAGGTTCTGCCTTATCCTCCTAGATTCCATATCTTCTATTTGGATCTGGAGGATAAGATCCCATCCCTCCATCCCTCCTCCCATCTGTATCTCTGTAGAAATCAGCAAGTTTAGGTATAGAACCCCACCACCCCCGCCTCCACTGTTTCTCTGTACTTCCAGAAATGTGGTTCTTAACCCAAATTCCCCTTTTCCCCGAACAGCTGGAGGATTTCCCTAAGTCCTTTCTGCATCCCCTTCTCTCTCTTACATTCCCGTTGCTCTCCCTTCTCCTCCTTGTACCCCTATACGACACCTCACTAGTAAGGTGTACAACTCTCTGGCTTCAATTTAGGGCATTGCTCTGGATTCCTTATACCACATTTCCATGAGTGGTATCTCCCTCGTCATATATTTGTGTGGTGTTCCTCTAGGCCCTCAAGGGCTCATAGCATAACCCTCCCCGGCTCATAGCTATGCAGCATTCCTCCTGCTCTCTAGTCCCTCAAGGACTCAAGCCATACCTCCGGGCAAGCCCTGAGCTCTGCTGCCACACAAGTGTATTGAGCTGTTGTGGGAGATAGCAATGCCACCCCCCAAAATCACAGCTTATATTGTTAACATTGCCCTGGAAAGGTTTGTTTCCAACTTGAACCCTCCTCATGTATTTTAACCAAATACACGCACAATCCAAACATTATCATAGTCCAGCATCACTAATTGAGCATTACAGCTTCTGTCCAAATGCTAATCGCCAAGTGCAGTTTTTGTACATCTCAATCAGCAGCGGCTGTTATTTCAGTACCAGACTTGGTGAGGCAATCTCCTTTCCTTCTTGCATGAGGCAGGCCCGCCCTATTTCCATCCTTAAATCAGAGTCTCAAGTTCACAGTTGTTATAATTTATAGCGAATGCACCACTTATTCACTTATCTGGTCTTGATGAAGGGCCTGGAGACATTCCACGCTTTCGAGCACCTTCCAGCTCCTGAAGAAATTGCTGTACCCTTTCAACCTCATGGAAAGTGAAGGTCGCTCCTTCTTTGCGAATCTTGACTGTAGCGGGGTAGAGAAATTGACAATCTACTTTATTAGCCCGGAGAACATCCAGCACTGGGTTAAACATGTGTCACCTTCTCTGTAGTAACTATGAGAAATCTTGATGCAAGAACAGACATGACCCTTGATAAATCACCTCCTTTTGCTTTTTAAATGCAAACCAGATGGCCTGTCTGTCCCCAAAATTATGCAGGTGAAAGATCAACTGTTGTGGTGGTTCCCCAACTGGTGTTTTTTGCGCCAAGGCCCTATGCGCTCTTTCAATCTTAAATTTGCCTCCTTTCAGTTGTAGCCCCAGCATCTGTGGGACAATGGTACTGCAAAATTCCTCAGGGGAATTCCCTTCTTTGCCTTCAGGTAGGCCTCTGATCCCAAGGTTGTTACAACAATCCTGGTAGTCTAGATGGTCGTGTAGCTCTCCTAGCTCCCTGCGGAGGCTCTGCACTGTCTCCATTAGCTGCTGTTTGCGATCTTCCAGGGTTGAAATCCTTGCTTCTGCCTCCGAGATTTTAGCTTCTTGCCTTGTAATATGCTCTGATAGTTCTGAAATTTTGGTCATTATGACATCCAACTTTGGGGAGATTGCAGTGAGTACTTGTGCCTTTAGGGTCCGCCTGACTATCTCCATCTCTGGTGCGGACAATGTGATGATGTTTTGGCCTTTGTCCCACTGGGCACCACAGTTTTCTTTGTTGGTTTAGCAACATTGCGCAAACATTTCCCCATATTTGAGACCAGGTACTTATCCATCGCAGTTTCCTCCACCACCAGATGTCCAGTTATTTAGTTTTCCTATTGTTTTAACCACTTTTAATCATACTTAAAAGGCTTGTGGAGATGGAGCTGGAGAATGACACTACCAGTCATCTAATTGCTCATTAGCGCCCCCCACTTCTCCTTTAATAAAATGCACACATTCAGTACGCACAATGTATAGTTGTTTCAAACTTTTTTGCAGTTTTCAAAAATGTTCTGCATAACTGAGTAACACAATAAACTCTAACCCTTTATGGCATTATATTGCTTTTCTTCTCAATTCCTATTTCTTTCATAGTCAAATTCTCTCCCTCCCCCACTACATAACCATATGGGTATGCCCCCTGAACTGTGACATTTCTAAGGCAACCTGCGTCGATATCGACAACAGCACCATGCTGCTGTAGAAGTGCCACTGGGACCAGGCAACCCCTTCCCCGACCTGCACCACTTTCCTGAACTAACTCCAACCTAGAGTTAAAATCTATTAGTACAGGGGTGCTGGGGGTTCGTGGGACAAAGCCCCCTGATGAGAACACACACACCAATGTGTGTGGCTCCATGCCGACTGCAACTTGTGATCAACATGAAGCCTGGTGCTATGATGCCGGTCAATGTGTTTCTTGTCAAACCGGCATCATAGAATCACAGTTATGTACCTTACACGTGTAATTCTGAGATGGGGTACCTAGTTCTGTGGAAGCATAGTATGGAATAATTCTAGAGTTTCTTTTCTTTTAATAAATATCAGTAGCCAGGGATACTGAAGTAAATGTTTAGTTTGCTTATAATACTTATTTATATTCATAATAGTTACTTTAAAGAGCTACTGATATCTCAAAGAAAAATTTAAAAAACATAATAACTAGGTACAATTCTGATTGCATTTCATTTATATTTTATGTATTTCTTCTCCACATATTTTATTACTGAAGAAATGTGTATGAATATATGATTGTTGCCCCTTATAGTTCATTTAGAGTTCATCTGCCTCTATAGCTTACTCCTTACTTCAAGTCATAATCCTCTATTGTGACACCACAGTCTGTTGCCATGGGAGTAATTGTAATATCACAAGCAGTGCTCTGTGACTTCAGGTAGGGAGAACGCAGCAGAATTAGATGAACTCTTCGGGACCAAAGATCCTGTTTTCATGCAAATGACCTCACTACTAAATAATGGGGAGGAGGAATACAGAACTAATGGGAAACACAAGCTGGCCAGTGCCTAAATATTATGTTTTGTTAAAGTTCTCCTGAACGTGTCACCAGCTCTTTAAACAAATTTGCCATTTCTAAGCTTTTGTATGTAAGCAGATCGCTTATGCCACCCAAGAATAACAGGTGCAAGCACACTTCCTGCAGCAGGCGCCTGTGATTATTCAAACATATTTGTCTTGCTTCACTGGGTTGTTGAAGTTTCCTATGACATGCTTCTAGGCATTTTCCTTCCATGTTGGGGAACTTGTAGTTTTGTTAACATTCCTCCAGATGAAATCCCATAATTTGATGGAAAGCTGAAGTTGTGTTTCATTCTCCTAATTATTCTTTATGTAGTCTGTGGTATGGTGCTGTAGGCTCTGTACAGCTATACAGACTGTAAATTAGTTCTGTTTTTTCTTCTCCTGATAGTGATCCCTGAATCAAACTCAACAGGAAAAAGAAAAATTATCATGCCCCACATTTTAGAGAGAGAAGGGATCGTAATTCTGGTCCATGGAACTGGCCACCAGTTCCCTTCCACTTCCTGAAGTACTAGGCCTGTGCTCACAAATTTTGTGATGTCTACCTGTCGGACGTTCTAACACCTGCTGCCCTGGTCTGCTCCCTCTGCTCCTCCTCCTCTAGGGGCCTCCTCGTGAGTCCCAGGACGAGGTTAAAAACTCCCGGTGACAGAGCCTTTAGTGTTGCCAGCCACGTCCTGTGGAATTCGCTTCCTCCATCAGTAAGGGAGGCCCTTCAGTTGAGGCATTCAAAGCCCACCTCAAGACCTTTTTATTCAGTTGGGCATTCCCAGACACTGTCCTTTAGGCAGTATCTTGAGATATTTGTATAATGGCATCTTAAATTCTGCTGACCATTTTGACCCTCACTTTAGTGTTTGGATTTTAAGTATTTATTGGAATGTTTATATTTTATCTATCGTGTTTTAATATTTTGATGTTTTGATTGTTTGGTGCCCAAAGTCTCTAGGATTGGGCACCTGAAAATAAAATTAGCTTTGCCTAAGTTTGGTGACTGCACTCCATAGATTTATTTTAGACACCTTTTTGTTGTACATGGCTGTTTGTTCCAAATCAAAGCCACCTTTCAACTATAGTAACAAGGCTCTTGTTAGCTGAGTGGTGGCTTTGATGTCAGACAGATGGGCATCTAAAATACAAAAACAGATAAAAATATGACTCCATTAATTTCTATGAGGCCCGTTATCAATCTCTCCAGCCTTACACATCACAAAACATCTTAGCTTGGGGGCAGAGCTGACACGCCAAGAAGTGGAAGTGATTGAGAAGCTTGCTCAACTGAGCTGAATTATGATCCTTCCTGCCCCAGAACTGGAACTTGAACATTTCTCATTTCGGAACACGTGCCTTAGTGGGAGTTAAGGCTCCTGTTTCTGGACTGAACTTGACCTTCTTTAATGTATCTTGTTCTTATTGTAGGTAATGGAGTTATGGTTCAGTCTACAACTGTGGCTGGGATACAGCTGAATAAAGTATATCCCAGCTGTGCCTCTGTGCACCCTGATTCTGAGCCATGATGGACAGCATTCACTTCCCTGTCCCTCTATGCCCTGCATGAGAAGAGCCCTAAGCAGGGGCAGGGGATGGAACAGGGGGTTCTATACAGGATGCTAGGACTCCAACTGGATGCTTGGGTTGGAATTGTAATGGGTCCCCTGCTCCGCACAACGTGGGGGACCATGGATATGGCAGTCCCCCGTGGACTGCCATATTTCCAATGAGACAAAAAAAGCAATCCATGCCAGTGTGACCAGCAGGTAACTGTGAACCATACAGCCCTCCCAGATTACACAGAGAACTATGGGCTGGTAGAGTAGGGCCAATCCCACCCCATGGAGAGTACTGTGGCTGAGCTGAGAAGAGTGCATAGGTGTTATGGCTGACCCTCAGGGTGCATAGCCTCTGCCCTCTCCGTGGCACTGATCAGCACATCAAGACTGGGTGCAGGCATACTCCTGCCTGCCCCAACCAGGCCAAGTATGTAGCAGTGCATATGGCCTAGGATAGGGTGCAGAGGTGGCCTGTGGCCAGGGCTGGGGATGCAGCAGAGATCTCACAGGTGTGGAGCGGGACTTCTAAGCACACATAGCACACATAAACATAGGCACTCCCTCTGCAGACAAATATCTCTTTGTGGGTTGAGCCCTAAATGTTTTGGCTATATCTATAGTGTTGTTGGTTGATTTTTAGTGACTCTGGACATCACATCCTTTAAGAGTTTTTTTTTTATTTTGGGGGGAGCGGGGATTGGTGGTTTTATTTGCTTTAGTGTTTGTGGTTTGATTGCTTTGGGGAGGACCCATCGGCATGTGTTGGTAGATGGCTCTCCTGGTCAGGAGCTACTCCCCTTCTGAGCTCCGCGGCCTCTGGCCCTTTAACTGCCCCGCCTTACCCAGTGTGGTATATAGGTGGTGTCAAGCATTGGGGGTTGTACGAAAGAGGCGTGGGTGTGGGGGCCATGGACCTGGAAGGAGAGTGGAGTCTGGTGACTGAATTGGGGTGCTGGGGTCTAGAAGATGCCCTGGAGTGAAATGGGTTCCCAAGAGGGATTTCCCCTGTCTGGTACCCATACCCAAGGGTTCCTCTTTGTGTGGGCAGGTGATGTGGTTGACCTCGGTTGCTTTTCCTACTTGGGTGGTGTTATGTAATGTCAGGTCCATTAAAAATAAGACAGCAGTGATTGCTGATCTTGTTGCGTCATCAGAACAGCTTGCATCACTGAGACCTGGCTGGATGAAAATGCTGGCCCAGTGTTTGAGTCAGCTGTTCCGGATGGATTCTCGGTGATACATCTCCCCGAGGATGGATCATAGGGGTGGGGGGTAGCCATCTGTTTTAAAGAGGAATTGGGCCTTGTAGATGTACCAGTAGGGAAGACCATGTCCTTTGAGTGTATCGTTGGTGCAGGTGTGGGCTGCAGGATTCTTCTCGTCTACCATCCACGCGGTGGCGAGAAGCAATTCCTGCAGAAAGTCATGGACATGGTGTTGCAGTCCCCCAGGTGGTTGCTTCTGGGAGATTTCAATGCCTGGGTTGATGACGAACTCTCACAATTTGGTCGAGACTTCTCCCAACTGATGAATTAGTTGGGCTTCACACAGGTTGTTACCTCTGTGACCCATATTCATGGTCACTCTTTGGACTTGGTCTTCCTTCTGGGGGATGGAGACCTCCAACCTGGTGGTGGAAAGGTTGGATGGTCGGACCATCACATTATAAGGTTCAATTTCCAGGCTTCCCTTATAGGCCTACCCCTGTGGAGATGGTCTGGTATTGCCTTTTAAGGGGTTTGTCCTCAGATGGCCTGGCAGTGGTGCTGGACCTATCGAGCTTTCTGAGTGTGAGCACGGATCCAGAGAGTCTGCTGCAAGCCTACAATAAGGCTGCGATAGAAACTCTGGATTTTGTTGCTTCTGTCCATGTTCGTTCGCTCACTCCTCGCCCACAGTCCCCTTGGTTTGATGGGACCTTGAGGGAGTTGAGACGAGTGGGACAAAGGCTGGAATGGTGTTGGCGGAAATTGATGACCCATTATAAGGATTATCAATTGGCTATCTCTTGTAAGAAGGTAGAGTTCCTGTCTAGGGAGATCGCCACGGAGCAGAATCGACCATCTTAGCTCTTCCGAACTGTCGACAGACTGTGCAATCCAGCCTGTCTTCAGTCGCAGAGGGTGTTGTCATAAGAGAAGTGTGACGAGTTTGCTTGATTCTTTGCTGATAAGGTTGTTGACATCAGGTATGAAATCTGTGCAGCCCATTCCAATGGGAGTGGCGATGGTCGGTGGGAATATGTGGACCCTTAGTTTGCTTGGTCTGACTTTGACCAGTTGACGATCCAGGATGTCATGCAGATCATTCAGAGTATGTGGCCAACCTGCTGTTGTTTGGAACCAGGCCCAACAGACTCCTAGTGTGGTGTGTTGAGGTCATTGGCCCAGTCCTAGCTGAGATAGTCCGGTGCTCATTAGAGACAAGTGTGTTTTCGGATACCCTGAAGGAGGCAGTGGTAACATCCCTCCTTAAGAAATCTTCTCTTAACTTGGACTGTCTAGCTAACTATAGACCTGTCTCTAACCTTCCTTTTGTGGGTAAAGTTATTGAGAAGGCGGTCGCGCCAGTTGGACGTCCATCTTACCACCCACAATATCTGTGATCTTTTGCAGTCAGGATTTCGGAAGAGGCATATCACCGAGATGGCCCTTGTTGAGGTACTCAGTGATCTCCTGATAGCGAGAGATCGGAGGATTTGTTCCATCCTTGATCTCTCTATGGCATTTGACACTATGGACCATGATGTGTTGCTAGAGCGCCTGTGGTTCATCTGTGGATTATTTGGTATGGTCCTCAGATGGTTCCATTCTTTCCTTTCAGGCAGGTTTCAGAGAGTGGTGTCCGGAATTTTTTCCTCGGACCCAGTCTCCCTGCCTTATGGGGTACTGCAGAACTCTGTGCTTTCACCCATGTTATTCGTGGTGTATATGCTGCCATTGGGAGACATTGTTAGGCAGTATGGGCTGAGTTTTCACTACTATGCAGATGATACTCAGCTCTACATGTCCTTTGTGCCTGAGCAGGATGATGCTATCTCATTTCATTTCATTTTTATGTTTGCCTGCACGCATGTGCAAGAAACATAGTGCCATCATCCGAGTTTTCCAGAGGTGTGTCAGCCTCTTCCAGTTCAGTCAGTGTATTTGCAGGCGCGGTCGCAGTGCGTCAATCACTGCTCCAGCTGTCTATGACAGCTGAAAATGCAGTGGCATACAGTTGAAAGGGAGCTCCGCTTCAGTGAGCAGAGCTCCCCTCAACACACCACGCACATTGCATGCTGGCGCTCCCCCTTGCTGTATGGCGATGGGGGATTAACCCCAACAGCCTTACAGCTGCTCGCTGGGAGCCCACCCCAGCGTGGCACAAACCCGTTGGCCGACGGGTTGCCCAATCCCTGTCGGCTGCAACCCCCCCCAAACAGCCTTACAGCTGCCACATTGGGAGTCCACCCCAGTGTGGCACAAGCCTGTATGGCCGACAGGATGCCCGATCCCCGTCGTCTCCAGCCCCCAAACAGCCTTTCCAGCTGCCACGCTGGGGAGCCCACTAGCGTGGCAAATGTCCTCGTCGTCTTACTAATTAAAAAACAAAAAACATGTAAATTTGAAAGCGGTCCCTCGCAGTCTCCCTGCCCCACCGCACCCACCCACTGTGCACCCTGCCACCCCACCCCCTCACCCATACTTACCTCCAGAGTCCTGTGACGATCTTGGTGGACGGGAACACGTCTGCACTCTTCAAAGCCGAACCTGAACTCAGGAAATGCTGGTAAGCTGTATAATGTTATAGATAGGGTTTTTCAACTTTGCTGCATATCTTGGGCATTTTTGGAATTTTTGCACCAAATTTTCAACATGGGGTTTTGGGACCCTTCTCATGAATGATGCCACTGTCATGGCGTTACTCGAGCCGAAGGATTTATAACCACTGTGCAAAATCACCTTTTGGGACGATTAAAAAGACACTGTCAGCTTTGCCCCTCGGTTTTGCTAATTTGAAATAATAATTTCACGCATACCCCTACCAATATGAGAGTAAAATGCAGCTACATAAGCAAAAAAACTCAACTGGTTACCTGTTTTTGTAAAAAAAGCATTACTTCAGATAAATTTCGGCCCAAAAGCAAACCCGCCCCATCGGAAGAAGATTCCATGCCGAGAACGCGCATGTAGTCGGCGCGCGGTGCCGAAGTGCATTTTTTATGGTCCCCATTAGAACAAATAGATCATTTAGTAGAACTCTGTAATACAAAGTGCTGCTGGTATTTAAAACTTAAACCCGAGCACCGGTTCAGCAGCAAAACACTTTCAAACTGTAGCACCGAAATCCCGCGCATGCGCAATAGCAGCATGTTCTTGCGCATGTGTGAGATCTTTTCACTCCCGCTGCTGGGGGTTTTCGTTTGCTATATCTTGGGCATTTTTGAATTTTGCACCCAACAACTGGGGTTTTGGGACCTCTCATAATGATGCCACTGTCGTGGCGTTACTGGTTCAAGGGTGATTTCCTCAGCCACTGTGCAAAATCACCTTTGGGACCGATTAAGACTGTCAGCTTTGCCTCGGTTTTGCTAATTTGAAATAATAATTTCTGGCATACCCCTACCAATATAGAGAGGATGCGGCTACATAAGCAAAAAACTCAACTGGTTACCTGTTTTTGTAAAAAGCATTACTTCAGATAAATTTCGGCCCAAAAGCAAACCCGCCCCACCGGAAGAAGATTCCATGCCGAGAACGCGCATGTAGTCGGCGCGCGGTGCCGAAGTGCATTTTTTATGGTCCCCATTAGAACAAATAGATCATTTAGTAGAACTCCGTAATACAAAGTGCTGCTGGTATTTAAAACTTAAACCCGAGCACCGGTTCAGCAGCAAAACACTTTCAAACTGTAGCACCGAAATCCTGCTGCATGCTAATAGCAGCATGTCCTTGCGCATATGTGAGATCTTTTCCTCCCGCTGCTATTGCGCATGCGCGGGATTTCGGTGCCACAGTTTGAAAGTGTTTTTTTGCTGAACCAGTGCTCGGGTTTAAGTTTTAAATACCAGCAGCACTTTGTATTACGGAGTTCTACTAAATGATGTAGTTATTCTAATGGGGACCATAAAAAATGCACTTTGGCACCGCACACCGACTACATGCGCGGTTCCGCATGGAATCTCTTCCGTGGGGTGGTTTAGCACCGAAATTTATCTGAGCGTAATGCTTTTTACGAAAACAGGTAACCGGTTGAGTTTTTTGCTTATGTAGCTGCATTTTACTCTCACATTGGTAGGGGTATGTGCTTGTGAAATCATTATTTCAAATTGAGGCAAAACCGAGGGGCAAAGCTGACAGTGCCCCTTTAATGAAACGACACTGCTACTGTTCATAAGGTGGACTCTCAAAAAGCCTATTTTGAAAATTTGGTGGAATAATTCCTAAGAATGACTGTTTTACGAGCGTACGTTGGGCAGATCCTATGCACGCTCGTAAGTTCATGAATTTTCAATATTTTCACTCCAGATTTTCAACATTGCCATTTTACCACACCTTCTTATGAGCAGTACTGCTGTCATTTTTCACATCCCACCCAAAACGTGTTTCCGCCCATGTAGCGTACAATTTATTTATTTATTTTATTTCGTTTTTGTTGACCGGGTAAGTGCACTAGACAAATCCTGCCTATTTTCAGGCACGACCCAGGGGAGGGGGATACAGATGAATGCCAACTGACCTTGAACCAGATTAATGGTGCAGACGGTGTACGAAATCAATGTATGGGACAAATTAAGAAAATCACAGTGACACTGTTCATGAGCAGAGGTCTTAAAATGGCTATGTTGAAAATTTGGTGAAAAATTCCTAAAAATGACTGTTTTACGATCGTGCGTTGCAGAGTTCCTACGCACGCTCGTAAGTTCACAAATTTTCAGTATTTTCACTCCAGATTTTCAACATTGCCATTTTAACACACCTCATTATGAGCAGTACAGTTGTCATTTTTCACATTTCGCCCATAACGTGTTTCTGCCCATGTAGCGTACAATGGCGCAGTCGGTGTGCAAAATCAATGTATGGGACATGTTAAGAAAATCACAGTGACACTGGTCATGAGCAGAGGTCTTAAAATGGCTATGTTGAAAATTTGGTGAAAAATTCCTAAAAATGACTGTTTTACGAGCGTGCGTTGCAGAGTTCCTACGCACGCTCGTAAGTTCGCAAATTTTCAGTATTTTCCTCCAGATTTTCAACATTGCCATTTTACCACACCTCATTATGAGCAGTACAGTTGTCATTTTTCACATTTCGCCCACAACGTGTTTCTGCCCATGTAGCGTACAATGGCGCAGTCGGTGTGCGAAATCAATGTATGGGACATGTTAAGAAAAACACAGTGACACTGGTCATGAGCAGAGGTGTTAAAATGGCTATGTTGAAAATTTGGTGAAAAAATTCCCAAAAATGACTGTTTTAGGAGCGCATGTTGCACAGTTCCTACACACGCTGGCAAGTTTGCGAATTTGTAATATTTGCACACTAGATTTTCAACAGTGCCATTTTACTGCACTTCCTTATGAACAGTACAGCTACCATTTTTCACATCTCGCCCAAAATGTGTTTCCACACATGTAGCGCACAATGGTATAGTCAGTGTGCGAAAACAATGTTTGGGACAGATTAAGAAAATCACAGTGACACTGGTCATGAGCAGAGGTCTTAAAATGGCTATGTTGAAAATTTGGTGACAAAACTCCATAAAATGACTGTGTTACGAGTGAGCATTGCATAGTTTCCATGCACCCTCGTAAGTTCATGAATTTGTAATATTTTCAGTCCAAATTTTCACCAGTGGCATTTTTCCACACCTCCTTATGAACAGTACAGCTGTCATTTTCAAAACACGGCCGAAATGTGTTTTCACACTTTCAGCACAGAAATGTGTGGTCGCTGTGGGAAATCATTGTTCGGGACAGATAAAGAAAATCACACTGACACTGTTCATGATCGGAGGTCCCAAAATGCCTGTGTTAATCTGCTGTAAAAAAATCCCCAAACCAGTTACATTACGGGTGTGCATTGCACAGTTTCTACGCATGCTCATGACTTCACCAGTTTTTTTAAGATTTTCACAGCAGATTTTCAACATTGCCATTTTTTACATTTCCCCATGAACAGTACCGCTGTCATTTTTCACATCCTGTTTGGAATGTGTTTTTGCACCTGTGGTGCCAAATGCCATAGTCGCTGTGCAAAAGCAGTTTTCGGCTAACAAACTGATATTGCCACTGTTCAAGAGGTGGGGGTCACAGAAAAACCATGTTGAAAATTTGGAGTGAAAATACCAATGAATGCCTGAGGCGTTAGGGTTTCCGACCATAACGCTCCACCCTGTAGAGAATGACAGGCATCAGGGGTGTGACTTGGGATTCTTGCCTGTCATGTTCATACCATTCCACCCCCACCCACACCCTGCAGCCAGTAAGAGGCATCAAGGTGTGCCTCAGACTCTTCGGGCCCAAACTTCACCCCATTCTCCTATACCGCACCCATTTCACCGTATTTCCTGATGGAATGGGGTGCGCATAAGGGCCAAAGACCCCAAGGCACACTGTGACACTTGTCAGTGTCTGCAGGGTAGGGTGTGGTGAAATGGCATGGTCATTATGCCTGATGACCAAAAGGCACACCCCAATGCCTGTCACTCTCTGCAGGGTGGTGGTGGGGTTGGCTTCAGCTCAATACTTCGCTGTCATTCCTATTATGCAGCTCTGTAACTTCTACACTGCCACTGCCAATACCAGCAAGCAAACATTCAGCATTGACAAATGCTTGTTAGTTTTATACTGGTAGGTTTGTGGGACAAGCCCATTTTCACAAATGTCCAGTTATTACAAAAATATGCAAAACATGACAAACATTTACCGAATAATTAACAATCAATAAATATACATTATGTAAAACATTTACAGATTGAGTTCACAAACAAATTATTTTTAAGAGCTGTCTTAAAGGTTGCTAGCTTCTTTTGACTAATAACACTACTGGGAAGACTATTATATAACCTAGCGGTAGCAAAATGTAGTGAGTTTTGAGCAAAGGCTGTGTGAAAAAATGGAATCAAAAAACCATCCCTACTCTGCAGTCTTGTGCTGCCAGATTTAATAATCCTAGGGAATAGACCAAGGATACTTTGCGGCATTATACCCAACTGAATCTTATGTAAGAACATCAGTGACCTAAAGTTATAACGCCCCACCAGTGACAAACAACTGAAATGTTTATAAACAAAACAGTGATGTGTTAACCTAGATTGTCCAGTAGCAAAACGAATTACAGACTGATATGTAGCCTGAAGTTTTGTTAGAATTCTGTCAGAAGTATATGAATATACTATAGACCCATAATCAAATAAAGAAAATAATAAACTGTGTAAGTAAATACCTAATATCAACTGTAAGCTTACTTCTAATTCGATAAAGAAACCCTAATCTTTTATGTAATCTATTAATTAAATCCAGAACATGCAACTCAAATGTTAAATGACAGTCAGTGAGTATACCTAAGTATTTAAACAATCTGACTTGTTCTATTAAGTTACCCAAATTATCAAACATAGTAAATTCAGATGTTGGTGATCTCCTGGGTGAGAAAATATCATTGTCTTGTTTTTAGCAGAATTTAACACCAATTTATGTTTATCAAACCAATTCTGTAATAAATTGAAATCAAATTGTAAGGTGTTTTGAAGAGTGGATAAATTAGGACCAGAACAAAAAAGAACCGCATCATCAGCATATAATATTAATTCAGTATTTGTAAAATTAATCGATAAAGAATTCACAAATAATGAAAAAAGCAAAGGACCCAATATGGAGCCCTGTGGGACTCTTAGTGTTTAACAGCTACCTAGCTGAGATCCAGGACTGGATGAATGCCAATTGGTTGCGGCTGAACCCTGATAAGACCGAGGTGCTGGTTGTGGACCTGACATGTTGGGCAGAGGGGTCTCTGGCAGGGCAGCCCTCTGGGCTTTGGCTTGGGGGTGGCCAGCTTGGGTCCTCTGATTGGGTGCGAAATCTGGGTGTTATCTTTGATGATGGACTGATGCTTAAGTCTCAGGTGTCATCCGTCGTCAAGTCCTCGTTCTACCATCTGAGTAATATTACCCGGATCAAGCACCTGGTCCCGCCTGATGACCTTCCAACGCTGGTTCATGCCTTCGTGACCTCTCTCCTTGACTATTTTAACTCCCTATACCTAGGGCTACCGGGGGTTGATATTCGTCACCTACAGCTAGTGCAGAATGTGGCTGCTAGGCTGTTGACTGGCTTATCTCAATCTTGCCACATCATGCCTGTGCTCCACAGTCTACACTAGCCACCTATTCAGTGGCATATCACCTTCAAGGTCGGGTTGCTGACCTATAAAGTCCTACATGGGCAGGGACTAGGTTACCTGCAAGATCTTCTGCAACCCTACCACCCCCTCCACTCACTTCACTCCACTGATGAGGGATTGCTAGAGGTTCAAAGGGTCTGTTTAAAGACCTTGGGTGCTTGATCATTAATGTTCATGGCCCCGACCGTGTGGAACTCTCTACCTCGACGGATAAGGGAGTGCCTGACTGTGGAGAGCTTTACATCTGCACTAAAATCACATCTTTTTAGTCTTTCCTTTCCAGAATATGAATTAATTATTGGTCTGTATGTCTTTTTGACTAATTACTGTATTTTAATTGTTGTTTTAATTATTGTACAAGTGCTTGGATACATGGTGACTTGCATTTTTTAAAAATAAAATGAGCTGAGTTGATTAGCATCGAATGTTGAATGGTGTTTAATGTACCCTGATCATGTTCTTGTGTAGTATTTCTAACCTTATTATGAAATTAGCTGTTTTCTTCAGTGTTGTATGAGTGTGAATGCTGTTTACATATTATTCATTAATACAGTCTTTGGGTTGTAATTCTATGTGAATAAAACTTCTACTTGCTTTGCTTTGCTTGGGACTCATACCTTCACCAGCAGTTATCACAGGATAAGAGTTTACATGAAACCTTCTTTTGATGCAACTTCTTAATATTAGTTTAGTTGCAGTGTTAACAGCAAGCAGACATGCTAATTGTCAAGTTTTTCCACTATAAGCACAGCTGTACAGGACTATGAAAACTTCTGAACTATGTCCTTCTGATTCAGTTTGGACTTTCTGTCATAATACCCCTTATATTGTTCTCTCTGGGGCACTCTGCTAAAACCTCCATCTTTTACCCTTGACTAAATAATAGGCTCTGCTGCTTACACCCATCTTGGGTGCAATGTATACTCCTGTTTCAGGGCCCAAGGCTCCCCCAAGATGTGTTATACCTTTTACCTTGGTGGGGGGAAGGCTGAAGCAAAATTTTGTTTCACCAATGCCAATTGACACATCCCCAGTAAAATTAGAATTCCCACCTCATCCTACGTAACGGCACTCCAGGAAAAAGTTAGTTCCCACACCACCCATGCTCTTTCTATTCCTCAAATATCTCACAATTAAATCTTCAGGCTGATCTGAATGCAATGCCAGCCGCCTGAGGTTGCTGTATGAGTCTGAGTTCTAGTACTGCACTAAACCTATGTTTCAGCTAAGACAACTTCATAGATACTGAGTTGTCACCTTAATCACTACTTGCCTTATGTAATCAAAGAGAGGTTAGGAGTCTTGGGGAAGCATGGCACGTGAAATAGTTCATCAAATGAAGATCTGTAAAGCACTGCAAATGCAAGATCAGTGACTAAAGAGATCAATATGTGTTCACAAAGCATAGAGCAACATCAGATTTTGTTTTAATTATGGTAGAAGTGCCATATGAAAGAAATTAAGCATAGTTGTTGCGATGGAGGTCTTGCAGGATTTCCATAACATAACAGATGAAGAGTAGACAATTCTTGAAGCTGAAGTGTTCTCAAGTTTAATAAAATCCAGAAAAAAAAGAATGGCTCTAGAAAATATTCCACAACTGTCACAAGCAGACATTAAGTTCAGCTCATCATCCCAGGTTTAGTAATAACAATATAATACATAGTTGTTCAAAACATTTTAGAATGTTAAGAACAGCTTTTCTCAGCTGCAGCAATCAGTCTTGCGCTCTAATCAAATCAATACTAAGAGTGGAGTTTCAGTCAATCACACCAGCAAGAAGCACTATCTCATACGCCGTATAAAACTGCCATTTGCCCCTCAAAAAACAGTTTTCAAAAACCACTTGCTGACTGCAGTATTTAGCATGTTTAAAGAGAGCAAAACCTCACCATAACTTTTAAAAACATACTACCTAAATGTAATATATAACATAAAAACACCTGAGTGTTAAGAACTCACAGGTTCACACCCCTTCTAGTGTGGTGGCATCATTGAAGCACTCAAGCTTTGCCCTTATGTCACTGATTTCTCCACACTGACAGGGTGTGTGAACCAGCTTGTTCTTAGCACTTCAGTGTTTTTTATTCCCTATATTTTGTATGGTGTCTTGTACTATGCTTTCCCTCTTTAATTCAGATGATACAGTACCGTGTATGTAATTGGTTTTACCTGTGCAACCTGTGTCAATAGATCAATTCTGTTATTACCTGTACTTAATCACTTCAGTTGATTAGAATAGATGCACTCTTTTTCAGAAAAGCAGAAGTAGACTTTCCTACCATTCTTAACGTGCTCAGACCATTGAAAATCTTTCAGATGTTGATTTTTCTAATGTGGTTTGTAATATTAATGTCTAAAAAAAGATTACACTTGTAAAGCCAGTAAATGGCCTCTAAATGTGATAGTTTTGTCTATGGTATGTGAAGGGCTCTACAAATGCACTATAGGTTTAGGCATTAGAGGATTTGAAATGTGGACTGTTACCGTACTTTGCTTTCTTCAGCATTCATCCCACTTTGTTGATTCTATGCGGTTATGGTGTTCCTTTTTTAGTTGCATCTTCCTTGCACAACTGAGAGAGGAAATGTCACAGCTATCCCACTCACAGGAAGGTCTCACAACATGTGATTTTCTGGCCCAGTGTTATCTGCTGAGCAGTAAATAGAGCAACCCCAGCCTAGCCTGTCTTGTTTTTAACCAAGCCATGATGAGTAATGAAACCACAAGGGTGTACCTAGGATTGCCCCACTACCCCCTTCTCAGTACAAATGTAACTTCTTTAGTATTACTTTATCTTTGTTCGTGTTTTGTTTCTCTCCTGATTCCTCAGTGCATATTATTCTGGGTGTTGCAGTGTAGCGTAAAATGACTACTGTTTTTGTAATCGGTTCATGTGACATCCTTGCATTTTACTATACACCCTTGCTTAGTTGCTTGTGAGTCATGCAGGCATTTTCTAAGTAGTGTCCTTGTCCTGGCCATGTTATTTAAATCTTCCTTAAGTAGTTATTTCACTCCTGCAGGGTCAGCAATACATTATCCTAAATGAAAGTTACAGTATGTCTAGCACTGCAGCATGCATTTTATTCTGACACTGGATGGTGAGTTAAACAGGCTTGGATGTCACAGGGGAAACTTAAATAAAAACAATGTCGCTCCCATCCTGGGCTATGGATTAAGCTAGCATCTAATTTTTGGGGAGGGTTGTATACATCAGAACCAAACCACTGACTTGACCTCTGTGTCTTGAGGTAACCTCACAGGCAGCTGTTACCAGGGATCCAGAAACAGGGAGAAAAAGGCAAGTGCAAGCAGTCCACAACAGCTCAGGCTGAAGTTCCACAGTGGTGGAGCAGAGTTTAAACCATGGATCCATTTATTTCAAACTTTTAATTTGTTTAGCCTGCAGGCGATGGCCAATTCAACAGTTCATTTTCAAACAGCAAAGTCCCAATTTGATTCAGAGACAGGTCATTCAAAAGACATAGTTTATTTGAGATCTCAGTTCATCTCTTGTGGGGCTGCGACCAACCCAACAGGTACAGTGGCGTGGTATATTATTTTTTTTATTTATTTTGTTTCTGTCGTCAAGAAAGGTGGGCTGACAGTACTGCCTATTTTTTTCCGGGGGGTACAGATGCAAACCATCTGAAATTGTATCCGAGCTGTTGGTGGTACTTTAGTGAATGGGGAACATTTGGCCAGGACACTGGGGGAAATTCCCCTGCTCTTTTCATGTTATTTCATAAATGTCTATGGACCTCAAACTGTTTCTGCACGAGTAGAGCTATTTTAGCGGGTTCAGCCATAGCTACACATTAGCATGCTAGTAGTTTAGGAAGGTGATTTTAATTGCAGTTTGGCCCTTAGAACCATAGACTTTGATGGCAGATAAGGACTGCTTGGCCCACCCAGTCTGCCCTTTTTTCCCTACCTACATTGTTACTGCAGACTATACCTGATCTACCGCTCTTTCTCCCCCCCCTTTCCATTATGATTCCCTTGTGCCTATCCCATGTTTCTTGAACCCCGCCTCTGTCTTCATCTCCACCACCTCCACTGGAAGATTGCTCCAGGAATCCACCACTTTTTCTGCTAAGAACAAGAACAAGAACAACTTAGCTTAACAACAGGGGAAGGGCCACAACCGAATTATATAGTGACACAAATCTTTTGAATATCATCGTAAAAATTTCCAATCAGCAAGATGATTATAAGGCAATGCATATGTCCCCTTGGGTGGGGGTTGGGGGTGGACCTATACTAAAGCCACTTGCATTGATTTTCTATTCTTTTCTCATATTAAAAATATTAGGAGCAAACACTATTGCCATCAAAACATCGTACCACATGGCCTTGGCCCGTAAATGTTTCCCCACTGCCCAAATGTATTAGCAGAAAACTGGCTTCTGGAGATTAAATAATGTCCTTCTGGAAAACTATGCTATCTCTTTCCATTGGCAAGACATTTTTAAAGCAAAACTGTCTGTCCAGTGTGCTTATAGCACTCTTTCAGAGTCCCAGAGGCAGATCTCCTACCAAATGAGTCACATGGGCACCTACAATGGACTCCTTTGATTCCCACAGCTGTAGCTGGGGCCACTTGTGCTAGGAATCAATATTGTATTTCACTTTAGACAACAATCCTCTTCTTTCAGATAGGGGTATACCATTAAAAAATGTGTTTTGTATCAAACGGAACATTTTTGCCCAGGCACTGGGGGTTGTCTGTACTTGGGAAGGAACCTGGAAGGTCCAACCCTCACTTAAGGGGCACCTTTGGAGGTTTCTCCATCCTCCACAGAACCCATAGCCCCGAGACAAATACCAACTGAGCAGAGGTCTGTACCTATCCCCACAGGGAATAGGGTGGAGGGTTTCCTCATCTCCAACTCTCCCTTAGGTAGTTGCTTTAACTGCCAACTCTAAATTGTGACTAATTTTTCTGGTTTTGTGGTACAGTATGTCCCAAATAGGGGTAACAGATGGTAAAGTTACAGTTCATTCAGGATTTAGAGATTAACTCAAATTTGATAGGCATGGGTGTTCAGATCCTGCTGGAAGATCACAGCTGGCCCAGGCCCTGACCCATCATCTTCAACCTTGCTGGCCTCAACAAGACGAAGGACCCCAGACCAACTGATGCAGTTAGCCTACAGCCCATACTTATCCCTCCTGCTTAAGGTTGTAGGTTGGAACACCAGCTGATGCAAGCAAAAATACATGACAGGGTGGGAGGCATTGGACTATATTCATCCACTCCGGGGCAGAACGATGCCTGACGCCTCAGGACAGGTAAAGGGCCTTATAGCCCCTGAAAGGGTGGGTTTAGCCCAATACCGCCCACCCTGAAGTGTATTATTGTGCTCAGACAATGGGTTTCATGTGTTTTTTTATGTACCATTAAAAAAAAAGACTACAAAATGAGAACAAATCAATTTAACATGGTTTTGTCAGTAATGCAGTCCATCTTCTGGTATACTTATCAGTAGAGGACACTGCAGCATTTAATTCACACTTTTTACACTGTTAATTAATAATGTGTGTTTTCCTTATTGCTGTCTTAAACTGTCTCCAATTTCTGGAACCATCACCCCCTCTCCCCCGACGATCACTAGGTGTTTGCTTTATTTATTTTTTGTTGCTTTGTTAGATGCATCGCAGTCAAGAATGCAGTCGGTATTCAATGGGAACACCGTCAGGCTGTAGTGGGATGGTGACTTGCAGGAGACAGACAGCCATCAGGACTTCCATAAGGTGATTTATGTAAAAAAAAAATTAAAAACTAAAACATTAGTTGATTATCTTTGGGTTTAGCAGGGACTGAGCCACAGCGAGGTGAGAAAGAACGTGACAAGTGCATTGTAATAGCACTGAGCATGTGATGTACTAGCACCGGTAGTTTAAATATTAAAACTGTTGCTTTTTTAACTTGGGGAGGAAATGGCATAAATGTGGCACAGTGTGTGCCTATTCTGTATTCAGGTTGCCATTCTGGTAGTGTGTGTATCTGTGTGTGCGTGTGGGGTTGCCCGTTGAGTAGCTCGCTTGGTAAGCGAGGGAAAAGAAATAGCGGTTTTCAAGTTTAATTTTGAAGGTGGCATAGAGATTTCAGTGGGTTATGGGGCAGTTGGCAAGGTGACTTGTTTTAGGTGGGCATTGTTGTCTCATAAATGCCCACCTAGAAAAATGTCTCAGCCAATCAGAAGCCTCCAACTGTTCTACCCATTTGCCTAGTTACAGTCTTACACAAACTTAGTCTCTCAACTTCTCTTTATCGTCTCTGTTCTCTTTGAACTCACAAAACCTGGATTTTGGGTACTGGGCATGACTAGGTTATGGTCACCATCACAATTCAGGAAATCTGAGCTCTACACTTTAGAGATGGGAATCTGCAGTTTTGATTTGAGGGCAGGCAGCAGACTGCTGTCTCAACTCTCCAGCTAGAACTGCGCCCAACTGCCAGAAACCTTCCAGCTACAGGCAGCTGGCCATAACCCCTAGCTTTCTAGGCACAGACCAGCTGACCCTGGAGGACTGAGGGAAACTATGAATTTAATGACTGTGTTTCATGTCTGGAGACTTCTTTCCTAACCTCTGGGGCCCCCCGGGTAAAACTTTATTTTCTATGTTTAGCTCTCCCATTTCTTTATAACTACGTGCAGTATGTGAACGTGAAAAGCAGAATCCCTCTCCATTAAACTTCAGCTGCTCAGGCTGCTTGTCTACAACTGCATCACGCTCTACTCGTGACGTAACTTCTTAAGCAACTGGTTGTGATGTCATACATGGATTAGAGCTGGGCAAATGTTATTCTGCATGTTAAAATCTGGTAAAAATCCTGTTTTCGTGTGATAGCATTGTGAATCATGGAAGGATTTGCAGTTGGTAAAAAAATGAGTGTAAATCCTTCATTTACATGCAAAATAACTTCGAGGGGAAACAAATCACTGGTTTTCAAGTGAAAACATTGATTTTCACACAAAATCTGGTATTTTTGAATTAAAATGATTTCCTGAAGTTTGCAGGTTCAAGCTGTACTAAACTGAACACTACACAAAATAAGATTACAAATGGTGTTTATCACATCTTGCATGTCAGTAACCCTACTGTCAGTATTGGAAATGGAAAAAAGTCACAGGGAGAACTTACCACCTCTGACTTTTACTTGGTAGGTGTCTGGGGACATGTTTCATAGAAACACACTGTAGAAACATACAGTAGACTTTGCTGACAGTTGAAGACCAAGGGCTGGATTTTCAAACGGCCCCAAATGCCACAAGCTCCGGATGTGCTGAACATATGACGCATGGGGCTTGTAACATTTTCCCAGTCAGTGATTCAGATTTTCTATCCTGTGCGCCAATTGCCACAAGTTAGACCAAATTTTTCTGTTCTAGCTTGTGGCAATCCTGGGTACCCTTTTTATGGGGCTTGTGCCAAATATTTGGCGTAAGCTGCCGTAAGTCGGGTAAAGTCAGTCTCACTTTGGATTTAAAAGTGAATATCGTTGTTATCTATCCTTAGCTGATGCTTGTTCATGCTTTGACCCAACCTGAAGCTCCTGAGACTTACCAGTAATGTCACCCCTGCTCTAATCTAGCTCCAACACTGTCTCCTCTTCCCCTTCCCATATTTTTCCTTCTCTTTATAAATATCTTCTTGACTACTAGCTCTCTTCCTTCTCGAACATTGTTGCTGACCATCCACTGTTGTTTTGCCAATTACCACTCCTGACCTTCCTTCTGTTCCTTCTGTCAGTCTTTCTTGTTATGTTTGGACATTCCTCACATTTCTCTCTATATAACCTTACTATCTTACTAACCCTTTCACTCCACAGGTCGGGTCCATGGTTTCTGCACTTATTATATATCTTACTGCCATTATCTGTATAGTGCTTGCCATGATTTTTTGTTGTTTCTACCCATTGTATTTTTGTAGCACTGCTGTACTGTTCCTCTTTTTGTATTATTGTACCCATGTTGCTGTTGTTCAACTGTTCTACTTTTGTTGTACTCTCCCGGGTCGTGCCTTAAAATAGTCATTTTATGGCTAGTGCACCTACCCGGTTAACAAAAACTAAATAAATAAATAAAAAAAGTGTTGTAATTGCACCCACCTTTCCAAAATCTGACACAGCTGTGGAAAAGGGGTTTGGTGCAACTGTGCCAAAAATAGGGTTTGACATAGGGCTTGATGCAAACCCTGCATCGTGCTTTGAAAATCAGGCCCCAAGAGTCCATCCAGTCAGCCCATACAGAGATTTCCAACCCCACTCCCTGACCTAATGTCCTGAAAGCATAGCTATACCTGTCCCCCTCCTGAATCATCTACCTCCTCCAGTTCCTTCCAAGTTCTGCTGGGGTTTTGCAATAATCTCCCAGATTCACTCCACAATTTCCAGTCTTACATGTCTTAAATTGCACTTTCATTAGCATTTACTTGAGTTACGTCATTGTGATTGTGCATACGTTTTATGTATGTTAATTGCTTCTTTGGCTAACTATGCCTTCAACCTGGGTCGAGCCTGAAAAAAGGACCTTTGGTCCAGAGATTCCACCTAATAAACAAATGCTAAAATAAAAAAAAAGCAGAACTATCTGTCTCTTAACCATGTCCAAGCTGTGTCTGAACCCATTTAGAGTCACATCCTCCACCATTTCTGCAAGTGAGGCAAGGCAAGGCATGTTTATTTATATGGCGTCCAATCCCTGAGGCTCTGGGTGCCTTACATAGGCAGGTAGGGTGATACAAAAAAAGTACAAAAACACACAGCATATATTTAAAATATTACAAAAAATAAACATAATAATATAATATCTAAAATTAGACTAGCACTGGTCAGTCAAAATCATTAGGGAAGGCCAAGCAAAATAAATAAGCCTTTAGACCCTTTTTAAACATCTCGACTGTCAGGCCTCCCTAACAGAAGCTGGAAAAGAGTTCCAAAGGACCAGTCCAGCAACATCAAAAGCACAGTCATTGGTAGTTTTTAATCTGACCTTTGGAACAGTGAAAAGGTCCCTGGTCAAGGTATGGAGGGAGTGGACCAAGGTGGCAGGTGTCAGTAGATCAGCCAGATAGCCAGGGCCCAATCCATATAGGGCCTTGTAGGTGAACAAGCCCACCTTGAAGATGATCCTCCACCTGACAGGTAGCCAGTGCAGAGCTCGCAGGACCAGGGTCACATGACTAGACCTAGACAGGCCCATCAGCAACCTGGCCGCTGCGTTCTGCACTAGCTGCAGTCGGCAAAGGGTCCCTCCAGTGACCTCAAAGTGTAGAGCATTACAATAATCAAGTCTGGATGTGACAAAGACATGTACTAGTGTGGGCAGGTCTTTGGGCAGAACTAGCAGTTTAATCCTGGTGATATTCCTTAAGTGGTAAAAAACGCTTTGGACCACAGTTGACACCTGATCTTCAAGTGTCAATCTGTCATCCAGGATAATGCCAAGATCCTGCACCCTAGGGGAGGCCATCAACAGTGCAGATCCCAGGTACAATCCTGAGGCAGTCCCATCACACCCATGACCCAGCTCAATCACCAGGACCTTCATCTTGTCGGGATTCTGTCATAACCAATTGGAAGACATCCAGTCATTAATCTCAGCCAGGCAGTTGTTAAGCACTTCCATGATGTCCTGTGTTTCAGGGACAAAGGACATATGCAGTTGGGTATCATCTGCATAGCAGTGAAAACCCACACTGTAGTGCCTAATGTGCTCTCCCAGTGGCAACATGTACATGGCAAATAACACTGGCGCCAAGATCGAACCCTGAGGCACTCCACATGACAGGAGCTTCAGAGAAGAGGAGTAATTCCCCATCACCACCTGTTGCTTCCTGCTAGAGAAAGAGGACTCAAACCAGTTGATGACCATACTCGTGAGTCCATAATATTCTCTAAGGTGATCAAGAAGCACAACATGATCCACAGTGTCAAATGTTGATGAGAAATCAAGGAGCACAAGAATTGACCTGTCTCTATGTCTAGCCCTGAGGTCATTTTGCACTCTAAATAATTCTGGTGCTATGCCTGGCCCTGAAACTAGACTGGAATGACTCATAGATATCAAAAGTCATGAGGTGCTCCTCGAGCTGCAGAGCCACTGTTTTCTCAAGAACCTTTCCTAAGAATGGAAAGTTGGAGATCGTATGGTAATTTGCCAGGACATCAGGGTCAAGAGATGACTTCTTCAAGAGGGGCCTCACCAGAGCCTCCATTAAGGCATCCAGAAAGACTCTCTCCGACAAATACCCAACAATCCTAGTGAACACTGGGTAAACAGTCCTGATGCATCTCATCAAGATATGAGTCGGGTCTGGGTCCAGTTCGCAATAAGTGTGCCTCAGATTTGAGATTACCTCAATGACCTTGGCCACCTCCAATGGTCTAAACTCACCCCAGACAATCAGAATGCCTCTGCTCCACCCAGGCCAATCACTGTGAGGAAAAACTTGCCTTACTGACAGGATCCCCAATCAGACAGAGGACACCCTGTCAGAGAAGAACTGAGCAAACTCATTGCATAATGTGATTGAAAAAGCTTTTATCGGCTGTAGACAGACAGGATGTAGAAATCTGTCCACAGTCCAAAAAAGCTGAGATGGTTTCTTCTTCTCTGAGGCGATCTGCCTGGACAGGAACTCTGCCTTCTTATGGTTGATTGCCTCTTGGTACTTATAATAATGAACATGCAAGGCCACTTTATCCTCCTATTGGGTCTTCCACCAGCAACGCTCCAACTTCCAACCCCTGGTCTTCATCACCTTGAGATCCCCATCAAACCAAGGGGATCTCAAGTGAGGGGATCTGGGTTGTATATGGACCTGTACGATGACACTGAGTGCCTCGGATACTGCCTTATTTTTTTTTTCTGTATATCATTTTTATGTTTTTTTTTCCCTGTTTTGTGCCCCAGCTCCAGGACCCTGGTAGACACATATGTGCACATGCATGGAGGTGCACATGCACACTGAGTACTGGCTCAGCCCCTTTCACCCCATCCCTGGCATTCATCGCTGTCCCCCCCTCACCTATGCTTCCCACTGGACCTACACCTGGTGGGAGCAGAACTACGGGGGGAGCAGACAACTGCCCCCAGGAGGGAAAAGCTGCCTATGGCAGCTCAATCCCACTGTGCCCCCCCCCCGTGCTGGCTCCCTGGTGACCCGAGGTTGTTCCCGAACCCAGGTCGGCAGCGTAGCATGAGATAAGGCATCCAGCACCTCAGCCCTCAGTGCCACTGGGCCTGCTGGATACTGTCTGATTATAGGTGGCCACCACCTGGCTCATGCCCACCACACATGCAACAGCTACACTAGATAAATCAGCTACTGTCAGCAGTCCCTCTGGGGACAATCCCCTTGAAGGGCAATAGCTAATCATCTCAACAGGGAAGGGACGTTCAGGGGGCCCCCAAACAAGAACTTCACTGTGCAATGATCAGATTATATGACTTGATCAGTCCTGAGATTCATCACCTCAAGTCCAAGTGAAAAAAACAGGTCCAACATGTGGTGATGGGTCACAGAAGTAGCTACTTGTGTCAGGCCCAGTGATGTCATCAGCTGGAGGAGGTCATGACCACATTGCAATGATTTGTCATCAAACCTGGCATTGAAGTCCCTAGAATCAACTATCTGGGGAACTCCAAAATCTTGTCGACAACAAAGTCCGCGACCTCCTGCAGGAAATCTCCTCCTGACCCTGGAGGCTGGTAAATGAGGAGACTCCTGCAGCCTGCACCTAGACCCCTCTGCACTGCCACACACTCAAAGGACCTGGATGACCCCACTGGGTGCACGGAGAAACCCAAGCTGGATCAAAAGCAGGCTAAGCACAGGGAATAGCAGGGGTTGTGGAGTAGGAGGGGCATTGGGGGAGGAAGCCCGCCCTCGGCACAAGTGTTTTGACTCATTTTTTTGTTTGTTTTTTGTTTTTGTTTTCTTTCTTTTAAAATAAAAAAGTATCTGAGGATCAGTGGCAGGATTTTCAGGACTGTAAATTAATAAAGAGGGAACTAGGAGAGCTTCAGTACAGACAAGTGCTGGAATAGCAGTATAAGTGCAGTATAATGTGGGGAGTGACACAATGCAGTGGATGCGTGGCAACCGTATTCAGGCAGACCTTCTAGATGCTGAGGTGCTGCCCTATGTGCAGGCACCTCTCTGTACTGCAGGATGAGGTAGCCAGACTCAGAGTGAAAGTAAACTGGGTAAGGAGTACCTTCTCCCTTATCCAGAGACCACCCAGTCCAATGCTGCTGCCTCAAAGGATGCCAAGAACGAGGAGCACTTGGATGACAGTGGGCTCGGGGAGGGTTAGGGTGGCCAGGCAGAGGCACATCCCAAATCCTATTCCACTCCAGAACTTATATGCTGCAGTGGCAAATTGGGACAACCAAATAGAGGTACCCACAGAAGTGGAAGGTAAGGATGTGGAGGTCAACCAAGGAGGTTACGTCAGTGGGGAGAGCAGTTGACCCCAGAGGAGGAGGAGGAGGAAGTGAATCCTGGTTGGGGACTCTATCGTAAGAGGGATCCAGCTAGGAACACAGGAGGGGAAGGGAGGAGAGGGAGCTGAGGTGCCTACCAGGTGCCACAGCATGGAGGGATGGGAGAAGCTCCTGGAGATCACTGGGAAGACAAGACGGGAGAGTGAGCTGGATGTCATTATCCACCTAGGTACTAATGACCTGACAAATGGGGAGCCTAAGGAAGTTGAGAAAGAGTTTAGGAAATTGGGGAGGGGTCTCAAGCAAGTAGCTACTTCTGTCACCTTCTCAGAAGTACTGTCTGTGAGAGGTATGGGAGACCGTAAGGGCGCATGCACCAGGAACTTTAACTCATGGTTGAAAAACTGGTGCTGTGAAGAAGGGTTTGGATTCATTGGTGACTGGGGACCCACCTGGAGGGATGGAGGCTTGTTCAAGCCTGATGGCCTGCATTCATCCTGGAGGGGAATCCAAGCATTCAATGATATATTTAAGTACTACATGGACAAGCATTTAAACTAGCCAAGGGGGGTGGCAGGCCAGCAAAGAGGGTACCTAATTGCCCATGCCCCACAGCTAGCAGTAGAATCAGTGAACAGGAGGAGTGGCTATCTCTACAAAGCAGTGTGCAAAAGATGAAGATAAGCACCCGAGAGGTGGATAGGCAGAAAGGGGGCAAAATTCAACAGAAGGGCAGACAGCAGGAGTTAACCAGGGATAATGGACAACCAGGGAAGGGGCTGGAGTAGAATAGCTAAACAGTCCACAGAGTTCATATCATGGAAAGCTGTGTATGCCAATGCCAGGAGCCTTAGTAACAAGATGGAGGATCTGGAGACTGTCATGGTGCAGTTGGACCTGGACATTGTGGCCATCACAGAGACCTGGCATAATGATAACCATGATTGGGAGATGGCCATACCCAGCTACAACATATTCAGAAGAGACAGGGCAGGTAGGAAAGGAGGAGGAGTGACACTTTATGTGAAAGATGGCATAAAGGCCACAGAGATCCAGGAGGAGCAAAATGTGAGAGAGATACTCTGAATTAAGCTGGAAAAGAAAATGGGGTCAGCCATCCACACAGGGTGGTCTACAGACCACCAGCCCAGGAGGAAGAAACAGATAGGGAGCTGATGCTAGCCATCCAAAGGATGGCAAACAAGGGTGAGGTGGTGCTGGTTGGAGACTTCAATATTCCAGACATGGACTGGAGCCTCACAGCAGCAGCATCAACCAGGAGCAGATTTATCCTGGACTCCCTTCAAGGTGCCTTTTCTCAAGCAACTGGTCATGGAACCAACTCAGCAGAAGGCAATACTGGACCTCATGCTCACAAATGGGGACAGTGTGATGGGGGTAACAGTGGGGGAGCACCTGGGGAACAGTGACCACCAGTCTCTGTGGTTTGAAATCACAGGAGAAGCAGAACCAAACTGCACAAAAACACATATCCTGGACTTTAGGGGGGAAGACTTTGGGAAAATGTGAAGATGCTTGAAAGACGCATTAATGGGAATGGGCGGGAATCAGGGGTTGAGGAAAAGTGGGCAATATTTAAAATGGGGATTACAAGAGCAACAGAATTATGCATTAAGTAGGTTAGCTAGGGGAAAAGGAAGAGGAGGACATTATGGTTTTCCAAGGATGCAGCAGAGAAAGTGAAAGCAAAAAAGATTGCAATCAGGCAATACAAAAAGACACAGGCAGAAGGGGATAGGGAGAAGTACCAGGAGAAGCAAAGGGAGGTCAGTAAGGGAAGCCAAAGCTCAGACAGAAGAGCGCATCACAAAATCAGTGGATAGAGGGGACAAAACCTTTTACAGGTACATAAGTGAAAAAAGAAAGGCAAAGGGAGGGATAGTGAGACAGATGGGGAGGATGGGGGCCGTGTCCCATGTGGAGGATGACAACAGTAAATCTGACATACTGAACAGGTATTTCTGCTCAGTCTTTACTGTGAAAGAGGAGGGTAATGGGTCTAAAGGGAGTACAAGGGGTGGGAGTGGCGTATAAATGGACACAAGTCCCTTTACATGGGAAAGGGTCCTGAAGGAACTGGAAGGAATAAGAGTTGATAAAGCAATGGGGCCAGATGGGGTGCACCCCAGGTTCCTAAAGGAACAAAGAGAAGAGGTGGATGAACCTCTGGCAATCCTGTTTAGCCAATCGCTGGAAACACGGGAGACACCCAAAGACTGGAGGACAGCAGATGTAGTCCCTTATACAAAAGCAGGAACAAAGAGGAAGCGGGGAATTACAGACTAGTCAGCCTGACCTCAGTAGTGGGGAAGATCATGGAAGCACTATTGAAAGGGAGAGATTGGTGGAACATCTGGTTGCCAGTGGACTACAGGACCCAAGGCAGCATGGTTTCACTGGGAGGAGGTCATGTCAGACCAACCTCATTGGATTTTTCGACTGGGTGACAAGGGAGGTGGATCAGGGGAGGGCAGTGGACATAGCCTATCTGGACTACAGTAAGGCCTTTGACACTGTGCCACATAGAAGGCTATTAAACAAACTGGGAAGTATGGGAGTGGGCAGGACAGTAGTGTGGTGGGTAGGTAATTGGCGGGGCAGCAGGACACAGAGGGTGGTGGTAAATGGCTGTCACACCACAGAGGGAAAAGTGACCAGTGGGGTACCACAGGGATCAGTGCTGGGACCGGTCCTATTCAACGTCTTCATCAGTGACATTGCGCAGGACCTAGAAGGCAGAATTTCCCTGTTCACTGATGACATGAAGCTCTGTAACAGAGTGGACTCACCAGAGGGTGTAGACAGAATGAGGAGGGACCTGCAGAAGCTTGAAGAATGGTCAAGGGTTTGGCAGTTGAAATTCAGTGCAAAGAAGTACAAGATAATGTGTATGGGGCACAAAAACCCTGGAACAACATATCAGATGGGGGGGGTGAGGATATAACATACACCAAGCAGGAAAGGGACCTTGGGGTTATCATCTCTGATGACCTCAAGGTAGAGAAACAGTGCGACGAGGCAGCAGGTAAAGCAAATAGGATGCTGGGATGCATAGGCAGGGGCATCACCAGCAGGAAAAGGGAGGTCATAATTCCACTATACAAGACACTAGTGAGGCTCCACCTGGAGTACAGTGTACAGTTCTGGAGACCTTAACTACTTAAGGACATAGACAGGGTATAGAAGGTTCAGAGGAGGGCAACAAAGATGGTACAGGGATTGCATCACAAGTCCTATAAAGACAGGTTGAAGGACTTGAATATGTACTCCCTTGAGAAGAGGAGGGAGAGAGGGGATATAATAGAGACATACAACTACCTTACAGGGAGGAACAGGGTGCAGGAATACATTATTATCCACTGCCCTTATAAACCAGTCAAGGCACAATATTAGGTTGGTCTGACATGACCTCCCTGCCACAGAACCATGTCACTCTGTCCAGTAGCCTGTTCTCCTCTAGGTAGATCATCAGACTTTCACCAGGGTTTCGATTAGTTTACCTATAGTAGAGGTGCAGTAAGACTGACCAACCTATAGTTGCTCAGCTCTTTCCTGTCCCTTCCCTTCCTTTGTGGAGTGGGCCCATGTCTGCAGTCTTCCAATCCCTCAGCGCCATAACAGATTGTCACTAAACCAGATTGAAGCATGCCATTGCTTAGCTCAGCCAAAGACTCAGCCAGCTCTGAAGCCAGCTCCCTGAGAACACATGAGTGTAAGCCGTCTGGGCATGGCACCTTATCTACTTTTAGGATGGCAAAGCCTTTTCTGACCCTATCAACTTATAATCATCATGAGCCCCATTTTCTGCCCCCCCAATGAATGCCTTTACCCCACTCTCTGGCAGAGGCCCTCCGTCCTGTACCATGAATACTGAGCAGAATGGGAGGGCTTTAAGCCTGAGGTTTGATGGACGGAGCAACAATGTCACTCCCCCATTGGGCTTAAAAGCTCACACATCCCGGAGACCATTCAGATTCAGTTTTTGCTGCCCTCGGCTGCGTCTTCTCCTGCTCCATTTCTCTACTCGCGTGACCTCCGGCTGCTCCCACTCGCTCATCTCCCCCGTATGCCCTCTTTACCCTATGCCTGTACTTTCGAGTTTTCCGCGATCCGCCTGGCTCGGCCCCTCAACTGGAATTGCTTTTCTCTGAACCTGTGTCCTGCAGAGCTGCTGAAAGGGTTGTTTGGGTCTCTCTTTCTGTGGGCTCTCGCTGGGGACTCTGTGTTTTGGGGCTGCAATTTTACATGCCATGGCTCTGTATACCCCCCGGATGCTTCCTGGTGTACATCAGCCTCTGCTCTCCCACCTTCCTCAACTTCATTCTCACTGAAGCTACCTCTCAGACCCCTGCCCCCCCTAGTTCTGCCGTGCTTTCAGCTGCCGCTGCTTCTTGCAGCTCCATTCCTCTGCTTCCATTGGTCTGTCTCCTCGAACTGTGCGTGTGTGTGTGTGTGTGTGTGTGTGTGTGTGTGTGTGTGTGTGTGTGTGGGGTTCATTGCTGTTCATGGTAACTTCCGAACTATATCAGGTTTCTCACTCAACCTGGGAACTACCTAAGATAGCTGCTTGATGTTGCTCTAGAGGGAGTCCAGGTCTTGTGAGCCTTGTGAGTAGCACTCCGTTAGCTGTTTTTCCTTTTTATTTTCTTGTTAAAACGTATTTCTAAACTGGGCAATGGATTTCTTGCATTCCTATTGGTTCATGCATTCATATTGGTTGTTAGGGTGCATCTAATGCACATCATATCTAGAAACCCCATGTGGCATGCACAACTCCATTTTATAAGGGCAATTAGCCACTCTAGGGATGTGTCTTGGACGGGTCTAACACAGGACTAAGGGGGCTGCATGCACTCAGTCTGTAGCCTAATACTAACATCCTGGTAAAAAAAAAAAAAAATGCAATCTACCTCCGCTCGGCTCTCCTTTCAGTTCTCTCTGCCTTCTGGGCTTCCCTCCCTAATAGCCATTTTACTGCATTGAGCACACTTGGCTTGTTCATTCTGCCATTCTGAGTCCCTTCCATTGTTTTTCCATCTTGTGGATCCTCTTGCTACCTCAACTCGACCTGCTCCTCCTGCCATCCTATTGGTCTATTCCACCACGTCGACTACTCATGTTTCAGCATGCCATCATTCTGCTACCTCTCCTCGGCTCTCTCATCCACCTCCTGTACTACCTCATCAAACGTCAGCATTAGAGTATAATTCCCATTATGGCCTGCATTCAATCTTTCTTTTTGGGCATAACTATCCTTACACATATGCCTGACTCATCAATCCACGACCCTCACGCCACATGTATCGGGTTTATGATTCCATCCATCTTTAGCCATCAAGGATTCCCTCCAGTCATGGTTTTTATATCTCATCATGCCTCGGTTTTTCTATTAGTTTGCTCTGCCATTCACATCATTGGGCCATCTATGGCTGCCTCCATCTGGCCTTCCATCGAACCTGGCCTGTGCGCCACCTCATCCAGCTCACCCTGCTGCCATTCTCATCCTGTATACAGCTTGCCCTAATGCAGTTCTCTTTCCGTGTTGGCTGGGTCCTATGCTAATCCTTTGACCTCCCTACTGTCCTTTGTCCTTTCATACCTCACTTTCCCGTGCCAGCTTCAATGGCTTCAGTCCTTCATCATACCTCATCCAGTTCCTACTTTTACCATCCTTGTCCTAGTGCCTTTTCTAGTCCCAGCCATCATAGCTTCACTCCACTCTTAGTGTTGCTCTTCATCATACATCATTCAGTTTTGCTTCTTGATTGCTCAACCTGAGCTGCCTCTGGGCAGACTGGATGGGCCTTGCGGTCCTTATCTGCTATCAACGTCTATGTTTCTATGTTCCAGGTATGACTTCTTGGCCTCGGAATCTACCTCCTCTCGAGGAGCCTGCTTCCTTTTACTTCTTTTGTACACGTTCATTTTCAAGTTCCTTCCTGTCTCCTCCTCTTCCTATTCCATCCGGCCATCCAGGATTCACTCCACTTGTGGCCTGTTATCGATATTCTGTTTGGGCGTACCTATCTTGACTCCTATGCCACCTTATCAACCCATGGCCATCCTGCTGCACATATTGAGTTCATAACTCCAGTCATCATTCACTCAGCCTTACCTCAAGGTTTATCTATTTACATCGCTTACTCGAACATTCTTATCATCGAATCCTATGGACTCCTATGCTTCATCGACTACACATCTGGGTCTCATCATGCAAGTCACATAATCATGCTTATCAGCCTCAGCGTTCACTTCCTCACCTTGCTCAATCAGGCATACCTCTCATTGGATCTGCTACCTCATCAACCTGACACCCTCTTGCGGCAATCATCACCATCAATATTTATCTTTGCCTCATGTTCCTTCAATCTGTGCGGAGCCTCATGTTCCCTATTTGATCTGTGCTTTCTTTTGGGGAGATTCCCTATTCCATCATCATCCTCCCTACTCTTATCCCTTTCATTACCAAACCCTTCTTTCTAATGACATGCATCCTCAAATCAAACATAGTCAGCCTGGAGGGAAGGCGACCTAGGCTTTGGATCCCCAGAGATTTCCTCCTCAAAGGGGGTTTTTCCTCTCCTCTGTGCCAATGGTCATGACATTAGTTAGTTAGTGCCTTCTTAGGTTAGTTAATTAGTTAGGTTACGCTGTTGGATGGAGGCGGATGGTGGCTCCAGCTTTCCCCTCTCATTAGGAAGTCAGCCCTTATCTTCTCAGAATTCATTCATTCATCATCCCCGCCTCTTCGATGCTCGACACCTTTAGGTATTCTTTTTGGGCTTTTTCCTAACCTACCTTTAGCCGACGCTATAATTTCCACGGCACCTGTAGGGGGAACCCTCCTTTAGGGTTCCTTGCGTCACACCCCTACAGGGTGGTATATCCCATGGATAGAGAGGCGGAAAGTCACAAATCAAATCAAGTTACACAAGCATCATCTCATATCATCTCATCAGGTTGTGTAAGCACATCAAATGGGAGGACTTTAAGCCTGAGGTT
Source organism: Neoceratodus forsteri (assembly GCA_016271365.2). Taxonomy (NCBI): domain Eukaryota; kingdom Metazoa; phylum Chordata; order Ceratodontiformes; family Ceratodontidae; genus Neoceratodus; species Neoceratodus forsteri. The sequence continues at coordinate 695,561,221 of CM028129.1, forward strand.
TGATGAGTGGAGCAACAACGTCACTCCCCCATCAGGCATAAAAGCTCACACATTCTGGAGCCCATTCAGATTTGTTTTTTATTGCCCACCATCCAACCCTCCTCCTCCAGTGGCTCTTCTCTCTTACCTGTAGGCTTCTTCCTAACCTACCTTTAGCCGATGCTATCATTTTCGTGGCACCTGTGGGGGGGGACCCTCATCTAGGATTCCTTGCGTCGTACCCCTACAGGGTGGTATATCCCACAGATAGAGAGGTGGAAAGCCACAAATCAAATCAAGTTACAAAGGCGTCATCTCATACCATCTCATCAGGTTGCGTAAGCACATCGAAGTAAAGGTTAAAAAACATTTGCCTTCAGCCTGCTATTTTCCACTATCTACTCCCTCTGCTTGTATAACAATTCCTTTATCACCTTCCTTTGTTCCCCCAAAGATTTATTTTTTGGCCCCTTGACACCCTTAGCAGTGTGAAGCTCTGTGTCTGTCTTTGCTCTCCTGACCATCCCCTTTGCCTCCCTTAGTTTGCTGTTATATTCCCCCACTCCTCCTTCCATTGTGTCTTCTTGTACCTTGTGAGGCCCTTTTTTGGCCCTCACCACCTCTCTTACTTTTCTTGAGAACCAAATCAGCCTTTTGTACTTGTTTCTTTTAGTGGTCACCTTAATAAGTCCCCATTTTCCTCAACTCCCTTGATGTGATCTGTACCCTCCAGTTTTACCTGCCCTTTCTCTGATTTGACCAAACTTTGGTCTTATGAGGTTTTGAACCGCGCCTTTTGAACAGGGTCTGTCATTTCCCAGGACCACTTCAAACTATAAGAACATAAGAAAAGTGTTGGCAGATGAGGACCATGTGGTCCATCTAGTCTACCCAAGGTAGCTACCCCCCAATTATTTTTTTTTCCTATGTTGCCCACATTGCCTGTCCCAAATGAGTGTGAATTCCCTTATTGTCTCTGATGCCACCACTTCTGGTAGCAGGATGTTCCATGGGTCTATCACTCTCTTGGTGAAAAAGTACTTTCTAGAGATGCTTTTAAACTTGCCTCCCACCATAGAAACATAGAAACATAGACTTTGACGGCAGATAAGGACCGCTTGGCCCACCAAGTCTGCCCATTTCCCTACCTACAGGATAGGCCGCAGATCTTAGTTAACCAACAGCCTATTTCTTCCTACCCCCCACAAGAATTGCCTTATGTCTGTCCCATGCATTCTTGAATTCCCCCACAGTTTTAGGCCCCACAACCTCCTCAGGAAGGCTGTTCTGTGCATCCAATACCCTCTCTGTGAAAAAATACTTCCTCACATTGCCCCGGAACTGCCCCCCTATCTTTAAATTGTGTCCCCTTGTTCTTGCACGTCTCTTTTTCTGAAAGATGCTACTCTCTTGGACTTTGTTGATTCCACTGAGGTACTTAAAAGTTTCTATCATGTCCCCCCCTCTCCCTTCTTTCCTCAAGGGTATACATATTAAGCTCCTTTAGTCTCTCCTCGTACGGCTTCTCTTGCAGACCCTGCACCATTTTAGTTGCCCTCCTCTGGACTGCCTCTATCCTGTCTATGTCCTTGTGGAGATGGGGTCTCCAGAACTGGACATAGTACTCCAGATGGGGTCTCAGCAACTGTCTGTACAGACAGATAACAACTTCCTGTTTTCTGCTGGTGATGCCTGTCCCTGTGCATCCCAGTATACCCCCAGCCCTCCCTACTGCCTTCTCACATTGCTTGCTAAACTTAAGATCATCTGATATGATTACCCCCAGGTCCCTTTCCTATTTTGTTGCTGTTACTACCTCCCCCCCATTGTGTAATCTTCCCCTGGGTTCTTGTTTCCCATGTGCATTATTTTGTACTTCTTTGGATTGAATCCTAGCTGCCATACTTCTGACCATTCCTCCAACCTTGCCAAGTCCCTTCTCATCCTTTCCACGCCTCCTTGTGTATCAACCCTGTTGCAGATCTTTGTGTCATCTGCAAAGAGGCATGCTTTTCCTTCCAGTCCCTCTGCAATGTCACTTATAAAGACATTAAAAAGGACTCGACCCAGTACTGAACCCTGCGGTACCCCACTAGTAACCCCTCTTTCTTCAGAGTGGACTCCATTTACAATTACCTTCTGTGTCCTGTTGTCCAGCCAATGTTTTACCCATGCTACCACGCTGGGACCCACTCCCAGGCTGGTTAATTTGACTAGTAATCTTTTGTGTGGGACTGTGTCAAATGCCTTGCTAAAGTCTAGGTAGGCCATGTCCACAGCCCCTCCCTGGTCTACTACTTTGTTACCCAGTCAAAGAAATCTGTTAGATTTGTCTGACATGACCTTCCCGCTGTGAACCCATGCTGCCTTGGGTCCTGTGCCCCACTGGCTTCTAGGTACTCAACAATTCTTTCCTTCAGAAGTGACTCCATCACTTTCCCTACCACAGAGGTCAAACTGACAGGTCTGTAGTTTCCTGCCTCTGTCTTGGTCCCACTTTTGTGAAGAGGAATCACATCCGCCTTCCTCCAGTCCTCGGGTACCACACCATCCTCCCATGATTTATTAAAAAGAGTAGTCAGTGGTTTCACTAGTTTCCCCTTAATTCTTTTAGAATTCTGGGGTGAATTCCATCAGGCCCCATTGCTTTGTCCACCTTCAGTTTTAGGAGTCTTGCAGAACCCTTTCTTCTGTGAAAGGGCTGGGATCGACCCCCCTATCAAGAGTGCTTCTGTTAATTGGATTAGGCACTTCACCCTCCTCTTTTGTGAATACTGAGCAGAAAGATTCTTTCAATATCCCTGCTTTTTCACTGTTCCCCTCTGCCTACCCACCATTCATTCTATTCAGCCTCACTATCCCTCCCGTTGTCTTTCTACGCTCTCTGATGTACCTATAAAAGATTTTATCCCCCTTCTTAACCCAGTTGGCTATCTTTTCCTCAGTTTGGGCCTTTGCTATTTCTGACTTCCCTCCCTGCTTCTTTCTGCCTTAACTGGTACAGCTGTCTGTCCTGCTCCTTCTGTGTTTCCTTATACTTCTGAATGCTATCTTTTTCTCTCTGACTTTCCCAGCCATCTCTTTTGAGAACCATAGTGGCTTTTTCTTTCATTTTGATTTGTTTATTTGCTTCACACAAAGGCTTACTGCCTCTGTGATGGCAGTTCTGATGATTCCCCATTGTTGCTCCACCCCTTCTTCTAGCCTGTTTGCTAGTGCTTTTCTGAGGCACTCTTCCATCTTGCCAAAGTCATCCCTCCTGAAGTCCAGTACCCTCACTTTTGTATGGCTTGACTCTGTAGCTAAGTTTAACGTGAACCACACTGTTTGATGGTCACTTGTTCCCAGATGGCAACCCACTTCTAGATCTGAGATCCTCTCACTGCCCCCATTTGACAGTATGAGGTCTAAGATTGCTCCCTCATGAGTGGTTCCAAAACTAGCTGTCTGAGGCCCTGCTCTTGGATGTGGTTGCAGCAAATGTGCCCAGTTAAACTCTGGCATATTCAGGTCTTCCATCAACAGTATCTCCCCTTTCTCTGCCATCCTAAGAATGCCTTCTATCATATCCTTGTCCATTCCCTTCCCCTGACATGGGGGTCTGTACACAACCCCTGTGTGGACTGTGGTGCCCTTTACAGTCTCCAAGATGACCCACAGTGCCTCCTCTCCTCCCTGTTTACTCTTTTGTTCAGTTGCTTTTATCCCTTCTTTTACATAGAGAGCTACCCTTCCCCCTCTTCTCCCCTGCCTGTCTCTCCTGTAGGTTATGTACCGTGGTATGTTAACATCCCAGTCATGATTCTCTGTGTACCATGTTTCTGTGACTGCTACGATATCCAGGCATCCCCTCTTCCATCAAGGCCACCAGCTCAGGGAGCTTGTTGCCCAGACTATGGGCATTGGTACTCATTACCCTCCATTTCCTGATGGCCTTACTCCTTTTTGCCCCATCCCTGTCCTTCTTGCCTTTGCCACTTTCCCCATTTACCACTGCCCTTCTCCCTATCGCCACCTCTATGTTGGTGTTTACCGCACTTACTACTATGATTTTTTTGGGGGGGGCTAGGATTTCCCTGCTCCTTTCCAGTGCCTCCCCCCTTGGCTAGTTTAAATGCTTGCCAATGAAGCATTTAAACCTATCACCTAGGATCCTGGTTCCCCTCCTGGACAGATGCAGCCCATCATGCCAGTATAGGCTTGCATCACTCCAGGTGGACCCCCAGTCCCCAATGAAGCCAAATCCCTGAGCTCTGCACCAGTTTTTCAACCACTGATTGAATCCCATGGTGCAGAACACCCTAGCCTCTCCTACACCATAGATGGGCAGCACCTCTGAGTAGATTACCATGCGTGCTACTTGTCTAAGGCCCCTCCCCAATTCCACAAACTCTTCCTGCACTGCTCTAATTCCTTTCTTAGCCAGGTCATTTGTCCCTAGGTGGACAATGACATCCAGCTCCCTCCCCTGTGCAGCTGCTCTGGCAATCCTGAGGATTCGCTCCCTGTCCCTTCAAGCCATGGCACCAGGCAGGCACCTTACCTCCCTCTCCCCTTCCTCCCCCAGTTCTACCTTCCTAACAATGGAGTCCCCCACCAGGAGTTGTTTCCTTCCCCCTCTGGGGTCCCATGCCACACTCCTGTGGGTCTCCTTTGTGGAGGCTTACAGCATCCTCCTTGGTCTCCACTGCAGGTGCTTCCATAGAGGAACCACACTTTGCCAGAATGGCATAGGAATTGTGGAGAGGTACAACTGGAGGGATGCACCTCTGTTCCACCACCCTCACCCTCCCTGAGCCCACTGTGGTCCAACCGCTCCTCTTTCTTGGCAACCTCTGAGGCAACGGCAGTGGCACTGGTGGTCCCTGGATGGAAGAGGAGGTCCCACAAATCCTGGCCAACTCAGCCTGGAGATGAGCAACCTCCTACCTCAGCCCAGAGAGGTGCCTGCAGATGGGACAACACTGCATCCTCCAGAACGTCTTCCGGAAGACTGCTGCTCCACAGTCACTGCACTGCACCACTCCCATCATGTCTTATTTCTGGCCCCTTAACTGTTTGGAATCCTTACTCTTTCCTGTTTTTTTTTCTAGCTCTTCTCTCTCTGCTTACTTTCTGCCTGGTGCCCTTTTATTTTTATTTATTTATTTAGCTTTTGTTGACCGGGTAAGTGCACTAGACAAATCCTGCCTATTTTCAGGCACGACCCGGGGGGAAGGGGATACAGATGAATGCCAACTGACCTTGAACCAGATTAAGCTCCTGATTGTCCTGTTCTGAAACAAGAATATCCTATAATTCTTAGTAGACCCCTTACTTGCTCAGAGGCAGGCCTTCAGCAGCTAGAGGGGGCCGGAGAGCTACTCTTGCCCTTCTAGGATGGTGGGTCTTTGGTGGCTCTGTGATCACTCACTTCCTGCTCCCAAACAGGAAGTTCCTGTTGTCAGTCAAATCCTGTGCCTATAAAATTAGAACTAGCTTTGGGTGAGAGGGAAGGAGGGCAATATATAGTCCCAGTAGAGAAGTCCAGTCACACAGCACTCCTTCCTTCTGGTGTCTTCTGCCATGCTACTAATAGAATCTTTCTAAGGCAGTCTTTAAATTTAGCTTCCTTCTAGCTAAGCCACTCCCCCCTACTGTACTTACTAGATCTTTCTACAAGTAATTTAAACTGCACAGCTATCAAGCCTTTCAATCACCTGAGATTTACACTTAGCTAACTGTTCAGATAACCATTCAGTTCAGTTAACTCAGACAAACACACTAATTTTTTTGTTTTGTTTTGTTTGTTTTTTTACCCTAAATTAAAGGTCCAAGTACAAGAGTTCGACTTCTTTAGTCCTAGTAGAGAAGTCCAGTCACACAGCACTCCTTCCTCCTGGTGTCTTCTGCCAAGCTACTAACAGAATCTTTCAGAATCAAGTTGTGCTGTCTTGTATGCGCTGTCCTGTTTTTCTGGAAGAGGTTTTCCTTCTGAATTGTGTTAATTCCCTAGATGTACTTAAATGTTTCTGTCATGTCCCCCCTGTTTCTCCACTGTTCCAGAGAGAATAAATTCAACTCTTTGATTCTTGTCTCATATGACTCATGATGCAGCCCCTGCACCATCTTTGTGGCCCTTCACTGCACCGTCTCCAGATGGCTGATGTCCTTTTTTAGGTGAGGCCTCCAGAACTGGACACAGTACTCGAGGTGTGACCTCACCAAGGATCTGTAGAGGGGCATTATAACTTCCTGCTTTCTGCTCATAATAGCCTTTCCTATGCATCTAAGGATACCACTTGCCTTCTGCGCTGCTTTTTCACATTGTTTTCCTACCGTTAAGTCATTGGTAATGATCATGCCCTGATCCTGTTCCATCTTTGTCTCCTCTAATTGATGCCCTTCTAGTATGTACTGTTTCCTGGGTTCTGCTTCCCCAGGTGCATTACCTTACACTTCTTGGCATTAAATTTTATCTGCCAATTTCTAGACCATTCTTCCAGTCTCCTTAGTTCAGCTTCCAGATCTAATACTCTCTCTAGAGTATCCACCCTGTTGCAGAGCTTTGTATCATCTGCGAACAGGCAAACCTCTCCCTCCAATTCATCAGTGATGTCACTAACGAATATGTTGAAGAGGACTGGACCCAGCACCAATCCATGTGGAACACCACTGGTCACACTTCCCTCCCTTGATAATGCCCCATTGCCCAAAACTCTATGGATCCAATTCTGCAATCAGTTTCTAATCCAGTTTACTGTTTTCTGTCTGACTGTTGTGTGTTCTACTTTGTTAGCAAGTCTCATGTGGAGAACAGTGTCAAATACCTTGCTGATGTCTAGGCACACCACGTCCACTGCCCCACCCTGGTCCACTGTTCTGGTAACACAGTCAAAGAATCAACCATGTTTTTTTGGCTTGAGTGCCCTGCTGTGAAGCCATGTTATTTGGGGTTGAGTTTTCTGGTTTCCTTTAGGTAGTTAACTATTCTCTCCTTTAGTAATGTCTCCATAATTTTTCCCACTGTAGAGGTCAGGCTGACTGGGTGGTAGTTTCCTGCCTCTTCCTTGCTTCCACTTTTGTGCAAAAGCACAACTGTTGCCCTTTTCTAGTCTTGAGGTACTCTGCTGCTTTCCAGAGACAGATTGAACAGCTCAGCTAGTGGTGCAGCTATTTCTTCCCAAAGTTCTTTTAGTATTCCGGGGTGGATACCATCTGGCCCCATCACTTTATCCACCTTAAGTTTGCTTAGCTCTTCTAAGTCCCTCTCTTTCATGAAGGAGCTTGTGACTACCCCTCCACTATCCTGCTCTGTCTTTCTTAGAGTAGGTCCTTTGTCAATATATTCTATTGTGAAGACTGAGCAAAAGAATTTAACAACTCTACTTTGGCTTCATCTTTCTCTAACAGCCGGCCCTCCCTTGTTGCTAGTCGGACTATTCCCCCTTTACTCTTCCTTTTTTCTCTTATGTATCTATTGAAAGTTTTATATCCCTTCCTAACCCTCCATGCTATTCTTTCCTCTGTTTAGGCTTTGGCTATCTGAATTGCTTTTCCTGCCTTCTTGAGTTTGTTCCCATATTCCTCCCTGTCTGTTTCCCCTTTTGTTTCCTTGTACTGCTTAAAAGCCCTTTTTTCCCCCTGGTTTTGGTAACTACCTCTTTGGAGAACCAGAGAGGGTTCTTCCTCCTTTTGGCTTTGCTGATTTGTCTTGCACATTGTTCAGTGACTGCATTTCAGGCATTCTTTAAGTTCTCCCAGCAGTGTTCTGCATCCTCCTTGTAAATGGTGTCAAGCATTGTCTTGATCCTGGATTTCATTTCGGGAATGTTTGCTTTCCTGAAATCAAGTATCTTGATTTTTGTGTGACTTTTACCTTTCTCTTTATTTACTGATACCCAGACTGACCTGTGGTCACTGGTCCCCGGACTGATACCCACATGAACATCTGGAATCATGTTGCTGTTTGTGAGCAGCAGGTCCAGAGTTGCTTTGTCTCTGGTGGGTGAGTCTACCAGCTGATTTAGACCTGCCCCCCACATCATGAACAGGAATTCTCTGCTCCACTCTGTGGGTGCCATGTATGAGGTCCAGTCCACATCTGGCAGATTGAAGTCCCTGACAAGCAGCAACTCACCCCTGTCCAACATCATTGAGATGGCTTCCAGGAGCTCTTTGTCGATTTCACTTTCCTGAGTTGGGGGTCTGTAGATAACTCCCACCCTGAAGGGGGGCCTTTTCCTCTGCTCCCAGGGTAACCCATATGGCCTCTGCTTTACTATGCTTTCCCTGGATCTCTGTTGCACAGATTTCCTCCCTTACATACAAAGCCCCCCCCTTTCTTTCCATCCCAGTCTTTTCTGAAGAATGTGTAACCTGGGATAGTAGCATCCCAGGTGTGGTTGGTGGTGAACCAAGTTTCTGTAACCGCGATCCAGTCCAGTTGTGCCTCTGCCACCAAGGCTGTGAGTTCAGGGATTTTGTTTGGTAGACTACAAACATTGATGCACATAGCCTTCCACCCCTGGTAGTCATTTGCTGTGTAGCATTTCCTTGTTCTGATCCAACTTTTTTGTGTCTTAATCACTTTCTGCCTCTCTCTAGTGGATCAGGCTGGGCAGTGCCTTTACTATCACTGCTGTTGATAACTTTGTGGCATCTAGACGCTGCCATGGTATTGTGGTCATTGGACCCCAGTAGTTGTCCCTTCAATATGCCGTTCACCACCTCTGAGTTGGTAAGTACCAAATTGAGAATGCCATCCTGTCTCATGGGTTCTTTGACCACCTGATCCATTAAGCAGTCCTGCAGTTTGTTCATCAGTGCCTCGAGTTCTCTAAGGTCCACAAGAAAACTTCCTGCATGGAAAGTTCAAATTTTAAGCATTTTGAACTCATTATGGGGAGAGGGTCAGGGCTTGGTGGGTCACCACACCAAGTGGTGATGGTCAGACAATACCCCTCCATGCCGTCTTCACAAGGGGGGCAGGAGTAAAATTTATTTTCTCGCAGATCTCTGTCTGACTTTGAGGCTAAGAAGTTTTGCCAAACTTAAGATAGTACTTTTAGAGAGGTTCTGGAAAGTAGATATATATTGCTCAAAGGTAAATGATCAACAATTGTGAAATTTAAAATTCCTTTGATAATGTTACAGTGGCATACTGCTCCAGTGGCACAGAGTACTAAAGTGGTGCATTGAGGATTAGTTAGTCCTGTATTAAAGCATTTTTAACTCATTGAACCCGATTTTCAAAGGTTAACGCAAGGTTTACATCAAGTCCTGCATCAACTCTGTTTGGTGCAACTGCACCAAACTCCTTTGACGCAAATGCACCCGATTTTGACAGTTTCCACATTTTATGGCAGCTTGCACCAAAGATTTGACGCAAGCCCCGTAAAAAAGGTACCCTAAATGGCACAAGTTAGACCAGAGGGGAGCTGGTCTAACTTGCAGCATTTAGTGCATGGGAATGAAAATCCTGATTGGCGATGAGAGAATGCTGCAAGACCCCTACACTGTATGATCAGTGCACCGGGGACTTGAGGCATTTGCAGGGTTTTTGAAAATCAGGCCCATTATGAGGGGGGGGCAGGCCTTGTTGGGTCCCCACAATACGTGGTGATTGTCAGACAGTACCCCCCAACTCAACTACATGCAGTGGGGGGTAGATGTAAAGTTTATTTGGAAACTAGTCACGGTGCCTTGAATTTGACCACTAATAGCACTGGGAGAAGGAGCGTGAGCATTAAGTGCCACAAAAACACTCACCAATGAGTTTGTCCAGATGTCCAGATGTCTGACTTGTGTTTTTAAATGTGCTTGTTGACTGTTTTCTGTGAAATCAGAAGTTAGGATGGGTAGGTTTCCCTTAGCCACCACGTTGCTGCAAGCCTGTCATCAGGGAGTGCATTATCTATTTCAGCAGTTCAGCACAGTCCCCATAATACCATATCAACACTGTAATGCTATATTCAAAGAAATGTTCCCCTACAAATAGTTAATGGTAAAAACATCCTGCGTCAATGAAGCATGAGCTTGCTTGATTTGAAAAGAGCAAACAGAGCAACTGAGGAGTCATGGTGCCACATGGGTGGTCTCCACCCTCCCCATCCCTGCATAGCAGACTCCTCTCTCCACCCCCTCCCCTGCATAGCATACTCCTGAGGGTTAGAGCAAAGCCTACCAAATAAATTAAACAATGACTTACTAAACAAGTCACAGTTTAATTGGCAGTATGCCAAAGGATGCACTGTGTAATTCATCATGCTTTTAGAAACATAATTGCCATTTGCCTGAAACCCTGCTGAAGTGGTCTGCATGCTGCACAGCCACCACTTAGATTATAAAACTTATCTTTGATTCTTGTGTCTAGTACATTTTTCTGAATATTTGAAGAAAAATGGAAAAAGGGCACTCTGGTAATGCTACCAAAGACTTTAACCAGAAAAGCAGGAATTGAGTTCTCCAGATTGTTAGAATGCAGAGGTCAGCCCTGACTTTAGTGAGACTAATTTCTGATGTCACAAGTTCTGGTGTAGGGCATGCAGGGGCACCATTTGGGGGGGCCGGGGGCAGTCACCCCCACCCTTCACTGCAGGCCATTGTTGTTTTTCTTCTTTTTCAGCACCTGGATCCACCCCATAGCCCCTCTGACCAGTTGTTGCCCTCCTGTTGAAAGCCGAAATGGCCCCCCTGAGGGCATGTCTACCCCATTTTGTTGCTGATACTATGCCTTACTGCATGATGTAGAGGTACATGTGAGAATATTTGTCACTGGGTCACAAGTGCTTTAGTTAAACAAAAAAAGAAGGCAAGATGCTGTCAGACAATGGCTAGCAAATGAGTACGAGGGTTTTCTGGTGGTTCTGGCCAGGGTCTACAGTATGTGACACAAGAGGCACTAGCCTCCCGATCGGGAAGAGGGGGGACAGCAGCAGTAGGCTAGCAAAGGGGAAAAGATGAGGATGATGGAGGGGGTAGAGAGAGTGCTAGGCAGGTCTTGTAGATGGCGTGGCACTGTAGGGGTTTTGCCATGTGAGATCTCAAGTTAATCTGTGCTCTGTCACAGTTTACCTGGTTGTGCGGTTGAGGTGGAGGCCTGAACAAGAAGGTGGTTGTGTGCATGCCTGTGTTTATATTGTTACAACTTGAGAGTCATTATGGCAGCAGCAAGTCCTGGCATGAGTGCAGAGTTCAAACAGCAGCTGATGGCCCTGGAAGGGGTGAGAGGATGAGGCTGGCGGGATGTAGTTTTCGGCTATGTTAGTGGACCAGACCCAGTGGAACAGGCAGGACAGCCATGAATAGAACTACCCATTCCCATCCAGGAACCAGTGGCAGAGGCGGGGAAAGTCGAGAAAGACCAAGAATGATCCACCAGTTCACAAGCAGGCATAGCCAGGTAGGCTTGACTTTGATAATATGTCAGATGAGGAGTTACAGAATTAGGCAGACTTTTCAGATGGCCACACCAGGGTCAGGAGTGCCACCTTCCAAACAAAAAAATAAGGAAACCATGTGTGCCCATTGCTAGATCTACCCCTCTTTTCTTGTCCTAACCCCTTGCCTGCGTTTACTTCTCCCCCCCTTGCATATGATATGAGGAGGGTGGCAATAGCCTTTCAGCTTTTTGGGCTTTGATGGGCATCCTTCGTCTGCCCAGGTGTGCCTGCGAGGGTAGGGTGGAGGGGGGGAGGGGAAGGGTAGGTTGGGTTGTTTAGTTGTTTTGTTATATTGTGTAGGCTGTTAACTCTGTGTTATAGTTCAATTATGATCTACTGTTCTGCATTATAATGTAGTATGTAGTTTGTAGGTCTTGTGTGGTTGAATATTTAAAATCTTAATAAAGTTGAATTGCAAAAAACAACAACAAGAAAACCATGGGGGGGTGCCTCAGCTGGAGGGTCCTGAGGGAATGACATAGCCAATGCTGCTGGCACCAGCAACCCTGAGTCGGGCACCCTTGCTGACACTGGTGCTGCCCCCCATCCTTTTTTCCCACAGTTGGGGCCATAACTACCAGTCCTGGCACCAACACCCTTGCCACCACCAGCTCTGGCTCCCATCCCAACATCCCCTCAACTGGGGCCGCAGTTACCAGTCTTGCTCCTGTTAGAACCATTCCCTATGCTGGGCTTGGTGCTTCTGCCAGGGCAGGTGCTTTACCTGTTTGGCCCTCTGCCAGCCCCTCCCATACCATTATTCCCACAGCTGGTGCCATTGCCAGTGCCGAAGCCACTTTTGGGCCTCATGCCCCTGCTGCTGGCTCCTTCTTCTCCACCTCTAGTTCCTGTGGCCCTGCCTCCAGGACCACAACCTAGGCTTCCCACTCCTCTACTGCAACCCCCCACCTCACAGCCAGGCAGTTCCCCACAGCCAAGGGGACACAGTTCACTTCCGCTGCTGGTGGGCCCTCCAGTTCCTCCACTGACACTGGCAGAAAAGATGGACAGGTTATTGGCCCTGATGTTGGAGAAGGAAAAAATCAGTTGGAGGCACCTAGGGGTTGTCCAGGGTTAGGGTCTTGGCAGTGGGATGTGGAGAACTAGTACAGCAGCAACTGCACAGCCAGTTCAAGGGTCTTATGTGTCCACTTGTGAGCCTATGGGGTCACATCTGTCTGATAAAGTGTGGCAGCAGGTTGTGAGTAGCAGATTCGTGGATGATTTTACATTGCTCAACAGGCCCAAAGAGACAGAGGTGGAGCAGGAATCAGAGAAGGACAGGGAGAAGGGAGACTGGGTAGAGTGCAGGAGGGAATGTAGTTATTTGATACACTTAGGAAATCTGGCAAGTGGGTTTTGCCATTTATGCAGGATTGTTAACAGAACCATGCCCACAAAAAGCCCAGGGCTTGCAGAATTACTACAGGTGCATCATGGCAATGCATACTACCAAAGAGGGATGGGGCTGGTTAGAGTATGATGATGAGTTTCACAGAAGGAAACAGAGTAACCTCAGTAGGGTCTGGGGTGCTTCGGATCTCCTCCTGTTGTGGTCTCTTGAGGCTGTCGGGGTGGGGTACAACATTCTAATAGTGGTTTCTTGGTGTGCTGCACCCAGTATCCTAGACAGGGCTTTGTAACAGGGAGCAGAGGTTTTACAGTTGGGAAATATGGGAAAAGAGAGGGTGGAGGAAGGGGGGCTGGTGCTATCATTGCAATCATAGAATGTGTAAGGTAGCGGTCTGTAAATACAAGCATGAGTGCATTGCTTGTGGGTGGAATCACCCTCTTGTACAGTGGACAAAAAGGATCAATCTGCAGCCCTTTTGGAAGGTACAGGTAAAATCTTTCAATCCCAATAAGGATGGAGCATGTTGAGCACAGGTTGGAGGGCTACCCAGACAGATGGTCTGCTCGGTCACTGGCAGAGGGTTTTGCACATGGTTTCAGGTTCCTGTACAATGACCCCGTCGAGGCTAGCAAGGCACAGAACATGAAATCCATCAGGGATCACCCAGACATAGATAGGGACAAATTGGAGAAGGAAGTAGCATTAGGCAAGGTTAATGGGCCATTTGAGCAACTGCCATACCCCATCTCTGCTGAAGAAGGCACCAGGTGAGTTCAGAGTGATTAATCACTTATCTTACCCGGATGGTGACTCAGTCAATCAACACATCAGTCTGGTGGATACAGCAGTGATGTATGCTCTATTTGTCATCCCGTCCTATAAATAAATGGCCCACTTCCTGCCTGGACATAATGTGACAGTACGTGGAGATGTGAGGAGGGCTGTGCTGGTCACCGTATGCACCCACAGCACCAAGGAGACTTGTAAGATGACTGGAAGGGGGTGGGTGCTTAGTGCCACAGTGCGGGGGCTGTCAGGCACCAGGGATTATGACATTATGAGCAGCAGTACCATGGATTGGTTCCTGGTGGGGCCGGGACCACTGGACGCCAGGGAGGGTCTTTTGTTTTACTACAGACTGGTGATCGGGGGGAAGGGCCACTAGCACTAGGGATTTTTTTAATTACAGCGTGAGGGCCATGATCGGGAGGGACCACTACTACCAGGGATTTTGTTTTATTACAGTATGGCCTGGCAATCGGGGGGGGGCAAATAGCACCATTTAAAAAAATGTTTATTACAGTACAGGCTATCATGAATCCACTCCTGGGGGTCAGGCCCACTGAGCTCACAGTGCCCACCCTTAAGTGCAATCCATGATGGGGGGCAAGGATACCCTCATCGTGCTTTTAGAAAGCTTGCCGAGGTCACGAATGCACTTCTGCAATGAGGATCCAGGGCACCCTTCTAGCTCTGGATAAGGGTACAATACCAGTCTTGAGTCTTGTGGCCAAATATGAACCCTTTCCCTGGCTATTACACAAAGGAGGAAGACCCAGACGTCACACTCTCTTTGGGGTAGCAGCATAAAAAATCTGATTTGACCTTCTCCCTACAGGACATGCAACAGCCTGGTTCAAAATCTTTGTAGACTCTGGTATTCTCCCTATCCTTCCAGATCCCTAACAGACCCTTTTATCAATTTGGTTGCTTACAGTGACTCCTCTGGTAATAACAATTTTTATAAATTATTAATAAACCATCTACAGTCACACATACAATATAAGAATTGTCATGCAGGCAGACTTTCTTTAGGAAAACAAAAGTTTTACTAAAATACTTAAATAAATACAAGTGCAACTAAAAAGAATATTAATTTGGGTTACAATATACAGGAAAAGAAAATGAAAAAATGTACACTGAAACACACTGAGACTGTTAGCTAATCTACCTGAGGAATGAAGATTTCAAATTCCAGAGAATCACTGGTTTGCAAAATATTGCAGTCTTTCTATAGCAGCCTTTTGCTCTTAGGCAGTCTCTGTGCTGGCAGCTGCTTGCAGATGGTCAGGAGAAGAGAGTCCAAACAGAATGGGAAAATGGCCCTGAGTGTCTGTGCTGGGGAGTTTATATAGAAGATGCCCCCCCCAAGTATGTGAATAAAGACTGGCCCTTCCAGGTCAGTGAATAGAGGTTGGTCTTTCTCTTTTTAGACCACTGGGTATCACTCTTGTGCTTCCCCAAAGTATTATTTTCCTGATAATCTTTGATGTCAGATTCCCATAGTTAACACAGGGGGCCAGATATTCAAACTGCGCTCAAAATGTGCACAACAGCAGGAGCAAGCTCACATCAATTGCGCATATGCGCAACAGATGCGATATTCAAACATGGAGCAGAACAAATTGCGCAAGCAGCCAACGTCTGAATATCGCACTAACTGAGCCATAGCGCAACCAGGAAGGGGAAGCTGAGCTGTAAGGTTGCGCCATAACGCAACAAGGGCAGCCCAGCTGAGCAGTCCAGAGGTGCCATAGCGCAAGCACAGCGCCCCCCCAGCAGAGCAATGGAAGTGCACAACCAGGAGGCAGGCTGGGGCCCACCGCCAGCCATGCCACACATGGGCACAGGAACACACTGCAGAACCAACAAGACACCTTCGCACCCCAAGCACAGCATCACTGGGGGTGGGACTGATGATCTACTGGACCATGGGGACAAGCCAACAAAGCACAGCAGAGCCATGACGCCCCAGCACAACCACTGGCAGGCTGAGAGTGCCACACACAGGGGGTTGACAACCACAGTGCACATCAGCCCCCCGTACGCACAGCACACCCTGCACCATGACCCCAAGACACCACCCATGTGCAGTGAATGGCACTGCAGGAAACACCATGCATCCCCCCCGGCACACGTCAACCCCGTGCAGCAGAGAAGCATACAAGCCAGACCCACCCTGTGCACCCAGCAGTGGATGGCAGCAGACAACAAGACCAACAGAAAGTCACTGCCATGCTGGAGATACCGCCCATGCACACACACACACACACACACACACACACACACACTACAGGACCATACCATCCAGATGGCACATGACCACTGCAACTGAGCAACCATAGCCAGCTGCAAATCAGAGACCAACACAGTATTCATAACAAAATATAAATGTATTATAAAATGTAAATCACAAAACAATCAACACCATAACTATTTACAAGGGGTAGGGTACAAGGTAGGGGTGGGCAAGGGGTAGGATGAACAACTTGGAGAGGAAGGCAGGGTGGGAGGATGGTGAAGGGAAGGGGAATCTGGCCTAAGGCCCAGCAGGCTGGTCCTCCTCTGCCCTGTGCCGCTGTGCCTGGCAATGCCTCCTCCGCAGGCCATGTCGCTGGATGTCCCTGAGGATGGCCTGGTTGTCCAGACACTTAAGGCCAGCCCATGCAGTTCCCGCCTATCCTCCTGAGAACACTGAGGCCTCAGGAAAATGGGAACACAGTCAATGGCTGTGACTGACCACAACCCTGAACACCATCCAACCTGCAAGCCATATAGCCCAGTGTCCCGCACCTGTGATGGCATGCACCCACCCACAGTGAACATGCACATGGCCATCACAAACAGGTGGCACCAGCTATGTGCACCACTGCACACACACACTGCCCACGTCCATCACAGCACAAACAAGGCTGTCAAGTGACGTGGCAATGTGGTGCGATGCCAGTTACACAGCCATGTGCCCAGTGCATGCATGGATCACCAGTGATGCACACACAGACGTGCAGTGACACTGGACAGTGATGAATGTTACCTGTGTCATGCATGGCTGTGTTGTGCATGGCTGGTGGTCATGCCCACCCCCTCCAGCATGCAATAGCATCCATGATGTAATGATACTCACATTCCGCAAGAAGGTGTGTCTGCTGCTGCTGCTGCCGCTGTTGTTGTGGCCCACCTCCTGCTGCACCACTGACTGGCACCGGGGCCCTGTCACGGCCCTCCTCAGCATGTACCTGCATCCTCACATCCCGGCCTGTGGGAGACATATGTTGAGAAAAACATCAGTGAGACTCCAAAGCTGACTGCCCCCTGCTCCAGTTAGAGTGCCTGCCCACACAGCCAGCCCCATGCATCTCACACCTGCACACACTGACACAGCCAACCATGTCAGAGCCATCACCTATGCACATCCATCAAAACACACTCACACCCCTACAGAGAATACAGGTGCATAGACGGTACACCCACCTGGCCTAGGCACCATGCCGCTCCTGGCACGTGAACGTAGCCACTCATGCAGCTCAGGCTCCCTCCTGCGGGGGTCACTGTATCTGTGCTGGCACTGCTCAGCAGACCGGCACTGCCCAGTGACCCCCACTAGGTCACTGGCCACTTGCTGCCAGACCTGGGTCCTTGCCATGGTGAGGGCACCTCACCATACAGTGCCCCATAGTGGGCTCCACCAGGGCCACCAAGTTGGCCACCTCCATGGGGCTCCATTGCACTGCCCTCCTGTGTGCCATGCTACCAATTTTACAGCAGGCAATATGGCGCCCGCTGCGCCGTAACCCCACGTGGAGATGTTGCGCAATAGACCACCATTGGTTCCAATCGCGCTGTTCGAACAGCGCCGTCAGTTCACATAGCTCTGTCACCAGACAGCGCAATAGGGCCGTACACATGGCAGCCAAACAGCGCCAGGGGGCAAAGGTCGGACACCAGGTCAGGGGTCTATGATGCAAGCAACACACGCAGCTATCTCGATGTATACGCATCCCGCGTGACCGACCACCCGCGTACTCAGTGCCACAGTGGACTATTGCGCAGTAGTGCCACAGCGCCATATAGTGCCCAGTGCCGTAGCACCACTGGCACAATGGTGGCCATGGCCTGAATTGTCGATCGCGACAGCACGCCATCAGCGCGCAGACGCCCGCGAAGCTACCTGGGCAGTGCGCACGCAGTGTACCGCACAGTCACAGATCTGCGCTATTGGCTCAGCCGGATCAACCGTCTTGTGAAAAGCGCAATGGGGCGATATTCAGCCGACACATGCAAATCATCTGATCAGCCATTCAAAGGCGCAGTGGCGCGATTTGCATCTCATTATAGTTGCTCCTCTCCTAATTTGCATGCATTGCACTATAAAAGTGCGACAGTGGGCTGTGCTGGACAGAGTCGGTTACTGCAGGTGAGAGGTGAGTTGCATGCTGTGGGATGTTCTGGACAATGGGCATGGGATAATGCTGTAGACTGCACAGTGACAGGTGTCCACTTACACCCATACAGATCACCATGACCGAGCAGAGACAAGGTGAGGGTGAGGATGGTGGGCGAAGGAGGAGGCCCAACTTCACCACGGCAGAGACAGAGGCCCTCTTCCAGGCCTACCTGGAGGATGAGGCACTACTGCGTGAAGCCGGGCACCCTCAGCCCGTGCGGCTGCATGGGAGGGGTAGCCCGGCAGTGAACCTGCACGGAAGCCACCAGCCCGCAGGAATGCAAGAAAAGATTCGGACAGACCGCAGGAGGGTGAAGGGAGAAGGTGGCGGCTCAGGGCTGCACGCTGGCACTGGCGGGGGCCAGCCAGCGGTGGTGGAGCTGACCCCGGCTGAGGACCGACTGGCTGCAACTATGCAGCGCAGTGCTATTGAGGGCGTACCAGGAGGTGGATTCCAGACAGGTGGAAGCCCATCACTGCACGGTATGACATGGTGGTGGTGTTGGGGGGGGGAAGGTTGGTCACATGCACTCACATGTCCTCTCTTTCTGTTGCAGATCCTGTTCGTCTCCAGGAGACGGTGGTGGTGGGACCAGGCAGTGAGGATGACCTGCTGGACATGGAGGAGGGTCCATCCACCTCTGTCACCAGCCAACATGCGCTGCACCAGCATGCACGAGGGCTGTCAACTCTGGTGTCAGTGATTCGGGTGTGGGTGCATAGCCTGTGTCTCAGCAGTCTGGCATGCAAGCATGCCATCACGCTGTGACTGTGGCTGTAGCACGACCTGCACCATTGATGATGGCAAGGACTGCACAGTAGTACATATGTGTGTCCCATGTCGGACACACAGCAGGCCATCACATGCCCCTGGGCCTTGCTGGTTCCAACTTAGGCGCCAGCATGTCGGCACAGTCCCAGGCTGTGCCTGTCAGCACCAGTGGGCAGCACCGTGGCTGTGCAGGTGTCTGTTACTGCGCACAGCGGTGGAACAAGTGGACTCTGTGGCACAGCGGTTGGAGGCAGCAGCAGCATGTCACCCACCAGGTAATGAGTGCGTGTCCAGCAGTGGGCATGCCCGCCGCCTCCTGATACGCCCATTCCTGGTCCTGGTGAACAGCACCCATCCTCAAGGGGTGTTGTGCATCAGGACCTTCAACACTCTGGGGGACAGGCTGCCATTGTGGCAGAGTACTCATTGACGAGCACACCCACCTGCTGTGGAATCAGTACAGCAGCAGAGGTGGCTTGCCAGTCCGTGGTGGCACTGTGTGGCTGTGGAGTGGCACAGCAGGGAGTGTGCCTGGACCGTGCAGAGATGTCCACATGCGGATGGATGTGACCGCCGCCATTGACAGGCTGACCCAGGCAGTGGTCTCTGTCATGGATGCATTGGGCACACAGTCAGGTGACCCTGTACCGCACACCCACACAGTTCACGCCCACTCCCGTGCTCCCGCATTGTGCGACACCAGGCTCACGACGCCGAGCTCTGTTGTGGGCATCCGAGCACCCCTGGTGTAGGTGTGTTCGCATGCTGCAGACCCCTGTGCGGGCAAGGTCGCTTCACGCAGGGACCCCTGGTGGTCCAACAGTGCCACCCCATGTGGCCCCTGCTCAGCCTGCCAGTGCTGTTGGGTCACGGTGAGCCGCCCATGCATCCGCTGTG
Source organism: Neoceratodus forsteri (assembly GCA_016271365.2). NCBI lineage: Eukaryota > Metazoa > Chordata > Ceratodontiformes > Ceratodontidae > Neoceratodus > Neoceratodus forsteri. Next base: position 695,580,870 of record CM028129.1, read on the forward strand.
GCCATGGGACAGTGCTACATGACTGACCTGTCTCCCAGTGCGGGCCCTGTCTGGTGCTGCCCTGGTGTGCATGTGTGTCATGGTGGGCAGTGCACTGCTGGGTGCTCTGCTCAACACGCCTATTAAACGGACCACCTGCACACCCTCCCAGCTGTTTCCCACAGGTGCGTGTGCATGATGATGCCTGCATTGTACTGTACACCAAGGTGCAAGGGTGCCCAGCATCTGACACATACTTGGACAGTACAGGTGGTGGGGTGGTTGGTGATGCGTGTGTTAGCAATGTTGGTTCTGCTGTGCTGTGCATCTGCCCATGCGCGCTCTGTGCCTGGTGTGTGTGTGTCCATGAGTGCTCGCCCCTCCCCTGATGGTGTGTTTGTATGCCTGGACCCTTCCACTCCTGGCGTCATGCACCCTGGTGTGTTACCCTGTGTGCCTGTGGTTTGCGCATGGACAGTGTTGGTTGCACATGTCCCCTGACTTACCTGTGTTGTGCATAGTGCTCCTCTGTGATGGTGTCCCGGTGCAGCTGGGCCTGCCGGATCAGTCGGGGTCCCACCGTCCTGGGGGCTGCTCATCAACATCACCGGGCGCCACTGGCGTCCCCATCGCTGTCCCCTCTTCAACCTGTCACGGCTATCCCACAGTCCTTGGCCATGTTGTGCAGGATGCAACAGGCCAGGAATATCCCACAGGCCTTTGGGGGCTGTACTGTGAGGGCACCGCTGGAGTGTCTGGGCATCGGGCGTGCCTTGAGCATCCCAAACACTCGCTCTATGATGTTGCGGTGGCAGCATATGCCTCATTATAGCGTTGCTGCGAGTGGGGTCATAGGGCGCTGATGCGGTGTGAGCAGCCAGGGACGGGTGGGTACCACTGTCACCTGTGTGGAGATAGTGGAGATCAGTGTCATGTTCAGGTCCATTTGCCCATATCCTGTGTGCCACTACCATGGCACCTGTGGCATTCCCACCCTTGCCCCAAGTTTGCATTCCATACATGCATACTCACCCACTAGATGGCCTGTGGGGATGTCCCCACTCTCAAATCGATGGCACAGTGCAGACTGATGCCATATGAAGGCATCATGTGCTCCGCCAGGGTGTGCGGCACAGACATTGATTATTGCCCAGTGGCATCACACACCACCTGGCAGTTGACACTGGAGTAGCCCTTTCAGTTCCTATACGCTGCCCCATCAGGGCCAGGTGGCGTGCGAATGGCCACATGGGTGCAGTCTATGGCCTCTAGCATGCCAGGCATACGTGCTACCCTGTGGAACTCCTGCATGTTTGCTGCTCTGCCTGCTGCGGTGCTGGGGAAATGGATGTGCTCCCGGCATGTGGCAGCAGTGCGCTGAGGAAATGGTGAGGATGGTGGATGTGGCCGACTGTGTGATGCCTGTGGTGTCCCCTGTCGGCCTTCTGGAAGGTGCCCGTGGCGAGCTGGCACATGCAGGTTGTCACCTTGGTCTCCACTGACAGAGCGTGACTCCGTGGTGAGGTGCCTGCATCACATCACTGCACAGCTCACAAAGCCGCCTCAGTATTGCCCTGTTCAGGTGGTACCCGCCCACAATCTCTACATCTGTATACAGCTCATAGCTGATGCAGGCACGGTACACTGCCTGTTGGGGGCGTACTGGCCGGCCAGGCCCCTTCCATGGCCTCGTCCCCTGCAGCTTGCATTCTCACCCCTCATTACAGCTTCCATGTGGAAGCTGGCGCTGTCCATCTCCTGGCTACCCCCAGCTGGTGTTGCTGTGTTACCCCCGCTGTCTGACTGCTACTTCCACTGCACCGGCACCCTCGCTGGCCTCTGCAGCCTATGGCCCACAATGCTTGCCTTGCCTGCCCTAGCCTGTCACTGTTTGTCTGTCTGTCTGTCTGTCTCTCTCTCCCTACCCCATTTGGCATCCTTGTAGCGTTCTTGCGCCGCTTCCTTGAGCCTTTTTATTTTGGCTCATTTCCGCTAGTGCGCAATTTCCGGCAGTTCGCTCTTGCGCAATGCGCAAGTCTTTCAATTCATTGCGCTCTTTATGCATGGCTCCACCCACGTCGGTTGCACATGCCTTTCTTTGCATTGCGCTGTTGCTCAGCATGTTTTCGGGGGCGCAACTGCCTCCTGCTGAATATCGCAGAATGGCACACTTTTGGTCTTGCGCAGGCGCAACCCTATTGCGCATGGCGCAACCCTTTTGAATATCCCACCCAGGGTGTATAATCTCAAACAGGCCTGTTAGAAGGATGTTTTCTGGCACTTATATATAAAAAAAATGTCAGTATACTGTGGGAATGTTTTCTGCCACCTCTTGTCTAAGACCATTTCCCTTTTGATCTTAAGGGTTTACAACAGTGGAAATAGATTCTCTCATACTGAAATTTTGAACTGGCTTAATTTAATTAGTTATAACTTAAGGAAGATCCTGTAAGCTATATTATTATACAAGCTGATTTTGTTACTTCTGTTTCCCTTGGCCAGTTAACATTAGAAAAATGCTCTTTGATCATGTATCCACAGGCTTTTTCACAAGAACTTGTCAGATTCCTGCAAACAAGGCTGGCGTTGTAGGTCAGAGAATGGACAACCCCCCTTTTTAAAAACAAAAAACAGTCTTTTATTTATGTGCTTTTGCTGATAGAATTACATAAAAAAACATATACAACACAATAATATCTACAAATAAGGGCTAGCAATGGGGTAGCTAACTGCACAGACTAACGATCGGGGGCCACTAGCACCAGGGATTTCTTTTACTACAGTATAGGCTGGTGATCGGAAGGAGGGGGAACCACTAGCACCAGGGATATCTACACATCTGGGACCGGGCAATTGGGAGGGGTTGTGCCATGCTGATCTGCCTCACTACCCATGCAAACTACATTGGGCTCTTTTAAATGATTGCTTAGACAGCATCTTGTTGCTTCAGCCAGGTGTGACTGCTTCCACTAGTAGGCACTAACCCTTTGACCCACTATCCCTGGGCCCTTGCATCCCTTACCCCCTACCCCTCCCTTGCATCCCTTGCATCCCTTGCCCCTTCTCCACTCCCTCCTTCTCAATGACCCACTTCCTCCTCTCCCCTCACCTTGACTTCCCACCCAGGCACTCCGCACCTCCTGCACCCTTCTCTCCCCACCTATCCTCCCCTTAAACATGGCCCTCTAGGCTGCTCCCTTGGCTCTACCCCCTGTTACCCAACTAGCTAATCTCTAACTACCATTCAGGCCCCATGGGTCTTCCCCACATCCTTTACCCCAATTAACTCCCCCTTGACTTGGCCTTCTGAGCTGTAATCTCTCTAATGCTATCTGACCTTGGATCCTACCCTCAGGATCATAGAAACATAGACTTTGATGGCAGATAATGATTGCTTGGTCCACCTAGTCTGCCCATCGGATAAGCTGCAGATCCTAGTTCACCAGCAGCCTACTTTCTCCTGCATCCCACTATAATTGCCTTATGTCTGTCCCATACATTCTTGAATTCCCCCACCTGTTTTGACCCCATGACCTCCTCAGGAAGGCTGTTCCATGCATCCACCACCCTCTCTGTGAAAAAATACTTCCTCATATTGCCCCTGAGCCGTCTCCCCCTCTGTCTTCAAACTGTGCCCCCTTGTTCTTACACATCACTTTTTTCTGAAAGATGCTCCCCTCTTGGACTTTGTTGATTCCCTTTAGGTACTTGAAAGTTTCAAGTTTCTATCATGTTCCCCCTCTCCCTCCTTTCCTTGAGGGTATACATATTAAACTCCTTTAGTCTCTCTTCGTATGATTTCTGGTGCAGATCCTGCACCATTCTAGTTGTTGTCCTCTGGACTGCCTCCATCCTTTCTATGTCCTTGCAGAAATGGGGTCTCCAGAACTGCATGCACAGAGGGATGACAACTTCCTGTTTTCTACTGGTGATGCCTCTTCCTATGCATCCCAGTATCCTCTAGCCCTCCTTACTGCCTTTTCACATTGATTGCCTACCTTTAGGTCATCTGATATGACTACCCCCAGGTCCCTTTCCATTTTTGTTTTTGTTAATATCTCCCCCTCCCCGTGGTTAAAGCAGACATTTATAATAGGGGGATTCTACCCCTACTGCTACTACACCCCTAATGTGTGCCATGAAGGGACGCAGGGGGCACTAGTTCCCCCGAGTTCCCTCTTGCTTTAATCACTGCCCCCATTGTGTACTCTTCCCCTGGGTTTTTGTTTTCCAGGTGCATTACTTTTCACTTCTTTGCATTGAATCTAAGCTGCCATAATTTTGACCATTCCTCCAACCTTGCCAAGTCCCTTCTCATCCTTTCCACCCACCCTTGTGTATCAACCCTGTTGCAGATCTTAGTGTCATCTGCAAAAAGGCATACTTTTCCTTCCAGTCCCTCTGCAATGTGACTTATAAAGACATTGAAGAGGACTGGCCCTAGTACTGAATCCTACGGTACCCCACTAGTAATCCCCCCTTTCTTCAGAGTGGATTCTGTTTACTATTACCCTCTGCATCCTGTTGTCCAGCCAATTGTTTACCCAGGCCACCATTCTGGGATCCATACATACCAGGGTACACAATCTACAGGAGGGACAGGGAGGGTAAAAGAGGGGGAGAAGTAGTGCTCTCTACATAAGGGAAGGGATCATGCAACAGAACTAAAGGGTAAACAGGGAGGAGAGGAGGCAGTGTGGGTCAACTTGGAGACAGGCAATTGAACCACAATCTGCATGGGGGATGTATGCAGATTCCTATCTCAGGGGGAGGAAATGGACAAGGAAATTATAGACAGCATCCTTAGAATGGCAGTAAAAGGGGAGATATTGTTGATGGGGGACCTGAATATGTCAGATGTCAACTGGAGCACATTTGCTGCAGTCACATCCAAGAGCGGGGTCATTCTTGATGCCCTGCAGGGGGCATGCCTTAGATAGCTAGTACTGGAACCCACTCAGGAGGTAACAGTCTTAGACCTGTTTTGACTTTGCCAAAATGGGTGAGTGCCTAAGGAATGCACTAGCAAATGGGCAGAAAGAGGTGGAAGAACAACGGGGAAAAATAAAAACTGCCATCACAGAGACAATAAGCCTTTGTGTGAAGCAAATAAACAAAACAAAATGAAGTAAAAATCCACTATGTTTCTTAAAGGAGGTGTTGGGGAAGTTAGGGAGAAAAAGATAGCATTCAGGAAGTACGAGGAATCACAGAAGGAGCAGGACAGAGAACTGTATCAGTTAAAACAGAAGGAAGCGGGGAAGGCAGTCAGAATAACGAAGGCCCAAACTGAAGAAAAGATAGCAAACTCAGTTAAGAAGGGGGATAAAACCTTTTATAGGTAAATCAGGGAGTGAAGGAAGACCATGGGAGGGATAGTGAGGCTTAATAAAGAGATGGGGGGGGGAGGTGGGCAGAGGGTGACTGTGAAAAGGCAGAGATACTGAACAGATACTTTTGCTCAGTATTTACAAAAGAAGAGGGGGAGGTACATAAACCAAACAATAGAAGCACTCTGGACAGGGGGGTCAATACCAGTCCATTCACAGAAGAAAAGATCCTGAAAGAACACCTAAAATTCAAGGTGGACAAAGCAATGGGAGCCTGAAGGGATTCACCTCAGAATTCTAAAAGAACTAAGGAGAGACCTAGTGACACCACTGACTACCCTTTTTAACAAATCATTGGAGGAATGTGTAGTACCTAAGGACTGAAGGAGGCAGATGTGATTCATCTTCACAAAAGTGGGAGCAAGGCAGAGGCAAGAAACTATAGACCTGTTAGCCTGACCTCAGTGGTAGGGAAAATGATGGAATCACCTTGGAAAGAAAGAATTGTTGAATACCTAGAGGCCAGTGAAGCACTGGACCCAAGGCAGCATGGATTCACAGTGGGAAGGTGGTGTCAGATGAATCTAATAGATTTCTTTGACTGGGTGACCAAAGTAGTAGACCAGGGAGGGGCTGTGGATGCGACCTACCTAGATTTTAGCAAGGCATTTGACACAGTCCCACACAAAAGATTAATAAACAAGTTAGTCAGCCTGGGAGTTGGTGAGACGACTCAGGGGCAACGCGAGGAAGTATTGTTTCATGGAGAGGGTGGTGGATGCATGGAACCACCTTCCTGAGGAGGTCGTGGGGTGCAAAACAGTGGGGGAATTCAAGAATGCATGGGACAGACATAAGGCAATTCTGGTGGGGGGGTAGGAAGAAGTAGGCTGTTGGTTAACTAGAATCTGCAGCTTATCCAGTAGGTAGGGAAATGGGCAGACTAGGTGGGCCAAGCGGTCCTTATCTGCCATCAAAATCTGTGTTTCTATGTTTCTATTCCTAGGATGGCTATCTTGTTTATTAATCTGTTGTGTGGGACTGTGTCAAATGCCTTGCTAATGACTAGGTAGGCCATGTCCACAGCCTCTCCCTGGTCTACTGCTTTGGTCACTCAGTCAAAGAAATCTATTAGATTCATTTGACATGACCTTCCCACTGTGAATCCACCTCTATGCCATATTATCTCTCCCTTGACTTGGCTGCAACTCTCAAATTCTTTCTGACCTTGGATCGTACCTTCAGGATCTACCTCTCCCCTCTCTCCTGCTGTGTCTCTGTCCTGCTCCTATGTCAGCAATTGATTTTATTTGCATTTTTTGCTAAACTGTGGCATACATTGTACAATGCCATGCATTAATAGCTTTGTATGCCCTTTTGTGCCGTCTGTTAACTAGGTACAGTTTTATGTGTCATAGGATTTTTTTGCTGTATGTTTCTCAGTAGGCTGTCTGTGTCACAACCCCACTCAACAGGTCAGGCCCTCTGTTCCCATAGTGCCAACCTCTGAGCGCAGTATTGTGAACAGCTAACAGAAACAGGGCAACCCTCCTGTCTGTTTTGTGGGTTCGAATCAACCTTTGACCTCAAGTTTCTGGAGGGATTCAAACTGTGAACCTCTTGCTAGCGTACCCAATGTACAGGCTCAGTTAATTCTGCTCTTCGGGGGGGCCTGATATCTTTCGCCTGCAGGCACCTTACCAGGTGTACAAAATGAACCCTTAAAAACTCTTTTAAAGACCTCAGAATAAGCCCTTACCTTTTCCCAGTTTGGTGTTACCATTAAACTATGCACAGTGTCACTGTAACCATATATGCTTCACTTGTTAAAGAAAGAATTTCAAAGGCACACCAAGTAGTCTCTTAAAATGAGATGTTTACTTAAAAATAGATAAAGATGTAAAATGTAAAACACAGAACCATATATCACAAAACATTGCAATCACTTAAAAAAACAGGTTTAAAAGTACAATTTCCTACCAACCATACACTTAGCTTTGCCTAGCTAATGTATTCTTAATTCTTACAGTGTTGAAAGAGGTTGTTGCTTCAGAGTCCAAACGTGTGTGTCTAAAGGACAGTCCCAGCATAATTAAAACAACTGTCTTGAGCCTGCCTTCTCCATGATGTCACCCAGCTCCTCCTCTGTTTATTAAAAATTATACAAACAGGATGGCTCATCATTCAGAAGGTGACATCAGCAAAAACTCATTTGCTCATGACCCCTTTGATCTAGTGTGTCTTTTCCAGTATCTTCTTTCATCCATGAGCAGTTTCCTCTCTCAAGGACATCAAAGGACCTTTTATGACTTCGCACCACAGTGACATAACCTGTATTCTTCCTCTAAACGTCATAAAAGTTTATGATTTTCCAGTCTAGCAGCTGGCAGCTACAATTAAGCTAGATAAACAGGAAATCCTTAATTTAGGTCTATTCTAGCCTTTAATTATCTCCTGGCTTTTATCTTTTAGCTGAAACAGCATGTCTCATAAGAGACACTCAATAATACATTTTTATATTACAAAAATCATAGTGTAATCCGAACCAGCTGTCCAAGTGTCACAGTCTGTGTTGCCCCAACCAGGATTGTCTATGTATCTTTGATTATAATGTCTAGCATCCTACTTGTATTGTTTGCCCTTCTGTACAAAATTCCTCTGATGTGGAACCTATGTAAAGAACTATTAGCTCAAAGGCATTAATCCAAGATATTAATAAATAAAATAAATAAATAAATGAGTCCATAATGGGCACACACATGGACCCTTAATGCCTTACATGCCCAATGGGCTCATTTGCATGGGTCCCTTTGAGTACTGTAGATAGCACTCCGGCTCTATCCACTCTGGTGGCGTACTTCAGGATCCATGTCGAAGCAGCACTATATGACTTAGCGCTGTGCTGCCATGGCCCTATATTCAATCGAATAGTACCAGTGCAATATTTGACTGAATATGGCATCCTCGGGCTCCTGGGCAATGCACTATTTGACTGAATATGGCATCCTCGGGCTTCTGGGCAATTGCAAGGTACTATGCAAGGTTTTGCACTCCGCTTTGCACTCTTTGGAATATCAGGCCCCAGGTGACTTCAGTTTGAATAATCACTATCTGACCCAGAGTGTGACTTAGTCAATCAACACATCAAACCAGTAGATACAGCAGTGTTGTATGCACTATTCAACAAACCCATTGAGGTGGTGAAGGGGGCGGGAAAGGGAGCATCACCTGGCCAGACCAATACTGAATCAGCTTTTCACTTGCTTCCAGTACACCCTCAGGACAGGGATTATTGGGCATGCCCAGGTGTTGTACCTTAGCATGTGCAGTGTTCAAACAATTCAGAACCTTCTTTCATTGTGCCACCCAGAAAGGCGGCAGGAAGGTTGGAACTCATTCACTACCTGAATGACTTCCTGTTTGTTGGCAAGGTGGGGACTGATTACTGCAGACAGCTGATGGGAGCATTCCACAGCATGTGCAAGGACTTACATAGAAACATAGACTTTGATGGCAGATAAGGACCACTTGGCCCACCCAGTCCGCCCATTTCCCTACCTACTGGATAAGCTGCAGATTCTAGTTAACCAACAGCCTACTTCCTGCAACCCCCCACTATATTTTCCTTATGTCTGTCCCATGCATGTTTGAATTCCCCCACTGTTTTAGACCCAACAACCTCCTCAGGAAGGCAGTTCCATGTGTCCACCACTCTCTCCGTGAAAAAAAAAACTTCCACACATTACCCCGAGCAGTCCCCCCCCTCTATCTGTAAATTGTGTCCCCTTGTTCTTACACATCCCTTTTTCTGAAAGATGCTACCCTCCTGGACTTTGCTGATTCCCTTCAGGTACTTGAAAGTTTCTATCATGTCCCCCTGTCCCTCCTTTCATCAAGACTATTCATATTAAGCTCTCTCAGTCTCTGTTCATATGGTTTCTGCTGCAGACCCTGCACCATTTTAGTTGCTCTCCTCTGGACTGCTTCCATCCTGTCTATGTCCTTGCATAGATGAGGTCTCCAAAACTGCACACAGTACTCCCGATGGGGTCTCACCAACTGTCTGTATAGAGGGATAACCGCTTCCCTTTTTCTACTTGTGATGCCCCTTCCTATGCATCCCAGTATCCCCCGGCTCTCCTTACTGACTTTTCACATTGCTTACCCACCTTTAGGTCATCCGATATGACTAACCCCAGGTCCCTTTCCATTTTTGTTGTTGTTAGTACCTCCCCTGCTATTGTGTACTCTTCTCCTGGGTTTTTGTTTCCCAGGTGCATTACTTGCACTTCTTTGCATTGAATCTAAGTTGCCATATGTCTGACCATTCCTCCAACCTTGCCAAGTCCCTTCTCATCTTTTCTACCCCTCTTGTGTATCAACTCTGTTACATATCTTGTGTCATCTGCAAAGGGCATACCTTTTCCTCAGGCGCTCTGCAATGTCACCTATAAAGATGTTAAAGAGGACTGGACCCAGTACTGAGCCCTGAGGTACTCCACTAGTAACCCCTTCTTCAGAATGTGTTCCATTCACTATTACCTTCTGTGTCCTGTTGTGCAGCCAGTTTGCTACCCAGGCTACCACCCTGGGACTCACTCCCAGGCTGGCTAACTTGATTATTAATCTTTTGTGTGGGACTGTGTCAAATGTCTTGCTAAAGTCTAGGTAGGCCATATCCACAGCCCCTCCCTGGTCTATTACTTTGGTCACCAAGTCAAAGAAGTCAATTAGATTCAGCTGACATGACCTTCCTGCTGTAAATTCATGCTGCTATGGGTCCTGTGCCCTGCTGGCCTCTAGGTACTCAACAATTCTTTCTTTCAGAAGTGATTCCATCATTTTCCCTACCACTGAGGTCAAACTTACAGGTCTGTAGTTTCCTGCTTCTGCCTTGCTCCCACTTTGTGAAGGGGAATCACATCTGACCTCCTCCAGTCCTCAGGTACCACACCATTCTGCCATGATTTGTTAAAAAGCGTGGTCAGTGGTGTCATTAGGTCCTCCCTTAGTTCTTTTAGGATTCTGGAGTCCCTTTCCATTTTTGTTGTTGTTAGTATCTCACCCCCCATTGTGTACTCTTCCCGGGGTTTTTGTTTCCCAGGTGCATTACCTTGCACTTCTTAGCATTAAATCTAAGCTGCCATACATTTGACCATTCCTCTAACCTTGCCAAGTCCCTTCTCATCCTTTCCACCCCACCTTGTGCATCAACTCTGTTGCAGATCTTTGTATCATCTGCAAAGAGACATACTTTTCCTTCCAGTCCCTCTGCAATGTCGCTCACAAAGACATTGAAGAGGACTGGTCCTAATACTGAACCCTGCGGCACCCCACTAGCAACCCCCTTTCTTCAGAGTGGACTCCATTTACTATTAGCCTCTGTGTCCTATTCTCCAGCCAATTCTTTACCCAGGCTATCATCTTGGGACCCACTCCCAGGCTGGCTAACTTGTATATTAATCTTTTGTGTGGGACTCAGTCAAATGCCTTGCTAAAGTCTAGGTAGGCCATGTCCACAGCCCCTTCCTGATCTACTACTTTGGTCACCCTGTCAAAGAAATCTATTAGATTCATCTGGCATGACCTTCCTGCTGTGAATCCATGTTGCCTTGGGTCCTGTGCCCCTCTGGCCTCTAGGTACTCAACAATTCTTTCCTTCAGAAGTGACTCCATCATTTTCCCCATCACTGAAGTTAAACTAACAGGTCTGTAGTTTCCTGCTTCTGCCCTGCTCCCACTTTTGTGAAGGGGAATCACATCTGCCCTTCTCCAGTCCTCAGGTACCACCCCATCCTGCCATGATTTGTTAAAAAGCGTGGTCAGTGGTGTCATTAGGTCCTCCCTTAGTTCTTTTAGGATTCTGGGGTGAATCCCATCAGATCCCATTGCTTTGTCCACCTTGAGTTTTAGGAGTTCTTTCAGGACTCTTTCTTCTGTGAATGGACTGGTATGGACCCCCTTATCCAGAGTGTTTCTCTTGTTTGTTTTAGGTACCTCCTCCTCATCTTCTTTTGTGAATACTGAGCAAAAGTATTCATTCAGTATCTCTGCCTTTTCACTGTCTCCCTCTGCCCACCTCCTCTCTCCTTTATTAATCTTCACTATCCCTCACTTAACCTTTCTATGCTCCCTAATGTACCTATAAAAGGTTTTATCCCCCTTCTTAACTGAGTTGGCTATTTTTTCCTTGGTTTGGGCCTTTGCTATTCTGACTGCCTTCCCCACTTCTTTCTGCTTTAATTGATACAGTTCCCTGTCATGCTCCTTCTGTGATTCCTTATACTTTTTGAATGCAGCCTTTTTCTCCTTAACCTTCCCTGACATCTCTTTTGAGAACCATAGTAGTTTTTTACTCTGCTTTGTTTTCTTTATTTGTTTCACACAAAGGCTTGTTGCCTCTATGATGGCAGTTTTGATTTTTCTCCATTGTTCTTCCACCCCTCCTTTTGGGCCATTTGCTAGTGCATTCTTCAGGTATTCATCCATTTTGCCAAAGTCAGCCCTTCTAAAGTCCAGTATTCTTGTTTTTGTATGGCTTATCTCCATGGTTGTGCTCATTAACACTGTGCAGAGGTTGCTTGTCCCCAGATGTCTTCTGACTTCTAAATTTGTGATCCTCTCTCCATTTGAGAGTACCAGGTCTAGTATTGCACCCTCCTGAGTGGGTTCCAATGCTAGCTGTCTAAGGCCTGCCCCCTGCAGGGCATCAAGAATGATCCTGCTCTTGGATGTGGCTGCAGTACATGTCATCCAGTTAACATCTGGCATATTCAGGTCCCCCATCAACAGTATCTCCCCTTTTTCAGCCATTTTGAGAATGTCCTCTATCATTTTTCTTGTCCATTTCCTCCCCTTGAGACGGGGTCTGTATACAACCCCTGTGCAGATTGTGATGCCATTACCTGTCTCCAAGGAGACCCAGAGTGCCTCTTGTCCTCCCCCTTTACTTTTTAGTTCTGTAGCTTTGATCCCTTCTCTTATGGATAGAGCTACTCCACCTCCTCTTTTACCTTCCCTGTCCCTTCTGTAGATTGTGTACCCTGGTATGTCGACAACCCAGTGATGGTTCTCTGTGTACCATGTTTCCGCGACTGCCACAATATTCAATTGTTCATCTTCCATCAGGGCTACTAGCTCAGAAAGCTTGTTTCCCAGACTATGGGCATTGGTACTCATTGAACTCCATTTAATGTTGGCTTTATCCTTATTGCCCTTGTCTATTTTTCCATTTACCCCTGTCCTGCCCTGTGTTGAGCTCTGTACCTCAGTGTTTACCTTACTACCTGCCATGTTTTGTGGGGGGAGGCTTGAAATTTCCTGCCTTTTATCAGCACCTTCCCCCTTGGCTAGTTTAAAAAGTGCCATTGGCCCATAGGAAGACAGAGGGGCTGTGCACACACACACCTGTCCTTTTTGGGTATAAATCAGGGAACTAGGGAGTTTTGGCTGCCTAATGAGAAGATCAGTGCCTTGACAGCATTGTTGCATAACATAGAAACATAGAATTTGGTGACAGATAAGGACCGCTTGGCCCACCTAGTCTGCCCATTTCCCTACCTGATGGATAAGCTGCAGATTCTAGTTATCCAACAGTTTACTTCCTCCTACCCCCCACTAGAATTGCTTTATGTCTGTCCCATGCATTCTTGAATTATCCCCCTTTTCTTGACTCCACAACCTTCTCAGGAAGGCTGTTCCATGCATCCACATGAAAAAATACTTTATAACATTACCTCTGGGCCGTTCCCCCCTCTATCTTTAAATTGTGCCCCCTTGTTCTTGCACATCTCTTTTTCTGAAAGATGCTACCCTCTTGGACTTTGTTTATTCCCTTGAGGTGCTTGAAAGTTTCTATCATGTCTCCTCTCTCCCTCCTTTCCTCGAGGGTATACATATTAAGCTGCTTTAGTCTCTCTTCATATGACTTCTGGTGCAGACTCTGCACCATTTTGGTTGCTCTCCTCTGAACAGCCTCCATTCTGTCTATGTCTTTGCAGAGATGGGGTCTCCAGAACTGCACATAGTACTCCAGATGGGGTCTCACCAACTGTCTATACAGAGGAATGACAACTTCCTGTTTTCTACTGTTGATGCTTCTCCCTATGCATCACTGCATCACAGTATCCCCTCAGCCCTCCTTACTGCCTTCTCACATTGCTTGCCCACCTTTAAGTCATCTGATATAATTACACCCAGGCCCTTTTCGATTTTTGTTGTTGTTAGTATCTCACCCCCCCATTGTGTACTCTTCCGTGGGTTTTTGTTTCCCAGGTGCATTACCTTCAACTGAATCTGAGCTGCCATACATTTGACCATTCCTCCAACTGTGCCAAGTCCATTTTGTCCTTTCCACCCCACCTTGTGTATCAACCCTGTTGCAGATCTTTGTGTCATCTTCAAATAGCCATACTTTTCCTTCCAGGTGCTCTCCAATGTCACTTATAAAGACATTAAAGATGACCGGTCCCAGTACTGAACCCTGCAGTACCCCACTAGTTATCCTCCTTTCTTCACTGTGGACTCTGTTTACTATTACCCACTGTGTCCTGTTGTCCAGTAAATTTTTTATCCAGGCTATCACTTTGGGACCCACTCCAAGGCTGGCTAACTTGTATATTAATCTTTTGTGTGGGACTGTGTCAAATGCCTTGCTAAAGTCTAGGTAGGCCATATCCACAACCTCTCCCTGGTCTACTGCTTTGGTCACCCAGTCAAAAAAATCTGTTAGATACGTCTAACACAACCTTCCCGCTGTCAGTCCATGCTACCTTGGGTCCTGTGCCCCACTGGTCTCTAGGTACTCAACAATTCTTTCCTTCAGAAGTGATTCCATCATTTTCTCTACCATTGAGGTCAAACTAACTGGTCTGTAGTTTCCTGTCTCTGCCCTGCTCCCACCTTTGTGAAGTGGAATCACATCTGCTCTCCTCCAGCCCTCAGGTACCACCCCATCCTCCCATGACTTGTTAAAGACAGTAGTCAGTGGTGTCACTAGTTCTACCCTCAGTTCTTTTAGAATTCTTAGGTGAATCCCATCAGGCCCTATTGCTTTGTCCACCCTCGGTTTCAAGAGTTCTTTCAAAACCCTTTCTTCTGTGAATGGACTGGTATTGACCCCCCTATTCAGAGTGTTTCTCTTGTTTGTTTTAGGTACCTCCCCCATCACTTCCATTGTGAATACTGAGCAGAAATATTCATTCAGTATCCCTACTTTTTCACTATCACCCTCTGCCCACATTCCCTTCCCTTCATTAGGTCTCCGTATCCCTCCCTTGGCCTTTCTTCACTCCCTAATGTACCTATAAAAGGTTTTATCCTCCTTCATAACAGAACTGGCTACTTTTTCCTCGGTTTGGGCCTTGCTATTCTGACTGCCTTCCCTGCCTCCTTCTGCTTTAACTGATAAAGTTCTCTGTCCTGCTCCTTCTGTGTTTCCTTATATTTCCTGAATGCTATCCTTTTCTCCTTAACCTTCCCTGCCACCTCTTTTGAGCACTATAGTGTTTTTTTCCTTCATTTTATTTTACTGATTCACTTACACAAATGCTTGTTGCCTCTGTGATGGCTGTTCTGATTATTCCCCATTGTTCCTGTACTCCTCCTTCTTGCCCATTTGCTAGTACTTTTCTGAGGCACTCTCTCATTTTCCCAAAGTCAGCCCTCCTAAAGTCCAGTACTCTTGCTTTGTATGGCTTGACTCTATGACTGTGTTTATCGTGAACCACACTGTTTGGTGGTCACTTATTCCCAGATGGCTACCCGCTACTAAATCTGAGATCCTTTCTCCATCCCTGTCTGAGAGTACCAGGTCTAAGATTGCTCCCTCCCTAGCAGGTTCCAATACCAGCTGTCTGAGGCATGCCCCTTGTAGGGCACCAAGAATGATCTTGCTCCGGAATGTGCCTGCAGCAAAGGTGCTCCAGTTTGCATCTGGCATATTCAGATCCCCCATCAACAATATCTCCCCTTTTTCTGCCATTTTAAGGATGCCTTCTAACATTTCCTTGTCCATTCCCTCCCCCTGAGATGGCAGTCTGTGCACAACACCCATGCGAACTGTGGTGCCATTTCCTGTCTTCAGGGTGACCCATAGTGACTCATCTACTTCATGTTTACTCTTTAGTTCTGTTGCTTTAGTCCCTTCCCTTACATAGAGAGCTACTTCACCTCTTTTACCCTCCCTGTCCCTCCTGTAGATTGTGTATCCTGGTATGTTGACATCCCAGTCATGGTTCTCTGTATACCATGTTTCAGTGACTGCCACAATATCCAGGCATCCCTCTTCCATCAAGGCCACTAGTTCTGGGAGCTTGTTACACAGACTACAGGCATTGGTACTCATCACCCACCATTTTTTGATGGCCTTACCCCTTTTAGCCCCATCCTTGTCCTTATTGCTGTTGCTTTTTTTTGCATTTGCCCCTGTCCTGCTCTCGGATGACTTCTCTACCTCAGTGTTTACCTCACTAATTACTGTGTTTTGTGGGGGCGGGGCTGGGATTTCTCTGCTACTTTTCAGTGCCTCCCACCTTGGCTAGTTTAAAGGCTTGCCAGTGAAGCATTTAAACCTATCACCTAGGATCCTGGTTCCCCCCTGGAGAGATGCAGAAAATCGTGCCAGTATAGGCCTGCATTCCTCCAGGTGATTCGCCAGTCCCCAGTGAAGCCAAAACCCTGAGCTCCACACCAGTTTTTCAACCATTCATTGAATCCCATGGTGCGATGTACCCTACCATCATCCTTGCCATAGACAGGTAGCACCTCCGAGATGGTTACCATACGTACTACTTGTCTAAGGCCACTCCCCAACTCTACAACCTCCTCTTGCACTGCTCTGATCTCATTCCCAGTCAGGTCATTTGTCCCTAGGTGGACAATGACATCCAGCTCCCTCCCTTGTGCAGCTGTTCCTGTGATCCTGAGGATTCACTTCCTGTCCCTCCTAGCTGTGGTGCCAGGCAGGCACCTCACCTCCCTCTCCCCTTCCTCTCCCACTTCTACCCACTAATGATTGAGTTCCCCACCAGGAGTTGTTTCCTTCCCCTGTAGGGTCTCGTGACACCCTCCTGTGGGTCTCTTTTGTGGAGGTTCTCAGCATCCTCCTTGGTCTCCACTGTAGGTACCTCCATAGAGGAACCTCTCTTCGCAAGAACAGCATATGAATTGTGGAGACATACAGCTGGAGGGATGCACCTCTGTTCCACCACCATCTCCCTCCCTGAGCCCACCTTGGTCCAATCACTCCTCTTTCTTGGCATCCTCTGAGGTAGCGGTGGTCCATGGGTGGGGGGAGAGGTTTCACGAATCCTAGCCAGGCCAACCTGGAGATGGGCAGCCTTCTCCCACAGACCAGAGAGGTGCCAGCAAATAGGGCAGCACTGAAGCCTCTAGAATGTCTCCCAGAACACTGTTGCCCTACAGCCATTACACTGCACAACTCAGATCGTGACTTATGTTGTGCCCCCTCTCCTGTTGCTTTGTATGCTTGCTCTCACCTCCCTCTATGTATTTTACCTCCTACTTTCCTACTGCTTATGTGCCCTTACAACTGTCACCCTTCCTGTTCTGGGACAGGAACTTCCTGTAGTCTTCTGTAGTCTCCTTCTTCCTTGCTTGGACCTCCAGCAGCTTGAGGGGGAGCTATTTTTTTCCTTCAAGGTTGATGAAACTAATGTGTCTTAGTGATCCTTTCCTTCCTACTGCCAAACAGAAAATTCCTGTTGTCAATCAAATCCAGTGGCTATAAAAGTAGAACTGGCTTAGGGTGGGAAGGTGGAGAAGTGAGAAGGAGGGCAGTTAGTAAGAAACTCTGTAGCTTTTTTAGTCACTTCTACTTGCATTGAAAGCAAGATTCCTTCTGCCAGAAACTAGCAGCAGGAAGCTGTAATTGGAGACAGCTGCTTTTCTACTGCTCAAGCCACACCCCAATTAACTTCTCTCCTCTAATCCTGATTTAGCAAGCTAAGTTGATACAAGCCCTTCCCTCAAACAGAGAGACACACAATGACTTCCCTCTTTTTTTTACTTAAATGAAACCCCCTGCTTCTAATAAAGTATCTGTTTGCTTAATCCCAACAGGCACAAACTCCTGCTGAGATAGAAGTGATTTATCAGTAAGAAACTCTGTAGCTGGCTGGCCCAGTGGCACTGAGGGTTGAGGCACTGGATGCCACACCTCGCACCACCCTAGCAACTTGGGTTCAGGAACAAGCCCGGGTCATCAGGGGTTGGCAGAGGAGGAATAGGATTGAGTGTCCACAGACTGCTCTCCTAGTCCTAGGGAGGGATGGGGTTATCCACTGCACTGTAGCAACCTCTGGGGATGCCCAGTGGCACTACCAGTGCTGGTGCATGCAGGGGGGAGCAGATGTCCACACACTGTGTCTAGTGCACAGCTGTGCCCCATGGGTAATATGGTGGAAAAAGGCTGGGTGCAACCATGCAGCTTGATGGCTGCACTACCGCTGACCAGGAGGCCTGTCATGGAGTCACGTTGGGAGGGTCGGGGGTCTGGGCCAGCCCTGGATGGAGAGGTGAGGGGAGACCCTTCATTGGGCTGGAACAGCTATATCAGACCCCTCAGGTATTGAGTGAACCTGCTGTCCTCTGGGTCAGTGGGTGCCAGTGGCTGGATACCCCCACCTGTGCGCTGCAGAAGTCAGCAAAAAAAAAAGGAACTCTGTAGCTTTTTTAGTCAGCTTCTACTTGCTCTGAAAGCAAGATTCCTTCTGCCAGAAACTAGCAGCAGGAAGCTGTAATTGGAGACAGTTGCTTTTCTACTGCTCAAGCCACACCCCCAATTAACTTCTCTCCTCTAATCCTAATTTAGCAAACTAAGTTGATACAGCCTCTTCCCCAAACAGAGAGAGAGACACACAGTGACTTCCCTCTTTTTTTTTACTTAAATGAGACCCCCTGCTTCTAATAAAGTATTTGTTTGCTTAATCCCAACAGGCACTGACTCCTGCTGAGATAGAAGTGATTTATGAGTAAGAAACTCTGTAGGTTTTTTAGTCAGCTTCTACTTGCTCTGAAAGCAAGATTCCTTCTGCCAGAAACTAGCAGTAGCAAAGGCTATTCGGGCACAGAAAATCACCCTGAGTGAGATCCAGCAGCTTCAGGGGCACCTGAATTTCACCTGCAGAATAATCCTGATGGGGAGAACCTTTCTT
This sequence comes from Neoceratodus forsteri, assembly GCA_016271365.2. Lineage (NCBI taxonomy): Eukaryota > Metazoa > Chordata > Ceratodontiformes > Ceratodontidae > Neoceratodus > Neoceratodus forsteri. The sequence continues at coordinate 695,599,354 of CM028129.1, forward strand.
CATTGGCTAGTGTTGTTTGGGGTGGGCTGCAGCAAGCCCTATCACAGGCTTGGGGTCACTGAGTCCATGCGGGATAATCTCTAAGTATGGTTGGTATTCCTGTCATGTTTTAATGGGGTGACAATTTGGCCCACAGAGGTCACAAGCCAAGAGTTGGAGCAATACATGGACTCCTCTGGTATTGTAGATTTTGGGGCTTACCTTTGTGGGACTCTGTGCACAGGGTCTTGGCCCCAAGCTTGGGTGGATGCTGGTTTGCTATGTCAAGTCATGCCCTCAAATTTTTCTCCTTTGTTATGGAGTTAGTGATTTGGGGGAACAGTTTCACAACAAATGGGTAACATTAGGACAGACAATACAAGGATAGTATATAGCATAAATGGGCAATTAGGAGGTAAAGGCCCATGGGAAATTTGATGAATGTGTTCATACGGAAGTGTTTGATAGTGAACATACAGTTTAGTGCAATGGATGTACCTGGTGTAGCTGTGGGGGATGCTCTTTATCTTTTACAGTGGGAGAGATTCCTAGACCTGGCGCCGGGAGTAGAGACATGCCTCAGGGAAGTCCTGTCCTACCTCTGGGAGTTGGTGATTCAAAAGAATGGCAACTACTCAAGTGTTCATTAGCACCCTGCACAAGGGCAGCATATTGGGGAGGGGCTTTTTTGGGGTGAAGCAGCAACTGAGCTGAGAAACTGCTTGACTGGTACTAAAAGACCAACTTTGTGTATACCTACTTCACATGAGGTACCAAGGCTTTACTCCGACAGTGGTGGGGTGGCACTTGGCATGGATCGCATGGTGTGTTAAGGCAATGGGGGTGAGGGATACAATGTGGGCCTTTCGGGTGTGCAAGATGTTGGAAGGATGAACCGACGAGGTCCCCCAAAAATTGGACTCACAATGCCTGATTGGCCCAGTGTTCTTGGTTAAAGTAATGACTATCCTTTCTAAGGTTTGCTGATCTGCTTCATCAGCCGCATCTCTGTTTCAGACAGCCTTTTTAGTGGCTTTCTGGGCTTTTAGAGAGTTTGAGATAACAGCCAAGCAAATCATCTGCTTTGCCAGTGGTGCTTGGTGGCGCAGTGACCACCTGTTGTCGAGACACAGGTCAGGAAGTATAGGAAGACTAGGAGTAGTTGTAAACTTCTCAAGTAATGTTTTATTATTATCAATAACAATAGAATACAAATAAAAATTGCTAAATATAATTATTTGCAGAGGCAGTAGAAACAGAGATAAAAAATCCTTCATCTGAGGGTATCTCTAATTCCAAGTTTCGGCAAGTTTCAGTCTCTGTCTCTCTCTCTCCAGCAAAAGTATTGCTGCTCCTTTCCTGGGAACTTGTTAAGAGACAGCCTGTTTCTCATAAAATGTTCTTGTCAGTTTCTTTGCAGGTGCAACAAATAGAACATGGTGACCCAGAAATGACCTCTTGTTGACAGCTTTACAACGAGTTTGTAAACAAGCCTAAGAGGAGCTCAAACTGCATCTCAGGTTAACACCCTAAATCTAAAATAGCTTTTTGCAATCATTTCAACAGTATAACTACTGTAGAACTTAAAATTTCTACGCAAATTATGTTTCTCGGTCAGAGTCCGACTAGCTTTTTAGCGTCAAGTTATATTCGCGGTTTTATGATATTGCGCTTTGTGGCTCTCTCTATATATATGTCAGCACAACAATTACCTAATAGTGAGACAGTTTCATTCAGCAGGTGATTGTCTTCCAGATGTCAATTGCCATGCAACCTGAGTAATGTTAATCACCCGATAATCACAATCACCTGACTGAATGAATCTGTTCCAATTCACAGTTCATTATCCTTTCCATGAAATCCCCCATCAGATTGTACTTTGTTTGCCAGAGTTAACAAATCATACCTGTTATCATGTCTTTCATTTTGTGGCTCCAGCGAAAGACTCTGAAGAGAGATTTTGCTAGTGTAGATCCAGAGAAGCTCAGCCAGACAGCCGCCATATCTTTGTTGGTTGTAAACGAGCTTTCAGCATCTCCCCTGCAAAGAAATGAAAATCTGAGTACAACACTTATATGCCTGCTGTCTGGTTTGAAATAAACAAGTATGCCATGGAATATGGGGTGATGAAGGCAGTTAGGCAGTATTAGGTACAGTATAACCATTCAATCAACGAGAGTACCATATGCAAGTTTAAGTCAGACTATCTGGCTGAACTGTAAAAAACAGCAGACCCCTCCAAGATGACCCCCGAACTTCATAAATGACCAAGGGGGTGACCCTCCCTTTTACTTGAGGACGTGGAGATAGCTGTGAGAAACATTATACGAGGCTTAAGAACAGAAGGGGTTGTTGTCAACGCCTGCGTTGTCAGTGCTGTCGCCTTGGGTGTCATTAAGGCTCAAACCCCACAGCAGCTTGTTGAATATGGGGAGTCTGTGCAGTTCTCTAGACAATGGGCATGGTTGTTCTTAAGCTGAATGGGCTATGTGAAACAGAAAGGCACCAAAGCGGCTCGAAAGATGCCTGCAGATTTCTCTATCAAGAAACAGCAGTTTCTGTCCTGTATATGACAAGCATGTAGACACGCGCTTATTCCACCAGAATGCTCATTTGCCTTGATGAGATGGGGGTAAACCTTATCCCGTGTTCACAATGGACTATGGAACTTATGGGGGCCAAACAAGTAGAAATCGCTGGATTAGGTGAAAAGATACAAGTTACTGCCACCTTAGTCTGTACAGCAGCTGGAACTTTCCTCCCCCCTCAACTTACTTATAAATGAAAAATGTCCGGTAGACACCCGAATTTTGTGTATCCCCAGGTTTGGAACATCACACATTCTTTAAGGCACTGGGCCAATGAAGATACTGTGCTGGAGTACATTGATGTAGTTATAGCCCCATATAAAAACAGGATCATCAGTCAGAATAAACCCCCAAAGCAGCAGCAAGCGCTTTTGGTAATGGATCTATTCAGAGTCTCACAACGGAACAGATAATACAGTTCATTTTTGTCACAGTGTTTAATACTGTAATGTTCTGTACCATTTTGTCAGGTAAAAGGGTTTTTTTTAGGTGCTTGTGAGATTGGAATCCCACAGTATATTCCCCATTTTTTATACCAGCATCGTGTACCGATCTCCTACAGCTGCTGGATGTCAGCGTAAATTAACTTTTTAAAGATGCACTAATGGAGCAATTCACTACATGGTACTTGGAGCAGATAATGGGGAAGCTAAACCAGGGTAATGGGGTGAGGATATTGTTGTTGACCTATGGATCCAGACTTTAAGAAATAAACATGCTCAGTGGCTAGTATCAAGTTTCAATGCTATCACTGCTAGGACAGAAGACTGTATCCATCGGTTTACTCTGGCTAGCATCTCACAAGTGTAAATGGACTGACTTTATGATGCCGTTGATCCAGACTTGACTTCAATAAGGTCATTGACTACTTCAGTAGCCTGCACCAAAATTCGGAGGTGATAATGCTAGGTGACTTTAATGTAAATTGGCTGTCACCTGAGGCAGCCCCCTACAAAGATGCCATCATTACCATCAATGTCCCCCAAATGGTAGCTTCCCCCACTAGGGTCAATTACCACACTGGTTCTCGTACACTGCTTGATTGGATATTTACAAATCACCCAGAGAGAACTGCCAACACCAACGTCCTTCCTGACTCAATTAGAGACCACTCCCCAATCCTATGACACTGATCTAATAAAGTCCCTAAGCTCCCCCCCAAAACTATTACTGGTCGAGTCCTGAAGAATGGGCAACTCGAACCCCTCAAGTCCTATCTTAAACAAATTGACTGGTCCCCTATTGACTCTCTCCATGATTTGGGCCAGGCACTAGATTACTTTATCTCCACATTTAATGAAGCTTGTGATATCCACACCCCTATAAGAAAATGTACACTTAAGGGCAGAAATAATTCTTGGATTACCCCATCTCTACTCAGCCTCGTGGCCACCAGGGATCATTTGTGACATCAAGCCCTGGCCACTGGTAAGCAGCCAGATATCCAGCAATACAAAACAGTCAGAAATGCTTGTACTCAGGTGGTCTGTTTTGCTAAAATTCTCCACTTCAAGGATGGCCCCACAAACTCCTGGGAGGATGGTAGAACATTTTTGGACAACCTAAAAGACCTAATGGGAAAAACTAGCAAAACCTCACCTTCCATGCTAGCAGTCAATGGGAAAATCACCCAAGACTTGAAAATATTTGCAGGTACATTCAACGTCGCCTTTTCTGACCTTTGCAGTATACTCCCCCCTAATTTCTATGATGTAATCAAGAACAGCACTGAAGCCGGCAGAGTCGGCTCCCCCGGCACCCCCCCACCTTCTATTTCAAGAAAATCTCCATGGATGAGGTGAGAAAATATCTACAAGTGCTAGGCAAATCGAAGTACAGTAGAGACTCCCTAGATCTCAAACTAATTACCCTTACCTTAGATGAAGTCTTATCTTCTCTGACTAAACTACTGAACTTACCCCTCCGTCTTGCACAATTCCCCCAGAGATGGAAAGCTGCAGTGGTCACACCAGTCCAAAAAAGTGGTGATCATGCCCTCCATATTAACTATCATCCGATTTCAATCCTGCCACCCCTCAAAGCCCTGAAGTGCATTGTTTCTGACCAATTGGTTGACTATCTTGTGAAGTATCAGATCCAATGTCCACAGCAACATGGTTTCCAAAAGGCCCACAGTACCACCACAGTGCTGCTTGAGTACTCCAGCTTCATTCATGGTGCTCTAGACCGTAATCAGCTAGTGGGGGTGATAGACATTGACCTCAGCAAAGCCTTTGACATGGTCAACAACACCATACTGCTCGACAAACTCTCCACCACTGGGCTCTCAACTGAAGTTGTGCTGTGGTTCAAAAGCTACCTCAGGAACAGATCTCAATGGTCAAAACTGATGAAATCCTGTCGGACAGCAGACAAGTGCGCACAGGTGTCCCACAAGGCTAGATCTTAGGCCCCCTACTTTTTAGTCTTTTCCTCAACCACCTTCCCCATGTCAGCACAGATAATATACTCCTCTATGTGGACAATGCCACCATCATAGACATAGAAACATAGACTTTGATGGCAGATAAGGGCCGCTTGACCCATCTAGTCTGCCCATTTCCCTACCTACTAGATAAACTGCAGATCCTAGTTAACCAACAGCCTACTTCTTCCTAAACCCCACCAGAATTGCCTTATGTCTGTCCCATGTATTCTTGAATTCTCCCACTGTTTTTGACCCCCCAGCCTCCTCAGAAAAGCCGTTCCATGTGTCCACCACCCTCTCCATGAAAAAATACTTCCTCACATTGCCTCTGAGCCATCCCCCCATCTTCAGATGGTGCCCCCTTGTTCTTGCACATCTCTTTTTCTGAAAGATGCTAGCCTCTTAGGCTTGTTGATTCCCTTGAGGTACTTGAAAGTTTCTATCATGTTCCCCTTCTCCCTCCTTTCCTGGAGGGTATACATATTAAGCTCCTCCAGTCTCTCTTTGTATGGCTTCTTGTGCGGAACCTGCACCATTTTAGTTGCCCTCCTCTGGACTGCCTCCATTCTGTCTATGTCCTTGTGGAATAGGGTCTCCAGAACTACATGCAGTACTCCAGATGGGGTCTCACCAACTATACAGAGGGATAACAGCTTCCTGTTTTCTACTGGTGATGCCTCTCCCAATACATCCTAGTATTCCTCCAGCCCTCCTTACTGCCATCTCACATTGCTTGCTTACCTTTAGGACATCTGATATGACTAACTCCAGGTCCCCTTCCATTTTTGTTGTTGTTAGTACCACCCCCCCCCGCCATTGTATACTCTGCCTCTGAGTTTTTGTTTCCCAAGTACATTTCTTTGCACTTCTTTGCATTGAATCTAAGCTGCCATACTTTTGACCATTCCTCCAGCCTTGCCAAGTCCCTTCTTATCCTTTCCACCCCCTGCCTTGTGTGTCAACCCTGTTGCAGATCTTTGTGTCATCTGCAAAGAGGCATACTTTTCCTTCCAGTCCCTCTGCAATGTCACTTATAAAGACATTAAAAAGGACCAGTCCAGTATTGAACCCTGCATTACCCCACTAGAAACCCTCTTTCCTCAAGTGGACTCCATTTACTATACCCTCTGTGTTCCATTGTCCAGCCAATTACTTAGCCAGGCTACCACCCTGATACCCACTCCCAGGCTGGCCAACTTGTTTATTAATCTTTTATGTGGGACTGTGTCAAATGCCTTGCTAAAGTCTAGGTAGACCATGTCCACAGCCCCTCCCTGGTCTACTACTTTGGTCACCCAGTCAAATAAATCTATTAGATTTGGCTGACATGACCTTCCCACTGTGAATCCATGCTGCCTTGGATCCAGTGCTTCACTGGCCTCTAGGTACTCAACAATTCCTTCTTTCCGAGGTGATTCCACCATTTTCCCTACCACTGAGGTCAAACTAACAGGTCTGTAATTTCCTGCCTCTGCTTTGCTCCCACTTTTGTGAAGGGGAATCACATCCATCCTCCTTCAGTCCTCAGGTACCACACCATCCTCCCATGATTTGTTAAAAAGGGTAGTCAGTGGTGCCACTAGTTCTCCCCTTAGTTCTTTTAGAATTCTGGGGTGAATCCTGTCAGGTCTCATTGCTTTGTCCACCTTCAGTTTTAGGAGTTCTTTCAGAACCCTTTCTTCTGTGAATGGACAGGTATTGACCCCACCCCCATCCAGCGTGCTTCTATTGATTAGATTAGGTATCTCACCTTCCTCTTCTTTTGTGAATACTGAGCAGATGTATTCATTCAGTATACCTGCTTTTTCACTGTCACCCTCTTCCCATCCACCCTCCCCTTTGTTAAATCTCACTATCCCTCCCTTGGGCTTTCTTTGCTCCCTAATGTACCTATAAAAGGTTTTCTCCCCCTTCTTAACTGAGTTGGCTATCTCTTCCTCAGCTTGGGCCTTTGCTATTCTGACTGCTTTCCCTTCTTTCTTCTGCTTTAACTGGTACAGTTTTCTGTCCTGCTCCTTCTGTGTTTCCTTATACTTCCTGAATGCTGTCTTTTTCTCCCTAACCTTCCCCACCACTCCTTTTGAGAACCATACTGTTTTTTCCATCATTTTGATTTGTTTATTTGCTTCACGCAAAGGCTTGTTGCCTCTATGATGGCAATTTTGATGTTTCCAGAGAAGCAGTGTGGCCCACTATGTGCTTATAATATAAAACAGAGACCGGGAGGGATTTAGCTCCAATTTACCTCAGTGTAAATGTGCAAGCAGAAATTGGAGTGAATCAGACCCACTCACCGGCTAGTTTTAAGTATTTTATTATCACCACAAAACAATTAAATTGACGTTTCATAGTGAACTCATTACTTCTTCAGGATCTAAGGGAATTAAACATATATAATTTTAGTATCATAAGACATTTTTACCCAAACTGAAGATAAATTCTTGAACCAAAACATGGACTAGAACTATAGTTACAGGTGTTTCCATTTAACAAACTTTTGAGGCAGGGAGAACAATAAAATGGTCATGCACTTTAAACATAGCTTTTGCTAAAAAACGGATATAATTTGGACACAAGATACATATTTATAGATGTATTATTATATTATCCCCGCCTTGTTTTGTGGTTTTATGTTGTTTCTTCCTCTTTTTTTATTCTTAAAATTCTTCCAGTTTTGACTAAAGTTTAAAGGAATGATATATGTTGTCACTATGCCTTATTTAGCTTGTGCTTTTATAAAATATTCTTTCTAAAAGTTTTAATTTTACCATTATTATCTTTAATCTGTACATCAAGTTCATATGTATAATCTAAATCTAGAATTGCCCCCTCCTTGATTCTCTTTCGCTAAAATGTACAGTTAGCATACATTTTTATAACTTTTATCCATATCTCTATATAGAAAAACAAGAATTTTATAAGTGTATATACAATAAGGAATTTACCTGCACTGAAAGCACATGCTCTCGTAGGTGAAAGGTTTTATCAAAAATATTTATGTGGGAAGCAAATCTGCTTCCTCCTGAACCCTCTTACTGTAGAAGAAAATAAATTGACACCGGTAGAACTTACTACTGCTCTTATTGTATATATGTATATATAAATGCTAAAAACAAAGCACAGTGCTACATTCAATTCAATGTAAAACTTTTCTAGGCGTAGTCAAGACTTAAATAATAAGATTTCCTGTCTGGTTTATGCAGATGATGTAGTGTTAATATCAACATCCAAACTTGGGTTACAATGTAAATTAAGATCCAGAAGTAAATTATTTGATACCTTTTATTGGACCAACATAGATGTAACAAAAGAAACAAAATGCTTTAGCTTTCAGACCAGCCCAGTCCTTCCTCAGAAGCTTAATGACAGTTATGTAGAAAATCCCATACTTTTAACACCCAGATCATGCAGAAAAAAACCTGAAAAAATTCTCATTGGTTTAAAATACTCATTTAAAAAATAACACAAGACACATCAGAGAAGCTGAAAAATACCAGTCCAGCTTCAGCTGAAAGGGCCTAAAGGTCAGATGTGCTTAGAGCATAAAAACATGCAGAGAGTACACTGCACATAAATTAAAATGACTTAGAGATACCTTCAGAGTAAGATAACAACATCTCCAGCATACAGCTGTATAGCCCATTGTGAGTCAAAAGCCACTCCGATTAAAGACATGCTAAAATGTAACATCGTTTATACATGATAATCTATTTTGGCTACCCTTGGTCTTCTCTCTGAACAGTTAGTTATATTTTTATTTAACTCTAAAAAGCACAACAATCTTGAAAAGCTTAAGCAAATTTCTAATCTCAATTAAACTCTGAGAACTAAGTATATTGATGGAATGATAAAGTGTTAACCTGCACTAGGTTATCATGATGTAACTATAAAACCTATGGCATGTTTTCTCCTATTTTACCCAGAATTCTGTATAATTATATATGTGATGGCTATGGACTTGCATGATTTTAAGTGTACTCATGTAGTTTGTACGAGTTTGAGAATTTTGTGTGATCTTATGGATCTTAAATATTGTAAAGACATTTTGTCGAGCAATAAAATGATCTACCTACCTACCCTCTTTGAAACAGAGAGACTTTCTTTGAAGGTACTTTAAACCATAAATTATGAGAGACAGACCTTCTTGCAGCAGTACAATAACATTCCGGTTAGCTGAATTCTTTTTTTGGTCTGTACCTGCACAGTGAAGCTGCGTGGGACTATTTTCCCTGTAGGCATGCAGACAAGGAGTAGTGTGAGTGTTACATTCCCCAATGTCTCACTCTGTCTCTCAGCACTTATAAGTGTGATTTATTGCACACTGATGGCATTATTATGACAGAGTAGCATTACTCAGTCTGTTTACACAATTAGTTAACTGCAGTCTGTTCAGAAAACAATGGTTTTGCAAGGAACAGAGTAATGCACTCTATCCAAAGGAAATGGAATATGTGCAATGCAAACACTAGAATTAGTTTAGGAAAGTAGTATGAACAGTACAGCAGTCTCTCATGGAAATTGTCAAGTGTTTCTCTGAAAAGTTTTTGGTATCAGTACACTAGTTGATGGTAAAGTGTGCACTGCTCTGAGGGGGAGGACACGAGAGGCTCCTTGGATACATTAGTAAATGTATGGTTATCTGGAATTGCTGAATACTGAAACCAGGTACCCTAATAGATATACAGATAGACAGACAGATGTGCAAATGCACTGGAGGAGCCTGTGTGCCTGTCTCCCCACACATCCAGATTGGTTATGGGCATCACAGTAGTGTGTATGGCCATGGAGGCTAGGGATAACAAGCAGAGGGAATTTGGAGGATGGGCTTCATGAAGCACTGTCTGTCATGTTGTCATAGCCCACTTAGCCATGCAGGGTCCAGGGCATCACTTTGTTACCAAACTGGACAGTTCCATTTTGTGTGGGGTGTGGTACATATTACTGTAAAACTGTACTGGGGTTGTTCAGCATGCACCGTGGTGCATATGATGACATGGTGGTTGTTTGAGCACCATTTCTGCTACCAAAGTCCATACCTTCACTGTGGGTTGGTGTACATGTAGTGCAACAACTGTACATGAGTTTCTCCCCATGCACAGTGCTGCATATTGGTAATGAACTGTGGTTTAGGCACCATTTCTGCTACAAAAAGTTTTGCTGGTGTGAGCCATTTGGTGCTACACTATTACACTCGACTTGATTATCATGCAATGTTCTGCATCTGGCAACTGATTTTGGTTTTGGCCACCATATATTTTACTAAAGTTCACACCTTGGTCTTGGGGAGGAGCACATGTTGCTAGAGAACTGTACTCCTGTTGTTCCGCATGTAATTTAGTGCATATGGTGGGTGAGCTGTCATTTAGCTACCATTTCTGGTACTAAGATTCACACCTTTGTTTGGGATGGGCACACCCCACAAAATGGAACTGTCCAGTTTGATAACAAAAGTATCACCCTGGACCCTGGGCTTTTTGTTTTGTTGCATTAATTTGACTCCATTTTTAATATTGCCTGTCTTGTATTATATGTATGTTTGATGTTTACTTGTTATATGTTGGATGCAATTGTAAAAGAGAGTTGACTCTCAATTTTGTCTTCCAATAAATTTAACTGAATTTAAATTGAATTGACATGTACAAGTTGTATATTTCTTGGTATTGTATGTATGATCTTTATTTTTAATAAAATTCCCCTACTCTTCATTGATAAGTGCCATGGGATCTTTTACTTCCACTTGGACAGTGTCTGGAGATTGGCAGAAGAGATCTCAGTTTAACATCTCGTCCAAAGGATGGCACCTCAGCAGTGCAGTACCGCCTTGTATTACATTACAGTGTCAGTTATAGGTATTACCCCAAGTACGTTCTGTGGGGCTAGAACCTAGAACTTTCCAATCTTCCAGCCCCAGAAGTGGGAATGCAACATACTGAGCCACTGGCTTTTTTTTCATACATTCTTTTGGGTTAAATAGGCACATTTTTAGAAACACAAGAGTTGCCCTGATGAGGCATTGAGTTTAACCATTAACTTCCAAAAAACCCTTAGGCTAAGTGACTTTTGCAATTACTTCTGGATGTGTCATGGGTGAGTGGGATGCAGTATTGCTTCTGGTTACTTAGAAACTGTTTGAATCTGTACATTTAGTACTGTTTCAGACCTAAGAATTGAATGCTGAATCTTATTCAAAATGTTCTATTTAATCAGGGTCAGGATTATCATTTTACCCCCCAGTTGTTCTTTGTGTTCTCCCATCCCCCACTACAACCCTTGTTTCACTCCCCGGGAGGGTGGGTGACTGGCTGTATTGACAGCTCACATCAGCGTGTCTCCTTAGACAGCTAGTCCTCATAAGTGCAGGAATGCCCAGCAGCCCATCCCTCCCTCCCTGGGAGCCAAGCACCTCACTCCCATAACACACCTGAACCCAGGATGGGATTCTGGAACCCACACACACACAAACCCAGTCTCTTGGGCGACATCACACATGTCTGTTAGTTACAGTTTACCTAATAAAACAATATTTTTTTCCTTGAAGTCTCTATGAGGCCACCTGCCTGCCCATTTACTTGGATTGGCTATCCCGCTGTTTTTATTATAGTTTATTCAATAGCTATTGAAGAATAATTATACCACCTGGAAGAGTCAAACCCATTGTATTTTTATAGTTTATTCAATAGCTATTGAAGAATTACATTACCACCTGGAAGGGTCATAGCTGCTGGAAGTCGTTGTCACGTATCTGGGGCAGGATTTTCAAAAGGGGGAAAGGGGGAATTGTTTAACTAGGAAAAGCACACTAAGCTGAAACTTGTTTTCAGGTGTGATCTGGGAGCACAAAGAAGTTAAGTGATTTGCTCAGGGTCACACAGTATGCAAGTGGGGGCTGTGGGATTCAAACCCTGGTCTCCAGGTTTACAGCACAGAGCCCTAAACCACTGCGCTATGGGGGACAACAATGTGTGTTGCACTTGCATCTGCATCCTACCAAATGTGTCCGTGCTGTCCTGCTGATATTTTTGAAAATTTATGTCTATTTATGGCAAAAAAAACCTTGCTATGTTTCTATTTGTGGTAAAAACAATTATACACATGTGAGTTGCATAATTTTGGCTGCAGTTGTTTCTTTTTTTCCACACAGTTTGGATGCTGGTAAATTAATAGATGATGTAACATAGCAGTTTGGATGCATTTCTATTTTGAATATAGCTGCAGATGGAGAAGTGCCAAAAGAAACTGGATTTGCTTATCCAGTTCAAGAAAAAGAGAGATAGCATTATTTCCAGCTTACAGAAACAAGTCATTAAACTGCAGGAAGAGAAAATTGAGATCCGCCAGAAATCTGAACCAGTGGTAGATTTGATTTCAATGTTAGCGAGAGACAGTGTTGCTTTAAACTGTAAAGTGGAGAACCTTAAAAATAATACATAAAGGAAGAGTCTATAAATGGTGTGTCTTCTTCCTGTTCTGGAAAATGAGACTACCACAACTTGGAATGTAGTGAAATAATTATTTCAAGTTACCAAGAAGTTTTATCCGGCCCTAGTGACAGCTTTTTGGATTCCTGATAGAAAACAGCTGTCACTCTCTCTGTTAAAGCCAGCCACAGTTCTCACTTTTGTATTAAAGTCCAAGAGAAATGGCTATAAACTATGGATGTGTAAAAGGTGCAATGACTTTCAATGCATCTACATTATTTATTTACCCTGACATCAGCCCAGCAACACTGGCAAGATGGTGGCATTTTCTTAACTATAAAAGTCTAGACAGTCGCTATGGCACCAGTCTCTGAAATAAAAAAATAAAAGACTGGAAGGAGCCTATTCCAACAGCGTATCAAGTAGACCTATCTAGAGTTTGAAATATGGCTCACTCACCCCAAATTTTTCGTAGTATTTCAAATATCTTTTTCTTCAACCACCAGACAAAAATTATTTCCAATGCTTCATACTAAATGCACTTCCTCAAGGAATCTGTGCTAAACTAAAATCATATATAACATGTAAATGTATTTTATTATGTATTTTATTTCTTCATGTTATGTGTCCTCCATATCTTTTATTATTATAATCTTATTCACAGTAACATGTATTTAAAATGTAATCTTTAGACACGATACCAATTATAAAATGAACCTATATTCAGCATAGTTATTCTTATTATTTCTATGTCTATATTAGGTTATATTCCATTAACCTATTTTTGTAAACCATTTTCAATCTGACTGGACCTCATTTGTTTTCATTTGTGTTCTGCTATATTCTTCTGTGCCCTTGCTCCATTGTCATAGACGTAAAGAATACTTATATAGACACTAGTTCTGGTCTCAAATATCACCATCTCTCTGTTTCATAAATCACATATCCTTTTCAAACCTGATATCTCTCATTGACTCTTTCAATGACATAAAACTGTAGTGCTAATATACACCAATAAATGTCCTTGGTTTTGTACCTTTAAATTCAAAATGTCAGACAATTAGATAATAAGTAACCCAATTATTTCCCTTTTCATTTTTCTAAACTCCATATTTGCACTTAGTTTATTATTATGCTTTGTTAAAACATATGCTATGTTTCCTTGTGGACTAGTTTCTAAATGCACATACAGTAATATGTAATTGAATCCAATTCATCACAGGCTCTCACCCCTTATTTTGTTTACATTTTGTATTGATCTGCCCTGTTACATAGGTGCATTCTTCACTTTAACACTGAAGCAAAAAGGGTGAAATGAGAGAATTCAAAAGTGTATAGTGTTTCTATAATCTAGTCTTTCTATCCTGAAGTTTCAATTTGTACCTTCTCTGCCAACTAGTTTCTTGCAAAATATGGTCCCAATTATGGTAGCAGAGGAACCCCGTGATTAGGCTGCTTTTATACAGATGCTGTTGGATCTGGTTTCCTGTGTCACCTGTGTGACCTCAGATGGCCACCAACCTGCTAAGCGTTATGACATCACCCAGCTCGTGGTCTGCCCCAACTACCTTAGGTCATACTAAGGCAAAGAACTGCCTATATAGTGCCAGCTGATATTACATGGATAATTAGGGAAACCTACTTATGATCTGTCTTAATTTCTTAACATATTATAGTCCTTTTTGTTCTGTACCTCTATTTAAATATTTATTTTTGTTACTTAAAATAGCTACATAGAGTCCTTCACCCAGTCTTGATGTACACATTCTCCTACTTCTTTGACTACTAAATATTGAGGTCCTTACTATATTTTTGCACATTATATAATTTGTTCATTACCTTTGTCATCCTATTCCTTATTTACATTAATATACTAACATACTAACATACTATTTGCCAGCAGATTAGGCCTTATGGTCTATCAAGTCTGCTCGAACCTAGATCCTTAGTTGGGTGCCGAGACCCTCCCATCCCTTGTGCTCCAGAAACCCCCATCATCCATCCCCACCCCCCCGGGACAGGCCATCATCTGATACATCCACTTTCTGTGTCTGTCCCACCCTCTCTTAAAGCTCTCCACTGTGGATCTCTGAACCAGCTCACCAGGCAGAGCATTCCAAGGGTCCACCACCCTCTCAGTGAAAAACCTCCTCCTCTTTTCCCCCCTCACCCTTCCACCTTCCAACTTCAAACCATGCCCTCTGGTGATGCCTCCCTGCTTTAGTCTAAAGATCCCCTCCATTTTTACCCTATTTATTCCTTGAGGTGCCTGAAGACCTCAATCATGTCCCCTCTCTCCTCTCCTCCAATGAAAACAGGCAGAGCTCCTCAAGTCTGTCCTCGTAAGTCAAATCCCTAGCCCTCGTATCATCTTTGTTGACCTCCTCTGTATCCTCTCCAGGAGCTGTATGTCCCTCTTCAAGTGTGGTCTCCAGTACTGTACACAGTACTCAAGGTGTGGTCTAACCAGTCCATTGTACAGCGGCAGAATCACTTCCTTGCTCCTAGAGGTGATCCCCCTTGCGGTGCATCCCAACATCCTGTTTGCCTTGCTAGCTGCTCTCCTGCACTGCTCAGAGTTATTCATACATGTATCCACCATGACCCCTAGGTCTTTTTCCCCTGTTGAGGCTTCCAGCACCTCCCCTCCCAGGGTGTACCTGTGTTTAGGGTTTCCCCAACCAAGATGCAACACCTTGCACTTGGTGATATTGAAATTTAATTTCCATGTGTGAGCCCAGCTTTCCAGGGTGTCCAGGTCCCCTTGCAGGGCCAACCTCCCCTCTTCTCCCTCAACTACTGCTCCCATCTTGGAGTCATCCACGAAGAGACTTATTTCACACCTATACCATCCCTGATGTCTGATATGTATGCATTAAACAGGATTGGACCCAGGACCGAGCCCTGTGGTACCCACTACCAACCTCTGTAGGGTTCGAGCTCCCCACAGACCACTATCTCTGAGTGTCCAGCTATCCAGTTTTCAATCCATCTGACCATCAAAGGGCCTACTCCTAACCCCATCAGTTTCTCCACCAGACCATTGTGGGGACAGAGTCAAACGCCTTGCTGAAGTCCAAGAATAACCATCCACAGGCTTACCCCTGTCCAGTTCTGATGTTACCCATTCATAGAACTCCACAAGGTTGGTTTGACATGATCTACCTGGCACAAACCCATGCTGCCGACTATCCAGACCTCCACCTCCTCCAAGTAAACCCCAATCGTTCCTTTAGTATACTCTCCATTAATTTTCCCACCACGAGGTTAAACTGATGGGTCTATAGTTTCCTGGTACTTCCTTCAGCCCCTTTGTAGATTGGTACCACATGTGCCTCTGCCAATCCCTAGGTACCCTCCTGTCTCAAGTGACCTGTTGAAAAGCTCCGCCAGAGGTGCAGCCAGTATGTCCGCCAATTCCCATAGTACTCTCGGATGAATGCCATCGGCCCAGGAGATTTGTCTTTTTAGGGCCTTGAGGGCAAACCACACCCTTTGGTGGGGATGGCATCATCGTCCCCTCCACCTTACTGGTCTTTTATCCTTATCCAGATGTGACACCCTGGGGTACCTTTCCTCCCTTTTGCTCCATTTCTGTTGCTCCCTGATCCCACTCCCTGCCGCTTCTATCCCTTTGTGCCTTGCTTTGTAGATATCCCATCCCCTCCCTAGTGAACACAGAGGCAAAGTACTCATTAAATACCTCTGCCTGGTCCCTCGCCTCTTCCACCCACCCTCCTTCTGATCTCAATCTGCTGAGATGGCCCTTGGTTTTCTCCGCTCTCCCCAATGTGCGGAAGAACCCCTTTCCCTCCATGTATCCCTGTGCCAGCCGTTGCTCTTTACTGGACTTTGCTCCCTCACCATACGGGTGACTTTTCTAGATGCAAGCTGGTACATTTCCTTATCCCTATCCCTCTTGTTGTTTTATATTTTTGTAAGCCGCCTTCTTTTCTCTGACTGCTACCTGGACCTCACTGGACCACCAGCATGGTTTATGTGACCTTGCTCCTTACGTTTCAACTTAGCGCAGATCCTGACTGCCTCATGAAGTCCCCGTTTATGACCTCCCATCTCCTTTCCACACTTGTTGTTGAGGTAATCCTTCAAGTGATCCTTGAGAATATTTCCCATGCCCATAAAGTCTGCCCCCTGAAGTCCACTGCCAGTGTCCTAGATCTCACCCCACTCCCCAATGCTTATTTGAAACCAGACAGTATTGTGGTCACTCCCAGTCAGGGGTCCTGTACAACCATGTCCCTTACCAGATCCCCATCTGCCAGAACCACATCCAGGACCTGCCCCTCCTTGTGGGCTCCATCACATGCTGTGTTAGAACACATCCTGGAAGCCATCCAGCAGCCTCTGCTCCTTGGCCACCTTAGAGGACATGGTTCCCCAGTTTGTACCTGGCATATTAAGGTCCCCATCAACACCACTCCTTCCCTTTTGGACCACACTGGGCAATGATGTTGTCCAGCAAACCATCCTCTAGAACATCACTCATCCCGGGGGCCTATATACTACTCCCAGCTTGACCTTATCTCCTGCTGGGGATCTAGTGACCCATAAGGCCCACGTTTCCTCTGCCTCTTCTACCATAGCAATTTCTATGTCATCTCTAATGAACACAGCCACTCCACCCCTCTGCCCTCCTTTCTATCCTTCCTAAGCATAGTGTCCCTGTACATTTAGGTCCCAGTCATGGTTTTGTTGTACGTTTCGTGACTGCGCCACATCCACCCCCCTCACAGCATGGCCTGGAACTCTGGCAACTTGTTTCCCAAGCTCCTGGGCATTTACCAACACTAACCCCACCCCTATCCCCTGGATCCTTTTGTCGAACCCCACCCAGATTCCTTATACTCCATCCTCCCTGCTCCTCCTGAAACCTCCACCTCCAGTCTGTTTCCCCTCCCCCTTGGGCTTGAAGGCTACTCCCTCATCTGGAGGGAGGGCTCTAGTCAGCCCTCCCTTATCCCTTCCCCCTTACAAGTTTAAACCCCACCTTTCTTGTATGTAGTCAGCCATCCCTGTTTAGGACTTCCTTCCCTAATGGGGCAAGATGAAACCTGTCCTTGGCATATAGTCCCTTATCCTCCCAAACTCCATTCCAGTTCCTAACACCCACAACCCATTCTCTTCACCCACTTCCTGGGCCATTCATTAACCTCTGTGAGCTTTTTTTCTCCACTGAGGCCTTTGGTACTGGCAATATCTCCGAAGAAATGTTGCATCCATTATCCCGACAGACTCTGGCAAGTTCTTGGAACCTTGCTTGGATTTCCATAATGCTATTTCCCTCTAGATCATTAGTTCCCAAATGCACTAGGAAATCTGGTTTCCCTCCACAATCCCTAACCATTTCATACACCATGAACTTTGCTCTGTGCACTGTCAGCCCAGAGATACTCACTACCTTCACCTGGCTATGGCATCCATCCCCCTGTCCCTCCCAATGGATACCCTTAATCATCGAGTCTCCCAGTAACAGAACCTTAACACCGCCATCATCCTTATGGTTATCTCCACTGTGCCCTCTCAGCCCCCCTCCCCCACTTTATTCATGATCGCAATTTCATGGGAGTCTTCCTGCCTTATTGGAGACCCCCTTGTCACCCTCCCCTTTCTGCCTCCCTTGCTATTTTGCCCACTTAACTCAAACCCCTCTGAATAGGTGTCCCTTTAACCTCTCTTATCTGAACCATTTATCCTGGGCCTGATGGTTTCCCTCCCCTGCACCCTCATCCCCCCTTATAATAGTACCCTGTCTCCAGAGGCTCTCTGTGGGTCCCCTTTAGCTAGGGCCCCATCCTTGGTACTGACCTTCCTGCTGAAGGGGGGCTCCTCTCCCACCTCCTTGTCTCCCAGTTCCTCTCCAATCATGCTCTCCTCCCTCATGTCTGGAATATGTTGCATCTCCCCATTTGCTTAACATATTTGTTTCTCCTTCTCCCTCTGGGACTATGTCTATCCTTTCCATAGCTGTTCTGTGATGCCCTATGGTATCTGACTCCCTCCCGGCCTCTGTATAAGTTTCCTCATTTCCACCAACCCCTTCCTCCCCTCTAGGATGCTTAGTATCTCAAATTTATTGTGACACTCTATGTCAGCCTCCATCAAGTAACCCAGTTTCCCCTGAGCTGCATCTCTAAACTGACCCTCTTCTTCCTCTCTTGCACTGTTCACCTTAGGAGCTCCCTTCCCACAGTCTGCTGTTTTAGGCTTCCGCACAACAGCCCCTCCTGACTCTTCCCCCTCCAGTCTCCTTGAATTCAGAATTTTCACCCTGTACTCTTTCCCCTTAGCATCAACTTCCCTATCTAAGGGTCCTCTGTCCCTAATACCCCCCTGCCAGTTGATTTAATCATTCAGACTGTATTTATTTTATCCAGAGCTTTAAACCTCATTATCTAAAATGCCTCTCTCGTAAGTAATCATTTTTCACAATCACCACTTCTGCTTGGTGCACTTACTTTTTACACACCAAAAATCTCAGTGTGGATGCCTGGTGCCTACAGATATTAAACTGTTATGCTACAGGTGAAGTGGGGTCATTTCTTCTTATTGAACTTTTATGTTCTCACACCGTAATCTTCAATTGTCTAGACATTGTCTTTATATATAAGCAGATCAATAATGCGATCCATCTGGCAGGTAATAAGGTCTTGCATAGTAATGTCCTCACCCAGGGCTATGCTCCAGATTTGTTCAGTGTTTTCATCTTCCCTGTTGCATAGGTGTATTCCTCACTTTACTGCTGAAACAAAAAGAGTGAAATGAGGAGAGAATTCAAAGCTATATAGCTGTCCTGTAACTTAGTCTTTCCATCCTGAAGTCTCAGTTCATACCTGCCCAGCTCACCAGCTTCTTGTAAAATGTGGTCCTGATTGTGGTAGCAGAGGGATGAACTCCGCGATTAAACTACTTTTATGCAGACACTGTTGGGTCAGGTTTCCCGCATCACCTGTGTGATGTCAGATGACTTCCAACCTGCTAAGTATCATGACATCACCCAGCTCATTCTTCCCCAACTGGCTTAGGTCACACTATATTGTACAGGGTAACCAGAAATGGCAAACTATAGAGCAGACATAAAAGATGTTGGTGGGGATTTCCCTTTGTATTAGAAACATAGAAATATCAGAGCTGATGGCAGATAAGGGCCGCATAGCCCATCCAGTCTGCCCTTTTTTGATGCATTGCTTACACTGTAGTCCTCTTCAGGTC
Source organism: Neoceratodus forsteri (assembly GCA_016271365.2). Taxonomy (NCBI): domain Eukaryota; kingdom Metazoa; phylum Chordata; order Ceratodontiformes; family Ceratodontidae; genus Neoceratodus; species Neoceratodus forsteri. Next base: position 695,618,997 of record CM028129.1, read on the forward strand.
TACGGTACTTCCTCTTCCACCCCCTTACTTATCCCTTATGACTCCCTTGTGCTTACCCCAGGCTTTTTTAATCCCACCACTGTTTTTGCCCCCACAACCTCTGCTAGAAGACCATTCCAGGCACCCACCACTTTTCTGGCAAGAAGTATTTCCTTGTATCTCCCCTAAACCTACCCCACTCCAGCTGCATATTATGGTCCCTTGTTCTGGAGCACCCTTTTCTCTGAAAAATACCTCCCACTTGTACCTTATTCACCCCCGTGAGGTATTCAAAGGCCTTGACCATATCTCCTCTCCTTCCTCTCCTCCAGGGTGTACATGTTTAATTCCTTTAACCCTTATACTGCTGACAGAATTGGAACATATGGGAGTTCTGGACTGATATATCAGTCAACAACACAGTAAGAGTTTTATACCCGTGTCATGTGAGAGTAATGCTCAAAGGAAACAAACATATATTTTTGACTTGGCTCACTACTAGGCAGATTTCATTCAGATCATTACTAGGCAGATTTCATTCAGAATCAGAAGGCTTGTGCCAGAGATTCTGAAAATGTAGTAGATTTAGAGCTGGAGTCTATTGAAACTGAATTGGCATCCATCAAATCTGTTGATGCTGTGATGAAAAAAACAACAACAATCACTTGCCTCAATACCACAAGAGCCACAAAACTCACAAGATTCGGCTGATCCTCAGAAAACAGTTTTGGATATACTGGGATTACCTGCTGGTTTCAAATCATCACCCTCAATTAAAACCTTGCTACCAGCTGAAGAAAAGCCTTCCACTCCAATAGGATCTAATTAAACTAACATGCAAGTAGTACTGTAACTGAATTGAAAGACTTATGAAATATGGTTTACATGATTCTTACTACCTTGTGAATTATTTTGCAACAAGATTATCTTTAAAGATGAATTGACTTAGTCTTTATCCTCTCAAGTGACTCCATGTCATGATACACACTACTAATTTAATTGCTATGATATGAGATCATTGGAATTCTGGGTACTAAGTAACCTTTGAAATAACCTAAAGGATTCAGATTTATTTTTCAAACTGGTTATGAGGTTACTGGTTGCTCTGTTATTTGGTTTGTTATTTTTATTTTTATCTTTCAGTGAAAAACCATATGCCTAGCAGTGGAAAAACAGCTAGTTTATTTTATGTTGTCTGGTACAATTTGTAGTAATCCATAGCCATATTACAGCAATAATAGTGTGAGATCTTTGCTAAACAACACTGCATATCAAGACATTTTGGATGATTGTAACTTTAAGCAAATCCTCATGGTACCTACTAGATTAAAATTGGTACTGATCAGACTCGTGGACACAGTACATCAAGCTATTGACTAGGGCCTAATGACTGGTGCTGTGGTCGTGGAACTGACCAAAGCTTTTCATCCAGTAGATCACAGTCTACTTTCATGCAAGTTAGCTGAACTGGGGAAGATGGGATTGAAGTAAAGTTATTTCCTTGTGTAAGTGATTCAATGCTAAAACCTTTAAATGTTTTGTTTCATTTTTCTTTACAGTTTGGCATGGTCCCTGAGCTTTGGAGCCAGGTGACCATGTTGCTGATGTATGAACGAGGGCGTAGCTACTGATACTCCAAGTAAGCCATGGTGTACCAAGTTTAGTAGCAGGGTGCAGCAAACAAGCTGGCCAGCATTGCTTTGCCCTCTGTAGTCCATTGCATTTAAATTCTTTCACAGGCTTTTTCTTTTCTCTCTCAGCTTTGTTTGGGGTGGTGTGGCAGAGTGGACCTCAGACATTGAAGCTGAAGGTATCAGTTAGGTCCACATAGTCCACCTGCATAGTGATTGGCTGCGTCATCTGGTAGAGGGTGTGGCAAGTCTTGGGTTTCGAGTTTAAATGTCCCAGCAAAGTTAAAGGCCATGCTATTAGTTCAGGTGTACTAGAAGTAAGAGAAGCAGTAAAAGAACTGAGGAGCAGCAGACGGAAGAAAAGACTCAATGCCAGCTAAAAGAATGAAGACTTCATATGTAGTGGTAAGTGGAGCAAATCTGCCTACCTTAAGGGGAGAGAGAGAAAAAATTTCTGCTGTAGTTTTGGACTTATAGTGCAGTCAGTGGCATTTACCAGTGGGCTGCGAGCACCACACTAGCACTGCAGATGGACAGAAGGTCTAGTGTGGGAATCATCTAATTGGAGCCAGGAACCTTGGACTTGAGATTTTGGGGGGGAGCAGGCATGAACAACAGTGATGGAGGGGGTAGCAGTGTGGCAGGTTGGTGTACAAATCTGAAATGCCTGGCTACACCCCTGTCTATGAAGGTGGTGACAGATCTTTGGTTAAAAACTATAGACTTGTCTCTTTGCTGTCCACCCCCTAAGGTCCTAGAAAAGGTTGTCTCTGATCAAATTATTGGTTATTTAGATCAGTATAGTATTTTGTCTCCATTTCAACATGGATTTAAGAAAGAGCACAGTACTCTTACGGCACTTATGGAATTGACTGCCTTTCTCCATGAAGCCTTGGACAGGGAAGAGACAGCTGCCACTCTCTTCCTAGATTTATCAAAGGCTTTTGATCTTGTGCTCCACAGTTGCCTGCTCTCCAAATTCAGGGACACTGGATTTACTAATGGAGTTATTTCTTTGTTTAATAGCTATTTGAACTGTAGAAAACAAAGAACTATATTAAACGTTGTTATGTCTCCACTGGTCAGGATTGATGCAGAAGTCCCACAAGGATCAATTTTGTGTCCCCTTTTATTTAGTATTTTTGCTAATGGTTTACCTTCAGTTTCTTCTGTTTCAAGAATTATACTTTATGCAGATGACATTGTTCTGTATAGTAGTGGGTTAAACTGTGAATGTTTGACTTTTTGTCTACAGAATAAGTTTAAAATGGTTAATGGGTGGTTGGATAATAATAGATTACAAGTAAATGTGACCACAATTAAATTCATCTATTTTGGAAATAAGAATTGGTTTTAAGCTATACTTTATCACTTTGTAATTAAGGATGAACAGAATGTTAAAATTGAGAGGGGTGATTAAGTATTTAGGATTTTATTTGGATAACTTGTTGTCATTTAATTTCTGTTTTTTTTTTACAGAAAACTATTATTATTAGGTTGGGTTTACTTTATAGGTGCCGTCTTTCTCATAATTCAAAAAAGGTGCTGGTTCAGACTTTGGTTCTATTAATGATTGATTATGGTCTTCCCATCTACTGTTCTGCAGTGGAGACTTTTCTGAATAACATGAGAACTCCCTATCATAATGTGTCATTTTGTTCTGTGTTGATCTAGGTTGAATCACCATTGTACATTATATTCTTCATTAAACTGGCTTTCATTTGAGCACCATTGTCTTTATTTTAGATTGATTTCTTGGTGGAGATTTTGGCATGGTGCAGTTAAACTAACTTTTAAGTTAAACAGTTTTGTATTGAGAGCTCTAAATGAAATTGTAATATGGCTAAAAAAGATAGACATGAATGGAGGAACTGCATTGGTGGAAACACAACACATGGTACATTGTGAAGCAGGGATTAATCCACTAGTAATGCCCGCCTCAGAATGTATCAGTCTGTGGAGCAAGAACGGGAGTGAGCAACATGAAAAAGTGGATGACTGTGTGTATTGTAGATGCGCTGCTAAAATCCTGAGTGCGCTTGCCCTCTGACCTGAAGAAAGCCGGGGGTACCTCACTGTGCAGGCAGCTGTGGAAGCAATAAGCAGTGGTTTTCATTCTGCAAGGAAAACTCAGGCAAGGCACAGAGTCTGGCATGTAGATGGACCCGAACAACCTTGCTGTGAGTAATGTCTGTCTCCAGGAATGGCGAGTAGGGCTATCAGGCATTGCTTCCTAGAAAGCAGTGCATTGTGGCCGTACAATGAACATTTGCATAACTTCAGATCGGCAATAAAGTAAAATCTAAAGTACGAAAATATTTGGTATCTCCTTCTCCCACAATGTAGTAGTAAAGCTTACACACAAAACAGTGAAATGGCTGTAAACAGCCACGTAGAAAGGAATGAAAGTCATGTTGTCTGTCGAGATGTGTCACAAACTGCTTTGTAATGTGTAGTAGGAAAGTGACAGAAACTAGGCAGCACAATATTAACAAACAGTGAAGTTAGAGCGTGCATGCGCCCAGTGGAGATTGAGATATATTGAAAAGTAGACAGATGATCAGCACGTCAAATTGTATGAAACAATATGGTAACTTCTTGGTCACTAATATCCCACTTACCACTGACTTGCAACATAACATACTTTCCACTTGCCATGTTACAAGCACATTAAGCCACTCCGAAGGTGGCATCTAATGGGGAACTAATGCATGGTTGGCCCGTTGTAGGCACTCGGCCTATGGCCCCATGCCACAACAGTCCCAACGATGCATTAATTCCCCATTAGATGCCACCTTCATCGTGGCTTAATGCTTACATGTTTTGGTTAAGACTGATACATTTGAAAAGTTATTATGTATCAGTCAAGACTGATGTGCTTGAAATGTTATTATGTATCATCCTGGTATGTTATTATATTGTATGCTCATTACTGTTTGTAAATTTTTGTTACATCGGGATCCTCCATGAAAATGGGCATTTACCCAGTTATCAAAATTTTAAATAAAAAACTGGGAATTGCCGCCCTCTGTGACTTTGTAGTTCTCAAATTGCTTGTAAAACAAGTTCAAAATTGTTAAAATTGGAAAAGTTGACTGCCTTGGAAGGCTGTCTGCTTATTTATTAAAGCACAGTGATAGGGCATATACTAGCCAGATGATATCCACCCCAGGGTGCTGAGGGAGATGGTGGAGGTGTTGGCGGAGCCACTGGCAGATCTGTACAGAACCTCACTGGAGTTGGGATGTGTGCCGCTGGACTTGAGGAAGGCACATTTAGTACCATTACACAAGAGCAGGCCAAGGGATGAATTGGGTAATTATAGTCCAGTAAGTCTCACCTCCATAGTGTGAAAACTCATGGAAATGATAGTAAAGGAAAGACTGGTGTCGTACCTGGAGGACAATGGCCTCCAGGATATGAGGCAGCATGGGTTTGTTTCAGGGAAGTCTTGTCAGACCAACTTGATGCAGTATTATGACAGGGTGACAGGTGAACTGGATAAGGGTCATGTGGTGGATGGTTTTTACTTGGACTTCAGCAAGGTCTTCAATTTGGTGCCTCATCGGCAGCTTGGGGGGAAGCTAACTGATGTAGGGGTGGGGCAAAAATGATGAACTGGATTACAAGCTGGCTGAGTGGGAGGCTGCAATAGGTGGTGGTGAGAGGGGAGCTCTCAACTCCAAGGCTGGTGATGAGTGGGGTGCCACAGGGCTCTGTGCCGGGGCCAGTATTATTTGGGCTCTTCATATCAGACATTGCACATGGGGTGGTGAGCAAGGTAAGTCTGTTCGCTGATGACCCCAAAATCTGAGCAGTGGTGTATGGAGGGGAGGAATGGAAGCAGCTGCAGGGGGACCTAAGCAAGCTAGAGGAGTGGTCAGAGAGGTGGCAGCTGGGTTCAATGCAAAGAAGTGTAAGGTTATGCACTTTGGGGCGAAGAACCGAAGGAGAGAATACTGGCTGGGAGGGTTAAGCTGGGGATCACTGAAGAGGAGGAGGACCTAGGTGTAATGATAACAGGGACCATGAACAACACTGCCCAGTGTAGGAGAGTGGCTGCAAAAGTGAACAAAATGCTGGGGTGCATAACAAGGGTTTTTGTCCAGGCAAAGAAAGGTGATCTTGCTCCTCTACAGGTCACTGGTAAGGCTGCATTTAGAGTACTGTGTGCAGTTTTGGAGGCCATACCTAAAGTGTGATATCAGGCTAATGGAGGAGGCGCAGAGGAGGGTAACAAAGATGATGTGTGGAATGGAGGGGAGAGACTCTGAGAGCAGGCTGGGAGACCTGAATATGTACACTCTGGAGGATAGAAGGGACGGGGGGACATGATAGAGACATTCAAGTATCTGAGGGGAATCAATAAGGATGGGGAAAATGGGGTCTTCAAGCTAAGGAGGGGAAGGGACACCGGGGGCATGGGCTAAGAATAGAGGGGGGAAGATTTAGGAGGGAAATAAGGAGACACTATTTCACAGAGAGGGTGGTAGCAAAATGGAATGCACTATCAGAATGGGTTGTATCCTGTAACTCTGTGAACAGCTTCAAAAGGGCATGGGACAGGGAACAAGGCAGAGTGAGGGTGGGGAAGGTGGGGGTGGCAGTTGGATGACAAAGGGAAGGGGAAGGGGCAGTTGCAAACTAGGGGTGCTAGCTGCACACTCGATGAGACAAATAGACTGGATGGTCTGTTTCTGCTGGCACATTCGTACGTTCATATGTTTGTATGTTTGCAGTTTGGAGCAGGTTAACCCCCTGGTGGTATCGGTTATTGAAGGTTGGGAACAGATGTTTCATTCTTGAGGGGTGGCAGAGGAGCAGACATTGTTGATCCTGGTGGCTGGGAATCCTTTCTTTGTACTGGGCTTAACAGATATAGGGTTTTGGGATTGGGAGGCTAAGGGAGTAAGATGCATAGGGGGCTCTATGCTCCAGTGAAGGCCTGTGCTCTTTTGAAGAACTGCAGCGGGGTACGGGATTGTCTCGCACACATTGTTTTTCATTATCTACAAATCAGGGTGTATAGTAGAGGGCTGGGTAGAGGCCAAGTTATGGATTTGCCCCTAGGACAGATAGAACAACTGGTATACTTTGCCAGGAAAGATGTAAAGGGTCTCATTCGAAAAGCTGCCCATCAGGGGAGGATGTTTCTTTCTGACATCATGCATAAAACTAAGATTTTGTGGGGAGAGGGACCTAGGTTTGCCCATCCTAGATGACAACTGGCAGATGATTCTGAACCTACATATGGGCATTCTAATATGCAATAAATATAAAGAATCATTCTATAAGTTTATCCATAGGCTATACTGTCCAGCCCTAATAGTACATCAATTTAATCCCACAGTATCCCCGATATGTGGGAGATGTAACATAGACCTGGGTTTTTACTTCCATTGTTTCGGGTCCTGTCCTGCAGACCTTTTGGTCAGCTATTGCACATGAGATGGAGGTCTTGATGGGACGTCAAATCCCGGTAGTGCCTCTGTTGCTTTTGTTTGGTATTGAGAACCTGGGGACGGAGCACTGGGGACTATTACTGAGGTGGTCCTGAGTACTGTTGATCCTGGCATGGCATTGTATTTTAAATACTTGGGTCTCAGGTGTCGTACCTACATTGCAACAATAGTGTCATTTAGCCATCCAGACACTGGCATTGGAATGACCCTCTTACATGGTTAAAGGCAGAGGTGACCAATATTATCTCACTTGTGATCCCTTCATCTCCTCCCTATCTCCTGTGGAGGCTCAAATATTAAGAGAAGGAATGCAATTAAGTTGCATGGGTGGAGAGGATGGTTGAAACAGAGGGACAACAGGTTTGCCCTTGTCAATAGGCACTTTAATATAGTATGTTTGACCCCATTCCACACTAAAATAGATCACTGAGCAAGTTATAAGTCTCAAGTCTGGTATAGTTTTAACAGTGATAAGTATAATTTTATTTACTGTTTTCACTGATGCTAGCATAATGACCTGGACCCATGTAAATAGTTTTGATGAATGTGTTGTGTTGTCTTGTTGGGTGTGTCATCTGTTGGCTTGTTTTGTCTTATGTACTATCTAAGACTTTTAATAAAAAGATTATGCAAAAAAAAAAAATTGGCAAAGCTGTGTCACGATAAATGAAATAACTTGGATGAGACTCCTACATAGTATCAATCTTCACTGGTTTCTTTTATTTCACTTAAAACATCTACCAGTGGAGGATGATGTTTAGTGATCCCTCGCCAACCACATCATCTGGCCCACTGTTTACTGTGTTATGCTGTTAGGAAATACATAAAAAAGTCCATAATAATCTTTCAATATCACAATTATTCTACACCCATGTACCACCATAACTCACAGTTGTGATCTCAGCACCAAAACTTTACAAGGGAAAATCCTTCTAATAGTCACAGTGAATGCATATCAAAACTGATTACCCTTGAGGAAATCATGGGCTCATGATCTGTAAGTCTGCTTTTCAGTGTTAAGAACCCTGTTTAGAAAATGGACAGACAGGAATGCTACCCACTACAAAACAAGTTTCCTTGATCCAAAACTTTGCTCGAAGTGTACCTAACTGACAATTTATATGTGCCAGGAGAAACTGCACTGAGGAACAAGAATTTGCTAATAAGAACACTGAATTGACAGGTTTAGGGCAAGAGGCTAGCTATACGAATGAATTAAAACAGCAGCTGAGGAAGTGTCAGGAATGCAGAGAGAGTCATTACTGAATAGGGCACAGAAAGATACCAGAAGTGACAGGATAGTATTCTCTACAGCGTATTCCCATCAGAGTGAGGCTATCAGACAGATACTTAACAAAAACTGCACATCCTACAAGTGGAAAATACCCCTAATAACCATATTAAGTATCCCACATGCGCTCTATTAAGGGGAGTCAATCATTTGCGGTTTGTGGGCCATATCTTCAAATAGCTTGCCTATTAAATTATGATTGTTAGCTGGCACACTACCATCAACCAAATGGTTAAAGGAGCACTTTGTGACAAATGGCACTCTGTACCAGTATTGTTAAATGTTTCTTAACCATTATGTAGTTGAAATTATTATAGTCAGTATGAGACTGCAACATTGTAACTGATGTGTTATGTTCACTGCTTTAAGTTATCGGGGACACTGTCGGAAATTAGCCTAGGCTCAATGACTAATATCCCAATAAATATAAACATGAAGTTGAAACTTGACAGGTTTAGGAACATTCCACTATTCTATTTAAAGAAAAATCAGACCTTATGTAACAAGTTTGTACACACTGAACACCCAGTTCCAGATGCACTCAGGGGACAACTACTTCTAGGGCTGCTGACCAATGGTATGTTCCCATGTGGGAACCATTTCCAATATGCCATTTCCAACCATTTCCAATATGTGCCAACAGCTCTGCACTAGGATGAACTCACACAGACATACTATTACAGCAAGGAAGACTGAAAAACCAGTGGGGCATCACTTCTCCCAGCCTGACCACTCAGTCTCAGATATGTCAGTAATGGTCTTAAAAGGAAATCTCAAAAACACACAACAGAGACGAGCTTTTGAGATTAAACTTATTTTACATCTCAATATGGTAGCAGATGGGATGAACTTGGATATTGGCTTTATGGGACACTACAGATACTAACATCCACAGACCTTTTCTTCTTCAAACTGACATATTATAGGACTTCAGCATGTGTGAGATGTGGATGCATGTGTGTATGTATGTGTGTGGGTATGTGTTGTGAGGTATGTGATATAACAGATGTGGGGCTTGCTGTCACATTGAGGTAAGTCTCTATTTAGCTATGTGGAGTTATAATGTGTTACTATTTTTATTTCACACACATAAAGAATTTCTCCTTACTTTTTATCTTTGCCTGTGGGGGGATTGATTCCATTGCACCATATTCAGATTACCCAGCCTGCTAGTGTACATACAGGAGTGTTATCTTATACTGTTATATATAATTTTTGTAACTCTGTACATATTGGGATGTGTGATCTCATTTGCTTGGGGGTCCTGCACATATCTTTTTACATTAGGCTAATATTGTAGTACTTTACTCAGGATTTCATGACAAGTTGTATTCCTTTGGGGAACAATTACAGCGACTGAAGTTAATATAGGTTCACTAGGAGAGAGAGATTGAGTGTGTGTGTATGTGTGTGTGTCTGTGGGAGAGAGAGAGAGAGAGAAAAAAGGAGGGGGGAGAGAGAGAGACAATATCTTGTTTAAGCTATGTATCTCCCCCACCCACATTATTGTGATGTAGGGTGGGTTAGGTTGTATTGTTTGTATGAACAGGAGGAGATATATTACATTTTTATCTCTTTTTCAGATTCCCTAGACACTTGTGGTACATGAAGTTGCTACATTCTCAGTATATATTGATATCAGTATATATCAGGCTGCATGGTCTGAATTCCTTGAGATTCCTCGACTAGAGTTTTTTGTTTAACACTAATATTATCAATTTATATTTAAATTATCATTTATATAGTCCTGAGGTTTTTGTAATTTCTTGGGCCTTTTATTTAGCTTGAGAATACAGCTGGGTGGCATGTCCAGCTAGGTTTTACATATCACAGTGTGCACTGATGTTTTTAGACAACTTTACTGGTAATTCTTGTCTTTAATGCATACATTGTAATTTCATGAGCCCTATATCTATCTTAGTTTGTCTTTAAGCTGGGTGGGGGTTGCCTTTCAGTAATCACATCCTTATACTGACTGTGACACTCATTGACTTGATTTGGGAGTTATCTGCTTCAGCAGTGTTATCTTATGTCAATTAAATTTATGTGCAGTAGGATTCTTTGTATGTGTGTTGCACAAGCACATCTGAACCAAGGTTCATTCGGACTGAGGGCAGTATTGTACTGTTAAACTTCTCTGACATCATCTTCTGGTTTTTTAAATGAGTATTTTAAACCAATGGGATTTTTTTCTGTTTTCTCTGCATTATCTAGCTGTTATAAGTATTGTATTTTCTAAACAACTGCCATGAGCTTCTGAAGAAGGACTGGTTGGTCCGAAAGCTAGAGCACTTTGTTCTTGTTGTTACATCTATGTTGGTCCATTAAAAGGTATCAAATCATTTGTTTCTGGATCTATTCTTGCAAGGACCAATACGGCAACTACTAAATCTAGATTTCATTTCCAATATGGAAACACAAGCCAGAAATTGACCTGTGAGCATCTCTACAAACCAGAAATTCACAATAAAACAAGACATCAACTGTGACATGGTCCATGTGAGGTATTTAATATAATGTCCATGTGACAAACTTTACAGTCTATTTGCAAGACTGAAAGGGAGTTCAGGACAAGAATAAGTGATAAGAGTGACATTCAGAGAAAAGATAAAAACTCAGAGGTGGCATGACACTTCAACAACTGTGGTTATTCAGTGACCTCACTAAGGTTCTGGGGTATGGAAAGAGAGTAGAAGATCCCTAAAGGAATTCTGATCGGAACACTGCATTGCTTAAAAGAGAGGTTTACTTGATTCACACAGTGGGGACATTGTAACTAGACAGCGGCATGAATGAGGAGTGTGAGTGGTCTCTGTTCTGGTAAAGGGCATGGTATACCAGGAACAGATTGGAACTCTTTTATTCTTTGGGAATTTTAACTCTATTCCAGTGAGACCTATGATATTTGTGTATTTCATCATTACAGCTGTCTGTAATGGACAAAATCAGTATGACTGTTTCACATGAACTGTGAGGATGTTTGTTCCAGCCATAATTTGTATTCCCTTAACTGAGATACTGAGATAGAAAGAAGTTGTTTGGGTTACCTAACTTTATGAACTCTGCTAAAAAGGTGGGGGGGGGGGGCATCTGTATCCAACCTCTGTTCCCCACTGTTCTCCACTGTATCTGACACCCTTTAAACAAAGAATACGTATCCAAGGAATGTATTTCTTGATTTAAGAGATGTCACTTATCAAACGGTGCTTGTTTATAAGAATTGTAATATATGGAAACTGAGTGATCCAACTATGACCGGAAGGTGGCATGAGCCGCTGCAGCATGCAGTCTCCAGCTTGCTCTTAGTTGCCGTATGCTACATGGTTTCTGCAGTGGTCTGTAGCAAGCAAGTTCTCATAGCACAAAAAGTGGGTGTATCTTTCTGGTTACATCATCGGGATGTCTCTGCACCCCCTCTGCATTGCAGTGTTTATACTGTGCATGCCCATGGCCCCAGCTGCCTTCCTACACCAAGAGAGCAGGCTGGGAGGACCACATATGCATCTTTAAGCTAATCTTTTATTCTTATTATATGCCTCTTCAGTCACTAGTTCAATCAGCCTGTTTTACAGAGCTTCATGGTTATTAATCTATATAGCTGTAACTATTTTAGCCGGTGTTGATTATTCATCCATATGGAGTTAGCTGCACAGCACATTTTTCAGCATCATCTGTTCTTTCTCTCGTCTCTTCTTTTCCATCACTACAGTTTGACTTTTTTTTCACAGCAGTTCTGGCTCAGGCACTGCTATGCCCACTGACATCATGAAACATCACTTTTTCTTTTTTCCCCCTCTTTACAACCCCCCCGCTACACTATCTTTTTTCCCTGTCACTGCCTCCTTTTCTCCGTCACATCACAGTACACTAGTATTACTATTATTGATACATATTCACTCTTTGTGGTCTTTGTACCTCAAGACTATAATTATTCTTTTTTGATGGTGTGACATTTTACTTAGTAAAAACAGACTATGATCTTGTTCTCTTCCCAGATTTCTTGCATCTATATGAAGTATATCTGTGGAATTTATTGTCTCCTTAACTATAAGCCGAATCTAGTAGTACTGTATATACAGTATATGGTTTAAGTCAGCCTGTACTGTTACAACTGTATTAAGCATCTTGTTTCCATAGTACTGCTCCTCATACATAAGTAAGTTACTGGATGCATTCAAATCCCTTGGTTCTAATCAATAAACTTTCTCCATTTGCAGTTGAGTAAATATAGGGATTTCCATGCAATCTAATGCCATAGGAATCTTTTTTGAAACTCATAAAATTGAAATATGTCATCTTGTTCACTACGAGGAACAATGCCACACCATGATTGTGAGGTTGACTTACAATAGACAACCTATAGCAGGAGTGTTGTGATTTTGTTTTAAAGGAAGAAAAAAATAACATATTGTTTCTCCTATAGTCTAGCATTGTGATTTCAACGTGTAATAGGCATTCCAGCAGGTTCATTTGCTTAGTGGGTCTTTAACTGACTTATGTTTAAATTAGGTTAGATGTGGCACACTTGTGGCTCCCTTCATTCTTGTAGCCCATTAGGGCATACTTATTCTGGGCCTTACATGGCTTCAGTTAAACTCATTTTTCAATAAAGTGAGCATGATGATTACAGACTTCTTTGCAACTAAATGTTCATTTATTGACTGTTTATTCCAATTCCAGACCACATAGAGAGATTTGTTTTTAGAAGTTCTCTGTTAATTAAAAATCATTACCACTATTGTTTACACGTGTATTTTGCTACTTAAATAGTCAACCCTGAGGAAGAGGTGGTTTTGCCTTGAAGCACCGGGGTTTGTTAGTTGGTGGTTGTGTTATAACACTTTACTGTTTTGTATTTTGCACAGAGAACTTTTTATGATCTGTAATTAACTATTTTTAGTACAGCAGGAGTGCTTGCCTTGTGTACTTTCCTTGGAGGACTGTGTGTGTGTGTGTTTCCCAAGAGGAAAGGGTAGGTTTGAAACTATACACCAGATTACCATGTGCGCTTAATTTATTATGAAAGTGGTTTGCAAAGCAGTGGCTAAATAAGCTCTCTCAATGTGATATTCTAGATATTGTATCTATAGAGTAGTACTCGAAGGGATAGAATCTTCTTGTCATGTAAGGGCATTTCTATATAAGAAATGTGCATTTAAAAGTGAATGACAGTGGGCAGCAAAATTCAGAAATTATTTTTAAGCTCCATGAAGCAAATATATATTTGATTATTTTTGTTGTTTAGGCTATGAAACACTTTTGAGCTTCACTGAGAAGTAGAAATGAGACTTGAGAGAAACACTTAAGAGGCATTATTTAGGGGTCTTTGAGTTTGCAACAGTTACATTCTGGTGGTACAGGCAACAATTTGGATCTGATAAGCAGTCAGTTCGGGCACTTTCACCTTGGACAAAAGGCACCGAAAAGATACACTTTTAAATTAACATGTTATTCCTACACTGGTCCACGCTTTTGTGTCCACATGTTTGGACTATTGCAATTCCTTATACCTAGGGTTATCTGGGGCGGAAATCCACCGCCTGCAGCTGGTGCAGAATGCTGGCCCGGCTTTTGACTGGAACATCTTGATTTAGTCATATTTCACCAGTGCTGCGAGAACTGCACTGACTGCCTGTACAGTGGCAGATTACCTTTAAAGTCATCTTATTGACTTTTAAAGCCCTACACGGACAGGGACCGGACTATCTGAAAGAGCTCCTGGTTCCTTACCACCCCAGATGATTGCTCTGCTTAGCTGATGAAGAGTTGCTAGAGATTCTGAGGGTGCTTTTAAGATCTGCTGGGGCCTGGGCATTCATGTGTGTGGCTCCTACCCTCTGGAATTCTCTATCCCATCAGTTACGGGAGTGCCCAACCATGGAGGGATTTAAACAGGCACTGAAAACTCACTTATGGAGACAAGCTTTCCGTGATTGAAGTCTTTCTGATTTTAGTAGTGGTTTTATAATTGCTTCTATATTTATTTTTAAATGAGATTGTGTTTTATTGTATGTTAATTTGTGCGGCGCCTTGGCTTTTGAAAGGTGCCTTAAAAATAAAGTTTTATTATTATTTTATTATTATTATTTATTATAAAATAAAATAAAAAAGGTTGCCACAGGACTAGCAATCAGGGTTACCTGACATGTTCCGGACACCAATGTGTCCATTATCACCTTTGATAAAGGACATATTGGTGTCCTAAACATTTATAATAAAATGTTAATTTAAAAGTATATCTTTTCAGTGCCTTTTGTCCGAGGTGAGAGTGCTGGAATTGTCTGCTTACCATGAACTTACTGTTTCCTGAGCACTTCATTCTTGTGCAGGTATTGTAATATAAAAAAACATAATTTGGATCTGTTGTAGAAAGACTGCATGGAGTGCACTGTAATATTTAGTATTAGATGCTATGAGATTAGACAAGCCTTGCTATAACATAGAAGGCTTTCAGAGAACAGATGGTATAAATGTATTGCTTTCTGTAACCTACCAGTTTCTTAACACTGAAAAGCTGACTAATAGATCATGAGTACATGATTCCTCAAGGGTAACAGCTTTGACATGCATGCAGGGAGGATATAGAGGGATTAAGTTTTCTAAGATGTTTTAATACATACAGTAGATACATAGACAGTGTTGGCAGATAAAGGCCTACAGCCCACCCAGTCTGCCCATTTGAGCTTGTAAGTTTGCTTTATGTTTTTCTAGAAGTCTGTTGTCCCTCACCCCTGACCTCCAGAATTTCTTTATGTCTATCCCATGCATTCTTAAATCCCATGATTGTTTCAGCCCCCCCCCACTTCCTCTGTCAGGGTGTTCCACTTGTCCACTACCTGTTCTGTGAAGAAATTCTTCCTCACGTTCCCTTTGAATCGTCCTCCCTCCAACTTCATCCTATGCCCTCTAGTCCTGGAACATTTTTTCACTTAAAAATAGTGTATCCTGCACCCTGTTCCTCCCTGTAAGATACTTGAATGTCTCTATCATAACCCATCTCTCCCTCCTCTCCTCCAAGGAGTACATATTCAAGTCCTTCAACCTGTCCTCATATCTTTGTTACCCTCTTATGTTCCCTTATTCTTGTTGCCCTCCTCTGAACCTTCTCTACCTTGTCTATGTCCTTACGTAGGTAAGGTCTCCAGAACTGTACACTGTACTCCAGGTGGGACCTCACTAGTGTCTTGTATAGTGCAATTATGACCTCCCTTTTCCTGCTGGTGATGCCCCTGCCTATGCATCCCAGCATCCTATTTGCTTTACCTGCTGCCTTGTCGCACTGTTTCCCTACCTTGGAGGTCATCACAGACAGATAACCCCAACATCCTTCTCCTGCATGGTGCATGCTATATCCTCATCCCCTAACTGATATAGTGTGCCAGGGTTTTTGTGCCCCAAATGCATTATCTTGCACTTCTTTGCATTGAATTTCAACTGCCAAACCCTGACTATTCTTCAGGTTTCTGCAGGTCCCTTTTCATTCTGTCTACACCATCTGGTGTGTCTGCTCTGTTACAGAGCTTTGTGTCATCAGCGGACAGGGAAATTCTGCCTTCTAGATCCTGCTCAATGTCACTGATGAAGATGTTGAATAGGACTGGTCCCAGCACTGATCCTTGTGGTACCCCACTGGTCACTCTTCCCTCTGTGGAGTGACAGCCATTTACCACCACCCTCTTTGTCCTGCCGCCCAGCCAGTTACCTACCCACCCCAGTAGTACTGTCCTGCCCACACCCATATTCCCCAGTTTGTGTACTAGCCTTCTATGTGGCACAATGTCAAAGGCCTTGCTGAAGTCCAGATAGGCCATGTCCACTGCCCTCCCCTGATCCACCTCCCTAGTCACCCAGTCGAAAAATTCAATGAGGTTGGTCTGACATGACCTCTCCCTGGTGAAACCATGCTGCCTTGGGTCTTGTAGTCCATTGACAACCAGATGTTCCACCAATCTCTCCTTCAGTAGTGCTTCCATGATCTTCCCCACTACTGAGGTGAGTCTGACTGGTCTGTAGTTCCCCGCTTCCTCTTTGTTCCCACTTTTGCATAAGGAGACTACATCTACTGTCCTCCAGTCTTTTGGTACCTCAGTTGTTTCCAGTGATTGGTTAAACAGGATTGCCAGAGGTTCAGCCACCACCTCTCTTAGTTCTTTAAGGACCCTGGGGTGCACCACATCTGGCCCCTAGTAATACTAATACTGTATATTGTTTGCGATCAAGACCCCTAACATTCCACAAAATTAAGTTAAACACTTTGCTATTTGACATGTTTATTGACAGAGTAAAATGTTCTGTAATATTCCTTCTTTCGAAGACTGATATTTTAGGTAATGTCACCATAATCTGGCCCTCAAGGTTTACAATTGCCAGCATTTCTGAATGCCTATGTGTCTTATTGGGTGGAGTCACCTTTCCCTCAACCCATCCTAGGAAATAACAAGTAGAACAAAAAAGGAAAGAGACAATAAAAGTCCTGTTTCCCTTCTGACATAACTGTCTCTCCATTCTTACATTGCTGTGTTTCTTACTCACCCGTAATTGAATTTGGTGCTTTGTAACCCACCAAGATCCAGTAGTGCCATCCATTTTTAGAATATCCACCCCACTTAAGTAATGCATGAGGAATATCTTAAGGATGCAACTTATCACCAGATCCCCCAACCCCCATGTATTCCCAAATGAGTCCATACAGGTAGGAACTCCAGGATAAACTGCTAACCACCCTCCTAACACTCAAAGAGTAAATCCTATAACATTCCAGAATATTTCTGTGAAATACTCCTTTAATTGTCCTATACATAGCATTAAAGATGATAACCTTAAAATTTTAATGGAAAAAAGGACAAAAATAGGATTTTGTAAACATTGTCTAACTAGTCAGTTTTCTATAACTTAGCAACAACTGTGACATACTCTAATATTCAGCATATAGTAATGAACTGTATACACCAGTATGAGAAAAAAGGTATAACTACCCATACTACCAGAAACAACCTGTAACCATATTTAGATTAGATATATTGGTTATGAAAACAAAAGTTCTCAATATGCATTACACAGAGAATAATGTATGGTGTGTTGTACATTATGAATTTTGTTACACACCCAAGATACGTAATACTACATAAACCATGAGTGCAAAGCACAAGTGGTTTCTGATGGTATTACACATCGAGGGTGTGCAAAACAAACAAACAAAAAAATAAATAATGTACAACAGCCCACAGTTTATTTTATATCATTTCTGGTTCATGGCTTTCAGTTGATAGCTGTCATGCTCATTGCTTGATTGTTGTAAGCTCCCTTCTCAGTTAAAAAAAAAAAAACTCAATTTTTAAATATCACTTTGGATAAGTGATATTAAGCTAAAATGACTTTTAAACAGTTACTGAGTGATGGACTCTGCATGTGTGTGTGGGGGGGGATAAGACGACAGGTGCTCTCAATTTTACAACGCTACTGCTTATTGTCTGGTTGACACCCATTCTGTAGTAACTGGTCAGTTATTATGGAAAGAACCCAGTTGTTATGGATGGAGCACAGTTATTATGGCATCAGAAAGTGGTGCCAATCCAGTCAACAAAGTGTCATCACTAGTAATTATATTGCGATGTATAATTGTTCCCAGATACATTTTCCTGCTCACATTTTACTAACTCCAAGCTGTGCTAAAGAAGAAAGCATCTTATGTTTGATGTTTGCTAATGTAAAATGATCAGACATGCACTGCTATGTAACAATTATCTCATCTTAATATGCAGCATATGAATTATGATCCGCAACGGTAACAGGTTAGAAAAGTGCTTCCTGACTAGCGCCATGCAAACCACATTTCAGGAATGGGGTAAACCTGCATAGTGACAGGGGTAGAATAGTGTATGTCAGTTGTCGCTACTCCATAGCTATTCAGGCAATGGAGGAGCATGGCAGGAAGTGGAGAAGTAGACAAAAAGTGTGGAGGATGACTGAGCTGCTCCTGTGGCGAAGAGTGCTAAGACAGAAGCAGCTTTGGTCATATGGCTTGGGAGACCTGGGCTCTGTTCCTGGTTTCCCGAATCTTGTGACCACACTTTTTCACCTGCTTCAAGTATGTTTTATTTGTTTTTTGTATATGTCTGAATCCGGTCCCCCCCAAACTTTCACTCCATCCCCGAGTTCAACCCTCCCCCCATGGAGTTGATTATTTAGAAATTGGGGTGTGTGGGGGCAGAGTCCCCACATAAACACAAGTTGTGGTTTCTTTTAGTCACATGGTAGTGGTCCTCCCTGTGTTCTGCAACCACTACCATTGGTGATGTTTATGTACTTGGCGTAGTGGCTGGGCACTTTTCTTGCCGAAGTTGTATTTGATGTTGGCATTCTGACCTAGTGCCATTTTCAACAATCCTACCTTCCCTTCAGTCCCTAATGAGCAGTGAACAGTAGGCTTTCATTGTTCAGCTTCTCTCTAAGAACCCTGCCTGATAGTATTGGTGACGTCTTACATTAAAACTAGATTTACAATTGTATGACCTAGCAAATTGTGAAAGCTTGCAGTGTTGTTCATTATAATTCAGACAGGATGGCAATTACATCAGTTATACCATTAAAACATGCTTTCATTTTTTTAATCTTTTTTTTTTTTTCAAATTTTCCATTTTGTTTGATCTATTTTCTGGTTCACTTTTGGATGCCTCTTGAACTTTCACCCAATGCTGTGCACTCATTCATCTCACATCTATCCAACAGGCATGAACCTAAAATTCAAACTTTACCAGGCAAAGGAGATCTGAGTTAACTTCACAGTGGCAAATGAAAAATTGTGAACCGATCTCCAATCAGTTTTACAACAGTCCTTTCATTCCTAGATATTTACCACAGATAATTCTGAACCACAATTCCTCAGTGTCTCCGATTCAGTGGTATAACATCTATGTGAGTATTTCAGTACAAAGTTGCATCCTCATTGACCTGCTTAGTATTACATACTTTTTCCTTTTATGTCACAAGAAAATATCAGCTTAACCTGTCCAAACAGAATAAGTACCACCTGAGAGAGCATGTGGATGACCAGCAAGGCATCCGACTACACAACCCAAGATATCATTTATCAGATTAGTAAAGCATTAGTAATAATTGCAGTCATTAAACCTACCCACCTTTCCCGCATGACTCACCTTTATATTTCAATTTTATCTTCAAGTCGTCATCTTCTTAGTGCTGAAAAAGCAAGTCTATCAGCGTTTACCCTGTGTATTTTATTTCTTGTGTATTTAATTTAAAATACACACAATGTCCCTCATCCATCCCAGCCACCAGTGAACCTCCATTCACCTCAGCAGCTGGGACTAAGGAAACCATCAGCAGGGCTCCTCCTATTACCCACTACCCACTAGGTCTAGATGAGAGCCAACAGATTAAAATATTTTGTAGTGTTTGAACTTCCTGTTTTCCCTGACCGAAGAGGCTGTTATGAGGTAATTTACCAACTCTTGGGTGACTATATAGAGAATAATGCCTAATGTACAGGTGATAACCATGGTGTAATCACCTTGAGTGGTTGCTAGGGCATCAGTAAACCTTGAGAGCGCAGCTCAAGAGGTTTACCATTGCCCTAGCAACCATGACAGATGATTACACCATGGTTATCACCTGTATATCAGGCATTATCATTTATAGTGTATGGGACTCGACATGAGAAGTTACACCCCCCCCACCGAACACAAGTAATTTAGCCTTACCTTATTAATGAATCTGCACTATGGTCACATGATTGTGTAGGAAAGCAGTTTATTAGGATACACGGACTGAACGACAGCAGGCCAAAATAGCACTAAAGTTAAAATCTCTATCATACATAGTGATCACTAGACTCAGTAACAGTAAACTGTGACAATTGGAATGTTGTTTGAACACTATACTGAGACTAACAATCACATTCTGGGTGTGTGTAGAATACTGAATAATACTGGCATTCCATTTTGTAAACCAACTGCTATGACATAGATGAGAGGAGTTTATAAGGTTCTGACATCACAACAGTGGGATTACAAGGTTGTAAACAGCTTACTTTCAGTGGGTAATAAGGGCTACCCATACATTATATAGACGATAATGTATGGTCATCAATGGTTAACCGGTTTGTTAACCATCGAGAAGTTGCCAGGGCAACCATGTAAACCTCGAGAGCGAAGCTCAAGAGGTGTACTTCGCCATGGCAACCTCTAGATTGGTTAACAAAACGGTTAACCATCGATGTACCATACATTAGCTTTTATAGTATATGCTACCATTTTGTTTTTTTAGAAAAGAAAGCAGTTGCTTACTGCTGTATTTTTTTATGTCCCCACTGCTCTGCCCTCACCACTCCGGCCGTTTCAAAGCCGTCCGGTCCAGCTGCGCGCATGCCCAGACTGTTCCCAGTTGTTAACCCATCGATGTGACATACCATCAATGGGTTAACAACATCGTGATGTCACATCGATGGTAAAATGTTGTTATAAAAAGGTAGATTTCTATCTATAACAATGTTCTACCATATATTATATTAGAAGATTAGGTGTATAGCATTAAGACTGTTTCTATGTGAAAAATTAACAGTTATGGGATGTGTCTGAACTACTCACCATCCCTCTCCCCCACTCTTCAGGCACTCACAAACCTCAGACTGGTGACTCGAACAGATTTAAACACAATAAGTGCATACTTTAAAGAAGTTTGGGTTTTGCAGAAGTAAAGTCAAAGTTTTTAAAAATATGTGGCAAGTCTTTACATAAAACAATCCTTGCAGCCTCAAATATGTATAATCTCTTGGGCACTTGTTTGTCCAGACTCTAAATAATGTTGGATAGAGGAGGCTGTAATGAAGTCCAGCATCCTTAAGTTTCTTTTTAAGTGGCAGGAAAGCATCTCTCTTTTTAATATTTTTGGGTGGTAAATCATTGAGAAACTTCATTTTACACCCTTCACAGTCTATGAACTGTTTGTCTCTAATCATTGTTTGGACCTAAACCTTTTGTTGGAAGTGGAGTAGTTTGACTACAAAGGAGTGATGTCTTTCTTTGTGGCCGAGTTTTGGTTTGAGAAACCTATGTGCTTTCCCCACAATGTATTTCTGGCAGTCTGGGGGGGGGGGCCTGTAATCTGTAAAAACAACTTATTTATGAAGGAAATCAATCAATCTTTATTTTACCAGGCAAAACACCATTGAGTGAACTCATTTTCAAGGTGGACCTGGGAAGTTAAGATAAGTATAAGGTATGATAAGAAAACAGTATACATAATACATAATATGTGTACACAGGATGAATACATAATGATGTGAGGCTTATACAATAGAGAAATCTGGAGAACAATAGTCTGAGGAGGCAAAAAAGCATATAAACAATATGTACAAGGAACTTGCAGTTTACAATATATATACAAATGCATGCAGGCAGTACTGTAAGAGTATCCTTGGGGCAACACATAAATAAATACTAGGTTACCCATTGAGTGCCTCTCATATGGGGAGGGAAGAGGAAGTGGGGACTTTATGCGTAGTAGAAGGGAGGAGGAAAGAGCAAGATGCAAAAAGAGACAGGAGGAAGGAGTAGATACAAAGTGAGGGGAGGAACCAACTTTACTTAGCGAGGATAGTGTCAAGTGCACCAAGGGAGGCACTGCAGACAGATAATACCAGGCCACAATCAGGGGAAGCATTTACATGCCTCCTTGATAGATTGTGAATAAAATGTCTTGAATGAGGCCAGGGAGATAGGATGGGCCACCTTAAGAGTTTTTTGCAATTTATTCCACAGTTGGGGTAGAGCGAAACTTATTGAGGACCTACCAAATCTTGATTTGACCTTAGGTATGGATAAAGTGATATAAGTGGAGCTTCTCAATGCATACTTGCTTATTGTACTTATTGAAATAGGATCACTCCCATCAATACCTTCCCTCTGTCCAAATATTCTTAAATTATTCCTCCTCCTGCTGCTGCTGCTCTCTTAATCTTCATTTTTCGCTTCTAATTTGGTCAGTCTTTTCGCATACTGTAAACCCTGATTTATGTCCTTTTCTAGCTTATCTTCCACACTACTGATTCAAGGTTCAGTATCACATATTCATACTTTGTGCTCTGCTGTTTCTTGCTTCAGTTCTTTAAAGGAAAACACTGAAAAAGACACAGCTTTCCCCAGACACTACAGGAACTCTTGAGTAATGCTTTCAGACAGTAACAACCTTTTTTAATGATTTAAAACAGCTATCCACAACTTCCATTTTCTGTTGCTGGCAGCCACCATCTCATGAGCAGCAGTGAGATTCTTGAGCTCACTGTATGCTAATATGTCTGCTTGACCTCTGCTATTGGTTGGCAGGACAAATTATCATAAAGTGAGCTCAGCAAGCTCTCTGTTGCTCATGAGATGGTGGTTGCCAACAATAGAAAGTGAAAGTTGAGGGTCACTTTTTAAAGTACCAGAAAAGTATTTAGGGGTATTTAAAAAAAAAGTTACTATCTGAAAGCACTAATCAGGCATTTCTGTAGTGACTGGGAAAAGCTATGCCTTTTCCAGTGTTTCCCATTAAAACCAGCAAAAAGGTCTATTACTGTTACTTTTATTGTCATATTTCATTCATCATTTTCTCAAAGTTAACCATTGTTAAGGGTATGACTGTGGAAGCTACTTCAGAATTGGTTTTAATATTGTTATCTCTGTTCCCTGAATTATGATCTAAAATAGAACTCTTAAAAAGTGTTTATTCTGAGATTTGTTCAGTTTATATAACTGGTGCAGATATATTTTTTTTTTTACTTTATCACCACTTTACCTCAGGAACTCCTTCCAGCATCCTTGGGGACTCCCAGCCGCTACCTCCCTCCATGACTACTACTCCCCTCCCTCTCATGCAACCCAGCACCACTTCCAGGTCTATACCCTCTGGAGGTAGGGTTGCCCTATCTGCCCATGGTGCATTATTTCAAGGGCAAAGTGTTGGGCACACGAGAAACCCGGTTTGAGAGGAGGCAGTCCGGAGTTGGAAGTGTGGGCTCAGGAGGCCAAGGTGTCTTCATCTATTCCCCAGGAGTTGTTTTTTTCTCTTGAATGTGTGAGTCCTTTCCCCTTGGAGTGTGGCTAACAAGGCAATGCTATGCTGCAACTCTGCCACGTGCGTCCGCTACGTCGCCATGCTGGGCACCTCCGATCACCACCAGAGGCTGCTTCAGGAATGAGCGCATCTCCCCAACCCTCCCCGGGAAGGGAGAACAGTCCTACGGATGCTCGATCTCCTCCCCCCTGCAGACCCCCAGCGGCCCGGGCTCATTCTCGAACCCAGGTCACCAGCGTGGTGTGAGATGTGGCATTGGTACAGATCATTGACATTCCATTAAACTTTCTTCCATTATCTCAAACACCCTTTCTGCAGTAACTTTAATATTTAAATGTTAAGGACTCTGTGTGATGAGTAAGAATAGTCATTTAAACCACTGATGGACTGAATGGACTTTTTCCTTTCCTTATTGCAGAGTTTTTCTTGGAGAATGACTCATTCTTCTCAGCCAGATCACAGCTGTCAAAGTGGCTGCAAAGTCTGATGGATATTACACTAACCACTGCTGCTACAGTAATTGCAGGTACCAGTCTCTATTGTTCATCTAGACCCAACAAACAATGCTGAAACTAAGACAAATCCTGTACTGGGGCTCATAACAAATCAATCAAAATCTCATAACAAATCAATCAATCAGTCAATCAATAAATCAATCAAAATCTTTATTTTGCCAGGTGGAACATTATTGAGACAAGCTCACTTACAAGATGGACCTGGGGCAAAACAATTGCCAACAGGGTACAGACATAACAGGTTGAGTGAACATACATAACAATTATATAGTAATAGTAACATATCGAATAAAGTATGGGTCAGGGTGTGTAACGAGATTTTACACACACCGAGTTGTGGGATGCTACATAAACCCCAAGGGCGGAGCCGAGAATTTAACATCCCACAATGAGGGTCTGTGTAAAATCGAGTTTTACACCCTGACCCATTTTTATTTTATATAATTGCTGGGTTTTTGCCTCAGCAATTATATAAAATAAACAGCTCTGTGTACCCTCCCAGTGTATCCTAACATCGGTCCTTTTAGTCCGGTGCCGAGATTTTTGTATTTTAAACTGCTGCTTTTTTTTCCATTTCTTGAGGTCTTTCTGTGTTTCCTGGATATAAGGGGGGAGAAAAGAAAAGGACTTACCGCCATTCTTGTGGTGGTTCTGTTTCCAGTAACATGGAAGCGGTGAACAGTCTCAGCTGGTTGCGCTGCTGCACGAGCATGCGCAGAGAAGGGAAATTATGCGGTGTTTGCCATTATAAACGCTCCTTTACAATGGCAAATTATGCCACGGTTTCCTTATGGGAAAAAGGCAGAGCCAGTTATTATAACATAATAACATATAACTATTACATGTGATGAGATACTTGCACCAGAACATAGCAATAGGTTCAATAGGAGGTAGTGCCATTTAAATACAATTGCATGACTACAGATATATGGATATAAGGTAATGAGCTAAAGTTTATACAGTAAACATCATTGGAGGAGTAATAATGAGCAGGAGTGGCAGTTCCTCTAGCATCAAAGTGCAAAGAAGATTGAGATGTAAGAGTCCTTTGATAAGTGCTGTAGGCATGTCCGGCAAGTGGGGTGGGAAGGGGAGGGGTTATAGGGAGTGGGGAAGGAAGATCAGCCGAGACAGGAGAGGGTTGGATGTGATGGCCTAGGGAGAAAGGACTGTTTGAAGGGAGGACATGACAGATGCCACAGGCAATGGTTGGGGTTTAAGTCCAATATTTGAAGCAAAGACAGATTGTGATGTTGGGACCTTGATTTGGACAATGACAGAAGGGAGGACTCAAATGATGCCTCAGGCAATGGTTGAGGTTTAAGTCCAGAATTTAAAGCAGTAACAAATCGAGATGTTAAGACTTTGACTTGAAGCAATGACATGCCTCAGAAAGGGTCCTCAGGAACAAGGATTTGAAGAGGGAGAACGTGATAGGGGAAGCAAGCCTTAAGGTTTTCCGGATCTTATTCCAGAGCGTAGGAAGAGTGAAGCTTATTGAGGCTTTACCAAAGCACGTTTTAACTTTAGGGATAGCCAGAGATAAGATGGTAAGACTTCTGAGAGAATAGGCACTAGGGATGCGAGGAGTTAGGCAGCTTGTGAGGTACTGAGGTAATTTATGAGTGATTGCCTTATATGTCTATAGAATAGCATTCTTTTGCCTCCTGAAGCCAAGGGATCTCCAACCTACGGAAGAAGAGAGGATGCAGTGGTGTGTGTCATAAGGGGCATCCAAAATGAACCTAAGGGCTCTGTGGTATAGGGTATCAAGCTTGTCACAAGTGCTATGTTAAAATTTGGTAAATTAAACAGCTAAATGATATTTGCATGACGGGGTGCAACATAAAGCTCACAGAACTGCAAGTGACCTGCATGGCAGCATTCAATCGAATCCTAGCTATCAAATATTTAATATTTAATCCATCTGTGACTGTGCAATGTTTTTAGAAGTTACAGATAATTAATTTTACTGGAAACTCCGTGTTCCATCTCTGACTGCATGTAACAAATTTATCTGAGATTGTTTCTGCTATAAGAGAAGGTTCAGGAGTTCTTGAAGTACATAAAGGTTCCTACATGCAGATGTCTGGTATTGGGTGAGTAAGGGCATAATTTGTAACAAAAAGGGGACAGCCTAGTGCTGTATTCACAAAAGGCTAGTGGAACCACTGGTGAGGTGAATAAAGCCAGTTGTCAGCCAGAGGTACAGCCATTCTGTGATGAATTGGCAGTAAATATCCCTGGCTTCCAGGTCAGGCACCACTTTAGCCCACTTATGTTCTGCAATCTTCTGTTTATAACAACAGCAAATATAGGCTGCCTCCCATGGTACTCAGTTACTTTGTTCTGTGTGGAAGGAGTCATCCTTGTAGCATGATCAAGGAGCTGTGTCATCACCTATTCATGTCTCAAGCACATTTTACTTAAACTGGGCCACTGAGGAGGAAACTTCTAATTTCGGATATTCTGTTTAGCGGGGATTTGAAGCAGTGAGGGCTGAAAAGAAGAACTTTACTCAAACTGATTCTCCAATCAAGTCTACCCTTTTTGAAATCCATATACCATCCCTCCACATACGCAGTGGATCTAAAAATGAGGATTTGCTTGTACTGAAACATTCCTTTCAAACATTGCATATTATGACCAATTCCATTGAAAAATTAGACAATCTACAAGTTAACCACAGACCCCTTTTAGAATCAAGCCACAAAACTAAAAACAAAAGTCCCTGTAAGAGCATGTACATTGGACAGGTTATTATGATGTAGTGTGGCCTTCTGGAATTGCTACTATGAAACAATAAAATACATCGTGACATTAGAAAGACTGGATTTCATCGACTGTACAATCACAGCTGTCATAGGCATTTGGAACTGTGTCATTAATGTAGCCATTTGCAGTCACTGGCTGAAGCAATATTAGATTATATAATTTCAAAAAGGCTCAGTGCATCTGTTGAATGTCTAAAAAGAACCTGTAGGAAATGTTCTCTGTTGTTAAAACTAAACTTGCAATACACCCTTATGATTCATCTTGACTGCATTTCAGTTTTACATTATGTCATGCCCAGGTGAATTGGGTCGTGAAGAGAGAACTAACTCTTTCTCATGGGCAGGGTTCGACCTTAACATAGAATTACTAGTCCGGGGCATAGTGCAGATTGCCTCGGACTAGTGCAGATGCCTCCCTACCTGTCAGTGTGGGCTAGTGCGGTTTTGGCATCTGACGTCAGCTTCCACGGCAGCAAAGCCCAATATTCCCCCGATATTTCGATTGGCTAGCCTAGCAGTGTAATGTTACACAAGCCGGCAGGGAGGGTGAAGCAATTGTAATCAGAACAGCACTGGTAGCCGACGTCAGAGCAGAGGCTACCAATTGAATTGTCTTTTGAGCTGCAGGGAGTAGGGGCAGGAGAAGAGAAGAGCGTGGTGACGTGGATGGGCAGGCTGATAATGTGATTGGGCAATTTGTACAGTGTTGTTGAGCCTTGTCATTGGCAGCAAGCATGGCTGGGGAGGGGCTTAAGTGCTGGAATGGGGAATAAAGGGTGGCGTTTGGGATGCTGAAACAGCAAACCGCGGAAGAAGATTTGCAAGCAAATTGCTGGTGGCAAACATTAGGACGGTCGGTCAGCATCGCGAACACTCTTTGGCATCGGACTGGATCTCAGGGATTCATGCCACGGAAGCTCAGCTACGGTGCGGCGGTTGCGGCAACATACGGTGACGGTCCAAATCAGTTTCAGGACTCGGGACTGCTGTTTTCTGATCTTCTCCGGGGGTGTGGATTTGAAAATCAGAGGGGCAGACTGGGAGCAGGATCACTCGACTGCTACAGAAGAACGCCAGGGTCAGTCACGTACGGTCATTCATTTATTTTCAGAGGTTTTGGGCAGCAACAATGTTGTGGTGGGCAGCTTTCAGGAGAGGAATAGCTGTGCTAGTGTGCTCACTGTGTGCCTATCCCTCCGATTGCTAATCGCTGCTTGTTAAGCTAAGCCATTAAAGCCTGCCTAGCAACTGTGAAGTGCTGGGTGTGTAAAATGTCTAATTTTACCATATATTCTCTTCTGTCTGTTCATTGCCTGCAAACGGGGGTATTGTGGCTTACTGTGGGGCTGGTCATGTCATGAGGTTGTTCTAATTTGTTTGTTACCATTTTCTGCTGAATGAATGTCAAAATCCAAGTAATTGTGATGGGGGGGGTCACGGGATTGGTGGTGTTGGGAAGGGGAGGAAGAACAACAAACATGCCTGCTGCAAATATGTAGTGATAGGATGACTGCTGTTTTTAATTTTACCATTTACGGCTGAATTCCATCTTGTCGTGGGGCTGCTTGGCATGTGGCTTGAGTAGGTGGGTGTTAGCATGTCTGTGGCTTACTGTGGGGCCAGAAGAACAATTATTTTTCTACACAAAATGTGCTGCTTAGTTCATTCGTGTGTGGTTGTGGGGGAGTGGGGTGGTGTGTTGTTCTGAAGTTCTGTGTGGGGGGTGTAGCTGAGGGCAAACTGTCAGTGCGCCAGTCTTTCTTTGCAGCTTCCAAACTGATTATGCCAAGCTCAGGTAAGTGTGTTTTTTTAAATCACAGCTGTTTGGGGCTTTCTGAGGTTGCGTGGGGGCAGTGGGGAACTCTCTGAAAGTGTGTTCTGGTCTGGATTTGCCGTTGTTCTCATCTGATATTAAATATATTTTGCATTTTGCAAAACAGTACATGTCAGATTGGCTAGTTACATTGTGTTCTGCTTTACAGCTTCTTCCCGCAGTTTCTGTTATGTTGTGGAGCTAATGCTTTGGGGTGCCACTGCCAGAGCAATTCATTTCAGACCTAAAATGTACTGCTTAGTTGAATCATTCTGGCTACAATTACAAAGTGTGGTATCCTGGTATGTTTTGTGGAGTTTGGGGCGGTGGTTTTGTAGTGAGGTTCTATCATTATAGAGCTAGCAGTGACAGTTGAACTTTTTTATTTTATAAATTGTTTTTTTTTTTTGTACATCATAGAATCTTCACCAAAGTCAGTATAAGGGAGTGGTGTGGGCAGGGGTCTGCGGTTGGGAAGTTAATTAAAAAAAATTACAGACATTTAATACACAGACCTTCGCCATCCATAACAACAAGTTAGTACAATGTGGAAATACTTCAAGGAAGTGAGCAATCCAGCTGATAATAAAAGAAAGCGAACAGAAGAAGAGAAAAAAATTAGGGATCGGGAATATGATCGAAGTAAGAGAAGCCGTTGCTTTCAGACAGCCTGGCTAGAAAAATATGAATGGCTCAGATACAATGCCAGTAAAGATGTGATGTTTTGTAATTTGTGTCAGAAGCATGATGATCTGCAGTCAGGCAAGGGGGGAAATAAAAATAATTTTCGCCATGGAACTGATAACTTCAGACTGGAATCTGTTACTTCACATGGCATAAGTGAATGTCACATTAGGGCCAAAAAAAAAGAGTATGCCATCTCCGCCATCCCAGGTACGAGCACTGCAGAGCGCATGCTGAAGACTATGAACCAGGCAACTCTAGATCGGCTGGAAAAACTATTCCGGACTTGTCACGCCATTGCAAAGAAAGGGTGTCCCTTTAGAGACTTTGCATGGATGTGCAGTCTGGACGATATGAAGGGATTGGACCTCGGCTCAACATACCGAAAATGCAAGTATGCCGCCGTTTCATTCACTATATTGCAGAGGTGGAACAGATCTCCCTGAGAGAAGATAAACAGCACAAAGTTCCTTTCCTCATCAGCGATGGCACCACTGACTCTTCTGTTACAGAGGCTGAAATTGTCTATGTGTGGTTTGCTACCGAAGGCAAAGTGTGTAACCAGCTGGTGGGCCTACAGACTGTGGCAAAAGCTGATGCCCAGTCAATAAAAGGGGCTATACAAAAAGTTGTGGAAACAGAGGTCAATATACCAGCTGAGGGGTGGACAAGAAAACTGGTAGGTTTTGGCAGTGATGGAGCAGCTGTGATGGTCGGCAGGACCAATGGGGTAGCTACCCTCCTGAAACAAATGCAGCCTTGCGTGCAATCAGTACACTGCTTTGCCCATCGCCTTGAGTTGGCCTACAGGGAGCTTTGAAAACCATCCCCATTTATAACAGATTAAGCAATCTGTTGCTGCATATGTTCTGCTTCTACCACAACTCACCGCTAAATAGAGGCGAACTAAAAGACATGAAGCACTACAGATCGTCCTTTACTTCCGACTAGAGTTGGTGGCACCACGATGGCTTCCTCACCTCCAGACGGCTCTGCAGATTCTGCTGAAGGGGTGTCCTGCTGTAGTTCTACACATGACTCAGGTACATTTTACATGATTCTCTGTAAACATATGAATATGACATGTCGTTTTAATTTGTGTGCATTTTGTTGTGCATTTTTATTGTTTCTGTTTTGTGTTACAGATGCAGCAAAGGTAGGGTGTGAATCTGGAGCAGATGAACAAAGCTGCAGGCATACTGAAGATCCTTCGGCAGGCAGATGTCATGAAATTCGCACACTTTATGTTTGATGTTGTTGGTGTTCTTTCAGTTCTATCCTGTGTGGCCCAGGAGAGGGATGCAACTGTAGCTGATGTATTTGCAACTATGCAGTCAAGCCTGGAAACTTTAAAAGCATATAATACAAGGTGAGTACTGTGGTATGAGC
Organism: Neoceratodus forsteri; assembly: GCA_016271365.2. Lineage (NCBI taxonomy): Eukaryota > Metazoa > Chordata > Ceratodontiformes > Ceratodontidae > Neoceratodus > Neoceratodus forsteri. Next base: position 695,649,610 of record CM028129.1, read on the forward strand.
TAAAGAAGGATGCAATGGTCTGCTAGTATGATCTGCTAGCAGCTAGCCTAGTAGTATTTAATTTTTCAATGTATTTCCTTTTTTTTTTTTCTCCTTTAGGCCTGGACCAAAGGAACGACAAGTGGAGGGTGTCACAGAGCTGCATGGACAAACACTGGTAGAGAATTCAGATATCACTGCTGTCTGCAAAAAGATACTCAAAAGTTTGGAGGAAAGTCTGCAGGATTGTTTCCTTGATGCAAGCCCACAGCTTTTACGTGCTGCAACAGTTGCCAGCTTCACCCTATGGCCAGACAAGGACAATCAGCAAGGTAGAACAGAATTTATTGTGGGCAATTAGATAATTGTGCTGGGAATGGCATGGGATGGCATGGGACAAAAAAAAAAATCTAGCATTTTTATTTTGGGGGGTGTTTCAGAATTTGGAAACCAGGAAGTGGACTTGATTGTAGAATACTATGAACCAGTCCTAGAAGGTGCTACTGTGAAAACGGACATGATCAAAACAGAGTGGACTATGTTGAAATCCGAACTGTATGCAAGGTATGTGAACGTTTCTTTGTCAATTCTGAGTTGAATGTATGTTAAAAGAACTTATTGCCTTATTTATGGAGAAAGAAAGTTAATATGTGTGTAAGTTGTCAGTGTGTTGAATGCTTCTTATTTACCTTTCTTTTTTTATTTTACAGATTTGAGCAGATTCACAGTCTGACTTGGGAGAGGATGAATGCTGCTTACCAACAGAAGTATCCCAACATCCTAGCTCTTATGGATCTTCTGTTGACACTGCCTGCAAGTTCAGCTGAGGCAGAGCGAGGTTTCAGCCAGTTGAAGCTGACAAAGTCCAACCTGCGTTCCAAGCTACAGTCGGACTCAGTGACGGACCTCATGGTGGTACAAATGAATTCCCTAGACATTGACAAGTTCAATCCCCAAGAAGCAATCTGCCTTTGGAACAGTGGGGGACAAAGAAGGAGGCAGCCACAGACTGGAACAGTGTTGGCACGACAGCAGGATGACTATTCAGCAGACTCACAAAGTGACTGTAACACTGACTGTGACAGTGATGTGAGTGACATTAGTAGTGTGACTGAGTATCTCTCAACTCCCAAGATAAAGATGCACAAATCTGAACCTCAAGTCATGTCATGTCAATCCTTGAAAAGAACATTTGGAGGGGGGGGAGTTGTCTTGATATTTATTATTAGTCACAGAATGCTTATATTTTGAAATAATTGGTCATTTGGTCATTTTGTGTGTCACTTCATCTTTGTATAAACGTAAATAAATTTTTAAACTGCACTGCTTTCTACATTTATTCATTGTGTTGTGAGTAGAAAGCACATGATGAGTCTGACTGTGGACTAGTGCAAATCACTGCGGGCTAGTGCAATTTTAGACTGACCTGTCCCGCTGGCTAGTGCAAAAAAAAGTTAAGGTCAACCCCTGCTCATGGGCATGAGTGCCATCTCAAGCAGGTGGTGTGGCAAGGGGACACTGTACGTTTCTAGGTGGGTGGATGGAGACACCAAGCAAGGAGAGTCAGGAGTTGTACTCAGAGGTCCAATGAAGCAAGGACTTTATTCAACAGGAAGGAAGGCAGTGTTCCCAAAAGCAGGTATTCAACAACAATGATAATGATATGCAGAGCAATAAATAGCTATGCAATAAGTAGATAAATAAATAATCAATAAACAACGCTAAAAGGTGCACCTTTACTCAGTTAAATACTGTTACTTTACTGCAGCCAATATTATCTATTGTACCGTTGCTCCCTGGTTAACCAGTGCTAGCCTATGCTTTTACATGTAAACATGTATTACTTTCAGTGCATCAATTCAGAATTGGTAATCAAGCCACTCTGAAGTGCGTGTCAGGATGTTGAGAGGAACTGTGCAGAAAACTATGACCTGAACGGGGCACCTAGACCAAAAAGGGGCACCGCACCGATTGCAACAATGGAACTGAAACTTCAGTGAGGAGCCTCAGTTAGGCCACTGGAACTTAGGAGAGGCTTTGTAAACAAACCATAACTTCATCAGGAAAAGCCTCCCCCCACCAGCTGGGTTGCTGGGACAAGAAAACAAAAACTGCAATTCGAAGAAAATTCTTTGGTACAAACCCTCCCTTGGGCCGTTGGGACAAGAGAAGTGGACAAGAAGTTGTAGAAGATTATTTGGTACAAACTCTCCCTTGGGCTACCGGTACAAGAGGAACAGAAGGCATGTTGAAGAACAGCAAAATCCCAAGTGCTGGTCCAGGGCACTGACCTTCAGAGATGACTCTGAATACAGGTCTTTGGATGATGACAGTGGACGCTGATCCTGAAAAGGAAAACCTCACTTTACTGCATGACAGACACTCTCTAGTGAGCCGGGGTGGCTCCTAAGCTTCCTTTACATCTTTACGAAGTAGGGACGTACTGTAGCTTGGCAGAATAGCGAGTGGGATCTGTCCTATCACCCTAATGCTAGCTGGTTTGACTGCCCCAAACTGTCATCCAAGAAGGTGATGGGTGTCACAAGCAGATGTGCAGGGACAGTCTTCAGTAGTTGTGACACCTAGGCAGCCTGTAGGTAGTTTCAGAGGATACCAGATAACTTTACAGCTCTGGTAGGATTGCCAGGCAGTGAGGGAGGTTATTCAGTACCATATACATAGAGATTTAAGGCAGTCTTTTAGGAGGATACCCGAGGCAATAGTTAATTGCCGAGTAGTACTCCCAGATCTGGCAGTCCATTCACTGAGCGAGTGGATCATTACAGAGCAGCAGAAAATGATAGACATTCTCTTGAAAGGGGTACCACTGCTTTTAGGCAGTCACTATGAGGCACCACAGATGTACAGCAGTTAGTTCAGGGCAAATAGGGCACCATAGAAGTTCAGGCAGTTTGTCTGAGGACAAATGGGGCACCATACAGATTCAAAAGGCAGTTCGTTAGATAAACAGGCTGATACACCAATTCAAGCAGTTTGTTAGGCACACAAGGCACTACACAAGTCTAGGCAGTTCATTAGGCAAATGGGGCACAGTTTGTTAGGCAAATGGGGCACAACACTTTAACTTTACTTTAAAAGGCAGTCTTAGTAAGGAGGCACTGTACCTTTGTATGCAGTTCAAGAAGCAGTCTTTCATGTAAGGTACCTGTCAGTTTAAACACATTTCAAAAGGCAGGCTGTACACATTCAGTAGTTATTCAATTGTTTGCCTCAATCCAACTGCATCTGCTGCTATGGAGCTAGGTAGGGATACTTTGGGTTGCCCAACCCACTATACTGGCTCCTATGGAGTCTTACTATTCTGCCCTATGGGCAATTCCTTTACTGGGGCCTTGCTGGGGCTGATTCAGCCCAGCTCTGATGGAGGTGGCTCTCTGTTTCAGTCACCTCTGTGGGCAGTCCTGAGGTGGGACAACACCCGCCCACCCACATGACCCTGGCCTCATTGCTATGTGACGCTCGGAGCAATTTATTTAAATAAATAAAGAAAACCTTTGGCATTGGTTTGAGGTATTGGTGGGTCAGCCCCCCTCTTGCTTTGCCCTCTGGGAGCTCTTTTTAATATACTTAAGGGCCTCTGGTCCACTGCTCTGCCCTTCAGGCAGTCCTTTTTACCTGGGGCCTTTCCCACCTCTCACAGCCTCAGCTGCTTGCCCACTGCACTGTCTGGCACTGTCAATAAATATTTTTTTTAAATAAAATTGTTCTAGTGGTCAGCACCTGCCAAGTGGTGCTGCCACCAACTCACTGCCCCGACCCGGGGTAAAGCACTGTGAGGAGGTGGGTGCTAGAGTAGCTGGGAGGCTGACTCTATGCTGTGAGAGGTTCATGGTGGCTCTGAGGGTGGTCCGGGAGGTGGGATCTGCTGCTCTGGCCAATGTTACACTGTCACGCTACCACAGCCTCACTCTAGCACTGCTTTCTCTTGCCTTCCTCTGCTCACCGCCGCAGCCTACTGAAGACGGGACCACTTTACTTTTAAATTACAAAAAAACCCAAATGAGGCTTAACTGAGTGCACACGACTCAGCCACTGCTGACGAACCACAAACTGCTGGATGCTGCTGACACTGCTGCTGCTGCTACCAGGAGTAGCCGTCGGATGTCTCACCACCCTGACCACACAGACCTGAAACCTGACTGGAGGAGAGACATCAGAGAACAGCCGACAGAACCAGCTTCAACAACCCAGGTAAGCCACAGGTTCCCGTCAATCTCTTGGTGTCCTTCTCCATGTGCAGATCGGTGATCATTGACTAATGGTCAGGCAACATTCCTGATTTTAAATGCTTAGGGTTCTACTACTCAAACCCCAAGCTTGAGCCCAGATGCTCCATTTGAAAAATGCTCACGTACTGGGCATGGACAGCAGTCCCGGTGCCTGGCCTGCCTTCTCTTGCACTTCCTGCTCAGGGTGGGGGGTCTGTGAGAGAGCAGACAGCAAGAAAAACACTGGTTTAAACATAGCCCTGCTTGGTCTTGCAAGTCGACTGCCTACTGTGATGGGGGCCTTGGCTGTTGGGGTTACTGACAGGGGGCATACTGGGATGCTGGAGTACTCGGCTGCTGGGGATACTGTGGATAACTGACTGATGGGGAGTCACTACAGTAGGCAGAGTGCCCAGAACAAACACTTGTTGGTCTCCAGATCCTCACACTTTATCCTGGGGTCCCTGGCACATATTACTGTTCCCCCTGACTCCCTAATGGGCCTTTAGGGTTCCCTGAGCCCCTACTGGGCTCCTAGCTATGCCCCTGGGGATTCTGAGCTTCTGTTTCTGTAGGACTTGAACTCTGGGGCACCACATATATGACATAGCATATGTTTGTATAAATCATAACTGTACTTTTGTTCTTCTGAATGCTTCTACAGCTGGGGTGCGTCAAATCCAGCAAATAATCACTTCTTTAGGGACCATTTACAGTATGTTGTCCAAGCACAAACCAGTACATTTCTACTTTAAAGAGCAGCTGACATCACTGGAACAACTTTGTGATACATAATATGTAATATTTAGACACAGCTCAGCTTATATTTCGTAAATTCCTTTTCTCCCAAGACATTATTATTGAGACTATTTCCTTGGAAACATGATCTTTGTCCCTTAGAGTTCATCTGCTCCTGCTGCATATTCCCTATTAGAAGTCACAATCAAAAGCTTGCAGCATCATATTCTGTTTGTAAGCCCCTCGTTTCCACATAGGCTTATTCCTACCTTTAGGGGCCCCCCGTGTGCTTATGGAGTTTGTGCACTGGGGTTCTTTTCTGTTGCCACCAATTTGGGGCAGCAGGTTGGATTAATATATATAGCAGGAGAAATATGCAGTAAAGGGGAGAGACCAGTGGTGTTTTCTATAGGGCGGTTCAGAGGGGGATTCCCCCTCTCCTCTTAGGCAGGTTGTTAGGTTCATGGGTAGTGCGCCGGGTCCTGGGTTTGGGGTCTCCATGAGAGGTGGGTAGACAGACAGTTGCAGTCATTGGGTCCAGGGTTCCCTTGGGCAATGGGTGGTGACAGCATCTGTGAGAGAAGAGGAGTTTAGGCATAGCGGGTAGTATAGGACCCCAAGGGGTGTTTGGGCCCAGTTTTTGGAGGTGTTGTTTTTGGGCCATTGGGGGCTGTTGCAGTTGTGGCAGGGCCTCAGCAGGGGATCAGAGGATGGTGGCAGCTCCTCCTGATCCCAGTTCCCCATGTGGCACAACAGCTCAGGGGATGAAAGGTGGGAGTGGGTGGTGGCTTGGACTCAATGTGGCCTGCTGTGCCCGTGTCTGGGGCAGGTCCCAGGGCCTACAAATGTGTAGGCCTTTAGGCCAATGTAGCCTATGCCCATCTCTGGTAACAGGATTTTGGTTGGAAGTAGGGAGCCACTGTAATTGTTTGGATGGCTCAGCTCTGGGGAAAGCCATGAGGAATGTGAGAGGGAGATGGCATCAGGGACCAAGCTGGGACCAGGATTAATGGGAGAAATAATTATGTGAGAAGCCATGGAGTGTTCAGGCTGTTCAATTTGCCCCGAATATGAATTAACTCAGTGGCAGGCAGAGGAGTACATCACTCCCCTGAGGAGGAGACAAATGGGAAGAGGTTCAGTATAAAGAATGCGGTGACAGAAGAAGGTTCTTACCAGTCCAGTGAGTCATCAGGAGCTTCATTGTCCTGGGAATTTTCAGGAATCAATCTCTGGTCCTGGGGATTAAGTTTGCTGCTGTTTCTGTTGTACGGAAAATCCATGCCTAAGAATGCCTATAGTTCTCTCTCTCAACCAATCATTTTGGTAAATAAGTTGACCCAATGGAGCTGTATTAGTTCAGAGTTTTAAGCTACTGGGACCCTAAGCTCTGTAATCATTTGGGAGTTCAGGAGAATAAAATTGATTTGTTTGTAGAAATAGGAGTCCAGTTTGATTATTTCCGTGGAAGGATTTTGGTGAATTATGAGTCCTTTAGTCTTTTAGGGATTTTCACAGTTTTCCTGGAGTCTGAAGTATTTAATTTCATATGCCCTTCCTGCTCTGGGTCTGGTGGGTTGGAGAAGCTTGAAGATGAACTGACCTGTCTGCCTTCCGGATCTCCTGCTGGGTAAGAAGCTGAACACCTTTGGGGCTTGGTGTCTTGGGTTTTGAAGACGTCTCAAGGTAAGACACCCATGGTTTTATTCTGATTTTAATCTGAGGAGAACTTGATGAGGTTCTAGAGTCTAGGGACCCTTCCCTCTGTAACATCTGGCCCCTAGACATGAAAGGGGGGGCTACATGTTGCTGTGGCATTGACTGTGATATCACAAGCAGGGGACTGTGGTCTGAGGTGGGGATGAGGCATCTGGAACAGATAAATTCTTAAGGAATAAAGAACCTGTTTTCATGCAAATTATTTAATTTATTTGAAAACTGTTTACCAGGAAAGGCATACTGAACCAAGGCTCATTCCTAAGTGCGACCAAGGGGAAAGGAATAGGGGATACAAAACACATAACACAGTCACGGTTCACAATTACAATAAAGAGCAATCAGAGAACATGAATTAATTGCAGGATTAAGTCCCTATACCAGGGTAGGAGGTAAATGCAAGGGGTACAGTCAAGTAAAGGGAAACAGGATTGGGGTGAGAAGGAGATTCAGCTGATACCTGAGGGAGCCAGGGGATGCAGTGAAGTGGAGGGAAGAGGATATTTGCTTTGAATGTGATGGGAGTTGATAGGAAAAGGCTGATATCCCGGCAGAGGAGGAGGGATGAGGAATGATGAAAGAGCAAGGATCTTTAGAGTGGAGGGAGCAGGAGGCAGAGGGGATAAAGGAGAGGAGTGACAAGAGGTAAGAGGGAAAGGACCCAAACCAGAATTTGGGTATGACTGAGGCAGAGTGAATCTGGTGATGTGAGGAAAAAAGGGAGCAATGATGAGTATGAGAGGGGAAATTGTTAACAAAGTGGCAGAAGGAGTAGCAGAGGGTGTCCAGTCTGGCCAGTGACACTGAAAGAATGGTACCATGCACCACGCCTCCATAGTCAAAGACCAGGAGCACATTTTGGTGACAAGCTCATGGCAGACCTGCAGAGACAGACAATCTTTATTGCACTATAAGGCAACAGATTTAGGGTAGAGCTTGACATGGATGGTGTCAATGTGGGCAGAGAAGTCAAGCTTACTCTCTAGCCACACACCAAGTTACTTGAAGGATTGAACCACTTCTAGTGAAGTGCCATCCAAGGTGGAGAAGATAGGCAGAGTTGGGAGTCTGGTCAATTTCTGGCTGGTGCCAAAGGTCATAGACACAGTATTATTTGTGATGACCCAAAGATGGTTTGATTGGAACTGACGCAGGACGCTGTGGAAGTCATGCTGAAGAAAACCTTCCATGTCTGTGATAGAGGGACCAGAAGTGTAGATGACTGTGTCATCTGCAAATACAGTATGTGTATATGTGAGATGGCACAAGCCTAGGGGAGGTTATTAAGGAAGATGGAGAACAGGATAGGCTCCAGGATGGAGCCCTGTGGGACCCCTTCCTGGATGGGAAGTAGAAGTGACATGGGTGGTATAAACTGTAATGACTGCAGAGGGCCCAAGACATAAGAATGGAACCAGTCAACAGCAGAATCTGAGAGACCAGCAGAACTCAGCTTATCCAGGAGGAGTGGGTGGGACACCGAGTCAATGGCCTTGGCCAGATTGATGAAAATGTCAGCTATGCTATGCTCCTATCTATCCCTGAAAAGGTAGAATCAGTTGCATGCAACAGGGAGGAGACAGTGGAGTGATGCTTCCAGAAGCCAGACTGGAATAGGAAGAGGAAAGTGGTGGAGAACAGAAAACCGGAGAGCCTGGTGTAGACAAGCTTCTCTTGCAGCTTTGCAAGGGAATGGAGGAAGGAGATTGGCTAGAAGTTAGCTGGGGAGGAAGGGTCCTCCCACGTTATGTAGTGAAAGAACTATGGCCAACTTCCAAGACTCAGGGACAACGCTGAGAGAGAAGATGAGGTTGAGTAGGCGAGTCCGAGGAGATGCTATGGCAGGAGCAGATAGATGGAGTAACTTGGTATCCAATCTGTCAGGGCTGGATTTGTGCAGGTTAAGGGAGTAAAGGGCAGTCAGGGTTTCCTTGGTAGTAAGAGGGGGAAGAAGAAACCCTCTGGAGGGGAGAGGAGAGGGAACATGAGGTGGAGTAGTAGAGACTAGAGGGCGAGTGAAAGGGAGAACACAAGTGGTGAAAAACTCATTAAAGTGAGCAGCAACAGAGGAGGGATCAGACACCAGTGAACCATTTACCCCTTTGGACCGATAGAGGTGGACTGGGTGGGACGGTTGAATAGGGAGTGAATTACCTTCCAGAACTTTGAAGGGGTGTTAAGGTTGTTCTGAAGGTTGGCCCTGAAATATTGTGATTTCGCAGCCTGGACAACCTTTACACAGGAGTTCCTGATAGTCCTGAACAAGTAGAAGTCAGGAAGGGAATGAGACAATTTGTAACATGCCCAGGTGAGATCATGGGATCAGTGCTGGTCAGTGATTACAGGGGTAGTCCATGAGTGATGGTGAGTTTTGACCCTGGATTTTCTGAGCGGGACGTGCTTGTTCCAAACTGAGAAGAATTTTGTGTAAAACAGGGAGAAGGCAATGTCAATATCAGTGGCAGAGGGTATGGAGTGTAATGAGCAGCAGCAAGGTTACATGACAGAGCAGAGGTGTTGAGTGACCGGAGGTACCTGGTCCAGATGTATGGGGCCGGGTGGATGCCAGATCTTCCTGACAGAATGTCATGCAGTGATTGCTGAAAACCTCCAGCAGGATATCTGCTGTAACAGTATGGTGGTGGTGGGAGGAGAGAACCCAGTCCAGGGGAGAATGGCTGTGAGAGTGGGGGTTGCATTGGGTGGTTTTGGTGATAATCTGTGTGAGACGAAAGAACTCAACATAGTGAGTGGCCGGCCTGCAGGCCGGGGAGAGCAAACTGACACTGAAAATCCCTAGCAGGATGAGTTCATCAGTGGAGCCATGAGAGGTGACGGCAGAGAGGGAATCAGCTAGGGAGTGGGATATTCTTGGTGAAGCATTAAAAACCCCAATGAAGACTGGTACAGAGGAAGGGAATGACAGCCTGACAGGGAGGAATTCGTCAGAGCCATGGTGCAAGAGGGGCTGTGATGGGCATAGACAGCAACACCACCCCATCCCCACATTTTCTCCTGCCCTGCTTGCAAAGATGATAGGAAGAGAAAGGCTAGAGTCTGGGATCCTGGAAGAGAGCCATGACTCAGAGATACAGAGGATGTCAGGGTAATTTTGTGAAATATAGACAGAGAGGAGGTTGAGTTTTGGAAGAAAACTCAGAGCATTGAGGTGAAATATGCTCAGGCCTTTAGCAGTTGGGGAAGTGGAGAATGAGGGAGGGTCCAGGGTTGGACTCCACGTCACCAGACAAGAGAAGGAGTGAGAACAGGAGCAAGAGGATGGAGTGGGATTTCTGCCCCTTATAACGGGGGAGGCAGAGAGGGAGATGGGGAAAGGAAAGGAGGGTATGGTGGAGAAGCAGTGCAGTCACCTGATAGCACGCCTAGGCTGTAACCAGACTTTGGAATAACAACAGGCAAGTAAGAACTTTGACACATTTCTGGTCAAGTTGAACAAGTGCAACTAGCTGGAAAAAGCACTATTGGATGTACTTAGCCTAGACAACTACAAAACCTAGAAAAAAAAATTGATAACTAGATTACTAAACTAAGCAGGCTCGAGTAGGCACAAAAACAGGGCTAGAAAGGGCTAACTAGGCAAATACAGTGCAGCAGTAAAATTATTCAAAGAATGAGATCAAATGAATACCAAAATGAGTAGGCAGGTGAAAACAATCAGGCAAACTAGAAACATCTTACGTGGAGATAAGGAAGGGAAATGTGCAGTCTTGGTTGAACGCAATAACAGATGGAAAAAGAGATATCATGAGCCTGAGGCAGTGGGCAGTTGTTAATAGTGATGTAGGGGTGGAAGAGGCTTGCAGGTCACTGATGGCCAGATGGTGTCCCCAATTTAGAGTGCTACAGTCATGCAGGTGCAAGCTTGGGGAGTCTTGGAGGCAGGCAGGCAGTGGAGAGCTTGCAAACAGTGGTCTTGGTACATAACCTACAGGTCAAACTGGTGTAATTTATGAGTTCAACTGCTAGAGGCTGAACAGGGGTCCAGATGGGACACAGATTTAAGACTTAAAGGCAAGCAGTTGAGTTGACACTGAGGTTGGAGACCAAATGGCAAGTAAAGGATTCCTAGACCAGTCTCCTAGATTTAAGTTGAGAGTCCAGCAAATCTGACTAAATAAAAACTCAAAATTCTTCCCAACAAGCTGTAATCCTCCAGCTATAAATCTTCACAACCCTGAGCTAGCCACTAAGGCTACATCAACACAGCGCCAATTTAATTAGTGCCAGATGAGAGAGCATGGTGGTTTGTAGCTTGGGTCACTGAATGCAGCACACGATTATAACAGATACATAGCTGTCAACAAGCAGGAATCAGGCTACTCGAGAGGCTCTCAGCTCTTAGCTAAACATACAATGGGCCCTACATACAAAAAGGTGCGGAGTGGCTATGCGTGCATATCAGGGGCGAGTAGCCACTCAGCACCTACTGTACCCTCTGCACGGGATGCACGAAGGTAGGGCATGCAGGGAGTACGTGCTCCCAATCACCCAGCTGCGCAATGGGAAATGCACCAGAAGCAGGCCGGCACTACATGCCATGCACATTGGTGCTTAGTGCTGGCCGCGAGGGTGCATAGGGGGTTGTGGTGTACGCCAGGGAGACCCAGCCGTAAACCCCCAATGTGTCCCATGCACACCGTGCTGGACAGGGCAAACAGCCCACCTAATCCCCAGGGTCGCAGGACTGGGATCCCTGAAGCCACCCACCCACCCCAACACACAGTGGTGCATTTGGCGCCCCCCACCTCACACTTATCCCGCACAGGGGCACGGGCACCGGCACAGGGCGGCGGTCCCCCCACCCCCCTCTATCCGATCAGCAGCCCATTCTGTATTTCAATAACTCCCTGGTGCTACTGGTCATACGGTATTTCAATAACTTCCTGGTGCTAGTGGTCCCTCCCTCTCAAATTGCTAGCCCATACCACATTTTAATAACTCCCTGGTGCTAGTGCCACCCCCCAATTGCCAGCTCAAACCATATTTCAATAATTCCCCAGTGCTAGTAGTCCCCTGCTCTGATCGCCAGCCCATACTGTATTTCAATAACTCCCTAGTGCTAGTGGTCTCCCCCATCATGTAAGATGACCCTCTCCTATAAAGAAGAGATATGCTCCCTGCCTGGACATGTGGTGGCTGGCTGAGGAGGTGTGAGGAGGGCAGCACTGGTTGCCATATGCACCTATGATAAGGTGACCAGAGTGTGTTTGGTGCCTTGGGGAGGATGAGACCATTGGATGCCAGTGAAGGTGTTCCATCATACTACGGGCTGGCAATCAGAGGGAGGGGGGACAACTAGCACAGGTTGGCAATCAGAAGGGGGGACCACTACCACCGTGCAGTTATTAAAATACGGTATGGGCTGGCAATCAGAAGGGAACCACTACCACCAGGGAGTTATTAAAATATGGTATGGGCTGGGGATCAGAGGGAGGGAGAGAGGACAACTAGCATGGGCTGGCGATCAGAAGAGGGGACAACTACCACCAGGGAGTTATTAAAATATGGTATGGGCTGGCAATCAGAGGGGGACCACTACCACCAGGAAGTTATTAAAATATGGTATGGGCTGGGAATCAGAGGGAGGAAAAGAGGAGGGACAACTAGCATGGGCTGGCAATCACAAGGGGGACCACTACCACCAGGGAGTTATTAAAATATGGTATAGACTGGCGACTCGAGGGAGGGCAGGACCACTACCACCAGAGAGTTATTAAAATATGGTGTGGGCTGGCGATCGGGGTGGCGGGACTACTAGCATCAGGGATTTTGTTTGGGACATATGGGCTGGCAACTGGAGGGGGGGACCACTTGCACCAGGGAGTTATTAAAATATGGTATGGACTGGCGATTGGGGGGGGACACTAGCACCAGGGATATCTACATTGCTGTGGGACTGGGCAATTGGGAGGGCAGTGATGTGCTAACCTGCCTCACTACCCATGCAAATGAGCCCATAATAGGCATGCAAATGGTCCCTTAGCACCTTGTATGCCCAGTGTACTTATTTGCATGGGTTCCTTTGCATATTGTAAATAGTGCTCCGGCACTATCCATTTTGGCAACGTACTTTAGGAACCCTGTCTGGGCAGCGCTAAGTGTGCTGACATGGCCCTATATAGAAACACAGAAACATAGAATTGACGGCAGATAAGGACTGCTTGGTCCACCTAGTCTGCCCATTCCCATACCTGATGGATAAGCTGCAGATTCTAGTTAATCAACATCTTACTTTCTCCTACCCCCACTAGAAATGCCTTATGCCTGTCCCATGCATTCTTGAATTCTCCCACTGTTCCTGACTCCACAACCTCCTCAGGAAGGCTTTTCCTTGCATCCACAACCCTCTCTGTGAAAAAATACTTTCTAACATTACCTCTGAGCTGTCCCCCCTCTATCTTCAAATTGTGCCCCCTTGTTCTTGCGCATCTCTTCTTCTGAAAGATACTACCCTCTTGTACTTTGTTAATTCCCTTGAGATACTTGAAAGTTTCTATCATGTCCCCCCTCTCCCTCCTTTCCTCAAGGGTATACATATTAAACTGCTTTAGTATCTCCTTGTATGTCTTCTGGTGCAGACCCTGCACCATTTTGGTTGCCCTCCTCTGGACAGCCTCCACTCTGTCTATGTCTTTGCAGAGATGGGGTCTTCAGAATTGCACACAGTACTCCAGATGGGGTCTCGCTAACTGTCTGTATAGAGGGATAACAACTTCCTGTTTTCTACTGTTGATGCCTCTCCCTATGCATCCCAGTATCCCCCCGACCCTCCTTACTGCCTTCTCACATTGCTTGCCTACCTTTAGGTCATCTGATATAATTACTGCTAGGTCTCTTTTGATTTTTTTGTTGTTATTGACTCACCCCCCCATTGTGTACTCTTCCCTTGGGTTTTTGTTTCCCAGATGCATTACCTTGCACTTCTTTGCATTGAATCTGAGCTGCCATATATTTGACCATTCCTCCAGACTTGCCAAGTCCCTTTTCATTCTTTCCACCCCACCTTGTGTATCAACCCTGTTGCAGATCTTTGTGTCATCTGCAGAGACATGCCTTTATTTCCAGGTGCTCTCCAATGTCACTTATAAAGACATTAAAGAAGACCAGTCCCAGTACTGAACCCTGCGGTACCCCACTAGTTACCCTCCTTTCTTCACTGTGGACTCCATTTACTATTACCCTTTGCGTCCTGTTGTCCAGACAGTTTTTTATCCGGGCTACCACCTTGGGACCCACTCCAAGGCTGGCTAGCTTGTATATTAATCTTTTGTGTGAGACTGTGTCAAATGCCTTGCTAAAATCTAGGTAGGCCATATCCACAGCCCCTCCCTGGTATACTACTTTGGTCACCCAGTCAAAGAAATCAATTAGGTTTGTCTGACATGACCTTCCTGCTGTGAAACCATGCTGTCTTAGGTCCTGTGCCCCACTGGCCTCTAGGTACTCAACAATTCTTTCCTTCAGAAGTGATTCAATCATTTTCCCTACCACTGAGGTCAAACTAACTGGTCTGTAGTTTCTGCCTCTGCCCTGCTCCCACTTTTGTGAAGTGGAATCACATTTGCCCTCCTCCAGTCCTCAGGTACCACCCCATCCTCCCATGATTTGTTAAAGAGAGTAGTCAGTGGTGTTACTAGTTCTACCCTTAGTTCTTTTAGAATTCTTGGGTGAATCCCATTAGGCTCCATTGCTTTGTCCACCCTCAGTTTCAAGAGTTCTTTCAAAATCCTTTCTTCTGTGAATAGACTGGTATTGACCCCCCTATTCAGAGTTTCTCTCTTGCTTGGTTTAGGTACCTCCCCCTCCTCTTCTTGTGAATACTGAGCAGAGATATTCCTTCAGTATCCCTGCTTTTTCACTGTCACCCTCTGCCCATATTCCCTTCCCTTTATTAAGTCTCTGTATACCTTCCCTGGGCTTTCTTCACTCCCTAATGCACCTATAAAAGGTTTTATCCCCTTTCTTAACAGAGTCAGCTATCTTTTCCTCAGTTTGTGCCTTTGCTATTCTGACTGCCTTCCCTGCCTCCTTCTGCTTTATCTGATAAAGTTCTCTGTCCTGCTCCTTCTGTGTTTCCTTATATTGCCTGAATGCTATCCTTTTCTCCTTAACTGTCCCTGCCACCTCTTTTGAGAACCATAGTGTTTTTTTCCTTTGTTTTGTTGTGTTGATTTGCTTCACACAAAGGCTTGTTGCCTCTGCAATGGCTGTTTTGGTTATTCCCCATTGTTCCTCCACCCCTCCTTCTTGCCCATTTGCTAGTGCTTTTCTGAGGCACTCTCTCATTTTTTCCAAAGACAGCCTTCCTAAAGTCCAATACTCTTGTTTTTGTATGGCTTGACTCTATGGCTGTGTTTATTGTGAACCACACTATTTGGTGGTCACTTGTTCCCAGATGGCTACCCACTTCTAAATCTGAGATCCTTTCTCTTTCACCATTTGAGAGTACCAGTTCTAAGATTGCTCCCTCCTGAGTGGGTTCCAACACTAGCTGTCTGAGACATGCCCCCTGTAGGGCATCAAGAATGACCCTGCTCTTGGATGTACCTGCAGAAAAGATACTCCAGTTAACATCTGGCATATTCAGGTCCCCCATCAACAATATCTCTC
Organism: Neoceratodus forsteri; assembly: GCA_016271365.2. Taxonomy (NCBI): domain Eukaryota; kingdom Metazoa; phylum Chordata; order Ceratodontiformes; family Ceratodontidae; genus Neoceratodus; species Neoceratodus forsteri. The sequence continues at coordinate 695,664,903 of CM028129.1, forward strand.
CTTTTTCTGCCATTTTAAGGTTGTCTTCTATCATTTCCTTGTCCATTTCCTTCCCCTGAGATGGGGATCTGTACACAACCCCCCATGCAGATTGTGGTGCCATTTTCTGTCTCCAGGGTGATCCATAGTGACTCATCAACTTCCTGTTTACTCTTTAGTTCTGTTGCTTTAATCCCTTCCCTTATATAGAGAGTTTCTCCTCCTCCTCTTTTACCCACTCTGTCCCTTCTGTAGACTGTGTATCCTGGTATGTTGACATCACAGTCATGGTTCTCTGTGTGCCATGTTTCAGTGACTGCCACAATATCCAGGCATCCCTCTTCCATCAAGGCCACTAGTTCAAGGAGATTGTTGTACAGACTGTGGGCATTGGTACTTATCACCTTCCATTTATTTTTTATGGCCTTACCCCTTTTAGCCCCATCCCTGTCCTTACTGCCTTTTTCTGCATTTATCCCTGTCCTGCTCCCTACTGACTTCTCTACCTTGATGTTTACCCATCTAACTACTGTGTTTTGTGGGGGGAGGCTGTGATTTCCCCACTCCTTTTCAGTGCCTCCCCCTTGACTAGTTTAAATGCTTGCCAATGAAGTATTTAAACCTGTCACCTAGGATCATGGTTCCCCCCTTGGACAGATGCAGACCATCACACCAGTATAAGCCTGCATCCCTCCAGGTGGCTCCCCAGTCAACAAGGAAGCCAAAACCCTGAGCTGCACACCAGTTTTTCAACCATTCATTGAATCCCATGGTGCAGAATACCCTAGCATCATCCTTGCTATAGACAGGCAGCACCTCCGAGAAGGTTACCGTACATGCTACTTGTCTAAGGCCCCGCCCCAACTCCACAAACTCATCTTGCACTGCTCTGATCCCATTCACAGCCAGGTCATTTGTCCCTAGGTGGACAATGACATCCAGCTCCCTCCCTCGTGCAGCTGCTCCCAAGATCCTGAGGATTCGCTTCCTGTCCCTCTGAGCCGTGGTGCCAGGCAAGCACCTTACCTCCCTATACCCTTCCTCCCCCCACTTCTACCCCCCTAATGATCGACTCCTCCACCAGGAGTTGTTTTCTTCCCCTTGGGGTCTCATGCCGCCCTCCTGTGGGTCTCCTTTGTAGAGGTTCCCAGCATCCTCCTTGGTTTCCACTGCTGGGGCCACTCTTTGCCTGAACAGCATATGAATTGTGGAGAGGTACAACTGGGAGAGATGCACCTCTGTCCCACCACCCTCTTCCTCCCTGAGCCCACATTGGTCCAACTACTCCTCTTTCTTGGCAACCTCTGAGTTAATGGTGGTGGCCCTGGTGGTCCCTGGGTGGGGAAGAGGTTTCATGAATCCTAGCCAGGTCAGCCTGGAGATGGGCAACCTCCTCCCTCAGACAAGAGAGGTGACTGCAAACAGGGCAGCATCACAGCCTCCAGAATGCCTCCCGGAACACTGTTGCCCTACAGCCATTGCACTGCACCACTCCCATCTTGACTTATTTTGTGTCCCATCTCCTGTTGCTTTGCATGCTTACTGTCTGCTCCCTCTATGTATTTTTACACTTACTTTCCTACTTCCTGTGTGCCCTTACAACTCTTGCCCTTCCTGTTCTGGGACAGGAACTACCTGTAGTCTTCAGTAGTCTCCTTCTTCTTTGCTTGGATTCAGACCTCCAGCAGCTGGGGGGGAGAGTTATTTTTTTAGGTTCCTTCAAGGTTGATGAAACTAATGTGTCTCAGTGATCCTTCCCTTCCTACTGCCAAACAGGAAGTTCCTGTTGTCAGTCAAATCCAGTGGATAAAACTAGGACTGGCTTTGTGTGGAGGGGTGAGAAGGAGGGCAATTAGTAAAAAATCTGTAGATCTAGACTGCTGCTTCTTGCTCTGAAACCAAAGTTCTCTTCTGTTAAAAACAGCAGGAAGCTGTAATTGGAGCCACCTGCCTTTGTACTCCTAAGCTGCTAAGCCACACCTCCAATTAGATTCACCCTCTGCGCTGACTCAGTAAATTAAGCTGATATAGCCCCCTTCCTCAGAGAAACACACAATGACTTTCTTCTTTTTTTTTTCTTACTTAAATGAGACCCCCTTCTTCTAATAGAGTATCTGTTTGCTTAATGCTAACAGGTACTGACTTCTGCTGAGATAGAAGTGATTTATCAGTAAAAAAATCTGTAGATCTAGACTGCTGCTTCTTGCTCTGAAACCAGTTCTCTTCTGTTAAAAACAGCAGGAAGCTGTAATTGAAGCCACTTGCTTTTGTACTCCTAAGCTGCTAAGTCACACCCCCAATTAGATTCACCCTCTGCACTGACTCAGTAAATTAAGCTGATACAGCCCCCTTCCTCAGAGAACCACACAGTGACTTTCTTCTTTTTTTTTTACTTAAATGAGACCCCCTTCTTCTAATAAAGTATCTGTTTGCTTAATCCAAACAGGTACTGACTCCTGCCGAGATACAAGTGATTTATCAGTAAAAAATCTGTAGATCTAGACTGCTGCTTCTTGCTCTGAAACCAAAGTTCTCTGCTGTTAAAAACAGCAGGTATGCTACTTGATGGAATATAGCAGCTTCCGGCACCCGGGTAAATGCAGGGAGCAACACAAGGTTTTGTACTCCGCTTTGCGTGAATTTGAAGGTCGGGCCCCTGATGTCTCAGAGGTAATTTTGTGAAAGCACTATATTTTGGCATATGCCAGTTTATGTTTGAAATATTTTCTGTATTTAACGCCTCCATTTTCTTTATAACCAGGAACATTTTCATGAAAACAGGATCAGTGTCACCTAAACATCTTCTACTCTTTACACCTGACATCACAATCGCCTGCCTGTGATAATACAATCTGTTGCGGAGAAAATTATTATTATTTTATTAATTAGCTTTTGGTAACTGGGTAAATGCATTAGGCAATAATCCTGCCTATTCTGAAGCACAACCTGGGGGAGTACAGTATACAAACAATCAAATCACCACAAAACAGATACAGTTTTCATTACAGGCTTTTGGTAGTCAGGGTGAATACAATCACACAAGAAATCACAGATTAAATTACAAAACAGTCCAAGAAAATAACAAATTGTGACCCCACAGGGAGGGTCAAGGAATATTATGTCACAAGCAGCAGGTGATTATGATGTCAGGTGTAGGTAGCCAGAGCAGATGAACTGTATGGGGGCAATGAGATTAATGTTCATTATAGTAAGAAACTATATAGAAAATACATTAAATTGAAAATAAATTGTGTCTAATAAAGTTCCAACAGAGGCACCAGGGGCATAGGTTGCTGACTATATTTTGGTTGGGGGCTTAAATACAGGTTGGGTGGGGGACACTCACTACCAGTTTACAGAGAAAACTTGACATTTTTTTGGGGGGACTTGAGCCCGACAGCCCCCCATAATCAGTAGCCATTGTCACTGACTCTTTAATGCCTAACTCAGAACTTATGACTATTTTTTTCATGACATCATTCACTTTACCTGTTCTTATGTACACAGTTCATGTTTCACTAGAAGATGGAGGCAAACTTGAGTCCCCGACTAGATCTTCTTGGAGAGAGATAGCCAATGATTCTCATAAGATGAAATGTAGAACATCCTACCTAAATGGTACATAATCTAAATTCTAAATCTACGGCAATCCTTGGTACTTTATATAATGCAGCAAGATACGGAATTTGTTCCATGACATTATTATTACTAAATGGTATTATACAATTGTAAACTCTTCTGTACTCATAGCCTAATTTTACATTGGCTGGGTTTGTACTTCAATAAGAAATGGCAGAAGTCATATTTAAAAATCAGAATGGTATAAGGCACAGTCACGAATGCAATGACTGGATGTTTATTATCTATATAGTGCTGTATATTGAAAGTTGTAATGTGCTCTCGTTCTTCAATAAACACACATTATTTAAAAAAATAAAATCATGCTGTGTACTCCCATAGAGTTTATCCTGTTAGTGTTTAACTTAATACTGAGTTTTGAAAGGAAAAGTTTTACAGATTTATGTACAGACACTGGCTGTTCTGATTGACAATGATTCATAAGGCTGCCACTTTATTGATCAATATTAATTGTAGACTTCATTGTGTATGATTTTACATCAGTGTTTTGTTGTCTGTTACTGAAGATGGAACCTTTCTAAATGAGCATTCTTGCTCAAAGGCGTACATCTGATTACTTAAAAAAATAAAAATAAATAAATAAATAAAAATGTATTAACAATTTGGTGACCAGGAATGGCACGCAGAGACAAAGCTCATTTCCAGATGTGACAAAGTTTTACTGTACTCCACTTCCCCTACACCCAGGACACATCAAGCAATGCGTTATCAGCTCAGTAAGTCTTTCCTGGTAAAATTTAAAAAAAAAAAAACATGCCAAAAAAAACAGTAAATAAATCAATCAATGTCTGGTTAGTGGTCCATGTAACATGAGTCATGGTGGTGTCACTGCAGTTTCTAAAGGACATCTGTCTACAGAAAGCACAGTCACAGCTAGCACCAAGATCCTTACTGGTATCATGTGAAAGGCCAGGGATTCAGTTCAGAGTCATTTACCTACTGGAGGCAGTCCCTCTGTGGCAGTGGTATGGTAGTACAGTACAGAAGAGGTTTGCAGTGCAACTAAACTATACTGTGCCTGTCATGTGGAAATATAGACATTACTCTCCAGAGCTGTCCATCTGGCAGCTTTTCATAAGTGCCAAGATATAAATATTTACAAGAATATTTCATAAAAAACAAATCTAGCTACTTTGATACTGTAATATGGTTAACATCCACAGGACTGATATGATTCCAGGTAGGGGTGTATGAGTAATGAACATTAACTCCTGAATACCAAGAATAATGGGGCAGTCAGTGTTCAGGACCACAGATGGAGTATTTTCCACTTTTCAAAGTATTTATATAAGAATTAATAAAACTGTTTCAACCCCCCACCCCAAAACATCTAGCCCTTCCCCAATGGCCAGGGCTAGTCCCATGACCATCCCACCATAGTCATCTTTTGCCTTCCACCCCCCCCCATTTTCTGGTACCATGCCAGCCACCCAATATCATTATTTTGCAACTCCCTATACCCTAACCCACTGCCCCCAGCCCTGATCCCTGATCCATTATTGGGGCCAAAATAGGCATAATCCCAGCTAGTCAGCAGGCCTCCCAAACCTGCAGCATGCTACTGAGTTTGTCTTCTTTCTTAAAGCTGACAGCTTTGTTCAGTCAGTATACTAGGGAGGGAGAGAAGTTCTCTTTGAGTTTTTAGTGGTACTAGGCAGACTGATTGATCAGTCTGCCTGACATCACTAATGACATGAAGATCACCCACATTGCATGCGCACTGAACAAAGCTGCCAGCTGACTACTTTAGGAGAAAGATGAAGTCAGCTGTGTGCTGTGCGTTAGAGAGATGGGGCCACTAACTAGTCAAGATTCTACTTACTATTTCCCTTTCCCCATCATGGGTCGGAATCCGGGTGGGGGCTACTTGAATGACATGACCCTTTGTAGTCAGAGGTTTTGGGCTAGAGTGGGGAAAGCTTGTGAAATGACCTTACACGGGGGGGGTGGGGAGCAAACAGGGTGTCATAACTTTAATTTGTTATAAAACTGTATGGAAGGATGGGGGGGGCAGCAAACAGGAGACCACTGGCGGTGCTAACCTGGCCATCAGGATGGACTAGAGGGTTTGATAAAAAATTGTCTGGCAAATTTTCAGACTGAATATCGATTACCCAATAATGGATTTCTTTTTTTTTTTTTTTAAATCTTCTTTTTATTATTCATAATTTTAACATATATACACACAGGTCAACATCTTGAGTTTTACACAGTTTTTTTGTTATCTACATCTGGCAATTCAGTTCATCTCTGGAATGATTTCATTTCAAAGCCTCCGAACAATAATTTCCACAGTTATTTCAACAAATTTCTTAGCCCCTTATGCCCAACAACATACATTAGGGTATTCGTCAGGGTAAAGAAAAAAATTCTCATTTCAGTTTTTCTGAAAATTAAGTATGTGTATCCACTCATTATTCCTGGTTAGGCTGAAAGAAAAAGGAAGAGAAAGAGGGGGAGGGGGAGAGGGAGGAGGGGACAGGGAGCCCAAACCAAGAAGCCCACAGGGGTAGGAGCAGCCACTGCTCTCTGGACATTTACTAGTTTTTAGGCTCGAATTCTTTACAACACAAAGAGTGGGTCCCTTAACATGTAGTATAACTGCCATCGAGTCCACCGATCTGAGAAAAGCTCCCTATGGCCGTTCAAATTGTGGGTTACCTTCTCCATCTTATAGACTTGTTTGGTGATATTCCACCGGTCCTGGATGGTTGGGACAGCGGCAGACAGCCAGTGTTTAGTAATCGCTTTTTTAGCTATTGTGAGGAGCAAAGGGAGAAGATATCTAGTATTAGGTCCCAGGTAAGGTTTAGGGAATACAAGAATATATACATCTCCGGGTGAGCGTGGCAGTCAATGAACTCGCGTAGCTGCGTTTCGAGTTGCTGTATGTAGTTGGAAGAGCCGGACAGCTCCAAATGATATGGGTCAGGCAGCTCTCGCTCCCACACCCTCTCCAGCAGGCTGCTGTGTTATCCGGTGTATAGTGTTTAGTGATCATGGGAGTTCTAAAATAGCGAATTAATACCTTCCAGGCAAATTCTCTCCATTGGTGTGAGCTACTGACCCTGGAGACCTGACGGCAGGCACTTTTCCAGGCACCAGAGTTTAATTGACTACCTGTCTCTTTATCCCATTGCGCGAATTCTCTCCGAAAGGACACCCTCCCGTTGGTTCAGGGATTGATGGTAGGAGGAGATCAGATGATCCTGTTTCCCTAGTCTATTTATTAAAATTTGATATTGTATTAGCATTGGGTAGGTCTCATGGTTTCGCAGAGGAGACGGCAGGCTGTCTACATAGTGTCGGAGTTGTAGATATTGGTAAAAATCTTTATGTGGTAATTGAAACTTTGCCTGAATCTCTGCAAAGGACCATAGCTTCCCCTGAGTCATTATTTGTGGGATAAATCTTAACCCTTGTGTGCTCCATGCGCCAAATCCGCTATCCAGATCATTAGGAGTAAAATCCGGGAGTGATTGAATCGGTGATATTAGGGGCAAATAGGGTGATATCCCGTAGGTTCTTCTCAAAGAGTTCCAATGTCGCAGCCGATTTATGAGCCACGGGTTATCGGTTACACTAGCCACAGCCGGCGACCCCTGTTGATACACTACTTAGTAATACTTAACGTCGTTGAGGAGAGATCTCTCCATCTCTATCCAATGTGGAATCACTGTCCTATTTTGTCTGGCCATAATACTGGACAGGGTCATCGCCTGTTGGTATCGTTTTAAATCTGGAAGGGCCAAACCACCGTCAACCCGAGCTCGGGTGAGCAATCTAAAATTTACTCGGGCCTTCTGACCTGCCCATATAAAATCTTGTATTACTTGATTGATTTCTTTAAAAGCTTTCGGAGGGACTGGTATCGGTACATTTTGAAAAAGGTATAACGCTCTGGGGAAGGTAATCATTCTAATAAGCTCAGTTCGTCGTGTAAGGCCCAGAGGGATTATCGACCACCTACGGAGATCTAGTTTTAGTTGTGTAATGAATGGCAAGTAGTTGTGTTTGTAATATTCAGTTTGTCTTCGGGGTATATAAATGCCTAAGTATTTTAACTTTGTCAGACCCCTACCCGGGAGAGAGTTCACCATCGTCTGAGTGGGAGTACAATTAAATGAGAGTATTTCAGTCTTAGTGAGATTTAGTTTATACCCTGACACTGCCCCGTAAGAGTCCAGGATTCGGCGAACTTCTACAATGGATTGTTCTGGATTTTGGAGATATGACAATATATCATCCGCATACAAGGCAATCCGGTGCTCCGTTTTTCCAAAGTTGACTCCTTGTAATTGGGGAGAGTCTCGGATTTGCTGGGCTAGGGGTTCTATTACTGTTGCAAATAATAATGGGGATAATGGGCATCCTTGTCGGGTGCCCCTTCCAAGATGGAAGTATCCCGAGTGGTGACCACTAACCCTAACACAGGCCTGAGGAGAGGCGTATATATTTTGTAGGGTTTGGATAAAGCCCGGGGGAAAGCCAAATTTATTCAAGGTGGCATATAAAAAGGGCCAGGACACCCTATCAAAGGCCTTTTCTGCATCTAAGCTGATCATCACTGCTGGCGTGTTCATTTGGCTCATATGGTTTACCAGGTGCAAGGTTCGCCTAATATTGTCGGTGGTGGTTCGAGTCCTGACAAAACCTGTTTGGTCTCTATGTATCAATGAGGGTATGATTTGGTCAACACCCTTAGCTAGTATGGTCATGAACAATTTGTAATCTTGGTTTAATACAGAGATTGGTCGGTATGAAGTGCAATCCTGTGGGTTCTTTCCTGGCTTGGGAATCACAGAGATAGCAGCATAGGACCAGGATTCTGGAGGTGACTCTCCTTCCAGAAGTGAATTAAACACATTAAGAAGGGAGGGGAGGATATGGGATTTTGTCTGCTTATAAAATTCAGCTCTATAGCCGTCAGGCCCTGGTGCTTTTTGGGACTTGGAGCTAACTATAGCTTGTGTTATCTCCGCAGCCATGATATGTCTGACAAGGGAGTCCCTGTACTCCTCCGAAAGAGTTGGCAACACACAGTTTTCAAGGTACGGTTAATTTATCTGAAGGAGGACTTGTTTCAGGGGTATATAAGTTTCTATAGTATGCCTGGAAAACTTCAGCAATGTCGTAGTGTTTAAAAGAGTGGTTGGTCTTTCAGGGTGCCGAATGGAGCTTATTGTTGCTCCCCTTCTTCTGCTCACGGGCTTGGTATGCTAGGCAATCGAAGTGGCTCGAGGCCCCACCTCATAAAATCTTTGTTTCAGGAATGCTAAAGCAATTTCAGTTTGCTGTAGGGCGAGCTTGTCTAACATTTGTTTGGTATATTGTATTTGGGGAAGGAGAGAATCGTCACCTGCTGATGTCCTGCTGTAGGAAGTGAAGTGTGTCCTCCAGGGTGACCCTCTGCTCTCTCTCTGTCTCTTTTTCTGAGCAGCGAACTTAATTATGTGTCCTCTCAGGACCGCTTAATTGTGTCCCAACGGACCGATGGGGAGGTATCAGAGGCTGGATTATCAGCCATGATCTCCGCGATCTTGTCTGATATTAGTTTCTGGAATTCTTTAGACCGCCAATGGTATGGGTTTAGTCTCCATTGAGTGGTTCGAGGCTGTAGGCCTAGTTCCCAAAAAGTAATCATGGGGGCATGATCTGAAATAGAGATATCTCCCAACTGCACCCCACTAACATTGTGTAGTTTTTCAATTTGCGTGAATGCATAATCAATCCGGGTATATGTGTTATGCACCCGTGAGTAGTGGGAATAGTTTCTAGATCGCGGGTGAAATTTCCGCCATATGTCACACCACCCGATTTCTGAGATGAAATTATTGAAAAACTTTTGGGTCGCGGTTAATTTCTGTGGTTTTGCTTTAGAGGAATCTAGGCTAGGATCGGCTGTTAAGTTAAAGTCTCCAGCCAGTAATAAGGTGCCTTTGGTGAATTGTAAAATCCTATCCAGCAGTGGTCTTAATTGAGAAACTGTAGTGCCAGGAGGGAGGTACAAGTTAGCCAGGGTGACTTCTTCATTATTAAGCTTTCCCCTAGTCAGTACCATACGACCCTCTGGGTCAGACCAGTTAAGTTCCGGATGGTATGGCATATGCGGTGATATAATTGTGACCACCCCTCTACTCCGGCCCCCCTTATAAGATGCATAGAACGCTTGTCCTTTACTAAGTTTAGCCAGCTTTGCATGTTCCATTGGGCTCATATGGGTTTCCTGAAGGTAAACAACATCAGCCTTATCTCAAGATAGGTCAGAGTCCTAGACCTTTTGATGGGTGAGCGAGCCATTTATGTTTAGTGAGAGTAGTTTTAATTTTGGGGATTGCATCATGTTCAGTGGGTGGGATTCTGGTGTACTGGGCTCCCTGTCCTCCCCGTGAACCTCTGGAGGATTGTGCTTTTTCCTGTTTGAGCCAGAAGCAGTTCAGTGACCTGTTTACAAAACAACTACAAACAATGAGAACAATACATTTCAGACCTACATTAAACATTCTATTAATTGGACTAATACAAAAATGTATGACCAATGTGGTCAACAAAGGAATCATTGGTGCTTCCACTGATCTGGACTAACCCAAATCTTCAATAGGGTCCAAATTCCCTATCAGTTTGGTCCTTATCAGTTTAAGGACCTTAGGTACTAAGGTACCTGTAGGAAAAGGTTGATGGAGTTTGGTGACTGCGAGCCGCAAGGCGGTGCTACCCCTGATATCCCTGATACAGAGGCGATAAACTCTTATGGAGAAGAGTCTGGGTCCGCAGGTGACCCGTAAGGGTATAATCAGCCACCATGGGGTGCCAGCCAGCATGCAAACTGCTAGTATGGTTACTCTAAGGAGGCCTCCGTATCATCGGGGTGTAATTTCATCCAACACAGCCCCTCAAAGGCAGTGATCGGATAGATTTTGCCTAAAGAGTATATCTGGCATACAACCGACCTCAGAACCCTCCAACGAGTTCACAAGCAGTTATGTTGAGTAAGGGGGAGTCGAAGGCCATGATGCGGACCGCTTAGCCTGAGAAACTCGGCACCCAGCCCAGGTTCATCAGGGAAAGGAGGTAAGTAAGGAGAGAAAGAAGAAAAAAAGAAAAAAAAATATTTTTAATCCCCACTTTCCTCCTCTCCCTCCCTTCTCCCCTTCCCCCACCCCACGCAGACCCTCCTTTTACATACCCCAGTCATCCGCCCCACATCAGTTACCCTGTTTCGCCCCCTCCACCTCACCCCCAGTTCGCCCCTTTTTTCTCCAGGTATCAAACTAATCTATTTCAGCTGGCCTCCTAACCTTACAGAACCACAGCTAGTTCTTTAATAGGTTCCTCTAACACGGAGGACCACTGCATCTTCCCCACTTTCTTCCCCAGTCCTCCTTCCCCGCCTCTTCCCAGACCCTGTAGAACCTCAACACCTGTACCGATCCCCAAGGCTGCCCTCGCAGTCCAAGCGACTCTCGTTCCCACCCGCCTCCCCAAAGGGCAAAGAAGGGACAGGAGGCGGAAGGTCCACCCAGCAAGCCGCTTCCCTTCCCCCCAGCTCGGTGACCCAGACAAACCCAGACGGTCTCCCTAGTTTCCCCCCTAACCCTACCCAAATTGCGGGTAGCACTCTCCTCCACAACACTACTTGCTGAGCCTGTCCCCAAAGTCCTAGCGGGCCAGGAGAATCTTCCGGTCCACCGACCAGACTGAGACCCCCGCCCCCCTGCCTTGAACGCGCCCCTGATCTCCTGGCCCATCTCATTACTCTAATGGCCTGAACTGATCAGGTTGCGCAAGGCCCGCGGTGTTCTCCGTCAGAATCCAGCAGGTCCCAGTGTCGTACCAGCCACCTCCGCCTCCCGATTCCCCAGCAGCCTCCCGGAGAAGGAACAAGGAAGGAGGTAGGGGAGGGAGGAGGGGAAGGCCCAGCTCGATTCAAGTAGCTGAGGCAGCGCAAAGATCTAACTTTTTCAGAGGGGAGCAAGCAGCCCCCTTTGCACCGCCTCCAGGGCCTATTCTACCCCCCCCGCCTCTAGCGAGCCCATGAGGGTCCGAGGCGGGTGGAGAAAAGAGAAAAAAAAAAGGGCCCAGTCCCAACCCAGGGTCCCAGTCATATTGAAGCAGTCGAGGGGACCAGTCCCCACCATCCCAGATGAGAGGCAAACACCCAAGGAGAACTCAACTCCCAAAAAAGGGGGTGGGGGGGACCGCCAGCACAAGCATGATCAATATTCCCAAGCATTTCCACCCTCCATCTATATCCCAACATTACCCATAATCAGTGACTCCTATCACCCCCACCCTATACTTTATAACAGCTTCACAATAGTTCATTAATGATTAAGTCAACTCAGGTGAGAGCTCAGGGTGACAGAGAGTCCCACAGAGTATACTTGCTGTTCATGGAGCCAATGGCCCTGACTGTCCAGGTTTTCAGGTTTCGGAATCTTGTACGGCAACTCTGGGGCTGGGTAGCTTGGAGGAGTCATCTTTCAGGGAGGTGATTATGCTCTGCAAGGCCTCGACATTCTGTTTGCGATTGCTCCCTCGCTGACTAGAGGACCAGGCCATCCGGGCTAGTTTTGTGGCTAGCGGGGTTGCTTCCTTAGGTTGCTGCTGCTGAATTTTAATTTTCCTGGAGCTGAGTTCTTTAATTGCCGCAGCCGCCGACTCGAAAACCCTCGGGCCCTCAGCGAAGTAAACTACCAGCTTCGTCGGATACAGGGACCTAAACTTAATCCCTGAGCTTCTAAGGGCCTTCATCACTGGAAAATACAGACTTCGTCGGGCCATAACCTCTGGGGCAAAATCATTTTCAAAGAAAAGCCGGTGCGATTTGTACATAACTTTGCCTTGCTTCCATGCTGCGTGGAGAACTGCCTCTTTTTCCTGATGTCTGAGAAACTTGAGAAGGATCGCTCTGGGACGTGCGCCTGCCGGTGGCCTGGGGCCGCATGCATGTGTGTGTAATTCCATTTCTAAGGTGATGTTTTCAGGCAAAGAAAGGACTTCTCTCAGTAGGCTCTGCATATATGAAATAAAATCGGTGCCTTCATCCCCTTCCGGCAACCCCGAAATCCGAATATTATTGCGCCGACTTCTGCACTCTGCATCCTCTGCTCGCTCCTGGAGGGTCTGGATGTGGGAGTGAAGTTGGGCTATGGCCCTCTCGACTTTATCTATACGTTTGTCGGAGGCGGTAAGTTGCTCTTCAGCTCCATCCTGTCGTTTTTCAAGCTTATTGAGATCCGTTCTTATTAGCTGAAATTGTCGATCGATTTCTTTGCGAAAGTCTCTAATCTCTGCCAGCATCATTGCCATTTGTTTTTGTAGGATGTCCTGTGGGATATGATCACCCCGGGTAGTGCTCTGGCAGGAAGCCGAAGAAATCAGCGAGTCCTCGCTGTCCGACTCCTCGATTCTTGATCCGTCGCCATCTGGTTGGGTCGCTTTATCCATTTTATCTGCCCCTCACTTCTTGGGCATTTTTAACATCTGTATTGGTGGGATTCTTCTAGTTTTGAGCTCTATTGCCCGGTTTAAAATCCTTATTTTAAGCGGATTGCAGGGGAGCCTTGCGACTGAGCTGTTTACTCGCTCATGACATCACCGGAAGTCCAATAATGGATTTCTTAATAGAATATGAGTACTCATCAAATAGTCACATGCAGGTACAATCCCCAGTTTCAAAGTCCTTTTTTTGATTTTCATGGAATTTTAGGATTTATTTTGTTACAAATATCTGTGTAACCAACCTGGTGGTGTGGAGGGTAGAGGTTCTGGGCGACACACCTCCCACCATGCCAGTGATCTTTGTTGTCACTGGGAGTCAGCTGGGGCAAGACAAGTTTGAATGTCGAACTAACTGCTGTCCTCACCTGGGGATAAAGGACAAGCCATGGCTTTATGGCTTGTTTGACACCTCAGTGGTGCAGTGTTTTTACAGAGACAGTGGCTGAGCCTGCCAGGTGAAGTGGGGGATGTCAAGACCATTAATAGCTTAAAGCATGGCTGGGACAGATTTGAGGGTTTAATATTCATTCCACTACTAGACTTAACTACAGTACTGGTAACTTCACCATTGTAGACCTTATCCTCATTAACTTCCCTGAATGTATTAAGGACACCCAGATTCTTCCCTACTCCCTCAGTGACCACTCCCCAATCTGTGTCTGTGGTCATGCCAGCATCCCAAACCCCCAAATAAACCAACGTACCAACATGTACTAAAGCGAGGGCAACTTGAGCAACTCCAAACCTACCTTTGCACTTGCAATTGGTCAAAAATCGGCACAGCAACATGCGCTTGATGTTGCGCTAAGGCATTTCATCTCTCTGTTTAACAGGGCATGTGATATCTTCATCCCTCTAAGAAAACAGAAGAGCAACTCACCTTGTAACCCCTGGATTACCACACCCCTTCTAAGCCACATGACTTTCCATGATCATCTTTGGCATGTTGCGCAGGCCACAAAAAAACCTAGGGACTGGCAATGATACAAGGAGGAGAGGAACGCCTGCAGCCATGCAATTCACCTTGCTAAAATTTCCCACTTTCAAGACCAATTTGCTAACACCTGGGGTAACAGAAAAAAATTTTGGGACAATAAAAATTCTCTCACTGGCAAGCCCAACAAATCCCCTCCCTCGGAGATCAATTTTAATGGTGTTACCACTAAGAACCCTAAAGAAATTGCAGATATTCTTAATACTGCTTTCACGGACCTGAGTGGGGTTCTCGCTTCCAACTTCTTTGACAATCCTCCCTGCTTGAACAATTCTAGTAGCGATAACCCACACTGAACACACACCCTTTCTATTTCAAGACAATAACTATCTTTACAGCTAAAAAATACCTTCTGCGCATACTTAGCAAATCGATATTTAGTAATGATACCCTAGATCCTAAATTGCTCCGGCTCACCTTAGACTCTGTCTTGCCACCTCTCACCACCATACTCAACCTATCTCTTAGTCTTGGCCAATTCCCCTTAGTTTGGAAAGCTGCAGTCGTGACTTCCATTCATAAGACTGGGGACAGGGCCACCCACTCTAACTATAGTCCGATCTCCATTCTGCTTCCCCTCTCCAAGACCCTTGAGCGAATAGTTGCCGACCAGTTGACTAACTACCTGGACAACTATAATATTCAGTGCGCCCAGCAGCACAGCTTGAGGAAAGGGCATAGTCCTACAAGGCTCTGTCTTGGGCCCCCTCCTATTCATCCTCTTTCTAAATACTCTTCCTCAAGCCTGCCCTACTAACTTACTCTTATATGCAGACGATGCTGTGCTCTTCACCAGCCAGCCAGCCAGTCAGTCAGATCCTGCACCTCTCATCAGCAGTTTGCAGGGTAGCTTCACTGCAGTTGAACCCTGGTTCACTAATCACAAATTAATAATGGACTGCAAAAAGACTAAAGTAATGCACTTTGTCAGCCCTCACAACAAATTCAAGAATGTCCAGCTTCTTATCACTAATAAGCAAAACATGCCCTTCAAACAAGTCCACAACTTTAAATACCTTGGGATAACACTTAACAGTTTCCTAACCTATAGTGAGCATGTAAATTTGATATCCAGAGCGGTTAGCACTAGAGTTGGGCTACTGTATAGACATAGGCACAGCATGTGACATGAAGCGCTCCGTCTTCCCAGCTCTAGTTCCAGCCTGTCAAATATAGACTTTGGGCTAATAATATATGGCTCTGCCATCCAAACCACACTCAAGAAATTAACTGTTGCCCTAAACAAAGCATGCCGCCTAATCATAGATGCCCACCATTACACCCACACCTGTGACCTTTATACCCCGGTGAACTGGCTGAATCTTCACGGCAGAATCTCCTATCAAACCTGCCTTTTCACTAAGAAAATCAGGCTTGGACTAGCCCCACCCACGCTGTCACAGCTCCTCAAAAGGACCAATAACCAGCTTCGCACTAGGAGCTCCTGCAACCCCACCTTTCAGGTCCTTTTCTGTCGGACCTCTTAGGCTCAACGCTCATTTATATTTAGAGCACCTTCCTGGCTAAATAACCTTCCTCCTGACCGCCTATCAGACACCAGCATTGGCCCCTTGAAATCCAGACTTCAGCAGCACTTAATGAAATGCAGCAGCTGTGAATGTCCAACCTAACTTATTTATTCACCTCCCACCAAACCAACCTTCTCTCACTACCTATCTCCCTACCTACTCCCTTCCTGCCCCCAGATCTCCCCTCCCACCCTTACCACCCCTACTTTGACTACGCATCTGCAATTTGATTCTGTCTCCCTCTCTACCCCACTTACCCTGGCAATGTCACCTCTATTACTCACACAGTCAATTAACACCCTAGCGCCCCTCCTTTTGCTATAGCCACCTTCCATTCTCTCCCTCACTTCCCACCCCCAAACTCCACACCCTGTAGTTTCCCCTTCCCTCCTTCTTAGCTCTTCAGCCTTTCCTCCTGGTCCCACCTCTATCCGTCTTTGTCCTATGCCTGCTTGAATGCAGGTTGGCTTGGTTTTTGTCTCCCACTCTATTTCATCGCTGACCAACTCCCGACCGACACTGTTTTCCTTTCTTACGATGCCTCTGACAAGGTCAGCCCCTTGACTGCTCTTCTTATGTGGATGATAACAGTAACCTAGTATCCCATCTTGCCTAGATGTTCTCAACACTGAATCAAACTATGTAATGTAATATTAGGCTACTCTGTTTTTTGCACTGCATTATATAACCTTGTAAATCTGTTTGTCTACCTTATGTTATGTAAACTGCCCCGGTTTGTTCTTTCCCTTATTGAAGTGGAGCATTTGTAAATGAGCCTCTGGCTCAAAGGTTATTTTAATTCTGAGACTTTAACAAATAAATAAATATTCACCCACAGAGGTAGCGGCAAGGCAGGGAATATGGGAGCAGGTAGCATGAGCATAAATCCCTTACATGAAAATATAGAATTTGTTGGCAGAAAAGGACCACTTGACTCACCTAGTTTGCCCAAATGTTCGCTGCCAAGTCTGTCTCTGAAGACCCCAGACTGGTCTCTGGTGACTCTTTCTCTTTCTACCTGCCTATTTACAAATATTCCCCTATGTCTATCCTACACATGCTTGCCTCCCCCTACTGTATATGCCTCCACCACTTCCGCTGGTAGTCTGTTCCAGGTATCTACAACTCTTTCTTTTTTTTGCATTATTTCTTTATACCTCCTCTGCGCCCGCTGACGTCCTCTCCTTTGGGTGGCCAAGTCCTACCACTGCCTCCTCAGACCGATCCACCAGCCAGCTACTCCGATCCCTGGTTGTGCCAGACATATTCCTTCACGGCGGGATTCTCTCATATCCTGTCTGGGACATCGGGAGGAGAGACCAGAGCACATGGAGTGCTCCCTTGCATCATCAGAGGAAGGTTCAGGAGGGAGAAGAGGAGACACTTTTTTGCAGAGAGGGTGGTGGCTGGGTGGAATGCATTACCTGCTGAAGTGGTTTGCAGTAGAACAGTGGACTGCTTCAAACGAGGATGGGACAGGACAAGGGGGAGGGTTAATGAAGGGGAAGGGTGGAAGGGAGGGGCAGCTGCAGAATAAGGGGTGCTAGCTGCACATTCGAGCAGACTTGATAGACCTCTAGGCCTTTATCTGCTGGCAAATTTTGTATGTTCATATCACCGGGACACAGAAATGCAACCTGGAGGTTTGTCAGCTGAGGGATGCAGGGAGGTGGGCTGCCATCATCCAGATGGCATGTGTGCATTTTTCACACTTTTCTGGTCCCCTCTTGTTCATCACTACTTGTAGTACCCCCTGATCTCCACCGCGGGACACTCACAGAGTGGGGCTTCCCAACTAACCCACCCCAGGAGATGAGAGCAGTCCTCCAGATGCTCAATCCTCTCCTTCCCCTGCCAGCTCCCAGTGACCTGAGTCCATTTCTGAACCTGGGTCGCCGGCATGATATGAGGTAAGGCACCAGCGCCTCAGCTCTCTGCGCCACCAGGCTGGCCTCTATAACTCTTTCAGTGACTTAGTACTGCCTCACATCCCTCTTAAGCCCTCCCTTCAACTTCACTGCATGTCTTGTGGCCTGGTGCTCATTATCATTTGAAAGAGATTCCCCTCACACTCTGTTCACCCCTGTGAGGTACTTGAAGGTCTTTGTTATGTCCCCTCTCGCTCTCCTCTTTTCCAGGGTGTACATGTTGAGATCCCTTAGTCTTTCTTAATAGGGCTTTTGGCATAATCCCTGTGCTATTTTAGTTGCCCTCCTCTGGATTACTTCCACTCAGTCTATGTCTTGTCTGTGGTGTGGCCTCTGGAACTGGACACAATGCTCCAGGTAGGGTTTCACTGGCAAGTGATATAGTGGCAACACCATGTTCCTCCTTAGGCTGGAAATACCTCTTCTTATGCATACTAGTATCCCACCGCCCCTACCCACTGCTTTGTTACACTGTTCTGCCACATTAAGGTCATCAGATATAACAACTCCAAAGTCCCTTTTTGCTGCTTAGCGACTGTCAGTATCTCCCTCCCCCATCCTGTACTCAGCTTCTGCGTTCCTGTGCCCTAGGTATTTTTGCACATTTTGGCATTGTACCCAACTGCCATGCTCATGAATACTTAAGTTTCCTAAGAACCCTATTCATTGTCTCATCCCCTTCCTTAGTGTCCGTCCTATTACAGATTGTATTATTTATTTATTTATTTATTTATTTAAAGATTGGCAACCAGGAAAGACACACTGAGCCGAGGCTCATTTCTAGGTGTGACTTGAGGAAACAGGGGAGCAGACAATAACAAAGGATTGCAAGTATACATAAAACACAAAATGCAGATTGCTAGAATAAGATGAGCAATAAGGTACACTGGCAGATAAGCACAACATTACATGGCATGGGTGCAGGATGCAATTATTTAAGCAGATGGCAACCACCTAAAACTAATAAGCTCAGAAGATCTAAGATGAGGGTTCAGGGGACAACACTTAGATAGTAATGTGACTTAGGGACAGCTGCAGGAGGTTAGCGGAGGCAGTCTGAGCAGGCGCTTTAATGATGGAAATGAGGGGGTGAGATGAACAGAGAGGAGGAGTTTGTTCCAAAGGAAAGGGAGATGAAAGGAAAAAGCATGTTGACCAGCTGAAGTGTGGGCTCAAGTTAGGGTGAAAGTCCGGGAGAGACTAGAGTGCATAGGTAGGGAGAGGGGTAGCTGGAGCAAGAGGAGAGACAAGATGGGAGGGAACCAAACCAGTACTTAGAGATGAAGGTACAGCAGTGGGACCAAGCATCTCTGATGAAGGGAGGGGAAAGAGAGGGAGGAGTAAAGGTCGCAGTGGTGAGTCAGGATAGGGAAGTTGGAGAAAAAGTGACAGAAGGTGTTAAAAAGTACATCAAGTTTGGTGAAGGAGGAGGAGACAGACACAGAGGTGTAGACGATATTGGCATAGTCAATCACTGGGAGAATCCATTTATTTATTAAGTCACAACAGACAGGGAGGTATAGACAGCCCTTGTGTCTGTAGAGCATTCCCAGTTTGGGGAGAAGTTTTGCGTGCAAGGCATCGAGGAGAGATGAGTAGACAAGGGATGGATCAAGTCAAACCCTAAGGTATTTGTAGGTAGAGACCACATCAAGATGGGTGCCAGATAGAGTGGAAATCACTGGAGGGCATGACAAGCTAGCTAGATCTTGCTTTGAGCCAAACGTCACAGCGACAGATTTTTTTAGTGCTCATTTTGAGGCAATGATCTTGGAACCAGTTTATCACTGCATGAAAATTGTGTTGGGAGGTCTGACCATCTAAGATGGAGGGGGGCCAGATAGGTTGATGATGGTGTCATCTGCATACATGTGTACATGGGCGGTGGAGCAGACAGGGGGGAGATCATTTATAAAAAGAGGAAAGAGGACAGTACCAAGTATGGAACCCTGGGAGATGCCAGAGAGGATAGGGAGGGAGGGAGGATGAAAGGACATTACTAACCTGCACAACCTGGTGCCTACTGCTAAGATAAGAATTAAACCATTTAACCACCAGGGCAGAGAGTCCAACAGCACAGAGCATAGTTAAGAAGAGAGATTGAGAGATGTAACCAAAAGCTTTTGCGAGGTCAATGAAAATTGCTGAAGTAATAAAACCATGCTCCATGGCTGAGAGTATAGAACTGGTGAAGCGTAGAAGGGAGGGAGTTATGGAATGAGATTTTCTGAACCCTGATTGGACAGAGGAGAGGATATCAGAGGAAGTGAGGAAGTCATTGAGTGTTTTATGTCATCTTCAAAATGGCATACCTTCCCTTCCAGGTATTTTGCAATGTCACTTATAAAGACAACCCATTGAAGAGGATTGGTTCCAGTACTGAGCCCTATGGCACCCATCTGGTCACTATCCCATCATTAGAGTGCTGTTAACCACCACCATCTGTCTCCTGTCCATTATCCAGTTTCTAATCTAGTTCACCACTTTAGATCCCACCCCACAGTCTGCTCAGTTTCTTTATCAGCCTCCTGTGTGGCCATGTGTTGAAGACCTTTCTAAAATCCGATAGGCCATGCCCACTGCTCTCCCCGATCTATTTCCCCATGTCACCTAGTCAAAGAAATCAATGAGATTTATCTGGCACGACCTCTTCCCCCCTTGAATCCATACTGCCTGTGGTCTTGCAGCC
This sequence comes from Neoceratodus forsteri, assembly GCA_016271365.2. Classification (NCBI taxonomy): domain Eukaryota; kingdom Metazoa; phylum Chordata; order Ceratodontiformes; family Ceratodontidae; genus Neoceratodus; species Neoceratodus forsteri. The sequence goes on from CM028129.1 coordinate 695,685,165, forward strand.
CAATTAATTCAAGATATTCTACCAACCTTTCCTTTAACGGGGTTTCAGCTATAATTTCCCCACCACTGAGGTGAGATTGACTGGCCTATTGTTGCTAGCCTCTACCCTGCTGCCACTCTTATGGAGAGGGACTATGTCTGCTCTCCTCCAGTTTTCTGGAACCATGCCAGTAAGCTGTTGAATAAGGCCCATCAGTGGGGTAGCTAGCCCCTCCCAGTGTTTCTTTAGTGTCCTTGGGTGTTTCTCACCCAATCCCAGAGCCTTGTCCACTTTTAAAGCTGCAGTTCCCTTCAGGATTCTTTCCTCTGAAAATGGACATCTGTCCACGTCCCCACCCTTTATTCTTGCTGCTCCCTAATGGTCCGAGCCACACACCCCTGCACTGTGAAGACTGAGCAGAGGTACCTGTTGATGGTGTCTGCTTTTCCTTGGTCTTTTTCTGCACAGTCCCTCCCTCCCTACCATCCTCCTTATAATCACTGTCCCTCTGTGTCTTCCTCTTCTCACTTATGTTCCTGAAGAAAGACTTATCTTGTTTAGCTACTCCCTTAACTAGCCTTTCTTTTGTCTGCAAATTTGCTCCCCTCACTGCTGTTCCTGATTCCCTCTGTTTTACTTCGTGCACCTCCATGTCTTCCTTCCTTCTTCTGTTTCATCACACCACCTGAGTGCCACCCTTTTTCCATTCACCACCTTGGCCACTTCTCAGGAGAACTGTAAAGATCTCTTTTTCCTTTTGCTTGTACTCACATCCTTCATACAGAAGCTGGCTGCCTTAATTATACCCTCCCTTATTTTTCCCCCTCTGTATCTGTGCCCATCCCTAGCAATCCCGCTGAGACAGTTTCTGAGGCAGTCTCCCATTTCTTTAAAAATCAGCCCTCCTAAAGTCCAGGACCCTCATTCTCATGTAGTTTGCCTCTGTTCCCATTTTAATGTTAAACCACACTCTACAGTGACCACTGGTACCTAAGGGACTGCCCTCTGTAACATCTGCAATGCCATCCCAGTTTGTAAACACCATGTCCAGCACTGCCCTGTCCTTAGTGGGGTTACTGACTAGTTGCCTGAGAAAAGCCTCTTGCAGGGAGTCATGGCTGGCCTTGCTCCTTGCTGAAACTTAAATTGGAAGGCTGCAATCCACTTCTGGCAAACTGAAATCATCAACTAACACACCTCCCCCTTACTTGCCATCCTGATTATGGCTTCCCCAAGTGCCTCATCCAACTCCTTTCCCATGCTGGAGGTCTGTATAGCACCTCTGTACAGATAGAAGCCCTCAGTACCTCTCTCCAGGATGACCCAGAGCACCTCCAGACCTTCCTTTTCCTCCAGGTGCTCCTGCACTCCCATGGTCTTGATTCCCTCCATTACATATAGTAGAACCCTTCTCACCACCTCCCATCCCTGGCTCTCCTGAACCAAGAGTAGCCTGATATAGCCATGTTCCAGTCATGTTTGCCAGTGTACCATGACTGTTTTGGCCACCGAATCCTGGCTGGTCCCCAATCCCAATGTAGCTGAAGCCCCCTCCATGCACCATGCCTTCAACCAATTGTTCAAAGCCCTGATGCGGAGTGTCCTTTCTTCTCCCTGGCAATATACAGGTAACACCTCAGCAAAAGCCACTGTGTGGGCCACCTGCTTGAGACCCCTCCCCATCTTCCCAAAATTTCCATGCTCTAACCCTACCCTGTCACTTGCCATATTATTTGTCTCCAGGTGGACAATGACATCTAGATCCCTCCCATCTCCTGATGCCCTAGCAATCCTATGGATCCTCTCTCAATCTCTCCAAGCCAAAGCACCTCTCAGGCACTTTACCTCCTTCTTCCTTTCTCTCTCCCCTCAAATCTATCCCCCTAATAATACAGTCCACCATCAGTAGGTGCTTCACCTTGGCTGAGGGCTTCCTTCTCCCTTCTTGGATCCTCCCCTTCTGAGGACCTCCACTTCCTCCCTTCCCACTGCTATGAATTCCTCCTCCCAGCTGCCTTGTCCCAACAGTATGGTGAAGCAATTCTGTAGTGGTACAGACTGAGGAGTATGTACCCTTCACACTACCCCACCCTCCTGGAGACCACCATGGTCCAACTGATCTGCTTAGGCATCTATGGGAGGAGGGAAGCGGTGGCATACTTGGTTGCCCTTGAGTGGAACAGAAGATTCTCTGCACCCTTGCCAGTTAAGCCTGGAGTCCAGAAAGCTCTGTCTCAAATCCAGAGAGGTGAGTTCAAATGGGGTAGCACCTCAGCCTCCAGAAAATGTCCTGAAAAACTGCAGGTCCACACCCATTACACTACCCACGTAGATGCAAGGTCTTGGTGGTAGGGTAGGGTATTATGGGCAGACTAGATGGACCAGTGGTCTTTTTTTGCAATCAACTTCTGTTTCTGTGTTTATTTCCATGTATACCACACTTTGCCTTTATCAAACAGTACTGCTCATAGAATATTTTTGCTCAAATGTACCCTCAGCTTTAATCATCCTGGCCTCACACATTCTGTGGCCTCGATCTGACTAAACTACTTGGTCTAGCATAAATCATCTGCCACATGATGCATAATCTGTTACACTTCTACCAACAGTGCCCTGAGGGTGGCCTAATCCAGTTCTCTGCCACCTTCTGCAGATTGCTATTGAAGAAGTCATGCCCTGCATTTGACAAATGGTCTCCATCCCTATTGTACAGGCCCAGTCATATGATATCAACTGGTGTGCAATACAGATATATATCTGTATCTATATATCTGTGTGTGTGTGTGTGTGTGTGTGTATATATATATATATATATATATATATATATATATATACAGTATATATATATATGCCTAGAGGTAAAACAGTGCCCCTCCCTTTTCACCTCTCTTCTGGCTGTATTTATGACTTTTGCTGGTCCTTGCCCCCTTTTTCTGATGTGTTATCCTTGGCCAAGCAAGTCTCATCCACAGGAGATGCTCTTTCACCCACACAAGGTCTCAGGTGCTATATCTAAAGATATCGATGGAGGACCTTTGACCGAGGTCATTCCCATTCAGGTAAGGTACAGTGCCATCAGGAGGAGAGTTGAATAAGTCCAGCTTTCTCAAAATCAGCAAATGTTCATTCCAGCGCATACCCCCCCCCAATTGCCAAAGCAATGTATCCAAGCTCTATTTGACTGGATGCCAAGCTGTACTGTAATCTATTCATCCACATTGCTGCTCGCTGCTGGGCTCTGTGGTGTAGGAGTGGCCAATAACTCTAATTGATAGAGCCTTTTTGGTGCCTCTGCATCTGCAAGGAAATCTTATTTATTTATTTATATTTTTGGTAACTGGGTAAGCAAACTGATCCAAGGGATCATTTTCAGTTATGATCAGGGCCATACAGTGGCACAGACAAATACTGTAGGTGAAAGTTATAATACAGTGGATAACATATAATACAGTGAGTGTAGGTGTCAGAAATAGTGATACATAAACTTCACATCTTAAGAAATTGGGGTATAACATAAAAACAAGTTCATGACAAAATAAGCAATGTTTCTCTGCATGCAGAGAACTAGGACATATACTTACAGCAGATCAAGATGTTCTTCAGTCAGTCAAGGATTACAATGCAGTGCATTAGAGATACTATTAATGCAAACAACATCTTCGCAAAGGAGTAAAACATGTCAATTGTTTATGTAGTAACCAGTACTTAGGAAATAGGTACACTGGGCCACTATGGCGGCTTTCTGGCAAGGGTGTTTCCTAGGGAGTAGGTACAGGTGGCCTGGAATATAAGCGAGTCTCTTAGTTTCGATTTGAAAGACTGATGAGAGGGTAACATTTGGATAGCAGGTGGAAGTTTGTTCCAGAAGGAGGGGGCAGAGATGGAGAAAGCCTTGCACCCCATGATAGTGGATACACGGGGACTACCGGATGGGGACGGAAAGGACCCTGAGGCACCTAGTAACAACCCTGTCAGTGAGAAGCAAGGAGTAAAGGGACTTTTGTGAGTTTCTGAGAGCAGTGTCGACTAGATAGCCCAAGGTATATTCAAAACAGCCCTGCAGAGAGAGCCAGCCTAGGGACTGATGCAGAGAGCAGTGGTGAGTGGAGTAAGGGACCTGAAGGGCAAAGAGACAGATAGAGTTGTATGTGATATTCAGACAAGAAAGAAGTGAGGAGGACATGGAGGAGAAAACTGGGGAGCAATAAATCAAGTAGGGGCAGAAGATTACCCTGGGCAATTGTGAGGTGAGCCTCTGGGGTCAGAAGGTGGTTGACATGGTAGGCTGTCCCCAACTTCTCATGGATTCTCTTCATGATGTTGGAAACGTGGTCACTGTAGGCAAGGGAGGGATCAAGTCACTCCTAGGTTCTTGAAGGAGTACATTATTTCGAGAGGAGTGTCAGCAGGGGTGACTATGTGTAACGAGGTTTCTGACTTGGCAGCTTTTGCAAGGTATGGCCTGGAGCAAAGAGCATGGCCTTCATTTTCTTCTTGTTAACAAGAAGTTTTTTGGAGAGGAGCCAGTTTTGAGCAGCTCCATAGTTTATTGTGAGGGTAGAAGATATAGATTTAAGGGATTGGTGATATGGTAGATGAAGAGGTCATCCATGTAGAGGAGTGCATTACAGTTTATGCTTTCTGTGGGGAGATCATTTATGAACAGTGAGAATAGCAGAGGGCCCCAGTATGAAGCTCTGGGGAACACCAATGTGGATGGGTACTGCGGCACAGGTTTCTTTCCCTATCAGAACAGACTGGGATCTGTTTGCAAGGTAGCTGCTGAGCCAAGTGGTGACATCCAGGGAGCAGCCTAGGTTGAGCAGGGTGGATTTAAGGAGGTGGCGATCAACAAGGTCAAAGGCCTTGGACAGGTCCACAAACACCGCACCCATGGCCATACCCATGTCTGTGTTTCTAAAGACATGATTAGAGAAAAGGGCTAAGGCCGAGGAGGTGCCATGGTGTTTACAGAAGCTGTGTTGAAGGGGGCACAGGAGGTTGTAATTATCAAGATACCTGGATAGCTGATAGTGAATGATTGGGATGGTAGTTTTCCAGGATGGCAGGATCACTGGATTTGAACAATGGCACCACATGCACATGCTTCCATGATTCAAGCATAGTAGATGATGAGAGGGCAAGGTTAAATATGTAGGTCAATGGCTTTACAAGGATAGGGGAGAGGATTTTCAGAAAGGTGGGATAAAGACCGTTGCTGCCTGAGCTGCCCCTGGTAGGAAGTATCTTAAGGAGGTTGCCCATAATGCTATGGCCAATGGCTCTGAAATAAAAGACAGGGTTTGATTTCAGTGGGTAGCATGGCTGATTGTGCTGGGCAGAGGGAGGCTGTGGAGGGAGTTTGCTAGTATAGGAGGTAAAGTTGGTGAACATTCTATTGACGATGTCAGCAATCTTGCCTGGGTCAGTAGCAGGTCCTGAGGTGGAGATAAGTTTTGTAATTTGTTTATGTGATTTTGGATTGAAGAGGGAGTTTACTGGGGCCCTGAAATTGCGAGGGTTGCCAAGAGACTCATATGCCGGTTTGTGAAGTGTTTATGCTTGAGTGACTTCACAGCCTGCTTGCAGGAGTTTCGAAGACACCTATATGCCTTGAATGCTTGCCAGGTTTTGTCCCTTTCTTTCATTTGGGCCAGAAGTTCACTTGATATCCAATGGGAGTTGCCCTCTTTTTACCTGCCTGGTGATGATCGGAAAATATTTGTCCTGGAAGTTACAGAGAACTTTTGTGAAAATTGTCGCCGCCATGGAGACATCTTTGAGTTGGTAGAGTAGGGACCAGTTTATGGCCCAGGCATCTCTTAGCATGAAGCCCATAATCCTGACATGCAAATTTCCTAAAAGATAGTTTGCGAGGAGGACGTGTTGATTTGGTGGTTAGTGCAATATACTTAGGGGTGTGGTCACTGACTGAGTCAGACAAAGTGACTGCTTGGATGACAAGATTCACATAGTTTGTGGCAATCCAGTCAAGGGTGGAGTGGTTAAGGGAGTGGGGGTTGTATCAGGTAGGGGAGGAAATGACTTGTTCAAGGTGATGCATCTTTAGCAGGTGAGCATAATCTGGTACTGGGGATTCTGTCCAGTGGAGGTTAAAATCCCTGAGTATGATGAATCAAAACAAGTTAGTATTCTGAATTTTGTGCATCAGTTGTCTGTTACTCCAGACCAGTACCTCACGAAGGCCTAACTTATCGCTAATATGCTCAACAGGCCCATCTGCTTATCTCTTGTATTGTGGTGTTGGGCATGCCAAGTTGCAATGCCTCCATGGCTGCCCCAATCCTGAAAGAGCATGTATTATAGTTATGGGCTTTCTCCCTTCAGCCCCAATTCCCTTCTATAGCACAGCCACCATCCCACATGAATGAAAAAAGGTCTACTGCTGCTTGTAGGCAAAGTCCATTCAGAATGCCTCCCCTAGTTGGCACCTCAACTCTCTTCTCAAATCACACTTCTCCTCCACCTGCTCCTGCACCCATGTTAGCCCTAGTACCATTGTCTAGCCTCTACATTTCTTGAGGCTATATTCAGGCTTGCTTGCTTATGACTATATTATATTTTACATTATACTCTTCTCACTATAGGTGCCTTGTACTATTGCCTCTGGATACAGTTCATTCGTTTCTCACTAGACGGTTCTCTGTTTACTGTATATGTTCTGTGGACTCTATATATTGTGACTATTGCATATATTATGTTGTATCCCTATTCCCTTCTCCCCATGATGCATCTGGAATCAAGCAGTAGTCTGCTCAGTATATCTTCCTGGTAAAACTTTTAAATAAATAAATCAAACCATACAGGGAGCATAACCTCTGCCAAGAAGATCTGTGCAATGTAATCAGCTTTGGCAAACTTGGTTATTTCTTGCAGTACTCAGCTTGACAACCACCCTGTTTGGCAACATGAGCACATCCTACAGCTGTATGTTGTTCCTTTGTGACCCCTTGGAGTCCAGCACCAAGTATGAAACACAAGCATATATGCCGCTGAATAGCTCGGCTTCATCTGCTAAACTACATATGAAGTCAAATCACCCAGGGATTTCACCCAATAGCATACTTTCTGTTGGTTTCCTGCCCTTAGACTTTTCCAACCTTCGATCATCTTCCTGATTATGAAACTACTCATCGCAACCTTCACACAATGTGGAATTTAAGTCTAGCCCAGCTAAATTGCTTTGAACGGAGGCCTGCAATCTTTCCATATAAATTAGGTGATAAATGAACCTTTTGATCCCCAACACATTCCTCAGTGTCTGCAACCAGCTTACCTCCTGGCCACAGAACTCCCTAAAGAATGTGACACTGCTCTTGTACTTCCATCAAGTGCCTGTGCCCACAGAACGCTGAACCTGCTAGATGTTTTTGTGTCTCTGCTTGCCAAACTGCTTCTGGGATTAGTTTTAGGAATAGGGCTGCTTCTGGGACCACTTGCCAAAAATGTTTGAACTGTAAGTGAGACAATGCATTGGCATTTGGAGATGGCATTATTCTTCCCTGGTACATTTTGGGATCTAAAAGTGACATTCAGTTGCAGGCAGCATAGTGCAAATTGTATTCTTTAATTTATGTTTGGTATCTAATCTCATAAATATGATACATACAGTAGATATAAAACTCCGATTTTTTTTCCTTTTGCTGCTTGGGGGGAAGGGGAGTTAGGGTTCAAAACCCTAACACCACATTCCCCTTCTTTTGTGGCATTAAGTTACTCTAACTGGTGCATTAACAAAGTTTGTTTTGCAAAGAATATAGCACATAGTTACATTAAAATTGAAGCAGATAAAAAAACAATCAGCTCATCTAACCTGCCCATCCTACCTGACTGCTATGATTGTTTATGTGTGTATTGAAATATGAATCAGTACAAAAGGTTTGCAAGCTCAACCCCTGTATTTGATGCAGTAAAATGGGGGTGGGGTGGGAGTAAGACCCTGGAACTTTAACCATATATTGAAATATGAACTCAGAAAAAATAAAAAGTTTAACAAGGAAAGTGCCTATTGAACTTCTAGTATTATTGCAATTGGATTTAAATTGCCCCCTTACTGTTTGCATGTGTATATATTTTTATTATGAAAGCCAATGCACATGAAGTTCCGAATTAAAAAGCTTATTTTTTCTCTGATAACCTGTCTGCCAGCTTTATTGGCTTTGTAACTGTACTGCAAATTGTGGTAGACCATTTACAGCACAAATGTTTAACAACTTTAAAAGACGGTTTTAACAAACAAGTCAGACATCAAATAGTGGAGTTCAGCTTAATGATCTAGGGTGCAAACAAAGTCTGATTCTGCTTCCCCATTTCATCCTACAAACAGCATTTACAGGTTTCTGTTTGGAAGATCTATATTCAAGAAACAACATCACTGCTTATAAATGTGATAAAAACAATAATTTGGCTGCAATTTCAAGCACATAAGCAGTAATTATGAACCCAGCAATTTACTCTTCACCAATTAATCTGTGGTGCATCTGTGTGAAGAGTAATGTGAATATTAGAGGACAAGAGGGTTCGTGCACAATACCAAATCTAATCAGGGAAGGAGGAGCCGGCAACACATATCCAGTCATTAGCCAAACAAATATATATTACGCTGTCTGTAGATTATAACTAATAATTGCTGAAACAACAAAGTGAACATCTTTCAAACAAAGAATGTGAAGAAACACAGTAAAACTAATAATTCAAGTGAATTAGCAGCCTTGCAAACATGGAATTCTCAAGCAATGTAAAAATGACAGTATGTGTAGAATATTCTGCTGTACGATATGGATACTAAAGGGTATACAATTCTACTTACCCAAACTAAACTTTTACAAAAAAAAATCCTCAAATCACCTTCTTTAGAACTACACAAACAATGTTGCTTTTTCAGTCATGTAATACACAGTGGGAATTCAAATACTTCTACAAATCACTTTTCTAGAACGGCAGCGGTTCAAAGATCAAGTGGCAGATACTGCCCAGTATTCCGCAGTCTCTCATTTTCCATGTAACAGATCTCCTCATACTGTACATCCCCACAAACAGCTAGTGGTGACTGTAGCGCTACTACAGTTTAATGACCAAAGAGATTGTTGCACTATTTGAAATTCATATCACACAATCATGGGATGGCCCCATCAGATGCAATATCTTGTTTTCTCTTTGGAGCCCTTTGGTACAAGCAGGGTGCAAAGTGCTTACTCTGCTGTGCAAATACTGTGAAGTACATGAATATAGGTCATGGTGAAGCATATGTGTGCATGCAGACATTACAGAGGAGATTAATAATTATCTTTATAGCACTACAGGCAATTCTGTAGTCACAGTTGCATGGGGTGAGGAGGGCAAGAGGGAGCTAGAGGATAGTTGTATTGTATGAGTACTCTGGGGCTTATAGTGTCTGGGGTGAGGGAGAAGCAAAAGTTGTAAAATCCCTCGGAGTGGGGGGAGTGCTAGGATAGGTTAGTGAGTAGTGTTACCTTGACAGTTACAGTGGTCTTTCAGCTTCCCCAGCAACAACATTCAGAAGGCAGGAAGGTTAAGGTTTAGTCAGAGGAAGTTTGGTAGTTTCTTTTAATCAGCTTGGCCTGAGAAGGATAAGGCCTCCCTGTTACAGATCTTCTTGAATTTAGGTACTGCCTAGCTATGTATCTATATATCTGAGGGAGCAAAGAAGAGGGGCTGGGGAGAAGAGAGATGTGAAATAAGTGGGGGCTGGGTTGTGGATGCACCTATGGAGATGTGTATATCAGTGTTAGTCCCTGCAGGTAGTGGGGCTGAACCAGTCAGTTTGGTTATGAAATAGGCAGTGGTGGGTCACTGAGTTGCTCTCAAGGGGTGAATCTGCAGACCCAGGACAGTCAATGTATGCATAATGGATTTAGACCTATGTTGTATATAACATCTCCATAATCAAGAAGGAGAAGCAAGAATGGTCTTGTTACCTGTGGTTTAGGGATCTGAGCTGCATACCTGGAGACCAGGGTTTGAATTCCACGGCCTCCACTTGCAAACTGTGTGACCCTGAAAAAGTCACTTAACTTCCCTGTGCTCCCAGGTTTTACCTGGAAACAAGCATCGGCTTAGTGTGCCTTTCCTGGTTAAACAATCCCCCCTTCCCCTTTCTTACGTGAGAAGTAAGGCAATTCTTTGTCCTTACCTGGTTCCTTACCTGGAACCAACAACACCAAAAATGGTTTACAGGCCTGTGGTAGGTAAGCTGTGATTTGGGGAAACCAGTGGATTTGAAGCTGTGGTTCTACTCACACTGGACTGAACCTCACATGTAAGATTAGTCTGGCTGTGGATATGTGAGGGGGGAGTCTAGGCTGTGGATTTACATGTGGGTGCGATGCCACTGTTTTCGACTTCTTGGGATCTAGAATGAAGTTATTCACAACTAGCTAGTCTTCCATGGCTGCAAAGTCAGACATAATGTGATTCTACACACAGGACAGTGATGTGACACTTCAATAGGGATTGAGTTACTCACATACATATATACTGTACTTTGCATGCATCGAGTGGTGATGTTATGACAAACATTGAAAAAAGCAGGGGTCTTAGGATTAAACCCTGGGGTACACCCTGCTTTAGTAGCTTAAGTTCAGAAGTAACAATACCCAGGGCAGCCCTCTGCATGCACTTCTCAAGATACACCTTAAGCCACAAGACGGTAGGAGGGTCAAGCCCCATTTCTCCCAGTGTCCAGAGGAGTTGCCCATGAACAGGCCAAATGCTTCAGTCAGGTCAATGAATATGGTGTGGGAGATGTGACTTTTTTTCTGCATCTTTGAGGAGGGCTGTGGGAGTGGAACAATTGGATCAAAAGCTAGACTGGACAGTGGTGAGCAGTTGGTAGCAGTGCAGGTGGTCAGAGACTTGGGAATGGATACATTTCTGAAGGAATTTTGGTTGAGAAGACAGAACTAAGATAGGCCAGTAGTTGTTAGCAACCTGCCTATCTCTCTTTTTGTATCTGAAGGTTACACTGGCACTCTTTCAGACAGCTGGTAGGCAGCTTGTGGAGAGGGACAGGCTAATTAAGATGGTGATAAGTGTGGCAATAATTTGGGCAGCAAATCTTAATGAATTTGGTTCTAGATTTTCTGGCTCAGTGCTCCTGTGGGGACCATGGCAGAGGAGGGCCCTTGAGTACTTCCACAAGGTGCAGTAGCTGGAAGTGCATGCACAAGAGAGGAGCATGGGTAGATGAGGGAGTGCCCCCTTCCCGTGAGTTGCTCATTGAGTTGGGCTGGTTTGGCCAAAGGTGGTTGGTGAAATGGTGGTTAAGGAAATTGGCTACATCAGAATGGTCATTAAGAGGCTGGCCATGGAGGAGTGGGTGGGATGTGGGTGATGAGGTCATTGTGGTTGCTGTGTAAGAGCTCCTTGATGCCATCCTGTATGCATTTTATTATCATTTATTTTTGTTATATAATTAGTTCTGTAGTGGTTTTGGTGTTCTCTATTTTCCAGGAACAGTAGGTGAGGGACTAGTCACTGAAGCAGTTGGTCAGGACTCCTGCAGTAGCCACTTAGTCTGACTAACTTTCCAGGGGGTGGGCAGTTGGAGAGGTGGGGCCAGAGGGTGCTCTGGTGTCATCCTTTCTGTCAGTTTCTTCCCAGTCCCTGGAGATGTGGCATAAGGCTCACAGACAAAGAGCCACAGTGCACAAGCACTGAGGCAAGGGTTACCCCAAAGGGCATAGGCTGGGAAGCCAAGTTTCAAAAAAAACAATAAAATCACACATATCCCCATAATGCACAAGCATCATGGGCTGTGTATGCAAATCATCACAAAATATTTTGCTGGTTCAGCTTTAAGCAGGAATGCATGGTGCTGAAAGGCTTCTCACACAGTCTGCAAAGGATGCCAACAGACGACACAGACACGTGTTTCGTCCTACCAGGACTCATCAGTGTGCCTTGTCTGTATGACACCCCAGTGGAATGAACCAGCTGTTGGCACCCTTTGTGGACTATGAGGGGCCTTTTGGCACCATGCATTCCTGTTTAAAGTTGAACGAGCATAATATTTTGTGGTGATTTGCATACACATCCCATGATGCTTTGCATTATGGGGGTATGTGTGATTTTGTATTTCTTTGAAACTTGGCTTCCCAGACATTGCCCGTTGGGGTAACCCTTGCTTCAGTACTTGAGCACTGCAGTCCTCTGTCTTTTAGCTTGTTTTTATTGGGCTCATCACAACCCAAACCTGATAGACCAACTTAGAGTAGCTGGTTCATTCCACTGGGGTGTCATACAGACGAGGCACATTGATGAGTCCTGGTAGGATGAAACACATGTCTGTGACTTCTGTTGGCACCCTTTGCAGACTGTATGAGAGGCCTTTCGGCACCATGCATTCCTGCTTAAAGTTGAACCAGCATAATATTCTTTGGTGATTTGCATAAGTAGCCCATGATGCTTTGCATTATGTGGGTATGTGTGATGATGCTCACAGCAGAGCAACAGCATCCTCCATTTCAGCCCATTGCACTAGCATTGCTCTGCCACCTGTGGTCTCCCAGGTGGCAGTAATGTAGTTGCATGGGTTACCCCACCTCCCTGGAGGAGAGTGTCCACTGGTACATTCAGTCCCCCTTCCCTCACCAGCCCTCTATCCAGGGCTCATTCTGAATGCAGGTTGTCAGTGAGAAATCTAATCATCTCTGAGACAGAACTGATTGAGCTCAAATCAACATTTCACTGACTGCCCACTGGCCGAAACTTGGTTGAGATGTGCCTTCCAAGCCACTTGGGGCATGCATTAAGTAAGCAATAAGACGTGGCTGAATGTTGGTAGTGCTGAGATATCTGCACATCCAGAGGCATAGTTAGGCACCAGACCACAGGTTGAGTGCCTTCAGCCTCTGGGTGTGCGGGTGTCTTGGTACTACTAACAACCAGCCATGTCTTATTGCTTATATAAAATGTGCGTGCCCATAGGCAACTTTGAAAAAAAGAACATTCTAAAAGTTTTCAAAGTCACAAAAAATATACTAAAATGTTGCTAAATAATATAAAATAGTCCTTCCACAGATGTTTTTCACCTGTGAGTCATATGTCTTTCTTCACACTCAATAGATTGTGTGATAGTTTACCATGGAATAGAAGAATTCAAAGCTCTGCATTATTCCATTTGTAGAATGCACCCCCACACACACACACCGAACGGTAACATGAAATACATGAATTCAACATTCTTAAGAGCTCAACTGGCATACAAACAAAGACACGCACACAGGCCTGAAGTGGAGCCAGAACCTCAATTTTATCTGTTGCCAGGTAAGGAGCAGGGAGTTCTCTGTCCAAGTTGTAGAGATAGGAGGGGATTTTTCATTGTCATCAGAGAAACACCAGCAATGGAAACCGAATAGTACTTGATTTTTTAAATTTGTGTATGTGTGAAGGGGGCTCATGAGTTTAAATAACATTAAATTATTTACTTACTTTATTTAATTTAATGGACCTTTTTAGGGCCTAGCTGAAGTTTTTTATGTATGAGTAAAGGCTGCAGCCATGTTTGTGATGGAAACTAAGAAATAGGTGGCTTATAAATTCTGTGAGTTGCCCTGGTTGGCAGGGACTTGTTTTAGCCAATGGTGGCGCTCTCTTACTGCAATGACTAGAACCAAGTCTCAGCCAATCAGCACATAGGGACTTCTTGGCCCTTTTTATATTTCTCTGTGAAAACCATGCCTTGTTGTGGGTTATTGCTTACATCGTTAAAAGTTGCTGGTCACTTTAACTGAAGACTCAGCTCTAGAGTTCAGACCTTTGGAATATAGTGTAAGCTTTCAGAAAGCTGGTTATCACTAGGTATAACTCAGCAGTGTTTAAGAATGGTATTTTCACCTTCAGGCCACACAATGGGTAATGTGTAATTAAAACCATGCATGATGTCATTTCAAATTCTTACTGTGTCTGTGTCTGGGAAACTAAACAGGTCTTCTTAGTCAGTGACCAGTTTGTAGTCATGTCCATGTGAAGGGCATACATTCATAACCTCAGGCAACAATACTCATAAGCTGGTAATAGCCAGCTTGCTTTGTTGTTTTCAGCTACCCCTGTGGTGTCATTTAGTTTGGGGCCCAAGTTATACTAGTACACAATTTCCATATACCTCCACTAGTTGTTCTAAAGCCTGGAGTGGGAAATGGGTTTGGGAATGTCCTGCTTGCTGATTGGTTAAGTAAGTTCCCAGATCCATAAATTAATCCCTCAGAAATGCACAGGTTGTAACAAGTTCAAGTACTGAGATTTTGAATGTTATTAAAGAGTAACTGACACCATCTACGGGTTGAGGCAGTCAGCTCGTGTCCAGTAGCTGCCTGTCCCAGGACCAAAGCTAGTCCTATTTTGAATGTTTCTGTGCTGGGAATCAGAAGTTATAATACTTAAAAATACCTTGATCTTACTTCCTAGTAAAGAAGAAGAAGAATCAGCATTTATATAGCACTTTTCATACATCCAAAGCACTTTACAAGCAATGCTAGACTGGTAGTGAAGTGACTGAATGTGTGGTGGCGGCCATATCACACATTATCACCCACACACAGCCTGGATAATTGCATGAACCGGTTTTATGGGAAGGGGAATGTTGGCCAGAACACCCTGAATGTTCCCTACTCTTTGCGAAGAGTGCCCTGGGTTCTTTTACTTCCACCTGGACACCCACCAGGACAACACCAGGATGGGCAGAAGGGACCTCGGTTTAACGTCTCATCCGAAGGACGGCACACCCCAGCAGTATAGCACCCCCCAATACTGCACTCAGATGCCAGCGATTTTTAGGTGCAAGTCCAATCCCAGTGTGGGACGAGAACCCACAACCTTCTGGTCCAGAGGCGGATGTGCTACCAACTGGTGCGCTGGCACCTAAAGACAAAGCTGCTGAGAGCTAATACAGCGCGCAGAAAACCACATTTTGTTGACGGTGGGGAAGGGACTTCAGGGCTATAGACAGCATTATATTGCTATCGGAAGCGGCAGCATTAGAATACCACTGAAACTTCCTAAAGGCTCTCAGACATGTTAAGGGTGGTACTATGTATACAACCCCCATTACATATATGAGAGCCTTGTAGAAGTTTCAGTAGTATTCAAATGCCACCGATGCTCCTGATAGCATTATAATGCTATCTATAGCCCTGAAGTCCCTTCTCCAGTTTGAGTCATCAAGACACTGTTTTCTGTGTGGGGCTGCAGCGGGCATTTGGTGGCATCAACTTTAGGTATTTGTAAGTATTATAACTTCTGATTCCCTGCACAGAAAAATTCAAATAGGGTTAGTTTAGGTCCTGGGGCAGGCAGCTACTGCACATGAGTTGCCTGCTCCAAAGGTATCAGATGCTGTTTAAAGTACATACAAAATTCATTCAGTCCTGATTGCCATCACAACCATGGCTGCCACATTTACTCAGTGAAAACCTTCAACAAGGTCCCCAAAAAACCTAAATGTTAAAAGATAAATGACTAATCATTCTTTCATTATCCTCTCAATACACATAGAAACAAAAAAAAATCAAGTACTATTCAGTTTTAATTCGATGTTTCTTTTGTGACCATGAAAAGTCCCCCTCCTACCCTTACCAGCTTTGCCAGGATAATCTCTGCTGCCGGGTGAAGACTGGCTGGGCAACAGGCCAGGGTGTTACCTGAGGAGGGCAGGCAACAGCCACCTGAGAAACCCTCCACTAGAAACACAATCATTGTCCATGTACTGTAGTTATTACGCTACTGAACGTCACGGTGCTAGAAGACTATATATACCACATATCTGTATAAAATAACCTGCTAGTCCTTACAAAAATCTAAACAAAAGAACACACACTGTTAAGGTTTGAAACATTGGGTACTATATTTGTACCATTTGGTCAGAATAATTCATGAAGCATAAGTAATTCTAACTTGCCTGGTGAGAGGCAGACTGAAACATGGATATCACATCGCAGTCAATTTGTCAGTGGCATTGATAGGTGAGACAATTGCAGTCATATCTCTTAACCTATTCATTAATTAAAGGTGAGCATTTTTGAATGTTGTCCCTCATAGTCTGAATGCCTAAGAGAAGCTCTTTTCAATGAGGTTTTGTGTAAACCTGTAGCTGGCAGCAATTCTGAGATATTGACTACGGCTGTCTCACTTTAATGCTACATTACCACTATTTTGGAAACCTTGACTTCCAGTGTCATGCAGAGAACAGGGTGAAGCTGTACCCAGCTAAACTTTAGTTAAGCACAGCTTCCTCTTGCATGAGATTACAAGGTTTCAAAATGATGGCAGTGTAGTGTAGTAACATGCAATTCTTGAGGGTATGGAAGTTCACGGTGTAGCAGGCATCATGCGTATCCACATCATGCTCTGGTCCAAGAGAGACCACACAGGTCTGATGCTGGTCTGTAACAGACATTGGTTTCCTACAGCAGTAATGAAGATGCCTAATGGGCAGCTGTCGGACTTTCTTCAATGACTTGACCTCTTTTTTAGCAGACTTCGGTAGCCCGTGATCTTGCCTGGGCCTCCTATAAATTATCCCACTCCCTACCCGACCTCCTCCACTACAGGGCCCTGAGAAAGAATTGCACTATGACAATCCAGGCTGCAAAATGGCATCATTTCAAAGTCAACCTCCAGAACAACCTTAACTCTCCAGCTAAATTCTGGACAGTAATCCATTTCCTTTTCAATCCTCCTGCTCAGTCTACTCCCCTGTCCTCATGGTTAATGGTTCACCTGTGTCTGACCTTTCCTCTGTCGCTGCTCACTTAAATGAGTTCTTCACCACTTGTGCCCTCCCTTTTCCTCCCTACTCTAGGCTCACCCCCCTTCCCTCCTGGTTCTCTTCCTCCTCCTCCCCCACTCCACCCTAGGTTTCCATTTCCCCCTCATCACTACACAGTAAAACTTGCTTGCCCTTTCCTCCCTCAACTTGTCAAAGTCTAGCCCTGACTGGTTAGATCCTAAACTCCTCCACCTCTCAGTTCTTGCCATTGCAACCCCACTAACTAACCTGCTTAACCTATCATTCTCCGTCTGCTCCCTTCCTGTGTCCTGGATGATTGCCAAAGTTCTTCCACTTCACAAAGTGGGCGACCACTCCTCCCCAGGCAACTTCCTTCCTATCTTCCCCTTGCTTTCCTCAGTAAGCTGCATGATAAGCTAGTCTACTCTAGACTTTTAGACTACCTCTCATCCTCCATTTTCCTCTCTCCCTTCCAGTTTGGCTTCTGGAAACACCACTCCTCAGTCTCCTCCCTACTGCACGTCACTGACTCCATCTTCTCTGGGGAACAGGGGCACTTCACAGCTACTGTTTTCATCAATTTGGACAATGCCTTCAAGTCAGTGTCCCAATGGCTCCTCCTGGACAGGCTGAGCACTGCTGGCCTCTCAGCTCCCATTGTTAACTGGTTTCATTCCTACCTAATGGGCTGTCAACAGTTGGTACAGGTTGGAGGCTTCCTATCACCACCCCTTCTCATCCAGGCCAGAGTCTCACAGGGCTCCACCCTGGGTCCCATCCTTTTCTCCATTTTCCTGAATGATCTCCCTTCTGTCTTGCCAACTCACATATTCACATACCTGCAGATAACACCATCATCTTCTTCTCCTCCAGTCCCTGTACTTCAGCTGTTGCAGACCTGCTCCAGCAGGATTTCCACAATGCCCTACACTGGTTCCATTCCAGCCATCTCCAGGTCAGCACCAAAAAAACTGTGTCTTTGACCTTTGGTTCCAAATGGAAACTGGCCAGGCTTTAGAGACTTTCAGTTTTCTCTATGCTGGATAGCTCTGCTCCTGAAGCAGCGCAGTCCTTCAAGTACCTCAGTATGTGGCTTGATAGCAAGCTTGACTTGTCAGCCCACATTGATGCAGTCCATGTGAAAATCTACCCCAAACTGGATGCCTTGTACCACAATAAAGATTGCCTACCACTGCTGGTGTGCTGGGAGCTGGTCACTAAAATTATACCTCCCAGTATTCGACCACATGGAAGTGGTCTACAGTACCGACCCCCACCACTTCCGTTAACAGACTGGACACCCTCTGCAATGCCTTCTGTCTTTTAACTACAAACTCCCCTCCTCATATGTTCCACTGCTCCCTCTACTCCTCTTTATCTATCTTCCCCCTAAATTCAAAGTGCCAGTCACACTGTATCTCCTTAATTTCCAAATACTGGTTTTGTCCTCTTCCATCCTACCTCTTCTTATTACTATCTACAGTCACCTCTGCTAAATGCTCCCTCCGCTCTGGGGACCATTGATTCTTCTCCACTCCTCACCTCCTCTCCTCTGCTGGGCAGTCCATCTTCTTCTATCGACTTACATATCTCTTCCAGCAGTGCATTCCAAGTGTCCACCACCCTCTCTGTGAAGAAGTGCTTCCTGACCTCCCTCCTAAACCTCCCAACCTTCAGCTTAAGACTGTGCCCCCTCGTGTTATGGTTGCCACCCAGCTTAAAGAGAGTCTCCTTAGCAACCTTATTTACCCCTTTCAGGTACTTGAAGGTCCCAATTATATCCCCCCCCTCTCTCTCTTCTGTCTTCTAGGGAGTACATGTTCAGTGCCCTTAGCCTCTCCTTGTATGCCTTACCCTACTGACCTGCTATCATCTTTTCAGCCCTCCTCTGGACCTTCTCCAGCAGGTTAATGTATTTTTTGAGGTTTGGGCACCAGTACTGAACTCCATACTCTAGATGGGGCCTTACCAGTGACCTGTATAAGGGCACTATAACCTCCTCTCTCCTTCTACTAATCCCCCTAGATATGTATCCTAGCATTTTGTTTGCCTTTGTTGCTGCTTTCTTGCATTGCATGGAGTGCTTCAGGTCACTAGTGATCATCACTTCCAGGTCCTTCTCCTCCTCTGATGCAGATACTCGGACTCCACCCAGGTAATACTCTGTCCTGGGATTCTTGGCTCCAATATGCATAACTTTGCATTTCTTAGCATTGAAGCCAAGCTGCCAGATCCCAGACCACCTCTCCAGCTTCTCCAGATCTTCCTGCAGGTCCTGTATCCCTTCAGCTGTGTCCACTCTCCCACAGAGCTTGGTGTCATCTGTGAATAGGCACATTTTGCCCTCAATGCCATCCCCAGTGTCACTGATGAAGACATTGAACACCACCAGCCCCAGCACCAAGCCCTGCTGGACCCCACTGGTTACCTCTCTGGTGCCAAATAACTCTCCCCCCACAATCACCCTCTGGGTTCTGTCCCTCAGCCAGTTTCCCACCCATCTGGCTATCTTTCCCTAACCCCAAGATCCACCAATTCCCTGATCAACCTTTTGTGGGGCACAGAGTCAAAGGCCTTGCTGAAATCAAGATAGAGGATGTCTACTACTTGGCCCCTGTCTACTATCTTAGTGACACAGTCAAAGAAATAAATCAGATTCGTTTGACACAATCCCCCCCATGAACCAATGCTGCCTTGCATCCTGGAGACTGTGCTCCTCTAGATATTCCACCAACCTTTCCTTTAGTATCGTCTCCATGAGCTTGCCTACAATGGAGGTCAGACTGACTGGTCTATAATTCCTTGGGTCATCTTTGGGATCGCTTTTGTGGAGGGGCACTACATGTGCTGTCCTCCAGTCCTTCAATACAATGTCTGACTCTAGTGAACTATTAAATAGGTCTGCCAGTGGCCCTGCCAGCTTCTCAGCCAGTTCCTTTAGTACACTTGAATGTACTCTGTCCAGACCTGGTGATTTGTCCATCTTCAATGTCAGCAGCCCCTTCCTCACTCTATCCTCTTCTATCACTACATCTGTGTGTCCCCCCCCCCCGCTCCTCTTTTCCCTCCTGAAGGCACTGGTCTGTTCTTCTCCCTGATGAAGATGGAACAGAAGTATTCATTTAGTATCTCTGCTTTTCCCCCATTATTCTCCACCCCTTTCTTAAGCCTAACAATCCCTTCCTTCTCGTCCCTTTTCTCATTTATATCACTTATATAGTGAAAGAAATCCTTCTCCCCCTTCTTAATTCCTTCAGCTATCTGCAGCTCCTTCTGTGCCTTTGCTCGCTGCGCTGGACTTCCTTACTTGCCTCACTAGCCAACCTTAAGTAATTTTCCTTATCCACCTCTCTCTCTTGGTCTTCCTGAATTTTCTATAGGCAAACCTCTTTTCCCTTACTGCCTGTTCCAGCACTCTGGAACCTGCTCCCCTCTTCCATCTAACATTCAACCACCCCAGGCTCTCTGAGGCATCATTTGAAACATCTGCTACCCCCACCTGCACCTACTTTCCATAGGTGGCCCTCCCTGGTGGTTCTGGTGGTGCAGGGGGTAGGCTCTCCTCCACTTCACAGGCCTCTAGTGTACTGCAATGCTTGCCTTTGCACCTAGCTGTGACATTATTTTTTCACTTGTATAGGTGCAACATATTATCCTATAACTACACTTTAACTGGTATCAAGATATGGACTTGTATTGTGCCTGAACTTTATTCTGTAACAAGAAATGTATTGTCTTATGTTCTCTGTATCTCCTGTAACCCTTTCCTCTGGGCCACACCTGGAAACAAGCCTTGGCTCACGGTGTCTTTCCCAGACACCTTTTTTTTTAATGTTATTCTTTGGTAACCAGGTAAGGCCCACTAGGCACAAGTGCCTGTTTTCAAGGGTGACCCGGGAACACTGGGGTGGTTAAGTGACTTGTTCAGAGTCAAGTATGGAAATGGAGGTTGTGGGACTCAATCCCAGGTCTGCTGGATGTAGCAAGCTCATTCACAGCTGGTTACTTTAACCTCTAAGCTAGACTACCAGCCCAAATTGTATTTTCAAATAAGCAGCAAAACAACAAACACAGGCAACACTGCAAAAAAAAAAAGGAAAACAAATTACACTGATGCAGACAGAATAAACAGCAATGAGGTGACGTGAGCTGCTGCACTCCCATGGTGTGCACGCAGTGCCAGGAAGAACATAACTGAGGTTAGTGAGGGAGCTGGCAATGGTTGCTGGCTGGCACATGGCACCATGTGGGGGCAGTGCAGGTGCCATGACCAGTAGCTGGGGCTGGCCCCCAGGCAAGAGCTTTGCTCTTGTAGGGTCCTGGTGTCTCCATCCCAGACCCATAAGTGGGAATCAATGGTGAAGACGGAGTCTTGGAAGAACAAATCTGTCTTCTCATAACAACCTGGCAGATCCAGTTCCCATTCTGACCTATTGGAATACAAAAAAATTAAATCTGCCCCCCCCCCCACTTCAAACTAACTGACAGTGGAGGAATTCAATAATGCACGGGACAGACATAAGGCAATTACAGTGGGGGGGGTAGGAAGAAGTAGGCTGTTGGCTAACTAGATCTGCAGCTTATCCAATAGGTAGGGAAATGGGCAGACTGGGTAGGCCAAGCGGTCCTTATCTGCTGTCAAAGTCTATGTTTATATATTATATCCAATCCAACCCATCAGGGAATTAGAAAAGATGTCCCTCTCCCAAACAACCTAATGGATCTGGTATGCAACCCAGTCTGTCAGGGGATAAAAAAATGTGCCCCTTCCCCAACAACCTCACAGATCCAGTGCCCAGCCTGGCCCATCAGAGAATTAAAAAAAATCTGTCACCCTCCATCCAGCTACCTGATAGAACCCATTCCCAACCTGGCCCGTGTATTGAGCCAAGCGGAGATAAGGAGGAGCAACAGCAAAGCAGTGAGCAGGTAGTGGAACAGGCAGGTTAGAAAAACACTGCTCTCCCCATGCCCATCCACTCCAGTCACAGTGAGGGGCTCAGACACTGCATGGGAGGCTTGGGACATCTGCCACACTGCTGCTCCTACCACTGCCATGCACACTCCAACACAAACAGAACAGCAGTGCCTTTAATAAATAGCTACAGTATTTTTGCTTGAATATTGCAAGTCACTTATTGCTTTTTTTGTCTGGCATTACCAATAAAGCTGGGGCTAGACAAGGTGGTGCTGTTCTCTTTACTTTAAGAAATTTTATTGAAAGTAGCACACCAAGCAGTGGGGCAGACCATTTTGTACACACACTCCAACACAGCCTGCTGTGCAGCAGTATGGTCTGGTGCCCATCCTGTCCCCCCCACCAACTACCAGACGGGGACCCTTGCTGGCACCAGCCAAACTTGTTTTCCTTATTGTTCTTTTAAGAACTTACAGAGTAAGAAAGCACACAGCCAAATAATCTGCACAAAGCTGAGATTGGACATGTGTGTCCTCAATTTTAGGAGAAGATGTATCTGCTGTTTTCAAACCCTTGGTTAAAGTTTCCAGGTACAGGTTAAAGCATATTGCGCAGCAGGCAGCCCTGCTTGACACATTTATAAAATTTATGCAAGTTCCATCTCTCCTTGTTCTAACTTTTGCTGTATTACTTGTACTTAACATTTCTAAGACATGCAGTAACTTCCCATCTATTCTCCAGTTTGCAAAGATTTATTGTGATGTATCCCTGTTAACACTGTCAGATGAGTGGAGTTCAAAGAATGTGACAGATAGTTTTTCCTTTCACATATTTATCAATTAGCTATCAGCTCAACAGTGCTAATCCAAGAATTAAATAAATAAATAAAAAGAAAATTAAAAAATTAAGGCTGAATATGTGATCAGTATTTCCGGTCCCTGTTGCAAGCCAGCCTGGTTACATGATATTAAATAAGGAATAAAGTATGGGCAAGCATATGGTCTAGTTGTGTTTCCATCAAGGGGTTGAGGTACAGGTGTATGGACTCTTAGAGTGAAGCTCTCGAGATGTCTATGCTGGTATCTTGACCCCGAGATGGAAACACAAAGTGAGTTGTGTATGCTCGCCCATATTTTATTTTTTATAGTATATGGTCCCCTGATGACAAAAAAAAGTGAAATTTGCTGGCATTTTCAGGTTACAAGGTTTCATACCTTGTGTTTGCTATTGTAGTTACTGTTGGCAGCAGAGCCTGCTGCAGAATCTGTTGTTGCAGACCCATTGTGCTTCTGCTTGCCATCTGCAGCTCAGAGAAGTCTGTCATTGTGGTCACTCTTGACAGTGTAGACTTTCACTGAAGCAAAAGGAACCAGTAGATTAAATAAAAAAAACAATCAAATTGCTTTAGAGAGCTAAGTAGGCAGCCCATGTCCTAATCATTTCGGCGAGCTGCTCACTAAGCTGGGCTGCCATGTTTGTTTTCATTTCTGTTTGAACTCGGCTATTTGGACCAATTTGGTGGCGGACAGTCCATGAATTCATGAATATTAATTAGGGGCTCATGAATATTGATAGTAGAACTTGCACAATAAGTTTTAGAACATGCACAACAACTTTTAGAATGTGCACAACATCTTTTAGAATGTGCACAACAACATTGAGGCAGCCATCAAATTCTATACATAACAAGCCCATACCATATACTATATTATTATGTAGAAGCCAGTTTTCTAATCTAATTAGTATGGGCCTGATTCTGAAATGGGATATGCCTGTCACAAGGTGACTTGTGCCAGACTCTATGGTGCAAATTGCTCTTTGCGACATGCGATATGCCCATTACAATTCTAAGAGGTGGCTTGTGACATGGGGCAGACAGCCTGCGCCAAAGGGGGGGTTACACCACCCACTACGCCTGCAACCCCCTGCAACAAGGCACAAGGGGGATTCTGGCATTGATTACGCTGGTATTCTATGAGGGTGGCTGGCAGAATTGCAAATCGCGATTCCAAGTGGGACCCAATAGACCATGGCGTAAGTACAGTTAGACCAGATACTAGCTGGTCTAACCATACCTATGTCCACTGGGGATGCACCATTGAGCCTGCCACCCCTACAGCTGACCCCCCCATGGTCCCCCATAGGCGCCCACCACACCCCCTGTGGCTGGGCAGCCCTCTGTGGGCCACTGGTACCCCCTCACTGCCATCCCCATGCAATGCTCCATGAGACAGTTCCCATCCCCCTGCATGCCAGGTGCTCTAGAGTGGTCCTGTGGTCCCCCCATCTCCTCCCCAGCCCTGTGGGGCAGTGCCATGGTGTTGGGGTGAGGGGCTCAGGGGGATCATGCCTTGCGCCACTTGCACCCTGCGGTCTGCAGCTTGCAGCACCCATGTCAGGTGCACCCTTCTCATGGCACAGCACTGTGGCTGCCAGAAGTTGGAGGGCATAGGTTTTGGGGACCCTGCCTGTTCTGGAATAGGGTGCAGGGTCCCTGGTGTAGCGGTGCATGTCACAACCCGTGTATGCCTTCGAGTTGCAACATGCGTCTTGGAATCAGGCCCTATGTGTCTGCAGTAGATCTTTAAGGCGAAACAAAGCAAGGAGGTTGGTCTATAGTTATTTGGGCCAGAGACTGCACCTTTTTTGATTAGAGGGATAATTAATGCTATTGCTAATGCTACCATTCTTCTGAATATAGTAGTTGAAATTTATTTAATTATAGTGTATGAAAGAATGGAGTTCAGCATGGATTTCCATCTGTGTAAAAAGTTGTCCTGCTGCACTAATGATGTCTGTACTGCAGCAGAACAACTTTTTGTTCTGCTTCAGTAGTGACATCAGCTGACGATACTCCCTATTTGTTACTTGCTCGCGCAGATCAACCAGATATAATAAAAGTACTTTAACACCCTGTCCTCGATCACAATGAACATCCTCTCACTAAGCGAGAGGAACTGTCACCATTTTTTTTTATTTCAAAACCCCGCTCAAACCCGCAAGTCAGCCAATTGTAATGAATGATTAAAGCATGGGGACACCAGGTCAACAGCAACCACACAATGTGCCCTGGCAACCAGGGCTAGCTCTCGGCAGAAAAGTGTTTTTGAATAATCAAAAAAAAACAAAAAAAAAAACATAAATTGATCTATCTACACTTTGTTTTGGGAGCTACCATACACTATAGAGAACAGTGTATGATTCCCCTTCACAAAAGTGGGAGCAAGGCAGAAGCAGGAAACTATAGACCTGTTAGTTTAACCTCAGTGGTAGGGAAAATAATGGAATCACTTCTGAAGGAAAGAATTGTTGAGTATCTAGAGGCCAGAGGGCACAGGACCCAAGGCAGCATGGATTCACAGCGGGAAGGTCATGCCAGACAAATCTGATAGATTTCTTTGACTGGGTGACCAAAGTAGTAGATCATGGAGGGGCTGTGGACATGGCCTACCTAGACTTTAGCAAGGCATTTGACACAGTCCCACACAAAAGATTAATATACAAGTTAGCCAGCCTGGGAGTGGGTCCCAAGATGACAGCCTGGGTAAAGAATTGGCTGGAGAATAGGACACAGAGAGTAATAGTAAATGGAGTCCACTCTGAAGAAAGGGGGGTTACTAGTGGGGTACCGCATGGTTCAGTATTAGGACCGGTCCTCTTCAATGTCTTTATAAGTGACATTGCAGAGGGACTGGAAGGAAAAATATGTCTCTTTGCAGATGACACAAAGATCTGCAACAGAGTTGATGCACAAGGTGGGGTGGAAAGGATGAGAAGGGACTTGGCAAGGTTAGAGGAATGGTCAAATGTATGGCAGCTTAGATTCAATGCTAAGAAGTGCAAGGTAATGCACCTGGGAAACAAAACCCAGGGGAAGAGTACACAATGGGGGTGAGATACTAACAACAACAAAAATGGAAAGGGACCTGGGGGTAGTCATATCAGATGACCTAAAGGTGGGCAAGCAATGTGAGAGGGCAGCAAGGAGGGCTGGGGGGATACTGGGATGCATAGGGAGAGGCATCACCAGTAGAAAACAGGAAGTTATTATCCCTCTATACAGACTGCTGGTGAGACCCCATCTGGAGTACTGCGTGCAGTTCTGGAGACCCAATCTCTGCAAAGACATAAACAGGATGGAAGCTGTCCAGAGGAGGGCAACTAAAATGGTGCAGGGTCTGAACGGAAGACATATGAAGAGAGACTTAAGGAGCTTAATATGTATAGCCTCGAGGAAAGGAGGGAAGAGAGGGGACATGATAGAAACTTTCAAGTACCTCAAGGGAATCAACAAAGTCCAAGAGGGTAGCATCTTTCAAAAAAAGAGGTGTGCAAAACAAGGGGGCACAATTTGAAGATGGGGGGGGCGGCTCAGAGGTAATTTAAGGAAGCATTTTTTCACAGAGAGGGTTGTGGATGCATGGAACGGCCTTCCGGAGGAGATTGTGGAGTCAAAAACAGTGGTGGAATTCAAGCATGCATGGGACAGTCATAAGGCAATTTGGGGGGGGTAGGAAGAAGTAGGCTGCTGGTTAACTAGGATCTGCAGCTTATCCATTAGGTAGGGAAATGGGCAGACTGGGTGGGCCAAGCGGTCCTTATCTGCCGTCAAATTCTATGTTTCTATGTTTCTATGGTCAGCATAGTAACCACTCGATTGAGAATAGCCTTGTTGTGTATAGTCCCTCATACACTATCCTATATATACTGCTGCTAGAACCTCTGTCCACCAATCTGAGTTAGAATGAAAGTGTTCTACTGCAATCCCATCTACGTCTGCAGCCTGATGTTTTTTTGTGCTACTATATAGTTTATGTCACCTCTACCACTGTAAAAAAACAGTCTTTTTTACTAGTAACTATAGAACTTATCTTATTAGCCGTTGTGATGTCTTGCTGTAGGCTTGTTACCATTGCATTGTATTTTTCTTCAAAAAATTCTGCCATGTTAATGCGTTAGTAGTGACTATGATATTTGTTCTTATATTCCCTTTTCCACATGCCACCAAGTCCCATAAAGTTCAAGTATCTTTTTCTTCAGCGGCAGACTGCAGCTTATGCCACAGATTTGTTTGCTTTTTTAGCATCATCTATATTATCTTCTAACATTTATATATGCTAAATGATACTCAAATTGTACATTTTTACTGCTAATTTACCCAATTGATAAATTGGTTTCTTTGCTTTCAACATTTCTTGTCAAACCATTTTTGACTACCGACTATCTTTAGATTTTTGATAGCCTGTCCTATTTAGTCAGATTTTGTCTGAATAAATTAATTATAGACTACAAGCGGATCATGACCAATTATTTGATGGCTCACTAGTAGTTGGGTACTATGATTTGAGGTTAGTCTATCAGTTTTCTATCAATTGTTTTCTGGTTCTCATATATCACTATTAAATCATTAATCCTGTCTTTTGAAAACAGGACCCATATTTCTTTTATTTTGTTCATTATGTTCATATGCTTATCTACTTTTCTTTCCAAACTATCAGTGCTTCAGAATCTATTAGCTGGTGATTGTATTTAGACAAATGGATACATGGCCATTGTCCCACTCCTCTAGTACATTGAGTTCTCCTAGGTTAACATATGAAAAAAATATGAACAAAACATAAATCTAAAGTGCTACCCTCAGTGGAGTTTGGGAAGGAGATTGCCCCTGTCTTATCGCCAATAGCTCTTCCATTCAGGACTCTGAGAAGTGTATTAGCAGCCACTTCTAAACGTGTTAACCCTTGTTTATATTAGTATCCATAACCTGACGTACCATGTGTCATCAGTATCCCAACTATTCAAAGAAATTTCAGATTGCTTCCCAGTTCTGGCATTGAAGTCTCCTGCTGGTATAAACACAGAAACATAGAAGCTGTCAGCAGATAAGGACTGCTAGGCCCATCCAGTCTGCCCATAGGCCCTATACATGTATGCATCCACTCACCCTAAGTGGTCAATGGCTTTTCATCACTCCCTTCCTGCCCAAGGTTTCCCTGTGCTTGTCCCAGGCATGTTTAAACCCCTCCACTATGCTTGCCCCTACCACCTCTTGTGGTAGACTATTCCAAGCGTTCACCACCCTCTCCATGTAGAAAAATGTCCTCATGTTGCCTCTCAACCCCTCCCCCTCCAATTTCATGTTGTGCCCCCTTGTTCTGGTATCTTTTCTACATTGGAAAAGATCTCCCAGCTGCACCTTGTTTATGCCCTTGAGGTACTTAAAAGTTTCTATCATGTCAACCCTTTCTCTCCTCTCCTCCAGTGAGTATACATTGAGGTCTCTTAGTCATTTCTCATATGTTTTGTGCTGCAAACCATGCACAATTTCTGTCGCCCTTCTCTGGACAGCCTCTACCATGCTTATGTCCTTATGCATGTGTGGTCTCCAGTACTGCACACAGTACTCCAGGTGAGGCCTTACTAGTGTTTTATACAATGGCATCACCACTTCCTGTGTCCTACTAGCAATACCTCTGCCTATGCACCCCAGCATGCCACTAGACCTCCCTGCAGCCTTTGCACACTGTTTTGATATCTTCAGGTCATCATATATAATAACCCCTATCTCTGTCTCCTCTTTGCTGATGGTCAGCTCCTCTCCCCCCATTCTGTAGGTCTCCCCAGATTTCCCCCTCCCCAGGTGCATTATCTTGCACTTTTTTGCACTGAATCTTAGTTGTCACACCTCCGACCATCTTTCAAGCTTCTCCAGTTGTGCCAGGAAAATCTAATTGTATTTGTATCTTTCTTCCAACCCCACCATTGGGTCCCCACCAGAAAAGTTCATTGCCAGAGAGGGTACATATACATTAATTATCACAAGTTCTATATTTTCCTTAGAACTAACAGAGATGCAATGATATAGAGAATATTGGATGGGCAACCATGCAGAACCAGTGTGTTCTGCCACAGAGGGGTCTGATTCCCTGTTACCTTGAGAGCAAAGCTCAAGAGGTCCATGGGAATCAGACCCCGAGGTGGCAGAACACACTGGTTCTGCATATGGTTGCCCATCTTGAATTTTTATAGTGCATGGTGCCCCTCAAATTATTTAAATACTATTTCAGATTTCTATATCTTGTTTTCATTGAAAAAGAAATCGTTGTCTCTCGTTTCATATTTCGGGAGATACGGCTTGTTAATCTGGTGAGTTGTGTGGTTGCTAGGGACTAGGTGTTCCTACATTAACTGCACACACTCCAATTGGTTATCACTCTAGTATGGGAGGGATTTCCAAGAAAAAAACATGGCGGCGGGACGTCTCGCCTAGCAAGAAAAAAACGAGCTGGAGGAAGAAACTTCATAGTTAGTACTATCTCTGATTGATCCTGCATTTTTTGTTGTCAATAATAAACTGCTTCCGCTTGATGGCTGGTATTGAAAAAAACACTGCAGCCATTTTCAGTGTTAGGGAGCTATTTTGAAATTATATTGCCATGTGGCAGTTTTCTAATGCTGGATTTAAATCACGACTTCAGCTTTTACTTCTAAATGACTAGAACGCTGTTCTGCACAGATAGACTGAACAGCATTCTATTCATTCTGATATGTGTGGCTGAACAGTTTTTAGGCAGTGTACAAAAATGAGGCAGAGCAACGTTTCACCACACACTATAATATGGAAACCCATAACTTGCCTGCTGGCTGCTATTTTTTTCTTTTTTATTGAAACCAGAGTAATGGTATCTCCTGCTCTTCTTCTAAATTTATTGCATCTGCTCACTTCATACTCCCTGCTAGTGTAGCCCTCAAAACTACATGATTTGTTGAATAACAATGATTCCTGTATCAGTATAATGTCAGAAGTTCTCATCTTTTCACCCAGTGCACATCATCAGTTTTATTAGCAAGCTCTGCCACATTCCAACTTATAATTTTTATGTCCTGCTCCTTGCTTTTATTCACTTAGATTCCAGACTAATTGTACTCATTTAGCGGCCTATTCACAAAAGGAGTGGATGGGATAACGCCACGTAAGCCCAGCGCATAGCCCACCCACACCTGGCCATGCACACTATGCCCCCCCACGTGCTGTGCACAATCCTGCTAACCCCCCCACATGCCCAGCACACCGGCTGAACATGCAGCTCCACGTGGGGGTGGCCCAGAGACAGGTGTGGAGGGTGTCTTCTTGTGTGGGAGGATGACAGCTACACTTTCTGAAGGCAGCCATAAATGTTACGCACCCCCCGGATGCCACTGCTGCATGTGGCAAGGATCGCGGGGGTCAATGGACCCCTCACTGTGGCTGCCTCCATCATTGGGGCACATTTGGGAGGGTGAGAGACTGTCATCTGGGGTTCCCCCACACCTCTGTGCTATTAGCGTGTACGGTGCCCATCAGCAACATAGCACCTGATGGGTGCAAGGGATCCACTACAGGTCCCAGTCTGGGCAGCCAACTGGCTGTGTGACCGGGTTCACAGCCCCGCACTGGACCACCCCATGGACCTGAGCACCAGGGGGGTGGTGCCACATAATGGAGCAAGGCGGGGACCACTGTTCATGAATGTAGTCCCCATGCAGATCTCCAGCAGGTGCAGAGCTGTGGGGGGATATGTGCAATTCTTGCATAACCCCCCACACACACTTTTGTGACTAGGGCCCAAAGAGTTCAGAGAGTTTGGGCTGTCCAGTACAGATTCTTCTTCACTTTGACTGCTGCTGTATGCACAATCTGCATCTGAGTCTCATTTAAAATTATGCTGTTATGTACTTTTGGACACTTCAATTTGCTTACATGAATTTTCATTCTTTCCCTCCATAATGCATAACCACTTTCTTCTGCTAGTGAATGCTGGGTTTCTATTGGATTTACATATTCTGTAATTCATTGTTGGTTCTTATTTACATGCTCTTTTTTAAAATAATTTAGCCCCTCTTGATTTTTCTTCCCCTTTTTCCTCAATCTCCTGTTACGTTCTACTCAGTTTTAACCCTTCATATTTATTTTCTCTACATAGGTTTTCATGTTAATACCCAACTTAACAAATACTTTCTTAGCATGGAGTAGGAGTTTCCCTACAGATGCAGATTTTAAAGTTAGACATATAGAGGATTGTGTATGGGCAGCCATACACAACAAGCATATTCTTATATTGAGAGGTTTCCTTGATAACAGATGATCTCGAGAGCGCAGGTCGAGAGGTGCTCTGTTACCAAGGGAACCTGGAGATACAAGAATATCCTGGTTTGTATATGACTGCTCATACACAATCTTTTATAGTGTATGGGCATATAGCAGCACAGAAAATCACACAAAACCAGCTAGTGAAAACAACAGAGAATAGAAATGTTAATTTATTTTTTTAACTGACAGTGTGCTGCAGATGTTTCTGCAAGTTCAAGTTAAAAAAACAACAACTTCCAGCTTAACTGGATAGAGGAAAGAAACTATGTGGCAACATTTCAAGTTTTTCTGCTATAGTAGTGACATCACTACTGCAGCAGAACAACATAATGATGTCACTACTGCTGCAGAACAAGCATGTTCCAGGCATGGAATTCGATACATACCAGCATTCCACCATCCACTATATAGAGAATACTGGATGGGCAACTATGCACAACCAATGTGTTCTGCTTACAGAGGGTTCTGATTCCTCGACTCCGAGAATAAGCTCGAGAGGTCCATGGGAATCAGAACCCCGAGGTGACAGAACACACAGGTTGTGCATAAAGTTGCTTATCCTGTATTTTTTATAGTGTATAGTAGTATTATGTGAAATGTGTGCACTGTGTTTTTCTTTTCTCTTTTTCATAATGAAACTGACTTATGAAGTCTCTAGAGGTTCTAGAATACTGTCACCACATAATTAAATAGAGGAAAGTAACAATGTGTCAGCATTCCAAGTGGTTCTGCTACAGTAGTGACATCACTACTGCAGCAGAACAAGCATATTCCAGGCATGGAATTTCATGCATAACAGCATTCCACTATACACTATATTCATCCTTTCACATAACCACTTTTGTACCTGTATACAGTAGAAATATCTATCCAGTGTGATGCATTCCTCAGCACACCTTGCAGATATTATACAACATTATTTGTAATGTTGCTGCATTTTTTTACTTGTGCAGCATCTTTATGATATACAGTTGTGAGTATTAATCCATGTTCTGTTTACTTTTTCTTTCTTTTGAAGTTTCTTACATACAGTAGGTGTTTCTCCTCTACTACACTTAGTTTAGAATCCTCAGAATCGTGATTTGGTGGTTGTATATCTTTTTCATCTTTGCGATGTTTCTTCATTCTGCTGTCTCTTTTGTTTTGCACTACATTATTTTTTATTTCTGTTACATGGTTCTTACTTTTATTTTTCTTCCAGTTTTTTGGACTTAGATAATTTTATATTGTCTTTGGCTTTTTATCCTTTAATTGCCTTTGCTATTTTTCTAATTTCATTCTCTACATAAGGGAAGGAGTCAAAGCAACAGAACAAAAGGGTAAACAGGGAGGCGAGGAAGCACTGTGGGTCAATTTGGAGACTGGCAATGGCACCAGAATCCGCATAGGGGTTGTATACTGACCCCCATCTCAGGGGGAGGAAATGGACAAGGAAATGATAGAAAGTATCCTTAGAATAGCAGAAAAAGGGGAGATATTGCTGATGGGGGATCTGAATATGCCAGATGTTAACTGGAGTGCATTTGTAGCAGCCACTTCTTAGAGTGGGGTCATTCTAGATGCCCTACAGGGGGTATGTCTTACACAACTAGTGTCGGAACCCACTTGAGAGGGAGCAATCTTAGACCTGGTACTCTCAAATGGAGATGGCGAGAGGATCACAGATTTAGAAGTGGGTAGCCATCTGAGAACTAGTGACCATTGAACAGTATGGTTCATGATAAACACAGCAGTAGAGTCAAGCCATACAAAGGCAAAGGTACCGGACTTCAGGAGGGCTGACTTTGACAAAATGGGTGAGTGCCTAAGGAATGCACTAGCAAATGGGCAGGAAGAGGGGTGGAAGAACAATGGGGAAGAATCAAAACTGCCATCACAGAGGCAACAAGCCTTTGTGTGAAGCAAATAAACAAAACAAAACGATGCAAGAAACCACTATGGTTCTCAAAGGAGGTGGCAGGGAAGGTTAGGGAGAAAAAGATAGCATTCAGGAAGTACAAGGAATCACAGAAGGAGCAGGACAGAGAATTGTATCAATTAAAGCAAAAGGAACCAGGAAAGGCAGTCAGAACAGCAAAAGCCCAAACCGAGGAAAAGATAGCCAACTCCGTTAAGAAGGGGGATAAAACCATTTATAGGTGCATCAGGGAGCGAAGGAAGACCAAGGAAGGGATAGTGAGGCTTAATAAAGGGGAGACGGGGTGGGCAGAAGGTGACAGTGAAAAGGCAGAAATACTAAGCAAATATTATTGCTCAGTATTCATAAATGAAGAGGGGGAGGTACCTAAACCAAACAAGAGAAACACGCTTGATACGAGGATTGATACAAGCCCATTCACAGAAGAAAGGGTTCTGAAAGAACTCTTAAAACTGAAGGTGGACAAAGCAATGGGGCCTGATGGGATTCATCCCAGAATTCTAAAAGAACTAAGGGTAGAACTAGTGACACCACCGACTACCCTCTTTAATAAATCATGGGAGGATGGGGTGGTACCTGAGGACTGAAGGAGGGCAGATGTTATTCCACTTCACAAAAGTGGGAGCAGGGCAGAAGCAGGAAACTACAGACCTGTTAGTTTAACCTCAGTGATTGGGAAAACAATGGAATCACTTCTGAAGGAAAGAATCGTTGCATACCTAGAGGCTAGAGGGGCACAGGACCCAAGGCAGCATGGATTCACAGTGGGAAGGTCATGTCAAACGAAGCTAATAGATTTCTTTGACTGGGTGACTAAAGTAGTAGATCAGGGAGGGGTTGTGGATATGGCCTACTTAGACTTTAGCAAGGCATTTGACACAGTCCCACACAAAAGATTAATATACAATTTGGCCAGCCTTGGAGTGGGTCCCAAGACAGTAGCCTGGGTAAAGAATTGGCTAGAGAACAGGACACAGAGGATAATAGTAAACAGAGTCCATTCTGAAGAAAGGGGGGTTACTAGTGGGGTATCACAGGGTTCAGTACTAGGTCTGGTCCTCTTTAATGTCTTTATAAGCGACATTGAAGAGGGACTGGAATGAAAAGTATGTCTCTTTGCAGACGACACAAAGATCTGCAACATAGTTGATACACAAGGTGGGGTGGAAAGGATGAGAAGGGACTTGGCAAGGTTGGAGGAATGGTCAAATGTATGGCAGCTTAGATTTAATGCCAAGAAGTGCAAAGTAATGCACCTGGGAAACAAAAACCCAGGGAAAGAGTACACAGTGGGGGGTGAAATACTACCAACAATAAAAATGGAAAGGGACCTAGGAGTAGTCATATCAGATGACCTAAAGGTGAGCAAGCAATGTGAGAGGACAGTAAGGAGGACTGGGGGGATACTGGGATGCATAGGGAGAGGCATTACCAGTAGAAAACAAGAAGTTGTTATCCCTCTGTACAGACAGCTGGTGAGACCCCATCCAGAGTACTGCGTGCAGTTCTGGAGACCCAATCTCCGCAAAGACATAGACAGGATGGAGGTAGTCCAGAGGAGGGCAACTAAAATGGTGCAGGGTCTGCACAGAAGACCTATCAAGAGAGAGAGACTTAAGGAGCTTAATATGTATAGCCTCAAGGAGAGGAGGGAGAGGGGGGACATGATAGAAAATTT
This sequence comes from Neoceratodus forsteri, assembly GCA_016271365.2. NCBI lineage: Eukaryota > Metazoa > Chordata > Ceratodontiformes > Ceratodontidae > Neoceratodus > Neoceratodus forsteri. The sequence goes on from CM028129.1 coordinate 695,719,556, forward strand.
CAAGTACCTCAAGGGAATCAACAAAGTCCAAGAGGGTAGCAGCTTTCAGAAAAAGAGGTGTGCAAGAACAAGGGAGTACAATTTGAAGCTAGAGGGGGAATGGCTCAGAAGTAATGTGAGGAAGTATTTTTTCATGGAGAGGGTTGTGGATGCATGGAACAGCCTTCCTGAGTAGGATGTGGAGTCAAAAACAGTGGTGGAATTCAAGAATGCATGGGACAGTCATAAGGCAATTCTAGGGGGTGGGGATAGGAAGAAGTAGGCTGTTGGTTAGCTAGAATCTGCAGCTTATCCATTAGGTAGGGAAATGGGCAGACTGGGTGGGCCAAGCATTCCTTATCTGCCATCAAATTCTATATTTCTTTTCTGGATGCAATTTTTTCAGTTATGTTTTTTATATCTTATTTATTTTTTGTTATTTTGTTTCCCATTTTCATTATGCATGGGCTTGCAATTTACTGGGATTTCTGGCACTTTCATGTTTTTCCTCTAGAAGCAGAATTAGTAATGAGACCATCTGGTTTGAAAGCTTGTTTCCTTTTCTAATCTCCATTTTCACTTCATCAAATCAAATCAAATCAAAATTTATTTATAATGCGCTTTTCTACGTATCAAAGTGCAACTACATATCAAAATAACATCAACCATAATAAATAACAGCATAAAAACAATAAAAGTAGCAGTAAACTTATTCAAACGCTAATTCAAACAGATAAATTTTCAGAGACGCCTTAAATGACTCCATGGACAGACACTCTCTAATCTGATGAGGCAGAGAATTCCACAGGTTGGGGCCATAAAAGAAAAAGCTCTGGCCCCAGATAACTGAAAACGAACCCTGGGAATCTCTAGCAATCCCTTGTCAGCAGAGCGGAGTGGGTGAAGAGGGCGGTAAGGTCGAAGAAGATCTTGCAAGTAGCCCAGTCCCTGACCGTGTAGGGTCTTATAGTTCAGCAACGCAACCTTGAAAGTGATTCTCCACTGCACCAGCAGCCAGTGCAGTTCACGCAGCACAGATGTGATGTGGCAAGTTCTTGGTAACCCAGTCAACAACCTGGCTGCAGCATTCTGCACCAGCTGCAGGCGACGGAGATCCACTCCTAGTAATCCTAGATATAGAGCATTACAGTAATCAAGATGCGAGGAAACAAAGGCGTGGACCAGCACAGGAAGGTCTTTGTGTGGAACAAAGTGTTTTATCCAAGCGATATTCCTCAGATGGTAAAAGGAAGACTTGACAGCGGCCGACACCTGTGCCTTCAGTGTCAGCCTGCTGTCAAGAATTACACCCAGATTCTGCATCTGTTCAGAAGGTCTCAACTGGTTGCCCCCTAGTACAAGACCAGAGGGAGACCCAGGAGTCAATTTCTCTACACGATGACCCGGGTCTACAACCAACACCTAATTCTTATCCGGATTCAGTTTCAACCAGTTAGCACTCATCCAGTCCTGGATCTCAGTGAGGCAGTTGTTAAAGACTGATAATTTATCATTCCGTTCAGGTACAAAGGACATATAGAGCTGAGTATCATCTGCATAGCAGTGAAAACACAGCCAAAAACACCTTATAATGTCTCCCAACAGCAGCATATACACCGTGAACAACATGGGGGAAAGCATAGAGCCCTGCGGCACCCCACAGGACAGAGCAAACGGAGCAGAGGAAAAAATTCCTGAAACTACCCTCTGACTTCTGCCTGTGAGGAAAGAGTGGAACCATCTAAGGACTGTCCCCGACAGTTCACACAATAGCCGCAGGTGATCTAGCAACATTGCATGGTCCACGGTATCAAACGCTGCAGAGAGATCAAGGAGGCCCAAGATCGAACAGCTCTTCCAATCTCTTGCTATTAGATCATTAAGTACCCAGACCAATGCCATCTCGGTACTATGCCTCTTCCTGAAATCGGACTGGAGAGGATCATAGACTTCATGGGTGGCAAGAAAGTCATCGAGCTGCAACGCGGCTACTTTCTCAATACCCTTGCCCAAAAAGGGCAGGTTAGAGATTGGTCTGTAGTTAGCGAGACAGTCTGGGTCAAGGGAAGATTTTTTCAAAAGGGGTGTCATGACAGCCTCTTTTAAGGACACCCTTTGGTCCAAAGAGCACCAGACTATCTCAGCAAGGACTGGTCCAATCACATCCATGCACCCCATAAGGAGGCGTGTAGGACCAGGATCTAAACTACAGCAAGTTGGTCGCAAGCCCTGGACAATCTTCATGATATCCATGGTCGCTGGCTGGTCAAAATCTGTCCAGGTAGACCGAAGGCCTGCAATCCACATCAATCCCTGCAACGCTCATTAGAACGTGTACTGCGGATCTCCGACCTGATCTATGACACCTTATCCTCAAAAAATCGAGCAAGCTCGTCACACTGTATTTGTGAAAAAGCTCTCTGACTCCGCAAACAGGCTGGATTGCACAGTCTGTCCACGGTCTGGAAGAGCTGAGCTGGTCGATTTCTTGATGCAGCTATCTCTCTGAACAGGAACTCTGCCTTCTTAAGGGAGATTTCTGATTGATAGTCCACATAATGGGCCATCAATCTAAGCCTGTCATCTTCCAGGCCAGATTTCCGCCAACAGCGTTCCAATCTTCACCCCACTCTCCTCGCCTCCTTCAGTATGCCATCAAATCAAGGGGACCGAGGGTGAAGGGAGAGGGGGTGAACACGGACAGGTGCTATGGAATCCAGTGCCCTCAGCACCATATTATTATAGTGCACTACTAAGGCATCTGGTTCCATGCACTCCATAGGCCAACTCGATAGGTCCAGTACCACCATCAGACCCCCGGGTAACTCCCCTCAAAGGGTGGTACTGGACCATCTCCAAAGGGGTAGGTCTCACAAGGGGGGTCGCAAAACTGAACCTTATGGAGTGATGGTCAGATCACCCAACTGGTTCCACCACCAGTTCCGTGATCTCCATCCCCAGGGTGAACACCAGATCCAAAGAGTGACCCTGGGTATGGGTGGCAGCAGTAACAACCTGTGTGAAGCCCAACAAAATCATTAGTTGGAGGACATTTTGACCAAAGTGCGAGAGTTCATCGTCGACCCAGGCATTGAAGTCCCCCAGGACCAACCACCTGGAGGGCTCCAACACCAGGTCGACAATGAAGTCTGCAACTTCCTGCAGAAAAACGTTCTCGTCACCGGGTGGATGGTAGATGAGTAAGATTCTGCTACCCACACCTGCTCCCATGATACACTCAAAGGATCTAGAGGACACCACTGGAACCTCCACAAGGCCCAATTCTGATTTAAAACAAATTGCGACTCCCCCCACCCCTTCAATCCAACCTTGGGCGATGTATTATTGAGTACCCAGCAGGAACTGCTGACTCCAATATGGGACCAGCATTCTCGTCCAGCCAGGTCTCGGTAATGCAAGCCAGGTCAGATGACTCAACAAGATCAGCAATAATTGCTGTCTTGTTTTTTATAGACCTGGCATTGCATAACACTGCCCGGGTTGGATGAGAGGCCTTGGAGGAGCGGGTCACTTGTCCACTCTCAGTGGAACCCTTGGGTATGGGAACCAGGCATCGCAACTCCCCTACCCTGGACCCATTTTGCCCCAGGGCGTCCTCTGACTTCCACCCCTTAGCCACTCTGCTCCCCTCGTAGCTGAGAAGCCCTCTCCCATCGCCTCCTCCGTGCAATCCCTAGGGCACGACAATGCTTATATACCTCAGGTAGCAACGGGGGGCTTTTGAAGGGGCGCAGGTCCCTCAGCCTAGAGGGGGAGTAGCGCCTGCCCACAGAAGCCCGGTCCCAACACATGCTACCAAATGTTGGCACGTCTGTAGTAATTTTGTTTCAGAATCACAACTCCTATGAAACTCTTTCCCTTCTGATTTACTCTTCTTATTCTTATCCTGTTTGCCTATACCAGCTTTCTGTACACTTTCTGCTTTCATCCACAAATGGGGGATATCTGGTGGATATATCTGTGGAGGGTTCAGACTAGGTCTTTGTACATAATGGGAAATTAATTGGCCAAAATCTACCAGGAAGGATCCCCCACACACACACAATCATTTTTTTATTATTTGAACATTTGGCATGTGTGTATTTCTGTCCTCTCTTTTCAAGATCATTCTGAGTTTTCCTCCTTGTCTATGCTCAGTTTCCAAAACCTTTTCCCATATATTGATTTTTTTTCCTCCCTTTAAAAATGTTTATTTGGAGAATTATTGTCCGCTTCTCTACTTCTAATGAAACTGATTTTCCAGCTCCCTTATTGCTATCATTTATGTAGAGACCCATGAAATTATTTTTAATTTTTATAATTTTATTTTTATTTTTCTGGAATTTCTTATTTCTTTTTATTCATTGAAAATTTAGTTGTATTTCTTGTTATGACATTTACATTCATAAACTACCTCAAAATGACCTTATACACACTAGAAATCACATTCCTATGGTACACTACATTGTATTAATCAGCAATATGCTATGGTCTTGAAAGGTTTTGTGAATGAAACAATTCCGCTGTCATTTACTTGTGGACCATCTCTTTGGTAACAAGCATTTGTCAATGCCGAATGTTGCTTGCTTCTATGTGCTGTTTAGGTATTTGGAAGTCATTGGAGTGCAAATATTGAAAATTTGCGAACTTACGAGCGTGCGTAGGAACTCTAATGCACGCCATAAAACAGTCATTTTTAAGAATTTTTCACTAAATTTTCAACATAGCCATTTTAAGACCTCTGCTCATGAACAGTGTCACTATGATTTTGTTAATGTGTCCCATACATTGAGTTTGCACACTGACTGTGCCATTGTGCGCTACATGGGCAGAAACATGTTTTGGGCAGGATGTGAAAAATGACAGCTGTACTGCTCATAAGGAGGTGTGGTAAAATGGCAATGTTGAAAATCTGGAGTGAAAATATTGAAAATTTGTGAACTTACGAGCCTGCGTAGGAACTGCGCAACGGACGCTCGTAAAACAGTCATTTTTACGAATTTTTTCACCAAATTTTCAACATAGCCATTTTAAGACCTCTGCTCATGAACAGTGTCACTGTGATTTTCTTAATTTGTCCCATACATTGATTTCGCACACCAACTGCACCATTCTGCGCTACATCGCGGAAACACATTTTGGGTGAGATGTGAAAAATGACAGCTGTACTACTCATAAGAAGGTATGGTAAAATGGCAATGTTGAAAATCTGGAGTGAAAATATAGAAATTTCTCGAACTTACGAGCCTGCGTAGGAACTGCTACAGACGTCAGAATCAGTCATTTTTGGAATTTTGACACCAAATTTTCAACATGGGGTTTTTGGGATTGCTTCATGAATGATGTCACTATCATGGTGGTATTCAGGCCTGAAGGGTGATTTTGAAGTCACCGCGCCGAAATCACCTTTCGGCCTGAATAACGCCATGACAGTGACATCATTCATGAGAAGGGTCCCAAAACCCCATGTTGAAAATCTGGTGCAAAATTCCTAAAATGCCTGAGATATGCAGCAGCTGAACCTCCCCATCTAGCCCATTATACAGCTTACCAGCATTTCTCAGTTCACGGTCGGCTTTGAAGAGTGCAGGCGTGTTCCGGTCCATTGAAGATCGTCGCGCAGATCCAGAGATAAGTATGGGGTGAGGGGGGTGGGGAGGACTGGAGTGGCATGATGGGTGGTGTAGGTTGTGGGAGGGGTCGGGAGGCGCGCAGAGGACCGTTTTGTTTTCAGGTAAAAATAATAAAAAGACGTGGGACCGTTTGCCACACTGGGGTGGGCTCCAGCATGGCACAAGGATGTTGGGGGCGTTCAGCCGGCGGGGATTGGGCACCCGTGGCCAAGACTGATTGCCACGCTGGGGTGGACTCCAGCGTGGCACCTACAACTGGGGGAGATGCAGCTCAGCTGACGGGGATTGGGCACCTGCCCGGTGCTACACAGTAGAGTCGAGGGCGTGCACACCTGAGGTGTGGGGGGAACTATGCTTCTATCTCTGCTCACGCAGCGTAGCTCCTTTCAATCAGAGTGTTACTGCATTTTGGAGTATGTCATAGATAGCTCCAAATGCATTGGTTTACAGGGCCGCGCTTGCAAGCTCACTGACTGAATTGGAGGAGGAGGTGACACACCTCCGAAATCTCCGATGATGGCACTATGTTTCTTGCACATACGTGCAAGCAACATAACAATGGCGCCTAAACATCAACTGCTGCATGAATTTATTTAGTTTTTGCCCCCTCAAAAGCAATTTTTTCACTTTATTCATGTGTTTGTTTTCATGTTATTCTTTTTATATTTTGCATTTTTTATTTCTTGTTATCCCTTGAATTTCCTGTTATTTCTTATTAAAGAAAAACACGGGTCTCTACTCAGTTATGGATGCTCCATTGCCATCGGCAGGGAGTTGCCTTCTCTAATGGGGATGAGGCACCTTTGGGAAGTAGTGAACCCTTTATTATAACTGTTCCACTTTTCTCAACCAAATCAAGCTGGGATCCTGGGGTTACAAAACTAACTGGAAATTGGCTTCCTCTTTCTTATCTGCTCCCCCTCTTTACAGGTAGTAGCATTTTGGTTAGCTATAGGAGCAATTTTCATTTTCCTCACCATCCTTCCTTATTGCAGCCCATCACTAATATGTAACACCAATTCACAGTCAGATATTCACACTTAAAATATTCTCACATACAGTAGTTATTAGGAAAAGCAGTTCATATAAATATGGCTTTCAAATACCAAGACTCTGCAAACATAGGTAATGCAAAAAGAGTACCAACTGTATATTACAAAAGTGTCCCAATAAATAAAAACCTGTAGGTTCAACTCAGAAAATTCCTTAGGTTCTACTGGTCTGTACTTCAAGGTGGAGTCTGCAAAATATATGCCTTTATAATTCAATATTGTTTTCTTCTCCTCGTATGGTAGTCGGAGGCTAAAGCGGCTGATCATCTTACAGAAGGGTGAAAACAAATTCCCTATATATTAATTCACCTAATGAGCTCCCAAAACACAGAATTAACCAATACAACTGTACCCTCTTTTACAAAATTAGGTTAATGAGTGATATAAAATCCTTTTCTGTTCAAAACATTGACAGTGGAAACAGAAAACTGGGCAACTTGCAGCACTTGCAAAAAAAACAACTCAGGCTCAGGAGTTATTACTGCTAAACTTGATTTAATCTGCATTAAAAAGTGGGGTACAGCCAAAAATAACTCAATATTTCACTCACATACTGTGTGCTTTGGCCAGAGTTCTGACACCCAGAAATCACTCCTTTTATATATCATGAACCTGTGGGAGGTCAGTTTTTGAGGGTCCGTCGTGCTTGTAGTCAGGATACTACTTTTCAGCAATCTGCCAAGGAGTTATCAGATAGGTTTAAGGTAAGAGGCTATTTGGGGGAATTACATAGGGAGAGAGCCTATACCTGTGCAGGGACAGATAGGGCCACTCTGTTAACTCCACCTCTGAAAATCAATGGAAGGGATGGAAATATGAATTTTGTTATGACATTTAATGTCCAGTCCAGTGCTGTGGAGTTCATAGTAAAGAAAAACTGGGGGAATCCTAGCGACAGAGCCTAAATTAGATACCTTCTCTATGGAATCACCATGCATGGTTTTCCTTAGAGCCAGCAACTAGGGTGATCATCTCACACAAAGCCTGCAGCCTTATGACAAACCAAATACTTGACTTCTCCACCCCCATGAGGGTGTTTTTGCTGCGGCTGATATAAGTATTGTGAGGTAATCGTTACTAGCAATTCATTTGTTAAATGCTGCAAGAAAGAATTGCACTCCACAGCTGATACTGCTAGTATAGACTAAACATTTATTATGCACATTTTTAAAAACAACAAACCATGGTGGAAGGCAATTCCAACCAGAAACCCCAGTGCTTCAATCAAAATAGATCTTCATCTGGAAAATATGCATAATAAATGTTTAATCTGCATTAGCACTATTGGCTATGTAGTGCAGTTCTTTTTTGCAACACTGGACTGCCTGTTTGGGGTTAGCCACACCTGGACTGCACCTTGCCTGGTCTCTGGTGGCATGAGCCATTTCTGAATGCTAATCCATTTGTTAACCCTGGGCAGGTCTCATGGTACCCATTATGAAATTCATAAACTGTGATACCACTTACGTGGTATACACAGCTAAGTGTAATTGTGGTATGTTCTATTTTAGCAAGATGAAAGGGAAATTTAATGATGGTGGGGGAACACATGAGGGTGGTGGTCAATAAAAACATGGATTATGTTTTGGCCCATTTTATTTATTTATTTACTTATGGTACTTTGTTGACTGGGTAAGTACACTGAGGCAAAGGCCCCTTTTCAGGAATGACCCAGAGCCACTACAGTGCAGCTTAGATGGTACAACAATATACAATACAACATGTATAACATACAATATATGTACAACGTACAAAATTAAAAACATTCACACTTAGTTTGTGGCAGAAAATAGAATTTTAGCTGAATTTTAAAATGTAAATGGCTGCTCACATTAAGGAAAAGTGGAGGTAGTGTATTCCAAAATATAACTGCTTGCACAGAAAAAGCACTCTGCTCCATAGGAGTTAAGATCTTTGAAATTTGTAAATGTAAGCTAGAAGAGAATCTTAATACTCTGTTTTCTTTCCTGATCTCAATTCAACTAAATAGTGGAAACAGATGTTTTACTCGTAATATGGTATCAACTGAACAGCCAGGACTGTACAGAAAATTTAGCCTAGGGGGTAACCAACCAGTTTCTTTGCAATGATAAGTACTGTATGTCTTAAGTGTAGCAAATTGACAGATAGCATTAAATATCCTAGTAAGTAAGTTTAGATCACTGCCTGACAACCTTGTGAATAAAAAAGGTTTGTAGTATAAAACAGGTAGAAGTACACCTTTGGAAATTACTGCCCTGGCTCCCTAGTTAGACAACCATTCAGTCTATACAAGGCACCTCGTTTCTGATTTACAAGCTTACTTGTGTTCTTAATACGAGCAGAACATGTTAAATTTAAATCAAGTAAAACTCCAAAGTACTTAAATTCAGTTACCTGCTGCAGCATCATTCCAGCCAAATCAGATATTTGTAGTTTCTGACAATTGGATAGTTTAGGTTTAGATCCAAATATTATACACTTTGTCTTCTTAGTATTTAACAACAATTGATGCTGCTGCAGCCAAGTGTTCAGAGCTGAGAAGTCTATGTTCAAAGAAGAGTTAATTACTTCCTCTGATAGGGTAGTAGTAAAGATAATAATATGATCAGCATACAACATTTTTGCATATGAGGGAATGCTTGAGATAGGATCGATGCATATTGAAAATAGTAGGGGTTCTAGAATCGATCCCTGAGGGACTCCTTGCTCCAAAATATGAATGCTGGAATATGAACCACCATAATTAACCTTCAAAGGATGGTCTGTAAGATAACGTTGAAACCACCCACAAGGTGATTCAGCCAGGCCAATGGCTTTCAGTCTCTGGAGCAGTATGGCATGATTTACTAAAGCAAAGGCCTTTGACAAATCTGCAAAGACCACACCAGTTAATTTACCCTGATCCATATATCTTAAGGTGTGGTCTGTGAAGCATGCCAAGGTTGAATCTGTACTAAAAGATTTCTGAAACCCATGCTGCTCCGAAGAACAAAGCCCACTGGTCCCCATATATTCGACAAGCTGGTCATTAATTCGTTTTTCTAAAATTTTACTTAAAGAAGACAAAATAGATATTGGGCGATAATTATCAGGATCCTGTCATGAACCTGCTTTAGGGATTGATTTGATTAGTTTGTTTCCAAATTTGGGAGAATTCTCCTGGGTTTAGATCCACACAAACAGAAGATTTGATATTTTTCATTTGTCAAAAGAAAACAGGTGCTTTTGGCTTTCAGATTACACAGAATCCACCATCAGAGATCAATGGCAGTTGGTCTGGAAGAACATACTTTCTCAAAACTCAGATCATACACACATAAAAAGATGAAATGTTTTTAAGGATCCCCACAAGCTAAAACTGCAATCAAAAAACAACATAACCATATAAACTCAGCCAAGTTCCATCAAAAGAAAGGCATTCCAAGGTCAAATGTCACAGAATTGAAAGCTCACTCCATGAGAAAAGTCATAAAACAACTAAAGCTTCATTTTAAAACCCTGTGTGTGTGTGACTGTGCTTGCATTAGTAAATGACTATGATTAAAAGTCACAAGAAAAAAAGCTTAAGCAATACATAGTAAATAATGTTAAAAGTCTTCTAAATATGAACATATCTTTGTATTAAGTCAAAAATGGGTTAGATGACAACCTGCCCTACTGTAAATTAAGCATTCACCAGTTGTTTCACACATTTATACAGTGTACAGTAAATACTGTTCAGATACCTTTGTCTTAAACTCTGTGTACAATAAGTCAATATTACTTGTGGATATTCAAACTTATACTGTTTAAACATAGTATATATGCAGTACTGTAACAAGTGACTAGTGTATGTTTACATTCAAAACACAAACCTGGCCAGTGGCGCTGAGGGCTGAGCTGGATGCCTTACCTTTGCTGCTCGCTGGCGACCTGTGTTCGAATCCAGCATGGCCAATTAGGGTTGGCAGGGGCTGAGAAGGATTGAGAGTCCATGGGATTGCGCTCCTTCTCTGGGGAAGGGGGACGTCAGTGGTCGGCATTCTACTGGTCCCCAGTGGAGACTGGGGGGCAGTGCACCGATGCTGCAGACAAGGGGGCAGAGATGGGGCAGATGCTTGGAAGAAGCACGTGCAGATGCGTGCGCGCTCCCTCCATTGGTGTCACCTCATGCCCCTACTCGCAGGGGGAAACCAAGCAGGAAAAATCCCTTCGGCAGCATGAAGGCTGCCTGACGGTGCCGCCTCAGATGCGTGTAAGTTAGCACCCTCCTGGGCCCGCCTTCCAGGTCTCCACAGTGGTGGGTATGTACCCACTGCGATGCGGCCAGGGAAGGCTGAGGTGGGGAGGTCTGAGCTCTGGCTGTGTCCAAGGCAACAGCTGTGAGGGCTGACTGGATGTGGGGAAGGGGAACCAAAGGTACAACCCCTCTAGCAGAGGAAATAAATAATATAAGAAAAAAACCAAAACCTAACACAGACCCCCTTATAACTGAAACATAGAAACATAGAAACATAGACTTTGATGGCAGATAAGGACCACTTGGCTCACCCAGTCTGCCCATTTCCCTACCTACTGGATAAGCTGCAGATTCTAGTTAACCAACAGCCTGTTTCCTGCAACCCCCCACTATAATTGCTTTGTGTCTGTCCCATGCATGTTTGAATTCCCCCACTGTTTTAGACCCAACAACCTCCTCAGGAAGGCTGTTCCATGTATCCACCACTCTCTCTGTGAAAAAAGAATTTCCTCACATTACCCCTGAGCCGTCCCCCCTCTATCTTTAAACTGTGCCCTTGTTCTTACACATCTCTTTTTCTGAAAGATGCTACCCTCCTGGACTTTGTTGATTCCTTTGAGGTACTTGAACATTTCAATCATGTCCCCCTGTCCCTCCTTTCATCAAGGGTATACATATTAAGCTCTCTCAGTCTCTCTTCATATGGTTTCTGATGTAGACCCTGCACCATTTTAGTTGCCCTCCTCTGGACTGCTTCCATCCTGTCTATGTCCTTGCGTAGATGAGGTCTCCAAACTGCACACAGTACTCCTGATGGGGTCTCACCAACTGTCTGTACAGAGGGATAACCACTTCTTTTTCTACTTGTGATGCCCTTCCTATGCATCCCAGTATCCCCTGGCTCTCCTTACCAACTTTTCACATTGCTTACCCACCCTTAGGTCATCTGATATGATTACCCCAGGTCCCTTTCCCTTTTGTTGTTGTTAGTACCTCCCTGCTACTGTGTACTCTTCTCCTGGGTTTTGTTTCCCAGGTGCATTACTTGCACTTCTTTGCATTGAATCTAAGTTGCCATATGTCTGACCATTCCTGCAACCTTGCCAAGTCCCTTCTCATCTTTTCTACCCCCTGTTGTGTATCAACTCTGTTACAGATCTTTGTGTCATCTGCAAAGAGGCATACCTTTCCCTCCAGACCCTCTGCAATGTCACTTATAAAGATGTTAAAGAGGATTGGACCCAGTACTGAACCTTGAGGTACTCCACTAGTAACCCCCCTTTCTTTGGAATGTGTTCCATTCACTATTACCTTCTGTGTCCTGTTGTGCAGCCAGTTCGCTACCCAGGCTACCACCCTGGGACCCACTTCCAGACTGGCTAACTTGATTATTAATCTTTTGTGTGGGACTGTGTCAAATGCCTTGCTAAAGTCTAGGTAGGCCATATCCACAGCCCCTCCCTGGTCTATTACTTTGGTCACCCAGTCAAAGAAATCAATTAGATTAGTCTGACATGACCTTCGTGCTGCAAATCCATGCTGCTTTGGGTCCTGTGCCCCGCTGGCATCTAGGTACTCGACAATTCTTTCTTTCAGAAGTGATTCCATCATTTTCCCTACCACTGAGGTCAAACTTACAGGTCTGTAGTTTCCTGCTTCTGCTTGCTTCCACTTTTGTAAAGGGGAATCACATCTGCCCTCCTCCAGTCCTCAGGTACCACCCCATCCTGCCATGATTTGTTAAAAAGTGTGGTCAGTGGTGTCACTAGGTCCCCTAGTTCTTTTAGGATTCTGGGGTGAACGTCACAGGCCCCATTGCTTTGTCCACCTTTGAGTTTTAGGGAGTTCTTTCAGTACTCTTTCTTCTGTGAATGGACTGGTGTCAACACTCCTACCCAGAGTGCTTCTATTGTCTGGTTTAGGTAACTGCTCCTCATCTTCTTTGGTGAATATTGAGCAAAAGTATTCATTCAGTATATCTGCTTTTTCACTGTCTCCTCTGCCGACCTCCCTCTCCTTTATTAATCTTCACTATCCTCGCTTAACCTTTCTATGCTCCTTAATGTACCTATAAAAGGTTTTATCCCTTTTCAACTGAGTTGGCTATTTTTCCTCGGTTTGTGCCTTGCTATTCTGACTGCTTTTCCTACTTCTTTCTGCTTTAATTGATACAGTTCTCTGTTGTGCTCCTTCTGTGATTCCTCATACTTTTGAATGCAGTCTTTTCTCCTTAACCTTCCCTGCCACCTCTTTTGAGAACCATAGTGGTTTTTTCCTCTGCTTTGTTTTCTTTATTTGTTTTACCCAAAGACTTGTTGCCTCTATGATGGCAGTTTTGATTTTCTCCATTGTTCTTCCACCCCTCCTATTTGGCCATTTGCTAGTGTGCATTCTTCAGGTGTTCACCATTTTGCCAAAGTCAGCTCTTCTAAAGTCCAGTATCCTTGTTTTTGTATGGCTTATCTCCATGGTTGTGCTCATTGTGAAGCACACTGTGCAGTGGTTGCTTGTTCCCAGATGTCTACCGACTTCTAAATTTGTGATCCTCTCTTTATTTGAGAGTACCAGGTCTAGTATTGCTCCTTCCCGAGTGGGTTCCAGCACTAGCTGTCTAAGGTCTGCCCCCTGCAGGGCATCGAGAATGACCCTGCTCTTGGATGTGGCTGCAGTGCATGTCCTCCAGTTAACATCTGGCATATTCAGGTCCCCCATCAACAGTATCTCCCCTTTTTCAGCCATTTTGAGAATGTCCTCTATCATTCTCTTGTCCATTTCCTCTCCTTGAGACGGGGGTCTGTATACTACCCCTGTGCGGATTGTGATGCCATTCCCCATCTCCAAGGTGACCCAAAGTGCCTCTTGTCCTCCTCCTTTACTTTTTAGTTCTGTAGCTTTGATCCCTTCCCTTATGTATAGAGCTACTCCACCTCCTCTTTTGCCTTCCTGTCCCTTCTGTAGATTGTGTACTCTGGTATGTTGACATCCCAGTCATGGTTCTCAGTGTACCATGCTTCTGTGACTGCCACAATATCCAATTGTTCATCTTCCATCAAAGCTACTAGCTCAGAAAGCTTGTTTCCCAGACTACGGGCATTGGTAGTCATTGCCCTCCATTTAATGTTGGCTTTATACTTTTTTCCCCCATCCCTGCTCTTATTGCTCTTATCTATTTTACCATTTACCCCCATCCTGCCCTGTGTTGAGCTCTGTACCTCAGTGTTTACCCTACTACCTGCCATGTTTTGTGGGGGGAGGCTTGACTTTTCCTGACTTTTATCAGTACCTCCCCCCTTTTCTAGTTTAAAAGCTTGCCAAGGAAGCATTTAAACCTGTCACCTAGGAGCTTGGTCCCCTTTGTGGACAAATGCAGACCGTCATACCAGTATAGACCTTTATCTCTCCAGGTGGACCCCCAGTCCCCAATGAAGCCAAAGCCCTGTGCTCTGCACCAGTTTTACAACCATTCATTAAACTGCATGGTGTGTAGTACCCTAGCCTCACTCCTGCCATGGACTGGTAGCACCTCTGAGAAGGTTACTGTGCTTGCTACCCGTCTGAGGCCCCTCCCCAACTTCACAAATTCATTCTGCACTGCACTAGTCCCATGCCTAGCTAGGTCATTTGTCCCAAGGTGGACAATGATATCTAGTTTACTCTCCTGTGATGCTGCTTCTGCAATTGTGATTCACTTCTTGTCCTCAAGCCATGGCAGGCAGGCAGCTTACTTCTTCTCTCCTTCCCAGTTCTACCCCTAACAATTGAGTCCCCTATCAGTAGCTGTTTCCTTCCTGTGGTGTCCCTTGCCACCCTTTTGTGAGTCTCCCTTGTGGATGTCCTCAGCATTCTTCTGGGTCTCCACTGGGGTGCCATCATAGAGGAACCTTGCTTTGCCAGAATGGCATATGATTTGATAGAGGTACAACTGGGGAAAGCCGCCTCTGGTCCACCACCAGCACCCTCCCAGAACCCACTGTGGTCCAACTGCTCTTCATACTCCGAACCCTCTGACTCAGTGGTTGTGGCAGTGGTGCTCTTTGGGAGAAGGATGCCTCCTTAGTCCTTGCTAGTTCAGCCTGGAGGTGGGCAACCTCCTCTCTCAGAGCTGAAAGTTGCCTACAAATAGGACAGCAATGCAGTTTCCAGAATGCCTCCCGGAAAACTGCTGCCCCACAGCCAGTGCATTGCACCACTCCCCACATGTCCCGCTCCCTTATTATATACAATATGTAATTATGTATGTATTACTACTTGTTTTGTGTACCTACTCTTTATGTCCGTTGCAGGGTTATTAGGAATATGACAGTTCTGCCTCAAGAACTGTTGAGGAAGTGATGTCAGAACTGTGTCTATAAAGGAAATGCCATGCCTGGGGTGGGGAGGAAGGTGGTGGGTAGTGCACAGCCACTGGTGACTGTTAGAAACAATCAAATACACAACTGCTCCACCACCCTGGTAAGTACTGTCCTTTATAGTAATACAACACCACCACAATTTACTAGACCACGGCTCCTACACAAACCACTCTATTGCATCCAGGATGAAAATGAACTAACTTCCTCAGCCAGCAGGACACTTTAAATGTTACAAAAATATCCTTCCAAATTCTAGGTCTCAACCCCAGCACTCAAGCAAATTCAGTTGTATCTCACTCCCTCTGGTTATAAAATTACTACACTTTTAATGGAATCCTGCAATTCTCTGCTTAATGCCAATAAGGAAAAATTAAAATAAAACCTTTTGTAGAAAGCGTAGCTCCTTTTTCTTACCAAATGCTCTGCAGTATTATGTCTTAATCAGGTTTCCAGGTTTAAATTGAGATACTGTTATCTTAATATGCCCATGTATCAACATGTGTCCATATATACCTAATCTTCTGTAGAATTAAGTAACAGTTCTATAAATCTAAATCCAAAACTGAGGGAAACAAAATGCCACCATCATGCCCCTTCCCCCAAGGGATGAAATCAGTGTATAGGTAACCAGTAAAAAGGAATCCATAAAACCATTTTGTATCTAAACATAATGAAATACCATCATGTACCACAATAATATGTCCATGTGTTGTCCCTGAAGCAGGTGAAAAAACAGGAGCTGTTTAAGCAGTGTAATGTGACATAAAACTCAAATCTATATTCATCCCATCACCCACCATGTTCAAAAGTAAAATGAGTCTGACTCAAAAGCCTGCCTTTGTTGTGTGTTTTTGAAATGTCATTTCAAAACCAGTACCGACTTATCAGAGATAGAGTGATTAGACTGAGAGAAGTGTTGCCCCACTGGTTTATCAGTTATCTTTATTTTAATAGTATGTCTGTGTGATGTCATTTGGGTGTGGAGAGGTTGTCCAGTCTCTCCAACATAACCTGCTCGTGGACATCTCTTGCACAGAATAACATAAACAACATTCCGAGATGCACAAGTATAATTCCCCTGTATCTTGAATTGTTTGTTTTGTGGGAATTAATACAATTGGAAGTAGAAATGTGCTCATAAGTCTTACATCTAGCATAATTGCAGGGTCTTGTGCCATTTAGTGTTCTGTTATTTTGTTCAGGTACAAGCTGGCACCTAACAATCAGGTTGGTTAAATTAGGTGGTTGCTTAAAGGACAGTAGTGGTAATTCTTGAAAAATACACTTCTGGGTGTCATCCTCACTGAATACTGGTTGGAGGTCCTTAATCATTTTTCATAGAAGCTTCAGATCAGGATGATATGTGACAGCTAAGGGTATTTGGTCAGTGGTAGTCCTTTCCTTATACTGTAGTAGTTGTTCCCTTGGTATCTGCGTTGCATGTTCTATCACTCTGTCAAATTCCCTGGAGGAATGCCCCTGCTCAATAAATGTCCTTTTCAACATGGCTAAGTGTTTATCGCTGTCCTCCTCACTTGAATAGATATGGTGCTAACGGAGCACTTGACTGTACATTACTGATTTATTAGTGTGCCTTGGGTGATTACTGTTCCTATGCAGGTATCTTTGTCTGTCGGTTTCCTGTAAATACATATCTGCAAGATTCCATCTTTGATGGTAACTGGTGTCCAGAAAATTAACTCAGGTGTCAAAATATTCCAGGGAAAGTTTAATGGACGGGTGGAGGTTGCTAAGTTCTTGATGGGAACCCTTTAAGTGTGTCGAAACCCTCTGTCCAAGTTATAAATAAATCATCAATGTAACGGAAATAAGCAAGTGATCTGTGTGTACAGTGCTTTAAGTACTCCTCCTCCAAATTCACCATAGAAAGGTTGGCATACTGTGGAGCCATCCTGGTACCCATTGCTGTTCCCACAATTTGAACATAATAGCTTCCATTGAAGCTGAAATTGATGTGCACAAGGATAAATTCAATATGTTCCCCCACCAATTCTGGATTGATGTCTTGGTGCTGTCCTTTTTCATGTAGGTATTTAAGATAGGCTAAAATACCATCTGTATGTGGAATATTAGTGTAGAGGGAGGTTACATACATCCATTGTGGCTAATATGGTATTAGGTAGTAAGTCCCTATAACCAGAAAGTTTATGCAAGAAGTTTGTAGTATCCTGAATGTAACTGTCCCTTTCCATAACAAGTGGTTTTAAAATGGTTTCTATAAAACCGGTAATCCCCTCTGTCAGGGTACCATTGCCAGATACTACAGATCTCCTTGGATGCCGAGGTTTATGAATTTTAGGTAGCATGTAGAATGTCATTGGCTTAGGTTCATCAGGAATGAGGTCAGTTATTCTGTCCTGGACATGCTTAGGAAAAAATCCAATTAAGTCCCATAGTTCCCTGGTGTAATGAGAAGTGGGCTCACTATGCAATTCCCTGTAGAAGGTGTTATATGTTAACTGTCTGTTAGCTTCATTAACATAATCCTCACGGTTTAAGATCACCACTGCAGAACCTCTATCAACTTTTCTTATAACAATGTTGTGGTTCGATTTCAGTGATTGTATTGCTCTCCTTTCCAATGGGGATACGTTATAGCGGAGCTGTTTTTGCTTATTAAGAATCTGGCAATTAACTGTCTGGTGAAAACATTGAATATAGTTGTCCAGTTTCATATTGCACCAACTGGGGTGTCAAATTTGATGATATCTTTCCCTTATACACTGAATTGTTGCTGTTTGGGGTTTCTTCTCTGTTGTGAAAGACTTCTTAAAGTCTCGGTCTATGGAAGTATTCCTCTAGTTCCCACAAAACTGTATCCAGTCAAGTGGTCTTGTTGGGCAGAATGTGAGACCCTTAGAAAGTACAGTTAATTCTCCAGTTGTCAGTGTGTCGTTGGACAAATTAACAACTGAAAGGTGTCCATCCACATTGATTAGAGAAAGGTTAAATATAGTTGTCAAAGGTTGATAGACATGCTTTGGCCCATCATGTTTCAACATCTAGTGATCCAGCCAACACAAACTAATCTTTTGGGGTATTGAAAAAGTGGTTACAGGACAAAGAAGGGGGAACACTGATGCATCTTTGTCCAAAATGGAGGCTTTTTGAATATATCACATGGATGCTAGAGCATTGCCAGGACTTAATGACAGGTTTGATCTGACAGTCTTTTTGTAGAAAAAATCCCCTGTTTAAAAAGCATAATTCTATGTTCATGATATGTAATCATTTCAGAGGAAAATTCATTATCTGGAATTGACATCTAATCTATTATGTTAACACTGGGCATAGACCATTTGCAGTGACAATGCCACTGTTTTTAAACATTTTTATTATCTATTTGTTCTTCACCTTTTTCTGCACACGTCATTTTATAGTAATTAAGAGTGGTAATGCCGGCACGTTCCCCAGGATATTATATAAAAAGAGCAACTTTTGGGGTGCTGGCACTCTTGACAAAGCTCACAGTGTGTGGGTGAAACACTGAGTTCTTTTTGGCTGTACCTCACTTTTTGATACTGATTAAATTGCACTTTGCAGTAACAGCTCCTGAAACTGCGTTTTTGTTTTTTATAAGTACTGTGAGTTGCCCAGTTTTCTGTTTCCACTGTCTAGACTGCTTACCATCATGCACTCCCGAGCAGTCCTTTCCTTTTGAACTGTTCAAAAAGTTGTTACTTTGCCAACAGGGATAATTTTACCTATATTTCATTTAGTGCACCAGGAAAAAAATCCAGATAACTACTACAGTACTATTTACGATGTACTGTAGTCTGCTCTGCCATCAGAAAAATCTCTTCAGTTCAGAAATGACAAAGGGCCTTCAGCGGTTTTCACTTAAGGTTTACTATTTAATCTTGTAGATCTTATTATAAAGTACTCTGTATTACCCAATGCTATAGCACTTATAAAAGAGTTGACCAGTGGCTTAGTATTTATCAATATTTGTGTTAAAACTTCATAGAGACACAAAATTATCAGACACACCACCCACTTGTGCCATCCTCTCTGTTATGGCTGATAGGAAGCTGTACTGTAAGCAGGTAGTGATGCAATGTGTTCTAGCTTCCCTATTGGCTCTTTTTAACTTTTAAATCAGCATCCTTATAATAATAAAAAACAGTATCTTTCCCTTAAAAAACAAGAATATTAGAATACAGTATTAAGATTATATCTTCGTATAAATAGAAGTAGGTATACTGTAGTTAAAAAGGTATGCTGGTATAGAAAACATATGCAATCAGATTTTAATACATCAGGTTCACCAAACAGCTTGATATGTAAGGTGGCTTCTCCTTTTATATCTTTAGCCTAAAAAAAGAATTTTGTTTATTCTAAATCATTTTACATTGGCCCCCTGCTTCCATCCAACTAGCACCTGCTTTCTTCATACCCTAACCTGTCTTTAGTTAAACATGCTGCTACTTTGTTCATGACTTTTCCCTTGTACAGCCTATGTAATCATGTCAATGCCTGTTCTTGATTGTTTTCTCTGTATGATTTATTCTTTTAGCTGCTAAATTCATAAATCAGATTCAAGACAATAGCTTACGCCAAGGAGTTTTGTTGTTTTAGGGAATGTTGGCTATTACTGTTGTGATAACCCTGTAACACCATAGATTACATCTATTTTGTTGTTAAATTTTGTCATTGTATCACTGCTAACTACGTCTGGAAGGAGTCTATTCCATATGAACACAACACTCTGGTTAATCCAAGACCCCCACTACTGGATTTGTACAATTCTCCCTTTAGTTGGTAATCATGCATTCTGGTAGTTTTGTTAGTAACTTTCCTATCTAGTCCTACACATTCCCAGAGATCCATATTGCAAAAAGCAGAGTATACAAACATAAATCCCCCCTGAGCTGTCTGTACTCCAATGAATACAAATCCAACTCCCTCAACCTATTGCGATATGGTAGGGACTGAAGGTCATAGATCTTTTTAGTTGCCCTCCCTTCTCTGCACTCTCTGAAGCTTCCTAATATCTGTTCTGTGGTGTGGGTTCCAGAACTGCACGTTGTATTCCATGAGCGGCCTCACCAGCACTCTGTACAAGGGCAGCAGCACAGTTCTGTCCCTACTTCTGATCTGCGTAGGACGCAATGTAACATTCTGTTGGCAATATTAACTGCCACGGTAGTCTGTTGTCTAAATGTAAGATCATTTGTAACCAGAGTACCTAGATCCTTCTTACTTTCCACAGTTTTTACGGTATGACTGCACAAGTTGTACCTTGAAAGAATATTGTTGTGACTGAAGTGCATAATGCTGCATTTTGCTATATTAAACTTCATTTTATGTAATACAGCCCAGGAACTTATTATATCCAACTCTTTTTGTAGGTTCTGTGCATCTACCTCAGTTCTTACGATAGCCCCCACTACAGTCACCTGTGAATTTGGACATCCATGCATTATTTGATGTTTTTAAGAGAGGACACAAAAATATTAAAGAGCACTGGGCCCAGCACTGATCCCTGAGGGACTCCCCTGGTTATTTCTCCCCAGCTGGATGAATACCCTCTAATGTTTATCATCTGTCTCCTGTGGTTAAGCCAAGCCTCAATCCATTTGATGATTTGAGAAGCAAAACTCAGATCCTCAAGCCTGCCAATGAGCCTTTCATGGGGCACCAAATCAAAGGCCTAGGAGAAGTCAAAATACACCACATCCACATGTAGACTGTCCTCCAGGGCCCTACTCACTATTCCAAAAAAGCTCAACAGATTAGTCTGGCAGGACCTCCCCTGTGTAAAACCATGCTGAGTAATATTTGAATGTCCCATAGGCTGGATATGATTTTCTAAGTATTCCTTAATGAGTCTCTCCATTAATTTACAAAGGACACATGTCAGGCTAATGGGCCTGTAATTACCTACATTTGATTTCACCCTGTTCTTGTGAATGGGGGTGACAATGGCCAAACTCCAGTCCTCTGGGATATCCCCACTCCTCAGAGACAGACGGAACAAAACCCACACTGGTCCAGCTAGCTCATTGGCTAGCTCTTTTATTATACATGGGTGTAGCCCAACAGGCCCTGGAGATGTGTTGGTCTTTATGCCTAATAATTTGGCCAGTGTTATAGTGGTGTCAAATTCTATAGCATCTGTTGTAGTCTGCCCTACACTTGTTTGGCTTGTGTTGTCAGTTTTGATTTGGAACACACTAAGAAAATATTTATTAAATGTGTTTGCCATCTTTTTTTAATCAGTGATCATTTCCCCATCTTCCTTTATTGGTCCTATTTTGGTGGCCCCATTTCATTGATTGTTTATATAGTTAAAGAAATTTTTTTTTTGTTCCCTGCTGTTAAGTTAGCTACTCTTTCCTTCTCATTTGCTTTTGCACATTTAATAGCTATTTTGCATTGCTTTGCTGCAATTTTAAATGTTCACCACCTATTAGTTGAGGGATTTTGTTGTTATTTTTGAAAAGCTCTTTTCTTACTCCTAATGAACAGTTTGAGTATAGGATTCAGCCATGGAGGGATTTTTCCCTGGGTATTATATTTTATTTTTTCAGGAACACTGTGATTAATAAAGTATTCCAAGTTGTTTTTTGTATTGTCCCAGATTTGTTGGACAGTGAGCTCTCTAAATTCCTCCTCCCACTTCCAGCCAGCAAGATAGTTCTTCATCTCTGCATAATTGTCCCTGTTCCAACATTTTATTTTTGTCTGCCTCTTGTTGATGACTTTGCTTCCTAAAATTTTAAACTCGACCATACAATGGTCGGTTAGACCCAGTGGTTCTCGAGCAATGCAGTCTTTTATATCCTTGCCCATGTTACTCAGGACCAAGTCAAGGATGTTGTGACCTCTGGTACCCTGGTTGACATATTCTTTTAATCCGCTGGCACTCATTAAGTCAGGGAAATCCCTTTCTAATGCGTTATTGTCTGAATACGTTGTCCAATCAATATTGGGTGGGTTGAAGTCTCCTATTAATAATGACTTGCCATTTAGTGCCATATTCTCAATGGCTGCCAGAAACCTAGCACTGTCCTCACTACACATGCCTGGGGCCCTATAGCATACACCTATAGTAATTTTCCTAGTTCCTTGCTGTATTAGGTTTACCCATACTTGCTCTACCCCCTTTCTTAATATGTGGTATGGGCCTTAGTTTGTATGCCTCATATACCTCCCTAATATATAATGCCACTCCTCCACCCCCTTTTTCCATGTCTGTTCATATAAACAGGTTGTAACCTGGAATGGTTTCTCCCCACTGTTTTTCCTGTCACCACATCTCTGTAATAGCACAAAGGTGTATATTTTCCTACTGTAATAATAAATTTAGATCATGAGTTATATTTTCTTGGCTTCTTGCATTGACTAACAATGCTTTGATCTCTTCTGTCTTGTTTTCTCTAAATATTGTTCTTGTACTGCCAGGGGCTTGTGGTACATTGGGTGGGTAATTTACATCTTGGTCACAGTGTGGGTGACTAATGCTAATTTCAGGGTTTAGCCCTTCCACTCTCCCTCACTTTCTCAGTTTAAACTGGCTTCCTCTGTTGCTTCATTAAAGAGCCTACCCATTGATCTAGCCCCTCATACACTTAGGTGGAGTTCGTCATAGGCAAATAAGTTGAACTGTCCCTCAAAGGCTTCTTATGACATAATAATTTTAATATTCTCTTCCAGACACCACCTCCTAAGATTGTTATTGATGTTTCTTAACCTCCTTGTCCATGTTTGGCCTGCCTTAGGCACGGGTAGGATTTCCAAAATAATTAGCTGTGGTGGTAGGTTGTCAGCTCTTAAACTCTTTAAATTCCTGTAAGACCTTGTTCACTGTCTGGGTGTTTTGTATTATTTATCCCAGCATGTAACACCACCAAGGGCCTCCCTCCAGCAGGTTTTAATATATTGGGCAGCATTTTTTCTATATCTTTAATCTTGGCCCCAGAGAAGCTACAGTTCACTATTCACTCTTTGTTCTTTACCGTTATATACCGATCTACATATTTAACCATTGAATCACCAAGTATAAATATCTGCCTCTCAGTATTGTCCCCTGAGGACCCTTGAATGGATGTAATATTACCCCCAGGTAATGTATTGTGTTCTTGTTTTTGACTTGGTACATTTGCACCTTGCACCTCCATGTCGATTACATTGTTTATTGCTGTTGCCGTATTTGTAAGTTCATCAGTCTGCTCCATATTGTTTTCTTTCAGGTTAGTTAACAGCATGTATTTACTCTTAGTCTCTATGTAGACATCCCCTTCCCTTCTCTCCTTCCTTTTCTTTTTGTAGGCCTTGTTGCTTTCAACAAGGCACCAATCCTGGACCTCACCTCCCTCTCTTCAACATTTATTTGTGGTATCCACTAACTAGGTCTACATTCACAATCTATTTGAAACTTTTTATCTCAAGTTCCAGTCCACAAATTTTGGTTTTTAGCTCCCTAATTTTCTTACATTGCAGACATACATATGGGCCTAGATCAACAATAGACTATGTAGTGTATTCGTTACCTGTAGTGCATTTGGTGCCTAGTAACCCATCATTTATTGTAATAAAGGTGCCCTCCATTTTATTACTACTTTGTCCTTAGTACACACTTTGTTGTATGATGCAGAACCTTTGTAAATGAACCCTTGGTTCAAAGGTAATTGCAATGCTAGCCATCAATAAATAAAAAATAATTCCAACGCAAACAGTCCTGCAGATGTATTTTCCACTTCAAGACCTTTCTCAATCTGCTGCAGCTCCAGGTAATATTTAAACTTTTTAACTCTTTACTCATTACTCCTCTGCTCTTTGGGTCTTGACTTCTCTGACTCACTGACTTGCCAGGACGCTGTCTTTCCTAGTTACACTCCAAGTCTCTATTATTCTGGCTTGCAGGCTATGGAATATACCTTAAATTACAAAAGCAGAAAACTCCAAGAGCAGACAATCCTCCTAAAATAAGTGAAATATTTCACAATAGCATAACTTCTTAAGACAAAAGGTGTACTACAGAAAAAGGAATACAGTCAGGCCCACATTTGCAAAAGCCATCCACTACTCCGCAACAACATAGTTCAGTTTCGATTCGATAAGGTCTTTATAGAATTACACAGTTAGAATTTTCTAGTTATCCTTCCAGACGGAACAGCAGCCATCACCCTGGAGATCTATTTGGCAAAATGGATGCATACATAGACTTTTTTTTTTATATCTCTCAAGCCTTTGGAAGAAAAATTCTATCCAGGAAACTATGTATCTGATTTACATCTCCCTTAAACTGACTTTAGTATAAGCTTTTATAAAAGTCAATAAAGTGTTACATCTGTTTTGTGCCAGTTAGTATCTTGCCATTATCTGTACGGACACCCATAATTATGTTCTGCTTTCTGTTTAAGTCTATACCAGAGAATTGGAAGGACACATTTGTGGTTCCAATTTATAAAAATAGGAGAAAAGTAATGGCAACTAATTACAGCACAGTTAGCTGGCTCTCCATACTGTGGTTGTAAAATTAATGGAAACTCTGATAAGAGGCCATCATTGATTTTATGCAAGCAGTTAATGTCAGCGATAACACCCAGCATGGTGTCACATAAGGTAGACTGTGCTTGACAAATGTTATCAACTTTTATGACTCATCTAGTAAAGAACTGGATAAAGGCAGTCCTACATATGTGATCTACAGTACTTGGATGTTAGTAAAGCTTGTGACACAATACCCCACAAAGAATTGATTGAAAAGCTACATAATATTGGGATGAACTGTAACATAGCAAGATGGATCCAAACTAGTTAAAAGAATATAAGGAGCGAGAGTGAGCAGATGCTGCTCAGAGTGGGGGATGGGTGATTAGTAGGGTACTCCAGGGATCAGTATTTTGCCTGATACTATTTAATATTTCCATTAGTGATATGCATAGTAGAGAAAGTTGGTAATGGTACATTGGTTGTTAAATTTGTGGACTATATGAAGATAGGTGGAATAGTTGATACACAATACTGGGTAGATGAACTGCAAGCAGATCTGGATATAGGGAACATTGTTTAACCAGGAGTAGCACACTAAGCCAAAGCTTGTTTCCAGATGTGACCTGGGAGCACAAGAAAGTTAAGTGACTTGCTCAGGATCACACAGTATGCACCTGGTGGCTGTGGGATTCAAATCCAGGTCTCCAGATCTGCAGCTTAGAGCCTTAACCCATTGCGCTATACTGCCTCCTGACCAAAGCACTAGGTGACAAAATCAAGAATGTATTTCAATGTTGAGAAATATGGGGTATTATATTTTGGGAGCAGAAACACAAAGGCAGATTATAAATTAAATGGTACAATTATAACATCATAACACCAAGAAAAAGATGTGGTATTATGATATTAAATACATTTAAACATAAAACACACAGTCAGATAGGTGCACAGTGATTAAAGAGCAGAAACCAGTATAAAGGTTGTATCAAAACAAGCTTCCTTAGCATGGAAAATGGGGAAGTGATACCTCTTAATACAGCATTGGTGAGGCCACATTTTGAGTACTGTGTGCAGTTCTGGATGCCATGTGATAGGAGACACGTTGCAAGGCTGAAAGGATGCAGTGAGCAGTATATAGATGAAATAGGAACGCAGAAATACTACTGCTGAAATGTATTTATTTATTTCAAAAGTTTTACCAGGAAAGACATACTGAGCAGAGTAACAGCTCGTTTCTAGATGCATCCTGGGGGGAGAGGTCATGGGAGAAATATACATAATATTTACAGGACATAATAGGATAAACTATACAATAAAATAAAGATAGTATTTATAGTACATAGTCAGATAGATTGTACAATGAATTGACATAGAGCAGTCACTGTGCATAGCAGAGAGAGCTAAGCGGCAGCAGTATCATAGTATGCATATCTAGGTTCAGCATATAAAACACTCAGTAGGGCCAGCCAAAAGGTGAAGACAACATAAAGACATGCAGTGCAAAAAAGGGAGAGGAATATAGTAGGTAGGGATTGAGGTGGGGTTTACAGGAGGAGACCTGGAGGTAACAGTAGGGAGGAAAAGGAGGGAGAGGGAGAAGGAGTGAAGTAGACAGAGTAGTGGAGGGTGAAGTAGGGGTAAAGAGCTCAGGTGAAGTTGCAGGAAGGAGAGGTGAAGTCTTGGAGAAGACAAAAGAGGGAGCGGAAAGAGGTGGCAATGCAGTTGGGGAGGGTATTCCAGAGTTTAGGGAGGCAGAAGGAGAATGCAGCTTAGTTACAAGAGAATGACCTAGACAGGAGTACAAGGATCTGGCAGTTGGCACTATGAAGGGAATAGGAGGAGTGAGTGGGAACGGAGAGTAGAGATGTGAGGTAGGAGGGGAGTGAGCTCAGCCAGTACTTGGTGATAAGGGTGGAGGCATGTGCAAATCGTTTGGCTTCAAGAGAGGGAAGACTGAGTGAGGCACAGAAGGAGCAGTGGTGAGTCAGAGAGCCAAGGGAGGCAGTATAGCGCAGTGGTTTAAGGCTCTGAGCTGCAAATCTGGAGACCTGGGTTAGAATCCCACAGCCCCCACTTGCATACTGTGTGACCCTGAGCAAGTCACTTAACTTCCCTGTGCTCCCAGGTTGCACCTGTAAATAAGCTTTCAGCTTAGTGTGTCTCACCTGGTTAAACAATTGGAAAAAAAAAAAGAGGAGGGCAGTCAAGAGCAAACCGACAGAAGGAGTGATACAGGGGGTCCAGTCTAGCTTGGATGGACTTTGGGGCACTGCCAAAGAAGGTGTCTCCATAATCGAATATGGGGAGAATCATTCTCTGTAAAATGGCTCTGTGTGCCGGCAGAGGGCTACACCCTCTGTTCCGGTACAAACCACTTAGTTTTAGGTGGAGCTTTTTGTGGATAGAGTCCACATAAACAGGGAAATCTAAGTGCTGGTCAAGCCACATCCCAAGGTACTTAAAGGAAGGGATGTCTTCAAGGATGGACCCATCTAGGGTATGGAATGAGGGAAGGGCAGGAAGTCTAGAGAGTTTTTGCCTGGCTCTGAAGGTCACAGAGATTATTTTTTTTGCATTAAGGGACAGCTGATTAAAGCAGAACCAGAGCTGAATGCTGTTGAAATCCAGCTGTAGTCTGGTCATCAGATCAGCAGGTGAAATAGTGGCAGCCCAACTAGATGAGCCTGTGTGGTTTCTGTCATTTGTACATCCTATGTTCCTACTTGCTGAGAGTATCCTTGCCTTCTCTCTTGGCTCACAATAAGACTGTTTTGTTCCAAATAAAGGGTACTTTACTTATGCATAACTTACCTAAAAACACAATGCAACAATTCTTCATGATGCAGAGAAACCTGGTTTATACAATATGCATGACACAGTTCCAATGTCATGCAAAATGTTATATCCACACATGCATGATACCTTTTAGAACCTGAAATTTATTACACAAGTTGGATAAATACTACCTGTCAATCATCCCCCCTCAAAAAAAAACACCAGCCTATTGTATAAACAGGACATGCAATGGGGACCTGTGTGATACATTATTTATATACTGTACACTCAAGTAGTTTGACCACTGGCACATCACTTGTGGCTTATGCCGCTCGTGAGGTCACCTGAGGCCAAACTGCTGTTGTGTAGATAAATAATGTATCACACAGGTCCTCATTTCATATCCTCTATTTATCCAATTGTTTGTGTTTGGTTTGTCTTTAAATTCTATCTCTCTAGAGTTTAGTACCGTGTCTGTGTTTTTTCTTAGTAGAAAAATATACAATTATACAACCACAAGTATAGACTTTGAATTCTTCACAGAGTGCATTTTGAGAAACATCTACAGTGTTGTTTATATCAAAATATACTGTAGTTGAGTTTTATAATGAAGCCATTCTTTAAATTATTTATATCTTTAAAGATCAGTATTAAATCTTCTCCTGGTGACCCTTCCCTAATACAGTATTTCCAAGATAAATAGCTTCAACAGAAGTATAATTTGAGATGCTGATGTAATCTGTGTTTGCACCCAAAAAGTGTGGGACAGCAAGATGTAATTGATCCTGCTATACACCTCAAGGTTGTTTGAGAAAATGGAATAGACTCAGTCATCCAGATGCACCAGTCTTCAAGAGTCAGCCAGACACAGGTCTTGTAAAGCTTTGTGGATTATTTTTCTGGCTGGAGAAGGGATGCACCTAATGTATTTATCACACCTGACTTATTAAGGAGAGGGTCCAAGACGTGGTTCAGATCCCCTTCCAAACATAGAAACATAGACTTTGACCCCAGATAAGGACCGCTTGGCCCACCTAGTCTGCCCATTTCCCTACTTAGAGGATAAGCTGCAGATCCTAGTTAACCAACAGCCTATTTCTTCCTACCCCCCACAAAAATTGCCTTATGTCTGTCCCATGCATTCTTGAATTCTCCCACAGTTTTAGACCCACAACCTCCTCAGGAAGGCTGCTCCATGCATCCACCACCCTCTGTGAAAAAATACTTCCTCACATTGCCCTGAGCCATCCCCTCTATCTTCAAATTGTGTCCCTTGTTCTTGCATCTCTTTTCTGAAAGATGCTACCCTCCTGGACTTTGTTGATTCCACTGAGGTACTTAAACGTTTTCTATCATGTTCCCCTCTCCCTCCCTTTCCTCAAGGGTATACATATTAAGCTCCTTTAGCCTCTCCTCGTATGGCTTCTCTTGCAGACCCTGCACCATTTTAGTTGCCCTCCTCTGAACTACCTCCATCCAGTCTATGTCCTTGCAGAGATGGGGTCTCCAGAACTGGACGCTGTACTCCAGATGGGGTCTCACCAACTGTCTGTACAGGGGGATAACTTCCAAAGAGAGTGAAATGCCTAAATGTTATCCTACTG
Source organism: Neoceratodus forsteri (assembly GCA_016271365.2). Lineage (NCBI taxonomy): Eukaryota > Metazoa > Chordata > Ceratodontiformes > Ceratodontidae > Neoceratodus > Neoceratodus forsteri. The sequence continues at coordinate 695,748,614 of CM028129.1, forward strand.
TTACCATGCGATTGTGGAAAAGCAGGGTTATCATTATTAGTGGTGTATGCATTACAATGTAAGACTTGTTCTCCATCCAAGAGACTTGTTAGAGTACTTTATCTCCCTTCACCATCTAACAAGCTGAGATTGCATCACAAAATTAAAGAAGAATATTTATGCATGAAGAGAGATATCAATATTGTCAAAGGAAAGTGATTTCAAATAAGCTATTTGGAGCACTGGCCCATCATCACAATGCTAGCACTGCCGCTCATGATGCCGGCAATCTGGGTTTGGCAATGATCCCAGATCATCGGGGGCCAGCCATGGAGAGAAGGAATAAGCATCCCACAGGACACTGTCCCTCTCTGGTGATGGTGGGTTCTCATCCCCTGCCACAATACTGCCACTTGGGTGTCCACAGGTGGCAGTGTGGCTGAAGGACGAGGAGGGTGGGTGGGACTCCTCAGGCATCGGGCATCACTGCATGCTCAGTTTAGAGCTGGAAACTGAAGAAGCATGAACTGCAGGTGTATCCTGGTGTTTGTGTGAGGCTAAACTAAAGGGAGGCATTTTTTCCTAAGTTTGCTTTAGTTCAAATAGCTTGTACTGGGAGAGGGATATGTATTTAGGTGTTTAAACAGTGCTGTTGTTTAGGTCTGTAATTTTGGAGTTCAGTTCTGAGCCAGTTGAAAGACAGGAAACTGCAGAGGTAGACTTGGGAGAGGTGCAGAAGATTAACCAGAGCCATTTTAAATTGATTCAGTTTGGGGCTGGAAACTGAAGAAGCACAAACTACAGGGATGTGTTTGTTCCTGCCTGAGGAAAGGGGCTGAGGTGTGCAATTGTGTAAGAGGCTGATTGATTCACATGGGAACGGCAGTGGCCCTAATCACACTAGCCCCCATCCCTCCTTTCCCCAGAGTGTCCACACTTATAGGGGTGGTGCTGCATTGGGATTGATGGAAAGCAATACCAGGTGCATCCACTAACATGCCCTAACAGAGGTGATTGTTCTTTGTAATGTTATAGAGTGATGTAGCTCTGGTTAAAGAGGTAAAAGTTAAAAACTTATAGATAGCACTGTGTTTTGTACTTAGGTGTAGCACCTCAAGATGTATTTTGCTGGGAAACGTATGGATGGTATGGTATCATAGTCAGTAGTGTTTTATGCTTCTCTGCTACTGGAGTTAGTATTGTATTTTTAAGTAGGGACTGGACTGGTTAGAAACTTATAGATAGGACTGTATTTTGTAGTTAGTACTCGTATAGGTAGGATAGTGGGCTGTAATGGATGTTGGGTGGCAGTTTGGATTAACATATTGTGGAGGCTAGGAGGGTGTCCAATCTGTATCCAGTTGAGGAGGCTGGAGGAGGAAGTGCTGTGGCTTGGTAGAGAGCTGTAGGGGATGAAGGGAGAGGGAAGGGGCCTGGAGGCAGGAGGGTTATATCCAGGAAATAACATGAGGACACCGAGGGGGAGGAACAGTAGCTCAAGGGAAGCAATGGGGAAGGAGTACAGGAGTGGAACAAACAAGGGAACCAGCATTAGTGAAACATAGAATTTGACAGCAGATAAGGACCGCTTGGCCCACCCAGTCTGCCCATTTCCCTACCTAATGGATAAGCTGCAGATCCTAGTTAACCAGCAGCCTACATCTTTCTACCCCCCACCCCCTAGAATTGCCTTATGGCTGTCCCATGCATGCTTGAATTCAACCACTGTTTTTGACTCCACAACCTCCTCCGGAAGGCCGTTCCATGCATCCACAACCCTCTCTGTGAAAAAATACTTCCTTACATTACCTCTGAGTCACCCCCATCTTCAAATTTTGTGCCCCCTTGTTCTTGCACACCTCTTTTTTTGAAAGATGCTACCCTCTTGGACTTTGTTGATTCCCTTGAGGTACTTGAAAGTTTCTATCATGCCCCCCCTCTCCCTCCTTTCCTTGAGGCTATACATATTAGGCTCCTTTAGTCTCTCTCTTCATATGTCTTCTGGTGCAGACCCTGCACCATTTTAGTTGCCCTCCTCTGGACAGCTTCCATCTTGCCTATGTCCTTGTGGAGACTGGCTCTCCAGAACTGCACACAATACTCCAGATGGGGTCTCACCAGCTGTCTGTACAGAGGGATAACAACTTCCTGTTTTCTACTGGTGATGCCTCTCCCTATGCATCCCAGTATCCCCCCAGCCCTCCTTACTGCCCTCTCACATTGCTTGCCCACCTTTAAGTCATTTGATATGACTACCCCAGGTCCCTTTCCATTTTTGTTGTTGTTAGTATCTCACCCCCCATTGTGTACTCTTCCCCTGGGTTTTTGTTTCCCAGGTGCATTACCTTGCACTTCTTAGCATTAAATCTAAGCTGCCATACATTTGACCATTCCTCTAACCTTGCCAAGTCCCTTCTCATCCTTTCCACCCCACCTTGTGCATCAACTCTGTTGCAGATCTTTGTGTCATCTGCAAAGAGACATACTTTTCCTTCCAGTCCCTCCACAATGTCGCTTACAAAGACATTGAAGAGGACCGGTCCTAATACTGAACCCTGCGGCACCCCACTAGCAACCCCCTTTCTTCAGAGTGGACTCCATTTACTATTACCCTCTGTGTCCTATTCGACAGCCAATTCTTTACCCAGGCTATCATCTTGGGACCCACTCTAAGGCTGGCTAACTTGTATATTAATCTTTTATGTGGGACTGAGTCAAATGCCTTGCTAAAGGTTAGTAGGCCATGTCCACAGCCCCTCCTGATCTACTACTTTGGTCACCCAGTCAAAGAAATCTATTAGATTCATCTGGCATGACCTTCCCGCTGTGAATCCATGTTGCCTTGGGTCCTGTGCCCTCTGGCCTCTAGGTACTCAACAATTCTTTCCTTCAGAAATGACCCACTATTTCCCTATCATTGAAGTTAAACTAACAGGTCTGTAGTTTCCTGCTTCTGCCCTGCTCCCACTTTTGTGAAGGGGAATCACATCTGCCCTTCTCCAGTCCTCAGGTACCACACCATCCTCCCATGATTTGTTAAAGAGGATAGTCGGCGGTGTCACTAGTTCTACCCTTAGTTCTTTTAGAATTCTGGGATGAATCAGGTCAGGCCCCATTGCTTTGTCCACCTTCAGTTTTAAGAGTTCTTTCAGAACCCTTTCTTCTGTAAATGGGCTGGTATCAACTTCTGTATCCAGTGTTTCTATTGTTTGTTTTAGGTACCTCCTCCTCTTTGTTTGTAAATACTGAGCAAAAAATATTTGTTTAGTATCTCTGCCTTTTCACAGTCACCCTCTGCTCACCCCCCTGCCCTTTATTAAGCCTCACTATCCCTCCCTTAGTCTTCCATCACTCCCTGATGTACCTAAAAAAGGTTTTATCCCCCTTCTTAACTGAGTTGGCTATCTTTTCCTCAGTTTGGGCCTATGCTGTTCTGACTGTCTTCCCAGCTTCCCTTTGCTTTAACTGATACAGTTCTCTGTCCTGCTCCTTCTGTGATTCCTTGTACTTCCTGAATGCTTTCTTTTTCTCTTGAACCTTCACTGCCACCTCCTTTGAGAACCATAGTGGTTTCTTACATCGTTTTGTTTTGTTTATTTGCTTCACACAAAGGCTTGTTACCTCTGTGATGGCAGTTTTTATTATTCCCCAGTGTTCTTCCACCCCTCCTTCCTGCCCATTTGCTAGCGCCTTCCTTAGGCACTCACCCATTTTGGCAAAGTCAGCCCTCCTGAAGTCCAGTACTTTTGCCTTTGGATGGTTTGACTCTATTGCTGTGTTTATTGTGAACCATACTGTTCGATGGTTGCTAGTTCCCAGATTGCTACCCACTTCTACATCTGTGATCCTCTCTCCATCTCCATTTGAGAGGACCAGGGAAGGCTAGAGTTGGGGGAAGGGAGCAGAAGCACAGCCAGGTAGGATGGGCAGGAAATAGGTCTGCTGTGCTGGTGGCACTGGTGGAGGAGGAGGGAGGAGTGATCTCCAGGGGAGGGCAGGAGAGGGAGGAAGAGGGAAACCCACAAGGGGCAGAGTAGTCTGGGAGGGAGGGACAGGGGTGGAGGGGAGAGAAGCACTGCTGGTGAGGTGGACGACAAGGGCAGAGTAGAGGAGGGGGACCAGGACAGAGGGGAAGGATGTGGAGGATAGGGAGGGAGCAGTAAAGGGGGCAGGGGACAGGATGGGGAGAAGGGGGAGACAGCAGTAGGGAGGAAGGGTGGAGTTAGTAAGCTGGCATGCTCTAAGATTGGATACCCTTGGAAAGGGGTGGGGGCAGGGACAAGGAACGAGGAAGGGATGTACTAGTGCTGGGTGATTCCATACTTAAAGGGATCAGATGGGGCGGCAGCGGGGAGAGGCATAGTAGAATATGGGTGGAGGCTATACCCATGCTAACGGCGGACAGGGCAGGTGCAGGCGGTTCGTAAGTGCACAAGGAGGGGCAGGAAGAAACCACATGTAGTGGTGCATGTGGGCACTCATGACCTGGTGGGGGAGACTGTGGTAATAGTGAGGAGGAGGTTTGAGGAATTAGGAGGGCAATGTGAGGAAGTGGGGGAATCAGTGGCCTTTTCAGAGGTGCTGCTGGTACCCTGCATGAGTATGGGAAGGAAAGGGAGGATTGGGGAGTTCAACAAATGTCTGGGGGGAATGGTATCAGTCTAAGGGGTATGGGGTGGTGGGGGACTGGGGCAGTACCTGGGAAAATAAGGATCTATATGCATGGGATAGGCTGTACCTGAGCAGGGAGGGGAAAGGGGTATTAAAGCAGAGGTTTATGGGGTACATAGCATCAAGGATAGATTTAAACTAGGTGGGGGATGACGGGAGGACAGCTAGTAGGCAGGGATCCCAGAGGGGGAAGCCAAGCGTGCCTACCCTCCAAGCTATCAGAGAGGTATCTAAGGTGGGATACAAGGAGGGATTAGGAAGGGGGGAAACCAGGGTTGGGGGAGGAAGACACAGGTTGGAGGGTGGTCTCACTGAATGCGAGAATCTTAGGTAACAAATCAGCCAAACTACAGGCTTTCTTGACTAGGGGGAAGGTGGACATTACGGCCATCACGGAGACAAGGACCACCCAGAACCAGGACTGGGATATGGTGATCCCAGGGTACAGGATATTCAGGAAGGACAGGACTAGGGGGAAAGGGGGGGTGTGGCAATCTATGTGAGGATGGAATAAGGTGTATAAGAGAGGAGGGAGTGGAGGACAGGACAGAAGCCCTATGGATGCAGTTTCAAGACTCCAAAAGAAAGACACTGAAGCTGGGGATAGTGTACAGGCCATCAGCTCAGGGTGATGACCAGGATAGGGAGTTGGCCGAGCAGATTAGAAGAGTTTGTAGGAAGGGGGACACCATAGTGATGGGGGACTTCAACCTTTCTGGGGTGAACTGGAACATCCCAACCACCACGTGTGCAAAAGAGCAGAGATTACTAGATGCACTTGTAACCCCCCTACTGGCCCCTTGTTTAACTAGAAGGCACACCTCTCCAAGTCAAGGGAAAAAGAAAGGGATGAGGGTACATTGTTTTGCCGCCATTGACAAGGTGGACTTAGCCTGCTATACAAAACAGACAACCAAGTGTGGCAACTGCCTGGCACACAACTGGTAGGGACCACTTGCCATGGCCAACAACCCGGGTCCCTGGGAGAAAACATTTGCTCAGGACTATGCTAAGTTTGCACTTCTGGACAGGGGCACCCAAGTAACTCCAGACACAAGGAAACAATAACATCACTGTCCAAACCAGGTTGGGATTCTAGAGTGTGGCTTTTATTCACACAACAAAGTAGGAATAATCACAAAGCGAAGCTGGACCCCCATGGGGCTACACACACTTGTATTGCAGATTACTGAGATACAGACATTCCTGAATTCCCATTTAGCATAGGATGAAGACACACACTCTGGTGAACACACTGGTTCCTACTGGAAATTGGCACATCCGGCCAGGTATTGGTACATTTCCCATCGACTAGGCACACATGGCCAGTACTAGGACACTTTCCCATATTTCATGAGGAATGAAGGTGGTACACACGACCACAAAGGATGCAGGTTCAGAACTTTCAGAACCCACTATACTGGGATAAATTGAACTAAAACAACCCACAACCAGGAGTACACACTTTTCACAGGCATTGGCCAATTGCACTGAAGAAAAAGTAAAAGGTGCCCTTCAGAACCCGTACAGGTAAATCGGTTACTCCAGATGGGTGGGGGTCTCCCACCTTTTGTTTCCAAGCTTATATTCAGCCATTCATCTGGTTAATAACACCACACACTGTAAAACTTTGTATACGTTGTCTTAAATGTTTACCGCACTTAACATACTACAACTAAACACCTCAGGGTGCCAGAATTAAAAAGTTCTGTACTTGGACAGTCACATACAGGACTCCAATGTAGGCAGACACTTTTCAAAAGAAACACTGGGTGGACAGGGTCCCTTTTTCAGAGAAAATTCACCCTCAAGGAAATGCAGGTACTCCTGGGTTACACAAAAACTCTAAGTACTCACAACTAGTTGTCTCAAGCCAGCTTCTCAAAACTCCAGGTTGGACCAGGGGATCGCCCCTGAATCCTGGAGTTCACCCCATCCCTCCTGGGATGGGGCACAGGGGAAACCATTAAACAAGGTATCCACCACTTCTACACAGGAACTGTTGTCGACCACTAAGGTGAGAAACACAAACAACAAACAAACTGGTAGCTCTCTGATAGAGCTGAAGTGACGAGTTGCCTAATTGCAGCCTCCTCCTGGAAGTCCAACTAAAGACTTTCTGAACACTCTAAAGCTAACTCTAGCAGCTGCAAGATAGTGTGGCTTAGGCAGCTGCAACAGTTCTAAATGACATCATTCCTCCAGAGCTCAGCAGAGACTGAGAACAGAGTGAGACAGAGCGAAACCCATTTAACTGGCATTTCACTAGCTGCCTTCCCTACCTGCCACTGATTCTAACCAGGATTCTAGTAACCCCTGGGAACAAGGGGGTTACACATTTCAGGACTGCTTCTTAGTGCAATTGGTCCATGAGTTGACTAGGAATGGTAGGACTCTGGACCTCATATTAATAAACAGGGAGGCTGTAAGGGAGGCTTGCTGCCCACTTCGGGCAAGCACCTCATCCTCGCAGCTGCTTTTAAGCTTGAGCTGCCCACTGACGACAGCGGCGAGACCAGGAGCCTGCCTGCTGCCACCCGACAACCGCTCTCCAAGCACAGGTAATTGGCGAAGCCAGATCTTCAGCCCTCAGCTGCTGTTGCAGCGAAGATCCTGGATTTTTTTTCCAAATTCCTGGTGCCATCTGAGTGCAGTGCCTCCATTGGCTGCTGAACTCCCTGAGTGGCTAGCTCTGGAATCCAGCATAGCTACTTTCCCAGGAGTGTGCCACCAAGTTTGAAACGACTTTCCTTTGCTCCGGTACAGAGACACGCAGTTCTTGCCTAATTGCACGCCTGTGCACAAATGTTGTAGTCTGTGCTGCCTGGCCCTCACTACTAGTGTGTGTACATAAAACCAATTACAGCTAAACTGAAAACCGGAATTCCTACTGCTGATTTTCTGTTTGTTTAAGGACTATTACTAGCCTGTATTTGCTCATTCTGGTAGAAAAAAAAGAGAGTAAAATACTCTTTGTTTGCTTTGCTGGTTTCCATGTTTTAGCATAGCCAGACCCCTTAATCTTCCCATTCTCTCCTTTGTGTGTCTCTTTGTGTGATTTTTTTCGCCCTCCCCAACTTCTTAAATACACCTAAACCACTCCCCCTTCTGTGCACCTCCTCCCATTGGCCATCTTGCTCTACACAAATTTAAAGCTGCAGAACACCTCCTAGAGTTACAGTCCTGCCCCCAGCAGTCCTCGGCTGGCACCTGCCTGAGGTCTGTGACCCGCCCCCTGATTTAGCTTAATCTTGTTTCTGTGCATTACCCCTTTGTTTTATTGTTAATTTCCTAACCCTCCCACTGAGTCCTCAGACTATCTATATCTGACCTCTATACCTTTTCTCTGCAAGCTTGCTGCCCACTTCAGGCAAGCACCTCATCCTCGCAGCTGCTTTTAAGCTTGAGCTGCCCGCCGACGACAGCGTCGCGACCAGGAGCCTGCCTGCTGCCACCCGCCCACCACTCTCCAAGCACAGGCTTGCTGCCCACTTCGGGCAAGCACCTCATCCTCGCAGCTGCTTTTAAGCTTGAGCTCCCCTCCGACTACAGCGGCGAGACCAGGAGCCTGCCTGCTGCCACCCACCCACTGCTCTCCAAGCACAGGCTTGCTGCCCTCTTCGGGAAAGCACCTCATCCTCACAGCTGCTTTTAAACTTGAGCTGCCCGCCGACTACAGCGGTGAGACCGGGAGCCTGTCTACTGCCACCTGCCCGCCACTCTCCAAGCACAGGTAATTGCCTAAGCCAGATCTTCAGCCCTCAGCTGCTGTTGCAGCGAAGATCTTGGTTTTGTTTTCCGAATTCCTGGTGCCATCTGACTGCAGTGTCCCCATTGGCTCCTCACCATCTTGGTGAACTTCCTGAGTGGCTATCTCTGGAATCCAGCATAGCTGCTTTCCCAGGAGTGTGCCACCAAGTTTGAATTGACTTTTCCTTGCTCCAGTACAGAGACACGCAGTTCTTGCCTAGTTGCATGCCCGTGCACAAATGTTGTAGTCTGTGCTGCCTGGCCCTCGCTACTAGTGTGTGCACATAATACCAATTACAGCTAAACTGAAAACCGGGATTCCTACTGCTGATTTTCTGTTTGTTTAAGGACTGTTACTAGCCTGTATTTGCTCATTCTGATAGAAAAAAAAAGAGAGTAAAATACTCTTTGTTTGCTTTGCTAGTTTCCGTGTTTTAGCATAGCCAGACCCCTTAATCTTCCCATTCTCTCCTTTGTGTGTCTCTTTGTGTGATTTTTTTTTGCCCTCCCCAACTTCTTAAATACACCTAAACCACTCCCCTTTCTGTGCACCTCCTCCCATTGGCCATCTTGCCCTACACAAATGTAAAGCTGCAGAACACCTCCTAGAGTTGCAGTCCTGCCCCACAGAACTACATTTCTAACAGCCCCTTACCTCACCACTCCCTCCTCTCCCCCTTCATAAGGCTGACCACGTTAATTTTCTCCTACTACTTCCCCTTGTCCCCCACTCTCCCTCAGAAAGATAAATCTGGCACTGCCTATATTATGGGCCATCTCCCTAACTACTGCACTGGTATTGACCGAGTTTTGCACTACGGTGCTGGCCTGTGATCAACAGCGCCTCTCCTTCCTCTCATTCCCCCCATTCCCCTGTCTCAACCCTCTTCACTCACTGCTAGGGATAAGTCCATCCTGGGGTACATCTCTGTCATCCTAATCACTAAAGCAGAACGCCGCCTCCTTGGAAACTACCTGGATAACCTCACCTGGTCTCCTACTATTCCCTCCTGCCCATACATTCTCCTACTATCACTGCTCTCCCTTGCTAGGGACATTGAGTGCAACCCTGGCCCAACAAACTCCCATATCACCCCCTCCTCCAGCATCTGGACAAATGCCCCTGGTCTTAAAATCGCACATATCAGTGTCTGCAGCCTTCCATCTAAATTCACTGACCTTGAGGCTTGGATTGAGCTACACCAGCCCCATATTCTGGGACTCACTGAAACATGGCTAAAGCCACACCACACCGAAAACACCTTCAAAATACCTGGCTACTCCTACCTATGCCTCAACAGGCCAGGAAGGAAAAAAGATTGCGGTGTGACCCTGCCCCTAAGGGAACCCCTCTCAGCTTGCATTGTCCTAGTCTCTGACCCTTCCTCACCTAGTGAATGGCTAGTCTCCAAATTGACCCTGGGATCCTGCAAGAAACTCTATATTGGCTGCTACACAACCCCTGCAACCAGAAAAATTGGACTCACTAGCCTCCTCCAAGGTTTGAGCTCTCTAACTCCCCATAGGGAATCTATCCTTCTTGGCAACTTTAATCTAAACTGGCTGAGCTGCCACCAGCCTGACTATGTATCCCTGTTAAAGCAGCACAACCTGGTGCAGGCGATCACTCTCCCCACCAGACTTAATCCACACTTGGCCACCCAGACTCTACTAGACTGGATCCTCATAAATAGGGAGGACTGAGCATTACACGCTGGCACCATGGCTGACTCTATAAGCGATCACTGACCGACCTATCTCCTCTGGTCTTCCAAACTAAAGCGCCCCCCACCCAAATACCTATCTCTCAGAAATTTCAGCTGCCCAGTCTCCAAAAATCTCCTCGAGGAGGCCCAGTCCTTGGACTGGTCCATGCTTTTTTCCCTTTCTAATGCAGCCACAGCAGTTTCCACATTTACTCAGACTCTACTAACACTCCAGGACCCCTTTTTCCCTGTCACCACCAGATGGGTCAGAGGCGGGTGCTCATGCTGGGTCTCTAAAGACCTCCTAACCTTTATGAAGGTCAGAGACTGTTCCTGGTCCACTTTCAAAGTGACCCCCTCTCCTGCCCTCTGGGATGCTTACAGGCGCACGAGGAACAAATGTAAACAGGCCAAATATTTGAAACAGATCCACTTCTGCAATCTGCAAAAGGCCAACCTTGGGGACCCTAGAAAATTCTGGGACTCAATCAGCTCCCTCCTAAACCCTCGCCCCAGCTATGCTGCACCACATCTCAACTCCCAGGACGGGCTGCTGACCGACCCTCATGATGTGGCCAGTGTCTTCAACTGTAAGTTCATCAACTTATCCATGTACCTAAATAAGCTGCCAACTGCCCAACCTCAAAGCTCAGCCCTAATACTTGATACACTGCCATCCTCCTCCAGCTCTGCCACTCACTTGCAAATACCCCCATTCTATTTTAAAGCCCTCTCCATACATGATACAGTGAAGCTACTCAAAAGTCTACCTAACCACGGCGCCTCTGGATCTGATGGGCTATATCCAGTCTTCCTTAAGCTGATCTCTCCAATGATTGCCAGGCCACTCACCTTGATCTTTAACCTTGCCCTTTCCACCTCCTCCATGCCTGATCCATGGAAGATAGCTAAGGTTATCTCCATTCTTAAATCTGGTGATCCCAAATCCTCCGACAATTACCGTCCAATATCCATCCTCCCTCATCTCAGTAAACTACTTGAGAGAGCAGTCCACAATCAGCTCACTGAGTACATAGGCAAATACACCCTCCTATGCAACCAACAGCACGGCTTTCGCAAGAATCATTCCACTGCCACTGCCCTCGCCCTTCTGACGGACCACATCCTCTCTAACATGGATAATGGTAAAGCCACCGGGGCTGTCTTCATCGACCTCTCAAAGGCTTTTGACATGGTTAACCATACTCTCCTTACCTCCAAGCTTAGCCTCCTTAGTTGTTCTCAGAATGTCACAAGCTGGTTCACTAACTACCTTACCGATCGCTCACAATTCATGTGTATTGGTCAAACCTGCTCCCCCACTCTGCCTGTCTCTGTGGGGGTCCCTCAAGGCTCAATCCTAGGTCCCCTCCTTTTCTCCTTATTTGTTAATGTACTTCCCTTTGACTGCCTCAGCTGTCACTCTCTCCTGTATGCTGATGACCTTGTCCTCTTCCACAGTGAGAAATCCACAGCCGCAATCTCCTCAGTTCTCTTGCACAACTGTGCTGCAGCCCACAGCTGATTCTCAAAAAAACTCCTCTTAGTAAATGCCAAAAAAACTAAATCCATGCTGTTAGGATCGAAGCCCTTTCTGGCCAAAACTAAAAACCGTGCCCCCTTACGCATTCTCACCCCAGACGCCCAGCCCTTGAGGATGTCAACACCTACAAATACTTGGGAGTACTGCTCGACCCCTTCCTCACTTTCAATGAGCATGCAAATTCCCTTGTCAGAAGGTTCCATCAAAAGTTAGGTGTCGCCTATAGATTCAGACAATACCTTAACCCTGAAGCCAGACTAGCCATTGTCCAGGGTAATCTTCTCCCTATTCTTGACAACTGCTCCCCTATTTATGCCAGGATCTCAGCTATTGCCATGGCTAAACTCTCTGCTGCCTACAACAGCGCCTGTCGCTTTGCTTTATTGGCTTCATTCTCCACCCACCACTGTACCCTCTATAATACCCTTGGATGACTACCGCTACAAGGTCACTTTGACCTAGCCCTCTGCTACATGGTAGACAATGTCATCTACACCACTCCAGAATCCCCCCTAACTGTCCTTCTGAAAACCAGAATGCTCCTCTGCGACCTCCGCTCTAATGGTACTCCCCCTCTAGCTGTTCCTAGGGTATCCACCAACATGGGTAGCAGAGCTTGGTTTGCAGCTGCCCCTTTGCAGTGGGACAAACTCCGTTCCATTGACACACACTCCAGTTTCAAGTCCCACCTTAAAGTCTGGTTCCTGGCAAACTCATCCTGCCACTGCTCCCTGGGATCTGACACCAACCCACACTAGTCAACTCCTCAGTCCAGGGGTTACCCACCTACCCACACTAGTCAGCTCCCTTGCCTACAACTGTTATATCGTATTTTTCAAAGTAATATTTGACTTCCTTGCCTGTACATATTGTATATATATTTTTTACTGAGTATTCTGTGTATTACTTGCTCACTGGATGATGCAGTCTCACATTGTACACTGTGCCTATGGTTTGTTTGTTTTGTACCAAATCTCCTCACATCCGATATTGAAACCTTGTATTCACTGTTCTCAAATGGACCTATGCATCAAACCTGTATATTGTGCTTACTATTGTTGCTTGTATCAAATCTGTTTCATGTGTATTACTGTTACCTTGTACTCCACTGTCACCCTGCGCCATGTGTTATGGCCCGGTTGTGCCTGAAAACGGTCCCTGGGATCAGTGCACTCACCCGGTTATCAAAGTCATAAATAAAAATAAATAAATAAATAAGGGATCTGGGAGTGGAGAACCCCCTGGCTGGGAGTGAACATCATACAGTGTGGTTCACACTCAATATGAGAAGAGTAACAGGAGGAACAGGTACCAGGGTGATCGATTTTAAGGGAGTGGACTTTAAAAGGATGGGGGAAATTTTGGTTGAGCATCTGGTGGGAATTCAGACATGCATGAGTGCCAGCCAAAAATGGAATATTATTAAGAAAGGGATGGCAGAGGCTACTGAGACCTGCACCAGGACACAGAGCAAGAAGGGGAGAGCAAAAAAGCCGAGCTGGCTGACTCGGGAGGTAATGTGAGGGGTGAGAGCAAAGAGAAAAGCATTCCGGAGGCTTAGGAAATCAGGAGGGCAAGGGGATAAAGACGAGTACATGAAGAAGTCCAGGGAGGTTACCAGGCTATTCAGAGCGGCCAAGGCTTCGAGAGTGCTGAGACTGGCACAGGGAATCAAGGAAGGGGAAAAGGACTTCCAAAGATACACTGGCGAGAGAAGAAGAAACAAAGACCAGATTGTGAGGATTAAGAAAGATGGGGGGTGGGTGGAGAAGGGGGAGGACCAGGCAGAGGTACTGAATGAGTACTTCTGCTCTGTGTTCATGAAGGAAAGAGGGGGGCGGATACCACATGGGAAGGGTGAAGTGGGCAGAGGGGGGAAGGAGCAATTGATATCAGAATTACAGAGGACAGGGTGCTGGAGGGACTAAGAGCACTGAGGGTGGACAAGTTGCTGGGGCCAGATGGCATTCATGCTAGGGTACTTAGGGAGCTAGTGGAGATCCTGGTGGGACCACTGGCAGACCTGTTCAGTACATCACTGGACACAGGATACATGTCACAGAACTGGAGGATGGCCCATGTGGTGCCCATTCATAAAAGTGGCCCAAAGGATGATCCAGGCAACGACAGACTGGTGAGTCTCATTTCAATTGTGAGAAAACTCATGGAGTCAATCCTAAAAGAGAGGCTGGTGACCTTTCTGAAGACAATAGACCCAAAACAGTCATCAGCACAGTTTTGTATTGGGCAGATCCTGCCAGATGAACCTAGTCGAGTACTACGACTGGGTTACCAGGGAACTGGACAGGGGCCATGCAGTGGGCGTCCTATATTTGGACTTCATCAAGGCCTTTGACTTGGTGCCACATGGGAGGATGGGGGGAAAACTGGAATACATTGGGGTGGGGACAAAAATGGTCAACTGGATCACCAACTGGCTGAGGGGTAGGCAGCAAAGGGTGGTGGTGGTGGGAGGAACTCTCATCACCAAGGGACGTTATGAGTGGGGTGCCCCAGGTTTCAGTACTGGGACTGGTGCTGTTCGGGATATTTATAGCTGATATCTCAAATGAGAAATAGGATCAGTCTGTTCACAGACGATACTAAGATCGGTGCAGTGGTAGATGACATAGAGGGGTGGAGGGGGATGCAGGAAGACCTGACCAAATTACAGGAATGGTTGGAGACATGGCAGTTGGGGTTCAACGCCAAGAAGTGCAAGGTACAGCACTTCAGAGCAAGGAACCAGGGGAGGAAATATCAGTTGAGAGGGGTACAGTTGGAATGCACAGTGGAGGAAAAGGATCTAGGGGTACTAATAACGGGGAGCATGAACCACTCAGCTCAGTGCAGGAAGGCGGCTGCAAAGGCAAACAAGATGCTGGGGTACATAGCGAGGGGAATCTCCTCTGGGCACAGAGAAGTGATCCTATCCCTGTACAGGTCATTTGTCAGGCTGCACCTGGAATACTGCATGCAGTACTGGTGTCCATTCCTGAAGAGAGACATCAGATTGCTGGAAGGGGTGCAGTGTAGGGCAATGAAGATGATACAGGGACTTGAGGGAAAATCCTATGAGAAGAAGCTGGGAGAGCTGCAAATGTATTTCCTGGAAGAGAGAAGGGATAGGGACATACCTCTCAACCTTCTGCCTCATAAATCAGGGACAAGGCTTAAAAAAATCAGGGATAAACGACCAAAATCAGGGCACATCTTTAGAATTAGAGATATCCACTCAGAAATCTGGTAGAATATGGGGCTTAGTGCAAAATGCATTTTCTAAAGAAAAAGAAGTCTGTAACTTTAATACTTGACATTATTTTGTGCTTACAACCCCCACTGTTTAGCCACAAAGACACAAATTTTAGGAGGGACAGAGTAAAATTTTGAGGCAAAATCAGGGACATCCCTGAAAATCAGGGACAGTTGAGAGGTATGGATAGGGGGATATGATTGAAACCTTTAAGTACCTAAAGGGTACTAACAGGATTAATACAGATGGGATTCTTCAGATCAGAAGGGAGAGGGAAACGAGAGGGCATCGGCTGAGATTGGAAGGGAGATTCAGGAGGGAAATCAGGAAACACTTTTTCATGTAAAGGGTGGTAGATAACTGGAACACTTTGTCTGAGGAGGTGGTATCATGTAGAACGGTGGGAGGATTTAAGAGAGAGTGGGACAGAGTAGGGGGTGGTTATGAGGAGGGGAGGGTGGGGCAGCTGCAAGTTGAGGGGCTAGCTGTACAATTGAGCAGACTCAATAGACTGTGAGGCCTGTTTCTGCTGGCATTTCATGTGTTCATATGTATGTTTGCATGTCGAAGTCCATGGGAAGAGGACCAAACAAGCGAAAATAGCCCTGGTTCCTGTAGATGAAAGACCCCAGTATATCCTGGGCTGTGCCCCTCCTGTGAGTTGTACGCCTCCTGATGAACACAATAAGTCTGGGGGTAAATCCCTACCCCATCCCCACCCGAGGGGTTATCCAAAGGCAGCATGGAGGAGGCAGCACTCCGGTGAGGTGGTGGTGTCCCAGGTATGTACCTTGGGGATCTGGAATGAGTCAGGGACCAGAAACAAGAAGGGGGCATAACATAGAAATAAAGAAAAAGCTGTTGGCAAAACCTACAACTCTTTTAGGGCCAGAAATATAACATATTTAGTTCCCCCTCCCTTTACGGCTGCAGACATTAATTTTCTAAACCACATGCACAGGAAAAGTATGGGGAAATATAAAGTGTTGACCAGTAATTTCTGATGAAGATTTGCTGATCCCCACAGTTCTAAGTGAAAGTTTTGGGAAACTTGTGCTGATGGCATATGCAGGCACCAGCACTCTTGTAATCTTGCATGTTTGCAAAGCC
Source organism: Neoceratodus forsteri (assembly GCA_016271365.2). Classification (NCBI taxonomy): domain Eukaryota; kingdom Metazoa; phylum Chordata; order Ceratodontiformes; family Ceratodontidae; genus Neoceratodus; species Neoceratodus forsteri. The sequence continues at coordinate 695,764,626 of CM028129.1, forward strand.
ACTGTTTCAGAGAATTTAAGTTTGCACCATTTTTGTTTCATGCTGCTAGTACCACTAGTTTCCTTCTCTGGTTCTGTTGCTTTACGTAATATTCTGTAACATCCCCATTTGATGAACTGTTTTGTGGTTCTGTGTTTTGCAAAATTTCTTTTGCTAGTACCATTTAAGTCATTTTTCCCAGTGCAAGTTTTACCTATTTGTTTAGTACAGTACAGTTTAGGGTACTGTATCATGAACATTCACTATTTTGCATAATTTTCCATTGTTCTTTTGCAGATATTTTTGCAGTATTTCTGTTTTTCATACTTTTTTTGTGACAGCATCTTATTGTGCACATTTTTGTACTTGTAGGCACTAAAACATGTAAAATAGTGCTAGTGCAAAAAATTGTGCAAAATAGTTAAGTAGAATGGAACCATGTGGTGGGGCGTACATGTCTTCCTCACCCCAGTTTAGCAAACATCCTTCACACAGGTGTGTGTTAGCAGGGATGGCCAGTGAAACTTCCAGCAGAAGCACCGCTCATTAGTTGTATCAGTCCTATCAGTGGGAATCCATGGAAACAGTGTGAATGAGCACAGCAGGCATCGCACCGACAGGAGAGGTAAAAGAAAAACAAACCGGTACTTTATATTTCCCTAATTCCTGAGGGACATGAACTTGGGGCTAAACTCTAATGGGTTGGGTCAATTGCCAAGCTAGTTTGAAACAGTTAGCCACTTAATTATTTAGTAACTGTACCTGGTAGGGTAAGAGAACTGAAATGTCATGCCGCAGGGAGAAGAAGGCTGCTATAGTTTTCAGACTGGAAAGACAGGCTGAAAGGGTGAAAAACATAGCTAGAGACAGACACAGAAGAGCTGCAATTACAAATGAAAATAACATCGCTTGTGTTTTTCTTTTTTTGTTTGTTTGGTGGAAAATTATATATTTTCTTCTTAAAGATACAGTGTTCAAGTAAAGTCTTTTTAATTTTGAACATTTATAGGCTATTTCCTATAGGGACTCCATCCCAGACTGACTGTAATCCTACCTTGAGCCACCCACTGCAGCCTCCCTACTCCTTCAACATCCCCTCCGTAGTGTCCTAATGATCCTCCCCTCTTGCCCTGCCCCCACCACTGTCTCTTTTGCAAACTCTTTGCTCCAGAACCTGACTATGGTTTTTGCTCCAGCCCAACACCTGGCCACTCAGGATATCAGTACCTGCTTTGCACTGCTGGACTTGGCTTTACCTTTAAACCATGGATCCCTGTCATGCTAGGCATCCCTCTCTGACGTGGCCCACAACGTACGCTGATTTCTTGCACTATCCCCTCCATTGTAGCTGTCTTCTCTGCTTCCCCCTCCTATATGCTTTCCTTACCCTTTATCACCCTCCCATTCCCCTTTCCCCTGTGTTTGTCCAATATTAGTATATATATTATTTATTTAATGTCTATTTGCCCTTACTTAGCTAATTACAAAAAAAACCTGTAAACTGATGTTATGTATTGTTTGCTGTCTGTCCTTCACATGGAACCTATGTAATGGACCTGTTCTCAAAGGTTTAATCTGAGATAACCAATAAATAAAAATAAATAAATAAATAAAAGGGTCATCTACTGAGTGTTACCAAAATCGCTTATACCTGCCAGCTACCCTATCACACATAAACACAAAATAGTCATTTTATTTTACAGGTTTTTATACCCAGGGTAGCCCAGCTAAGATGGAACATCTCATTTCCAATGAGAGCCTGCAACTACCCATTTTCACGCTGGGTGGACTGGAGCACAAGGAAGTTAGGTCACTTGCTCAAGGTCACAGAGTGCCTCTGCTAAGGTTTACATTTGGGATCTTTTCCCAAGTTGGTAATCTAACCATTAGACTATACTACTTTTTCTTTTAAACTTCTTTCTCCATGATGGCAAGGATGGCTGTTCATCCTTGTTCCACCTCCCTCCAACCAGCACCTGCTGTCCCTGGGACTTATCTGGTCAGAGAGTCCTCCCACGGCTTGCCCCTTGTGGCAAGGCTGGAGGAGGGAGGGCTGTCCTCCCCCCAATCCATATGTCCAGGTAGCTCAGTCAGCAGCATGGTAGGGAGCAGGGCTTCAATAAGACCTCACCATCACTTTTCCATTTTCTCCCTCTCTTCCCAGTGGTGCAGCAACATGGGAGGGGAGGTGCATGTGTGTGTGGAGACGTGCTTGCACTCTGGAATTGCGGCTTCTTCCACCCACCTTGATCCAAGTCTGTCTCCCGAGCATTCGTGCTACCACTGGGCCTCCACCGGTTGGCAGTCTAGAGCCAGGAAAACACTCTAACCCAATCCAGCCCTCCCCCCTGCTGACCCATGGTGACTGGAGCTTATTCCCAAACTCGAGTCACTGGCGTGGTAAGAGGTAAAGGGCCACAACACCTCAGCCCTCTGTGCCACTGGGCCGGCTAAACCATAGTATTTCTAATGAGGTAGAATGATGCCAGCACAACAAATTATTCAAAACTGCATCCATGTAAAAAATGTGTAACATGGTACCGGCACAAGATTATTTAGAATGGTACTAGCAGAAAAGCATTTTGCAAACAATACAGGCACAAAACAGATCACTCAATGGGAATGTTGCAAAATATTATGCAAAGCAGCAGAACAACAAAAGGTTTGGAATTCCTGTAGCACTGCCAGCATAACATATTTCTCAAAATGGTACAACATTTAGTTCCCCAAAACAGTGGTTTTGCAGTTTTTCAGGATTGCAGAAGCACTGCTGCCTATATATGCCATCAGCACAAGTTACCAATGAATCCTTTGAGAGCTTTGGGGATCAGGAAAACTTCATTAGGAATTAGTAGCAGCAATGTAATTTACACTGTCTCCATTTTCCACCATATGTGATGTAATTTCAGGTGCTAGTGATTTAGAAAATGGATGCTATAGCTGTAAAGGGCAAGAGAACTGATATTTATGGTCCTTAAAGTGTTATAGATTTGGCCAGTAGTTACCTTCGCAACAATTTTGACACTGTACCTGATTTTGTACATGAAAACTTCCCTTCAAGTTCTGTGCCACAGAGTATTGCCACTCTATTTTCTTATTGATATATGAATGAAGAATACACCTCACCCACCCATGAATAATGCACTTTAGCTGCCTGTGCCTGGATAAGGTGTTTCTTGTAAAAAGACAATGTCAGTTCATAGTGGCTTCAAACGGGCCTAATTCTTTGCCCTTCGAACTGGAGTACTCTGTTTACATTTCTCGATATGAGTTTAATCATATCCACAACGTAAAAATTGAAAACTCAATGAAATCTGACTCCTGTTGGGGACTGCCAACACAGGTTACCTTGTAAGAGATATAAAATACAAAAAATAGAGAACTATGCAAATTGTACAAGTACAAAAGGCATACGTCAGCAACCCTTTAACAGAATTAACGACATTCAGAACAAACATGAAAATGCAGTCTTCATCAAGACATTTATACATTCTGCCCCCTTTAAATACTAAACAGCTAGCAGACACAAGCCATGAAAAAAGACCTTAGGGTCAATACTGATGGGAAGCGGAAGCTATCATAGCAGTGCGCAACAGTTGGGGGTAAGGCAAATTGAATACAGGGCTGCATAACAGTCCATATAAGTGTTGCAATTCTTCTTCTTTGTGGGGCAGTGGTAAAGCCACACTTGCAATACTGCATGTAATTCTGGTTGCTGCAGTGCAAAGAGGATATTGCAGCAGCTGAGAGGGTACAGCAGAAAGCGACTAAAATGATTAAGGGAACGGAGAGGTTAAGTTATGGAAACCATCTAGACAGGCTACTGTATGTTTTCTTTTAATAAAAAGAAGGTTAAGAGAATTATGATTTCAGTTTTCAAAATTCTAAACAGATCAGATAAAATGGAGGAAGGGAAACATTTCAGCTACAGATGTTGCAAGGTTTTCTTTCACCGGTGAAAACGTGGTAAAGTCATGCACTTTGACCACTTGCAAAGTGACCCTACTTTGTAATGTAACCCCCTTACAAATGATGGTTCCCGAAAGTCTTCCTTGGGTGTGCCTAAATGCCCACTGCCAGGCTGGTATCCTGTGTCTTAGCAATTTAAAAGTGTTTATGGAAGTGCCTTAATGCCTCTGTGCTCTGTCTCTTTAGGAGCTCCCTATAACGTGGTGCTTATTTAATCTGGGAGGGGGCTGAGTGTTTCTATGCTTGAGTCCCACCCAGGTTGCCAGATAATTGCCCCATTCTGCCATCGCTATTTGCACAGAGGGAGCTCTGTTAGAAGCTGTACTTATTTTCTGATTATCTATTAGCATAGCAATGATATTGTAGTTTGTCTAACCTGCCTTCTTTGCAGCATGGACAATTTTGTTTATCACCACCATTTTGGTTTTGGACTGTCAGTCAGCACCAATCGGTACCTTTGAGGACTCTAAAATGCAGCCTGTTCCCAGGGGTCTTGTGGGAGTAAATTTCTGTAGGAATCGTAGTTTTTACATTTTGGCACCAAAACAGAACTGGAGGGGGAGCCCTTGCTTTGACAGACTGATGGATCAACCAACCAGAACCTTTTGGACCGAGGGGAAATTCCCAAGCTGCCTACTGCAGTCAGTCAGTCTGGAGTTAGAGTTTGAAAAGTAAACAGCTTGAGTGATTCAAGCAGCTACTTTTTGGCCTATCTATCTATCTGCAGTCCCTCAAGAGGGAATCCTTTGAAAGAATTGGAGTGTGACAAAGCCACTGAAGAGTGACCAGATTTGAACCTGAAGAAGACCAAAGATTTGCTGTACGCGATCAGCCTGTCAGGACATCCATTTACCACAGAATTCCTGGTTTTGCTCAGAGACACTGATATTGTGGCCGGACTGCCTTCTGCATTGTGGTATGGTGATTGCTTTACTATAAATGTACTGTGTGCTGTTAGTGGGTTGTGATTTGGTTCCCCACTCTGTAAATGTGCTACGCTTGCTGGAAGCTGCATCCAGCACTACCGGACTCAAAATCCAAACTGTTCCACCTGGCCTGAGCCTTACCACCTGGCCCAGCCAGCTACTTCAGACACAGAAGCCATCATCGACGAGAGACACGCCCAGGGATCATCCCCCCTGTTCAACCATCTCAAACAGGAATGACACCTTAGTGATTCGTGTGGGCCCTGCTTCTCCTGACAAACCAGTCATCAACCTGCAGTCTCTATTTCGACTAGGCCGTGTCTCGTATTGGGTAGCGTGAGTAACAATCAGGGTAGCTTCCTGCAACAATAGCTAATTTTGAAGTGTTGTCATCTGATAGCATTGTTGTTTTTCCTTTCATGAACTGAGCCTTCAGGCTCTGGATTACAAATTGTGTATGGTTGTGCATGCCTTTTCTTTTCATCATAGGGCCTCAACCAGCTGCAATGCTGGTCTACCCCTGGCAACATTCCAGGCTAGCCCACCTTACTTCCAACTTGGTACCCAGAGCGTGTGACTGTGTAGGGACTAAAAGTGCATGCATAATTGCCTGTCTAGATTAGTTCTTGAATCAATCAACCTGATTACGCCCTTCCCTTGTTCAATTCCCCTGAATAAATCAGATCTAACTCTTTTTGCATTTAATCTGACTGTGGTTCCAGTTTGTACCAAAAGCACTGTGCTGTTGTTATTTGCTGTGCCTAACCTTGTTTTACAGGGGGTCTTCAGGGACGAACTGGTGGAACCAGTCCTGGTGGTAGGTGCAAACAGTGTGAGGAATTATATGTTGAATAGGGGCTACTGTGAAATTGTTTGTTGCATATTGTCTAGGCCACTAGAGGGGAAGGGGGGGGGTTACTTTGTCCTGGAGGGCTGTACCCAGGTTAGCCTTGTTATTAACAACCCTGTCACCGTTTCAGTACCCAGGCCCCCTTAACCTGCAACTAACCACGCAGGCAGAGGTAGTAGCCTTTGGGATAGCACCACCTGGGGTTACAGTAACATTTTGGGAAGAGTGTTCTTCACAAAACTATACAAGGTGCTTCACTGACAAAGTCAGCTTTATGACATGAGCAGTGAATAGCTAGGCAGGTCACATGAGGTGCAAAAGACTGAAAGGTTTTTGTACAGATTTTCATTTCCTTTTTTATTATTGAATATATTAAGAAAATTACAATTATTTAGTTTTGTTTCTAATATTTATATTAAGATGATGAATTTTATTTATTTATTAAATTTTGTTAATTGGGTAGGTCCACTGGATGGAACTCAAAGTTCCTCTTTCAGGGGCAACCTGGTGTTAATTACTCAAAATGCAAAACAATATAGATTTTACAGATGTCAGACAATTCATGAGGTAAAAAAACTAGTTGTGCTAATTCAGGACATGCCATTACAGGAAACAATGTGCACAAGAGTAATACATACTATAACATGAAACAATGTATTAAGAGTACATGAGATTAGTTCACAGGTGGAGCATAAGGTAGAAAAATAGGCAGACTGGATGGGCCTTACGGTCCTTATCTGCTGTCAACTTATATGTTTCTATCACAACACACGTTTAGATAATGACACAGTAACTGACAGGCATATTCCATAAAAAGTGCAGAAAGAGAACAGTGGGAAGAACACATGCCATTACATGTAAGACCAGATGCAGTGAAGAGGGGCAGCAGCTCCATGTTAGTGATTACAGGAGCACAGATTGCATTCAAGCAGGTATGCCTTGAGGCCGTTTTTAAAGCCACCAAGTAAGGTGATTTTGAAGGGTGGCCAGCAGCGTGTTCCATATAGAGGATGCTGAGTTGTGCAAGGATCTCTCTCCTGCACTCAGTCTGACCTTGGGTACTCTAGTAGAGTGCATCCAGTGAACCTGAGCATTCTCCATTCAGGCTTTAGGGACAGGTTAACTCGGAAGCAGGGTGGAGTTGGGCCTTTTAGGATTTTGTAAGTGAGACATAGGAGGGGGTACTCTAGTCTGCCCTCTAACAATGGCCAGTTAAGAGGGACGAAGACATTACAGTGATGCATCCGGGGGGGGGGGGAGGTGCCCAGGGTGAATCATTCCATTTTATTGTAGAGAACTCTAAGTTTGTTAAGCTTAGTGTTTCTCACAGAGTGAACAGCAGGGACCCCATACTATAAAGAGTGGGAACTGTGTACTCCTGGCAACTGCTAATCGAGATTTTTGGTGAGGTCATTTCCTAGACGGTATAGCAAGTCAATCTTTTGGTGTAGGGATTTTGTTAGAAAATCAATATGAATGCTGAAGGAGACTTCTTGATCAAGGTAAATCCCTAGGTATTTAATGGCCTCAGTCACCTCTATTTGGTTACCCACTGATGTGAACAAGTTTAGGGGATGTTGCCTGTCAACACCTAGGTGCCTGGGGCCAAAAAGGACCTCTTTAGTCTTTTTGGTATTAAGAATCAACTTGTTTGATGAGAACCACCTTTCAAGCACCTGGAAGTTCTCAGCGAGGAGTTCGTTGATAAGAGTGATATCATTCAAGCTCCTGTGCAGTACTGCAGCATCAGCATAGAGCCACAGATGTACCCCTCTGCAGTGACCAGGTAGGTCATTGACAAATAGGGAGAATAGCAGTGGGCCCAGCATGGACCCTTTGGGGACGCTGTTGGTTATAAAGTGTGTACTTCAGATAGCATACCTCTCCATTTCACTTTCTGGGAATTATTGGTCAAATAATGAGTGAACCACCTGTAGGATAGGTCATCTAGACCAAACCTTCTGAATTTAATAGGAGTCCATGATTCACTAGGTCAAATGCCTTCATGATATATATGAAAACTGCCCCAGTCATGCACTCCCTGGCCATGGCACCCAGAATACCTGTGGTCAGCCTAACTAAAGCAGTGTCAGTACGGTGGAGTTTTCTGAAACCATGTTACCAGTTGGTCAGGAGATGGTACTGCTCAAGATATTCTTGCAGCTCATTATATATAAGCCTTTCTTGAATTTTTGCTAGGGAGTTGAGTAGGGAGATGGGACGATAATTTTTTATAGGCTTTCTTAGGGCCACCCTTGTGGACAGGTATTACAATAGCCACCTTCCGACAATCAGGGATTCTTCCTTCCATAACAGACTTGCTACATAACATGGCAATTTCTACAGCTTGGGCTCCAGTCTGTCAGAGCCCTCCGAGGCCTCCACTCTTAGATTTTTTTAGTAAGGTTAGCACTTCTTTTCTAGTTAAGGGTCTGCAGTGGAATTTGGACTTGGAAGGATGAAGTCTGTAGTGACTGAAGCTAGACATAGTGGAGTAGGACCTTGGGAAAGCGGATACAGTTATGAAGACTGAAAGTGAAACCATTTCTAACTGTGACAGTAAACACATTACGCAAGCCTAAATATTTAATATTTAAAGCTCGGAGGGGACCAGTTGTGGTCCTGTGATCAGATGCAAAATCTAGGTGTAGTGTTTGACAGTGGCCTAACATTAAAATCACAGGATTCTGCTGTTGTCAAAACCTCTCTTTACCATCAGAGGTACATTGCCCGGGTTAAGCACCTGATCTCACCGGATGACCTTCTAACACTAGCTCATGCTTTTGTGACCTCATGCCTTGATTACTGCAATGCCCTCTACCTAGGGCTTCCAGGTGTTGAGATCCATTGATTACAGCTAGTCCAAATTGTGGCAGCTAGGCTATTAACTGGTTTACTGAGGTCATGTCACATCACTCCAATGCTCCGCAGCCTACACTGGTTACTTATATATCGGTGGATCTCTTTCAGAGTTGGGTTACTTACTTACAACGCCCTGCATGAACAGGGACCGTGCTATCTGCAAGATTTACTCTGTCCTCATCACCCCTTCCATTCCCTCAGATCCTCTGACAAAGGATTACTGGAGGTTCCCAGGGTTCGTCTGAAGTCCTCCGGTACCCGTTCATTTGCTTACATGATGCCCACCCTGCGGAATTCTTTACCACAGCAGACCAGAGAGAGTCCGACAGTTGAGAACTTTAAAATTGCCTTATAAACACATCTGTTTCAGATTGCTTTATCAGATGTTGATGTTATTTAACTATTTACTGCTTACTTAAGTTTTGACTGTACTCTAAGTATTCTGATTAATACTGTTTATTGTTAGTCCTAAATATTCAACAAAATGTACAGCGCTTTGATCTTTGGAATTGCGCTTATAAATAAAGATTGATTGATTGATTGAAGATGAGGAATGATGAAGTTCATAATGAGTGAGGCTAGGCATACTAGTGTAGGCCTCTGAAGATGAGGATGACAGTACAGAACAAAGGCAAAAGCATTTCTGACTTCTTATGAGAGCAAGCATGCCAAGTTTTAACCTCACGAGACCAAGCAAAGTTCCACCCCCTCTGCTTTGCAATGATTATAGGAATGGTTGGGCACACTTGTACTGTGCTGAATACTGACACTCTAGAAGTACTAGGCATCTGTGCACATACTGTGCCACCAGAGGTGGAATTCTTGAACTGGTGTAAGACGAGCTAAAATAAAGAAATATTAAACATGATAAATTATTAAATATCTATTATTGTAACTATTATAATATTCATTTATTTTTCGTTGGCACAGAAATAATGATTTCCAGGTCTGCTAGATGTGAAAGTTTGTGAAACGCATGGATAAGGCAGCAGTAGATGAGTGTGTCTAACCTAAGATGGCAACGTCAGGTAATCTGTTGAACCCCATTCATTGAAAGGATCTAGATTGCAATGAATTCTCACAAAGGAGTATATACTCACTGAAAGTGAGAATAAAAGGGAGTAAAGAACACGTGACAATTTGCTGTCATAAATGGTTTATTAAATTCAATTAATTGTATTACTTATAATTGCTGTTGTAAATATTTACAATAATTTGTAATTCATTTGCTCACAGACAAGACTCCCTATGCTGATTATGTGGCCTTGTGTGGTTGTCTACAGCTTCTTAAATAGACATGTGGTGAGAATACAGCCATAAATTGGTTGCAGCACTAAAGTACCACATGGCACTGATAATGGCTTGCACAAAAAAAGTTATTTTATGTTATTGGATGGACCAAAATACACCCACTTATCAGGAGTAGTATGTCACACTCATGTTTGTTCTTAGAGCTTCGAAATCAATTGCCAGCCTACATAATAGGCTCAAGAGATATCACAAACACTGGGAGCACCTTTATGTATTTATACAGCTAGAACCACATGTATTGTAAAGATACAGAAGAGTTTTTTATTCTGTTGTCTCCTGAGGTGCTAAGTATATTTAGGGGATCAGACATGGTACAAGACATAACTGGATAGGGATCTTTTGGGGTTGGGGACATGTTACCAGGGGTACTGGATGTTTCTGATGAAAATTTCCCCTTTGTGTCTGTCACATACTCTACCGTGTATCATATATTTGTGTACCTAAACTGTAACTGTACACATTTGCTGTGCTCATAAGTAGGACTGCACTGTTGTTGTGGGATTTGTCAGTGTTTGTCTTGTGTATAATTCCAACTGCAATAAAGTATATTAAAAAAAAAAAGAACATGTGGCATGTTCTGAGCTACAAGTCTGCTACATTGAATCAGTGTGCAATTACCCTAGACCATAGGCTGACAGCTCCACATAATCCACAGGACCCCATGTGCTTGATAGCCCTACACAAATTTCAATCAAGTGATTGATCCTTCACCTTCTGGCTTGCATCTACCACTGCCATTCCTTTTTTGTGACTATTGCTGGATCATTTACTGCCAAATGATGAGGACAGAACAGCTGTTTGTTTTTTTTTTGCAACTGGCCAATGGTTCAGATCGATGATTAGGTGCATTTGTATTGTGCAGCTAAACACATAGACATGTGAAAATGTGAACAAAAGTAGCTTGCAATCCTTTCATAACATCAGTTTATTATAAATTATTAGTATTTCCATAGTCAGCATTTATCTGCATAGAAAAAGTGAAAAAAAAAAAAGTGAGGCAAAAACACTGGAACAAGAAATTTGTAGTTTTCAGTATGTCATTGCATGGATTCAGAAATTAAAGATACGTCCGGCCCGGTGGTGCTGAGGGTTGAGGCACTGGATGACACACCTCGCGCCATGCCGGCAACCAGAGTTCGAGAATGAGTCTGGGTTGTCAGGGGTCGGTAGGGGGTAGGGTGAGAAGTAGGCTTGAGCTGCCATGAGGCGGCTCTCCTCTCTCGGGGAAGGATGAGGGGTTTCCCCAGCCCTTGACTGCCACCCGGTGGAGGATGTATGGTAGTTTGGGCTACAAGGAGCCCAGCAATTGCCAGGGGAGGGGAGGAAGGGGCTGGAACTGGCTTTACGGGGTGCGTTTGCGCCTTCATGTGCATGCACAGCTGTGTGCTGGGGTTCCGGGACAATGGGGAGAAAATCAGGGGAAAAAATGTAAAATGAAAATAAAAAAAAAGAAAGAAATTAAAGTGATGTACTTACCATAACTGTTGATCTTGCTGAATATCTTCACCATAGATAATTTTTTTTAACCCTATGTTTATGCTCCTTCTTACCTCCTTTCTCCACTCTCTCAGACATCCTCGTTACTGCCTCCTGATCTGGTCACAGTCTGCCCCTAGAATGCATGGTCCACTAGTCCTAGGTACCCGGTAGCCCCCTGGGAAGATGAGGAGGGCCCCCTATTCCTCCTCTGAGCCAATTCTTTTCTCTTTTTATCATGGTGCCAGCACAGTGGAGTCTGCTACGGCCATCCAGAATGCACCATGAGGTGTCATTGCCTAGGCGAAAGCGAGGGTTTTTTCCTCTGTTTTACATCCTCCCAGATGTCAGCATGCAATGGGGCCAATGAGCCAGGGAGGCATGCAGATGTGCTCCACCCGCCCCTGCTGACTTCACCCAAAGCCTTGCTGCTGCCTCCATCTACCGCACCTTCTACCCGAGCTCCCCTAGGTGGTGGTATTGTGGTGGGAGTGTGCAGTAATCCTGCCTAGGGAAGGAGAGCTGCCATTGGGCACTCCATCCTCCTTCTCCCTGGCTGACCCCTGGCAACCCGTGCTCGCTCCCGAACATGGGTCACCGTCGTGGAGCGAGGTAAGGCATCCAGTGCCTCAACCCTCAGCGCCACCGGGCCGGCCTCACTATAGATTATTGCTAATAGGTTTATGCTGGAGGAGCTAGGACCCTGCAGGAACCAGAACTTTTCTGGATGGCTGACAGCATGAGTAGGCACCACATACATGTCACCATATGTGCCCGCTGGCATACAGCAGTGCCAGCACCCAATTGCCTCATTACCTTTTTTACTGAGGAGGTGACCAGCATGAACTTAATGAATAACCTATGCACTTAACCTAAGGTTATAAGGTAACCCTGGTAGTCCATGTAAGAAGGGCCACCAAACCCAGTAACACAGTATCTTCACAGCCCAAACTAAGTACAAGGGGTGAAGACCAACACAACAATACTGGAGTGAGTCCAGGGGATGGTATGTGGATGTGACAATATATGGAGAAGATATTCAGGAATATCAACAGTTACACTAAGTATGTAATTTTCATATCTCCCAAGAATCAATCTTCTGTATAGATTCAAACAAATGGGCCAGAGTGCCAACAGTAAGTCACCCTGACCATGGAGCCTGGAGCCTGGAGCCTGGAGCTCAGGGCTCACTCAGGATAGTAATCCATTCAGAATTGTCCTGCCAAAAATGACATGTTGCCTGGCATGGACATCCAGGGCATAGCACTTGGTAAAGGTATGCACTGTGCTCCAAGTTGCAGCTATTCAAATTTCTCCAATAAACACAAAACATACTGTATTTCTGCCAGGGATGTGGCAACCACTCTGGTGAAGTGGTCATGTACCATTCTCTCCAGCTTAACCTGAGCAATGGCACAGCAGTGTTGAAGGTAATTCACAATCCAGGCTGAAATACACCTGATTGTGACAGGATGTCCTTTTTGTTTAGGATTGAAAGAGATAAGGAGCTGTTTCAACTGTCTGAAGTCCTTAGTCCTCTGCAGTCAAAATCTAAGGACCTCCTTAAAATCCAGTAAGTGGAGAATCATTTCTCCCTCATTCAGGAAGGAGACAAAGTAGGTCGGCAGGATTATAACCTGATTATGATGGAACTCCAAAACCACCATAGGTAGAAACTTGGGGGGTTGTACAGAGAACTATGTTATCTTTATGGAAAACAGTATACAGAGGATCTGTGACCAAAGCATGGGTTTCAGACACTCTCAGTGCAGAGGTGACATCTGTCAGAAATGCTGCTTTCCAAGTTAGAAACTTCAAGTCACAAGTCACAGTAGGCTGGAAGGGTTTATGAGTGAGGATATCCAGCAGAAGACTGATATCCCAGGGAGCCACTGACTACTTGATTGGAGGCCTTATGGGCAGAATACCCGAGGAAAGACAGGGTACCTACAGGTTTGTGGTATACTGATATAGCACATAGGGGGACCTTAACAGCCAGCATCAGAAAGGTCCAGTAAGTACTTCAAAACCTTTTCAGGTAGACACCTCAAAGGGTCTACAGGGGTTTTAGAGCACCAATGGAAGATCTCTTTCACTTGGTTGTGTTAAGAATAGCCAGGATCAAGCCCTACTCTGCAGAATTCTGCAGTAGAGTTACTGCAGGGAGCAATGCAATTTCAATAAGAGTTAATCCTTTTTGTCATGCAGGGAAACTGTGACACTGTGCTTGATCCTAGTGGGCTTCACTGTATGTCTTCCTGGTGGAAGGTTTATGTACAACCAAAAGTATTTCAGAGATCCTCTGAGATATACTGAATCTCTTCACCTCTATCTCTCTTCCTACACACCTCACCTCCCTCCCTCCTCCCTCCTGCATCTCCCTCTCCTTACAACTCTTGGTCTAGCTATTTCTGCACCTTTTCTCTCCCTCGTATCCGTACCTCTGCTGGTAAACTCTCTTTCTCTTACAAGTTTCTGTTCCTCTGGAATAGTCTCCCCTCCCAACCTATCTTTCACCCTCTTTTCACTATCTCAAGTGCATACTCAGACCAACACCGGTCACCTCCTGCAGCTGTACCCCCTCCTAGCCTGGGACCGCAATATGCCGCAGTTGTTTTTCTCTGTGGGTCATACCACTGTACATTAGTTGTGCCTCCCATTGTATTTACTGTATATAGTTGCTAATTTATAGCTACTCTGTACATCGGTTCTAAGTTCACAAAAGTTTGTATATAGTTCCTAGTTTTCTTTTTACAGTACTTTAATCACTGCCTGTATTTGTGTTATATTTGCTGTTGTATCTGTCTCCCTTATTCCTCCCCCCCCAACCCGAGTCTCAATTGGAAACGAGCCTTGGCTCATGGTGCCTTTCCCAGTCATCAACTTTTAAGCAAATAAATAAATCTTTTCAGGAGCTAGGCCTGAAAGTGAAGGGAGGGCAGTTTGGGATGGACTATCTGACCCTGGTCCAGTAAATCCATCCAGAGTGGCAGAACCCTTCCTTTGCTGACTGAAACTTGATTCAACAGAGGAAACCATGTTTGCAGAGGCCGGTAGGAGGCCACTAATATCACCTTGCCTCTGAGCACCTCCAATTTAAACAACGCTCTCTGGGGGAGGGACTGGAGGGAATGCATACAGGAACAGATTTTGCCATGGCAATCTGAATGCATCCTGCCAGAAAACACCATGTCTTGGATTTCTAGAGCAGAATCGAGGCAGTTTAGCACTGAGTGGGGACACAAAAAGGTCCACATCTGGGGTGCCTCATTATTTATTTATTGAAATGTTTCACCAGGAAGGCACACTGAGCGACAAGTCACTCATCTCCCTGTGTGACCAGGGGGAAGGGGTACAACAGGAATGAGACATTAAACATTCAAGTTACTTTGGTGACAGACTCAGGTTGCTGGGGGTCAGCAGGGGGAGAGAGGGATTGAGGGCCCATCTGTGTCTCTCTCTCTCTCGGGAGGGTTGCATGCATACCCCGCTGCTCTACTGCCATCTCCCGGGTGAACCTGGGTATTGGCAGTGCAGTCGGGGCAGCAGTGGAGAGTGGGAGGAGTTGACATTGGCCGAGGGCCTTGGGCGGAGACGCGTCCCAGCACGCTCTTGTCCCATTGGCCCTCCTTGAGTGCCGGCATCAGCAGGGGAAGGACACAATAACAACAGAAATGGCACCCATGGCTGGCCAGGCTACGCAACCACACCGCATGTCCACGATCGGAGCTGGCAAGGCAGGCTCTGCTGTGCTTCCACTCTCCTAAGGATCAGAGGAGGTAAGTGGGGGTCTCCTCCATCGCCCCACCTGGGGGTTAACCAGGCCTCTAGAGTGAATCAGAGTAGTGTACTGTAGGAGAAAACACCTCAACCCAAATGTAGTGGAGTGTGGGTGCTTGGGACTCTGAGATAGGGACCAGTTGTGGGATTAGGAGCAAAAGAATGTAAAAAAAAAAAATTCAACATTAACATACAGTCATAAGGCAGGTGTTACAAACAGTGTTACAACAGTGTTGCGCATAATAGGTAGAAAGAGTGAACAATAACAAGTGCCAGGTTAATAAGTAAACAAGTGCTTACATGAAAGAAAAGGGGGAAAGGAGAGGGAGGGGTGAGGTGGGGGAGGGGGAAGAGTTGTGTCTTTGGAGACCCTTCAGGATGTGATGAACCCTGCAAGGGGGACTGGGAGGACCAGAGAGAAGGGGATAAGGCAATGTCCCAGAGAGACCCCTTCAGGATGTGGGGAACCCTGCAAGGGGGCTGTGGGGCTAGATAGAAAGGGGGATAAGGCTGAGGAGATTTAAAGAGGGAGGAGAGACAGGGAGGAGGTGTGACTTAATGCAAGGAGGGGGAATAGGACCTAACCCAAGAGAGGACCATTGAGGCTGCAGAGTACCCTGCAAGGGGGTTGGGGAAGGTTAGTAGATAGGGATTAAGAGAGTGATAGAAGAGGGAGGGAGGGAGTGAGAATAGAACCCTTGAGGGGAAGAGAATTCACACCTTTGGAGGGGATGGGGACTAACCAGTAGTCCATCAGGATGCATTGGACCCTGCTAGCAGTCATGGAAAGCTAAGATAATAGCTAGATAGAAGAGGGGAGATAAGCTTAGGTGCAGTTGGGCCCCTTCAGGATGCTGAAAACCATGCAAGAGGACTGTGATAGCCAAGGAGAAAGGTAGATGGGGGAGAGGAAGGAGAGGAGACAAGACTAGGTGCAGTAGGACCCCCTCAAGATGCTGAGAATCCTGCAAGGAGGACTGTAAAGACTATAGAGAAAGGTAGATGGGGAGGGGATTTGTTGAATAGTTATCTCACGACATCTGGTGCTAGTGACCTTTCATGAGGATCTGCCTCTGTTTGACTTAGTTTATCTGCCAGAGTGTTCTGGTCCCTGGCATACAGATTGCTTGGGGCAAGATCCCATGTTCCAGGCACCATTTCCACACTCCCACATCCTCCCTGAAGCAAAGGTAAGACTGTGCGCCTCCTTGCTTGTTGCTATAGTACAAGACCAACTTGTCCATCTGGAGGAGAATTATCCTTCTGCTGACCACTAGGGACTTCAGACCATATAGAACTACATGCATCTCTGGCATATTGATGTGGAGGTGTGTTTCTGATGGGTCCCAGGAACCTTGTGTCTCAAGACCCTGGCAGTGGGCTCCCTACTACAGCAGGGAGGCATCTGTGGTGAGTCACTTCTGGCTCTGGTGGGGAGAAGGGGAAGCCCTGCAGGAAATTGTCCTTCACTGACTACCACATCAGGGACCTCACCAGGAGTTTGGTCACCTGAATGGGATAGTTTTGAGGGTGCAATGCCAGTGACTACTGGGTACTGTGTGTCCACTGAGTTGTCCTCATGTGCAGCCTTGCCAGAGGCACCGTAAACACTGAGGAGGCTATCAGGCTCAGCATGCATTACACGGAGTGGCCTGGCACTGTCTTGTGTTCCATGGTATAGCATACTATCTGCAAGATTGCCTGTAGTCTGAGTGGGCCTTCTGGTGCAATGGTAACAGTACCCCTCGCAACGCTGGTGACCTTGGTTCTGGGACGGACAAGGGTTGCTAGAAGAC
This sequence comes from Neoceratodus forsteri, assembly GCA_016271365.2. NCBI lineage: Eukaryota > Metazoa > Chordata > Ceratodontiformes > Ceratodontidae > Neoceratodus > Neoceratodus forsteri. The sequence continues at coordinate 695,781,575 of CM028129.1, forward strand.
TGGCTGGGGGGGGAGGTGGATTGAGCAACCTTTGCATGCTCTTCACCTCTAGCGGGAAGGGGGTACCATTTCTGGTACAGCACTCCTGGGTGACCATAGGACATGCTACCAGAGGCCAGATTGTGAACGGGAGGTGTGCCAGACGCATAACGCCCTCACACCACAGCATCACTTCACACCACATCTCCCACAGTCACCACCAGAAAACCCATTGCTGGATGAACTGGGTGCTGCCCACCTCATGTCACTGCACAGCTGACCCAAGGCTGCCTCCCCAGACACTGAGCATGGTGTGCAGTGGGATAAAGGGAAGGCCCTGGGGGGTAAACCAGGGATTAACATCAGGTGAGATAGGTCCCGGTGAGATGACTGTGGTCAGGTCTGAGGTAGGGCCAATGGGGGGCCATCCAGGTGCCATAAAGTACACTAAGTAAAAAAACAAAAGATTGCCCATAGTCTGCTGTCTAGAAAGAAGGCACTGGCACAGGTCATGTCCAGAACAGCTCCTATAAATAGCAGTTCCTTGAAGGGCTCCAGCTGAGACTTTCAGGGTTTCAGCAGGACTCTCATGGATGCTAGGAAGTGAGAGGCAGTGGTCACTTCCTGCTCTGTCTCCCGTCTGGATAGGCTTGAAACTAGCCAAATTTCCAGATATGGGAAGACTTGGAGTCCTAGCTGAGGTGTACTGTGAGTACTGCAAAGCCCTTTGCAAAGACTCATGGCACTGAGGGAAGGATTGTGCCTTTAAAATGCAGCATGTGCAGTAAGCAGTGTTACTTTCTAATCACTCCTTTTATGGCGTGCAGCATGTCAGTAGAATTTTGAAAAATGAAGGCATGAGTAGTGTTAATGGGGGAATCTGGGGTACTGACCTGCTGAGTTAATGTACAGTGGTCAAACTTTAAAAACAAAAATGAAAGGAGAGGCCTTCAGGTGGGTATCAAGGAACTAGGCACCGAAGCTGCTGTCAGTCGAGGGGGATTACTTAGCAGATCACAAATTTGGATGAGAAAAAAACGCATTCTGTGGGTGAACCTATTTATGGGGAGGGGTGGAATTTACCCCTTACATCTGTGGTGCTATCACTTTTCAGACCATTCCACCACCAATGATTCTGGTAGCTAGGTATCTTCATGCTAGGGTAGCCGAGGTATAAACTCGCTTGCCCATGGTGTCTACCATGTGAGACTCCTTGTTAGGGCGTGCATGGTCACCTTCCTTGGGCACTATGGCAATGTCATTCTCAGTTAGAATAACAATGACCTCAGCTAGTGGCTGGCTGGAGTACATTGACTTAGATTTAAGCACCTGTAAGCACCTATGTGATTGAGGTATTAGTAACCAGCAGGTTGTCGGCTTCTAGCTCCCTCCTAGCTTAGACTCACCTGCCCACTCATTCATGATCTGGTCAAGAAAAGCTGCATCACTTACATCTGCTTGCCCTAATAGCATTACCTGGGGCTAGCCTATCCTTTTTCTATGACAATTACTGCAATATGATCCATTTCTGTATATCCCATGTCTGCCTGTTCTATCTGTTACTGGTTAATGTCTATTGCATCACCGGTATGGCTATGTATATATGTCTTGATACACGCTGTATTGTATGTGTGCTTCTTGTTTTGCACTTCCACTATGTTTTTTATCTCTACTGTAAATATTGATGTTTGACGTTGCTTGTAATATAATTCTGGACTTAACCAGGTCCATCTTGCAAATGAGCTTGCTCAACAATGTTTCACCTGGATAAATAAAGATTTTGATTGATTGATTGATTGATTTAGGCACCAAGTATTTCTTGTCCTTCTGCTTTGGGACAGCTCCCACAGTGGCAGGCTTCCTCTAAGCCACCTCTGGCTGGATGGTAGGAACTAGACAGACCGGGATATTAGGTACATTTAGAAACTCCAATTGGAGTAGCATAGCCTGTTCTATGACTGCTGGCTTGAAATTCAATGCAGATTGAACATTTCTGAGCAAAGCCTGGAAGGAGAGATTCTCATGAGATACAGTGAAAGGAACTGGTTCTGGGTTCTCTGGACTGTAGTACAATTCATCATCCTTGCCTTCAGAGATGATGGGTTCAGAATCTGACTTGTTCCTCTCTATTCCTTCCTCATTCGGGTAGTAGTAATGAGGAGAGGGTTAAAGGGCTGACAATGGAGGCTGCGGCCTCGGCAACACCGGTGACACTGGGCCAGGCTTTGGGAACAGCACTGGAGGCTGTACCAAAGATGGCCCTCAAAGTGAATGATCCCAACATTGAAGGTCTATGTGATACGGGCAACAGTGTCAGTATCAGAGTAGGCTCCAAAGTGCCTGATCCCAGAGCCAGAGGCCGCACCACCAATGGTGTTGATGACCCCCACTGGTCCAGAATGAACCAGTGGCAGCGCTGTAGCTGCCCTGTCCCCAGAGGGGATAAAGATGACACCATAAGTGGGGCAAGCACTGGTGGCACCACCAGCAGCCCCAGCCTGGAGGCTGGAGTTGGAGTCAGCTGTGAGCCTACAAGTCAAGCAGCACTGAAGATGGCGATAGCTCAACTGACCCCATGGGGTCAGGAGCTGGCACCAAAAATGGTGCCACTAGACTTATACACTGCATCCACTCTTCTATAATAGCTGCTCAGTGGCCAAATTGCCCACCAGAGTTCCCTATATTGGACAGAGAGAGGCTCTGGAACAGAGACTGTGACCTCACAGGCCCAGGCATCCCCAGAGTCACTGGTGATGACAGTGGAGAACCCGGGCCTGAGGAAGTTGAGTGTCTGACAGCAGAATGACCAGAAGGCAACCTCAACTGGTGCCATTTCTTCCCCTTATGCTTGCAAGAAAAGGGTCGAGGCTGAATGGTGCAAAGACCCGGATACAGCGCATGTGTGGGATCTGGTCCATTTCTCTGGGAGAACTGCCTATCCTCCTGGATGTAGGACTGCCCATTGCCAGAGCACCCTCCCAGACAGAGATGGTGGCCAGACACAGCCCTGTTGCTGGAGCAGCTTGCCTTTTCAAACTCCCTCCATTTTCCATTGTCATTGGCCATTAGCACGAGACAAGACTGAAAGGAAACTGTACTTGTTTGTGTGCTAAACTAACTAAACTGATACAAACATAGCAAACTCAAGTATTTTAATCTAAAACTGAAGAACTGATTACTGTCATCATCATACAGAAGGTGATGTTCTGGCCCTGATGTTGATATTGGCAAAGCTACTTCAGTGCACTTCACAGCAGAAAAAAAAAAGGAACTGAGGTGGTTAGGGGTTGGTGCTACTGTATACCAGCAGGCATGCATGGTGCCTACTTGTGCTACCAGCCCTCCAGAAAAGTTCTGGCTCCTGCAGGGTCTTAGTGCTTCTGGCATAGACCCATTAGTGGGAATTTATACAGAAGACTGATTCTTGGAACATCGCACAGTTCATGATCAGAGGTCTGACTCCATGCAGTGACATAGTCAATACTTTAAATTCTTGGTTCCGTGAAGAGAATAGTACAGAATCTCTGTAAAAAGAAAATAATACAGAAGAGTTTTCAGCTTTAACTTTTATTCAGGTACAGTTAAATATGGGTGGTTTGGGGGTATACAAATATAATTTCTAAAATTAGGAACAGTACAAACCACTGTGCATTAGAAATAATTTATTGTCCCCTTTAAATAGTACCCCCGACCTACATTCTTTGGGCCTCAGTGAAGTAACTTACACTTAAATAGATTAAATTTGATTTGCAACTAGTTCACGTTGTCTATAGTACAACTCCTAAGTCCAGGGCCGAATATATACTCCCATGCACCCTATGCACAGCAGAAACCATACTCTCCCCCCCGCCCACACTATCCTATCGTCAAATATTTCACCATGACGCGCCTGAACCATTTCTCTCTCTGACTGTGAGAATGGGAAAATTTCAGGGAACTGAACTGGCAGCAGGCACACTGTAACGGCACTGAGGATTGAGATGAATGTTCTGTGTTGCAGTTTGCGCTGGAAATTATGCCAGTGAGAAGCAGTAGCCTACACTAGAGCAGGCCTCCAGTGTGCAACAGTCAATCAGTACATCATTAAACACCACATCAAGGTCTGCATTAATCACATTTGCATTTGTAACGAAACACTACATCCAAAGCACCACATCCTAAGCTCAAACTTCAGATAATAGCCAGCAGTTATCAAATAGTTTACCAACTATGTGCATTGATTTACTTTACAGTCAGTCAGTCAGTGCTGATAAATTTTTTACTTTTTATTATTCATGCATGCAATTTCATATTTATTTTCATTTAAATCTTTTTTGGTTCTGTTCTATACTTCTATGATTATCCTCCCACCCTGACCACAAGTCTTTGGCTGCTCCCTCATCATTTTTTAATCAAAACTTAACCCTTGCTGTGCCATGGACTGATATATCAGTCCAGATTTCTAATACTTTCAAATTCTTTTGGCAGCCCAAGGGTTAATCAGTTGTCTGTGGTCTGGCCAGCATGGCGACTGCAATTAAGATCATAAGTTATTTTGGTTTAGGTAATATAATTCTGAGAACTCTTAAAAAAAAAACAACAACTTCTAATTCAAAAAAACTAGCCGTCTGAGCTCTTAGGCTACTGCTGAATGAATATTCCAGCTGCTGTAGTGTTTCAAGTCACCGTCCATCCATCCAGCTCCAGTTAGGAGTCCTCTTGTTTCAAGTTGTCCTCCAGCTCCAAGACCTCACTGTTTGGTCCTGCTCCTCATGTGGCCTCCGCTCTGTCTGAGTGCCATCACTCGCTTGCCTGCTGACTTCCATCTCGACCTCCTGACTACAAGTTCTATGGTTAACTGACCACTATTGTAATAGTCTCAGTCCTGACTCCCACACGGTGCCCACTGCTCTCCTGACTTAACCAGTCCATACCATACTTTGTGCATGGTGGCTCTGGTGGAAAAAATGGACCAAGCTGCTGGGTAGAAAATTAAAGTAAAATTGAGGGGACAGGAGTCATCCTCAGCAGATGACCCCTTCTAGCTTCAACACTACCACTTCATCGACGCTACTGCACTGAGCCACTGAAGGAACCTAGGAGGTTAAAAAAGCAAAGAAAAAAAAAGAAACTGTTCTGAATTTCTCTTGTCAGAATGTATGACTGAGGCTTGACTTTTATCCTTTCAGGCACCCAGGCGTCACAGTCCATACCGGCTCCGACTCTTGAGTCTCACGCTCATGAGCTGACTAGGTGAATGGCACCAAAAATGAAAAACTGCCTACCATGCAAGACCAGCACAATTCTGAAACACAGTGGTGCCTGTGGGAGGAGTTGACAGTTGTGGTTGTGGATGGGCACCAGTGCTCAGCTGGCAGTTGGAGAAAATTAATAAATTGCACAAGTTGTGGCCGGACAGACTTGTCTCTTTACCACGACCCCCAATGAGTGACTTCAGTGAAGACCTAGCTCCAGGTCTGGCATTGAAAAAACCACTACATTCAAATCTAGACACACACAGAACAGCTGACAAGGGCCCCACAGAACTCACGGCCCTACACACATGCATACTTTGCATTAATGTAAATCTGGCCCTGTTTCCTGAGTGTTGCTGGGCACAGCCATTTCCAGAGGGATGCATTAGCCCTGAGTTTTGAAGGGGCCAAGATGGGCACCCCAGCTTGAAACCAAGGCGTTTGGATCATTACCAGGAGGGAAGATGGTTGAAGGAAGGGGGACCCTGTTTCTAGGTTGGGTGGTCCAACCACCACAGCAGGAAGGGACAGAGTGGAGGAATCATTTGTGTTAGACAATCCAACACATCAGAATGCTATGCCCACTGGGCTCAGAGGAACCAGTGAGGGATCCTCATGGGCAGTTATGCTAGTGGGATGGTCACAATGACAGCTGCCATAATGCCAATGAGCTGAAAGAGGCATCTGACCAAAACAAAGTCACTGAAGGAAACCAGCTGAGGCTGGATCACCAGTGCCATAGCACAATCTGAGGGCAGAAACACCTGACCCAGCCCTGTGTCCAGAGCAACTCCTATGTATTGGAGTCACTGGCACGAGATAAGGACCAACTTCAGTTCGCTGACCAGTTTACCCAACTGGTCGGACAACTGTCAGGTATGAAACAATGTGTATATAATGGCCTCCAGGGGCAGGGCCTTCAGAAGCTAGTCATAAATGTACAGGAAGACATAGAGGCCATCCATTTAGACAGCAGATTCCACTGCAGCAAAGCACTTGCTAAAGATATGCAGTGCAGAAGACAAACCAAGGGCAAGACAAGAAACTGATAGCATGAGCCCTGGAGCATGAAACACAGGTACTTTCAATGAGCTTTTCAGATACTGACATGAAGGTGTGCATCCTGCATGTCCAGAGCAACCATCTAGTCACCTTTTAGTAAATGGAGAAGGAGGGACTACAAAAAGAATAGATTCACTGCTTGAAGGTCTATTATGTTCTTACATCCCTGGTACAATTTGGAAGCAGGAAGTACCAGGACTAATAGCCATGGTTTTGTTTTGAAACCAGCAGGAATTCTACAGCCTTCTTATGGTGGAGGGTTTGAACCTCCTCCAGTAGGAGGGCAAGATGTACTAGAGGATATCAGTCTGGTGAAAGGGTGTCATTGGAGGAACAGAAAGGAGCTCTGGGCTGTGTCCTGGCTGAACAACTTCTAGGACCCTGGCAATGGTTGTTATCTCCTTTCTCTTTTGTAGGAAGAGGGAGATTCAGCCTCCCACTAAAACTTCCTGAGACAGTGAATCTAGAGGAAGAGAAGGGGAGTCAGAAAGTATCATGTGTGGCGGAGGTGCTAGTAATAGTTTGACATTTCATAAGTCTGGCATGGGTAACGGAAGGTAGGTTTGTGGCCTGGGAAGTGGAAGGTTGAGGTCTATGGGAACCTCATCATGGACCTCTGGAACACCCTCGGTCTGTACATGTGTAAGACCTGCAAAAAGAACCCCTGCCCTGACCATAGGGCTTAAGGTTCAATGTATGCAGGGACCTCAAAGTCATTTTTGAGGACTGTAGATGCCTTAGAGCATTTTCCACATCTTAAACAAATAGATGCTTTCCTCTGAATGGGGCATTAAGGTCTGACAGTTGCACACCAGCAGCAAAGCCTGCCGCCCACGGCCATCAATGACAGTGAAAGCAGATCCCCAATGTTGCAGCGTGGGTTGCAGCATCTGAAGCATCATAAGCTGACCTGAGCAGGTGCTTTCCTGTTTCCTGTCCATTAGCAAAAGTCTGCTGACCCAGTATCTTGTCAGTGCCATCCAGCATGTTATTAGTGAGGGAGGCCACTGTCTTCCACAGGCAATTCTGATACTTTATCATTTATGCCCGATAGTTTGCAATCCTTAGGCCAAGAGGAAGCAGAAACAAATGTCCTCTTCCCCATCATGTCCAGTTTCCTTGACTCCTTACCTGGAGGAAGAGTACTCATGTGCTTGAGTGCCTTTGATCTGTCATGAGCAGCCATTATAGCTATTGAGTTTGTTTCAGTCAGAGATGAATAGTAAGGCTTAGCAGTAGAGGCTGAATACTGTTTATCTGCCTTTCTAAGGATGGCTAGCAATTGAACAGGTCTATGCCTAGCAGCCAAAGTAGCATCATCTAGTGTTGAATGTATAGGAAGGATGATGACAGTAGGGGAGGCAGAGACCTCCAATAACTCATTAAGGTTCTTCTTGGGGGAATCCTCCTCCTCCTCTGCTTTAAACCCCAGTTCAGCCTTGACCAGCCATCCCATGAGAGCCAGCAGAGTGGGCCATGCACTAGAGCTCTTCAAGCTCAGCACAACAACTTTGAAAGTGCTAGAATGCATGTACTCGATTCATGAAGGGGCCCGTAGAGTGATGCAAGCTGCACCAAACAGCAGCTTGTGTCCGAGCCCAGTGCAGCAAGGACCATCCACCTGACTTTCATACAGGTGGGGTTCCGGTGCCAAAGTCCCTCAGGTTGGGGCACATGCTCCTGTGCAATGAAGATGAGGACCCTCCACCTGATTCTCATATAGGTGGATTCCCAGCACCAAAGTCACCCAGGTTGGCAAACATGCTCCCGTGCTGACAAAGAAATGGCGCATGGGAGGGGAATGCCGCATGCTATGAGAAGACCATGTGCTATGGCACCCTATGCCGATGGCTCACTGGCTGTGTGCCCTGGTGGCTGGTAGAGGCTGTGGAGGTAGGGACAGGACTTATCGGGTGGTGGTGGATGCCACAGACCCACTACAGGGGTGGATAGTGCTGCTATGCTGTTGCAATCCTGGGAGGGACCGGCATCAGGAAGAGTGGTGCCGTGGGAGGGATTGAGAGGCTTGCAGAGTACACAAGTGGGGGCATGCATGGTGGCACGGCCAGAGTGGGAGGTGGCAGTAGGGACACAGGGATCCCCAATGATGGAGCACTGTGCCCCATGCCCACGTTGCCCACATACAGTCACTTTGGTTCTCGTGGCATGACTATCATTCACCATGACTGAAGGGCACATGAGCTAGTGTGGGGCAGGAACCATGGCACTGCACAGCCGGGGGTATGTCACAGGAGCTGATGTGTGGGGCAGTAAGTGTGGCATTGCTGGGCTGGGTAGATGGGAGAAGGGGCAGTTCAGAGATCTTGGGACTTGGCAGAAAAGCAGGGAGGGTATCTGGGTACACTGTGCCTGTTTGCCTGCAGCATATCAGGTGGCTGTCTGTATATCCTGTGCCCATCACTCACACCCAGACATCCATCCCCAGGGTTCTCCTGGTATGGTGGCGGTGTAGGGCCCGTTATACCAGCCCTGTAGTGATCTAACTCAGGTAGTTGTCCTGTGCCACTGCAGGGGTTTCAGAATCCTCTTGTTGGGGATATGGCAGCCACCAACCAGCGTAGCACCCCTCAGCACATTGGCACTGCCTGCGGCATGCCGCAAGCTGTGCATAAGGCTGCCTGTCACGGCGGGTCCCAACTGTGCCATCAGCACTGTTCCAGGGTCAGGAATGATGCAAGGTGTGGCACAGTGAGCCACTTGCATCATAGCTCTCTGGCATGAGCACCTTGCATTATTCATGTCCCTTTGAGACTCGGGCCCCATGATGTTTTTGGAATACTGATAGAGTGAAAAACTGCATTACTGATTTAAAGACTCCACCATTCGATCTGAGGATGGAACCAAAATAAGGGTACCATACTCAGGCCTGTCCATAGTATTTAAAATTCAAACCAGTAAACTCTGAGGAAGGAGCATTATATCTCCAAAATGTTGGTGATGGCATGTATTCGCTTCTGGTGTTTTGTGTTTCTGAATAAATGAGATAGAATCATATCTTTATTAACTAGTGAATGAGCCTGTTTTTCCAATCTGTCTATAGTATCTGTCTGATCTGGACTGGAATTAGCTACACCCTCAAAAAAAAATTTTCTTTGGTTTACTTATGAGATTGAATGAGCTGGATTTTCTTCCAGCTTGAGGAAGGCCAGAAATGAGGCATCCTCAGGGGGGAGACCTAGGAGTGTTTTTCACACTATGTTCTGAGCAGGAACAAAGAGTTGATCCGGCACCAACTGCATCTATCATGTTATCTTCTTCATGCATGGCCTCTTCCTCCTCTTCCATATATTGTGGACTGTACTCCAGTTTGTCATCGACTGTCATAGGGATAGGGTTGATGTGATGAGGAGATAATGAAGGCAGAACTGACAATGGGTGTCCCTTCAATGGAGGTTGTTCAGGGCCTAGCACGATGGCGGGCCAAACACTGTTGCGTCAGTCGTAAGGTCGATGATGGCATCACTGAGGGCACCAATGGAGGTGACAATGATGGTAATAGTGGTTAAGGCACTGAAATAGCTCCAACATCATTTGATAAAGGAGCTGCACTTTGACTGGCCCCAAAGGGATAGATGATGGTGGAACTGTTGACAAGACTGTGACCAATGCTGGTATCAACTGTGAATCCCCTCGGGGGGAGCCATCGTCATGCCCTGATCTTTGTATCTGAGAGATGGCTGGGATGGGGGGACAGCAGGACCTGAGGCTGGGGCCTGGGGCCTGGGACCTGTCTGTCAGATGACTTATCTCTTCTCACAGTCTGGGGATGCGGCATTCTCTTAATGATGCTGCCCTTCTCACAGTGGTGGTGTTTTTCCACTGATTTAGAGGACTTGTCCTTCTTTTTAGTCAAATCAGTGATGGACGCCATCGACTGCAGGAAGTGGCGGGTCGATGGTTTAACCAGTAACAAAGGCAAATGATGATAATGATACCACCTTTGACAAAGATTGTTTCTCCATTACTTAAAGCTTTAGATGAATTTCTAAAGCCTTTTTAGACATCTCCTGGTTGCCTCATTAAAACTCTGGCAAACAGAGCAAGCGATAATACTGTGGTCTGTGCCAAGGTAATATATACACATGGGGTGGTCATTGTCTTTGCAGATTTTAATGTCACTGCAGCGGCAATAGCAGAACAACGGTTCATTGTCTTTCATGGGCAGCATAAAAGTAAAGTTTTAAAATAAATTTGAGAGGTAGTAGTGTTAGTGAAACTTACTGTAACTCCCTACAAATGGGGGTTCCTGGAAAGTCTTCCACGAGCTTTCCTAAATGCTCACTGTCAGGCTGGCGTCCTGTGTTTTAGCAGTTCAAATGTGATTGCCAGAGAGTGCCTTTATAGCCTCTGTGTACTGTCTCTTTAAGAGCTACCTGAATTGCAGTCATAAGTAATATGAGAGGGAGCTCTGTTGTAAGATGTAACTATTTGCTGAAAATCATTTAGAGTGATAATGATAGTGTAGTTTATCTAACCTGCCTTCTATGCAGTAAGGACTGCTTTGTTTATCTCCACTATCTTGGTCCTGGACTGCGAATTGAACCAACCAGTACTGGTGGGACCTAAAATGGAGCCAGACCACAGGAGCTGTCTAGAGTCAAAATCTGCAGGAATTGTAGTTTTGGGCTTTTTGCATCTTTTTGCAGCTGAAGGGGAGCCTTCGTTGTGACTGACAGGAGGATCAGCCAACCAAACCTTTTGGATCTAGGGGAATTTCCCAGGCTGCTGCAGCTAGTTTCAGTTTTGAGCTGAGACGTGAAGAAGTAACAGCTCAAGTGATTTTGAGCAACAGTTCTGTGTAGTTTTCCATGGGAGAACTGTGAAAGGGCTGAGTTTTGGCCTGCCTGTCTGCCTGCTGTCCCTGAGAGTGAAAATAGTTTATTCTGACTGAATCTGAGTTGTGAGGACTATTTAAGCCACTGGACTGTGACCAGGCTTTAACCTGAAGGAGACTGATTGGCATGTCAAGATTTCCAGCTGCTTCTGAATCCCCAGTTTGTGCAGAGACTTTGCGATCGTGACTGGAGAGCGGTTTGCCTGGTACCATAGAATCCTTTACATGTAAATGTGCTGTGTATTGAAAGTGGGTCGTGATTTGCTTCCCCTCTGTGTGAACTGTGTTCAGCTTGCTGGAAGCTTTATTCAGCTTAATCGGACTGAATCCGTGTTCATCTCCATTCGGCCTGGGCCATGCCACGCTGGACCTGCCAGACTACCCCACTGCACAGAGAAAGCCACTGACGAGAGACCTGCCTGGGGATCAGCCCCCTGTTCCACGCTTGAACAGGAACGACGCCTCGGCGAATCGTGTGGGCCCTGCTTCTCCTGGCACTCCAGATTAGCCACCTGCTGTCTCAATTTTTGTCCAGCCTGTGTCCAGTCTTAGGTATCATGAGTAATCATCAGGGTAGCTCCCTGCAACAACAGCCTAATCTAAAAGTGTGTCATCTGATTGTCTTGTTGTTTTCTTTTCAAAAACTGAGCCCTCCGGCTCCAGATTACAAATAGTGTGTGTTGTGCATGTTGTTTTCTTCCATCACAGGGCCCCAACCATCTGCAATGTTCTAGGCTAGCCTACCATTCTCCATCTGGGTACCCAGAGTGTATGACTGTTTATGGACCCTGAAGTGCATGCATAACTATTTGATTGATAGAGACTTTAAGCAAATTAACCTGATTTCGCCCCTTCCTTGTTCAAGCCCCTTAAATAAATCAGATCTAACTCTTGTTTGCATTTACCCTGACTGTAGTTCCAGTTTGTGCAAGATTACTGTACTGCTGTTATTTGCTGTGTATAACCTTGTTTTACAGGGGGCCCCAGGGCCGGGCCAGAGGAAAGCGCAGGTGGTAAGTGCAAACAGTGTGGGTACTTGTGTGGTGTATCAGGAGAATTGTGAAAGTGATTAGTGTGTATTGTTCTAGCCACTAGCAAGGAAAGAGGGGGTTACAGTGTCCCGGAGGGCTGTGTCCAGGTTAGCATGACCACTACCAGCCCTGACCTCCGGGTGGAGGAACCCATTTCAGAACTTAGTCCCCTTAACCTGCTACTAGCCAAGCAGACAGGGGTAGTAGCCCTTGGGACAGCGCCACCTAGGGGTTACATTTTGGAGGCTCACTGCAGGGATTTTGTGCCTTCTAGTGGCCAAAAATTACAAATTATTGTTAAAAATTAATGGCTACCCCAGTAGAAATGGCTGTACACCAGTTGGTGGGATGGTGTACTGGGTAGGAGATCGACCCCCCAAAATGCTCTGCTTATACTGGATATCCCCCTGGGCACCAGTAAAGACACTGTAGAGGGAGCACTCTCCAAAGTTGAATGTTTAAAAAACCCTGTGGTTGTGGGTCGACAGGCTAATTTGATTGCCCAAACTTTCATAGCCTTGGTAGAGTGTAGTGATCTCATGGACAGCTCTAAAGTGCCACAGACTATTGCCCCAGAAGGGGGTTCTAACTGTCTGGAGAGTGATGACAAAAGACAGTAAACACCCCGGGGAGGATGAGCTCCCACCATTATCTGAGTCTTTTGAGGAGAAATTTGCTAAGTTGTTGCTGGAGGAAGGGAAAACCGTAGAGGACTTTAAGAAACTATTCCTGCCACCTGGGGGTGTTCCTTCCCCAACACCCCCTCCCACTCCAGCACCTGTTACTGCCCCACCTTCTGTGCCCATGCCAATGCTGGCCCCTAGATCTGTACCTGACATTTGTCACTACTCCTACCAAAGGCTGAGAGTCTTCTTGGGCACCCTCTCCACCCCCCCAAGGGGAGGATGACTGGGAGACCTGGATAGACTATGTTGCCACTCTAGTACTTGAATGGCAATGCTCAGAAGCAGAGAAATGAAGGACGTTGAGTGAGAGCATCCGCGGTACTGCCCTGGCTACCATCCGTGCCAAGCGGGTCAATAACCCTGAAGCAACTGCACAGGACTATCTTGATGCATTGAAAAATGTGTATGGGAGCCTGGATTCAGATGAGGATCTGTGATGGAGAGTAAGAAATGCTCAGCAGTACCCAGGTGAGCCATTGTCTCTGTATGTATCTTGACTTGAAAAGTTGCTACAAGAGTGCCTCAGAAAGGGTAGTTTGCAATCAAATGAATTAGATTGAGCTAAGCTGGACTGGATCCTTAAGTCTGCTCTGTTTTCAGAATTGTTACTGCTTCAGTTGTGCCTTGCCACCCGACTGGAATCACCATCCTCCTATGATGAGCTAATGAAAGAAATTCAGGGGGGGTGAGCAAAGGTGACCCCATGGGAATTTCACCCATATCTGCTGCTGCTGCTGTGCAAGTGACCGAGAGTGATCAGCCAAGTGAGGCTCAGAGGCAAAAGTCGGCACTTAACGAGCACTCTGAGAATGCAAAGGACTTCCCGGCCTGGGCCCAGCATTGGAAAGACGAGCTACTAAAGGAACTCTGAGAGCTGAAGATGAGTGCTTCTGCAAGGGTTTCCCCATGGAACAAGATTCTGGTCCTTTTAAGGATGTGCCATTAGGGTGGGGGTGCACCCTCAGGTATCCTCTACCGAGGGTGGCTCCAAGGCTGAGATCACCGGATTGACTGCCATTCTAAAGGAACTGTTAAGACATGTTGCACCACTCTCACTGCTGCAAGCAGTTATTAGACCCCAATCTCTTACTACTGCTTCAGTTCCTCATACGATGTTCTCTCCCAGGATGACACAGGAGTCTATCATTTGTCACAACTGTGGAAAGGATGGCCATATGAAAAGAGAATGCTGGTCTAAGAAGGACTTAGAAAGAATAGTAAACAGACTCCAAGGGGAGCTCTGAAAAGCAAATCAATGGTCAAGGGTTGCCCGAAATGACCGCAGTGAGGGTTCGAGAAAACCTAACTCAAATTTCTTTGTGGCTAAATCATCTGTTCAGGCCTCTATTAATGCCTCTCCAGACTGGTCCAAAATAGTGGGCACTTCAATGGAGACTACAGTGACTGTGAATGGTATTCATACTTGGGCTGTGCTTGACAGTGGGTCACAAGTGACCATTGTATTCCAGGACTGGTATAACAAATGCTTATCTGATGTGCCTTTGCAGTCCCTGGAAGACCTACATGCGTGGGGCCTGAACGACAAGTCTTAGCCCTACCTAGGGTATGTCCACCTCTGGTTTTCTTTTCCTGCAGCTGTAACAGGTGTAGAGGAGCAAGTAGAGACATTGGCCCTAGTGTGTCCCCCCAACTGGACTGTATGATGGGGTCCTCCTGTTAATTGGGACAAACGCCCATATGTTTGGAAGACTGGCACAACTCTATCATGAGAAACAAGGGCGACGGACTGGGAGAGCCCTGAGAATTCTGGCTCTGATCAAGAGGGCATATTATTTGCAACAGAAACCTGAGAAAGTAGACCAGGATTAACTGGTGGGGATCGTGTGGAAGAAGGATCCCGATTCAATGGTACTGGCCCCTAATGCCCAGTGTGCCATTCAAGGTGAGGTCCACCTCTGGAAAGATGTCAAGAACAAAATACTGATGTAGGATGTGCCAGGCGATGGAAAATTGCCAGAAGGATTATTGGTCAAGCCCAGCATCTTGCCTGCTCATGCCCATGCCTATGCACAACGAGTGATGGTCCACATTCACAATGTGTTAGATCGGGAGATCCGGGTGAACAGAGGGTGCACCCTATTTATGGTACACTGCAAAGACACTGCAGTATTGTCCAGCAACAAGCACCCTGGTGAGAAGGAGAGAGTGACCCCAGACTTGTTTGACTTTGGTGACTCCCCATTGCCAGTTGAATGGAAAGCTAGAATTAGCAAGAGACTTGCCCAGAGAGACCAAGTATTTTCATTGCAGGAATGGGATGTGGGATGTCTCCAGGGTGCGGAGCATCACATATGCCTGCATGATGAACGGTCATTTCGAGGGAGGTCTCAACGCCTGGCCCCAGGAGACATAGTTGATGTGAGAAGACACCTGCAGGAAATGCTCACTGCTGGCGTGATACAAAAATCCAGGAGCCCATACGCCTCTCCCACTGTGGTTGTGAGTAAGAAGAATGGGTCTGTGAGGATGTGTGTTGATTATCGAACCCTGAACTGGCGGACCATCCCATACCAATACACTATGCCTCATATACAAGGTGCCCTGGACTGCTTGAATGGGAGCAAATGGTTCTCGGTGTTAGATCTTCACAGCGGATACTACCAGATCCCGATGGCCCCAGAAGACCATGAGAAAACAGCCTTCATCTGTCCATTGGGGTTCTATGAGTTTCTGAGGATGCCACAGGGGATATCGGATGACCAGGTCACCTTTCAGCGACTGATGGAATGTGCAGAGGGAGATATAAATTTGTGAGAATGCCTGGTGTACTTGGATGATGTCATTGTGTTTGGTAGCACCTTAGAGGAGCATGAGAACTGACTGTTTAAAGTTCTAGACCGACTGGAAGACTTCAGCCTCAAGCTGCCCATTGACAAGTGCCAGTTTTTCCAAACCTCCATGAAGTATGTGGGGCATATAGTATCTACAAAAGGGATAGATACTGATCCCAGTAAGGTTGAAGCACTTACTACTTGACCCCAGTCCCATAATCTGAAAGAATTACATTTCCTGGGGTTCTGTGGCTACTACCACAGCTTCATAAAAGACTATTCCAAGGTGATTTGCCCACTCTTGAACCTTACCCAAGGTTACCCTCCTTCCAATCGTAAATACAAAAAAGGAGCCGTTAAAGAACCAGAAAAAGTATACTTCCACCCAGGTGAACTCTTCAGGCCCCGCTGGATGCCCGACTGTGAAGCAGCCTTCCATGAGATCATATACCAGCTCACCCATGCCCCCATCCTCGGCTATGCTGACCCCACCAAACCCTATGTGCTGCATACGGACACTAGTCTGCAGGGTCTAGGAGTGGTGCTGTATCAAGACCATGAGGATGGTCTGAGACCAGTAGCTTTCACCAGTTTGACCCCATCTGAACGAAACTACCCTGTGCATAAGTTGGAGTTCCTTGCACTAAAATGGGTCATCATTGACCAGTTTCATGAATACCTCTATAGGGCAAAGATATTGGTGAAGACTGACAATAACCTGTTGACCTATGTACAGACTTCAGCTAAATTAGATGCCACTGGGCACTGGTGGCTTTCTGCATTATCAACCTATGATTATGCTGTCGAATACAGATCGGGCCTGAACTATATTGATGCTGATGCCCTATCACGAAGGCCCACTTTCAAGAGTGATTGGGTCAGGCTGTCTGAACCTGACATTCGAGCATTGTGCCAAAAGTTTGATACAGATGAACAGATGTCTGCGGATACAGTGGACTGTTTAGTAGATTGCTTGTGCCCTTCTGACACCTGCATACCAGCTGCTTATTGCCACTTCTCTGCTCTAGATATTAGTGCACTACCTCAATTTGACAATGACAGCATTCAGTGGGCTCAATCCCAAGGTCCTATGATTCAGCCAGCACTTGATGCCCTGCGTGAGGGGAAAAATGTGTCTAAGTTATGTTCCACTGTCTTGTGAACTACTGCTTTATTGTTTAAAGAAGGCCCCAGATTGAAGTTGCTCAATTAGTTGTTGTATAGAGAGAACAGTAGATCATAGTGGCAAAGTAGACAAGCAACAATTGGTCCTGCCCATGGCCTTCAAAGATTTGGTACTGAGGTCCCTCCACAATCACACGGGACACCTCAATCTTGACAGAACCCTTGACCTGGTACGATCCCGCTTCTACTGGCCCAAAATGGGGGCTGATGATGAGCACCATGTAAAGACTTGCAGTTGCTGCCTGCAAAGAAAAGTCCTGCCTCAGAGAGCTGCCCACCTTGTTAATATTTCTACCAGCGCCCCCATGGAACTAGTCTGCATAGACTTCTTGTATTTAGACCTGATCAGCAGAACATTGGCAATGTGTTAGTGGTTACGAATCATTTCACACGGTATGCACAAGCTTTTTCCACCAAAGATCAAAAGGCATCTACCGTGGCCAAGGTGCAAGTGGAAAATTTCTTTGTCCACTATGGTGCCCCCCAGTGGATTCATTCTGATCAAGGCAAAGACTTTGAGAGTCGGCTAATCAAAGAAATGCTCTCTCTATGGGAGGTGCGAAAGTCAAGAACCACCCCTTATCACCCACAGGGAGACCCTCAACCAGAACGTTTTAACCGTACTCTTCTAGACATGCTGGGCACCCTCCACCCAAAAGACAAGCATAAATGGAGCCAGCAGATTAGCACCTTGGTACACGCATACAATTGCATGAAAAATTATGCTACTGGGTTCTCCCCCTACTGCCTCATGTTCGGGAGAGAGGCCCGGCTGCCAGTTGATGTCTGTTTTGGGGTCTCTCCAGATGGGGTCCGAGCCAAAAACTGCTTGCAATATGTGCAAAAACTGAAAGCTCAATTGAACCATGCCTATCAACTGGCCCAGACAATGGCCACCAAGAGAAATTTAGCCAACAAAGAGAGGCATGATAAAAAAGTAAAGGTTCAAGAGCTTCGACCAGGAGACCGTGTGTTGTTACACAATTTGGGACTGCATGGTAAACACAAAATTGCTGATCAGTGGCACCATCTTCCCCATGTAGTAGTTGGAAAGTTGGATGATTTACCTGTGCACAAGGTGCGCCCAGAGAACAACTCCAAAGCTGTCAAGACCATCCACCATAACCACTTGCTATTTATTGGCCAAGTCATGATTGAGGCTGAACCCCCAGAAATTGAGCCCTCTGGGCCAGTGACTCATGCTGCTGCAAGAAACAGACAGAGTCAGCCTACCCCAGTCGTCACAGATTTAAGGTTTCCTCCGTAGCAGGCCCAGAATGATAGTGACTGTCAGTCCACTTCTGACGAAAGTGAATACAACCATGCGTGTTACCCCTCTTATGAACTGAGTCAGGTGTTTAAAGTAACCCCCTGATAAGTTGTGGGGATGAAGCTGGGCCTTCTGGACTGCCTTACCCCCAGCTTCATCCTTGGAGCCAATGCTCCCAGAAAGTAAAGTGCAAGGTATCACGTCAGAAGATGTTGAGTCTCTGTGTATTGTGGAATTGTATGATTTGCCTGAAGAAGGGGCTAAGGGTTTGAGTCTTTCTGGTGGCATACCAGAACTTGAAGAACACTATGAGAGTGCTGACCACCCTCCTTCAGTGCCTCAAAGCTTGATTGTGCCTGAGCCTTCACAAAATGAGTCAAGTGTTGTTGAAACAGAGCCTGCAGAGCAAGGAGCCGACAGTGCCCCAAGTTTGGACGTTCCCATGCAGGCAGAGGCACCCCTCACAAGTGACGAGAGTCCCCAGACCAGTGCTGAGAGTACAAAGACTGTAGTTGTCCCCCTCAGAAAAACTGGTCAAGCTGTCAAGCCAGTAGTACACCTCAGTTATGATTCTCCCGGGAGGCCAGTGGATTTGCCTCTCAATGTGGTGCACAAAGGTGTTTATGTCTCACCAAGCTCACTGCCCAAATTGAGCTTGACAGCCAATTCCAGGTTACTTGTCTTTCCCTCTCACCATGGTGCCCCTGCCCCCTCTAGCCCCAAGTTAGCTCATAGGGAAGGACCCCTTCTTGCATTGTTTAAGGTACAAGAAGTTATTACCTAATTCAGTATAGTAATGTTCAATTTACCTGTGTGAAATATGCACAATGTGTTGTCAGAATGGATATAGTATCATGAAGTGTAGTGAATATGTGAAGTAATAAGTTTATGTTAACTGATGCACTATGGTATAGACTTGACGCGGATGCCAAATTTTCTCCAGGCAGGGAAGGGTGTAACCCCCCTACAAATGGGGGTTCCCAAAAAGTCTTCCTTGAGCTTGCCTAAATGCTCACTTCCAGGCTGGTGTCCTGCGTTTTAACAGTTTAAATGTGTTTGCCAGAGAGTGCCTGTATGGCCTCTGTGTACTGTCTTTTTTAAGAGCTGCCTGGATTGCAGTCATAAGTAATATGAGAGGGAGCTCTGTTAAAAGATGTAACTATTTGTTGAAAATCATTTAGAGTGATAATGATAGTGTAGTTTGTCTAACCTGCCTTCTTTGCAGTAAGGACTGTTTTGTTTATCTCCACTATCTTGGTCCTGGACTGTGAATTGGACCAACCAGTACTGGTGGGACCTAAAATGGAACCGGACTACAGGAGCTGTCTGGAGTCAAAATCTGTAGGAATTGTAGTTTTGGGCTTTTTGCGCCTTTTTGCAGCTGAAGGGGGAGCCTTTGTTGTGACTGACAGGAGGATCAGCCAACCGAACCTTTTGGATCTTGGGGAATTTCCCAGGCTGCTGCAGCTAGTTTCAGCTTTGAGCTGAGAAGTGAAGAGTAACAGCTCAAGTGATTTTGAGCAGCAGTTCTGTATAGTTTTCCATGGAAGAACTGTGAAAGGGCTGAGTTTTGGCCTGCCTGTCTGCCTGCTGTCCCTGAGAGTGAAAATAGAGTTTATTCTGACTGAAACCGAGTTGTGAGGACTATTTAAGCCACTGGACTGTGACCAGGCTTTAACCCGGAGAAGACCGAAGATTTGCTGAATGCGATCGGCCTGTCAGGATTTCTAGCTGGTTTTGAATCCCCGGTTTGTGCAAAGACTTTGCGATCGTGACCGGAGAGTGGTTTGCCTGGTACCATAGAATCCTTTACATGTAAATGTGCTGTGTATTGAAAGTGGGTCATGATTTGGTTCCCCACTGTGTGAACCTGCAGTAGTTCTCCGTGGCCGTCCCCCATATTGGTAGAGAGAAGCTTCTCTCTGCTGGGATGCAATCAGATGTGAAAAGTGTGTGGTGACTGTGGGGCATGGGTGTGCAAGTTATATCATTCTGCCAAGTTTTCCTTCCCTGTGCTTCCTTTGACCCTCACTACTCCCCATGGCAACGTGTTTATTCTTTGTTAGCTCATGCAAATGCAGCAAGCCCCTGTTGGAACAGCAAGTGTCCTCTCCCACTGTCCGGGGGGGTGGTCACTGCGGTGGTGAAGCATGCCGCTAACTCTCTCAAGGCTGTGACATGCTATTCATGATCCCAGCTTAATCTCAGCTTCCTGCATCTACTCCTAAACATGCCATTGGAGTAGCTCGCCCAGTACAATAAGTTAGAATTTGCTGCAGATAGTATTTGCTTAAACAGCTCTATAAATCAGCAGAATTTCACACCACTGTCTCTTTGCGATGAAGAAAAATATTACTGAGTCCTATTCTCATAGAAACATGTTTCAAAAAGTGGAATTCAATAAGAAATGTAATAACTTTGAACCAGTTATAAGGAGGGGCAACATGTTTATGCTCCTTTAAATGACTCACAGGGATATACTGCCATTGCTGTTAGGTTGACACCGTCAATAACATACTTAGCCCTAGTGTGTGAAAGAAAGTGATGGGAAGCAATGTGTGTAAGTACACATTATATATTCAAAGCTTTGTGCCAACTGCAAAGTGTTTATGCCCATGCTGCACATGTAATAGCACCGGAATCCCATATTTAGAGGGCATTACAGCACGCACTATTAGCAACAGCACACTAGCACAGAAGAGCTGTATGCAGTGTCCAAAATGGGGGGGGGGGGGATTACCTTGCATAATGTGTGCAGTGTGATATTCAGTGTGATAGTTTTGCACAAGTGGGACTGCATAGGCCACATAGCACTGCACAAATACCGCCTATAAAAAGGCCATCTTAAGCCGGTGCAAACTCCAGAGGTGGAAGGAGACACTGCAGGCTACACACTGAGATGACTCACATGGCAGAACACATCATGTGCCTCATGCAGCAGGTCAAGGAGGATGAGAAGAGGGCCAGTGGCCTTCCTAGGCCCAGGCACAGGCCACGGATGTGCTATGTTGCAAAGAGACAAGTCACATCAGAAGTTCACAGTAATGAATAGATCATGGGCCAGTACAGGCTCAACAGGCCCATGCTCAGGAAGCTATGTGAGCTGCTGCATGACCAGTTCTGGACGGACAGCCAGTGCAGTCATGCAATGTCTGTATAGTTCAAGGTGATGGCTGCACTGTGCTTCCTGGCCACCAGAACATTCTAGACACTGGTGGGGGACACCACCAGTATTTCGCAGTCAGCCACCTCATGGCTGTTAGGCCAGTTCCTAGATGCCCGGCTGGCCCATGCTGGGGAGTTCATCATGTAGTTTGTCTAACCTGTCTTTATTTCAGCATGAACTGTTTCAGTGCAGCTCTTTCATTTTGGTCCTGGATTGTTGACTTGGTCCATTCTATTGGCTGGTTCGGCTGTCACTCACAATAAGACTCCCTCTGTTGGTGAAAAAAGGTGCCAAAGTCAAAATTACATTTCCCAGAGTCACTGCTCATACAATCCCCTTGTGACTGGATCAAACTTGAGAGTCCAAGTTCCAATTCGTCCACAGGCTCCATTTTAAGGCCTCCCTATCATCCTGATTGGTCCAAGTCAGCAATCCAGGACCAAAATGAAAGAGCTACACTGAAACAGTTCAAGCTGAAATAAAGACAGATTAGACAAACTACATTTTCTCAGTCACGCTAAATGATTTCTGGCAAACAGTTATATCTTTCAACAAGACTCCCTCTGCACATGTAGCGACGACAGAAACGGAGCAAATTGGCAGCAGCTCGGGTGGGATTCGAGCATTAAATACACAGTCCTCCCATACAAACTAATTAAGTCTGCAAGCAGACAGCTCTTAAAGAGACAGTACGTGGAGGCTCAAATAGCACTCACTTGGAACCACATTTAAACAGCTCAGACACCGAACACCGCCCAGACTTGGAGCATTCAAGCAAGCTCCTGGAAGACTTTTGGGAACCCCCATTTGCAGGGGGGTTACAATCATATTCCCCCGCACACCAGCAGAGGGAACAGCAACCGTGCTGCAGTTCTATTGAATCATGCACCTACCAGCTGTACTCATTGCCACTGACTGCACCCATGATGCCATCTGGGCACCCACTGGTGATGGAGTGGATAGGAAGGGCTTCCACGCCATCAATTGTCTGTTGGTAATGTGATGCAACAGGATGCATCATCAATCTTCTGGCATGGTACCCCAGCAACACCCGGGATGCCTTCATCTTGCACAACTCCATTCAGTGCCAGAGGTTTGAAAGTGGGGACGTCCCTAGTAGCCACCTTGTCGGTGAGTATACCTCAAAGGCTCCCCCCCACCAAGCATAGATATATAGACAATGATGGCAGAAAAAGATCAAAGGTCCATCCAGTCTGCACAAATTCCCTATTTAACCCTGGGGCCTACTGTTCCTCTGGAGTCATAGCCCTCCCCATCCCCCTTCTCCTCCCTGATTCTGACACCCTGAGCAACCATTATACCCTTCATTCTGTCCCAACCATGCTTTAAACCAGTAATGGTTTTGCACCCACCACCTCAGCTGGCAGCCTGGTCCATGGCTCCACCACCCTTTCTTTAAAATAGTATTTCCTCACACCCCTGCTGAACCTCCCTCCTGTTAGCTTCCACTCATAATCATGTGACTGTGAGCTGGTATTCAAGTTAAATAGTTCCCCACGGTTCATCCTGTTAATTCCTTTTAGGAATTTGAAGGTCTCTATCATATTTCCACTCTCCCTTCTGGTCTCCAGGGAGTACATATTCAGTGCCTTGAAGTGCTCCTCATAGGACATGCCCTGCTGGCCCCGAATCATTTTGGTTACCTTGCACTGCACCATCTCAAGCCTATCCCTAAAAAAGTCACACCATTTACATGTGGAGGTTGTGGAATTCAAGCACAGGTCTGCTCCTTCTTGTGGTTTGTAGCTTTGCGCTCTAACCTCTGGGCTTTATTGCCTGCATAACTCTTTTTAACCCATATTGCAGATGGTGACACTAACCAATTCCCTCTACCTATACAGGGGAGATTGCAGCCCACATCCGTTGCAGAAGACAGGTACAGTAAGGGACCCAGTGTCATGTGCAACATCACCGAGTGTGTATTTGGAATGCTCAAGATGTGGTTTAGGTGCCTTGATTGTTCTGGTGGTGCCCTACAGTAGACCCCTCAGCAGGCCTGTGCCATATTCCTTGCCTGCTGCATACTACACAACATGGCACTCAACCATGGGATATGCATGCTGGCCCCAGAGAAACAACCTACAGTGGATTCACAGCCAGAGGGGTGTGACTCCAGGATGGCCAGGAGTGCCCAGGTGTACACAGCCCACATCATAACAGGCCTCATTGGACAGGGAGAGTAAGTATAGACCATACAGGAGACTGTAATGAGTTCAGTCAATGTATTATCACTGAACAATGTCAGTACATACATAGAAGCAATTCAGGTGTGGGGTATCAAGGAGGGGGGGTAACAGAAATACAGTCCCTCCAGTCAGGGGTTACCAAATAGGTACACATGCACATATGGTGTGGTGGAAATCTGCTTCACGTCATGCAACAGACTCACAATTTGCAGTTGTGCAGTATTTTGGAATCAACCCAGCAGGTGGTGAGCCTTCACTACATCCTTAAGTTCCCTCCTTCCCAAATGGAACCCCAAGGGAATCCTTTGAATCAACTAAGAAATTATGATTACAAATTCTTCCTCCTCCCTTCCAACTGATCCGATAATATATTTCACTAAAACCAAAAGGCGAGTTGTTCAGCATTTTGTTAACAGCCATACCAATGCGTAAATGGTAAATGCTTATTATTCTACTAATTACCACTATTTTTATATTAGAAATGCATTGTTTCTAAATGGTGTATATATTGTTTTTCATTTTATTTAAATGTACATGATTCTCAAATATTTATATCCCCCCACCCGCATCCACATTGCAGTTCATTTAACTGTGCTTCAGTGTTACTGTATGTTTAGTTAGAAAATAAAGGTATTTCTTAACATAGCAATAGTACTCTAGCAGATGTAGTCATTGGTTCATGCACTTGTACTGTACATTCTTCACTTTTACAGAACTAGAGAAAGATGTACCATGGCTGCCCGTGTGTTCTTGAACATGCTCTGAAAACTCAGTTGTTGTCATGTCTAGCAACTCACAGCTGCATGACTTGCACCATCAATCCAAGCTCCCCTTTCATTTAAAAATAAAACCTCTGAAATTGCTTGAGCTACAGTAAATACAAATAACAGCACATACTACAGTGCTGTTATCATGATTTGTAAGTAACGCTCTCAGTGGATAATTTTGTTAGTACAGTATTATTCTTAAAAAGCAGTGAGCAAGAGGGGTTTCTAAGCCAATAGAAAGCATGATGACAAAGCTAAGGAGATTAATTATTAGAAAAAAAAATAATGAACTCATAATGGATGCTATTTACACTATTTTTTAAAATAATTAATTATAGGTTTTTGTCACATAAATGATTTGGCTGAATCTATTAAACAGAAGATATGGGCCGGCCCGGTGGCGCTGAGGGTTGAGGTACTGGATGACACACCTCGCTCTCTGCCAGTGACCCAGGTTCAGGAATGACCTCGGGTTGCCAGGGTGCCAGCACGAAGGGGAGGGGGGAGCAAGATCGAGTGTTGACTCCTCTCCCGGGAGGGGAGGGGTCGCCCATCCATAGTCCCCTCGCCATGGGATGGAGGACTAATGGCTGGCACAGATGGTAATGGAGTGATTGAAAGTGTGGGGCATCCCGCAGGGTGCGATGTGCACGTGCCTGCACATGCATAGGTCAGGACCGGGACAAACGTAAAAACTGAATGACGTGCCTAAGGGAAAAAAAAGAGAAGATATAATCTCTTAAGTGTATGTGCAGTATTTGGGGCTAGTGAGTGAATTGAAAAACAGAACATTTAAATGCTGACAATCCAATAGCACTTTTTCATGTGTTTATACTGCATGTGAACAATTCTGCATTCTCATGCCACTTTAGCGCTGACTACTCCCTAATGTCATGATATTGACAAGAGAACTTGATTAAAACAGGACATCAGCAGTGCAGTCAATAGTTCTCTTTTCAGTAACAGTTGCAGGGATGCTCATGCGGACTCCCCCCCCCCAACCTGCATACTAAACAATCGTTCTCCTGGATGGATCTTAGTGCAAATGCAAAGTATAATTTATTTTAAAGAGCTAGTAGAGCTAAAACAGACAGACGGGAAAAATAAAAAATAGTCCGTCAGCACTGTGATCTCGCTGATAGTGACATTACAGGTGACTTACCTGGCAGCTACTGACTGGCTGTTCCTAAGCAGCAGTGATGTTACAGTCAGGAAGGTTGCACTGCTGATGATGTAGATGGGGGAGGTAGAGCTAGATACTGTATGTATTCGTGTATAAGTTGAGTTTTCAGTGCCAAAAATAGGTACTGAAGAATGGGGACTCAACTTAAACGTGAGACCGACTTATCTGCGGAGGTTTTGCTACTGTTTGAGAGCTCATTACTATTACAGTACATTTACTGGTAGCTGCAACAGATTTCATTCTTGCCTGTTTTTAAGCCACTCTTCTGATGTCCTGGATCTTAATTCGCTGCTGTTTGAGAACCCTTTATTGTACTATAAAATGAAATCATTTTGTGCACCTTTAATTTCTTGCAATGGACCCTGCTGTCTTATTTGCACAAATTCATGTTTGCACTCGTGAGAGAGTGAAGGCAATGATGAGAATGTTCGTTCAACATTCAGCATTCGGGGATGCAGCAACACTTGGCATCAAAGGTACAGCAGTAGAATTTTTTGCAGTAGGATTTTGCACATACAGCAGTTTATCCAGGCGGTACATGACAATTTGAGCAAGACTTGTGTCAGTAAGATTGGGTTAAGGATGGTTAGGGACACTGGTAGGGGAGGCTGATCAGTGTATCAGCACCATGTGTTTTCAGCATTTGTAGATCAGCATCTTGGGGCCCTAAATCAAACAGTACTGTAAATAAAAAATGACAAAATAAATAAATATGAAATATGGACACAGAACATCAATGACTTGTGCTGGTGAGGGTGGGTTAGGGAAAGTGGTACCATTAGCACTTGTGTGCCGTGCTGGCGAGGGTGGGTTAAGAAAAGTGGCACCGTTAGCACTTGTGTGTTGTGCTTGTGAGAGTGGGTTAGGGAGGGTATACTGCAATGTTTTATAGTATCATTGTCTGTTTGTCAGAGGGAGTGAATATGTTAAAAAGGAGCTACATAGATACATAGACAGTGTCGGCAGATAAGGGTCTATGGCCCACCTAGTCTGCCCATTTGAGCTTGTAAGTTCAGTTTGTTTTCCTAGAAGTCTGTTTCCCCTTACCCCTGCCCTCTATAATTCCTTTATGTCTATCCCATGCATTCTTAAATCCCGTGATTGTTTCAGCCCCCACCACTTCCTCTGGCAGGGTGTTCCACTTGTCCACCACCCGTTCTGTGAAGAAATTCTTTCTCATGTTTCCTCTGAATCGTCCTCCCTCCAACTTCATCCCATGCCCTCTAGTCCTGAAACATCTTTTTCGCTTAAAATAGTGTTTTCCTGCACCCTGTTCCTCCCTGTAAGATACTTGTATGTCTCTATCATATCCCTCTCCCTCCTCTCCTCCAGGGAGTACATGTTCAGTTCCTTCAACCTGTCTTCATAGGACTTGTGATGCAACCCATGCACCATCTTTGTTGCCCTCCTCTGAACCTTCTCTACCCTGTCTATGTCCTTACGTAGGTATGGTCTCCAGAACTGTACACTGTACTCCAGGTGGGGCCTCACTAGTGTCTTGTATAGCGGAATTATGACCTCCTTTTCCTGCTGGTGATGCCCTGCCTATACATCCCAGCATCCTATTTGCTTTACCTGATGCCTTGTCACACTGTTTCCCTACCTTGAGGTCATCAGAGATGACAACCCCAAGATCCTTTCCTGCTTGGTGCATGCTATATCCTCACCCCCAACTGATATATTGTCTAGGGTTTTTGTACCCCATATGCATTATCTTGCACTTCTTTGCATTGAATTTCAACTGCCAAACCCTTGACCATTCTTCAAGTTTCTGCAGGTCCCTTCTCATTCTGTCTACACCCTCTGGTGTATCTACTCTGTTACAGAGCTTTGTGTCATCAGCTAACAGTGAAATTCTGCCTTCTAGATCCTGTGCAATGTCACTGATGAAGATGTTGAATAGGACCGTCCCAGCACTGATCCCTGTGGTACCCCACTGGTTACTCTCTTTCCTCTGTGGAGTGACAGCCATTTACCACCACCCTCTGTGTCCTGCCACCAGCCAGTTACCTACCTACCACACTACTGTCCTGCCCACACCCATATTCCCCAGTTTGTGTAATAGTCTTCTATGTGGCACAGTGTCAAAGGCCTTGCTGAAGTCCAGATAGGCCATGTCCACTGCCCTCCCTGATCCACCTCCCTAGTCACCCAGTCAAAAAATTCAATGAGGTTGGTCTGACATGACCTCCCCTGGTGAAACCATGCTGCCTTGGGTCCTGTAGTCCATTGACAACCAGATGTTCCACCAATCTCTCCTTCAGTAGTGCTTCCATGATCTTCCCACTACCAAGGTGAGGCTGACTGGTCTGTAGTTCCCTGCTTCCTCTTTGTTCCCACTTTTGTATAAGGGGACTACATCTGCTGTCCTCCAGTCTTTGGGTACCTCCCCTGTTTCCAGTGATTGGCTGAACAGGATAGCCAGAGGTTCAGCCACCACCTCTCTTAGTTCTTTAAGGACCCTGGGGTGCACCCCCAGGAGGGAAGAGTTTGTTAAAAAGTAGGACTCCTGGTAGTGTTGAGGTGTACCAGTAGCTATATACTAAGTAAAGGGGGGTCAACCTATATGTGAGACGTATCTAAAAATCTACTAAAATGCACAAGAAAAAGGAGGTCAACTTATGTATGAGGTTCACTTATATGCGATTATATACGGCATGTCAGCTGTCAGGCAGAGTGCTGTCTCACACATCACACCTACTAACATCAGGTAAACAATCTTCTAATTAAACAAAGGGAAATTAAAAAGTACCTCATACAAACATACAAAGAAGCCAGCAGAAGAAGGCCATTTGGTCTATCAAGTCTACTCATATTGCAGGGTCCACAGCTTGAGCTAATGTCTCTGCCCATGATCCTTACCTTCCCCCATGCCTATCCCAGCCTCTCTTAAAGCTGCCCACTGTCTTCAAGGAGATGATCTCTTCTAATAGCACATTCCAAGTGTCCAACACCCTCTCTGTGAAGGAGTGCTTCCTGACTTCCCACCTAAACCTCCCACCCTCCAGCTTAAGACTGTACCCCCTCATGTTATGGTTGCCACTCAGCTTAAAGAGACTCTCCTTATCAACCTTATTTATGCCTTTCAAGTACATGAAGGTCCCAATTATGTCCCCTCTCTCTCTCTCTCTCCTGTCTTCCAGGGAGTACATGTTCAGTGCCTTCAATCTCTCCTCATATGCCTTACCCTGTTAACCTGCTATCATCTTTGTAGCCCTCCTCTGGATTTTCTCCAGCAGGTTAATGTCCTTTTTGAGGTGTGAGCACCAGTACTGAACTCCATACTCTAGATGCAGCCTTACCAGTGACCTGTACAAGGGCAGCATAGCCTCCTCTCTCCTACTACTGATCCCCCTAGATATGCATCCCAGCATCTTGTTTGCCTTTGCTGCTGCTTTCTTGCACTGTGTGGAGTGCTTCAGGTTACTAGTGATCATCACTCCCAGGTCCTTCTCCCCAGATATAAAAGGCAATGGTTGATTGCTTTTAAAACCTAATATTAGTGTTAGGCAGTACACTAGCTCTTTAATTTATATACTTATCTTCCTCTTCCCCTCCTCCCCCGCACACCGTATAAGTATTAACTTCTGAGAATTCTGACCATTTACTGGTGAGTCAGGCGGGAAGGGGCTCAGTCACTTCTCTGTGTCATCATGCATGGATCTAGAGCCAGGATGGGCAGCAGACACATCAGTGTTGTTAGGTGGCACAAACATTTTTATTTTATTTGATGGGCTGGGATGTGCACCAGACTTGTCATCATTAGGGAGTTTAAACTTTATTAACTTATTTTGGGACTGGCCCTACCTGCTCCCTCCTTCCCAAACCAGAGATGAAATCAAATTATTTAAAAATACAATTCCAGCAAACTGGGTCCAATTCCCTCCCCATGGGTCCCCATAGAGCCCTCCCAGCTCCCTGCCTCCTGAACATGTAATAGTGAAAATATTAAGAATAATAAAATACAGTTTCATCATATTTTTTTATTGCTGGCTTACAAATGCACTTATTGGTTGCCTGTGCACAGTTGCTCATTTCCTCTCTTGTGGTAATCACAAACTGGGGGCAGGCACTGTAAACAGGTCCTCGTGTCTCAAAAGACATGCAGTACTGAATCAAACACCTAAGAATGAAGACCAGGTGTCAGTGTGGAAGGTCACAGAGAGACAACTTATAGAAGACATTCCTCTTATTTGTGCTCTGCACCTGTGCTGATGCCTAGTTAACATTCTGCTAATTGCTATTGTTGGGAGACATTAATGGTGGTTATGGTGTGCTGTAATGGGGTGGAGGAGGAGTGTGCTGAATACCTCAGGTCAGCTCACAATTTTTGTCAATAGTACATTATTCTTTCTTCACCCTACCCCCGTTACCAGTGATGCCTGCAGAGTGCATCATTGTCGCTTGTGCACAGGAACTCTGCTTTAATGACTTTCCAACATCCCCCATCACGCCATTCTGCAGCAAAATGTACCTACTGTATAATGGTAATTTATTAACAGAGAAGAAAATAATCAATCACATTTTCTGGATTTTGTAAAAATCAAGTTATCATCGCTTTTATTAACCATGTCGGCTCACCAGACTAGACATGGACTTGCTAAATATTTTGTATGGATCCAGCCTACCTTCCGTTGGAGTCCAGACAGTGGGAGCTGCAGAGGGATAAGGGCCGTGTCTATGGTTCTGTTGGGAGGAAGGCTAAAAATGAAGGAGGGTGGACTTTTCGTTAATTACTATATTTCCAGATCTGGGTCCCAATAAGAATAAGTGGCAGAGGGGGAAGGAAGGAATTTATACAATTAGGCCAGTCCAGTCTGTGATTCTGTTGGGAGGGAGCTGTTCTCTGCCCAAAACAAGACAACATCCCTCTGGGGAGATTCAGCAGATATATCCATTACAGCTGACAACTCAGTGGAGGGACCAAGCTAAATGGATTTCCATAGTCTGAAGTCTCAATTCTGCTGATATGCCTACCAATATTACAGAGGCACAGCAGCGCCCCTATGGTTAGGGCTGGGTAGACTGCTAAGTGTTAACCCCCAATTTTTGAACTTTAATAACTTTGGCATCATACGACAAAATAGCTCCAAATATGACAAGCACAGTCAGGTTCTCAGAGTCTCAAGATGTGAAAAGTTTTGTGAGGGCGCCTTGTTCAGTCTTTGAGATACAGAGTAGCAAAAACATGTTTGGTTTCCTATACTTAACATTGTGTATATTTTGCTCTTACGTATAGCCTAGATGGTGTGGAATTTTTCCATTACATTTTCAGAGCTGAAGGAGCCTATGCCAAGGGTGTGCCTTTCGAAGGTTTCATGAAAAAATACTATATTATTCCAGCGTTATAAGTATTTTGTGGATAACTAAGAAATGTGAATAGTAAAAAAAGAAGTCATGAGTGCTTATTTTCATGATTAACCTGTTGTGTAGGAAAAAAATACTGATCATGATGGCCACCATTTTTTTAAAACCCACAAACGTTGAAAATACATAAAAATTATATATTTAAAAAAAAACACCAGAACCTAGCTAAATGGGAGCCATGTAGCTAGATATTGCTATTTGATTTTTAAAAATCTTGCCAGAAATACCTTTTCTGAGTACCGCAAAATCCAGCTTTGCAAAGGAAGCCATTCACCTGTATTACCTGCATGAGAACAGCAGGACATTCTTGAATGATGAAGCCACAGATGGATTCATGATGTCAGCTTCAGTTCAAACAGTGAGTCGCTGATCCCATTCTCTTTGTCTCTTTCTTTGTCTATTTATTTTATTTATTTAGTTTTTGTTGACCGGGTAAGTGCACTAAACAAATTCTGCCTATTTTCAGACACGATCTGGGGGGAGGGGGATACAGATGAAAGCCAACTGACCTTGAACCAGATTAAGCTGTTGGTGGTATTTTTAGTGAATGGGGGGATATTTGGCCAGGGGAAATTCCCCTACTCTTTTTGAGAAGTGCCATGGGATCTTTAACATCCACCTGAACTACCACCAGAACAGGCAGATGGGACCTTGGTTTAACGTCTCATTGGAAAGACGGCAGATCAGGAGTGCAGCACCCCCCCCCCATGCTGCACTACAGTGTCAGTATTGGGATTTAACTCAAGTGCCTGGTGTGGGGGTAGAACCCACAGCCTTCTGATGTCCCAGCCTCAGAGGCAAGTGTGCTACCTGCTGAGCCACTAACACTATCTCTTAATTGGACCAGGGTGTGCATCCCCAATACCGCTTCTTTTTGCCCCCTTCCCTCCAGGTTGTACCCCTGCCCTTCCCAATGTTTTCTTATATTTTGTTATAGTGGCACAGTAGCACCACTATAGTTAGGGTTGAGTAGTGTGTTTAATATTAAATACCTAACTTTGTACCATAACCCTGTTAAATGGACTTGCATGAAATTGTGCATGCACGGTCAGGGTGGTAAGGTCTCTTGATTTAACAAGTTTTGTTCCAGTCAGATGTGCGAATTCCAAGATCTGGATAGTGCAAATTTAGGAAAAAATGTTTTTTTTGCTTTTGTTTTTGTTCTCACCAACAGCCCAGATGGTTTGGAATATTGTTCTGAAATGTTCAAGCTAGAAAGGGTGCATTTCATTGTTTTTTTTTGAAAAAATATTAACCGGTTCTCAAGTTATAAGGATTTGAAATTTCATTTCTGAGCATGCTCAATAGTGTTTCTGATGGATGTTTGATATGAAAGAAGAATCTGGCCATGCAAAAGAAGAGTCTTATTTTGTGAGGCCAAATTCCTCTTCGTGAGAAAAACATTCTTCTTTTGTATAGCAGCCATCTTGTTTCTGTTTGTCAAAAAAATAAAAAAAATGAATTCTTTCAAAACCCGTAAAAATGATGCACTGGGCACACACAAACATTTTAGCCGGATTCTGGACTTAGTTTTTTGTTTGTTTAAATGACCCTGAAATGTGTTTTTGGGATGTCCCAAAATTCCTTAGCAAATCTTGTTTCATGAGCCAATTTTCTTTTTTGTGAGGCTCTCAAAAGAGAAATAGAGCCATGCGAAAGAAGAATTTCATCTCACAAAACAGGATTTTGGATTTTTTTCTGAGTCTTCTTTCGTGAGATGGCATCTTCTGATTTTTCTTTTGTGAGACAGCATCTTCTTTCATGAACTCACGAAAATGTCATGAAAGAGGATGCCTTCTCATACAACAAGATTTTGAGCTTAGTTTTTTCATATTCTTCTTTCACGAGAAGGCATCTTCTTTTGTGAGCTGATGAAAATCTCATGAAACAGGATGCCTTCTCATGAAACAAGATTTTGAGCTTAGTTTTTTTTCACATTCTTCTTTCATGAGAAGGCATCCTGTTTCATCAGGTCACAAAAATCTAACTAAACAAGAAGGTGGGCTGTGAAAGACAGCTACTGAACTACTGTAAGCCCATTGGTGGACCCTGTCGACCAATGGGCTTGCAGTGTGTACTGTACTGTGTCATTCACAAATTCATGGGTCAGCAGTTTACTAGAGCAGGGGGAGTCTGAGCACTGCAGCACCCTGCGAGTCAATGTGGTAGATCCTCTGGGGACTGGGCTGCATTTTTCTTTACTAAATTCTTGGTAAGTGTATCCTCCCATCCAGCTGTGCCCCATGCTCTCTCACAGCTCCCCCCTCCATAACCAAAGATGCCCGAGAATATTATAAAAAATAAATATCCCAGCCAACTGGGACCCAATCCCACTGTGCACCATACTCCTGCCCAGCTCCCCCCTTCCCAGCCGAAGATTCCTGGTAAGTTAACAATGGCCTATTTCACTAAGAACACTCACTGCATTGTGACCTGTGTTATGCTACATTAGTTTTCACATTGCAAAGCAAGGATTTGGAATTTATACTTTTCAGAGTTGCTATCTAAATGCACTGAACTTTGAACCTTGACTCTGAGATGGGTTTCACAGTCCTAAGTATAACATTCACAGATGGAGGTAATGTGTCTCAAAACAAATTTCAAACTACCAGACAGCTAAGCACCGCAGATCCAGTCCCTGCCTGCCTACTGCATCTTATTTTTTTATTCCTCATGCTGGTAGTGTACCATACTGGGGCTCACCTGACCAGAAGCCATGCTCTACTGGCAGGAGGACTGTTCAGTACTGGCTTACGGGGGTGGGGCAAGGCAGCTCCATAGCCAACGGAGGTCAGCATAATTTGTGTGTGTGTGTGCTGTGGGTTCAGCACTGGTTATTACTGGAGATCTATCTCCTCCTGCATCAATTTTAATAACAAAATGGAACAAAAATGAGAGGACCAGACTAAGGACTAAATTTGCAGATAGAGCAGCAGTGAAGAGAGACAAAAGCCAAATCAATGGTGTTAAAATGAGGAATACAGCCTTTTACTTTTCCTAAACAGTGAAGCCACATAATCCTCGTCATAAGACGACGCCCTTCCCCCACTCATATGTAGCCAAAGGTTCCATGTCATAATAGCAATCACAAAACAGCGATCGCTATTATGGTGAGTGTATATCGCCGAAAACAAATTGTCGATATACACATGCTGGCGAACAGACATCTGTCAAGGAATCTGAGTGCTTATGAAGGGGGCTGTGCCTCCACACTTCTATTAAAGGATTATCAACTCCAGGGGGCGATGTTGGGAGGGCGACACTGATTCCTACATAAAAATGTAGCGGCTGCCGGTGGCAAAAGTTTTCCAAACCCAGTACCTGCTGTGCTGCAGCTGGCCACCCTCACCAACACACCACATGGCTAGCTTGGCTGCAGCAGGCACACTACCCCTCACAAACCTCTTCCTATCCCTCCTTCCCTCACTATATTCTCCTTCTGGTCGCCTCCCTATGACTGCTCAAGATAGGGTCGCCACCCTTGTAGGGTAGCCCATGAGGATAGCACTAAATATGAGTCGCCGTTTTGATGGTCGCTTATCTTCAATCGCTATCCTCATTGGATATCATAGTGGAAATAGAAAGCAATTATTTTGTTTTGTATTTTAGTGAAAAAGTATTAGCTACCATTATACAAAGTGGGGTAATTACTGTTCTCTGGT
Organism: Neoceratodus forsteri; assembly: GCA_016271365.2. Classification (NCBI taxonomy): domain Eukaryota; kingdom Metazoa; phylum Chordata; order Ceratodontiformes; family Ceratodontidae; genus Neoceratodus; species Neoceratodus forsteri. The sequence continues at coordinate 695,816,021 of CM028129.1, forward strand.
TCTGCCTGTCTCTTCTCTCTCTCTCACCCCCTCTTAAAGCTGCTTGTTTTCAGAGGAAGAGTAGCTCATCCTCCCATCCCAATGCAGCCACCTTCCACCTGCCCAGCTCTAGCTGTATAAACCACTGCAAAACAGGCACTGATTCTCAGTTACACTGTCCTGACCAACCAGGTCAGCTGTTGGGGAGGCAAGGGAGCTGAGCAGTGCGAAATGAATTGTTGATTTAGAAGATGGGCTCGAGTTACTAACTTTAACAGCTTTTAAATTTTATATTATAGCACAGCAAATACAATATGATGCTCCTGAACAAGCACCATGCTGAAACACCCCAAATGTGATATGGGCCGATGATTGAGAGCTCTGGTGTAGTTGGGGGGAGTAAATCTCCTGTCACAAAGAGAGAAGAGATGTAGGTCAAGGAGGAAGTGGGTTTGGTGTGTTTGGTACAGTATTTAAAGGCTAAGCACTATTCACTTAGCCAGCTGATTGGTTCACAGATTATTTTGGTGGGATCTTAGTGGCCAGTTTCTCAAACTCTTTTGCATAGCCTCTCAGTAGTCAGTTTGGCACCTACAGACACATGCAGGTACAATGAAGGTCCTGTGGCTCATGGCTCCAGTTGCCGAGTAGGTGAAGCAGTGGCTCACACCACACAAAGAACAAAGCAGCAAGTAAGGGAGGCAGAGGGTTTGGTGTCTTGAATACTTGTAGCCAAAGGCTCTGATCCCAGTCAGTGTCTCACCGATTCAGCTGATTGAGAAGCTGCAGTACAGTGAATCAGTTGGGAGGGAGCTGCAGAGAGAGAACTGAGCTATTTTGATAATTACTGTCAGTCGGTGTCCAGTTCTTGCATCAGTTGGTAGGGAGCTGCAGAGGGAGGTAGGGGTATTCTTTATGAAGAAATTTGCAGTTGGGTTTGGTGTTGTCCATTGGGGTGCAGTCCATGGATTAGCAGGGAGGAAGCTGCATAGGGAGGAATGAGGCTATTTTAAAAATTACTGTCAGTCAGCGTCCACTCCTTGCATCAGTTGGGAGGGAGCTACAGAGGGAAGAGGGAGTTTGTTTTAAAAATTACCATCAGTCCGGGTCCAGTCCATGGATCAGATGGGAGGGAGCTGCAAAGGGAGGAGGGAGGCTATTTTAATAATTCTCGTCAGTCAGGTTTCAGTCCATGCATCAGCTGGGAGGGAACTGCTGCATAGGCAGGTGGGGTATTCTTTATGAAGGAATTTACAGTCGGGGTCTGGTCTTATCTGTTACAGTTCTGCTGACCCTGCAGTTTCCTGCAGAGTTTTACGACACAGACATTGGGGTCAGCAGTTTTCCACAGCAGTGGGAGCCTCAGCACCGCAGCATCCTGTGATTTCCTCTGGCAGAGCTGGCAGGGATTGTGCTGCAAATATTTTTGTTCTAGTTACTTTTTTTTGTTAATAAATTCTCTATCAGGGTATAGTCCTTTCATCAGTTGGGAGGGAGCTGCAGAGGGAGGCTATTTTAATAATTACTGTCAGTCAGGGTCCAGCCCTTGCATCAGTTGGGAGGGAGCTACAGAGGGATGAGGGAGTTTGTTTTAAGAACTACCATCAGTCGGGGTCCAGTCCTAGCATCAGTTGGGAGGGAGCTGCTGAGGGGGGGGGGAGGAGCTATTGTAACAATTCTTATCAGTCAGGTCCAGTTCTTGCATCAGTTGGAAGAGAGCTCCAGAGGGAAGTGGGGTATTCTTTATGAAGAAATTTACAGTCAGGGTCTGGTCTTATCTGTGACAGTACTGCTGACCCTGCAGTTCCCTGCAGAATTTCACAACACAGGCACTGGAGTCAGCCATTTTTCACAGCAGTTGGAGCCTCAGCATTGCATCATCCCAGGAGTTCTTGTGGCAGAACCACCTTGGACTGTGCTGCAAATGTTTTTGTTTTATCTTTTTTTTTTTTGTTAATAAGTAAATTCTCTAACAGGGTACAGTCCTTTCATCAGTTGGGAGGGAGCAACAGAGGGAGGTGGGGTATTCTCTATAAAGAAATGTGCAGTTGGGTCTGATCTTGTCTGTGACAGTACTGCTAACTCAGCAGTTCCCTGCAGAATTTTGTGACACAGGAATTGGGGTCAGCAGTTTTCCACAGCAGTAGGAGCCTCAGCACTGCAGCATCCCATGTGTTCCTGTGGCAGAGCCGCAAGGGACTGTGCTGCAGGTGTCTCTGTTTTAGTTTTATTTTTTTAAATAAACAAATTCTCTATCAGAATACAGTCCTTGCATCAGTTGGTAGAGAGAAGGGAGCATATTTTAATAATTACCATCAGTCAGGGTCCTGTCCTTAGATCACTTGGAAGGGAGGTTCAGAGGGAGGAGGGAAACTATTGGAATAATTACCGTCAGTTGGGGTACAGTCTATGGATCAGTTGGGAGGGAACTGCAGAGGGAGGATGGAGCCTATTTCAGTGCTTCCAGATTTATGGGGATTCCAGTGGCAGCTCCAGTTTCTGTTGGCCATCAGGGCACCGGGTGGGCACTACAGTCGGGTGGGCACTACAGTTGGCAGCCAGGGCATCTATAGAAATCTGAATGGAAAGCATGCATGCTATTCATTTGCACCTGCCTCTTGGGGTATTTGAACAAATGATGAATGTTATGTTTCTGAAATAAAAATGTCATTTCCATTTTATTTTTACGGGCGATGGCCCTGCTCTCTCCTGGCTCTGGGGCTATTGTACTGCTGGGTTTGGGGGGTCTTCTGTGCCGCTTATCTGCAAACAATGCCAATATGGTCTTGGTTTTAGTAGGCATGGATGGTTGGGGGGGCTCCCGATTCATTTATTTTATTTATAGAATTTTGGTGACTGGGTAAGTTCACTGTGACAACTGTAGTCCCTTTTTCAGGGACGACCCGGGAAAGGTAGAAAACAAGGCAGTAAGAATAGAGATAAGTTATGCAAGGTATAGAAGTAAGGTTGCAGATTAAAATATGCAGTTCTAGGTACATAAACAAATGATACAAAGCAGAGGTTAGACAATATTAAATAAGGAGACATTATATACAATAGCCTCAAAACATATAGACAGTATAGTACAGAGTAAAAGTTACAGCGTGCTGAGGCAGGCTAGCAGGAGAGTTAAGCATTAAGACACAAAACATTTTATACAAAGTACAGGCTGCTGACATTGAGGCAACATCTGATTTGTTTTTTCCCACAGCAGTCCTTGGACTCATCGGCAGCACTAGGGTGGCTTCAATCATGGGCCTGTGCTAACTCTGCTTGCTCCGCAAACAACTACTGCAGTGTGTCCAAGAGCACCCAGAGGGTGGGAGGGGATAGAGCAGGTCATAGCGTGGACCCGAGGAGACACACCACTAGAATAGCTGGCTGTTAGGGGCAGAGGTCAAAATGCAGAGCTCTGTCGAGTGGCGGCACAGCCGCTTGGCAGTGTTGGTGTGCTGACATTTGACACAGTGCATATCAGTGTCACAGCTGCAGAAGTCTGATTTCAACCGCAAACTAACAGAAGCAGGGCAAGGGGCTGTATCACAGAACTGAAGTGTCACACAGCCCATGGGATGGAAGTCGGTGGTTGGTGAGTGGGTGGTGGGTGGTGGAGGGGCACTCAACATTGGGATTGGGACACGAATGATTTGGGACCTGGGTGTAGCTGGCAGCAAGTAAGCAAGTTTCAAGCTGCACCATGCAGCACTGCAGCAGGGACTCAGAGCACTGGGGCACAACATTTTTTGACCAGGGCACGTGCTCCAGTATGCCCTGGTGTAGCACCACCTTTGGGGGATTCCCATATTTTGCACATTTTAAGCCCCTAAAATGGGATACAGGAAGAAAAATTCAATTTCCACCATCCTATGGGAAAACTGTGGACATTCAAGCTGCTTCTAAAACGTTCAATAAGGACCACATCACCTGCCTGTGAAATGGCTGCTGAGATTGCTTGCTATCACTGTGAGAGTTCTCTTTCATCTCCCGATTGGTCGAGCACCTTGTGACCTCTCAAGATTCTTCAGGCACATTGTCCTGTTTGAATATTGTGCCCAAGCACTCTATGTCTGGTGCTATGAATGCGCCAGCAATCTAGGATTTCGGCCCTTATTCCCCCAGATCCATAGTGAGTATCACAGCATTCGGTTCAGTCTTTGGTACAAGTCTAGCATGCATAAATGATTTCAATCAAACATGGCAGAGTGGCAGCAGAATGGGGTTCAAGTCAGAAGTGCATGAAATCCCGAAACAGCAGAGACTCCTTTCAGAGACACTTGCAGGTATTTTTCAGTGCTTGTGATGTTCTGTGGCTGGTCTGGACATTGTGGGAACTTGGGGGGGTTTATGAGGCAGGGTGGGGTGAAGTAGAAGTGGAACTGGTTAAATAGGCCAGACAGGCCAAACTTTTAAAAAAGTCTTCTGTTTCTGAAAAAAGCCCACCTTTTGTTGATTTGGGCTCTTAACTTCAATGACGGCAGAGGGTTGGGGGTTGGAGACGGGCTAGAAGTTAAAAGACTAGCTAGAAGAAAAAACAAACTTTGGTGACTGGGACGCAGGTAAGAAAACAAACAGGGTGGAGCAGACAAAAGCTAATATTTGCTGTTAATTGTGTTTTTAGAACACAGCAGAGCAAGCTTACAGATATTTCTGTGAGCTGGGATGGGGGTTAACTGGGCCAGTCAGGTCAGAATTCAAGCATGAGCAGGCTACTGCTTAAAAAAAGCCAAGTTTGCTGATTTGTGGCACTTAGTTTTTTTTGGGGGGGGGCAGGCTAGGGATAAAACAAACTTATACGTGATTGGGGGAGTAATAAACAAGTAGAGTGGAGCTGACTGCAAAAGGTATAAATTGCTATTATGGTAGTGCTAGCAGGTAACAAGGCACTCAAAATCTTTGGCATACTCATATAGAAGGCCACTTGCACAAGTCAAGTCTTTTCTGATCATTATACCTCTTAAACTTTTAGCACTGAATTTAGGGACAGAATGCTCAAAATGAGGGACAATGGCTCTCATAATGTGGGACACATCCTCAAACAGGGTGATGACAACAAGCTCCGAATACTGTAAACACAATTGTATACAAAGTTTATTTTTGATTTAGTGTTGTAGAATATTATGAATTTCTGCTTTAAAGTCTATATTTACAGTACATTCTCTGTGAGGGCAGCACCTTTTCCATGAGAGAGGGATGAGGGACAGAAATTTTAAAGGGTAAAATGAAGGAAGTCACTCCTTATCAGTGAGAGTTGAGAGATATGCTGACCATCAATTTACTATGTTTGTGGTTGGGTTTTCTGCTATGTTTTGACATGTACAGAAGAGCGTGTGGGGAGGGAGTTGGGCCAGGGACAGCAACAGGAGTAAAATTAGCCTTAACAAATAAATCCAAATAATTCCAAGGCCATTTTCAGATGTAATATAAATACCTTACTTGAAATCAGAAGCTCTTTTCCTTATAAAAGGCTACAGACATGTTAAATAGAGAACAAAGTCATAAATATCAGTGGCTTACAAGAAAATGTGCAGCGATTTATACAGTGATTTCATCCTGCCTCTAGAGGGAAAATACAAGAAAAAGGAGGGCTAGTTACAGGGACATGGTTATTTGGATCTGTAACTGGGAGCATCACTGTATGAATAATTTCAGTCAGTCGAGGTACAGTCCATGCATCAGTTGGGAAGAGGGAGGCTATTTTAATGATCACTGACAACTACATTTAGAAAAAAGATTTTGTTCAGCCCTTAAATACTGTAAGCACAGTAGAGTATTGCTGAGTGCTGCAGACGCTTCTGTTCAAGGATAGCTGATCAGATTCTGTAGGTGCCATCCGGTGCATGAAACATAAACAGCTACATCAGTTACCTGAAATAAAAAACAAGCCAAGACTACCGCATTTCCATACGCCATCTGTGCAAGTTCTCTGTGTTAGCACTAGTGCAGAAATCTGCATTAATGCACTTCATCGTGGCAGGCTGTATACAGTCCAATCTGGTGTGTGTGTGTGTGTGGGGGTTTCAAAGGGCTGGAAACATAAGCACATGCCAGTGAGGCGGGTGGGTCCACAAGGTGTGGAAGATGGACATACAAGGGGGTGACTGAGTTAGGTCATAGAGGGTGTGACACATGGGTACTGGGGTGTTGGTGAGGGGTGGCGATTCACAACCTACATGCATCCCCTACCACCCCAGGGTTGCGGAAAGTATGTGTGTGCTATACCTAGTATGGGGAGGGGCATCTTCCACAATATAAGGGATGTGTGGGGATGGTGTTATCCGCCCTGGCCATGGCCCCTGGGGGTGCTGACCCTAGTGAGCAGCAGGTCGTAGCCAGCCCCCATGTCTTTGTTGTGCAGGATATCCATTGCTCTGAACAAGGCATGCAGACTACTCACGGGGTCCACACGTTTCACCCACACCTGTGATCTTTACGCTGAGACTGGTTGGCTACAGCTCTATGGGAGGATCCAATACCAAACTTGTCTTTTGGCCAAAAAAGCACTTCTTGGCCTCCTGCCACCAGGCACCACAAACCTGCTAAGCCCCCATCGTAGTTCACAGCATACGCTAAGCTCAAACAGCCATCATCTCCATGTTCCTAGATGCTGGACAGCCCAAGGGTAATGCTCATTTGCCTACAGAACACCTCACTGGTTTATTACTCTTCACAGTGATATACCCTACCTAAATTGGGACCATTCAAACTGAAGTTATGCCAACATCTCACCGCCAACAGTTCTTGTGACTGCTTCATATGAGACTCCCATCTACTAGCATTCAATCTTCTCCTCACACCTAGATAACCCTGTATCTCCTCTGTTACCTCAGTAATTCTGAGGCTTCCCACCCCTTTTTCGCACTTTGACAAGGCCCCCGGCCACCTCCCCTGTCCACCTCATCCCCCTGCCCCTACCCCTCCCACATCAGCTTGACAAGACCTATGGCTTCCACCTCCTACCTTTCTTATCCCCCTGCCCACTTTACCTCCCTGCCCCTACCCCCCCAGACCAGCTTGACAAGACCTATGGCTTCCACCTCCTACCTTTCTTATCCCCTGCCCACTTTACCTCCCTGCCCCTACCCCCAGACCAGCTTGACAAGACCTATGGCTACAACTTCCTACCTTTCTTTTCTCCCATCTTTATCCTTCCTTTTTCATCTACGTTTTCCTCCAATTAGAATGATAAACCTGCATGTGTGTATACATATATATATATATATATATATATATATATATATTTGCTCACTTTATTTTACTGTTTTTGGAAACATTGTACTTTGCTTCTTTTGTATGTTTTGTCTCCCCTCCCCACTGATGTGGAACCTTTGTAAATGAGCTGTCTGTGCTCAGAGGTATTGTAATCTGAAAATGAATGAATGAATAAAATAAATGCCTGGCATAGAGTGAAGCTACACTCCTGCTGTGTGTGCAGTGCACTGTCTATACCCCCTATGTTTGTACACACCATGCATCAGTGAGCACACACCCCAGCACCAGTGAGAACACATCACAACACCAGGGATCACATAACACAGCAGCTGTCAGCACACATCCCAGACCCAGTGAGCACACAGGTGTCAACACATGAGGCACAGTAGAGGAGTACCACTTAGATGGCTAAACACCGGTAGACATGGGAACAGTAGTGCGGCCTACATCCAATGTGTCACACAGCACTGGTGTATGCATGCACCAGCCATATATACACACATATACACATGTGGCCGAAGGGACGTTGAATAAGTCTGTCACTCTCACAGCACACAACCTGGGCTGGTCCCACTTGGCTCTTATAGCTGCCACCCAGCACTCCCATCACCTCCACAGGCCACAGGGTGGGTGATATTGCCTCCTCTGTTGGATCCAGGCGACGTGCAGCTGCTGATGCCTGTGGGCACCCACCTGTCTCACGCACTTCCCTGTGTTGCATGGACAAGACATTTTTTGTCTGTTTCTTCATGTCCCTAAAGTGGTTCCGCACAGCCTCCATTGGCCTGTTTCGGCTGTTGATGGCACTGACAGTGTCTGTGATCTCTACCCAGGCCTGCCATACTTGGACATTCATGGCCTGCGTCTGGGACAAGACCTCAACCATGGCCAGTTAGGCCTATCCCAGCACCTGTAACTCCTTCTCCTCTGAGTGGTGGGTCTGTAATCTGTCCATGTCCTCCATGGCACTTGCTGGACAGGTGAGTGGTATACAGGTGACTAGGGACTGCACACTGTGGAACACAGCTGAACAGTACACAGGGGAAGGCCTTAACCCCCTCCCCCAAATCAGGGGGATGTAGGTGTCCTGGCAATGCATGTCCTAATAGTCAGTGGCCTGCCTGATGCAGGCCGACCCTTGCACAGACACGATCATTGTCAACAGGGCCAGATTAACAGGTTGTGGTGCCCTGGGCAATTTTGAATTGTGGGCCCCCCCCGTGACTTAACCCCGAAAGCTGAATGATTATTGAGGACTTAAAATGCATTTGGATGGTTTCCCAGCTACTCTGAATGCCATTCTTGGGGTGGATATAGATGGCTATTGTTTGAAGTTGGATAGCTAGAGTAAATTTACACTGAGGTGTCAACACTCAAACACAGCCATACGTTACTGGCCCCTACACACCAACATGTCACTGCCCAAATAGATAGTAGCCCTGGACAGCCTGCCATTTAAATGTGTTAGCCATCCTTAGATCAGTGGGCTAGTCTACCTGGTGTTGTGTTGGGCAGCAGGTAGGTGGGTGCTGCTGTGAGGGACAAGGAGGGAACCCCAGATAGAATAAACCTGCTGCAGCTACTGTGAATGTTTGTGGGAGAGGGGTTACAGTACTGCCCACAGTCAGCAAAAGACCTGAGTAACTGTGGCTGGGACTGCTTTACAATACTTCACTGACTGGTGAGAGGATGACAAAGCAAGCACTGGGAGAAGATAAAGAAGTGAAAGAAGCTGACTGGAGCCTGGTGCAATGAGAAGCCAAATGTTTCTCCCACTCCCTGTCTCCCTCTCTTACTATAGTATGATCCTCTTCTCACAAGTCACATATAATTTTATTTAAAACTTTTTTAAATAACAAACATTATTATTTTTTTTTTACCTGAGATAGACACAGCCAGGAAGATGAGAAGGCAAACGGGACAGAAATGCCTGGTGGTGAATTGGGTCTGCTCAGCCTCTGGCATCTCTGCTGACTACTCGTGCTCCTCACTCTCAGCTTCTACTACTCGACAGTCTCTCTGACACGCATGAGGCGGTGGTGGGTACATTCTGCACTGCCAATCTGCCTTTGGTCACAGCTGATAATCCAGCTGTTTTTCCAGACCTTGAGACCCGACAACCGAATTGACAGCCAGGCCAGACAGTGGGCCCTGTGACAGGCTACAGGTGCAGAGTGTGGAAGGACAGTCTATCTCTCTTGACAACAATGACAGGATTCGGCAGCTGGTGCATGGTGCCATTTTCTAGATCCGGGTGGGACTTACTTCACGTGAGTAAGACATGATGGAACCACCACCATGCACTGTGCATGACTCACGGACCTGCAGGCTGGGGGACAGAAAAGTTCTGGTCCAGTGGGTGGGGTGCAAGTCAATGGAGGACCATATTGGAAAAATGTCATTGGCTAGCTAGTATGTTATGCTTCACCTGACCTGCAGAGATAACGTCCATGGGAAAAAAATGCTGCAAATGGTGAGCTGTTTGGACAGTCAAGGTGGCAGGCCCTGGTGGGGCATAGGAATGATGGAGTGACAGCCCCACGCCCCCAAAGGGGTTTAGTCACACAGCAGGAAAGTACAGGGGGAGTATGGGGGGTAAGGGATGAAGGAAAAAAAGTAAAAAAAAAGAAAGTGGCCCCTCAAACTAGGAGGCCCAGGGCAATTGCCCCTTTTGGCCTATGGTTAATCCAGCCCTGATTGTCAAGATCACAGACAGACAGGAGTGGACACGGACAGGGGCCCAAAGGAATCCAGGGCCACCTCCACCAATGCACGTAAGTGTGAGTGTTGCATCCACTGTCATCATGTGCCATTGGCCACCATAGGAGGGATCCTCCACCTACACACGACAACACCACTAGAGCCAAAGTGCTCTGTAGTCCCGTATAACCAATGCAAGTCAATGGGAACAATTTCCCTGTAGATGGCTCAGTTTGCCTGTAAAATACAGGAATCTCTATAGATATGGTAGCCCTGAGATGTGAGAGGTCCACCACCTCTATATGTCCAGTGTACCACAACATATTTTTTAATTAGCTTTTGTTAACCGGGTAAGTGCACTAGCCATAAAATTACTATTTTCAGGCACGACCTGATATATAGCATACACACAGTACAATACACACCCACATCCCTTTCTAGGCCATTCTACAGGACACATACCTCTGTCCGCCTGCAGTTGAGTTGTGGAATCTAGGTGGTGCACTGTGCACACACCTTTTCTATGCTCCAAGTGCAGTTAGGTATGCTAATGTATGCATACCTGTCAGTAATGACATGCAAATATAGGTGGTTGCCTATGGATGTCAAAAGTGACTCATTTACATACACTGGCTAAATATTGCAGTTTTGCCTTGCATACTAATGTGGTTGTGCTAGTACGTGCTGTTGCTCAGCACCATCGCTTGCGCAACAGCACTCTGTGACAAAGAAATGTCATGCACCACAGATGATGACATTACACACCGCAGCCCTGTGCAAGTGTAGTGTGCAGCCCTGTGCTGTGCTGCACACACTCTGCTGCACATGCTTGCTTTCTATGCGCATGTGCCACCACATACCCATGATGTTCTGGTATAATCCCACTGCAAGTCCACATTGTGCTGCGCAATGTGACATTAGCATGGTGATATCATGACAATGTGCTGCGCAAAACTACAGGATACACCCAAACAGCCCAGACCCTGACAGAGCATGGTGGGAGTGCTAGGCCTAGACTGAGGGAAAAACCGTAGTAGGCAGATGCAGGAGGGTCATGCTTTAAATGGACCAGAGGTGGTCCAACACTGAGCTGACCAATTTGGTCAACCTGGCAGTGGCCAGAGAGGACCAGCTGCTGGGTGATGTCAGACAGGCCATGCTGTGACGTGTGAACATCTGTGGGGCAGCACCTCACATGACACACTACTTTCACCCACATGGGTGGCAAGTGTAGGCACTGGCACAACTAGCTCCAGAGGAGGGAGACGCGATGCCTGCAGCAAAGTAGGGCAATGGTGGACAGTGGCACTGCGCCCAGGCCAGGTCAGTACGGATGTTTCTATGTATGATATGTGTAATGACATGTGTGCAGTCCTGTGTCATGACATAGTACATCAGGGTTACTGCCCCTAAGGAACGTGCATTGTACCCGTGTATCCCTGTTGTTCCTCTTTATCCTGTGAGACAGTCCCACTGTATGACCTACTCATACATATGCAGGTGTCTGGGCCCCCTGCCCATGTGATGTCCCTGTGCTCTGCACATCACAGGACCCGTGGTGGTTTCCAGAGGCATGCACCTGCCAGGGCAACATGGTTGTGGGCTACCACGGTGACATGGCAGCAGTGTGAGGGTGCACGACAGGGCCATGTGTAGTGCCACAGAATGTTAGTTGGAGATTGGTGACCTGGACATGTATATGCCCTTTCCAAGATACAATGCAGGAGGCTCTCGCTTGTGTTCTAAATATAGATATTCTGGCAGGTGTATCCATCAGGATGTGGCCACAGGCTGTGTCACGCATACTGTCCTTATTATGCTGCATGGGTACTGGTATGCATATGGCAGGTACAGCATTGGGTATTATACCACTGCACAGGGGGTGCTGGACATGTACCAGCCACTGTGCAGGGCAGCACCTACAGAATCCTGCCCCCCCAGCCATTGTGCAGGTATGCCTTTTCTGTCTATGTTGTATGTGCCCTGGTGCACCATGCATACAAATGCATACTATGCAATGTACATGACCTGTAGCTGACATGTATGGATCTGTTATATTGGGGCTGGGGGGATGGCAGGATGTGGGTACTACACAGGCCAGTATACAATGTGGTAAGCCATACCTACTACAGGGGAATATAGCATACATGCTGCGCCTGGCCATAGCATGCATGTCTGTGGTTCTACAGTTTGCCACACAGGTATGTTGCAGGCTTCTCAGACCTGTCCAACCACATCATGCACTTGAGGTGGCTGGTGCACAGTACAGGCATACAGGTGTGTATACTGTGTAGGGTGTACAAAACTGTGCCTTGTGTTCCACTGTAGGATACTGAACACATCTCCCTTTCCCTCCTCTACAGACCTCGGCAGATATCAGGCCATGGACAGGGCATGCAAACAGCAGACCTGCAGGGAGAACCATCCAGGAGACTTGCCAGGCCATGAGGAGATCCAGCACAGCGGGTCAAGGGTGAGATGTCCATGTAAGTACCCTGCATTGTGTGTCGCACCCAGAGTTGCATGTCTACACTCACAGGTGCCGGAAGAAGTGGGGCCACTATGGCCATGGCCCTATCACCGTCACAAGTGGTAGGGCTTGGCACGATCAGTGTTGCAATCATGGTAGGTATTATTATGGAGGACTGTGTCTTTCAAATGCATCATGTGCTGTAAACACTGTTACATACTAATCACCCTGTCTGCGACTTTCAGAGTATCACCAGAATTTTTACAATGTGAAGGCCTGAATAGAGTGAATGGGTGTGGGCTAGGGTCATGGCCTGCTGAGTTAAGGCACAGTAGTCAGACTGTTATACTGAAAAGGAAGGGCATAGCCTTTGGGGAGGCAGCAAGGCATGGGGGATGCTGTCAGTCGGTGAGGGGGAGTTACTCCACATAGTATAATTCTGATCATGTAAACCATAAGGGTGTGGATGAACTCCCTCAATGGTGGGGGCCTTTACCCTGACACCCTATGCCCTGCCACTGTTTGGACTCCTCTGCCACATATGTCTACACTATCCTGCATGTTTCCACAACTGCAGATGGATGCCCATGTGTGGCCCCCCATGCAGGATGTGTGCCTGTGGGGGCTTCACCTATGCAGTTGTGGTAGGGGACACTCATCCTGCACTTGGGACATTGTCCACCAGTGACACTGTGGTGTGTTGTGGTCTGTGCCGAGTACTGCTGTGCACCTATGTGTGACAGGCATGGTGCCCTGTGTCTGCCTATTGTGCCATGGCATGCCTTACACCGTGCAGTAATGTGTACCCTGTGTCACCGAACTGGTGCCACAGGGAGTTGGTAGTACTGTTCATAGCCCCAGTTGTGAACAGTCAGTGTTGGTCAAATCGGTTCTGCCACATGCTTGGGACTATGTATGTGTATGCCTCTTCAGAGGTTGGCATGGGCCACTGCAGTGCCAACACACCACTGTGTCCTATTGAGCACATCATACAGTACCTGCAGCAGTCCACCTGCAGGGGTGCCATCTCCAGTGCCATATGCAATGTGTGTCGCACCATTGCAACTCAACAGAGCCTGGCATATGTGGCACTCTGTCAGTGGCATATTATTTATATATTTATTTACAGTATTTATTTGTTTTGCCAGGAAAAACACCATTGAGCAAAGCTGGAATGAGGGGGCCTTGGTGAGTGGTGCAAGTAGTGAACCATATGTGAGTCACATAATTGTGCAGAGTCGGTGGTGTCTCACCCACAAAATGATAGTCAGGGTATGATTACTCCACTGTATATGGGTGGGGCCATGCATACATTCAGACACAACTGGGTCTATGCAGGGACAATGTCCTGCACTGGGACTCTGTATAAGCGGCAGCCCTGTAGCTAGGGTAGTGACAACATCTACAGGGTGGGAAAGGAGCTGCCAGGTGGGTCTGTGTCCAATACTAGTGCTATGCCAACAAGGGGGTGCATACAGTGCTCTAACTGCGTGCAACTCCATGGAACTCACATGGTACTTTGGCTGCTACACACAATGTAGCATTCTGATGCCATCCATATATGGCTGCACTGTGTGTAACATGTGTATGGATGGCCCGGACCCTGCAGCTGTCAAGGGTGGCTCATAGCTGTCTGTTGATCTGCACACCTCTCTTGGCCTGTGTGCAGTATGACATGTGTGCAGGGCATATGGCATGTGTGCAGCTCCCCTGAACCTCTGGCCATTCCACAGTCTACTGCATCCTGGCTTGGTGCTGCTGTTGCTTGTGAGTCGGTTCCACATCTAGCAAGCCTGTGTTGGCTGTCACTTGCATGGCTGCGTTCTTCTATGTAGCAGCACGGCACACCCACTGCATTTGCAGTCTTCTACTGTAGGGTCCACAATGCTGTCTCTGGTATGCCATGCACATTCTGCTGTGGCTGTTGGACTTCCTCCATCTATGTGTGATATGGAAGCCCATGTGTCAGCTGGCTGTACTTCACTTTTGCATGTACTGCCACTCCTGTGTCCCTTTTCCTATACATCCCACTGGCTGAGTTCTGTGCCTTGCTTTCCATGGGTGCCGTTGAGCAGAAAGTTGCCGGCCAGACATCATTGACAGACAGGGCCAGGATGAGCTTCTGCTGTGACAATGCCACCTCCCCCACCTGCTGGAGATAAGGGTGGAGGATAACACTGCAGCAGTATGGGACCTTTCCATAGCACTACAGCGACAGCAGCCACAACTGCTGCCACCACCACCACCACCACTGACAGAGAACCCATAAGATGAACTTTAGAACTGGTGACAGGCAGTGTCCCTTTTGTGTTGATCCCCCACTTTATGGGTGGTTGCCCTGTTTTGTTTTTGAGAACCCCCCCTGCTACAGGCAGTTGCCCCTGCTTTGTTGTCCCCCCTTTATGTGGGATTTTGCCCACTGTTTTGTCCCCCACCTTTTGGGTTATTTCTGCATTTGCCATTGTTGTTGCTACCTTTGTTTCTGTTGTATAGCCTGTTGACTGTATTGTTTAGCAAAGTTTGTTTTATACATATTCTGCAGCGTCAGTTGTCTGTCAAAGGTGCCATGCTCTCCCACCCTCAGCCACCCCAGTGTGTAGCTCTGTACCCGGTGCTCTAGACAGGGTTCAGCCACTACATGGTGACCTGTATTCAGCACCATACCCAGTGCAGTATTCAGAGCTGTGGTGCTGCACTGCATGGTGGCCTGTGTTCAGCACCACCCACAGTGCTGTATTCAGAGCTGTGGTGCTGCATTGCATGGCGGCCTGTGTACAGCACCACACCCAGTGCTGTATTCAGAACTGTGGTGCTGCAATGCATGGCGGCCTGTGTTCAGCACCACCCCCAGTGTTGTATTCAGAGCTGTGGTGCTGCACTGCATGGCGGTCTGTGTTCAGCACAATCCCCAGTGCAGTATTCAGAGCTGTGGTGCTGCACTGCATGGCGTCCTGTGTTCAGCACCACCCACAGTGCTGTATTCAGAGCTGTGGTGCTGCACTGCATGGCGGCCTGTGTACAGCACCACCGTCAGTGCTGTATTCAGAGCTGTGGTGCTGCATTGCATGGCAGCTTGTGTTCAGCACCATCCCCAGTGATGTATTCAGAGTTGCACTGCATGGTGGCCTGTGTTCAGCACCATCCCAGTGTTGTATTCAGAGCTGTGGTGCTGCACTGCATGGCGGCCTGTGTTCAGCACCATCCCCAGTACAGTATTCAGAGCTATGGTGCTGCACTGCATGGTGGCCTGTGTTCAGCACCACCCCCCAGTGTTGTATTCAGAGCTGTGGTGCTGCACTGCATGGTGGTCTGTGTTCAGCACCATACCCAGTGCTGCATTCAGAGCTGTGGTGCTGCACTGCATGGCGGCCTGTGTTCAGCACCATCCACAGTGCTGTATTCAGAGCTGTGGTGCTGCACTGCATGGCGGCCTGTGTTCAGCACCATCCCCAGTGCTGTATTCAGAGCTGTGGTGCTGTACTGCATGGCGGCCTGTGTTCAGCACCATCCCCAGTGCTGTATTCAGAGCTGTGGTGCTGCACTGCATGGCGGCCTGTGTTCAGCACCATCCCCAGTGCTGTATTCAGAGCTGTGGTGCTGCACTGCATGGTGGCCTGTGTTCAGCACCATCCCCAGTGCTGTATTCAGAGCTGTGGTGCTGCACTGCATGGCGGCCTGTGTTCAGCACCATCCCCAGTGCTGTATTCAGAGCTGTGGTGCTGCACTGCATGGCGGCCTGTGTTCAGCACCATCCCAGTGCTGTATTCAGAGCTGTGGTGCTGCACTGCATGGCGGCCTGTGTTCAGCACCATCCCCAGTGCTGTATTCAGAGCTGTGGTGCTGCACTGCATGGCGGCCTGTGTTCAGCACCACACCCAGTGCTGTATTCAGAGCTGTGGGGCTGCACTGCATGGCGGCCTGTGTTCAGCACCACACCCAGTGCTGTATTCAGAGCTGTGGTGCTGCACTGCATGGCGGCCTGTGTTCAGCACCATCCCCAGTGCTGTATTCAGAGCTGTGGTGCTGCACTGCATGGCGGCCTGTGTTCAGCACCATCCCCAGTGCTGTATTCAGAGCTGTGGGGCTGCACTGCATGGCGGCCTGTGTTCAGCACCATCCCCAGGGCTGTATTCAGAGCTGTGGGGCTGCACTGCATGGCGGCCTGTGTTCAGCACCATCCCCAGGGCTGTATTCAGAGCTGTGGGGCTGCACTGCATGGCGGCCTGTGTTCAGCACCATCCCCAGTGCTGTATTCAGAGCTGTGGGGCTGCACTCCATGGTGGCCTGTGTTCAGCACCATCTCCAGTGCTGTATTCAGAGCTGTGGGGCTGCACTGCATGGCGGTCTGTGTTCAGCACCACACCCAGTGCTGTATTCAGAGCTGTGGGGCTGCACTCCATGGCGGCCTGTGTTCAGCACCACACCCAGTGCTGTATTCAGAGCTGTGGGGCTGCACTGCATGGCGGCTGTGTTCAGCACCACACCCAGTGCTGTATTCAGAGCTGTGGGCTGCACTGCATGGCGGCCTGTGTTCAGCACCACATCCCAGTGCTGTATTCAGAGCTGTGGTGCTGCACTGCATGGCGGCCTGTGTTCAGCACCATCCCCAGGGCTGTATTCAGAGCTGTGGGGCTGCACTGCATGGCGGCCTGTGTTCAGCACCATCCCAGGGCTGTATTCAGAGCTGTGGGCTGCACTGCATGGCGGCCTGTGTTCAGCACCATCCCCAGGGCTGTATTCAGAGCTGTGGGGCTGCACTGCATGGCGGCCTGTGTTCAGCACCATCCCCAGTGCTGTATTCAGAGCTGTGGTGCTGCACTGCATGGCGGCCTGTGTTCAGCACCATCCCAGGGCTGTATTCAGAGCTGTGGGGCTGCACTGCATGGCGGCCTGCGTTCAGCACCATCCCCAGTGCTGTATTCAGAGCTGTGGTGCTGCACTGCATGGCGGCCTGCGTTCAGCACCATCCCCAGGGCTGTATTCAGAGCTGTGGGGCTGCACTGCATGGCGGCCTGCGTTCAGCACCATCCCCAGGGCTGTATTCAGAGCTGTGGGGCTGCACTGCATGGCGGCCTGTGTTCAGCACCATCCCCAGGGCTGTATTCAGAGCTGTGGGGCTGCACTGCATGGCGGCCTGTGTTCAGCACCATCCCCAGGGCTGTATTCAGAGCTGTGGGCTGCACTGCATGGCGGGCTGTGTTCAGCACCATCCCCAGTGCTGTATTCAGAGCTGTGGGGCTGCACTGCATGGCGGCCTGTGTTCAGCACCATCCCCAGTGCTGTATTCAGAGCTGTGGGGCTGCACTGCATGGCGGCCTGCGTTCAGCACCATCCCCAGTGCTGTATTCAGAGCTGTGGTGCTGCACTGCATGGCGGCCTGCGTTCAGCACCATCCCCAGGGCTGTATTCAGAGCTGTGGGGCTGCACTGCATGGCAGCCTGTGTTCAGCACCATCCCCAGGGCTGTATTCAGAGCTGTGGGGCTGCACTGCATGGCGGCCTGTGTTCAGCACCATCCCCAGGGCTGTATTCAGAGCTGTGGGGCTGCACTGCATGGCGGCCTGTGTTCAGCACCATCCACAGTGCTGTATTCAGAGCTGTGGGCTGCACTGCATGGCGGCCTCTGTTCAGCACCATCCCCAGTGCTGTATTCAGAGCTGTGGTGCTGCACTGCATGGCGGCCTGTGTTCAGCACCATCCCCAGTGCTGTATTCAGAGCTGTGGTGCTGCACTGCATGGCGGCCTGTGTTCAGCACCATCCCCAGTGCTGTATTCAGAGCTATGGTGCTGCACTGCATGGCGGCCTGTGTTCAGCACCATCCCCAGTGCTGTATTCAGAGCTGTGGTGCTGCACTGCATGGCGGCCTGTGTTCAGCACCATCCCCAGTGCTGTATTCAGAGCTGTGGTGCTGCACTGCATGGCGGCCTGTGTTCAGCACCATCCCCAGTGCTGTATTCAGAGCTGTGGTGCTGCACTGCATGGCGGCCTGTGTTCAGCACCATCCCAGTGCTGTATTCAGAGCTGTGGTGCTGCACTGCATGGCGGCCTGTGTTCAGCACCATCCTCAGTGCTGTATTCAGAGCTGTGGTGCTGCACTGCATGGCGGCCTATGTTCAGCACCATCCCCAGTGCTGTATTCAGAGCTGTGGGGCTGCACTCCATGGCTGCCTGTGTTCAGCACCATCTCCAGGGCTATATTCAGAGCTGTGGTGCTGCACTGCATGGCGGCCTGTGTTCAGCACCATCTCCAGGGCTATATTCAGAGCTGTGGTGCTGCACTGCATGGCAGCCTGTGTTCAGCACCATCTCCAGGGCTATATTCAGAGCTGTGGTGCTGCATTGTGCCAGTGCTCGTCATTTGTTTGGTGCTCAGTCCACCCCATATTCATAGGATTCATCAGAATGCTTCCAAATATGTCACGGTAAGGGACTGGCACCAGAGCAGGCACAGCCCAATGACAGTGCTAGTGCACTTTTATGAATATTGGGCTACTGATGGTTATTATATGAATAATTTGGAATTGGTTATCAGGTTTTACGGTTTCAGAGCCATGCATTTATACCAAGGTTTTTCACAACTGGTGGAGTTGTGTCAAACTTAAACACAAAAATGGGACAGTGAATCACAAATCAGAAATCATACATAATTACATCAGATCACTATAAATGATACTGTAATATCCTGAAAAAGTGTTAATAATAAATGTCAGTAACGAGTTTGACTAAAACTGGATATGTGTGAACAAAACTGGATATGTGGTTTTTGCAACACAGCTATACATTTAACAATGAAGAGTGGTTCCAAGGCAGTTCAGTTTCTCTCTGAAACTGCACAGCCTGCCGGATCAAGGCAGTTACGGGACACTGATGGGAGTTGTCCGTGCAGTTACTGAGCTGTCTCTTCCATGTATCATAAAAAAACAGAGCAGGATCCTTTCTGCAGCTCAGGTATCATCACAGTCTGCTGAATACTCAAATGGAGCTGTTCTGTAGGGGAAAAAAAAGATGAACACACTGCCACCTGCTGGCAAAACTCTACAGATCACGGAGGCAAAAACTTTATCCCAGCAAACCAATCATTAAACCTTAACTGCTCCATTACTAGGTTAGTGAATTTTATCAATAATGACAAGTTATTTTATTTTGCTTACCCCACCCCCACCCAATGGTAACTCATTCAAATATTACAATTTGTGTGATATATTGAGCCAGTGCCGGAAGAGACTTAAACACACTGTCAGCAGTTTAGTGGCAATTTTTATGTTTGCTTGCACGCATGTGCAAGAAACATAGTGCCATCATCCGAGATTTCGGAGATGTGTCACCCCCTCTTCCAATTCAGTCAGTGTGTTGGCAGGCGCAGCCCCTGTCCGCCAATGCATGCTGGAGCTGTCTATGATAAGCTCCAAAATGCAGTGGCATACAGTTGAAAGGGGGAGCTACGCTTCCAGTGAGCAGCGATAAGATATAAGCCTACTCATGCGCAGCTCCCATACACACACACACACACACACACACATACATGCATACACGTACACCTCCCCACGCGACAAACTTATAGCCGACGGGGTGCCCAACTCGTCGGCTGTGCTGCGCCTAAAACCTTCCAAATGCCATGCTGGGTGCCCACCCCAGCGTGGCAACTCAATAGTATGGCTGACGGGGTGCCCAATCCCGTCGGCTCACTGCTCCCCTCCCCGGTACAGGGTGCCACGCTGGGAAACCCACAGCGTGGCAACAAATACCATAGCCGACAGAAATTTCCAATCCCCGTCGCTCCACGCCCTCCAGCTGTCCTTCTGCCACCCTGGGAGCCCACCCCAGCGTGGCAAACGTCCCGATGTCGTCTTTTTAAATACCTGTAAAGGAAAAACGGTCCCATGCAGTCTTCCTGCCCCTCCCCACAACCCGCACCCACCCACTGCGCACCTGTCTCCCCACCCCCTCACCCCATACTTACCTCCGGAGCTCGGCGTGACGATCTTCGGTGGACCGGGAACACGTCTGCACTCTTCAAAGCCGACCGCGAATGGAGGAAATGCCGGTAAGCTGAATAATGGGATAGATAGGGGGTTTTCAACTTTGTTGCATATCTCAGGCATTTTTTGGAATTTTTGTACCAAATTTTCAACATGGGGTTTTGGGACCCCTTCTCATGAATGCTGTCACTGTCATGGCATTATTCGGGCCTGAAAGGTGATTTCGCAGTCACTGTGCGAAATCACCTTTCGGGACCGATTAACGAAACAACAGTGCCAGTGTTCATAAGGTGGGCTCTCAAGAAGTCTATTTTGAAAATTTGGTGGAAAAATTCCAAAAAACGACTGTTCACGAATTTTCAATATTTTCACTCCAGATTTTCAACATTGCCATTTTAACACACCTTCTTATCAGTAGTACAGCTGTCATTTTTCACATCTCACCCAAAACGTGTTTCCGTCCATGTAGCACACAATGGCGCAGTCGGTGTGCGAAATCAATGTATGGGACAAATTAAGAAAATCACAGTTACACTGTTCATGAGCAGAGGTCTTAAATGGCTATGTTGAAATTTATGACAAAACTCATAAAATGACTGTGTTACGAGTGAGCATTGCGCAGTTTCACGCACCTTTGTAAGTTCACGACTTTGTAATATTTTAAGTCCAGATTTTCACCAGTGGCATTTTCCACACTTCCTTATTTACAGTACAGCTGTCATTTTCACAACATGGCAAGTGTGTTTTCACACTTTCAGCGCGAGATGCGTGGGTCGCTGTGGGAAATCATTGTTCGGGACAGATAAAGAAAATCACAGTGACACTGTTCATGATCAGAGGCACCAAAATGCCTGTGTTGACAATTTGCTGTAAAAAAATCCCCAGCCTAATTATATTACGGGTGTGCGTTGCACAGTTTCTATGTATGCTTGTGACTTCACCATTTTTTTAAATATTTTTACTGCAGATTTGCAACTTTGCCGTTTTTACACCTCCCCATGAACAGTACAGCTGTCATTTTTTACATCCTGTTCAGAATGTTTTTGCACCTGTGGTGCTAAATGCCGTAGTCGCTGTGCATAAGCAGCTTTCAGCTAACAAACTGATATTCCCCCTGTTCATGAGGTGGGGTCACAAAAAAAACATTTTGAACATTTGGAGTGAAAATACCAACAAATGCCTGAGGTATTAGTGTTTCCAACTGTAACGCCCAACCCTGTAGAGAATGACAGGCATCAGGAGTGTGACTTGGGATTCTTGCCTGTAATGCTCATACCATTCCACACCCTGCAGCCAGTGAGAGGCATCGAGGTATGCCTTGGACTCTTCGGCCCCAAAGTTCACCCCATTCTCCTATACCGCACCCATCTCACTGTATTTCCTAATGGAATGGGGTGCGCATAAGGGCCAAAGACCCCAAGGAACACCGTGACACTTGTCAGTGTCTACAGGGTGGGTGTGGTGAAATGGCGTGGCCATTATGTCTGACGTACCAAAGGCACACCCTAATGCCAGTCACTCTCTGCAGGGTGGTGGTGGGGTTGGCTTCAGTTCAATACTTCACTGCCATTCCTATTACGCAGCTCTGTAACTTCTACACTACCACTGCCAATGCCAGCAAGCAAACATTCGGCATTGACAAATGCTTGTTAATTTTATTTAGGGATAGTGGTCTTACATTACTGGACATACACAAAGAAAAGCTTACTGTGCGTGTCAGTGAGTAATTTATGATGTTTTCAGTAGTTAGATAGAGAGGGACAGATAAGGAAGCCTTGTTGAACAGAATATAGATGCAAAGTAGCTGGAAAGATTTACAGAGCAGTTTAAATAAAAAAAAAACATGTATTAGTTTATTTTACTTTTTTATTTGCCCTTGTAGGAGTTTTTTTATGTGTATGTTTGTCACCAATGTGATATATTGTGGGTCAGTGCAGGAAGAGACATATATAGGTTAACCCTTGCCTCAGTGTTTGTGCGCAGAGGTTCTTTGTCTTTTAAATATTTTTTTTATTTTAATGGGTTCACCACAATATAACCCAGACAGACCGTCTTAGCGTAGCTGGTTCATTCCACTGGGGTGTCAAACAGACAAGGCATACTGATGAGTCCTGGTAGGATGAAACACGTGTCTATGTCATCTGTTAGCACCCTTTGCAAACTGTGTGAGAGGCCTTTCGGCACCATGCAATTCTGCTTAAAGTTGAACCAGCATAACATTCTGTGGTGATTTGCATATGCAGCCCATGATGCTTTGCATCGTGTGGGCATGTGTGATTTTGTATTTTCTTGAAACTGGCTTCCCAGCCAAATGCCCTTTGGGGTAACCCTTGCTTCAGTGTTTGCGCACAGAGGTTCTTTGTCTTTTATATATGGTATGTCAGTTTGGTGGCCATCTTTTATTCTACTTATAGACAGTGGTCTTACATCGCTGGATACAGTGGGCATACACAAAGAGAAGCTTACTGTAAATGACAGGAACCTACATATATAATGGACTACAATACCTATATGCATGAACTACAACTTTAATTCATTTTCTACTATACATATCCATGTGCATACTACAATTTGCTTTCTGCCTCAAATGGCTACTCACTTATTTTGTCCTGAAAGGTAGTGGGGGTCTCTTACTGTTCAGTTCACAGCTCGGAAGTGAATCATCAGCTCAGCCACCAAATGTCATGCTGGACCACCCATCCGCTGGGTCCCTATTGTAAAATGTAATTGCTTGAGTTGGCTCCTTTTTTATGTTTGCTTGTGCACATGTGCAAAATGAACATACTGATACTGCAGTGCAGGGGGCTGTGTAGGTCTGTACTGTATAAGCCAATGGATGTAGAAATGCAGGAGGCTTGCCTCTCAAAAGCCAATGCTGAGAAGGCAGATGATGACAGTGTTCAACTGGCTCATGGATGTAAACTTCTTGTAGTTCAAACGATAAAGCCCAGGGTTGGACTGCGGTACAGTGGGCCCACCTGGAAAGCTGAAACAGGGGCCCACCAGGAAAATCAATAGGGGAGAGCTCAGGGTGACACACACATATCACTATTCCACCTTAAT
The DNA here is from genome assembly GCA_016271365.2 of Neoceratodus forsteri. NCBI lineage: Eukaryota > Metazoa > Chordata > Ceratodontiformes > Ceratodontidae > Neoceratodus > Neoceratodus forsteri. Next base: position 695,839,421 of record CM028129.1, read on the forward strand.
GTGATACACTAGCTCTGTGTTTGTATCTTACAATTACTTAAGGGCCCATCTGATTAGAAAGTGAATGATAAAAAAAGATTCTCAGAGTTTAGAAGTTGGCTAGGTACCCAACGGGGGCACCTGGAAATTCCAGGTATCCTGGTGGGCCAGTCCAACTCTGATAAAGCCCCACCAATCACAGTGGTTTTCTGCCCATTAGCAGCCAGCTAGCAGACATCATTACGCTTTGAAGATAAGCATCAAACTTCACACTGTGTGCGCGTGTGTGTTTCCCTCAAGTTACAGACAGGAAGTGCCTATTTGAAAGCACTAAACAAACTTGGGAAAAAACAGCATGCAAAATGCAAATATAATAGCTTCAAATATGTTGAACAGCATGCCAATAATGAACAGAAAAAATGAGCAATAGTTGATTTTTAATTACATATTGTCTATGTTTCCTTTAAGGAGCCTTTAATGATAGAACTGCCCTGGTCCTATAGCACCCCCCCCAATCTCACCCAAACACAAAGCAGTAAAAGTACCTGGTGGTCTAGCAGACCCACCCAATCAGGCACTTACCAACCACCCTGCTCCCTCCCCTCTGTTTCTGCCCCTATCCTGCGACCGGCACAGCCCTCTGCTCACCAGGATGGATGACTGCAGAATGCACTACCAAGGAGCTTGTACATACAGTACAAGCTCCACAACAGTGCATTCTATGGCTGGCCATGGTGGTGAGTACAGGGCCATGCCAGTCACAGGATCAGGGCAGAGTCGAGGCGAATGGGTTGGGCAATGCCTGGTGGTGTGGGAAGTCCACTAGACCACATGGTACTTTTATCACTTTGTGTTTGGGTGAGATCGGGGATGGGGGGGGCGCTATAGGACTGGGGCAGTTCTATCATACCCGGGTGAGGTCAGGGATCAATGGGAAGGGACCACTACACAACCAGAGATGATATGTAAACATCGGGGATCAGGGGCACTAGACTACCAGGGAAGAAATGATTACAGTACGGGCTCAATGTAAACAAAAAACCTTTATTTCAGCACACTACAACGGCACCCCACCTTGTCCCACATCACAGTGGCTGATGTCTATCTGTACCGTGTCATGGTGGAGCCTGAAAAATCCCCAAAAAGGGATGTTGCAGCCCCACCATGGCACAAGCCCCCTTGTGACCTGGCACACTGGGTTGTTTGATGGAAACCTGGTGCAAGGGGGCTTTGTCGCAGCAGTGTCTAGATCTGATGCAGGGTACCTTGTAAAAGTCATGTCTTGTGTCAAACTCTTTTGATGCAAGCCCCTTGCATTGATCTAATCCTGTTTAAAATCGGACTCCTTATGTTTTTGCACACCTGTACACTATCCCTCAATTAGACAATTTCCCTATTTCAATCACCACAGTTGCGGTGACCCTCCGATGGCTATTTCTGTGTATAAGAGTAAATGGTTTAGTGACAATATGTGTGCTATTCAGAGTAATCGTTGATGATTCTATGGTACAAACTTCACGTGCGACTGCTCCTAGATACCTGGCACATATTCCCTATATAAGACTGTTCTCTATACTCAGGAATGGACCAAACAGTATCTGAATCAACATGAATGAGCTCTTTTATGATTTCATGTATTTGTATAGCACTGTATAAACTCATAGAAACATAGGAGTTGATGGCAGATAAGGACTGCAAGGCCCATCCAGTCTGCCCATTTTTTCTACCTTACGAATATGCCATCGGCTTTTGCTCTGTCAATGGCCTATCTATTCATACTCATCTTTATTGCTCCCTTTTGCCTATCCCATGCCTGTTTGAAGCCCTGCACTATATTCATATCCACCACTTCCTGAGGTAGGCCGTTCGGTGCATCCACCACCTTTTCTGTGAAAAAGAACTTCCTCACATTCCCCCTTAATCGGCCTTCCTCTAATCTCATGCTGTGTCCTCTTGTCCTGCTATTTTTCTTATATTGAAACATGTTAAGACTCTTTCACCTTGTTAATGCCTCGATACAGAATGTGTTCCAAGTATAGAAATCCTTGTTCCATTTGACATCTATTCATCTCCCTTATCTGCATGCAGTCTTCAGACATGCTAAATTTCTAAATAGATTTAACCGGGGGGAGGCAGCAAAGACTGATGGCGTAGTGGTGATGCTTAGCTGTACCAGTTGGGAATTCAGACCCGGGATTTACTCTTTCGGGCAGCATGTAGCGCTTCAGCATCATTGGGGAATGCATTGCTGTGCTTGGTCTGCAGAGCAGACATTTCCATTTGCAGTATATTTACACAGGATAGCCCAGCTGCTTTTTCCATGGAGATTTGCTTCTGCCCTAATTGACAGCTGTCTAGACAGAAGTACATGCAGAATGATATTCTTCTGACTCAACAGGGAACTCCTAAATGTGAAGACTCGGGCATCTGTCATGGAGTATTCCGAGACCTCTGGGGGGTTGTCTGCTAATGGTGGTTGGACAGAAAAATAGCTTGGTGCCAGAGTTTTGTGACAGAAAAATGCCCTACACATTTTGTGACATAAAATTACCATAGACTGTCATATAAAATTTATTTATTTTTTTATTTTTTTTTAGCTTTTTGTTGACCGGGTAAGTGCACTAGACAAATCCTGCCTATTTTCAGGCATGACCCGGGGGAGGGGGATACAGATGAATGCCAACTGATGTTGAACTGTTGGTGGTATTTTTTTAGTGAATGAGGGAAATTTGGCCAGGACACCGGGAAATTCCCTACTCTTTCGAGAAGTGCCATGGGATCTTTAACATCCACCTGAACTACCACCAATCCAGGCAGATGGGACCTCGGTTTAACATCTCATCCAAAAGACGGCACCTCAGAAGTGCAGCACCCCTCTCATGCTGCACTACAGTGTCAGTACTGGGATATTAACCCAAGTGCCAGATGTGGGAACTGAACCCACAGCCCTCTGATCTCCCGGCCTCAGAGGCGAGTGTGCTACCTGCTGAGCCACTGACACTGACAAAATGGAGCAACCATATTTTCTGTGGCTGCCCCACTGACCCCTATGGTCAGCTGGGGTCACAGACTGATGGCCCCCAGCTAGACAATGGTGTCTAGTCAAGATTTAGAGCATAGTCTAGCCTTTAGTTCTCTTCTGTATTCTGTTCTAATTATGGCTGCAGGACCTCCAATAATTCTGTAGATGGGTTTGTTCATTTTCCTCAGTAGGCATTGTTGGTTCATGGGGCAGAGTGCTGTCCAGCCACCAGATAAGCTATCATGTGACCTAATTGATGACATTCATATGCTGCGTATGGAGGAAGGGCTTTGGGATAAATGAAGATGGGGGAGGGAACCAGGTGCTGTGGACCAGCCACACCTCTATCTTTCTGGTGGTGATACCCCTTCATATGTACCCCACCACTGCAGTAGCTATTTCGTGTGTCTTTCCATACCTCCCTGCCTCTTTGATGTAATCCAAGCGGTGACCGTCTTGACTCTTTCCTACTTTGGCATTGTCAGTACTAATGCACTCATTATGTAATGCACCCGTGTGTGTTTCTAAGGTTTCTAGGTTTCTAGGTTTATTTAGACACGAGAAGGCATAAGCCCATCATGAGTGTCTTCCATTACTATGTGTAAATTAGTTGATGACTGATAACCCTTCTGGGTGTTTATCTAGTTGTTTTTTATATAATGTAAACTCCTTAACTTAAACTATATCCTTTGGCAGCTTGTTCCATGCCTTTGCAGCTCTTACTATAAAACAGTGTTCCTTTTGATGGTATTTGCCCTTGTGATCATAAGTTGTCAATTGTGACGCCTTGTGTTCGCTACTCGTTCAGCAAACTGTAAACCACACTGCATAGTTAGGTCTTGATTTTGTAATATTTTAAAGAGTTGAAGCAAATCACCCCACATCTCCTATTTTCAAGACTAACCAACAAGCCAGTGTTGGTCACTTTCTCTTGATATGGCAGCTGCCTAATATTGGGGATCATCCTAGTAACCCTGTGCTGGACTTGTTCTAAGAGATTAATATCATGTTTGAAATGGGGGTTCCAAAATGGTGAAGAGAAGTCAAGGTGTGGCTTGATATAAGTACGATATAATAGTATGATGCATTGAGCACTTTTGTTTATGAAGGACCTTTTGATATTACTGGAAAGCATATTCGCGGTTTGTGTAACCTTTCTGTAGTAGTCTGAAGCTGTCAAGTTATTATTAATGATAATCCCAAGATCCCGTTCCTTATCAACATATTTTAAGGGTGTATTATCAAGAAGATATTTATAGTTGGGGTTATTACATAGAAACATAGAAATATAGAAATATAGACTTTGACTGCAGATAAGGACCGATTGGCCCACCTAGTTTGCCTATTTCCCTACCTACAGGATCAGCTGCAGATCCTAGTTAACCAACAGCCTATTTCTTCTCCCCCCCCCAAAAAAAGAATTGCCTTATGTCTGTCTGTCCCATGTATTCTTGAATTGTCCCACAGTTTTAGACCCCATAACCTCCTCAGGAAGGCTGTTCTATGTGTCTACCACCCTGTCTGAGAAAAATATTTCCTCACATTGCCCTCCCCCCAACCTTTAAATTGTGTCCCTTGTTCTTGCACATCTCTTTTCTGAAAGATGCTACCCTCTTGGACTTTGTTGATTCCACTGAGGTACTTAAAGTTTCTATATGTCCCCTCTCACTCCTTTCCTCAAGGGTATACATATTAAGCTCCTTGAGTCTCTCCTCATATGGCTTCTGTTGCAGACCCTGCACCATTTTAGTTGCCCTCCTCTGGACTGCCTCTATCCTGTCTATGTTCTTGCAGAGATGGGGTCTCCAGAACTAGATGCAGTACTCCAGATGGGGTTTCACCAACTGTCTGTGCAGAGGAATAACAACTTCCTGTTTTCTGCTGGTGATGCCTCTCCCTATACATCCCAGTATACCCCCAGCCCTCCCTACTGCCTTCTCACATTGCTTGCTAACCTTAAAGTCATCTGATATGATTACGCCTAGGTCCCTTTCCATTTTTGTTGTTGTCACTACCCCCTCCCCCCCATTGTGTAATCTTCCCCTGGGTTTTTGTTTCCCATGTGTATTATTTTGCACTTCATTGCATTGAATCCAAGCTGCCATACTTCTGACCATTCCTCCAACCATGCCAAGTCCCTTCTCATCCTTTCCATGCCTCCTTGTGTATCAACCCTGTTTTAGATCTTTGTGTCATCTGCAAAGAGGCATACTTTTCCTTCCAGTCCCTCTGCAATGTCACTTATAAAGACATTAAAAAGGACTGGACCCAGTACTGAACCCTGTGGTACCCCACTAGTAACCCCTCTTTCTTCAGAGTGGACTCCATTTACAATTACCTTCTGAGTCCTGTTGTCCAGCCAATGTTGTACCCAGGCTACCACCCTGGGACCCATTCCCAGGCTGGTTAATTTTGACAATTAATCTTTTGTGTGGGACTGTGTCAAATGCCTTGCTAAAGTCTAGGTAGGCCATGTCCACAGCCCCTCCCTGTTCTACTACTTTGGTCACCCAGTCAAAGAAATCAATTAGATTCATCTGATATGACCTTCCTGCTGTGAACCCATGCTGTCTTGGGTCCTGTGCCCCACTGGCCTCTAGGTACTCACCAGTTCTTTCATTCAGAAGTGATTCCATCACTTTCCCTACCACAGAGGTCAAACTGACAGGTCTGTAGTTTCCTGCCTCTGTCTTGGTCCCACTTTTGTGAAAGGGAATCACATCTGCTTTCCTCCAGTCCTGAGGTACCACACTATCCTCCAATAATTTATTAAAAAGGATAGTCAGTGGTTTCACTAGTTCTCCCCTTAATTGTTTTAGAATTCTTTGGTGAATTCCATCAGGCCCCATTGCTTTGTCCACCTTCAGTTTTAGGAGTTCTTTCAGAACCCTTTCTTCTGTGAAAGGACTGGGATCGACCCCCCTATCAAGAGTGCTTCTATTAATTGGATTAGGCACCTCCCCCTCCTGCTGTTTTGTGAATACTGAGTAGAAATATTCATTCAGTATCCCTGCTTTTTCACTGTCCCTCTCTGCCCACCCACCGTCCATTCTATTCAGACTCACTATCCCTTCCTTTGTCTTTCTACGCTCTCTGATGTACCTATAAAAGGTTTTGTCCCCCTTCTTAACCGAGTTGGCTATCTTTTCCTCAGTTTGGGCCTTTGCTATTCTGACTTCCCTCCCTGCTTCCTTCTGCCTTAACTGGTACAGCTCTCTGTCCTGCTCCTTCTGTGTTTCCTTATACTTCCTGAATGCTATCATTTTCTCCCTGACCTTCCCCGCCACCTCTTTTGAGAACCATAGTGGCTTTTTCTTTCATTTTGATTTGTTTATTTGCTTCACACAAAGGCTTGTTGCCTCTGTGATGGCAGTTTTGATGTTTCCCCATTGTTGCTCCACCCCTCCTTCTAGCCTGTTTGCTAGTGCTTTTCTAAGGCACTCTCCCATCTTGCCAAAGTCAGCCCTCCTGAAGTCCAGTACCCTCACTTTTGTATGATTTGACTCTGTAGCTGAGTTTATTGTGAACCACACTGTTTGATGGTCACTTGTTCCCAGATGGCAACCCACTTCTAGATCTGAGATCCTCTCACTGTCCCCATTTGAGAGAACGAGGTCTAAGATAGCTCCCTCACGAGTGGGTTCCGAAACTAACTGTCTGAGGCATGCCACCGGTAGGGCACCGAGAATGGCCCTGCTCTTGGATGTGGCTGCAGAAAATGTGCTCCAGTTAACATCTGGCATATTCAGGTCTCCCATCAGCAGTATCTCCCCTTTCTTTGCCATCCTAAGAATGTCTTCTATCATATCCTTGTCAATTCCCTCCCAATGATATGGGGGTCTGTATACAATCCCTGTGCGGATTGTGGTGCCATTTCCAGTCTCTAAGGTGACCCATAGTGCCTCCTCTCCTCCCTGTTTACTCTTTTGTTCAGTTGCTTTTATCCCTTCCTTTACATAGAGAGCTACTCTTCCCCCTCTTCTCCCCTCCCTGTCTTTCCTGTAGGTTATGTAACCTGGTATGTTAACATCACAGTCATGGTTCTCTGTGTACAACAGGGGTCGATCTTAACATTGTTTTACTAGCCCAAACACTAGTGAAAATTTACCAGGGCTAGTGCAGCTAACTCTCTACTTACCCGTCTTGACTGTGCACATTGTCATGGCTGTTAATGAAGTTAAAAAGTCTCTACTTTAGCATTCTCTAGTCCTCATGCTAAACTCTCTCAATGTTCCAAATGGCCAGGTGTGATTAACAGCTCATTAAGAGCTGCAATTATCTGGCAGTTCAAGAGAGGGATCCCACAAAAGACTCAATGTGAGTCATTATCACTCCACTATTAAGACTTTCAGCTAGTGTCCAAGGTATGATCAAGGGTAGAGTGCTGTTAAGTCACTAGCTTCCAGTTTTCTGAATGTGTCTATTTCTAACAACTTGTCCAATATTATTAAGACCAGTTCCCCTCATTTCTCTACATTTTGAGTATTTGTATCCAACATTTCAGTGACAAAATGCAAAGAGGTATACAGGATCGGCCCTGCAGGTGGTGGATTTTATCCCAGCCTCACCATAACTTCCCTCTCCCCTCTAAATCTCTTAACCCTGTTCTTTTCCTGGACACCACTGCAGACCAGACTCTGAAGTGACCATCCATGGATCCATAGCTGCCATTACTGGCAAGTGTAGGGGGTTCCCAGATCTCTAAATGGACCACGCCAGCCATCAACATCCATACAGTTCCACCCTTATTCCATACCCCACTGTGTATTTTCGTTTGTCTTACTGTGACAAGGTACCTTTGTAAATGAGCCTATGGCTCAAAGGTTTTCAAAACTGCTGTTTAAATAAATAAATAAATAAATTCAGCAGGTCCTTTTAGCCTAAAAACAAAGCTTTGGATCATGTATGGTACAAAAATAAACATTGATAAAATACATAATTTGAAACCTTGAAATAGGCATTCCTGGGGTGCACAGATCATCCTATACAGAAATAGAAATAGTATAGTGTTATGCCTGTGTACTGTTTCTCCTGAGCTGTTGAAAGGACAATGTTAAAGAAAATATGTTATTGTTGGGGCAGAGCATATTAAAATCAATGCTTTTACAAATAAACATGTCACAGTTTTCCATTTCCCAAGCCCCTTAGGGTTGTCTAGCCCTCACCCCAAATAAATTTTAGATGTGCTCCTAGCTCATTTGAGACTGTACAAAAACCTTCAAAAGTGCAGGTCTCCTGTTGACTATAGGGTGGGGACTGAGAGTGTCTTTCTCTGCCTGGCTCTGTTCATTGCCCTGTGGGTGATGGTGACAGTGTGGTGAGGTGCACAATGATAGCTATTGTGTGTGCAGAGCTAGGACTGCTTGACTGAACATTTGCTGTTATGATATCCTCTCTCTGTTTGGTGTGTGTGTGGGGGGGGGCAGAAAGAGCAAGAGAGGAGGCCATGGTACAAAACGGGGGGGGGGCTCACTGTCTGTGATAGATGGCATATTGTGGTCTTTTTTTCCTGCTGGGGAGCTGGAAGCAATATGGGAGCAAGATAAATGTGCAATAATATTTCTTGGCTTTGCTTGCATTGTTTCCCCATATAAGTGATCTAAATGTACTATTATAATTAAGGGCTAGTGCAACGATCTGCAGGCTAGTGCAATTTTAAATTAACTGGCCCTGCTGGCTAGTGCAAAAAAAGGTTAAGGTTGACCCCTGGTGTACCATGTTTCTGTGACTGCTACAATATCCAGGCATCCCTCTTCCACAAAGGCCACCAGTTCAGGAAGCATGTTGCCCAGACTATGGGCATTGGTACTCATTACCCTCCATTTCCTGATGGCCTTACTCCTTTTTGCCCCATCCCTGTCCTTATTGCCTTTGTCACGTTCTCCCTTTACCCCTGCCCTTCTCCCTATCGACATCTCTATCTTGGTGTTTACCTCACTTACTACCCTGACTTTTTTGGGGGGCTAGGATTTCCCTGCTCCTTTCTAGTGCCTCCCTCCTTGGCTAGTTTAAATGCTTGCCAATGAAGCATCTAAACCTATCACCTAGGATCCTGGGTCCCCTCCTGGACAGATGCTGCCCATCATGCCAGTATAGGTCTGTATCATTCCAGGTGGACCCCCAGTCCCCAATAAAGCCAAATCCCTGAGCTCTGCTCCAGTTTTTCAACCACTGATTGAATCCCATGGTATGAAGCACCACCCTTAAAATCTGTTGATAAGGAACGGGACCTTGAGGTTATCATTAATAATAACTTGAAAGCTTTGGATCACTGTAAAAAGGTTACACAGGTTTATCCCAAGTGCTGTAAATCTCCAATTTTATTTTTCAGTAATTTACATCTTCCTTTTCGTTTTCCATTGACCTTTTTCTCCTCAGGGAATCATTTCCACCAGGCTATCAGCCCTGTCCCTGCCCCCCATCCAAACTCCACCTCCCCAACAAACCACTCTAGGAATTCCCCCCACTAACGTCCCCCCCCCCTTGGTGGGGCTGTTAAGGAGAGGTCCATCTGCCTTCCACACGGTGACTGTCATCCAGAATTGGTGGTGGTGGTTGGGTGGCGATGCGGGAATATGGGCAGGCAGGCAGGGCTTCCTAGAGCCGGCATCTTCCTTTTTCCTTTTTCTCCCCATCCCCTAGCTGCAGTAGCACATATCTGTATGCATGTGTAGGCATATACACATTACGGAACCATGGCCCCTTCTGTGTATGGCATGTGAAGTTTGATGCTACCATGTAGTCTCCACCACATGGCAGCCAGGGAGCTGACGTCATGCCTCCCTATCCTTGGGAGAGGAGAGCAGTCCATTGGATGCTCCATCCTGCCCCCCCCTTGCACCAAGAGCTCATTTTGGAACACAGGTCACTCGCATGGGAGAGGTAAAGTAAATAGCATCTCAGCCCTCTATGGCACCGGGGCCGGCAACTCATCATACATGATCTTGAGCAGTCATCCACTTTCAACTTATCTCTAGTGTTCACCTGCCCCATAAGTTGGCCACCATACTGCAGATGTGTGTGTCATCTGCATAAAATGAGTTCTTCCCTTCCTGCTCCTCTACTATGTTACTTATGAATTCACTGAAGAGGGCCATTAACATCACTGAATCCTGAGGTGTACCCCACTGTTGTCACTGCCTTCTTCTAACAGATCTTCGTTTTCCACTACCCTGTACTGTACAACTATGCATTTCATTGCCATGCTCATTACCTTATTTGTCCATTACCAAAACTAACATGGTTGTTCATGAATTTAATGAAATGTAGGTGGGGCACCTGCAGTGCTCATCCATTCTGCACCTAACTGGCAATGGCATCGCTTTGACCCTGTCTGCCTTTTTGACATTTACTGTACTTCAGTTAGATCTGTGGTCTGTTAATGGTCAGCTGGGCAGCCTGCTGTACTTATTTATGCATCATATCACTCTTAAAAATGTTAGTCTTGGCCGGCATGGTGGAGCTAAGGGTTGAGGCACTGAACACCACACCTCGTGCCATGCTAGTGACCTGGGTTCAGGAAAGAACTTGAGTCATTCGGGGGTCAGCCGGGGTGAGGAAGGATTGAGCATCTAACGACAGCTCTCTTTGCTCAGGGAAGGGGGGATAACGTAGCAAACTGTAGACTGACACCCAATGGGGGCTGGGGGTCAGCACAGGTGCACTGCTTAGAATGAGGTGGACCCATGCATAAGGCATAAGACTGCCTATGGGGAGGCATGGGCAGTCAACCTGCCCATTGTATGTGTGTGGGTTTGGGGAGAAAACTGAAGGTGGAAGGATGACGCCGCCATCCCTTGCGGGCTCCACACCAGTGGCTGGGCAGCTATTCCAAGTCATGGACAGTTAAGGCAACATCCCAGAGGAGCTGGGTGATGGGGCTGGGAGGGGGCTGGTAGGATGGGGCTGCTGTGGGAGATCGGGAGTAACATGTAAATAAAAAAAAGTGTTGTTACATTGAATCTAATGTACTGTCATATATTCAACCTTTATTTTTTCCTTAAGGTGCAGTTGTGGAAACTGTATCCTCATGGCAACCAAGGTCAAAGGTAGATGTTGTAAAGGGATTTCTCGAGTAGTTGAAAAAATGAGTGACATACAAAATGTGATTCCAGACTCAGACATACCATCTTGCATCATTGAGCATCCTGGGTCTGCTGAAGTGTGTCTCAGCATTTGGGTCCTGCAGACTGTACAGTCTGAATACCAGCAGTACCACAACAATGACGGTGTTTCACAGCATCTGAGTGAATGATATAACTCTCCCTGACATGCACATATTCAGAGTGTCAGCCACTGCAAACACATAGTTAGCTAACCGAATGCAAATTATGCTAACATGTACATGTCCATATTTGTGCACCACCATACCTTTGGACACTGCCTTCCTCCTGCCCTCCTGTCTCACTGTGTATCATAGGAGTACATAAACAGAGTTTTAGGGTGTTGATACAGGTGACTTTAGTTGCCTCAGTTCTAGTCTTTGTCAGCCTGACTCACTGCTGACTAATTATTTTTTTTTAAATTATGGTCAGTCTATGGTACTATTTCCTGTCCTCTACCCCCACCCCTTCATATGCCATGTCATCAACTCACTCCCCCTGCTCCCCCTCCAATCCCTTTTCACAGACGTTCAGTGTGACGTGCCATGGACGAAACTGTTATATGGGATCCTATGTGAAGCAGGTCCTCCACCATCCCAGCATGGAGAATGACCACTGTCTGTCACATGCACCATCTCAGTACCCCGTCCCACCTTCCTCTCCAGTAATATGCTGAGGACATAAGATTGTTGGCAAACTGACTTTTACTCCCCATCTTTACTAAGTTTCAGATCCCATGTGGTAGGCAGTATTCAACTATGTATCTGTAAATGTTCACTAGTATGTGCATTTGGCATCCCTTTACACAGTTATTTTCACATCATACATGTGTTCACATCTCACATGTTTATTTAATTAATTTTTATTTTCCCACTTGCCATTGAGGACTGACAGGTAACATGGGTACGAGCATAGGTGACAGTCCACAGGATACAGTATATGCAAGTAGACAGCAGTTACACGGTAATTTGAACATGTGACTATTCAGTGGCAGAGATTTGTAAAAATTTGTTATATAATGTATATAATATTATACAATATTTAAAGAATAATGGCTTCTAGTTGGCCAAGATGTACTTTCAGCTGTGCCGTAACAGCAGCACAACGGCACGGCTGAATGTAATTCAGCGGAATTCAATGAATGGTTGAAAAACTGGTGTGGAGCTCAGGGTTTTGGCTTCATTGGGGACTGGGGAGTCACATGGAGGAATGCAGGCCTATACTGGCACGATGGTCTGCATCGCTCCGGTGGGGGGGGGGGGATCCAGGATCCTAGGTGATAGGTTTAAATGCTTCATTGGCAAGCATTTAAACTAGGCAAGGGGGCAGGCACTGAAAAGGAGCAGGGAAACCCCAGCCTCCCCCCACAAAACATGGTAATTAGTGAGGTAAACACCAATTTAGAGAAGCCATTAGGGAGCAGGACAGAAGTAAATGCAAAAAAAGGCAAAAGCAGTAAGGACAGGGATGGGGAAGAAAGGGGTAAGGCCATCAAAAATTGGAGGGTGATGAGTACCATAGAAACATAGAAACATAGACTTTGACGGCAGATAAGGACCGCTAGGCCCATCTAGTCTGCCCATTTCCCTACCTACAGGATAGGCCGCAGATCCTAGTTAACCAACAGCCTATATCTTCCTGCCCCCCACAAGAATTGCCTTATGTCTGTCCCATGCATTCTTGAATTCTTCCACAGTTTTAGTCCCCACAACTTCCTCAGAAGGCTGTTCCATGCATCCACTACCTCTCTGTGAAATAATACTTCCTCACATTGCCCTGAACCACCCTCCTTCTATCTTTTAAATTGTGTCCCCTTGTTCTTGCAAGTCTCTTTTCTGAAGATGCTACCCTCTTGGACTTTGTTGATTCCCTTGAGGTACTTGAAAGTTTCTATCATGTCCCCTCTCCTTCTTTCCTCAAGGGTATACATATTAAGCTCCTTTAGTCTCTCCTCATATGGCTTCTTTTCAGGCCCTGCACCATTTTAGTTGCCCTCCTCTGGACTGCCTCTATCCTGTCTATGTCCTTGCGGAGATGGGGTCTCCAGAACTGGACACAGTACTCCAGATGGGGTCTCACCAACTGTCTGTACAGAGGGATAACAACTTCCTGTTTTCTGCTGCTGATGCCTCTCCCTATACATCCCAGTATATCCCCGGCCCTCCCTACTGCCTTCTCACATTGCTTGCTAACCTTAAGGTCATCTGATATGATTACCCCCAGGTCCCTTTCCTGTTTTGTTGTTGTTACTACCTCCCCACCCATTGTGTATTCTTCCCCTGGGTTCTTGTTTCCCAGGTGCATTATTTTGCACTTTTTTGCATTGAATCCTAGCTGCCATATGTCTGACCATTCCTCCAACCTTGCCAAGTCCCTTTTCATCCTTTCCACGCCTCCTTGTGTATCAACCCTGTTGCAGATCTTTGTGTCATCTGCAAAAAGGCATACTTTTCCTTCCAGTCCCTCTGCAATGTCACTGATGAAGACATTAAAAAGGACTGGACCCAATACTGAACCCTGTGGTACCCCACTAGTAACCGCCCTTTCTTCAGAGTGGACTCCATTTACAATTACCTTCTGTGTCCTGTTGTCCAGCCAATGTTTTACCCAGGCTACCACCCTGGGACCCAATCCCAGACTGGTTAATTTGACTAATAATCTTTTGTGTGGGACTGTGTCAAATGCCTTGCTAAAGTCTAGATAGGCCATGTCCACAGCCCCTCCCTGGTCTACTACTTTGGTCACCCAGTCAAAGAAATCTATTAGATTCGTCTGACATGACCTTCCCGCTGTGAACCCATGCTGCCTTGGATCCTGTGCTCCACTGACCTCTAGGTACTCAACTATTCTTTCCTTCAGAAGTGACTCCATCACTTTCCCTACCACAGAGGTCAGGCTGACAGATCTGTTTTCCTGCCTCTGTCTTGGTCCCACTTTTGTGAAGGGGAATCACATCTGCCTTCCTCCAACCTCGGGTACCACACCATCCTCCCATGATTTATTAAAAGAGTAGCCAGTGGTTTCACTAGTTCCTTCCTTAATTCTTTTAGAATTCTGGGGTGAATTCCATCAGGACCCATTGCTTTGTCCACCTTCAGTTTTAGGAGTTCTTGCAGAACCCTTTCTTCAGTGAAAGGACTGGGATCGACCCCCTATCAAGAGTGCTTCTGTTAATTGGATTAGGCACTTCCCCCTCCTCTTTTGTGAATACTGAGCAGAAATATTCATTCAGTATTCCTGCTTTTTCACTGTCCCCCTCTGCCTACCCACTGTTCATTCTATTCAGCCTCACTATCCCTCCCTTTCTCTTTCTACGCTCGCTTATGTATCTATATAAGGTTTTATCCCCCTTCTTAACTGAGTTGGCTATCTTTTCCTCAGTTTGGGCCTTTGCTATTCTGACTTCCTTCCTGCTTCTTTCTGCCTTAACTGGTACAGCTCTCTGTCCTGCTCCTTCTGTGTTTCCTTATACTCCGAATGCTATCTTTTCTTCCTGACTTTCACAGCCACCTCTTGAGAACCATAGTGGCTTTTTCTTTCGCTTTGATTTGTTTATTTGCTTCACACAAAGGTTTGTTGCCTCTGTGATGGCAGTTTGATAATTCCCCATTGTTGCCCCACACCTCCTTCTAGCCTGTTTGCTAGTGCTTTCTGAGGCACCTCCCATCTTGCCAAAGTCAGCCCTCCTGAAGTCCAGTACCCTCACTTTTGTATGGCTTGACTCTGTAGCTGAGTTTAACGTGAACCACACTGTTTGATGGTCACTTGTCCCCAGATGGCAACCCACTTCTAGATCTGAGATCCTCTCACTGCCCCCGTTTGAGAGTACAAGGTCTAAGATTGCTCCCTCACGAGTGGGTTCCGAAACTAGCTGTCTAATGCCTGCTGCCTGTAGGGCATCAAGAATGGCCCTGCTCTTGGATGTGGCTGCAGCAAATGTGCTCCAGTTAACATCTGGCATATTCAGGTCTCCCATCAACAGTATCTCCCCTTTCTCTGCCATTCTAAGAATGCCTTCTATCATATCCTTGTCCATTCCTTCCCCCTGACATGGGGGTCTGTACACAACCCCTGTGCGGATTGTGGTGCCCTTTCCAGTCTCCAAGGTGACCCACAGTGCCTCCTCTCCTCCCTGTTTACTCTTTTGTTCAGTTGCTTTTATCCCTTCCTTTACATAGAGAGCTACTCCTCCCCTCTTCTCCCCTGCCTGTCTCTCCTGTAGGTTATGTACCCTGGTACGTTAACATCCCAGTCATGGTTCTCTGTGTACCATGTTTCTGTGACTGCTACGATATCCAGGCATCCCTCTTCCATTAAGGCCACCAGCTCAGGGAGCTTGTTGCCCAGACTACGGGCATTGGTACTCATTACCCTCCATTTCCTGATGGCCTTATCCACTTTTGCCCCATCCCTGTCCTTCTTGCCTTTGTCACTTTCTCCATTTACCCCTGCCCTTCTCCCTATCGACACCTCCATGTTGGTGTTTGCCACACTTACTACCATGATTGTTTGGGGGGGGCTAGGATTTTCCTGCTCCTTTCCAGTGCCTCCCCCCTTGGCTAGTTTAAAAGCTTGCCAATGAAGCATTTAAACCTATCACCTAGGATCCTGGTTCCCCTCCCGGACAGATGCAGCCCATCATGCCAGTATAGGCTTGCATCACTCCAGGTGGACCCCCAGTCCCCAATGAAGCCATATCCCTGAGCTCCACACCAGTTTTTTCAACCACTGATTGAATCCCATGGTACGGAACACCCTAGCCTCTCCTATGCCATAGATGGGTAGCACCTCCGAGAAGGTTACCGTGCGTGCTCCTTGACTAAGGCCCCTCCCCAATTCCACAAACTCTTCCTGCACTTCTCTAATCCCTTTCTTAGCCAGGTCATTTGTCCCTAGGTGGACAATGACATCCAGCTCCCTCCCCTGTGCAGCTGCTCCGGCAATCCTGAGGATTCGCTCCCTATCCCTTCAAGCCATGGCACCAGGCAGGCACCTTACCTCCCTCTCCCCTTCCTTGCCCAGTTCTACCTTCCTAACAATGGAGTCCCCCACCAGGAGTTGTTCCCTTCCCCTGGAGGGTCCCCTGCCACCCTCCTGTGGGTCTCCTTTGTGGAGGTTCCCAGCATCCTCCTTGGTCTCCACTGTAGGTGCCTCCATAGAGGAACCACACTTTGCTAGAATGGCATAGGAATTGTGGAGAGGTACAGCTGGAGGATGTGCTCTGTTCCACCACCCTCACCCCTCCCTGAGCCCACTGTGGTCCAACCGCCTCTCTTCTTGGCAACCTCTGAGGCAACGGCAGTGGCACTGGTGGTCCCTGGATGGAAGAGGAGGTCCCACAAATCCTGGCCAACTCAGCCTGGAGATGAGCAACCTCCTCCCTCAACCCAGAGAGGTGCTTGCAGATGGGACAACACCGCATCCTCCAGAACATCTCCCGGAAGACTGCTGCTCCACAGCCACTGCACTGCACCACTCCAATCATGTCTTATTTCTGGCCCTTAACTGTTTGCAATCCTTACTCTTTCCTCTGTTTTTTCTCTCTCCTTACTTTCTGCCTGTGTGCCTTTAATCTCCTGATTGTCATGTTCTGAGACAAGAATATCCTATATTTCTCAGTAGACCACTTACTTGTTCAGAGGCAGACCTCCAGCAGCTAGAGGGGGCTGGAGAGCTACTCTTGCCCTTCTAGGATGGTGGGTCCTTGGTGGTTCTGTGATCACTCACTTCCTGCCCCTAAACAGGAAGTTCCTGTTGTCAGTCAAATTCTGTGCCTATAAAAATAGAACTAGCTTTGGGAGGGGAGGAAAGGAGGGCAATATAGTCCCAGTAGAGAAGTTCAGTCACACAGCAGTCCTTTCTCCTAGTGTCTTCTGCCAAGCTATTAGCAGAATCTTTCTAAGGCAGTCTTTACATGTAGCTTCCTTCTAGCTAAGCCACCCCCCCTACTTACCAGATCTTTCTACAAGTAATTTAAACCTCACAGCAGTTAAGTCCTTTCAGTCACCTGAGATTTACACCTAGATGACTTTTCAGTTACCCATTCAGTTCAGTTAACCCAAACACACACTTTTTTTTTGTTTTGTATGTTAGTTTTTTTACCCTAAATTAAAGGTCCAAATACAAAAGTTCTTCTACTTTAGTCCCAGCAGAGAAGTTCAGTCACACAGCAGTCCTTTCTCCTAGTGTCTTCTGCCAAGCTATTAGCAGAATCTTTCTAAGGCAGTCTTTAAATGTAGCTTCCTTCTAGCTAAGCCACTCCCCCTACTTACCAGATCTTTCTACAAGTAATTTAAACCTCACAGCAGTTAAGTCCTTTCAGTCACCTGAGATTTACACCTAGATGACTTTTCAGTTACCCATTCAGTTCAGTTAACCCAAACACACACACTTTTTTTGTTTTGTATGTTAGTTTTTTTTACCCTAAATTAAAGGTCCAAATACAAAAGTTCTTCTACTTTAGTCCCAGCAGAGAAGTTCAGTCACACAGCAGTCCTTTCTCTTAGTGTCTTCTGCCAAGCTACCAATGCCCATAGTCTGTGTAACAAGCTCTCTGAACTAGGGGCCTTGATGGAAGAGGGATGCCCGGATATTGTGGCGGTCACAGAAACACGGTGCACAGAGAACAATGACTGGGATGTCAACATACCAGGATACACAATCTACAGGAGGGACAGGGAGGGTAAAGGAGGAGGAGGAGTAGCTCTCTATGTAAGGGAAGGGATCAAAGCAACATAACTAAAGAGTAAACAGGGAGCAAGCAGATGGGGCACTCTGGGTCACCCTGGAGACAGGAAATGGCATCACAATCCACATGGGGGTTGTATACAGACCCCCATCTCAGGGGGAGGGAATGGACAAGGAAATGATAGAAGGCATCCTTAGAATGGCAGAAAAAGGGGAGATACTGTTGATGGGGGACCTGAATATGCCATATGTTAACTGGAGCACCTTTGCTGCAGGCACATCCAAGAGCAGTGTCATTCTTGATGCCCTACAAGGGGCATGCCTCAGACAGTTAGTATTGGAACCCACTCAGGAGGGAGCAATCTTAGACCTGGTACTCTCAAATGGGGACAGAAAAAGAATCTCAGATTTATAAGTGGGTAGCCATCTGGGAACAAGCGACCACCAAACTGTGGTTCACGATAAAACACAGCCATAGAGTCAAGCCATACAAAAGCAAGAGTAATGGACTTTAGGAGGGCTGACTTTGGGAAAATGAGAGAATGCCTCAGAAAAGCAGTAGCAGACAGGCTAGAAGGAGAGGTGGAGGAACAATGGGGAGTAATCAAAACAGCCATCACAGAAGCAACAAGCCTTTATGTGAAGCAAATCAACAAAACACAATGAAGGAAAAAATGCTATGGTTCTCAAAAAGAGCTGTCAGGGAAGGTTAAGGAGAAAAGGATAGCATTCAGGAATTATGAAGAAACAGAAGGAGCAGGACAGAGAACTTTATCAGTTAAAGCAGAGAGAGGCAGGGAAAGCAGTCAGAATAGCAAAGGCCCAAACTAAGGAAAGGATAGCCAACTCTGTAAAGAAGGAGGATAAGACATGTTATAGGTACATTAGGGAGCAAAGAAAGAACAAGGGAGGGATACTGAAGCTTAATAAAGGGGAGGGAATGTGGGCAGAGGGTGACAGTGAAAAAGCAGGGATACTGAATGAATATTTCTGCTCAGTATTCACAAAGGAAGAGGAGGGGGAGGTACCTAAACCAAACAAGAGAAACACTTTGGAGATGGGGGGTCAATACCAGTCCATTTACAGAAGAAAGGGGTCTGAAAGAACTAGTAAAACTGAAGGTGGACAAAGCAATGGGGCCTGATAGGATTCACCCAAGAAATCTAAAAAAAACTAAGGGCAGAACTAGTGACACCACTGACTACTCTCTTTAACAAATCATGGGAGGATGGGGTGGTACCTGAGGTCTGGAGGAGGGTGGATGTGATTTCTCTTCACAAAAGTGGGAGCAGGGCAGAGGCAGGAAACTATAGACCAGTTAGTTTGACCTCAGTTATAGGGAAAATAATGGAATCACTTCTGAAGGAAAGAATTGTTGAGTACCTAGAGGACAGTGGGGCACAGGACCCAAGGCAGCATGGATTCACAGCGGGAAGGTTGTGTCGGATGAATCTAATAGATTTCTTTGACTGGGTGACCAAAGTAGTAGACCAGGGAGGGGCTGAAGATATGGCCTACCTAGATTTTAGCAAGGCATTTGATACAGTCCCACACAAAAGATTAATAAATAAGTTAGCCTGCCTTGGAGTGGGTCCCAAGGTGGTAGCGTGGATAAAAAATTGGCTGAACAACAGGATGCAAAGGGTAGTAGTAAATGGAATCCACAGTGAAGAAAGGAGGGTTACTAGTGGGGTACCGCAGGGTTCAGTACTGGGACCGGTCCTTTTTAATGTCTTTATAAGTGAAATTGCAGAGGAACTGGAAGGAAAAGTATGTCTCTTTGCAGATGACACAAAGATCTGCAACAGGGTTGATACACAAGATGGAGTATAAAGGATGAGAAGGGACTTGGCAATGTTGGAGGAACAGTCAAATGTATGGCAGCTTAGATTCAATGCAAAGAAGTGCAAGGTAATGCACCTGGGAAACAAAAACCCAGGGGAAGAGTACACAGTGGGGGTGAGATACTGACAACATAAAAATGGAAAGGGACCCATGGGTAATTATATCAGATGATCATAAAGGTGGGCAAGCAATGTGAGAAGGCAGTAAGGAAGGCTGGGGGATACTGGGATGCATAGGGAGAGGCATCACCAGCAGAAAACAGGAAGTTGTTATCCCTCTGTACAGACAGATGGTGAGACTTCATCTGGAGTACTGTGTGCAGTACTGGAGACCCCTTCTCTGCAAAGACATAGACAGAGTGGAGGCTGTCCAGAGGAGGGCAACCAAAATGGTGCAGGGTCTGCACCAGTGGACATACAAAGAGAGATTAAAGGAGCTTAATATGTATACCCTTGAAGAAATAAGGAGGGGGGGGACATGATGGAAACTTTCAAGTACCTCAAGGGAATCAACAAAGTCCAAGAGGGTAGTATCTTTCAGAAAAAGAGATGTGCAAGAACAAGGGGGCACGATTTGAAAATAGAGTAGGGGTGACTTCTCAGAGGTAATGTGAAGAGTATTTTTTTCATGGAGAGGGTTGTGGATGCATGAAACAGCCTTTCTGAGGAGGCTGTGGAGTCAAGAACAGTGGGGGAATTCAAGAATGCATGGGACAGACATAAGGCAGTCCTAGTGGGGGGGGTGGTGGTTATGAGGAACTAGGCTGTTGGTTAACTAGGATCTGCAGCTTATCCGTTAGGGAGGAAAATGGGCAGACTACGTGGGAGAAGCAGGCTTTATCTTCCACCAAATTCTATGTTTCTATCCCAACACCAACATTTGTTTGAAAAACATTCAGGTTAATAACCCAGATCCATGTCATAATAACAATAACGCACAACAGGCAATGCATTATGGTGGGCAAATGGATTTTCTCATGTGTTGGAAGCACTGGCCATTGTCTCATGCTGTAACCCAACAGAGGTAGGCCTTTATCAGAACATAATGCCCCCCCTGTCATGCCTTGTTGATAAATCTTAAATTGGCAAGAAAAATTCAGCAAACCACATTTTTCCAGGGTAATGTATCATACACTTTTTGCAACCTTTTACTAATCTAGATGCACTGCCACAATCACATCACTTCAGTAAACATTTCACAGCTACGTCAACCAACTATTTAAACTATTGAAAACCTTAAGGCGTTCTAAGGACACTGCCACAAAAAAAAACCAAAAACAACTATCACCCACTAAGCACAGCACCACAACAGCTGGTTTTGTGAATATGTTTATAATAACTTTATAATAAGTTTAAAAAAACTTCAACTAATTTTTTTTAAACCTCAGTTCTCTAATGCAACTGCAGAGAATGTCTATGTGTGCGGAAAAGTACCCAGCAATTACGCGTGGCTCCCCAGCGGCCATGTATGCTGTGGAATATGACAAAGTATAACAAAGTCTTCATTCGAGCCCTCACTCTTCAGATAAATACTTGTATAGGAGCATAGTCGGCACATGTGTACCAAACAGACCTGGAGAGTGAGGAGCTGAGAGAGAGAGAGAGAGAGAGACGCAGACCGTGGTGAGACAGACAACAAAGTGTCATTGCAGAGAGTTGTGCCAGAGAGAAGAATATAAATGGTCCCTCATCTCAGTGATCTGCACCTCGGGGGGGGGGCAGAGATCACTAGACCAGACCTTGGGGGAGGCACGGTACAGTGCGCGTGATGCGATAACAGACCAACTGCATTTATTCTGATCCTGTAAATTGTCATCAATCAAAATACTAGTCACACTGGGACAAAAATTTAAAAATGAAATTACTTACCCTTCACTGAAGCAGGTAGGTCAGAGCAGAGTGGAATGCTTTGGGGGAAGGGGAGTTGAGTTACTACAGACTGACTGAACTTTACACCAAATAGCACAGCACCACCTGTTGGCTACATGGTGCAATTAGTACTATTTTATCAAGCAATGGTAAGAAATCCTTTAAAATTTACATTTCAAATAACTAATGTACTATGGTACTTGTATATAAATAAAGATAAACATGTTTAAAGTATTTAATTATTGAGCCACTTTATAAGTGTGATAAGGCACAACAGGGTGTTCAATGAAGTATTTTACTGCATTTCTGAGGTGCGTAAGGACACTCGGCCTGTGGCTTTGTGCCTTGGCATGCCCGTGGGACATGCATTACAATCCTTTAATGCAGATCCTGTCATGGCTTATTACTAAGTTGTATTTCAACACCAATGACAGTTATGCATTCAGTATGCATTATTATGGAGAAATATATAACTGAAATTTTGGAGTTAAGTACTGAAGATGTACACCATTGCCAGATTTCTTTCTGCCGCTGAGTGAGTGGTATAAACAAACTGTGTATTGTTTGAAGTATATGCATATTGTTACTCTTGTCCCTGAATTCAGAAATATTAACACATTTTCCTTTTCCTTATTCATAGATGGCATCGATTTTTTGCATATCGCAGCTTCGTGAGATGGTGCTGGAGATGGTTAGGCAGAAGAGTTTGTGTCATCCTGCCATCATGTGCCATAATGAAAATTAGAGAGCATTGGCCTTCGGTCACTTACATTGGATTTCTGCCTCCTCAGTGATGGCTTGGTCATTAAAGCTGAAACATCTGTTTTTATGCTACTGGTTGATGGCGTCCTCCTTGTCCATGGCTGGGAACAAAGATGTGAAAGGTGGGAGAACTATTCCACTGAACCAGTCCTGTAATAGTTTCACCAGCATAATGGCATGTTCAAATTCAGTAAGGAGTTGATATACAAAACTTGAAACCAAAGATGAAGATACGGATTATGTAACATGGATATAGTGTGAAAGATTCATAACACAGATGATTCACTGTCTAGCAGATGTTGTCATATGCTTGTAATACATTTTTTTTTACACATAAATCTTTTCATTGTAGTAACTGCTGGGTAACATGTAATTCATTGTAGTAACTGTTGGGTAACATGTAGTACTGTGTGAGTGTTGCTATTAGGTAATAACACAGAATGCAACTCAGAACAATGGCACAGTGCTGTAACATTCCTTCAGTACTCAAATGCCATTGTGCTTCACTGTTTAAGTGATTCACTTCAGTGTTTCTATATTTCATTTATAATGTATACATAACAATGGCCACTGTGACCAACATGAAATACAGCCCAGGAGTAACAAGGCCATTTGTACTGCACAGTTGACCTTCTGTACTGTGCCACTGTCCGTTGCATAGCATAG
This sequence comes from Neoceratodus forsteri, assembly GCA_016271365.2. Taxonomy (NCBI): domain Eukaryota; kingdom Metazoa; phylum Chordata; order Ceratodontiformes; family Ceratodontidae; genus Neoceratodus; species Neoceratodus forsteri. Next base: position 695,862,352 of record CM028129.1, read on the forward strand.
CATGCTATTCCATTCAGTAATATATATTTTTTTTTTTACAAAGAATACCTTTGTTCAACAGCAATCACTTATTTCTAAAGGTTGTGGTTCCATTCTAAGTGGCTCGCTGACAAGACGCAGTAGAAGTGAAAGAATAGCAACAGACAATCTGACAAATGCTGCAACAGCAGGCACGCACTGTGATGCTTGGCCAGCTGGTTGTGATTGTTCTATGATATTTGTAATACAGAATGTGGTATGCGAGTGTCTCCCATGAGACATCCTGTGCTATGGGTGCCCCACCCCCAGGTTTCAGTTAAAATGACAGGATATATATTAAACCAGCAGATCTCTGTATGTGATTAACTTCCTTGAGACATTGCATTTTATGGCCTGTTGCTGCTTTGCAGTGGAAATGAAATGGGACTTTATGAGTCTGCCAGAGGATGGAGACCATAAACTTTTATGACGTTTTAGAGGAAAAACATTGTTATATCACTATGGTGCTAAAAGTCATAACATCCTTTGACATGCCTGAGAATAGGAACTGTTTGAGATCAAAGAGGGGATGTTAATGGGAACTGTTTGAGATCAAAGAGGGGATGTTAGTTAAGGAGTCATATGGGAAATGAGATTTTGCTGATGTCACCTTATTTGAAATATCTCCTGACGGGAAGATCATTGTTTGTATAATTTTTTATATTTAACATGGAGGAGCTAGATGACATCATAGAAGGGGTATGTGAGACAGATAGTTTAACCTAGGATCTGTGTCTGATGTGAGGGACATTTCCTGTTGGACTCTTAAGAAACAAGAACTAACTTAAGCATTGTAAGAAGGTAATACATTAGATAGAAAAAGTCGAATTGTATTGTGGTAGGAGTTTATGTTTGTACTTTTCCTTGTTTTCTTTTAAGTGATTGTATGCTTTGTGATATAACGTTCTGTGTTTACATTTTACATATTTTTATCCATTTTTAAGTAAATCTATATTTTAAAAAGACTGCCTGGGTGTGTCTTCAAAGTTCCTTTTTGCATGGGATGTATAGATGGTTAAATTTGACAACTATTCATAAGCTTGATGGTGTTACCAGACTGGAAAGAGGTAAGAATATACCTAAGGTCATTTATAGAGTTTTAAAGGTTCATTTTGGATACCTGGTTAGGTGCCCTTAGGTGAAAGACATCTGGCCTCCCCCCAAAGAGCAGATTATCTGAGCCTGTACATTTGGGTATGCTAGCATAAGGTTCACAGTTTGAATCCCCCCAGAATTTGAGACTAAAGGTGATTTGGACCCACAAGCAGACAGGAGGGTCACCCTGTCTGTTACCTGTTCACAATACTGCGCTCAGAGGTTGGCACTGTGGGAGCAGGGGGCCTGACCTGCTGAGTGGGGTTGTGACAGATTTGGTTGGCAGCAGTGTGGATAAAATTGGTAACACAAGCTTTAATTGTTCAGTGTATCAGCTTGATACTGTACAGCTCACTTGCAAAATAAGGCAGTGATTTATTTTTCAAAGAGGAAACAGAACTATATAATTTTGCTTACAGTCAAGTTCCTACCTGTTTTACCTTTTTTCTAAAGTGCAAATTAGAGTAGTGGTAGTTAGGGAAGAAGACTGCTTCCAACTACAGTGGGCACACCGTAGACTACTTGAGGCAGTTGTGCCAGGACACAGGAGTCCTGTATGAGGGGAGAGCCACCAAGCAGAACCTCATGGATGTCCTGATGGCAGAAGATGCCCAGAGCATCGAGTCACTGACTGTGACTGTAAGGGACCAAACCTTAAGCATGGAAAGGTTAGCGGCCAGTGCAGTGTCCTGATCCAGTGAGGATGACAGCAGGGCCAGTGGCAGTGAAGGGCCACAGCAGCAGGGGAAGGTCACCAGCATTCTGGAGCCAGAAGCAATCAGGCTGCAGATTGATTTGTGCAGAATGGAGCTGGAGTTCCAGAGAGAGGAGAAGGGAGAACAGCGAGCTGCAGAGGAGAAGAGGGAGTGAGAACAGTGAGCCGCAGAAGAGAAGAGGGAGCGTGAACAGCGAGAGGTGGACTGTGAGGAGCGTGAGCACCAGAGGCAACATGAACTGCAGAAGCTACGACTCCAACCACCAGCACCAGAGCAGGTAAGTGGCTTGGGTTTAACTGGGACTACAGGACTGGGTTACAAATTGAATTCCAAATTGATAGCTGAATTTAAAGAGGGGAAGGATATGGATATGCCTTTTTAAATTCCTTTGAAAAAGTTTGTATTTAGGCTAAAATTCCTAGTGAGTCCTGGAGCTTCCAGCTATCCTCGCTACTTACTGGGAAAGCTCGGGATGCATTGGGTCAAATTGACAATGAGGACAGTAATGATTACAGCAAACTTAAAGCTGCACTTTTAAAAAAGTTTGATTTAACTGCTGAAGCATACAGAGCTAAATTCCATAAGCTCAGGAGAAGCCCTGATATGAACTACGAGGAGCTAGCCATGAAATAACTTCAGTTTTTAAAGCGTTGGTGGGAAGGAATTGAAGCAAACTCTGTAGATGAAATTGAAAATGCTATTTTATTAGAACATTTTTTGGGGGCATGCCCAGCAGAGCTGAAAACCTGGCTGGAGGACCGAGATCCAAAACAGTGCAAGAGGTTGCTGAACTCTCGGACCGCTATGCCAAGAGCAAATCTGCTCTGAGAGCGAATGGGGTGGGTGTGGCAGCACAGAAATGGGAATGCGTGCCTTCAGGGCAGATAAAACCATCACTGCCTCCACCGAAGCCAGTTAGCCCCAGGTGTCAGAGAAAAGATTTCTCTGAGAAAAGAAACGAATGTTGGGTCTGTAAAGAAACTGGGCATATTGCCAGACAGTGTCCCAAAAGGGCAAGCAATACATAACAGGGGGCTAGGAAAGAAGTGGGTTGTTTGTGTGTCCCTGGAAGCATGCCTGTGAACATGAGGGATCATATGCACCCAGTCATGGTGAATGGTGGACAGACAAAAGGGTTAAAGGACACAGGGCATCCCTGACATTGGTAAAAGGGGATCTGGTACAGCCTGGTCAGCTTATACCCAATAAATATGTCACTGTACAAGACTTTACTGGTGAGGAGAAAACATTGCCCCTCACTAGTGTTCTCCTAGACTGGGGTGAAACCAGGGGAGTTGTGCAACAGGTGGCTGTAACCAAAACTTTAGCAGTGGATGTCATCCTTGGCAACAATCTCAGCCAGGGGATGGTTTGTACAGTTACCCGTAGCCAAGTGGCAAGGGAAAATTGTAGTTCCCTGGACCCCACAGAAGCCATGGTGGAATTCCCTGAGAGGCCGATTCCCCAGCCTGTGTCTCCTGATATGGAGACTAATGAAAAGGGGGTAGAAATTTCCCCAGTAGTAGTTAACCACACAGCAATGAAGGGTTACTCTGAAGAGGGAAGGGTGACCCACTGTCAGAGGGTTAGGGATGACAGAGATCCTGAGTGCCCAGATGCTAGTGCTAGGGACCGTAGTTTAGAGACCAAAGGGGACCTGTGCCATGCCTTGGGAACATGTAAGGAGTTTGCAGCTGCTCAGAAAAGTGACCCTAGTCTAGAAAAGGTGAGGACTTGGGCAGACTCTGATGGAGCACAGGGAGGGACAGTAAACATAAGGTTTATTGGAAAATGGACTGATGTATACTCAGGCTGTGTAGACAGATGGAGGGGTGATAGGCAGGCAGCTCGTTGTTCCCCAGGGGTATCGTGAGCAGTTGCTCAAGATTGCACATGATATTCCCTTGTCTGGTCATCTGGGAATCGCATGCATTATGCAGCAGTTGGCCCCAAATTTCTATTGGCCCAACTTAACCCAGCAGGTGAAGGAGTATTGCAGGTCTTGTCACCAATGCCAAGAAATAGGGAAGGCAGGTAAGAAAACCCAAGCTGCCCTAATTCCACTTCCCACAGTGGAGAAGCCATTCCAGAGGGTGGGAATGGATATTATGGAGCCTTTAAATACCACCAGCTCCTCCGGGAAGAGGTTCATCCTGACTGTGGTGGATTATGCCACCCGGTACCCAGAGGCAGTCACCCTATCTTCACTGAGGACAGACAAAGTGGCAGATGCCTTACTTGGGATTTTCTCCCATGTTGGGATTTTGCAGGAGGTTATTGCTGATCAAAGGGGTTCCTTCAAGTCAGAGCTGATGGAATGTTTGTGGGAGAAGTGTGGGGTTGTGCAGAGGTGCATGACACCTTATCACCCACAAGCCAATAGGCTTGTGGAAAGAGTTAATGGTACCCTGAAGTCAATGCTCCAAGCATTTTCTGAACAGCATGGGAGGGACTGGGAGAAATACCTTCCCCACCTGTTGTTTACATACAGGGAGGTGCCCCAAGAGTCAACAGGATTTTCCCCCTTCAAACTCTTATATGGACGCTGGGTATGAGAGCCCCTAGACTTGATCCAGGAGGACTGGGAAGGCAAGCACACCACCCAGGGAACTCCCATAGTGGATTATGTCCTTAGGTTTAGGGAAGGGCTGAAGGAGCTTATGGGGACAGCCCAGAGCAACCTGGCAGCTGCCCAACAGAAACAAAAAGTGTGGTGCGACCACAGAGCTAGAGCTCACTTGTACATGGTGGGTCAGGAAGTCATGGTCCTTATTCTGGTCTGGAAAGACAAGCTGCAGGCTGAGCGGGCAGGACCATACAAAGTAGTTAGGAAGGTAAATGATGTGAACTACATTATAGAGTTACCTGACAGAAGACAGACAGAAAGAATGTACCATATCAACATGATGAAGCCATATGCTAATAGGGCTGACATGGTGTTTGCAGTATGTAGTCCTAGGGAGGGGATGATGAAGGAGACACCCTTCTGGACTTTCTGGAAGAAAGCAAGCAGGAGTCCTCTGTGGAGGCAGTTAAACTGTCCCTCCAGCTGGCCCCAGACAAGATCCAGGAAGTCAGGGAGGTTTTAGCAGACTTTGCCCCCCTGTTTAGTGCCAAGCCTGGACTAACCCCCTTAACGATGCATGATGTGGAGACAGGGACACAGACACCCATATGGCTGACAGCATACCGGGTGTCAGAGGCTGTCCAAAAGGACATTAGGAGGGAGGTAGAGGAAATGCTGGATTTGGGGGAATCCAGAGATTCCACAGCCCCTTGGCCTCATCTGTAGTTCTTTGCCCAAGCCAGATGGCTTTACTTGTTTCTGTGTGGACTATCATGGACTGAATATAGTCATGAAGTCAGACACCCACCCTATGCCCTGGACGGGCAAACTCCTGGACAAGTTGGGAGGGGCAACATACCTTACAATTTTTGACCTGACAAAGGGGTATGGGCAGGGACAGAGCTAGGGAGAGATCAGCCTTCATCACTCTGCTAGGCCTATTTGAATTTAAAGTAATGCCTTTCGAAAGGAAGAACACCCTAGCCTCTTTCCAAAGGTTGGTGAAAAAGGTGTTAAATGGTGCTGAGGAGTATGCCATGGTGTACCTGGATGATATTGCCATCTTTAGTGCCAGCTTAGAGGAACACCTGTCCCACCCTAGGGAAGTGCTGGGCAGAAAACAGAGGGCCGGGCTCACTGTCAAAGCTGAGAAGTACCAGGTAGCCATGGCTGAAGTGGCATACCTTGGGCATGTTGTAGGCCGGAGACAGCTCCATCCTAACCAAGGAAAAATAGAGGTGGTCAAGGCATGACCCAGACCAGAAATGCAGAAGCAGGTCAGAAGCTTTCTAGGGACAGCAGGGTACTATTGGAAATTTATACCCAATTACAGTGCCCTGGCTGCTCCCCTATCTGACCTGGTAAAGAAAAGAATGCCTAAGAAAATTACCTGGGGACTAGACTGTGAAAAAGCCTTTACCAGACTGAAGGAGGCACTGTGCAGTGCTCCTGTGTTGGCAAGTCCTGACTATAGCAGACCCTTTATAGTTCAGACTGATGCCTCAGATGTGGGTATTGGGGCAATACTGAGTCAGACATCCAACCAAGGGAAGGATCACCCAGTAGTGCACCCAAGTAAAAAGCTAGTTCCCAGGGAGCAGGCTTACTGTACTGTGGAAAAAGAGTGTCCTGCCATAGTGTGGGCCCTAAAGAAGTTAGAGCCATACTTATACGGGCAGCATTTTGAGGTACAAACAGACCACAACCCACTGGTTTGGCTGACCCAAGAGGGAAAAACTAATGGTAGACTATTAAGATGGAGATTTGCCTTAAAAGGGTATGACATGACAATCTTACATAGGGCTGGAGCGACCAATTAAAATGCTGATGGCCTGTCGCGAGTATATGAAGAGTGAACTGATTTGGGAAGCTCATCCCATGCAGGGGATAGAGCTCCCAAATTCAGTATAGGTGGGGAGGATTGTGATGCTTGGCCAGCTGGTTATGATTGTTCTATGATATTTGTGATACAGAATGTCGTATGCGAGTGTCTCCCATGAGACATCCTGTGCTATGGGTGCCCCACCCCCAGGTTTCAGTTAAAATGACAGGATATATATTAAACCAGCAGATCTCTGTATGTGATTAACTTCCTTGAGACACTGCATTTTATGGCCTGTTGCTGCTTTGCAGTGGAAATTAAATAGGACTTTATGAGTCTGTCAGAGGATGGAGACCATAAATTTTTATGACGTTTTAGAGGAAAAACATTATTATATCACTATGGTGCTAAAAGTTATAACATCATTTAAAATGCCTGGGAATAGGAACTGTTTGAGATCAAAGAGGGGATGTAAATTAAGGAGTCATATTGGGAAATTAGTTTTTGCTAATGTCACCTTATTTGAAATATCTCCTGACAGGAAGATTATTGTTTGTATAATTTTTTTATATTTAACAAGGAGGAGCTAGATGACATCATGGAAGGGGTGTGTGATGTGAGGGACATTTCCTGTTGGACTCTTAAGAAACAAGAACTAACTTAAGTACTGTAAGAAATTAATACATTAGATAGAAAAAGTCTAATTGTATTGTGGTAGGAGTTTATGTTTGTAATTTTCCTTGTTTTCTTTTAAGTGATTGTATGCTTTGTGCTATAATGTTCTTTGTTTACATTTTACATATTTTTATCCATTTTTAAGTAAATCTATATTTTAAAAAGACTGCCTGGGTGTGTCTTCAAAGTTCCTTTTTGCATGTGAAGTACAGATGGTTAAATTTGACAACTGTTCATAAGCTTGATGGTGTTACCAGACTGGGAAAAGGTAAGAGTATACCTAATGTCTTTTATAGAGTTTTAAGGGTTCATTTTGGATACCTAGTTAGGTGCCCTTAGGTGAAAGATATCTGGCATCCCCCCAAAGAGCAGATTATCTGAGTCTGTACATTTGGATATGCTAGCATAAGGTTCACAGTTTGAATCTCCCCAGAACTTGAGACTAAAGGTGATTTGGACCCACAAGCAGACAGGAGGGTTACCCTGTCTGTTACCTGTTCATAATACTGTGCTCAAAGGTTGGCACTGTGGGAGCAGAGGGCCTGACCTGCTGAGGAGGGTTGTGACATGCAAAACCTCACAAAACAAACAGATACTTATACGGACTCTGATGCAGGTAGGAATTATTTACAACAATGCCTTTCGAGTAAAATGCATCAACCTCCGTCCCTCTGGCTACCAGGTTTCAGTTACTATGGCTTGGCAGAAGGCACCAGGAGAAAGGACTGCTGTGTGACTGAACTTCTCTGTTGGGACTAAAGTAGAAGAACTTTTGTATTTGACCTTTAATTTAGGGTAAAAAAACTAACATACAAAAAAAAAGTGTGTGTTTGGGTTAACTGAACTGAATGGGTATCTGCAGAGTTATCTAGGTGTAAATCTCAGGTGACTGAAAGGACTTAACTGCTGTGAGGTTTAAATTACTTGTAGAAAGATCTGGTAAGTAGGGGGAGTGGCTTAGCTAGGAGGAAGCTACATTTAAAAACTGCCTTAGAAGGTTTCAGCTAATGGCTTGGCAGAAGGCACCAGGAGAAAGGACTGCTGTGTGACTGAACTTCTCTGCTGGGACAAAAGTAGAAGAACTTTTGTATTTGACCTTTAATTTAGGGTAAAAAAACTAACATACAAAAAAAAAGTGTGTGTTTGGGTTAACTGAACTGAATGGGTATCTGCAGAGTTATCTAGGTGTAAATCTCAGGTGACTGAAAGGACTTAACTGCTGTGAGGTTTAAATTACTTGTAGAAAGATCTGGTAAGTAGGGGAGTGGCTTAGCTAGAAGGAAGTTATTAGTGATTAAAGAATTTTCAGGATAAAACATTGAGGCAGGGTTACTTGTAGTATTTGGTTGAAGGTCATAGCACACATGCTCACAGCATATGGTTGCATATGAACACAAGAATGTTATGCTGACCAGCATAACATTCTGTGGTGATTTGCATATGCAGCCCATGATGCTTTGCATTGTGGGGCATGTGTGATTTTGTATTTTCTTTGAAACTTGGCTTCCCAGCCAAATGCCCTTTTGGTAACCCTGCCTCAGTGTTTATGCACAGAGGTTCTTTGTCTTTAAATGTTTTTTATTTTAATGGGTTCACTAAATATATCCCAGGCACACTGCCTTAGGGGTAGCTGGTCCATTCCACTGGGGTGTCAAACAGACGAGGCATACTGATGAGTCCTGGTAGGACGAAACACGTGTCTATGTCTTCTGTTAGCACCCTTTGCAAACTGTGTGAGAGGCCTTTCGGCACCATGCAATTCTGCTTAAAGTTGGACCAGCATAACATTCTGTGGTGATTTGCATATGCAGCCCATGATGCTTTGCATTGTGGGGGCATGTGTGATTTTGTATTTTCTAGCTACATTTAAAGACTGCCTTAGAAAGTTTCAGCTAATAGCTTGGCAGAAGGCACCAGGAGAAAGGACTGCTGTGTGACTGAACTTACTGGGACTATATTGCTCTCCTTCCTCCCACCCAAAGGTAGTTCTATTTTTATAGGCACAGGATTTGACTGACAACAGGAACTTCCTGTTTAGGGCAGGAAGTGAGTGATCACAGAACACAAGGACCCACCATCCTAGAAGGGCAAGAGTAGCCTCCTGCCCCTCTAGCTGCTGGAGGTCTGCCTCTGAACAAGTAAGTAGTCTATCAGAAATATAGATATTCTTGTCTCAGAACAGGACAATCAGGAGCTTAAAGGGCACAGGCAGAAAGTAAGGAGAAGAGAAAATAACAGAGGAAAGAGTAAGGATTGCAAACAGTTAAGGGACAGAAATAAGACATGATTGTAGTGGTGCAGTGCAGTGGCTGTGGAGCAGCAGTCTTCTGGGAGATGTTCTGGAGGATGCGGTGTTGTCCCATCTGCAGGCACCTCTCTGGGCTGAGGGAGGAGGTTGCTCATCTCCAGGCTGAGTTGGCCAGGATTTGTGGGACCCCCCCTTCCATCCAGGGACCGCCAGTGCCACTGCCATTGCCTCAGAGGTTGCCAAGAAAGAGGAGTGGTTGGACCACAGTGGGCTCAGGGAGGGTGAGGGTGGTGGAACAGAGGTGCATCCCTCCCATTGAGCCTCTCCACAGTTCCTATGCCATTCTGGCAAAGTGTGGTTCCTCTATGGAGGCACCCACAGTGGAGACCAAGGAGGATGCTGGGAACCTCCACAAAGGAGACCCACAGGAGGGTGGCAGGGACCCTGCAGGGAAGAAAACAACTCCTGGTGGGGACTTCATTGTTAGGAAGGTAGAACTGGGGGAGGAAGGGGAGAGGGAGGTGAGGTGCCTGCCTGGTACATTGGCTTGGAGGGACAGGGAGCGAATCCTCAGGATTGCCGGAGCAGCTGCACAGGGGAGGGAGCTGGATGTCATTGTCCACCTAGGGACAAATGACCTGGCTAAGAAAGGGATTAGAGAAGTGCAGGAAGAGTTTGTGGAATTGGGGAGGTTCCTTAGTCAAGTAGCATGCACGGTAACCTTCTCAGAGGTGCTACCCATCTATGGCATAGGAGAGGCTAGGGTGTTCCGCACCATGGGATTCAATCAGTGATTGAAAAACTGGTGTGGAGCTCAGGGGTTTGGCTTCATTGGGACTGGGGTCCACCTGGAGTGATGCAAGCCTATACTGGCATGATGGGCTGCATCTGTCGGGAGGGAACCAGGATCCTAGGTGATAGGTTTAAATGCTTCATTGGCAAGCTTTTAAACTAGCCAAGGGGGGCACTGGAAAGGAGCAGGAAAATCCTAGCCCCACAAATAATCACGGTAGTAAGGCAAACACCAACATAGAGGTGTCATTAGGGAGAAGGGCAGGGGTAAAATGGAGAAAGTGACAAAGGCAAGAAGGACAGGATGGGGCAGAAGGGAGTAAGGCCATCAGGAAATGGAGGGTAATGAGTACTAATGCCCATAGTCTGGGCAACAATTTCCCTGAGCTGATGGCCTTAGTGGAAGAGGGATGCCTGGATATCGTAGCAGTCACAGAAACATGGTACACAGAGAACCATGACTGGGATGTTAACATACCAGGGTACATAACCTACAGGAGAGACAGGCAGGGGAGAAGAGGGGGAGGAGTAGCTCTCTGTGTAAAGGAAGGGATAAAGGCAACTGAACAAAAGAGTAAACAGGGAGGGGAGGAGAGGAGGCACTGTGGGTCACCTTGAGACTGAAAGGGCACCAAATCCGCACAGGGTTGTGTACAGACCCCCATGTCAGGGGGAAGGAATGGACAAGGATATGATAGAAGGCATTCTTAGAATGGCAGAGAAAGGGAGATACTGTTGATGGGAGACCTGAATATGCCAGATGTTAACTGGAGCACATTTGCTGCAGCCACATCCAAGAGCAGAGCCATTCTTGATGCCCTACAGGTGGCGGGCATTAGACAACCAGTTTTGAGCCCACCGTGAGGGAGCAATCTAGACCTCGTACTCTCAAACGGGGCAGGAGAGGATCTCAGATCTAGAAATGGGTTGCCATCTGGGGACAAGTGACCATCAAACAGTGTGGTTCACGTTAAACTCAGCTACAGAGTCAAGCCATACAAAAGTGAGGGGCACTGGACTTTAGGAGGCTGACTTTGGCAAGATGGGAGAGTGCCTCAGAAAAGCACTAGCAAACAGGCTAGAAGGAGTGTGGAGCAACAATGGGGAATTATCAAAACTGCCATCACAGAGGCAACAAGCCTTTGTGTGAAGCAAATAAACAAATCAAAATGAAAAAAAAGCCACTTTGGTTCTCAAAAGAGGTGGCTGTGAAAATCAGGAAGAAAAGATAAATTCCGGAAGTATAAGGAAACACAGAAGGAGCAGGACAGAGAGCTGTACCAGTTAAGGCAGTAGAAGCAGGGAGGGAAGTCAGAATAGCAAAGGCCCAAACTGAGGAAAAGATAGCCAACTCAGTTAAGAAGGGGTAAAACCCTTTATAGGTACATCAGCGAGCTGAGAAAGACAAAGGAGGGATAGTGAGGCTGAATAGAATGAACGTGGTGGGCAGAGGGGAGTGAAAAGCAGGAATACTGAACCAATATTTGCTCAGTATTCACAAAAGAGAGGAGGAAAGTGCCTAATCCAATTAACAGAAGCACTCTTGATAGGGGGGTCGATCCCAGTCCTTTCACAGAAGAAAGGGTTCTGCAAGAACTCCTAAAACTGAAGGTGGACAAAGCAATGGGTCCTGATGGAATTCACCCTAGAATTCTAAAAGAATTATGGAGGAACTAGTGAAACCACTGGCTACTCTTTTAATAAATCATGGGAGGATGGTGTGGTACCGAGGATTGGAGGAAGGTGGATGTGATTTCCTTCACAAAAGTGGGTCCAAGACAGAGGCAGGAAACTACAGACCTGTCAGTCTGACCTCTGTGGTAGGAAAGTGATGGAGTCACTTCTGAAGGAAAGAATAGTCAGTACCTAGAGGCCAGTGGAGCAGAACCCAAGCAGCATGGATTCACAGCGGAAGGTCATGTCAGACGAATCTAATAGATTTCTTTGACTGGGTGACCAAAGTAGTGACCAGGGAGGGGCTGTGACATGGCCTACCTAGACTTTAGCAAGGCATTTGACACAGTCCCACACAAAAGATTAATAGTCAAATTAACCAGCCTAGGAGTGGGACCAGGGTGATAGCCTGGGTAAAAGCATTGGCTGGACAACAAGACACAGAAGGTAATTGTAAATGGAGTCCACTCTGAAGAAAGGGGGGTTACTAGTGGGGTACCGCAGGGTTCAGTATTGGGTCCAGTCCTTTTTAATGTCTTCATCAGTGACATTGCAGAGGGACTCGAAGGAAAAGTATGCCTTTTTGCAGATGACACAAAGATCTGCAACAGAGTTGATAAACAAGGAGGCGTGGAAAGGATGAAAAGGGACTTGGCAAGGTTGGAGGAATGGTCAGAAGTATGGCAGCTAGGATTCAATGCAAAGAAGTGCAAAATAATGCACCTGGGAAACAAGAACCCAGGGGAAGAATACACAATGGGTGGGGGTAGTAATAACAACAACAAAAAGGAAAGGGACCTAGGGGTAATCATATCAGATGACCTTAAGGTTAGCAAGCAATGTGAGAAGGCAGTAGGGAGGGCTGGGGGTATACTGGGATATATAGGGAGAGGCATCACCAGCAGAAAACAGGAAGTTGTTATCCCTCTGTACAGACAGTTGGTGAGACCCCATCTGGAGTACTGTGTCCAGTTCTGGAGACCCCATCTCCACAAGGACATAGACAGGATAGAGGCAGTCCAGAGGAGGGCAACTAAAATGGTGCAGGGTCTGCAAGAGAAGCCGTATGAGGAGAGACTAAAGGAGCTTAATATGTATACCCGTGAGGAAAGAAGGGAGAGGGGGGACATGATAGATACTTTTAAGTACCTCAGTGGAATCAACAACGTCCATGAGGGTAGCATCTTTCAGAAAAAGAGACTTGCAAGAACAAGGGGACACAATTTAAAGATAGAAGGAGGGCGGTTCAGGGACAATGTGAGGAAGTATTATTTCACAGAGAGGGTAGTGGATGCATGGAACAGCCTTCCTGAGGAGGTTGTGGGGTCTAAAACTGTGGGAGAATTCAAGAATGCATGGGACAGACATAAGGCAATTCTTGTGGGGGGTAGGAAGAAATAGGCTGTTGGTTAACTAGGATCTGCAGCCTATCCTGTAGGTAGGGAAATGGGCAGACTAGATGGGCCTAGCGGTCCTTATCTGCCGTCAAAGTCCATGTTTCTATATTTCTATGTCTGAGGATGTGTACCAGCCTACTGGCCATTCTGATCCCATATATAGGTTACTTACCTTCGCACTGTATAAAATGGTTCAGCAGCAGAGACAGACAGCCAATCACACAGGAACAGCTGGCAGCAGGAGAATCACTACTGTACTGTGTATGGCCACAAGTGAGAGTCTCACGTATCTGCATAGACAGAATGAGGTCACAGCATGGAATGCATACAGCTGGTTTGTGAAATCAAACTTGAACTACACGCCTATGAGCAGACAAGCGCAGCTAACACATCAGCATGATCATACACACTACTGATTGAACTGCTGCCAGATGTTCTTCCTTCATTAATTGGCCGCCTTCTGCTGTCCCATTTTATACAACCATGACCCTAAACCCTAGCAGATGCTCAGCAATAGCACAGTATGCAATCTCCAAATGACATCAAGCAACCCACTGCGATATCAGCTGTACAGCACACCAAACCCCATACTAAGCACTCTATTGATCAAGTCGTGTCACAAGATCACATTCTGTTCAGTGGCAGTGAGTGTCCCATTGAAGTGTGCTTGGTGGGCGTGCAGGTGTCCCATCAAGGTTGGTGGTGCAGTGATGTCCCAGGGAGGTTTGCTTGGTGGCTGGGGTCGTGTCATGGGAGGTGCTGCAGGTGTATGGCATATCCAGGAGAGCTATGCTTGTCTTTCTCAGTAGGCGGAGATGTATCCTCGGGTGTGCTTGGTAGGCGGTAAACTGGTATCCCAGGGATAAGTTCATGCTTTGCGGGTAGTGAAGCACTGCGTTGCTACGTGTAGTGTGGTTCTGCAGTGGTATCAGTGGGGAGTTGAGTTCAGTGGGCTGTGTGGTGGCTCTGGGGAATTGAATGGTGGTACTGGAGTGTTGTCCAGTGGAAGGTATGCTCAGTAGGTAGAGGTGTGTTCCAGGTTTGCACTTGGTGGACAGGGTAGTTGTGTCATGGGTTAGGTTCACTATGTAGGCATGATGGAGCTGTTCAGGGGTATGTGTGCTCTGGAGACAGATTTTATGGGGTGTAAGCACACTGTGAGTGCAGTTAGAAGGAAAAGGGAAGAAATGTCTGTGCCTCTGAGAGATCCTAAACACTTCCAGTCACAGTTGGCCACCTGTAATCCGTGCAGAAGGGGAAGGTCTGGCCTGTTCCTAGATGTGTGCTAGACAGGGAATAGGGTGACACTGGACAGTGTGAACTGGGGAGGACCTGGAGTGGAATATGTGAAAGAGAGTGAATCCAGGGAGGGATATGGAGCCCAGTGAATGGTAGCCGATTCGGAGCTGGACTGCCAACTGAACTGCATCTGATCAATGCCCTGTGGAGCAGGCCTGGTCTGGAGAGATGTTCTGTGATGGCATCCTTGAGGTTGTGTGTGGGAACAGGATGGACTGAGCAGGAAAGAAAGGCTCAACTATGAAGTGAGCCAATCGACCAGTAGGTCTGTTGGATGGCCAAAGAGGAACAGAACGTGCTGCATGTCCTGCTGCTGGATAAGGGGCAAATGCAATGTTGGTAGCAAAAGAAACAAAAAGGGTAGCTAGCCACCCCACCCCAAGTCATCATGCTTGGTTCACCACTGCACAACAGCACATAATTTAAAATCAAAGTAATACACCTAGGCACTCAGATCCCCAATCCATAGTGTTGCAAAACGAAGATACTATTTAGCTTTGCAAACAGGGCAGTTTTAAAAATATCATCACCTATAGTATATAACTCAAAAAGGTGCCCGTTTTTCTTTGTTACATAGCTATAACCGTAACACTGGCTAATCATAGGTATAACAGTGATCATATGTTAATCACCAATTAATGGTGTGTTGCAGTCCTTCTTGACTGGTACCACGTTACACCACTGAAGGGTTCAAAACATACAGCTGATGTTTTATTTTATTTATTTATTTAGTTTTTGTTAACCGGGTAGGTGCACTAGCCATAAAATGACTATTTTCAGGCACGACCCGGGAGAGTACAACAAAAGGAGAACAGTTGAACAACAGCAACATGGATACAATAGTACAAAATAGAGGAACAGTACAGCAGTGCTACAAAAATACAATGGGTAGAAACAACAAAAAATAATGGCAAGCATTATACAGATAATGGCAGTAAGATATATAATAAGTGCAGAAACCATGGACTCGACCTGTGGAGTGAAAGGGTTAATAAGATAGTAAGGTTATATAAGAGAAATGTGAGAATGTTCAAATATAACAAGAAAGACTGACAGAAGGAAGGTCAGGGGTGGTAATTGGCAAAACAACAGTGGATGGTCAGCAACAAGGTTCAAGAAGGAAGAGAGCTAGTAGTCAAGAAGTTATTTACAAAGAGAAGGAAAAATATGGGGAGCGGAAGAGGAGACAGTCTTGGAGCTGGATTAGAGCAGAGGTGACATTACTGGACATTATGCAGCCACAGGTGTCATCTCACTGCTTCACTGTTGTCTTGCAACATCCTAGGGTTTCACATTCAGTTACACTCTCCTCGTGGTTTTGTAATCACAAGGATACACTAAGAGGACACCGCTCCTCACACAACATGTCACTGTGGACATCAATTTAATTTTATTACCATTATGCAGCCCTGACTCTAGTTGTTTGCAATGACATGGTGGTGTTTTACATGATAGGCATATTGCAGTAATACATGTGCAGGTCTGACATGAATTCAGATGTTTCAAAACTTATGTAAGTGGTCATGTACGTGGAATAATGCTATTCAAGTATAGTAGCTGGTATTATTGATATGAGATACATGAACGTTTATGCAAAATTCAGTGCTGGCTCTAAATGTAAAATAGGAGGTTGAATGCGTATGTTGGGTTGGAAATCCACTGAGTCCAATAAATTGATTGCTCACCGTATGATGCTGGTGTTTTCTTGGGCCTCAAAACACACTATCCACCTCTATTTAGGCATGTCAACTGTAGATCTTTTTTCACTTGTGACTGTCATCGCGTGCTCCCTGTCTGAATTGGAATTTAAATGGACTGCCGCCAGAAGCATCCTGTAAATTAATTGTAAAGATTGCTTTTGTTTGTCATTTTATTGACAGCAAGAATGCAGTGATCTATCACCATGACTTATGTTTATGATCCTCAAATCAGGGGGAGGGTCACCAGGGGTCACAGGCCAAGAATAGAGGGGGGAAGATTTAGGAAGGAAATGAGGAGACACTGTTTCACAGAGAGGGTGGTAGCAAAATGGAATGCCCTACCAGAATGGGTGGTATATCAATCTGTGAACAGCTTCAAAAGGGCATGGAACAGGGAATGGGAGAGTGAGGGTTGGGGAGGTGGGAGGTGGCAGTGGGATGACAAAGGGGAGGGGGGTGGGGCAGCTGCAAACTAAGGTTGTTGGCTGCACACTCGAGCAGACTTAGACAGACCGGGTGGTCTGTTTCTGCTAGCACATTCGTAAATCACCACCTGGGTGTGTAATGCACTATGAGGTGTATCAGACAGCCACACACATATACATGGTGATCACGTCACTGTTAACAAAGTACATGAAAATGGCTTACTGGTATGATGATGGCAACAGCATAGCAATGGCCAGCACAGGTACGGGTACTTAGTCATCACAATAATAGTGTAACAATGCTCAATGCCAATCAAAACATAGAGAATACTGGTTAGGCAACTATGTGCATCCAGCCTGAGCTGCCATCAACATGTTCATATTACAGCAGATCTCGAGAGTGAAGCCTGAGGGGTCTGTTGTCATCTAAACCTCGAGGTAGCAGCACAGGCTGGTTGGACATGGTTTTGCCCAACCAGAAATATTTATAGCGTACAGAGATAAAAAAAAAAATGTTGTTGTTACACTGCTTATGCCGCTTAAGTGCTATCTGTTCTGCCGTTGTCACGTCCCGTTTTTGGTTGTTCTCCCACTGTAAATTGTAAGTGACAGCTAATACAGAGAAACAGATGCTTTTTTTTTTTTTTTTAAGAAAAAATTAAGTTAATGTCCACAGAAAAGTTAAATAGTTCCAACTTTTGAGGAAAAAAAGAGTCAAGTAGCAAAAGGTCCACATTACTGTGTTCGGCTTTCTGGTATCTGTTAGGAGTGGTTTTTTTTGTCCAGCTGTTCTTTCATTACAGATGGTCATGTGGACATTGTTTTTCACCTGTTTAGAACACTGTTGTACCATAGAAGGGTACAACCATGTTCCATGACCTTTGCACTGTGGTACAACAGCGTTCTGCCTAGGATGAAAATTTATGGAGAACAAGCTTCCTCTACACACTATAGTTGTAAAAGTGATACTGTTTTTTTTAAATAAGTAGCACTGCTGTGATACACACTACATAATTTTTCCGCCTACCTGGTATACACTCCTCGGTAACTTGATGTCTTCAAACGGATGCTTGGGCAGCACCTCATAGAACAAAGTGCATGTGACTGTCCTTCTTAGATACGTACTTTTATTCATACTAATCTATCTCGGGTAGTGGCCTTCCTGCCACCCCCTCCCCCCCCCCGATCCACCACTGACAAGGCCTCATCTGGCTACCTTCTTCTCAGCACTTGTATGTTGTCTTGCTCAACCTTCATACTGATATTTCTCCTCTTGTTTAATGCAGTGATTGTGATATTGTTGTATTTTTACTTATCTGATTGTTAACACCCAACTTCTGTACCAAGCTCCAGCTTAATGTGATTTTTTACGCTTGAGCTCTTGATTACCTCACATGTCTAAATTGTACTGAACCTGATTTATTCTAAACTAGTATTTGTATTTAATCTGTACCACTTCATGTTTGTATTGTCCCGTTGTCTGATGTGGAACTTTTGCAAATGAGCTTCCAGCTCAAAGGTACTTTCCGAATTATGATAAATAAATATTAAGCATAACTCTTGGGTGCATACTATATAACTAGACTATGGAATGACTCTAACGAGGATGTCTGATGAAGTGCCTGAAAATAGGCAGGATTTGTCTAGTGCACTTACCCGGTCAACAAAAGCTAAATAAATAAATAAGTGGAGACAGCTTTCATACATCCCTTTTTGCCAGATTGGATGTCACTATCATTTTGACTTTCTCATAGGCCTTTTCATCTGGGACGAAAAAAAGTGTCATAATTCACCTTACTACGACTAAACTTAAGTAACAGTATTACACTTATTGACTGCATAGATAAAGCAGTACCACATGATCTTGTCTGTGTCAACCCGTTTACTTCCAGGACTACGCAACAACCGATATGCTTGAAACGGAAAGAACATTAGGTAGATGATCAAAGCATGATTTACTGAATGGCATATTCCTTCTCTCATCTCATAAGCCGGGCACCAGGTCAGCAGTCAGCCATTGTGCATGTAGCACACTTTTTCCACATGTGCTTCCTGATCACCAATAATGGCATTGTGCTCGTAGGTGATGCAAAGGATGCACCGTTTCCAGTATCTTGCTTGGATCACCACCCTACACAGTGGCATGTGGATGCATGATGTTTTCAGTGACTGTGGCAGTACTTTGTCAGTACACTGACTGTGCTACATGTCAAGTATGTCAATGCCTACTATGTGGACACTACTGAGTGTGTGAATTAAGCACTCTGGCATGACAGGGTATGCTTTACTGTGGGATAACGGCACACCTCTGGAAGTGGGACACGAAGCAGACAAGTGTTTCACTCACTCAAGAAGTGTCATCACCCCACGATACTGCTCACACTGAAATACATTACCACAATAATAAAATGGCTTTCCTGATTTCTCTTTGTTAGGACCAACTGACAAGGTTCATAAAAATTAAACATTTTTGACCTGTGCTGTTATCCTTGGAAATCAAGATAGTCACATAATTGGATTCCACCAATCTCAGTACAGAATTTCTCTTACCCATGTTATACTAATGGTTGATACCAGTAATTGTTGTACCATCTTGTGACTACTGACATTATATTTCCAATGTTCATAATGTGAGCTACTGTAGATCCTGTTGCATACCATTATTCTGAATGTGACCGAGTATGATCTGTCTCTCACATTGCAGTGCTAAGCAATGATTGGTGATTACAGATGGGTTGTAACATGTTTATAAAATGGGCATAGGATTTAAAGCAATCTGGTTGTTATCTATGCATTAGAAATGTGTAATTCACATCTAAAACTGACAACACCTTGTAGAATACACAGACCCATTTTATAAGCTCAACAAGCCACTCCTGGGATGAGTGTCATACAGTTGTAACACACAGATAGAAACCAAACTCACTCTGCCTGTGGCCTCGTGCCTTACCATGACTAACAGCTGTGCATTAGAACTGTGTAATGCACACCCTGTCATGTCTTGCTGCTTCCCTGCCATAGTGTGATTCCAGTGCTTAGAGAAACATTCTCACATCAACCCTGGTAAAGAATACAGTGAGTACTGCACACATACTTGGTTTCATCCAATTGCGTCTTTTTTGCCCAGTGCCCAGAGGCTCATGTGCACATCTTGGGACTAATGCATTGTCATGAATGTGAACATTCTGTACGTGGCTTGTGATGGATAGTAACTTGGCCAGCATCACATCGCCATTCCCATCTGGAGTAGATCTTGATATCCAGTACAGCATATTTCTTAAGGAGGGTATCCATTTACGGATGATGTCACAGTCCTTTTGGGAGACTGTCACTTCCAGTTTCTTGGTGATCCCTAACACAGGATGTTTAAGAAAAAAAAAATTGAAAATGCCATCTGTCCTAATATTGAACCATCATTGACTGAGTAACGGTTCTTGCTTGTACGAACCACCACCTTCTGAGTAAAAACTACGAACAGAAGCATGTGATCATTACATTACACTTGCACTTCCCTTGTGTACCTTATTGCATATCTGATGCATAGTTCAATTTTCGATCATTCATTTTACGTATCGTTAAAAGTTAGTATTGATTTAAACCAGTTCATTCAGAAAAATATGGGTGGGACCAATATTTACGGAACTGGTGGTCGATTTAGCCCCTTACTTTTAAATCAGATTAGTCAAATCAGTATTTTTAGTGAATGTCCTTTGCTCAAGAATCACTTTGTGTGCTGGAGAGCAGTTTGCTGGTAATTTTAAATCTCTATTGTCCAAAACTATTTTTAATGAGAAGGCCACTGCACACATTGCAAGACAGTTTGTGACACCCTGACAGCGGTAACACAATCCTGCCTGTACAGCAACGCCATTAACTGTCATGCTCCCATGGTGGTTGAAGGCACCACACTGTGCCTTAGCCCTCTGAACCACCATGGGGAGTCTGGGTAGTAACTGGTGACGCACACCATCCCATTTGCTTGACATATGAAGGTAGCTTGTTGGCCAACGGGAAGTGAGGCAATCACTGTTGATGCTGAAATGTGCAAGACAACAGCGAACTGCCTCCCTGATCACAAAGCGATTTCTTGCACCTTTACACTCATACTCATGGCAAGTATGGATTTGGCTACCACACATGGAAAGACGGTAGTAAAAGCGATTGTTACCTCCACAGTGATTTGTGACAGTGCATTGCATTAACCTGCATCAAGATTGGACAGTTTTAAGTTGCAGTATGATACAGTATCATGTATTTTTTTTGTATGACAGGCATACAGTGCAATAAGCAATACAGCTACTCACATAGATATGTTCTGTAAGGAAATGTCATAGCCACAATATTTTGTGGAAGCATAACTGTTTAACACATAATACTATGCCAGCCTGGTGGTGCAGAGGGTTGAGGCGCTGGACGCCACACCTCGAGCCATGTGGCGACCTGGGTTTGGCAATGAAATTGGGTGCTGTGGGCTAGCAGGGGAAGGAAAGGAGAGGATTGAATGTCTGGAGGACTGCTCTCCTCTCCTGGGGTGGGTTAGGGACAGCCCCGCTATGTAGTGACTCCTGGTGAAGACCAGGGCACTACAAACAGCGGCGCAGGAGGGACTCAAGTAGAAAATGGAAAAACAGCGTCAGAGCACGCTGGATGACGGCTTCCATCCTCCATGACACCGGCACCTCCAGGAGTCTCCTCCCCCACAGCAGCACCCTCGGGGAGTAAAAATAATAGTGTGCTGGGTTCCCTTCTCCCCCCCCAGTGCCTTCCCCCTCGAAGGAGGGAGACCCGCCCAGCAATGGGATATACTGGGACAGAACTCGGGGGTTGGTTGCAATATGTGGAGGGGGAACTCCTGAAGAGGCTCGCCGGAGGTTGGTGGAGACTAGGAGACCCGAAGGAGAGGCAGACTCTGGAGTGTCAGCGGGGTGAAAAGATAACAGACACGAAAAAAAAACACATTATACTATCACATTCTGAATTTCAACCTCATGGGTGAAAGGGTAAATATAGCCATACCAGAAACTGTGTCTGTTTTTTTCACTGCCATCCAGTACCAAATCACAGTAAAATGTCAGTGGTGCTCTCAGCAATATAAGTTTTATACCTTTCACAAAGTGCCACACATTGTGCTGATGTTTTATGTCAGGCTCTTTTTTCACATAAGTATTTCTGGATCTGAAGGTGCCTGTCAGTTATTAAACAAAAAGGTCGCAAGGCATCTTCTCTGACACCTTGTCTGCAGCGCTTCAATCCCACCAACTCCATAAGGTATGACTTGTTAACTTCATTGCACTGTTGAAACAAAAAAACACACTGAAACAGTAAGATCTGCTACATGAAGTGTGATATGTATCGCTTGACTTTTCAGAACTTCCCACCTTGATTCTGGCAGTGTCAGTGGCTCAGCGGCTCAGCAGGTAGCACACTCGCCTTTGAGGCCGGGAGATCATAAGGATGTGGGTTCTAGCCCCACACCTGGCACTTGGATTAATATCCCAATACTGACACTGCAGTGCAGCATGAGGGGGTGCTAAACTCCTGAGGTGCCGTCTTTCAGATGAGACATTAAACCGAGGTCCCATCTGCCTGTTCAGGTGGATGTTAAAGATCCTATGGCACTTCTCGAAAAGAGTACGGGAACTTTTATTGCAAAAGAAAGTAAACATAACTGTTACAGAAAACAAGAAAGAAAACATCATGACACACATTTGTAAAGAGATTAATAAACAGGCATACCAAAAACTAAATTAACATCTCAAAATCAAACCGTACAAAGTTAAAAAAAAAGAAAGCATTATATCATCCTATTTCCAATTATACAATGTTAATCCACCCCTCTTTATTACTGACCCATCAATCTTATAGATAAAGAAAATAATTATATAAATTAACTCTCTGACCGGTTATTCCAAAAGTTGTAAAATACTGTCCTTCCATCTCTTTTCGCATTGTTCCCAAGATAAACGTTCTTTATCAAATTGTGCTTGTGACTTGATCTCCTTCTCAATCATATCCACCTGTACATGTGGGGAAACTTTTTGTTGGAGAACAAATTTATATCTTACTTGCCACATTAAAAACTTAATACAGGTGAAAATTAACCTGATAGTGCTGGGTTCCATACTTTGTATCAGTTGCACCTATCCTATTATGACATCTTCATATCTAAAAGTTTGCCACCCTTGATCCTGCCAACGCATTGCAATAATATTCCACACATCTCATGCATAAGGACAGTGAATAAGGAAATGCTCCTGCGATTCGATAGTTTGACCATATGACTCCCTATGGCGCATTCATTCTTCCATTCTCTTATGCTTAGCATTTCCTTTTACTCCCAGTCTGACATAAGCACACATCCAAAGCAACATCCCACATCCCAGGTGGAGTCCTTATATCAAGAAGAGAAGCCTCTATACCTGGATACAACACAGGCCAAATATCTTTATACTCAATAGGTACCTGAAAACACTTTTCTTGTATAGTTCTATATAACAGTTTCCTATCAATAACACAAACTTGTGTTTTGGTTAAAGACCATTTTTTTAATTTCTCTACTGAAGGGACACAAAAGTTGGCCAAGTAATTTTTATCCTGCCCTCCAAGGGTCCCTGTTCCCATCTTTCCATTAGTGGAACAATCCATGTTGCTGCCACCCGTTTCCACTCTGCCTGGCCGGGTTTCATGAAGGCTGTGAATGTATTAAATATAAAGATACTATGACAGTCACTAATAGGGTTAAACGTAAACCTCCATATTTCTACTCTCTATACAACACTTCTCTCTTGATTGGGTTCAATCTACTCCCACATATTAACTGAAAAGTCATACTTAAAATAAACACACCACATGAACTGGGGGGGAGGTGGAAACACAGCACTTAAATAAAAGATTTGTGGCAAAAAGAACATATGTACTTGAGAAACTTTTTTCCTTTTTGTTTGCTGCCAAGTTTTCCACACCTGAACTTTCTGATTACATTGCTCCAGTTTTAACAACCAATTTACTTTTGCCATATACGAATTACAGAATGTAACCCCTAACATTTTCAGTTCTGTATTAGTCATGCAAATATTATGAATTGTAGCAATTTGTTCTGTATCCTTGCTCAAGACATATCCACCACATTTGTGTGTATTCAGTGAGGAACCTGTAAGACTAGAATAATGCTGAACAGTATCCAATGCCATTTCTGTTGACCCACCAAAAGACACACATCATCTGCGTATGCTAAAATTTTAGTCAAATTTTGCACTCCTGGAACTGCAATACTTCATATTGTTTGATTCTGCTGAATATACTTTAGTAATGGATCCAGGCAAAAATGTACAATTAAGGGCTCATGGGGCATCCCTGTCGTACTCTTCATAAGACTTGTACCATCCTCCCCTTATGCCCATTTATGATAGGGAAAGTAGAGGCAATCCTATATAATTTCTGGATCCAATCAATAAACATTTTAGGAATTCCATAGGCTGCCAGAACTCGAGATAAATAGAGATGAGACACTTTGTTGAATGCTTTTTCTTGATCCAAGCTAACTAGATATCCTTTTATAGTATTTTGATGTCCCAAAGAAATGATCTCCCATAATAGTAGTAACTTATCAGTAATATTCCTTCCCTTTATCGTACAAACCTGACTTTTATCAATCACCAGGGGGGCCACATACCCCAATCTTTTAGTTAGAATTTTCATCAAGATTTTAGCATCTGTATTCATTAAACTCAAGGGTCTCCAATTCTGGAGCTGCTGTCTGTCTCCTGCCTGTAAATAAATATTTGAATTGTCTGTCTAAATTGAGGAGCAGTATCATGGTTATCCAAAAGTTGATTAAAAACAGTCTCGAAGACATCCACCAGAGCATTCATAAATGTTTTATAAAATTCAGTAGTCAGGCCATCTGGGTCAGGGGTCGTATTATTATTTAATGACTTTATTACCTCAACAATTTCCTGTCTTGTGATAGGTACAACCATTTGGTCCAGATCTGCTTGTGGAATTTTTGGAACCTGACAGGGAGCTAACAGTTCTTCAATCATAAAGTCAGTGATAGGTGGGGTGGAATACATCTGTTCCATATACCTAGCCACCCTCCTCCAAGATATCCTCCTTGGAAGTAACTTTTGCTCCTTGCAATGTACAAAGTCTAGAGTCCATTGTTCTTTGTTGTACTCTTACTCAGCAGCTAACAAAAATGTCTCCTGATATCCCTTTTCCTGGAGTACAGATCCTATGCTCTTATAATAAGGTCGATGCCCTGTCATATTGTAGTTCCACCATTTGCTGTTTAAGACAGTGAAGCTGTTCAGCATATTCTCTCAAACCTTCATTTAAGCATGACACAACATTCATATATTGCCTTCTCAAAGTTAAACAGATGTATTTTTCTGTATGTTTTTTTAAAAGAAAGAGACTGGAGTAGTACTTTCATATCTAGTTTTGTTTGTATCCACCACCTACTACTGCTGTCAGCCAAGCACAATACAGATTTTCTAGCCCGTAGTAACTCCACTACCTGGTCTATACAGCTCTTATCAAGAGTCAACACATTATCTAATTTCCACATCCCTTTCCCATGCGTAATTATATCACC
Organism: Neoceratodus forsteri; assembly: GCA_016271365.2. Taxonomy (NCBI): domain Eukaryota; kingdom Metazoa; phylum Chordata; order Ceratodontiformes; family Ceratodontidae; genus Neoceratodus; species Neoceratodus forsteri. Next base: position 695,887,375 of record CM028129.1, read on the forward strand.
CATGAATAAAATTACTTTTATCATTAAATGATCAGAAGTTTCACCTGGAACTACAAAAGCTGGCTGGATATCAATATTAGGTGAAACAAAAACATAGTCAATTCTGGTTGCGAACTTTGCTCTATAAAAAGTATAGCCACCAGTATTATGCACTCGTCTATAAACATCTACTTAACCCACTTGCTGAACCACCCATCCTAAGGTTCCAGAATCACAATATACTTTTGTGTGTTTTGCACCGGAGTTCTGTGATAACAACACGCAATTAAAATCTCCCGCCCACACTAACAGCTGTGAAGTAAATAAATATGGTTTTACACACTGAAATATATCTACTCTGTCTTTTTTTGTTTGAGGTGCATACAAATTTAACAAACGCCATTGCTGCCCATGATGACTAAAGTCAAGCAGCATTACCCTCCCCGGGCAGACATCCACAACTTTTGAAATGCAGTAATCCCATCCAGAAAATAACCCTCTCCCCACCCCTCCACACCATTCCACTGTCAAGGAATAGAAGGACGGACCCCAGCACCATAACTTCTTAACTTGCTTTATGTCATTTACAGTATACAATCTGATGTCCTGTAAGCATGCAGTGTCCACTTCATTATCACGGAAGTTTGTAAATGTAAGAAGACAGCGATTCCCATTTTTTATACTATTAGTATTCAATGTAGCAATTGTATAAGAATGTTGTGCTGTCATAAAAAGCAGTAGAGAAGCCACATATTAACACCAGTAAAGTACAGTTCAGCACTTTGATAACTTTATCAAGTTCCAGTTTGTTTTCCAAGACAAGCACTATGTCGAGGTGTAGAATCAGATTGTAATTTTTTTCTTGTTCTCACAGCAGTAACCTTAGCTGCCAAATTTTCTATATCTGAATCTGATGAATGTCCTTTTAAAGATGAAAAAGTTGAAGAGGATTCAGAATCACCTCCAAGATCTGAATCTGGAGTTTGTAATACCTCAAAGGCATTAGACAAGGGTACTGGTGAAACATCTTTCCCCATTTTAGGCAGCTTCGCCCTTGGATTCATTGTTTTCATAGATGTATCAAGCCTCCCAAGCCCTCATCACCCCAGTCTTACCTCTTCTTCTGATCTGTCCCCTACATGCTAGACACTTCTCCTTTACCTCCCCTTTCCTACTCACCTACTAAATTCCCCCCAATGTTAACTTTCTATTCCTTATTAGTGCTGATAATGTTATTTTATTATGTTTCCCTCTAAGCAAACTGTGTTTGAATTTTGTTTTTGCATTGCTCCATATTTTTCTGCACTGTTACCAAAAACATCCGTGTTTCTAGCTAATTCCTTGCAACCTACTTGTATCCTTGTGAAATGATTTTGTTTGTTGTACTTGTATTTGGAATGTCATCCCTGTATTTGTTGTTTTGTTTCCTCCCGGGTCGTGCCTGAAAATAGTCATGATTATGGCTAGCACACCTACCCGGTAAACTAAAACTAAATAAAAAAAAAACCTTTTTTTGGAAGTTACCACAGTAGATTCAGGTGGTAAGAAAAAATTACTCACCTTAGTAATGTTGTTTCTTCTAATAGAGTCTTGCTATATTATGACATATGCAGTGAGTCCCAACCTTCAAACTGCTCCAGAGGTGAAAGAGTTAACTTTCCATGCCAGGCATGGAACTTTGAGCGTAAACTCGGTTGAAAACTCTGTCTGTTGTTAATCAAACTCAAACTGTCAGATCTTTATCAACAAAACTCACTAAGGTTCTGTGTGGAAGCCGAAAACCTACACTAGCCAACTGGCTACTAAATATAAGAACACATTTTTCTTGGTCCCAAAACAAAGACTCAAGTCAGGGGATCCCAAAAATTAAAAACATAACACCTAAACACCCCAAAAGGAGGGTGAAAAAATAAGGGGGCATCTAGTGCTAACACCGCACTGCCCACCCACATCCCAAAAGTAGAGGTTCTGAGAGGGGCAGGGGGAGGTCATAATATAGCAAGACTCCATTAGAAGAAACAACATTACTAAGGTGAGTAATTTTTTCTTCAAACAACATGAAGTCTTGCTATATTATGACATATGCAGACTACACAGCAGTACCTCCATGGAGGAGGGACAGAACCTACTTTGGAAATAGGCTGTGAAGCACAGCTGTGCCAAACCGAGCATCACTCCTAGCCTGGATGTCCAGAGAGTAATGCTTGGTAAAAGTGTGAACTGTTTTCCAGGTAGCTGCTTGACATATCTCTAGGATAGGGATGTCCCTGGCAGCAGCCAGAGACGCAGCTGTACCTCTGGTAGAGTGGGCTCAGGCCTGAGGGAGGAACCTTACCCAGTTTTTCATAGCAAAATTGGATACAAGAGATAATCCACCTGGCAATGGATCTCTTAGTGGCAGGTTTCTCACCAACCTCACCATAAGTGAGGAACAGTTGAGGGAGTCAAACATGTGACCCTTTGGTACGTTCTATGTAGTAACTAAGGGCTCTTTTGACATCTAAACTGTGTAGTCTCCTCTCGCCAGAGGAGGAATGGTCAGTGAAGTACACAGGAGAGACATAGATTGATTAAGGTAAGTCTGAAACCACCTTAGGCAAGAACTTTCTGTCAGTCCTGAGGACCACCTTATCTCTATGAAAGGAGATAAAATCAGGTTCCACTGACAATGCTTGTAACTCACTTATGCGCCTGGCAGAGTGATGGCTACTAAAACACAGTTTTCCAAGTCAAGTACTTAAGCTCTGCTGAAGACAAGGGCCTGGAAGGGCTGTATAAGCTGAGCAATGCAAATATTAAGATCCCAGGCAGGGGCAGGATTCCTGAATGGAGGGTTGATGTGAAGCAACCCCTTGAAAAACTTGGAGAATACAGGATGAGCCGAAAGAGAAGAGGGTTTACCTGCTGATAAGAAAGCAGACATGACTGCCAGGTGCACTTTTAGGGTAGCTGAACTTAGCCCCAAAGTATTCAAATGCACCATATAATCCAGGACTGTGGGTAAGTCAGCAGATTCTGGGGAAATATGCTTGCCAGAGCACCAAATGGAAAATCTCTTCCATTTGGAATTATAAGTAGCCCTGGTGGATGGCTTCCTAGAAGCCTTCAATATATCCAATACACCTTGGTCAGCAAACTCTAACTCTTCAAGAACCAGGCCTTGAGATTGAGAGATTTGAGATTCAGGTACCAAACCCTCCCCTGAGCACAGGTTAACAGGTTGTGATTCCTGGGAAGACACAGGGGAAGGTGGACTGCTAAGGACATAAGGAGTGGGTACCAGGGCTGTCTGGCCCAATCTGGTGCAATCAGAATCATCTTGCAGGGTTGAGATCTGATTTTGACTAGCACCTTGAACAAAAGAGGGAAGGGGGGGAAGGCATAGAGAAACTTCCCTTCCCAACTGAGGAGGAAGGCATCCAGAGGGACTGAGCCCAACACTGGGGGCCTGCAGCGAAAAAGGGGAAGTTGGTGATTGTCTGGGGCTGCAAAAAGATCTATCTGCGGGGTGCCCCATCTGGCAAATACTACCTCCAATACTAGGGGATCCAGTGACCATTCGTGATGGCCCTGGGAAATCCTGCTGAGAGCATCTGCCAGGACATTGTCCTTGCCTGGCAGGTGAACTGCTGTAAGGGAGGTGTTCAGGGAATACGCCAGAGACCACAACTTCATTGCTTCGGTGCACAAGGCCGAAGCCCGAGTGCCTCCTTGCTTGTTGATGTACCACATTGTAGTGGTGTTGTCTGTTCTGATCTGTACAACTTTGTTCTGAACAGAGGTGGAAAAAACTTGAAGTGCTAGAAAAACTGCTCTGAGTTCCAACAGATTGATGTGGAGCAGAGATTCCTGAGGGGACCACAATCCCTGGGTAGTGAGATCGCCCATGTGAGCTCCCCACCCCAAGAGGGATGCATCTGTAGTAAGGATTAGGGAGTGAGACTGAGGGATGAAGGGACCCCCTGTCTCAGATTGCTCTGGTCCTGCCACCACTGAAGGGTTTGGATCAGGGTTTGAGTCACTGGGATCAATTTGGTCAGAGGGTCTCTCCTTTGAGACCAAAAGGCTCTCAAATGGAACTGGATGTCCCTCATCTGAAATCTTGCTCCCTGCACCACTGCTGTAGAAGCAGCCATGTGCCCCAGGAGCTGCAGAAAATGCCTTGCTGGTCGAGAGACCTGCAGGGTGAAAGAGGAGGCCAGAGAGACCAAGGTCTTTGCTCTTTCCAGAGGAAGGAAGGCTCTGGCCTCTTTTGTGTTCAGTTCTGCACCTATGAGTTGAGAAGCTGGACAGGCGCTAGAACTGACTTCGGAAGATTGAGAAGGAAACCTAGAGATGTGAGCAGTTGCTGAGTCACCTGAAGGTGTAGTCTGACTTGTTCTGGAGACTGGCCTACCATGAGCCAGTCATCCAGGAAGGAAAAATGGCAATCTTTTGCCTTCTTAAGTGGGCAACTGCTACTGCCAGGCATTTTGTGAATACCCTCAGGGCAGAGGTGAGGCCAAAGGGCATTGCTCTGAACTGGTAATGACCTGAGGGCAGTTCAAATCTGAGGTACTTTCGATGGGAGCTTCTGATGAGAATATGGAAGTAGGCATCCTTGAGGTCCAGGAACGCTAGCCAGTCCCCTGGCCTTAGAGAGGGTAGAATAATTCCCAGAGTCACCATTTTGAATTTTGGTTTTAAAAGGTGCTTGTTTAAGCATCGGAGATCCAGGATGGGCCGCCATTCTCCTGTCTTTTTTGGGGTAAGAAAGTACCTAGAGTACAACCCTTTGCCCTAGTGTAGGGGTGGAACCCTTTCCACAGCTCTGAGAGCCAGGAGGGTAGAAACTTCTGTTTCTAGGGCAAGTGCCTCTGATGGATTTGCAGGTGGAAAGGACCTGGCTCTCATCTTCGGAAATTGTTTGAAGCTGAGAACCAGTCACTGGCTTACTACTTCCAGGACCCACTTGTCTGATGTTATAGACTTCCAGTCTTGGACAAAGTAAGCCAGCCTGCCCCCTACAAGTAGAGGAGAATCGGCCCTGGCTACTCCATCAGGGTGCCTGCTTGGCAGGGACTTTGGGCTGAGGGGTGGAAGCAGGCTTGCTTGCACCCTGTCTGCCTCTCCCTCTAAAGAACCACCTCTGGGCATAAGCAGAAGAGGAGGCCTGGACTTGGTAAAAAGGCCTATGAAAAGGCCTGCCCCTGCCCCTGGGATGCTGCCTTTGAGGAGTGGCCTGCCTTTCCTTGGCCTGTGCACTCCTATAGGTGGTCCTATATTCATCCATTTTCTTCATGTAATTCTCTTTCTGCTCCCCAAACAGAGAACTGCCCACAACAGGAAAATCCATGGCCTTAGACTGGGTATCCTGTGACAGGGTAGTACATCTGAGCCAAGCCATTCTGCAAAGTGCCACAGATGTATCCATGACCCTTGATGACACATCATTAGAGTCTACTGCAGCATGAAATTGCACCTTAGATGCCTCGATACCATCCGCAGCCACCTGTTCCAGCTCCCTGGCAAGCTGGTCAGGGACCTGTTTTGCTAGAGCCAGCATAGTATCCCATCTGGATTTCTGGTATCTAGCAGCATAAGCCATATAATTTGCCTGTCTGAGTCCCAAGGATGCTGCCATGTACTGTTTCTTTGCCATGGCATCAACCCTCCTGGAGTCCTTTTCAGGGGGGTGCGAAGCTAGAGGAATATTTGCCTTGTCACAGGCTGCAGCCTGCACTACCCCCACATGGCTGCATTGCTGAGTGAGGAACTCCATATCAGAGTCTGATAGTGTATACCTCTTGTCCATCCTTTTATCAACAGGAGGTATAGTGTGAGGAGTTTTTAGAATTTTTACTGTCTGTTTCCTAAAAGATTTATGCAGAGGAATAGACAGTCTCCTAGGCTCTGGAATATCCATCATTTCTACATAATCAGGCTCCTCTTGGTCATCAACAGCTTCCTCAACAGGGAGCTGGAGAGTTTCAGCAACTTTCTTATAAAACATAAAATGAGAAGGGGACTCAGATAGCATAGAAGGAGAAACCCCTGACGGTCTTTCTGGAGAGATGTCCAGTTCAATGGGCACATCCAGACTTTCAAACCCACATTCACTCTCCTCATACTCCTCTCCCCCTCCTCCGGGTCATAAAAATCCTCAAAATCATAATCTTGAACCGGTGGAACCGGCCGAACCGAGCTCTTCCCTGATGGTATCGGTTCGGTCGGAACCGGGAAAGTGACTGGACAATTTGAATTGCTTTAGCTATTTTCAGCGGTTGGAGAAAAACTTTGGCACACTAGCTGACTTTCTAGTCCTTTTAGCTGGAACCGCCCTCAGAGCTGGCTCTTCTTGCCCGAGGAAGTATCGCCTGGTCAGAGGGCACTCCTCCAGTTCGTTGGAACCGAACCGGGCTGGCCATCCGGGTCAGCGGACTTTTGGCCTCCCTTTCCTGAGCCTACCAACTCTCTTCTCAATGGTGGCAGCAGGAAAATTACTACATATCTGGCAGTCTGCATTGAGGTGGTCAAACCCCAGACAATACACAAGGTGGGTGTGGGTCAGCTCTAGCAAAGGCTTCCCCACAAACACCACAGTGCTGAAAACCCAGTGGGCCGGTTTTCTTTTGGGTTTCTCAGACACAGTGCCAGCCCAACCAACTTGCCTGTTTATGGCAATCCACCAACAAGACTCATATCGGTTCCCCAACGTGTCACGGGTCGTGGAAAAAAACGTAATGAAATCCGTTTTTTTTAGAACCGATAAGAACCGGGAATCACACTCTAAATAAGGACTAGTAAAGTTTTAGAACAACCTGATCAGTTCAAACCTAACCGAAAGACGTTTAAAAGTTCCACACAGAATAAAATAAATGTAAGCCTATCTATTACTTACAATACCACAGACAGAGCTTGAACCGACCGGTTGCGGTTTAATTTTGGTAAAAAAATGAAAAAAATAACACTTTAACTGACAAAATGAACTGAGCAGAAGGAGAAATCTCTGGAGCGACTGTTCAGTGAGGCGGAGTAAAGAATCCGTCAGTTTGAGTTTGATTAACAACAGACAGAGTTTTCAACCGAGCTCTCGCTCAAAGTTCCATGCCTGGCATGGAAAGTTAACTCTTTCACCTCCGGAGCAGTTCGAAGGTTGGGACTCACTGCATATGTCATACTATAGCAAGACTTCATGTTGTTTGAACATATACTAACATACTAAAATGCCAGCAGAATAGGCCTAACGGTCTTTCGAGTCTGCTCGATTGGTCAGCCCCCACCCTGGGTGCTGACCTTGCTGCCCCCCTCACCTTCTCTGGCTTCTCCCTTCCCAGTTCCAGATATTCTTGCTGCATTGGATTTTGCTTCCAGAACCCTTCCCCTGTACCTGTCATGAGGTAATTCTTCAGTAACATGCAATACAGGTTCCATGGAAAGTTCTATGTCTTTAACAACCTCCACATCCATCTCTGTAGGTATGAGATCAAAATCTTCACCTATAATCTCAGGTTCTACAGTCTCAGAAATGGAAGCCTGTTCTGCGGGGGGTCATGGTCTCCAGAGGGGAACTACAGTAGCAGTGGGTTCAGCCCTAAATCTTTGTGGATTCTGTCTTCTCAGCCACCAACTTTTGTGCTTGGACTCTCTGCTGAGTCTCAATACTTATTTTTGGGACTTTTTTGATAAGTAGTTCTTGGTGTGGTCTATCTGTTCTGTTATGTGCTGCCCATTCACATGAACGATAGACATGCCGCTGTTGTCCACAGAGATTACACAGGGAGTTGTTCACACAATCAATACTAGTATGACCAATTTCCAGACACAAAGAGCATTTTACTCTGTTGCAAGCATTACTGATATGAATATGGGATCCACATCTAAAACAAGTCCTTGGTTGTCCTTGATAAAAACAGTGACCTCTTTTTGTGCCCAAAAAGAAAGCATTTGGCAAATGTTGTGTACCATGTAAACCAGTATGTAGACGTACTTTAAATTTCCAACCTCCTGTTCAAAGATGCTCTTCATCTAATATTGGGGAAGGTTCTCCTAGGACATCACATCGTTTTTGTAGCCAGTATTGTACATCAGATACAGCAATGCCTTCGTTCTGAAAAAGAACAGTAATCTGTTTGATCCGAGGCTTTGCCAATGGGATAGCTCGGAACGGGATCCATAAGGCCGAATGGCGTTTTTTTTCATAAGCAGACCAGAAACTATCTAAACCCACAGGGGATTTAAAACTAATATCAAGGACAGAATCACCAGAAGCATGGATCAGGACATAAATTTCACTTGAAAAGAACCTCAAAGATTCTTTCAACAAAGTTATTCCCACGTAAATTCTGTCAGAAGGGTGGGCCAGCCTCCCTGATACTGCAACGTACAGCATTTTTTCTCTGGGCCGGTATTATACCTAAAAAGGTGACATCTTTTCTTTGAAATTGTCTTCATAATTTTGATGGTTCCAGCTGGGGTGTTGTCTGTCTCTGGGGAGAACCAGTAGGTTCCACACTATCACTCCAGAGGGTTGGTGCCTCCTCATGTGAATTATGTCCAACCTCCCGCCCAGAGGAAGCCTGAACATCTACAGGAATTTTGTTAGCATTTTCTGTGCAAGGGTGAACAATAAGTGAAACTGTATGAGTATTTTCCATAGCTACAGGGTCAACATCTTCCAATCCCTCTTTTGTGTTTTGGGTCATATCATCCATAGGGTCAGGCCTCCAACTCCCTCCCCTTTTGGAATCCAACCAGCATTTTGTAAAGCAGTGTCTATTGACCAGTTAATAACTTCATCCTGTTCCACATCTAATCCTTCTCCATTTTGCCCATTTTGTAAATCTTTTACGACATTATGTAAATCTGAAGACTCAGCCTTTGTATCAGTAGGAATCTCATTATCTATATTTATACATGGTTCAAAATTATTTTGTACAGTTAGAATATCATGGCCATGAGCAATAGTACTCACCGCCACAGAGTCTAATACCGAAGAGGTTTATGTTATATCTTGGTTAGCTGCTGCACCGCCTGGCGCAAATGCAGTATTATCAAATGTTACCTGAGGCGTTGGCCTGTCACTTGTAAGACGCTGACTCTTGCCTTCAACACAAATATCCTTTTCTTTACTTGCATCAGCACCTGCATCAGGAGACTGCACTTCGTGAGGTGCTGCATTTTTTTCTGCTGATCCTCTCCCTGGAGTAGACAGCACCTGTATGTAACCCCCCTACAAATGGGGGTCACTAAAAAGCCTTCCTTGGGTGAGCCTAAATGCTTTCTGCCTGGCTGGTGTCCTGTATTTCAGCCGATATAAAAAATAATTTAGTGAGTGTGCCTAATGCCTCTATGTACTGTCGCTTTAAGAGCTGACACACTGCAGTATAATTAATTTGAACTGGGGGAACTGTGTGTTTCCCTGCTCGAGTCCTGCCTGAGCCACTGAGTGGATTGCTCCATTTCTGCAGTCGCTATATGCGCAAGGGGAGCCCTTTCAAAAGATGTAACTATCTGCTGGTAATTTGTTAGAGTGATAATGACAGTACAGTTTGTCTAACCTGCCTTTCTTGCAGCTGGGACTCTGTGAGTTTTGCCCCTCCATTTCGGATCTGAACTACTAAAGAGGTCCAATCTATGGAGAGGGGTTCCTTAAAATGGAACCTGCTGGCAAATTAGAACTTGGACTCTCAAGTGGGGCCAGCCACAAGGGGCTTGTATGAAGAGAGCCTCTGGGAAATGAAGTTTAGACCTTGCGCCTTTTTCACAATAGAGGAGCCTGTTGGACTGACAAGGAGACTCGCCAACTGAAACCTTTTGATTTGGGAGGCCCAGACTGCCTGCTGAGAGTCAGTCTGAGCATGGAGCTGGAAGAGTGAGCAGCTCAGGCTGCTGCCCACAGGGCAGCGTGGGAACCATGCGGGAGGCCTGAAAAAGGCCTGTCTGTCGTCAACTCTCCTAAGGGAGATAAAAGGACTGTGTTTTCTCGGACCAAGTATCCAAATTTGGTGTGAAAAAGGAAAGCCATTGTTGTGGCCTAGATCATGGGCAAACCATGTGTGGAAAAGAAGTAAAGAAGAGGAACCTTGATTTTTGGACTGCGATTCCGAAGAGGAAGCAAATGCTTAAGTGCCCTGAGGTTTGGGGCAGAAGAGAACCGTGTTTGAAGTTGGAAGCTGAGGGGGAACTGCCCTGTGTGTTCGTGCAGCCGTTATGCAGTAGTTCGCGGAGAAGCGCGTCTGAGGCCCCAAAGTCAGCCTGCAGCCACTAGTGTTTAATTTGGACTGAATCTGAGCTTTCAGAATGATAGAAGAAGCAGAAGTCATTTTGGGACCAGACTTAACCTGAAGAAGACCAAAAGTGTGCAGAATTGTGATCAGCCTGTCAGGACTCTGTGGTCTGGTACAGTAGGTGACCTTTACATATAAATGTGTGTAGTGCTTGTGGGGATTGAGATTTGAGTAATTCCCCATGTTGTGAACTGTGTGCTGTGCTGGGAGGGTGATTCCCTAGCAAGGTTCGGACTGAATCTGAGTTTGAGTCAGAGAAGAATGCCTCGGTAGCCAGGCTCAATCTCCTGAAGTGACAAGCTGCTTGCCTGGTAGTGTTCTGTGTACATATAAAATGTGCGGTGAGCTGGAAGTCATAGCCAGCATCACTTGGACTGCATCTGCCTGCATTGAGTGCAAGTGAGCCCTGCCACAAGGGCTGGGCCAGCTATTCTGTTTCTCCTGGCAATCCGGGACAATTTGTATCCTATCCAGTTTTCAGCATCGAGTTTGTGAGTACAAATAAGGGTAGCTCCCTGCCATTGGTTTATCAAATTGCAAGTGTTTCACCTGATTTCTTTTCCTTCCTTTCATCATGAACTGAGCCATCCGGCTCTGGATTACAATTGGGTATTGTGCAAGTGTTTTTCCATCCAGAGCCCCTACCAGCTGCACCGATCCTGGCTAGCCCCCCACCATCCTGGGTACCCAGTAGAGTGACAATTGAGACTCTGAATATGCGCACAGTACTGTGATGATCAATGTGTCTAACCTAATTAACCTGATTTCCCCTTTCCTTGTTACAGATCCTTAAATAAATCAGATCTGTTTGTTTCAGCAAAGTTACATTGACTGTGGTGTTTGCTTATGTTAAAGTATTGTACTGTGGCTATTGTATTGCATCATCATGTTTTACAGGGGGTCCCCAGAGTCAAGCTGACAGAGCCAGTCCTGGGGGTAAGTGTAAATAGTGACAATACTCATGGTGTACTGTGTGGGCCACTAGTAGGAATAAAAGGGTGTCTCAGTGTCTCAGAGGGCTATGACCAAGATAGTCTAATTACTGCAAACCCTGACCTCTGGGTGGAGGCACCCGCCATAAAACCTAGGTCCCGCAACCTGTCAGTAGTCAAGCAGGCAGGGGTAGTAGCCCTTGGGATAGCGCCACCAGGGGGTTACATGTAAAAGGCACAACTGTTGTTCTTCACTTAGAGCTTGTACAAAGGCAATTTCATGCTGTAGCCCAGCCGCAATCAATTCTGCAGATCTTTCAGCACTCAGGCTGACAACCAACTCTGCTTCATTCGTATCCATTGCCTCTGTAATCATCATGTTTCCAGAAACAGTAGCTGCTGCATGGTTTATTTCCAATAAAACAGTCTCTTGCAATATGAGGCCGGGGAGGCGGCCATCTCCCTTGCCACATCAGCACTTCCCGCTCCACTGCTGTCCGACTCCAAAATGAGCTCCTTCACTCCACTCCACAGGAAGTCAAGCCCCCTGTTGGCAGAGTAGGGGAATTTCCCCAGTGCACTGGTCAAATATTCCCCCATTCACTAAAATACCACCAACAGCTTAATCTGGTTCAAAGTCAGTTGTCATTCATCTGTATCCCCTTCCCCCGGGTCATGCCTGAAAATAGGCAGAATTAGTCTAGTGCACTTACCCAGTCAACAAAAACTAACTAAATAAATAAATAAAATTGATGGCTGCAGTTTCACCTCACAGACCTCCTACCAGGGAGCGCATGGAAAATATGTCCAGGTATTTGAAGTGCTACGCTTTTGGCAGCGTGCCAAAGTACTTCTTTGCTCATGTCACCAGGAATTACTAGCATCCACGGCAGAGTTTCCATATTGCTCTGGTCTTCATTACAACATGAAGCATCTGAAAAGTGGTATTCCGCGAACCTAGTCACATGAAAATATGGTTGTTGTCTGCTTCCACAGACATGGCAGTAACACATGTGTATATTACATCAAATTACAGAAAGTGGCACATTGCCACAGTATCAACACATTTGAAATTACAACATCTGTAGTACTGCCAGTTGTGGATGCAGCAACAGAGCATTCATGATGCTCATGGTGACAGCAAATATTTCACAAGGAAATGTCCAGGGCAAGATATGTTCTTAAAAGTGAAACTCTACAGGAAGTATGACACAGATGGAAAGTACAAGAATGTCATGTACTTGTGCCTCAATGTCATATGCCTGCAGCATCAATTACGTTAATATTAATGACATTGATATGATTACCTTTGATACATGTAACCTTATCATGGACATGATGTGGCTGTACTGACAGTTGATCATTACATATTTATGTACTATGACAAATAATGCAAACATTGAACTGCTTTATTACCTGTACCACATTAATGTTGATAACCTTATGGTGCTGCATTTCCATTACAGAGTATGTCCCAAACTTAGCCAAGTGCCTGGGGCTGTCACGTCTACTATCTCTGGCAAAGATGACACTGTTACCAGTTTTCTTCATGTCATTGACAACAGATGCTCTGTGCACATTCCACACCTTGTGAACAGTAGGCTGAACAAAATGTTTAAAATGTTGATAGAACGTTCTGTCAGATATGCACCGGATGTTAATGTTATGCAGCACATGCAAAGTCTGTTGAGGAGAAAGTCCATGGAATCCAATTCTGGGAGATATAAGAACTTTGCCAGCAGGATAGTCACCAATCTGAGGCTGTGAAGCCCATGTGCGTTCATACCCACAGTCAGAACAGTTCTGCATAAGCACCACAAAACTCCCTTTTATGTGGGTGAGAACTGGCTGTGTGGCTGCATGGCACTGTGTACAAATCTGAAATAATTTCCTTAGGGAAGACTCAAACACTATACATTTACATTCCTGCCACAGTCACTTTTGGATAGGTTGCTCATTGATAATGAGTTCAGGCCTGTTGACTGCAGACAAGTTCTTATGTGTTCTTGGTGTACAACTAAACAATGGATTCAAGCTGTACATGCATGCAGGAAGATTAAGTGGCATGACATCATATTACATTACCTTTTCATTGGCTGAATAGTTTGGCTATCACTGTCACTGCCTTTTGTGCTGGGACAATAACTGTTGTCCTTGGCATTGTCAATCACTTCGGTGTCAGATTCTGCTTTAGAAGTGAGGACATGCGGTGATATGAATAAGTGGTACATCATTGGGTCAGTCTAGGTACATGCATCTTTTAGTCTAGGTGATTTCTGAATGCCTTATACATATACACACACACAATTTATACTGGAAATATTGTCAATATTTTTTGTTCGAGTGCTAATTAACCCAGTAACATCATGAGTGGCAAAGTCATGAGTGATGTCATTGGGTCAATTGACACAAGAACAAAAAATATCAACAATATTTCCAGCGGGGGGTTGCGTATTCCATTTATACCATACCTTCACAAAGTGAAAACAAATTTAATTTCTTGCCATTTTTTTAAAATTTAAAAAAAATCTAAAATATATCTATAAATGAAATGCCAATAATTTTGTAGATATTTTTGTAATGATCGGCTTTTGTGCTCAAACTACATTACTATCATGTTTTATTCTAAAGTTCTATGCATTTGTTTGTTGCAAAAAGTGAAAAAAGAATTAATTTTCTTCAGTTTTTTGCTAGTTGTAAAAAAAAAAACTACATAGTATCTATAAATAAAACTCACTCATTTTGTATATATTTTTGTGCTGAACAAATTTCATGCTCACAGTGCCATGTTATCATTTTTTGTTTTAAAGTTATTCACATTTGTTTGTTGTAAAATATGAAGAAATTGCATTTTCTGCCGATTTTTGTGTTAATTATAAAAAAAACTAAAAGGCATCTATAAATGAAACACCACTCATTTTGTAGATATTTTTGTGCTGAACAAATTTCGTGCTCAAAGTACCATGTTGTCATTTTTCGTTTTAAAGTTATTTGCGTTTGTCAAAAAGGTAAAAACAAATTGCTTTTTTTTGTTAACTATAACAAAAATTAAAAGTTAGCCAAAAATGAAACACCACTCATTTTGTAGATGTGTTTGTGCTGAACAACATTTGTGCTCACAGTGCCATGCTATAATTTTTTCGCTTAAAAGTTATTCACATTTGAATACAGTTAGTACTGTTACTGAGATTGAATATGTAAATGAGTTCTAAATGAGCCAATGCAGGCCTACTATAGGTATATTTGGACCCACAGTGAAAATATTTTTGATATTTTCACTGTAGGTCCCTAGCAAGCAAAAATACCACTGATATCTGGCTAGAAACATACTCACAGGTATGGTGTGTGTGTGTGTGTGTGTGTGTGTGTGTGTGTGTGTGTGTTACATATATATATATTCAGTATATGTACATATAGTATATATATATATATATATAGGGTGGGATATTCAGAAATGCACCAGAGGTAGGCGCAGTAGTGGCGCAGTGCAAGTATATTGCACAGTGTGCACCCAATGCGATATTCAAAGGTTGTGCACGATAGCAAGCGCTAGTACAACATGGCTGAATATCACAGGGATGCACCATAGCTCAACCAGGGCTGCACCAGGGAGCAAACCAGCAAGCACCACAGTGCAACCAAGGCTGCACCAGGGAGCAAACCAGCAAGTGCCATAGCACAACCAGGGCTGTGCAAGGGGCAGAGACACATGGGCCAGGATATAGAACAGCAGTCACAGCTGGGAGCATGCCACCAGAGTGGGACATACCACCACCAGGGTGCAGAGGATGACAGGAGGGAGGCATGGCAGGCACATGGCTACAGGCCCCCGACCATTTGCACCACAGTGGTGCATGGAGGCAGTGTGGCACCAATGTCCACTGGCAAACAGCCACCGGCAACACCCACAGGAAGGCAGGGGAGACACCACCTGGACCACAGCTGGCAACACACATGCTAACAGCACACAACACACACGCCACACAACATGAACAGACTGCACAAGTACACCCCAGGGCACACCTACCAGTCATTGGGCACAGACCACCAGGCACAATCCCCAGTCAACCACAGATGTACTACTTGGTCACCATGCACACCACTGCAGCATGGCTCCACACGCCAGCTGCAAAGCAGACACAGACACAGATGGCTATCAACAGAAAAGTGTATTAAAACCAAGCAACAATAAACTATGTACAGAACAACAAACAACAGGTACAGGGAGCAAAGAATGGGGAGGCCACAAATGAAATGGTAGGTCAGGGAAGGGAGGCAGGGGGACAAGGGACATGGCTGGGTAAGGGTACAAGGGAGAGGTGACAGGGAAGATGGTGCAAGCCAACGGGCCATAAGGGTGTCCATGCCCTACCAGCGCCTGGTGCGCCGTCTTCTCTGTGGCCTGCAAAGGGCCTGCCGTATCAATCGCACCACCTGGAGTGTGGACGTGGTGACTTGCAGTATCTGCCGCAGGAGTCTGGTGTTAACAACATCCCACTGGACACCTAGGACAAAGGAGGGGACATAGTATGAGTGCATGTCCATACGACTTTAGCCCACCCACTGTGCACAGTGGACAGTGGTGACATGTGCCCCTTAGATAGCACACAGCCTCCCGAAGCATGTGTGCCCACACAAGCCACCATCCCGACTATCCACAGCCACGCAGAGCACTTCACACCAACACCACCCATGTGCCACACACCACAACCATGGCGGCTAGGCAACAGGGCTAAGAGGCGGGATGGCAGTGGCACGGCTGAAACCCGGGTGCACCCACAGCACACCTGCAGCAGCCACACACATGTGCGATAGACACGGCAAGGTGCAATGGACCCCACTGATGGTGAACAACTGGAATGGCCATGTGCACAGGGGGCTGTGGCCCACCCCCTCCCTGCACAATATCAAACCCTGAAAGAGTGCCTACCTGCTTGCTGTGGCACAACCTGTGCCTGTCCAGTGGCACCACCCATGCAGCCAGCAACCTATGCCTGTGCCCCTGCATTGTCCTGCCCTCATCCACCTGCAGTGCCAGCCATCCATGAACAGCACCTATCCTCAGGGCCTAGTATGGAGGCATTGAGAAGGACACATCAGTACCTGGCAACACCCCATGTGCCCCACCTCCAGCACATCATGCCCCCTGGCCCTGTGCAGTGGCAGTGCGGTGGCACAGCACACCCATGGTGCACTGCCACAGCCAACAGAGTGCACAGCCACAGCCCCCCGCAGCATGGTGTGACACCCTGCTGGTCCCCACAGAACACTGGAATGGCACAGACATGGACATAGTACACTCACCTGGACATGGCACGGTGCCCCTTCAGATGCATGCCAGCAGTGCCCGTAGCCTGTTGGGGTCCCTTTCCGCGTGTCTCCATAGCGGTGGCAGCACTGCTTCCCGCTGTGCCCCAGTGGCCTCCTCCAGCCCCTCAGTCACCTCCTGCCACACCTCTATTAGTGCCCAATCCAGGGGCACCTGGCCATACAGACATCCCACATGTGGCTCCAGGGCCACAAGGTTCACAAGTTCTACCTGGGACCAGTTGGGTGCCCTTGCAATGCTACGGCATGGCATGCTTGATCCTGCAATTGTATAACCAAAATGGTGCCCAGTAGCGCATGAGCTAAATGTGTTGTGGGTGCGTGATTCATTTGGTGATGTGCTGCCATTTCCAATTGCGCATTCACGATGCTGCGCGATAGAACTGAGGCAGCACTGGCACTTGCCATAGGGCATCCCGGAGGGTCAAAGGGCACCCGTGGAGTCATCGGTCGGCATGCACACCACGTGCAACAGCAAGATAGGGCACACCAAGCATGGTGCACAATAAGGGTATGTGGGCCCCACGATCCATGGGCCAATTGCGCACGGGCACCATAGGGCATATAGCGCACGAGTGCCACATGCCCAATAGCGGCAGAGCACTGTACCGCATATAGCACAGTGCGCATAGGATGCACCACCGACATACGCAACAGGTGTGCATGCATGTGCACTGCCAGGCCTACTGCGCATGTCACACTGTTGTGCCATGGCTTGTACATGTGCAACACCAATGTGCTATGTGCAACTCTTCGCCATATTCAGCCGGAATATGCAGACGGGCTGATCAGCATATCCGCGGCACATCGGAGGCATTTGCATCTAATTTCAGTTGTGCATCCCATCATTTGCATGTGATAGGCTATAAATGCACCACGGGACTGCACAGGCACCAGACCAGTATTGCATCCTTCAGCGGTGAGCCACCAGGCTGTGGGCCTGTCGGGACAATGGATTGGGAGGGCGTTGTGTGTTGCAGCCATCATTGACCACATGTTCATACCCACAGGAATAAACATGGCGGATCAGGAGGAGGTTGAGGAGCGTGGGCCTGCATGGAAGCACAGACCCAACTTCATGAGGGCAGACAGCGATGCCCTATTCGATGCCTACCTGGACCAGGAGCCTCTCCTGAGTGGCTCAACAGGCACCCCACAGGCCAGGGCGACAGCATGGGAGGGTGTGGCCAGGGCTGTGAACCAGCAGGGCAGCCATCAGAGGACAGCACAGGAATGCAAAAAGAAGGTAGGCACAGAATGGAGGAGGATTAAGGAGAAGGTGGCCGCCATCCAGGCTGCACATGCTGCCATGGGCAGTGGACAGTCTGATGTGCCACAGCTGATGCCGCAGGAGGACTTGGTGGTGGTGTCCATGCGGTGCAGCACCATCAAGGGTGTGCCTGGTGGCGGATTCCAGATTGGGGGCAGCCCATCACTGCATAGTGAGTACAGCAGCACCTGGGGAAGGGGGAGCAGGTGTGTGTGCCAGCAGCTCTAATGCGACTGTGTTCTCTTTCAGCTCCAGAGCGCCTGCATACAGCGGCAGGGGCTGGGGATGACCACCATGGGGGCGGTCCTGGACCTGGAGGACCGTCCATCCACCTCCACCAGTGTCCAGGGTCCGGACCGCAGGCATCCCAACCCCACTGTCCAACCGGATGTCTGTGGTGTGGTTGTGGACAAGGCCCTGGCTGTGTCTCAGCATGTTGCCAGCCATGGCATCCAGTATGCAGAGACACTGATCAGGGCGGGGTCCAGGACTGATGACAATGATGTGATTGCTATCCTGGATAGTGTTGTTGCCGTTCAGGGGGCAGCACCAGTACCACACACCTGCCACGGCAGTGCAGGCGGTGCCCTGGTGGCGGTTGTCCGCCCACAGGCCACTACGCCTGGCGAGGCTGTGGGTGCCAACAGTGCGGCGCAGTCCAAAGGGGTGGCGGTGGTGGTGCAGCCACCCTGGTACCATTCTGCACACAGTGGCTGGAGGGGCAGCAGTGGCAGCAGGACAGGTTCGATGGGGGGCCGGGTGCAGTGTCCACTCACATTGCACCGCAGACTGATCAGCCGCAAGGGGGCCTGGCTGTGCAGCCCTCTCCAGTGTGGGGGGGGCTGTGCTGCAGGGTCATGCAACACCCATAGGTCGGCACAATGCCCATGCCCCCAGGGCACCAACCCCTTGACCAAGCACACCCATCTGCTACAGGCCTCCATGGAGCAACAGGTGCTGGTCATGGCAGGGGTGCGTGCACTGCACACAGAGCTGTGCCAGTCTGCAGGGAGGTGTGACTGGGACTATGAGCAGCTCCTGGCCGAGACCGCATGCATGCGGGAGGACACAACCGCAGCCCTGGATCAGCTTACCGCTGTGGTCACGGCCAGCCTAGCACCACTGGCCACCCTGGTGCATGGCCATCCACTGCAGACACCGCAGAGTGCTTTCTCAACCCTTCGGTCACAGTGTCATGCAACCCCCTCAGTTTTGACACTGTGATCCATTGTGGGCATTCCGGGCATGCCTGGAGCAGGCATGTTCGGGAGCCTGCAGACCCCTGCGAGGGATGGGTCACGTTCCCACAGTGACACACCTGGGGGACCATCAGAGACACCCCCAGTGGCCGTCGCACAGCCTGCATCTGCTGGTCACTCTCAGCTGGGCCGTCCATGTGTCCATGGTGGGTGTGCGAACGTGGTGGTCCTGATCTGCCTCCCTCCCCATCCACTGTCTGCCACTGCCCTGTGTGCACATTAGTGTGGAGTGTGCATGTGCATTCCAGGGACATGTCATCCATGGTCCATGCCACACCCCCCCTTATGCACACCCACCCAGCCACTGGCCACTGTGGCATGTGCATGATGATGCCAACATGACACCGGCCACTGCTGTGCATCGTCTGACACATGCTCATTGGCGGCCTCTGGATGTGCGCATGTGGGTGCCTGTGTGTATGTGCATTTGTGTGCAGGTGTGTGTGGGGGTGTGTGGGTGGGGTCTACAGTGCTGTACAGGGTGCTTCCACAGAGCCCAGTCCCATGCCCATCCACGCTACCCTCCGGCCATATCTGTCATGGGGCCCGGCCTTGCATGACTGTGTACTGTGCCATGGTCCCTGGGACATGCGTGTGGCCATGTTCACCTACCTGCATGCACCATAGTGTTCCTCTGCAATTGTGTCCCAGTGCTGCTGGGCCATCCTGTTTAGCCAGGGTTCCCATCACTCGGGGGGGCCCACCACCACCACCTGGCCCGGCAGCCGTGTCATCCCCACTGCTGTTCCCCTCTTTGACCTCAACAGATATCCCACAGTCAGTGGCCATGTTGCGTCACATACAGCAGGCCAGGAATAGGCCACAGGCCTTTGAGGGGCTGTACTGTAGGGTGTCACACTTGGACAGTTGGTCCTGATCCCTGTATCATTTTTTGTAAATATAAAAAAATGTGTGATGGACTGTGTCAAGAGAAAATGCTGTGTTGCTGGAACTGACACATCAAACCCCCCAAGGGATAAGTTCAAAGGACAGGAGGTAGCTTAAACTACAGAGATCTGAGGTGCAATTAGCGTGTTAAATTTGCTTTGAAGCCCCAGAAAGAAAATATCCATTCATGACGCCCTCAGGGAAATCTTTTGATTTGCACTAGGTGTTATGAGAAAAGGGACATAGACCAGTGTTTTAGGTTTCCTCCCAGGAAGCCAGCTCATTTCATCAAAGAGACCTTTGATGTCTGGGGATACCAGATCCCAGACTAAATTAAGGAGTCCAATATACATTTTGCTTTGAATATACAGTGACTTACATCAAAGAAACTTTTGATGAGTAGGATAAAGCAGATCACAGACCAGTTTGGACCAGTCACATAAAAAGAGGAGATTTATTATGTCATCTATTATTTTTTTAAATATCTTAGTAGGACAGCCTGTGTTATATTTTATACACCAAGGCGGAGTTAGGTGACCTCAGAGAGAAGGCCAGCTCAAGACTGTTTTTAAACCTACTGAGCAAACCTTAGATGAGACGTTCATAATTCTGACTGAGAGAAGAGAGACCATGAAGCACTGAAAGATTAAGAAGTAAGGACCTTAGACAAGACTAGTCTGAGTGTTATTATTGGTAGGAACCTGCGCTTTTAAACCTGTTTGTTTTAAGGCTGTATGTGTTGGGATATTTTATTCTGTAATTTTACTGTTTTCCTATTTTACCTATTTTAAAGTAAAGATATATATTTTAAAAACGGAAACTGCCTGGTGTGCCTTGAAATTTCTTTTTATATAAGTGAAGCTTTGAAGGTTATAGTTGACACTGTGTTTGAGCTTACTGTGATACCAAACTGGGAAATAGATAGAGTTCTCTAGGTTTTGCATGCAGTTCTAAGGGTTCATTTTGTAATACCTGATTAGGTGTCTGTAGGCAAAGATATCTGGCCCCCCAAAGACAGAATTATCTGAGCCTGATAATTAGGTACGCTAATAAGAGGTTATCAGTTTGAATCCCTCCAGAACTTGAGACTAAGGTGACTTGAACCCACAAAACAGACAAGAGGGTTACCTTGTACTGTTCACTGTTCACAATTCTACGCTCAGAGGTTGGCACTTTGGGAGTAGAGGGCTGATCTGCTGAGCAAATCTGTGACATAGGGCACCACCAGACCTGTCCAGACAATGGAACTGGGCCTTCAGCAGCTCAAACACACGCGCGATGATGTTCCATGTGCTGGCGTGTGCCTCACTGTACCACTCCTGTGCTGGGGTCAACAGGTGCTGGTATGGGGTGAGCAGCCAGGGCCAGAGTGGGTATCCGCTGTCACCTGTGTGTTGACATGCATGGTTAGCATGGTGGTTTGTGTGGCTGCCCCCCCTGCCCTCCCAGCCACACCCTCTGATGCCCCTGGCCTAGCATCCCCCCACGCCCTGCCCTGTTCTGCCAGGCTGCCCATTTCAGGTGCATACTCACCTACTAGGTGGCCGGTGGGGATGTCCCCACTCTCGAACCTGTGGCACAGTGCTGACTGGTGCCAGATGAAGGCATCATGTGCTCCACCAGGGTGTGTGGCACAGACATTGATTATGCACCCCCGGCATCGCACACCACCTGGCAGTTGACACTGGGGTAGCCCTTCCTGTTGATGTAGGTTACCCCCTCCGACCCAGGTGGTGTGCGGACGCCTACATGGGTGCAGTCGATGGCCCCTAGAATGCCAGGCATACATGCCACCCTGTGGAACTCCTGCATGTTCACTGTATGTTCTGCCTGTGTGCCGAGGAATTGGATGTATTCCACAGCATGTGGCAACAGTTCATTGAGGAATTGTGTGAGGAGCCATGACACAGCCAACTGGGTTATGCCTGTGGTGTCCCCTGTTGGTCTCTGGAAGGTCTCTGCGGTAAGCAGGCACATGACGGCCGTGACCTTGGTCCCCACCGACAGGGCATGGCTCTGTCTTGTGGGTGCCTGCATCTCATCACTGCACAGCTCACAGAGCTGCCTCAGAATTGGCCAGTTCAGGTGGTACCAGCCCACAATCTCGGTGTCACTGTACTGTTCAAAGGTGGTGCAGGCATGGTACCACCTATTCTGGGCAGAACACCGACGGGCCCTTCCACAGCTGAGCCGCTCTGCCTCCTGCCTCCTCACATCCCTCATTACTGTCTCCATCTGGAAGATGGCACTGACCATGGCCTGGGAAGTCCTGCCCCCCTGGGAGGCTGTCTACCATGGCACCCCCGGCTGTGTGCTGCTGCGTGTGACCCTGCGCTGGGCGCACACCTGTGTTGGGGGTCCCTGCTGGTGGCCTGTTGGCTGTGGCCTCCGCCTCCCACCCATCTGGGTACTTTCACTGCCACTTCTATAACCAGGCTCGCAGGCTCACACTGCCGTTGCTGCCCCCAGTGCTGTCTCACGCGCACATACACACACACACGCACGCACGCGTATGTGTGTATATATATATACATACACACACACACACACACACACACACACACACACACACACACACATTCAGGGTCACACGCCCTGTCCCACAGTCTGTGGCACTTCCTGCCTCTGTCTTGCACCCCCTCCTGCTGTCCTGCCTGGCCAATGTCTCTCTCTCTCTCTCTCTCTCTCTCTCTCTCTCTCCTGCTCCCCTGTGGTGCAAGCCTCAGTCCTTCCTTTGCTCCCTCTTTTTATGGGTTCAAGTTTGCTCTGCTGTGTCCCTATGCTCTGTGCTTTTCCATTGGCTTGCTGTTGAATGTCGCACAAGCGCCCGCTTATTCATAGCTATGCCCTGTACTCGCATGCATTCATTAGGGTTGCACATTGCCGTACTGCGATTTGCACCGTGCATTTGCTCCCACTGAATATTGCTCTTTGGCACATTTCCGCACTTGCGAGGCGCATCTCAGTTGCGCCATGCGCAACTGCTTTGAATATCCCACCCATAGTATATAAAAAACATTTTGGAAAATAATTGTACAGAGGGCCACAAGTGTTTGATTCAATATAAAAATGTATGTGACCAATACAGGTTCTTTTCAAATCTTGGCAAAACGAGAAATAAAAAATTAAAAAAACAACAGCACCGTAACACCTCCAATGCTGTGATGGTAGCACTACAGATGCAAGCCCCCCTTGACTTTAACACAGCAATCACTGAACACCCTTCTGCACAGTGCCACCAGTGGATGGCTAAACAAACATTCATTGTAAAGTTACATAAAGTGGTAGCTGGCGTCACACACAACCACATGCTAAAGAAACATGCCTGTGTACATTTTGCACTGTGCACGTTGGCACCCCACAGCACTACCATGATACAGATACACATCTATGGCATACAGTGGCAGATAGGATAATTGGAGTGGAAAATCCTGGTCAGACAAACCAATCACTTGATTTTTTTTATTTTTTTATTTCTCTTTATTCGCCTACCCCCAGCCTACCACTCTGACCCATCAGGGGAGACACGGCAGACATCCCACTGCCTGACACCCTGCCCAGAATGGACTCCGAGACCCCATGAAGCTGCGGTTTTACCCCTGGACGGGGATGAGGTGGGGGCTCTAACACCCCAAAAATGACATTGCATCAGCTCGGGTCCATTGGGCAGGTGGGCACGTCTCCTGGCTCCCCATCTCCCCAGAAGTGGCAGGCTCTTTTCTCTTTTTCTCCCTCCCCTACAGCGTGCAACCCTTGATGTCATGGTGTAAGGCACTGACATCCACGCTGTACAGCAGCCGCCCATCCCCTACAGTTGGGGTTTGCAGTATTCTGAGCCTCCGCTCAGAGTCAAGGCAAGTGCGCAGGCATTGGCCTCTTCCCTCCCTTGAGAAAGCAAGCTGTCATGGGATGCTCAAGCCTATCTCCCCCCGGCCGACCCACCAGCGACCTGAGTCCACTCCCGAACCCGGGTTGTCGGCGTGATGTGAGGTGTGGCATCTAGCGCCTCAACACTCAGTGCCACCGGGCCGGCTAATTACTTGATTTTTGTGTTAACACTGTCAACCCCAAATTCCTGTTCACATAAAGATTGGTGATCATTCTTGAGCTACTGCTAAGACATGCACCACTGGCTGACACTACAGCAGACAAGCACACTCAGACTCAAACTGGAATTGTCCCTGATGGGTGTTGATGCAATTTCACTGTGGAAATAGGAAAAGCCATCCTCTGAAGTCCTAAATCATCCTCCACATGAGATGAAAGGGAGCACACATCTATCCATCATACACAACAGTGTGTATGCAAAAATAGTCAGCACATACGGAGGCTGTTGAAGGCCCCACAAGATTGCATTTCGGTAGTACTGGTCAACAATCTAAATCACTGTACTGGTATCAGTGAGAGAGGATGGATGGGTCCTCGAGGGGTGTGTGGTGTGCCAGTGCACATCAGAGAAATGTATTGGTAATTTGTCACTAATTCTGGGGGATAAGGTTCCACCACACACACATATTATACTCATGCTGATGGAGGTTGTGTGTGTGTAGCCATAGAACACAGATACTTATTCATGCAATATCAATATTGTTTGGGGGGGGGCTGCATGTCAGAGGAGGCTGTCAGTCATTTGGCACAGATATATAGCATCTTATGATGAAGTTCAACAGACATCATGGGACAACGTGTGAAATCATGAATGACTATGAAAGACAGACATTGGTTAAAGCTGCAGCAAATACCTTTGCCATATAAATGTATCATGTAAGACATAAGCATTTTGTGAAAGCCAAGTTCATAGTACCCACAGAAGTTGCAGCAGAAAGACATAGAAAATATTGCTGATAGAATGAACTCTGCAAAGGTATGACAACAGGTAAGAAATACAAACCTATGCTTTTATTTATTTATTTTTTTATTTTAGTTTTTGTTGATCAAGAAAGGAGGACTAGATAATTCTGCCTATTTTCAGCCTCCTCACGGGGGAAGGGAATATAGGTGGATGCCAACTGACACTGAACCCAGTTAAGCTGTTACTGGTATTTTTTTTAGTGAATGGGGGAAATTTGGCCAGGACACTGGGGAAATTCCCCTACTGCCAGCAGGGGGCCTTGCTTCCTGTGAGCGGCTGGATGGCTACTTCCCCTTTGCTGCCGATGGAGCTGGATGTGCAGGAGGTAGAACAGCCAGTCTCCTCTTCTGCCTTGACTTATGCAGAGACCGACAAATTCTTTGATGCTCAAGGATCTTTGGAACATAGAAAAGATTCTTTGTGTGAGCCTGAGAAAAGGGCTTTAGAGCAAAGAACAGCTAAACAGGATGAAATGGATATGGATTTGTGGCCCACCTGTATGCAGCAGCCAGCAGTTTCTACAGGTGTAGGACAACAGTTATCAACTGAATTGCAAGCGCTATTAAGCGCTGAAGAAGACAGATTCCACAAGCGCAAAGCAGAATTGACAGGCGCAATCATGCTACAGAAGCAGCACTCAGCTGCTGCCACAGTCAGCTCCCCACAGCAAGCCAATAGCAGTAATCGACATGCCCAGCTGCACACCTCTGAAGCAGCTGGAGAGGTGCATCTGCAGGAGAAGCAGCCACTAGTGCAACCAGCAGCTCAGCTACCAATAGCAGCACAACCTCACGGTTCCTCTTTCACGGCAAATACTACGGCAGTGCCGCTGTTCATATTTAGTGGGAAAAAGTCTGACGTTAATGCAGGGGTTGTGCCAGGAATGGCAAAGACAGATAAAGGACTATCTGGCCTAAGACGCGACCCCACTAACACTGAAACTGTAAAATCAAATGCTGATTGGTCAGTTGAAAATGCTGTAACAGGAGCAGGGTGAGAGAAAAGCATTGATGGTCAATGGATAGTTAGTTCCTCGATGCTTAAAAAGTCTAGCAGAGAGGAACTAAAAATACTGTGGGGCCCCACAGAAAAGTGCAGATACTGGAATTGGAGTAAACTGAGGAAGATAACTCAAGTACACAGAACTCTCCATTACACCTCCCTGGGTCCTTGCAGCTAACACAGAATCCACAGCTGCTGCTTACAAACAATGCTATTCCAGAAGTTGCATTAGAGATGAATGCACAAAATGATGGTGTGCAGCCTCTCCCTGAAACAGAGAAACCAGGGCCTTCGAGGCCTACCCCATCAGACCAAACACCTAGTACAGAACCTGAGGGTGCACACAGCAACAGAAATAATAGATCATATGCCTCCTTTTTCAGAGAGCCGGTATATCCAGCTAAGCACCATAACGCTGTATGCCTGATATATAAAGGACTTCCTATTTCTTTCTCTCCATGCAGTTAATAAGCCACTGAAAGGTAATTTTGAAAATCCAATTGTAGAAATGAAAGGAAAAGTGCGACTCCTACTAGGATTCGAACCCAGGGACCTTTCCATTCTGTGGCATGCTCTTCACCACTTGAGCCTTAGAAGCCCCAAGTCATTAAGCTTCCCAAGTTTTCCCTTGAAACGCACACATATATGATGAAGGCATGGAAGTTTTTCCCAATTGACTGTAGCCAAAACATTGCTTAAGGGCTCAATGAGGTTTACAGCTGCTGAAATTTATGCGCTGTACACGTATCAGGCGAATCAACTTTTGCTGTTAGTCTCAAGTTCAACTGCAGATTACAAAAAATTTGGGAACTCTTTCAAACACTTAAATCTACTACTCTATGGGCCCCATTTGAGGCAATCCCTCTGACTAAGCCAGCTACCAGAACAATAACCAGAACAATAACAATAACAGTCCTTTTCAGAAATGAAGGAGTCAGTGTAACTGACCTACTTTACTGGTTACAACAGCATTGTACAGTGTTGGGGAACCCCAAAGCCATTTTTGATGAGGAAAAGATTTGGACTGGTGGTTGGAAAAAATGTGTAGAGTTACACTCTGCAGCCACGGGACTACAATATCTCCCTAGTTGTTTTTTTCTAGGCTGAGATAGGGATGTCCTGTTCTATGCAGGACAGCTAAAAGCATGTTACAGGTGTGGGGAAACAACATATTAGTAGCCTGTGTCATAAACTCAAATGCACTTTATGTGGTGAACTAGGGCACACCAGTGGTCACTGCTGGAATGCTCAGATCTGTAATCTTTGTGATACAAAAGGTCACTCTTACCACACTTGTCCCTGGGTGGCCCATAACCAACTCAACCAGTCAGATAGTGAGGAACAGAGATTACTGATAGCCATAGCATAGAAAACGAGAGGCAGATTCTTCCCCACTGCCCCCTCCCCCACCTTCTGACCTTGCATATGAAAGGACACAAGTAGCTAACACCACTGATACAGATGTGTCAGAAGAAACCTTGCACCCAGACACCCCTGCGGAACAGCCTTTGATTTCTCCAGCCCTCACCACTGAACCTAAAAAGGCAAGCACCTTAGCTTCATCTACTGAGATTGGCACATCTATGTCGGTAGATATGCCTTCCCCCAAAGGTGTGTCAGGAAACAGAAAAAAACAAAACTGCCACAAGACGCAGGCAGACCTGGTCTCAACCTAATCCAAAAGTACTTAAGACCACAGGTATTCCCCTGGCTAATAGATTCAAAGCCCTCACTGAGCACACAGAAGCTTTGGGGAATGAGTCAGATGACTCATCTGTTTGATTTTCTTTGCCTGATGTGAGCTCCGATAGAGAGGCTTTCCTCTCCTCTGTGACCCAGAAATCTGTAGAAGGGAAACCCCGAGCAAAACCTAAAACCAAATCTAAGCATGTCAGGTTGACAAGAAGCTCAAAAAAGTAACCTCCTTAGAATAGAAAACCCCCTAAACACTTAGTTGTTGCATGGCATGTCATATCCCCCTATACACATTCAATGTCAACAGCATTAAGAATCATAAGGAAAAACTTGCAGTATTCTCATATTTGAAAACCCTACAAGAAGGGATAATTTTTTTTATAAAATTTTAGGTTGCACACTCTCTGATCTTAAAACTGCTATTGCACAATGGTATGCAGGCCTTTCATATTGGTCTACGGGGCCTGATCGATGTTCAGGAGTAGCTATACTATTCTTGAACATCCCATTCCAGCTGATCAAGCTTATAGATTTGGTACCTGGTAGGGCATTAACTGTAGAAATAAAAATACATATCAAAATGTACAGAATCAGCAATGTTTTGGGATTCAGCGGAGGAAGGAATATACTTGCCCATATGAATTTTGTCAAAAAACAACTAAACAAAAACATATGGAAGGGCTACAGAATGATGAGGGTATAGTACACAGAGATATTCAAAGTATAATATGTATTATACAATGGCAAGAAAATGTCTCCTATCCTGATTGGTCAGTGTGTGCCTGGCACAGTGATGTTATTGAACAATAACATCACTGCATAAAGACCAGGCACTCAGATAACCTCATAACTCACTCAGAAATCATAGTGCATTTATGTTATCGTCACAGCTTTCCCCACGAACCGAGCATCTTCACTGACCCGCAAGTGGCCCTCCTCCCCACACACACAATTTGTCCATCGCACCTCCAAGCAAATCTGTAGTTTTCAAATTGATTTAGTGAGAAATAACATATTTAATTTGAGACTTAGCCCTTTACCACCACTGGCTTAAGTGCTGCTGGCTCCAAAGCATAATGCAGCATGCGCTTACTCCTTCGCGATTGCCGCTCGGCTGTTTCCCAGAGAACCGCATGCAGCGGCATTTATCCTAAACGTTCACTGTCTGAGTAACTCCATCAGCAAGTAACATACTGCTAAAATAAAAATGTTTCACAGAAACAAATAAATCATTTTGACATCTCCTTCTCACCTCCTTGCTATATGCGCTGCCTCACACGCCACTCGCTCCCCTCCCAAAGCAAACGCCACGCTACTTTTGGCCACATTTAAAGAAATAAAATCCAGGTGATTAATCCAGATAAAAAAGATTGTAGACTACATAGAAATATTTGTTTTTCCCACTGCCACTTATAAAGTTACGTTCGCTTCTGAAAACTGGAAGTAGAATCCCGCTCCTGACGTGGTCTAGTCTCCAGTCCCCACTCCTATTTCAAAGGACGGATAACAACATAAAAAAGAATCAACAGAAAATAAGAGCTTCAAAACTGTAGCGTCACAATCAAAACTTACATGGGGGAGGGTCAGGCCAAGACAGGATAGTAAACAGTGTTTTCACATATTTTGAAGGGACTACTTTTGTCAAATTCTAACATTATCAGTTTCCAATAAATAAAATTCATTTAAACCAAAAGAGCTTTTCTCTGTTTATTAATTAAACACCATCAAAAAATACACAATGAGCCATTAGAGCAATAAAATCAGTGTAGTATATCGGACTACCCTGGGTGGTGGAAGCACTCAGCTCACCATGCTTCAACCCACCCCAGGAGTGACGTTATTACGATAACACACACTCTGTCGTGCTTTATTGCTTAATTGTTGCACAACATACTCAGCAGCTGTATAGCTAGACTAGGTTTGGTCAGACAAACTAACAGAATATTTACAAACTCTAAACAGACCCAGATGTACACAAGAACAATATAACCAGCAGAAATACAATTAGCCATGGATACCTTAGCTAACAAAACACCCGGAAATGATGGTCTAACCAGTGAACTTTATAAAGTCATATGTAAAGAGTTTAAACAGGAACTGACAGAAGTCTTGACATCTATCTTAACAGACCAAATGCCATCACTTTGGAGGATTTCCGGTCAATTGATAGTCATACATAAAAAAGGGATTAAGCAAGACATTCAGAACTGGAGACCGATCTGCCTCTTAAATATAGATTTTAAGATTCTAGCTAAAATCTTAAATGCAAGATTATTAAAGACAGCACATTATCTTATATCTCCTGCACAGACCTGTGCAGTGCCGAATAGACAGATCACAGATCATTTAATTTTATTAAGAGCTATTTGAACAAGGTAACAGGGATGCATTAGCTAGCACAGTGTTATCCTTAGACCAGAAAAAGGCCTTCGATTCTGTACATCATGATTTTTTACGGGCAGTTCTAGCACACTACGGTATACCTCCTGTGTTTATAGACTGGATTAAATGCTTGTATAAAGCTGCAACAGTAACCCTTATCCTACAAGGCTGGAAGGGCCCAATGATCCCAGTTAATAAAGGAGTCAGGCAGAGATGCCCCCTGAGCCCCCTGCTTTGTGCCTTCTGAATAGATCCTTTAGTAAGAAATCTTAACTCATCACTAAATTTACTTAGTATCAAATTAAATTACTCTGATATACCATTCATAGCCATTGTTTATGCAGATGACTTATGTTAAAGTCATCAGTGTCAGTGGCTCAGTAGGTAGCACACTCGCCTCTGAGGCCGGGAGATCAGAGGGCTGTGGGTTCAGCTCCCACATCTGTCACTTGGGTTAATATCCCAGTACTGACACTGTAGTGCAGCATGAGAGGGGTGCTGCACTTTTGAGGTGCTGTCTTTCGGATGAGACGTTAAACCGAGGTCCCATCTGCCTGGATTGGTAGTAGTTCAGGTGGATGTTAAAAGATCTCATGGCACTTATCGAAAAGAGTAGGGGAATTTCCCCAGTGTCCTGGCCAAATTTCCCTCATTCACTAAAAATACCACCAACAGTTTCATCTGGTTCAAGGTCAGTTGGCATTCATCTATATCTCCCTCCCCCAGGTTGTGCCTGAAAATAGGCAGGATTTGTCTAGTGCGCTTCCCCGGTCAACAACAACTAAAAAGACTCTGATTCAGCAGAAGCTGCAGTACAAATCTGCTCACATTATGGAAGCTTCTTTGGAACTTCTTTCAACATTAAATGTGTAGGAGCACTATTGAGCCGGGCATACCCTGAGCACACCTTTGTGGCCAGGATTCAATTAACTAAGGACCCTACCAAGGTTTTAGATATATCATGCAGTGCTGAACAGGCAGATAAACTGAACTGGGAGCCCAAAATTCAATGGGGCCAGCAGCTCATTTCTAGTTGGAATAAATGGAAACATTGCAGGAAAATAAGGATCTTTCTGATTAAAACTTACTTGTTATCTATATTTTTATGTATTAGCCATGTATTCCCCCCTCCGAAATCTCTGGAGACTACCATCTTAAGTATTTTTTTCCAAGCTGTGTGGGGAGCAGGCTTAACCCACTCAAGAGGAACATTACTTATTTCCCTATTTATTTATTCAATTTTGATAACTGGGTAGGCCCACTGAGCCCCGAAGGTCCCTTTTTCAGGGGGTGACCCAGATTTAGTTACAGAGTACAAACAGTTCAGATACAGAGCAAGAAGGTGTGCTGACCATTTTTGGTTACAATCTGGTCAGCATGCTGACTCATTAGGATTTAGACATCCATACATTAGGAATCAACAGAACTTGTACAGGGAGTAGAGTTAGTGCACAAACAGACAATAGACAGCATAGTTGATTCTTCCAAGATGAAATATTTGTTCAGGACCGTGCCAGAAATAAGCTGGGAACTAGTTGTTATGGTTCAGACCTCTCACGCATGTACATGCACTTTTTGTTAGGTGATGAGACCGGAGCCCCTTTTGGAAGATTGCCGGGTAGGCTGCATCCTGAAGCTGTGGCGGAAGCTTATTCCATAGCACCGGAGCTGCATGGGCAAAGGATTTGGTGTCCATTGAGGTGCATACCTAGGTTCCTCCAGGAGATTTTTCCCTGTGGTACGGAGCAGCCAGCCTGCTCTCTTTGGGCCCAGCAGCCCAGCCAAGCTGTCCGGTGGGCTGCTGATGAGTTTATATGTGTTGCATAGTAATGGATACTGCAAGCGGTTGGTGAATGATGGCCAGTAAGGGAGGCTAGTGCTTCGCAGTGGTGCCTCCTCTTGTGAGACAAAGTGGCAAATCGAGCAATCTTTTTGTATAACACTTGCATCCTGTTGTGTTCCTGTTTTGCCATACCCTGCATTACCGGGGCAGCATAGGTTAAGGTTGGGAGAAGGACGCTGTTTGCAATGGTGACCCTGGATTCGGATATCAGCTGGGCATTCAGGTGGTATAGCAGGCCAAGTTTTTGGTGCAGTGTGTTAGTAACCTGATCAACATGAGGCTTCTGTGTGAGGCATTGGTTCAAAGTGAGGCCCAGGTAGTTTAAGGATTTCACTACCTCTATTGTGGTGCCCGATGAGAAGACTATAAGGAGCAGGGAGTTTCTGTCCTGTCTGAGAGTTCTTGGGCTGAATACCATAGCTTTTGTTTTTGTGGCATTTAGGACTAGTCTGTTTTCAGTGAGCCAGGATTCCAGTGTTTCAAAATCAGATTGGAGGTGAGCCCCCAGTTCTGCAGAGGTGTTTGAGCATCAGTAAATCACTCTGTCATCTGCATACAGGACCAGCAAGCAGCCTCGACAGCGTTTATTCAGATCGTTGACAAATAGTGTGAATAGGAGGGGGCCCAGTATGGCTCCCTTGGGTACCCCTTCCCTGATGAGTGGTTCAGATATTGTTCCTCTCCACTTGACCTGCAGGGAGTGATCGGTCAGGTAACTATTGAACCACGTTAAGGAGTGCTGGTCAAGACCAAGATTACCCAGTTTGTTCATCAGTAGGTCATGGTCTACTAAATCAAAGGCCTTGGTCAGGTCTATAAAAACAGCCCCAGTAGGGGTGCCCTTCTCCATGGCTGTAAGGACGTCAGCAGTGAGCCTGATTAGGGCGGTGTCTGTCCCATGTTTTCATTAAAATTTGTGCTGAGTATGTACTAGTAGTTTGTTAGTCTCCAGGTAGTCCCTAAGCTTGCAGTAGACTAATCTTTCCTGGATTTTGGCCAGGGTACATAGGAGAGAGATTGGCCTGTAGTTGCCTATGGGCTCTCTAGGCCTCCCCCCTTGTGTACAGGTACTCTGGGGTCCAGACCATCCAGGCCTGCTGAGCCTTTTGCTTTGATGGCCTTTAGAAGGGGGAGAACATCCTTTGTTCTTACAAACCTTAGGTGAAAGTGTGGTCTGTCTGGGCTCTTGCCTTTCTGCACATTGATGCCCCATGGTCCTTGGGGGAGATTCCTTTTGTATTCTTCTAAGTTAGTGAATCGTCTGTTGAAGGCTGAGGCAGTCTCCAGGCCATCATTAAGTGTGTGGCCATTGTGTTCTATTGGTCCTTGGGGTGGTCTACCACTGCCTTTTATCAGAGCATTTACATGCGACCAAAAGGACTTTGGTTCGGCAAGGTTGGTTTGTTGGAGACACTTCACCTATTCCCATTTCAGTGCTTGCTTGCATTGGTTCCTTAGGGTTCTATAAGTCACCAGGTCCTCCAGGAGGGTTGTGGCTTTACATTTCCTCCAGGCCTTATCCCAGCTTATCATCATCATGGCTTTCAGTTCAGTGGTGATCCACCTGTAACAGTGGCCTTTCGTTCTCAATCTCCTTAGTGGAGCGAACAGGTTGGCAGCTGAGACGAAGGAGTTCTGGAAGTACTCCAGGGCTTCATCGAGACTAGGGAGTAGTCGAATGGGGCTCCAATTGAGATTATTAAGGTACTCATGGAAGGTGTCCACAGAGAATTTGGAAAAGTCTCTGGCAGTGAGGAGCCTAGGGGAAACCTTAGGTGCCCTGTTCTTCCATATGCAGAATATTGATGAGTGGTCAGTCAGGGCATCTGCTTAAGTGCCAGCCACCTGGATGTTATGGGGATTGGATACCAGCACCCAGTCCAGGGGTGGTGTGGTTTCCAGTTTTGGCATTGTGCCTTGTTATGAAGACCTGTTCCAGATTCGCATCTAGGAGTGCGGCTCTGTAGGTCTGTTCAGTTTCAGTGGCCCAGTTAAGGTCGAAGGCCCCCGGTATTAGCAGTTCAGATGTGCATTTTCTGCTATGGCCTTGGTTAGTGACTCAAAGGCTTGGACGGCAACCTTGGGAGGGTTGTATAGGCAACCTATTGTCAGGTGTTTGGTAAGGCCAAGGGTAAGCCTTATAAATATGGATTCACTTCCGCTGCAATCAGTATAGGGGAAGGAAGCGAGCACCGAGTCAAGTGAGTCTCTGACATATATAAGTACTCTGCCCCCTCTTTTGTCGACCCTGTCTTTTCGGTAGATGTTGTATCCAGAGATTTCAATTTCATGCATTAATATTTGTGGTTTTAGCCAAGTCTCTGATACTGCCAGAAGGTCTGGCTTGTACAGTTCCAGCCATCCTTTGACTTCATGTATTTTGGGGCGCAAGCTGCAGATGTTCATATGGGCTATTTTTTAGGCCTCTTGGGGAGGTCCAGTTCAGGTCCTATGGGGGAACCAATATTAAAATTCGCTACAGGGAGTCCAGGTTTGGGCTCAATATCTCCTGCTATGAGGAGCAGAACTGTGATTAAGTTTAGTACTTTTGGTATTGCGGTGAGTACTCCCCTTAGTCCTTGACAGCTTGAGCCTTGAAACATTAGATAGCAGGCCCCCTTCTTAGTCAGCTCATGAGTCGCAAGTATGTACTCTACCCCTTGTGTAGCAGGAAGGTACTGTAGGTGAGGTAGGCGGCAGTCTTGCTGACCCCAGTATTGGTTCCGCTGACAGCAAGCACCCATAAGGTTATGCAGATATACATGACTACCAAGATAGTACCCTATTTGGTTTGTCTTTAAGAATCATGTTCCTGTTCAAGTGGGAATGGACAGGGGAATGGGACAGGTGGTTCTCAGGTGCAGGGGTACTCATGTTTTGGTAATTGCTGGCATTTGGCATAGACATAGTTTCAGTTAATATTTTAAACATTTTGATCAGTGTAACAGCTGCTTTGATCATTACAGCAGATTTCAGGACTGATTGCCCCCTTTTGGTTTTGACTACTCTGCAACAGTTACTGGCATGTGGGGGTAACCAGTGGGGTTGTGTGATGGTGGAATGGTGGTAGGGCATCAGCAAGGAAGTTAAGCGGCAGGTCGGGCTGTGACAGTGTGGGGGTGGAACGGCGGGGCACAAGCAGAGAAGAAGAGATACAATGAGGGTAAAAGGCAAGGCATGCATTGTCTGGCAGCAGGACAAGGGTGTTTAATATTGTAGGAAGCAGTTTAGTTTGAGTCTCCAAGAAGTGATAGGAATTGGGACGGATAGATTAGTGACCACTAGTGGCAGGCACTGATAACCTGCCAATCGGAAAGTGGGCTGACTGCCCTCTATATAATTGCAAGATCACCACCGGCCTCTGAGTGAGCAGGAGAAATACAAATCAGCTGGGCTTGTGGGCTGGCCGGCTTTCTTGCTCCGGGATCTTTAGCAGAAACTGCTGCGGTGGGGGGATCTGTTCCAGGGAGGGTATCCGACCCTCACAACCTGCCTCCACAAGGTGGGCTTGTGCTGTGGAAGAGAAGCAGAAGAGACAGAATTTTAGTAAGGTTAGTGGAGTGGCAGGGCAGCTCAGAGCACAAAGGGGAAGGGATTCAGACTGTGCAGGTCTTAGTTTACAACTGCATGTGGGGTAGGATTTACAGAGAACATTACTCTGAATTCAAGTGGGGAAAAAAAAAGGCGCTTTGGACTTTATATTCTTAGGGTAAAATTATATGTAGCAGGCAGAGCGTACCTGTAATTATGGATATTTGGCTGAAATTTGATGCAGGGGGATAGCGTGCAGGCTTCAAATTCAAACCAGGGACTGGTGCTTAACAGCTCAGGCTAAACTAGTCTGAAGGCAAACATTTCTAAACCAGTAGAAATTAGAATTAGGCTACAGAAAAGCCCTTAAATGTATCTACAACTTATTTTAAAGAGGGCAGTACACTTGGGCACAAACAGATGCAGAAAAGCTGCTTTACTGGCTAGGGGATTCAAACTGAGAGTTGGCGCCAAAAAACTTAGTCTCCAGCCCATTTCAAATGCGGCTTCCCCAGCTCTTAAGGCACACACAGCAACACACTATTATAGCCTACAGATTTACAAATAGTCCTGCTCAAAAAAAACTATCTTTACTGGTGAGGGGTAAGAAAATAAATCCTCCTCCAAGTGTCCTCTGAACGAGCAGTAGAAATACCAAATCAGCCGGGCTTGACAGCTTTCTTGCTCCGGGATCTTTACCTGAAACTGCTGCGGTGGGGGGTTTGTTCCAGGGAGGGTATCCGACCCTCATGATCTGCACCCACGAGGTGGGCTTGTGCTGAAACTGCTGTGGTAGGGGGTCCGTTCCAGGGAGGGTATCTGACCCTCACGACCTGCACCAACGAGGTGGGCCTGTGCTGTGCTATAGCTTCAGGGGGCTTGGGAATAGTAAATCCCATTACTTTTTTCTATAGCATTTATATATACATGCCAATATTAAATCCCTGCTGGTGTTTACTGGACAAGGTTGGACCACCCTTCTCTTACATGCATGTGCAACATGATTTCATCAATGGGAACTAGGGACCTGAAGAGCACTAAAAAGATCAAGAGCAGTACCCGAGTACATAAGAGAAACATTTTTGAAGCTAAAACAATGGAAACTAACCAGTTTAAAAGTGGCAACTAAAAATAGGAAAGAAATATGTACCTGGCTCCAAATCACACGCTTTCAGGAAGCAGTAACCTTTTCCCAGTGTTCAGAGAACTATGTACAATCCCTAACACGTTTATCCAAAGAAAAAATAATTCTAGACAAAATGTGGGACCGCCATTGGCTCTGTTGCCACGAAAAACTAAATGTTAAAAAATAATCATAAGCATAAACAGCTTGAGGAAAGATATTGCAGCAGACATGACTGTAATCAGGAGTTGGAAACTTCAGCATCTATACTTTACCTGTTCATGCATTAAAGAATTCTGGGACCTGTTGTCCACTACATGGGAAGAACCTTGGTTTAAGCAAATGAACTATGAAGCTTTGATATATGGGCACTATACTAGATGGGCCACTAAATGGAATAAAAGTACATTACATATAGTCTTAGCTACTATTAAATGGTACATCTGGAACACCAGAAGCTTGTTTACTTTACAACAAAAGCAGATAGGCCATACAGAGCTTATAGCAAACATTATTAACGAGTTATGTACAATATATAATACTGAAGCTCAACAACTGACACAAAGATGCCTCAGAGCAAATTGAAGAAATATGCCCTGGGTGACCAACTTGGATGTTCCAGTAACATAAGATGTTTAGCTATACTGGGCTAACAGTACTATTTTTTTTGGCAACCGCATTATAGTAGGGATTTTTATGCTTTCTTTTGCCAATGACGATAATTGAGCTACTGTAATTATTTTAACTCATCCAGCTACTGGAAGAATTACTTGTATTTTTCTTTTTTTTCCTTTCTCCCTTTTATAATTTGTCATGATTTTAATGACTCGCTATTAGAATTTATTGATGGTTTTTCTATTTGAGACTGTAAAAGACTGTACGATTTGCAAAGCACTTGACATGTTATATATGTGTGATGTATATATTGCTTGATTTATTTTTCTTCAATAAAAATCTCTACTCTTTTCGAAAAGTGCCATGGGATCTTTAACATCCACCTGAACTACCACCAGAACAGGCAGATGGGACCTTGGCTCAATGTCCCATCCAAAAGACAGCAGCTCAGGATTGCAGCTGCCCCCTCATGCTGCACCACAGTGTTGATATTAGGATTTAATCCAAGTGCCTGGTGTGGGGATAGGACCCCTCAGTCTTTTGATCTTCCAGCCTCAGAGGCAAGTGTGCAACCTGCTGAGCCAATGACACTGCTTATGCGGGGGTCAGTGTAGAGACTTCTGAGTACCATGTGTAAACACATTTTTCCCCACTGCATCGGATACTTCGGTTGAGAGGGTGATTGCTTCATCTTCAGTGTCCTCACTGAACATGCCTCGGACACCAGCTGATGAGGTGACATTTGTGCCACCATTGCTGGATG
The DNA here is from genome assembly GCA_016271365.2 of Neoceratodus forsteri. Lineage (NCBI taxonomy): Eukaryota > Metazoa > Chordata > Ceratodontiformes > Ceratodontidae > Neoceratodus > Neoceratodus forsteri. The sequence continues at coordinate 695,925,105 of CM028129.1, forward strand.
ACTCTGTTCTCATCATTGGTGTCATATTAGCTGATTATCTGAAGGAAGGAAGTAAACACAATATACACAACAAGTTACACTAATGATACCTAAGTGATAAAGAAGTATTGTCTGTATAACAAAACTGTAAAAAAATCAAAGTGTAGGCCAGCCTGGTGGTGCTGAGGGTTGAGGCACTGGATGCCACACCTTGCGCTATGCCAGCGATCAGGGTTCAGGAATGACTTTGGGTCATCAAGTTGCCAGGGTGGGGGAGCAGGATCGAGCATGCCGATGGGCAGCTCTCTCTCCCAAGGGTGGGTTGGTGCCCCCCCCGTAGTTCCTCTCCCACCAGGTGGAGGTCTGGTGGGTAAGATAGGCAAAGAGGGGGTGTCAAACAGCTACAGGAGGAGGAAGGGGCTGAGCTGGCCCCACAGGGTGTGTAGCGTGCTTCCACATGCTCGCACGGCTATGTGCCTGGCCTCGGGGAAGGGAGTCAGGGGAGAAAACCTATATAAACACCTATGTATCCTGGTCACCAGTTGGTGGGAGGAGGGGACGGGGACCAAGTAGCTCGATTTAAAAATAAAAAGTGTATAGTGCAATCAGTGCTGTCCATGGCTGAGAAGCATTAGCATCACACATTGCATGCAGTGTGTGTATGTCACGTTTCAATAGGTAAATGTCCAAACCTCATGACTGGTCGCTGAGTGGATGTTACTGTATGTTCATTGGAAGCCTAATATGACAACATCCTTGATGTGTTTCTCCCACTTTCAGTGTTACACAACTAGTACACAGCACTGTCGGTGGTGTGGCACCACAGTGACAGTATTGGTTGTACAACTTCAGAAATGACAGCTGCATGTGAATGTCACACAGTACAGTAGTAGGATGAGGTACCATTTAGATTGTTGAGTCCAGAATTAAAACATACATGCAAAGGGATACCAATGCAGATGAACTGCAGTCATCAGTCTGGAACATGATGAACACTGCAGAAGTATTCAAAGTAGTGACCAGGCATCCCTGGTTCACAACCCATTGACTGTAATGCTTAATTACCACCCTACTTAAGCAAGAGGAGGGAGTCAGTATAGTGCAGTGGTTTAAGGCTCCGAGCTGCAAATCTGGTGACATCCAGCATACCAGACCTGGGTTTGAATCCCACAGCCTCCACTTGCATACTGTGTGACCCTGAGCAAGTAACAACTTCCCTGTGCTCCCAGGTCACACCTGTAAAAAAGCTTTCAGCTTAGTGTGCTACTCCTGATTAAACAACTACAAAAACAAAGAAGTCACAACCAGGAGTTAACAAACAGTGCCATGTGGCCAGTAAGAGCTGATTACATGACTGGCATTGGGGTAACTCGTTATAGTGCCTTATTGCCATTACAAAAACTGATTGAATACAACAGTCATGCATGTTCCCTTTGAATGTATTCATGACTGAAAGTGAGATTTTACATGCAATACTTCCTGCAACACTGGGTTATCCGTGCTGGGTGAGAATCAGGAAGAATTATTACAGCCATGGAAAAGCACAGAATGGTGACAGAACAAACTCTGGAGACATGATGATCAAGCTTTACATGGCACTGTAACACAGAGTAATGTAAGAATATGGGAATGCTGTCAGCTAATCTCAGTGGAGCATTGTTGACAATAGTCATACATACAGTAGAACTGTGTTTGATGTGGCATCACAGCTAATGTCATTCCTTACTGAAGAAATAATTACAGTCTCTGCAGGCTTTCATTGTGCTATATACCGTGCCACCCAGTGGGTGTAATGAGAACTCAGCGCCACAGGCATGAGTCATTTCGGCCCCTGGAAGGTCCTGACTAGCACAGTACCACACACCGTGGATGACAGTTCAGCGATAACAATGGTGAACATGTGAACATTTGACAACTCATCCGAAAAAACTAGAATTACTGCTTTCAATTATTGCACCTTTTTTTATTTTTGTTTGGGGGGGTCAAGGTTATAGTCATAACACTAATATATGAGGCACTACTGGACAGTACACACCTTCATGGTCACCCCCCCCGAGGCCTTCTCCCCCCGCCTCCAATGCAAACATCATAACTTGCAGATGCTTTACTTTATCAACTGTACTGCTGACCCCCTACACACATAGGTTGTGATGTTCTTCTTTTTTCCTCTTATTCTTTTTTAAAAACAAACATTAAAGACGTGTTATAATGTCCACGTTCAGAATTACAATCGATATCACGGGTTAACGTTGGTCAACTGGGGGGGAGGGGACTCATAGGTTACCACCTACAGGATCATCTTACTGCAACAATGACATATGGATGACTGCAGGCCCGATAATGGGTCTGTCATGTCAGGCTGGATAGATGTACTTCTTCCTTCTTCTGGCATGTATTCTACAGGAGGGCATATCTGCAATGTGGCCTTAACATAACCAAGCATGCACTATAACACTGCATGTTTTAATCCTCCATTTATCTACCCCCAGTGGGTATTGCACACTCCAGGATCCCAAACACATGGGGCACAATATTCAAAAATGTGCAAAGCAGAGCACAAAAAATATGCACTTTGGTATCTGACAGTCCTTGTAGCCGAATATGCCATAGTTAGTGGAACAGCATGCTGGCACTACTTCACTGAATACAGGGCCATAAAGGCCCAGCGCTACACTATTTAGCGCTGTGCCAACATGGCTCCCAAAATAGAGTGCAACATTGCCTTGCACCAGTGATAAATTTCCAATATTCAAACAGACACATACAAATGAGCCCAATGGTCATGCAAGGCACTAAGGGGCCAATTACATGCCCATTATGAGCTCATTTACATGGGTGTCAATAAACGTTTGTGTGGCACAGCCCCTCCCCCCCCCCAAATTACCCAGTCCCAGAGAAGCTATCCCTGGTGCTAGTGGTCCCTCACCCCACCCACACCCATGCTTGATGTCCCATCAAGAATTCACTGGTGTCCAGTGGACCCTCCCCCCACCTGCACCAATGCTCAGTAGTTGGACACCCAATTCATGGTGTCTGGTGGTCCCTCCCCCCATGCAATCCCTGTCCAATATGAAAGAGAAGTTGCCTGGTGTTTAGTGGTCCCTCCCCCCTCCTCCACAATGCCCTTCCTAATAGTAAAGAACCATATCCCTGGTGTCCAAAGGCCCCTCCACCCATGCCCTTCCTGACAGTAAATAACCACATCCCTGGTGTTCAGTGGTCCATCCCCCTACCTGCTCACTGTCTCGGCACCGATAAAAGTACCCCCCCAACCTGGTTTGTCAATACCTCATCCCCCCCATGGCAACAGCTGGTCCACACTGCCACGTGGTAGGCCATTTGCAAGCAAGTCCAGCCAACAACAAAGCCTCAGCCTGTTCACATACATCAATCTGAACCCCGCACCATCCTGTCCCTCGGTGGTGGTTAGTGGCCCCCTTCCCACCCGCAACACCAACAACCCATCTCCCCAGTCCCCCTCACCTGCCTGATGGTGCCGCAGTGAATGGATGGCAAGTGACACAGCCCTCCACACATCACCTTAGCTGACCACCATCTGACAGGAGCAGGGCGTGCGCTGTATAAATAAGCAGTGTGCTCCCTGCTCCTGTCAAACAGCTGGCAGCTGAGGTGGTGTGTGGAGGGCTGTGTTGCTCAACGTCCATTCACTGTGGCACTGACAGGCAGGTGAGAGGGTCTGGGTGGTGGGTTATAAGTGCTGCGGCTGGGTGGAGGGGCCACTAACCACCACAGAGGGATGGGACAGTGGAGAGTGCAGACCAATGTTTCTGAATGGGGCTGGGGCTTTGTTTTGTGTGCGTGTGTGTGTGTGTGCGTGTGTGTGCGTGTGTGTGTGTGTGTGTGTGTGTGTGGACTTAATTGCAAATGGCTAGTTGCATGGCAGTGGCAGACTGGCTGTCACCATGGGGTAGTAGAGTATTGACAAACTGGGGGGGAAGGGTCATTGGTATTGGGACAGTGAGTGGGCAGGGCGAGGGACCACTGGACACCAGGAATGCGGTTATTTAGTATCAGGAAGGGCATGGGGGGAGGGACCACTGGACACCAGGAAATTCTGAATAGGACCTCAGGCATGTGTGTGGGTGTGGGTAGGGAGCAGTGGACACCAGGGACACTTTTTTTTTTTTTTTTTTTGAATAGGGACCTGGGCAAGGGGCTGACGCACTTTCTCTGCAAAGCAGTAGGGTTGCGCAGGAGTAAATTGTGGTTTAGGTCAGTGGTATTCCTGCACACAAGGGGATCTTGCAAAATGCCATTGTGTGGTGCAAATGCTATAAATATCGGACTGTGCTGATATTAAGGTCCACACCCCTCAATGTGCATTGTGCCCCCCTACACAGTTTGCCTGGGTGTAAACCCTGTTTGCCTGTGCTGATCAGGCTTTTGAATATAGGACATCCACTAGAAATACAGTTTGTGTGGGCAGACTAGGATTTGCAACCGGACAAACTTTAAAGTATCGGGCCCATGAAGACTTATGAGGTACCTCAAAAACAACAGCCATTACTTCACCTGTGAGGAACTCACTCCTAAGGAAGATCGATCCTCCGATTAGCAAGGAACAAGAGTACGAAATTCAGAGTCTGCTATAAAAGTGTTTTTTTCTAAGCACATGTATCGCTAAAAATATATGACAACATTACCACAGCACAGCTGACCTCACCTCAGCAAGCTGTCATTTACAGAGTGCCCCACCAACTTTCTTTCAATTTATAATGGGCTCTGCAACTTCATCTCTGCTGGATGTTGGGTCACAAGCCAAACAATCACTTTCGTAGATTGAACTAAACATAGAAACATAGAATTTGACGGCAGATAAGGACCGCTTGGCCCACCCAGTCTGCCCATTTCCCTACCTGATGGATAAGTTGCAGATCCTAGTTAACCAGCAGCCTACTTCTTCCTACCCCCACCCCCTAGAATTGCCTTATGACTGTCCCATGCATGCTTGAATTCCACCACTGTTTTTGACTCCACAACCTCCTTTGGAAGGCCGTTCCATACATCCACAACCCTCTCTGTGAAAAAATACTTCCTTAAATTACCTCATACGCCCCCCCTTCTATCTTCAAATTGTGCCCTTGTTCTTGCACACCTCTTTTTGAAAAGGCGCTACCCTCTTGGACTTTGTTGATTCCTTGAGGTACTTGAAAGTTTCTATCATGTCCCCCTCTCCCTCCTTTCCTCGAGGCTATACATATTAAGCTCCTTAAGTCTCTCTTCATATGTCTTCGGTGCAGACTCTGCACCATTTTAGTGCCCTCCTCTGGACGCTTCCATCCTGTCTATGTCTTTCGGAGATTGGGTCTCCAGAACTGCACGTACTCAGATGTGGTCTCACCAGCTGTCTGTACAGAGGGATAATAACTTGTTTTCTACTGGTGATGCCTCTCCCTGCATCCCAGTATTCCCCAGCCCTCCTTGCTGCCCTCTCACATTGCTTGCCCACCTTTGGGTCATCTGATATGACTACCCCAGGTCCCTTTCCATTTTGTTGTTGTTAGTATCTCACCCCCATTGTGTACTCTTCCCTGGGTTTTTGTTTCCCAGGTGCATTACTGCACTTCTTAGCATTGAATCTAAGCTGCCATACATTTGACCATTCCTCTAACCTTGCCAAGTCCCTTCTCATCCTTTCCACCCACCTTGTGCATCAACTCTGTTGCAGATCTTTGTGTCATCTGCAAAGAGACATACTTTCCTTCAGTCCCTCAACAATGTAAACATAAAGACACTGAAGAGGACCAGTCCTAATACTGACCCTCCGGTACCCCCACTACTAACCCCCTTTTTCCAGAGTGGACTCCATTTACTATTACTCTCTGTGTCCTATTCTCCTGCCAATTCTTTACCCAGGCTGTCATCTTGGGACCCACTCCCAGGCTGCTAACTTGTATATTAATCTTTTGTGGGACTGTGTCAAATGCCTTGCTAAAGTCTAGGTAGCCATGTCACAGCCCTCCTGATCAACTACTTTGGTCACCCAGTCAAAGAAATCTATCAGATTTGTCCGGCATGACCTTCCACTGTGAATCCATGCTGCCTTGGGTCCTGTGCCCTCTGGCCTCTAGATACTCAACAATTCTTTCCTTCAGAAGTGATTCCATCATTTTCCCTACCACTGAGGTTAAACTAACAGGTCTGTAGTTTCCTGCTTCTGCCTTGCTCCCACTTTGTGAAGGAGAATCACATCTGCCCTCCTCCAGTCCTCAGGTACCACCCATCCTCCCATGATTTGTTAAAGAGGGTAGTCAGTGGTGTCACTAGTTCTACCCTTAGTTCTTTTAGAATTCTGGGATGAATCCCATCAGGTCCCATTGCTTTGTCCACCTTCAGTTTTAAGAGCTCTTTCAGAACCCTTTCTTCTGTAAATGGGCTGGTATCAAATTCTGTATCCAGAGTGTTTCTACTGTTTGTTTTAGGTACCTCCCCCTCTTCCTTTGTAAATACTGAGCAAAACTATTTGTTTAGTATCTCTGCCTTTTCACAGTCACCCTCCTACCCTCCCTCCCCTTTATTAAGCCTCACTATCTCTCCCTTGGTCTTCCTTCGCTCCCTGGTGTACCTATAAAGGTTTATCCCCTCTTAACTGATTTGGCTATCTTTTCCTCGGTTTGGGCCTTTGCTGTTCTGACTGCCTTTCCAGCTTCCTTTTGCTTTAACTGATACAGTTCTCTGTCCTGTTCCTTCTGTGATTCCTTGTACTTCCTGAATGCTTTCTTTTTCTTGAACCTTCACTGCCACTTCCTTTGAGAACCATAGTAGTTTCTTACCTCGTTTCATTTTGTTTATTTGCTTTACACAAGGCTTGTTACCTCTGTGATGGCAGTTTTATTATTCCCCATTGTTCTTCCACCCTCCTTCCTGCCCATTTGCTAGTGCATTCCTTAGGCACTCACCCATTTTGGCAAAGTCAGCCCTCCTAAAATCCAGTACCTTTGTCTTTGTATGGCTTGACTCTATTGCTGTGTTTATTGTGAACCATACTGTTCGATGGTCGCTAGTTCCCAGATGGCTACCCACTTCTACATCTGTGATCTCTCTTCATCTCCATTTGAGAGAACCAGATCTAAGATTGCTCCCTCTAGTGGGCTCCAATACTAGTTGTCTAAGGCATGCCCCTGTAGGGCATCTAGAATAACCTCACTCTTAGAAGTGGCTGCTGCAACTGCACTCCAGTTAACATCTGGCATATTCAGATCACCCATCAGCAATATCTCCCTTTATCTGCCATTCTAAGTATACTTTCTATCATTTCCTTGTCCATTTCCTCCCTGAGAGAGGTCTGATACAACCCCTGTGCGGATTGTGGTGCCATTGCTTGCCTCCAAATTGACCACAGTGCTTCTTCTCCTCCTGTTTACCCTTTTGTTCTGTTGCTTTGATTTCTTCTCTTATGTAGAAAGCTCCTCCTCCCTTTCCTCCCTGTCCCTCCTATGGATAGTGTATCCTGGTATGTTTACATCCCAGTCATGGTTCTGTGTGTACCATGTTTCTGTGACTGCCACGATATCCAGATCTTCCTCCTCCATCAAGGCCACTAATTCAGGAGCTTGTTACCCAGACTACAGGCATTGGTACTCATTGCTCTCCATTTTTGATGGCTTTACCTTCTGTGGACATCCCCACTGACCTTTCTACCTTGATCTTTTCTCATTTAGTACCCTGTTTTGCAGAGGAGGCTGGATTTTCCTGCTGCTTATCAGTGCCTCCCCTTGACTAGTTTAAAGGCTGCCAATGCCAATGAAGCATTTAAACCGATTGCTCAAAAGACTTGTTCCTTCCTGGACAGATGCAGACCATCCTGCCAGTATAGGCTGGTGTCCCTCCAGGTGGAACCCAGTCCCCAATGAAGCCAAACCCCTGTGCTCTACACCATTTTTTCAACCATTTGTTAAACTGTATGGTGCAAAGTACCCTCACCTCACCCATGCCACTGACAGGCAGTACCTCTGAGAAGGATACTGTGTGTGCTACTTGTCTTAAGCCCCTCCCCAACTCTACAAAGTCCTTCTGCACTGCTCTAATCTCATGATGAGCTCAGTCATTTGTCCCTAGGTGGACAATGACGTCCAGCTCAGACTCCTGTGCAACTGTTCTCGTGATCCTAAGGATGCGCTTCCTGTCCCTCCAAGCCATGGCACCAGGCAGGCACCTTACTTCAGTTTTCCCTGCTTCCCCCAGTTCTATCCCCCTAATAATTGAGTCCCCCACCAGGAGCTGCTTTCTTTCCCTGTGGTGCCCTCTGCCTCCTTCCTGAGGGCCTCCCTTGTGACAGTTGTCTGCACCCTCCTTAGTCTCCTCTGCGGGTGTATCCATAGGGGAGCTATGCTCTCCCAGAATGGTGTATGGATTGTGGTGTGGAACAACTGACTGGGTGTGCCTCTGTTCCACCATCCTCACCCTCCCTGAGCCCACTGTGGTCCAGCTGCTGTGCTTTCTTTGCAACCTCTGAGGAAGTGGTGGTGGCTCTGGTGCTCCTGAATGGGTGAGGTTCCCTTCCTATTGTCCAGTGTGGCCTGGGGGAAGGTCCCCGTACTACTGTCCAGTGTGGCCTGAAGATGGGCAACTTCCTCCCTCAGGGCAGAGAGTTGTCTGCAAATAGGGCAGCATCTCAGCCTCCAGAAAGACCCCCGGAAGACTGCTGCCCCACAGCCATTACATTACACTACTCCCCACATTTTTTTTGTTTTTGTGTGTGTGTGTGTGTGATTGGTTTGTAATATAGAAATAGATATATATTTATATTATACAATGTGTATGCTTATATTGTCAGTGCCATGTGCTAGAGAGGATGACAGTGACATGCACCTTGCACTTTTTTTTTTAATTTACGCTTTATTCCTCCTTCGCCTAGCCGCCGACTGCCCGGGACTATCAGCCCGTGCAGCTTCCACCTTCTCCAGAACGGCCTCGAACCCTCCGGTACCCCGCGGCTTACCCCCTGCGGACGGGGCTACGGGGAGCGGGGGAAACACCCCGCAGACACTAATTTTTGAACCGGAGGCAGGCCTGGAGAGGCTAATTGAAGCCGCGCGCTTCATAGGGGCGGTCGACAGTCGTCTATTTTCTGGTTTTTCCGGGAGGCGGAACCGCAATGACGTATGACGCCTGGCCCGCCTCCAAGTCCTCTTAAGTGTCGGTGGCTGTGTGGCTCGGCCTCCGCCTGGGGTCGCTAGTGCTCGATCACTGACCCATCCTCCCTGGAGAAGGAGAGCAGTCCGTAGGATGCTCCATCCTTCTCCCCAGCCGCCCTCCGACGATCCAGGTCCGTTCCGAACCGGTCGCCGCGTCCGCATGCGAAATCCCACCGCGCGCGCCAGCTGGCCGGCACGCACCTTTGCACTCTTGAGGAAATGATGTCAGAACCCCAGGTATAAAGGAACTATTTCAGGGGTGGTGGGTGAGGGTGGAAGGATTGGCCTAAACTGTGCCCTCGCAAAACAATCAGCTAAAAGCTCTGACCCACTGCTGCAATGAATGCCTTCCTGTCAGCAAGATGCCCTACACAACAATTTGATAGAGAAATACCCTGCTAATCAGACAGAGAAAATCCACACATCCAAGTCAGACACAGGTAAACCTCCCCAGCCCCAAAACAGGCCTGGTGGTTTGTGCTCTAGAGCTGTCAGCCCCAAAATAAGTCAGCTGTGCTTTAAACTCTTCCTGCACTGAAAATCTTAAGAATTGTAACAAACAAACGTAAACCTAGATCCACCACCCTCTGTTGCTTGAAAGACTGTCTTTTCCTGTTTCACACTGCAGGTTTTTCTGTGACCACTCCTTAACCCCAGTGACTTTGTTAAAAAGAGTTTAACTATCACAAACTCCTACGCACCAGTAAATTATTTAAAAATAGTTTCTGTCCCAAAATCCTAGTAGTCAATCCAGCTACCCCAAGGGACAACCAGAATGCAGTATTCAAACACTTATGAGGTTACTTCCAAGATAAGCAGAGTTTGCAAGTTTCTTTTTCAACTCCTCAGCCACCTTTAATTCATTTAAAAATAGTTTAACTGTCAGCAAATCCTAGTAGACAATCTAGCTACCTCCAAGGACCTACCCAAATGCAGCATTTAAATCTTTCTGAAGTTACTAACAAGATAAACAGAGTTTGCAAGCCCCTTCTTGGTTAAACCCTAAATAAATATGTGAATAAAAAGCAATTACCAAGGGTAGTTAGTTTCACCTCCCACAGAATTAAGCAAAAGTGCACGTTTGTTGCAGATATCAAGTGCAATATAGAATTTCTCACACAGCTCAGTTGAAGAAAGTAGTGTCCTTCCAGCTCCAGAAAATGTGACGCAAAGCAAGATTAGTGGGTTCTGGGGCATGAACAGTGGGAGCAGCATTAGACAGTACCGAAGACATTTTGCAAATTTCAGTTTGTACTGCTCAATATGGATTGAAACATGATTCCTCAAAGTGTGAGGAGCACAAAACACTATTTGGTTGGACTGCTCCACTCTAGGTGTTTCACGCTAACAAAGCAATTCCACAATCTCAGCACATGTGGATCCTTGGCAAAAGTAAACCATGAATAACCTGCCTTATGCGCGTTTCCACAATTGGCAGTCACACAATGAGATGGCATTATTAATGATAACTGATATCCAGTAATAATGAATGGCAGGTAACAAGAGGATGATAGACTACAGTAGTAGTAGTACTGTTAACTGTGATGAGAAGTTAGTAATAACAAGTGTTATCAGGAACTTTAAATATGGAAAATTAGCTGACAAGGGACAAACATATATCAGATGGAGTGTATGCAATATGTACTACTAAATACAGTCACCCAAAAAACTGTTCAGATACAACACAAAAAAAAAAAATCAGTCACACAATTCAAGTATGATCCTTGCAGTGATAACGATATCTCAGCAAATAGCGAACACACTCAGAGAACACATGTAAAATAACTGTTACAAATGGTTTTATTAAGGATATGACACTTTTGGACTGTTAGTTCTTTATTACAACACAAGAATTATAAACAACAGAATTCTAAAGGGACTTTTCATGTCATACATCAGGGATCATACAAAACTTCACAGAAACTATTTGATTAAAAAAAATACTGATAAATCAAGAACCATCCAGGACTCCTCAACAAAATGAAGATAAAAATACTGTCACTTCGGCTTTTTAGAAAACGAAGCTCTTTATAAGAGCACACTATGCAAAAAGTACAATTACATAAGAACTTGCCATAACAGTAGATCTTCGAGAGAAGCTCTTGCAGCAGGTTACGCATTGAGGACTGGCGCCACCGGGTGGTGGTTCTGGCAACTTTTTCTCTAGTAGTACCGACCTGGGAATGCCCCCGCCAATGTTGGCTCCTCCCCCAACGTCGCCCTATATAAGGGAGGAGTTCCCCACATGCTCCAGTTCTTGAATGCCCTAGCCCCATCAGGCAAGTAAACGACAGGCAAAAAGGAACTGATTGTCCATGGAGAACCCATCAAAGAAGAAAACCAGCAGTCTGAAAAAAGGCCTGATCCCTTGGGGAAGGTGGCTGGGAAATATACCTGCTGCAAGAACTTCTCTCGAAAATCTACTGTTTCGGTAAGTTCTTACGTAACTGTACTATCTTACTTCGAGGAGAAGCTCATGCAGCATGTTACGCATTGAGGACCGAGTCTCAAGCACTGTAAACTTATAACAACCCCTGGGAGGGGGAAGAAACAGGAAAAGGACAGCAAGAGAAGGGGGAGATCCCTCAGGAAACCGGGCCTTGCAAAACCATGAGGCCAAACCCAGCTCTGCGTCTGGAAATGTCGTCGAGTCTATAGTGCCTGACGAAGGTATGGACAGAACTCCAGGTAGCAGCAGCACAGGCATCTGCCATCGGTAACCTCTTAAACGCTGCAAAGGAAGTAGCGATAACCCTGGTAGAGTGAGCTTTAACCAGCCCCATTGTCGAAATATTATGCTTCTCATAACAGTAGGAAATACAGTGAACCAACCAGCATGAAAGCATCTGTTTGGTGACTGGGTGACCTACGGACCATTGGGAAAGGACACAAAGAGCTGGTCAAGGAATGAAGCAGGCTCTCATCCCTGTTGGAGTGCTCTGGGTAGTAGACTGGGAGCCAAACCGACTGATTCAAAGTGAGTTCTGAAACCACTTTCGATAAGAACTTTGGATTGGTGTGGAGATCAACCCTGTCCTTGTGGAAAACAAGGTATGGTTCTTTACACATGAGTGCTTGAAGCTCTGAAATGCGCCTTGCTGAAGTAAATGCTACCAAAAGCAGAGTTTTCCAGGAAAGGAAACGGAGCTCCGATTTCATAGCCGGCTCGAACGGGGGAAGAGAAAGCTTCTCCAGGACGAACAGGAGATCCCAAGGAGGAACAGGGTCCCTGATGGGAGGTCTGATGTGGAGAATACCATGCAAAAAGGCTTTGGAAACCTCAATCTGAGCCACCATCTTACCCGACACAGATAAATGGTAAGCAGAGATGGCGGCCAGGGGTACCTTGATGGAGGACTAGCTGAGGCCTTTCTTGTGGAGAGAAAGCAAGTATTCTAGGGTGGTATAAACCGAACCGACCAATGAATTTACTTGCTTGGCTGTGGTCCAAATGCAAAAGCGTTTCCACCTCATAGCGCTAGTGGCCCTGGTGGCAGGTTTCCGTGCCTCAACCAACACTTGAGTGACCTGATCAGACCCGATCAGACACTCCGAAATGGACCTTAGCTAAGTCCTGAGGAGCCAGGCATGCAGGTGAAGAGAAAGTAAGTTTGGGTGCAGTGGGAACCCCTTGTCCTGCGAGAGCACGTGTGAGGAGAGGGGAAGAGGCATTGGTGACTATGCCACTAGACACTGTAGTAATGGAAACCAGATTTGATGAGGTCATGCGGAACAATCAAGATAATTGTGGAAGGTTCCAACTGAGCCTTGAGGAGGACCCTCTGAAGGAGGGGAAAGGGATGGAAGGCATACAGAAACCTCTTGTTCCAACAGAGGGACAACGCATCTTGCCAAAAAGCTCCAGGCTCTGGACCAAACGAGCAAAAATTGGTCAGTTTTGCATTGGATTGTGACACGAAAAGGTCCACCTCTGGTGTCCCCCATAGACGGAGGATGCGATCTGCGACCTCTTGAAACAACTCCCATTCATGGGCTTGTGACCATGTCCTGCTGAGTGTGTCAGTTAGCATGTTCTGAAGCCCAGGAACATGCACTGCTGTCAAAAACAGATGGTGTTCCAGGGCCCAGTCCCAAACCCACAAGACTTCCCTGCAAAGGGGATAGGAATGTGTGCCGCCTGTTTGTTGATGTAGAACATCACCAAAGTGTTGTCTGTCTGCACCAAGAGATGTCCTGGTGCCAAGACCATGGCCAGGGCTTGAAGCACGTAAAGCACAGCTTTCATTTCCAGGACACTGATGTGCAGATTCACTTCCGAGGGAGACCAGGAACCCTAGGTACCATGGTTCCCCAAGTGTGCGCCCCATCCCTGGGATGAGGTGTCTGTTGTTAGAGACTGGGACGGCACCTCAGATTGGAAGGGTATGCCCCCTAGTAGATTTTCGGATGGCATCCACCAGTGAAGCTCTCGTCGGACTGGCTCCGATATTCTGATCAAGGCGTCCAGGCTGTCTGAGGTTTGATCCTACTGGATTCTCAGGGACCACTGAATGGTCCTCATGTGCAGACACGCCAGAGGGACTGAGACAATGGCAGTGGCCATGTGCCCCAACAGCCTGAGGAAGAGCCAAGCCGACACCTTTGAGGCTGATGAAATCTGGGACGTGATGATCCGAATGCGATCCGCTCTGTCGGAGGGAAGGAAAACCTTCCCGAGAGTGGTGTCCAAAAGAGCTCAGATGAACTGGAGAATCTGAGTAGGGGACAGATGAGACTTGTCCCTGTTCATGGTGATTCCAAGACTCTGGAAAAGTGACATGGAATTCCTGATAGTCTCCAACAGGTGAGACCTGGAGGGGCCAGGAGGAGCCAGTCATCTAGGTAAGGAAATACTAAGTGGTCCCATCTTCGAAGTACTGCGGCCACAACCACGACCGCCAGGCATTTGGTGAAGACCCTGGGGGTCAAGGAAAGAACGAAGGGGAGGACTTGGAACTGATAGTCCTCGTCTTCGAACCTGAACCTCAGGAACCTTCAATGGTTTCTGGCAATGAGAATATACAAGTAAGCATCCTGCATGTCCAGAGATGCCAGCCAATCACCTGCCAATATGAGAGGAAGGAGAGTAGGAAGAGAAACCATCCTGAATCTCTTGTAGGAGACCCACTGATTTAGATCACTGAGGTCCAGAATGGGTCTGAGATCTCCAGACTTCTTCGGTACTAGGAAGAAGTGGGAAAAGAACCCTTTCTCTGACTAGGCCAGTGGAATCGGCTTGATGGCCCTTTTGTCCAGAAGGGAGGAGATCTCCCACTAGATCAGAGCTCTGCGCTTCCTTGGGTATCAGGATGGTAGTGGTGGTCTGTCCGGAGGAATGGATTCGAACTCTATGAAGGGCCCGAACTCCATGAGCTCCAGTACCCATTAGTTGGAGGTCACCTGACCCCACACATCCACATAGAGTGAAAAGTGGCCTCCAACCGGCTCCCCTGGTTGGGTTACCAGAGCAGTAGGGTCACCTGAATAGTCAGGGGTTGGGTGAGGGAGGGAGAGCAGCAGTGGCTGCTCTGGGTAGTCTAGAGGCGGAGGCTGAATTACCTCTGGCTCTGCCTGTACGACCAAAGCCCCCTCACTGTACCTGTTGCTGAAAGTGAGGTTGCTGCGACTGATGACCCCTACAGCCACTAAAGTAAGGCCTTCATGCTCACCCCCGTTTCGGGCGGTACATGGACTGCATGGAACGGATAGCCTTTCTGGAGTCCTGCAGCCTGGTGATGATCTGCTCCGTGTCTTCGCCAAAGAGCATGGAGCCTTTGAAGGGAGCATCCAGAAGGCTGATTTGGACATCTGGATCGAACCCTGAAACCCGAAGCCACACATGGCATCGGAGGCAGATGCCAGTGGTGGCTACCCTGGAGGAGGTGTCCACAGAGTCATAGGCTGACCGCAAAATGTGAGTGCCCACATCTGAGCCGGTCTGCAGCAACTTGGCAAGCTCTGTCCACTGGGGACAATCGGGCAGGCTTTGCACAATGTCCAATCCCTGTTCCCAGAGGGCTCTCTGGAATTTGACCATATGCGTCAGGAAGTTGAGACTCCTGATGCTGCAGGTGGCAGCAGAGTACACCTTACAGCCCATAGAATCCAGCTGTTTTGATTCCCTATCAGGCGGCTGAGTGCTCAGATGTTTGGGCCTCTGTGAATGATCATGAGCTGCTGAAATCACCACTGAGTCTGCAGTGGGTGGTTTGGCTAAAAAGGGGCGGTCCACAGGTGCCCGGTAGAGCTGGTGAGCCTTCTTTGGCACAGCGGAGGAGGAAAAAGGGTGCTTCCAGCTTGCATGGGTGACATCCACAAAGATGTCGACCATGGGAGGGATGACCACTGGCTTTGGGTCTTTTTATTTTTTATTTTATTTTATTTAAACAGCAGTTTGGAAAACCTTTGAGCCATAGGCTCATTTACAAAGGTACCTTGTCACAGTAAGACAAACGAAAATACACAGTATAGCAGTACAACACATAAGTATAACAGTAACTTAAGACATAGATACAAACAAGCTGGTACAGGTAGGATTGATGCAAACAATACCAGAGTTATAGTTGTCCTTAGCAGCTTAGTAGTAAGCTTTGTCATAAGTATTGAGTACGGCTTTGACTAATGGCAATTACAGCATCGGTGTTAATAAGGTGGTTACGTAGGAAGTTTTGAAGCACGATATAGTTGGAACTTCAGAGATGGAGGGGGGCAGTGTGTTGAACCAGGAGGGGGCCCTAAAGCTGAAGGCTCTTTGGCTGTGAGAGGTCCTAGCTCTAGGGATAACAAGAGAAGTTTTCCCAGAGGTCCGAGTATGAACTAGTGGGACAGAGCGGTGTATGGTGGTGGTCAATCCTGGCGGGGATAGCCCAAGGAGGGTCTTTTTTTGTAAGGGTACAGGTCAGATATTTGAGGCGCTCGTCAAGATCAAGTACCAGCACTTTAGTGTACAGTAGACAGGTGTGTGTGTGTCAGCCTAGGTGCCCCAGTAATTAACCTGCAGGCCTTATTCAGAGTAGTGCGAATTTTATGGAGTGCGGTCTGATCAGCAGCACCATACACCGGCAGTCCATAGTCCACTAGGGACAGGATAGAGGAGGATCATGAGTCGAAGAGCTCCAGGGGAGGCAGTGTTTATACCGATGTAAGATGCCCAATCGGATATTAGTGGCAGTGGCTAGGGCAGCTATGTGTCCATGGAAGGAGAGGGAGGGTCAAAATGGATCCTAGGTATTTATAGGAGCAAACTTGTTCGAGTGGGAAAGAGGACCCAGAGTGAATGAGGAGTTTGAAGTTGCAGGACTTGTTTTGAAGATGAGTGAAGAACATGGTTTTGTTTTTTAAGATTTATCACCAATCTATGTTCCTTTGAACCAGCCCTCGGCTTCAGCGAAGGACTTCTGCAGCGAGTTCTGGAGGGTAATAGGGTTATGACTTGAGGCAAAGATGACTGCATCATCAGCGTACAATAGAATGTTCCCCGAGCAAGAGCGTGGAAGGGTGTTAAGGTAAAGGGAGAATAGTAAGGGGCCCAGAATGGAGCCGTGGGGAACCCCAGAAAAGATGGACAGATGTCTGAGTAGGTCCCATTAATTTTTAGACGCTGTGAGTGGTCAGACAGATAACTGGTGCACCAGGAGATAGGCCCAGCAGCAAAACCAGAGAGACTAAGGGCATCAAGAAGGAGGGGGTGGGAGACAGTGTTGAAAGCTTTAGAGAGGTCAATGAAGACTGCACCAGCCAGAGAACCAGTGTCTAAGGAGGAGTGGAGAAAGTTGGAGAACTCTAGGAGGGCTGTGTTGGTACTGTGTCCCACTCGGAAGCCATGCTGCTCAGGACATAGGACATTGTAGGTGGAGAGGTAGTCAGAGATTTGAGAGGCCACCACTTTTTCCAAGGCCTTGGAGAGAGGAGAGAATGGAGATTGGTCGATGGTTTCAGCCACAGTCCTATCACCACCTTTAAAGATAGGGGTGACAGTGGCGACTTTCCAGGCAGTTGGAACCTTCCCAGGCAAAGAGAGTGGTTGATGAGGCATGTGATCGGGTAAGGACTGTGTCTAAGACCAGCCGAGGATACACGGATCCAGGTGTCACTGCCTGTACTATTACTCTTGAGGGCAGTGACAAGTGCGGCCAAGTTCTTGGGCAGAAACATGGCGGAGGAGAAAATAAGGCGAGAAAGATTTACGGCAGGTGCTGGGGAGGAGGGTCAAAAAATTTGTAGGGAGGATAGGGCTAAGGTCAGTGAATGAGGTGTTGAGGTGGTTGGCTATGAGGGCTGGGTCTGAGGAGATCACACCACTAATGTTGATCTGGTGGGTGGGGAGTGTGCACCCCATTTAACTGTTTAATGTTATCCCAGAATGTTCTGGGGTTCCCCATGAGGCAGTGAGTGAGGACCGATAGTGCTCAGACTTGGCCTTTCTGATGGCCAGTGCACTTGTTTCAGGCGGCAGTATATAACCATTGTCATTGGGCCGCCAGTCTCAATGGCACGGTGCCAGGTTGTCCCTATGTTTGAGTTGGTGGATCAAAGCTGGGGTTACCTAGGGGCATTCTGCCTTTTAGAACGGGCGGGTCAACATTGGGGCAAAGATTCACAGGCATTATTAAAAGTTTGGGTAAAGAAGGAGAAAGCTGTGTCAATGTCAGGAGTTGCCTGTATAGGAGACCAGTCAATTTGGGACAGAAGTTCCTTAAGTTTTATCAGTCCACCAGGTATTAGACGCTGCCGGCATGTGGACTGTGCTATGGGTTTGGGGACTGAGGATGACCAGTGGAATAGAATGGGGAGTGATCACTGAGAGAGTCTGGGAGGACTTGTACATTGGGGATCCGATTAGGGGGCGGTTGGTGAGTGCCACATCAAGCAGGGTACTGGAGCCTCTCTTGGGGTTAGTCCTGGTAGGGTGGGTAACTAGTTGCGTAGGGTCTATTGCAGAAAAGGAGTCTCGGCAGAGGAGGAGGAGGAGGAGGAGGAGGGCTGGAGCCAGTTGACATTTAAGTCACCCACCAGAATTTGATCTCATGGAAGGAGGTAGTGAGGTAAGGTATTCTGTAAGAGAGGCAATGGCCTGCTTGGTCCCTGGGGCACGGATGCAGCAGTCAGATAAAGGGTCCCTTTAAAGGGTCAGGGGTTAGTTTCAGTGTAAGCACTTGGGCCCTGAGTCAAGTGATGGAGCAGGCAGGCTACGGGAGAGATCTTTGACATAACAGCGCAGCCGGCCGCCTGTCTTCCAACACGGTCGGACCAGAAGAGGGTGAAACCAGGAAGGGAGACTAGGGAGTCAGGGGAGGATTTCGACAGCCAAGTCTCAACCAGAGCGATGACATCAGGGTTAATTGTTGTGACCAGGCATTGTAGTGAGTCAAACTTTTTTAGGAGGCTACAGATATTCATGGAGACCATGCATAGGCCTGTGGTGCGAGTCGGGGAGCTCCTGGGAACCGGGCCAGGGTTTGGACGAGTGTTCCCTGACAGGAGTAGTAGCATGACTAACACCCTGGCTGGGAGATGGTGAGAGGTTTTCCTACGACTGACATGAGGGGGAGGCTAAGGGGGCAGTGGGTGGGCAGGGTGGTACAGGAAGGGAAGGCAAGAATAAGAAGACACCCAGATGTGCCTGAGGTGACGAGAAAGCTAGGGGGAGGGCAGGGAGGACCGAGACACACAGAGATCCCAAGCGGCAGGAGAGCAGGTTCAGGAGCAAGGGGAGGGAGGGGTGCCAGGGCAAAGTGCGGAGTAGCAGATGGGTAAGTGGGTAAATGCACTGCTAGTGGGGATAAGCACAGGCAGAGCATGAGGCAGGGCCAATACATTGTGGTGAGCAAGATCCCAGGGAAGTAGTGCTGTACAGGTAGCAGTAGGAAGTAGCGAGGGAGCATAGGTCCCTCTAGTGGCCAGCAGGTATAACCTGCAAATGGGAAAGTGGGGAGATAGGTTCTGGGCAACAGGGCGTGATGTCACCGGATGTGATATCCGCGGGGTGGATCCTTAAATTGACAACCGCCCCTGGGTGGGAGGGTGGTTGGGAGGCGGAGTGGGGCAGGCAGTAGCAGGCACCTCGTCCCCTTCCCCACCATCCGGTTCAACAGGATCAGGAACCGGTACTGGAGTGGGTGGAGGCACACCCGCTGGCAGGTCTTTTTTAACAGTCTCCCACCAGTGGGTAAAAAGCTCCTTTACCTGTGAAAGATGTATTTTGGGAGAACCAGGTGTAGGCAGAGGAGCGACTGAGCCAGTCCGAACCCTTGTCGACCAGCGTCGGCCTAAGGGGGGATGTCGGGGTGGCATCAGCACCACCGTCATCGGGGTCCAGCATCTGACGGACCGGCCACCGAGGAGAAGGAGTGTCCGAGCTAATGTCGGACACTGGAGAAAGGACCGGCGCTGGGCGGGCCAGTGTTGGGTGAACCATGACTGGTGGTGGAAGAACAGTCGCGGGAACTGGGGCTGAGGGAGTAGCAGGCAGACGAGGGTTCGGCGTCCGCTTCTCCTTAGGGACCGACTGTCGTCGTTCCTTGTCATGAGACTTATGACAGTTGGTCTTGTGGCTCGAGGACTTCTTGGCTGGACGCTGGTCAGAAGCCGGAGGCTGGTGTCGGCTGGAGTCCTTACATTTAGGCAGCAAGGAGGAGGCCCATCCGCTAGAAGACCAGAAGGCCTTGCTCAACTCCAGGGAGTCGGCTTTGGAAGAAGAGGCTGAATGGGAGGAGGTCTTACCTGAGCCCTTAGATTTCTTGGAGGGCAGAGAAACTTTAATCAGCTGAAAAGCAGCCATCTTGGAGCCCACAGAAGAAGGTTTAAGGGCCGAGAGGAGGGAATCATGCCCCGACGACCTGGACTTCGATCCAGAAGACCTGTGTTTCGAGTGAGATCTCCCTCTGTCTTGCTCCTGGTGTTCTTCGTGCTTGTGGCCAGGTTGCGGATCAGAATCCTCCGAGGAAGAGGCCTGTTCCATACTGGCAAGTTTTGTCTAGGCAAGGAAGGCCGCAAGAGACTTTTGGCACCAGATTCGCATCCGCGAGTTGAAGGCCTGGCAATGAGGGCAGGCTTCGGCGTGGTGGTCGGGCCCAAGGCATTACAGAGACACCGAATGTCCATCCTTGGTGTGAATCTGATACCCACAAGCGCACTTATTCACATGTGATGACATAGATTCGAAACAGAACGATGGATATTGAATTTCTAGCGGTGGAGGAGAGCGATCGGTACTAGGCTGAAACAAACTAACTAACCCTGATCGTGCAGTGGGAAAGAACTGGAGCACATGGGGAACTCCTCCCTTATATAGGGTGACGTCGGGGGTGGAGCCGACGTGGGGGGGGCGTGTTCCCACGTTGGTACTACTAGAGAAAAAGTTGCCAGAACCGCCACCAGGTGGCGCCAGTCCTCAATGTGTAACCTGCTGCAAGAGCTTCTCCTCAAAGTAAGATCAACTACTAAAAACTCTGCACAAAACAGAACTACGAAGCCCTTGTGCAGCTACAAGCAGAATAAATCTGCAGTAAAAATGATAAAACACCATTGTGACAGCTGACAAACTGACACAGAACACAAGAACAACACGAAGGACACAGGAGTAAATTACAAGACTTAATTGGCACAAAAAAGTTCTCTCATTATGACCACTCGTAATTCCCGCTTAAACTAATGTAGAAGGCAGCCGTGGTGTCAGAGGAGGATCAGGAGGATACATCACTTCCGGTTCAGTGATCTCGGTGTGGCTGAAATCAATGGGACTGACGCTCTCATTTAAAACATGATTAAAACACAATAAAGACACCATTCAAAGAAATGAAAAAAAAAAACTTGAAACTGCACATCGGGGCAAATACACATGTAGGTAAGTTCATTTATGCATGTGCATATATGTAGATTTTCCATACGTATTGTAAAGGGTATCTAAAGGTTTGTTCATTGGGCTAGTTTTGATCTGGCCATTTGGTGCGCAGGTTACAGTCACCGCCTTGGACTCAGGCAATCTAGGTTCGGGACTGGCAGTGGGGATACTGTTTTTTCCTTTTTGTAATACCTGTATTTTTTCTCCCGATTGTAACCTCCCATTCCCTGCCCTCCCGACTTTGTTCCCCGTTTTACCCAATCCAAATGTAGCCCCCTCCTGAGTTTCCTCTCCTCAGTGTCATGTGTACCCTTACAGTTATAGTCCTCTATATAGTAAGATTTGCATCGTGGCCTATAGCGAATGCAAGCTCTTGTAGTTGTGTGTGAGGGACACTGTAGTACACACCGCCAGTTTGCTTTGTGGCAATGTGCAGTTGTTGCTTTTGTCGGCGCTGTTCTGCTGGCGCTGCTATGATGTAGAACTCTCCCGGAGTGTACCTTGTCAAAAGGCTTTACTAAAGTTCAAACATTTCAGATCTACAGCATCCCCAGCTACCCTTCCGGTTACATCACAAAATATAAATTAGTTTGACAAGACCTGCCTGTACAAAACCACATTATCAGTTACTACCACATGCTCAAATGTGTTGTCAAGAAATCCTTAGTTATAGCCTGTCATGTTACCTACAACTTAAGTCAAACTACAGTAACTGGCCTCTAGCCTCTAGGATCTAGGATCTCACCTAGGCATCTTACGAACAACGGCCGTAAGTGTACTGTCCTTCAATTCCCTGCCACCCATGCTGTCTCCAAGGGTTTTCTAAAACAAAAACAAAACAAAAAAAATCTGGCAATGGCTGTGGCAGTTTCACCCAGAGTTCCTTTAGTATTTTGTGATGTACCATGTCTGGGCTCTCTGCCTTTCCTGCATCTTCCTGGTAACGCTATTCTCATACATATTTTCTGACTTCCTCATAATCTTTTTGCACTCAGCATTCTTTTATACTCTGCCCTGGTGGTGTTCTTTTTTTTTTTTTTATAAATCTCTTTTTTATTAAAAAGAAAAGGATTTTTTCCAACATACAGGTACATACCACAAATACAACAATTACAACAATGACAGGTCTACATAAATACAGTTAATTGATTGGAATCTTACAAAGTAAGTAGGTTAATTAATCAAATACAACTCGGTAGGTGGCTAGATACAATGAGGTGCATAGCCTAGGAAAATTTCATCAGTGCAAGTTTTCAATACTTTTTATTATTTTTAGGGTCCCCCTGAGTCAGAAGCATTGCCTCCCCCGGTATGCGGAAAGGCATCCGGCTGTACTTTGTTGGTCTTTAACTGCTTGTTATTGGGATTAACTGACAATTTTAGTATAGTCAATCCCCATCTGATGACAATCGCCTCTAGGGAGATTATTGTTACCCTGGACTTCCCAGGGTCCAAATGTAAGAGGGGTGTTTCTAAGCAATTTTAACCAAGTTAGTTCCCATGAAGGTTTAAGCCCCTCTTCCATTCAAATACCCTTTTCTACTCCTAGGGGGCCACTGAGCCTAGGATACCTTCCCCCAAGCACATCCGGGGCATCTGGTTATATTTTGGCCCACATCAATCTGCTATTGGGACTATGGATAATTTTAGTATATCTTGATGTGGTTAATCCCCCTCGCAGTACAATGGTTCCCAGGGAGCCCACTTTTATCGTAGGTTTCCCAAAGGCCATGAGGACAAGGCGACTTTCTAAGCTGTTTTGGTCCGATTGGTACCCATGAGATCCTAGGGCCCTTTCCCAGCAGGACACTCTTCCCCGATCCCTGGGAGCACCTCCGACTCAGTATGGAACCTGTGGATTCCCACCATCCTTCATAAGTTATAAAGACATATCTGTATTTGAACTTTGGCGAGTTACAAAGGTGTACTGTCTGATTTGAGCCTTATATGGTAGACAAACTTGATCATGCAATACCATTTGTCAAGTATATATAAGCTTTTATATTTCTACCCTATTACCTGTCCATTCTTTCATGTGGGGCTCCGCCAGGTCAGAAGTATATGCCTCCTAAAACCATCAGATGAGGAGTATCCCGCTAAGCCACCTGGCCTGCATTGTTCTATTGTTAAGTTTAGTGGGCCCAATTAGTGCGATTAGTCTGTCTCTCTTGCTAATAGTCCAAGGTGTAATTATCGTTCCCATTGAATTTCGGAGATTCAAGAGGGTAAGGACTATATCCTTCTTACCTTGACCCACTTGGGTTCCAGGCATATTTTAGGCCCAATCCCCTTACCAATAAGTCCACTTCTGACCCCACGGAGTGGGCCCAGCTCCTTAATGATTTGTAGACTATCCCTGCTCACTGGCAGCCCCCTCTCATGGTACAAAGGAGTCGTCCTGAAGCATATAGTATATTAGCCAGCGGGACCACCTTTCCACAAATTTCTCCTTCTTTTCATTCAGTCTATGTGTTATTTGTTCTAGCCGATAGATCTGTTTAGTTACACCCCACCATTCAGGTATTGTAGGTTTTTATCTGTCAGCCACAGCTTAGTAATAGTCTTTTGGCTGCAGTTAACAGTAAGTGAAGGAGATATCTACTATTCGGTTCCTTAACTCCTCGGGTGTCTAGAAAAAGAAACATCTCCCTAGTCAATTGGAGCTGAGGATGAAATATCTCTCAGATGATCCTGTAAAAGGTCCCTAAATGGTTTGAGGGCCTCACACGACCACATGATGTGGTGTGTGTGGCTTTGTTTCACCCCATTGTCTCAGCACTCCCGAGGCCGCCCCGGGTAATGACTGGTTATAACTGGTGTTCTGAAGAATCTTATTAGATTCTTCCATGCAAATTCCGCCACCACTGATGGGAACAAGTGACTCGGGCTGTGTACTTGCAAGCTCTCCGCCAGTCTTCCTGCATGAAAGGGGTTCCCAGTTCCCCTTGCCACTTTGTGCGGATATTCTCCGTGTAAATTTCTCCCTGCGTGTTTTGGGCCTTATAATAAAGGGAAAGCAATCGGGTTCCCATCCCACCTTTATTTAATTGAAGCTGGACCCCTAACAGCGCAGGGTATCTCTCAGGACAACGGATTACCTCCGGAAGCCTCTGAACGTAGTGCTGGAGCTGTAGGAACCGATAAAAATCCCTATTCGGAATATTAAATTGCTTCTATATTTCACTAAAAGGCCACATCTCACCTTGAGTCATGATTTGAGGAAGGTATCTCAACCCATATCTCCCAAATCTGAAATCCATGATCTAACTGATTAGGAGAAAATCACTTAGATTCGTTATTGGACATAGTAGGCTGAAAAGGGTCTAAGGACTGGTTTCTTTTAATTTGCTGCCATGCCTACAGCGAGCAATCAGCCAGGGCTCTTTTGAGACAAGGGGTCCCGTCCTCTGTCCCATATAATAAATGTGTTGAAAATACTCCTCATCTGGCCAAAGATCTTGTTCTATCTGCAACCAGTGTGGCTGACCTACCCCAATCTGCCTCGCCATTATATGTATCAGCATTGCTGCGTGATAATATAGCTGCAAGTCCGGTAGTGCTAGTCCCCCTTCACTACGTGGGAGAGTCATAATCCTCATCTTGACTCGGGGTTTCCCGACCAGCCAGACAAACCTGGAGATAAGTCGGTTCCATTCCCCAAAGATTCTCTTTGTTATAAAAATTGGGATATTCCGGAATAGATGCAGTGCCCGGGGAACGGTGACCATTCTTATTAACTCAGTTCTGCGGCTCAGAGTGAGGGGTAGTGTGGCCCATGATCCTAGGTCTGTTTTA
The DNA here is from genome assembly GCA_016271365.2 of Neoceratodus forsteri. Classification (NCBI taxonomy): domain Eukaryota; kingdom Metazoa; phylum Chordata; order Ceratodontiformes; family Ceratodontidae; genus Neoceratodus; species Neoceratodus forsteri. The sequence continues at coordinate 695,949,879 of CM028129.1, forward strand.
AGTTGTGCTGTAAAAGGATCATAGTTATTTTTAAAGAACTCTTCATATTTTTGAGAGATATATACACCCAGGTATTTTAGTTTTGTGAGATTCCACTTACATGGGAGGACAGAGGTAATATACGAAGAAGGAGTGTAATGAAATGTAAGTATTTCTGTTTTTGTTAGGTTCAGCTTATAGCCGGAAACTTGACTAAATTGATCCAGTAGTGTCTGAATGGTCGGAATAGACTGTTCAGGGTTTGTGAGATACAATAGAACATCATCCGCATACAGCAATTGATGTCTGCGCTTCATATTCACACCCGTGATGTTTCCTGCCTCTCTTACAGATTGAGCTAGTGGTTCAATGAATGCCACTAACAGCAGAGCGATAACGGACATCCTGCCTAGTCCCCTGTTTCAGATGGAAATATCTTGAGTGATGGCCTCCCTTGACACATGCTTGTGGGGAAGAGTAGATGTTTTGTAGGACCCTATAAGGGTTCTGGTATTCCCAGTTTGGCCAAGACCTTATAAAGGAAAAGCCATGATATTCATCAAACGCCTTTTCAAGGCCAAGGCTAATGAGGACCGATGGGGTGTCGCCTGCTCGCATCTTATGGGAAATATGTAGGTACGCTTGATATTATCTGTTGTAGACGTTGTCTGACAAAGCCCGTCCTGGTCTTGTTCTATTAATTCAGGCATTATCTTGTCTAGACGTTGTGCTAGTATATGCATAAACATCTTGTAATCACAGTTAAGCACCGAAATGGGCCTGTATGCACTACAGAGCTGGGGATTTTCCCAGGTTTCGGGATTACAGAAATAGTTGACATGACCATGATGGGGTGGTGCTTCCCTCTCTAGGATAGAGTTGTACAGGGCAAAAGGTGTTTGATAACTGTTGCCTCAGGGCTTTATAAAATTGTTCCGTGCACTGTCCGGACCTGGGATTTTAAGTTTTGTTGTGGAGATCGCTTCCATTATTTCCCTCGGTTATGCCGGCACTCAGGGCTTCACTTTGGGCTGCAGCAAGTCGGGCATCGTTATCCCATTTAGTATTCCATGATCTGATGTTCAGTAGGTGAGCTTTCTGGGGAGTAAAGGTTGGAATAGTATTCCGCAAATGCCTCTGTAATGTCGTGTAGTTTAGTTAAGGGTTGGCCCCCCGTGGGGTGTCTAAGTGAGGTGATCGTTGATACCTTCTTTTGTCGGCGTATCTGGTACGCCAGCAGTCGTGAAGCTCGAGGTCCGACCTCATAGTATTTCTGTCTCAAAAATGTTAATGCTATCTCTGTCTGTTGTAGTGCCAAACGGTCGATCTCTGCCTTAACCTCCTGAAGCCTGGGAGCACCGTCACATTTCCCATCTTATGTACCATTTGGAGGAAGTGTAAGTTCTCCTCCAGTGTGTTCTATACTCTTCTTTTTCCGGTTCAGTGCTGTTGTGTATTGTATAATGTGTCCTCTAAGGACCGTCTTTATAGTATCCCAGTGTATTGCAGGTGTGGTATCCGCAGGAGGGTTGAATGCCAGTATTTCAGCTAGTTTATCTGAGATATATTCCCTAAACTTCTCTGAACGTAAGTAATAGGGATTGAGCCTCCACCTTGTGTTTTTTGTACACATCCCTAATTCCCACGTTGAGCTCACCGGCGCGTGATCTGACAGTGAAATGTTGCCTATCTGAGCATCTCCCAGTTGACCCAGATATTCAGCCTGGGTATAGGTATGGTCGATACGCGTGTAGGTCCGGTGGGTCACTGAGTAATGAGTGTAGTTTCTGGCCCGTGGATGCAAGTGCCTCCATACATCAACCCAGCCCACCTCTTTAGTAAATCTTCTGAAAAACTTTTGAGCCGGGGTCTGCCTATGGATTCTCAGGTTGGTAGTGTCCAATGTGGGGTGTTGTGTCAAGTTAAAGTCCCCTGCGAGAAGAAGCATACCCTTAGAGTTCTGCAGGATCTTGTCTAAAAGCTTTTTCAGCTGCAGAACTGGTGTTGCAGGGGGAAAGTAAGCACTCGCCAAAGTAACCTGTATCCCATTTAGTGCCCTGCACCATTACCAACCTACCCTCTGAGTCAGTGATGGTACTCTGATGTTGAAATGGGGTACATGCCGGAATAATTATTGCCACTCCCCTCCGTCTACCCGATTTAGCAGAAGAACTATACAAAGTTCCCCTACTAAGCTTGGCCAGCTTGAGGTGTTCCCCAGGGCCCAGGTGCGTCTCCTGTAGATATATCAGATCCGCCTTGCTCCTACGGAGATAAGTTAGGACCCGGGACCTCTTAACTGGCGAAGTTATACCATTTATATTCAAGGACAGCAACCTAACTGGAGAATGAGCCATTTTAACTCAAAGGTGGCCCCGCTGGCTGGGAGGGTACTTCCCTCCTTCATCCAATCGCACAGTGCTAACTACTGCCAATCCTGTACCTGTCATTTCCAACTCATATCCATCCAACAAACATGTAAACATATAACATATAAATAACTCGCAAACTGGCCAACAACTTACATAACTGGTACTTCCAACTATAGGGAACTGCGTTGGTTCCCATGGCAAGGAAAAATCCTTACCTCGAGGCTTCATCACTCAAAGTGACGTCCTCTGACACACTAAGTGTCTGTTAAGAAAATGATAGAAGGAAGGTGGCGAATCCTCCACATAGTTGCGTCTGATCCACCTCTTATTCAGTGACCTGAATCGATGAGTGTGATATTTTATACTGTCCGCATGCCTGCCCGCCCCCCCTCTTCCCCTTTCCCCCTTTCTTCCCCCTCCCCCACTGTGCCTCTGAAGTCTTCACCCTCAATGGAAGTGCGTGTGAGGATCTTCCATGTTATTTTATTGTATGCTTATGGCCTCGTGAGTTGACCTCCGCCTGTTCTACAGCCCCCGCCCTGTCAGAGCCCTCAGCTCCCTGGGTCCAGCGAGGGAGACCGGGGATGACCCCACATGTGTGTGGTCTTTACTTTGGTATTCCAGGGTGGGGTCTCTCTGAAACTTACCCCCCCATCTGCGTCTCACCTCACTAGACCAGTGGAACCCGGCGTCCGCTATGGATTTTTAATCCAATGTCCTTATGGCTCCTCCTGTTGAGTCGTAGTTGGGGCTGTGCCCCTCCATATTCCTAATATAGCGTACATCCCTTGAAGCCAACTCCTGCCTCAGTAATTCCAGTTTAACACTAGGGATCCCCCCCACCCCCCTTTCCCCTCCCTACACTCCCATCGCTCTTTGTAATATGTCCGGGTTGCACCCTGGGTGTTGTTGCTTTACACTTCCCAGACCGCTGTTCCTGGTAAAATATCTGAAACATTATCATTACCCTCATTCCCTAATTTGCCCCTCCCCAGTTGTCCTCCACTGGCTCCCCCCCTTGGCCGTTCCCAGACCTTCCCTAACTCTGGAGCACTGTAAAGGATGCTGTAACAGCATGATCCTTTAATGTTCTATATTTCAGCAGTTTCCTCCGCCGGACCTAAGGTCAGCAGTCTCCATGAGCCGAGTGTAATGTCTCCTGTGAGCGTAAACCCCCCCCTTTCCATCGAGTATGCCCAATAACTAGCCCCCACTGCACCTCCATTGGGCACGCCCAATGTCCTCACCACCGCTCTCGATCCCCTCTCCTAGAGCCCCATGGGGGGGGCCAGATGTGGCCCTTAAGCTGCCTTTTATCTAACCCCTGGAATGTCCTGCCCGGTGGGTAGTAATGGTCGGCTTTATGTGGCCCATCCTCCTACCTAATCTGGTGATTACCCCCAGGAGCGCAACCCAATATCCTCCGATTGGGGGTACCACGTCCGAAGCGAGTCCGCAGGCGGCAGCCCTCCTCTCCAGGGGTGCAACCCACCAGGCCCCCTGCGCACGTGGTTATTATCCAGTATATGCTTCCCCGCCAACCATTTCCGCCAGTCAGTCGCCTCCCTGTCCTTCCGTCCCCTGCACTGTTCGGTCTCCTTGCGGGAATGCCTGCAAGCGACTTCGGTTACAGACATCCCAGCGAGTCACAGTGAGCTGATTGCTGTAGTTGATCAGAAACAGCGGACCATTCACAGGCGCCGCTTCTTAAAACCAATTCCCCCACCTTTATTTCAGTGCAAGCAGTGCGAGCCAGTTCCATCTCGTCCACTGTGAGGAGTGAGGCGAGTGGTCCCCAACTTCTTACCAGCTACCTCTAAATTATTCTCTCTCCCCTTTCAGTTCCTGAGTCCCCTACGTTAATATCCTGGGAGAGAGTTTATCTGGTTAATGAGTTCATTCCAGACCTCTCCCATGCCTTTCCCGCCTTCCTCCCAAGCTCCATCCCTCCCTACCTGTTATCCACTCTAGCAGTATACTTGGCCCAATCGAGAGAGCTGTCCAGAGTTTGGATCAACTGACCAGCCCCCTCCCTTTCTCAGCCGTAACCTCCCCCAGAACCCCTTCCCCGGGTTCATCTGTTCCCTCTCTGCGAGATTGGTTGCCTAGACTGGGACAATCCCCCTCCTTGCCCCCTCCGAAGGCCAAAGCTCGGGCAGTGAGACAAGCCAGTAACCTCCCAAAAATGCACTCCCACCTCCCCTCCGTCGTGCAGTCAACTCCAAGCGTTAGTTGTGCGACTGACTGGTGGCTCCCCCCCTTTCCTCTTTCCCAAACTGCTCAGCCCATATTGTCTGGGGAGTTGCTGTTACAGTCCTCCCTCCTTCCCCCAGTCTCCCCTGATTATTATGGCTTGTACTGGATGATACATCCTGCCCCCCCAGCTCCCCCACTCGAATTCCACTCGCATCCCTCCCTTCCCCTAGTAAAACAGTTAGAATATTATTATAACATGGCTTGCTTAATGTCTGTCCCTCCCCTATTCTCTCTGTATGAGAGCTTTCAAAGTTCACCCAGGTAGTCCAGCAGCCAAATGTCTCTCCCCACATATGTGGCTTGATTAATAGTCAGCAAATGAGATTCTACTTGCGGTTTTCATCCCTCCGAACCTCGTTGTTCCGAACCGCTCACTCCTGAGGTAGCTTGCTTGTTCATGGCCTCCACTATGTTTTTAATCGCCTCAGCTCCTTGACGCCGTCTGGACTCATGTTGTCCCTGCCACATTTTTTGGGACAGCCTGGATGCAATGGATGCTCGGGTTAAGTCGCACTGAGGGAGTGTCAATTCCTCGGGTTCGCAATTCTTGGGCCGCTGAAGGCGGATTCTCGAACGTCAGTGGGCCATCCTCAAAGAGTACCACGAGTTTCGCCAGATATGGAGTCCTAAAACGTATTCCTTTCGCCTTAAGAGTTCTCATCAGCGGGATGAAGGCTTTACGTTTGGCCATTATTTCTGGGGAGTAGTCATTTTCAAAATAGAGCCTACTGCCCGATAACATCACTACTAGGACTTTCCATGCTGTATGTAGCACCATCTCTTTATCCTGGAATCTCAGGAAGCGCACCAAAATTGTTCTGGGCATGCATACGGAGAACCTCAGGCCCAGTGTTCGTGTGCTCTATCAATTTCGGCGATACCGAGGATGGAATTGACAACAGCTCCTTAAAGTTTTCTGAATGAAGCTCCTCATCTCAGTTCCTTCAGCCCCTTCGGGTATTCCCGAGATACGTATATTATTTCTTCTGCTCCTACTCTCGGCGTCCTCTGCTCTATTTTGTAGGGCCGTAATTGTGTTGTGAAGTTGTACTATGGCTCTTTCAGTCTCAGTAACGCGGTGATCTGTCTCAAGGGCCTGTGATTCCACCTCTTCTTGCCGCTTCTCAAGCTTTCCCATGTCCGTACGGAGGGCTGCTGTTGTCAGTCTGATCTCCTTTCTAAAGTCTCGTAACTCGGTTAACATTTGTGTCATTTGCCTCTGCAATATCGTAAGGGGGATTTGAGTGCTCTCCGTAGTATCTCGTGAAGAGCCAAACGAGGTCTGCGATCCCTCGCTCTCCGAGCCATCCTCCTGTAATCGCTCCGCATCTGGCAGGTCTGAAGCTTTAGTTTTCACTCGATCATTTTTTTTCCCCATATTGAACCTCCCTCTGTACTTTCCTCTGGTTTTTACTTAAATTGGCAGTAATTAGGAGGTTTTTCTGGTGGATCGCGACGGAGCCCTCTAGTTCAGGCTACAACCCGGGGCATGACGTCACCGGAAGTTGCCCTGGTGTTGTTCAATGGCTTCTCCCTGAATGTTTTAAAGGCTTTTCTTTTGTTCTTAATTTACCCTCACTGCCCAACTCATCCATGTGGACCTCCTATTGGCCTCTCCTGGGCTTGTCCACTCTGGGGACACATTCTCTCACAGTGTTTTCTATTACTGTTAGCCTAGTCAATGTCTCTTTAGCACCCTCCTTTTCTCCTGACTGCCTTAGTTCCAGTCTACTCCCATTGCTAAAATTCATTGTCTGTGCAACCATGTTCTCTCTCCTTGTTCAATTGAAATCAAACTCTATAGTGGTCACTGTTTCCCAGATGTTCCCTGAGTTCTGTTGCAGAAACCAGCTCTCCACTGTTACTCATCACCACATCCAGAACTGCTTTCATCCTTTCTTGTGTCCTTGCTTACACCATGAAACAGTTATTTAAATTGTCCAAGACATCAGCCGCTATCCTTGTAATGGCCTTGCCTATATTCCACTGGATTTCAGTGAAATTAAAATCCCCATAAGACACCTCCTACTTGCTGCACTTGTATCTTCTCTAACAGTACTGTCTTTATCAGCCCTCTGGTTATGATATCTGCAACAGATTCCTAACAGCAACTTCTCTTAATTGTCCTCAGTCTGAACCCATAGTGATACTGATTTGCTCCCATCTTGCCTGATGTATTACAGCTCTTTGCTTCTATATAATCCCTTACAGTAAGACCAACCCCACCTCCTCTCCTGCTTTCCCAGTACTTTCTGAATAATTTATACTCTTCTTTCATTCTTGTTTCTCATCCTCCATTCCCTGGTCCCCGTGGCATCCTCCAGCCCTGCCACCGATTTTCTCACGGACTTACTAGATATCCACCACTTACCCAGGACCATATATGGTAGTGGGTAGCCTGCCATCTTGGTTGTGTCGTGCTGGAAAGGGCCAGGGCATTTTTTTTCTTATCTTGCATTTTTCCTTTGGGGGAATCGGGCAGGCTTTCTAGGTCTCATCCTTGCCCCTCCCAATCGGCCACTGCCTCCCCCCGCACACATCCAACACAGGACCCCTATGGCTTTGTGCTGCCCCCACCCCCGAGGTGGGGTCAGAAAGGGGAGAGCCGTCCTTCCCCTACCTGGATCATTATCCAGTAGTGGGTCAGTGGTTCCGGGTGGTGGCGTGGATCGGGATGGAGTGGGTGGGACGTTATGGTGCTCGGATCCCTGTATTTTCTGTGTTCTCTTTTCCCCAACCTCATGGCAGTACATAGGTATGCATACATAGAGGCACATTACCCCCCCAACTTTACACTCAGACACTACCTTGTCCTCCAGGCCTCCACCTGGGAGCAGCTAAGGGCCAAGACATCTACTCTCCCCACCCAGGAGAGGACAGCAGTCCTCTGGACATTCAATCTTCTGCCTCCCCGGCCACCCCTGGCAACTCAAGCTTGTTCCCAAACTTGACTCACCGGTGTGGCAGGAGGTAAGGAGCAAAGCACTTCAGCCCTTTACATCACTGGGCTGGCCAAGGCCAGGGACTTTTTCTCCCCAGTGTGCTGGCACGTTATGATCCACAGGCACGTCGACATCCACTGGCAGCCCTTCCCCTTTTAGTGTGCTCACATGCACTACCACCTAACCCCTGCCAGGTGGCTGTCTTACAGCAAAACGTAGTTTGTCCCACATTGAGGGAGGGGAGCTGTCCTAGGATGCTCAGCCTTCTATCCCCTGGCCGGTCCCCAGTAACCCAAGCTAGATCCCTAACCTGGGTTGACCGCATTACAGTCAGTAGCTCTACTGTTTTACCGATAGATAGGTCTTATCTGTATCCTTCTAATGCTGTACTCCCATCAATTATTGTATCCTCATCATGATTCTGTGATTTCTATTGTTTCTAATTTATATGTGCAAGTTTTCTTAGTTCAACAATGACTCCTTACATTTGTACAAGTACACGTCCATGTTTTAGTGCTCTCACTGAGTATTTTATGAAGTCCCTTTTACCTGGCTAATAACCTGTTTGCTATCTCTTGTCAAGCTACCACTCCTTGCTTATTCATTTCTCTTACTCTGTTAATCCTTCCTTTGTTAGAGTAGTTGCCCACCACATTCAGAATCTGTCCCTCCATTTGTCTTCCCTGTTGCTCTGCTTGCCTGCAACAACCTGTGCCTACCATTTCTAGCTCAATGCTCCCCCACTTTATACTACCAGCACATCAACCCCACTTTTTGTTTAGGCCGAGCTCATCCCAACAGTAAGGCTTCCCATATCCCAAAAGGTTTGCCAGTCCCCAGAAATCTAAAACCTTTTTCCCTGCGCCATCATTTCAGCCATGCACTGAACTCCATAATCAAATTTTGTCTACACTGTTCTGCACATGGGCACTGGTAGTATTTTGAGACCATTACTTTGGAGGTCCTGTTCCTGAGTTTGCCACCTAGTTCCCTACATTTTTGTTTCAGGACACCAGTTTGGCTTTCCCTGGTGCTTGTAATAACACGGACAATGACCACTGGTTCCTCCAGCTTCCTTGCCAGCAACATGTCCACCTGAGATGGTGCAAGACTTGCCACCTTCATACCTGGCAGACAGACCAACGTGGTTCTCTGGATTACGACTGCACAGCTTCCGGTCTGTAAATCTGAGAGACGAGTCCTCTACCACCACAACCTGAGGCTTGCTTGGACTAGACTCAGCTTCCCTGTATAGCATACATGACTCCTGGTGCTTGAAAGCTCTGCTACCACACCATTTTAATACTGCACTCCCATACAAGGTTCTGCCAAAAGTGCTGACTTCTTGGGGTGGTTGATAAGACGATTCCCTAGTGAAGGTTGACCACACCAGTCCCATTATTCCCTATTGTCACCCACTTTCTATTCCTTCTTGCCTCCTCTACCCCTCTGCTATCTCCTATGAATTCTCTCTACTGTTGTGGTCAATTCCCTCTGTAAGTAACCAGTATATCTCTCTCCCCTTCTCTGACATCCTGTAGCATTGCCAGTTGCTCAAGTCTCAAGATTCTTCACTCTCTGTTAGAGGAAAGCAATAGGCATGTACTGTTCATGTCTTGCACAATGTAACGTGATGTTCATGCATACTGGGGTTGTCATTGTAAACAAGCTTTTCTCAATGACTATTTCCGAATAAACAAACTTGAAACTTGAAATGAGCATACCTTTCCTTACTCTCTGGGAGGAAGGTATACGTGTTGCAGAGAACACAGCATACCAGACACTCAGCCATCCTTACAAATACTTCAAGCAAAGTGTTACATTCCTTGATAGTTTTAGTTTTTTGTAACTATACCCTCCCAATGCCAGGAGCCTTCTTCCCAAATTAGATGACCTGAAAGTCTGGACTGCCCAGCACTCCCCCGACTTACTTTGCATCTCTGAAACCTGGCTGTCCTCCAAGGTACCAGATTCACACCTCACCCTTCCAAACTATAACCTCTTCCACCAGGAAAGGGGCAAACAAGGAGGCGGGGTAGCCTTCTTTATTCGCCAATCCCTCTCCTGCACCATCTCCCTGCGTGAGTCCTCCCCCCTCCTCCCAGGAGTTAATCACAGCCAAGCTAATTATCCCAGGCACTCTCCCCTTATATATTGGGACTTTATATGCCTCCCCTAACCTCTCTCCAGCCTCATTGGTTACATGCGTCTCTTCCACCACCTCACACACAACCTCCAGGGAACTGATCCTGCTTGGCGACTTCAATTTAAACTGGCTCGCACCACCCTCCAAGCTCACTTTGCACAGCACTGAACTGCTGAATCTTACTCAGCTTATAAAGAAACCAACTCAACTAAACCCTCGTACTCCAAGCCACTTCCTACTGGACTGGGTGCTCTCCTCTCACCCTCACTGCATTATTGCTTAAGGCATCCTCCCAGATATTTTTAGTGACCATTGCTTGACCTATTGTGTCAAGAAGGTGCATCCCTTCCTCTCCTTCCCTAAATACATATGGCACCGTTCCCTCAAGGTGCTGGACACCAACACCCTTCTACAAGCTCTGCTCAGTGCCAACTGGTCCCAGGCACCCCTCCCTTCAATCAATTTTTCAATCAATTTTTATTTATAAAAGGCGCTTTTCTTCAATCCAAAGCGCCTGTACAATAACATAAAACAATAAATAAACAGAGTTTAAAACTATTATAAATCATTAAAAGCTAGACTAAAAAGGTGGGTTTTCAAGGCTCCTTTAAAGATCAGGACAGTCAGACTATTTCGCACCTGACGAGGTAGAGAATTCCACAGGGTCGGGGCCATAAAGCTAAATGACCTAGCCCCCGAAGATTTCAAACAGACCCTGGGAATCTCCAGCAATCCCTCATCAGTGGATCGGAGAGGGTGGGAGGGACAGTAGGGGCGAAGGAGCTCTTTCAGGTAAGTTGGTCCCTGGTCATGTAGAGCTTTATAGGTCAGAAGACCGACCTTGAAGGTGATTCGCCAAAGTACTGGAAGCCAGTGCAGTCCACGGAGCACAGGCATTATATGACTGGATCTAGAAGAACCAGTCAACAACCTGGCCGACGCATTCTGCACTAGCTGCAGACGGCAAAGTTCAACCCCCGATAGCCCAAGGTACAGGGAGTTACAATAGTCAAGGCGGGAGGTAACAAAGGTGTGGATCAATGTTGGAAGATCTTCTGGAGGAACCAGATGCTTCACCCTGGCGATATTCCTCAGATGGAAAAAGGAAGTTTTGACCACTGCTGACACCTGAGCTTTAAGCGTCAAGTGGTCATCAATTATTACGCCAAGATTCCGCACCTGATCTGAGGTTGTCAGTGGAGCGCCTGCAAGCCATAAGCCAGAATGCGATCCAGCTACAGTAACAATCCACCACTGGTACAGCATTTGAGTAAGTCACTGACTGCAACACCAACAGAAAGGGCTCCCCCTACAATGCACAAGGAAGAAGTCGGATGTCCCCCCTTAGCTAGCAAACTGCCACCTATAACCTGGAAAATCATGTACACAAATGCCTGCAGTATGGGAAACAAGGTCCCAGACATGGAAGCTACAATGGCAGAGGCTAAACTGGACATAGTAGCCATCACTGAGACTTGGTTCACCAAGAACCACACATGGGAGGCTAATATACCAGGTTATGCATTGTTCAGAAGGGATAGAGAGGAGGGGATAGCCCTTTATGTCAAAGAAGACATAAAAGCAACCAAAATACAGAGCAGACATGAGGAGGCAGAACAGTTGTGGGTCACCCTGGAACCTGGGAATGGAACAGCCATATGTACATGGGTGATCTACAGGCCTCCAGACCAAGGGGAGAGAGTGGACATATTACTAATGGCGGACATACAAAATATGGCAGCAAAGGGAGAGGTTCTGTTAATGGGAGATTTTAATATGCCAGATGCAGACTGGTCGATACCAATTTGTGCATCAGCCAGGACACAGGACATGGTAGATTACATGCAGGGGGAGGGCCTCATACAACTGATGTAATAACCCACCAGAGGCAGGGCAATCTTGGATCTGGTGTTGACAAATGGTGAAAGAATCGCAGATCTCCGGGTTGAGGGGCAGTTAGGGTCCAGCGACCATCACATGGTATGCCTCAATTTGGCCACAGGAACACAAGCGTCTCATTGAAAGGCACAAATCTTGGATTTCAGGGGGGTGGACTTTGGTAAGATGGGTGAGAAGGTTAAGGAAGCCCTGACAAAGAGAAATGCAGGAGAGGGCATGGAGGAGAAATGGGCGCAAATCAAAGAAGCAATAATTGTGATAACAGGCCAATGTGTTAGGGAGCGAAGTAAAAACTAAAGCAGGAGAAAACTGCTCTGGTTCTTGAATTCAGTAGCAGAGGTGGTCAGGGCCAAAAAGATGGCTTTCAAGAAATATAAGTGAACGCAATGTGACAATGATAGGGAGTTGTATCTAAACTGTTTGAGGGAAGCTGGGAAAGTAGTACGGAGAGCAAAGACCCACAGGCAGGAAACACTGGCTCAAACAGTGAGAAAAGGACAAGTAATTCTATAGGTACATTAGTGACAGAAGAACATCTAGAGGGGGTATTGCTAAACTCGGGGGATAAGGGGGAGTATCAGGAGGGGGACAGGGAAAAGGCATCTATCCTTAACAGATATTTATGCTCAGTCTTTATGGAGGAAAAGGATGGACAGAGCCCACAACTTGACACCAAATACACAGGGGTGAGGGAGGTGAACACCGGTCCTTCCCCAAAAGAGAGGGTCCTGGAGGAGCTCAATAGGATTAAGAGTTGATAAAGCTATGGGGCCTGATGGCATTCATCCAAGGATACTAAAGGAGCTGAGAGAAGAACTAGCAGAGCCAATAGCTAAACTGTTTAGCGAGTCATTGAGCACAGGAGAAGTCCCAGAGGACTGGAGAAGGGCTCACGTGATCCCTCTGCACAAGAGTGGCAGCAGAGAAGAAGCAGGAAACTACAGGACAGTCAGTAAAACACCAGTTCACACTATGGTTCATGCTATGGTAAATTCAAGAGCCAGGAGGCCAGAGACCCATAATTCTCTTATACTAAGCCACCAAATAATAGGACAAAGGATATCCTGTACTTATTAATTGATCTCATCGGTATTTAAAAATAATTTTGGTCTCACTTACAACCACATGTAAAGGCAACCCATTCCATGGGCCAATGACTCAAAGGTTGAAGAAATATTTCCACTTGATATGGATAAATGATTTCCTTTCTAATTGCAGAGGATGTCCCCTAGTATTATATCTACATCTTTTAAAGTCCAGACCCATTTCACACATAAGGTGTGGATCATTAACAATATCATACAGAAACAAGAAGTCGCCCCTAAGTCGGCGTGTGGAAAGGGGCATAAGCTTCAAAGTGTTCAATCTGTTATAAGACACATTTTCAAGCCCAGCTATTTTCTTTGTAAATTTTCTTTGTATTTTCTCTAACTGGTGCCCTTCAGTTTTTTTTATAAGGACACCAAAGCTGCGAGGCATATTCCAGATGTGGTCGAGCATATGCTCTATATAATGGCAGGAGCACCTCACGATTCCTAGACCCAATGTTTCTCAAGATGGATCATATTACTTTATTGGTTTTATTGATGCTGCTATTTACCTACTGACTATGTGACAAATCATCAGAAATTAAGACACCCAAATCTCTTTCAATTGTTGTTGTTTCCAGTAAAGCTCCGGCCAAATGATATTTAAACTATAAGTTATTAGCTCCAAAAATGCATAACCTTGCATTTGCTTACATTAAGGGTCATACCCCATTCATTCACCCATGAGGAAATATGATCTGAGTCATGCTGGATGGCTTTGGCTAGAGTACCTGACTCAAGATCCACCAATCTTGACATCACCAGCAGCATATTTAGTGGTAAAGGATGAACAGTCTATAGTTAAATCTGCTATAAATGCTTGGAAAAGGCAAGGGCCCAGAACAGAGCCCTGGGGCACCCCACTGGTCACATCACCTCTAACAGAGTTAACATCCATTGATAATGACCTGTTGTGATCGATCTTGCAGCCAACTTTTTATCCATGTAATAAGAAAATAGTTAATATTAAATTTACTAAGTTTATTGACTAAGGCCCAATGGGGCATAACATCAAAGACCTTGCTAAAATCAATAAAAATGACATCACATGGCATACGCCTATCTAGAAGTTGACTGATATGTTCATAAAAACAGATCAGCTTTGTTACACAACTTCTACCACTTCTAAAACCATGTTGTTCTGAGTCAAAGATTTAACGTTGGTGAGATCATATCTTTAATAAGACTTTCCAAAAGTTTACAAAGTTTAGTTTAGTTTATTGTTCTAGGAATTATTACCTTTGAGCCAATGGCTCTTTTACAAAGGTTCCACATCATCAATGTACAAACAAACAAGACATGTTACATAGAATGGTCAGCAAATTATAAAGGTTTCAATAAGCCAGTATAATACAGTACATCACAGGAAAAAAACAAAACATTGGAGGAATGGTCAAGGTGGGAAGGGTAGGAGGAGATATGGGGAAGGGAGCAGACAGAGTGGTTAGAGGTATTCAGAAAGGAGCAGAGGAGGAGGAGGATGAAAAACAGTAAAAACAGCCATGAGGGAAGAATCATTAGTCAAGGCAGTCACAGGAGCTAGAGGCTGAGAGGTGAGAGTAAAGCATAGATTTGAAAGCTCCTAGTGACGTGGAGGATGTAATGAGTGAGCTCAGGGCATTGTACCAGCTGGGGGCACGACAGGCAAAAGATCTTTGACCCTGTGTGGTCCGGCATCTGGGGACCTGGAGAGGCTGGTGTTCCGATCTTCTGGTGGGACAGATGCTAGTATTCGGGCAAAGTAGGTCTTGGACAGAGGTAACTTCCATAGTCAGGGTTGAAGGAGACTGTACTGGAGCTCCTGCGACTCGAACCCCTCCCATCAACCACACAATCTCCACTGGCTCAGGAGGTCCAGCAGCAAAACACGTCATATTAAAGGGAGAGCCCGGGAAAACTGCCATGTCTGCTGGCTCCACGATGAAGTGAGGTACCCCTTCAACAGTGAGCCAGGCTTCTCCCGACAGCACTAGATTCCCATTCTTCTCTGCAAGGCACTGATACCTGCCAGCATCTGTCTGCTCCATGGACCTCAAGCACCAAGGCTGGTTCCTCTGGCTCAACCCTGGGGACCCCCTAAGAACGTTGATCCAGTGGGCATCATTCAGTGGAATGTACATCTAATCAGTGCTGCAAACAGTCATCCCATCTTTCAGCCAGCAGAAATCAGGTTCTTTTGATCCTTCAATGGTACAACACAGCTGGACTGGGTTCCCGAGACACTGTCACATTTGCTGGACTCTCTGTAAATGAGAGACCCCGAAATAAAAAAAACTCATTGTATCCAGACTCATCATCTCGGGGATTGACTAGGGTGCTGTCATGTCCTCTGCAGCCAATAACACCGTACTGAAAGAATCTCAATAGCACAGAGAGGTTAGACTGATAGGATGACAATTTTCCCAATTGTTTTTTGGTCCCTTCTTATGAATTGGAATCACATTTGCTGCCTTCCAAGCCTGAGGTATGTAATTTTCAGCAAGAAAGCATTCAAACATTATTTTTATGGGAACCATAATGGAATCGGTCAATAAAAATAATAGATGTCCTGCTATAGTGTCTGGTCCTGGGCTATATTTGCCTTTAAAGGACAGCAACTTTTTTTAATACTGTCTTCGGAAAGACACACCCATTGATGATCACTACTAGCTATGATAAAAGTAGGTGGGTCTAATACCTTTTGTCTAAAAATATTACAAACGCCGTTGTTAAATAAGTCTGCCAACCTTTGAGGGTCACAAATAAGTTCATTATTATCCAACAATGGGCCGACCTAACAAGTTGGTTTCTTCAAAGAATTAATATAGGAGAAAAAAATGTTTGCAGTTAGCTTTCTTTGCAGTAGTAGCCAGATTGTACTCCCACCTTGATTTAGACCTCTTAGACATCTTCTTACATTTCTTTTGGATTTCTAAATAGGAATCCCAATTAGACATTGATTTATTACAAAGATAAATATTATACTTTTTCTCTTTAAGCCTAATCATCCTTTTAATAGAACTGTTTAACCACTTAGGTGCCTTTTTGGAATTAAATGTTTTCTGTTTACATGGAGTGTAATAATTTCTAACACTACAAAGTATATTTTTAAATGTATCCCAACAATTCTCAGGAGTTGACTCACTAAAAACTATTTCCCAATCAATTTCATTTATGATATGCTTCATAGTAGTCACATCTGCCTTGTCATACAAGTACAAGATTAAAGGATTAGGGTTATAAACATAGTTTATTATAATCTTAGAAAGGATACTGTTATGGTCACTATTGCCTATCGGGTCACCAACATGGATCTGATCAATCATAGGTCCTCATTACAAAGGACCAAATCCAAAATGTCATTGCCTCTAATGGGGTCGAGTACACATTGTTTAAGTCCCAGCTGGGAACACATTCAATAGTTTATTACCCATACTATTACTAGTACTAAAATTAGGCCAATCTACATCCCCCTAATTAAAATCACCAGTTATAACGGTGGTCCCCAGGGTGTTAGCTTGTTCCATTTCCATTAATAAAGTTGTGGGTAAGATCATGGAGACACTCCTTAAGGAAAGGACAGTGAAACACCTGGAAGCCATAGCAGCACAGGACCCAAGAGAGCATGGTTTTACACAGGGGATGGTCCTGTCAGACTAATCTAACAGATTTCTTTGACTGGGTGACAAAGGAGGTAGATCAAGGGGGTGCAGTTGATGTCACCTACCTTGATTTCAGCAAAGCCTTCGATACTGTTCCACACAGAAGACTGGTGAACAGGCTAGGTAGTCTTGGGGTAGGCCAAAGGCTAGTGAACTGGGTGGGTAACTGGTTAAAGGACAGAAAACAAAGAGTGGTGGTTAATGGTGCACAGTTGGAGGAGATGTGGGTCACCAGTGGTATGCCTCAAGGATCAGTTCTGGGGCCAGACCTCTTCAATGTCTTCATCAGTGACATTGCAAATGGACTGCAGGGAAATGTTTGCCTGTTTGCAGATGACACCAAGATCTGCAGCAGAGCAGATACTCCAGAGGGGGTAGAAAGGATGAGGAACGATCTGGAAAAAACTGGAGAGATGGTCTGAAGAGTGGCAAATGGGGTTTAATGCACAGAAAGTGCAAAATCATGCACATGGTTAGGAGGAACCTTAAAGCAAGTTATAAGTTGGGGGGTGAGTTGCTGACAGTCATTAGGGAAGAAAGAGACTTGGGAGTCATTATTACATATGACCTAAAGGCATCCAAGCAGACCACTAAGGCAGTAGGGAAGGCTAGAGGAATGTTGGGGTGTATTAGCAGGGGTATAACAAGCAGTAAGAGGGAGGTACTGATTCCTCTATACAAAACACTGGTTAGGCCCCATCTGGAATACTGCATGCAGTGTTGGAGGCAGCATCTGCACAAAGACATCAACAAGATGGAGACAGTGCAGAGGAGGGCAATGAAGATGGTACAGGGCCTGTAACAGAAGGCATATGAGGACAGATTACAGGAACTCAATATGTATGCCCTAGAGCAAAGGGGGAATATGATTGAGACTTTCAAATACCTCAAGGGCATAAATAAGGTAAAGGGGAAGACATCTTTCGTTTTAAGCCTAAAAATAAAACAAGGGGGCATGACATGAGATTAGGAGGCCGACTAAAGGGGAATGTGAGGAAGTTCTTTTTCACAGAAAGGGTGGTAGGCGTATGGAACAAACTGTCACAGGAGGTGGTGGGAAAGAGAACAGTGCAGGGCTTCAAACAGGCATGCGATAGTCACAAAGGAATCATAGGGAAGGGAAGAATCAGCTAAGGTAAATGACTAATCAGCAGACACTTTCAAAAGATAGGGGTGTATGGGCAGACTGGATGGGCCTGGCAGTCCTTATCTGCTGACAATTTCTATGTTTCTATGTGTTCTCTGCCATCAACGTCGACACTGTCCTCAGCTCTTTTATCAGCATTTTCACCACAGTATGGGACACGTATATGCACCTTTGAAAAAGGCACAAGTAAAATGCATCCACTACCCCTGGATCAA
Source organism: Neoceratodus forsteri (assembly GCA_016271365.2). Lineage (NCBI taxonomy): Eukaryota > Metazoa > Chordata > Ceratodontiformes > Ceratodontidae > Neoceratodus > Neoceratodus forsteri. Next base: position 695,967,564 of record CM028129.1, read on the forward strand.
CGCCGCTTTAATTGCCCAGTGCAAACTGTGAGACCAGGCATGGGCTACCTTCGAAACCACTAAAACTCAGGCCGACTTCCAGGCATGTATGTCACTAAGAAATAAGTGCACCAAAACAGTCTGTACAGCTAAAGCAGACTATTTTAGGGAACTTCTCCATGCCACCTAAGGCTCTCCCTCTAATTTCTGGAAAACAATCCACTCTCTCATTGACCCCCCCCTGCCCAATCAATCACCCCAGTCCTCTCGTTGAACGGTTCCATTGTCTCATACCCTGCCTCTGTGGCCAACACTCTAAACAAGTATTTTATCTCATATTACTCCCAGCTCCTCCACTACAGTCCCACCCCGACCCCCCAACTCTGCACTCTCCTAGTGGTTGCCACTCCCCTTCTCCCAGCATGAGGTCTACAGTGCTCTGTTGTCACTAAACCCTACAGAAAGTAGCCCTGATGGTACTGACTCAAGCTCCTTCATATTTTTGCACCCATTGTCCCCCCATTACACATGGTCTCTCTCTTTCCTCAGGTATAGTCCCTCTGGCTTGGAAAATGGCCAAGGTCCTACCCCTTCACAAAGGTGGCGATCCCTCCAATCCAGGGAACTACCGCCCCATCTCCCTCCTCCCCTCCCTTGCTAAACTCCAGGAATCCCTAGTCTACTCTAGGGTCACTGATTTCCTCACCGTCACCACTACTCTCTCTGCTCCAAGCAGGCTTTAGGAAAAATTACTCCACCACATCTTCCTTGCTGTGTGTCACAGATGTCATTCTCTCAGGAATGGATTTGGGTCACATCACTGCTGCAATCTTCATCGACCTGGCAAAAGCATTCAACTCTGTGTCCCACCCATTCCTGCTCAGGAAATTTCATGCAATTGGCTTAGCAACACAAGTAGTAAATTGATTCATTTCCTACCTCACGAACAGGAGTCGGTCTGTCCAGGTGGGCTCCATCTTGTCTCCCCTCCCCCCCACCTTGCTGGCGTCCCCCAAGGCTCCATCCTAGGCCCTGTCCTGTTCTCCCTCTTCATCAATGACCGCCCCTCAGTTTGTTCACATGTACAAATTCACATGTATGTGGATGATATGATCACCTATACTACTGGTCCCTCTACCCTTTAAGTAGAGGCCCCTCTCCAATGTGATTTCAACAGAGTGCTAAACTGGTTCCAGGTTAACAACTTGAGGGTAAATACTAAAAATACCCAGTCTCTATGACCTTTGGGTTATGACAGAAAATATCAACACTCTTGTCCCCCCCCCGCCCGTTTTCTCCTCCCCAGATGGATCCCCCTAGAAGTTACCTCTGTATACAAATACCTTGGGGTATGGTTGGACAGCAAACTGGACTACTCAGTTCATACTGACACCTTGCACTGTAAGCTCTGCCTAAAACTAGGTGTAATGCACTGAAACAAAGAATGCCTCTCCCCTTCCGTCCATTGTGAGCTAGTCACAAACAGCATTCTCCCTGTGCTTGACTATGTAGACATTGTTTACTGTACCGCACCCTCCTCTTCCCTCACCAGACTTGACACCCTCCTAAATGCCTTTTACCACAAACTTCCCTTTCCACACTCACCACTGCTCCCTTTACTCATCACTTGCTATCCTTCCCCTCTCCCACTGCCACCATACGCATTCCTTAGCTTTTGTTGCTAAACACTGGTTTGGATCTCTTCCCTCATATCTTTCCTCCCTCCTTTCTCCAGCCAGTCCCACTCTGATCCAGAGAGCACCGATCTTTCTCCCTTTCCCTCCTTCACTCTACCGCAGGACAATCGGCTTTCTCCTTCCGTCTTCCCTCCCTCTGGAACCAAATTTAATCTATTTTAAATCTGTTACACCTCCTTGTGAAGTGCCGAGAGCCTCTAGGATTGGGTGCTCAAAAAATAAAACTTTACTTACTTACATTACAGCAAGCCACCTCGTTCCCAGTGTTTAAGCATCTGCTCCAACATGCTACAACTTCTCCGTGCCTCTGCCCTTAACCTCTTCAGTAAGTGGCCCCTACTGTTCTGCGCTCTGTCTCTCATTCCTCTTTTTTTATACTTAGGTAAAAATGTTTTATTATACAAATGACTACCCCTTCTCTTCATATACAGTTCTTGTCCTCCCTCTCTTTTCACCCCCTGCCCTTCTGGGTCACCAGTGTGCACAACCTAACCCCATCCTTTGTACTCCAACAGCACTTGCGTACTATCTCGAGCCTGCTCCTGGTACACTCAAGCTCTATAAATGGTTCTATCGCATTATTACTGTTTTGTACGTTTATATGTTCTTTTGTATAATTTTGGACATGTATTGTAATTTACCGTGTTCCATTACTGTTCATTGTACAATACCTTGTGTTCCAACTGTTGCATGATCTTACAATATTGTATTGTTTGTACTACCCACTTACTATTGTAACTGATCATCCTTCACAACCCCATGTAACCCCTCCCTCCAGGTTGCACCGTGAGACAAGCAACTTGTTGTTCAGTGTGCCCTCCTGGTGAAACATTTCAACAAATAAATAAATGTATTTGTATAACTGCACTTATGAGCTATGTACTTGGCTGATTACATGTATATATGTATATGGCACAATCCTTTTGTATAATGTTCATATCATACCCTGCTCCCTGGGTTGCACCTTGAAACGAGCCCTGGCTCACTGTGCCTTTCCTGGTTACCAAACATTTAAATAAATAAATAAAAAGATGTGTACAACTGTATAAGTTTGATCATAGGTAAGTGGTTGTAGAGATATGGCTCAACTGTAATAGGCTAGTCACAAGCAAGAAACTCATGCATCTGCAAGCTTATCAAGAATGGATATCAACTAGAGAGGCAGTGTAGCCTGGTTGTTAAAATGCAAAGCTGTGAATCTGGATATGCAAGTCTGAATCCCACCAGAGCCACTTACTGTTTAATCATGAGTAAATCACTTTAACCTCTCTGTGCTTAAATTCGTATGTCTCCCTTAACCTCCCAGTGTTCACCTAAGTCTTTTCAAAGATACAGTTTCTAAAGTTAAGTGCATCTTCTGAATACCCAGTCTTTATGGGATAGTTACCGGCCTCAAGGGATAAATGTAGAACATTTACTAACATAAGGCTGCTAGAGCTAAGTGTGAGGTCTCAGACGTCAATAACCATAGGCCTTTTGACACTAAGCAGTAGTCACTCTTGGCATCTCTCCCAAAGTCTGGGAAGACATACGTCAGATTACTGTACCAGAGTACTCCAGTTAAGATGCACCCCCACTAGGGGATTGTTGGCATACTGATGAAGTATACTACAGACTTCCTGTAATCAACTGATTTACAGTAAATAAGCTGAAGTACAGTAGTTTTTGTTACAAATTCTATATGTGCTGTATATATCAAATTAAAGGAATCTATTAAGATTCGCTTCCGGAAAGACCCTTCAGTTCAGGAACCCCAAGGTACAAATGATTTTTGCTAGCATTTCTTTTTAATTCTTTGGTAACTAATGTCCACTAGGCACAAGTGCCTGTTTTCAGGGGCAACCCAGGAGCACTGAGGAGGTTAAGTGACTTGCTCACAGTCACACTGTATGCCAGTGGAGGTTGTGGGTATCAAACCCAGCTCTGCTGGATGTATCAAGCTCATTCACAGTTTGTTACTCTAGCCTATACTGCCAGCATTTAGCAGATTTTAAAAAAATTTATCCTTTTCATGTGAGTGCGGAAGTGGCATCTGATCTGCCTACTGAAGTGATACCTATTCCCTGACCTTGCACAGCATCACAGTAAGAGTTATGAGCTCTAAGGATCGAGGAACAGTCTGTTTCAGCAGAGCAACCATACCGGTAGCAACAGATGGGGTATTCTAACACCAATGCCCAATACCTCCACCACTTACAGCCCCCAGTAAAGTGGAAGCCAAAGTGAAGGGCCATGGAGCTAGCTGGAGCACTCACTAACGACAGTGCTACTGTATTCAATGCTCCATTCTGGTCCCTCCTCCTGGTGTGACATCACAATCACCAGCAGCGTCCTGGCACTGCAGTTCACAAAGTAGCCACCTGGACACTGCTCAGGCTGCAGAGATAGACGTTTCATTCTGACACAGCACAGGCTTAATGAGGGACTTCAACTTACAGTAAGTGATATTTTTTGTATGTTACTTGTATCACTTACCTTAGAAGTCCCCCAATCAAACCATGGAAAAACTCTTAAAAACCTAATCAAATATTTTTATAAACATAAAAAAGCCAGTTACTAGTACATTTTTGTACAAGTAAAAAAGCCAGTAACTAGTGTCACTTGATGTATACAGTATCTGTTGGTACGAAGAATCTAGTCATGTCAGCATTTATGGTTTGAATTACTGTTTTTATATAAACACATAATCTATGTTTCTCTTCAAGTGCATGCAATACATACTACAATGATAGGCTTTGAAGTCAAAAGTTAAATTGACCCTTGTGTTTCTATTACGTACCTCTACTAATGTCAAGCTGGCATATCTAGAAATCACATCCCCACAATCCAGAATGGCAACTAATCATTGGTTATGCATTCTCATTGTCTGGGTTCCCTAAACAGAATCCAACTATTTTTTGTTACCAGTTGTCTAGCTACCTTACATATCAAGGCATCAATTTGTGGTTTTAAGTTGGATATTATATTTGTGTTATTGTGGAAGTTGAAGATCTCACAACATCTGGTGTATTCTTTAGCTAAAAAAATGCAGGCTGTCCTTCTATGAAGGATTTAAAGAGCTGCTGATGCCTCAGAGAAAACTTCGAAAAATCATCTGTTTCCTACTCAGAATGCTTTGTATAGTATGAAGCAAACACTAATAGTTTTTTTTAATTCTATATTTTTAAACAAAGAATTTATAGTGTCAATAACCCCAAGCAGGTCTTTTGCCAGTAGTACTGTTCAGGCGGAGCTTTGTGTTTCACAGGTTCACTTCAGGCCCTATAATTACTCTAGCTGCTCATTACTGGATGAGTAAAAACTGGTGCTTATTATGCAAATGTTTAAATGCATGACATGCCCATCCAGCAAGCTTAAATAATAACTAACACCAACAAGGAACATTAAGGATCTGAGCCATACGCAAAGGAATTTAATGACTCCTTTGGGCATTACACGATGACCACAGCCCACTGGATAATAGGTCTACTGCAAGTATCAATCAGCTGTTTTACAATGGCTAAAAGAATATACACCAATAAAACTTAGATGAAAAGCAACTTACAGCACTTCAAACTGTTGATTTGACACTCTAGAAGACCGAGTGCTATACAACTTGCTGATCCATCACTATGATCAGCCAGAACATGTTCTACGGCATATGTAATATGGCTTAAATACATAAACAGAGAAGACATAGAATTACTAACAGATGATGCAATGCTTGGAGGTAAGCATGTATTATTACAGGTAACAGGAAATTAATTTTGTTGTGGAAAGAAGAAAAAGTTACTCACTGTAGTAATGTTGTTTCTTCTAAGGGATTCATCAATGAACCTTACAAATAGCTTCAATCCACAGGGGTGTGCTGCCCGGTGATAGAACTTCATGCAAATTATAGAATTCAGAATGAAAGTTCAAACTCTGCACTGTGGTCACGCTTCCCCCTGCTGTTCTAATGTCAGATTTGTTTCTATAGCCAGAGGAGTAGTGAACACTAAAACCAGCTAAATGGTTACAAAGCTATTTCTAAAATTAAAAAAAAATCCAACCAAATTGAAGCAGACATGTCAAATTAAAGCAATGACATTTAAATAATTGTTGAGGAATTGCACTAAGTAATACTCAAGCAACCTTAACATAAAAACTGATTCTTATGTGGACCTGTTTTCAGGCTCTAAAAGGGAAGGGGAGGCAGGATCAGGGTTTGTAAGGCTCACTGGTGGATCAGTGAGAAGAAACATCACTATGGTGATTAGTTTTTCTTCCAACAACCGGAATTCATCAGTGAGATGTCTTACAAATGGCAGACTCACTAGCAGTAACTTGGGAGGTTATGCAAGACAGCAGTGCCAAAGCTTGCGTCCTTCTGGACTATATGCCCAAACCTTAGTGCTTTGTGAAGGTGTGTGCTTTTTTCCAGGTAGCTGCTTTACAAATTTCTTGAAGGAGGTACGGTACACCCCCTTGTGGCTGCCACAGAGGCTGAGGTACCCCTTGTATAATGTGCTCGTAGATCTCTAAGAGGTATCTTGCCCACTTTTCATAACAAAACTGTATACAGGAGACTATACAATGTCAGTTTTCCTAGCTGCTGGCTTACCTTTGCCAACCTCTCCATAGGTAACAAAAAGTTGTGTGCTCTGGGACCTGACATCCCTTGCCTGGTCCATGCAGTGACTTAGTACCTTTTTAAAGTCCAGACAGTGCAATTTTTGCTCACCTCTACTGGAATGCTCAGGACAGTGTACAGGCTTTCCTTCCACAGGAAAGGGTTTCAAACCTCATTGCCAGTGCAGAATCATTCACACTGGGCAGCCCAAGGCCTGTAAGGGATTTTCTGCAGCTACTGGGCCACATGGCACCACAGCTGTGGATAAGGCCTTGTGACCCAGTAGCTGCAGAAAATCCCTTGCAGGCCTTGGATGGTCCAGTGTGAATTATTCTATACTGGCAATCAGGTTTGCAACCCTTTCTTGTGGAAGGAAAGTCTTTCCCTGCAGGGAATCTAGCTCTGCAACTATGAAGTCCAGCACCTGCACTGGTTCTGTCTGAGACTTTTGCAGATTAATTAAGAACATGAGGTTCTCTAGGGTGCTCCTTACCTGCCGTATGAAGTACCCTTCCTGTTGTTTTGCTTTCCCTGAAACTACCAAGTCCTCTAGGTAGGGAAAAAACACCACAGATTGTTTTCTTAGATGAGCTGCCACCATGGCTAGTCACTTTGTGAATACCCTTGGTGCTGAGAGGAGACTGAAGAGAAGGGCTGCAAACAGATACTGGCAGTTTCACAGCCTAAACTCAAGATATTTTCTGTGGCTGGGTTATGACTGGTATGTGGAAATAGGCATCCTTCAGATCCAGTGACCCCAAGCAATCTCCTGACAGTAGGGATGGTATCACTGTACCCAGTGTGACTATCTTGAACTATTCTTTTTTGAAATACTTGTTCAAATATCTTAAGTCTAAAATGCGCCTCCACTCCTCATTTTTCCTGAGGACATGGAAGTATCATGAAAACAGGCCCTTGCCCCACTGTGGGGTAGGGATCTTTTCTACTGATTTTGCCTGCAGTAGTTTTTTTTCCACTTCCAGCAGGTTTTTTTCTGTTCATGAATGAGCTGGAAAAGTTTTCTGGTCTACATTTTTGGAAATCTTTTGAATTGTAGGGACAGTCACTGACCTAGTGCTTCCAGGACCCACTTGCCTGTGGTAATTTTGTATCCATTCCTGAAAGCAGTGGTTCAGTCTTTCCCCAACTGCCAATGGTTGACTGGTGACCTGGGCAGAACTGGCAGGGGTTTTTGTTTTGGCTGTGGCTTGGGGACTGGTACTGCAGAATGCCTGAAGCCCTTCCTCCATCTACCTCTGTAGTAACCTCTTTGAGGCTGGTACTCATAGGCAGCACAGGGCCTCAGATAGTAATCCCTGCCTCACCCTTCCATAAGGCCTGTATGAAACGGAAGCCTTTTCTTTCTCAGCACTACTTTTAAAAGTGGACTTGTATTCATCCACTTTTTTCATGTGTGCCTGCATTTTGTCACCAAATAGGGAATTTCCCTCAAAGAGGAAATCAATGGCAGGCAAACCTCCTCAATGCCACTGCATGTGCCAGGGCTTGTGAAGTAGAGTATTAGCACTTACAGCTATGTGGGGCTGGTATTTAGTGGCATCCATGGCAGACTTTGTGGTGGAGAAAGATTGTTCCCCTAAGACCTGGTCTGGGACCAGTTTCTCCTTTTACCAGCAAAAGTGATTTCATTATGATCCAGGAGGTCTGGGTTGTAATCCTGATTCCACAAATACTTTTTTTTACCTCAAATTTCTCTGGAGTGTGATGGTCCATGGTGGTGTGGCATTGGAACAGTAAATCTACACTTGAGGGTAAAGCACCAGACAAAGACTTAAGTGCAGGGAAGAAACTGGTACAAGACTAGGTCTTAGGGGAACAATCTACTTGTAGTTGACTTTGCTGTGGCAGCCAAGTCTTGTGTCACTTCACCATCCACCTTATCACTCAGCAACAGTACTACATTCCACAACGCTTTCTGATACTGGACTGTGTATGCCAAATAACCTGCCTGCTTCAGGAGAAGCAAAGCTGTTCTGTACATTTTTTAGCCACAGGATCCAGTTTTCTGGAATCCTTATCAGAAGGGCTGTGTGGAGAGGAACACCCTAGCCTTCTCACAAGCAGCTGTCTCTACAACGGTTTCACGATCAGGATGGGCATGCAGGTATTCCACCTTGTCTGTCCACCTGATACTTTTTAATTTTTTTTTTTATCAATGCCAGCAGCTGAACTGGGTGCAGACATGATTTTAAATGTAGATTTCTGGAGAGACTTGGAGATGGGGACTAGTAGTTTCCTTGTGGGGGTAGCCCCATCATGTTCATAAACTCCATTTCTTCTTCATCCTCCTCTGTTTCATGAGGGGTGATGTTGAGAGTGTTCACCATCTATTCGATGAACATGGAGTAAGACATGAACTCCCCTATGGACCAAGGAGGTGAACCAAACTCTTGGTCAAGTAAGCCATCACGTTCTATGGGTTCACCTTCCTCCTCTTCTTTGTAATACGCATTCCTCTTCTCTATAGGCAAGTGGTCTGGAACTGGAGCCTTGGTGGGTGTGTGAGGCAGGCACAGTAAACAAATTTTCCATAGCCTGGAAGGTTTGGAAAAACTGGCATACCTTAGTCATGCCCTCTGTTGAGGGAATTTGTTTCTGATCCACTGCCTGCTACTTTTCCTGCATGGCTTGTTTTTCTTTTTGGTTTTTATTTCTTACAGTCACTGATTCCAGCACAGTGTTATGCTCGTTTAACTGTGTTTTTGCCATCACTGGGATCAGGGTCCCCCCTGACATCTTTTCTATCCTTTCAAAGCCTTTCTGATGGCTGAGCAACTTTTATCTGTTTTTATTTGTCCCCTTTGACAGGGACTGCTAATTATGAGAAGAGGAACCCTCTGATGTCCACCATCACTAACTCCCTCTGAGCCTTTATTGTGTTTTGGTGATATAGAGACAGAGTGAGAAGCCATAAATTCTTCTTTATTTTAAGTAATTTTCTTTTGGGTTTTAGGGCACAACTTTTTACAAAGTTCACAAGTAATACCATTGTGATCTGGACCCAGGCACTTTAGACAAAGCTCATAGCAGTCTGCCTTTGCCAGAAGCTGAAAACACTTCGTAACTTTTTTTTTTAAACCGATGTCCTTTTCTCTTTTAAGGTCTATCAGTCATACCAAACACAGATAGAACCTATCAGTTTTAAATAAACAGTTCCCAGTCACAAATAGGTAGTCAAAAATATTTTTTAACAGATGAAATGATAAAACCACTTTAAATCTATAAAAAAGTAAGTTTGTTTTGATCTAAAATGTGGTCAGGCCCCTCAGGCAGGAACTGTGTTGTCAAGCGGCTTTCTCTAGTTCCTGGGAACAGATTGGGAGCTGGAGAAATCACAAACTTTAACAATTTATGAAAATAAACACCCTAATTAATGCACAGTATTAAAAAAAATAACATTAAAACTGAAACATCAAATGACAAGTAGAAGTAACAAAAGTTGTTGACCAGGAGATTGGAGCAGACTTAGGGGTAACTGCTCTCTTTAGAGGTGAAACAAATCTGACATTAGAACAGCAGGGATAGTGTGGCCACAGTGCAGAGTTTGAATGTATATTTTAAATTCTATAATTTGCATAAACTCCTGTGGATTGATGCCATTTGTAAGGCATCTCACTGATGAATTCCTGTTATTTGAAGTAATACTTAGCACAAAGTAACTTGGTCAGACTCAGAAATAGTTTTGTAAGCCCATTTCATAAACAAAATATAAGAGAAATGAGCACACAAGGGGTTGAGGATTTTTTCTCTATCCCTGATGGAAAAACATGGATGGTGATATACAGCACCATCCATACTATATATAGGTACTTGAAAAAGTCTGAATGAGTGTTTGTATTAGATAGGTAATAATTTAGAACAAAAGTATTACCAGTGAATTATTTTCTAGAAAGAAAATAAATTGTAGTTTAAAAAATGGGAAATGCAGGTGGTTAAAATCTACAATATCTCCGAATTGCATACTACTGCTTCTGAGCAAAGTGTTTAATACCTGAGCACATCATATTTAATACTTACAGAAAGGTCAAGGTATGTAGCAGTACCCATAGGATATCGTTTATCAATCCAGGACAGACTCCTCATTTAAAGCACAAATCAGTGTTTGTAGAACACAAATTAACTCTTTTAAGCAGGGCACATTCATTTAATGCATTTACAAACTCAACTCTCAAAAATACCGAAACTGCCAATGCATCACCATGAAGAAAAAAATAATACAATCAATGTTCAGAAACTTCAACCTTTATTAAAAACATTCTATTTAAATTTAGATTCAAGGAACAGAAAATGATGTGCATAACATTATTTAAATCTATTGGTCAGTATAATAATATATCACATTTACATTAAGGATGTCACAGTAACTCAGTATGACAATATATCACAGTATTTTACACTGCTGATCATATATCATTGTAAAAAAATACTGCAATCCTCACACAGTGTGATATACTGTGATAATGCATCTAGACGCTTTCACCTTCTCTACTCTGGCAATGTGTCCTCTTCTAGGTGCACCTAAGCTTCCCAGTTCTCCATCTCCCCAAGTGGTAAAACCAGAAATAATAAAGATGAACGGCAATCAATGTACAGTGACAGTTTTGATGCAAATAGCAAAATACTCAATTTGCTAATGTGACATCTCTAATTCAAATCTGAAGAAATACAAGCTTTACAAATCCATTAGGTTTTCAAAGTGTAATTTAAAACAAAAGAACAATAAAACATTATATTCTGAAATTAAGTTAAAAAATTAGAGTAAAGAATATTTTTAAACTCTTCAATATCATATACGATGTAGTACACAAATTGAAAATGCAAAGAACTAAGGCATTTAATTTAAAATATAATGCCAATGGACTTTTACTGCTTAGCAGCCAAGTTAAAGAGCACATTTCGAGACAGTCCAACAAGTTACATCCTGCAGTCTTTATATGCAGTAACAGACCTGAAACCTTATGTGCATTTATTTTTGGCTAAGGTTTACTTTGCTTTCCATATTTTTATTTGTTTTTGAGCTCCCCTGCACTTGCATTTGCTGCTCATCTGCTGGCTCCCACTGACTTCACTATATGGCATAGGACTGACTCACACTGTGCAGTACACTGAAGTTGCAGCAGTTTTGCAAGGGAAAACTTCCATTAGGAGGTATACATACTGTGCTCATCATTGTTCTCCCTTCCCCAAGACACCCTGTTAGCAATACATTATGCCAAAACCAAATGCCTTGTCTGTATCTTATTTTGTAAACTGAAGTTATTTCTGTCTCAGTAAAGCTAGTTGCTATTAGCAGAGACAACTCACTGTCAGCTTATGAATCAGTGTTAGAACTCAAGTAGTGCCTTCCTACCTGTCTTATCTGATCACAGTAATGCATGTGTGGAATTCAGGTTTCATTTTTCAAACAAGAATTTCTCTTAAGAAATAGCCCTCGGTTTTCAAAATCATCTCGACGGTACACATAGCAAATTCAGCACATTTAACCGTAATGTTTGTATTGCATGGTACCAAAATTCCAGTTTGGCGTTCCATGGTACCATGCTGATATTGGGGAGGCGTGGGATGGAGGAGCACAAAGGGATTTTCAATTGAGGTCACTGACTGGCTGTTTACTACACAAACACATGGAAGGCATCTGTATGGCATGGCTAAGGAGTCATTACTGTGTTCAGATGAGACAGGTAGGAAGACACTAAGTTCTAAGTTCTACCACTGATTCATAAGCTGACAGTGTCCGTGAGCGGTCTCTGCTAACAGCAAATAGCTCTACTCTCATTCCCCATACTGTGTTACTGAGACAGAAATAGCTCCAGTTTACAAAATAAGATACAGACAAAGCATTTGGTTTTGGCATAATGTATTGCTAACAGGGTATCTTGGGGATGGGGGAACAATGATGAGCACAGTTGTACACAACCCAATGGTAGTTTTCCCTTGCAAAACTGCTGTAACTTCACTGTACTGCAGTGTAAGTAACTCTTATGCCATATAGTGACATCAGCAGCACAGCCCCAGGTCCACAGCTCCACCACTCCTGGCTTGCTATAGAAGCTTTGGTACACCCTGCAGTTTTTAGAAGCTCAGAATGCATAAACTAACTGCAGAGGACATTAATGAAATACCAATCAAGAATCAATGCAAGAATGGGTAATTTATGCATGAAGGTCAAAAGGACTGGGAAAGGTGCTCTTTAAATACCTAAAATGCACCATGGAGTGATCAAGCCCCATTTAATGTTTTAAAAATGTAGAGCCGAGTAAAGGGATATACTGATTTCATGCAGTATAAAGGTGAATAGATGATAAACCACAAAGTCTACAAAGATTTTTAAAAAGCTGTCCTTTAATGCCTCTAGAGCAGGTGTTCTCAACCTTTTAGACACTGAGGACCCCCTGACCATGATCAGGCATGCCCAAGGACATACTGACCATGCCCAGAAATACCGAAGATGCCCCCGATCATGATCGGACATAGCCAAAGAAATCATAATATAGTCAACAGGAAACAGAGCAGTCAAATAGATACTACTGATTACGGTGAGGAGAGAGCAGAATTCAGTGCAGGATCAAACATGGATTAGTTTGGGCTTGAAGCAATGCCTTTAAGGATGATGGGGAGGCATCAGACTGGACAGGGGGAAAAGAGAGGGGACCAAAGTAGGGAAAGCCTGTAGGAGAATGCCGACTGACCAGCTGAGGTTTTGGCCCATGGACTAGAAAATGGGCTAGCATCAGCACAGTGGAAGGAGTAAAAGGATGGCTGACATCAGGATAGGAGGGAGGTAAGACAGCAGTGGAGGGAACCAAACCATAACATTGAGATGAGGAAGTTCCTGTGACAGAGGCAGCAGCCTTCAATGGAGAGCAGAGAAATGGAGGTATACAAGGAGCATTAATGGGTGCAGGGAGGGCAAAGCAACATGATTAATGAAATAGGGGGCCCAGACTGGCAAAAAGAGGATTTTGGGGCACCGCAGTAGACCATATCTCCAAAATCAAAAGCAGGAGGATCACTTTTGTAATCATTTCATGTCTGGTAGGGGTAAGGGTTTCAGGCTTTGTTTTTGTACAGTGCCACTAACTTGGGAAGAAGTTTCGTGTAGATGGCAACGATGTGCACCAAGTCAAGTTGACCATCAAGTCTAACACCCAGTTACTTGAAGGAAGGGGCTACCTCAAGCTGTGAGCTATCCAGGGTCAAGAAGACAGAAGCGGTCTGGATAACAGGAAGTTGGTGCTTGTTTTTGTGCCTTACCTGCTGAAGATGTGCAGACCCTAGGTTGAGAAACCCTGTTCTAGAGTGCACAAACTTTGCAGGTAAGCTAAGAAATTACTCCCTTTATATTTTACTGTATGTTGGATCATTTTGTTGGTTTTTCATAACAATGGGTAAATTGCAATACGAGGCAAAGAAAAATATTTTGGCTGGGGGAGAAAATATTTTGCCATCTTCTCCCCCCCCCCAAACAAAAGGCACACATTTTAGGTAATCTGGCATCTCCTTCGTGAATTAACTCTCTGCTTTGTGGACCAGACAGCAGTTGTTCAGAATGCTTGGTCAACTGATAGATACTTTTAATATTCAATTAAAGTAATAACAGGACAGAGCACATAAAGTAATGGAAGTGATTTATTTCTACTATTGGGGATGTATTTTATCATTCCACGGAGACTGTGATGGTTCACTCTAATAATATTATACAAAAAGTCTGAATGGCACCAAGCTGTCTTATTTTAGGAAGAACAAGTAATAATTTGGGCCCTGAAATGCTGGCTTGACTGGCTATCACAGAACTCTCTGATAATGGGTTGCAGACGCACAGAGGAGTAGAGTGAGTTCATCTGGATGTAAAACATGACTCTGGCACTCAATTTCACATCATAAAGTACTAGGAATCACACTATATAGTTGAATAAAAAAATAAACACAGCACTTACAAAAATATAAGTTCAGTCCTGTCACCTCTTAATTAGTTAGGATGGAAGACTTTGTTTCACCAAGGCAACACTGGCCTACAACAAGTGTAAAAGAGACAGGAAATAGTTACGAGTCTGCTAAATGCCCTCCTGTTTTCCCTTCCCTGTCCGTCATGTAGTTTCAAATGCTTTGGTCATTTTTGATAAATTAATAATCTAACTCCGTAGTTCACTAATATCAACTCTGCATTCCTTTCTACTCAGCAGGTACAGCTTTTTCCTTTTATAATTTAAAAAAACAATTGTGGCACAGAAACATGGACAAGGATGGCAGAAAAAGACCAAAGATCTATCTAGTTTGCCTGGAGTTCTCTCTCTGCCCCAGGACCTACTATCCCGTACAGGGTTTTATCCCTCCTGGTGCACCCCACTGCTCCCCTCCCTACTGCTACTGACCCGAGCAACCCACCGAACCCTTCACTTTGAAATCATTTATGGTCTTCTTGGTGCCTACCCCCTCCGCTGGCAGACTGTTCCACATCTCCACCATTCTTTCCACAAAAACAGAACTTCCTCACACTTTAAACCTTCCCCTGCCAGTTTTCACTTGTGACCTCAGCTTCTAGATTCTGTACTCCTGCTAAATAGTTCCCCACAGTTCACCTTGTTTATTCTCTTCAGGAACCTGATGATCCCTATCATATCTCCTCTCTTGCCTGGTCTTCAGTGAGTACATGTTCAGTGCCTTGAGAAGATCTTCATAAGATCTGCCTTGCTGGCCCTGACTCATCTTGGTCACCCTGTGTTCCACTGACTCCAGCCTGTCCCTGTCTTTCCTTAGGCAAGGACTCCAGAACTGAGCACAGTATTTCCAGGTGCGACATCACCAATGACCTATACAAAGACTTGACGTAAGTGATCAGTCTCACCATTCCAGGCAATTCATCCAAAGGGACTGTAATGGTATAACAGATGTTATATTTACCTTAAGGCAGTGTGAAACGAAAAAACAGTGGCTGCTACGGAGATTCAATGCAGTTACAAAGGAAATACAAAATTAGATTATAAATGTAACAATTAAATGTCAAAACATATCACACAATATGGGATAGTATGGGATGGATACTAAAGCAGGAGAGCATAGCGAGATATAAACACTGTTTGCCATCAGCTTTAGAGAGTCCCTGACATCTCTGGGGAAATTACTTCTGTTTTATGAACTGTATTAACATTCCACTTTTTTGTAATATGACTATGCAAGCTGACAAGAAAACAGGACCAATGCCTCTAGCTTTCATCTGCTTTACCTGCTTGTGAATACCCGACAATCATAATCCTCGGTGTTTGACACCATACTCTTTTGCACAGCAACTGGCTGATGTCATGTAGGGGACTGTAATGTCAGGTGTAAAAAAAGCAGCTGGAGTTAGATAAGTCTTGGGGACAATGATCCCATTTTCATGGTAGTCTGCAGAGTTAGGAGAAAGGGGAAGCTAACTGTAGAGAACAAGTAAAATAGAAGCAAAACTATGTTTCAAAAGTATGTTCTAAGTTTTCTCTGTGGCGTCTGAGGCTCTTACAGTTTATTATCTACAGTTACACTCCTGGGGCTGGATTTTCAGACTCTCAGGGACTAAGTTCCATGCTACAGCCACCGCTTCAAGGCGAAATCTCCATGCCTGCAGAGTTTCAGATTTTCAGCGGGCCCAGCTGAGGGGCATTTTATACCTGGTCCCACTGGGTGTAACATTTTGGTGCAGCTGTGCCAAAAAAAATAAATAAATAAAATGGGAAAAACTGCAGCTCCGCAAGTGGTGACCCACTTGTGACAGTTTGTTCTCACCAGCCACACAACTTTCGGGGTGCTGAAAATAAAGCCCCTGATTGGCAATTTGCTGATCAGAGTGTTGTCTAATCAGCACAGCCTACAGATCTAGAACAATAAAAAAAATCCCACTCAAATGACTGCAACACAGAAGTAATCCTTCAGCTTATAATTAAGCAATAATACACAACAAGGTGTGCGATTTCATGGGATATTGTCCCCTCCACCCCCCCCCCAGATAAACTGTGAGGCACAAGGTCGCAGTCTGTTTTCAACCACCCAAGAAGGGAAGATATCCTATGATATTACACTCCTTGGAATGTATTACTGCAATTATGAAATGGATCTTTTATATAAATAAAAAAACAACTTTTAAAATTATTTTTATACCCCTAATTTTCTATATGGATAAGTATAATAAATATAATTTTTTCTTTGCACATACTGCTGTAGTCAGTGGGTAGTGCTGTTCTAGTAGAAGATGATCTTGCTTGATGTGCTTTTATTCCGCATACCAGTTTCCCTCTCCCTCCCTCAACCAGGCATTAGAGGATAAGCAGTGCTATGGAGTAGCAATGCTGACTTAATCTGGATTTACTGTGAGCCTCCCCCCTCCGCAGTTAAATCCGTGTTTTCCAGTAAATCGATCCATTGAGGCTCTATGGAGAAGGCTGAATCAGCATGAGGCAACTGGCTGACAAGGAAATAGTGAGCAAGCTGCACCAGGGCTGAATCCCCCGGTTGTATCTGGTTGGGCTGGGGTCCTTAGTGGCGGTATAGGGAGTAGCACAGGTCTAGGGAGAACAGTACTCAGCAGCAATAAGTTCACTTTGAGCTTCGAGGCTGTAAGGCTTACAGTAAAGGCCATGTCAGCCACCTTGGCAGGGTTGATTCAGCGAGCGGTTAGACAATAAGCATTTTGGCTTTTCAGGAAAGTCTGGGGCTTCTGGGATGGAGAGCTGTAGTTTTTATTAGGAATGGATTATGGCTAGTACTGTGGGTTGAGGGAGGGGGCATGTTTGAGAGCTGTAATTAGCAAAAAACTATTAGAGAAGCTGATGCTGTACACCAGGTCATGTCATCTTGTCTGTGGGCAAAGTGTGGGAAGACAGGCACAGGGATCTGTCAGTAAGTCAAAAGTCTTATGACGGGACCTACTTTTAGACCAGTATTATGTCCCGAGACATCATTACAGGTTGAATACAGTGTCAGCCAAACAAATGTGAGGATTTTGACTGTCCATTTCATAATCACAATCATTCCATCTGCAGAAGGCTCTAAGGTTACCCAAACGCCCTTTGATTCAGTTACGGTCTATGAAGGTGCTGGCAACAGCATCACTACTGTAGGTAACAAAGACTGCTATGGATGGAATTACTGCTTACAAATTTTAGTACTGTTACCATCATTCAAATGCTATTTACAGTACTGTATATGCCAATCATACTACTTACTAGTTAAACACTCCTATATATTGACACCCAAACTCCCTAAAATTGCATAGTTATATTATTAATTGAGTAAGGCACATTTTTCATGAAATACTTCAGCCATCACATAAGGCAACTTAAAAAACCTACTTTGATCAGTTAACCAAAATGAAATATAATAAATCACTGCAGCAACCTCTTAGGTTTTCATTCTTGAACAATTCAGTGGTCTTTGACTTCATCAGAGTTTTAAACAGAGTCAGCAATGGTGAATAAACCCTCCATTATTTACAGAAGACTGTAAAGACACAATTGTAGCTGTAAGACTAATGTTCTGTGTGCTGCTCAATGCAGACCTTGTTGGGATTGTCATTCACTGCAGACTCCGGGTGTTCCATCATCTGGAAAGAAAAACATTTTTTTTTAATTAAATCATGTAACAACAACCTGAGTTAAACTCAGAACAGAAATGTTCTACACTTTTTCTGTAAAAAAATAAAAATAAAAGCAAACCTCTCACAACTGCTTAGATATATGCTGCTAACAAATTTCACAACAAAAGCAGAGAAGCAAGGAGAACTAAAATAACAAGTAAGCAATAAGACACGATGGGGTGTGCATCAGACAAGTCTAACACAGGGTGTAGTAAGGCACAAAGCTGCAGGCCAAGTGCCTTCAATCCTTGGCTGTGTGTTAATGTCTAATGCACATACCCTTAGTGTCTTACTGCACTTATAAAACGGGGTTCTTGTTTTACAACTTACTTTACAACTTTAAGTAAACATGTTTGACTGAGGAAAAACAGGCATAGTTAGCTGAATTACAGAAAAATAGCCCTTCCACCAGCACTGATTTGATCTTTAGGACATTTGCCCTTTCCTGGTAGCTGTAGTTTCTTTACCCCTCCACCCCACCCAGTTCTGTGCAGACAGCATGGCCAGGGATCGAGTCTGCAGGGTTTTATGAAAACATTATTTTACACACATACACTCTCCAAATGGTGGCTGTTAACTGAATATTTACTTTATTTTTCTCTGTTTAACCCACATCTATTTTACATGGTGGATCAGAAATCAAAAAAATTAACTCCACACCAGTGGTTTGATTGTTGTGCAGGGAGAGAGTGTGCTGTTTGTAACAGCTGAAAACAACTATATAGAACAGTTACATAACAGCGTACTGTAATGGTAGACCTTCGAGGGAATCTCTTGCAGCATGTCACACTTTAGAACTATAGTTGTCAGGCACCAGCACCACATGGAAACATTCTAGCGGTCTATCTGGGCTGCCTATCGTGATGTCATCACATCGATGTCCTCCCTATATAACTGTGGGTGGCCCAATGCCCTCCTCAGTTCCCTGCCAGAGACCATCCACCAAGGACGCGCTTCTGAGGGAAAGCCAGAGAAACTTGCCAGAAGGTACACAGAAACAGAAGGCCTACTGTCCTGGAAAAGGAGAAACAGGAAAGGAGGAACTCCAAGGCCAAGGGGGAAGGAGAGTGGAATGGCACGACCTGCTGCAAGAGATTCTCTCAAAGATCTACTGTTAAGGTAAATTCTTAAGTAACTGTTCTATCTTGCTCAAGGATATCTCTTGCAGCAGGTCACACCTTATAGTCCCAAGCAGTACTGCAGAGGGGAACAGTCTGGGTCACTGGAGGCCCTGTAACAAGGCTAAGCCAAAACCTGCACTCATTCTAGAAGCAATGTCCAGACTGTGGTGCCTTGTAAAAGTGTGGACAGTACTCCAAGTTGCAGCAGCACAAATCAGCAGCTGAACCCCCTCTGAAACAGGCAACAGAGGTGACCACACCTCTGATGGAGTGACCCCTAACAGCCCCAGGAAGCTCCTTACTGTACTCCCTGTAACAGAAAATAATGCAGTTAGCCAACCATTTGGACAGGCATTGCTTAGAAACTGGAATGCCCTCTTTCCCAGGGGCAAACAAAACTAATAACTGGGAGGACCTTCTACAGTCCTTTGTATGGTGCATATACTATCTAAGCATTCTATGCACATCTAAAGCATGAAGTAATGCTTCCCCTGGATTGGCATGCTCTGCGGTAATAAATAAGCAGGAGGATGGTTTGATTCAAAGTAAACTCAAACACCACCTTCGGCCAAAAAATGAGGGTTATTACGCAAAGACACCCTGTCTTTGTGGAAAATCAAATAAGGCTGCTCCCACATGAAAGCCTGCAGCTCAGAGATCCTACGAGCAGAAGTAACAGCAACTAAAAATAATGCTTTCCATGACAGAAAATGTAGCTCGAAAAATCGCAGCTGACTCAAAAGGAGCCAAAGTAAACTTCTCTAAAACAAAATTCATGTCTCAGACCAGGACTGGATTGCGGATGGGAGGCTTCAAGTGCAGGATTCCTCTCAGAAAGGTACGGGTCACATCCAACTGGGCTACTGTATGGCCATCAATGGGGACATGGAAGGCAGATATGGCGGACAAGTGCACCTTAACTGAAGAGTATTTTAGCCCTGCATCTGACAAGGACAGTAAGTACTCTAGAATCTCGTTCATCAGGCAGGTGAAGGGATCCAGGTGATGGGAGGCTGCTCACAAAGCAAAGTGCTTCCATTTCATGGAATAAGTTGCCTTAGTGGAAGGTTTTCTGGCGGCCACCAGGACATCAGCCACTTTAGGGGAAGACACCAAACCTGGCAATGTCTATGTCTTCAGGGGCCAAGCATTCAGGCGAAGTGACTGGAGGTCCGGATGAGCAAGGTTTCCCCATTCCTGTGACAGCAAGCCCGGGCACAGAGGAAGGGGCACTGGAGGCTGCACAGCTAACTGCTGCAGCTGTAGAAACCAAATCTGATGAGGCTAAAAGGAAACCACCAGAAGCACAGTGGCACTCTCTGAAGCGGAGGCATAAAGGAACCTCCCTTTTCAAGAGAGGACAATGCGTCTTGCCAGAATACTTCAGGCCCTGGAGCCATGGAGCAGAAAAGCAGCAGTTTTGTGTTGTGTGGAGATGCAAAAAGGTCCAGTTCTAGGCGACCCCACCTGTCGAACAGGTCTTCTGCCACTGAGGTGAGCAGTTCCCATTTGTGCATTCTGGACTGCGACCTGCTTAAGCTGTCTGCCAGGACGTTTTGGACACCAAGAACATGAATGGCTGACAGTTCTAGATTGTGCTCTAAAGCCCAGTACCAAACCCTCATCACCTTTCTGCAGAGGGGGTAAGAGTGGGTGTCCCCCTGCTTGTTGATGTAGTGCACCAGCAGATGATCTGGGGACAGGTGGCACTGGAAGGCCTGTAGGCCATACAGAACAGCCCTCACCTGGAGGACACTGACATGGAGAGAAGCCTTGCGTAGCGTCCATGTCCTTTGAGTCTGGTAAGGACCCAGACGCGCACCCCAGCCCATCCCGAGGTATCTGTGGTGAGGATCTGATGAGGGGAGGGAATGAGAAAAGGAACCCCCTTGAGCAAATGGCTAGGTTTCATCCACCACAGAACCTTCTTTACAGGCAAAGTGACTAGAACCTTCTGTTTCAGATCATTAGTTCACTGATCCTACTGGACCCTCAAGTCCACTGTGGGATGCACATGAGCAGCCTTGCCAAGGGAACTGTGGCAATGACTGTGGGCCATCAGGCACAGCACCCTGAGATATGTCCTGGCCATGACATACTGGTTGTTGTTAAGTTCCTAGACCTACACTATCCAGCATTCTGCCCTGTTTGGGGGCAGAAAAGCAGATCCCTGGGCAGTGTTCAGTATAAGTCCTATGTACTGGAGGCATTGGCTAGGAGTCAAAACTAGATTGGATAGGTTCACTGTGATCCTCAAAGTGCTGAACAGTTGCATGGTATGCATCAGGGTCAGAGACAGTTGGTCCTTGGACTGAGCTTTGAGCAACCAGTCATCCAGATAGGGGAAGACAAAGTCCCTCCCTCCTGAGGGCTGATGCCACTACTGCTAGGCATTTGGTGCAGACTCAGGGCATCAAAGATAAGCCAAAAGGGAGGACAATGAACTGGTAGTGTTCCCCTTGAAACAGGAACCTAGGGTACGTCCTGTGGAGGAGGAAGACCTTGATGTGCAGGCAGGCATCCTGCATGTCTATAGAGCATATCCAGTCTCCCTTCTGGAGCAAAGGCAACAGACCTGGTAAGATGACCATCCTGAAAGTACAGATACGTAACAACTTACCATAACAGTAGATCTTCGAGAGGAGCTCTTTCAGCAGGCAATAACCATATGGACTGAGCTGCCAGGTGCTAGGACCACACAGAAAACTTCTAGCTAGCAGTATTCAGTGGTGGTGGTGGGGGGACTGCCCTTGACATTGGCATGCCAATGTCTGACCTATGGTATAAAAGGGGCGATCCCCCAGCCCATCCCCAGTTCTCCCGCTGGAGACCCCAGCGTGTATAGAAGTAGGAGAACCGAGGAAATTCCTCATAAATGAGGAAAGCAGAAGAGCTGTGATGTAGAAACAGCAATCAGGGGGACGGATGGAGGGAATGCAGTGCTTGCTGCAAGAGCTCCTCTCAAAGATCTATTGTTACGGTAAGTTCTTATGTAACCCAGAGGGTCGTAGTTGGTGGGATAGTCTCATCCCCAAGGAGGGTCATTAGTGGGGTCCCACAGGGATCAGTCCTTGGGCCCCTTCTGTTCAACACCTACGTATCTGACATAAGGACAGGAATCAGGGAGTGAGATGAGTCTCTTTGCAGATGACTCGAAACTGGGGGCGGTGGTGGATGGGGAGGGAGGGGAGGTGGCCCTACAGGGGACCTGGAGGCTCTGGAAGATGGTCTAGAAAGTGGAAGCTGAGGTTCAATGCAGGGAAATGCAAGGTACTCCACCTGGGGCAGAAACCCAGGTCAAGTGTACACCCTGGGGAATGCACAAGTCTCGATGGCTGAGAGGGACCTGGGGGTGGTGGTGGATGTCAAGATGAACAACTCTGAGACTTGTAGGAGGGCAGCAGCCAAGGCCAACAGGATGCTGGGATGCATCGCTAGGGGGATCACCTCCAGAAGGAGGGAAGTGATACTCCCTCTGTATAACTGCTTGGTGAGGCCGCACCTTGAGTACTGCGTGCAGTTTTGGAGGCCACATTTAAAGAGGGACATTAACCTCCTGGAGAGGGTCCAGAGGAGGGCAACCAAAATGATTTGGGGCTTGGGGGACAGGACCTATGAGGAGAGGCTCGAAGAGCTAAATATGTACACATTGGAAGAGAGAAGGGACCGTTGGGACATGATAGAGGTCTTCAGGTACATGAAGAGGGTAAATAGGGGAGGAACAGTCAGGGTGCTTCGAAGAAAGGAGGAGGGGACCACTAGAGGGCATGGGTGGAAGCTGGAGGGGGGAAGATTCAGGGGAGAAAGGAGGAGGTGCTACTTCACTGAGAGGGTGGTGGAGCCATGGAATGCACTACCTAGGGGGCTGGTGGAGGCAGAGACAGTGGAGGGGTTCAAGAGGGGGTGGACAGGTACAGGGAAGGATTCTGGAAGCAAAATCCAATGCAGCAAGAATATCCGGAACTGGGAAGGGAGAAGCCAGAGAAGGCGAGGGGGACAGCAAGGTCAGCACCCAGGGTGGGGGCTGACCAAACGAGCAGACACAAAAGACTGTTAGGCCTATTCTGCTGGCATTTTAGTATGTTAGTAACTGTGCTATCTTACTTCGATGGGGCTCTGGCAGCAGGCAATAACCATATGGACTGAATCCCAAGCAGTGGAGGAACAGACTCAGTCAGTTGGGAGGAGGACAGTAGCAGTCCTATCTCAACCCAAATACACAATAAATAGAATAATAGGTAAGGCATAAGAGGTTTTGGGGACACGGACCCTCGAGAGTGAAGCTCGAGAGGCCCCAAGTCCCCAAAAACCTCGAGATGGTATTACTGTCTTGTAAAACACTTGTCTTTCTGTTCTTTTTTGTAATATATGGATCCATTGATAATACTACAGTTGGAGATGTACTTTCAACTGTAGTATTATCAGCACAAAATGAAAATTACGTACCTACCGTAATTATGATCTTTCTGTGCATCTTCACCATTCATCACTGTTGGGTATCTTCCGGAGGTCAGGACCCCGCAGGAGCTTTTTTTTTAGGTAGGTGGAGCCGACGCACCATCGGCGACGGCCTCGAGGCCGACGCACTGCATGGCACTCGCGGATTGGCCGTTAGGCTGCGTCGACTCCTCTTGCCTGCCAGTTCTTCGTCTTCCACCATAGAGGTCACCTCGTGGGAAGCTATGAAAAGTCCTAGGCCTGCTCTGCAGTTGTTTTTCTGAAAATTTTACCTTCAGTCGAAGTCCGTCGGTTCTCCTGCTGGTTCTGTTTCTGCCAACACTCCACGTCGCCCGGTAAGATCTTTCCTTATTTTTATATTTCCGTGACGTCGAGTCTATTTTTGGTGTTTTTTTCTCTGTAGGTCATGTCTCAGTCGGAGGGCAAGAAAACCCTTTGGGAGGGAGCTCGGTACTCACCCAACAGTGATGAATGGTGAAGACTGACACAGATAAGATATGAAAATTACGTACCTACCGTAATTATGATCTTTCTGTGTATCTTCACCATTCATCACGATCCCATCCTCCATCCCCCTGGGGCCCTCCACAAATTCTGTATGTCAGGGTACCCGGAGAAATCGTCTAGGAGCACAGCTATCTTTCTGCCTCGGAGTTTATGGTCCCATGCCCTGACCCAATCGGTGAAGATGTCACCGGTCATCCAGGCTGTGCAGTTGCTACAGTATGTTACCGGGAGATAAGCAACCTCTCTGAAGCACCTGCAATGGGCAGATTTCCCCACAACAACCAACTCGAGCTTTTCCATGCTTGACATGTTACAGCAGGCTCAGACAGATAATCTCTCTTTGGTCTTTTTGTGGCCTTGAGGGAGATCTGTTTTGAAAGTTAACTTCCTCTGGCCTACATATCTAAAAAAACAGACCAGTCTCATCAGCATTAAAAATGTGAGCTGGATAACCGGAGAGGATGTCAGGAAGCACGTCCCTTACCCAGTCTGTAGCACCAGAGCGGTCTGCATTCTGCTTCTCCCCATGTGCGCATTTGAAGCATACGCTGTGGCGCACCTTCCGCCGCTGTAACCAGCCATCTGTGGGGTTGAAATCTTCTTTTCCCATTGCAAAAGTGTTTGTTGAGCCTTGGTGGCTAACAAGGGGGGCCACTCACTATCGTTTCCCGTTCCCTTATTGAGGTGAACCACAATAGAAGCGCATCCTCCACCTCTGAGTCTTTCTCCTCTCTCTTTCTTTTTGCTGAGGGTTTTGATTAGAATGCCATTTGGACCATAGCTGCTCTTTGTTGTGCAGCAGGTCTGACAACGCTGACTTGGGGATGGAAAGGCAGGCAGCCAGGTCTCTAATGCTTAATTTCGGCAAATCAATGTTTCAGGAGCTTGATTTTGTGAGCTAAAGGAATTCCTGGTCGCTTAGACATCGCTCCCGTTAACACACACAGCAGTGCTTACAACAGTGCTCACACTGAATGGGCTTAGCACAGCAAACTGATCACTGGCAAAAGCCACAACACTATTGAAGTGCATGTGATTAGCAAGTCAGCGAGTCACCGCAATTCAAAATGAGCTGTTAATTGCTGTCAGAGGCCAAAGTCAACTACCCCAGTTGTCCGTGGTCGCCGGCACTCAATGTCCGCAATACATGGAGTAAACAACTAAGTAAGCATAATAATGATTTTGGTTTGAGGAAAATGTCAGTTTTTGCCGAGTGTCCATGTTAAGCGCGTCCATGTTATGAGGAGTGTACTGTAAGGCTCTTTACACATCAGAGCCCGAAGCTCGGAAATCCGCCAAGCTGAAGGAATGGCAACTAAAAACAATGCTTTCCATGACAGAGAGCGTAGCTCACAGCTTGTGGCAGGTTCGGGGGGGTGAGGGGCAGAGTGAGCTTCTCCAAAATAACCAACAAATCCCATGGCAGGACTGGGGCTCTAATGGGAGGTTTCAAATGAAGGATGCCCCGCAAGAAGGTGTGGGACAGATTCAGTTGGGCAATATTTTTGCCGTCAATGGCTGCATGATATGCAGAGATGGCAAAAAGGTGTCTTTGATAGAGGAGTAGCCCAGACCAGAGTCTGAGTCTGAGATACCCCAGGATGAGATTTACTGGGCAGGTGAAGGGATCCAAATGCCGGGTGGTAGCCTAGATGGAAAACCGTTTCTACTTCATGGCGTAAGTGGCTATGGTGTACAGCTTCCTCGCAGCCACCAGAACATCTGCCACCATAGGGGGAAACCCCAAATTGTGGGATGGTTAACTTTGAAGGAGCCATGCATGCAGATGAAGAGACTCGAGGTCTGGGTGAATCAGAGCACTCTGGTCCTGTGAGACCAAGTCACAGCAAAGGGGCAGAGGAAGAGGAGGTTCCACTGCCAGTTGTTGCAACATTGGAAATCATATCTGTCATGGCCAGTAAGGAGCTATCAGAATCACGTCTGCCCTCTCTGATTGCAGCTTGAGAAGAACTTTCTGCAGAAGTGGGAAGGCAGGAAAGGCATACAGAAACCTCCATGTTCAAGAGAGGGACAACGTGTCTCACAAGAAAACACCAGGCCCTGATCTAGCAAGTAGAAATTGGGCAGTTTTGCATTGAGTGGGGCTGCAAAGAGGTCTTACTTGGGATGAACCCACCTATCGAAGAGATCCTCGACCACAGAGGATAGGAGCGCCCACTCATGCGTTTTCAACCTGGACTGGCTTAGGCTGTCAGCCAGGACATTTTGGATGCCTGGAACATAAACTGCCATTAAAACCAGGTCATGTTCTATGGCCCAATGCCAAACTCTCAAGGCCTCCCTGCACAGGCGGTACGAATAAGAGCTTGTTGATATAATAGATTACCGACATGTTGTCTGTCTGAATCAAGAGAGGGCCTGGGAGGATGGGCGTCTGAATGGCCTGGAAGGCAAGGCGGACTGCACACAGGAGATGCTGCTCCTGCGCAGACCAGGTCCCCTGGGTCTGATGGGCTGCCAAGTGGGCACCCCAGCCCAGACAGGATGAGTCTGTCATGAGAATCTGAGTTGGAGATTCCGCCTGGAAGGGGACCCCTCTGAGGAGGTTGAAGAGGTTCATCCACCAAGACAATATTTGCCACACAGGATTGGAAACCAGGACCGCCTGTTCCAAATCATCTGTGCGTTGGTCCCATTGAACCTATAGGGTCCACTGAGGCACCCTCATGTACAGGCAGGCAAGTGGAACAGTGACAATGGCCACTGCCATGTGTCCCAAAAGCCTGAGGAATGACCTGGCCTGGACTTGTCATGACCAGGACACCAACTGAGTCTGTGCTCTCAGGCAGTCTGCTCTGTCTGGAGGCAGGAAAGCCTTGCCCTGAGCTGAATCCAAGATTGCTCCGATGAACTGCAGTCTTTGGCTTGGCCAGAGGGAGGACTTGGGCAGGTTCAGGGTGATGCCCAGCGTCCAAAACAAACTGAAGGTGACTTTAAAAAGTTATTTATTTGAGAAAGCCTTTAATTAGGCCAACCTATTGTTTTTTAATTGCTTTTAAATGTATATTTATTGTTGGCAGTTTTATCTGTATTGCATTCGCGCTTTGATAATTTTGAAAAGTGCTTTATAAAAAAATTTTATTTGATTTGATTGATTTCCATTGTCCGGAGCAGCTGGCCTCTGGAGGGGGCTGTGAGGAGCCAATCGTCGTGATAGGGAAAGACGTAAAGACCCTGTCTCCTGAGGGCCACAGCCACTACTGCCAGGCACTTGGTGAAGACCTGAGGCGTCGAGGAAAGGCCAAAGGGTAAGGCCCTGAACTGGTAATGGTTCCCCTGGAAGCAGACGTGTAGGAACCTCCTGTGAGGTTGGAATACCTGGATGTGGAGGTAGGCATCCTGCATATCCAGGTAGCACAGCCAATCTCTTTGATGAAGGAGGGGTAGAAGATCCTGAAGAGTAACCATCTTGAAGCACTTATATTCTATAAATAGATTCAGGTGGCTAAGATGCAAAATTGGTCTCAGACTGCCAGTCTTCTTTGGGACCAGGAAGAAATGTGAACAGACATCCCTTCCCCTTTGATTTACAGGAACAAGTTTTATGGCGTTTTTGCTCAGCAGTGCCTGGATCTCCTGAATAAGGGCAATGTGATCTGGAGGATAGTGGGAGTGCAAGGGAGGGTTGTCCGGGGTATCTCTTGAAATTCGAGAGTGTGACCCCTTTCTACCAGCTGAAGCACCCACTGAATAGAGGTGATTCTGCGCCATCTGTCCAGGCAAAGGGAGAAAGGACCCCCCACTGCTTCCTCCAATCTCCCCCAAAGTCTCTGCTGGGGGGCGGGGTTGGGCAAGGAGTCATGCTGAAGAGCCTGGGATGGGCAGAGCAGCAGGGGAGGCCCTAGGGGCTCTAGCAGCTGAGGCGCCTGTTGTCTGGGAGAGGCCCTTATGTATGAAGGCTCCTCTGGGCTGCTGTCCCAGGGACTGCTGATGCTGGTTCCTCCAAAAGGGCTGACGCTGTTAGGGGTTTTGGCTGAGAATGGTACAAAGAATGTACGGTCTTCAAGGCCTGGCCAGATTCCTGCAGGTGGGAGATAATGTTTTGGACGTCCTCACCAAAGAGTACTGACCCCCCCCCCCCCGGAAGGAACATCAAGGATTTTGACCTGCACGTCAGGAGCAAAAAAACCCTAAGCCACGAATGGCAGCGAATACAACTGCCCATGGCCACCGCTCATCTGGCCACGTTAGCAGTATCGTAGGATGCCCTGAGGACATGATTTCCAATGTCTGATCCTGACTTCAGAAGCTGGGTCAACTGAGACTTAGTAGCATCATCTGGCAGGGTTTGCACCAATTCCAGGGCCTTCTGGTATTGTACCATGTGGGCTAGGAAGTTCAAGGATCGAACAGCCAAAGTTGCGGAGGCGTAGACCTCCCTGCACAAGAAATCCACCCAATGAGACTCCTTGTCTGGAGGGTGGGTGCTGAGGTGTCTGGGTCTCATAGTACGGTCATGAGCAGTGTTCATGACCACTGAGTCAGTAACGGGATACTCCCCATAAAAGGGCTTGTCCCTGGGGGCGTGGTAAGGCCTGTCTGTCTTCTTAGGCAGGGCCGGGGTGAAAGATGGGTGATTCCAGACAGCCCTGTTGACATCCTCAAAGGAGTTAATAAGAGGAGGTATAACCGTTGGCAGAATGCCCTTCTTATGGAGGAAGTTTGCCAGGCATTGGTGTTCCGGGTCTAGTTCCTCTGAGTCCCAGCAGATGAGGGACTGAATTGTGCCTCATGAAGTCCAGGAAAACTGGATCATCAGGAGGAGATCTAGGGGTACTCCTGGGTTCCTCAAGTTCGGAGGATAACCGAGAATCCTCAGAGTCCTCCTCCAAGTAGGAGGAGGAGGAATCCCTCTTGGACGGTTCAGAGTCCGGGACCAGCATTGGTGGATGGCAATCCTTCTTACGTTGGTCCTCCTCATCACCAGGAGACCAGGAAGTGGAATGAAGAACCTGGTGCAGTGAGGGTGAAGGTTCCCTCAGAGGCAGGGTAGGAGGCATTTTCCAGGGTTCCTTGCTCTGCATGAACTCCCACCAAGCCATGAACAGGGCAGTGTAGTCCAAGGGTGGTGGAAGGGGAGGCGGCGCCGGGTGGGAAGATGCAGGATCCCCCGGCGTCTGTACCTGAGGCTCTGAAGGTTCTGGCGTCATTTTCTGAGGAACCAAATGACCAGATGACAGCTCTTGTGATGAAGCGCTAGCCAGCAGCGGTCTCAAAAGACCCAGCGTTGGTGTAGCAGGCATCGCTTGCAGCTGTCCCGAAGGAGTAACCGGCACCAGCTTAGGCTTAACTGATGACGGTGAAGGCGTTGCTGGGGTCGATGTCAATGTGGCTGGCATCGGCTGAGAAGAAGGGTGCTGGCGCCGGTCAGGTGATGCAGCTTGTGCAGGTGTAGCCTGCACTGGAAACAGTGGCGTCACCCTTGAGGGAAAGGACAGCGCATGCTCCAGGCATCACTTAGAGATGTCGGTCCATGAGCGCGGGTCCGATGTAGGTAAAGCCAAGACTGGAGGGGTGTAGGGCTGAGACCCACTGTCCAAAGAGGCAGTCGAGCCACCTGGTTGAGAACCTGCAGGGAAAAGGGTCAGAGTTTCATAGGCTTTGGGGCTGGGGACGATGTCCAAAGCCTGGAAGAGTTTTCGCCTGAAATAGTGATGAGGGCGGGAAGCAAAGACATGGGCAGCCCAGAAGGAGTGAGGGCTGCCGGTGAAGGAGGGACAGACCTCCCGCTGGAGGAAGATCCAGAAGCGCAGGCCAACTTGTGCGGTGACCTGGAGCAGGAAGCCGACCAGAGGCGATCCCTATGCTTGTCCCGGTGCTTGTACTTCCAGCCCAACTTCTTTTCTTTGTGGGAAGAAGAATTAGAAGCCCCGGAGGCTGGGGAGGAAGAAGAGCTTTTGCCTAGGAGCTCCTTCTCCATCATCGCTAACTTCTGCTGCAGAAGGAAAGCCTCAAGTGTCTTTCAGCAGCGTCTCCTTGTGGCGTGGTTAAACACCTAGCAGTGCTAGCAGACCTCAGTGTCATGGGTAAGGCCTAGGCAGAGCAGGCACGAGGAGTGGCTGTCCTTAGCGGGGATCTGCTTGCTGCAGGCACACTTAGTTCGCTGGTTAGAAGACGTTACTGGAAAGGAAAACATAAAGGAACTTGAAGAAAAATAAAGAGTAACGGTAAATTATGAAAATAAGTCACGGTCGAAAAGTGATGAAAATGGCGGTCGACTAGAAGCAGGAGTCCATGGAGGTCTGAACTGTGCGGTCAATGGCGGGAAAAGAACTGGGGATGGGCTGGGGGACTGCAGAAAGCACTGCATTCCCTCCCTCCTTCTCCCTGACTGTTTCTCCATCACAGCCCTTCTGTTTTTCTCATTTATGAGGAACCTTCTCAGTTCTCCTACTTGTATACACGCTGGGGTCTCCAGCGGGAGAACTGGGGATGGGCTGGGGGACCACCCCTTTTATACCATAAGTCAGACATTGACATGCTGACGTCGAGGGTGGTCCCCTGCTGAATAGTGCTAGCTAGAAGTTTTCTGTGTGGTCCTAGTGCCTGGCAGCTCAGTCCTTATGGTTACTGCCTGCTGCAAGAGCCCCCCCAAAGCAAGATCTTTTAGTACTGGATGTAGTAGTTCAGATTTTGTAAGTCCAGGATGGGCTTCAAGTCCCCTGTGAACCTGGGGATGAGGAAGAAGTGGGAGTAGAACCCCATGTTCCTTTGATCCCTGGGGACAGGTTATATGGTCCTTTTTTGCAGCAGTGTAAGGATGTCCTTCAGCAACATGGGTATGTGGTCTGGACGGTAAGTAGAAGGTCTTGGAGAGAGATCTGGAGGCATCTCAAAAAATTCCAGAGGATGTCCTTGTTCTATGAGTTGTAGAATCCAGGTGTCGGCTGTGAGCTCCTCCCACCCGTCCAGATGGAGGGAGAAACACCCCCCCCCACCACCACATCCTAGGGAACTAGGTGGAGGGAGTTGGGGGCAAGGAGTCAGGTTGAGGTGGAACTCGCTCCTGGGGCCGCTCCTCCACCTCTTGAGATTTCCCTGTGGTGGTGGGGAGGGGTTAGGCAGGGCTGTCCCAGCTTTACACTTGCTGGGCTGTCTGATGTCAGACTTGGGTCTATGGGTGGCATGCTGAAAGGGCACTCTCTGCCCACTCTTCTGGTGGGTGTGGTAGAGGGAGTGGATGTACCACAGTATTCTTCCCGAGGCTTGCAGGTCATTAAGGATATCCTGCACGTCTGCCCTAGAGAGCTTGTAGGCCCTGAAGAGAACATTCAGGATGGACTGTTGGATGTCAGTAGCAAACCCTGAGCCGGGAGTACCTCCTCAGGCAAACTCCCACTGTAGAGGCCCTAGCAGAAGCATCAAGGGCATCACAGGAAGCCCACAAGAGGTGGCTACCCATGTCCACTCCTGACTGGAGGGTCTTCATCATCTCTTGGTTTGGGGGGCCCTCTGGGAGGGTCTGGGCTGCAGTCCTGGCCACCTTCCAGGGAGTATTCTGGAATCTGAGCATATGGCCCACGTAATTAATGATCCTGATGGCAGATGTGGAAGAGGCAAATACCCTCCTGCCCATAAAGTCCAGCTTTCTGGACTTCTTGTCTGGAGGGAGAGAGCTGAGGAGGTGTGGGGTCTCATGGACTTATCATGGGCCTCTTTGATCACCACGGAATCTGCCTGTGGGAGCCCAGCTAAAAAGGGCTTTCCAGAGGGGGCCTGATACAGCCTGTCCACCTTTCTGGGCATAGGAAGAATCATGTTAGGTCTGTACCAAGTGACCACAATGGCATCCTCATAGGCACTGAGCTTAGAAGAAATGATGAGGGGAAGGGACGGGAATCTGGCAGGTCCAGATAGTCAGCCAGGTTCCACTGGGTAACATCCTGCTCCACAGCATCAAACCCCATAGTGGCCTGCTGCTGCGCAACACCGCAGTGAAGGGGGGGTACCGCGGGGTATATTTTGAGGAATTCCACCCCCCCGCCAAGGAAACAGTGGTGGTACTAGAGGGGCTCTGGGCTCCAGCATCCTATTCTTCTTCATCAGGCAGAAGGTGGTCAGTGCGATAATCACCATCGTCCCATGGTTCAGAAATAGGCATCGAAGACACTGACGACCTAGAAAGGACTGGCCGCAACTATGTATGTGTGATGGTGCTGAAGCCGGCCTGAGGCAGGGCAACTCATTGCATGAAGTCCCAAATGGAAGAAAACAAGCCGTGGACCTCAATGGTCACCTGCATTAGCAGAATACCCGTGGTAGCAATGGGGGTATTGAGACTCTGGCACTGGCAGGGAGGCCAGAAGTAGCAATGGGATGGGGGCAGGTTGAGGTACCAATTGAGAAATCTGCATCCCCGATATCATAGGAATAGTTAGAGGCATCGGCTGAAGGGGCCTAAGCCCAATGACGACTGACCATCGCCAGCCAATATCGGGCTGGTGCAGCTTCTGGACTGCGGCCACTGAGAGGGAGGGGGGTGCTCAGCAGGGGCAGAAGCATTGGTGGGGGTGAGGAGAGCCCTGACAATGATGGGCACCAGTAGAGGTGAAACCAACAGGCCGCACTGCTAGAGACCCCCCAAGTTGAGGAAAGGTGAGGGAGGCTGTAGGATCATCGGTGCAGGAAGGAAAGCCCGCCAACAACCAATGTCAGGCGAAGGGACAGCGGTGGGAAAAGTTGCCAAGGCTGACCCTGTTGCCAAAAGGGTGTGGGCAGTAGTGAGGGTTGTTGTCGGCCAGGCCAATGACCCTGTAATGGTTAGCTCTGTAAGCGGCGACTGAGGGCACTCCCAGGAGGGCCTATTTTTTATCCCAGTGGCAATGCTTCCCAGCCAATTTGTCCTGGGCTTTGGCAGCATGAGAGCTCACGGACGGGGCTGGGGAAGCAGAGAAGCTCCTAGCCTGAAGCTCCTTTTCCATGACAGCATCCCTCTGTTCCATTACAAAAGAATCCAGGGCTTTCTGGTGATGATGCCGGGTAGCTTAATTAAAGTCGCGGCAGATCTCGCAGGCCTTGTGATTGTCTTTATCATAAATCTTCTGTCCACAGTTGCAGCATCGGAAGTTGTCGAACCCGGTCGGCATAAACAGGAGAAGGAGGAAAAATCACTTTAGAATACAAAGTTATCACAGAACTAGGGTGAGAAAAACAAAAAAGTGATAGGAAAATAGCGATCGACTGATGCTATGATTCTCTGTGGAGTCCGATGTGCGATGGTCAACAGCGGGAAAAGAACTGAGGAGGGCACGGGGCCGCCCATGGCTATATTGGGAGGATGTTGACATGATGATGTTGCCATGGGTGGTCCCAGATAGACTGCTAGTAATAATGTTTCCATGTGGTCCTGCTGCCTGACAGCTATAGTTCCCAAGGGGTGATCTGCTGCAGAGATATCCTTGAAGATTTGATGTTTACTGTTTTGTTTCTGTTGTTTGGATCTATTTTTTATTAATTTTTATGTGACTGGACACGTGACAGAAATGGGATTCAGAGCGGGTTGACTGGAAGAGAAGCAGTCAGTCTGGCAGCAGGGTAGCAGTGTAACATACAGAATGGCATACAGAAAATAATTCAGCTATTTATTAGCATATTCAGTGACAATGCAAGTGCTTCCTTGCTCTGCTGTATTTTTTTTTTAAATCTATCGGGACTGCGGCAGTACAAAGAAACAGCAGAGCAGATCGTATACATGATGCATACTAACAGAGAATCACTTTACTTAACAGTATTCATGAAAATATTGGTTTTCCACTGTGCGCAAGTCACTCTGTATGCTTAGATGAAAGGGGCACTATACTAGATATGTGGGTTAAGCAAAGGGCAAAAATGTAAATGTGAATTCTACTGGCTCACTGATTTTTTTGCAGCCCTGCATCCAGCTGGTCAGTCCTTGTTTTTTAGCAGTGCATTAGACACTTCTAATGCATGGCTAATGACTAATCAGTATGCAGGATTTTCCATCCCCATTTTTATAAAGGAAATTACTGAATGGCTCAAGATACATGACATCCTCCTCTTAACACTTCTACAGTTGGTTAATATTTTTTCTCTCATTAGTTTTTTATGGATTTGCAAATACTGCAACTCCTACATCTTCCAATTACTTTTATTTAAATGGTAAGTATCTACTGTACTTCAGTTGGTACTCACATAATTTAATCAGCAACTAGAGGATACATTTGCAAGATTTCAGTTGTGGACCACATGGTTTACAATGCATTTTTGTAAAGTTATCCGTTAAGTTTTTATTATAAGCTTTCTGGTGTATTTTTTGACTTTATTTTCATGACTTCACAGTCATTACACATCAATACTGATGTCAGTTGTGGACTACCACAAACTTTTGAAAAACACAGCAGAATATGTACTTATGTGAATTAAAATATAAATTATGAGGCAAAGTCAAAAACCTTAAAAGTATTCTAAAAGAAATACAACTGTAAACATAATGGTTTTAAATTCTTCAGCAGATACAGCGCAACTTGTCTATTAAGAAAATACCTCAATTTTAAGGACAGGTTTTACTGTCCCAACTATAATATCTTACGTAATGTGCAACCTGTTTATTAAGGATAAATTGATATTAAAGAGCAACTCTCTACTTTAATAAAATTCTTGTAACCACTAGGTTTACACCAGTTATGTTTCAACATTTTTGTTCCTTAGCTGTTATGTTTTCTTTTTTTTTAAATATATTTTTATTAAAATTTTTCTTTTAAGTCAGGAGACATTTTACAATCAAGATTTTTCTATGCTTACTTCAGTTTTGTTACTATACAAATTTACATTTTTCAAGTGTGTATAGAGGTTTTGTACAATTGATACAGTCAAGCTTTGAGATAAATTTACATTTTCTTTGTTAAGATCTAGCAGATCTGAGGCACCATTCTAATCTCATTTCCTCTCCCCTATTGCCTACATGTTACAGGCAAAAATCAGGATCAACCACTGCTTCATGAAATGACCATTTCTGTCAGAGTGTGGCAAACTTATCAGTTTGGTTATTAAGTCTGGCAGTGATGTTTTCCATCTGGTATATAGATATCACAATTCGACTCTAATCTTGTATGGTAGGGGTGTCTTTGGTTATCTATTTCTTTGTTAAGGATTTTTTGCAGCCAGCAGAAAAATGGGCAGCAGGGTTTTTGTCCATGGAGGGGAACGATCTGGGTAGACAGCTATAAGTACCACCTCAGCTGTGAGCTCAATGTTCTCTCCAAGACTATCACCGATTTCTTTTTGTATACTTATCCAGAAGGGCATAAAGCATCGACAATGCCACATGATATGTGCGAGGTCTGCCATCTTAGCTCCACATTCCCTTCAACAGGCCCCAAATTCAATTGGAAGGTATTCTGTCAGACTGGCCGGTGACCTGAAAAACCTAGATTGACACTTCCATGAGTATTCGCTCCAAATATGCGATTGGGTGATTTTGACCGCATGCAGAGATGAAGAGGACCACTCTTCTTTAGATACTACGAGATCTAAATCTTTGTTCCAACTTGTCAATATTGAATTTGTTGATTCTTTAGTTCAATCTCGCATCATTTTATATAGGTTTCCAATTAAATGATTCCAATGCAGTCCCAAGGAATGGTCAAAAAATAATTTTAAAAGGGGAGAGAGTGGAAGGGTCAGTTTGACCTGAATGATTCTGTTGCGTAATAAATGGTTTCTGATTTGGAGGTATCTAAAATGATCTACATTTGGTAGGTTAAATTTAAGTTTTAGTTCTTCAAATGATAAGATCCCGTTAGGACCCAGAAGTTGGAACATCTGTTCCAGTCCTAGCCTATGCCATCGGGAGAAGGTTAAGTCGTTGTGGGATGGGATAAAGAGTTCGTCTTCTGAAATAATCTAGCAGTACTCATAAATTAGCTGAAGTGGCTCTTTATCTCTCATTTTAAAACATATTTTTAAAACCTGTGAGGTTATTTCAGAAAAGTTTCTTAAGGAAGGGGTCCTCCCGGATGAAGCAACATTTTTTTTTTTTTTTTTTTATGTCATACATATCACTGAGGTGAAACTCTACTTTCTTCCATGAGGAATCAAATTGTTCGGGAAAGCCATGGAAGAAGTATTCTGAGAAATGCGGCTTCTGCATATTTTTTGAGGTCTGGGAGGTTAGTTCCACCCTGGGCCAGTGATAATTTTAATATTGAAAGACGGATTCATGGTTTTTGTTTGTTCCACATGAACAGTGATATCATGTTATCCCATGACTTAAAGTAGTATTGGGATGGGAAATGTGGGATACTTTGGAACAAGTACAATAGGCAGGATAAGACATTCATTCTAACAGTTTCGATACGTTGGAACAGGGAGAATGGTAGGTGTGTCCATCTGTCCAGGTCTTTCTTGATTGCAATGGATATAAGTTCGTAATTGATTAATTCAATTACGTGAAGAGCATGGGGTATGTGTATGCCTAGGTATTTTATTTTTGGTTGAGTACCATTTAATGGTTAGACTTCGTTTAAGGTGCTTGGAGGAGTATAATTATATAAGAGGGCTTTGGTTTTTTAAATATTTAATTTAAAGCCAGCTAGTTCTTCGAATCGGGATACGATTTTCCATGTCTCTGTAATCGAATCTGTGGGAGATGGAAGGGAAAGGAGAATATCGTCTGCAAAAAGACTGATCTTATATTCAGTTTGATGCATTGGGATACCTTCTGTTTTTTTTTTAGATATTCTTATTGCCCTTGTTAGAGGTTCAAGATATAACACGAACAGTAGAGGGGAGAGAGGACAGCCCTGCCTTGTGCCTTGGCTTATTGGGATGGGAGAGAAAAGTCGTCCGTTTATACGAATATATGCTTTGGGAGAGAGGTATATTTGACTCAGCCATTGTAACAATGAGTCCGGGAAGTTGAAGACTTTTAATGTATCCCATAAAAAGGGCCAATGGACACGATCAAATGCCTTTTCAGCATCAAGGCTTAAAAAGGCAGCCAGAATTTTCTAAGTATGGATGTATTCTATTCGTATTAGGGACTTTCTGACATTGTCCATAGTTGACCTGTTTTTAATAAAACCCGCTCGATCTGGGTGTATTATTGTTGGAAGGATAATTTCTATTCTCTTGGCCCAGATGGCCATAAAGATTTTATAGTCCGAGTTTAATATAGATATCGGGCGATAAGAGGAGGGGTCTAAGTTGTTTCCATTTGGTTTTGGGATAGCCGCAATTGTGGCATAGTCCCATGAAGGCGGGGCTGAATTTCCCATTGCCGTTTCTCTATATAACTGAAGAAGTCTTGGGGTTAGCTCTTTACTAAAGATTTTGTACCACCTCGCTTATGTATTCATCAGGACCGGGCAGCTAACTGATGATTGTTTAGTGACATGGCGTTTCTATTTCATGCATTGCAGTCGGGGCTTGTAATTTCTGGACTTGTATTGTTGTGAGTTTTGGAAGTTGTAACTGACCTAGGAAGGTTTGTCTGTCCTCTTGAGAAGAAGTGTTATGTGATGTATATAGCTGTTGATAATAAAAAAACGAAAGCCTGTCTTATGTCATCTTCTCTATGGGTAATCTTACCCATTTGAGGTTGTTTAATTTTTAATATTGTTACTGCATTTTTCCTTGCTCTCAACTTCTGCACCAGTCTGAGTGTTCCCCTAGATCCGCCCTCATAAATTAGTTTGTTTTAAATAGATTAAAGACATTTGGATCCTTTCATCTATTATTTTTTGAATGGCAGCTGTGGTTTCTCTAATTTTAGTTTGAACTTCTTTGTCCCCCTCTCTACAGAGCAGTTGGAGAGTTTGCAGGGTAATGATTAGGTCATTATATCTCCTCTCTCTTTTTTTTCTTTTTTTTTACGAGAGGCATATGCAATGATCTCACCTCTAATGGTGGCCTTCACTGAGTGTCCCATAATATGGCTTCTGAGACAGCCGATGGCGCATTTTCTTTAAAAAATTGTGGGATTCTTTTCTTTATTTGGTCATTGAATTCTTTATCCTTTAGGAGAAAAGGATTTAGTCTCCAAAGTGTTTGTTTCATTTTTTTCTCCCAAGTCTAGTTTTAGTAGTAGGGGATGGTGGTCAGATATTATTTTTGGACAGATAGTTATATCACTCACTGTGGAGGAGTGTTCGCATGAGGTAAAAAAAATAATCCAGTCTTGAATATGAATTAAATCTTCCCGAGTAATATGTAAAGCCTGGGGCCGAGGGAAAAAATTTCCTCCAGATGTCTACCAATCTGAGGTTTTTCAAGTTGTGCTTTAAAAAACTTTACTGGGGTTGATAGACAGTATATTTTAGGGTTTGATGAGTCGAGATTTGGAGTGATCGTCATATTGAAGTCTCCAGCCATCAGTAACTGCCCCGGTGAAGATCCAGTATTTCAGTTAGTATTTGTCAAATTACTGGTGATTTAGTCTGTGGGGGTAGGTATATATTGGTTAGTGTGACTTCTTGGTTATAAAGGCAACCTTGAATGACGATGTAGCGTCCTAGTCCGTCGGAATGTACTTTATTTTAAACTGGGTAGTAGTTGGGATCATTATTGCCACTCCTCTTCTACGTCCACTCGAATGAGATGAGGAATAAATGGTACATCAACCCCCACCCCCCCCATGTTAATTTCTGGTGCTCGGTATCTGAGAGGTGTGTTTTTTGTATAAATAAAACATCTGCTTTTTGTTTAAGTGCGGCATCACTCGCGATCTTTTGATGGGGTTATGAAGACCATTGACATTTACAGAGTAGATCTTTACTGGTTGGGAAGCCATTTGGGTTTATTATTCTTTGATTCTCTTTTTTCTGTTTTAGGTTTAATACTTATTGCTTTTATTGTCGTGTTAAGTATCTGATTTTCATTATTTTTTTTGTTTATTTCTCAGGTCACTCCAGTCTGGCATCACCTGGATCATCCCCGCCCCCCCGAACTCTAAGGAGAGAACCACCAACCATCTTCAGTTCTTCCATCAAAAGTTTGTTAGATCTCTCAGATAAATGACACTGGAGTTTTTGTAATAAAGCGTAACACTGAAACACTGCACACTGTCTCCTGAGTCTCCTTCCACCATCAATACATAAAAGTTAACTTCAACTTTAACTAGAACTGTATATAGAACTATGTAGATGTGTACTTCCATCGTTACGGTGGTATCACCTAACCACCTTGTATAGCTCTCAAACCAGTCACTCCGAGGGGGCTGGATTTTGATCGAGGATCTCCTTAATTGGGAGTTACCTCACAGGGGGGTAAACCCACCCCCAAATGAACTGAAAAGACCCGATAGTCTGGGCTCCCTTTTATCCCTGTATAGCCCCTCCCTCTTTTCGAACTGTTATGGGTTAATTACCATTATTTAAACCCTCCCCTTTTTTTCAACAAGATCGCATCCCCATCTATTGGAAGGGGTAGAAAAAAGGCCCATCCCAGAAATCCCGTCTCACGATCACTATCTCCTTCGACTAACTTGGACCTGGAGAAGCCCTGAGTCTGCCCCGTCAAGGACGCCCCCACCCTCACAAGCCCCCCCCAACTCTTCCCCCACAAGCCCAACCATGAACTCTCCACCCTAAGAGGGGCGTATCACAATATGCATAGAGAGCCCTCCTTCAGGATGCCTAGGAGACCCCGTGGTGGTAGCCCTCTTCTGTCCGATCAGTTCCCATTGCACCCAAACTGTAAGCCCAAACTGGATTAAGATGAGCTCAATTTTCACCCTCCCTCCCTCCACCAGCTCTGCATGAATAATTGCCTCCCCAGTCCTTCCCCGTGTGTATAGCTCTATGGGGAACAGGATCTGCACCCCCTCCCACCCTGTAAGGAGGGCTATTTTTGTATACTGCTCCCGTAAAGGGATGGAACTGGCCATGAGCCGGGGGGAGACCCCACCCGAAGCAGCTACCCTCATATCTAGCACCCAAAAAAGACATCAGAACAGAAGGGGAAAGAGAGGGGCCAGGTAGCAGATGAGAGAGAAAGAAACAGTAGAACAAGGGAAAATGAAGAAAAAAGAGAAAGGGGGGGAGAGAAAGCAGCAGGGCACATGAAGGGGAGAAGGGGGACCCCAAAGAGCCCAACCACTTCCCCAGATTCTCCCCCTCTTAATTGTTCAGGACATTTTGTGTTATATGTCCTTATTGGGTTGTAGTAGACCCCCTCTTGCCTATGACCTGGGCAAACAGTGAAAGGTCCAATTTAGTTTCTTGGTAAACAGTCATTGGATTAGTTCTGGGTTTGGCAAGAGGAAGGGTCATTGTCCGAGTTTTCCCAGTCTTCACCTGAAATCGTGTCCCCCCCCCCGGCCCTGTCCAGCCCTGAGGGAGACCCCACCGGAGTCCCACCTGGACGAGACTCACAATAGGACCGCTTGAGAACTGAGAGAGCCGGAGAGAAAGGGGAGCCAGCCCGACAAGAGGGAGGCGAGGCCCAGGGCGCCGATCCAGATTGGGACTCCCTCGGCCTGATTTCACATCCGCCATCTAAGGGGACCCACTCCCAAACTATGCAGTGCAATGCCTAAATGTACAGGATTTTTTATTGATAGTTTGAAGGTTTTCACTACTTGGGAAGGCTGGTCAATCGATCGACCCGAACCCCCCCTGAAAATCAAGCAAGCACCCACCACCTTACCCCCCGATTCAGCACCTCAGAGCCTAGCACAGCCAGAGAAACAAAGATCCCAGGAATTACTTCTATTCTGGTGTCAGGGTGGGATTTTCAGCAGGTTAATCTTGTGCAGCATTTCCTCTAGGGTCAAGTTAGGTCGAGAAGGCCTCTCATTTTCCTGGGTTCCTTGGCCACTGTTCTTGGAGATGTTAGTCAGACCCCGCATTCGCTCCTTCAACACCCCTCTCTGGAAAAGGTCTTCTTTGGCCTCCATGGCCGAGTTGTAGGTGACAGGGCCGTCTGGCAGCATAACTGAGCCTGGAAGGGTAGGAGTTTCGAAACTTGATCTGTTGTGATCTCAAGTAGGGGAAAAGGGGGGAATAGGCTCTCAGTTGGCCTTGTGTGTGAGGAGTGTAGTCATTGTAAATGATGATGCGATGTGGGCCCATCATAATTTTCCCCTCTGCCATGATTTTTCGAGTATTAGCTCTTTTGCCTGGAAGCTTTGAAAACGGACCACGTACGATCTCGGCCGAGCATCCTTTGCCTTAGGCCTGGGGCCGAGAGCTCTATGAGCTTGTTCAAAATCTAGAGGGTAATCAGGCCCCAGCTCTAGAGTAGTTCTGAAGAATGAATCCACGTATGCCAGAGAGTCGGTGCCTTCCTCGCCTTCAGGCAGACCAAAGAGTCTTAAGTTTTTAAGTCTGCTACGGTTCTCGGCGTCCTCCTGCCTTAGGAAACTGTGTAGCTGAGCAGAGGCTAGTAGCAGAACTGAAGATTCAAGAGAATCTATTTTGTTTGAGTTAGTTGAGATCTGTTGGTCTGCATGTCCTTGCAGAGCTCGCAGGTTGGCCTGAAGTTCCTGGATGGAGCCCCACATTTCCTCCCGGAAGTTGGCAATTGCCTGTAAAATGGTTTGTTCGGGTTGGGGGGTTGTCTGGAGATCACCACCTTTCCGTTTTCCTCCCCTTCCAGCCATCGCTTCTGGTGTATGGGCAGTTGCCTCTGGAGACTCCGCAGTGACTCGCGGCCTACCAGCGTGCATTTCTCTCTCCTGCAGGCCCTCTTCATCTTCCTGCTCGCTCAGGACCACCACTGGTAGGAATCTGTTTGGTTGCTTTTTTTCCATTCAGTGTTTACTTGGGAAGAGGCTTGGCTATGCTGTGGTCTCCTATGATGTTCCAATCTTTATTTGTAGTGGTTTTTGTTATTTTTAAGGCAGGAGACCAATTTAAAAGTTTTTAGTCAGGGAGCCCACCTAAGTTTGATGTTCACCGAGTCATTCCGGAACCGGAAGTCAGCTGTTATCTGTTTTTAACTTTTCCTCGTTGTTGGTCTACTAAACATTACAGATAATGCAAAACTAATTTATAAAGTCTTTCAAAATGTTTGTGACTCTCCCCTGTTCACCTCACACTACTGTTTGTGACATCACAGTCTGTTGTCACAGTGAGCGGTATAATGCCATACACAAAGGCACTGTGAGGTTAACAGCAGAGAAGCAATGTTTTTTCCACAGACATTTTAGATAGACTACCAAGATGTGCTGTAAACACCGGAAAGGAACATTGAAAATGGAAAAAAAGTATTATCTCGTAAACTGTAATAGCTGAAACATCTGATTTATGAAAGCACATGCTGAAATGTAGATTTCCTCTTTAAGGATGGATTCTTTGGTCTCGAAGGAGTCCTAACAGTCAAGTTCCACTGTACCTGCTCTGTAAAAAAGGATTTTCCTACCATGAATATATCCAAATTGCCCCCCAAAAAATCACACAAAAAGAAGAAAGCATAAGCACTCACACAAAGAAATAAGAGTAAAGTGTGCTGGTTTATCAAAGAAGAGCTGGACAGCCTCCTCCACCTCATATTGCTGGACCTTGCTTCATTCCATAACTATTGTATTCAGGAGCAGAGGCTGGCAGGGAGGAACTGAGTGTTGGCTTAGATGTTCTGCTCCTCTGGAAGGGTTTGATGGCTGACTGCCACTGCTCCTCTATCCCTGCTGGCAGCACAGCAATCAGACAAGCAAAGCAGAGCATTTACGGGTTGGGATGTTGAAGCTTGTGCACATTAGGAATGACATTCAGATGCACTTATAACAGCACACAGGTGAGAAAATAAAAGTGGAAAAACATGGATTTCAAGGCAGCAGATAAATACACTTCCTTCCCACACCTCTAGTGGCCATTCCACCAGTTCCTTTCTCCCTGGTTTTACCCCACTTGAACTGGTCCCTGCAAATATGCCTGGTATGTGGAAACTCTCTCAAGGGAAAAGTATGCAGCTTCAGGGGGTATCAGCTGCGAGGAGAGGGGGCCGGTAGCAGCGACAAGCATGGCAGAAGGAGGCCGTGATGGACTGTCCATCGATAAGGTTAAAGAACCAGAAAAAATATTGTGCTCACTTGTTAACTGCCATCTGCATCACAGAAACGTAAAATCCAACAGCAGAAAAGGGCTGCTTAGCCCATCTAGTCTGTCCAGTTGTTTCTCACCTAGTCTGTCTCCGCAGACCCTATATGGTCTCCAGCGACCCTCCCACTGCATCTTGAAGACCTCCACTATTTTGGCTTACATCACTACTGCTGTACTGGCTGTATAGAGCCAGTATAGCGCAGTGGGTTAAGGCTCTGAGCTGCAGATCTGGAGACCTGGGTTTGAATCCCACAGCTGCCTAGGTGCATACTGTGTGATCCTGAGCAAATCACTTAACTTCCTTGTGCTCCCAGGTCGCATCTGGAAACAAGCTTCAGCTTAGTGTGCTGCTCCTGGTTAAACAATGTTCCCTTTCCATGCTGACAATCTGTTCCAGGCATTAACTACCCTTTCAGTGTAGAAATATTTTCTCACATCACTCTTGAATCCCCACTCAAATGCATGCAAGTTAAGCATGCATAAGAGTTGCTATCTCTTCTTCTGTGTACTTCTCCAGAAGACTAAATCTGAATCACCAGTGTCCTTTTATCAAAAGATTTTGGGCCAAAGGTACAGAACAGGATACCTTTTTGAAAATAGGTTCATTTATTATAGTGACACACATAAAAATGCTGTCTGTCAACTAAGATTGCCACCTATTTCAAAATTACAGACTATTCAGTACTGCCGAAAAAGAAAAACAAAGCTTTGCTATATAAAACTTTAAAAAGGTAGTTCAAGGTAAAGTTTATTTTTCTGTTTGTGGTGACTGAAAAAGGAGGGCTGGGAAAAATACTCCTGTTTTCAGCTTTGCCCAGGTGGGGATTACAGAAAGTGCTGATGGATAATGATAAACCAAGTTTAGCTGTTGGTGGTTTTACTGAATGAAATGACGCTGAAATTTGGTCAGGATCCAGAGGAAAATTCCCCTACGTTTTTCAAGACGTGCCACAGGATCTTAAACATCCACCTAAACAACCATCATAACAGGCAGACAGAACCTTGACTTAACATTCTACTTGAAAGACAGCACCTCATGACAGCACAGTGGCCCTCTAACACCATGCTCAGGAGACTGCACCCTGCAACGCTACCAGCAGCACTTCCTGCAGCACCAAGTACTCACTGGAAGTCTCTCACTAGACCACAGACCAGGTCCGACAGTACTTCGCTTCTGAGAACTGACAGGACAAGGCTCCAAGGGGGTAAGGCTGCAGGCAAGGCAACTTAAAAAGGGGAACATCTATGAATAGTGCCACCACAATTTGAAACCCCATGAAAAGCTGTTTTAAATCAGG
Organism: Neoceratodus forsteri; assembly: GCA_016271365.2. Classification (NCBI taxonomy): domain Eukaryota; kingdom Metazoa; phylum Chordata; order Ceratodontiformes; family Ceratodontidae; genus Neoceratodus; species Neoceratodus forsteri. The sequence continues at coordinate 696,011,860 of CM028129.1, forward strand.
TACTCCCCCACCCCACTACAGCGGCATCTGTGGTGAGGGTCACCTCTAGCTCTGGTGGAGAGCAGGGAAGCCCTGGAGGTTTTCCCTCCACTGACCACCACAGCAGGGATCCCACTAGGGTTTTGCCACTTGAATGGGGTAGTCTGAGGATGTGATGCTTGGAACCACTGAGCAATGAGCATACAAGCAGCTGTCCTCATGTGCAGTCTTGTTAGGGGGACTGTGAATATTGAGGATGCCACGAGTTCCAGTCTAGATGGACCTTGGGCCTTTTTCTGCTGTCATGGTCTATGTTTCTCTGTGCTGCATGGACAGGCTGGCACCAACATGGTCGTGTCCACAATAGCTGCTATGAAAAACAGTACTCGGGATGGCTCTGAGACTTGGACGGGTTCAGCAGAACTCTCTCAGATGTTAGATACTGCAAGGCAGTGGCCAGTGCTTGCTGTGTCTCCTGATTGGATGAGCATGTCAGAAGCCAATCATCCAGGTACAGGAAGATCTGCAGTCCTAGCTTGCTGAAGTGAGCAGTGAGTACTGCAAAGTACAGTACTTCTTAAAGACCAAAGGGAAGCACTATGAACTGGTAATGTTGCCTCTCCACAAAGAAAACACAGTTAAGTACTTACCGTACCGGTAGATCTTCAACAGGCTCTCTTGTAGCAGGTGCTACTTTTGGGAGCCCGCCAGAAGGCGCTCTTCCAGATGGTAGCTTTCACTAGCAGTGCATAGTGGGGGCTGCCCACTCGTGATGTCATCACTCCTCGCAGGTATAAAGGAAGTGGGCGGCCTCCAGTATCCTCAGTTCCTTGCTGCCATCAGCTCGCTGGAGCATAACTCCCGAGGAAGAACTGAGGCGACTAATTGTGACCGCTCTGTCTACATAATACATAAAAAGTTGCTCTCTCCAAGAAGGAGGGGGAAGAAGGGCGGGTAGGTACCTGCTGCAACAGATCCTCTCGAAGATCTACCATTACGGTAAGTACGAAAATGTACTACCTTCATCCAGGGTATATCATGCAGCAGGTACTACTTCTGGGATGACTCTCAAGCAGTCCTGGTAAAGAAGGAAGGTAATTATGAGAGAAGCCCCTGCAGCGCGGTGTGGCCAAAAGTGGCATGGTACCTAGAGGCAATACCTATACTGTAGTGTTTTGTAAAGGTATGTATAGTAGACCATGTAACTGCATCACATATGTCTGAGACAGATACCCTTCAGAAGCAGGCAGTTGAAGTGGAAAGGGCTCTAGTGGAATGTGCATGTACAGTGTCTGGCAGTGCTTTGTGGGCTATAGTACAGCAGTACATGATACAATGCAGCAACCAGTTTGACAGTGTCTGTTTGATCACAGGTTGTCCCTCTTTGCTTGGAGCAAAAGCCACAAATAGCTATTCTGATTTTTTCATGGGCTTAGACCTTGTGAGATATTTTCAGAATATGATGTACATCCAAGGTGTGCAGTAATTGTTCCCCAGGATTGGTATGGCTGGGGAAAAAAGACTGGCAGACTAATGGATTGGTTTAATGTGAAGTCTGACACCACTTTTGGTAGAAAAGCTGGATTGGTGCATAATGATACCCTGTCTTTGTGAAAGACTAAATAGGGTTCTGAGCACATGAGAGCCTGTAGCTCTGATATGTGGAGAGCGGATGTGATGGCTACCAGAAATAATGTTTTCCATGCTAGTTAGCATATTTCTGAAGACTCAGCCAGTTCAAATGGTTCTGCTGCGAGTTGCTCAAGCATGAAATTGAGGTCCCAAAGTGGAATTGGCCTGAGGATGGGGGCTTCGTATGAATGATCATTTTTAAAAACATTCAGGATGGATCCATCTGGGCTACTGTTCGATGCCCTATGGGTTTGTGAAAAGCTGAAATGGCTGCTAGATGAACCTTGATAGAGGAATATCCCAATTTTTGTGTGGACAATTCAGTAAGGTATTCCACTATGTCTAGAAGGGGACATGAGAAGGGATTTAGTGACTTTTTGGCTGCCCAACGGGCAAAGTGTTTCCATTTATCCTGATAACACTTCCTTGTGGAAGGTTTCCTTGTGGAATGTAGAACTTAGGCCATGTTTTCAGAAACCTTATGCCTGTTTATGAAGATGTTTTCAGGAGCCAGGCATGCAGGTGTAGTGATCATAGATTGGGATGAAGTATGGCACCTTGCCGCTGGGTCAGAAGGTATGGTGTTAAGGGGAGGTGAATGGGTTCCCTGGTCGCCAATTGTTGCAGTAATGGGAACCAGATCTGTCTAGGCCAGAAGGGTGCAATTAGTATCATTTTTTCCAATTCCCTCTGAAATTTGAGGAGGACCCTTTGGAGAAGTGGGATGGGAGGGGGAAGGCGTATAAAAATCTCCCCATCCATGATAGGAAAAGAGCATCTATAGTATGTCCCCTCATGTCCGGTAAAATGGAACAAAACTGAGGTAACCTATGGTTCGGTGACGCAAAGAGGTCCACCTCTGGCATGCCCCACTGATGGAATATGGTCTGTAGAAGGGAGGCCTTGAGGGTCCATTTGGGGCCTTGTGAATGCCGGCTGAAGTGGTCTGCCAGGACATTTTGTGTGCCTGGGACATGAACCGCTTTGAGTGTCAGTTGTTGTTGAAGAGCAGAGTGCCAGACCTGGGTCGCCTTCCAACACAGAGTTTGGGACCTGGTACCCCCTTGTTTGTTGATGTAGTAGACCACTGCCGTACTGTCTGACTGTATCAGTAGAGGGCCAGGGGTCAGATACGGTTGGAAGGTCTCGAGTGAGAGTCTTACTGCCCTCATTTCTAGGGTGTTGATATGAAGCCTGGCTGTGGCTGTGTTCCACTTGCCTTGGGTTTGGTAATGTTGATCCAGATGGGCACCCCATTCTGTGGTTGATGTGTCTGTGGTCATGGTTTTGACTGGGATTGGCATCAGAAAGGGCATGCCTTTGTCCAAATCGGATTTGTCTGGCCACCATTTTAGAACTTTGTGTAACGCAGGGGTGACCATAATCTGGTCCTCTAGACCCCCTGTGTGTTGGTGTCACTGGTGTCAGGAGGGCCCACTGAATCAGTCTCATAGACAGCTGAGCACTGGGGACAATAGAAATGGCTGCGGCCATGTGATCCAATATTTTTAGGAGTTGCCTCGCCGTGATAGACATTACGGAGCTGTACTGGGTGTCCAGGGATATTAGGGTCCGACTTCTTTTTTCTGGCAGAAAGGCTAATCCTGCAGTCATGTCCAGGATAGCTCCGATATAATGGAGTTGTGAGGGATCTAGTTGAGATTTGGGCATATTTACTGATATGTCCAGTTGTTCGAAGAGTTGCAACGTTTCTTGGAGTGACTGGATCAAGCCTATTTTGGATGATGCTTTTATTAGTCAGTCGTCTAGGTAGGGGAATACAAAGTGGCTTCTTTGTCTTAGGGTGGCTGCCACTACTGCCAAGCATTTTGTGAATATCCTGGGTGCTGATGAGAGGCTGAATGTAAGTGCCTTGAACTGGTAGTGTCCTCCCAGCAGTCTGAAATGCAGATATCTGCAGGGGGCCAGATGGATGAGGATATGAAGATATGCGTCTTTCATATCCAGGGCACAGAACCAATCCCCTTAACATGGGGGAGGGGGAGGATGGTAGCTAAAGTCATCATTCTTATTGATTTTATTACTGTTGTTTTAATCTCTTGCAAAGCACCTTGGTACTTTGAAAGGCGCTTGAGCACAATAAGGATTATTATTATTATTATTCTGAAATGTTTGTATTGGATGAATTTGTTGAGGCTTTGCAAGTTCAGTACCGGATGCAGAACTCCTGTCCTTTTTGGAATTAGAAAAAAGTGGGAGGAGAAGCCTCCACCTTGTTGTTCAGTGGAGACTGGTTGCATTGCCTTTTTCACTTTGAGTGACTGCAACTCCTCCAACAGGATGGGAATATGGTCTTTTTTTTTTTTTGTAGACTCTTTTTCTCTCCCTCCTGTCTGGAACTCTCTCTGGCTACCCCGCTCGCCTAACTGCTCTACCACATGCTGTGTTCCCCATCATCTTCAAGGATGTTACGACTCCCCAGGGACACAGGGCCCTACAGCCCCAGAGAGATCAAAGGGGCAGTGACAAGGAAAAAGCATTGGGCGTGCAGCGGCACTGGAGAAGCCGTCGCCTATCTGGCAGGTGGGGGCTTTTTCCCTTTTATGTGCCCTCCTCCCCTGTGTGTGGTGTACATCGCCGACTTCACGGCGCACGGCAACCCTGCCAGCATTGGGCCACACTGAGTATGTGCAGTCCAACACTCTGCAGCACCCCTGGTCTCCACCAGGGGCTGCTGGAATGCTAGACATCCCCAATACCCTCCCTCTGGGAGAGGAGAGCAGCCCAGTGGGCGCTCAATCCAATCCCTCCCCTGCTGTCCCCCAGCACCCAAGGTCGCTCCCGAACCCGGGTCGCCGGTGTGGCGCGAGGTGTGGTGTCCAGCGCCTCAACCCTCAGCGCCACCGAGCTGGTGGGAATATGGTCTTGAGGGTAATTTACACGTGGCAGTGGGTGTGTTGGTGGAGAAGTTGTGAGCTCTAATGTGTGACCTGATCTTATAATTTATAGCACCCACTCGGTCATTATTTGTGTCCAGGCCTCTAGATGGCATGAAAAGCGGCCTCCCACAGTCTCTGAGGCTGGCAGAGGAGGGTGGGGAGGGTCGGGAATGAGTTAGATGGACATGGTGGAGTCCCCCCTGCTGTGGGGGTGGAATGACAAATAAAAGTGAGGCAGAAGAGGCAGATCTACTAGTCAATTGTGACTGTTGTCTACCTCTGTAGGACTGCCTGCCTGTTCCTCTTTGATGCCCTGTGTGCCGAAACTGGTATGGCTGTGAATACCATTTCTGGCCTGAAGGATGTGGAGTTTGGTACATACCACATACCAATCTTACAGTGTGGCCTGAAGCTTGCAGGTCATCTAAAATGATTTGTGTGGTGGATCCGAATAGCTTATTCCCATTGAAGGGTGCGTTCAGGATCTTCTGCTGAACGTCTGGGTTAAATCTCAAGACTCGGAGCCATGCATGATGTCCAAGATTAACGCCTAAGGCAGAGTATCTCGCCAATGTGTCTGCAATATTATAGGCTGCTCTTACCAGATGGCGAGATAGACTAGTACTTGTGTTAAAGGTGGCCAATAGTTGGTCCTTTTCCTCGGACTGAGGCAGTTTATTCACCACCTCAGCAGCTGCTGTCCAGAGTGTTTTCTGGTATTTTATCATATGGCCCATGTAATTTATGGCCCTTAAATTGAGTGTAGCCTTGGCACACTTTATTTCCTATTAGGTCTAGACGTCTGGACTCCTTATCAAGTGGAAAAGAGCTGAGGCGTTTTGGCCTTTTTGTCCTGCATGGGCTGCAGGATCACTACAGAATTTGCTTGTGGTGCTACTGCAAAATATGAGTGATCTATAGGAGCCAGGTAAAGGTGGTTGGCCTTCCCACTCAATGCAAAACTGCTGCATTTCTGCTTACCTCTTTCTTCACTCCTTATCAGTCTGGTTTCCGGAAGTCCCACTCTACCGTCACCTCACTACTAAGGCTCACTGATGACATCCTATCTGGAATGGGCAAAGGGCATAGCACCTCTGCCATTTTCATTGACCTGGCCAAGACTTTTGACACGGTCTCCCACCCTAAGCTACTAGCTAAATTAAGTGGGGCTGGCCTCTCAGACCTTGCCACTAGCTGGTTTCATGCCTACCTGGTAGGCAGATATCAATCGGTGAAAATCGGCCCTCACATCTCTACTGCTCTTCCAAATCAATATGGGTGTCCTCCAAGGCTCAGTCCTGGGAACCCTGCTTTTCTCAATATTTCTAAATGACCTTCCGCAGGCCTGCACGCTGTCATCCATCCAAATATACGTGGATGACACCATACTGTACGCCTCCGGGATGTCCACCGGTGCACTATCAAATGTGCTTCAGCAGGATTTCAATGCCGTGCATAATTGGTTTACGTCAAACCAGCTATCCCTAAATAATAAAAAAAAAAGTCTCACTCACTTTTGGGTCACGCCCCCGACTCTCCTGCCTAGCAACACGCCCCTCCTTCTGTACCCTAGATGGGACCCTCATCGAGTCCTGCACTTGTTTCAGATACCTGTGTGTCTGGCTTGACCAATACCTGGATTTCTCCACCCATATAGAATCCTTACACACTAAGCTGCACCCGAAACTTGGTGCTCTATATCGCAATAAGGATTGTATGTCCAAACAGGTCCGTAGGGAAATTGTCCAAAAATGATACTCCCTACACTTGACTATGGCGACGTAGGATATGGTGCCACACTCCAATATAACCTGGCCAGCCTAGACACTCTTTTCCATTCCTTCTGCCGTTTTGTCCTTGACTCCCCCCAAATGACCCACCACTGTGATCTGTACAGGGACCTATCCCTGTCTTCACTCACAACCCGCAGACTGATCCACTGCTCCAGAGCAATCGCCAAATTCTGGTCACAGTCCCTTCCCCCCTATCTCGCATGCGCCATATCGGCTCAGGCTCCCTCCCCTTCCTACCTACTCAGAAGCGCAGACTCAAGGCTTCTACATGTCCCTTTCATGCACACCTCCAAGGGACAAACGGCTTTCAAATATCGCATGCCAAAACTATGGAATGACCTGCCTGCTGATATCAGGAGTTCCACAAACCCCGGACGCCTAAACCCGCTCCTCTACGTTCACTTCCCCACCATATGCACATGCTTGCAGTAGACATAAAGCTTCAAGCGAGCAATTTCTTTCCCAGTAACTGGCAGACATGACTAAGCTCAGTTGCTGCAAGCAGGGATTGCATACTACTTGCCTGTATTTAAAACTAATGTTGTATATAATATTTTGTACTACAACTTACGTCTCATTATTGTAATGCTGAAATGCACCAGTCTATGTAGTCTACCTACACTGTATAAAAATGTACTGTAAAATGTCAATTTTAAATTGTATGTACTTTTCAGTGCTTCCCTATCCCCCTCACCCCCCAGGTCGCATCTGGAAACAAGTGGTTCCCCGCTCAGTACGCCTGCCAGGTTAAACTCTTAAATAAATAAATAGGTAAACTGCACTCCGAAGCAAACTCCAAGGCAGGAAATGATTAAAAGCTTTTTATTGTGGCAGCAGCTCCAAAGTAGCCAACTACAGTCTTAGCCCCGGCGCTTCAACCCTATCTGGGTCTTCATCAGGGGGTGGATCCTGGCCCCAAGAAGGAGAATCTGAGCATTTGATGGAAAAAAAAAAAAAGAACAGTTACATAGGAACTTACCTCAGTAGTAGATCTTCGAGGGAATCTCTTTCATCAGGTCACACCTATAAGACTGTAAGCTATCAGGTTCTGGGACCACATGGAAACTTTTCTATAGCAGTTCACTAGGGGCCACCCATGGCGACGTCTGACGTCACCATCCTCATATAAGCGTGAGTAGCCACGTCCCCCCTTCAGTTACCTGCTGGAGACCTTGTTCAGAGATCTCCCTATAGGGAACTGGGAGAGAGAGAGAGAGTGGTTCTGTCTATGAGACAAGGCAGAAAAAAGTTGGAAAGCCCTTGGAACAATGAGGTAACCTTAGTGCATCCCTCAGGACCTGAGAGGAAATGAACATAGAGGATTTCCCACTAGGAAGTCAGGAGAGAGCAAATAAAGCCAAAAACACAGCACGGTTGGGGACAGCCAGTAGACCATCCTGGAGAAAAGACCAGGCAGCCATTACCATTAAGAGACATTCTATGTCTACTGGAGGAAGAGCCTGGCAAAAGATCTGCCACTCTGTTTAGGCAGAGAACAGGAGAGAAGTCCGCCAGAGGAAAAGGATATCTCCGGTATAGCCTGAAGGCCTCGAGAGGGGACATGTGCCAAGGGCCCTCGCGAGAAACGCAGGACAGGACAAAGGATATCGACCACCAGTCTCATCTGAAAACAGCTGGAAGACCTTCCCAGAGGAAGAGCCAAATGAAGGCCATTAGAGTTAAAAAACAAACAAACAAAAAAAAAAAAAACCACTAGGTTCACGGGGGATGGAGGGTGGGATGGCATGATAAAAGAGATTCCCTTGAAGATGAACTGTTATGATAAGTTTTATGTAACTGCTCTATCTTCATCAGGGATATCGCGTTCATCAGGTCACACCTATAGGACGAGTACCAAGCAGTACAGGCAGTGAGACAGTCTGGGTGGCAGGGAAGCCAGAGGCCTAAGAAAGGAGGCCTTGATGCACAGCTAAGCCAACTCCTGCCCTACTCCTCAAGGCAAAGTCCAAACTGTGCAGCTTTGAGAAAATGTGGGCAGCACTCCAGGTTGCAACCGCACAGATTTCTGTAGCTGAAATGTTCCTGAAACAGTCCACAGATGTGTTCAGGCCTCAGGGGAATGGCCATGAACAACCTCAGGAAGTTCCTTACTGTACTTCCTGCAACAAAAGGCAATAGAGGTGGCCAACCACCTGGACATCGTTTAGAAACCAAAATGTCCATTTTCCAAGGGTGAAAGAGACAACCAACCATAAGGACTTCCAACAATCCTTCAGACAGAGTGCATGAAATCTAGGTAAAACCTTAGATAGTGCACACAAAGACACCCTGTCTCTGTGGAGAAGCCAATAAACAGGGTCATACATAAGAGTCTGAAGCCCAGAAATCCTTCGAGCAGAAATAACAGCAACTAAAATTAACACTTTCCACAATAGAAAGCATAGCCCGTAAGTCGCAGCTGTCTCAAAAGGAGTCAAACTAAGCTTTTCTAACACAAAATTCAAGGCCCAAGCTGGGACTGAATTGTGGATGGAAGGCTTCAAATGTAGAATGCCTCGTAAAAAATATGAACAGGCCACATCAACTGGGCCACAATTCCTGCCATCAACAGGCACATAGAAAGCTGAAATAGTAGACAAGTGCGCCTTAATGGAAGAGTACTGCAGCCCTGTGATTGATAACGACAGTGAGTACTCCTGAAGCTGATTCACTGGGCAAGTGAAGGGATCCAGGTGGTGGGAAGCAGTCCACAGAGCAAAACAGTTCCACTTCATGGAATAGGTAGCCCTGGTGGAGGATTTCCTGACATTAGCCACCTTTGGCGACACCCCAAACCTCACAATGGCTATGTTCTGAGGAGTCATGCATGGAGATGGAGTGGCTCGAGGTCCAAATGGACCAGGGTTCCCAGTTCCTGTGTTAGCAGCCCATTGCACAGGGGCAGAGGCACTGGAGGGTCCGCTGCTAACTGTTGCAGTAACGGAAACCATATCTGATGAGGCCAGAAGGTGCCACAAGGATTAGAGGGGTCCCTGCCCTTTGAAGCTTGATTAATACCCTTGGAATCAGAGGGAAAGGAGGAAAGGTGTAGAGAAACCTCCCCCTTTTCCAAGAGAGGGACAATGCGTCTCACCACAAAACTCCAGGCCCTGAATCCAGTAAGCAGAAATGCAGCAGTTTTGCATTGAGTGGTGATGCAAAAAGGTTCAACTCTGGACGATCCTACCTGTTGAACAGGTCTTCTACTACTGAGGTCAGCAGCTTCCACTTGTATATTCTGGATTGTGACCTGCTTAGCCTGTCTGCCAGGACTTTTTGGATGTCTGGAACGTGAATGGCCAAGAGTTCTAGACTGTGGTCTTGAGCCCAGTACCAGGCCCTCGTGCTTCCTGGCACAGACAGTATGAGTGGATCCCTCCTGGCTTGTTTATGTAGTAAACTACACTGATGTTGCCCATCTTCACCAGCTGATGACCCAGAGACAGATGGTTCTGGAAGGCTTGCAAGGCATATAGAATAGCCATCCTATCCAGGACATTGATGTGGAGAAGAGTCTCCACACTGGTCCACATCTCTTGGGTCTAAAGAGGACCCAGATGTGCCCCCCAAGCCCTACCCTGAAGCGTCTGTGGTGACGATCTGCTGAGGGGAAACAATGAGGAGGGGGAACCCCCTTCCAGCAGAATGTTGGGGTCCTTCCACCACTGGAGCACCCTGCGAACAGGGGAGGAGACTAGGAGAACAGGTTACCCACCTGTAACAGTAGTTCTAGAAGTGGTACATCTTGTTCATCCACACTCCCTGGCATGTCCCTTTCCCCTTTAAATCTCACCGTAAAGTCTTCAAGCTGGCTCCTCCCACCCACCTGGGTGGTAAATACCTTGACTCTGCCCCATGACGCCAGATCTTAGCCCGCTGGAAGCAAGGTGGTGCGCCTAAAGCCGGGGAGGTCGGGTGGGTGCGTGTGGATGAACAACATATACCACTCCTAGAACTACTGTTACAGGTGAGTAACCTGTTCTTCTAGGAGTGTGGATATGATGGTCATCCACACTCTCTGGCAGACTCCAAGCAGTTCTCTGGGAGGAGTGAGGCAAGGCGCATACCCCCTATTTGGGAAACAGAGATTGGAGAACCGAGGCCCCAAAACATGACTCAAGGTCAATGTTGTAGTGGGTAATGAAGGTGTTTGCTGACTTCCAAGTAGCAGTCAACAGATCTCCTGGATAGGGATGTCCCTGGAAGCAGCCACCGATGCAGCAGTATGGCGGGTAGAATGAGCTCTTATCCCTCTGGGAGGCTCCTTGCCCGCCAACTCATAGCACAGACCTATGCATGATGTAATCCATCTCGCAATGGTCCATTTAGCTGCAGGTCTGCCAGAAGCAGCTTCAGCGCAGGTGACAAACAACGGGCTAACTCTCCTGAATTTCTGCCATCCTCTCCTTATAATAGGAGAGAGCACGTTTCAGGTCCAGAGTATGGAGCCTGTACTCGGCGTCTGAGGTGTAGTTAGGGTAGTATACCATCAGAGTCAGCACCTGGTTAAGGTGAAACTCTGAAACCACCTTAGGAAGGAATTTCAGGTGAGGGGGCAGGACAACTTTGTCCCTATGGAAGACCAGATAAGGGGAGTCCACTGAAAGCACCTGGAGTTCCCCTGTCCTTCTGGCTGACGTGAAGCCACCAGGAAGGCCGTCTTCCACGACAAATGTGAGAGCTCATACTTGTGCATGGGTTCGAATGGCTTGCCCATGAGCTTTGCCAAAACCAGCAAGAGATCCAACAGAGGTGGAGGTTCATGCACCGGAGGGGATATGTGATCCAGACCTTTGAAGAAGCGCCTGACCACTGTCTCCTGAGCCAAAGTCGGCTGACCGGCCCACACCCGGTAAGCAGAAATGACTGCCAGGTGCACCTTAAGGGTTGATGGCAGTAGACCCCCTTTGGAGAGAGACCAATGGTAGTCTAGAATGTTAGCCACAGAGTAGGATAAGGGGTCCAGACTCTTATCCTGGCACCAAATGGAAAACCATTTCCATCTGAAGGCATAACATTTCCTGGTCGATTCCTTACGAGATGCCTCCACCACGGTGCAGACATCCTCGGAAAGACCCAGAGCCTGGAACTCTAGCCGCTCAGGTACCGGGCTGTGAGGTGTAGGGATTGAAGGTCCGGATGAAATACCTTCCCCTGGTTCAATGATACCAGGCCTACGCATGTACAAAGCCGCTCCGGGGCCTTGCAGTTGAGGCTGAAGAGATCTGGATACCAGAACTGGCGCGGCCAATCTGGGACTACCAGGATCACTTTCGCCTTGTCCCTCCTCACCTTGAGTAACACCTTGTGGATCAAGGGAAATGGAGGGACGGCACAGAGGAGGCCTGGGGTCCACAGCCTCGAGAAGGCATCCCCTTGCAGTGAGCCCTGCTGAGGGGGGGCGGGCATAGTACAGACTCAGCTTTGTGTTCTCCCTGGAGGCAAACACATCCACCAACAATCCGCCCCAATGGGAGAACAGATTGTAAGCTACCTCTGGATGGAGAGACCACCGGTGGGATGTCTGGCCTAAGCGGCTGAGAGCATCCGCCAGTTGGTTCGAGACTCCTGCCACATGGATGGCAAGGAGATCCACCTCCAACTGGCTGATGAGGGTCCAAATTCAGTGCGTCTCCTTGCATAGCAGACGGGAGTGCATGCCGCCTTGTTTGTCAAGGTAGTACATGGTTTTGGTATTGTCCGTCTGGATGTGAACAACTTGACCCTGGAGCTGAGGAGCGAAAGCTGACAGGGCCAGTCTGACTGCTCTGAGCTCCAACAGGTTGATGTGGCATTGGGACTCCTCGCAGGTCCAGAACTCATGGGCTCTGCTGTCCCCCATGTGGGCTCCCCAGCCCACGAGAGAGGCATCGGTCATCAGGACTACCATCGGCTTGGGGCGGACAAATGGGATTCCTTCCTGCAACTGGTCTGGGACGGTCCACCATTAGAGAGCGTCCCACATCATCTGGGTTACAGTGATCAGCTGGTCGAAGTGACCATATCACTGAGTTCACTGGGCGGCCAGCTCCCATTGGAGGGGCGCATGTGCCACCTGGCCCAATGGACCACTGAGGTGCGCGCCGCCATGTAGCCCAGAAGGCGCAGAAAGTCCCGGGCAGGGCACAGGTGCCCAACCAGTAATGATCGGGCAAAGGAGAAGAGAACCTCCACCCTGTCCGCCGCGAGCCGAGCTCTGGCTTGACAAGAGTCGAGCTCTGCCCTGATGAAGCCCATCACCTGAGAGGGCACAAGTTCCGACTTGGCCTCATTGATAAGGAGGTCAAGTTGGGAGCAGGTTTGGAGGGCCACATCCCTGGACCTCTCCACCTCCTGAAGGGAGGAACCTGCCAACAGCCAGTCGTCAAGATAAGGGTATATTCGTACTCCTCGATGCTGAAGATGGGCTGCCACCACTGCAATGCACTTGGTGAAGACCCTTGGGGCCGAGGACAGGCCAAACGGCATGGCTCGGAACTTGTATAGGGTCCCCTCGACCCTGAAGTGGAGGAACCGCTGATGGGACAGACGGATTGGGACGTGAAAGAACGCGTCCTGCAGATCCAGTGAACAGAACCACATGTTTCGCTCCAGGGATGATATGATCTTGTTCAGAGTTACCATCCGGAAGGTGCAAGACCTGAGATATTGATTCAGGTCATGGAGATCTAGGATGGGGCACCAACCCCCGTCTGCTTGGGCACCAGGAAGTACCTGGACACGAAACCTGGGTCTGTAGGAGGATCCGGCACTGGAGCTACCGCCTCCTTGCGGAGGAGCTGAGCAATGTTGTCCTGAAGGGCCGACTGAGTGCAAGCTGAGATCCTTTCCTCCCGAGGGGCACGGGCTCGGGTGGGAGGGTACTGCTTGAATTCCAGAGGCAGTCCCTGGCCAACCACTTCCAGAACCCACCTGTCCGTAGTGATACTGGACAGGTGGAAAGAAAGTGACGGAGCCGGCCCCCCACGGGAGGAACCAGAGCCAACGTTACGGGTATAGGGGTTGCAACCCCCAACTCATCACTGAGCAGGCTTAGAGGAGGAGGAGGCTCCTGGACCAGCACCTCAGCCTCCTCTACGGGGCTGTTGGGGACCCTGTTTGGGCCTGGGGCACGAAGCTTGAGCCTGCTGCTGGTCTCCTTGAAAGGAGGGCTGCCTAACCTCAGGGTAAGAGTGCTGAAAAGGCTTCTTCTTGTGCTTCTTGCCCCAAAAACCCTTCGCAGAGCTGGCATCCAAGGTGGCATTGGACTGCTCTATGCGCTGGAGGTGACCAGCCACTCCCAGACCGAAGAGATCGCTGCCTAGGAAGGGCATGTCAGCTAACTTGTGCCGAGTATCTGCCGGAAAGGAGGATAACCTCAGCCAGGCCCTGCGGCGAGTGGCCACTGCGGCTGCTAAGGAGCGGGCACAAGAATCTCCAATGTCCAGGGCCATCTGGAGCTGCTGTTTCGCAACAGCATGGCCCTGGTCACAGGCTTGCTTCACCGTGGTCTGCATGTCCACTGGGAGATGAGGAAGGACTTCATCTAATGACCCTAAGAGGGCATGAGAGAAGTGTGCCATAATCACAGCCGAGCTGGCCTGACGAAGGCCTAAGGATGAGGCTGCATAGACCTTCCGGGCAGAATGGTCCATATTCTTGGACTCCTTGTCCGGAGGGCGGTGTCGGCTGAGCTACAAGTGCGTCTGAACACAGAAGCAGTCACAAGGCTTTCAGCCAAGGGATGCTCTGTGAACCCCGGCAGGGACCCCATGGGTACCGTATACTTGTGGGCTATGCGGGCAGATGGAGCTGGACAGGAGGCAGGACGCTGCCATAGCTCAAGGGCCGGGCCAGCAATGGCTTCGGCCACTGGAAAGGCCTCCGTCAGGGTATCCCCCCTTTTGAGGATATTCGTAAGGGGGTTTTCCGCCTTCTTTTGGATAGGCTCCAAGGGCATTCCAGTAGATTCGGAAATCAGGCGGAGGGTGCCCTGAAAAGAGGAAGGACCTTCCTCCAAACCTGCCACTGATGACTCATCATCCCCCGGATGTGAGTGCAAACCAGTGGCATCCGAGTCCGAAGAGTCGGGATATAATGGTCTCCTGCCTATGTCTCCCTCAATGCATCGAGGGCGATCGGGGACAACAGTGATGGACAGATGACAGGGCAATCTGGTGTCCATCTGATGCTCTTTCGAGGGAGCCCCTCCCTGAGGCTGCTTAGGCGGTGGCTCCACCAAAATCGGTGGGGAGACCGAAATAGGCCTAGCTGGAATACGTGCCGGCCCCATGTGGGGGGTGTGGGGGGGACCGAAGCCTTCAGTTTCAGAGGGGTTGGCGTCAGCCTGGAAGGCGGGGGGCCAAGTAATGGCCGGTGCTGCCAGCGGAGCCGGCTTGTGACCAGTCAGAATCAGCTGTTGCCACATGAGATCCTCATAACGTCGACGGAGTTTCCGTCGGAGTCTCTCCTCGTCCGAGGAGGATGAGGATCGATGGCGATGCCTCTTTCTGGAGTGCTTGTGACCTTTCTTCGCTTTTTCGACCGAATGGGTCCTGGTCCTCGATCGAGACCGACGGGGTCGGCTTATTCAATCGGGAGACACCGGAGATGGAGAGAACCGCAGTTCCAGCACCTTTCCCTCGATCGGGACACCAGAGGGCAGGGTCTCCTCATCAGGGAAGGAAAGGACAGGGTCCTTTCCAAGGAGTCTTCGACCAGAATCGGAGACAAAGGCTAAATTGGGTTGAGAGTGATCTCATCCGGTTCAGCCGTTTCCTCGGTCTCTGTGCCTTGGCTGGATGGAAGGCCCGAGAAGCCGGCGGCTGAGGAAGCGATCTCGACCGAAGTCGAGACCGCATGTTCCTGGGACTCGGTCCTCTCTTGGTCCCAGGAACGTCTCCTTCTGGAGGAAGAAGACTTGGGGTCCTTGTCCTTCTTCCGAGGGCTTGAGGAGTGTGAGCCCGAGGGCGCTTCACCCCTGGTGGGGAGAGACTGGCACAACTCCCGAAAGGAACCAGTAAAAGTAGAGCCAAGGTTGAGAGGTACGTAAAAACTTCGGTTGGCTGAAGCTTGAGCAGCTTCCTCCTCGAAAGCCTCCAACTGTTTGAGCTGTTCGGCGGAACCCACGGCCGCAGAAACTGCCCACCTTGTCTCCTTCAATTTCACTGGTGGATTGCGAAGCTCTGGTCTCCCCAATTTCAGGCGTGCCTTGCGTCATCCAGGACGTTGGGATGGAAGGCCAGACAGATGGTGCAAGAGGTGGTGTCATGTACGACACCTAAGCAATAGACACATGAGAGATGGGGATCAGTGCGCAATATTTTCTGGCCGCAGGGACACCAGCAAAATCCGGGGGATGATTTGTCCTCCATGTCCGACTCACTAGGATTGAAGTCGTAAACTCTAATGAGTTTTAAAGAAATTAGCAGTGAAAACCAACGTTGAGAATCCAGGGCCTACAAACTGCTGAGGTAGCACGAGGGAACCTGAATCTTCCAGTGGAAAGGAAGATCTGATGTCATGGGGCGGAGCTGAGGTATTTACCACCCGGGTGGGTGGGAGGAGCCAGCTTGAAGACTTTCCAGCAAGATTTAAAGTGGAAAGGGACATGCCAGAGAGTGTAGATGAACAACATATCCACGCTCCTAGAACCTGCTGTTCTAGATCATCGGTGCACTGATCCCACTGGACCCTCAGGGTCCATGGGGGATCCTCATATGCAGCCTGGCCAGGGGTACTGTGATGATGGCAGCAGTCATCAGGCCCAAAAGCCTCAGGAATGTCTTGGCTGTGACATGCCTGTTATGAAAAACCAATCGGGCCTGAGCCATGAGATGTTCCGCCCTGTCCTGGGAGATGAAGGCTAAACTTTGGGCTGTATCCAGAAATTGTCCCTACATACTGCAGGTGCTGACATGGGGTTATGATGGACTTGGGCACACTGACAGTGATCCCAAGGGCCTTGAACAACTGCCTGGTGCGCCCTAGGGTCTGAGCCAGTTGTTCCTTGAATTGGGGATTGAGCAACCAATCATCTAGGTGGGGGAAGATGTATGGTCCCCATCTCCTGAGAGCTGCTGCCACCACTGCTAAGCATCTGGTAAATACTCGTGGCACAGATGACCAGCCAAAGGGCAATAGCCTGAACTGGTAGTGTGCCCCCGGAACAGGAGCCGGACGTACCTCCTGTGAGGGGGCAGATCTTGATATGCAGGGAAGCATCCTGCATGTTCAGGGAACAGATCCAGTCCCCTTCCTTCAGTAGGGGCAGCAGGCCCTGCAGACTGACCATTCTGAATGTCACGTACTGAATGTAGATGTACAGAGGTCTCCGAGGTAGAATGGGCCTCAAGCCCCCTGTGGATTTGGGAATGAAGACGAAATGCGTACTAGAACCCCGTGGTTCTCTGCACCCAGGGAACCGGTGCTATGGCCTTCTCCTGTAACAGCATATGTACTTACTCTATAGCACAAGGGCAAGCCTTGATATGCAGGTAGGCACCCTACATGGCCAGGAAAGTACAGTTACGTAGGAACTTACCGTAACAGTAGATCTTCGAGAGGAGCTCTTGCAGCAGGCTATTACATTCAAGACTATGCCGCAGGCACTAGGACCCTTCGGTGGAAACTTCTGCCAGCAATACCAGCGGGGACCGCCCCCGACGCTGGCTCCGCCCTGACGTCGGTCAGGGTACAAGAGGGGGCGGACCCAGCTCCACCTCAGTTCTCCCACCAGAACCCAGCAGAAGGCCTGACAAGAGAAGGAGGTGAAGCCTACCATGAAGAAAGTTAGAGACAAAAGAAAATGGATCTGCAAACCTTGAGGGGGAAGGCGGGAGGGAAGGAGCGACTGCTGCAAGAGCTCCTCTCGAAGATCTACTGTTACGGTAATTTCTTACGTAACTGTACTATCTTACTTCGAGTGGGAGCTCTTGCAGCAGGCTATTACATTCAGGACCGAGTCCCAAGGAGTCCCACAGCAAGGAGGTAGCCGACCCAGGGAGGAGGAATATACGGACTCCAGAGGCCCAAGAATAAAAGCCCTTGTAAAACTGCTAGGTCGAAGCCAGCACGGCGTCTGGAGATGAAAAGTATGCACTGAGTTCCAGGTCGCGGCCGCACAAATATCTTGTATAGCGACATTTCGCAGAGTGGCGAAAGAAGCTGACACCTCCTCTGGTGGAGTGACCCCTAACCGGGCCCGGCAGGGGTTTATTGTAATGCTCGTAGCAAAACGAGACACAGCGAACTATCCATTTAGAGACAGTTTGCTTGGACACCGGTTGACCCAAGCAATGTGGTGCAAAGGCCACAAATAGCTGCTCCGATTTACGGCGCTGAACCGTCCTTTAGAGGTAATATCTCAGAGTCCTGTGGACATCCAATGTGTGGAGGACAGCCTCCCCTCTATTGGAAGGGGAAGGAAAGTAAACTGGATGATCAACCGACTGGTTGAGGGTCAATTCTGAGACCGCCTTTGGAAGAAACTTAGGATTTGTTCTGAGGGAAACCCTTTCCCTGTGGAAAACTAAATAGGGCTCTTTACACATCAGAGTCTGAAGCTCGGAAACCCTTCGAGCTGAAGTAACAGCAACCAAAAAGCAAACTTTCCAAGAAAGGTAACGCAGCTCACAATCCACTGCAGGCTCAAAAGGAGGGAGGATGAGTTTCTCCAACACAAAAAGGAGGTCCCAGGGTGGGACAGGGTCCCGAATGGAAGGTCTCATGTGCAGAATTCCTCTAAGAAAGGTGCCAGCCACCTCCAATTGTGCTAATGCTCTCTCTCCCATGAGAGCATGGTAGGCGGAGATTGCCCACATGTGCACCTTAATAGAGCAGTAACTCAGGCCTTTCTCATACAAGGAGAGGAGGTACTGTAAAGTTAAGTTCACAGGGCAGGTGACGGGATCCAAGTGTTGCGGTAACGCCCAAAGACAGAAACGCTTCCACTTCATAGCATAGGTGGAGCGAGTAGAGGGCTTTCTTGCTGATGTTAAGACCGCTGCCACGTCCGGGAAAACCCCGTATCTGTTTTGGGCTACGTCTGAAGGAGCCAAGCACGTAGCTGCAAGGATCGGAGATCCAGATGGACCAGAGACCCCTGGTCCTGAGACAGCAACTGTGAGCATATGGGCAGCGGAACTGGAGGTTCCATGGATAACCACTGCAGAAGTGGGAACCAAATCTGACGAGGCCATTTGGGGGCCACTAGAATCATGCGGGCCCCTTCTGCCTGCAACTTGAGCAGCACTCTCTGAATGAGAGAGAAGGGCGGAAAGGCATAAAGAAACCTCCCTGCCCAACAAAGGGATAACGCGTCTGGCCAAAAAACTCAGGCGGGTGCCACTCGCGAGCAAAACGTGGGCAGTTTGGCGTTGCGTGGTGACGCAAAGAGGTCCAGCTCTGTAAGGCCCCACCTGTCGAAGAGCTGGTCTGCTACGGATTGTAGTAGCTCCCACTCGTGTGCTCTGGCTCGTGACCTCAGCCGTTTAGGACGCCTGGAACGTGCATTGCGGACAGTAGAATGCCTCGCTCCAGTGCCCAGTACCAGACTCTCATCGCCTCCCTGCAAAGAAGATACAAATGAGTGCCTCCTTGTTTGCTGATGTAAAAGACGATCACCATGTTGTCCACCTGAATCAGAAGAGAGCCTGGAACTAGATCCTCTTGAAAAGCCTGAAGAGCGTAGAGGACCGCTCGCATTTCCAGCACATTGATGTGGAGGGACTGTTCCTCGGGTGACCAAACCCCTTGTGTTTGATGTACACCTATGTGTGCCCCCCACCCCAGGTCTGATGCATCCGTTGTCAGAGTCTGACCTGGTGGCTCCGGACGAAAGCTGACCCCTTTCTCCAGATTGCTGGGGTCCATCCACCAAAGCAATGTTCTCCTGACTGGCTCCGAGATCCTGACCAGAGAGTTTAGGTCGTCATAGCTTTGGTCCCACTGCACCCTGAGCATCCACTGTGGGACTCATGTGGAGGCGGGCCAGAGGAGTGACTGGAATGGCCGCCGCCATATGCCCCAGTAAACTGAGGAAGTTCCGAGCCGGAACTCGAGGTGCTATAGAGATCTGATCTACCAACTCTTGCAAGCGAACCCCCCTGTCTTGTGGGAGAAAAGCCATGCCCTGGATGGAACCCAGGATCGCTCCTATGAAGGCGAGCTTTTGGCAGGGCTCCGGGGATGACTTCTGTAAGTTCAGGGTGATCCCCAGCTCTTGGAATAGGGTATAAGTGTCTCCGAGAGCACGTAAGAGGCTGCTTCTTGATGGGGCCGTAAGTAGCCGATCGTCGAGGCAGGGAAACACATAGTGTCCCATCCGCCTCAGAGCCGCGGCCACCACTGCTAGGCATTTTGTGAAGACTCACGGAGCGGAGGAGAGGCCGAACGGAAGCACCTGAAACTGAAAATGCTCCCCTTGAAAGTGGAACCTCAAAAACTTCCTGTGGGGAGGATAGACTCCTCCTATATGCATGTATGCATCCTGCATGTCGAGAGAACAGAGCCAGTCCCCTTGGTGCAACAAGGGGAGGAGACCTTGAAGGGTCACCATTCTGAACCTTTTGTATTCGATAAAGAGGTTTAGAGGACTGAGATCTAGAATGGGACGAAGGTCCCCAGTCTTTTTTGGGACCAGAAAAAAGTGGGAGTAGAGCCCCTGACCTCGCTGTGCCCAGGGGACCCTCTCTATTGCTGTCTTTTGCAGGAGAGTCTGTATTTCTCCTTCTATCAGTGGGATGTGAGAAGGAGGATAATGGGAGAGCTTTGGTGGAGTATGCGGAGGAAACTCTGTGAACTCTAGTGTATGTCCTCTCCGTACAATCACCAAGACCCATTGGTCTGCGGTAACAGACTTCCACCCTTCGAGATGAAGAGAGAAGCAGCCCCCAACCGGCCCCCCTAGAACTTCTATCGGAAGGGGGGCGCGGAAGGGAGTCATTGGGCGGAGCCGGGAGTTGGGAGAGAGGCCTGGGAGGACTTGGGCCCCCAGGCAGGAGGTCCACCAGACTGCTGGCTTCCGGATCTCTTGCGGAAGCCACCTCTCTGCCCTTGCTGGCTGCCACGGGCTGAAGCTTGACTGCCTGAGGGCCCGCGAAAGGGCCGTCTATGGTGCTGATGTCGCTGGTCACCACAGTACATCTGGCAGACCGACCAGATCGACTTGCCCGACTCCTGGAGGCGGGAGATCAAAGCCTCCGTCTCCTGCCCAAACAACACAGTACCCTGGAAGGGCAAATCCTGGATACCGGTCTGCAGATCCTGGTGAAAGCCCGAGACTCTCAACCACGCATGGTGCCTAAGGCACACCCCAGAGGCGGCTGCCCTGGCTGCTGTGTCTGCAGTGTCATACGAGGCTCTCAGTACGTGGGAGCCTACATCTGAGCCCGACTGCAAGAGGGCCAGGAGCTCTGTCTTCTTGTCAGAGTCTGGCATGGCCTGTGTCAGCTCGAGACCCCTTTCCCATAGTGCATTCTGATACTGAACCATATGCGTTAGGAAATTCAGGGAGCGGATGGAACAGGTGGAGGCCACATGAACTTTTTTGTCCACATGGTCCAGGTATCGGGACTCCGGGTCGGGAGGCTGTGAGCTAAGGTGTTTCGGTTGCCGAGACTTGTCATGGGCAGCCATGATCACCGATGAGTCGGCCTGAGGGTGTTCAGCCAAGAAGGGTTCTGCCCTCAGAGCCTTATACAGTCTGTGCGACTTCTTAGGAACTGCCTATCGGGATCAAGGCTGGATGCATCCAGGAGGTCCTAGTAAAATCCTGGAAAGTATCCACCAAAGGAGGAATAACCAGAGGCTTTGGCTCCTTCTGCCTCAGGTACTTGGCCAATCTCCGGCGTCCCGGATCAAGGTCTTCTGTGTCCCACTTGTTGGAAGCCTGAATGTGCCTCATGACGTCCATAAAAGTAGGATCATCCGGAGGCGAGCGGGGCTGGTCCTTCTCTCCCAGGGAGCGCTTAAGGCTGAGAGAGGATGAAGAGGTCGATGATGAAGAGGAGGATCGACTATCCGATTTGGAATAGTCTGACCCCATCCTACGACCATGCCCTCGCTGACGTCGGTAACTAGGGGACCGATGTCGGGCCGAAGACCGACATCAGTCAGAAGACCGACGTCGGGAGCATTCCCGCCTAGTGCGAGAAGGGCTCTTGGAGCAAGACCTAGACAGACGTCGGTCACTAGAAATCCTGGAGCGATGTCGGTGGTCCTTGGACCTAGAGCGGGAACGAGCCCTGGAGGGGGGTGAAGGCTGGCGCGCCGGTGACTTCCGTGTGGAAGTCTCACCCCCCGGCTGTGGTTCTCCCGCAGGGTCCGGTACCGGTGTCTGGGCCGGCGACAGGGAGGACTGCTTGTGGGCCTGCACCCACCAAAAGGAGAAAAGCTCCTTGGGCTCGTCCTTGGAGAAAATTTCAGCCGCCGGAAATGAAGTCTCCGAACATCGGGACGCTAAGGAGAGCTCTCCTGAGGGCCCAGGGGAGGAGGACTTGGGACGGGACGCCGGTCTCTCCACGATCGACTCCAGTGTCCTTTCGCCCCTTCTCGACCGCGCCGTGGGGACCGAAGGGTGACGCCAGAGAGTCCTTAGTCTCCGGAGGTGCGCCTTTAGCAGGCAGCTTCATTGCCTTAGCAGGTGGAGCCGAAGCAGGTACCTCTAAAGACTTGGCGATGACCCTTAGCGGAGTCACCTTTGGCTTGGCCGGCTTCTCCCCCGACGGGCCGGCCTTAGCCTGTGGAGTCTTCGGTGGTTCTCCAGATCCTGAAGGACGAGCCTTTTTAGGAGACGGCCGCGAATGCAATCGGGACCGAGACTGGGACCGGTGACGGGACCGACTACGGTCCTTGCTGTGGCGCTTCTTCTTCCTCTTCCCCTCCAAGGAGCGCAGATCCATCTTCTGCTCTAACAGGTAGGCCTTAAGGGCCTTCAGGCTGATGCGGTCTGACTGGTGGCAGTCTGGCAGTCTGCACAGTTGGCGTGTGTCGGGTCAGGACCCAGGCAGAAGACGCACCGCCGATGTCCGTCCTTGGCAGGGATCTGCCGCCCGCAGTCGCACTTATTTAAGTGTTCGGGCGACGCCGACGACGGGAAGACATCGAACCCGGCCGGGTAAGAAGAGGGCTGATGTCGGTACTGGAAAACGGCAGGAGCGAGGAAGAAGCAGCGCTACTAGCGGGAAAAAAAACGACGAGGCGATGGCAGCGAACTGACGTCGTCGGTAAACGGTAAAAGCCGTTGAAAAAACAGCAGGAATCTTGCTAGAAGTTCTTCTTTTCGCTGAATCGCAGGCAGAAGCAAAGGAACTTGGCTTCACATGCGGGTACGCGGCGGGAAAGAACTGAGGTGGAGCTGGGTCCGCCCCCTCTCGTACCCTGACCGACGTCCGGGCAGGGCTGGAGGCCGAGGGTGGTCCCCACTGGTATTGCTGGCAGAAGTTTCCACCGAAGGGTCCTAGTGCCTGCGGCATAGTCCTGAATGTAATAGCCTGCTGCAAGAGCTCCCACTCGAAGTAAGATCCCTGGTCTTGGGAGTAGTAACAGACCTAGCAGGGATGGGGGGAGAGGCCAGTCTGAACTTCTTGGGCTGAATGGATAAGTCCAGAGCCCCTTCGTTTGGTAACTGGATAGGGCCTGCTAGGCACAAGTGTCTGTTTCCTGGGGCGACCCGGGAGCACTTGGGAGGTTAACTGACTTGATCATAGTCACACAGTACGTAAGGGGAAGTTGTGGCAATCAAACCCAGGTCTGCTGACTGTATGCAGCACCAGACATTCAGAAATGTGGCCCTGTGCTATTAGTGGCAGGACCCCTTGTTGTCTGGCCACTGGCCCAGGTAAATGGAAGGCCTCAAAGGCCACAGGTCCCTGGGGGTAGTGGCACTGCAGCACCCTAGAGTGTACCTCCTCTGGGGGCCAGGTCAGGCAGACATCTGGACAACAGTAGGAGCCCCGACCCCATATACTGAGGCTGTCAGACACAGTTCACAGGCTGGGGCATCCAAGATGGCATCAACAGAGCCCAGGAAGGGCAGACCAACCTCCGCTTCGGCCGATAAAGAGAGTGGGGGTCTAAGATGGAACTAAAGGCATAAGTCTCCATGGAATCTTGCTCCACCCTGCTGTCCCCAACTAAACCCGATAGTGATTGCTGATGGCCTGTAGCCAAAAAGGAGCGTCCGTCGATATAGTTCGCCCGTGAACAAGGGTCTGGGGACTGAGGGTAGAGGGCACCATGTTGATAGGCAGTAGGTCAAAGGAGCCGGAAGATGGGGCCAAGCAAAGAAAGAGCCTAGTCCTAGCAGGAACGAGCCAAAGCCAGAAGGCCACCAGACGTCAATTTACATATTGCTGAAGGGCTGGAAGAAGAAACTGCCAGGGGAGGCCATGGTGCCATCAGCAGACCCTGACGGCTATGCCGATGATGGAGAGCTCAGGGCAGCATCAACAAGGCCCTGGCCGAGCAACACTTGGTCCGGACAAAAGGACTGAGGTAAGGGGTGCCACCCCACGGAATCAAGAAAGCCACTGACAGGCACAAGAAACCACTGATGGGGGGGAAATGGGCACCACCGTTAGGGAAAGCACTCTGACCACCACCCCGTGGTGGTGGAGGAGCATCAGTGGGGAGGCAAAGATGCCACTTCCGACGGGCCTGTGGCTAGAGCAAGGAGGACCAACAAGCCATGTCCTGCCCAGGAGGACGATGGGGGGCTGGGAGAGGCATTAGTGTCAATGCCCAGAAGCGCCAATGTAGCCAGCACTACAAAGGCCTGCCCTGGACCCCCTACCTGGAAGAATCGGCAGGAGGGGGGTGTCTGAATCCTCCAAGATGCAGATTCCCAAGTAAGAAGGCCCTGCTTGATCCAAGGGCCATCAAAGGCCACAAAAGAGTTCAAAGGTGAAATCTGCTGCTCCTCACTCTACCCAGGGAGTCCCAAATGCCTGCAGCAAGAAGGCCTGCTCCAGATACCATACCCCTGGCCCAATGGGCCTGCGAGAAAGTCAAGCAGGCCCGCTCTGCAGCAGGTGAGAGCTTCCGACCAGGGATTCTTTAAAGGCCCCTCTGAAAACTCAACAGTGAGGAAAGGGTCGCTGCCACTGGGCTGAAAAGCCAGTTTGTCCAACTGCCCTGGAAGTCGCCTGCCCCGGCGAAGCCAAAGTCCCTCTGAGGATAATGCTGAGACTGGCAGCGGAGGCTGGCAGACTGCGGGTTAGAGACTAAAGGAAATACACTAAAAGGAAATGCATGTAAATTTCTGCAGGATCCGATGAGCACTGGTCGATGGCGGGAAAAGAACTGAGGAGGGGTGGGGCCACCCACGCTTATACAAGGATGGTGATCTCAGACGTCGCCGTGGGCAGTCCCAGTGAACTGCTACAGAAAAGTTTCCGTGTGGTTCTAGAGCCTGATGGCTTCAAAGTTCTATAGGTGTGACCTGATGGAAGAGATATCCCAGAGGAATATCTGAGGTGGTTGAGGATGGTGCTGATGTATACCAGTGGGCACGTGCTAGTCTGTGTGTGTGGGGACTACTCACCCATCCCCCACCAGAAAAGATCTGGCTCTCACGGGATCCAATCACCTCTGGCTCAGACACATTAGTGCAAATCTACAGAGAAGACCGATTCTGGAAAGATCAGAAGCTTCTAAAACCTTTGTAACCACATACAGTATTTCGCTTCAGGAATGAAAGAAAATGGATATGACTAATTATTTTTTTGTTATTGCTAACTGCTGACAATCTTGTCCTAATCACTTTTTTTTGGTCATACTGCTGTTTAAAACAATGTATAGCACTATTCTTTCACAGCTACCACCATCATACCATTGAAAGAATGTTATCAGAACAACAAAACGCTAAGGATCGTTCCCAAATACTCTTCACTATGAATCTTTCTCTAGTTAGAAAAAGAAAATGCATGGGTCACTTGAAATTAGTTTGTTGGTAGTTCTGCTACAATATTTGGAATAGCTCATTACATTTCTTTACACTTTAAAGTATCACACATAGCATTACAAATTAAGAAGCAATCCGTCTCTGATCTATCACTCTATCCAAGGTGAAAGAGGCAGACGGAGTATACCAAAGTTGCCTCTGAAGCAGACCTGCCTCCAAGGCAGCACTTTGCTGTTGCTCTTATTCTTTCCCAAAACAAAATCCATCTTCCTATATATTTAGTATTCTAACTCCACACCACCATGAATCATCACTGAAATTCACCTGAACGAAAACATAATAATATCGGAAGTTTGCACCGCGATCTCTTGTTTATCAGGCTGAATACTTCGCTGCACCACCAAGCTGGCACAACAGTGAAACACAGCTCTTTCACTGTAGAGGTTAAAGACCCCAGCCTGGAAGGCAGCCGTAACTGTAACATTTGCTGTGGAGGAGTCACAGTGGGTGCCTTTTAGGCAACTTTGTTTACTTTTCTCCCTAGCACATATGGTGTACAGAACGATACAGTATATGCGAAGTATGAGCAATGGTACTGATTTGCAAAAACGTGCTCCTACTTCACAAGACTAATCAGCAAACACAAATGAGCTGCAAGTAAATCAGAACTTGAAAAGATTCCGGTTGCAAATTTTTCTATAGCTTTTGTTGCTGGCAAGTTGCCATCAGCACAAAAACAAGCATGCTCTGAATTTCTAGGAAGGTCTTGTGGTTCCTTACTTGTAGCTGTGACGTAAACTGCACTTTATAAAAAAAAATCCCTTTCTGTTTTCCATGTCATACAGATAACAAGCATATTGCCTCCTTTTAACACAGGTGTTCAGATATTATTAGACTGCTGGCATCTTAAAGTTGAAAATAATTCTTTGTTGTATTACTTGACGAATACAGTATTACAGGCCTAGCGAAAGATGGTATTAAAAAAAGGCAGCATTCCCACTGGTCAGCTACTGAACTAGATTACCAGAAAAATTGCAGAATGTTGAATACTTGCCAATGTTATTTAATTAAAAATACTACTTTACAATTTTAATTAAAAAAGCTCCATAACAGCAATGAGGGATTATGAGACTTCTTTGAAGCAATAATGCTAGATGAACTGTTATGAAGAAGTGATAAAGGAAACCCTTGGTACCATTAAACCAAGCTACACAAGTATTTCTTTACAACAGGGGCTAGTGGAGCAGCAGCCCACAGGAACTCACTTCCATCACCTCTTAAAAATTGTATGACTGTTCCACCTCCTCTGCTATCTTTCTCCACTGACTACTATGAGTTCCATCACCTAGAAATGACAGCTCCACCACCTAGGAATCTAGATGTAAGAGTTCCCCTGCCTAAAGATTTACAATTTAACCACTTCACGTACAACACTTTTTAAAAATGTATTAACGTAATAAATTATAGATATGTTTAAAAAATTGCAGTTACGCAAGAACTTACCATAACAGTAGATCTTCGAGAGAGAGGTTCCTACAGCAGGTCTTCACATATAGGACTGTGCCCCCTGGAGTCAGGTTCCAATGGCAAACTTATAAATAGCAATCATCAGCGGGGACCGCCCCCGACGTCAGGTGACATAACGACAGCCCGACTATAAAGGGGGGGTCCCACGCCCGCCCTCCAGTTCTTTTACACCGGAGACCTAGAGAAAGGTAAGTAGAAAAAATAGGGGCAAAGACTCCTAGGACCACGCTTTCGCTCTAGACCCAAGGGCTAGGCAGGATGAAAATGAAGGAAACATTCCAGGAGTAGGGGGAAGGTGGGTGGGAAACTAGACCTACTGCAGGAACCTCTCTCGAAGATCTACTGTTACGTTATGTTCTTATGTAACTGCAGTATATTACTTTGAGGGTGTTCCTGCAGCAGGTCTTCACGTATAGGACTGAATACCAAGCAGTCCAAATGAAATAATACGGAGGTACATCCGGGAGGAGGAGAAGTCACCAACAGGTAGTTACGACAGGAGGCCTTGCAGCACTGCAAGACCAAAGCCAATTCTTTGCCTAGAGGCAATGTCCAGACTGTAATGCTTAGTGAAGGTGTGGACAGACGACCACATGACCACTGCACAGATTTCTGCAGTGGACACATTCCTAAAAAAGGCAGTGGAAGTAGCAACACTCCTAGTGGAGTGACCCTTAACCACCCTCGGAAGGGACTTCCCGTGTTTTTGGTAAGTGAAGTGGATGCAGTTAGCCAACCACCTAGAAATGGTCCGTTTGGAAATAGCCTTGCCCTGGCACTGGGGAGCAAAGGCCACAAACAGCTGACTGGATTTATGAACCTCTTTAGTCCAGTTTGTGTAATACCCCAGAATCCTGTGCACACCAAGAGTGTGCAGAAGGTGTTCCCCTCGGTTAGGAATGCTGTGGATAGTAGACAGGCAGTTCGACACTCTGATTGAGAGTATTTTCTGAAACTACCTTGGGGAGAAATGAAGGGTTAGTCCGAAGGACTACTCTGTCCCTATGGAAAAATCAAACAGGGTTCCTTACAGACAAACACCTGAAGTTCTGAAACCCTTCTGGTGGAAGTGACTGCGACTAAAAACAAAGTCTTCAGAGAAAGGAAGCACATGTCACAGCTAGAGGCTAGTTCAAAAGGAGGCACGGTCGGCTTTTCTAGCACAAAATTCAGGTCGGGAGGGGGGGCAAGGATTCCGGATCAGAGGTTTTAAGTGGAGGATGTCTTTCAAAAAGGTTCTGGCAACCTCCAGTTGAGACAAGGTTTTGCCCTCCACCGGGAGGTGGTAGTCCGACACCTCAGACAGCTGAACCTTAATGGAGGAATAACTCAGGCCCGTCTCTGATAAATATGCGAGGTACTCTAACACCTGAGCAGCCGAGCATGAAAAAGGATCCCAGTTTCTGGCTAGGGCCCAAATCGAGAATCTTTTTCACTTCATGGCATAGGTGTATCAGGTAGAAGGTTTTCTGGCTTCCACTAAGATATGAGCAACCTGCGAAGAAACATCATAGCGGGAGGCCGCTATGTCCACTGGTGCCACGCATGAAGATGGAAAGACTGAAGGCTCGGATGCACCAGGGTGCCCTGCTCCTGAGTCAGAAGATCATGGGACAACGGCAGGGGAACCGGAGGTTCTAGCGTCAGATGCTGCAATAGAGGGAACCAAATCTGGCAGGACCAGAGAGGAGAGATCAGAAGCAAATGTGCTCCTTCCTCCTTAAGTTTCACCAGAACCTTTTGAATGAGAAGAAAGGGAGGAAAAGCGTAAAGAAACTTTCCTGTCCAGGAAAGAGACAGTGTCTCTTGCCAAAAAGCACCATGCCCGGGAATGAGCGAGCAAAAGTTGGGTAGTTTTGTGTTGAATGGGGAGGCGAACAGATCTAACTCTGGCTGACAACATTGAAGAAAGAGAACTTCGACCACCTCTAGCTTTAACTCCCACTAGTGAGCACTGATCACTGATTGACTGAGACTGTCCGCCAGGACGTTGCTTACGCCTGGAACGTGGACTGCTGTCAATAAAAGGCTATGCTGAATTGCCCAGTACCAAACCCTCATTGCCTCTCTGCAGAGAGGGTACGGGTGAGTTCCTCCCTTTTTGCTGATGTACCAGACAGTGGACATGTTGTCTGTCTGGATAAGAAGTGATCCTGGTAACAAGAGGGGATGGAATGCCTGGAGGGCATACAGAACTGCTCTGGCCTCCAGGACATTGATATGGAGCAGAAGCTCCTGGTCAGACCAAGACCCTTGTGTCTTGTGAACCCCCAGATGGGCTCCCCAGCCCAAGTCTGAGGCATCTGTGGTAAGGATCTGAGTAGGGATAGGGGAATGAAAAGGGGCTTCCCATAAAAGGTTGGAAAAATCTTGCCACCAGTGAAGATCTTTCTGTAGGTTGTTGGAGATTATTACCTTTTGATTCATGTCGTCCATCCTCTGATCCCACTGGCCTTGGAAGAGACCACTGGGTAACCCTCATGTGAAGTCTGGCCAATGAAACGGTCGAAATGGCCACTGTCATCGGTTCCAAAAGACAAAGCACAGTGTGTGCTGGGATCCACCGAGCTTCTGCCATGAGAGTGGCTTGAGATACTGAGGTCTTGGCTCGATATGATGACAGAAAAGCCTTGCTCTGAACAGTGTCTGGTACTGCTCCAATTAATTGGCGCCGCTGTGATGGTACTAGCTGGGAATTGGGCAAATTGACCATGATACCCAGAAGAGCAAACAAGCTCAGAGTGAAACACAGAGATTCTTTCAGGCTGTTTGGAAGGGTTCTGCGTGGAGCTAGTTGTCCAGGTACGGGAACATGTAAATGCCCTGGCGGCGAAGAAAGGCTGTGACCACCGCTAGACACTTGGTGAACACTCGGTTGGGGGGGGGGGCTGTGGAAAGGCCAAAAGGGAGTGCTCGGAACTCAAAATGGTCCTCCTGAAAGGTAAAACAGAGGAAACGACGGTGGGCCAGGAGGATAGGGATACGCAGGTAGGCATCCTGCATGTCCAGGGAGCACAGCCAAGAATTTGTTTGGAGCAGAGGAAGAAGCCCTTGAAGAGTCAACATGCGGAACCTCTTGTACTCGACGAAGAGGCTGAGCAGGCTGAGGTCCAGGATTGGTCTCAGATCACCTGTCTTCTTTGAGATTAGGAAGAAGTGGGAGTAAAATCCCTTTCCTAGCTGATTTTGAGGGACAGGTTCTATGGGCACTTTTGACAGGAGGGCCTGAATTTCCTGGAAGACTATGGGGATCTGATCCCTTGGATAAAAGGACAGTCCCGGAGGATGAGGGTCCGGAATCTCTGTAAACTCTATCAAGTGACCTCACTGGATGAGTTGTAAGACCCATGATTCTGCGGTGACGTACCTCCACTCCTCCAGGTGGAGGCCGAACCTTCCTCCTACCAGTTCCTCCTTGACTGCTGGAGGTAGCAGGAGGAGGGGAAAGGAGTCAGGATGCCAAGGGGAGAGGAGCTTTAGTCCCAGAGGCTGGCTTAGAGAATTTGGCCTGGGGGGGTTTGGGCTCCCGAACCAGGGGCTCATTGCTTGCCCTGTTTTTTATTCCATTTCCTTTGGCAACGAAAAGGCCACTTTTTCTGCCCTGTCTGGTACATGAAGCGTACGTCCCGAAGGGAGCATCTGTTCTCTTGCAGCCCTGTAATTATATTTTTGGTGTCACCACCAAAAAGAACAGAACCCCTAAAAGGGGTATCCAAAATACAGGACTGGACATCTTGTGTCAGACCTACAATCCTAAGCCAAGACAGGCCACTGATACAGATCCCCGTGGCTGCCACCCCAGCCACTGAGTCCACTGAATCATACATTGCATGCAAGGCATGACGACAAGAAGACTTGCCCGTTCTGACTTTGTCCAGGAACTTATTATGGAGTGACTCATCTTGGGCCTCTTAAAAGTCCCTCTCCAGTTCGGAGAGGGAGGCTTTCTGGAATGCCACCATGTGGGAGATACAGTTGAGAGACTGTATGGCGCAGGAGGAGGTTGAATAAACCTTCTGGCCAAACTGATCCAACTGCCTTGAGTCCTTGTGAGGGGGTGGGGAACTCAAGTGCTTTGGTTGTGCTGACCGGCTGTGAGTGGTCATAATCACCAAAGAGTCAGCTTTAGGATAAGCAGTAAGATGCTGAATCCCTTCCGGGAGGTAGTAGGTACGATCTGCCTTTCTGGAGACAGCAGATATTGATGATGGCTGCTGCCAGATAGTAGTCACCAGATCCTCGTGAGGACACATCAAGGGGGGGGGGAATGGTTAGGGGATCTGTAGTGGCAAGATCTAAATGTTCCTCCAGCCTCTTACGTTGGGGTCTGCTTCTTTGGAAGGCAAGCCTCCTGCTGCCTGGATAGTACGCAAAAGATCCCCAAAGGAAGGATCCTCTGGAAGGGATTTTGGGGATTCCTTGAGTGGTACCTCGACTGGGGACCAAGGGTCTGAAGGGTCGGAGTCACAGTCTGAGTCGGGAGGTTCAGAACCACTGGGAATGGAAGGGTCTACCCCAGAGGAGCCTACTGCTACAGCACCCGCTGCTCGTCCAGAGAGAGGTGGTGGGGGAAGGGCCCTAGGTAGGGGGATGTCCCCCACAGACTGCCTTAACTCCATGATGAGCTGGGTCCTGGCATCCTTCCACCACGTGGGTATCAACTCGCGATCAGGCACTGGAGGTGGAGGAGGCTGGAAACCTGGGTAGCCTGGGTACTGTGGGTATTGCCAGGAATACTGCAATCCTGGGTTATAATAAGGTGTGTGCCCAGGGTATTACGGCATCGGGTATCCCGGCGACAGAGGGACGTGGCCTAGCATCGGGTACTGAGGTGCTGAGAGTGGGCCTCCCAGTGGTGGTATGTGGGGGTCTGGCCCTGGAAGACCGCCTGGAGGTTCGACTGGACCCACCGGGGGTGGTACCAAAGGGTCCCTAGGTGGCATGGGATCTGGAAGGGCCCCCATGGAGGGATCCCCAGCCGGCAACAAACTCCTGTCTGGGAGCGGCAAAAGACCTGGCGAAGGGGGTAATTCCAGGAGGGACCCCCACGAAAGGTCAAAAAGCATTCCTGACAGCAGGGACAAGTAAGGAATGGGTGACGAATCCCTAGGGTGAAGAATATCAAGCTCCATGAACCCCTGATCGGGCTGCCGACTCCACAAACCTGTTGTCGTGGCTGGAGAAGCCAGCTGGCTGCACGCCTTTCAGCCTGCCCCTTCTGGGAGCCCTGCAAGCCGGCTCTGTGAGCCCCTGATCGGGCTGCCAACTACACAAACCTGTGGTCACAGCAGGAGAAGCCAGCTAGCTGTGCGCCTTTCAGTCTGCCCATCTGGGAGCCCTGCAAGCCAGCTCCGGGAGCACCTGATCGGGCTGCCGACTCCACAAACCTGCGGTCGTGGCTGGAGAAGCCAGCCGGCCACGTGCCTTTCAGCCTGCCCATCTGGGAGTCCTGCAAGCCGGCTCTGTGAGCCCCTGATCGGGCTGCCAACTACACAAACCTGTGGTCACAGCAGGAGAAGCCAGCTGGCTGTGTGCCTTTCAGTCTGCCCATCTGGGAGCCCTGCAAGCCGGCTCCGTGAGCACCTGATCGGGCTGCCGACTCCACAAACCTGCGGTTGTGGCTGGAGAAGCCAGCCGGCCACGTGCCTTTCAGCCTGCCCATCTGGGAGCCCTGCAAGCCAGCTCCGTGAGCCCCTGATCGGGCTGCCGACTCCACAAACCTGCAGTTGTGGCTGGAGAAGCCAGCCAGCTGTGCGCCTTTCAGCTTGCCTGTCTGGGAGCCCTGCAAGCCGGGTAAGCTACCGCACAGCCTCGGGGAACAGCTTGGAGCCTTGATTGGTGAACAAGCTGCTTGGGAATCCCTCTAATTAGCTGCCGCTGTATGACTTTGCCTGTGACTGGCTGCCTGGAGACTCTGCTCTCTGAGGCTTTTTTTTTTTTTTTTCCAAACACCTCTTGTTTTTGACGCACTAGCCTCCTCTGAAATTTCACTTGAAACGTTTTACTGGGGGGATTGCTAAATGTGGTAAAAAACTGTTCTAACTTGTGGTACAGCAAATTGTTAATTGTGTTCAACTCTGACTGCATATCTGTCTTCTCCTTATAACTCTCCTGCAGATTCTTATTCTTTCTCCCTCCCGCTCAACCCTCTAATCCATTTCTGAATAACATTTCCTTGGGCTAAGCAGCGCCACTCCAAATTTCACAGCTGTTTGGTTCCTGGCCCATTTAGCTCCTCTCCCCAACTGTCTCTTCCCTGCAAACTTGCATCCCCACCTCCTGATTTACTTCTTTTGTGTTTTTCACTTCCCCAACTGTCTCTCTCTCTCTTTGCAAACTCGCACCCCCACCTTCCGATTTATTTCTTTTGTGCTCACCACTGTCCTTTTGCTTTGCCTGCCCTTAATAATCCCTAACTCTGCTCTCTTGCAGCTCCGTGAGCCCCTGATCTGGCTGCAGACTCCACAAACCTGCAGTCATGGCTGGAGAAGCCAGCTGGCCGCGCGCCTTTCAGCCTGCCCGTCTGGGAGCTCTGCAAGCCGGGTAAGCTACCGCACAGGCTCGGGAAACAGCGTGAAGCCTTGATTGGTGAACAAGCTGCTTGGGAATCCATCTGATTGGCTTCTGCTGTACAGCTTTGCCTGTGATTGGCCGCCTGGAGACTCTGCTCTCCGCTGCTTTTTTTTTTTTTCCAAAACTACTCTCTTGTTTTTGGCGCACTAGCCTCCTCTGAAATTTCTTCCCACACGACCCACCCTGACCCCGGCCTCTATTAAATGCTCTCACACAGAGTAATCCCAACAATCTACACACTTATTGGCCTATGCATTGTTAGCTACGCCTTTCCAATGCCCCCCCCCCTCCAGCTAGCCCTGCCTTCTCAAATAGTCTGTCACAGTTGGTTCTATTAACCTCAAAAACGTTACCCCTTCTAGGACATAACTCCCAATTTTTTAAAAAAAATGACTTGGGGGGATATTTTCTTGCTCAGCTGCCTCATCTTGCTAATCCATGTCCAAGTCAGAATTCCAGGTACATACCTGCCTCTTGGCCAAAGCTCCTACCAAGTTATGCCCCGTCCTGATAGGCTATGGCAACACATAATGGGGACATCCCCCCCCTTTGGTCTTGTCCATTCTCTCATCAGGCACTAACCAGAGAACACGTTAGAGCACCCCTGAATCTATTGGCAAAAACAGTCATTTATACATTTTTTCTTACAACTCACGCTGCTGTCCATAAGCCAGCGACCACAACACCCTCTCATGCCAGACGAAGCAACAAGAAACTACTTAGCAGGCTAAGACACCTCCTCAAGAAACTATTACTACTTCTCTTACTCTGCTCTGGAGACGTCGAACTTAACTCCAGGCCACCTGTTACACTCAAAACCCCTGTGGACCTCCCACAATATAAAGGTATCGGCTTCCTGCATATGAATGTCTGTAGCTTACTAAAGAAGTTTGCCCTAATACAGACTTGGGCTCTACATGCATCCCCGGATTTCTTTATGATATCGGAATCCTGGCTTACGCCTTCGATCCCTGACAAATCCATCAATCAACAGGGATACAGCACCCACTGACGCGATAGACCAACCAAGGAGGGGTCATTAATATATGTTAAGAGCAAATTCTTGTCACAGTCGTTGATTGCACCTCTAAGACTAAAGAATTTGAATGCCTGGTATTAAAACTATCCCTCTCCACTGACAAGGCACTCCTTATTGCTGCGTGCTACAGACCTCCTTCTGGTGGCACGGCCCTCCTAACGCATCACCAAAGCCTTTTCGAATCGACTACCACTGAGTGTATTATTATGGGGGATCTTAACCATAACTGGAATGATGACAGCTCCAAGAAGCTAAAAGACTTCTGTGATGCGAATGGATTGGCACAAATGACACCCGCAGTCACCAGACCCACCAGAAAAAACCTGGAGTGAAGCTCCCTACTGGACCTTACATTAGTAAACAAATCTCATAACATCTCGCATACTGGAGTGTTCTCTAACGACCAAAGTGATCATTGCCCCACTGCCTGCATTAGACATTCTCTCCAAATAAAGTCAGCTTCTAAATTCAAACTGAAAAGATGTTTGAAAAAAATGTTGCCAGAATACCTTCCTGAAAGACCTGGGTAACATCAGATGGTAGGACTTCTATCTAGCCCCTTCCCTCAATGAGGCATTCAGTATCTTTTATAGCCTCCCAGAGGGCATAATAAACAAACACGCCCCTCTAAGACTGGTCAAGGCGAAAATAAGACCTCCTGGCTGGTTCTCTCCTATCCTGAAGAAAGCACTCAAGGAGTGGAGATGCTTGGTGGAAACGAGTGAGGAAATAACACCTGCAGACTGACTGGCAAGCATTTCATACTTCTAGAAATGCCTGCACCAAACCAACTAGGTCTGAAAAGTCTAAATATTTTCAAGCAGCTTAAGAAGACAATAAGAACAACTCTTCCAAATTCTGGAATATCCTCAGATACTTCTGACACCTCCCTTCCAGTAAAAATAGTGTCTAATGGATCTACCCTCACGAACAGAGCTGCTATATTAGAACAGCTTAACGAACACTTTGCCACAGCAGGAATAACCTATGACACCTCGCCTATCAGCAAGCTCAATCCGTTAGGGGACTCCACTGTCGACTCTACTGCTAATTGCAGCTCTAACCAACCTCTCTCCTCCTCCTTCAGCTATCACGCAGTCACGTTTAAACAAGTAGAGGTCCTCCTATTGGCACTGTATACAAAAAAGAGTGCCAGTGCCGACAATATTGAACCCTACTTCCTTAAATTAGGCTATTACTACTTGACCGCCCCCATTACCCACTTATTCAACACCTCACTAATGCAGTGCGAGCTTCCTGTGTCGTGGAAAACTGCACACATCATACCCTTGTTCAAATCCGGGGATCCGAGCAACCTGAATAACTACCGACCCATTTCCATACTACCTATCCTATCAAAACTCCTGGAAAAATTGTCAACACTCAAGTCAGAGAGCATCTGGACTTGCAAAAACTACTAAACCCGGTATAGTCCGGTTTTAGAGCCAATCATAGCACAGTATCTGCCCTTGCAAAAGTAACCACTGATTGGCAAATTGCCTTGGACGCTAAGAAGCATGTGTTTACCCTCTTCCTCGATCTTAGTAAGGCTTTAGACACTGTGGATCACAATATTATGCTTGGTGCACTGCACAATATCGGACTCAATGGCTCTGCCATCAAATGGTTCACCAGCTACCTTACAAACAGGCTACAACAAGTTAAAGCGGCAGGTGAATTGTCTCCATTAAAATCACTTCCTCGAGTTGTCCCCAAGGCTCCATCTTAGGTCCAATCCTATTCACAATCTATATTAATAACCTCAATTCACACTTGTGCTCAGCTAATGTGCACTTATATGCTGACGATACTGTACTCTATACCTCAAACGCATCCCTGGACCTGGCCCATGAGGAATTACAACGTGATTTTATCTCTCTCTCCAATACAACCTTATCAGCCACAAGCTTCTACTCAACGCCAAAAAGACTAAAGCCATGATCCTTTCCCCAAAGGCAGCCTCAGGACCTACTCACCATCCTAAGATTTTAACACTTTCGGGAGAACCACTTGAAATAGCATACCTTTAAATACTTAGGGTACTGGTTGGATAACAAACTTAACTTTCTGTGCCATCTGAATGAGGTAGCGAAAAAAAACTAAGGTAGCGGTTAGGCTTATTCTACCATATTAAGCATCTACTCACTAAAGAAGCTAGAAAAAGACTAGTGCAAACCACATTCCTACCCTTACTGGACTACAGTGACTTCCTTTGCAACCATTGCCCCTTAACAGCGCTCAACAAACTTACACCCTTTATCACCGGGCTTTATGATTCATCCTTAATATGCCTCCTCGCACCCACCATTGCCACATGTACCAAGACATGGGATGGCCCTCACTCTCGACCAGGAGGAAAAGAAATGCTCTCCTTCGGTACTTTAGAGTGCTGTCTGATAAACTTCCTGCTTACATCTCGAACTTCTTCGCACGTGACAAGGGATCTTATGGTCTGAGACGCTTCTCCATACTCTGCTTCCAGACCCCCAAACAAAATAAATACAACCTATGGCTTGGCTGCTATTAACTTCTCACTCCCATCCCTATGGAACACCATGCAAGGCTCTCTAAAGCTCTCATCCCTTCCAGGACCATGCACATTCAAAGCACTAATAGCTAAGTGCCTGAAGAAAACCTGCAGTTGTTTTAGATGACTGCGTGTCGTAGTTCGAGTATCTTCCATGAATCCTTTGTTACTGAGCCTATCTCAGCTCACAGCCCCCTTAGGGGGTTCCTAGCATTTGTTTAGCCCACTTCACCAATAGGGGGTACCAAGCACTTATTAGCTCATCTACACTTCTCACGGCCCTCACCATTCTACCCTCTCTCCTTCCTCACATACTCTCCCCTCTTCATCTTTCTGTCATGATTTATAACCGATGCTACCTATGTTCGTTCTGTATGTATAGGCCTATATTATCCTTCACATGTACAGTGCCTTGTCTTTGCCCATTTTATCTGCAACTGTATATATATATTTATTATTGTCCAGGACCACTCTGAAAATGAGCTTGCTCAATGGTGTTTACGCCTGCTTAAATAAAGTCTGATTGATTGATTGATTGGATGAGGAGTCTCCCTGCAGCACATTCTGTCCAGCGTTGGAGGTCACACAGGAGCCTGATGGGCTAGAGGAAGGATCCGGGTGGGCAACGGAAGATCTGTGCCGTCTGACTTATCAGACCTAACTGGGCTTGTGGAAGCAGGAAGGCCGCCACAAGACTTGTCGGTTAAGGCCGTGCACCCATCGACGGAGTTGAGGAGTGACAGATCGGCAGTGCTGGAAGTTGACACAAAAGAGACCTTGATAGAGGCTAACCCCGGCTGCCCGCTCACTTTGGCAAGAGGGGAAGAAGGTGCCCGGCCCAAAGAGGCGGATGGGGTACCTGAAGGAGTACTCACAGTTTTTGGAGCAGGCCTCCCGTGTGGCAACGGACTCCTGTCCCAGCGCATCTCCTTGTCCTCCTTTTTTCTCGGGGCCGGCGATGACAACCCTTCCCTCAACTCCTGGAGCTCCTTTTCCATCGACGCCAGGCGTTGGGTAAGGAGGTGTGCCTCGAGGGTCCACTTGCACCTAGTCCTAGTGGCTTGATTGAAGGTCTGGCAGATGGCACACCCGGAGTTGTGCTTGGGGCCCAGACACAAGAGGCAGCGGGAACGGTCGTCCCCGTGCGGGATTTGGGCCCCGCACTTAGAGCACTTCTTCTTTAAATGAGTCGACATACAACTGGTTGAATTAGTAAGGAAAAAAGTTATAATTCTAAGAAAAGCTTCAACTGATGCGTGGGCATTAGATCGCTGTTCTAACTCGTGAACCGAACAAACTCAGGCGACGGTGGGAAAGAATTGGAGGGCGGGCACGGAACTGCCCCTTTTATAGTCGGGCTGACGTCACGTCACCAGATATCGGGGCTGTCCCCGCTGATAATTGCTATCTACAAGTTTGCCGTTGGCACCTGACGCTAGGGGGCGCAGTCCTATATGTGAAGACCTACTGCAGGAACCCTCTCGAAGTAAGATCCATAGTTTCAGCACCACTGCTTCCAACCCCCTACCCATTTCCTCACTGCTTTAGTGACATGCATGAAAAACTGGACCATACCTATAAGGAACATGTCACGTAATAAACTGCGGAAGTCTGACGGGAAGCTGGGAGGAGAAATAATGCTATCATGTAAAGTATACAGTAATGATTTATCAAATGCTTAAAATGATTACTTTTAAATAAATACCTCAATTACAAGGCTTAATATAGGTCAGTGCTTTCCAATAAGGCTTTGCTGTCAAAATAATGTACTCAAAGAGATGATTAAAGAAAGTTATGTAGTGGAATGTTTCAACTATCTAAAGACATTTTTTTTTTTTTTTACTAAAACATGTTTAGATAGTATTTTGCATATAGTAGACATTGTAAAAAATGTAAGTACCACAAGCTACAAGTAAACACCACAATCCAAAAGAGAGGAGTCCATTAAAGACTTTGGAAAAGAAAAAATGATCCAGAAGCAGTGAAATGGAAACAATAAAGTGAATTATGAAAAGTTTCAGCGTTTTATTACAAAACCCATTAACAAAAATTATATCACACCTTGCAGCAAAGGCTCCCTGGATGACTCCAAGACCTAGAAAAATTAAATTAATACAATATGCATAAAACAGGACCAGTTTTTTTTTTCTCATTTTCAACTTCACAAGTTTAAATCAAACTCACACGTTAAATACATAAGTGTACAAATTACATACATGCAAAAATCAGACAAAGAACTTACAGACCTAAGATGTGACTTACACTTTACATCTTAACAATTACAACATAAATTTTTTTAAAGGAAGAAAAATTAATAAAAAAAAGAAGAAACTGGGAAATGGACGAGAAATAAATACCAGACAAAGAACGATTACAAAAGACAAAGAAGTACTATAAGAAACTGTAAGATCAGCATAGGTACATTAGGTTTTGCATGGTTCTATAAGTTTTGCATAATGCTAATTTACAAAATTAAAGATACAAAGGGCCTGATATTCAAAACTTTCCGCAGGCACTAAAGGGTCTTTGCTTGCGCAAACCGGGGTTTTCTCTGGATCCCCTTATTCAAAAGGGGCTGTTGCATGGGCCAAGAGGGGTTAGCACCCACGCAAAACTTCTGTATGTATGTGTGTGGGTAAGGGGAGGGGACTGGTTATGAATAGCAGCACTACCCTATGCTCAGTGGCTTTGTGATGCGCAAAAGGATTTAGCGCAGACCTTTTGCATAGCACAAATACTGCCAAACAAAACCCCAACTTATAGAGCAGCTCTCTAGTAGCTGCTCCCCCCAACATCAGCAATAACTAACCTGGTCAGAAGTGCGGTGTTAAAATCCTGCATTTTAATTCCACCCTCGTAATTTCTGTGTCAAGGATAGTCAGAAAAAACAAGCCGACTTCCCTGGCCAGGTTAGTTATCACTGACGTTGGGGATGGGGCAGCTGTCCTGCTAGTAGGGAGCTGCTCTTAAACTCCTGGCAACTATAGTGTCTGCCGGAGGTAATGCAGCCACCTAGCTGATTGGCCACTGGGGGAGCACAACCGCCCCCTCTGTGGTCCCTGGCATCCCCCCATGCCGATCGATGTCCCATTTTGTAGAAAATAATGTCCCTGGTGCTAGTGGTCCCTCCTCGCTCTGAACGCCAGCCCCGATGTATAGATAAGTACTCCTGGTGCTAGTGGTATGCCCCCCCCCTCCCTCCAACTGCCACTTCTGATGTTTAGATAAATATTCCTGGTGCTAGTGGTTCCTCCCTCTGACTGCCAGCACCAGTGTATAGATAAGTATTCCCTGGTGCTAGTGTTCCCCTCCTCTGATCGCCAGCCCCAATGTATACATAAGTATCTCTGGTGCTAGTAGTCCCCCCCATTGCCAGCCACTTATGTATGTTACATCCCTGGTGTTAGTGTCCCCTCCCTATTGCCAGCCCAGAAGCACAAAAGGAAAAAACAACCTCCATGGCATCCAGTGGTCTCCTCTCACTGGCACTGGGCATACCCCCACTCACATTAGCATTATCCACAGTGCGCAGGGAGCCTCGGTAACTGTCACAGCCCTCTCGCACCTCTTCAGCTGGCAGCCGTCTGCTTGAGCAGGGACCCGCCTCTTATAGGTCAAG
Organism: Neoceratodus forsteri; assembly: GCA_016271365.2. Classification (NCBI taxonomy): domain Eukaryota; kingdom Metazoa; phylum Chordata; order Ceratodontiformes; family Ceratodontidae; genus Neoceratodus; species Neoceratodus forsteri. The sequence goes on from CM028129.1 coordinate 696,052,332, forward strand.
GTGTGCCTGTGGTCCCATATAACTATCGTCTGGGTTGGTGATGGGGAATTCATCATACTAGGGATATCTACATCTGGCCCAGGCAACTGGGAAGGTGGTGCGGTGTTAACATGCCTTGAGACCGATGCGAATGAGCCCATAATGGTTATACAAACTGAATACTGCAAATAGGGTTCTGACACTAAGCATTCTGGCGGTGTACTTTTGAAGCCCTGTCGGGGCAGTGCTGAGTGTCTTAGTGCTGGGATGACATGGCCCAGCATTAAGCTGAATAGCGCCAGTGCACTACTTGACTGAATACAGCATCTTTGGGCACCTAGGCAATCGATAGGTGCAGCACAAAGTTTTGTGCTCTGCTTTGTGCGAATTTGCATATCGGGCCCAAAGTGTTTAATAACATCACCCCTATCAGAATGGTCCTGTCAACAATACTATTTGTAAAAACAGATTCAGTCTGGGGAGCTAGGCAGGATGTGAAGCTTATAAAATGGGCTTAAGAAATAGGGATCTGTGATTAGCGGATACATGTCACATAACTGGGTATTGATCTCCCTCATACTATCAGCTATGTAAACAATTTTTGTATTTCAGCAATGCAATCTGTATTCATCAAAACACTGTATAGAACTCTGTGGTAACAATACTCTTACACATTCTAAAAAGATAGAACAATTGTATTACAACAAAGTGAACAAATCAGAATTCACATGTGCTGATTGGTAGCAGTTCATAATGTTCCGGTTTTCAGAAATAAAATTCATCCATTCAAATAATCAATATTTCACTGGATCTGAATAAACCTGGCTATGAAAAACTGTTTTTTTAACTGTCATTTTATGGACAACATTCTGCACAGTTCTTTTCATGGACGCGATAATTTGGAGTTTTTACTATGTCATAGTTTGTGTAAAGAATGCCAAGCATGAGCTGTTGAACTATCAAAACCATGTTCATGGTTCTGTACTCAAACAGTGACATAGTTAAAACTCCAGATCTCTGCTTCTATGAAGAGAATGGTTAACTGAATACTGCCCACAAAAATGAAACAATTCAAAATACAGTTTACCTCACTGCTTTTTATTCAGGTACAGTTAAACATGGATCATTTAGGGGGTGTAAATATAATTTGTAAAAATAGGAACAGTATAAACAGCTACCAATTAGAAAATGTCCTCCCCTTTTTAAACTAATTTTAAAAAAACTTTCTGCCTTTTTCTAAGAATTAAAAAAATAAATAAATAAACTTTAAAAGCACAATTATCCCCTTCGGGTAGGCATAGTATGGAATCAAAGCACTCCCTAAATGGATAATGGCTCTCAGTGTTGTCTTAGGCCTTCCAACACAACCGGAGTGTGCATTACTTTCCCACAATGCCTAGTCTGGCCTGGCTTATTGCTCATATTACTTACTGTTATTTTGATGAGCCACCTTTTCTAAGAACTCCCAATTCGTTTTTTATTATAAATCCTTGTCATACTTTACACCTCTACCATGTCTTAAATAAAAGCATCTTTCTTCCTTTTGTTATGGATTGCTCATAAATGCCAATGATCAAAGACAGTGTGGTTTCATTGTTGAAGCACTGAATTTCACAACTCAAGTTTTCAGGGCTCCTGGACCAACCTGATATTGTTAACTCCATCAACATGGGGATTTTCCTTAAATTCGATAGTTTCTTGTGGCAACATAAGTTTTGAATATTCCAGTCAAGTGAATGGAAGTCTAAAGAAATGGTATTTTTGTAGACCAATCAAGTTTCCCTGTAAAATACTGAAATTCTGTACTTCTGGGAGCCTTCAGCTTTAGACACAAAACTGGAAGCATTAACATCAAAATTGGTATTTTAGGGTCACACAGTCTATCAAAAGGCAGACAGCAGATGTGGTTCAGCAGACAGATAAAGAGACAAAGAAAACATAGAAATTACTTTCGGCTAGCTTCTAATTAAAGAAAATATGTATATAAGGGATACCCAATGGCCTGACTCAAATTTATCCTCGAGTATGAGGTGGCAGGACCATAAAGTACAGTTACGTAAGAACTTACCGTAACAGTATCTCTTCGAGAACAGCTCTTGCAGCAGTTTACACCATTAGGACTGAAGCCGGCAGGCACCAGGACCCCACGAAAATTTTCCAGCTAGCAGTATCCAGCAGGGACCTCCCCCTGACGTCGGCCCTGCCTCCGACGTCACGCATCATACAAAAGGGGGCGGTCCCCCCAGAATCCCCAGTTCTCCAGCCGGAGACTCCCGGCCGCTAGATGACATCTGAGGAGGAGACTGAGGATCCACCTTCAAAGAAGGTATGCAACAGGGAAGGGTTGTAAACACTGAAGCCTAGGTAAATAAAAAATGGAACAACTCTACCTCCAAAGGGGATGGTGGGAGGGAAACTACCTGCTGCAAGAGCTGTTCTCGAAGATCTACCGTTACGATAAGTTCTTACGTAACTGTATTATCTTACTTTGAGAAACAGCTCTTGCAGCAGGTTACACCATTAGGACTGATTCCCAAGCAATTTTGGAAATCCCTCTCAGACGGGAGGAGGCTAGGGACAGATCATAAGTTGAACCGGAGCCTAGGACAGTAGTCCCTGAAGGACTGCTACACCAAAACCAGCTCTTCACCTTGATGCAACGTCCAGGCTATAATGCCTAATGAAGGTGTGCACGGTGCTCCAAGTAGCTGCTGCACAGATGGCAGTAGTGGAAATGTTTTTCAAAGCAGCAAAGGAGGTAGCCACCCCCCTTGTGGAATGCCCCTTGACGGAGCCCGGCAGGTACTTATTACGCTTTTGGAAACAGAACATAATGCAATGTATGAGCCATCTAGAAAGAGACTGCTTAGATACCACAGCACCCAGCATCCTATGGGCGAAGGAGACAAAAGAGCTGATCAGATTTACGGTGTTGTCTGGTTCTGGTCAGATAGTACCTAAGACACCTATGCACACTGAGAGTGTGCAGCAGGGCCTCTCCTCTCTTTGAGTACTTAGGGAAGTACACCAGGAGGTTGATGTCCTGGTTAAGAGTAAGGGCTGAGACCACCTTGGGAAGAAATTTTGGATTTGTCCTTTAGGACACCCTGTCCTGATGAAAAACCAAATAAGGTTCTTTGCACATAAGTGCATGGAGCTCAGAAATCCTTCTGGCAGAAGTAACAACAACTAAAAATAACGTCTTCCATGCGAGGAGACGTAGCTTGCAATCCGCGGCTGGTTCAAAAGGAGGCAGCGTAAGCTGCTCAAGGACGAAGGGTAAGTACTAAGGTGGAAAAGGATCCTTAACCGGAGGCGTAAGGTGGAGAACCCTATGCAAAAAAAGCATGTGCAACTTCCGACTGGGATATGGACTGCAGGCCTATGGGAACATGATAGGCCGAGAACGCACAGAAGTGTACTTTTATTGAGGAGTAGGCCAAGCCTGCCTGAAAGAGGGACAAGAGGTAGTCTAAAACCGAGCCCTCGGAACAGTCCAGTGGAGAAAGTCCCCGTGCTTGAGCCCAGAGACAGAATCTGCGCCATTTCATGGTGTACATGGTATGAGCTGCTGTTAGAACATCTGCTACCTCGTGAGAGACCCCGTAGAAACATAGAAACATAGAAGTTGACGGCAGATAAGGACCGCAAGGCCCATCCAGTCTGCCCATTTCTTTTTCTACCTTATAAATGTGCCATCGGCCTTTGCTCTGTCAGTGACCTATCTATTCATAGTCATTTGTATTGCTCCCTTATGCCTATCCCATGCCTGTTTGAAGCCCTGCACTGTATTCATAGCCACCACTTCTTGTGGTAAGCCATTCCATGCATCTACCACCCTTTCTGTGAAAAGAATTTCCTCACATTCCCCTTAATCGGCCTCCTCTAATCTCATGCTGTGTCCTCTTGTCCTGCTATTTTTCTTATATTTAAACATGTTGGACTCTTTCACCTTGTTTATGCTCTTAAGGTGTTTAAATGTCTCGATCCATATCACCTCTCCCTCCTTGCTCAAGGGTATACATATTGAGCTCCGCTAATCTGTCCTCATATGTCTTCTGATGCAGTCCCTGCACCATTTTGCTGCCTCTTCTGGACTGCCTCAATTTGTTAATGTCCTTGTGAAGGTGTGGCCTCCAATACTGCACGCAGTACTCCAGATGGGGCCTAACTAATGTCTTGTACAGAGGGATTATTACCTCCTCTTACGACTTGTGATGCCCCTACTAATACACCCTAACAACCCCTAGCCTTACCTACTGCTTTAGAGGTCTGCTTGATGATTTTAGGTCATCAGTGATGATGATGCCCAAGTCTCTTTCTTCCTTTGTGACTGCTAGCAACTCCTCCCAGCCTATAAGTGGCTTCAGGGTTTCTCTTCCCTATGTGCATGATTTTGCACTTCTTTGCATTAAATCCCAGTTGCCACTCTTCTGACCATTCTGCTAGTTTATCCAGATCTCTCTCATTCTGCCCACCCCATCTGGATCATCTACTCTGTTGCAGATCTTGGTGTCATCTGCAAACAGACAAGCCTTTACCCCTAGTCCATCTATTAGGTCACTAATGAAGATGTTGAATAGGACTGGCCCCAGGACTGATCCCTGAGGTACCCTACTTGTGACTTGCATCTCTTCTGACTGTATACCATTTACTACCACTCTCTGTTTTCTGCCAGTCAACCAGTTTGCCACCCAGTTGACCAACTTCTGACCCACCCCGAGCCTACCTAGCTTATTTATCAATCTTCTATGTGGAACAGTGTCAAAAGCTTTGCTGAAGTCAAAGCCGTATTGCATGACTGCTATGTCCTTAGGAGCCAGGCATGCAGGCTCAGACAACGTAGGTCCGGGTGAACCAAAGAGCCTGTCTCCTGGGACAGCAAGTGAGAACTGAGTGGCATAGGCACTAGCGGATCCTGAGAAAGTTGGTACAAGTTCAGAGTCGCCTGCTCTCTGAGGAGTTTCAGAAGAACCCTCTGGATCAATGGGAAGGGAGGGAAGGCATAGAGGAATCTGCCCGCCCAAGAGAAGGACAACGTGTCTCGCCAGAAAACACCAGGCCCTGGATCTAGCGAACAGAAACTGGGCAGTTTTGCATTGGATGAGGACGCTAAAAGATCCAACTCTGGTGTCCCACATCTGCGAAACAAATCCTGTAAGACCTGTTGAAGTAGTTCCCATTCATGGACTCTGGCCTGAGAGCGGCTCAGACTGTCCACGATAACGTTGTCCACTCCTGGAACATGGACAGCAATAAGATCTGTGCCGTGTTGAAGTACCTAATCCCATACCCTCATGGCCTCCCTGCAAAGAGGGTAAGAATGAGTGCCTCCTTGTTTGTTGATGTAGTACATCACCACGGTACTGCCTGTCTGCAGCAGAAGAGAACCCGGTGGAATCTCCGACTGGAAAGCCTGCAAGGCATATAGGACCGTTCTCATCTCCAAAATATTTATGTGAAGGCGAGATTCCTGGGTCGTTCATGAGCCCTGAGACCTGACAACGTTGAAGTGTGATCCCCAACCAGACCCCGAAGTGTCCGTGGAGAGCGTCACTACTGGAGATGGCGCAACGAAGGGAACTCCCGTCGAAAGGTGCTCTGGGACGAGCCACCATTGCCAATACCTGATGACGGCCTTCATGATCCAGAGTGGAAGCTGCAAATAGTCTTGCTTCTGATCCCACTGCACCCATAACATCCACTGGGTCACCCGCATGTGGAGATGGGCTAAAGGGACTGTTGCAATAGCTGCAGCCATGTGTCCGAACAGGCAAAGGACCAGTCTTGCCGGAACGGTCTTCCTCGCCATGATATCCCTTATAAGGGATCTGATGTGCTCTGCTCTGTCCTGGGGCAAAACACTTTCCCCTGAACGGTATCCAGAACTGCGCCTATGAACTGCAGTCTCTCAGACAGATCCAGGCGCAACTTCTCCTGATTGATGGTGATGCTCAATGGTCCGAAGAGGGAACGAGTACAATGAATCATGGACATCAGGGCCTCCTGAGAGGGGGCCATAAGGAGCCAGTCATCCAGTTAGGGGAACACATAGTGGCCTTGTCTCCTGAGAGATGATGCCACGACTGCCATGCACTTCGTGAATACCCGAGGTGCCGAGGACAGTCTGAAGGGGAGGGCTCGGAACTGATAATGGCGACCCAGAAACTCGAAGCGCATGAATTTTCTGTGCACCCCAGCTATCGGAATATGCAGGTAGGTGTCTTGCATGTCCAGCGATGCTAAGAAGGTGCCCTGCCTGGGCATGGGAATTAGTCCTGGAACAGTCACCATGTGGAAGCATTTGTATAGCACTGAAGCATTGAGGTCACTGAGATCCAGGATCGGACTGAGGTCCCGTCTTTCTGGGAACCAGAAAGAAGTGGGAATAATATCCTGCACCTCTCTGGTTCCGTGGTATGTGCTCTATGGGCTCTTTGTCCAGAAGCGCTAGCACCTCCTGCTGAATGAGCAGGGCGTGCTGACCCGAATAACGGGAAAGCAGCGGAGGTCTCGAAGGTGGGTGGTCGAGGAATTCTGTAGAGTGTCCTCTTTCTGAGGCCGATGCTGGCGAGCCAACGGTGGGAAAAGAACTAGGGATTCTGGGGGACCGCACCCTTTTGTACGATGCCTGTCGGAGGCGGGGCCGACGTCGGAGGCGGTCCCTGCTGGATACTGCTAGCTAGAAAATTTCCATGGGGTCCTGGTGCCTGCCGGCTTTAGTCCTAATGGTGTAACCTGCTGCAAGAGCTGTTTCTTGAAGTAAGATCTCATGATTAGCATGAGTTATATAAAGTCCTGCTCCCTCCTGAGTTATGATGAACTGCTTATTTTGAGTCAAGCCATTGCATACTGGGTTTACACAACATCAGTTGTGTTATAACCAAGGCCAACGATTTTAGGTTTTTACTGGGAAATCCCGGTAAAATTCTGGAATTTGGACTGCCTGCACACTGGTAAAAACAAAGCATTTCATGGAATTTGGCATTTTAGGCCAGATCAGTAACCCAGCAGAAAGAACAGTTACCTATGAAGCTATTATTCGTCCGGCACTAGGACCACATGGAAACTTTTACAAGCAGTCCATTTGCGTCCACCCATCATGAAGTCTGATGTCACTTCTCCCATATAAACGTGGGCAGTCCCATCCCTCCTCAGTTTCTCGCTAGACATTATCCTCAGAGACCTCCCTGTAGGGAACCAGGAGGGAAGCTACAGCTCTGCCGACCAGGCGAGGCAGATAACAGTCAGAGCCCTATGGAGAAGGAGACTCCAGAAGCCAAGGAGGATGGAGGGTGGGGACGGCATGGCCTGATGAAAGAGATTCTCTCAAAGATCTACTGTTACGGTAAGTATGGAACTGTATTTCTTCAAGGGTATCTCTCATCAGGCACACCTATGGAATGAGCACCAAGCAGTACTGACTCGGAACAGTCTGGGTGGTTGGAGCCCACAGGCCTAAGAAAGAAGGCCTTAAAGCACAGCTAGACCAAAGTCAGCCCCTTTTTTAGGAGACAATATCCAGACTGTAGTGTCTAGTGAAGATGTGAATTCTGGCTGAATGACCACGGACAACTCAAGGAAGTTCCTTGTTGTACTTCCTGTAACACAAAGTAATACAGTTGGCCAGACATTTAGATAGGTACTGTTTAGAAACAGAAGCACCCCCTTTCCCAGGGGTGAAGGAAAGAAAAAGCTGCGAGGACTTCATGCAGATCTCTGTGCAGTGTATATAGTACTAGAGTATTCTATGTACATCTAAAGGGATCTACGATGCCAGTTCGCCAACACTTTTGTCGCCCAGCATCACAGCGACAGGATTTGTGTCGGCTGCAAGTTGCGGTAAACATAAATCCCAAATGTCTCCTGGTTCTGTTTTTTCATTGGGGGGGGGGTCGCCTCCTGAACCCCGCCCCCATGCAGGGGGCACCACCCCCCATACTAAGGATTCTCAACTCTGAGTCGGAGCTGATTCGGGGAGCATACCTCTCAACTGTACCACATTACGAGGAACGTTCCTCATTTTACTTCCAAAAAGGTCCCTGTTACACATTGTGAGGACTTGTTCCACATTCAAAGTCAACAGTTTAAAGCAAAAATATATAGTAAATGATGGAAAAATAACTTAATCAATTAATAACAGATATTCTGAACATAAATGCAACATTTTAACAGTGTTTTGAGCTTCTTAGGTAAAGATTTAATTAAGTGTTCCACATTTTGCCCATTTGTTCCACATTTTGACAGGCAATGTTCCACATTTGGGGGACAAAAGGTTGAGAGGTATGTCGGGGAGTGGGTAGTCAGAGCTAATTTGGGGAGGGGGTGCAGGACCAGGAGACAGTGTGTCCTTGTCTCGGTCGCACCAACACAGCAACCTGTTGGCAAATTGTTGATTTTGTCAACAGCAACGTAGGTCGCTGTGTTGGTGTCGCTGTCAGAGGGGCATACCCATCTAACATATGGAGCAGTGCTTCCCCTGGATTGGCATGCTCAGGAAAATACACAGCAAAGTGGATGGTTTGATTTACAGTAAACTCAGACATTACCTTTGGCAAGAACTTAAGATCAGTTCAGAAAGACACCTTGACTTTGTGAAAAATCAAATTAGGAGGCTCACACATTAAAGCCTGAAGTGCTGAAATTTGAGCAGAAGTAACTGCAACTAAAAATAACACTTTCCAAGCAAGGAATCGCAGGCCTAAAGATGCGGCTGGCTTTAAAAGAGCCAATATAAGCTTTTCCAATACAAAATTCAGATTCCATGTTGGGACAAGATTGCAGATAGGAGGCTTCTACTGCCTCTCAAGAATGTACATGGGCCACTTCCAGCCGAGCAACCGTGCAACCCTCAATAGGCGCATAGAAAGCTGAGATAGCAGCAAAGTGCACTTTGATAGAAGAGTATTGCAGCCTGGCATCTGACAAGGACAGTAGATAATCCAGGACCTGATTTACAGGACAAGTAAATGGATCCAGATGATAAGTATCCCACAGAACAAATCACTTCCACTTCATAGCATAAGTAAATCTGGTGGAAGGCTTTCTAGCAGCCACCAAAACATCAGCTACTTTTTTGCAACCCCCCCCCCCCCACCGAGTCTAGTAATGGCTATGTTCTCAGGAATCATGCATGAAGATGGAGGGACTTGAGGTTCAGATGGATCAGAGTACCCTGCTCCTGTGACAGTCAGCCCCTGAATAAGAGCAGGGACACTGGCAAGCCACTGCCTGTTACTACAGTAGAGGAAACGAGATCTGACAAGGCCACAGAGAAGGGAGAGAAAGCATACAGAAACCTCCCTTTCCAAGAGAGGGGCAACTTGTCTCGCCAGAAAACTCCTGGCCCTGAAGCAAGTGAGAAGAAAAGCAGCAGTTTTGCACTGTGTGGGGATGCAAAAAGGTCCAACTCTGGATGAATCTACCTGTCGAACAGATCATCTATGACAGAGGGCAGCAGCTCCCACTTGTGCATCCTGGACTGTGACCTAGTTTGTCTGCCAGAACGTTCTGAGCACCTGGAACATGTATGGCTGACAACTCTAGACAGTATTCTACAGCCCAATACCAGACTCTTATTGCCTCTCTGCACAGGGGATAGGAATGAGTCCCCCTTTGTTTGCTGATGTACTGCATCACACTGACATTGTTCATCTGTACTAACAGAGGACCCAGAGGGAGGGAGGTCTGAAATGCCAATAGGCCATACAGAACCGCTCATTTCTAGGAAGTGCTATCCACAGGGATCCATGTACCCTGTGTCTGGTGGGACACCAAATGTGCTCCCCAACCCCTGAGGAACTTGCAGTCAAAATCTGTCAAGGGAGCCGGCCTGGTGACGCTGAGGGTTGAGGCGCTGGACGCCATAACTCGCACTGTGCGGCGACCTGGTGCGGCAATGACCTCAGGTTGTCGGGGTGCCAGCATGGGGGGATTGAGCATCCTGATGGGCACGCCTCCCAAGGGTGGGGAGGGTGGGTTGGTACCCTCCAGAGTTCCGCCTCCCCACCGGGTGGAGGGCTGGTGGTGTGAGGGCAGCAAACAGTTGGGTGAGGTGGAAGGGCTGAGCTGGTACCACAAGGGTGCGAGTGTGCTTCCACATGCTCACATGGCTGTGTGCTGAGGCCTCGGGTGGGGGGGGGGTCAGGAGAGAAAACATGTAAAATACCTATGTGTCCTCGTGGCCAGAGGAGGCAACGGCGACCAAACAGCTGTATAAAGAAAAAGAAGAAATCTGTCAAGGGGAAGGGATCAGAAACAGAACCCCGCTCAACAGATTGCTGGGTGTCATCCAACACTGGAGCACCTTGCGGACAGGGGAAGTTACCAGGACCTTTTGTCCTAGGTTGGGCCTTGTCAGCTAAACTCTGGCATTAATAGGTAACAAAACCCGATTTACAATTGGGAAATTACATTTGAAAACGATGCATCATTCAAGTGAATGATACGCACCCCCGTGCTCGATCTATAAAGACGTCATAAAATATCAAAGCGTAGTGGTGGATCAGAGAGTCCGGAAGTGGAAAGGGATCATGTGGCCAGCCCCTTGGGGGCAAATTACGACCCTTTCCCTTCCTTTGGGGGCTGTATAAAAAAAATGAAAATAGCCTGGAAGAGCTTCCGATGAGGTAAGGGATTTCCCTGTTTAAAGAGCAGCTTCCTATTACGCCCCCCCCCAACATATGCAATAGCTCACCTGCCCCAGAGTTAACTGGCATAAATAATTCTTTTTTTTTTTCTGCCCACAAAGAAGCTATAACCCTGGTAAATTCCAAATGGACATTTCTGTACAAACAGAGCCAATTCTGCAGATTAGGACGTTTCATGCAGGCAGACGAGTTTGCGTTTGTGATGTCAGAAAATGAAGACTCGGTGCATTTTCATCGCTTCTCAATGTAAGGACTTTTTCCATACATTTCATTAATATTTAGAGTTGCAATTTAAAAAATCAGAAACCGCTCGACTAATGTTAGTTGAGCGTTCACTCTGATTTCTTAAAATTGCAACTCTAAATGTTAATAAAATACATAGAAAAGTCACCCCCACTGAAATCAATGGGGCGTGCACACGCAGTCTTTGTCTTCTGACATCACAAAACAGGGCTGTGTGTGCCTGTGTGGGGGTATGTTGGCGGCTTACAGAAGTGGCTCAGTTTTTTATCATTTGGAATTTACAAGGGTTATAACATCTTACATGGGCAGAAAAAAAAAGGAATTATTTACGCTGATCTACTCTGGGGCAGGTGAGCCACTGCATATGGTGGGGGAGAGGCAACTAAGAAGCTGCTCTTTAATGTTTTTTGTATTGAAAAAGAAGTTCTTTAAAGGGGACATTGAGAATGGACTGTTGGGCATCATTCATAAAGCCGGCCACCCTAAGCCAGGAATACCTCTTAAGGTATACTACTGAGACAGCAGCCCTGGTTGAAGCATCAGAGAAGTCATAGGCCATACGTAACTGGTGTTTCCCCAAATCGGCCCCAGCTGTGAGGGCTTTAAGCAGCTCCTGCTTAGTAGTGCCCTCAGGGAGACCTTAAACAATGCCCTTGGCCTTTTTCCAGAGGGTACTTTGGTATTCGACTGTATGTGCCTCCTGGTAACTGGCAATTCTGAGGCCCAAGAAAGCTGAGGCATAGGTACTGTTGCCCATAATATCCAATCTATCCAACTTCGATTCCTTATCTGGAGGAAGGGAACTAAGATCTTTAGGTGCTCTGAACCTGTTGTGGGAAGCATTTATAGCAACTGAATCCACCTCAGGTTGGCCTGCAAATAAATGTTTTCCTGAGGGAGCCTGATACATCTTATCTGCCTTCCTAGGTATGGCAGGTATCATATTATGGCAATGCCAGACAGCAGCGGTGACATTCTCTAGAGTAGGCATAAGAGGGGGGATAATGATGGGTGAGGAATAAGGCAATTCCAAGAATTCCACCAGGTTCTTCTTGGTTTTGTCCTTTTCCTTCAAATCAAACCCCACTGCAGCTTGCAACTGCTGCATCACTGTAGTAAAAGAGGGGTCCTCGGGAGGGGGTGGGACCTAGGTGTGTAAACCACAGAGTCCTCACTCCCTGTAGAGATAGTGGAGTTAGTCCTTTCATAGGAGCTTTCCACATACTTCTCTTCCTCTTCATCCTGCGTTATAAGGTCTGGGCTGTACTCCTGGTCGTCATCTGTTTGGTTAATAGGATGCAAGGAGTGTGCAGGAGAAGTGATCGATGCCCTACATGAAAGTTGGTGCATCAACCTAATATGCGCTGCCGCAGGGGTTTGGTGTATGGACCTTATCGATACAGTATTGGTCGACGAAGAAGGAGGTAACAGGCTTCAGCATGTCTGTAAAGGACGACAGAACCGCCTGAACATTTGCACCAGTGTGGCTGACAGGAACACCGGCAGAGGTCGACAGGGGAGGCAAGGACCATGGCATCGATGGTGACACCCCAGCCTACTAGATCTGGAGACAACAGATGACGACCCAGCCTTTTTGACGATCTGGACAGTGGACTACGTTGCCGCCAGAGTGGAGGTTGCACCTGTTTGGATAGGCGACCTGAGCGAACCAAGGAGGTCCTTGCCTTTTCCCTCTCCCAGTGCTTATGTCTGTGAGACCCAGACGTCTTCTACTGAGACTTGGAAGTCTTGGATCACGAGGAGTGGGCTGGCGATGCAGTGGGGCACTGCTGGTGTAGCTCTTTCTCCATTCGAGCCAAGTGCTGTTTTAAAAGGTATTTTTCTAACGTGCCTTTTCTGCGTCACAGGGTGGCCATATTAAACCCTCTACAAACTGGGCATGCCTTTACATTGTGGTCTGAGCCAAAACAGCACACACAAATGTCGTGTGAGTCTTTCAAGTATATCTTTTTGCTTGCTCTCATAATAATGGAATAGTTTTGATGGCTCTGAAGTTGATATACATGGTGCCAAACATCACTTTTAAAAATTGATTAGCTACCAAGAAGGAAAAGTAGGAAAACAGTGACTGCAACAGCAATGTTTCCATGCAGGATCTGATGAGTATGGTCAACGGCAGGAAAAGAACCGAGGAGGTATGGAGCCACCCACATTTATATGGGAGAGGTGACATCAGACGCTGTCATGGGTGGCCCCTAATGGACTGCTTGCAAAAGTTTCTGTGGTCCTGGTGCCTGACGTCTTATAGTTCCATAGGTGTGGCCTGATGAAGGAGATATCCTTGAGGAAGATCTTGTTTTTTCCTCTTATACTTGCTTCCAGTACTATTTTCAGTTTGCTTCAATTAATGTTCTGTATATTAAGCCTTCTTTTATTCTGATTATTTATACACATTCTAGAAGAGTGACAGCAGAACGGCCCCCGGCCAACCTCCATAAGGTAATAAAATGGGCAGACTGGATGGGCCTTGCAGTCCTTATCTGCTGTCAACTTCTATGTTTCTATGTAGAATCCTGGTAAAATCCAGTAATTAGACTAGCAATCACCAGTGCAATTTATGGAATTCCAAGTCTTGAAAATGGAATTTATTATTTTAACCACCGTAAATCGGTGGCCTTGGTTATAACTTTTAAATCAGCTGTACTGTACGTGTGAAGATTTAACTGTTTCTCTTTGATTTGAACTGCTGGCTTCAGGGCTTCACATGGCTACTCTGATGTTATCAACACCGTGAAAACTGCTTCTAGGATTGGTTCAGTAGTTCTTTGGGATGTACCTCATCTTCAAGATGGTGACTGTGACATACTCAGCTTGCAAGATAACAATTTAACTTATAAGTTGGGTGACAAGATTATACATTTTGTCTTTAACAATTTAATTTTACACCACTTTTGTGAAAAGGGATGAAACTAGCATGTATGCTAAACCAGGCACCAGAGAATATATCCATGGGTCATGTTTAGTGGACAGTTGTTAACAGAAAACTAAGTCTGTTTTATAAACTTTTTTTTTTTTATTTTAAGTATAGTTTATCCAACAATCTGTTCACATTAACAACTCTTTCGACCGACCCTACTGACCTGGGCGACTTACACCTCTGGAAGTGTCATCTGTAGCCCCAAGCTGACACTCTCGCTTCTCCACAAGCCTGTGAAGGAATCTATGTCCAGGAAACTCCTCCATTACCAGCTTTCAGCACCTCATCGTGCTCACATGGAAGGATGGAAGGAAATCTTTTTTTTTGCCGTAAATGTTTTTCTTCCTGGGCTGCAAGTAGCTATCAGCCATGTCTCCGCTCACTCCAACAGACACTCACCACTGGTGTGTTCTCCGTGGTGGCTCAGGTGGAGGGCCATGGCCGTTCCCCCCGCACACCTATCCCGATTTCAGCAGTCAAATGGCAGTGCAGGTCAGTGGAGAGTGGACACAGCTTCATGAAGCCTGCTCCAGCCTCTTTCTGTAGCTTGGGCTCACACATTAGTGCTTGCATATGGAGGCATTCATGCACCGTGGACATCCTGCATATGCCTACCTACTATGCTGCTCCCGTCCCATCCTACCATCAAGCCTTCATCTGGTGATAGTCGTGTGGTAGAGCCAACAACCCTCCCTCCCTGGGAGAGGAGAGCAGTCCAGCAGAGGCTCAATCAATCTCCCACCTCCGCAAACCTCCAGCAATCTGAGATCACTCGCAATACCGGGTCACCGGTGTGGTAGGCAGTAGCGCTACCACCGTGCCATGAGGGCTTGCTTATGGAAGTAGTTCCTATATGAGGAGTGCAGGGGGGAGGAGTTCAAGCTCTGAGTGTCCCTTCTTGGTAGACTGTGTGGCTGGTGAAGCTTCATCTATTGTGAGGGGTCATAAATTCTTCCTGTTTACTGTTCTAATCCCTGTACACAAGGATGTAGAGACGTGTCTGTGAGTAACTACCAAGTTTATTTTCCCTCCCCCCTTCGGAAAGCTCCTCCCCAGCTACACTGCTAGCCATGGTCATCTACGTGGCAGTATAACAGTACGTTGGGTTGCCCTCTTTACCCAGAGGACAGCATCCTCCTGGACACATAATCCTCTCCCTCTTCTGCCAGCCCTCCAACATTCCAAATATGAACCCAGGTCAACAGTGTTGTAAGTGGCAATGCCACCACTGCACCAATGACTATGAACATGTCTCTAGAGCGGACCCCAAACTGAGCACCAATATGATGGAACCAGGCCTGGCGTATCCTTCACCATGCTGCAGACACACTTACATTCCTGTCTGGACCAGGTAGTGACCTAAGACTGTATTGGAAGGGATAAACAATAGCTGAGTATGTAAGCAATAAGGCATGACAGGGTGTTGGTTGTACTGTGATAACTGCAAAGACCAGGCACGTGAGGCACAAGGCCACAGCCCGAGTGCCTTCAGCACCTGGACATGTAATTATGGTAGTACAACCAGCACTGTGAGATGTCTTATTGCCCTTCTAAAATGAATTTTGTTGAAAAGTATTAAAAAGAAAGTTTAAATGTTTGAAATTATAAAAACATTTAATAAAAAGCAACAGAAGGTGTCATAACAGTCCCACTACAACTGGCCTGCCTCTAGGAGGTGCTTACTTGGCCTAACTGCTGTTCTTTGTGGTAATATTTAAGGGAAAAAAATACTGATGTCTTACTTTTGTTTTATGTGCTCCAAAATGTGCTTCTACGTTTTTATGGCAGTGTGTTCCTGTTGTGTTTGGCAGGAGTGAGAAGTCAGTGTGTAGTAGACTGGAGTGGGATTTTAGTAAAAAAAAAAAAGAAGTAATCCATTTTTTTTTGCTCTTTTATTTCATGCCTGAAGTATATTTGTATTTTTTAATGTAGTGCCAGTATGTTCCTGCTGTACCTGAAATTCGTAGTACATAGGAGGCAGTAGGGAGAAGCCACGTGTAGGTGGCCAGAGCAGAGTAGTGAGGACCAGTAACAGAACTTTTGGCAGTGCAGACTTATTCTGAAAAGCCAGTGATTTGACTGTGCATCCCATAGCGGACGGTCGTTTTTTATGTTACCCGCCACGTAGGCAGTGTGGCCTGTGTACGCTGAGCAGGAAACTTATAGTTTAAACTGCCAGTTCTGCAGTGGAGTTTGTCTGCACTGAAATGGGAGTAGCTGGTTTGGTGGTGTGGGTTGTAAACTGAAGCAGGGGAGCTGTGTATGTGAAAACCGCTGACTAAGCAATGCAGTGTGCCCACGCTGCAGCAACAGAACAGGCAGAAAAACTGAATAAAAGGAGTCCTACTGTAATTGGAGGTAAGCATGATAGTTTGAATTTCTTTTCTGCGAGGTGAAAAAAACTTTTCTGTAGCGATGAAAACAAAACAGCGGACAACTTATTTCCTACTGAGGGTACAAGGGAAGGGATATTTGTAACAAATGTAGTACTCAGTGGTCCACTTAAAATTCATGCTGCAGAAGCTCCCCACCCAACCATACTCCGACAACATTGGGTGATGTTTTGTGAGTAGCTGCTGCTGTTAAAGACAGCAGCACAGCTAACTCTGCTGCATGCTTTCTCAGGGTGGGAGTCAGCTGGAAGGTCACATGGTATTACTAGAGGGGACTACAGAAAGAAGTTACTGTATGCACTTACCATAACAGCAGATCTTTGAGAGAATCTCTTTCATCAGGCTGCACCTGTAGGACAATACACAGTCAAGCACCAGGACCACATGGGAACTTTCTGTTGTAGTTCACTAGGCGTCATGACACTCAGATGCCAATGTCCCTGAGCATGTGGGCGGGCTGCCCTGCCTCTTCCTCAGTTCCCTGCCAGAGACCATACTCAAAAGGCCTCCTCTAAGGAACCAGTGAGACAGCGCTTGAGGTATCCAGATATCTAGAAAGGCTGGAGCAACAGGTGTTCCATCCTGGAGAGAGAGACAGGAGGAAAGAAGCTCTGAGAGCAAGAAGGGTGGGTTGGCATGGCCTGAAGAAAGAGATTCTCTCAATGTTCTGCTGTTACGGTAAGTACGTAACAGTTCTGTCTTCTTTGAGGACATCTTTCATGGGCCACACCTGTAGAATGAGTCCCAAGCAGTACTGACAACAGGACAGTCTGAATGGCAGGAGGCCAGAGGTCGAAGAAAGAAGGCCTTGAAGTACAGCAAGGCCAAATCCTGCCTTTCTTCTAGAGGCAATGTCTAAACTGTAGTGTTTTGTGAAAGTGTGGACAGTACTCCAGATTGCAACAGCACAGATTTCTGCAGCAGAAACATTCTTGAAACAGGCAACAGAAGTGGCCATGCCTCTGGTCGAGTGGCCAACAACAACTTCAGAAAATTCATTGCCATACTTCCCGTAAAAAAAGGCAATGCAGTTAGCCAACCATCTGGACAAACACTGTTTAGATATTGGAACGCCTTCTTTCCCGGGGCCAAAATAAACAAAAAGCTGCAAGGACTTCCTGCAGTCTTTCGTACGGTGTGTATAGTAATGGAGAATTCTATGTACATCTAACGTATGGAGCAATGCTTCCCTGGATTGGCATACTCCGAATAATAAACCAGCAGGTGGGTGGTCTGATTTAAGGTAAACTCAGACATCACCTTAAGAAGAAACTTAGGGTTCATATGCAAAGACACCCTATCTTTGTGGAAAATAAAATAAGGAGGTTCACAAATTAGAGCCCCACCCCCACACCCTCTCTCTCCCCCCCCCCTTCTAAATCTCCATCCCTATTCTTCATCGTTGCTCTGGTCCTTTCCACATCAAACCACAAACATATTTGCCCACCCATGTACCATTATCCAAGCCTATCCCCACCAGACTGTTTGTTTCTCACCTTTAATAGGTTTTTGGTTTACTGTCCTTTGCCTTGTATATATGTAAATAATTGTATATCTATCTCACTCATAAATGTTTGTATTTGTGCTATTTCAATATCATGTTTTTTGTATACACTCTGTAACCTTTTTTGTTATGACCACTCAGGTCCATCTTGTAAATGAGCTATGCTCAATGATGTTCGCCTGAATAAATAAAAATTTTGATTGATTGATTGATTGATTGATAGAGCCTGCAGCTCTGAAACCCTTCGAACAGAAGTAATCGCAATGAAAAACAATGCTTTATATGACAGAAAGTGTAGCTTGCAAGTCGTGGCTGGCTCAAAGAGAGCAAATGTAAGCTTCTCTGAAACAAAATTCAAGTCCCAAGCAGGGACTGTGGCTGGGAGGCTTCAAATGTAGAATGCCTCGCAGAAATGTACAGGCCATGTCCAGCTGGGCCACTGAATGGCCATCAAGGGGCACATGGAAGGCCAATATAGCAGACAAGTACACTTTAAGGTAAGAGTATTGCATCCCTGTGTCTGACAACGACTGCAAATACTCCAAAATCTGATTCACCAGGCAAGTGAATGGATCCAGATGATGGGAAGCAGCTCAGAACGCAAAACGCTTCCACTTTATGGAGTATATGGCCCTAGCGAAGGGCTTCCTGGCAGTCAATAGGACATTAGCCACCTTTGGGGACACCCCAAACCTCGCAATGCCTATGTCTTCAGCAGCCAGGCATAGAGATGGAGTGCAAGTCCAATGATATGGTGTGTACAGTGTCACTAGAGACCAGTGCTTTGCAGGGGGCGGCTAGCCCCAAACAGCAACAAATTACAGTCCCAGGTTAACAGGGCACTCACCAGGCATGACTAAGCAGGAGCCCAGATAAATGAAGAGAACTTCCAACTGATGATGACTTCAAATGTTTTTATTCACTGCTGGTCTAAAATGAGACAGATGTGTGAGGAAATTGCCACACAAACACCCCTGCACTTTGACCGCAGTCTTCCTGAGGGGACAGGGTTTATGTGAACAATTGTCCCCTTTTATACACGTAGTTGGTTATATTCCTGTCACCTTGTGTTCACTTTTAAGTATCTTAATACATACAAAAATAAAGAGATCAGTGGCTTTAAGGGGATTCAAACCATTATTACCAAAGTGTTTTCGTTATTGATTTTAACGCATACAAATCATAAAATACACATCCAAAACTTTGTAAATCAAGAAAATGAAGTGGGAGCATTTTTTGTTAGACACCAAATAAACCTTTTATACACAGAAACATAGAAGTTGACGGCAGATAAGGACCGCAAAGCCCATCCAGTCTGCCCATTTTTTCTACCTAATGAATGTGCCATACACCTTTACTCTGTCAACGGCCTATCTATTCATACACAACGGTATTGTGTGTTTTGGTGCTACAACCACTTAAAATTGCATATAGGTAAATATTGAAGTTTTGAAACAAAGGCCGTAGTTCCCTAGAGTTAAAAAGAGAAGAGAGATAAGACAGAAGTGGAGTTATTCAAGGTTTCCTTCACGTGATCACCCATTTTTTGCCTCATCCTTTCAGTTACGGGGATCTACTATTGCCAGGAACTTCCTGTGCCTCCAGTGGAACACTGTAATAAAGAAAGAAATATAAGATATACAATGTTAGTTACATTTAAGTTCACAGCATCAACCTGCAGTTCAGTGTCCTAAAAGAAATTCTGAGATACCAATGTACATGAGGCCTACATTTAGATGTTAGTTTTATTTCCTAAGGAAAGGTTTAAGGTCCCAATCTATATTTAGGTCTCTACGCTGCATGCTCCCTAGGTGGAATATCCAGAAACATTCTCTCTGCAGCAGTTTGTTGGTTCTCTTTCCACTTGAATTAATTTTTTATTCAATTCTGTTAACCAGGTGGGCCCACTGGGTCCCAAAGGTCCTTTTTCCAGGGGCGGCCTGGAGTTAGTTGCATTTACAGTCATCTGAATAGTAGCAAATAGACATGGAGACAAGATGTAAATACAGTGCCAAAAGTGCTGGAGATAATACATACAATTCCAGGTAAGTACAAAGCATGAGGTGTACAACACGGTGAGGGCAAAATACTGGCATACGTAGCTAGCTTTGTTAGAATAGCGCACAAGACAACTCATTAATGACAAAGCAAGAGACTTAGTCTTGTTTCCCCTTAGATGATATAACACCCCAGCATTTTACTCAGCTAGGAAGGCAATAGGGGGTCAACCCTATTGAGTTCAGACTGATCCATGTTTAATTACAGGTGCAGGTGCTACTTATCAGCAGGTGCTCGTGAAGCCCTTTTCAAAAGGATCCAGAGAGTTGGGGATCTGAAGGGTAGCAGGGAGTTTGTTCCAAAGCACCAGTGCTAAGTGGGTAAAGGACCTGCAGCCAGCAGCTGTCTTTACTCTAGGCACTTCCAGCAGCTTCCTGCTGCTTGTGCGTAACAGTTTGCTTGAGTTTTTGAGTTTGGGTAGACCAATGAGGCTTTCAGGTGATGGATTCTGTATTAGTTTGAAGGTGAGGCACAGAAGCAGGTACTGAAGTTGGTGATTAAGGGAAGGTCATTTCAGGGATGCCAGGACCTCGCAGTGGTGCAGTCTTGGGTGTGAACTGGCAGCAAAGCGAGCTACCTTGTTGTATAGTGTTTGCATCCTGCTGAGCTCCTGTTTTGGGAGGCGAGTGCAGGACTAGTAGCAACATAAATGAGTTGTGTGATGGCGAATGCTAGTTAAAAGGTGCAGTTCCAATGCCATGAATTGTGTACCCTCTGGGTTGTTTTCATGTTTAGTTGCAAAATATCTTCCCAATGGTTTGTTAAAGAGACCCTCTCTAATATTTCGTATGTATTCCTGGATACGCTGTCTTAATGGTCTTATAGTGCATCCAATGTATAATAATTTGCATGTGCACCATATAGCATGTACTACATACAAACTGATGCAGTTAAGAAAGCTCCTGATTAGCTGGCCCGGTGGCGCTGAGGGTTGAGGCGCTGGACGCCACACCTCACACCACACCCGCGACCCGTGTTCGGGAATGAGTCGCCGGGAGTCAGCAGGAGAGGGAAGGATCAAGTGTCTGGAGGACAGCTCTCCTCTCCCGGGGAAGGAGGATTGGTGCTCCAGCCAAATGACTGCCCCTAGGTGGAGGCCAGAGGGCAGTGCAGGTCTGAGGACGTCAGCGGAAGGGAGGGTGCTGTGGGACTTCCTCAGACGAGTGTGTGCCTCCACGCATGCCATCGGGCTGTGTGCAACCCAGCAGGGGAATGGGAGAAAACTGGTAGAAACCCCCCTCCGGCTGCAGGATGACGGCCCATCCCTTCGCATGTTCTGCACCCAGACCAGGCAGGAAGGTAAGACCCATTGATTCTGGGTTGACGGGGCTGGAAGGATCGGTTAGAAAGGGGGTAGCTGAAGACATAAAAGGAGAATAAAATGTATAAAGAAAAAAAAAGAAAGCTCCTGATTTCCACCTCTCTATTGTAGCCTTCTGGGCAAAATCTATTACCTTGTTTATAGTACATGCAGATGTTACATCTGCCGTAGTTGAACATCCCTGTTGGTGGAGGGGGGAGCCACTGTCTAAGTGGTAGTTCTGTTTTTTTTTTTCACTGTACCTGCCGTGAACTTGCTTGTCCCTTATGTGAAAGCCCTGGAATCACTTTTCCAAAATTGGAAAACCTATTTCTTTGGCTAGACTGGGGTCGTTGAGCATTATGGGCCAGTATTTTCTATGTTCCCAATTTTTCCAGCTGCTCTATTAAATTCTGTAACAAAGCTAATGTTGGTTTCATCACTCTTTTTCCTTTCTTTGGGTTGCAATAACATGGTTCTACTGTGATTTTTAGCTTTTTCTATTGCTAAATCCAAATTGCCCTGTTTATAGCCCATCACAAAACATTTTGTATAGTTCCCTTGATTGTTCGTCAGAGTCTTCATCTCTTGAACAGCTTCTCCTAATACTTAGGAACTGTTCATAAGGTATGGACTGTATCCGGTGACGTGGGTGGGAACTATCTGCTCTGAGTAGACTGCTTGTGATTTTCTATAGCTTTGGGTGTACTTTATTCTGATTGTCAACAAAAAAAAGTTGCACCTAAAAAAATTATCTTCCTATTATTTGCAAAGTGTGTACATCTCAGGTTGAACTCATTGTTGTTGACCCATTCTAGGAATTCAATTATTTTATTCTCAGGTCCTTCCCAATCACAAATGGAATTGTCAATAAACACAGGTTACTCACCTGTAATAGTAGTTCTAGGAGTGGTATATGATGTTCATCCACACTGTCTGGCAGTTGTCTTTCCTTTTAAGACTTGCCAGAAACATCTTCAAGCTGGCTCCTCCCACCCGCCTGGGTGGTAACTCCCTCGGCTCCACCACATGACGCCAGATCTTGCCCGCTGGAAGCACAGTGTGTGCTCCGAAGCTGGAGAGGTTAGGTGGGTCCGTGTGGATGAACGTCATATACCACTCCTAGAAAGTACAGCTATGTAAAATCTTACCGTAACAGTAGATCTTTGAGGAGTGTCTCTTGCAGCACGTAATACACTTCAGTCATCACCAGAGATCGCTGTGGCACACGGCAGCTCTTCTAGCAGTCTTTTCCAAGGGCCACCCACACGACATCGTCTTCCTGTTTCCTATACAAGTGTGGGCAATCCCTGGTATCCTCAGTTTCCCCCGCTGGATTCAGCTCACTAAGCGAGGACTGAGGGGAAGCTAAGGTACCAAAGGTGTCCCAACCCATAAGTCACTGGACCAGAATTTGTTCTCATACAGAAGGAGGGGGATGGAGGGAGAGATCGTACCTGCTGCAAGAGACACTCCTCAAAGATCTCCTGTTACGGTAAGATTTTACGTAACTGTACTATCTTCCACTGAGTGGTCTCTTGCAGCAGGTAATACACTTGGGATGAATCCCAAGCAGTAAACCCAGAAAGGGTGGTCATTATGATAGGAGGCCTTGTAGGACAGCTTGGCCAAAGGCGTCCTACGGCGCAAAGCAATATCTAAGTTGTAATGCTTTGTGAAAGTGTGAATTGTGGTCCAGGTAGCTGTGTTGTAGATATCCGTGATAGAGGCCCCTTTAAAGCAGACTGCAGTAGTGGCCATAGCTCTGGTAGACTGGGCTTAGACAGGTTCAGGTAATGGCTTGTTTTATTTAGAATAACAAAATGTTATACAATGTGCTAGCCAGTTGGACAGAGTCCGTTTAGTGACTGGGAGACCTTCCCTGCCTGAGGTGAAGGTGACAGAAAGTTGAGAAGTCTTTCGAATTGTTTTAGTTCGATTAGTGTAGTATCGTAATATACAATGTACATCTAAAGTATGTAAGAGGTGTTCAAACCGATTGGAGTGTTCAGGATAATATACAGGTAACTCCAAGGACTGGTTTAACTCATTACCTCCAACAGCTCAATATGAAGTCCGAACTAGCCACCATTTACCTGACACAAAATGGCTGCCCAGGAGATAATGAGTTTTTAAGGTGTGTTCAGACACTACCTAAGGTAGGAAGGAAGCGTTGGTACGAAGTGCCACCCTATCTTTGTGAAAAATCAAGTAAGGTTCTCTACACAGGAGGGCATGGAGCTTGGAAATACATTAAGCGGAGGTGACAGCCACTAAGAATAGTGTTTTCCATGAAAGAAAACAGAGGTCACAAGTGGCCGCTGGTTCAAAGGGCTCAAGAGTTAATTTCTCTATTAGGAAATTGAGATCCCACGGAGGAGTGGATCTTCTGATAGGTGGCTTAATATGTAACATTCCTCTTAGAAACATTTTGGCTAGATGATGTTGCTACAGTAATCTACCATCCAGAGGTTCATGGAATGCTGAAATAGAGGCCAAATGGACTTTGATGGAGGAATAGCTTAATCCTGTCTCGGCAATCGATGCTAGGTAATCCAAGACTTTCGTCAATGGACAAGAGTAGGGATTCAGCGATCGGGAAGCAGCCCATATGGAAAAATGTTTCCATTTGGCATTATATGTTTCCCTGGTTGCTGGTTTATGTGATGCCAGCAATATACTGGCAACAGGAGAGGACACTTGTAGACGTGCTATGAAAGCATCTTTGGAAGCCAAGCATGAAGGTGTAGTGCCTTCAGGTTGGGATGTAGAAGGGTCCCTTGATTCTGAGTGAAGAGATCTGGTCTGATTGGCAACAGAACAGGTTCCTCTACAGAGAACTGCAAAGTAGGGGAACCCACACCTGTCGAGGCCACAGAGGTGCTATGAGAATAATGGTGGCAGGTTCGAATTGTAGTTTCAGTAGAGTCCATTGCAGGAGTGGGACGGGGGGAAGCATATAAGAAAAGTCCTGTCCATGCTTGGGATAGGGCATCTATAGACTGTCCCATTTTGCTCTGTATAATGGAATAGTATCTAAGGAGACAGTGGTTGACTGGGGAGGCAAACAGGCCCAGTTGTGGGGTCCCCCACGGATGAAAGATTTTCTGGAGTACTTCGTAATGAAGTGTCCATTCATGTGTAGACGACTGGTGACTGAGAAAGCTGGCCAGGAGGTTGTAACATCCAGGCAGATGGATGGCTGTTAGTGTGAGATGTTGTCGAATGGCTTCCTGCAGACTGCAAGCCTATCCATGCATAGAGTAGGGGATTTCGTACCTCTTTGTTTGCTGAGGTAGAATGCTACTATGGCGTCTCACTGAATCAGCAACTGTCCCAGAGACAGGTTATGCTGAAAAGCTTGGAGGGCTAAGCGAACTGCCCTCAGTTCCAGGAGATTGATGTGGGGATGAGGGATAGAAGTGGTCCACTTGCCTTGTGTCCTGTAAGGACCCAGGTGCGCACCCCATCCTTCCAGGGATGCATCCATGGTCATCATCTGTGTGGGAAGACTGAAAGGGCATGCCTTGACATAGGCTGGCTTGGAGCATCCACCATACCAGGACAGACAGCAAAGAGGAAGTGACTCTTATTTTGTCTTAGAAATTTCCTGTTCTTTGAGAACACTGGTTCTGGAAAACCCACTGGACTGGTCTCATCTGAAGATGGGCAAAAGCTACCATAGGGATGGTAGTGGCCATGTGACCTAGGAGACACAACATGCGTCTGGCTGTGACAATTTTCTGGGCTTGTATCTGCAACACCAGAGATAGAAACTTGTCTTGTCTGTTGGCCGGGAGGTAAGCCCTGGTGGAGACAGTGTCTAAGACTGCCCCTATATATTGGGGCAACTGTGTAGTGGATGGATTGGACTTCAGCCAGTTGACCGTATGCTCTAGAGCTTGGAAAAGAGTTAAGGTTGCTTCTAGGGAAGAAAACAGGGCAGTTTTGGACTCTGCTTTTATGAGCCAATCATCCAAGTATGGGAAGACAAAGTGCCCGTCTCTTTGTAGGGCTGCTGCTACTACTGCTATGCATTTAGTGAACACTCGTGGGGACGAAGAAAGGCCAAACAGGAGTGCCCAGAATTGGTAGTGTTAACCCAACATGTGAAAACAAAGGAACCTGTGGTGGGTGGGATGGATAGGGATATGAAGGTAAGCATCCTTCATACCCAGGGCACATAGCCAATCCCCTTGTTTTAGTATTGGCATGACAGAGTTTAGGGTGACCATGTGGAACCTTTTGTACTGGATGTACAGGTTCAGTTGTCTTGAGATCCAGTATTGGTCAGAGATCTCCAGTTCACTTGGGTACCAGGAAGAACTGGGAGTAAAACCTCTTTTGGTGTTCTGATGGGGGTACTGGGTAAATGGCCTTCCTGGTAAGAAGAGCCAGTAATTCCTCCTGGAGAATAGGAATATGATCAGGTGGATAACGGACAGAGTGGGGAGGATGAGGGGGAGGTCTGGAAAGTAATTCCAGAGTGTGGCCTCTCTGAATGATCTGGATGACCCACTTGTTTGATGCAATAGTCTTCCAGGTCTCCAAATGGAGGGCAAAATGACCGCCCACAGCTTATGAGGCCTGGTTGAGGAAGCGTGGACAGAGCCCCAGTAGGTCTGAGGCAGGCTGACCAGCCCCACCAGAAGGGTGGGAGCAGGGACCCTTGGCGGCAGAGGTGTTGGTTCTGGTAAACTGGGAATGATCTCAGGATCCGCCTCTATTTGAACCTCTGTATTTACCATCTCTTTTGGTATAAAAAGAGGACTGAGGATGGTAGGACGGCTGAGAAGTATGGTACATGCCATGTACTGTACGTAGGACTCGTCCTGAAGCCTGGAGATCATCTATCGATGTTTGGCTACCTGGCCCGAATAGTTTGGACCGATTAAGAAGGCAGAACAGTGCAGTGGTTTAAGGCTCTGAGCAGCAAACATGGAGACCTGGGTTTGAGTCCCACAGCCCCCACTTGCATACTGTGTGACCATGAGCAAGTCACTTAACTTACTTGTGTTCCAAGGCTGCACCTGTAAACAAGCTTTCAGCTTAATGTGTCTCTCCTGGTAAAACAAAGGTAAAAAAAATTAAAGGGGGCGTTAACTACTCTGTGCTGTACATCAAGTGTGAAGCTTGAGACACGGAGCCAAGCGTGGCAATGTAAGGTAATGCCGGTTGCTAACATGCAGGCTGAAGTATTAACAGCATCATATCCCGAACGAAGTAGTTGACAGGAAATGCAGTTGCCAGTAGATATTGTGGCCAATAATTGTTCCCCTTCCGGCAAAGGAGGGAGTTTACTGACCAGTTCAATGGCAGAGGACCAGACTGTATGCTGGTATTTGACCATATGTCCCATATAATTTAGAATTCATGGTACTTGATTGGAATACCTTCTTTCCCAGATAGTCTATCCTACGGGATTCCTTATCAGGAGGGAAGGAGCTCATGTGTTTTGGTCGTTTGGCACGATCATGAGCGGCAGTAATCACCACTGAATCCGCTTCAGGAGTGATGGATAAAAAGGGGTGATCCCAAGCAGCCTAGTAAAGGTGATCCACCTTGCACAGAACAGCTGTAACCGAGAAAAGCTAGTGCCAGGCTGTAAGCATAGTATTTTGGTATGTTTGTATTAGTGGGGGTACCACTAAGGCTGGATCTTCTGGTAACTCTAGATAGTCTGTCATATCCTTACATTGTTTGTCATGTTCTGTAGTAGAGAATCACATGACTTTTTTGAATTTGGACCATCATCTCATGGAAAGATGGGTTGTCTGGTGGAGAGGCAGCCACATGCATGGATAGGTCCTCATTTAATGAGGACATCTCCGATAGAGGAGACTGGGGCTGGAAATCTATATCCTGGAATTCCTTGTCCTCCTGGTCTCCGGTGAAATCTCCTGGAAATTCAGCCTCATCTGACAGGTAGTCATTCACATATGAGAGAGGTGACCAGGTTGGCAAAGGGTCCCTGTCACCCTGAAATCGTTTCAGCAGAGAAGTAGGTGAGCAGGATGGGTGACTCGGCTCTCCTGGATCGGAGGGCTGAGTATGCCGCATGACATGCAAGATGTGCTGTACTACTTGAAGTAACATCTAGTTCTTTCCGAGTAGGAGGGGGAGTGGGGGGGATTTACGTGAAACCAAAGGGATGATAGAGGGGATGGATTGGATGTATGTTCTGAGCAGGTCTTGCTCCTGGGTAGTGAAATGCAGGGTCCCTATCCCTGTCCACCTGGCCCCTATGGTTACCCACCTGCGAGGGAGGAGGGGCAGTATGTATGGCAAATGCAGCCAGTTTACCCAGTGGAATGTGGCTCATTGTTGACGGAACTGCCTGGGAAACAGTAGAAGGAACTGAAAATGATGGTACCGCCGACCGGATAGGAGTCCCCTTCGACACCCCTATAAAAGGTTCATCATAAACTGCCGTTGATGTGGTGGAAAGTGCCGTCGATGAAAGGGAATAACCTCCCATCGATGAAGAGGCAGTATGTGAATGTCTCGTTGATGGTGGAGCACCTGTGACGGTGGCCGTCGACAAGGTGCGAGGCAAGGAGTTTGAGGAGGGCTTTTCCTTCTCCTTTTTGTGCCTTTTAAGAGAATCAGTGGAAGGGGAGCTCTTGGAACAAGCCCCCTGATTCTCCATGAGAGACAAGTTCTGCTCCATTAGAAGGTTTTTGATTTCCTGCAGCCGTTGTCGACGGGCTGCCTGGTTAAAATCTTGGCAATATATGCAGAAAGACGTGTCATGTGTGGGTCCCAGACACCTTACACAAGTGGTGTGGTTGTCAAAGCGGTAGATTTTCCTGCCGCAATGGTGAGAACGAAACAGCACTATCTTGTTTGAAGATTCTTTGGACATTCATTGTTTGCTCAAATTCTCGTCGATGACTGCTGTTCTGAAGTTGCTCTAGCTGCTGCTGCGTGTGAGATGAAGACGGTGTAAAAATGAACTGAGGATACCAAGGACCACCCACACTTATATAGGAAACAGGAAGATGATGTCATGTATGGGCATCACCTGGAAAAGACTGCTAGAAGAGCTGCTGTGCGCCACAGCTACCACTGGTGATGACCCAAGTGTATTACCTGCTGCAAGAGACCACTCCGTGGAATATCTACTGTTACAGTTGAGTAACCTGTGTTTCTAGGGACGTGGATATGATGTTCTATCCACATTGTCTGGCAGACTTTTAGTAGTTCTCTGGGAGGAAGGAGGCAAGGCGCACACCCCCTACTTAGGGAACAGAGACTGGAGAACTGAGGCCCCAAAACCAGTATCCTGGCATGACTTGAAGTCAATGTGGTAATGGGAAAAGAAGGTGTGTGCTGACTTCCAGGTAGCAGCCCTGCAGATTTCCTGGATAAGGATGTCCCTAGAAGCAGCCACTGATGCAGCAGTATGGCGGGTGGAATGAGCCCTCCAGGAGGCTCCCTACCCACCAATCTATAGCAGAGATCAATGCAGGATGTGATCCACCTGCCAATTGTCCACTTGGCTGCAGGTCTGCCAGGTGCGGCTTCCACCTAGGTGACAAACAACTGATGAACCTCTCTCCGAACTCCAGCTATGCGTTCTTTATAACACACGAGCGCTCACCTCAGGTCCAAGGTATGGAGCATGTGTTCAGCCTCCGAGGTGTGATTCAGGAAAAACACTGGCAGAGTCATCACCTGATTCAGGTGAAATTTTGACACAACCTTCGGGAGGAACTTTGGGTTTGGGCGCAGGACAACCTTGTCCCTGTGGAAGACTAGGTAAGAAGACTCCACCTAGAGCGCCTGGAGCTCAGTGATTCTTCTGGCTGATGTGATAGCCACCAGGAAGGCGTCTTCCACAACAGGCGAGACATCTCACACCTGTGCATCAGTTTGAATGTCTTGCCCATGAGTTTACCAAAACCAGCAACAAGTCCCATGGTGGTGGTGGTTCACGCATCGGAGGGGAAATGTGGTCAAGGCCTTTGGAAAAGCACTAGACCACCTTCTACTGTGCCACCGACTGCTGACCAGCCTGCGCCTGATGGCAGAGATGGCTGCCAAGTGCACCTTAGCAGGTCAGGTGAGCAAGTCCCCCTTGAGAGAGAGAGAGAGAGAGAGAGAGACCACAGATAGTCTAAAATGCTAGCCATTGGACAGGATGAGGGGTCCAGCCCCTTGCCCTTACACCAAATGGAGAATCTTTTCCACTTGAAGGCACAGCATTTTCTGGTCGATTCATTTCTGGATGCCTCAACTACAGTGAGGACATCTTCGGGGAGACTCAAAGCCTGGAACTCTAGCTGCTCAGGAACCAGGCTGTCAGGTGCAGGGATTGAAGGTCCAGGTGGAGTACCCTCCCCTGATTGATGGGAGCAGGCCCGGGCATGTGGGAAGACACCTCGGGAGCCTGTTGCTGAGGAACTCGGGGTACCAAAACTGGTAGGGCCAGTCTGGAGCCACCAAGATCGCCTGTGTCTTGTCCCTCCTGACCTTGAGCAACACCTTGTGGATCAAGGGAAGTGGAGGGAAGGCATAGAAGAGGCCTGGGGTCCACAGCCTAGAAAAGGCATCCCCCTGCTGGGGGGTGGGGTGGGCACAAAACAGCCTCAGCCTTATGTTTCTCCTGGAGGCAAACAAGTCCACCTGAGGAGTACCCTACTGGGAGAACAGATTGTGAACTACCTCTGGATGGAGGGACCACTCGTGAGATGCCTCGCCCACTCGGCTGAGGGCATTCACCAGCTGGCTGGAGGCTCCTGCCACATGGATGGCTAGGAAATTGGCCTCCAGGCTGCGTACAAGTGTCCAGATGTGGAGAGCTTCCTTGCACAGTGGCAAGGAGTGCATCCTGCCCTGCTTGTTGAGATAGTACATGGTTGTGATGTTGTCCGCCTGGACTTAGACCACTTGACCCCGAACAAATGGAGCGAATGCAGTCAGGGCTAGCCGAACTGCTCAAAGCGCCAGCAGGCTGATGTGGCATCGGGACTTCTGGGGGTCCAGAACCCATGGACTCTGCGTTTCCCCAGGTGGGTACCCCAGCTCACTAGAGTGGCACTGGTCGTCAAGATGACTGTCGGCTTGGGGCGGACAAATGGAATCCCTTCCCGCAGATGCTCTGGGACGAGCAACCACTGGAGGGCATTCCACATCCTCTGGGTCACAGTCACCAGCTGGTCGAAGTGACCTTTGCACTGAGACCACTGCCTGGCCAGCTTCCCACCAGTATCCTCCGCTCTACTGCTGAGACAACCAAAGCAGACTAACTCATGCTTAGTTTCTAAAGCTCTCAAAGCCTCTATTCGTTATAGTCTGCCTAAAATAAATCTTTCCTCTGTCCCACTGCAGGTCTCAAACCCTGTTCCTTTGCCACCATAGTTGGCAGCTATGCCACTGAGCCTACAAGTCAAGCCATGGTATTGTGGCATATCTCAGAGCTCTTACAGCTTTTCTGGCTCCCCCCACAACCTCTTTGGTCTGCCCCCAAAGCTATCTAGGCACCATGTCTGTTCACTTCCACCTTATGTGCCTCATCCTTATAACCACCCTGGGGTTCACCTCCCACCAGCCAGACCTCACCCTATGCCCTTTGTGGACTGCACCATTGCATCTCTCCAGAACTGGCCACCCCCCCACCTTGTCATCACACACACTGGACCCTGCATCCACCTCTCACCAGCAGCCCCAGCACCCACACTTCCGGCTCCACCCCTTCTCGCCAGCCCATCCCTCCAAACCCTGACCATCCCCTGCTCCACTACATCCCCCAAAACGACTCCCAAAAATATAACAACCTGCCTCCCTATGGTTAGAACCTTAGTCATCCTACTACTCCTCTCTGGTAATATCCACCCTAATCCAGGCCCTGCCCCCACCATTCCACCTTCCAGATCCTCTAGACTCCGCATTGCCTCTCTTAATATACGCAGCCTGCCAAAGAAATCTGCAGTGCTT
Source organism: Neoceratodus forsteri (assembly GCA_016271365.2). NCBI lineage: Eukaryota > Metazoa > Chordata > Ceratodontiformes > Ceratodontidae > Neoceratodus > Neoceratodus forsteri. Next base: position 696,083,335 of record CM028129.1, read on the forward strand.
CAATGTTGGGCCACCCTTCACCAACCAGACGTCACTGCCCTAGTGGAGACCTGGCTCTCCAAATCTACTCCCGAAGCCTTTGTCTCACTCCCCGGATACACCCTATATCGGGAAGACAAGGTAGGAAGCGTGGGAGTGGTTGTGCATTCTACATCAATAACAACATTATTGGTCACATGCCCCACCCCAATGGAGCTCAAGCCTCACCCTAAAATCACCCTGACCCTCCAGGGGCCCACTATACCTCACAGTCAGCCACATACCCCTAAGAACCAAAAGCTTGCTGTCACATCCCTCACTGAATACCTCTCTACCCTACCACACAATGCAGAGCAGACACTAGTAGGGGACCTCAACAGCAACTGGCTTGGCCCCTCAGCCGCACCAACAAAGGACTCTTTCTCAGCCCTTGACATGGTCCAATTAGTTACCCAACCCACTAGACTTCACCCATCTACTGGTACCCACACCCTCCTGGATATCATTATCTCTAACCGCCCCAACAAAATCCAGGATATAAAAGTACTTCCCGACTCCCTAAGTGACCACTCGCCCATCCTATTCCAATGGACCTCTTCCACACCCAAACAACCTTCCGAAAGCGTCTCCGCCCAAGAGGGTTAACAAAACTTAAATAGCTGTTCACCCAAATAGATTGGTCCACCATTAATATAGCCCCCAGCGTCGACACTGCACTCAACCTGTTTACACAGGCCTTCACCAAGGCCTGTGACCTCTATGCTCCACTCACCAAACTCTGCACCAAAAGGCAACATGCTCCTTGGATAACCCCCTCCCTACTCCAAATGTTGAGAGACAGGGATAATCTCTGGCACACAGCCACAGAATCTGGCAGGTTGGCATACAGATAATCCTATAATGCCTTCATAATAGATGCACTCGAGCCATCCATAGACCAAGCAGACCACTATCAATCCCACTCACAACCACGTGAGGGTCTGCGAGGACCTTCTTAAGTATTATCAAATAACTCAATGGGAAATCACGTTCCTCAACTCCCTCCCAGCTCACCATAAATGGCACTGCCTCCACAGACACACTCACCATAGCAAACTGTCTAAACACTGCCTTCTCGGATCTCAGCAATGTTCTCCCTAGTTGTTTCTTTGACCCTGTGCCCCAATCCCAACCCCCAACCCTGCAGCATCCTTGTTTCCTCTTGCGCAAAATAGCCACCCATGAAGCTCGTCCTTACCTACAAAAAGCGCTAAACAGCAATAACCCTATGAATGACCCCCTAGATGCCAGGCTCCTTCGACTAGTCCTCAACGAGGTCCTAGTCCCCCTAACGGACTTGCTCAACAAATCCCTATGCCTAGGGCAATTCCCTGGTGCCTAGAAAACAGCTGTCATTACCCCCATCCATAAAAGTGGTGACAAAGCCTCCCCAAATAACAAAAAACCCATCTCCATTCTCTCCCCCCCTCTAAAGCGTTAGAAAAAGTGGTAGCCACCCAACTTACTGAATACCTAGCCAAGTATGACATTCTATGCCCAGAGCAGCATGGCTTCCGTTCGGGCCATAGCACCACCACAGCCCTCCTAGAATTTACCAACTTCCTGCACTCCTCCCTAGATGCCGGTAACATCGTAGGAGCTGTGTTCATAGACCTATCCAAGGCTTTCGACACGGTCTGCCACCCTCTCCTTCTCAACTCCCTTCACCGACTTGGTTTCTCCACAGGCCCCCTAGCCTGGTGCTCCAGTTACCTTTCTGCCCGGTCCCAATGCATCAAAATTAACGGAACCCTATCTGACACACTACCCGTCTGCCTCAGGGTGCCCCAGGGCTCTATCCTGGGGCTACTTCTTTTCTCCCTCTACCTAAACTCCTTACCAAAGGCCTGCTCCACAAAAATCTTACTATATGCAGATGATGCAGTGCTCTTTGCTTCACATCATAAACCCACGCCCCTTCAGGACTCCCTCCAACATGCGTTCTCCCAGGCCGAAACATGGTTTAAGGACCGTAGACTGGTCATAAACTTAAAGACTAAATCAATGATCTTCTCTCACCACCAAAACAAAGCAATAAGTGCACCTCTCCGCATCCTCCCCAGCACCCAGCACCCCCTTGAACAGGCATACAACTACAAATATCTTGGACTTACCCTCGACTCGGCCCTTACCTTCCATGACCACATAAGCACCCTTGCTGCCGCAACAAACACCCGGATTGGACTCCTTTACCGACACAGGACTATTTAGCTTAGGCTTGCCATCCTCATCAATACTGTCCCTAGTGGACTATGGGCTTCCTGTATATGGAGCAGCAGATAACTCGCACTCCAGAAAATCCAGGTCTCCTAAACAAGGCCTGCAGGCTCCTAACTCGCGATCTAGGCTCACTCACACCTGCTCCTCTATACCTCTGCCAATCTTCTCAACCTCGATAAAGGCTCCGCTACCAGACCTGCATACTGTCCAAGAAAATACTGCTTGGACTCCCCCCGGGTCACCGCCTCTCTTCATCCTGCCACCCCCACTATCTCCACCCACAACTCAGAGAAAGCACCACTGGTTGTGCCCAGGGTAAAAACCTCCCTTGCCCAGAGATCTTTCCACTACAGGGCCCCCACGTGATTTAATGCAATCCCAAACACCATCACTAGTGCACCCATGATCGCCAACTTCAAAACCACTCTTTGCAACCACCTCTTCAATATCCGCTCCTGTAACTGCAACTAACATTTCACTCTCACCCACTCTGATCCAAATTCTCTGACAAAGTCCATTATGGATTGCAACCTCCATCAGTAATACCAAACCCATGAATAGGACTGACTACTCTGTTTAGATGCTTTCTCAAGGTAATAATGTCTTTCTGCTGTGAAGATGTAAATATCGTCATCCAAATACTGTAAATAATGTCTGTAACACATGCTTAATCTAACCGTTGTTATACCCTGTCTGTATTAGTTTCTGTCTTACATGTGATGAGGTACCTTTGTAAATAAGCCTCTGGCTCAAAGGTTGTAAACCCGATATATTTTTTTTTTTTTTATTTAGTTGTTTAACCAGGTATATCAAATAAATAAATAAATAAAGATTCCATTGCAGTGAGGGCATAAGCCAATGGGCCTATCGGACCACGCTGGTGCAGGCTGCCATGTAGCTCAGAAGGCGCAGGAAGTCCCGGGCAGTGAGTGAGTGCTCAACCAGAAATGATCGGGCAAAGGAGGAGAGAACCTCCATCCTGTCCACCGGGCTCTGGCTCGGAAAGAGTAGAGCTCAGCCCCAATGAAGCTTATCACCTCCGAAGGCACGAATTCTGACTTGGCCTCACTGACCAGAAGGACAAGGTTGATGCAGGTCTGTTGGGCCAGGTCCCTGGACCACTCCACCTCCTGCCTGGAGGGACCTGCTATCAACCAGTCATCCAGGTAGGGGTACACCCAGACCCCTCGGCGCCTAAGGTAAGCTGCCACCACTGCTATGCATTTGCTGAAGACCCTGGGGGCTGAGGAGAGGCTAAAAGGCATGGCCTGGAACTCGTGAAGCATTCCTTCGGCTCGGAAGTGGTGGGATGGATGGATCGGGATGTGAAAGAGAACACGTCCTGTAGATCCAAGGAGCAAAACCACATGTTCTGCTCGAGAGATGGTTTGATCTGAGACAGAGTGATCATCCTGAAGGTGTGTGACGTGAGGAATTTGTCCAGGTTGTGCAGATCCAGAATGGGGCACCAGCCCCTGACCGCTTTGGTACAAGAAGTACCTGGAGACAAACCCTGGGTGTTCCGGAGGATCCATTACCCTGGCCATGGCCTCCCTGTGGAGGAGCTGGGCTATGTCATCTCAAAGAGCCAACCGAGTGTCTGGTCTGCGGATACCAAGTCCTCCCGTGGGGCTTGGCTTGGCTGGAAGGCTGCTTGAATTCTAGAGGCAGACCTTGGCCGACCACTTCCAGAGCCCACCTGTCTGTGATAACAGCGGACCAGGTGGAAAAGGAAGTAATGGAGCTGCCCCCCCCCCCACAGGAGGACCCAGGGGAGATGTGACGGGCATGAGGGAGGCACCCCTCATCCTGTCATTGAGCAGGCATGGAGGAAGAGGGGCCAGCAGAAGAGCCACTGGGTCCCTTCCCTCTGGGCTTTCAGACTGCCGAGGCCACGGACTTGGTCCGAGGTCGTCAGGACTGAGTCTGCTGACCAGACTGAAGCTGGGTTGGTTTAGCCACAGGAGTAGAGGACTGAAAGGGCTTGGGCTTCTGCTGCTTGGAGCCCTTGGGGTCCTTCTGGGTGGATGTCGCAGAGTTCAGGGTGGCACTGGACTTCTCAATGTGCTAGAGGTGACCCTCCACACCAGGCCCAAATAGGTCAGTGCCTATAAAGGGGACGTCTGCCAGCTTGTGCTGGGAATCTGCCGTGAAGGTCCAGATCTGCAGTCAAGCCCTACGGTGCATGGCAACCACAACCACCACCGAGCAGGCACAAGAATCACCAATATCCAGAGCTATCTGGAGTTGCTGTTTCACTGCTGCCTGTCCTGTTCTTGGACCTGTTTGATCATGGTCTGAAGGTCTACAGGAAGATGAGGAATCACCTCATCCAGGGGGCCCAATAGGGCATGGGAGAAATGTGCCATCAAGATGGCAGAGCTTGCCTGATGGAGGCTGAGTGAGGAGGCAGTATAGACCTTCCTAGTCGAATGGTCCAATTTCTTGGACTCTCTCTCTGGCGATCGATCGACCTCCCTGGTGTTGCCCGAGTGCCAAAACTCAGAGTTAGCCACCAACCCCTCAACTGAGTGATGCTCTGTGAACCCCAAAAGGGTACCGGTGGGCATGGCATATTTGCGGGCCATCTGGGCCAAAGGCACTGAACAAGAAGCCCAGTGCTGCCAGGGCTCCAGGGCAGGGCCAATAATGGCCTCAGCTACTGGGAAGGCCTCCGTGGGAGAGTCCCCTTTATCCAGAATTTTTGTAGGGGATAGCGAGCCCACTTTTGGACGGGCTCCAGTTTCATCTCCGTAGACGCAGAGATGAAGCGCAGAATGCCCACGAACGAAGTAGGGTCTTCATCTGTGGAAAGATCCTCCATAGACTCCGTATCCAATGGATGGGAGTGTAAAGAGGAATCCTCGGACTCTGAGGAGTTCGCATAAAGCGGGCGACCACCTGTGTCACCCTCCACCCACTGCAGGCGGTCGAGCGTGAGGGTGACCAACAGCCTACGGGAAAGACCCCTAGCTGGCCAAGACTCCTTGGTTGAAGCCCCAGTCGTCAGCTGCTTCTTTGGCGCCCCACCACAATTGGTGGAGAAGCTTGCTTCAGCCGAGCCAACATGGCCTGGACCGGCTCCGCTGGGGGAGGAACAGTGTCGAATGGTCCTGCCGGGGCATCTGTGTCGGCCTTTTGGGTGACAGCTAGGTAATGGCTGGAGTGGTAGCCAGAGTCACTTTTGGCCCAGTGAGAACTAACTGTTGCCACATAAGGTCTTCGTAGTGTTGACACAATCTGAGCCAAAGCCTCTCCTCACTTGAGGAGGACAAAGATGAATAGCAGTGGTGCCACTTCCCATGGTGCAGAGAGCAAGACCACCAATCTCGGCAGGACCTGCTCGACCCAGAGGGGGAAATGATAGAGACCTCGGCCATCGTTGGTGCCAATGGGGGGCGCCTCAGAGGGAGCCAGGGAACCCCACGACTCCTTCTGGTTTGGGTTGATGACCGTAGGGTCCGGCTTAGCTGGCTGGGCTGACACATCAGTGGTCACTGATAGAACCAGTGTCCTGAAAAGAGAGTTGTTGGCCTTTTCAGATGACAACCGGTCGACAGGGTCGAGAAAAATCTCGGTCGCATCATCGGCGGGCATTTCAGCTGACTGGCCAGCCCGGGCTCCGTGAAGCCAGCATGACCCGCGACACCGATTTCAAGCCTAGTCAAAATCGAAGACTCCTGAGGCGGAGAGCGTTCCCTGTCCCAGGATCGACGATGATGAGTCTTCTCTTTTTCCTTCTTGGACTCCTGTTTGCGAGAGCTGTGCGACTTGGTGGGGCCCTTCACTTTGGTCGGAAGGGACTGGCACAGCTCCTTGAAAGAGGCTGAATAAGTGGAGCCCAACTGGAGCAGAATTAATGCAGAAGCAGAGGAGGACTGCACGGTGGCCTGGGCTACCTCCTCCTCGAAGGTCTTGAGTTGCTCCAACTGCTCGGTGGACCCTGCGGACGCAGAGGCCACCCAGCGGGGATCCTTAGATTTGACCAGCAGATAACGTTTCTCTGGGCGGCCCACCTTCAGGCAGACAGCGTGTTCATCAAGGACCGATGAGTAAAATGACCAACAAAAGTCACAGGCCTGTGGATCGTGATCTTGGCCCAGACAGTATACGCACGTCGTGTGGGGGTCGGTATGTGACATCTTCTGCCTGCATGGGCACTGACGAAATCTGGGTGAGGATTTGTCTTCCATCTCGGTCTTAACTGAAGATTGAGTAGAAGATGAATCTTGAATGAGTTTAAGTAAGTTTTGGAAGTAAATCCGAAGATTTGAGTGCCACGGCCTACTCAACGCTGGAGCTGTAAGGAGGGAACCCGCTTCCTCCAGCGGAAAGGAAGATCTGATGTCATATGGCGGAGCCGAGGGAGTTACCACCCGGGTGGATGGGAGGAGCCAGCTTGAGGAAGTTTCCGGGAAGTCTTAAAGGGAAAGGCAACTGCCAGACAGTGTGGATAGAACATCATAACCACATCCCTAGAAAGTGATGCCACTTTGTGATATATTTGAGAAATGTTTTTTTTTTCTTTAACATTATAGGTTCTTCCTAGAACCCAAGAAAAAGATTGGTGTAGCTTGGGCCATAGCTGCCCCCATTGCAGTCCCCTGAAGCTATAAACAGTAACTATTTTCAAATTCAAAATAGTTATGAGTGAGCACAAAATAAAGTGATTCAAGTATGAACTGCATTGGGATTTCTTGTCCTTCATGTCTTTCTAAAAAGTATCAATAGGCTTTTGACCTAAATCACATGGCATACTAGTGCAGAGTAACTCTACATCTGCACTAAGCCATATGTATTTGTCATCCCATTTAAACTCCGAAAACCTATCTAGGACATCCACAGCATCTCTTAAGTTGGGTTCGACTTGACTTAGGCACCCCTTTTTAAAAATAATCCACAAATTTGTTCAAATTGTCAGTAAGGGACCCTATCCCTGATACGATAGGTCATCCTGGGGAGTGCTCTAGTTCCTTGTGTATTTTGGGGAAAGCATAAAATGTGGGTACTGTTGGGGTATCATTCCACATATATTTAAATTCATTATCTGTAATAAATGCATTTTTTCCTCCCTCACTCTAGTATTTTCAACAATTCTTTTTTGATTTTTTTCTGTAGGGTCACATGTTAACCTCTTGTAGTTTTGTTCATTGTTCAGCAAGTCATAAACACATTTTGTATAGTCTTTTGCATCCATTAGCACCACATTTACCCCTTTGTCTGCAGGTTTAACTACTCTATCTTTGGTGTTCATTAGTTCCTTTAGTTCTTGTTTTTCAGTCACAGTTAGGTTTCTGCATACAGAGGGTGAAAAACTAGACAACAGTGAGTCAACGTCTCACAGCACAACATTCTCATATTTTAATAAACTGATTTAGTGCTGTGGGGACAGAACACAGATTGTGGTTTGAATATACCCGTTCATTTGCATCTGTCTTCGCTGATGCAAGATTAACACTCTGATAAATTATCAGTTTTACCTTCAGCTTCCAGCATCAAATCTTCTAATGCTGACAAGTTTTCTAACTCAAGTTCTGTAAGTTCATGCTCAGCTGAATATTCTGTGTGTGTTGAATGTGGTGCAAACAGGGGTTGGGGGTCGGTATGGAAATCACCCAATTCTGTTAACATTTCAGTGAGATTTGTTACATTACTTGATAAACTGGCCAAATCCTCCCCCAACAAAATGATAGCAAGGCCCATGGTTGCTTGCCTTTGTTTTCCAAAAAACTGTTACAAACGTAATTTCTAAATAGTTTGAACAAATCAATGTGTGTCTCAAACCTACTGAAGTCACTAGAGGGAACAAAAAGTTTAATCCTCTATTTAAGAGTTTCTTTTTTTATTTTCTGTTAGAGTTACCTAAGAAATATTATTTTTTTAAAACAGGGGGTAATGCTACACTTTTTCAGAAATGCTTAGCAGTAGACTGCTAACCATTTTTTGAGTGAGCCCATGACAATGCACAACATTAATAAAACTATATAATTTCTTTTTAATTTTGTTAATCAATCTGTGCCAAGTGCTATGCATTTTCACAACTGATTAGCACTTTCACGTGCCAAACTGCTAATCAGTTTTTTCAGCTTATTTAAAACCCTGCTCTTCTTCTGGGAACTCCACAGATATTTTTCCTGGTTTCCCCTTTCTCCCACGTCTGGTTTTGCTTTTTTCAGGTGGATTTTTTTGGGCTTGCCACCTTTGCTGTTGTCTCTCTAAAAAAAGAATCAGGGTCTGAGGTGCTTGCAGTTGGAGCTCCAGCTGTATCTTATTGGTTGCCACTGTTGGTACGTTCTTGAATCGTGACTAGTTTCATTCTATTTTTGCAACGAAAGTGTCCTCTACTGTATGATCCCTCTCTCTTGGGCCACGCAAATATATTTCCAGGTCTGTAATCCTCTTCGGCCCTCACGATTTTAGTCTGCTTTCTTTTGATTATTTCTTCCTCATGCTTATCAAGTTTATTTTTTAATTGATCAGACAGTTCCTTAAACTGACCACTTGCTTTGAATTTGATAATTTCTTCTGCATCTGCAATCTCTCTTTTCTGATCTCGCTGTGTTTGTTGCTGTCTTCTGCAATAATTAACTTGATGTATTCTTTAGTGCACAGGTCAGGAGCTTTTTCCCACTCCATTCCTCTTATGAAGTTTTCAATTCCACATGAATGTGTTTTTGTAATTCTCAGACCTCTCAGCGACTGCTCTTTCTCCAGATATTTCTCTAGAGTGATGATATACTATGTTGATTTCACTGAAAAGTATAGTTAAGTAAGAACTTACCGTAACAGTAGATCTTCGAGAGGGGCTCTTGCAGTAGGTAATTACATATAGGACTGACGTCGGCAGGCTAGCAGTCTCTGGTGAGGAACCGCCCCCACATCAGGTGACTGGCATCAGGAGACGTCGGTATAAAGGGGCGGTTCCTCACGCCCGCCTTCCAGTTCTTTCCCGCCACAGGCCACGAGAGACCGGATGAGAGAGAAGTGGATATTTCCCTCACTGGAAAAGGAGCTGAAAAAGCTTAGGGGGATGGAGGGCTGGAAGGTATTACCTACTGCAAGAGCCTCTCTCAAAGATCTACTGTTACGGTAAGTTCTTATGTAACTGTACTATCTTACTTCGAGAGGGCTCTTGTAGTAGGTAATTACATATAGGACTGAGTCTCGAGCAGTCTAGAACAAGGAGAAGCACACGGGAGGAGGAAAGCTACTCAAAGCAGATCCTCTAGCTGTGAAGGCCTTAAGAAAGAAGGCCTTGCAGAACAGCGAGCCCGAAGCCTGCTCTATGGTGAGAGGCAATATCCAAACTGTAATGTTTTGTAAATGTATGGACAGAAATCCAAGTGGCAGCAGCACAAATGTCTGCCACTGACACATTCTTGAAGCATGCCGCTGAGGCAGCGACTCCTCTGGTGGAGTGACCTCTTACTTGACCCGGAAGGGTCTTATTGTACTTGTCATAACAGAAGGTGATGCAATGAGCCAACCATTTAGACAGGCATTGCTTGGAAACAGCATTGCCTTCTCTTTTGGGGGCAAAAGAGACAAAAAGTTGATCAGTCTTTCTGAGATCCTTTGTTCTGTTAGTAGTAGCTCAGAACACGGTGAACGTCCATAGTGTGAAGAAGATACTCCCCCTGATTGGAGTACTGCGTAAGGAAGGCGGGTAATTCTATGGACTGGTTCAAAGTAGACTACGCTACCACCTTGGGGAGAAACAGGATTGGTGCGCAGAACCACGCGTTCCTTGTGACAAATAAAGTACGGGATTTTACACATCAGGGCCTGGAGCTCGGAAATCCTCCAAGCAGAGGTAATGGCCACTAGGAAGAGCATCTTCCATGAAAGGAACTTCATGTCTGCTGAAGCCGCCAGTTCAAAAGGAGGCAAAGTAAGTTTCTCAAGGACGAAGTTCAAATCCCAAGGAGGGGGCCGGAACTCGTACTGGGGGTCTCAAGTAAAGAACCCCTCTGAGGAAAGTCTTAGAGACTTTCAGTTGAGCAAACGTCCTATCTGTGAAGGGAGAATATGGTAGGTCGAAATGGCCGCCATGTGTACCTTCAGAGACGAGTGACTAAGACCCAGGTTGAAGAGGTGGCGCATGTACTCCAGTAGTCGCCCAACTGAGCAGGAGAAAGGCTCAAAGCCTTTTGAAGTGGCCCAGATTGAGAACCGTTTCCACTTCATTGCATAAGCAGTGGAAGGCTTCCTAGCCTCCGCCAAGATCTCAGTCACCTGGGGAGAATCCCCAAAGCGGGCTTGAGCTATGTCTGCAGGAGTCACGCATGCAGTTGAAGGGACTTGAGACCTGGATGAACCAGAGTCCCCTGACCCTGGATCAACAGAATCCGCAACAGCAGAAGAGGAAGAGGAGGCTCCTCTGAGTACTGTTGCAGTAGAGAGAACCAAACTTGCCTGGGCCAAAAAGGAGCAATCAGAATCATTCATGCTCCTTCTGAACCTAGTTTCTGCAAGACGCGCGGGATCAGAGGAATCGGGGGGAAGGCATAGACGAATTTGTCCCTCCAATCTAGAGACAGAGCATCTCTCCAGAAAATGTCTCGCTCTTGAACAAGCGAGCAGAAGTCGGGAAGCTTTGCATTTAGAGGTGAAGCAAACAGGTCCACCTGAGGTGTTCCCCAACGTAGGAAGATATCGTCTAGGACCCCCTAATCCAGCTCCCACTCATGAGCTTGAGCAGACGAGCGACTTAGTTTGTCTGCTAAGGAGTTCCTGACCCCTGGAACATGAATTGCCGTGAGGTGAAGGTCGTGCTGTGCTGCCCAATCCCAGACTCTCATTGCTTCCCTGCAGAGAGGGTAGGACCGAGTTCCACCCTGTTTGTTGATGTACCATACCACACACATATTGTCCGTCTGGACGACTAGGTGGACTGGAAGAAGATGCAGGTGAAGGGCCTGGAGAGAGTAGAGCACCGCCCGGAGCTCAAGCACACTGATGTGCAGTGATTGCTCGAGCTTGGACCAAGAGCCCTGTGTCCGATGTGGACCGAGATGGGCTCCCCAACCTTCGCCCAAGGCGTCTGTGGTCATAGTCTGGAAGGGAGGAGGAAGGAAGAATGGAACTCCCTGAAGAAGGTTCTCTCGGACCATCAACCATTGTAAGTCTCGAATCATGGGAGAGGAGACTAGGACCAAGTGGTCCACATCATCTACCAACTGATCCCATTGAGAGCGAAGCATGCACTGAGAGACCCTCAGGTGGAGCCGAGCGCGAGGGACTGTTGGGATAGCAGCCGCCATAAGCCCGAGGAGGCGAAGAACTGACCTTGCACTGACCCATCTGCAGCCAGACAACAGGCTTATTTGAGTCTGAAGTGTGGCCGTCCTGTCCGGAGGCAGAAAGGTCCTGCCTAGGGTCGTGTCCAGTATCGCCCCAATAAACTGAAGCCTCTGGGATAGGATTAAGTGAGACTTGGAATGGTTGATGGTAATACCCAGGCAGGCAAAGACCTGCTGGGTGAGGGAGAGGCAGTGCAGTAGTTCCTCCATGGATGAGGCCACCAGGAGCCAATCGTCCAGGTACGGGAAAACCTGTACTCCCCGGGTACGCAGGTAGGCCACCACCACCGCCGCAAGGCATTTGGTAAAAACTCAAGGGGCCGAGGAGAAGCCAAATGGAAGTGCCTTGAACTGATAGTAGTCCCCCTGGAAAGCAAAACAGAGATATTTGCGGTGAAACCGGCGAATAGCTATGTGCAGGTAAGTGTACTGCACATCCAGAGCGCACAGCCACTGGTCCAAGCGGAGGAGAAGGGGGAGGAGGGGCAGAAGGCTCTGCAGTGAGAGCATCCTGAACCTCTTGTAGTCCATGAAAAGGTTTAGGGAACTGAGATCTAGAATAGGTCTTACATCTCCTGTCTTCTTCGGGACCAGAAAGAAGTGGGAATAATATCCCGTTCCTTGCAAGGGAAGGGGGACAGGTTCTATCGCCTCTTTCAGCAAAAGTGCTGAAATTTCTTCCTGGACCAGAAGATGTTCCCGAGAGCATGACAACCTTGGGGGAGGGTGATGAGGTGGTTTCTGCAGAAACTCTATTGAGTGTCCTTCTGCGATTAGCTGGAGCACCCATGAATCCAATGTTATCCTCTTCCAGCCTGGAAGGTGGAGGGAAAACCTCCCTCCTACCGGTTCCTCCAGGAAGCCCAGAGGTAGTGGGAGAGGAAAGGAGTCAGGTGGTATGGGGCAACACCGCAGCTGAAGCTCCTGCTGCTTTTCTGGGCGGGGGGGCTTGGCAGCTGGGGGGGAGCCCGACATTTAGTGGCCCTCTTTCCCTGTGGTCTCGCTTTGGGCCGATTCCGTCTGCGAAAGGGATGGCGCTGCAATTAATGGGGATGGTACATAGAATCAACAGACTTTAGTGCCATCCCCTTCTCCTGCAGGTCAGTGATGATGTCCTTGACATCACCTCCGAACAGCACCGAACCCCTGGAAGGGCGCTTCCTGGATAGCGGACTGCACTTCCGGGACCAATCCTGACACTCGGAGCCAAGTGTGACGCCGTAAATCTATGGCGAAAGCTGAGCTCCTCCCAGCAGTGTCCACTGCATTGTAGGTTGCACGAAGAATGTGCTGACTGGCCGAATGTGCAGAGCGGACGAGGTCAGCCACTTCCTGCTTCACCTGAGAGTCCGGGAGTCCAATCTGGATTCCACCTCACTCAGAATCGCCTTCTGGTAATTCCCCATGTGACCAACGTAGTTCAGGGCCCTAATACCCAGAGTGGAAGAAGCAAAAATCTTCTTGCCATACTGGTTCAGAAGGCGGGATTCCTTGTCAGGTAGAGACGAGCTAAGATGTTTGGGTTGAGCTGACCGGCCATGAGCGGTGCTAATCACAACCGAGTCAGCCCGAGGAGGGTGGGAGTCTAAAAAGTCAACACCCTCTGGAGCCTGGTATAGCCTGTTCGACTTCCTGGGAAGTGGGGCTAAGGCTGATGGTTGTTTCCATATGGTGGTAATAAGGTCGGCATGAGGCTCGATCCAGGGTGGCACCAAAGTGGGAGCTGTCATGGGCAGATCCAGATGCTCAGCAAGTTTTTTTACGCTGGGGGTCTGGCTCCAAGGATTGCCACTTATGAACTTCCTGGATCTTCCGTAGCAACTCCGTGAAGGAAGGATCCTCTGGAGGGGACTTCGGAAGAGTCCTTGGCCGGGGCTTGAATGGAGAGCGTGGCTCGTCATCTTGCTTGGAACAACCATCGGAAGGATCTGGGTGTCTGAGGAAGAAGAAGATGAGGAAGAGGTAGACCCCCTCTCCTGACGAGGGGGAGGAACGGACCCCTTAGGAATCCTCCAGGGAAGCGTGTCCTGCCCCTCTCTGGACCCAAAGGGGTGAGCTCTGGTGTTCGGCGGAGGGGAGGGAGTGTGTCGTCATGGACGTACGAGAACCAATACCAGCACCATCATCGGAAGATGACTCTCCACCTCTCTGGTGAGCTGAGCCTTGGCCTCAGCCCACCAGGAGGCCAGAGTCTCCTGCAAATCCACCGGCGGCTGAGGGGGCGGTGGATTCGGATTATACCACAAGGGCGCGTATCCATAACCTGACGGTAGTAAGCCTGGCGTCCGGTATTGAGGAGCAGAGTACTGCGGCATTGGATATGTCGGAGCCGGGTACTGCGGTCCTGGGTATGGCGGCGTCGGATATGACGGGGACGGGTACCCGGGAGCCGAAGGAGCTGCCTGAGCAGACGGCCCGGCCGGAGGCCCCACAGGCGGTTCTGTAGTGGAAGACCCGTGGGGTGGAGGGCCCGGCGTCGGGGCAACATTGGGGGGTGGGATGTCGTCCGTCGGCAATACCGGTGTCGGAGCCGGCGGCCGAAGAGCTGGCGTCCAGGGAACCAACGTCAGATCAGTCGGACCAGAAGGAGGTGGACCAGAAACCTCAGTGTCACCCGGGGATGGGGGGAAAATAAGCGGGTTGGGCTGAGGAGAATCAAGGTCCCGGAGGGCAGACTATGGGCGAGGCTGGGCACGCGGATGTGGGTGGGTCGGTGTTGGCTCATCCCCTGTGCGGATATCAGGCGAACGGCGTGCGGCTTAGCAGCGGGATCAGGCGGACCCCAGAGGGGCCGGCGTCTGACAACGGACCCCGCCGTAGCCAGGCAGAGCGCGAAGGAGGGGTGGCCTGGTCAGGTGGAACAGGGTCGCGTGCTGCTCAAAGGTCAGGTGACTTGCCAACCTTCTCCGTCGCGGGCGTTGGAGGAGTGGGCGATCCAACTTCCGGAACCGGACCAGTAGGACCACGAAACCACAGTTTTACTGGGGCGAGGCCTCCACAGCCCAGAAGGGCCTAAGCGCGAGCCAGACAGGCAGACTGACGCTGCCTTAGAAGCCTCTGGGCTGGGCGCGGCGCGTCCCGGAGGCCGTGGCCCCTGGTTGCTGCGCACTTCCCGAGAAGACGCGTGGGGAGGTGCCTTGTCCCGTGCCTTTCCTTATCCTTTTTCTTGCGATGACCTTCAGGGAGGGCTGCGCCTGCCGAAGCTTTTTCAGTTCTTTTTCCATGGAGCTCATTTTCTTTTTTAAAATGTGGGCTTCCAGGGACTGCTGCTACCTTCTCCAGGTGGCCACGCTGAAGCTGAGGCAGTGCTGGCACTTCTCCACTGGATAGTCGTAGCCTAGGCAAAAAAGGCACAGGGAATGGCCGTCCTTGTGTGGGAGTTGGACGCCGCACTTGTTTTTGTGCTCGGAGGGTGTAGGGGATGACATACACCGACGGGTACCTGACGATGGCTGAGAAAAAATGAAAATACTCGGTAAAACAACCGATGAAGGAGCCTGACGAGCAGGGAACTTTTCCCCGAGGCGCTGGCATAAGCTAACAGCAAGAAAGAACTGGGAGGCGGGCATGAGGGACCGCCCCTTTACACAGACGTCTCCTGATGCTGGTCACCTGACGTGGGGGCGGTCCCTCACCAGAGAATGCTAGCTAGAAAGTTTTCCGTGGGGTTCTGCCGCCTGCCGACGTCAGTCCCATATGTAATTATGTACCGCAAGAGCCCTCTCGAAGTAAGATCTTAATTTCTCCAACTTTGTACATAGTTTGATATTATCAATCTCTTCAGAAATATCAGCACCACTTTTGGTTTTACTCAGCTTATCTAATGCATGTTCCTTACTAACATACTAAAATGCCAGCAGAATAGGCCTAACGGTCTTTCGTGTCTGCTCGTTTGGTCAGTCCCCAACCTGGGTGCTGACCTTGCTGTCCCCCTTCTCTGGCTTCTCCTTCCCAGTTCGGATATTCTTGCTGCATTGGATTTTGCTTCAGAACCCTTCCCTGTACCTGTCCCACCCTCTTGAACCCCTCACTGTCTCTGCCTCCACCAGCCCCCTAGGCAGTGCATTCCATGGCTCCACCACCCTCTCAGTGAGTAGCACCTCCTCCTTTCTCCCTGAATCTTCCCCCTCAGCTTCCAGCCATGCCCTCTAGTGGCCCCTTCCTCCTTCCTTGAGCACCCGACTGTTCCTCCCTATTTACCCTCTTCATGTACCTAAAGACCTCTATCATGTCCCCTGTCCCTCTCTCTTCCAATGTGTACATATTTAGCTCTTGAGCCTCTCCTCATAGGTCCTGTCCCCCAAGCCCCAAATCATTTTGGTTGCCTCCTCTGGACCCTCTCCAGGAGGTTAATGTCCCGCTTTAAGTGTGGCCTCCAAAACTGCACGCATACTCAAGGTGCGGCCTCACCAACAGTTATACAGAGGAGTATCACTTCCCTCCTTCTGGAGGTGATCCCCTAGCGATGCATCCCAGCATCCTGTTGGCCTTGGCTGCTGCCCTCCTACAAGTCTCAGAGTTGTTCATCTTGACATCCACCACCACCCCAGGTCCTCTCAGCCATCGAGACTTGTAGCATTTTCCCCAGGGTGTACACTTGACCTGGGTTTCTGGCCCCAGGTGGAGTACCTTGCATTTCTGCATTGAACCTCAGCTTCACTTTCTAGACCATCTTCCAGAGCCTCCAGGTCCCCTGTAGGCCACCCTCCCTCCTCCACATCCACCACCGCCCCAGTTTGAGTCATCTGCAAGAGACTCATCTCACTCCTGATTCCTGTCCTTATGTCCGATCGTAGGTGTTGAACAGAAGGGGCCCAAGGACTGATCCCTGGGACCCCACTAATGACCCTCCTTGGGGATGAGACTATCCCGCCAACTACGACCCTCTGGGTCCGGTCCTGGAGCCAATTGCCTATCCATCTGATCATCTGGTTCCCCACCCCCATTTCTCCCAGCTTATCCAACAGGCCCGCGTGAGGAACAGAGTCAAATGCCTTGCTGAAGTCTAGAAAGAGGACGTCCACTGGTCTACCCAGGTCCAAGGCACTTGTCACCCAGTCATAGAACTCCACCAGGTTTGTCTGACACGATTTCCCCGGGATGAATCCATGCTGTCTATCGTCCAGGCACCCTGACTTATCCAGGTCCCCCAGCCTCTCCTTGACAATGCCCTCCATCACCCTGCCCACCACCGAGGTCAGGCTGACAGGCCTGTAGTTCCCTGCCACCTCCCTTGATCCCCCCTTGTGGATAGGCACTATATGCGCCACCTTCCAGTCTTGGGGCACCCACCCTGTCCTCAGAGAGATGGTGAAAAGCTCTGCCAGGGGTTTTGCCAGGACATCTGCAAGTTCCTTCAGCACTCTGGGATGTAATTTATCCGGCCGGTGCTTTCTCCGTCTTAAGGGAGCTGAGGGCTTCCCTCACTCTCTCTGCTGTGATTTCCACTTCCGGTATCCCTTCTCCCTGCTTAGCCCCTCCCCCCACCTGCCAGTGATGCCTCCCCCTCTCCCCAGACCTGCCGATCGGTAAGGGTCCCCCCTCCTCAGTATCTCTGTCTCCTCCCATGTATGATGCAGCACCCCCATTTTCCCTGGTGAAAACTGAGGTGAAGTACTCATTTAGTACCTCAGCCTGCTCCCCCGGGTCTTGTGCCCATCTCTCCCCTGATTTAATCCTGCTAATCTGCCCCTTCACCCTTCGTTTTTCCCCAATGTAACTAAAGAACCCCTTGTTCCCTCTCCTAATTTCCCTGGCCAGGTTCTGCTCCTTCCTTGCCTTAGCTGCCCTCACCACTCTAGTGGCCCTTCTAGCCATCAGCTCGTACTCCCCTCGATCCCTTTCACTCCTTGAGCACTTGAATTGCTTATAGGCTGCTTTCTTTCCCCGCACCACCTCCTGGACCTCCCTGGTCCACCAACAGGGTTTTTGGGCCCTACCGCATTTTCGTCTTACTCTTGCACAGGTGCTGGTAGCATCCTGCACCCCTCTCCTGATGATTTCCCACCTACTATCAGCGTCCATGTCTGACCCAATCCCATCCAAATGCTCCTAGGATCCTTCCCATTTCCTTAAAATCCGCCCCTGAAGTCGGTTACTTCCGTCTTTGTGCAGCCTTCTACCCTCCTAGGTCCAGGCAGAACCAGACCGTGGCATGGTCACTCCCGCCAATGGGTCCCTTACCTCCAGGCCCCCAATCTGGTCACTGTCTGCCAGGACCACATCCAGTACCGTGCCTCCCTGGTGGTTCCCTCACCTGCTGAGTTAGGAGCAGCGTCTTGAAAGACATCCAACAACCTCTGTTCCCTGGTCACAGAGGATGTCATAGTCTCCCAGTCTGTTCCTGGCATGTTTAAGTCCCCCAACACCACCACCGTTCCTTTGCCCAGTCTGCAGTGTCTCCTAACATCTGCCACCAGACTGTCCTCCAGCTCCTCCGCCAGGGCAGGGGGTCTATACACCACTCCTATTTTTACCCTCTTGCCCCCCCTTGTTATCAAGGTGACCCAAATCGCCTCCACGGTTCCCTCCGCCTCCTCTACTCCCCCTATGCCAATGCAGTTTTTGACTATCATTGCTACCCCTCCTCCCCTTCCCTCCCCCCTGTCCTTCCTGAACATAGTGTATCCCTCCAGGTTCAGGTCCCAGTCATGTCTTGCAGTGGCCCAAGTCTCAGTGACCGCTGCCACATCCACTGCTCCCTCAGTTAGCATCGCCTGGAGCTCAGGCATTTTATTGCCCAAGCTCCTGGCATTTAGCAGGACTACCTTCCACCCTTTCCCTATAGTTCCATGTCCCCTGCTCATGTTCCCATGGGGATTCTGTTTTCCCCTGGTCTGCACTTTGCCAGTTGGCCTTTTTCTGCAATCCTCCTGGTCCCCAGGGGGGTGGAGACAGAGTCCCTCCTTTATCGGCACCCCCTTGACAGCCTTTTCTCCCATCCCACCCCCCTTCACAAGTTTAGACCCCACTTTTCACCAATGAACCCCTCTATTTTCAACTTAAGGATTCCCCTTCCCTCCAAATTGAGATGTAGTCTATCTCTAGCATACAGCTCCTTATCCTCCCAGGTCTCCCCCCAATCCCCCATCAACCCATACCCTCTGGCCTCACACCACCCCTGAGCCACTGGTTTATCTCCTCAATTTTCCTTTGTGTTCCCACTAGCCCTTGGCACTGGCAGGATTTCTGAGAAGGAAACTGTGCATCCTATGTCATGACAGACCCTGGCGAGCTCCCTGAATCTTGCTTGTATCTCTAGCTCGCTATTTCCCTCAATGTCATTTGTACCCAGGTGGACCAGTATGTCTGGGGTACCCCCACAATCCTTTGCCAGCTGATATACCTCATGCTTAGCCCTGTGCACCGTTAGTCCAGGGAAGCATCTTGTTCTAACTGGCCAGGCTTCTCCTCCCTATACCATTTGATACCCTGATCATAGAATCCCCAGCAGGAGCACTCTGACCACTCCTTTTCCTCCATTCCCCTTCCATGTCCCTCATCCTTTCTACAGGCCCCTCCACCCAGCCGGCTCCGTGTTCCTCCCCTTTCTGGGTGCCATGCCACCCCTCCTTATTTACCATGGCCACCCTCCTCCAATCCTATGCCTCTCCTCCTCCTGAGTATCCTTCTGTTCCTTGCTAATTCCCCTCACTGCTCTGCAACTGGTCCTTCTCCCCCATCTGCTAAACTAGCCTGGCTCATCCTCCCTTCCTTCCTTCCTGTCTCCATTTAGTTCCTCCTTGCTCGTCAGGCTCCCCTGGCCTAAACCCTCAGCTCCCTTTACTGAATCCTCCTTGTACTTCTGGTCCTTCTCCTTACCTTTCTCCCAACTGGTCCTTCTCCTTGCGCTTTCCTCCCTCTTCCCCCTGCCCCTCCTGCTCTGATTCACTGCTCCCCCCATTCTCCTGCATTCCAGGTCCCCCCCTGTTCTTCCTACTATCTGGCCCCTGCCTCCTGCCTCCCACTCCCTTTCCATCTCTAACTACCCCTGCCATGGCTACATCACCCCCCTCATCCTTGGGCAGAAGAAGAGAATTGAAGCGGTTACTGAGTGTAAGGTCTGAGCCACCTCCCCGCCTTGCTTCCTTCTGTCCAGCCCTGGCCATCTGCCTACTTCCCTGAGAATGTTGTCCCTCCGTCCCCCCTTTGTGAGGGCCCCCAGTTACCTGCCTGCTTCCTTGGTAGTGTCCTTTTGCACCCCCTCTGCCAGGTTCCCTATGTGACCCCTGAGTATTCTCCTGCACTCCTTTCCTACCCCCCACCCCGTGCTTGGGTGCAACCCTGGAGATTCCCACCCCCCTTCTAACCATACCACCCCTTCCCCCAGCTTTCTCCTAATCCCCGCAACCTCCTCCCTAAGCTGTGCTAGCTGGTAGCACACTGGGCAACCACCAAACTTCCAAGCCCAGTCCAGTATAATGGCTGCTCCACACCCTGTGCACCCCACCACCCTCCCAAAGATGCCGGCCCTAATGATGTGTGGTTCCATCCCCTTCCAAATAGGTTTCCTTGGGTGAGCCACCAGGTTCCCCAGTCCAAGATACCCCTACTGCCTAATCAGGTCACCCACTAATCTTACAGACAGTCCCACTGTACACCAGTAACCCTGTTACTAGGTGCAGTACAACACGTTAAACTTATAAGGGAAATGAACAACTCCGAAAGCTCCTCTCTCCCAGCCTTTAAATCCTACCCCCAGTGGCTAGAACTACATGAGCTGCACCTGCAGCCTTTTCCTCCAATTGCAGGGCAGGTGAGTTCCTTCCTTGCGGTGAGTTCATCTATGTCCTTCAGGCAGCTGCATTTACTATCAGTTGCCAGATCTCCTGTCTCAGAGTCAGAGGTCATTTTCATCTTGGTTTTCCAGGTGAGACACGATTCAGTTCACACAAATTTTCTTCTCATAAAACAGCTTCAGGGGACTGCAATGGGGGCAGCTACTATAGCCCCAAGCCATACCAATCCTTTCCTTGGGCTCTGGGAAAAAAATATAATGTTAAAGAAAAAAAAAAAAACATTTCTCAAACATATCACAAAGTGGCATCATTTTATTGATGATGCCATTTGTGTTTGGGAAGGACTTGAAAATAAAATAACTGAATTCATAGAATGGGTCAACAATGAGTTCAACCTGAGATTTACACTTTGCAAATAACAGGACTATAATGTTTTTAGATGTAACTTTTTTTGTTGACAATCAGAATAAAGTACACTCAAAAGCTACAGAAAACCCACAGCCACAAATAGTCTACTTAGAGCAGTTAGTTCCCACCCACATCACCTGATACAGTCCATACCATATGGAAAATTCCTAAGTATTAGGAGAAACTGTTCAAGAGACGAAGACTTTGATGAACAAGCAACTGAACTATACAAAAGGTTTTGTGACAGGGGCTATAAACAGGGTAATTTGGATTTAGCAATAGAAAAAGCTAAAAAATCAGAATAGAACCACATTATTGCAGCCCAAAGAAAGTAAAACGAGTGATGAAACCAAAATTAGCTTTGTTACATAATTTAATAGAGCAGCTGGAGAAATTGGGAACATAATTAGAAAATATTGGCCCATAATGCTCAATGACCCCAGTCTGGCCAAAGAAATAGGTGAAAGCCCTAGAATCACTTTTTCAAAATCGGAAATCCTAAGGGACAAGTTAGTTCACAGCAGGTACAGTAGAAAAAAAACAAAACAAAAAAACAATAACAGAACTACCATTTAGACAGTGGCTCCCCCTCCACCAACAGGGATGTAAATGTGGCAGATTTAACATTTGCATGTACTGTAAAACAAGGTCATAGATTTAACCTGGAAGGCTACAATAGAGAGGTGGAAATCAGCCGCTTCCTTTACTGCAGCAGTTTGTATGTAGTATACACTACATGGTGCCCATGCAAACTGTTGTACACTGGACGCACTACAAGACCATTAAGACAGCATATCCAGGAACACATACGAAATATTAGAGTGGGCCTATTTAACAAACCACTGGGAAAATATTTTGCAGCTAAACATGAAAACAACCTGGAGGGTACACAATTCATGGCACTGGAATCGGTACCTAGAAACCCTAGAGGTGGAAACAGAACCAACAAACTACTGCAGAGAGAAAGTTTCTGGATATTCCATCAGAGGAGCCTGCAGCCTAGAGGCCCAAATATGGACTGGGACCTCAAACCCTTTCTTAGGAAATAAAACTAAAATCTAAAAGTACAGTAGACCTATATATACATTGACATCTCAAAATCTCTTTTAGGACCCTGAACTGCAGGTTGATGCTGTGAACTTAAATGTAACTAACATTGCATCTCTTATATTTCTTTATTACAGTGTTCCTCTGGTGGCACAAGAAGTTCCTGGCAATAGCAGATTCCCGTAACTAAAAGGCTGAAGCAAACAAATGGGTGATCACGTCAAGGAAACCTTAAATAACTCCACTTCTGTCTTATCTCTCATCTTTTTTCCTCTAAAGAACTATGGCCTTTGTTTTAAAAGTTTATTGTAACAAGGCAATAAATAGTGTACCATAATACTGTGACTGGATTGGTTAAAGTAGAACACATGATCCAAGCTGACTTGGGGATTAATTTCCTGGTAATGATCGCTAGTCATCGGAAGTGTGCTTACTGACAAAGAGACACAGATTAATCACTCCCTCTCCCACATGTCATTGTGGCTTTTTTCCTGTAGGTCGATCCCTCCCTATAGGTAGAGCTATCGAGAGACACACAAAAACTTCACCCAATGTGTCTAGAGAGAAAGTGAAGTGCAGTGTTTTTTGGTATACTTTGTCCTGCAGAGTATGTTCCTTCCCACCCACCCCACTGAACTCCGGCACTGAGCAGTCAGTGTAACGAAGAAACAGTAAGTCTGAAAAAATGCAATTGCTATTGAGCCACCCTGCGGAGCTCCAGACACGGACAACTCCGGTCCCTTACACCGTGAGGCACACCCCGGTAAATGCTTACAGGAACAGCGCTGTAGAACCAGACGGTGAGTCAGCCGTCAGAGAGAAGAGAGACAGCAGCTTGCAGCGTTTAGCATCAAAACAGACTAATAAATGTAACTCCGTTAGTAAAAAGTTATCTCAAGTCCTCACCTTCGTTTGCCTTTCCCCACTCAGTAGTGCACTGTGGGTAAAATAGTAAGTCTTGCATATATTACCTTAGAGACATATGCAAATCTTGGTACTTTACTCTAGATGTAGTAGTGAATGGGAAGCAAAAACGAAAGCGACGAGGTGACACATTAGTGTTTTTCCCAATGGAGATGCATTT
The DNA here is from genome assembly GCA_016271365.2 of Neoceratodus forsteri. Lineage (NCBI taxonomy): Eukaryota > Metazoa > Chordata > Ceratodontiformes > Ceratodontidae > Neoceratodus > Neoceratodus forsteri. The sequence continues at coordinate 696,106,152 of CM028129.1, forward strand.
TTTTATGTTTTCTCTGTGCTGTGTTACAAAATGGAACACTGTAAAGTTGAAAGTGCAGTCACAATATAAATGAATACAGAGTATTAAACATGCACTCACACAGTTTCACATGCAAGTCAACATCATAAAATGCTTTCTTAGGTAGTAGCAGTTTGTCTTCATCTATGTACCAAACTTATTTCAGTGAAAAAGTACAGTTACATAAGAACTTACCGTAACAGTAGATCTTCGAGAGAGGCTCCTGCAGTAGGTAATTACATTGAGGACTGAGTGCCTCCTGGCATCAGGACCACACGGAAACTTTAGCTAGCAGTGTCTGGCAGGGGACCACCCACTTGGTGTCACATGATCAATGTCAGCGTGATACCATATAGTGGGCAGTCCCCACACCCGCCTTCCAGTTCTCCCACTGGAGACCTCCAAGGAGGTGCAACAGGAGAATGGTAAACAGGCTCCTGGAGCTCATAAAGGGCACATGGAAAAAAGAGCAGCAAACAAACTCTGGGGTAGGAGGGAGGAAAGAAGGTTACCCACTGCAAGAGCCTCTCTCAAAGATCTACTGTTATGATAAGTTCTTACATAACTGTACTATCTTACTTCTAGAGGGCTCCTGCAGTAGGTAATTACCTTGAGGACAGAGTCCCGAGCAGTGTGAATCAGAAGAAACTGAAACACGGGAGGTTGGAATAAATTTGCAAAGGGCAGAGAAGAATCAGGACAGGAGACCCTGAAGCACAGTTAGGCCCAACTTGTCCTGCACCTAGAAGCAATGTCCAGACAGTAATGCTTTATGAAAGTGTGGACTGAACTCCAGGTAGCTGCAGCATAAATATCAGCAGCTGATACATTCCTGAAAAAAGCAGTGGAGGCAGTCATACTCAAGGTGGAATGCCCCTTTACCTCCCCCGTGAGGGTCTCACCATACTTCTGGTAACAGAAAATAATGCAGTTAGCCAACCACTTAGATAAACGTTTGTTGGAAAACTGACACCCCTTCTCTCTTGGGTGCAAAAGAAAAAATGAAAAGTTGATCCGTTTTCTGAACAGACTTTGTCCTGCCTGTGCAATAGTGCAATATTCCATAAACATCTAATGTATGCAGAACTGCATCTCCCCAAGAGGCATGTTCGGGGTAATACACTGGGAGTTGCATCGACTGGTTTGATGTAAACTGAAAAAAAAAAAACAGCACTTAGGGTAAGAACTTAGGATAGGTACAAAGGGCCACCTGGTCTCTTATGAAAGAACAAATAAAGCTCCTTACAAATCAGGAACTGAAGCTCAAAAATCCTTTGACTTAAAATGACTGCTACTAAAAAAAAAAAAAAAATGCTTTCCAGGAAAAGAAACGCATGTCACAGGAACCAGCCAGTTCAAGAGGAGGCTGTCAATTTTTCCAAAATAAATTTCAGATCTCATGGTAGCGCACAATTACGCACCAGGGGTTTGAGATGCAGAATCCCTTTCAGGAACATCTTGGAAAACTTCCAACTGGGCTACTGTCCTGCCCTCCACTAGGGTATGGTAGGCAGAGAGATGCAAGGATGTACTGGATACTGTCATTTTGGAGGGGGTTGGGTCCACTCATGGTATGCAAATTAGTCAGTCACATGACTTATTTGCATAACAGGGCAGAGCCTTCTGGCTCCACCCACCATGGTCAAGACAGACAAAGCAATAAATATGAAGGCAGCCATGCCAGGCAGAAGAAGTCAAGTGTACATAAAATCAAGACAACCTAAAGCAAGCAGCACCTGCACTGCTGGTAGAACTTAAAGGATAAAATCAAGGCATCTCTCTGTGACCTCATCTGCTGATAAAGGGTCGTCGCGATGATCAGCAAGTAAAGCCAGGCCGTTCAGTCTATCGTCTTCCGTGCGATTTCTCCTCTTGGTCTTGATGCGATCGAGCACAGAAAAGGTACGTTCAGCTTCTGAAGTAGTGACTGGGAGTGTCACAAGGATTTTTAATATATTGTGAATGTTTGGATAAAAGTTTTGGTCACAGCTAGACAAACCATCAATAGCTGCAATCGGAATGGGTTCTTTCTTGTCTTTTGCATCAATCCACCTGTCATGCCAAAGACAGAATTCACTCAGTAGAACGAGAATGTTATCAAGGAGAACATCACTGTAGACATTTTTCAGTTCTGACAGAAATTCCACCTCCACAGTATTCAAGGAGCGATCAGGGATGACTTTTTCAAGGGAAGTCAGGATTTTCCTGTGTGTGAGAAACCTGTCATTTGCTGTTCAAAGAAATCTAGACATGGAATGAACACTGTTGTTCTGTAGTATTGTTCTATGTCGTGCAAACTTGGTCCTGTTCGTGAATTTTTTGGGACTGTAATTTCAAAATTAAGCTCTTGAGCTAATGCTCTGGCTTTTGAAAAAAGTTCTGAAAACTGTGTTTCTGCGTCATGATGCACGGTACGAATCTGTTTCAGAGCATCATCAGCCACCTGAACACACATGGAGAGATCTGTTGGAACCTTCTGCAGATTTACTGATAGTATGTACGTAACTGAGAGTTTTTCTGAAACAACTAAAGCACCTAGAAAACATCCTTTCTCAACTGTGTTCTGGAGCTGTTCAGCCTTAGATGAAGCATCATCTCTTCAAGTATCACATATCTTGTCAAGCGCTGCAACTACTGCAGGGAACAGATCCATGACGGTGAACACTGCTTCGTGACGTTCTACCCATCGTATTTTAAAAAGACTGACAAGCTTTTTCTTTTTCTCAGCTGGTAATAGGCTTGCTATTTTGTTCCTAAGAACTTCACTACGTTTAGCAGAACTCTTAAAAAAATGTGCAGCAGTTAGATATTGTAAAATATTTCCTGATGGAGTTTACGAACACATTTTTGAAACCACCAGATTCAGTGAGTGGTTTGCACAGTAAACATACATAGCTGTTGGATACTCCGCAGCAATTTTAGCTTGTACACTATTTAGCCTACAACTAAATGCAGCAGCTCCATCATAGCCCTGCCCCAAGAGATCACCAAGATTTAATCCTAAGTCTGTTAAGGGTGACATGATGGTACTGGCCAGACTTTCACCAATGAAGTTTGTAGCCATCAGGAAAGTGAGGAAGCCTTCCCTGATTTGTGGCTTTGACCCTTCAGTGTCAACATACTGCACGCAGATACACAACTGTTCTCTGTTGTTAACATCTGTTGTTTCGTCAGCTAAAACTGCAAAGGGACCGCAGAGTTTTACTCTTGTGACTACTTTCTCAACCATTACGTCTCTAATAATCTCAATGATTTCATTCTGAATTTTAGGGCTAAGATATATAACATTACAGGAATTACTTTGTAATGATTTTCTGAGTACTTCATCTCCGTGATTTGCTCTATACCGGATAAGAGTTCTGAAATTTCAATAATTTTTTATCATGTCTTCAAGAGTCAGTGGCCCTGAATCTTCATTTCCACAGAGTGCAATCTCCTGGTGACCGCATAAAATTATTGTATCTATCACCGCAAGTATCTTATTACGATTCTCTATAGCTACAGTTCTTTGATAGGAGTCTGTTTGTTCTGTAATTACTATTGATTCACCTCTTGAGATGCGAAAAAAATTCTCAGCTTTTGACTAACTGTTTTTATGATACTCAGTACGAGAATGTAAGTCAAAAAGCTCTTTAGCTCTTTTCCAGTTTCTTAAAGGCTCACAGACAAGCTGTTCAAGATGCTGATGACTTCCTTTGCCGACAGAAAGTGACACATATCTTACAGTAAGCACCGTCTGTCACAGACGAATATGCAAGTCAATTGTACTGTGAATATCAGTGGTGTTGGAAACAGAGATTTCTCTTGCCACTTACAGGAAACTTGTAACCACTGTCAGGCTTATGCAATGCATTCATTATTTTTAACCATTCCTCATCAGTAAGCCTTATCCCTATGTATTCACTTATATCATTCCCGACCCGAGCACTTGGTGGACAAATGGCGGCCCAGAAAGCGGCTGATGTGGGAACGATGAAACCCCAACCCAGGGGTCCGACGGAGGAGGACCCTGAGGTCCATGAGGGAAAACCCCCAGCATGACTGGGTGGTGGTCTGCAGCATGTGGTGGCTGTGGTGGTGGATGAAAGTGAAGATTCAGTAGTGGTCACTGCCACGGGCACTGCAACATAGCCAGAAGTGCTTGCAGATTCAGAATCACAGCATGAATGTACTACATTTGCGGCTTCAGTTTCAGCTGTTGTGGAAACAGTTCTTTCCACATCTATACCTCCTGCTGCTTCGTTGACCACACTTTCAGTAATGGACTTCGCTTTCTTTCCACTTGCATTAAACATATCAAGCAGAGACATCTGCCTTTTCATTTTTTTTTTTTTACTTTAATACTCAGACTCAGAGAATAATGGTCTTCTGGGTGAGGTTCAGGGTCACTGACAGAGTTATGTTATTAGTATGTTTCTTTTTGTACTGAATGGACACTACTGTACTAGATTAGTCCATCCTGTTTTGTACAGTGTGCACCGGCTATGACACGAGAGTCAGACTAGACTACTGACAGTGCTAAGAAGATAATATAAACTCAAGTGTGGAACCAGAGAGAATTATATGTTTTTCTTACTCGAATAGTAACTATTTCTTTTCTTTTTTTATACCAGAACGCTTTCAAAGAACACGAACAAGATACAGAAGGGCAGGCACAGAGCAGCACGCACAGATCATTCAGATGGTAAGGCCACGTAACAAGGTGCCAGCCAGCAGTGTGAGACGAGTCGACAACCAACCACAAATCACCAACAATACCAGAGGTTTTAAAAGCCTGGGAGAGAAAGGAAGGGAATGAATATATTTGGGATTGGGATGGGAAACAAATTTAGGGCAATATGGATGCCGGACAGAGCTAACTAATATTCAAGATTTAACAGCTGAGTACACTTAAGTTAACCACAAGCTTGAAGAATTACTTAACTTATCTATTTAATACACTTTTATTTGTGAAAAAAGGTTATGTGTCTCCTGTCTTGTCTGCTATTATTTTTCATTCCAGACAGGTTTCTCTTCCCTGAAGTTCCCCTTGCTCTCTCTCTCTCTGACTTTCTACTCTGACTGTAGTCCTACTACAGTATCTCTCTCTCTGAAGTTTCTCTTCATACACTACACACACTACTTAGTACACACACAGGCAGTCGCAGACTACAGTGCAGACAGTGCCCTGATCTCTCTCAGTTTAATCAGAAAAAATCTAGCAAGGAGTTGGGGCTTGGTGGTCTACTTAGTAAAAACACACAGACAGTTGCTGTGCAGACAGTACTCTGATCTCACTCAGTTTAATCAGAAAAAATATAGCGGGGGGGCTTGGTGGTCTACTTAGTACACACACAGACTGTCGCAGTACAGACAGTACTCTGAACTCTCTCAGTTTAATCAGAAAAAATATAGCAAGGGGTGGGGCTTGGTGGTCTACTTAGTACACACACAGACTGTCGCAGTGCAAATAGTGCCCTGATCTCTCTCAGTTTAATCAGAAAAAATCTAGCTAGGGCTTAGTGGTCTACTTAGTACATACACAGTCGCAGTGCAGACAGTGCTCTGATCTCTCACAGTTTAATCAGAAAAAATCTAGCAAGAGCTTGGTGCTCTGCTTAGTACACACACAGACTGTCACAGTGCAGATAGTGCTCAGTCTGATCTCTCTCAGTTTAATCAGAAATAAATCTGGCAGGCCACAGACAGACTTAAGTTCAGACTTCACTTCACTTTATGTTATTTCTTTCTCTCTCTCTCTCTCTCAGAACTTGAAATCTCTCTTCTCTACAAAGTAAGTGCATCGCCCAGAGACAGTGCTCTGCCTCTCATAGTTTAATCAAAATAAATATGAAAGGCAGACTTGACTAGTTCACCTTTTGTTCTTTCTTCTGTAGGTCTCGCTCTATACTATTTCTCTCGGTCTCTCTGAAATCTCTGTTCTTATCTCCTTCTTCCTCACACATCACAATCTGTCCCAGTCCAGATCCAGCCAAAGAGACAGTCAGTCACAGTCCATCCATGCCACACTCCCTGTGACTGTGACCCTCAGTCTCTCTAGCCTCTCTCTACTCTTTCTGCCCCCCCCAACACACACTGAGTCTTTCTGTCCTGACTGACCTGCTGCTACCCAACTATTTTCTCTCCTCTTTTTTTTTTTTTTTTCCTTAATAATATTACACGGTCAGAACTCAGGATTTCAATAAGTTTATATATTTATATACTGTGTAGTCTACTAGTGCCAACCTGCTGACTGCTACTAGCAGCAGCAGTACTACAGTAGCTTGTCTCCTCTCACTGTCTCAGCACTGAGACTTCACTGAGAGAGGAGACGTCTCCAATTTAAATTTGATGATTTTGCTCTTTCACACAGAGTAGAGAGTCCTTACAAGGGCTTTTCTTTTCCTTAGATGCAGCATTGCACACACACACTCCTTCTCCTTCTTCCTCAGACAAGCAACATAATATTTCTCCCACTATGTATTTTCTTGTCTATACTGTGTAAACTGTTCTCCTATGTTCTCCCCTCCCCCAGGACGCATCTGTAATCGAGCAGTACTCTGCTCAGTATGCCTTCCTGGTAAAACGCTTAAATAAATAAAATAAATAAATAACAGTGCTGCTCGCTCGCTGATCAGAAGACCCATGCTGCACTCTGAATCCGTTGCTGGAGGAGGGCACAAAGCGTGAGAAAACCCAATACCGACTGGTCTGTAACATAGCTGCCAATCGGTATTGGTGCCTGCGGATCTCTGGGGCAGGCTTTACATGTAGACTGAGCGCTGTCAGTCGTGGTACTGGAGGGCGGTACAGCGATGGGCTCCTATCACATCTCCCGCTGCAACTTTACCGTCCCACCATCATGTGACTGTGCAGTCTGCGCACCATGTGACCCTGGCTGACACTCTAGCCTAAATCAGGCTGTGTGCGAATTCTCCATATCGTCACCCTGTGCCCAGGACTGGAATCATGGGCACTAGTGGCACAGGAGGAGGCAGCGTAGACATGGCAGTTCCCAATTGCAGAAAATGGATTAAAAAAAAAAGATGGCATCAGAATCGGCAATTGCGCATGCATAATGGCGATTGAGGGCGGGGTTTAACCCCAACCCCCGGGATGTCCCTGGAGAGATGACTGACAAAAGGATGTTCAAGGAGGAATAACCTGGGCCCAAATCATAGGGGTGCAGGAAATACTCCATAACCTATGGAACAGGGCACGAGAATGGATCCTAACCCTTCAAAGTGGCCCTGATGGAAAAAAAACGCTTCCATTTCACGGCATAAGTCATTCTTGTAGATGGCTTCAGGCCTCCACGAGGACTTGCACCACCCTGGAGGGTACTCCAAAGCATGAAGCGGCTAAGCCCTGAGATGCCACCACGAAGATGGGAGAATTTCGGCCCTGGATGGACCAGCGTGCCCACCTCCTGAGTCAGGAGGTTGCTGCAGAGAGGCAGGGAAACCTGAGGATCCACTGCCAGCTGCTGAAGAAGTGGAAAACCAAAATTGGCAAGGCCACTGATGGAGCTATCACAACCATGTATGCCCCTTCCGCCAGAAGCTCAATCTGCATCTTCTGTAATTCTGGAACTAGAGGGAGAGCATACATGAACCTCACTGTCCAGCACAGAGACAGTGCATCTTGCCAGAAGAAAAAAACCCAGGCTCCAGAGCTAGCGAGCAAATGTGAGAAGGCTTGCGTAGTATGGGGAGGCGAACAGATGTAGGTCCGGAACCCACAGGTCAAAAATGTATTTGACCATGTCCTGCTTGAGCTCCCACTCAAAAACACTGACCCTGGGGTGGCTGAGACTGTCCTCTAGGACATTTAGCATGCCCAGAGCCTGAGTTGCAGTGAGGCGAGTCTGATGCCGAACTGTCCAAAACCACACCTGCACTGCCTCCCAGCAAAGGGTGTATGAGTCAGTGCCTCCTTGCTTGCTGAGATACCACATGACACACATCTTGTCTGACTGGAGTAATAAGGTGCCCTGGTGAAGCAGGTGCTGAAAGGCCTGTAAGACATAAGGAACCGCACTGATCTTCACCACCTTTAAGTAAAGATGGGCTCCATCTGAGACCTGAGACCCTGCATCCTGTGGCTCCCTAGATGAGCTCCCCAACCCAACCCTGATGCCTCCATGGTCGGGTTGCAGAAGGGAGGAGGAAATGGAAAGGAATTCCCCTGGTGAGGATGGTTTGATCCTGCCACCACTGAAAAACCCCGCTGCATGGAAACTAGAGACCATGACTATATGGTCCTGGTCATCCAGTCTCTGGTCCCTCTGCACCCTGAGCATCCACTGCGAAAACACATGTGAAGTTATGCCCGAAAGTATTTAGCACTGCCCCAAATAACTGAAGGCATAGGAAAGGAACAAGCTGGGACTTCAGGAGCTTTGCTGTAATCTCGACTTGTGGCAAGAGATCCGAGTAGCAGACAAGGAAGGTTCGAACCTCTCCTTCTGACTGGGATGGGCTTGAGAAAACGGGATATGCAGGTATGCCTCCTATATCCTGCGTGCAGATCCACCATCCCTACATCAGAGGGGTGGCAGGCCTGAGACAGGCAACATCCGGAATTGCTGGAACCCCACCTACGGAATCAGATCACTGAGGTCAAAAAGAGCTGCAGATTTCAAGTTTTCCTGTGGACCAGGAAGAAGAGGGAGTAAGATGCACCCCCCTCCAGTCATATGGAACTGGCTCTGTGGTCCATTTGTGTAAGATAGTCTGACGCTCCCCTTTCATAGAGGAAAGTGCGGCCAGGATGTGGGACATTACTGGAAGCCTGTCTGGGGGCTTTTCCCGAAACTCCAGAGTATGCCCTTGTCTGATTAACAGTTGGGAGAGCGTTCATTAGGCCAGGAAGGCTCCGTGACATGAGGAGGGAGAGGCTTCATTGTCCACCCAACGTGAGGGCCCAGTGACGGGAGGCATGGAACCGGCGTGGGAAAAGGACCTAGGAGGTGGATCCTCCGGGCCTCGGCGGGGGGGGGGGTGTGGAAACCCAATTCAGAAACAAGCTGGGCCTTCGCCTTGGAATGAGGAGGTGGAGGGGGTGAGTACACTGTCGGGCACCCACAGGAAACCCGGGTGTCGGGTAACCCAGCGTCAGATGGGGTGACGGGGAAACCCAATGGCGGGTAGCTCCTGCTAGAGGGGAGGGCTCAACGTCTGGTACCTCAAGGGAGGGGAGTAGCTTGATGGTAGGCCTGGCGGAGCCTGGAGGCCCCTGAGAGAGGCTGAAAGGTGCATCTGTGCCCGCCCTGAGGGACCCCTGGGACCTAATTTAGACAAATGGCGGTCCAGAAAGCCACTGATGTGAGAATGGCAAAACCCTGCCAGGGGTCCGACAGAGGAGGACCCTGAGGTCCATGAGGGAAAACTAGCAATGTAAATCTGAAGACGGTGGCGTGGGGTCCAAGACACCTGATGTATGACCCCGATTGGTAGTCCTTCTACACTCCAGGAATCAACGTGGTACCCTGAGGTCAGAAAGCTCCCAGAGGCCTGAAGCAATCTCAGTACCTCCTGCCAAGGAGGCCCATACCATGGCCTGCCAAACAGAGCAGCTAGTGAAGATGGCAAACAGAAAAAGTGTCTCCTGAGACCAACCAAGGAACTGAGGCCCCCCTGGTTAAGCAAGAGGGACTGCCAGAACCCTGGGCAGAAAGTACAAGCCCTCCCTGTCAGGGCAGATGTCTGAGGAGGAGGCCTGGCACTTCAGCCCAAATATAGGGGAAGGAGTTGGCTAGGGCAAGGGGCCCTCTCGCTGAGCCTGAAAAAAAAAACAGACAGTTGGGCGTGAGCCTGAAAATCCCCCGGGCTGAACAGCTTGCTGGTCTAGTTCCATCAAAACTGGAACTTAGGTGGCCATCCCTCCGACGTGGCGGAAGGTGGATGGGCAGGGGAGGTCGACGGCGAAGACCCCGATGAAGGGTGGCCCGATGTCAGACACCCTAGGGGCTGGGCCCCGGGACCAAGACAACTGAGAGGGAGGGAACCCCTTGCGACAGGCCTATGGCAAAAGGAGCCATGGTGCCAGGAGCTCCACTGGCATGGATCCCACAGAAGGAGAGTCTACGCGGAACTATCCTGCGCTGGAAGACCTGATGATGGGTCCTACGTCAGAGCCTGAAACCCTGACCCAGGCCCCTGTAGAGGCTGAAGGTCCTGTGGAGCCCGACTAGAAGTCGGGTCTCTGGGAGGAGGAGCTATGTGCTTCCAAGAGTCCCAGGATGTCTGGGGTAAAGTGAAAAACCACGGCGGGGGAGTCCGACCTATGTTGGTGTTGTTGTCCGGCGGGCGTCGGCATAGCAGTTCTCAGGCGACTCACCCTCTGAGGCGGAGTGCTCACTGAAGGGGTCGGTGAGTGGTCCATAGGAGAGGGTTATGCGGAAGATGGTGGGGCCAGCCAGTGAGGCAGTTGCCTGTGCCGGGTGCTCACCAGAAGGACCTGCGAATGACTCAAAGGCAGAAGCAGGGAGGACACTGGAAGAACCAGTGGGCGATCCTCCCTCCATGGCTGGGCGTTTGCCAGGAGTCGGCGAATGACTTACCAGCTAAGGCTGTGTGCTCGCTGGAGGGGCCGGTAAGTGACTTAGCAGCCAACGCTGGGTGGTCAATGGAGTGACCAATGAGCAACTTAACAGCCAAGGTTAAAGCTGGGCGCTCATCAGAGAAGCCGGCAAGCAACTTACCAGCTAAGGCTGGGTGGTTGTCGGAAAAAACGGTGAGCGACTTATCAACCTGCGCTGTGCAGTAGCTGGAGGGGCCGGCGAGCAACTTACCAGCATGTTTTGAGCACCTGCCGGTAGGCCCAGCGAACGACTTAGCAGCCTCGTCACCGGTATCGGGCCCACGTGAAAAGCAGGACCCTAAAGTGGCAAGAGTCCCCAGTTGAACCAAAATTGATTAAAGCGGGGGGCCTGAAGGCCGACCCCCTGAAAGGGGAATGGACAGGGCCTGAGTTGCGAACCCCCCCCCGGCCGGAGGGCAGCCCATGTGCACCCACGGTCCCAGAGAGGAGCCGTAGGCGCCACGGAGACCGATCCCGGTCCCGAAAATCCTCTGTGTCCCATAGATCCTTCTGCTTGAGAACTGCCTGAACTTTTCATGACCAAGTCATCGAGGTCCCCCCTTGAGTGCTGCTCTCTCTCTATCTATGCAGCCCATTCAGGATGCAGGCGACCAGTTCACCAGTCCTGGGAAAGGAAGGCAGACCCAGAGGCTCATGGGAGGGTGAGGGTCCAAGGCAGAGGGAGGGTAAAAAATGGTACCGCAAGGCTGGGAAAAAGGAAAACTAACAACTATGTACTGAAAAAAACACAGAAATGTGTTATTCTAAATTAAACAATACTAATCTGAAAAAAAAAAAACGGTGGTCAACTGAAGCGTGGATCTCTGCAAGGTCCAACTTGTACAGGTCGACAGCGGGAAAGAACCTGAAGACAGGCGTGGAGACCGCCCACTATATAGCGTCACACTGATGTTGGTCATGTGATGCAGGGTGGGCGGTCCCCCGACAGACACTGCTAGCTAAAGTTTCTATGTGGTTCTGACACCAGAGAGCACTCAGTCCTCAAGGTAATTATCTATTCTGTCAGAGGCTTGGTAGAGGACACCAGAAGGAAGGAGTGCTGTGTGACTGGACTTCTCTACTGGGACTAAAGAAGCAGAACTCTTCTACTGGGACTTTTAATTTAGGGTAAAAAAACAAAAAAAAAATTAGTGTGTTTGTCTCACTTAGCTAAAGTGGTTATCTGAACAGTTATCTAGGTGTAAATCTCAGGTGGCTGAAGGGGCTTGATCGCTGTGCAGTTTAAATTACTTGTAGAAAGATCTAGTAAGTAGGGGGAGTGGCTTAGCTAGAAGGAAACTAGATTTAATCACTTCCATAAGAAAGATTATGTCAGAGGCTTGGCAGAGGACACCAGAAGGAAGGAGCACTGTGTGACTGGACTTCTCTACTGGGACTAAAGAAGTAGAACTCTTCTACTGGGACCTTTAATTTAAGGTAAAAAAAAAAAAAATAGTGTGTTTGTCTCAGTTAGCTAAAGTGGTTATCGGAACAGTTATCTAGGTGTAAATCTCAGGTGGCTGAAGGGGCTTTATTGCTGTGCAGTTTAAATTACTTGTAGAAAGATCTAGTAAGTAGGGGGAGTGGCTTAGCTAGAAGGAAACTAGATTTAACACTGCCTTAGAAAGATTCTGTCAGAGGCTTGGCAGAGGATACCAGAAGGAAGGAGTGCTGTATGACTGGACTTCTCTACTGGGACTAAAGAAGTAGAACTCTTCTAAAAAAGTATATTGCCCGCCGTGCCACCCAAAGCTAGTTCTACTTTTATAGGCACAGGAGTTGACTGACAACAGGAACTTCCTGTTTGGGAGCAGGAAGTGAGTGATCACAGAGCCACCAAAGACGCACAATCCTAGAAGGGCAACAGTAGCTCTCCTGCCCCCTCTAGCTGCTGGAGGTCTGCCTCTAAGCAAGTAAGGGATCTACTGAGAAATATAGGATCTTCTTGTTTCAGAACAGGACAATCAAGATTCATTGGGGACTGGAGGTCCACCTGGAGTGATGCAAGCCTACACTGGCATGATGGGCTGCATCTGTCTAAGAGGGGAACCAGGACCATGGGTGATAGGTTTAAATACTTCATTGGCAAGTATTTAAATTAGCTGAGAGGGGAGGCACTGGAAAGGAGCAGGGAAATCCTAGCCCCCCAAAAAAGTCATGGTAGTAAGTGCAGTAAACACCAACACAGAGATGTTGATAGGGAGAAGGGCAGGGGTAAATGGAGAAAGTGACAAAGGCAAGAAAGACAGGGATGGGGCAAAAAGGAGTAAGGCCATCAGGAAATGGAGGATAATGAGTACCAATGCTCGTAGCCTGGGCAACAAGCTCCCTGAACTGGTGGCCTTGATGGAAGAGGGATGCCTGGATATATAGCAGTCACAGAAACATGGTACACAGAGAACCATGACTGGGATGTTAACATACCAGGGTACATAACCTACAGGAGAGACAGGCAGAGGAGAAGAGGGGGAGAAGTAGCTCTCTATGTAAAGGAAGGGATAAAATCAACTGAACAAAAGAGTAAACAGGGAGGAGGGGAGGCACTGTGGGTCACCTTGGAGAATGGAAGTGGCACCACAATCCGCACAGGGGTTGTATACAGACCCCCAGGTCAGCGGGAAGGAATAGACAAGGATATAATAGACGGCATTCTTAGGATGGCAGAGAAAGGGGAGATACTGTTGATGGGAGACCTGAATATGCCAGATGTTAACTGAAGCACACTTGCTGCAGCCACATGCAAGAGCAGGGCCATTCTCGATGCCCTACAGGTGGCATGCCTCAGACAGCTAGTTTCGGAACCCACTCACGAGGGAGCAATCTTAGACCTCGTACTCTCAAATGGGGACAGTGAGAGGATCTCAGATCTAGAAGTGGGTTGCCATCTGGGAACAAGTGACCATCAAACAGTGTGGTTCCGTTAAACTCAGCTAGAAGTCCAGCCATACAAAAGTGAGGGTACTGGACTTCAGGAGGGCTGACTTTGGCAAGATGGGAGAGTGCCACAGAAAAGCACTAGCAAACAGGCTAGAAGGAGGGGTGGAGCAACAATGGGGAATCATCAAAACTGCCATCACAGAGGCAACAAGCCTTTGTGTGAAGCAAATAAACAAATCAAAACGAAAGAAAAAGCCACTATGGTTCTCAAAAGAGGTGGCAGGGAAAGCCAGGGAGAAAAAGATAGCATTCAGGAAGTATAAGGAAACACAGAAGGGGCAGGACAGAGAGCTGTGCCAGTTAAGGCAGAAGGAAGCAGGGAGGAAAGTCAGAATAGCAAAGGCCCAAACTGAGGAAAGGATAGCCAACTCAGTTAAGAAGGGGGATAAAACCTTTTATAGGTACATCAGGGAGCATAGAAAGACAAAGGGAGGGATAGTGAGGCTGAATAGAAGAGCGGTGGGTGGGCAGAGGGGATAGTGAAAAAGCAGGGATACTGAAACAATATTTCTGCTCAGTATTCACAAAAGAGGAGGGAGGTGCTTAATCCAATTAACAGAAGCACTCTGGCTGGGGTCGATCCCAGTCCTTTCACAGAAGAAAGGGTTCTGAAAGAACTCCTAAAACTGAAGGTGGACAAAGCAATGGGGCCTGATGGAATTCACTCCAGAATTCTAAAAGAATTAAGGGGAGAACTACTGAAACCACTGACTACCCTTTTTAACAAATCATAGGAGGATGGTGTGGTACCTGAGGACTGGAGGAAGGCAGATGTGATTCCCCTTCACAAAAGTGGGACAAAGACAGATGCAGGAAACTACAGACCTGTCAGTTTGACCTCTGTGGCAGGGTAAGTGATGGAATCACTTCTGAAGGAAAGAACTGTTGAGTACCTAGAGGCCAGTGGGGCACAGGACCCAAGGCAGCATGGGTTCACAGCGGGAAGGTCATGTCAGACGAATCTAACTGATTTGACTGGGTGACCAAAGCAGTAGACCAGGGAGGGGCTGTGGACATGGCCTACCTAGACTTTAGCAAGGCATTTGACACAGTTCCACACAAAAGATTAATAGTCAAATTAACCAGACTGGGAGTGGGTCCCAGGGCAGTAGCCTGGGTAAACACTGGCTGGACAACAGGACACAGAAGGTAATTGTAAATGGAGTCCACTCTGAAGAAAGAGGGGTTACTAGTGGGGTACCGTAGGGTTCAGTACTGGGTCCAGTCCTTTTTAATGTCTTTATAAGTGACATTGCAGATGGACGGAAGGAAAAGTATGCCTCTTTGCAGATGACACAAAGATCTGCAACAGGTTGATGCACAAGGAGGCATGGAAAGGATGAGAAGGGACTTGGCAAGGTTGGAGGAATGGTCGAGAAGTATGGCAGCTAAGATTCAATGCAAAGAAGTGCAAAATTGCACCTGGAAACAAAACCCAGGAAAGATTGCACAATTGGGGGGGGTAGTAACAAACAAAAAACGAAAGGGACCTGGGGGTAATCATATCAGATGATCTTAAGGTTAGCAAGCAATGTGAGAAAGCAGTAGGGGGAGCTGGGGGTATACTGGGATACACAGGGAGAGGCATCATCAACAGAAAACAGGAAGTTGTTATCCCTCTGTACAGACGGCTGGTGAGACCCCATCTGGAGTATTGCGTCCAGTTCTGGAGACCCCATCTCTGCAAAGACATAGACAGGATAGAGGCAGTCCAGAGGCGGGCAACTAGAATGGTGCAGGGTCTGCAAGAGAAGCCATACGAGGAGAGACTAAAAGAGCTTAATATGTATACCCTTAAGGAAAGGGGGGGCATGATAGAAACTTTTAAGTACCTCAGTGAAATCAACAAAGTCCAAGAGGGTAGCATCTTTCAGAAAAAGAGACATGCAAGAACAAGGGGACACAATTTAAAGACAGAGTGGGGGCGGTTCAGGGGCAATGTGAGGAAGTATTTTTTCACAGAGAGGGTAGTGGATGCATGGAACAGCCTTCCTGAGGAGGTTGTGAGGTTTAAAACTGTGGGAGAATTCAAGAATACATGGGACAGACATAAGGCAATTCTTGTGGGGGGGTAGGAAGAAATAGGCTGTTGGTTAACTAGGATCTGTGGCTTATCCTGTAGGTAGGGAAATGGGCAGACTAAGTGGGCCAAGCAGTCCTTATCTGCCGTCAAAGTCTACGTTTCTACTGCAACAGCCCCCTCGAAGTAAGATCAGGCTTTTCCCTGTGCTTGCCATGTTACAAGCACATTAATCCACTCCAAAGTCGGGCTCTACTAGGGAGTTAATGTCTCATTGGTGGTTGGATGCACTCGACCTGCGGCCTTGTGCCCCAATCAGGCATTAATTCCCTTGTACAGCTCTCCTTTGTTGTGGATTAATGCTTACATATTTACTAAATATGCACCTTTAAGTGGTTGTATCACCAAAAGGTTTATTCACTGGAAATTATTTAAAGTATATAATATACCCAATGGTGTGTAACAAAAAAATGTTCCCACTTCATTTTCTTGATTTATAAAGTTTTGGATGTGTATTTTATGATTTGTATTGTTTAAAATCAATAACGAAAACACTCTGGTAATATTGGTTTGAATCCCCTTAAAGCTTGATCTCTTTATTTTTGTATATATTAAGATACTTAAAAGTGAACACAAGGTGGCAGTAGTATAACCAACTATGTGTCTAGAAAGTGCCAATTGTTCACATACACCCTACCCCCTCAGAAAGACTCTGATTGAAGTGCTGGGGTGTTTGTGTGGCAATCAGCTTACATCTCTGTCTCATTTTAGACCAGCAGTGAATAAAAGCATTTGAAATCATCATCAGTTGAAAGTCCTCTTCATTTATCTGGGGTCCTGCTTGGTCATGCCTTGCTAACCTAGGACTGTAATATGGAGATGGAGTGACTTGGGGTCCAGATGTACCAGAGTTCCCTGTTCCTTTGATAGCAGGCCCCCACACAGGCGCAGGGTTACTGGAGGCTCCACTGCTAATTGTTGCAGTAATGGAAATCATATCTGATGAGGCCAGAAGGGTGCCACAAGAATTAGACTGGCCCCCTCCATTTGGAGCTTGATTAGCACCCTTTGCATCAGATGGAAAGTGTAAAGAAACCTCCCTTTCCAAGAAAGGGACAATGCTTCTAGCCAGAAAACTTCAGGCCCTGGATCAAGCAAGCAGAAAAGCGGCAATTTTGCATTGAGTGGACATGCATAAAGGTCCAACGCTGGATGACCCCACCTGTCGAACAGGTCTTCTAAGACTGAGGTCGACAGTTCACAGTCATGCATTCTGGATGGTGACCTGCTTAGCCTCTCTGTCAGGACGTTTTGGACACCTGGAACGTGGACATTCGACAGTTCCAGACCGTGTTCTAGAACCCAGTACCAAACTCTCATCGCCTCCATGCACAGGGGTGAAAATGTGTCCCCTCTTGCTTGTTTTTTTTCTTTACATTATATTTCTAGCACCAGGGCCAGGGCATCTCTCAGGTGTTCCCTCACAGCCTCGGCCTCTACTCTCCTGTCTGAGACCCCTTCCACCGGGAGTACAAGGGCTGCGCACCCCCTGCCCAAGCCCATGGATCTGTCCAGCCCCCCAGATCTAAGCACCCCGGGGTGGGACAGCTTCTCCTGGTGACCATTCTGGATGTAGAGAGATGGTCATATGCTGGGTTGAGGGGCTCGGGAGAGCTGGTGAAACGGTGGTCTGATGTTAGGGTGTGGGCGTTGGCTTCCGGGGTCACCCTCACCTCCCTAGGTCCTCCAGGGATTTTTCTTGTAGTCCCCCGGACACAGCATGCAATGACCCTGCTCAGCCCCGCCTCCTGCCGCCACTGTCCCGCCCCAGCTCGACGTTCACGTTCTTGTGCTTCCTTAATCTCCATCGGATGCCACTACAGCGCGGGGAACTGCCAGCGACCTACCCCGGGACAGGAGAGCAGTTCTCCGGACACTCAATCCTCTCCCTCCCCTGCCAACCCCCAGCATTCCAAATCCATTCCTGAACTCGGGTCACAGGTGTGGTGTGAGGTGTGATGTCCAGCGTCTCAACCCTCAGCGCCACTGAGACGACCCCTCTTGCTTGTTTATATAGTATACTACACAAAGATTGTATGTCTGCACCAGCAGAGGTCCTGGGGACAGCTGGTTCTGGAAAGCCTACAAGGTGTACAGAATGGTCCTCATCTTTAGAATGCTTATGTGGGAGCATGTTTCCACTAATGACCATATTCCTTGGATCTGATGGGGACCCCAATGTGCCCGCAAGCCCAGCCCTGAAGCATCTGTGGTGAGAACCTGTTTGGGGGGCAGGGGATGCAGAATGGGACCCCTTTCAGCAAATTGTTGGGGTCCATCCACCACTGGAGCACCCTGTGAACAGGCAAAGTCACAAGGACCTGCTAGTCTAGGTTGTCGGTGCACTGATCCCACCGGACCCTCAGGGTCTATTGGGGGAACCTTGTGAAGCTGTGCCAGGTTATGGTAACAATTTCAGCCACTATCAGGCCTAAAAGGCGCAGGAACGTCCTGGCTGTGATATACCTACTCTGCAACACCATCTGGGCCTGAGCTATGAGACATTCTGCCCTGTCCTGGATAAGAAAGGCTAAGCCTTGAGCCATGTCCAGCACTGCCCCTATGTACTGTAAGCGCTAACAAGGGGCATGATGGACTTGGGCAAATTGACAGTGATCACTAGGGCATGGAACAACTGCCTGGTACCCGCCTGGGTCTGAAACAGTTACTCCTTGGATGGAGCTTTGAGCAACCAGTGTTACGGACAGGGGAAGATGTACATTCCCTCTCTCTTTAGGGCTGCTGTCACTACCTTTAAGCATTTGGTAAATGCCTGTGGCGCAGATGACAAGCCAAAAGGGCAGTACCCTGAACTGGTAGGACTCCCCCTGGAACAGACACCTGAGGTACCTCCTGTGGGGAGGCACACCTTGATACGCAGGTTGGCATCCTGCATGTCCAGGAAGCATATCCAGTCCCCTTGTTTCAGGAGAGGCAGCAGACCTTGCAGAGTGACCATTCTGAACTTCTTGTACTGATTGTAGAAGTTCAGATCCCATGGGTCCAGAATGGGCCTCGGGTTCCCTGTGTCTCTGGGAATGAGTACAAAATAAGAATAGAAAGTACAGTTACGTAAGAACTTACCATAACAGTAGACCATCGAGAAGAGCTCTTGCAGCAGGCTACATAATTAGGACTATGCCACCAAGCAATAGGACCCCACGGAAAAAATTCTAGCCAGCAGTACCCAGTGGGGACTGCCCCCAATGTCAGCCCAGCCCGATGTCCACCAATGGTATAAAGGGGGCAATCTCAAGCCCCACCTCAGTTCTCCCACCGGAGACCTGGCAGATGGATAAAAAGGAGAACAGAGGAGGTTACGAAAGTTCCCATCAAGGAGAAAACAGGACTGAGGAAGGAGGGAAGGAAAGCAGCACCTGCTGCAAGACCTCTTCTCGAAGATCTACTGTTATGGTAAGTTCTTACGTAACTGTACTATCTGAATTCCTCAGTCCCGAGGGTCCACTGATGCACCCGCATACGTAGGCATTCCAGGCGAACTGTCACTATGGTGGCCACCATGTTACCGAGTAGTTGGAGCATGGTTCGAGCCGGACCCTGGATAGAGGAGGAGACCCAAAGAACCAGGTTCTGAAGCTAAGCACCCCTGTCTGGTGTAAGAAAGCCTCTCCCTTTCTCTGTCTCCAGAATGGCCCCTATATACTGAAGGAGCTGAGGGCCAGGGACATGATTTGGGGATGTTCAGCATGAAGCCCAGCATCTGAAACATCATGAAGGTATCTGACAGAGTGGACAGGAGTTGGGCTTTGGAAGGAGTGGTCAGGAGTCAATCATCTAGGTAAGGGTAAATCAAATGGCCCTGGCACTGTAAAGCCGCGGCCACTACCACGAGGCATTTCACAAAGACTCGCAGCGCTGACGAGAGGCCAAAGGGCAAGGCTCTGAATTGATAATGCTCTCCCTGGAAAGCAAACCAGAGGAACATTTGGTGAACTGGAAGGATCAGGATGTGCAGGCAGGCATCCTGCATGTCCAGGGAACAATGCAAGTCCCCCTGATGCAGCATGGGGATCAAGTCTGGCAACGTTACCATCCTGAGCCTCTTGTATTCTATGAAGTGGTTCAGGAGGCTGAGGTCCAAGATGGGGCGCAGGTCCCCCGTCTTCTTGAGAACCAAGAAGTGGTGGAAGTAGAACCCTGTTCCCCTCTGAGATGGAGGCACGAGACTTGATGGCCCTTCTGGACAACAAGGCTTGAATCACTTCGGAGATAAGAGCTGCATGGGATTGGAAGCATCGAGAAGGAACTAGAAGCTAGACGGGAGGAATCTCGACAAATTCCAGAGTGTGTTCCTTCTCGATGGTGTCCACAACCTAAGCATCAGAGGTGATGCTGATCCACCCTTTTAGGTAAAGGAAGAACTGACTCCCTACTATCCTCTCGTATGGACTCCGCTGGAGGAGGTGCGAAGTGGGCAAAGAGTCAGGCAGTGGTCCCTGGGGTGGGCACGGAGACCTAGGTGGACTTGGCACCTCGAGGTCCTGTGGCTCTAGAGGGCTGGAAGGAAGCCCTTAATTTGAAAGGACCTCTGTGCTGCTGTCCCTTAAACTTCTGGGAGGTCGGATGCCAAAATGGCCTTTTCTTGGCAGAAAAGGGCTCCGATGTATACATTTGGTGGACTGACTGCAAGGTCTTACCAGAGACCCGTAGGTCTGTGATGATTTTCTGTGTGCCTTCCACAAAGAAGACAGACCCATTGAAGAGCCCATCCAGGATGGCATCCTGGAGGTCCTGTCTGAACCCCGACACCCTAAGCCAACAGTGGTGTCGAGATAAGACTCCGGTCGCTGCGGCGCAGGCGGCAGTGTCAGCTGAGTTGTAGGAGGCCCGTAAAATGTGCTTGCCTAAGTCAAGTCCTGATTGTAGAACATCCAGAAGTTCTGCTTTGTGGGGGGAATCCGTCTGTTTGTGGGTGAGGTCGACAGCCTTTTTCCAGAGAGATCTCTGGTATTGCACCATATTGGCTAGAAAATTTAAAGACTCTATGGCGCATATGGCAGAAGAAAAAACCTTCCTCCCGAACTGATACAGTTACTTGGATTCTTTGTTGGGCGGCTGCAAACTCATATGTTTGGGCTGTTTTGTTCACCCGTGCGCTGCCATGAGGACTGAAGAGTCCACTTTGGGGTTTTCTTGCAGGAAAGGCTCATTCAAATTTATAGAGCCTATCTGCTTTCTTTGGGACAGCTGTGGCCTTGGACGGGTGTTTCCATGCTAATTCAGTCATGTCTTGGAAGGGCGGGACTAATGGAGGGACTACTACAGGTTTGGGGTCGCTCATACCCAAAAAGTTAGCAAGCCTGCGTCTTTCTGGGTCCAACTCCTCAGTATTCCATTGATGGAGAAACTGAATATGGTGCATAACGTCCATAAAGGTTGGGTCATCTGGGGGCGACCTCGGTGAATCCCTGTGATCCTCTGGAGTCTGAATAAGATGATGATGAAGCCCTCCCTCTAGAGAAATCCAAGGAGGGGGATCTGGATTCAGTCCTTCTGGGTCTATGCCCGGTCTTAGGAAGAGATCTCGAGGAGGAGGAGGAGGATGATCTCCTGTGACCTCTCTGGTGAGGAACTTCCTCATCTAAACCCGTCTTAGGGGGGTGAGGGACTCCTTGGGGGGGGGAATCCGCCCTGTGGGATGTGCCGCTGGTGGAGTTACTGGAACCAGAGCCATGGGTGGTGTCACTGGTGTAGGAGGCTTCTCCTTGGGGAGAAGGTCCCCTTGCCCATGTTCCACAATGACTGAAACAATGTCCCCACTCTGGCCAGGAAGACCAAGGAGGTCTAAAGATGCTAGGGTTCCCCAGGAACAACGTCAGGGTCTGGATTCTGGTCCGAGGGATTGCTGGGCCCTGGCATGTCACATGGTGCCTGTGGACCCTCCCATCGTCAGGTCCCCTGATGGATGGTTCGGGGGCGTAGGGCTGGTCATTAGGTCTGGTACGTTCGAGACATCTGACGATCGACCCTCTGGTGACTGGACTGGTGATGCCGGCTTAGCTGGCATATGATCCTCTGGTGAATGAGGCGGGATCATAGGTATGGCTGGTGTATGACACCCGTGCAACAGGTCTCCTCCAGCTGGTCTGCTGGTGGCTTCAGGGGAGGTGTCGCCTGAGTAGACTCTGAGGAGAAAGCGGATGCCAGGGTCTAGCACTTGGAATCTGATGACTGCTTCCTGGGGGAGAGCTCTCTGGGATGGCACAAGTGTTCCTGATGGCCATGCCTGTCGTCAGGGCTGGAGGACGTGGCTGGTGACAGCGGTGTTCCAGTCGGATGAACAGCAGATTTCTTGCCGCTAGGAGTCTCAGCTGAGTCCCTGGCCTTGGTCCCTGTGACCTGCTGGAAGCGCCAAAAGCACAGGGAAGGACCCGAAGGCCCATGCCCGAGTGACCCCTACCCAACGTCTGGATAACGATGGGGTCCTTCATTAATGGCAGCTCAGAAGTAGAAAGGCCTGCCAGGGTGGGGTGGGAGGGCAGAGTCCACTCTCCCATGTGAGTGTAAACTGGAGGACCTACTCTTCCAGTGAGGAGACTGGAACGGAATTTAGACCTATGCTGCTCCTTTTCTCTGTGATGGTGCTTCCTGCTGGTCCTCTGATCCCTGAGGGAAGAAGGAGACCTATGGGTGGAAGAAGAAGATGAGGAGCCCGCTGGTTTCTGCTGGAGGGTGACGAGTTGTTCCTCCATGAGGTAGGCCTTCAGAGTCTCCAAGTGGCAGATCTGGGTGTGTTGACTGAACTTTCGACAGTGCTGGCAGACGTCCACATCATGGGTAGGCCCCATGCAAAAGAGGCATGCCAAGTGGCCGTCCATGGCCAGAATTTGTTTTCCACAGGCACACTTAAGACTTCCGGCACTCAGGTGTAGATGAAGGCAATGACATAAAATGGAAAAAAACGTTGAAAGAGATAACTGGAAGAGGGTACGTGAAGCATAGAAAATGGCAGTCAACAGTAGCAACGAGACATCAGTGGAGTCGATGTGCACAGGTAGAAGGCGGGAAAAGAACTGAGGTGGGGCTTGGGACTGCCACCTTTATACCACTGTTGGACTTGTCAGCGGTCCCTGCTGGGAACTGCTGGCTATAATTTTTTCTGTGGGCCGGCCCAATGGCGCAGAGGGTTTAGGTGCTGGACGTCACACCTCGCGCCATGCCGGCAACCCAAGTTCAGGAATGAGCCTGGGTTGTCAGGGCTCGGCGGGGGAGGGAGACGATCGAGCATCCAGAGGGCAGCTCTCCTCTCCTGGGAGGGAGTGGGGGTTCCTGTGTGGCACTTAGCTGGCTTCTGGCAGAAGCCGGAGGCATAACAAGCACCGGAGCACAGAAAAAGGAGGTTGGGAGTGGCAGACGTTGGTGGCAAAGTCTTGACGTCAGGGTGCTAGCCACTCGGTAGAAACAGGGGAAAAAAGCCCTTCCAGCTCTGGCGGAGATGGATCACTGGAGCTTGTCCTCGATTTGCGGCCGCCCTCCTGGCACCTTCCCGACTTGACAAGACTAGAGGTTCAGGGTGTCGGGGCCCACCCTGTCTCCGCTCGGGGGGGGAGGTAAAACTGCTGCTACATGGGCAAAGGAGGGTCGAATAGGTGAGGCGGACTGCAGAGGGATGACTCCTAGGTGCTCCAGAGGAGACCAGAGCTGGGGGGAGAGGAGGAGAAAAATAGCAAGTTAAAAAAAAAAAAAAAATTCTGTGGGGTCCTAGTGCCTTGCGGCATAGTCCTAATTGTGTAGCCTGCTGCAAGAGCTCCAACCTGAAGTAAGACCAGTGTGTTTCTTTGAGACAGAGGCACTGGTTCTATGGCCCTCTTCCGCAGCATTGTACGTACTTCTTCTAGGAGCATGGAAATGTGACCTGGAGGGTAAACTGAAGGAACAGGTGGAAGGTCTGGAGGCAGCTCCAGAAATTCTAGAGCATGGCCTTGTTCTGTGAGTTGCAGGACCCATGAATCAGTAGCAAATTCCCTCCACTGCCCTAAGTGGAGGGAGAAACAACCCGACTCCACCTCCTGATACAATACTGGGGGGGTCAGGTAAGGAGTCACTGTGAAACAGATCTGGTGGCTAGGGCCACACCTCCACCTCTGCAGCTTTTGGAGTGGGCACCTGTAGTGGAGACAGGGGCTGGCAAGGAAGACCCTGCTCTACGTTTGCCCTGGGGTCTAGCCCCTAACCCAAGCTTGTGGGAAGCCTTACGAAAGGAGGTCTTCTGTCTACTTCTAGGTTGGGTGTGATATAAGGAGTGGACGGACCTTAAAGTCCACCCTGAGGCCTGCAGGTCATTGGGGATGTCCTGCGCATCTGTCCAGAAGAGCTTGTGTCTTCTGAAAGGGGCATTTAGAATGGACTGCTGAACATCAGCAGCAAACCCAGACACCATTAGCCAAGAGTGCTTTCTGAGGCAGATGCCAGTGGCAGCTGCTCTGGCTGATGCATCTGAAATATCATAAGTAGACCTCAGGAGATGCTTGACCACATCAGCTGCAGCCTGAATGACTTTGAGCAGTACCTGTAGCTGAGTACCCTCTGGGAGGGACGGGGCTGCTGCTTTGACCTTTTTCTAGAGGGTATTCCAGAACGTGACCATATGGGCCAGATAATTCGCTATTCTAAGGCCCAGAGCAGCACAAGCAAAGGTTCTTTTACCCAAAGATCCAGTTTCCTCGACTCCTTGTCGGGGGGGGGGGAAACTGAGGTGCTCAGGCACCCTAGACTTATCATGCGCTGCTTTTATCACCACTAAGTCAATCTCAGGCTGGCCCACATAGAAGGGCTTTCCAGAGGGGGGCCTTATACAGTTTTGTCTGCCTTCCTAGGCATGGCCAGAACCATATTTGGCCTATGCCAGGCGGCCAAGGTGGCATCTTCTAGAGCAGCCAGCAAGGGGGCATGACCCAAGGTGCGGAGTCTGGAATATCTAGATACTCCACCAGATTCTACCTAGTGAGATCTTCCTCTTCAGCCTCAAACCCCAAAGCAGCCTGGAGCTGCTTCTATATAGAAAAGAAAGAGGGGTCCTCAGGAGGGAGACCTCAGGGCATACACTCTGGAGTTCTCACTCCTGGCAGAAGCAGTGGAGCCAGACCTGCCAGAGGACCTGTTCACCACATCTTCTTCCTCCTCCTCCTCATAAGGAAGGATGAGGTCAGGATTGTATTCCTGCTTCACATCAATGGGCTCTGAAGGAGCAAAAGAAGGGATTGAGGGCACCGATGTCCAAGGAACAGGGTGCATCGGCCTGGCGGGTGGCAGTGTGAGGATTGGTAAAGTCTGCCCCATCGTTGTTAGGCCCGGAGCAGAGAGGAAGTGCTGAATAATAGCCATGAAGCAAGCACTGTTTGGATGGTGGCCTGTGTAGCAGGAGTGCCCTGCAACGTTGACGGGGGTGGCTGAAACCCTGACATCGAAGGTCCACTGCCGGCCGAAGAGGGTCTGGTGGAGCTCGTCGCTTGCTGACCTTGCAGTACTGGAGGTCAGAGCAGTAGGGCTTGCAACATCCACAGTTCTTTGCCGTCTGTGGGAGGTGCGGCGGAACTCACTACTGGAGACGGCTGGAAGAAGCCAAGGTCTGGGTGGCAGGAGTGGTTGACACTGAGGCGGTTTGAAGGCACTGCCACGGTCAACGCTGGGGAAAGCGGAGAGTGGGAGCGCATCTGGGGTAGCAGTCCTTTCTGTGTTCCTTCTCGTGGTGGGCATGCTTTCCTGAAGATTTCCCCTGGACCTTGGAAGAGTGAGAACCTGAGGAGACATCTGGCAATGGGGTAGACCTCTGCCCTGGAGCAATCTCTCCATTCTGGTGACCTTCTGCTTGAGCAGAAAAGACCGCAGGGCTCTGTGGCTGCATCACTGGATGGCTTGGTTGAATTTCTGGCAGATCTCACAGGCTGTAATGTTGTGGCCCGGCCAAGACAACAAATACAGATGTCATGCTCGTCGTTGGAACAGATTTTTCTAACGCAACCACAGTAATGAAAGAGTTTGGTGGGTTCTTGCGTTCTCAACATACATGAAGATGGTAATCACTTTAGAATAAAGTGATAACTACTAGGGAGAGAAGACAAAGTTTGAAATATTTTGGTGGTTGACTGAATGATGAAGTCTCCATGGAGTCCTTGTGAATATGGTTGACAGCAGGAAAAAAACTGAGAAGGGAGCAGGGCCACCCACACTTATATGTTCAGGAACATCCTCGTCTGACATCGTGGGTGGCCCTTAGTAGACTGCTACAGAAAGTTTCTGTGTGGTCCTTGTGCCTGATGACATACAGTCCTACAGGTGTGGCTTGATGAAATAAATATCCTTGGAGAAGATGACTAGATTACAAAATGATGAAAAGAACATACCTCCTCCATCTTTTTAAACCTCCGTAGCAGGTGAACAGGAAATCGTCTTTAATTCTGTCCATGTTTGTAGCAAACCGCTAAATACCCCTCCCCAAAAGAGACAGTATTCCTTTAAAGAAGCAGTTCATAATATGGCAAATATTTTGATCTACACCTTTTTATTTTGTTTTGCAGTGCCTCTGTTTTCCTGTCTTGTAAGATGTATTTTTTTATACTTTAAATCTACTTTAATACATTTTTCATCTGTTATAATAATAGGAGCACTCCTTTTATTAAGGCTATCCTCAGGCTTTCTTCCTTATTTATTGCTGTTTTTCAGCACTCTGTCCCAAAAAGTTAGCAAACAAAGTCCACTACATACTAGTTCACTTTGGTAACAAGAGAAATTATGTTAACAACAGGTGCTCAAAACCAGCTAAGAATAATGCTGAAAACCTGGGGGATACCCATATTAAAATGAGCACTACCTTATTGTATTTAAAATGTCAAAAAGCAGGCTAAAGCAGATTCAAAAAGGGGGGAAAATGACATCTTCCAAGACAGGAGAAAATGTAGGTGCTCCTCAGTAACAGCAGATCTTTGAGATGATCTCATCCAGAGAACTACACATACTGAACTGTTAGACATCACAGAAATGTTTTTCCTAGGTAGGGCTGCACACAATGACATACACTGGTGACACCTGCATACTGTTAAGTGGGCTGCCCCAAACCCCCTGTGTACCACCGGAGAAAAACACAAATGTGCAGCGGCCAGAAGGCTTACAATGGTATTCCACCTAAAATACAGAGGGGGTAGGTGGGAGGGAGAGCAGTGGCTCTCTGAAGGAGACTCTCTTAAAGATCTACTGGCAAATAACTGAACGGTCTTTGAGGTCATCTCACTCCATAAAGCAACACATATGAATGATTCCCAAGCAGTTAAGATACTGCAGAGTTGGGGAACAGTTAGGTAGGAAGTATATTCAGCTCACTAAAACAAGAGGCCTTGGAAGAAAGCAAAAGAGCGAAGTTAACTTGCTGTCTATGGGAGACCAGATCCAAACTGCAATGTTTAGTTAAATTATGGATTCAGCTTCAAGTGGCTGTAGAATATACACCATGTTGGCCACCGAAACAGAACAGAAGCATGTCATGGACAGCACCAGGAAGTTGTTTACTATGCTTCTAGTAACACAGGAGATGCAGGAGCTCAACCACTTGGAAAGACACGGCTTAGAAACAGAGGTGTCCAGCATCCTGGGAGTGAATAAAACAAAAAGTTGTGAGGGTTTTCTGCAGTCCTTCATGCAGTCCAGACAGCAGTGCAATGCTCTACAGATGTCTAAGAGAATGCAGGAGAATGTCTCTAGCATTCTGTGGGAAAGGAGAAAACACATGACAGGAAATGGTCTGATTTAGGGTAAAGTCTGACACTACTTGGGGAGGAAACATACGTGCCAAGGTTACAAAGGGACATCTGATTCAGATATAAAGGTACTGAGGACCCACCAATGCTTGCAGCTTGGAAACCCTCTGGGCTGAGGTGATAGTCATCTGAGAAAGTGTATTCCATGAGAGGAAAAGAAGCTCACAGTTGACAATGGGCTCAAGCAGTCTGAGTAAAGGACTCCAAAACAAAAGGAATATGTGGGAAACCTGCAAATGAGCCACAGAGTTGCCCACTATAAGGGTATGAAAGGCAGAAATGGCCACAAGCTGTACCTTCACTGAAGAGTACTGGAGGCCAGAGTGCGAAAGGGACAGGACGTAGTAAAAACAAGCTAGACTGGACAAGAGTAGGGGTCCAGTGAACAAGATGTACACAAGATATTAAAACAATTCCGTTTTAGGGAATATGTCTCTCTAGTAGACAGCTTCCTAGCCACCAAGAGGACATCTGAAACAGTGAGGGAACTGCAAGTCTGGACATTTCTAAGTCTTCAGCAGCAAGACATGAAGATGCAGCCCTGGAACATGCAGGAGTAATAGGTTGTCATGGTCCTGAGAAAGTAGTTCCACCTATAAAGGTAGTGGGACCAGAAGTTCAACAGCAATGTAGTATAGCAGATGAACAAAATCTGTCTGGACCAGAATGGAGCCACCAGAAATAAAAGTGTTCAGTTCCATACGTAGCTTCACGAATACCCACAAGATTAAAGGAATTGGAGGAAACATGTGGAGGATCCTCTCCTGCCAGGAGAGGGACACAGTGCCCTATTAAAAAAAAAAAAAAATCCATACCCTGGGCAAGTGAGCAAAATTGGGGTGGTACGCACTGTGTGGGGACCTAAATAGGTTCAACACTGGTTGACCCCAACAGGTGATAAGCTCGACAACCACACTGTCCTGGACCTGGCAGTTCCCACTCATGAGACAGAGCAACTGAGCTGGTTAGAGTGTCCACAGATGATCAGGGAGCCAGGCAGAAAGTGGCCACTACGTGAATGTTGTGTGCCAGAGCCCACTCCTAGATCTGCATCACTCCTCTACAGAAAGGAAAGGAGTGGGTACCTCCTTGTTTGTGAAGGCAATGCATTATGCATTGGTTGCCTGTCCACACCAGGACATGAAGGCCCTAAACATGTGGGCTAAAGGCCTGAAGGCCAAGAATAACAGCCCTCATATATCTATAATATTGATCTGGAGAGAGTGGTTGGCTAGGGACCAAATATCCTACATCTCAAAGGAATCCAGATGGTTACCCCCCTTCCCAAGAGAACCAACTAAAGGGAGGGGGCAAAGCAAAGGGTTTCCTTCAGTAGACAGGAGCAATCTTGCTACCAGCGAAAAGTTCTCTTTAGCAGAGATGTGACACAGATCAGGTAGCCCAGGAGTTGAAGAACTTGGGTCCACTGTGCATGCAAGCACCAACTGGCGAATCCACAGCTGGAGACAGAAAGTAGAATGGTGGCAATGGCTACAGCCTCAAGTCCCACTGGCCTGAGCATGGACCTAGCAGTAACCAAATCACATGAAATAACCATGGGAGCTTACTCAATTAAGTCAGAGGCACAGTTCTCTGGAAGGAACACCACAGCCAGAGTGGTGTCCAGGACTGCACTTATACTGTAGTCACTTGCACAAAGTCAGAACGGATTTGGGTGCACAGATCAGATTACCCTGTTGGTCAAACAACTGGTAAGTCTGGTATAAGATCTTTTTTTTTTTTTTTTTTGAAATCTGTTTGCCCGCCTCTACAGCCTGCCATCTCCAACCCTTCGGGAGTCCCAAGGCAGACATCCCTCTACCTTCCACCCTGCCCGAGCGACCCCCGGATCCCCATGGAGCTTTGACTTATCCCCCAAGCGGGGATGGGGCAGAGCCCCTATGCCCCATCAATTATCTTTCGTCAGTCCGGGAGCTGTCAGACTGTCGACGGCACATCGAGGGCACATCTTTGGGGCTCCGTCTTCCCGGCAATGGCTGGCACTTTTTCCTTTCTTTCTCCCACCCCTACAGCAAGAGACCCAGACGTTAAGGTGCTGAGTGTCGACGTCACGCTGTATAGCAGCTGCCCATCCCCTATTGTTAGGGGCTTGTAATACTCCTAGCCTCTGCTCGGAGTCATACAAGAGTGCGGGCTATGGCCTCAACCCTCCCCGGAGTAGGCGAGCTGTCGTGGGATGCTCAAGCCTATCTCCCCGGGGTGACCCACCAGCAACCTGACTCCACTCCCAAACCTGGTTCGCTGGCGTGGAGCAAGGTGTGGCATCCAGCGCCTCAACCCTCAGCGCCACTGGGCCGGCTCAGTTTGGTGTAAGGTCTGAGCACTGGAGTTGACCTTGAGTGGTGAATTGTCCAGGTATTGGAATACCAGGCTAGGAAGATTCCTATGGCCCAGCACAATACAAATGACTGCTTGAGCAAGAAAGAATAAATTTTGCGCTGCCCACAGGACAACCAGGCACTGCCTAGATAAAGATTTTCTCTCTTCCCCCATGAAAACAAAAGGTCTTGCAGCACATATGAAGGGATGCTCTATGACATGAGGGACATTACTAAAAACATATATAATGTACCTATATAAGAGGAACTAAATTTAAATAACAAATAATTATTTTATTTGTTTAAAGAAAAAAAAAAAAACAGACAACAGTATTTTTTTGCTGGACAACCAAATCTGAGAGATCCAGGTCATCAGTGGACAAGTAATGTTAAAAATAATTTCCCCAGCCTGAGGAATATGGTTGCCACAGTATTACGGTTTCACAGTATAATGCAGTATCAGAAGTCATGGTATTGATACAATGGGCCATTTCCGATACCCTCATAACCATGATTCATGGTATACCACGGTATTGAGACCTTTTAACTAGTTTTATTTTTTTTGCATTTTCAGGGACAACTGTCCCTTCCACGTCAACTCTCCCTGACGCAAGAGTTCGAGGAGGCTTATTTTTGGAGCAAAAATTACTTGTTCTGCAATACTGCGTAGTACATGTGATGGCTACCATGCCGTCAGAATTTCATACCAGAGCTGGCACACTGGCGCAGCAGTAGCACTACCGCTTGCAACGCCAGGTGACCCACGCTCGGGTAGCGAGCCTGGATTGCTGAGGCTGGGCGGGGAAGGATCAAATGGTTGGAGGGCTGCTCTCCTTCTCCAGGGAGGGAGAGAGGGCTGCATTCCCCGCTGCTATACCGCCACCTGGGTAACCACAGGTGGAGGTGTAGCTGGGGAAGCAGTAATCTCAGGGAGGGGAGAACATCGGCTGAGGATCCGGAGTGAAGGCACATCTCAGCGTACCTTCATCTCCTTGGACCCTCCCGCATGTCAGTGTCTGCAGGGGATGGGACCAGAAAAAATGGAAAATCCCCACGTCGGCTCCTGAGGATATGTCCCCGGTGCTGGCGACAGGAGGGATTGGAGAAGCTCTGCACAGCATGCCCATTCCGCTTCAAGGTAAGGAGGGGAAGGGGGGAGGATCCTTCTCCTCATTCGGTGGGGGGCAAGCCGAGGATTCAAGGTTCATGGGAGCGGGGTACCTATGGGAGTGGATAACCTCCCAACCTCCGGCGCAGCCTGTGTGGTCTCCTAGGGGAGTCCTGAAGAGAGTAGCAGGCGTGGCGTAGGAAGGGGCATAAACAGAAAGAAAAAAAAAGTTCATACCATGACAAGCCTACTGAGGAATATATATATACAGGGTCTCTCAGTAATGAGTTGTGGCTACCACAGCAAAGCATTTGGTGAAGATTTCTGTTGCCGAGGACAGCTAAAGGGCAAGACAGGAAACTGGTGGTGCTGGCCTTCCAGCATGGAGAATAGGTACTGCTGGTGGCAGGGCTTAATCTTGACTTGCAGATAAGCATCCTGCATGTCCAGGGTGCAAAGCTTGTTCCCCTGTGGTGACACAGGAAGGAGGTACTGCAGAGATCATTCCAAATGTTTTATACTCTACATAGTCATTTACAGTTCAGAGGTCCAGACAAGCCAGCAACTGCCTGTTTTATTTGGTATAAGAAAGTACAAGGAGTAAAACTCTTGCCTGAACTCAACAGGGGGTAACAGGTTGACACACCTTTTTTCCAACAAAATGCACACCTTGGATTGTAGGACTGATAAATGTGCCGAAGGGTAAAAGTAATGGCTGTGAGGATGTAATGAAGACTGTGCCAGTAATTCAAGAGCATGACCCTCCTGGATGATATTAAGGACCCACCTGTCTCATTTCATCTCCGCCCATGTGGGCAGGAACAGGGAGATCCTGCCCCTGACCTGAACACTGGGTAAAGGGTCAGGATGGGAAGGAAGGGTGTTAAGATGGTGGAAGAGGGAGGCTGGGCACCACCCAATCCCATACCTCTGGGTGCCTTAAAGGGGGCACCCAAGGACTACTGCCACTGAAAAACCACCTGGGCCACTGATCTGTCCACACCCTTGGAGCAGAAGGGGGTAGGAGCCTCTACAGAACCCGTCTGAGAGGGGGTTTTGGACCAAGCGACTAGAGCAGTGGTGGGCAGCCTAAAACAACCCAAGGACCGCATATGTAACCCTCAAACCCCCTTGAGGGCTGCATGCCCACACATGACCTGGATCAGACCCATTTCACCACAAAATTAATCAAAAGTGACATATTTTAATGCAAAAAAACTTTATTTAATGGACTGATAACATCATTAAAAGTTTAAAAACAGTATAAATAGTATTAAATACAATTAAAACTCAGTTTATGCCTCCTTGTGCAGTGTAGTGCAGTCCCATTGTGGTGGCAGAAATGTTCTTGGGGGCTGCAGCTTAACCCACCGAGGGCTGCATGTGGCCCGCGGGCTGCAGGTTGCCCACCACTGGACTAGAGGGAAGGAAGCATCATCTTAGATGTTCACACTTCCCTCAGGATCAGGTTTCACATCACAGCTCTATCATTTGGTGCCACAGAACAGAGTTAAGCACTGAAAGCTGAAAATTACAGGCAAATCCAGCAACACGCTGCCATGAGTACTGATCAAGGCAGATACCAGAGGCAGCAGCCTGGGCAGAAGAATCAGAGGCATCATAAGCTAAATGCAATAAATGCTTGCGAGCCTCCAAGACATGATCAACACAGTGATGGGCTTCTGTTTTAGATGGACACTCAAGCATGTTATCCAAGGCAGATATGGATCTCCACAGATTATTTTGATCATTTATCGTGTACATCTGATAGTTGCAATATAGACGTCTAAAGCAGGAGAGGCAAAGTCTTTTGGGCCCACTGTGTCTAATTTCCTGGATTCCCGGTCAGGAGGTTTTGTACTCATATGCTGAGGTGCACTGGGCATGTCATGAGCTGCAGTAATAACCAGAGTCTGTTTCTGGCTGAGCGATGCAATAAGGATTTGCAGAAGGGGCAGGATATTGCTTATCCATCTTTCGCAGGGTCGCTAACAGGATACAGATTCTATACCAGACTACCATGGTTGCATCATTCAAAGCAGGACAGATAGGTGGGATTACCACAGAGACCGCAGCAAGAGCCTTCATAAATTTACATCAATGTTTTTAGTGAAGTTCTCCTTCTTAGCAGAGAACTGGAGCTCTCCTGCATGAGGCGTAAAAGATTTTGGAATGAGGCGTTCTCAGGATGAGACCTGGGGAGTATATATCACAGGAGACAGTGGAACTGGAGACAAACTCATGGAAGATGGGAGTTTACTCTTTCTCCTCCTCTTCCTCATAATCCAGCACACTTGGATTGTATTCATCATCCTCATCCTTATTAGGAGAAGGAAGAGGATGCAGAGGAACCACTGGTATCACATTCTGAGGAGCTGTTGGCTGCGGTGGAGTAACAGGAATAGAAGGTCCACTAGGCTCTGGCTGTGTTGATGAGGGTGACAACAAGGGAAGCACCGATATTAATATCATCAACAGCAAGACAGGTAACAGTCTCTGATCAGTTCAGAGAAGGTAGTTGAAGACTATGGCAGTGTTGGCTGAGGAGTGCCCGTCAACAACATGCCTGTTGAAATATGCATGATTTGTGTAGCACCCAGGCAAAAGCCTACATCTGACCCTGATACATTGCTGTGAGTTAGGCCAGTAAAGGAGGCCGATGACATGGCATTAGGCTTAACCTCTAGTGTCTTAAGTAGAGACTGGAACTTCAGGGAGAAGCATGGTAGTGACACTTCAAAAAAGTCTTTTACAAATTTTCTGTTGAAGAATTACGCTGCTTCAGAGGAGTTGAGAGCCTCTCAGGATAATGAGGAGAGAGGCGGGGTCCCAACTGAGCTCACTCTTTCAAATATCAAGGGGATCCTGCTGGAGACCCTGAAGTTGCACTTCTGTAATTTTCCATTTTCTGAATAAAGTTCTTGAGGGACTTTCAATGGCATCTCCTAATGGCTTGGTTGAGACCTTGGCAGATAGGGCAGGACTTAACATCATGTGAAAGGTTCCGGCAATAAAGACAACAATTTGTAATCGGTGTCACGGAAAATATTCAAGCTGGACTGACAAAGGCGAAAAAGTGGTTGCTTCTTCAAAGACACCATAAACAGCTTAAAACATTATTGTATGTAATGGAAACTAAAGCAGAAAAACTCAGTGATCAAAAATAGACAAAAGTGGCTCTTCAGTCTGATGCAAGTGGCCAAGTGCAGTGAATCAGAAACTGAGGTGGTTCGGGGGTACCCCAGCTAAAGGTTCCGAGTGGTCCTAATGTAGATGACTTACAGTTCTATGTGTGGCCCTATGGAAGAAAATTTCCTCAAAGAAGATCAAGGACATGCTAAAATAGAATAAAAAAGGTATATATCAATGTTTTTCACCCTAAGACGCGCTGCTGCTGTCAACAGGAGAATGTAAATTACACACTAGTTAGTGAACTGTTCCATTCCTTAATTATGTAATGCATTTTCAAGGGATTTAATTTTATGGCAATTGTCAAACTTCCTAAAGAAAGAAATATACAGAAATTGCAGCCTAAATAACTTGCAGAGAACTAATTACACTATTGTTAGCCCATGTGATGAAAATAATGAGCTGAAAAGCAATGAGACAGAGAAAGACAGACAACAGAAAATGATTATGTAAAGAATTTATGAGAGCAAGTACATACTACTGCAAACACAATAACCACATATCATGGAACAATCTGTAACTTGGCAAGAATGTGAGACATGAACCTGGACTCCATGGACTGACATGAAGCAACAGATATGCTTGGGGGTGGGGGGATGCTGTAAAGCTGCACTGCTTAGTTAGCCTGCAGAAGCATATCAGGTACTTGACAGTGACCTTTTGAGAAATAGCTTACAGCAGTGTTACAAACCCTGTGCCTATATGGAAGTACTGCTGCACACTAGCATCAATTTCTGGAAAGGGAAGGAACAGGTTAGTTGATACAAATAATTAGAAATGACCACAGTTTTAATGACACCCTTGGTTTCAAAAAAACAAAATGCAGACAGTGACCATTATTCTGAAATCTTGCATACCTCATAATTGCTGCCTTTCCAAAACATTTTCATTTCCTTGCGTCTCCAGGCAATGAGAGTGCTGATTATGAGAGTACAAGGCACGAGATAGAGAAGAGCTGGTTGCCCCATCTTTGTCAAGGCCAGAACTGTGAAGGTCAACACCATGCCAACTGCATAGGCTGCGAAAACAAAGAAAATGATTTCATTGGCATGTGGGTTAATTTGTTCTAGCAGTTACTTGTTGTCTATTCTGATTTTATTAACATAAGTTGCAATTTTATTTAAGGAAAAATATTTTTTTAGTAATAAAAGGTAAATAAAAGTATGCTGGTAGTCATTTTATGCCACACAATATCTACAATGAGAAATATTAAGTCTTGTATCATAATAAAACTGATGTTATACAAATATTTGATTTGCAAAACAATATACCTAAAGTGCAGGACATGAAATAGATATAAGAACTAATCCGAACATCAAATCTTCGACAATAAGCAACCAACAGGCCTGGAAGAAAACAAAAGTAAAGTATTTCTGTTAAGTTTTTCTGTTTCATGTCATAAACATAACAGAACAATGCAAGTTATATACATACATACATACACACATATATATACAGCAAGAGAGAGAGCAATATTCTGCAAAAAACTACTAGTGAGGTGATGTAAGAAATAAAATCTCTTTATACTTTTTTTTTGCTGTAAAGTCTGTAAGCATTCTATTCATTTGCAAGCTCACATCTCAACACCACTGGAGGCTGTATCTTCTATTTTACAAATACTGGGCCCTATACACTACTGTGCGGAGTAGCTATGCGCCACCTATCCGTGGTGCGTAGCCACTCTGCACCCACTGTGCCCACTGCACCGGATTCATCAAATTGGGCACACGGCCCCTAGGCACCCGATCCCCCGGCTGCATGGATAGCAACGCACCGGGGGTGGGAGGGAGGCGTGTCTGCACTATGCGTCATGCACTAAGGCGCGCAGTGTGACATGCAGAGGGGCACAGAGATGGACAGGATACTGTGACAGAGTGGAATAGGACCCTATCCCAGTTGTTATGGAGAACATGTATGAATGCAGGGATCTGTTCTATTCTCTCCTTTTCTGCCCATCTGTCTGGCTGCGCAACCACATTTTCCTGTAAAACCTAGGATTTGATCACCCCAACAGTCTCGCAATTCTTTGCCTCTTACTGTCTCCCCTTGCTGTCTTTTTCTTCTCCCTTGCAGATCTGCTGATATAAAAACATATGCAAATCTTTATGTGGAAATGTAACTGATATTGGAATCCCTTGGTTTAGAAATTATATAGTGTTAATTTTTGAAATGTATATGATTGTGGTTTGAGATGACTGCAAAAAGCTACTAGAAACTCAAGAGGTTACCCAAGTTCAATTTTTAAGTCTTTTGCAGAAGAGCTTTGGAAAAGGGGGCCTCAGCTCAGGCACACTGTGTTCCTGTCTTGCACATGCCTGATACCTACAAGATCAGGATGCTTATTAAGAATGGGGGTTAGAAGGACTTAAAGAGAGCTGAGCTACAATTGCTTGGAGGAGAAAAGGGACACAGAGATTGAAGGAAAACTCTGATGGATGTTCTCTATTTTATTTTGTCTTTGTAAGTAGTTATACTGAACAAGTTTATTTTTTTTTTTATGTTACTGCTAGTACTAATAAATATTTTTGGTGAATTCTTCAATTGCTCCTGGTTTTCCTGTGCTTCCTGACCTGTGCCTCGACAACAGATATGCCAGAGGGGACCCTGCCATAACGGCCATACGCAGCCATACTCACACACCCACAGGGTCCCCATCCCCCCGGCATGGCAACCGGACTTAAGCCCCCGCACACCAACACATGGAGCCCCCCCATCCCTGCAGCCCAGAACCCCCTTCCGCAGGTGTATGTCCCAGGGGGAGATGTCCGTTGGGCACTGCTGCAGGCTGCTCATGGACGAGGCACCTCCTGCCAGGTCCGGGGGTGGTGTGGTCTGTGCGGCCGGGGTTGAGGATGTGTGTGTTGTCACAGGGTTGGTGCCCCACTGCCTGCGGGGGGGCGCCATGGCTTGGGACTGGGCCCCAACTGTGTTTGCAGGCAGCAGGTGGGCATCAGGGGGTCTGCCGTGGGTGTTGCCCCATGCCGTGGTGGCGGGGGCAGTGCTCTGTTCACTGCAGGATGACTCTGGGGCAGGCTGTTGGGGGCTGTACTGCTGCCACCAGCCACCCGTGCAGTCTGCGGGTGCATCTGTGGCTCTGTTTGTGCCCACTGCATGATCTTGATCCTGCACCATCATGTGCGGGAGATCCACTCTGGGTCCCTGCCAGGCCACTGGATTGGCTGCCCACCTGGGACCACAACTCCGCCTCTGTCCGCTATGCACTGAGGGTGGGGTGGGGCTGTGGACAAGTGGCTGGTGGTCGTGCATGCCGCTAGTGCGGAGCTCTGTGAGCAGGATATGTGCCTCTGGTGCGTACTTCCCGCCCCTATATCCACAGGGGTCTATTTCCTCAGGATAGCTCACCTGCAAATACAGGTTACTCACCTGCAACAGGAGTTCTAGGAATGGTATATGTTGTTCATCCACACTTTCTGGCAGGTATCCTTGCCACTTTAATTCTTGCCGGAAGGTCTTCAAGCTGGCTCCTCCCACCCACCCGGGTGGTAAAACTCTTGGCTCCTACTTCATCCGCTGGAAGCTCAGGTTAAAGGTCATCGGGAGGTCGGGAGGGAGTCAGGGATGAACAACATACCATTCCAAGAACTCCTGTTACAGGTGAGTAACCTGTATTCTAGGGACATGGACATGTTGTTCATCCACACTGTCTGGCAGACTCCTAGCAGTTCTCCGGGAGGAGGGAGGCAAGGCGCACACCCCCAATACTTACTTGGGAAAGAGAGATTGGAGAACTGAGGCCCCCAAAACCAGCATCCCGGCGTGACTCGAGGTCGATGTAGTAGTGGGTAATGAAGGTATGTGCCGACTTCCAGGTAGCAGCCCTGCAGATATCCTGGATAGGGACGTCCCTGGAAGCAGCCACCGATGCAGTGGTATGGCGGGTAGAATGAGCTCTTATCCCTCTGGGAGGCTCCATGCCCGCCAACCTGTAGCAGAGCTCTATGCAGGAGGTGATCCACCTGCCTATCGTCCGCTTTGCTGCAGGTCTGCCAGGTGCGGCTTCAGCGTGGGTGACAAACAGCTGGCGAACCTCTCCCAATTTCAGCCGTCCGCTCCCTTATAGTAAGCTTCGTCTAGGTCCAAAGTATGGAGCCTATACAGCCTCCCAGTGTGATTGGGGTAGAACACCGCAGAGTCAACACCTGGTTAAAGTGAAACTCGGCACCACCTTCGGGAGGAACTTGGTCGGGGCAGGACAACCTTGTCCCTGTGGAAGACCAGGTAGGGAGGCTCGATGGAGCGCCTGGGCTCTCCCATCCTTCTGGCTGACATGATAGCCACCAAGAAGGCGGTCTTCCACGACAGGTGTGAAAGATCACACCCTGTGCATTGGTTCAATGGCTTGCCCATGAGCTTGGCCAATACCAGCAGTAGATCCCACGGAGGTGGAGGTTCTCGCACTGGAGGAAATGTGGTCAAGGCCTTTGAAAAACACCGACCACCTTCTCCCGTGTCACCACTGCTGCCAGCCCGCCATCGTAAGCAGAGAGCGGTTCCAGGTGCACCTTTTAAGGGTCGCCGACTGAAGCCCCTCGCTGAGGAAAGGAACCACAGATAGTCCAGAATGCTTGCCAAGGGGCAGTCGGAAGGGTCCAAGCCCTTCCCTGACACCAAATGGAAAACCTCTTCCATTTGAAGGCATAGCATTTTCTGGTCGACTCCTTACGGGACGCCTCAATGATGCTGAGGACCTCGTCGGAAAGACCCAAGGCCTGGAACTCTAGCCGCTCAGGAACCAGGCCGTCAGGTGCAGGGATTGAAGGTCTGGATGGAATACCTTCCCCTGATTGACTGAGATCAGGTCCGGGCGGGCTGGAAGCTGCCTCGGTAGCCTGGAGCTGAGGCTGAGGAGATCTGGATACCAGAACTGGCGGGGCCAGTCTGGGGCTACCAGAATCACCTGCGCCTTGTCCCTCCTCGCCTTGAGAAGTACCTTGTGGATCAAAGGAAATGGGGGAAAGGCGTAGAAGAGGCCCGGGGTCCACGGCCTCGAGAAGGCATCCCCCTGCAGCGAGCCCTGCTGAGGGGGGCGGGCATGGAACAGACTCAGCTTCGCATTCTCCCTGGAGGCAAACAGGTCCACCTGAGGCGTGCCCCAGTGGGAGAAGAGATCTTGTACTACCTCCGGCAGGAGAGACCACTCGTGAGACGCAGCCCCTATCCGGCTTAGGGCATCGGCCAGGGTGTTGGAGGCTCCTGCCACATGAATGGCTAGGAGATCCGCCTCCAGGCTGTGCACTAGGGACCAAATGCGGAGAGCTTCCTTGCATAACAGCAAGGAGCGTGTCCCGCCCTGGTGGTTCAGATAGTACATGGTCGTGGTGTTGTCCATCTGGACCTGAACCACTTGTCCCCGTAGAAACGGAGCGAAGGCGGTGAGAGCTAGACGGACCGCTTGGAGCTCCAGCAGGTTGATGTGGTATCGAGACTCCCGAGGGGACCAGAGGCCGTGCGCTCGGTGTTCCCCCAGATGGCACCCCAACCCATCAGAGATGCATCGGTCGAGAGAGAGAGACCGTCGGCTTGGGGCGGACGAACGGGATACCCTCCTGCAGATGAGCTGGAACGATCCACCACTGGAGAGCGTTCCACATCTCCTGGGTCACTGTCACGGGCCGGTCCAACGGATCGCGGCGTTGAGACCACTGGCTGGCCAGTCCCCATTGACGGGGACGCATGTACCAATGGGCCCAACGAACCACGCTGGTGCAAGCCGCCATGAGGCCCAGGAGGCGCAGGAAGTCCCGGGCAGGGTGCAATTGCCCAACCAGAAATGATTGGGCAAAGGAGGAAAAAACCTCGGCCCTGTCCGCCGGGAGCCGTGCTCTGGCTCGCAGAGAGTCGAGCTCTGCCCCGATGAACAGAATCACCTGCTTTGGCACGAGTTCCGACTTGGCCTCGCTTGATGAGGAGGCCAACCTAAGAGCAAACCTGGAGGGCCAGATCTCTGGACCGCTCCACCTCCTGTCTGGAGGGGGCTGCTATCAGCCAATCGTCCAGGTAAGGATACACCTGACCCCTTTGCGCCGTGAGGAATGCTGTCACCACTGCCATGCATTTGGTGAAGACCCTGGGAGCTAGGGAGAGGCCAAGGGCATGGCTCGAATCAGAGGGATCCCTCCGCTCTGAAGTGGAGGAATCTCTGATGGGACGGACGGATTGGGACATGAAAGAACACGTCCTGGAGGTCCAGGGAGCAGAACCACATGCCTTGTTCCAAGGATGGGATTATCTGAGCCAGAGTGACTATCCTGAAGGTCCGAGACCTTAGGAACTTGTTCAGGTCGTGCAGGTCGAGAATGGGGCGCCAGCCCCCTGTCCGTTTTGGGACCAGGAAGTACCTGGACACAAACCCCGGGGCTGAAGGAGGATCCGCCACCTTCCTGATTACCTCTTTTTCAAGGAGCAGGGCAATGTCGGCCCGGTGGGCCAACAGCGAGGCTGCGGACCCCGGCCCCGAGGGGCGACGGCTCAAAAGGCGGAACCTGCTCGAACTCCAGAGGCAGGCCTTTTCCTACCACCTCCAATACCCAGCGGTCCGTGGTGATAGCGGACCAGGCAGAAAGGAAGTGGCGGTTGTCCCCACAGGGGAACCCAGGGGAGTGACGAGGCTGGGGCGGCACCTCGACCAGTCACTGGGCAGGCTTGGAGGAAGAACCGGCAGAGGGACCTCCCGGGCCTTTACCTCCTTGCTTTCTGTTGGAGGAAGCCGTCGGCTTGGGTTTGGGACGCCAAGCGCGAGCCTGCTGGCCCTGTTGCTG
Source organism: Neoceratodus forsteri (assembly GCA_016271365.2). NCBI lineage: Eukaryota > Metazoa > Chordata > Ceratodontiformes > Ceratodontidae > Neoceratodus > Neoceratodus forsteri. Next base: position 696,146,936 of record CM028129.1, read on the forward strand.
GTGCTGCTGAGCCGGTCGAGGAGCAGGGACCGAAGGACGAAAGGACTTCTGCTGCTGACGGCGGCCTTTGTCCCTCTGGGTGGAGGTGACCGAGTCCAGAGTGGCACTGGACTTTTCGATCCGCTGGAGGTGTCCCTCCACTCCAGGGCCGAAGAGGTCAGTCCCCAAGAAGGGGACGTCCGCCAACTTGTGCTGGGTATCCGCCGTGAAAGTGGATATCCTCAGCCACGCCCTGCATTGCATGGCCACTGCGGCCGCTACTGACCTGGCACAGGAATCACCTATGTCCAGAGCAGTCTGGAGCTGCTGCTTCGGCACCGCCCTGCCCTGGTCCCGGACCTGGCAGACCGTGGTCTGCAGGTCAGGCGAGAGATGCGGAACGACCTCATCCAGGGAGCCCATGAGGGCATGGGAGAAGTGTGCCATCAGCACGGCCGAGCTGGCCTGTCGGAGGCCGAGGGAGGATGCAGCGTACACCCTGCGCCCAGCAAAGTCCAACTTTTTGGATTCTTTGTTGGGGGGCTTGTCCACATCCCGAGCATTACCGGAACACCAGAAAATGCTGTTGGTGACTAACCCCTCAGCAGAGGGGTGTTCTGAGAAACCGGGCAAAGAGCCGGTAGGGACCGCATACTTCCTGGCCATCCTGGCCCAAGGCGCTGGACAGGAAGCAGGCTGCTGCCAAAGCTCCAAGGCTGGGCTGACAATGGCCTCAGCCACCGGAAAGGCCTCCGTAGGAGAATCCCCTCGGTCCAGGATCTCCGTGAGGGGATACTCGGCCCGTTTGGACATGGGCTCGAGCTGCATCCCGGTGGACTCCGAGATGCGCGAAGCAGACCCAAGAAGGACGATGGGCTATTGTCCACTGACTGGCCCCCGGAGGACTCCAGATCGCACTGCCTGGAGAACAGGGAGGAATCGTCATCGGATTCCGAAGAGTCTGCGAAGAGCTGCCTCGGCCCTGAGCCACCCTCCACCTGCCGAGGACGGTCGGGAGAGAGCGTGACCGACAACCTGCGGGGCAGGCCATGACCCGACCGATAACTCTTTGTCGGGGCCTCCGACTTAGGTTGAGGAGGCGGAGGTTCCACCACAATCGGTGGACCAGCTGGTTTCGGCTTAGCAACTGGCCCTGGGGTGGGCAACTCGACTGGAATGAGTGGCTGCTTCGGCCGTTCCGGTGACAGCCATCTGATGGCCGAGGTCGGCTTAGGCCCGGATAACAGCAACTGCTGCCACATCAAATCCTCGTAGCGTTGGCGCAACTTGCGTCGAAGCCTCTCCTCACCTGAGGAGGAGGACGAGGAAGAGTGGCGTCGCCGCTTACTTCCGTAATGAGACCTAGACCGCTAATGACGGCGGGAATGGCTGGACCGAGAAGAGGTCCGAGACCGAGACCCCCGGGGGGACAGAGGGTGGGTCTGGGAAGGGGCGGGGGATACCCGCTCTTCCCTCGGCTTGGGAACTTTAACCGGGGACTGCGATCCGCAGGAGCAGGCAGATCCTGGTATCCACCGGGGAACCGGTGAAGTAGGGTTGTCGGCTTCTCCAGTCGACAGCCCGCTCAACGGATCGAGAAAATCTCGACTTCGCCGACGGGAGTCTCGGCAGGCTGGCCTGGACGGGGCACCGAAGCCAGCGGCCTCAGCTGCAACCTCGACCGAGTCGATGGTCGGCTGCCCGGGAGGGGACCTCTCCCGCCTCCCAGGAGCGCCCGACGGGACTTACTCTTTCACTCTTTCTTGGGCCGAAAAGAATGTTCAAGGCCCCTCTCCTTCGTGGAAAGGGATTGACAAAGCTCCTGGAACGAAGCTATATACGAGGAACTCAGAGAGAGCGGGATAAATGCCGTGGCCGAGGAAGAAGAAGATGCAGCCTGGGCCGCTTCCTCCTCAAGGGCGAGCACGGACACCGCCCAACAAGCCTCTTTGGATTTTACCGGCGGAAAAAGTTTCTCGGGGTGCCCGAGCTTCAAACGGGCAGCGCGATCGTCCAGAACATTGGCCGGAAAAGAACGGCACAACTCGCAAGCCTGCGGGTCGTGATCTAGGCCTAAGCAGTAGACGCACGGAGTGCGGATCCGCTCTGGCATCTTCTGATTCGCAGGGCACCTCCAAAAGTCGGGAACAGATTTGTCCATTGCAGCCGCAGGAAAGAGAAGACCGAAGTTTTGAAAACTTCAAAATCAATTTCGGGCGAACCGAAAAATTAGTATCCAGTCTCAAACGCAGAGCGCTAAGGAGGGAACCTGAGCTTCCAAGCTATAAGGAAGATCTGGCGTCATGGGGCGGAGCCGAGAGTTTTACCACCAGGGTGGGTGGGAGGAGCCAGCTTGAAAACCTTCCGGCAAGAATTAAAGCGGCAAGGATACCTGCCAGACAGTGTGGCTGAACAACATATCCATGTCCCTAGAACATGTTATTCTCAGTAGGGTCACATTTCTCCCCATTTCCATAACTGGGTAGACTAAAGCATTGGGAGGTTGAGTTGCTCAGTTACACAAATCAGTATTTGGCTTAAGTGGGATTTGAATCAGTGATCTTATTCCCAAATCTCACATCCTTGAGCAACTGCCCCTGTACCTGTTGGAATTACCCTACTTTGAAGAGCCAGCCAACAAGGTATAACCAAATGGAGCCTTCCGATTCTTCTCCCCCTTCCTCCTCTTCTCCGTTTACGCTCTCTGCTCATCTAATAGCTGTTCTTTTGCTGTCCTGCACTTTAAAACCTCTGTTTGGCAATAATCATCTTCATTCACTTCTGCCATCTCTGGAATAGTCTCCCCCCAATCCATTCCTCCTCCTTTGTCCTCTTTCAAAGTCCTCATCAAGGTTCACTTTGCTGCCCTGCCTATTTCTAACTATCTTCCCTCTCCCCATCTGTCCGTTTTCCTTGTGCTCTTGCAGCTCCTCTATCCCTTAGCCAGTTCCACCATATTTATTGTTATTTGCACATATAATAATATATTACCCTCTACCCGCCTCCATTTCTTTTCAGTTGTGATACTACTTTTAACTGCTGTAAGTCTGCTTACTGATTTCTGTAATGGTGTAGTTACAGGATCCTATCTGCTGATAAGTTGCACAATTTTCCATTTTTGTATTCGTACTGCTAACTCCCCCCCCCGTTCTGTCCCAACTTGAATTGAGCTTCGGTACAGCAAAATTTTCCTGAACAAACATTTTTTTCCTATTATGTTTTTATCCAGTGTTTTCCCCATTTTCATCCACCCCTTTACCAGGCACACATATGCGCGTGTGTGGAGGTATCTATGTGGCACGTTCCAAGATGCCCTCCTGACTTGTCGCCCCCTCCCATCTCTGCTGCCACTGGGCCTCCACCGTGGCAGTGGAACTATGGGGGAACAACTACCCCAGAAGAGGAGAGCTGCTGTTGGGCTGCCTCGATCGCCAGTGTTTTCCTCACGATGTGGGCGCCGGCTCCCCATCGCCTCTACCACCACTCGGTGGGCTCTAACTATAGCTTAGCTAACTCCCGCCACTTGCGTTTGTAATGTAATCAGCCAACTTTCCGATCGCAGGTTATATTCTATCACCACCAGGGGTCACACCATCTCTTAGGATCTCACTCAATTATCTGTTCAGGCCATAACTTTACCTCTCTCGCTTCTGGCTTCTTAGGCTATAATTTTCACCTCCCTAGTCCAACATGCTAATGCTCATTTTCATTTCTATCACTATGCTGCTCTCCTGTCGCTCCCTGCTTCTTCATACTATAATCTCACCTCCCCAGCCCAGCATGCTACTGCCCACTTTCATCTCTATCACTATGCTGCTCTCCCTCCCTCCCCCCATAAAGCTGAACTTCACACGTGCGCTACATCTGCAAACAGACTGGCACTCTCCCTCCTGCCCTCCCCTCTCCTGTTTACCCCTGAGCAGGGAGTTGCTGCAATGGTTGACAGGTACCCCTCTGCCCGCACCCCTCACCCCCACAACAACTGCAATCGTAAAACTCCCTACCGTCCTACTCTCTATCAGTAGGCATCATTATGGGCACTGGGCTCTATGTAGCCCTGCTTTCTCCTGCATATCCCCAATCGCACTCCCACAACTGCTCCTCCGCCCCCTGCCCCACCTCCTCCTCCTCCTCCTGGCTGCCCCCCAAACGTCGAAGCTTCCAATACCCACTTGCCATCCAACCGAAGGGTATATGCTGCACAAATGTCACCAACTATATACCCAAACGAGAAAAACGCCCGGTCACTTGTCCTATTACTACTTAACGGGCAATGCCCACTCTCAACCCTGGCCCAAAGACTGCCCCCAGCCCACCCCTCCTCCTCTTCCAATGGGTTGCGATCGCTCACTTAACATCTGCAGCCTGCAAAAAAAAATGGGACCCCTTTCAGGGGTGGGTACTCCAGCACCACCCTGATATCATCGGACTGAGTGAAACCTGGCTCTCCCCCTCTGTAGCAGACTCTGCGGTTAACCTCCCCAGTTACATCCTCTATCGCTCTGATAGAGTAGGTAAACAAGCTGGTGGCTGCGCTGCCTACCTTAAAGACACACTGTCAGGCCAACTCCTCCCTATCCCATAGCTAGCATCAAGGGCACAAGCTCTAACTCTAAAATTGGCTCTTGGCAGGTCTACTGCCCCCCTCCTACTCACCATTGTCTACATTCCACCCAACGAACACAAACTAGCCTTCCAGACAGTTTTGAACTATATCGCAACTCTACCGCCTCAATATGGAAAAACAGTCACGGGTAACTTCAACATAAATTGGCTGGCCAAAAAAACAGCCCCATATACTGATGATGCTGCAGCCCTCAATCTCACCCAAGTTATCACCTCACCCACCAGGGTAAATACCCAGAAAGGGACATCCTCCCCCCTGGATCTGGTCTTCACAAACGGCCTCACAGAATAACCAACACCCAGGCACTCCCCAATGCTCTAGGCGATCATTCTCTTGTGCTCTGCTCTTGGTCCTGCAGGGTTCCCAAACACCCCCCCAAAATTACCTTACAGCGCAAGCTTGGCCCTGGCAAACTCTCCCAACTCAAGGCCTTCCTTAGAGACTGGGATTGGACACCGCTCATAAACACCCTAGACCCCGATCATACGCTTAATCTATTTATCTCCACATTCAATAGTATCTGTGATAATTTCGCCTCCCCCTACCAAAAAAATGACCAAAGGAAACCAGGTCCCCTGGTTCTCTGATCACCTCCTGGGTCTAATGCAACAGCATGACTCCTTTGGCATATTGCAAATGAAACCAAATGACCAGCTGACATGCAACACTATAGGGAGTGGCGCAACAAATGCATGTAGGCCCTCCGTGACGCCAAAGCGACTATTACAAAGCGTCCTTAACATCCACCTGGGGTGATGGGCGTGAATTCTGGAATAATATTGAAGAACTCTGTGAAACCCCAAACCAGCCCCCAGATCAATTAGAAATAGCGGTAACACCTCCACAGATCCCTCAGCATAGCCTCAGCCCTAAACTCCGCTTTCACCAATCTCAACCATATTCTCCCCCCCAACTTCTTCGACCCTCTGCCAGCCCGGGCCCACCCACCTCCCTTGTCCTCCTATTTCCCCTTCGTTCTCTCCTTGCGGATGCCAAACCCTACCTAGCCAAAGCCCTTAGCCACTCAATAAACTGCAGCGATTCTCTAGACCTGAAACTTCCTGCCTTACTCTCCCGGAAATCCTCTACCCACTCACTCATATCCTAAATCGCTCCCTTTGTCAAGGGAAATTTCCCTCCCATTGGAAGCTGGCCAACATCACCCCTATCTTTAAGAGTGGGGAACCGTACCTCCACCAACAACTACCACCCTATATCCATTCTCCCCCCAAAGCCTTAGAGCGTATCGTCGCCGACCAAATCACTGACCACCTCACAAAATACAATCTTCTCTGCGACCAACAATATGGCTTCCATAAGGGGCATAGTACCACCACCACCCTCCTCGCCGTCACCTCGCATGCCCACTCCGCTTTGGATCGCGGCCACCTCAAAGGTACTATCTTCGTGGACCTCTCTAAAGCTTCTGACACTGTCAACCATGCTCTACTGCTTAACACTCTCACCTTCAGTGGCTTCTCCAATGATACTCTAAACTAGTTCGCCAGCTAACTGTCAGATAGGACACAACAGGACAAGACAGCCACTGTCCTGTCCCCTTGCCTCCCGGTCTGCTCTGGTGTCCCACAGGGTTTGATTCTTGGCCCCCTGCTTTTCAGCCTATACCTAAACTCCCTCCCATCGGCCGTCTCAGGAAACCTGCTCCTCTATGCGGATGACGCCGTTCTGTTCGCCTCCGACCCACTTAAACTCCACCAAACACTCCAACATAGCTTCCATGAAGCAGAACATTGGTTCTCCACCCAGCGTCTAATAATCAAGTACAAGAAAACAAAAGTCATGATCTTCTCCCACCCACAGAACCCCCACAACAACCTCTGTCCCCCATTTCTCACTGTCAATCACACCCCCCTCGAGCAAGTTAGCAACTTTAAATACCTAGGGATCACTCTAGACCCGGCCCTCGACTATAAACAACACATTCTCCTCCTTACCTCAGCCCTAAACTAGAGATTAGGTGTGCTTTTTAGGTACAAACATTGCCTCACCCTGGAGGCTCTACGGATCACCGTCAATTCCTCCGTACTTGCCCTCCTTGACTACGGTATAACCATATACTGTGCTGCCCCCAACTCCGCGCTAAACACACTCCGCCTGGTACTCAACAAAGCCTGCCGTCTCATCCGAGGCTGTGATCGCCTCACCCACAGCTGTACACTCTACGCCTCTAAATGGCTAAATCTATACAGCAGAATCCGGTATCACACATGCCCAATGACAAAGAAGATACTCTTAAGTCTTGCCCCTCCCTCTCTCTCCTCTGTTATTCGACCAGCATCCCCAGCCAGATCCACACGAAACTCTAACAAGCCGCCGTTATTATGTGTACCCCGCCCCCATACCTCCCAACTACAAAGGACTTTCAGCTACCAAGCCCCTAATTGGACTAACTCTCTCCCAATCCAAATAGCCAACGAAACAAGGCTAGGTCCTTTTAAAGCTAGACTAAGGGAACTCCTCCAAGACTCTAACGTGTGTGATTGCCCCTAACACAGTCCTGCAGCATGCTGCCCTATTGGCACCCATAACTATCTCTGTTTCTGGTTCAAAATTTCTACTACCTCACTATCTGACTATCAGCTGGTTACAGTCTTTTCTGCAACCATGTGGCTGTGCTAAAGTGTGACTTAATTACTGTACTGACCTAGACCTCCTCCTGATCAACCCTGACTGCCATGTATTGAAATGTAATTTAATTCTTCATTATGTATTATGACTGCCATGTATTGAAATATAATGTAATTCTTCATTATGTATTATGACTGCCATGTATTGAAATGTAATGTAATTCTTCATTATGTATTATGACTGCCATGTATTGAAATGTAATGCAGTTCTTCATTATGTATTATGACTGCCATGTATTGAAATGTAATTTAATTCTTCATTATGTATTATACTGTACTGTCTCATCTCTGTTAGCTAATGTTTGCCCTGTACTTTAATGTATGATGTGGAACCTTTGTAAATGAGTCTATGACTCAAAGGTCTTTCTGAATATTTCCCAAAAAACAATAAACAAATAAACAATCCTGCTCCATCCCTCCCCCAACCCCATACTGGCACCCAGATGACCCAAGGTTGTTCTTGAACCCAGGTCACCGGCGTGGCACAAGGTGTGGCATCCAGCGCCTCAACCCTCATCGCCACCAGGTCGGCTAATGAACAGAGATTATATATCTGTAAGGGAGAGAGATGGGTTGGATTCACTGCAGGGGGGACACTTGGGGATTTCCAAAAATGTATCTTTTTTAAAAAAAACATTTTTCTATTTAGAAGTCTAATCAAGTCTTACAGGAAATACATATACTCATACACTCCACTCTCCTCTCTGATCTTTTCATGGCTGCTCCTGCACTCCACCACTGTAGCCTATCAGGGAGCTGGAATTTTCTGCAGAGCAGATAGGGCCTGAAAGCTCCTCTCATTTTGGTCTGCAGCTTTCTAGCAGCTCGTCTGCGCAAAAGGACCATATAGCTAAGGACACCAAGGAATCTGCCTGGTGTCAGCCATGAGTCAGTTGGTTGGTCGGCCATGTTGCTCCTTAGGCTTCACTTCATTTTCCAGTTGTGAAATTGTCATCTCTTTTACCTCACTGCTCAATGCCTGATCATACTGAAACCACAGCTTCTATGTAAGGTGTATGATTTTCTGATTCTGTCTAGGTGGTGTACGCTCTTAGGTTGCACCTATTTGTTACAGGGGGTTTCCCGCTATAACTAGGTCTAGGTAGTGTATGACTTTACTTGCACCATATCTGGGTGTTTCCAGCACAGTACTGATAGTGCACTTATCATACTATTTCATATCGTCTCATTGTGTTATTCACTGCTACAGTGTTCATTTCAGTGTATTGCTTATACTATACTGCCCTCCTATTTTGGGGCAGCTGCCTGTTTGTTAGTAACACATCATTGCTATGACTGTTACACCATATGACTCATCTGTGCTTGCATTACCCACTTCTAGGTTTCTGTTACCAGTTTTTCTCCCTGATCGTTACGATTGCTGATGCCTGCTTTACCATAATTTTTAATTTCCCTAATTGTATTCATTGCTTGTCTAGCCCTTCTAAACCCTATCTGGCTACCACTGTATCAAGCACTGTACTCAGTCTACTGTAATTTTATCCTAACTTCAGTCACAGACTAAAGTACAGTAGGTATTTTACCTAGTCTCTATCAAGTTAACCTTCTAGAGTATAACCATTTTGTACATTTTCAATCTTTGTTGATTATGGTGGTGTCCGCTCATTGTATCATGCTCCTAGTCTTTCTCTAGTGCCTCCTCCTTCTTCCTATGCTACTGTCAACTTCCCCTCCCTCCCTCATCCCCCACAATTCTCATTCTCCTTTCTTTCTCCCTCATCCCCTCCTCCTCCTTTCTTCTCTCTCGCTCCTGTACACCCTGGTCTCCTGCCATCATTCTCCCTTGATCTGGAGTTCCTTCGACGATCTATCATGTCCCACTCCCATCCCTTTATACCGCTCTCCTCCCTGGTCGAAGGGGCACCAAGTCCTTCCATATCCACCATCCCCTTACCCTGCTTCTTAACCTTGCAGGTAATGTGGAAGTAAATCCTGGCTCATCTCCCTCTTCCTCACCCTCTATCCCTAAAGGTCTCAATGTTTTTCACCTAAATTCTAGGCACCTTCTTCCCAAGCTAGACTTTCCTAAGGTAAGGGTTTCCCTATAATGCTCCTGCTGTCCTCTGCATTACTGAATCATGGCTCTCTGCCACATTTCCCAACTCGAGCTTGGCCCTTCCTGACTACCACCTTTTCAGGCAGGACAGAGGCAAGCGTGGAGGAGCAGTTTACGTCTGACAGAGTCTCTCCTGTACCGTCATTCTCAGGGAGGCCTTACCCTCGCACGAGTATCTGCTCTCCAAAATCTCCTTCCCCTCCACTCTGCCCATATTCATTGAGGTCTTTTATGCATCTCCTAAAATCACTCCCTCCTCTCTTGTTTACTCACTCTTTGTCATCACCGCTCACTCCACTTCAGTGAATGAATTCTCCTAGGGGACTCCCCTGCCTCTAAGTCTATCTCCCTCAGGACTGAGTCCCTAAATCTCACACAACTCATCACTGAACTCACCTGGCTCAATCCTCATTCTTTTAACCACACCCTGCTGGACTGTGTTCTCTCCTCCCACCCACACCCAATCATTGCTCCAGGCATGTGTTTTCAGTAACCACTGTATGACTTTCCTGTGTCAGGAAAGTCCGGGGCCCCCCACCCACCGAGTACAACTGGTCTTGGTCCCTATGATCACTAAACACAGATTCTCTACTAAGCAACTGACTGGTCATCTGTGCTCACTGCGCCTGATATAGACACTGCCCTTTCCCTCTTCTACTCAATCTTGACTTCTGTCTGGGACAAACATGCCCCTGTCTGGAAGGTTAGGGTTAGGTTTTCCCATCATCCTAGGATCATCCCTGACCTCACTGATTTTTGCTGAACCTGGGATCAAGCCTAGGCTCAGTTTAAATTCTCCTGCTTACTGTCCGACATTCACTCCTACAGAGCGCTTAAGAACTTTTGCACAAAGGCCATTTGAACCACTAAATCTTTGCACTTCAAATCCAACCTCCAAAACGATCTCAACCACCCCGCCAAGTTCTGGAATGTGATCCACTCTCTGTTTGCCCCCCCAACCCAATCTACTCCTCCCATCCTTAAGGTAAACAGCACTCCATTCTCTGACTCTTCCTCAATTGCTGCTCACCTCAATCAGTATAACTGGAGGAATGGTCTAGAATGTCGCAGCTGAGATTCAATGCGAAAAAGTGCAAAATCATGCATTCAGAGTGCAAGAACCCAGGGGAGGATTACATGATGGGGGGTGTGTGATACTGAGCCACCGAGCGGGAAAGGGATTTGGGGGTAATCATATCTGATGACCCAAAGGCGGTCAAACAATGTGACAAGGCTGTGGGTAGAGCCAGTGGGATGCTGGGGTGCATAGGGAGAGGTATCACCACCAGAAGAAAAGAGGCGATGATGCCACTGTACAGATAATTGGTGAGGCCTCATTTTGAGTACTGTGTCCAGTTTTGGAAGCCGCATCTCAGTAAGGACATAGACAGGGTGGAGGCAGTTCAAAGAAAAGGGCAACAAAGATGGTGCAGGGCCTGCACCAAAAGTCATATGAGGAAAGACTGAGTGACCTCAATATGTATACACTGGAGGAGAGAAGAGACAGGGAAGATATGACAGAAACCTACAAATATCTAAAGGGCATAAATAGGGTACCGGAGGGAAGCATCTTTCAGAAAAGGAGATGTTCAGGAACAAGGGGGCATGACATGAGGTTGGAAGGAGGCAGACTAAAGGGTAACGTGAGGAAGCATTTATTCACAGAAAGAGTGGTGGATGCATGGAACAGACTTCCAGCAGAGGTGGTGGGGGCAAACACAGTGGTGGAATTCAAAAATGCATGGGACAGGCATAGGGGAACCCTAGCAATAGGAACAAGAAGGTAAAGCCGGAAATCAAGTAGGGCCTGTGGCTTTTGCAGTAGGCAGGGAAAATGGGCAGACTGGATGGGCCTAGCGGTCCTTATCTGACGTCAGATTCAGTTTCTGTTACCACCTATGCCCTCCCCTCCTCCCCCAATTCATCTCTCACTCCACTCAGTATTCCTCCTCTGTGGGGTTTCATTTCTCTCCTGTATCTGAGCAGGAAACCCTATTTGCTCTCCTTTCACTCAACTAGTGAATTTTGGTAGATCCTGGTCCTGGGGCTATCAATGTAAAAACTTAAGACCTCTCCTACAGTAAATTCTGCAAATGGTTTATGTTTGCAGCTGATACTGTATAGCCTATCAGAATGTATTTTCAACTGGTTTTAAACAAGACCCCAGCAACTGATGTTTCATGCCCTCAGAATTACAGTGGTGCTTGCAACAGTCACACATGCACTAGTCAGATCATGTAGTTACAAAACAAAAATCAATATTTACTCACCTGGGACAATCATATCTCCAAATCCCAGTAATGAAAAGGGCATTGCACACAGTGTCTGAGCAGAATGCATTAGTCTGGGCACCCTAATAACCACTGGTAACTGGAAAAAAGTAAATTGGCAAGCCAGTGTGAAACAGCTGCTAAAGAAGACGTACATTGTACTAAAAATGCCATTTATGAACACCTCAGAGTTATGGTAAAATAGAGAAATATTTGGTTAGGTTTTAATTATTCCAAGAATTGGTATATAAATGTTACAATTCACATTTTACCAACAGAGAAACCCCCAAGTAATTTAAGATATAAGTCTAATATGCAGACAAAAAACACACACATCTTTAAATTATGAATAAATGCACGGAACTAAAACCTAACCAAACATATCCCACGATTCATTTTGTTTCACAAAGCATGAAGCTTATTTTATGCTGTAATCCCCAAGCCCAGAGAACGGATCTGAAATGGAATTCTTACTTTCTCTTGGGGAGCTGGGGTTTCAGCAGGGACTTCCACCACGTCTCCACCACTCTAGGATCAAACCCAAGTCAACAGGCATTTAATATTTTAATGCAGAAATCAGCAAAAGCCCACCAAGTTTCACCCTCTTTCATGTATTAAAGTGCCTACATACTAGATGTGTTTTAACTAACTGTCACAGATTATATATTACATATACAAAAGACTTGTTTGTACCTTTTCACTACTGCCTGGTCCAGCAGCAACTTCAATCATAATGCTCTGTCCACTCTAAAAGTCAAGAAGAGTATTAGCAATTTCTTCATCATTTAAAATCACTGTTATGGTCTATATACAATATGTATACAAAATATGGATTTCTTAATAATAAAAATAAAATAAAAGCTTAAATGTCATCTTATTTCATAGTTTTAACAGTTCAGTAGTACAAAGCATATACACAATAGTAAATATTCCTAACAAGGTTTCAGAAGAAAAAACTACTCGCCATAGTAATCTTGTTTCTTCAAAGGGATCACTCATTATGATTAAACGTAATGCAGTCAGCCTCCTGTGTTGAACTGCCCGGAGAGATGGAATTTTATGTAAATTATGGAACTCTCAGTTGGCTCATTCCACTTTCAAACTGCTGCCCTAGCAACTGCTGCACTCTGAGTGCTTCAGATTCTTACGGAACCTAACTGGGTAAAAGACCCACTAGCTAAAAATTAACAAACCTTAAAAATAATATTTTTTGCCCTTTCAGGTCAAAAGATCCTTAACCAACAAACCTAAGAAAACTGAGACCACATGGACACCAACTGACTAAACAAAGTGAGTCTCTATCTTAACCTATGTAGGAGAAAGAAAAAACTCTAATGCAGAGATGCAGAGCAACTTCTATAGGTTCTAGTAGGGTAGGTAGGTAGGGAGGGTCTTTAATCATAATGAGTGATCCCTTTGAAGAAACAAGATTACTATGGTGAGTAATTTTTTCTTCTAACCCCAGCAATCACTCATTATGATTAAATGTAATGCAGACTACCAAGCAGTACCTTTGGAGGTTGGGCAGAGAACCTATTTCGGAAACAAACTCTGCAGTACTGCTGTACCAAACCTAGCATCACCTCTGGATTGCAAGTCCAGGCTGTAATGTTTTGTGAAGGTGTGTACTGTTTTCCATGTAGCTGCTTTACAGATTTCCAGTAGTGGAATTTCTCTTGAAGCTGCCAGTTAAGCAGCTGTGCCCCTGGTGGAGTGTGCTCTCAGGCCCAGAGGTACCTGTTTACCCATCCTACTATAACAAAACTGTATACATGCCACTATCCGGCAAGCAATTGTACGTTTTGTTGCAGCTCTGCCCTTACCAACTTCACCATATGTGAGAAAGAGCTGTGATTGACTTGTCCTGTAAGATTTGGTTCTGTCAATGCAGCGGCTGAGAGCCCTTTTGACATCAAGGGAGTGAAGTCTCCTTTCTAGAGAACTGGAGTTGTCTGTAAAGAAGACAGGTAGAGCGATAGACTGATTTAAGTGAAAATCAGATACCACCTTGGGAAGGAATTTTTTTGTCAGTCTTAAGGACCACCTTGTCCCTGTGGAATGAGATGTAGTCCACATCTGTGCACAGGGCTTGTAATTCACTGATCCTTCTGGCTGAAGTAATGGCAACCAGGAAAACAGTTTTCCAAGTGACATACTTCAAATCTGCAGTTGCAATAGGTTTGAATGGTGCATCCATGAGTTTAGTAATGCAAATATTTAGATTCCAGGCTGGAACCGGTTCCCTTAGGGGAGGGTGCAGAAGATTAAGGCCTTCAAAATATTTTCTAAATACCAGATGAGAAGCCATAGAACTCTCCTTACCAACTGACAGGTAAGCAGAGACTGAAGCTAAGTGAACCTTGAGGGTGGCAGGCTTCAGGCCTAAGGAATGTAAATGTGTAAGGTAATCTATAAGAATAGCCAAAGCCTTTACCTGTACACCATATTGTAAATCTTTTCCACTTAGAGGCATATGTCTTCTTAGTAGAAGGCTTCCTGGAAACCCTAAGCACTGTCAGCACCTGTTCTGATAGATTAAGGTTAGCAAACTCTAAGTCCTCAAGAGCCATGCCTTGAGCCTCAGTGATCTGAGATTGGGGTACAGGATCCTGCCCTGAGAGGAGGTTAACAGGTTGTGCCTCCTGGGCAGATGGATTGGGGAAACCACTGACAGAGACAGCAGAAGAGAGTACCAGTGCTGTCTCACCCAATCCGGAGCCACCAGTATAGTTTTTGCTGGTTGGGACCTCAATTTCAGTAGGGTCCTGAATATCATAGGGGAAAGGAGGGAATGTATACAGAAATTTCCCTGTCCAATCCAGGGCCAAGGCATCCAGGGGGATTGTGCCCCTTAGAGGAGGCCTGCAACAGTACATAGGAAGCTGGTGGTTTTCTGGGGAGGCGAAGAGATCCGCCTCTGGAGTGTCCCATTTTCTGAAAATTGTACTGAGTACCTGAGTATTCAGGCACCACTCATGGTGGTCCTGACTTATCCGGGCTTAAAGAGTCTGCCAGCACACTGTCCTTCCCTGGAAGATGTATGGCTGACAGGGATGCTCCCATGGAGTATACTAGGGACCACAGTCTCATTGCTTCTGTGCACAGTAGATGTGACCTGGTACCTCCTTGCTTGTTGATGTAATACATGGTTGTGGTGTTGTCTGTTTTGCAGGTAAGGAGCAAATGTTTTCAAAGCCAGGTAAACAGCCCTGAGCTCCAAGAGATTTATGTGCAACAGAGACTCCTGGGGGGACCATGTGCCACTTGCTGTGTGCTCTAACATGTGTGCCCCCCAGCCTAGAAGAGAGGCATCTGTTGTGAGGATTACTGAAGGTTATTCCCTTATAAAAGGCACACCCACCCTGAGGTTGTGCTCGTCCAGCCACTACTGTAAGGCCTGGACTAAACTTTCTGTGACTGGAACCAGTTTGGACATAGGATCCGTCCTTTGAGACCAATACTGTCTGAGATGGAATTGAATATCTCTTATTTAAAATCTGCAGCCCATTACCACCGCCGTGGCAGATGCCATGTGGCCTAGTAACCTGAGAAATTCTCTGGCTGTTCTGGGTCTCCCAGGGACAAAGGATTTTGCAATCTGCATAGTGCTCATTGCCCTGTCCTGTGGCAGGAGGGCTCTGTCCTGTCTCGTATTTAGTTCTGCTCCAATAAACTCTAGCACCTGGAGTGGTACCTGTTGAGATTTTTCTTCACTTATCAGAAATCCCAGGGACTCTAGTGTGGATTTTGTGAGTGCCAGTGACTGTACTACATGCTGCAGAGACTGTCCTACTATTAACCAGTCATCCAGGTAGGGGAAGACTGTTATATCTTGTTTTCTCAAAAACTCTACCACCACTGATAGGCACTTTGTAAAAATCCTTGGTGCCAACGTTAGCCCAAAGACGAGAGTTGCAAACTGATAATGGCCTGAAGCCGGTCTGAATCTCAAGAATTTTCTGTGAGAAGGTCTGATGGGAATATGGAAATAAGCATCCCTTAGATCTAGGGAGGCTAGCCAGTCTCCCTTTTGCAAGGAAGGAATGATTATGGCAAGAGTGACCATTTTGAACTTTGGTTTCAAAATGTGCTTGTTCAGAAGTCTTAGATCCAAAATAGGCCGCCAATCACCGTTTTTCTTCTTTATGAGAAAGTATCTGGAATAAAAACCTTTTCCCCTGCTTATTAGAGGCACTACCTCTACTGCTTTGATTGCTAGCAGATGTTTTACCTCTACTTCCAACAAAACCCTGTGTGCAGTTGTTGCCGGAGCAAGGTTCTTGTTCTCAGCTTTGGGAGTGATTTGAAACTGAGCGCCAAGCCCTGGCTCACTACCTCCAGCACCCACTTGTCTGTGGTGATGGACTGCCAAGCGTAAAGGTAATGAGCCAGTCTGCCACCTACTGGTGGATCTGTAATAGGGGATGCGACCTACACTAGCCCATCAGGGATTCTGTGCAGGCTGTGCCTGAACCTGTGGTGCAGGAGCTGCTCTTCTCATGGCTCTCCTGCCCCTTCCTCTAAAATAACCTCTAGCCTGCTGCTGAGGCTGGGAGGCTAGTGCCTGAAAGAAAGGTCTGGGATAAAAAACCCTGCCTCTACCTCCCCTACTTTGGGATCTATAAGAGGTGAAGGGCCTATCCTTGGAATTGCTGTGATAGGTGGATTTATATTCCTCTACCTTTTTCATGTATGCCTCAGTTTTATCCCCAAACAAGGAGTTGTTCTCCAGGGGAATCCATTGCTTTGGCCTGGGTGTCTAAGGTTAGGTTGGTGGCTCTAAGCCATGCAAACCTTCTGAGTGAAACTGACAAAGCCATTAACCTGGAAGCAGTATCATTGGCATCCACTGCCATATGAAATTGGTACCTAGTAGCATCAAGTGCAGCCCTTGCTGTATCTTGTAAGTCTACAGCCACTTCATCTGGGACCTTGTCAGCCAAAGCTAGAACAGTGTTCCATAGAGCTTTTTGGTACTGCAATGAATATGCCATGTAACTGGCCTGCCAAACTAATAAAGAGGCAGCCATGTACCCTTTCTTTCCCATAGCATCCATTTTTCTTAAATCTTTGTCTCGTGGATGGGTAGCCAATGGGATCCTGGCCTTGTCACAGGAAGCAGCTTGGACTACTCCCTCAGGATCAGGATGTGTAAATAGAAAATCAGCTGTAGTTCTGTCCAGCTGGTATTTCTTGTCAGCTTTCTTATCCACACCAGGAACAGAGGTTGGAGTTTTAATAATCTGCACTGCAGCCTTCTTTAAAGATTTATGCATGGGCAGAAGTAAACATTTCATGGGTGTTAACCCCATCATTTCTAGAAAGTCTGCCTCCTCCATATCCTCCTCGGTTTCCTAAAGAGGAAGGTTCAGGGTTACCACCATGTTCTTAACAAAAGCACAGTGGGAGGAGTATTCCTCAGGACCCCTGGGAGGAGATCTAAACTCTTGATCAGGAGAAACCTCTGGATCTATAGGTTCCCCTTCAAAGTCCTCCTCCTCCTCCCCAAACACTTCCAGCACTTCTTGCCTTGCTGGGGCTGTAGGAGGAACCGGGGTAGTCAGTGTAGGAACCGGGATTGCACCCTGTAGGGCTTGTAATACTTGTAATGCCTTAGCAATGTCCTCAGCCGAGGGCATACTATGCTTGTCTGCTGGGAGCTCTTTAGCCTTCTTGGCTGGAGGCGCAGCGACATGTTTTTCTTTAGACTTTTTCTTTAATGGAACAGGTTCAGTGCCTGTTTCCACAGCCCTTTTTGTTTTACCTTGTTCAGATTTATCTGAACTCCTGTCAGGATCCTTGGCTTTACCTCCATCCTTTTTGTGGGAGGAGGAAGAAGCAGAATTATCCCCAGAAGCAGAAGCCATCTCTTCCAAAATTTTAGACCTTTTCTTTAATGTTTTTGGGCAAAAGGTCTTACAAATATCACAACTGGCAAATATGTGACCTATACCCAAACAAGAAATACAGAGAGAATGTCTGTCTGCTTTTGCTATAAGTTGCCCACAAGAGTCACAACATTTAAAACCTGTGGGTCCTGTGCGTTTTTTTAGGTTTATCCAAATGGACCTCTGACATTTAAGCCAGGCAAAAAAGATTACTTCAAAACACCGTTATTTAAAGTAACTCGGAACCGGAGATTACTTTAAAATAACTACCGCTAGCGATTCCTGGAACCGAGCGCTATTCGGTCCCCGAAGAAAAAGGAACTGAGCAAATTACTAAATTTGGACAAAACTAAAGCGGCTCAGGGAATCGATCACTAAATCACTCTAAATAACAATAAATTGAGATAGGAAACCTTTAAAATAGATGCAGAACCCTCGGTTCCAAGGAACTGTGAGGGAACCGCGAATTTAAATAAAAAACTACTAAAACACTAATTCTACTATACTAAACAATGTTTCTAAGGTAGCAATTTAAAATTAAACTGAAAATGAGTACTTATGTACAGATAAACTTTAGTCAGAGACAGTTCAAGGAGAGCTCTCCAGGACGTCCTTACTAGGCAGGTAGAGTAAAGAATCTGAAGCACTCAAAGTGCAACAGTTGCTAGGGCAGCAGTTTGAAAGTGGCATAAGCCAACTGAGAGTTCCATAATTTACATAAAATTCCATCTCTGCGGGCAGTTCAACACAGGAGGCTGACTGCATTACGTTTAATCATAATGAGTGATACCTGGGGCTAGAAAGAACAGTTACGTAAGAACTTACCATACCAGTAGATCTTCAGGGGTATATCAATTATCAGATCACACCGTAGGAACTTCATCGATGAAGCAGGTTCCAAACAGAAGATTTTCAGTAGTACAACTGGGGCCACCCGCACCATGTACATCATCAATCCTATAAAGGCATGAGCAGCCCCACTTCCTCCTCAGATCTTCCCCCAAATACAAAGGAAGCACAGAGACAGAGGGCAGAGAGAGAGAGAGAGAGAGAGAGGTGTCCAGGCCTCTAAGAAAGGCTGGATACACCAGACAGCCAGTTTCAAGACAAAACCCCGAGAAGGGGGATGGTGGGAGGAAAAGCAGACCTGATGTAAGTTCTTATATAACTGTTCTATCGTCTTAGGGGGTATCTCAGCCATCAGGTCACACCGTAGGAACGAATCCCAAGCAGTTACAGGTGCAAACAGTCAGTCTGGGAGGAAGGCCAAGCCTAACTTAAGACTCGAGACCCTGCAGCACAGCCCTATCAAAACCTGCACAGGTTCTTCAGGCAATTTCCAGATTGTAGTGCCTGGTGAAAGTATGGCTGGTACTACACATGGCAGCCGCACAGATGTCAGCGGCTGAGACCCCCCTGAAACAAGCCACAGAGGTAGCCAAGCCTCTTGTGGAATGAGCTTTAACTGCTCCAGGCAATTCTTTGCCATACTTATAGCAGAACACAATGCAATTTGCCAACCATTTGGATAAACATTACTTAGAAACTGAAGAACCCACTCTACCTGAGGCGAAGGAAACAAAACAACTGCTTTGACCTTCTACATTCCTTGGTCCAAAGCAGGTAGTACTTCAAAGTTCTGCGTACATCTAACATATGGAGCAGTGCTTCCCCTGGATTGGCACGCTTGAGAAAATAAACAGGAAAGTGGATAGACTGGTAGTGTAAACTCAGAGATTATTTTAGGGAGAAACGTAGGATTTGTGCGCAGAGACACCCTACCTTTGTGAAAAATCAAATAAGGCTCCTTGCACCAGAGGGCCTGAAGCTCTGAAATTCTTCGAGCAAAAATAATGGCAACTAAAAATAATGCTTTCCAAGAGAGAAAGCGCAGGTCACAAGTTACGACTGGCTCAAAAGGAGACAGGGTCAATTTCTCCGAAACAAAATTCAAATCCCAAGCCGGGACAGGAGAACGGATTGGAGGTTTCAGATGCAGGATGCCCCTTAAAAAGGTATGGGAGACATGCAGCTGAGCAATCGTGCGGTCACCTACGGACTCATAAAAAGCAGAAACAGTCAAAAGGTGCACCACGAGGGAGGAATACTGGAAACCTGAGTCAGACAGAGAGATCCAGAATGTGGCTCATTGGACAGGTGAACGGGTCCAGACTATGTTTGGCAGCCCAGATGACAAACTGCTTCCACGTCATGGCTTATATGTGGCTCAAGTGGAAGGCTTCCAGGTGGCCACCAGGACATCCGCCACTCTGTTGGAGACCCCAAACCTAGTGATGGCGATGTCCTCGGGAGTCAAGCATGCAGATGAAGGAACTTGAGGTTGGAATAAACCAGGGTCCCTTGAGCCTGGGTCAGCAGATTCCTGCAGAGGGGGAGAGGCACTGGAGGTTCCTCTGCCAGCTGCTGAAGTGATGAAAACCATATCTGTTGATGTCAGAATGGAGCCACCATGATCATTCTGGCCCTCTCCATCTGCAGTTTGATTAGCACCCTCTGAATCACAGGAAATTAGGTGAAGGTATAGAGGAACCTCCCAGTCTAGGAGAGGGACAATGTGCCTCGCCAGAAAACTCCAGGCTCTGGATCTAGCGAACAAAAGTTGGGCAGTTTTGCGTTGAGTGGGGACGCAAATAGGATCCAACTATGGATGACCCTATCTGTCGAAAAACTCTTCTGCAATGGATGAGAGAAGCTCCCACTCATGCATGCTGGACTGACTCCGGCTGTGGCTGACCACTAGAGCATTTAGCATGCCTGGTACATGGACCACCGAGTGTGTCAGACCGTGATCCAATGCCCAGTACCACACTCTCATGGCCTCCCTGCATATGGGGTACGAATGGGGCCCCCTATTTATTGATATAGTACACTATACTGAGATTGTCAGACTGAACCAGCAGCTGACCTGGAGCAATGTGGTTCTGAAAGGCCTGCATGGCGTACAGCACTGCCCTCATCTCCAGAACTTTGTTATGCAGGGAGGTTTCCATCTGGGACCAAGAGCCCTGAGTTTGGAAGGGGCCCAGGTGCACTCCCTAGCCCAGACCGGAGGCATCCATGCTGAGGATCTGTTGTGGGGAGGATATCTGGAATGCTATGCCTTGCAACAGGTTTGAGGGGCCCATTCACCAGTGCAGCACCTTATGGACTGGCAAAGAGATGAGGACTAGGTGATCTAACTCGTCTGAGCGCTGGTCCCACTGTACCCGGAGGGTCCACTCGAGGATGCGCATATGCAGCCTAGCTAGTGGAACAGTGGGTATGGCAGCCACCGTCAGACCCAGCTTTCTCAGGTACACCCTGGCAGGAACATAGCGGCTTTGAGCAACTCTCTGAGCTTGAGCTATGAGGCACTCTGCCCTGTTCTGGGGTAGAAAAGGCCTTCCCCTACGCGAAGTCTAGAATCACCCCTATATACTGCAGCCTTTGGGACTGTACTAGAACTGACTTGGGCAAACTGACAGTAATGCCCAGGGAGCGAAATAGCTGGAGAGTTCTCTACAGTGTCAGCAGGAGCTGTACCCTGGATGGAGCCTTCAGGAGCTAATCATTCAGATAACGGAAAACATACAATCCCTCCCTTCTGAGAGCTGCTGCTACTGCTGCTAAGCACTTGGTGAAGACCCGAGGCACAGAGGACAAGCCAAAGGGTATCACTTTGAACTGATAATGCTTGCCTTGGAACACAAAGTGGAGAAACCTCCTGTGAAGAAGAAAGATCGATATGTCCAGGTAAGCATCCTACATGTGCAGCGAACACAGCCAATTGCCTGTCTTGAGGTGAGGCAGCAGGCCTGATAAAGTTACCATCCAGAACTTTCTGTACTGGACATACAGATTGAGGGCCTTTAGATCCAGAATGGGCCTCAAATCTCTGGTCTTTTTGGGGACCAGAAAAAACCTAGAATAAAACCCCTGGTTTCTCTAGCACCTGGGTACTGGCTCGATGGCCTGCTTGTGCAGAAGTGATTGTACCTCCTCCCGGAGAACAGACAAGTGAGCCTGGGTGTAATTGGAGGGCGAGGTAGGGGTGTCTGGAGGTTGATTGGTGAGCTCCAGCATGTGACCCCATTCTATGATCTGCAAGATCCAGGCATCTGAAGTTATGGTTCTCCATTGATTTTTTTTTCCATTCAACTTTTATTTAAGTTTGCAATACAGAGAACGAATCCACAAAACATTTGACATAAGAAGAGAGTAATTACTAGACAAAATTCTACTGATTCGTCCTCTCCCTACCCACCCCCTCCTACCCCCCATACCTCCCAGGCCCAAGCGCAGCTTCACCTCCACCAAGCTACATCATACATTAGCATGAACATGTACCTCAAACTTGCATAGAGTACAGGGTTTGAAAGAAGCCCCATATCCTGTTAAACTTATTAAGTTTATTAGAAAGACTTTCAATGGTTCTTTCCGTTCTGAGATTAGCCAGAAGCTCCTGGAGCCACTCTAAATAGGACAAGTTCTCAGAATCTTTCCAATGTCTAAGGACCACCTTTTTAACAGACATGGAGATTAATGCCATATAATATTTCTTACTCCGTACAGAGATACCAGAAAAATCCCCCAAAAGACATACTTCCGGTGTAAGCAAATCCCCAAGCCCCAACAATGGATCTACTCTTTGTTTAATGTTAGACCAAAGTACAGCAACACTGGGACAGTTCCAAAAAATATGAAGAAGGTCCCCAGGGTGCAACTTGCATCTAGTACAAATCAGAGAGGGCACCGCACCCAACTTAGCCAACTTCTGCGGGGTATAGTAAATATTGTGCAAAATTTTAAATTGCATTAATCTAAGTCTGTCCTGGAATAAAAATTTATGACAATTATGCCAGAGTTGAGGCCATTCTAATTCCATATCTGGAAAGAGAGAAGACCAATATGAAACCGGAGATAGGTTATCAGGGTATGCCCATGCGAATAAAATGCTATACATCTTAGACACTGCATGGGACGATCCAGCCATATCTGCCAGTGTGGCCTGAAATGAGATATGGGCAGCAGGGGGCGGGGTAATTCCAAAAACTTTTAACACAAGGTGCCGGAGCTGAAAAATTCTAAAAATGTTCCTCTCAGGTATCCTAAACTTCTGCATAATTTCCACTGAGGAACACCATTGTCTGTCAACTGTCGTAAAATCTTTTAGCTGACCGTTTCCGAACTGGGAGAGCCAGTTATGTGATAAGAACTTATTATCTAGTTGTAGACTAGGACTACCATTTATTGGCTGAGACAGGTCCTTAACATTATCATATGTGAGAAATGCACACAATTGAGCGTGGGCATTAATCGAAAGGTTCTCCATTGATTTAAATGGAGGGAGAACCGACCTCCAACCACCACCTCTTGGTCGAGGACTGGAAGAGGGGGAGTCTGGCAAGGAGTCAAGCAGAGGGGGATCAAGATGTGGGGGCTGGTCCCTCACTTCTGAAACGCTTGGCGGCAGCACCAGCACTGGAGGGGGTGGGCAAGGCAACGGAGACTCTGCGCTTCTCTTGTGGACGAGAGGCAGCACTGGGTCTATTGGTTGCCTTGAGAAAGGAAGGGCGCTGTGTACCTCTCAGTTGAATGTGGAAGAGAGAGAGAGAGAGGACAGACTTTAAAGCCCTGCAGATCATTGATAATTTCCTGGACAGCAGGACCAAACAGCTTAGTGTCATTGAAAGGGGCATTCAGTACCTTTTGCTGAACGTCACCTGCAAAACCAGAAACCCTCAACCAGGGGTGCCTACGTAGGCATATGCCCGTGGCAGCAACCCTGGCAATAGTGTCAGCCATATCACAGAGGGCCCTGTAGAGGTGCTTGCTGACATCCTCAGCTGTCTGTGACACTTAAGACGCTCCTGCTTTTGTGTGCCTTCTGGGAAGACCTTCACAGCAGACTTGCCCTTCTTCCTGTTAGAATTCTGATACTTGAACATAAATGACAAGAAATTTGCAATCCTTAGCCCGAGGGTGGAGGAGGCATAAACCCTCTTACCCCAGAGGTCAATCCTGTGGGACTCTTTATCTGGGTGGAGGGAGCTAAGGTGCTTAGGCAACTTAGACCTGCTGTGGGCTGCCTTAATGACCACTGAGTAAGTTTCAGGCTGAACAGCACAGCAGGGGCCTCTGGGGGGCATGGTAAGTTTATTCACCCTGCAGGGCATGGCTTGCATCATGTCTAGCCTGTTCCAGGCTGCCATGTCCACATTCCTCAAGGCAGGTAAGATGGTAGAATGATTTGGGGGCGGGACTCTGGGATGTCCAGGAAGTCCACCAGCTCTTTCCCTGGTGACATCCTCCTCCTCCTCAATGTGGAAGCCCATGGTTAAGGACAATTGCTTCATCACCTTGACAAATGTGGGGTCCTCAGCAGGAGACCTAAGAGTGTGTTTAACAGACTCTTCACTGACCGAGGAAGCAGTGGACCTGTCAGAGACCAGACTCCCTTCCTCTTTTTCCTCCTCCTCCTCATCAGAAAGCATGAGGTCTGGATGAGTACTCCTCCCTCGATGTTGACCTCTTCCAAATCCAGGTCTGATGTCAGATGCGCCGCGTCAATGGGGCGACGATGCAGGATCGCTGACCATTGAAAGTGAACCCAGAGAGCCCAGGTAGCCCTGAAGAAGAGGGGTCAGCCTCAATGGGAGGAGCCATCAACGACAAGCTTGTCGCTCCCGATGAAATAGGGAGGCGGATGACCTGGGTTGGCGACCAGACCACCCTGAAATTGGTGGAGTGCGCTGTCAGTATGGGTCTGGAGGGCACAGAGACCTGACAGTGACTTTCTGCGTGGTGCAGCCACAGCAGACGAGGATCCCCTGGACAAAGGAGAAGAGGCCTTTGGGGAGCAAGATCGCAGCCAGGGGGAGCAGTCGTGATCTCAG
Organism: Neoceratodus forsteri; assembly: GCA_016271365.2. Lineage (NCBI taxonomy): Eukaryota > Metazoa > Chordata > Ceratodontiformes > Ceratodontidae > Neoceratodus > Neoceratodus forsteri. The sequence goes on from CM028129.1 coordinate 696,171,321, forward strand.
TCTTTTTTATTACTTTTTTCTGAGGACTTGTCTCGGGCTTTAGAGGCCTGGGAGCTCGACGTCCGTGTCGGCAACTGGGAAGCTGGGACCCTGCCTGGAACTGGCTACCTGTTGATCCAACAGACAATTTTAAAGTGCCTTTTTGCGTTGCCTGAGGGTTGTTTGGTTAAACTTCTGGCAGAGTTCACAGTCAGAAACTTCGTGGTCAGGGCCAAGACAGCAGACACAGAGGGAGTATTTGTCTGTGGAGGCAATCTTCTTTTTGCAGCAGCAGTGAAAAAGAGAGGTAGGAGGATTAACTCTTTTTTTTTTGTACTCTTTAGTCACCTACCCTGCCTAGGCATCCTTCCGAGGTGTGCACTCGACCACCAGCCTCTACTCCCTAGCCTGAACCCTCCAAGCTGGAAGAACCCCCGAACCCCTGACCGATCTAACCCCCTGGATCACCCTCCAGTGGCGAGCCCGTCCACCCACGATGGCCTATCTGAAGTTAGGGAGATCGGATCTGGAGTGACTCGGGTCAACCCTGGAACTCTCTCAGCCAACGGGCTGGCTGGCAGGATGTGGGCTGTGCCACTGGCACCTCCTTCATCTCCTCAGGCAAGAAGGGGTATTTCTCTTTTTCTGGTCCCCTCAGGAGTGCGATGTGCAATGACGTCCGCCACACTCCCACCCCTTCTTCCGGTTGGCGTGCCTGAATTACCCTCGGTCTCCACCGGGCATCACTAGGACACCGAGGAGCCCCGAATCCCTCCCCTGAGAGAGGTGAGCAGTCCTCCGGAGGCTCAATCCTCTCTCTCTCCCCTGCCAACCCCCGATGACCCGGGCTCATTCCCGAACCCAGGTCGCTGGCGTGGCACGAGGTGTGGCGTCCAGCGCCTCAACCCTCAGCGCCACCAGGCCGGCAAGAGGATTAACTCTTGACATAAACAAAATAAAGGAAATGTCTTTAATAAAAGAAATTCTAAGAAATTACAGAGAAAAAGCCGTCGGTGAAAAATGACGTGAGTACTGTGTCGGAGCGTCCGTGGAGACCCATGCAATCGAGTCAATGGTGGGAAAGAACTGAGGAGAGAGCCGGTCTGCTAACACCTTTATTGGGTTGGTGAAGTCAACGAATGTTGATGGTGTGGGCAGCCCCAGTTGTACTGCTGAAAATCTTCCGTGTGGAACCTGCTTCACCGATGAAGTTCCTACGGTGTGACCTGATGACTAAGATACCCCTGAAGAACATGAAAATATTATGATTTAGCAGATTTTGTAGGCCAAGACTATACAGCCCAACATATCCGAGCAGAAAAACATAAAATTTGTCAGAAAAGGAACAGCAGTCCATCAAGTCTGCCCCTAGCCCTACCTATGTCGCGCTAGCCCAGACACTGGCTGAGACTAGGCCGAGTGCCCTATTAGAGGTCCTGCCTCATTAACTGCCCAACCCCCCCATATACTTTCACCAACCCCCTATATCTACCTCACTCTCCCCTAAATCCAGTTACCATCTCTGCAGTAACCATGTCACTGGACAAGCAATTTCACTCTCTCCACGATAAAGTACTTTCCTCACATCCCTTCAGAACTTCCCACTACCAGATTACAGCCAACGCTGCTTGCTGACCGCTGGTGTACCTAGGGCCCAACCAGGCCAAGCTGTATCGCCTGATGAAGAGGTGGATAGAGTGTGAGAGCTTACATTGTTTTCACCGTTACGTGTTTCAAATTGTTTTGCAAGTATCACATTTTACCACAGTAAAAATTACTCTCACTGAATTCTGTTGTCTGGAGTGCTGGTTTCTTCATGTTTTGCTACGCTGTATCGCCGACCCTAGCCGTAGGTGGACACAGTACCTTCCACTGAAAATTGTAACCATGCATCTCTATGTCTCTCCTGGGTCAGTACCCTGGGATACCATTTGCCCTGGAAGGCTGGACTGTTTTTTCTCGGGGCCTGAACTACAGAGTAGTAGGGCTTGAAGTGCCTGCCCTGCAACCGCAATTTGCCCTGAAAGGCTGGACTGTTTGCCTCGGGGTCTAACCTAAAGATCTGCAGGGCTTGAACTGCCTGCCCTGCAACCACTTTGACTTATCTACATCGGGGCTGAAACTGCTTGCCCTGCACCTCGACCAATGTTGGTTCCCAAACTCTTTTGCACTGGGGCATGAACTGTCTGTCCCACAATCAACTGTGGTCACCTACTTCAGTCCCCTTCCCCCCAGACTGAACTGTTGACTTGGGGAAGCAACGGGCTGCCCAGCTACAATAATCCCATCTCCTGAACTGTTTGCCCTACAACAGACTGCAAGTGTCTACACCCTTGAGTTCAGGGCCATTTTGGGTGGCCAAGCTTCTAGTGCCTTCCGCCAACGACCTCCGAAGACACTGAAGACTGCAGTAGCCAGAGAAGCTATAGTTAGTGCCCTGGTAAAGTCAGCCTAGGAGTCACCAAGGCTCAAGGTAGCGAGGTCCCCTCCACAGTACAGTGGTTAGGAAGTTGGCCCGTTTTTATTTTGCTTGTTCCAGGTTGCCATAGATCCCTTCTTCACTGGGTGGCAACCCATCAGTGATCTTCCCAAGAACCCTCCACCGCAGCAAAAGGGCATCTCTTCAACTAGCTCCCGTCCATTCGCTGCCTGCTTCTTCAGCTTCCGAACCAGCCTTCATCTTTTTCAGCTCCCTCATCCTCTTCACCTTGATGTTTCTATTTCTCCTGCTGGCCAACAAGACCGATCGGTCAATAAGGTACTGTACTGATCATTCTCCAAGCTAGCCATCACCTGCTCCTCACTGGAAAGACTGTTCCTCATACTGGAGTTTTGTATGATTTTATCTTTATTTTATTTAAAATTTTGATAACCAGGAAAGGCACACTGAACTGAGGCTCGTTTCCAGGTGAGACCCAGGGGAAAGGGTATTGGGAGTTACAATAGACAAATCTGACAACCATCATGAAATATTTTTGACATTGTAGATGACAAGGAATCTATTTACAGTTACAATAATTTGAGTAGATTTACATGTAAAGTGCATTAGACAGTTTTATATAGTATTTGACAAGTTGCAGTGCCATAAATAAATTTGCATGGCTTAATTAGCTTCATATAACATGATCAGTGGGGGTAGGGTAGTCTCCGTACAGCAGTAGGGAGGGGGTGAAGGGAGGACTGGGGACAGGGATGGATGATTTCAGAGGAGTAGGGCAAAGAGGGGGGCAGAAGTCAGATGCGAAGAAAGGGAGATGGCAGTATGGGGGATGGAGTCACAGAGTGGTGGCAGTGAGGGAGTTGCAGTCAGAGGGGGCTTGAAGTTTTAATTGCTTTTAGAGCATGGCTAGAGAGGGGGTGAGGTGGATGGACTGGGAAAGGTGATTCCAAAGGTTGGGAAGTCTGCAGGAGGAAGCTACCTTTCCTGATTGAGAGCACAGATGGGGGAGAGAAGGTGCGGGAGTCATGGGTTCGGAGGAGATAGCCAGATGTTGAGACCGGGGGGGGGGAGGGGAATAGAAGGTTTGAGATATAGGGGCGAGGGCACTGAACCAGAACTTGCTGACAAAGACGGCAGTGAGCTAGCCGCTGATACTCTAGAGAGGAGAGTAATAATGCAGAGAAGAGGGAGCAATAGTGGGTATGAAATGGGAGGTTGGTGACGAAACAGCAGAAAGTGTTGTAAAGTGGATCAAGTGTAGTTAGAGATGATTTGGGGTCCGAGCTGTAGACTATGTTGGTGTAGTCTATTGATGGCAGTATTAGCTTGGCAACAAGATCTTTGCGGATAGGGAGGGAGGGAGAGACAGTCTTTGATCCTATGCAATGCCCCCAGCTTTGGCCGAAGTTTGGAATGGATGGAGTGCAGTCTAGCTTAGGATCGAGCCAGACCCTTGAAGGATTGAACAGTTCTGATATTTGTGTTGTCCAAAGATGAAGGATTTGGGGGAGAGATGGGAGTTTGACTAGTTTCTGGTCACAGCTGAAGACCATGGCTACAGTTTTCTTTGTGTTACACTTTAGTTGATTTGCCTCCAGCCACTTGAGAGCAGTTGTGAATGAAGCTTGTAGGGATGATTGGGTCTCCGAGAGGGAGGGGTCGGAGGCGCAGCTGACGGTGTCATCGGTGTACATGTGCAAGTGGGTGGGTGAGCAGGCAGAGGGATGATCAATTACGAAGATAGCGAAGAGGGAAGGGCACAGTATGGAACTCTGGGGGACGCCGGTGCAAATGGGAAGGGGAGGAAATGGTGTGGCCAAGTTGGACGTATTGGTATCAGCCTGACAGATAGAAACTGAACCATTTTGTAGAGGAAGGGGAGAGTCCAATGGAGGTTAGTTTATGTAGGAGGAGGTTGTGGGAGACCGAATCAAAAGCCTTGGTGAGGTCGACGAAAATCACCAAGGTGAGGTAGCCCTTATCCATGGCGGTAAGGATGTGGTTAGTGAGGCGAAGTAAGGAGGAGGAGGTGGAGTGGATGCATCTTAATCCCAACTGAAAGGGGCTAAGTATGTTGGAGTCATCTAGGAAGGAGTTTAGCCTTTTAGAGATTAGGATCTCCTGAAGTTTGGAAAGAGCAGAGAGTAGGCGGATCAGTCTGTAATTGCCCGGTTGTGAGGGGCTACAAGTTTTGTGCAAAGGGAGAACTTTGGCCATATTCCAAGCCCTAGGGATTGCACATTGGGCAATAGATTAAAGAGGTGGAGGGAGGCAATTGCTGGGGAAGAGATCTTCAAGAGTTTTGGATCAAGTCTGTCCAGACTCTGTTTTGAGGGGTTCAGGGTGCTCAGTGCCCAAAGTACTTCTGAGATTAAGATGAGAGGGAATGAGAATCCATCGACATTAGGGGTGTGAGAATAAGGGGGGGGGTCGGAGGGGGGTTCAGATGGTAGCACACAGGTGGTGAAATATTCATTTATAGAGGATGCCACCAAGGAGGAATTTAGGTCACCTGAGCTGGAAAATGCCAGAGGGGAAACCGCGAAGGGGTTGTAAGGTTTTCCAAAATTCAGCTGGGGAGGTTCTAGTTTCATTTAGCTTATTTTTGAAGAAACAAGCCTTTTCTGAGCACACAGGTTTCGTGCAAGCATTTCTTAAAGCCCTATAGTTTTATAGGTCGGTCTGGTCTGAAGAAGCTTTGGATGTACGCCAGGCTTGGTCTTTGAGCTTGAAAAAGGTGACTAGATTGTGGGTAACCCATGGGAGGTGTTTGCGTCGGAGCCGCAGTCTCTTGGGAGGTGCATGCAGATCCCATGTTTTAACTCATTGTCTCCTAGCAGACGCCTGTAGTCGTCAGTAAAATACACTGGTGTGTCCTGAGAACGTCTGCAGAAGTCGGCTACTGACTCCCAGTGTGCCCTTGCAACGTCTTGAGAAGTCACTTATATATTTTAGCATATAGTGTAATAGAATATAATATATATTTGACTGCATAGCACCGTTGGAAAGGTAATTTTATGCTGAACAACTTTGCCACTGATATTTTGTGTATCTCATGTATACCTTAGGAGTTATTCGCATTTGTTTAAGGTATGGTGTGTATGGCTTATGGTGCCTGTTTTAGTGAACAGAAATTTTTTTGCTGTTTCAACCAGCATAAAAAAACAAAACAAAATTACATATCATTATTTGCATACCACCATTGGAAAGGTAATTTTGTGCTGAACAACTTTGCCACTGATATTTTGTGTATATCATGTATACTTTAGGAATTATTCACATTTGTTTATGGTATGGTATATATGACTTACGTTGCCTGTTTTAGTGAAAACATTTTTTTTGCTGTTTCAACCAGCATCGACAAAAAACAAAATTACATATTATTATTTGCATACCACCATTGGAAAGGTAATTTTGTGCTGAATAACTTTGCCACTCATACTTTATATCTAGCACTTACGGTTCTTGAGCTATTAGGATTTGTTTGTGGCATGCTGACTATAGCTTGAGTTTGCTTAGAAAGGCCCAGGATTTACTGTTAACAGTATACAGGAGACAAGTGGTGCAACTTCAGAGAGCTCCTGTGGAGGCAATGAGTTTTAAGCAGACTTCTGGTGAAAGATTCCAGGGTAGTGTCTTTGTCTGGTGCTGTGAAAACCCCAGACCAGTCAATGAGGTAGAAGTCAGACAGGAGTTACTGAACATTTAGTGATCTGAGTGGGCGGAACCATAGATACTTTGGGGGGGTGATTGGGGGCAGAGTTTTCCTGACACAATAAGTCATGCAGTTATTGCTAAAAGCATCAGGCAGGGTACCTGTAGTTGGGTATTTCAGTGGGTGGGATGCTAAGACCCAGTCGATGAGGGAGTGATTTGTGGAGTGGGAGTTTAGTCTTGTAGGTTCAGACAAAGCAGGACTAGGTTTAGGGCCTCAATTTGTTGCGTGACTGTTTTGAAGTGTGCCAAGAGCCAATTTATATTGTAGTCTCCCAGTAGTAGGAGTTCCAGGTGAGAGAGGTAATGGATGCTATGGTGTGTACAATGACAGAGGGAAGGGCTTTGGGGGAGAAATAGTTAGCCCCAATGAAAATCGGTGATGGTTGGTGTATCATGGACTGGTATACTGCTAGTTACTCTTAGCCAAGGTGTTTAGGTATTGGTTGAACTGCTAATGGTAGTGTCTGCAGACACAGGGTACTAGGTGACCTTATTTGAGTATTACATTCCATAGATATATACATATATGTGTGTGTGTGTGTATGCACATGTGTATGTGTATATAGCTGTCTTCCTTAGATATAATTTTTTTTAACCAGGAGACACACACTACGCTGACAGCTTGTTTACAGTTGCGACCTGGGAGCACAAGGAAGTTAAGTGACTTGCTCAGAGTCACACAGTATGCAAGTGGGGGTTGTGGGATTCAAACACAGGTCTGCAAACTCCGAGCCTTAAACCACAGCGCTATACTGCCTCCTATAATTGTTTAGTGCATGACAATCACTACAAGAACCTTTTATACTGTAACTAAGTTACTAGTTATTTTTCCAGCGTAACAAGTGGCTGTAGCAATAAAAGCTGTCTGCTTACAACTGAAACTGTTGTGCCTACATCTCCTTGGAAAGAAGAGACAAACCACCCTCCTAAGTCCGCTCACAACTTACAGTGGCAAGCTGTATCCCCATGCCATTGTATCCTCACGCCGCATGAACTACTGTCACCCGTCTACCCTGCTGACTCTCTCTTAGATATTTCAGTGGCTCAATCACATTTACCCTCTCTCTTCTAGCCTTCAGCATGCTAAGGCTGTTCAATCTCTCCTCATATGCTGTCCCTTGCATCCCCTGAATCCTCTTGGTTGCTCTTCTCTGTACGGATTCAATGTAATCCCCACATTTTTTCAGGTGAGGACTCCAGAACTGCACGCAGTATTCCAGATGTGGCCACACTGAGGGACCTGTAGAAGAGGAGAATCACCTCTTTACTTCTACTAGAAACCCCCTGCTGATGCACCCCAGTATCCTGTTGGCCTCAATGCTTCGTTGCACTGGGCTCTATTGAGTTGTTCATCTATGATAACCTCAAGACGCTTCCCCACAGAAGTGTGGTCCACACTGATACCATTCGACTAGTACCCTGTATTTCTTCTGCCTACAGTATGTGCATAACTTTGCACGTTTTGGCATTTAGCTTTAGCCGCTGAATCTCTGACCAGATTTCTAACATCTCCATGTGCCTCTTTTTATATCTCTAATTGCCTCACAGGCATACTGTTACAGTTACCCACAAATATCAGCATGTTCCCAAAAAAATATACATACATACATACCCACTGAAACACAGTAAAATACTAATGACAGCCAGTGTACAGACTGGAATTAATAGTACCTATCAGAAACAGCAAGTTATCACTTGTTATATCATTAAGTATTTGTTTTTCTTTTCTGTTTTGCTAATTAGAAGATTTTCTACCAGACAGTACTACGTGTGATGTGTTGAACAGCATTCTACCTGGAGGTTGACACAGTCATCTATACCTCCCTGTACATCACATGGCTTGAATTTAGTGGTATTCCACCACATTTTGCATACCACTTTTCATGACGGAATATCACAATTCGGGCCCTGGTAATCCACCAGGAGTACCAGGGTCTTTTTTCATCCCACAGATGTAGTACCACCTCTTGACCCTTGAGGTGGCATAGTTCCTGAATGATTTGTTCACTGTTCTGGCTCCATTTTAACAGTGATGCTTTCGCTGCTCACAAGTCTGAGGATATTGCTGAATGTTCCTGCTGGCTGATCCAGACTTCACAGTGAGATGGAAAAGAGCTGGACTCGACCACCTGCCCAGCCAGTGCTCACCTGTCTGTTCTGAGCAGATCCGCAATCAGATCTTACATTTGTTTTCTGTAGCAGAACAGGTAAGAGCCCAAAGGCTGGCCTTCAGGAAATATAAGGGAATGCAGTGGGATGAAGATAGGGAGGCATACCAAACTTCCCTAAGGGAAGCAGGGAAGGCAGTAAGGCAGGCAAAGGCCCAACCCGAGTAAACACTAGCACAAACAGCAAAAGAAGGGGACAAGACTTTCTAGAGATACATTAGTGAAAGGAGAAAGTCCAGAGGGGGTACTGCTAAGATCTGAGGGCACAAGGGGAAGTGTGTGGAGGAGGACCAAGGAAAAGCATTTATCCTAAATAGATATTTCTGCTCAGTATTTACTGAGAAAAAGGCAGGGCCCACAGCTCAGCACCATGGACACAAAGGGGAGGGAGGTGTGTACTACTCCCTTCACAAAAGAAAGGGTCTTACAAGAGCTTGCTAAGCTCAGGGTGGATAAAGCAATGGGACCTAATGGCATACATCCCAGGGTACTTAAGGAGCTAAAGGTGGAACTAGCAGAGCCATTAGCAGAACTGTTTAGTGAGTCTCTGAGCACAGGAGAGGTCCCAGAAGACTGGAGAAGGGCTCATGTGATCCCGCTCCACAAGAGTGGTAGCAGGGAGGAGGCGGAAACTACAGACCAGTCAGTCTTACCTCAGTAGTGGGCAAGATTATGAGGCACTCCTTAAGGAAAGGATAGTGCAACACCTGGAAGCCATAGGGCACAGGATCCAAGACAGCATGGGTTTACAAAGGAAGGTCCTGTCAGACTAATCTCATAGATTTCTTTGACTGGGTAACCAGAATGGTGGACCAAGGGGAGCAGTTGATGTCGCCTACGCGACTTCAGCAAAGAAGCTTGACACTGTTCCACATAGAAGATTGATAAATAAGCTGGTAGGCTCAGGGTGGGTCAGAAGTTGGTCAACTGGGTGGCAAACTGGTTGATGGGCAGAAAACAGAGTGGTGGTAAATGGTATACAGTCAGAAGAGATGCAAGTCACAAGTGGGGTACCTCAGGGATCAGTCCTGGGGCCAGTCCTCTTCAACATCTTCATTAGTGACCCTGCAGATGGACTAGAGGGTAAGGCTTGTCTGTTTGCAAATGACACCAAGATCTGCAACAGAGTAGATGATCCAGATGGGGTGGGCAGAATGAGAAGAGATCTGGATTAACTAGCAAAATGGTCAGAAGAGTGGCAACTAGGATTTAATACAAAGAAGTGCAAAATCATGCACATAGGGGAGAGAAACCCTGAAGCCACCTATAGGCTGGGAGGGGAGTTGCTAGCAGTCACAAAGGAAGAAAGGGCTTGGGCATCATCACTGATGACCTGAAATCATCCAAGCAGACCTCTAAAGCAGTAGGTAAGGCTAGGGGGGTGTTAGGGTGCATTAGTAGGGGTATCACAAGTCGTAAGAGGGAGGTAATAATCCCTCTTTACAAGACACTGGTTAGGCCCCATCTGGAGTACTGCGTGCAGTATTGAGGCCACACCTTCACAAGGACATTAACCAAATTGAGGCAGTCCAGAGAAGGGCAACCAAAATGGTGCAGGGACTGCATCAGAAGACATATGAGTACAGATTAACAGAGCTCAATATGTATACCCTTGAGCAAAGGAGGGAGAGGTGATATGATCGAGGCATTCAAACACCTTAAGGGCATTAACAAGGTGAAAGAGTCTAACATGTTTAAATATAAGAAAAATAGCAGGACAAGAGGACACAGCATGAGATTAGAGGGGCCGATTAAGGGGAATGAGGAAATTCTTTTTCACAGAAAAGGTGGTGGATGCATGGAATGGCTTACCACAAGAAGTGGTGGCTATGAATACAGTGCAGGACTTCAAACAGGCATGGGATAGGCATAAGGGAGCAATACAAACGACTATGAATAGATAGGCCACTGACAAAGCAAAGGCCGATGGCACATTTATAAGGTAGAAAAAGAAATGGGCAGACTGGATGGGCCTTGCGGTCCTTCTCTGCTGTCAACTTCTATGTTTCTATGTAAGATTATGGAGGCACTCCTTAAGGAAAGGATAGTGCAACATCTGGAATCCATAGGAGCACGGGATACAAGACAGCATGGGTTTACAACAGGAAGATCCTGTCAAACTAATCTCATAGATTTCTTTGACTGGCTAGCCAGAGTGGCAGACCAAGGGGGAGCAGTTGATGTCGCCTACCTTGAATCCAGCAAAGCTTTCGATACAGTTCCACATAGAAGATTAATAAGCTAAGTAGGCTCGGGGTGGGTCAGAAGTTAGTCAACTGGGTGGCAAACTGGTTGACAGACAGAAAACAGAGAGCGGTAGTAAACCGTGTACAGTCAGAAGAGATGCAAGTCACAAGTGGGGTACCTCAGGGATCAGTCCTGGGGCCAGTCCTCTTCAATATCTTCATCAGTGACATTGCAGATGGACTGGTGGGTAAGATTTGTCTGTTTGCAGATGATACCAAGATCTGCAACACAGTAGACGATCCAGATGGGGTTGGCAGAATGAGAAGAGATCTGGATAAACTGGCAAAATGGTCGGAAGAATGGAAAATTGGGTTTAACGCAAAGAAGTGCAAGATCATGCACACAGGGAAGAGAAACCCTGAAGCCACCTATAGGTTGGGAGGGGAGTTGCTGGCAATCACGAGGGGAGAAAGAGACTTGGGCATCATCATCACAGATGACCTGAAGTCATCCAAGCAGACCACTAAAGCAGTAGGTAAGGCTAGAGGGATGGTGGGGTATATTAGTAGGGGTATCGCAAGTTGTTAGAGGGAGGTAATAATCCCTCTTTACAAGACACTGGTTAGGCCCCATCTGGAGTACTGTGTGCAGTAGTGGAGGCTGCACCTGCACAAGGGCATTAACAAAATGAAGGTAGTCCAGAGAAGGGCAACCAAAATGGTGCAGGGACTGCATCAGAAAACATATGAGGACAGATTAACGGAGCTCAATATGTATACCGTAGAGCAAAGAAGGGAGAGAGGTGATAAGATCGAAACATTCAAACATCTTAAGGGCATTAACAAGGTGAAAGAGTCTAACATGTTTCAAGTATAAGAAAAAATCTCATGAGATTAGAGGGAGGCCGATTAAGGGGTAGTGTGAGGAAGTTCTTTTTCACAGAAAGGGCGGTGGATACATGGAACAGCCTACCTCATGAAGTGGTGGATATGAATACAGTGCAGGGCTTCAAACAAGCGTGGGATAGGCATAAAGGAGCAATACAGGTGAGTATGAGTAGATAGGCCACTGACAGAGTACAGGCCTATGGCACATTCATAAAGGTAGAAATAATGGGCAGACGGGATGGGCCTTGCAGTCCTTATCTGTCGTCAACTGTTATGTTTCTATGTTAAGTTCCATTTGCTGTCCACTCACCACTCAGTCGTGTGTCTGCCCACACAGTGTTCGCACACCCTCCCGTCTGCTGGAAGTACTCCCGCAGTCTTCATTTTTTTCACATTCTCTTACCGATCAGCCTTTCAATGAAACTGTCAGGGGGGGAGTGGAATGGAGGGGAGGGAAATTTGAGTAATGAATTAGGCAGTCGGGAGTTGGGAAGTGTGCTGGGGGAGGGTGCAACAAGCTCACAGAATGATCAGGCAGCAGAGGTTACCCTGCAGCACCCGGAACCAAAAACAGTGAATTACTGGAGGGAAGAAGAGATAAGATTTTGTATGACACAAAATATCTGTATAAATGCTGAATGGGGACAAGTTATAATATAGGGGTCAGTTTTACGGATAATAAGAGCAGAGACAGTGCATGTCTCTGAAACATGCAGTTTTTGCATTTTGGTATTTGGGAACCAGAAATACAGGTTACTCACCTGTAACAGGAGTTCTAGGAATGGTGTATGTTGTTCACCCACACTGTCTGGCAGGTTCCTTGCCGCTTTAAATCTTGCCGGAAGGTCTTCAAGCTGGCTCCTCCCATCCACCCGGGTGAGTAAAACTCTCAGCTCCGCCCCATGGCCAGATCTAGCCAGCTGGAAATGGTTGCAATGCGTCAGAGCGGGGAGATGGGGTGGGTGCGTGTGGATGAACAACATACCATTCCTAGAACTCCTGTTACAGGTGAGTAACCTGTATTTCTAGGGACATGGATATGTTGTTCATCCACACTGTCTGGAAGTCTCCTAGCAATTCTCCGGGAGGAGGGAGGCAAGGCGCACACTTCCTACTTAGGGAATAGAGACTGGAGAACCGAGGCCCCAAAACCAGCATCCCGGCGTGACTCAAGGTCAATGTAGTAGTGGGTGATGAAGGTGTTTGCTGACTTCCAGGTAGCAGCCCTGCAGATTTTCTGGATAGGGACGTCCCTGGAAGCAGCCACCGATGCAGCGGTATGGCGGGTAGAATGAGCTCTTATCCCTCTAGGAGGCTCCATGCCCGCCAACCTATAGCAGAGATCTATGCAGGAGGTGACCCACCTGCCTATCATCCGCTTGGCTGCAGGTATGCCAGGTGCGGCTTCAGCGTAGGTGACAAACAGCTGACAAACCTCTCCCCAAACTTCAGCCGTCCGCTCCTTGTAATGAGCGAGCGCTCTTCTAGGGTCCAAAGTATGGAGCCTATATTCGGCCTCCGAGGTGTGATTGGGGTAGAACACAGGCAGAGTCAACACCTGGTTAAGGTGAAACTCCGACACCACCTTCGGAAGGAATTTCGGGTGGGGGCACAGAACAACCTTGTCCCTGTGGAAGACCAGATAAGGAGACTCTATGGAAAGTGTCTGGAGCTCTCCCATCCTTCTGGCTGACGTGATAGCCACCAAGAAGGTGGTCTTCCACGACAGGTAAGAGATGTCACACCTGTGCATCGGTTCGAATGGCTTGCCCATGTGCTTAGCCGATACCAGCATTAGATCCAACGGAGGTGGAGGTTTTTGCACCGGAGGGGATATGTGATCAAGGCCTTTGAAAAAGCGCCCGACCACCTACTCCTGCGCCACCGACTGCTTCCCGGCCCGCGCCCGGTAAGCAGAGATGGCTGCCAGGTGCACCTTAAGGGTCGTCCACCGAAGCCCTAGCTGAGAAGGGGACCATAGGTAGTCCAGTATGCTTGCCAAGGAACAGGAGGAAGGGTCCAGGCCCTTGCCCTGACATCAAATGGAGAATCTCTTCCATTTGAAGGCGTAGCATTTTCTGGTCAGCCCCTTACGGGACGCCTCAACGACGTTGAGGACCTTGTCGGAAAGACCCAAGGCCTGGAACTCTAGCACGCCAGGAACCAGGCGTCAGGTGCAGGGACTGAAGGTCCGGATGGAATACCTTCCCTGATTGACTGAGATCAGGTCCGGGCAGGCTGGAAGCCGCCTCGGGAGCCTGGAGCTGAGACTGAGGAGATCTGGATACCAGAACTGATGGGGCCAGTCTGGGGTTACCAGAATCACCTGCACCTTGTCCCTCTTCGCCTTGAGAAGCACCTTGTGGATCAAGGGAAATGGGGGAAAGCGCAGAAGAGGCCCGGGGTCCACGGCCTTGAGAAGGCATCTCCCTGCAGCGAGCCCTGCTGAGGGGGTGGGCATGAAACAGTCTCAGCTTCGCATTCTCCCTGGAGGCAAACAGGTCCACCTGAGGCATGCCCCAGTGGGAGAAGAGATCTTGTACTACCTCCGGCAGGAGAGACCACGTGGGACACAGCCCCATCCGGCTTAGGGCATGGCCAGGGTGATGGAGGCCCTGCCACATGAATGGCAAGGAGATCCGCCTCCAGGCTGCGCACGAGTGACCAAATGCGGAGAGCTTCCCTGCACAGAGGCATGGAGCACGTCCCGCCCTGGCGGTTTAAGTAGTACATGGTCGTGGTATTGTCCGTCTGGACCTGAACCACTTGACCCGTAGAAGCAGGAGCGCAAGGCGGTGAGGGCTGGGCGAACCGCCCAAAGCTCCAGCAGGTTAATGTGGCATGGACTCCCGGGGACCAGAGGCGTCGGCTCTGTGCTCCCCAGATGGGCACCCCAACCCATCAGAGAGGCATCGGTCAATAGAGAGACCGTCGGCTCGGGACAGACAAACAGGATGCCCTCCTGCAGATGTGCCGGAACAGTCCACCACTGGAGAGCGTTCCACATCTCCCAGGTCACTCTCACTAGCTGATCCAACGGATCGAAGCGCTGTGACCACTGGCTGGCCAGTCCCCATTGAAGAGGACGCATGTACCAGCGGGCCCAACGGACCACGCTGGTGCAGGCCGCCATGAGGCCCAGAAGGCACAGGAAGTCCCGGGCAGGGCGCGATTGCCCAACCTGAAATGACTGGGCAAAGGAGGAAACAACCTCGGTCCTGTCCACCAGGAGCCGTGCTCTGGCTCAAAGAGAGTTGAGCTCTGCCCCAATGAAATGTATCACCTGCTTTGGCATGAGTTCCGACTTGGCCTCGTTGATGAGGAGGCCAATCTGAGAGCAAACCTGGAGGGCCAGGTCTCTGGACTGCTCCACCTCCGCTCTGGAGAGGGCTCAATCAGCCAGTCGTCCAGGTAGGGGTACACCCGGACCCTTCGGTGCCGCAGGAATGCTGCCACCACTGCCATGCATTTGGTGAAGACCCTGGGAGCTAGGGAGAGGCCGAAGGGCATGGCCTGGAACTCGTAAAGGGATCCCTCTGCTCTGAAGTGGAAGAATCTCTGATGAGACGGATGGATTGGGACGTGAAAGAACGCGTCCTGGAAGTCCAGGGAACAGAACCACATGCCTCATTCCAAGGATGGGATTATCTGAGCCAGGGTGACCATCCTGAAGGTCCAAGACCTTAGGAACCTGTTCAGGTTGTGCAGGTGGAGAATGGGGCGCCAGCCCCCCGTCCGTTTTGGGACCAGGAAATACCCGGACACAAACCCCGGGTGTGGAGGAGGATCTGCCACCTTCCTGATCACCTCTTTTTCGAAGAGCAGGGTAATATCAGCTCGGCGGGCCGACAGCGAGGTCGCGGACCCGGCGTGGCCCCGAAGAGGCGGCTCCAGGTGGAGCTTGCTGAACTCCAGAGGCAGGCCCCCGTGCCACCTCCAACACCCAGCGGTCCCATGGTGATAGTGGACCAGGCGGAAAGGAAGTGGCGGGCCGTACCCCAGGGGAACCCAGTGGGGAGTGGCGAGGCTGGGCGTGCACCTCAACCCATCACTGGGCAGGCTTGGAGGAGGGACCAGCCGAGGACCTCCTGGGCGCTACCTCCCTGCTTCCTGTTGGAGGAAGCACGGGCTGGGTTTGGGATGCAGCATGAGCCTGCTAGCCCTGATGCTGGTGCTGTTGGGCGGGGATGTGCCACAGGCGCAGAAGGGCAAAGGGCTTGTGCTGCTGCTGGCGGCCTTTGTCCTTCTGGGCGGAGGTGACTGAGTCCAGAGTGGCACTGGACTTTTCGATCCGCTGGAGGTGACCTTCCACTCCAGGGCGAAGAGGTCGGTCCCAAGAAGGGATGTCCGCCAACTTGTGCTGGGTATCCGCCGTGAAGGTGGATATCCTCAGCCATGCTCTGCGGTGCATGGCCACCGTGGCAGAACCGATCTGGCACAGGAGTCCCTATGTCCAGAGCTGTTTGGAGCTGCTGTGCGCCACCGCTTACCTGCCCGAACCTGCCGGACCGTGGTCTGCAGGTCAGCCGAGATGAGGATCACCTCATCCAGGGAGCCCATGAGGGCGTGGGAGAAGTGTGCCATCAGCACGCCGGCGAGGGAGGACACAGGCGTACACCTTGCGCCCAGCATAGTCCAGCAGCTTTTGGACTCCTTGTCGGGGACATCCACGTCCTAGCGTTCCCGGAACGCGGCATACTCTGTGGTAACCAACCCCTAGGCAGAGGGGTGTTCCGAAAACCTGGGCAAAGAGCTGGTAGAGACCGCATACTTTCTGGCCATCCTGGCTGAGGGCGCAGGACAGGAAGCAGGTCACTGCCAAAGCTCCAAGGCTGGGCTGACAATGGCCTCAGCCACCGGAACGGCCTCTGTGGGAGAATCCCCTCGGTCCAGTATCTCCGTCAGGGGATACTTGGCCCGTTTGGATACAGGCTCGAGCTGCATCCCGGTGGACTCTGAGATGAGCCGAAGCAGACCCATAAAGGATGATGGGCTTTCGTCCAGTGACTGGCCCCCGGAGAACTCCAGGTCAACCGGCCTGGAGAACAGGGAGGAGTCGTCATCAGACTCCGAGGAGTCCGCGAAGAGCTGCCATGGGCCTGAGCCACCCCCCACCTGATGAGGACGGTCGGGAGTGAGGGTGACCGACAACCTGTGGGGCAGGCCTTGAACCGACCGAGAGTCCTTGGTCGGCACCCGATTTCGGTTGTGGAGGCGGAGGTTCCACCACAATCGGTGGGGCAGCAGGTTTCAGCCGATCAACCGGCCCAGGCTTGGGCATCTCGACTGCAGCGAGAGGCTGTTTCAGCCATTCGGGTGACAGCCACTTGATGGCGGGGAAGCGTCGGTGTTGACTTGCTCCCAGACAAAGTAACTGCTGCCACATCAGTTCCTCGTGGCGTCGGCGCAATTTGCGCGAAGCCTCCTCTTCGAGAGGAAGAGCGAGGACGAGCGGCGTCGCCGCTTACCTCGGTGCCGAGACTGAGACCGCCGATGGCGGCAGTATCGGCTGGACCGAGAAGAGGTCCGAGACCGAGACCCTCGGCGTGTCCGAGGACGGGCCTGGGAAGGAGCAGAGGACACCTGCTCTTCCCTCGGCTCGGACATCTTAACCGGGGACTGCTGCACCGAGGGCGCAGGCAGATCCTCGGTCTCCAATGGGGGAACCGGCGAAGAAGGGTTGTTGGCTTCACCAGTCGACAATCAGTCAGACGGGTCGAGAAAAATCTCGACCGCGTCAACGGGTGTCTCAGCCAGCTGACCTGACGGGGACGCTGTGAAGCCAGTGGCCTTAGCTGCAACCTCAACCGAAGTCGACGGTCGGCTGTCCGGGGAAGGGGACCTCTCCCGCTCCCACGAACGCCGACGATGGGACTTACCCTTGGAATCCTTCTTTTTGGACCGAGAGGAATGTCCCGATGGCCCCTCTTCCTTCGTGGAAAGGGACTGGCAAAGCTCCTTGAACAGTAGAATACAGGTACCCAAAGACAGCGGATAAATGCCATGACCGAGGAGGAGGAAGATGCGGCCTGGGCCGCCTCCCCGAGGGCGATCATCTGCTCGAGCTGCTCAGCCGAGCCGCCTGCATGTAACCGCCCAATGGGCCTTTTCGACTTTTACCAGCGGATAGCACTCTCGGCGCCCAACCTTCAACCGGCGCAGCGTCCCCAAGACGTTGGCCGAGAATCTAACAGCATGACTCGCATGCCCGCGTGGTCGGTTCCAGGCCGAGGCAGTAGACGCATGTGGAGTGCGGATCCGTCCTGCACATCTTCTGCCCACAAGGGCACAGCCGAAAACTGGGTGTCAATTTGTCCATCGCAGCCGCGAGGGAAAAGGAAGACCGAAGTCTTGAAAATTTTAAAACGAGTTTCGGACGAACCGAAGAGTTAGGATCCAGTCTATCACGCAGAGCGTTAAGGAGGGAACCTTAGCTTCCAAGCGGTAAGGAAGATCTGGTGTCATGGGGCGGAGCTGATAGTTTTACCACCCAGGTGGGTGGGAGGAGCCAGCTTGAAGACCTTCCGGCAAGATTTAAAGCGGCAAGGAACCTGCCAGACAGTGTGGATGAACAACATATCCATGTCCCTAGAAGAAGAATATGTTTCTACTGGTCCCTAGATGCCCACATGTAAAAACAGCGTGTTACAGGGACATGTGCTCTCTGACTTTTTTATTATCCATGATACCAACTGCTGTATTATAACTCCACTTTCAGCACTTCTACGGACCTGTTGCTGTATACAAAAGCACTCTCTGCACTGGTGGTGTTGCTTTTGGCATCAACAATGTGACTGTCACACTGGGAGCAGTAGAACAGGATCACTCAGAATATAGCACAGGACAGGGGCCAGGATGGAGGAGGAGGAGGAGGAGGAGGAATGAGATCTGCTTCTGCTTCTCTGAGCCAGTATAGCGATCTCACCCATGCACAGTAATATGTTTTGCATGGTCCATCAACGTGGCACACAGATGGGAGTGGATGCAAGACAAGCCAGAGCCATAGCAGGCAAGGGTCCAATGAAGGGCGAAGCAGGTTCAATGGAGGGAGGACAGACAAAACAGGTTCACAGCGGGTAGAATCCATTGGGGGGTGCAGGCAGTCCAGGATCTGTTGGGGAAGAAGGCAGGTCAGGATCCATTTGGGGGGGCAGGCTGGGGCCAGGAGACATGGAGAGGGCAGGGGTAAAAGTGGAGGACTAAGGACCCCGCTGTAAGGTCTTCCAGGATACTGAATGCAAGGGAAGGGACAGGCTACTATACTAGTTAGCTAGTGTAACACTCTCATAGAAGATGTAAAACTGAAAAATAATGGGAGGTGTTGGGGGAGATTCCGCCATGTAACAAAAACCTAAATAGCTAGTTTTGTTAAGAATAGAGGGGCTTTGCCCCCTCCACAGTTTTTTAATATAAAAGACAGCATGCTTGTTTATGCTATATCACTACTGCTACAGTACAGCGTGTGCAACTGCCCCATACAGCTGCCGTAAGGTTGACTATCATTACGCTTCATAACAAAGGGGGTCCTCAGTCCTCAACTTATGCTGCCTGCCTGCCCTGGTATAAGTAGAGGTACTCAGTCCTCAACTTATGCTGCCTACCTGCCCTGGCATAAGTAGAGGTACTCAGTCCTCCATTTATGCCAAGGCAGGCAGTACAGGTCTACATCAGGCCAGGAACCTTGGGGCAGCAGGCTGTGGCCACGCCAGAATCTACTGTAGTAGAAGGCAAGCCAGGATCCATGGGGGTGGCAGGCAGGACTGGTCCTCATTAGGATAGGATCCATTGGGGGGGGGGTGCAGGCATGACATGGCCACACAGGCCCGATTCACAGGCAGGCCAGGACCTGGGTCCATGGAAGAGGGCAGGCAGCAAAGACCCATGTCAGGCCAGCAGCCATGTGGGGCAGACTATGGCCACAAAATCCAGGGGGACGAGGCAGGATGTAAACAGATCAGGACAGGAGCCATGTGGGGTGGGGGCATGTGGTCCAGGATCTAGACGAAAAGAAAAGAAACATACTAACATTTCCTTTTGTCAAGTGTGTTTATTTCTAGGTTTTAATATAAAAATTAGTGCATTTTAAATGTTCTGCCTGTAAACCTGTTAAAACCTGGGGAAATTGTGCAGAATACTAACATTCTGATTCTGGTACTCTGCCAAGAATACCACTTTTTCTTTTAATTCTACCCCTGCATCATAAGCACTGGAACCTCACTGACTGACACAAGTCAACCTCCTGCTGCTTGACTGGTAACTTGTGACAAACGTTAGCAATCAGGCAGCAGCTTGTGATGTAACAATGAGTAAGTTCACATGCTGATAATGTAGCTGGGAGAAACAGAACTAGATAAGTCTGCTTCCAGGTAAGACACTGCTTTACTCATCGCACCTAAATACTGTTAGATAGAAAACCATGTAATATACATATAGAAAAAGTTAAACCCTTCAGAAAAAAATAAGGAACTTCTTTTAAAAATTAATAAAATATTCTACCTGCTGATTTTGGCGCTACTAACTCTAACACAAATTTTCACCAGCGCATGTTCAATATTTTGCAGGCACAGAACACTTTTATATCTCTTGCACCTACCTTTGTGAAAAACGGGGTTATGAAGACAAAAAAGACGTCATAGAGAAGGAGGAGGACTAGCAGTATAACACACAGCTGTTAAGCAAAAAAAAAAAAAATTAATAAATAAATGTATCCACTGAATTGCCACCCTCTTCAAGCTAAGTAAGCTAAGTAAAGCATCTTCCTGAATAGCAATCGGGCAGATCAAAAATAAATAATCCTAGTAGTAGTGTATATCAGAGTGCTTATTTTTCAGACTAGTTTACAGACTTGAATCATGCTCATCATTTCTTATTCTCTTACTATGTTCAACCTTGGTTCGTGAATCAATCTCACTGTTTATTTACTCATTCTATATCTGCATTTTTGTTTTTTACCAATATGTTCTATAACAGTTGTGCACAAACACTCCTACTATGTTACTTATTTTTTAATGTTCACCGTCTCACATGTAACATTACTGTACTTTTGTATTTAGTTCTGTTAATCACAGGATACAGCTATAAACAAGCTGTTCACAGCTCAGCATGTCCTCTTCAGAACAACATTTTAAGATAAATAAATACAGGTTACTCACCTGTAAGCACAGTTACAGTTCACGTTCACACAATGGCAGTCTTCCAGGAGACAGCAGAGACATGGAAATGTCTTCAAGCTAAGCTCCTTCCACCACCTGGGTGGTATATCATCTGACTCTGCCATGTGATGTCAGACTGCTGCACACTGAAAGCAGGGATCCAGGTACCACACTGCCATGGGAGGAGGGGGGGATATGAACTGTATAAGTAGGTTAACTCACCTGTAACTGTAGTTCTAGAAGTGGCATACAGCTCACATCCACACACTGGCAGTTCTACTGGAAGTGCTGATTTGTCACACGTCTTCAGGATATGCTCCTCCCACTGCCAGTGGCGTCATTAGCCTGAAAAATGGGGGCATGGGCCCCCTCAGTTTATGCTGGTGCCTCTCCACTCTTTCCCCCCAGCCTTCCTTTTGACATAGTGCTTAACATTTTAACAGCCCTTCAGCAGCAGTGCCAGTGCACCCTGACTGAGCCAGCCCACTAGTACAGCACTACAGCCTCCACTCCACCTCTAGTCCGCCCCCTCCTACCTTGGCAGCCAGGTCTTGATTTTGCGAGAGGTGAGCCCCAGAAGAAATCATCACCTCTGCTTCTGATTGCTCTGTGCTCGCTCTCGGGTGGGAACGTGCGGTCTGATCACATGAGGTGGAGGAGGACCGACAACAGTAATCACATGGGGGCTGGGGGTCGGCAGTTCGGATCTCGTCTGCTTGAAGAATCCTGACCTGCTCCAATCCGGTGTGGCCATGTGGGTGGGCAATGTCTTTTGATTGGAGTAGGTGTGGAGCAGGAGGTGGAACTGGGTGACTTCGCTCTGCTCAGCATGATCGTCATTTTGTTCAATAGTTGTCAGTGCAGCAATCAGTGAGTGAGAACTGAATGGCGGAGGAAGCTAGCATGTTTTCTGTTGGGACTCAGGAGAGAAACTACTGTGAGCCATATAGGTTGCTTAGTTGGTCTCCTCCACCTTGTGCTTCATTTCCATCTACAAATCTCAATTTTAAGTGAATTTACCATCCTGCTGAGAAACAAAGTCGAAGTTCTTAAAGAAAACATCTGATCATCATCTGACTGAACAATAAGGGGGGAAGGAGGTGGGAGTCAATCGGTAGCTGATGAGAGGAGGGGAGGAAGTTGGGGACCGGGTAGACTTGTCAGATCAGCAGGAGTCGCCAAACTGCTGTTGAGCAGCCTGCAGCAGTTACTGTGTAGCTGTGTACTACTCACTGTCTGTGTAACTTACTTTTTATTCAAGATCTGTGGGGAAAAATACATCATTACAAATAGTGGTGGTGAGGTGAATCTGCCTGGATAGAGCGAGCCAGAGGAGCTGCAGTGCTTTAGTGGCTAGGAGGAACTAACACATGGTGCCGCAACAGTAGCTGAGTAGCCTGCTGCACTACCTTGCTGCCCACAGTTTTAAAATCCCCCCCCAAAAATATATAAATATAACTACTAAGAGACAGGGAGCTCAGCTCAGAGGGAAGAGGAGTTACAGACACAGATTGATACAGGGAGGGAGTCAGCAGGTGCCCGGAGCTGAGCAGTCTGCCCTGCACTACTGTGTATTCACTGTATTGTGTAAGAAGAAAAGAGTTCTGTACAAAAAAAAAAAAAAAAAACCTGAATAATATAGAGGAGGCAGAGAGACAAACTGACTCAGCAAGTGTGAGTGCAACAACAGCAGGAGCTGAGCTGCCTGCCCTGAAGAGCTGTTGCTGCTGAGGTGTATTTTTTTCTTTAATTCCTTGCTCACCAATTACTCTTGCACACAGCCTTGGTTTAGCCCCAGAAAGAAAATCAGTTGACTGCCTACAGCCTTGGAATATAGCCCCAGAAAATAGTAAACAGGCAGGGTTTGTTGTTCGCCCACCACTGTCAGTAATTACTGAATTGCCACGGTCCTGGCGTATACAGCCCCAGAAAAAAGTAAACAAGCAGGGTTTGTTGTTTGCCCACCACTGTCAGTAATTACTGGATTGCCCACGGTCCTGGCGTATATAGCCCCAGAAAAAAGTAAACAGGCAGGGTTTGTTGTTTGCCCACCACTGTCAGTAATTACTGGATTGCCACGGTCCTGGCGTATATAGCCCCAGAAAATAGCAAACAAGCAGGGTTTGTTGTTTGCCCACCACTGTCAGTAATTACTGGATTGCCCACGGTCCTGGCGTATACAGCCCCAGAAACAAGTAAACAGGCAGGGTTGGTTGTTTGCCCACCACTGTCAATAATTACTGGATTGCCATGGTCCTGGTGTAGACAGCCCCAGAAAATAGTAAACAGGCAGGGCTTGTTGTTTGCCCACCACTGTCAGTAATTACTGGATTGCCCACAGTCCTGGCGTATATAGCCCCAGAAAAAAGCAAACAAGCAGGGTTGGTTGTTTGCCTACCACTGTCAGTAATTACTGGATTGCCACGGTCCTGGCGTATAAAGCCCCAGAAAATAGCAAACAAGCAGGGCTTGTTGTTTGCCCACCACTGTCAGTAATTACTGGATTGCCACGGTCCTGGGGTATATAGCCCCAGAAAAAAGCAAACAAGCAGGGCTTGTTGTTTGCCCACCACTGTCAGTAATTACTGGATTGCCACGGTCCTGGGGTATACAGCCCCAGAAACAAGTAAACAAGCAGGGTTTGTTGTTTACCCACCACTGTCAGTAATTACTGGATTGCCACGGTCCTGGGGTATATAGCTCCAGAAAATAGCAAACAAGCAGGGTTTGTTGTTTGCCCACCACTGTCAGTAATTACTGGATTGCCCACGGTCCTGGGGTATACAGCCGCAGAAAAAAGCAAACAAGCAGGGTTTGTTGTTTGCCCACCACTGTCAGTAATTACTGGATTGCCACGGTCCTGGCGTATATAGCCCCAGAAAATAGCAAACAAGCCGGGTTCGTTGTATGCCCACCACTGTCAGTAATTACTGGACTGCCACGGTCCTGGGGTATATAGCCCCAGAAAAAAGCAAACAGGCAGGGTTTGTTGTTTGCCCACCACTGTCAGTAATTACTGGACTGCCACAGTCCTGGGCTATACAGCCCCAGAAAAAAGCAAACAGGCAGGGTTTGTTGTTTGCCCACCACTGTCAGTAATTACTGGACTGCCCACGGTCCTGGCGTATACAGCCCTGGAAAAAAAAGGCAGGGTTTTCTGATTTGCCTACTATGCAACTGTCACAACTTACCTGGCCGCTTACAGTCTAGGGATATAGCCCCAGAGAAAAACCCTGACAAAGACTGAGACAAGCAACTATTTCACTGGTCAAGTCACATTCTGTATTGCAGGGTTTTCAGGTAGTAGCTCCCTGTTTCTTTTGATGCAGATTATACATAGCTTGCTTCTAAACTTCACCCTTTGCCACATACTCTTCTTTCTTCTGGATTTCTTCCAATGGGCAAATCCCCCCAGTGTCCCACCCTCCATGCCCCATTTGGTTTGAATAAAAAAGAAAAGATAATCATTAGACTGTTTTCCTTCTGTCTTTGTGAGCAGATAGGTCTGAGACTAAGGCAATAAGTATGTTCCCTGGTTCAACTTAGTCACCTGCTGTGTATTTATTTATTTATTGAAATAGTTTCACCAGGAAAGGCACACTGAGCAACAAGATGCTCGTCTCCCGGTGCGACCTGTGAGGAGGGGGTACAACGGGGTTGGATAACACGCAGATTATCAACTGAGCAAATAACAGAGGCAAATAGCAGCATATGGATACAAGTGCATTAAACTACAAGCAACAACACATGGAGTACACTGGATAATGTATGCTGCTTATAACAATTATCTGACATATAGCAGCAGTACAAGGGAAAATTTAGCACACAGTAATATGCAGGTATAAGCAACAGGAGACATAGAACACATGACGGTGCAAGACAAAAAGGCACAGTACAAAAGTGCATAGGTTGGGGCTACATGCCAGCATTTATAGCAAAGCTAAGGCCGCTGGTCGGGCAGTGGGGAGGGGAGCAACTGGCGCATGGCTGAATCAGGTACAGAAGCAATTAGTGGTGAGGAAGTTAGCTAGGGCGGTAGAAAGAGAGTGGGCAGAGAAGGAATGCCGAATTTGAGGTGGGAGATCATACCATAGCTTGGGTAACCGGTGTGAGAAGGCGGCTTGCCCTGCAGTAGTCTTCTGCCTAGGGATTGATAGTTGGTGGCAGTCGTAGGATCCAAGATAATGGGCAGGGGAAGGGGCAGCTGAGAACATGGAGGACAGGTAGGAAGGGATGGTGCCAAGCCATAGGTTAGACTCATATTTAGCACAGTGTGAAATGCAGCGGTTTCCAAGGGACGGTAGAGCCAGGGAATGGTAGAGGTCGCAATGGTGGGCAAGGGGTGAGGCATCAAGAGCAAAGCAGCAGAAGGCATTAAAAAGCGTGTCCAGCTTAGATAGGGTGGACTTAGGGGCTGCACCATAAACAATGCCACAGTAATCAAATGAGGGAAGTATCATCTTCTGAACCAGTTCACGTCGGATGGGGGAAGGAGGCTACTGCGGTTCCTATAAAGTGCACCGAGCACGGGCATAGTTTTTTTGAAATAGCATAGATGTGGTCTGAGAAGGAAAGATGGCAGTTGAGCCATACCCCCAAGTAGCGAAATGAGGAGACATCTTTGAGTTTTTGACCATCCAGGGTGTGGAAATAGGGAAGGGATGGGAGTCTGGACAGGTGTAGTCATGTGCCAAAAGTCATCGTGACAGTTTTTTTTTTACATTTAGGGAGAGCTGGTGAGAGCTGAACCATTGCTGTACTTTGTTGAAGCCAGCTTGGAGGTTAGTTTGTACCAATTCAGGGTCTGAGCCTGAGGAGAAGAGTACAGTGTCATCTGCATACATGTGGATTGAGGTAGTAGAGCAGATGAGTGGTAAGTCATTTCGGAATACAGAGACCAGTATGGGTCCCAGAATTGACCCCTTGGGGGTGGGGACACCAGTAGTTAAGGGGGGGGAGGAGATAGCATTTGCGACTCTAATGGACTGGGTTCTGCCAGAGAGGTAAGATCTGAACCAGTTGGCGGCAGCAACAGAGAGGCCTGATTCAGCGAGACAAGAGAGCAATATGGGGTGGGAGACAGTGTCGAAGGCATTCGCAAGGTCAACGAAGACCTTGTGTATGTCAGGGTTACAGCTACAAAATCCTTGTGCTTGTCTTGCTGCAGATTTCATAGCACATGCTTATAAAATGCACCATTTGGCACCAGATTCTTCAGAATTTCTTCCAGGGGTCAATCACCTCCCCCCCCATTGCCAGGTGCCATTTACCATTTAGCTTGGGGGGACTTGTTAATCTTTATCCGTGTTTGTGAGCACTTGGTTCTAAGACTAAGGCAGCATACCAGATATGTTCTGGTTCCCTGGTTCAAGTCACCTGCTGTGTATTTCAGAGTTTCAGCTACAAAATCCCTTAGCTTGGCTTGCTGGCGATTTCATAGAAAATGCTTCTATAATGCACCACTTAGCACCAAATTCTTCAGAATTGTTTCCAGGGGGCAACTCCTCCTAGACCTGCCCTCTTTGGCTAAAGTCACTGATGGGGGCATGTACCCCCCCCCAACACTTTTACAATCCTGCTGACACCCCTGCCCACCACCTGGGCAGTATGTCCTCATACTCCGCCCCACAATGTCAGATCTTTGCACGCTGGAAGCAAGGATTCGTGTGCCACATGCCAGGGAGACTGGGTGGGTGGTGTGGATGTGAACTATATACCACTTCTAGAACTATGGTAACAGGTGAGTAACTTATTTTTCTAGGGGCGTGGATATAGGTTCACTATCCGCACACTGGCAGGAGGGGGCAAGGCGCGTACCCCTATTGGGCAAACAGGGATTGGAGAACCAAGATCCACA
The DNA here is from genome assembly GCA_016271365.2 of Neoceratodus forsteri. Taxonomy (NCBI): domain Eukaryota; kingdom Metazoa; phylum Chordata; order Ceratodontiformes; family Ceratodontidae; genus Neoceratodus; species Neoceratodus forsteri. The sequence continues at coordinate 696,197,708 of CM028129.1, forward strand.
AAGCAGCATCCCAACGAGACTCAAGTTCAATGTTGTAATGGGAAATGAAGATATGTGTTGACTTCCAGGTGGCAGCCCTGCATATTTCCTGCATAGGAATGTCCCTGGAAGCAGTCACCGAGGTAGTAATATGTCTGGCGGATTGAGCCCTAAGCCCTATGGTAGGCTTTCTACCAGCCAACCTATATCAGAAGTTGATGCAAGATATTATTCACCTTGGCTGGCCCGGTGGCGCTGAGGGTTGAGGCGCTGGATGCCACACCTTGCGCCACGCCGACAACCTGGGTTCGGGAATGGACTTGGGCTGTTGGAGATCAGCAGAGGAGGGAGATGACTGAGCATCCAGCGGACTGCTCTCCTCTCCCCAGGTGGGTTGTTGGGGATTCCCGACGCAGTAGTGGCCTCTGGTGGAGACCAGGAGTGGCACTAGCATTGAGACGTAGAAGGGGGTGGAATGACAGCAGGCTCCAGTGGCAAGAGGCAAGGTATAGCCATGCAGGAAGCCATTGCACATCGTGTCCCGAGGGGGAAAACTACTGCAGGTAAAAAACCCTGCGGGGGTCTGTGTGACCCCATGCCAATGCCAGACTCTACCGTCCCATGCTCCCGGTCTTCGTCCTCCTCCCCAGTCGCTCTGCTAGATTCTAGACAGAGTGCCGGGAGGAGATGGCAGTCCCGCCCTGGGGGGCTCAGTGTCGGGGGGGGTGTGGCGTGGCCGGGTGAGGTTGGAGGGAGAAGGGCCCAACCGGAGAGTGCGGAGTCACAGGTTTCAGGTGGGCAGTAGAGCCGATGCACAATATCCACACCTGAGAGAAGTCCACCGAGGTAGGAAATAAATAAAGTTGAAAAAAAAAAAAACATTATGTTATTCACCTGCCAATCGTCCACTTAGCTGCCAGTCTGCCAGGAATGGCTTCAGCATATGTTACAAACAGCTGGCAAGCCTCATCCAAACTCCAGTTGTACACACCTTATAATAAGCAAGTGCCCTCCACAGGTCCAGGATATGGAGCCTGCGATCATAGAAACATAGAAGTTGACGGCAGATAAGGACCGCAAGGCCCATCCAGTCTGCCCATTTCTTTTTCTACCTTATAAATGTGCCATCGGCCTTTGCTCTGTCAGTGGCCTATCTATTCACAGTCATTTGTATTGCTCCCTTATGCCTATCCCATGCCTGTTTGATCGGTCTCTGAAGATGGATTCGTAAAATATACCAGAAGGTTAATTATCTGCTTAAAGTGAAACTCTGATACAACATTTGGAAGGAACTTTCGGTTGGGGAGGACGACAACCTAGTCCTTGTGGAAGACCGGATATGGAGACTCCACCGAGAGTGCCTGGAGTTCAGATCCTTCTGGTTGATGTAACGGCCACCAAGAAAACTGTCTTCCAAGATGGGTGTGCCATCTCACACCTGTGCATAGGCTCAAATGTCTTGCCCATGAGCATAGCCAGCACCAGCAGCATAATAATAATAATAATTTTATTTATAGTGCGCCTTTCAAAAACCAAGGTGCATAACAATGGGTTAAAACAACATTTAAGCCACCAAATACAAAACACAAATTAAAAACATTAATAAAATGAGATAAAAGCATGTAGAATCATATTAGGTCAAATAGGGTAGGCTTGGTTCCATAAATAGGTCTTAAAAGCCCGTTTAAATCCCTCCATTGTCATGTCCTCCTGTAGCTGATGGGGTAGAGAATTCCAAAGGGCTGGGGCTGCGTACATGAATGCACAGGCCCCAGAGGATTTTAAAGAAACCCTCGAGATCTCTAGCAACCCCTCATTAGCCGAGGGGAGCCATCGCCCCGGGCAGTAAGGAACCAGAAGCTCTTTCAGGTAGTCCAGGCCCTGTCCATATAGGGCCTTATAAGTCAGAAGTCCGACTTTAAAGGTGATCCGCCACTGCACCGGAAGCCAGTGCAGATCGCGCAGCACCGGAGAAATATGACATGTTAGAAGAGTTCCTGTTAATAACCGGGCTGCAGCGTTCTGTACTAGCTGGATGGTGGTGGATATTAACCCCTGGTAGCCCTAGGTAAAGGGAATTGCAATAATCCAGGTGCGAGGACACAAAGGCATGGGCCAACGAAGGGAGATCGCTGGACAGAACAAGGTGTTTAACCCTGGAGATGTTCCTCAGATGATAAAACAAGGATTTGATGACAGCCGACACCTGAGATTGTAGTGTCAGCCCTTTGTCAAAAATCACCCCCAGGTTTCGCATTCATTCGGAGGTAAGGAGTGGCACTCTCCCAAGATAAAAGTTCTGAAGGTGAACCTACCCCCAACCTCTCTATCTGGTGCCCCGGGTCCACGACCAGCACCTCAGTCTTTTCTGAGTTCAACCTCAGCCAGCTCAAATTCATCCAATCCTGGATTTCAAGTAGGCAGCTGTTAAATACTAAGACAGCTCTATCCTGGTCAGGTACAAATGAAAGGCAGAGCTGGGAATCATTAGCATAGCAGTGAAACCTCAGCCCATACCTTCTTACAATGTCTCCGAGGGGGAGCATGTACACCGCGAACAATATGGGGGACAACACCGAACCCTGAGGAACCCTGCACGACAGAGAGACTGGGTCAGAGGAATAAATCCCTGACATCACCCTCTGAGTTCTGCCAGTGAGGAAAGACGTAAACCAACTAAGGACTGTACCTGACAGGCCACAGATGAACCTCAGGTGACTGAGAAGCACCCCATGGTCCACAGTGTCAAATGCTGATGAGAGGTCTAGAAGAACCAAGACAGAACGGTTCTTCCAATCTCTTGCCATCAGGAGATCACTGAGCACCCGAAACAGTGTTGTCTCAGTACTGTGCCTCTTACGAAAACTGGATTGAAGCGATTCACAGATGTTACGGATGGTCAGGTGGTTCTCCAGTCGTAGGGCCACTACTTTCTCAACCACCTTCTCAATAAAGGGAAGGTTAGAGATTGGTCTGTAGTTAGCCGGGCAGTCTGGGTCCAAAGAAGCTTTCTTCAGGAGGGGTGTCACCACCGCCTTCTTCAGGGAGCTAGGAAACTTATTTGTCTCCAAGGAGCACCAGACTATCTGTGCAAGGACCGGGCCAATGACATCACTACAACCCATGACCAGGGTAGTTGGTCCCTGATGCAAACTACAGCACGCAGGGTGCATACCCTGGACAACCCGCATGACCTCTGTGAACTCCGGCCAGTCAAAGGTACTCCAGGAAAACTGGGGAACAGTGACCGAGTGCCGCTCTAAAGCAACACCCATAGTGTGTGTTAGTAGGAGTACTGCCCTGATGTCAGCCACCTTAGCTGCAAAGAATCAAGCAAGGTCATCACACTCCACTTGCAAAGAGGCTCTTCGAGTCTGTAGACAGGTTGGGTTGCACAGTCTGTCTACAGTTCGAAAGAGCTGGGCTGGTCGGTTCTGAGCTGCAACGAATTAAAAAAAAAATAAAAAGCAGAATCCGTCAAAAATTAGCTGACAAGTTTTTAACACTGTAACTTGAGAGGAATCTTAGGAAAATTCAGTTTTCCAGACCCCAATGGGCCTCTTACCACCAGCAGAGACTGAAAACCCTCAGGAGCTCACACCTCCTGAACAGACAGATAACAGTATCTTGATGATTTCTCCAGCCCCTCAAACACTCTCACTGAAGAGGGGACTTACTGAAATGAATCCAAATGCTTCACAAGTCCTCAGACACTTGCACTGAACCAGCATATGGCACTCTCACTGCCTTTTAAACAAAGTAAGTAAAATGAAAGGTCTGACCTTAATTTGAAGAAGGAGGGGAGTCCAAAAGAGTCCTCTTCCGTAAATCTGTCACTCTGAAGCCAGGAGTGGGCCCAGCAAAACTACCAAGGTCTACGGCTCTGCTAGGTCCAGAACCCAAAGAGTCAGCAGGTCCTACAGGAAACCCTAGGGACCACCTGACGCCGGCTCCCAGTCAAAATAGGGCCCAGGCCCCCACAGACCCTCGATCAACCCAACCGTAAGATCGGGTCAGCAACACCCAGCTCCAAATCAAGCTGTTCCTCGTTTCCACCAACCTGCCAGCTGTATCCAAGTTATTAGTTTCCACCACAAGCGTTCACCACCAGTAATCCAAGATCTTCACCTGTGCTGCACAATCGCCTCTTCTACAGCTCCCCCTCCCCGATTCACACTCGCCTTCTTCTCGGCTGGCTGGCTACCAAACGCCAAGCAAGCCAAGCCGACACAGGTCAAAAAGCAGAGGTAGTAATACATCCAAGCCCAAAAAGTCCAGGATACGGACCCCTAATAGTGTAATCCAGGAAAATGCAACTACAAAGGAAATAGCAGGCCCAACCGCCGAGAAAGATGAGAGTGGTAGCGGGGACAGCCAAGACAGCCCCAGTGCACACTTTGAGAAGGTCCAGTGCCCCAATATCGCTCAGGGACTTGGCATGCTCAACTTGTTCAAACCCCTCCGATGGATTCAGGGAACACGCCGACCACAAACAACAAAAGCGGCAATAATAGAGACAGTGGTCGGTAAAGCAGGTGAGAGTACTAACGTAAGAACAAAAAACAAACATACACAGCGTAGAAAACTTATAACTAAAACAAAGCTAAAACAAAACGTAAAAACTAAAGCAAAATGCTGCCGGAGCAGCCGACGGCACACCCAGCCCGGCGGCCATATTTGCCAGCAGGTCCCTTGGTGGTGGGAGTTTACACACCAGAGGGGAAAGTTGGTCGAAGCCCTTGAAAAAGCACCCCACGACATTCTCCAGGGCCACCTACATACCAGTCCACATCCAGAATGCAGAGACAGGTGCACCTTAAGGGCTGTCGTTCACAGTTTCAAATGAGAGAGGGACCAGAGGTACTCAAAAATACTAGCCACAGGCAGGCAAGGAATCTAAGCTCCTTGCCCCGACACCAAATGGAAAACCATTTCCATTTAAAAGCATAGCACAGGTGAGTCGAGTCCTTACAGGAGGCCTCCACAATGTGGAGTATGGCTTTCAAAAGGCGCTAAGCCTGGAACTCTAGCCACTCAGGAACCATGCTGTGAGGTGAAGGGACTGAAGATCCAAGTGCAGGACCTTCCCTTGTTGCCTGGTCAGCAGGTCCGGACAAAAGGCAACCGTTACAGAGGCCTGCTGCTGAGGCTGAGGTGATCCAGGTACTAGAATTACCATGGCCAGTCTGGAGCTATCAGGATCATCCACGTCTTGTCCTTCTGAACCTTGACCACCAACCTGTGGATCAAGGGGAAGGGAGGGAAGACATGCATGAGGCCTGGGGACCAGGGTCTTGAGAAGGCATCTCCATTAGTGTCCCGGACTGTGGGGGGTGGGCACAAAACAGCCTCAGCTTTCTGTTCTGCCAGGAGGAGAACAGATCCACTGAAGAGGTTCCCCACTGGGAGAGCAGGTGATTCACCACCTCCTGATGCAGGGACCGCTCATGCGACTTCTCTTCCACCCAGCTGAAAGCATCTGCCAGCTGACTGTTAACTCCTGCAACATTGACTGCCAGGAGATCTGCAACCAGGCTGCGCATGAGGGTCCAGATGCAGTGGCCTCCAGATACATGGGAAGGGAGTGAGTGCCATCCTGCTTGTATGTATAGAACATGGTCATGGTGCTGTCCATCTGGACCTGATCAACCTGACCACGGACTAGAGGAGCAAATGCCATCAGAGCAAGCCACAGTGCATGGAGAAGGATGATATGGTGATGGGACTCATTGGGTGACCAGAACCCACGGGCTCTGTGGTCCCCCAGGTGTGCTCCCCATCCCACCAGAGACATGTCTGTAGTCAGTGTGATAGTTGGCTCTGTGTGGACAAATGGGATTCTTCACTTCAGATGTTGAGGGACCAGCCACTACTGGATGACATCCCACAAGAACTGGCTGGTCAATGCGACCTAGGCAATGGGACCACTGACGGCCCAACTCTTACTGCAGGTGGTGCATTCACCAATGGGCCCAACAGACCACACTGCTGGTGGATGCCATGTATCCCAGCAGCCACAGGAAATCCGGGCAGGGTGCGAGCGCCCAACCTGAAATGATCAGGCAAAGGAGGCAAGGTCCTGAGCTCGGTCCACAGGGAGACAGGCCTTGGTCCACAGGAAGTCTAGCTCTGCCCCAATGAACTTAAAGGGACACAATCAGGTTTTCAAGCAATTTTAATGAACCCTTTACTCTTTATGCCTGTAAACAATAGTCTCAAAGCAATTTCTATCATGACATTCCAACTGTATTTTATTTTCTTGTAAACATTCATTTTTACCAAAAATGTATTTCAGTCATCCTGACCTTATCTCTGGTGTGTGCTCCTTCCTGTGCATCCCCAATAAAGAAGCAGCTTTGAATCCTGCCAAACTCATACATGAATGAGTTTGGCGATTTCTGTAGCAAATAAAGAAAACAGATGGCAGTATTAACGGAACTGTGCAGATCTGGACAATACCTCTAGTTTCTCTAACTGAGGGGTATTTCACAAAGAAATTGCTGACTGAAAAATAAAACTGGGACGCAGTGCATCCGCATCAGTGCCGGGGATAGTGCGCATGTGCGGAGTCCCGGTTTTAACTTTTCAAGCAGCAAATTTCTTTCCGATATACCCCTCAGTTGGGGAAACTAGAGGTATTTCCAAACTCAGCGTGGTTCTGTTACTACTGGTGCTGTTTTCTTTATTTGCCCTAGAAATCTCTGACCTTGTTCATGCACAAGTTTGGCAGGATTCAAAGCTGTTTCTCTATCAGGGATGCGCTGGAGGGTGCACACACCAGAGAAAAGGTTGGGACAACTGAAATCAATTTTTGGCAAAAAAGTATGTTTACAAGAAAACAAAATATAGTTGGAATGTCATGATAAAAACTGAGTTGAGAATATGGTTTACAGACACATACACTAGAGGGGTCATTAAAACTGCTTAAAAAACTGACAGTGTCCCTTTAATGACCTGGGACGGGATCAGTTCAGACTTGTCCAGGTTGATCAACTGGCCCAAGTCTCTGCTGGTCTGGCAGGCTAGATCTCTGGGCAGCTCAATGTCCTCCCTGGATGACCTGACTATCAGCCAGTTGTCCAGATAAGGATACACGCTGACACACTTGCACCACAGGAAGGCTGCCACAACTGCCATGCAGCTGTTGAAGACCATGGACCCAGATGAAAGGCCTAAGGGCATGATATGAAACTGATTAAAAAAAAAAAAAACTCCTGTGTGGAACCAAAAGAACTGCCAGTGGGACAGATGGACTGGCATGTGGAAGAAAAAAACCCTGGAGGTCCAGGCAGCAGAACCACATGCCCTGCTCCAGGGATGGCATGATCTGGTTCAGAGTGACCATCTTGAACTTGTGCTTTTGCATGCAAAGATTCAGGTTGTGCAGATCCAGTATGGAGTGCCAGCCCTCATCCCCCCAGTCCGTTTTGGGACCAGCAAGCACCTGGCCATGTATCTCTGATTTGCCAGAGCATCTGAGACATGGGCTACACTCCCTTCACAAGCAGCTGAGTAATGTCCTCCCTTAGGGTGGACAGCATGTCCTGTGACACCAAGAACTCCTCAAGAGCGTAGGACTGGTAAGGCAATCCTCTGCCTACCACCTCTAGTATCCCCCTGTCCAAAGTAATGGCAGACCAATGTGGCCAGGAGTGGCGTAGCTGCCCCCCCCCAGAGGGGGCTGGGTCAGGGGCTAGACACGTGGGAGGTTGACACACCTGACAAATCAATGGGCAGCTTTGGAGGGAGTGCCATCTGCTGGGGCCGGAGGGGCACCACTTCCCCTACCGTCACCTCTTTTTAGCCCTTGGCCAGAGAAACCGGCTTTGGGATACCAAACTTGGTATTACCCCTGCTGGGGCTGCTGCCAAGGCTGCTGTGGCTGAAAGGACTGAAGCTAAGAGGTCTTCATTTTAGGCTTCTGGGCCTCAAGGACCTTTTGGGACAAAGCCACAGAGTGTTGAGCTGAACTTCTCAGTCTTGGTGAGATGTCCTTCCACACCTGGGCCAAAGACATTGGTGCCCAAGAAAGGGACATCGGCCAACTTGTGCTGATTGCCACGAAGGTGGATAACCTTAGATAAGCCCTGCAATGCATTGCTATAGCTGCCTCCATGGTACGGGTCCAGGAGTTGCCCATGTCAAAGGCCACCTGGAGCTGGTGTTTAGCCAATACTTAATTTTGATCTTTAACCAACTTCACCAGCAGCTGCTTGTCTGCAGGAAGGTGAGGGAGGATTTCATCCAGCACTCCCATTAGGGAGTGACCAAAGCTGACCATCATCATGGTGTGCCTCACTTGGCGGAAACCAAGAGAAGAAGCAGTGCACATTTTCTGGCCACATGGGTCAAGCTTCTTAGACTCCTTGTCAGGGGGCTTTATCCACGTTCCACTGGCTTCTGGATTTCTAGAAGGCTGAGCCTGAAACTAGTCATTCAGTTGAAGGATAGTCCAAACACCCTGAAAGGAACCCAGTAGGGACCGCTTACTTGTGGACCCATATGGGTGAAAGGTGCCGAGCAGGATGCTAGGTACTGTCAGAGCTCCAGGACCAGTCCCAAGATGGCCTGAGTCATGAGAAAGGCAACACCAGGGAAGTCATCCTTCTTCAAAATGGCTATGAAGGGGTACTTTGCCCTCTTTCAGACTGGCTCCAAGGACACAAGCATGGACTCAGATATCAGACGACAGAAAGACCTAAATGACATTGGCCCATGGTTGCTGAACAGGTCTTTGACAAAGACAGAGTCAAAAGTATGAGTCCTTGAGGACAACATGGATGACTCATCCAAGGATTCTTTGAAAATGGCACACAGCCATTTACCATCTCTGACCACCCTGGAATTTTCCGACTGGGTGATTTCCACCAACAGTTGACTTGGCAAGCCGGCTGTAGGATGGGAGTCCTTGGTCATGGCTCCACCAAAGGCTGTGGTGGGCGCACCTCCACCCACAAGGGTGGAGAAGCAGATACTGGGGACATCTGTTGAGGATGAATTAGTATGGGCAGTACTGGTGCCTGCCAGATGACCAAGGTTAAGGGGGTTGAGCCCTACCCCACCTCACAATGGTCCACTGCTACCAAAGGAGCTCCTTGTAGTGTCACTGAATTCTGCAACAGTGCCTCTCCTCACCCAAGGATGAGGAGGTCGAGGAACATCGATGGCAGTGCCTCCCTGTCGAGAGGGATCGACAGCGTGAATGCTGCCTCAACCATGACTTCGACTGTTGACCTGAGGGCTTATGCCGAGGAGATACCACTGGAGGTCAGTATAGACCAGATGCCGAGCTACACTGACGAGCATCAGCTGTGGCAGCACGATGATCAGTGGAAGGTGGTCCTGAGTGGAACTGGTCAGGGACACCAACCAGTCTACTCCTCCTGGGAGAGGACTGGGAGAACCGAGGTCTTGGAGATCGACTCCTCGTCAACTGCTCTGACAGTTTGGTTGACAGGGTGTTGGAAAAAAAATCTCCGGCCGAACTCTCATCCAAGTGCAGCTCCACTGGAGTCGAGTGGTTGGAGTCGAAGGAGTGGGAGGACCGCAATCTCTCATGATCCCATGACTGGCGCCGGCGTGCTTTCTACTGTGGAGGGCAGGGTTCTCCCCATCAGCCTGGAGGGCTTAGCACATTTTATATAAATCTTCTCTCTTAAAGACACCCTGACGCTGGCTCCAGTCAGAAGCAGCACTGAGGCTCATGAGGTGTCCACCGAGGCAGCTGCTGCTGCTTCTTCCAAGACCGCAAGCTGAGTAGCAGACCTCACTACAGCTGAGGCCTTCTTCTGACCTTTAGGCTGGAGTTTCAGATCCCTGTCAGCTGGCTGATTGAGAATAAGCCTGGCCACAAGATCTTCCAAGGAGGAAAGAAGCATAGCCTGACATAGGCTGCAGCCAGAAACATCATGAGGTGCCGCTAGGCAATAAAGGCAGACATGTGGGTCCGTGTTCGACATCTTTTGCCAACATGTGACATGGAACTTGAAGCTGCAAGTTGACTTTGTTTCCTCAGAAGCCATCTTCTGATGATGAAGGTAGATTTGGAGCGAAGGAGAGGAATGCTGGTAAAGAACCAATTAAAATTTAGAAGAAATTAAATAAAACTGCCAAACGCACTTTGGTAGCCTACAACACTGCAGAGTTGCAAAGGAGGAGATCCGACTCTTTCCAGTGGAAAGGAAGATCAGATGTTACGTGGTGCAACTGGAGGACATACTGCACAGGTGGTTGGAGGAATTTAGCTAGAAGCCGTCCAACGAAACGGAACTTCCAGTGAAACTGCCAATGTGTGGATCCTGAACTATATCCATGCTCCTAGAAAACGTTCTTAGTGAGTTACGGTTACAGATGCATAAAAACAAGTTACTCACCTGTAACTGTAGCTCTAGGAGTGGTATATGGTATACATCCACACTTCTAGCAGATTTCCTTTCCCCTTTAAATCTGGCCAGTAGGCCTTCAAACTGCTCCTCCCACCCATCCACCCAGGTGGTATCCTCCTTGACATTGCACCGTGACTCACATCAGATCTGACCCGCTGGAAGCCAGACCAGTATGCCACTTGCAAGGGGAGGTCGGGTGGATGGATGACACTATATACCACTCCGCGGAACATCTACAGTTACAGGTGAGTAACCTATTTTTCTAGGGGCGTGGATATGGTGTACTGTCCACAGTTCTGGCAGACTCCTAGCAGTTCTCCGGGAGGAGGGGGCAAGGTGCACACCCCCTATTTAGGGAGGAGAGATTGGAGAACAGAGGACCCAAAACTAGCATCCCGGCGTGACCCAAGGTCGATGTGGTAATGGGAGATGAAGGTGTGAGTGGACTTCCAGGTAGCAGCCCTGTAGATCTCCTGGATAGGGACATCCCTGGAAGCAGCCAGAGAGGCACTGGTATGTCTGGTGGAATGAGCCCTAAGCCCTATGGGAAGCTCCCTATAAGTTAACCTATAGCAAAGGTTGATGTAGGATACAATCCACCTCCTAATCATCTGCTTAGCTGCTGGTCTGCCAGGTTCAGCTTCAGCATGAGTGACAAACAGCTGGTGAACCTCTTCCCGAGCTCCTTATAGTGGAGCCTGTGCTCAGGTCCAAGGTGTGGTTGATGAAGTGCACTGGGAGACTGATCACCTGATTAAGGTGAAACTCTGAGACAACCTTCGGAAGGAACTTTGGGTTGGGACAAAGGACAATTTTGCCCCTGTGGAAGATCGGGTAAAGAGACTCCACTGAGTGTGTCTGGAGCTCACTGATCCTGCTGGCGGATGTAATGGCCACCAGGAAAGTGGTCTTCCATGGCAGGTGTGACATCTCACACCTGAGCACAGGTCTGAATGGCTTGCCCATGAGCATCGCCAACACCAGCAACAAGTCCCAAGGTGGCAGTGGTTCACGCACAGGAGGGGAAATGTGGTCAAGGCCCTTAAGAAGCACACAACCACCTTCTCCTGCACCATTCTCCGCATACCAGCCCACGCTCAGTATTCAGAGATGTCTGCCAGGTGCACCTTGAGGGTTGTCAACTGAAGGCCCAACTGAGAGAGGGACCACCGGTAGTCATAGATGCTAGTCATGGGACAGGACAGGGGGTCCAATTCCTTGCCCTGGCACCAAGTGGAGAATCTCTTCCATTTGAAGGCATGGCACTGATAAGTCGACTCCTTCCAAGAGGCCTCCACCACATGGAGGAACTCATCAGAGAGACCCAGAGCCTGGAACTCTAGCTGCTCAGGAAACAGGCTGTTAGGTAAAGAGATTTAAGGTCCAGTTGGAGAACCTTCCCCTGAGAGCACAAGAGCAGGTCTGGGAGAAGTGGCAGATGCCACAGAGGCCTGCTGCTGAGGCTGAGAAGCTCAGGGTACCAGAATTAGCACGGCCAGTCTGAAGCCACCAGGATCATCCATGCCTTGTCCCTCCGAGCTTTGATCAGGACCTTGTGGATCAGAGGAAAGGGAGGGAATGCATAAAGGAGGCCTGGGGTCCACGACCTTGCGAAGGCATCCCCATGCAGCATACCCCGCAGAGGTGGGGTGGGCACAAATTAGCCTCAGCTTGACATTCTCCCGGGAGGCAAACAGGTCACCTGGGGGTGCCCCACTAGGAGAACAGACGGTCCACTACCTCCTGATGAAGGGACCAGCTGTGAGATGCCTCGCCCGCATGGCTAAGGGTGTCCACCAGCCGACCGGACATTCCAGTCATATGAATGGCCAGCAGATCAGCCTAGAAGTTAAGTGCACAAGGGTCCAGATGTGGAGACAAAACTTACAGCAGAACTCAGGCCACACTCAGAATAAAAAGAACCCCAGACGCTTGGATGTCAGATTCAAACACTGCATTTAATTACTGATAAAACTGGAGCCACACACCAAACATCCACTGGATGATTTCGAGCCCTCGCTGAGCTCTTTTTCAAGGTGTCAGATGTGGAGAGATTCCCTGTACAGAGGTAGGGAGTGTGTCCTCCCCTGCTTGTTGAGGTAGTACATGGTCGTCATGTTGTCCGTCTGGACCTGCATGACCTGACCCAGAAGATGTGGAGTGAAGGCTGTCAGGGCTAGGCAAACAGCTCGAAGCTCCAGCAGGTTGATGTGACATTACGACTCCTTGAGGGACCAGAGGCTGTGGACCCTGTGTTCCCCCAGGCTTGCACTCCAGCCTATCAGGGAGGTGTTGGTCATAAGAGTGACCGTTGGCTCTGGGCAGACAAATGGGACTCCTTCCTGGAGATGCTCCAGGACCAACCACCACTGGATGGCATCCCACATCTGCTGGGTCACCATGACTGGCTGGTCGACTTGGTTCCAAGGCTGAGACCACTGATGGGCCAGCCCCATTGCAGGGAAAGCATTCTCTAGTGGGCCCAACGGACCATGTAGCCAAGGAGGCACAGAAATTCCCTGGCAGAGTACAACTGCCCAACCTGAAATGAATGGGCAAAGGAGGAAAGATCCCCCACCCAGTGTGCTTGGAGCCAGGCTTGTGCTTGGCAAAAGTCGAGCTCCACCCCGATGAAGTGAATCACCCATGAGGGGACGAGTTCCGACTTGGCCTCGTTGACCAGTAGGCCAAGTCGTAAGCAGTTCTGGAGGGCCAGGTCCTGGACTGCTCCTCCTCCACCCTGGAGGGACCTGCAATCAGCCAATCATCCAGGTACGGGTACACTTGGACTTCTCAGCACCTCAGGAAGGCTGCCACCACTGCTATGCATTTGGTGAAGACCCTGGGAGCTGAGGAGAGGCCGAAGGGCATGGCCTGGAACTCACAGAGGGTCCCCTCCACATGGAACCAAAGTAACTGCTGGTGGAATGGACAGTTGGGGATGTGGAAGAAGGTGTCCCACAGGCTCAGAGAGCACAGCCACATATTCCGTTCCAGGGACAGAATGGTCTAGTTCAGAGAGACCATTCTGAAGGCACATGACCGCAGAAACTTGTTCGTGTCGTGCAGATCCAAGATGGGGCACCAGTCCCCCGTTCATCTGGAAACCAGAAAATATCTGGAGACAAACCCTGGATTGGCTGATTGATCCAGGATGCGAACCACTACCACCTTCTGGAGGAGCTGGGTGATGTCCTACCGAAGGGCAGGCAACATGTCAAGACGTTTGCCTTCCTGGCCCGTGACAGATGGGAATTCATCTTTAACAACTGTTTACTAGTTTTCACACTTAGGGTCCAAGTGTTGATCCTTATGGGACAGCTAGCTACTTAAGAGTTTTTAGGGAGGGGAGAGATTTACTTACACTATGCTAGAATGGTTCATGCATGGCGAGACTAGTGGGGAAGGTGAAGAGGAAGAAACAGGTGGGTAAGACTTGTTAGTTAGAGCTGTGGGGGTTGGTCTATGTCATACATGGGGAACTGGATACTGTAGATTTGACATCATCAGTATTACGAAGACCTGGTGGAAAGCCTCCAATCAATGGGATGCAAATGTGGAGGAGCATATATTTTTCAGAAGAAACCAAAATAGAAAAACGAGGGGGGGTAGTACAGTATATTAAACAACGGTTAGAGGTTCAGGTAAGTAGGATTTTAAGAGAAAGGAAGAGGGAATTGGAGTTAACTGAACAGAACACAAGTGAAACATCATAAATTATGGAATGCACTCAGAATGGAAGCCTCTAAGTGTTACTAATTATGGGATATCTGAAACAAGGTGTGAAGTGACCTCTCTTTGTGATTTTTGTGTCACTGGACATAGGGATGGTAGTACCACTTATCATGGTTCTACTGGAATGGGATGCACCTTTTGGCAAAAAATCTGGGCATGTGCATTAGTAGACAACTGCGATGTGATAAAAACTACACAGATAAACAGAATGCCCCTAATTCACAGGCCTGCCATGCTGAAATGATGGTCAAAGACAAAACACCATGAAGACCAGAAATAACAGATGTACAACCAATGGAAGTTTGATGTGTGCCCTTGTCGGGCCCAACAGCACCAGATTTAGGTTACATGGTGTCATGATGAGTTTTATCAGTAATCTTTTGTGAGGAAATTACTCTAAGGAATCTTAAGACTTGAGTGTGCCAGTGACCCTACAGACAGTCTGGTCGGCGAGAAGTAATACTATTAGTGCTGAGACTTGGACCTTCTTAAAATGCTGGAGCAAGGGACTTTCTGCTAGATGGACAGTGAATGGTGCCAAAAGCATGTGATGGGCCCATAACCAGTAAAGCCATTACATCCATAGAAATACAAAAGATGACGGCAGGATACGGCTCTACCACCCATCCAGTCTGCCCAGCCCTACTTAAGGTTGGACCTTATGACCCCAGTGGACATTCACTCCCCCCCCCCCCCAACAGCCTTTACTAGTCCCAGTAGTATACTCTGAACAAAGAAAGGCAACAAGTCAACTTTGTGGAGGGAGTCCTCATCTGAGGAGAGGGGTTGTGCCCTCTTTTCAGCTGGCCTCTGAATACAATATATTAATTTAGTTTAAAAAAATGAAACCTTTAGCATAACGGTACTACTGCTGGTTCAACAGTTTTAATTACCCTATTTAACTATTAGATACATAGCTACTGTGTTGACATTTTATTTACATTACATACCTTAAAGTTGGGCATTCTTAGTGTTTTAATAAAGTTAATGCAGAAAGCAATTCCTAAAATATCCTGTAAGATCCAAGCCCACCTGAAACAAAACAAAGCATATAAATTACTAATACAGAAAAGTGTTCCAGTTCTACAGCTGTGCCTGAAGCCCTTTTCCAAACATGCCTTTGGTCACTGATGATGGGATGTGACATTTGCTAATTAAATAATAACAAAAAAAAACCTCAGGATAATCTGACAGTCTCTATCCAATATGTTCAACCTGTAATAATCTTATGAAAATGTTCATTACTTACCAGTCAAAGTAGGTGTTCAAGAGGCATACACACGTAGCACATTAGATTGTAAGCTGCTGGAGGCAGAACCTCACAGTGTAACCTTGCAGTCCTTATCTGCCGTCAGCCTCTATGTTTCTATGTTTAAACAGGCTGCCTACGTTGATGTGCCTAGGTGCACGTAAGTGGGGCACAGCATTGCCTATATAACAACAGCAGACCCCAACCACATCAACTTCTCACCGTCAGTGAATGAAGTTCATAAACATCCAACAGCAGGATTGGGGCTGCCCCCACTAAGCATGCCAAGAGAGGCAAGGGGAGCAAATCAAAAACTGCCTATCACATAGCTGGTGGAGGCACTGGTACAAATAACAGACTCAATACACAGTGCCTTGCCAAGTACCTGAAAATAAAGGTCAGCCACACCAGCAGGATGGATTGTGGGGAAAAAGATATGGCTAAATGGAGGTCCTCTTGAACAGCTACTGTCACATAACAAACCTAGCTTTTTTTGAGGGTATCTACATAAAGCCATAATATATTGGATGATTACCAGGCAGTACCAATCCCAAGTTGGCTGCCAGTAAAAGAGTGGCCGTCCCCTCAGGAGTTTGGCCTTATAAGTCTGCATGGCCAAATCCAGCTCTCCTACAAGGGATCAGACCCAGACTACAATGCTTAGTAAAAGTAAGGAAGCTGTGCCAGGCAGGAACCCTGCAAATGTCAGTGGCTGAAACACAGCTGAAACAGGCAACTGGAGAGGCTGCCATGCCCCCAGTAGCACACCTTGTAACAGTACAGTGTAGAACTAGCCCTGCCTGTCTATAAAATAACAGGATACAGGAAGGGATCGACTTGGAGAGGCTTGGTTTGGAAAAAGGCTTGCCCCTGGCGTGAAACAGCCAGGGAACTGGGCACAGTCCATGCTATGGTCCAAACAGTACCAAAATATTCTGAGGACATCCAAAGAATACAACAGCACTTCCCCTGTGGGCTGAAGAAAAAGATGGGTTAATTAACAGACCGATTTAACATGAAATCAGACACAGGCTTTGGCAGGAATTTAAGGAGAGTCTGCAACATCACCTTGTCTCTGAGAAACCCCAAAAAGGGGGATTCCCGAACCAAGGCACACAGTTCATACACAGGTCTTCCAGGACAGGTAATTTAATTTGGAAAAAAACATGGGGGTCTGTTCATGAAAAGGGGTTACCAATGCCAACCATACAGTGCATACCACATTTTAAAAAATCAAGAACTGTCAGGCACATGTTTTTGACTAAATCTGAATGCTGGCTATATGGGCAGATAGATAACATAACTATAGAGTTCTAGGGTATCCATATTTTTTTTGATGGGGTATCCTGCTCCATTTTGCTGCTTTTTTTACCTGAAAAAGTGTGACATGCAAAAACACATGTTTTACTAATTGTTTTTGCAAGCTTTATTTACTGTTTTCCATTATTAAAGTTAGTCTACTTACTAATATGGAGTTGTGTTTTTTATTATCTGTACTCTAGCCCATTGTAATGATCTATTTTTTATTTATGCAGCTTTGTATTTAGTGTGGTGAATGTAAACTACAGTTACGTAAGAACTTACCGTAACAGTAGATCTTCGAGAACAGCTCTTGCAGCAGGTTACACCATTAGGACTGCAGCCGTCAGGCGTCAGGACCCCACGGAAATTTTCTAGCTAGCAGTCTTCAGCGGGGACCGCCTCCGACGTCGGTCCCGCCCCCGACGTCAGGAGTAGTACATAAGGAGAAGGTCCCGCCAGAATCCCCAGTTCTTCCGCCAGAGACTCTCGGCCGTTGGATGACATCAGAAGAGGAAACAGAGGACCCGCCATCAGATGGCCAAGACTAAAGACAGACCTTTCCAATCCGAAGAATGGGTGTTAGGTTAGAACCTACTTCCCCCTATGGTGGGCGGGAAGGTACCTGCTGCAAGAGCTGTTCTCGAAGATCTACTGTTACGGTAAGTTCTTACGTAACTGTACTATCTTCTTTGAGATACAGCTCTTGCAGCAGGTTACACCATTAGGACGGATTCCCAAGCAATGGCGACATTGTAAGCCATTGGGAGGAGGAAAGACGGAGATTAAGACCCCATCTGAGCTTAAGACATAAGTCCCTGGAGGACGGCTAGGCCGAAACCAGCATTTCGCCTTGAGGCAATGTCCAGGCTATAATGCCTAATAAAAGTATGCACCGAGCTCCAGGTGGCTGCAGCACAGATAGCTGAAGTGGACACATGTTTGAGTGCTGCAAATGAGGTAGCCACTCCTCTGGTAGAATGGTCCTTGACCGCTCCTGGCAAGGGTTTTCTGCGTTTGTCATAACAGAAAGAGATACACTGAATGAGCCAGCATGAAAGGGTCTGCTTCGAAATGGGGGCCCCTTTCATCCTCTCAGCAAAAGATACGAACAGCTGCTCCGCTTTCTGGTGCTGTTTGGTTCTGGACAGATAATATCTGAGACACCTGTGAACATTCAGGGTGTGAAGCAGTGCTTCTCCTCGACTGGTGTACCTGGGAAAGTACACTGGTAAATCAATGTCCTGATTAAGGGTAAGGGCTGAAACCACCTTAGGCAGGAACTTAGGATTTGTCCTCAGGGATACCCTATCCTGGTGGAAAATTAAATAAGGCTCTTTGCACATGAAAGCATGTAATTCGGAGATTCTTCTTGCCAAAGTAACTGCAACTAAAAACAACGTTTTCCACAACAGAAAACGTAGCTCGCAATCCGCGACTGGTTCAAAGGGTGGTAGTGTAAGCTGCTCCAGGACGAAAGGTAAGTCCCAAGGAGGAACAGGATCCTTAATGGGTGGCCTAAGGTGGAGGACCCCCCTTAGGAAGGCACGAGTAGCATCCAACTGAGCCACCATGCGATGGCCAATGGGGACATGATAAGCTGAGATTGCACAAAGGTGCACTTTGATCGAGGAGTAAGCTAGCCCGGATTGAAAAAGGGAAAGCAGGAACTCCAGAACCAGCTTCTCAGGATAGTCTAAGGGTGAGAAACCGTGTGTTCGAGTCCACAGGCAAAACCTGCGCCACTTCATAGCGTATGTTGTGTGTGTTGCTGGTTTTCTAGCGGCAGAAAGCACGTCTGCCACCTCTTGCGAGACCCTGTGTCGCATCATGGCTATGTCTCTAGGAGCCAGGCATGTAGGTTCAGTGAACGTAAGTCCGGATGGACTAGTGAACCCTCCTTCTGAGACAAGTGGGAGCTGATTGGCAAAGGAAGCGGAGGTTCTTGGGATAGGTGATGTAGAAGCGGGAACCAGATTTGTCTGGGCCAGAAAGGCGCTACCAAGATAAGCGTCGCATGCTCCCTGCAAAGTTTTAGAAGAACTCTCTGGATCAACGGGAAGGGAGGGAAGGCATAGAGGAATCTGCCCGCCCAGGGGAGGGACAACGCATCTCGCCAGAAAACACCAGGCCCTGGATCTAGCAAGCAAAAATTGGGCAGTTTTGTGTTGGATGGGGAGGCGAACAGATCTAATTCTGGCATGCCCCATCTGTGGAACAGATTCTCTGCCACCTCCTGTAGAAGTTCCCACTCGTGGACTCTGGCCTAGGAACGACTCAGGCTGTCTGCAACGGAATTGTCCACCCTGGGGACGTGAACCGCAATGAGGTTTGCGCCGTTTCGTATTACCCATTCCCACACTCTCATGGCCTCCCTGCAAAGGGGGTAGGAGTGTTTGCCTCCTTGTTTGTTGAGGTAATACATCATCGCAGTATTGTCTGTTTGTAACAGGACAGTACTCGGTAGAATCTCCGACTGGAAGGCTTGCAGGGCATAAAGGACCGCCCTCATCTCCAATATGTTGATATGGAGATGAGATTCCTGGGTAGTCCATGTTCCTGAGACCTCACGGCGTTCAGTCGCGCCCCCCACCCCAGCCCTGAGGCGCTCTGTGGAGAGTGTTATCACCGTGACGGTTGAAGGAACCCCACGGAGAGGGTTCTCGGATTTAGCCACCATTGCCAGTCCCAACCACGGTTCGCGTGATTCTGACTGGATGCTGCAGATGGTCTTGCCTTTGGTCCCACTGCACCCTTAACATCCACTGGGTTACCCGCATGTGGAGTCTTGCCATCGGGAACGTTGGAATGGCCGCAGCCATACGTCCGAGCAGGCGAAGGACCAATCTGGCTGGGACGGTCTTCTTTGCTGATAAGTCCCTGATGAGGGATCGAATGCGTTCCACTCTGTCTTCGGGAAGAAAGGCTTTTCCTTTGACGGTGTCCAGAACTGCCCGTATGAACTGCAGTTTCTGGGACGATACCAGGAGAGACTTCTCGTAGTTGATTAGGATGCCCAGAGACTGGAAAAGTTCCTGAGTATGCTGAATGGCCATCAGCAATGCCTCCTTGGAGGGGGCCATGAGAAGCCAGTCGTCCAGGTATGGGAACACATAGTGGCCCTGTCTCCTCAGAGATGCTGCCACGACTGCCATGTACTTGGTAAATACCCGGGGTGCTGATGACAGCCTGAAAGGAAGCACTCGGAACTGATAATGGCGGCCGAGAAACTCGAAGCGCAGGAACCTCCTGTGCACTTGAGCAATAGGGATGTGCAGGTAAGCGTCCTGCATGTCCAAGGACGCCAAGAAAGCGCCCTTCTTCAGCATGGGGATTAGCCCTGGAAGGGTCACCATGCGGAAGCGCTTGTAAATGACCGACATATTGAAGTCGCTGAGGTCCAAGATTGGACAGAGGTCCCTTGTTTTCTTTGGAACCAGGAAGAAGTGTGAATAGTATCCTGCTCCTCTCCGGTTCCCTGGAACGTGCTCCAAAGCTTCTTTCTGTAGAAGCGTGAGCACTTCCTGCTGTATGAGCAGGGCGTGCTGACCCGAATAGCGGGAGAGCAGAGGAGGCCTTGTGGGCGGGTTGTCTACAAATTCTATATAATGGCCTTTTTCGACCAACTGTAGCACCCACCTGTCGGTGGTGATCGACCGCCACCCTGGCAGGTGGTCTGTGATGCGATCCCCGACCTTCGTTTCCCATTGATCCTGAGGAGGGGCAGGGGCCGGGAAGGAGTCATGCTGTGGCAGCATTGGAACCTGCAGGTTGGGCTGACTTCGTGGCTCATTGGCCTCTGCCTGAGAATGTTGTAGCCTGGGCTTTCTGAGATAAGGAGCCCCTCTGTTGCTGGCCGGAACGTGGTTGTTGCCTTTGGATCTGGCTGCGAAAGCGACTTTGGTTCCTACGAAAGGAACTAAGTCTAGATCTGTACATGGGATGGACAGATCTAACAGCCTTCCCAGCTTATTGCAAGTTGGTGATCACCTTTTCCGAGGCTTCACCAAACAGAACTTCGCCATGGTAAGGTGTGTCCATGATATTTTTCTGGACGTCTGGGGTAAACCCGGAGACACAAAGCCACGAGTGTCTCCGGAGACACATGCCTGAGGCTGCCGCTCTGGCCGAAGAGTCTGCAGAGTCGTATGCGGCTCTGAGCACCTGGGTCCCCACGTCTGAACCCGTGCGGAGGAGTTGCAGGAGCTCCTCCTTTTGGCCACCGTCTGGCAATTTCTCCGTCAGGTCCTGTCCCTGTTCCCACAATGCGTTCTGGAACTGAACCATGTGGGTGAGGTAATTCAGTGATCTAATGGCGCAAGTCGCGGCCGTGTACATGCACCTGCCCAGCACGTCCAACTGCTTGGACTCCGGGTCCGGTGGCTGCATGCTCAAATGTTGCGGTTTCTGAGACCGGTCATGAGAGGCTGTAATGACCAGGGAGTTGGCCAGAGGATGGTTAGCCAGGTACTGGTCCTCCCTTGGGGCCTTGTACAAGCGGTCAGCCTTCTTCGGCATTGCCGGGGTCAAATGTGGACGCTTCGACGCAGCCTTGGTGACGTCCACAAAAGTGTCCACCAAGGGTGGTACTACCACAGGCTTGGGGTCTTTTTGCCGAAGGCAGCGGGCAAGGCGTAGTCTTTCGGGGTCAAGCTCCTCGGCATCCCATCCCATGTTCTCCTGAATATGCCTCATTATTTCGGAGAACGAGGGGTCATCCAGAGGAGACCTAGGAAGGTCGCGTGGGTCCGGAGAGGGGACACTGATTGGTGAAGGAGACCTGGAGCATTCAAAGATGTCAGATCTGGAACCCTCCGTGGACGGCGAGTACAGATGTCTTCTGGGTCTCTTGGGGCTGGGCGACCCTGAAGAGGAACCTGACGGAGGCCTTCTCTTCTTCAAAGATCTACCCCTAGGAGGTGCTGCTGGCTCCTGGGGGGAAGGTGCTCGTCCTGCTGATCCCCTGGGTGGAGGAGGGGATGCAGGCGTCGGAGGTGCAGCGGGCGCAGGAGGAGGCTGCGTGGTGACCACATCCTTTTTGATGGTGTCCCACCAGAAGGTGAAGAGTTCCTTCACCTCTGACAAGTTTAGGCCCGACGACGGACCAGGCGCCGGTGGCCTGTCGTCGGGGCCGGGCGTCGGCTCCCCGGGGGTCTCTGGTTCTGGAGAGGGCTCCCGTGGGAGTTCGTCGGGTCCAGAATCACCTGCCTGGTCTTCGAGCTGGGTAGACTCCTCCTCTGACAACGCCTCGCGACCGACATCGGTAGGCGGTGGTGTGGTCCTCTTGACTGCGGTATCTGGCCGGTCCCCCCGACAGCGTCCTGGGGGGGCGAATGCCTGACCGGCGATGGGTGATGGACGGTCACCGGTTCCCTGGAGTGCCTGTGTACCTTGGCCGACGTCGGGTCCGATGTCAGCTTGAGGGAGGTCAGCTCCTTGGTCTTGCGCTGGGGAGGCGGCAGTAGAGAGACTGACTGGACGTCGGGGGCCGAATGCCAGGAGGACAACTTATGAGGCTCCCCAGACCTGGACGAGGCCTTAGCCGAAGATGCGGTCCTGGAGGACTTGGCAGGCTGCGGAGTAGAGGAACCACTAGCCGATTTGACCACAATCGGGGGAGGCTGAGAGCGGGCTCTCGACGGAGAGCAGTCCGACCTGGAGCCGGAGCTGCGGGAGTCCGAGGCCCTGAAGGGGCATCTGGGTTCTCACCTTCTCCCAGCGTTTCTCATGGTGCCTGTGGGACTTTCCTGAAGATTCCCCTCTGGAGGAAGGGTCCATGGCCTTAAGTCTTTCTTCAAGGAGGAAAGCCTGGAGGGTCTTCTGGCGGCGGATCCTCGTACGACTGTTAAAGCCCTGACAGAAGGAGCAGGCCTGGGTGTCGTGGTCTGGGCCCAGGCAACGAACACAGGCCGAATGAGGATCCTTGAAATTAATCTGCTTTCCACAGGCACACTTCGAAGAATGGCCCTCCACTGAAGTTGGAGAGGACATCAGACGAAAACCGACTGAAGAGAGTGATTTTTTGAAAGTTTTGAAAGTTTTCCTGGTCGTCGCGCGCTAGAACTAATCGAGAGATCGAGACTTGCAAAGTTGATGGCGGGAAAGAACTGGGGATTCTGGCGGGACCGCTTCCTTATGTACTATGCCTGACGTCAGGGGCCGGACCGACGTCGGAGGCGGTCCCCGCTGAAGACTGCTAGCTAGAAAATTTCCCGGTGGTCCTGACACCTGACGGCTGCAGTCCTAATGGTGTAACCTGCTGTAAGAGCTGTATCTCGAAGAAGATCAGTTGGTGTCACAGCACGTTACATTCACCCACATGGCCCCCAAATCTGTAATTGTGCTATTAGCACTTTAAAAGATTTTCTGGCTTCTCTCCTAGTTTGCCTCCTTGTGATAACTGACTGTGTTACTGCCTGATCTCTCTTTCCCACAGAAGGGACAGCAACCTTTGACCCTGACTGTACTTGGGGTCACATCAGGCCCAATGTTTACCCGTCAGTCTGTGACAGCTGCAAAGTCATAATCTGCCCATCAGAACCAAGGAGCAACCATAGAGGGAGAAGTTGAGTTGTGGTTTAAAACCCACTGTTTGCACATGGCTCCTCCATTTGTAGGGCTATATTCCATTAAGATAAGCACTGCATGCAACAATGAGGGTTGCAGTTACATTCACCACTGGTAGACTTTGGTTACCATCATTCACTGATTGTTGGGCAAATTTTCACAGAGCATATTTCAGTGACAACTGCATATCTAAGGAAAGTGCTGGGCATAAATTGTAATAGGGATTATTCAGTGTATATGGGGTGGAGAGTTAAAACGGATATTCTTTGTGGTGTCCTCGTTACACTCACCACGATATGTGGCGTCACCCATCATACCTGCCGGTATTGTTATTATTGTCAAATTGCTCCAGATTTTGTAACACTATGTCAGTTATTAGTAGTGGTGTGATAACCATGAGGCATGTTCAGTAAATTTGTTATAACTTGAAACAAATGTGTGGTGTCACTTGTTACATTCACCATGTTATATGGTGTTAAGCATCACACTTGCCAGTAATGTAACTCTTGATTTTTTTCATGTTTTGTAACAGTATGTCAGTCAGTAATAGTAGTATGTTAGTTGTTAGGCAAGTTTAGTACAGTTTTAGTAAGTCAAACATAAATGTGGTGTCACTTGTTACATTCACCATGGTATGTGGTTTCAAACATCACACCTGCCACTACTGTTATTATTGTCAGATTTCTCCAGGTTTTGTAGCACTGTGTCAGTTATTATTAGTAGCATGTTAGCCATTAGGCACGTTCACTAAACTTTGTAAAACTGAAACAAATGTGTGATGTCACTCGTTACATTCACCACGTTATGTGTGTTAAGCACCACACTTGCCAGTAATGTAACTGTCAATTGTTTTTCATGTTCTATAGCAGTATGTCAGTCAGTAGCAGCAGTATGCTAGTTGTTTTGGCATGTTTAGTAAAGTTTTAGTAAGTGAAACATAAGTGTGGTGTCACTTGTTACATTCACGTGGTGCAAAACATCACATTTGCAATTAATGTAATATAATTCTTATATATATTTGTTTCTCATGTTTTAATACAACTCATTACATGTTTATTAAAGTTTTTACTACTAAAACAAATGTTTTGTGTCAGGTGCTGGATTCACCATGGTGTGTGGTGTCACTTGGTACACTCACCACAATACAGTTCTTTTATCTCAGGAACCTGTGGGGCTTTTATCTCCCAATATATTTACTTTTTCATACTTGGGTCATACTATCTTGAAATACATCACAAACGTAATCTAGAAATAATCTGAAAATCTGATCCTCATGTTACACTTTGGTAACCCCTTTTCATGAACAGACCCATCATGGTTTCAAAAGGGACTTTAGTCAGTGACTCAAGCACAAGATTCAAGTCCAGAACTGGAGCAGATGACAGAGGCCACTCTCTGGCAGCCTCCAGGGTCCCTGTCAAGGACTCTGTGACACCCTCGCCTAGACCTCACTTCAGCAAGGTGTCGTGAACCTCATGCCACTCTCAAGGCTCTAAGAGTAACCGGCACCTGAACTTTCAGGCAGAGGCATGACATAGGGTGCCTCCTATGTCCCTGGTCCGAGTCCTGTGGTCAGCCACTTAGTGGGCAGAGGCGAATGTCAACTCCTGCCGAGAATATAAAAGCACCGTTTGACACTCCAGTGTCCTGCTGGTGGTGTCTGGTTGCCCCTTCTCGATGGAACTTTTGCTTGGGGTGGCACAGCTGGCCCATCACTTACACCCCGGAGGGTTCCTGTTAGGTGAGAGCACCCGGAGTGCAGACTTTCCCAATCAAAGGATCCCTCCACAGATTGACTGACAACACAGACCCTGGCACTTAAGGGGCCCCCTATCTTTATACGCCCTGTAACAGTGGCTTCCACAGCATGCGTGTGCTGTCACTCAGATGGTTACAGGACGAGGTGGTGAGTGGAGGGGCTGTGCTGGTCACCTTCTGTGGCCCAGGCAGTGACTACCGGTCAAAGATAGCAGGGGTGAGCTGCATGCCTATGGTGGGGATGGATCAGGAAGAGGTTTTTTTGGGTTTTTTTTTTTGCCAGTGATCAAGATTCCACTAGACTATGGATTATGTTTTTTTGACAGTTTGATACAGCAAGTGGTAGTGGTGGTGGTGGTGTGGGGGGAATGAAGCAATCAGAACAGGTTTTAGACCTAATAGCGCTCCAAGCAGAAATGCTTACGGTGCCCCTTCACTGCTACCACCACCCCTTGGTAAAAATTTTATGAATACAAGGTAACAAGAACTGTGCCTTTTGTAATTACATTTTTACATGTCAAGCTGATCTCTGCTTATACTTTCTACTTTAGCTGACCCTTTCTGTGCTGGTGCCCTAAGCAGAGGCTTGGTTGGCTTGTACCCAATACCGCCTCAGGGCCAATGGACAGTCATTGATGTACGTATTACAGATCAGAACTGTGATCATGGGGTAAGGGATCACTGGACTACCAATGATGTAAATATTACCAATCAAGACTGATCAGAGTCACTGGGCTAACAATGATGTAAGTATTATTGACTGGGACTGTGATCAGGGTTGACGGAGGGGGCCACTGGACTACCAATGATGTAAATATTACCAATAAATTCTGTGATCAGATGGCGGGGGGTGGGAGCCATTGGACTACCAATGATGTCCATATTACTGACTGGGATTTTTTGTTACAGTTAGTGCAGTCAGCCGTTACCCCGATTTTCTTCCTGGACTTACCTTTACCTTAAGCAGTGTGGTCTGGGTATTCATCGGGTGTAGGACTAGCGGATGGCTTGATGTCAGCTGCTGCATAGGAGACCATCTTTTTTCATTTTTCTGTGCCACAGGAATGTCTTTGCAATACTGCTCAGATGCTCCCATGCATGCTTCTGTATGTGGGAGTTGGCAGATGCCACTCCATGCCTTTCCACACCATCCCTTGCTGCCTTACCCACAGCCAATGCTAGGCGCCAGACAAATGCTGGGTACTGTAACCCTCCCTTCCCGGGAGAGGAGAGCAGTCCTCTGGATGCTCCATTCTCTCTTGCCCATGCCAATCCCCGACAAGTCTGCATCTGAGGTCACCAGTGTGATGCAAGGTGTGCTGTCCAGTGTCTCACCCTGAATGCCACTGTGCCGGCCCTTGCAGATTGGGACAGTGACTGAAGGAGGGGCACTGGACTATCATGTACATATTACTGACCCAGACTGTGATCAAGGTGTGGGGGGCAGGGCATGGGTTGTTTTCTATAGACAACTTGTACTCCCTGGAGGAACAGAGGCATAGAGGGAACGTGATAGAAACCTTCAACTATATGAAAGGCATAAATAAAGATGGCACAGAGGGAATTAATAGGTTACTCACCTGTAACAGTAGTTCTATGGGTGGTATATGATGTTCATCCACACTTTCTGGCAGTTGCCTTTCTCTTTAAGACTCCACCGGAACGTCTTCAAGCTGGCTCCTCCTAACCATATGGGTGGTAACTCCCTCGTCTCCACCCCGTGATGTCAGATTTTGCCTGCTGGAAGCAGTAGTGTGCGCCACAGCCAGGGGAGGTCGGGTGGGTTAGTGTGGATGAACATCATATACCACTTCTAGAACTACTGTTACAGGTGAGTAAATACAGGTTACTCACTTGTAACAGGAGTTCTAGGAATGGTATATGTTGTTCATCCACACTGTCTGGCAGGTTCCTTGCCGCTTTAAATCTTGCCGGAAGGTCTTCAAGCTGGCTCCTCCCACCCACCCGGGTGGTAGAACTCTCAGCTCCAACCTATGATGCCAGATCTAGCCCGCTGGAAGCCAGGTTGTGCGTCGAAGCCCGGGAGGTTGGGTGGGTCATGTGGATGAACAACATATACCATTCCTAGAACTCCTGTTACAGGTGAGTAACCTGTATTTCTAGGGACATGGATATGTTGTTCATCCACACTGTCTGGCAGACTCCTAGCAGTTCTCCGGGAGGAGGGAGGCAAGGCACACACCCCCTACTTGGGAACTAAAGACTGGAGAACCGAGGCCCCAAAACCAGCATCCCGGCGTGACTCAAGGTCGATGTGTTAGTGGGTGATGAAAGTGTGTGATGATTTCCAGGTAGCAGCCCAGCAGATTTCCTGGATAGGGACGTCCCTGGAAGCAGCCACCGATGCAGCGGTATGGTGGGTAGAATGAGCTCTTATCCCTCTGGGAGGCTCCATGCCCACCAACCTATAGCAGAGATCTATGCAGGAAATGACCCACCTGCCTATCGTCCGCTTGGCTGCAGGTCTGCCAGGTGCAGCTTCAGCGTAGGTGACAAACAGCTGGCGAACGTCTCCCCAAACTTCAGCCGTCCGCTCCTTATAATAAGCAAGCGCTCTTCTAGGGTCCAAAGTATGGAGCCTATATTCGGCCTCCAAGGTGTGACTGGGGTAGAACACCGGCAGAGTCAACACCTGGTTAGGGTGAAACTCTGACACCACCTTCGGAAGGAATTTCTGGTGGGGGCGCAGGACAACCTTGTCCCTGTGGAAGACCAGATAAGAAGACTCGATGGAAAGCGCCTGGAGCTCTTCTGGCTGACGTGATAGCCACCAAGAAGGCGGTCTTCCCCGACAGGTGAGAGATGTCACACCTGTGCATCGGTTCGAATGGCTTGCCCATGAGCTTAGCCAATACCAGCAGTAAATCCCACGGAGGTGGAGGTTCTCGCACCGGAGGGGACATGTGATCAAGGCCTTTGAAAAAGCCCCAACCACCTTCTCTGGCACCACCGACTGCTTCCCAGCCCGCACCCAGTAAGCAGAGATGGCTGCCAGGTGCACCTTAAGGGTCATTGACCGAAGCCCTTGCTGAGAAAGGGACCATAAATAGTCCAAGATGCTTGCCAAGGAACAGGAGGAAGGGTCCAGGCCCTTGCCCTGACATCAAATGGAGAATCTCTTCCATTTGAAGGCATAGCATTTTCTGGTCGACTCCTTACGGGATGCCTCAACGACGTTGAGGACCTAGTCGGAAAGACCCAAGGCCTAGAACTCTAGCCGCTCAGGAACCAGGCCGTCAGGTGCAGGGATTGAAGGTCCGGATGGAATACCTTCTCCTGATTGACTGAGATCAGGTCCGGGTGGGCTGGAAGCCGCCTCGGGAGCCTGGAGCTGAGTCTGAGGAGATCTGGATACCAGAACTGGCGGGGCCAGACTGGAGCTACCAGAATCACCTGCGCCTTGTCCCTCCTCGCCTTGAGAAGCACCTTGTGGATCAAGGGAAATGGAGGAAAGGTGTAGAAGAGGCCCGGGGTCCAATGCCTCAAGAAGGCATCCCCCTGCAGAAAGCCCTGCTGAGGGGGGTGGGCATGTAACAGTTTCAGTTTCGCATTCTCCCTGGAGGCAAACAGGTCCACCTGAGGTGTGCCCCAGTGGGAGAACAGATCTTGTACTACCTCCGGCAGGAGAGACCACTTGTGGGACGCAGCCTCTATTCGGCTTAGGGCATCGGCCAGGGTGTTGGAGGCTCCTGCCACATGAATGGCGAGGAGATCTGACTCCAGGCTGCGCACGAGTGACCAAATGCAGACAGCTTCCCTGCACAGAGGCATGGAGCGTGTCCCGCCCTGGAGGTTTAGGTAGTACATGGTCGTGCTATTGTCCATCTGGACCTGAACCACTTGACCCCATAGAAACGGAGCGCAGGCGGTGAGGGCTAGACAAACCGCTCGAAGCTCCAGCAGGTTGATGTAGCATTGGGACTCCCGAGGGGACCAGAGACTGTGCGCTCTGTACTCCCCCAGATGGGCACCCCAACCCATCAGAGAGGCATCAGTCGATAGAGAGACCATTGGCTCGGGGCGGACAAACGGGATGCCCTCCTGCAGATGTGCTGTAACGGTCCATCACTGGACAGCGTTCCACATCCCCTGGGTCACTGTCACTAGCTGATCCAATGGATCGAAGTGCTGTGACCATTGGCTAGCCAGCCCCCACTGAAGGGGACGCATACCAGCGGGCCCAATGGACCACGCTGGTGCAGGCCGCCATGAGGCCCAGGAGGCACAGGAAGTCCCGGCCAGGGTGCAATAGCCCAACCTGAAATGACTGGGCAAAGAAGGAAAGAACCTCGGCCCTGTCCGCCGGGAGCCGTGCTCTGGCTCGTAGAGAGTTGAGCTCTGCCCCGATGAATTGTATCACCTGCTTTGGCACGAGTTCCGACTTAGCCTCGTTGATGAGGAGGCCAGCCTGAGAGCAAACCTGGAGGGCCAGATCTCTGGACCGCTCCACCTCCACTCTGGAGGGGGCTGCAATCAACCAGTCATCCAGGTAGGGTGCACACCAGACCCTTCTGCGCACAGGAATGCTGTCACCACTGCCATGCATTTGGTGAAGACCCTGGAGCTGGGAAAGGCCAAAGGGCATGGCCTGGAACTAGGGGGATCCCTCCCCCAGGCGGAGGAATCACTGGTGGGGACGGATGGATTGGGATGTGAAAGAACACGTCCTGAAGGTCCAGAGAACAGAACCACACGCCTCATTCCAAGGATGGGATTATCTGAGCCAGAGTGACCATCCTGAAGGTCCGAGACCTTAGGAACCTGTTCAGGTCATGCAGGTCGAGAATGGGGCGCCAACCCCCCGTCCGTTTTGGGACCAGGAAGTACCTGGACACAAACCCCGGGTCTGGAGGAGGATCCACCACCTTCTCGATCACCTCTTTTTCAACGAGCAGGGTGATATCGGCTCGGTGAGCCGAGAAAGAGGCTGCGGACCCCGTAGCGCCCCGAGGGGGCGACGGCTCGGAAGGGTGGGGCCTGCTCGAACTCCAGGGGCAGGCCCTTTCCTACCACCTCCAACACCCAATGGTCCATGGTGATAACAAACCAAGCGGAAAGGGGGGAACCCGGGGGGGGGTGACGAGGCTAGGGGTGACACCCCTCAACCCGTCACTGGGCAGGCTTAGAGGAGGGACTGGCCGAGGGACCTCCTGGGCCTTTACCTCCCTGCTTCCTGTTGGAGGAAGTTGCGGGCTTGGGTTTGGGATGCCAAGCGCGAGCCTGCTGGCCCTCGTGCTGGTGCTGTTGGGCCGGACGTGCCGCAGAATGACGAAAGGACTTGTGCTGCTGCTGTTGGTGGCCTTTGTCCTTCTGGGCGGAGATGACAGAGTCCAGAGTGGCACTGGACTTTTCGATCCGCTGGAGGTGACCTTCCACTCCAGGGCCGAAGAGGTCTGTCCCCAAGAAGGGGACATCTGCCAGTTTGTGCTGGGTATCCGCCGTGAAGGTGGATATCCTCAGCCACGCTCTGCGGCGCATGGCCACCGTGGCCGCAACCGATCTGGCACAGGAGTCTCCAATGTCCAGAGCCGTTTGGAGCTGCTGTTTAGCCACCGCCCTACCCTGGTCCCGTACATGCCGGACCGTGGTCTGCAGGTCAGACGGGAGATGAGGGATCACCTCATCCAGGGAGCCCATGAGGGCGTGGGAGAAGTGTGCCATCAGCACGGCCGAACTGGCCTGGCGGAGGCCAAGAGAGGATGCAGCGTACACCTTGCACCCGGCATAGTCCAGCTTTTTGGACTCTTTGTCGGGGGGCTTGTCCACATCCCTAGCATTCCCGGAATGCCGTAAAATGCTGTTTGTGACAAACCCCTCGGCAGAGGGGTGTTCCGAAAAACCAGGCAAAGAGCAGGTAGGGACCGCATACTTCCTGGCCTTCCTGGCCGAAGGCGCAGGACAGGAAGCAGGCTGCTGCCAGAGCTCAAGGCTGGGCCAACAATGGCTTCAGCCACGGAAGAGCCTCCGTGGTGAATCCCCTCGGTCCAGTATCACCATCAGGGGATACTTGGCCTGCTTGGATATGGACTACAGCTGCATACCGGTGGACTATGAGATGAGCCAAAGCAAACCCATGAAGGACGATGGGCTTTCGTTCATCGACTGGCCCCTGGAGGACTCCAGGTCAATGGGCCTGAAGAACAGGGAGGAGTCGTCGTCGGACTCAGAGGAGTCCGCAAAGAGCTGCCTGGGGCCTGAGCCACCCTCCACCTGCCGAGGATGGTCGGGAGTGAGGGTGACTGACAACCTGTGGGGCAGGCCCTGAGCCGACCGAGAGTCCTTGGTCGGTGCCCCCAATTTCGGTTGTGGAGGTGGAGGTTCCACCACAATCAGTGGGGCAGCTGGTTTCGGCCGAACAACTGGCCCAGGCTTGGGCACCTCGACTACAGTGAGGAGTTGTTTCGGCCACTCAGGTGACAGCCATGATGGCCGGGGAAAGGCGTGAAAACGTCTGCATTCCCAGACAGAGTAACTGTTGCCACTTCAGGTCCTCGTAGCGTCGGCCTTGGCAACGCTCTCTCTTCCGAGGAGGAAGGCGAGGGAGCGGCGGGGCCGCTTACTTCAATGCCGAGACCGACACCGCCGATGTTGGTGGGATCGGCTGGACCGTGACGATGACCGAGACCGAGATCCTCAGCATTTCCGAGGACGGGTCTGGGAAGGGGCCGGGGACACCCGCTCTTCCCTCGGCTCGGAAGCCTTAACCGGGGACTGCGGCACCGGAGGCACAGGCAAGTCCTCCGGTCTCCACTGGGGGAAATGGTGAAGAAGGGTTGTCGGCTTCACCAGTCGACAGCCCGTCCGACGGGTCGAGAAAAATCTCAACCGCGTCAATGGGTGTCTTGGCCGGCTGACCTGACAGAGAGTCCGTGAAGCCAGCGGCCTTAGCCGCAACCTCAACCGAAGCACAGTGTCGACTGTCTGGGGAAGGGGACCTCTCCCGCTCCCACGAAGGCAGACGATGGGACTTACCCTTTGAGTCCTTCTTTCTGGACCGAGAGGAATGTCCCGATGGCCCCTCTCCCTTCGTGGAAAGGGACTGGCAAAGCTCCTTGAAAGAAGCTGAATATGAGGTACCAGAGCGAGCGGGACAAATGCCGCAACTGAGGAAGAGGATGATGCGGCCTGTGCCGCCTCCTCCTCGAGGCGATCATCTGCTCGAGGTTGCTCAGCCGAGCCAGCCGCCGTGGTAACTGCCCAGCGGGCCTCCTGACTTCACAGGTGGGTAGCGCTCTCGGGCACCCAAGCTTTAACCGGACAGCGGTCTTCCAGGACGCTATGGAAAACGAACGCCATAACTTCGCAGGCCTGCGGGTCATGTTCTAGGCCGAGGCAGTAGACGCATGTGGAGTGCAGGTCCGTCCTGGACATTTTCTACCCACAAGGGCACCGCCGTAATCCGGGAGTTGATCTGTCCATTGCAGCCATAACGGAGAAGTTGACCGAAGTCTTGAAAATTTTAAATAAGTTTGGGCTGAACAAAAATTAGGATCCAGCCTACACACAGAGCGTTAAGGAGGGCTGAGCTTCCAAGCGGTAAGGAAGATCTGGCGTCATGGGGCGGAGCCGAGAGGTTTACTACCCGGGTGGGTGGGAGGAGCCAGCTTGAAGACCTTCCGGCAAGATTTAAAGCGGCAAGGAACCTGCTAGACAGTGTGGATGAACAACATATCCATGTCCCTAGAACCTGTTTTTCTACGGCTGTGGATATAATGCTCTATCCACACTTTCTGGCAGACTCCTAGCAGTTCTCCAGAAGGAGGTGGAAACAGTCTGGAGAACTGAAGCCCCAAAACCAGCATCTCAGCATGACTCAAGATTGATGTGGTAGTGGAAAATTATGGTGTGTGCTGACTTCCAGGTAGCAGCCCTGCAGATTTCCTGGATTGGGATGTCCCGAGGAGCAGCCATTGAGGCAGCAGCAGGGCGGGTGGAAGGAGCCCTAAGCCCTATGGGAGGCTCCCTATCCGCCAATCTATAGCAGAGGTTGATGCAGGAAACAATCCACCTGCCAATCATCTGCTTAGCTGCCGGTCTGCCAGGTGCAGCTTCAGCGTAGATGACAAACAGCTGGCGAACCTCTCCCCAAACTTTAGCCATGTGCTCTTTGTAATAAATGAGCGCTCACCTCAGGTCCAGAGTATGGAGCCTGTGCTCGGCCTCAGAATGTGGTTGGTGAAGTACACTGGGATATTGAAACTCTGACACAACCTTAGGGAAGAACTTCGAGTTAGGGCGAAGGATAACCTTGTCCCTGTGGAAGACCAGATAAGGAGACTCTACCGAAAGTGCCTGGAGTTCACTGAACCTTCTGGCTGATGTAATAGCCACCAGGAAGGCGGTCTTCCACGACAGGGGAGACATCTCACACCTGTGCATCAGTTTAAATGGCTTGCCCATGAGCCCTGCCAACACCAACAACAAATCCCAAGGTGGCGGTTCACACACCTGAGGGGAAATGTGGTCGAGGCCTTTAAAGAAACGCCAGACCACCAGTGAAGGGGAAGTAGAGATGGCTGTCAGGTGCACCTTGAGGGTCGTAGACCAAAAGAGTGACTGAGAGAGGGACCACAGATAATCAAGGATGCTAGCCACTGGACAAGACAGAGGGTCATACCCCTTGACCTGACACCAAATGGAGAACCTCTTCCATTTGAAGGCATAGCATTTCCTGGTCGACTCACTCCGAGATGCCTCCACAATGGTGAGGACTTCGTCAGAGAGACCCAAAGCTTGGAACTCTAGCCGCTCAGGAACCAGGCTGTCAGGTGCAGGGATTGAAGGTCTAGATGGGGTACCATCCCGATTAATGGAGAAGGTCTGGGAGAAGAGGGAGATGCCTCAGAAGCCTGCTGCTCAGGCTCGGAGATTGGGGTACCAACACTGGCGCGGCCAGTCCGGATCCACCAGGATCACCTTTGCCTTGTCCCTCCTGGCCCTGAGCAGCACCTTGTGGATCAAGGGAAGTACAGAGAAGGCATAGAAGAGGCCTGGGGTCCAGGGCCTCGAGAAGGCATCCCCTTGCAGTATTCCCTGCAGAGGGGGGCAAGCACAAAACAGCCTCAGCTTTGCATTCTCCCTGGACATGAACAGGACCACCTAAGGGGTACCCCACTGGGAGAACAGACTGTGTGTTACTTCTGGGTGGACAGACCACTTGTGAGATGCCTCGTCCTCATGGCTGAGAGTGTCCGCCAGCTGGTTGGAGGCCCAGGCCACATGGATGGCTAGGAGATCAGAACCCAGGCTGCACATGAGGGTCCACACACAGACAGCTTCCTTGCACAGAGGCAGGGAGTGCTTCCTGCTCTGCTTGCTGATGCTGTACATGGTCGTGGTGTTGCCCGTCTGAACCTGGACCACCTGACACCGAATGTGAGGAGCAAAAGCAGTCAGTGCCAGCCGTACTGCTCGGAGCTCCAGCAGGTTGCTGTGGCATCGAGACTCCTCGGGGGTCCAGAGCCCGTGGACTCTGTGTCCCCCAGGACGGCAACCAGCCCATAAGAGATGCATTGGTCGTCAGGATGAGTGTCAGCTCTGGGCAGACAAACAGGCTCTCCTCCTGCAGATGTTCTGGGACCAACAACCACTGGAGAGTGTCCCATATCTGCCGGGTCACAGTGACCAGCTGGTCAAAGTGACCCCTGTGCTGAGACCACTGGCAAGCCAGCTCCCACTGCAGAGAGCACATTCTCCAGCAGGCCCACTGGACTACGTTGTTGCAGGCCACCATGTAACCCAGCAGGCGCAGGAAGTCCCGGGCAGGGTGCAATTTCCCAACCAGAAATTATTGGACAAAGGAGGAGAGAGACTCTGCCCTGTCCACCGGGAGCCGAGACCTGGCTCTGCAAGAGTCGAGCTCTGCCCTGATGAAGCTGATCACCTGTGAAGGCAAGAGTTCTGACTTGGCCTCACTGACCAGGAGGCCAGGACAGATGCAGGTCTGGAGGGCCAGGTCCCTGGACTGCTCCACCTCCTGCCTGGAGGGACCCGCAATTGGCCAATCATCCTGGTAGGGGTAAATCCGGACCCCTCGGCACCTCAGGTAAGCTGTCACCACTGCAATGCACTTGGTGAAGACCCTGAGGGCCAAGGAATGGCCAAATGGCATGGCCTGTAACTCATAGAGGGTTTCCTCTGCTCACAAGTGAAGGAACCTTCTGTGAGACGGACAGATTGGGACATGACAGAACACGTCCTGAAGATTCAGGGAGCAGAACCACATGTTTTGTTCTAGAGATAGTATTATCTGAGAGAGAGTGACCATCCTGAAGGTGCACGACTTGAGGAACTTGTTCAGGTCGTGCAGATCTAGAATGGAGCACCAACCCCCCCCCCCCATCTGTTTTAGCACCAGGAAGTAACTGGAGGCAAACCCTCAGTGTTCAGAAGGATCCGCAACATGAACCACGACTCCTTGCGGAGGAGTTAGGCAATGTCGTCCCATAGGGCTGACAGAATGTCTGCGGAAACCAAGTACTCCCGTGGGGCGCGGGCTTGGCAAGGACAATACTGCTCAAACTCCAGAGGCATATCCTAACCGACCACCTCAAGAATCCATCTGTCCATGGCGACAGCTGACCAGGTGGAAATGAAGTGGTGGAGCTGGCCCCCCACAGGAGGACCCAGGGGTGGCATGATGGGCATGAGAGAGGCACCCCTCATCCCATCACTGGGCAGGCTTGGAGACAGGGAAGGGCCCAGCTGAGGAACCACTGGGGCCTCTTACTCCAGGCTTGTGGATGACAGAGGCCACTGACTTTGGCTGAGTTCGCCAGGCCTGAGCCTGCTGCCCAGCTTGGGGCTGGACTGGTTTGACTGCAGGAGTGGAGGTGAACCGAAATGGCTTCTTTTTCTGTTGTTTGAAGCCCTTGGGGTCCCTCTGGGTGGATGTCACAGAGTCCAAGGTGGCACTGGACTTTTCAATGTGGGTGAGGTGGCCCTCGACCCTGGGCCTGAAAAGGTTGGTGCCCAGGAAAGGAACATCCACCAGCTTGTGCTAGGTATCTGCTGTGAAGGTCAAGATCTGCAGTCAAGCCCTGTGGCGCATGGCCACTGTGGTCACCACTGAGCGGGCACAGGAGTCCCCAATATCCATGGCTGTCTAGAGCTGTTGCCTAACCACAGCCCGACCCTAGTCCTAGACCTGTTTGACCGTGGTCTGAAGGTCTGCAGGAAGATGACGGAGCACTTCATCCAAAGTGCCCAACAAGGCATGGGAGAAGTGGGCCATCAGAAAGGCCAAGCTTGCCTGGTGAAGGCTAAGCAAAGAGGCAGCACAGACCTTTTTTGCCGCATGGTCCAACTTCTTGGATTACTCAATCAGTTTGTTGACATCCCCCACATTGCCAGAGCGCCATAACACAGTATCGGCCACCAAGCCCTTGGCTGAGAGGTGTTTCCAAGATCTCGGTAAGAGGGTACCAGCCCTCTTCGGAATGGGCTCCATCTTAAGATCTATGCATTCCAAGATGAGGCAGAGAAGGTCCATGAAGGAGGTAGGACCTTTATCCGTCGACAGACCCCCAACTGACTCAGTGTCCACTGGACAAGAGTGTAAGGAGGAACCCTCTGACTCCGAGGAGTTTCCAAAAAGGGGTTAACTGCCAGAATTCCCACTGACCCTCCGCAGATGGTCAGGGGTAATGGTGATGGTGACCGACAGCCAATGGGGAAGATCCGAAGCCAGACGAGACTCCTTGGTTGGAGCGCCAGATTTTGGCTGCTTAGGCAGCGGCTCCACCAGAATCAGTGGAGACACCAGAGTAGGCTGAGCAGAGACCAATCTGGTTGGCTCCTTAGGTGGAGAAGGCATCGGCCACTGTGGCGAAAGCCAGGTGATGGCCAGGGTAGGAGCTGGTACAGACTTCATACTGGCAAACACCAACTGTTGCCACATGAGATCTTCATAGCATCGACACAACTTGCGCCGAA
Source organism: Neoceratodus forsteri (assembly GCA_016271365.2). Lineage (NCBI taxonomy): Eukaryota > Metazoa > Chordata > Ceratodontiformes > Ceratodontidae > Neoceratodus > Neoceratodus forsteri. The sequence continues at coordinate 696,234,635 of CM028129.1, forward strand.
GCCTTTCCTCACTGGAGGAGGATGAGGATGAAGAACAGTGGTGGCGCCACTTTCCTGGGGGTCTAGAGTTGAAATGCCGATGTCGGTGAGAGCCGCGTGACCCCACAAGAATAAGACCAGGACCTCGACTGCTGGGGGGACTGGCGGGCAACAGCTGGGGCACTTCTGGTTCCTGGTCAGCGACAAGAGGCGGTGGGTCAGCAGACTGATCCGTCCCTTCCAGAGTATGAGTCAGGACCAGAGTCTTGGACAAGGAAGTGTCAGCCTCCTCAGCTGACAACTGGCTGAAGAAAAATCTCATCTGGAAGATCGACCAGCGTCACGCCCAATGGGGTTACCATGGAGCCAGCAGCCTGGACTAAAGATTCGACTAAAGTTGGATCTGGAGAAGCATAGGAATTGGAAGCCCTGGAGCGACAGTGTTCCTGATCCCACGATTGACGGTGAGACCGTCTTTTAGCCTCTTTTTTAGAGTTGGATTTGTGTGTTGACAAGGGGCCCTGTTCGTGAGTCAGGAGAGCCTGGCACAAGTCCTTGAATGCCCCCATGAAGGAGGCACCCAAAGAGAGTGGCAAAAAGGCCAAAGCTGAGGAGGACTGGGCCACCGCCTCCTCGAAAGCAGCTAACTGTTCAGCGGACCCCATAGCTGTGGAGACCACCCGAAAGGCATCCTTGGATTTGACCAGCGAGTTCCATTTGCTCGAACAGCCTAAAGTCAAGCGGGCGCAACGGTCCTTGAGAATAAAAGGATGAAAAGTTTGACAAATGTCGCAGGCCTGGGGATCGTGCTCATGGCCCAGGCAGTACACACACGCGGTGTGCGGATCCATTCGGGACATCTCCTGTCCACAGAGGCATTGCCGGAACCACGGAGAGGACTTATTATCCATCACAGTTGAGAAGAACGAGGCTGAAGACAAAGTTTTGTTTATTCGATTTGGAAAGAAATCCAAAGATTTAACTGCAAAGGGCCTACTCAGCGTGAGATCAATAAGGAGGGTACCTGCTGCTTCAAGTGGAAAGGAAGATCTGGTGTCACAGAGTGGAGCAAAGGGAATTACCACCCGGGTGGGTGGGAGAAGCCAGCCAGAAGATGTTCTGGTGGAGTCTTAAATGGAAAGGCAACTGCCAAAAAGTGTGGATAGAACATCATATCCACGTCCCTAGAATTCTAAGGAGAGGGAGGGAGGGAGGGACACTGAGGGCACAATCTAAAGTTGGAGGGTGGTAGATTCAGAAGAGAAATGAGAAAGCACTATTTCACAGAGAGAGTGGTGACAGGAAGGAATGGAACGTAATGAGGTGGTATCCTTGAAGACAGTGGGCAGTTTTAAGAAGGGATGGGATAAAGTCACTGGAAGGTCATCAATGAGGCGCTTGGGGGAGGGGTAATAGCTAGTACAGGCATGAAATTGGATATGCGGGTAGGAGAGGGGGAGCAGCTGCAGTGTAACAGACTACTAGCTGCACACTCAAGCAGACTAGACAGACCATTAGGTCTGTGTCTGCTGGCATTCTTCTTATGTTCGCATAACTTGGGCACTATCATCGGGGGTTGGAGCAGCCAAGGATCTGCACAATGCCTTTGCATGGTGACATTGTGCAGAGATTCTAATGGCCACATAGTGGTTCACAAATTGCCACTTAGTGCCTTGCATGCCTTATGTGCTTATAAGCATGCCGGCCACTGAACATGGCTTACAGGAACAAAGGCACTGTCCCCTTTGCTCCTGTGAGTCACCTTCTTGTAGGGGGCAGTGTTACACAAGCACATAGTCACTGTGCACGGTGCTAACACAGCCCTCATATTCAGATAGGCAGTATGCACTGATCTGGGCATACTCCTAGTCTGAACATGACCCAAAGGCCAGCTGTGCACCATCTCAGGAGCTTCGCTAATGGGTGCGTGGCACCAATGTCTGGCTTTGAATATGGGGCCTTGTATGATTTACGCACTGCTAAGTAAAACAGAAATACCCTTCATATGCAGTAGTTGTGATTAGATGTAAATAACCAAGTTTATGAAACTCACTGGAATATAAGTAATTGTCAAATGTATGACAGCTTGGATTCAACGCAAAGAAGTGCAAAATAATGCACCTAGGAAACAAAAACCCAGGGCAAGAGTACAAAATGGGGGGTGAGATACTGACAACAAAAATGGAAAGGGACCAGGGGGTGGTCATAGCAGAAGACCTAAAGGTGGGCCAGCAACGTGAGAGGGCAGTAAGGAGGGCTCCGGGGATACTGGGATGTGTAGGGAGAGGTATCACCAGTAGAAAACAGGAAGTTGTTGGCCCTCTGTACAGACAGTTGGTAAGAACACATCTGGAGTACTGTGTAAAGTTCTGGAGATCCCATCTCCGCAGAGACAGACAGGGTAGAGGCTATCCAGAGGAGGGCAACCAAAATGGTGCATGGTCTACACCAGAAAACATATGAAGAAAGACTAAAGGAGCTTAAGATGTATAGCCTCGAGGAAAGGAGGGAGAAGGGGGACATGACAGAAACTTTCAAATATCTCAAGGGAATCAACAAAGTCCAAGAGGGTAGGATCTTTCAGAAAAAGATGTGCAAGAACAAGGGGGCACAATTTGAAGATAGAGGGGGGACGGTTCAGAGGTAAAGTGAGGAAGTATTTCTTCACAGAGAGGGTTGTAGATGCATGGAACAGCCTTCCCGAGGAGGTCATGGAGTCAAAAACAGTGGGGGAATTCAAGAATGCGTGGGACAGGCATAAGGCAATTCTAGTGGGGGGGGTTAGGAGGAAGTAGGCTGTTGGTTAACTAGGATCTGCAGCTTATCCGTTAGGTAGGGAAATGGGAAGACTAGGTGGGCCAAGCGGTCCTTATCTGCCATCAAATTCTATGTTTCTATGTTTAATTAGACAGGATTATTGCTTGGAGAGGGCAGGGGAGGAGGAGGCCTTGCTCCCTTCTGAAGAGACAGTGAGACGAGCTCTGTGAACGATTAAACTATGGCCACTATTTGCCCTGCAATGTAAGTCTGTAACAATGAGGTTGACTTTTGTCAAAATTGTACAAAAGCAGTTGGGTTTTCACACTGAAGGTGGTAACTCAGTAGTCTATCTCTTTGCCTGGCATGCTTAAAATCAGGGAGTTCTTGACCATGTGTGTGTGAGTCATTTTTACTAACTTTCTTTTCCAAGTAATTGTATCAGCCTTGTGACAGTGATTCTGGTTTATTCTCTTGATCTTATTTGTAAATACAGTAATTTATGCATATGTATAAATACACTGGAGTACAGTTATTAAAAATGCCAGTCTCTGATTACTACTACTTTCTCTGCATAATTCATTTCTGTCTAAAGACGGTAACATGGTTCTGCATGGCTCTGGTGGTAGGTGGTGGTGGTGGTGAGGAAGCCTGCAGATCTGGGGCCAGTGATAAGGTGAGATGACAACAATAAATAGAGAATACTTCAGCAAAACCTTTGATTCCCTCTGTATAAGAGGCTGCTAAAGAAGCTGGAGGACTTAGGAGTGGAGGAGGGATTAATCATGACTGGGAAACCGGTTAGGGGAAAGACAGCATAAGATGTTGGTTAACAGGGTCAAATCTGTCACTGCGGATGGTGGGGCTTACAGTGGGGTGCAACTGGGATCAGTCTTGGGACCTGGCCTATTTAGTATGCTCATTAGGGACACAGGGTAAGGTATCAAGGGAAAGATGCATCTTTGCTAACACAAACTATGTGGCAGGGTGGACAGTGAGAAGGGGGTGAGGGACCTACAAAAGCTAGAGAGATGGTCAAAGGTCTGGCAGTTAAGACTCAATGCCAAGAAGTGCAAGGTGATGTACTTAAGGAATAAGAACCCACGCATGGATTACTAGATGGGGGGGGGGTTTAAGCTGGCCACTTTGTCAGAGCAGAGGGTTCTGGAAGTCCTCATCTGTGACTCACTCAAACAAACCAGTCAGTGCAACAAGGCCAACAGCAAGGCATCTAGGCTGCAGGGGTGTATAGGGAGGGGTTCTGACAGTAGGACAGGAGCAGTGATACTGCCCCTCTACAGATCACTGGCATGGCCTCACCTAAAATACTGTACCCAGTTTCCTGAGAAAAGACATGAATAGGCTAGAGTTAGTGAGGCGAAGGATCACAAAAATTATTCAGGGCCAGCAGGACAGATCTTACGAGGAACATCTAAAGACCATGAACATGTACTCGCTGGAGACCAGACGGAGGTGGGGTGGGGAACGTAATAGTGACTTATAAGTTCCTAGAGTGCATAAACAGGGTACATTGTTAGGACGTATTTATTACAAACAGAGACGCAGTCAAGATGGGCACAATTAGAGATTAGTGGGAGGTAAATTTAGGAAGGATGTGAAGAAGTTTTTCTTCACGGATAGTGTGGTGGAGCCTTGGAAGAGATGACTAGTGGAGGTTGTGGGGACAAGGACCATTAATTGGTTCAAACATGTGTGAGCCAAGGGACTCAAAAATACACTTGGGGGAACCAGGAAGGAGGAGGACGTGGAAGGGAGGGAGAAGGTGAATAATCCACTGTGGCTCTAGACCACGGGTAAGGTTGAAACAACTATAAGCAGACTTGATGGGCCGTCGGTCTCCTTCTGTGGTCAGATTCTATGTTTCTAAAAGTCTAAAAACTCTTGGGTTAGACACAACAACCTTTAACAGACCACTGGGGTCTTGTGGGTACACTATTTTTCATCACAGCCTTGTAACATCCATCCATCCCCATCAATACAGTATAACCTCAATTATCAAACCCCCCATTATCCGAACCTCTAGATTATCTGAACTCGTACAATGTTCCCCAGCTAACAGGAACAAGGTGAAAGGGACCCTCAATTTTATGAACTCCCTCGATTATCTGAACTAATCATATATCCACCAATGAGTTTGGGTAATCGAGGTTGTACTGTATTTGTTAGGCAGGTGACAAACCTGCAACACAGCTGAAGTACTATCATGATCAAATAAGATATCAAAACTGTGATGTAGTTGTGCTAATCCATTATTTCTAATAAACCTGGTAGAAGACTGCATGTTGCCGTAATATTGGTGTTAATACAAGCTCCTCCTAAGAGTAACCTGGCAACCATAATTAGCATTTTGGTACACATTACTGTACATTTTTCTAAGGCAACTGCAAACTTCCCTACCTTATTATGATTGTTAGGCTTTATCCAACTGTTTAATAAAACCTCATATCTGCAAACAGGGGTGGTATAATTACTGTTGTGCTGTGCATGTAGTAGTAATATACATGCTTTATTGCCTGCCACCTGGGAGACCATCGTTCACATTTGAGCTCTGTAATTCCATGCCGGAGTCGTCTAGAGGTCGAGAGTGTCGCACATGTGAGGCACTCAACTCATAGGGAGGGAAGACGTGTGCACCCAGCATTTGTGCACCCCCTGACGGACCATCATGGAGAAGCACTGGCTGCGAAGGCAACTGCTTGCTCCCTCCTCTGGTTGGATGAAGGGTGCAGACAGGCGACCACCAATATAGAGGTAAGGGATGGGGAACCAAAAGGGGGCAAAAAGGGAAAAACAAACTTTAAAAAATACATTTATGCTTTGAATATTAATTTTTATAGAGGAATTTCATACTGTACCTATCCTCATTCCGGAAAACTGCCCAAACTACAGCGACTGCAATGCAAGCCATAGCAAGAAAGATGAGCCTCACTTCGGTGCTTTTGGTATCATATGAAACCCTGTGAAACACTCACATAAAAAAATATATATATATATATATATATATATATATATTTATTTTACATATTTTTCATACAGCTTAAAACTTAGAACACTAGTAAAGCAAACTATAAAGAGAAAGAAATGATGTGACTTGAGAATTGACACAATGCCAACAGTAATACATCCTCAGTCTCCTACCAACTGAGCTATCCAACCTGCTGCAAATCCTGTAGCTCAGTACAGTTTAAATCCCGTGAAATGCTGGTGAAGTAACTGCAAAGCAATGTGTCTAATACTAAACCAACATCTCAAGAGCAAGACTAACAAGAACGGACAGGCACCATTGAACTCAAGCGTCTGCAGTTTGGGTAGATTTTTGTAGCATAAATTAAACTGTAATTTTTTTTCTGGTAACTGTGGTTATTTTTGAGGACTTGCTCGTGGCTGAGATGTTCTAAGGCTGTTAAACATGGCCCTACTTTTACCTGGGTTGTTAGCGATAGTTCATGAATATATTTTTTTTTTTGTTAGGTTATTTATTTATTCCTCCTGGGCAGGGGCTGCTGCCTATGGTTCCCCCCTTTATCCACCTGGCCCCCGGCACTGCACCATCTGCAGTACTTGTGCTCCATCCCCTCCTCTGTTCCTCTTCGTAAGCTACTTCACAGCGAGACTTACCCCATCACCCCGGAAAGCAGAGGGTCAGGATCTGGAAGGAGCGGCCTCCGCGCGAGCAGTGTAGCCAGGACCTCAGTGGCTGTCCGCTCCCACACTCCCCCGCGGAGGAGAGCAATCCATGGGATGCTCAATCCTCCTCCCCCCGGCAGACGCTCCAACACCTGAAGTCGCTCCCGACTCTGGGTTGTCGGCGTGGTAAGAGGTAAGGCGCCAGTGCTTCAGCCCTCTACACCACCGGGCCAGCATGATGAATCTGTTTTTAAAGGAAAACTGTCCAGAACAGTGCTGGCAATTATCAGGGCTGCAAAAATGCCCGATTAGCACAACCTTTATATTTTAATATGATTGCAGCTAACCTTTGCCAAGTAATTTCTTGCGTTTCTTGCCTGTATGGTGGTTTCATGAACTGTCCTAGATGTGCCATTTCGAAAGTGCCACCACACCGGAAGACAAAGCATGAACTTGGTAACTCCTTGATCTTCTTGCCGTGTGCCGGAATGCTCGTTCAGGATGAGCGGGGCACATTTTCACAGACTAAAAATAAATAGTGTGCAATGTAGAGGTCCTTGAGCTGTACCTCTAGAAACAGTCACAAATAAAAACGGAGCAATGTAAGGTAGTGAAATTCTTAATGAAAGTTCCAGCTCCAAGTTCGGGCATGCACAGTAGTGCCTAGGTTCTGAGACCGGCCATGCGCAGTAGCTCTAAGCACTACTCCACATGCCCGAACTTGGAGCTGGAACTTTCATTAAGAATTTAACTACCCTACACTACTTCGTTTTTAACGGGGGTTGTTTCCAGAGGTACAGCTCAAGGACCTCTACATGGCACACTATTTTTATTCCGTGAAAATTTGCCCTGCTCATCGTGAATGAGCATTTTGGCACACAACAGGAAGATCAGGGAGGTAATCTGCATAGTAGTTGCGGCTCTGGCCACTACCCTCTGTGAAATGGCACCACTCACTCTGGAACATAAAATAAGGATCACTAATGAATGACATGCCCTACAACACAAACGCCAGTCTCTCACTGCAAGTTGGCAGGTGAGTAGACACTGGGAGGAAAATACAGGTTACTCACCTGTAACAGGAGTTCTAGGAATGGTATATGTTGTTCATCCACACTTATTGGCAGGTATCCTTGCCGCTTTAAATCTTGCCGGAAGGTCTTCAAGCTGGCTCCTCCCACCCACCCAGGTGGTAAAACTCTCGGCTCCACCCCATGACGCCAGATCTGGCCCACTGGAAGCTCAGGTTGTGCGTCAAGCCGGAGGTCGGGGTTATCTGGATGAACAACATATACCATTCCTAGAACTCCTGTTACAGGTGAGTAACCTGTATTTCTAGGGACATGGATATGTTGTTCATCCACACTTACTGGCAGACTCCTAGCAGTTCTCCGGGAGGAGGGAGGCAAGACGCACACCCCCTACTTAGGGAAAAGAGACTGGAGAACCGAGGCCCCAAAACCAGCATCCCGGCGTGACTCAAGGTCGATGTGGTAGTGGGTGATGAAGGTGTGTGCTGACTTCCAGGTAGCAGCCCTGCAGATTTCCTGGATAGGGACGTCCCTGGAAGCAGCCACCGATGCAGCGGTATGGCGGGTAGAATGAGCTCTTATCCCTCTGGGAGGCTCCATGCCGCCAACCTATAGCAGAGATCTACGCAAGAGGTGACCCACCTGCTTATCGTCCACTTGGCTGCAGGTCTGCCAGGTGCGGCTTCAGCGTAGGTGACAAACAGCTGGCTAACCTCTCCCCAATTCCTCAGCCGTGGCGCCCTTATAGTAAGCGAGCGCCCTTCTAGGGGTCCAGAGTATGGAGCCTATATTCGCCTCCGAGGTGTGATTGGGGTAGAACACCGCAGAGTCAACACCTGGTTAAGGTGAAACTCCCGACACCACCTTCAGAAGGAATTTGGGTGGGGCGCAGGGACAACCTTGTCCTGTGGAAGACCAGGAGGAGACTCATGGAAAGCGCCTGAGCTCTCCCATCCTTCTGGCTGACGAATAGCCACCAAGAAGGCGGTTCATGACAGGTGAGAGATCACACCTGTGCATTGGTTTGAATGGCTTGCCCATGAGCTTTGCCAGTACCAGCAGTAGATCCCACGGAGGTGGAGGTTCTCGCACCGGAGGGGAAATGTGATCAAGGCCTTTGAAAAAGCGCCAGACCACCTTCTCCTCTGCCACCGACTGCTTCCCGGCCCGCGCCCCGTAAGCAGAGATGGCTGCCAGATGCACCCTTAGGGTCGTCAACTTGAACCCTTGCTGAGAAAGGGACCATAAATAGTCCAAGATGCTTGCCAAGGGACAGGAGGAAGGGTCCAGGCCCTTGCCCTGACACCAAATGGAAAACCTTTTCCATTTGAAGGCATAGCATTTCCTGGTCGACTCCTTACGGGACGCCTCAACTACATTGAGGACCTCGTCGGAAAGACCCAAGTCCTGGAACTCTAGCCGCTCAGGAACCAGGCCGTCAGGTGCAGGGATTGAAGATCCGGATGGAACACCTTCCCCTGATTAACTGAAAGCAGGTCCGGGCGAGCTGGAAGCTGCCTCGGGAGCCTGGAGCTGAGGCTGAGGAGATCTGGATACCAGCATTGGCGGGGCCAGTCTGAGGCTACCAGAATCACCTGCGCCTTGTCCCTCCTCGCCTTGAGAAGCACCTTGTGGATCAAGGGAAATGAGGGAAAGGCGTAGAAGAGACCTGGGATCCATGGCCTCAAGAAGGCATCCCTCTGCAGCGAGCCCTGCTGAGGGGGGCGGGCATGGAACAGCCTCAGCTTCGCGTTCTCCCTGGAGGCAAACAGATCCACCTGAGGTGTGTCCCAATGGGAGAACAGATCTTGTACTACCTCTGGCAGGAGAGACCACTCGTGGGATACAGCCCCTATCCGGCTTAGGGCATCGGCCAGGGTGTTGGAGGCTCCTGCCACATGAATGGCTAGGAGATCCGCCTCCAGGCTGCGCACGAGTGACCAAATGCGGAGAGTTTCCTTGCACAGAGGCATGGAGCGTGTCCCGCCCTGGCGATTTAGGTAGTACATGGTCGTGGTATTGTCTGTCTGGATCTGAACCACTTGACCCCATAGAAACGGAGCGAAGGCGGTGAGAGCTAGGCGGACCGCTCGGAGCTCCAGCAGGTTGATATGGCATCGGGACTCCTGCGGGGACCAGAGGCCATGTGCTCTGTGCTCCCCCAGATGGGCACCCCAACCCATCAGAGAGGCGTCGGTCGATAGAGAGACCGGCCGGCTGGGCGGACAAATGGGATGCCCTCCTGCAGATGAGCTGGAACGATCCACCACTGGAGCGCCCCACATCCCCCTGGGTCACCGTCACTAGCTGGTCCAATGGATCGCAGCGTTAAGACCACTGGCTGGCCAGCCCCCATTGAAGGGGGCGCATGTTCCAGCGGGCCCAATGGACCACGCTGGTGCAGGCCGCCATGAGACCCAGGAGGCGCAGGAAGTCCTGGGCAGGGCGCGATTACTCAACCAGAAATGACTGGGCAAAGGAGGAAAGAACCTCGGCCCTGTCCGCCGGGAGCCGTGCTCTGCCTCGAAGAGAGTCGAGCTCTGCCCCGATGAAGAGAATCACCTGCTTCGGTTCGAGTTCTGACTTGGCCTCGTTGATAAGGAGGCCGACCTGACAGCAAACCTGGAGGGCCAGATCCCTGGACCGCTCCACCTCCTGTCTGGAGGGGGCTGCTATCAGCCAATCGTCCAGGTAAGGGTACACCCGGACCCCTCGGCACCGCAGGAATGCTGTCACCACTGCCATGCATTTGGTGAAGACCCTGGGTGCAAGAGACAGGCCGAAGGGCATGGCTCGGAACTCGAAAAGGGATCCTTCTGCCCGAAAGCGAAGGAATCTCTGATGAGACGGACGGATAGGGACGTGAAAAACGTGTCCTGTAGGTCCAGAAAGCCGAACCACACGCCGAGTTCCACGGATGGTATTATCTGAGCCAGAGTGACCATCCTGAAGGTCCGAGACCTTAGGAACTTGTTAAGGTCGTGCAGGTCGAGAATGGGGCGCCAGCCCCCCCGTCCGGTTTGGGACCAGGAAGTACCTGGACACAAACCCCGGGTCTGAGGGAGGGTCCGTCACCTCTCTGATCACCTCTTTCTCGAGGAGCAGAGCGATGTCGGCTCAGCGAGCCGACAGCGAGGCTGCGGACCCGAGGCTCCCCTGGGGGCGACTGCTCGGAAGGGCCGGGCCTGCTCGAACTCCAGAGGCAGGCCCTTTCTTACCACTTCCAACACCCACCGGTCTGTGGTTATAGCAGACCAGGCGGAAAGGAAGAAGGGAGCCTTCTCTAATGGGGAACTTGGGTGAGGTGGACGAGGTTGGGGCTACACCTCAACCCGCCATTGTGCAGGCTTGGAGGAGGGACCGCCGAGGGACCTCCTGGGCCTTTACCTCTCTGCTTCCTGGAGGAGGAAGCCACGGGCTTGGTTTGGGATGCTGCGCGAGCCTGCTGGCCCTGATGCTGCTGGGCTGGGACGTGCCGCGGGCGCAGATGGACGAAAGGGCTTTGGTTGCAGTCTGCGGCCCTTGTCCCTCTAGGTGGATGAGACCGAGTCCAAGGTGGCACTGGACTTTTCGATCCTCTGGAGATGGCCTTCCACTCCAGGGCCGAAGAGGTCGGTCCCCAGGAAGGGGACATCCGCCAATTTGTGCTGGGTATCCACTGTGAAGGTGGATATCCTCAGCCATGCTCGATGGCGCATAGCCACTGTGGCCGCTACTGACCTGGCGCATGAGTCACCGATGTCCAAAGCAGTCTGAAGTTGCTGCTTGGCCACTGCCCTGTCCTGGTCCCGCACCTGCTTAACCGTGGTCTGCAGGTCAGCCGGGAGATGAGGGACTACCTCATCCAGGGAGCCCAACAGGGCGTGAGAAAAATGAGCCATCAGTACGGCCGAACTGGCCTGACGAAGGCCAAGGGAGGACGCAGTGTAGACTTTTTGCCCGGCGTAGTCCAACTTCTTGGACTCCTTGTCGGGAGGTTTGTCCACGTCCCTGGCGTTTCCGGCACGCTGGAAGACGCCGTCGGTAACTAACCCCTCGGCCGAGGGGTGTTCCGAGAAACCAGACAGGGAACCAGTAGGGACGCGTACTTCCTTTGCCATCCTGGCTGAAGGTGCAGGGCAGGAAGCAGGACGCTGCCAGAGCTCCGGCCGAGCCTACAATGGCCTCGCCACCCAAAAAGCCTCCGAGGAGAATCCCTCGGTCCAATATCTCCGTGGAGGGATACTGGCCCGCTTGGATACGGGCTCGAGCTGCATCCTGGTGGATTCTGAGATGAGCCTAGAAACCCATGAAGGACGAAGGGCTATCGTCCAGTGACTGACCTCCCGAGGACTCCAAGTCGACCTGCCTGGAGAACAAGGAGGAATCATCGTCGGACTCGGAGGAGTCCGCAAAGAGCTGCCTTGGGCCTGAGCCACCCTCCACCTGCCGAGGGCAATCAGGAGTGAGGGTGACAGACAGCCTATGGGCAGACCTTGGGCCGACTGAGAATTTTTGGTCGGAGACCCAAACAACGGCTGTGGAGGCGGTGGTTCCACTGGAATCAGTGGGGCAGCCGATTCTGGCCAAGCAACAGGACTGGAAGTAGGCACCTCGGCTAAGGCGAGGGGTTGCTTCGGCCGCTCCGGTGACAGCCACTTGATAGCCGGGGAAGGCGATGACATCGGCTTGCTCCCGGACAGAAGCAGCTGTTGCCACATGAGGTCCTCATATCGTCGACGCAACTTGCGTCGGAGCCTCCCCTCGTCCGAGGAAGAGGACGAGAGGCGGCGCCGCTTGCCACGGTGCCGAGACCGCCTATGACGGCAGGATCGGCTGGACCGAGAAGAAGTCCGAGACCGCGAACCTCGGCTTTTCCGAGGAGGGTACTGGGGTAGTGCGGGGGAAACCCGCCCTCCTCTCGGCTCGGAGGGCTCAACTGTGGACTCCGGAACCGGAGGCACAGGCAAGTCCATGGACTCCTCAATCACCGCCGGGGGAACCGGGGAGTGAGGGTTTTCCGCTTCACCGGTCGACAGCCCGTCCAACGGGTCGAGAAAAATCTCGACTGCGTCGACGGGAGTCTCGGTCAACTGACCTGATGGGGACACCGTGAAGCCAGTAGCCGAAGCCGAAGGATCGACCGAAGTCGATGGTCGACTACTCGGTGAGAGGGACCTCTCCCGCTCCCAAGAGCGTCGACGGAGGCACTTACCTTTGTGGTCCTTCTTCTTGACCGAGAGGAAGGCCCTGAAGATGTTGGTCCCTCTCCCTTAGTGGAGAGGGAGAGACAGAGCTCCTTAAAAGAAGCTGAATAGGAGGATCCCAGGGAGAGAGGGATAAATGCCGCGGCCAAGGAAGATGAAGATGTGGCCTGCGCCGCCTCCTCCTCGAGGGTGATCATCTGCTCAAGCTGTTCCTCTGAGCTGCCGCCTTGGTGAAACCACCAACCGGGCCTCCTTCGACTTTACTGAGGATAAACGCTGGTCGCCTAAGTTGTAAACGGGCTGCACGGTCTCCAGTGACGTGAAAATAAAAAAGAAGAGCACAGGTCGTAAGCCTGAGGATCGCGCCCAAGGCCCAAGCAGTAGACGCACATGGAGTGCGGGTCCATCCGAGACATCTTCTGCCCGCATGGGCACCTCCAGAAACCGAGTCGATTTGTCCATCGCGAGCCAGCGAGGGTGAGTGACCAAGTCTTGAAAACTTTAAAGTAATTTGGGTAAACCAAGAAATAGGAACCAGTCTTATACGCAGAGCATTAAGGAGGGAACCTGAGCTTCCAAGCGGTAAGGAAGATCTGGCGTCATGGGGCGGAGCCGAGAGTTTTACTACCCAGGTGGGTGGGAGGAGCCAGCTTGAAGACCTTCCGGCAAGATTTAAAGCGGCAAGGATACCTGCCAATAAGTGTGGATGAACAACATATCCATGTCCCTAGAAATGGGGATTATGACAGTTTTCCTTTAAAATAACATAGTTGTGTTATAATCCATGTACTTTATATGTTGATAAATAGCCCTCTTTCCATGTTAACAGAAACTAAACAAAACAACAACAACAACAAAAATACCCCCCATCCCAATGATACATCCAGATAACTACTGGTGTTCCCTCCTTCCCCTTTTTCTTCTGGCCTGCATTTAGCTTGAAAAGGATCCTTGTACCTGCGTTTCAAGTAGCTATAAGATGGTCGAGTAGACAAGCGTATCATCCTTGGAGCTATTTGTAGGAAGCACTTTGTTTTATTCAATCAGGATTTAAAGAGTTTTTAATTTAATACACTGATGCTTGGCAGCATAGACTAAAATAAAGTAAGAAGGGGTAGTGGCAAGGAAAACATTATTTATTTCAGTTTCGGAATTACAACCTTTGAGCCAAGATGGCTCTTTTACAAAGGCTCCATGTCGAGGAATCAAAACGGTATAATACATACAAAAAACGGCAAACATTCAGTACAATAATTTGACTGTTTGTTAGTTATGATTACATTGCCGGACATACTTGTTAACAGAATACAAAAGCAAATTTCAATACAGGCACACAATGTAACATATACAGGTTAACCAACATCCAGCAATTTAGCAGCAAAACAATATATATATGTTACTAAGTGCAAATAAACCATTTCTAAGTGCAGTGAGTTGGGATGTAGCAGCCAGTGGTGGCTTGGTCAGGCATGAGAATATATGGGGTGAAAAAGAGCTGGGAGGTAGAGGTGGTATGGGTAGCAGCCAGGAAAGGCATTGTCCATATGGACTGAGTGAGGGTAAAGAGAGATAAGTAGGGAAGCAGCAGAGAGTGGCAAGTTAGGGCCTGACATGAGCAAGGAATAGATGGTGGCTGCCAGTAGGTGGTTGAGACAGTGGACATAAGGGGTGGAGGGGGCTGGGGGGAGGAAGGAGGGGAAGAGGGTAGGTGAGGGAACCAGAGGCATGGAAAGAGACGTCCCTTCCTATGATTTACAGTCACAATGGTTGGTTCCGGGCCAATAGGATATGAAGGTCTTTCTAACTGAGCCCAGCCTGAAGGTGTATCCTGTCTGCCTGGCACTGCAGCTCTGTAATAGGGAGAAAAAAAACAAAACAAAACACTGGACCCAGAGTGTAGTGAGACAGAAATGCGTCCTCACTTACCCCCCTCAACACAACAACTCATAAAACACAATGAGTCCTTGGCAGGCAATCAAAGCAAAGTTTTACTCTGTGAGCTGAGAAAAGCTGGCAAATACGAACCAGAAAGCAAAACTATACCCTACTCCAGCTGACTCTGTATTTCTACCACCAACTCCATAACAAATAATAATAAAAAAAAACAAAAAAAACAACACAAATAGCTGTGATGCGTTTCCCCCACTAACCTCGTGCCTCTCCGCATGCTCGCTACCTCCAATTCACATGCTGCATGGTACGGTCACTGATTATCAAGCGCTAAACTAGACAACAATTTTTAAAAAAGGTAAAATAAAGTAACTATGTCTCCCAATATAGAGGTGGTGGGGACAGTATATACAATGAACTATCATAAAATACTTATTAAGAACTACAACTACGGAGGCCAGAGCAGGACAAATGTCAAAAGTAAAAACAAACAAAATAAAATGCATCAAGCTCATTCAGGCATAAAAACTATTTAAGGTGAAATAAAAAAAACAAAACAACTTTTTCCAATTTAAATCTACAAATTTAAATTTTTACATGCATCTTGAATACAAAGCCCCATGTTATAAGCGCAATAAGACACTCCAGGATGTGTGCATTACACATTTCTAACCCGCAGCCAGGAGCTGATGACATGAGGCCACTATGACCCAGCCGTGCGTTAGCAATGTCTAATGCACACTCTGTTGTGTCTTACTACTCACTTAGTACAGCCCTCCTTTCAGAGTATTTACTTGAAAGCAGAATCATGGTCCCCTACAATTCATTTAACAGCTGAGGTACAGTCTAGGGTTGAAGTCATAATCCACTGCCTGTTACATCACTGTCTGTTGCTGTGGAAATGTCACAAGCAGGGCACTATGACTGCAACTCCAGAATACTGCAGTTAGTTACACTATGCCACATCTGTCATTTCTAGCCAGTCCTGTGGTCTCTACAAGACTGTCTGTAAGCTAGCACCATTCTCTTCCTCAGTGACTGGTGTGCCTATATATGTATACAATACTTCTGGTAATGTTAAATGATCAAATCTCAACATATTACACAGCTTTCATCAGAACAAGGATTCAATATAAACCACCATTCTCACTGGTTAAGAGTCAAAAATATAGAATAGTCTTTGTACTATGGGGACATTGACTACCTCTGAAAGCCTCTTCCTTGACCTTTTAAAACTACAAAATGAGAACAGATCCAGTTATTTGAAGATAAAACTGAAGGGCACCTTTTGTGTGCTGAAGTGCAAATAATAGTTCTCAGTCTGCCCACTGCTGGCATGTAAATGATGCCACCCCAATAATTTTTTTTTTTTAAAGCCAACTGAAAAAACTTGAAAAAAAAAAAAGAGAGAGAAAGATGGAAGGAAGGAAAGAACGAACGAAAGAAAGAAAGGGAGAGAGAGAAAGAAAGAAAGAAACCACACAAAATTCAGTTCTGCATTTTAGGAACAGCCGTTGTCTGCAATTTCATAATGTAATTTTAAAATTCCTTATTCCAGGGCTCTAGACACTGCAAATAAAGCAAGCCAAACACATGATTCATACTGATTAGATACGATACATAGACAGTGGCAGCAGATAAGGGCCTATGGCCCACCCAGTCTGCCCATTTGAGCTTGTAAGTTCAGTTTACGTTTTCCTAGAAGTCTGTTGCCCCTTACCCCTGGCCTCCAGAATTCCTTTATGTCTATCCCATGCATTCTTAAATCCCGTGATTGTTTCAGCCCCCACCTCTTCCTCTGGCAGGGTGTCCCACTTGTCCACCACCCGTTCTGTGAAGAAGTTCTTCCTCACGTTTCCTCTGAATCGTCCTCCCTCCAACTTCATCCCATGCCCTCTAGTCCTGGAACATCTTTTTCACTTAAAAATAGTGTATTCCTGCACCCTGTTCCTCCCTGTAAGATACTTGTAAGTCTCTATCATATCCCCTCTCTCCCTCCTCTCCTCCAGGGAGTACATGTTCAGTTCCTTCAACCTGTCTTCATAGGACTTGTGATGCAATCCATGCACCATCCTTGTTACCCTCCTCTGAACCTTCTCTACCCTGTCTATGTCCTTACGTTTTATGCAAAGACAAAATTCATAAAAAGAACTGACAGCTAGGATTATTAAAGCCAATGGGAATAAATGCATTTTCTGAGCCTTTTTAAATGCCTCCAGCACGGAGATGCAAGAAAATCAGACGGCAGAGAATTCCACAGCTAGGGAGCAGCCACAGTGAAGGCTCTGTCCCGGATACATTTAACTAGGCAATTGAAACCACCACAAAATTCTCCCCGACAGCAGGAAGATGGTGATCAGGAATGTAGGGGTTCAGGAAGTCTGAGAGGTAGCCAAGGACCAGACTGTGTAGGGCCTTAAAATCAAAAAGTACATTTTGAAGGCAGTAGGCTATGTAACCTGTAGTCAGTGCAAATGTTGCAGCACAGGTATGATGTGATGTCCGCACTGGGTACCAACCTAGCTTCGGCATTCTGCACAAACTACAGTGCACCAAACCTCCAGAAAGCCCCAGATACAGAAGGTTACAGCAGTCAAGGTGGGATGTCATGAGATCATGCACCACAGTAACCAAGTCACCATATTGCAGAAGGGGCTATAACTAAGTAGTATTTCTTAAATGACAAAAATCCACAGCCAAGGACAGCTGCCACCTGTGCTTCCAGTGACAGTCTGTTGTCCACTATGCCCCCACATTTTTAGCCCTATCTACAGCCCTGAGGAAGAAGCCACTTAAAGATGGCATGGTGATAACCTTGCTCTTCACTGACCACTTCCGAGATCCTGGTTCTATGAACAGCAACTCTGTCTTAATCCGGAGTAAGACTCAGACAGCAGGCGAGGATGACCCATGCAGAGGGGATCCTGAGACCCAAACTGGCATATGGGTTAATAGCCTTTCCAGCAACTACTGGAGGGCTTCTCCGAAAGTGGGAGTCTGCTACAACAGCATTTGACGTTTTGCTCTGTCTTTACCCAAAATTACTCACCGATGCACACTATACTCCAGTCTGGGATGGTGTACCCCCTCAGCCTTCCGTCAGTTTACTTCCTACTGTTTTATAAAGAATATAATCTCCTCCCAGATATCTCACAAACTGGCTCTACTGGTCAAACCTGTGACCTCTGCCTACCCACTGAGATCAGCTGACAAATCCCTTCTTGTCCAACCAAGATGTAAAACCAAAATGGGGGGGATGCTTTCTCTAGCTGGACCCCTAAACTATGGAACTCCCTTCCACTGAGTCTAAGAATCTCCCCTTAACCACACAGCTTCGAACAGGAGCTTTGTATGGCTCTTCTAAGCTCTGAACCCTGCTCCTGTTCTCTATCCACCCATTCTTGTACTGGTTCCTCCTAGTTGCCTACCGGCTCCAACCTCTACTACTCTCAAAACCTACCTGGAAATGTTGCCATTTCCTCTCTTCTAGCACTTACTCACTCGTTGTATGACTTATGACTGTTAGTTATTTGCACTTCTATTCCTGTTTTGTTACTACATACAGATTCCTGCAAATGTATTGTCATTGCTGAAAATTTTGTATAAGTGTACTATGTCTGACTTCCACTTGTTTCCATGATGTTTTCTTGCATCTACTATTGTCTGCATACCCTCTGTTGTAATCTCCCAGGTCGTACCTGAAAATAGGCAGCTACGCTGTCTAGTGTACATACCCTGTTAGTAAAAACAGAATAAATAAATCCTTTCTGTCACATAGTTAAGAAAAATATTAATCACTTCTAGCCACAAGCCCCTTGATCGGGCATGAAGGAGAAGTACAACTGGGTGCTACCTGCATTGCAGTGAAAAAAACAGACTGAACCTTCTTACTATCTCCCCCACAGGCAGCATGTAAACTGTGAACGACTGCAGGGACAAAACTGAACCTTGCAGAACACTGCAAGGAACAGCAGTCACCTCTGAAGAAAATTTCTCCAGGGTTACATGCTGAGCCCTATCAGCAAGGAAGGCTTTTAAAAGGGACAAAGTTAGTACAAGGGTGGTTAGCAGCATCTCCTTAAAGGTTCTTATCCACCACCAGAACTGATATGTATGGCCATTCCAAAATCAAAAAGCATTCATTACCAAAAATGATCAAATATATTCCATCATAATATCATCACTTACCTACAGCTACCAAATGGTATTTTTGTAACCAATGCAGACAGGCAATTGTACAGGGCTATTGCAGATGCCACGCAGAAAATAGCTATAACAACATAAACTGTACCGAGGGAAAAAAAAATTAAAAAGTTTTAGAAATTAGGATCTAGAAATGCGCACAATATCAGTCGTTCTAGCAGTGATACTCTACAGGAACAGGAACATTTTAAAGAACTGTACAAATGCAGCAGTGCTCCATAGTGGATTATTTCTCCTATTAGGAGTTTCAGCTAATAATGACTATTTTTTTATTAATTTCAAAGACAATACACACATTTTTTTTATACTGCTGAATAACTTTCATTTGAAATCGTTGATGCTGTCACCTTGAAGGCAGTGAGGGCTTTCGACGCTCTTTTACTGTGCCCTGTCAACCACTTAAACGGATAACTGAATATAATTTCAGATATGGCTGTTTAACAGTGTGGGCCTTCAGTCTTGGGTCCCAGCTCCTTTTTGTTGAATTCTATTAACACTCTTAGGTTCTGGGGCATCTTTAGGGTGCGAGAGAACAGCTATCAGGGAGGATCATGCATCACAGTTCTGTTGTTAGAATGCAGCATTTATTATGATGAAATTTTTTTTTTTTTTTTAACATGCATTTAAAGCACTTCTCTAACAAACATGAACATTTCTGACCATTCCCTCCAAGTTCCCTGACCTGGAGGCTTGGGCTATGCTATATAAGCCCCACATTCTAGGAATCTCTGAAACATGGGTAAAACCCCATCTTAATGATACCACCTATCAACTACCTGGGTACTCCTCTCTCTGTCTCGATACGTCAGGCAAAAAAAAGGGCGGTGGTGTTGCACTATTTATCAAGGAACCCCTCTCTGCCAATATTGTTCTCTGCTCCAATCCAACCTCGCCCAGCGAATGGCTCCTCTCTGAACTCATGCTGGGTAACACCAAAAAACTCTACATAGGGTGCTGCTACAATCCTCCCACTGCTAGGATCAAGGGCCTCAATAACTACCTCTCAGGCCTGGGCTCAGTTTCTCCTCAGAGACTCAGTTCTCCTTGGGGACCTAAACCTAAACTGGCTGAGTACCCACCAGCCTGACTATGCTTCCCTCCTAAAATCCTACACCCTGGTCTAAGCCATTATGCTTTCCATCAGACAGAACCCTTGCACCGCCACTCAGACACTCCTGGACTGGATCATCACAAATAGGGAGGACTGCGTTATGCATGCTGGTACAATAGCCGACTCCATTAGCGACCACTCCCCCACATACTTTCTTTGGTCATCCAAGCTCAAATGTCCCCCTTCCAAATAGCTGTCCTTCCAAAGTTTCAGAAAACCAGACAGCCCTAATATCCTCAACGAGGCACGGGCGCTGGACTGGTCTGCTCTTGTATCAGAGTCGAATGTGACCCAGGCAGTCACCCTGTTCACATGGACATTCATGACTTTCCAGGATAAGCAGTTTCCAGCCACCACTAGAAGAGTGAGAAGTGGCCACTCGTGCTGGGTCATAAAAGACCTCCTTACCCTAATGAAAGACAGGGATCGTGCCTGGTCCACCTACAAAGCATCCCCATCCCCTGCCCTCTGGGAGGATTAAAGGCATCGAAGGAACCTATGCAAACACCTGGCTAAAGCTCTAAAACAGACTCACTTCCACAATCTCCAACAAATAAACCTCAGGGACCCAAGAAAATTCTGGGCATCAACCGGCTCTCTACTAAACCCACCCTCCAGTACGTCAGCCCTGCAGCTGGACTCCACCAACAGCCCCATTAATGACCCACTTGAAGTGGCCAGGGCCTTTAATGACAAATTCTCTAACCTTACCACATATCTGAGCAAACTCCCGAACGCCATGCTAAACAACCCTGCCCCCCCCTGCAAACCCCCATCACCTGTCGAGCCTACCACCCAAGCTCAAACCCCCCCTTTTTTCTTCAAAGCAGTCTCACATGCAGGCACTGCTAAACTCAAGAGCCTCTCTAATCACCGCTCCCTGGGAGCTGAAGGCCTCTTCTGTCCTCCTTAGGATCATCTCCCCAGCTATCATCGCTCCTCTCACATTCATCTTCAACCTAGCCCTGACCACCTCCTCCATGCCCGACCCCAGGAAAACTGGTAAGGTCATCCCCATCTTTAAAGCTGGCAACTCCCAATCTACGGACAACTATTGCCCAATCACGATCCTCCCTCACGTAAGCAAACTACTTGAGAAGGCCATCCACCATCAGCTGGCTGACTATATAGGCAAACATAACTTCCTTTATAGTCAACAGCACAGCTTTCGTAAAAAACATTCTACAACTACCGCCCTCGCACTTCTGACCGATCACATCCTTCTAAACATGGACTGTGGATAAGCCACAGTCACTGTCTTTGTCAACCTCTCCAAAGTCTTTGATATGGTCAATCACGCCCTCCTCCTCTCCAAACCCCAATTTCTAGGCTGCTCTTGGGAGGTCACTGCCTGGTTCAGAAGCTACCTCACAGAGAGGTCTCAATTTGTGTGCATTGGCCCTGCCAGCTCCCCCACCCTGCCTGTCTCCACTAGTATCCCCCAGGGCTCCATCCTGGGACCCCTCCTATTCTCCTTATTTGTAAACTCACTTCCCCCAGACTGTCTCAGCTGTCACTCAACCCTCTGTGCCGATGACCTCATGCTTTTCTATAGTGGTAAATCCCCTGCCCACATCTCCGCGGCCCTCTCACCAAACTATGGTCAATGCCAAAAACTATGGTCAATGCCAAAAAAACAAAATCCATGCTGTTCGTCTCCAAGCCCCTCCTAGCCAAGTGCAAGTCAGACTCCCCGTTAAACATTACATCACCTGTCGCCCATACCCTGGAAAATGTCAAGCAGTTCAAATACCTTGGAGTCATGCTTGATCCCTCCCTCTTTTTTTCCGTGCACATAAGCTCCCTTGTCTTACGGTTCCACCAAAAGCACGGTGCTGCCTACAGATTCCGGCAACACCTCACCCCAGAGGCCCGCCTGTCCATCGTCCAATGAGCTCTTCTACCTATCCTGGACTACTGCTCTTCCATTTATTCCAGGACTTCTGCAACAATCAAGGCCAAGCTCTCCACAGCCTACAACAGGGCCTGTCGTTTGCCTTGTCGGCACCCTTTTTCACACACCACTGCATACTTTACAAATCACTTGAGTGGCTCCCGCTACAAGGCCGCTTTGACCATACCCTGTGCTGCTTGATTGACTCTGTCATCCGCGTTGGCCAGGAATCTCCCCTTGCACCCCTCCTCTCTGTCTGCACCTCACACTGCAACCTCTGATCAACTAGTACCCCTCCTCTGAACATCCCCAGGGTCTCCACAAATATGGGCAATGACAGTTCCCACACTATGAAATAAACTGCCTGCCTAACTGCGCACTACTAACACTCACTGCCAGTTCAAAACCCGCCTCAAAGACTGGCCCTTGTTGGCAACCACCTGCCACTGCTTTTAGTAGTCCTCTCCCCATCCTCCCTTGGTATGTCACCTCTCCACTCCACCCTTACTACAGCCCTCCTTCCCTTCCTCTCTTACCTCCACCCCGCGCCAACCTTCCTATACTCTATCTGCAGGTATTCTCACCACAATCAGTTGGTCTCCAGCCTGCTCTACTCCCACCAGGCTCTGCCTTTTAGCTTAGTTGGATTTGTTACTACTATCTACTGTATACATTGTGATGTACCCACTTCCTGCTACACTACTGTGTTTCCTAGGCTTGCCTTCTGTATATTCGATTGTATTAGTGTAACCTCCCAATTTCAACGCGTTTCCTGCTCTTACTTACTTGCTTGCTTGATGCATACTTTCAACTCTGTGCCACAGTATGTGGCCCGGCTTGTGCCTGGAAATGGTCCCTCGGATCAGCGCACCCACCCGGTTACCACAGTCATAAATAAATAATTTAAAAAACAATCAAATCTGTGGGCCCACAAGTCAATTTCCTCCCATAGAAAATGTGAGCATCAGACTCTGTAGTTGATTGTCACACGTACATGTCTTCACCTCATGTTTCCTATGGGCAAGAATCAGATCCTGGAGGAGTCAGCAGCCAAAGTTTGTTGGCAGTCTGCTCAACATGCATAACGAAAAAAAAAACACACACAAAAAAAACATACGCAACAACCACCAGAACTCAGATTCCAGGATGTGCCTACATTTATGCCTGCCAAGGGACTGAAGTCAGGTTCACAGACTGAACCTGGGTCTTCGACACAACTGCGACACTGAGCTGGACCGGGTATTTGTGTTTTGGAACAAAACAAAAGCATTCCTTCTGAACACAGGATCACCGTTCTCTACACTTCATCTGCTCTGAATGCTTGTCTGCACCTGACATCAAATCATCAGCTTCTAGCAACACAATCTATTTCGAAGGAAATTATTATGGTGGCATAATGTAATAGTATGTCTTTTTTCTTTTATTTGAACATTAGTTTCGCTTGCCTTATCTAAATTATGCACTTTGACTACTAGAATATTTGTACCCAAACCTTGTACTATGTATATCTATATATATATATATATATCTATATATATATAGATATATATCTATATAAAACTTAACAGTGTATACTGAGGGTTTGTTCTGCATGGATTCCCATGCAAGCTGAAACTTTGCTGTACCACAGTTTAAAGGTCATGGACAGGAACTGTACCCTTCTGTGGCACAACAAGGTTCCTGCTGATTGGAAATCCTTGGTGTTTTTCACAGTGCTGCCAAATGCATAGCAATCAGTTCAAGTAATGAATTGAAACCAGACGCACGTTTGCTGCTGCCGCGGAGTGCTAAGAAAACACACTTTCTTAAAAAAACAAACAAAAAACAAAATATACACTACAAAAAATACTGGTTGGGCAACCCCATGCGCAAACAGCCCTGAGCTGCCACCTTGGGCTTCTGATTACATCACACCTCTTGAACTTCGTTCACAAGGTCTGATGTAATCAAAACCCATCCCCCAGTCTGTGACAGCAAAGGCTGGTTGCGCATGGGTGCCCAATCGGTATTCTCTAAATCATGCATCTCTGTTTAAGGAGACTCACTAAGTAAAATTAATCCAGATCTGCACCACATAGTTTGGTGTCTTACCTCTGCGAAATACTGCCGAGGTATATTTGAGCAAACAAATACCAATAGTACTGATAACAGAACACTCATAAAATTTCTTCAACCGGGCCCCAAGCACTTCCTGGTGTGTAACTCTGTCCCCAATCCACCCCTGCTCTCAGCCACATTATGTGGACCCAGTGATAGCGCGGGGGCGCTCTCCATTATAGTCTATGGGGCATAACTTTAACAATAATTTTATATATATCACAGTGACCATGTGGTGATTAAAAAAGGGCGCCAGGTGACTAACAGGGCCTTGTTAATTGCCCAGTGCCCTTGTTTAATCACCACATGATCACTGTGCTATATGAAATTGTTGTTAAAGCTACCCCCCATAGACTATAATGGAGCGCATCCCTGGGACCACGTCATAATGTGGCTGAGCGCGGGGGCAGAGTTACACACCGGGAAGTGCCAGAGACCCGGCTGAAAAAATTTTACGAACATTCGCTTATCAATACTATTGGGAATTTTTTTTGCTCAAACATACCTCAGCTGTATTTCGCAGAGGTACAGTAAGGCACTGAACTATGTAACGCAGTGCTCTAGGCTGGTACATCCCTTTAATTACACTTAACTACTTCTGTATTTTTCCCATTCTTATCTCACCCCCATCTCACCCCAGGTGAGTCTTGCCTCAGTGTGCCTTACTCATCAACAAATGTAAGTAGTAAAATCCTTTATTCATTCTTACACGAATTTGGACATCTCAGCTGAGCAGAAGCTCATTCCAGTGAGTTTCAATACAGGGTTCCAGTTACTTTTACATATAAGGGCACATTAATCAGTCAGTCAATTAGCATACACACATAAAAAACGTAAAAATACATATATTAAAATACATCAGATCTTACATCGTGTCGAAACACTTTACTTCACTTTAATTCATGAGTCATATTTACATTGTCAATATACCAGTTCCTTATTTCTAATAAATAAAAAAAAATACATAAAATAAACAGTGGGTTGTTCTTGTCATATGTAGGCAAGTAGCCACAGCAAATGAACTGTAGGGGGCAGTGAGCCTGTTTTCATGTTAATGTACAGTTATTATGAAAAACAGGAAGCTAAATGCAGAGATGATGTGAACTTTCAGCTGAAATATGACTAGAAACATAAACATTGATGGCAGACAAGAATCACTTGGCCTACCCAGTCTGCACATTTCTCTACCTACTGGATATGCTGCAGATTCTAGTTAACCAATAGCTTACTTCCTGCCACCCCCACTATAATTGCTTATGTCTGTCCCATGCATGTTTGAATTCCCCCACTTTTTTAGACCCAGCCTCGCCAGGAAGGCAGTTCCATGCATCCACCACTCTCTCCGTGAAAAAAAATGTCCTCACATTACCCCTGAGCCATCCCCCCTCTATCGTTAAATTGTGCCCCCTTGTTCTTACACATCTCTTTTTCTGAAAGATGCTACCCTCCTGGACTTTGTTGATTCCCTTGAGGTACTTGAACGTTTCTATCATGTCCCCCCGTCCCTCCTTTCATCAAGGGTATACATATTAAGCTCTCTCAGTCTCTCTTCATATGGTTTCTGATGCAGGCCCTGCACCATTTTAGTTGCCCTCCTCTGGACTGCTTCCATCCTGTCTATGTCCTTGCGTAGATGAGGTCTCCAAAACTGCACACTGTACTCCAGGTGGGGTCTCACCAACTGTCTGTACAGAGGGATAACCAATTCCCTTTTTCTACTTGTGATGCCCCTTCCTATTCATCCCAGTATCCCCATGGCTCTCCTTACTGACTTCTCACATTGCTTACCAACCTTTAGATCATCTGATATGACTACCCCCAGGTCCCTTTCCATTTTTGTTGTTATTAGTACCTCCCCTGCTACTGTGTACTCTTCTCCTGGGTTTTTGTTTCCTAGGTGCATTACTTTGCACTTCTTTGCATTGAATCTAAGTTGCCATATGTCTGACCATTCCTCCAATCTTGCCAAGTCCCTTCTCATCTTTTCTACCCCCTGTTGTGCATCAACTCTGTTACAGATCTTTGTGTCATCTGCAAAGGGGCATACCTTTCCCTCCAGACCCTCTGCAATGTCACCTATAAAGATGTTAAAGAGGACTGGACCCGGTACTGAGCCTTGAGGTACTCCATTAGTAACCCCCCTTTCTTTGGAATGTCTTCCATTCACTATTACCTTCTGTGTCCTGTTGTGCAGCCAGTTTGCTACCCAGGCTACCACCCTGGGACCCACTCCCAGGCTGGCTAACTTGATTATTAATCTTTTGTGCCGGACTGTGTCAAATGCCTTGCTAAAGTCTAGGTAGGACATATCCACAGCCCCTCCCTGGTCTATTACTTTGGTCACCCAGTCAAAGAAATCAATTAGATTTGTCCAACATGACCTTCCTGCTGTAAATCCATGCTGCTTTGGGTCCTGTACCCCACTGGCCTCTAGGTACTCAACAATTCTTTCTTTCAGAAGTGATTCCATCATTTTCCCTACCACTGAGGTCAAACTTACAGGTCTGTAGCTTCCTGCTTCCGCCTTGCTCCCACTTTTGTGAAGGGGAATCACATCTGCCCTCCTCCAGTCCTCAGGTACCACCCCATCCTCCCTCGATTTGTTAAAAAGTGTGGTCAGTGGTGTCACTAGGTCCTCCCTTAGTTCTTTTAGGATTCTGGGTGAATCCCATCAGGCCCCATTGCTTTGTCCACCTTGAGTTTTAGGAGTTCTTTCAGGACTCTTTCTTCTGTAAATGGACTGGTGTAAACCCCTCTACCCAGAGTGCTTCTACTGTCTGGTTTAGGTAAGTCTTCCTCATTTTCTTTTGTGAATACTGAGCAAAAGTATTCATTCAGTATCACTGCCTTTTCACTGTCTCCCTCTGCCCACCTCCCCTTTCCCTTATTAATCTTCACTATTCCTCCCTTAACCTTTCTATGCTCCCTAATGTACCTATAAAAGGTTTTATCCCCCTTCTTAACTGAATTGGCTATTTTTTCCTTGGTTTGGGCTTTTGCTATTCTGGCTGCCTTTCCCACTTCTTTCTGCTTTAATTGATACAGTTCCCTGTTGTGCTCATTCTGTGATTCCTTAGACTTTTTGAATGCAGCCTTTTTCTCCTTAACCTTCACTGCCACCTCATTTGAGAACCATAGTGTTTTTTTTACTCCACTTTGTTTTCTTTATTTGTTTCACACAAAGGCTTGTTGCCTCTATGATGGCAGTTTTGATTTTGCTCCATTGTTCTTTCACCCCTCCTTTCTGGCCATTTGCTAGTGTATTCCTCAGGTATTCACCCATTTTGCCAAAGTCAGCCCTTCTTAAGTCCAATATCCTTGTTTTTATAAGGCTCATCTCCATGGTTGGGCTTATTGTGAAGTACACTGTGCAGTGGTCGCTTGTTCCCAGATGTCTACTGACTCCTAAATTTGTGATCCTCTCTCCATTTGAGAATATCAGGTCTAGTATTGCTCCCTCCCAAGTGGGTTCCAACACTAGCTGTCTAAGACATGGCCCCTGCAGGGCATCGAGAATGACCCTGCTCTTGGATGTGGCTGCAGTACGTCATCCAGTTAAAATCTGGCATATTCGGGTCCCCCATCAACAGTATCTCCCCTTTTTCAGCCATTTTGAGAATGTCCTCTATCATTTTCTTGTCCGTTTCCTCCCCTTGAGATGGGGTCTGTATACAACCTCTGTGCGGATTGTGATGCCATTCCCTGTCTCCAAGGTGACTCAGAGTGCCTCTAGTCCTCCCCCTTTACTTTTTAGTTCTGTAGCTTTGATCCCTTCCTTTATGTATAGAGCTACTCCACCTCCTCTTTTCCCCTCCCTGACCCTTCTGTAGACTGTGCACCCTGGTATGTTGACATCCCAGTCATGGTTCTCCGTATACCATGTTTCCGTGACTGCCACAATATCCAATTGTTCATCTTCCATCAAGGCTACTAGCTCAGGAAGCTGGTTTCCCAGACTACTGGCATTGGTACTCATTGCCCTCCATTTAATGTTGGCTTTATCCTTTTTTCCCTCATGGCTGCTCTTTTTGCCCTTGTTAATTTTTCCATTTACCCCTGTCCTGCCCTCTGTTAAGCACTGTACCGCAGTGTTTACCTTACTACCTGACATGTTTTGTGGGGGGAGGCTTGAAATTTCCTGCCTCTTATCAGCATCTCCCTGCATGGCTAGTTTAAAAGCTTGCCAATGAAGCATTTAAACCTGTCACTTAGGAGCTTGGTTCCCTTCGTGGACAGATGCAGACCATCGTGCCAGTATAGACCTTCATCTCTCCAGGTTTACCCCCAGTCCCCAACGAAGCCAAAGCCCTGTGCTCTGCACCAGTTTTGCAACCATTCATTAAACTGCATGGTGTGCAGTACCCTAGCCTCACCCCTGCCATGGACTGGCAGCACCTCTGAGAAGATAACCATGCTTGCTACCTGTCTGAAGCCCCTCCCCAACTCCACAATTTCATCCTGCACTGCAATGACCCCATGCCTAGGCTAGGTAATTTCTCTCAAGGTGGACAATGATATCTAGTTCCCTCTCCTATGATGCTGCTTCTGTAATCTTCACTGAGAGGGTGGTGGAGCCATGGAATGCGCTGCCAAGGGGGCTGGTGGAGGCAGAGACGGTGGAGGGGTTCAAGAGGGGGTGGGACAGGTACAGGGGAAGGGTTCTGGAAGCAAAATCCAATGCAGCAAGAATATCCGGAACTGGGAAGGGAGAAGCCAGAGAAGGCGAGAGGGGCAGCAAGGTCAGCACCCAGGGTGGGGGCTGACCAAACGAGCAGACATGAAAGACCGTTAGGCCTATTCTGCTGGCATTTTACTATGTTAGTATGTAATCCTGAGGATTCGCTTCTTGTCCCTCCAAGACATGGCACCAGGTAGGTACCTTACTTCCCTCTCCTCTCCCTTCCCCAGGTCTACCCCTCTAACAATGGAGTCCCCTATCACAAGCTGTTTCCTTCCCCTGTGGTGTCCCTTGCCACGCTTTTGTGGGTCTCCCTTGTGGATGTCCTCAGCATTCTTCTTGGTCTCCACTGAGGGTGCCATCATACAGGAACCTTGCTCTGCCAGACTGGCATATGGTTTGTGTAGAGGTACAACTAGGGGGCTTCGCCTCTGTTCCACCACCCGCACCCTCCCAGAACCCACTGTGGTCCAACTGCTCTTCATACTTGGCAGCCGTTGTGGCAGTGGTGCTCTTTGGGTGGGGGAGGCCTCCTTAGTCCTTGCCAGTTCAGCCTGGAGGTGGGCAACCTCCTCCCTCAGAGCTGACAGTTGCCTGCAAACAGGACAGCAATGCAGTTTCCAGAATGCCTCCCGGAAAACTGCTGCCCCACAGCCAATGCATTGCACCACTCCCCACATGTCCCTCTCCCTTATAATATACAATATGAAATATTTATAAATATTTATTTTGTTTTTTCTTTTTGTGGTGTGTACTTACTCTTTATGCACTGTGCTGGGTTATTAAGAATATGACAGTTCTTCCCGAGACCTGTTGAGGAACTGATGTCAGAACTTTGGCTATAAAGAAAATGTCATGCCTGGGGTGGGGGTGGGGAAGGTGGGTGTCAAGTCCACAACCACTGGTGACTGTTAGAAACAATCAAATACACCACTGCTCCACCACCCTGGTGAGTACTGCCCTTTATAGTAATTCAACTAACCTCCAGTAACTGATTTGTAAACTATTAAAAGTAATTTGATGCAAACTGTCACATAATACTAGTAGACAGTCCAGTTAACCACAAAGGAAAATCAAATATGCAGTTATTTCAACCCTTCTGAAGCTGCTCACAAGATAAGCAGTTTTGAAAACCCCCTTCCTGATTTAAAAAATAAAATAATTAAACACAAAGCAATACCAATGTAAGACTGTAAAGTAAGGAAAACTTCCCTCAGATGTAAGCAAGAGAGAGATTTGTTGCAGATTTCTAGTCCAATAAAGTACATCCCATGCAGCTCTCAGTTGTTTCAAAGCACACCCTGTTACACAACTTCAAGAAATACAGGTTACTCACCTGTAACAGGAGTTCTAGAAGTGCTATATGTTGTTAATCTGCACTTACTGGCAGGTTCCTTGCCGCTTTAAATCTTGCTGGAAGGTCTTCAAGCTGGCTCCTCCCACCCACCCGGGTGGTAAAACTCTCGGCTCCACCCCATGACGCCAGATCTAGCCCACTGGAAGCCAGGTTGCACGTTGAAGCCGAGGAGGTCGGGTGGGTTGTATGGATGAACAACATATACCACTCCTATTACAGGTGAGTAAATACAGGTTACTCACCTGTAACAGGAGTTCTAGGAATGGTATATGTTGTTCATCCAC
This sequence comes from Neoceratodus forsteri, assembly GCA_016271365.2. Lineage (NCBI taxonomy): Eukaryota > Metazoa > Chordata > Ceratodontiformes > Ceratodontidae > Neoceratodus > Neoceratodus forsteri. Next base: position 696,264,750 of record CM028129.1, read on the forward strand.
AATGTCTGGCAGGTTCCTTGCCGCTTTAAATCTTGCCGGAAGGTCTTCAAGCTGGCTCCTCCCACCGACCCGGGTGGTAAAACCCTTGGCTCTGCCCCATGACGCCAGATCTAGCCCGCTGGAAGCCAGGTTGTGCGTCGAAGCCGGGGAGGTGGGTGGGTTGTGGATGAACAACATATAACATTCCTAGAACTCCTGTTACAGGTGAGCAACCTGTATTTCAAGGGACATGGATATGTTGTTCATCCACACTGTCTGGCAGACTCCTAGCAGTTCTCCAGGAGGAGGGAGGCAAGGTGCACACCCCCTACTTAGGGAATAATGACTGGAGAACTGAGGCCCCAAAACCAGCATCCCGGCATGACTCAAGGTCGATGTGGTAATGAAGGTGTGTGTGCTGACTTCCAGGTAGCAGCCCTGCAGATTTCCTGGATAGGGATGTCCCTGGAAGCAGCCACCGATGCAGCGGTAAGGCAGGTAGAATGAGCTCTTATCCCTCTGGGAGGCTCCATGCCCACCAACCTATAGCAGAGATCTATGCAGGAGGTGACCCACCTGCCTATCATCTGCTTGGCTGCAGGTCTGCCTGGTGCGGCTTCAGCATAGGTGACAAACAGCTGGCGAACCTCTCCCCGAACTTCAGCCGTCCGCTCCTTATAATAAGCGAGCGCTCTTCTAGGGTCCAGAGTATGGAGCCTATATTGAGCCTCAAGGTATGACTGGGGTAGAACACCGCAGAGTCAACACCTGGTTAAAGTGAAATCCACACCACCGGAAGGATTTTCTAGGTAAGCGAGGGACAACCCATCCCTGTGGGAAGACCAGATAAGGAGACTCATGGAAAGTGCCTGGAGCTCTCCCATCCTTCTGGCTGACATGATAGCCACCAAGAAGGCGGTCTTCCACAACAGGTGAGAGATGTCACACCTGTGCATCGGTTCGAATGGGTTGCCCATGAGCTTAGCCAATACCAGCAGTAGATCCCATGGAGGTGGAGCTTCTCACACCGGAGGGGATATGCGATCAAGGCCTTTGAAAAAGCACCCAACCACCTTCTCCTGCGACACCGACTGCTTCCTGGCCCACACCCAGTAAGCAGAGATGGCTGCCAGGTGCACCTTAAGGGTCGTCGACCGAAGCCCTTGCTGAGAAAGGGACCAAAAGTAGTCCAGAATGCTTGCCAAGGAGCAGGAGGAAGGGTCCAGGCCCTTGCCCTGACACCAAATGGAGAATCTCTTCCATTTAAAGGCGTAGCATTTTCTGGTCGACTCCTTATGGGAAGCCTCAACAACGTTGAGGACCTTGTCGAAAACACCCAAGGCCTGGAACTCTAGCAGCTCAGGAACCAGGCCATCAGGTGCAGGGACTGAAGGTCCGGATGGAATACCTTCCCCTGACTGACTGAGATCAGGTCCGGGTGGGCTGGAAGCCACCTTGGGAGCCTGGAGCTGAGACTGAGGCGATCTGGATACCAGAACTAGTGGGGCCAGTCTGGGGCTACCAGAATCACCTGTGCCTTGTCCCTCCTTGTCTTGAGAAGCACCTTGTGGATCAAGGGAAATGGGGGAAAGGCGTAGAAGAGGCCCGGGGTCCACGACCTTGAGAAGGCATCCCCCTGCAGCGAGCCCTGCTGAAGGGGGCGGGCATGAAACAGTCTCAGCTTTGCATTCTCCCTGGAGGCAAACATGTCCACCTGAGGCAAGCCCCAGTGGAAGAACAGATCTTGTACTACCTCCGGCAGGAGAGACCACTCGTGGGACGCAGCTCCTATCCAGCTTAGGGCATCGTCCAGAATGTTGGAGGCTCCTGCCACATGGATGGCAAGGAGATCCGCCTCCAGGCTGCGCACGAGGGACCAAATGCGGAGAGCTTCCCTGCACAGAGGGATGGAGCGCGTCCCGCCCTGGCGGTTTAGGCAGTACATGGTCATGGTATTGTCCGTCTGGACCTGGACCACTTGACCCCGTACAAATTGAGCAAAGGCAGTGAGGGCTAGACAAACTGCTCGAAGCTCCAGCAGGTTGATGTGGCATCGGGACTCCCGAGGGGACCAGAGGTTGTGCACTCTGTGCTCCCCCAGATGGGCACCCCAACCCATCAGAGAGGCGTCGGTCGATAGAGAGACCGTCGGCTCGGGAAGTACGAACAGGATGCCCTCCTGCAGATGAGCTAGAACGATCCACCACTAGACAGCGTTCCACATCTCCTGGGTCACTATCACTGGCTGATCCAAAGGACCAGAGTGCTGTGACCATTGGCTGGCCAGTCCCCATTGTAGGGGACGCATGTGCCAACGGGCCCAATGGACCACGCTGGTGCAGGCTGCCAGGAGGCACAAGAAGTACCGGGCAGGGCGCAATTGCCCAACCTGAAATGACTGGGCAAAGGAGGAAAGAAGCTTGGCCCTGTCCACCGGGAGCCGTGCTCTGGCTCACAGCGAGTCGAGCTCTGCCCCGATGAATTGTATCACCTGCTTTGGCATGAGTTCCGACTTGGCCTCGTTGATAAGCAGGCCAACTTGAGAGCAAATCTGGAGGGCCAGATCCCTGGACCGCTCCACCTCCATTCTGGAGGAGGCTGCAATCAGCCAGTCATCCAGGTAGGGGTACACCCGGACCCTTTGGTACCGCAGGAATGCTGTCACCACTGCCATGCATTCGGCGAAGACCCTGGGAGCTAGAGAAAGGCCGAAGGGCATGGCCCGGAACTCGCAGAGGGATCCCGCTGCCCTGAAGTGGAGGAATCGCTGGTGGGACGGATGGATTGGGACATGAAAGAACGCGTCCTGGAGATCCAGAGAACAGAACCACACGCCTTGTTCCAAGGATGGAATGATCTGAGCCAGAGTGACCATCCTGAAGGTTTGAGACCTTAGGAACCTGTTCAGGTCGTGCAGGTCTAGAATGGGGCGCCAGCCCCCCGTCCATTTCGGGACCAGGAAGTACCTGGACACAAACCCTGGGTCTGGTGGAGGATCCGCTACCTTCCTGATCACCTCCTTTTTGAGGAACAGGGCAACGTCAGCTTAACGAGCCAACAGAGAGGCTGCGGACCCCGTAGCCCCCCCGAGGGGCGACAGCTCGGAAGGGTGGGGCCTGCTCAAACTCCAGAGGCAGACCCTTTCCTACCACCTCCAACACCCAACGGTCCGTGGTGATAGCGGACCAGGTGGAAAGGAAGTGGCGGAGCCATCCCCCCATGGGGGGAACCAACGAGGCTGAGGGCAACACCCCTCAGCCTGTCACTGGGAAGGCTTGGAGGAAGGACTAGCCGAAGGACCTCCTGGGCCTTTTCCTCCCTGCTTCCTGTTACAGGAAACTGCAGGCTTGGCTTTGGGGTGCCAAGCGTGAGCCTGCTGGCCCTGATGCTGGTGCTGGTGCTGCTGGGCCGGACATGCCGCAGGGGCAGAAGGTCAAAAGGACTTATGTTGCTGACGATGGCCCTTGTCCTTCTGAGCAGATGTGACCAAGTCCAAGGTGGCGTTGGACATTTCGATCCTCTGGAGGTGGCCTTCCACTCCAGGGCCGAACAGGTCGGTCCCCAAGAAGGGGACGTCCACCAGCTTATGCTGGGTATCCGCCGAAAAGGTGGATATCCTCAGCCAGGCTCTGCAGCACATGGCCACTGCGGCCACTACTGACTGGGCACAGGAGTCTCCAATATCTAGAGACGTTTGGAGCTGCTGTTTCGACACTGCCATTCCCTGATCCCGCACCTGCTTGACCGTAGTCTGCAGGTCAGCTGGGAGATGAGGGATCACCTCATCCAGGGAGCCCATAAGGGCGTGGGAGAAGTGCGCCATCAGTACGGCCGAACTGGCCCGACGGAGGCCGAGGGAGTACGCAGTGTATACCTTGCGCCCGGCATAGTCCCACTTTTTGGACTCCTTGTCAGGGGCTTATCCACATCCTAAGCGTCTCGGGCGCGAAAATGCTATTGGTGACCAACCCTCCGCATTCGGGTGTTACGAAAAACCGGACAGAGAGCCGGTAGGGACCGCATACTTCCTGCCATCCTGGCTGAAAGCGCAGGACAGGAAGCCGGCCGCTGCCAAAGCTCCAAGGCTGGGCCAACAATGGCTTCAGCCACCGGAAAGGCCTCCGTGGGAGAATCCCCTCGGTCCAGTATCTCCGTGAGGGGATACTTGGCCCGCTTGGATACGGGCTCGAGCTCCATCCCGGTGGATTCTGAGATGAGCCGAAGCAGACCCATGAACGTTGATGGGTTCTCATCCACTGATTGCCCCCCTTCCCGGAGGACTCCAGGTCATGGGGCCTGGAAAACATGGAGGAGTTGTCATCAGACTCCGAAGAGTCTGCGAAGAGCTTCCTGGGGCCTGAGCCACCCTCCACCTGCCGAGGACAGTTGGGAGTGAGGGTGACCGACAACCGGTGGGGAAGACCCTGACCCGACTGAGAATTCTTGGTCGGAGCCCAAGTTTCGGTTGTGGAGGCGGAGGTTCCATCACAATCGGTGCGGCAGCTGGTTTCGGCCGAACAACCGGCCCAGGCTTGGGCACCGTGAGGGGTTGTTTCGGCCTTTCGGGTGACAGCCACTTAATGGCCGGGGAAGGCGTCGGCTTATTCCCGGACAAAAGGAGCTGCTGCCACATTAAGTCCTTGTAGCATTGACGCAATTTGCGCCGAAGTTTCTCCTCTTCCGAGGAGGAAGACGAGGACGAGCGGCGCCGCCGCTTTCCTCGGTGCCAAGACCGAGACGGCTGGTGTCAGCGGGATTGGCTGGACCGAGACGACGTCTGAGACTGAGACCCTCGGTGCTTCCGAGGGTGGGTCTGGGAGGGAGCGGGGGACACCCGCTCCTCCTTCAGCTCAGGAGCCTTGACCAGGGACTCCGGCACAGGAGGCGTAGGCAAGTCCTTGGTTTCCACTGGGGGAACCAGTGATGAAGGGCTGTCGACTTCACCAGTCGACGGGTTGAGAAAAATCTCGACCGCATCGACGTGTGTTGGCCAGCTGACCTGACAGGGACACCATGAAACCAGCAGCCTTAGCAGCAACCTCGACCGAAGTCGAGTGTCGACTGTCCGGGGAAGGGGAAGGGGACCTCTCCCGCTACGATGAATGTCAATGGTGGGACTTACCCTTTGAGTCCTTTTTTAACTGGGAAGAGTGTCCTGATGGCCCCTCACCCTACGTTGAGAGGGACTGGCAAAGCTCCTTAAAAGAAACTGTGTAGAAGGATCCCAAAGAGAGCGGGATAAATGCCGCAACCAAGGAAGATGAGGATGTGGCCCGGGCCGCCTCCTCCTCGAGGGCGATCATCTGCTCAAGTTGCTCAGCCGAGCCAGCCACCACGGACACCGCCCAATGAGCCTCCTTGGACTTCATTGGCAGATAACGTTTCTCGGGGCGCCCAAGTTCTAGCCGGGCAGCGCGGTCTTCAAGGACATTGGCTGAAAAAGACCTGCACAACTCACAGGCCTGCGGGTCGTGGTCAAGCCCGAGACAGTAGATGCACGTGGAGTGCGGATCCATCCTGGACATCTTCTGCTCGCATGGGCACCGCCGAAAACCGGGAGTTGATTTATCCATCGCAGCCACGAAGGAAGGATTAGACTGAAGTCTGGAAAACTTCAAAATTACTTTCGGGTGAACCGAAGAGTTAGGATCCAGTCTATAAGCAGAGGGTTAAGGAGGGAACCTGAGCTTCCAAGCGGTAAGGAGGATCTGGCATCATGGGGCGGAGCCAAGAGTTTTACCACCCAGGTTCTCCAGTCATTATTCCCTAAGTAGAGGGTGTGCACCTTGCCTCCCTCCTCCTGGAGAACTGCTAGGAGTCTGCCAGACAGTGTGGATGAACAACATATCCATGTCCCTTGAAATACAGGTTGCTCACCTGTAACAGGAGTTCTAGGAATGTTATATGTTGTTCATCCACACAACCCACCCGGCCTCCCCGGCTTCGACGCACAACCTGGCTTCCAGCGGGCTAGATCTGGCGTCATGGGGCGGAGCCAAGGGTTTTACCACCCGGGTCGGTGGGAGGAGCCAGCTTGAGGACCTTCCAGCAAGATTTAAAGCGGCAAGGAACCTGCCAGACAGTGTGGATGAACAACATATCCATGTCCGTAGAACCTGTATTTCTAGGGACGTGGATATGTTGTTCAATCCACACTTACTGGCAGACTCCTAGTAGTTCTCCGGGAGGAGGAAGGCAAGGCGTGCATCCCCTACTTAGGAAATAAGGACTGGAGAACTGAGGTCCCAAAACCAGCATCCCGGCGTAACTCAAGGTCAATGTGGTAGTGGGCAATGAAGGTGTGTGCTGACTTCCAGATAGCAGCCCTGCAGATTTCCTGGATAGGGACGTCCCTGGAAGCAGCCACCGAAGCAGTGGTATGGCGGGCAGAATGAGCTCTTATCCCTTTGGGAGGATCCATGCCCGCCAACCTATAGCAGAGATCTATGCAAGAGGTGAACCAGCTGCCTATCGTCCGCTTGGCTGCAGGTCTGCCAGGTGCGGCTTCAGCGTAGGTGACAAACAGATGGCGAACCTCTCCCTGAACTTCAGCTGTCCGCTCCTTATAATAAGAGAGCACTCTTCTAGGGTCCAGAGTATTGAGCCTATATTCGGCCTCCGAGGTGTGACTGGGGTAAAACACTGGCAGAGTCAACACCTGGTTAAGGTGAAACTCCAACACCACCTTCAGAAGGAATTTCCGGTGGGGGCACAGGACAACCTTGTCCCCATGGAAGACCAGATAAGGAGACTCGATGGAAAGCGCCTGGAGCTCTTCCATCCTTCTGGCTGACAAGATAACCACCAAGAAGGCGGTCTTCCATGACAGGTGAGAGATGTCACACCTGTGCATCAGTTTGAATGGCTTGCCCATGAGCTTAGCCAATACCAGGGGTAGATCCCATGGAGGTGGAGGTTCTTGCACCGGAAGGGAAATGTAATCAAGGCCTTTGAAAAAGCGCCCGACCACCTTCTCCTACACCACCGACTGCTTGCCGGCCCATGCCCGGTAAGCAGAGATGGCTGCCAGGTGCACCTTAAGGGTCGTCGACCGAAGCCTTAGCTGAGAAAGGGACCACAGGTAGTCCAGAATGCTAGCCAAAGAACAGGAGGAAGGGTCCATCCCCTTACCCTGACACCAAATGGAAAATCTCTTCCATTTGAAGGCATAGCATTTTCTGGTTGACTCCTTACGGGTTGCCTCAATGACGTTGAGGAACTCGTCGGAAAGACCCAAGGCCTGGAACTCTAGCTCCTCAGGAACCAGGCCATCAAGTGAAGGGAATGAAGGTCCGGGTGGAGTACCTTCCCCTTGTTGACTGAGATCTGGTCCGGGCAGGCTGGAAGCCACCTCGGGAGCCTGGAGCTGAGGCTGAGGAGATCTGGATACCAGAACTAGTGGGGCCAATCTGGTGCTACCAGAATCACTTGCGCCTTCTCCCTCCTCGTCTTGAGAAGCACCTTTTTATGGACCAAGGGAAATGGAGGGAAGGCGTAGAAGAGGCCCAGGGTCCACAGCCTCGAGAAGGCGTCCCCCTGCAGTGAGCCCTGCTGAGGGGGGCAGGCTTGGAACAGCTTTGCATTCTCCCTGGAGGCAAACAGGTCCATCTGAGGGGTGCCCCAGTGGGAGAACAGATCTTGTACTAGCTCCAACAGGAGAGACCACTCGTGAAATGCAGCGCCTATCCGGCTTAGGACATCGGCCAGACTGTAGGGAGGCTCCAGCCACATGGATGGCTAGGAGATCCACCTCCAGGCTGATCACGACAGACCAAGTGCGGAGAGCCTCCTTGCACAGAGGCAAGGAGCGCGTCCCGCCCTGTCGGCTGAGGTAGTACATGGTTGTGGTGTTGTCCGTCTGGACCTGGACCACTTGACCCCCGTACAAACGGAGCAAAGGTGGTGAGGGCTAGTCGGACCGCTCGAAGCTCCAGCAGGTTGATGTGGCATCGAGACTCCTGAGGGGACCAGAGGCCGTGGGCTCTGAGCTCCCCCAGATGGGCACCCCAACCCATCAGAGAGGCGTCGGTTGTCAGAGTGACCGTCGGTTCGAGGCAGACAAACGGGACACCCTCCTGCAGATAAGCTGGAAGGAGCCACCACTGGAGGCCGTTCCACATCTCCTGGGTCACTGTCACAGGCTGATCCAGAGGGCCGGAGCACTGTGACCATTGGCAGGCCAGTCTCCATTGCAGGGGACGCATATGCCAGCGGGCCCAACAGACCACGCTGGTGCAGGCTGCCATGAGGCCCAGCAGGTGGAGGAAGTCCCAGGCAGGGCGCAATTGCCCAACCAGAAATGATTGGGCAAAGGAGGAAAGGACCTCTGCCTTGTCCTCCGGGAGCCGTGCTCTGGCTTGAAGAGAGTTGAGCTCTGCCCCGATGAACCTGTGATGGCACGAGTTCTGATTTGGCCTCGTTGATGAGGAGGCCAATCAGAGAGCAGACCTGGAGGGCCAGATCCCTGGACCACTCCACCTCCAACCTGGAGGGGGCTGCAATCAGCCAGTCATCCAGGTAAGGGTACACCCGGAACCCTCGGCGCTGCAGGAATGCTGTTACCACTGCCATGCATTTGGTGAAGACCCTGGGAGCTGGAGAAAGGAAAAAGGGCATGGCCCGGAACTCGTAAAGGGATCCCTCTGCCCTGAAGCGGAGGAATCGCTGGGTGAGACTGACGGATTGGGACGTGAAAGAACGCATCCTGAAGTTCCAGAGAACAGAACCACATGCCTCGTTCCAAGGATGGAATGATATGAGCCAGAGTGACGATCCTGAAAGTGCAAGACCTGAGGAACTTGTTCAGGTCATGTAGGTCGAGAATGGGGTGCCAGCCCCCCGTCCACTTTGGGACCAGGAAGTACCCAGACACAAACCCTGGGTCTGGAGGAGGGTCTGCCACCTCCCTGATCACCTCCTTCTGGAGGACCAGGGCAATGTTGGCTCGACAAGCTGACAGAGAGGCTGCCGAACCCGTAACCCCCTGTGGGGCAATGGCTCGATAGGATGGGGACTGCTCTAATTCCAGAGGCAGACCCCTGCCTACCACTTCCAACACCCAGCGGTCCGTGGTGATATTGGACCAGGCGGAAAAGAAGTGGTGGAGCCACCCCCCCCACGGGGGGAACCCAGGGAGGAGTGACGAGGTTGGGGGCGACACCCCTCAACCAGTCACTGGGCAGGCTTGGAGGAAGGGCCAGCCGAGGAGCTGCCTGGGCCTTTCCCTCCCGGCTTCCTGCTGGAGGAAGCAGCAGGCTTGGCTTTGGGGTGCCAAGTGCGAGCCTGCTGGCACTGATGCTGGTGTTGCTGGGCTGGATGTGCCGCAGGGGCTAAGGGATGAACGGGCTTACGCTGCTGCTGGCGGCCTTTGTCCTTCTAGGCAGATGTGACCGAGTCCAAAGTGGTGTTGGACTTCTCGATCCATTGGCGATGACCCTCCATCCCAGGACTGAACAAGCTGGTACCCAGGAAGGGGATGTCTGCCAGCTTGTGCTGGGTATCCGCCGTAAAGGTGGAGATCCACAGCCAAGCTCCGCAGCGCATGGCCACTGCGGCTGCTACTGACTGGGCACACGAATCAGCAATGTCCAACAAAGTTTGGAGCTGCTGTTTGGCTACCGCCCTTCCCTGGTCCTGCACCTGCTTGACCATCGTTTGAAGGTTAGCCAGGAGATGAGGAACCATCTCATCCAGGGAGCCCAAAAGGGTGTGTGAAAAGTGTGCCATCAGAATGGCTGAGCTAGCCTGACGAAGGCCTAGGGAGGAAGCAGCATATACTTTCCACCCTGAGTAGTCCAGTTTCTTGGATTCCTTATCGGGTGGTTTGTCTACATCCTGAGCGTTCCCGGAATGCCGGAAAATGCTGTCAGTCACTAACCCCTCCGCAGAGGGGTGCTCCAAGAAACTGGAGAGTGAACCTGTAGGGACCACATACTTCCTAGCCATCCTGGCCGAAGGTGCAGGACAAGAAACTGGCTGCTGCCACAGCTCCAGGGCCGGGCCAACAATGGCTTTGGCCACTGGAAAGGCCTCTGTAGGGGAATCTCCTCAGTCCAGTATCTCCGTGAGGGGATACTTGGCCCGTTTTGAAACGGGTGTGAGCTTCATCCCAGTGGAGTCTGAGATGAGTCGAAGCATTCCTAAGAACGAGGATGGGCTCTCGTCCACCGACTGACCCCCAGTGGACTCCAGGTCAAGCGGCCAGCAGAACAAGGAGTCGTCGTCGTCAGACTCCGAGGAGTCTGCGAACAGCTGTCGAGTGCCTGAGCCACCCTCCACATGCCGAGGTCGATCGGGAGTGAGGGTGACCGACAACCTATGGGGCAAACCCTGACCTGACTGAGAATCCTTGGTCGGGGCCCCAGTCTTCGGTTGTGGAGGCGGAGGTTCCACCACAATGGGTGGCGCAGCCGGTTTCGGACGAACAACCGGTGCCAGTTTCGGCTCCTCGACCACTACGTAGGGTCTGTTTCGGCCACTCCGGTGATAGCCACTTAATGGCCGGAGAAGGCGACGGAGTTGGCTTATTCCCGGACAATAAGAGCTGCTGCCACATTAAATCCTGGTAGCGCCGACGCAACATGCACCAGAGCCTATCCTCCAAAGAGGATGACGAGGATGAGTGGCGCCACCGCTTTACAAGGTGCCGAGACCGAGACCGCCGACGTCGGTGGAACCAGTTGGACCTGGAAGAGGTCCAAGACCGAGACCTTCGGGGATTCCAAGGGTAGATCAGAGAGGGGACAGGGAAACCTGCTCCTCCCTTGGTTCAGGGACCTTAACTGGGGACTCCGGCACAGGAGGCACAGCCAAGTCCTCGGTTTCCACCAGGGGAAACGGTGAAGAAGGGTTGTCGGCTTCTCCAGTTGACAAACCATCTCGACGGTGGCCTAGGAAAATCTGACTGGCGCTGACGGGGTGTCCCGCCGCTGACCTGACGGGACACCATGAAGCCAGCGGCCTTAGCCGCAACCTCGACCAAAATCTAAAGTCGACTATCTGGAGAAGGGCATCTCTCCCGCTCCCACGAACGTCGACGGTGGGACTCATCTCTGTAGTCCTTCTTTTTGGACCGACTGGAATGCCCCGCTGGTCCTTCTCCCTTGGTGGAGAGGGACTGACAAGACTCCTTAAAAGAAGCTGTATATGAAGAGCCCAAGGACAGCGGGATAAATGCCGCGACCGAGGAAGATGAAGATGCGGTCTGGGCTGCCTTCTCCTCCTCGAGGGCGATCATCTGCTCCAGCTGGTCAGCGGAGCCCGCCGCCGCAGACACCGCCCAACAGGCCTCCTTGGACTTAACCAGAGGATAACGTTTTTCAGGGCACCCCAAAAGCAGTCGGTCCTCCAAGACCGAAGCCAAAAAGGATTTGCATAATTCGCAAGTCTGCGAGTCATGTCAGAGTCCTAAGCAGTAAAGGCACATGGAGTTCGGGTCAGTCTAGGACAGCTTCTGCCCACAAGGGCACCAATGAAATCCGGGAGTCGATTTGTCCATCGCAGCCACGAGGAAAAAAGAAGACTGAAGTCTTTTAAATTTTAGAATAAGTTTCGGATTAACTGAAGAGTGTGGATCCAGGCCTAAAACACAGAGCACTAAGGAGGGAACCTGAGCTTCCAAATGGTAAGGAAGATCTGGCGTCATGGGGCGGAGCCGAGAGTTTTACCACCCGGGTGGGTGGGAGGAGCCAGCTTGAAAACCTTCCGGCAAGATTTAAAGCAGCAAGGAACCTGCCAGTAAGTGTGGATGAACAACATATCCACGTCCCTAGAAGATGGGTTTCTGTCTGAAACTGAATCACACCAGTAGTTTATAGTAATTGATCAATGCTGGAATATTCCACCCAGAAAAACTGGCTATGATGTAGGTCTCCTTGACTAGTGAAGACAAGTTCCTCCACCTGAGGCCCTGTCTGGCATCAAATTACAAACTGCAGCCTTTGCTATTAGAAGTACACAGCCACCACCAGTAAATTATTTTAAAATATTTTGATGCAAACTGTCACAGAACACTAGTAGACAGTCCAGTTACCCACAAAGGAAAATCAAATATGCAGTTTTCAACCCTTGTGTATGCCATTACTCTGGTTCTTGCACAGTGTTATCTGTACTCTAAGTTGTTTTATTTGCTACATTTCCTATGCTGTGACAACTGCTTGTTGCATGTACTCCTCTAAATTCCTCCCCGCCCCAGTAGCCTTCCATGGCTTTGCTTTTAACCAGGTAAAATATGTTTACATAAATAAGGGATATGCAGGGGGACCTGTGTGATACCTGATTTATCTACACTCATGCTGCTTGACCTTGGGTAACGTCACAAGTGGCGTAAGCCAGTATCCCATTCATGCTTGAAGTCCCCTACTGTTTTTGCCTCCACCACTTTCGTTGGCAATCTACTTCAGGTGTCTACCACTCTAAGTGAAGCAGTACTTCCTAACATCCCACTAACCCCCCAAGCTTTATCGCATGTCTTCTGTTCCTGGTGCTCTTTCTCATTCAAATGAACCTCCCCTCCTGCACCCTATTCACTCCATGAGGTATTTGCAGGTCTCTATCATGTCCTCTCTCACTCTCCTCTCTCCAGAATGTACATGTTGAGATCCCTCAGCTTCTCCTTTTAGGACTTCTGGTGCAACCCCTGCACCATTTTAGTTGCAATCTTCTGGACTGCTTTCACTTTGCCTATGTTCTTTCTACAGTGCGACCTCCAGAAAAACAGGTTACTCACCTGTAACAGTAGTTCTAGGAGTGGTATATGTTGTTCATCCACTCTGTCTGGCATTGTCCCTTTCCCCTTTAAATCTTGCTGGAAGTCTTCAAGCTGGCTCCTCCCACCCACCTGGGTGGTAAATACCTCGGCTCCGTCCCATGACGCCAGATCTAGCCTGCTGGAAGCCAGGTTGTGCGCCGAAGCCGGGGAAGCCGGGTGGGTCGTGTGGATGAACAATACATACCATTCCTAGAACTCCTGTTACAGGTGAGTAACCTGTATTTCTAGGGACATGGATATGTTGTTCATCCACACTGTCTGGCAGACTCCTAGCAGTTCTCTGGGAGGAGGGAGGCAAGGCGCACACCCCCCACTTAGGAAACAGAGATTTGAGAACCGACGCCTCAAAACCAGCATCACATCGTGACTCAAGGTCGATGTGGTAATGGGTAATGAAGGTGTTCGCTGACTTCCAGGTAGCAGCCCGACAGATTTCCTGGATAGGGATGTCCCTGGAAGCAGCCACCGAAGCAGCAGTATGGCAGGTAGAATGAGCTCTTATCCCTCTGGGAGGCTCCTTGCCCGCCAATTCATAACTCAGACTTATGCATGATGTGATCCATCTTGCAATAGTCCGCTTGGCTGCAGGTCTGCCAGAAGTGGCTTCAGCGTAGGTGACAAACAGCTGGTGAACCTCACCCCGAATTTTCGCCGTCCTCTCCTTATAGTAGGAGAGAACACAGCTGAGGTCCAGGGTATGGAGCCTGTACTTGGTATCCGAGGTGTAGTTAGGGTAATATACCGGCAGAGTAAACACCTGGTTGAGGTGAAACTCTGACACCACCTTCAGAAGGAATTTCGGGTGGGGGCGCAGGACAACTTTGTCCCTGTGAAAGAACAGATAAGGGGAGTCCACCGAAAGTGCCTGGAACCCCCCTGTCCTTCTGGCTGACGTGATAGCCACCAGGAAGGCAGTCTTCCACGACAAGTGTGAGAGCTCACTCTTGTGCATGGGTTCGAATGGCTTGCCCATGAGCTTTGCCAAAACCAGCAAGAGATCCCACGGAGGTGGAGGTTCACGCACCGGAGGGGATATGTGATCCAGGCCTTTGGAAAAGCGCCCGATCACAGTCTCCTGTGCCAACGTCGGCTGACTGGCCCGCGCCCAGTAAGCAGAGATGGCTGCCAGGTGCACCTTAAGGGTCGATGACTGAAGACCCCCTTTGAAGAGGGTCCAAAGGTAGTCTAGAATGTTAGCCACAGAGCAGGATAAGGGGTCCAGGCTTTTTCCTTGACACCAAATGGAAAATCTTTTCCATTTGAAGGCATAACATTTCCTGGTCGATTCTTTTTAGATGCTTCCACCACGGTGTAGACATCCTCAGAAAGACCCAAAGCCTGGAACTCTAGCCGCCAGGAACCAGGCTGTGAGGTGCGGGATTGAAGGTCCGAGTGGAAGACCTTCCCCTGGTTCAACGATATCAGGTCCAGGCATGTACAAAGCCGCTCTGGGGCCCAACCGCTGAGGCTGAGGAGATCTGGATACCAGAACTGGCGTGGCCAATCTGGGGCTACCAGGATCATCTTCGCCTTGTCCCTCCTCACCTTGAGTAACACCTTGTGGATCAAGGGAAATGGAGGGAAGGTGTAGAGGAGGCTTGGGGTCCACAGCCTCGAGAAGGCATCCCCCTGCAGCGAGCCCTTCTGAGGGGGGCAGGCATGGTACAGCCTCAGCTTGGTGTTCTCCCTGGAGGCAAACAGGTCCACCAACGGTCTGCCGCAATGGGAGAACAGATCGTAAGCTACCTCTGGATGGAGAGACCACTTGTGGGATGTCTGGCCTATGCGGCTGAGAGCATCCGCCAGTTGGTTCGAGACTCCTGCCACATGGATGGCTAGGAGATCCGCCTCCAGCCGGCTGACGAAGGTCCAGATCCGGAGCGCCTCCTTGCATAGCAGACGGGAGTGCGTACCGCCCTGTTTGTTGAGGTAGTACATGGTCGTGGTATTGTCCATCTGGACTTGAACCACTTGACCCCGGAGCTGAGGAGCGAAAACTGACAGGGCCAGTCTGACTGCTCTGAGCTCCAACAGGTTGATGTGGCATCGGGACTCCTTGGGGGTCCAGAACCCGTGAGCTCTGCTGTCCCCCATGTGGGCTCCCCAGCCCATGAGAGAGGCGTCGGTCGTAAGGATGACCGTCGGCTCGGGGCGGACAAACGGGATTCCTTCCTGCAAGTGACTCGGGACGGTCCACCATTGGAGAGCGTCCCACCTCCTCTGGGTGACCGTGACTAGCTGGTCGAAGAGACCCTGACGCTGAGACCACTGGGTGGCCAGCTCCCACTGAAGGGGGCACATGTGCAGTCTGGCCCAGTGGACCACTGAGGTGCACGCCATCATGTAACCCAGGAGGTGCAGGAAGTCCCGGGCAGGGTGCAAGTGCCCAACCAGAAATGATTGGGCAAAGGAGGAAAGAACCTCCGCCCTGTCCGCCGGGAGCCGAGCTCTGGCTTGACAAGAGTCGAGCTCTGCCCCGATGAAGCCCATCACCTGAGAAGGCAGGAGTTCTGACTTGGCCTTGTTGATTAGGAGGCCCAGGTGGGAGCAGGTTCGGAAGGTCAGGTCCCTGGACCTCTCCACCTCCTGAAGGGAGGAACCCGCCAGGAGCCAGTCATCTAGATAGGGGTAAATGCGAACCCCTTGACGCCGTAGATGGGCTGCCACCACTGCGATGCATTTGGTGAAAACCCTTGGGACGATGATAGGCCGAACGGCATGGCTCTGAACTCGTACAGGGTCCCTTCAACCCTGAAGTGGAGGAACTGCTGATGGGATGGATGGACTGGGACGTGGTAGAATGCGTCCTGAAGATCCAGTGAACAGAACCACATGTTTCGCTCCAGGGATGGTATAATCTAGTTCAGAGTTACCATTCGGAAGGTGCGAGACCTGAGATACCGATTCAGGTCGTGGAGATCTAGAATGGGGTGCCAACCCCCCCGTCCGCTTGGGCACCAGGAAGTACCTGAAGACGAAGCCTTGAGGAGAAGCTGAGCAATGTCATCCCGAAGGGCCGACTGAGCGCCAGCTGAGATCCTTTCCTCCCTTGGGGCACGGGCTCGGCTGGGGGGGTACTGCTCGAACTCTAGACGCAGTCCCTGCCCGACCACTTCCAGAACCCACCTGTCTGAAGTGATACTGGACCAGGCGGAAAGAAAGTGGTGGAGCCAGCCCCCCACGGGAGGACCCAGAACTGGCGTGACGGGTGCAGGGGAGGCCACCCACGACCCGTCACTGTGCAGGCTTGGAGGAGGAGGAGGTACCTGGACCAGCACCTCGGCCTCCTCTGCGGGGCTGTTGGAGACCTTGTTGGGCCTAGGGCGCCTAAGCTTGAGCCTGCTGCTGTTGCTGACCTCCCTAGAAGGAGAGCTGTCTGAACGCAGGGGAAGAATGATGAAAGGACTTCTTCTTGCGCTTCTGCTGGTTCTTACTCGAAGAACCTTTAGTAGAGGTGGCATCTAAGGTGGCATTAGACTGCTCAATGCGCTGTAGATGACCTGCCACTCCTGGACCGAAGAGGTCGGTGCCAAGGAAGGGCACGTCAGACGTTAGGGCCCAAAAACCCTGCTGGTGGACCAGGGAGGTCCAGGAGGTGGTGTGGGGAAAGTAGGCAGCCTATAAGCAATTCAAGTGCTCAAGGAGTGAAAGGGATCGAGGGGAGTATGAGCTGATGGCTAGAAGGGCCACTAGGGTGGTGAGGGCGGCTAAGGCAAGGAAGGAGCAGAACCTGGCAGGGAAATTAGGAGAGGGAACAAGGGTTTTTTAGATACATTGGGGAAAAACGAAGGTGAAGGGCAGATTAGCAGGATTAAATCAGGGAGAGATGGGCACAAGAACCGGGGAGCAGGCTGAGGTACTAAATGAGTACTTCACCTCAGTTTTCACTAAGGAAAATGGGGTGCTGCATCATCACATGGGAGGAGACAGAGATACTGAGGAGGGGGGACCCTACCGATCGGGTGGGTCTGAGGAGAAGGGAGGCATCACTGGCAGGAGTGGGGAGGGCTAAGCAGGAGAAGAGGTACCGGAAGTGAAATCACAGAGAGACTGAGGGAAGCCTCAGCTCCCTTAAGATGGAGAAAGCACCAGGGCCAGATAAATTACATCCCAGAGTGCTGAAGGAACTTGCGGATGTCCTCGCGAAACCCTTGGCGGAGCTTTTCACCATCTCTCTGAGGACAGGGTGGGTGCCCCAGGACTGGAAGGTGGCGCATATAGTGCCTATCCACAAGGGGGGATCAAGGGAGGTGGCAGGGAACTACAGGCCTGTCAGCCTGACATCGGTGGTGGGCAAGGTGATGGAGGGCATTGTCAAGAAGAGGCTGGAGGGGACCTGGATAAGTCAGGGTGCCTGGACGATAGACAGCATGGATTCATCCTGGGGAAATCGTGTCAGACAAACCTGGTGGAGTTCTATGACTGGGTGACAAGTGCCTTGGACCTGGGTACACCAGTGGACGTCCTCTTCTAGACTTCAGCAAGGCATTTGACTCTGTTCCTCACGTGGGCCTGTTGGATAAGCTGGGAGAAATGGGGTGGGGAACCAGATGATCAGATGGATAGGCAATTGGCTCCAGGACCGGATCCAGAGGGTCGTAGTTGGCGGGATAGTCTCATCCCCAAGGAGGGTCATTAGTGGGGTCCCACAGGGATCAGTCCTTGGGCCCCTTCTGTTCAACGCCTATGTCTCTGACATAAGGACAGGAATCAGGAGTGAGATGAGTCTCTCTGCGGATGACTCGAAACTGGGGGGTGTTGATGGGGAGGAGGGAGGTGGTCTCACAGGGGACCTGGAGGCTCTGGAAAGATGGTCTAGAAAGTGGAAGCTGAGGTTCAATGCAGGGAAATGCAAGGTACTCCACCTGGGGCCAGAAACCCAGGCCAAGTGTACACCCTGGGGGAAATGTACAAGTCTCGTGGCAGAGAGGGACCTGGGGTGGTGGTGGATGTCAAGATGAACAACTCAGAGACTTGTAGGAGGGCGCAGCCAAGGCCAACAGGATGCTGGGATGCATCGCTAGGGATCACCTCCAGAAGGAGGGAAGTGATACCCTCTGTATAACTGCTTGGTGAGGCTACACCTTGAGTACTGCGTGGCAGTTTTGGAGGCCACACTTAAAGAGGGACATTAACCTCCTGGAGAGGGTCCAGAGGAGGGCAATCAAAATGATTTGGGGCTTGGGGGACAGGACCTATGAGGAGAGGCTCGAAGAGCTAAATATGTGCACATTGGAAGAGAGAAGGGACCGGGGGGACATGATAGAGGTCTTCAGGTACATGAAGAGGGTAAATAGGGGAGGAACAGTCAGTTTGCTTCGAAGGAAGGAGGAGGGGGCCACTAGAGGGCATGGGTGGAAGCTGGAGAGGGGAAGATTCAGGGGAGAAAGGAGGAGGTGCTATTTCACTGAAAGGGTGGTGGAGCCATGGAATGCGCTGCCTAGGGGGCTGGCAGAGGCAGAGACAGTGGAGGGGTTCAAGAGGGGGTTGGACAGGTACAGGGGATGGGTTCTGGAAGCAAAATCCAATGCAGCAAGAATATCCGAACTGGGAAGGGAGAAGCCAGAGAAGGCGAGGGGGTCAGCAAGGTCAGCACCCAGGGTGGGGGCTGACCAAACGAGCAGACACAAAAGACCGTTAGGCCTATTCTGCTGGCATTTTAGTATGTTAGATAGCTTGCGCTGAGTATCCGCATAAAAGGAGGATAACCTCAGCCAAGCCCTGCGGTGAGAGGCTACTGTGGCAGCTAGTGAACGGGCACAGAAATGACCAATGTCCAGAGCCGTCTGGAGCTGTTGTTTAGCAACAGCCCGGCCCTGGTCCTGGACCTGCTTGACCGTGGTCTGCATGTCTGCTGGGAGATGAGGGAGAACTTCATTAAGCGACCCCAAAAGGGCGTGAGAGAAGTGTGCCATGATCACTGCTGAGCTAGCCTGATGAAGGCCTATGGATGATGCTGCATAGACCTTCCGGGCCGAGTGGTCCATAAGTTTGGACTCCTTGTCCGGAGGGCGGTCAGTATCCATAGAGCTTCCCGTACGCCTAAACACTGAGGCAGTCACAAGGCTTTCTGCCGAGGGATGCTCAATGAAGCTGCCAAAGACCCCATGGGCACTGCGTAATTGCGGGCCATGCGGGCAGAGGGAGCCGGGCAAGAGGCTGGATGCTGCCAAAGTTCCAGAGCCGGGCCAACTATGGCTTCGGCCACTGGGAAGGCCTCCGTCGGGGTATCCCCCCTCTTGAGAATATCCATGAGAGGATATTCTGCCTTCTTCTGAATGGGCTGCAGAGGCATACCTGTGGACTCTGAAATGAGTCGGAAGGATGCCCTGAAGGAAGAAGGCCCTTCCTCCATGCCTGACAATCGACAGCTCATCATGAGAGTGATACAGTAGTATCCTGAATCCGAGGAGTCCGGATACAAGGGTCTCCCACCTAAATCCCCCTCGATGTGCCTAGGGTGATCAGGAGAGACCGTGATGGACAACCTATGGGGCAGGCCCGTAGTCGGTCGGTCCTCCTTAGAGGAAGCCCCTTCCTGAGGCTGTTTTGGTGGTGGTTCCACCAAAATTGGTGGGGAGCCCGTAACAGGCCGAGCTGAAATGCGCACTGGACCCACCGGAGGGAGAACCGGAGTCCTCGGCACCGAGGGAGTCTGTGTCAGCCGAAGAGGCTGAGGCCAAGTAATGGCCGGTACTGCCAGGGCAGCAGGCTTTTGACCTGTTAAAAGAAATTGCTGCCACATGAGGTCCTCATAACGTCGATGGAGCTTCCGTCTAAGTCTCTCCTCATCTGAGGAAGATGAGGAATGGTGGCGCCTCTTCGGAGTGTTTGTGGTCTTCGTCTTTTCTCCACCGGCGGATCCTACTCTTGATCGAGACCGATGGCGCTATTCTGTCGGTCGGGAGAAGCTGATTCAGTGAGAGAACCGGGTTCCGCCTTGTCCCTCGATCGGGATGCCTGAAGGACGGGTCTCCTCGGCGGGGAAGGAGAGAATAGGAGTCCTCTCCAGAGAGTTATCGACAGGCATCGCGACAACAGCTCGATCGGGTCGAGAGAAATCTCGGGCGGTTCTGCCGTATCCTCGACTTCGGTGCCCTGGCCTGATGGAAGGTCCGAAAAGCCAACAGCTGAGGAGGCGATCTTGACCGTGGTGGAGACCCCAAGCTCCAGAGTGTCGGACCACACTCGGTCCCAGGAGTGTCTTCTCTGGGTAGAAGAAGATGGTTTAGGATCCTTATCCTTCTTCTTGGATTGGGAGGAATGCGAGCCTGAGGGCACCTCACCCTTAGTAGGGAGAGACTGGCACAAATCCTGGAAGGATCTCGTGAAGGTGGAGCCCAAGTTGAGCGGCACGAAGAAGCTTCGGTTGGCCGAAGCTTGGGCAGCTTCTTCTTCCAAGACCGCCATCTGCTCGAGCTGCTCGGCGGATCCCGCAGCTGCAGAAACTGACCACCTGGCCTCCTTCGATTTCACCGGTGGATTGTGAAACTCCAGTCTCCCCAACTTAAGGCGCGTCTTACGGTCCTCCAGAACAGTGGGATGGAAGGCCGAACAGATGGTGCACGCTGAAGTATCATGCACGGTGCCGAGGCAGTATATGCACGAGAGGTGGGGATCGGTGCGAGACATTTTTTGTCCACAAGGACACCAGCGAAACCCGGGGGATGACTTGTCCTCCATATCTGAAGCGTTTGGATCTGAATCGTACATTCTTAGGAGTTTTAAGGCGAGTAAGTGTGGCGAAAACTGTCGATTTGACTCCAGGGCCTCTGTTACTGCAAGGTAGCACGAGGGAACCTGTATCTTCCAGCGGAAAGGAAGATCTGGCGTCATGGGGCGGAGCCGAGGCACTTAACACCCGGGTGGGTGGGAGGAGCCAGCTTGAAGACTTCCAGCAAGATTTAAAGGGGAAAGGGACAATGCCAGAAAGTGTGGATGAACAATATATCCACGCTCCTAGAACCGGACATAATACCCCAGGAAGGGTCTGACCAGTGAGCAACACAGTGCAACACCACTTCTCCTCCTGGCTCTCCAAATGCATCCCAGCACTGCAGCGGCCCTACTAACTGCTTCGTCATACAGCCCTGCAACTTTGAGGCCATCAGATATGATAACCCCTAGGTATCTTTCCTGCTTAGTGATTGACAGTACCCCCCCCAATCTATACTCACTTCCTTTGTTCCTATGTCCATGGTTTTGCGCTTTTTGGCACTGAACCATAACTGCCATGTTGTTGACCACTTCTTGAGTTTTCCAAGATCCCTGCACATTCTTTCTCCCCCTCCTGACTGTCTACCCTATTACTGATTTTGGTATCAACTGCAAAAAAGGCACACTTTCCCCTTCCAGTCCATCTGCAATGTAATTTATTAAGACACTGAAGAGGACTGGTCCCAATACTAAGCCCTGCAGCACCCCGCTGGTCACTCTTCCATCATTAAAGTAAGTGCCATTAACCACCATCCTCTGTCACCTATCAGTTAAACCAGTTTCTAACCCAATTCACCACTCTGGATCCCACAACTAGGCTACTCAATTTCTTAATCAGTCTCCTCTGCAGCACAGTGTTGAAGGCCTTCCTAAAGTACAGATAGGTCACTTTCACTCCCCCCACCCCAATCCACTTCAATGCTCACCCAGTTAAAAGAACTCAATCAGGTTCACCCTCCGGATCCATACTGCCTTTTGTCCTGCAGTCCACTGGATTTAAATACCAACCTTTATCAGTGTTTCCATTAATTTTCCCACCGCTGATGTGAGGCTCACCTCTTCCCTTCTGCCACTCTTCTGCAGAGGGACCACATCTGCTCTTTTCCAGTCCTCTGGAACCATGACTGATTACAGTGAGCTGCTGAATAAGGCTGTCAAGTGGGGAAGTCACCACCTCACTGAATTCTTTTAGTATACTTGTGTGTATCCTTTCCTGTGCCATAGCCTATTACTTATTCCAAACCGATGTCATAAGTCTGCTTGTGACATCACAGTGATTCCAATGGCAATAGACTGTGATGTCACAGTAGAGCATTATAATTTCAAGTAGGGAATACGCTATAGAAGCAGATGAACTCTAAAGGATAAAAATCTTGTTTTGTGGGAATTTCATCAGTAATAAAGAATGCAGAGGAGAAATCTATAGAAGATACATGAAATTCAAGTTGGATGGAGTCTAATCATTGTTTTCTAAAGTTTTCCCAAAGGCGTCAGCTGCTCTTTAAACAATATTATAAAAAAAAGGAATATACAATATGCAGGATCACAATTATAAAAATAACTCTGCTGGTGATCTCCCATACAGTATGTTGACTAATGTTACTGTAACACGAAAAATACAGAGGCACTGAAAATATCTGCACTCTTATTTTCTTCATCAGACAATGCACCGGTTTTGCAGGTAATTTTAAAACGTTGCTTAGAGTGCACATGAAAAAGTGAAATTACTCTCTGTGAGCTATGGGGGCCCATGAGGGTCATGGCAGTGATATGTGAGCTACCAGGGCTCACTTCAGAGTTATGGGGCTGAGCCCTGGCAGCCCCCAATCCCCACCACCCCCCAAAAAATATTTTCAAGACTGGAATGGCACCTGACGGAGGATGGAATATTACAGTAACTCCTAGTCACCTGCCAATCATTTCTGTATGTGTTTCAAGCGTCGCTTTCAAAGTGAGTGTGTCTAACATGCATGACCACTGGTTGATTAGTTTTTAAGTACATTAAGTTAGATATATTTTGGAAGGAATGTGTCTTACCTAAATACTTGAAAAAGAAGTAAAGTAACACCAGCATTGTACAGCAGATTGCCACAAATATGACAATAGTGAGTGGAGTAAAACTGACATCGTTGTCCCTCTGTTTCTTTTCTTTTTCTCCAGAGTCTGACAGAGAGTGAGAGCCTGGGTCACTGAAACAAGACAAATGACAATTAATTTAGTTCTGTACCTTACTCTGTCCGTACATTCCTTCGCTTGAACACCCATTCCCGCCAACCCAACAGTGTAGTGGTGATGCCTGAGCTTGTGACCCCAATGTGTCCTGGGCTGGCAGAAAGAGGACAGAGCACCTGGGAGGACACTCTTCTACTCCAAAGTTGGTGGACTGCTGACCAGACCGAAGTACTGTCCCCTGGGTGACTGCAGCAGGTGGTACTGCCTGAACAAAGCAGTAGGGGAGGATGCACATGCAAGATGTCAGCCATGCCAGCTCTGGTATCCAACAGATAGTGTCACAGGAGCAGGGGTGTGCAAATTCCATTGCCCCTGTCAGGGGCAAGTAAATTTCATTGAAGAGCAAGTACAAAAACTGAGTTAATTTCATTGTAATTAATAGAGGGGCAAGTGAAGATTCAGCTACAGTCATGGCTGGGCAAGTAATACAAATTTTGATTTGAACACCCCTGCACAGGAGGTACTCTTGGGCTAGAACCACAGATATAAAAAAAAAATGTTATGAATAAATACTAATTCCTTTCTAAAGCAACTATTTATGAACAAATTTAAAGGACACTTACTTTTTTTAAACCTCCAACATGGCTATGCCTCTTTTAGCTTCTCTTCTCCAGTTCCCCATCTGCTACCAGCTGACCAAGGGCCTCATTTAAAGCCTCTTAGTAAAGAATGTGTTTATTCTTAGAACCACCAGTAGTATCCCCAACCATTTCTAAAAATAATATTTTATGATATTCTATAATGTTTGACATTATATTTTAATAGCTGTAACATTTGAACTGCTAATCACAGAAACTTTGTTTTTGTTTTTAAGTGAAAGCCTGGTGTCTATTCAACATGTATTGATCCTAAACTGCTGTGCAACATGAATTAACGTTTCGCTGTGAGTGCAGTAGGTGAGCAAAAGTGAACCTGAATATGTATTGATACTGTTCATTATAATATTTATACCCATATAGTCTTTTGTTGGTTTTTTAATTAACCCCTTGTGATACGTGTCTGTGATATGTGCCTTAGTACTGTATATTTATAATGTTTTATTGTAGATAACTTAACAGGTGCACCTTGTAAAGACAGTATATACAGCTCTAATGGTGACATTACTGTATAAATAAAGCTTTACTACTAAAGTTGCAGTTCTGCTGCATCACTATGTGTTTATACATAGAAACACAGAAGTTGTCAGCAGATAAAGACCCCTTCTGTTCCTTCCAAGGTCCCCTTGTATCTGTCCCATTCATGCTTGAATACTGTGACTGTTTTGGCACCTACCACCTCCACTGGGAGGCTGTTTCAGGCTTCCACCACCCTCTCTGTGAAGAAATATTTCATCACATCCCCTCTGAGTCTCCCCACTACAGCTTTATAGCGTGACCCCTTGTCCTCGAGTCTGTCTTTCTGCAGAAAATGCTACCTTCCTGTACTCTATTAATACCTGTTATGTATTTGAATGTTTCTATCATAGTCCCCCTTTCCTTCTTTCCTCCAGTGAGTACATATTCAGTTTTCTTAGTCTCTCCCTATATGGCTTTTGTGCCAATGTCAGTATTAACATGTTGTTAAAAAAATGACAAAACTTTAAAATGCAATGAACCATTTTGTTTTAATATCGATATGTCACATTTTATTTTTTTATATCGATATATGCTCACTATAGTACTATCTTATCAATGTATCTACTTAGCTGACTCCAAGCTTTCATTAAAAAAAAAAAATTCTAGCACTAACAGTTCCAAAAGCTATCACATTTTAAATAAAATTGTCTTTTGAAAGGTATAACTTTGGAACTGTTGGGGTTAGAAGCTTTATTTTTTAGATGAAAGCTTGGAATCCATCTGTTAAGAATTAGCTCAGAACATACTGACTTTGTGTCGATACTATTTTATGTGTATCAATACCATTTGACCCTGCTTTTTCAGTATATTCAGCATTTATTTTATTTAGTTTTTGTTGAGAGGGTAAGTGCGCTAGACAAATCCTGCCTATTTTCAGGTACGACCCGGGGGGAGGGGGATACAGATGAATGCCAACTGACCTTGAACCAGATTAAGCCGTTGGTAGTATTTTGAGTGAATGAGGGAAATTTGGCCAGGACACCGGGGAAATTCCCCCACTCCACCAGGGGGCTCTTCTTCCTGTGTGCAGGGATGGAGGAGCACAGTTTGAAGCCGGACCGAGGAGGAAGTGCTGATGTGGCAGGAGAGGTGGCTGACCACAGTTTGGAACAGAACTTTGAGGAGACTATGGAGACAGAGGATATGGATTCAGTCCCTGCATCACAAAGTATAGAGACTTTTATGGATATTTCTGGGTCAGTACAGAAATCTGAGGAGTATGTTAGCCCTACTGAGGGTCTGGAGTATGTGCAGCTTCAATCTACAGAAATGGAGAAATTACCTGGACAACAGGAGACAGTTGCAGAAGTTTTGAACGCTACTGTATTGGATTTGTTGCAGCGTGAAGAGGAGCAGCGTCTACAGGCCCATGGGATACTGCTGGCACAAATGGCTGACGCTTCTACAAAGGATGCATCGATATCACAGGCATTAACAGATACGGAGATGAAAACGACAAAGCTGAATACATCTCAGAACCTGCAAAATATTGCTCCCCCAGACTTGGGATTTGAGTGGCAGGTTAGTGACAATGACTGTATGACTAACTCAGTGAAAATGTCTGTGGGGAACATGTCAGGAATAGTAACTGTAGGTGCGTAACCCAGCCTAAGACAGCCCACAATAACATCAGATAGCTTACCTGATCTTGATGCACTCGCAGGAGGTGAAAATATGCAAGGTACAGAGAAACAAAAAATAGATTTACAGCTTGGTCTTAGTTTGGATGAAGCAGTAACATTAGAAATTGGACAAGATGAAACCTGGTCAGCCGAAAAGGCTTTACTCGCAGCGGGCTGGGAAAGAAACCCTACAAATGGGCAACGGGTCTCGGGGACTTCCCCGATACGAACATTTGAGGACAAGGAGATTAGGCAGGCTGAGGTTCCTGCAACTACTCATCATGGAGAGACCCCTTCACCTCTGGAACTCCCAGAGGAGTTGTTGTTAACCCAAAATCCTATCTTAAACATACCAGGATCATTAACAACTTTGTTGTTGCATAACCCAACACCAAAACCCTCGCCTGTCACTGGGCCCCAAGCTAGAGTAAATAAAATGTCACATTCTGCAGTTACTTCAAGGACCATAAGTAAAACTAAGGGGTTGCCTCCATGAGGCCCTATGCAGCCAGCTAAACGGCATAATGCAGTTAGACTTTGTTATCTTGGAGGTCTAATAGAAGCCCCAGATAGGTTGTATGTTGCTAGAAAACTACTGAAAGATTCACTGAATTTTTTCGCAAATGAAGTACATGCACTGAGTCATGTGTCCGGGGAAACGACATTTGATGTCAGTTTCAAGACACAGCTAGGGCTGGAACGATTTTGGCTGAAATACCATAAATTACAAAAGACCCCATTATGGACACCCTTTTCTGTTCTGCCCCTATCTAGGCCCACCCAGAAGACAATAACTGTTTTATTTAGAAGTGAGGGAGTCAGTATGAATGACCTGACACACTGGTTTAAAGCACGATGTACTGTACTTTCGGATCCAGAAGCAATTTTTGAGTCTGAACAGTTGTGGACTGGGGGATGGAGGGTGTGAGTCATGCTCAAAATAACAGACACAGGGTTGGCTCACCTCCCCAATAGTTTCTTTTTGAGTAGGGATAGAGGGGTCCTTTTTTGTTCCGGGCAGCCCAAAGCATGCTACTGCTGTGGGTCAGTAGCACATTTAAGTAGTGCATGTGACCAAATAAAATGTGCGGTCTGTGGGGAACTGGGGCATTCAGGTTTTCACTGTGTTGAACAGGAAAGATGTAACATATGTGATGCACTTGGCCATAACTTTCAATCTTGCCAATGGGCTGCGCACAATGTGCCTGATTGGCTGATGGCACGGAACAAATGCTATATATATCCCTAGCCCCAAAACAGAGAATCTTTGCCCAGAAGGATCAAGGGGGGGAGGGGGTGAAGAGAGGGATTTGGCTGAACACAGAAGGAAGGAGAGGGCTATTCCCGACACACTGGCACTAAATATTCCTATGACTTCAAACCAGACTCCACAGTTTGATAATTCCAGGGATTTCCTCCCCCCCAACCCCCGTGTCTCAACCAGTAAAACGACGGACAATAGAGTTAGGAGTTTAATTGAAGAAACTCCACAGATAGGAGCCCCTGACAGTGCGAAGGAGCCTCAAACCACAGTGTTGTCTTCTCATGACTTAAGGTTAGCAAAGAAGCCTGGAATGGAAATAAAGGGGCCACCCCCTCCACCTCAACAAACAGGATCACAATTTATTACTCTTCGGGTGACCCGCAGCAGAAAATTGCTAGACTCACAGCCATGTCCAGTGGCAGTCCCCCTCTTGAACAAATACGAGCTATTACAGTCCACGGGGGAGTCTTCAGAAGATTCAAATTCCTCATCTGTGCAGTCTTCTATACCGGACCAAACTACTGATACGAAGGCACCAGTGGAAAAAACTGGAGCTCAGAAAAGAAAAACCAAAACTAAACATAATGAGTCCGCTACTCGAAAGGGTAGATTAAAGTAATAAAGGCATTGTTTTCTTTTTCTATTTTCTTCCTGAATGCTGATCCCAGGACATGTTTTTCATGCTATTAATGTATATAGTATCAAGAACCCAACTAAAAGAGATTTAGTTTTTTCTTATTTATTGTCTGCTGCCGGTATTATTTTTTTACAAGATGTTAGATTTCACACGTTGCCTGAAGTAATGCAAGCCACTACAGCATGGTACCCAGGTCCATCTTTTTGGTTAATAGGCCAGGAAGTAGCTTCAGGGGTGGGAATTTTGTTCCACTGTACGAAAATGGTATTAATGAAATTATATGATGTAGTTCCAGGACGGGTTCTTATTCTAGATATTAAATTTCAGCAGGTTTCTTATAGATTAATTAATTATTATGCTCCACAAACTAAAGCGCTTCGGGTTGAGATGTTAAAAATTATCCAGCCTTTTTTACACACTTCGCAGTTTGTTATTTTTGGTGGTGACTTTAATTGAGGCTTATCCCTTAAAGACAGAACACATACTTCTAAAACAGTTAAAATGTATTCTGACTCCCTTTTTTTTGTCCTCCATGATAAAAGACAACTAAACTCATTGACTCCTATTCATCATATACAGAGCAACACACACCGACTTTTTACAAAGGAAACTTAGCCACTAGAATTGATTTTTTGTTTACATCTTATCAATTATGCATTAAGAGGGTTGAAGTGCAGATAGCAGAATTCTCCGATCATAGGAGGTTGCCTGTTGAAATTGGAGATGTTAGTAATGTTCAGAAAGGACAGAGTACCTGGAAAATGAATACATCCATATTAGTGGATATGAGTTTTAAACTTCTTTTGACTGAATTTGTAGTGGCTAGAAAATCAGTGTTTATTTTATATGAGGATGCGGTACAGTGGTGGCTAGATACCAAAAGGGACCTGTTTTTTTTCTTGAAACAATATAGTAAAACTGTATGCATGACCAAATATAAAGAATACTTAGCGATTTGGACTCACCTACAGAGATTATTTTCATTGTCTATTACCACTAAACACAATTACACCCCACAGATTCAAATTTTTAAGGAGAAAATGCAACAGTTCCATATGGAAAAATCCCAATTTATTCGATACCAACAACAGTTTGGTACCACAGGTTCGACTGACTCAGCATGCCCTTTTGAAGCATGTCATTCCCGTATTAGTCATAAAGAAATGTTGTCCTCATATGATGATCGGGGTCAAATAGTACAAACTAAGGATGGGATTATGGCGGTAGTTACTGCCTATACTGGGGAAAAGTTTAGTCCAACCACTTTTGATACTGCACGAACTGCTGAGGTGTTATCCCACATTGATTTTCCTGGCATTTCTTTACAGGACAGTGCAAATCTGGTTACAGATATACGTCTAGCAGAAGTGGTGGAGGGTATTCGGACTCTGAAAGTGAAAACGGCCCCTGGCCCAGACGGTTTGCCATCTGAGTTTTATATAAGTTTTTAGTTCCATACTGGGGGAAGGAACTGACCAAAGTTTATAACTGTCTGTTAAAAAGTCCATCTTTGCCGTTACATTTAAATATGGGCTCTCTGATATATCTCTTTAAGAAAGGGGGATAAAAGAGTCATAACAAATTGGAGACCAATATGTTTATTAAATACTGATTTTAAAATACTCTCTAAAATATTGGAAAACGCTTTGCTGTCGGTAGACACAGAGGTAATTTCGGCCAGTCAGACTTCCTCCATTCCTGGACAATGTATTCAAGATAATCTGGTGTTGATAACAGACATTTTTGAGAGAGGTCATTCCAATCTTTTAAATGGGTATGCCCTATCCTTAGATCAAAAACAGGCCTTTGACACTGTTCAACATGATTTTTTATGGCTTGTTTTGGCTAAATTTCAAATTCCAGGAGGTTTTATACAGTGGCTTAAACTGCTCTATAGAACTGCAACAGTTTTTCCATTGGTTAATGGATGGCGTGACCCACTGGTTGGGATTAAGAGAGGGATAAGACAAGGGTGCCCCCTAAACCCCATTTTATATGTCTTTTTTCTGGATCCTTTGTTGCGTATGTTACAGTACTCCCAAGCCCTTTCCCTTATTGTTTCATCCTCTACATTACAAGTAAGCCCAGTTCTGGTTTATGCAGATGACATTTGTTTATTGGAACAAGATAAAGCCTCCATACTGGAGGCCTTGCAGTTATGCTCCACGTTTGGATCAGTGGCAGGAGCATGTCTTAACCTACACAAATGTGTAGGACAGAAGTTAGGACAGGATAGCCCCACCCCGGTAAATATTGGTGACATTAAATTTCAAACAGGTCCAATTAAAATTTTGGGAATCCATTTTGGAATGGAACATCCAGACCTTTTTAATTGGGAGGAGAAACTAGAGATAGCGCAACGAAAAGTAAATGGCTGGAATAGATGGAAAATGGGGAAAAAGAAGAGAGTTTATTTAGTTAAAACTTACTTGGTTCCAGTGTTTTTGTTTATAAGTTATATTTTTCCACCACCAAAAACATTAGAAACTAGATTACTGAGTGTTTTTTTCCAGGCTGTATGGGGAAGTCGGAGCAACCCCATTCAACGAAGTAAGTTGTATTTACCCATTAATCAGGGGGGATTAAACATGATTCATCCTTAATTTTTTTTTTTCAATAGTATTTTTTTTATGGCTAATTTACACCCCATTCTAATCCATATGGGTAAGGAATGGGAACCTTGGGTTTACGAGACAATTCAGATGTGGTTTTGGCTGTGGGAAGGGGGAAATTTGAGGGTGGTAAAACAGTTACAAACAGCCCCTATATATTGGAGAGAGACATTTACCAGACTTAGACAATGGAAGGTGACAACCCTGGGGATTATCTCTGGGCAGAGGAAATATGCGTATGTGGAG
Source organism: Neoceratodus forsteri (assembly GCA_016271365.2). Classification (NCBI taxonomy): domain Eukaryota; kingdom Metazoa; phylum Chordata; order Ceratodontiformes; family Ceratodontidae; genus Neoceratodus; species Neoceratodus forsteri. Next base: position 696,294,942 of record CM028129.1, read on the forward strand.
CTACTGGGTACAGTCTGCCAGGTACCAGTAGTGTTTGACCGTTGCCCAGAGGATAAGAGAATGAGGACTCTTCAGTTTTTACAAAATCCTAGGATCCCCCCTCATAAGTGGGATCTGCACTGGCTTAGCTGCCATGGCAAACTCAATGTCAAGGAGAACCAGAAGCACAAACAGCTTTGTGACAGATATTGCAGTCGACTGGACTGTATTACTCAGATTGAAACTGTAGGACACCTTTTTTTCCAATGTTCTTTCATTATAGGATTTTGGGATCTTTTGGCTAACACATGGCAGGCTTTGACCTTTGCTGTCGTATCCCTGGATAACCTAATGTATGGTGAGGTATGTGGAACCTGGCAAGCATGGGATGGTGAGACATTAGAAATAATATTTATTGTATGTAAGTGGCAAATATGGACAGCCCGATGTTTGTTTACTTTACAGCACAAGCAGATTACACACCTGGAAATCTGGGGGAAAATAACAAGATCTAAAAAGGATTTGTATGACTGAAAGACAGTCAATGCAGGAAACTACCTGGTTAGCCAAATGGCGAGGCCTACCTTGGATCACGGACTCAGATGCCCCTATTACTTAAAGGACAATTATAGCTGGTAGATGCCATTTGGACTTTTTTTCTTTGTTATTTTCTTTTTTTATGCAGTCAATTGATGGACAGTTTCTTTTTTCTTTCCTTCTCCTGCATTAAGGTTGTACTAGCTGTGTTTTATGATTTATACATAAATCTATGTTAAGGTGCAACACATTTTTGTTTTTAGGTATGCTTTTGAAGGTTCCATTATCATTAGTGATATTCATTTATTGTTTCCTTTAAGGTTTTTCCCTTTCTTTTTCTTCGTGATTTTCATTTTTTTTGGGGGGGGGGGGGATATATGGATTTGATGTGTGTATGATATATATATATATATATTTGTGTTTATGTTTACTTTGTATTTAGCTTCTGTTTCTAATAAAAATTTCCCCTACTCTTTTCGATAAGTGCCATGGGATCTTTAACATCCACCTGAACTACCACCAATCCAGGCAGAAGAGACCTCGGTTTAACGTCTCATCTGAAAGACGGCACCTTAGAAGTGCAGCACCCCTCTCATGCTGCACTACAGTGTCAGTACTGGGATATTAACCCAAGTGCCAGACGTGGGAACTGAACCCACAGCCCTCTGATTTCCCGGCCTCAGAGGCGAGTGTGCTACCTACTGAGCCACTGACACTGCCTATTACAGCCTGCCTGACAGCATATTACTGATACGTTTTTTAGTTGTGACACAGCCATAAAACATCAAATATGGAGCATTGATACATAGACAGTGTCGGCAGATAAGGGCCTATGGCCCACCCAGTCTGCCCATTTGAGCTTGTAAGTTCAGTTTGTTTTCCTAGAAGTCTGTGGCACCTTACCCCTGACCTCCAGAATTCCTTTATGTCTATCCCATGCATTCTTAAATCCCGTGATTGTTTCAGCCCCCACCACTTCCTCTGGCAGGGTGTTCCACTTGTCCACCACCCGTTCTGTGAAGAAATTCTTTCTCATGTTTCCTCTGAATCGCCCTCCCTCCAACTTCATCCCATGCCCTCTAGTCCTGGAACATCTTTTTCGCTTAAAAATAGTGTTTTCCTGCACCCTGTTCCTCCCTGTAAGATACTTGTATGTCTCTATCATATCCCCTCTCTCCCTCCTCTCCTCCAGGGAGTACATGTTCAGTTCCTTCAACCTGTCTTCATAGGACTTGTGATGCAATGCATGCACCATCTTTGTTGCCCTCCTCTGAACCTTCTCTACCCTGTCTATGTCCTTACGTAGGTATGATACTATTTTGTAACGATAAACTGCACTGATACAATTTTTTGTACTGACAGATAAAATTACTTGCTTTTATTTTCATAAAAAAAGTTTCAGCTTTTTCCGAATGTTTATTACTTCACAATATTTAATTAGTAACTGTGCAGTTTTCAACTTAATTTTCATCCATCTTATGACTTTAATCAAGTGGTGAACACTTCAGTCCCCCCCCTTCCAGCAGTACCAAATCACCCTCGCTTTTGCAGTCAGTGCCTGCAAAAATGTCTAACAATAAAAAGTACATGCTTGTACAGCATATTTATTAAACCCAACTTATGAAGCAAAGTGGGAGATTGGGCAGACCTGATGGACCTTGAATCTCTTCTGACCTTAAATGACTTTGTTATTATGTTATCGTTGTGGTTTCACCAACCTATTGGGCTGTTCTCCCTAAGATTCACTGCCAGGGTGGAGAGTCTCATGGGGCACCATCAGCTGTTCCTTCATGGGGAAGAGATGGCATCATACTGCTTCTAGCGGAACCATTTTTCAGCACTGCAAGTACTTCTTATAGCCCACATAATAGCGCTGCTCAAACTATGTCAACCTTGGGGAGGGGGTAACATCATGTGGTCACCCATGACATCAAAGTCACTCTTCCCTCCCTCAGACATAGTCTGGGCGCGCTGCCTACTTTACAGAAACACGGGGTTATATGTTGTTGACTCAAAGAATTATGAACTTACTGATCAGATTCTCCTCCCCAGTAGCCACCTAACGCTACTGTGAACACAGCAATAAGGAATATAATTAGCATACTGTAGTCAAACACCGGCACCAGTGGCGAATAAAGCTGCACCTTTACGTGGTCTCCTAGGGTCTGAAAGACAGTAAACAGACGCATCAGCACAAAGATTTCAGATTTTTGTCAGTATTAGTGATAAAGTGACCAGGATGAGTCAGAGTTTATTAATATAAAAACTCACTGTTTAGATACAGCTATACATATATTAATCTATACTTTTTCCTTACTGTGCCAGCTTACCCCTTCAGTCCCTGGTAACCACTATGTGGTGCAAACTCAATATATTTTCCTGAATAAACTGACAAAAAATAAATAAATAAAAAGCTAGAGCTATTCTGTGGAGTTCAATTACCTGAAGGCTCTTCTGACACCAAGTTCTGACAATCAACGGCTATGACGTGCCAACTGCTGCATCACCTACAATTTGGAATTTGTTTTTCTCAGGCAAGTTCAATGAAGGAGACATTTATTATTTTTTATTTATTTAGCTTTTGTTGACCGGGTAAGTGCACTAGACAAATCCTGCCTATTTTCAGGCACGACCCGGGGGAGGGGGATACAGATGAATGCCAACTGACCTTGAACCAGATTAAGCTGTTGGTGGTATTTTTAGTGAATGAGGGAAATTTGGCCAGGACACCGGGGAAATTCCCCTACTCTTTTCGATAAGTGCCATGGGATCTTTAACATCCACCTGAACTACCACCAATCCAGGCAGATGGGACCTCGGTTTAACGTCTCATCCGAAAGACGGCACCTCAGAAGTGCAGCACCCCTCTCATGCTGCACTACAGTGTCAGTACTGGGATATTAACCCAAGTGCCAGATGTGGGAACTGAACCCACAGCCCTCTGATCTCCCGGCCTCAGAGGCGAGTGTGCTACCTACTGAGCCACTGACACTGTCGTCATTTCATCATACTTACCATAATTTCCTTTCCTGTTTGCTCCAATGTTGTCAAAGAGGAAGGTAGTTAATACATATGGGTAATGTGCTCCCCCACTGGGGTAGTGGTACAGCTCAAAAACTGATCTCAGCACAGATCCCCAGGGACATGGAGCATTCCATCTGCACAGTAACCGCAGTTCACTTCTGTCAACGTGATGCGCAAAAATACAATAAAACATGGGGCAGTGTGAGTAATGAGAATTTTACACACACCCGAGGTGTCGGATGCTCATCTTAATCCAGCCCTTCCAAGCAACATAGCACTTATGCTGGTTCTTCTCTCCTGCCTCTCCCCCGCCTACCCCCCCCACTACATCTGCCTCCTAACCAGCGCTTCCAACATACCTAGTACTTACACTGGTTTTGTTTTTTACTTTCATGCCTCTCCCCCTCTACGTCCCTTCCTCCACCCTCCCCCTTTTCTTCATCCCTACTGCCCTGTTCTTTACTCTGCTGCATTCCACATTTCGATTCATCAGTCACCCCCACCTTTTTTCCCCCAACTCCCCCTCACCCCTACCCTGTTCTTACAACCCTTTGGTTATCCTAAGATTGTACTGTGGCTCCTTATCCCACCTCTCCCTAGCCTCGATCCTGTTCCCACTGAGCTCCCCCATAATTTCCATCTCTCTACTGCCCCCTCCAATTCCCTCTAACACATTAATTCCCTTTTCACCTTCTGCCAGTAGTTCTTGATATTAAAAAATTTTTTGGTGTTCATTGTTGCTGTCTTGAATTTTTGTATTACTGTATTAATCTGGGACATGATCCTGTTTTGTAATATCTTTTGCCTGATTGTTGTTTCCTTTGTATAAAAAAATTCTCACATGTTACTGTACCATTTATTGTTATTTGCCTATATGTTGTTCTATTCTCACTCTAACGTGCAAGCTTTGTAAATGAGCTTTCAGCTCAAAGGTTGTAATCTAAAACAATAATTAATAAATAAATAAATAAAATAAACCCAGAGAGCGAAGTTCAAAGGGCTTACACAAGCATCCAACTCTGAAGGTGTGTATAAAATGCTCATTACTCACACTATCCCATGGTTTGTTTTATATAATTGCTGGAGAGTGTATTTTCACCACAGCAATTATGTAATACAAATATATTTTTGTGCAGCCGTGGTGGGGTTGAAGTGCCATTTGCGATCGGGTTGAAGCACCTGTCCATTTACTTTTCTTTTTTTCAGCAATTTCCCCCCAAATTGCAGTGAAAAAGAACTTGAGCCTTAAAGTACATCACTGTTACCTTGAGCAAACTCTTCCAGTCTCCTCTCTGGCATATGTTCCAGAAATGAGACAGACAGATTTCTGAATATATCTGAATGGAAAATGCCCTCAGATAAATTTACAGCTACTCACTTAACGGGTTACTTTGCTGAATCTCTCTACCACACCGCTGCCCAGATCCACATTCGCTTATATTGGCTGATGTCAGACTATGTTGCCCACTGTAAAACAACAGAACTTCGGATGGAGGACATTCTCTGTCTTAACACCCATTTTATTTGTCCAGCCCTTCCCCTCACAGGACCAATTCGATTACAACCCTTACTCCTCCAATACTTTTACTTCCTGATAAACAGCTTTCCTCTCGTACACTGCGGCAAGTAAGATACTGACCAAAACTGCGGTGGGTATAGGGGGGCTGCTCTGATAACCGTGTTATTTCTCATCCTCCTGCGTACTCTGCCAAACAAGTATGTTTCCTCGAACCATTCAAGGACTGACAAACTAACAGGAGGCATTTCACACTTTATTTCACTGTACACAGTGGTGATATCATCTGGTGGAAGGAAGGCAAGTGCTACTAGTTGCCACATCAGTAAACTAAACTCTGGATCATTGCCATAAGTTACTGCTAGACCGCAGCTCTGTATTTTCCTCCACACTATCTGTCCCAGATGAAACAAGCAACCCTTGTTTATTGCACCTGGGAATTCAACTTTAGTAGCGTGGATTGCAGCCTGCTCGAAATCTGTTAAAATGAATTTCAGAGACAGGCTGTAGTCAAATTCATCTGCTGCATCATTTAAGTCCTGGAACAGCTTTAGATAGCACTCGGTAGACTTTGCAGACATCAAGGCATATGCCAGTGGCACAATGCGACTCATCTCAGCAGTACTTACAGGGGCAAGTATCGAATAAAGCTGCCGAAATAGAGTGGGAACTGTTTTAAAAGTGCCATCCATGAGCCACAAATCAGCAGCGCTTAATTTCTCAATATTCTTTTTTGTGCTGAACAGCAAAACTCGATCAGTACCAAACACAGAATCTTTCAATAATTATTGCTTCCCACTCACAATTTGTAATTCTGGTTGAATGCATATGTCTGCCAGTGTTCGTGGCTCTACTGGCATGTTTTCTCTCCTGGCACGCTTTACAACTTGTTGCAGGCACTGGCGGCTCTGCATGTTATGCCTCATCTCCTCAGACACTTTAGACAGTTCGTTTTGTATAAGCTGTGCTGGAGTGTCAGTTGTCAGTGCTCGAGATTTCAGCGATTCTAAGGAAAGTGCTATGTGACTGTCATTTGCATCAGGGGAATGGTTGTGTTCTGCAGTGGTTCGCAAACGGTGTTGTCCACCCACAAGAGTAGTTGATGCACGCCCATGACAACCTGCAGATTTGCTTAGCTGGCAACACCAGTAAAACAAATCCCCCCTGCACCTTTCCTTCACATATAAGTAGCCATCAACTGACAACTTGTCATGACCCCGCTTGGATGGAACAACAGCACAAACGATAGCTTCTTCTACACTCATGATAGCTACTTTCACAGTGGCTGAAAAGAGCCTGAAAACAGACCACCAATTAAAAAATGTCCGTATGTAATTAATCCTGTCGTTGTCAGAGCACCTGTCCAGCAAACTTTTGATGATCACCTTAACAGAAAAGAGGCTGCAGGACTGCAAAAGTGTCCGTATGTGATTAAGTATGCTTGCACAGGTAGAAAATTATTTCACGCTTTTTATTGCAGCTGTATGTATGCTAGCTGTTTGCAAAGCATTTTATTTTACCTGTTCATATAAACCTGTGGTAAGGGAGTTAACAGCACAGTCAACAGTTACAGGGATTAAGATAAATCTAACAAAAACTAAAGCTTGTGGCTGGGGGAATCAGAGGGACCTGAACTGTATGAGATACAGATTACTAATGACAGTTACCGTAATTCATCCAGTTTAAATTGCTTTTTTATTTTATTTACACTGCTGCTTGTTCTTGTTTTTTATGCATTGCTGTTACTCATACTGTAACATTAAGATACAAAGTAAGCTTGCTCCGGGAACATAGTAGGACACAGCACAGAAGATGGTGAAGCAGGGAACCGAAAATAGAAAATGTTCCTTTTAAATTACTACCACTAACCTTAGCGCATGCCAGCACTATAGAAAACATACAAGTAAGCATGAGGAGGCTGTAGTAGGCTATATTGCAAAGAAACAAAACAAAATGGAATGGAATGCAAATGAGCTGTGGGGGTGGGGGGTAGGGTGATAAAGGACAAGGAAGAACTTGCTGCAGCATTACTAGTACAATTGGTTATTATATGTGATGGCCGAAATTAGAACGGGCTAATGTGCAGGCGGGATTACTGTAGTCGGCAAAACGCGATCTGAATAAAATAAGACGAGAGACCGCAAGTCAGAAAATCATACCAAACCCATATGGGCTTGGTATGCTAAATCATAGGTCAGACTTTGAATCTTGAATAGTCACGACCAATATTTAAGTGAAATGATATGGTAAGGCAAGTGTGGATCATGCAATTTTTAGATGTAATGCTTTTCCATGCCCGCTGTGTTCTTTTTTTTGTCTCTTATATTGTACTACATAACGCTGCAAAACCTTTAATAGAAATAATAATAATAAAAAAAAAAAAAAAAAAAAAGTACATTACTGTACAACTTACTCTGGAGTCTGAGTGCCCAACTGAAACAGGTGACGAAGTGAGACGGCTGATGAAGGGAAGCCCGTATTTGGTGTATGCGTGGAGCAAGGGAAACTTGGTGCGTGTTCGCTGTTATAACCAGCTGGTTATAATGGCAAATTATAACCGTGTTTCCCCATGGGAAAAATTGCTCCCCAGTTGTTATTTACTATTATACAATGGTAAAAACTTCCGTACAATCAGAGAAGTATGTAACTGCTTCACCCACTCAGACCCAGTACTGGTATATAGCCACGCCTAGACCCAATTTTAAGTACTGACCCCCCCCAGCTTGCTCCTCACCAGCCTAATTGTTCTCTCTCTTATCCCCCTGTCTTATCAACACTAGGCCCATCCATCCCCTTATTCTTCCTTTCCCAACCTCAGATAGGAGCTCACTACCCTGGGTTGTGACATCCTACCATGCCCTGTACTTTATAGCATTCAATCCCGGCTCACACATACTCCTTTTCTCCATCCACCTTCTCTACATCCAGCTTTACCAACTCCTTTCTGTGCACCGTGCCCTCCTAGCCTTTCTCCCTACTTCCTCCCTCTCTTCCCCTACCTTCACTCTACCTGGGTGTATAGTTTTATTATTTTTTTTCTTCCTACTTCCTCCTGCAACCTTAGATAACCTGCTTTATCTTCCTATAGACACTTCTATGTATGTAAATACCGTGTAATCTGTACAATATCTGTATAATTCTGTGTACATATGAACTTCTTTTTCTTCCTCTCTGTAAAGAGTATTATCTGTATTGCCTTGTAAATACCTGTGTTGACCTGTATATACAATTGTTCATGCTCCACCCAGGTCCATCTTGCAAATGAGCTTCTGCTCAACGATGAACGCCTGGTTAAATAAAGACTTGATTGAAATAAAGACTTGATTGATTGAAAAACATTTTCTCGGCTATGATTGGTCAGTGCCCTCCTTCAACAGTAATGTTAACAGAGTATAACATCACTGTATGAAGATCCAGGAGCAAGACAACCTCAATAGCCAAAATAAATGACTGCTCCCCTTCATCTCAAAGCTATTGTGGGCTTTGCACACAACCCCCGCCCCCCATGTCCAGTGTTCACTCCACAACCTGCCTCGCTTGCCGCCACCAATGACAGCCATACACTGTCAACAACCTCCTACCCCCACCAATATTCCCCCAAACAGAAAAATCATAACAAAAAAATATATAGCTGTCATCTGAAATGGCATTTACATCCCTGTAGCACGAGCGCTTTAAAACTGCCACGCTTGTTCACTACACAGACCGCTGGGTTACTCAAACAAATGGCCACGCTGCTTACGGCCAAAAAAAAAACAAAAAAAAAAAACAAATGAAATCAATAAAAGCACAGCATTTTAAAAATGTTTGGCAACGCCACAGTACAGAAACAGAATGGTTAGACAGGTACCCGTGATTGCTTCCCAAGTAATGCCCAAAACATCGAAAGTAGGATGGCAGTTCCTAAACTGCTTTAATCACAGCAGCTAAAGCTTCTAGTAACCACCTGTAGAAATGTAAAGGGAAAAAAAATACCACCTCAAAAGAAAAAAAAAAAATCTGAGCAATACCGCCTACTGTCAGTGTGTGTGTGTGTGTGTGTGTGTTTAGGGGGGCCCTGAGAATTGGACACTTCTGCACAGTGGCAGACAGCCCCACAACACAAGATAATTCACCAGCTCCATCTACTGGCCGAAACAGTGGAAAAGAACCTTTTCTTTTTAATATGTATAACCACCCCAGTAAAAAATTAAGTACCATAGCTTATTTTATGCATTTTTTAATATATTTCTTTCTTTCTTTACAAACAAGCCATTGTATAATAAAAATAATGCATGACAGGGTGTGTGTTGTGCTGGGGTAATGTCATTTCTCAGGTGTTGGATGCACCGAACCACCCAAGGCGTGACGTTATCCCAGCACAACACACACCCTGTTATGCATTATTGCATCCTTGGTTGAACTCTTGCATTAACATACACCAAAAATAGGAAGATGAAGTGGAAAAATACAGGCCTACATGTCTTGAAGAACAGGACCCCCATTTGAGATGTTTTACTATCATTTGTGGACTCCAACACTAGACATCAAGCTCACTATCAGATCTCATGAGCCTCTATTTCTGAAAGCTTGTCTCAAGCAAAGAGATAAATTTACTAAAACAAACAAAAAAAAAAAACAACCAAATAAACAACAACAACAACAACAAGATACAACTGTATTTTCATGACTGGTGGAAACCCATGCTTGTTCCACAAATGTAATCTCATAGGCCTCACCTTGTAACTGATGGTTCACTGGACAAATCATGAGATAGTGTACAAATGTGTCCAGATAACATCTGATGAGTTCTAAACCAGGAAAGGCAAGGCAAACTGTATTTCTACAGCGTCCAATTCCTGAGACTCTGGGCACCTCACATTAAAACCGGTTAGATGAAAACAATACAGAAATCTATAAAAACATTTTAAAAATGCAAATTAAAACAATAATTAAATCCCAGAATGCATAAAATCTCAGGAGGTCTGTTCAGATCAAACATCTTCTCCAGGGAAGACCAGAGAGAACAACTGTGCCTTTAGCCCTTTTTTAAAAGGCTCGACTGTCGAGGACCCCTGACTGCAACTGGAAGGGTGTTCCACAGGGTCAGCCGGTGACACTAAAGGTGTGGTCACCAGATGTTTTAAGCCTGACCCTGGGAAGGTCAAGGAGGCCCCTGGTCGAAGAATGGAAGGAATGGACTGAGGTAGCAGGTGTGAGGAGGATCAACCAGATAGCCAGGGCCCAGCCTGTATAGGGCCTTGTAGGTGAGTAAGCCCACCTTGAAGATCACCCTCGACCTGACTGGCAGCCAGCGCAGAGCCCGCAGGACTGGGGTCACATGACTGGACCTAGTCAGGCCAGTCAGTAACTGAGTCGCTGCGTTCTGCACTAGCTGCAACCGGCAAAGGGTTCCTCCAGAGACAAAGTATAGAATGTTATAGTAATCGAGCTTCGCAGTAACAAAGGCATGCACCAGTGATAAACTGGGGGCTTAATCTAACATACTAATTGCTAGCAGATTAGGCCTTATGGTTTATCAAGTCTGCTCAAACCTCAGATTCCTAGTTGGGTGCCGAGGCCCTCCCCCTTTGTGTTCCAGAAATCCCTATCATCCATCGCCACCCCCCTGGGCCAGGCCATCATCTGATACATCTGCTTTCTGTGTCTGTCCCACCCTCTCTTGAAGCCCTCCACTGTGGATCTCTGAACCAGCTCGCCAGGCAGCACAATCAAAGGGTCCACCACCCTCTCAATGAAAAACCTCCTCCTGTTTTCCCCCCTCACCCTTCCACCTTCCAACTTCAAACCATGCCCTCTGGTGATTCCTCCCTGCTTTAGTCTAAAGATCCCTTCCATGTTTACCCTATTTATTCCCTTGAGGTACTTGAAGGCCTCAATCATGTCCCCGTCTCTCCTCTCCTCTCCTCCAATGAAAACAGGCAGAGCTCTTCAAGTCTGTCCTCATGCATCAAATCCCCTAGTCCTCGTGCCATCTTAGTTGCCCTCCTCTGTACCCTCTCCAGGAGCTGTATGTCCTCTTCAAGTGTGGTCTCCAGTACTGTCACAGTACTCAAGGTGTGGTCTAACCAGTCCATTGTACAGCGGCAGAATCACTTCCTGCCCTAGAGGTGATCCCCTACAATGCATCCCAACATCCTGTTTGCCTTGCTAGCCGCTTCTCCTGCACTGCTCAGTTATTCATACATGCATCCACCATGACCCCTAGGTCTTTTTCCCGCTGAGGCCTCCAGCGCCTCCCCTTCCAGGGTGTACCTGTGTTTAGGGTCTCCCCACCCAAGATGTAACACCTTGCACTTGGCGATATTGAAATTTAATTTCCATGTGTGAGCCCAGCTTTCCAGGGTGTCCAGGTCCCCTTGCAGGGCCAACCTCCCCTCTTCTCCCTCAACTACTACTCCCATCTTAGAGTCATCAGCGAAGAGACTCATTTCACACCCTATACCCTCCCTGATGTCCGATATGTATGCATTAAACAGGATCAGACCCAGGACCGAGCCCTGCGGTACCCCACTACCGACCTCTCTAGGGTTCGAGAGCTCCCCACCGACCACTACTCTCTGGGTGCGTCCAGCTAGCCAGTTTTCAATCCATTTGACCATCAAAGGGCCTACTCCCAACCCCGTCAGTCACTCCACCAGACCATTGTGGAGGACCGAGTCAAATGCCTTGCTGAAGTCCACGAATAATACATCCACAGGCTTTCCCCTGTCCAGTTCTGATGTTACCCATTCGTAGAACTCCACAAGACTGGTTTGACATGATCTACCTGGCACAAACCCACGTTGCAGACTATGCAGACCTCCCACCTCCTCCAAGTACACCCCCAATCGTTCCTTTAGTATACTGTCCATTAATTTTCCCACCACCGAGGTCAAACTGATGGGTTTATAGTTACCTGGTACTTCCCTCGACCCCTGTTTATGGATTGGCACCACATGTGCCTCTCGTCAATCCCTAGGTATCCTCCCGGTCTCAAGCAACCTGTTGGAAGAGCTCCACCAGGGATGCAGCCAGTATGTCCGCCAATTCCCATAGTACTCTCAGATGAATGACATCCGGCCCAGCAGATTTATCTTTCTTTAGGGCCTTGAGGGCTAACCACACCGTTTCGGTGGAAATAGCATCATCCGCCCCCTCCACCTTACTGGCCTTTTTATCCTTATCCTGATGTGACACCCCTGGGGTACCTCTCCCTTCCTCTTGCTCCATTTCTGTTGCTCCCCTGATACCACTCACTACCGCTTCTATCCCCATCATGCCTTGCTTTGTAGATATCCCATCCTCCTAGTGAATACAGAGGCGTACTCGTTTAATACCTCTGCCTGGTCCCTTGCCTCTTCCACCCACCCTCCTTTTGATCTCAATCTGCTGAGATGGCCCTTAGTTTTTCTCTGCTCCCCAATGTACCGGAAGAACCCCTTTTCCCCTCCATGTATCCCCTGTGCCAGCCGCTGCTCTTTAATGGGCTTTGCCCCCTTCACCATCCGGGTGACTTTTCTAGATGCAAAATGGTACACTTCCTTTTCCCTATCCCCTCTTGTTGTTTTATATTTTTATAGGCCGCCTTCTTTTCTCTGACTGCTACCTGAACCTCACTGGACCACCAGCATGGTTTATGTGACCTTGCTCCCTTACGTTTCACCATAGCGCAGGTCCTGACTGCCTCATGAAGTCCCCATTTTATGACCTCCTAGCTCTTTTCCACATTTGTCATTGATGTAATCCCCTTCAAGTGATCCTTGAGAATATTTCCCATGCCCACAAAGTCTGACCCCTGAAGTCCACTGCCAGTGTCCTGGATCTCCCCCATGCTTATTTTTATTTATTTTATTTATTTAGTTGTTTAACCAGGAGTATTTGAGACCAGACAGTATTGTTGTCGCTCCCAGTCAGGGGATCCTCTACAACCAGGTCCCTTACCAGATCCCCATCTGCCAGAACCACGTCCAGGACATGCCCCTCCCTTGTGAGCTCCATCACATGCTGTGTTAAGAACACATCCTGGAAGCTGTCCAGCAGCCTCTGCTTCTTGGCCACCTTAGAGGACATGGTTCCCCAGTTTGTACCTGGCAAATTAAGGTCCCCCCATCAACACCATTCCTTCCCCGTTTGGTCCACGGGGCAATGATGTTGCCCAGCAAACCATCCTCCAGAACATCACCCATCCTGGGGGGCCTATATAAAACACCCAGCTTGACCTTACCTCCTGCTGGGGTTCATAAGGTGACCCATAAGGCCTCCACGTTTCCCTCTGCATCTTCTACCCTAGCAATTTCTATGTCACCTCTAATGAACACAGCCACTCCACCCCCTCTGCACTCCTTTATATCCTTCCTAAGCATAATGTACCCCTGCACGTTTAGGCAGGGCTGCAGCTATGAATTTTAGGGCCCCAGACAAGTTGCTTGAAATGGGCCTCTGTTTCCCAAACCAGCTAATGCCAGGGGTAATGCCAGCTCCTCAGTTAGGCCCCTCCTGAGCTGGGAGCCCCGGACAACTTCCCCACTTTTCCCCCCCATTACTGCGGCCCTGCGTTTAGGTCTCAGTCATGGTTTTTGCTGGCCCACGTTTCTGTGACCGCCGCCACATCCACCCCCCCATAGCATGGCTCTGAACTCTGGCAACTTGTTTCCCAAGCTCCTGGCATTTACTAACACCACCCCCACCCTTATCCCTGATCCCCTTTGTTGAACCCCACCCAGGTTCCTTTATACTTCCATCCTCCCTCTGCTCCTCCTCCTGAAACCTCCTCCTCAGTCTGTTTCCTCCCCTTGGGTTTGAAGGCTACTCCCCTCATCTGAAGGAGAGGGCTTCTGGTCAGCCCCTCCCTTATCCATCTCCCCCCTCACAAGTTTAAACCCAACCTTTCTTGAATGTAGTCAGCCACCCCCTGTTTAAGGACTTCCTTCCCTAATGGGGCAAGATGATGCCTGTCCTTGGCATACAGTCCCTTATCCTCCCAAACTCCTTTCCAGCTCCCTAACTCCCCCAACCCACTCTCTTCACCTCACTTCCTGAGCCAGTCATTAACCTCTGTGATCTTCATTTTTTTCTCCACTGAGGCCTTTGGTACTGGCAATATCTCCGAAAAGGAAGTGTTGCATCCATTATCCCGACAGACTCTGATAAGTTCTTGGAGCCTTGCTTGGATTTCCAAAATGCTATTTCCCTCTAGATCGTTAGTTCCCAAATGCACCAGGAAATCCGGTTTCCCTCCACAATCCCTCCCTAACCAGTTCGTACACCATGAACTTTTCTCTGTGGACTGTCAGCCCAGAGATACTCTCTACCTTCACCTGGCTATGGCATCCATCTCCCTGTCCCTCCCACTGGATACCCTTAATCATCGAGTCTCCCAATAACAGAACCTTAACACCGCCATCATCCTTATGGTTACCTCCACTATGCGCTCTCTAACCCCCATGCCCCCTTTATTCGTGATCTCAATTCCATGGGAGTTTTCCTGCCTTATTAGAGACCCCCTTGTCACCCTCCCCTTTCTGCCTCACTTGTTATTGTTATTCTGCCCACTTAACTCAGACCCCCCCGAATAGGTGTCCCCTTTAACCCTCTCTTATCCGAACCATTTATCCTGGCCCTGATGGTTTCCCCTTCCCCCACACCGCCATCCTCCCCCCTTGTAAATCATACCCCTAACTCCAGAGGCCCTCTGTGGGTCCCCTTTACCTAGGGCCCTATCCTTGGTACAGACCCCTGCTGAAGGGGTCCCTCCCGCCTCCTTGCCTCCCAGTTTCTCTCCAGTCGTGCTCTCCTCCCTCATGTCTACAATATGTTGCATCTCCTCCATCTGCTTAACATTTATGTTTCCCCTTCTCCCTCTGGGACTATTTCTATCCTTTCCATTGCCGGTCTGTGATGCCCTATGGGTATCTGACTCCCTCCCCCCGGCCTCTGTATCAGTTTCCTCACTTCCACCAACCCCTTCCTCCCCCTCTAGGTTGCTTAGTAGCTCAAATTTATTGTGACACTCTATGCCAGCCTCCATCAAGTCACCAGAGTTCCCCCGACTGCCCCTCTAAACTGCCCCTCTTCCTCCCCTCTTGCCCTGTTCTCCTTAGGAGCTCCCTTTCCACAGTCTGCTCTTTTAGGCTTCCCCACAACAGCCCCTCCCTTCTCGCTGTCTGCTCTTCTAGGCTTCCCCACAACAGCCCCTCCTGACTCTTCCCCCTCCACTCTCTTTATATTCGGAATGTTTACCCCGTACATTTTCCCCTTAGCATCAACATCCCTATCTAAGGGTCCTCTGTCCCTAATATCCCCCCTCCTGCTTGCTGTAACATAGCGTACTGTAATTTCTGAGCGTTGCCCCAGCCTCCCCTCAGCCCACACTTCTGCCGCCCATATCCACACCCCTTTTCCTTGGACACCCCCCCAACTCCCCCGCTTACTCCTTAACCAATATATTTCACTCCTGATAGCTGTCTACAGAGTGGGCAGCCTCCCTCTCTCCATGCCCAATTGAGAATTATTGCTATCCCACAGCCTGTGCAGCCTACAACCCTTACGAAAATGCCTGCAATGGTGCAATGTGGCCACCCTGTTTGTCCCTCTCTGTTCATAATGGCACATACCCCTCTTCTCAGTCCCTTCCCCCGGTATACAGTCTCTCTCTATACACTGACTGCAGTTATTTACGAACCCAATTTCAACCCCACCAATAAAGTTCCCAAGTCTCACAAACACATACAGTCCAGTGCGTGTCCAGTCCCACTAACAGTGTGTGTAAGCAGACATCAGGTACTGTATGATGTCACAGGTCCACCAGTTCCTGTTGCTTCAAATTTCAGTCACAAACAGAAATGCACAGCCCTTCAATCCCAACCCCCAGTGGCTTTTAACCAGGCAAAAGTCAGATTTAAATTTCACTCTAATTATCACTACCAAACAAGTGTTCCCACACCCAGCACACAAGCCCTAATAGTTACAATATCACAGCTCAAGTAACAGTTCTAACTCAAAGTAGTAATTTTTAACACACAGAACTAATTTCAAGTACAAAACTATTCACATATTTCAGTTAAAACAGAAGATAAAACCAAACCTCTTTCCTGAACAACCTCCCACTTCTGTTCCTAGGTGGACAATGAAAGACAAGATGATTCTTGTAATTATCCCTCCCCTAACACCAGGCAAACATCAAATTTAAATTTCAATCTAATTATCACTGCCCAACAAGTGTTCCCACACCCAGCACACAAGCCCCAATAGTCACAATATCACAGCCCAAGTAACAGTTCTAACTCAAAGTAGTAATTTTTAACACACAGAACTAATTTCAAGAACAAAACTATTCAAATATTTCAGTTAAAACAGAAGATAAAACCAAACCTCTTTCATGAACAACCTCCTACTTCTCTTCCCTGGCAATATTCCTTAAGAGGTAGAAACCAGTATTGACAACAGATGACACCTGAGCTTCAAGTGTCAATCTGCTGTCCAGGATAACGCCAAGATTCCACACCCTAGGGTAAGCCATCAACGGAGAGAATCCCAGAAACAATCCTGTACCCACTCTGGAGGCACTCCCATCATGTCCGAAACCTGGCTCAATCACCAGTACCTCCATCTTATCCGGGTTCAGTTGCAGCCAGCTGGAGGACATCCTGTCATTGATCTCGGCCAGGCAGTTGTTAAGCAGTTCCATGGCGTCGTGTGTTCCAGGGGCAAAAGACATATACAGTTAGGTATCATCTGCACAGCAGTGAAAACCCACACTGTACTGTTGAATGAGCTCACCCAGGGGCAGCATGTATACCACTAATAACACTGGTGACAAGACTGAGCCCTAAGGAACTCCACAAGACAGGGCCTCAGGAAGGAGGAGAAATTCCCCATCACCACCCATTGCACGCTGCCAGAGAGACGGGACACAAACCGGTCAATGCTGGTGCCGGCGAGTCCACAATATTCTTGAAGATGACCAAGGAGCACAATGTGATCCATGATATCAAAGGCTGAAGACAGATCAAGGAGAACAAGAATTGACCTGTCCCCTCTATCTCTAGCCCTGAGCAGGTCATTATGCACCCTAACACTGTTTCAGTGCTATACCTAGCCCTGAACCCCGATTGGAATGGCTCCTAGATATCAAAGGACATGAGGTGTTCTTTGAGTTGTTGCGCCACTAACTTCTCAACAACCTTGCCCAGAAATGGCAGGTTGGAGATTGGATGGAAATTCGCCAGGACATCAGGGTCGAGAGATGGCTTTTTTAGGAGAGGATTCACCAGAGCCTCTTTCAAGGTGTCTGGAAAGACTCCCTCCAACATCGAACACTGGACAATCCCAGCGAACACCAGGCCAATGGTCCTGGCCCATCTCATCAAGAAATGAGTCTGGGCCGGGTCCAGTTCACAATAAGTGTGCTTTAGTTTCGAGATCACCTCAATGACCTCGGCCATCTCCACTGGTTTAAACTCCTCCCAGACAGATAGAGCACCTCTGCTCATCCCAGGCCGATCACTGGGAGGCAGAACTTGCCTCACCAATGCGATCCCCGACCAGATGGAGAACACCCTGTCAGAAAAAAACAGAGTAAATTCCTCACACAAAGTGACTGAAAAAGCTTTTTTCAGCTGTATACAGGCACGATGTAAGTCTGTCCACAGTCTGAAATAGCTGAGATGGTCTGTTTTTTCCTGCAGCAATCTCCCTGGATAGAAGTTCTGCCTTCTTACAGTTGATTGCCCCTTGGTACTCATGGGAATGAGCATACAAGGCCAGTTTGTCCTCCCCAGACCGGGTCCTCCGCCAGCAATGCTCCAACTTCCAACCCCTGATCTTCAGCACCTTGAGTTCCCCATCAAATCAAGGGGATCTCAGCTGAGAAGACCTGTGTCATATACAGACTGGTGCGATGGCATCGAGTGCTTTGGAGACCACCCTATTATAGGCAGCTACCGCCTTGCCCATGCAACCGCACATGCAGCTTCTACACTAGATAAGTCAGCTATTGCCAACAGTCCCTCTGGGGACAATCCCCTCAAAGGGCGATAGCTAACCATCTCAGCTGGGAGGGACTTTCGGCAGGGGGCCAAAAACAAGAACTTCACTTGCACAATGATCAGACCAAATGACCCAATCAGTCCTGAGGTTAGACACCTCAAGCCCCCAGCGAGATCACCAGGTCGAGCATGCGGCTGTGGTGATGGGTCGCAGAAGTAACCACTTGTGTCAGGCCCAGTGATGACATCAACTGGAGGAGTTCATAACCAAATTGCGAGAATTCAAAATCGACCCAGGCATTGAAGTTCCCCAGAATTAAACATCTGGGGTACTCCAACACCTCGCCGACGACAAAGTCCGTGACCTCCTGCAGGAAATGTACCCCCCAACCCCGGAGGACGGTAGATGAGGAGAATACTGCAACCTGCACCTAGACCCCCACACACTCAAAAGACCTGGCTGATCCCACTAGGTGCATAGTGAAGCCCAAGCTGGATCTAAAGCAGATGACCACACCCCCACCCCTGTATTCCCTCCCCAGGCAGTACACTACAGAATACTCAGCGGGGATGGCCGCCTTCAGAACTGGCTCAGTGCAGTCACCCAACCAGGTCTCCTTAATGCAAGCCGAGGAAATCAAGTTTGTCATATGAACATATGAAACTGCCAACAGAGAAAGGCCTTATGGTCTATCAAGTCTGTTAGATTGTGCCACTAGCAGCCCTTATACTGCAGCTTCCTCTCCCTTCCCCTCCCGTGACCCTCCCCTTACCCTGTCCCATCCCCTTTTGAAGCAGCCCACTGTTCTACAGGATACCGCTTCCTCTGGCAATACGTTCCACCCAGACACCACCTTCTCTGGCAAAATGTGTCTCCTCATTTCCCTCCTGAACCTTCCCCCCTTCCAATCTCAGATCATGCCCTTGGGTGTTCCTCCCCTTAATTTGAAAAGCCCCTTTGTGCCCATCTTATCTATTCCTTTCATGTACTTGAAGGTTTCAATCATGTCTCCCCTATCCTTCCTCTCCTCCAGGGAGTACATGTTCAACTCCCTCAGCCTGCTCTCATAGGGTATGTCTCCTGGCTCATCTTCACTGCCCTGCGCTTCACCCTGTCTAGTAACCTAATATGCTTCTTCAGGTACAGTCTCCAGTACTGCATGCAGTACTTCAAGTGTGATCTAACCAGTGACCTATACAGTGGCAAGATCACCCCCCCCCCCGGAAGATATGCCCCTGGCAATACATCCCAGCATCTTGTTGGCCTTTACAGCTGCCTTCCTACACAGTGCTGAGTTATTCATTGTGCCCGTTATGATCACCCCTAGATCCTTCTCTTCCTCTGTCTTGGCTAGTTGCACCGCCCCAGCTGGTGGCTCCTCCTTATTTTTTTTTGCTCCAAAATGTAGCACCTTGCACTTCTTGGCATTGAACCCCAGCTGCCAAGTGTCCAACCAGGCCTCCAGTTTTGCCAGATCATCTTGCAACCCCCTGCCACACTCGTAAGTCATCCACTACCGCTCCCATCTTGGTGTCAAATGCAAACAGTCTGATCTTGCCCTTGATGCCTATTGTTAGCTATGAAGATCCCAAACAACACTCGCCCCAGTACATAGCCCTGCAGTACTCAGCTTATCACCACCCTTGGAGATATGAGCTTTCTTCCCACCTCCACCACTCTCTGCTGTCTCCCCTGCAGCCAGTTCACTACCCATCCTCCCTATCTTCGCACCCTCCTCTGTGCCTTCCAGCTTACTTCCTAGACTCCCATGTGGCACCGAATCGAATGTCTTACTGAAGTCCAGGTACAGGACATCCACTGCATGGCCACTGTCTACTTGGCTAGTTACCCAATTGTAATACTCCTTAGGAGGCACTCGCAGCCCTGACTAGGGCTACATCTCTACTTCAAACTGCAACCGCAGTTTAAGGAAGATCTCTACCTGGCCACCCGTACGTCTGCCCCTCTCCTTACAAGGCGCTGGTAGCCCTGCCCTGGGCTACATCTCTACTTCGAACTGCAGCTGCGGTTCAGGGAAGATATCTGCCTGGCCACCCGCCTGCCCATCTCTTTACAAGGTAATGGGACCAGCTAGTCTGCTCCTTTGGAACTTGAGTTGGGCACCTGATTGCTGATCTGCATTGGCACCAGATTCACTCCACAGCGGCTTGCTTCTCCGCTTATACAAACGGACTGCTGCACCTTAATTTACTCTCCTCAGCTGCTTAGTTGGCTCTCTTCAGCTGCTACTCCTGTAGCAGCTTTCCCTTGCTCAAATTTGTTTAAATGCCTAACTTTTAATTAACTGCAGCTCTTACAGCCGATTTTAGCCAAATGTGTAGAGAGATTTATTTTATTCCTCTGAGCATAGAAGTGTTGAATTTAATTTAGGATTTAACTTAGTGATTTACTTTATTCCTCTGAGCTTAAAACTGTGGAATTTAATTTAGGATTTGAAGGGGGACTGTCATAAACAGGATTTCTTAATATCTGAAAGCCCATAAAAAGCTAATTTGATTGAGCTATTGTGTTGATCTGTGAATCTTTGCTGTCCAGAGTTATTCATATGTAAATCACCCTATAATTAAGGGCTGGTAGCAGCCGTATGTTTTGGGCCCCTGACAGGAAATGATGTCACCGAGGGTCTAGGTTATCCTTTGACTGTATTTAATCCAACAGGTTAAATAGAAAATATACTGTTTTATTAAGTGTGTTTTAAAGTGTTATTACAACACTTCCTACAGCTGTAATAACTGTTTTGCATGTGCATTGAGACTAGTCAGTTATCACCTTTACATTTCAAACTGTTAGTAAAAATAATCCATCTTCAGAATTGCTTTAATCTCTAGGCTATACTGCCAGTGTCATCTGATCATCAAAAACAACACATCTCAAGGCTGGCTCTGAGGTGCCAACAGGTATTGGGGCCCCATATCAGGATTTCTAAACCCTGGCTGTGTTCATGCGAGTACAGGTTTGTAGCTCAGTGCCCTTAACCAATGTGCTAAACTGCCTCCTAATAATCCAACAGAGTTCTGGCATTGTTACTGTAGAAAATCTCATTCCATCCAAAGTATTTCAGTAAGAAACTATCATAATTTTAACTTCATCAAAAGAAGTAAAATACTCTTTAATAGCGGTCAGCCAGGTAGCGCAGAGGCGCTGGCACCTTATCTCATGCCACACCGGTGAGCCGGGTTTGGGAACGACCTTGGGTGGCCAGGGAGCCGGCTGGGGGAGGAAGGGTTGGTTGGAGCAGAATCGAACTGTGGCTCTCCCCTTCACCCTTCAAAAGGGTGGATTCCTACTCCGCCATAGTCCCACTCCCACTGGGTGGAGGTCCGGTGGGCAGCGCAGGCGGTTGGAGTGGTGATTCAAGTCTGGGGAGGGGTGGATAGGGCCACCGGATCCTGGAGTGTACGTACATGCACGTGTATGCTGTAATGGAGGGTGGGGGGGACTGAAAAATACCATGAATTACAAATAAAAAAATACTCCAATTAACCATCCTCCCTCCTACGTCCCCTCTGTCCTGATATTACGACTATGGGTCCCTCAAGATCCTACGAAACTGTATCTTGTCTTAACTCTGACCCGGGACCCTCTGCATGCTCCCAGTTGATGTAATTCACAAAACAAGCTTAAGCCAGGGCTGTCTGACCTTGTATTATTACAACAGCATTGTATGTGTAATTTTTTCTTGTGTTTTACTCTGTACTTTTACTTTTATCTGACGTGGAGCCTTTGCAAAAGAGTCTATGACTCAAAGGATTGTAATTCTGATTCTATTCAATCAATAAACAAATAAATAATTTTTTACATAAAGATAAAGACACACATCTCCAGTTACAACCTCCCGGTTGATATTTGTGGTTACAAGCAGGAGGTTGTAATCAACACCTGCCAATCAAGCATCACCACAGAAAGCTAACTGGCACGTAGTTTCACTGTGGGCAGGCTGAACATCTTGCCCAACATGGCGGATCCATTACTGAGCAGAGGTACCAGCACTCAAGCTTTGCTACACACTGTTAAGACAAGTAAGATTTTAAATAAATTAAATATCTATCTAGTTGATCCTGCCTTGAAAATGAAAAAATTAATCTGGTTGATCCTGCTGCTCATACCCTTAGAGCGCGTCTTACACTATGCAGCAATGCTGACGGACCATGACTTTCCCGAATGTCATTACCACTGTAATGTAAAGAAAAAACAAAAGGGAGAGACAGACTGTGTGTGTCTCTATCTCTGACAGAACTGCTGCACTAACTGAACTGTGCTGAATGGGAAAAAAACATCACCATTAATCAAATAAAATAATGTGTGTGTGCGTGCATGCATGTGTGTGTAAAAATCTGAATTTTACACACATACACACGCGGTGTGCAATGCTTTTATAAACCCCTCGGGGTTTATGTTGCATCTCACACCTCGGGTTTGGGTAAAATTCTGGTTACACACACACCCACACATATTTTATTCTAAATTTTAATAATGCATTTCAGGTTATGTACGTTTTAACAATATTGTTCATCTATGTGTTTTTGCCATTAACAAACAAGTAACTGTGTCCTGTTTTTTTTCTTTTCAAGTCAAATCTGGATAGAGAGAGTATAATATTTTCAGAATCTTAACACACGTTTAAAACCCATTCTGATGGATGAACGAAGCTTGTTCACAGCTGTACTGCCAGCTGATAATCAAAAGCTACTTATTTCAAGGCTGGCCCCATGATGCCAGGCCAGTAGGTACGTAGCCACATTTGCATCTTGTAGACCTGAGTTCACGCCTGAAATTGTAAGAGAAAAGGCTGCAAGAGAGGGAATGGAAAAAGACTGAAGTTGGTGCTGTGGCAATCCCAGAAATCTGTACTGACATGAACACAGCCACGGTTTAGAAATCCTGATATGGGGCCCCAATACCTGTTGGCACCACAGAGCCAGCCTTGAGATGTGTAGTTTTTGATGATCGGCTGGCACTGGCAGTATAGCCTAGAGATTAAAGCAATTCTGAAGATGGATTATCTTTACTAACAGTTTGAAATGTAAAGGTGATAACTCACTAGTTTCAATGCACATGCAAAACAATTATTATAGATGTGTTGTAATAATACCTTAAAACACACTTAATAAAACAATTGATTTCCTATTTAACCTTTTGGATTAAATACAGTCAAAGCAGGAACTAGACCCTCGGTGACATCATTTCCTGTCAGGAGCCCAAAACATATGGCTGCCACCAACTTTTAATTATAGGGTGATTTATATATGGATAACTCTGGACTGCAAAGATTCACAGGTCAGCACAATGGGTCAATCAAATTAGCTTTCTATGAGCTTGCATTCATTAAGAAATTCTGTTGATGACAGTTCCCCTTTAATTTAATGATTTATTTTATTCCTATGAGCTTAGAATTGTACAACTTAACTTAGGAACTTGCCTTTTTGTCACAGTTTTTTCCTTTTACACTGTCTTACTTTAAACCTTTCTCCAGTTCTTCACTTAATCTTTCTCTCACCTCCCATCTACTGCCTCCCTCCTCCCACCCTCTGCTACCTCAGACTGCCTGTCTCTTTGTCCTGCTACCCTCCCCCCCAATTAAGCACCCCACTAAACTTGCTTCTCCTGTTCTTCTTTCCCCCAGGCTAGATCTCTACTTCGAAGTGCAACCGCAGTTCAGAGAAGATCTCTGCTTGGCCGCCTACCTGCCCGTCTTCTTACAAGGTACCGGGACCAGCTAATCTGCTCCTTTGGAGTTTGAATCGGGTGCCTGCTTGCTGATCTGCACTGGTGCCAGATTCATTCCACAGTGGCTTGCTTCTCCGCTCATACAAATGGACTGCCGCATCTTAATTTACTCTCCTCAGCTACTTAATTGGCTCCCCTCAGCTATTATTCCTTACTCACATTTTCTCCTGACCACCCACCTTTAAATGCTCTAACTGGAATTGAGATCGCCCCTCTTCCACTCAAGAAGCACACCCCTTCTCTTAAAGTGACATATACGTCCTAAATTCAGTACCCGTCTACACCCTCTAGTGTTCCATTTGGTGGGAAGTAAGCACCCCCCACCACCACCTAAGTTGGACACTACTGCAGCACAAGTACTGCACCCAGTTACTCCTGACCAGTGGCTACTACAGCACTTCACATAATTTCTTATAGTATGAAGGCACTGGCAATAACAATCTCCCTAGTCCTCTGGCTAGGGGCTGAAGATGTCAGACTTAACGCTGCTCCGCTAATGAGCCGGCACTCCCTGTCTGACAACCGCTGCCTCACGGTGCATCAGTCTTGCAGGACTTCCTCACACCCGTACCTGGCACAAGCCTTCAAACTCCCCTCAACGCCTTACTTGCTGCAGGTACCCCCTAAAATTCCAACAGCTGCCTTGTTATACTGTCATGCCCTAGCAACATGACTAGAAGAGCAATAAATCAAAGCATGCGTGTTCCACCTGGGTGTTTTAGACACGCTTCCTCAGAAAGCTGATTCTCCTGCTGCTCTTACTATCTGGAAACGTGAACCCAAACCCCGGACCTCCCAATGCAGGCGTTACTAAGAGGCTTGGACACCTCAAGATTGTCTCACTGAATAATGGAAGCTTCCTATCCAAGCTGCCGCAATTCCAGGCGTTGGTGGAGATGTTCAAACCAGATATCATCCCACTCACAGAGACCTGGCTCTCCCCCAAGATTACTGATGCCACTGTTGCCCTGAATGGC
Organism: Neoceratodus forsteri; assembly: GCA_016271365.2. Taxonomy (NCBI): domain Eukaryota; kingdom Metazoa; phylum Chordata; order Ceratodontiformes; family Ceratodontidae; genus Neoceratodus; species Neoceratodus forsteri. The sequence continues at coordinate 696,319,692 of CM028129.1, forward strand.
TACACTACATTCCACCAGTGCAGACTGTGCAAATGAGGCAGAGGATGCATGGTATACCTCAAGAGCGACCTCAGAGGTCATGTGCTGCCTTGCAGCTTGCACGCTAAGGAGGCTCAAATTCTTAATATCAAGCTCTCCACTGGCTAGCAAAACATGACATTAGTGCTATCAATAGTATACATACCCCCTGGCAAGCACACAGCTGGGCATAGAGCAGTTCATTAATAACCAGGAACAGCTCTGTAAAAACTGGGAGCAGGTTGTAGTTTGAGATTTCAATGTTAATTGGCAATCCCAAGATGCAGCCGCAGTTAGGGACAAAATATCAGGCCTCTACCTCACCCAGATGGTAACCCGGTCTACCAGGCAAAACTACAGGACAGGCACAAGTACTGTAACTCATTGGATCTTCGGCACCTGCCCATAGCATATCACTGAGGTTTCAGTCCTACCAGACTTCTTCAGTGTTCATTCTCCTGTTACGTGCACCTGGTCAAAAAGGTTCACAAAATGCAACTCACAGCTCTCTAGAAATCATTCTCGGAGTCCTGGGCAGTTGGAAAACTTCAAGCAATACCTGAAACTCTCTGATTGTTCCCCACTGGATAGCGCGAAAGACAGAAACCAAGCCCCGGACTATTTCTGTACAATTTTCACAAATGCCTGCAATATCTTCGCCTCCTACAAGACCAAAAAAGTAAGAGGGACCAGTAACCCCTGGCTTACTGACTCTCTGATTGAGCTCATGTGTATCAGAGACAACTTATGGCACAAGGTGAAAGCAACTGGGAAACTGGCTGACCTCATTGCCTACAAGGAAGCCAGTAAAAATGTACAAAGCTCATCTGGCTGGCCAAGGCCTCTTACTATAATGATCTCCTCAGCAGGGGCTGGGGTCACGGTAAGGAGTTTTGGAGCTCTGTGAAATCCCTTCAAAGGAAGGCAACCAGGTCTCCACTGGACCTCATTGTAACAGCTACAGAAACACTCCAGGAGCCTGGTGATATTGCTAATACATTCAACCATGCATTCACAGACCTTAGTGCTGTCCTACCGGGTGAGTAGCTGTCCTAACGAGTGAGTACCTGTCCTCTCTGCCACCTGTTCAAGCCCCCTGCAAGGATCTGCCTCCTCCACTGCAAAATGGTATACCACCATTCTACTTTAGGCAGATTTCCAGGTCCAATACCATTAAGTATGTCAAGTGGGTCTTAGGTAAGACCAGAATGGGGAGTGACCTAATTGATATGACGTTGACTGCACTCACATTAAATGTACTAGCTGAGCCACTTACCAAACTCTTCAATGCTTCACTAGGGTTGGGAGTGTTCCCCGACAAATGGAAGGCAGCACTTGTCACCCCATCTATGAAAGTGGTGACAGAACTAACCTATCTAATTATAGGCTCATCTCCATACTACACTCCCCTTCAAAAGCCCTCAAACAAGTGGTCTCTGACCAACTTACTGAGTACTTAGAGAAGTACAACCTCCTATGCTCGCAACAGCATGGATAAAAATAAAAATTCTATCCAAACTGCTTTGGTCGAATACACTCTGCTATATGATGCCTTGGATAATGGGATGGTGGTGGGTCTATTTTCAAAGACCTCACCAAGGCATCTGACATCATCAACCATCAACTACTGCTAAACTGCCTTGGATGCTTGGGCCTGTCAACAAGCACAGTAGCTTGGTTTGAAAGCTACCTCTTGGGAAGAACACAGTGTGTTTGAATTGGTGGTACACTATTGGAGTCAAAGGAGGTGAGCCTAGGTGTCCCCCAAGGGTCAACCCTAGGACCACTACTATTCAGTTTATTCATTAATTCTCTACCATCCACCTGCCCGACACACACGGTACTTTACACCGATGATGCAGTAATATCTGTACCTGGCAGAGAACTGTCCACTATCACCTCTGAATTGCAAGCCCACTTCCAAAGGCTGGAAATGTGGTTCTACCAGAATAAACTATTCCTTAACTATAAAAAGACCCAAGACTTATTCTTTACAGGATCACATAGTAAGAAAAATACAGCCCGTTGCTTACAAGGACCCAAAAAGGTGACATCCTCGAGCAAGTATTTACGTTTAAGTACCTCAGTGGTCACCTGGATTACACTCAAACATTCTCGTGAGCGCGGGGAGATTTTTACTATAAGATGGGTGCAGTGGCAACTATACTATATGTTGTTGGACCCCGCTTTTGTACCATAAATTCTATAACTTCATAGAAACTCCTGAGTCTAAGCCCGGATGGCTAGCCCTTCCCCCCCCAGTGGGACCTGGGCCCGATGCACCCCCACCCTCCCTCTTATCCAATACTATGGATTGTCTGGAGCCTGAGTCACAGTTGGAGAAATGTGGTGGGCGCAGGAGGGGAGGTTTTGATGACCTGAAGAGCAATCAGTGTGTACTTACCTGCTATTCAGTGATATATGTAGAATTCTGTGTGAGAGTTAATTAAGGAGGTAGTATGTATGAGAGCAATGAGATAACTGGAAAGGATGGGATATTGGACTGAGAAATTAACTGAACCCCTGGAGATGTTTGTCATAATTGACCAGAGGCAGATGTATTGTATAAAATAATAACTGTAGACCTATATGTATATAAGTTGAAATATGAATAATAAAAAGAATAATTTAAAAAAAAAGAAAAAACATTCTCGGTGCACACTGACCAAGTTGTCAAACCTGCCAATACAAAACTTGGTGTTCTCTAGTGGCACCATTTCTCAATGTCACCTGAAGCACTGAAGCTGGTCACAAACAGCTCTGTACTATCAAACAACTGATTACAGTCTAGATAGTTTTGGGGAAGGCCCTGTTACAGCACAAAAAGGGTGAAAACCCTCCTCAACAAGGCCTGCCGACTAGTTCTTGGGGCCAACCATGTAACCTACACTTACTCGCTATACAAATACATGGGCTGGCTCCCCCTTCACCTCAGAACTCAATACCAGACCTGCCTGCTAATTAAAAAAATCTATGCTTAGACTTTCGCCACAGGCCATCACCAGTTTATTCAGCAGGCACAAAACCTATCGTTAATACCGGAAGTGCAACCAAGGGGGAGCTACTAGTGCCGTTTAAGCTCACTACGCTAGCTCAGAGATCCCTCTCGTACAGAGGGCCAAAGTGATTTAATGGCCTACCTGCCACCCTTATCGAGTGCAGTAAGATAAGCCAGTTCAAAACCGGGCTCCGACCACTCCCACCTTAGCAGCGAGATTATCTGTGCTTGCTCTGCATAATCACAGCCCCATTCCATGATTCACCTTTTACCACTCCTCACCCCCTCCACAGCCCTGCCTATCTCTCCCCCTTCACCCATCCACCTAACTACCCTACCGCTCTGATTTCTCTGTGATAATCACCCTCTCTCTTCACCTTGCACCCTCTCCATTCCTGACAAAGCTAACTCTTGGCCGCTAATATATTCACCCTAATTCTATACAGTAGCCAGGAATATGCTCCTGCCCTAGACTGTACCATGCACTTAGCCAAGCTTTGTACCACACTTCTGGAGTGTTTCTGCTCCTATCTTTTGCTCCTGTAACCATGTAACCATTATCTGTTGTACCTGTCCACCTGTGTTATACCTGTACGTATATAATGCTCTTTATTTCTGTCTGACTTGGAACCTTTGTAAACAAGCCCATGGCTCAAAGGTACTTAATCCGAAGCTGAAATAAATAAATAAATACTCCACCAGGTTGGTCTGACAGGATCTGCAGGAGACGAACCCATGCTGTCCACCGTCCTGCAGCCCATCTGCCTCTAGGAAGGAAACCAGCCTCTCCTTTAGGACTGTCTCCATCAGTTTTCCCACAATGGACGTGAGGCTTACTGGTCTGCAGTTCTTTGGCTGATGCTTTGGGCTGCTCTAGTGGAGGGGTAGCACGTGCGCCATCCTCCAGTCCTGAGGTACACTCCCCAAGTCCAGAGAGGCATTTAACAGGTTTGCCATAGGTTCTGTCAGGACATCTGCTAGCTCCTTCAGCACCCTGGGGTGTATGCCATCTGGCCCAGGCGCCTTGTCCACCCTCAGTGCCCTCAAGCCCTCCAGTACTCTACTCACTGGGATTACCCCATCTGTCACCTCCTCCCCAGTGCCTACCCTCCCATCCCCTTGGGTACAGCCCCCTTTTTCCTTAGTAAATACTAAGCAGAAGTATTCATTTAATGCTTCTGCCTGTTCTGCCCCTGTTTCCACCAACCCCCATACCGCTTAATCTTTACAATTTGGTCCTTGCAACTCCTTTTCTCCCTGATATACCTGAAGAAGTCCTTCTTTCCCTCCTTAACGCCCTGTGCCCGCCTGAGTTCCCTGGATGCCCTTGTCACCTCCTTTGACACCTTCAGGTATTCCTCTCTGTCCTCCCCTCTTCCTGTTTTTTTTGTATCTCCTAAAGACGGCTCTTTTCTTCCTTACTTTTTCCATAAGCCCCCTGCTCCACCCAGCTAGGTTTCTTGGCCCTAGCCCTCTTACTTGGGACCCTTGTACATGTTCTGGCTTCCTAGTCAATTCCCCATTTAATGACCTCCCACTTCTGGTTAGTGTCCATACTTGGATGGATTCTGGTCTGATACCCCTGTACTATTTCCCCCATCATCCCGAAGTCGGCCCTCCTGAAGTCTAATACCCTTGTGCCTGTTCCTACTCCCTCCTTTTCCATGTTTGTCATAAACCACGCCAAGTGGTGGTCACTCCCCATCAGCAGACCTCGACCCCCAGCTCCCTCACAAACTCTCCATTTGCCGGTACAAGGTTTAGGGTGTTTCCTAACCTGGTTGGCTCACTGACCATTTACAATAGGAAGCTGTCCTGGAAGGCGTCCAGAAGTACCTACTCCCTCCTATTCGTGGTGACTGGGGTACCCCAATCCATTCCCGGCAGGTTGAGGTCTCCCACAATCACCGTGCTGCCCTTCCCGTAGGTCCTTCTGATCTGTCCCACTACTTCCTTGTCAAATCCTCAGCCCGAGAGGGTGGCCTATACACCATTCCCATCCTGAGGGTTCTATTTTTGGAGTCTTGGAGCTGCATCCATAATGACTCCTTGCTGCCCTCCTCTCCTTCCTCCCTGATACACTTCAATCTTTCCCTCACATATAGCACCACTCCCCCTCCTTTCCCTTTTGTCCTGTCCCTCCAAAATATCCTATACCCCGGAACTGCCAGGTCCCAGTCATGGTAATGGGTGGCCCATGTTTCAGTGATGGCCGCCATTTCCACCTCCCTATCTGCCATGAGAGCCTGTAACTCTGCTGTTTTGTTACCTAGACTCCTAGCATTCAAGGTTACCACCCTCTACCCCGCTTCCTTCCACCCCTCTCCCTACTTGCTTTCCCTTTATAGCATCCCTTCCTGAACTCTCCCTAAGTCCCTTGCTGCTGGCATGGGGGGGGGGTTAGCTTGTTCAGCTTCCCTTCCTGTGGATTCTGCATGACTCCTGTCTGCTTGCCACCCCCCCCATCTAGTTTAAATTCTCATTGTTTGTTACGTATTCCCCCAGTCTCTGTTTCAATACCCTTCTTCCCTCCTCACTAAAGTGTAGCCTGTCCTTAGCGTAGAGATCACTGTCCTCCCCTCACTGTCCTCCCATGTCCCCCCCCCCACCAGCCCATACCCTTTGGAATGACACCAGTTTCTTAGCCACGTGTTAAAATTCCTTTATCCTTAGTTTCCTTGCAGCGCTTGCTTTGGGCACTGGGAATACTTCCGAGAAAGTTACTGACCTTCCTGCCTCCTCACACAGCAGCCCCAGTTCCTCAAACCTCCCCTGCACAACACCAACCATATTTCCCACCAGGTCATTTGTTCCCAAGTAAAAAACTATACGAGATTTCACCCTACCTCTCCTAGCACATTTCGGAACAGACTGACCCAGCCTTTCCACTGTCATTCCCGGCAAGGCCTCCACCCATATGCAACTATGCGTCTCCCCCTTGCTTCCCCATCTGACCCCTTTTAATATAGAGTCCCCCAGCACTAAGATCCCATCCTTGTTTTCATGTTCTGCTTTTACTGGCCTCCCTTTATCCTGTACCCTTCTTCTCCCCCCCTCCAACACAGTTATTCCCCCTTACGCCTCTGCTGTACCATCCCCAGTCCATTTTCCTGCTCTGCTTTCCCCCTTCCCCCGTCTTTACCTCCCTACCCATAGGGCTGTACCTGCCTCCTCCCCTCAACGTATCTCTACCCTTTCCTCCCATTCCTCCCCTTACTCAACCCATTCCTCTTCCTATACCCCCAACCTCTTTTACCCCTCCGTTCCTGTCTCCTTTGGTCTATCTACAGCTTTTCCACCAAGCACTCTCCCCATCTCTCATCCCCCAATCCTGCCAGTACCGTGGAACCAATTTTTGATGTCCCTCTCTGCATTCGTTATTCCTTCTTCTTGTCACTAGCCATCCCACTTCTATTAACTCTGTGACTGTTACATCCCCCCTTCCCTCCCCTCTTCCATTCTTCCTTTTCTGTCTTCGCTTGTCCTTGGAACTGGGCCCCTTCCTCATTACCCCATCTGCCAACCTTTACGCTCTTTCTCCCCTGTCCGGATCTGGTTTGTCCACCCCCCTCAGATCCCCTCCTACCATCCCCAACTGCTGAGCTTTCCTCCACTGCAGGCCACAGTCCCCCATCCAGCTCTGTTTGCAAATATCTGATCTCATTCCTAAGCTGCATTATTTGCTTGCACACCAAACATCCCCCCCCACTTTCCATGCAATTTTAAGAAAGATTGCCTCCCCGCAGTTGTTGCATTCCACCATCCTTCCCATCCCACTATTAGGCCACCAGTATCCCCCCCTCATATTCAGTTGCAGGTTGCCAATACTCCCCCTGTGCTCCCTCCCATCCTCCTTTACCAGTTATGTCCATGTTCCCCCAGTTCTCTGATATCTTACCCCCTTGTAAAAGTTGGACCTACCATCAAAAGCAGCTTGCCCTTTAAACATATCAAAAGCAGTTTGTCCCTTATGGCCAAAATGCAAATTTTCCTCTACATGCCCCCACGTAGATCAGAAGGCTATGGGTTCTAGCCCCACACCAGGCACTTGGGTTAATATCCCAATACTGACACTGTACTGCAGCATGTGAGGGATGCTGCACTCCTGAGGTGCCGTCTTTCGGATAAGATGTTAAACCGAGGTCCCATCTGCCTGCTCTGGTAGTAGTTCAGGCGGATGTTAAAGATCCCATGGCACTTCTCAAAAACAGCAGGGGAATTTCCCCCCATTCACTAAAAATACCACCAACAGCTTAATCTGGTTCAAAGTCAGTTGGCATTCATCTGTATTCCCCCCTTCCCCGGGTCATGCCTGAAAATAAGCCTAATTTGTCTAGTGCACTTACCCAGTCAACAAAAGCTAAATAAAAAATAAATTATATGGTAACAAATGCAAATGCGATTTCCTCTGCCTGCCTCCCCATATATAGTGCCTACCATGCAGTGCTTTAAAGAATGCAATTTCTCTCTAACAGTTCCAGCCCAATGCAACTTCCTCTAAATGCTTGACCTTAAACAGTACCTACAAAAACAGTAGCTTAGATGCAATTTCTTTCTAAATTCCACAACATTTGCAGTATGTTACAAAATGCAATTTCCCTCTAAATATCCCATTATCAATGCAATTTCCTCTGAATGCCCTACTAAAAACGGTACCTACAAATACAGCATCTTAGATGCAGTTTCTCTTTAAATGTCCCAACCTCACATTACTTGTGTCCTCATCTCCACAGGGACCTTTACCAGTCTTTTTCTTTAAATGTTCTAACCATACATTGCTTGAGACCTCTTCCCCACAAGGACCTTTACCAATCTTTTTCTCCTCCAGCAGATGAAGCCACTGCCCTAAAGTTCACCTAGTTGCCACTCCCCTTGTTTTACTCCGCTTCCTGTTCCCTCCTGGTGGGTGTGGCCTCCACTGGAAGGGGTCCAGTGAGACCATTTAATACTGGAGGTGGTGGGGGGCGTGTGGGTGGTAGAAAACTTTGTCCTTCTGTGTATGAGCAGCCTTGGCTTTTAAAGGCTGCTTGTTGATTTGACAGTTGCGCCTCTGCTCCTAATTGACTGGAGCCAATCACCCTGGTGGCAACAGCCGCCGACCTGGTCCCCGCAACTACAGCTGCACCAGCACTGTCTCCCATGACTACGGCCGCAAAATGTTCCTCGTGGCAACAGCCGCCGACTTGCCCTCTCTTCTTCTTGCAGCAACAGCCGCTGAAATTAACCCCCTGTGGCTACGACCGCACAGCAAAGCTCCTGCGGCTACGGCTGCCCACCAAGCTCTCTGTTGCTTCCTGTCCTTCTGTGTGCGAGCAGCCTTGGCTTTTAAAAACTGCTAGCAGATTTGAAAGTTGCACCTCTGCTCCTGATTGGCTGAAGCCAGTCACCTTGGTCGCAACGGCCGCCGACCTGGTCACCCCAGCTACAGCTGCACCAACACTGTCTGCTGCAGTTATGGCCGCAAATGTTCCTCCTCTTCTTGTGGCAACAGTCATTGAAATTAAGCTCCTATGGCTACAGCCATGCAGCAAAGCTTCCGCGGCTATGACTGCCAAACAAGCTCGCCATAATTGCCACAAAGCATGGCAGGTAGTAAGGTAAACACTGAGGTACAGAGCTCAACACAGGGCAGGACAGGGGTAAATGGAAAAATAGACAAGGGCAATAAGAGCAGTGATGGGGGAAAAAAGGATAAAGCCAACATTAAATGGAGGGCAATGAGTACCAATGGCAGTTGTCTGGGAAACAAGCTTCCTGAGCTAGTAGCCCTGATGGAAGATGAACAATTGGATATTGTGGCAGTCACAAAAACATGGTACACAGAGAACCATGACTGGGATGTCAACAAACCAGGGTACACAACCTACAGAAGGGACAGGGACGGTAAAAGAGGAGGTGGAGTAGCTCTATACACAAGGGAAGGGATCAAAGCTACAGAACTAAAAAGTAAAGGGGGAGGACAAGAGACACTCTGGGTCACCTTGAAGACAGGGAATGGCATCACAGTCCATACAGGGGTTGTATACAGACCCCCGTCTCAAGGGGAGGAAATGGACAAGAAAATGATAGAGGACATTCTCAAAATGGCTGAAAAAGGGGAGATACTGTTGATGGGGGACCTGAATATGCCAAATGTTAACTGAATGACATGTACTGCAGCCACATCCAAGAGCAGGGTCATTCTCGATGCCCTGCAGGGGGCAGGCCTTAAACAGTTAGTGTTGGAACCCACTCAGGAGGGAGCAATACTAGACCTGGTATTCTCAAATGGAGAGAGGATCACAAATTTAGAAGTCAGTAGACATCTGGGAACAAGCAACCACTACACAGTGTGCTTCACAATGAGCACAACCATGGAGATAAGCCATACAAAAACAAGGATACTGGACTTTAGAAGGGCTGACTTTGGCAAAATGGGTGAATACCTAAAGAATGCACTAGCAAGTGGACAAAAAGGAGGGGTGGAAGAACAATGGAGAAAAATCAAAACTGCCATCATAAAGGCAACAAGCCTTTGTGCACAACAAATAAAGAAAACAAAGCGGAGTAAAAAACAACTATGGTTCTCAAAAGAAGTGGCAGGGAAGGTTAAGGAGAAAAAGGCTGCATTCAAAAAGTATAAGGAATCACAGAAGGAACACGACAGGGAACTGTATCAATTAAAGCAGAAAGAAGTGGAGAAGGCAGTCAGAATAGCAAAGGCCCAAACCGAGGAAAAAATAGCCAACTCAGTTAAGAAGGCGGATAAAACCTTTTATAGGTACATTAGGGAGCATAGAAAGGTTAAGGGAGGAATAGTGAAGTTTAATAATGGAGAGGGGAGGTGGGCAGAGGGAGACAGTGAAAAGGCAGAGATATTGAATGAATACTTTTGCTCAGTATTCACAAAGGAAGATGAGGAGGAGCTACCTAAACCAGACAACAGAAGTACTCTGAGTAGGGGGGTTGACACCACTCCATTCACAAAAGAAAGAGTCCTGAAAGAACTCCTAAAACTCAAGGTGGACAAAGCAATGGGGCCTGACGGGATTCACCCCAGAATCCTAAAAGAACTGAGACCTAGTGACACCACTGACCATGCTTTTTAACAAATCATGGCAGGATGGGGTGGTACCCGAGGACTGGAGGAGGGCAGATGTGATTCCCCTTCACAAAAGTGGGAGCAAGGCAGAAGCAAGAAACTACAGACCTGTATGTTTGACCTCAGTGGTAGGGAAAATGATGGAATCACTTCTGAAAGAAAGAATTGTTGACTACCTAGAGGCCAGCGGGACACAGGACCCAAAGCAGCATGGATTTACAGCAGGAAGGTCATGTCAGACGAATCTAATTGATTTCTTTGACTGGGTGACCAAAGTAATTGACCAGGGAGGGGCTGTGGACATGGCCTATCTAGACTTTAGCAAGGCATGTGACACAGTCCCACACAAAAGATTAATAATTAAGTTAGCCAGGCTGGGAGTGGGTCCCAGGGTGGTAGCCTGGGTAGCAAACTGGCTACACAACAGGACACAGAAGGTAATAGTGAATGGAACACATTCCGAAGAAAGGGGGGTTAATAGTGGAGTACCTCAGGGCTCAGTACTGGGTCCAGTCCTCTTTAACATCTTTATAGGTGACATTGCAGAGAGTCTGGAGGGAAAAGTATGCCTCTCTGCAGATGACACAAAGATCTGTAACAGAGTTGATGCACAAGAGGGGTAGAAAAGATGAGAAGGGACTTGGCAAGGTTGGAGGAATGGTCAGACATATGGCAACTTAGATTCAATGCAAAGAAGTGCTAAGTAATGCACCTGGGAAACAAAAACCCAGGAGAAGAGTACACAATAGCAGGGAGGTACTAACAACAACAAAATGGAAAGGGACCTGGGGTAGTCATATCAGATGGCCTAAGGTGGGTAAGCAATGTGAAAAGTCAGTAAGGAGAGCCAGGAGCATACTGGGATGCGTAGGAAGGGGCATCACAAGTAGAAAAAGGGAAGTGGCTATCCCTCTATACAGACAGTTGGTGAGACCCCATCTGGAGTACTGTGTGCAGTTCTGGAGACCTCATCTACACAAGGACATAGACAGGATGGAAGCAGTCCAGAAGAGGGCAACTAAAATGGTGCAGGGTCTGCAGCAGAAACCATATGAAGACAGACTGAGAGAGCTTAATATGTATACTCTTGATGAAAGGAGGGACCGGGGGTTGGGGACATGATAGAAACTTTTAAGGGACTCAACAAAGTCCAGGAGGGTAGCATCTTTCAGAAAAAGAGATGTGTAAGAACAAGGGGGCACAATTTAAAGAAGGGTGGGGGACGGCTCAGGGGTAATGTGAGGAAATTTTTTTCACGGAGAGAGTGGTGGATACATGGAACTGCCTTCCTGAGGAGGTTGTTGGGTCTAAAACAGTGGGGGAATTCAAATATGCATGGGACAGACATAAGGCAATTACAGTGGGGGGTTGCAGAAAATAGGCTGTTGGTTAATTAGAATCTGCCGCTTATCCAGTAGGTAGGGAATGGGCAGACTGGGTGGGCCAAGTGGTCCTTATCTGCCATCAAAGTCCATGTTTCTATGTCTATGTCTCTATGTCTTGTTTCTCATAGGCCTGGCATTGCACAGCACTGCCTGAAGGGGACTGGCAGCACTGCTGGCCCCCCAGCTACCTGTCCTCTTGGTCTGGCGGGAACCCTGGGAATGGAGACCAAACACATCTGGCCTCTCTCTAGGCTCTGCCTAATCCCAGGGCATCTCCTGCACCTAACCATCCCAAAACTACTCACCTCTGCCACGCCCGCTGCACCCCGCCGCCACCAACCAACATGAAAGTACAGTTACATAAGAACTTACCATAACAGTAGATCTTCAAGAACAGCTCTTGCAGCAGGTGACACCGTTGGGACTGAAGCCGGCAGGTGCCAGGACCCCACGGAAAAATTCTATCAATCAAATCAAATCAAATCAAAAATCTTTATTTATTCAGGCGAACATCATTGAGCATAGCTCATTTACAAGATGGACCTGAGTGGTCATAACAAAAAAAAGGTTACAGAGTGTATACAAAAACATGATATTGAAATAGCACAAATACAAACATTTATGAGTGAGATAGATGTACAATTATTTACATATATACAAGGCAAAGGACAGTAAACCAAAACCTATTAAAGGTGAGAAACAAACAGTCTGGTAGGAATAAGGCTTGGATAATGGTACATGGGTGGGCATATATGTTTGAGGTTTGATGTGAAAGGACCAGAGGAATGATAGAAGAATAGGGAGGAGCTTTAGAAGGGGGGGGGGAGAGAGGGTGGGGGGTGTGGGGTGTGGAGGACTAGGCCTTGTGGAAGCAATTGCATGAATCTGGGATTAGGCTGGTGTACAGCTTTTGAAGGATGTAAGGGGATCAGTGTTTCCATTTTCAATGTCTTTTGGATAGAATTCCAGATAAGTGCCAGGGAATAACTGATTGCAGCTCTTCCATACCGGTGCAGGTGATAGGAATCTTCAGCAGGATCAGTTTGTTGATCCTCAAAGTGTAGGGCCTGGATGTGATCTGGTTGAAGCAATCTGAGATGTAGGAAGGAGTTTGTTTGTCAGAGCTTTGTAGATCCAGGTAGCAGCATTTTTCTTCTTCTATGTTGCAGGGATGTCCAGCTGACTGCATTGTAGAGAGAGCAATGATGGGTGCTAGAGGGAAGGTCAGTAATGAATCTAATAGCTCTATGATACAGGGTGTCTAGTTTGTTTAGATGGGAGAGGAGCAATGACCATAGAGGAAGTCAGCATAATCAATGAGGGACATGAATGATGCAAGGATTAATCTTTGTTTGGAATCTTTGGTCAGGTAGTGTTTGATTCTATAGAATAGACCAAGTCTTTGTCTTAGCTTTTTCAGGAGCTCTTCAACGTGGGTAGTATAGTCTAGTTTATTGTCTATCCATACTCCTAGGTATTTGAATTTGTCAACATATTCCAGATTTTCACCAAGGATGGTAGAGAGTTGTGGAGGGTGAATGATGGGATAGTGGAAGAACAGTTCTTGTGGGCAAAGAACATAGCTTTGGTTTTCTTAGCATTTAGTAATAATTTCTTTTTAATAGGTTATGCTGGAGGAGGGAGAATTGAGACTGTAGGAGCTCACAGGCTTTTGATGGTGAGGATCGCTCACATAAAGTACAGTGTCATCTGCAAAAGGTGGATATTAGAAAGAGAGAGATTGAGTCAATATTGTTGATGTAAATGGCAAAAGGATGGGACCCAGGATGGAGCCTTGGGTACACCTCTTAGGGTGGCTTAGGGTAGATAGATCACCATCATTCTTACCAGTTGTAGCCTTCCAGAGAGATAGCATCTGAACCATTTAATAGAGAGTGAGTCAAGGCCTATGGAGTTTAGTGAGGTGATTAGAAGATCATGATCCACAGTGTCAAAGGCTTTGCTTAGATCCAGAAACACAGCACAGGTATTATTCTTTTGTCTAGGGCAGTCTGCCAGTCATTTGTGACTTTTGCTAGTGCAGAGATGGTGCTATGCATAGATCTAAACCCAGATTGAGCTGGATTTAGGAGATTGTTGGTATCAAGGTAGGCAGTTAACTGAGAGTTTACCAGCTTCTCAAGCATCTTGGATAGTATTGGTAAGATGGAGATGGGCCTATAATTATTGAGATCCATGGGATCACCTGCCTTAAGTAATGGAAACACTTGAGCTGTTTTCCATATTGAGGGATAGTACCAGTGACAAGTGATGATTGAAGAGGTGGGTGAGGGGGCGTTAAGGCATACAGTGCTACTTTTAGAAAGTAGGGATCCAGGGAGTCTGCACCTGCACTTTTGGTGGTATCTAGTTGGAGTAGGAGGTCTTCTACTTCTTTGAACAATATTGGTTTGAATGAGAATGTGGAAGCAACCTTTTGACTCTCAGTAGATTGTAGGTTTAGAGATGATCTTAATAGATTTGCAGGAGAGGAGTCGAAAGCCAGGCCAGCTGTAGTGAAATGGACATTGAAGGCATTCAAGATATTTTGCTTGTCGGTGATTTCAATATTATTTAATTGAATTTTGGATGGTAAGACAGGGGTAGAGGTTTGACCTAGGATGCCCTTTATGGTACCCCAGAACCTGGAAGGGTTGTTATAGGAGGCATCTAGTTCAGCTGTGTAGAAGGTTGCCTTGGCTTTTCTTACTTGTTTTGTGCAGGAGTTTCTGGCTTTTCTGAATTGGAGCCAGTCATTTGGGTCCTTTGTCTTTCTTGCCCTTTTCCAGAGTTTGTCTCTGGCAAGCAGTGCGGATTTAAGGTCGGCAGACCTTAAGTCGGTGACCGCCTCCTTTTATGTGATGCCTGAAGGGGAGAGGCCAATGTCGGGGGTGGTCCCCCACTGGATACTGCTAGCTACAAATTTTCTTTTAGGGGTCCTGGCACCTGCAGCTTCAGTCCCTAATGGTGTAACCATGCTGCAAAGGCTGTTTCTGAAGATCTTGAATGCCGACCTCCCTACTGCGCCCGCCGAGCATACCACACCGGAGGTTGTAAAAGGGACACAGGTCATGCAGCTGGGATGCTGCGTAGACTAGGCGCAAGGGACCAGGACTCCGGCACATCCTGATGAGACCAATGCACTGTAGCTAACTATTTAAGACCATCCAACTGTCCTTAACCTAACAAGGACAGTACTATTCTATTTGGGTTATCCCTTAAAAATTCCATGCACACGATCTCCCCCACCCAACTCAAATAAATACCCCCACCCCACACACATCCACTCTAATACAATAAGTTATCCTAACCTCACAGCAATCATACACTGTCTAAACACCCTTCCCCAACCACCCCAAAAAGTTGTCTCTCAGAGCAATAACAACATAGAAACATAGAATCTGATGGCAGATAAGGACCGCTTGGCCCACCTAGTCTGTCGATTTCCCTACCTAACGGACAAGCTGCAGATCCTAGTTAACCAACAGCCTACTTCCTCCTACCCCCCGCTAGAATTGCCTTAGGTCTGTCCCATTCATTCTTGAATTCCCTTACTATTTTTGACTCTACGACCTCCTCAGGAAAGCTGTTCCATGCATCTACAACCCTCTCTGTGAAGAAATACTTCCTCACATTAACTTTGAGCCATCCCCCCCCTATCTTCAAATTGTGCTCCCTTGTTCTTGCACATCTTTTTTTCTAAAAGATGCTACCCTCTTGGACTCTGTTGATTCCCTTGAGGTATTTGAAAGTTTCCATCAAGTGCCCCCTCACCCTCCTTTCCTCGAGGCTATACATCTTAAGGTCCTTTAGTCTTTCTTCATATGTCTTCTGGTGCAGACCCTGCACCATTTTGGTCACCTTCCTCTGGAGAGACTCCACCCTGTGTATGTCTTTGCTGAGAAGGGATCTCCAGAACTGTACACAGTACTCCAGATGTGGTCTTATGAACTGTCTGCACAGAGGGCCAACAACTTCCTGTTTTCCACTGATGCTGCCTCTCCCTATGCATCCCAGTAATCCCCAGCCCTCCTTACTGCCTTCTTACATTACTGGCCCACCTTTAAGTCATCTAATATGACTACCTCCAGGTCCCTTTCCATTTTTACTGTTGTATCTCGCCCCTCATTGTGTACTCCTCCCCTAGGTTTTTGTTTCCCAGGTGCTTTACTTTGCACTTCTCTGCATTGAATACAAGCTGCCACACATTTGACCATTCCTCCAACCTTACCAAGTCCCTTTTTGTCCTTTCCACCCCACCTTGTGTATCAACCCTGTTGCAGATCTTTGTGTCATCTGCAAAGAGACATACTTTTCCTTCCGGTCCCTCTGCAATGTCACTTACAAAGACATTAAAAAGGACCGGCCCCAATACTGAACCCTGCGGAACCCCACTAGTAACCCCCCTTTCTTCACTGTGGACTCCATTTACTATTACCCTCTGTGTTCTGTTGTCCAGCCAGTGTTTTACCCAGGCTGGCTAATTTAAACATAGAAACATAGAATTTGACGGCAGATAAGGACCGCTTGGCCCACCCAGTCTGCCCATTTCCCTACCTACTGGATAAGCTGCAGATCCTAGTTAACCAGCAGCCTACTTCTTCCTACCCCCACCCCCTAGAATTGCCTTATGACTGTCCCATGCATGCTTGAATTCCACCACTGTTTTTGACTCCACAACCTCCTCTGGAAGGCCGTTCCATGCACCCACAACCCTCTGTGAAAAAATACTTCCTTAAATTACCTCTGAGCTGCCCCCCATCTTCAAATTGTGCCCCTTGTTCTTGCACGCCTCTTTTTTTGAAAGATGCTACCCTCTTGGACTTTGTTGATTCCCTTGAGGTACTTGAAAGTTTTTATCATGTCCCCCCTCTCCCTGAAGCTATACATATTAAGCTCCTTAAGTCTCTCTTCATATGTCTTCCAGTGCAGACCCTGCACCATTTTAGTTGCCCTCCTCTGGACAGCTTCCATCCTGTCTACGTCTTTGCGGAGATTGGGTCTCCAGAACTGCGCACACTACTCCAGATGGGGTCTCACCAGCTTGTTTATTAATCTTTTATGCAGGACTGTGTCAAATGCCTTGCTAAAATCTAGGTAGGCCATGTCCACATCTCCTCCCTGGTCTACCACTTTGGTCACCCAGTTAAAGAAATCAATTAGATTTGTCTGACATGACCTTCCTGCTGTGAATCCATGCTGCCTTGGGTCCTGTGCCCCACTGGCCTCTAGGTAGTCAACAGTTCTTTCCTTCAGAAGTAATTCCATCATTTTCCCTAACACTGAGGTCAAACTGCCAGGTCTGTAGTTTCCTGCCTCTGTCTTGCTCCTACTTTTGTGAAGGGGAATCACATTCACCCTCCTCCAGACCTCAGGCGCCAAACCATCTTCCCATGATTTATTGAAATAGGTAGTCAGTGGTGTTACTAGTTCTTCCCTTAGTTCTTTTAGAATTCTGGGGTGAATCCCATCAGGCCCTTATTGCTTTATCCACCTTCAGTTTTAGGAGATCTTTCAGAACCCTTTCTTCTGTGAAAGGACTAATATCAACCCCCCTATCCAGACTGCTTCTATTGACTGGATTAGGTATCTCATCCTGCTCTTCTATTGTGAATAATGAGCAGAAGTATTCGTTCAGTATCCCTGCTTTTTCGCTGTCACCGTCTGCCCAACCACCTTCCTCTTTATTCAGCCTCAGTATCCCTACCTTAGTCTTTCTTTGCTCCCTAATGTACCTATAAAAGGTTTTATCCCCCTACTTAACCAAGTTGGCTGTCTTTTTCTCCGTTTGGGCCTTTGCTATTCTGACTGCTTTCCCCGCTTCCTTCTGCTTTAACTGGTACAGTTCTCGGTCCTGCTCCTTCTGTGTTTTCTTATTCTTCCTGAATGCTTTTTTTCTCCCTAACCTTCCTTGCCACTTCTTTTGAGAACCATATTGTTTTCCTTCTTTCATTTTGATTTATTTGCTTCACAGAGAGGCTTGCTGCCTCTGTGATGGCGGTTTTGTTGTTTCCCCATTGTTGCTCCACCCCCACCTTCTTGTCTGTTTGCTAGTGCTTTTCTGAGGCACTCTCCCATTTTGATAAAAATCAGCCCTCTTAAAGCCCAGTACCTTCAGTTTTGTTTGGCTTGACTCTACAGCTAAGTTTATTGTGAACCACACACTGTTTGGTGGTTGCTTGCTCCCAGATGGCTACTCACTTTAAGATCGGAGATCCTTTCTCGGTCCCCATTTGAGAGTACCAGGTCTAAGATTGCTCCCGCATGAGTGGATTCCAAAACTAGTTATCTGAGGCATGCTCCCTGTAGGGCATCGAGAATGGCCCTGCTCTTGGATGTGGCTGCAGCAAAGGTGCTTCAGTTAACATCTGGCATATTTGGGTCCCCCATCAGCAATATGAAAAAATGACTCGCCTTAGTAATTCCAGTGTTGCACCCCAGGGGTGTCTTCAGCACACTTCCTGTTGGGTACTATAGTTTGCTTATTAAGAATTTGTTATGCTTTATTACCTGGTTTTTGTTTGGTTTTTGGGTTTCCTGACTTGAGTCTTCCTTTGGGAACCTTGACTGTTATTTGCCAGTTGGCTAGTAGACATTTTACAATTTCCACTTTCTGATAGGTCAGTGAGTTTTTAGCGCGTAAGAATCTGTCAGTTTGGATTCAAAGTATTGTAGACAGAGTCTTCAACCGAGCTCGAGCTCAACGTTCTATGCCCTGCATAGAAATTTAACCCTATACTCTCCGGGGCAGTTCAAGTGCTGGGGCTAACTGCAATTGTCAGAATACAGCAAGACTTCATGCTGTTTGAACTCCCCTTTCTCTGCCATCCTAAGGATGCCTTCTATCATTTCCTTGTCCACTTCCTCCCCTGAGACAGGGGTCTGTATACAACCCCTGTGCGGACTGTGGTGCCATTTCCAGTCTCCAGGGTGACCCACAGTGCCTCCTCTCCTCCCTGTTTACCTTTTAGTTCTGTTGTTTTGATCCCTTCCCTTACATTGAGAGCTCCTCCTCCTCTTCTTCCCTCCCTGTCCCTCTTGTAGATTGTGTACCCTGATATGTTAACATCCCAGTCATGGTTCTCTGTGTACCATGTTTCTGTGAGTGCCATGATATCCAGGCATCCCTCTTCCATCAAGGCCACCATTTCAGGGAGCTTTTTACATAGACTATGGGCATTGGTACTCATTACCCTCCATTTTGTTATGGCTTTATTTCTTTTTGCTCCATCCCCGTCTTTACTGCCTTTATCTTTTTCTCCATGTATCCCTGTCCTTCTCCCTATCCACTGCTCTAGCTTGGTGTTTACCTCACTAACTACCCTGATTTCGGGGGGGCTAGGATTCCCCTTCTCCTTTTCAGTGCCTTCCCTGCTGGCTAGATTAAATGCTTGCCAATGAAGCATTTAAACCTATCACCTAGGATCCTGGTTCCTCTCGATAGATGCAGACCATCGTGTCAGTAGAGGCCTGCATCCCTCCAGGTGGATAACAGAATCCTCAAGAGGTCCAGTATCTGGCAAACTAGTTCAACAGAAACAAATGTTAACAGAATCAAAGTCCAAATGCAGAATTAGCCAAAACCACAAGTCTCAGGCTTTGGGAACAAGGTTATGGTCAGTGCTCTCACCACCTTCCAGATATTCAAATTACTTGTATCGAGGTAGTCCCGGATGATTAGAGGCACATAAAGGGCAATTGCAGATCAACAGTACCAGGCACTCTCACAGCCGGAAAAAATGGCACTCTCACTGCCAGATGTTATCAGTCAGCTACAATTTAATACCCAGACAACTGAGGAGGGAGGGGGGAGCAAAAAGTCAATTTCATGGAGCTGTCTCATTACTCCATCAACTAGAAAAATGCCCCTTCACAGGCATCGCCTCAGCCATGAAAGGAACAGTAGGTTAAAAAAAAAAAAAAAGTATAGTCGGTGTCTTCAATACAAAAAAGCAATGCACAACTACACCGACATATCCATATATCTACATATGTATGTACTGTATATGACAAATATACATATACACATACGTGTGTGTGTGTCATATATATATATATATATATGTATGTATTCATTGCAAAAAACTCTGTTAATGCACCAGTTAGGGCTGATGTCACAGCGACAAAAGTTTGGAAATTCGACGTTAGGGTTACCACCCTTACTACCCTACGGGTACCAACAGGCACAGTCTACAGTATAGGAGGATGGGGTGAGAGTTAGGTTTGATGACCCCACGGCATGTCCCAATGCCTGTTGTTGCCTGTAAGGGTGGGTGGGGTGGTACGGGTGATAACCCTAACATCAAATTTACAAACTTTTGTCGCTGTGACATCAACCCTTACTGGCGCATTAACAGAGTTTTTCTGCAATTAATTTACTTTCCTTTTGAGAAAGTGTAATGTAAGTGGTTAGTGGTATGTGTTTGTGGGAGCGCGGGCCCTGCGCTTCCTTCACATCACCCATTTTTTGCATAATGGTATGCATATGTTGGAGCACGGGCCCAAAGGGACCGCACTCCCACCTACACATAAATATGGAGCCATACAGCAGCCCTATAGTACTGGAAAGGAACCCTTGTAACACTTACTTGGCAACATCTCAGTAACTGTAGCAACTATGGAAAAACTTCCACTGCAGAACTATAATCATGACTTCGAAACCTCCACGCATGCTTAGTCCACCTGAAGGTTCCCAGGTAGCGAAAAATCCATATCTCAAATCGTTTTCAAGATACAGGCACCGAAAGCTTATCCTACGGGAAATTTCTCAACTTTGGAACACTGTAACTATGGGCCCGCTGAATGTTTTGGGACCAAACAACCAAAAGGCACATCTGTTGGACCATAGCTTGCCACTCGGCAAATTTCAGCTCCAAAGCACAATCCAGCTTGGCACAATGAAGTGACAAAAAAATAACACATTGAACAATGTTTCTGAGCATTGCTTTCACGAAAATAAAAATGTTTTCGCGACACCCCTATACCTAATAATGAAATGCTTTCACGCACAAAAAAGTGTTGCTGAGGTACTTTTTTTTTTTAATTGAGATCATTGCCGTGAAAATAAAAAATGTTGTCGCAGCAACAAAACGTCAAGATGGTGGAAACATTTTGAAAAACATATTTCCATGCTACCTACACAAAAACTGATGCCAGGGTCATGTTCCTCAGGGCCCGATTAGGTAAACACATGTGTCGGTGTTTACCAAGGGTCAGTATTTTTCAATTTACAACATTTTTTGTCTTTTGCTTACTGAAAACAAGATGGCGGCAGCACGAAAACAAAAATCCAGAGCACGAAAACAAAAATGTTGTTGCAAAAGTTTTCGCAGTGCACATATAAATTTTCCCATAGGCTAAAATGGGACATGAAAAACTTGCATAACTTTTGAATGGATTAATATTTTTATTTTTTTTTTACCAAATCTTCAAAAGTCACCAGTTTAACCCAGGCCACATACAGTATAGATATGCAAATTTGAATCCACTCAGATGATTCTTCAGTCCTTTAAGCTCGACTGAAAAATGCACAAAAGTTGAGGATTTCTCACTTTTTTGACGCTCACACTTTACAGTTCCGCAACCGTACATCCAACCATAACAAAACTTTCCAGATCCAGAGGCTATGGTTGGACACAGCGCCTGCATAATTTCAGGCAAATCGGACAAATGGTTGCAAAGTTATTAAAGTGCAAACTTTGGTGTTTAACATTAAAGTGGCCCACCAACCCTAACTATACCTGCACTACTGTGCAGGTTATATATTATCGTGCTACCATAGTTAAGGTTGAGGAGCCATTTTACAGTTAAAGGGTCAAATTCTGCACCTTAATAACTCTGCCACCATTCAACGGATTTGCCTGAAAGTTGGTATGCACAATTGGGCATGGTAGATCTTGGTATCTGCCAACTTTTGTACCAGTCAGATATACGGGGGAAGTTATGAAGCAACTGCTTTTTTTATGATTTATTTGCTCACCTACAGGTCGTGTGGTTGTGCAACTGGTCCGAAAACTGCAGGGAACATGTGGCCGATGCCCAATGTGCCTTTTGAAGATTTCATAGAAAAATATTAAACGGTTCAAAAGTTATTCAAAAAGCAAGTTCCCATTATAAGTCAATGGTAAAAGTTAACAAAAAGTTTGAAAGTGTCGCAAATGCAGTTTTTACTTTTGCAAATGGCCCTTTTACTTTCACAAATCCGCCATTTTGTTTTCAGGTGGCGATCAGAAAAATGCTTGGCATTTAAATTTGGGACCCTCTAGCAACCTAATTCTTTCTGTATGCACCTAGTCGGAGCCTCAGGATGCTAGCCATGTCTTTATTTTGGGGTAAAACACCCCAGAAATATGTTTTTCAAATTTCTGGAAAAAGTACTTTCGCACCTGTGACACTTTCGATTGAATCTGCGAAAGCTTTCGCAAACTTCGACAGTACTTTTCAAGACTGTGGTCAAAATGACAGGAGTTCTTTGTCACCCTGTTGCAAAAGAGCAGTTTGCTCTTTTGGGCTGAAATTTGGAAGGAAGGCAGCCATCATCTCACAGATGTGCCTTTCGGTGGTTTGGTGAAAAATATTGCATAGCTCCCAGGTTGTGGTGTTCCAAAGTTTACATTTTTTCCCATAGACTAACATTGTGGCATACCGCCTTTTCGGGCTCGATTCGGAAAGTAGATATGGATTTTTCGTCACTAGTTGCATAGCCCATATGTAATACAAAATGGTAGCCAGGAAAATAATGATTTCTGTGAAATTAATTTTTTTTTCCTACATCATACAGTTGCTGAGATATTTGCAATTAAGTACTTCCAATACTCGTTTTAAGCTTCCATTGCCATTACAATGCATACATTCTTTGTACACACAGTCTTTCTCTATGCAGTTGTCCACAAAAAAAAAAGAGGGTATGCACTTCTGTTACTGTTACACTTACTGCTTCAACTTGCGTTTATGTCCCCGTTTGTGTTACCGTTCCTGTCTACGCCACCGTGTGCGTTGCCCTTCACGTTGTCATTTGCACTTACGTTTACCTTACTGTTACCATTTCAGTTTCCACCTTGTGTTTGCTTTGCTGTTCCTGTTACTATCTCACTAGACATTACATGGGAGCGCGGTCCAAAGGGCCCCGCGTTCCCGCCGCTACATTACATTCACTATTTCTCATCATCATTCTCAAAAAGAATTAGAGGCAAAAACTCAGTTTTAGTGTATCAGTTAGGGTTGTTCCACAGCGACAAAAGCAAGAAAATCCACTGTTAGAGTTGAAACACCCCTTGGACCCCTTCAGCCCACCTCCCCCAACTGCCACTGGGGTGCGCGTTGGGGTCGTTGCTACTGTTGCCCCATTCTCCTATTCCTCAGCTTCCTTACACATGTGATGGGGTGACAGTTAAATGGCTACTCCCAACGACACCCCAATGGCGGTTGGGGGGGTGGACTGGAGGTCCAAGGGTGTTTCAACCCTAATAGTGAATTTCCTTGCTTTTGACTGATGCACTAAATGGAGTTTTTTTGCCTCATATATTATATATATATATATATATATATATATATATATATACACACTTACATATATTTATGTGTGTGTATATATATATATATATATATATACACACACACACACATACACACACACTTATGTATGTATCATAAAGGCACAGTCGCACTCCTATACTAGGTTGGAGCAGTACTTCCATGTTCAATGCAATATTTTCATCTTAATAACTGACGAAATAGCCCACTATTTGCCATGCATAGTTAGTCTATCACAGTCTCAAAACAGTTTTGTAATGGCATCTTGTATGATTTTTGAAATACGGAGTGGTAAAAAAACGTTAAAAAACAAATTTTTTTTTCAATACGTGACCGTTTTTTTTGCCCTCGTCTACAGTGTAGTTGATGTGAAATTTTCCCTGAAATTTTCAGAGATGATGGGATCTGTGCCTATGAATGGCTCGGTGAAAAAATATCACACCATTTTTGAATTACACAGGGTTTTAAATGAGCTGAAAAATTGATTAGCAGTTTGATGAGTGAAAGTGCTAATCAGTTGTGAAAATGCACAGCACTTAGCACAGACTGATTATTATTGTTGTGGGATCTACGATGTTGGTTCGACAACTATGTTGTCGGACCAACATCACAGCAATGGATTTATGTCGACCGCAAGTTGTGGTTGATATAAATCCGGCAGGAGACCCTGGCTGTTTTTCTATTGTGGGGCTTTGCCCCCAAACCTCATAAACTAAAGGATTCCAACTCTGAGTCGGAGTTGATTCAGGGACAGGGTGCAGGACTGGGAGACAGACTGTCATGGTCTCGGACGGACCATTACAGCGAACTGTCGATGTTGTCGGCATCGACGTGTTCGCTGTAATGGTGTCGCCATACATTCAGCATACCACTGTTGTGTACTGTGTTTTGATTCACTCAAACAATGTTTAGCAGTCTACTGCTAAGCATTTCTGAAAATGGTTAGCATTATGCCCCCCGCCCCCCATTTTGCTTGGCATTTTGCTGTGCTATACTACCTATATAACTGTAAAACCGAATTATGACTTTTTTTGTGATAACCACTAGAAAGGTAGGTAAAAAAGAAAACAGTTTGATTGTTAACAAAACGTTAGAATCATTAACGGTTCATAATTTACTGTTCAAATCTAGAGAAATACTGATAGAAAAGTTAGAAAAAAAAAAAAACGGGAGTGGTCATTTGCATGATTTACTTGCTTAATACCCACCCACCCTTTTACCAATAATACAATGATGGATTAAACTTGAAGATCTAGTTTGGGAATCTCATCAGTTCGAGCACCAACAGTCTTCCTATCACTCCCTTCCTTCCCATCAATATTCTGGGTCGCTATCATGAAAACTTTGAAGCAGGCATCACAGATTAACTAAAATGTAGCAGTAGTCATTCACTCTATCAATGTTTTCACATGTAGTTCACAGAGTTCCTCTCAAGCTCCACAGAGTTGGACTTTACCCACTCTTTCACCCTAGAAAGCTGGAGTCTGCACATCCCAGCTCACTTAATAAGCAAGGAAGCATTTCGGACAAGGGCCCATTATTCAATCCTCAGGCAGGGGTTCCAGGAGTACTGGGCAAGGGCATAGCTACTGATACTCCAAGTAACCCATAGCGTACCGAGTTCAGTAGCAGGGGGTAGCAGACAAGCTGGCCAGCATTGCTCTGCCCTCTCTAGTCCATCGCTTTTAAATTCCTTTGTTTGGCTTCGCGGGCTTTTTCTTTTCTCTTTCAGCTTTGTTTTGAGGGTGGGGGGGGGGGTGGCAGAGTAGACCAAGAATGTTGAAGCTGAAGGTCTCAATTAGGTCCGCATTGCCCGCCTGCATAGTGATTGGCTGCAGTGCCTTTTAGGGGATTTGGCAAGCCTGGGGCAGTGAGTTTAAATGCCCCAGCAAAGTTTGAAGCCATACTATTAGTTCAGTTGTACTGGGAGCAGGAGAAGCAGTAGAAGAACTGAGGAGAAGCAGACGGAAGAACAGATTCAGAGCCAGTTAAAAGAAAAAAGTGGAGTGAATCTGCCTACCTGCGTGGGAGAGAGAAGAAATTTCTGCCGTAGCCTTGGACTCATGGTGCAGTCAATGGTGTCTACCAGTGGGCGGCAAGCACCACACTAGCAGTGCAGACAGACAGACAGCAGGTCTAGTGTGGGAATCATCTGACTGGAGCCAGGAACCCTGGACTCGAGTCATGGGGGGGCAAACATGAACAACAGTAGGGGAGGGGGGTAGCAATGTGGCAGGCTGGTGTACAACTCTGAAATGCCTGGCTACACCCCTGGTACTGAGGAACAGGTACGGAAAATGGGAATATGCTACTGACAGTCTGTTGAATAGTGTTCAGTCACTGCATCCAAATAACAGTGAAACCAATACTGCCCATCACAATCTGCCACCTTTCGGCTGCTGCTTGTGTAACCACTTCAGATCGGCTTGAAATTCTGTCGGCAGTCCCTTTTTATCTCCCGCACCCTTATAGTAGGCAAGCACTTGCTGCAGATCCAGAGTATGGAGCCTGTGCTCGGCCTCCGAGGTGTGGTTTGTGAAGTACACTGGGAGACTAATCACCTGGTTAAGGTGAAACTCCAAAACAAGCTTTGGAAGGAACTTCGGGTTGGGGTGGAGGATAACCTTGTCTCAATGGAAGACCAGGTAGGGAGACTTCACAGAAAGCACGTGGAGCTCACTGATCCTTCTGGAGGAGGTGATAGCCACCAGGAAGGCAGCCTTCCATGACAGGTGCGACATCTCACACCTGTGCATGGGTTTGAATGGATTGCCCATGAGCACAGCCAAGACCAGCAACTGGTCCCAAGGTGGTGGTGGTCCACGCATCGACAGGGACAGGTAGTCCAGGCCTTTAAAGAAACACCCAACCACCTTTCCTGAGCCACCATTGGCCTATTGGCCCACGCCTGGTAAGCAGGAATGGCAGCCAGGTGCACCTTAATGGTCATCGACCAGAGGCCCAACTGACAGAGGGACCATAAGTACTGTAGGATGCTCACGACCGGGCAGGACAAGGGGTCTAGCTCCTTGCCTTGGCACCAAACAGAAAACATTTTCCACTTGAAGGTATGGCACTTGCGATTCGACTCCTTCCAAGAGGCCTCAACAATGTAGAGGACTTTATCGGAGCGACCCAGAGCCTAGATGCTAGCTGCTCAGAAACCAGGCTGTTAAGTGTAGGGATTGAAGGTCTGTATGGCGAACCTTTACCTGGGAGCACATAAACAGATCCAGGTGGAAAGGAAGACACCACAGAGGTCTGCTGCTGAGGCTAAGAAGATCGGGGTACCAGAACCGGTGTGGCCAGTCCAGAGCCACCAGGATCACCTGCGCCTTGTCCCTCCATGTCTTGAGCAGTATCCTGTGAATCAAGGGAGGGAAGGCATGTAGGAGGCCCTGTGTGCAGGGCCTACCAAAGTTATCCCCCTGCAGTGACCAGCACTGAGGGGGGAGAGGGAATGGGCACAAAACAGCCTCAGCTTTGCATTCTCCCTGGAGGCAAACAGGTCAACCTGGGGAGTGCCCCATCGGGTGAAGAAATGGTTGACTACCTCCTGATGAACAGACCACTCCTGAAAGGCCTTGCCCACCTGGCCAAATGCATCTGCAAGCTGGTTGGACACTCCAGCCACATGAATCACCAGAAGGTCGACGTCCAAGCTGTGCATGACGGTAGAGATGAGGAGAGCTCCCCGACAGAGAGGAAAGGAGTGCGGCCCGCCCGGTTTGTTGAGATAGTACATGGTCATCATGTTGTCTGTCTGGACCTGGACAACCTGACCTTGAACGGGGGGAGAGAGAACTCGGTCAGTGCCAGACACACTGCCTGAAGCTCCAGCAGGTTGATGTGGCAGCAGGACTCCTCGGGGTTCCAGAGCCTGTGGACCCCAGGTGGGCACCCCACCCCACATGGGAGGCATTGGTCATTAGGGTGACCATCAGCCCTGGGCGGATGAAGGGGACTACTTCCTAGAGATTGGCTGGGACTAGCCACAACTGGCTGGCTTCCCATATCTTCTGGGTCACCGAGGCCAGGTGGTTGAGGCGACCCTGACGCTGAGACCACTGCCTGGTCAGCCTCCACGGCAGGGTGTGCATTTACTAATGGTCCCAACAGACCACGTTGGTGCACGCTGCCATTAGGCCCAGGAGGCGCAGGAAGTCATGAGCAGGGTGCAATTGCCCAACCCGAAATAAGCAGGCAAAGGAGGCAATATCCTCTGCCAGTAACCGTGCTGTAGCCCAGCAGGAGTTGAGCAACACTCCAATTAACTGAATCACCCAAGACCCAAGAGTTCTGATTTGGCCTCACTTACCAAGAGGTAGAGAGCCAAACAGGTATGAAGGGTCAGATCTCTGGACCTCTCCACCTCCAACTTAGAGGATCCCACTACCAGTCAGTTGTCCAGGTAGTGGTACCCCCTGGCATCACAGAAAAGCTGCCACCACTGCCAAGCACTTAGTGAAGACCCTGGTCACTAAGGAGAGGCCAAATGGCATGGCCTGGAACTTGTACAGAGTCCCCTCTGAGCTGAACCAGAAGAACGACCAGTGGGACGGGCAGATGGTGACATGGAAGAAGGCATCCTGGAGGTCGAGAGAGCAGAACCACATGTTCTGATCGAGGGACGGGATGATCTAGTTCAGAGTGACCAGCTGGAACTTGCGAGGATGCAGGAACCAACTGAGGTTGTGCAGATCCAGAATGGGGTGCAAACCCCGTGCGCTTCTGGACCAGAAAGTATCTGGACATGAATCCCGGGCTGGGCACGGTATCCTGGACCCATACCACACCTCCTTGAGGAGGAGGAGATTAATGTTCTCCTGAAGGGCAGACACCATGCCCAAGGGCACTATATTTTCCCATGCGGCATGGGCTCAGAGCCTCAAATTCTAGAGGCAGACTGCTGCCCACCACCTCGAGGACCCACCTGTCAGTTGTAATGGCAAACCAGGAGAAAATAAGTGGCAGAGCCAACCCGCCCCCATGGGAGGGCTCGGGGCAGGCAGTATGGGTGGGGGAAAGGCCGCTTTCAACTCATAACTTTGCAGGCCGGGAGGCAGAAGAGGGACCAGCCAAGGAAGCCACCAGCCCTCTCCCTCTGGACTGTCTGGTGGCTGAGGACTTCGGCCAGGGTTGCCAGAGCTGTTGCTGCTGCTGCTGGTGTCGAGACACTGGGGGGTGGCGCTGGACAGCCGGCAGGGACAGAAAAGGGCTGAAACTGAATGGGCTTCTTTTTCTGTGCGAACAGGTTGGTACATAAGGAAGGTATGTCCGCCAACTTGTGCTGCGTAATGGCTGTAAAGGTTGAAATGCACAGCCAAGCCCTGCGGCACATAGCCACACTAGCAGCCACTAACTGGGCACAACAGCTGTCGATGTCAAGAGCCATTGGGAGCTGTTTCTTGGCAACTGCATTGCCTTGGTCCAACACCAGCTTGATGGGAGTCTGAAGATCAGCTGGCAACCACAGGACAACCTGACCTAGGGTGCCCAACAAGCTACTAGCAAAGTTGGCCATGTGTAATGCAGCACTTACCTACCAAAGGCCCAAAGACAGAGCTGCATTGACCTTTTTGACAGAGGGGTCCTGCTTCTTAGACTCCCTATCAGGAGGCTTGTCCACATCACTCACGTTGCCCGAATGGGAAAAAAATGAGTCAGCGACCAAATCTTCCTCAGAAGGGTGCCTGGTGAAGCCTAACAAGGACCCAGTAGGGACTGCATACTTGCAGACCATATAGGCTAATGGAGTGGAACAAGAAGCAGGACACTGCCAGAGCTCCAAATCAAGGCCTAAGATGGTCTTCGAAACAGGAAAGGTAACCCCAGGGGAGTTGTCTTTGTCGAGGATCTCCGTGAGATGGTAGCGAGCCCATTTCTGGACTGGCTCCAGAGGAATCCCAGTAGATTCTGAGATCAGGTGGAGAAGGACCCCAAAAGAGGTAGGACCTTGATCCACCAAGATTTTCTCCCCTGAGTCCTGGTCAAAGCCGGGAGTCTGATGGGAGTGCACTGAAGAAGTCTCGGATTCAGAGTACTCTTCAAACACTATGTGAGCCCCCAAGTTTCCATGGACGCAACCAAGACTTGTTGTCCTGAGAAACAGTGACCAACAGTCGATAACAAAACCTGAGGCCAGCCGAGCTGACTTAGAAGGAGCCCCCTCCTTGGGCTGATCAGATAGGAGCTCCACCCAGATCGGCGGGGTACCCAGCAGCGGCTGAGCTGGAGGCGTCGACATGGGCTGAGGTAGTGGTGACCAAAGGAGTGCCAGAGGAGGCTGAAGCACTACCAGGGGCCTGTTCCCTGCACCAAGCAGCAACTGCTGCCAGACAAACTCCTCACAGCGGCACCGCATTTTGTGGCAGAGCCAATCCTTCCCCAAAGAGAAGGAAGAGGACGAACGTCAATGTCATCTCTTGCTTGAGTGCCGAGAGCTAGACCAGTGGTGCTGGGAGCCACTTGACCTCGAACTGTGGGATCAAGACCTGGACCTCAAACTCGCCAAGGAAGTTGTAGGTCCAGTTCGGGAAGGGAGGAGAGTGGATCAGCAGGCTGATCCGTCCCTCCCTGGGAGACAATCAGCAGGACTGGAGTCCTGGAGAGGGAATCATCCCCTTTGTCCTGCAACAATGGGTCGACCTCTTATAGAAAGATCTCGACTGCGTGGTCGACCTGTGTCTTAGTTGACAGGCCAGACGGGTGACCATGGCACCAGTGGCTGGAACCGAAGTATCGTCTGAAGCCAAAAGCTTGATAGTCCTCGAGCTAGGAGAAGCGCGGGAACCAGAGACCCAAGAGCGCTCATGATCCCACCACTGACAATGGGACTTTTTTGATTTAGAGACATGTTTAGAAGATTTGGAGGGCTTGGACCCAAGAGAAGGGCCTCCCTAAGAGTAGAAAGGGACTGGAAAAGGCCCTGGAATGCCCTGGTGAATGATACACCAATGCCCGCCAAAATGAAAGCAGCTGCAGATGACGCTCCTTCAGAGGCCTTAACCATGGATTCCTCAAGGGCCGTGAGTTGCTCAGGTGAACCGGCCACCATAAAGGATGTACAGACTAAATGATCGGCTTCTTTTACATGAACTAGTAGGTTCCGTTTGTCCAGACACCCAAGCAGGATGTGTGTGTAGCGGTCTTCTAAGGTGGAGAGGTGGATGAGCGACATAGGCTGCAAGCCTGCCGGTCGTGATCCATCCCCAAACAGTAGATGCACGGTGTGAGCAGATCTGTTCTAGACACTCTTTAGCTGCAAGGGCACTTTTTGAAGTCGGGCTCCGATTTCGAATCGCCCAAGACCATAACCCAAAGTAAACAACAGCTGGAAAAAAGGCACTAAAGTTTTTTAGGACCTACACCAAGCACAGAGCTGCGATGGAGGGAACCTGATGTGGAAAGGAAGATCTGACACCACGGGGCAGTGCCAAGGAGGATACCACCCAGGTGGGTGGGACGAGCCAGCTTGAAGACCTTCCATCCATCCTTAAAGGGAAAGGAACACTGCTAGATCTAGATAGTACACCATATCCATGCCCCTAGAAGTTGAGATTTTGCTCAGTTTATTAGACTGATACAGTAATCTGATTGTTGCCTCAGGGATGGGGAAAAATGATGTGATGAAACTGGAGGCAATGCATAGCAGAGCTAAAATAATAACAGTACTAGGAGGCAATATATCTGACAACAGTAAGAGTGAAGTGTTGTGCATAGAACCACTGAACAAATGGAGGTAGAAGGGTTTATTTACTAATTTTCAAAAGCACGTTTAAACTGTCAAAATATACCGACTAATATGGAGGAATGAGCAAACAATACCCAACAAAAAATTAAAAAATGGGCAGCAGATAAAGACAGCATGAAATGGTTTTATAACCGCTTTTCCCTGAGCTGTCCGTAAATTTGGATGAAAAATACAGATAAATAGGAAGCCTCATCCTACTCCAAGACATTTTCTGCAGCCTACAGTAGGTGTAACCAAGCTTTGTACTGTGGTCTGTTACAGAGATGGAACAGTGAGAAGCCTCCTTGTTTTTTCTTTTTTTAATTTTATTTTTAGTAAAAAAAAAATGTGAGGGCACACATACAGCATTTCCACTGATACAACAGACTGCAGCTTAGGTAAAGTAACATAACCAATCATGAACAGTAGTCTGTTTTAACTTGACAACAGTTTGTCTGAGCTGAAGCATATATTCAGCTCCAAAAGAAATTATGGTAGCTCAATTATCTTGCTAGTTTCGCTATCTCACAGAACATTTCTGCCCAGAAATAACACAGGTCCTAGATCCCCTTCCCCTATGGAACAAACTCTGGGCCAACCTCCGTCAGATAAAATATCCATTTCTGACATTTTGTGCTGCAATGGGACCATCTGTCATGCAATTCTGCAGCTAGACACTCCATTTTATATATACCGACCACAATAGTTCTCTAATCTGTCTGCGATGGAACGGCTGTGGTCATCCATTTATGGGTTATTGCATTCTTAGCGGCCAATAGATATATGGGTAGAAGTGTCTTATGCTAAGGAGGGGAATGGTCTGGATAGATAGATAGCAAGACAGATTCTGCCATTAGCTCTACTGGTTCCCCCAGGCGCTCACACAAGGCTACCCACAGAGAGTACCAGAATGACATTAAAAGTGGGCAATCCCAGAAAACATGTGCCAGATCAGCCAACCTGCATCTGCACTTCCTCCAACAGTGCTCAAAGGTGTCCAGGAGGTATTTATTCAAATAAGCAGGGGAAAAAAAAAAAAGAAAATTACGTACCTACCGTAATTATGGTCTTTCTGTGTATCTTCACCATTCATCACTGTTGGGTATCTGCTGGAGGTCAGGACCCTGCGGGAGCTTTTCTCTTTTTAAAAGGTAGGTGGAGCCAATGCACCATCGGCGCCACCCTCGAGGCCGACGCACTGCATGGTGCTCGAGGGTTGCCCGTTAGGCTGCGTAGACTCCTTCTGCCTGCCAGTTCTGAGTCGCCAGAGAGGTAAGAGGAAGGGAGTGGAGGGTGGCACAAGCAAGTCCAAGGTACAGAAAAAGGAAAAGATGTATGAACCAAAAGGAGAAATAATGACTGAGAGGACAGGAAGGGAGAAGAGTTGGAAACTAAAGGGATTGGGAGGGGCCCCAATCTCCGGAAAAGGAAGAGGGAGGTAGGGTGGGTAAAGAATTTAGGCACAGAGAGAAGAAGGTTAACACATCCCAGACCCTGGTCCGTCTCCAGACTGTATAGGAACTGCAAGGAGTAGCAAAGGCTTTCTGCTAGAATTCAAGGCATGGAATAACTGGCAAACACTCCAGATAAGCAGAGTCAGCTATTCTGGAAGAAGGACAGGGTACAGGGAATTAACACCTTCTCAAGAAAAGATTATTGGTGAAAAAAGGGGAGAACAATTTTTTTTTTTTTTTTTTTTTATAAACGAGGAGAAATAGGTTGGACTGAAACAGCGAGAAGGAGGAAAGAAAGGAGGGCAGCTGCCAACTCCCACCCCACAGGGGTGGAGTCAAGGAACTTGGAGAAGAAGTGGCCCCCCGCTGTCCACTCTCCCTGGAACATTATCCCCCTGTGTGCCCCTGTTTTACCCCACTCCTAAAAGGACAGGGGGAGGGATGGGCACAGAGAGGGAGGGGCACCCAGAGACCGAGGCCCCAGGGGGACAGAGGGTGGGTTCGTGATGAATGGTGAAGATACACAGAAAGATCATAATTACGGTAGGTACGTAATTTTCATATCTTATCTGTGTCAATCTTCACCATTCATCACTGTTGAGTGAGTATCGAGCCCCCCCCCCAAAGGGGGGTTTCTTTTATACCCTAAAGGATAAAATCCCTTAGCTCTCAGTGGGTGACACACTAAGAGGGGGAACCTTCAAGGCCTGGATAGGCCCGAGAGTGGGGAGAGTGAGACGGAGTTCCCCTGGAGGGGGAAGGAAGTTGTCCCGACAAGCGCCATCTTGCTTTACGGGAGAAGAGATAGGTTCCCTGGTGAGCGGAGTTGACCACCCTACGCCGGGCCAAGGGTGACAACCGGGAAAGACGCAGCCATGCCGTCTGCCTAGTGCACATCGCTGCCCCTACGACCCTGGTAGCTACCTCGTTGGCATCATAGGATGCCCTCACTTGGTGCCTTGCTAGCTCCAGGCCATGTGCAGAGAGTGCAATGGTTTGCCTGGTTTGCTCCACATCAGACAATGTGGCTAGGAGCTGACCCAGCCTGGACCTCAAGAACCTGTCATAGGCTGCATAGTGGGCCTGATGTGCAGAAATAGAAAGAAGTAACCGTGCTGAGTATAAAGTCCTCCTACCCAGAAGTCAAAATCTGAGGAGTCATGATCTGGGGGCCGGTCACAGTGAAGGGTGTGAAGCCCATCAGGAGTATCCAACTGTGACAATCCAGACTGTGGATGAGGCATGGAACCTGGAGACTCCGGGGGTTCGCAATACCTCTGGCTGAGATCCCTTGTGGCAGGAACTCCGGAGAAGGGTCTCTGCCAGGAACGCAACAACGCCTCCTGAAAGGGAGGAGGCCAGGGCGGCACCACAAGGGTGGCCTCGCCAAAATCACCTAGAAAGGTGTGCGCTGAGTGCTCAGGATTGCTGATAGTGGAAGGAGTAAGGTGCAAGTCCTCCAACATCCTCACGAGGAATCGCTGATACTCGGTGAAATCAGCAGCTGGAGAGATGTGGACAGAAGTTTCCTCCCCCCCAGAAGAGGGGGATGAGGAGTTGGAGGGCACCGGCTGTTCAGTGGGTGGCTGTACGGGGGGAGGCTGAAAAATCTAGCTGTCCACTGCCCTAATGTAAGCAGGGAACCGATCAGCCACCGCTCTGAACTACTCCCAGGAGAGAGGCCCGCTAGGACCAAGGATGCCTGGGAGAACAGGAGAATGTTGCAGAGGGATGGGGACAGAGCCAAGAAGAGAAGTCGGCTGACCTCCACCTGGGCTAAGGAGCGGACCGTGGGCACCCACGGAAGAAGGTGCCCCGGAAGACCCCACAGCCGACAGCTGAACAACCATTTCGGTACTGCCTTGGCTGCGCCCGGAAGAATCTCCCCGTGAGGCGATCCGGGCCGTATAAGTCCAGAAGGACAGTCCCCTACCTCAAAAGAATGAGACTCTCTCAAAGAGACTGATGAGGAAGAGCGGAGATCTGCACTACAGCTTCTCCCAGAGCCTGGGTGGACCCCCGAAAAGGCCGACGTGCCGACCCCACGCCCCTCGTCTTCTCGAGAGGGTCAGCCTAGGTAGCTGGCATCTCTGGGTAGCTCCCGAAAGGGCTATCCAGGGCACAGTACCCTTCCCCCCCATAGATGCTCTGATCAGTCCCAAAGTTGGGCGATCTAGGCACACCACAGGTGGGGTACCACTACTGAGGGGTCAGTGAAACTACCAAGACCAGACTGCAGAGCTATGGTGGCCCGCACCACTGCCTGCTGGTCAGCACCCCTGACCCATGTCTCGGTACCCACTGACCCCACCTCAGAAGGGGGCTGACTCCTCCGGCTTGTCGAGGAAACTGATGGGCTACCCATCTCAACAGCCAACCCCAAAGGGTCAGACTGTACGTCTGACTCTGAGCTCGACTCCACCTTCGAGGAGGTAGAAGCCGAGGCCCTGTGCCAAACCGTAGGAGGGCACCCACTGCCATCCTTGCCAACAGGGCCAGAAACCAAACATGTGCCCGAGCCGGTGCCAGCGCCCCCCCGCAGCTCCACAAATAGAATCCGCAGGGGGCACGGCCCCAGCCTGAACAAGAGCTCCAGAGCCAGGACCAGTCATGGTGCCATCCGGTCCAATGGTGCATCAAGCGGCACCGAAGATGAAGACGGTGCCAAGGACGGTGCCAGTGGCGGCACAGACAGTCGACACTGCGCCAAGGACGGCACTGCCCGGCTCCAGAGTGCAGACAGCAGAGGCAGCGCCGCCGGCGGCGCCGACAGAGGAATCTGAAGGCCTCACGGTGCCGAGCCCCGAAGACACGGCGCCATGCTCAACCTCGGCGCCAAGGACGGCGCCGAGGCGAGACACTGAAAAAGACGGTGCCATAGCAGCTCCCGTGGCACCGCTAGTAGTGTCGGCGCCACGAACAGCTCCAAGAGAAGCCATGACACCACGCGACAAGTCGGCACCGACGACAGCTCCGTCAGAGCTCACGGCGCTGAGGCACTCAACGGCGCTGACCGACGGAGTTGAAGACGGTGCTGACCCGGGCCTTGCAAACTGCGGGTCCGACAAGGGGCAGCCTTCACCCCCGAAGGGGCGACTCTCGCCCGCTCCCCAGGAGGAACGGAACGGGCCTCCTGCACCGCGGAAGAAGCCTCGGCAACGGCTAGACTACTAGTAGCCGAGGCTCCCTCCTCCTCGGTCCGTACAGAACTGGGAGGGGACCCGTAAGAAAGGCCGAGAGAACGTGGCTTGGCCCAAGTGCGCACCCGACCCTCGAAAGTCGGCCGAGCTCTCCCCACTTTCCACGCGTGTTGCTCGATGACCCGGCGGTCCATGGAGAAACAGGCATTGCACGAATCCATGTCATGAAGCCGGCCAAGACACGAGAGACACCAGTCATGCTGGTCGGTGACGGAATACTTTCGGCCACAAGGGCACCGTCGCATGGGGGGCTGACCCGTCTTAGTAGACTTCTTGCCCTCCGACAGAGACATGACCTACAGAGAAAAAAAACACCAAAAATGGACTCGACGTCACAGAGATATAAAAATAAGGAAAGATCTTACCAGGCAACGTCGAGTGTTGGCAGAAACAGAACTGGCAGGAGAACCGAAGGACTTCGACCGAAGGTAAAATTTTTCGAAAAAACAACTGCGGAGCAGGCCTAGGACTCTTCACAGCTTCCCACAGGCGATTCCTCTATAGTAGGAGATGAAGAACTGGCAGGCAGGAGGTGAGCGCAGCCCTAGCGGCCAACCCTTGAGAACCCGCAGGCGCGTCGGTTTCGAGGGCGGCACCGAGTAGTGCGCCGCTCCACCTACCTTTAAAAAAAAAAAAAACAAGCTCCCGGAGGGGTTCTGACCTCCGGCAGATACCCAACAGTGATGAATGGTGAAGACTGACACAGATAAGATTACTGACTTCTATTTTTCCAGGCAAATTCTCTCCACAATGGGGAGGAAGTGACCTTTACCACTAAAAGAGCTGCCCTCATCCAGGAGTCATCTGAGATCTCTAATTCAAGGTCCCTGTTCCACCCCTCCAGAATTGAGAGCGTCGAGTCACCTGGACCCTCCCTCAAAATTTTATATATATTTCCCGTCAGGTGTCCCATGCGTTACCCGTGAGGAAGTCAATTAATACTCTGAGTAGAGGGGGCAAAGGAGAAGGTAATTTAGCAGTAATGTTTCTCTGGCGCAGGATATAATTCTGCACCTGTAGATACTGTATCTGTAGAAATCTCCGGACTGAAGTCCGCAGTCTTTCTTTAATAACTGAAATGGAAGCATTCCCTCCCTCCCCAGAAACTGATAAACATACTGTAAGCCAAAACTGTGCCGTCTAGTGAATACCAGATCTGACTGTGCTGGATAAAAAAGTTTGTCTTCAGAGATCATTTGGCAGTAGCAGAAAAGAAAAAATTACTCACCTTAGTAATTATGTTTCTTCTAATGGAGTTTTGCTGTATTCTGATAACTGCAGTGATTCCCAACCTTTGAGCGGCCCCGGAGAACAAAGAGTTAACTTTCTATGCAGGCCACAGAAGGTTGAAGTCTGTCTGGAGTGATTCAAACCTAAACCGTCAGATTCTTACAAGCCCAACTAAACTAAAATTCTATGTGGAAATTGTAAAAATTCCTACTAGCCAACTGGCTGAAAAAAGTTTTGGATTCCCAAGGAAGACTCAAGTCAGGAAACCCAAAAAACAATCTACTATAAATAACAATAATAAATCAGCACCCAAACAAAAACGAGGAGGGTGCAAACAAAAAGCAACCATGGGGTGCACAACTGCACCTGCTCACCCACTTCCCAAAAACAGGTTCTGAGTGGGGAGGCAGGGAAGGAGGTCAGAATACAGCAAGACTCCATTAGAAGAAACATAGTTACTAAGGTGAGTAATTCTTTCTTCAAACAACATGACGTCTTGCTGTATTCTGACAACTGCAGACTACCAAGCAGTACCGCCAAGGAGGAGGGACAGAACCTACTCTGGGAATAGGCTCTGAAGTACTGCTGTGCCAAACCGAGCATCACTCCTAGCCTGGATATCCAGAGAGTAATGCTTGGTAAAGGTATGGACAGTTTCCAGGTGGCTGTGGCAAATTTCTAGAGAGGACATCCCTGGCAGCAGTCAGGGAAGCAGCTGTACCTCTTGTGGAATGAGCCCTCAGGCCTGAGGGTGGAGTTTTTCCCAGTTTTTCATAGCAGAATTGAATACAAGACACAATCCACCTGGCAACAGATCTTTTGGTGGCAGGCTTGCCCTTTCCCACTTCTCCATAAGTGAGGAACAACTGGAGGGAGTCAAACCTGTGACCCTTGGTACTCTCTATGTAGTAACTAAGGGATCTTTTGACATCTGAACTGTGTAGCCTCCTCTCTCCGGAAGAAGAATGATCAGTGAAGAAAACAGGGAGAGACATAGGCTGGTTTAAATGGAAATCTGAAACCACTTTGGTCAAGAACCTTCTAGTGGTTCTAAGAACCACTTTATCCCTGTGAAATGAGATAAAAATCAGGTTCCACTGACAGTGTTTGCAACTCACTGATACGCATGGCAGAGGTAATGGCTACCAGGAACACAGTTTTCCAAGTCAAGTACTTAAGCTCTGCTGAAGACATAAGCTCAAAGGTGGGTTGCATAAGTTGAGCAATGCAAACATTCAAATCCCACGCAGGAGCAGAGTCTCTAAAAGGAGGGTTGGTGTGAAGCAATCCTTTAAAAAATTTACAGAACACAGTATGAGAAGATAGTGAGGAAGACTTCCCCACAGACGAAAATGCAGAAACAGCTGACAAGTGTACTTTGAGAGTAGCTGGTCTGAGGCCTAGGCCATTAAGATGGACCATATAATTCAGAACTGTAGGCAATCCAGCAGTGTCTAGAGAAATATGCTTCTTAGAACACCAAATGCTGAATCTTCTCCATTTGGAGTTGTAAGTCTTTCTGGTGAAGGGCTTTCGAGAAGCCTTGAGGATATCCAGAACCCCTTGGGAAAGATGCAGATCTGCAAACTCTAACTCTTCAAGAGCTGTGCTTTGAGATTGAGAGACTGAAAATTGGGGTACCAAATCCTTCCCTGAGAGGATGTTAACAGGTTGTAATTCCTGGGAAGAGACAGGGGAAGATGGACTGCTAGGGACAGTAACAGGGGGTACCAGGGCTGTCTGGCCCAATCAGAATCACCTTGCAAGGTTGAGATCTTATTTTTACCAAAACTTTGAACAGGAGTGGGAAGGGGGGAAAGGCATATAGAAACTTCCCTTCCCAATTCAGGATCAGGGCGTTCAGAGGGACTGAGCCCAAGACTGGAGGTCTGCAACAAAGAGAGGGAGTTGGTGATTGTCTGGGGCTACAAAGAGATCTATCTCTGGAGTGCCCCACCTTGAAAAAATCACTTTCAACACCTGAGGGTCCAGGGACCATCTGATGGCCCTGAGAAATCCTGCTCAGTGCATCTGCTAGCACACTGTCTTTGCCTGGAAGATGAACTGCTACAAGAGGGTTTGCAGGAATAAGCCAGGGACCACAACTTCATGGCTTCTGCACAAGGCCGTGGGACCGAGTGCCTCCCTGCTTGTTGATGTCCACATGGTGGTGGTGTTGTCTGTCCGACTTGAACCACCTTGTTCTGTACTGACTGTGAGAAAGCTTTTAGAGCCAGAAAAACTGCTCTGAGCTTTAGAAGACTGATGTGGAGAAGGGATTCTTGGGGGGACAACAGTCCCTGGGCAGTAAGGGACCCCAGATGGGCTCCCCAGCCCAGGACAGGAGTATCAGTGGCGAGGACCACTGAACAAGGCTGAGTAACAAAAGGAACACCTTGTCTTAAACTGTCCTGATCCTGCCACCATTGGAGGGCTTGAATCAAGGTCAGAGTAACTGGGATCAGTTTGGTAAGGGAATCCTTCCTCTGAGACCAGAAAGCTCTCAGGTGGAACTGAATATCCCTCATCTGGAATCTTGCCTCTTGGACCACTGCTGTTTATTTAATTCATATACTGGATTTACAAACCTTTGAGTCAAAGACTCATTTACAAAGGCACCTCGTCACAGGGAGGGGAGACAATATATTTGTGAAGCAAGACAGTGGGGAACAGTACAGGTGAGATGCATGCAGCATACATAGCAGAAATTTCAAAGAGCAAGTAAACATAGGCAAGTTGCAGAACAGCATACAACAATATGTCATTAGGGGTCCCAGTGGGTCACACAGGATACAGTGTGTGGTACACAGACTGAAAAGAGGCTGCTGTTGAAGGTGCCATGTGGCCCAAGAGCTGGAGGAAATGCCTTGCTGGTCGAGATACCCGAAGACTGAAGGAAGAAGCTAGTTTCATAAGAACCCTTGCCCCCTTCTAGAGGAAGAAAGGCTCTTGCTCTGAGTGTGTCCAGTTCTGCCCCTATAAAGGTAAGAAGCTGGACTGGTTCGAGAACTGACTTGGGAAGGCTGAGAAGAAATTCTAGAGAAGTGAGCACTTGCTGGGTCACTTGCAGGTGAGACTTGACTTGGTCTGGAGACTGACCCACTGTTAGCCAATCGTCCAGACATGGAAAATGGAAATCTTTTGCCTTCTTAGAAAGGCAACTACTACTGCCAGGCACTTTGTGAAAACCCTTGGGGCTGAGGTTAGGCCAAAGGGCATTTCTTTGAACTGATAATGGCCTGAGGGCAACTCAGACCTGAGGTACTTTCTGTGGGAGCACCTGATGGGAATGTGAAAGCAGGTATCTTTGAGGTCCAGGGAGGCTAGCCAGTTCTCTGGCCTTAGACAGGGAAGGATTATTCCCAGAGTTATCAACTTGAACTTTGGTTTTAAAAGATGTTTGTTTAGATGTCTTAGGTCTAGGATGGGTCGCCACTCCCCCGTCTTTTTGGGGGTCAGGAAGTACCTGGAGTGCAGTCCTTTGCCCCAGTGTAGGGTAGGTACTCTTCTCTATGGCTCTTAAAGCTAGGAGAGAGGAAACCTCTGCCTGTAGGGCAAGGGTTTCCAAGAGATTTGCAGGTGGAAAAGATCTGGCTCTCATCTTTGGAAATTTTTTGAAGCTGAGAACCAGTCCCTGGCTTACTACTTCCACAACCCACTTGTCTGATGATGTAATAGACATCCAGTCCTGGACAAAGTAAGCCAGCCTGCCCCCTACTGGAACAGGAGAGATGACCCGGGCAGGCCCATCAGTGTGTCTGCTTGGTAGGGGCTTTAGGCTGAGGAGTGGATGCAGCCCTGCTCATCCCCCTTCTGCCTCTCCCTCTGAAGAACCCCCACTGAGAAAAGGAAGAAGAGGCCTGTGCTTGGTTAAAAAGGCCTTTGAAAAGGCCTGCCCCTGCCCCTGGACTGCTGCTTTTGAGAAGTTGCCTGCCTTTTCATGGTCTGAGCACTCCAGTAAGTGGTCTTGTACTCATCCATTTTCTTCATGTAATTCTCTGTCTGCTCCCCAAACAAAGAATTACCCACTTCTTGAAAATCCATGGCCTAAGCCTGGGTGTCCTGCAAGAGGATAGTACATCTGAGCCAAGCCATCCTCTGAAGAGCCACAGATGTAGCCATGACTCTTGATGACACAGCATTACAGTCCACAGCAGCATGAAACTGAACCTTAGATGCCTCAATCCCATCTGCAGCCACCACCTCCAGCTCCTTGGCTAGCTGGGAGGGAGGCCTGTTTAGCCAGTGCCAGTACAGTGTCCCACCTGGACTGCTGGTACCTGGCTGTATAGGTCGTGTAATTCGCCTGCCTGAGTCCCAAAGAAGATGCCATGTACTACTTCTTTGCCATGGCATCACTCTTCCTGGAGTCCTTGTCGGGGGTGAAGCCAAGGGAATATTTGCCTTGTCACAGGCAGCAGCGTGCACTACCCCAACATGGCTGCATTGCTGATATAAGAACTCCGTGCCTGAGCCTGAATGTGTATACCTCTTGTCCATTCTTCTATCCGCAAGAGGTATAGTGTTAGGAGACTAAGATTTTTTGTGTCCGTTTCCCAAAAGATTTATGGAGGGGAATAGACAGTTTCCTGGACTCTGGGATGTCTATCATCTCTACATAATCAGACTCCTCTTGATCTTCTACAGCCTCCTCCATAGGAAGCTGGAGGGTTTCAGCCACCTTTCTGTAAAACATAAAATGAGAAGGGGACTCGGAAAGCCTAAGAGGGGAAACACCTGAAGGTCTGTTAGGGAGATGTCCGGTTCCACAGGCACATCCAGACTCTCACTTACATCCTCCTCCTCAAATTCCCCTTCCTCTTCAAATTCCGGTTCATAAAAATCTTCAAGGGCATAATTTTGAACCGGGAGAACCAACCGAACCGAACTTCTGCCAGAAGGAGCCGGATCGGTCGGAACCGGACGGAGCGATTCCACAATCTGAATCGCTCTGGATATCTCTTCGGCGGTTGGAAAATGAACCTCTGGATCTGAACCGGTCGATTTATCTTTGAGTTTTCTTTTTGTCAGAACCGATCCCTCGGAATCAGCTCTCCTTTTTCCCGAAGAGGTATCGCCCTGGTCAGAGGGACTTCCTCCTGGTTCGGGTCGAAACCGAACTGGCTGGCCAATTCGGTCAGCAGACTTCTCAGCCTCCTTTTCCCTCAGTCTACCTAATCTCTTCTCAAGGGTAGATTTGGGAAAGTTTTTACATATTTAGCAGTCTGAATCGAGGTGGTCAAACCCCAGACAATAAACACAGGTGGTGTGGGGATCGGCCTTTGCAAAGACCTCCCCACACTCACTGCAGTGTTGAAACCCAGTGGGCCTGTTTTTTTCTTGGGTTTCTCAGACATGGCCAACCTAACCAAACTTACCCTTTTTTCGGCAACTGCTAGGCAATACTCCGTTATTGGTTCCTAACCGTGTCAAGGATGTTGGAAAAAAAACATTTAAAACACGTTCTTTTTTAGAACCGACAAGAACCGGTAACCACACACTAAGTAAACACACAAATTTCACTATCAAATGGCCAGTTCAGATGAACCGAGACGCACTTTTACAAGTTCCACACAGAAAAACAGAACAATTCCCATCTAGTACTCACAACACCACAGACAGAGACTGAACCGACTATGCGGATAACTTTTTTAGTTTAAAAAAATGA
The DNA here is from genome assembly GCA_016271365.2 of Neoceratodus forsteri. Classification (NCBI taxonomy): domain Eukaryota; kingdom Metazoa; phylum Chordata; order Ceratodontiformes; family Ceratodontidae; genus Neoceratodus; species Neoceratodus forsteri. Next base: position 696,361,990 of record CM028129.1, read on the forward strand.
TGAAAACTGAAAACTTAACAGACTTTCGAACCGAGCTGAAGAAGAAATCTCCAGAGCAACCATTCAGCGAGGCAGAGTAAAGAATCTGACGGTTTAGGTTTGAATCACTCCAGACAGAGACTTCAACCGAGCTCGAGCTCAACATTCTATGCCCTGCATAGAAAGTTAACTCTTTGTTCTCTGGGGCAGTTCAAAGGTTGGGAAACACTGCAATTGTCAGAATACAGCAAGACTTCATGTTGTTTGAATTTGTTTATATCCCCGAGACCTTTTCACAGAATACCACAGTTTAATTATATTTGACGTAGGTCTGGTAAAGTCTCTAAGTGGAGGGGATCTGCCCCCTGAAGAAAACAGCAGCTTGCCTATGTCATGCAGGTCACTGATTACAAATTATAGGGTTTTCCATGAGGCTTCATAGGTATTAGATAACCACAGAATGAGAACCCATAAAAAGGCTGATCTGGCGTACAATTACAAACTGGGTAGACTGACCCCTCCCTGGGCCAGGGACAACTTTAAAATGGAGAGACGTGCCCTCAGGTGACCCCCCCAATATAAAATTTGAAATTATCCTATCCAAGGACTTAAAGTAGAAGGAAGCTGGGTAAAAGGGGATGTTATGAAATAGGTAGAGTTGACGGGGCATAATATTCATACGTATGATCTCAATCTGCTGGAAAAAGGATAGGGGCGACGGACTTCCGGTGACGTAGCGCACATAATGGCAGCTTAAACTCACCGCTCCGGAGCCGCGGGTTGTTAAATAATTATTAAAAAACCATCGAGCGGTCATCTTACTAAAACTTATCATCCCCAAGTTAGCTAAGTAGTGGCAGAATGGGGAAGACCAAAAAAAAAAAAAGACCTCTATGCCGAAAAAATGTTTTACAGCATCGGGGGAAGAGCGGCCTGTTAGTCCTACATTTTCTCGATCATCCGTTGCAACAGCCTTGGGTGATGAAGAATCCGATTCGGAATCCACCTCTACTTTCACTAAGGCGGACGGGCAGCAGATGCTGAGCATCCTTCATAGAATTAATTCCACGATTTCTAGCCTGCAGTTGGATTTTAAGAAATTAGAATATCGCACTTCAGCTGTAGAAACACACATGGATACCCTACAAAATGAACATATGGCATTTGGGCGCTCTCTCGCCTATCTTCATCGGAGAGAGTGCAAGCTCACAAATAGGGCAGAAGATGCTGAAGCCAGGGCCAGGAGGAACAATATTCACATCTTTGGAGTTCCTGAAGGGAGTGAGCAAGTTGATATGATTGGGTATCTGGAAATCTGGCTGCAACAGGAACTGGCTCTCCCAGAAGATTTTGAGTTTGGCATTAAGAGGGCCCATAGAGCAACAGCGCCCAAGCCTAAACCAGGGGCTCCCCCAAGGTCCATCATCGTGAAGTTCCTCAAATTTCCTGTTAAGGAGAAGATACTTCACATGGCCTGGGACAAACTATGGACGGAGCGCATTTCCTGTATGCATATCTATATGGTCCCCCTCTCAGAGGACTCGATTGTTCTGTTTCATTCTCTTTCCATTTAATTTTCTTTTTTGGACAAAGCTAGGATCTGGAGACTTACAGAAAGAGACCTCCAGAGTTTAAGCTTTCTGATCGGCAGTGGCCTGAAGCTTTATTGTTAATGTCTAATCCGATTTTATTTTCGGCAGTCTGTATGTCGGGAGTTACCAATATTAGGGGTCCTTATTTTATAAGCCCATTTGGAGGGTAACGCTTTTCCCCTAGTTAGAGAGGCACTTGGGTTCCTCAAAAACTTTAATGTTTTTTACACAAGTTCTGAAATGTTAAAATAATCAAGTTATTTACCCCCCTTCTTTTTATTTGTTTTGTTCCCCACTAGTTGTTGCATAGAATATTAAGGCTTCCATTGAGGGCTTTTATGTCAGGAGCCAACAATAGCTGGGGACCTTGTTATATAAGCCTGGTTGGAGGGAAACACTTTCCCCTTAGCAAAAGAGGTATTTGGGTTCCTCAAAACAGAAAAATAATTTTTTAATGATTATTATATAAGCTCTGAAATGTTAAAATAATCCAGTTATTTACTCTTCTTTTTTCCATGAGTGGGTTGCACAGTTTAATAAGGCTTCCATTGAGGGCCTTTCCGTATGAGACCAGGGGCAAGAGGCAGAAGGAGGAATCTGTTCTGGTGTTTGGAAATTGTTAGGGAGATTTCATTTTATTTGCTTGATGGTGAGCACATTATTCATTTATTGTATACCCTGGGTGGGAGTTTGCCCCAGTGGAAGTCTCTGAATAAGACGGGAAGGAGTACCCAGTCTGATTTCAGGCTGGTTCACCCTTGGCACAAGTGTGCTGAACTCTTCTACCACATTTGGAGGGCTTCGTGTCCTCAGTGATTTTCCTGTGTTCAGGGGTCACCAGGGCGCTACTTGAGGTGGCACCTAGGGGTGGGTGATAAATCTTACTGCCCACTGAATAAACATTTCAATTTTGGTCAACCGGTAGCTCCAACTGAGCATACCATTTGGCCTATAGTTGTTAGAGATTGTTTGTTATATGTCTAATATTATGTTTTTTTTGCATGTTTAGTGTGTTAATTATGGCTCTGGGATCAAGAAATGGGGGATAACATCTTGGGTACTTTTTCAAAGTCTTAAAGATGGGATCACTTAATATCTGTACAGTGAATGTGAAGGGAATTAATAATGTTACCAAAAGGGCCAGAATTTTGAAAGAGCTTCGAGACTTAAAATGTGATGTAGCCTGTTTACAGGAAACTAAGCTTACCCAGGTGGAGCATGCAAGTTACGTAGATCCTGGGTGGGTAGGGTCTTTTCGGATTCCCACCCATCTTCTGCTAAAGCAGGGACGGCTATTCTCCTGAAACGTGGTCTTCCTTTCCACACTGATTCAGTTTCACAAGGAGAGGAGGTGGGTGCTGGTAACTGGAGAATCACGAGGTAGCCTACTACATATACTTTCTGTATAACCCCTACCCCGGTCTGGTCCCTTTTTTCAAGGAACTATTTCTGAGAATGGCTGGTCATGACCCGGGTCATCTTTTAATAATGGGTGATTGGAATTGTGTGGAAAACTGTCAATTGGACAGAAACCCTCCGCGTAAGACAGGTGGGGAAGTTGCACAAGACTACTGCGCACCATAGTGGCTGAATCAGGGTTAGTAGATCTGTGGCGGTGGCAACACCCCCAGGCTAAAGATTATACGTTCTATGCCCCCGCTGCGAATGCTTATTCTAGATTGGGCAGGATATATTCCTGGCATTCTGAGGCACACCTATTTGGGGATCGTCAGATACACTCTGTCTCCTTCTCAGATCATGCAATCGTTCAGGTAGAGGCAAACTGGGAGGCTAGGACCCTGGGGGGTTCCTGGAGACTAGACCCTGGCTTGATGTTTGGCAAACCCTTGGTAATCAAGCTGAAAGAAGAGATTAAAGGGCTCCTGGAAGATAATAAGGTGACAGACACTCCCCTAAGAATTATCTGGGATGCTCTTAAAGCTTTCCTGTGTGGAAGATTCACCAGCCATGCGGACAACCAGAATAAGCTTTACAAAAGTAAACTCTCAGAAGCCTTAGCACTCATTGCTTCCTTAGAAGCGGAGCATAAATTGACCCATGACCCTTCAATTTATCAAAAACTACAAGCAGCAAGGAATGAATATAATCAGTTAATGATGCGTTACACTATCAATTCCCTATGTTTTACAAATCAAAAGTATTTCTAGGAGGGTGATAGGGCGGGCAAATTACTTGCCCAATGCCTCCAGAAGCAAGAAATGGATAGATGTATTGCCAAAATTAGAGATGTGTGTGTGGGGTTCGTGGTTAAACCGGCAGCAATTGCAGAGGTGTTTGCAGATTTTTATGCTGAATTGTACAGGCAGGAGAGAGTCCCAGGGCATAGTAAAAAAATAGAAGAGTTCCTAGACAAGGTCGAACTGCCAGCCCTTTCAGCTGAGCAAGCCGACTGCCTTGAACTACCGTTCACGGCGAAAGAATTGAGACGTTTGATATCCTCTCTAAGTTCTGGTAAGGCACCAGGACCTGATGGCTTTGTCATAGAGTTCTATAAGACTTTTGTGATGGAACTCACTCCCATCCTGTTAGAAGTTTGCAATGCAGCTCATGAGGGTGGGGCGACCCCGGCAACCTGGGGTGAGGCAACAATATCTGTTTTGCCTAAGGAGGGTAAAGATTTGACGGAGTGTGCCGGATACTGACCTATCTCCCTACTAAATGTCGACGCTAAAGTCTTTGCGAAGCTTATTGGAGACAGGGTCAAAAACATTCTTCCTGACCTAGTGCACTCGGATCAGACTGGGTTTGTCCCTGATCGGCACATTCAGGACAATGTCAGATTGTTGCTGAATGTCATGGCTTCTAAGGCCACTGTTCCCCATGTGGAGCTGGGGGCAGTAATATCATTAGATGCTGAGAAGGTGTTTGATCACCTAGATTTGCTGTTCTTAAACAAAACCTTAAAAAATTCAGATCTGAGAGTAAATTTAGGGACTGGAGATCTAATTTATACAGTGACCCAGGGGTTAAGGGGAATGGGGTATTCTCCAATAGGTTTAGCATTCAGTGGGGGACTAGATGGGGTGCCCGCTTTCTCCCCTGCTGTTTGTACTAAGCATGAAACCCTTTGCAGCCTCCATAAGACAATCCCAGTCCTACAGGGGTATCAGGGCAGAGGGATTGGTGGTCCGGATTTCCCTTTACGCGGACGACACTTTATTATACTTAATGGACCCGGTAAACTCGGCCCCTCAGGTGTTATCCCAGATGCAGGAATTTGGGGTTGTCTCAGGTTTCCGAGTAAATGAGTCTAAGACGATGATGCTGTCTGTCGCCGGTTCTGCATACCAAACGCTCACGGTGGTGGGGCAGTTTCGTTGGGCCTAGGGTGGTTTCCGCTATCTGAGAATTTGGATCCCCGAGAACCTAGATAACGTATATGAGACTAATTACTCCAAATTGCTTAAAAGCATCCAGGGGGATTATAACAGGTGGGTGTAACTCCAATTATCATTCTCTGGATGGAGGGAAACTGTCAGGATGAAGGTATTGCCCCATCTTCTTTTCCTGTTTACATCTCTTCCCTTAAAACCTCCTATGAGTTTCTGGAAAAGTATGAAAATAACCACCTCCAAGTTTATTTAGAATAACAGACCCCCCAGGATCAAATGGCAAATTCTGCAGGTGGCTAAACGGGGAAGGGAGATGTTTGGTCTTCCCAATTTTATACATTACTATTGGGTGGCTCAGCGCCAGGTTTTTAGTTCCATGTGGCCAGGAAAGGACCATCCACTTTGGTCGGAGATTGAGAGGCATGACACTCCAGGGGTTCAACTGACGGATATTATCCACATGGATCAGGCTGGGTTGTCTGGGCTCCAGATTTCCAACACCTGGGCATCAGTTCTTAAATAAGTTTGGATGGGGATCACGGTGGGGGGGGGGAGGATTCCCACTTAAACTAACATCGTGGAGCCTTATTAGGGCATGCATGGATTTTCTTCCACTATATAAAGATTTGGGTTTTCACACATGGGAAAGATTAGGCAGAATTGAGCAATTATTTGATTCTCAAAATTTTAAAAGTTTCTCACAACTGAAGCAGGCATTTGGACTCTCCGAAAGAGACCATTTCAGATTTTTACAAATTTGACATTTCCTGAAAAGTAAGGGTATTTCCTCCTCAGGTTCCCTAGTCCCCAACTTTCTTGCAGAAATTTTCCTTCCTTTAATTTCTGGCAGTCATCAAGCCCGCCTGATCTCCCAAATAGTTTCCTTCTTCAATACACTGGTGCATGATCCCATGCGAAAGTTTGTATCTAAATGGGGGGAGGAATTGGGATGTCAGTTAAAAAACGCAGACTGGCAGCAGATATGGCGTGGGGTGCATCAATCACGTCCTCTCCGTCCTGGCGAGCTTTTTGCTGGAAGGTTAATATTAGATTTTTTCACACCCCGGTTATTACCCAACATTACAGTCCTTCCATGCCGAATTTATGCTGGAGGGGCTGTGGGGAGAGGGGCATGCGTGCTCATATTTTTTGGAGTTGCCCCCAAATAAAGGGGTTTTGGCATCTTGTGCTCCAAGAATCAGAAAAGATACTTCAGATACCATTTCCTTTTGAACCTCAGTATTGGATCCTGGGTATCCCACCTACAATGTTATTTACTAATTATCTAAAATTCATGTTTTACATTTTAATACCGGCTGCCCAGAAATGTATAACTAAAAACTGGTCGGAGAGGAATCCTCCAACCTTAGAGTTATGGTATTCTATTGGTAAGGAAATTCAACTGATGGAAAAATGAACAGCTCAATTAAGACTTCACATGGAAAAATTCAAAAGCAGGTGGGTGCCTTTCTTTCATTATCAAGCGGTTAAGGATAACAAAATGATTCTAGATATTTTGGCACAGTTCTCCTAAATTGAAGAAGGGGGGGGGGCTTCCCCTCCTTCGGATAGTTTTTGTGTATTTCCCTTAAAGATTTACCCTCATTCTAATGCTATTCCCTACAGCTAAATATTTTTCTGTCTGTTTTGTGAGGATATTTATTCAATGGACATTTACGCACAAAGACAGGCTCACTTTCTTGGTGCTTTAAGGCCCTAAGTGAATGATCAGACCATCCTGATTTAACTTAATTATCTAAGTTCCATCTGTAGAGTGGCAAGACCTCCCTCTGCCCTAACCGACTTCCCTTCACTTGACGGATTGGCAGACAGCCATAATGGGAAAATTTAATTTACCCCAAGCCTTATGTCTGGTGTGTTTTCTTTTCTTTCTCTTAATTTTATGAAGAGGGGATATGTACCTCTTCTTCGTGATTCTGTGCTGTCTAGTGAAGGAGTTTTAATTTCCTTCTTTGTCATCTTGTCTCGTTGGTATTTTATTTAATTATTAGATTGCATGTGTATAATTTATGTTGTTGTGTTTTGGAAAATTAATAAAATTATTTAAAAAAAAAAAAAAAGGATAGGGGCAATTTTGACCACCTGTTTAGATCTGATTGTAAGATTAATGTTAAAGGCTCGAAATTTATATGATCCAGGATCCCTAGATCCAGCGGAATGTATATTCCCAAGTATTTAATTTTGGTTGTGCACCATCTCAAGGGGCACGCTCGCCATAAAGTGTCTGAGGTAGTGAAATTAAATAGGAGAACCTCAGTTTTTGTGGTGTTAATTTTGAATCCTGACACTCTAACATTTTTTAGGAGTTTCCACACCTGAGGAATGGACTCCTCTGGAGAAGGAGCATCAGGAGGACATAGTCTGCAAAAAGCCTCACTCTGTATTCTTGTTGGCCCATGGGTACTTCCTCTGCCCCGCTCCGAGCAGTCGCCAAGGGCTCCATATAGAGCGTAAAAAGAAGCGGGGACAGGAGGCATCCCTGTCTTGTTCCATAGGGTTAGGGAATGGGTGGGAATGGGTGAAATTTCCCCATTTCACCCGGACATGGGCCCTCAGAGCAGTGTATATATTTTGGAGCCATTTTAAAAAAGCTCCTGGGAAGTGGTATTTCGACAGGGCATCCCATAGAAAAGACCAGGACAACTTGTCGAAAGCCTTCTCTGCATCTAAACTCAGGAGAGCTGCAGGGATATGTCTAGTCATAATATAATCTAGGAGGGTAAGGACTTTCCTTGTGTTGTCCATGGTGTTCCTCTTTTTAATAAATCTAGCCTGGTCCAGGTGAATGAGAGAGAGTAAGATAGCCTCAAGTCTCGTCGCCGACACAGCCATATAAATCTTGTAATCTATATTCAAGATAGGACGGTATGCCAATGGATCCGTGCCATCCTTATCTGGTTTTGGGAGGACTGCCAGAGTGGCATATGCCCAGGTGGGGGGGCAGGGGTTCACCGCCAGCCACTGACCCAAATGCCACAAGCAAGCTTGGCAGGAGCTCCTGTCCAAATTTTTTGTACCACTCAGCAGGGAATCCATCTGGATCCAGACAATGCTGAGTAGCTGTGGCCTTAATACAAGCCAGGACCTCCTCTGCCCTTATGGGAGCTTCCAGGAGACCAATCTGGTCCACAAAGTTGTGGGAGACATATCCCCTCCAGAAAACTCGTTCTCTCCTCAAGACTGCAGGGAGGGTCCTGTTGATATAGGTGCCCATAGTAAGCAGTGAAAACTTCTCTGATCCCTGGATCATCGTGTAATATCTGACCCGTATGTGGTTTTCTAAATTTTAGGACCACTGCAGCTTTTTAATGAGCCTTCATAAGCCAAGCCAGCAGGAACTCCTCGCCTTCACCCCTCATAACTGAACTGTTTATAAAGGTACAGAAGCATTTGTTGTACTTTTTATTCATAATTTTTTGTATGGCTGCTTTAGTGTCTCGAATTTTGAGTTGTAAGTCTTTATCTCCCTCAGTATACAATAATTGATCATTCTGAAGTTGATCCATCAAATTCTTGTATCTAGCTTCCAAGTCTTTCTTTTTTTAACCGAATAGGCGATGGGCTCTTCCCTGAGGGTTGCCTTAAGGAAGTCCCACACTATTGCCTCTGGAACCCGAGACCTGGAATTCTTGCAAAGGCACTGTGGGATCCTTTGCTGTATATGTTCTATGTATTTTGGATCTTTTAACAAGTGTACAGTATGTTTAAACACCAAAGGGTTTGTTTTTCTACCCTTCCCATGTCTAATTTTAGGATAAGGGGGTAATGATCTGATAACACTCTAGGCCCTATAGAGATATCCTGTATCAAGGGGGAAGTGTTCACATGTGATAAAGAAGTAATCAAGACGCGAATATGAGTGATGGGAGCTGTAGTAGTATGTGTAACCCATCGCAGAAGGAAACACCCTTCTCCATACATCAACAATCCCCAGATGGTCCAACATCTTCTTACATCAACAATCCCCAGATGGTCCAACATCCTCTTAAAGTATTTAATCGTACTTGACTGTCTATAAACCCAGGGGTTAAAAGAATCCTGAACTGCAGACATCACCATATTGAGATCCCCCCTCATTATAAGTCGACCTTGTAGTAGATCCATTACTTTATTTATAAATGTTCAGATGACTGGGACTTTGGATTGTGGTGGCAAATAAACACCAACATGGGTGACCTCCTGGGAGAAGAGTCTAGCCTGAATTATAATGTAATGCCCTTGATCATCTACACAGATCTTATTTACCTCTAGGGATGTATTTGTCAGTACCAATAAAGCAGCCCTTTGCCTACACCCGCTGGGACAGGAGGAACTATAGACCGTATACCTCTGACCCCAATTGTTTCATGTTTCAAGTCAGACAGATGTGTGTCTGCTGGATAAGGTACAGGTCTGCCTCCTGTTTTCTGAGATATTGCATGAATCTGGACCTTTTAATTGGACTCTTCAACCCATTGCTAGTCTGCGAAAATATTTTCATAGGTTGAGTCAACATAACATTTTTTTTTTTTTTTGTTCCTTTGATTTTGTGCCTACTGCAGGTGCTTCCAGTGGGGCATTCAGCTAGCCCCTAACCTGGAGGACAGCAGGCTCATTCGATACACGAGGGTCCAGTGCGCTCATCGGGACCCGATGTGATTCCATGGCAGGCCTCAGGTTGACAGAAGTGCGGCCATCAAGCTGCAGTTGGCGCCCGCCTTTCCACTTTTTTTTTGCCCCAGGAGCCAGCAGTGCAATGACGCAGCCGTATGCAGTGCCTTGCCGAACTTCTCCTAGTCTGCGTTGCATCTTGGGCTGATTCTGGTCGTCACCAGGGGCCACTCAAGTGCAACGTGATCCCTCTAGCCCACCCCAGAGCAGGGAGAGCAGTCCCAGGAGGCTCAATCCAACCTCTCCCCTTCCAGTCCCCGGCGGACCGAGTCCATTCCCGAACCCGGGTCACTGATGTGGTGCGAGGTGTGCGAGTCGACATAACATCATTAAGAAAAGTGCATCTATCCACCATGAATCCAGACCACTCCCCTCAGGACAGCACCAGTGGAAGAGAGGACCCCCAGCCGAGGACCACCTCCATCCCCGATGTCCTGTAGGACCCGAAGCAGATGACCAGGACCAGGAGATGAGATCACCCAATAGGAGACCCCACATCACCGCATGCCTCACAACCGCAGATGAGATCACCCAATAGGAGACCCCACATCACCACATGCCTCACTACCGCAGTCCACAAGACAATAAAGATTAGAAACTTGTATGCAATCAGCTTGTGTACCTCATTTTTTTTCTTAAACCAGAAACCACATAACTTTAATCTGAATGCCATCCCTGCCCCTCTTCCCACCCCTTCTTGATAACTTTGTTCACTACTCTGATCATATATAACAGCCCACAGGTACTTTACCTGCTTTGTACTTTTTTTTTTTTTAACTTTATTTTAAAAATGTTATGTAGTACAGCATATACCATACAGCATAATTCCATCAGAGAATAATTTAGATTAGGTTTATACAGTATTGTGATCCTATCCCGACTAGTGACTAATAACTTTAAATTATTCTAGGATTTTACTCTATGGCTAGATAATAATGTGGGTTATATCGATCTCACCCACCTTATACAGAAAGGGCTGCTTGCCATTATTTCCACCCCTCGTAGGAGTTCAATAAAAGGGAGGAATGATGAATTATCCTAAAGAGGGATACTAAACCAGGATCTAATAAGGTTGCCTGGACTCAATTAAGTTGCTTCACACCCCTACCACAAATGTTAGACCTGCTAACAGATAGGGAGACAGGTTATGGAAAGAGAAAATCATAACTAGTTCACGAACTGAGTGGGGTAATATATCCCCTTCTTTAGTAGTATCTCTCAATAGGTAGGAACATCACAGTTAATCTTTATAAACAATAGCACCAACATGGCTTTCCTAACCTCAGTCAGTGTCCGAATCAGAATTCATGTCCAGATCAGCTTTTTGCTGAGTGTGGCCTTCAAGCAATTTAGAAGCCAGGGCTGCGGCCACATCAGGGTCTGTCAGGATATGAATCTTACCTGAATGTTTAATCTGTAGTCTAGCAGGGAACGGGAGCTGGGCCTCGATGCTGTTTTAAAGGAGGAGTTTCTTCGTTAACTGTAGAGCCTTCTTCTTGGTCTGGGATTGGGAAGAAATATCCGCAAAGACGGCAATTTTGCTACCCTCCCAGGCCAGATCCCCCCGTTGCCTAGCAGCTCGCAGCAGTGGAATTCGGCGCTCTGAGCTCGAAAATGTGGCAATGGCAGTCAAAGGGTGTGAAGTCCCCTAGCCTTTTCGGGAACGCATGGGAATGGTGAATGCCTTTGTCACTGAAATCCCCGAGTCAGCTGGCAATAAAGCAAGGTTGGTAAATATAAGTCGATTAATCGCTGGTAATATTTCAGAATTGGAGGCAAATCGTGGCTGGAAGCTTACTATACACACATTCGACTGTCTCTGTGTATTTTCAAGAGCTTCTAGCTTAGCCTGGAGGAAGGTTAGCTTTTGAACGAAGGTGGCATTTTTAGCTTGTTGATGGCCCGACTCCGCGCTTTAAGGGCTTGTATTTCAGCTTTATTCCCACCTACTTTTTCGTCTAGGTCCTTAAACCGGGACTCCACCCTGCCAGTCTGCGATTCGTTTCCTCGCCGTTTTCTTGGATTTTGTGTAGCACTGCCGTCATCTGTGGGTTGGGGGGTTTCACCCACTTGTGTCTCCGCAGAAGCAGAGAAGCCCAGACCTGCCCTTCGCGGTGCTGGCAGCGCAGAAAGAAAGGTGTCGATGTGATGTGCCGCATGCTTTTTGTCTTTCTTTGGATTAATTCCTGTATCACTAGACCTTCCAACATAGGATTTTTCTGATTTTAGATGGTTGGCTTTCCTGGAGATGGAGTAAATTAAACTTTTAAAGCTTGACTGAGCAGGAGACATAATTTACATGTCAGCCATGCTGGGGTGCTCAGCAGCGCCCCCTGCTTTGTACCTTTTATATCTCCCCCTTCTCCCCCCCGTTGCTCAAAAAAAGTGAGTAAACTTCCTTTCCCACTATTCCTCCCCTCAATGAGATTCCCTTCTGAGTCAAATCACCTCCCTCCCATCCCTCAACTTCCCAAAAGAGGCGTAGAGTACTGAAACTTACTCTGCCTAAACCTAAGCTTATGTACATTATAACTTCCATTGGGAAGACACGGCCGCAGAGCAGGGAGCCCCAACTAGGGGTCCAGCATCCTGCTTAGCCTGCCATCGAGGTGCCGAACAAATAAAGCAAGGAGCCACGTTTTAATATAAGTGGTGCTAATGTATTGGGGCTACCACCCATACCGTCCAGCCCCCCGCAGTCTGACCCCCCGGCCCACCCCCCAACCCAGCAAGTTAGCCAAAAAGAAGGTACTTATCTGGTTTGCAGCGTGGGATTCCTGAACTGGTGAAGTTCGTCCATGATCTCTGGTATTAAAAAAAAAAGTCTAGATCCTTTCTCTGTGGCTCCAAGTTTGATCCAGTTCTTCTGGTGCGCTGCCGTATCTCCTTGCTCTGTATGATGCACTTAGCTATCAAGTCTTCCCTGGCCTCGGCTGCTATGGTGTATACTTTCTGTCCACTGGGGTACATGACGACCAGCTTGGTGGGATAAGGTGCTCTAAATTGAATCTTCTGAACCCGCAAATGAAGGAAAAGGGGAGCATATTCTCCTCGTAGACGCTAGGTACAAGGTACACAGATGTCATCAAATATCAAACAATGAGATCCCAGCATCACCTTTTGCATCTGCCATGCCCTAATGAGCAACTGCTCCTTAGTTTGGTAAGACTGGAACTTAAAGGAACGTGGCAGCACATCTGGATGAGTTGGCTTGGGACCCAAGGCCCTCTGAATTCTTTCCAAATACAACTGAAATTCCGGTTCTAAGTTTAGCACTAGCCTGATGAAGTAGTCTGCATAGGCCAGAGAATCCTGGCCCTCCTCGTTCTCAGGTAAACCAAAGATCCTGATATTCTTTCTCCTCCTTTGATTTTCTGCATCTTCCTGGCACAGAGCCATCAGCAGTTGTTCTGTTGCGAGGGATTTTATTGAGGCTTCCAGCTCCTTCAGCCATTGTGTGTTGGCTGAGATCTGTTGGTCTGCCTCCTCTACCCGTATCTGCAAGGCATTCACGTCTGTGCGGAGGTCATGGATGGCATCTCTCATTCCCTCCCAAAATTTGCCTACAGCTTGTAGAATTGTACTGGTCTGGGGGTTTTCCAATGTCTTTTACCCCCCTTTATTCGATTTTTTGTTTGCTGCAGGCATTGATACTTGGGAGAGGAGACCCGTATCTGACTGAGCCCGCTCATCTGTGTCACTGGGCTCCATGAGTGGCTGGAAGTGGTCTTTTAAGCAGCGGGACACCTCTGATGCAATTCCAGTTGGTAATTTTTTATATGTATGCCTCCATATTGCCTCCATTGAAGTTTATGTTGTGAAATTATACCTCATTATGTAGATGTGTGAATGGATCACATATCTGGACTGTGTAGTAGTACGGTACGGGCTGCACGTCCATTGGCTCACACTGTGGACCAATGGGCATACAGCCCTACGTGTGGTGTCAATCATGGAGGTGGGGTGGCAAGCGGTGGGAGCTGCCTCCTGCCGCAACTGGGGGAGAGCGGGTGGTGGGACTCAGTGGGCGGATGAGGGGTACTGCTGGACAACCAGGGTTGGATTAGGGTGTCATTTTTTATGACAAATGCCTGCGATCGGGCTGCGAGTGGTCCACTGGACCACCAGGGATATTGGACTTTTATTCTACTTCAAATTTTTAGTTTTTTTTTTTTTTTATTTAGTTTTTGTTGACCGGGTAAGTGCACTAGACAAATCCTGCCTATTTTCAGGCACGACCCGGGGGAGGGGGATACAGATGAATGCAACTGACCATGAATCAGATTAAGCTGCTGGTGGTATTTTTAGTGAATGAGGGAAATTTGGCCAGGACACAGGGGAAATTCCCCTACACTTTTTTTCGAGAAGTGCCATGGGATCTTTGACATCCACCTCAACTACCACCAATCCAAGCAGATGGGACCTCGGTTTAACGTCTCATCCGAAAGACGGCACCTCAGAAGTGCAGCACCCCTCTCATGCTGCACTAGTGTCAGTACTGGGATATTAACCCAAGTGCCAGATGTGGGAACTGAACCCACAGCCCTCTGATCTCCTGGCCTCAAAGGCGAGTGTGCTACCTACTGAGCCACTGACACTGATCGGGCTGCAAGCGGTCCACTGGATCACCACGGATATAGGACTATCAGTATTCTACATATGCCCGTGATCAGACATGGGGGGGGGACGCCACCAGGAAGGTGCAGCCGGAGCTCGGGTGACCACCCACAGGTGGCAGCTGCTGTGTTGTGCCCTGCAATACGGCAGCTCACCTGTGGGTGGCCACCTGTTGCTCCTTTTCTTTTTGGCTTACCTGTGTGCAGCACAGGTAGGGGTTGGGTGATGACAGAAGCTCAACACATCCCGGCTGAACATCGTGATGTGAGGAATATGCATGGGCACGCCCACCCGCGCCACATATACATTACCTGATGCACTCCAGCGCATAGGGATTTGTGCAAGGCTCAATCCTCCCTTTGAATATCGCGCCGGGCGCATAAGTGGGTTGCGCATGGCGCAACAGGGCCCATTGTATATAAAGAGAGCAATCCTTTGTTGGCGAGAGGGGAGAGAGAGATTGAGATTTAGATTTAGAGATATCCTCAGACAAAGGATTTTGTTTTGTTTGAACTGCTTGTATAAAAGCTATCCTGTACAATTTAATATTTGTTTTATGTTATTGTTATCGATAATAATAGGTTCATAGATTGTAGGAGTTCGAGGGGCATGCCCATATTGAACTCGCTGTTGTTTTAACCTAATGACGGTAGATTAATTTTTTTTTTTTTTTTTATCTCCCATGTATTGATCTAGGTGTCTTTTGAACTGTTCGAGATTTTCACTGGTTGCCTCCTCCACTGGTAGTGTATTCCATACACGAGGTACTCTCTGAGTTAAAAAGGGACAGGGAGGGTAAAAGAGGAGGAGGAGGAGGAGCTCTTTACATAAGGGAAGGAATTAAAGCAACAGAACAAAAGGGAAAACAGGGAGGAGAAGAAGCACTGTGGGTAAATTTGGAGACCGGCAATGGCACCACAATCCACACAGGGGTTGTATACAGACCCCCTTCTCAGGGGGAGAAAATGGACAAGGACATGATAGAAAGAATACTTAGAATGGCAGAAAAAGTGGAGATATTGCTGATGGGTGATCTGAATATGCCAGATGTTAACTGGAGTGCAGTTGCAGCAGCCACTTCAAAGAGTGGGGTTATTCCAAATGCCCTACAAGGGGGCATGCCTTAGACAACTAGTATTGGAGCCCACTTGAGAGGGAGCAATCTTAGACCTGGTTCTCTTAAATGGAGATGAAGAGAGGATCACAGATGTAGAAGTGGGTAGCCATCTGGGAACTAGCGACCATCGAACAGTATGGTTCACAATAAACACAGCAATAGTCAAGCCATACAAAGGCAAAAGTACTGGACTTTAGGAGGGCTGACTTTGCCAAAATGAGTGAGTGCCTAAGGAATGCACTAGCAAATGGGCATGAAGGAGGGGTGGAAGAACAATGGGGAATAATAAAAACTGCCATCACAGAGGTAACAAGCCTTTTATGTGAAGCAAATTAACAAAATGAAACGATGTAAGAAACCACTATGGTTCTCAAAGGAAGTGGCAGTGAAGGTTCAAGAGAAAAAGAAAGCATTCAGGAAGTACAAGAAATCACAGAAGGAGCAGGACAGAGAACTGTATCAGTTAAAGCAAAGGAAGCTGAAGGCAGTCAGAACAGCAAAGGCCCAAACCGAGAAAAAGATAGCCAACTCAGTTAAGAAGGGGATAAAACCTTTATAGGTACATCAGGAGCGAAGGAAGACCAAGGGAGGCTAGCGAGGCTTAATAATAAAGAGGAGGGAGGGTGGGCAGAGGGTGACTGTGAAAGGCAGAGATACTAAACAAATATTTTTGCTCAGTATTTACAAAGGAAGTGGAGGAGGTACCTAAACAAACAGTAGAAACACTCTGGATACAGAAGTTAATACCAGCCCATTTACAGAAGAAAGGGTTCTGAAAGAACTCTTAAAACTGAAGGTGGATAAAGCAATGGGGCCTGATGGGATTCATCCCAGAATTCTAAAGAACTAAGGTAGAACTAGTGACACCACTGACTACCCTCTTTAACAAATCATGGGAGGATGGGGTGGTACCCAAGGACTGGAGAAGGACAGATGTGATTCCCCTTCACAAAAGTGGGAGCAAGGCAGAAGCAGAAAACTACAGACCTGTTAGTTTAACCTCAGTGGTAGGGAAAATGATGGAATCACTACTGAAGGAAAGAATTGTTGAGTATCTAGAGGCCAGAGGGGCTCAGCACCCAAGGCAGCATGGATTCACAGCGGGAAGGTCATGCCAGACAAATCTGATACATTTCTTTGACTGGGTGACCAAAGTAGTAGATCAGGGAGGGGCTGTGGACATAGCCTACCTAGACTTTAGCAAGGCATTTGACACAGTCCCACACAAAAGATTAATATACAAGTTAGCCAGCCTGGGAGTGGGTCCCAAGATGACAGCCTGGGTAAAGAATTGGCTGGAGAATAGGACACAGAGAGTAATAGTAAATGGAGTCCACTCTGAAGAAAGGGGTTACTAGTGGGTTACCGAGGGTTCAGTATTAGACCGGTCCTCTTCAATGTCTTTATGCTTACATTGCAGAGGGACTGGAAGGAAAGTATGTCTCTTTGCAGATGACACAAAGATCTGCAACAGAGTTGATGCACAAGGTGGGGTGGAAAGGATGAGAAGGGACTTGGCAAGGTTAGAGGAATGGTCAAATGTATGGCAGCTTAGATTCAATGCTAAGAAGTGCAAGGTAATGCACCTGGGAAACAAAAACCCAGGGGAAGAGTACACAATGGGGGGTGAGATACTAACAACAACAAAAATGGAAAGGGACCTGGGGGTAGTCATATCAGATGACCTAAAGGTGGGCAAACAATGTGAGAGGGCAGCAAGGAGGGCTGGGGGATACTGGGATGCATAGGAGAGGCATCACCAGTAGAAAACAGGAAGTTATTATCCTCTGTACAGACAGTTGGTGAGACCCCATCTGGAGTATCATGGCAGTTCTGGAGACCCAATCTCCAAGAACATAGACAGGATGGAGGCTGTCCAGAGGAGGGCAACTAAAATGGTGCAGGGTCTGCACCGGAAGACATATGAAGAGAGACTTAAGGAGGTGAATATGTATAGCCTCGAGGAAAGGAGGGAGAGGGGGGACATGATAGAAACTTTCAAGTATCTCAAGGGAATCAACAAAGTCCAAGAGGGTAGCATCTTTCAAAAAAAGAGGTGTGCAAGAACAAGGGGGCACAATTTGAAGATAGAAGTGGGGTGGCTCAGAGGTAATTTAAGGAAGTATTTTTTCACAGAGAGGGTTGTGGATGCATGGAACGGCCTTCCGGAGGAGGTTGTGGAGTCAAAAACAGTGGTGGAATTCAAGCATGCATGGGACAGTCATAAGGCAATTCTAGGGGGTTGGGGTAGGAAGAAGCAGGCTGCTGGTTAACTAGGATCTGCAGCTTATCCATTAGGTAGGGAAATGGGCAGACTGGGTGGGCCAAGCAGTTCTTATCTGCCGTCAAAATCTATGTTTCTATGTTTTTCTGCACTCAGTTTTACATATCTCTGAATGCAATCTTAATTTGTGTGATCTTGTACAACCGAGTGGGATTTGTTTCCTCAAACAGTTTGATTCAAGGAATAACTCATTCTAGATACCTTGTAGACCCAACATAGTTCACCTCTAGTTATTCTATATTCTAGGGAAAACCAACCTAAATTTCTAAGTCTTTCCTCATAGTTTAATAATTCTTGATTCTTGACATGTTTTTTTAATTTACATTGTATAGACTCATGAGTTACCTTATCTCTAATTAGTGTGGGGGAGCAGAAGGAGCACAGTATTCCAGGTTAGATCTAATCAAACTGCTGTACAATGGAATTATGACCTCCGGCTCACGACTTTTTATATGTTTAAGAATACACCGTAACATACCAGGACACTTCTTAGTTGTTGTGTTTATGTGAGTACTAAATTTTAGGTTGTTAATAATGTTAACACCAAGATCTCTTTCGGAGGTAGTAACTTCAAGATTGATGTTATTAATGGTATAGTTAGCTTGTCTATTGTTCTTCCCAAAGTGCATCACTTTGCTCTGTGCGATATTAAATACCATTTTGTTTTCACAAGCCCATATGTAAAGATTGTTCAAATTGTTCTGAAGAGATTCTACAGCTACATAACTAACTATTAGCATCCTAACTTACTATCATCTGCGTACTTTTGTATCCATACACCATTGTCTGTCTGCATGTTAGGGATCATTATGTTGAATAAAGTAGGACCCAGCACCGATCCCTGCGGCACTCCACTAGTCACCTAATCCCACTCGGAGTCATACCCCTTTAGTACATCTAAGAAGCAATCCACTTTATAATTTGGGGATGCAAGTTAAGTTTTATAAGATGTTCTATTAAGATTCTGTGTGATACGGTGTCAAATCCTTTCTCATAGTCAATGTATATTACAGCTACAGAAAGTCCAAAGTCTAGTGCTTTGCTGACTGATTTGAAAAAACGAATCAAATTACTCGTACAAGACTTCCCTCGAGTGAACCGTGTTGAGACATATCGTGGTTCCCTGTAAATTCCAAATGGTTGGTTATTTGATGTTGTAGTACTCTCTCCATTATTTTTCCTATGCATGATGTCAAACATATAGGTCTGTAATTGGAGACACTATGTTTTGATCCCTTTTTATAAGTAATAGTAATAAAACATCACTTGCAAATTTTATGACTTCACCTGGTTTTCCTATGTTTCCTGACCTGTGCCTTAACAACAGGGACAATCACTAGGCACCAGGGATATCACTGTCACATATCGCGACGCAATCAGAGGGTGGGGGGGTCCACTAGGCAGTAGGGATATCCTTGTTGCGTACTTGGATGGTGATTAGAGGGCATGGAGATCACTAGGCACCAGGGATATCACTGTCACATGCCGGCATGCCAATCAGAGGGCAGGAGGATTACGAGGCAACGGGGATATCATTGTCACATAACGGGATGGTGGTTGGAGGGCACAGAGACCCATTACCAGCTTAAGAGCATGCAAAGGGCTGCGGAGAAAGAAATGGCTAGTAAAAGTCCAAGGCAAGCAAAAAAGGGCTAACTGGCTCAAGCGGCAAAACAAACCTCTTAAGAATGCAGTCAAAAAAAAAAAATTACCAAAAAAAGATACACTTAATAGTGAAGCCGTGCTTGGCTGTACCTAATCCCAAAGCAGTACTTCAGAGACAAAAACACTAAGGCTGCACTTAACGGTGAAGCTGCACTTGTCTGCACTTAACACTGAAGAAGTATTTTAGGGCAGGCAGATTGGGGTGGGTGCACGCACGCAGAGAACTATATAGTTCAAGAAAAAATGCTGTTCTTGGAAACCCTGTGTAAAATGAGAAAACAACAGCTCACTAGGAAAAACACTGCCTTTAGAATTCCTGTAAAAGTTGTAAGACAACTCAATACAAAAACAACTCAACATACCAGTCATTCTTGGGGCTAAATAACAGTAATTCATTTCCTGGCTACAGAAAACAAAATAACACCAAAAAAGGAAGGGAAAATATGTGCTGACAGACACTGGGAGGAGGGTGGGAAATCAAGATAACAACGACCTCACTATCTGGCTGAACCCCCCCCCCGATAAATAAATGTAAGCCCCCCCAGCCCGGTGCTTACGTAGTAAGGTAGGCAGGGGGCCCCCGCTGTCCTGGGGTACTCACGCCTAGTGACCCCACGTGGCCCCTTTGGTACCAGCCCTCCAGATCCTGCTTTCTACTTGAACCCTGAGGCCCCGCCTTTTGTCCCAAGAGCCCGCCAGTATATAGTCCATTGATGTGACTGGACCTGATGCAAACCTTGCTGTGACTGTGATTATTGTTAGTGTTGGTAGGAACCAGGTATCTAGCTCGAAAAGTGCATGCTACTTGTCATGGGTTCCTACAAAGAGAAAAGGCAGCTCTACCCCCTCCAAAAGGCAAGAGAGAAGGAAGATTGCCTGCAGGCAGGGAGGCTTTGGCTACCCCTTCCCCACGGCAGGAAGGAGAAAGGGGTGGAGAAAGGCAGAGCGGGTGGGAGAGAGGAGAAGAGTCTGAGGGGGGAGAGAGAAGGAGAGCAGGGTGGAGAGGAAGGAGGAAAGGGAATCCCAGGCCCCCCCCCAAAGGAAACCAGAGGGCTGTTTTGGTGGTTTTGCCTCGCAAAGGCTCTGGGGCCACATCCCTCTCTCCCCCTTTCAAGCATAAGGGACAGGAAGGAGCCAGACAGCCACTGGGGCTGTGCAAGAGGGCCCCTCAGGTTGGTTGCTCAAAAGTACTGGGGCAGACAGTTTGGCCTGAAGGTACTGCGACCTCCAGCATGGGGTGTCTGGGAGGCTGCTGCATCAGGGACAGATCTTCCTGCCAGGAGAGAAGCTGAGGAGGCTAAAAAGGCACCAGGGGGAGTTGAACTGCTGCACCCCCCCCCATTGCAAAGATCAGGGAACCGAGGAGAGAAGGACAAACAGGCCTGCCTGGTGAAAGCCATATACAAAGGCCTGTGGGTGAAGCTAGAAAGGCCAGGAAGGCGAAGAACTACGCCACCCATTTCATGGGAGATGACATGCTGTGGACTGCAGGGGCCGTCGCCCCCTCCAGGCACTGTGAGTATCCTGAGCTGCAGGTCAGGGAAGACCAATGTTTTCTTTGCCAGGAAGGTCAGGAGGGAACCATCCTCTACACCAGTTTATCTTTGTTTTTCTTGGAACTTGTGTGAGTGTGTAAGGGGCCCCAATGGTAAACAGCAGGCCTGCAGACTAAGGGACCATGAGGTACCCACTAACTGTGACTGGTCTGGGTGCACCCAGGGAAAAGGGGATAAGTGAATGTTTGGTAACCAGGAGGTTTTGAAGGAATAGCCCCCACCTCCTATGTATTAGCTTGTAGTAATAAACTGGATATTTATTGTTCATCTGTTTCACCTGCTGTGTGTGAGTAAAACCACTGGGGGGAGTGACTGTGGGTCTGGGGAGATCATCACGGGCAGTCGTTAAAGGGAAGACCATTATTTATCCTAGGGAAACGTTCTAACCTGTTCTACCCACAGGAGGTGACGAGGGGCCCCAGGTGGAAGCACTAAGGCACCACAGAAACTACTGGTAAGGACTCAGGCCCGGCCCTCTGGGAGGTACTGTTGAGCCTCGTTCCACCGGGCAGCCTCCAGGTGAGTGGGATTATCGGGGGTGTTGCATAAAAATTGTTTACCTGGGGACCAGGCTAGATATTTTGATTGCCTGCAGATCTACCAAAAACACCCTACAAGACAAGTGGTCTCCATCTAGGCACAGCGGGCACGAAGTTAGCTAGCAGATTACTCAATCTGAAAGCCTCAACTTAACAGGCACAATTTCTAAATTTAGGAATGCTCCCTGTCATCAGACAGCCCCAACTTGTCCAGGAGTTACACAATCCTAGCATTTAAACTAAACAAATCTTCCAGAGAATTCTCTCTATGCTGCTACTCCTAGAGTGGTACAGCTGAAACTGAGCTTACTGTGCAGGTGAAATGTTCTATGACCCTGGGAGTCTGTGCTGAGGTCACAGCTTTTGAGCTGTATCACTACCCCCTTGGGGAAGCCCATTATCCATATGCATTAACTACCTTCCCCATTGACAACGTGCAGCGAGACAAAATGCACTTTCAAATCAGACATGTTCCTCAGTCTTCACATTACTTGTTTAAGTTAAAGATCATGTGCAACGGTTTTTATGTATTTTTTATAGAAGCTGAAATTCAAGTCCCTGTGTCATGATTGGTGTTTCCAGAAAATGTCATGCTGTTTGGTTTCGTGGTTTTCTTTTAATCAGCATTTATTAACTTGGTCTACAGTGGCTGAAAACAGTGGAGATATTTCTGTCCTCTCAGTCAAACTTAGAGTGCGATGACATCATTTTGGAGTAGCTTGCTGTTTCAGATTCCCAATCAGAGTAGTTGTTTCCAGAGTTATAGAGTTTGATGAGCTCTCCAAATTTCTTACAAACCCACTGTCTGATTTGTGTTTAGATAGATCTGCTTAAAATATATCATTATCTTCTCATAAGAAGCTGATCATTTCAGTTTCAATGCTGAAGACAAGTAGTGGAAATCTTTCTCTGTGAGAAATCAGTTTGTCTGTCACAGCTCTTAGTTCTTTCTAATCAAAACTCTGATTTTTTTTCTAACTATAACACTGGACTATTAAATGACTATAAAATACATTTAAATTTTGTTTATTCACAGAAACAGTGTCTTTGATGTAACCTTCATAAATACATTAATGTAAGAATGTTTTTTTTTCATGTCAGATTGACAAACTACATACTGTAGCACAGTGTGACAGACACTTGTCTGAACTCACAAATTTCAGTTCTTTGGTTTCTGTGTGAAACTACATCATGTATGTGTATAACTAGAAACACTATGTGGCATCCTGATACACTGTGTCTCTGCCCCACTGCTGAGGCAGCTGCAGTCTACTGCCACCTGTCCCTGCCCCACAAGTCCCCTGCCTTCTGCTCCACATTCGAGGCTGCTGCACCCTGCTGTTCACTGTCTTCTCCCATACAGTCAGGGATTGTGCACCCTGCTGCCTCCATCCACTGCCTAAAGAATCAGGGCTGCTGCACCCTGCCACCACCTGCCCAAACAGTTGGGGTTGCTGCACCCTGCTTCCCTCTCTCCACCACCCTCACACGTAGGGAAGCTGCACCTGTTGCTCCCTGTTCCTGTCTCCACAGACAGGGCTGCTGTGCTGTGCTAAGCACTAGAGTGCCAGGTTCCCTGTCTCTACAGCTGGGGCTGCTGTACCATGCTGCCCTAGCCACCAGAGGAGGGGCTTCTGCTACACCCTGCTACCCACTTCCATTGCCCCAAATAGGCAGGACTGCTGCACCAATTGTACCCCATCTCACAGTGAGAGCTGCTGTACCCCGATGCCCCGTGTTCTGCACCACAGTCAATACTTTTTGCATTATGATGTCCTCTATCCCCTGTCACCAGAAAGAGGGCTGCTGTGCCCTGCTCCTTCTACACAGTTGGAGTAGCTACGCCTACTGTGCTCTAAAGCCCCTTATCTCTGCAGTTTGAGCTGTTGCACCATGCTGCCACTGGCCACAAGATTCAGGGCATTTGCTGCATCCTGTTGCATGCCTCCACAGTTGAGGCAGTTGCACCCTGCTGTCCCCCTGCCACCAGAGTCAGATCCTTTGCTACACCCTGCTGCCCATATCCTTTGTCCAAAACAGGCATGGCTGCTGCACCTGTCCCACAGTTTGGACTACTGTATCCTGATGCCACCCCTATCTCCTGCCCGAACATTCAGGGCTGCTGCATTCTGCTGCCCTCTGTCCCCACCCCCACAGCCAAGGCCACGGTACCCTATTGCCCCCTGTTCCTATCTCCACAGTCGGGGCTGCTATGCTGTGCTACACCCTACAGTCTCATGCCGCCTGCATCCAAAGTTGGGGCTGCTGAACCCTACTATGCACTTCCATTGCCCCAAATGGGCTGGGTTGCTGCAAACTATGCACCCTGTGCTACTGTCAGAGCTGCTGTACCCAGCCCCACAGTCAAGGATTCTGCACCACGGTGTCCTTTTTCCTCTGCCACCATTATCATTGTGCCCTGCTGCAACACAGTGTCCCTTGCCTCCACAGGCAGGGGACAGGGTGCAGCAAATGCCCTTACTCTTGTGCTGCACCCTTCCCGAATAGTTGGGGTTGCTACACCCTGCTACCCTCTCTCTCACCCTCACTGTCAGGGACACTGCACATATTGCCCCCTGTTCCTGTCTCAGCAGAGTGTAGCAAAGGATCCGACTCTGGTGGCAAGGAGGCAGCAGGGTGCAACTGCCTCAACTGTGGAGGCATGCAACAGGGTACAGCAAATGCCCTGAATCTTGCGGCAAGTGGCAGCATGGTGCAGCAGCCCTAACTGCAGAGGCATGTGCTCTAGGGCACAGCAGGCCACAACAACCCCAACTGTGTAGAAAGGAGGAGGGTGCAGCAGCACTGTCTGTGGGAACGGGGGATAGAAGACAGCATGGTACAGAAGCCTCAACTGTGGAGCAGGGCACATGGGGCATCAGGGTACATCAGCTCTGACTGTGCAATGGGGTACACGTGGTGCAGCAGCCTGACCATTTGGTGCAATGGAAGTGGGTAGTGAGTGCAGCAAACACCACACCTCAGGTGGTTAGAGCAGCATGGTGCAGCAGCCCCAGCTGTGGAGGCAGTGAACCTGGCACTCTAGGGATTAGCACAGCACAGCAGCCCTGACTGAGGAGACAGAAACAGGGGGAAACAGGTGCCGCATTACTAACTGTGAGGGTGGGGGAGAGAGGGCAGCAGGATGCAGCAACCCCAACTGTTTGGACAGGGAGAGGCAGGGTGCAGTAGTCCTGATTCTTTAGGCAGGGGATGGAGGCAGCAGAGTGCACAATCCCTGATTGTGTAAGAGAACACAGCGGGCAGCAGGGTGCAGTAACCTTGAATGTAGAGCAGAGGGCTTATAGGGCAGGGGGACTGGTGGCAGTAGACTGCATCTGCCACAACTGTGGGGCAGAGACATGTTGCATCAGGGTGCCATCTAGTGTTTCTAGTTATACACATACATTATGTATTTTCACACAGAAACCACCAAAGAACTGACATTTGTGAGTTCTGACAGTACATGTGCTTGAAATACTGTAGCAGAGTGTGGCAAGCACCCATTTGTCAATCTGACATGAAAAAAAAATTTCTTACATGGTTGTATTTATGAAGGCTACATCAAAGAACCGTTTCTGTGAATGAACAAAATTTAGATTTATTTTATATTCATTAAATAGCTCTGCATTATATAGTTAGAAAAAAATTGAGGTTTGATTACAAGTAAGAGTTGTATACAGGCAAGCTGATTTCTCACAGAAAAAGATTTCCACTACTTCAATTCAACATTGAAACTGAAATGATCAGCTTTTGAAAAAAAGAAAATGATATATTTCAAGCAGATCTAAACACAAACCAGAGACTGGGTTGGTAAGAAACCTGGAGAGCTCAGCAAACCATAAACTCTGAGTGCTGCTCTGACTGGGAATCTGAAACAGCAAGCTACTCCAAAATGATGTCATCACACTCTAAGCTTGACTGAGAGGACAGAAATAACTCCACTGTTTTCAGCCACTGTAGAGCAAGTTAACAAATGCTGATTTAAAGAAAACCACAAAACCAAACAGCATGAAATTTTCAGGAAACACTAATCATGACACACAGACTTGAATTTGGGCTTTGTAAGCTTCTATAAAATATTTGTAAAAACCACTGCACATTATCTTTAAGGCTAAAACAAGCCTGTGTTCAGTGGTGTCCATGTCAGCACTTCTGAGGTGACAGGAGGTGCTAATGGTCTAACTCAAAATACAGTACACAATTTATCTTCAAGTGTGAGGAGGCAGAGCCATTAATCACAAATAGCACAGCCACACGGGTATTATGCAAGTCTTGCCCCTAAAAAAGAGTTATAGGCTGCCTATTTTGCGTCAGGCCACTGCACATTCAAAATAAATATATATACATATACATATATATATATATATTATATATATAGCAGACGTCTACTAGTTACAGCTTTTAAATCTGCTACTTGCTTGAATATTTGACTGTTTTGACTTCAACAACTGGCTTCAGTGGTACACTAGGCAATGGTGACATCATCAGCACTGTGAAGTTGCTTCCTGATTGATTCACTATTCCACTGTGATAAAGTAACATTCAAAATTTCCATTGTGACAACTGTAACAACCAAAGTTTTTTTTTATATCGTCTGTTTAGAACACTTGGAGTGAGCATACTGGAGAGGCAGTTTGTAGGAAAGCAGATTAAGGGATCCATAAAAGGATGCCAGGACAGAAGAAATATCCAGATTGTTTTTTTTGTAACTCTCCAAATCCCACACACTCTGAAGCTTCATTCCCAGAGCAAGGCATCATGGGTATACAAATCCTTGTGTTTGTTGGACTGACAAGGCTTTACCAGAACAGACATGTCAGCAATATGACACAGCATGGTGTAGCCCAGGTGTGGTGTGTGGCATGAGGAGCTTGCGCCAAGTGCATTCAACCACTTGGTAGCGCAGTTAAGGAAAAGTAACCCACATCATGAAGTGTTATACTGCACTTATGAAATGGGCATACTGTAAATGAAAAAGATATGTTTTGCAGTGCAATCACTATTCCTGAACCGTACTGCATTGAAACCTTCTCCACCAATCAGGAAGCAGGATTTTCCCCACCCATTTTATAATGTCTTTTTAACAAGTTTATATGTCTTACCCTGCTCAGGCTGAGAATGACAGACAAGAGACAGGTGTTTTTGTCCTCTTTTGGACTTCTCAGTGCACGGCTGTCATAATCTCAAATTAGGAACCTTGTCGGACCCCTAGGCAAAGTCAGTTTACAACATTCCGAGTGAGCATACTGGTGAGGCAACGTAGAGTACAGGGTCTGTAAAAGGATGCCAGGAGAGAAGAACTATCCAAACTGTGTTTTTTTTAATCTCTCCAAACCATACCCATAGTCTCAAACCTCACTCCCAGGGCAATGCATCATGGGTATGCAAATCCTTGTGTAAGTCGTGCTGACAAGGGTTCACCAGAACAGCCAAGATATCACTTTACCATAACATTTTTAGCCCACACTCCTGCTGAATATGTATTATTTAAAACATTTTTCAAGAGGCAACAACACTTCTTTATAGGGAGCTTGTCATGACTCCAGCCTCACAACCAATGTTAGGGGCTGCTCCCAATGTCCATTTTCTCGGGTACAGGGCTATTTGAGTGTTTTCTTTTTGAAATTATTCAACTTTAAAAGTGGAGATCCTTTGACCCCTGACCCACTTCCCACTGTACTACAAACACACTCATGCTGCATCTCAGGACCTTCCACAGTGGACGTCACCGACCAGATCAGTCATGGGATTATTTAACTGATGACTAGGCAACTTGGAGCTCTCTACATTTCTGACATGCTGTTTGTTGGTTTTGTGAGCCTCCTGAGACAAAGTACAGGTAGTACTATCTACTTACCCTAGGGAGAAATATAAAAGCAGTGAATGACATAAATATTACAAAGCTCTAGGATGCCTAGCTGTCACGCAACTCTTCCATGGCTGATTCCATCAATGTTATCAGCTACAAGGGGTTCATAGAGCAAGCATAGTTTGTTTACAGTACAATGGGGGGAGTTGAAGGAACTCCATATAAAAAGGTTAATGATTTCTGAAAGAAAATGCTCAGATAGCACACCTCTCAACTGCTATGAACTTTGCACAGTGCTATGATTTTTACACTAAAATGTAATTTGCTCCACCAAGGTTTACTGATGTTCTTAATAATGTTGAAGCTATTTCTGGACACACAAACTATGAAATCATTAAACTAACTTGACAGAAACAATTACTGACATTAAATATATGGGCCCACTATTTGTAGACATATTATTCTGTAAAATAAG
The DNA here is from genome assembly GCA_016271365.2 of Neoceratodus forsteri. Taxonomy (NCBI): domain Eukaryota; kingdom Metazoa; phylum Chordata; order Ceratodontiformes; family Ceratodontidae; genus Neoceratodus; species Neoceratodus forsteri. The sequence continues at coordinate 696,389,650 of CM028129.1, forward strand.
CGCTACATATTCTGGCCATTTGCTCTGGATTTTGAAGGCCAGCGCTATGCATTTTAACGCTGAGAGGGTAAGTGTTTGAGAGATCGGTCAAATAGCCGTATCACGTGCAATGAACATCAAGCGCAGCCCACACTCTAGGGTGTGAAGCTGTATACATTTAGAGTTCCCCCTACAGGACCTAGCCACGGCAGTATGCATTTATCACCAATGATACAGTTTAAGAGGTTAACGTGCAATTTTGTGTTAATTTTTTTAGTCCTCATAACTCTTAAAGCAGTCTGGTAAAACTCTTACCTGTCTCATTTCCAATACATCTTTATATTTGATCAGAGCAACAGGAATTTTAACTTCTTCATAGTCGGTCTTGTTGGCATTAGGAGGGACCTGCAACAAACAAATCAACCTTGATCACTATTTAATCAATTCAAATTATTTTTAGAAAAGATTCAGGAGCAGCCAGCCTGGTGGTGTAGAGGGCTCAGGCACTGGCGCCTTACCTCTTACCACGCTGATGACCCATGGTCAGGAGCGACCTTGGGTGTCAGTGGGTCGGCCGGGGGGGGGGGAGGAGGATCAGGATCGAGCATCACATGGACTGTTCTCCTCCTCCAGGGAGAGTGGAAGGGGACGACCGCTAAGCTATTGGCTCCTGGTGGTGGCCAAGGGCTGGTGCAAGCTCAGGGGTCATAAGTGAGAGTCGGCACAGACCGACGTCGATGTGCAATATGCGGAAGCATGCGCAGCAGCATTCCTGATGTCACTGCATGCCTGCGCCATGGAGGGGAAACCATTACAGGGAATACAATCCTCCGGCGCACGCATGTGAAGGCTGGGCCCAGTGGCGCCACAGCGGACGCACTCAATTTATTTATTTATTTTATTTGAAAACAATTGGATTTACAACCTTTCGTTTACAAAGGTGCCTCGTCACAGAGAAGACATACAGTGGACACAGTTACAGAAAATACTGGACATTGAGTGACATAGATTTACACAGTTGAAAATCATACAATAAATAGTTACACATTTCATGGTGTAAAACATTAGCACATGCTGATACATCAGAGGGCAAGGTACCAGAGGGAGATTGGGAGATTATTGGGGGTCATGTGGCGGTTCAGCCCAGCAGGCTTTGTCAGGTGCAAAAGATGGTAGCAGAGCACTGATTAGATACAGGTGCAACTGTAGGCATTAAATAGTTGGTTACAAAGGGCTGCTTTGAAGGTGCCTATTTTTGGAGCACTGGAGATGGATGCAGGAAGGGAGTTAAACCAGGGTGGAGCTCTGTAGCAGAAGGACCTCTGAGCCTGGGTGAGCCTAGTTCTTTGAACCAAAAGAGTGGTTTTGTTGGCGGTACGGGTTGAGACAGAGGACTGGGTATGAAGGATGGAGGCAGTCACCCCGGGCGGGGTGAGCCCAAGCAGAATTTTCTTAGTTAGGAGGCAGGTTTGGTAGTGGAGTCGCTCGTCTAGGTTAAGGAGACTGGCCTGGTCATAGAGTTGACATGTGTGGGTGAGCCTGGGGGCACCGATTATTAGTCTTTAGGCCTTATTTAGGGTGAGGCGAATTTTGTTCAGGGCAGTGGTGTCAGCAGCACCATAAACGGGCAGGCTGTAATACATAAGTGATAGTACTGAGGACGTAATGGCAAGTCAGAGGACATCAGGTGGGAGGCAGTCCTTGTGGCGGTAGAGGATGCCAAGCCATGTGTTAGTGGCAGATTCAAGGGCAATAATGTGGGGGTGAAAGGTGAGGGCTGAGTCAAAGATAACCCCAAGGTATTTGTAGGAGTAGACTTGCTCAATTGGTCGTAGGGTGCTAGGAAGGATGCAGAGAGGGTTATTACAAGCTTTGTTTTGGGGGTTGGCGAAGAGCATGGTCTTGGTTTTTTTGAGATTAATGATGAGTCTACATTCCCTAAACCAGGTTTCGGTGTCACTGAAGGAGTGTAGGAGAGAGTCCTGGAGGAAGGAAGTGTTTCTGTGGGAGGCAAAAATAATAATAATGAGTTTATTTATAAAGTGCCTTTCATTTTTCAAGGCGCTGTACATATTAAAACAGTAAAATCAAACATTAGAATTCAATAGTAAACACAGATAAAACCACAGCAGATTAGTAATTTCAATACAATCAGCCATCCAAAAAGGCCATTTGCCAAAAACAGGTTTTTAGATTGCTCTTAAATTCTTCCACGGAAGTGCACTCCCACAACCGGCAGAGTAGAGAATTCCAAAGAGTGGGTGCAGCATAAGAAAATGCTCTGCAACCTGATGATTTAAGACTCACTCTTGGATCGGCCGTGGCAGTAAGTGACCAGAATTTCTTTCAGATAGGCCAGACCCTGATCAAGAAGGGCTTTAAAAGTCAGTAAACTAACTTTAAAGGCGCTCCGCCACCGTATAGATAGCCAGTGCAGTTCACGCAGCACCGGGGTAATATGACAGGACCTACTTGTCCCAGTCAAAACCCGGGCTGCTGCATTCTGCACCAGCTGAAGGCGACGGATTTCAACCCCAGAAAGCCCAAAGTACGGGAGTTGCAGCAGTCCAGACGTGAGGACACAAAGGCGTAGACCAACGTTGGTAAGGTGTTAGATGGAACAAGGTGCTTAACTCTGGCAATATTCCTCAGATGATAAAAGGAAGTCTTTATGACTGCTGACACTTGGGACTGTAGTGTCAGCATGTCATCCAAGATTACCCCCAGGTTACGCACTCATTCAGAGATCGGAAACGAAACGCCACCAAGAAAAATTCCTGAGGGCGTACTAACAAACGACCCCTCTATCTGACACCCCGTGTCCACAACCAAAACCTCTGTCTTTTTCGGAGTTCAACTTCAGCCAACTAGAATCCATCCAATCCTAGATTTCTTCCAGACAGTTGTTAAACAGTGAAACAGCTCCATCCTGATCGGGTGCGAAAGACAGGTATAGCTGGGTATCATCTGCATAGCAGTGAAACCTCAGCCCATACCGTCTTGTAATATCTCCGAGGGGCAGCATATACACCGCGAATAACATGGGAGATAGCACTGAACCCTGAGGCATCCCACACAACAAAGAAGTTGGGCTTGAGGAAAAAACCTGACACAACTCTTTGCGATCTCCCAGTGAGGAATGAGGTGAACCATTCCCGATATTCCACAGATCTGCCTCAGGCGTGCTATCAACACCAAGTGATCCACAGTGTCAAAAGCTGACAAGAGGTCAAGGAGAACCAGAATGGAATGTCTCTTCTGATCTCTTGCCCTCAGAAGATCATTAAGCACCCGAACCAGCACAGTCTCGGTACTATGTCTTTTACGAAAACTGGATTGGAAGGATTCGCAGATGGCATGGATGGTTAAATGGTCTTCCAAGTGGGCCGCCACTACCTTCTCAATCACCTTCCCAATAAAGGGAAGGTTTGAGATAGGTATGTAGTTTGAGAAACAGTCTGGGTCCAAGTTAGCTTTCTTCAAGAGAGGTGTCACTACCACCTCTTTCAGGGAGCTAGGGGAACTCACCAGACTCCAAGGAGCACCAGACTATTTGCACAAGGACTGGACCAATGATAGCACTACAACCCAAAATTAGGGAGGTCAGTCCAGGATCCAAACTACAGCTTGTGGGACGCACACTATGGATAATCCGCATGACATCCACAAAATCAGGTCGACTGAAGGAACTCCAAGAAAACTGAGGTACTGTGAACTCACACTGTTCAACAGTGTCACCCTTAGAGATTACTGGACGCAAATCCGCCCTGATGTCAGCCACCTCAGTTGCAAAGAAACTAACAAGCTCCTCGCACTCTAATTGTCAAAAGGGTTTTCGAACTTGCAGACAGGCTGGGTTGCACAGTCTGTCTACAGTTCGAAACAGCTGAGCCGGTCGATTCTGAGCAACTGCAATCTCCTTGGACAGGAATTCTGCCTTTTTACGGGTGATTGCAGATAGATAGACAGAATAATGTTCCATCAATCTAAGGCGGTCGGCTTCAAGGGCGGACCTGTGCCAGCACCAATCTAACCTTCACCCGTCTCCGCATCTCCCTCAATGTCCCATCAAACCAAGGGGACTTGGGGCGAAGGGATAGGGGGTACACACGAACAGGAGCAATAGAGTCCAGAGCCACTGTAACAGCCATATTATAGGCAGACACCAGGGTCTCTGGATTACTGCTCGCCAACACGGGGGATGAGAGATCAAGGACCGCCGCAAGGCCTTGGGAGGTAATATCCCGTAAAGGGCGGTACCTAACCATCTCCACAGGGGTAGGCCTTCTCAGGGGGGTGCAAAAACTGAACCTCACAGTGTAGTGATCAGACCATGTGACTGGCTTCACCCCCCAAGTCAGATGCATCGATCCCCAGGAGAAAGACTAAGCCCAGAGAGTGTCCAGATTTATAGATAGCAGTGGAAACTACCTGTGTAAGGCCCAAAGAAGTCATTAATTGGAGGAAGCGATTACCAAATTGCAAAAGTTTATCGTCGACTCAGGCGTTGATGTTGCCCAGAATCATCAATCTGGGCGACTCCATGTTGACGATGACGTCTGCCACTTCCTGTAGGAAACGTTTCCCATCCCCAGGTGGACGGCAGATGAGTACAATTCGAACACCTACACCCGCTACTACTGTACTCTCAAAGGACTCAGTCTCTCACACTACCACACTCGTGAGGCCCAGCTCAGTCTTGAAACAAACTGCAACCCCCCCACCCCTGCGGTCCAATCTCGGGCGGTGTATCACCGAGAACCCGGCAGTAGTCATGGCCTCCAACATAGGGCCTGGATTTTCATCCAGTCAGATCTCAGTGATGCAGGCCAAGTCCACCGAGCCAACAAGATCGGCAATAATGCCAGTCTTATTCCTGATGGACCTGGCATTGCATAGCACCGCCAGAGTTGGACGAACCTTGAAGGCTGTCTAGCCCATCTGCCTACTAAATTCAGTAGTGCCCTTGGGTATGGACATCAGACATGGTAAACCACGATCTGGATTCCACTTCACCCCAGGGCACTTTCTGGCTCGAACTACCCTGATACGGTGGCCCTCCTCGTCCATCCTCCCCTGTTTGCAGCCCCCCAACCCCTTCCCTCTCCTACAAACAATCCCCAGCACTCTACAGTGCTGATATGTACCATATTGGAGAGGGGGGAAGAGTAAAAAGGGTGGAAGGCGCGAAGAGAGGAGGATGAATAGCGCACCACCATGGGGACTGAGGGCCGAAAACATGCTGCTACTAAACAATTAGAACCAAAATCAATAAACCCACCAAGTTCACCACAATAATTAAACTTAGCAGAAAAATAAATATCTCACCCCAACATAGAACAAATCAAATAAATTCAAAACTTAGTCAAAAAATATAAACAAATAAAAAAAAAAAAAAGCCAACCCCACCACGAAGAAAAATAAATCTGGACTAAGCGAGAGGACTCAAAAATAAAATAAAAATATAAATATAAGTATAGGGGTTCTCTCACCACCCCAACTTAACCAAAAAACAAAAATTAAATAAAACAAAATTATTTACCCCCCCCCAAGCTCTCTCACAGCCAGAGTAAAGAAAAAATACTTTCACACTCTCACTACAAAGTATATATATTATTCTTAACAATCATAAAAACATTTCGGACTTTAAACAAAACACATAACACATCCCTTCCCCCCCCCCAGTCCTCTCATGACCAGGGAGTGAAGGGAATACTCAAACTTAAATAAATGGACACAAGGTCCTCCCACCACCTCGTTGTTCAAAATAAAAATTAGAAGTCTTCAATTCGCCAAGCACAGAATAATTTTGTTTGTAAGTGTACAGATTAGCATAGGCAAGTCAATTGTCCACAAAGCTCAGGAGGCATCCAGAATCCAGATCAAGCAAATCCATACCATATCCACAGTTGAAAAAGGCCCCTCAATCCCAACTGGACAAATACCACAAGAAATAAAGTGATCTAATAAAACGTCCAGAAACAGGCCACATTAGTGGCCCAACCTGGGAGTCTAGGAGGCACAGAGCCCCAGCCAACTCCTTGACCAAAAGATCCCGGTACCCCCTTCAGATCACAAATCAAATGGAAAGCCAGTGGGAGATCATGCCTCAGACCAGTTCAAAATAAAGGTCTTGTACACGTCAAAGATCCAGGATAGATTTAACAAATCCTTCTCACTGCTGTTTCCAGGGCCACGATTTTAGCCTTAAGTTCCCTTCATCAAACGACCATTCTCCTGTTTCAATCACAGCCCAACTCAACAAGAAAGCAGGGATAAACACTCCAGCTGACTCCCCTGTCCAGTCAGAGTCCTGTACAGGCACTAAGGCAAAATAATCACAGTCCAGGGGATCCTAATAAACAGCGACCAACAGTATCTCAGTCTCGGTGAGAGGAAGACCTTCACTCCACTCCACGCCCGTTTAACAACCACTTCGGGCAGCTGACCACAAATCACCAGGATACTCTTCTCTTCTCGTCATCCCGAGAAGTCCTATGGCAAGTGGCGACCCGCAAAAACTTAGTCACCGGGCCGAAAACCACTCAAACCACTCCATGCCTGCAGACGCCTCCACATCCATTCCACGCCCATTCTATATCCAAATTCGGGCGGCAGGGCACTAAGTCCAGGACGCCAACTACAACTACAAAATATGGCATCATCCACGTACAAAAGCATATTGCTGGTGCAGGCACTAGGCAAGGTGTTTAGATAGAGGCTAAAAAGTAGAGGATCCAGGATTCAGCCCTGGGGAACCCAAGAGCAGATGGGATGGGTTTCTGAGAGTGTCTCATTGACTTTGACACACCGGGAGTGAGCTATTAGGTAGCTCCAGCACCAGGCGAGAGGACCAGTGGAGAAACCAGTGTGGCACAAGGCGTCAAGTAGAAGAGGGTGGGAGACAGTGTCGAAGGCCTTCAAGAGGTCAATGAACACTGCACCGGCTAGGGAGCCAGCATCAAGGGAGGAGTACAGGAAGTTTGAGAATTCCATTAACACAGTGCCAGTACTGTGACTGTCACAGAAGCCATGTTGCTCTGGACACATGATGTTATACCCCAGTTTGTGCCCCCAGGTCTTCCGCAGTGTGCGGGGTAAGTACCCACCGTGAAGCGGCCTGGGAAGGGCAGGGCGAAAAGGGTCACAGCTCGGACTGCAGCCGGTGCGGGGGCCAAGGAGTCTGTGCTGGATGGGGGGGAACCATAGGTAACACCCCCTAGCCGAGGAGGTAACATAAATAAGCAAAAAAAAAAAAAGATTCAGGAGCTCTTCTGTAGATTTTTTCAATTGTTTCGTTTTGTATTTTTTTTTTTCCCTGCTCCCCATTCCAGTCGGCCCTCCTTCCCACCAGTCCTCCCAGCCTTGTGACCTTGACTTCCCCCCAGGGCTTACCTCTGCCATAGTCCCCCCATGGCTTGCCCTCCATAGCAGGTTGGTGGGAGTCCCTGGCTCTGGAAAGCCCCTGAGTGGTCGGGTGAAGGGCCTGCAGAGGTCGGTGTCATCCTGTGTAACCAGGGGATTTTTCCTCATTTTCTCCCCTGGGGGATGTGACATGCGCGGATGTCAAGCTGCTCACGCAGATGTCTGCCACGTCCCCCTCACCTGCTGTAGCTCAGGCTGCCTTTCCCCTGGCTTCCGCCAGGGGCCAGTCAAGCCCCAATCTCTGCCCACCCCCAACTCTGGGAGGAGAGCGATCTGACAGACACTCAATCCTCCTCCTTCTCCCGGCTGGCCCTCCAACACCACAGGTTCGATTCTGAATCTGGGTTGTCTGTGTCACGAGCGGTAGTGCTACCATGGTGGGCCAGCCCAGATTTATTTTTTTTCTTTTAAAACTCCTTTATTAAAGTGGGTGCAACAGTAGCAGTACATTTCTAGAGAGTGGGGATGAACATTTAGAATCAGACACATCATTTTAGATAAAACACAAATTCGTAGTTCTCCTCCAAATAAACCCAGATCTATTAATGCTAACCATCACAGTCCATTGTAGAATACTTTCTATTATAGTCAAGAAAAAAAATCCTCACCAGTAAAGTACGTAAAAGTCAACCATGTTAATCTGTTGTTATGTAAGAACAGAAACTATACTTAGGAACACAAAAATAACTCTTATTTGAGGCTGGTATAAAAATGAGTTTTATACACAAATATGAAATGTCAGAGACCATTCTGAAATGTCCTTAAGTTCATCTGAGTGTTAACCCTACCTAAAATGTGGGAATCTCCTAGAATTAATATCCGTGCACTTCTTGGGAGAGGACTGAAGTACCCTCAAGTCCTCAATAAGTGCCATAAATGGAAGCCAGGCGCCAATTAACCTATCTATTTGTAGTCGTAAATCTTGCAGTCAACTTCTCCACCCTGTATATATTTTTAATAATGCTTATCCAATCTGATAGGGAAGGGGGTTCTGGATGTAACCATCTCTTCATGATAGCTTTACCAGCAGCTGTTAACAGTATTCCTAGAAATTATTTCTGATTGTTATTACATTTTCCCTTGTGTGGGGGGGGGTCCTAATATCAGGTGTTCAAGATAGGGCCCTTCCTGCATATTTACAAGCTGTTTATACCTCTGCCCCAACTCCGTCCAAAAGGATTGCAGGATAGGGCAACTCCAGAAGATATGATAGGGAGTGCCCTCGTCCCCACATCCCCACCAACATCTATCTGAATGGTTTTGAGTATAGTGTTTTGTGTGAGTTGGGGTAAGGAAAAAGCGGCTGAATAGCTACCAGCGAAATTCCTTCCAGTTGTTAAAAGGAAGCTCTCATCATGCCAGGCTCCTCGCCCCCACAAGGCTTACCCTCCGGTTAAGTATTTTAAGTATCTTGAGGCATTTTTCTCCCGCCGCAACATACTTTATTTTAATTGGAAAAAGTCTGCTACCTGGAAGTAAGGAGGATGCTAGTGGGGCTCCATTATCTGTAAAGGTGCAGCAATGCACAATGCGCTTCAATACTTTTGGCCATGGGTTTGTAATCATCAGTCTGCATATAGCCGTTGATGGGATCTCGAAACCTTCCAGAGGGTGCCGTTCAAGACCGTTGCCCAGTTCCTGTGCCACCCAGGTGTTCTCTGGGTCCTGCTTTATAATCATGATCCATGGTGCGAGTTGAGCCACTTAGTAATATACTTTAAGGTCCGGCAGGCCCAACCCCACCTGTTCCCTAGGTCTTTGTAAATTTGACCACTGTATTCTGGCTTTCTTTCCCCCCTAGATAAAATTACGCAGTGCTTTGTTTATTTTTGTCTAGTCAGACTGTGGAATTTTCAGAAGGAAAACTAGAAATAAAAACATAAAGCATGGTAAAATATTCATTCATTCTAATTGAGCCCAGATTGTTTAATTGTTAAACATTAAGCCAGCCCATCGATGCAGCAGTAGGGTTACTGCTTGAGATTACAGTGACCTTGGTTCAGGTAAGAGCCCAGGAAGTTAGGGCCTGTTGGATGGAGGAGGATCAAGTGTCCCAGAGGATGCTCTCCTACTCCGTGGAAAGAGGGCAGCAGTCTCCCTATGCCACCAGCTGGGTAACCTCAGGTGGTGGTGTACTTGGACACGCTCATGGGACGGAGAATACAAGCAGACTCCACAGCACGCTGCCTGCATTCCATGGAGTCTGTGCCTCCTGAGAGAGAAGAAAAGCAAGAAGGAAAACCCCAGAGCGTGACAGAAAGACACCGGCACTCTTGGGCCTAACTGGACCCATCCACCCACTGTCCTCATCCACCCCCCCACCCTCTCTTGATCTGCAGACCTGTGGTGGGGCCTGTCTCCACCACCCCCATGCAATCCATCATGGGGAGCAGGGAGGCGGGGTTGGGAACAGAGAAAGGGATCAGATGGGGCTTGGAAGTAGTCAAGCAGCGATGACAGCAACAGTGAGAGGGATAAAGAAAAAAGTTAATGTTACATAATAGACTTAGATTACATTTACTGACAAAATAAGATTTTTTTTATCAAGGGATACATTTAAACTGAGAATATATCTTTATATCAAAACATAAGTGCCTTATACTAGATTGAATGGCTGCAGTGCACTTGTGTTCAGGCTCAAAATTAAAATCAGACATGCAGAAGTGGACTGGTATCACAGAAGTGCTCAACTTGCAGCAAGGCAACAGATCAAGTAAGCCACTGGAGGAGCACAGAGATGCTGAGTAGCCACTGCATTACCTGCGATATTGAGAACAAAGGGGAGTGCTGACTGAGTAGTCAGAATAAGATGAGTAAAGGGGAAAATAAAACTCCTTCTTTACTAGCTTGTCAAATTCACTGCCACGTACTGAGAGTGACCCCCATACTTATTTATTTACGAGTTTAACCAGGAAGGCATACTGAGCAGTGTTGCTCGATTCCAGATGCGACCTGGGGGACAAGTCCCAAGACAACAGTACAATCACAAGGTACAGTAGTTAAACATCACAGTGAGGGGGCCACCCGCCATACAGATAATCGGCAGATAGATACAGGAAACATAGGAGGGGGAAAATACAAGGGATAAAATGACAGAGAAACCCATCTGAGAACACAAAAATATGAGTACATAGTGGGCACTAGCTAAAGCATGAGCAGCTGGAGGAGAAGTGGGTGCCGAGTAGGAGACTGAGGTGGAGGGGGCTGGGTGAGTGTCTTATATTGGCTGGCAAGGCGTTCCATAGCTGGGGGATATGGAATTTGAAAGCTGCCTGCCCTTTGGTTGTGCACATGAAGGGGACGTGGAGGAGCCTGGGGTCCGTGCTTCTGAGGGAGTAAGCAGGGGGAGGCTGTGGGGAGAGGACAGAGGCCAGGTGGGGGGGGGGAAGGGTATGGGACCAAAATTTGGCTGCAGACCTAGCACAGTGGGTTAATCTGCGGTCTTGGAAGGACGGCAGGGCTAGGGAGCTGTATAAGGCACAGTGGTGGGTAGTTTGTGGGCAGTACAGGATAAAGCAACAGAAAGAGTGGAAAAGGGTGTCAAAGCTGGCCAAGGCGGAGGAGGGAGCAGTAGTATAGACTATGTCGCCATAGTCGAGTATTGGGAGGATCATCTTTTGAACAATAGCTTTCCTGGCAGGAGAGGGGAGGCAGCTTTTGCTCCTATATAGGGCGCTGAGTTTAGGGAGTAGTTTCTTATGTATGGAATCAATATGAGTGGTGAAATCAAGGTGCTGATCGAGCCAGACGCCTAGGTATCTGAAACTGGTGCATGCTTCCAGGAGGGTCCCGTCCAGGGTTTGGCAAGGGGCTTGACGGGAGAGTCTTTGCTGTGAGCCGAAAGTTGTTAGCGACATAGTTTTCTTAGGGTTTAGGAATAGTTGGTTTGACCGGAACCAGTCCTGCATGGCACTGAAATCCTGCTGTAGTAGATTAGCCACCTTGCTTGTGGAAGGGCCCGTGGCATACAGCACTGTGTCATCCGCATACATTTGGATGGACAAGTAACGACAGACTGAAGGGAGGTTGTTTAAGAATATGGAGAAGAGCAGTGGGCCCAAGACTGAGCCTTGGCGGATGCCGGCAGTAACTGGTAGGGGGTTAGAGATGTGTGAGGCGACTTTTACAGCCTGGTGCCTGCCCACCAGGTAGTCGTGGAACCAGGTGGAGGCTGGTTTGGAGAGACCGGCTTCTTTTAGTTTAAAAAGGAGCAGTGTACGGGAGACGGTGTCGAAAGCCTTGGCTAAGTCTATAAAGATGGCAGAGGTGATGTGGCCTTTGTCCAGGATGGTGAGTATGTCGTCAGTGATTCTTAGCAGGGAGGTGATAGTTGAGTGTGATTTACGAAAACCAGATTTGTATGGGGTGAAGAAGGAGGAGGCGTCCAGACAGGGAGAGAGTTGGGCGAGGAGAAGACGTTCCTGTAGTTTTGCCAGAATCGGGAGTAGGGAGATGGGACGACAGTTACCCGAGGAGGAGGGGTCACCCCCTTTTGGGAGGGGTATGACGGTAGTCTGTTTCCATTCAGTTGGTAATTTGCCTAGTGAGAAGGAGAGGTTGAATAGAGCGGCTAGTGGGGAGGCTATGGCTGGAGCGGACAAATATAATGTCTTGGCATCCAGGGCTGTGGGGCATTTATCTTTGTTAGGGTTCAGGGAACGTAGGGATTTGAGTACTTCGGCCGGGGATACAGGGCGAAAGGAGAAACTGTATGGTCGGTAGGGGTGCTCTTGGAGGGTTGGGCATGGAGTGGGCGGGTGCTGGAGGGACAATAGGAGTGAGTCAGCACAGCTGGAGAAGTAGGTGTTGAAAGCAGCGGCAACCTCGCAGGGATCTGGACTTCAGTAAGGCATTCGACTCAGTGCCACATGGAAGGCTGGGAAGGAAGTTAGTAGGCACAGGGGCGGGTGCAAAGCTGGTGAGATGGGTAGGAAACTGGCTGCAGAGAAGGCAACAGAGGGTGGTGGTGGTGGGAGCTCTCACACTAAGGGCAGTGACGAGCGGTGTTCCACAGGGCTCGTGTTGGGACCAGTGTTGTTTGGGATATTCATTGCAGACATATCATGGGACATCAAGAGCAAGATCAGTCTGTTTGCTGATGATACCAAGGTAGGCGAGTGGTGGATGACCTAGGGGATGGCAGGATGATCTGGCAAAGCTTGAAACCTGATCAGACACCTGGCAACTGGGGTTTAATGCAAAAGTGCAAGGTGCTGCATTTTGGGATGAAGAACCCAAGGAGGAGTTACCAGCTAGGGGAGTGCAGCTAGCCCAGACAGAGGAGGAGAAGGATCTGGGTGTGCTCATTACAGGATCAATGAACAACCTCGGCACAATGTAGGAAGGCAGCTGCAAAGGCCAACAAAATGCTGGGTTGTATTGCAAGGGTATATCCTCGAGGAGGGGAGGAGGTGATTCTGCCACTGTATAGGTCATTAGTTAGACCACACCTGGAGTACTGCGGCAGTACTGGCGTCCAGATCTGAAGAGGGACATTAAGTTACTGAGGGGCAGCGCAGAGCGACAAAGATGATCAAGGGGCTGGGGGACTTATCATACGAGAGGAGGTTGAAGGAGTTGAACATGTACTCACTGGAGGACAGGAGAGACAGGGTGACATGATTGAAACCTTTAAATATGCAGAAAGGAATAAACAAGACGGGTACAGAGGGGCTGTTCAGGGGGGGGGGGCCACCAGGGGCCATGATATGAGACTGGAGCGAGGAAGTTTCAGGAGGGAGATGAAGAGACACTTTTTTACATTGAGGGTGGTGGCTGGGTGGAATGCATTACCTGCTGAAGTGGTATACAGTAGAACAGTGGACTGCTTTAAACAAGGATGGGACAGGACAAGGGGGAGGGTTAATGAAGGGGAAGGGTGGAGGGGAGGGGCAGCTGCAGAATAAGGGGTGCTAGCTGCACATTCGAGCAGACTTGATAGACCTCTAGGCCTTTATCTGCTGGCAAATTTCGTATGATCGGTGATGGAAGTGCCCTGTATTGACAGTGTCGGTGGTAGCAGCTGGGTGGGGGGGAGAAAAGGGATTTGAATGATTTCCAAAAGTTTGTCGGGTGGTTAAGGTTTGCGCTGAAAGCCGATAGGAAATAGTTCTTTTTTGCCTGGCGAATGAGATTAACATAGGAGTTGCAGAGGGCTCTGTAGCTTTGAAAGGCTGCCTGGGTGCCCAGTTTCTTGTGGGCTTTCCATGCGTGGTCCCCTGGAGAGGCACTGACTGATGATATCGTGGCGATCCAGGGAAGGTGGGCGCCTCTGACCCTTTTTGTGCGCAGGGGGGGCATGGTAGACCCATACTTTTAGATATCTGGCCTTGAAAGTTTCGAGTGTGGCGTCAAAAGATGTGGCCACTGGGATGAAGGACCAGTCTACCTGTCCTAGGTTATGCACGAGCGATGCTAAGTCCAGGGAATTATATGACCATACTATATGATCCATGGCCAAAGCGGGGAGGTGGGTAGAAGTATCTGTTCAGAAAGCTAGAACAAAGTTAAGACTTGCTTAAAGAACTGTACAGGGACAGTCAGCATCTGACAGGATGATTCTGGCTCCAACTAAAACAAAGATTTGATTCCCTAGCTAATACAGAAGTAACTTTTTTTTGTGTTGTAGCTTCATAAAACAAGTTTTTATTTTTAATTTTAAACAAGATTTAGCTGGTGCCAACAAGGTTGGTCTTGCTTTTTTTTTTATATTGTTGATTATTTTTTTTTAGCAGGCCTTACTGTCTCATCAAACAATGGAAATCACTGCACTCAGACCAGTAACAAGGGCAATTACCAGAAAGTGCTTTTAAAGTGGATATTTATTCCACAACCTGGCGCCATGACAAACAAGTGTACAACATAGCTCCTCAGTGCTTCGATTCTAAATTAATCTTCCTCAGAGTGAGGACAATGCTTACATACATGTGAATCAAGATAAACGGGTGCAATTAATCACAAAATGTGGTCATTTTAAAATAAAACAAAATGTACTTCCTTTTTCTAGCCACGAGATGGTGCTCAAGTGTAAATTACATAGAGTCCCAAGCAGTACCAGAACTGACCGCAAGTCTGCTGGGAGGTGGTCAAAAAAGGCAACAGCATGCTACTCATTAAAGAAGGCCTGAAGGACAGCTAGTCCGAAATTGGCCCTGCGTCTGGTGGAAGCAATGTCCAGATGTGTGAACAGAGTTTCAAGTGGCAGCTGTACAGATGTCTGCAGCAGGCACATTCCTGAAACAGGCGGTAGAGGCGGCCATACCTCTGGTGGAGTGACCCTTACCCACCCTGGGCAAGGGCTTGTTGTACTTACAGTAACAGTACACAATGCAATCTGCCAAAAATTTCGACAAACACTGTTTCGACACAGGTGCCCCATCTCTTTCCGGGGCAAATGAAACAAACAACTGATCAGTCTTTCTAACTGGTTGGGTGCGATTTGTGTAATAATGGAGTACCCTATAGATGCCTCTCCCCAAGAAGCAACTACTAATACTTGTTTCAACTTTGTTTTGAGGAACATGGCTGTACTGGATGAATCCTTTTTCTACCCTATGAACATCCAAAGTATGTAGTAAGGCCTCCCCCTAATAAGAATATTCAGGAAAATAAACAAGTGGATGGATTGGTTTAGTGTGAACTCAGACACCGCCTTAGGTTTAGTACACAAAGGCACCCTGTTTTTCTGAAAAATTAAGCAAGGCTCTTTACACCTCAGAGCCTGAAGCTCAGAAATCCTCTGAGCAGAAGTAACAGCAACTAAAAACAATGCTTTCCATGACAGAAAGTGTAGCTTACAACTCATGGCTGGCTCAAAGGCAGAGTGAACTTTTCCAAAATGAAAAGAAGGTCCCATGTTGGGACAGGGTCCCAAATGGGAGGTTTCAAGTGCAGAATACCCCATAAAAATGTGCAGGAGATTTTCAGCTGGGCAACAGATTTGCCCTCAACAGGTGAATGGTACGCAGAGATGGCAGAAAGGTGCATCTAAAGCAAAGAGTACCCCAGGCCAGAGTCCAAAAGAGAAAGGAGGTACTCCAGAATCAGATACACCGGGCAGGTGAAGGCATCCAAGTGGCAAATGGTGGCCCACAGGGAAAAGCGCTTCCACTTTGTGACACAGGTGGCTCTCATGAAAGGTTTCCTGGCAGTCACCAGGCCATCGGCAACCCTGGAAGAAACCCCAAAGCAGGTGATAGCTAGATCAGCAGGAGCCATGTATGGAGATGCAGAGATTTCAGGTCTGGATGGACCAGGGTGTCCTGCTCCTGGGAGAGCAAGTTGGTGCACAGGGGCAAGGAAACTGAAGGTTCCACTGCTAGCTACTGCAGCAGGGGGAACCAGATCTGACGCGGCCAGTAGGGAGCTACAAGAATCATCTCTGCCCCCTCTGACTGAAGCTTGAGGAGAACCCTCTGCAGGAACGGGAAGGGAGCGAGGGCGTGCAGGAACCTCCCTTTCCAGGAGAGGGACAATGCGTCGCACCAGAAGACTCCAAGCCCTGGATGGCACGAGCAGAAAAGCGGCAGTTTTGTGTTGAGTGGGGATGCAAAGAGGTTCAACTCTGGATGGCCCCACCTGTCAAAGAGGTCTCTGACCACTGAGGACAGGAGTTCCCACTCGTGCATCTTTGACCTGGACCAGCTTAGACTGTTGATCAGGGCATTTTGGGCACCTGAAACATGGACGGCTGAGAGTTCCAGGTCGTACTCGATGGCCCAGTACCAGATTCTCATGGCCTCCCAACAATGGGGGTAGGAGTGAAAGCCCCCCCTGTTCGTTAATGTACTACAAGTCAGATATGTTATCTCTCTTTATCAATAGCGGGCCAGGAAGAATGTGGGTCTGGAAGGCTTGCAGAGCATAAATAACTTCCTGCATTTCCAGCACATTGATGCTGCTCCAACTCGGACCAAACCCCCTGGGTCTGACGGTTGGCTAAGTGAGCACCCCAGCCTAGGCCAGAGGCATCCATAGTGAGAATCTGCAGTGGGGACTCAGCATGGAGGGGAACTCCTTACAGAAGATTGGCGGGGTTCTGCCACCACTCCAAGGTCCTCCTCACCAGATTGGAAATCAGCACCAGCTGATCTGGTTTGTCAGTACGTTGGTCCCATTAGACCAGAAGAGTCCACTGCAGAACCCTCATATGCAGGTGGGCTAGGGGAACCGTAGCTATAGCCGCTGCAATGTGTCCCAAAAAATGAAGGAATGCTCTGGCTGGTACCTGATGGCTGGAGGATACCAGCCGGGCCTGCGCTATCAAGTGCTCTGCTCTGTCCATCGGCAGGAAGACTCTGCCCTGCGATGAGTCCAGGACTGCTCCTATATATTGGAGGTGTGGCTCAGGGAGAGACAAGATTTCAGTATGTTTTTCATGATACCGAGGGCCTGGAAGAGCCGAAAGGTGCCTTCCAGGGTCTGCAGCAAGAGATCCCTGGAGGGAGCTGTCAGCGGCCAATCATCCAGGCAAAGGAACACATAAAAGCCCTGTCTCCACCGAGTTGCAGCTACCAGTGCTAGGCAGTTGGTAAAGACCCGAGGTGCCAAAGAAAGACCAAAAGGGAGGGCTCGGCATTGAAAGTGGATCCCCTGGAAACAGAAGCAGAGGAAGCAGCTGTGGGCTGAGACAACCTGGATATGAAGATAGGCATCCTGCATATCCAGGGAACAGAGCCAGTTCCCCATATGAAGGAGGGCCAACAGCCCTTGAAGGGTAGCCATCCTGAAGCACTTGTACTCGATGTAAAGGTTCAGGTGGCTGAGGTCCAGGATTGGCCTCAGATCCCCTGTTTTCTTGGGGACAAGGAAAAAGTGAGAGTAGAACCCCTTTCCTCTTTGAGCTGGGGGGGATGGGCTCTATGGCCTTTTTGCACAGGACAGCCTGAATCTCTTCTGGGATGAAGGAGATGCAGGCCTGAGGGTTATGGGAGAGCGAGGGAGGGTTTTCTTGGGGTAGCTCCAGAAACTAGAGGGGGTGTGACTCTGTTCGTTAATCTGTAGCACCCATTGATCTGAGGTTACTGTGCACCACCCAGCTAGGTATTGGAAGAATCAATCCCCAACTGCCTCCCCAAGGCCTCTGCGGGGAGAATCGGACAAGGAGTCCAGCAGTGGAACTGGGGGAGGACACCGGCTGTGGGCACTCTGGGGGCCTATGGAGCAGCCACTCCAGCTGGCGGGGTGGCTGCCTTACATTTGAAGGGTCCTTTCAACTGCTGGCCCTTGAAAGGCTGGCAAAAGGTCTGGCAAAAGGGCTGATATTGGGAAGACCGTGGTTGGGAGCGGTACATGGAATGTACCTGCCTCAGGGCCTCGCCCGATTTCTGAAGGTGGGAGATGATATCCTGGGCATCTCACCCAAACAAGACAGAGCCCCAGAATGGGGCATCCATTATCTTGGCCTGAACATGAGGTGCAAAACCAGTCACCCTGAGCCATGAGTGACAGCGAATGCAGATCCCTGCTACCGCCCCATGCCTGGAAGCATCTACAATGCCATAAGCTGCTCTCAGCACATGGGTGCCAACATCTGATCCAGACTTCAGCAGCTGGGCCAACTGTGTTTTAGTGGAATCTTCAAGGAAGAGTTTGAACTATATCCCTCGCCTGATCCCAGAGGGCATTCTGGTACTGTAACATATAGGTTAGGTAGTTCTGGGCTCAAATGACCAGTGTGGCAGAGGATACACCCACTTGCCCAATTGGTCCAGCTGGCGAGATTACTTGTCTGGAGGGTGGGTATTAAGATGTTTGGGCTTCTTAGTGCAGTCACGAACCACGTTCACGACCACTGAGTCCGTAGTAGGATGTTTGTCAAAGAAAGGTTTGCCAACCAGAGCATGATAAAGGCAATCCGCCTTCTTGGCCAAGGTCGGAGTGGATGAAGGGTGGTTCCACGCCACCTTAGTAACATCAGCATACAAATCAATTAGAGGAGGCACCACCAAAGAGAGGGTCTCCTTCTTCTGGCGGGCAAAGGCTGGTGTTGGTCTGGCGAAGCAGCTGACATTGGCCCCAGAGGCGAAGTTGGTGCCTGCAGGGGGAATTCCCTCCAGGCAGGGTCAGAGACGTCACCCGTGTGGAAGAAAAGACGAGCGCTTGCTCTGGGCGATGCTTGGAAGGACTCATGTCAACCCGACAGTCAAGACCAATGAAGGCAACATTCTGACCATGGGGTCGACGGGCAAAGACCCACCACCAGAGTTCCAACCCTGGTCGAGCTGCCTGGTTGAGGACCTGTGGGGACTAAAGGCCTAAGCGTCAAGGGCTAGGAGGCAGGGGACAAAGTCTGCTGCTCCGAGGAGCCACTGCCTGTGATGGAAACAAGGGCAGGCGGCTGTACCACTGGCAACCCGGAGAGAGTGAGGGCTGCCAAAGAGGTGGGGCTGACCACCCACGGGAGGAAGACCCAGAGGTGGAAGTCGACCTATGCGGCAACCATGAGCGAGAGGCTGACCAAGGATGGTCCCAGTGCTTATGCTTCCCGCTGGACAACTTCTTTTGGGAAGAAGAAGAGAAGGTCCCAGAGGCTGGGGAAGTGGAAGAGCTTTTAGTTTGAAGATCCTTCTCCATCGTGGCCAACTTTTGCTGAAGCAGGTAGCTTTGAAGGGTCTTCATGCGGTGACTCCGTGTGGCCTGATTAAAGTCCTGGCAGTGCTGATATGCCTCGGTGTCGTGCAGAGCAGGCAGGAAGAGTGACCATCGTTGGTGGGTATCTGCTTTCCACAGGCACACTTCATAGGCTGGTTGGAAGACAAGGCTGGAGAAGAATGGAGAAAATACCAAAAATCAATGTTAATACTGATGGATAAAAAAATAAGTAAATCATGGGTAAACACGAGCAAAACGGCAGTCGACTGAAGCAGGCGTTCGTGGATGTCCAACGTGCGTGGGTCAATGGCAGGAAAAGAACTGAGGTAGGTTAGTGGGACTGCCCCCATTATAGGATAAGCGGACATCAGCGTGCTGACATTGGCAGGGAGGTCCACCATGATCGACTGCTAGCTAGAAGTTTTTGGAGTGGTCCTAGCGGTGCTGCCTGCCGCAAGAGCCCCCTCGAAGTAAGGGCTATAGTTACATATGAAGACCATATCCAATGTCAGTCTTAGAATTTTTGCAGTGCCCACAGGGAGGGCTTCGACATAGTGGCACTGGCATTTCAGTAATGCTCCCTATATTGTAAAAGTGGCTTAAGTCCACCTAACACCAGGAAATTAGTTTTATCCCCCCAGCACCACTCACTTGCATCTTTCCCTCCACATCAACATTTTTCTTTAGTTCTCGGATAGTCCAGGTTGGACACTGTACCCATCAGGTAGTTGGGGGGGAGGAGCCATATTCTTTTTTATTTCCTGATGAGCCAGGTTGGGCACCAGATCTGCCAGGTAGTTGGGGGTAATAGGCCAGATATTTTTATTACCTGATGGCCAGATTGGGCATCAGAGCCATCAGGTAGTTTGGGGTTGGGAGACAGATTTTGTTTTTTATTCCCTTACTGGCCTGGCTGGTCTTGGGCTTCGTCAGGTTGTTGAGGGGAGACGGCAGATTTTTTCAGATTATGTCTGGGCTCTGGACTCATTAGGATTAGGTAGCTGAGAGAGGGGGACAGATTTTTTTTTTATTATTCCCTGCTGAGCTGGGCACTGGACCCATCAGTAGCTGGTGGGAGTGGAAGAGATTTTGTTTTATTTCTGATGGGCCAGGTTGGACACTGGACCACTCTGCTGAGCAGCAGGCGGAGTGGGAACATGCATGGTAGTGTGACCTCCATGTGTGTACTAGAAAGAGTGCAGGGCTGAGACTAAGGTTCATGGAAAGGAAAGAGATGGAATGTCAGGTGGTGGAGCTGGGACCACTGACACCTGAGGTTACAGCCTTGAAAGTGTACGTCATCGGTCCCCCTTGGTCCAGTCTTTCATGCTAGTGTGCTGTGGGCAGGAGGAGGTGGAGATGCCAGAATAGGCTGGTAGCAGCAGGAGTGTGGCAGCAATCCCAAGCCTCCCATGCAGTGTTTGAGCCCCTCATGTGACTGGAGTGGATGGGCATGGAGAGAGCAGTGTTTTTCTACCCTGCGTATTCCACCTTCTGCTCACTGCTTTGCTGCTGCTCCTCCTTGTCTCCATTTGGCCAGGTTGGGCATGGGACTCATCAGCTAGTTAGGGGGATAGGGACAGATTTGTTTTGTTTGTTTTAATTCCAAGATGGGCCAGGTTGGGACTGTTAAGCTGTTGGGGGGAAGGGGTTGGCCATATTTTTTTATTCCCTGCCAGGAGGGTTTGGGCACCAGAATGGTAAGGTTGTTGGGGAGGGCAGATTTTTTATTTATTCCCTGAAAGGCCCGGCTGAACACTGGACTTGACTTGTAAGGTTGTTTGGGGGGGGCTTTCTTTTTTTTTTTTTTTTTATTCCCCCAACAGGTCTGGTTAGGCATTAGACCTCTCAGGTTGTTGAGGGAGAGTTTGTTTTTTTTTGTTTGTTTTGTTTTGTTTTTAATTCCCTGAGGAACCAGGGTTGGCACTGGACCTGTCAGGCAGTCTGGTGGAGGGGGACAGATTTTGTTTTTTTATTCCTTGACAGGCCACATTGGGCACTGGATCTATCAGGTTGCTGGAGGGAAGGGGACATTTCTGTTTTTATTCCCCAACAGGCTGTGTTACATACTGGATCCATCATGTAAGTGAGGGGTGCTATATAATAACGACAAAAAAACAATAGTGAAACCAAAAACAGCGACTATAAAACAGCGCACCCAAACAGAGCAACTGAACAACACAGCGATCAGGCAAAATCGTGAAAACACTGCTGCAACTTATAACAGAGGACTGCCCCCGCCCTCCTTGTCAGAGGCTTTACCACCACACCCCATTTAATTTTTAATAACAACGCCCCATCTGAACTAACTCCGAGCAATGGGGAAACTGGATTGGGGTTACGTTGATGGGGAAGCAACCCAGAACAGGCAGCAAGTCAGGAGAGGTGGCAACATGAGATGTAAGTCTGGGGATGACAAACTGGTGGGGAGGCAAAGCACAGCATGAGACTCCAAAATTTGAAAAGAAACCCCAAAACAGAAATGCTAAGGCTCGAACCCTGGTCCAGTGAACTGACCTGCAGGCAGTCGACAGCTTTAGCTCACTTGGCATGTAGGAACGTAGCACTGGCCCACAACCATTCTTATCGACTGCGCCCACTTTTCATTGCCATGGCCATTATATTACTAAAACAGACTGAAAGGTATCCCCATTGAGTATATGGAGTGCGCTCCCAAACTCTCACTGACATCTCGTCATTACGTCTGTGAGCGCAGGGGCGGAACTTATGATTGGGAAGTCCTTGGGACCCAGTATGCAGACTTTTACAAGGGATATAACTTTTTATCAGTAAAACACTTTTCGGGGATATGCATCATATTGTGATCCTTTGGCGACAAGGCACCCATGTGTATGGTGCAGGGGCTCATTGTGGTGAGTCTCTTAAATGTTCTGTGACTTCAAATAATGAAATAAAAGCCTTTAAATAAAATCACTCTACTCCTACTTATGGTGGTCAGTGCTTTTTTAGAAAGCTGATTAGCATATAGTGTTAAATCTTTTTTTTTGTTTGTTTGCTTACCCTTTACTGCCTGTTGTTCTTTTTACTGTGGATTAAATATCAAACTATATGTGAGTTATCTGTCCTGTCGCAGAGCACCATAAGCGCATTTGGGCAAAGTGTTTTCTGGTTGTTTTGCAAACTGGTTCATCCAGGTCCCCCCTCTTGCTCCAGCAACTTATCCTGCCCCCGCCAGTTTTCACAACACATACAAAGAAATGAAAAATGCCATCAGAAAAAGACCAAAAGGTCTATCTTGGCTGCTCATAATGCAGAACTCTCAGGGATTACCAAGGGTCCACACCACCCTTCCCTTCAGGAGTTTCTCCTTCCCCATAAGAATTTCCCCCTCCATGTTTCCACTTTTAACTGCAACCATCACCTTTACTTTGTCCCAGCCCTCTTAATGCTGTACACTGTCTTTGGGGATACCATGCCACCTCGTCTGGCAACTCATTCCACTTTGCCACCACTCTCTTGGAAAAAAAGTGCCTCCTCGTTTCCCTCTTGAATGGTCCTCCCACCAGCTTTAGGCAGTGTCCTCTAGTGGTTTTATTCCTGCTAAGGGTGAAGAGATCCCCAGATTTCATTTTGTTTATACCACTGAGGTATTTATATGTTTCAGTCATGTCACCCCTCTCTCTGTCCTTTCCTCCAGGGAGTACACGTTGAGGTTCCTGAATCTCTCTTCATATGTCCTACCCTGCTGACCGTGGATCATTTTTAGTTGCCCTCATCTGGACTGCCCCCCAGAAGACTGATGTATTTTCTTAGATACAGATACCAGTACTGTACTCCATCCAGGTGTGTATGCACCAGGGATTGGTACAGCTGCAGAATGACCTCCGCCTTCCTGCTAGTTATTCCTCTGGCTATGCAGCCCAACATTCTATTTGCTTTGGCTGTTGCCTTTCTGCATTACACACAGAGTTTCAGGTCACTTGTGATAATCGCCCCCAAATCTTTCTCCTCTTCTAATTTGGTAACCTGCACACCACCCAGACAATATTCAGTTTTTGGGTTATTAACCCCCAAGTGCTTGACTTTGCACTGCTTGGCACTGAACCCCAGTTGCCAAATATGGGACCACCATGACTATGAACAGGCTAGTCAAACTAATGGGAAACTCCGCTGTTTTTTCATTACACAGAAAGGTTGGGAGAGATACTTCCTATTTCCTACAAGCATCAAATGGTGACAAAGTTATGCTGTTCTTTGTCATTTTTCAATGAAATCATTTAGTAGTACGAAAACTCTCAGTTTTATATTGGTAATTTTTTTTTCCAGAAAAAAAAATAAAGATTAGCTTTCCATTCGTGAAGCTGTGCACACAGAGTTTATTAATACCTCTTCTCTGAGCTCATTCCTTGTCATTCACGTCATCACGTTGGGGGGTCTCTAGGCTAATAAAAAAAAAAAACAAGGACCTCTTCATTGTATCACATAGGTCAGCTGCATGTTCACGAGAGTAGCCCCACTTACTCAACAGGTTCTCATGCACTCTTCTCCACTGCATCCAATAGAAAGTTAGCAAACCATTACAGACAGCTGTGAGGACTAGTAGCAAGGTACAACACTGAAATATTGACAGATATAAAATGATGTATCCCAGTCCCCCAATGCATTTCAGTGTGACAGCTACAAAACATTTCCTGACTTTGATTCCACTAGAAACTAGTCTGATATGCATAAAAGTCCTAAAAACTCAAGTTGCCATCTTTGTGTGCCTCCCACCAACAATAGTGTGCTCATTGTGTTTAGTACTTTTAGTAGTTGGGGAGGGGAAACTAGTTGGAATAATACTGCAGTCTTTTGTAGGTTGAGTGGCTAATTATGACTTGTGAAACAGATGTCCGAATGGGAAAGAGCTGCAGGAGGCTTAGAGGACACAGGAGATTTAAAGAGCTAGTGTGTGGAGGGGTTGTGGGATAACAGATGGACCAGAGACAGAACTTCAGGTTCAACACACATTCTCTGTGTGATGTTTATTGAAAACACAGGGGACAACTTTAAGCAATAGCATATCCCTTCTTCAATACATCAGTTTGCAGCAACAGACTATGCACATCCTTTCTCTGCACTTGGTCAGCACCTACTGATCTATCTCTTTTAGTGAAAAATTAACTATCCCCTATGTTGGTCTAGCTTGTTTAGGTGATGGGGAGCTCAAAAAAGAAACACCCCAAAATGAGCTAAAGACAAAGAGCCTCAGTGCAGAAGCACTGAAGCAAGGGTTACCCCAAAGGGCACTGGCAATAAAGCCAAGTTTCAAAGAAACATAACATCACCCCCCCATAATGCAAAGCATCATGGGATGCATATGCAAATCATGACATTTTAGGATGGTTCAGCTTAAAGCAGCAATGCATGGTGCCAAAGGGCCTCTCAAACAATCTGCAATTCATGTGCATTTAAACAGTACAACGGGGGTTTTCTGATATCTCTACCCCAGTAACTTAATTTTTATAATACAGCCCCTTAGTAACTTTTTTCCTTTATCAAAAACACCTAGTGCCGTGGTATTTTCAACATTTACAGGTTTCATACACATAAGGTATATACATCAAGGTGTTTTATGACACAGTACTATTGCATACTAAATCCAACAACAAGGAACACAGCCTGTTTTATATCAGCTCGGAGATCACCACAATAACCTCCCTGTATGAGGACCTGAGAGGGAAAAGGAAAATTAAAGAGGACACTATAGCATAGTCAAGAAAGGGGAAGGGGTGCCCATAGGTGGTCAACCTTATGGACAAAAAATTGTAAAGGATAGATTAGGCTAAGAAATAGAAGAACTGTTGCAACAGATTTAAGAAAAGGTCGGTCCTCAGGAGTGGCAGGATCTCCCTGTCACATATCCCCCACTTTAAGAGGGAAGCAGTTATTTAAGACTGCTTATCACCTTCCTGTCCCAGAAAGGGATGGAGCTTCCACCCATCCATCTTCAGAAAGTCTGTCTCAGGGTCCCTATTAACGATAAACATTCCATTATAAACATAGTAGATATAATCATTATTTACCCTGAGGCGTTAACACATTTCTCAACAGAGACTAATGATACCTTCCCTGCACTATCTCCTTTTAGGGAATGTGTGTTATATTTAATTGATATCAATTACTGCACCATATCTAGACATGAAATAGCATTTACATGTTTTGTTACTGCCCTGTGGGACTGCCCCAATACCATTCTCTGAAACATCATGCATTTTCGTATGCTGCCCCTGCTCTGTGGAATTCTCTATCTCGTCGGATACGAAGCTGCCTGACCGTTGAGAGCTTTAAAGCGGAATTAAAAACATTCCTATTTTTAAAAGCTTATGGTGATTGATTTTATTGTTGTTTAATGTCTGTTATTTAATTGTTAATGTGTACAGCGCTTTGGTCTTTGGAAAAGCGCTTAAAAATAAATGTTTACTTTACTTACTTACAGTAAATTGATAGGGCTGAAGAGCTAAGTACCACCGCATTATACAGGGATTTTTTTTCTCTCATTTGGTGCAACCAGCAAAGGAGGTTATGATCAGTTACAACCTTAAATTCAGCCCGCACAAGTAATATTTCAGAGACTCAACAGCCCATTTCAGAGCTATGTATTCTTTCTCTATGGTAGCATATCTTCTCTCCCTTTCATGTAGCTTCCTCCTGATATACATGATCGGATGTTCTTCCCCATCTATTTTCTGAGATAAGACTGCCCCAATACCATTCTCTGATAATCGGTTTGAACCTCAAACATTTAGCTGAAGTCAGGGCTTTTCAATACAGGAGCTGCACACAGAATGGCCTTGATATTCCTAAAAGCCTCATCACAAATAGGGGTCCACTGAACCTTATTCGGGCACCTCTTTTTAGTGAGATCAGTCAAAGGACTGGCAATGGCCAAGAAATTTTGAATAAATTTCCTGTAACAACCAGCCAGGCCTAGAAAAGATCTCACATGCTTTTTTGTGGTAGGTATGGGACTGTTTGCTACTGCTGTAGCCTTCTCTACATTGGACTTCACTTGTCCATTGCCTAAAATGAACCCTAGGTATTTTGTCTCGGTCTTTGCTAGGGCACACTTAGCAGGGTTAATGGTCACTCCTGACTCCTTTATTGCTTGCAATACCTGGGACAAGTTTCCAACATGGGATTCCCAGTCAAGACTGAATATGACCACACCGTCCAAATAAGCCGCACAGTACTCAGTGTGTGGTCTTAGTATGTGGTCCATAAAATGCTGAAAAGTGACTGGGGCCTCATGTAGTCTGAATGGCACTGTGACAAACTGGCATAAACCAATTGGGGTGCTAAATGCAGTTTTAACTTGTGAATCGTGTGACAAGGGGATTTGCCAATATCCCTTAGTAAGGTCAAGGGTGGAGATATACTGTGCACTGCCTAGTCTGTCAATGATGTCATCACGCACACATAAAGTAAAAGAGGAGAAGAAGGCAATAAAATGTAGTTTCCAGCAGATCCAGGAGGATGAAGATGATGATTATCCACGTAATTATTCACCCAGAGACCCTGAAACTTGGCCGTTACTGGTACATATTAATTAGTAACATACCACATACAGAATCTCATAATGTACGCTTTAGCAGTTTTAAAAGAAAGTTGGCCTTTTTTGACATAGCATTAATTATCAAAAAGAATCCACATTTAATAATGGGAATTACACAAATATTAGATGTGGTTCTGGTTGTCACTGGTTTGTTGCCAGTGGTAGTGTTATCAACTGCTTTTAAGCATCTCTGTATTTGTGTGTGGGTTGCCACCACTAGGTGTTGCTAGTGGATTAAAAACATTACTGGGAATATTTTGCTATGCAGGTACTGTTTATATGAGTAGTATATACAGTACCCAACTCATACACAGTACATGGCACTAACCAGGACATGAATGTTCCCCAACCAGTACCCTTTTTTTTTTTTTTTTTATGACAAAAATATCACAGCACACTGTGACATCAGCAGATTGGCATCTTGATGTGTGACTTTCACTGCAGATGGTCCGTTGAACTGATGTCACTGCGCTGTGCAGTGGGTAGTAAGTAGAAATGAAGATCAAACGGGGATAGAGAGAAAGTAGCCTCAACAAGGCACTGTAAAAAGGGGGAAAAATATATTGGCTCAAATAGAAGAAACTGTGAGGTAGAGAAGAGTGAACTGATTACAAACATGCACATATTTCCAATGAGATATTAGAAAGAAAGAGAAAGCCAGGTCAAGTCCCTCATCTCCAGCTTTCTGGGTCTAGTGGCCATATATTCCAGTACAAAATAAAGAACCCAGTGACATAACTGGTGACCTCGGGAGGCTCGGGTGACTGGTAATATTCTACCAGTATTGGTTTTTCGTTTTCAAAATTGTCCCAGTTCCGGTTAGGAAAAGCTTAAATGTGGCTTTTGTGTGTGTTTTGCTTAAAAAAAAAAAAAAGCCATCATATTGTACTGATATAGTATGTAGCGTGGTGATAAAAGGGACTCTGGGTCCATTTTGTTTGCCCCTCCTGCTGCAAGGCAGTAACTGTGCCCAGCTGAATATGGCTACACATCCAAATTCAGCAGCAGAAATGCTACCTCTGTTCTTGCTGTATCACCCTCACAGTAACACAGTATTGTGATGACCAAAGGGACTTGGGGCTAATTTTTTCCACTCCTCTTGTCATATGACAGCTAAAATACCCAATTTGAGCATGGACCCACATCCAAGCTAAACAGCCAGAAGGCTACCCCTAATCATGCTGTGTAGCTCTCAGTGCCATTCTTCCTCAGAAATTTGTCTGGTCCTGCTTCGAAAGTTTGAACAGTGCTAGTTTCCACAACCTCACTGGGTTGGCTGTTCCACATATTTACTGCCTACTGTGTGGAGTAATCATTTTTAATGTTTCCCCTTCAAGCCCCAGGAAATCTTACTGTATTCTGACATATGCAGTATTGTCCTTCCATTGTACTGCCCCGGAGCCTAAATGGTTAATAGAACCTATGCTACTGATGGAATGCTAGGCTCATGCTCAGTTTTCAGATCTCTTTCCCTGATAAACATTTCATAACTGCCAGATTCTTTACTCCACTTGAGCAGTACAGATGCCTCAGAGAGGTCTCCATCTTTCTTGAAGAATTTCTTTTCTCGTTTTTTTGAAGTAAAATTTATTTTGTTCATTTTTAAAGCACTGTCCTTGAGTTTACAGGTAAATTAGTGGGTGTTTACTCACCTGGTAAAGGTGATTGTGTTGGTTGGCATCCATGGCACTCCAGACATTACCTCATGGGTTTTAGCCCACCTGATAGGCTAGTGATGCACATGACCCTAGATCAAATTTCTGGTATATCCAGGTCCCAGAAGCCCCTGCTCTCCAGTTCGAATCTTCCATAGCTGAAATCAAGGTTAGTAAGAAAATGCAAAGGGAAAAAGGAACAACAACAATGTAAGGCAGACCAACATGATGCCATGAAAGAAAACAGGCTAACTACGACGAGTCTCAGAGGCCAGTAGGCCAAATTTATTATACCTATTATTTACAATCTAAACTCGATCCTCAAGGACCGACTGAGACTTCACTGCAACTTCTTCCATCCTCTCCCAAGGCTGCCGGCTAACAAATTTCCTTTTGGTCCCTGTCACTCTGAGCACTCTGACGGGAGAGCCCTGAAGTGCCATGGATGCCAACCAACACAATCACCTTTACCAGGTGAGTAAACACCCATTGTGATTGGTGAGGGCATCCATGGCACTCCAGATATTACCTCATGGGTAGATAAGAAGCAGTGAAGTACCCAAGAGTGGGAGCAGAGTGGTCTATGAGTGAGGGGAAGAAGTTGCTGCTAGGAGGATCTGTGTGGCGAACGTGGGCTGGACGGCATGCAGGTGCTCGAGTCTGTAGTGTCTAGCGAACGTGTGCAGGGAACTCCAAGTAGCCGCCCTGCATATGTCTTCAGAGACATGTTGGCCCTTTCTGCCCAGGATGTGGCGACTGCCCTGGTAGCGTGGGCCCTGATACCCTGAGGAGGTATCATCTGCTTTGCTAGGTAAGCGTTGTGAACGGTTCTCCTTAGCCAACTGGCGATCGTGGACTTAGAGGCTGCTCTGCCTTGCCTTTGGCCCTTCGTGACAACAAATAACCTCTCCGTCTTGCGGAGGGGCCGCGTTCTGTCTGTGTAGATGGAGAGGGTGGAACCGACATCCATGTGGTGTGGGATCGGGTGAGTGCCCTGTTGTGTGTTCGCAAGGAAGGTGGGCAGCTCAATGGGCTGTTCCCTGTGGAAGGCTGGACACCTTGGGCTGAAAGGCTGGCACCGTTCGGAGACGGACTCCTTGGGGAGTGAAATTCGTATAAGGTTCCGAGCATGATAGAGCCCCCAACTCTCCGATCTATCTGGCTGAGCAGATGGCCACTAGAAAACACGTCTTGAGGCCAACCCAGAATAGGTTTGCCTCCCGAAGCGGTTCGTAGGGGGCCGAACTGAGTGAGTCGAGTACCAGTGGGAGATCCCAAGGTGCGATAGTTGGTCGCATCTTAGGTCGAAGTATCTCCACCGCCTTTAGGAAACGCAGAGCGTCGGGGTGAGCTCCCGGACTGTGCCCCCCGATGGGCCCCGTAGCCGCTCCTATGGCTGACAGTTGTACCCTGAGGGAAGAGTGAGCCAGGCCCTTGTCCACTCCCTGCTGCAAGAATAGCAAGATGGTAGCCATGTCAGCCTGCTCAGGTACCTTACCCCTTTCTTGACACCACCTCGAGGATATAGACCATTGTCTACTGTAGGTGGAAGTGGTGGAGGTCCGTCTGGACTGTAACATGGTACTGATGACGGAATCATGGTAGCCTGCCTCTATTAGTCTCCTCCTTTCAGGAGCCAGGCCGTGAGCTTCAGTGTCCGCGAGGCCGGGTGGACTACTGGGCTCTGGGAGAGCATGCCTGCTCGGTGAGGAAGTCTGAGGCTGGCCATGGACATCTCGCGCACGGAGGCGAACCATGTTCTTCGTGGCCAATACGGGGCCACCAGGATGATGGTGAGATGGGATGCCCGTATCTTGGCTAGGACCTGGGGAATTAGGGGGATAGGCGGAAACACATAAGCATGATCCCGACTCCAAGGCTGGGATAGGGCATCTGTTCCCTGGGAGTGACTCTCCCTGAATCGTGAGTAATAATCCTTGACCTGTGAGTTCTCCCGTGTTGCCATGAGATCCATGGTTATGGGTCCCCAAGCCCTTTGGATCATCCAAAACAGATCGGGATGCAAATGCCACTCCCCTGGGTGCACCTGTTGTCTGCTGAGCCAATCCGTGCGTACGTTGAGTTTTCCTGCAAGGTGTACGGCGCCTAGGTGGCAGAGATTTGATTGAGCCCAACTCAGGACTGATGTTGCCTCTCTCAACATGGCTCTGCTCCTGGTTCCGCCCTGCTTTGCGATGTAGGCCACTGTGACCCGATTGTCGGAGCGTATCAGGACCGACTGACCGCGTATGAGGGGTTTGAAGGCCTTGAGCGCATGGTATACTGTCCTCATCTCCAGAATGTTGATGGACAGCTTGGATTCTCTGATGACCATAGACCTGGGCGTTGGGTCTCCCAGACAGGCCCCCAACCGGACAGGCTGCGTCCGTCTCTGTTGTGGCCGTGTAAGAGGCCTCCAGGGGGACTCCCCTGGTGAGGTTCGACTCTACTGTCCACCATGCTAGTGAGAGTCTCACTGATGGCGGTAGCGGGACAGTGACCTGCAGGTTGTGTTCATTCGGAGCTCCCCAAGTGAGGATGTATGTCTGGAGCGGGTGCATATGCCACCTGGCCCAAGGTACAAGGTCTATGCATGATGCCATGCATCTTAACAACTGGGCTATGCGACCCATGGTTGTCTGGTGGTGGCCCTTCATCTTGCGGGCCAGGGTCATCAGATTGGTGACCCTCGAGGGGGACGGCTTTGCCCAACCATGGGCCGAGTTGATCAACGCACCCAGATGTTCAATCTGCTGCGTGGGGTTGAGATGGCTCTTTTCCCGATTGACCACCCAACCGTGCTCCTCGAGCGCCTGTAAGGCGGTCGCCGTGTCCTGTAGGGCCTGATCCCTGGAACGTGCTCGAATGAGCCAGTCATCTAGGTATGGTATGATATCCAGTCCCTGTTCTCTGAGTCTGGCCACCAGGACTATGGAGACTTTGGTGAAGACTCTCGGGGCTGATGTGAAGCCGAATGGTAGGGCCTGGTACTGGAAATGGTGGCCCAGGATGTGTAAACGAAAGAACTGCCTGTGTCTTTGAATGATAGGAATGTGGAGGTATGCGTCCTTGAGATCTATGGATGTCAGGAAGTCGCCTACCCGGAGACTGCGTAGGGTTGAACGTATTGTCTCCATATTGAATCTGTGACACACCACATGCTGGTTGAGATGTTTCAGGTCTAGAATAGGTCTGAGTTCCCCTGACTTCTTGGGTACGAAGAAGAATATCAAGTAAACCCCTAGATTTTGTTCCTGTTGGATGGCCCTGTTTTGGACTAGATCCAACAAGATGCGTTGAACCTGGTGAGGGGTAACCCTTCTCTTGGCTAAGGGGGAGGATACGAATCTGTGGGGGACTTGGTGGTGGGATAGCTCTATGGAGTACCCCCGTGTGACCACCTCCCAGACCCACCTGTCCGAGGTTGTGTTGAGCCACCGGTGTGAGAATAATGAGAGTCTTTGACCCACGGGTGGGTAGGGTCCCTGACTGCGAGCAGTTGGAGGGGCGTAGTCACTGTTGTTTCCCCCTGTAACCTCTACCTCGTCCCCCGAACCTTTGCCCGTGGGCTCTGAAGGAGGACGGATGATAGGCCTGTGGATAGGGGTTACGGGAACTGTGGGATGCCCCCCTGCCTCGAAAGGGACCACTGTGTTGTGCTGAGTCCCTGCGGGTTGGTATAGCCTATTTCCACTCCGAAATCTCCGCCTTGATGAGGGAAGATAGTTGTACTTAGGTTTACTTTTGAGGAGGTCTCTACCCTCCTCCTTTTGTTTTAGGTAATCCTGTAGCCCCTCCCCAAATACGTATTTCCCAGAGGCAAATTCTGCAACAAGTTTTAGATTCATTGTCAGCATCCCACAATTTTAGCCATAATGCTCTCGGCACGACAGACAGCGTGGCTTCTGGCGTGAAGGCGTAGGGTGTCCACTGCCATGTCGGCCAGGTACCTAGCTGCATCTAAGGTGCATTCTAAGAGTTCTGCCTCCCTGGGTTTTGGGTCGGCTTGTTCCTGAAGTTCCTCGAGCCAACGGATCTGTGCCCGGGCTGTATAGATGGCAGTAGTAGCCGCTTTTGCTGCTGTGCCCTCAATTTCGAATGCCTTCTTTAGCATGTCTTCCACCTTCTTGTCCGTAGGATCTTTGAGGGCTATTGTTCCACATGGTAGCACTGTCCTTTTGCTGAGGGTCGCTACCTGAGGATCAATGGTGGGGGCTTTACACCAGGGACCAGATTTTTCCTCTTGTACCAGGTACATTCTGTCCAGGTTTTTCTTGTTGGGCATTCTGCCTGGTTCCGTGGATCGCCATTCTTTATTGAAGATCTCTTCAATGGCTGGGCATACTGGGAAAGTCTCGGGGTTCAACACCTTCAGTTGTATCATGGGGTCGAGTTTCGACTCGGGCTTACTCTCTTCGATGTCGAACCCCATTGTGATTTTGATAATCTTCATGAGCCCTGGGACCGTGTCAAAGGAGCACAACTTTGAAGTGAGGGAAGGCGTGGTGGGGTGTTCTGCTTCATCTTCATCCGATTCTACCCCTTTCTCTTCCTCGGGAGTGTCCTTGTCCTCCTCGGCTTCTTCGCAGAGATTCTCCTGCAATGCATCGCCGCGGTCCGGAAGCTCCTCCGGTTGCCCCCCTGCCTTGTCCAGTTCCGTGATGGGTGAGGGACTCGAGTTTTTCCATTATTTTTAACATAAAGTTCTGTTGACTTTCCATCATGGCGACCGCGGCCTGCTGATTCTGGATCAGGAGGGAACCAGGGTCCATCCATGTGGGGCCGCTGCGCCCCGTTTGCTGGGCCCCATGGGGGGGTGTTTGTTATATGGATAAGTCATCATCGTCGAGTAGGCAGGCTGCGCAGAGGGGCCCCAGGGTTTGGGGCAGAAGGGTGGCGTTGCAAGTGGAACACTTCTTCGCTTTAACCATCTGAGAGAGAAGAAAAAAAGAGAGAGAACGGCCTTAGATCAGATCTGTATACTACCCCGTGGGGGAACCTACTGTCCCCCGTGACTCAGCACAGAAACGGCAGAATCCTGGCATCTGTGGAGCTCCCTTGAGAAAGCTAGCCAGAGGGCGGGGATTGCTGTGTGAGGAACCCCCCCGTGGAGTGGATGGCCGATTTTGCCCGAAGAAATTTGCTGCAGGGAAAACCAGGCGTGCATGGGTCACTATGGGGAGGGACCCATGACTTAGCAGCTTAGGTGGTCCAGGGGGCGCCATCTCCTACACCTGGGTCGCTGTGGGAGGGACCCAGGAGGAGAAGAAACAGGCACCTGTGTGCCTTAGTGACCGTGGTCCGGGGGGGGGGGTCACTGTGAGAGGGACCCCTCAGGTGCAGTCGCGCGCGCTGCCCCAGGTGTGACGCTCCAACATGGAGCAAAGGATTTATATAGCTGAAGGGTTGAGACCGGAGACAAGATGGGAGGTGCTAGGGCTACGAGGGCAGGCCCTAGGCAGACTGACTACTGCAAGGTCTCCCCCCCCCTTTCTGGGAGGAGGAGGAGGAACGCTGGACGGAGACCCAGGACCCCATGGAGAGAAAATGCTCTCCGCAAACGGTAGCTCACCCTATGGTGACTGACTCCCGCGCCTCAGACAACCCTCTTCCCAGATCTGGTACCTAGTAGCACCGGTGGGGGAGGAAGGCGGCCTGGAGTATCGAGGAAGGCCCAGGGGAGTGGTAGGAAACCACGTGGAGGTGGAGGGCCAAAGGCCTACCTCGGGCAACGCATGGAGCCAGCGTGCGGGCCTAGGGCGGCGGATAGAGCCAGGAGCACGTGCTCTGGGGTTCGCGCAGACCAGCGGGAATCCGGGAGCAGAGGGAGCCTCCAAGGGAGCGGAGGCAAGAAAAACCAAACGCCATTAGGTGTGGGATGGCGGGGGGGTGGTAGGAAAGAGGAAGGAGACCACGTGGGGATCTAGAGGCTCAGGCGGCTGTTGTAGGCCCAAGCCAAGCAGGAATCCTTACTGCTAACAAGCGACCAAAACAACCAGGGATTTTTGGGAAACCAAACAAGGAGGTCGAGGGAATACTTTGAAATCGGAGACCAGACCCCTCACCTCAGCTGTTGCATCGCCACGATATCGTATGCTTCCATCTTTTAACAACATCAATTAAACCTTGCAAAACAACACCACAAAAGGGGTTTAGAGGGAGACTATCCCTTCAAATAGCGAAAGGCAGTTCGTCTAACTTACAGGAAAGACACAGACCTGCATAATCCATGCATCTGAAGTTATAGTTCTCCACCGATTCAGATGGGGAGAGAACCGACCTCTGATCACCACATCCTGGTGAATACCTCATTGCCAGTGGTCTGCAAGATCCATGGCAACATGGTTTCATTGGATGGGGGAGAGGAGGTCATGCCAGACAAAACTGATCAAGTTGTTTGACTGGATAACTAGAGAGGTAGATCAGGGAAGGGCACTGGACGTGGCCTACCTGGATTTCAGCATGGCCTTTGACACTGTTCAACATAGGAGACTGATAAATAAGCTGGGGAGGCTAGGAGTGGGTACTAAGGCTGTAAAATGGGTAGAGAATTGGCTGAGCAGCAGAACTCAAATGGTGGTGGTGAATGGAACCCACTCTGGAGTAGGCAAGGTGACAACAGGGGTGCTACAGGGATCAGTACTGGGCCCAGTCCTCTTCAGTGTCTTCATTAGTGACATTGTCGAAGGCCTGGAACGAAAGGTATGCCTCTTCGTGGATGACACGAACTCTGTAATAGAGTGGACATACCAGGAGCAGTGGATAGAATGAGGGGCAATCTATGAAAACTGGAAGAACGGTCAAGGAATTGGCAGCTGGGTTTCAGTGCTAAAAAGTGAAAAATAATGCACATGGGGCAAAAAAAACAAAGGGCAATATATACATGGGGGAAGAAGTGGAATGATCAGTGAAAAAGACTGGCAGTGTAATGGACTGATTGATATGGAAATCAGATACCACTTTAGAAAGAAATTTATTGTTAGTCCAAAGGACAACTTTGTTCCTGTGGAATGCAATGCAGTCAGTCTCCGTGGGGAGGCACTAGCAGTCACAGAGCAGGAAAAGGACCTTGGGGTGATTATATCAGATGATCAAAAGTTGCAAAACAGTGTGACAAGGCAGTAGATAAGGCTAGCAGAATGCTGGGGTGCATAGGTAGGGGAATCACCAGCAGGAGTGAGGTGATAATACCACTGTGTAGATTACTGGTGAGACCACACCTCAAATACTGTGTCCAGTTCTGGAGGCCCCATCTCCAAAGGGACACAGTTAGGGTGGAGATGATTCAGAGGACAGCAATCTAAACGGTGCAGGGCTTGCACCAGAAAACCTACGAGGAAAGACTCAAGGAACATAACATGTACTCCCTGGAGGATAGGAGGGGGATATGATAGAAAAACAAATACACCACAGGGAACAACAAGGTACAGGAAGGAAGTATTTTCCAAGGAAAAAGATGCTCAAGAACAAGGGGCTACGCTATGAAATTAGAAGGAGGGAGTTTCAGAAGAAATATGAGGAAGTACTTCTTCACTGAAAGAGTGGCAGATGAGCTGAACAGCCTTCTGGCGGTGGTGGAGGGGTTGGGAACAATTACAGGATTTAAGAAGGCTTTGGCTAGACACAGAGGGATCCTAGTTGGGTGTGTGTGGTTCTGGAGATAGAATAGGTTAAAGTGATAGAGTAGATAGCAGACAAAGAATGGATAGGGTGAATAGGGCAGACTGGGTGAGCCAAGGGGCCCTTATCTGCTGGCACCTTCTACAGTTCCATGTTTCTACGTATTTATTTATTTATTTCGAAACTGTAGGTGGCACCAGCTCGTTTCCAGATATGTCCTGGACTCAATCTCTTCTTCCCGCACCTCCATTACAACTGTGGTCGAAGGAACCTCCATCACAGTTACCTTGAAACTAGAATAGGATCCCATATTCCTCTAACTTCAGAAAACTCTTAAAGGGTCAACACCACCTCTGGTTTGTCACTGCAAGCAACCCCCACCCCCTGTTAATGCTGGGCTGCCTGCTGCTGGTGCCTAGATACCGGTAGTTGCTCCTGCTGATCCTGAACATCCTTTAAAATATCGACCAGGCCAAGACCCAATAATAACCCTTTGACAAAGGACGGCTTTGACTTGGATGCCTGGTCCGCAGCTCAGAGCTGGAGCCAGCTACCCCGCATAGCTGCCACAATATAAGCGAAGCATGCCGACATCCATAAACTGACCACTGTCTACTCCCCCAGAAAAGTGGAGGCCATGGAGACAAACCGAAAAATGTTTGTTTACTCTGGCTCTGGAAGGGCATAGCCACCCAAAGCAGTGACCCAAGAGATGAATGCACTAGAAACAATAAAAGATGTATATGATGTTCAAAGATTTAAACCATTCGAGGCAAAAGCTCTTCAGTAAAAGGTGATCACCCTTTTATCACTAGTGTCAGTTAGAGCCAGTGAACCTTCAACAGGTACGGTTGAGTGCTTGACAGAATTATGCACAGCCTTGTCTGCTAGTGGAAGAACCTCCAGCCTCTCGGAGTTCCTCTCAATCGAGGAGGATGCGAACAGGATAGGATTCACATCCAAGGCCTCTGTGATCTGCTCTTCCTACAGCCACAGTGTCCTACAAGCATCTGTTATAGATCTGACAAGGACTTTGTATCAAACAGGGTAGGGGTTGGAATCTTTTTCTTAAGCTCTGTCCACTCCCCCTATTCCCTATATGAGGAATCCTCATCAGACAGTGTTGTCGGATCAAGATTCACCCTGTGCCCCACCCATCCTCATTTTCACTGTACATATGGTCAGGACCGGAGGCTGCCTGCAAATCTGGGTGAGCAGTATCACCCTGATCTAGCACATGTGGACAGGCCTGTATGGACCCTCCCTGACCTAAGGGGACCGTCTTGGATTTGACTGTGTTGGTGGGTATGTCCTGCAGAACATCAGAACTCAGCAGCTCATTTAAGAGTGGCAAAAAAGGGTTTGTGCAACTTAGCCATGCCACTACCAGTTGGCACCCCAGGTGCACCCCCCCCCGCCTCAAGGGTTCAGCTGGGGGGGGGGACTGAACTAGATATGTTAGATTTCCTTAAACAATTAGGGAAGAAAGACCCTGAAGAAGAGAGTCATGTCACCCTCCTGCAGGTCTTACATTTCTTAAATTGGTCTCCTATATGCCATGGTGCCACCTCCTAATATCAAATAATAGAGGAAAAAAAATAGGCCAATAATTCTACTCCTGTGGCCGAGAATGTTCCCCAAATTGAATGCAGAACTTCCGGAGACCAAAATAATAAGGAAAATGCCAGCAAAAACAGAAACTCCATTTACTATGTCAAAGCTATTCTTGTCTGTGCCTAAATTCTTTATTGACCGTATGCTGTGTGCCCCTCCGTGCCTCCCAGAGACTCACCCTGCCCCAGGATTTCCAATGTATTCAGAGGACCACTGGGGAAAACAGCAATCAGTGCTATGCTGTGGAGTAATGCTCCTCCTCTGAGAAGCTCCATAGGATCCACGATCGAAGAGGAGCTAGAGAACTGCGCTGGGTGAGACAAACAGGCGGCGCAGAGACAAGCATCTGTGTGGTGATGTCATGCCAAGCACACGACAGCACATCTTTGAAAGAGAGCACACCATGGTGAATGACCAGAAGAAACAGAATTGCGGAGATGGTCAGGGGCACGCTGCAGCGAACTGCTAGAGAAAGTAAGTGCACCTTGGGTTGGTGGGAGCAACCTATGCTGGTAAACCACCAGCAATAGCTCTGGCCATGCTACAAAAAAATCAATTGCTCAAAACAGTAGAACACAGAATTGCTTCTCTGAATAGCACTCAGAAATTCTATCCCCGATGCATCACCTCCACCCCCCCGCACCTGTTAATACCAGAGTAGTGCCAACTTGAAGCCACCAGTTGGCAGTTGGTTTGAGTCCTGCTTTCAGTCACCATTTCCAGCCATAATTTATGCGCCCGAGTTGGTCAGAAGTGCTAAGGAGCCTCGTAACTGGGCTTGTAACAAGTGGTCCAATGAGCGGTGCAGGCTGGCAGAACGATGACCTGATTGATGGGACTTTGGGTGCATGTCTAGTTGAGGGAGAGAGAGAGAGCGAGAGACAGAGCATCTAGGACAGTCAAAAGAGCAGGACTGAGAGAGCCAAGGAGAACCTATGTCCTTGACATGGGTAGACTAGGTGAGTCAAGCAGTCCTTATCTGCCAGCAAATTCTATGTTTTATGGTGTGAGCATGGGTCCACTCTGGAGTCCAAAAGGTGGAGAGTAGGATCGACTACTTGACTAATGAAGGATAGGATAGATGGTCAGTGAGATCAGTCCCACTCACTGGTTGGTACATCTTGGAGTTGAGCAGCTGTGTCTAGGGTTACCACCTGTCCCGATTTTGGCAGGACAGTCCTGATTTGGGCAGCTGTGTCATGCCAAAGAAACATGAAAAATGCTACATATCCTGATCTTTTGGAAAAAAATATATATTTTCTTACTTTCCTGTAATTGTTGCAAAAAAAACTAAAATACTTTAAAATGATAAGAAACAATATGAACAGTTAAGAAAAACTACAACATTCAGTCTTAATTCTGATTATTTTGAGAAAACAAGTCTGTTGTTTTGGTCAAGGTTATATATTGTCCTGTGAAAAATAATTTTTCAGTAAGAAATATTTTTGTTGATGTGTGTGTGAATGTTAATAAACATTGTACTAACAATTCAGTGTCTACCTAAAGTGGGACATTTCTTACAGAAGCATGATTTTTTTTGGAGGACAATATGTAACCTTGACCATTGCAAAATACTTCTTTTCTCAAAATAGTCAAACTTAAGACTAACTGTTATAGTTTTTTAGTTGTTTGTATTGCTTCTTATCATTTTAAGGTGTTTTAGTTTTCTGCAACAATTCAGGAAAGCAAGAAATATCAGTTTTTTTAAGGAAATCCCCCCCAAAAATGCCTCCTCCTCGTGCTTTGGTAGACTCGAGAAGGGGAATTCCCCCTTGAGCCAAAACCGGATTTTATGCCCTGCTAAACAGCAGGTTAGCCAGTTTGAAAGCCACAGCTTAAGAGGCATGATTTAATCTGAGGTGCTCCGTCCCAGTTACCATGCAGTCCCAACCTGCCTCCCAGTTACACAATCCAAGTCAGAAAAAAAAAATTGTAGACAAATGTTTCTTTCAGAGAATTCTTCTATGCTGCCTGCCCCTCCAGTAGCACAGCAAAGACTTAGAAATCAGTGACTTTGGAATGCTCATGCACCCAAGGTTCTATGCTGATATTTGAGCAGTGCTACTACCCACTGGGGATGTTCTTTACACATGTCTATTAACTCCCCATTGATACCATGGAGTGATACATAAAGAAAACATTACTTACCATAGTAATCTTGTTTCTTCCAAGGGAATCTTACTGTATTCTGACAAATACAGTATGGTCTCACCATAGGACTGCCCGGAGCCAAAATTATTAATAGAATCTACGCTAATAGGGGAATGTTCGGCTCAAACTCGGTTTTCAAACCACCATCCCTGGTTGCACTTCCTGCAACCATCAGATTCTTGCAAAGCATGCAGAAGCTAAAACAAACTAACTATTCTAATATAAAACAAACTAAATCCCTTTTTGAGACAAACCCCTTTTTAACAGTAAAAGCATCTTCCAAGACTCAAGTCACAGATGCCCAACAAATAAACAGGTATACCAACAGGTTTGCTATAGCATACAGACAGCTGACATGCAGTGCCCTCTAGGTTCTAGTAGGCGAGGAAAGGTGGGAGTTCAGAATACAGTAAGATAACCTTGGAAGAAACATGATTACTACGGTAAGTAATGTTTTCTTCAAACCCCAGGAAATCTTACTGTATTCTGACAAATGCAGGCTACCAAACAGTACCTTTGGAGGTGGGCAGAGAACCTATTTAGGAAACAGGCTCTGCAACACTACTGTGCCAAACCTGGCATCACTTCTAGCCTGGGTATCCAAGCAGTACTGCTTGGTGAATGTGTGAACAAATTTCCAGGTAGCTGCTTTGCAGAATTCCAGCACAGGAATGTCTCTTTAAGCTGCTATGGAAGCAGCTGTTCCTCTAGTAGAGTGGGCCCTGAGACCCTGTGGAGGCTGCTTGTCCTCTTTGTCATAACAGAACTGCATACAGGCCACAATCCACCTCGTGATGGATCTTTTTGTGGCTGGTTTACCTTTTCCTACTTTCCCATAGGTCAGAAACAGTTGGGTCCTGTTTCCTCTGTGGCCGTTTGTATGGTCCAGGTAGTAGCTGATAGCTTTCTTAACATCTAGGCTATGCAGTCTACGTTCCCCTGAAGTGGAATGGTCAGTGAAAAAGACTGGCAGTGTAATGGACTGACTGATATGGAAATCAGATCCCACGTTAGGAAGAAATTTATTATTAGTCCTAAGGAAAACTTTGTCCCTGTGGAATGCAATGCAGTCAGTCTCCGTGGATAGAGCCTGGAGTTCACTAATCCTTCTGGCAGAAGTGATAGCAACTAGAAACTCGGCTTTCTAAGTAACATATTTGAGATCTGCTGAGGACATAGGCTCAAAAGATGGCTGCATGAGCTGTGCAATACATATGTTCAGATTCCACACCGCGGTGGGGTTCCTATGGGGGATGTAAATGCAGCAGCCCCTTAAAGAACTTTCTGAACACTGGGTTTGAAGCCAGGGATGATCCTTGCCTGCTGACAGGTAAGCAGAAACAGCTGCTAAGTGCACTTTCAGAGTGGATGGTCTCAGACCAAGGGAATGAAGGTGGGTCAGGTAATCCAGGACAACTGGCAAACCCACCAGAATGTGGTCCATATTCTTACTCTGGCACCAAATGGAGAACCTTTTCCACTTGAACGTGTAGGTCTTTCTTGTGGAGGGCTTTCTGGAAACCCTGAGGACCTCCATGACCCCTTCAGAGAGATGCAAGTTAGCATACTCTAAGTCCTCAAAAGCCAGGCCTTGAGCCTGAGGGACTGAAGGTTGGGGTATAGGATCCTGCCCTGGGAAGGAGTCAGCAGACTTTACTTCCTGGGCAGACTGATCGGTTTGGCTACTAACAGGGCTAGAATCATGGAGTACCAGGGCTGCATGGCCCAGTCCGGAGCAATGAGGACCATTGCTGCTGGCTGGGATCTGAGCTTGTTCAGGACTCTTAGCAACAGTGGAAATGGGGGAAAGGCATACAGGAACTTCCCTGTCCAATTCAACAGTAGTGCATTCATTGGGACTGTGCCTCACGCAGGTGGCCTGCAGCAAAACCAGGGTAGCTGATTGTTGTCTGGGGCTGCAGAGATCTATCTCTGGAGTGACCCACCTTTTGAACACAACCTGCAGCACCTGCTTGTTCAGGGACCACTCATTGTGGTTTTGGCTGATTCTGCTGATAGTATCTGCCAGTACATTGTCCTTCCCTGGTAGGTGGACTACTGAGTGGGGAGATTCCCAGGGAGTATGCCAGACTCCAAATTTTCATGGCCTCTGTCTGTGCACAGAGATTTTGACCTTGTGCCTCCCTGCTTGTTTATGTAGTACATAGTGGTTGTGTTATCTGTCCTGACCTGCACCACTTTTTCCTGCAGCATGCTGGCAAAGGACTGGAGTCCCAGGAAGACTGCTCTGAGCTCTAGCAGGCTTATGTGTAACAGTGACTCCTGCTTGAGCCATGTGTCATAAGCAGTGTACTCCTCCAGACGTGCCCACCATCCCAGGAGGGAAGGGTCCGTGGTTAGCACCAAGAAGGGAATGGCACACCTTATCTGAGCTTGTCCCTCTCCAGCCACCACTGAAGTGCCTGAAGTAGTGTTCCTGAGACTGGCACCAATTTTGACAGAGAATCTCTCTTTTGATGCCAATGCATCTTGAGATGGAACTGAATGCCCCTGATTTGAAACCTTGCCCCTAGTACTGTTGTTGTGGAAGCTGCCATGTGACCCAGCAACTGTAGGAAGTGCCTTGCATTTCTTAGGCTGTGTATAGCTTGAAGGTACTTGCCAACTGTATTAGGCTGTCCACTCTTGCCTGTGGAAGAAAAGCCTTTCCTCTCACAGTGTCCAACTCGGCTCCTATGAATTCCAAGAGCTGTACTGGCTCCAATATGGATTTTTTCAGGTGGACTAGGAATCCTAGTGATTGCAGGACCTCCTGTGTGATTGCCAGGGAGTCCCTTACCTGTTGAGGTGATTGACCTATGACTAGCTAGTCATCCAGGTAAGGGAACACTGCCACTCCCTGTCTCCTTAAGTATGCCACCACTACAGCTAAGCACTTTGTGAACACCCCTGGAGCAGAGGTTGGTCCGAAAGGCATTGCCTTGAACTGGTAATGGCCTGATGGCAGTCTGAATCTGAGCAATTTTCTGTGGCACTGCCTGATGGGTATGTGAAAACAGGCATCATTTAGATCCAGAGATGCCAACCAATCCACTTGTCTTAAGAGTTGGGAAGATTGTTGCCAAGGTCACCATTTTGAACTTTGGTTTTACCAGATGTCTGTTTAGGTGCCCGTGATCCAATATGGGTCGCCACTCCCCTGTTTTCTTTACTGTAAGGAAGTATCTTGAATAGAGACCCTTCCCTCTTTGTGCCTAAGGAATTGACTCTATTGCCTCCTGAGACAGACGGTTTGATACTTCCTCCTCTAACTGTGATGTTTCTGATGGGGAAGAGGGTCTGAAGACCCTTGCCCTCAGCTCTGGCATGAACCTGAAGCTGAGAGCTAAGCCCTGGCCCACTACCTCCAGAACCCACTTGTCTGTGGTAACGGATTGCCATTTCTGGAGGTAGTGGGCCAGTCTGCCCCTACTGGGATCGGGGAGGCAACCCAAGCAGACACCTCAGGGTGTCTGCTTGGCCTGGGATGCTGTCTGGGTGCTGGGGCTGGTACAGTTGCCACCTCTCCTGCCCCTGAAATAACCCCTCTGCAGCTGGTACTGGGGAAAAGCTTGAGGCTGAAAGAATGGCCTATAATGTCCCCTACCTATACCCTGTCTAGCTTGGTGCTTTTGGGGTGTAGTTGCCTTTCCTTCTGCAGCTACACTTTTGTATGTTGTTTTGTAATCATCCATTTTCTTCATATAAGACTCAGTCTGTTCCCTGAACAGAGATGTAGGCTCACATGGAAAATCCAAAGCCTTGGATTGTGTGTCTTGGGTCAAACTGGTTGTTCTGAGCCAAGCAAATCTTCTAAGAGACAGAGAAGCAGCCATTTGTCTGGCAGCAGTGTCACTGTTGTCTACAGACAATCTAAACTAGGCTTCAGATGCTTTTATCCCCCTCTTTGCAGCCTCCTCCAAATCAGCTGCCATGGGGCGGTGACAGATTTTGTTATTTCCATCACTGTATTCCACAGTGTTCTCTGATATCATAGGCCATGTAAGAGGCTTGCCTGATAATCAGAGAGGATCCCAGATAGACCTTCTTGGCTATGAAATTCATCTTACTGGAATCCTTGTCTGGTGGGTGTGATGCCAAAGGTATGCCAGCTTTATCACAAGCTGCAGCCTGCACCACTCCCTCATGGCTTGGGTGCCCAAAGAGAAATTCAGCTCCAACTTTAGCCACCAATATTTCTTATCCACCTTTCTATTCACAGGTGGCACAGAAGTGGGAGTCTGCAACACTTTATTCACCTGTTTCTTCAAGGACTTATGGATGGGCAGACACAGTCTTTTGGAGACTGGGATGTCCACCATCTCCATATAGTCCTGTTCCTCCTCCTCCTCATCAGTGGACTCCTGCGTAAGAAGGTCCAGTGTTTGAGCCACTTGCGTTATAAAAGGAAAGTGGGATGTATTGTCCTCAGATACCTTATTTGGGGAATCAGGATGGCGGGGATCAGGGGAGATATTAGATTCAATTGGCTCCCCATAGTCTTCATCCTCATCCTCATCTTCATCTTCTCCAAAAGGTTCTGCCCTTTGTTGAAATGAACCTGGAACCGAAGGAGAACCAGAGGTTTGTGACTATAAACGCTTCTCAACCGGAACCAGGGTACTTGGTTGGAGCACTTGAATAATCCAGTGTCAGTGGCTCAGCAGGAAGCACACCTGCCTCTGAAGCCGGGAGATC
Source organism: Neoceratodus forsteri (assembly GCA_016271365.2). Classification (NCBI taxonomy): domain Eukaryota; kingdom Metazoa; phylum Chordata; order Ceratodontiformes; family Ceratodontidae; genus Neoceratodus; species Neoceratodus forsteri. Next base: position 696,433,939 of record CM028129.1, read on the forward strand.
AGAAGGCTGTGGGTTCTATCCCCACACCAGACACTTGGGTTAATATCCCAATACTGACAGTGTAGTGCAGCATGGGGGGTGCTGCACTCCTGAGGTGCTGTCTTTCGGATGAGACGTTAAACCGAGGTCCCATCTGCCTGTTCTGGTGGTAGATCAGGTGGATGTTAAAGATCCCATGGCACTTCTCAAAAAGAGTAGGGGAAGTTTCCCCGGTGTCCTGGCCAAATTTCCCTCATTCACTAAAAATATACCACCAACAGCTTAATCTGGTTAAAGGTCAGTTGGCATTCATCTGTATCCCCTCCCCCGGGTCGTGCCTGAAAAATAGGCAGAGTCTTACCCCAGTCAACAAAAACTAAATAAATAAATAAAATCCTGATAGCATTTGCTATCAACTCAGTGGTAGGAACCAATGTCTTTTTAGGCTGCAGTTTGTGCTCTGCATGTTTCTCTTTTTTTTTTCTTTCTTTTTCCTGCAGTTGCTGGTTCAGCAGCATTATCCGCAGGCCGTTTTTTTAACCGAGAAACCATTACCCTTGTCAGAGGGCTGTTCCTCCAGATCTTTATGGCTGGTAGCTGGTTTGTCTGCAGCTGGGTCAGCAGCTTTTCAGACGTCTTCTCCTGCAGTCGTTTAAGTCGCCTCTCAACCGTCGACTGAGGGATGTTTCTGCAGATATCACAGTCCTCTTTAAGGTGGTCAAACCCCAGACAAAAAACACAAATAAGATGAGGATCTGCTTTAGCGAACGGTTCCCCACACTCCATACAATTTATTTGTACAATCGGATTTACAACCTTTGAGCCAGAGGCTCATTTTACAAAGGTACCTCGTCACAGAGAGGACATACAGTATGCACAGTTACAAAAAATTCAATACATTGAGTGACAGAGTTACACAGTTGATTTCATACAATAAGCAATTAAAAACATTCCATGGTGACAAAATTTAGCACACGCAGATACCATCTAAAGGGCAGGATATGATGGGGAAATACATTTTTTTAATGTGGGGAGGTGAGGTGGCGGTTCAGCCCAGCAGGCTTTGTCAGGTGCAAAGATAGTAGCAGAGCACAGATTAGAGACAGGTGCAACTGCGGGCATTAAGCAGTTGGTTACAAAGGGCGGATCTGAAGGCACCTATTTTGGGGGCATTGGAGATGGTTGCAGGGAGGGAGTTAAACTAGGATGGGGCTCTGTAGTAGAAGGACCTCTGAGCCCGAGTGGTCCTGGTTCTGGGAACCAGAAGAGTAGTCTTGTTGACGGTACAGGTTGAGACAGTGGATGGGGAATGAAGGATGGAGGCAGTCACCACAGGTGAGCAGAGACCGAGCAGAATTTTCTTAGTGAGAAGGCAGGTTTGGTAGAGGAGTCGTTCATCGAGGTTAAGGAGATTGGCCTTGTCATAGAGTTTACATGTGTGAGTGAGCCTGGGGGCACTGATTACCAGCCTGCAAGCCTTGTTTAGGGTGAGGCGAATTTTGTTGAGGGTAGTGGCATCAGCAGCTCCATATACTGGCAAGCCGTAATCCATAAGGGACAGTGTTGCAGACGTAATGGCAAGTCGGAGGGCATCGGGTGGGAGGCGATCCTTGTAGAGGTAGAGGATGCCAAGACGAGTGTTAGCAACAGATGCAAGGGCATTAATGTGGGTGTGAAAGGTAAGGGCTGAGTCGAAGGTGACTCCAAGGTATTTGTAGGAGTAGACTTGTTTAATCGGTTGTAGGGTGCTAGGGAGGATGCAGAGTGGGCTTATTTATTTATTTATTTTGAAAGTCGGATTTACAACCTTTGAGTCAGGGACTCATTTACAAAGGCACCTCCTCGCAGGGAGGGTAGACATGGTTACAGTGTGAGATACAACAGTGGTAAGGTACAGGTGCAATACAGATAACAAGAAGAACACAATACAACAGTGGTTTCCAGGATAAAGTTACATGCAGTAAACAGCAATCGCATTAAAAAAAAAAAAAAAGAAGTGGGGGGGGGACAGTCCAACAAACATTGTCAAGGCTATGGGCAAGAAATGGGGAGGGACCCCAACATTAGGTTGATTAAGGGCAACTACAGCTTCGGGCACCAAAGAGGTGGTTATGGAGAGCGACTTTAAAGGGGCCAATTTTGGTAGACTTAGTGACAGAGAGCGAGAGGGAGTTGAACCATGTGGGGGAACAGTAGTGGTAGGACCTTTGGGCTAAGGAGGTCTTGGTATGGCGCATCAGAAAGGTGGCCTTAATTGAGCTATGAGTGGCAATGGATGGGGATGCAAGCCGCAGGGACGTGGTGACCCCGGGGGGGGGGGAAGAGACTCCTAGCAGGGATATTTTGGCAAGTAAACAGGTTTGGTAGTGCAGGCGCTCCTCCAAGGTGAGCAGGTTGACGGTGGAATACAGCAGACAAGTATGAGTGCGGAGGGATGCAACGGTCAGGAGCCTGCAGGCCTTGTCTATCGCGGTCTGGATTCTGGTGAGGGCAGTATTGTCGGCTGCAGCGTAGATAGGTAGGCAGTAGTCCACTAGAGACAGGACGGAAGAGTTGATGGCCAGTCGGAGAGCGGTTTGGGGGAGGCAATCTCTGTGGCGATAGAGAAGGCCAATCAGAGAGCTTATGGCTGAGGACAGGGTATTGATGTGGGTGTGGAATGTAAGAGCCGAGTCGGAAGGTGATGCCCAGGTACTTGTAGGATGACACCTGCTGGAGAGGGTGAGCATTACTGGGGAAAATACAGAGAGGGGCATTTTTGGCCTTATTTTGGTGACGCGAAAAAAGCATAGATTTGGGTTTTTTTTTAGGTTAATGACCAGCCAGTGGTCAGGGAACCACTTTTCGGCTTGACTGAATGTGTGCTGCAGGGATTCCTGTAGAGATGCAGGGTCAGGGTGGGAGGCAAGGAGAACCGCATCATCGGTATAGAGTAGCATATTGCCCAAGCAGGAGCTGGGAAGGGTATTGAGAAATAGGCTCAACAGAATGGGGCCCAGGATAGAACCCTGGGGGAACCCCAAGCGAAAGGGCAGCGTATTGGACAGGGTGCCGTCTACCTTCATGCGCTGTGATCTGGCAGACAGATAACTGGTGAACCAAGCCAGTGGGCCAGGGGAGAAGCCAAATTGGTGGAGGGAGTCAAGTAGGAGGGGGGTGACAGACAGTGTCAAAGGCCTTGGAGAGGTCAATAAACACTGCATCCGCAACATGACCAGAGTCAAGAGCAGAGTGGAGGTGCTGGGAGAACTCCAGGAGGGCTGTAGTGGTGCTGTGTCCAGGGCGGAATCCATGTTGTTCTGAACACAGCAGGTTGTATTTGGCCAGATACTCTGAGAGCTTAATGGCCACTATTTTTTCTAGTGCTTTGGAGAGAGGGGGGAGAATGGAGGTGGCCTGAGATTGTTAGGGGGAGTCCTATCTCCACTCTTATGGATAGGGGTGATTTCTACAATTTTCCAGGCACTGGGAAATCAACCAAGACATAGTGACCAGTTTAAAAGGTTGGTGAGAGGGGCTACTACAGTATCTAGGACTAATCGGAGAATCCTGGAGTCCAGAGGATCACAGCTGGGGTTGTTGCTAGCTAAGGCTTTTTGCAGATGAGGCCTGGCTTCAAGGAGTGATATGGCATGCAAGCAGAAAGGGAGGGGGCAATCCGAGGTGGGGGTGGAGGCAGGGATAGGGTCGAAAAAGTAGTTGGGGAGGACAGAGCTTAGATCTGAGAAAGCCATATTGAGGCACTCAGCTATGCGGAGAGGATCAGTAGTGACGGTACCGTCTATGGAGAGTAGTGATGGTGGGGGGGAAGAGCAGGTCTTTTCATTGCGCTCTTTCATATTGTCCCAAAAGGCACAGGATGAGCACCAAGTGGATTCAAGGGTGGCTTGATAATATTTGGCCTTAGCTTGCCTTATAGCCCAGGTGCAATTGTTACGTGCTGCATTACAGGCTTGTCTGTCAGCCAGTTTGCCTGTCTCAACAGCAATATGCCAGAGATTATCTCTTTGCTTCAGTGTTTGGATGAGGGATGGGGAGATCCATGGGGCGTTGTGTTTCTTGGTACGGATTCTGGTCAGGGGGTGAAAAGGTCGCAGGCCTTGCTGAAGGCACTGGAGAAATAGTCTAGGGCAGAGTCAATATCCACTGCAAGTCAGATTGAGGACCAGTCATGCTGGGCTATGTGTGTTTTTAGCTTTCTGAGACCCCTGGGGCAAAAGCGCCGGCGAAAGGTGACCTGGGACACTGGCTTTGGTGTGGGGGATGACCAGTGGCAGAGGACAGGAGAGTGGTCACTAAGAGAGTCTGGCAGTACATTAATATCCCTGATTTTATGGGGGCAGTTCGACAGAATTACATCTAGGAGGGTGCTGGAGTCGCCTGACTGGTTAAGGTAACTAGTTGGGTCATATCTAGGGCAGCGTGGGAGTCCCTGATATGGGGGGGAAGTGGTACTCGGCCAATTGACATTAAGGTCATCTAGGATGAGCTGTTCCGCCTTGTGTGGGAGTGTGGTGAGGTAATCAATCAATGAGGGAGTGGACAGCTGGCCCCTGGTCCCTCAGGAGTATGTAAGAGACTGTGAGAAAAAAAGGGCCCCTGGCTGGGTCAGGGGTAACCTTGAGGGTGAGGGCTTGGGCACTAAAACTGAGCTTGGGGGCAGGAAGAGCATGGCCTAAAAATGTGTCACAATAAATACTGCTCACCCGATTGCCACGTTTGCTTATACGGTCTTCCCTGAACAGAGTGCAGCCAGGGAGGGAGATAACCGAGTCAGGAGTTTTTCTAGAGAGCCAGGTCTCGACTAGTGCTATAACATCAGGACGGTGTTGTACAGCCCAGCACTGGAGAGCAGCGGATTTTTTTTTAGGAGGCTGCAAATATTCATGGATGCAATGCTGAGGCCAGTACTAGAGTGGGGTGTGGGGTGGCTAGTTGACAACAGCCCAGGGTTGGGGTGTATGTTCCTGGAGAGCAGAAGTAGTAGAGCAATTAATCTGATGAGTGGTCTGTGGTGACCAAGACCCTTAGCCAGGTACCGATGCGAGGTCGTACTAGTGGGGGTACAAGGGATGGGTAGGGTGCGGAGGGTAGGCATGGCAAGGAACGGGTGGGCCCAGGGTGTCCCGGGGAGGGGGTATTGGTTGGAGGTGGGTGCCATGGAAAAATAGGGGTGTCCAGGGTTGTTGCAAGCTTTGTTTTGGGAGTGGGCGCAGAGCATTGTCTTGGGTTTTTTGAGATTAATGATGAGTCTATGCTCCCTAAACCAGGTTTCGGCATCACTGAAGGAGTGTTGGAGAGAGTCCTGGAGAGAGGAAGGGTTCTGGTGGGTGGCAAAAATGATGGCATCATCGGCATACAAAAGAATATTGCCAGAGCAGGCACTAGGCAGGGTGTTTAGATAAAGACTAAAAAGTAGAGAACCCAGGATTGAGCCCTGGGGTACCCCAGAGTAGATGGGATGGGTTTCCGAGAGTGTCCCGTTGACTCTGACACACTGGGAACAAGCTGATAGGTAGCTCGAGCACCCAGCGAGGGTACCAGTAGAGAAACCAGTGTGGCAGAGGGCGTCAAGTAGAAGGGAGTGGGAGACAGTGTCAAAGGCCTTAGAGAGATCGATGAACACTGCACCAGTTAGGGAGCCGGCGTCTAGGGAGGAGTGCAGGAAGTTTGAGAATTCTATTAACGCAGTATCAGTACTGTGACCAGCACGGAAGCCATGTTGCTCTGGGCACAAGATGTTATACTTGGACAGATATTCAGTGATTTGATTGGCCACCACTTTTTCTAGGGCTTTGGGGATGGAGATTGGTCGGTAATTGCTGGGGGAGGACCTGTCACCCCCTTTATGAATAGGCGTGACTACAGCTTTTTTCCACGCAGTGGGGAATTACCCCAGACAGAGGGACTGGTTAAACAGACCAGTGAGCGGGGCAAGGACTTCATCCAGGACCAGACGGAGTATTTTGGGGTCCAGGGAATCACTGCTGGGACAGTTGCTTTTTAATGCTTCAAGTAGGAGAGGTCTGGCTTCCTGGGTGGAAATCTTGCGTAGGTAGAACTAGGGGTGCTGTAGGACTGGGGCTGGTAGATCAGGGGTTGGATCAAAAAATTTAATAGGGAGGACAGAGCTGAGGTCTGTAAAAGAGGAATTAAGGCTGTTGGCAATGCAGGCTGGGTCAGTGGAGGTGGAGCTGTCAATAGTGAGCTGGGATGGGGTGTGATTTCCCATTTAACTCTTTAATATTGTCCCAGAAGGTCCGGGAACTCCCCCAAGATGAGGTGAGGGTGATCTGGTAGTGGTCTGCCCTGGCTTTATGGATGGCCCATGTGCACCTGTTCCGAGCAGCACTGTAGGCCTGTTTGTCCGCTGCCCAGCCCATTTCAGTGGCTAAGTGCCAGAGGTTATCCCTATTTCTGAGCATTTGGAGTAGGGCAGGGGTAGCCCAAGGTGCATTAAGTTTTTTCAAACGGAATTTGGTGAGGGATGCAAAGAGGTCGGCCATATTAAAGGCTTGTAAGAAGAGAGTGGGGGCAGTATCAATGCCGGGTGCATGCTGGAAACCTGTAGGGCCCGTTCTTTTCTTGGCTTGTGACACTTAGCCCAAAACACTGTTAAATACTTTTTTTTTTGGGGTTGGTTGAAAACCAAACAACCAAGATTTACCCCAGTAAAATATTAAGTAAAACAGAACTGACTTACCTTAAAAGTCGGCATAGGTAAGACACACTGAGAATTACCTCAGAAATTAAAGAAAAGTGACCAATTTCTTCTTGGCTGAGAAAAAACAAAAAGGAACTGAAAAACTTACCAGATTAACACTAATCTTTTTTTTTTATTTTTTTTAGTCTTTGGTAACTGGGTAAGGCCCACTAGGCATAAGTGCCTGTTTTCAGGGTGACCAGGGAGCACTGGGTGGTTAAGTGACTTGCTCAGAGTCACACAGTATGCAAGTGGATCTAGACTAAGCCTACCTGTGAACTAAGGGCAGTGCTCTAAAAATTGAAACAACTAAACAGACTTCGAGAAAACAGAGAAAATAAACTTCAAGTATGTGAAGGAGGGCTCTCCGGAGACGTCTTACTGAGGTAAGCGGAGTAAAGAATCTGATGGTTGCAGGAAGTGCAACCAGGGACAGTGGTTTGAAAACCGAGCTCGAGCCTAACATTCCACTATTAGCACAGGTTCTATTAACCATTTTGGCTCTGGGGCAGTCCTATGGCGAGACCGTACTGCATTTGTCAGAATACAGTAAGATTGCCTGGGGTTTGAAAAAAACATTACAATTCATGATAAACATAAGGGATGCAGTAGGATGGAAAAGAAAGGCATTTAGGAAATGTGGACAGCCGCAGAAATGAGGACAGGGAAACATACCCGGGGTTAACTAAGGAAACCAGCAATGCAGAAAAAAAATCCCAGTGCCAAGGCAGAAATGAGAATTGCAGAGGGGGCAAAGACAGAGGTTATCCAATCCTTCTATATATATATTTTGGAGCAGTGCAAAATTAAGGAGGAAATAGTGAGGCTGAGGGAGCGGAAAGGATGGGAGGAATGGGACAAGGGGGTAACGTTAATACATTGAATCAATATTTTTGTTAGGTATTCACTAAGGAGGAGGAGGATGGTCCACTGCCAGACTTTTCAGTAAGGCCAGAGTGGGGAAGAAAGGGCACTGTCACTCAAACCACAGAAGAATGAATGCTGGAAAGGCTATGAACACTAAAGGTAGACAAAGCAAGGTATCCAGATGGCATGCATACAAACGAATACTAAGGTAGATGATGCAAGTGCTTGCAGCACCACTTGCAGAAATGTTCAACTGCTCATTGAAAACTAGGGTGGTCCCAGGGATAGCAGGACTGCCAACGTGACCTTGAACAAATGTTGCAGTAAAGAGGATCCCGGTAACTACAGACCTGTCAGCCTGACATCTATAGTGGGGAAATTACTGGAAGCTATATGAAGGGAATGGGTGGTAGACTTTCCTGCGATAACAGCCTTCAGGACAGAAGGCAACACAGGTTTCCAGGGAGGTCATGCCAGACAAACCTGATTGAGTTCTTGACTAGATAACTACAGAAGCTGTCAAAGGGTAGCCAGTAGACAAGCTGTATCTGGACTTCAGTAAGGCCTTTGAATCTGTTCCACCACAAGAGACTAGTTAAAAAACTGAAAGATCTGGGGGTGGGGAAAGGGTAGCAACTTAGGTGGAAAACTGGCTATAAAGGCGGTGGACATAGAGGGTCATGGTGAACAGGAAGAACTCTGAGGTTAATGATGTAAAGACTGTGGTACCACAGGGTTCAGTCCTGCAGCCCATCTTCCTTAACGTATTCATTTGTGATGTAGGGGTAGGAGTGCTGGGAAAGATCTGCCTCTTGGCGGATTACACGATGATCTGCAGGAGAGTAAAAACAAGCTCAGAGCAATGAGATAAGACCTGGACATGCTTGAAAACGGTCCCAGGGTATGGCAGCTGAGATCTAATGCAAAAGAAATGCAATCGACTACACATCAGAGACAAGAACCCAAAAATGCAATCCATGATTGGGGAGGGGAAGTGGCAACAGAGGAACAGGACCTGTGGTGAGAATATTGGAAAGTTTGAAATCTACTGCACAGTGCATCACGACAGTGAGGAAGGCAAAAAGGATGCTGGAGTGCACAGTAAGAGGGGTCAGCAGTAGAAACAGGGAGGTGATCCTTCCCCTGTATAGACCTCTGGTCCACCACACCTGGAGTACTGTGTGAGGTTCTGAAGCCCAGACCTGCAGAAGGACTGTGATAGAGTGGAGGGTGACCAAGATGATCAAGAGGCTGGGGAAGAAACTGTATGAAGAAAGATTGAGGGACCTCAAAATGTACACCCTTGAGACAAGGACAGAAGGGAGTACATGACTGAATAATACAAATATCTCCATAGGATTAACAGGGTGAAATGCAATGAATTGTTCCTCCTTAGTACAAACACGTACATAAGGTGTGAATCTACTAAGGCTTACTGGGGGGATGCCTGCAAATATTTGTTGACAGAAAAAGTGATGGGCAAGTGGAACAGACTGCCAGAGAAGGCTGTCTGTACCAAAACAGTGAATGGATTCAAAAATGAGTGACAGGCACAAGGGCCTGGTCATTAGGGCCACTGCAAGAGTAATAAGTAGGGTTGGACAAACTGGATGGGCCAGTGGACCTTTTTTGCCATCATATTCTATGTTTTTCTGTATTCAGCACAGCAATACTACTAGAATTGAAGTGATACTGGTTCCACTTTTTAGAAAAACATTTGAAAACCAGCTTATTTCTGAAAACAAAGTAAAGAAAAACAATAAAAGTACTGAGGCACAGATCAAGATGAACGGCCTCAAAGGCTTGTTTTTTTTTATCCTATCAACTAGCACAGAACAAATGACTGGTAACTGTCAGTGGAATGCTGATGCAGGAAAAGTTCTGCAATGATGTCACATCTTCGTGACTGTCACATGATCCTACCAGGACAAAAATTACCCCAGTAGTTATGAATGACCAAGTGAGAACATGGAATAACACAAACTGTTGCATGCCAAATCTATTTTATGTTTGAGTAAAAAAGGGGGTCCGACTTGCTAAGATGACAGTATCTCAATGTTTGTTTTTAACTGCTTTTTCCCTCCAGTTGCCAGTCCAGGGAGCATCCCTCTGACTTCCCCAGCTGTTCCCACCTGGCCTGAGACCCCCCCCAACCCGGGTCCCCCTTGAAGTCCGACCCAACCCCTCAACCCACTGGAAACCTCCTGATTTGTGCCCCCAAGGCAGGGCCATCACCCTCTTCCTTGGTGCTCCTTGTAATCTAGTTCTATGGGCAGGGTATAGGCTGGAGGATATCCAGACCCCGGGGAGGGCAGGGTCTGGTGGTGGGCATGGGGCTAGCATGTCGCCATCTCCTCCTGGTCCAGGGTTTTTCCTTTGTTGTTCTGACATGAGCGTGCCCCCCCCCCCCGAGGCGCAGACATGCAACAAAGTCCAGCATGCACTGGGCGCACTCCCGTCCACAACCAGTGCCTCCCCCCTAACCTAACGTTCCTCTGACTGTGGCACTCCCAGTCTCCACTGGGAGTCGCTAGTGGTCAGGAGTCACGACCCACCCCAGGAGAGGAGAGCTGTCATTGGACGCTCAATTCTCTCCCACCCCAGCAACCTGAGCTCATTCCCATCCCTGGATTGCCGGCGTGGTAAGAGGTAAGGCACTCGGCGCCTCAGCCCTCTACACCACTGGCCCAGCATATCTCAATGTTCTTAATGAGTTACTTGTTTAAACCAGCCTAAACACTTCACTGGGAAAATATTTCTATTCTGAATGGTAACTATACATCAACATTATAAACTGAATATCCTGAACTGAAAAAAGTCTCCATGCAAGTCTTCACCTGCTGACCCTGGATCATTTTGGTTACCCTACTCTGCACTGCCTCCACCCTGTCCTTATCTTTCTTCCAGGACCCAACAACTACACACAGTAGTCCAGGTGAGAATGAACCAGGAACCTGAACACTGGCAAAAATCACCTCACTTCAGCAGCTTCTGACACCCTTTCCATACATCCCAGCATCCTAATCGCCATCCACATTACCATGCTGCACTACATGGATGTTTTTAAATTGTCTTATATTCTTACCCTCAGTCCCTCTCCTTGGTTATACTTTCTGCAGTTACCCCAGAACCCGATTCTGTATTCTATTTTCTTTTCTTTTCTTTTTACTCTATGTGTATTACTTTATATTCTTAGCACCGTATTTCAAAAGCCATACCTTTTGAACACTTCTCCAATCTTTTCAGGTCCTCCTTCATATTTCTTATCCCTTCCTCAATATTCACTCCTAAGCAGACCTTAGACTTGTCCATGAAGGGGAATACCATTCCTTGGCTCCATACTCCAATATTACGAATGAAGATGTTGAAGAAGACCGAACCCAAAACTAGTCCCCATGATGCACCGCTTGTGACCTCCCCTAGCTCCAAGTGTTCTTCATTAAGACCAACTAGCACCATGCACAAACATTACTTTGCACAAAAATAAATAATTGTACCATATATTTCTGATCATTCCCCATGCCTGTCATATTCCAGCTTGGGGTCAGCTGGGCTCTACATACTATATCTATATTTATGATCATCCCCAGTGCTGGTCTGATCTGATCTGTTCGGGGGTGTCACTTCGGCAGTACATAGTGCAGCTTAATTTCTGATCATTCCCTGTGCCTGTTGGATTTGATCAGCTCAGGTGAGTTTCATATGGGCTGTATACAGTGTATCTGCATTTCCTTTTTTTAATGTATGTTTATTGAAGGTTTTGCAATGTTACACAATACAAAACAAAGACCAAACAAAAAGAAAACACACAGTGCGCTTGATTAAGCAGTACAACCAAAAGCTACACTACTCACACTTGTCCTAGCATTACATTCCATTGAGCTTAAATTAGTCATGCATATTCAAGATAGAGAGTCAGGCCTATAATTCAGCATGTAGTAAACCCAATAGGCCCATACCATCTACACATTCCCTGTGCCTGTCCGATCTGATCAGGTCAGGTGGGTTCAACCCAGGCTGTATATAATACTGTATGTATCCATATTTCTGCTGATTCCCTGTGCCTATCAGATTTGACTTGTTTTGGGGGGTCACCAGGGTTTTATGTATAGTATCTATATTTCTGGTTACTCCCTGTGCCTGTCAGATCTGACCTGCTCAGTGGAGGGTTTACCCATGCTATACATACTGTTCTATATTTCTAATTATTCCCCGTAGCTTTTAGGTTCGATTATTTATTTTATTTCTTTGTTTAGTTTTTGTTTACTGGGCAAGTGCACTAGCCATGAAATTACTATTTTCAGGAATGACACGGGAGAGTACAATAAGGAGAAACAGTGTAACAATGATAAGGGAACTGTAATACAATAGCGAAACGGTACAGCAGTGCTACAACAACACATCGAGTAGAATAAAAAAAATATAAAATAACAGCAGTAAAATAATGTAATAAGTGCAGAAACCCAAACATGGCCTGGTGAGAGAAAGGGTTCAAGAAAGAGTCAGGACAGTGACGATTATACATACCCACCATGAATGGTTAAACAAAGGGAAAGCCAAGGGTGGTAGCTGGAATAACAGTGGATGACCAACGACAAGGCTCAAAAGGAAAGGAGATGGTAGTAAATAAATTATTTACATAGAGAGAGAAGGATTAGGGGAGGGGTCTAGATGAGCAAGGATTGGAGCAAGAATAGAGTGGGGGTGGCCAATTACTGGCAAGTCTCAGGAGTTCAGGTTGGGTCAACACATGTGCAAGTATCAGCTAAGGATAAATAACGACGATATTCACTTTTAAAAGTAAGGTGAGACTGTGACAGCTGAAGGTTAGGTGGAACAGCAGTCCACAGCTGGGGAGCAGAGTATTGGAAGGCCCCAGAGCCTTTAGTTGTATGACATCTCAGAACATAAAGCAAAGATCTGTCAGCTGATCGTAGGCCATGGGAGGTTGGTTGAGGGACCAGAAACGCTCTTAGCCGAGATGGGGGTTTTCCCCTAGATGATCACGTCAATTAGTGATCCAAGGAAGTATTGTCTACTGGCACAAGACGAGAGCCAATTCAGATCCTTATAGAGAAGGCAGTGATGGTTGAGTCGAGGCAATGAAGAGGCAAATCTGAATATATTGTTATAAGTTACGTCCCATTTAGTAGGGAGGTTTTATGGGTAGAGGTAAGAATAGAGGCACCATAAGTAAGGGTTAAGAGCAGGATGCCTCTGGAGACTGCTAGTTTCACCGAGGTTGTATGCATGTAGCTTGTTTTGTAAGCTACTCCCAATTTCGAGTTTACAGATTTGCACGAGGACTGAATGTGAAGGTTAAAGTCCAGGGACTGGTCAAACAGGATCCCAAGATACTTGAAAGAAGTAACATTTTCAAGTGGAAATCCTCCTGGGTGAGGAACCCTTCAACAAACTGGAACAGGCCTTTATCTTTGGTACAGATCCTAGGAGCATGGCCTTTGTTTTCTTATTTAATACCAGCTTACAGTCAAGTGGCCAGTCTAAGACCTTACTGAAATCAGAGGTAAGTGATGAGTTTATGCAGGCAATACTAGCAGAACTAGTATAGATGACCAGGTCATCAGCATAGAGAATAGCCTAACAAGATTTTGGGACGTCTGCAGCATTATTGATAAAAATTGAGAATAGAAGGGGCCCAAGGATAGAGTCCTGCGGGACCCCAATGTTGACAGTAGACAAGTTGGACAGGGAGGAGTTAAATTTGATAGCTTGCATCCTGTTTGACAGGTAGCTACAAAACCAGTTCACAACAGGGCCAGAGAAATGGGAGTTTGTGGGAGAGGAGCAGGGCATGATCTACGAGGTCGAATGCCTTTGTGAGGTCGATGAAAATGGCACCTGTGAGTTTTCTAGAATCAGTGTTGGACAGTATGTCAGTAGTCAGTTGGAGAAGAGCTGTGGTGGTACTGTGCCCTTTTCTAAAGCCGTGCTGGCCGTCCAACAGGAGATTATAGTGTGTAAGGTAGTCAACAGTCTGTGACGCAACTATTTTCTCAAGAATCTAGCTGAGGACAGACAGAATTGCTATGGGTCTGTTATTCACCATATCATTCGGGGTCGCCTTTTTTAAAGACAAGCATTATTCTTGCAGATTTCCATAGGTCTGGAACAGTACTATGTGTAAAAGATAGAGTATAAATTCTTGCAAGCGGAGAGGTAATGAGAGGAGCAGCCAGCTTAAGGAGACAAGGTTCCAGTGAGTCAGAGCCAAGGGTTGTAGTGACAGATATGGATCTCAGTAATTTCAGGACTTCCACTCTAGATGTAGCCTTAAAATAGAAGGGTGGAGCTGGAGGAATATCATTCAGTGGAGTCCTACGATTAACAGGAGATAGTGTGGAAGGTGAATTGGAGTGCTTTCCATTTAGTTGCAAAGCCACGGTATAGTATGACAGATCTGAGAAAAGATTATTAAAACTATTTGGGATGGTCCTAGAGTCATTACAATGTGGCCCATTTATGATCATTTCATTAGAAGCAGCCAACTGTGAGGTACCCAGGAATGTTTTGACATGGGCACAGAATTTCCTAGAGTCGCAAGCTGAGCTCTGAGGAAGGTCCTTGTAATATTTGCTTTTGGCAGCTCTGACTCATTTCTTACATCCGTTCCTCAGTTCCTGATAGACAATAAGGTCAGACTGAAGGCCAGTTTGTTTGTGGCAAATCCAGAGCTTGTCCAGCTGGCGCAGATTAGCTAGGAGATCTTTATGTAGCCACCTCGCCTGTTTTCCTCTGACCCTCCTAGTAATCTTGAATGGCAAGAAATTTGTTTATGAATATCTGCAGAGGGACCACCACATCGTTTGCTTGATAGATACTGTACCTGTCCAGTCAATATTGGAAACATCATAGAGAAATGCTTCCTGGTCAATATGAGCTAGGTTTGTAAACGTGATTAGTCTAAATGGGGGAGATGGAGGCGCAACCATAGACAGGATACAAAAAGTAGGAGAGTGGTCAGTTAATGCATCTACTAGTATTCCAACGTTCGACACATGTTCCATGTGGTTAACCATCACCCAGTCCAGCACTGTACCTGTCTGGAGGGATAATGTGGTTCTAGTTGCATCAGAGATCAACTGGTGAAAATTATAACTTTGTGTGAGAGACTGCAAGGAGTTCTGAACTGACTCTGACCAATTAAGGTTGAGATCACCTAGGATGACAGCCTCACTATGATTTACAGTTTGGAAGCTGATGTTAAGAAGTACTTTGAGACCAACTATGCCCCCAACAGGGGGGTTATAGGCACAGATGATATAAAGCTTCTTTTCCCCGAATGAGTGAGCTGCATGTATGAATTTACACGCTGCAGGAGAGGCAGAAACTGGGACAAAAGAGATATTAGACAGGATGGAGGCAGTTCGGAGGAGGGCAACTAAAATGGTGCAGAGTCCGCAAGAGAAGCCATATGAGGAGAGACTAAAGGAGCTTAATATGTATACCCTTGAGGAAAGGAGGGAGAGGAGGACATGATAAAAACTTTTAAGTACCTCAGTGGAATCAACAAAGTCCAAGAGGGTAGCATCTTTCAGAAAAAGAGATGTGCAAGAACAAGGGGACACAATCTGAAGGTGGGGGGGGGCGACTCAGGGGCAATGTAAGGATGTATTATTTCACAGAGAGGGTAGTGGACACATGGAACAGCCTTCTTAAGGAGATTGTGGGGTCTAAAACTGTGGGAGAATTCAAGAATGCATGGGACAGACATAAGGCAATTTTTGTTGGGGGTAGGAATAAATAGGCTGTTGGTTAAATAGGATCTGCAGCTTATCCTCTAGGTAGGGAAATGGGCAGACTAGGTGGGCCAAGCGGTCCTTATCTGCCGTCAAAGTCTATGTTTCTATATTGAGGTGATTTTTGAAGAACAGGCAACTCCACCACCACGCCTGGATGAGGATCTATCCCTTCACAACAGGGAGTAGTTTGGCAAGGAGCATAATTGATCATACGAACATATGAAATTTGCCAGCAGATAAAGGCCTAGAGGTCTATCAAGTCTGCTCAAATGTGCAGCTATCACCCCTTATTCTGCAGCTGCCCCTCCCTTCCACCCTTCCCCTTCATTAACCCTCCCCCTTGTCCTGTCCCATCCTCGTTTGAAGCAGTCCACTGTTCTACTGCATACCACTTCTGCAGGTAGTGCATTCCACCCAGCCACCACCCTCTCTGTAAAAAAGTGTCTCCTCATCTCCCTCCTGAACCTTCCTCGCTCCAGTCTCATATCATGGCCCCTGGTGGCCTCCCCTCCCTTACTTTGAACAGCCCCTCTGTACCCGTCTTGTTTATTCCTTTCATGTATTTAAAGGTTTCAATCATGTCACCCCGCTCTCCTCTCCTCCAGTGAGTACATGTTCAACTCCTTCAACCTCCTCTCGTATGATAAGTCCCCAGCCCTTGATCATCTTTGTCGCTCACTTGCACCTCCAGTAACTTAATGTCCCTCTTCAGATACGGACGCCAGTACTGCACGAGTACTCTAGGTGTGGTCTAACTACTGACCTATACAGTGGCAGAATCACCTCCTCCTTCCTCGAGGATATACCCCTTGCAATACAACACAGCATTTGTTGGCCCTTGCAGCTGCTCTCCTACATTGTGCCGAGTTGTTCATTGACCCTGTAATGAACACACCCAGATCCTTCTCCTCCTCCTCTGTCTGGGCTAGCTGCACTCCCCTAGCTGGTAACTCCTCCTTGGGTTCTTCATCCCAAAATGCAGCACCTTGCACTTTTTGGCATTAAACCCCAGTTGCCAGGTGTCTGACCAGGTTTCAAGCTTTGCCAGATCATCCTGCAACCCTTGCCATCCCCCTAGGTCATCCATCACCGCGCCTACCTTGGTATCATCAGCAAACAGACTGATCTTGCTCTTGATGTCCCATGATATGTCTGCAATGAATATCCCAAACAACACTGGTCCCAACACCGAGCCCTGTGGAACACCGCTCGTCACTGCCCTTGGGTGTGACAGCTCCCCACCCACCACCCTCCGTTGCCTTCCCTGAAGCCAGTTTCCTACCCATCTCACCAGCTTTGCACCCGCCCCTGT
Organism: Neoceratodus forsteri; assembly: GCA_016271365.2. Taxonomy (NCBI): domain Eukaryota; kingdom Metazoa; phylum Chordata; order Ceratodontiformes; family Ceratodontidae; genus Neoceratodus; species Neoceratodus forsteri. The sequence goes on from CM028129.1 coordinate 696,450,563, forward strand.
GCCTACTAACTTCCTTCCCAGCCTTCCATGTGGCACAGAGTCGAATGCCTTACTGAAGTCCAGATACAGGACATCCACTGCATGGCCCCTGCCCAGTTGCCTAGTTACCCAGTCATAGAACTTGACCAGGTTGGTTTGGCAGGATCTGCCACATATGAAGCCATGCTGTCTGCTGTCCTGTGGTCCTCTGGCCTCTAGGAGGGCCACCAGCTTCTCCTTCAGGATAGTCTCCATTAGCTTACCCACGATGGATGTGAGGCTCACTGGTCTGTAGTTTCCAGGTTCATCCTTGGGGCCACTCTTGTGGAGGTGCACCACATGAGCCATCCTCCAGTCCTGAGGTACACACCCTGAATGTAGTGAAGCATTAAACAGGTCTGCCAAAGGTCCTGCAAGGACCTCTGCCAGCTCCTTCAGTACCCTGGGGTGAATGCCATCTGGGCCTGGCACCTTGTCCACCCTCAGTGCCTTCAAACCCTCTCGAACTCTGCCCTCCATGATTTCCACATCTGTCACCACTTCCCCCCCTGCTTCTGCCATTTCTCCCACCTTGGGTGTCACCCCCCTCTTCTCTTTAGTAAATATTGAGCAGAAGTACTCATTTAGTGCTTCCGCCTTATCGTATTCTGCTTCTGCCCAACCCCCTTCCTAATCCTTCATATGTGGTCCTTACAGCCCTTTCTCCCTGATGTACTTAAAGAAGTCCTTCTCCCTTCTTAATGCCTTGTGTCAGCCTGAGTTCCGTAGATGCTTTGGCTCCCCTTACTGCCCTTGTCACCTCCTTGATTCTATCAAGTACTCCTCTCTGTCCTCCCCTCCCTGTTTTCTTGTACTTCCTAAAGGCAGCTCTTTTCTCCTTACCTTTCCATGACCTCCTTGCTCAACCAGCTCGGTTTCTTAGCCTAGCCTTCTTGCTCTGGGCTTTGCAGCAGGTTTGGTTGCCTCCACTATCCCCAGCTTTATGAGCTCCCACCTCTGGTTAGTGTCCACACTAGATTGAATTCTGGCCAGGTACCCTTTTACCATTTCCCCATCCTCCCAAAGTCGATCCACCTTAAGTCCAGCACTCTTGTGCCAGATTCCACTCCTTCCTTGCCCATATCCAATGTGAGCCATACTGAGTGGTGGCCACTCCCTGACAGCGGTTCCTCCACTGTAAGTTCTCTCACAAAGTCCCCATTTGCCAGCACAAGGTCAGGGGTATTCCCTAACCTGGTTGGTTCACTGACCATTTGCAGCAGGAAGCTGTCCTGGAAGGCATCCAGCAGTACCTGCTCCCTTCTGTTCCTGGTTGTTGGGGTGCTCCAGTCCACTCCTGGCATGTTGAAGTCCCCCACAATCACCACACTGCCCTTCTCACAGGTCCTCCTGATCTGTCCCACTAGTTCCCTGTCTAACGAACATACTAAAATGCCAGCAGAATAGGCCTAACGGTCTTTCGTGTCTGCTCGTTTGGTCAGCCTCCACCCTGGGTGCTGACCTTGCTGTCGCCCTCGCCTCCTCTGGCTTCTCCCTTCCCAGTTCCGGATATTCTTGCTGCATTGGATTTTGCTTCCAGAACCCTTCCCCTGTACCTGTCCCACCCCCTCCTGAATCCCTCCACTGTCTCTGCCTCCACCAGCCCCCTAGGCAGCACATTCCATGGCTCCACCACCCTCTCAGTGAAGTAGCACCTCCTCCTTTCTCCCCTGAATTTTCCCTCCTCCAGCTTCCACCCATGCCCTCTAGTGGCCCCCTCCTCCTTCCTTCGAAGCACCCTGACTGTTCCTCCCCTATTTACCCTCTTCATGTACCTAAAGACCTCTATCATGTCCCCCCGGTCCCTTCTCTCTTCCAATGTGTACATATTTAGCTCTTCGAGCCTCTCCTCATAGGTTCTGTCCCCAAGCCCCAAATCATTTGGTTGCCCTCCTCTGGACCCTCTCCAGGAGGTAATGTCCCTCTTTAAGTGTGGCCTCCAAACTGCACACAGTACTCAAGGTGCGGCCTCACCAAGCAGTTATACAGAGGGAGTATCACTTCCCTCCTTCTGGAGGTGATCCCCCTAGCGATGCATCCCAGCATCCTGTTGGCCTTGGCTGCTGCCCTCCTACAAGTCTCAGAGTTGTTCATCTTGACATCCACCACCACCCCCAGGTCCCGCTCAGCCATCGAGACTTGTAGCATTCCCCCCAGGGTGTACACTTGGCCTGGGTTTCTGGCCCCCAGGTGGAGTACCTTGCATTTCCCTGCATTGAACCTCAGCTTCCACTTTCTAGACCATCTTTCCAGAGCCTCCAGGTCCCCCTGTAGGGCCACCCTTCCCTCCTCCCCATCCACCACCGCCCCCAGTTTTGAGTCATCCGCAAAGAGACTCATCTCACTCCTAATTCCTGTCCTTATGTCAGAGGACGTAGGCGTTGAAGTAGGGGCCCAAGGACTGATCCTGTGGGACCCCACTAATGACCCTCCTTGGGGATGAGACTATCCCACCAACTACGACCCTCTGTGTCCGTCCTGGAGCCAATTGCCTATCCATCTGATTATCTGGTTCCCCACCCCATTTCTTCCAGCTTATCCAACAGGCCCACGGAGGAACAGAGTCAAATGCCTTGCTGAAGTCTAGAAAGAGGCGTCCACTGGTCTACCAGGTCCAAGGCACTCATCACCCAGTCACAGAACTCCACAAGGTTTGTCTGACACGATCCTCGGGACGAATCCATGCTGTCTATCATCCAGGCACCCTGACTTTCCAGGTCCCCCTAGCCTCTCCTTGACAATGCCCTCCATCACCTTGCCCACCACCGACGTCAGGCTGACAGGCCTGTAGTTCCCTGCCGCCTCCCTTGATCCCCCCTTGTGGATAGGCACTATATTCGCCAGTCCTGGGGCACCCACCCTGTCCTCAGAGAGATGGTGAAAAGCTCCGCCAGGGGTTTCGCCAGGACATCTGCAAGTTCCTTCAGCACTCTGGGATGTAATTTATCCGGGCCCGGTGCTTTCTCTGTCTTAAGGGAGCTGAGGGCTTCCCTCACTCTCTCTGCTGTGATTTCCACTTCTGGTACCTCTTCTCCCTGCTTAGCCCTCCCCCCTCCTGCCAGTGATGCCTCCCCCTCTCCCCAGACCCACCGATCGGTAAGGGTCCCCCCCTCCTCAGTATCTCTGTCTCCTCCTCCGTCTGAGATGGTGGCCTGTACACCACTCCCATTCTAAGAATCCTATTCTTGGAATCCTGGATTTGCATCCAAAGTGACTCCGTACTACCCTCCTCCCCTTCCTCCCTTACACACTCCAGTCCTTCCTTCACATATAGTGCCACCCCCCCCTCCTTTCCCAATCACCCTGACCCTGCGAAATAACCTGTACCCTGGTACAGACAGGTCCCAGTCATTGTATTGGGTGGCCCATGTTTCCGTGATGGCTGCAATGTCAACCTCTCCCTCTGCCAAGAGCACCTGTAACTCTGCAGTTTTCCTCCCAAGGCTCCTAGCATTAAGGGTAACCACCTTCCACCCTCCCCCATCCTGCCCTCCTTTCCTAGCATCACCAACAGTACTTGGTCCTTTGTCACTGTTATGGGGAGGGTAAGCTCATATGGTTTCCCAACCTGTGGTCTCTGCATATCTCTTCCCCAACTGCCACCCCCCGCTCCTAGTTTAAATGCCCAACTTCCTCTATGTACTCCTCCATCCTCTGTTTCAACACTTTCTTTCCCTCCTCACTCAAGTGTAGTCTGTCCTTGGCATAGAGACTACTGTCCTCCCAGGTCCCTCCCACCCTCCCAACAGCCCATACCCTTTGCACAACACCAGGTTCTTAGCCATCCGTTAAATTCCTCTATTCTCAGCTTTCTTGTTGTGCTTGCCTTTGGCACCGTAGTATCTCTGAAAAGTTACTGATCTTCCTGCCCCTCACATAATTGTGCTAGTTCCTCAAACCCCTCTGGACTATATCTACTGTCTTGTCCCAGGTCGTTTGTCCCAAGATGTATAATTAAATGAGGCTTATCCTACCCTTCTAGCATATTTCAGAACAGACTGTCCCACCCTTTCCGCTGTCATTCTGGCATGGCCTCCACCCAAATGCGACTATGCCTCTCCCCCTTGCTACCCCACCTAACTCCTTTTAGTATTGAGTCCCCCAGCACTAAGATTCCACCCCTCTTACTCCTTGCTTGCTTCCATTCATCTCCCTCTCTCATTTCCAGCTCCTCTTCTTCCTCCTGCACATTACCCCTGTTGCAATTCTCCCAGCAGAACTTCTCCCCACTCCAGTTTGGTCCAGGCATTTATCAATTACTCCTCTAATTTCAGCATTTCCCTCCTCCACTTTCTTCCTCTCTAGCAGTGCACAGCTGTTTTCTGAAGGCCCTTCACAAATGCTCGCTCCCTCTCTTCATAGTAACCTGTTCTCTCCTTTCCACTCCATGACTTTTGCCACTTCTTTGCCTCCCCTCACAAGTCCCTATCTCCTCCTTCCATTTGTCTTTTGTCTCCTGACCTGGTTTCCCCGGCAATCGTTCTTCCTGGCCTGGGCCCCTTTGTCTCTGCTTCCCTTCTTCTGACCCTCTCCTCACCCCTGTTGGCTTAAATCACCCTCCCTCATCTCCCCTTCTTCCTCCCTCCAATACTGGGCTAAACCCACCCGAATCTGCCTTGCCTGTCTTAGTTCATCCTACAGACCCTCAATCTCCTTTCTAAGTTTTTCTATGTGGTTGCACACTAAACATCTTCCCACACTCCGGGCAATTTTTAGAAAGGCTGGTGCACTGCAGTTGTTGCAGCCTACCACCCTACCCATTGCTGTTGTTGCCCACCAGCGACCCCCCACCCTTCCAGATGCAGGATACCAAACACTTCCCCAAGTCTCCCCTCTCCCTCCTCTATCAGTGCAAAACATTTTCTTTATTTCCCTTACCTCCTTTGTTGCACACGTTTAGATATATTGAGCAACTGCTTTTTATATTCCTATCCTTCCTATCCACACTCAAAAAGAGACTTTAAGTAGCCATTGCACAACCTTCTTCAAACTCCTACTCCTCCTTTCCCCAATGCAATATCAATACGAAGAAGTAATAATGAAAGCTCCTAGATTTGCATTTACTTCCCTTCCACTGAGAGAGCAGTCACCTCTTCACTTGCTGCTGTTCCTTTCCTGGATGTCTGCTTCTGCTATGAGAGGTGCATTTCCTTTGCCTGTTTGAGGAAGTGATGTCAGAACCCCTGGTATAATGGAAATAATGGACCTGGGGTGGGTGGGACCAGCCCAAGTCTTCCAGCAACAATCAGGCAGCTGAGGCCTCTGGTCAGACCATTAGCACCCTTCCCCCACTCTGCACTCAAACTTTGCAGCTAGTGAAGCCAGCAACAATGAATCACAATTCTACTCAAAGCCCCCCAAATAGGTTTGCTACCCAAAGAAACAGGACTCCAATTCAAACAGCTTCACCAACAACACATCAAAATAGGCTTGGAATTAGAAGATATAGGTCTCCAATTCAAAGAAAACAGACCCAGTTAAATTACACCAATTATGTTTTAAAACAGAAGAAATAGGTCTCTACAAATGCAGCCTGCCACACAGTGAATCAAACAAATGAGCCCACTTATAGCTACCAAAACAGGTTTCAAAATTCCAACAGCCCCAAACAATACCCTGCTAGCCCCTTAGTAGTAAGAAAGAAAAGAAATAACATTCTACCAAGTAGAATCCACGAGAAACAATGTAAAACAAGAAGCTACTGTACTGTAGATCCGATCCTGTCCCCCTTCCAGTTCCTTCTGAGAAGCCAAAGCATTGACTCCACACCTGATGCAGCTCTGCCTCCCTAACTGAGGATCAGGTATAAGCCAAGTTTCAGTGAGACATAGTACATCTGGGTTATAGAGGTTTACCCAAGCCTCAAGTTCAGCATGGTGACAGGTAAGACTTCTGATGTTGGTATGGGTAATTAATAACCATTTCTTGCAGACGCCAGATATATCTGTTGTGGAAAAGAGACAGGTAGGGGGACCTGGGTTTGGTTCAACGTCCCCAGATACCTGAATAGTGATCATGGCTAGGAACCAGAGCCTTGCACAGTGGCAGGTTAAGGTGAGTACACATTTCCTTGACAGCTTCCTGCTAGTGGATAGAGGGTAATAGACGCTGTCTCTAATTAGAAGAATTGGGTTTAGTTGGGAATCGGGTCTAGTTTCAGCAATCAAGTTTGAGAAAGTATAGTTACAGTACGCCTCTGAGGATTCTTTTGAAATTTGGTTACATGGGAGAGCCCAAAAAGCCGCATCCAGGCGGAGTAGAAGTACCACCAACAATAAGGCCCATAGCAGACAAAACATTGCCATAGTGTCACAGTAAGACAGGGATTAAGCAATCTGGGATATAGAGATAATGAGAATAAAATAAAACTAACAAGGGCGACCATGCTAGACCGTTTTATCCTTTGGCCAAGAATTAAGATTTACCGGATTATGTCAACAGGCAATGTGTTTCCAACTTGTGTAGCAATTAGTTAGAGAAAGTGGACCAGTAATGCTAAAAGTAAAGCACAGCAATGACTAAAGGGGTTCACTATAGCGAGTAAAAAGATAAACCAATATATGGCATATGTCAGGTTAAGGAAGGAAAAGAGAGGAAAAGAAGAAAAAAAATTATAAGATATATGGCCTAGGTTAGAGAAGGGTACTACAGCTTGAGACTGGGGGTACATTTGACAAATTTGGTGGCTGCTAGGACTGTAGAGTAGGTAGAAGAGAAAGAATTCAAATGAGGAATGGAGTACAAAAAAAGGGAAGATAGGGAGAGTAGTTCAGGGGGTGTACACACCGTATCTGTACTTTTGCTCATTCTCCAAATGCCTGTCAGAGCTGATCAGCTCCAGGGGGTGTGACCCGAGCTGTACATAGTGAATCAATATTTCTGATAATTCTGCTTGCCTATGAGATCTGATCAGCTCATTTGGGAGGTCACCCAGGCTGAACCTACTCTATATTTCTGATAGTGCCCTTGCCTGTCAGATCTGATCAGCTCGGGGTCAACCCAAGAGCTACATTTTGTATCTGTATTTCTGAGTATTATATGTAGTATCCTTTGATAATGTTTCCATTTTGGCTTGTATGTAGTATATGGGTCCCACAAAATAGCAGACGAGATTTTGCTAGAGAATTTGCAAAAGTGCCGTCCTTACAAACAATTACAAGTAGTTGTAGTAAGTAGATATAATACTCTACGCACGGTGGGAGGGAGGCTTGGGGGGCTACGCCCCCAAAACTAAATGATCGGATGTAGGTGGGGGAGGGGGTACAGGGGGCACAGCCCCCGATCTGTGGAAATCTCATCCACCATTTTGATGGGACCCATAAACTGCGGCTGCTAATTTTATTTTTGTTGGTATTTACTTATTTTTTTCATGACCATGAGGTTTTGCTTTGCATTTTTATGCATTATTGTATCGCCCATACTATTTTCCCTTGTAATCCTTCTGCCTCAGACCACACCTGGAAACAAGCCTTGGCTGAGTGAGCCTCTTCTGTCACCAAATTTCAAATAAATACACAATGGTGCACAAAGTGGTTTTAGTAAGCAGGTAAACAATGCCTGGCCTTCAACTCCACCTGCTCCATAATAACTGCTGCAACAAGCCACAGCCAGGGGTTAATCAGACAGCCAATTAAGCAGTATACACAGCTTCACTACATATGTCAGTGTGTTAAATAGCTGCTTTTCCTAAGAGGGTTAATGCAAACAATTCAGGGACATATCCCAGTAAACAAACTTTACCCAACAGAACATTCCTACAGAGTCTCGATGGCTGAGAGGGACCTGAGGATGGTGGTGGATGCCAAGATGAACAACTCAGACTTGTAGGAGGGCAGCAGCCAAGGCCAACAGGATGCTGGGATGCATCACTAGGGGGATCGCCTCCAGAAGGAGGGAAGTGATACTCCCTCTGTATAACTGCTTGGTGAGGCCACACCTCGAGTACTGCGTGCAGTTTTGGAGGCCACACTTAAAGAGGGACATTAAACTCCTGGAGAGAGACCAGAGGAGGGCAACCAAAATGATTTGGGGCTTGGGGGACAGGACCTACGGGGAGAGGCTCGAAGAGCTAAATACGTACACATTGGAAGAGAGAAGGGACTGGGGGGGACATGATAGAGGTCTTCAGGTACACAAAGGGGGTAAATAATTACTGACACTGCTTTCTGACAGTGATTTCAAAGAAATCCACTTTACTTCACTTGATAGCTAAGTTTGCTTTAAATTGTTCTAAGTCATCTCATCATTGTGTGATTTTGAAAGAAATGGGCTGGTTACGGTTTCATTAAATTTCCAATACTGTGTGGCCAAGTTCATATATAAAGTTATGGACTCTGGAATTCCACATAGTATTTCAAAGTTTTGAGACCATATATTGATGGTCATTATTCTAGACATAGGTCAGACAGTAGGTTTCTAGATTCCTTTTATGAAATCTAAAAGTGGACAAAGATCCTTTGCTTATATTGCTCCATTCATTTGGAATGAAATTCCTCAAGATATTAGGTGGTTGTGTTCTGTCAAAAGTTTGCGATGCATTAAGGATGTATTTCGAATCTCAATTTAATTGTAACTGTTTTTTATGAATTTTTTTTATGAATTTTATACGTAACAAAGACATTTTTGTCTGCAATTTGCTGCATTGTATATGTATGTTTGACTATGTATTGTCTGTATGCAATATATGTGGGTCGTACCTGTAAAAGGAACTTGTTTCCAGTGTGCTTACCCGTTAAGCGAATAAACAAACAAACAAACAAATAGGGGAGGAGCAGTTAGGGTGCTTCGAAGGAAGGGGGGCAACTAGAAGGCATGGGTGGAAGCTGGAGGGGGGAAGATTCAGGGGAGAAAGGAGGAGGTGCTACTTCACTGAGAGGGTGGTGGAGCCATGGAATGCGCTGCCCAGGGGGCTGGTGGAGGCAGAGACGGTGGAGGGGTTCAAGAGCGGGTGGGACAGGTACAGGGGAAGGGTTCTGGAAGCAAAATCCAGTGCAGTGAGAATATCCGGAACTGGGAAGGGAGAAGCCAGAGAAAGCGAGGGGGGCAGCAAGGTCAGCCCCCAGAGTGGGGGCTGACCAAACAAGCAGACACGAAAGACCGTTAGGCCTATTCTGCTGGCATTTTAGTATGTTAGTAATCTTATTTTAGTTCTTTTAGTTAGGGAATTGCAGTGAGCTAGAACAGTGAGGTTTTTGCATTTTTGGGGGGCTAGATAATAATGTGTTAGACACCAGAGTTTTGTGTACTGTGTCTGCAAAAATCCCAGATGCCAAATTGCTAGCATTTCTTCAGCTCGCTAGCTGACCTTACCATTACGATTAGATGGTGGATATTGTGTAGTCACCTAACTCAGGTTGTGATTACCTGTTTAGGTCTGCCAATTGGACTGATTCCTGTGAAGACTCAAACACTTTTGACCCTTGGAGTTGTTGGAAGAGTTCTCTCAGCATTAATTCGAGGACCTCGGCAAACACCTCAGGACTGAAAGACGGGAGGTGGTGAGTCCGCTCTGCTGTGGTGGATTGTGGAGACCTGTCAAGTGAATTACCTTGAAAGCTGGTGTGGACTTTTCCCGCTATCCCATTACTCGACTGGGGGTGGCGGTCCAGTTTGGGCTTTTCCCGCAGGGAGGTAGTAGGGGACACTTGCTGTAGGGTGCAGCGGTCCTGTCTGCTTTGGAGGCTGCCTGGGTGCCCTAGTCCGTGGGTTGGCGTGCCTGCTTCCCAGGGCAGTGGTCCAGTTCTAAGGAAGATCCCCAGTGGTGAACTTTGCAGGGACTGTTGGTTGCGATCTGAGCTGGTGCTGCAGTTGCTATACTGGAGGCAGCTGTTTGGGTTGGACGGCATGCGGGGAGGTATCGGGGGGACACTTACTGGAGGGTGGCATGGCCCTGATTGCCTTGAGGGTTCCCTAAGGTACACGTTGGTGGATAAATGCTCTTCGTGGGGACCCAATTCCAGGGGGTTGCCCCTGGTGCTATCTGTGGCGAGTGGACTAAGTGGAGCTGCATTGATCTGTGGACTCAGTTTGCTGCTGGAAAACACTGTTGGTTTTCTTCTCCAAGGTGTCGTGGTTTCAGGCAGACCTAAGGTTCAAAATTCTGATCTGGGAGGTGGTGAGAGTGCCTCACTGACTTTTATTTTCAGTTATTTTGGTAATAAACTTTAACTGCAGTATTGGGAGTACTGCAATTTTGTTTCTATTTTATGGGCAGATGGTGAGGGTGAGAGCTCCATCCCTGTCTAAACTTAGCTCTGAAGCTCTGGCGTGCTTTACCCCTATGCTGGGACAATGGCATTTAACAAACTGTAAACTGTGCTTACTACTGCTCTAGCGTTGATGTTCTTAGTTTTGTTTGCTTTATATAAATTTCTTGTATGTGATTGGTTTAGGGGGTTATGGGAAATTGCTTATTTTCTTTTTGTTTTGTTGTGTAGATTTGTTGTTTTGACTGCTGTTGTGTGGTTAATTATTTATGTGCTGGCAGAGATCTCACCTAGTCAGGCGCTATTCTCCCTCTGGGTTCTGGGACCTCTGCCCTTTCAATTGTCCCCCGCTGTCTCCAGAGGTGTATGGGCAGCACCATGCTCTGGGGGTAGTGAGGAGGAGACATGGGGTGGTGGCCCTGGGCCTGTGGGTAGTATGGAGCTGGGTGGATGGATTGGGGTTGTGGGGACCAGAAGACGCCCTGGGGCAAAATGGGTCCAGGAGAGGGGGTCCTCCCTGCCTGGTTCCCATATCCAAGGGTTCCACATTGGGTGGGCAGATGGCATGGCCTGCATGGTATCCCATCCTACTTGGGCAGTATTATGGAATGCCAGCTCTATTAAAAACAAGACAGCAGTGATGGTTGATCTTGTTGGGACATCTGACCTGGCTTGCAACACAGAGACCTGGCTAGATGATAATGCTGGCCCCGTTTTGGAGTCAGCTGTTCCAGCCGGGTTCTCGGTGACGCATCGCTAGAGGGTGGATCGTAGGGGCGGGGGTGTAGCCATATGTTTTAAATTGGAATTGGGCCTTGTAGATGTGCCAGTGGGGGAGACCAAATCCTCTGAGTGTATCATGGGTGCAGTCGTGGGGTGCAGGATTCTTCTCGTCTACTGTCCACCCAGGGGCGAGAAGCAATTCCTGCTGGAGGTTGCGGACATCGTCATCGATATAGTGTTGGAGTCCTCCAGATGGGTGGTTCTGGAGGACTTCAATGCCTGGGTCAATGACAAACTCTCACAGTTTGGTCAGGACTTCCTCCAACTTATGAATGAATTGGGCTTCACACAAGTTATTACCTCTGCGATCCACAGTCATGGTCACTCGTTGGATTTGGTTTTCCTACCGGGGATGGAGATCTCCGATTTGGTGGTGGAAATGGATACATTGTCTGACCATTACACTATAAGCTTCAATTTCCATGCACCCCCCCCCCATAGACCTGCCCCTATGGAGATGATCCATTTTCACCTTTTAAGGGGTTTGACCCCAGACAGTCTTGCGCCAGAACTGGACCTATCGGGTATTCCGAGTGCAAGCTCGGATCCAGATGATCTGTTACTGGCTTATAATAATGCAGTGACCATGCCTCTGGATTCCACAGCTCTTATCCGAGTTTGCCCCCTCACCCTCTGCCCTCGGTCCCTATGGTTTGATGGGACCCTGAGGGAGTTGAGGCAAACAGGGCAAAGGCTGGAACAGCGTTAGCAGAAATTAGCCTTAATGCTGACAGACTCAGACTGATGGCCCATTATACGGACCGTCAATCAGCCATCTCCTGTGAGATGGCAGAGTTCCTGTCCAGGGAGACTGCCACAGCACAGAATCAACCAGCCCAGCTCTTTTGAACTGTCAACAGACTGTGCAATCCAGCCTGTCTGCAGCTTCGGAGAGCGTTGTCACAGGATAAGTGTGATGAATTTGCTCGATTCTTTCCTGATAAGGTTGACTGCATTAGGTCCGAGATCTGCACAGCACGTTCTAATGGGTGTGGCAGCAGTCGGTGGGAAGTTGCAAGTGCCCAGTTTGTGTTGTCTGACTTTACTGGTTGGCAATCACGGATGTCGTAAAGATCATCCAGGGGATGCAGCTGACCTACTGTAGTTTGGACCCGGGCCCAACTCGCCTCCTTGTGGGATGTGTTGAGGTTATCGGTCCGGTCCTGGCTGAGATAGTCGTGTGTTCGCTTGAGACAGGTGTGTTTCCTGACACCCTGGAGGAGGCGGTGGTCAAACCTCTCCCTAAGAAATCTTCTCTCAACCCCAACTGTCTTGTCAACTACAGACCTGACTCTAACCTTCCATTGTGGGTAAGGTTATTGAGAAGGTGGTCATGCTGCAGCTGGAGGATCATCTTACCATCCACGAGATCTATGATCCTCACCAGTCTGAATTTAGGAAGAGGCACATTACTGAGACAGCCCTGATTTGAGTGCTTAATGATCTTCTGATAGCGAGAGATCGGAAGAGCTGTTCCATCTTGGTTCTTCTTGACCTCTCCACAGCGTTTGACACCGTGGACCATGGAGTGTTATTTAAGCATCTGCAACTGATCTCTGGACTGTCTGGAACAGTCCTCAGGAGGTTCTATTCTTTCCTCACGGGAAGGTCTCAGATAGTGGCGTCAAGGATTTATTCCTCTATCCCATTCCCTCTGTCTTGTGGGGTGCCGCAGGGCTCTGTTTTATCACCCATGTTGTTCGTGGTGTACATGCTGCCATTGGGAGACATTACTAGGAGGTATTGACTGAGTTTTCACTGCTATGCAGATGACACTCAGCTATACATGTCCTTTGTGCCCGAACATGGTGAAGCTGTCTTGACTTTTTAAAAACTGGCTCGCTGAGATCCAAGACGGGATGTGTGCCAACTGGTTGAGGTTGAACCCTAACAAAACTGAGGTGCTGACTGTGGACTCGGATCATCGGGTAGAGGGGCCATTGGCTGGGCAGCCTTCTGGGCTTTGGCTTGTAGACACCCAGCTGGTGACCTCTGACCGGTTGCAAAATCTGGGCGTTATCTTTGACGAGGGGCTGACGCTTAAATCCCAGGTGTTGTCCGTCATCAAGACCTCATTCTCTCTTCTGAGGAATATCGCCCAGATTAAACACCTTGTCCCGCCTGATGATCTTCTAACATTGGTCCATGCCCCTTTGTGACCTCCTGCCTTGACTACTGCAATGACCTGTACCTAAGGTTGCCAGGGGTGGATATCCGTTGCTTGCAGCTGGTTCAGAATACAGCTGCCAGGCTGTTGACTGAATTATCTAGATCATGCCTGTGCTCTATGGCCTGCACAGGCTGCCTATCCAGTGGCAGATCACCTACAAGGTTGGTCTACTGACCTATAAGGCCCTAAACAGACAGAGACCATGTTATCTGCAAGATCTTCTTTGCCCTTCTCTCCCCCTCCGCTCTGCCAAAAAGAGACTGCTAGAGGTTCCCAGGGTTTTTTGAAGACTTTGGGTGTCCAGGTATTTGCATTCGTGGCCCCTGCCCTGTGGAATTCTCTACTTCATCGGATAAGGGAGTGCCTGACCATGAAGAATTTTAAATCTGAGCTTAAGACTCACTTATTTGAACTTGCCTTCCTGAGTTTTGATTAGGTTTCAGTTTACGCTGATATATGTAGGTCAGTATTTATTAGATATTTTAACTTCATTATTAGATATTTTAACTTCAAGTTTTTACTGCTTATGTACAAGCGCTTTGATTGCCTGTGAATTGCACTTTTTTATAAATAAATCATTGATTGATTGAGTGAAAATACAGTGATAATTTCAACAGCTATGTTTTGTCACTAGTTCATAATATGGGGACAGGATCACAGACACTGGAGAAGAGATCCCGCAGCATTACATTTCTTATACATACTACAGTAGGTAACAAAGATCTGATAAACTTTACACCACCACTATAGCATAGTGTAGTCAAAATAGGATTTTATATTGTTACTCCTGTGATTTGTTACAAACAGGTGTAAGCATCCTGAAGTGCCCGGAACCACACACACAGAGTGTGATAACACTGCAGAGCAGGCTCCCAATGTTCCTTCGCTTTGATGGTGTCGTTACGCCCCAGTGAAACAAGAGCTTTGTATGCTCTTGAGATAAACTTAAGTCTGATCTTTTGTCCAGTATTGCTTTCCCTCCCTCACCAAGGTGTTTCTGCTACCTTGTTCTTAAGCCACTGTGAAACTAAAAAGGAATCTCTTATCTGAGAAACAAAAAAAAAAAAAAAACGTTGCCTGAATATCCTGTAGGATGTACAAATCTCAAAAGATAGGGGGCTGGATTTTCAAAGGCCCTGCCGCAGGATCAAGACCCAGTTTCAGAGTGTGCCTGAGACAGGATAAATGCTGCAAAATGTTTGAATACTATTTTCAGACATTTTGCCACATTTATGGCAGTAGATGCTACTTCATGGCAAAAATAATGTTTAACACTGACAAATGGCTCATTACAAGGCTTCTGTTTTACTGCAAGTTGCAGCAGATACACACATGTGTTAGACCACCTATTAAAGCACTCTACCATATAGCCGTACCTGTTCCAACACGACTGCCCTGGACGTGTCCTTTATGGCATTGAAAATCTAGCCCATGAACCCTACTTTTTCATAAACAATCAGTCCAGCAGGCCAAACCTTCACTTTCTCAGCACTAACTTATGATAAAATCCAGATGGAAAGGAAGCATTGTCTACCACTGATGCCAAATGCCTTGTCTCTGCCTGAGTGTTTAAATGGCTCCCAGTTTGTACCCATAAGGGGCCAGGTATCTTACGGATATACACTGGAAGCCATGGTATACCCATAACGGGGCAGTTACCATTCTTGGCCCATTAACCATTTGCTCACATATTTTAACAGATTTTTCTGGGAACCATATGGACAGAATAAGAGTTTTTATTTATTTGATGTCCTATGACCCCAAACAACTTACAGAGAATTGTAAAACATCATCAAAAGATAAAAACATATAAGTAAATAAGTGAATAATTATACAATCCTAAAAACACGATAACCTATGGTTTCTGGAATGAAGGCCTCTGCCTGGGTGGTCCAGGGGAAGAAGGTTGCAGCAGTAGGTGGGACTCGGGCTGTTCAGAACCTTAGAGGTAAAAAAAGAAAAAAATACTCACCTTAGTAATGTTGTTTCTTCTAATGGAGTCTTGCTATATTATGACATATGCAGTGAGTCCCAACCTTCGAACTGCTCTGGTGGTGAAAGAGTTAACTTTCCATGCCAGGCATGGAATGCTGAGCTAGAGCTCGGTTGAAACTCTGTCTGTTGTTCTTCAAACGCAAACCGTCAGATCTTTACGAGCTAAACTCACTGAGGTCCTGTGTGTAAGCTGTAAACCTACACTAGCCAACTGGCTACTAAACATAAGAACACATTTTTTGGTCCCAAAACAAAGACTCAAGTCAGGAGACCCAAAAAATGAAAAACACAACACCAAGTCACCCCAAAAAAGGAGGGGTGAAAACAACAAGGTGGGCATCTACTAAGTGCCAACACTGCACTGCCCACCCACATCCCAAAAACAGAGGTTCTGAGAGGGGCAGGCAGGGAGGTCATAATATAGCAAGACTCCATTAGAAGAAACAACACATAAGGTGAGTAATTTTTCTTCAAACAACATGAAGTCTTGCTATATTATGACATATGCAGACTACACAGCAGTACCTCCATGGAGGAGGGACAGAACCTACTTAGAAATAGGCTCTGACGCACAGCTGTGTTAAACTGAGCATCACCTAGCCTGGATGTCCAGGGAGTAATGCTTGGTAAAGTGTGAACTGTTTTCCAGGTAGCTGCTTGACATATCTCTAGAATAGGGATGTCCCTGGCAGCAGCCAGGAAGCAGCTGTACCTCTGGTAGAGTGAGCCCTCAGGCCTGAGGGAGGAACCTACTCACCCAGCTTTCATAACAGAATTGGATACAAGAGACAATCCACCTGGCAATGGATCTTTTAGTGGCAGGTTTCCTTACCAATCTCACCATAAGTGAGGAACAGTTGAGGGAGTCAAACTCAGACCCTTGGTACACCTCTATGTAGTAACTAAGAGCTCTCTTCACATCTATGCAGTAGCCTCCTCTCGCCAGAGGAGGAATGGTCAGTGAAGTACACTGGAAGAGATATAGATTGATTAAGGTTGAAATCTGAAACCACCTTAGGCAAGAACTTCCTGTTAGTCCTGAGGACCACCTTATCTCTATGAAAGGAGATAAAATCAGGCTCCACTGACAAAGCTTGTAATTCACTTATTTGTCTGGCAGAAGTGATGGCTACCAGAAACACAGTCTTCCAAGTCAAGTACTTAAGCTCTGCTAAAGACAAGGGCTCAAAGGGAGGTTGCATAAGCTGAGCAATGCAAACATTAAGATCCCAGGCAGGGGCAGGGTCCCTGAATGGAGGGTTGGTGTGAAGCAATCCCTTAAAAAACTTGGAGAATACAGGATGAGCTGAAAGAGAAGAGGGTTTACCTGCTGAAATAAATGCAGACACAGCTGCCAAATGTACTTTTAGGGTAGCTGGTCTCAGCCCCAAGGTATTTAAATGGACCATATAATCCAGGACTGTGGGTAAATCAGCAGATTCTGGGGAAATATGCTTCCCAGAGCACCATATGGAAAACCTCTTCCATTTGGAATTATAGGTAGCCCTGGTGGAAGGTTTCCTAGAAGCCTTCAATATATCCATTACACCTTGGGAGAAGTGTAGATCAGCAACTCTAACTCTTCAAGAGCCAGGCCTTGAGATTGAGATTTGAGGTTGGTGCCAAACCTCCCTGAGCACAGGTTAACAGGTTGTGGTTCCTGGGAAGAAACAGGGGAAGATGGACTGCTAAGGACAGTAGGAGTGGATACCAGGGTTGTCTGGCCCAATCTGGAGCAATCAGGATCATCTTGCAGGATTGAGATCTGATTTTGACTAACACTTTGAACAGGAGAGGGAAGGGAAGCATAGAGAAACTTCCCTTCCCAATTGAGAACTAAGGCATCCAGAGGGACTGAGCCCAACAAAGGGGGCCTGCAGCAAAAAAGGGGAAGTTGGTGATTGTCTGGGGCTGCAAAAAGATCTATCTGCGGGGTGCCCCATCTGGCTGGCAAATCTTACCTCCAGGACCAGGGGGTCCAGTGACCATTCGTGATGGCCCTGGGAAATCCTGCTGAGAGCATCTGCTAGGACACTGTCCTTGCCTGGGAGGTGAACTGACGTAAGGGAGGTGTTCAGGGAGTAAACCAGAGTCCACAACTTCATTGCTTCGCTGCACAAGGCCGTAGACCGAGTGCCTCCTTGCTTGTTGATGTACCACATTGTGGTGGTGTTGTCTGTTCCGAGCTGTACAACTTTGTTCTGAACAGATTTGGAAAAAACTTGAAGTGCTAGAAAAACTGCTCTGAGTTCCAACAGATTGATGTGGAGCAGAGATTCCTGAGGGGACCACAATCCCTGGGTAGCGAGGTCACCCATGTGAGCTCCCCACCCCAAGAGGGATGCATCTGTAGTAAGGATTAAGGAGTGAGACTGAGTGACAAAGGGAACCCCTTGTCTCAGATTGCTCTGATCCTGCCACCACTGTAGGGCTTGGATCAGGGTTCGAGTTACTGGGATCAATTTGGTTAGAGGGTCTTTCCTTTGAGACCAAAAGGCTCTCAAATGGAACTGGATGTCCCTCATTTGAAATCTTGCTCCTGCACTACTGCTGTAGAAGCAGCCATGTGCCCAAGGAGCTGTAGAAAATGCCTTGCTGGTCGATCAGATCTGCAGGGTGAATGAGGAGGCCAGAAGACCAGGGTCCTTGCCCTGTCCAAAGGAAGGCTCTGGCTTTCTCTGTGTTCAGCTCTGTGCCTATGAAGGTGAGGAGCTGGACAGGCTCTAGAACTGACTTTGAAGATTCAGAAGGAAACCTAGAGGTGAGCAGTTGCTGAGTTGTCTATAGATGTAACTTGACTTGGTCTGCAGACTGGCCTACTATGAGCCAGTCGTCCAGGTAAGGGAAGATGGCAATTTTTGCCTTCTTAGGAAGCAACTGCTACTGCCAGGCATTTTGTGAATCCCTTGGAGCAGAGGTGAGGCCAAAGGGCATTGCTCTGAACTGGTAATGGCCTGAGGGCAGCTCGTAACCTGAGGTACTTTCGATGGGAGCTTCTGATAAGAATATGGAAGTTAGGCATCCTTGAGGTCCAGGGAAGCTAGCCAGTCCCCTGGCCTTAGAGAGGGTAGAATAATTCCCAGAGTCACCATTTTGAATTTTGTTTTAAAAGGTGCTTGTTTAAATATCTGAGATCCAGGATGGGCCGCCATTCTCCTGTCTTTTTGGGGTAAGGAAGTACCTGAGTACAACCTTTGCCCTGGTGTAGGGGTGGAACCCTTTCCACAGCTCTGAGAGCCAGGAGGAAGAGACCTCTGCCTCTAGGGCAAGTGCCTCTGGTGGATTTGCAGGTGGAAAGGATCTGGTTCTCATCTTTGGAAATTTTTTGAAGCGGAGAACCAGTCCCTGGCTTACTACTTCCAGGACCCACATGTCTGATGTCAGAGACTTCCAGTCCTGGACAAAGTAAGCCAGCCTGCCCCCTACAGGTAGCTGAGAATCGGCCCTGGCAACCCCATCAGGGTGCCTGCTTGGCAGGGGCTTTAGGCTGAGGGGTGGAAGCAGGCCTGCTTGTACCCCGTCTGCCTCTCCCTCTAAAGAACCCCCCATGAAGAAGAGGAGGCCTGGGCTTGGTAAAGGCATATGAAAAGGCCTGCCCCTGCCCCTGAAAGCTGCCTCTGAGGAGTGGCCTGACTTTCCTTGGCCTGTGCACTCCTATAGGTGGTCCTATACTCATCCATTTTTCTTCATGTAATTCTCTGTCTGCTCCCCAAACAGAGAATTACCCACAACAAGAAAATCCATGGCCTTAGTCTGGGTATCCCAGACAGGCTAGTACATCTGAGCCAAGCTATTCCTGCGAAGTGCCACAGATGTAGCCATGACTCTAATGACACATCATTAGAGTCCACTGCAGCATGGAATTGCACCTTGGATGCCTCAATACCATCAGCAGCCACCTGCTCCAGCTCCTTGGCAAGCTGGCGCAGGGACCTGTTTTGCTAGAGCCATAACAGTATCCCATCTGGATTTCTGATATCTAGCAACATAAGCCATATAATTTGCCTGTCTGAGTCCCAAGGATGCTGCCATGTACTGTTTCTTTGCCATAGCATCAATCCTCCTGGAGTCCTTGTCAGGGGTGTGAAGCCAAGGAATATTTGCCTTGTCACAGGCTGCAGACTGCACTACCCCAACATGGCTGCATTGTTGTGTAAGAACTCCGTATCAGAGCCTGACAATGTGTACCTCTTGTCCATTCTCTTATCCACAGGAGGTATAGTGAGGAGTTTTTAATTTTTTACTGTCTGTTTTCCAAAAGATTTATGCAAAGGAATAGACAGTCTCCTAGACTCTGGGATATCCATCATTTCCACATAGTCAGGCTCCTCTTGATCATCCACAGCTTCTTCCATAGGGAGCTGGAGGGTTTCAGCCACTTTTTATAAACATAAAATGAGAAGGGGACTCAGAAAGCCTAGGAGGAGACACTCCTGAAGGTCTGTCTGGGGAGATGTCCGGTCAATGGGCACATCCAGACTTTCAAATCCACATTCACTCTCCTCATACTCCTCTCCCCGGTTCATAATATTCCTCTAAATTATACTCTTGAACCGTGGAACCGCCAAACCGAGCACTTACTCTGATGGTGCCGGTTCGGTCGGAACCGGGAAAGCGACTGGACAATTTTAATCGCTTGGCTATTTCTTCAGCGGTTGGAGAGGAAAGTTTTGGCTCCACACCAGCTGATTTCCTAGTCCTTTTGCTGTAACTGACTCTCAGAGTCGGATCTCATTTTGCCCGAGGAAGTCTCGCCCTGGTCAGAGGGCACTCCCTCCGGTTCGGTTGGAACCGAACCGGGCTGGCCATCCGGTTCAGCGGACTTTTTGGCCTCCCTTTCCCTGAGCCTACCAACTCTCTTTTCCAGGGTAGCTGCAGGAAAATTTTTACAAATCTGGCAGTCTGCATTGAGGTGGTCAAACCCCAGACAATAAACACAGGTGGTGTGGGGGTCAGCCTTGGCAAAGACTTCCTCACAGACACTGCAGTGTTGAAACCCAGTGGGCCCAGTTTTTCTTTTGGGTTTCTCAGACATAGTGCCAGCCTAACCAAACTTACCCGTTTATGGCAATCCGCCAGGTAAGACCCTCTTATCGGTTCCCAACCGTGTCAGAATTGGTGGAAAAAACTAATCAAATCTGGTTTTTTAGAATCGATAAGAACCGTAACTACACTCTAAATGAAAGATTAATATATTTTAAATAACCTGATCGGTTCAAACCGAACCGATAAACCGTTTACAAGTTCCACACAGAATAGAAATTAATGTAAAACCTATCTAGTACTCACAATACCACAGACAGTCTGAACCGACTGGTTGCGGTTTAAATTCAGTCGAAAACCGAGAAAAACAATACTTTAACCGACAAAATGAACCGAGCAGAAGGAGAAATCTCCGGAGCGACTGTTCAGTTTCACCTCCGGAGCAGTTCGAAGGTTGGGACTCACTGCATATGTCATAATATAGCAAGACTTCATGTTGTTTGAAAACAATGATCCGGTAGTCGATTCTCTGTAACTGGTAGTATGAAAGGCTCACACAGTGCCATGGTGATGTCTCTTAACGGAGCTCAGAAGGTGAGCTGCAATATTCTGCTCTAGCTGCAGGCACCAGATCTGGCCACAGGGTAGGCCCTTGCACAGCCCACAACAGTAATCAAGACACATGGAGATGAATGTCGGCACCAGTTTTCAGATCAAGTGGTTTTAAATAAATGGGGCACAACCTGACGGAATTGCTAAGATGATACAAGCAGCTCTTGATTACAGCTGACACCTGGGAGTCCAGGATCAGCCTTCATCAAGAACTACTCCAAGATTGACAACCCTTCAGTCACAGTCTGAACCACATCAAAGGGCAGCCTGAGGTTGCTTTTTAAACCAGACACCTGGTGATCCAAATCACCAGCACTGTATGGTACTTCCACTGCTTCCACAGAAATTGAGAAGGCCAAGGGGAGAGCTATCAAGCAGTTTCTGATTAATGGGAAATGAATGACAGTAAAGTTGGATATTAGGAACAGTCAACTCCCTTTCTGTCAGTTCCTATGATCTGGGCTACAGGGATGACTCCTTCCCTCAGCAGGTGAAAACAAATAAGACAAATTACTTCTTGGGGACCTCCTGCATCCCATTATCCTCAGCCTTTCTCCATCTCAACAGCAGACAATAGCAATTCCTGCAGCTTCACAGAATCTTCTCAGGTTTTTCCTTTTTTTCTGTACAGCTGTTTTCCATTATTGTTGCCGGCCCAGTCTTCAGGCATGGGGCATACACCCTGGGTAACACCCTCAGCCACACCCTCTACTAGCTCCACCCCTCACGCCAGTGTGGATCCACAGTGCAGTCTCCAGGCAACTGCCAGCCATCATCCCAGCAATAATGGGATTTACCCACATTTTCTACCGCTATTCCATCCACTTCCCACTAGAGGTGGCCAGCACTATGAATGAGATGTAGGTTGTCATGGATGCCACAGCTTACTCCTGGGAAAGCTGAGGTGCTGTTGTGGTGCAGAGAAGGAATGCCTCCCCCTCTCCAGGCTGGGAAACGCTGCTGTTGGCAGCAGTATGCCATAGCATCGCCCACTCAAAATCCTGAGTCCACTCCTGAATCCAAGTCACTGGCAAGGCAAAACAGTTGCATGGCACCAGACATAAGACACTTTGGTGCCATATTTCTTTTTTGACAAAGGGGACCAGTTATATTTTTCTGGAGTCTGTTGAATGTTCCTACAGGCCTGACAGTACCAAAAAGGTGCAGGACTTCAATCTCAATGAAGTTAAAATCGGTACTTGTTCGACTATGTGCAGGGCCTGAAGATACCAAGCATTTGGGCCCATGGCAACCTCCTAACAGACCCACGAGGCTCAGTCACACAGAGAATAAAAGGTTGATGGTATGGTACACTCCCTGCTGGATTCATCTCACTGGGTGTTTTCATATGTCTCTGGCATCCTACCGCCAGCTACCTCAGCAAGGCAAGATGCAGGGATTCACTGTGCCAGCAGGACTGCATTCGTACTTCTGTGGCATCGATAAGAGTTCCCACTTGTGGCTTGACATGCATTTCTGGCTATTCCTGACCCTCACAGTGGGAACTTTAGCCTGAAACGCATGCTACAAGTTTTAGGTTTCCCTTCTGGGAAGCTTTCAGACCACTTGAGACTGTGCATGTGGTTCCCTCCCCCACTTGGTGGGCTATAGTGAATGACCAGCCTTGCCCTTACCCACAATGAGTCTTAGTACAGTACAGTTAGTGCATGGCTTATGATCCATGCAGCTGCCACATTAGATGTGGTGGTGAAGCAGACTGGTAGAATGGAACAGCACCACACTACCTGTTAGCAGTACATGTGAACAATGTACTTCACTCATTCCACTCTGACCGGCCTGCTTCGTTCTCCCATCTAAGGGTAAGTGCAGTAATTTCATACAGAAGTGCTGTGCTGTGTATTAGCAGTGCTGGGCTTCGAATTCTGCTTCCTGGTGGAAAGCTTTTCTTTTCTGTGGCTTATAGGAATCCAGCAGCAGGGTACTCTACTCCAGCTTAGCCTAGAAGAATTCCTATCTTCCTTTTCCTGGGAATTACCTGCTGGGGAAGCCATCACCTGGACTAAATGTCTCAGCTAGGTCTGATGGGCCTCATCTCACCCTTCTGCCTGCATGAGCAACGTCTCCCCCACTGGCTTTTGGTCTACTGATATCAGGCACTACACTACCGCAGCCTTGGTCGTGGTTCATCTCCAGCAAGCCTCAAGCAACTTTTTTTTTCCTTTTTTCTACCCTTAGAGTCTCAGGGATAGCTATCTGAAGGTCTATGCTTGCTTTCATACCCTTCTTTGCAGGAGTTACCATAAAGGGACAGCTATAGTTGGGGTACCAGAAGGTCTATGCTTGCTTTTAAGCACTCTTTTGTGGGTGCTAACATGGAGGAGCAGCTACTTTTTTTTGTAATTCTTGAGTTTTTATCTCACAGCCTGGTTGGCCATCCAGCAGGCTGCCACCCAGACCAGTCCGCTACTAAGAGCTAAATTTAGTGGGAGCAGAGGATTCTTCCATGCTGGGCTGGCAGGTGGAACAAGGCCCGAGCATGCCAGACTCACCGGTATTCGCCGAACCCCTGGTGGGCATATTCAATAGCTCTTTGCAGCAAAGGGTGGTTCTCAAGGACTGGAGGATGACGGATGTAGCTCCGCTATACAAGGCAGGGGACAAGGAGCAGTGGTGAAACTATAGACCCATAAACCTTACCTTCATGGTAGGGAAACTGATTGAGACACTAGTCTAAGAGGATATAGTGGAATAGCTGGAGAACAATGTGCTTCAGTACAGTAAGCAGCACGGGTTTGTGGCAGGAAGGTCTTGTTACACCAACATGATAATATTTTCTTTGACTAGGTAACCACAGATGTTGACAAGGGGCATGCAGTAGACTTTCTATATTTTGACTTCAGCAAGGCATTCGACCTGCTGCCACACCAAAGGCTGCTGAAGATGACCAGGAATCTTGGTACATACAGCTAGGGACATAGTAAAGTGAAAAGGGAGTTGTTTGGATGGTAGACAGCAAAAAGCTGTGATGAACGGTGTCAGATCAGTGGAAAGAGAGGTCACTAGTGGAATACCACAAGGATTTGTCCTGGACCCGGTCCTCTTCAATATGCTCACCAGTGACATAAGAAACAGAATTCATGGCAGGTTGTGTCTATTTGCACTCTGTGGTAGAAATGACAACGTGGAGGGGGACAAGGTAATTGCACAGAGTCCTGCAAAGGCTGAAATTTGGTCCAAAGTCTGGCAACTGAAATTCAATGCCAAGAAGTGCAAAGTGATGCACTCAGGGAACAAAAAAAAACCCCAAAAAAGAGTATTACATGGGAGGGGGTTCAGCTGGACAGAACATCAGTAGAAAGGGATCTAGGAGTCCTCACTAGTGACTCCCTTAAACAAACCAGTCAGTGTAATAAGTACTTCAACAAGGCTAACAGGATGTTAGGGTGCACTGTGTGTGGGTTAGACAGTAGGAAGCAGGAGGTACTGTTACCTCTGTATAGGTCACTAGTAAAGACACACCAGGAGTACTATGCCCAGTTCTGAAGTCCCCACTTGAAAAAAGAGAGGGACAGGCTACAAACAGTACAACTCAGGGTGACCAAGATGATTCAGGGCCTGGAAGGCAGATCCTATCAGGATTGGCTAAAGGAACTGAACATGCATTTCTCAAAACCAGACAGGGGTGGGGTGGGAATATGACTGAGACCTTCAAGTTCCTGAAAGGAATAAACAAGGTGAACTGCAAAGTGCCATTTACCAGAAACACAGGCTCTAGAACACAGGGTCATGACTACAGGTTAATGGGGGATAACAAGTATTATTTATTTAGTATTATTTTACAGAAATGGGGAAGGGTTAACAATTATTATTTAAGTATTATTTTACAGACAGATTGACTGAGCCATGGAATGGTCTGCCAGCAGAGGTGCTGGGTGCCAGAACCATGAATGACTTCAAACACTGCTGGGATAAAGCTAATGGTACAGTAGTTACTCAGTGGGACAACACAGGTGGAAACACACAGAACAAAAGGGGGAACAGAGTATGAGTAAACCCCACAGAGGCAATAGGTCTCGGGGTATGACAGGATAATATAAGCAGACTAGACAGACTGGTCTTTCTCCGTTATCATCGTCTGTTTCTATGCAGAGCGCTGGAGAAAATTTCTGCTTAGTGCACCCGGGCAGTGAACGCAAGCAGTGGGGCGTACGCAATGCAATGCTAACATGCATCTCTTCCTCTGCTGTCTCCAACTGACCTACACCACACAGGCATCCCTAGGAGGTACTCAAACAGACAGGAGTGGATAAACTTCCTCCTACAGGAGTGTGACCTCTGGGATGCTCAGTCCTTCTACCCCCCACCAGCCCAAGATGACTAAGGCTTGTTCCTGAACCTGGATCACCTGCACTGTGAGCAGCAGCTCTGCCGCTGCACCGATGGGCCAGCTGGAGGAGCAGATATCTAACAAATAGGGACAGCTATGATTAGGATACCAGAACATCTAGGCTTGCCTTTATGCCCCCATTTGAAGGGCTAACATGGACTCTTTGGGCATATAAACTGAGCGCTACAAATGGTCCTACTGTCGTGGAACCCAGCCAAACTGTGGCAGGCCTTAGAGTGCCACTCCTCAACAAAAGCCAGATTCAGGGCAATACTTCATACCACAAGGCCTAGTTGGGGACTATGTCCCTTGTTTTTTTTCGGGGGGAAGGTTTGGTTTTACCTTTTTTCCTCCTGAGTCGGCTAACCTGTGGAGGTGTCCCGGTCGTCCACCAAGCCGGCTGCTGACACAACCCCAGGGCTTGCCCTCAGTGGAACGGTGGGGTTCCCAAACCCCACCAGAGACAGATTCAGTGGGCCAGCAACATGGCTGGTTGGGAGCAGAGCCTGCAAGGTGTCCTCCACCACTGAGCCACGGTTCTACCTTTTTCCTGGTTACTCCCACAGAGAGAAACACACTCTTCTGCAGTGCGGCGCCCCTGTCCCCCAGCCTCTGCTAGTAAGCAGACGAGTGCTGACCACTGAGGACCCCCTCCCTGGAGAAGGAGAGCAGTCCATCGGATGCTCAATCCTTCTCCTCCCCTGCCAACCACTGGTGGCCCATGCTCATTCCTAAACATGGGTCGCCGGCGTAGCACGAGGTAAGGCGTCCAGCACCTCAGCGCCACTGGGCCGGCTTATGTCCCTTGGTTTGAGAAATAAGGGAGTATAGTTAGGCAGCCAAATCTGAGAATCTTAGTGCTAGAGTCCAAACCAAGGGTTCTGACACCCTTGAAATACATGCTGTACATACAAGGTCTCTGGGCCTTCTTGCTCCTGGTTAGCCATCTTGCACGTTCATTTCCCTGACTTGGCTTTGCCCTTTCAAACACCTTTTTTAGTGGTATGCTACAATGTAGTAGATTTTTTAAATGGCTCCACCAAACAGCAAGCTTTCAAAATATGCAAAAAGTGCCAGGAAGGAGTTAATAAAAACTGTGGATAGGAAAGAGGACATGAGCGAGTGGAGGAGCACAAAAGGAAGCATCTGTCCTAGGCAAGCATCTCTAGCACCCCGTTCTCCAGCATATACTATACAGTTTTAATTTAAACTTAGAACTTACCAGGTCATCTTTACTGGCAATTAATATCACTCTGGCACCAGCAGCCTGGGCAATCCCGGCTTTTTCAGCAAATGTGCAGTTGCCCCTCATCACTACAACTGCCTTGTCCTTCATACTACCAGAAGGAATGTCAGAATCTCTGCATAGTTCTGTAGAAGTTAAGTCTTCTAGAATGTAGTTGGTCTACAAACAGAGGCAAAACAAATCATTTTTAAAACAACAACAAAAGGGAAAAATGTTAACTGAAAATGTTAATTATAGTTTTTTTTTTTTTGTTCCGGACCCACTCCCAATTCCCTCCAAGAAGGGAGCTCAGCCCCTGCCCCAAACACTGTCCCACCATGCCCAGGCTTACCCACCTTGGCTGGGCCACTGGGCAGGCACACAACCCCCAAAGGACACTAGAGGTATACCCTGGCTTGTCCCCCGACAGGCACTGTTGGCAGTGGGAATGGCGTTGGGGTAGAGCATCATACCTGGGGGACCAGAAGTTTTTGCAATGATCCCCAGGGAGGTGGGGTGTGCAATGATGCCAGCGTCTGTCCCGCCTCCCACTCAGTGAGGCGCCGGCTCTCCTGCCATTTCCCCGGCCTCTGCCAGAGGTCGCCGATTGCTGGGAACTCACCCCCCGGAGAAGGACAGCCATCCTTCGGATGCTCCATCCTTCTCCGCTCAGCCAGCCCTCCTACTCCCGGGTCCATTCCCGAACTGGGACATCAGTGTCGCAAGCGGTAATCTTGCTGCTGCACGGGCGGGCCAGCAAATGTTTTTTTTATAACTTAAGGTTTATTAACATACTGCACAAATATCAAATACATAACTTATTTTCTTTGTAAAAAAAAAAGAAACATTTCACCACAAATTTTTTTTTCCAATACAGAAGTCCATCATGAGTTTACTTTAAATAATTTTACATATCCTGGGGTTAACAGATCCCACATATTCTAGTCATCACTACTGTATATCAAGTCACAATTATCACTAGCTAAATTGTTTTCTTTTAACACCACCCTCAGTGAACATGTTCCCTCTCTTTTGGTTTCTGTACTTATCTTCCTTCTTTTTTGTCTTGCTTTGTTTCTGAGTTATGATTTCTTTCTGTGTTTTCTCCATGTGCCTTTCTTTTTCTAATCTGTCAATCTTGTTTTTTTCATTGTCTCTTTTCTTGTATTCTTTGTGGGGAAATGCCAACCACAGTTCCCCCCCATCCTCCACCTCCACTGTTAAAGCTTATACAGTCTCACCTTAACTCAGCCTGCGAGGGTCACAGGGCAAGCAACTGCCTTTGCAAAGGACACCAATGCAGCTCCTCTGGGCAGTGTGTGTGTGTTTTTTGGGGGGATTCGAGTGTCCCCACCTCAAGCTGAAGTCCCTTCAGCTAAAGTGTCATTATAATGCAAAAATGTCAAGGTCCTATTCTCTCAGTAATGGCATACTGTTTAACCTTTACTTAACACTGTTTTGCACTAATAAATAGTTATCTTCTGGAACACAAATTTAGTGCGCAGTCTTCTTTTAAATTTTATTACTAGAGTTGGCTGCAGCTTTTGGTGTTTCTAGTGCCCAAATGTTGGAACTGCCACACTGGCCTCCCCTCGCCCCCGAGAACTGAACACTTCACCTCTGCAACATACACCATGTGCCTGGGAATGCAGAAGGTGCATCTGCACACATGCTAGGTTTACAGCTCCTGTGGGAAGCGCAGTGATGTAGCCATTTCCAGTATATCGGCACACAAGAGCTGTGCAGAGTGCTGCAGATATTTTGGCTCCCCCTCCCAATGTTTTATTTACGGTCCTTATGCTGGCTCCCAACACTGCCAATTCTTTGCTGCAGGTAGTGATGGGCATTCATGCAGACACTGAAAACTCCAGCAGTATTTCAGCTCCCCACAACTGCAGCACTTCACAGACACCGAAACAGACTGGCTCACAGCATGAACACTCCCAGGCATGTCTAAACTTATCCTCTGGCAGCGGATCAGCAACTCTGCACCACTCACTATGGTGAGGTGCAGAATGTGAAGCAAGTGACATGTCTTTTTCTTAGTCCTTTCAAGGGGGATGAAAATGACAGGCCCACCAGCCAAATGATGGTACATTTACAGTAGTAATAGGGCCAGAAACATTTTCCTCTACGTAGCCCTACGGGTTGTATTGGAGGATGCAACATTTCAATAAGTATACCAATTAGGCCAGGGGAGTGTCTGTGAGGCCAGTTATTTTTCCTAGTTACTAGCCCTACTGGCTACAAGCTGCCCGTTGTTTACCATCTTATGTTTTCCTCTCTGTTTTGTTATCTCTATCATATTTCCATGCTTTCCCACCCATGATGAAGTTACACTAGACAGAGACCTACAGAGGCAGGTCACAGGATATCCCCCGGTTTTCATCCATGCTATACTAGCTATTTTATGTACAGTCAGTGTGTGTGTACATAATCATTTACTGCAATGGGTGGCTGTGCAACCCCACACTGTAAGTTACTTTTAGGCACAGTCATGGCACAACAGATAAATCAGACAGAATCAGATGACACACAGTGTAGCCAACAGCACTAAAGTCATAGTTTGAAGGATGGAACCAAGTACTTTGGCCTTGCCAGTGACTGAATCCCTTTTACAAGGCAGTATAGCACAGTGGTTTAAGGCTCTGAGCTGCAAATCTGGTGATATCCAGCAGACCAGACCTGGGTTTGAATCCCACAGCTTCCACTTGCATACTGTGTGACCCTGAGCAAGTCACTTAACTTCCCTGTGTTCCCAGGTCGCTCCTGTAAAAAAGCTTTCGGCTTAGTGTGCTACTCCTGGTTAAACATCTTAAAAAAAAAAAAAAGGTAACAGCACAGTCCATTTTTTGTTAGTACAATTTATTTACCCTGGATGACCTAGCGGAGATGCAATATCTCACTTTCAGTAGGATTCTGCTTTTTTTAGCTAACGTTTTCCTGCCCCCCCCAACCCACCACATGACTTGCCTTCCTCATGCTGGGGTGACCACCCAGCCCCATCAACCACAAACCTGCCACCAGCTTGTGGGTAACTGGCTCCATGGCGCGGGGCCTGAGTGCACCCCCCACTGTTACTCACACACCACCAGATCGTTTATCTCATTTTTTTCCCCCACCACCCGCAACCCACTTGATAGTGCTTCAGTGTCTAGTGGTGGCTTTGGATACCAAAGTGTGGCTCCTGGGAGAAACAAGTTCCTGGGCCCACCTTGGGGATCGCTGCAGTGTGACGTAGCACCATGCTCTCTCTGGGCTGTGTAGTGCTACTTGGGGCAATGTTTCTCCTAGCCTGGCTGCTCGCTCTAAGCAACAGAGTCTGTTCCTTAACCCCAGTTGTCTGCATGGCGGTATGGCTGGTCCAAAGGGCTGCTCTGGAATCCTGCTTTTTACCAATTTTTACAGCTAGGTGGACTGAAGAACTGAGAGGTTAAATGACATGCTTGAGGTCACACAGTGACTAACTGGCTCTGGTGTTTTTCATTTTTTGTTTGTTAATTCTTTGGTAATCAGGTAAGGCCCACTAAGCACAAGTGGCTTTGAAGCTAGGTATACCATGTCTCCTGTTCCCAAGCCTGTACGCTAGCTACTAAAGCATCCATGATTTAATTAAAACATGAAGACAATCTATGACTAGCTCTAGAAGTGCTGATTAATGAGTAGAACTGAAGACCCTTCTGCCTCCAGCACAAAGTTGTTCATATTTGCAAGCAGTGGCACAAATGCTTTTCTGCATTACCGTCAACCCTTCAATTTATAGGATACAACATAGCTAGTTCCAGACTCTCAGTTTACTTACAGCGTTATCAAGAGTATTTGGAAGAGGCGTCCACTCAGGATTGAACACCATGCAATAGTTCTTTTCAAGTGGAGGTGTCTCATTACTGGTTACATGCAGAATGCCTAACTGAGCGCTAACCTGTAATGTAAAGAAATGACTGAGTATAAGAGGCACAGATGAACACTAAAAATGGCTACAAAGAATGTTATTCTCAAATGCATGAGACAAAAAAAATGTATCACAAATATTTATCTAAGTGCCCAAGATAACCCCATGAGATGCTGCAACTCGTTCTCATGGGGGACTCAGGGAGGACAGCAGCAGCCAACAGTCAAACAAAGTCCAGCAGGAATAGATACATACAGGTTACATTATAGATACAGTAGGAAAAAAACTGTAAAAGCATTAACACTGAAAAACTAAACAATGCAAATTAACAAAGTGCAGTCCCGGTAAACAAAGAGCATGAGCACTGTTACAGGTAATAGGCACAGATAATTTAGTGTCCCCTCCCCCCATATTCCAAGTTGACCCTGGTATCCAGCGGAACCCTTTCCCTAGCACATGTTCCACTGCACTGCAGTCCAAACTGACCGTGCCTGCCCCCAAATCCCTTTCCCTGCTGTCTCTTCTATGTGTGCACTGCATGCCAGTAGGGTTGCTAGAGACTACAACAAAAGAAATTCTATAAGACTTACCATAATTTCTTTTTCCGATGGGTCCAACATTGTCACTGGAAAGTCTTAACAGTGTCTGTAAGAGTGCATTTTACCCATATAGTAAGAATTCCCTCTAAAAACATAGAATGCTAGCACTACGAAAAGGGTCAGTGAAGGCTCTCATGGTTTAAACTGGGCCTCGTGGGCTATTTGCATGGCAGCTCCCACCCCTTCCCTGCACGGTCACAAGGGGCTCGGTTTTTCAAGAAGCCCTTAGATCGCCGCAAGTTTCAGCAATCTAGGACTGTGGCAATTTCAGGGGGTGTCAGGGACCCTGTGCCACATTTAAAAAAAATTAGGGTCCCTGTGCCAAAGACCCGGGAAATGCTGCATCCACAGAGTTGCGCCAAAGAAGTGGCGCACCTGCTGAGTTTGACAGATGAATCCATCAACTCCCCTGCCCAGTGCAACACACAAGGGGCTACAAATTGGGGGGGGGGTGATTATGGCTGCAAAACAGGGACTGGAGGCATAAGGAGCATGATGGGTGGCATAGGGAGTGATGGGGGCACAGCGGCACTGTGAGGGTGCTGAGGTGCCATCCCTGTGGAGGGTGCCCAGCACAAGTGTAGGGAAACTGATAGGCTGGGTTATGGGGGTTTGGCAGGAAGGAACTGGAACCTGCCCTGAGGTGCACGCAGCCCTGACACCAGCCCCATAGGTGCCACTAACCCCAACACCATAGGCAGGCTGCAGGGTGCGGTGTGAAGGTGGTGGATGGGAACAGTCCCCAGGCACCGCAACAGTGCCCTGGTACTTGGCTCCCTGCATAGAGGCAGGCTGTTGCCCACCTGTGGTGTTGAGGTTAGTTGCCACCTATGGGGCAAGTGCCAGGGTTACGTTTACCTGAGGCCAGGTCCCAGTCCCTTCCTGCCAAACCCCCGTACCTGGAGCGATTGACTGCCTACACTTGTGCAGGGAATCCCCACAGGGCGCAACCTCAGTACCCTCACATTGCTGCTGTGCCCCAGTCGCTCCCTATGCCAGTCATCATGCTCCTTATGCCTCCAGTCCCCATCTTGAACCCCCCCCATTGCCGCCCTGCAAGGCAAACCTGAGCACCCTGTTGTGACCACGTTGGGGCTTCTAGAATACAAAATAAGGGGAGGGTGCAGCCCTGCTGTGGCACGATCACCCTTGTGGCCTGGCATATGGGCGCTTTTGCAGCAAGGGTGACGTGGGGGGGGTCTTTGCTGCATAGCATCTCAATTCTGACGCAGCCGGTGTTTGAAAATCAGGATTGCCACAAACTATGACGCAAGGTGCCACTTGTGTTCTATCCGTTTGGTGCAGGCACCTTGTGTCACAGTTTTACATTTGAAAATCGAGCCCAAGCTATTTAGTGACCTACAGGGAAGAGTTATGGCCCTCACTGTGCATAGCACAACTGGTGTTGTGAAGTCATGACTGGTGCAAATGGGTTGCAGTGAACACTGTTTGTCATTCTTCACAACTACAGTATGTATGGTACAGCTAGTGTATGAAGCTGCTGTACATACCCTTTAGAACCAAAACCTAGAAAACTCAGAAAGCATCCTGAGTATGCAAGTGAAGTAGTTTTGCCTGACCAAAAAAATTAAAAGCACATACATCTGGTCTAATTTAGGCCGTAAATTATTGTAAGCAAAAATACCTGGAGTCATGTCCCCACATTAGTGCACTTTGTGCATTAGGTGAGGAACAGACCTTTGAGGTTTGTACACTGTCAGATTAAAAAAAAAAGTAGTAGGTCAATACTTTGAAGTCAATACTAATTTCAGTCAGTACAGTAGCTTTTTAAAGGAAAACTGGAACCATACCGAATTTTTTTTTTTTTTTTTTACTACTTCGGATCTGTCACAGTCTTAGACCGAAGTGTTGGATTCACGTTATTTGGAGGTCAGTATTTGGGCTCTTGTGTTTTGGCTGACAGGAAAACCCCAGAACCATCATCCTCCACTAAGGAGGGGAATTTTTAAATATTATAATGAACTTCTTTTTCAAAAACATCTTAAAAATTCAGATGGGACTGCATTTATTGATGACCCAATTTGGAGGATGCAGTGGAATTTCTAGTGAGGTGAAATTTAAAATTAGTGTAATTGCCTTACCCCTTTGAATCTCTAAGCTAAAAAAAAAAAAAAATCCTCTTTCCATGACTAAATGGGAAAATTTTAAATCTACTCACAGTGTTGCCATCCAGAAAGCAACGCAGTAACTTGCAGTAAATGGCATGTCATGAACACTGCAGGACAACATGGCTTAACTGCCACTGAATTACACTATTCCCTGCAGCATACTGCAGCAGTTTCCCATAATACTGCAAGGCACTGTGCTGCATCCTGGCTGGCGCAGCTCTAAGTGAAGGGACAGAATGTGAAGGACAGCGCAAGGAAGGACGCTCAACAATCGGACTGGATTTAGTTTAGGGAAGTTAGTAATGTTTGAACGAAGCAAATCAAAACATCCAAATCAGATTATTATGAAAAAAAATTTGAATCCATTACTGGTGCTGGAGAGTTTTGGAAGGTTGTTAAATGTTCAGATTTCCCTGTCTCAAAGACGAATCATAATTTATTTTTCAAGATGGGAACCTGGTGACCCAACCAACACAGGCAGCAAGCATATAGTTTCAGTTGTCAATTTCTTTTCAGTAACTCCCCTAGATCTTGAAATTCCTTGTTACAATAACAACATGCAAACAGGATAACAAATTAAACAATCAGAACACCTCAAAGTTTCCTTTTAAGATCAGTAAATTCAAGATGTTCATAGGAAGTGGAAAAGTCTGGGGCTTTGAAAGTAGAGTGGACTGTACAGAATAGTGGCCAGATGCCTGTGTGATGCAGCCGACATAACAGCAGCTTCATAAGCACTGATTATTTTTACTCATATTGTACACTCTACCTCCTTTACACCAAGTAACCTGCAGGTCAAGTTGCATTTGTCTTTAGATTCTTCAAGTTCTGGTCTAACCCCCCTGCTATCCGTTCAGCCTCCAGTCCTTCGTCCCTAAAAAGCCTTCTCTATCACTTTGCGGCTCACTCTTGCAACTGCTCCTAAATCCACCCAGTCCAACTGGGCTAAGAGGTGCCCCCCTTCTCTGTGCACCTTACTATATTGCCAACATCATTCTAAAGATATTATCACTCTGCTCATTTTGTATGTTCCCTGTACTTCTATCTGCATTAAATGTACACCTGTTTTACTGTTGTACTGATGCTAATTGTGATTACTCCGCAGACTAGATGGCCTTTTGGTCTTTTTTCTGTCATCGTTGTCTGTGTTTACATGTTTTTAACTGCACCCATGAATTTTCATTGCATGTTAATTGTGTTTACTTGCACCACTGTATTGGTGAATATTACTCGCTGATCTCTTTCCCCAGGACACATCTGTAAACGAGCCGTTTCCACTACAGTTTGCCTTTCCTGGTAAAACTTTTGAAATAAACAAAGAATAAATAATTTTTCCTAAAGACTTGAAAACAGTAAAAATTGCCCCCATTTTTAAAGATGGTAATTCAAACATAAGTAATTATTGCCCAATAGCATTTTTGCCAATTATATCGAAGTAGTTTACAAAATTCACAAGCAATTCTATTTGTTCGAAATAGTTAGGGGCTGCATCTCTCAGCAGCTGGTCTTTGGTCCATTACACTCAACTACCTCAACTCTGCTTGTTTCCGGAAATACTGCTGTTGTTGCACTAAAGTTGTATTATGAGTGGGAGCTATGCACATAGACCTTTCTAAGGCCTTTGAAATGGTCCATCACCAATTATTGGCAAAGAAATTGAATCAAATTGGAGTTAGTAATGAAGCTGGTCAATGTTTTAAGTCTTACTTATAGGCCAGGGGCAGAGTCAATTGGTAAATGTCTCATAATCCAACTTGGGTGTCCCTTCCGTAACTTAAGGAGAATCAATGTGATGGTTCAATCCTGGGGTCCCGACTGTTTGTCATTTTTATAAATTACACTGTCCTGGCAATGAGGCATAGTCAAATCAAACTGCATGCAGATAATTCTGTTCTATATTCTCCAGTGGCCATCCTCCAGTGCAGCAGAAAATATTCTGCAAATGGATTTTAAAACCCTGCAACACTGGCTTGTATAAAACCAGACTTCAAATAAACATAATGTCAAATCAATATTGTTCTGGGTTGTTTTTAGGTTGAGCTGCCCAAACATTAATCAGTAGTGCATCTCCGCTATAAGTAGTAATATTTTAGGCCCTGTCCAAACTATGCCTCTGTAACGTTACAGAGGGCTCAAACCATTACCACAACGGTTTGCTTTTATACCTGTAACGTTACAGAAGGCGTTTTCGTAACCGTATTTGAAACCATATGGTGGTTTGAACAACGATTCACAACGGTGTGCCTATGGAACGTTACTTAGGCATAGTGTGGACGCCAGGTGGCGTGTAGTCTAGCATTCCCCAGTGCAGTACCTAACTGCACTGTGTGATAGGGTGCAGCCATAACGGTTACACAGCACCCACAATGTGGACGGGCTGTAACAGTTCCAAACCGTCATCGAGACTGTTTGCCGGCAGTGTGGACACACTGTAACGGTTCCGGTCTATAACGGTTTGGAACCGTTACAGACTGCAAGTGGTGTAGTGTGGACAAGGCCATAGATTAGGGGTGCTTGGATTCCCCCAAATCTGTCCTGACAGCAGACAATTGGAATTTCTGCGATTCTGCTTACGATACAAATTCCCATCCAATTCTGTTTAGGTAATCGCAATGGAATTTCCTTCTTTGACCCAGTAGGCAACAAACAAGACTGAGTGTACATAACTTCCCACAGCTTCCCACCTAACCCCACAACATTTCCCATCTCTGAACCCCCCTTACAGCACTTGCTGGGCTGGATGGGGTCGGTGTGGTGGGTCCCTCCACTTCTTTGCTGGGCACTGACTAGTCACTGGGCAGGCACCATCCTGACTTGTCTGACGGTGACCCTGGACAAGTGCTGGTGGGAGGCCCAGTCCAGCAAGCACAAGAAGCAGCTCCTTAGTTTTGACTTTTGAAGTCTGGCGACTGCTGGGAACGACAGA
Source organism: Neoceratodus forsteri (assembly GCA_016271365.2). Classification (NCBI taxonomy): domain Eukaryota; kingdom Metazoa; phylum Chordata; order Ceratodontiformes; family Ceratodontidae; genus Neoceratodus; species Neoceratodus forsteri. The sequence continues at coordinate 696,486,448 of CM028129.1, forward strand.
GAGACTCAACCAGACCCCCCACAGTGACACAAAACACCACCGGGTCCAGTGGTGCACCCATCCACGGCCACAGCCACAGCCACGGACACATGCATCCTCCTCTTGCAGTTCATTCAGTTTCATTCCTGACCTGTGTGTCATGCTGAGCCCAACCTCGAGGTGCTCTGGGACAATGGGGATGGGGTGGCCAACCTACTTGTCACCCAGGATTCCTGCACAGTCATTTAGTGTCTACCGTGTGTTACTGACATGGGAACCCTAGAGGAAAGATGCTGTTGGCCACCTGCAACCCACTGCATCCTCCTCTAACCAAGTACGTCTCTTAGCATGAGTCAGGCTGAGGTGGGCAGCCGAGTGTGATCATCCTGAAGTGGATGTCTGTCACCAGGACTCAGCAGGTGAAAATTTCTGTGCAGGGAAAAGGAAACAGAGATTGGAGATTAGAACAGGTGGTGCGGAAGCGGGGGGGGGGATCATCGGACACACATGGAGCGAAGAGCCTAGCAACTACTGCATCCAGCAAGGATGAGAAAGATGACTCAAGTCAGACTATGGCACTGGCAGCGCACAATAAGGTAAGGGGAAACGGTGGTGGGGTGGAGACACTAGGGGAGGGTTTGGTTTCTTTGCATTTGTAAAGAAGTCAGACGTGGATTTGGAATCGGATTCCAGTAACAAATCTGTTTCTGGCTATTTTTCCAAATTCGTGTTTCTGGCCCTCAATACCAAAACTCGGAATTCTGAAAAAAGCCCGGTATTAGATGTATCAGATGCCATCAGACGGATTCCAAAGAACCCTATTACAGACCAGGTACAGAAATTTAAATTGGTGGGTTTTGGATTGGTGCTGCATTAAAGACTAATATACACACTAACGGCTTAAAACAGAAACATACTACATTCTGGTGCTTTGAGGAGACACAGAAACAGAAATACAGAATTTGTCAGCAGATAAGAACCGCTTGGCCTGCCCAGTCTACCCATTTTTCCCCTTCCTATGGTATTACCGCAGATCTCACCTGATCTCCGATTTTTTCTCTCTCCCCTATTCCTTTCCACTAAGCCAGTGCTTACAGTACAGTGCACTAAGCGAAGCCAGTATAGCACAGTGGTCTAAGGCTCTGAGCTGCAAATTTGGTGACATCCAGCAGACCTGACCTGGGTTTGAATCCCACAGCTTCCACTTGCATACTGTGTGACCCTGAGCAAGTCACTTAACCTCCTTGTGCTCCCAGGTTGCTCCTGTAAAAAAGCTTTCAGCTTAGTGTGCTATACCTGGTTAAACAACTAAAACAAAAAAAAAAAAACTAAGATTCCCTTATGCTTATCCCATGCTTTCTTGAACCACATCACTGTTTTCACCCCAACCACCTTGGCTGGTAAACTGTTCCAGGAATCCTCCACTCTCTTTGTGAATAAGTAAGTACTTTCTCACATCTCTCCTGAATGTATCGCTCTCCAGCTTCATAGCATGTTCCCTTGTTCTTGATCACATTTTTTGCTGAAAAATACTTTTCTTCTGTACCTTATTTAACCCCTTGAGGTATTTTAAAAGGTCTCTATCATATCTCCCACCTCCTCTCTCCCACAAAGTAAATACAGAGTTCCCCTAGTCTCTTCTCACAGGACTTTTGATGTAGACCCTGCACCATTTTAGTTGCCCTCCTCTGGACTGTCTCCACATTGTCTACGTCCTTCCAGAGGTGTAGTCTCCAGAACTATACACAGTATTCTAGGCGAGGTCTCACCAGCAGGGATTTATTTAACTCTAAAAATTGATGAGCGTTTTGCTCATAAAAGTGCTAAATCTTTGTGAAAATGCATAGCTTTTGCCTCACTGTGTTTAACAAACACAGCATTTCTAGAAAATCTATATAAATACTTTCTGTACAGTTAGTATCGTCCCAAGAAAAAAAACTGCTAATCAATTATTTAAAACCCTGCACCAGAGATCTACACAGAGACAATACTACCTCCCTCCATCTCCTAGAGGTCCCTCTCTCTATGCACTCCAGCATCCCACTAGCCTTCCCAACTGCCTTGTCACACTGCCTGGCCACCTTTAAATCATCACAGATGATTACCTCCAGGTCCCTGTCCTGCTTGGTGGTCGTCAATACACTCCCCCCATTCTGTACTCTGGGTTTCTGTACCCCAAGTCCACTCTTCCAACTTTCTCAGGTCTCTATTCATCCTTTCCACACCTTCTGAAGTGTCCACCCTAATGCAGATCATGGTGTCATCTGCAAGGAGGCAGGTCTTCCCCTCCAGCTCCTCTGCAGTGCCACTTATAAGACACTGAAGTGGACCGGTCCCAGCACTGATCCCTGAGGCACCCCGCTGGTCCTCTTCCCCTCCTCAGCACGAACTCCGTTTACCACCATCCTCGGTCTCCTAGCCCCTGACCAATTTCTTACCCCGTTTACCACCTTTGGACCCATTCCTAAGTTCCCCAGTTTGTTTAACAGTCTGCTATGTTGAATGGTGTTGAACAGCCTTACAGAAATCTAGGTATGCCACATCCATCGCACTACCCTGGTCTAATTCCTTAGTCACCCAATCAAAGAAATCAATCAGATTCTTTTGACATGACTTCCCTCTCATGAATCCATGATGTCTCAGGTCCTGTAACCCATCTGTTTCAAGATACAGTACTCCATTATCCTCTTTCAGCAGTGATTCCAGTAATTCCACTAACTTTCCCACCACGATGACCGATGTTGATGCACCGCATGGGGAAGAAATTAGAAGTAAAATAGTAAACCACACATTAAAGCCTTTACCGAACTACATTTGGCTGATTTTCAGATTAGCCCACGACTCCAACCCAGCAAAATTAAATAGCATATACTTAAAAATGGCCAGATTTGTTCTCAATTACTTGGGATTCCTAAAGCAGCAGTGCAATGAAAATGTTTTTCCAAAAAGGTAGTTTCTGCTACAGTTAATACAAATCTTAGCATACTTGTCAAATCTACTTTTCTATGTACCTCCTATTCTGTGCACAGTGAGTCTGTGTGAAAAAAACCCTGTAGAGTCAACTTGCACTACTGCTTTAAAATGAACACCCCGCACGGGCTGCTGTGGGTCGGCAGGGGAGGAGAAGGATTGAACGTCCGATGGACTGCTCTACTTCTCTGAGGAGGGGGCTCTCAGTGTCAGTGCCCATTCGCCCCCTGGAGGAGGCCAGGGGACAAGGCACCGTGCTGTAGTAGGGTGGAGCCGAGGGCAGACGCTTAGAGGAGAGCGCGCATGGATGTGTCCGTGCTCCACCTCTGTCAGTGTCACTGCATGTCCCCCAGCTCCAGGGGAGAAAACGCAAGAAAATGCTGGCCCACTTATGAGCCGGCTCCAGTGCTGTCCCCTCTGGCCACGTAAGTTCCACCGCCACCTGCCCCACTTGGTGGGGGCATCCCCCCCCAAAGTATGAGGGGGCAGGTCAGCGGAGCCTGGCGAGCCCGTTCACAGAGCCTGGGAAGCCCAGCCACAAAAATAATAATAATAAAAACAACAAAAAAAAAAGAACTCCCCACTGTGATAGCCTGATTGAACTGGGGTAGTTAGACAAGCAGTGGCTTGCTTTTTTAGTGCAAAAATCAAAACATTCCTAGTCATTTGGGCAACTTCCTTATTAAACTAGACCTACATTACAATCTAAGAGATGTGAAACGCAGGAGTCCTGTTATTTTAAAGTAAGTATCATATTATGCCCTGTTACAATTTGCCTCTGCTGTGCAACTGCTAGGAACAAGGCCCCCATATTCAAACAGCACAACATTAAGGAAAGGGGAAATTGTTTAACCAGGAAAGGCACACTAAACCAAAGCTTGTTTCCAGGTGCAACCTGGGAGCCAAGAAAGTTAAGTGACTTGCTCAGGGTCACACAGTATGCAAGTGGGGGCTGTGAGATTCAAACCCAATGTCTCCAAGTTTGCAGCTCAGAGCTCTTAACCACTACACTATACAACCTCCCATTAACCAAATAAGTGCTGCGCTAACCAAGAATAATGCAAAAGATGGGGCGTGGCCATATTCAACGTATCCTGGTGCTCTGTACTGATCCAACAGTGCTACCATACAGAAAATAATGCTGCGCCCAGGCATGAGATATCTGCCAAGTATAGAGCACAGTGGTATTTTCAGTGGTTTTGGCAGCATTAAACAACCTCCATTGCAGCACAACATGGTACAGTGGTGAGCTGAGGAGAATGATGACTAAGAGGCAGAAGCTAGAGCGTTCTTGGCAGAGGTTGCATTCCGAGAAGAACAGGCTGGCACTGAGGACTCGCTATGATGTGTAGCACTGTGTGCAATCACCCTAAAAGAGACAGATTTCCTGTCAAGGATGATTACTGCAAGAAAGAACTAGTCAGCTTTGTTCTTTCACACTGTGGACAGGTTGATTAATCCCCACTGTTTGCAATCTAATCCAGCACTTTCCTTAGAAAAATGTAAAAAGTTTCAATGATTCTTTCAGGACAGGGTGTTCAGAATTCAAACTGGGAATCTCAAGTGGGCAGTAATGGGCCATTATACCCAGCCAATGAGTAGCATAGAGATCTGACAAGCTAGGCAGCTTCTTCCAGTTGTAGAGGAGAAGGTGCTCTGGGTGATCTCAGGGTGTGCACATTTGCCGTATTTTGGACCATGGGCCTACCTAGCTGCTGCTTGCTTGCCTGGCATTCCTTGGGCTAATTTATACTGAAACTGTCGGGTTCTTCTTGAAGAATGGGGTCTTTCTGACAGTCCAGACAAGGGCTGTGGTTAGACCCCTCCTAAAGAAGCCATTACACCCCGACAGTCTGGTAAATTATAGATCTGTCTCGAACCTTCCCATTTTTGGGGAAGGTTATAGAGAAGATGGTGGCAGCGCAGCTTGAGGCTCAGCAAGAACAAAATGACACCTATGAGCCTATCCAGTCGTGATTTTGACCCCAACACTGCTCTCATCAGTGTGTTCCATGATCTCGTCACTGTGAGGGATCAAAGCCTTTTTTCCATCATGGTCCTCAAGGATCTCTCATCGCATTTAACAGGGTGATCCACGGTGTGCTGCTGGACTGTCTGAGGGTTCATGACACAGTTTTATGCTGGGTTGAGTCCTACAACACTAGGAGGACACAACAGAGGGCTCTGGGTAATTTCATCTCCAGAGTCACTGTGGTGTTCCTGATTCACACATGATGGTTCACGGATAACAAGAGGAACGTCCTTTGGGTTGCTGTCTTCATCCTGCAAAGAAATAGAAAGCCACCCAGGGACATTGCACCGCAATTAGACTAAGGCAGCTGTACATTGCACCTTAGGTAGCAACATGATCCAAAGAGAGGGGAAAATACCCCAGCTGTCACAATGTCTATCCACATCTTACGGGAAATGCACCTGCAGTTAACAGCAGGTACATACAAGTTTTCCACTGTACAAATGACAACACCCTAAAAGCACAGGCGCCCTCATTCACTCACGCTATAATGCCTTCACTCAAATCACAGCGCCCTAACAAAGGGATACCGGTGTTCCTCAAGGCTTGATCCTTGCTCTTATGTTGTTTGCCGTATACATTAACTGGCTGGCCTCCAACTTGTTGATCTTTAACCTCAGTAAGACAGAAGTAATGACTGTCAAACCTGGTCTGCAAAGTCAGCAATGACAAGTGTGCATGCCTTGTTTCCATCTTTAAACAACAATACACTTCGAGCTGTGGATGTGATGAAGGAATGGGGGGGTCATCATGGATTGCAAGCTAATGCTGGAAAATTGGTTATCAGCTGCAGATTGAAATTGCTTTTTCTTTTGCTTAACGTTGCTAGATCAAACTACATCTTACACCAGCTGACCTGGCGGTGATAGCCCTTGCCTTTGTCACCCCTAGACTGAACTACTGCATTGCTCTATACTTTAGATTGTCTGGAGATTTTATGAGGTGCCTGCAGCTGGTCCAGAATGTTGGGGCACGGCTGATAGTGGAAACTTTTTGAAGTGAACCCAACATGCCGGTCTTGCGCTCTCTGCACTTGCTGCCATTTTGGTGGTGCCATCACCTTCAAGATATGCCTGTTGACATTCAAGCCCTTACATGATCTGGGTCGCGATGACCTTAATGATCTCCCATTATTTTTACACCCTGATCTGCCCTCCCCGCTCCGCCAGTGCGGGCTTGTTGGTGGTAACCCCGTTCCTGTCAAACTGTTCGGAGATGGGGTGCTCAGGCTGGCTATGCCGCTTCTGTGGAATTCTGCTCCCCAGTATCTGATCTACCCACACAATGGAGGCCTTTTTAAAGACTTATCTGTTTAATCAAGCATTGTCTCTTATTTAGGGTATTTATCTAATTCATAGTGCGTGATTATTTATTTGATATGTGGTATCTAATCTGTTTTCTGTCCTTCTGTTAGGTGCCTGAGCCTCTTTGGACAGGGCTTTATGAAAATAAACTTTGCCTTGCCTTTCCTAACATAAATCAGACATGGCATAGGGCAAAATAAAAATCTGAATGATATTTCACTTGAGATCCATGACCTTTGTGACACCACTTGCGACTTCACTTGTGATTTCATGGGCACATGCGTATCAGCAATATTTGTTTTACATTTATATTTAATTGTTTTTATGCCCTGAAAATGAAAATGAGGTTAGATAAACAAGAGAGAATATTGATGATATAAAAGAGATCAAAAAAGAGAATACTGAATTGAAAAGCAAACTGGAGACAGTGAATGCCTTAAGAATAGCACCTTATGGGACTCTGTTACAGCAACCAGAAAGTTAGAGATAATGGAGAATAACCAGAGAATGTTAAACCTTAGATTTGTTGGAACGCCCCTGTTGAAGAACCCTATTTTTAACAGTTGGGACATAGTCAAATTTTTCATGTTGTATCAAGTTGGTACACGAATAGGCAAACGCCTAATATAATCAGGGGATTCAGAATTCCACTGCTAACAAAATACCCAGTGTTTTTATGCAGTTTGTCTCTCTTTCAGACGAAGAACTAATAAACAAGTCAGCTTGCCTTAAAGGTGCATATTCATTCATAGGTTCTAAGGTCTACATTTATCCAGATATGGCTCCTGCAACGCAGCAGAGAAGACAGAGATTTTTATCGTACTGTGAAGAAATTCAAGGTCTGTATGGAAAACTAACAGTGATGTATCCATGCAAAAAAAACTGTGCTTAAAGATAAAACCACAATTTTCTTTGAAGAAGACTAGCTGGAGTCTTCTATTAGACAACCACAGACTGAGAAGCTTTTGCAGAATCTGCCTCTGATATCGAGTTGGATATTGGCAAAGTAATGGGTTTGTCAGACTTGGACATTCTGAACTTGACTCAAACTGTGAAACCACCTGAAGTTACAGCAGCTCTTCCCTTGCAATAGAATACATGAACTACACTATTAAAATGGAAACCTGATTTTGTAGACTGTCTTCACTGGCTGTTTTTTTTTTCCTTTTTTCCATTGTAAATATAATCTTTGGTTATAATCCTAGCATATAGGCATATACATCTGTAATTAATAGTCGAAGTCAGTTTGTACTACTCAGCTCTTTCTTCTTTCTATTTTTTTCTAGAAACACTGATAGGATTTCCATATACCTAAAGTTTAATTTACTAAATAGAGAACAATACTTTAAACTGTATCACACCAATAAAAGTTAAAATTGTGACCAACTGAGATAAAAAGGAGACCTTTGGACCCAGCTGATCAGCAGTCTTTCCTAATATTACTGTTGTTTACTGGAGCTCCTGATGTAATGAACTCTGACGGCATTGTGCGAGTCTTCCATATAACTTATTATACAATGGGGTATGAAAATCCTGTAACCTCATTGGTCAAAACACATGACATGACCGTGGTATATCCTACAATAACCCACGGCTGAGAAATTACATTTATGAAAAACATACTTAAACAAATTTAATATGTATTTTACACATGGGTCCACTGTATAAATCGCAATAAGGCACTCCAAGGTGTGGGTTATTTGGGGATTTACCCACTTCTTGTGTGGTTAAGTACCTTGGCTGCATCTCGTGACACACCACACAAGGCGTTGATAAATCCCCCAATAACCCACACCCTGTTGTGCCTTATTGCTTAAATAACCAACAGAACATTTTTCATTTTATATTCTTAGATGTCTAATCCAATTCAGATGTATTTCTTTTAGCAAAGCATTCTACAGGCTTTTTGCCATATTATAAAGCTTTTCTTAATTACTGAATATATGATTAGATATAGTACTACTGTTTTATGATAATGCGTAAATTATGTATACACTATACACTGTGTTTATTTAAAATGTAAAAATGCAAAAAGAAAAGCCCAAGTCACAGCCCCAGGACAGGCATCAGGGACGAGGCATGTCAAAATAAAGCCCTAAGGGGCATCAGTGGAGCAGCAACAGGCTGCACAGAAATAAAAAAGTTTTACAAAACATAAACAAAAATGGCTGTCTCCCCATGATCAATGGTTAACAGACTCCACAAAGACTGCTGGAAAGTCATCAGGGGGCACCAAGTCAAGAAGCCACAGCCAACAACCCCCAGGTGCACTGCTTTTATAGTGGAAGTCCAGGCCGCACCTACTTAAAGAGTCAGGAACAGTTGGGCAGCACAAGCATTAGCCTAGCTGATATATAGGCTGAATTACGAAGGGTGTAGCCAGTACCTAAGTCCAAAGGGTACATACAAAAGGAAGAGATTGAAGCTGTAAGTCCCTACAGAAGGAGAGAGAGTAAGAGTTTTGGGGCAGTGCTGCAGGTTTACAGCTCTTAAAGACATACAGATTCAATTGTAAAGAGCTGGGGAATATTTGGAGACTAAGACAGGGGGGATATGGAGACCAGGGTAAGGAGGCAGGTGGGGAAATGGGGGGCAGGAGTGGAGAGGTAGGGATGACTGGGGTTGGGGGCACAGGGAGGCAGGGAGAATTGTGAGCTGCAATGGTGGGGCAGCACTGTTTCTGGAAACCTGGTGGAAGGTGGGGTTGTCCACTATGCAGGATAATCAGACAACTTGTGCTAGAGATCGTGAACTTGAGACAGAAACTGGGGGCACGTACGAGGAGTTGAGGAGAAGAAGCACAGGGGCAATGAGGGTTCCATTGCAAGACAGACCAGGCTGCCACAGACTGGAAGGGGGCACTTGGCCAGGGAGGCCAAGTCCACAGGGTCCCGGGACCACCAAAAAGGGTTGCTGGCAGGTGGTAGGGAACACGGGTAGATGGAAAGGTATTAGGAAAGAGGTTCAGGATAAGCAGAGGCAGGAAGGGATTTCAGGGGAAGGGGGGGCAGGAGGTTGGAAACAACAAACAGGTATGCAATACTGGTTGATGAAGTAGAGCAGGATTTTGGGGAAGCCACCATAGAACAAGAGTAGGGTGATCAGGAGGGAAGGGGGGGGGAGATACAGTTCAAGGAGAGAGGAAAGATGGTGGTGTAAAAGCGGGGAGGGGCAGGGAAGTAGGCTAAGCTGGCACGAACACACTAAACAAAGGGGAAGGAAGGCCAAAACATGTTGGGGAGGAGGAGAAACAATGCAGGGGACAGTAGGAGGATGTAAAGGCAGTGGAGGGGGAATGGTTGGGGAAGGAAGCGAGCACAGAAAGGACGGAGGAGGAGGACAGCAGGTGGAGGCACAATTGAAGGAGAATGGAGGGGGAAAAGGGCAGGGTATGACAGCAGAGGACACTGAGGAAAAGGGGTTCGTAGGAGGGCAAACCATGGGGGCAGAGCAAGGGATGGGGGAGTGGGTACTTGTATTAGGGGATTCTATGCTCGGGGGGGTGAGATAGGGCAGTAAGTAAGCAAGGAGGAGCTGAACCTGGGTGGAATGTATGCCTGGTATGACAGTGGGAAGAGTAGAGCAGTGCATTCAGAAATGTGTGGAGAAGGTGGGAGGGAAGCCTCATATCATAGTACACCTAGGAACAAACAACCTAGAGGGCAGAACAGTGGAAGAAGTGCAGGAGACATTCAGGGAAGTGGGGGGTATCTGCAATCGGGTTGGAAGCTCAGTGACGTTCTCCGAGGCACTCCTGGTACCTAAAGCAAGCACAGCGAGAAAGCTAAGAATACAGGAGTTTAATGGGTGGCTGAAAGGTTGGTGCGCAGAAATGGGGTAGTAGGGAGGTGGGGCCAGACATGGAACAAAAAGGGGCTTTATACCAAGAATAGGCTGCATCTTAGCATCAAGGGTACAGTGACATTCACACAGGGGCTGAAGAAGTACATTAAAAACAACACAGATTTAAACAGAGGAGGGGGAGGGGCCGAGTCAGATAGCAGGGAGGAGCCACCTTCCAGGGGAGACCAGAAGAACTCGCCCGAGACAGAGGAAGAGAAGTTACCAAGACAAAAGTGGAAGGGAGAAGAGGAAGGGCAGGACACAAAGTGGACTGTAGTATCCTTGAATGCAAGGAGCTCACCAAACAAGGTGGCAGAGTTCCAGGCAATGATGGCAGAGGGAGAGGTAGATATTGCTGCCATCTCAGAGACCTGGGCCACCCAATACCATGACTGAGATCTCACAATCCCGGTATACAAGGTGTTCCACAGGGACAGGGAGGGGGAAGGGGGGGAGAGGTGGCTATTTATGTCAGAGAGGGGAAACTGTGTACCAGGGAGGAAGTGGGACGAGGGGAGGCCATAAGCCATAAGGGTATTGCTCCAAAGCCCTAAAGGTAAGAAACTCAGGATGGGGGTGGTGTACAGGTCACCCTCACAGAATGAGCAGGTGGACAGGGAGTTGGGGGAGCAAATCAGGAAGGTCAGTGGCAAAGGGAATACAGTTATAGTGGGAGATTTCAACCTACCTGGGGTTGACTGGCAGACAGTAACTACAGTACACGCCAGGGAATAGGTGCTGCTGGAGGCTATCTAAGACAGTTACCTAGTGCAAGGGGTGATGGATCCTACTAGGGAGAGAAACATACTGGACTTGGTGCTAACAAATGGAGACCAAGTCCAGGATGTGGTAGTACAGGACCCTCTAGCAGGAAGCAACCACTGTTCAGTGTGGTTCCTCCTCAACACAGGGAGGGAGTCTGCTAAGACCAGGACAAGAGTGTTGGATTTCAGGAAGACAGATTTTACCAGAATGGGCAGCATCCTAGAGGGGTATTTAGCTGAAATTAACCTAGGGATGGATGCCGAACAGAAGTGGGCAATCATTAGGAAGGGGCTAAATGAGGCCACGAACACATGTGCCAAATCTCAGAGTAAGCAGTCCAGGTCAAAAAAAAACCCTAGCTGGCTCAGCAAGGAAGTGGAGGGGAAGGTGAGGGGAAAAAAGACTGGCCTTCATTAAGTTCAAAAAATCTGGGCGTAAGGAGGATAAATGCAGGTTACTCACCTGTAACAGGAGTTCTAGGAATGGTATATGTTGTTCATCCACACTTATTGGCAGGTTCCTTGCCACTTTAAATCTTGCCGGAAGGTCTTCAAGCTGGCTCCTCCCACCCACCCGGTGGTAAAACTCGGCCGCCCCATGACGCCAGATCTAGCCCGCTTGAAGCCAGGTTGTGCGCCGGGCCGAGGTCTGGGTCGTGTAGATGAACAACATATACCATTCCTAGAACTCCTGTTACAGGCAAGTAACCTGTATTTCTAGGGACATGGATATGTTGTTCAATCCACACTTATTGGCAGACTCCTAGCAGTTCTCCGGGAGGAGGGAGGCAAGACGCACACCCCCAATACTTACTTGAGAAATAGAGACTGGAGAACCGAGGCCCCAAAACCAGCATGCAGACGTGACTCAAGGTCGATGTGGTAGTGGGTAATAAAGGTATGTGCAGACTTCCAGGTAGCAGCCCTGCAGATATCCTGGATAGGGACATCCCTGGAAGCAGCTACCGATGCAGCGGTATGGCGGGTAGAATGAGCTCTTATCCCTCTGGGAGGCTCCATGCCCGCCAACCTATAGCAGAGCTCTATGCAGGAGGTGAGCCACCTGCTTATTGCCCGCTTGGCTGCAGGTCTGCCAGATGCGGCTTCAGCATAGGTGACAAACAGCTGGCGAACCTCTCCCCGAACTTCAGCCGTCCACTCCTTATAATAAGCGAGCCGCCTAGGGTCCAAAGTATGGAGCCTATATTCGGCCTCCGAGGTGTGACTGGGGTAGAACACCGGCAGAGTCAACACCTGGTTAAGGTGAAACTCCGACACCACCTTCGGAAGGAATTTCGGGTTGGGGCGCAGGACAACCTTGTCCCTGTGGAAGACCAGATAAGGAGACTCAATGGAAAGCGCCTGGAGCTCTCCCATCCTTCTGGCTGACGTGATAGCCACTAAGAAGGCGGTCTTCCACGACAGGTGGAAAATATCGCACCTGTGCATCAATTTGAATGGCTTGCCCATGAGCTTGACCAATACCAGCAGTAGATCCCACAGAGGTAGAGGTTCTCGCACCGGAGGGGAAATGTAGTCAAGGCCTTTGAAAAAGCGTCCGACCACCTTCTCCTGCGCCACCAACTGCTTCCCGGCCCGCACCCGGTAAGCAAAGATGGCTGCCAGGTGCACCTTAAGGGTCGTCGACCGAAGCCCTTGCTGAGAAAGGGACCACAGGTAGTCCAGAATGCTTGCTAAGGACAGGCGGAAGGGTCCAAGCTCTTCCTGACACCAAATGGAGAATCTCTTCCATTTGAAGGCGTAGCATTTCCTGGTCGACTCCTTACGGGATGCCTCAACGACGTTGAGGACCTCGTCGGAAAGACCCAAGGCCTGGAACTCTAGCCGCTCAGGAACCAGGCTGTCAGGTGCAGGGATTGAAGGTCTGGATGGAATACCTTCCCCTGGTTGACTGAGATCAGGTCTGGGCGGACTGGAAGCCACCTCGGGAGCCTGGAGCTGAGGCTGAGGAGATCTGGATACCAGAACTGGCGGAGTCAGTCTGGGGTTACCAGAATCACCTGCACCTTGTCCTTCCTCACCTTGAGAAGCACCTTGTGGATCAAGGGAAATGGGGGAAAGGTGTAGAAGAGGCCCGGGGTCCACGGCCTTGAGAAGGCATCCCCCTGCAGTGAGCTCTGCTGAGGGGAAGGGGCATGGAACAGACTCAGCTTTGCATTCTCCCTGGAGGCAAACAGGTCCACCTGAGGCATGCCCCAGTGGGAGAACAGGTCTTGTACTACCTCCGGCAGGAGAGACCACTCGTGAGACGCAGCCCCTATCTGGCTTAGGGCATTAGCCAGGGTGTTGGAGGCTCCTGCCATGTGAATGGCTAGGAGATCCGCCTCCAGGCTGCGCACGAGGGACCATATGCGGAGAGCTTCCTTGCATAACAGCATGGAGCGCGTCCCGCCCTGGCGGTTCAGATAGTACATGGTCGTGGTACTGTCCATCTGGACCTGAACCACTTGACCCCGCAGAAACGGAGCGAAAGCGGTGACAGCTAGACGGACTGCTCGGAGCTCCAGCAGGTTGATATGGCATCGGGACCAGAGGCCATGCGCTCGGTGCTCCCCCAGATGGGTACCCCAATTCATCAGAGATGCATCGGTTGATAGAGAGACCATCGGCTCGGGGCGGATGAACGGGATGCACTCCTGCAGATGTGCCGGAATGATCCACCATTGGAGAGCATTCCGCATCTCCTGGGTCACTGTCATGGGCTGGTCCAATGGATCGCAGCGTCGTGACCACTGGCTGGCCAGTCCCCATTGAAGGGGATGCATGTACCAACGGGCCCAATGGACCACGCTGGTGCAGGCCGCCATGAGGCCCAGGAGGCACAGGAAGTCCTGGGCAGGGCGCAATTGCCCAAACAGAAATGATTGGGCAAAGGAGGAAAGAACCTCGACCCTGTCCGCCGGGAGCCGTGCTCTGGCTCGTAGAGAGTCAAGCTCAGCCCTGATGAATTGTATCGCCTGCTTTGGCACGAGTTCCGGCTTGGCCTCGTTGATGAGGAGGTCAATCTGAGAGCAAACCTGGAGGGCCAGACCTCTGGACCGCTCCGCCTCTGTTCTGGAGGGGGCTGCAATCAGCCAGTCATCCAGGTAGGGGTACACCCGACCCTTTGGCGCCACAGAAACGCTGTCACCACTGCCATGCATTTGGTGAAGACCCTGGGAGCTAGGGAGAGGCCGAAGGGCATGGCCCGAACTCTGAAGGATCCCTCCGCCTGAAGCGGAAGAGTCTCTGATGGACGGACGGATTGGGACGCGAATAACGCTGGCCCTGAGGTCCAGGAACAGAACCACACGCCTCATTCCAAGGATGGGATTATCTGAGCCAGAGTGACCATCCTGAAGGTCCGAGACCTTAGGAACTTGTTCAAGTCGCGCAGGTCGAGAATAGGTGCCAGCCCCCGGTCTGCTTTTGGGACCAGGAAGTACCTGGACACAAACCCCGGGTCTGGAGGAGGATCCGCCACCTTCCTGATCACCTCTTTTTCGAGGAGCAGGGCAATATCGGCTTGGCAGGCCGACAGCGAGGCTGCGGACCCTGTGGTCCCCGAGGGGCGACGGCTCGAAAGGGTGGAGCCTGCTCGAACTCCAGAGGCAGGCGTTTCCTACCACCTCCAACACCCAGCGGTCCGTGGTGATAGCGGACCAGGCGGAAAGGAAGTGGCGGAGCCGTCCCCCCCACGGGGGCAACCCAGGGGGGAGTGATGAAGCTGGGGGGCGGCACCCCTCAACCCATCACTGGGCAGGCTTGGAGGAGGAAGTGGCTGAGGGACCTCCTGGGCCTTTACCTCCTTGCTTCCTGTTGGAGGAAGCCGCTGGCTTGGGTTTGGAACACCATGCGTGAGCCTGCTGGCCCTGTTACTGGTGCTGCTGGGCCGGTCGAGATGCAGGGGCTGAAGGACGAAAGGACTTCTGCTGCTGACGGCGGCCTTTGTCCCTCTGGGTGGAGGTGACCGACTCCAGGGTGGCATTGGACTTCTCGATCCGCTGGAGGTGTCCCTCCACTCCAGGGCCGAAGAGGTCAGTCCCCAAGAAGGGGACATCTGCCAACTTGTGCTGGGTATCCGCCGTGAAGGTGGATATCCTCAGCCACACCCTGTGGCGCATGGCCACAGCGGCCGCTACTGACCTGGCACAGGAATCACCTATGTCCAGAGCAGTCTGAAGCTGCTGCTTCGCCACCACCCTACCCTGGTCCCGCACCTGGCGGACTGTGGTCTGCAGGTCAGTCAGGAGATGAGGAACAACCTCATCCAGGGAGACCAAGAGGGCGTGGCAGAAGTGTGCCATCAGCACGGCCGAGCTAGCCTGTCGGAGGCCGAGGGAGGACGCAGCGTACACCTTGCGCCCGGCAAAGTCCAGCTTTTTGGACTCTTTGTCGGGGGGCTTATCCACATCCTGAGCGTTACCAGAACGCTGGAAAATGCTGTCGGTGACTAACCCCTCAGCAGAGGGGTGCTCCGAGAAACCGGGCCAATAGCCGGTAGGGACCGCATACTTTCTGGCCATCCTGGCCGAGAGCGCAGGACAGCAGGACACCCGCTCTTCCCTCGGCTCGGGCACTTTAACCGGGGACTGTGGCCCGGAAGGCACAGGCAGATCCTCGGTAACCACTGGGGGAACCGGTGGAGGAGGGTTGTCAGCTTCTCCAGTCGACAGCCTGTCTAACGGATCGAGAAAAATCTCAACTTCATCGACGGGAGTCTCGGCAGGCTGGCCTGACAGGGGCACCGTGAAGCCAGCGGCCTCAGCCACAACCTCGACCGAAGTCGACGGTCGGCTGTCCGGGGAAGGGGACCCTCCCGGCCCCACGAACGCCACTGTGGATTTACCTTCAACCCTCCTTCTTGGGCGAGAAGAATGTCCCGATGGCCCTTCTCCTTCGTGGAAAGGACTGACAAAGCCCTTGAATGAAGCCGACACGAGGAACTCAGAGAAAGCGGGAAAAATGCCGCGGCCGACGAGGAGGAGGAGGAGGAGGAAGATGCGGCCTGGGCCGCCTCCTCCTCGAGGGCGATCATCTGCTCGAGCTGCTCAGCCGAGCCAGCCGCCGCGGACACCGCCCAACGAGCCTCTTTTGATTTTACCGGTGGAAAACGCTCCGGGCGCCCGAAGCTTCAAATCGGCAGCACAATCATCCAGGACGCTAAGAGAAAGAGTGGTACAACCGAGGCCTGGCGGGTTGTGATCTAGGCCTCAGGCAGTAGACGACGGGAGTGCAGATCCGCCCTGACATTTTCACCCGCATAGGCACCTCCGAAAGCCGGGAATAGATTTGTTCATCGCAGCCGCGAGGGAATATGAAGACCAAGTTTAGAAAACTTTGGAACCAATTTCGGACGAACCGAAGAGTTAGGATCTAGTCTAAAATGCAGAGCGCTAAGGAGGGAACCTGAGCTTCTAAGCGGTAAGGAAGATCTGGCATCATGGGGTGGAGCCGAGAGTTTTACCACCCGGGTGGGTGGGAGGAGCCAGCTTGCAGACCTTCCGGCAAGATTTAAAGCGGCAAGGAACCTGCCAATAAGTATGGATTGAACAACATATCCATGTCCCTAGAAAGAAGTGTTCTCAAAGGCATCTAGGAAGATGACCAGATCAGTCAGGGGCAGCAAAGGAGCTGAAGTTGGCTCACAGGATCAGAGAGGGGGAAAAGGGGTTCTTTAAATACATAAGGGAGAAGAATAATTGTAGGAATGACATCGTTAGAACCAAGATAGGGAGGATGGGCGGAACAAGGGGAAGATCAGGTAGAGGCACTCAATGAGTATTTCTGCTCAATGTTCACAAAAGAAAGGGATGGCCTAATACCACAAGGGAAAGGGGGCAAGGATGGAGATAACAGACGAGGTCATCCAAGAGGATAGAGTTCTGAAAGGTCTTAAAGGCTTGCGGGTGGACAAGGCACCACGATCGGATGGTGTACACCCAAGGGTCCTGAAGGAACTAGCAGAGTTGTTGGCAAGCCCTCTGACAGACCTGTTCAACACCTCCTTGGAGACAGGGAATGTACCCAGGAACTGGAGAATGGCTCACATGATGTCCCTTCACAAGAGCAGACTCAAGGACCAACTGGGTAACTACAGACTGGTGAGCTTGACTTCCATAGTGGGAAAGTTGATGGAAACCATTCTGAAGGAGAGGGTGACATCCTTTCTTGATAGATATGGCCTGCAGGATGAGAGACAGCATGGGTTTGTCACTGGAAGATTTTGCCAAACTAACCTGATCGACTTCTTCGACTGGGTCACTAGGGCAGCTGACGAAGGACACGCTGTGGATGTCCTGTATCTGGACTTCAGCAAGGCTTTCGACTCTGTGCCACGCAGGAGGTTACTGAGCAAACTGAGGGACACGGGAGTCGGAGAAAAACTGGTGGGGTGGGTTGAGAGCTGGCTGCAGGGGAGACAACAGAGGGTAGTAGTAAGTGGGGAGACATCCAAGCCACAGCCTGTAATCAGTGGAGTACCACAGGGTTCAGTGCTGGGCCCAGTTTTGTTCAATGTCTTCACTGGAGACATTGCAGAGGGGTCAAAATTAAGATCTGCCTGTTCACGGACGACACTAAGATTTGTGCAAAAGTGGACAATGAGGAAGAGCGGTAGGCACTCAGAGAGGATCTAGCTAAACTTGAACACTGGTATAGGGAGTGACAGTTGGGGGTTTAACACTAAGAAGTGCAAAGTCATGCACCTTGGAGCCAGAAATCCCAAGAACAGCTACTGGCTGCGGGGTGCAGGTAATGACTTCAGAGGAGGAGAAAAGGGGCCTGGGGGTAATAGTCACAGGGGACATGAAGATATCTGCACAGTGTAGAAGAGCTGCAGCAAGAGCAAATAGGATGCTGGGGTGCATTGCCAGAGGGATCACCTCTCGAACAGGGGAGGTCATCCTGCCACTGTATAGATCACTGGTGAAGCCACACTTGGAATACTGTGTACAGTACTGGTGCCCGCACCTCAAAAAGGATGTGAGATTATTGGAGGAGGTGCAGTGTAGGGCTACAAAAATTATCATGGAACTAGGGGAGTTGCCATAAGAGGAAAGGTTGAAAGAGCTCAACGTGTACTCGCTGGAAGATAGAAGAAGGGTAAGAGAGGACATGATAGACACTGAAGTACTTGAAAGGCATAAACAAAGTCAGGGAGGAAGGATTGTTCCGCTTGAAGGTGGGGGAAAGAGTTACTAGAGGGCACAGTCTGAAGTTGGAAGGGGGAAGGTTTAGGAAGGAGATGAGGAGGCACAACTTCACAGAGAGAGTAGTGACAGGTTGGAATGCACTGCCGGAGGAGTTAATTGCTCAAAGGACAGTGGATAGCTTTAAGTGGGGTTGGGATAGAGTCAAGGACAGGGTTAGTACAGACAGAAACACAAAGGGGAAGGACCAGAAAAGAGGGTTCGGGTTGGGGTGGGGCAGCTGTAGTGATATGAAACTAAGAGCTGCACAATCAGGCAGACTTGATAGACCTGTGGGCCTTTTCCTGCCGGTAATTTCGTAATCACTCAGCACACAACATGGATTCACAGCATGGAGGTCATGTCAGATGAACCTGATAGATTTCTTCGACTGGGTGACCAGGGAAAATAGATCAGGCTGGGGCTGTGGACGTGGCCTACTTAGACTTCAGCAAGGCTTTCGACACTGTACCACATAAGAGGTTCATTAGGAAACTGGGCAGTTTGGGAGTGGGTTCTGAAGTAGTAAACTGGATACGAAATTGGTTGTTGGATAGCCAGCAGAGGGTGGTGGTAAACAGAATTCACTCAAGGGAGGGAGGGTGATCAGTGTACCCCAGGGCTCAGTACTGGGTCTAGTCCTCTTTAAATGTCTTTATAAGTGACATTGCAGAACAGCTGGAAAGAATGATGTCATCTGTAAAGAGGCATACCTAACTCTGCAATAGGGTTGACACCCCTGATGGGGTAGAGAGAATGTGCGGAGACCTGGGAAAACTAGAAGAGTGGTCAAGGGTATTGAGGATGGGTTTCAATGCAAAAAAGTGCAAAATCATGCATCTAGAGCACCGAAACCTAGAGGCAAAGTATGATACGGGAAAGAGAAACTGATGGTCACCCAACAGGAATGAGACCTGGAAGTAATCATATCTGATTATCTCAAAAGTGGCAAGGCAATGTAACAAAGCAGTAGGTATGGCCTGTGGGATGCTGGGGGTTCACAGGGAGGAGTATCAGCAGCAAAAGGAGGGAGGGCATGCTGCCACTGTATAGATCACTGGTGAGACCCCACCTGGACTGTCCTATTCTGGAGACCACATCTCAAGAAGGACATAGACAGGGTGGAGGATTTCCAGAGGAGGGCAACTAAAATGGTGCAGGGGCTGCATCTGAAGTCTTATGAGGAGAAACTAAGGGATCTCAATATGTATACCCTGGAAGAGAGGAGGGAGAGGGGATATGACAGAGACCTATAAATACCTCATGGGGTTGAGCAAGGTACAAGAGGGGAGTATTTTTCAGAGGAGAACAAACTTAGGAGGGATGTGAGGAAGTACTTCTTCACTGAAAGAGTGGAGCATGCCTGGAACAGTCTTCCAGTGGAGGCAATGGGGGCAGAAACACTGGTGGGCTTCAAGCATGCATGGGACAAGCATAAGGGGATCTTAGTTGTGAAACGGAGGGTAGCAGTAGGTCAGGTAGGGTCTACAGTGAAAGTATAGGCAAGGAAAAAAGAGGCAGACTAGGTGGGCCAAGTATTTATCTGCCGACAAATTCTACGTTTCTGTGTTTCACTCGATGGCAGCAGGATACTTGCAGCTAATCAATCACTGAGCTTCATACTACTGTATATATAAAAAAGGATGCCTTACAGAAATCTTGGCACGAAAACAGTCTGACAGCAAGGAGACAGCTACCCAGGCATTGTGGACCTGGTAGTTTGAGAGATGCACCTGCCATTCTGAACTTTGAAGTGTATTTTAAGTAGATTGAGAGCACAGGGTCCGAAAGAAGGGGGCATTAAGCGCTAACTTGCGCTCATTCTGCCTTAAACAGCGCCAGCTTCCATGCACACATGCAATGCAGGGGCACTGCCTATGGCACTGAGCTAGTCATGGGGAGAAAAACAGCTCAAACTGCAAGCCAGGAGGTGTGTGCACGCCGGGAGGCGTGTACAACCAAGCTGCTAGTAGGAAGCGGAGGCGTGGTCAGTACTGTGTCGTTCTGAATTGGATAAGAAGAGAGGTGGGACGTGTTCAGCTGGGATATTGTAGACAACAGTCCAGAAAGAGTGAGCAGATCTGGTGCGGGGATCGTAATTGAAACCTGGGGCCGAGCAAGGTGGGGTGCCATGGAACACAGCAGCAGACCGAACTATGCAAGTCCTGGCAGCTAGCAAAAACCTTTCCCCACAGTACTGGGATAAACTCACAATTTGTATCAGTCCTGCATACCGAACTGAATTTTGAGAGCTGAGCTGGGCGGGTGTGATTTTTTTTTTAGCGGACACAAATTTAGATGCATGGCAGTAGGATTCACTGTGTGTGTTGGGGGGGGGGGGTTGCCCACCAAGGGGTCGTTTCAATGAACTACTGTACTGATTTAAAGGCAGTGACTCACTAGTAAAGTGCTAACTCCTGGTCCCCTATCAAAAAAGTCTCTCTTGGAACGACTGTGCGTGCTTACTGCATAACAGAGCTGAGAATCCATCAAGCAAGTCGGATCCTCAGCAGGGCAACAATGACGGTTTCTTCACATGAATTCTGCATATAATCTAACTTGCTGCCGATCTGAACGAAGTCAGGCTAGACTTATGCCACAAGCTGTCACTTCATTTATGCGTTACAAAAAAACAAACCTTATTGCCCTGCTGATGATCTGAGACTGCCTTTGCAGTCAGTCAGCATACACATTTTAGCACCATTTATTATGAGCACGTTCATGCTGGTGAGCTGGTGCAGATTTAGGAACTGAATACAGTTGTCACCTGATTTTCCACTCTGATTACCGTGTGCGGAGTGTTTCTGAATGAAGGGTGGGGTGGGGAGAACTTCCTCATTGTCCAGAATAGCTTCAGTGGCATCTGTATGCTCAGAAGAGGGCATAGTGCCCTAATCACATGCCGTTCTATTGTGCATGACCAATCGGATGCCGATTTCAATTGAAGAGATAATGTGTGTGGCAGACATTGGTATGCCTATCTGTCACACACACTGTCATCCAATCAGTGTAGTTTGGAGGGCAGGACATACATAGTTAGAAGCAGTTTGCCTCATGGCATTTGACAGAGAACCATCATAGAGACAAGTTGCATAGACTACTTGAATCACTAATTACCTCAGATATTAACAGTGTGAAACTTCAATGTCACTATATTTCTAAGGCAACACACAGAGTTGTGCTTAAATCTAACTAGACCTTTAGGAGATTTTGAATTTTTGTACTTTGCTTTTGTGGAAACAAACGTAGAAAATTACTGCTTTGGGGGAAGGGGAGTGAGCAGACGTCTTTGCGATTTAGAAAGCCCACAGAACTGCCCAGTTTTTTCCTTTTTTTTGGTTAATTATGAAGCAGCTGAAGTTTGCTGTTTAGGGGAAGGGGAGACTGACTTTAAACTTTAACAGAACCAAAGCTTTGAATAATTCAAACAATATTTCAGTCAAAAATAATTTCTAAATCAAACTTCTAAATATTTCTGTTCAAAGCAAGCCCATTCTTGCCAAGTGAACCTGTGGCTTAGCTGAAAGAAAACAAAAGGAATTTTTGGATTTAGCTAAAAGAAATACGTAATTTTTTCAATTTGTGCTTGTGATCACAGGTTTCGGTAATTCTGTTTGGCCATTTACATTTTAAAGCTGACAATGGCTCACAAATGTGTCCCTGTTTTGAGATCACATTTTTTTAAACTAGGGGATCTCTGTACTTAAAAATAAATAAATAAAGTAGCTTGGCACCGTTCACAGGCCCTCTCATTTGAGCACCTTGAAAAAGTACAGTACAGCCAGTTGTATTTGTTCTATCTTGATAACTTGACCAAGCTAAAAAAAAAAAAAAGATTTACAAAAAAAATCTCTTTCCTGTCTAAGTCACTTGGTCCCAGGACCCTGTGAGCATTAGCACGACTACATTACAAGGTTCCTTAGCCTATGTAGTCTAAGTCTGCTTGTTAACTGCTGTACCTTGATTAAAAAAATCAGAATCTTGGCTAACTGGTCCCTGGACCTGTGAGCATCAGCACGACTTATTACAAAGTCTATTTTAGCCTTGCGGTCAGTGCTTGTTAACTGCTGTACCTTGATTAAAAAATAAAATCTTGGCTAACTAGTCCCTGGACCTGTGAGCATCAGCACGTACAAGGTTCATTTTAGCCTTGTGTCATCTTGGTAACTAACAAAAAAAATCTCTGCATTGTAGTTACAAAAAAGAGACAGAGCCAGTGAAGTCATTTTTTTCATTTTATTTTGTCCTTGAACTACAGTAACATCCCAATTCATCACATTCAGCTGTTGTAATTAACATCTTAATTAATTACATCAAGGCCCAACCTATCTCCTTCCCGTGGTGGTAATCATGTCACTTCTAAGTTTTGGATTCAGCGCTTCACGTAAACGCAGGCAGCCTGGATCAGATGAAACAAGACAACCATCCTCCTCTTTGATGCTATGGACCATACCACCAGATAGCACTGTCAGTGAGGCTGCTACCACAACTAAAGAAAAGAAAAAACAGGCCCATTCCTGTCATGTATCCACAGTGCGCTCATGGCAGTGCCAAAAGGAAAATCCAGATTTGACATGGGTACAGTTTGAAGCAAAAGACGATACTGCAACCAAGATTTGGTGCAATTTTTGCAGAGAGAAACCAGACGTATTTAAAAAGTGGCCAACTAGAGCTGGTAAAATGAGCAATGTGGATTCGCACATCAGTGGAACTAACAATGTTAAAAAAACAAACTGTGAGAGGCATGCTGTATCAGAAGACCATAAACAAGCAATGGCTGCTGCTTTAGCTGCTAATATGCCCTCAAGTGGAGAAATAGAAAAATGTATATTAAAAATGAATAAAAAACCTCTATACAAATTAGAGAAACTTTTTGATATTGCCTACTGCTTGGCCAAAGAAGAGGACCCCTTCCTGAAATTCAAGGGACTAATATCACTGGAAAAGAGACATGGTGTTGAACTTGGTGATGCTTATGCCAATGAGAAAGCGTGTGCTACATTCGTCAAAGCTACTGCCGATCACTTAAAAAAAACAATTGTGAGTCATTTCACAGGAGAAGCAACTCCATACAGATATCTCAATCTTTATGGATGAGACAACTGACAGGACCACCATGGAGACGGAGATAGTTTATGCCAAAATTCTCGAGGATGGGCATCCTACTATGAAGTTCATTGGATTAATCGATGTTGAGTCTGCTGATGCAAGTGGTCTGAGGTCTGCAATGACTACCGCATACTCTCAACTGTTGGGACAGGACACGGTTGACCTAAAACAGTTATCCTGCATTTGCACAGGAGCAGACGGTGCATCCGTCAATTTTGGACGCAATAACGGTTTGATGGCATTACTGAAAGAAGAATGTCCATGGCTTCTTGCCATTCATTGTGTTTCGCACAGGCTTGAATTAGTAGCTAAAGATGCTTTTAAAAACACCTATTTTTCCCCAGACCATTGACAACAAGTTGATCTCAATATTCTATTTTTATGACAACTCCCCAAAACATTACAGAGAGTTAAAAAGAGTGGCTGAGGCTATTCAAACCACCTGTATCACGTTTAAAAAAATCACAAGGAACACCATGGCTCTCACACAAAAAAGACTTTCTCCATGCTGTGCTTCATAATTTCAGCAGCCTATTGGGTCATTAGGATGTGCTTGTGTCTGACACCAGACGGGATATTCCACCAGCAGACAAGGTTAAGGGGTTTAGAAAACAGATATGCAATGTTAAATTTCTGCTACGCTCACACTTCTATTTTGGCATACTCACAGGTCTTTCAACAGTCTCTCATGCATTTCAGGATGCCCATATATCCCTTCCCATTGTAATGGACACTGTAAGTACAGTACTCTCAGAAATAAAAAAAAAATGTAATGGCAATGGATGGAACCACACTGGCCAAGTTCAGGAGAGAAAAGTGGTTATTAATGAGGACGGGACAGCAGTGTTTAAAGAACTGCACTCCAAGAGGCAACAGGAGATGGTCTTTCAGCCCTTGCCAAGGAACATGAAGTGATTGTAAACAGTGTAATGGACTGTCTCAACCAGTGCTTCTTGGGCTTTGCAGAAGACCCACTGTAATGAAAGGCACTGTCACGGACCCTGCCAATTGGCCTGACAATTCTAATGACCTTTCTGAATTTGGAAATGAGGCGATCCAGTTTCTTATAAACCACTTCTCACCTGTCTTGCTGTATCACAAGCAGCTGTCATTCCTTGAGGTATGGCATGAAATCTTCCAGAGAAAATCTCAATACTTCAGCAACAATCTTCATGTCATAGCTATAGTACTAGTGTATCCAATACATAATGCAACACTAGAAAGGGCATTTTCAGCTACGAAAATAATTTGTTCTGACTGGAGAGCTAACCTGAAGATCAGCACCATAGCGGACTTACTTTTAATCTCCATGGAGGGCTCAGAACCACAAGATTTTTGTAGCACACCATCAGTAAAAGAGTGGTTCATAAAAACAAAATGAAGGCTGGGAGCAAAATCTCACAAGTCCTTGTCAGCAGGCCAAAGCAAAGTGTCACTAGTGGAGGAAGTTCGCATCACATATTCTAGTAAAAGTGAGAATGACGAGGACCTCCATCATCGTTTTGAACAAAATTCAGATGAAGACTGAGTGACTTGTAATTTGTGGGGAATCTTAGCTGCTTGTGATACTCGCATGATTTTAAACTATTTGGATCCCCAACCTTGAACTGCATTACACAATCTTTAACAAAAACAATGTGTACAACTTGCAAAAAAAAAAAAAAAATTAAAACACAAAATAAATATCTTTATTTAATGAGAGTCTGTCTCCTTGTGAAGTTTTATTCTTCAAAGCAGGTTAGGTTTTCTACTCTGTTCCTTTACTTGCTTGCCTTCTTCTACATATTCTGTCTCTGTCTGTCATTGTATCCCAGATCTTGTCTTCTGCTTTCTGTTCTCTCTTCCTCTTTGTACTCTATTCTTGCTCTGCCTAGTACTATAGTTATGTGTTTATCCCTGCCAGGGCAAAACAAAAAACATAAAAAATTGACGTTTCTCATATGGACCTCTTTTTCTTCATTTTTAGGCAACAGCTCCTGATCGGCCTGAGTAGATCCTAGTTCACCAAAAATTGCTGATGACCAGGAGCTATTCATGGCTCCCCACTGGCAAAACCTTATTTCTACCCCTGGAGCACCTTCCAAAAAGCACAAAAATGGCATTTGTTGAAAAAAGGTTAGCACCGTTTTAGAGGTTCACAGCAGGGAATCATTTAACACTGAGACCACGACCTGAGAGAAGGAAAGGATCTCAGCCAAGGCACAGGAAGAACACAGGTGAACGATAACCTCCACTGTGGTGAGCCGATGCCAGTCAGTCCTCATAGCCAGAAATCAGGTGTTGACCCTCCCTGGATACAGGTCCTGCCAAGAAGGAGGTGGCGCTGTGGCCTGTGCAGCATAGCTACATCCACCCTAATAGATCGATAGGCCTAAAAGGTGAAGCCATCTAGACTGGTAAAAGAGATGCCACATTTCTTCACGCAGTAATGTCACAGCTGAGCTGTCTTGAAGGAAGCTATCTGTCTCTGATCAGTGAGTAACCTCAGGATCCGGGCCCCTGCAACACGACATATAGCCAGCTAAGGGCTTAGGTTAAAGTCCTGGACAGACTGCAATAGAGAATTGATTGGCTCAGGCAGAAGCCCTGCTGGGGACATCAGGATCATATTAGTAGGCAGTGCTACAGAGAAGGTGAGTACTGGCCAATGTTACTCACCACATTTTAAGAAGTACTCTCTGAAATTTTTTTTTTTTTTTTTTTTTTTTTGAGTACTGATACTCATCCCATCCCATCCCCTGGAAATGTTCCATAGATACTTCAAAGGATGCTGTTTTTTCCCAAATTTAAATGACTGGCAAAGTGAGCTGGTAAGTCTAGATATAATGAGATGAACCAACCTGTCAACCTGGATGCTGGTAAGGTGTACTGTCCTGGTTAGTTCGTGGGTAAGGTGGTTCATTGCCTATTTGACTACACAATGGAAGCTTCACCAAAATGGAGAGGCAGGAGACTACTCACAAAAACACAACAGTTTGCCGAGCAACTGAACCACAGAGACCAGGACAAGAAAAATGGTGCAAACAAAACAATTCTCACTTTCAAACCACCACTCTACTGTTGTTACTTAACTTCTTAAAACCATTTCCATAAATGTAACTGCTAAAATCATTCTGTCACTGACTGCATAACTGTACTGTACACCATAGCTGTAAAATTATCTATAATTGTAAATCTGTAAGTTCACCCCAGAGTTTGTATGGATCCACTGGGTGCTGTATGTAGATGATGTGGTGAAAAGGAATGTGAATTGAGGAACCTCTGAACAGCATGCTTTCTGTTGGCTGGCTTGAAGAACTGATTAAGAACAAGGGATCTGGACCACTGGCTGTCGACAAAACTCAGGGTTTTGAACAACACTTGTATTCCACAGGAGAGCCATTGGGCTGTCAACAACGGACTCCAAGAAGGAAACAGAATACCTGTATTTCCAAGGACCTGTAACAAACTGAAGAGCTTCCGGGCTGTCACCATGGACCCTGGGAAGAAATCTGAAGAAATGAAGCAATGGGCGAAACCTTGAAGAACCTCCGGGCCATCACCACGGGCCTAGGACAGAAATATGAATACCTGAGGCAATGGGTGAAACCCTGAATAACCTCCAGGCCATCAACACAGGCCCCGGAAAAGGATCTGAAGACTGGACCTGACCAAAACTGAAGATCTGGAACACCTCAGAGTTGTCAACCTCAGGAGACTCTCTGAAGAACCTTAAAGAAATACCCCAACCCCACTGGGCATTGGCTCCCTATGTGTAAATCAGTGTGGTTCCCTATACTGTCTAGCTTACTGTTAGGAAGGAGTGGACTGCAAATTCTGAAAAAAAGTAGCCGACAAGGAGTTCCTTAGTTGACTATGCTATTCCTATTCTGACGACCGGCCCCACGTATGCCAATCGAACGGCAAAACCTTTACAAGCAAACAACAGTACAGCGACGGGTCGCTGGCACTGCTTTCCTGGGGTCTTGCACCCCACCCTGAATCAACTCTGACTAGGAGTTGATTATATTAAGTACAGGGAGTTCAGGAGGAGGCAGAGCCCCCCACATGGGGGGTTTCATGGGAGACATAAATCCATTGCTGTAATGTCGGTCGACAAAATATTTGTCGAACTGGCGTCATACAGCCAGAGTCCCAAACTGTCAGGATGAAGTTGGATGGAAGAGTCTCTGCATCATGCAGTGGAAACTGTAAACATGCAGTTGGGCAGAAATACAGTTGAGTCTCCAAAAGGTACTGTCTTTTCACTCAGTGGTTGCTGGTTTCGGCAGTCTCTGGATCAAGCAATCATCAAAGGGCAATTAGAAAAATGTAAGGGCAGCTCAAGAACATGTAGAACAATTCACAAATTTTTTTATCAAGTGCCATAACTTTTGGAAAAGGGTTCGCAGCAGGCAAGGGCAGTATTCTCAGTTTTGGAGCATGCAGTGACCATACAGGGCAACTTTAAGGCAAATTCAAACTGTCTCGAGCGAAACTGAAAAAGTACAGGGCAAATAGCAAATCTGGTGCATGCAAGGCAGTTTCACAGTCTTGGAGCATGGATTTATTTGGGTGCTGTCCTTTTAAATAAGCAGTCTTGTAACAAAACAATTCTTGCCCTTCACCAGTGCACAGACAATTCGGCATTGTCACTTTAAATACACCGACACTTTCATTTTAAAATGTTTGTTCAGGATTCAACACAGTCATTCTGAGTAACAGTTGCACTTGCACATTAAATGTTCATTCTGGTAACCAGGGCAGACGCTAAGTGAGGGGAAACCTGTGCTAACTGGTTGGGATATACCTAGCTACGCAGGGGCACTGGGCTATGCTCTCCCACCAACAGGCATACACTAAAGCTTTTAGCATAACAGCAGTCCTGCCCTCTTGGATGAAGGACGAGTACCTAAGCCTGTGTGTTGGAGTCCCACGCTAACTGTTCCTCCCTTGCAAGGGGCCCTGGGATACAGTTGAGCACTTTTAAAAAAAATAAATAAATAAAAAAGTTACTAGCCGCTGGTTAGGGCATGGCAGCTATGCTGCTGGGATGGTTACCTGAGGCCTGTCTTCTCCCCACCCCTTCAATCCTGGGCTGGAGCTAGTTGTCACAGCACACTAATTTATAGTAGCCCTTGGCTTGGGCTTGCTGGTGGCAACCTGGGCTACTAGCCTACTTTTGTCACTAGCCCTGCTGGTGCATTCCTTAAGTTAACTAGGGCTAGTTTCACCAAGCTGTTATGACAACAAAGTTACCAACATCCCCCACAGCGACAAGAATTTGCCAGCATCGACCACGTCAACTGGCAAATCCATCGATAGACCACCACGGCGCCCCAAGCACCAGGGCTTTTCTACATTGTTTGCGGGGGCCTTCGCCCAATGCACCCCCTGGACTTATAGATAATAGATAACCAATAATCAAGTCCGGGGGGGTTGGATGTTTACTGGGGAAAGCAGTTAATAGCGAGAGTCGCTGTATCAGTATAGCGCTCAGACAACCTGTTCAACACTGTGGATGTCGAACAGGTTGTGGCACTGTTATGGCTTCATTGTCGGGGGTTCACTCTCCCAATGGTATACCACTAGGGCTTGCTCTGCCGCTCACTCTGCCCACCAAGAGCTCCTTTAATTTACTGAAAAAGGGCCTGCCTGCCCACAAGGTACTACAGCATTTAAAAAAACAAACATAATATAGTCTTACTTGCCCTCTACTCCCTGCCCCACTCCTCCTCTGGATGCTTTATTTATTTGAATTGGGCCTCCTGGTGACTTAGCCCACCCTCGGGGAGTCCTTTCCTAGGGGCCTTGCCTGAACCTCCATGGCATCAGTTGCTACGTTATCCAAAGCTTTAAACAAATTCTCTCTCGCTCTTTTTCTTTTAATAAAACAATGGTTATGGCAGTCAGCACCTACCCTTTGGTGCCGCTGCTCTCCCACCCACAAGCATACACTAAAGCTTTTAGTATAACAGCTGTCCTACCCTCTTAGCTGAGGGCCAGTTAACCAAGCCTGTATGCTCGTAGTCCCACGCAAACTGTCTATCCCTTGTTAGGGGACTCTGGGTAACAGCCGAACACTTTTTAAACAAAAAGTTACTAGCCCTTGGCTAGGGCCATGGCAGCTATGTTGCTGGGATGGCTACCTGAGGCCCGTCCATTCCCCACACTTTTGCTCCAGGCTGGAGCTGGTTGTTAAAGTACTCGTTTATTTACAGTAGTCCTCGTCTTGGGCTTGTGGGTGACTACCTGGGCTACTAACCCACTTTTGTCACTTGTCCTTGCTTGCTTGCCCTCTATTCCCTTCCCCTGGCTCCTCCTCCAGAAGCTTTATTTATTTGGCTTGGGCCTCCTGCCTACTCCGCCCATCCTCAGGCAGTCCTTTCCTAGGGGCCTTGCCTAAACATCCCCTAGCCTTGGCTGCTGTGCTGCCCAGCACTTTACACAAATTCTCTCTCTTTTTTTTTTTTTTTTTTAATTAAATAAAACAATGGTTCTAGTCAGCATCTGCCCTTTAGTGCTGCTGCCAACTCACCACCCCCACCCAGAGACTAGCTGCAGGCGATGAGGGACTGTATATAAACTTTAATAAATACAATTTAAAAAAAATGGGGCAAAACAGAGCTATCACCACGGTCATTGTTCCCCTCTTCCAGTTGCTGCTGGACCTGCCGAATTACAGGAGGAAAAAATAAACAAAACAAAAACCATCAACTTGTAGGAAGGAGGACCGCAGGAACCACTGAGGCCAGTAAGCCCTTTTTTGGTGCCTTCAGTCTGTGTCCTCTCTTCCCTTCAGGCCCCAATCTGACAGGCCCGACTCCACTACTACAGACAGCCTAAGCGAGTTCGCTTGATGGCATCACTACGCTGGCCATTCCCATCGCGCTGGGCTTTTTATAGTCCCCCAACAATTGGGACACCGAGTCCTTGGCAACCTGGGGAGGAACCAACCATCCATCCAGCACAAGCTGGATATTTGAAAACTGGTACTGAGCTCTTGCCACACTACATGGGGCGGGAAAACTGGCAGGGCAAGAAAGGGAAAAGAAACCATTTAAAACAGGAGGCAGCAGTTTGTGTGTCTGGGCCCCCATAAACTGTGCACTCCCTTGATTGCCACCTTATTTTATTTGCGACGAGCACCTTGCTGGGATGTACTGGGGACACCCAAACCTGGGGCATCCTGCCTTACCGGTGTGCTTTGGGGTACTGCACGTTCGGACCTGCTAAACAATACATGTCCCCACGTATCCTCCTAAACAACTTTTGAGGACACATTACTTAAAAACTTTACACATTCTTAAGTTCTACATTCAGCATTCCTAGCATCTATGCTTTAACTGTAACAATTTCTCTGGCTTTGTTCTGTATTCCCTCATTTACAGGCTACCGTCAGCAGAACTACTGGAGTTCTATGCAACTTGGGAGGTACACCTTTGTTTGCACAGAAGGATCTATGTAAAAGACAGACGGTATAAACTGCAGTAACAAGCCAAACATACTGATGCCTGGTAGCCAAGGCCATTCTATAGGAACTGTAAATAATGAGATTTGAGAAATGGCTAAATCTTGTGAATACAGCAATCCTGCTGAAGGTCCAGTCAGACTGTGATGTATGTATATTTAAACAACTTAATGCAGCCTGCATGGAGGCTCTCACTGTGCTCCAATTTCAGGAGCACAGTGGTGTCAGTAGCACAGCAACTGAGTGTGAGCACACTCAAGCACGCTGATGTCATGCTCACGTCTGACATCAGAAGCCAGCGCAGGCTCAAGAGAGAGCAGGTCTCTGTAGGCGTCCTCTCTAGATCAGATGCCATTATGCAGCACACTAACTTGGAGAGATTATTAAGACATAAACACTGTTTATAGGAGCCATTTAAGCTGTTTAAATACACATAAATCACATAAAAGAACAAACAAAAAAAAAAGGTTCTGATAATTGATTTTTTTAGCAGACTTGAAGAATGGCAGTAAGCCTTGCATTAAAAAAAGTATTAACCCTCAGTAACATTTCTCAGGGGCATAGCCTTTTGCCCAGAGAGGTAACTTTCAAGTGAATTAAAAAAAATACAAACATAAAGTGAATTTTATAAAGACACATCGTTCAGTTGGCCCCTGAAGAAATATTTGCCTCTGGGCATAGTGTTACAGATAGGTTTAACATCTTTTTTTGGTGAATCTGTAAACTTCTTTGGGGATCCTGTAAATCAACCGAATATTCCAGACATTAATACAAGTAAGAACCCAGGTAATGATTTAATGTCTTTTTCCTTTAGAGAAGTGGAATGTTATGAAGTCTTGGAGAAACTACTGGGTCTCAAGAGTAGTGGTAGTAATGGTCCTGACAGCATTCCCCCTACAATGTTAAAATTCTCTGCTTTGAATATAGCTCATCCCCTGACTTACTTACCCTGAATAGGGCGCCTCGCCGACAGCAGCACTCGCAGCATGGCTCCGAAGCAGCTGGCTACCAGCATCCCTGAAACGCAGCTCCTCCGGCTCCCTAAGCAAGGAGCAGCCCCTGAACAGGGCACCTTGCCGACAGCAACACTCGCAGCATGACGCCGAACCAGCCGGCTGTCAGCATCCCTGAAACACAGCTCCTCCCAACTCCCAAAGCAAGGAGCAGCCCCTGAACAGGGTGCCTCACCAACAGCAGCACTCGCAGCATGGCTCCGAACTGGCCCGGCTGCCAGCATCCCTGAAACCCAGCTCCTCCGGCTCCTGAAGCAAAGAGCAGCCCCTGAACAGGGTGCCTCGCTGACAGCAGCACTCGCAGCATGGCTCCGAACCGGCCCGGCTGCCGGCATCCCTGAAACACAGCTCCTCCGGCTCCCGAAGCAAGAAGCAGCCCCCGAACAGGGTGCCTCACCAACAGCAGCACTCGCAGCATGGCTCCGAACCAGCCCGGCTGCCAGCATCCCTGGAACACAGCTCCTCTGGCTCCCAAAGCAGGGAGCAGCCCCTAAACAGGGCACCTTGCCGACAGCAGCGCTCGCAGCATGGCTTCGAACCAGCTGGCTGCCAGCATCCCTGAAACGCAGCTTCTCCGACTCCCAAAGCAAGGAGCAGCCCCTGAACAGGGTGCCTCGCCGACAGCAGCACTTGCAGCATGGCTCCGAACCAGCCCGGCTGCCAGCATCCCTGAAACCCAGCTCCTCCGGCTCCTGAAGCAAAGAGCAGCCCCTGAACAGGGCGCCTCGCTGATAGCAGCGCTCGCAGCACAGCTCCGAACCGGCCGGCTGCCAGCATCCCTGAAACGCAACTCTTCCGGCTCCTGAAGCAAGGTACAGTGAGAAGGGTTTCAGAAGTTGCAACTCCATTGGACCATAGCAACTTCTGACTGATTTCAATTGGCTCCCTGGCCCAGGCCATCTGATTCTGCTTCGATTCAACAACCGTGCTCTGTAACTTCGGGCTGGCTGTTGTGCTCCTGACAAAATTTCAGTATTAAATTTTAAAACACTAGTTTGTACTTCTTACTAAATTAATGCTCCCTGATTTTTTTTCTTGATTTTTTTCTGTTAGGATAAGCATGTACTGTATGAGTCTGTTGATCTGAATGTGGTACAGCTCCTCTGAGAACTAGAATTATTACCCTTCCTGCTGAAATTTCACTGTTATATCCAGCTGGTACTTTTACTGAAAACTGATGCCAGATTTTATGCTTTTTTCTCTGTTTAAGGCAGGCTTGTACTGTTGACTGTTAGTATTAAGTATTTTTCAGCTCCCCAGTGAAACTAGTTATTTTTTTACCCTCGCCTGTTAGAGACTTCTTTCTTTCCTCATTGCTGTCAGACTCTTTCACTTCTTCTGTAAACTCTGTACGCTCTGTCTCGTCTCTACAGTGACAGCATCATGGCTCCTTTGTGATAAAAGCTAATTTTTGCCATCAACCAGACAGAGCCATCTCCCCCCCCCAGCTCCTAATTCTTAAACACTCTCATTTGTGAAACTGTAATTTCTGGCCACCTGTCTCGACTGGCCATACTACCCCACCAAGTCAATCTATGGCCATTAGCTAAGGCGTCTTCCTGCTTGCTACCCCCTTCCCAACTGTTTTGTCTTCTTTCCCTGCCCTGAACTCAAAGCGATTTGCACCTCTTTTCCCACTGAAACTTAACCAGCCCACCATTTAACCTGAAGCCTGCCCTGTGGAGCACCTATAATTACTTGTATCTCTTTCTCCTTCTCCCTCCCTAGGAGCAGCCCTTGAACAGGGCGCCTTGCCGACAGCAGCACTCACAGCACGACTCTGAACCGGCTGGCTGCCAGCATTCCTGAAACGCAGCTCTTCCTGCTCCCGAAGCAAGGTGCAGTGAGACAGGTTTCAGAAGCTGCAATTCCACCGGACCACAGTGGCTTCTGACTGATTTCAATTGGCTCCCTGGCCCAGGCCATCTGTTTTCACTGCTTCAATTTACCAGCCATGCTCTGCAACTTCGGGCTGGCTGTTGTGCTCCTGCCGAAATTTCACACCCACCCGCCTGTCCCCCACCCCAACCAGTATTAAATCCTCTCAAACTCCTCCCCCTACTACCCCCATGTTACTCACTGGCTATAGTTACTCCTGAAACACTTACAGAGCAAACTTCTCTTAAGGGGGGGGGAACTGCTCAATGCAACTTTCTTTTGATCATTCTCTTCAGCTTAATTTCACTATTTTCTCCTCAAAGAGGAACTGCTTATCGCAACTTTTGTTGATCATTTTCTTCAACTTAACTTACTTTTTTTCTCTCCACAATAACCTCCTCCCTTACGAAGGGTCCTATTGACAAGCCTTAGGTCCTCCTGCCATCAATTAGGATTGCAAAGACCTTGATCAAAGTACTACATCAATACACACAGCTCACCAGATCCCTCTGGTTGTTAGCTGTCTAGTGGCGTTATCCTACACCACACATTCTTCCAGGTCTGATTTCTTCTACTTTCTGCATCACAATGTTCCCTCTCACCAAAAGACTACTCATTTGCCTGTCCTTCCTGGCACACCTGCAACCAGCAGATATGATCTCAAACCCTGAATCTGTGCCACCCTCCACTTTAAGGGCTGGCAGTATAGCCTAGAGGTTAAAGGAATGAGGTGTGAATGAGCTTGGTACATCCAGCAGACTAGACCCGAGTTTGATTCTCACAACCTCCATTTGCATACTGTGCGACTCTGAGCAAGTCACTTAACCGCCCAGTGCTCCCAGGCTGCCCCTGAAAACAGGCACTTGTGCCTAGTGGACCTTACCCAGTTACCAAAGACTAAAATAAAAAAATAAAAGAGGTTATCACCACCCAGAACCCTTGACTTATTGCCCCCTTGCCCACATGGGTCTTTCCCTCACCATACATTATTAACCCTGACCCAGCATAATAAAACCATCATCCTCCTGCAGTGTTCCAAACAAATAAACTACCCGTCCTCTGCCCACCCTTTCCCCAATCCTGCTTATGCCTCCTACTACTGTCAGGTGATGTCTAACTAAACCCGGAACCCAGAAAGAGGCAAAATCTGAACCAGACAATGAAGGCCACTCCTGACCCCCTACTCTCCTGCCCTAATTGACTTAACTCCAAAGGTCTCAAAATAGCGCATATGAATATACAGAGTATTGGGGGGGGGGGGATGGCAGAATTGGAATCCTGGATACTGTATTACAAACCAGACATCCTCTGCATTACAGAATCATGGTTAAAACCATCCATACTATCTCACGAGGTCGCCCTTTCTGGCTATACCTACTATAGACAGGACCGAGTTCCCAGAAAGGGAGGGGGGTTTAATTTATGCTAGAGATGGATTGGTAGTTAGTGAATTAACTGAATTAAAGATCAACTCCGCTGCAGAGTTCATCTTTATCACAGTCGCCCTTGGCCAAGTCAAGAATGTAACAGTAGGGTGCATCTATCTACCCCCCGAATCAAGCATCCTCCTAGGACAAATTCCACGCTAGTCTAGACTCCCTCCCTAAGAAAGACACTATAATATGCGGTGACTTTAATCTGAATC
Organism: Neoceratodus forsteri; assembly: GCA_016271365.2. Taxonomy (NCBI): domain Eukaryota; kingdom Metazoa; phylum Chordata; order Ceratodontiformes; family Ceratodontidae; genus Neoceratodus; species Neoceratodus forsteri. The sequence continues at coordinate 696,521,625 of CM028129.1, forward strand.
GGTTTGGGCCTCTTAAAACACAGTACCAAGCTACCCTACTGGATGCTAAACTGGAGCAACCTCTCAATTATCCCACAAGACTGAATATGAAGTCAGGCAAGCACGCTATCCTAGACCGGATACTAACTAATAATCCAAATTCTATTAAGGCCGCTGGAATCATCCCTGATGCACTCAGTGACATTTCTCAGACTTTTTGCATTTGGAAGAACAATTCTCTGCATCCTCCCCAATCCATAAAACTAGGGACCTAATCAACTTTGTTGCTGAAGCCTTCTGCTCAAGTCTCGCTGCAGCCGACTGGTCACCTATAACCTCCCTTCCTGACATAAACCTATCATTAGAATATCTGGTCACTACCATCATCTCCATCCTTGACCACCATGCCCCCCACAAACTAAGAAGATCAAAAGGCACCCCTGGCTCACACAGGAACTGAGGCATCTCATGCGCTCTCGAGACAAAGCATGGCATGCCTTCAAAATCTCTAGACTCCAGTCTGACTGGTACACCTACCGCCAGCTATTCAATATTTGTAAATCTAAGATAGGAGACGCTCCCTTTTGGCTTCGACTATCACTACAGGAACAACATCTCTCCAAGTCCAAATGTTTCTGGAAGGAAATCAATTCGCTCCTAAAGGGTAATGAAAGAATCTTCCCCCAATCAATAACAGCAAAAGACTCCACACTATCACCACCCATGGAGACAGCAGCAGAGCTGAACCACTTCTTTACAGACCTTGATGCCTACAAAATTGACCTTCCTGTTAACTGTCCTGCACCACCAGCTAGCTGCCCGGAATTTCCACACCCACGCTTCCACTTCAAAACTACCTCCCGAAAAGAAGTCTTTAAATTGCTAAGGGGAATTAACTGACAGCTCACCAGGGTTTGACTCCCTACCACCCACATTTCTCAAAACAGGTGTACCTGCACTTGCCTACCTGATCTCCTGCCTAATCAATAGATCCTTCCTCACGCAAACCATCCCAGACAAATGGAAAACCGTAGTTGTTGTCCCAGAAATATAAAAGTGGTCTGACCAACCTCATCAAAAACTATAGATCCATATCTATCTTGTGTCCAATTGCTAAAATCCAAGAAAGAATACTTTGTAATCAACTATCATCCTACCTTGAACAGACCAATGCCCTCACTAGTAACCAGCATGGCTTTCGGAAATTGCATGGGACAGAAACTGCTCTACTGAGGGTCACCACTGATATATTCCAGTCTATAGACCAGGGCAAAGTCACTGGTGCAGTCTTTGTTAACCTAACAAAGGCTTACAACCTAGTCAACCACTCACTTCTCATCTGTATGCTTCGCCACCTTGGTCCTGACAAAAACGCTCTCTCTTGGGTCTCTAACTGCTTAGAGAATAGGCTTCAATTGGTCAAATGGGCCGTTACCATCTCAACCCTATCTCCTATCACCGACAGGGTTCCCCAGGGATCAATTTTAGGGCCTCTCCTATTCTCAATATTCAATAATGAGCTTCCTCTGAATTATGAAGGGGCATCGGTTCAGCTATGTGCGGATGATGCCATCTTGTATAGATCCTCCTGTGACGTCTCAAGTATGAACTCTGACCTAAAAAAATGACTTTCAGACACTAGAAACATGGTTTAAAAATAACCTACTAGTTCTGAACACAAAAAAGACTAAATCCATGTTGTTCCACCATACCTGCTTTGACACAACCTCCCCCCCCCCGTTATCAAACCATCCACTAACATTCAACTTGAAAATGTTACCTCCTTTAAATACCTGGGTGTAGTACTTGACAAGCATTTATCCTTCGATGAGCAAATAACCTGTGTCACTAAGGCTACTAATCAGAAACTAGGCCTTCTATATCGTAATGCTCCCCACCTCTCAAGTAGTGCAAGAAGCACTACTGCCTCCGCCACCCTTCTCCCCGGCCTCTTCTACGGTGCCTCTATAATCCACTCCTCTAAGACTACACTCCTGAACAAACTCAAAATGACCTATCACAGAATTGCTCGATTTGCTATTAAAGGCCCCAGCTCACACCCATCACTGTGATGTGCTAGACAATTTGGGTTGGCCATCTTTCATGGCCAGACTTAACCTTCCAGTACATTGCGCCACCTTCAAGCTAATATGCCTCCCACCTCCTCCGAGTATATCTAACCTACTAACTCTGAAACCCTTCCCAGGAGCACTTAGGTCCTCGCACCTCCTGATGCTGGGTCTGCCCAAGATGCCTAGCTGTTGGAAGAAGATCCTTCTCCTTCGCAGCACCACAAAAGTGGAATGACCTCCTACACTCACTACTCTCATGTAAGACCACTACTCTCTTCAAAAAACAATATAGGGAAATATTTTACAAGCCTCCTGTCTGTAATGGGAACTGTACCTAATCTTCTCTAAACTTATCCACCTGCTGCCTATACTCTCCTGGTGTATATGATCAATATCTAGGGCTATAAGTCTGTACACAGCCAATCATCTATACACTGTACTTATGTACTAACTGACTCTACTATGATTATATTGTATGCTCATATCAACCTTACTGTTTGTTCACCTATGTTGCAAATGACATCTACTGTATAATTTGTATGGTCTCCCAATGAATGGGATGGCTAGTCTAGTCCATGAATGTATGTAACTGTCCAATGATATCTGTACATGATTATCTGTATCTGTACTGTTTTCTTACGCTTGGAACATTTGGTTTCTTGGGTTGCCCCTGAAGAAGGGAATTGACTGTCTCAGAGGGCCCACCCAGTCATCAAAATTTTAATAAAATAAATAAATACATTTTCCATTATTTATGGCGCTTTTCCTTGGGCTTGGAAGAGCCCCAGGATTGTACCTATTTTTAAGGGGGGGCAGCACTTGCTCTCTTTCAAACCTTAGACCAATATTATTACTTCCTATCGTTAGTAAAATCTCTGAAAGGATCCTGGCAGACCAATTGGTCGATCACTTATCAAGACAAAATCTCTTTGATGAATTTCAGTCTGGTTTCCGTAAGGTACATGGTACAGTGGTCTCCGTGTCGAGGGTCTTGGATGACATCAGTATGGCAAATAATTCACATTACTATACTGGAGCCATACTGATTGATTTGTCCAAGGCCTTCAACATGGTTGACCACCAGTCCATGTTACAACACTTAGCTGAGTTGGGACTAAGCAATGCCCTGGCCTGATTCCATTCTTATTTAAGTAACCGTTATCAATTTACTTGGGTAAATGGTATAGACTCTTCTTCTTTGAAGATGGTTAGGGGCATACCCCAGGGCTCAGTGTTAGGGCCGCTCCTCTTCTTAATTTATCTAAAAGATATTGGTAGAAGTGTGGATGTTACGATTCTTTATTATTCCAATTTTGTTTTTCAGTTGTTTTACCAGGAGTAACACACTAAGCTGAAAGCTTGTTTACAGGTGTGACCTGGGAGCACAGGGAAGTTAAGTGACTTGCTCAAGGTCACACAGTATGCAAGAGGGAGCTGTGGGATTCAAACCCAGGTCTCCAGATTTGCAGCTCAGAGCCTTAAACCACTGCGCTATACTGCCTCCCATAAATATGCTCAGTAATGGAAATCCAGACTAGTTTAAAGTCTAGATTCAATTCACTGCAAAAATATTTTTGAAATCTAAAACTAAACACATCTAAAACAAAATCCATCTCGTTTGGCCTGGCTTCCAAACTGAAATCCGATTTACAACTTGAGATTTTCGACTTATCAGGTTCTTAACAGTATTTAGAACAGGTTACAATGTATAAATATTTGGGTTACTGGTTGGATCAGTTGGGTACAGGGGATAATCATGTGGATAAACTAATTGGCCAAGTGGGTCAGAGGGTTGTTTGTTTAGAAATCGAAAATGCTTAGCTTCTAACGCAATGAAATATATAATTGAAGTACAAGTTGTGTCGTTATTTGATTATGGCGATGTCTTGTATGCTCGAGCTTCACAAGATAGATTATATAGGCTAGATGTACTCTACAACAAAATGGCCAGGTTAATCCTGAAATGTCCCATAACTACCCACTATTGTAATCTATATAAATCTCTGGGTTGGGTTTCCTTGGCTAATAGGAGGGACAGCCATATTAGTTTATTTGCATATAAGTCTGGCCTGGGCCGTATACCTAAATACTTGAGTGACAGGCTTGCTTTTCGGTGTATTGAACCATCTTTAAGAAATTCACAATATTCTCAGCTAACTGTCCCCAAGACCCACACGAAAAGATCATTACAATATTTTAGTCATATGGTCCCGAGCTATTGGAATGAACTCCCACCCTGTTTTAGAGATCTGAATTCCAAATCCCCATCTGTTTCAATGCTTAAGACATTTTTATTTTTAAATGTTCAAATTTGTAATTGTTCTAGCTAAATGTGGATATATTGCACATTGAATACTGTGGTTGTACATCGTATTGATGTGATTTAATGTCTGAACTATGTTGCTATTGTGTATATGAATATTGTATCATTACTGCTGGTTATGTTATTGCCATTTGTATGATTTTAATGTTGGAAATAGGTTGCCATTGTGAATGAGCGTAAGCTCAATGGTTATTCCAAATAAACAACAACAACAGGGGGAGGTGAACACCTTTTGGTGCCAAGATACTAAAAACCACCTACAATATGTTATACGTCAGTATACTTAAAGCTTATAAAGAGATTTCGTAAAAAAAAAAAAAAATGCTTTTTGCAGCCAGAAGTAACAGTCTAAGAAAGGAATTTTACTGTTAAAGCAATTTAAGCACAATATTATGGTACAGAAGTTACGATGAATTTAAAATGTTACAGTGTTGCTGTAAATAATAGAACAATGCATTTATCATATCATATCTGTTTATTCATGGAAATTTAACATAATTCCCCTGGAAAAAGTCTAACCTGGATAGGCAAAACATTGGGGTATGGGAAATACATTATTGAAAGTGGAAGACTACACTGTTTGAGTAGCTTCTTTACAAAAACCTAAGCACCCGCTCAGCTCTTGTATCTCAATCATTCTATAGGAACCCCAGGGATAACCTCATCTGATGTGGTAAGCTTCTGTCTCTTCTATCTGTCCTCTCCAATGTCCCAAACACTCTCCATACCAGTTACTTGGAACGTACATGACTTCAACACATTCTGCTGCACTACTTTACTTGTGTGTCCTCCCATTTCTGGTTGGATTCTGTACACCGGTAGTTCTGGATATGCAATTTCAACAATTACAAGTGGTGTGGGCTCCCACCTGGTTGTGAGTTTCTGACCTTTGGTTTGAGTGTTCTTTAACAGGACTGCCTCCAATGGACAAGGGTACAGCTTGTGTTCTACGGTTTTACTGTACTGTTCCTTCCATCTCTGTCACACATGTTCCATCTGAGTGGATACAATGTCAGCTGCTTTTTTCAGTCAAAACTGGTGTACTTCCACTCAGTCTGTGGTCGATTTTTCCACATTTTTGGATTCTTGGTGCACATACAGGACACTGTCCATCAGAAAACTTCCATGCCTACAGAACATTAAAGGGAAGGCCCCCTAAGGCGTTTATTCTGTTTACCTGTGTAGTTTGTGTGCAAGAATAATGATTGCCTCTACTGCAAATTCCTAATTTCATCAGGATCTAAATGTAAATGAAGGTACTTAAGTCTGGTGTGAAAACCTCCCGAACTCCACTGCAAGGGTCATGACCCAACTCATGTAAGGCATCCTGGAATTTTATGATGTTTAATGCTAAAGCCTGCAGTAGTTATGTAGCATTAATCACCGCCAGAGGAGGGCTCTGCCGGTGGATTAATGCCTGCTGGGGGTTGGTGCCAGGCGCAGCCCGAGGTCCAAGCACCGCCCAGTGTAATCCGGCAGAGCCCGACGCTGAAGAGAGATTACTGCTAGTAACATAGGCTCGCAAGGGCGACGCCCATGTTACCAGGTGTGTCCTCGGTGCCAGAGACCCTACGGACCGACAAGAGACAGACACTTTGCAGAGCAGCAAGGGTTTTGCAGTGCCGTGTTACAGGCAGTAATAAAGTCTTGCTCTAACAAAAATATTTAAAAATGGTAGCAGAGGGGTACTTGGACATAAATGGCTTTCTGCAAGAATATCGAGCAGTCACCGTTAACTGAAACCTTGTTTCACACCTTCGCATGAGCGTTTCCACAGCCAACACAGAGCACTCACCTAGATGGATGCCCAGAGCGCCGACCTTGGCATTTTCCCATTGGCTACACCACCCGCCGTTCACAAAGCAACCACCATCCGAGTGCTCCTTCTTGGTTGTCAGTCACCAGAACAACACCGCCTTTGTCTCGCACATTCGTTTAACGATGGGTTGCTTTCCTTGTCGGCCACCCACCTTCCAGCCTGCATCTTGCTTTGTCTTGGTGGTGGACGCCCTCAGTCACACAACTCTCCACACTAGGCTTTTACAGTATTTCATCTACAAAGGTTCCATGACTTTGTGCACAGTTCTGTATGACATACACAAATAGATCTGCCCAGAAGGCAGAGCATTGCACACATTCTGTTTGGGTTGCGGCGCTTGGTGTGCTGTTGCGATATGTGTGGCGATTCTGCTTTTCATGACTGACTTTATCACCCTGCTTCGGCTACTACATTCCTCTGCCATCCCCGGCTACAGAGACAGCCACTGGCATGCACTGACACACATGGCAGCACCTTCCACTTGTTTGTCTTCTGCCTGTGTGCAATTCGACCCTTGGCTGCGGCTCAGGATTACACGTGTTCTCTTCCTTGCCGTCCCAGTGCTGCACCCTCTGCCTCATGGACAGTCTGGGTAGTACCCCAGCGGGCTCTAATGAGTGCTGCTTCTGTGGACAGTTGAGGTGCTAACCTAGCGGGCGTTACTGCTGGGTTAATCACCGCTGACACTCCAGCACCTAACCGGTTTCCACCACTCGGTTACCTCCATTTCCCTGCTCAGTCCAGAGCCGTGTTACAAAAACGTATAAACTTTTCCCTGCCTTTCCCACAATAATGCTATCACTACAGAGACAGCAGGGGGGCTTGCGGTGGTGACTGAGCGGGCTGCTACCCTCGGGTGCCTCCATGGCCACATCTGGTACTGACAGAGCGGGCATCACCTGTGGCTTAATACCCGCTCGTTTTCAGTCAGCTGTGGCCATTCGGCGAATCCTGGCGCTGCATTTCAGTGGGCGAGACTGAGCCGTGTTACAAACTGTATTAGTCAGTGCTTTTGCTGTCCTCAGCAGTCCCCAAGTTCTCGTTTTATGCTGGCCATGAAACTTTTTAAAGCATAGTAAGTGCCCAGCCCTTTTCTGTAGTTTCAAGTGTATCAGAAGTAGAAAAACTGCTTTTAGAGAATAGTGGGACTTCACAAAACATGTAAAAGAACTGAATGAGAACATAAATTCTGCTGGCTTGTACATATACACATCATCAACTCCCATGATGCCTTGCATGAGTGTGGTCATGATATTTGGAATGGAGACAAACAGGTTTTCACACCAGGGCAAAACAGAGTGAAGCAACCTCATTTATATTTAAAGGGTCACCCACATTAGAGCAAAAACAAACTTGCTGAACATCAAGAGACTAACAGCAACAAGTCAGAATCTGATGGAGCAAGCAGGAATAAGGTTGGAAAACAGTACGAACCGGAACACACTCAAACAGCATGGTGGGGGGCTGCACCCAATGCACCCCCCCATTATAGAAACACCTCCAGTCGGCAGCAATAGTGGACGGGGTAGCGATCCTGTAGGGTAAATGTACGGCAGTCTGAGCGCACGCTCCAAAGTCCATACTGCACTCAATGCCTTCACCCTCCTTTCCGGCGCTCACATCTACCCATGCTAAACTCTCCACTCTATTGTCAGGATGCCATATTTAAATTAGGATGAAATTAGGGGGATGCAAGAGACGGAATCATTGTTTATGCCTAGAGACTACACAGGTATACACAAAACAGGTTGCTGGGACTTTACCTTTAAGTAGTAGGGCGTGTACCTCGTTGAGCAGTTGACAGTGTTGTTGTAAAGATAGCAAAATCCAGGAAGCAATTCTGCCTATTTTACTTTCTGGTTTTTGGGAACAGCTGTTAATTCCAACAGTGTACAGTCTGTGCCTTCACATAAGTTATTTGTTTATGGGTGGCAGGGGGCTGTTCTGAATTTCCTACTGCCATACATGGAACACATTTCTTTGAAATGTGTCAATTAAAAAGTACCATCTTGGATAAAATTTTGCGATGGACCCAGATGAGCAAAAAAAGCATCTCCACAAGGCCTCAGCTGTGGTTCTGGTTGGCAGATGTTTTACAGGTACTGCCACCATGAATTTTGTGCAGTGGTCAATGATCATGAGGATATACTCATCACGCATTTCTGAGGTGCAGTCTTTCAGATGAGATGTTAAACCGTGGTCCTATCTGCCTGGATTGGTGGTAGTTCAGGTGGATGTTAAAGATCCCATGGCACTTATCGAAAAGAGTAGGGGAATTTCCCCGGTGTCCTGGCCAAATTTCCCTCACTCACTAAACAAATACCACCAACAGCTTAATCTGGTTCAAGATCAGTTGGCATTCATCTGTATCCCCCTCCCCTGGGACATGCCTGAAAATAGGCAGGATTTGTCTAGTGCACTTACCCGGCCAACAAAAACTAAATAAATAAGTAAATACTAAGCCCATAAGCACTGGTTTCGAGTTTCAAATGGCCCAAAGCAACAATCTCTAGAGGAGTTCTAGTTACAACTTGGTGCAAGTAGGGTGCGAAAATCCTACACCTTAGGTGCCCCAGGACAGGCACTTTTATTTCTGGACACCTACAGCTATTTAGTGCCTGCCTACTAGGGCATCTAAGGTAATTCAGCACCAATTCCTTGTTGTCTTCTTTTTTTTTTCCCCTAAGTTGGGACTCTTCAGTGGGGGGAGGGGCTGGAGAAGCACTGACGCAGCAGTGCTGCTGATCATAAGACGTGACTTACGATCAGCTGACAGGGGCTTGGAGAGGTAGAGGATGAGTGTGCTGTGAATGACAGGCAGGTTGTAAGGCTGTGAGACAGTCCCCTCCTTCAATATGATAGGAAGCCTGAACAGCCTGCTGGTGCAATGCAAGGGGGGTCAGGAGTTAGGCTGCATCCAGACAGACACCAATGGTGTCTTTTGTTTTTTTTTTAAAGTTCTCGTACTCCCTTCCCCGTGTTACATGCAATCTGTAATTCGCACCACTCTTGCCTCTTGATTTAGTGAAACAGGTTGTGGTGGCTCACTCACCGAGTGCCTAGCAATCTTTCATTTAGCATCAACAGACTTTTCAGAAAGCAGTACAAATAATTCACAACAAAAATAGGAGGTAGTGAGACAGGCGCCAAATCCCCAGTCCTTGAAAGGAAGGGAAGGAGTCAGTTATTAAAAGCAGAGTCTGTGCAGACTTTATTTCACAGGGATCTTAAAAAATAACTGTGCTGCCTCAGATACTGCATTTGCAGTAAGCTGCTACAGAAAGAGAGGAGGGAAGAACTCGACGTTGAAGTGAACTAGATTAAAAAAAGATTTTCTAAAAGCTACTGGTAGCTGAGCTAGCTAAGCTAGTTGAAATCTAGGGAGTAAAGACCTTTTAAGAGCTAATGGGGCTCATCTAGCTAAGCTAGCTGCAATCTAAACACTAAAGAGAAAAGCTCTTTTCTTTAAAAAATGTTTGACAAACTTGTTCTCGACATTTATTTGTTGCAGTGAGTACTTAACCGATAGTTTTCTAGATTATTTACCCAGTACCCACCAACTGCAAGCATGACCAGGAAATACATTTTTTTAAAAGCTCATTTGAGGGCGGGGGACTAGCTAGAAGTTTAGTCGTCTTGAGGATAATTTGTTTTACAGAGTAGGGTGGCTAAAGCAGTTGTCCTTTTCAGGCCTTGGGGCTGACAGTAGGACTCAAATACTCAACAACAGACACAACTCTGTTTGAATAAATTGTGTTTGACAAATTTAGCATATAGATATCCTGCTGACAAAATAGAAATGTTATAGCAAAAAACATATGGTGGCAGGTAGATAACTACATGGTCATGCAGTTTTAAAATGTGCATGCTCAAGTGGGCAGGTAATTGTTTTTTTAAGAATTTCATGCCCTGGGTGCAGGGGTGCTCTCCAGTTCATATCTGTTCCTCGTTTTAGGCTGCAGGCCATGTAATCTTTGTACCACTGTCTGATACCATCCCTCATGCTAACCCAATGGAACCTTTATCTGATTGTTCTCCCCGTTTTCTGGTGTCCGAAGTTACCTGACCCGTTATGATAGGCTTCCAGCATGGTGTCTGCTTCTGCTTGTGGAATGAGGATCTGGGTGATCTCCCTTTGTGTTCTTTGGTCTTTTGTTTTACGCACAATTCTGTTTCTCCTCAGACTGAGGTATCCTCGCTGTCTCAACAGTTTGGCCATTTCTGGTGATTGTTTCTCTCCTGAGCACTTATGGTCCTTCCAGTCCCAAGAACCTCATTTAGTTCACAGATCAGAGGACTCTGGTCCTGTAACTGCATCCACAGGTCAATTCTTTCATCTGCGGGCAGTGCCGGTTCCACACCTGACTTTGGGTTGATTCTCTGTAGGTACTGGCAACATAGTCTAACTACTTCTGACAAATGGTGGCATTTCCAAAATCTTCCTGTTCACTCTCAACTAGCTCCGCTTCATCCCAATCTGGCAATCTAGTAAGGGTGTCAGCATTGCCTTTCAATCTTCCTGTGCGGTACTTAATTGTGCAGTTGAAGTTGGCCAGCCTGGAGGCCCACTGCTGCTCTAGCGCTTCAAGTTGTGCTGTGCCAAGAGGCGCCAATGGGTTGTTGTTCATGTACACTGTAAATGGGGTGGCTGTTAGGTAGTGCCAGAACTTCTCTGTCACTGCCCAAATGAGTGCTATGAACTCAAGCTTTAAAGGGAAACATCCAGGAGCCGCCTTTCACAGTCTGCATTAAGATAGGTTGAAGGGCAACCAAACTGCATCATGATCGTTCTGAAAAATGTATTTCTAACCTTTTTTTTTTTTTTTTTAGTTTGTAAATCCAGCACTGTTCGTTCTCCATTTTGTGATTCGTCTGATCTTCGGTGAATGCCTGAGAACAGGAAGTGACACAGCATACGGGGAGCCAATATCGGCAGTCCTATGTATAGCTATTGATAGAGTCATTCAGTATCGGGTTGTGGCTACAGTTTTCATTGTTTTAGTATTCAATCTGCAGCACATTACACGATTTTTGCAAGCCTGTACCAAGGTATATAACAAATTTATTTTCGATGTGACTGTGAAATTTATTTACTTTTTTTTTTAAATACGCATAAGAAAAGAGCTGCTACGACATGTCTGGTGACCATGCTTTCTCTTAGACCTGCAATGCTTGTCACCCCTTGCGGCTTTGAAGTTATTTAACTGATTTAAACTATCATTACAGGCATCAACAAGCCATAATAAGCCTTGGAACGGTATTACAGACCAATCTCCTGTGTGCAGTAGTGTCAGTTATTATGTATAATCCATTCCAGTGTGAATTATGACATTTGTGTCTTACTGCTGTTGCCCATTTCTGTTGTAACAGTGGTGATTAGTCGTCTGTTATTTAGCATACTATCATTTCCTTTGACACATTTATCTGTCATTCATAAGTACATTATTACGCCCTTGAACAGTGAAAGGCATTTGAAATCATAGATCACTGTAAGCGCATCCTCCTCATTACGTGCCACCTAAGTACCTGTAACTTACTGCACCCTCAGTAGTGTGGCAAAGTGCCTGCACATGTACGTTTATTAAGCAGCATTAAATCCCGTATTTACAGTACTGTGGATTTGTCACATATCTGACCATCAAAAACCACTCTCACAAGCTATCTGCATAAGTATTTGCAGAGAGCATTACTGAATCAAGTATTTACAGGTTTCATAGGTTGAGCAGAGCATAGAAGACTGAAGTCCATAGAGTTCACCATTTATCTAACTATATCCCTGTATGTTATTTTGAATTAGATATTTATCTAGTAACGATTTGAATTTTAACATATTATCACTTTCCACTATTTCATCCGGAAGACTATTCCAAGTTTCAACCACTCTAACTGAAAACCAGTGTCTTCTTTTATTCGTTTTGAAACTTTCCCCTGCTATTTGTACATCATGTGTTCTTGTATTGTACCCTTTTTCCATGATACTAATACCGAATTGGTTTCTTAGTTCTAGTTCCTGCATTGCTCTGTACATGAGACACAAGTCTCCTTAGCCTTCAATACCTGGGGGTGGAGTGAATCTGGGCCAGGGGAGGTATTTGTTTTAATGGCCCCCAGTTTAAAAGAAATCTCTTTCCTAGTTATTTCTAGTTCCTGGATAACTGATGTCCTTGAATAGGAAGTGATAGGGGAAATGTCTTTAGGAGCAAATACAGAGCAGAAATATCTACGGAATTAATTAGCCATGCCTAAAGGTTCATTTATAACTGTATTTGCTACCTTTAAAAGGACCTATTGTACTTGTACTCTTTTTTTTTTTTGTTTGTTTGTTTATATACGAGTAGAAGGTTTTGCCTCCATCTTTCATGTGGGCCAGTTTAAATTCAATCTTCCGTTTTTCTTTGTTGATATTAGCTTTACAGGATCGAAGGGCCTCCTTATGTTTATATTTATTATAATCATTGTTGTCTCTTTTGAGAGCCCTATAGGCCCTTTTCTTGTCTGAGATGAATTTCTTAACTTTATTTGTATACCACATGGGGAGTTTCCCTTTCTTGTTGTAAAGAATACGATTTGGTATATATTTATCGCTTAAAGGAAAACTCCATGTTAAAATCAGAAAAAGATATGTAGTACTCTTTTTTTCTGTGTTCTAACCAGTTACCAGTGTTTTCTTCTCCTCTGGCTGTGACAGATGTTTTTTCTAACTTTCCCTAACTGTTTTATTGCCCTTGGAGTTTGCCATTCTGGTTTCTTTTATGTCCTTTTATCTCAGATAGTCTTCCCAGAGTACCCTTTGGTATGATGTCTAATTGCCCCTGCAGGAAGCCAGTGTCTTGTTACAGGGTCTGTCACAGCTCAGCCACAGAGAAAATACTTCTTCCAGAGAAGACGCAGTGCTAGATTTTGGGTGAGTGTAATCATTATTATTTTTTGATATCAGTACCTTGTCCTGCTATGTTCTGTTGTGTGTATCATGTCACTGTTTACTCTATTCCTCTCAGTCACTTTCAGTTGTTGCACCAGTACTAAGTAGCAAATATTGAACATCACCTTATAGGTTGTAACATAGCAGGACAAGGTACTAATATCAAACAATAATAATGATTACACTCACCCAAAATCTAGCAGTGTGACTTCTCTGAAAGAAGTATTATCTTTGTGGCTGAGCTGTGACAGACCCTGCTAAATCTAAGTGCATAGCTACATCACTGTCACATGAGCCAGGATGCATCGTAGGAGAAAGAAAGCCAATAAACCTATTTGTGATGGAGATCCCCAGAGGTTGTAAAACTGCCATACAGCTAGCAGGCTAATTTAGGAAAAACTCCCAATAGCAGACAGAGGTAAGGACACACACTAGGACTTAACATATGTTTTTGCACATTCACGGTGGACTTCTCCTTTAATTCATTAATCTTAGTTTTGATGTTTATCCACAAATGGTCACTTGATAAGCTTTTCCTATTCCAGTCCCACTCATTAAGATTTTTTTTTTTTTTTTTAACACACATGTATTCTGCTTTTTCCTGGCAGGACCCTTCTGTTGGAATCAGCCCTGGTCACAGCCCCCGGGACTCCCACCTACTGCCCATTGCTGCTGCTGCTCCCAGTCACCCCCAGCTTACCCCCCCCCCCGGAGGGCTGGGCCGTGGCACCAGTCTCTGGCATTCAGTGCCATGGGCTAGTATCTAGTTGGGAGAGCTTCTGGCAGCAGAGGCTAACTGAAGTCCCGGGGAAGGCTTCACAGAGACAGGGGTCCAGCCAGTTTCTTCCCCTGTAGGCTGGGCGGAGGCGTGCAATGACGCCAGCGCCTGTCCAGCCTCAGAGAGCGCCGATTTCCGCGCCGCTTATAGGGCGGCAACTCGGCTCCTGGCCAGTGTCACTCCCAGCGATCGCTGGTCCCCCTCTTCCCCACGGAGAAGAATAGTAGTTCTAGGACACTCAATCCTTCTCTCCCAGGCGGTTTCTCCGATGACCCGAGTCCGTTTCGGAATCGCCGTGTCGCAAGAAGAACTAACTGCTGCTCCGGCCCACTCATTAAGTTCTTGATTGATCGCTACAAAATTTTTTTTTTTTTTTTTAATCTTTAGCTATAAGTTATACCAGTCTCTTCAATAATATCGGTATTTATTGAAAACATTATGATGTTATGATCACTACTGAACAGAGGATCAGATATTTCGAGATCCTTAATTTTATCAGGAGTGTCTGTGATGACAAGGTCCAGTATATTAGCTTGTCAACCTATTGCTTGCATGGCTTGGAGGGACAGGAAGCGCATCCTCAGGATCACGAGAACAGCTGCAAGGGATTCCGAGCTGGACGTAATTGTCCACCTAGGGACAAATGACTTGGCTCATCATGAGATTAGAGCAGTGCAGGAGGACATTGCAGAGTTGGGGAGGGACCCAAGAAGTACACACACAGTATCCTTCTCAGAGGTGCTGCCTGTCAAAAGCATGGGGGCCGAGGGCAACTGGCACCATGCAGTTTAATGAATGGTTGAAAAAATGGTGCAGGAGCCCAGGGGTTTGGCTTCATTGGGACTGGGGTTCCACCTGGAGGGACACCAGCCTATACTGGCAGGATGGTCTGCATCTGTCCAGGAAGGAACAAGTCTGTTGAGCAATCGGTTTAAATGCTTCATTGGCAAGCTTTTAAACCAGTCAAAGGGGAGGCACTGACAAGCAGCAGGAAAATCCAGCTCCCCTACAAAACAGGGTACTAATGAGAAAAGACTGAGGTAGAGCGGTCAGTGGGGATGCTGCAACAGAAGGTAAAGCCATCAAAAATGGAGAGCAATAGTACTAATGCCCGTAGTCTGGGTAACAAGCTTCCTGAATTAGTGGCCTTGATGGAGGAGGAACATCTGGATATCGTGGCAGTCACAGAAACATGGTACACACAAAACCATGACTGGGACATAAACATACCAGGATACACTGTCTACAGGAGGGACAGG
This sequence comes from Neoceratodus forsteri, assembly GCA_016271365.2. Classification (NCBI taxonomy): domain Eukaryota; kingdom Metazoa; phylum Chordata; order Ceratodontiformes; family Ceratodontidae; genus Neoceratodus; species Neoceratodus forsteri. Next base: position 696,536,777 of record CM028129.1, read on the forward strand.
GAGGGTAAAAGAGGAGGAGGAGTAGTTTACATAAGGGAAGGAATAAAAGCAACAGAACAAAAGGGTAAACAGGGAGGAGAAGAAGCACTGTGGGTAAATTTGAGACAGGCAATGGCACCACAATACGCACAGGTTAGATACAGACCCCTCTCAGGGGAGGAAATGGACAGGAAATGATAGAAAGTATACTTAGAATGGCAGAAAAAGGGGAGATATTGTTGATGGGTGATCTGAATATGCCAGATGTTAATTGAGTGCAGTTGCAGCTGCCACTCAAGAGTGCAGTTATTCTAGATGCCCTACAGGGGCATGCCTTAGACAACTAGTACTGGAGCCCACTGAGAGGGAGCAATATTAGACTTGATTCTCTCAAATGGAGATGGAGAGAGGATTACAGATGTAGAAGTGGGCAGCCATCTGGGAACTAGCACCATCGAACAGTATGGTTCACAATAAACACAGCAATAGAGTCAAGCCATACAAAGACAAAAGTACTGGACTTTAGGAGGCTGACTTTGCTAAAATGGGTGAGTGCCTAAGGAATGCACTAGCAAATGGGCAGGAAGGAGGGGTGGAAGAACAATGGGGAATAATAAAAACTGCCATCACAGAGGTAACGAGCCTTTATGTGAAGCAAATAAACAAAACAAGACGATGTAAGAAAGCACTATGGTTCTCAAAGGAAGTGGCAGTGAAGGTTCAAGAGAAAAAGAAAGCATTCAGGAAGTACAAGGAATCACAGAAGGAGCAGGACAGAGAACTGTATCAGTTAAAGCAAAAGGAGGCTGGGAAGGCAGTCAGAACCGCAAAGGCCCAAACCGAGGAAAAAGATAGCCAACTCAGTTAAGAAGGGGATAAAACCTTTATAGGTACATCAGGAGCCAAGGGAAGACCAAGAGAGGGATAGTGAGGCTTAATAAAGGGAGGGAGGGTGGGCAGAGGGAGACTGTGAAAAGGCAGAGATACTAAACAAATATTTTTGCTCAGTATTTACAAAGGAAGAGGGGAGGTACATAAAACAAACAGTAGTAACACGCTGGATACAGAAGTTGATACCGCCCATTTACAGAAGAAAGGTTTCTGAAAGAACTCTTAAAACTGAAGGTGGACAAAGCAAGGGGCCTGATGAGATTCATCCCAGAATTCTAAAAGAACTAAGGTAGAACTAGTGACACCACTGACTACCCTCTTTAACAAATCATGGGAGGATGGGTGGTACCCGAGGACTGGAGGAGGGCAGATGTGATTCCCTTCACAAAAGTGGGAGCAAGGCAGAAGCAGGAAACTATAGACCTGTTAGTTTAACCTCAGTGATAGGAAAATGATGGAATCACTTCAAAGGAAAGAACTGTCGAGTATCTAGAGGCCAGAGGGCACAGGACCCTAGGCAGCATGGATTCACAGCGGGAAGGTCATGCCAGATGAATCTGATAGATTTCTTTGACTGGGTGACCAAAGTAGTAGATCAGGAGGGCTGTGGACATGGCCTACCTAGACTTTAGCAAGGCATTTGACACAGTCTCACACAAAAGATTAATATATAAGTTAGCCAGCCTGGGAGTGGGTCCCAAGATGACAGCCTGGGTATAGAATTGGCTGGAGAATAGGACACAGAGAGTAATAGTAAATGGAGTCCACTCTGAAGAAAGGAGGGTTACTAGTGGGGTACCGCAGGGTTCAGTATTAGGACTGGTCCTCTTCAATGTCTTTATAAGCGACATTGCAGAAGGACTGGAAGGAAAAGAATGTCTCTTTGCAGATGACACTAAGATCTGCAACAGAGTTGATGCACAGGGTGGGGTGGAAAGGACGAGAAGGGACTTGGCAAGGTTAGAGGAATGGTCAAATGTATGGCAGCTTAGATTCAATGCTAAGAAGTGCAAGGTAATGCACCTGGGAAACAAAAACCCAGCGGAAGAGTACACAATGGAGGGTGAGATACTAACACCAACAAAAATGGAGAGGGACCTGGGGGTAGTCATATCAGATGACCTAAAGATGGGCAAGCAATGTGAGAGGGCAGCAAGAAGGGCTGGGGGGATACTGGGATGCATAGGAGAGGCATCACCAGCAGAAAACAGGAAGTTATTATCCCTCTGTACAGACAGCTGGTCAGACCCTTCTGAGTACTGTGTGCAGTTCTGGAGACCCAATCTCCGCAAGACATAGACAGGATGGAAGCTGTCCAGAGGAGGGCAACTAAAATGGTGCAGGGTCTGCACCGGAAGACATATGAAGAGAGACTTAGGAGCTTAATATGTATAGCCTCGAGGAAAGGAGGAGAGGGGACATGATAGAAACTTTCAAGTACCTCAAGGGAATCAACAAAGTCCAAGAGGTAGCATCTTTCAAAAAGAGGTGTGCAAGATCAAGAGGCACAATTTGAAGATGGGGGGCTCAGAGGTAATTTAAGGAAGTATTTTTTCACAGAGGGTTGTGGATGCATGGAGCGGCCTTCTGGAGGAGGTTGTGGAGTCAAAATTAGTGGTGGAATTCAAGCATGCATGGGATAGTCATAAGGCAGTTCTGGGGGGTGGGGGTAGGAAGAAGCAGGCTGCTGGTTAACTAGGATCTGCAGCTTATCCAGTAAGTAGGGAAATGGGCAGACTGGGTGGGCCAAGCGGTCCTTATCTGCCGTCAAATTCTATGTTTCTATATTGCTGCAGCTCATTAATTAAGCATAATTCTAACAAGGCTTGTTCTTGTGATGAAGGTGCAGAGTAATTATTCCAGTTAATCCCGGGAGAGTTAAAATCACCAAGGAGAAGGATTTCCTTGTGATTTAATTTGCTAGAAATATTATTTAGTACGGAACTATGTTCTAACTGGCTAGTATCAGGAGGTCTATAACACAGACCCAAAACAAGGTTCCCACTATTCTTCATTTCAATTTCAACCCAAGTAATTTCATTGGAGTCATCAGTATTTTCGTTCAGTTGTCTAAATGTGATGTTACTTCTCAAACTAAGAGCCACTCCACTGCCCATTCAGTTGGCCCCATTTTTATGAACAAGATTATATCCTGGAATCATTTTACTCCAACTGGAAGTCATACCTTACCACGTCTCAGAAATGGCAGCAACATCAATGTTTCTACTTGACAATATTAATTCAAGTTCATTTTTTTTTATATAGTGTAAACTTCTTGCATGAGTATGTAATACACATAAGCACACCACTGCAAGTGCAGTAGCTGCTGTGGGTCATTGCAGGAAATTCACTGCCCACCCCAAAAGGTCAACATCTGTCACTTATGATACCTGTATGATGCATAATGAGTGTGTGTACAGGAACTGGTCATGTATAGCCCGAACATCACTGTCATGTTGGCCTTAAAAAATCCCCTGCACCAAAATTAAAGTGGAACAGCAACATAACAGAATTACAGAAAATATGAGACCCCCATGTCCACCCACCAACACTGGATGACAGCAGTCTTGGTCCAACAGACAGTGAAACACGAAGTATATAGGAGAAATAGTTAAAGAAAAAAAGACAGACACAGAATAAGTACAATGACAAATATATTTATCACTATATATTACAGTAAGAAATACAGGAATGGTCACGGATCAGCATTTAGGTATACACATGACAGGTGCACACTAACTAAAAATACCTGCATATCTCTTTGGTAACCGTCATCACTGAAGTGCAATGAACAGATGACAGTATTCTTGCTGTTAGTATCTGGGAAGTTATCCCTCTTAATTGCTACTTTCCATTTTGATAATGAGGGATCACGAGGGAATGTATGGAATGACAAACCCCTGCAGTCCGACTTTCAGTGGTCACTGTTGCAGTCGACTACACAACAGTACACCATCTGTACTGTTAATAGCTGTACGACAGAAAGTATATCAACAAAACAAATGTAGACCTACAACGCAAAGAAAATTGCTGGTTGTACTAAAATTACAACTAAAGACTCGAGGCATATTTCTAATACTACACTATCACTAATTCAAGTCAGTCCTCGACTGAACTTTCGTGCTTCGCAACAGCCTGTTCCGAGTAGCACGGCAAGATCCCCACACACTCTCCCCATATGCAACGTCAAAGAAAGCCATGGGGGACTGCGCATACGCCAGCTTCGGTAAAAATTTCGGGCTTATAACGGGGTGAATGCGGCTGTAGGAGACTTCTTCGGGAGAACTTGGATACGATCCAAATCACAGAAAACCATGACTTTATATTGAAATACACAGTAAGACTACTTTTTAATCAGTACTGAAGGCAAGGTGAAAGATGGACGTTTCCCTTTTAAGAACTTTATTGTTCATCATGTCTTTTAGAACCCAAGAGTCCTCTGCTAGCAGGGCATGACATTTGTTAAAAAAAAAACAAAAAAAACAACTACCTGCCCACTCAGGCATGCACATTTTAAAACTACATACCCATATAGTTATTTACATGCCACCAGTAGGTGTGATGTGTGGAACACACTCTGTCTGGTAGCTGACATACTGTATCTGGCTCTACTGCCCCACACTACATTATGAGCTCTCTGACCTCGCTGACTGTGACATCGTTGCTGCTTAGGAACTGCAACTGAGTGACTGCCAGGTCATTCATCTGTGATGTCCCTGTCAGTGACGTCACAATGCTGATGATGTAGTGTGGGGCAGTACAGCTAGATGCTGTATGTCAGCTGCCAGGCTAAGAACTGTTCCACACATCAGCACAATATTATCACATATAAAAGATTTCCTCATTAACAAAAGGAAAGAGAAAAATACTTCAGAAATAAAAAGTTACAACTGAGTACTTCTTAAAATTTGTATATTCCTGTCTGCCTGTTTTTGGCTACACTCTTTGAAAGAGCTTTATTCTTTAGATTTTTAGATCACTTTATTTTAGATTTCAACTAGCTTAGCTAGCTCAGCTACCAGTAGCTCTTAGAAAACCGTTTTTTGTTTTAATCTAGTTCACTCTTCAACACAGAGTCCCTTCCTCCCTCCTCTCTTTCTGCTGCAGTTTACTGCAAATGCAGTATCTGATGCAGCACAGTTATTTTTTTGTTTTTTAAGATCCCAGTGAAATAAAGTCTGCACATAATCAGCTTTCAATAACCGATTCCCTCACGTCTTTTCAAGGGCCATGGGGGGTGTTGATGCCTGTCTCACTACCTCCCACTTTTGTTGTGAATTATTTGCACTGCTTTCTGAAAAGTTGTTGATGCTGAATGAAAGATTGCCAGGCACTCGGTGAGCAAGCCACCACAACCTTTCTCACTAAATCAACAGGCAAGAGTGGTGCACTTTACAGATTACATGTAGCATAATAGGAAGGGAACACAAGAACTTGAAAAAAAAAAAAAAAAAAATATCATTTGTGTCTGTCTGGCTGCAACCTGATGCCCGACGCCCTTGCATCGCACCAGCAGGCTGTTCAGGCTTTCCATCATGCTGGAGGAGGGGACTGTGTCATAGTCTTACAACCTGCTTATCTTTCACAGCACGCTCATCATCTACCTCTCTACGCGCCTGTCAGCTGATCATAAGTCACGTCTTGTGGTCGGCAGCACCGCTGTGTCCGTGCTTCTCTAGCCCCAGCCCCCCCCCCCAACTGACGATTCCCGACTTAGGAAAATTAAAATTAAAAAAAAAAAGTTGACGAAAAGGAATGGGTACAGAATTGCCTTAGATGCCCCAGTGGGCAGGCAGTAAATAACTGTAGGTGTCCAGAAATAAAAATGCCTGCCCTGGTGCACTTAAGGTATAGGAATTTTGCACCCTGCCTGCTAGAACAGGCAATCACTCACTCTTTTCCACCTTGTTCCTGTACGAGTACTGCTCCCAGGCTTCTACTGCTGGTGTCTGTTTAGAGGCAGAAAGGCTTCCAATAGTCAGGATAGGCCAACAGCAGTGGCAAGTATTGACTTGGGGTGATCAAATGCAGTTTGACATTCCAGTGTTCAATTTACTTTGCTGTACTTGGCAGCTTAACCCCTTTCGAGTGTCATAACAGTTCATGGAGAGAAGCTGCTTGTTCTGATAAGTCCTTCACGAACCTGTGATACTAGCCAATGAATCCTAGGAATCGTCACACATCTCTGACGGTGGCAGGATGAGGCATTCCTTCGCTACTCTGACTTTCTCAGGGTTTTGAGCTATTCCTTCGAAGAATACAATATGCCCAAGGTAATTCACTTGTTCCTTCAGGAAAACACATTCCAAGGGTTTGATCTTTAGGACACACTTCTTTAAGTGCTCAAAGACTAGCTACATGTGTTTCAGGTGCTCCTCATATGTCTTTGAATAAATTATGATGTCATCCAGGTACAGCAGCACTGTATCAAAGTTCTCACTGCCCAGATATTTTACCATCAAGGGCTGAAAGGTTCCAGGCACATTACAGAGACCAAAAAGGGCATCCGGGAAAATTCATACAGTCCCAGTGGGGTCCCAATGGGGCATAAAGGCAGTCTTTTCTTGGTCCTCTGGTGCCACTGGTGCATATGTCAATAGTCATCAGAACATACAAGACGTCAGCAGAAGCAGGCCTTGAGCCTCACTCGATTCAGCTCAATTGTCGCTTGCCCCTCAACCTGCAGCTGCCCCCACCCTTCTTATCATAACACCCCCCATCCTGTCCCAACTCCTCTTAAAACCACCCACCATTCCACAGGAAACCACCCCCCTCGGGCAGAGCATTCCACCCTTTCTGTGAAAAAATGTCTCCTGATTTCCCTCCTGAATCTTCCTCCTCCAACCTCAACTGATGACCTCTCGTATCCCTCCCCTTCTAAGCTGGAAAATCCCTTCTGTATTAACCTTATTTATCCCCTTGAGGTATTTAAAGGTTTTAATCATATCCCCCCTTTCCCTCCTCTCCTCCAGAGAGTACATGTTCAGTTCGGCCAATCTAGCCTCACAGGATTTCCCCCAAACTCCTGGATCATCTTTGTCACCCTATGTTGCACCTCTCCAACAACCTGATGTCATTCTTCAGGAATGGGCGCCAGTACTGCACGCAGTACTCCAGGTGAGGCCTGACCAGAAACATATACAAGGGAAGGATCACCTCCCTATTTCTGGAGAAGATTCCCCTTGCTATACACCCTAGCATCCCATTGGCCTTTGCCGCTGCCTTCCTGCATTGAGCAGAGTTGTTCATGCTGCCCATTATAACCACCCCCAGATCCTTCTCCTCCTTGCTACTTTCCAGCTGCACATCTCCCAGCTGATAGCTCCTTTGGTTTCTAGCTCCGAAGTGCAGTACTTTGCACTTCTTGGCACTGAACCACAGATGCCATGTTACTGACCACTCCTGTAGCTTGTTCAGGTGCTCCTGCAGCCCTCTCCACCCTTCGATGTCATCTACCACAGCTTCCATGTTTGTACAGCTCCCATCTTCATATCGTCAGCGAACAGACTAATCCTACTCCGGACCTCGTGTGAGATATCAGCTATGAATATCACAAACACCACCAGTCCCAGTACCGATCCCTGTGGCACCCTGCTCATCACTTCCTTTGGTGATGACAGTTCCCCCACCACCACCACCCTCTGCTGCCTTCCATTCAGCCAGTTGACGATCCAATTGACCATCTTTGCTCCCACCCCAACCTCCTATGTGGCACGGAATTAAAGGCCTTGCTGAAGTCCAAATACAGGACATCCACCATGTGGCCCTTGTCCAGTTCCCTGGTTACCCAGTCATAATACTTAATTAGATTAGTCTGGCAGGATCTGCTGGAGACAAACCCATGCTGATGATCATCCTGGAGACCACTGTCCTCCAAAAAGGTCATCAGTCTCTCCCTTAGGACTGTCTCCATGAGATTCCCTGGCCTGTAGTTGCCTGGCTCATGCCTGGGTCCACTTTTTTGAATGGGCACCACATTGGCCATCCTCCAGTCTTGTGGTACTCATCCTGTGTCCAGGGAGGTATTGAACAGGTCCATTAGCGGCCCTGCCAGGAGCTCTGCTAGCTCCCTGAGTACCTTAGGGTGAATATCATCGGGTCCCAGTGCCTTGTCCTCCCTTAATGCCCTCAATCCTTCCAGAACCCTGTCTTTTGCAATCCCTACTTCAGTCACCCCCTCCCCATCCATCCTACCCCCCTTGAGGTATCTGCCCCCCTTTCTCCATTGTGAACACAGAACAGAAGAATTTGTTTAATGCCTCTGCCTGTCTCCCCCCTTTCCACCCAACCTCCGTCCTTCCTAATCCTCACAATCTGGTCTTTGTTCTTCCTTCTTTCTCTAATGTATATGAAATTACATTATCTAAATATAATGGGGCACAAAGGCAGTCTTTTCTTGGTCCTCTGGTGCCACTGGTACTTGCCAATAGTCGCTAACTTAGTTGATGGTGGAGAAGAAGGCTGCTGATTACAGAGCTGTGAGGGCATCCACAATGCGGGGCAAAGGATAAGCATCCAGTGTGAGATTTGACTAAGTTTACAGTAGTCCACACAGAATCAGATCTATCCATCCTTCTTCCAGACTAGAACAGCTGGTGCCACCCATGTTTGTTTTGTTGGCTGATATAGATCAGTTGGTATAAGTTGGAACAATTCCCGAATGGGTGGGTGATCTCCTGTTGGAATTTGGTGCTTCACGTCAGTCGAACACCTGAAATTCAATGCATGGCACAAGAAGACATCTGGCTATCACTTGATTAAATTAAGCAATTTTGCTATTTCCTCTTCGGTTGTCTTGGGATTTCCTATGTTGATCTCCTGGATCCAGGTGTGTTGGTTCCGCACTGTCACTTGTACCTGCTTGCAGTGCCACTGTGGTACTGACCAAGCATGCCTCCTTTTCTTCCATGTCCCCTAGGGTTAGGACATCCTCCCAATCAATCTTCATCAGCCCTCCAACTGCCTGTCGCTTATACACCATCACTGGTTGAGTGCCATAGTTGAGTAGACAAATACAGACTTTCCATCTTTCACTGTGACCAGGCTCTGAGCCACCATAACTGAATCTTCCTCTCTGACCCCCACTAGTTCCACCAAGGCTGTGTAGTCCTTACCTCAATGTCCCACCTTAGTCTTGTAAATCAGGACAGTCTCAGCCCTGGGTTCCAACTGAACTGGCCGTTTGTCTATCATCAGGTCCTTTCCAGTTTCTCCCTCTTCGTCTACTAAGCTCTGATGGCACTGAAGAAGCTTAACTGTCCCATGCCAGGCCTATTTCTCCTTCCATGGAAGTGAACTTGCCCTTAGAACTTGTATCAGATCATCCTGGCAGTGCTGGAACAGGTTCATGCCCAGGATAATGGGTGGTCAAGTTGTCATCATAGAGATTGCTGAGTAAATCTCTGTTCTCTGCTGTCTAGTCTGTAATCCACGGAACAGCTGAGTATCACTGCTCCAGCTAGACTGGGAGATTTATTATGATATGTCTTGTGTTAAGCTGTGCGAATATAATTCAGAACCTCTGTAAACTACAAATTATTTAACAAAAAAAAAAAAAAAAAGATTGCTAATCAAGATCCCTTGGTTCTGGTGTTCAGTCTTTCCCAGTTTGATATCTGCCTCCATGTAGTCTATGACAGGAAAGTTCAGGCCATTGCCAGCAACCAGATTCATCTATCACTAAGGGGGCTGTGTCAGTTGGTCCCTTGTCCAATGTTTGAAGAAGGATTTGCCTTGAAGTGTCATTACTTGTGAGCCAATGTCAAGTACAGCTTCCATTTCAGTCAGTCAGTCAATCAATATTTATCCAGGTGAAACACCATTTAGACAACTCATTTACAAGGTGGACCTGGGTCAGGTACTGGTACAAATACAATGCAAGAATAGGAAATAAGATACAAGGCACACAAGGCAAGAGACACAGTGCTTCAATTTGGTTACAGAATACACGTGATTTACACGTGATATACATTAGAACACAAGAGCGATACATGTATATAATGTATAAACAACATACAATAAAAAATACACGATTCCTACAGTGGATAAGATCATATGGGAATGGGAGTTTAACTGTCGAGAGGAGTACCATAGTGATTAATTAGTGAAAAACAGTTGCAAGATTCCTTAAATGCCCTTGCAAAAAGATTTTTTCCGTGGGGTATTTTCCCTGGTAGTACAATTTTTAGGGTTTTTTTGCGTATTATTAACATAGAAACACAGAAACATAGAATTTGACGGCAGATAAAGACCGCTTGGCCCACCCAGTCTGCCCATTTCCCTACCTAATGGATAAGCTGCAGATCCTAGTTACCCAGCAGCCTACTTCTTTCTACCCCCACCCCTAGAACTGCCTTATGACTGTCCCATGCATGCTTGAATTAACTACTGTTTTGACTCCACAACCTTCCTCCCGGAAGGCTCATGCATCCACAACCTCTCTGTGAAAAAATACTCTTACATTACCTCTGAGCCTCTCATCTTCAAATTGTGCCCCTTGTTCTTGCACACTCTTTTTGAAAGATGCTACCCTCTTGGACTTTGTTGATTCCCTTGAGGTACTTGAAAGTTTCTATCATGTCCCCTCTCCCTCCTTTCCTCATAGTATATATATATATATATATATATATATATATATATATAAAGCTCCTTTAGTCTCTCTTCATGTGTCTTCTGGTGCAGACCCTGCACCATTTTAGTTGCCCTCCTCTGGACAGCTTCCATCTTGTCTATGTCATTGCAGAGACTGGGTCTCCAGAACTGCACACAGTACTCCAGATGGGGTCTCAGCAGCTGTCTGTACAGAGGGATAACAACTTCCTGTTTTCTACTGGTGATGCCTCTCCCTGTGCATCCCAGTATCCCCCCAGCCCTCCTTACTGCCCTCTCACATTGTTTGCCCACCTTTAAGTCATCTGATAGACTACTCCCCAGGTCCCTTTCCATTTTGTTATTGTTAGTATCTCACCCCCATTGTGTACTCTTCCCTAGGTTTTTGTTTCCCGGTGCATTACCTTGCACTTCTTAGCATTGAATCTAAGCTGCCATACATTTGACCATTCCTCTAACCTTGCCAAGTCCCTTCTCATCCTTTCCACCCAACCTTGTGCATCAACTCTGTTGCAGATATTTGAGTCATCTGCAAAGAGACATACTTTTCCTTCCAGTCCCTCTGCAATGTCACTTAAAGACATTGAAGAGGACCGGTCCTAATACTGAACCCTGCTGTACCCCACTAGTAACCCCCCTTTCTTCAGAGTGACTCCATTTACTATTATCCTGTGTCCTATTCTCCAACCAATTTTTACCCAGGCTATCATCTTGGGACCCACTCCCAGGCTGGCTACCTTGTATATTAATCTTTTGTGTGGGACTGAGTCAAATGCCTTGTTAAAGTCTAGGTAGGCCATGTCCACAGCCCCTCCCTGATCTACTACTTTGGTCACCCAGTCAAAGAAATCTATTAGATTCATCTGGCATGACCTTCCCGCTGCGAATCCATGCTGCCTTGGGTCCTGTGCCCCTCTGGCCTCTATGTACTCGACAATTCTTTCCTTCAGAAGTGATTCCATCATTTTCCCTATCACTGAGGTTAAACTAACAAGTCTAGTTTCCTGCTTCTGCCCTGCTCCCACTTTTGTGAAGGGGAATCACATCTGCCCTCCTCCAGGCCTCAGGTACCATCCCATCCTCCCATGATTTGTTAAAGAGGGTAGTCAGTGGTGTAACTCGTTCTACCTTTAGTTCTTTTAGAATTCTGGAATGAATCCCATTAGGCCCCATTGCTTTGTCCACCTTCAGTTTTAAGAGTTCTTTCAGAACCCTTTCTTCTGTAAATGGGCTGGTATCAACTTCTGTATCCAGAGTGTTTCTATTGTTTGTTTTAGGTACCTCCCCCTCTTCATTTGTAAATACTGACAAAAAATATTTGTTTAGTAGCTCTGCCTTTTCACAGTCACCCTTTGCCCACTCTCCCCTCCCCTCCCCTTTACTAAGCCTCACTATCCCTCCCTTAGTCTTCCTTCGCTCCCTGATGTACCTAAAATAGGTTTTATCCTTCTAACTGAGTTGGCTATCTTTCTCGGTTCGGCCTTTGCTGTTCTGTCTGCCTCCCAGCTTCCTTTTGCTTTAACTGATACAATTTCTGTCCTGCTCCTTCTGTGATTCCTTGTACTTTCTGAATGCTTTCTTTTTCTCTTAAACCTTCCCTGCCACCTCCTTTGAGAACCATAGTGGTTTCTTACATCTTTGTTTTGTTTATTTGCGTCACACAAAGGCTTGTTACCTCTGTGATGGCAGTTTTTATTTATTCTCCATTGTTCTTCCACCACTCCTTCCTGCCCATTTGCTAGTGCATTCCTTAGGCACTCACCTATTTTGGCAAAGTCAGCCCTCCTAAAGTCCAGTACTTTTGCCTTTGTATGGCTTGACTCTATTGCTGTGTTTTTGTAGAACTATACTGTTCGATGGTCACTAGTTCCCAGATGGCTACCCACTTCTACATCTGTGATCCTCTCCATCTCCATTTGAGAGAACCAGGTCTAAGATTGCTCCTCTCAAGTGGGTTCCAATACTAGTTGTCTAAGTCGTGCCCCCTGTAGGGCATCTAGAATAACCCCACTCTTAGAAGTGGCTGCTGCAACTGCACTCCAGTTAACATCTGGCATATTCAGATCACCCATCAGCAATATCTCCCCTTTAACTGCCATTCTAAGTATACTTTCTATCATTTCCTTGTCCATTTCCTCCCTCTCAGAGGGGGGGTCTGTATACAACCCCTGTGTGGATTGTGGTGCCACTGCCTGCCTCCAAATTGACCCACAGCACTTCTTCTCCTCCCTGTTTACCCTTTTGTTCTGTTGCTTTGATTCCTTCCCTTATGTAGAGAGCTACTTCTCCTCCTCTTTTACCCTTCCTGTCCCTCCTATAGATAGTGCATCCTGGTATGTTTACGTCCCAGTCATAGTTCTGTGTGTACCATGTTTCTGTGACTGCCACAATATGCAGATGTTCCTCCTCCATCAAGGCCACTAATTCAGAGGACAGGGAGAGAGAGAGAGAAACTTATGGCAGCTTTGCCAAAACGCGTTTTAACTTTAGGAATAATGAGGGAGGTATAAGAAGGCCTTCTTAGTGGGTAGCACCCTGCCAGGCAGAGAGGGAGGCAGTCAGATGTATTTAGGAAGCTTACTGGAGATGGCTCTAAGTGTCCAAAGGATTGCATTTCTGTGGCGTCTAACTAAGCTCCACCCTACCATAAAGGGTGCAGTGATGACTGGAGTATGGTGTATCAGTGATGAATCTAATGGCCCAATGGTAAAGGGTGTCAAGTTTCCCTAAGTCCGTACTAGGTCCATGTCCATATAGGAAATCAGCATAGTCCAAGAGTGGTAAGGTGGTGGTTTGCACTAGTCGGATTTTGGCATCCTGTGTAAGGAGATGCTTTATCCGGAAGAAGATACCTAACCTCCGTCTTAATTTTTAATTAGGTTCACAATATGTTCCGAAAATTATAGCCTATTGTCAACCCATACCCCCAGGTATTTAAAGTTTGACACAAATTCTAATTCAATTCCATTGATCCTTAGAGCTATGGTTGGGCAATTTCCAACAAATCTGGCTCAAGTCAAGCCTCTTGGTGGACCTACTGCTGACTGCCCCAAGGTTTGGTCGCCACCCACCCCCCCCGAAACTCCCTGTTTAAAGCCACAGCTGGTGTGTTTACATCCTGGGTGCACCTCCTTTCAATGTGACCACTGACTCCGAACCTTCGACATACTGAAAAACAGGCACTGCATAAAGGGTTTCATGTGAAATATGGGGCTCCCATGCAAGTCAAACTGGTCTGATGGCCTTCTTCCAGTGTTCCTGAGTATCGGAGATCTTGGTGGGCACCATCCAGTCCTCTGGACAACTAGTCTTTCACTTCCCATCTCAAGACTTCCTGGATATTTTGGAGCTCCCTTTTCATGCCCTGCCACATACTGTAAGTGCTGATAGCTCAGTCTCTGATGGTCTCTGTCCCACTCAATTCATGTCATTATTGGGGCTCCTTGGTGCTGGATCACCTGGATTTCTCCTTCTCTTCTGTACTAGTGAATGTTAGACTCCGGGGGTCTTTCTGTGGTTTCCTGTATCTGGGTTTCTTTTGATGCCCACTGTGGTTGGTCACTCAGAACTGAAGTCTGGCAGCAGACAGGGTGTCCTGTCCAGCATCTCTCCCTAGCTATCCCGCAGAACTGGTAAGAACTTGGTCTGTCACTTGAGCGTTCTGGCCCCAAGAGTTCAATAGCTTCCTCCTTGAAGTTCAAGAATTGCATTTCCAGGTTCTGTTTGGACAGCAATCTCAGTGAAGAGTATCACTCCTCACTCCCTCTATAAATTAGTCTTTCAACAGGTCACCAGGGTCATGGAGATCATGGGGGTCCAACTTCTGAACTGCCTTGAAGGTCTCCTGCAAATAGACAGTATATTTCCATAGGGTTTCTTTAACTCCTTGCACTCTGGAGAAGAATTTCACTTTCAGATCTGACAGCATGCTGGTATCGACCATTCTGTAAAGTCTATTGAAATCCGTTCCAACTATGTCTTTTCATGCTCTGGCCAAGCACTAACTCCATGGTGGGCTGCACCGGTGAGTTGTCCAATCAGGATTTCTACTTGCTGTCGTTCAGGAATCTCACAGAGTTGGAAAATGGACTGCATTTTGCTTCTAAACTCTCCCACGTTCATGGTAGATGCACCTCTGGGATTTCCTGAGATGTGTGGCAATCAGCATGCTCCAAACTAGTAAGGCATTGTAACTAGATTCAGTTGTGTCCCTTCTCGGACTCCTCCTTCCATACTTTCTAGCCTTCTGGGTTCCATTTCTGTTGGGCTGCTTCCTGATTTGGACTCCAATTAAAAGTATCCTGCCAACTATGCCACATGAAATGAGCAGAGAGGTCTTGACAGAATTAGATGAATCAACCCGAAAAACCTGGACTCTCGTAAGGTGTGCTGTCTTGGTCAGTTCATGGGTAAGATGGTTCTTTGACCATCTGGCTACACAATGGAAGTTTCACCAAAATGTAGTCAGAAGACACAACTCACAAAAAAGGATCAGTTTATTGAGCAACTGAACTGCAGAGATCAAGACAAGAAAAGGGGTTCAAACAATAACATTTTCATTTTCAAACCACCACTCTGCTGTTGCTACTAAACTTCTTAAAACCATTTCTGCAAATTCTAACTGCTAAAATCACTTTATTACTGTATAATTGTGCTGTACACCATAGCTGCAAAATTTGATATAAATGTAAATTTGTACAATTTCACACCAAAAATTGTATGGATCCATTGGATGATGCTAACTGAGGAACATCCGAGCACATCCAAGCACATGCTTTCCATTAGCCAGCTTGAAGAACTGGTCAAGAACATGGGATTTTGGACCATTGGGTGTTGACAAAACCCAGGGATTTGAACTCCCCCCTTTTGTTACACAGGAGAGCCACCATGTCATCACAATGGAACCTGGGGAAGAAACAGAATGCCTGTATTTCCAAAGACTTCTAGCAAACTGAAGAGCTTCCGGGTCGTCTTCATGAACTCTGTAAAAAACATAAAATCTGAAGAACTAGAGCAATAGGCAAAATTTTGAAGAACCTCCGGGCTCTCATCATGGGTCGTGGGAAAGGATATGAAGACTGGACCTGGATGAAACTGAAGATCTGGAACACCTCCAGGCTGTCAACCTCAGAAGAATCTCTGAAGAACCAGAAACAAAACCCCCAACCCCACAGGGCACTGACTCTATATCTATGAAACGGTGCTGTTCTCTGCACTGCCTAGCTCACTGTTAGAGAGGGGTCAGCCTTAAGATTTTGAAAGAAGCAGATGACAAGGAGTTCCTTAGCAGACTATGCTATTCCTATTCCGACAACCGGCCCCAAATTGTCAGGATGGAACAGTCTCTAGATCATGCAGGGGGAAACTGTAAACATGTAGCTGGGCAGAAATACAGTTGAGCCTCCAAAGGGTACTGTCTTTTCACTTGGTAGTTGGTAGTTTTGGCCGTCTTTGGATCAAGCAACCATCAAAGAGCAACTACAAGCATGCAGGGCAGCTCAAGAACATGCAAGGCAATTTGCAAATTTTTGAGCAAGTGCAATAACTTTTGGAAAAGGGTTCACAGCATGCAAGGGCAGTATCTCAGTTTTTTTTTTTTTTTGTAATAATTTTTATTTTTGTATTTTTACATAATACAAGACCATACATTGTATAGTACAGGGAAATACATCTTAAACATCTAATACATAAAATGGCTAATGTTATTAACAGCAAGAAATCATTACCATCTTTAAGGGAGAAGGCAGTTCCTTTACCTGTCAATATCAAATTTATCATCTGTACCCAGCATAAATCAGATAAAAAACACATAGCCTGTTCACTTAATATTATTTCTATAGAGACTAGGGGCCTCTTCTTACCCATAAAAGTTTCTAGCAAAGAGGCCCGGCCCCTGTTATGGGGCAGTGGATTATCTTGAAAACTTAACTCCCTCATGGAACAAATTCAGGATAATGTTCCAGTTGATAAGAGGTCCACAGCCTCCATTTATTGTCAACATTTTTCTGACCATTAGTCAACCTGGCAGAAGTACGTTCTAAGTTATACACCTTGTAGGTTAGACTTTTCCAAGCCTCTTTAGTAGGAACCTTGTCAGAGAGCCAGAGTCTAGCAAGAACCTTCTTAGCTATTAAAACCAAAAGGGTAACCACTTTATATTGCTTCCAGTTTATTTTAATCCCAGATGGAGAACTGGCAGTCAAAGTGAAGGACAGTGTACACCATTTCAATATGCCGAATATGTCTGACAATTCTGTTATGATTTCATTCCAGTATCCCTTAAACTGAGGACAATTGTGTGCATTGCTCACTCTCATGCACCCGAATTTTCTCCAGCAGGATCCCATCTCTGGTCCCAGAATCTCAGCAGAGATATCTGGAGTTTTTAAAAAGCGAACTCTTATCTTCCACGCAAATTCCCTCCAGTATATTGTGGGGGTAATTTCAGAGTAAGTGAGGGTCGCTTGTTGCCACCTCTCAACCTCAATAGTGGAGTCTAAATCGTTAGTCCATCTCTATCTGACCACACCTAAATCATCTCTTTCATGTTGCTGTAGAGCTTTATAAAGACTACTGATAATATGTTCTGAAGTTTCACCTCTTAAATGTAAGGTAATAAGTGACACCAATCTCGAGGGGGATTCCACTATTTTAACTAACGCATCTTCCAAATGAGAAAGTTTTTCCCTAAGTAATAAGTAAGTCGAATAGTATTTTGAAGGTAATTTATATAGAGACTGTAAATATGTAAAGGTGTAAATACCCAAGGGACCCACCATCTGAAAGACGAGGCATAGGGAGTATTGTTCCCAGTCCCTCAGTGAATACTTTAATTGAGGTGTACCGAGATTTGGGTCATAAGCCATAGCTGTTAGATAATATCTCTCAGCTATGGATAAGATATGTTTGGTTAAGTATATCCAGAACTTGAAAAATTCTCCTGTAATTTTTAGGAAATGTGTTAGGGGTGTACATCTTGATGGGGGGTTCCCAACAAGTAAGGGTAAAATGGTTCCAATCCATTGATGGTCACCTCTATGTCTTTCCAATGTGCCATGTAAGAAGTAGAAGCATGTAGGAAGGCTATGTGTGTTTGTGCAGCAAGGGCATAATCTTTTAAATTAGGTATGCCAAGGCCCCCCTGTGCCCTAGGGTATTGTAGTAGAGTAAATTTCACTTGTGGTATCCCACCCACCCAATAAATCTGGAGATAAGCTTATCCCAAGATCTGAAGTAAGTTTCAGAGGGGGTAACTGGAAGAGTCTGCAAGTAAAAAAGTAGTCATGGTAGAATGTTTTGCTGTATAGCGTCTGCACGATTAAAAAGTCCTAGGTACAATAGTGACCACTTGGATAAGTCTGCTGTGATTTGTTGGGAGACTGGTTCAAAATTCACCAGCTCCAGATGCTTCATATTATAGGGGAATTTTATCCCCAGATATCGTATCTCCACTCTGCACCAACGAAATGGAAATGCTTTTTTTAGGCTACAAGAAGGGGAAAAGGCGTAGTTAAGCACTTTTGTCTTAGAATTATTTATTTGATGAAACTTTACCAAAAAGATCCAGCTGATCCCAAACCACCAGCACAGAGATTTCAGGTGTAGTTAGTGATAGCAGGATGTCGCCTGCAAAAGGGTAAGTTTATATGGTCCCTCCACCCCCAAAATGGGATCCCCTCTATATTAGTCTGTTTTCTAATATTAACAGCTAAGGGTTCTAGATATAGGACAAATAAACGGGATAATGGGAAACCTTGTCTGGTCCCTCTAAATAGGGGAAATGGGGGGGATAGAGATCCATCCAATTTAAGACAGGCTACAGGGGAGAAATACATAGCCTGGATTTGGGAAATAAGTCTCTCCGGAAAAGCAAATTGCCTTAGTGTGGCCCATAAAAAGGGCCACGACACCCTATCAAAAGCCTTCTTGGCATCGAGGCCAAGAAGGACTAACGGTATTTCTCTTTTTATTGCATATTCAGTGAGCAGTAATACCCTGCATACTGCATCGTGTGCCTGACGTCTCCTAATAAAGCCTACCTGATCTGGGTAGACAAGCTGGGATAGAAAATTATCTATCCTATGGGCTAGAACTAACATAAAAATGTTGTAGTCACAATTTAAATTTATAAAATCGAGCGGTAAGAGGACATCAAAGTAATATCTTTTCCAGGCTATAGGATTGCCGCAATTTCCGCATATCTCCAAAAGGGGGAGGGGGGGTGGTATTCCTTCCTGTATGTCTCTGTAGGTCGACAGCATTGCAGGAATAAGCACATTTTGGAATTTCTTATAAAATTAATTTGGGTAGTCATCAGGGCCCAGGGCTTTCTGAGATTTAGTTAGCTTAAGGATAGCTTTGATTTCCTCTCCTGTAATGGGGCGAAGGAGGTCTTCTGCTTGTTGGGTGGAGAGATGTGGCAGTGGAGTGGCTTGTAAGATATTCGAATATCTGTTGCAGGGAGGGGTAGGCTTCTTCCGAGCATAAAGTACGGTAAAAATCAGCCATAGCCTGCCTAATCTCTCTAGGCTGCAATAGTAGACATTTAGTCTTATGATCGTGAATTCTGGTGACCATCACCCTTTGTCTGGCACCTCTCAGGCACCTAGCTAAATGTCTGGCTACCCTTGGGCCTCCTTCTTGTGAAAGAAGTTTTAAATAGTATAATTGCTGTTCAATTTTTTGATCAGCCAACCTCTGAAGTTTTTGTTTAATAGTCAATGGTTGAGGTTTGACTGACAAGTCCCCTAGGTAAAGTTGCTTTTGTAATTCAGCTAGGGATTCCTCCCATTCTTTCCTTAGGAGTTCCCTAGTATCTCAGTCTTGAAGCATGCCAAGACCAAACAGGGCAACTTTAGGGTGATATCCAATTGTCTCAAAGAGAACTAGGGCAATTACAGGGCAAAAAGGGCAAATTCAATGCATGCAGGATAGAGCACAGTCTCAGAGCATGCATTTACTTTGGGTGCTATCCCTTTATATAAGCAGTCATAGAACAAAACAATTCTTGCCCTTCACTACTGTGCACAGACAATTTGGCACTGTCGCTTTAAGTACTGACAATTCACTTTAAAATGTTCGTTCAGGAATGAACACAGACACTTTAGGTAACAGTTGCACTTGCACATTAAATGTTAATTCTGGTAACCAGGACAGACACTACGTGAGGGGAAACCTGCGTTAACTGGTTGGGATATCTCCGGCTACATGGGGATCACAAGCTATGCTTTCCCTCCCACAGACATACACTAAAGCTTCCAGTATAAAACAGTCCTGCCCTCTTGGTTGAGGGCCAATTAACTTAGCCTGTGTGCTAGGGGTCCCAAGCTAACTCACCCACCCTTGCTAGGGGGCTCTGGTTTACAGATGAACACTTTTTAAACAAAACATTACTAGCCCTTGGCTAGGGCAGTGGCAGCTATCCTGCTGGGATGGCTACCTGGGGCCTGTCCACTCTCCACCCCTTTGCTCCTGGTTGGAACTGGATGCCACAGTATCCTTTAATTTTCAGTAGCCCTTGGCTTGGGCTTGCTAGTGACTACCTGGGCTGCTAGCCCACTTTTGTCACTAGCCCTACTGGTGAGTCCCTTAAATTAACTACAGCTTGCCCACACCACCCACCAGGAGCTTCTTTAATTTACTGAATAAGGGCATGCCTACCCCTACCCCGCCCACTAGGTGCCGCTGTATTTAAAAAAAATTAAAAACAAACACAATATGGGCTTGCTTGCCCTCTATTCCCTGACCCCCGCTCCTCCTCCGGAACTTTATTTATTTGGATTAAGGTACTCGCTGCAACCAATGAAGAAAAAGCCAGTTGCATCTGCTTGTGAGGGGCTGACAGCACTGATGGGGCAGGCCTGTGGGATTATTACTGTGACACTGGTTTAATACCTGCAATGAATAGACATCCCCTTGATTTCTTTATTCCATGATATCCCTTTGCTCTTTCCTTCCCCTCTAAATAATTTAAATTAGCCCTGCTGCTTGCTTTTGGCAGACAGCAAACTTGCTTTCAGGGCAGGAAGCAGCTGACTAAAGGGCTATAACTTTTCTTAATAATAGAACTCTTCTAACTCAGCAGGAGTCAGAGCCTGTTGGGATTACGCAAACATATTTTTATTAGAAGTGTGGGGTCTCATTTTGAGTAAAAAAAAAAGTCAGTGTGTGTTTTTTGTGTTGGGGAAAGGGGGACTGTATCAGTTTCTTAGTTTGCCAAGTCAGGAGGAGAGAAGTTAATTGGGGGTGTGGCTTAGGCAATAGAAAACTTTTGGCAGACAGCAATCTTGCTTTCAGAGCAGGGAGCAGCTGACCAAAGAGCTATAACTTTTCTTATTAAAAAGCAAAACAGTAAAGACAAGGAGTGGGCTAAAAGGGGTAAGGCCATCAAAAAATGGAGGGTGATGAGTACCAATGCCTGTAGTCTGGGTAACAAGCTCCCTGAACTAGTGGCCTTGATAGAAGAGGATTGCCTGGATATTGTGGCAGTCACAGAAACATGGTACACAGAGAACCACAACTGGGATACCAACATATCAGGGAACACAATCTACAGGAGGGACAAAAGAGGAGTAGCTCTCTATATAAGGGAAGGGATTAAGGCAACGGAACTAAATGGTAAACAGGGAGGAGAGGAGGCACTGTGGGTCACCCTGGAGACAGGAAATGGCACCACAATCCGCATGGGGGTTGTATACAGACCACCATCTCAGGGGGAGGCAATGGACAAGGAAATGATGGAAGGCATCCTTAGATTGGCAGAAAAAGGGGAGATATTACTGATGGGGGACCTGAATATGCCAGATGTTAACTGGAGCATCTTTGCTGCAGCCACATCCAAGAGCAGGGTAATTCTCGATGCCCTACGGGGGCATGGCCCAGACAGCTAGTGTTGGAACCCACTCGGGAGGGAGCAATCTTAGACCTGGTTCTTTCAAATGGGGGACGGAGAGAGGATCTCAGATTTAGAAGTGGGTAGCCATCTGGGAACAAGCGACCACCAAACAGTGTGGTTCACGATAAACGTAGCCATAGAGTCAAGCCATACAAAAACAAGGGTACTGGACTTCAGGTGGACTGACTGTGAGAAAATGGGAGAATGCCTCAGAAAAGCACTAGCAAACGGGCAAGAAGGAGTGCAGAAACAATGGGGGAAAATCAAAACAGCCATCACAAAGGCAACAAGTCCTTGTGTGAAGCAAATCAATAAAACAAAATGAAGGAAAAAACACTATGGCTCTCAAAAGAGGTGACGGGGAAGGTTAGGGAGAAAAAGGTAGCATTCAGGAAGTATAAGGAAACACAGAAAGAGCAGGACAGACAACTGTACCAGTTAAAGCAGAAGGAAGCAGGGAAGGCAGTCAGAATAGCAAAGGCCCAAACTGAGGAAAAGATAGCCAACTCCGTTAAGGAGGAGGATAAAACCTTTTATAGGTATATTATGGAGCGAAGAAAAGACCAAGGGAGGGATAGTGAGGCTTAATAAAGGGCAGAGGGGGTGGGCGGAGGGTGACAGTGAAAAGGCAGGGCTACTGAACGAATACTTCTGCTCAGTACTCACAAAAGAAGAAGAGGGGAAGTACCTAAACCAAACAATAGGATAGGGGGGTTGATACCAATCCATTCACAGAAGAAAGGGTCCGAAAAGAACTCCTAAAATTGAAGATGGACAAAGCAATGGGGCCTGATGGAATTCACCCCCAGAATTCTAAAAGAACTAACAGGAGAACTAGTGACACCACAGACTACCCTTTTTAACAAATCATGGGAGGATGGTGTGGTACCCGAGCACCGGAGGAGGGCGGATGTGATTCTCCTTCACAAAACTGGAAGCAAGACAGAGGCAGGAAACTACAGACCTGTTAGTTTGACCTCAGTGGTAGGGAAAATGATGGAATCACTTCTGAAGGAAAGAACTGTTGAGTACCTAAAGGCCAGTGGGGCACAGGACCCAAGGCAGCATGGATTCACAGCAGGAAGGTCATGTCAGATGAATCTAATTGATTTCTTTGACTGGGTGACTAACGTAATAGACCAGGGAGGGACTGAGGACATGGCCTACCTAGACTTTAGCAAGGCATTTGATACACTTGACACAGTCCCACACAAAAGATTAATAAACAAGTTAGCCAGCCTGGGAGTGGGTCCCAGGGTTGTACACTGGGTAAAAAAAATTGGCTGGACAACAGGACACCGAGGGTTATAGTAAATGGAGTCTACTCCGAAGAAAGGGGGGTTACTAGTGGGGTATCACAGGGTTCAGTACTGGGACCAGTCTTCTTTAATGTCTCTATAGGGGACATTGCAGAGGGACTGGAAGGGAAAGTATGCCTCTCTGCAAACACAAAAATCTGCAACAGGGTTGATACACAAGGTGGGGTAGAAATGATGAGAAGGGACTTGGTAAGGTTGGAGGAATGGTCAAAAATATGGCAGCTTAGATTCAATGTAAATAAGTGCAAAGCAATGCACCTGGGAAACAAAAACCCAGGGGAAGAGTACACAATGTGGGGGGAGATGCTAAAAAGAATAAAAATGGAAAGGGACCTGGGGCAGTCATATCAGATGACCTAAAGGTAGGCAAGCAATGTGAGAAGGCAGTAAGGAGGGCTGGGGGGATGCTGGGATGCACAGGAAGAGGCATTACCAGTAGAAAACAGGAAGTTGTCATCCCTCTGTACAGACAGCTGGTGAGACCCCATCTGGAATACTGTGTACAGTTATGGAGACCCCATCTCCACAAGGACATAGACAGGACAGAGACAGTCCAGAAGAGGGCAACTAAAATGGTACAGGGTCTGCACCAGAAGCCATATGAACAGAGACTAAAGGAGCTTAATATGTATACCTTTGAGGAAAGGAGGGAGAAGAAGGACATGATAGAAACATTCAAGTACCTCAAGGGAATCGACAAAGTCCAAGAGGGTAGCATCTTTCACAAAAAGAGACATGCAAGAACAAGGGGGCACATTTTGAAGATAGAGTGGGGGTCGGCTTCAGGGCAATGTAAGGAAGGATTTTTTCACAGAGAGGGTGGTGGATGAACGGAATGACCTTCCTGAGGAGGTTGTGGGGTCAAAAACAGTGGGTGAATTCAAGAATGCACGGGACAAACAGCAATTCTTGTGGAGAGTAGGAGGAAGTAGGTTTTTGGTGAACTAGGATCTGCAGCTTATCCGACAGGTAGGGAAATGGGCAGACTGGGTGAGCCAAGCTGTCCTTATCTGCCATCAAAGTCTACGTTTCTAAATTCAGGTTTACTGAATTTTAAAGTAGGCATATTTTCAGTTTCCTTTTAGAGTCACAGTTGCTGATTGGGGACTGCATTATTGTTTGGGTAGGGATTTGTATTACTACCTGGGAGTAATCAGTACAGTGCCTAGGTATCTCATTTATACCCCAGATGGCACCAAATCATTTTTCAATTATAAATCACTACTGTGATTTCAGCCAATCAGTGCGCAGAACCACTGTACCTCTAGTCCTGTGTACAGTGTGCTTTCACGCAAGAGTGTTAGAAGAAAGAGTAACACTTAATCAACTTCAGCAGCAGGGGAAGGACAGTTCAATAAAATGTAAAAAAAAAAAAAAAAAAGAAAAAAGAAAAAAAGGACATAAAAAACTTATTATAATAACCTGTGACTCCCTAGTGACTGGATTTCCAGTCCTGATAAAACCCCATAATAACCCACTGAATTCCATAATAACTTGATAACAGGCTATTACAATGTTTTCTTCACGCTCTCACCTCACTGTATTTGTGCAACTATGGCGGCTGCTCAGAGATGCACGCACTCAAATATAGCTACAATTTTTCTGTTGAAACCTCACACTTTATTATAAAAAAATAATGCCTGGGTGGGTGTGTGTTAAGAGGATTTTTCACACACTCTCAATGAGTGATAATCTCATAAACCCCTCGAGCTTCGCTGTCAGGGATTATGGATTACCACATACCAAGGGTGTGTAAATCATCCTCATAACACGGCACCTGCACAGGCATTATTCTCTATGTATTATATGGGTTTCACTTTTCCTCATAGCGAATCAGTGACATTACAAATAGAATAATAGACAGGTTAGTGTACATTACAAGGCAGTAATTCCACTGAGAGGTTCCCATGTCCCCAGTACCTCGAGATGGAATTACTTGCCTTAAAATGTACATTAACTTTTTTTTTTTTTATTTATGGATCCAACTTTTATTTTTTGCCATTTTGTAATGGGGAAGGGGTCAGTCGCTGCCATGAGATTCTCTCGGTCCTGGACGACTACCGCA
Source organism: Neoceratodus forsteri (assembly GCA_016271365.2). Taxonomy (NCBI): domain Eukaryota; kingdom Metazoa; phylum Chordata; order Ceratodontiformes; family Ceratodontidae; genus Neoceratodus; species Neoceratodus forsteri. The sequence continues at coordinate 696,561,534 of CM028129.1, forward strand.
CTTTGTCGCACTGTCTCGCTCCGTCTCTCTCTCTCTCCCCCATTTCCCGTCACCCACCCACCCACATGCACGGTATGGCAGAAAAGTTTGCTTTGTTTAGTCCTACCTTTTGGGGGGAGTGCATGATCAGCCAGATAAGTCCCTTTTTGGTACATTTAAAAAACAAATAAATAAAAAAGGAAAACATGGTAGTGCAATGGACACTATCCACTCTCACTAAGCGACAGACGACTGCCATGTTTTGGAAACTGTTTTGCCCACCCACAGACAGAAAGCGGCCAATGATGAGCTGCGCTTTTAGCTCAGTGCTTGATTGATGTTTTGCAGTGTAGCATGGGTGCATAGCAACCAGTCAGTGATTTGGGGAGTTGTATGCTTGCGCTGTAAGGTTTTTGTGATAACAGTGTCATTCAGAGCTTGGTACGATAGTATTACGGGCTCTAAACAATGCTATTATCACTCCTGAACTATAGTATTATCGCTCTGGGAGTAATCCTATTACAGATAATTGTTTGTATGCTTTACTGTGGCATTACTTTCAAAATCCATATATATTTTTTAATATTTTTATTTGCAAAATGTTTCACCAGGAAAGACAACATGAACTGAGGAACAGCTTGTTTCCAGAAGCATCCTAGGGGGAAGGGGTTACAGAGGTTGAGAGAGCAAATAAACTTAATACAAGAATACAGTACAGGAACAAAAATTATTCATAACATTGTAGAGGATTTACAGCACAATAAAACGCTATATAAACAAACCTGGGGCCAGAGAAAGCAAAACCACAGGCTGGAAAACTTACATGGTAGCACCTGGAGTCGGAGACCAGGAGGCCAGTCAGAGTGTAAAACACTGAAGTGCCAATATAATAGGAGGCTTGGGTTTAGTACGTGCTAGTGTAAAACCTAAAGAAGAGAGGAGATCGGGAGAGGGAGAAAGAGGGGATGGGGGATAGACAGCCAGGCTCAAAACCCTTTCAGGATGTTGAGACCCCTGCAAGGAGGAGGGACCAGAAGTGAATGGGGGATAGAAAGGGAGATGGGATGGGGAGACAGGGAGGGGGATAGTCGCCAGAGTTTGAGAGCGAAGCAGGGAGGGTACAGTCACTAGAACTATGAGGTGAGGGTGGAACTTGAGGGGGGCGGTAAATAGGTATGTAAGGGCAAGGTAAAGAAATTATAGTGATTAGCTGATATGCAATAGTGGGAGGAGTAAGTGAGAAGGGGGCTAAAGTAGGTAGAGAGTATGGTGATTATTTAATTTTATTTATTTAGTTTTTGTTGACCGGGTAAGTGCACTAGACAAATCCTGCCTATTTTCAGGCACGACCCGGGGGAGGGGGATACAGATAAATGCCAACTGACCTTGAACCAGATTAAGCTGTTGGTGGTATTTTTTTTAGTGAATGAGGGAAATTTGGCAAGGACACCGGGGAAATTCCCCTACTCTTTTCGATAAGTGCCATGGGATCTTTAACATCCACCTGAACTACCACCAATCCAGGCAGATGGGACCTCGGTTTAACATCTCATCCGAAATATTAGCAGATTGTGTAGGGCAGGAGAGCGGCAGTAGTCAAGCAAAGAATGAAAATAGAGATTAGAGAGGTGGGAGATGGAGAGAAACCTATAGGGAGATGGAAGGGCAAACATGGAGGGCAGGGGGAAGGTAATGGAGAGAAAGGAAGTGCAAGAGGTAGGAAGGGGTATAAAGGATAGCGTTATTAAAACCTCATAATGCCATCACTCTAAAATCATAATACTATCATTATAACATCAGATCAATGGTATTATGAGATGTAATGTTTGGAGTGTTCCATTGTACATACCATACATCTTGAGGGCTTTAGGGTAATTAATTAAGTATTCTGGACTCTGACCACCGGTGGGGACTCTGAGGGTCAAAGATCACCAGCGGTGCTTGAGGACCATAAATTGGGGGTTTGGCACGAATGAGGGAGCTCTGTGGCAGGTGAGGTGTGGTGGCAGTTGGGTCAGTGGTGAGCAGGGATGACTGCCTGCTTACCACGACTAGCTAGCATTTCCTTGGGTGGTTGGGTGACATACGGAGTGCGGCAAGTGGACAAAGCAGCGGCAGCTACTTGAGTCGGGGAATTCCCCCATGGTGAAGTCAGTGCCAGATCGTTTCGCTCTCCTGTGACCAGCAGCAGTAAATGGCCAGAGATGTGCAGGCAGTGCGAGAGGGGAGAGCATTACTGAACCCATGGCTACGAGATGGTTCTTGAGAGTCAGTGGAAGTGACATGAAGCCTTACATTGTGCTGAGAGTGCCTGCCCTGGAGCATTATTGCCAACCCGGATGTGGCAGCTCCAGGGGCACACTGGGAATCAGTCCGAATCCAGTGACGGGGAGTGCATCCATGATAAGGAGGTCCAACCTGGTTGTGGTGGTGAAGTGGTGATGTCTGCCCCATGTTTTAGAGGGGAGAGTCGCCTGCTTGAGTCCTGTCTGTGGTGTCACTAAAGGGGGGGGAAGAAGAGGAACAGTCCCAATTTGTAATGGCTTCTTCCCTCAAGCCACCTCGGTTATTGTAAGTGTACTCGGAGCCAGAGAAGGGAGGAGCATTTAGACCCTAGCTGCTGCCTGTACTGCAGGTCACCCAGCCCAAAACTAACACTGGCCAGCACTTTCAGTGGTCATCTCGGCCCACTGGACCAATGACTGTGGTATCTGGTGGGAACCAGCTCGGCCACATGTAACCACTGTTCTACCTCATAGACTCCCGTGGTCTGGAACAGAAATCTTGATATGGTACCATGAAGTTATTTATTTATTAATTAAAATGAGAGCCCTCATTTTTGAAGCAGCAACTGTTGTGGACTTTCAGTTATTTAATCTTTTGGTATGTCCTTTGCTTAACCAAAACGTTTATTACAGGCAAGCACCGAAGAATACAGCCCCCCCCCCCTTCAGCCATGGACCTCTCACCGCAGCCTATCCCAGTAAGAAAGTCCCAACTCAACTTAAATGGGTCAATCTCCACTGACCCACAGTGTACTGCACACAACCTTAACACCACCTTTTCGGACCTCAGTGCAGTACTCCTAACTTCTTCGACCCCCCTCCACCCACCCACCGCCACTGCCCCCTCCCCTTTTACCTCTGTACCCCCTCTCCTCTTGAGGCCAAACCCTACCTGCTTAAAGCCATAAATAGGGCCAGTCACAGTAATGATATGCTGGATCTTAAACCCCTACGCCTAATCTTTGATGAAGTACTCCCCCCACTTACCTGCCTGCTCAATCACTCCCTCTGCCTCGTGCAGTTCCCCCATGTCTGGAAAACTGCTGTCATCGCCCCCATATACAAAGGTGGTGACCGTACCTCCCTTGGGAACTACAGGCCAATATTGATTCCCCCAAAAGCTCTAGAAAATATAGGTAGCTGTTCAGCTACAGGGTTTTAAATAATTGATTGGCAGTTTTTTCTTGGGACAATGCTAACAGTACAGAAAGTATTTATATAGGTTTTCTAGAAGTGTTATGTTTGTTAAACACAGTGAGGCAAGTGCTATGCATTTTCACAATGTTTTAGCACTTTTATGAGCAAAACGCTAATCAATTTTTGGAGTTAAAGAACACCCTGAGCGAGCCGATTACCTCAATACCTACAATCTCCTCTGCATGGAGCAACATGGCTTCTGTCAGGGGCATAGCACCACCACTGTCCTCCTTGAATTTTCTAATTTTCTTCACACCGCCCTTGACAAAGGGCACAATGCAGGCACAGTCTACATTGACCTGTCAAAAGCTTTCGATACCGTTAGCCATTCCCTTCCCATAGCCACCCTCTTTCAAATAGGCTTCTCACAGGGCACCCTAACCTGGTTTACCAACTATCTCACGTCCCGGTCACAGTGCATGAAAATTAACACCACCATCTCTAGCAATAGACAGGCCCGCTCTGTAGTTCCTCAGGGTTCTATCCTGGGGCCACTGCTCTTCAGTCTGTATCTGAACGCGCTCCCCAGCTTCTGTTCTGAACATATGCTCCTCTATGCAGACGATGCAGTCCCTTTCACATCCCACCCGGACCCTGCCTGCCTGCCTCCAAAAGTCCCTTCAAAACTTATTTAACCAGGCTGAACTCTGGTTCCAGGACCGTAGGCTTGTGATTAATCTGAAAAAGACAGACAATGCTCTTCTCACACCACCAAAATAAACATAAAGACTTACCCCCTCATGTCCTGTCCAGTAAACTCCTCCCTCTAGAACAAGTCAACACCTATAAATACCTGGGCCTAACATTTGATTCTGCTCTCTCCTTTCATGACCATATCCGCACACTCTGCTCGGCTGTCACTCACATATTGGCCTATTTTAATCGCCATAGGAGCTGCCTCCCCACTGAAGCCGAGGTTGACCATAACCTCATCAGTCTATCCCTTGTAGACTATGGCCTACTGGTCTATGGGGCAGCAGACAGCACTACTCTCAACAAAATCAAGTTCTCTCTCTCAATAAAGCCTGCCAGCTTCTCACTGGCTCTGGTAGGCTCACCCACTCCTGCATGCTCTACACCATGGCGGATATCCTCAACCTTGAGGAAAGAATGCGTTACCAATCATGTCTATTCGCCAAAAAGAAAACAGTAGCAGGACTGACTCCCCCAGGAGTTTCAGCAATCCTCGCCCAGTCCACACTACTGCCTCTACCTGCAGCTCCTCCACGAATTCTTTCCAGGTGCCTAGAGTCAGGACATCCTTGGCCCAGAGATCCTTTCACTATCGTGCCCCCTCCTGGCTTAACTCACTTTCTGCAACCATCGCCTCGGAACAGAGGATCGGGGCTTTCGAAACTGCCTAGCGGCGACATCTCTGGTGAACTTAAATGGGCAGACTGGGTGGGCCATAGGCCCTTATCTGCCAACACTGTCTATGTATCTCCTCACCTCCCACTGCTGTAATTGCTTCTAGCAGGGTCCCTCCCAACAGCCCACTACCCCCGAGATTCCCCCCCCCAATCGCTATGCCTCTAAGCCTTAAATAATAGCGGGCTGGGTACATTTTGTACTACAGTCTAATCTCTAGCGTTGATGTCTTAGTTACCACACTGTATAGGAATTGTATGTATATGTTTATATGCTGCATATTTTATCCTCACACTATACAATACTATTAGCCATAAACCTGTTAATGTTCATCAGATTCTCTGTATCCTAACAACTCATGTATGTTATCAATGTATATACGTGTGATTGTAATGTAGCATGACATGGAGCCTTTGTAAATGATTCTCAGACTCAAAGGGTTACAATTCCGATACAATTAATAAATAAATAAATAAATTAACTTTAACTGTGTTTCTGCTGTTGTGTGCATCCCTCCCCTTCTGTACCATCAGGCATACCCCTAGACCATGGGGATGGGGTGCTTACACATATATTACAAAAAATAACAGGAAACTAGCAATAGCTAGGCTTGTCATTCCATCTTGGGATTCTGGTGACATAAACCACACAAGCATTGCTCTTGTGGTTTATGAGGTCACCAGAATTCCTCAATGGAATCACAGCTTTGTTACTGATGACTTCCTATTATTCTATTTACAAAACATTCAAGCTAAACTCGAGTGCTTTATAATAACAGGACCTCTGATGGACATTTCTTATGGTATGACTCCTCTTGTGGGGTTTGGGCCTCTGAGGGACATTTCTTATGGTATGACTCCTCGTGAGGTTTGTGCAGACAGAACCTATCAGCTTCGTAGCACAGTCCTTTCATCCAAACCTCACCACTCAGAGTCTCTTGTACTGTAAGAGAGAGAGATACTTCAGAAGCCCTATTAACTGATGAAGAGTAGTAAGGAGGAAAGACTGGTTCGTAGGAAGGCAGATGGGATATATGGAATGTCCTTTCCTCGGAGATTCTGGGAGGAGACTGAGATAAACAGAAGAGCCTGGATAGTGGAAGAAGCAACCAAAAACTTGTATCCAGGTGCAACTCGATATGTCAGAGATAAAGTGATACGAGACAAACTCAAGTTTTGGAAGATGGGCAGGGCACTGCACGTTATGTAGATGAACAGGGAAATGAAATGAAACTTTCCATAATGTGAATTATGAGCGCCCAGATGGGGTAATAATTCTTGCACATGACCCACTGTGGTACTACCCTCAGTGTAACCAGCATCCTGTAAATGTGCCCATGCCTACCAAGTGGGAAGCAGAGCAGTGGTAGCCAATGCTACCATCCAGCTGTTGCCATACCCATGTTGTTCCACCAGTCCGGTATTCCAGAATCCAAAGGTGCATCCAGATTCATCAGCCTTGCAGTGTGCCTTTCCAGTTCCATCGCCTGGCTTTCCAGATGACATTAGTCAAAGATGACATTAACCCAGCTGTTTTCCTGATTCATCACCTGGGATTTTGGATGACATCAGTCAAGCTGTTCCTTTCCTGTTCCAAGGTTCCATCTCCTAGATGATGTCAGCCAGAGATGACATCAGCCCAGCGGTTTCCAGACGTGCCATCCTGTCATTTCCAAAAGATTTCCACCCAGCTGTATCTGAAAAATGCTGCCAGGGAGAATCTTCGGCTGTAGATCCAGATGCTGTTCCATTTTTTCATTCTTCAAGGGACTGGTAAGTCTAGAATTTTCTTACTTTATTGACATTGCAATACACATCCTATACCTGGTAGACTACAGACCATTGAACTGCCCACAAAGACTCTCCTCTTTGGGACTACGGTATGTCAAGAACTGTGCTTCACCGGGCTCCAGCCCAGGAGAGACTTTCATGGACCTTGTCTTCGGGCACCGTTTGTCATTAGTTGGGACATTTTAGGGCATTCCATCCCCAAAAGTTGTATTATTCAGGTTTGATATTTTCTACCGTTTTAATTTTCTCTACTTTTTTTCTAAACATAAAAAATATATTTTGTTTTTTTTTGGGGGTTCTCCAGTGTTTTGATTGTATGGGTTATTGTTGTTGTACTGTGTGTTTTGCAGATTTGGGTTTTTTTTTTTTTTCCTTCCCTCTTTCAGGTGGATCCTGATGAAGAAAGAAGAGAAGACTAGAAGAGGACTGGAGGGACACATCAGAGTTCCTCTGTGCTTTAAAGTGTTTTTTAAAGTACTGTGTAGTTGTTAACATGGGTTAACTTTTTCCTTCCACAGGTGTAGTTGTGGGGGAGTGAGGGAGTGTAATGCTTGTGTATAGTGTTAGCTCCGGGTTTGGTTTGCAGTTGTCCAGGGATGGGGGAGGTTCCCGTCTTGGGTAAGTTTGTTTTTGTTAGATAGATTTTCCCTAGAGGGCTGGGGGATTGACAGGCTGTGGTCCTGACTTGCAGTAGGGGCCACAGTGCTGGTCTATTAGGACTGTGCTCTGGACAGTTCTTCCAGGGTCACTGGTTACCATAGTAAGATCGTAGTGTAGGGGCGATGAGTCAGCCAATGGCCTCTGGGCCCTTAGTGTTGTCTGCCTGTGCTGGCACATGGTAGGGGAGACGGTAGTGCTACCTCCCCGTAGTCAACACACAGGGTAGGATGGCCTGGTGCCGGGTAGGTAATGACTGGGGACAGTCATTTTCCTGACTGAGGGTGGGTGTAACCCCCTTGTTCTCTGGGGTTACTAGAATTCCATTAGAATCAGTGGCAGGCAGGAACAGGCAGCTTGTGAAATGCCATTTAAATGGATTTCACACTGTCATTCTCTGGTTTCAGTCTCAACTGAGCTGAAGGATGATGTAATCATAGAATTGTCGCAGTAGCATAAGCCACATTGGAATGCTAACTAGGGAGATAGCTTTAGAATGTTGAGTTAGAGGCAGTAGTCTGTAGAGTGATGTTCCAGGAGAAGGCTGCACTCTAGGCAGCTCCTCAGTTTTTAGCTCAGACAGAGAGCTACCTCTGTGGTTGGGTAGTTTGTTCTCACCCTAGAAGAAGACCATAGAAGACAGAGAGTGAAGTGGTGGAAACCGTTCCAAGTGGGGTTTCCAGTGCCTCAGCCCCGGAGGGATTGGGGGGGGGGATTCCAGGATTCAGGGGCAATCCCCTGATCCAGCCTGGACTGTGTTGAAGTTGCCTGAGATTCATCTGCTCTGTGAGTACCAGAAATTTTTGTGTGGAAAAGCCCTGGGACACCTGCATTCTTGTCGTGAGTTTTCTCTGACAAAAGGACTCTGTCACCAAGACTGTTTTTGTTTAAAAGCGTCTTCCACTATGGGGTCCAGAGAGAGACTTGCCAAGTACAGAACTTTTAGTTCGTGTCTGATGTAAAAGTGCCTGCTAAAGTGGGGATCTAGTGAAGAAACATTGCCAATTACAGAACTTTTAAATTCATGACACCTCACAGGTGTGTAAAGTAGTATGTTAAAAGTGAAAGACATTTCGAGATAGCATCTACAAGTTTTCTGTGAGAGCATTATTAACCAAATGAATGGTAGAGTATAAATTTGGAAGCAAAAAGTGGGACCCCCCCAATCTGGAGTAACCATGTTTACCTCTCCGGGTTCAGTTTGGGCACCTGTGTTTTCTTTCAGAGCATTTGGCTAGTGCCTGAAGAAAATAGTTTACCCAGACATAGGTTTGGATTTTCTGTGAGCCTGTATGTGCTCTTTGGTGGTAGAGGGTGCCACTAGTAATTCCTCATGAAATATGGGATTGTGTCCTAGTACTGGCCGAGGGTGCCTAGTCAAGGGAAGTGTACCAGTTCTGGCCACGTGTGCCAATCTCCATTCAGAACCAGAGAGTGTTCGCTGTTTCCATTTCAGAACCTGAGGGTTCACTGGTGTGTTCTCTGTACCTCAGTAATCTGCATTACCAGTGGGAGTAGCCCTGTGGTGGTCCATCTTCGCTTTGTGATTATTCTCTGTTTATGTGAATAAAAGCCACACTCTAGAATCCCAACCTGGTTGGACAGTACTGTTATTGCTTCCACTGTGTCTGGATTTACTTGGGTGCCCCTGACCAGAAGTACAAACCTAGCATAATTGTGAGCATTTTCTTCCAGGGACCCTGGTTGATGGCCATGGTAAATGGTCCCGCCAGGTGTGAGCCAGGTAGTTGCCACACTTGGGGTGCCTATCTGAGGATGACAGGCTCTGAAGTATAAGTATTGGTAAACTGAATTTTAGTGACAACCCCCAACTCTCATTGGTGCCATGTGTGAGAGAAGCAGCCCTGCTAGTTGAACAAGGGGGGCCGGTGGGGGTAGGTTACATAAAGAAAAGACAGACATTCTAAATGTGAACCTTTTTTATTTTATTAATAAAATGGAGAAGATATACTTCTGCAGATAAAAAAATAGTCTTTGGTTGATATGTTGTGTATGGAAGGTTGCTGTTACAAGTTTCTGTTTTTTTTTTTTAATTAGGATCTGTTAGTTGAGGCAAGTGTCACAAAGTTTCATGCAGTGGGCTGGGAAACAAAGACTGAGCTGCGTTAGTGTGAGCTGCGTTTTTTTAATAGAAAGTTTAATTCATTGGGTGAGAAAGGGCAGCTGAGCTGCATTAGCGTGAGGTGCTTTTTTTCAATAGAAAGAGAGCGTCATAACAATGTTTTTTTTTTTTTAAAGTTATTGTTATTCGAAAGGTTCCTTGTGATCGCAGACAGATAGTTTGTGGATGTCATGCTATGGGTTTTGAGTTCAGGGTTCTGGTGTTAATTGCGCATGCGCATACTATACTCGTACAGCCGTCGAAACACTCGTGGTAGCACAGAACTCGAAAAAAGATGGCTTCTTGTCTGTGTGGGAACACAAAACAGTAACAAAAAATAAATAAAAGTAAAGAAAAACGCACAATGCAGAGTGACAGAATCTTGCAGAAGCGATGTGGCAGATGACATGGAAACACGACGGTTACATTTGTAGAGGGTTAAGGAAATGTAATAGTGAGGGACATGTTTTTTTTATTGCAGCGAAAAAAACATTTGTGCGCTGTAAAATATATTTGGGGACTGTTGGCTATGTGATGAAGTTTTTTTGTGGATGCATAAAGCGGGCTTGTGGACTGTTTAGCTGTTGGAAATTGCTGTGGTTCTTCTGTATTGCTTTCGCATCACGCTTTTAGCGAGGACAGATCGGCCAGCTTTTTGCTTTGATCTACGGGGGTCGGAACGATTTTCAAAAAGGGGTTCCTGATGTGGCTGGTTGACTGGCTGCCACTTTCCCCGTGGGAGTCATAGTACAATTTACACGTCATAAATCGGTCCAGCCAGCCAGCCAGCCAATCAGGAGCCAGTATTTTTGATGCCGTTATACAATTAAGCAATGGGCCATGGGGATGTGTGGGTTATCGGGGGATTTACCACGACTGGAGTGGTTTGCCTACGAGGCGCAGCCAAATGGGTAACTGGCAATAGCCAGGGTATATCCTCAGGATAACCCAGACCTCTCTCGAAAGGGTTTATTGGTGACATACCAAGTATTGCTTTTTATTATTTAAAAAAGCAGTACTTGGTATAATGCTTAATAAGCCACTCAGTATTACAGCAGTGTTTTTATTTTTTGTTTCCCTGATGTACGGAGCTGCCATTTTATGGTCTCCGCCGAGTGGGGAAACAAGATGGCGGCCGCAGTTCCGTGATTTCAGCGTCGGATTTTATTTATTTATTTTAAGATGCGGCTAGCTGGCATCTTTTGCGTGATTTTCACAGGATTTACAATGGAGATAAGGTGCCATCCTGCCGTTCTCATTGGTTGGTGTACAAGGTCCATGGTATAATCCCAGCATAACCCACATGGTTTATTACTTAATTATACTATGGGCACAAACACACACACCAAATACTGCATTTTGATTGGCTGGCTGGCACCTTTTCAGCGTTGTAAATCCTCCAGTGTACCCACTGGAAAAGGTGCCAGCCACCAGTCAGCTGCATTAGTAACCCATCGAAAATCCCTCTGACCATGCCAAACACACCACTGGCATTCTCGCAAACAGGTTGATGGACAGTAAGATGCTTGCCCACAGAACGCCACCATTCATAATACCACCTGTTCTGTCAAAAAAACCCCGCAAACTCCGAATTCCAGCTGCAGTTCTTAGTCACAAAATCATACACACACACACACACTAAACAAAACTACTGCCACTTCCTTCACGAGAGTTTCTCATAAGCACACAGTATCCACCATCAAAAAGTAAACAACCAGACACAAAAGAGAAATTGTAAAAACCCGAAAGTGTGACAAATCTATTGCTCATCTCTCCGCACTCCTCCAAAATACTCATGTTACTATTTACTGTACTACATGCCCTATAACCCCGTTTTATGACCCAGTGGTGCAGTTGTACCTCTGCTCGATCCCCGCTCTGCATCCTCTCCCTTGCTTATGAAGCCACTACTGTAACCAAACATTACTCAGACCTGAGACTTACCCGGTGACTAAACCGCATGTAGTCCCTTCAGCACCACACTGTTCTCCATCATCCCCCTTCACAGACTCTGCCAAAAACCCTCACACCTGAGCTTTGTCTCTGCACCAGCAGTGTCTGCCTAGCAACATAGAACTATTTGATGTGGTGGAGCAATAAATACAATGGAAATGATTAAAAATAAAAAATAAACACACTTTCTCATTTTTTTTTTTTTTTTTGCAAAAATAAAATGAACTATTGCATAATAGCAATATACCCCTCCAGGGTGTGGCGATACTGGTAGGCTTACCATGACTGGTGTGGTTAAGTTGCTCAGCTGCACCTCGTGACCTGACCACACCAGCCGTGGTAAATCCACCAGTATACCCGCACCCTGTCAGAGTATATTGCTTAAATGAAATAACAGATTTTTTTATTCTACCGTTTTGTTTTTTTAAACTACCAGTTCCTCAACATACACCCATTTTATAAGCACAACACACTCCGGGGTGTGATTTATGCACTCATAATTGCACTTCTAAGGGCAGTAAGGCACGAGGGCAGCATGCATTTATCAGAGCATAACCCACACCCTAGAGTGTGTTATACGAAAATGCCAGCAGATACAGGGAATTGTGATCTCTCTAGTCTGCTCAAATGCGCAGCTCCCAGTCTAATCTACTGCAGCTGCCCCCAACACCTGTGTTATACTCCCTGAACGCCTCCACCCCTCCCCGTTTCACTCAGTTATGACTTCACCTCTGAACCTGTCCCACCCCCTCTTAAAACTGCCCACCGCTGCCAGCGAAATCACCTCTTCTGGCAGCTGGTTCCACTCTGCCACCACCTTTCTGTGAAATAGTGCCTCTTTATTTCCCTCTTGAATTTACCCTCCTCCAATTTCAGACTATGCCCCCTCATATTCCTCTCCCCCATAGTCTGAACATGCCCTCAGAACTTACCCTATGTATGCCCTTTAAATATTTATAGTTATGTATCGCTTAGTTGTCCACAGCCATTAGAACCCAGGCTAGCACCCTTGTTGATGTAAAGAACTGGTAGGACCCCCGAGGGCTTATATTACCTCTTTATAAAAATTATATTTTCTTTTATTAAAAAAAGTTTCAATCAGAGCATAACAATTTATATAATTTGAAGGTACTGACTTACAACATGGTTTCCATTACCTGTAAAGGTTCACCAAAGTTCTCAGCTACAGATATTTACATGAAATGCCGGTGTACAGAATGATAAACGACACATACCTGAGAAACTAAAAGTACAAGGCCACAGAGACTGAAACACAGTTTTTCTCTCATCTTTGTCAAGGTGACTTGTTGCTCCTCTAAATCGAACGTTGTATTTTCTCAAAATAAAAAAAGCGGTGGCAGCTCCACTTATAAAAAGTGTCAGCAAACAAGTTAAACTGGGTTATTTCAAATTACTTTCTGCTTTTGTCTCCACGACTGTCGACTCATTTTGTTCTAAAATAGCAGCTGGGCGAAAAGCAACTTTCACTTCCTGTTCCGTCTTCTGGTAAAGCCCCGAGTTGGACGCTGTCACCATGCAAAGTGCAGAGCATTGGTAACAATTACAGGGCTGTCGCTGTGACGGGCCGCCATGGGAATTTAGCTCTGCAACTTTGCAAAGCATTGTTTCATCATGTGATCTAAATCTGCCGTGATTAAAGGAAGGGCAAATCGAAGGCAGCCACAGCTTAACACCCCTTGCGTTATTTACAGTCCCTCACAATAACCATGAGCACCGTGGCAGTAACACGTCATTTTTACGTGTGATGTACGGACTTGTTTCTCCAATAGGATACGCGCGGGATACGCGTTCTGAGATGGGGCATTCGCTGCCAGCCAACCTTTTTTATAGATCCCTGGCATCGGGAAAAGAGGTGTATGCACAACTTGCAAACACGCCTGCCGCAGAAACCATAGACGGCTGCTGAGCTGGGTGGAGGGACGGAGACTGGCCATGCCCCCCAGTGTGAAATCAGAGAGTGTCTGGGTCATATTACTGTATATTTTGCTTTTTTCAACTTATGCCATTGTTTTGGCTGTCTTCGCGTTTTGTTTCGTTCGGTGAACTGGCTTAGCTGCTGGTTTTAGCTAGAGCTGTAAATACAGTTGGGGACTGGTATTTCCCACCTCCACATTTCTCTTTCCCAGTAGCATAGCAGCTCAGTTGCCTGGGGGTTTCATGGGCATTTTAAGCTGTTTTATATGTTAATATGTTTTCCCCCAGCCACTCCTTGCTGTATGAGTGGTTTGACAGGTGTTCGGCTTGAGCAACAGAGCTAAGCTAAGCTGTTCTGACTCAAGCTGCACCCAAGTGAAACCACTCTTATACAGCAACCTGTGACGATAAGGACATATTAATATATTATTATACAATGTAAATCCAAAGTCCCAAATCCTGCATCCTGATTGGTCGGCTGGCACAATTACCACTGTGATAAATCCTCCAGTGTACCCACTGGAAGAAGTGCCAGCCAACCTTATACCTGCTAATCCGGTCACTTTCACTTCAAACCAAACTGCCGCGAGTTGTCCGGTCGCCCGTTCGCTAAAAACAGCACGGTAAATTGTTTACAAAACTATCTCCTTTCGAAGTGTAGGCACCTCAGTCAGTAAGAACATAGTTAAAAAAACATTAAAAGAAACATTTACCATTGTATAATAAAAATTTATCCTTCCAGGGTGTGGGTACACTGGAGGATTTACCACTACTGGTGCGCACCCTGGAGGGATAAATTGCTTAATTATACAATGTGGTAAATCCAATGTCCCAAATCCTGCATCCTGATTGGTTGGCTGGCACAATTACCACTGTGATAAATCCTCCAGTATACCCACTGGAAGAAGTGCCAGCCAACCTTATATCGTGCTAATCCGGTCGTTTTCACGTCAAACGAAACTGCTGCGATTTGTCCTGTCGCCCTTCGCTAAAACACCACGGTAAATTTTTAACAGAATGACATCCTCTTTCAAAGTGTAGGGACCTCAGTGAGTTAGAAAATAGTTAAAAACATTAACACAACAACATTTGCCATTGTATAATATAAATTTATTCCTCCAGGGTGTGGGTACACTGGAGGACTTAACACAACTGGTGTGGTAAATCCTCCAGTGTACCCACACCCTGGAGGGATAAATTGCTTAATTATACAATGGAGTAAATCGAATGTGGCAAATGCTGCATCCTGATTGTTTGGCTGGTACTTTTCCCAGCATGGTAAATCCTCCAGTGTACCCACTGGAAAAAGTGCCAGCCAACCTTATCTCATGCCAGTCCGGTCGCTTTCACTTTAATTGAAACAGCAGCCATTTGTCCTGTCGCCGCTTCGCTAAAACACTGCAGTAAATATTAAAAAAATTACATCCTCCTTCCAATCATACGGACCTCAGTTACTTACAAAATATCTAAAAAAATTAAATAAAACAACATTTGCCATTGTATAATATAAGTTTATCCCTCCAGGGTGTGGGTATACTGGAGGAATTAACACGACTGGTGTGGCTCAGTCACTCGGCCGCGCCTCGTGACTAAATCACATCAGCCGTGGTAAATCCTCCAGTATACCCACACCCTGGAGGGATAAATTGCTTAATTGATTGAGCTCAATCAATAAACAAAAAAAACTGTCCTTGAACATGCCCTTTCCAGGGCATCTGCGCGTGGGACACGCTTCATGGAATAAGAGTGACTCATGCGCAGAAGAGAGAACGCTCCGATTACCTCCTTTAAATACCTGGGTGTAGTATTAGACAAGCATCTATCCTTCAATGAGCACATAACCTGTGTTACTAAGGCTACTAATCAGAAACTAGGCCTTCTACAGTATATCACATTGCTCCCTACCTCTCAAGCATGCAAGAAGCACTAGTGCCTTTGCCACCCTTCTCCCAGGCCTCTTCTATGGTGCCTCTATAATCCACTCTTCTAAAACTACACTCCTGAACAAACTCAAAATGGCCTATCACAGAATTGCCCGATTTGCTATTAAGGCCCCAGTTCGTGCCCATCACTGACGTGCTGAACAATTTGGATTGGCCATCTTTCACGGCCAGACTTAACCTCCCAGGATATTGCACCACCTTAAAGCTAATACATCTGCCACTTCCTCCGAGTATATCTAATCTACTAACCCTGAAACCCTTCCCACAAACACTCAGATCCTCACACCTCCCAATGCTGGGTCTGCCCAAGACTAGCCTAGCTGTTGGAAGAAGATCCTTCTCCTTCGCAGCACCACAAAAGTGGAATGACCTCCCACTCACACTACTCTCATGCAAGACCATTACTCTCTTCAAAATACAATATAGGGAAATATTTTACAAGCCTCCTGTCTGTAATGGGAAACGTACCTAATCTTCTCTAAACTTTTCCACCTGCTGCCTATACTGTCTTGGTGTGTATGATCAACGTCTAGGGCTACGAGTCTGTACACAGTCAGTTGCCTGTACTCTGCACTTATGTGCTAATTGATTCTACTACGATTATATTGTATGCTCGTATCAACCTTACTGTTTGTTGACCTATGTTGCAATTGACATCTGTAATTTGTACTGTCTCCCAATGAATAGGACGGCTACTTTAGTCCATGGATGTATGTAACTGTTCAATGATATTTGTACATAATTTTCTGTATCTGTACTGCTTTCTTATGCTTGGAACATTTGGTTTCCTGGGTCGCCTCTGAAAAAGGGACTTGACTGTCTCAGGGAGCTCACCGGTCATCAACATTTAAATAAAAAATAAATGGCCAGGAGCACTCCCTGGATCTATAATGCGCAACATGACCCACAAGTTGCATGAGAATGCAGCTAAAAAAGGTCTTGTCACTCTTGCGTGCATCTATTGACTCCCACTGCTGTCTTGATGGGGGGGGGACTGGCCACCACAACGCCATTGTCACTCTGTTGAAGTAGGATAGCAGGGCTGTTCTGCTGCAGTTCAGGACATAGTCAGGATGAGCTGCAGGCATTTTCTAAAAATTTCTATTCTGCCCCACACTGAGCTGCTGGCTGCATCTGAAAGAGAAAGAACTAAATGACTGCGATGGTGGTGGGGAGTGCCATGGTTTTGCTGCAGCCTGTCCCTCCTCTCCACCCCAAGATATTTATTCAGAATAAACATATCGGGGAGAGGCGTGATTTGTTCGTGCAATTCCATGTGGTTGTTGGTTTTTTTGGGGGGGGGTTTGTATGTGGGTGTGTGTGTGTATAGGGGACAGGTAATTAACTGAGAAAAGCTTGTCATTCCTTTGTGCACACCTGACCATCAGGGGTGTAACCATAGCCAAGTTGTCCAGGTGCAACCTATACCTATGTGCATCAGGTAAATGTCTTTTTGTGCCTGTGACATATTATTTACAAACGTCTACTTGTCCTTTTATTATTTGGCAGCAACCGGAAGATAATGGAGTACTGCCTCACTGTTTGGTCTTCCAGGTTTGAGGACAGGCTTGATAAGCTGAACTGGGCTATTTTAATGCCAAATGAAAAATCTTGTGACAATTTTAACAATAAGGGCAGGTGGTCGTATAACAACTCAACCAAGCAGGATCTTCTCAGTCACCAGATACCCTGAATAGGTGAATATTGTTCCCATCTGGCTCTGTCACCTAATTTCTCCCAAGGTTGCGTTTAGTTTTTATGTAAGTGAACTAGCATACTATATGTTGAATTTAGTCTAGTAGCCAGAGAGAAATGCTTTTAATTTTCAGGGATGTGACCTTTCTTTTTTACTCAGATCAGCATGGAACACCTGCTGGAATTCCCAGACCTCCTGTGATGACACACCCACTACTGTATTAACCCTCTGGCCACAGATGGGACCATTCCTCACAGAGATAGGTGACATCAAGGATTCTTTGTTCCTTCCCCTGTGACGACTCTTTCACAATTGGATACTACCTGAGTGCAGTGCCTTACCTCCCTAACTGGAGTAGGTAAGAGCTGCCAAGAGTAGGGCATGCTACACCAGATTGACATGGAGACCTGCAGGAATGTGAGCCACTGGCACTGTAAACAAGGACACCAACACTTGGATTGTTGAGCAAAAAGGTAAACGTTTGCTAAAAATTTGTGAAAGAAATCTCTGAACTAACAGCCACGAATGGTGCAGTTCAGTTACAGAATAAATGACAATTCAAAACATACAAAATATTCTATACTTCTGTAATCTGTTTATCCTAGCAGGGCAACACCACCCCACCAATCTCCTTGTATTTCTACCCTGGAGACAGCAGGCACTCACTACCCACCAGCCCTCCAGATATCACACTGTCCCAGGATAAGCACCCACCTATGCCTTAATTCCCGAGCTTTATTTACTTTAGAACTAAGGAATGCAGTGACTACTGGGCCATACCTCCGAGCAGTCAGTCCAGTGACCACTACTGCCAGATACCCTCCCTGGTATCTAATTACTGTGTACACATTATAGAACTAAGGAATACAGTGACTACTGGGCAGCACCTCCAGGCAGTCAGTCCAGTGACCCCTTCTGCCAGATACCCTTCCTGGTATCCAATTACTGTTACCCAGCACTAGGCCTTACGTCAGACCCCAGTGCCATACAGTTCACTTTACCTTAAGGGTGTACAGTGACTACTAGGCCTTCTCTACCTCAGTCAGCCCACGGACCCCTTCTGCCAGATACCCACCCATGTATCTAGTTAGAGTTACTGTATTTTATCTCTATACTCTAAATTATTAGGCAATCAGCTGACATTTCTACACGTTACTGTAAAACATTTAAATTGGCTGTGGCATCAAACACATTGAATACTGGTACATTAAGCTGTGACAGAATCACCCCTCAGTCCCTTCAGGTTCAGTCGGTCACTTGACAAAGGTCTCTTTAAATCAGAAGCACTGAAGCAAATTCTCTGTAAAACAGTGTCACTGTGCTTTTAAAATAGTCCCCAAATTAAATCAGCAAGGTTTGTACTATACCACACTCCTTTGGTTTTGCTGAAGACATTTTGTTGTTGAAGTTGTTGTAACTTGGTGTTGTTGGAGGGCCCCTCTTTGAGTCAGCAGGTTGACGACGTGAGGAGAAGTGATGATTTCATCAGGTTTGCAGCTTTTCTTCCTCTGTGAGGAACATTTGTCATACGGGATCATCAGGCACTTGAAGCAACAGGCTTGCTGTTATTTACCCTGTTCTCACTTTCTGCCCAATCTGACCCTACACTGTGAGTCAGGTGATCCCCCAATCCTACACTGTAATTACATTAAACTGCCTCTGTCAGGCTCTTTCACTGCATCAGGCCTCTTTAGACAGGACACCCCTTTGGCATGGGTACCTGCCTTCTTGGCTGCCCTCTCTGCTCAGACTGACTACACACTGGTTCTGCAGCTCCCTTTATAGGCAAAACTCATTAGCATATTTACATTTGTGGTCACTGAGTGGACACCGACCTGTCCAGAAGCTCACCACCAATTAAAATCCTCCCTGCAGCAATGTAAACTACAATAGAATTCTCAGATTTGAAGTTCAAGTGCCCCTCTCAACATTCTAAGGCTCCCTCTGTTTTTATAGCATGAGCCCATTTTAAAATACATTTCTTTTGTCAGACAAAATAAATACTTTCCAAGGTTTAAGCAGGTTTTCATTATACTGACTGGACAGCATGCTTCCTAAGGTCTCTGCTGATTTTTTCTGTACAAAATAGCCCCTTGGAAAAGCCTAGTCGCTAAGACTAACATTCTTTTACTATTAAATTGGCAAAACAATCACTTAAAAGCACTTTTCTGTTTATTTTCCAGTCAAAATAGTCGTTTCCCCTTAATTGTGCTGACTACAACAGTTTTTTTCACTCAGGAATTATTGCTTCACCAAGGACTCACTCTCCCTTAAAAGGTTAGCAACTCCTGTATTTCTCAGTTTTACCACATCTGTGTGTAGGGCACTCTTCCCTACATGTCTGCCAAGTTTGGTGCATTTCTGTAAAACAAACGGCTTGGCAACACAATGCTGAATTTGTCAAATGTGTTGTGACTTAAATAGCTTTATTTTAACAGAGCCTGCATTCAAAGTGTTCCGTTTTTGCTTGTGTGCACTTGTAGGACTTTTCAGTATTTCTATAGTGTGCCCAAGACTCCCTCAGCCCCCACATGCCTTATATTTTATTTATTTATTTATTTATTACATTTTGATGTGTTTTTATGTGTGTGAAAGCCGTGAGTTCCTGTGCTTGTAAATGCACCACCACATACACAAAATGGCTTCCTCTGAGCTTACAGACTGTATTGTGCACTTTACGTCATGTGGGATGTCCAGAGCCCCTTTAGACTGTGCTCCCTTTATATTTTATTTTACTGAGAGCCAGTCCCTAAAACAGTTTCCCTCTCACTTCTCACCTGCCAACTGTCACAAACCCACTCAGCAGGTCAGCCCTCCACTCCCAAAGTGCCAGCCTCCAAGCGTAGTCTTGTAAACAGTTAACAGAACAAAGTAACCCTCTTGTCTGTTTTTGTGGATTCGACTCAACCTTTGGTCTCAAGTCTTGGAGGGATTCAAACTGTGAACCTCTTGTTAGCGTACCCAATGTACAGGCTCAGATAATTCTGTCTTTGGGGGGCCAGATATCTTTGCCTACGGGCACCTAACCAGGTGTACAGAAATGAACCCTTAAAAACTGTAATAAAAGACCTCAGATTTAAAACGCTTATCTTTTTCCAGTTTGGTATCACCATTCAAGCTTATGTACGGTGTCTGCTTTAACCATATATACTCCACTTGTAAAAAGAAAGAAATCAAAGACAGACCAAGTAGGCTCTAAAAATAGAGTTTTACTAAATTAGATAAAAAATATGTAACACATAAAATACAGAACTATTATATCACAAAACATACAAATCATTTAAACAGAACAGGTTTTTACAGTGCAGTTCCTACTACAATACTTAGATTTTTGTCTCTCTGTCTCTCTAAATACCTGCTCAAAGTGCTCACAGATGTTTCTTTGTCAGAGACTAGATAAAAGGTGACTCAAGTAAAACAGAATATTGTTTAAAAAAACTGCCTTGGCCAACCCCTTTGTGTGAGGTCACCTAGCTTCTCCTCTGTTTATTAAAAATCATACACCAAGGATATTTTGTCATTTTAGAAGGAAAGTTAATTAAGGTTACATCAGCAGAAACTCCTTTCCCCATGTGATGTCCCCAATTAAGTCTTTCCTTTCATCCTGTTCTTCTTTCATGCTAGAGCAGCATCCTTTCTCACACATACTTCAAAGCATTTATGATTGCACACCAGTGTACTAAACCTGGTTTCCTCCTCTAAGTGTTACAAATGTTTTGATTTTCCTCTTTAGCAACTACAGCTATAATTAACTTAGTTAAAGTCTGTAATTAGCTTCTGGCCTTCTGGGTAACACCTTGACCCAGATATTCAAAAGGGTTGCACATAGTGCAACAGTGTGCTGACTGCCTGATCTTGGGCTTATGTATTAATAAAAAGAATTACGTCCAATATCCCTGGTGGTCCAGTGGACCGCTGACTGCCCGATCGTGGGCTTAAGTATAAAGAGAATTGATTCCAATACCCCTGGTGGTCCAGTGGACGCTGTCTGTTCGATCGCTGGCATTGTAATATACAAAGATTTTTCGTTCATCTGGTGGTCCAGTGACTGCCGTCTGCCCGATCATGGGCATTTGTAATAATAAAAGATTCTGTCCCTTACTGGTAGCGTCCCATTCACTCCGCTGGAACTGCCGCAGGTGGCAGCACTGCATCCGCCTCAGCCACCGATTGACACTGTAGGTGGTCGCCTATTGGGTCTGACAGCATGAGCCAATGGACACAGCGCTTCTACTGCTGACACATTTCAGATATGTTAATGGATCCATTGATATCTGAATGTTTAGTGATGGGGTTGCACGCCCATTGGCTCACGCTGTAACCAATGGGTGTACAGCCCTACCCACGGTGTTGTCGGTGGGCTGCAGGGTGGTGGGTGCTGCCACCCGCCGGCTGACCGGGGAGCGGGTGGTGGGGCTCAGTGGGAGGAGGGGTACCGCTAGACCACTAGGATATTGGACAGAAATCTTTTTTTAACACATAAGTCCACGACAGCAGACAGCGGTCCACTGGACCACCAGGGATATTGGACAGAAATCTTTTTTATTATTACAAATGCCCGCGATCGGGTAGACAGCAGTCCACTGGACCACCAGGGATATTGGAATTGTTTTATTTATACTGAAGCCCGCGATTGGGCTGTGTGGCACATTGTCACGCTGTGCAGGGGGCGTCGGTCCCCAATGGCTGCTGCCTGGCAGGGCGGCAGGCGCAAGTCGCCGGGGATCAACGCACCTGCATGCAAATAGGGCTATAATGACATGCAAATGGCCCCATTTGCACCTTGCATACATTATGGCCTCATTTGCATGTGCATTTTTGAATATCTCAGTTGCTGCGCATAGCGCAATGGAACTTGCACTAGCGCATCCCCCTGCTCCACTCTGACCACTTGCACTGGCGCAGTACCACCGCGCATGCACACTGTGGGTGGCCAGGGTGCGATATTCAACGCTGCTGTGCCATGGCGCAGCTCCGTTGAATATCGCCCAGTCAACGACCCTATACAGCCAAGTTGTGCTGCGCCCAAGCTTGCGCCACAGCCTGGCGCAGTTTGAATATCTGGGACCTTGTATCTAAAACCTGTGTGTGTGTGTGTGTGTGTGTGTGAGACCTCACATGCTGTTTCAGCATTTCTCATGGGAGACAGTCCATAACTCATTTTTATATTACAAAAAAAGATACAGTGATCAGAACCAGCTGTCCAAGTGTCACACCAACTACATTCAAGAGGAATGCATCCTGCGTCTCCCTCTCGACACTGGAAGCAGCAGGTGAAGTGGTTAGGCCAGAAGGCTAGCTTCCGATCAGCTGCAGAGTGAGGTGGCCACCCGAAAGGCAGTCCTGAGGATTCCTACACTGAGCGTTGAGTGCTCTGCTGTGGGACTGGCACTCGATCTCTCACTTTCCCTCTCACTCAGTATTTAGCTCTTGTAGCGCCCGCAGCTGCCGCCCTGCATTACTTTACTTATTCATAGAGCAGCTGTTTACCACAGGAGCCATTTTTTCAAGACCAAAATAATTATTTTAAAAAGAAACATACAGGCAACTCAGGCAGACCAAATCATGTACTGGGCTACCAGTGGTTGTGTAACTAGCCAGGCCAATCAGTTAATAGCCCACTGGCCACCAATATTACTGTTTACTATTTTAACTCTAAATACCATTTTTTTATAAGAAACTGCCAATCACACTAACTATATTTAAAACTGCATGTGTGTGAACAAAGCTAGGGCCAGGAATCCTTTCCTGCTTCCCCCCTTCTCTGCAACCCACTATTTCAAATAATGATATGCTCACAGTGTCTTCTGTAAGCAAACATATTTAAAACTGCTGATTACTTATGTGGTACAATTATGGATTCTAAATCTAGGGTTTTTATCACTGCAGGGGCCACCCTACATATATCTGGCAGCTCCAATGAGCAATGTGAGAAGGCAGTAAGGAGAGCCGGGGGGATACTGGGGTGCATAGGGAGAGGCATCACCAGTAGAAAACAGGAAGTTGTTATCCCTCTGTACAGACAGTTGGTGAGACCCCATCTGGAGTACTGTGTGCAGCTGAACTGGCAGTATAGCCTAGAGGTTAGAGTAATGAGCTGTGAATGAGTTTACTACATCCAGCAGACCAGATCTGGGTTTGAGTCTCACAACCTTCACTTGCATACTGTGTGACTCTGAGCAAGTCACTTAACTGCCCAGTGCTCCCAGGTCGTCCCCAAAAAAGGCACTTGTGCCTAGTGGGCCTTACCCGGTTACAAAAGACTAAAATAAAAAAAAATAAATTCTGGAGACCCCATCTCCACAAGGACGTAGACAGAATGGAGGCAGTCCAGAGGAGGGCAACTAAAATGGTGCAGGGTATGCACCAGAATTCATACGAAGAAAGACTAAAAGAGCTTAATAGGTATACCCTCGAGGAAAGGAGGGAGAGGGGGAACATGATAGAAACTTTCAAGTACCTCAAGGGACTCAACAAAGTCCAAAAGGGTAGCATCTTTCAGAAAAAGAGATGTGCAAGAACAAGGGGGCACAATTTGAAGATGGGGGGAACGACTCAGGGGCAATGAGAGGGAGTATTTTTTCATGGAGAGGGTGGTGGATGCATGGAACGGTTTTCCTGAGGAGGACATGGGGTCAAAAACAGGTGGGGGATTTAAGAATGCATGTGACAGACATAGGGAAATTCTAGTGGGAGGTAAGAGGAAGTAGGAAGTTTGTAAAACTAGGATCTGTAGCTTATCCAGTAGGTAGGGAAATTAGCATACTGGGTGGGCCAAGCGGTCCTTATCTGCCATCAAAGTCTATGTTTCTATGTTTCCTACCTACTCCGGGTCTCGAACCTGCACCCCTGACTAATTATTTTTTAAATACAGTAAAACGACTATATGCTGTCCCTATTCTCTTGGTACTACAGTCTCTCTAGGCTGTTACAGTCCCCCCACCGGAAGGGCAACAGTGTTGTCCAAGGCCTACACTACTTAGAAAGCCTTGTTACTTTTAAGTTTTACACATACAAAATGACTGTAACACTGTTATTATATACACATTGAGACCAATATTCAAAATTGCACCTGGCAATGGTGCAAGTGGTTGCGCAGCACAACTGAGATGCGCTGGAGCAACAAAGGGATATATTCAAAAGAGATGTGCCATGGCACATCTCTTCTGAATATAGCAAATAATGTGTGCGGCGCAAATACATTGCGCTTGAGCAACCCCCAGACAGGTCTGAATACCAGGACTGGGAATGCTCCAGTGCAACTGTAGCTGCGCCGTGCTCAATATCCAGATATTCAGACCTGGATATGCAGACCGGGCCATTATGCATGCATGGTGCAAATGGGGCCATTTGCATATCATTATGGCCCTAGTTGTATGTGTTATGCAGGGCTGGCCAGCAAAATGCACCTGACACCCTGCACAACATGTGGTCCCTGTACCAGTGACTGCAGTAGTACCCCCTTCCCAGCCTGTAACCCCAAGCGCCATGATTTACTTCAGTAGAAGTTCCCTGGTGGTTCAGTGGGTCCCCCCCTCTCCCCATCCCAACTCTCTGATCCTCGAAAATAAATAACTTTCTTATTCCTGGTGGTCCAGTGGTTCCCGCCTCCCATCCCGTACCCGTGAGCGCCGTCATATTGGTAACAATTATCCCTGGTAGTCCAGTGGTACCCTCCTCCCCATCCCGACCCTCCGATCACCGAAAATAAATAACTTTCCTATCCCCGCTTGTCCAGTGGTACGCTTCTCCCCATCCTGACCCTCTGATCACTGAAAATAACTAGCTTTCCTATCCCTGGTGGTCCAGTGGTATCCCCCTCCCCATCCCGACCCTCCGATTGCCGAAAATAAATAACTTTACAATCCCTGGTGGTCCAGAGGTACCCCGCTCCCCATCCCAACCCTCCGATTGCCAAAAATAAATAACTTTCTTATCTCTGGTGGTCCAGTGGTACCCTCCTCCCCACCCATATCCCTGATCACCATCATATTGTTAAAATATATTTCCCTGGTGGTCCAGTGGTCTCCCCCCCCCATTCACACAGGACCCCCAGCCCACCCAACTCCCCCCTGGTCATCGGCGGGCAGCATACTCAGCTGCATACCACTGCAGCTGCCTGCTGAATGACAGCTTACAGTAGTTGCTGCAAGCTCAGTGGTCCACACTGTGGACCAATGGACGTGCAGTGCATACTGTAATAATTCACAAAAAGCTAGGTGCCCAGGCTCTTACAACGCCTGTTCATGATCTGATAAATAAGTCCCTTATCAGTGGGCGTGTGCCTGATAAATGGAAAGTAGCACTTGTGGTACCATTGCACAGGGGTGGAACACATGCAGTAGAAAACCTTATACCTATTTCGATCCTCTGCCCACTTGCTAAGATTGAAGACTGTCTCATCTACAACCAGCTTCAATCCTACCTGGAATCTTACCTTCTCTTGGCCGATTGTCAGCATGGTTTCAGAAAGAATTACAGTACCCTAATGGCCCTTACCAAGGTGACCTCTGATATTTTCAACTCTCTTGATAACGGTCTATTTATTGGAGCCATATTTGTAGACTTAACCAAGGCCTTTGACTTGGTTAATCATACCCTTCTCCTGCGTAAACTACATCTGCTGGGCATGGACCTTCATCCTCTATCCTGGTTCCAAAATTGCCTATCAAACTGCTCCCAAATGGTAAAATGGTCTGAGGCCCTTTCTTCTCTCAGGACTATAACATACAGTGTTCCCCAGGGTTCCATCCTGGGGCCCCTTTTGTTCTTGCTATTTATAAATAATCTTCCCTTGCACTGCGGATGGTCCTCAGTACAACTGTATGCCGATGACGCCATTTTATACTGGTCTCATAGGGATATTCAATGGCTTAATCTGAACCCAGCAGCAGACTTCCACATACTTGAGAACTGGTTCCTTGATAATCATCTAGTGCTCAACACCAAGAAAACCAAAGCGATGTTATTTCACAACTGCACTACGAAAGTTGCTTCCAATCGTACACTCCTTATTCAGTCTGTATCAGGTGACTCCCTTGAATCCGTTAAGTCATTCAGTACCTTGGTATTCTGCTGGATCCTTGTCTCTCCTTTGACAAGCATGTAACAGTGATCACAAAGAAACTCAACCAGAAGCTTGGGTTGCTTTGCCGAATTCACCCTCTCCTCTTGCATGACTCCTGCTAAAAGATTGCCACCTCCTCCCTCCTCCCCATAATTTTCTATGGTGTCCCTCTCCTCTCAGCCAAAACCTCTGTTCTCACCCAACTTAGAGTGCTTTACCACAGGGTGGGTTGATTTGCCCTTGGAACCAACTCTCAGAGCCACCACTCTGAAGTTTTAACTGCTCTAGACTGGCCTAACTATGATCATAGGTTACAGTTTCTCTCCCTCCTCTTCACCTGCAAACTTACCTTCCTGTCTTCGCCCACCCTGTCTGAGTGACCTATTGATACTGTATATAAACCCTTGCCTCAGTTACGACAATCCTCACTATCCCAATGTCTCTTCACTCCCTTTTCTTGTGTAGCAATTGACAGGCATTCATTTGCTTACTCTGCCCCCACCCTTTGGAATTCAATCCCCTTTCCCGCTCTCTCCCACAACTCTCTAGCTACCTTCAGACACTCTCTTTCTGAATATTTACTTCACCCTAGGGCCTGTACCTGCTTTGTTTAGCTGATGTACCTTTGTAACATATTCCTGGTACTCAATTATATATATATATTGTATATATGTCGTACCTGTTCTCGCTGTATACCACTTCAGGGTTTTAAATAGCTGGTATCGTATTGCAATTTGCGATGCAATCAGGCTGCTCAGGTGATCCATTCTCACTTCTGCATCGCAAAAAAACTGCAATGCATTCTGTGATCCTCCCCTCAACCATCTCAGTCCCACCACCCTTCCCCACCCATGTCCCCACAGACACTCACCCCACATAAGGTACTTCATTAATTTAGAGCAGTTCCCAGTCTCACCGCCACAGCCCCAGAATAAACACTGGCAATTGCTCCCATAGTTAACTGTACAAATTAACTAATCCACCTAGTAGCGCTGCCCGTAGTATCCTCAGTCTCAACACCACGGCCCTGACTGCCGGTAGTCACTCCTAGTAGTGCTTTGCGATCACAAAGCACTACTGGGAGCAACTATTGGCATTCGGGGCCCACGGCAGTGTCACTGAGGATACTACAGGTGGCGCTACTAGGTGGATTCGTTAATTTGTACAGTTAGCTATAGGAGCAATTGCCAGCATTTATTCCTGGGCTGCGGCAGTAAGACTGGGAACTGCTCCAGTGAAGACATTGAACAAAACAGGGCCCAGCACTGAATCCTGTGGCACCCCACTTGTTACTGGCCTTAGCTTGGATGTCTTCCCCCCCTTACAGCTACTCTCTATTGTCTGCCCTGCAACCAGCTCTCAACCCACCCCACCAGTTTCTCCCCCACCCCCATGTTCCTCAGCTTGCTCATTAACCTCCCATAGGGCACTGAGTCGAAAGCCTTGCTGAAGTCCAGATACAGGACATCCACAGCGTGGCCTTCATCAATCGCTCTAGTGACCCAGTCAAAGAAGTCAATCAGGTTAGTTTGGCATGATCTTCTGAGACAAACCCATGCTGTCTCTCATCCTGTAGACCATTACTATCGAGAAAGGTTATCAACCGCTCCATTAGAATGGTCTCCATCAACTTCCCTACTATGGAAGTCAAGCTCACCGGTCTGTAGTTGCCCGGTTGGTCCTTGGGTCCACTTTTGTGATGGGGCACCACGTGAGCCATCCTCCAGTCCCTGGGTACCTTCCCCGGCTCCAAGGAGGTGTTAAAGAAGTCCATCAAAGGTCTGCCAACACCTCTGCCAGTTCCTTCAGGACCCTTGGGTGTACACCATCTAGTCCTGGTGCCTTGTCCACCCGCAAGGCTTTAAGGCCCTTCAGAACTCTATCCTCTTGGATGACCCCATCTGTTATCTCTGCCCCCCCTTCACCCTTGCCCCCTTTCCCCTGTGGTATTGGGCCATCCCTTTCTTTTGTGAACACCGAACAGAAGTACTCATTGAGTGCCTCTGCCTGTTCTTCCCCTTGTTCCGCCCATCCCCCATCCCTCTTGATTCTAACAATGTCATCTCTACAACTCCTCTTCTCCCTCCCATATGTATTTAAAGAACCCCTTTTCCCCCCTCTCTGATCCCCTGAGCCAACTTCAGCTGCTTTGCTGCATTGGCTGCCCTGACTGACCTGGTCATCTCCCTAGATGCCTTTGTGAACACCTCTCTATCCTCCTCACACCCTGATTTTTTGAACTTAATGAAGGCCAGTCTCTTTTCCCTCACCTTCAACTCCACTTCCTTGCTGAGCCAGCTAAGTTTTTTGGGCCTGGACTGCTTACTGTGAGATTTAGCACACATGTTCATGGCCTCATTCAGCCCCTTCCTAATGATTGCCCAGTTCTGTTCAGCATCCATCACTGGGTTAATTTTAGCTAAATATCCCTCTAGGATGCTGCCCATTCTAGCAAAATCTGCCTCCCTGAAGTCCAACACTCTTGTCCAGGTCTTAGTTGACTCCCTCCCTGTGTTGAGGAGGAACCACACTAAGCGGTGGTCTCTTCCTGGTAGAGGGTCCTATACTACCACATCCTGGACTTGATCACCATTTGTTAGCACCAAATCCAGTATGATCCCCTCTCTAGTAGGTTCCATCACCCCTTGCACTAGGTAGCTGTCTTGGATAGCCTCCAGCAGCACCTGTTCCCTGGCGTGTACTGTAGTTACTGTCTGCCAGTCAACCCCAGGTAGGTTGAAGTCTCCCACTATAACTGTATTTCCCTTGTCACTGACCTTCCTGATTTGATCCCCCAGCTCCCTATCCACCTCCTCACTCTGTGAGGGTGGCCTGTACACCACCCCCATCCTGAGTTTCTTATCTTTAGGGCTTTGGAACAATACCCATTTGGCTTCTGGCCTCCCCTCCTCCCCCTCCTCCCTGGTACACAGTATCCCCTCCCTGACATAAATAGCCACCCCTCCAGCCCTTCCTCCCCTCCCAGTCCCTACAGAACACCTTGTAACCCAGGATCGTAAGGTCCTAGTCATGGTATTGGGTGGCCCAGGTCTCTGAGATGGTGGCAATATTAACCTCTCCGTCTACCATCATTGCATGGAACTCTGCCACCTTGTTCACTAAGCTCTTTGTATTCAAAGATACTGCAGTCCACCTTGTGCCCTGCCCCTCCTCTTCCTGTCTCTCCCCCTTTCACTTTTGTCTTGGTAACTTCCCCATATTCTCCTCCTCCCTCTCTAGGGGGAGGGGCCTTCTGTTCTCCCCTGGAAGGTGCCTCCTCTCTGCTATCCGACTCAGCCCTTCCCCTCCTCAGTTTAAATCTATGTAGTTTTTAATGTACTACTCCAGCTCCTGTCCCAATGCCCTTGTACCCTTGATGCTGAGATGCAGCCTGTCCTTGGCATAAAGCCTTTTATTGTTCCATGTCTCACCCACTCCCCTACTACCCCATACCCCATTTCTGCACACCACCTCTTCAGCCACCCAATCAACTCCTGTATTCTTAGCTTCCTCATCGTGCTTTCCCTAGCTGCTGGAGAACCTCAGAGAACGTCACTGAGCTTCCCACCCGACTGTAGATACCCCCTATGTCTCTGGACCTGTCCTGTACTTCTTCCACTGTACTGCCCTCTAGGTCATTTTTTTCTACAGGTGCACAATGATATAAGGCTTCCCTCCCACCTTCTTCACACATTTCTGAATGCACTGCTGTACTGTCCCTGCTGCCATACCAGGCATACACTCCACCGAGGTTCGGCTCTTCCTTGCTCCCTTACTTCCCCATCTCACCCCCCTGAGCATAGAATCCCCAAATACAAGTACTTGCTCCCCCCCATCCCTTGCACTTCTCCTATGGTTTGCCCTCCTATAAGCCCCTTTTCCTCAGTGTCCTCTCCTTCCATACACTGCCCTTCCCCCTCCTTTCTCCTTCAGTTGCATCTCCACCTGCTGTCCTCCTCCGTCCCTTCTGTGCTCGCTCCTTTCCACAACCCCTCCCCCTCCACTACGTGTACCTCTTCCCACTACCCCCTGCATTGTGACTCCCCCTCCCAACATGTTTTGGCCTTCCTCCCCCTTTATTTAGTGTGTTTGTGCCAACTCGACCTGCTTCTCTGCCACTCCCCACTTCTACCCCACAGTCCTCCCTCTCACCTTGTACCCTGTATTTCCCCCTTCTCTCCTGGTCCCTTGACTCTTGTTCTGTGGTGCCTTTCCCAACCTCCTGCTCTGTTTCATCAGCCAGTACTGCATACCTGTTTGTTGTCTCCAACCTCCTGCCCCAGCCCTCCCCTGTAATCCCTCCCTGCCTCTGCTTACCCCAAACCTCTTTTCTACTTCCTTTCTGTCTGCCCATGTTCCCTACCACCTGCCAACACCCCCTTCCGGAGCTCCCAGGACCCTGTAGACTTGGTTCCCCAGGCCAAGTGCCCCTTCCGGCCCTTGGCAGACTGGTCTATCCTGCGATGGAACCCTTCCTGCCCCTCTGCCCCATCTCCTCACAATCTCATTTCTGTCCCCTCCCCCCAGTTACCATCTCAAGCTATCTCCAGCGTAAGCTGTCTGATCAGCCTGCACAGTGGACACCCCCCACCTTCCACCAGGTTCCTAGAAACAGTGCTGCCCCACACCCATTGCAGCTCTCAATACTCCTAGCCTCCCACTGCTCCCAACCCCAGTCATCCCTACCCCTCCACTCTTCCCTCCCACTCATCCAGCTGCTTCCTTGCCCTGGCCTCCGCATCTTCCCTGTATTCTCTAGGCTCTAAATATTTCACAGATCTTTACAATTGCGTCTATATTACTGAAGAACTGTAAATCTGCATTTCTGTCAAAACATTGTCCCCAGAATAGCCCTTACCTCCAAAAAGAAAATTCACAACCATTACATTTGCATCAGTATTTCTTTAAGACTTTAAACCAGATTTCACCCCCTTTAAATTACTCCGCCTCCTGTCCCTTCCTAATAAGTGGAACCACTACTGGGAGTGGTCCACTTGCCTGTTTAATAGTAGTGGCGGTGGGGGGGTGCTAGAAACTATGCCACAAGTCCTCCTCCCAGTACAAGCTAACCAGACCAAACTACAAGCTAACCAAACTACAAGAATAAATACTTCCCTTTAGTCCCCAGGAACATACACTGTAGCTCCTGGTTCTTCCAGCTCCAAATGCAAAGTGACTTTGCACTCACTATTTCGTGGGTAAACTTTCCATTTCTTCTTCTTTCTGGAGTGTCTTGATCAGTCTTTTTAACTCTGTATCACTTCTCTGTGCTCTCTCGACTTCTTTTTGGTTAAACAGTAGCAGTTGCTGTTTATCCTGTTCGATGGACTCGCCTCTTGTTGTCATGACACTACAGGACAAGTCAGGGATTATTCTCTCCATTTCAGTAACATCTGGTTCAACTTCTTCTTCTTCTTTATCACTTTCTGTGCTTCGTGATAGATAATCTGCCATTACATTCACACTTCCTTTGCAATGTTGTATTTTGAATGCATATTCCTGTAAGTGTAATGACCAATGTCCTAACTTTCCATTGGTGTCTTTCATTGTGAATAACCAGGTCAAGGCGTTATGATCCATGTACAATGTGAATGGTTTGCTGTCTAAGTACCCTCTGTACTTTTTAATAGCCCACACAACCACTAAGCATTCTTTCTCTTTATTTATTTTATTTATTTCAATCTAGGATTACAGTACCTTTGAGCCGAGGCTCTTTTACAAAGGTTCCATGTCAGCGTGTGCAACAGCCATCATTTTTAGTTACAAACATATAATCATTGACTTACAAACATGTAATAACCAGTACAAAGACCTGAGGTATGCGCAAGACAAGGGAAGGAGGAGGGGTGGGTGGGGGAGTGAGGGTAGGAGATCGAGGAGGAAGGAGGTGCAGGGGTGAGGGGCGCTGCGAGGTGGTTGGGGCGGGGGCAGGAGTGGAGATGGGGGAGGTGGGGCCGAGAGACAGTGCAGCCAGGGGCCTTTAGAGGGAAAATGACAGGTAAGGTGCTTGGGGTGCAAAGACTGATTGAAGTGCTGGGTGCTGGGGCATATGCAGCTGGAACGGTGGAAATGTTAAGATGGGCAATCGTAGGATACAAGCAGTGAGAGTCGCAGCTTGGACTTGAAGATGCCGAGTGTTGGAGCAGTCGCTCTGTCTCTGCCAAGAGAGTTGAGCCAGTTGGATGCCCGATAGATGAATGATCTTTGTCCTTGGGTTGTGCAACATCATGGGATATGTAGTAGATGGGAATTGGATCTCCTTGTAGTGACGTTCCTATGTCTAGGCTTAAGGCTTTCTCTGATGTGTGATACTTTCTCTCAGTTGTGGTTAAAGTTCTACTAGCATACAAAATCACTTTTCTCTTTCTGTCTTTCACTTGGCATAGCACTGCACCAAGTCCTTTGTCACTTGCATCTGTAGCTAGATAGGATGGTTTGTCAAAATCTGGAAAGTACAATTTCTTGTCTTCTCACATCTTTTCTTTGATAGTCTGAAATGCTTTTTCTTGGATGGGTGACCATTCCCATTTGTTTTTTTTCACTTCTTAACTGGTTCAGAGGTTCTTTAGTATCTGCCATCTGTTGAATAAATGGTCCGTACCAAGTACATAGTCCTAGAAATCTTTGAAACTCTTTTACTTTCTTTGGCTTTGGGAAATGTGGGATGACTTGCACAGTAGCTGGTTCAGGCAATATTCCTCCATCAGTAAATAAGTGACCCAAAAATTTTAATCTCTGATGGTAAGAGGTTGCATTTCTCTCTTTTTATGGTACATTTGGTACTCTTAAGCCTTTGCAATAGCTCTCTCAAATGCTCCCAATGCTATCCCATTGTTCTTGAATAGATAATCACATCATTCATGTAAGTAAAACAGAATCGGTATTGAATTCCTCTCAACACTTTATCTATCATCCTCTGAAAAGTGGTAAGTGCATTCTTTAGTCTGAACAGTAATACATTGAACTTGTACAGTTTTTCATGTGTGATAAAGGCCGTCTTACACCAGTCTGTAGCTTCTCCAGGCATCTGCCAGTATCCACTCCTGAGATCGATAGTCGAGAATATCTGTGCTCCTGTAAACGTATCGAATACCTCCTTCATATTATTCATAGGATAGGTGTCTCCTATTGTCACAGCATTTACCTTTCAGTAGTCCCCACAGAATCCTGTGGTCCCATCTTTCTTTGATACCAACACTACTGGTGAAGACCAGTCTGACAAAGATGGCTTGATGATTCCTTCCTCCAACATCTCTTGTGTCTGTTCCTGAGTATAGGGCCCTGGATTAGGATGAAAATCCCTGCTCACAATTAAACTAATCACTAGAGCCATTGTACAAAATTTATATAATTTTCTTTTCATTATTACTCTTTTTGAATTTTTGACTATATGCTGTTCCAAATAAATGTTATTCTGCCCCCACCCTGCCAGTATCTCTCTGAATATCATTATCCATTTTATTAGACTGGTTTCCAAATGATCACTTAATAATCCTGATGCAATTATGTTGTTACTTAGTTGACTCACCCTATCACATGTTCTGATTGTGTCCCCATGCAACCAGTCGCACCGATACATTTCCATATAAGCAGGATTACTCACAGTACTTCTGGGTGCAAGGGCAGACATACAGCTGCCCATATAAAACAAAATTTCAAGTTGAAATATCAACATTTCTAGGCTCAAGCAACCAGAGAATTACACTCCAAGGAATAAGTACAGTATGAAATGTCCCCACTAATGATATTGATCCACTGTACAATAATTAAAATTTTCCTCATCTCGAATGAGTGTGGTTGCTGCTTTGTTATTATCCACTTCTGGT
Organism: Neoceratodus forsteri; assembly: GCA_016271365.2. Taxonomy (NCBI): domain Eukaryota; kingdom Metazoa; phylum Chordata; order Ceratodontiformes; family Ceratodontidae; genus Neoceratodus; species Neoceratodus forsteri. The sequence continues at coordinate 696,595,352 of CM028129.1, forward strand.
GTTCCTTTCAGACAGTCATGCCTTTTGTGACCTACTGTAGCTCGTTACATCCGAAACATCTCAGTTCTGACAGGTTAGTCCGCCTAGGTTGATATCGCTGTTGTGTCGGTTTGACTGAACTGTCTGGCAGTGCATTCAGTTGAGCTTAAGGTCCCCTCTTCTGGAACCTCTCTCTCCTCTCGTAACCGTGATTCTCAACAGGTTTTGTTTGACTCAGATTTTCTTGCAGTGTTCTCCCTTTTTGGATCAGCTCCTCGATAGTTCTTGGCGTTGTACATATTAACAAGTTTTGTAGTTCTGGTTGAAGAATTCCAATGATAAACTCATCAATCTCTCTCTCATGAGCACATGGATACAATTGCTTGTACGTGTCCCATTTGTCCAGGACTAATTATATCAAGTTGATCTCCATATCTCTATGGACGATTCAGCTCTCTTCTCAGGTGCTGTCTACTATGTGCTTTGTCAAAATATTCCAAGAATTGGACTCTACATTGTCTCCAATCTTGTATTCAGTCCTGCTTGTAGCTCCATCATTTACTTGCGACACCTCAAACAGCTCCTTCAAAATGTTGTACCCACATTTCTTCTGGCAGTTGAGTTTGGTATAAAGTACATTCAAAAGTCTTGAGAAATTCAGACACATCTTCTTTTCTGTCTCCACTGAACACTGGAAGTTTTCTACCAATCCATGACGCAGCTATGGGAATTATGGGCATCATAGCTGTCTCAAAGCTCTGCAACATATTTTGCCTCCCTTGTGGAGTTTCTTGGCCTTCTGTCTTTCTCATTGGAGTTTCAGCTACTTTACGTCTTCTAGTTACATTTGCAGAAGGGTTACTTTCTTTTCTTTCTGGCGTACTATGTAAATTATGAAGACTATTCATGACCTTGTCCATAAATACTTCTAGCTTTTTCTCCATGCACCTTTCTAACTTGTGACTCATTCTCATTTCAACCTCTTCAGCATCAAATGACATCTTTTCCATAGGCACTTCTCTGGCAAAACTTCTGTCAGGTCCTATAGGTGTCGTTATCCTCTCTGCCATAGGTGGTTCACTGCTTCTCGGATTAAATTCTGGTGCTTCCATGGAAGGAAAATTCACTCCACCCTCCATGACTGGATCTAGACTGTGTGCTCCCCCTAAATTTCTAGGTCCCTTAACACTCATCCAACATTCCTGAGCGTCTCAAAGTAATACCTTTTTCTTGTAACCCAAAGACAGACCAAACTTTACAGTAGCCAAAGCCTAGTAAAGTAGAGCCAACTTCACCACAACCCTTGTACTCACAGGTGATTTTGTAAAAAAATACACCCCATTAGTGCATAGTGTAACACTAAGGTTTCTGAGCCAGAAAATGTTTTCAGGGTCTCTGCTAAATTTAAAACAAACAGCAATTTAGAATATTCCACAGTTTGGCATAATCTGGAATTGGTCAGTCTTGTTATTGTGTTAACCTCACACAAAGCAATAGAAAATATTCACAGTGCAGACCCACATTGGGTGCCACTCTTATGATGACACATCTACTACTGTATTAACCTCTGGCCACAGATGGGACCATTCCACACAGAGATAGGTGACATCAAGGATTCTCTGTTCCTTCCCCTGTGACAACCTTTCCCAGTTGGGTACTACCTGAGTACAGTACCTTACCTCCCCAACTGGAGTAACTAAGAGCTGCCAAGAGAAGGGAGTGCTGCACTGAACTGACCTGGACATCTACAGGAATGTGAGACACTGGCACTGTAAGCAAGGACACAAACATTTGGATTGTTGAGCAAAAAGGTAAAAGTTTACTGAAATTGAGAAAGAAATCTCTGAACTAACAGCCACAAATGGCACAGTTCAGTCACAGGATAAATGACAATTCAAAATACATAAAACATAGAAACATAGACTTTGATGGCAGATAAGGACTGCTTGGCCCACCTAGTCTGCCCATTTCCCTACCTAGAGGATAAGCTGCAGATCCTATTTAACCAACAGTCTATTTCTTACTACCCCCAACAAAAATTGCCTTATGTCTGTCCCATGTATTCTTGCATTCTCCCACAGTTTTAGACCCCCACAACCTCCTCAGGAAGGCATTTCCATGTGTCCACCACCCTCTCTGTGAAAAAATACTTCCTCACATTGCCCCTGAGCTGTCCCCCCCATCTTCAAATTGTGTCCCCTTGTTCATGTACATCTCTTTTTCTGAAAAGATGCTACCCTCTTGGACTTTGTTGATTGCACTGAGGTACTTTTCTATCATGGCCACCCTCTCCCTCCTTTCCTCAAGGGTATACATACATATACATATTAAGCTCCTTTAGTCTCTCCTTGTATGGCTTCTCTTGCAGACCCTGCACCATTTTAGTTGCCCTCCTCTGGACTGCCTCCATCCTGTCTATGTTCTTGCAGAGATGGGGTCTCCAGAACTGGACGCAGTACTCCAGATGGAGTCTCACCAACTGTCTGTACAGGGGGGTAACAACTTCCTGTTTTCTGCTGGTGATGCCCTCCCTATAACATCCCAGTATCCCCCAGCCCTCCCTACCACCTTCTCACATTGCTTGCCAACCTTAAGGTCCTCTGATATAATTACCCCCAGGTCCCTTTCCATTTTTGTTGTTGTTACTCCCCTCCATTGTGTAATCTTCCCCTGGGTTTTTGTTTCCCAGGTGCATTACTTTGCACTTCTTTCCATTGAATCCAAGCTGCCATACTTTTGACTATTCCTCCAACCTTGCCAAGTCCCTTCTCATCCTTTCCATGCCTCCTTGTTTATCAACCCTGTTGCAGATCTTTGTGTCATCTGCAAAAAGGCATACTTTTCCTTCCAGTCCCTCTGCAATGTCACTTATAAAGACATTAAAAAGGACTGGACCCAGTACTGAACCCTGCGGTACGCCATTAGTAACCCCTCTTTCTTCAGAGTGGACTCCATTTACAATTACCTTCTGTGTCCTGTTGTTCAGCCAATGTTTTAACCAGGCTACCAACCTGGGACCCACTCCCAGGCTGGTTAATTTGACTACTAATCTTTTGTGTAGTACTGTGTCAAATGCCTTGATAAAGTCTAGGTAGACCATGTCCACAGCCCCTCCCTGGCCTACTACTTTGGTCACCCAGTCAAAGAAATCAATTAGAGTCATCTGAAATGACCTTCCCACTGTGAACCCATGCTGCCATGGGTCCTGTGCCCCACTGGCCTCTAGGTACTCAACAATTCTTTCCTTCAGAAGTGATTCCATCACTTTCCCTACCACAGAGGTCAAACTAAAATATTCTATACTTCTGTAATCTGTTTATCCTAGTAGGACAACACCACCCCACCAATCTCCTTGTATTTCTACCCTGGAGACTGCAGGCACTCACCACCCACCAGCCCTCCAGATATCACACTTCCCAGGAAAAGCACGCACCTAGGCTTTAATTCCCTAGCTTTTTTTACTTTAGAACTAAGGAATGCAGTGACTACTGGGCCATACCTTTGAGCAGTCAGTCCAGTGACCCCAACTGCCAGATACCCTCCCTGGTATCCAATCACTGTGTACACACTATAGAACTAAGGAATACAGTGACTACTGGGCCATACCTCTGAGCACTCAGTCCCCTGACCCCTTCTGCTAGATACCCTCCCCGGTATCCAATTACTGTTACCCAGCACTAGGCCTTATCTCAGATCCCAGCGCCATATTATTCACTTTACCTTAAGGGCATGCAGTGATGACTAGGCCTTATCTACCTCAGTCAGCCCACTGACCTCTTCTGCCAGATACCCACCCAGGTATCCAGTTACACAGTTACTGTATTTTATCTTTATACTCTAAATTATTAGGAAATCAGTTGACTTTTCTACACATTCATTACTGTAAAACATTTAAATTGTCTGTGGCATCAAACACATTGAATACTGGTGCATTAAGCTGTGACAGAATCATCCCTCAGACCCTTCAGGTTCAGTCATTCACTTGACAAAAGTCTTTTTAAATCAGAAGGATTGAGGCAAATTCTCTGTAAAACAGTGTCACTGTGCTTTTAAAATAGTCCTTAAACTGTATTAACAAGGTTTATTCTATACCACACTCCTTTGGATCTGCTGAAGAAATTCTGTTGTTGAAGTTGTTGTAACTTGGTATTGCTGGAGGGCCCCCTTTGAGTCGGCAGGTTGATGATGTTGTGAGGAGAAGTGATGATTTCTTCAGGTTTGTAGCTTTTCTTCTTCTGTGAGGAACATGTGTTATACAGCATCATCAGGCACTTGAAGCAACAGGCTTCTTTACCCTGTCCTCACTTACTACCCTATCTGACCTTACACTGGGATTCAGGTGTTCCCCTAATCCTACATTGTGATTAAACTGTCTCTGTCAGGCTCTTTCACTGCATCAGGCTTCTTCAGACAGGATACCCCTTTAGCATGGGCACTGTAAATGGAAAACAAATTCCCCCTGTCAGGTTCTTGGTGGAACGTACAAAAGGAAGAGGCAACAGACAAGTGGTACTCATGTAATAAATTAAATTTATTACAGATAGGTACTATAGACTTACTACCAATGCAGTGTAAACACTGAGAGAATACCAGTTTTCCTTACCTAGGCAATGGAGACAGCTTCTCTCTAAGAGCTACGCGTTACAAGGGGTCTTATACCCTGATTATAACTCTAGCAATGGCTAAGGAGGATACATAAAAGGAAAATAATTGGACAAAAACAGGTGGTCTGAGTACCTGCCCTAACTAGTGTGAAAAGTTGCATAGTTTGCATAGATAACAGCACAATGGGGCTACTCTTCCCCAAGGTCAGTTGCAATGATGTACAAGTGATGAAGATGGCACTGTTGCCTTACATATGAAAATACACTAAAAATAGAGCAAAAAGTATTTCTTATAGCTGAACATCAGTGAAGCATAATAGAACACAGATCCTGACACTTATGCTTATACAATAAGTGTCTTCGTCCTAAGGTTAATACATATACCTATATATAAGTTGCTGTCCACGAGGTGGGGGCACCATCAGGGGTACTGGACCATGGATAACATCCCCCCCCATTGCCGTCAAAAGAAAAGGCAACAACCACAGAAAAGTAAGTAGTGGGATGGAGCTACAGAAGCTGTCATCTACTAGCCCGAGGCATGAGCCTTGTAAAAGAATTCAAGTTGTTTGCGATGTTGTCTAACAGTACGTTGCAGACAACAAAGGGTTAGTATCAGAAAAACATATAAAATTGCTTGGATAATAACAAAAGTTTTAAAAGTTAATTCTAACCAAGTATTGGAAAGAGCAGTACTTAAATCACCATTATGAGTAAGTGTATTAAGAACATCAACAGCTTTAGAAATATTGTTGTTAATATAGATAAGATGTGAATCCTTTCTAGCTAAAAGGCATTTCAAAGAAAGTGTGGAAGGGTCTATGTGTACATTAAAAATAGGCAAATATTGAGACAAGGCAAGCAAGTATTGTGGATCAGTATCAATAACATCTGGTTCAGGGATGGGAACAGGATTAATAACTATATGACCAATGACAGTTTTCTGCTGTGGAGTAAAGCAAAAATTGGGAAAATTAATAGCACATGTTTTGACACCATAAAAAAACCTCAGACACTGAACTCATTAGACTGCTCAGGCAACCAGGCAGGGATGTCACAATGTCAGACAGAGGGCACAAAATTGAAAAATTATTTGGACTGAGGACTGGGGGCAGCACTGTGGTGCTGAACTGAAGCGAATTAAAAAAAAGGTAACGTAAAAGCACACTTTGTACTAGAGCTGCGTGAACCTCTAAAAGTTCTACCTTGCGAACTTTCTGAGTAGAACCAAAACAAGTTCTACAAGGTTCTACCTGGTTCTACCAGGTAGAACCTAGTAGAATCGGGTTCTACCAAGTAAAACCAGGTTCTACTTAGTAAAACCAGGTTCTGCAGGGTATAACCAGGTTCTACAATATATAAACCCATTTCACCTGGTTCCACTTAATTAGGAAATCCACAGATATATTGTTTTTGCATGTTTGGGAAAGTACATGTAGTACCAAGAAGAGTATGCACTGCAAAGCTTTGGTGCATAGGATTCTTTCTGTCTCAGTGCTCTTAAGTTTTGCAAAACTTACTTTTCTTAAAGTTAGAATATTTGTACTACATGTACATTCCCAAACATGCAAAAAAAAATGTGGATTTTTTATACTCAAGTAGATTAGTAGAACCAGGTAGAACTTGGTAATATATTGTAGAACCTGGTGATAAGTAGATGCTATAAGATAGTGTTGAAACAGATTTAGCAAGCAATAATGGTCAGGGATGATACCGTATATGATTTGTATATCATCCCTGATAACTTTTGCTTGTCAAATCTTGTTGCAACCTGGGAGCACAAGGAAGTTAAATGACTTGCTCAGGGTCAAACAGTATGCAAGAGAGAGCTGATGGGATTCAAACCCAGCTCTCCAGTCCAGCTAACATTGCTGCTGTTAGCCTTTAAGAGATCAGATTTAGTCAGCAATGAACATAGCACTAGCACTCAAAACTGTGTGTGTGTCTCTCTCTCTCAGGGATGTCTTTCTGCTGAGCTTGCCTTTCTCTTTCGCTCCCTGCAGTGAGTGCACTCTAAAAGAAAAGTTTTTTGTTTTTTTTTATTACAGACAGGTGTGGTCTGCAACCCACAAAGTAAGCAGGACCGATGCAGCTCCTCGGGGGTTGCCTACCTCAAACATTAGGAAACACAAAGTAAAGGGTGGTGCTGCAGTCACATAGCCACGCTGGACACAGGCAAGTTTGAAATTTCCAAATGCTTTATTTTCACAATCAGTCCACTGACCACCAGCTAGTAACAGACTACTGCCACTAAACTGTTACTAATTAGTGGTCAGTAGACTGTGAAAAAAAAGCATTTGGAAATTTCAAACTTGCCTGTGTCTAGTGTGGCTATGTGACTGCAGCACCACCCTTTGGTGATTTTTTTTATATCTAAACTTTAATTTGTAGTTAGTGCCCTGTCTGAGCCTAAGCCTACCCTTCTCTTTCTCTCCCTGCAGTGAGTGCACTCCAAGTTTTTTATGCCTAGATTTTGTTTAATTTGCAGTTAGTGCCCCAACACTACCCCAGATCAACAGAGAGCAGTGTAAATGTGTCCCCCTCCCAACCATTCTGTACTTTCTCTATCTCCTCCCCTCAATGTATTAACGTTCTGCCCTACTGAAACACCAATGCCTTTTCTTTTTTTTTTTGGCCAGAAGTTGCCAAGACAAGTTCAAATGATTGGCGATTCAAACTCACTGTGAGAATGAGCTATGAGAATTTACTTATGTGAAGCAGTCTGTTTTGCATAGTTAGTGCCTCTACAGCCCAGATCAACCCGCAACTGCATCACACTCCCAACCCAGCCCCCCTGTAACTTTTCTCTTTCTTTCCCTTCGCTTGTTTTTAGTTTTTATCAGGAGAAACAAGGTTGCACTTTTTTGGGGCCGGAGTTGCCACGAGTTACAAGTTCAGATGATCGACTCAGTTATTTTGACTGAACAGGGCAGAACGTTAGACCACATCCACCATGCAGTCAGTCACTCACGTGTCTCTCTCTATCTTGCATACACTGCTAAGACTGTCTGGAGTGGGCAGGCTCAGCAGTCAGCATCCCATGTTGCAACCTGTTGCACAAATTGTAGCCGGTGTTGCTGCCTAGGACCCCCCTTCCTCCAATCATAAGGAGTGCCATGGGGGTGACGTCTCTGTGCTGGCCTGATGACGATCCCTCTCCTGCAGTGCTGTATTATATGATAAGACTGCTGGGAGCCCTAGGAGCATGTGCGGAGCTGGTAGGGATTGTGTTTTTTAACAGGTGGTGGGCTAACCTAGCGAACCAAAGTTTGCATTTTTTACAAAAATGTTCACGTTTCACAGACACCCGCTAACATGGGGAGTTCGCCTATTTTAAGGGCCAGGTTGAACCGAACTTGCAGCCCTACTTTGTACATTGTGCTGTGCGAGTGTGCATTGGTGTGAAGGGGAGATCTGATGATAAGAAATTGCATATAGAACTAATTAAAAAGAAAAGAAAAACCCTTAGCCTTACCTACCCTACCAGCCAAGTTCAAAGACAAGTAATCAGACAGATAGAGTCACACTGAGGTGCCAGGTGCTCTGTGACAAAAGTAGCATTGTGGGTCAATAGAGTCACGGGAGTCATTGATTGATTACCCAACAAAACCAGAGTGCATTTCAGAATGTATCTTTATATATAGTAGTCATAGAGCCTGGGTTTTCGTCACCCAATCGGGCTTTGTCAGCCTGGGCGACTGTGAAACATGAGAAGTTACCTGTGTCTTGTATTTTGTTTCTGCTGCTATTGCTTCAGTAAAGCATTTTTCATTCACAACTGCACTTCTGGACTTTTATTTGGGTGAGTGGTGAGTGCCCTGACTTCTGTGATTTTTTTTTTGGTCCAAGAACAAGTAGTTCCTTTCATTCCTATCATAGTCCCAACCTATAAGAACCAAATACACCAGTCACTGAGTAGGCTGCAGGCAGGGATGTTATCAGGGGGCAAAAATTAAAAACAAGTTATTTGGACTGGACTAGTTACTGAAGCACTAAACCCTAAAAAAAAAAAAAAAACTGCTGTAATGAGTGACAATTTGGCTTTGCCAGAAGGAATTAAGGATTGGGGGCAACATGTTGTGCTGAAGCAAATTAAATAAAAATAAAATTTAAAAGCAAAGTTTGTAGCAGACTATTAGGCAAGTGGGCATTGGTGGGGAGGGCACAGGGACATAGAAAGTAATAAACGCAGAGTTGCTGTTCCCTACTGTTTGCCATTATATAAGGAATAAGTATTTAAGGATAGGAGCAGCACTGTGATGCTGAACTGAAGTGAATAAAAAAGGAAACATAAAAGCACACTTCACACACTGACTGTGTGCCAGTGGGCATTGGTGTCAGGGGAAGATAAGGTGATAAAAAACTGGCTGAAGTTTCTTCTGGACTGGATAGAGTGGGCTTAACTTTACAGTGATGAGTGAACAAGAACAAGCCGGTGTTGGACTGGCACCACGTAAGCGAAAGCTGATTCAGGCAAAGTTGAATTTTGGTGCATTTACATTGCCATCACCAAGCAATGCAACTAGTGTGACTGATCCATCCACAAGTTTCACAACAGTAAAGGAATGGAAACAGAATGTAATGGGCCATGCTGTGTCAGCAATGACTCAGGTATGGCGGTGCAATTTAAAGTCCATAAGAAAGATACTGGTAGAGCATATGGAAAAGGTGAAAAGGCATGAGAAAGATATTTGAACCGTGAGTGGTACAAAAACTGAGATTGGCTTGTTTTGTGCAAAACTCGAACAAGAGCTTTCTGCACAGTTTGTTGTTTTGCGATAGTCAAACATCTACTGACTTTCTCAAAATGTGAAAATAATGCATTCGTGAAAGTCGGAATAAATGACTGGAAAAATTGTCCAGCAAAGTTCGAATTGCATGAAAATTCGTATTTTCACAAGGAGCGTTTGCTTAAACACAATGCTTACTTGAAACAAGTACCTGTGGATTCACAATTTGTTCATCAAAAGAGGGCTGAGCAAGAAAAGAACCAGCGCTGCCTTTTAGAACAGCTACCCTGTTTGTAATTTCTTGTCAGGCAGGGTTTCACTATTGGAGGTCATACTGATGAAGAAAGTAACTTCAAGAAGCTAGTCGACCTAGTGCCACAGAATAACCCTAAGTTACAAACATTTAATGCAAAGTATACATCACCTGATATTCTGAATGAGCTGATCAAGGAAATGTATAGAGAGTGACTTAATCATCTTCTTTCACAGATTAAGGAGGCAGAAATCTACTCCATTATCGTTGACGAAACAAGAGATGTAGATGGACATGAGCAATTATCTTTGTCAATACGATGAGTGTCACAGAACTATGTCATAGGTGAAGACTTTATTGGAATGCATGACTGTCCAAAAACTGACGTGGAATCCATTTTCCTTGCGATCATGGAGATTTTACAACACTGAGTTATAGATATTGATTGCAAGAGAGAACAAATGTACGATGGTGCATCGGTACTTCAGGGTCAGATGACAGGCGTAGCTAAACGAATCAAGGATGTTAATCCAGAGGCTGTTTCAGTTCATTGTATGAACCACAGTTTGAATCTTATTCTACAGGAAGCTGGTACCAAATGTTCCATGTTTCAAAGTGCTTTGAGCTTAATACAGGAACTACACGTAATTATTCAGGCATTGCCCAAAAGACTATCCATGTTTGAGAATATTCTAGACTCCTACTCCTTATTCTCCCCATCAGGTTTACAACGTTTGCTGAAGCCTATCTGGCCCACTCACTGGACTGCAAGAACTCAGGCAATTGAGTCAGTACTATTCAATTACGAAGCCATCTACGATACTTTAGAGGAAATAATTGCCGCTGGTGGTAACACAGAAGCAGCGAAGGAAACACCTGGACTTCAAACGCTGATGACACGCTTCAATGTTTTTTTTGGTCTGAAGGTGTCATTGAAAATTTTCTCAGCAGCTGAAGAAGTGGCCAGGGTACTGCAGTTAAAAGATATGTCAGAGGCTATTACTTCTATTATTAAAATGCTGCAGACTCATCTGATGAAAATGAGAGACTCAGATGATTTCCACAGAATCTTTGAAGATGTACAGTGAACTGTTGATGATGGACTAATAGAGGCTCCCAGCTTGCCTCAGAGACAAAGAATACCAAGTTGCTATGATGACGATGCAGGGCCTCATCAGTGGGCAACTCCAGAAGAGTACTTTTGAAGCCATTTTTTTGAGCTCATTGACTTGGTCATGGATGAACTGAACTCCAGGTTTGATCAGCCCACTTTGTTACTTCCCATGAGCATTGAAAAAGTGCTCATCAGTGCTATCAGTGGTCAGCCTTGTGATCAAATACCTCAACGGATATTTGATACATACTCTGGTGACTTTGCATTTGACAGACTTTTAATACAACTAAACATCCTGCCAGATCTCTTGAAAATTCACAATATATCATGTCCTATGCCTACGGCATGCATCAAAAAGGTAAAGAAAATTGGCACCATCGTAGAAATCTTAGCAGAAAGACCGGAGATGCGCTGCCTTTTTTCACAAGTTGACAGACTTTTACAACTCTACCTTATTGTCCCAATGTCTAATGCTATGGCCGAGTGCAGCTTCTCATGCCTTCGATGGCTGAAAACATACTGAAGATCAACCGTGACTAAACAGTGTCTAAACCACCTCCTCTTTCTCCACATTTACAAACATCTCACAGATTATATGGATCTTAAAAACGTTTTATGTAACTTTTGTGTTGCCAGTGACACACGCCGTGACTTTTTTTGAAAGATCTAATAACGTCAACTTGTAACTTAACTTGTACATAAAGCTTTATGTTGTTGCTTCTATGTCAACCAGTTGTGACCATTACTACACCCCTATGGGGATAGCTGTGGGGGATCCCCTGCTACCCCACCCCAGACCCTTGGCCCCCCCCTTTTAGAATGGTTCTGGCTCCCCTGGTAACTGTATTTCTCAACATACTGTATGCTCATTTTATAAGAACAATGATGCACTCCAAGGTACACACAATAAATACACTTCTGGGACCTTGAGCCCCACTATGCCCCTAGGCATGCGTTTATCAGAGCATAAACCCCCCTTCCAGTTGGGTGTAATTGCTTACATATAGTTTTTCACATTGCCTCCCTATTTTCCTTAATTACTTCAGCTCATACTTTTCCTACACTAAATCTTCTGGATTGGAGGACATCAGAAAGTACCCCATACATCAACAGTTTCGTTTGAGTAGTGTCTAGCCCTAAAGAACAGTGGTTATTTGGTAACCTGGTAAGGCCCACTAGGCACAAATGCCTGCTTTCAGAGGTGACCCAGAAGCACTGGGGTGGTTAAGTGACTTGCTCAGTCACATAGTATGCAAGTGGAGGTTGTGGGAATCAAACCCAGATCTACTGAATTTACCAAGCTCATTACTCTAACCACTAAGCTATATTGCCAGGTTGGTAGGAGCTTTGCAGCTATGTGGGTCTGGGAGAAACTTCATCACCTGTATGTGTAGGGGAAGGCAAGAAAGTAGAAAGTTAGAAAGGCACCAGAATCCCTCTGTAGTGCAGGGGTCCCTGTACCCCATTTTCTGAAGGAGTAGCCTGGCAGTGGGGCCTGCTGTAGTTGTGGTAGGGCTGCACCAGGGTCATTGGTGGTGGCAGCTCCAATGGGGCATACCCACGTGGCATGCTGCCAGGAGGAACAGTTAAGGCAAGGTGAGTGTGGCCTGGGATTCGCTATGGGGCCTACCATGCCCTTGTCTGGGGCAGGTCCGTCAGACCCATTAAGGGGCCGTGACTCTTGGGAACAGAAACTTGGTTAAGGAATGGAGTCACCACTATGCTTTGGGCAGCCTGGTGCAGGATCAGAGAGCGGAAGGAGTGAAGGCACCATTTTGTCTCAGGAACACAGTATGGGTACAAATTGGGAGCAGCTGCAGGAGGCTTAGGCTGCAATCTCTCTGGTGCCATGTTTCTGGCTCAGCTGGCAAGGGAGGAGTAAGGCACTCCCCTGCTTGGAGGTTGAAGTGTGAAAAAAGGGTTTGTTCATGGAAGAAGAGCTGTTCTGATTAAGTGAAATCTCTGCCCAAGGGAAAAGACATATAAGTGGAGCCAGATCGGTCTATGTGCTAGGCCTGTGTGAAAATCTTAGCTGCTATGCTGTTTTAGTGTGCCTGAAAAAAGTCGTTGTACTCTGTGTAATCATCTCTCAGCCCCATGGAGCTGCTTCTAGTTAATTGAAAATATTTCTTTTTGGACGCAATCATTTTACAACATCTGAGAGTAACATTTTATTGTTCTTGTGATGATGGTTGTAATGACTGATCATTTAGTTGATGAATTAAGGACTAATGAATTGAACCCATCTGCTCACAGTATTTGTTCTGTTTTGGAGAAAACGACCCCTCCCCATGTGTGAAACAGTGAAGATGCCCCCCACCAGAAGACGCCATCTGCCAGCCTATTGCCATCTGTAGCAGAGAGAAGCTACTTGGGTAAAGGAGGCCTGCTTAAAAATAGGAGATGCCAGACGGTAAGACCACCCTGTTTTTCCATCTTTGCTGTGAAAATGCCAGGGAGTGTTCATGTCTGTGCATCCCTCCCCCTTATAACATTGGGACCCCTAGACAAATCAGAGGAAAAGAGGTAAGTTACAGTAATTTTATAAAACCACTGTAAAACTGTTACAGCATTTCTGGATGTAAATGAAAGACACTGTTTAACGCATAGAGGCCTTGTTTGAATAGTAGCATTCATATGTGGTAATTATGGGGCCTGAATTTATGGACTCCTTCATGCCTATAGATAGATAGTGTGCTGTCTTGCCAGGAGCTTGCTCGAACATTGGGATTATGAGAAGACAGTATAACCATTTGGATTACGAAAAGATCTGTAGTATAACCATGTGGGGCTATCTGACTGCCGCTAAATTCATTTTACCTGTGTAGGTCTCCTGCTTCCATTTCTTTGGGGAGGAGCTAAGAAGTGATGGCTTGTGCCTACTGGGAGCTATTGGGTCAGGGAAAGTGGCAATTAGATCAGTTGTATAGGGGCAAGTAATGTCTTGTTGGAGTCCAATATGTGCCCATTCATGTCTGTATTGAATGTAATAAGGTATATACAGGGCCTTGTGTTTTCTGCAATTCTGCGGTTGCAGCAACTGCCACAGAAACATGGTCCTGCTGAAAAAACAAGCCTCTGCTACAGAAACAGCATTTTGGAGGGCAGTAAACATGGCTTCCACCACTGAAAACCCCAACTAAATGGCTAAAATGACTGTGAGCAAGCTTAAAATGGCATTAGTGTCAGATGTTGACAGCTCCATTATACATCCATCCCCCCCGAGTTGCAGTTGTCAGTGGGGCCACCACTTTCCAATCCACTGGCACCCAGCTCTGGAGCTTCATGACTATTATGGCCTTCTACAAACACTGCGGGAACTTCAGGAAGTCTACTTCATGAGAAAGAATGATGCTTCTGTTTGCCAGTTGCAGAACTGTGGAACGAAAAGGTATTAGAAATTATTGCAGATGAAAAAGGGAAGGCTTTCTGGACCTTTGCCAAATGTAAAATGGTCCAGCTACTCTCTAGCCTCACAGTGAATCCTTACAGAGTGGCAGAGAAGACATGGAAGCCAAGTGGTATTGACACAAACTGTACCACTGGTGTTGAACTGAATGAGCAGGAGGAAGCAACTAGAGCAGCGTTACAGCACAAACCATCACCACCGGGCTTCAAGCAAGTGGGTGGGAGGGAGCCATTGGAGTAGCACTGTTTTGCAACTAGGCAATACTGGTCTTCAAACAACTGGGCAGGTAGGGGGAGAAATTCTCAGAAGCATAGTTGTGGTAAAGGAGCTGTCCAATTTGCTGCAGTGAACATGGGACCCTGGGTATATATTAGGGCTTTGGGGACCTTCCTGACTCAGCACTCCACCAGAAGATGGCGGCCAGGCTGGGCTGCCATCTGTCTGTGAGCTGCTGAATACAGACAAGCTGAAGGAGCCGTTTTTAGTACTTTACTTTGTTTTCTTTTAAGAAAAATATTAGAAAATAGTTACGTTTTTTGAGGATCCTGTAGCTATGAGAATACATGCTGGTTAGAAATCTTCTCTCAGCACTGCGTACAGGTTACAGTTTTAAACTGATAAGTTAAATTAGTTAGCATGGTAGGTACAGGGACGGAGTAGTAGTTAGGGCATTAAAGTGAGTTAGTTGCAGGAGTCAGTTTTTATTATTTTTTAGAGAGTGAGAGTTCTGAGTGAAGTACAGCAGAGGAGAGCATCTCTTTTCTGAGCATTCTACATTCGGCCATTTATCACTACAACCATGGTTGCGGTACTGGAACTTGCAGTGTTACTTTCGAACTGAAGGAGTTTCTGAAAACACTGGGTCAAATTCAGATGGGGAGCTGCTACAATCTATCATCTTTCTGGGAAGAGAGTGGTGTGGGAAAGGAGTTTTGTCGATTGGTGAGCAGTCAAAGTGGCTATTGGAGGAGTTTTCTATCGAGACTGATTTTTAACTGTGGTGAATGGTGGTGGAGACAAGTAGCAGTAGAGCTGGATCTGAACTAGGCATCAGGTAGCCAGAGTCCATGGTTCAGGTCTGACCTGTTGTGACCGAGGGCCGTTAGCCAATGGACGCTAATTACCATCAAGGAGCTGTGCCTGCAGTTAGCACAACTGAGATGAACTTGCCCCATAGATGGTGAGAGCTTTGTGGGAGATTAGGTTTGAGTTTTGCTGCTTAGACTGTTTTGTGGAACAGAATTGATGGAAGAAATGATGTACTGAACTGAACAAATATCAGTCAGCTCATTTTTGACTGTAAAACTCTGGTTTTAAGGGACTGTACCAGCTTCAGTGGTGGGAGCACTGACTTTAAAGAAAACACCACGTTGGACATCACTCAAATCAGGAGTATTATTGTAGCAACTGAAAAAGATTTTTAATCTCCTCTGTTGTCTCTCTGTATTTGGATCCTCTTATTGTTTTGAGTTGTGAGGTTGATTTTAAAATTGTTTTCTTTTGTGGAGTATAGATACTGAATTTGTATAAATTAATTTTTGCAATAAGTGAGTGAAAGAGTTGTGAGTGGTTGATTAGATAAAAAGGTGGGGGTTTGTGGGTTGGGTTTGTATAGAATATTAGGGGTGGTGTATAAGGAATTTTAGATACCAGCTCAGGGAACTAGATAAGATGTGCCTAGGCAAGTGCAGTGGCCGGGTCACCTATTTGGTGTCCCAACTGCATGACCTCTGCCCCTTTATGGACCTCCCAATGACAGCTACATCAGCGAGACACTGTGGTGAGGTCAGTATAGAGAGGTGGAAGGGCACGTGGGGGGACGCTGATAGGGTGGCCGAGGTGAGTAGCATTAGAGTGGTAAAGTCCAGGAGGCACCCTGGGGTAAATGGGACCAAGGGAGAGGCCAGACATGTTTGTTCCCATTCCCAGGGTTCCCACCAGACTGAGTGGACAGGCAGCTGATGGACTGGAAGCTTCCACTGGTCCCCCCTGGGTGGTGCTGTGCAATGCCAGATTGATGAGGAACAAGACAGCGATTGTGGCTGACTTGATTTCCTGGTTGATCCGGCATGCATTATGGAGACTTGGTTGGAGGACGATGCAGGTCCAGTTTTGGAGGCATCCATCCCACCAGGATACTCCGTGGTGCACTGCCCAAGGAGGGAAAGGAGGGGTGGGGAGTAGCTATCTGTTTTAGATCCAATCTGAAATTCTCTGTGCACCCAGTTGAGACTAATGTGTCATTTGAATGTGTGGCTGTACGTGGGGGTCCAGGTGTGGGTTGCAGGATTCCTCCTCGTGTATCGCCTTCCGGGCCATGAAGGGGAGTTCCTGCAGGAAGTCATGGACTTTGTCACTGACAGGATGCTGGAGTCACCCAGATAGTTTATTTTGGGTGACTTCAATGCCTGGATCGATGACTAACGCTTGCATTTTGGAAAGGACTTCCTCCAGATTATATCTCTGAGCCTGGCACAAGTGATTGCTTCCGTGACCCATCTCCATGGCGAAGCCTTGGACCTAGTATTCTCATTGGGGCTTGAGATCACTAATCTCAAAATTGATCCGGTAGCTTGTTTGCATCACTGCATGGTAGAATTTTCATTCGGGTTCCCCCATTAGTCCCTCCCCTGTTGAGATGGTTCGCTACCGCCCTTTGAGGAATTTATCCCCAGAGGGACTGATGGCGGTAGTGGATTTTTCTGGTGTGAGTGCTGCTTGTGAGATGGGGTTGAATGAGGCAGTGGCAGCATATAATAATGCTGTCACCAAGGCATTGGACACTGTAGCATCGATCCGTGTACGACTCAGGTCTTCTCGCTTGAGACCCCCATTGTTTGATGAGGCTGTTAAGGAGATGAAGACAAAAGGTCAGAAGTTGGAGCATTGCTGGAGGAGGACCGGAATGGTGGAAGACAGACTGGCTTTGAGAACTCACTATGGTGAATATCAAGGGTCAATCAACCGTAAGAAGGCAGAGTCCCTGTCCAGGGAGATTGCTGCAGGAAGGAACACACCAACTCTGCTCTTTCGGATTCTAGACAGGTTATTGCATCTGAACTGTCTGCAGCTGAAAAGAGCATTTTCTGTCGCACACTATGAAGAGTTTGCTCAGTTCTTTTCTGACAGGGTGTTGACTATTAGGATCGGGATAACTCCAGTGTAGTACGATCTGACCCTCAGTGTCGAGCCTACAGGAGACAACAGCATTCTGATTGCCTGGGATGAGTTTCGGCCAGTGGGGGTGGCGGAGGCCATTGAGGTGATTTTGAAGCTGTGACCTACCTCTTGTGAACTGGACCCGGGCCTGACACGTCTCCTATTGGGAGGTGTGGAGTCCATTGGTCCAGTGTTCACTGAGATTGTCCAGTGTTCGCTTTTGGCAGTGGTCTTCCCTG
This sequence comes from Neoceratodus forsteri, assembly GCA_016271365.2. Taxonomy (NCBI): domain Eukaryota; kingdom Metazoa; phylum Chordata; order Ceratodontiformes; family Ceratodontidae; genus Neoceratodus; species Neoceratodus forsteri. The sequence continues at coordinate 696,612,839 of CM028129.1, forward strand.
ATGCCTTGAAAGAGGCATTGGTGAGGTCCCTGCTGAAAAGAACATCACTCGACCCTGATGTCTTGGCAAATTATCGACCAGTCTGCAACCTCCCATTCTTGGAGAATGTTGTAGAGAAAGTGGTGGCTTTGCAGCTCGAGGCACACCTTGTGACTCTTGACATCTATGTGCCACTCCAGTCTGGATTTAGGAAAAAGCACAGCACAGAAACAGCATTGGTCAGGGTGCAGAATGATCTCCTTAGGTCGAGGGATAGAGGAGAACAGTCAGTTTTCGTTCTCCTTGATCTCTCCTCAGCTTTTGACACCGTAGTCTACCTGATCACCTGAGAGAGCTGTGAGGAATTACCAGCCATGTCATAAGCTGGTTTGAGTTCCTTTTATCAGGTAAGATGCAACGGGTAGTGATGGAAAGTTCCTCATCGTGCCCAAGGCTCCTATCCTGCGGAGTACCTCAAGGGTCTCTCTTGTTGCAGATGTTGTTTTGCTGTGTACATGCTGCCCCTTGATGACATTATTAGGCATTACGGTCTGGGTTTTCACTGCTATGCAGATGATAACCAGCTGTATGTGTCCTTTGCCCCTGGAACATCGGATGCTGTAGACGTGCTAAATAACTGCTTTTCCGAGATCCAGGACTGGATGTTCTGTAACTGACTGAGACTAAACCCAGACAAGATGGAGGTATTGGTGATTGAGCCTGGATGTTGGAGGGAAGTAGTCACCATCAGAGCAGGAATAGGGTTGTTCCTGAGATCCACCTCACTGGTGGCGATGAACATGGTGCGAAATCTGGGCATCATCCTTGACAACAGTTTGACACTTGAAGTTCAGATGTCCGTCATCCGGAGTGGTTTTTACCACTTAAGGAATGTTACCCGGATTAAACCCTTAGTCTCTCCTGAGGATCTGCCATCACTAATATCAATCAATATCAGTCAATCAATATTTTATTTATATAGCACCCATCTTCATTTGGACTCTGGGTGCTGCACAATAAGAACAATTCAACACATTAAAATACAACAAACACATTTAAAATAACAATACAATAATTAATAAGAGCTTAGACCTCTTTTCTACTTAAAATGCTAACCACTATAACATAAAATTCAGTTAAAAGCCTGAACAAATAAATATGATTTGAGTATCTTCTTAAAGGCTTCTACCGAGGGGGCCTCCCTCAGATAACCAGGCAAGGAGTTCCACAGAGTAGGCGCGGCCACCACAAATGCTCTGTCTCTAGAATGTCGCAGCCTAACCCTGGGAACCCCAAGAAGGCCACACCCGGCAGAACTGAGGGCCCGGGCCGGACAGTAAGGCACAAGGAGCTCTTGCAGATAGACCGGGCCCCCTCTTGTGCAGGGTCTTATAGGTCAATAGCCCTATCTTGAAGACAACTCTCCACCGAACTGGCAGCCAGTGCAGTTCACGGAGCGCCGAGGTGATATGCTCACCTCTTTTCACCCCATCAGTAATCTCGCTGCCCCATTCTGCACCAGCTGCAGTCTACAGAGGTTGTCTCCAGATAACTCTAGGTACAGGGCATTGCAGTAGTCCAACCTGGAAGTGACGAAAGCATGCACTAGTGTGGGCAGGTCCTCAGGTGGGATTCGGCCTCGAATTCGGGAAATATTCCTGAGATGATAAAACCTTCTTCTCACCACGGCCGACACCTGAGCATCAAGTGTCAATGATACATGCTTTTGTCACCTCCAGGCTTGATTATTGTAATGCTCTATACTTCAGGGTCAGTGGGGGCAATCTCCACTGGCTGCAGCTGGTGCAGAATGCTGCAGCAAGGTGATTGACAGGCTTTCTGAGGTCCGATCATACAACCACGATTTTGCATGAACTCCACTGGCTGCCAGTTACAGTAGGTGGAGGATTGTCTTCAAGGTAGGTTTGCTTACCTACAAGGCCTATACGGCTCAGGTCTGGGCTACCTGTCTGACCTCCTGACCCTTGCCTGCCTGCTGCGCTCCCTATGGTCATCTGCAGAGGGGTATCTAGTGGTCCTGAGGGCACGATTAAAAACTGCTGATGATCATGCCTTCAGAGTGACTGGCCCAACATATGGAACTCCCTTCCACGTTTGTTAAGGGAGGCCCCCTGTATTGAAACTTTTAAAAACAGCCTGAAGATACATCTGTTTATGTTGGCATTTGAGGGAATTTGAAAATAAGATAGTGAGCTGGCATTTTATAGTTTAGTTTTTAAAAGTGGCATTTATGATATTTTAATAGAATTGACCCTGATTATAACTGTGTTTAATTGATTGTCCTGTACTATTGTGAAGTGCCCAGAGCCCCTGGGATTGGTCGCTTAAGAAATAAAGGATGACTTGATTTGACTTTGCCCTTATAGGTTTATACTAGTATAGGGTTTTTTAGGGTAGCAGATTCATATGGCCACCTTAGTTGAATCTGTTCTGGCCAGGTGACTAGGATCTTGCAACTACTGTCTGTGTCAAAATAGTTCCGTTATATTCAGCCTGGGTCTCTTACATAAGCCATGACTCATGCCCCCCCAAGTGTGGAAGTGACAGATACCACCACAGGAAGGATCTGTAGGTTGAGAAAAGCAGGAGTTTTCTCCATAGTGCTATTGTGATCTTTTCAGATAAGCAGCCCCATTTTGGATTTCCTCTATCCCAAAGCAAATTGGCTGTCATCTCCCCCTTCCAGGTAGGACAGCCTGTCATGTCTTACTTAGCAGGATGCTATAATTTGCCTTGTTCCTTTAGTAATGCACTCTGCAGTGATTGTGAATTTAATTCACTAAGGATAAAGGATCTGTGTGTATATATATATATGTACATATTCTAAGCAAAAAACTTTGTTAATGCATCATTTAGGGTTAAAACACAAGAAGTCAGGAAATGAAACATTTAGGGTTGCCCCCTCCCCCCCGTGGACCCACCCATCATCCCGAGATTGACAGCTGACGGGGTGTGTCATTAGAGTTGTGAGGCCTAAATGTCACCCCATTCCATGTGTAATCATATTCACAAGCCACAGTAAAGAAGAATGGGGTGACATTGAGGCCTCACAACCCCAATGACACACCTCATCAGCTGTCAATCTCGGGATGATGGGTGGGTCCACCAGGGGAAGGGGCAACCCTAAACGTTTAGTTTCAAGTCTTTTTGTGTTTTAACCCTAAATGATGCATTAACAAAGTTTTTTGCATAGAATGTCCTTACTTTTTGAGAAAGAATATGAAAGTAGAAAGTCACACAAGTTGGTGGGAGCACGGGCTCTTCGGGCCCAACTTGAACATTTCTGCAGAATTCCACACCTGTTTACATTTTAGGCACCTAATGACTGAAAAGTGCATCCATGGCAGTAAGGATAGCTACTATATAAATTTGAAGCCAGTACCACAATGGAAAATGCTATCCATGAAACGTAAACTCTGCCACGTAATATCTCTGCAAAAAATTTATTGTCTGACACATAAACACCATAATTCACATCTACAGGACATCCCGTCAACACCCCTCAAATTTCAAGTGAAAGGACCAAACTATTTCCGAGATATTTAATTTTTAAAAATGTTAAAATTGGGCTATCTGGTCCCTTCCAAATCTAGCCATCTAGTCCCTCCCTCGTGATCAAAGATCATGATCAAAGAATCTCGCAATCAAAGAATTTGCAGGCTCACGATCAAAGAATAAAAAATGGCAAAAGTCCATTTTTACACAAAAATAAATGAAACCACAACCATGACTCGATAGAACGAAGCCCCTTGAGCAAAACCCACCCTCATTTGGCTTAATAAGCCACCCCTGAGCTGAGAAAATTGATTTTTTCAAGTGGCCATCTAGTCGTGCCCTCGCGATCAAAGATCGCAGTCAAAGAATCTTGCGATCACAGAATTTGCAGGCTCGTGATCAAACAATAAAAAATGTTAAAAGTCAATTTTTAGGCAAAAATACATGAAACCACAGCCATGCTTCAATAGAACGAAGCCCCCAGAGCAAAACCCACCCTCATTTTGCTTAATAGGCCACCCCTGAGCTGAGAAAGTGATTTTTTCCAAGTTGTCATCTAGTTGCGCCCTCGCGATCAAAGATCGCGGTCAAAGAATCTCGTGATCAAAGAATTTGCAGGCTCACGATCAAAGATCATTAGCGAGCCGTGATCAAAGAATAAAAAACTTCAAAACTATATGTTTTTACCATTTTGAAAGAAACCACAGCCATGGCTCGATAGAGCGAAGCCCCCTGAGAAAACCCCATCCAAGTTTTACTTCAGGAGTCACCCCTGAGCCAAGATATTTGAATTTTTCCGACCGCAAACTGAAAACAAGATGGTGGCCCAAGCAATCAAAGAATTCCTCGTGATCAAAGATTCTTTGATCATGAGCCTGCAAATTCTTTGATCGTGAGAAGGGACTAGATGGCCAAAACCCCATTCTTTTTTCGCAAAATTACCATATAAATTTTCCCATTGACTTATAATGGGAACTTAAAAGTTTAATAACTTTTGAATGGATTAATATTTTTTCACCAAACAAAAAGCAGCATATTCCTTGACCCAAGCTCTTTCAGACAAGCCAAGTCACAGAGCGGCATGCCACACAATGGCCATGTGGTGCCACAGACAAAATCCGAAAAACTGCCCACATAACTGGCGAAAAGTGAATTTTTCAATGTTTTGGTGCGCAAAATCCGTAAGTCCGACTGAAACAAAATTTGGCAATCAAGAGATCTACCATGCCCCACCATAAATACCAAATATCATGCAAATCCGTTGAACGGGTCCAAAGTTATTAACGCACAAAATTTTGAGTTTAACATAGAAGTGCCTACTCAACCCTAAATATAGGGGCGCGACTGCGTCCTTATAATATAACTATATATATATATATATATGTGTGTATATATATATATATATATATATATATATATATATATATATATATATTTGTGACTTTTGCAAGTGATCAGATCATGTATTGTATAGTTGGGCTGACCCCGATTAGCACTTTGGGTGCAAAATGTAATTTTCTTGCTTGCTAATTTTAAAATAGCCATTTATATGGTTTATCCTGCTGTCCTGTAGCACTGACATATACTGTTGGTGGACAGGCCAGAGGCATCCCAGACTCTCCCATGGCTGCTGTTGGGGCCAGGTTGCAGCTGTGGGAAATTCAGTTGACCGTCATGGTGTTTGTCATATTTTCCAGGTTTCAGTCTGCTGTTTGCTGGTCAACTGATCAGAACTTAAGAAATATTACACTGTGCCACTCAACTGAATCTTCTGTGGCTGCAGCCTGGCTCTGAGTTTGTCCATGGGGGAGTCTGGTATGCCTCTGGCCCGTGTGTAGCTAGTAAATGTCAAGGCTGGAGGATGGCAGGATGGATCAGATATGAGGGCTGATATTTTAAAATAAGCAAGTAAGAAAAGTATGTTTTACACATAGGATGGTCCAAATACTTATTTCTCAGTTAGCCTTTCTCCTTCCTCGATGACATTGGCTCTTATTCCACTACACACCAATGGATGGGACACCCATTTACAGTCGGAAGTATCTTATCAGAGACGCGGCATTATGCAGAGGCAGTTTGAAAGAAGAGCAGTAAACAGGATGCATAAATAATGAAAGATGACAGATAACTTCCAATTATTTTTTTTTATAAATCTCTCCAAGCCATATACATGCACTGTGAAGAATAAGAATCTGCACAGCATCATGAGTATGCAAATTTCTCTGTGGGGGGAAGGGGAGCTGTATAGGAAATCATAGCTGTCACTACAGTCTGCATGCCATGTCACTGCTCAGACTTCAGGCAATTCAAGCATACTGAACTTAACAATAATCTTTAAAATCTGTACAAAAGTACGTGCATCACTCCTGAGAGGCGCTGCAAGCTGAGTTTGCCGTGTAAAAATAAATTGGAATAGATTACAAAACTTAAGGACACCATTTTAAACATTTGTGAAAATGTCATTGCCCTGTCACAGCTGACCAATGGTGGGGGAGCAAACCCCTGGTATCTTGGGGTGATGCCTGAGATGCTCCCTATCCAGGGGTATCACTCGTAGGGAGGATCCCTCACAGTGAAGTCCATATTTATTCCGAGCTCTGGCAACTCTGTGTTCAAGCTTGATTCAGATATAGAGTCCCTCTTTAATCGATAACCACTCAAGACAGTATTGCAGAACACATAGGACTTTACTTCAGTATAAACTGTGCAAGTTCATGGCGTTGTACATAGAAGTCCAAAGAACACATTTTATTTCTTGCTAAAAACAATTTGACATTCTAAGCTATTCATTATACCTCAGGCAAGCTTCTTTGCTCTGACTCTAACAGTCCCTGCAACTTAATTCTATAAAAAGTGCTGTGACACCACAGCTCTTACATCGCCGCCTCATCTTAGCAGGCATCCACACCATGGCAGATGAAACCTCTTGTAGTTGGAGTGCATGATTATCCTCTCCCACTCCCACGTCTGCACTTCAGGGTAGGCAGGTGTCACAGTGTCCACTCCCTTTGACTACTGGACAGTCTCTCAATTTTAATTTGTGTTCAGATTGTGTAGATATATACATCTCTTGGAGTTTTCCCATTCAGAATTCATGACTGTGAAAGCTAGTGAAGCAATAATCCAGTTCACTTTGGGTCGAAGTAGCTGGGCCTCAATGTTTCATCAGCAGCGACCTCCTTTCAGCTCTCCTTACTGTACATGGCTAGTGTCTTTATTACTTCAGAGTATAATTAGGGATTGTAAAGATTCTGATCTCAACTTCTCCCTTTAAGGTAGTAGCCATAAACACTGAAAGAGCAGCATACTGTATCTATTTACAATAACGAAGCAGAGCAGCTCTGAACCCCAATGTCTATTTGCATCCACTCCCATCAACTCTTTCTTTGGGTCATAGCCTGGGCTGCTTTCTAGCTTCTTGCACAACAGTCAGCACCACCAGGTCATGGAGTGTCTGTCACCTGGGACCCCTCACCCTTGGGATAGACAGGGTTCTCCTTGGAGACGCAGCATCTCTTACCTTGTTCATACCATTGCTCTCACTGAGCTCTGTAAATAGTCTCTTTGTGTGCCACTTCCTTGGCATGAGCACTTACCAGGTTCACCCCCTCACCAGGGTCCCTATCTGAGATTCAGGGGACCACCCCCATCTAGGGGTATTTTAGATGGTGGTAAAGTTTGTGTGGAAGGGGGTGGCATTACAGCCAGAAAACATAGTCCAAAACTATAGAGTCCACATACCTGGTTGGCCTGGCTTACCAGACCTGATGGAACAAGGGTGCCTTGGACCTTCGGGGTACAGAGCTGGTACATTGGTGGGTTTGCAGGGCACTGACTCTTCACCTGCCTGGCTTTGCCAACTTCGCCCGTAGGCCTTTGTTGACTGTTTTCACCAGGCAGGCCTCTCAGTGTCTTCCTTGGTGGTTCTCTGGTTCCTGCTTCTCTGGACGTCACCCTGGAACACACTGGGAACATGGCTGTGGAGGCAAACTTCTTGAAGCAGCAAACAGTTCTGTTCAAACACAAGAGACGAACACCAAAATTGTAAAAAATCAGGGGATCCCATTTAATGAACAGTTCATTAAAATAGGAACAGTCACTCCATGGAGCCATAAAGCACAAACAGGCTGCTTAGCACTGTGTGATCACATCAGAAGCTCATAATGTCACTTTGGACCATGTGGTCACATCTAAAACTGATAGGTACTCTGGACCAAGGGGTTTCATTTAACACTCAAACAGTACTCTAGACCGAGGGGTAACATTTGAACAGGAAATCCAGGCAGCCACCCTAAAATCTGGGCAGCCAGACAGTCCAAACACAGGCAGTAAACTTGAAGCTGAATAGGCCCTCAACAGCAGGCAGCATTAGTTATATGTCTCCCATTTCATCATCTGTCGAGGAGCATGGACCTCCCGGGGATGGCTGGACCATCTGCGGCCCCCTCACTATCCACTCCTCCCTCTCTGATTCCCCTGGAGTATGCACCTCATGAGGGACAACTGCCTGATCTATAGCTACCCTCAAAGCATGCTTCTCATTTTGGGTGCAGAGCCCAGAACTACACAATCCCAGGGCTCGGGGCATGCCAGGTCCTTCAGGGGTTGTCCACACCCAAGTCCCTACTAGGACCCCCTCACCTCATGGTTCATCCTCACGGCAATCAGTCCCTCTGTGGAGACTACTCTGAAGTTTAGCCCCAAAGCACAGAGCTCCATCTGAAATGGCAGCTGCCATTTCCTTTTCCCACACTGCTGTGCTGATCAATTAAAAACAATAAAAGAAACACCACAGTCAAATGGCTGCATGGCCAAGCAGGTGAACATCCCGCTCCAACCACTCCTTCCTCAAATCTCCTCTTTCCCGCCTGTCTGTCCCTTTTACCTCCTCTCTCTTGTTCTTGCGCCCAAACTCTCAGGTCCAGTCATGGACCATTTCCCATTGGCACCAACTCAACTGTCCCCTACGGTGCCCAACGGAACTTGTAGTCACAATTTGACTGTTTAAAAATCACAACTTCCAGTAAGTTCTTGTGTCCTTTTTTGTTCCAATTTATGTTAGTGTTGGTCCTCTTAAGTTAAACTGGCAATGTGAATAATTGATATTAAAAAGTCTGGGACTATTAAAGTTCAGTTCACAGTCTATGCAACAAAGATTTATTTTCTTATATAGCCTTGTATTTCATCAATTTTTTTAGTAATCCAGAAGTTCTTCAATCAACTTAAAAAGAAAACAAGAAGTTCTTGGCAAGAATTTTAAGACTTAAATTTGATATTGGCAAGGAAAATAAAAGAAAGAGCTCATTGATTTTGTGGCTATTCATATATCATTTTGAACGGGAAAAAAACAGTGAACGATGACGAGTCAACAGAAAAAAAGCTAAAGCAATATTCACAACCTGATGAATGTATGTAAGCCTTTTCCCTGAAGAAGAGACATGGGTTTGGTTTCGAAATGTTGGATTACTAAGAAAATTGATGTAATACAAGGCAATGCAAGAAAAAAAATCTTTATTGCACAGATTGTGAACTGAATTTTAATGGTCCCAGTCTTTTTATTACCAATTTGACTATTTACAACATGCCCCAATCGGTGCCAGCCGGCACCAAAACTACAGGCCTAAAAATAGCTGCTGCTTCCTTAAATTTTCCCCAGTCAGTGGCCACACATGCACACCGCACGGTCCGCCATCTCTATTTACAAATTTTTTCAATTTATTTTTGTATTATTATTTTTCACTTGTAGGGGTCCTGAGTCTGGCTGAATCAGGAGACAGGACCTAGGACCCAGAGCAGGCACTCTGTTAAAATTTCTTACCCTTGCTGGCCGCATACCGCATTGTGTTCAGGGCCAACTTCTCTATTTACTGTTTAATATTTATTTTATCTTGCAGTCCTGAGCCCAGCCAAAACCCAAAGAACTGGACCCAGGACCACTAACCCCACCCGGAGTCATGGAAGAACACTCCACCACTTGGCCCACCTGCAAGATGCTGAGACAGCAGGAACATGCGGCCACAAGCCACATCAATGGGGGGGTTGCAAGCTGCAACTCCCATCAGAGCCACAGGAATGACCATCGCCGCTGGAAGAGACTGGAGCCACCACCCTGAGGTAAGCCCACTTTGGTGGCTTACACAACCATCTGGATGATTCTCTCGAGGGGAACCCCCATGGTCCTGCACCCTCCCGATGGCCCCACTACATTCTTGTTATTGAATGGTGATCCCAATAAAGAAAACATTTACAGCCTTGCTGGAATTTTTGCAGGTATGGAGGGCTGCGCCCTCCTGCTTCTGACTTAGACTCCCTCTTACTGTGTTCTGAAAGAGTCTGTCACTTGGATACTGCTCAACCTGGAATCACTGGCCTCAACAAATGGCAACATGACTGTAGCCAGCCTGCCAAGTGCCATAATAAATTATATATGCCAGAATGTCAGCAGATTAATTGATGGAAAGCACCAACCTATCACTGTGATCCATGTGGGAAGCAATAATGTGGAAAGAACAAAACAATCGAACTTTGAAAGCAGTTTTGAGAACCTGGGGCAATGCGTAAAACCTGTAAGGTGGTGATTTCCGAAATCCTCCGTATTCCAAGTAGGGAAGTTGCAAGGAACAAAGTGATCAAATACACAAATGGTTGGCTAAGGTGGTGGTGGTGTGGAGAGGATGGATTTGCATTTCAAATAAATTGGGACAGATTTGTTCATAACCCAGAATTATTTGCAAGGGATGGACTGCATCTCAACCAGATGGGAGCTAGTACACTTGGGGATAGAATCAGCTTCAGCATCAGATGCTATTTATAGAGCTAGTGTACTGCCTAAAACTAATATTAGATTTTAAAAGCAGCCAACCATTACCTTTTATATCTGAGGTGCCTTTTTTTCCCCTTTGTTTAATTAGATTGTTTATCTGATGTTAGTAGGTGTGATGAGTGGAACATCTGTTAGCCTGGCAGCTGACATATCTTGCTCTACTGCCCCACACTACATCATCAGCATTGTTACCTCACTGACTGTGACATCACTACTACTTAGGAACAGCAAGTGAGTGACTGTCAGGTCATTCACTTGTGATGTCACTGTCAGTGAGATCATAATGCTGATCTTGTAGTGTGGGGCAGTACAGTTAGATATGTCAGCTGCCAGGCCAAGAGCTGCTCCACACTTTCAGCACAATATTATCACATAGAAGACTTTATGATGAACAAAAGGAAAAAGAAAAATACTTCAGAAATAAAGTTAGAACTCACTATTACTTAAAATTTGTATTATTTTCCTGTCTGCTTGTTTTGGCTCCATTAGCTCTTTAAACTGAACCTCACGAGGAAGAGGGAAGATTATGTGTTATTACTCCAAGTGATGAAGTAAAAACTAGAAGCATCAAAAAAGCAAGATTAGCACCTTTCCATCAAGACAGGCCTTTTTACTAATAAATGCTAGAAGTCTTGGAAATAAGAAAGAGGAATTAGAGTCATTATGCATGAACACAACACAGACTTCTATGCGATAACTAAGACATGATGGGAAGAAGGTGACACAATTGGTGAACGTCTATTGCATGGTCAGTTGCATAGTATAATCTATTTAGGAAGGACAGAGTTGGCCAAATGGGTGGAGGAGTGGCACTGTGTGTAAGGGACTGCACTGATGTAGTGCACATCTTACAGGAAGAGATCAAAGGGCTAGAGGCACCATGGGTCAAGGTCACGTTCAAAAAGCTTAAAACAAATTTTATAAGAATACTCTATAAGCCTCTGAATGTAACAGGAGAACAGACTGAAAAATTACGTAACTTACTGAGAACAGATCCAAAAGCAAATGATTTGATACCTTTTAATGGGCCAACATAGGTGTAACAAAAATAACAAAGTCTATGTTGGTCCAATAAAAGGTATCAAATCATTTGCTTCTGGATCTGTTTTTACAAGGACCAATATGGCAAATACTAAATCTGTATAACTTACTGAGGTCATTTAAGTTAGAGGACAAATTGCATATAGTTGGTGATTTCCACTTGCCAGGGATAGGATGAGATACAACGTCAACAACAGGTACACATAAAAGAGAATTTTTGGATGTGGTAATGGAGTTGACATTGGACCAGTATGTCAGACAAAATACTAGAGAAAGGAACATCTTGGACCTTATTTTTAATAATATTAATGGAAGAGTTCATAAATTTAAGGTAATGGAACACTTTGCCAGCAGTGATCATGACATGGTCAGTTTTAAAATCCAAATTAAAGTGATTTTGTGATCTTTTTGCAGCCCTGTAATAATGCCAGTAATTGCTGGTAATGATGCATTAGATGCCGACTGTAAAATGATTAATTTTATACTGTTGTTCCTTTTTTATCTGCAGTCTGTGTTTTATAGCCCTCTTTCTGCTGAGCGGTATATTTATTTTGGCAGTGCAGTCCAGGACACGCCCCTGTTTCAGTCGTCATGCAAGGGAGTGCGTCCTCGTCTGCCAGCATGTTCACAGTGCTGTGAGCGGGAACATCACTGCAAGTGATAGTACTTCCTGATGACAGACTGCACGCAGTGTGGAGTGTGGAAATTTTGCTTCATGCAGTCTGAGAACTTGAATGTGGGCTTTCATTTCAGCAATCGGGGAACAGAGACTGACTAATACTGTTTTGACCTTATCTTTTTTGTCAGTGCACAGAATTGTGTTACTTTCCCTTGGTAGGTAGAGAGTTTCAGTCTGTGGTTTTGTCGATGGGGTGTGCCTTTTCACTTCCTACGTGCCGTTTCCATTGATGCCTTGTAAATGAAGTTGTCACTATCAGTTTAGCTCTCCCGATCTCCTAAGGTTAATTTTAGTGTAACAGCACACAGTGGTTAGGGGTTTAGACATGGCCATTGTTCTTATGGATAACCTGGCTTGCTCACTTGGTTGCTCCAAATATAGCAATGCACAGAAATGAGGTGTGCCATATTCTGCCAATGCCAGTCTTTCTGCCATCCCCAGTACTGTGCACAGTCTGGCTTCCTTGTTATGCAAATAATGGCAGTGGCAATATTTTATCACCTCAGAGGTTTCTCAATAAACCAATTGTTGACTTACTTTACTGTCTTTATTCTGCCTTCCTTCTCTCTATTGCTTCATTTCAGCAGGGGGGTTGTGGATGGCCAGACACTATGTTTTGCAGTTTTTTTCTACTCCTTGGTTGTTTTACAGACCACATTGAAAGAGTGTGATTAAATCATACAGGGAGAAAAGACATTCTATATTGAAATTCTTACAGGCTGATTTTTTTGGGAGCAGTCACTATTTCTATGTTAGAGACATAGACTCAAAATGCTATATTTATTCATACTCCATAATCCTTTCTTACACTGATTATTCTGTTTGTATTTTTACCTGCCACCTTGTTCCGTATGTTTCATCTGCATTTTCTGCATTGTCCATCATGGTGAACTACTGTGTTGTGGCTGGCTGTAAAAATGCCCCCAGTGAACATGTGGCTGTGGTATCATTCCCAAAGAGAGACAAGTTTCCAGACAGATTCCAGAAGTGGGTGGACTTTGGTACTGCTTGATCGGAAGTGGGACTGGCAGTCTACTGTGTCCCCACATATCTGTTCGGTACATTTTACAAATGACTTCTTTGAGAATATGATGCAATTTTGAATGAAATTTGCAAAGATTCTAAAGCTGAAGAGAAGCACGTTGCCCACTATCCATCCAACAATATTCAACAGTGAACCTTAGTGCTGTACTGTGAATCAGAAAAGGTCTTCATCCAGTGATGAACATGATTACACCTTGAAACGTGGTCATATGAGCAACTTATTGAACAAATCAGTAGTAAGTAATCCATTGACCTTTAACGTATGCTCAGTTCTTGGGTTGATAATATTCTACACACCGCCCCCACCCAACAACTTGTGTATGTTACTACTGGGGTGAATCTGTACTGAGTTCTGCTACTGTCTGTGGTCTGGTAATTATACATTGTTCCACTATGCAACACAGTGGGGTAAAGTGATGTAACACTGTGGTCAGCGCATTTATCATCATGCTTGTGTGTAGCGCACATAGCTGTTTATGCATCATATAATAGTGTGACACAATGCTTGGACAGCTGTCCAGCTCGATACTTGCAAACAAGTGTAACATTACTTTCCCTGTGACGTTGTCATCATGCAAGGCACTGTCCTGTCAATAATGCCATGTATGGGGATGCTGATCCCTTTGTCTCATATTGCATGTCCCTCTCAGTGCCCCTTATGTATTCCCACTGATGTTGTATTTAGCAGTGGTGGGCAACGGTACACATGTGCTTATCCACCATACCAAATTCTGTATGTCCAGACATGCCTTGTCAACTTTCCCAGCACTGGAGTAATGAATTACACTCCAAAGTAAAGTTACCAATCTCTATTTGGAGAGTGGATTACAGTGCAATACCCAAGCTGACAACTGTCTCACCCCATGGAACAGTCACGGTCAGATGCTTGTTCAATGTATTCCATTGTGACATTGGTGAACTCCGGCACTTTGCAGATGACAGTAGGATGTACAATAGGGTTGCTAGTCCTGAAGTGGTGGACACCATGAAGTGTGACCTTTCCGTAAACATGAAAAACAAAGTGAGGTATGGAAAACAAAAATCTATGCACAGAAAGGTCAAAAAGAATGCACCTGGGTAGACAGAATCCTGGGTACTGCCACTGGATGGTGTTGTCGGTGCGATTGATGACCTCTATTTCCCTTTCTGCTTTGCTTATCAGTTGTGATGATCTACTGCTGTCAAGGTAGATCATAGCGGCGTTGAGGAGGACAAGGTGCATGCAGACGTGCATGGTAACAGGGCTCACTGTCAGGAGATGGGAGCTTGTGATGACATTTATACAACAGTGTCAAGGCCTCACATACAGTTTTGTCTGCACTTCTTCAGGGCACACCTGTGCAAGCACATTGACAGACCGTAGGTGGTCCACAGGAGCTGTTGAAATTAAGTTTTGCAGCACATTGCCAGCAGGCCAAGTGACTGTGAAAATCCACTATCCCCACAGACTTTTCCAGCAGCCAACTTGATGCACTTATTGAAATGTTACCTTCTCCAGTACATGCCCACAGGGCTACTTAAAGGAAACTCTTACTAGAATGACACAAAGTCCACCGGCATTTGGCTAGTGGACTGGTGCCAGTTTCAACCCCTGCATAATCTTACTGGTAGCACAACTCCCATCCATGCAGTACAGCATTATAGTCGCACTTCCAGTGCCATTGTCACACTGGTTTTCCATCTGCGGGTCAAGTGATGCACGTATCCCTAGGTGTCTTTCCTGCTTGGTTTTGTTAGTATTACTGTGGCCATATATCAAATATTAATCGTGCAGATGTAAACACAGATGTTGCAAAGGGGGAGGTGAACATAGGAACCATTATTGAGACATGGGCAGCCAGGCACCATGGCTGTGACCTAACCATCCCAGGGTATAAACTGTTCTAGAGGGATAGAGATAAAAGAAAGGCTAGGTTGGTTGCCATTTATGTAAGGGAAGGGATGAGATGTAATAGGGAGTAAGGGGAGGGGGCAGGTCTGAAGTAGTCTGGCTGAAAATACACAGCCATAAAGAGACCAAGATCTGTCAGTGGGTCATTTATATACCTCCAGCCCCAAAGGAGGACACTGACAGGGAAATGGGGGAGCACGTAATGAGGCATAGTGGCAGAGGGAGCACAGTGGTGTTGGGGGATTGTAATCTACTGAGGGCGGATTTGGGCATTCCAGCAACTAGGCTGACACACCATGACCACTCTCCTCCCTGGGTAACCTTTACATCCATTGCTTTGATTCCATTCGCTGTGTAGACATATACTCCTCTTCCTTCTCCTCTGTTACCCTTGCTCTCCATCCTGTTGATTGTTTCACTTTATGGTGACATTCCAGACATGGTTCTATTTGTACCATGTCTGTGTGACTGTCACACGTCCAACCTTCCCTCTTACATCAAAGCTACTACTTAATGGAGTTTGTTACTGACAGTACAGGCACTGGTAGCCATTACCATCCAGTTCTGGAATGCCCCCTTTGGCCCTGTCATTATCCATCTTGCCTTGTCCTTTTACTTTATTTACCCCAGTTTTGACCATTGCCAACTTCTCCATCTTTGTTTTTCACTCAGTGATTACACAGTTTTCTGGTGGACTGCTGTGATTGTACATGTCATTTTCACTGCTTTTCCACTTCGCTACTTCAAATGCTTGCCATTGAAGCATGTAAACCTATCATGTGCGATCCGACTTCCACGGAGGGACTGTTGCAGAGCATTGTGCCACTGTGGCCCTGGATCTCTGCAAGTGAAAACTCCATACCCAGAACAGCAAAAAGCATGAGCTCCACACCAGGTTTTCAACCATTCATGGAATCACATGGTAGAGACTACCAAACCCTCACCCGTGCCACAGAAAGATGGCACCACCGAGAAGGTTACAGTGTATGATACTGATGTAAAAACCATCTCAGAGTCAAGACACTACTCCTGCATTGCTCTGATCTCATTCCCAGCCATGTCATTTGTCACTAGGTGGACAATGACTTCTACCTCCATGTCCCAAACTGATGCCCTAAAACCACTCCAGCCCTACATGCCCACAACACACCGTAAAATATCCCCATGTTGCAGATGCATACAGAATAAGATGGGACTGATGAGACGCATGAGACACACAAGGGCATGCAGACAGGAACAGGTACCTGGATGCATCTCCATGACTGTAAGTACTGTGTATTTGATACCCTGAACATCACCAAAGTTTTCAGGATGTGGGTAGGAGGTCATCAACAGGAACACAGTCTTGCTCTGGACTCGTTAGTCTGGGTGTCTGTGGTGCCAGGAGGCAATGATATGCCAACCACAGACAGTATTTTTTGTTAATGATAATACATCACATATGAGGGACCACCTTTCCTTTAAGCTGTGCATCACCGATGTCCGCCAATATTCTGTACATATTACACATCGGTCGCATAGCATTGGACTAACCTCTGCAAGGGGTACATGACTTTGCGCCACACACACTATCACAACCTCCACACACACTGTCATGACATCACTCCTTCGCCCAGTCAGTCTCCCCTCTCTGCCTTAAAGGAAATACATCTTGGTTGGAGTCCCGAATCTCACTGAGGATGCCCGCATCACATGCTGAAATACTATCCATGCTGAAACAGGATGTGTCACAGTTTCTTGCACTGTTTCAATATGTGTTGCGCCTGCCCTTTTTTGTGATTATGGTAACTGAAAAGGTAACCAGAAATATGACTTTTTGGTACAGAATCACTACAAAGGTAATCATTCTGTTGCTGTATGACCCACAACTGGCTCATGGTATGCTAGTGACTTTTTGTGCCTCTTGCAGACTACACAGGACTCAGTCATCCAGGAACACTATAATAATTGTTCTATGGGAGACAGTGGTGTGTATACAGTGCTTGTGACTTCAGCGGACAACACTGTCATCGTTGACACCTTAGCTACTTCTTTCACTGCCGGAGACAGTAGCATGACTGATGCAGGACTCAGCATTTGTGAAACATCAACAGTAACATCAAACACTTTTGAGCAACAAACTTCTTCCAGTGTCAAATGCCGTCAAGTGTCTAGATCAACTCATATACACAGATCACTACTTACACACAAGAAAGGTATGTATACATGTCATGCTGTATGAGGTTGTACATATCTTCCGTGCCCACATCGGTACTGATGATTACATGCTGTTCATTGACAGGAACACAGACGACAATGCCAAGACGCTGACGTCAGAGTTCAGTGTGACCTTCTGACAGGTGACAACATTATTCTGAGCAGTGTTCCAGGCCTAACATCATCAACACCAATGCAGTCCCCTTGCCCACCCACTACTTCATCCATCAGTGTTGACCGTGGTGACAGTGATTCGGAATATGTACCATGTGATCAGTCCCTGTTACGAGCAGAAAAAGAGTTGAGGGAAGACTTGGCGCAAGTTTACTACTTCAGTTCTATACCAATTCCATGAAGAAATGCATGCGTCATGTAATATGTGCCAATCAATATATGAAAATCACACTTTTATCTCATTCACAGGTTGAGACAGACACCAAGGTACTCTTCCCATAGTGAGCCCAAATACATAGTATACAGATCATGCCTTCAAGGCCTCTTTGCATACTGCTCTGCTTGTGGCTCACCTACATCAGCTGTGTTCTCCACTGACAACCCTGCTAGAAGGCGTGGCACGCTGCTTGTTGTGGATGTGAGGTGCTACAACTGTGGATTAAAAAAGTGTTGGCGTAATCAGTCTGATCTTGGGCACAACATCCATGGCAATGTATGCATGGCCACCACAATTTTTACCTCCAGTTGTCCGGTCTCTAAATGTCTTAGGGTGTTTGAATTCATGAACCTTGCTGTAATCTCTTGCAGTACATATGAGAAGCACCAAAGGGAGCTGATTATGCCCACAGTAGACAACATCTGGAAAACACAGCAGTCTGAAATTGTTGCACAGTTGAGGCAAATACCAGGCGGTTTGATCCTGGGTTGGAACGGCTGTGCAGACAGCCCGGGGCACTGCGCTAAGTTTGGTTCCCATACTTTGTTGGAATATCGCATAGGGAAGATCATAAGCATCACATTAGTGCAGGTGAGACATGTGCAATAAAAATGCTTTCTTCCCCCATCACTACTGCTATATGTTACTGGTCAGCATCACTAATTAGTGCTTTTTTTGTCAATAGAGCAATGAGGTTAAAAACTCCAATTGGATGGAGTTGGAGGGACTACAGAGGACACTAACGATGCTTGTTGAGGAAAACCAGTTGTCCACTGATGCGTTAATAACTGATCGCCACAAACAGATAAGTGCTTGGCTTGCTAGTACTACACTCATGGCAGGTGCCACTCACTTCTATGATGTGTGGCATGTGGCCAAAGGTATGACTAATGCCTGACTGTAGGCTCAATAACTGCATTTTTTTTACTGTGTCAATATTGCGTCAGCACCCCTCCAAGCCCCCTCATACTGTGCCACATATGGAGCAAAGTGCACCCTGCACACAGTGTGCATTCAAAACATGTGCTACTGTGTGCTGTTGTGTGACACTGACCCAGACACCCTCTCTTCTTTGCAAACACAAGACAACATCCACTGTGCCCTGTTGTTTACAGCAAAACACCACACCAAAAGTGCTGTGCACCACAATGCCAGTTACACCTTTTCATGTTTGTGTACTGCAAACTCAGCACCCTCTGTGCTGTGCTCCAGCAATGCCCTTTGAAACTTGCCCCACACTTATAATAACTACCCACCCTATGTTCCATTCCCACCACCCATGCCTGTCCCACCAAGGTCTTGACTCTGCTATTTCCGGAGTGTGGTGCACCCAAAACCAAGATTCAGTGATCAGTGATCAAAGATTATGGATCAATAGTGATCCACGGGTGCCATGGTCCATTGTTCACTCCAGTGGTACTATACCATCCAGTACATGTTGCATAGTGTAGTGTCCACCCATGCCCATACACCAATAGTCATAAACCCCTACCAGCACCCACATCCAACTACCCAACATGTGCCACCAAGTGGCACACCATGCCTCACCATACGATGGCCAGCAAACGCCTGATCGTGACTGCGATATACTGTAGGTAAGGTAATCTGAACTGTATAACACCGTGGTCTATATCAGTCACAGGGTTGCAGTGGCAATGGGAATAGGTTTATGCAATTTTCCAGTTGTGGGGATGGTGCTGTGACTGGCTTCTGCCTACCGTGATGGACGAAGCACTGTGGAATTGCTGCCATTTGGCATTGTTCCATGGGTTTGTTTCAAGGGCTGTGGCAGCAGGGTTGCAGTAGTCACCATAGTTCAGGTTTCATGGTTTTGGTGTGGTGTCCACCACGCAATGGAAATGTGGGTGTGTCATGACTTTGGTGGAATGGTTATGGTGAGTGTGATTGCAGAGAGGGTGTGTGCGTTGCATTACAAGCATAGTTGAAGTTAAACTGATATGTGATGATCACTGAATAAAACAATGTCGTTTTTCCAGTTCAAGTAAGGGTAAAGGTGAAAAGGAGCATTGGGTTGTCGGGCAAACCAGTCCTGTTTGGCCGTTCACAGTCATGCAAATAGGCACACTATGGGGCATGCATGTGTGTCTTTTGCACCATGCATTACAAATTTTCACTTTTGCTTTAAGTGACTGAATATCACCTATCTTGATGCTGTGCTTACAGGTTATGCCTATGTTTCACTCATTGGCAGTATTCACCACATCCAGGGAAGGCGACAGTTGCTTTGTTGGCCACACACCAATTTGCAGTGGCAGCACATGATGCAGCATTCACAGCAGATGTGCAACACATTGCGATCGCACATCTTGTTTTTAAGTGCAATTTAGACACGCCATCACCTTTCTTTGCTTTGCAAATGTATTACTGCCTCTCATCTGGGCACCTTTATACATGATGGACCTTGTACCTTGTGGATTATTGTTAAAACTTGATAATATGAGCATGGTAACAGGAGCTGTCAGTGTGAGAAATTGGACTCCTTGTTGTTCACCCTAAGGGTACAATTACCACACTGTGCTCCGCATGTGAACATGATTCCTAACAGCACAGATGTTCAGTGGCATGACTGTAAATGCTGTCACTGTCAACCTTCCTTCCTTCCACTTATGTTCTGATGTTGCCTTCAATCATTTTCCATCTTCCACCATTATGGAATGACACAAAGCACTCTAGTTACACTGCAGTATTGTCATTTTATCCTCAAATGGAGGTAGACGCTGAACAGTACCTCATGCCATCATATGATTGTGCCTCTCATCTGTCCCATCCCATGACCACCCCCACACCCACATCCAAGAAATGCACATGACCATGGTTCACACCATGGTGATACCTGTGGTGATATGTCAGTCACATTGTTTTGATGTTACTGTCACATATCTTTGACACTAATAATGTTATCGATTACACCGAGTCTGTGTTTCATGACTTGTACGTGTTAGAAAGAAGGTACGTAAAGAGGAATGGAAAACATCATACCCTGGAGAAAGAGTATTAACAACCATATATACTGGGTGGCGTCCTCATCTCCCCATGGTGACACAGAACTGATAAAGGCAAAGTGGGATGCAATGATACGCTACATGCAAAACACACATGAACATCCAAGCCTAGTTTTTCCGGCATGCAAACATAGAATCCTGACTGGACGTGAACATAACAAAAAGTGTCTCATGCCAGGTAATCACTTCCACTGTATTTTACCATTCATCATTGCACTGTCCACCTTCTATAATACCCTCCTGTTTCAGATGTCCTTCGGATTGTCACTATCAACCGGTATTGCTGTGTAGTATCTTTTCACCATGTTGGCAGCAGTATCAGCCATGATCCGAAGCAAACCCTGTTTTCCATACTTCAGTGTGACTGACAATGGCATGATCACTGTCACAGTGCTGTCATGAACTGTTCAGTCACTGACACGTGATAATCCATGGGAAAATTACGTGTGTGTGGACAAAATAAGAGGAATTTCTAATAACGACTATCTCCATTCCATAACGTTCCTGAAAGATAACAGTCTTGGAACTGTACACTGTCTGCCACACTTTGCCACAATATCATACCAGTTTTCCAGCAGAGCACTGAACCCGGTATTGTGTTGTGCTGCACCACTGATTGTCACCATGGCAATATTTGTAGTGCTACCACATGCTGTTGCACAAACACTTACCACATGCTGTATCACCTTGTATTGTGCCATCTGACACGTCACAACATGGTGACCATTTCAATATTTAGAAGTTGCACGGTAAAAAAAATTTTGAGTCATACACAGTATTGATTTTGAACTGTGATTCTTTCTTAGCAGCATTACTTTGCTGTAATCATGTGGATGCTATCAGCATGTTCTCATCAGTGATTATTCACTTTGCAACTGAGCTCCAACCATAGCCTTGCTGCCAATTTAACAACGTTTGTGAAACTTGCCTTTCAGTGTCATACTATTTTACCATTCCTGCAGGTAACGCTGATACAGGGAAGCTGCTGAGAGTTCTAGAAAGTCCAATGCTGGTCAAGGACATCACCAGACTATCTCCCATGCAGCAAACTTCATCTGTGGAGGCTTTTCATAGCACTATTTTACACTTTGCACCCAAACACACTGCCTACTTGTTCCACGGAATGCAGTGCAGGTAATATGCCAATAAAGTGATCCATTATTGTGAAGTACCAAAAGGACAGTACATTGTTTTCATGCAGTGTTTCATTAATGTCACCTGGGATAACAGACATAGGTTAGTGATTACACCAGAGTGTTCATGACTATCAGTGTCATAAAAAAATTTGAACTCATGACCAGGCAAAATTGACAGCGGGCAAACTCATAATGTTCTGTGAGGTCTGCTTGATTGTGCACCTAGCACCAATCATACTGCTGTTGGTGCTCAGTACCCCACCCCTCCTCCACTGACCCTACCCATGTAACCTGTCACACCCACCCCTGTTCAAATGAGTATGCAAAAGTCCTGTGATATCACATCCACTGCTTATGTTGCAGCACATATCTGTCACTGCTGCCATGTCCAGGGCTGTGTCCAAGAATACTTTTTTCATGTCTCTCAAGTTATCCTTGCAGCATTTTCTAGCATATCTTGGCTTGTAATATGGCCTTACCTCCTGTCCAGCATTCTTTTCCGAATGAGAGGTGTCAAGGCAGGTGACCAGAGAAGTACAATGCAAGAACACGTGAACGGAGCTCAGGGCCAAAACTTCATGAGGCGTCCACTCTTGTGGAGAGGGTAGTTTTGCTTTTACTCAGAAGTTGACCACCATTGACCCGGTGCAGTTCATTTGTTGCCCAGACTGAAGTTTTTTATCACCACTTTAAGAACACACCTTTGCGGACAGTGGTCTCTGCTTCATTGCGGCTATTTTTCCTGGTCTGGAAGTGGATCACATGATGAAGGGTGCCACCAATTTATGCAACACCCACAACATCATTTTAAGTTACATGACCTCTGGCATGGCTAACCACAGTTCTTTGATGTGTTCAGTGGTCAACTATGAGTTTTGTCGTATAGCACACATTTCATGACACTACCAATTAAAAGTACAAAAAGGTACAATATAGTAAATATGTATCTTTGTCTGTCAACTTTTGACTTTCTGTAGTTCTTCACATCCAGATTATATCTAGCAGCACTCCATTTTAACGAAAACTATGGCAAAGAAGTGCTGAGTGATGATGCTGGAACTCCTCGGTTGGCCGTCTACTTCAGCAAAGTCAAGAAAGGGGAGCCCTCAGTGAGGTGATTGAAATCAGCTTCAACATATGGTAACTACAGACATGCTGCTTGTGGTCCACCATTCATTTTTGCTAATAGCTGTGTCAAAGTGTAAGTATTTTATTTTATTCCATGAGTCTCATTTACATGTGCAATGCTAACTTTCACATCATCCCCAAAAATAGAACACATCTTTCATTATTCCCAGGAAAACCGTGCTAACAATCTGTCACAACTTACCTCAACATTGTTTTCCATTTGTCAAAAAGATGTCTTAGTAGACATGTAGCTAAATTTTTAGCACTAGGACTTCTTCAGGGCACACTTCTTCTGCCATGAAGAGAGATGTATTGTACTATTCACAGGGCAGTAAAGATGCGTGTTCTGTGTGCAGGTCATGCAGTACCAATATACAGGCTGCATATGTTCACATAAATGGTACCAGTACAGATAAGTCTTGCAATTAATTAATGTTTCATAATCCATGCTGACAGCAGTGAATAAATATGATGTTGTTCCTTAAGATATGCTGCTTTCTGCTGACTACCCCCATGGCTATGAGCCATGATTGACCAGTTGGCATGCTATCAGCCAGGGTCTGTGCCACCATGGTAACAGGAGAGTAGACCTGCATGGAGTAAGTGAAGAGCATCGATAGGATGATTCACTGGCAGGGTTGCCACCTTTAACTCCTGCTTGTTGGATTGGAGACATAGTGCTCTGCACGGCCTAAATGCAGCAATACACGTCTCCACACAGAGGTGTTCAGGACACCTTGACATGGTACGGTGGTTCAACAATGCTAAAGCATAACAGCTGCCTGCATGATGGCAATTCACATGTCCAGTACCATGAAGTATGGCTTACCCCAGAGCAGTGACCTCGCCAACACCCTGCTAGGATGTCATACAGTGCCTTCTGTTTCTCCGATGTACAGTCCCGGTTGTCAATAGTGGAGGGTCACCACACGACAATGAGAAATTACTGGTTGGTGGTGGAGTATGTGTGATGATGGTCAGCAGACAGCAGTTGGAGGGAGCACTGCCTGTTGTCAAGACAGATAAAGACAATGCATCCAGGACGGAGTTATAGAAGGTACTATAACATGCCAAAAAAATAGAAATGATGGTGTTGTACACTTGTAACATGCTTTTATTAATTGATTTCAAAGGTATACCAGGAAAGTGTACTAAGCAGAGTATTGCTCATTTCCAGGTGCATCCCGGGGAGTGGGGAATACACAGTTGTATACAAAATTACTACAAAGTATAACCTGAACAGCAATGTGCAATGAAACAACAACCAAATAAGCAAAACTGATCAAACATCAGAATTGACAGATTTACCTGCACAGTCAACAAATAGATCCTAGTGACACAACCTACGAAGGTATGCGACACAAACAATATTTCATTAGCAAGATGGGTAGGAGCAGGTACAGGAGCTGCAGAAATGGTCTTTGAGGGGAGTGTTGAAAGAGTGGGAGGTACATGCATGTCAAATGGCAGAGGGAAGAGAAATCAACAATTAAGACATTCGATACAAGAAGGCAGCCTAGCAGGCAGAGGCAGACATGCAACGGACACACAGGAAACGGTGGTCGTAATGTCTGAGGGAGCGGGGGTAGAGAGGAGGAGAGTGGAGGAGCAATAAGAGAGCAGAGACTGCTTCCAAAGTTTAGCTGTAAGGGTACAGCAGTGGGCATGACACTGGCCCTGGGAAGGATAGGTATTGTTTGTGGAGACAATAGTGGGTACTGGGACGACTGTCAAGGGTAAAGTGGCAGAAACAGTGGAAGACGGTGTGAAGTCTGTCTAGGGAAGTTTTGTGAGTGCCACTGTACAGTAAAACCTTGTGGGTGGGATACTGAAAAGGGTTGCGCATAGCACAACAGGGATGCACCATGCACAACCACCAATGAGCCCTGGCACGATATTCAAAGGGGCATGTTGGCCATAAGAACCCCTGATGTGCCAAGTGCATCAGTAATACATGCAGCACAAGTGCAGGGGTGTGCCCATGCATATGCATTACATCCTGATATTCAGCCCAGGATGTGCAGTGCAGATGCTGGCACAACCCTGCCTTGCACTGCTCAGGGAGGCACAAAGTCGTGCCTGCTATAACCAGGAACAAGTCCTAGCCACTCACAGGCGAGCTGCCATTTTGCAAGGGGCAACACAGCAGCCGCCTAGTGTGGGTAGCCACCCGCCCATCCAGGACACAGTCCACATGCCTCTTGCCCAGAGAGCATTGTGCCCCCCCTGCATGTTTGCAGGCATATGTTCCAGACATCCCTGGTGGTCTAGTGGACCACTATCCAATGCCTGATCATGGGCAGAAGTGAATTAAATCCCTGGTGGTACAGTGGACTGCTATACAATGCCTGATAGCATGCTTAGGTGCTACATATCCCTGGTGGTCCAGTGGAAGCCCCCTCACCCCAGTACCCAATCTCAGGTGGAATTAAGGAAGGACACCCTGGTGGTCCCATGGTACTGCACCCACCCACCAGGGCCCCACCACCCAGCACCCCCCAGTCATCGGCGGGTGGCAAACCCCTACCCACAACCCGCACGACCGCCCACAGACTGACAGTGTACAGTAGGGTCTCTACACCTATTGGTCCACTGCATGGGCCAATGGGTTTGCAGACCATACTGTGCCACAGGCTTGACATTCCGGGCCTGTGTGGCACAGTATGGTCTGCACACCCATTGGCCCATACAGTGGACCAATAGGCATACAGACCCCTACTGTATGCTGTCAGTCGGCAGGCTGCTGGGCGGCTTGCGGGCATGGGTCTGTTGCCCGCTGCTGACTGGGGGAGTGCTGGATGGCGGGTGCTCCGGGTGGGCGGGTGGGGAGGGGTACCACTGGACCACCAGGGTGTCCTTCCTTAATTCTGCCCATGATCGGGTGCTGGGGTGGGAGGCTTCCACTGGACCACCAGGGATATGTAGCACCTAAGCATATGATTGGGCATTGAAAAGCAGTCCACTGGACCACCAGGGATGTAATTCACTTCTGCCTGTGATCGGGCATTGGATAGTGGTGTACTAGACCACCAGAGACTTCAATAACTTATGCCCGCAATTGGGCGTACGGGTGTGGAGACCACCTAGGGCTAGCAGTGCATCGGTCCCTAACGACTGCAGCCTGGCAGGGTGCCAGGCACAACTTGCCGTGGATCAGCTCACCGCATGCAAATGGGGCCATAATGACATGCAAATGGCCCCATTTGTGCCTTGTATCCATAATGGCCTCATTTGCATGCCAAGTGCAGGATATTGCGGTTGATGCCTAGCGCAACCGCATGTGCACTAGGTGCATCCCCCTGCTCCCCCTACTGCCACTGCACTGTGCATGCGCCCTCAGTGCCATATTCAACGGTGCTAGCCATGGCGCAGCACCATTGAATATCGCCTGGTCCATGCCCTGGCGCAGCCCCATTGCACTGTTCCAAGGCTTGTGCCCCTGCCTGCCACAGTCTGAATATCTCACCCTGTGAGTTTAAAATAGGGACAATCATTTCATCTTCTATTTTAGGTTGGGCCAGCAGCGGGATGCACCCACGGTTGTGACATAGAGCACCCAACTTTCTGTGCAGTTTCATGTGGATGGCCTCAGTATGTACAGAAAACTTGAGCTGCTGCCCAGTACACACAGAAAGGTGTGTAGAGGAGGATGACCATTCCTCCAGCTTACTCACAGCCAGGGTGTGGAAAGTAGGGAAGGAAAAGAGGTGATAGACTTTCTTCCTTGTGCCAATGGTCATAGACACTGTCTCCGTGGTGTTCAGGAACAGGTAATTAGTGCATAGGCAGAGCTGACCATCCAGGAAGTCATGCTGCAGTCTGGTTGCCACATCAGAGGCAGAGGGGATAGCTGTAAACAGAACAGTGTCATAGGCATGCACATGGATGGATGAGTGTGGTCATGCAGAGGGCATGTCATTGAGGAAGAGGGAGAAGAGCAGAGGGCAAAGGACAGTGCAATGAGGCACACCAGTGGTAATGGGGGAGGAGGAGGAGATTGACTTCCACATTATGACGGATTGTGACCTACACTCAAGATCTGAGTGGAATCAGCTGGTGGCCTCATTGGAGAGCCCTGGCCCTGAAAGCTTGGATAGGAGGAGAGTGTGTGAAACACTGTGAAAAGCCTTTGCAAGGCTGACAAACATGGCAGAGGTTATGAGGACCTGGTCCATGCTGGTATGGATGGATTCAGTAAGCCTTAGCAGGGAGGTAGTGGTGGAGTGTGACTTCCTAAACTGATGTTCACATTGTGACGTCTTACTAAGTGTGAATAACACAGTTAGTATCAGAAACACCACATCTATGTATCCCTTTCCACCACGTTACCCAGTATGAAGTTTATAAGGCACTTCTCTCACTGAAGACCGCCAAGTAGAACAGTCCCGTCAGCCTGGACTTCAAAATGCTTCTCCTGGCTGACACTGCCATCATCTCACCCCTTGCCTCTGTTTTCAACCTCTCTTTCTCTCTTGCTTATATCTCAGCAGAATGGAAACACGCCACCGTCATCCCCATCACCAAAGGTGGAAACCCCATCTACCATGGAAATAAACACCCTATCTCCCTCCTCAACATTCTATGAAAGCCACAGAAACATCTTGTAATCTCCACCCTCTTCTCCTTCCCCGACCACACGTCTTTGTGTGAAGAAAGAGGTGGGGTCAAAGAAGAAGGAGAGCTGGAACAGTACAAGATGTTTCTGTACCTTTGCAAGAATGGAGATGAGGGAAATAGAGTGCTAATTTACATGGTAGGAGGGGTTTCCAACTTTGGAGATGGGGGTGACGGTGACGTGTTTCCATCCCACTGACATATAAGCAACAGAGATTGAAAATAGAGACAAGGGGTGAAGTGCTGGCTGGGTCAGCCCAGAGGAGCATGTTTGATTGCAGGCCAGTGGGTCAGTGGTACTTGGTGGTCTTCAGCATGAGAAGGCCCTTATATACTTCATCCAGGGTTACGCTGCAGAAGGGGATACAGAGATGTGGGGTTTCTGATGCTAACTGTAATTCACACTTAGTAAAATGTCACAATGAGAAGAAATGAATAATGCTATTGTAAAAGTCTGTGTGGTCTTCACATGCTCTGCCCTGCCTGAACAAGATGGATGTTTATTACTTTCAGAATATGCACAAGACATCATGCAGAAAGTTCTGACCACCATGTTTGTGGATGATGAGAAGCAGAAACTATTGAAGCAGTACAAGGAATTTAAAGAACCACCCACCCTCGCATCTGTATTTGGCGATGTGGACAGAAAAGTTGCTATGCATACTTACAGAAGTCGATTCAACATTACATAGGGTACCCTACTAAAAGAAGGTCACCATCCACTGTGCAGGGTGATCACTATTTGCACCAATGATTTTTCTCATGCTGTGAATGTACACTTTTACTGTTTGTTACAGACACATTTATGTAACTTCTCAACATAGCTTCCCTGGTTGTCTCTTTGTTTACCCTGAGACAGCGCCTTTGTGGTAGAGAAGCCACGTCACAGCACCTGTTCCCAATTTTGAACATCATTCCTCTGAGGTTGCCTTGTCTTTAGCCATTATGCAAGCTGTAAAAAGTTTCATGAAAAGAAACTGTTTGCATGTGACTGTAGTAACTGTAGCAATGATTACATAATGCAATTCACAATTGCATTCTTTTACCTGATACTCCAGGATTTCCTAGACATATGCTATACAATGATGTCAATAAATACAATTTACAGACATGACTTTGTTAAATCATTTCTTGTAATGTGCTACGATTGCAATCAAGAGAAACTGAAAAGTATGTTGAGTGTAATAACCTTGATAACAACATTAGTAATATTTTGGCAAGTGGCAAACACATAAATGTACTACTTTGAAATTTCAATTCAAATCTGATCAACTTGTCCCTGTATACTCTCAACAACACGGTGTCAGTCACGGAGGAAGTATTCTGTCCGGCTTAAAATGGGTGTATGCTCCAGCATCATTAGGGAATGTTGCATGGATCAGGGATAAGCAGCAAGACGACAGAGGGACTCGGACGTCCTTCCCTAAGTATCCCCAACAGAATCATACCAGCTGCCTATAGGCGGTGTATCTGTACTTCCTATAAAATAAAAATGAAATATATTGTCTCCTTTGATTGCCATAGGATAAGTGATAAAATGTTGAGATTACAAATGCACCGAGCATGCGGAATGCACCATGCATGTGACATGTCTGTATTATAAACTGGCTTTCTGTAGGTGGAGACAGGGGAAGTGAAATACTGGACAATGGAAAGAAATAGGTCCTTTGTGCAGCGACTGTATGTTGCTTGACCTTTTTGTTGATGACATGCAGCAAATGAATTTGTAATGCAAGGTGTGTGCCATATTTATTGCTGATGGATGGAAGCTGCACACTGCACTGCAGTCAGCTATCCAACATAAAATGTAACAACATAATACACAGCAGGGTTGGTAATGAACACAGAGCAAGTTGTATGTTAGTGGCAGGAGACACCGTGACACTTTATGGTTCATGATGCTGCAAGGATTACCCCCAAACTACTGCTGAAAGTCACCCATAAATGGAGACACAGTACATAATGAAATGACAGGTACTCTCATCATTCACGGCACACACTTCATGCACGTCTGACTGTTGTCCTACAAGTACTGCACAGCAGCAGTGTGCCTTTGCTGTATGTGTGACTGGTTATGAGACTCATAACGGAAACACTTTCTCCATGACACAGTGAGTGTGACATATATGCGTCCATACCCTAAGACATGCAAACAATTATCACCCCCCCTTCTCTTCGTCACCTACCCTTACATTTCACTGCCATATTTAGCAGCCTTACCATATCACAGCAGCCAGGCATGTATCTCTTAACTTCCCCTGTGTCTTCTCAAATTTTCAGCACCTACACTACTTTCTAATCTGGCCACCCCTCCACACTTTGCATAATGTCTACACTCCTATGACCCCCTCCCCCCCCCCAAGTACACCCTACTTTCTGATATCCCCACAATGCTTTTCACCTTCCTCATCAAGCCTTCAACGTACTTCTATTACTCTGTTCATCCATGTGCTTTTGACCTCCTTTGACCACTCGTTAACGCTCTTTTTTTCAGTGGCCAGCCATGTAGCTCTGTAGTTTACTGTAGCTGTCTCCTATCTCTCTGGCACTCTTTTCCTACCTTCTATATTCCCTACCGCTGAGAGTCTTCGGAAGGTCACACACACTGACCACTGTCACTTACTGTTTTACTTACCTATAAATTCATAAGCCATGTAGCCTTATCAGTATTTACGTTGTATCTTATGTATAACTTAACTTTATGTTAATCAGTATTGTGAAAGTGGCACCTTTTCCTTGTAAATTATACACTTGTTCATTCCCAATTAACGTGGTGCCTTTGCAAGTGAGCCTCAGGCTCAAAGGTGTTTGCAAATCAGATACTTTATGAATTTAATAAATAATAATGGTCACTTACTGAAGACTTTGTTAGTTCAACATTGGAGATGTTTTGTGGGATAACATAAATGACAGCATTCCTGTTGATATTCAAAAGATCACATGGCACATTTACAACATTTTACATGAAGAAAATGGAAAAGTATGTCGGTCATTCACGTGGTAGTGATTGCACAGGTCTGTAAAAAAAACATTACTTATGGTGACTTATGACAAGCATCATGCTCTGATGACAATATTAGGACACAGTAATGACACCTTTGGGAAATTGTTGCAACATTATGTGTTGCAAAATGTTGTTTCAGTTTTTATTTTCGTGTTCGGTAACCGGGGATGGCCCACTAGGCACAAGTGCCTGTTGCCAGGGGATACCTGGGAGCACTGTGCGGTTACGTGACTTGCTCAGAATTACACAGCATGCCAGTGGAGGTTGTGAGAATCAAACTCAGGTATGGTCTGCTGCATGTACAAAGCTCCTTCACACCTCGTTCCTCTAACCTGTGGGCCTAATACTGCCAGTCCACATAGTCCCAGTTCACGGTGTTTGCTGCCAACGATGAACTGTGCAAGCTTAAGCGTAACACCACATGATCATGCAGCCACATCAGGTGTTCAGCGCAGCTTTCATAAAACAAAATGTTACTGCTGACGTTGACAGTGCAACTGCAGCAAGTAATGGAAAACATTTTGTGTGTGAGGTAGTCTGTAAATCATGAAGTAATGCATTCCAGATAATAACACTATCCTTAACAACTGTAAGTACAAAAGAATTTCACAACAGTACTTCGAGACATGCTTACTGAAGCCAGCATGCAAGCGCATGAGCAGTAGGGCTACCACTCATGGCACCAGCAACCCAGGTTCGGGAACGGAATCAGGTGGCTGGAGGGTCATCTGGGAGGATGAGCATTGAGTGCCCAGAGGCTGCTGTACTTCTCTGGGATGTGCACGTGGGTTGCATGTTTGGCCACTCTACTACCACCTGGGTGAACACAGGTGAAGGTGCAGTGTGAAGGCAAGTAGAAGGGAGGGGGGACATCAGTGGGGAGCTGGCATGTTCACATGTGTCGAGTACATTGCTCCATGACTTCCCAAGCATGCTGATGACCTGTGGGAGGACCAGAAAGCAGGAAAAACACAGTGGTAGTCCCTGTAGATGGAGCTCCATGCCACAATCCCAACACCCCAGCCGGCACATCAGTGACAGCATCCCCGATGATATGTAGTCACGTCGGGGCAGAGGAAGGGTGCCCCATTCCGTACCCGCCGAGGGGGTAGAATGAAGGCTCCATGGTGGTGGATGGACTGCACTGGTGAATGAACAGATGTGCAGGGACGTACAAGGCCATGGGACACTCCCAAAGGTAGAGAAGCGCCATGGTGAGAAGGAGGCATGAAGAGAGAATAAACAAAAAAAAATGCTTACTCGTACAAGCTTGGTGGTGCATTTCCTCCTTGGTAGTACTGATGATACGTGTAATAAGCGGTTTGCAGAACATGGGGATCTAACATCACTGAATGAAAGCCACTGTGGCTTGTAATGCAATGTATATCTTCGTCATCCCTTCTGGAAGTCATACGCTCCACCTCATTGCAACACAAACATTCTAAAGGGTCCTCCATGATGGTGCATGCACCACAAGTACATGTGAGGATGAAAGGGAAACAGTAAATGATGGTTCAAAATGTTGATGTGAAAAATTTCAACACCATGAAATTATGCAACATACACTTGATCTTTCAATGTGTTTGTCACGTAACAGTTTATACACATGAGGGATCATTTTTAAACTTCTACCAACAAAAGCAAGTGGATGATATGCACGTGTAGCATGCTCCTGCTGCATACATGGAAATATTCAGAAGATGCATGGTTGCAATGCTACTGAACATGGCATGCTGAATATAGCAAAGATGCTCCATGACTCTACTTTACATGATCCACTGCATCTTGCAATATTTTATAGCATCTGTGCACCACTAAACATTGCAGATGGAGCGACCCAGCCAGTGTTGGTGGGTCAACATGGCAGGACTGTTGATGTGAAAAGAGGGGTGCGCAACAAATGAAATGGAGTGAGTCATCACGGGGCCCAAGGGGTGGAGTGGCACTGGAAAAGTGCCAAATGGGCATAGACACAGCCACCATGGGCACAGCACAAAGCACTGCACATTGCCCACCAACCCAGGTGATGAACAAGCACAGTGGACACAGCACACAGGGTGGCACAGACACAGCGACACTGCACATGAGGTGCAACGGACACCATGACTGGGCCAAGCAGTGAAGTAGAAGTGCAAAGGAAACATGCATGGTGGACATGGTAGACACACCACAGGCACAATGCCACCCAGGCCACTGGTTGCAGTAAGCATGACAGTGCCAGCACTGTTCTGCAGTGCATGTCATCACAGTGTGGTACTCATGGCAACCAGCAACACTGAAGAAAACAGATCAGACCTCATTCAAAGTATGTACCCCAAACAGGTGGCCCTTCCATAGCATCAGCTGTAACAACAGATTGGCCAACTTAGTGTTGCTCCATGCAAGTGCACGTGGCTCTGCAGCCTGCGCATACAGCGTGTGTCACAGAGGTGTACCTGGGAATGCCATTCTAAGTTTGTGCAGTCCTGTTACGTGGTCTTGTTGACGCATGATGTGCAATTGGCACACACGTGCACTGATCCACACGTCACAGGTGCATCATAGGGATGTGCTATCCACGGTTGTATGCATAAGCACACAGTGCTGTGACATGCATGATCCACAGCTGTTATCATCATACATACTCACCTGTGCATAACCAATTTTGTATACACAGAAGTGCTTCAGACAGTGATGCATGGAATAAATCACATTCAACATACAGAATGACATGTGCTGCTAGGCAATGTACGATATGCAAGGAGAGTATGCAAATGGACTCTTTGGCCATTTGTGAGACACTTATAATGATTACAATCTCATTATAGGTGCTGCACAACTCATTTGGTATACAGCTACAGTTGCACTTCCATGCAGCACCCTACAGCACTAGTGACCATCAGGTACTGCATCCCTGTATGTTATTTGATTTATTTCCTGATGTTACAGTCCACATGGCACTGCATGCAGTGGTACACCAGACCACATGCGGGTATGTGGCATCTATTGCCACATGTTTAAAACTTGATCGGTGCTGCGCCATGTCCATCCTAATGGCCCCACCTACCACTATTCCGTAGCCATGGTTTTCTTCCATGCCCTGACATAAATGTTGCATTACTGTGTGTGGCCCATCTCCCTGTGACCTGTTCCTGCTCTGTCTTGCACCTGACATGACAACCCTGTACCGCACCACACCAATGTCAACAATTCTGTGAGCACTGTTCATTTTGACAACCCAGTTGAAAATGTACACATGGGTGTTGGCCCTCACACTTTCAATAACACTGCTGACCCTGGCACTGCCTCCTGACGTGTGTTGTGGCAAAGACTGAATTGTGTGAGAATGATGTCCTGCCTAGTCCACAGCATAGATGGTTGCTAGGTATTTCTACACTCTACTGACAGCCTTCATTATCTCCAGTATCACAAGTAGTTTCCTATACATGTTACCAGTGTTGCCTCTCTTGTACATCAGTGTGATAACACAACCAGCACTCATGAAAACAACGTCACTGGTATGTCTCAGCATGTCATACTGTTTCTGTCTGTGCGTCTGTTTTACTGTATGCTCACAGTGCAGAATCAGTATTGCACAAAAATCATTGCATAATGGCAACATGCAGTGGTGAAAGACAGAAATATTGACAGTATTGGGTTCATACTGAAATGTTACGGTAACATAGCATAATAAATACAGTATTGTCTTGGACCAATTGTGCCTGACTGTGGACACAGGAAAACAGCGTACTAATATATTAAAATTCCAGCAGAGTAGGAGTCATGGTATTTAGAGTGTGCTGTATAGTCAGCACCCATGATGGGCACCATTTCTGCTGTCCCCAACCTCACTCTTGTAATCCCTACACCCTGCCCTTGTTACCCCCCCCACATTGAGGTTACTCAGCTTAACCTTGCACCTATACGGTACCCGTCCCCACCCCTCTTGAACCCAGACACAGACTCCATCTACACCATCTCCTTAGGTGATGCATTCCATGCTTTCATCACCCTGTCAGTGAAGTGATGCCTCCTGTATCCCCTGAGTATCCCCCTCTTAAAGCTTCCACCTGTGTCCCCTGGTTGCCCCCTCTCTTTCTGTTGGAGCACCCCATGTAAAAGACCCTTGTTTATTCCCTTCCTATAGTTTAACACCTGTAAAATGTCCCCCCGTCATCTACAGAGTACTTGTTGAGCTCCTGAAGCCTCTCCTCATAGGTCCTCTCCCCCATACCCTAATCATCTTAGTTGTCCTCATGTGGACCCTTTCCAGGAGTGCAATGAGTGCAATGTCCCTTTGTAAGTAATGACAACAGAAATGCAGGCAGTATTCAAAGCACTGCCTAACCAGGCAGTTCTACTGAGGGAGAATCACTTAGAGAAACCATAAAGTTTATTCATCCACACATATCCATGTGTATCTGCATGTGCGTGTTTCACTTGTGCCATCAGACAGAGGAGAATGAGAGACGTTGACAGAGGAATGACAAAAACAGTTTATTCTTGCACACAGTTTGCCTATGGTGGAGTGAGACTGTGCTTGTGTGATGTGGTACTGTGTTCTGTGAAATACTGTGCTTGTTTGCACAAGCCAAGAGCAGGAAGGTATAATAGATACTGGAGCACATCCACCAGCCAGAGAAAAATGAGAGAGAGACAGAGAGACACAGATAGCATGCGGGCAAAGCAAATATGGTGTGTGTGACTGTATTTTATAGGTTGTGAAGAACCACAAAGCTGTCAAATTGCCTCGTCAATAATACAAGAGGCACAGCATCAAGGATCACACAGAAATGCAGTAATCCAAACAGTCCTCCACCATCCACCCTGACCCCTAAAATGAAGCAAAGAAAAATGCAAGTGATGCATGGACGGGCATAACAAGACCCTCCACTATGACAGTATGCATCATGGATTGGTGTGGCACCTTTGTGGATGAACTGCGAAATAATGACCTAGTCATCCTGATTAGGTATAGGAAACAGCACACCGGCTTGTAACCTTAGTACCTGTCCCTGAAAAGAGAATATTGCCATGACAGTGAACCCCCCACCAAAAAACACACACACACACACACACACACACACACACACACACACACACACACACACACACAACATCACAGCATGATAACCACAGGACACCAAGAAAGGTGCCACAGATACCACTGGATACCATTGGAACACCTAATGTAAACTGCAGTCATATCAGGAAGGGATTTGGG
The DNA here is from genome assembly GCA_016271365.2 of Neoceratodus forsteri. Taxonomy (NCBI): domain Eukaryota; kingdom Metazoa; phylum Chordata; order Ceratodontiformes; family Ceratodontidae; genus Neoceratodus; species Neoceratodus forsteri. The sequence goes on from CM028129.1 coordinate 696,648,507, forward strand.
GTGGTTACTAACTGAATTAGAATGGGGAAATGTGAAAGCAACAGACATTGAGGACTGTTGCTGGGAGAGCACATAAGTGGTGACACTGAACCTGTGCAACAGTCATCTTAGTCTCCAAAGTAATGCTCCCCAGGAACACAGTTCCTCAATCGGAGTCTGATGAAAAAAAATGAGCTGTGACAGCAGCAGTAGCATTCAGAGACCAATGAAACCACCACCAAAAAGTTATGGAGAGGGCAGCATGGACATCACAGAATCCAGGGACTGCAGTTACAGAGTAAGCAAGTACAACACCATTTCACTATGTTAGGTATCAGTGCTTCAGTACACAGGTTGGAAACCCAGCCTCCATGTGCCCAGCTTCACATACTGATTGTATTAACACAGTATATTACATGAAAAAATGCAGTCGTTAGTACCGAAACGTAACATTGACAGCCGAAATTCAGAACCACGGTTGTAAGGAGAGTTTCTTGGGGGGGGAGGCCTTCCTCACAAATGTTAAGCTCTGCAGGATGGCATGATTCAAATAATGCAAAAAAATGTGAGAAATGTGTACAGAAGCAGGCAATGCAGAAGTAAAAGTGTGGAACAACAAATGCAGAGCTCATTACCATTCTGTGTTTCCCAGCCGGCGCATGCTTGAGTAAGGAGGCGGCCATGCACTGTCTTCCTCGCCTTCCGATTCAGTAGACACTCTACTTGCATCTGTAACATAAGGGTCATCATGATAAGGATCCACATTATCCCCTTCAAATTCCACCATGACCTCAGAGGAGTCAGTTTCACTTGAGGAGTCCACGGGGCTATCAGAGCACTCGGATGAGTTTGAGGTGTGGTCCACCATATTTGTTTCCCCTGCCGTGATGTCACACAGATTCAGCACTCACAGGAAAAAAATGTTGGGGTGTGGCCAAGACAGACAAGTAAAACTGCTAAAAATAACATTTCCATTACCGTTTTACACATTTTAAACCAGACTTCATTGATTATTGTGCCAAGAGCAATTGCAATCTTGGTTACATGCACCAAAGTTCACAAAACCACTTTAAGAAAGCAAGAGATGAGGGTAAGACTATAGTGAAATGTTTTTTGAGAGCAGATTTTGTTAGTACAGGAAGACACCTAAGTATGTGGGACTGGAAGAAGGACTTGATGGGCAGAGATTTAGAAATAATATTTATTTATTTATTGAAGTTTGTTGACCAGGTGGGCCCACTGAGACGAGTAGCCCTTTTTCAGGGGTGACCTGGAATTTGGTACAAAGCACTAACAGAAAACTGTACACACAATGGTTTCTAATACTTTGCCAATAGTAGAGGTCAGATTTACTGGCCTATAGTTATGATAATACCCATAAGAGCCTCTTTTATATATAGGAATCACGTGCACTGCCTTCCAAGCCTTCACCACTCTTCCAGTATTTAATGATTTTTCAGATAAATATTTCAGAGGGTTTAATAGTTCCAATGCCAATTTCTTATCACTTTTAGGTGCATGGTATCAGGATGCTGGGCTTTATTTGCATTCAAGTCAAGCAACAGTCTTTTAAGTTTATTTTTATCAGTTTCAGTTCCACTATTGGTAACAGAGCCATTGACATTACTCGCCTCTACATTTTCTTTGTGGCATATTGAACAAAAATATTCATTGAAAATGTTCAGCATATCTTCATTCTGAGTATAACGTCTCCAATGTCTAAGGCCCCTTAGAAATTGGAGAAGTTGTACCTAAAAGTGATAAAGGAATTGGCACTGGAACTATTAAATCCTCTGAAATCTTTATTTGAAAAATCATTAAACACTGGAAGAGTGGTGAAGGCTTGGAGGGCAGTGCATGTGATTCCTATACATAAGAAAGGCTCTTAACTGTATTATCATAACTATAGGCCAGTAAATCTGACCTCTGTTATTGACAAAGTATTACATACTGTACCTTTGTAAAAGAAGACATTGACTGTGACATTAAGGAGAACAACATTTCAGATGACACCCAGCATGGATTTAGGCAGGCAAGGCAAGGCAAAATTTAAAGATGCCCATCCCGGAGGCTCTGGGCACCAAACAAACCAAAACTTCATTATAAAAAATCATAAACATACATAGCCAGCACGCTCGGAACATAAAATACAATGTTGCCATCAATTTAAAACAAAATTATATAAATACTACCCTCAGGAACAGTAACTAGACTTGAAATAGCCAAGGGTTACATTTAACTCTAAAATACCAAGACCAGGTGAGGGCTATAAAACGCAGTCCGGGAAGGCTTGATTATACAGGAAGGCCTTGAGGTGGGCCTTGAATACCTCAACAGAAGTGGCCTCCCTAACAGCTGGAGAAAGCAAATTCCACAGGATGGGGGTGGCAACACTGAATGCTCTGTCACCTGCTGTTTTTAACTTTGTTCTGGGAATTGCAAGGAGGCCCCTAGAGGAGGGGTGGAGGGAGCAGACCAAGACAGCAGGTGTAAGAAGGTCCTTCAGGTAACCAGGGCCCAGGTTGTGTAGGGCTTTAAAGGTGAGTAAACCCACCTTGAAGAGGACTCTCCACCTAACTGGCAGCCAGTGCAGTTGACGCAGCACTGGAGTGATGTGACAATACTTAGGCTGTCCTGTCAACAGCCTAGCTGCTGCTTTCTGCACCAGCTGCAGTCAGTGCAGGGTACCCCCAGAGAACCCAAGATAGAGTGCATTACAGTAGTCAAGCCTGGACATCATGAAGGCATGCACCAAGGTGGGGAGGTCAGCGGCAGAACTAGGGGCTTTATCCTGGCGATATTCCTCAGATGGTAAAAACTAGTATGGACAATGGACACCACCTGAAACTCAAATGTCAATCCGCTATCAAGAATAATGCCCAGATTACTGTACGTACCCTAGAGGAGGCCTTCAATGGTACAGAGCCAATAAAAAGCCCTGTCTCTGCCCCAGAGGCCAACCTATCACGCCCTCTGTTCGACTCTACCACCAGTACCTCCATCTTATCGGGGTTCAGTCGCAACCAGCTAGAGATCATCCAGTCATTGATCTCAGCAAGGCAGCTGTTAAGCACTTCCACTGCACAAGATGTTCCCGGTGCAAAGGAAAGATACAGCTGGGTATCATCAGCATAGCAAAGAAAACCCAAACTGTACTTCCTAATGAGCTCTCCCAGTGGCAGCATATATACAGCAAACAACATCTATGATAAGACCGAACCCTGGGGAACTCCACACAACAGGAGGCCAGAGGAGGAGAAGAAATTCCCCATCACTACTCGCTGCCTCCTGTTCGATAGAAAAGACTCAAACCAGCAGATGACAGTGCCGGTGAGTCCGCGAATTTCCTTAGGTGGTCCAGTAACACTCGGTGGTCAACAATATCAAATGCTGAAGAGAGAGATCGAGGAGAACAAGAATTGTCCCCTTCCCTCGATCTCTAGCCCTAAGGAGGTCATTATGCACCTGAACTAGTGCAGTTTCTGTGCTATGCCTCACATGAAACCCAGACTGGGATGGCTCATATAGATCATGGGCCACTAGATGCTTCTCAAGCTGAAGTGCCACCACCTTCTCCACAATCTTACCCAAAAATGGAAGATTGGAGATGGGATGGTAATTTGCCATGACGTCAGGGTCCAGTGATGTTTTTTTCAGAAGTGGTCTCACCAATGCCTCCTTCAAGATATCGGGAAAGACCCCCTCTGACAAGGAACACTGGACAATCAAGGCAAACACTGGGCCGATGGAGTCAACACATCCCATTAAGAAACGAGTTGGCACCAGGTCCAGTTCACAAAAGGTGTGCCGGAGCTTGGAGCAGTCTCAGTGACCTCAGCCACCTCCACCAGTCTAAACTCACCCCAACCAGGTGGAGTGCTCTCCGGTCACCCAAGGCGACCACTGTTGGACAAACTCTGGCCCGCTGGTGAAACCCCCTGCCTGATGGCAGACACCCTGTCTGAGAAGAACGGCGCAAACTCCTCGCACAATGTGTCTGAAAAGGCTACCTTCTGCTGTAGACAGGAAAGATGGAGAAGCCTGTCCACAGTCTGAAAGAGCACAGTTGGTCAGTTCCTCCCAGTGGCAATCTCCCTGGACAGAAATTCTGCCTTCTTACGGTTGGTTGCCCCTGGTATGTGCCATAATGCACATGTAGGGCCACTTTGTTGACCGGACTTCCACCAGCGGTGCTCTAATCTCTGACCCAAGGTCTTGATCGCCTTGAGCTCCCCATCATACCAAGGCGACCTCAAGTGAGAGGATCTGGGTCGTACACAGACAGGTGTGAGGGAGTCGAGTGCACCAGACAGCACTTTATTATAGGCATCAACTGCCATGCACACAACCCCAACGCATGCACTGTCCACACTAGATAGGTCAGTCACTGCCAAAAAAACTCAGGGGTCAACCCCCTCAAAGGGTGGTAGCTAAATATCTCTGCAGGGGGAGAGCTCTCAAGGGGGGCCCTGAACAGGAACTTCACCGTGCAGTGATCGGACCCGATCAAGCCTGAGACTATCAATCTCAAGCCCTAGCAGAGGGTACAGATCATGTCAGACCAATCTCATTAGAATTTTTGAGCTAATCAGTAAGGTCCTAGGTGCAAGGCTACCCATGGACCTGGTTTATTTGGATTACAGCAAGGCGTTTGATACCATGCCACTTAAGGAACTGATAAAGAAATAGCCAAAACAGGAATCAATAACAATGTGGTAAATTGAATGAGATCTTTGTTAGCAAATAGGACCCAGAGGGTTGCTGTTAAGGGACATGTCTCAAAACAAGCATATGTGACAAGTGGTGTGCCACAGGGGTCAGTGCCGGGCACAGGTGTAGTTTGACTTTAACATTTGGGGGGGCAGGGGTGTGAATAGGCTGCATGTAACTGTATTACTGTCTCCCTGATTTAGCAGATACCTACACAGCTTGAAATATACCATAGGCTGAACTTCAGCCGTTGAAATAATGATTCAAAAAATCAGTTTACTGCGTGAGCGTGATGTGACTGCGACTGCGCCAAGCTCAGTAGCAGAGGCAAAATGGATGCGCCAGCTGTGAATCCTGCAATGCCTGCCTGACGCCTGGTGTGAGGGGTGGAAGTGGAGAGGGATGGAAGTTGTGTTGCAGCAGTTACTTGTAGCCAGCACGGGTGGTGATGCACAGAAAGTGGGACTGACCGGGATGCAAGTAGTAAAAGATTTCAAACTGTCCAGCTACACATCCATTTTGTCACAGCTAGTCCTTGTCCTTCAGAATAATAAATGCTGTTTTGCTTTGTTTTATTTGCTATAATTTTATGAATTGAAAGCTAAACTCCTCATAATCATTTGAAAGTAACCTGGCTAAGAACTGATGTGTGTGTCCTCCTCCCCCCGAGTAATCTGTGGTTACTTACTCACCCACCTTAAGATGGCGTAAAAATACTGTGTGTGTGCCTTCTCCATGGCACAAACCACCAGCACTGCAGGCACTTGCCCTAGTGGTATGCAGAAGTGGCCATACCCATCCCCAGAAACGCCAGATCAGCGGAAAATGGCATCTCTCTTTTGCCAGCAGCTCTGAACTTCATATCCCCAGTTTGTCCACTGCTGTCTGCCACCCAACACAGTACAGCACAGCAGAACCAACTAGTCCTATTCTGTTCTGTGTTCCTGTGCTTGAGCTTAGGCTGTCACTCCGTACTCATGCATGCGTGCTTGCTGTGGTAATGATGTCTGTGGTCTGTTTTTCACAGGTCGGACCGTTGCACGGTGTCACTCACACTCACACACATTACCAGCACAGAAATGGAATAAACAGTTGATATACATATCAAACCCCGCCTCCCCAAGTAATTAAAATCCACAATGCAAAACGTGTCGCTCGGTTGTCATATCATGCTTGTTTTAAATTTAAGTGGTGAGCGTGACTGATGTGTAGTGGAAGCAAGTAGTTACTGAATTTAAAAATTACTGAAAATATGTCAGACAGGACAAATTTGGGGAGCAAAGTGCCTCTCCAAATCTCCACCCCTGGTGGTGGGACCACTTCTTTTCAACCTATATGTTAAATCTATGCAATGCACTGAAGGTGGGTGGATGAGCAGTTTTGCTGACAGTACCAAAATAGGCACAACTGTGGACAGCATGGAAGGGATCAGAGCTATGAGGCTAGATTTGGCAGGATTAGAGAAATGGGCTAGCAATTCTAAACTACAGTTTAACATAGACACATGCACTGTCATACATCTGGGACTCAGAAACCTAAATGCATCATATAAACTCCATGGTCAACAGTTAAGAGTAACTGAGGAGGAGAGGGACCTTGGAATAATAGTTATAAAATGAACTGAAGTTTGATAAACAGAGCAAATAAATTGATAGAAAAGGGTATAAGATTCTTGGCTGTTTTGGCAGAAACTCAAGTAACAAAAATAGGGTGGTAATCCTTCCATTATACATTGCATTGGTGAGACCACATACAGAGTACTGTGGGCAACTTTGGGCACCACAATACAAGGGCGATATCAGACTTACGGAGGGTGTGCAGAGATGGGCTGCATGAATGGTCAGTGGAATGAGGGGACTAGATTATCAGGAGTGATTAGGAGAGCTTAATATGCACAGTCTGGAGAAAAGGAGCCTGCGAGGGGACATGTGTTTTGTGTTCAAGGCCTTTGAAGATAGAAACATATGGAATTGCTTGGGGTTGCTAGCTCAGGAAAGTCACTATGATGGAAGGAGGAACAGTAGACAACTGCAAGGGAGCATATATACTAACAATCAATATGGGAAAGGAGTTCACTCAGAGGGTGGTATCACTGTGAAACTCCTTACTGGACTCAGTGGCGCTTTGTGAAACAATGAACAGTTTCAAAGGAAATCTTTATAGTTATATACACAAGACCTGTTATTATTGGTACATCCATTGCTGAAATGCAAGTAACTTAAAGGAGAACTGCGCTGAATCTATAAGTCAGCTTGCACAGTAGAAGTTGTTTTTATGTTTGCTTGCACGCATGTGCAAGAAACATAGTGCCATCATACGAGATTTTGGAGGTGTGTCACCCCCTCTTCTAATTCAGTCAGTGTGTTGGCAGGTGCGGCCCCTGTAAGCCAATGCATGCTGGAGCTGTCTATGACAAGCTCCAAAATGCAGTGGCATACAGTTGAAAGGGGGAGCTACGCTTCAGTGAGCAGTACAAGATATCGCCTGCCCGCGCGCAGCTCCCCCACACACACACACAGAAACGTGACGCATACTGTGTGCTGCCCTCCCCGCACATATATGGCCGATGGGGTGCCCAATCCCCGTCAGCTTGTGCTGCTCCCCAAAGCCTTCACATGCCACGCTGGGTGCCCACCCCAAGCGTGGCAGCTCATAAATAGCCGGCGGGGGGTGCCCAATCCCCCATCCAGCTCCACTGTCCTCACCCCCTTGATGCTGGGTACCGCGCTGGAGGCCACCCAAGCGTGGCAACTGATCATATAGCCGATGCGGGTGCCCAATCCCCCGTCGGCTCCACGGCCCCCCCAGCCATCCTTGTGCCATGCTGGGAGCCCACCCCAGCATGGCAAACATCCCACGTCGTCTTTTTTTCTTTTACCTGCAAAATAAAAACGGTCCCACGGCACTTCACCCAGCCCGCCTCCCACGACCCGCACCCACCCACTGCGCACCCTGCCTCCCCACACCCCTCCTCACCCCATACTTACCTCCGGAGCTCGGCGGGATCTTCGCTGGACTGGGAACACGTCTGCACTCTTCAAAGCCGACCACGAACTGAGGGGAAATGCTGTAAGCTGTATAATTGGCTACATAGGTTTTCTCAACTTTGTTGCATATTCTTCAGAGTTTTTTAATTTTTCATTGCATGAGCTTGTCACCATGGCGTTATTCGGGCCTGAAGGGTGATTTGGCAGTCACTGCACGAATCACCTTTCAGGCCTGAATAATGCCATGACAGTGACATCATTCATGAAAGGGGTCCAAACCCCATGTTGAAAATTTGAGCAAAAATTCCAAAGTGACTGTTTTATTTAGCGCTGCTATGCAGTTCCTCACGCAGGCTCTGAAGTTCACAAATTTTCAATATTTTCACTCCAAATTTTCAACATTGCCATTTTACCACACCTTCTTATGAGTAGTACAGCTGACATTTTCATCTCACCCAAAATGTGTTTCCGCCCATGTAGCGCATAATGGCGCGGTCAGTGTCTAAATCAATGTACAGGACACATTAAGAAAATCACAGTGACACTGTTCATGAGCAAAGGTCTTAAAATGGCTATGTTGAGAAATTATAACATATCCAAAAATGACTGTTTCTGGCGTCGTTGTACAGTTCCTCGCACACTTTCGTAAGTTCGGCGAATTTTCAATATTTTCACTCCAGATTTTCAACATTGCCATTTTACCACACCTTCTTATGAGTAGTACAGCTGTCATTTTTCACATCTCACCCAAAACATGTTTCGCCTATGTAGAGCACAATGGCGCAGTCATGCGTAAATCAATGTATGGGACAAATTAAGAAAGTCACAGTGACACTGTTCATGAGCAAAGGTCATAAAATGGCTATGTTGAAAATTTGGTGAAAAAATTCCAAAAAAATGACTGTTTTACGAGTGTGCGTTGTATAGTTCCTATGCACACTCGTAAGTTCGGAATTTTCAATATTTTCACTCCAGATTTTCAACATTGCCATTTTACCACACCTTCTTATGAGTAGTACAGCTGTCATTTTTTACATCTCACCCAAAATGTGTTTCCACCCATGTAGCGCACAATGGCGCAGTCGGTGTGAAATCAATGTACGGGACAAATTAAGAAAATCACAGTGACACTGTTCATGAGCAGAGGTCTTAAAATGGCTATGTTGAAAATTTGGTGAAAAAATTCCTAAAAATGACGCTGTTTACGGCGTGCATTAAGTTCTATGCGCTAAATGAGATTCGTAATTTCAATATTTTCACTCCAGATTTTCAACACTGCCATTCTACCATACCTCCTTATGAGCAGTACAGCTGTCATTTTTCACATCTTGCCCAAAATGTGTTTCCACCCATGTAGCGCTCAATGGCGCAGTTGATGTGCAAAATCAATGTATGGGACACATTAAGAAAATTACAGTGACACTGTTCATGAGCAGAGGTCTTAAATGGCTATGTTGAAAATTTGGTGAACAAATTCCTAAAATGACTGTTTTATTAGCGTGCGTTGTGCAGTTCCTATGCATGCTTGTAAGTTTGTGAATTTAATATTTTCACTCCAGATTTTCAACATTGCCATTTTATTACACTTCCTTATGAACAGTACAGCTGCCATTTTTCATATGTCACCCAAAATGTGTTTTTGCACATGTAGCGCACAATGGTGCTGTTGGTGTGCGAAAGCAATGTTTAGGACAGATTAAGAAAATCACAGTTACACTGTTCATGAGCAGAGGTCTTAAAATGGCTATGTTGAAAATTTGGTGACAAAAGTCCATAAAATGACTGTGTTATGAGTGAGCATTGCGCAGTTTCCACGCACCCTCATAAGTTCATGACTTTGTAATATTTTCAGTCCAGATTTTCACAAGTGGCATTTTCCACACTTCCTTATGAACAGTACAGCTGTCATTTTTCACAACATGGCTGAAGTGTGTTTTTACACTTTCAGCGCAGAGATGCGTGGTCGCATACCTCTCAACCTCTTGTCTCATGAATCAGGGACAAAGCTTAAAAAAATCAGGGACAAAGACCCAAAATCAGGGACATATCTTAAAAACTGGTACTATTCACTCAGAAAGCTGACAGAATAAAGGAATTTGTGCTAAGATGCATTTTCTGAAGAGCAACAAGTCTGTAACTTTAATGTTTGACATTATTTTTTGTTATTAATCCCCACTGTTCTGTCACAAAAACAAACATTTTATGAGGGACAGAGGAAAATTTTGAGGCCAAATTAGGGATGTCCCTGAAAATCAGGGACAGTTGAGAGGTATGCGTGGTCGCTGTGGGAAATCATTGTTCGGCACAGATAAAGAAAATCACAGTGACACTGTTCATGATCGGAGGCACCAAAATGCCTGAGTTGACAATCTGCTGTAAAAAATCCCCAACCTAATTATATTACGGGTGTGCGTTGCACAGTTTTTATGTACGCTCATGACTTCACCATTTTTTAATATTTTTACTGCAGATTTGCAACATTGCCATTTTTTACACCTCCCCATGAACAGTACAGCTGTCAATTTTTACATCCTGTTCGGAATGTTTTGCACCTGTGGTGCTAAATGCCGTAATTAGCTGTGCATAAGCATCTTCGGCTAACAAACTGATATTCCCCTGTTCATGAGGTGGGGTCACAAAAATGTTGAAAATTTGGAGTGAAAATACCAATGAATGCCTGAGGTATTAGGGTTTCCAACCATAACGCCCAACCCTGTAGAGAATGACAGGCATCAGGGGTGTGACTTGGGATTCTTGCCTGTAATGCTCATACCATTCCACACCCTGCAGCCAGTGAGAGGCATTGAGGTATGCCTTGGACTCTTCGGCCCCAAAGTTCACCCCATTCTCCTATATCGCACCCATCTCACTGTATTTCCTAATGAAATGGGGTGCGCATAAGGGCCAAAGACCCCAAGGAACACCATGACACTTGTCAGTGTCTGCAGGGTGGGGTGTGGTGAAATGGCGTGGCCGTTATGCCTGACGACCCAAACGCACACCCCAATGCCTGTCACTCTCTGCAGGGTGGTGGTGGGATTGGCTTCAGTTCAGTACTTCACTGCCATTCCTATTACGCAGCTCTGTAACTTCTACACTACCACTGCCAATGCCAGCAAGCAAACATTCGGCATTGACAAATGCTTGTTTAAATACTGGCTCTAATTCTGTTATTGCTCCAGCCAGCCAAGCTTATCAATTATCTTAGTGGGTGTTTCTGATTTACATGGTACTAATAAGAAACGTTTTAGAACTGTATGATGAAGTTTATGTCCCTGTTCTATGCTTCTACTGTTGGGCACTGAAGTTATGTTCTACTATAGAACTCTGAGGTTGTTTGTGACATAAACTGCATCATACAGTTCTAAAATGGTACTTACACTGTACCACCAGATTGTAAAGCAGAAAGACCCACTGAGGTTACTAAAAGGCCTGTATAGATGGAACAAAAACAGAATTTTAACCAGTACTTAAAAAACAACTTCTATTGGGAAAATTGACTTACAGGTTCAGTGCAGTTCTCCTTTAAATGCTCTCGTAACTCGATTTGCTCGTATCTGTCCTATGAATCCTACAAACTGACCGAACCGTACAGACTAAACTTGTTCAACCAATCTAACCCCTTGAGACTTAAGCCAATATGCCAATCTTGAGATGGCACCGACCTGTCACTGGGATTAGTCAGAAGTGCTGTGTAATTAATTACGTCATCCAGTTAGGGAACTGATAAATGGAACCCTATCTCACTTAAGTGTTAAAGGGATACATTTTTATTAGTACATTTTGGTACCATGTAATGCCCCTCTGTGCCTTTTTCCATGTCAGCCATGCAGTGTGATAGACCATTTTTACCATCTAACTTTGTACTGTTTGTAGTACCCTCAAACAAAGAGGTAGGCCTGATAGTCCAGTTGATGATGCAAGGGGGAAAAAAACTACAAAAAGATATCACCTACAACATATTTGTTTTTCCCCCCACATATAGTGCCCTCAAATCTACATTGTATTCCCCTCACCTCAGCAGCTACTGAGTTTCTTGTATTTCAATCGGTAGATATTCCATGACACCAGCTACATCATTCTACGCTATTCATCTGAATGAACTGGAATTATGCAACTGATGTCAGAGAATATTCAGGTAGTATGTAAAGAGAGAACAACAAGTGCTGAGGAGATAGGAATTCAAGGTATTTATTAAGTCAATAAAAACTGATTAATAATTTAACAAATAAAAATAAAAACACAGTAGAACATTGGACAGACACTAAAAGTAGAACACTGGCTAGATACTAAAAGGAAAGCAGGAGGAAATTTCAAGGTATAAAAACTGTTTCCTATCACCGAACCATGTTGGGGTACCATCAATTAATCTAAACCTAGGTTGTCATGAAGCACAAGTCACAGATGAAAATATTTTTTATACTTTTATTTTTTTAAATGAATGTTTTATAATTACAATTCAAACTATTATGTTGTATATGAACATAGGCATGCACTGGGGCATGCAACCTGTCCCCAGGCCCCCCCGGTTAAAAGTTATCCTCCAACCAAATTTTCATAATTTGTTTTTTAATTTGGGAGTCAACTGCATTTGGCCAGGACTGGGGGTCTGGATGGGAATGGGAGGGCATTCTGCGTGTCATTCTGCCACATGCAGTGGGTCAGGTTGGGTGACCCGACTCACTGCACATGGAGGATATTGCTGGTCAGTCAAACACACACTCACCATGAGGGTCAGGTCTGAGAGCGTTAAGATGATCATCATGGATGAGCAGAGCAATCCTTCACAGAGTAAACCCAGCAGCACTGGCAGTTGTGAAAGGTACAATAATTTGATCATCCTCCTAACACAGGGCACTCCATCCATGCTGCTCACTGGACTGACTCTCAACACCAGTGGCAGACACTTTCTGTTACTCACTGTACAAGTTTTTTTTTTAAACTCTTTTTACCTTGCTCCTCTCTCTCTGGCTCCTTAGGACTCTTTCCAGTGTGGTCGACTCGGACTGTCTTTTTCCCACACTGCCTGACATCCTCTTGAGCCATGCCCCTGTCCCAGGAACTCTACCCCACACATTCATGGCCTCCCAACCCCCCGGCTCTGAGCCCCCCGGGGGGGGACCACAGAACTCCTTCTGACACTCTCTCTACAATCTGAATGGGCTGCCACAGTGTGGGAGGAGATTCAGAGGCCTGGCCAAGGCAGATCCGGCCTTGTGCATGGGAACTGTCCCCTGGACCCACCATTGCCTTCCCAGGTGCCAGGGTATTTCCTTGTTTCTTGTGACCCCCCCCAGTGCAGACATGCAATGCCATCCAGTGTGTGACATGCATGCTTCCGCACATGCCCACAGGACAACCACCGATGCCAGACCACTATATAGGTTCCTAACTGCAGTGCACCCAGTCTCCACTGACTGCCACTAGTGTTGTGAAAAACAGACCCCCCTCCCTTCCAGGAGAGGGGAGCAGTCTAGTGGACGCTCAGTTCTCTCCTCTCCTCCCCGGCCAACCCCCGGCACCCCTGGCTCATTCCCGAACACGGGTCGCCAGTGTAGCGCGAGGGTAAGGCGGATGCCTCAGCCCTCAGTGCCACCAGGCTGACACTCAGTGTACAAGTTGATGGCATAGGGGAGTTGTGCTGCATGCATGCTATTTTATTCATTGTCCCTGCTGTATTTAATTCAGCATTGTGACTTTTTAGACTCAGAGCAGCAAGCAGTGAAAACAGAGGTGACCTAGTCCACTAAGACCTTGTGTTTTTATGTGGGCACAACTTGTTATGTTTTTAATTTGTCCCTCAGCAGCAGTTGACTGGGTCCCCTTCCCTCTGTTTTCATTGCCTACTGCTCTGGTGCACTGCTGCTGTCCCCCTTTTTTGCCTGTGCTCAAATCAGAATGGCAGCTCATGTGATAATCCTTTGCCTAAACTGCCTTGCTTGTCCATGTCTTGCGATTGGGATATGGTGCATGGCTTGCAGGCAGTGGGCTGGCAACAAATCCTAGGGGGTTGGTGGTGGTGGGAGAAGGGGTAATTAACAAAATGGCTAAGTGTGAGCTGGGGGATCCACTTCACAGAGTGCGATAGAAATGGAGAGTGAGAAACAATCCACTTTATAAAAGAAGCAAAGAATGCAATTTCATAAACAGTTAAATTTTTAAAATTTTCTTGCAGGAAACAGTAACATCCTCATCACAGAATGTTTCATCCTGGTGGGCTGTAAAGTATCTTACTTAGTTCTAAAATGCACCATTTACAGTGATGTTTTAAAAAATGTCCGGGGGGGGGCATGCCCCCAGACCCCTCCTAGCTTTGTGAGGATTTTGGCCCCCCTTGTTCACTGACTCTGTGCACACCTCAGTATATGAGGGTTTCCAGTCTTTAATCAAACCCTTCTATAATATTTCAGCCAATCAGAATGCTCTATTTCCTGTCATTATTTTATAATCAACATTAGGGTTGAACTGTTCATGTGACTTGAATTGTTATTTAAGCAAAATTATAAAATGAGTTAGAGAAACAAGAACAGGTGATTCAGCAAATGTGGTTACATAATGATGCATTATTCCAGCACAACAGTACAGATCATAAAACAATTATATTCTGAGCTTCATTGCTGAGCTTTAAAACTAAGAATTTAAATTTTTATGGCTGCATAAGCCATTCAGCTTCACCTCATGCCTTACTTGCCAAGCGGTGCTGTTATCCCACAGTTACATGTGACCAGCCTCTCTCCTCAGCTGACTCAGGGCAGGTTACTAGAGAGCACTTGAAGGATTAAGTCAGACCCCAAGAGCAGTTCTCTGGGAGAAACTGCCAGAGGCAGGGTGTCTGGATGGTCATGCTGTCAGTGGCCTGATTTAGCTAAGAGTGGTGAAACTAGAGCATGAATATGCATAGTGTTGCCCTTCCCCTAAGAATCTGCATAAGGGGAAAGCACCAGGGCAGTTTTGGTCTTCTTGGAAACAGAGTAAAGGAGCAGACCAGCCTCTCTGGCTGTGACTTGCCTTTGGGGACTGTGGTCCTAGGGATGGTGTCAGAGTCTCTGGGATCATTTGGCACTGGTCTTTTTGTGCCTGGTCTCCAGAGAAGAAGATCATCGGAACTAGCTGGAGGGATGGAGGCCCCAGGGACTTACCTCCAGAGGAGCAGAGATATCAGGCCCAAAAGGCACACCAGGGAGTGGGGTGGGCCACCCCTCAAGGGATGTCACTGGAACCCTTGCAGATTCACTCCCAGTAGCAGTAGTGAGAGAGAGAGAGAACTGGAAGAAGTCTGTGTACAGTGCAGACTATAAGTTAACCTTGCTAAATAGTAATGCTCATTGTGTGATGTCCTAGTTAGTTTGTATTGACATTCCTGGCAGGTAGCCAAATTAATGGGCATCAGATAGGAGGGGGGCATGGCAGGTGTTGGGGTTGCTAAGTCCCCCCATGAGAGGGGCTAGACATGGGAGTCTGTGTTTTGGGGCCACTAGGACTATCAATATAATATCAAAGGGAGGTGTGCACAGCTGGACCAACCATGCTTTATGCACTTAGTAGTGATATGATGATACGCTTTCCATACAGTATTTGTTGCCCTACTGGGTGCAGTGAGACACGTGCCAGCATAGCTTACCCCTCAGCTAAGTGTTTGCCCTGGATGGGGAATGTGCCACTGTACAAATGGTCTTGGGAGTGCCAGAGCTCCAGGGACCCCACAAGGGAGGGTAGGGTTGAGAGAGACCCAGTACTTAAATGCAACGTGTAATCATGCTCCTTTCATTCAGGGAGTAGACCTAGAACAAATGCAGTCATAGTGTTAGTAAATAGGCCCCACAAGCAGCTGGGTACCATCAGACAGCGTATAGTAACAGCAGTAGAATTGAATGCACACTAGAGGTGGGAGGAGATAATGTGAAAGCCCCCGAATTAAAATGAAATGGTGTATGTGTTGGGCATGGCCCAGGAAGAAGTGGTAATATAGTGTGTGCAAGTACCATCGTGAAAGAGAAGATTAATTGGCAAGTGAATGTTCAGGGAGATGCGTGCCACCTAGACAGCTAAATAATAAACATCACCATGCTTGATCCTAGCTCCAGTATGGACATTTTGGTTTTTGTGTGATCTCATGTTTTTTTAATTTTTTTTATTTATTTGAATCTAGGATTACAAGTACCTTTGAGCCAAGGCTCGTTTACAAAGGTTCCACATCAGTTGAGGTACAATTCAAACAAGACATTGAATAACAGTATAACAGTGGGTTACATACAGTTTTATACATTCAGTACAGTGGCAAAAATGCCAGAAGAAGGTCTGGTAACAGGGTTGACACAGTATGGAGGAGAGACACACTAGTGGGGTGTGGTCATAGGCACTTGTCAAATATAAATTAAAGTGCTACAGAGGGGTAGGGAAGGAGGGTGGGAGGAGGGGAGGATGAATGGGTGTATGGGAGAGGGAGTTGAGGGGGAAGAGGGTTAAGTGCTAGGTGGAAAGAGCAAAGAGGAGAGGGGAGAACAATTAGGAAGGACAGTCACAGGAGCTACATGCAGACAGGATGTGATGGAGACTGGATTTGAACGGACCAAGCTTTGGCATTGAGGCGATGTCAATGTTGAGACCAATGAACCAGCTGGGAACTCTGAGCGCAAATGATCTTTGTCCTTGTCTGGTGCAGAAACGGGGGATATGCAGAAGCTGGGATTCAGAGCCCCTGGTTATGTGAGTAGTCTGTGCTGGGCAGAGGAGAGGTTGGACACCTGGGGGAGCAAGGTCTAGTGTTATTTTCTTTGTCGTAAGGCAGGTTTGGTACTTGATCTGGTTTGAAAGTTGAAGCCACCCAGTTTGTGCATAGAGATCACATGCTTGGGTGAGGTGGTGGGTGCCGGTGTACCGCTGGTTATGGTTGTAAGGTACCCCTAATCGCCATTACCCCAATGATGGTGTAGAACTGGTATTCATAGTGTAGGGAGGGCACTCACCTGTGCGAGATGCAGTCCAATACCCCTAGACACAGGAGGGTGACTCAGTCCTTACATATGTACACCCTGTCATGCCTAATTGCTAAATTTTCAAATGGGTAATCATGCAGTCTTATTGTCTACAAACCATTCCAGATTGTGGTGATATCTCACGATAACACCACCGCCTGGTAAATGCTCCTGCCAAGGGGTTCTTTACATACCTCTTACTTAATAATAGCTTGTCATTTCAGATAATACCACTTTTGGGGTGATTGAAAGCATTTGCCTATGCCTCATGCCTCTCAACCCACCCAGAGATTTAGCTTTATCCCATGATAACACACACCATTTCAAGTATTATAGGTTGTTAAATTAGACTGGTCTGTCCATGTTTGATGCATAGATCCTGATTGTCATTTAAGCAACAAAACATGACAGGGTGTACTTTGTTGTGGTATAATGTAAAGTCTCGATGTTGCTGTGAGGCACAAGGCCATTGGCTTTAACTACCCACAGTTACCATTATACCACAATGGAGCACCGACTGGAGAGTCTTATTACAATTATAAACTGGAAGCCTTATTATGTTTAACAAAAAGAAGGTATATTTTTGTTGAAATCTGAATTATCATGTTATTTATTGTGAAATATCCTTCCATTCAAAAAATGAATCCATTGAAAGCTGGCCCAATGGCATAGAGGGCTGAAACGCCTGATGCCTTTCCTCTTACCACGCCAGCGACCCAGGGTTGAGAGCAAGCTCGGATCACTGGGAGCTGGCTGGGGGTGGGGGGGGAGAACTGAGCATCCAGAGGACTGCTCTCTTCTCCCTGGGAGGGGAGGGTTGTCAGCTCAGCTCTTGGCTGCCCCCAAGTGGAGGCCTGGAAGTAGCACTGGCAGCTACAGCAGCAAGGAAAGGAGGAGGCACGGTTACATGGCACATGCGTGCCTTCACGCACATGCACTTAAATGACGTTGTGGCAGGGGAAAGAGGGGAAAACGGAAAAGTGGCAGTCGCAGGCTTCATGAAGTCCTGCATGCCTGGTCTCGCTTTGCACTGCCACTGTCTCACCGACTCCTCAAATCTGGATGCTGGGTCACTGGGTGGGGGGGTGGCCCTCCCCTTCCCAGCCCCACCACACGGGGAAAGCTGTGGGGGATGGGGGGGGGCTTGATGATTTGGTAGGATAATTGCCAAGCGGAGGAGGCAGGGACAGCCTGGAGCAACCGCCTGTGGTGCACCCTGGAGAAAAACCTCTATGGAAAAAAATTAATCCATTGAAAACATCCAAAATGGAATTGCTACAAACACCAAACAAAAATAATATGCAGTTTAATCACTGTGCATTCATCAATTCTTTTTTATTGCAGGATGCTCTGTAAGACCTCTGTCAGGTCATCTGTGCCTACAGTGTTTCTGCACTCACTATGTGTACCACCATAGTGTTTAATTAAGTCCTTGATTGGGGAAACTGTCCTCTGCACTGAGTGACTCTTTCTCAGGGTTCCAGTTATCCAGCATTATTGTCCACCATAGCCTGTGGGGTTAATTTGCCCCAGGATTGTGCTAAGCATCAGCCACATTAGGCAGCATCTCTTTGAGGCCCCTACTTGGCCTTCTTCAGTGACCCACCCACTGCCAGCAGAATTTATTAGGTTCAGGATCATGCTAACTGCTGGCAGCACCAAGCAGCTTCTCTGAGGCCTCATTTTAGTTTCCTTCAGTGACCACTACTTCTGGTGATCTTTATCGTAGCCTGGACCAGACTAACTGTTGGCCACACTGAGTGGCCTCTCTCCTCAGCCACAGCTGGGGCTGCTTCAGTGATTGCCACTCCTGTATTCTGGAAACTATCCCAGGTCAGCATTCTTTTTCAGAAAGCTGTTTGCTGTAGGGTTTCCTTCTGAACAACAGCATTTTGTCATATCACAAAGAACTATACCTAGTTGATAGATTCCTCTGCTGAATGTATGGATTTGTTTTATTTTACAAAATCCACAATTGCATTACCAAGTTGCTCTTAAAAGAGCTGGGTTTCCAACATGCATCTGCCACTAGTTATGGGGGACAAGAAAGTGGTCACTACATAGTTTCCACAACAGCAATAGCAGGTACAATTAAAAGGCTAATTTGATTAATGAATGGGCCTCAGGATGAACTGTTGTGCCTCGCATTCTGATTATCTAAACACAAAAGAATAACAGCACCTGGCATATGGAACCAGTGACTGTAATGCCATGTTTACTGTCGGCTAACTGAGGGAATGCTGGAAATGAGACAGTGCAATGATTTTACATGTGTAAACAGGTTAATGGTTTGGGACTTTTCCCTGCTGTGATTTTGTACTGTGATAACCTCTAGTCAATCAGGAGTCAGTGAAATTCCTTGCTATTTTATAAGTGTAACCACCCAGTCCCCTGGGGTTATTAGAATCCCCTCAGTAACAGTGCTAGGCAGGGAGAGGCAGCTGTATTCTTCTGTTTACTTGACTTCAGCTGAGATGGAAGTGATGAGCTCATCTGGAACTCTTGCAGCAGCATAAGCCTTGGCCAGCTGTGAGAGGGGAGTTAGAATGTTGAGATGAGAGTCAGTGTGGGTCAATAGTGGGGAGTTGCAGTTTGAAGTTGGAAGAGTGTGAACTGCTCAGCTTTGGGCTCTGAGTTGAGGGCCCTGCATTCTCACCCTAGTCCTGGTAGTTCTCCAGTTTGCCAAGAGAAGTAGTGGAAACCATTGTCTACAGCAGGATTTCCTGATTTTCATCCCTGGAGGGGTGAAAAGGACTGCTAGTAGATGGATCCAAAGGGCAATCCCGTTTTTGATCCAGGATGTTTGAAGCTACCTGAAATGTCCAAACAGTGAGTAGGATCTGACTTTTGCTAAAGGAAGCAAGTACCTGTGCTGTTGTGTTCCCTGTCTAAAAGGGAAGACACAACGTTTCTGTAAATTCAGAAGTGTGAAACTGTTTCAGTTTAAAGTTGACTGAAGTGTGTGATGTCCAAAGGTATGACTATATCACATTGTTTGGGACTTTAACTTTTCCACTACCAGTTGTAGTGATTTGAATGCTGGATGCCAAGTTTCATTCATTAAGCATTTCCAAAGTGCTTTTCTGAATGTTTAAGGTGTAACTCTGAAAGAATGGCTGAGTATGGATTTGGAAGCAAGGTTATTTTAGAGAAATGGCCAAATGTCTGAAAAGACATTTACCCCCTGGAGTGGGTTACCGTTTCTTCTCTGGTTATGAAGAACGGTGCTAGTTCTTAGCAATATGTTTTTTCAGTTGTGGTCAGTGCCACTGGAAGCAACGTTCTATGTCCTACAACATGTGGGAATACAAATCCAAATAGTTCTATATCCTACGACATGTGGGACTACAAAATGAAAGTGTCCTATGTCCTACTGTGGTGGGAATACAAAGAGTTTCTGTCAGATACAATCAATTTTTGTTGTTCTGCGAGTTCCTAGTGTCACGATGTGTAAACCTTGGGAGTCCACCCTTGCTTTGAGAATATCTTTTGGAATAAAGTCACACTCTAGAACACCAACTATGGTCTGGACAGTTACGTTATTACTTTTTTTTTTTAGTCTTTGGTAACCAGGTAAGGTGCACTAAGCACAAGTGCCTGTTTTCAGGGGCAACCTGGGAGCACTGGGCGGTTAAGTGACTTGCTCAGAGTCACACAGTATGCAAGTGGAGGTTGTGAGAATCAAACTCAGGTCTGGTCTGCTGGATGTATCAAGCTTGTTCACACCTCGTTCCCCTAACCTCTAGGCTATATTGCCAGCCCTTTCCTTCCCATATTACTTCCTGTGTGGAGTTACTGTGGACCCCTCCAGAAGATAGGGCTAGCATAGCCCTAGCAAAAATTCTCTCCCCAAGACCTGGTTTTGTAAATACCAGATAGAGTATTGCTTTTATACACCCCCACTCCGTGATCTCTAAAAGAATGAGCCTGGTATACATTCCCAAAGCTAGGGATGGTACCATTTCTAAATGTATTGCTTGTGTGCCCAGTATGGGTGCCAGGGGTGGTAACTGAGTAAAGTAGCGGGGGGTTACATAAGTATCATTTTATATAAGTTTATAATGAATTAGCAAACCTTACTTATCAGTACAGCAGCTCCATTTGTTAATATGTTTATTGACTGATTGATTGAAAATTGGTAACCAGCAAAGGCACACTGAGCCAAGGCTTGTTTCCAGGTGTGAGCTGGGGGGAGGGGAAAACGGGAGACAAAATATACAGCATATAATCAAAAAATCCAAAGTATACATGGTAGAAAAATGCTAGGTGCAGCAAAAATACAGTAAATTACAGAAATACAGTAATTAGATGATAATGTGCTAGTTGGGTCACTATATGAGGCAATAAATGTAATTGTAAAATGAATAAAGCATGAGACAGAAGGCCAGGTTTTTTTTCTTCATAAGACAGTCGCATTATTGATGGGGACAGTGACCCAACTAGCACATTATAACTATTATGATTGAGTCACTGATCAAAGAGGACCTTGTGCACTATCTAGAGAGCAGTGGTCTACAGGACAGTAAACAGCTTGGGCAGGATTTTCAATGCATGGTGCAGGGCTTGCACCAAGCCCTGCACCACGACACTTAGGTTCTGGCAGTGCACCAACCCCATCACCGCAAATTTGTCCAATTCTACAATCTCGGGTATAGTTGCGACAGTTTTTATGATTTACAGCAGCTTGCTACAAATATCTGGCACAAGCTCCGTAAAAGAGACCCCCAGGATTTCTGCAAGTTAGACCAGAAAAATTGGTCTAACTTGTGGCAATTGCTGCATGGGATAGAAACTCCTGTTAGATCATCACAAGCCCCATGCACTGCACTGTATTCCTCCAGGGCAGGTTTCAGAGGGTGGTACTGGGGAATTATTCCTTGGGCCCAATGCACCTGCCCTGTGGAGTCCCCCAAGGCTCTGTCCTCTCCCCTATGTTGTTCGCAGTGTACATGCTGCCCCAGGGCAAGGTTATAAGGAGGTATGAGCTAAGTTTTCTTTGCTGTGCTGATGACATTCGGCTCTACCTGTCCTTTGCACCCGGAAGATCGGACGCGGTCGACGTGCTGAATGAGTGCTTGGCAAAGATCCGGGCGTGGACGGCGTCAAACTGACTGGGACTTAAGCTGGGGAAGACTGGGGTGCTGGTGGTTAAGCCAGGTCGAACGGGTGGAGAGGGGCCTCTGGGGATAGGTTGGGGTTTTTTATTGGTCTGATCGAGCTGAAGGCCTCCTTAAAGGCAAAGAATGTGGGCGTTGTTCTGGACAACGAGCTGACACTTGATGCCCAGGTGTCAGCCATTGTCCGGTCTGGATATTACCATCTCTGGAACATCACCTGAATTAAGTTCCTTATCCCCCCAGTGACCTGGCCACACTAGTACATGCTTTCATCACCTTTTGGCTTGACTACTGCAATGCACTCTACCTCAAGGTCAGAGAAGGTGTGATGCAGTGCCTGCAGCTTTTGCAGAATGCAGTGGCCTGGCTGTTGACTGGACACTCGAGGTTAAGTCACATTATGCCAGTGCTGCGCGAACTGCATTGGCTGCCGGTGTGCTGGCGCATCACCTTTAAAGTGGATCTTTTGACCTACAAGGCCCTACATGAGTTGGGTCTGGGTTATCTGAAGGAGCTTCTGTATCCTTACACCCTGACTCGCTCTGTCAGATCGGTGGGTGAGGCCCTCCTGGAGTTACCCAGGGCTAGGTTAAAATCTTCTGGGGACCAGGCATTTGAAGTTGCAGCCCCGGTCCTCTGGAATTCATTGCCGAGGTACCAGCCATCTGTAGAGTTCTTCAAAAAACATTTAAAGATCTTTCTGTTCGAGCAGGCCTTTGGGACATGTGGAACTTAGTCTGGGACTATCAGACAGCTTAGGAAGCAGTTTGTTTTTAGACTTTTTAGAGGGTTAATGAAAATGTTATTATTGTCTGTTTTTCTTCGGCTGTATTTGTATGTTTTATTATTTACTGTAAGGGCTCCCTGAGCTTTTTGGGAAGGGCACCTGAAATAAATAAACTGTACTACTACTACTACTACACTCAGGGCTTGTGGTGATCTAAGCATTTTGAAAATCCTCCCCATGGGTTTATGGCAGGGAGGCCTTGTCAGACCAACCTGATAGTTTTCTTTGACTGGGTAACAAAGGTAGTAGATAATGGCCATGCTGTGGATTTACTCTATTTTGATTTCAGCAAGGCTGTCAACTTGGTGCCCCACAGAATATTGCTGAAGAAGCTGGAGGACCTGGGTGTAACTAGGGATGTAATTAAATGGAGGAAACTGGGTGAAAGAGAGACAGCAGAGGGTGGCAGTAAACAAGATCAAATGGGAAGGGAGGGAGGTCATGAGTGGGGATCTTCAAGGATCTGTCCTGATCCTGTCCTCTTCAGTATGTTCATCAGCGACACTGGAGAGGACATCCAAGGCAAGTTGTGTCACTTCACTGATGACATGAAGCTCTGCGGTAGATAGATAGTGATGAGGGTATCAAGGAGATACAGAGGGATCTACAAAGGCTAGAAGGGAGTTAAGAGTGGTGCAGGGAATCAAAAGTTGAGAAAAAGACATCTGCTCCATTAGAGAGAGAAGAAGGAGCAAGGATCAACTGGTGAGGATTAAGAAGGATGGTGTGTGTGTGTGTGTGTGTGTGTGTGGAGAAAGGCACTGACCGAATACTTCTGCTTTGTATTCAGGCAGGAGAAGGGGGGCAGATAACCCAGGTGAGGGTGGGTGGAGACAGATGTAGGGATTACAGAGAGCAGAGTACTAGATGGGTTGAAGGCATTAAGGGTGGACAAAGCACCTGGACCTGATGGCATTCAGCCTAGGTACTAAGGGGTTGGCAGAGGTCCTGGTGGGGCCACTGGCTGACCTGTTCAATATCTCCCTGGACATGGGATGTGTACCACAGGACTGGAGAATAGCCCATTCACAAAAGTGGCCCAAAGGATGAACCAGGAAACTGTAGGCCAATGAGCCTCACATCGATTGTGGGAAAGCTCATGGAGACCTTCCTTTTTTGTTTTTTATCACAACATTATTTGTACCACCTCTGCGAACCTGGCAGGGGCTATGACCCTCCCCCTGGAGGGGTACATCCTCCGGCCATTGGGGCCATCATGGGTCCTGCTGGGTCCTGGTATTTTTCCACCATTTTCTCTCCCATGCCCTCACCCATGCAATGGGTGCAGCAGCTGTCTCCACCTCCGTACAGGCAGCCAAACACCCTGGGCAAGGGCCTAACCCCTCTTCTTGTGCTGATGCACACAGCACAAACCCCCCTACCCCAAGGAAGGAGACCAGCCCTCTGGACACTCAGTCCTACATCCCTGTCTGACCCCCGAATGACCCAAATCCATTCCAGAACCTGGGTCACCAGAGTGGCACGAGGTGTGGCATCTAGCATCTCAACCCTCAGCACCACTGGGCTGGCATTATGGAGACCATCCTAAAAGAGAAGCTAGTGAGCTTCTTGGAGGAAAATGGTCTTCAGGATGGTCAGCAGCATGGGTTTGTAGCAGGCAGATCCTACCAGACAAACCTTCTAGAGTACTTCGACTGGATGACGTGGGAACTGGACAAGGGCCATGTAGTGGATGTCATGTAATTAGACTTCAGCAAGGCCTTTGAGTCAGTGCCGCATGGGAGGGTGAGAGGGTAACTGGAATATGTGCGGGCGGGACCATAAATGGTGAAATGGATCACAAACAGGCTAAAGGGAAGGCAGCAAAGTGTGGTGGTGGTGGGGGACCTCTCATCACTGAGAGAGGTGATGAGCGGGGTACCACAGGGATCGGTACTGGGATTGATGCTGTTTGGGCTTTATATTGCAGATATCTCACATGGGGTCTGGAGCAAGATCAGTCTGTTCACAGACTATACCAAGATGGGAGCTGTGGTTGATGATGTGGAGGGGTGGAAGGGGTTGCAGGAAGACCTAACTAAGCTGCAGGAGTGGATGGAAACATGGCAATTGGGGTTCAACACCAAGAAGTGCAAGGTTCTGCACTTCAGAGCCAGGAATCAGGGGAGGGATTATCACTTGAAAGGGGTACAGTTAGGGAGCTTCACAGAGGAGAAGGACCACTCTGCTCAGTGCAGGAAGGTGGTAGCAAAAGTGAACAAAATGCTTGGGTGTACTGCAAGAGGGATCTCCTCCAGAAGGGGGAGGTTATCCTGTCCCATTATAGGTCATTGGTCAGGCCCCACCTGGAGTACTGCGTGCAGTACTGGTGCCCATTCCTGAAGAAGAACATCAGATTGTTGGAGGAGGTGCAGCAAAGAGCCACAAAGATGATCCAGGGATTAGTGAGCAAGCCCTACAAGGACTGGCTGGGAGAGTTGAATGTGTATTCACTGGAGGAGGGGAGAGGAGAGGAGTGATAGGAGGGTTATGATTGAGACCTTTAAGTATCTGAAGGGGGATAAACAAGACCAACACAGAAGGGATTTTCCAGTTGAGAAGGGGGAGGGACACAAGAAGGAATAGACTGAGATTGGAGGAAGAAGAGTCAGGAGGGAGATAAGATATTTTTTCACTGAAAGAGTGGTGGACAAATGGAACACCTTATCAGACGAGAGCGTGTCCTGTAAGACGGTGGGCAGTTTCAAGAGGGGTTGGGACATGGTAAGGGGAAGGAATACTGGGAAGATGGGGCGGGAGGGGAAGCTGCGAGATGAGATGCTAGCTGCACACTCGAGCATACTCGATAGACCGTGAGGCTTTTCTGCTGGCAATTTCATATGTTCATATGTAAGAGTGATCTAAGGTGTGACATTTGAAATTCTGTGCCAAAAGATGTGTGGTTATGTACCTAGATAAAATAAACTAGAACAGTGTACTGGATAGGAGGGATTAAACTGAGGACTATGGGAGAGGGAGTGGACCTGGAAGTCATCATTATTGACTCCCTCAAACAATCAAGCCAGTATAACAAGGCCTATAATAAGGCTAATAGAATGCTTGGGTGTATTGGAAGGGGTACTGATAGTAGGAAAAAGGAGGTACTATTACGTTTGTATAGGTCATAGGTGAGGCCGCACCTGGAATACTGTGCTCAGTCCTGCAGTCCTCACCAAATGAAGGTCAGTGACAGGCTGGAAATGGTGCAATGTAGGGTGCCCAAAATAATTCAGGACCAACAGGGCTGAACTTGTGAAGTTAATCTGAAAACACAGGGCAAGTACTCTCTGGAGACCAGGTGAGAGAGGGGGGATATGATAGAGACCTTCAAGTTCCCAAAGGGAATAAAAAAAGTGAACTGCGGGGAACTATTTAGCATGAGTATAGAGCCAAAAACCTAATGTCATGATTGGAAACTGGCAGGGGAAGATTTAAGAGGGGTGTGAGGAAGTTCTGTTTTACAGAAAGGGCAGTGGAGTCATGGAACAGCCTGCCTGAGGATGATGTGGCTGGTGCCAAAACCATAATTTCAAGCATGGCTGGGATGGAGTGAAGAGTTTGTTGGTTGCTCAGGTCAGTAGCAGTAGGGAGGAAAGTGGGGTGGTGGACCGGGAGGGATAAAATCCTGCATGGTCTGTTGGTCACGGGGCAGATAGGGAACTCCAGGCAGATTAGATGAACCTGTGGTCTTTTTCTGCCATCATTGTCTATGTTTATATGCGTGCAAAAATTTAAAGTAAAATTACACCAGACTGGGGTTGGTATTTGCCGCCTCCCCAGTAGTTTCTTTCTCAGCAGGGATCAAGGTATTTGTTTTTACCCTGGTCAACCCAAAACCTACAAGAAATGTGGTTCAAAACAACACCTCAGTATTGGATGTGATCAGCTAAAATGTGGAACGTGGCTGGAGTTTGGTCATCAGGGAATTGCTTGCCCTAATTCATACTGTTGTAATTTGTGTGAAGAAAAGGGTCACACTTTCAAATTCTGCCCATGGGCAGCCCAAAGCTGTGATGACACAGTGAATCAGGATGACCTCCTAACTGAAGTCCAAAAAATGGGGGCCTCTAGACCCAGATCGTCTGCATGTCCCTACCCACCCCTTCCCCCTCAGATTTGAAGTATCTGTCCTTTGGGACCCAGAGTCCCCAAAGCCAGGTCCCAAAAGAGAGCAACCCACTGATCTTATTAATGAAACTCCTGAACCTAGTACTCAGGCACAAGTCACACAAGAGATTCCCCAGGTAGCACCAGAACCAGGACTGGAGGCAGCAGAAGAACCCCAAGTATTTAAACAATCCCAGATGGCTGAACAGCCCCTGGAGATCAGCACTGCTGACAAAGTATCAGAATCTGCTATGTCCCCTCCCCAACTCCCACCCTTAGAGGAGAGCATAAAGATGGTGACTAGATGGAGACATGAAAGGGCTCTTCAACCTAAGAACAAAGTCCTAAAAATGGGTGTAATCCCCCTCAAAAATAGATTAGAGATAGGCAGATATTTTATTTATCAAGCGCCCAATTCCTGAGACTCTGAGTGCTATACAATAAAACCATAATACAAAACACAATTTTTTAAAAACAACAAAAACACACATATAATAAAATAATTTTAAATACAGATAGATAAACTCCCATCTATCTATTCAAAGCAGCATCAATCGGTAAAAACTAGTTGAAACAGGTATGTTTTTAGTCCCCTTTTAAAGGCTTCTGCCGAGGGAGCCCCCCCAGATTCAATTAGATTCATTGTCAAAAGAAGGTCAGTGGGGTGACTCACATGGTGACTGTTCTGATGTCTCTATTGCCTCCTCTTCATAACGGAAGGGGGCCACACTTACCATAGGGGAATGTATTCATATGCATTGATTTTCTGTTTTATTTCCATAGCTATTTCCTTGGCACACACGGACTTTGCCAATGGAGACGTCTGACCATTTTTTATTAATTTTGTGAATTGGGAATGCAATTTACAAATCCCTTAAAAAAGGCCCCTAGATAATGAATAAAACCTTCTTAACAGCAACAGGATGTTGTGCATATGCTGCATAAGGTATGGCAGGCCAGAAAATGAGTGCAGTGATTGTATGACTATCTTTTAACTTGGCAGGAAGACTCAAAATCTGTATTTCATAGCTCTTAACAAGCTCAAGCTTAACAAAAAACAAAAATAAAACAGCAATCAGCTTATCTTTATTACTTACAGCTTAGTTTCCAGTTGTAAAATTGATTTCCTATTCAAATTTTGGACTAGGTAATTTCTGCCAGACTCAAATCCAGACTGAAATGCAGAAATACCAATACAATTGCTTGGTTTCACTAAAAGCAGAATAACTATTTGGGACCCAGGGAAAGAAATGTACACTAAACCCCTTTCTTGGTTGCCAGGAACATAGCAAAAAGGAGTTATTTCCTCTCTGGTCACCTCAGAGAGCTCATGCCCTCCTGGTTCTGATATTGTCACCTTTCTTGAATGCCATGTTGAAACCCATTTAAGGACTAAATATCTTTGACAATCAAATCTGGATTTATATTTCAGTGGTGTTCTGTTTCCTAGTATCCAAGAAAATCTCTTGG
The DNA here is from genome assembly GCA_016271365.2 of Neoceratodus forsteri. Taxonomy (NCBI): domain Eukaryota; kingdom Metazoa; phylum Chordata; order Ceratodontiformes; family Ceratodontidae; genus Neoceratodus; species Neoceratodus forsteri. Next base: position 696,676,639 of record CM028129.1, read on the forward strand.
ACTCATTGGTAGCAGATGTTTCCCCTCTGGAAGTTTTGGTTGCCATCAAATTTTTATCATTGGATACAGTACCTGGTAAAGATGTCCTTATGACTGAATTTTATAAGTGTTTTGTAGAACAGATAGTGGAGGATCTCGCTAAAGTATTTCAGTGGTGCTTTGAAAAGAGATCCCTAGCACCCAGTATGTCTTTATCCCTTATGATATTTAGGTACCAAAAGAAGAATGTGGAAGACATAAACGATTGGAGGCTTATCAGTTTATTAACACAGATAAAAAATTTTGGCCCAAATCCTATGCAGTATACATACCTCTGTAACAGAAAATTTAATTTTGTTACAACAGGCTTGCTTAGTACCAAACAGGAGAATGCAAGATAATGTTTTTATGCAAGATAATGTTTTCTTGCTTAGAGAAATGTTTGAGGCAGGGCCAAATGGAGGAATTTCTGGAATTATACTATCACTTGACCAGGAAAATGCATTTGATACGATATCCCATCAACTCCTTTTTAAAACATTAAAATACTCTGGCCTTTCCGATCGATTTATAGAATGGATTGGTGCTTTGTATTCAAATGTGTTTGTCCAAGTTAATGTAAATAGTTCCATAAGCAAAAGAATATGGTTACAGCATAGCATCAAACAGGGTTGCCCTCTCAACACAGTCCTTTACATCTTTTGCTTAGATCCAGTTTTACGCAAAGTGGCAGCTGCTATTCAAATTCAGGGTGTATCTTTACCATCCATATTTGTACCCTCTAAAAGTTTGGCTTACGCCGATGATATTTCTTTAACTACACAGAATGAAGTGTCTGGGGTAAATGCAATTCAATATCTAGAATATTTTGCAGTCCATTCTGGATCCCCAGAAAATATTGGTATAAACAGGGGTTTCAGTTAACCCCCTTACAACCCCAACCGTGTTTGACTGGAGCTATCCCAATCACACAGGAACCAATTAAAATATTTGGTACTCAGTTTGGTTCCCTAAATCCAGTCTCTGATAACTGGCCTATAAGTCTTAATTCACGTAAATCCAGCACTGAGAAATGGAAAGACTTTGTGATGCATAAAAACAAAAGAAAGTACGTAGTTCATACTTTTTGTCACCACTGTTGTTGCATTTGTATTATGTTTTCCTACCCCCACCACAATTTGAAACCCAATATATAGTCTTTTTTTCCCCAGATACTTTGGGGTAGTTGTCTGAATGCCATAAGAAGGGACATAACCTATCAACTGTAACCCACTCTTCCTGCCCTGTCTAGGGGCATACTTTTAGATTTGCAGGTGGTCCGGGCAGAAAAGAGAGAGCACTACAAATACGAGCAATTGAGGGCCTAAAGACCTATATAATGCACACCACTTTTTCAGTGGAAACTCCTACAGTTTTCTACTCCGATGTACCTATCTAATGATTTCTTGAATTCCAACATGGTTTTGCTGTTAACAATACCCGCAAGCATTGAGTTCCATACACTAACAACTCTTTGGCTAAAATATTTACTTCTCTTAGATTTCTACTACCCTCTTGTGTTAGTATTATATTATGCAATCTTGTATTTCTTCGACTGGGGTGTCTGACTAGGCCAATAGCTTCCCACATACCCTCATTCCTACTAGCACTAAAAAACAAACATAGGTCACCTCTTGTCCTTCTATACTTTAAGGAATAAAGTCCTAAATGAGTCATTCTCTATGTATAAGACTTGTTCCTCATATATTCCTCATTCTTTATCCTTTTCGTCATTCCCCTTTGAACCCTTTCTATCAATCTATCTCCATTCCGACTTTGGGGGGCAGAAAACTGGGTACAGTACTCCAGATGAGGACTAACCAATGAAGAAAAAAGTGGAATAAGTCTGGTTGATTCTCTGCTCTTTATATGTCTAAAAATACACAATATTATCCTTTGATATTTTTTTACCATCCCCTTTGTGTGGGTATCAAAAGAAAGGGAATTTGTAACCATAACTCCCAAATCCTTTTCTGTTTCCATTGTCTACAAAACATGATCAAATTGTTTATTTTTTTTCCCCAAAATACATCACTTTACACTTTTCTTGGTTAAATCTCAATTTATTTATACCTGCCCAGTGTTCCAGTCTTGTTAATTCCTTCTGCAAATTATTTGCTGCTTCCTCATTATTAACTATGGCTCCCACTGCACTATCATTGGCATATTTACATACCCAGACAGAGCTGGTAGTTTCCATTTCCGATACAAATATATCTACTGATGCCATTTGCTGCTGAACTGTTAATTTTTTTTAATTATTGTGCTGATTTATGGATTTGATCCAATGTTATCATATATTTTTATGTATGTAATGTTTCATTTCCATGTAAGGTGCCCTGAATCCCTGGGAAAGGGCATGGTACAGATATACTACTACTCTATTTTTTATTCCATAAAGCTCAGGTTGCAGATGGGATTTTCAGCCCCTGCTGCCTCTCCTGCCATCTCCTACTGCCTTCGGGACTCACCCGCCAAAGAAGCCCCAATGGATTGCCCCCTGCCATGGCAGGGCCAGGGAGGGAGGGCCATCCTCCCCACCATGGAGGCACATATCTGGTTCAAGGTCAGTTGGCATTCATCTGTATCCCCCTTCCCCGGGTTGTGCCTGAAAATAGGCAGGATTTGTCTAGTGCACTTACCCGGTAAACAAAAACTAAATAAAAATATCCAGACAGTTGGCTATGGGTCCTGACTGGCAGAGCAGGCAGGAGGGGGTGAGCAATGTTTCATATCCTTGCTCACACTTTTCCATGTTCTGGTTCCTCCCTCCATCGACAGTGTGCAATGATGCTAGGCATGCATGGGAGTGGAGGTGCACATGCACTACAGCGGCCACTGCCAGCCATTCCCAGATGAGTCTCTTCCACTGCCTTGCCACCATGCCTCAGTGTCTGAGCAGTGCAGCTGATCCCTTCTCCCTGGGAGAGGACAGCTGTCATACAGATGCACAGTCCTCTCCTGCCTCAGCTGACCCCCAGCCAAGCAAGTGCAGCCTCTGAACCTGGGTTGCCGGTGTGGTGGAAGGTGTAGTGCCCAGTGCCTCAACCCTTCATGCCACTGAGATGGTCCTTACTACTTCTGTTTTAGACTCTAGGAAGGGATATATCAAGGGCCCCTAGTGCTCTGAGGCAGCATTTTCTGATTTCTGCAGCAGGGCTCCTAGTATTCTGTGGCAGCATTTTCTGATTTCTGTGGCATGATTTATTAATTTATGTGGCAGAATGTAGTCCTGCCATTGGCTAAAATATGATGTGATGTCATCAATGACTTCATAAATCAAACATGGAGGAGGGGCTTTAGGATTAATGAGACAGAGACGGGAGCTGGACACTATGGAAAACTGTATATTTTCATGAAAATTCATCAAAAACAATGAATTATGTGGCATTATATATATTCTGCTGCATGATGCAAATTCTGTGGAAAATTCTGCAACCACAGAATCACTGAATTCTAGGGGTCTTATATGCCTGAGACTGCTATAATTGTTAACGGTTTTTGGGCCACAATTTCTTTTATGTCTTGATGGTACTGTGCCAGAGGTATGTAACAATTTAATATTGTCTAGGATCTCCCCCTCCCTCAGATTTGGGATGTTGTCCATCTTGGCTGTCATGGCCACCTTGGTGTTCGCAGAAACCACAAATATAAGGTGCAAGAAGAACGGTATTGTCCCAGAGATTTTGTTTTAAGGAGGTGGAGACCTTGTCACATTTGTATTTGGACTGTCCTTTTATTGCATACTTTTGGAATTTTATTTATTTTTTGATAATCGGGGTAGGTGCACTAGACACAAAAGTGACTATTTTCAGGCATGACCCGGGAGGTCACAACATAGGGAGAATCAATTACGGAGCATACAGTGTAAGAAATATACAACACATCACAAATGAGAAGTGAACAAAGTTAAGACAAAAATGGTACCAGGGCACAAAAAATAGTACCAGGGCACACAAACTGTATTATACAAATATAAGGTAAGTGCCCACAAAAATGCAGTTATAGTAATATCACATTAAAGTCCGGAAGTGCCAAAGAGTGTCAAACAGTATTGGTATGTCATACAATCACCCGGCTGAAAAATAGTTTTGGCAGATGTTAGGGAGATAGGGAATACAGAAATACAGCATAGCAAGAGAGAGGGAGAGGGATAGGGATGGGAAAAAGGGGGGTACGGTATGACATTTGGTGGGGGGAAGTAGTAGAAGCAAGGTGCAAGGTCACACAATAGAAAAACAGGAAGGAACTATGAGGCAGCAATAGCAGAGTGAACCATGACCTACAGTGGATTGAAGCATGATCATTGGGCACATGCAGCAAGGAGGGAGTTCTTAAAAATGGCATGACTAGGGGCCAGGCGTACATCTAGGGGCAGCGAGTTCCAGTAACTAGGGGCTACATGATGGAATCCAGATTTACCCTTAGTTGTTCTACATCTGGGAATATTAACCAAGGAAAGGACAGCAGATCGGAGGCCGTAGGAGATGGGTTGAGGGGTTAGCATAGAGGCAAGGCAGGTAGGCATGTTGGACCACAGAATACTATCTAGAAGGTTGCTGAGAGAGAGGAGCCAGTGTACCATAGAAGAGGACCAATTTAGGTCTGTATATAGTAGGCAGTGATGTCTTAACCTAGAGGATGCAGAGGTGTATTGGCATATATTTTTATATGTAGTGTCCCACCTTTGCAGAGAAGCCTTAGATGCATTACTATAGATTATGGATTCATATGAGAGTGATGGGAGTAGAATTCCTCTAGCAATGGCCAACCTTGCAGAAGGGGTTAGAATATGGCTCATTTTGTAGGCTAAACCCAGTTTGGCATTGACAGTCATACACATGGTGCTTATATGGGTGTCATAAGTGAGCGATTCATCAAGCAGGACACCATGGTATTTAAAGGAAGTTACCACCTCCAGTGGGGAACCATCAGCCAAGGAGACTCTGAAAAAATCCTGACTATTTTTTAGTTTAGCAGAAGAACCAAAGAGCATAGCCTGGGTTTTTCCACTGTTGAGAACAAGCCTATTACTGGTGATCCAGGACTGGATATTTAGTAGGTCCATAGAAAGCTTTTGGTTAATAGACTGCACATTATCTGTGCTAGTGTACAGAATGAGGTCATCGGCATATAGCAGTGATGAATAGGAGGATGTGTTTTGTGCTATGTTGCTAATAAAGATCGAGAAAAGAAGAGGTCCAAGGATAGATCCCTGCAGTACACCCACATCAATGACTGTTTTTTTGGAGGTGGCCGAGTTGAAATTTACAACTTGAGTCCTATTGGACAGATAGCTACGAAACCAGGTTACAGCTCTGGACGAGAAACCCAAGGCTTGGAGATTAGCTAGCAGAAGAGGGTGGTTAACAAGATCAAAAGCCTTCATTAAATCAATAAATACTGCACCAGTTAGATGTCCCTGATCCATGGCAAGAAGTGTGTCATTTGTTAGCTGTAATAAGACAGTTTGAGTGCTGTGGCCTTTTCTGAAACCATGTTGGTTTGTGTAGAGGAGATTTGGCAGTTAGAACCTGGAAGATCTCCTGTTCACATCCATCCCCTATTCTGTTTTGGTCCTGCGGATTATTACCCCTGATTTGAGTATCACAGGGTTCACACATGCAGATAGAATTGTTAAATTTTGGAGTTATGCCTGACATAATGAGCGACCATCACCCAATTTATTGTGAAAGATCTATTAAGATCCCTCGTGGGCCCCTGCACTACATTGAATTTAAGAGTTTGGCTAGGTTATCCCCTGAGACTGTAAATGCAGCCTGTACAGAAATTGATTGGTCCCCTTTGTATTCTTTTACCCAAATATACTCACTTTGGGACTTCTTCTGCACGGTGTATAACATCATTATTAATAAGGTTGCTCCCCTTAAAAAAATAAGAATCAGAGCTAACAAAAATGGATGACTGGAGACCTGCTTCGCCTTATGAGAGAACGAGATAAAAGGCTAAACAAAATCCAGTCTCCCTTCAAAAATATAACACTGTTAGAAATAAGGGCAAATCTGAGATTAGAAAAGCTAAAATTCAGTATTGTCTCACTGAGCAGAGGAATTCCCATAGAGATTCTAATAAAACATGGCAATCCCTTAATAGATTATTAAGAAGGGAATAACAAAATCCTACACCATCAATCTTGCATAATGGACAAAACAGTTGCGATCCCACTCTTGTTTCAGATGTTTTAACATATATTTTGGGAACCTTGAAACATACAGTACAAAACCCCTTTGAACTCCTATACTAACCCTACAGTGAATGAAGAATTTAATTCCTCTATCCCCAAATTTTATTTTAAGCAAATTACACCTGCTTTAGTAAAAAGATATGTTCTCAAACACAACCCTAGGCCCTTCCTTGGTCACGATGGTGTAGATTTTAGAATAATTAAATTGGGTATAAACTGTTTAGCAAACTATTTGTCATATATCTTCAATTATTCTCTCTTTCATAGTATTTTTCTAGTACCTGGAAACTTGCAACAATTAAACTGGTATTCAAGAATGGTGATCCCTCTCTCATATCAAACTACCGACCCATATCACTTCTTTCACTCATATCTAAAATTTTAGAAAAAATGATTATGGATCAAACTCTTGATTATCTTGGAAAATACTCCGTGTTAAGTGGTTTTCAACCCGGTTTTAAACCAAAACATAATACTGAGATGGCCTTGGTGGGGTTCACCAGCAGCATCCAGGCTGCCCTTGACAAAGGGCATTCTGGTGCAGCGCTGTTCATGGACCTCACCAAGGCTTCGATTTAGTCAAACATTCTTTGTTGCCTGGGATCCTTCAGAGATTTCAGTTCTGTGAAGGAGTTACCAGATGGTTCACTGACTAATGACTATTTGTCAAACAGGCAACATAGAAGCCTAATTGGGAACTCTATTTCCTCTCCCGGATCAGTTCAGTGTGGTGTGTCCCAGGGATCAATCCTGGGCCCACTAGTTTTTTCACTATATATGGATTCTGCTCCCAAAATTTGTACGGTGACAAGTATGACTCTTTATGCCGATGACGCCATTATTTATAGTTTGGCCCCTAATCCTAATATAGCGCTTCATAACCTTCAAACAGATTTCAACCTTTTTCAAGCTTGGTTGTTATTGAACCATATGGTTCTTAATTCTAAGAAAACAAAAGTAATGTTGTTTTCTCGTTGAAAGTATGACTGTAATGAACTCCTGCCTATTTCAGATAACAAGGGCACCGTCATAGAGTATGTTGAGGTTTTCAGGTACTTAGGAATCCTATTGGATAGTAGATTCACTTTTGAACCTCATATTCAATATTTAAGAAAATGATTTCATCAAAGGTTGGGTATACTGTACAGCATAAAGCCTTTTTTAACTGCTGATTCAAGAAAACCTTTGACACAGTTTTATGTATCTACTAAATTGTCTCAAGGTTTCCTACAACTCAGCCCTTAGATTTTGGTTAAATCTCTCCAACTGCACTCATCATGAACAATCTGTTTAACTTTCATTTGACAACAGGATTTTGTATAAAATGGGTATTCTTCTATACAAAGTCATGAGAGGGCTATACCCCTCTACCATAAGTGAACTCTCCCCTGGGCTTTCCAATATTTTCCATACTAGGTCCCAGTCTAGATTCACTTTTAAACTTCCAAAATTCAAAAGCTCCTTTGGGTTGAGATCCCCTCTGTTCAGGGCACCCACTTTTTGAACTACATTCCATCCGAGATTATTGAATGTAATTCTTTCTGGTGTTTTAAAGCTTGTCTTAAACAATGGCTTCTAACAAAAAATTAATGTACCTGTGCAATGCATTGAATTATGTTATGTTATTGTATTGTTTATTGTTGTTTGTTAAATCTAAAACTTGTCACTTGTGAAAATGAGCATTTTGCTCATCTGGTCTACAAGTATAAAAAATAAAATGAAAATGAAAAAATTACACACTTAAAGTGGTTCCACATGCATTAATGTCATATTTGGTAGGCTAGAAGGCAACTGAAATTACAGAAAAAAATATTACTCAGGAGGTTCGGTTAAATATCATCACAACAGCAATACAGAATTGTTTCCTATTTGAATATAAAAAGGTTCCACATCATTGGTACAATTGAGACAAACATAAGCAAAGATAACAGTTTATAAAATTAAAAAAAAAAAAAAAAAACACATAGTCTTGTAGAGGAAAAAAGAACAATAAGGTGAAACTTTGGGGAGGGAAATGGAAAGGAGGAGGGTGAAATCAGGGAGACCAAGTGGATGGGAGAAAAGGGAGGTGGGGAGAGAGAGAGAGAGGAGAGGAGAGGTGGAAGACGGGTAAGAATAGAGGTAGTGCAGCTGGGTGGCATTTGTCATGGGCCAGCAGGGGAGGTGAAGATGGGGGGGGGGTGCTGGCAAAGTGCAGGAGTAGATGTGGATCCAAAAGGGCATCTTCAGCTATAGAACCAAAAGACATGTTTAGCCACAACAGTCACATAGGTTGCAGGCAGTGAAGGTTAGGTAGAGCCAAGTCTTAAAAGTGCTGAGCGATAGTGAGGATGAGATGTCGCTGGGAAGACCGTTGTACCAACTAGCGGTAAGGTAAGCAAAGGATCTTTGGGCTTGTGTTGTGCGGCAATGCAGGATTTGCAGAAGCTGAGGTTTCAATCCCCTGGTATGGTGGATGTGGATTCTCGGTTGTATGAGGGCACACACTCCAGAGGGGGCAAGGCCCAGCAAGATTTTCTTAGTAGTAATACAAGTTTGGTGTTTTATTCGATTGGCAAGATTCAACCATCCAGTTTGAGAATAGAGGTCACAGTTGTGAGTTAGGCTTTGGGAGCCAGTGACAAGTTGACAGGCCTTGTTGAGGGCGGTGGATACACGTTTGAGTGCAGTGGTTGTAGCAGAGCTGTAAATGGTAATGCCATAATCAATGATGGATATGATGGAGCTCTGGACAGTGACAGTGAGGGCTTTGGGTGTCAGGTGTTTCCTATGATGGAATAGCAGGCCTAGCCAGGAGTTAGCGGCTTTGGTGACGTGGTCGATGTGGGCAGTGTAGGAGAGGAGAGGGTCAAGGGTGATCACGAGGAATTTAAAGTTTTTGAGCTGTTCCAGTACGGCACCTTGTCTGGTGATAACGGAGAGTTGGAAGTGTTTCTGTTTATTATGGGAGTTACTGAAGATCATGGCCTTGTTTTTTTTTTGATTAAGGATCAGTTTGTGCTTTGTGAACCAATTCTCAACCGAGGAGAAGCCGAGTTGGAGATTTTCTTGCAATTTCTTTGGGTCCTGGTGTGTGGCAAGGATTACTGCATCATCGACATACAGGGTGATATGTTCAGTGCAGAAGTCTGGTAGGGTGTTAAGGAACAGGCTGAAGAGTAGGGGGCCCAGTATTGAACCCTGGGGGACTCCAGAGAGGACAGGTTTGGAATCAGAGCACACATCCCCAATTTTTACATGCTGGGAGTGGTTTTCAAGATAGCTTTTGAACCAAGAGATTGAATGATTGGAGAGACCAGCATTTTTTAGTTGGCTCAGCAGGAGGGAGTGGTGGACAATATCGAAGGCTTTGGTCAGGTCTATGAAAATAGCACCAGTTAGTTGTCCATTGTCGAGGGAGCTGTGAATGGAGTCAGTGAATTCGAGTAAGGCAGAGGATGTACTATGACCTTTTCTAAAGCCATGTTGCTGTTTACAGATAATATTATAATTGTCCAGATGCTCAGTAAGTTGGTCTGCTAGTATACATTCCAGTGCCTTCGATAGGGGAGGCAGAATGGAGATAGGGCGGAAGTTTGCATGGTCAGTCTTATCACCACTTTTGTGAATCAGGGTAACAGTGGCCATTTTCCGTTTGTCCGGGAATTGGGAACGAGAGAGAGAGAGAGAGAGAGATTTAAAGATCTTGGTGAGGGGCCCAAGTACCTCGTCAAGCGTTAGGGCCAGTAGCTTGAGGTCAAATGTGTCATTGCTCATTCTAGATTTGCCGATGGCTTTGGCAACGTAGTTTTGGACTTGATGTTTCTTTAGTGCTTTAAAGTAGAAAGGTGGGTGACAAGCATGGGTGGAGGAGTTGGGGTGGGAGTTGATGCATCTTGGAAGAAGTCAGAGAGGAGAACACTGCTAAGGTCAGTGAAAGCGATGCTAAAAGTGTTTGCAGTAGTTTTAGGGTCAAGTGTAGTGTGTCCATTTATGTTGAGTATGTTCGGCGAAGATTTTGACTGCTTCCCAGTGACATCTAATGTTTTTCCAGAAATCCCTCCCATTTTACCAGGAGTTAGTGAGGGCATTTTTATAGTAGGAAGATTTCTGTTGCCAAATGGATTTGATGCAGTCGTTCCGTGCCCGTTTATAATTCTGGATGTCGAGTTGCTTACTGGAGTTTCTAGCCAGTTCCCAGAGGTGGTCCCTCGATTTAAGTTTTATTAGGAGGTCTCCTGACAGCCAAGGGTTACTGAGCGATTTAACTTTATGCTTTTTGAAGGAGGCAAATTTATTACAGGCTTCACTGAAAATGTGAATTAATTGCTCCAGTGCAGTATTAGTATCAGTTGCCTTGAAGATGGGGGACCAGTCCTGCAGACGGAGGTGCGATTCGAGGTGGGGTAGCTGACCACGGGGTAGGACTCTGCTGGTGATGATTTTTGGAGGGGGCTTATAGAATTTGTTTGACCAGGTACAGCTGATGGGAGAGTGGTCACTGAGTGAGTCATGGAAGACTGAGGTTTTCGTGATCTGAGAGGGGTGGTTGGTTAGGATCCAGTCGAGTAGGGTGCAGGTCCCAGTTCTGTAGTTCTTTCTTTTTGCATAGTCAACCATTTGAGTCAGGTTAGCTGATACAATGGAGTCCTTAAATGACCCACCTTCAGCTGAGAGCCAATTAATGTTAAAGTCACCAAGAAGGATGATTTCGGAGTCCGATGGGTGGGATTTGACAAAGTCAAGGACAGCGGTTAGACCAGGACCCTGTTCCTTAGGAGGTATGTAAACAATGACAACTGTGAGGGCCTTATTGTGGGCACCTAATAGGAGTCTGATAGTTTCCTCAGACATATCTTCTGGGTCTGTGGACAGTTTTTGCCCCAAAACTCTGCTTATGGTAACTCAGCTGAGCAAGCTTGCTTTAATTTGTTACATCATGTACAGTATCTATGATTTAGCTTCTTTTTGTTTTCTGCTTCTGTCATTTCTTTAGTTTTGATATTTGTGTTTTTTGTTCCCTTTTCTTTCCTAACAAGTCAGAATAATGTTTTTTGGCACTGAAATACTTTAATTGTCCCTTTTGGTTTTCTTTCAGATAATTATGAATATGTACAATTTTCTTCCTGTATCTAGGGCCGAATATTCAGACTGCGTCGGGCAGTGGCGCAAGCCTGGGTGCAGCACAACTGGGCTGCGCTTGTGCCAGGACAAGGTGATATTCAATGGTGATGTGCCATGGTTCAGCACCACTGAATGTTGCACGGTCGACGCACATACTGCTCATGGTGCAGTGGCACTGTGCCAGTGCAAGCCACAGAGAGGGAGCACGGGGGTACGCCAGCGCAAGTGCAGTTGTGCTAGGTGCATCGCCCATGATATTCAGCCGGGGACATGCAGATGAGGCCATAATCTATGCAAGGTGCAAATGGGGCAATTGCATATCATTATAGCTGCATTTGTCATTATGCTAGCCATCCCAGCGAAAATTCACCTTAGCCCTGCCAGGCAGCTGTCATCGGGGGTTGCCTCCCTGGTGGTCTAGTGTAGCTCCCCCCTCCCGCATGCCCAATTGCGGGTGGTAGTAGAAATATATTGTAACCTAGTGGTCTAGCGGTTCCCTCCACTGCCTGATCGCAGGCTGTAGTGTGTGGAAATAGAACCCTGGTGGTCTAGTGGACCCCCTCCCACCCCGTATGCCCGATAACGGGTTTCTGTAATAAATGACAAACCCCTGGTGGTCTAGCGGTCCCCCCACTGCCCTATCATGGGCATCAGTATTAATCTTTTCCTGGTGGTCTAGCGGTCCCCTCACTGCCCGATCGTGGGCTGTTGTAAATACAGAATGTAGCCTGGTGGTCCAGTGGTACCCTCCTCTCCACCCTCCCACAGAGGACCCCTGCTCACCTGGCACCCCCCTGTCAACGGCGGGCAGCAGCACCCCACCCGCATACCACCCGGCTGCCCGCCGAATGACAGCGTACAGTATGATCTGTATGCCTATTTGTGTGGACCAATAGGCTTGCAGACCATACTGTATGACACAGGACCAGATATGTGAATGAACGTGTTAGACAGTACACCCTCAACACACATTAGGTAGAAAGCTCGCAGTGACCTTCTGTATGCTGTTTCTCCTCTTGCTGATAGCTGGGATGTAGAAAGGAACCCTGGCCCCTCTACCACTCCAAATTCACCATCCTCCCTTGAAGGTCTAAAGATAATGCATATCAACATCAGGAGCCTTCTCCCTAAAATGGACCAGCTGAACTGTTGGATAACATAGAATGCCCCTGACATACTTTGCTTATCAGAAACCTGGCTATCAGCCCAAACCCCTGATTCATCTATCTCCTTCCTGGGTTACCTCACCATTCAGCAAGATCACGGCAAAAGAGGTGGCGGCATAGCCATGATCATAAGGCAACACCTTCCTCACTCAGTAATAAAAGCTGAAACCTGCCTCGGATCTCATGAGCTGCTGTTGACCAAACTCTCCCTACCCCAAACTCTGCCTACCTTCACAGGGGTTGTTTATACCTCACCTCGACTAACGCAAAACACCCTCACAGCATACATCTCTACTCTTCCCCCATTAGCTCAGTCAGGTGACCTTATCTTACTAGGGGACTATACCCTTGACTGGCTGTCTCCGTCATCTAAGTCCACCATTATCAAACTGGAATCCCTAAATCTCACCCAGCTGACACACTATGACCCCCACTCCCCAAACCACTCCCGTATTGACTAGATACTCTTATCCCACCCTCACCGGATAGCTTCAGCTGGTGTACTTGACCCAACCCTAAGTGACCACTGCATCACTTTTTGTGTCAAAAAAACTCACCTCCCCAAGTCGGCACCAAAACACGTAGAAACATGCCCGCTAAATTCACTTGATACTAACTCTGTCCTCTCTGACTTATTGCATGCAAACTGGGCTCCAATCTACTCTATGGATAATGTCGACACTGCTCTTGCCCACTTCACTACTATCTTCAACAATGTCTGGGACTACCATGCTCCTGTCAAAAAAGCCAGGGTCAGGAAACAGCATCACCCCTGGATTACTGCCCCCGTAGTCACCCTCTGCAAAGCCCATGACAAAGCCTGGTCCTTTTTCAAAGCCTCCCAAGCACCTGTTTCTGGACAAAAATACAACACCATGAGGAATGCCTGTACTAAAGCTATTCTGCAGGCTAAGACCAACTATTTTAAACACCGGTTAAATTCAGCACACCCCTCCTCCTTCTGGAATATTGTCCATTCCATCGTGGACCCCCCACAACAGGCTAGTACTCCAACCCTTAAGCATGATGGCATCGAGTTATCGGATCCAACCCAGGTCACAAAAAAGCTCATTACTTTCTTCACCTCCTGTGCTTCCCCCGACCCTGCTGCAACCCCTCAACATGCCTCCACTCAAATTCCAACAGGTCTTACAAATGAGAAATTCCTTCTAGCCTCAGCCTCCACCTCCAAAGTAATGCAGCCCTCCTTTCCCTCAATGCATCTAAATCCAGCCCTGATGGTATGCATCCTAGCCTCCTTCGCCTCTCTGCCTCTGCCATCGTCCACCCCCTTACCTTCATCATAAACATGTCTTTCTCCTCTGGCATAGTTCCAAAAGTCTGGAAGACGACATGCATCATCCCACTTTACAAAAGTGTTGACCCAACCTCCTTGGGGAATTATCGCCCCATCTCCCTCCTTCCCACCTTAGCCAAACTTCAAGAACGACTTGTAAACTCCAGATTATCCGACTTCCTCTCCTCCACAAATTTCCTATCCCCGCACTAGTCTGGTTTCAGAAAGAACCACTCCACTATATCCTCCCTTCTCCATGTCACTAATCACTGTCGCAGTGTTCATTGACCTGGCCAAGGCTTTTGATTCAGTCTCTCACCCCCTTCTACTTAACTCACTCGAGGATGCTGGACTCACCCCTCCCACCTTAAACTGGTTCAAATCCTAACTATATGACCGGCAGCAATCAGTAAAGATAGCAAGCTACTCTTCTTCTTCCCTCCTCCCTAGCCTATCTGGTGTCCCCTAAGGTTCCATACTTGGTCCCTTATTGTTCTCCATTTTCATAAATAACCTCCCATCTGCCTGCTCCACATCCCTCATCCATATGTATATGGACGATACAATACTATTCACATTCGGCCCTGACCTTGCCACTATCCATCGTACCCTGCAGAAAGACTTTCACTCTGTCCAATCCTGGTTCAACTCACAGCAACTCAAACTAAATACAACAAAAACAAATTAGCTAAAGAACCTGAAGTCCTCCCATCTCCTCCCTTGATGGCACCCCACTTAAAGGAGTCCCCTCCTACAAATACTTGGGTGTCTGGTTAGATCCTCAATTAATCTTCACAGTGCATATATACTGTCTAACCTATAAACTCCACCCAAAGCTTGGAATCCTGTACTGGAACAGGGATGCCCTACCCCTGCCTGTACGTCGGGATCTCCTGACCAAGATGATTTTGCCAGTACTAGACTATGCCGACATTGTATACTGCACTGCTCCATCCTCCTCACTCTCTCGTCTTCACTCTCTCTACTATGCCTTCTTTCACTTTGAATCTAATTCCCCTTATAGGACTCACCATTGCTCTCTACTCTCCAACCTGGACCTACCTCTGCTCAAACACAATCACCTCATCCATGCCTTATCTTTCACTTCTAAGTTCTGGTTTAACCTATTCCCATCTTACATCTCAGCCACCCTGTCCCCAGTTGCTGATTCAAACTACTCTCTATGCTCTAGGCACTCTCGCTCCTTTGCTCTCCACATCCCATCTTCCAACATAGGCAAAGGTGCCTTTAACTACCGCCTTCCCTCCTGTGGAACTCTCAACACCCTCTCTTATGCAACTGTCCCTCTCACTCCACTACCAAATCTCTCCTTCACCTCCTTCCTCTCCCTGTGTGCTCAGACAACATTGCATAGCAACTAAGGTATTGTCTGACTGTGTTTCTTATCTCTAGTCTGCTGTGTATAGTGCACCTTGTGTAAACTCTGGAAATGGTGTACTCCGTTTACATTATGCAAACGCCGTGTATGACACGATTTCTTCGATTGTTATTACTTGTAAATACTGAAAATGATGTACTCTGTTTATATTTTGTAAACGCTGTATATGACTTTGATTTCTTTGACTATTTACTCTACTTGGCTCACTGTGCCTTTCCCGGTTACCAAATGTTTAAATAAAAAAAAAATCTAATTACAATGTATTCTTTTCTGTACATAAGGCTATAACAGTAATAGTGATGAGGATTTTAGCAGACAAGGGAAGGCAAATAGGCCAGTTTAATGAGTATGTAGTACTTATTTATGCATGCTTAGATACCGGTGGCTGGTTCTTTTGGTGTAAAAGACAAAACTACTTCATTAGTGTTTGCACTGTCTCAGATGTTAAATTTCATTCCAAAATAGCTTCATAGACATCTGATGGTTGTAAAAATCTAGTGACTTGTAAATGAATGTCAGATAACACTGCAGTCATTTGATAATTAAAAAAAATGTAGATAAGAAACAATTAATGGAACATGCATTTAAAAATGCTTTTTATATTTTGCTTACAGTCCCCCAGAAGAAACTAAATACGGTGAAACATGGCCTTTATAAATAAATGAAATTTTCCGTGAACTTTTTATGGTGTGGCAGCTTCATTTCACAGAATCACAAAAGTCTGACAGCAGAAAAAGAGACCAACGGCCCATCAAGTTTGCACCTTCCCCCCTGCTCTTCTCCTTTTCCACGGGCCCTCCCCTTCCCCCACTTACCAACCTCATATGTCTGTCCCATGCTCTCTTGAGTCCCTCCACCATTTCAGCTCCCACCACTTCCTCTGGTAGTTTGTTCCAGGCCTCCACCACTCTCTTACCGTGAAGAATCGCTCCTTTACTTTGCCTCTTTATCTTCCACTAGATGTTTGGTGCTACAGCGGCCTTTGTTTTGTTTGCTTTTGATATTACCGGAATTGGCCAGCTTCACCTACAAATGGAATGAAGAATTGATTTCCCTTGGGACATTTTTTCTGTGTTTGCTCATCTGATGGATGGCACACCCAAGGAGTAGAGCAACCACTATGACTCCTGCAGCTTTATCCCTGAGCGGGCTTCCCCTCCCATGGTCCTGCTCTCTCCTAGCAGCCGCTGCCTTGCAGTCCAGACTCAAGCCCTAAGATCCTGTGGCTTTATCTCTGAGTGGGTTGCCCCTCCCGTGGCGCTGTTCTGTCCTAGCAGCTGCCACCTTGTGGTCCAGACTCAAGTTCTAAGATCCTGTGGCTTTACCCCTGAGCGGGCTCCCCTCCCGCAGCACTGTTCTCTCCTAGCATCCCCCACCTTGCAGTCCAGACTCAAGCCCTAATGTAACTAACTATCACTTGAATTTCACACCTACCCAGCTGGCAGTTCACAATGGCTACCCTAGACTGTGCTATTGACTCTACTAGTTTCCTCAGCTGATTTCTGCTTCTCCTCTGCTGTTCCTCAGCAAGAATTTTCTCCCGCCTGCCCCCGACGCTCTTTAAATGGTCTTGTAGCTCTGAAGGACCCTGCCCCCTTCTAACAGCTGTCCAACTATGCTAGCCTGCACACTCCTGCCCAATCATCTTTGCTTACAGTTTATCTATAGTGTGTCCTCTGAGCCATCTATCCACTTTTTCTGATTGCTTTAGTCTTACCTCCGCTTTTGTCACTGCTACTTAGTTTGTTCAGTCTAGCTACTTGGGTGCAAGACTCTCTTCCTGTACTCCTGCAGGGCTACTGAAGTTAGTCCCATACTTCTAAGTTGCCCCTTGCTTGTCACTGTTACTTACTGGTTTCAATTTCAATCGCTAGGGTGCATGAGACTCTCCCTGCACTCCTGTGGTGTTGCTAAAATCAGTCCCATACTCTTGCGAGGCAGTTGATTTCAGTCCCCCACTGCTCTGTTTCCAGTCTTCATCCTACTTTTTTTCAGTCCCTCGCTGCTTACCCCTGCCAACCTCACCCTGTCTCCTCACCATGCCTTTACCAATTTACCTCTTGTTGCTCATCCTCCTCTAGCTCACCTTCCATGTGCTCTCCCCCTTTTGCCACTCACCCACCCAACCTGCCCCCCGTCACCCTAATTCTTCTTCCCTATCCTCTCCCCCTTTATTTGCTTACCCTTCACTGTTCCCTTTCCTTTGGCTGTTCCCCTCCTCCTCCTGTCTCTGTCCCTCCCCTTCCCTTCTCCTATTTTTCACCCTGGGTTACTACCCTCCTATCTTCTAAACCATGAGGCTCTGTTTTGACTCACATTCCTTCTGCCTTGTTCCGCCACACACATTCACAGGATGTCAAGGTACCCGCTCCACCTTCCTCTGTTCCTAATTCTACTACTCCTTTCTGGTGACATCCATCCCAATCCTAGTTCTCTGTCAAACCCCCCCAACTATGGCCCCACCACACACATGGCTCTCCAAATACCCCGCTGACATCCTTTGTGTAATTGAAACCTGGCTACATCTAAAGTCCCCGACTCAGCCATCTCCATTCCTGATTTTAACCTATTTCATCAAGACAGAAAGTGAGGTGGCGGAGTTGCCCTGTACATTAGACAGTCTATCTCTTGCTCCATCATCTTCAAGGAGGCCCGGACTTCCTCCCATGAAATAATCATGGCAATACTATCTTCTCCCTCCTCTGCCCTGCTTTATGCCCCTCCCAAAACATCTCCTGATGTTCTAGTATCCACCGTCTCCTCTGTCTCTTCTCTCATGTCCAGTGGTGAGCTGCTGCTACTTGGGGATTTCAATTAATTTATTTCTGAGCACGTATAAATTAATTTCTGGGCGTGTCTTTACTGTACATGCTCCAACTGAACTCAGTCGGTGGCTGGTTGTGGAGGTGAGAGGTGGCTGTGCCAGTCACCGGCTAGGGATGGGTGGGGGATGCTGGGTGTGCTGGCATGGCTGGCTGGGGCCACTAGACTACCAGGGCTTGTCTGGGTGTATGCCGCATTTGTGGTGGGCCACTCAGGGTTGGGGCACGGGTGGGGGGGTTGACTGCGCCACCCTGCGGGGCATATCTGTGTTGGATTCAGGGGCAGTTGGTGTGGGCAGCCCTGTTGGGCACTTATTGGAGGCTTGGGGAGCAGGAGGTGTGGGCAGCCCTGTGGGGCTATTACTCTGTGGGGGTACAGGGAGGCATGTACAGTACGGGGATGGGGCGGGGTGTGAGATGCCCATTGGGGCACCAATGGGGGTGGTCTGGGCATGGGGGGAGGGCACATGGACCGGGTTCTATAGGACCCTTAGAGGACTATGTAAATTATACCAGCTAAATACAGGTGTAACTTACGTTGCTGGTTCTGCTCCGGGGGTTCTTGTAGAATCCCGACATTGGGGACTTTGTTGCTGCCCTTCTGGAATGGGGCGCAACTACTGCCATAAACCCTCTAGCGTCATGTCGCAGGGGGTTTATGGTGCAGCTGCTGGCGTAACAGCTCTTCGGCGCAAGTGGCCTGCAATGTGTCGTAGGCCACTTTGTAGAATCGCACATGTTGCAGCTGCTGACGTAAGTTGCTACCGGCGCCATTCTGCTCGGTGCAAGTGCTGTTATGCCAGGTGTAACTTTTCTAGAATTGGGGCCACTATTCTTAAATTAGAAGCCCTGAACCTTACTCAGTTGATCCAAGAGCCCATACTCGCTTAAACCATCATTCCCAGAACCACACTCTCCTCGACTGGGTTCTATTCTCTCACCCTCATTGTATTACTGCAGTTGGAGTACCTCCAGATGCTGTCAGTGATCATTGCATCACTGACTGCGTAAGAAAAATCCACACCCCGTGTGGACCCCAAATATATTTGGTCCTGCCCCCTTTACAAACTAGACATCAAAACCCTTCATCAATACTTTTTTTTTTTTTGTGCCCCCTCCTCCGCGCCAGATTTTCTGCCCGGTCACGGATCCACCCTGCTGTGGCATCCCCCCCTCTTGAGCTGCGCTCCCAGTACCCACTGGCTTGCCCCCCAAGGCGGGGACATGGCAACCATGAATGACGTAATAGGCTGGGAGCCGTGCTCATTGGGGGAGCCCATTGCAGCCCGAGGGACGAGCATCATAGAGGCGTTGGAGGTGAGCAGAGTGTTTCCCCTTTTAAGGGGGGCGGGAGTGTGCAATGATTCCAGCATCTGCCCCGGCCCCATCTGACGTCAGGTCCCGAGTGCTTGGGGTTCTCCCGGTCTCCACCAGGAGTCCACCGTGCACCGGTGACTCACCACACCCTCCCCCCAGATAAGGAGAGCAGTCGTGAGATGCACGATCCTTCTCCCCCCGGCCGGCCCTCCGGCGACCCGAGTCCATTCCCGAACCTGGGTGGCGGCGTCGCTGGCCAATCAACCGCTCGGCGTGAGCCCCCGTACCTCACTCATCAATACTTTACGAGGCAGACTATTCTCCATCTACTCAACAAGTGATGTCGACGTAGCTCTTTCTCTTTTCTCAGACCTCTTCTTACGCATCTGGAATCTCCATGCCCCCTTAAGAAATCCAGAGTGAAGAGACACCATCAACCCTGGATCACTGCTGACCTTCTGGTTAAGTGCAGGGCTAGAGACAAAGCTTGGCACTGCTACAAAAACTCCCTTCTTCAAGCAGATCTGCAAGCATACAAAGCCCTTAGGAATAGTTGCACTAAGGCCATCCATCTCTCTAAGGCAAACTGCTTCAGATGTCACCTGCAGCAAGATCATCAGATTCCTGCATCTTTCTGGAAAGTACTCCACTCCCCTTTTGAACCCCCTGCCCAACATACCTCCTCAGTATTTTATATTGATGGGTCCCTGGTCTCTGACCCTGTATCAGTTGCCGAGATTTTTAACAAATGTTTTGCCACCTGCGCTATCCCCAATACCAGTTCCCCTTCTTCTCCCTTAACCTCCTCACCCCTTTTTGCTGCACCTGACCAGCACCTTGCTTACTATTTTCCCCTGCTCACTCCTCTTGAAGTCGACTCTGCCCTTCTCGCCCTAAACCCCTCTAAGTCTAGCCCTGATGGTCTCCAACCCAGACTACTACAGTTCTCTGCTTCTGCCATAGCAGCCCCTCTTACCCACATCCTAAACCTTTCTCTCTCTTCTTCAGCTGTCCCCAAGGCCTGGAAATCAGCTAAAGTCCTTCCCCTCCACAAAGGAGGTGGTCCCCTCCACCCCTGGGAACTAAGGGCCTATCTCACTCCTCCCCTCATTAGCCAGACTACAAGAATCACTCATTCATTCCAGGTTATCTGATTTCCTTACTTCCTCTAACCTCTCTCTCTCTCTCTCTCTCTCCCCCATCCAGTCTGGCATTAGGAAGCATCATTTGACTATATCTTCTCTCTCGTGTGTCACAGATTCTATATTCACTGCGATGGACATGAACCAACTTACAGCCGCTATTTTTATTGATCTGGCAAAAGCTTTCAATTCCATCTCCCAACCCCTCCTGCTACAAATGTTTAGTTCTGTCAGCCTTGCCATTCCTGACGTTAATTGGTTCTGTTCCTATCTGCTTGCAAAGGAATGATCAGTTCAAATATGTGATGCTTTAACCTCTCTTCTCCCAATCCTCTCTGGTGTCCCCCAAGGCTCCATCCTTGGCCCTATCCTCTTCTCCCTTTTCATAATCTCCTTTCAGTCTATAGGTCTGCTGAAACTCGCATGTATGCTGATGGTACTATTTTTTTTCCTCTCTGGGCCTCTGTAAATAACGTACAGGCCCCACTCCAGGTTAATTTTAACAGAGTCCGTTCAAGGACAACAAATTCAAACTCAGTGTGTTAAAAAAACAGTGGCCATGACTTTTGGTACTAGACATAAGCTATCCACCCTGCAGCAACCTCCAACTTTTACTACCTTGGATAGGTCCAGCCTTGAGAACGTCTCGGTTTTTAAGTACTGAACCTAGGAGTTTGGCTGGATGCAAACCTGGATTTCTCCACCCATGTTGACGCCATCTGCGATAAGCTTTGCCCCAAATTAGGTGCCCTCTATTGGCAAAAATCCAGCCTTCCCCTCCCTACCCACTGTGAGCATGTCACCAGATTCATCCTACCCACTTTCAATTACGCTGACATGGTATATGGCATTGCCTCTCAGACATCTCTAGGCAGACTTGACATCCCGTGAAACTCCTTCTGCAGGTTTGCTACAGCCTCTCACTCACCACTGCCTTGTGTATTCTGACCTGTCACTGGCTCCCTTGCCTCATAGGATAGTGGTCCATTGTGCTTCCTTCATTGCTAAATTCTGGTTTGGTTCCCTCCCCTCTTATCTCTCTTCTCATCTTGCCCAAGTTGTCACTTCTGATTACTCCCTTCATTACAAGAGACTCTCGTTCATTCTCTTTACCTCACCCACACTCTGTCTCTGGCCAGCCTGCCTTTTCCTTCTGCTTCCCTTCTCTCTGGAACAAACTCCCCCCGACCTCTGCCTATGCTCCTCTCTCTTCTCACTCAGAAGGCTCCTTAGACTCCTTCCCCATCAGCTATGCCCTCAGTGTTCCCAACTCCAACTGACTTAGTATTGTTATACTCTACCTTGCTCCGCCTGCATCTGGCTGGGGTGCTTATTTTTCTTTGTTTTCGGGGGTCTGCATAACCCAGCCCCTCATTACAATGTGGTCCTATATGTAACATGCCATTTGATATTGCTGTGTAATTTTTTGCTGTTGTTATTTATGCTCATACAAATGTTTGGGCCTTGTAACCCCGGCCCATGTCTTGTTTCCTTGTCTTGGATTTTTACTTGCTATTGTATTTATTTCTCCTTATGTTCCCTTTGTCGCTGGGTCACACCTGGAAATGAGCCCCAGCTCATGGTGCTTTTTCTGTTTATCAATATTTAAATAAAATAAATAAATAAATAAATGACTGTACTGGAGTGCCAGCATTTTACATTTGAGCCTAAGTTCCGCTCTACGACTAGAATGCACAGTCTTATGAACAACAGGCATGATGGGCTACCAAATGAGCCACACTGACACTAAAGATTCCAGAAATGACTTTGAGATTTACTTCTATGGGTGAGCAGGTTGCAGTAATTCTCTTGTGTTTGTATTCATCTTTACTGTTTAGGAAATTTAAAATATTTTACCTGTCAGTCTTAGTTTGAAACCTTTTCCAAAAAGAAAACCTTTACTCAGGCTCCTAGTTATTATCTTTTGATTTTTTTACAAGCTAAGCCTACAAAAGCAAATAAGAGTAAGTTTTGCTACGGGGAAGTGAAATGTTTGCAGCACAATGAAGGGTTCAAGATTTAGAGTTAGAAGGTTAAAACCAGCACAGTTCTGCATTAAAGTGGGTGAAGTAGAACCAGACATCAGCAAAATTTAAAACTGTGGTCCTTAAAAATGTATTTTTAAAAATCATCATGTGATTTTATATATCGATACAAAAAATAGTATCGATTTATACAGTCTGTCAATAGAAAAGTAGCATCAGTACCATGTGCTTGATGTTTTTCCCTTCGCAACAAACATTGTATCTATGATACATTCAAAAGGTACAGTAGTTCTGGGGGACTTCAATGTTTGGGCCAACAATGAATCCTCTAGGCTAGGTTATAGCTTCCTCCAGAGGATGAGATCTCTGGGCATGTAGCAAGAGGTTTCTTCCGTGACCCACCAGGGTGGCCACATGCTGGACTTGGTCTTCTCACTGGGGTTTGAGATTAATAACCTCAAGACTGATTGGGTCACCTGGTCCGATCATTGCACAGTGGAGTTCTCACTCGGGGTCCTCCCTGAGAGCCCTCTCTCTGCAGAGATGGTAAGCTACTGCCCTTTGAGGGGTTTGACCCCAGAGGGATTTCTGGTGGTGGTCAGCCTATGTAGCGTCGGTAATGCATGTGAAGGGGGAACAGGCAAGGCAGTCACCTCATATAACAGGGTGATGTCTGCCACGCTTGACTCTCTCTCGTACCGGTCCATGTATGAACCAAATCCTCTCACTTGAGGTCCCCATGGTTTGACGGGGAGCTCAAAGTGATGAAGATTATGGATCAGAGGTTAGAGCACTATTGGCAGAGGACTGGGCTGGAGGCGGACAGACTGGTCCTGTGTTCCCTCTACCTTGAGTACCAGGGGGCAATCACCTGTAAGAAGGCATAGTTCCTGTCCAGAGAGATTGCTGCTGGGAAGAATCAACCAACTGTGCTTTTTCAGACTGTAGACAGGCTATTACATCCAGCCAGCTACAGCCGAAAAAAGCCTTTTCGGATGCTTTATGCAAAGAGTTTGCTTGATTCTTCCAGGACAGGGTGTCTGCCATCTGGCAGGAAATTCCACCAGTGAGTCACAGTGTTGCCGACAATGATTGTCCTGTGCATCCAGAGAGCATTCTGCCTAGTTGGTGGAAGTTTACACTGGCAGAGGTGGCTGAGGTCATTGAGGTTGCTTTCAAGCTAAAGCACACATATTGTGAAGTGGACCTGGTGCTGACCCATTTCTTGATGGGATGTGTTGACTTTGTTGGCCTGGTATTCACCTTGATTGCCCGGTGTTCTTTGCCAGAGTTTTTTTTTCCAGATGCCTTGATGGAGGCACTGGTTAGAACCCTTTTGAAGAAACCATCATTAGACCCTGACATCAAGGCGAATTACTGTCATATCTCCAACCTTACATTTTTAGAGAAGGTTGTTGAGAAGATTGTGGCACAACAGCTTGAGGAGCATCTCGGGGCTTTTGATCTATATGAGCCTTTCCAGTCTGGGTTTCCTGCGAGGTACAGCACAGAAACCGCATTAGTTTGGGTGCATAATGACCTCTTCAGGGTGAGAGATCGAGGAGAGGGAACAATTTTCATTCTCCTCAATCTCTTCTCAGTTTTCGACACGGTGGACCATTGTGTGTTGCTTGACTGCCTGAGGGAACTTTGTGGACTCACTGGCACTGTCATCTGCTGGTTTGAGTCCTATCTCACGAACAGGAGGCAACAGGTAGTGATGGGGAATTTCTCCTCCTCCCCTAGCCTCCTGTCTTGTGGAGTACCTCAGGGTTCAGTCTTGTCACCAATGTTGTTTGCCATATATATGCTACCCCTGGGAGAGCTCATTAGGAGTACAGTTTGGGTTTTCATTGCTATGCTGATGACACCCAACTGTATCTCTCCTTTTCCCCTGGGACATCCAACACAGTGGAAGTGCTAAATAACTGCCTTACCCAGATCAATGACTGGATGGCCTCCAGCTGGTTGTGACTGAACCCCGATAAGACAGAGGTACTGGTGGTGGAGTCAAACAAGGGGCGTGATAGAATGGCCTCTGGCGCAGCAACAGGATTATTCCTGGGGTCTATGCCATTGAAGGCCTCCTCTAGGGTGTGTGATCTTGGTGTGACCTTTGACAATGGATTGACATTTGAATCCCAGGTGTCATCCGTAGTCTGGACCAGCTTCTCCCATCTGAAGAATATCACCAGGATCAAGCCCCTAGTTCCACCCATGGAGCTCCCCACTTTATCGCATGCCTTCCTGATGTCAATGCTTGATTACTGTAATGCACTTCACTTTGGGGTCTCAGGAGGTACCCTCCACCGGCTGCAGCTAGTGCAGAATGCAGCTGCCAGGTTGTTGAAGGGGCAGTCTAAATACTGCCATATCACCCAGGTGCTGCATGAACTGCACTGGCTGCTGGTCAGGTGGAGATTCTCTTCAAGGTGGGCTTGCTCATCTTTAAGGCCCTACATGGACTGGTCCCTGGCTACCTGTCAGACCTTCTCACACCTGCTACCTCTGTCCACTCTTTCCGGTCCTCCTCTAGGGGCCTCCTAATGATTCCCAGGATGAGGCTGAAAACCACTGGCGACAGAGCTTTTAGTGTTGCTGGCCCCTCCTGTGGAATTTGTTTCCTCCAGCTGTAAAGGAGGCCCCTTCAGTCTCGGCATTCAAGGCCCACTTCAAGACCTTTCTGTTTAGTCAGGCATTCCCAGACACTGTCTTCTAGATCCTACTCCTGGAATTGCCCTCTTTTAGTAACTGTTTTTAAGCGCAGGCCTTTTTCCATTCCCTGTGGCCTGTTTATTTATTATTGCTGTAACTTATTTATTTTTGTGTTCACTTTATTTATTGTTTGCATGTGTTTTACTTGTATGGTGCCCAGAGCCTCTGGGATTGGGCATCTAAAAATAAAATTTGCCTTGCCTTGCCATCTAACCCCTCAAGTTTACACACACCAACCCATACTTTATTTTATATAATTGCTGGGTTTCATTTTTTCTCCACAGCAATTATATAAAATAAAGAGAAGATGTCTGGTGCAGCCACGGTCCGGCCCATTTTCGGCAGCGTCAGCTGTCGGACGCAGCTGCTGAAAGGAAGTTTTTTTTTTATTTTGTTAATTTTTTTCTCCGCTTTTGGTAGGAGGTAGTTTACATTTTGCAGCTGTTTGTATTTAAAAAAAAATGTACTTACCACTGAGTTAGAGTGGCGGTCTCTGGTCGCTGGGGTTAGGTTGGCTCGGGGGAACATAGAAGAGTGGTGGCTGGTGCTAGCCTGGTGGATGCGCAGCAGAAACGAAACCCGGCATGTATTTGCTGTAATAAACACTCCTTTATTACAGCAAATTATGCTACAGGTTTTGTATAGTAAAAAATGAAACCCAGTAATTATATAGAGAATAATGTATGGGGTGGAGTGCATTATGAGAATGTAATACACACTTGAGGTGTGTGATGCTACATATACCTGAGAGTGAAGCTCAAGTAAATGTTAAAATTTAATGAGAAATACCTTTCTGCAGAACTGGTAGGAGGTAACATGAATCAACGGCAAAGTCAGGAACAGAGCAAAAATTGGATTGAGAACACTTAAAAATTGTGTTTTTTTTTTAGAGTGCTGAGAAAGAACGGTTGTACTGCACAGTGTAAAGTAGAGTGGTGCTAAGATTTAGAGTCTACAAATCAAGTAAGCAATAATACCCGACAGGGTGGGCTTTATTGGGAAATACCAGACCGCCCAGGGGTGTGATGAGGCCCGACACCACAGGCGGAGGGCCTTATAGCCCCTGGAAGGTCCAGTATTTCCCAATAAAGCCCACCCTGGAGGGTATTATTGCACTTAGAAAATGAACATTGTAAAAAAACCAAAAAAGAGTAAAAATTGTTGTTAAAAATCATTTGGATTGAGTTGTTGTAATTAAATAGTTCCTCCGCCTGTATAGGAATGAAGGACTTTTGTCCATCTGGAGAGTCCATAGTTAAGAAGAAAATAAGCCGGTGGAACGCTGTTACTGCTCCCCCACAGCAGGCTGCTTGTTTCTTCATTCGGACCCCTCCCCCATCACAAAATGGTTTTGTAGCCGCATCCTACTCATTTATTTACATAGTAGTTCTTATGTCTTTTTTTATACTGGTTGCTGGAGCCAGGAGCTGTTTGTATCTGAAGAAAATGTGGTCTAAAAGAATGAATGAGCATGCAATTCAGGGCTTCACATTACTTCGTGGTGAAGGTAATTACGTTGTTAGGATGACATGTACAAGTAACTGCTGCAGTTAAAAGTGTTTATTGTTTTTTCTACAGAAGATGGACTTGTTGCTTTGTTACCTCTAGTGTGCATGAGATGAGCGGCATTTTGTTGTTTTCCATACCTTAGATGAAAGTGGAACTGCAGTATGAAAAACAAACAAAATGCCAGTCATGTCATTCCCAGTACTGACAGCCACCAGATAAATACAGAAGCAGCTTCAGTAACTGTGGGGGCAGTGGTGTGAGGGAGTCGCTTGCTGAATTTTAATAGATACGCTTCTTATTGTGATGCTGAATGCAGCAACGGCTTTTACTTTCTTTTTTTAGCGCGGAAGCGCGAGACCGCGGTCGGGAGAATGGAGCCATAATAAAAGACTAAGGCAGTGAGGAATGCTTATTTCCTCACTGTTTTGAAGTGGAAAATCAGTGTGCTTTTTTTTTTCATTAACAGCATTGGGGGCAGCTGTAGTTCTCGCTAAGCGAGAGAAAAAAACATGGCGGGCTTTTCAACTTTTCTAGGGTGCTTTCAGCCAGTTAGAAAGCAGGCTGGGCAGCACTGGAAAATGCTACACTGTGAGGTGGCACTTGGACTGGCTCCTATTTTTAGCTAGGCATCTATTGAAAAATAAATGCCCAGCTTGGAGCCTGTGTCAGCCAATCAAGTTTGAGAATCCATTCAGCCCATTTTCTAAAGCCACAATAATGCACTTGGAACTCTAAAAAGGTTAAGAATGTATTCATCTCTTCTCTTCCTGGTTTCTTCCTTTACAATCATGAGATCTGGTTGCCATAGAGATTACAATGTTGTATTTTCCATATAGTGTCTTCCCATTTCTGCAGAAAAGTTATGTGTCATCCAATTTTTAGAAAATGTATTATCTGAAGTTAGAAAGGGAACTGGTTTTGTGAGGACTTTTGGTTTTGTGTTGAGTGAGACACTGGGTGCAAAGGTTCTCACAGCTGCAACATGAATGATTAGAGACAGCAGGTGTGAGGCAGTGAGAATAGCTCTCATGTGCAGAGTGTCAAATGGAGCACGCATTTGCCATACTAACCGTAGGAAAAAACTGCTCACCAGTTATCATACACACATTGTTAAGTGACAAGCATAGGGTAAGACAATGAGTTAGTGGTAGTGGAATTCAAACCGAAACACAAAGGACAGCCTATGCACAAAGTCAGAATGATGTTACTGTACTTCCTAGTGCAAATGCACTGAGTGCAGAACAAATACTGTAAATCCAAATAAAGGAGCTACACGCAAGGCTTGAAGCTCCAATTAATGTATTGAAGAAACACATACCCTCTTCCTTATGGTGTTGGGTACTGAGAGTTTGTGAAGTGCAAATACTTCAGGAACAGAAATAGGTGCCTCCTGTAACTTAGACGCTACCAGAGTTTGAAACCTTGTGTACACCTGTTGTGTTGGATTTATCTGTGGTGGAATTCAAACCGTGCTTTCCAGCTTCACACCTCTGCACTGTTGCCCCCCAAAAGTAAGTTGCTTAGTGTCACAAATAAGCAAGTGGTGGTGGGGTAGCGAAACCTGGGTCTCCAGATATATTGTTTGGCACTCTACTGGCCGTCCCCCACAAAATGACTTGCTCACAGTCACATAGTGAGTAAATGGCAATTGGTTGGAGGGAGACTCATATGCAAGACCTCAATTTTTCTGCAGCATTTTGGGACCAAGTACTGCGGCAGGATTACCATTTGCTGCAGAACTTCTGAGGCGGTGGTTTGTAATTTCTACGGAAGTTCTGCAGCACCAGTAAATTGCCACATTGCAGCACCAGCTTGTCATCCTGACACATTGTCTATGGCAATGGCT
The DNA here is from genome assembly GCA_016271365.2 of Neoceratodus forsteri. Lineage (NCBI taxonomy): Eukaryota > Metazoa > Chordata > Ceratodontiformes > Ceratodontidae > Neoceratodus > Neoceratodus forsteri. The sequence continues at coordinate 696,705,163 of CM028129.1, forward strand.
ATGGCAACTGGGATGGAGGAATGCACAATACCACTAGTTCAAACAATAACCTCACAGACTTTTAGAAATAATATTTATTTTTAAAAAAGCTAAAAAATAATCTGTCACTTAAGGCCCTGTCCTATTTAGGACTTAAATCCTTAAAAGTGACTCTTGCCCTTATAGACTTCTCCCCTCTGGACATCATTCAAGATGTGAACCAGACCCTGCAATACTTCTCTGAGAAATTCACTGCTGTCTGTGACATATATGCAATCATTCACAAAAGGAAAATCCGAGGCACACGTAATGGATGGATCTCTAGGGGCTTGCTGGAGCAAATGAGGGAAAGGGACAACCTTTGGCACAAAACTGAAGCCACTGGCACTGCACAGGATCATCAGCTTTACTCGGCTGCAGGAAATAAATGTACCCATGATATAAGGCTGGCCAAAGCTAATTATCATAGAGATCAACTAGAAAAAACCTGGGGAGACAGTAGAAAGTTCTGGGGTAATATAAAAGGCCTCTTAGGGAAAGAACACAAGAAACAGCCCTCTCTGCTTAACATAAAGTGAAACGTAAACCTAGACCCCCTCCTGATTGCCGACTCCTTTAACATAGCATTCACTGGCCTGAGCTCCATCCTCCCACCTGACTACCTCTCAACACCCAGTCAAACTCTGGATACCCCCAGTGGTGAAAACACTCACCCTCCATTTTACTTCAAATGTATCTTGGTCCACATGGCCAAGAAATATATAAAGAAGATACTTGGCAAAACCAGGCATGTAAGTGATAATTTAGATACTGTATGAAATTGGTGGCCCTATTCCAGGATGAGGTAACAGCACGCATCACATAAGTTTTTAATAAATCCCTCTCCCTGGCCAAATTCCCCAATCTGTGGAAGCAGGCACTTGTCACCCCAATTTACAAAAGTGGGGATTGGACAAGTACAGCAAATTACAGGCTAATCTCCATCTTATCCCCCCTCTCCAATGCCTTGGAGAGGATAATCTTGGATCAGCTCACAGACTACCTCCAAAGGTATAACTTACAGTGCCTGCTGCAACATGGTTTTCGAAAAACCACAGTACCTTGACCATCTTAGTGGAATTCACTGACTACATCCACCAGGCCCTTAATGCAAGCAGGTTTGTGGGGTCAATTTTTATTGGCCTCATAAAGGCCTTTGACGCTGTTAACCACTGCCTTCCATTGCAGCAGTTGCTGCAGTTAGGCCTCTCCACAACCGCGGTTGAGTGGTTTAAGGACTACCTCCAATGCAGGTTGCAATCTATAAAAAGTGGGATGGCAATATCAGCAACAAGAGCAGTTTTGCTGGGAGTCCCCCAAATGTCTATTCTGGGACCCTTACTGTTTAGCCTTTTCCTAAATGGCCTACCAAAAGCCTGCCCCAGTAAGATAATTCTTTATGTTGACAATGTGGTTATCATGAACAGCAACTCCAAACCAGAACAACTCACTAAAGATCTTCAGTCTACCTTCAACCAGTTAGAGGACTGGTCTGGTGAGCAGAAACTATTGCTCAACTATAAAAAAATGAAGACCACGCTCTTCACCAGCCAACAACATAGGAAAAAAACATCAACTTACCATCACAAATAATGAGGCGGAGCCCTTGGAACAAGTCCAGGTGTTCAAATACTTGGGAGTCTTAATTGATGATACCCTATCATACACTCACCATGTTGATCATGTGGTTACATCAGTCAATACCAGGCTAGAGGTCCTATATATGCACAGAAATTACCTCACGCCAGCAGCACTACGACTTTCAGTAACCAGCTCTATACTGTCAGTCATTGACTATAATCTGGTGGTGAACAGTACAGCAACTGACATGGCTCTTAAAAGAGTATCCACCACCCTCAAGAAGGTATGCAGACTGATGTTAGGGGCTGACAAACTCACACACACTTGCAAACTCTTGAACAAGTCAAGTGGCTCAATCTGAATGCAAGAACCAAATTCCAGTACTGCTTATTGGGTAAAAAAGCACTACTGGGTCTCTCCCCACCATGTATCCTACATGTCTTTAACCCAGCCCATTCTCAACACTTTACCAGAGGCACTGCCCATGGCTCTTTCTGCGTCCCATACAGGAGAATTTCTCTTGGACAATTTGCTTATAGGGCCCTGCTTTGGATGAATGAGCTCCCAACCCCATAACTCATGCCACGACTCTGCCATCCTTCAAGCATTAGCTTAGACAGCACCTAACGGATGACAGTACCTGTGAGTGACCCCAAGGAACCTAACCTCCCCTCAGTTCCCTCCCTTATCACTCATCAGTGTCCGTGAAGGCCTATCCTATCTGACTACCTTTCTCCTGAAAATCTGCTAGCCCCAACTAAGCACTTCCCCTCCCTCAACTGAGGGTCCACCTCTTATCCCTCAATCCTTAACACTGGCAGGCCAGGCTTCCTAAAAGTATTCTGGACTCCACCCCTCCACCCCTCCATCTCCCTTCCCCTCAAACCTCACTACACCTCCACCCTCCTCCTTTCACCCTTATCCATACCCTCCTCACTTTCCCCTCTCCTCTAACTTCTCCCCACCTCCTTTTCTTCACAACCCTCCCTGCTTACTCTTATTGCTGCTCCTTAAGTGACAAAGCTGTCTCCCTGCTGCTCCTGATGCATCACAGTGTCTCTCTCAACTATTTTACTCTTGTCCATGCATGTCCATGCACTGTGTTTGATGTGGAACTTTTGTAAATGAGCTTTCAGCTCAAAGGTACTTTCTGAATTACCAAAAAAATAAATAAATGAAATACGCAGAGGAGCCCTTATGAGAGAAATGATTTATCTATACTTGTATTGATTACGACACTCATGAGGTCCTCACTGCATATTACTTTTATTTATTTATTATTTAAATTTTGGTAACTGGGTAGGCCCACTGGAACCTTGAGGTCCCTTTTTCAGGGGCGACCCAGGATTAGTTACATGTACCTAGAGGGAGGGAAAAACCAATACGTTTGATATGTTCAGTGCAGCAAGGCTTACATTGAGTGAGTGAACATACATGACAGTACAGAAACTGATACAACCGTATATAGTTATATGCAATCTGTAAAGTAGTTTTTTTTTTTTAATGAATTTCCTTTTTTGTGATCATGAAATTGTATCCTTATTCATACAGGTCCCTATGGAAACAGAAAAAACAGAATAGTGGCAAAATTTCAAGACCCATTTTTCATGCCAACCCACTTCTTCTGACATACTACATCACCCTGTCAGGCCATAACATGCACATGACTAATTGTGAAGGAAGGCTTCCCTGCCTGTCACAAGATGTCACCTGCACAACAGAATACTGTGCCATACATTCCAAGGCTCAGAGCGGTGGTGTGCAGCAGCGCTGGCCCCCATCCTTGTGCTGCCCAGCCAGCTCCCTGTGCTCATCCCCAAACTTTAGCCACTGGCACAGGAACATGACATGCTACCTGCTGGCCCAACAGCTTGCCCTGCACACAGTGGGCCAGATATTCAAAAGGGTTGTGCCATGTGCAATAGGGTTGCGCCAGCGCAAGTGCGAAATTGTGCCATAGTGCGATATTCAGCAGGAGGCAGTTGCGCCACAGAAAACATGCTGAGCAACAGCGCAATGCAAATGAAGGTATGCGCAACTGAAGGGGGTGGAACCATGCATAAAGTATGCAATGCGATATTCAAAGGCTTGCGCAATGTGCAACAGTGGATCAGGCGGAAGTTGCGCCACAGTGGAAATGAGCCAAAATAAAAAGGCTCAAGGAAGAGGCGCAAGAATGCGACAGGGAATGCACATGAGGCAGCCAGACAGAGCAGGCCACAGCAGGAACCAGTGCAGGCCAGAGAGTGTACAGGACAGAATAGGGGCAAGTGAAGGTGTGTGGGGCCACAGGGTGCAGAGGCCAGTAGGTGTACCCGGTGCAGTGGAGGTAGCAGTCAGGACAGCGGGGGTAACAGATCAACAACAGCCGGGGGGGGGGACACAAGCCAGGGAGATGGACAGTGCCAGCTTCCACATGGAAGCTGTAATGAGAGAGGTGAGAAGGCATGCTGCAGGGGGACGTGGCCGTGGAAGGGCCCGTCAGCGGTATGCCCCCAACAGGCAGTACCGTGCCCACGTCAGCTTTGAGCTGTATTCAGACGTAGAGATTGTGGGCTGGTGCTGCCTGAACAGGGTAATACTGAGGCAGCTCTGTGAGCTGTGCAGTGATGTGATGCAGGCACCCTCACGACGGAGTCACACTCTGTCAGTGGAGACAAAGGTAACAGCCTGCATGTGCTTGCTCACCACGGGTACCTTCCAGAGGCCAACAGGGGACACCACAGGCATAACACAGTCGGCCACGTCACGCATCCTCACCCAATTCCTCAGCGCACTGCTGCCACATGCTGTGGAGTACATCCATTTCCCCAGCACCGTGGCAGAGCGTACAGCAAACATACAGGAGTTCCACAGGGTAGCACGTATGCCTGGCGTGCTATGGGCGATAGACTGCACCCATGTGGCCATTCGCACACCACCTGGCCCCGATGGGGCTGCCTATCGCAATCGGAAAGGGTTCTCCAGTGTCAACTGCCAGGTGGTGTGTGATGCCAATGGGCGCATCATCAATGTCTGTGCCACGCACCCTGGCGGAGCACACGATTCATTCATATCGTACCAGTCAGCACTGTGACATCGATTCAAGAGTGGGGACATCCCCACAGGACATCTAGTGGGTGAGTATGCATGTAGGATTGGCAAAGCGGGGGCAAGGGTGGGTAAGCCACAGGTGCCATGGGAGTGGCACACAGGGTTAGGGGCAATATGAGCCTGAACATGACACTAACCTCCACTATCTCCACACAGGTGACAGTGGATACCCACTCCATCCCTGGCTGCTCACACCCTACCGGCGGCCCATGACCCCATCGCAGCAACGCTTCAAAGAGGCACATGCCGCCACACACAACATCATCGAGTGGGTGTTTGGGATGCTGAAGGCACGCTTCCGATGCCTAGACACCTCCGGCGGTGCCCTACAGTACAGCCCCTCAAAGGCCTGTGGGATATTCCTGGCCTGTTGTATCCTGCACAACATGGCCAAAGACTGTGGGATAGCCGTACAGGTCGAGGAGGGGGACAGCGATAGGGGATGCTGGTGGCGCGGTGATGATGGGGATGGGCAGCCCCCTTGGATGGCGTGACCCCCGACTGATCTGGCTGGCCCAGCTGCACCAGGACACCATCACAGAGGAGCACTTCGCACAACACAGGTAAGTCATGGAGCCATGTGCAACCAACACTGTCCAGGGCACAACCCACATACACACAGGGTAACACACCAGGGGTGCATGATGGCGAGGGAAGTGGCAGGGTACAGGAGCACAAACACACAACCAGGGAGGGGTGAACAGTCACACGCCACATGGACAGACACACACACACACACCAGGCACAAAGTGCACAGGGATCAGGTGCACAGCAGAGCAGGAACAGACTTGAGAAACACACACATCCACAGGCCACCACCACCACCTGTACTGTCCATGTATGTGTGTCAGATGCTGGGCACCCTTGCACCTTGGTGTACAGTGCAATGCAGGCATCATCATGCACACGCACCTGTGGACAGCAGTCGGGAGGGTATGTAGGTGGTCCGTGTGTCGGTGTGTAGGGCAGGGCACCCACTGGTGCACTGCCCACCAAAACACACATCGCACACAGGGCAGCACCAGACAGGGCCCGCACTGGGAGACAGCTCAGTCATGTGGCACAGTGCCATGGCCACCTCGGATGCGTGGGCGGCGCCGCCGAGACCCAGCAGCACTGGCAGGCTGAGCATGGGCCACATGGGGTGGCACCGATGGACCACCAGGAGTCCCACTGCGTGAACGTGACCTTGTCCACACAGGGGTCTGCAGCATACCGAACATACCTGCACCGGGGTGCTCGGGATGCCCACAGCTGAACCCAGCATTGACAGGGTGGGTGTTGCAAGATGCCAGGAATGGAGAGTGGATAGCGTACTGCGTGGTGTGAGTGGCACAGGGGCACCTGACTGTGTGCCCAATGTGGCCACGGCACTGACCACTGCCTGTGTCAGCCTGTCGATGGCAGCGGTCACATCCACCCACATATGGTCAATCTGGGACAGGATCCTCTCATTGTCCCTGCTGTGCCACTCTAGAGCCACACACAGTGCCTCCACGGATGTTGCAACCCGCATCCGCTGCTGTACTGATGCCTGCAGCAGGCGGGTGTGCTCATCAAAGAGGTCGTCTGCCACATTGGCAACTTGTCCCTCAGGGTCTGGAAGGGCCTGATGTACAGCACCCCTTGAGGGTGGGAGCTGCTCACCAGGACCAGATATGGGCATGTCCACAGGTGGTGCACCTCCATCACTGCTGAGCCCTGTACCCCCAGTCCCGGTGGGTGACTGCTGCTGCTGCCCCTCCGCCTGCTGTGCCCACGGGATCAGTGGTTCCCCTGCTGTAGCCGCAACAGTGCCAGTGACCTGCACAGCCACCGGTGCTGCCCCACCGGTGTTGACAGGCACAGCCTGGGACTGTGCTGACATGCTGGCACACACGTCGGAACTAGCTAGATCCATGGGCATGTGCTGGCCTGCTGTGTGTCCATTCTGTGACACACACATGTCAATGCCCATAGTGGTCAGTGCATCATCAATGGTGCAGGTCTGTGCCACAGCCACAGCTGCAGCATGCTGGCATGCTTGCATGCCAGACCACTGGGACACAGGAAGGGTACTCCCCACACCTGTCTCAACATCTGTGAAGACAGATGGCCGTGCACACTGCTGCAGTGCATGCTGGCAATCTGCGGAGGTGGATGAGCCCTCCTCCAACTCCAGGTGGCTGTCCACAGTGGACAGGCCCTACACTGCTGACCCCTGCAGATGCACAGGATCTGTAACAGAAAGGAAGGACACGTTAGTGCATGTGAACTACCTTCCCCCCCCAACATGACATACCATGCAGTGATGGGCTACCACCTGTCTGGAAGCCACCTCCAGGCACACCCTCAATGGCGCTGCGCTGCATGCTTGCAGCGAGCATGTCCTCCGACGGGGTCAGCTGCACCACCTCCGGCTGTCCACCACCTGTAGGAGCACATGACGCCCTGATGGTTGCAACCTTCTCCTTCACTCTCCTCCTGTCGGTCCCCATCTTCTTTTTACACTCCTGCATGGAGCACTGGTGGCTGCCGTGCAGGTTGACGGCATGTGCCACCCCCTCCCATGCAGCAGCTCGGGCCTGAGGGGTGCCTCGCCGTCCACTGAGAAGTGGCTCCTCAGCCAGGTATGCCTCAAACAGTGCCTCTGTCTCCACCTTGGTAAAGTTGGGCCTCCTCTTCCACCCACCATCATCCTCCTCACCCAGTCCTCACTCGGTCATTTCACAGCCTGTATGGGTGAGAGTGGTCACCTGTGACTGTGCAGTACACAGCTTCTCTGGGGCCATGGTCCAGAACAGCAAAATGCATGCAACTCACCTATCAGCTGCAGTAACCGAATATGGCCACTGCAGATCAATGTCGCACATTTATAGCATAATACATGCAAATTAGGACTGGAGCAACTTTAATGAGATGCAAATCGTGCCACTGCGCCATTGAATGGCTGATCGGATGATTTGCATATGACGGCTGAATAGCGGCTGTTGCGCTTTGCACAATCACGGTTGGAGCTGGCTGGAGCCAATGGGGCAGTTCTGTGACTGCGTAGTACCGCACTGCACATGCCCGGAGTGGCGGCTTGCGCGAGCATCTGCCACACTGATGATGCTGTGCACGATTAGCAATTCAGGACACGCCACCATTGTGCCAGTGGCGCTACAGCGCCGGTCACCACATGGCACTGTGGCACAACTGTGCAATAGTCCACTGTGGCAATGGCATGCAGGCGACCAATCATGCTGGACATGTAGCCGTCCGATGGCGCTGTGCGTGGCCTTGCGCCAGAGACCCATGACCTTGTGTCCGACCTTTGCCCCTTGGCACTGTATGTATGGCATGTCTTCAGCTCTATCGCGCTGTTTGGTAACAGCGCGATAGGGACTGACGGAGTTGTATTGCGTAACATTTCCATGTGGGGTTGCCGTGCTGCGGAGTGCCATATTGCCTACTACATACTTGCAGGGATGGCATGCAGGAGGGCACCATAGTGGAGTGCGTTGGAGCTGGCCAACCTGGTGGCTGTGGTGGAGCCTCACCATGGGCCACTGTTTGGGGATGAACCCCTGAATGTGGCCCGCACACATGTGTGGCAGCAGGTGGCCACTGAACTGGAGGAGGCCACTGGCCGGCGGCACTCAGTGGAGCAGTGCAGGCACCGGTACGGTGACCTACGCAGGAGGGAGCAGGCACTGCTGGCGCGCCTACATTCACATGCCAGGAGGGGCGTGGTGCCTAGGCCAGGTGGGTGAGCCATCTATGCACCTGTATTGTCCGCATGGGTAACACTGTGTATTGTGACCAGCACATGGGGGAGGGTTGGTCTATGGTTGGCTGTGGCGGTGTTTACAGGTGTGTGATGTATGGGTCTGGCTGTGTGGGCAGGCACACTCATTGGGGCAGGGGGCTGTCTGCTTTGGGATTTCACTGATGTGTTTCTCACCTTTTGTTTCCCACAGGCGTGGCAGAGCGGAGGCGGGCCCAGGATGAGGCACAGCGAGGGGTGGCAGCGGTGGCTGTCCGAGGTGGTGGTGGTGTTGAGCCACGGCATCAGCAGCAGCAGCAGCAGCAGCGGTTCGATGAGGGTGAGTGTCATGACATCATGGATGCTATTGCATGCTGTGGGGGGGGGCAGAGCATGGCCACACTCCATGGACAACACTGCCATGCACGCGACATGTGACAGTCAGCACTGTCCAGTGGCACTGCATGTCTGGGAGTGCGTCACTGGTGGTCCATGCATGCACTGGGCACATGGCTGTGGGACTAACTTCCCACCGCGTAGCCACGTCACTGTACAGCCTTGGTTGTACTGTGCTGGTCATGGGTGGTGTGTGTGTGCAGTGGCAAACACGGCTGTTGCTGCCTGGTTGGGCTTGTCTTGTGCACGGTCACTGTGGGTGGGTGCAGTCCATCACAGGAGCGGGGCACTTGGCTGTATGCCATGCATGTTGGGTGGGCTTCAGGGTTGTGGACAGTCACAGCCATTGATTCTGTTCCCTTGTCCTAGGTGTCCAGATCCTGAGGAGGATAGAGCGGGCAGTCCACCGCTTGCTGGACATCTCGTTAGAGTCCCTCGAGATCCTGAGGGACATGCAGTGAAGAGGAGTGAGGCGTAGGAGGAGGACCCAGGACCAGTAGCAGCCAGCTGATGTGCGGCCTGGCGGGCAGTAGCTGCCCCTCACCTACCCCCTTTACCCATTCCTCATACCCTGACTTCCCTCACCCAGTTCTTCACCCCTGCCCCTTACCCACCCCTACCTTGTACCTGTACCCCAACCCTTGTCTTGTATATAGTTGTACATAGTTGTCTGTTCCTGTTGTTCCTGTTCATGTTTTCATTATATAAATCTATTTTGTTATGAATACTGTGGTGGTCTCTGATTTGCAGCTGGCTATAGGTGCTCAGTTGCAGTGGTGTGCTTGGCATCTGGGGTGGTATTGTCCTGGGTATGTGTGTGTGTGTGCGTGGGGAGGTGTCCCTGGTGTGGTAGTGGCTTTCAGCCGGTCTGGCAGTGTGCTGCCACACACTGCTGGGTGCTCCTGGTGGGTCTGGCTTGTATGGTTCTGTGGTACACGAGGTTGCAGTGTGGTGGGAGGGTGCATGGAGATTCCTGCAATGACAGTGACAGTCAGTGCTCATGGGTGGTGTCTTGGGGTACCAGTGCAGGGTGTGCTGTGCACAGGGGGGTGCTGTTGTGCACTTGGGTTGTCCGCCCCCTTTGTGTGGCAGTCTCAGCTTGCCAGTGGGTGTTGGGGCACCATGGCCCAGCTGTGCTTTTGTTGGTTTGTCCCCATGGGCGGTGGATATTCCGCCCTCCCCAGTGATGCTGTGCTTAGGTGTGGGGTGTATTGTTAGTTCTGCAGTGTGTTCCTGTGCCCATCTGTGGCATGGGTGGTGGGTCCCTGCCTACCTCCATGGTTGTGCAGTTCCATTGCTCTGCTGCTGGGAGGCTCTCTGCTTGCGCTATGGCGCCTCTGGACTGCTCAGCTGGGCTGGCCTTGTTGCGCTATGGCGCATCATGTCTGCTCAGCTTCCCCTTCCTGGTTGCGCTCTGGCGCAGGTTGTGCGATATTCAGACGTTGGCTGATTGTGCAATTTGACTTGCTCCATGTTTGAATATTATGTCTATTGTGCATGTCGCAAGATTGGACTTGTGCTTGCTCCTGCTATTGCACACATTTTGGGCGCAGTTTGAATATCTGGCCCAGTGTTTCTTCATAACTTTTAGGTAATTCTGCCAACCTATAATAAAATGTAAATTAATAATTCTAGCAGAAAATGAGTACAGCACAATTCTTCATTTAACAGGTCTGTTCTTTTGACATGTCTACACATCATCATTATATTCCACTTTTCTAGGCATAATTATTTGATTTGCTTTTTAAAGACAGGTTAATTCATTTTATCAGTTATTTTTTTCAGAAGGCTTCCCTACACCTAAAGGCACAAATAAATCTGTACAATGTAACATATTCACTTAACAGGTCTATGCTATTGTCAAGTATTTTTTTAGGCTGGCCTTAGTGTAATAACTGTAGAACTGAAAATGTTATTAGGTTGTAGTACAAGTTGAACAAATATCTCAGTACCTGATGTGCTCTGCCAGTTTATCAGAGAGTGGGAGCAGTGGTAGATAAATGACCATTTATGTGGCAAAATGCAACCCTGTCATTAGCTAAAATATGATGTGATATAATTGATAACATAACATACTGAGCATAGAGGGGTTTTGGATATACAGTAGAAAGAGAGGAATGTAACCAGGCGCTGTGAAAAACTGTAAATGTTAATTAAGAATCACCAAAAACAATAGATTCTGCGGCACTATAGATATTCTGCAGTAGGCTGCAAGTTCTGTACAAAATTCTGCGGCTGCAGAATTCTAGGGGCCCTTGCTCAAATGTATAAGTATCTCTGAGATAGGATGTAACCGAAGCTGAGAGGTACAGCATTCCAACTTAGACAGACATCAATCTTTAAGGAAAACAGAATTCTGCTGTACCTTACTGCAGTAAGACTTAGAGCATTTTTTGGTAGAATTGTACAAGCATGTCCATACTAAAACTTTCCTTGGCCCAGGGTGGAACAAATTTACCCGATCTAATGCAATACGCCAAAGCGGCCTTCATACGAGTTCTTTTCTTATGGATGACAAATAAATATAAAGCCCCGTGGAAAACACTAGAATTCCATATAGATGATATGCATGATATAAGCAGACTTTTTTTCTCCTCGAAAACCAAAACTCCACCATTAAAAGATGTTACACCAATAACATCTAACATGCTTAAAATATAGTACAGAATGAGAAAGAGACCTGAGTTCAAACCAATATATGCCTACTGTAAAGTACTCTTTGAAGATGAACTCTTTTATCCATCCCAATCCTACCTGGCCTTCACTAAATGAAGACATCAAGGTCTAACACATGTATTTCAATTCCTGGGGACAGGTGGGATCCTCCCTTTCAAAGACTTGAGGAAGGACTTCGACCTTCAGAGGGGGGGATTCTTTTCGGTATTCACAAGTCCAGAATTATATCTTACGACAATGCACTATTGAAGCCAAACTACCCTCCCCAATGACAGCCATACTTAAAATATTTATAGACTCTCTGCAGGGAAACACCTGGGATCACTTAACTGGGACCTTGTAGGGGATCCTGCAAGATACAGAAGGCGAATCCACAGAATCAATCTTGGAAAGATGGAATAGAGACCTGGAATTGGAAATACCAATGATCTTATGGTCCAAATCCGTCCTCTCAGTTGTGAAGGTGACCTCCTCTCCCTTGTGGAGAGAGTTCTCCTGGAAATGCAGGACCTAATATTTTCACTTTCTGGCAGTTCTAACAAAATATCTTCCAGACCAGTATGGCCATTGTTGGAGGGAATGTGGCTGCAGGCTGGCTGATCTTGGTCATATACTGTGGCACTGCCCACTCCTGATGCCCTTTTGGTGCACCCTTCAAATTTAATTAACTAGCTGTGTGGGGGAACCAACTGAATTAACAGTTGAGATGGTCTTGCTGTCAATCTATCCAGACCACTCCCCCTCCTGGGTCAAGGCTCTGGTACCAATATACCTGATAGCAGCTAAGAAAGCACTTACTAGAAAATGAATGACAATGATAGGACCATCTATACAAGACTGGAGAGATATAATGAAATTAATTTATCAAATGGAGAGTCTTACAGCAGCTCTGAAGGATCGTCTCCCGGCTCTCCAGACCAAATGGTGGAGATGGATTCTCCATCAATCGGGGGTAGATCTGGAGTTTGTACCCTGAGGGGATTAGGGATGGTAGGGGACAGGATGCTTTAACACAAGAGATATCAAATGCACTTTATATGTACCCATGGTGTTTTTACAGGAAGAACAATTCAATAACTTTTGAAGACTTTTTTTATGGGAAACTGCATTTTTAGAATATTGATTGAAATGACTGTTTGATCCAGCTGTATTTTTTTAATGATTTTACTGTTTTGATCTGTTATTTATGTACAGCGCCTTGGCAATTGAAAGGCGCCTTATAAATAAAATTATTATTATTATTAACCACTTGGATTTTGCTATTGCAATAAGAATAGGGAACATTCTGTATTTTTTTGAAACATATGGACTCTATCCTTCCATTAATAACAAACTGTATTTATATGAACTGCTGTAATATATGACAATGACTCTGTCATCCTGTATGTTATTAAACCTTTTAATAAAATAAATAAAAAAAAAGGATTATACAAGCATGGGTAATGCTGTAGGATTAAATAAACAATTGAAGGAGCAGACTACTTTGAAGGGAAAACATCAAAATTCTAAGGAGAACCTTCCCCCCAACAGAAAAGTTAGAGGCATATGGTAATAGTCCCTTTCCTTCAAAGAGAAAACTCCATCACCCACCTCTCTGAGCAGACAGGGCACAGAAGGAGGAGAAGGAGCCACAGCCTTGTAAAAAGCCCGCCCCCGGGAGGGTGTATGTTCTCCTCTTTAAAGACAGTATGAGATTACTGTAGGAACTAGGATATCCCAGGATGCCCCTACACAAACCAAATGTCCATTGGCCCAGGAAAGTTGTCTCTGACACCAAGACAGTCTAGCAGTCTCTTCTCCCAGATGCACCCCAGTGCACAAAGCATGAAACAGAATATTACTGCCCCAGTGGCTGGGTTATATGAGCATATGTCATGCCCCAAAAGGAGATCAACTTGATAAGCCTACCCTGAGAACGGTTTCTACTAATGGCAAAAGCACAGGCTCTTTCCTGCTCAAATGGGCCTACTCACATTCAGCAGAGAGCTGAATGACTGGGAGGACATTAGAGACATTTGTCCAGTGTCCCATTTGGGACAGGCCCAATTTTCAAATATAATATTTTCATTTTTTTAAAGAGGCTCACAGTTGTGACTATGCTGTGTGATTGATTGCCTACCACAGCATGAGTCGGAGCAGAAGCACCCCCCCATCCCACTCGGCCACTCCCTTCCTATGGCTCCTCTTAGTCTTCTCTGCATCCTGCAACCAGTGCCCCAATTGGATCTATGATTGGTACTGTGATTTGAGTAAGTCCCTACTCTTTCCCACCATGTGGCATAGTTCAGGAGTCTACTGCTCTGCTGCATTTGGCAAATTGACATCAATCACCATTTTGGGTAGGCAGAACGCAAACAACATTGGTTTATAATTAGTCTGACTACCAATGCAAGGCCCAAGGGTACTTGAACAAGTTATGAGGGTGGGCGAGGCAGCCAGGGGTGTCATTCGCTGTGGACAAGAACTCGCATCACAGACTCTGAGAGAACAGGGCAGCCTGTGGCCAGTCTGCTGAACTCACCACCAGGAGACAAGTAGAGAGATAATACAGTGACTCATGCTGCAGAGGTGAGGGCAGCACAAGCTACAAGTTGAAGTCCTCTCAGTAAGTCATTATATTTCAAGTTATTTTCTTTTCCAAACCTTTTTCTTTGAGAACTGTAGAAGTGACAGTGAGATACAGTGAAAGACTGTCTTTTATAACAAATATTTTGCTTGCTGTTACTGGGTATGGAAAAGTAACTACTGTAAGTTTTTCTAAAGAGGGCACAATGTTTGTATTGTGAGTGTTTGGGGTTGGCTCAATCATATGTTCATATGAGTTATTTATAGGCAGCACTTGCCCTTCAGCCATGTTGATTTGCCTCCTGAAGTTTTAAAAACTCTTGTCTGGTAGTGTATATATATACTTATAGCATTATGAACTATTCCAGGACAGCTCCAATACTTAACAGATTGCAGACAGGCCAGTCAGAGTAGATTCATATCACAGATGTGCCATTGTCGGTGCCTCATTGTGGATTTGTGAATAATACATTTATCTGAGTGAGTTGGTCACTGTGGTGTCTCCATTGAGCCAGTCATAGTAGAAACATATACAATGACAGCAGAAAAAGATCAATGGTCCTTCCGATCTGCCCGTGGTACCCTATCTAACCCTGGGACCTATTGTCCATCCAGGGTCCTATCCCTCCCCATCTCCCTCATTCCCGTCCCCAGTTTCTGTCATCATGAGCAACCACTATTACCCTTCCTTTGTCCCAGCCTTGCTTGAAACTAATAATAGTTTTAGCACCCACCACCTCGGGTGGTAAACTGTTCCACAGTTCCACTACCCTTTCTATAAAATAATACTTCCTCAATTCCTTTCTGAACCTCCCTCCTGTCAGTTTCCACTTGTACCGTTGTGACCTCAAACTGTTACCCAAGCTAAATAATTCCCTGCAGTCCACCTTGTTTATCTCTTTCAGGAACTTGAAGGTCTCTATCAGATCCCACCTCTCCCTTGTGGTCTCCGGTGAGTACATGCAGCAGTAGTAATAGCCTCTGTAGACACTGACTGTGGAGCCATTTATTTAACCCTGCCTAGGTGCTTTTCAATTAAAGTGACAGCCTAGGACTAGGTCAAAGAACATAATTTAATAAGGCAGGGGTCACAGTGTGGCGGGCAGCAGCCTGCTTTAAGTCAAGTTGCCCACCTCTCTGCTTTATCAATAATAAATTATTTTCACTTTCACCTAAGCAGCTGCTGCTTTCATTGAAAAGCACCAATTAATCCTTAAAGGAGTACTACAGTCAAAAGTTGCAAAAACATATGTTGTGCAGAGCATTTTGATTTGTGTGTTTAGTCCTGGTGTGTCCTTCCCTTTGTCTGCTATGAGGAGTTTTTCTAAATTTGCTTAATAGTTTTATGGCTTCTGGGGATCTCCGTGTTAGAATGGTTTATTCCTCTTCTTTGTCCTATGATACCTTCTGTCTCATGTGACAGTTATGTGTGGTTCATAGCTCAGTGCTTATGTAACATATAGTTGAATGATGAATATGGTTGTTGGATACAGAGGCCAGCATAAAGAGGACAATATTTACTAGGTAATAGTATAGAATGTATTTTGCTTAGGTACTTGGATGCTTGAATGAGTCGTTTGATAATACTTGATGGTTTTGGCCTTTCTCTGTATCCCACCTGTAGGAAGGAAGCTTGGTTTAGAAGATGAAAGCCCCGGTGAGATAAGAGTGCCACAGAAGGAGGAGGTGTGGGGGATGGTGGGTGAGTGCGACTCGCTCTAAGCAGAGTGGAAGTCAGCTGATGATTTAAATAGGCTGTGGGGGAGGAGTTCTTCCCCCACATAATACTGGGCTACCCTTCAATTATGTGTGGTTCATAGCTCAGTGCTTATATAACATATAGTTGAATGATGAATATGGTTGTTGGATACAGAGGCCAGCATAAAGAGGACAATATTTACTAGGTAATAGTATAGAATGTATTTTGCTTAGGTACTTGGATGCTTGAATGAGTCGTTTGATAATACTTGATGGTTTGGCCTTTCTCTGTATCCCACCTGTGAGAAGAAGCTTGGTTTAGAAGATGAAAGCCCCAAAAGAATAAATATCAACGATTGTTCTGTAACTGAATGCTGAAGAAGGTGCATAACAACTTAATGATATGAATAGACGATCACCTCCTCCAACTCCGGAGAGTGTGACCAGTAGCACTCAGGAGAGGAAAAAACCCCTTGGGGGGAAACCTCTGAGGACCCATGGCTACTGACCTGCCCATCCTGCTGGGCATACTAAAGGAGAGCGATCCTAATTAAACTAAATTAATCAGCTAAATCTGAATTCTAATTTGTAGAATTCAATCCATATGAATGGAACTTAAGAAAGAACTGAATGGTAAATGTCCAGAGAAGTAATTTCCTCCTAATAAAGTCCGAGTCCGAGAATACATGTATAATTCAGAATGCTGGAGAGTGGATATGCAGAACCTTCATCCGGGCTTGAGTTGATAGAGGGGATAATCAATGAAATGTATGATGGTGGAGATGAAGTTGATGACTGACGAATTCAGACAGGAGACCAGACGCAGATAGTTGCATCCAAATTTGACGTCAACGAGGCAGGATGAATAGAAGTAGTACGACTTCCTGATTTCTAATAGAGGGCTTGTATAGTACATGTCATGATCGAAGGCTTGTAGCAGGGCTACCGACTGATGAATCCAGTTCTGATAAGTGAAGTATAGTCTTAGGAATTGATGTGAAGGCAAGTGCTGTAGAGCTAAGCTGAAATAATGGCAAGCTGTAGAGGATAATCGGAGACACTGGTGCGAGGTATGAAGCATCCAAGTAGTAGAATATGGCAAGCCCAAAAAGTAAGCATGTCAGGTGGACTGCGAATCCCAAGTGAGAGGTAGTAGGAGTGGGGATTGCACCCATGAAGGCAGATGAGAAGGAACAGGCCGTGGCAATCAGCCCCTGAAGAAAGCGCAGCTTAACTGATAGCTGGTGAGGTAGGAGAGAGAGGCAGCTGATTCCAGGAATGTGAAGCGCAGACAGACCCATGGAAATCTGCTGGTAGAAGAGAGCGTGGCAGTAGTCCCTCGACGAGAAGCGCAGCTTGTCCAGCAGCTGGAGAGGCAAGTAGAGAGGCGACTAGCTCCAGGAACAGGAGAATGCAGCCAAACCTATGGAGGTCAGCCAGTAGGATAGTGCATGGTATACAGCCTCCAGGAGACGAATCTTGAGTCAGTTGAGAGTAGAGTAGTACTGCAATTGTAAGGCAGATGTAGAGAATGGAATGGTGCTGAGGACTGACGAATCCATTAGATCAATGATGGCAGGGATCGCATTGAAGAGACCGTGGCACAGAGACAACAACTTGACGAGGAATAGCATTCGAAACTGAAGGTATGACATGTTTGAGGCAGCAATAACGGATGAGACCTGAATAGTAGAGCAGAAGAGTCCTGGATGGAGATAACTGAAGAGGCTGAGTCAATGGAGTAGCGTTGTTGCAGGGTCAAAAGTGGTAGAGCACAATTAGGATAAGGTCTTGATGAGAGGTGCAACTAAGTGTCCTGGAAAGGGTGAAGCTGCAACAATTCTCATGGCTGAAGCAGCAGGGCAAAGCATCCAAGAATAGAGGAGGGATGAAGAAACGGCGAGATGCGGATCCATAATAAAGGAGCTTCCGGCTGGCTGGCACGGCATCAGGTAAGCGTATAGTAGAATGCGGGAATCTCTAGGCCCCGATATGGCGAGGCAGAAGTAGAGCAGAAGTAGGTAAACCTCCCAGTCTGATGGGCAAAGGCAGGCTCTATTGAGAATCTCCAGGCCCCGAGCTGAATAAGGCAGGCATAGAGTAGAAGAGGTAAACCTCCCAGCCCAAAGGCGAAGGCAGGTCAGAGAAGTAGGTGATTAGTAGGTAAGCCTCCCAGCCCGATGGGCGAAGGCAAGCCATAGAAGCAGACGAGTAGTAGGAAGTCTCCCAGCTCAGTGGGCAGAGGCAGACGTAGAAGCAGGCGATCAGCAGGTAAACCTCCCAGCCCGATGGGCGAAGGCAGGTATAGAAGCAGGCGATTATGGTGGAAATAGAAGAACAAAGGACTTCTGGGCCCATAGGGGCATAAGTCTGGCTAAATGCGATGGCTGACCTCTGGCCCCGCTGGCGAGGCAGGTTGCAGAGCAGAGGTAGATACTGCAAGAACAGCTGACAACGTAGGGTAGTTGGAAGTAAGGAGGAACAAACATAATGAGCAGCAAGGCAAGCATCCAGAGACAGCGACATAAATCCCACCATCTGAAAGGAAATCCAGAATGGAGCACATATGATCCAGGACGAATGGAAAGTACGGGTAGGCAAGGGAGCTGCAGCTGTCAGGACTCGAGGAGTATGACTGGAGATGAGATCCTGGAGTGTCCAAATTCAAATAGAATCCCAGACGGTCCTCAAGAAAAGATGAAGCTGGCTTGGGAGAGCAATGACTAGGTGCATGGTCGAGCGCCAAGAGCCAGAGGTAGAAGGCGAAGGTAAGGAAGGGGCTAAACTCGAATGCAGATAGGAATGGTTGAACCCCAAATGGTCAGCTAGTATGGCAAGTAGAGGCAGCTAGCTCCACGTTGGCTAGCGGGCACAGCTGGAACCCACGAAGGTCAGCTGGTAATATTGTACATTGCAGACATGGAAGCATGGAAGTGCTCTGGAACAATGGAGGAGAGAGGAATAAGAACTGCAGTACTGATATAATGATGAATGCATGTCCAGAAAAGCAGCAGCTTGAATGGGAACAACCAGAATTTGATGCAAAACAGAAGCTCACCAAAGTACCGAAGCATAAACTAGGAGTGCAAGGCAGGTAAGGGTAGCAGCCGAAAAGCCGGTCGGGAGCTGAATAAGGCAGACCTTCCATGATAGAATGGTTGGAAGGTAATATGTGAAACAGATGCCAATAATAATATAGGCAAGCGCTGCACACGAAGGTGGTATCCAAAGGAGAAGAACCTCTGTCCGAAATTCAGGGCCGAAGCGGCGTATCCTTGTGTGAATCTGGCATGTACCGCAAATGAGCTGGAGTTAAAACAAATGTTTACAGGAGCGCAGCAGCCCGAGTCAGACTGAAAGGCACACAATGAGAAGCATATTGAGAATCCAGAAAGGGGCAATGGAAAACGGCATGTTCCAGCAGTGGAATACTGCCAAGCAGTCTGAGGGATATGCTAGGAAAGCATATAGCCTTGCGAGTCCTCTGTAAGTAGGAAGCAATTGGAAAGTTCACCCAGTAGTCCCATATGTGCTGTCCGAATAAGCATGGAGGCAGTGCTGCGGGAATCGCATGTCCAAACTAAAATGAGCTGCGCAGCGTAGGAAATGGCAGGCATTCACAGCGGTGGCAGGGGAGAAGAGGACGTTGCAGTCCTTTCAATAGGCGAACAGACCAAGATGTCAGACGGCAGGTATGTTGACACCAAGAAGCAGGCAATAAGGTAGGCATGGCAGCAGGCTGTATGTAATGGACAAGTGGTGGAGGCGGACCGGCGTTGTATCCTTGAAACTGAAAACTGGTATAACTTCCCTTTGGCCATCCTGCCCAAGAGCTCCCCAATGCGGAGCGAGTTACTGGAGGACAGGCGACTGCGAAGGAAAGCAGCAGCCATGACATGTGGACATGTACAATGCAGGTATGTGCAGCTGGTGGCCACCAAGAGGTAGCCTAGTAGGCATGGTGCAGCAAAGAAAAGGAAGCCCAGCAAGCGGTGGCGGTTAACAGCTGCGAGGAAGTCCCAGCGGAGGCAGAGCCGTGTGTGTGCCGTAGGAGCTCTAGGATCATAGTGGAGCCCAGAGAAAAAGTCCAGGTGCAGCAGAGAGCAGCGCGAGCGAGCTGCCGCTCTTCGCCGCTAGCCCGTGCCATTGACAACAGACTGTACAGCCGCTTGTGGAAATGTCGGACTGCCAGAGCAAACAGAGGACGGCCGCTGAAGGGCAACACAACCGGAGAGGTACTGGAGCTGCGGCAGACGCACTGAGGCGTGGCCGGCAGAACCCCCCCCTTAAAAAGAAAGAAATAAAGAATAGAACAGCACAGCAGAGGAATGAAGAGCAGGGGAGAGGGCAACACAGAAAGAAGGGGGCAAGCAGAGCAACAAAACAAGGTAAGGAGGGGGGGCCAGCCACACCACCGAAAGTGAGTGCGACTCGCTCTAAGCAGAGCGGAAGTCAGCTGATGATTTAAATAGGCTGTGGGGGAGGAGCTCTTCCCCCACATAATACCGGGCTACCCTTCAATTATGCATCCGGGACTATGGATTCAGTGAGGGAAAGTACTGCAGCAGTAATCTGAAGATAGAAGCCTGATGATCTGGCCTCAACTAAATGACTCTGATTCTGTATTTTTGTTCTTCATATGTTTATTTAGGTTTAGCCAGCAGGAGTAAAAAAGTTTGCTTTTAAAGCTTTCAATTTCATCAAACTACACCCAGCCATAAAAAGCACATCAACCACTCTACAGTAGGTCATCAATGCTATAATTAGTAAGATTGTCTTTTTTACGGAATACCCACTCAATTAGGTCTCAAGGATTGCTAAACTGTAAATATAGCCTTCAGTGCCTAATGGATAGGGAAAGCAACTTAAAAATCACAGCTGTACATCTTTAAAATTGACTGTACACCAATACTTGCTGAAGCTATGGTTCCAGACGCATCACTGTCACATGTAACAGAATGCATTGTAGGAAAAAGAAGAACAATAAACCAAGGTAATATGAAGATCCTCAAAGGCCATAAACTAGTAGGAGAGGCCATAAAACTAGTAGACAAATTGAGAAAAAACCCCTAAGAGCAAACAAAGGGAAGGACACACCAAGACTAAACACACAAATCAAACACTCTGCACGATATATGCTTTTGCAAATTTTGACTGAAATACTCCTTTAATAACTGTAGCGTAAGCCTGTTGAGTAACCTACACACACTGCACACATAACCCCACTCTATTCCATTTATGGGAGGGTCCCTCCTGTCAACTAAATAAAGAATAGGATTATGTATCTGAAGAGGTACACAATGAGATTAGCAAACAATGAGGTTTATAAAGATTAGTTTTTGTCAGAAAAAGCTGTAGAATAGCAACCCTCTAAAAATGTAAAAAGCACTACAACTTCAGGGGGCTTCACCACCCTACCCCCCCCACCAGGTTGCTACTCCTGGACCTCATGGTGGCCAAGCAACCCCCAAAACCCACGGCAAAGGGAGGAGGCCCAAAATGACAAAATGTATCTACAACAGTTTATAGCTAATCCGGCCTTAATTCAGCAGGGGGACTCCAATGTCACGTTGAGCCAATCAGTCAATGACAGCCACAGTTACTCCCCATCAAGAATTTAACTGAAAAGATAGAGACTTCCAACAAAATTTTTCCTTTTTGGATCCCTAATTACATCCAGTAACAGTCACCATCAGAAAGCATATTGGGATTAAGCTGTTTAATTAGTTAGAAAAGTTAGAAGTGCTACCAAAGAGCAGATCCTGCCTTGGAAAAGTCACAGAGTTGAAAGGGTCATTGATGAAGTGGACCCACTCTTGGGGAGGTCTCAGTAAAAAGGTATAGGAGTGGGCATGCACTTGTTGCCCACTATTTACCTACTGCTGAGGCAGTCCTTAGCAGGGGCAGGAAGTAAAAAAGACCTCTGTGATCTGCCATTCAGCTCTTAAAGCCACCATGATACTTACAGCTCCTAACCTGTCAGTATCTGCAGGCAGCAACACAAACAAACTCCCTCTTGTCATCTGAGTTGTGGACCATTTTCTGTTGCCTTTCCTAACCTGACTCTAGGGGATGGCCAAGTGGGGAGACAAAATTAAGGACAAAGAGTAGAAAATGCAAAAAAATATCAAAAGTGATTGGGTCTAGGGAGGAGGATTTGGTAAGCCAAACTGCCCAATCGGTTCTAAGCACTGCAAGTTCTGAAGCCCCTGTTTGTATTTTTCCACAGATACCCACTAAATAGCTTACTGTTTGTTGTCCTCTGTACTGGCTGTCAGCCCGCTGCCACTGAGCTGCATCACACAGCTCTACTGGCTTCATTGCTGTCACAGACACCCCATATATGATTATTAGAACTCCTGCTGCTGTTGCTTGGTACTGCTTCCTTCTGTTTAGTGTACAGTTTTGGCAAAAAAGGCCCTCCTACTGAAGTGGTAAGGGACAAGAAGCAGAAGTAGCAATTTTCCACTTCTAGCATTCGTGACACTGGCACCTTTCCACCTCTAGCATTCATAAAGCTGGCACCATCACCATGATCACTCTTTTTTGACTGAGACAGGTTGCAATGCCATTGATGCTTTATCAGCTGACAGACAAAATGGACAACCTGGGAACCTGAGGTGAAAACATCAGCTGCCGCTGCACTGAGATAGCCATCTAGGCAGAAGAGAGGCAGGGGCATCACTAGGGTTTGGAATTCAGGGCTAGAGCTCTGAATTTGTCATTAGTAACTGTCACAAGCCCAGTCCCATGGGTATGGCAGGACTTCCTATTTACAGGGATGTCCTCTTTTGGGGAACTCATGAGCAGTTATGGGATTCAGGAAGTGAGCGTTTTTTTTTTATCCTAGTAAGGTGTACAGTCCTTACAAAACCCTTCTGTTAAAGTGTTATGTCACACAACCAGATCCCAGGCAGAGTTGATAAGAAATTATGAAAGTTTGCTTAAAGAAAAACAACACAGTAAATTCTACAGTTTGGAAGATCTGTAATGCAGAACCTAGAAAAATAACTATTGGGTGGTTATACAGAAAAGCATTATACACTGTTATTTCTAAAACTATACCTTGATTTGATGCTTAGAGTCCAGAAAGATCAAATATCTCTTTTGAGAGGAAAGTCTCTCTGTAGGTGATGAAGTTCTTTAGAAAATAAGATTGTTGGAAAGAAAGTGTCTCTGAATTTCCTTCAGTAACAAAACTGAGTTGTCTTGATGCAAAGTCTTTGTTCCCAAATTCTGACTTAAAAGTCAGAATTTCTGTTCAGAATGTGAAAAGTCCGCTTTCACAAACACAGGTCTTTTTCAGGGGTTTGCCAAGACCTACATATACTTCCAAAAAGCATATAACAGCTTGGTAATTTTCTTTGCAGCTCTGAGATTCCCAGTGAACACGTCCTTCTCAGGCTTAAACCTCCAAGCGAATGCCCTGATTTCAAAATGTGTGTGTAGTTTAACGTCTGAGTGATGTCATATTCAGGTCCCCTCCTCCCATTTTGGATAATTGTGAATACTCTAGCTATGCATAGAACTGGGGTGCAACAGTTCACCTTGTTCTGTAGGTGTCACTGTGGTTCCATGTTTAAAACCCCTCTCACATATATCTTATGCCCATGTATGGTTCTTCCTGTTGTAGTAGAAGGCTGACCTACCACTGGGGCCTTTTGCTGCTGACCTCCCACTGGGGCCATTTGCTTTTGGGAATGGCTAAGGGCCCCTTTGATGTAAGGGATATGACCACTGGGATACACATACCTTATCTGGCTCATTCCTAGTTGAATGCCAGACCTTAAATGTTAAAGCAGTATCTTTTTTTTTTCAAATCCTCCCTCTGCCTTTAAAGGGACAATGTTTTAACTCTGGAGCACATCGCAACACATGAAATATGAACATTAATAAAGTGATATAGGCCTATCTTGCCACACTGACCACAAATCAGTTCTGGTACTTACTCTTCCTTTTTGCATTCTGCACATGTGCACATGTGCGCATTGCCGATTGTGCTTGTGATGGCGGGAGCTACCGTCAAAACATCTACCTGCCATGCACAGCATGCTACACTTGCCTGCAGTTCTTGGGACCTGGTCATCTGAGGAGCATGCATAAGTCAATGTCCATTTCTGATCAACTGCATTCTGATCCCTTGGAACTGTCTCTCAGTTCCCCATATACTGTATACTGTGCTACTGCTGCATGCCTATGTCACTACTTACTCTTGCCTCTTCCTTGGTTGCTGGCACTCACATCTCACATGATGTTAGCTTTTATGACTGTTCAAGTCAGATGTCACTGCAGCCAACAGCCAATGAAATGGTTTCTTTTAAAGAAAAATACTGTCTAGATCAATAAACTTGCCTCTCTCTCTCTTTTCTCTCTCTCTCTCTATATATATATATACCTGAGTGCCATGCATCACTCATGGCAGTGTTCATATTTCACTTGTGTCTGTCAGACAGAGACATGGTGGAACTGCATATTGTAAGGTATTTTGTGAGCACTAATGGGGTTAGTGTCTCTCTAACAGTATTTATCTCCCTGAAGGCAGGGAACTTGCTAAATGTGCTATGCGAAAGGCACAGTTAGAGGCACTAATCCATTAGCGAGCAGCGCTATTTCTTGTTTCTCAGTCGATCTGGCTTGCATCAAAGAGACCTGGCATGGTGATGATGCTGGCCCAGAATTAAAGTCAGCCATCCCAGCTGTATTCTCCAAGGAAGTATTACGGGGGCATCTGTTTTAGATCCAGATTGAACCTGGTAGTGCAGCCAGTGGGAGATACCTCATTGTTTGAATGCATGTCTATGCATGGGGGTCCAGGTGCAGGTTGCAGGATCCCACATATGTACCGGCCTCTGGGGCGTGAGGGGGAGTTTCTGCAGGAAATCACAGACTTTGTCCCTGACAGAGTGTTGGAATCACCTAGGTGGCTTATTCTGGGTGATTTCAATGCTTGGGTCAACAATGAACTCTTGCATTTTGATCAAGCTTTCCTCCAGGGTATGGAATCCCTAGGCCTAGCACAATGTGTTACTTCTGTGACCCACCAACATGGTGATGCCTTGCTCTTGATATTCTTTCTCTCTGGGGCTCAAGGTCACTGACCTTGAGATTGAACCAGCAATTTGGAGGGATCATTGTGATATCAGGTTCTCTTTTGGGGCCTCCTTTGTAGTCCACCCCTTGTGGAAATGGTCCAGTACCACCTTTTGTGTGGGCTTCAGCCGGAGGGAATCCAGGAGGTGCTGGGCATATCAGGCATGATGGCAGCATGTGCTGGGGGAAGGGGGTTGGAGGAAACCATGGTGAGCTACTGTATAATTGGGCCATCAGCATGGCTTTTGATCTCATGGCACTAATGTGTGTATGTCCATTGGTTTCACTCCTTGGCTCACTGTGATGTGACAATGAGCTAAGGGAGATGAAGGTAAAGGGGCAGAGGTTATAGCATTGTTGGAAGAGATCCAGGGCCCTGGAGGATGAACTGGCTTTGGTTACTCACTGTGGTGGGTACCAAAGGGTAATCACCTCAAAAAAGGCAGGATTTCTCTCTAGTGAAATTGCTGATGGGAGGATTGACCATCTCAGCTTTTTTGGACTGTAGACAGACTTCTCTGTCCTGCTTGTCTGGAGCCTGTCAAGGTATTTTCACTCATTAAATGCAAGGAGTTTGCTTGATTTTTCTCAGATAGTGTGTCCTCTATCCGGATTGGGATCTTGCCAAGTGGGTCATCACAGTCCAGCAGGGTTGACCTACGTGTTTTAGATCCATTCAGTGGTCATGGGGAGATTTCAGACTGGTGACGATTGAAGAGGTTAGTGAGATGATCTTGGAGATGAGGTCAACGTTCTGTAAACTGGATCCAGGCCCAACACGATTTCTAGTGAGTTGCATCAGTCAGCTGGGCCCAGTGTTTGTGGAGCTTGTCCGGTGTTCCATTTCAGGGGAGATTTTCCCTGCAGCATTGAAAGGTGCATTGGTGAAGCCCCTTCTGAAAAAGCTATATTTGAACTGGGACATCTTGGTGAATTACCAACCAGTCTCTAACCTAACCTTTTTGGAGAAGGTTATTGAGAAAGCTGTTGTAGCACACCTCACTGCCATTGACATTAATGATCCTCTCCGGTCTGGTTGTGGGTCAAGGCATAGGATGGAAACTGCACTGGTCAGTTTGCATAATGATCTGCTCAGGGTGAGGGATAGAGGGAAGCGGTCAGTTCTCGTTCTCCTCAATCTCTTGTCAGTGTTTGACACCATGAACCATAGGCTGTTATTGGCAAAGTCATCTACTGGTTTGAGTCCCTTCTCAGTGGAAGGACTAAGAGTGTTATGATGGGGAAGTATTCCTCATCCCGATGGTCTTTCCCTGTGATGTACCCCAAGGCTCAGTCCTTTCATCTGAGCTGTTCGCAGTGTGCATGCTGCTCCTGGGGAGGATCATTAGACAATATGGAGTTGAGGTTCAATGTCATGCAGATGATACACAGCACTATTTGTCTTTTGCACCCAGAATGTTGGATGCAGTTGGTGTGCTTAACAGGTGCCTAGCTGAGATACAAGACTGGAAGTCATTGAGCTGGTTATGTCTCAACCCGCTCAAAACTGAAGTGCTGATGACTGAGCCAGGTCAAAGGGGTGGAGTGATGGCTACTGAGAGGGAGTGGGGCTTCAGCTCAGCTCCTCTGGGTTTTTGGCCACCATGAAGGTGAAAAATCTGGGGGTCATTTTGGACAAGAGGCTGACATTTGAGTCTCATTTATCAGCAGTAATTCTGAATAGCTTTTACCATCTGAGGGACATCTGCCAGATTAACTCCCTTATCCCCCTGCAGACTTGGTGACACAGGGGATCCATGACAGTCAGTTGACAAATTCGTTGTCCACCAACATTACAGCGACACCTTTATGTCGACCGCATTTGCGGTTGGCATAAAACCACTTCTGATGGACTGTGTTTTCTTCAGGGGCTTTGCCCCTAAACCTTAGCGCAGGCGCCTGCCCTCCAACCCCATAACTAAAGTGGGCAACCCAAGCCAGAGATGATTCAAGAAGGTGGGGTAAGACCCCCAGAAAGCAGACGGGTCCCAGTGTCACCACAGCGACCTGTCGCTGTTGTCGCTGTAGTGTTGATCACAGTAAAACTGTCACCATAGCAACATCATATGAGACACAGGTACATGCTTTTGTTACTTTGTGGCTTGACTACTGCAATGCCCTACTACTACTACTAAAGTATGCCAGTGCACCTATGTAAAATTCCTGATGGTGCTTGCATACAGGCACTCTTGCATATTCAAAGGTTTGTAGAGGTGTTGAACAGCTGTATGTGTTGCTCTATTTAACGTCTTCACAAACCTGGTTCCTCCTTGTAGTCCAGTGGTCCAAACAAGAAATAGACCTGGGGGTAATCGTATCAGGTGACCTACAGGAAGCCAGGCAGTGCAACAAGGCAGTAGGGAGGGTGAATGGGATGCTGGGGTGCATAGGGAGGGGTATCACCAGCAGAAAGAGGGAGGTGGTGTTACCTTTGCATAGATCACTGGTAATACCCCCACCTAGAGTACTATGTCCAGTTCTGGAGATCACACCTCTGGAAGGACATAGATAGACTGGAGGCGGTCCAGATGAGGGCAACTAAAATGGTGCAGGGCCTGCATCAAAAGCCCTACAAGGAGAGACTAAAGGACCACAATATGTACAACCTGAAGCAGAGGAGGGAGAGGGGGATATGATAGAGACCTTTAAAAACCTCACAGGAGTAAATAAGACACAGGAGGGAAGTACTTTTCATAAGAAAACATGCTCAAGAACAAGAGAACAAACTGGCGGGGGTAGATTCAGGAGAGATGTGAGGAAGTAATTCTTCACAGAAAGAGTGGTCGATTCCTGGAACAGCCTTCCAGCAGAGGTGGTGGGGGCAAAAACAGTGATGGAGTCCAAGAATGTGTGTGACAGGCACAAGGAATCATAGTGGAAAGGAAGTGGGGAAGGAGAAAGAGCTGTAGATCGGGCACAGTCTGTGGTAATTGTGTAGGTAGGGAG
Organism: Neoceratodus forsteri; assembly: GCA_016271365.2. Classification (NCBI taxonomy): domain Eukaryota; kingdom Metazoa; phylum Chordata; order Ceratodontiformes; family Ceratodontidae; genus Neoceratodus; species Neoceratodus forsteri. The sequence goes on from CM028129.1 coordinate 696,732,953, forward strand.
AAATGGGCAGACTGGATGTGTCAAGTGGTCCTTATCTACCATCAAATTATATGTTTCTATGTTTGGATTGCCATTATAATGTCAATTTATTCTTTCCCTGTCAGTCTAGTGACTCCCTACCCCAATCGCTGTACTGATAATCCAACAAATATATTCCTTGGCAGTCTAGTGACTCATCTCTTGAATACCTATGTATGCACCCACCCCATCTCACCCAGTAAGCACTCTCTGTCCAACATCCATCAGCCCCTGGCTCACACATAAAAATGACATAGCCACTGTCAGGTCCAGTAGGTCAGTGACTGGCACAGATCCTACACACATCACCTCAGCTGGCTGCCAACTGACTGACAGGGAGCAGTGCACGTCTAATGCAGAAACAGTTTTTATGTGTGACTCAGGGGGGCGGCAGTGTTTGGGAGTGGAGGGTGCTCAGTGAGTGGGCCGGGGTGGGTACATACATAAGTGTGCACATGATGGGGATGGTGGGCATGTGACTACCAGGAAATATATTTGCTGCATTACCAGTATGGTTATATGGTTGTATTGGATCCACTAGACAATGGCACTTGGGGAACAGAGAGGCCACGGGACTACCGGGGAAATGATTAGTTAATATCAGAATGGCAATCAGAGATGGGGGCGGAGGAACCACTGAACTACCAGGGAGGGATCAGTGACATGGTCAACAATGACCAGAATGGTGCTCAGAGTGGGGGGCCCACTAGACTACCAGAGATAGGATTAGACTGGCAATTGGGAGGGTGAGCCAAACACTGGACTGAGAGGAGGGATTGAGGACATGTTCAGTAATGATTGGAATGGTGATCAGGGTGTTAGGGGCCACTAGTTTGCCTGGGAACTTATTTAACAGCAATGGTATGGCGATCAGTGAGTGAATGTGGAGGGTTGGGAGCTATCTCTAGAGCAGCTGTTTACTCCTGGTCTGTAATGAAGCCATAATGAGATGCAGACAGCCTCAAAGCCCTTTGCCTGTGCTTTGGGGTCATTTGCATGGGGAACATCAAATATGCTAGATTGTTCCATAATAGCAATTGCCCTTTAAGAGCACTAACAGCTTACATTCTACTGGCATCCCTGTAGCTCCCTACTGACCACTTAACTCATGTGGCCATTAGGGGGTGTGGCCTAAGAGGATCAAGAGTTAGTGCCTGCATCATTCAGCTTGTATATTGGAACGTGCTTTTAGCACTCTCCAGGGCTAGAAATACTTTTTTTGAGATGCCTGTCCGAGGGACAGGTGGAATGTAAATGTTGCCTGTCCGGACAAAGTTTTACCTGTCCACATTTTTGTGAGGTGAATTTTACACTTAAAACATAAAATGGACTGTAAAGTGGAAAGAGAGAAAACTGTTGCTTTTGGGGGGTTATTTTTCAAGGTAAAACACTGATTAAGTCTAGTCTATTTCTGAATCAGAACTTGAATCTAGTCTGCAGCCATATGGTCTCACATGAAGTCTTCTCTTTGTTTTCCAGATTTGAACCATAGTGTTATGGCATCCTCTTGGTCAAATGTAGCAACGCTAGCATCTGACAGCTTGACACGCATTAGTTCAGATGTAGTCATAGGAGACAGACAGGACCGCCAGTCAGACTTCACTCTGCCCATCAAGCTGAATCCTCTCCAACTACTGCAGTTTGGGTTGGGATCAGTAGAGCTATTGTGACTAAGACCAGAATATCAGGGAATCGCTGTTCATGTGCATCATTATGGAGAATTTTTTGCCAGAAATCCAAATAGTGAAATTTCAGAGACAGCTCATTCAGTGATTTTTTCATAAGTGGTTTAAGCTCTAACCATTGCGCTTCAATCAAGTTTACATTATGATTGTGTTTCTTCAGTAGGTCACTGTAGTGCTCTGTGAGGGTTTTGACTTCCTCATTGCCATAAAGGGCTAGCTGGTGGTCACTATCTGGTAACTGTAATGGGTTAAATATACTGAATGACCGTAGGACTTGTCTGTTTAAAATTCGAAAATCGTGAGTTAATACTTTCAATTGTAGATGAAAGAAGGCTATAACATCCGCAACACTGCCTGTTTGGTTCTATCCTAAGAATATCCCTTTCTAAGTTAAGGAAGATGTCAGATCCACGGAACTGAACCTGAGTAGTGGCTGAGCCTGTCAGTCGACTTGTTCTAGTGTCACTGTCAGCTGTGTCAGAGTCAGGGAGAGCACAGCATTGTTACAGACTTTGTCAAGTTTATCCTGTGCAGGGTAGTTCTCTAGCCAGAGCACCGTGCTTTCAACCTTGCTGACTATTGTTTCTACTGTTGAGCTGTCCCTCTGTAGAGTTAGACTGAAGGCCATCATGACAGAAAGGTATTCAGCCAGAAACCGAGAAAAGAGGACACATCTCACAGTATTATTGTTTTGAACAACCCACTGGCCTGATCTTTTGTTTGCCCTGGTGTGGAAGCAATGTACTGTAAATGTACAACTAAGGCCTTGTAGCTGGACAGAATAACAGACAGAGCCCTTTCTCTGTGTGCAACCCACCGGGTCCCTGACACGTTAACTGGTTTGTGAATGGTGTAGCTCATATTACTGACTAACTCTTGAGACCGCCCAGTTTTTGGGAGATTTATGGTATATTTTATAGATACCCATTAAGACTTCATCTGTTGTTTTCATGTATGGAATAGATGTTGCTGATTGCTTTATAGCTAGCTCCAACTTGTGGGCACTGCACTGAATCCCTAACAAATGAGGTACGTCTTTCAAAATCCTGCCAAACACCCCAGTCACTTTACCCAACATGATGGGTGCCCCATCAGATCCAAAAGCAACAATTTTTTTCTTTCCAGTCTTTCCAGTCCAAGGTGAATTCTAAGGCATCACCTATTGAGTTATAAATTCTTTCACCATTTGGAATACAGACTGGCTGAAGGGAAACAAATTTGTTAACTGGACGGAAATTTTCTATTGTCCTAATATAGACTGCCTCCTCTTCTATTACTGAGGCACCAGTGCTTGAGTCACATAGGACAGAGATGATAGTGTTACTGTTAACCAGTTTTGCATCTTTTATCCTTATTGATTCTGAAATAAAATGTGTGAACGTTGCTGCCTGTTTGTCACTTCTATAACTGACTCCGACATTTGCACCATTTACATGTTGTAATTCTAAGATGTCAGGGAAATCTGTGAATGGGCGTTCTGAATTAATCAAATAAAGAGTTGTTCTAAACAAATGTTCCACTTGGGTCGCCTCATTTTTTTCCATTTGTATTATTTCTCGTTCTATTGCTAATTTGGAAGGGTTTGTGTTAGACACAGTATTTTTTTCATTAGCTATTTTGTGAGGTTTGGAGAGTTCATGAGCACGTACATTTTCAAGTCTCATGCTCTTACAGCCAGTCATGAAAGTGTTTGCCTCTCTTAAGTATTTTTTGCAATATGAGCAGGTCATGCTCACATCAGCCTCATAAGTAGCCACTCCCTGTTTTGCTTCCAGGTCTCCTGGAAGCCCCTTTTTCTTTTTGTCCCACTTTCAGTTATGACAGGAGTAGTCAGAGTTGCTGGCGTATCAGCACTGGCAGTGGCACTACCAGTGAAAGTAGTTGTCGCATCTGTGGCCACAATGGTGGGGTGAGTAGTTGGTGCTGCTGAGTCTATCACTAATGGAGGAGCAGTAGTAGTACACATAGAGGAATCCGAGCTTTCTCCTCCCTCTTGGCTTGAAGCTGAAGGCTTTGCTGTAATTTTTTTAAAGCCAAACTTTAACAAAGACATTTTTTCCTCTTTTGGTTTGTAGTTAGCTATAAGAATACTGTAGTAGTACAAATTTAAAGTACAGTAGGTACTGGAAGACGGTGGACAGTGAAGTGATGATCAGATAAGCTTGTGAAGACATGTGAACCGTCTGTCTAGTTTTCTTTCCCTCCCTGTAAAACCCCAGACAAAGGGGTTTAGTATTTATATTTTCCTCCCACTTGGATTTCACAACTAAAACCGGAGGGCTATCCTGCTGTCAGCCTGTTTCATAATTTTATCCCCCTCCTCTCCTTCTGACAGTGCCTTGTTGTCACTTACTGATGTATTTTTTTAAACCCCCCACCTGCAATCCTTTTTTCTCCACACTGAAAGCACAAGCAGACTGCTATTATATTGTTGTTACTTAGGTTTGCTTTAATATTTATTTTTTACTTTGAGTGACTCAATTCAACCCCCCCACTCCTTGACAGTGCCTTGTTGTTGTCACACTCCTCTCCACTCCACATCTACAGAGAGCCCAATGTCCACCACCACATTTTGCTTCTCAAGCAGAAGCACTGCAGACACTCCTTTTTATCTCCACCACTAAACGCACAAGCAGCCTGCTATTATACTTGTTGGTTTTGATTCAGTATTTCTTTTTTATCCACAAAACAAAACCCCAGAAACAAGTTTTTATACTCCTTGTTTACTCTGAGTGACTCAATTCAACCCCCCTCCCCCACCTTTGACAGTGCCTTCTTGTCACAGTCTTTCAATTTTTCTTTTATTCAGCTACTCTACTCCACTGGCAGAGCAGAGCACAACAGCAGGCTGACAGGGGCTAGTTTAAGTTAGTAGTAGTAGTACAGTCAGTATCTATCTTCATGCTGCAGCTAACAGCTATGGAGGGCTTTACACAGGCTGAGTGAACGTTAAAGCTTAATAGAGCCTTCACCCACCCGCACAGTCAAGATTTTTTTTTTTTTATTTCAGGCGCCCAGGCGGGCCCCACCACTTTCAGATCACAAGGTCTCTTTGGCTTTGAGAGAGAGAGAGAGAGAGTGGGTTGGACAAGAAGAACAGAGGAGAATTTATTCAGTTGTACATACTCCTGTCTCCTTTTGACAGTGCCTGACTGCTTTTGTTATTTTTTTCACTCCCTCTCCCCTCCCCTGAACATGCAGGGAACTTAGTTTGCCCACACCACCACAAGTTCAATCAACACACTTGACTCTAGGCAAGCTTTTAGTTCTTTCACCAGAATCACCTCACCACAATAACCCTGGGAATAGCCTCTCTAGTTTTACTCTTATTATTTATTTATACTAAATTGTTTGCTTTTGTTTTTCTGGTTGTTCTCCCCCCACCAAGGGCCCCCAACAATATTTCCCGCCACTAGTTATACTTTGTTTGCAGATTTAATGCACACAAAGAGGGTGGAGGAGGTGGTCTTATTTAACTGAGTGATTCACAGCAAGAAGCAACCACATGTAGTGCAACACAGTACAGAGCTCAGCTACACAGGCCCCTCAAGGCAGAATACTTTTTTTTTGGTTGTTTTCAAAGTTCCACCAGTCCAGAAGCCTTTAAGATTTTTTTAGTTCCTCATCGAGTTGCTAATTATTTTGACTGGCAGTGGCTTCTGAGCACAAAGAATCCCCCACCTCTTTCCTCCATGTTTATCTCCCCTCTCCTCCAACTACCAGACAGCAAAGAATTCCCCTCCTCTTTCCTCCACGTTTATCTCCCCTCTCCTCCAAATACCAGACAGCAAAGAATTCCCCTCCTCTTTCCTCCACGTTTATCTCCCCTCTCCTCCAACTACCAGACAGCAAAGAACCCCCCTCCTCTTTCCTCCACAATGTTTATCTCCCCTCCAACTACCACACAGCAGCAGATCCTCAGTATATTTTTTTACAGATAAGTTTCAAAGTTTAGTTTTTTTTTTCTTCAAAATTGGCCCCAAAATGAAATAGCCCTGAAAAGGACTGTTGTGCTTGGTGTGTTTTCTCCAACTGACAATAACTTGCTCTCCGCTTGACACCTAGCTCTGACCTCACCATTCAAGCGCTAGCTACAAAATCTGAAGCGAGTTTGGGCACAACAACGATGCATGCTCAGTGGCGATCAGCACATGTGCGGTTGCGCTAATTCCCTCGGCGCTGCACAACTTTTCCTGCTTGCCGCCACTTCGGACTGCCGAATAGAGAGGTCAGGTGACATCCACTATCAGCAGTCACCTGACCAAGACAGCACATATCCATGGCAATGGCACAGTGGGCGGAGCAACTTGTTCTTGCAGGCGGAGCAACGTAGGACGTCTTCAGGGATCCCTGTCTGCCTGGAAGGATTCCACTGTGCTGGCAGACAGCATTTAAACTGCAAGTACAGAACTGCCTGTCCAAGGGACAGGCAAACTGATTAAAACAGCTGTCCCATTAGGAAAACGGCTGTCCAGGACAGGAGGACAGCCGGTTATTTCGAGCCCTGGTACTTACAATTGGGGCTATGCACTATTCTGAACTGGGTATGTGTGAAAAGTTTAGTAGCTTAGTGGCCAACATTCACAATCCCTGGCCACTGCAGGGTGCCTGTCCACTGCCCCGCATCTGGTGCACTGGTGCGCAAAGGGAAGATCAGGGAACACAGGTTGGCATCCAGTCAGATGCATGACCTGGTCCCTGAGTGGTGGATCAGACCATCAAGGGACTGTGGGACAGCACAAGTCACTATATTTAAAATGGTCAGGCGAGTGCCCAAATGGCTGCCTCCAGCCTTCCCTGCCTGACTGGAGGGCTGAGGTGGCATGGTGTGGCAGGGGTCCAGATTTTTCTGCAGCCGGCGGGGGTACTCTGTGGGGGGCATGCAACAGATACAGTAGATTTCCTGCTACCGTATGTTGTGCTCCCCTTGCACAGCACTCCATGCCTTCATGAATGGTTTGGAGTGTGGGCACATCCCCTGCCACACCACCAAACCATCCATGTGCATAGCTGCATGAACGGCTAGGGGATCGATTGCAGAAGGGACGTGCACCCCTTCCATAAATGCAGCGGAGGTCTGCGCAACCCTGGTATGTGGCATTCCAACTTAGGGTTGCCTACATGCTGCAGATACACAATTCCCTTTTTTGTGTGTTAGGCCCACTGTGCTTCAGGTATGTTCCTATATACTGTTAGTTTGCTGCAGGCATTCATTTTCTCCTGGAGCAAACTTTAGTGAGCACACATCCTGGGCTTTAAATATCTATGCCATTTTCTACTCATTAGCACAGCAGCAACTGCAGAGAGATATCCAGATATTTTCATGATGTTAGGAGTCAGATAGTCCGCCTGGCTGTTCATTCTCAAAGAAAAAATATCTGTTAACTAAAAAAGAAAGGTAGCTGGGTGGATGTATGGGCATTAAGCACAATGGAGGGAATCAGGGAGAAGGGAAAAGGAAGGAGGCCAAGTCAGGCAAGGCAGGGAATCGATTCAGGATAGGATTAGAGACTGATTAATTCATTAATTAACAAGCTAGTTTAGTCAAGTAATATGCATATGCATAAGCAAAGCAGTTCTATCTTGGCAGAATCCATCATTACTATTAATAGGGGATAGAGGAGAAGCGACAATACACAAAGGTAGACAATTAGTACAGTCTTAATTAAAATGGACTGCAAGGCAGCTAAGCAGAAAGAGCTGTGTGTTATTTTTAAACACAGGTCAACTAAAAATATCAGTGTACTTTCTGCTCTGGCATTGCAGCTGTAGTGTGTGACATAACATCATTAGTCTTGGCATCATTCTGAACCTATGTAGATAATGATTGTGTATGATCCAGATCCAAGGCCAGATTCACAGGGCCCCTGAAAACCCTGCAGTTGGGGAAAAGCCTTGCACAAATGGGTTGCCACATGTGGAGATGCAGTTTTTCTCAGTGCTGCTGTATTCACAAAGGTGGAGCTGGTTTACGACTGGCTCTATAATTTACGTCAGCTTGTAGGTGTTTTTTCCCTGCAGCTGCAGAAAAACGTTACACCCGGTGAGACCAGGTGTAACTTCTCCTGAAGTAGTGGCAGACTGAAAATACAAATCTCTACAGCTGCGGAGAATTGTGGTCCGCAACTGGAGTTGCCACAACTGGAGCTGCGGAGTGGGATTTAGTCCCACATCGCTTTGTGAATCTAGCCCCCAGTGTTTTCAGCCTGTTCTAATTAGGCATTAAAACAGGGAAATGTCCCAGTAATACAACATCACACATACCCCCATAATGCAAAGCATCATAGGATGTATATGCAAATCACCATGAACATTTAAACTGGTTCTGCTTTGAGCAGTAGTGAATGATGCAAAATGACATCTCACACAATCTGCAAAGGGGAGAACAGAAGTGGCCCCATGTCTACTGCATTTGGTCTCTTAGTGCCTGAATCTGTGAAGTGACCCACTGCTTTTAGCCTGTTAGCATTTGGCCTGTTGAGTATTATGTAAAGCAAAGACATGACCCCGTGTACATTGATCCTCTTCCTACAGTAAGCTACTTTTTGCAGTATACATATTTATGTAAAATATTTTACAATGACGTGTGCTGTTGTTAAAAAGAAAAAACATACACACAATGAGAGCCTCTAGCAGGACTGTACAGTCACTGAATAAGTAGTCATATACTGCCCTAAGGTAGGGACACATTCAAGTTCACAGAGGTTGGTTGGCAAACTATGTGGGAGGCCAGCACACAACTGTGGTACTCTGTAGTTATTTCCATGCATTTTAGGCTATCCTTGTATAATCCTATCTAGGGTACTGTAACATTAGTGTTTGAGGAGTGCGGCAATAAGGTTACTTCTGATGAAAAGTACTAAAGTTCCGACCTACTGTACTAAAGCTAGCACAGGTTTAGTAATCGGGGTGAGGGACGATACCAGCTGTAAAATATATCAAGGGTAAAGAGGAAAGTGAGAGATGCGGGATGGGGGTAAGGAGGATGGAGGCAAGGGCCTTGTGGAATGCAAGGACTGTGGGGTAACCATCTCAAGGGGAGTGCTCTGGAGGTGGAGATGTTGCCCAGTGTGTAGAAGGCTGGAAGCAATATGGAACTAGTAGCAGTGAAGGCAGAACTGAACCTTGTTTTTGACAGTAACAGGTGGGATCAGAGGCAGGTGGCTGCTGCTTTACTACCCCAGTGAAAAACTAAGGTCAGAAATGGGGACTGGAAATAAGTGGGCAGTAAGGGTGAGAAAAGAGGTGTTCCTGTGGAGAGTTGGGGGAAATACTGATAGCAACTGAGAACTGTGTTGCTCCACTGAGCAGCTCTACTTTCACTAGTTCTCTCAGCGTAGCAGAGCATCCCATGCATTACATGAGCCATGATATACCAGGGGAGTGGCGCCTAAGAAGGCAGACATTACTAAGGGTTGGTAAGGGAAAAGGAGACATCTGGTTGTCAGAGGCTCCATAGTTAGGGGAACTGAGGGGACCTTCTGTGTTGGGAACTGGGGGGATGGGGTCATTAGATGCTTTTATTAGCACAATATAAACGATAAAACACAGGCAGTAGCAGTGGAAAAATGCCACAATGTTTCACATGTGTGTGCACTTTATCAAGGGTATTAGTGGCACTGTTACACTTGATAAAGTGCATGCACACATGAAACATCGACAGTTAAGGGATGTCAAGACCACTTTGGCAGTTCAGGGATGAGACGCAGACTCTCCCGTGTACAGTATTTAGCCAATAAGGGGGTGACTGGGACAAAAGAATGCCCTAAGATGGTTGGGGGGGTGGATTAAGAATAATAATAGCAGAAATGGGGAAAAGAGCTTGCATGTAATACTGAAAGGTGATCAGTTTCAACACTAGGGGTCTAAGTAATAAGATACATGACTTGAAAGCTATGGTAGAGGAGGTTCAGCTTGCTATTATCGCAGTAATGGAAACATGGACAATGTCCAGTCTCAACTGGGACCTTGCTATCCCTGTTATTTCCATTTTCAGGAGGGATAGGGCTGCTTGGAATGGCGGGGTGGTACTGTATTTAAGGGAGGATTAAGATTGTAGAGGTTAAGTCTGAAAGAGAGGATGTAAAAGTGGAGTTAATGTGGGTGCAGCTAATAGTGAAATGGGGGAATTATTATTAAATAAGGGATAGTGTATAGGCCCCAACAAATCAAAGCAATGCTACAGAGCCCTTGAGATGGAAATCAAAAATTCAATAGTACAAGGAGATGTAGTCCTGCTGGAGGACTTAAATTTACTTGATGTGGATTGGGGCATTTTGGTGGTAAGGAGTACCAGGAGCCAGACACTGGAAGATACCCTACAAGACTGATTCCTCTTCCTATATGTGAGAGATCCAACCAAGGAGGGGGGCCATTCTAGACCTAGTGCTCATTAACCAGGCTCTTGTTGTATGGATAACAGTGGGGGCTTCCTTGGGGACAAGCAACCACAACTTGGTGTGGATTTGGATTCGTGTTAGGTAACTGAATCAGGACTCAAAAATCAGGGTATTGAAATTCAGAACTGCTTTCAAAAAAATGGGGGGATTTTTGAAGACCAGGCTTGAAGGGATAACGTAGCTAGAATGTGAGGTGGTTAAATGGGAGATTATTAAGACGGGAATCCTGGAGGCCACAGCAGGATGCTTGACTGTAGTCATGAAAGAGAAGAAAATAAAAAAGGCTATGTAGTTCTTGAGGATGTCCAGAGAGGCAGTAACGGTTCTGATAGTGGCCTTCAAAAGTATAAAGGGCATTAGTTGGTGGATAGTAGGGCAGAATACATAAAGAAGCTTTAAACAGCCAATGTTGCAGTTTTACAGGGTCAAGGTGTAAACAGAGCTCAGTATTTTGGAGGGATTAAGGCCAAAGATAAGTACTTCTTTAGGTATATCAGTGATAAATGATGTACAAGGGGAGCATAGAAAGACTGGCAAACAATAAAGAGTGACTAGTGGACTAGAAGGGGAAGGTAAATGTATTAAATGACTTCTTCTGCTGTGTTTTTACTAAAGAAAACATTTGTCCCCTGCCTGATTGTGGACTCTTAAAGGCCAAGGGGCTTGATCACAAGCTCAAGGTGGGGCATTTATCAATGGTCAAGGTTTATAAAGCACTAATGGTATTAAAGGTAAACAAATCTCTGGAGTCTGATGGGCTTCAGCCAATAGTGTTAAGGGAACACAGGACAGCTGGCCGCACCTCTGGTGAATTTGTTGAACAACGCACTGAGTTCAGGAGTTTTCCGGGGAACTGGGGAAGGCACATGCAGTCCTGCTTCATAAAGGGTGGATAAAGAGGATCCAGGTAATTACAGGCTGTTAGTCTGACCTCCATTGTTGGTAAACAGCTTGAGACCATCTTAAATGAGAACTGTACTGAACCTGAAAGTCATTTTCTCAGAATAAACTGTTGTATATTATTGTTCCATCTAAATGGGACTTTTGGCAAACACAGTCAGTGTTTCAGATTTGCACTGTAGTGTTTAACGGCATTATGCCATTTTAGAAATGGATGATGGGGTTTATGCGCCTCTCAACCACATAGTTCTATAATAGAACTTATTTTCATTTGTTCATTTGAAAATTGATAACCAGACAAGGCACATTAAGTCAGAGTCTAAGGGCAGACATGAAGGTAGGGATACGGGAACTCAGGGAGGATCTGGGCAGGTTGGAGAGCTGGTTAAAGATCTGGCAGCCGGGCTGCAACCAAGAAAGTGTAAAGTGACGCACACTGGAAAGAGGAACCCAAGAGTGCAATATGAAATAGCGGGAATGGTGCTGGGAAGCACCATGGGGAAAAAGGACCTTGGGGTCATGATACTGGAGAGCCCAAAAACAACACGTTATAATAAAGCTGTGGGCAAGGAAAATAGGATACCGGGTAGCACACAGCACAGGCAGCCACAGTGCTGCATGGACTAGGGGGCAAGACATAGGAAGAGAATCTGCAGGTCTTGAATGTGTACACACTTGAGAAAAGGAGGGAAAGGGGCAACATGATACATAGATACATAGATGTTGGTAGATAAGGGCCTTGTGGCCCATCCAGTCTGCCCTATACCTCTTTCTAATGCTTAAGGTACCCTAGATGCTAAAGTACCTGCATGGGATAAATAATGTGAATGCCAAATAACTTTTCTCCATGAGTTCTATCACAGGGAGAAGAGGGAAGTCACATAGATCTTGCAGAAGGAAATTCAGAAGAAACATCTGAAAGCAAATATTCACAGAAACAGTGGTGGACAGATCTGGCCTGGTGGTGTGGAGAGCTGAGGCATTGGGCATCTTACCTCCTGCCACACTGACGACCCATGTTCTGGAAGGAGCTTGGGTCATCAGGGGTTGGCAGAGGCAGAAGAGGATTGTTTAATTGTTTAATTAGTATTTTGGAGAGACCTTTGAGCATGAGCTCTTTAATGCCTAATGATCAGGCTTCTGTAACCACTGAATATGTGTATTGTCTTATTGTCCTGTTAAGCCTGGTCTTCAAAAATCCATGTCAGGGTGGACAATAAGACAATACACATATTCAGTGGTTACAGAGGCCTGATCATTAGGCATTAAAGAGCGATTACATGACAATTAGACAAATAGGAGAAAAAAACTGAGCAGCTGTAATTGAATACTAAGCTATTTCTAACTGGTTGCCCTAGGTAGCACACCCCTGGAAACCTCTAAATCCATTGATAGACTATGGCAGAGTAACTGCATAGGGTTTAACGCTATCCCAGATGGCGAGAGGCTGGGTGACAGTGAAACAAGGGGATTGGGTTTGAAACCAACTGCAGAGCGAGAGGTGGGGAGTATAGTGAAACGGGGGTTGTGATGGGGGAGCAGCCCAGAGGGCTTTGCTCATATGGTGTGTGTGGGGGAGGGCGAGGGGTTTGGGAGGGGCAGTACCAAGTGTGTTTAAAGAGGAGTGATAGTTTACTTAAGTCCTTGGCTAGGCTGGAATGGAGGCAGGGTTCTCTAGGTAGCCCTGCTGGGTGTTACCTTGGAGGCAGGCCTGTCTATCAAGTGGGGCCTGAGAAACAGGTGCATTTTGAGTTAGACATTAGGTGCTGTTTGAGGGCTACTTTGAATTGAGGCAGGATGTTGTTTGTTTGTAATTTCATCTGGAGTTCATTTATCCAGAGGGGGGCCCAATAGGAGAAAGCATGCTGCCCTAGTGAGGTTCGGAGGAATGGTATGGATAGTGCTCCATTCTTCCTCCGTCTGGTGATGTGTGTTGAGAGAGAAGCCTCGAGCAGGTTTCCTATACAAGGTGGGGTTTTTCCGCGGAGTGTCTTCTTTCCCAGGAGGCAAGTTTGGTATTTGATCCTGTCTTTTAGGTTAAGCCAGTTTATACACCCATACAGGGTGCAAGTATGAGTGTAGTGATCTGCAGACAAGGTGAGGCGGCATGCCTTATTGAGTGCAATTTGGACCCTTTTGAGCACTGTATCAGTAGCAGCTCCATAGACCACCAGCCCGTAGTCTATCGTGGAGAGTATGGAGCTGGAGACTGAGATTCGGAGTGCTTCCGGGGTGAGGGATTTCTTATACCTATAGAGGACCCTGATCTTTGTGTTTACCACTTTGACGAGGGAGTCTACATGGTGCGTATAAGTGAGAGAGTCATCAATGGTGACTCCAAGGTACTTGAACAAGTGTACCTGCTCAATCTGCTCACCAGCCTTGTTGGTAATCATGAGAGGAGCATGCTTGTGTTTGTTGTAGGGGCTGGATTGTAGCATGGCCTTGGTTTTCTTGTAATTTAGTAGCAGCTTTTGCCTATTGAACCAGTCCTCGAGTTTATTGAAAGAGTTCTGTAGTTCTGTTTGTAGAGCAACCTGAGAGGTGCTGCTGCTCAGCAGTATGGCATCTTCTGCATACAGAATAAGTTTGGTGTCACAGGCTGTGGGTAGGTTATTTACAAAGAGGCTGAAAAGCAGGGGCCCTAGAATTGATCCTTGAGGGACTCCTAGGAGTACATCTCTGGAGCTGGATAACATCTGCCTGATTTTGACTCACTGGCTCTTGTGTGTTAGGTAGTCATTGAACCAATTCATGGCGTTTAGTGCCACACCCAATCTTTGGAGCTGGAGTACTAGTAGAAGGTGTTTGACGGTGTCGAAGGCTTTGGTGAGGTCAATGAAGATGGACCCCACCAATTTGCCTTCATCCAGCGCCTTGTGCGCATAGTCAGTGTATTCCAGCAGTGCCATGGTGGTACTGTGTTTTTGCCTGAAGCCATGTTGGTTTGGGCAGAGCAGATTGTACTTATTGAGGTATTCTGTGAGTTGACTTGCCACGATTTTTTCCAAAGCTTTGGGTAGTGAGGAGAGGATAGATATTGGCCTGTAGTTTAACACCAGCGCCTTGTCACTATTCTTATGCACTGGAGTTACCAGGGCTTGCTTCCATATCTCTGGAAACTGAGCTAGGGCCAAAGATTTATTAAACAGCATTGTTATGGGCATGATAAGAGCATCAAGGGTGAGAGACAGCAACTTTATGTCTAGCCTGTCACTCCCCAATCTGGTTTTGCCTAGGACTTTCCTGACCATCATTAGGGCCTCCTTCACCATCACCTTCTTAAAGTAGAAGGCTGAGTGGTTAGTTATGAACAAGTTGTCACAACCTTGGTCCTCCACAGGCAGAAGGTAGTCTGGAGGCAGCACTGAGGACAGGTCTGTAAAGGCCTGGTTAAAGGCATCAGCAATGGCTAGCAGATCTGAAGTGGATGAGTTATTAATGTTGAGCATCTTAGAGTGCTGCTTTTGATCTTTACCAAGGATGTTCTTGATGTTGTCCCAAAACCTCTTTCCATCTCCCCATGCGTTGTTAAGCTAGGTCTTACGGAAATTGACTTTTGCGAGCCTGATACGTTTGGTGCACCGTCTTCTAGCCGTTTTGTAGCACTGTAGGTCATGCTTGCTGACTGTAGGTCATGCTTGCTGCCTCAGTTTAAGGCTTTTTCCCAGAGGCAGTCCCTCTCCTTTAGGAGGGAGAGGAGCTTGCCATCAATCCAGCTGTTAACCTCTCCACGAATTTTCCATTTTGTGCATGGTGCATAGATAGGTAAAGAGGTGGTAAATGTGGGGCAATTATTTAGAACTAGAAGAGGAGTTAATGTGGCGGGGTCTGTGCTTTGGCACTGGGACATCTGAGGAGGACAGCAGCAGCAGGTGGTGTAAGGGAAGGGTTTGTAGGTAAGGCAGAGAAGAAAGTAAGGTGTTTAGAGAGACAGCATTACAAGTGGGGCAGAGAAATTAATAATTAGCAGAGTGATCAGTGTGGGGAAGGGGCAGGGTTTGTCAGCAGGGCAGAAATGGAAAACTGCAGCAGTCTTGCTCAGTACCTAGGTCCAGCAGTCAAACATCAGCTACTATACAATATAGTTTGTCCAGCACTAGATTGCACAGCACTAAGTATCACCAAGAGACTAGACTAGTGGCTTGTAATAAACTAGCTAAGCTGGCAGGTAAAGTAAGAACAATTGATGCATAACATTATGTAAATTACATAAACAAAAAATTCAGTCCACAACACAGCACAGAAAGAGATTTCCCTGAGATCAGGAAGCGCGAGGCATTGGAAAATCAGCCAAGGAGCAGAGCTGCCAATCAGTGCCTGGCTCCACCACTGGGCATCCAGTCAAAACAGCGGCATTCAAAACCACAAGTTTCGGAGGTCCAGTGCATACCTGAATCTGTCCGGGGGTCAGTCGGGTGGTCTGTTAGCTGTGGCCTGCTTGGAGAGAGTCAGGGCCGCAGGAGCAGCTTGGGAAGCCCGCAGATGGGCTGTCTGTGGAACAAGGAGGGAAACACAGAGGACTAAATACAGCTAGAGTACAATAGCAAGCTCAGTGGGGGGCAGGCAATGGGACAGGACAAAGCATGAGGTAAAGAGGTGGTAAATGTGGGGCAATTATTTAGAACTAGAAGAGGAGTTAATGTGGGGGGTCTGTGCTTTGGCACTGGGACATCTGAGGAGGAGGACAGCTGCAGCGGGGGGGTGTAAGGGAGAAGGGTTTGTAGGTAAGGCAGAGAAGAAAGTAAGGTGTTTAGAGAGACAGCATTACAAGTGAGGCAGAGAAATTAATAATTAGCAGAGTGACCAGTGTGGGGAAAATCTGCCACGGAGCAGAGCTGCCAATCAGTGCCTGGCTCCTCCACTGGGCGTCCAGTCAAAACAGCGGCATTCAAAACCACAAGTTTTGGAGGTCCGATGTGTACCTGAATCTGTCCAGCTCAGGTGTCCAGCTTCCAGCTCTTATTTCCTGGGGTGGAGAGGCCTGTTGGCTCAGCCTTTGACTGACAACAGGTAGAGGCCTGGTGTCTTTGCAGCTTCGGGCAGCAAGAAAGAAGGGGCTGCAGTAATGCGTGTGTGTGTTCCTCCATAGATACATAGATACATAGACAGTGTCAGCAGATAAGGGCCTATGGCCCACCCAGTCTGCCCATTTGAGCTTGTAAGTTCAGTTTATGTTTTCCTAGAAGTCTGTTGCCCCCTTACCCCTGACCTCCAGAATTCCTTTATATCTATCCCATGCATTTTTAAATCCCGTGATTGTTTCAGCCCCCACCACTTCCTCTGGCAGGGTGTTCCACTTGTCCACTACCCGTTCTGTGAAGAAATCCTTCCTCATGTTTCCTCTGAATCGTCCTCCCTCCAACTTCATCCCATGCCCTCTAGTTCTGGAACATCTTTTTCACTTAAAAATAGTGTATTCCTGCACCCTGTTCCTCCCTATAAGATACTTGTATGTCTCTATCATATCCCCTCTCTCCCTCCTCTCCTCCAGGGAATACATGTTCAGTTCCTTCAACCTGTCTTCATAGGACTTGTGATGCAATCCATGCACCATCTTTGTTGCCCTCCGATGAACCTTCTCTACCCCGTCTATGTCCTTACGTAGGTATGGTCTCCAGAACTGTACACTGTACTCCAGGTGGGGCCTCACTAGTGTCTTGTATAGCAGAATTATGACCCCTTTCCTGCTGGTGATGCCCCTCGTCTATACATCCCAGCATCCTATTTGCTTTACCTGCTGCCTTGTCACACTGTTTCCCTACCTTGAGGTCATCAGAGATGATAACCCCAAGATCCCTTTCCTGCTTGGTGCATGCTATATCCTCACCCCCCAACTGATATATTATGCCAGGGTTTTTGTGCCCCATATGCATTATCTTGCACTTCCTAGCATTGAATTTCAACTGCCAAACCCCTGACCCTTCTTCAAGTTTCTGCAGGTCCCTTCTCATTCTGTATACACCCTCTGGTGTGTCTACTCTGTTACAGAGCTTTGTGTCATCAGCAAACAGTGAAATTCTGCCTTCTAGGCCCTGCGCAATGTCACTGATGAAGATGTTGAATAGGACCGGTCCCAGCACTGATCCCTGTGGTACCCCACTGGTCACTCTTCCCTCTGTGGAGTGACAGCCATTTACCACCACCCTCTGTGTCCTGCCGCCCAGCCAGTTACCTACCCACCACACTACTGACTGCCCACACCCATATTCCCCAGTTTGTATAATAGTCTTCTACAACACAAGCATACATACATGCATTGCTTCAGGGAAGGGGAGAAAACAGAAAACGGTGGTGGGGGCTTAATAAAAGCCTGCCCACCTGTCCCCAATCCATGATATTACCTGAGACCCTGGTCTGCTCTGGATTTGTGTCACGGGGGGGGGGGTGGAATGGCCTTCCCTCCTCTGGCCTCACCATGGGGGGAAAGCCATGAGGAAATCTCAGAAGAGTAGTCGACTGCTCAGGGAGGTAGCCGCCAGTCAGGGGAGGTGGGGAACAGAGCTGAATAGCTGTACCTGAGCCACAGGGAGAAAAAATACTATGGAAAAAAGAAAGAGTGATAGAGAAGTGGAACAAGCTACTGGAGGAAGTGGTATGAGACAAATCTGTGAACAGTTCAAGCGGGGATGGGACAGGCATATAGGGTTAGTTAGAAAAGGGGGCTCAGAAACAAAGGGGAGGGATGGCCACTAGGGTCAGTGCAGAGTAATTAAGCAGAGTGGGTAGACTGGATGGGCCAACCGGTCTTTCTATGCCATTACTGTCTGTGTATCTTTGTATCATTTCCAGGTGTGGCCTGGGGGGAAGTGAAAAAACAGACGCATTGTACCAACAATGGAAGAGCTGAGCAAGGGATATAAACTACATCATATAGTTCTAAAATTGTACTTACTACCAGTGTGTAAAATCAGAAACACCCATTAGGATAACTAAAAAGCCTGCAGAGATGGAACAGTTACGAAACTGCAACCAGTATTTAAAAATCAGCTTCTTCAGAGGGAAAATGAATTACAGGTTCAGCATAGTTCTGCTTTAAAGGAGAGGATAAGATAATTTATGGAGGGAACTAGATTGCAAGATTTGAAGTGGTACAGCTGTATTAAAGGTAAGAAATTGCCAGATGCACCTGTTTGAGTTTTCAGTGCTGTGACAAAGGTAGTGGACAAGGGTCAGGTGGTTGACGTCCTGATAACAGGACTTCTGCAAGGCCTTTGACTTGATTCCACACAGGAGACTAGTGTAGGAATTGGTGGACCTTGCGCTTTGGCATACTACATGGTAACTAGGTGGACCAGTGGAGTGCCTGAGGGTGTCTACCCTGGGCCCAGTTCTTTCAACTTGTTTATCTGTGACATTGGGTTAGACATAAAAGGTAACATCAGCGTGTTTGCAGATGACATTGAGGTAGGGATGGGGGACAGTTGATACTGCAGAAGGTACTGGAGCATGAAAAGGGACATGGCAAGCCTTTAAATGTGGTTGGGGGCTTGGCAACTCAGATTCAGTACCAGGAAATGTAATGTCATGCATATAGACAAAAACAACCCTACGACCACAAATTGGCTGGGAGGAGTTAAACGAATGGAAGCAACTGAGGAAAAGGATCTGGACACAACCATTGCAAACAACCTAAAGAAGCAGGTGCAGTGTCACAAGGCATACAGGATGGCAAACTGAATGCTAGGTTCTATTGCAAGAGGGTTCACCAGTAGAAATGAGAGGGTGATCCTGCCCATGTACAGGTCCTTGGTGTGAACACACCTGGAGCACTGTATGCTTTTTCTGGAGCTCCAACCTGAAGAAAGATACAGATGGAAATGAGAAAGTACAGAGAAAGGTAACCAAGGTGATACAAGGGCAGCAGGGAAAGAAGTATGCAGAACAGCTAATCATTCTTAACATGTATTCATTGAAGTCGACCTTCCCACACAGTGGTAGCACTGCAACTTGTGGTGCTGATGAATCAGGTTTGGAAATGAGCTTGGAGTATCGGACGGTCAGCCGGGGTGGGAATCGAACGTCACTGTATCCAAGCATGTAAGGTCTTCTGGCTTTTACTCAGTTATAGCTGATGAAGCACATGGCAGAAGAAAGAAAGAACCGCTTGCAGTGTGTGCAGGATATGACTCTTGTGAAGGAGAACATTTTGGGAGAGATTCTTTGGTTTCCACCAGCTTGAGTGTTTGTTTGCTAAATGTGTAACTATCACTCTGTACTGTACTCTTTAGGGAGCAGGAACAGACAAAGCAAGTTGTGTAGGACAGGCTTATTATGGTGTCTCTAACATGAGCAGAAACACTGGTGGGGTACAGGCTAATGTTAAGGAATGCTACCCTAATACCGTATACTTGTATTTCCACTGTTATGCCCACCAGCTGAATTTGGTAATAGTACATACATGTGAAGCTTAACATAGAAACATAGAAGTTGATGGCAGATAAGGACCGCAAGGCCCATCCAGTCTGCCTATTTCTTTTTTCTACCTTATAATTGTGCCATCGGCCTTTGCTCTGTCAGTGGCCTATCTATTCATACTCATTTGTATTGCTCCCTTATGCCTATCCCATGCCTGTTTGATGCCTTGCACTGTATTCATAGCCACTACTTCTTGAGGTAGGCCATTCCATGCATCCACCACCCTTTCTGTGAAAAAGAACTTCCTCACATTCCCCCTTAATCGGCCCCCCTCTAATCTCATGCTGTGTCCT
This sequence comes from Neoceratodus forsteri, assembly GCA_016271365.2. Lineage (NCBI taxonomy): Eukaryota > Metazoa > Chordata > Ceratodontiformes > Ceratodontidae > Neoceratodus > Neoceratodus forsteri. The sequence continues at coordinate 696,752,666 of CM028129.1, forward strand.
CTTGTCCTGCTATTTTTCTTATATTTAAACATGTTAGACTCTTTCACCTTGTTAATGCCCTTAAGGTGTTTGAATGCCTCGATCATATCACCTTTCTCCCTCCTTTGCTCAAGGGTATACATATTGAGCTCTGTTAATCTGTCTTCATATGTCTTCTGATGCAATCCCTGCGCCATTTTGGTTGCCCTTCTCTGGACTGCCTCAATTTGGTTAATGTCCTTGTGAAGGTGTGGCCTCCAATACTGCACGCAGTACTCCAGATGGGGCCTAACCAGTGTCTTGTAAAGAGGGATTATTACCTCTCTCTTACAACTTGTGATACCCCTACTAATACACCCTAACACCCCTAGCCTTACCTACTGCTTTAGAGGTCTGCTTGGATGATTTCAGGTCATCAGTGATGATGATGCCCAAGTCTCTTTCTTCCTTTGTGACTGCTAGCAACTCCCCTCCCAGCCTATAGGTGGCTTCAGGGTTTCTCTTCCCTATGTGCATGATCTTGCACTTCTTTGCATTAAATCCCAGTTGCCACTCTTCTGACCATTTTGCTAGTTTATCCAGATCTCTTCTTATTCTGCCCACCCCATCTGGATCATCTACTCTGTTGCAGATCTTGGTGTCATCTGCAAACAGACAAGCCTTACCCTCTAGTCCATCTGCAAGGTCACTAATGAAGATGTTGAAGAGGACTGGCCCCAGGACTGATCCCTGAGGTACCCCCTGTGACTTGCATCTCTTCATACTGTATACCATTTACCACGCTCTCTGTTTTCTGCCCGTCAACCAGTTTGCCACCCAGTTGACCAACTTGACCCACCCCAAGCCTACCCAGCTTATTTATCAATCTTCTATGTGGAACAGTGTCAAAAGCTTTGCTGAAGTCAAGGTAGGCGACATCAACTGCTCCCCTTGGTCCACTACTCTGGTTACCCAGTCAAAGAAATCTATGAGATTAGTTTGACAGGACCTTCCTTTGTAAACCCATGCTGTCTTGGATCCTGTGCCCTATGGTTCAGGTGTTGCACTATCCTTTCCTTAAGGAGTGCCTCCATAATCTTGCCCACTACTGAGGTAAGACTGACTGGTCTGTAGTTCCTGCCTCCTCCTGCTACCACTCTTGTGAGTGGGATCACAGAGCCTTCTCCAGTCTTCTGGGACCTCTCCTGTGCTCAGAGACCCACTAAACAGTTCTGCTAATGGCTCTGCTAGTTCCACCTTTAGCTCCTTAAGTACCCTGGGATGTATGCCATCAGGTCCCATTGCCTTGTCCACCCTGAGCAGCAAGCTCTTGTAGGACCCTTTCTTTTGTGAGGGAGTAGTGCTCACCTCCCTCCCTCTGTGTCCATGGTGCTGAGCTGTGGGCCCTGCCCTACCTTCTCTTCAGTAAATACTGAGCAAAAGTATCTATTTAGGATAGATGCTTTTATATGGTCACTCTCACATGCTCCCTTTCTCCATTAAACAGCAATACCCCCTCTGGACTTTCTCCTTCACTAATGTATCTATAGAAAGTCTTGTCACCCTTTTACTGTTCGTGCTAGTGTTTCAGTTTGGGACGTTGCCTGCCTTACTGCCTTCCTGCTTCCTTAGGGCAGTTTGGTATGCCTCCCATCTTCATCCCGCTGTGTTCCCTTATATTTCCTGTAGGCCAGCCTTTTTGCTCTGACCTTTTCTGCTACTGTATTTGAGAACCAAAGTGGTTTCTTCTTCTTTTGCACTTCCTTTTCTGTCTAACCACAATGGGATGTTGCTTCAAGTATTGTATCCTAATGCTTGCCCACTTTGCCTGTACCCCCTCACCTGTGTTTCTTTTTGCCAGGGCTAGCTTAACTCTGTTGGCCATCTTATCAAAGTCAGCTCCTCTGAAGTCCCATATTTTTGCCTTGGAATGGGATGATTTAGATGTAGTAGCCAAATTGAACCATACCATGTGATGGTCACTGGCCCCCAGGTGACCTTCTACCTGGAAATCTGTGATCCCTTCCGTGTTAGTCAGTACTAGATCTAGGGTAGCCCTGTCTCTTGTGGGTTGTTGTACCAGTTGTTTGAGGCCCTCCCGCTGCAGGGAATCCACTATGTGTCTAGTTCTGGCAGATGTTCCTGCTGGTATTGACCAATCTGTATCCGGCATGTTGAAGTCTCCCATTATCAGAACCTCCCCTTTAGCTGTCATGTTTTGTATATCTTTTAACAGTAATGTGTCTATGTCCTCCCCCTGGTCTGGGGGCCTGTAGACAACCCCAGTTCTTATGGCTGTCCCATTTCCTGTTTCCAGGGTGACCCACAGTTCTTCTGGCTCCTTATGTGTATTCTGAATTTCTGTAGCTTTGATGTTTTCATTGACATACAGGGCCACTCCTCCCTTTGCACCTCGGTCTCTTCTGAACAATACATAGCTAGGTACTGAAGTCTCCCAAGTGTGGTTACTGGTAAACCACATCTCACTAATTGCTACTATGTCCAGTTTAGCCTCTGACATTATTGCCTGCAGGTCTGGGATCTTATTTCCCAGGCTGTGAGCATTTGTGTACATGATTTTCCATTGGCCAGATTTCGGTGTGTTAGTTGTTGGGTGAGGTTTGGCATTACCCCTGTGCATTGTATGGAGAGACAAACCTTTTTTCTTACCTGGTGATGCAAATGAACTGCAAACATGCTGAATCCCTGTTTGACCACTAACTGAGGGGGAGGGGTGTTCTTCCCATTCGACGTATGGGGTGCTGCACCCCTCTCCCCATTTGCTAGTTTAAATATTCTGCAAAGACGTCAAACTTCTGCCCCAATGCACTGACTCCCTCCTTAGTCAGATGCAGTCCATCAAATTTAAAGAACTTTTGCTCCCAAAACTGTTGCCAGTTCCATACAAATTTGTGTCCTTTTTCCTAGCACCGGCCTTTGAGCCACGTGTTTAGCTCCCCCATCTCCCCTTCTCTGACCTTCCATCCATCTGCCCCCCTCTCCCAGACTGGCAGGATCTCAGAGAAGGAGATGCCGGACAAAATGGATGATAGTTTGTCACCCAGTCTGGTCAGGTGTTCCTTGGTCTCCACAACTGACTGGCTGGCAAGATCATTAGTCCCTATGTGTACTAGGACATCAATGTTTTCTCCTGCTTTGTGAACAGTTTTAGCAATGCGGTCAGTGTCTCTCCATGCTGATGTACCTGGGAGACATCTGACCATTTGCTGTCCACAAAGCTCAATATTTATTTGTTCGATTGGAAGCTTTATGTTCTTTCTTCAGTCAATCTGTCAAAAAACAAATATTTTTAGAGGTTCAAAATGATTTAGGCCTAAATCCCAGGGAGCTTGTTCAATCATCTGACACACCATACAGAAATAACTGCTATAGAGTCTGGAAGGTGCTCTGGCAAAATCAATGTTACTGCACCAAGTAAAACTAGCACTCAACCCTCTTGTGAAAATACACTGTCACCAAGCTTGGCAATCAGTACAAAATTACGTTGCAGTATTTTGTTCTGAACCCTGCATGTGATTTTTCAAATGTCTGCCATCTTGTGGGCATGTCAGATGTGCTCAATCCGCTCTGTCCTTGGTAATTTTGATGGTCTTATTACTTGCCTCTCTGAAATCAGTGACTTCAAGGCAGATGGGTTTTCTGCACAGTTTCATCATTTCAAAATGGTTTTGTGCCTTTAGATGCAGCTAGGGATGGTTGAGGGACTATACAGATTGATACATACCCAAGATCTTGACCTGGTCATGGCCCACACATGCATTACTACAGTAAAAGCATAATTTTAAAGACTCTGAACAGAAGATTCTGCAGATCAGATTGTTCAGAAAGTTACAAAATTCAGTGCCAAAAGATAAATTAGTTCAGTTTTGCCTGCCAGGACAAGAAAACAGAAAATAATGGGTTATAATGTGTTAACTGAGTTTGTTCTGTATTAACAAGCAGACTATAATGTATTAATAAGCAGACTATAATGCCGGTATCCTTTCTCGATAGAATATTTTCTTTCTTTGCTTAGACAGAATAATTTCAGAGAGTAGTAGAAAATTTGCTAGAAAATTTCATGAAGTAAATGAGTCAGTACTAAATGCATCTGGTATAGGTTCCCCAAAATCTACCTGATTTCTGGACCATGATGCCCTGAGCCCCTTGGCCAGGCAGTTTGACCTTACACAGTGCCCCATGGCAGGTTGGTCAGCAAGCTGAGGGACCTGGGGGTTGGGGCCAAACTGCTGGGGTGGATAAAGAGCTGGCTGATGGACAGGAACCAGAGAGTGGTGGTGGTGGTGGTGGGGAGCTGTCCGATCCTAGACCTGTGACCAGTAGTGTCCCACAGAGCTCGGTTCTGGGACCGGTGTTGTTCAATGCATTTAATGGTAACATAGCAGAAGAGGTCAAGAGCAAAATCTGTCTGTTTGCAGATGATACTAAGCTCTGTGGGAGGGTGGACACAGAGGAAGGGATACAGGATCTAAGGGAGGACCTGGCACAGCTGGAGAAATGGTCTGGCATCTGGCAGTTGGTTTTTAATGCCAAAAAATGTAAGGTGATGCACATGGAATACAAAAATCTAAAGACCAAATACTAGCTAGGTGGGAGTTCAGGTGACAGTATTGGAAGAGGGGAAGGACCTGGGGGGTTATGGTAGGGGGTGACATGAAACACTAAGCATAGTGCCATAAGGCAGCAGCTAAATCAAATAGAATGCTGGGTTGCATTGCCAGGGGAATCATCTCTAGGATGGAGGAGGTTATCCTGCCACTGTACAGGTCACCGGTGAGACCACACCTGGAATATTGTGTCCAGTTCTGGTGCCCCAACCTTAAGAAAGATACCAAACTACTGGAGGCAGTATAGCGGAGAGCAACCAAACTGATCCAGGGCATGGGGGACAAAACACATGAGGAGAGATTGAGGGTGCTGAACATGTACTCTCTGGAGGACAGGAGAGAGAGAGATGGGGGATATGATTGAGATCTTCAAGTACCTAAAGGGCATAATAAGACCAGCACAGAGGGCATCTTTACTCTAAGGAAGGAGGGTACAACAAGGGGACATGGTCTGAAATTGGTGGGGGACAGATTCAGGAAGGGAATGAGAAGGCATTTCTTCACAGAAAGGGTGGAGAAAGGGTGGAACGAGTTGCTAGAGGAGGTGCTGGCAGCAAGGACAGTGACCAGCTTCAAGAAGGGTTGAGACAGGGTAAAGAAGAAGATTAGGTCAACAGGGAACATGGGGAATGGGGCACAGTGAGGGGGTGGGGGTGAGGGGTGGGAGAACAACTCCAGGAGGAGTAAGGGGGCAGCTACTTGGTATAACTAGCTGCACGCTCGAGCAGACTCGATAGACCATTATGGCCTATATCTGCTGGAAATTTCATATGTAACCCCCTACAAATGGGGGTTCCTGAAAAGTCTTCCTCGAGCTTGCCTAAATGCTCACTGCCAGGCTGGTGTCCTGCATTTTATCAGTTTAAATGTGATTGCAAGAGATTGCCTGTATAGCCTCTGTGTACTGTCTCTTTAAGAACTGCCTGGATTGCAGTCATAAGTAATCTGAGAAGGAGCTCTGTTGAAAGATGTAACTATTTGCTGAAAATCATTTAAAGTAATAATGATAATGTAATTTGTCTAACCTGCCTTCCTTGCAGCAAGGACTGTTTTGTTTATCTCCACTATCTTGGTCCTGGACTGCGGATTGGACCAATCAGTACTGGTGGGACCTAAAATGGAGCCAGACTACAGGAGCTGTCTGGAGTCAAAATCTGTAGGAACTGTAGTTTTGGGCTTTTTGCGAGTTTTTGCACCTGAAGGGGAGGCCTTTGCTGTGACTGACAGGAGGATCGGCCAACCGAACCTTTTGGATCTTGGGAAATTTCCCAGGCTGCTGCAACTAGTTTCAGTTTTGCGCTGAGAAGTGAAGAAGTAACAGCTCAAGTGATTTTTGAGCAGCAGTTCTGTGTAGTTTTGCATGGGAGAACTGTGAAAGGGCTGAGTTTTGGCCTGCCTGTCTGCTTGCTGTCCCTGAGAGTGAAAATAGAGTTTATTCAGACTGAATCTGAGTTGTGAGGACTATTTAAGCCACTGGACTGTGACCAGGCTTTAACCTGAGGAAGACCGAAGATTTGCTGAATGCAATCAGCCTGTCAGAATTTCCAGCTGCTTTTGAATCCCCGGTTTGTGCAGAGACTTTGCGATCATGACCGGAGAGCGGTTTGCCTGGTACAGTAGGATTTCCTTACATGTAAATGTGCTGTGTATTGAAAGTGGGTCGTGATTTGGTTCCCCACTGTGTGAACTGTTTTGTGCTTGCTGGAAGCTTTATCCAGCTTAATCGGACTGAATCCACGTTCATCTCCATTCGGCCTGGGCCATGCCATGCTTACTCTGCCAGACTACCCCACTGCACAGAGAAAGCCACCAATGAGAGACCTGCCAGGGGATCAGCCCCCTGCTCCACGCTTGAACAGGAATGACACCTTGGTTATTCGTGTGGGCCTTGCTTCTCCTGGCACTCCAGATTAACTACCTGCTGTCAAGATTTTTGTCCAGCCTGTGTCCAGTCTTGGGTATCATGAGTTATCATCAGGGTAGCTCCCTGTAACAACAGCCTAATCTAAAAGTGTGTCATCTGATTGTCTTGTTGTTTTCTTTTCATGAACTGAGCCCTCCAGCTCCGGATTACAAATAGTGTGTGTTGTGCATGTTGTTTTCTTCCATCACATGGCCCCAATCAGCTGCAACGTTCCTGGCTAGCCCTCCATTCTCCATCTGGGTACCCAGAGTGTGTGACTGTTTATGGACCCTGAAGTGCATGCATAACTGTTTGATTGATAGAGCCTTTAAGCAAATTAACCTGATTACTCCCTCCCTTGTTCAAGCCCTTAAATAAATCAGATCTCTTTTTGCATTTACCCTGACTGTGGTTCCAGTTTGTGCACGACTACTGTACTGCTGTTATTTGTTGTGTATAACCTTGTTTTACAGGGGGTCCCCAGGGATGGGCCAGAGGAAAGCCCTGGTGGTAAGTGCAAACAGTCTGGGTACTTGTGTGGTGTATCGGGGTAGTGTGAAAGTGATCATTGTGTATTGTTCCAGCCACTAGTAAGGAATTTAGTTTTTGTTGACCAGGTAAGTGCACTAGACAAATCCTGCCTATTTTCAGGCACGACCCGGGGGAGGGGGATACAGATGAATGCCAGCTGACATTGAACCAGATTAAGCTGTTGGTGGTATTTTTAGTGAATGAGGGAAATTTGGCCAGGACACCGGGGAAATTCCCCTAGTCTGCTGCTGCATTGCTGCCAGTAGGGGAGGACAGGCCATTGACAAGATGGCCACTAGAAGTGGACTATCGAAGGAGGAGGACATCTGCAGAGTGGGAGAGCTAGCCTCAGCTCCCGCTCTGGGCAACATGGAGGCTTCAGCCTTTGCTATGGTTGAAATTGACTCAGATATGGAATTTCATGACGCTGTAGTTCACTGGGAAGACTCGGTGCAAACATAAAAATATCAAGTAAACACTCCTTTTTTAACATTTGGAACAGTAATGCCTGATGTGGAATTTAACATACATGGAACAGACTCAGCATTGAATAAAGAAATTGAGGGCTTACAACAGCACAGTGGTAGTCCGAGCCGCGAGAGTGACACGGCTGCCTTTACTGCATTCACTGAAGAGATAGCTCCCTCGGGAGGTCCTGAGGGGTGCGATCGTGTAACACAGTCGGTAGACTCAATGAGGGGACAAGCAAACTTAAAAGAGTGCAGTGATTCACATACAGTGGCTCTGGAGCAGGAGAATTCAGGGCATGCAGGTACAGTGACTTCGGTTTGTGTTAAAATGGGCTTGTTGGAACTAGGAAAGAAAGAAAGAAACAGCTCACTCACCAGATACTACGTCGCAGCAGTATGCAGTTTCACAGCCTTGCTCTGTGCCTCCCATTCACAGTGAATCCTGCATTGACAGCTGTGCTAGGAGCTTTGACAAATCCCTGATAGACCTTAGAAGTGCTGTAGGTCCCGTATGGAGTAGCTCCGCACCGCATAACTCCGATTTAAAACCTAGGATGAATATGGGGTCTTCGGCTCCTTTACAGGCTGGCAATCTTATCGCAGAGGAAAGCGAGTGCCTACAGCCTGGTTCTGCCTCTGACAACACAATACAGGAAGATATTGTAAACGCATGTCAAAGTGCTGCTTCTCTAAAATTCCCGGTTACTACTTTTGCTCAGAATGAGGCTGCTCCCTTGAGCAAAATTGCCGGTTTTGTGTTTAAAAGCAATATTCATGAAGAGTCATCAGCTCTAACTGAGGTGATTTATCAATCCTCAGACAACTCACAAATGGGGTTACAGAATTTTATTTTCCCAGTAAAACTGCTCTAAGACAGATAACTACAGTTGACACTCACTCCGGGAGGGCCGAACCTCCTTGCTTTCAGGAGGATAGTCCTCGGGAATCCTGGTCTCCTCATAAAGCCCTTCGGGAGGCAGGCTGGAAGTAGGTCGAAACGGGCATGTGGAAGCCTGACCCAGCATGGGATACTGATTTAACTCTTTCACAACACTCTCCAGAGTGGAAACCAACTATTCAGCAGTTAGAGGAGAAGAATAACTTGAACAATAAAAAGGCTGTAACTGAGGGTTCACAGCTTCCCTCGGAAACTTTGGTGCCGGAAAAACAAACACCCTTAACTTTGTTACCCCACTCGAACCTGGAAAAACAACCACAGGAGATTTTATATAGGGGACAAGATCCATTGATATTACAACCCCCCCCAACCCAGAGGCCTCTGATGTTGGTACTATTCTCTTCAGTAATTCAAAAAGGGAAGCAGCATCTAGACGAAATGCTGTTCGGCTGCGTTATAAAGGAGGGTTGGAGGTCAGACCAGATAGGCACTACGTTGAGAAAACACTGCTGAAGGACTCATTGCAGTTTACTCCCCACGATGTTTATGCTTTTATAAATATTTCGGGGAGGACAATTTTGATATCAGTTTTTGAACACAACATGCCTTAGATCTATTTTGGGATAGGTACCGTCAGGTTAAGTTCTCTCCCATGTGGACCCCTTTTTTGGTTATTCCTTTATCTAAACCTTTGATTAAATTTGTCATGGTCATGTTTAGGAATGAAGGGGTCCACGTGGAGGACATTACTTTCTGGCTATCCCAAGAATGTGAGGTTCTGAGTGAGCCTGAACCCATTTTGGATCCGGAACAATTTTGGACAGGGGGCTGGAAATACAAAATTAAATTAAGGCAATCTGAGGCAGGGGTTGAGCACATTCCTAACTCCTTTTTGCTGGGAAGGGATAGGGGTGTGTGTTTCTATAGTGGACAACCCCGAGCATGTTACAAGTGTGGAGCCAGGACACATCTCTCCAGTGTATGTGACCAACCGCACTGTGACAATTGTGGGGAAGTAGGGCATTTAACCATGTTCTGTAATAGTCAGTCTCGATGTGATCTGTGTGAAGAAAAAGGCCATGAGCCAGATATTCAAAAGGGTTGCACTATGCGTAATAGGGTTGCGCCAGCGCAAGTCTGAAAATGCACCATTCTGCGATATTCAGCGGGAGGCAGTTGCGCTACCGAAAACATGCTGAGCAACAGCGCAATGCAAATGAAGGCATGTGCAACCGAAGGGGGTGGATCCATGCATAAAGAGCGCAGTGCGATATTTAAAGGCTTGCGCAATGCGCAGCAGTGGATCAGCCGGAAGGTGCGCCACGGCGGAAATGAGCCAAAATAAAAAGGCTCAAGGAAGAGGCGTAAGAACGCTACAGGGAAGCCACATGAGGCAGGGAGAGAGACAAGGCAAGAGGGACAAAGAGGGCAGGCCAGGGAGATCTGAGGACAAAATAGGGGCAAGGGAAGGTGTGTGGGGCCACAGACTGCAGAGGCCAGTAGGTGTACCCGGTGCAGTGGAGGTAGCAGTCAGGACAGCGGGGGTAACAGAGCAACAACAGCCAGGGGGGAACACAAGCCAGGGACATGGACAGTGCCAGCTTCCACATGGAAGCTGTAATGAGGGGGGTGAGAAGGCATGCTGCAGGGGGACGTGGCCGTGGAAGGGCCCGTCGGTGGTACGCCCCCAACAGGCAGTACCGTGCCCGCATCAGCTTTGAGCTGTACAGGGATGTTGAGATTGTGGGCCGGTACCACCTGAACAGGGCAATACTGAGGCGGCTCTGTGAGCTGTGCAGTGATGTGATGCAGGCACCCTCACGACGGAGTCACGCTCTGTCAGTGGAGACAAAGGTAACAGCCTGCATGTGCCTGCTCGCCATGGGTACCTTCCAGAGGCTAACAGGGGACACCACAGGCATAACACAGTTGGCCACGTCATGCATCCTCACCCAATTCCTCAGCGCACTGCTGCCACATGCTGCGGAGTACATCCATTTCCCCAGCAAGGCGGCAGAGCATACAGCAAACATGCAGGAGTTCCACAGGGTAGCACGTATGCCTGGCATGCTAGGGGCGATAGACTGCACCCATGTGGCTATTCGCATGCCACCTGGCCCTGATGGGGCCGCATACCGAAACCGGAAGGGTTTTACCAGTGTCAACTGCCAGGTGGTGTGTGATGCCAGTGGGCCCATCATCAATGTCTGTGCCACACACCCTGGCGGAGCACATGATGCCTTCATATGGTACCAATCTGCACTGTGCCATCGATTCGAGAGTGTGGACATCCCCACAGGACATCTAGTGGGTGAGTATGCATGTAGGAGTGGCAAAGTTGGGGCAAGGGTGGGAAAGCCACAGGTGCCATGGTAGTGGCACACAGGGCTATGGGCAATATGGACCTGAATATGATACTTATCTCCACTATCTCCACACGGGTGACAGCAGATACCCACTCTGTCCCTGGCTGCTCACACCCTACCGGCGCCCCATGACCCCATCGCAGCAACGCTATAATGAGGCACATGCTGCCACATGCAACATCATCGAGCGGGTGTTTGGGATGCTTAAGGCATGCTTCCGATGCCTAGACATCTCCAGCGGTGCCCTACAGTACAGCCCCTCAAAGGCCTGTGGGATATTCCTGGCCTGTTGTATCCTGCACAACATGGCCAAAGACTGTGGGATAGCCGTACAGGTCGAGGAGGGGGACAGCGATGGGGACACCGGTGACGCCGGTGATGATGGGGATGAGCAGCCCCCCTGGACGGCGGGACCCCCGACTGATCCGGCAGGCCCAGCTGCACTGGGACACCATCACGGAGGAGCATTTCGCATGACACAGGTAAGTCATGGGGCCATGTGCAACCAACACTGTCTAGGTGCAACCCACAGGCACACAGGGTAACACACCAGGGGTGCATGACGACAAGGGGAGTGGAAGGGTCCAGGCGCACAAACACACCATCAGGGAGGGGTGAATAGTTACATGCTATATGGACACACACACACACACACCAGGCACAAAGCGTACATGGGCAGGTGCACAGCAGAGCAGGAACAGACATGTCAAACACACAGATCCATGGACCACCCCCACCACCTGTACTGTCCAAGTACGTGTGTCAGATGCTGGGCACCCTTGCACCTTGGTGTACAGTACAATGCAGGCATCATCATGCACACGCACCTGTGGACAGCAGTCGGGTGGGTGTGCAGGTGGTACATGTGTCGGTGTGTTGGGCAGGGCACCCACCAGTGCACTGCCCACCATGACACACATTGCACACAGGGCAGCACCAGACAGGGCCCGCACTGGGAGACAGGTCAGTCAGGTGGCACTGTGCCATGGCCACCTTGGATGCATGGGCGGCTCCACCATGACCCAACAGCACTGGCAGGCTGAGCATGGGCCACATGGGGTGGCACCGATGTATCACCAGGGGTCCCACTGCGCAAGTGGACCTTGTTCGCACAGGGGTCTGCAGCATGCCGAACATACCTGTACCAGGTGTGCTCGGGATGCCCGCAGCAGAACCCGGCGTCGACAGGCTGGGTGTCACACGATGCTGGGAATGGGGAGTAGAGAGCATACTGTGTGGGGTGTGCAGTACAGGGGCACCTGACTGTGTGCCCAATGCGGCCACGACAGCGACCAATGCCTGGGTCAGCCTGTCAATGGCGGCAGTCACATCCATCCGCATTTGGACCGTCTCTTCAAGGATCATTGCATTGTCCCTGCTGTGCCACTCCACAGCCATGTACAGTGCCTCCACGGACGTTGCAACCCGCATCTGCTGCTGTACTGATGCCCACAGCAGGCGAGTGTGCTCATCAAATGGGTCGTCTGCCACATCGGCAATCTGTCCTCCAGGGTATGGAAGGTCCTGATGCCCAACACCCCTTGAGGGTGGGCGCTGTTCACCAGGACCAGGTATGGGCAAGTCAACAGGCGGTGTGCATGTGCCACCACTGAACCCTGTACCCGCAGACCTGATGGGTGACTGCTGCTGCTGCCTCTCCAACTGCTGTGCCCCAGGGACCAGTCGTTCCACTGCTGTGTCCGCAACAGTGCCAGGGACCTGCACAGCCACCAGTGCTGCCCCACCAGTGCCGACAGGCACAGCCTGGGACTGTGCTGACGTGCCGGCATACACATTGGAACCAGCTAGGTCCAGGGGCATGTGCTGTCCTGCTGTGTGTCCGTTATGAGACACACACGTGTCACTGCCCATTGCGGTCCTTGCATCATCAATGGTGCAGGTTCATGCAACAGCCACCGTCATAGCGTGCTGGCATGCTTGCATGCCAGACTGCTGTGACACAGGATGGGCACCCCCCACACCTGACTCACCGACATTGGAGATGGCAGCCAGGCGTGCACACTGGTGCAATGCATGCCGGCTGGCAGCAGAGGTGGATGGACCCTCCTCCAACTCTGGCTGGATGTTCACACTGCATGGTCCCACCACCACTGTCCCCTGCAGACGCACAGGATCTGTAACAGAAAGTGAGAACATGTTAGTGCAGGGGATCAACCTCCTCCCCCACCACCACCACCATGTCATACCGTGCAGTGATGGACTTCCACCTGTCTGGAAGCCACCTCCTGGAATGCCCTCAATTGCACTGCGCTGCATGGATGCAGCCAGACGGTCCTCCACCGGGGTCAGCTGCACCACCTCTGACTGGCCCCCACCTGTGGCAGCGCATGCCGTCCTGAGGGCTGCCACCTTCTCTTTCACTCGTCTCCTGCCGGTCCCAATCTTTTTCTTACATTCCTGCATGGAGCGCTGGTGGCTTCCATGCAGGATTATGGCATGAGCTACCCCCTCCCATGCAGCAGCACGGGCCTGAGGGGTGCCCCGGCGTCCACTAAGTAGTGGCTCCTCATCCAGGTAGGCCTGGAAGAGTGCCTCTGTCTCAGACATCGTGAAGTTGGGCCTCCTCCTTCGCCCACCATCATCCTCCTCACCCAGTCCTTGCTCAGCCATGTCGGTCTGTATGGGTGGAAGTGGACACCTGTCACTGTGCAGTTTACAGCATTATCCCATGACCATTGCCCAGAACATCACACAGCATGCAACTCACCTCTCACCTGCAGTAACCGAATCTGGCCACCGCTGATCACTGTTGCACATTTATAGCGCAATGTTTATAGCGCAATGCATGCAAATTAGGAGTGGAGCAACTTTAATGAGATGCAAATTGTGCCACTGCGCCTTTGAATGGCTGATCAGATGATTTGCATATGTCAGCTGAATATCGCGCTCTTGCGCTTTGCGCAATACGGTTGAGCCGGCTGTGCCAATGGCGCATTTCTGTGACTACGCAGTACACCGCATTGCGCATGCCCAGGTAGCTTACACAGGTGTCTGCTGCGCTGATGATGTGCTGTGCATGATCAGCAATTCAGGACACGGCCACCATTGTGCCAGTGGGGCTACAGCGCTGGTCACCACATAGCGCTGTGGCACAACTGCACAATAGTCCACTGTGGCACTGGCACGCAGGTGACCGATCACGCTGGATGTGAAGACATCCGATGGCGCTGTGCATGGCCTTGTGCCACAGACCCATGACCTTGTGCCCGACCTTTGCCCCCTGGCGCTGTACGTCTGGCATGTCTACGGCTCTATCGCGCTGTTCAGTAACAGCGCGATGTGGACCGACAGCGCTATACAAACAGTGCGATAGGGACTGATGGAGTTGTATTGAGCAACATTTCCACGTGGGGTTGCTGCGCTGTGGAGCGCCATATTGCTTACTATACAACTGCAGGGATGGCACGCAGGAGAGCTCCACAGTGGAGTGCGTTGGAGGTGGCCAACCTGGTGGCTGTGGTGGAGCCTCACCATGGGTCACTGTTTGGGGGAGAACCCCTGCACATGGCCCGCATCCATGTGTGGCAGCAGGTGGCCACCGATCTGGAGCAGGCCACTGGGCAGCGGAGGACACCGGAGCAGTGCAGGCACCGGTATAGTGACCTGTGCAGGAGGGAGCAGGAACTGCTGGAGTGCCTCAGGTCACGTGCCAGGAGGGGCATTGTGCCTAGGTCAGGTGGGTGTGCTGTCTATGCACCTGTATTGTCCGCATGGGTGACACTGTGTAATGTGACCAGCGCATGGAGAGGGTTGGGCTATGGTTTGCTGTGATGGTGTTTGCAGGTGTGTGATGTATGGGTCTGGCTGTGTGGGCAGGCACACTCAATGGGGCAGGGGGCTGTCTGCTTTGAGATCTCACTGATGTGTTTCTCAACATTTGTCTCCCACAGGCGTGGAGGAGCGGAGGCGGGCCCGGGCTGAGGCAAGGAGTGGCGGTGCAGAGGTGGCTGGCAGAGGTGGCATAAGTGTTGGGCCACAGCAGCCGCAGCTGCAGTAGCAGCAGCTTGATGAGGGTGAGTGCCATTACATCATGGATGCTATTGCATGCTTTGGGGGGGGCATGGCCACCATCCATGGACAACACTACCATGCACTCAACAGGTGACAGTCATCACTGTCCAGTGGCACTGCATGTCTGAGAGTGCATCACTGGTAGTCCATGCATGCACTGGGCACATGGCTGTGGCACTAGCATCCCACCAGGTAGCCACATCATTGGACAGCCTTGGTTGTGCTGTGATGGACATGGGCGGTGTGTGTGTGCAGTGGTACACATGGCTGTTGCTGCCTGGTTGGGCATGTCTTGTGCACGGTCACTGTGGGTGGGTGCAGTCCATCACAGGAGCAGGGCACTTGGTTGTATGCCATGCATGATGGGTGGGATTCAGGGATATGGACAGTCACAGCCATTGACTCTGATTCCTTGTCCTAGGTATCCGGATCCTGCGACGCATGGAGCGGTCATTGCAGTGGCTGACACATGTGGCCATTGATTCACTCACCGTCCTGTTAGACCTTCAGCGTCATGGAGTGAGGCACAGGAAGAGGTCCCGGGCCCAGCACCAGGCGGCAGGAGGGCAGGCTGGCTGGCGGTAGCTGCCCATCACCTCACCCCACCTTCCCTCTCCCGGTTGTTCACCCCTGCCCCTTACCCACCCCTACCTTGTACCCATACCCCCACCCCTGATTTGTATATATATATGTACATAGTTCTATTTGTTGTTCTTCTTATTCTTGTTTATTAGAATTATATATTTTGATATGAATACTGTGGTGGTCTCTGATTTGCAGCTGGCTATAGGTGCTCAGTTGCAGTGGTGTGCATGGCATCTAGGGTGGTATGGTCATGGGTATGTGTGTGCGTGTGTGTGGGAGGTGTCTCTGGTGTGGGTGTGGCTTTCAGTCAGTATTGCCGTGTGCTGCCACCCACTGCTGGGTGCACATGGTGGGTCTGGCTTGTATGGTTCTGTGGTACACGAGGTTGCAGTGTGATGGGGGGGGATGCGTGGAGATTCCTGCAGTGATGTTCACTGCTCAAGGGTGGTGTCTTGGGGTCACAGTGCAGGGTGTGCTGTGCACAAGGGGGGGCTGATGTACACTGGGGTGGTCCGCCCCCTTTGTGTGGCAGTCTCAGCTTGCCAGTGGGTGTGCTGGGGTAACACGGCCCAGATGTGCTTTGTTTGCTTGTCCCCATGGGCCGGTGGATATTCCCTTCCCTCCCCAGTTATGCTGTGCTTGGGGTGGGGGTACATTGTTAGGTTCTGCAGTGTGTCCCTGTGCCCATCTGTGGCATAGGTGGTGGGCCCCTGCCTACCTCCCTGGTTGTGCAGTTCCATTGTTCTGCTGCTGGGGGTCTCTCTGCTTGCGCTATGGCACCTCTGGACTGCTCAGCTGGGCTGCCTTTGTTGCGCTATGGCACATCATCTCTGCTCAGCTTCCCCTTCCTGGTTGCGCTATGGCGCAGGTTGTGTGATATTCAGACATTGGCTGGTTGCACAATTTGTCTTCCTCCATGTTTGAATATCGCGTCTATTGTGCATGTGCACAATTGACTTGTGCTTGCTCCTGCTGTTGCGCACTTTTTGGGCGCAGTTTGAATATCCGGCCCCATGTGTTTAAGGTATGCCCTTGGGCTGCCAAAAACAAATCTTCCTGTTCTAATTCCGATCTTCTCATCCAGAAAGCTCAGGAAGCCGTAGATCTTCCCCACCCTCCCTCCCCCTCCTCTTTCCTCTAGCATTCAGCCAATACATCCTCCAGTTAGAAAACAAAATGGAAAAGAAGGGAGGTAAAAGACAAGGACCTGGCTAACAGCAAGCTCTTAAAGGTAACTGATAAGGATGGGCAAGGATTTGCTCCAGGCTTGGTTACACCTTCAAAGGCCAGCATGGACCCCCCTGATCCTTTACAATTTCCCCCTGTGTGCTATACGGAAGAGGTTACGGAGGTTGCAGGTAACGACTCTAAAGTGCTTGGCCCTGAGTCAGTCTTGCCAAAAGAAGATCCTCTAGGAACTTGCATCCCAAACCCCCCCCCCGGTGGCTCTGATTGAAACGAGCAATTCTTATGCTGCCCTTTTTGCCCCATGGGGGGATACAGAGATGGATTTGGGGGACTCAGATTCACAAAAATCCTCCCTACCCACTAGGTCACAGCCAGTGGATAACTACAAAGAGCAAAAAAAGAAAAAGAGGAAAAAATAGAGGTTCTTTGTTTTTAATATAAACAGGTATGAGGTTGGTTTGAGGCTCTTTAAATACACATAGTTTGTTGAATGTGACTAAGAGACAAGCCCTTTTTCATTATATTCATGACCAACATTTTTCTGTATGTTTTTTACAGGAAACATGGATGCATTCCATAGATCAGCTTGTATCTTTCAAAAGGGATTGGGTGTGGGGCCCTTCTTTTTGGTCATTTGGTGAGGATACAGCAGGTGGCATAGGCATTGTGTTTAACTCATATTCTTTTCAGCTGCACAATTTGATTGACCTTATACCAGGAAGGGTATTGATAGTTGATGGGAAATGGCATGGCTTATGTTTTCAGTTTATTAACATCTATAACCCTCAAACAAAAGTGGGCAGAGTAAATTGCCTAAAAACTATTCAACCCTTCTTGTTGACGACAGTCAGGGTATTGTGGGGAGGAGACTTTAACTGCATCATTCAGGACTCTTTACAAAACAAGAAACTATATTGTGATTCTAAGCATTGGGTAAAATCATCAAAGTTGCTGGTCTACTGAATTGTAATACCTACCTGCCTGCAGGACCTAGATTCTCTTTTAAGAAGGGAAAAAGTTTCACCTTGATTGATTACATGTTAGTCTCACCAAATATGCAAGTGAGATCTTTTAAAATGTTTCCTTGAGAATTCTCAGACCATTCTTTTTTGCTTTGTAATTTTCAGCTGGCAGGCATACAAGAATACAGACAAATTAGGTGGAAGCTTAATAATGCCACGTTAGAATTACCTTGTATACAAGCTAGGGTTAAATACCTTTTAAAAGCAAGGTTAACAGTGGCCTTTTTGTATTCGGATTTGGGGGATTGGTGGTTAGAAACAAAGGCAGATTTAAGGAATTGGTTTAAGAAACAAGGAGTTCGAACAAAAAATTATAAATTTATGCATTATTTGGGTCTTAGGCAACAACTGCAGAGACTCACAACCATAGCTTATACCTCTTGGTTAGATTACTCTGATCAAATTACTCTACTAAAAGAGAAAATGAGAGTTTTTCAATATAATAGAGGTAAAACCATGCAAGCCGTCCTTACTAATGGTATCAAAAAATCACCTATTGGTGATCCTTTTGAGATGTAAGCATCTAAGGGATTCTCGAATATGGATGTGCTAAAGAAATCGGACGATACATTGGCTACCTCTGTTGCACAACCAGGAGGTAATAGTGGAGCATTTCGGTCTCTTGAACCCTCTGTTTTAATTTCTAACACATCCATGCTCTCCTATTTGGGTACGATTGCAGTCCCTGCTAAAGTAGCAGAAGCCTCAGAGCTGTGGGGTCCAATTTCTCAAATGGAAATTTTAAGTATAATTGGGGAAACTGAAATTAAACATTTCCCCCGGAACGGATGGCCTTTCTAATAATTTGTACAAAGGTTTTGCAGAAGAATTGAGCCAATGTTTGTATATTTTATTTCAGTATTTTTTGAATAACGTTGCTATTTTTCCCTCCTTTTCTGAAGGGTTGTTAATTTATATATTTAAATCTGGCAACAGACAAAATATTGCTAATTGGCGGCCAATCACCCTTTTAAACTCAGATTATAAAATCTTTACCAGTAAATTGAATAATCGTTTGAAAAACTATGCTAGATGGGTCATTTCACCTTACCAGTTCAGCGGCCTACCTGATAGACGGGTTCAATCAGCTTTTATGTTGATACGAGATGTCATTGAACATCTCACCGACATAGGTGTGACAAATTGTTTGATAGCAGCAGATTTAGATAAAGCCTTTGACAGAGTGTATTTGCCCTTTCTTTTTTTAACTCTAGTACATTATGGGGTTCGTTTACAAATGGTGAAGATGATAGAGAGGTTATATGAAAACTATGAGGTGTTCCCATTTTTTGAAAGGTTGTAAGGCAGAAGGTTTTTGATTATATACAGAGGGTTAGCCAGGGAATTGTCCTCTTAGTCCTCTTCTTTATAATTTTGCACTAGATCCCTATTACAAACCTTAATTTCCTTGCAGAAATGGAAGGTATTTCAGATAATGCACTTATTGATTCCCATCTATTGGTACGCCTATGCAGATGATTTAGTATTGTATTTGAAGAAATGGCTTCTGTATCCAGCTTTGTGATGGCTTTTGATGCCTTCTCTAAGGTCTCAAATGCAAAATTAAATTTACATAAGACTAAGGGATTATTCATTGGGCGATAGGCTCGAGGAGGTGTGGCAGGAAGGCATCCACTTTTCTAGAAATCCACTTAAAATTTTGGGGATTAAGTTTGGTCCCCAAAATATGCCAATAGAAAACTGGGAATCTGCTCTTCAAACGGTAGAGTTAAAGGTGAACAGATGGAAACAGTGGAAGTTGTCAAAATTGAAACGTATACAGGTGATCAAACAGTTTCTTATTCCTTGTGTGCAGTATGTTGCCATGATTTTTCCACTTCCGGTCCCTCTGGAGACTAGAATGTACAGTTTATTTTTCCAGATGCTTTGGGGAAACCGGTTAAATCCTGTGAAGCAGGGTTATACGTATTTGAAAAAGAATTTGGGAGGTCTGGGAATGATAGACCCAGTAGTTTTTGTGCACTCTTTATTTATTATAAGTTCAGTTAAAAGTGGATTAGTAGCTGAATTAAGGGCAGAAGATTCCTGGAATTTAAGGTCTATGGGTAAATATTTTAAGAATTGGCACATTTTTGCCCCAAAATTAAACCGTCATATTTATCTCCCACAGTACTTTAGGTCTGCAGTGCAATAATTATTTAAATGGAAAATTCAGAAGCATACAATTCTGAGTAACGGTACGAAGGGATTTTATCAATATTTGATGTCACAGTTACTTCCCCCTGAGCCTTGTTTTAAGAATTGCCCATCGGCTCTAAACTCTATAGTATTGGCTCAGTTAAACAATCTTAGGTTGCCTCAAACACAATGGGAAACTCAGTGGTTAATCTTTTATGGCCGCCTGAATGTTTGGGGCAATGCTAAGTATAAGGCCTTAGAAGAAAGGAAGTGTCCATATTTAGATTGTATAAATGTGGAAGAGTCGATGGAACATTTTTTCCTTAGGTGTTCTTATGCTAATGGTTTATGGGCATATTTAGCGAATTTGTGGGGTTTCAAGTGGCTAAATTGTATGTCATATGAAATTCTGATTTTAGGATGTTATCCGGTTAACCTGTCTTGTTTTCATGAAGGGTCGCTATCATTATTTCTGGGTTGTTTAAGGTATTACTTATGGCAAGCTGGGTGTCAATGGGTCATTTATCAAAGGAAAATGCCCTACTCCTGTGTTAGTATTTTGATTGTAAAGGAACTCTTAAGAATTTATTCTCAGGATGTACTAAGAGTAACTTCGGCTACACTACTTAAATGGTGGAAAGGATTTCTCCATTTTATTAAGTTTAAATAAGGTGATATTAACCGTTATTTCTTACAGTAGTTGTTATTACTTGCTTAGTTTGCATAATTTGCCTCTGTTTATTTTCCTTTTTTATGATCAGTTATCACGTGTGCATCAGGTTTTCTTTTTCTATTTTTGTTCATTATCTGTAGCTATTTACACTGTTTATCTATAGTATTGCTTGTACGGATGATGCTTTCATGAAGTTGTTTTTCTATGTTAATTATTTCAATAAAAACTCCCCTACTCTTTGGTAGGGTCCCCTTACACCCTGGCATTCTGCCAAGATGGCCATCCATGGAGGAGCTATGGAGGTGTTGGCGGCAGGGGAGACGGTCTCCTCCCCTGTCTCTGCATTGCAAGAGACCGCACCGACTAAGGATTTTCCTGCTGCTGATGTGACTCAACTCAATCTACCACTGGATTTGAAAAAACATCTTGCTACTCCTATGGGTCGAGAAGTACAAGGTAACTCTGTGCCTTCTCTCAGAACTGTTGATAATGCTATAATACCTCCTGAGGCTGCTCCTGACAACCCTCCTGTTTCTTTACCTGCTGATTTTGCTGCTGTTGATGCTTTGCTAGAGCTGGAAGAACAACATTATTTGGCAAAGAAATCTGAACTTATAGCTCTGAAACAATCTGCTACTGTGCCCTTGGGAGTTCTCTGTACTGACTCACTGCATAAGAATGTGGTTTCCCTGCCTACTGACGCTTCAGTGAGTGATTTGACACTTCCTCATTCTACGCCTACTGGGTCTTGTCCTGCAGTAGCACAGTCTGTCTCTGCTAATGGTGAGGGCTCACCCGGAATGGCATTACCGGCTGTTCCTCAGCCAGGCCTACGACAAACCCCATTACCTAAAACCGGAGACCAGAGAAAGGATTGGTCAGTGGACTCTGCCCTTAGTGCGACAGGCTGGGAAAAGGATCCTGTTGTTGGAACTTGGTGCTCTGGTCCCTCGCCTGTTAGACTCTCTACGGAACATGCTGCGGCTGTTTTTCCTCCTGCTACTCGGTCGCCTGTCTCTTCTCAACCCCTAGAACCCTCTCTAACTCCTGATTTGCAACTTACTCAGAACCCGGTTTTGAATTTACTGTTGTTACACCTCCTGTGGAGCGCTCCTCACTGCCTACGCCATCTCTTCATAGTCTACAACCCCAGGGCCCTGGGTCACATCCGCCGTCCGCTAAACATGATGCTTTTTCACACCCTACTGCTTCTAAAACCTATGCCTCCTGTTTAACTGTACCTACACATCAGGCTAGGAGACATAATGCAGTTAGACTGCAGTACTTAGGTGGTATGACTGAAATGCCTGATCAGGTCTTTGTAGGATGAACTCTACTTAAAGACTCGATGAAATTTGCTGCCTATGAAATTCATGCTTTACTCCATGTCTCTAATGAAACCCATTTTGATGTCAGCTTTAAAACTTTGTCGGGTTTAGAGAAGTTTTGGACTAAATTTCATAAACTAAAAACTTCACCCTTATGGGCCCCATTTAGTGCTGTTCCTTTAACTAAACCTGCTCATAAAAATATCACTATTCTATTTCGTAATGAGGGAGTCAGTTTGAATGACATTACTGTGTGGTTGAAGCAGCGTTGTATGATACTTAAAGATCCAGAGGCTATTTTTGATTCTTAAAATTTGTGGATGGGGGGCTGGAAAGTGAGAGTAATGCTAAAAACAACAGACGTGGAGGTACAACATTTGCCCAATAGTTTCATGTTAGGTAGAGATAGAGGAGTTCTTTTCTATTCCGGTCAGCCAAAGGCATGTTACAGATGTGGCTCTGTTAGCCACCTTAGTAGCATTTGTGATGTAGTGAAATGCTCTGTTTGTGGTGAACTTGGCCATGCTGGTTCTCAATGTGTGGAAGAACCTAAGTGTTGTCTTTGTGAAGAAGCTGGTCACACTTTTCAACAATGTACTTGGGCTGCACATAACTTCCCCACACTGGCTGATGAGGAAGAACAGCGGCTACGTATCACTGTAGCACAACGTTCCAAGATTTATAGTCTTATCATCTGCTCCCCTGAGTGAACAACCTTTGCCTCTCTCTTCAGAAGCTCTACCCATGCACTTACCTTGCCCTACTGCTCCCTCTACTACTGAGACAGTGACTCTTACTGTCTCGTGTCTTGATTTAGTTGTCCCTGTACCTGACCCCCCTCCTTCTCCTCCTGTTCTACCTGGTTGTTCTGACATGGTTCCCATGTCCACTGTTGTTACCCCAGCTATTCCCGCAGGTACTATGGACCCCCCCTCCGGAAATTTTTGTCCCACAAACTAGGATTACAAGGGGCTCAAGAAAATTGGGGTCGCCCTTTCCTAAGGTGTTCAAAGTGGATGACATCCCTCTGGCCAATAAATTTGACTTGCTGCGTGACCCCTCAGAAAACACGGATTCTGACTCCTCCTCTGTTCTTTCTTCTCATCCAGAATTAACTACAGACATGGAAGTTCCCATTGATAATATGGGATAACAAAAAAGGAAGGCCAAGGCTAAGGTTTGCATAAAGACAGTGTTTCCCGGAGGGGTAAACCTAGGTGAAGATTTGATACCTTCTGACTGATTTTTACTTTACTCGACCTTCTGGCTCCCTCATTTTCCATACATACTGTGAATGTCAATAGTATTAAAAGACAGCCTAAGAGGGATGCGTTTTTTTCCTTTTTATCCTGTCTTACATTTGGGATGGTCTTATTACAGGATGTAAGGTTTCATTCCCTTCCTGAAATATCACAAGCACAAAAGGCATGGTTTTCTGGCCTGTCCTATTGGTCCTTTGGCCAGGAGACTTGTTCAGGTGTAGGGATTTTGTTCAATTTACCTGGTGTCTCTGTTATTAAAGTGCTTGATTTATGCACAGGTTGACTATTGCTTTTGGATGTTAGCATTTCTAATGTTCTCTACAGGACTATTAATATTTATGCACCACAGTCTAAATCCATTAGAGTTGATTTATTAAAGCTTGTTTGCCCTTTTCTTTACACCTCCCAGTATGTTGTGTTTGGAGGAGACTTTAATTGCAGCTTATCCATCAAAGATAAATCACACACCTCTAAGACTACTAAATTGTTTTGTGATACTAAGTTTTTAAAGCAAATGTTGCAGTCTGCGAAACTGAAGGATGCCTACCTTATGCTAAATCACACACATACCCCTTCTTTTCATAAGGGTCCTCTGGCCACCTGTCTTGATTTTTTTTTGTGTCACGCCGCTTGCCACTTTCTGCTGCTACTATTCAGGTTGAGGCTTTTTCTGACCATAGTCTTTTAACTATTGCCCTTAGTACCACCCATACAAGGCATTTTGGTCCAGGCTTATGGCAAATAAATTCTGCGTTATTAAGTGATTTACAGTTGTTAGCACAACTTAAACTATTTTTTCAAGCCAGGAAATCGGTTTTCCCTGTCTATGATGATCTATGGGGCTGGTTGTCCGATACCAAATCAGAATTACGGCATTTACTGAAACATTTTAGTAGACAATATAATATTCAATATTTTGACTACCATAGGATGCGTTGCCAGTTGCAAAAAATTCTTACCTTGTATTATACTACAGGTCATAACTTTACGACCCAAATTGCTAAACTTAAACAGGATCTTAATACATATAATTCCAAACAATTTTCCTTGTTACAACAACAGCAACAATTTGGCATTTCAGGTCCCTACCATGTTGTTTGTCCATTTGACAGCTGCTCTAAACGGGTAGGTAGTAAAGTTTTTGAGACCCTATTTGATGGTAATATGACAGAACTAACGGATTCTTCGGATATTCAGCATTAAGTAACTGATTATACCAGACAATTGTTTGGTTCCATTGCCTCACAGGTTGAAGGAACCTCTACCTACCTTTCTCACTTGGAGATTCCTGACATTCCTCAGTCAATCACTGATTTGGCTACTAGTGATATTCAGAGTCAGGAAGTGAGAGACACAATTCATGCTTTGCACCTAGGGGTAACTCCCGGCTTGGACACTCTTTCAAATGAACTTTATAAGTTATTGGATGTTGACCTACATGGTGAATTGACCACGATGTATAATTATGTTTTACAACAAGATGCTCTACCATTTGATATGAATATGGGCAGTCTTTTAAATACTGACTTTAAAATCCTGGCTAAAGTCCTCTCACTCTGCTTGTTAAAAATAGCCCGTCTTGTGATTGCTGAAGCTCAGTTTAGTAATCCTCCAGGGAGGAGTATTTCTGATCATGTGATTTTGTTACCAGAAATAGTTGAATGTGGAAGTCTTGACCTGCTGGAGGGGTACCCGATTTCCTTGGACCAAAAACAAGCTTTCAATTCGGTCAATCATGAATTTTTATGGCTTGCCTTATGTCATTATAAAATTCCTGATAGAACTATTTCTTGGATTCAGTTATATCAATCAGCCACAACAGTCCCTATAGTGAATGGCTAGAAAGGTTCTATAATACCACTGAAAAGAGGAGTTAGACAGGGCTGTCTACTTAGCCTTATCCTGTATATATTTTTTTAGAACCTTTACTGCATTCTATTAATACATCTCAATCTATTGTTCCGCTTTCTACTCCGTCACATTCTATTCCCCACACTGTAATGACCTATGGGGATGATATGAGTTTGGTTGTGGCAGACGCTTCTTCAATTACTGAAGCAATCAACCATTGTTTGACTTTTGGGTCCATTTCTGAAGCAACCCTGAACCTAGATAAATGTGTGGATCAACAATTAGGTTCCAGTGGTTTGAGACACACTTTAGTTTCAGATATTAGAATAACCTCTGACCCTATTACAATTTTGGAAATTTTATTGGGGATGGTTCTTTGGACATTATAAATTGGGGTCCTAAGCTTGATATCACACAGTCTAAAGTTACTTTATGGAATAAATGGAAAATGGGAAAGAAGAAGAGGGTGTATATTATTAAAACTTATTTGCTTCCTGTTTTCCTTTTTTAGCATATATCTTTTCCCCTCCAGGTTATTGAGTATTTTCTTTCAAGCACTGTGGGGCAGTTGCCTCAACCCTATTCAGTGCAATTACACGTACCTACCAATTTCGGAGGGTGGTCTCGATATGATCCATCCTTTATTTTTCTACAATAGCATATTTTTTATGACTAATATCAAACCTCTTCTGATAAATTGTGACAAGGGATGGGAATCTTGGTTTTATGAATCCTATAACCCATGGTTCGGCCTCTGAGAAATGAATGCTCTTAAAGTAGTCAGACAGGTCCCTTCCATACCATGTTATGTTAGGGAAACTTTTTTACACTTGAAACAGTGGCGTGTTTTAAGCTCCACAGTTATAACCCTGAATAGAAAAGCTTTGTATAAACATTTGCTTGCTCACGTTTGTACTGTCCCAGTAGTTTTTCCTAAATGTCTGGATACTTCTGTGAATAACCTTCTGGCACTTCTGCGTAATGCCCGGATCCCTCGGAGGATGTGGGATTTACATTTGGTTAAGCTGTCATGAATGCATTAACGTGAAAGCAAACCAAAAACATAAACAGTTAACTGAAAGATTTTGTTCTAGATTGTCCTGTATACAACAAGAGGAAACAATATACCATTTGTTTTTCTATTGCTCCTATATTAAAGATTTTTGGTCTTATTTAGCCACTCAGTGGCAGGAACCTGTATTTACATCTGTTACTTATGAGAATTTGATGTATGATGTTTTCTCACAGGCTTGGAGGAAGTGGAATACTGACACTTTAAATATTGTTTTTACTGTTTTAAAATGGCATATTTGGACTGCTCGATGTCTCTTTACTTTGCAACAATTGGATTTATTTCACCATATTATGATACAAAAAGTAGTCTCTGATTTGAAATCTATTTACATTTCAGACTTACAGTCTAAACCTGCTAGAACAATGTTGGAATTGTGGAAATGTATGCCTTGGGTCACTGACTCAGATTTTCCTGTTACATGATTTATGGTTTCTTGACTGTTTTTTTTAATTTTTTGTTTCTGCTTATAGTACTTCTGTCAATAAAAAATTCCCCTACTCTTTTCGATAAGTGCCATGGGATCTTTAACATCCAGGTGAACTACCACCAATCCAGGCAGATAGGGGGTTACAGTGTCCCGGAGGGCTGTGCCCAGGTTAGCTTGACCACTACCAACCCTGACCTCCGGGTGGAGGCACCCATTTCAGAACTCAGGCCCCTTAACCTGCTATTAGCCAAGTAGGCAGGGGTAGTAGCCCTTGGGATAGTGCCACCTAGGGGTTACACGTATATTCGTATGTTCATACACTATAGCCAGAGGAACTCACTGTGGCTTGTAATTTTATTAGACTCAAAGCTCATGTAACTGACAACAGAACTGAGGCCATCTATAAGTTGCTACCCACTTCAGTGTTTACTACTTTAAAAACAACACTCCAATTTGCCATAATACTTCCACTCACTAGCTGCAGCTCAGAAAGGTCTTTTACTGTGTGTTTGTGTATGTGTGTGTGGGGGGGGGGGTTCTGCGGAGGTTGACCAGAGAAGTCACCTTGCACTTCATCTCCCTGGAATCTATAAGAAATAAACTTTTAAATCATGGTTTCAGATGAAGAAATGTTGAAACATTTATAAAATCTGAAAATGGAAGACTTGAGCAGCATGATGGGGAAGCCAAACCACAACCAGCATCAAGGGGAATCACGCAAAGACAGAGGAAAAGGAGCAGCAGTAGGCCCCAGCATGAGGTCTGCACAGCACAGCTTAGCAGATACTGACAGCTCTGAGGAAAAGCCCCAGACTCTGTGCTGGAAGATGCAGCAGTTTTAGCCTCCTCAAATTCAATAAATGGCAAGCTCAATATTTTAACAGGTAGAATTGCCGCTGTCAAAAAGATGGTCGACTGTGTGCAAGGGGAAATGGAGAACATTTGATGCCATTCAGAAACTTGTAAGAGCACATTGACACAAAGGGCTAAAAAGGTGCAGCATATCAACAACAGACTGGAAATACTGGAAAATCAAATCTGGAGCCAAAACACTAGGCTCCACAGCCTCCCAGAAGACTCTGAAGGGGACAACGTCACACTGTTCCTGTGGGACTGGCTGAAGATCCAATTTCAAGCTCAGGTCCCAGACTTCGACTTTTCAGTAGTGACAGCCTACTGCATCAGACCCAGAGGGAAATAACCAGAGGCACTACCCCGGGCAAAGATGATGGTGGTAGACAGTGTCAGCACAAGGGATCTTTAAGTGTGGAGGGAGCAATGGTCCATCTGTTTCCCCAACATCTGTTACGTCACTAGATAGAGAAAGATTTGGTGGGGGTAAGAACAGTCTTGAAACAACTGAACATAAACTCAGGAGTGTACATGACAATAAGACGTATCTCTTTACTGACCCTGGAGGTGCAGGGAAATGGGCTTCTAAGATAGCGGCTACCACAAAGACCACACGAATGGCACCGGGAGAAGAAGATGTGCACCTGAGTGACTCACTTTTCTTTATTTTACTCTCTAACCCCAATATCCTCTTCATGTAGGAGGATTTTCCTACTGGTAAGCTGACCAGTGATTTGTTAAAGACCCTCTTCAGTGGGACAGTTCAAAGGTATTAAGTTCATATCTAAAATGGTGCTGCCAAAGTGGTAAGTAGACTAATTTTGTTTACTA
Organism: Neoceratodus forsteri; assembly: GCA_016271365.2. Lineage (NCBI taxonomy): Eukaryota > Metazoa > Chordata > Ceratodontiformes > Ceratodontidae > Neoceratodus > Neoceratodus forsteri. The sequence goes on from CM028129.1 coordinate 696,780,685, forward strand.
ATGCTAATTTACTTGCTTTAGCAAGAGCTGTATTGCAGTTGCTAGTACCAGAACATTTAATACCATCAGGACTTGTAGCTATTAGCTGCACACACTTCTCATTTGTTTGCTATGCACTGTATTTTTAAACCACTCTAACAGCAGTTATTTGTTACTGTTAGAAGCAACCTATGCATAGATTTATCTATTTTTTTTTTATTCCAATTTGTGGATTTCAGCAGGGTTTAACTGGGCTATAGTGTAATATATCAGATACACCTAGGAAGCTTGCGGTAAAAGCTTCCTGAATACAGCTGCTGCTTTGGTCACCTGCCTTACTTGGTTGTCAATTTATTTAAGCTGGGAAACTTCACCTCCCCACCACCCCCTTGTTGTTTTGTTTTTTGCAAGGTGGTGTGGGAGTGAACTCAAACCCAAATAAACTAATATAAAGTAAAGGAATGGGCGACTGTACCAAATAGCGTAACTTGAGATCTACGCTAATAGCGTAGGTCCTATGCGTACCAGATGTTCTACACTATCACTTTTAATTGTGCCCTGCCTTACTTTAGAAAAGTTGTCTCTCTTCAGGAGAAATGTTAGTGAAGTGACTAGTTAATCAGTTTTGTTTATTCATACGTGTTGGGCATTTTCATGGTACCTACAGCCCACTGGGGCACAGGATGGACACAAAGGATGGACTTTTGGACTAAATATTTGAGGGAGACGCCATTAACTCCTGAGCTACAGTTCTGCAAATAATGATAACTTTAGCTATTTTGATGTACTTAATTTAGTGGCAGCCTCTGTATTTTGGAAGATGCAAAGGATAGTGTTTTATGCCTAAATATTCATTAAATGTAACATCTATTTGGGACTTGTATGATTACCTGATGTTCCTTATATTGAAGTACTTGTGCTTGTATTTTACCAGAAAATTAATAAAATGTAAGTTTAAAAAAAAGAAAGGTCTTTTAGTACCTTATGCTCGTGCACAACTGGGTAAGAAACAATATGCCACAGGACAGACTTCCAGACTTAGCACTCTTCTGTGATTATTACTACACATATGCATGAGATGCTACAAGGTTCCAACAGAGGATGCTGTTCCTTTTTAAACTAAGCATACTGCGTAAGCAACTGATACACAGTGCAAGCCTGAGAAAATAGGCTGTTATTGTTCTGTTGAATTTGCTTCAGTGCGAGCAGTTGTTCCAGTAAACAGTTTCAGCATATACCCTGTTTCTTCTGGTCGTAGTTATTTACCATGAATAGCAAAAAAATAGCAAATTATGTCAGAAGTCCCTTTCAGTTTGAATACTAGACTGCAGAATGGACAAGAGCATGGCATTCACTGGGGTCCTGCCACCTAGGATGAGTTTCAAAAGCATCAGTTTTCCTGAGGAGTGGAGGAAGTTTACAAAAAAATGTCAAGCTCATTTTCCCTCAGGCGAAAAGCAGAGGAGGCAATGCAATGCTTTCAACTGATATGGGTCAGAGAACAAGGTAGGGATATACACAACACATGGCCAGACATGTCTGAGGAAGATAAAAAGTTTTTAAAAGCATATTATGCCCAATTTGAACAGTATGTTGCTCTCCAAAGCTAATCCAGTGTAGGGCCATGCGAGCCGACAAATTTGGCCCGACAGACCAATTTTGAGCAGGGTCGGGCCAAATCCAGATTGGCCTGATTTTTAATGAAATTAAACAAAGGGTTAAGGGGGGTTATTTGTTATGGTGTTCTTTCAGCAGGATGTCCCACCGGCATCATCAACAACCTCCCTAAATGACTGGCTAGGTTATAAGAGGGGGCTGTTAATCATCAAACCCCCAACCCCCAATCAGCCTCTTTAAATGTGCAACAAGTATTCTTAAACCCTTACTAATATAAAAATAATTACAGGACATTTTTTTTTTTTCAAGTGAAACCCAATTTGGCCCATTTCAGCATACTGCCCCTAAACCTGAATGGCCTGAAACTGTGGCCTGACCCCATTCTTAGCCTTAGTTTGCATGCTGTAATTTTGTAACATTACAAGGCCCAGGTGAACCAGAGGAGTAGTTTGTTGCAGATTTAAAGCTGCTGGCCAATGATTGTGAGTTTGCTGATATTTAATTTGGGACAGAATTGTGTTTGGGACAAACTCCCAAAAAGTTCATTATTCAGGGAGCTGATCTCAATCTATGGAAGGCAGAGGGCATTGCTAGGTTTCATGAAATAGCACACGCTTAGTTAAAAACAATGGCTTATGAACATATGCAGCCTTCTAAAGAAATCCACCGCACTCCTGTGCTGGGTTGTAGAACACCAGCTCAATATTATTGCGTTAGTAGAGACCTGGCTCTCCAAAACAACCTCTGACTCCGTGATTTCCCTCCCTGTATACACCCTGTTCAGGGAAGATCTAGTTGGTAAACACAGCGGTGGGTGTGCAATCTACATGCGGGACACCCTTATAAGCCATGTGCTCCCTGCCCCCAAGCTTGACTATGATGCCCAAGCCCTCCTCTAAAAATTACCCCTGACCCAGCCACAGGCTCACTCTTCCTCATGGTCTCCTACATACCACCGAGGAACCAGAACCCAGCGGTCCAATCTCTCATCGACTACCTCACCTCCCTACCACACAAAGCTGAGCAATTCATCCTAGGTCACCTTAATGTCAATTAGCTTGGTACCACTGCCTCCCATAACAGGGACTCCTTTGCAGCCTTGGACATGTCCCAGTTAGTCACCCAGTCCACTAGATTCAACCAGACAAGTGGCTCCAGCATCGTCCTAGATGTAATACTATCGAACTGTCCTCATAAAATCTGGGATATTAACGTCCTCCCTGACTCTCTTAGTGATCACTCACCTGTCCTCTGTCTCTGGTCATCCTCCATATTGAAACCTGTGTCCCAGGCCACCTTGTGCTGGCGTCTACTCCCTAGGGGTCTGAAAAAGTTAAAATTGCATCTAGCACGGCTGGACTGGACTGGTCTCCCCTCCATCATGCCCCTGATATTGACTCTGCCCTAGACCTCTTCACCAATGCCTTCAGCAAGGCCTGTGACCTTTTCACCCCCCCCACACCTGAATCTGTACTAAAAAACAAAATGCCACATGGAACTCCCCATCCCTTATCCAAAAACTTAAGCATAGGGATAATCTTTGGCACATCACTATTGAATCAGGCAAGTTGGCTGATAGACAAGCCTACAATGCAGCACGTAATCAGTGCACCTGGGCCATTAGATGGGCCAAGGCAAAGCACTATCAGACCACCCTCGCATCCACCTGGGGTTCTGCCTGGACTTTCTGGGACAACATGAAAGAGCTCAATGGGAAGACCCACTCCCCCCCCCACTGTCCCAGCTCTCCACTGATGGCACCGTCACTACAGACCCAACTCACATAGCTGATTGCCTCAATACTACCTTCTCTGACCTAAGCTCTATGTGCCCAAACAACTTTTGTGACCCAATCCCCACCTCTATCCCCCCTGCCTTGGATTGCCCTCCTTTCTACCTGCACACTATATCCCCCCACATAGCCAGACCACACCTGCTAAAAGCTCTTGGTAGCAACAACCCCAGCTGTGACCCCCCCAGACTCCAAGATCTTCTGCCTGGTCTTGAATGTTGTCCTGTCCCCCTTATAGACCTACTAAACTGGTCTCTATGCCTCGGTCAGTTTCCCAGTGCTTGGAAATCAGCTGAAATCACCCCTATACATGAGAGTGGAGATCAGTCTGCACCTAACAACTACCGACCGATCTTTATTCTCCCCCCCCCGCTCTCTAAAGCCCTAGAAAAGATAGTGTCTATTCAACTGTCTGAGTGCCTGCCCAAATATGATATAATGTGCCCAGAACAACATGGTTTCCACCCAGGACACAGTACCACTACTGCTCTCCTGTAGTTCTCGCAATACCTGCACTCTGCTCTTGACTCCGGCAACCTTGCCGGCACAGTGTTCATAGACCTCTCCAAGGCTTTTGACACTGTTTGTCACCCCCTCCTGCTCAATGCCTTCCACCAACTCAGCTTTTCCACTGGTCCCCTTGCCTGGTTCTCCAGCTACCTCTCTGCTAGATCCCAGTGTGTGAAGATAAATGGCTCCCTGTCCAATACCCAGCTCGTTTGTTCCAGGGTACCCCAGGGCTCCATTCTGGGCCCTGTATTTTTCAGCCTCTACCTCAACACTCTCCCCAGCTCCAGCACAGGAAAAATGCTCCTCTATGCCGACGATGCGGTTCTTTTTGCCTCCCACCCCAATCCCTCTTCTCTCCAGGTATCCCTCCAGCACACCTACAACCAAGCTGAAAAGTGGTTCCTTGACCACTGACTTGTCATTAACCTAAAGAAGACAAAGTCAATGCTCATCTCCCATCACCAAAACAAGGCCAAGAATGCCCCCCCCTTCATTCTTTCCAGCACTCTGCACCAGCTGGAGCAAGTGACCTCTTATAAATATCTAGGCATCACTTTTGACTTGGCTCTCACCTTCCACACTCACATCAATGCCCTATCTTCCACCATAAATTCTCAGATAGGCCTACTATACCGTAATAGAGATTGCTTCCCGCAAGTTGCCCTCCGGCTGGCCATCACCACTTCCATCCTGTCGCTAGTCTACTATGGCTTGCCCATTTACACTGCGGTGGACAATACCGCCTTGACTAAAATCCAGCTCTCAGTCAATAAGGCCTGCATGCTCCTGACTGGAGCCCCTAGCTACACTCACACTTGTCTGCTTCATTCCACTGCCAACCTGCTCACCTTTGAGGAGCGTCTGTGCTACCAGACATGCCTACTCATCAAAAAATCTCTTCTAGGGCTCCCCGCCCCCGGGGATCTCTGCTTCCTTATGGTGTGCATCCTCATTTGTTGCCACCCATAGCTCTGTCAAGGCCACCTTTCTGGTGCCCAGAACCAAGACCTTGCTAGCTCAGGGGTCCTTCCATTACCAAGCCCCTGCTTGGTTCAGCTCCCTCCCACCCTGCATCACAGACAATGCTAAAATTGGTCCCTTCAAAATCGCCCTCTGGAACCATTTCTTCGATGTTCATTGTTGTAGATGCACCTAATTAATCCCACTGTGGGATCCTTCGGTCAGGCCTCCCTGACTTGACGTCTTCTGGGCAGCCTATCCTCTCCGCCTCCCTCCCACCCCATTCCTACCTGCACCTCTCCAGGTATTATCTAGGTATGTCAAGGGCTGTATCCCCAATGTAACCCTTGGGTACCTTGTATATGACTGTAACCTATTATAAATAACATTATAATGTAACCTATGTGTACTCTATGTTTAATGTTCTACACCTGTACTGTTCTCATTGTTGTAACCACACTATGTAACTCCGTCTACCCCTCCTGAGATGAGGTGCCTTTGTAAAAGAGTCCATGACTCAAAGGTTGTAAATCCGACTTTTCTAATAAATAAATAAAGAAGCAATCCATGAGGTTGCTGCATCACACATATACTCAGGCAGCCATCGAAGCAGAAAACACTAAAGTCCATTCACAAAAAACAGACCATAAGCAAGCAAGCACAGTGAAGAATTGCAGCAAATGTGAAAGGTCACACAAACCAAATGAGTGCCAGCAAAAGGGCAAGTATGCCACAAAAGTAAAAAGCACAATCATTATGAAAGGATGTATGGGTCAAAAAGGTTAAATGTGGCAAATGACAATCCGCACTACAGCACAGAGGATATGTATGTGGAAGCAGTCACCCAAGTAAAGTCTGGGGCACCAAGCAGCACAGTATCAGCAATCCATCCAGACCAAGTTATTGTTATTCTTTTTGGTAACTGGGAAAGGCCACTAAGCACATGAGCCTGTTTTCAGAGGTGACCTGGGAGCACTGGGGAGTTTAAGTGACTTGCTCGGAGACACACACTATGCAAATGGGGGTTGTGGGAATCAAACCCAGGTCTGCTGGATGTAGCAAGCTCATTCACAGCTTGTTACTCTAACCTCTAGGCTATGCTGCTAGCCTCAGTGTTCAAAATAATCAACACATAGTGCAGTTCCAGCTGGATTTTGGTGCACAAGTCAGTGTGATATGGGGTAAGGTTTTTAACATAGAAACATAGAAGTTGTTGGCAGATGGGGACCGTACGATCCATCAAGTCTGCCCTTGGCTTCCTACCCCCTACTTAGCTGCCTGCTTGTGTATCCCACAGTGTCTGTCCTATGCCCACTTGAATTTCCCCACTGTCTTGGCCCCCCCCCCCCCGGCAGGCTATTCCTTGGTTCCACAACACGCTCTGTGAAGAAGAATTTCCTCATATTGCTTCTGAACTTTCCTCCCTTAAGTTGAAGGCTGTGCCCTCTAGTCCTGCTGTAGTCCTTTACCTGAAAGAGGTTCTGCACATGCACCTTGTTTATGCCTTTAAGGTATTTGAATATTTCTATCATGTCCCCACGATTCTTGCGTTGTTCTAGGGAATATAATTTGAGGTCATCCAGTCTTGCCTCATATGGTTTCTGATGCAAGCCCTGCACCATCTTTGTTGCTCTTCTCTGCACCATCTCCAGCCTATCTATGTCCTTCCTGAGGTGTGGCCTCCAGAATTGGACACAGTACTCCAGGTGAGGCATGACCAGGAACCAATACAGGGGCATGATTACTTTATGCCTTCTGCTCGTGATGCCCCTTCCTATGCATTCCAGGATACCACTAGCCTTTAGTGCTGCCTTTTCACATTGTCTACTGACCTTGAGGTCATCTGATATGATCACCCCTAGGTCTCACTCCTGCCTGGTAGCCACCAGCTGCTCCCCTCCCATTGAGTACAGGTTCCCTGGATTACGCTTTCCCAGGTGCATGATCTTGCATTTTTTGGCATTGAATTTCAATTGCCAGGTCTTGGACCACTCCTCCAGTTTTTGGAGATCAGCTTTCATGCTTTGCTGTCCCTCTGTTTTGTCTACCCTGTTGCTGATTTTGGTGTCATTTGCAAACAGGCACAAATTTCCCTCCAGTTTATCCGCAATGTCGCTGATAAATATGTTGAAGAGGATCGGCCCCAGAACTGAGCCCTGAGGGACCCCGCTGGTCACCCTCCCCATCACAGACAGAGTGCCATTTACTAATACTCTCTGAGTTCTCCCATGTAACCAGTTTCTGACCCAGTTTGTAACCTCGGGCCCAATTCCCATGTTCTCCAGTTTTTTGACTAGTCTCCAGTGCAGAACAGAGTCAAAAGCTTTGCTGAAGTCCAGGTAAACCACATCCACTGCCCCTTCCTGATCCACTGTTTTGGTTATAAAATTGAAAAAAAATCAACCAGGTTTGTCTGGTAGGACCTCCCTGCTGTGAAACCGTGTTGATTTTTGTCAAGTTGACCAGTTTGCTCCAAAAAAAGCTATGATTCTTTCCTTCAGCAGGGACTCCATCAGTTTTCCCACGACTGATGTTAGACTAACCAGATGGTAGTTACCTAGCTGTTCCTTGCTTCCACTCTTGTGGAGTGGTACTACTATTGCACTCTTCCAATCTTCCAGCACCTCCCCACTCCCTATTGATTTGTTGAAGAGCACTGCTAAGAGGGCTGTCAGTTCCTTCCCTATTTCTTTCAGTATTCTTGGGTGTATCCCATCTGGCCCCATAGCTTTATCTATCTTTAACTTGTTTATTTCCACCAGGACCCTTTCATCTGTGAAGAGACCAGTGTCTATTCCTTCAATCGGACACTTCTTTATGTCTATTGTGGGTTCATTACTGTCTGCTTCCTGCATGAAGACTGAGCAGAAGTACTCATTGAGTGCCTCTGCCTTCTCCCCATCTTGCTCTGTGGTTTGTCTGTCTTTTTTTGTGATTCTAAAAATGCCCACTTTGGCCTTCTTTTTTTTCCCATATGTACCTGTAGAAGGTTTTGTTATCTTTTTTACTTCCTGAGCTATCCTAACCTCTGTTTGAGTCTTTGCATTTCTTATCACTTTCCCTGTCTCTTTTAGTTTCTGTTTATATTCTGTTTTGTCTGCCTCGTTCCCCAACTCCTTGTACTTTCTGAAGGCTATGCCCTTTTCTCTCACCATGGTTGCCACCTCCTTGGAAAACCATAGTGGGTTTTTCCTCCTTTTGTTCTTACTAACCTGATGGGCACACCGTGATGTGACCATGGTTATTGCATCCTTCAACCTTGTCCAATATTCCTCAATGCTCCCTTCTGCCGAGTTACTAAGGTTGTCTCTTAGGTAGGCCTTCATGTTTGTGAAGTCTGCCCTCCTGAAGTCAAGGAACTTCAGTTTGGAGTGTGTGGAGTCTACAGTCCTTTTTACCCTGAACCATACTGTGTTATGATCACTGTTGCCCAGGTGATTCCCTACTTCGACACCTTCAACTTTTAAACAGTTAGGACTTCCAAAAATACTGGCAAACTAACCAGTATCTGTACAGTTACAGAGGTGGGACACCAAATGTATAAAGAATGTGTAACATAACTTACTAATGCAAGAATGTTGAACAGTATCTCAAATTCTATGTAATCAATGCAGAATCACCTCCAGTGCTGGGTCTCTGAGCTTGCCTGGATCTAAAACTGATCAAGGTGGTGCTGGCAGTAGAGAACTGTACTGTTTCAGCACTGACAGTGTCACCCAAGCCTGAGAAATTGCTAACAGAGTATGCATATGTCTTTCATGGGCTAGAGCAGTTCCAGGGGAGTATAAATTAAAGTGAGTACTACTGCAGAACCAGTATTGCATGCACCTTGCAGGGTTCCAGTTGCACTGAGAGACCACTTAACTCAGGAAATCTCAAGAAAGAAGAGGTTAGGAGTCACCATTAAGGTGCATAAACTTACAGAGTTGATGAATTCCATGGTAGTCATTGACAAACCCTGCAGAGAGGAGGTACGGCTGTACTAGAATCCATGCAACTGTAACAAGCGTATTAAATGAAACATTATCAGATGCTTACATAAAATGATATTACCAGCAAGTTAGCAGGGGCAATGTTTTTCAGTGTATTATATGCTAGATCTGGCTGCTGACAGATGAAATTGAATGAAGACTGCCATAACCTTCTCTCATTGGCCCAGTGTGGGTTTAGATCTGGCCATAGCACAGAAGCAGCCCTGGTTAAATTCACCAGTGATATTGACAAGGCCAACAACAAGGGACAATACACAGGCTCTGTTTTCATGGATCTGAACAAAGCTTTTGACCTGGTCGACCATAGCCTACTGCTTGATACCCTCCAGGGCCTGCAAATCTCTACAAACATTGTTAAATGGGTCGGTAGCTACCTCTCCCACAAATCCTAGAAAATAACCATCAATGATCACTTTTCCACTGACTGTCCAATTAAATATAGGGTTCCTCAGGGGTTTATCCTGGGCCTGCTTCCTCTTCTCCCTTTTCATAAACAACCTCCCAGATATCTGCCACTCTACTAAAATTATGCTGTATGCTGATGATGCAGCCCTTTAATGCAGTAATAACAACAACATGGACACAATGTTTGGAAATCTGCAAGAGAATTTCAGCAAGTTACACTGTTGGTTTTCTGCCAAAGGTATGGTCCTCAATTCCAAGAAGACCAACTTTATGATCTTCTGTGGCCCGAGAAAAACCATAACATCAGGCTTAACCCTCACAGACAATCTTGGAAGCTCTATAGAAAAAGTGGACAAATTTGAATACCTGGGACTGTTCCTCAACCCACATCTCACTTTCAATATCCATATTACTAACCTCGTCAAGATGATTCTTATGAGGCTGGGTCTCAGACTGAATCAGAAAGTTCCTAATCCCCATCTCCAGACTATATCTGGCTAGCTCCTCGCTCTTACCCCTCCTTGAGTATGGCTCCATTGTCTACTCCTCCATACCACATCTCACCTTTTCTTTAAACTCAGGACCACTCATAATAGCATCACACACTTTGTCACAGGCCTCCTGTGGAATACCTACCACTGTGCCCTTTATGATCCTCTTAACTGGCTCACTCTTGAGAGTAGGTTCCATTTTAAAATGCTGTCTTTCTTACACAAGGTGAACCTTAACCTACTGACACCAAGCGTCACCTCACTGTTCCCTAAATAAGTCTCCAAGCACAGTACAAGAAAGGCTGTCTGTCACATCTTCAACATCCTGTTCTATCGTACCTGTCATGCACAGAATTCGATTATCTGTGAGGGCCCAAAGTCTTGCAACAATTTTCCCCCTGAAATTCTTGCCTGTAGCTCAATCATTTCTTTCAGCTGCACCCTCAAGGACCACCTCCTCAAATCTACTGCCTGTGTGTGCCCTGGACATCCTCCCCTCTGAATATATCAAAATATTTTCTTATTGTCCCTCTCATCAAATATTTTGTGTTATTTTCCCTCCTTTATAACTCTCCCCTTCCTCTCCTCCCACTCCCCTCCCCCGTCTCTGCCCCATGTCTTCCCCTGCCCCCAGCGCCTGCCTCAAATACACCCTGCCTGGGTGTTTTTCCCAAGCTTGTTCCCTATGACTATTTGCCTCTGTATGAAATGTTTTCCCCATATATAAACCTGCTGTAATTAAGTGTATATACTGTATTATTCCTCACCTCACTATTTGATGTTTTTAACTTATTTGTTCTATACTTTTGTGCCCAATTGTTTTGTTAAAATATCTGTACAACTGAACATTTGTGAAAACGGACATTTTTGCTCACATACCCTCCAGTATAAAATAAAAATTAATTGATTGGTTTGATTGAAGAGAATTCAGTGCTCACAACTTTTAATACCCAACAAGGAAGTTACATATTTACTCATTTGCTTTTTAGAGCCCATTCAGCCCAGGAAGTGTTTCAGAATAAAGTTAACAAAACATATGCAGGACCTTCAGGGTTATCAGCTATTGTGGATGATATTTTGATATGTAGTAGTAATATTCAATTCATATTCACTTTGTACCCAAATAGTGGCCTATCCCATACCTAATTAAAAACCATCAAAATACTGAATAGTAATTTTTACATTTGGAGCAAGCTTCCCACCATTTATACAGTATCTGTTCCAGAATGTGCCCATACCCTCAAAAATCTGTTAATTGCTAATTTTGCACAAGTTGGAGCTATAGAATATAAAACAGAGATATGACAAATATTACAAATAGTATTAGACTGAGTACCGAATAGCTGATAATAATATTCATCAAAAAACAAATACAAATAGTGATTGAAGACACATGGCTTGTAATCTTTATTATTTTTTAATTTTACTTTTATTTAGTTTTTTTTATTTAAGACCTGCTAAGCCATAATGTAAAATCAAAGTGAAGTAGTGACAGCCACTGTGCAACATTGCACTTGGCATGCCATATTTCATAGCTTCATTTTGTGCAAAATTGATATTTTTCACCTCCCTGCCCTATTCTGTGTATGATGATGAGCTTTTGTAAATGAGTCTCTGACTCAAAGGGTTGTAATTCTGATACAGTAATAAATAAAAAAAATAAATAAATAAAAATCATCAGTTAGCAACTTTTTGAGGGTAAGGACAGATTATGGACCATATTCAGTTGGTGGGAAGCTTGCTTCAGCATATATAAGATTTGGTCTAAATGCAAAAATGACTATTTGGGTTGGTTTCAATTAGGTATTTAACTGAATACGAATAGTTGGGGGTAGGCCACTGTTCGGTACAATGCAAATGTTTGTCCTATCTCTAATATAAAATGCCAAATGCAGTTTTTTACAGTGACTGTCATTACCTCACTGTCACTACCTCACCTTGATTTTATATTTTGGTTTAACATGCCTTAAAAAATGAAATAAAAATAAACATGAATGTAATAAAGCATACGTGTCTTGTGTCTTCATACACTATTCCTATTCATAGTCAATGAATACTACCATCAACTATTTAGTATTTGGTCTAACACTAAAAAGAACTATTCATTCCATCCCCAGTCTATAATTCCACCATGAAAGAGGACAATATGCATCTGCAAATCTTACTTTCGAGCAGAGGCAGCTTTATGTTTTTAGGGGTCCCTAACACGGTCAGTCATGGAGGGCCCCCCCACTTATTCAAACCTTCTTCTTGTGATCAGTTGGGCTCAGCATGGCAGGTAATCTCATGACATTATAATGCCCTTTCAGAAGTTTTAGCCCAGACCAGTTATGCCTATTTTGTTCTGCTTCAGCAAGACATAATTTGCAAAACAAATAAGTAAATAAAAATTGATGTTTCTAAGACTGGTGACTTGATCTAACTGTATCTGAGGCCCCGCATAAGCAGGGTCCCTAGCAGCTGCTGGGACTGAGGGTGCCTAAGGCTGGCTCTGCTTCAGAGATCCCAAGAAAAAGGTGATGGACTAAATTCAGAGAAATGCATTTTGGGAGCAACTAAAGTCTGATATTTCAGCCATATGCTTTCATCCGAGGGCCTTAAGCTTAATCCAGCCAAAGTTGTTACAGCTGATGAGATGCAAACAACAGGAACCCATTCAGACTCTCTAGCAATATTCAAAATGGTGACTTACTTGATGAAGTTTACACCACACCTGGTGGTGTTGTTAGTGCCTGTGACCCCTGGACCCCTGCCTTTTTAGCAAAATGACAGGTGGCATGCTGTTGAAGCTGACAGCAGTACCTGGTGGGGACTGGGTTCAGGGAGGATGAGGTTACTCGGCACAGGGGACCTAGGTTTGGCTACTCTGCACAGGGGCACCCAAGTAAATCCGAACACAGGAAGCAATAACTGTAATGTCCAGAACCAGTAATGGGATTCTACAGTGTGGCTTTTATTCACATCCAAGCTGAACAAACAAAGCATAGACGGACCCCCATGGGGCTACATTCCTGGTAATGCAGATTAGAGACAACAGAACACTTTATCACTATTTCCAGCCCTCGGGCTCTGAACCCACCAGGCACACAGCCTGGACTTGTACACAGCTTTGGGTACACAGCCCGACTTGTACACTACTTAGGTTTTCCCCACTGGCCCGGCTCCCACGCCGGCCACTTGATCCATGGTCCATTTTGGGAAATGAACCAGTTATCCTGTTGTGGCTCCCCAAACCACACTAGAGCCTTCAACTCCTAGAAGGAATTTTCCTTCCAATCCCACGTCTGGGTACTTCCCTCATCACTGGCGAAATGCATGAGGCAAAGTAGAAATCCACAGAGCAAATCCGTAGAGGTGGACCTGGTCACTAAAGATGGGGGGTCTCCCACCTCCAGCTCCCACAGTCCATACCCGGCCATTTCTCTGGAAACTAAACAACTTTTACTGAAAGCTTGGCAATGTAGATTCTGGGTAGACGTATGTCCCATCTCTTCTACATATCTAGAATTCCCATAAGCGCTGGACTTGAACATACTTTTCCTTTCTGGCTAAGCCTATTACTCTAGGCATCCCACTATTTCAGTAGTCCAGTCCCCACATGTCACACAAGTCCCAAGGTGAAAAACATAGGTCCTTTCAGGAAGAGCAGACACTCACCCTCCGGTTGCAGGTGCCCCACAGGCCATTCACAGGACTTCTTGTTTCACAAAAACTCTGGAACAAATAGGCAGCTTCTCCATTAGTAGCGGAACCAGGGGGTTGGCCCAGGAATATGCAGGAAACCCTTTCCTGTCCCCATCCCCAGAGGAGGGGCATTGAGACCCGAAACAGTGGTCTCCATCACTTACAATCTGCTTCTGTGTCCCTCTTTTGGTGGAGACACACACCCTTTTACCTAAAGGTAGCCCTCTGTCAGGGCTGAGGCTCCTAGTGAGCTGCTGTGCTGCTTTCACAGCAAGCTCCCAACTCCAACTGACCTACAGACTACTGTTCAAACCTCCCAACATTCTATTCCAACTCCCTGCTGCAGATTCCATTGTGGCTTATGCAGCTGCGATAGTTCTATGGTGATGTCATCCCACAGTCTCAGCTGAGACCAAGAACAAATTGAGACAGTGTGAAATCCATTTAATTGGAGTTTCACAAGCTGCCTTCCCTGCCTACCACTAGGTCTTACTGGGATTCTAGTAACCCCGGGTAACAAGGGGGTTATATGCCTCTAACAGGTTTCCTGTAGAAAGACTCTGAACTTTAGTGGGAAGCACAACAAGATGCAATCTTCACAAAAATTAAGCAGTTCATTGCTAGCACAGGCACTTTGGTGTACTTTGATATAAAGACGTAACAGTACAGGTAGATTCTTTCAAGGTTCTTCCAAATGAGGACTTGGCACTGATTTGCTACAAGAGGGAAACCTGTGGATTACGTTTCTAAGTCCCTTACACTCACACAGGTAAACTATACAGAGAAAAAAAAGACATGCTTTTTTGTTTGGCTGTAAGTTTTTCCACCAGTACATGTAAGGTAAAAAAGTTATGATGCAATTATACTATAAGCCATTGGTGCTGAGGTACATAGGTAGATAAAGGTGGGTGTGCACCAACAGTGCTTCTAGTCCCCCCCCCCCCCACTAACTGTGGGCATTCACTTAGATCCCACATGTCCATTTCCATATCTAGGTGTTTTTTTTTTTTTAACTATTCAGTGTTGGTGAATCCTCAATGAAATGTGGCAAACCATTCCAATATATTATCACTCTGTTAGTATAGAAAGATCCTCTTTTATTTGTCCCTATATTGTTTCCCCAATAACTGTTTATCACGATTTCTGGTGTTCTATTCAGATTTTCTAAAAGTGAAACCAAGATCTAACATGAGGTGTTTGTTTCTAAACTGGTTATAAAGAAGAATTAGATCACCTCATAATCATCTCCTATTTAAACTGTGCAAGCCTAGCTTTGTTAATCTTTCATTGTAAGTCGTATCTTCTCCATTGAAGGCTATCATGAAAAAACACACTTGCTGCACCCCCCACCCAGGTGGCAGGAAATGATGTTGCAGCTGCAGAAATATGACTTTGTGGTAAAGTATAAGGCAGAAAAGGAAATATCTTTAGTTGATATTTTAAGCAGGATGCTTTGGACAGTAGAGGATGATGTGAGAGAGACATCTGAGGCACAAATCCTCCTAGTCATGTCAGGAGGACCTGTATAAGACCAGAAACTGACAGAGATAAAACTAAAACTGAACAGGTTTCTCAGTTTTGAAGTTGACAAGAACTCTCAGTATGGGCTGGCCAAATGAAAACCAATTGTGTTCACCAGACCTAGCAGAGATTTGTGTATTCCAAGATTAACTACTGTAACAGTCATGGACAAACTGATTTTCAAAGGGGACAGACTTGTCATACCAAAATCATTAAGGTCTGCAGTGACACAACTTGTTCATTCAGGGCACGTAGGGGTAGAAAAATGTAAGCACGGCTAGAGAGCTGCTGTCCTGGCAAGGTATGAATGCTCAGATTAGAGAAGCAGTGTAATAATGCTCAGTCTGTTTGCAGCAGCATGCGTCAATTCCAAAGAAACCTATATTCCCCATGATTTTCCATCCTGTCCGCAGCAAAAGGTTGCATCCGATTTGCTCATGGCGGACAATGATAATGATGTGTTAGTAGTGCTGGATTGTAACAGTCTGCACTTTGAGCTGAAGCACTGAGAAATGCTAAAACAGCTGCTGCGATTGGCAAGCACAAAGGGAATTTTGTGAAGCATGGTACAGTACACTTGAAGAGATCTAGTCACGCGATTGTCCACAGTATGACTCAAAGGAGTTTAGATAGTTTACGGGTAACTATGTTTTTTGTCATACAACTCCCAGTCTTTACTAGCAGCAGTTACATTAACAAATAGAAAGGATGGTACAGACTATAAAAGGTTTGCTAGTAAAGACCAAGCAGAGTAGGTGAGATGCTTATTTTACAGTGCTGGAGTACAGAACTACACCAACTGATGTATGGGCTCACCTGCTCAACTGTTAATGAGTCAGTATTTCTGATCAGTGTTAGTATCTGCACATCTGCAATTAAAGCCAAAAGTCATTAGCTCCGCTGTAGCTCAGACAAAACAACATAAAATGCCTATTCTACTTTTTTCTTGGGGGGGAGGCTCAAGGACTAAATCTTTCATATCCTAGAAACACCCCTGAGAAGGGGAGAAAAAGAAGAACAAACTGAAAGACTGCTATAACAAAATCAGCTCCAATGCTTAGGAAATACCTGAACTGTCAGATTTGCAGAGGCAGGAGAAACAACAGAGGGCAGTATGATGGCTGTACAGAAACATTGCGTCATTTGCATGTGATGTCACAAATCTCCTACATGTATCCAGCAGAAGTTGCTACCTACGCAGTTGTAAGAAGTGATAGCAACAACCTCTGTACTGAAGACATTTGAGTCTTTTTGTTTTCTGCAGAAAATATATTTGCCTGTATAAACTCCATGTATAAAACAGGAGTGGTGGTTAAAATGACAAGACAAAAAAAAAGATATCTTACTTGGTGAAATCAGTAACAGTAACATATCAAAAAATATTGTTATAATGTATGTTAGAACGCTGTTAACCTTAGGAAATCATCATTTCCTAAGGTTGTTAACCTATCGATGTGACGTAGATATGTTGTTAACCTATCGATCCCTCGTCACATCGATAGGTTCTTTAACAGCAGTGGTCTGCGCTATGCTGCGCTTTTTTCGACACGGAAACCGACTGAAGGGAAACCGGCGGGGAAGGACTGAAGGCGCGCGGTGACTTTTAAAACGTAAGCCTTTTTTGATAGTGGGACCATACACTATAAAAATAATGTATAGTCCCTCTATCGGCAACGGTCAATTTTAACCGTCTCGAGGTTGCCATGGCGGCATAAAACCTCTCGAGCTTTCGGCCTCGAGGTTTGCACATGGTCAACGGTAACCTCTCACTGTTAACTGGATCGGTTAACGATAGAGGACCATACATTATCCTCTATGTTATTTTTGTCACAAGGGATATTTTTAAGGTTACTGTCATCATAGTGGAATACTGAACCAATCAGAGAGCAGCTTTTACAATGCTGATGACATCACAATGTCTAGCACAGTGCTGAAGTCAGCAGTTAAAATCAGAATAGAAGAGCAAAATCTCCAAACTACAAATTTAAAAGCTATTACTTGCAAACTGTCATATATATATATATATATATATATATATATATCTGTCTATCTATATATCTATATTTCAAATATGCAATAGCCTGACTCAGATTAGGGAATTTATAATCACTTGTGAGTGGGCAGGACTTTCACAGCTCACTTGTGTCTGACATTCATTAGTTATGATCCTGCCTCCTCACACTTGAAGATAAATTAAATATTTTGAGTCAGACTATTGCATATCTCCTATTTATCATCATTAAAATAAATTACCTTTCCCATACAGTATTTCAGAATTTTGATTATACAGTTCTTATGTTCTCTTTCACATGAGCTGAGTTTTCCCAAAGGTTTATTCTTTTTGTTGCTCAGTTTTTTAATTTTATTTAAAATGTATTTACCAGGTAAAAACCCAAGAGCACAAATGCCAATTTTCATGGGTGAACTGAATTATTTATACCAATACACAACACGTAAGTCACATTAACAACAGACTTCAAGTACAAATAAATAATTATAACATCTACATATCAACACTCATTCAAAACGGGTATAATCAAATTTGTTAAAACAGTAAGGGCTGATATTCAAAACTTTGCCCCGGGGCTAAATTAGAACTGCCCAGCGGGCAAACTTAGCCCCGAGCACAAAGCAAGCTATATTCAAAAGGAAATAGCCCGGTGCTAATCCTGCTCAATATAGCAGTCTAAGGAAGCCGGGCAAACTGGTCTGGGAGTGCAGGGCAAAAATAGCCCGGGAATAAGACAGCACTGAATATAGCAACAGGGGAGTGCAAACTGCAACTGCAGCTCTTTAGACTCTGTAGCAAGCCAGTGTTGCAGGTGGAGAACATTGTGTGTGATTGCACAGATATGTCTCTCAGCTACAGTAAACACACCTCTCAACCTCCTGCCTCATAAATCAGGGACAAGGCTTAAAACAAAAAGGGACAAAGGTTTAAAATCAGGGACACACCTTAAAAATTGCTGATATCCACTCAGGAAGCTGGTAGAATAAGTGGTGTAGTGTAAAATGCATTGTTTAAGGAAGAACACGTCTGTAACATTAATGTCTGACATTATGTTATGCCTACAACCCCCACTGTTTGGTCCTGGAAACACAATTTTTAGGAGGGACAGAGTAAAAGTTTGAGGTAAATACAGGAACGTACCTGAAAATCAGGGACAGTTGAAAGGTATGACTGCAAACAACAATATAAGCCACACACTGCAGAACTGTGCTTAGTGTGCTATGCTGAAGTGAGACCTGCCCGGGGCTAACCTGATTGCACAGTGCTAACACATTAGTCCGGTGCAAACTGGTTAGCCCGGGGCAAACGGGAGCTATATTCAAAGCTCCCATACAAATGAGCCTACTTAGGTAATCTGTGGGCAAACAGGCACATTTACATCTCATTATGTGCTGCTTAGCATACAGTACCACGCAGTTTGCCCAGTGCTACTGCATGGTGCACACAGCTCCACCTTTTGGTCAGAATGGAAGGACAGGCTGGATGCTGCAGGCCAAGGCATGTCCACAGCATCCCCTGTTGGTCGGAATGAAAGTACAAGCTGGAAGCAGCAGGAACTGTGTGCTGGCAGGCACAGTCAGTGCATACAACACACCCATGCAGCTGTGCAGGCAGGACCTGTATGTCGTGTGTGCATATATATATATATATATACATACATACATACATACATGTACAGATCGATAGCTAAACAGATGCACTGCCCATGGCCATACATGCTCTGGGCAATTGTGAAGAGAATCGGACCACCCAGGTTGCGTAGCACAAAAGCTATGGGAGTCGCACAACACTTTCCGCTGTAAACCTAAGCTTAGCGTAATTTACGTAACGAGACATGTGTGTCAACTGTCCCAACTACCACAAATAAAATAAATTATCATGAAAAAGTGTAAAAAAGCAAACATAATAGCAGACTAAATCAATGTTTTTAACCTTTCATCGGGGGGCTATGCCACCCGCACCCCCCCAGTTCGGGCTATCTCTGCTTGTAGGTATGCAACATGATGTTTGCTCATTGTCAGTTATGCATTAAGCGCAGCTCCACCACTGGTCCGACAAACTACACAATCACCCATGCCCTGGAGGATGCCTCCCCCAACAACATAGGTACCCCGGTGCAGTAGTGGGTGAAACATAGTGGGGGGACACAATGCATGGGACAGGCATAAGGCAAACCTGGTGGGGGCAGGTGGCCATAGGCTGTAGGGTCACTAGGATATGCAGCATATCCAGTAGATAGGGAACAGGGCAGACTGGCTGGGCCAGGCAGTCCTTTTCTGCCATCATGGTTCCTGTTGCAGTGTGTGCCTGTTATGCCCTGGTAGGCTAGTGTCTCCCCCCACCATGATCCACGAACCCAGGTAGACCTGAAACACACTCAAATCCCTCATGTGCCAGTGGTCCCCCCACCCCCAAGCACTGCTCCCGTCCATCTTTGAATATAAAATAATATATTTCCTGGTAGTCTAGTGGCCTCCCCAAAGCACAGCTCCACTTCCAGTGGATGTCGGGAGACATGCTTGGGGGGACCTGACCACCAGGAAAAATTCTATATTCTACTTCAATGGACATCGGTAACCGTGTTTGGGAGAAGCGACTAGACTACCAGGGACAATTCTCTATTTTTACTTCAATGGACATCTGGAGCTGTGCTTGGGGAGGGATCACTAGACTACCAGGAAAATTCTCTGTTTTACTTCAATGGACATGGGGTTTGTACTTGGGGGGGACCTAGACTGCAGGAAAATTTTCTATTTTACTTCAATGGACGTCGGAAGCCGTGCTTGGGGGGGGGGACCACTAGACTACCAGGGAACATTCTCTATTTTCACTTCAATGGACGTTGGGAGCTGTGCTGGGGGGGGTACCACTAGACTACCAGGGGAAAGGTCTCTATTTTCCATTCAACGGATGTCTGGAGCCGTGCTGGGGGGAGCCACTAGACTACCAGGGAAGGAATAGTTATATTATGTGCAATGGGGCACGGGAGCCCTGCTTTGGGGAGGGGGGAACACTAGACTACCAGGGTAACCTCTTGTACTTTATCGTCAATGGGGAGATTCTTGTGTGTGTGTATGGGGGGGGCACCACTGCAATACTGTCAGCTTTTGTTGGCGGTATTTAGTGCAGCGCTATCACGCTAATGCCTGTGGCGGCGGCTATACTGAATATGCCAGTGCGCTGGCATTCAGAGCCCCTCCCCTCAGTCCCTCCCTGCATACATTATTATTTAGTGTCAGTGCCAACACCTGGCACCTGGCCTTCATCTGCCCAGATATTGCAGTCGGGCACAAATTTGGTGCTAATTCAGTGCAACAGATTTGCGCCTGGCGCTCCCCTTTGAATATCAGGCCCTCAGTTTGTAATGTTGACTTGAACACTGCCTCAGAGTGCACATTTTGCATACTGATGAGGAGGGAGTTATAAACACAGAAACATAGAATCTGATGGCAGATAAGGACAGCTTGGCAAATCCAGTCTACCCATTTTTCTCTACCCACACTATTACCACAGGTCGTACCTAATCTACAGCTCTTTCTCGCTCCCTCCTCCCTTTCCACTGATTCCCTTATGCTTATCCCATGCATTCTTGAACTCCACTACTGTTTCCACCCCCACCATGTCTGTTGGAAGGCTGTTCCAGGAATTCACCACTCTTTCTGTGAAGAAGTGCTTCCTCACAACTGTCCTGAATCTACCCCCCTCCAGCTTCATAGTATGTCCACTTGTTCTTAAGCACCTTTTCTTCTCAAAAATACTTCTCTTCTGTACCTTATTTCCCCGGTGAAGTATTTAAAAGTCTCTATCTTATCACCCCTCTCCCTCCTCTGTTCCAGGTTGTACATATTGAGGTCCTGTAGTCTCTCCTCATAGGGCTTTTGATGCAGACCCTGCATCATTTTAGTTGCTCTTCTCTGGACTGCCTCCACTCTGTCTATGTCCGTCTGGAGATGTGGTCTCCAGAACTGGACAAAGTACTCTAGGTGGAATCTTACCAAAGATCTATACAGAGGCAACATTACCTGCCTCATTCTGCTGGTAATACTCTCCCTATGCACCACAGCATTCCACTAGCCCTCCCTACTGCCTTGTTGCATTGCCTGGCCACTTTTTGGTCATCCAGTATGATTACCCCAAGTCTCTTTCCTGCTGGGTGGTCATCAATACCTCGCCATGCATTTTGTACTCCGCCCCTGGATTCTGTGCCCTAAGTGCATTATTTTGCACTTTTTTGCATTGAAACCCAGCTGCCATACCCTTGATCACTCTACTAGTTTTCCTGGGTCTCTGCTTATCCTTTCCAACCCCCCGGAATATCCACCCTACTGCAGATGTTGGTGTCATCTGCAAAGAGGCAGACCTTCCCTTCCAGCTCCTGTGCAGTGTCACTTATGAAGACATTAAAGAGGATCGGTCCCAGCAGTGATCCCTGAGGCACCCTCCCTTCCTCAGAGTGAACTCCATTTACCACCACCCTCTGTCACCTATCTCCTAACCAATTTTTTATCCTGTTTAATACCTTTGGACCCACTCCTAAGCTACCCAATGTGCTTACTAGTCTTCTGTGTGAAACGGTGTCAAAAGCCCTACTGAAGTCTAGGTACAGTAGGCCATGTTCACTGCTGTATCCTGATCCAGTTCCTTGGTCACTCAGTCAATGGAATCTATCAGATTCATTTGACATGACTTCTCCTCTGAGAAACTATGATGGCTGAGGTCTTGTAATAACATTTCCAGCATTTGATAGCTCAACAGAGATATGATTTCTGACCCAAAGCTGTTTTATGAAAAATGATTATACACTGTCTATTCTGAGTTGATCTGGTAGCACCTAAATTACCAGTTACAAAACTCATAAACATGAAAGATGTTGAATTAAAAAAAAACTAAAGTTTCACAAAGTAAAACACAAACATCTTGTTTCAAATTAAAACTGTTTCAAAGAACTGTATAATTACAATGATGGAGTTTTTTTGAACCAGACAAAGCAAATCGGCATATAGAATTATACTAAACCTTCACTCGGGGAAATTGGTGTATCAGTAGCTGTTGTATAGACCAGGATACCATAATCTACTATTGAAATTAACAATGACTATGCAAGAAGTTTCCTAGATTGAGTTGTTAAGCAATTTCAAATATGGTAAAGTTGTCCCAGACTCATATGTACAGTTTTAATCACTCCATTTATGTGTTTCTCAAAAGATAAAGTACTGTCAATTTTATATACCGAGTATCTAAAATATTCAACATATTCTTTCTCTGTTCCCTTTCCATCCAACATAGGAGGACTGACAGGAAGTTGAGACTGTAGCTTTTGACGAGAGCCAAATTTCATGTACTTTGTTTTTGCAATATTCAATAGAAATCCATTAGCTTGAACCAGATCAAAGTTCAATTGTGATTGACAGCTAACTTCTGGCAGTGAGGCACCATGCCTGCACAAATCTATATCATCTGCATAAAAAATCAAAGAAGGATCATTTAAAAATAAAGGTAAATCATAAAAAAAATACAAAAAAGAACCTGATGTGTCACTAAATAGATTTTAAGCTGGTCGCACACAATTCTTTCTAGGGCCTTGGACAGACAGGCCAATAATGAAGGCAGTATAGCACAGTGGTCTAAGGCTCTGAGCTACAAATTTGGTGATATCCAGCAGACCAGACCTGGGTTTGAATCCCACAGCTTCCACTTGCACACTGTGTGACCCTGAGCAAATCACTTAACCTCCTTGTGCTCCCAGGTCGCTCCTGTAAAAAAGCTTTCAGCTTAGTGTGCTATACCTGGTTAAACAACTAAATAAAAAAAAAAAAAAATAATAATGAAACAGGTTGGTAATTTTTAGCAATTGTGTGGTCACCCACTTTGAAAAATGGGCACCACAGTTACCTGCTTGCAAAGCAATGATACCTCAGTAGCAACTAAAGAAAGATTAAATAATACATCGAGTAGATAAACCATTAAACAACAAGTAAAGTCTAACCTCAGTAATATGCAAACCAATGGAGAGAATACTTAAAGGGGAACTGTCATCAACAGGATTTCTTAATGTCTGAAAGCCCAAACAAAGCTAATTTGATTGAACCATTGTGCTTATCTGTTAGACTTCACAGTCCAGAGTTATTCATTTGTAGATCACCCTGTAATTAAGGGTTGGTGGCAGTCATATGTTTTGGGCTCCTGACAGAAAATGATGTCACAGAGGGTCTAGGTCCTCCTTTGACTGCATTTAATCCAACAGGTTAAATAGGAAATCAACTGTTTTGTTACGTGTGTTTTAAGGTGTTATTACAACACTTTGTACATCTATAATAATTGTTTTGTATGTGCATTGAAACTAGTGAGTTATCACCTTTGCATTTTAAACTGTTAGTAAAAATAATCTATCTTCAGGGTTGTTTTAACCTCTAGGATACACAGTACTGCCAGCTGAACATGCCAGTACAGATTTCTGGGGCTGCCACAGTACCATCTACTGTCTTTTTCCATTCCTTTTCTTATAATTTTGTGTGTGAACTTGGGTCTACAAGATGCAAATGTGGCTACATATCAATTGGGTGGCATCATGGCCTCCCCGTGCTCCTAAAACACACCAGGGAACAAGTTGTTGCTCAGTGTGCCTTTCCTGGACAAAGAAGTAAAAACAATCTGAGCATATGTTATGATTCTGAAAATATGCTCTTTCTATTCAGATTTGACTTGAAAAGAAAAAAATAGGACACAATTACTATAGATGGACACCATGGTTAAAACATGCATAATCTGAAATGCATTATTAAAAGTATTTTACTTCTTTTGATGAAGTTAAAAGTAAAACAAGTGCTTACTGAAATACTTTGGATGGAATGGAATGTTGTAATTACAACATTTTCTGCATTTATAAATGTGTAATATTTGTTTTGTATGTGCAATGAAACTACTGAGTTACCACCCTTACATTTCAAACTGTTAGTAAAAATAAGGGAAATGGGAAATTGTTTAACCAGGAAAGGCACACTAAGCTAAAGTTTGTTTCCAGGTGCGCCCTGGGAACACACGGAAGTTAAGTGACTTCCTCAGAGTCACACAGTATGCAAATGGGGGCTGTGGGATTCAAACCCGGGTCTCCAGGTTTGTAGCTCAGTGCCCTTAGCCACTCCACTATACTGCCTCCTAATAATCCAACAGAATTCTGGCATTGTTACAGTAGAAAATCTCATTCCATCCAAAGTATTTCAGTAAGAAACTGTTATACTTTTAACTTCATCAAAAAAAGTAAAATACTCTTTAATTAACGGTGATCATTTTTTACATACAGATAAAGACACTTATCTCCAGTTACAACCTCCCGGTTGATATTTGTGGTTACAACCAGGAGGTCATAATCAACATCTGTCAATCAAGCATCACCACAAAAAGCTAACTGGCACGTAGTTTCACTGTGGGAGGGCTGAACATCTTACCCAACATGGCGGCTCCATTACCGAGCACCGGTACCAGCACTCAAGCTTTGCCACACACTGTTAAGACAAGTGCGATTTTAAATATATTTAAATATCTATCTAGTTGATCCTGCCTTGAAAATGAAAAAAATCAATCTGGTTGATCCTGCTGCTCATACCCTTAGAGCATGTCTTACACTATGCAGCAATGCTGATGGACCGTGACTTTCCTGAATGTCATTACCACTGTAATGTAAAGAAAAAACAAAAGGGAGAGACAGGCTGTGTGTGTCTCTATCTCTGACAGAAGTGCTGCACTAACTGAACTGTGATGAAAGGGGAAGAAATATCAACATTAATTAAATAATATATGTGTGTGTGTATGTGTAAAAAACAGAATTTTATGCACACACACGGTGTGCGATGCTTTTATAAATCCCTCAGGGTTTATGTTGCATCCCACACCTCGGGTGTTTGTAAAATTCTGGTCACACACACTCACCCATATATTATTCTATATTTTAATAATGCATTTCAAGTTATACATGTTTTAACAATGTTGTCCATCTATGTGTTTTTGCAATTAATAAACAAGTAATTGTGTCCTATTTTTTTCTTTTCAAGTCAAATCTGGATAGAAAGAGTATAATATTTTCAGAATCTTAACACATGCTCAAAACCCATTCTGCTGGATGAACAAAGCTTGTTCACAGCTATACACTGCCAGTTGATAATCAAAAGCTGGCCCCATGATGCCAGGTCAGTAAGTACGTAGCCACATTTGCATCTTGTAGACCTGAGCTCACACTTGAAATTGTAAGAGAAAAGGCTGCAAGAGAGAGAATGGAAAAGACAGAAGTTGGTGCTGTGGCAGTCCCAGAAATCTGTGTTGACATGAACATAGCCAGGGTTTAGAAATCTTGATATTGGACCCTAATACCTGTTGGCACCACAGAGCCAGCCTTGAGATGTGTAGTTTTTGATGATCAGCTGGCAGTATAGCCTAGAAGTTAAAGCAATCCTGAAGATGGATTATTTGTGCTAACAGAGTGAAATGCAAAGGTGATAACTCACTAGTTTCAGTGCACATACAAAACACGTATTATAGATGTACAAAGTCTTGTAATAACACCTTAAAACACACCTAATAAAACAGTTGATTTCCTATTTGATCTGTTGGATTAAATACAGTCTAAACCCTCAGTGACATAATTTCCTGTCAGGAACCCAAAACATACGACTGCTCCCAGTCCTTAATTACAGGGTGATTTACATATGAATAACTCTGGACTGCAAAGACTGACAGATAAGCACAATTGCTCAATTAGATTAGCTTTTTATGGGCTTTCAGACATTAAGAAATCCTGTTAATGACAGTTCCCCTTTAAAATTAGAATTGAAAGAGAAATAGAGTCTAGAGGTTTGAAAGATCCAACACAGCATGGATTTACAGCTGGAAGATATTGTATTACCAATAAGATCTGTTTTTATGATAAAATAAATAGGTGCATTGATAGAAGAATTCCCATTGATGTTCTATTCCTTGATTTTAAAAAGGCATTCAATCATGTATCCCACAGAAAATTAGTTGAGAAAATGTTTACTTCAGGAACTGACACAAAAATTGTTAAATGAGTGGAGTCCAGGCTATGGGACAGAAGCCAGACAGTTAAGATATCAGATGCCACATCTGATGAAGCTGAGGTTACAAGTGGGGTGCCCCAGGGGTCTGTCCTTGGGTCAACACTGTTTGGAATCTTTATAGTTGACCTACAACAGGTAGTTAAATGTCAATCAGCAAATTTGTGGATGACACCAAAATCAGTGGGGAAGTAGATTCCGCAGATAAAAATCAGTGAATTTGTTAGGGACATTCAAGCAAATTGAAAGATGGGCACAGTCAAATAAAATGTATTTTAATGAAAGCAAATGTGCGATTATCCATCTGGGAGCAAACAATCCAGACATAGAACATTCATTGAGTGGGAGCCTAATAAAATCAGTAAAAACAGGAAAAGATCTGGGTATAATAGTTAATAGCTTGCTAACTCCTGGGGACCACTTCCGTCAGGTAGAAATAGTGACCAATAGGATACTGGCAGCTGTAAAGACATCTTTTGTAATAAGAAATGAAACATGTATCCTGCCCATATACAAATCCTTCATTAGGCCTCATCTTGACTATGCAGCCGCATTCTGGGCCTCTTATCTATTGAAAGATAAAAACATAATAGATAGTGTACAGAGGAGGGTTACCAAAATCATACCCAGGGTCAACAAGCTTCCTTATCAAGAAAGAGATTGAGGTCCCCACATCTATATGACCTTCAATTAAAAAGGGACAGGGGCAAGCTTTTGTTACTATATAGTATCCTAAGGGAATCTCAATTAATGGCTGACTGTAATATCAAGTATGCAGTGAAACCCATCAGTTTGAGATGTCACAACAGACAGATTCAAATTCCAAGGGCCACTACAACTAAGAGAAAATACTTTTTTACAATCAGAGCAAGTAATCAATGGAATTTGCTTCCCCAATATATTGTGGAGTCTAAAAATCATAACATATTCAAACATAAACTTGACAAATATATCCTAGGCTATAGTAATGAATAATATAATAATATACCCCACATGGAGTGGGGAAGGTAGTCTTAATGGGACTAGTGCCTTTTTCTACCTTTAAAAAATGAGTAATTCAGAGTAAAGACAAAAAATAGAAATGAATATTATCAGAATCCATGTTAGTCATGGTTTTCATTTTTAATAAGTAATCAAGGGTATTAGCAGTACTAATCTTTTATAAATTGAATTATTGATAATTCAGCCTAGTGGGGACATTGGCATCCACACTCAATATAGTGAGTGCCAACTTTGTGGCATCACAAAAACTTGAGTTTAAAGCTGAGGCTATTTTGACTGAGGATGTCAGGTTGCCATTTTCTGTAGTCAGTAAAGATGTAGATGTGGTTTTGTTCTTTCCTAATAATTTATTAAAGTCAGCACAGTTCTGCTTCGCCCCATTGCAAGTTGCAATTTGCTGGTGCAAGATATAATCTGATTTTGTCTTGCTTGTTAGTTTTTTGCATACATATTTTTACTCATCGATAGTCACTCAAGTGACACGTCAATTTAGTTTTTTTTTTGTATTTTTGTTAAGTTCTGTCTCATTCCTGCCTCATTCTAAGTAATTCAACAGTAGCCCTTTCTTGATTACCAATTATTGATTATGGTTATCTTCTTAGTGGGACGTGCTTTTTACACACTGCATTAAACTCTTTCAGTATGTAATGGAGCATGGCATCCACACAAGGAATGGCTTCCAAATAGGACCAGTCAGTATTCACAACTAATGTTCTAAACTTCACTGAATCAAAATTCTGCATGGCTTGGAACAAAACATGTACTGGTGGGGGCTTTGACCTGCATGCACACCAGAACCATATGACAGGACTGTTGTCGCACACAAAAGATCTGGTAAAGAAAAAAAACTCCTTAATTCTGTCTGGCCACATTGTTAAAACCCAGTCAATGAGTGTTTCAGTATTTGTTCTGTAGTTCCAGTGTGTAGACTGTTTAAGAACTTGATGTAAGTTACATTCCATGAACCGATCAGTTAACACTCTGGTAGCAATAGTAGACAATGATACGCAGAAATTTCTTTCTTGGGAAATTGCATTTTAAAGATTGCCTTTAACCTCAGGTTGGAATGCATTTCTAAAAAATTATTCTTAAAAGAACAACAACATGTTTAAATTCTCTGATAGAAGAAGTAACCGTCACTAACCACTAGATGCTCTAGAATCTGGCTTCCTGTATAACTCCTGTCCTAAGGAAATGATCAGGCAGTCTGCAGCAAACAGAAGACTGCTCAATATATCATAGTGGCCTTTAACCTTTACTTTTCCCTTCCTTTCTGTACTTGGGACACAGTACTTCCTCAGCAGTATGCACACTGAATTATACTTCACTTTAATGTTTATTTATTTAGTTATTTATTTGTCATTTTTGACCAGGTCTAGGTCTATGATATAGCAGAATGAATTTTCAGCTTTTATCAGATTCTGTTGTACACTACCGTATTAATAGTTTTCTTGCTTTAATGCAGTTCACTAACTTTATAAATAGCATTTTCATTATACCCTTCCAAAGTGTGCACATAAAACTGATCAGATACAGTAACTAGATAGTCAAAATCATTACATTAGGAGGCACAGTAAATCACTGTTGCATTATTTGAATGATGGCCACTGGGCTGGGCATGCTGCTGGCTGCTTAAGCAGTTAGTTTGTGTTTTTATTTATATTTCGCTCGCCTGGTTGTTTTTTCTGTTGTTTTTCTGCTCCAGTTTAAATTTTAAACCCTCGTGTTCGTGCCTGCACTGCTGAGTTAAAACTGGTCGGTGAGACTGTATTTTGGAGAGTGAAAGTGCATTTGGTGCGATACAGGGGCAACCAGAACAATTTCGTTAGGAGCATTGGAGTGGTTTTGCTTTCCGGCGCTACCGCTCAAAACGTGCACTTAGTGTTGGGCCTTTTGTTTTGGCCTTTCATTCTGGCATGACTGGATTTTGTACTATGTCTTTGGAGGCTGCTAGTCTGTGACTTTGGGGTGGGTTCAGAGAAAAAGTGTACTTGTTGGGATTTGTTTGATGCCATGAAGACTACTGGATTTTAAAGTAGTTGATGGAAGACGAAGATGTGGAAGGACTGGTGCGGTGTGGTGCAATAAGTGGTCCCGACCCTGCTGGGCATTTATCTGCTGGGGTGTGCGGCTACACGGAGGGCTGGGCTCTGGTCTGGCCGGGTAGCTGGTGGACTGGGTTGGTAGTCCTTTGGGTTCTCCGGGGGGTATAGCGGTGGGTGTGCCCTGGTGGAGATCCGTAGTGTGGGCCGCAGGCATCGGTGGGTTCGGTCCATGTTTGGGATTTGTGGGATCTTGCTCTGCATGACTGAGATCACTGAGAAGAGGATTTTCTATTTTAACTTCAATTTTTCTGTTGTCCATTCTCATGGTCAGACCATTTCATTTTACTTTTTCTGTTTGGTGAGAAGGCAGTGAGAGTGCCCTGTCATCTGTTCAGCTTCCCTGGTAGTGAGAGTGTCTGGAGCTGAATAAATTTATTTAACTGCTGCCATTACAACTTGGAAAGGCAGTGAGAGTGCTTTGTTAGTTGCCTGGCCTTCCTGACAGTGAGAGTGTACGGTGGCTGGAAAAGAAACACTCGGGACATATTTTGTCAGTGGGAGTGAGTCCCTTATTTCATTTGGCCCCTCGGGCTCTGAGAGGGCCTTGGGGGGCTGAAGATTGCATACTGTTGGCTAACTTTTTCTTTGGATTTTATCAACTGTTTCAATTATTTTGAATTTATTATGCACTTTCTAGGTGGTTCTCCTATGTTTTCCTGGGACTTCTAGATATTTCTAGATACTTTTATTTTATGTTGTATTGTGTATTTTAATGAAATTGGTTTTATTTTAGTATGTGGGGTGGGTTTTGAAAGTATTATAGAATTATACAGCCGTAGTCCTTATCCTAGTTAATTTATTAGTTTCATAATTAGCTTATTTTGGAATGTTGAGACTTTGAAATCTTATTGTCTGTCTTCTTTTGTAGTGAGAGAGTTATTAGGGATTGAGAGATTTGTCTTTAAACTGGGACTTAGACTGAATCTGAGATTTTATATTTTAATTTTTATAGTTATTATAATTTTGTTTTTGGGATTTGTTTTTAGTTTATTATTTTGTTATTGTGATTTATAGTTTAAGTTTTGGGATAATTGTTTTGGTTGGGGGAATTTATTAGTTTTAATTAGTTTTGTTTATCTATTAGTGGCGTAGAATGTGTTGGATGCCAGCCCCCACAGTTGTGCGCTATTCATCCTCTGCTCTCCATGCCCTCCACCCTTTCTCCACTCCTCCTCTCCAGTTTGTAACTTACCAGCGCTGTAGAGCACTGGGTATTATGCGTAGGAGAAGGAGGGGGATGGGGGTCACTAACAGTAGAGAATGAATGAGGGGGGTCACCATATTGGGGTGGTAGGATCCACAAGATGCCCTGGGGTGAAATGGAATCCAGATCATGGTTCACCATGTCTAGTGTCCATACCCAAGGGCACTACTGATTGTGGTAGGCAGATGGCTCAGGTGGCCCGGGAGGTTTGTCCAACTGGGTCAGTGTTGTGCAATGCCGGGTCTATTAAGAACAAGGCTGCAATTAGTGCAGCCCTTGTTGAAACAGTGGACCTGGCATGCATCACCAAGACCTGGCTGGATGAAAATTCTGGCCCCATTTTGGAGGCTGTGACTCCAGCTGGGTACTCGGTGATACACCACCTGAGATTGGATCGTGTGGGGGGGGTGCGGTCTGTTTCAAGACTGAACTTAACCTCATGACAGTATTAGTTGAGGAGATTAAGTCTTTTGAGTGTGCCATTGTAGCAGGTGTTGGCTATCGAATTGCCCTCATCTACTGTCCACCCGGTGATGAGAAGTGGTTCCTTCAGGAAGTGGCGGACTTCGTCATTGACATGGTGTTTGAGTCGTCAAGACAGATGGTTCTGGGTGACTTCAACGCCTGGATCGATGATGAAATCTCACAACTTGGTCAACACTTCCTCCAGTTAATGACATCTCTGGGCCTTACACAGGTGATTTCCACTGCTACTCATAAACACAGACACTCTCTTGACTTACTCTTTCTCCTAGGGATCGAAACATCTGACTTGGGTGGAACCAGTTGGGTGGTCTGATCATCACACCATGGGGTTTAGTTTTAGCATCCACCCTCATAGGCCTACCACTGTGGAGATGGTTAGGTATCACCCTTTATGGGTTATAATTTCTCATGGCCTAGCGGCAGCACTTGATCTCTCATCCCTCTCATTGGCAAGCAATGACCCAGAGACCCTCGTGATGGCTTATAATTTCGCCATCTCAGTGGCTCTGGACTCCATTGCTCCAGTCCGTGTTTTGCCCTCTCTCCCTTTTCCCCAGGTCCCCTTGGTTTGATGGGAGATGTGGAGACTAGGATGAAGGTTAGAGCATTGCTGGCGCAAGTCCACCCTTGATGCCGACCACCTTAGATTGATGGAACATTATCAAGTCTATCAATCTGCAATCACCCGTAAGAAGGCAGAATTCCTGTCTGGGGAGATTGTGGCTGCTCAGAATCGACCAGCTCAGCTTTTTTGAACTGTGGACAGACTGTGCAACCCAGCCTTGTCTACACGTATGGAAAGCCTTTTCACAATTAGAGTGCTACGAGCTTGCTCGATTCTTTGCAAATTAG
This sequence comes from Neoceratodus forsteri, assembly GCA_016271365.2. Classification (NCBI taxonomy): domain Eukaryota; kingdom Metazoa; phylum Chordata; order Ceratodontiformes; family Ceratodontidae; genus Neoceratodus; species Neoceratodus forsteri. The sequence continues at coordinate 696,812,361 of CM028129.1, forward strand.
ATGGCTGACATCAGTGTGGTACTTCAGCCAGCACTCTCTATGGGTGTTGCTTTTGATCAGTATGGGGTCACTGTATCTCAGCTTTCCTGGAGTACCTTCAGTAAACTGGAGTTCATGGATGTCATGCGGATTATCCAGAGTGTGCGCCCTATGTGCTGTAGTTTGGACCCTGGACTAACTTCGCTAATTTTGGGTTGTATTGATGTCATCAGTCCAGTCCTTGTGTGGATAGTATGGTGCTTCCTAGAATCTGAAGAGTTTCCCAGCTCTCTGAAAGAGGTGGTGGTGACACCACTCTTGAAGAAATCTACCTTGGACCCCGACTGCCACGCAAACTACAGACCTACAGTATCTCTAACCTTCCTTCTGTAGGGAAGGTGATTGAGAGAGTAGTGGCAGCTCAACTGGAGAACCAGTTGACCATTCATGACATCTATGAACCACTCCAGTCCGGTTTTCGTAAGAGACGTAGTACCGAGACAGCACTGGATCGGGTGCTCAATGATCTCCTGATGGCTAGAGATCAGAAGAACTGTACCATCTTGGTCCTTCTGGATCTCTCTTCAGCTTTTGACACCATGGACCATGTGGTGTTGATAGGGCGCCTGAGGCATATCTGTGGGCTGTCAGGAACAGTCCTCAGATGGTTTACATCTTTTCTCATGGATAGAACACAGAGTTGTGTCTTGGGTTCATTCTTCAGGCCCAGTTTCTCTGTCATATGGAGTGCCTCAGGTTTCAGTGCTGTCACCCATGTTGTTCACGGTGTATATGCTACCCTTCGGAGACATTGTAAGAAGGTATGGGCTGAGGTTTCACTGTTATGCAGATGATACCCAGCTGTACCTTTCTTTTGCACCAGACCAGGATAGAACTCTCTCTGTCTTTAATAGCTGTCTGAAAGAAATCCAGGAGTGGATGGATTCCAGCTGGCTGAAGTTGAACTCAGAAAAAAATGAGGTGTTGGTTGTGGACCCAGGTCATCAGATAGGGAGGTCAGGTGTTGGTGTGCCCTCAAATGTTTCTTGGTGGCATCTCACTCCCGACTATGAATGGGTGCGTAACCTGGGGGTAGTTTTTGATGATGGACTGACGCTGCATTCTCAGGTGTCGGCTGTTGCCAAAACATCCTTTTATCATCTTAGGAATATTGCCAGGATTAGGCATCTGGTTCTGTCTGATGACCTTCCTACCCTGATCCATGCCTTTGTGTCCTCACGCTTGGATTATTGCAACTCCCTCTACCTAGGGCTTTCTGGGGTAGAAATCAGTCGCTTACAGCTGGTGCACAACATGGTGGCCCAGCTTTTGACAGGATCTGCTCGATCCTGTCATTACTCCAGTACTGCGCGAACTGCACTGGCTGCCAATACAGTGGTGGATCACCTTTAAAGTCGGTTTACTGACTTTTAAAGCCCTACATAGACAGGGCCCAGACTATCTGAAAGAGCTCGTGGTTCCTTACTGCCCTGGTCGATCACTCCGCTCGGCTGACGAGGGGTTGTTAGAGATCCCTAGGGTGAATTTGAAATCATCTGGTGCAAGACCCTTTGCGTATGCAGTCCCCACCTTTTGGAATTCTCTACCCTGTCGGTTACGGGAGTGCACAACTGTGGAGGGATTTAAGCAGGGCTTAAAAAACTTTCTGTGGCACCAAGCCTTCTCAGCCAATTGAATGTTTTTTTTTTCTGATTTATTATGTGATTTTAACTGAATTGATGTCTGATGGTTGTATGATTTTGATCTGTTTTTATATTGTTAGATGCCTTGGCAACAGATAAGGCGCCTTATAAATAAATTTATTATTATTATTATAACCTTTAGGTTTCAATGTCATACAACAGAAATATTTCTTATTTCTCTGTAAATGGAGGCAATAGTAAGCAAGCAAGCAATAATACCCAACAGGGTGGGCAGTATTGGGCAATACCAGACTGCCCAGAGGCGTAATGAGGCTTGATGCTGCAGGCAGAGGGCCTTATAGCCCCTGGAAGGTCCAGTATTGCCTGTACTGCCCACACTGGAAGGTAATATTGTGCTTAGAAAATGGGCTGCCTGCAGCATTTTTATATGGGATTTAATTAAAAAGAAGTTAAAAAATAATAGGGTAAAAATTAAGTTGAAGTCCTTCTGTAGTAAAGTAGTCCCTTTGTGTCCATGCTGTTCTATCTCCTGCTGCCCCCCACCAGACAGAGCTATTCTCTTCTACCTACCACTTCCAGAGCAAGGCATGGCATTTTTGGTAGGTTCCCGCAACACTTTTTCTTAAAAAATTAAAAGAAACAGTTTTCTGAATCTGTCCCTCCTGCTAGAGTCCTTTTTTCCCCTCACTCAGAAATTGTGACCTTGTGTGACCCTGCCACGTGCAAGCAGAAAGTGTAGGGTGGGAACTACGATGTGGCAGGGCAGTGGACTAAATGTTTTTTTTGTTTGTTATGTTTAACAGAGAGGTGTTACACTTTAAAATTTTAAATGCACCGAATCCACTGTCACTGCAACTGTTGTCAGCATTGTTCTGCTGACATAGTGGGATTTTTGGCAGTCATGGAGAATGGGGGTTGAGGGAGAGGTGCTTTTTTACAGAGGTAAGTTAGCAGCCAGATGGAGTGACGGAGGAGATGGGGCGATCATGACAGTGTCTAGAATGTGCTATGCTGGACAGAGTGGTTTTTTTTTATTTAAAAGTGAAATGAAGGAGTGTGTTAACAGGAAAGCTGGGGTAACTTGGTTCTCGTTAAGTGAGAGAAAAAATGGTGGCTGTTAAGATTTCAAAACCAGGGTGGCACGAGGATATGAGTGATGGGGTTGGCATGCCTGGCACTTGTTATTAACTGGGCTCTAACTGTAACTTAATGTACCCCCTGGAATGCCTGGCAGCCAATCACATTACAGAGATTTTGAGGCCCATTTTCTAAACCCCTACAATGTCCTTCTGATGGTGCCATAAATGAAAAGTTTACTCACCTTTAACTACATTTCTTCTAGAGGTATTCATCCATAGCTGTGTGTATATTGCATAATTCTGGCTCAAGCACCAGAACTAAGAAACCTTCCAATCAGATTCAAATGGAAAACTACATGATCACCTCCACCACGTGTATGTTATTTTTCCCAACCATCAAGAAACACTTTCAGGTAGATAAAACTGGTGTGCTAATAGTAAACTATACCCAGATAGCCCAGGCAAGGGAGCATGGATAACTGGTGTGCGACTATGGATGTATACCTCTAGAAAAAAAACACAGTTACAGGTGAGTAACCTTTTTTTTTTTTTTTTTTTTAACTGTAACCCAAGGTTCCCCATGGTTTCCTTAACCATAGTGTATGGCTGTTTTGGCACCTAAAGGATTACTTTGGATTTTCCCCTGCAAGCTGTTTTTGGAAGAACAACACAGTATACTTGGCAGGGCATTCTACCTGACCTCTCCAGGATTGATATGGTAAACAGTTTACTCAAACAGATCATCTTCAGTGCCTACAGTAGTGAGTCAGCTCATGCCTGTAGAGGAGAGAGGTGCTTGCTCACTTCTGCTACTTAGAGGCCCACCACTCTTCTCTGTAAGAAAGATATCACCAATTTGGAGAAACGTGGTGGGTGCCATTTCTTAGACTGCCCCTTTGGGGGATCAGCATGGTGTGTTTAGATCAAGAGCCAAGATGTTCGTTAGTAACAGCTGAAAGTGCATAATGGAATGCAGCCCTGTTGTACGTACTGAGATAAAGTTAATTTAATTAATTAGTAAGGGGGTGGCAAGTTTGTCAAGGTGGCAGCACTTCCCCAAAAAATGCTAAATATTCAATTTTAAGGCGTAAACAACAATTGCTTTCTGGCCTATATGGTTAACGGATGCTACTTCTCTACATAGCTGGACTTGCCAAGGCAGCATGGATTCACAGCGGGAAGGTCATGTCAGACGAATCTAATAGATTTCTTTGACTGGGTGACCAAAGTAGTAGACCAGGGAGGGGCTGTGGACATGGCCTACCTAGACTTTAGCAAGGCATTTGACACAGTCCCACACAAAAGATTAATAGTCAAATTAACCAGCCTGGGAGTGGTTCCCAGGGTGGTAGCCTGAGTAAAACATTGGCTGCACAACAGGACACAGAAGGTAATTGTAAATGGAGTCCACTCTGAAGAAAGAGAGGTTACTAGTGGGGTACCGCGGGGTTCAGTATTAGGTCCAGTCCTTTTTAATGTCTTCATCAGTGACATTGCAGAGGGACTGGAAGGAAAAGTATGCCTTTTTGCAGATGACACAAAGATCTGCAACAGGGTTGATACACAAGGAGGCGTGGAAAGGATGAAAAGGGACTAGGCAAGGTTGGATGAATGGTCAGAAGTATGGCAGCTAGGATTCAATGCAAAGAAGTGCAAAATAATGCACCTGGGAAACAAGAACCCAGGGGAAGAATACACAATGGGTGGGGAGGTAGTAACAACAACAAAAAAGGAAAGGGACCTGGGGGTAATCATATCGGATGACCTTAAGGTTAGCAAGCAATGTGAGAAGGCAGTAGGGAGGGCTGGGGGTATACTGGGATGTATAGGGAGAGGCATCAGCAGCAGAAAACAGGAAGTTGTTATCCCTCTGTACAGACAGTTGGTGAGACCCCATCTGGAGTACTGTGTCCAGTTCTGGAGACCCCATCTCCAAGGACATAGACAGGATAGAGGTAGTCCAGAGGAGGGCAACTAAAATGGTGCAGGGTCTGCAAGAGAAGCCATATGAGGAGAGACTAAAGGAGCTTAATATGTATACCCTTGAGGAAAGAAGGGAGGGGGACATGATAGAAACTTTTAAGTACCTCAGTGGAATCAACAAAGTCCAAGAGGGTAGCATCTTTCAGAAAAAGAGACTTGCAAGAACAAGGGGACACAATTTAAAGATAGAAGGAGGCAGTTCAGGGGCAATGTGAGGAAGTATTATTTCACAGAGAGGGTAGTGGATGCATGGAACAGCCTTCCTGAGGAGGTTGTGGGTCTAAAACTGTGGGAGAATTCAAGAATGCATGGGACAGACATAAGGCAATTCTTGTGGGGGGTAGGAAGAAATAGGCTGTTGGTTAACTAGGATCTACCGCCTATCCTGTAGGTAGGAAAATGGGCAGACTAGATGGGCCAAGCGGTCCTTATCTGCTGTCAAAGTCTATGTTTCTATGTTTCTATGCTACTTGGAACTACGTACAGTAGGTGCTCTACATAGCTGGACTTGCTACTGGGAATTATGTACAGTAGGTGCCTTCCTTGGTGCCCAGTATTACAGAAAGAGAAAGGAAAAGATGAAACCTTCAATATTCTATGTAGTTTAATCTGGGTGGGGCTGTACTGTGGCCTCATGGAAGCTGGAAAGGTGTTAGGGGGTGCACTAGGTCCTGATTCAGCTGTGTCTCCCAGTACAACCCTAGGCACCCACACTAAAAAGTAGTAGTCCAGCAGTTCCTTTAAGCTGCTCCTGGAGACACAGTCACCCAGAAAGCACAGTCTGAATATCCCTATGGTACTGGACCTATGGACAGTGGTTGGACCATCTGAGCAATCCCTTAATTGAAGATTGGGGTTCCTCTCAAGTGCAGGTCTCCATCTATGCCAGGCCCAATGCACAGACATATGTGAAGACTTTAGCATAATGTACCAATTTTTCTTGCTCTTTTTTCTGTATATTTTGTCTGTACCTGCCTACTGTTTATTTTGATTTGTGGTCAATCATTTTGCCATCACACATTTTTGTTAATATTGACTACACTTTTCCACGAAATTAATTTGTCTCCTTGTACCCTGCCCCCAGGTCACACCTTAAAAGGAGACTTGTCTCAGTGCACCTGTCTCAATTACCAATTTTCAATAAAGTAAATAAATAAATACATCAATCAATCAATAAAAGCTTTCCAACTTGTGGCTGAATATACATTTGCCTAGCATGGCTGTGGTGCAAACTGCCTTACTCTTCCAAGTGCAGACTCCATTATTAGTACCTGTGTGAGGCTCTCACTGCCTAATAGCAGATGAGGGTGGAATATTATAAATGCACTACAATGCTCTGTGGCTTCCACTGATACTGCCAACTACTGATGAATCAAGAGAGGGGTTGGAAACCGAGACTGAAATAAAGTGCTCTGCACTTTGACTCTACACACTGAGTGGACATTTTCTTGTGAGTCAGAACATTTTCTTTGTGCGCCGCTAAGGTGTCACTCCCCACTGTCCCAGTCCCCCTGATCCAGAGTAAATGTAAATGTTTGGCATAGTGTCCTCCCTCAGAACCAATAGTGCCCTCCCTCAGAACCATGCCATTGATGGGCCTCGTGGTTCTTCCTTGCTGACAACATCTATGTTTCTATGTTCCTATCTGCAGCCTCTAGTGTAGGAGGGGTTGCATATCGATGAGGATTCATTTATAGCCACATATTATGCCAACTACCAGCAGTACTATTGAGAGGATGGAGTACCAGAGCTATTTGGGAAATAAGCTTAGAATAAAAATTTGAATTTCTACAGTACTGAAGATTCACAGAGTAATAAGATGCAAAGGTGTGGAGGGTACACCCAGGTGACCACTTTGCAGATTTATACAAATGGTTGCTGCTGGACTGGCTATATGTACCACCCCTGTTAGAATGGGAGCATAGTCCCTCTTTGGGATAGGGTGAAAGGCAAGCATGTAGTAATGGGTGATACAGGAAACAATGTCAGAGGCAGACTGTGCCCATAACAACTGCTCCAGGGTCAGTTTACCAACCAAACATATTCAGCATCAGTTTACCAGCTGCCCAAGCTTAGCCAAGGTCAGTTTACAGCTGACCAAACTCAACCAGGATACGTTTACTGTCCAGATTAATCCAGGTTCAATTTACCAGTCAAACTGATCTTGGATCAGTTTGTGTCAGAGATGTGTCTAACCACAAGCTTGCAAAACAGCACCCAGTAGAGCTTAGTGGTTAAAGCACAAGACCAGGAACCATGAAATCTTGTTTTTAATCCCAAGTTTCCTAATTTTCCTTTTACCTCAAATTTCAGTAGTGTGCCTATCCATGGGAACATGAAACAATAAAGCTACACTAAAGTGAGTTAAATGTAAGACAGAATACATCTGGTCATATTCACACAGTTTTGAAACACAAAAACTAATGCGCTGTACAGTCATCCCATAGATCCGTAGTTCAAAAAGGCAGTGTAGCATATTAAAACAAAAAAGGATAGCATTGCACATGGGATAAATTTCACAGAGTGCGATTATTTATTCAAGGACATAGAGACAGCATTCCCCAGCACTTCAAGGGCTAAGACCCTCCTCATCAGGGTCATCACCCCCTCATGAAGAGGGTCTTAGCCCTCAAAGCACCAGGGAACTCTGTCTACATGTCCTTGAAGAAATAATCACACTTTCTGAAATTTATCCTGTGTACATTGCTATTCTTTTTTGTTTTGAAGTATTTCTACAGTTAGCTGATTCCAGATCAGTATGGTTAGTAAAATGATCATGGAGCAGTTCAGCTGGGAAACTGATCCTGAAGCAGTGGTTATGGGAGCAGTCCAAGTGGAGTAGATGTCATCCAGCAAGACAGGGTCTTTTCAGCCATTCGAGGCAGCAAGAGGAGTGCCTCTGTAGGCAGCAAATGCCTGTTTCATTGAGCCCTTATTGGATTGTGTCATGAAATAAAAAAAAAAACAGGGCTGTCTTGACATTTAGACAGTGAAGAATCATCTCGCTTCTGTTGGCATGGGTCCTGGGGAAGCAGATAAGGAGTGAAATGGACTGGGTAATATAGAACTCTGAGACAACCTTAGGCAAGAACCTCGGGTGAGTTCCAAAGACTACATTATCCTTGCGAAAAATCAAATAGGATCAATGTGGAGAGCCTAAAACTCATTTACTCGACTGGCTGAGGTTTACTCATAAAAGATGTTTTCCAAGACAGCAACTTTACATCACAAGAGTCCAGTGGTTCAAAAAAGGGGAACAGCTTAGACACAATTTGGCATGGCAGGAACTGGCTTCTGAGGAGGAGCTATAAATAATTCATCCCCATCAGGAAGCTCTTAAAGATGGTCACTGGGGTCATTGGAGGAGACCCTTATTTAGACTTGTATGCTGACATAGCTGCCAAGTGCACCTTCAGGAAGACTGTTTTCAATGAAGAAGACACTAAAGACAGCAGGTAGCTTAGTAACTTGGCAACCAGGCAGGAGACAGGAGACAGGAGAAATGGCAAACTTGTACCAAATAAATGTTTTACATTGGAAGGTGTACACATTTCCCCAGGTTTCCTGGAAACCACTGATACATACAGTACTTCTTCTGGCAGTCAAAGGTCTTATAATTCTACCCTTTTTAGGAGCCATACCTTCAGGTGCAGTAACTGGATGTCTCCATGGGCTGTTCTGCCCTTGGACCTGAAGAGAAGGTTCTGCCTGACAGCAAGGATTTGAGAATGCTTAGGTAAAGGAAGACTGAGTTCCAGACCTGTTAGTCCTAAGCTGAAGCTATCAGAAATATCCAGAATCACTCTTGATGAACCCTGATGATGATCCTCTGTAGTAGTGAGAGGAAGGAAAGGCATAAAGGAACTGTTCTTTCCAGTTGAGTGCAAGAGACTCTGTACCTATAGTCATTCTAACAGCCCTGTGCAGAACAGGGGAAGATTTTCTGTTTCTCATGAGGGGAACAAATATTGAAAGTCCCCCATTTGTTGAAGATACTGTCCAGGACCTCCTAGTTCAAAAGCCACTGTTGAGTGATTGTCTCCATATGCCTGAGACTGCTGACAGTTCATTTCAAGCACTAGATGAACTGCAAGGAGGTGAGTACGAATGGAAAAGGTTGCTTTCTTCTGGGTCAATGCTTCATGACACACTGTAGTCTGGATGATCTGGAACCTCTGTTTGTTGAGGCAAAAGATTGCAGTGGTGTTGTCCATATTTACCTGAACCATTTGATTTGCCACCAGTGGATTAAATGCCTGAAGAGATAAAAATATAATCCATACCTCCAGTACATTGATCTGCAGGGAGGATTCCCTTTTAAATCAAGTTATGTGCACCACTTCTTGACCAGGATGAGCTTTCCAGCCTGTCAGTGAGGCATCTGTGGACAGCTGGCATGTAGGATGGGGGAAGGGCATTTACACTTTGAGGTTCTCTTCCACCTACTAACAAGGTAGGGCTCCTACCAGCTTTGTGGGTATCTCCATCTTGCAATCCATGTGATCCCACCTCTCATACCATCATTTCTTGAGGTACCACTGAACTGATCTCATGCCAAAGGTGCCCAAAGAACAAAGAATGTGGTCAGTCAAAGCCACCAGGAACAGGAGTCAAAAGAACTCTCATGGCTGTCAACCCATCTGAAGGGCCATCAGGTCCAAGGCTCAATCTAGGGGCAGACATACCTTATCTAGACTTGAACCTTGCTCCTCCTGAACAAATGTGATGTTTTGAGTTGACTTTGCAAGATTCATGAAGACTCGTAGTTTCTAAAATACATCCACTTCCAGGTCTTGAGTCTCGAGTTTTCACAGCTGCCTGAGGGTGATTCAGCTTTGAAAAGCCAGTCATCCAAGAACTGATACATTGCCATCATTGTTTGAAGAGGTAATCTGGTAAATCTGGGAATATTTTAGAACTACATTATTAGAAATAACAAAGTTATACCTTGACTCAGATATTTATCTTGGAGGAGATTTTAAAGCCAAACTTCCACTCTTGACTGTTTCAAATCAAGAACTTGACAGTTATGTAAATATTCTAAATCCTTGCTTGGCCACCACAAGAAACTCAACAGGCTCAAAACACAATTATACAGGAATATTACTTAACATTTTAGAGAAATTAACCTACATAGTAATAAATGGGAGGCCACAAAGTGATAAAAAAGGCCAATGTACATACTACTCACCTAATGGATTTTCTTTGATTGACTTAATTATATGCAACAGAAATGCTTATAAAATCTTAGATCTCCAAATAAATGCATATGCCGAATCTCTGTTTTCCTTTACAATTAACATTAAATTTGGAGTCACCAAATGAAGATGTTAATACTCTCCCAAACAGTGTCTTTTTTTCCAAAAAAATGTAATGGAATTTTAGTGATGTAGAAACTAGAGCTGAAATACTGGAATTCTCGAGGTAAACGCAATTAAACAAGCACTGTTTCATTCTTACGATGTTAACATATTCCATACATTTTGGAACCAAATGTTTACATACATAGGCACATTGCTTTATTATAATAACAATGGCAATAACCATATTCAATCTTGGTGTAATAAAAGATGTGAAAGAGGGGAAAAAAACATTGATTAGGATGATAAGGAAAGTTGAAAGAAGCAAAAGAAAATGTAAGACTTCTAAATCAAAAAAGGAAAGAATATAATCATATCCTTAAACAGGAAAAGGCAAAATATTAATCTGTATTATGGACATGACTTTATCACTCTGCAATAAATAAGAATACCAAAGATTTTTGGGCAATGGTGGCTAACGGTACAAATTCCTTTGCGGTATCTGTAAATTCTTATATTCAGCCAAAATCTTGGGAACTTCACTTCTACAAAGTTTATTATAGTGATTTTGAGGAGAATTCCTTGTCAATAGCAGAGCAATTATGGACCGGACTATATTTATATGGTTATCCTATACCTATTATCATTACCAGACAAGAAATAATAATAGCAACTAATAATACAAAACCTAACACAGCACCTGGTCCAGACAAAATCCAGAGTGATATTTTCAAACATTCCCCTGATTGGTGGATGCTTTACTGTATTACTTTTACAACTTCATGGTGCAGTATTAAACTTTTCCAGATTCTTGGCAAGGTAATATAATATAGTATTTATAATATACAGAATAATGCATGGGAAAGTGTGGTTAATGAGGATTTTATACACACCCGAGGTGTGTGATGCCCCATAAACCCCAAGGCTGAAGTCTGAGGGGTTTATTATAGCATTGTACACCAAGGGTGTGCATAAAATCCTCATTTAATCACAATGCCCATGTTTTATTTTTTATATTTTACTGGTTGATATTGTTTACTGCATATAGTCATATGGTGGGTGAAGAAGGTAAAGAAAGAAGTAAATGTTTAGTTGTTCTTTATTAAAAAAATGTTTATTTCTTTAAAAAGTTGCAGACAGCACTCTTCGTGAGGTGGGAGTTGGTGGCAGAGGGAAGGACTTTCAGGCAAGGGAGCAGGCAGCAAAAGGGGGCTGCAGCACACCCTTCGGGACTGACACTCTGCAAAGATATGACTCTTCAGCATGCCTCTGCCAGGGACTAGAAAATTTTACTTTAAAAAAAAAAAGAACACTAAAACAACAAAGGGGGGGGGGGGATAGCTATGCCATGGCACCAGAGGAAGGAGGAAATGCTGCGGAAATGCTGAACCAGTTTTGGACCGCTGTACCAAGGGACGAGAGGCAGACCACGGGTAAGCTGTAAAGAACTCTTATTGGCCTGTGTCCCCTCTCTTCCTCACAGCACCACAGCGATCAAACTTGTCTTCATATTTACTGATTTATATTGTTTATCACCCACTGGCAGTGAGAGGTAGTTGGGCAAACTCCGTTATTCACAGTCCGTTATTCACACATGCGAATAACGGAGTTTGCCAGCCACTGCCAGCGAGTGATAAACAATATCAACCAGTAAATATACATAGTATAATTTATCTGATACATAAGAAGGGTCAGCTGACAGACCCATATATGTACTGTTCAATTAGTTTGATTGACACCTCCCAGAAAATGTTCACAAGAATACTATTGAACAGATTGGAAACCCGTGCTGAAAACAGTAATATACTAGATGAAGCTCAAAATGGGTTTAGTAAAACTCGCTCTACACTTCAACACTGTTTGGTTATACAACACTTAAGCCATAAATACATTAAAGAAGGCAAAATTATTTGGTTATTTTATAGATCTCAAGTTGGCATTTGATAGCATCAGCAGAAATATACTTTGGTCAACATTAATGAGTTACGGAATAGATGAATACTTGTTGAACATTTTAATAAAACTTCACGAGAACACTTGGGCCCTGATATTCAGAAGGGTTGTGCATGGCACAACCCATTGATGCACCCCAGTGTGATATTTAAAAGGGAAAAGTGTGCCTGCACAAATCCTGATGCCCCGGGGCGCATCAGTAATGTATGCAGGCACACGTGGGGGGGCGTGCCCATGCATAAACTGCACAGCCTGATATTCAGCCGGGCCGGGCAGAGTTATGCAGGCGCAACCCCCTACCTGCACCTACACAACTTTATGCAAAAAAAAAGGATCAAATCGAGGGCCACCCACAGGTGAGCTGCCGCATTGCAGGGCACAACACAGCAGCTGCCACCTGTGGGTGGCCCTCCACTTGTTCCCGGTGCCCCCCCTTCAGCCCAATCGCAGGCATAATAGTATCCCCCCGTAGCCCGATCACGGGCAGCAGAGTAGTTCCCCCGCAGCAGCCCGATCGCGGGCATAATATAATGTTTCCCCACCCGAATAGCCCGATCACGGGCATAACATGATGTTCCCCATAGCCTGATCACGGCATAACATTAATATCCCCCACCCCTGACTAGCCCGATCGTGGGCATACAGTATATTCCCCACCCCATTAGCCCGATCACGGGCATACGGTACATCCTCCACCCCGACTAGCCTGATCACGGGCGGCATCCTCAACCCCCACGTCCAGAATCCCTGGTGATCTAGTGACCCCCACCCTCCCCCATGGAACCCCACCACCCTGCTCCCCGTGAGCTGGTGGGCGGCAACACCCACCCACCTGCCACCCGCTGTCCGCCGACTGACAGCTTGGTAGGGCCTGCCGCTCATTGGTTCAGAGCATGAGCGATGGGCGTGCAGCCCGCCACTGAGGAAGTCCAGATATGTGAATGAATGAATTCATTCACATATCCGGACTGATTGGGCTGCTGAGGGGGGGACAGAATACTGTTCTGCCTGTGATCAGGCTGCAGGGGGCGTCGGCCCCCAATGGCCTCTGCCTGGCAGGGTGCCAGGCGCAATTTGTCGGGGATTGGGGCACCTGCATGCTAATGGCATGCAAATGGGGCCGTAATTAGATGCAAATGGCCCCCATGCACCTTGCATAAATTATGGCCCCATTTGCATGTCCCCTTTTTGAATATCGCAGGTGCTGCGCATGGCTCAATGGAACTTGCGCCACCACATCTGAATGCTCCACTCTAACCACTTGCGGTGGTGCAGTTCCACTGCGCCATGCACAGCGGGTGTGGCCAGGGGGCAATATTCAAAGAAGTTGCTCAATAGCACAACTCCATTGAATATCGCCCTGGCCAGACCCCAGCGCAACTTTTTTGAGCAGCGCAAGGGCTTGCGCCACAGAATGGTGCAGTTTGAATATCTGGCCCTTGGTCTAAAGTACAAAATAATCTTCAGGGTAGCCTTACAAATTCTATAAAAACAAATGTGGGTGTTAGGCAGGGCTGTATTCTAACCCTGTTACTTTTTAATTTATACATTAACAGTATCTCAAAAAAAATTATATAACCAAGATTTTCATTCACCAAAAGTCTTTAATAAGTAAATTTCTTTTTTAGCATATGCATACGATATAGTATTTATATCAGCATCATTACTGGATTTACAAAGGAAACTGGACATATTCTCACAGCTTTGTGATACCAAGCATTTACAAATAAATAGGGGGAAAATGCAAATGATGGTTTTTGGTGCTAACACATTCCAAAAATATAAGCTACGGTTAAACAAGCTACCAGTTGAAACAGTAAAAACGTAATTATTTGGGTGTACATTTTACTGTGAATACCAAATGGAGTCAACATATGGATTATGATAAAAGTCAGTTATGGACTTCCATCAATGGAATTAAGAGATTTACATGACTTTATGGCAGATATTCAGTAAAAGAAGCTTTAACTGTAATAAATACAAAAATTACAAATGCAATACTTTATGCAACGGAAGTGTGGGGCAACAATGGCTGTACTTTCCTTGAAACAATTATGAATAAACTATATCAATACTTATTAAGATTCCCACAAGGCACATGGCATCCTGCACATTTCCTAAGAGCAGAATTGGGACAGTACTCAATTGATACTCATGTTTTAATTGGAACAATCATTTTCATAGCAGATCTTCAGGTGATGTCTGATGACCATCTTCGTAAATTGTGTTTCGAAGGGTAGTTGGCATACTCCTTAAAAGGCTTCTCCTTTTCTTATATTTTATTTATTTATTTAAAGGTTTTATCAGGAAGGCATGCTGAGCAGACTACTGCTTGATTACAGATGTGACCTGGGGGTACGGAGGGAAGAGAGATCATACATAAACAGTGTCCGGAGGACATTACAGCAAAAATATTACAAGGTGAAGTGCAGTACATTTCGCTGTGAATACCAAATGGAATCTACATATGGATTATGATAAAAAGAAGTTATGTACTTCCATCAATGGAATTAAGAGATTTACATGAATTTATGGCAGATAATAAATGCCATATAAATATGTTTATAAGAACTAAGTTATATCCAACAGGTATGGGTTCTGTATTGTTTGAAACATATAGAACTCCACATACTGTTTTAGTAGACCATATTAGATCCTGATGTAATAATATCACAGCACAAGAAAATATGGCAAATATCAGTATTTCTAAAATACACATTTTATACATGCACCTTAAAAGTTTTCAGCTTGGAACCATACATAGTTAGGATTCTTGAAAAGGAAAGGAGATTCCTTATCATGTGCTTTCAGTTTGAAACCTATAAATCAAAACAATAAATGTTCAAACAAAGATATGAAGGAGAACTTTCTCCATTCTGTGATAGTGCACTGGGTGAACTTGATGACTTGGAACACATAGTATGAAAATGTTCAAAGTTCAAAAGTGAAAGGAAGCTTTATCTTGATGGTTATACTTTGGAAAATAATTCAAGTAAACAACAATTGTATAGTTTGTTTTCTTTTAATGATGAATCCAAAATCAAAAATGTGTTGATCTACTTATCTATTGGAAACTCAAGCATAAGATGAAAAACTGTCTCATAAAACATGTTGAGTTCTTTACTTTTAAGATTAGATTATAAGCTACAATATGCTAGTAAGGGGTGTAGGTAACCAGACCTGAACCTAGTAGTGTCTTATGTACATTCCAGATAAGTAAATGTATCTTGGAATTAGTTATAGGACAACCAACAGTTCCCCAGCCAATGTACTGAAGACAATAATCACAATATTATAAATAATTAATATGTTGTCACTTCAACTGTAAACTTTAAATATACTGTAAATTATCACAAAAACGAAGTAAATCTGTTTTCCTCTTTTTGCATTTTTTTATCATGCAATTGAAATGTTGAATTATGAGAAAGATCCTCCTGTAAGATGTTTTTTTGTATTTGTATATCTATTTATGTTACTTTTTGCCAGCTGGCTAGTTGTCTTTTAATCTTTGCAATGGTGAAAAGCCGAACAATAAAATTGAACAGAATTGAAGAAATCTGCTACTACCAAAAGACATTTGGTGAAACAAAACAGACAACAGAGGACAGAAAAAATAAGACTCAGTACTTGTACTATATGTTCTGTCTCCCATTCTTCACTAGAAATATCTCTGGTGGCATTTGAAATTACACATCCTTTAGATGTACAGAACAGACCCAATTTCCTTATTTATTTATTTATTAAATTTTGGTACCCAAGTAAGCCCACTGAGACCATGACAGTCCCTATTTCAGGGGTGACTCAGAATTAATCAACAGGTAGAAACATTACAAGACTGTACATTACAATGACAGGTGGACATTTTGTAAGTTATACAGTTAAACATAGATTGGAATACATCAGATGTGGCAATGTTTATAATACAATTTCTAGATGACATTTTGGCAAGTTACAATCAGCATCACTCCTACTTGGAGGCAAGAAATTATTTATCTCACAGAAAACCATCTTGAATTATTTTGTGCATCTCATAAATTTATTCAAGCAAAGAATTGGTTCTGCTATCTTCCCGCCTGACTGGGGGTAGCTGAAGTGAAGGCAACTGGATCCTTGATACTTCTCCTACCCTTGCCATGGTTAGTGCATTATTAGATTTTCATAGCCTTAAAAGGTTGGAAATGTAGTGTTAGGGTTTTTTCCCAACCTTAACACCCATCCCTTTCCCCAACCCCTAGTCTCATGACCCAAGGCCATGCTACAGGTCCAGGCCCATGTTGCACAGGTCTGCTGTTTCAAGCAAGAGATCTAGGGCCCTGTTTGAAGAAAGATATGACTGATCCCATACTTTAGGCTGTTCCCACAGGGTCCTGCGTGATGAAAGTTGGGACTATTCTTGTGATACGTTAGGATTGATCCTGTGGGCCCTATATAGAGCAGCAGACTTGTGGGGAATGGACCCAGACTCATGGAGCATGGCTCTGGACCTGTAGCTTGGACTTGGATCAACAGGCTGGAGGGGTGGGGATGGGCGTTATCTTGGATCAACAGGCTGAGAGGGGTGGGGATGGGCATTAGGGTTGCAAAAACCCTAACTCCACAGTTTTCACTTTTGTGGCTATGGAACTCTAGTGATGCATTAACACAGCTTATTTACAAAGGATATTATAGTGGCACAGTTAAACCACTATAGTTAGGGTTGAGCAGGGGTTTCTATGTTAAACCACAAATTTTACACTTTAATATCTTCACAACCATTCAACAGATTTGCACAAAATTTTGCAAGTGCAGTCTCATGGGGCAGGTCTCTTGACATGCCAAGTTTTGTTGTGGTCCAATGCACAGATTCTGAGATGTGGACAGAGATAAAATGTAAAACAAGTGCTGTTTTTTTGAAGGTTTTTCTTGTCATCATCTTGCACCCAGATGGTTTGGAATTTTGGTCCGAAATTTCCAGGGTAGAAAGTGCTTTTCCACAGATGTGCCCTCCACTGGTTTGGTGAAAAAATATTTACTCTGTTTCAAAGTTAATAAATAATAAAATTTCAGATCTGAGCATGCTCAGTAGAGTCTTTTGGATAGCTGCTTGGAACACAAGAATAATTTGATCCATACGAAGAAGGATTCTTTTTTATATGGTGTTAATCCATTTTTGTGAGGAAAAATTCATTTTTCGTAAGGCTGCCATTTTCTTTTTACCTGTTTAAATTTATGAACATTTAAAGTACATTAAAATACTGTCTTTAAAAAACAAACACCTGAACCCTTCTAAACGAACCCCATTTAGCAAGATTCTGATGTGGTTTTTTTTTCAAACTTGCCAGAAATGCCTCATCTGGGCATCCCAAAATCTAAGGTGCCCAGCTTAGCGAGAGGAGCCATTCACCTGCATTCTCTGAGAACAGCAGGACTTTTATTGGTTATTGAAGCTGCATCTAGGGTCATGCTGCTGACTTGAATGGGAGCAGCGAGCTGAAGATCGTTGATCTCCCTCTAGCTCTCTCCCTATCTAGATTGTATTGTGAAAGAACTGAAAAAAATGAATACTGTGCTATTGGTAGTCCTAGTCAGTCAGTATTTCTCCATTCTTAAACTGGTTAGTTTCATTTTATTATTACACAAACAAAATATTGGTTTTCCATTATGTTTCTAAATAAGAACTTGCATCTTGAAGCTGAACATTTTGATATTTTGTGCACTGCTGATATATATATATTTCTCTGATAAAATGAACAGCAAACTAACATAACACTTTTGGTGTGTCCATTGAGAATCAAAAAGCAGTGTATGGATGTTGCAATGTTACAGATTTCATTGATAGCATTAGTGATCCACCAGTGTGTGTTGTATCACTGTTATTTAATATACATATATATTTTTTGTATAATGTTATCATGCAACTATAACTGGATGCGGAATGTGGCCAGAGGACGTCAGTGCTACAGTTCAGTTTCCAAGAAGGGTAAGCAGTCAAGAAGTTGTATTTTGCAAATCTGTCTGTTGAGGTTGGAATTTGTAAAGGGACATCTCGTTTTCAGCTGAGTCAGCTTAAGTTTTACAGTAGGGTGGGGGCTGTATGGCTGGTGGTGAGGGGGATCATAATTTGCTCACACTTTAAAAGTGTCTACTGGGATTTGAACTTATGATCTTGGGATGTCCTGGTCCACAAATCTTTACTGGAACTCACTTTCTCTCTTTTTTCTCCCATTTTAAGTGACAACATTCTGCCTCCCTTCACCTGACTAGTGATCTGCAATTTCCACTTCTACAGGTGTCCAAAGTCCTTCCTACAGAATTACAGAATCACAGAAAGTGATGGCAGAAAAGGACCTCATGGCCCATCTAGTCTGCCCCTTGCTCCCCTAGACAACCCTACCATATATTGAGACACTCCCCCTTCCTCTTAACCCCATGTGTCTGTCCCAAATGGACTTAAATCCCTCTATGGTCTCTGAATTCACCACCTCCTCTGGAAGCCTATTCCAGTTCTCCACCACCCTTTCCATGAAAAATTTACCTCTCACATTGCTCTTGAAGTGCTCCCCCATGAGTTTCAGTCTATGCCCCCTTGCTATGTTTCCTTCCTTCATGTGGAACAGCTTCCCTGGGCCTCCCTTGTTCATCCCTTTGGTATATTTAAAGGTCTCAATCATGTCCCCCCGTTCCTCCTGGTCTCCATTGTATATTGGCCCAACTCCTTGCACCTCTGTTCATATGGCTTGCCCTTCATCCCCTGCACCATCTTGGTCACCCTTCACTGGACCCTTTCAATCAAGTCTATCTTTGCACAGATAAGACCTCCAAAACTGGACACCATACTCGAGGTGTGGCCTCACCAAGGCTTGATACAGAGGTACTAGGACCTCCCTATGCCTGCTGGTGATCCCTCTGCCAATGCTTGCCAGCATCCCATATATCCTCCCTGCCACCCTCGAGCATTGAAAAGGAAAGGAAAGGGAACATTGTTTAACCAGGAGTAGCACACTAAGCTGAAGCTTGTTTCCAGATGTGAACTGGGAGCACAAGGAAGTTAAGTGACTTACTCAGGATCACACAATATGCACCTAGGTGGCTGTGCTTCCCTACCTTAAGGTTGCTGGAGACTATTATCCCCAGGTCCCTCTCTTCCTCTGACACCCTGACTCTCTCTCCTCACCCAGCCTATACACAGCTCTTTGGTTCCTGTGCCTCAGGTACATAATAGCACACTTCTTGATGTTGAATTTTAGCAGCCAGATCTCTGCCTACTCCTCCAGTAATCTCAGGTCCCTTCTCATGTCCTCCACCCCCCCCGGAAGTCAACTTTATTACAGATTTTTGTGTCATCTGCAAAGAGGGTCACCCTCCCTGACAGCCCAGCCGCAATGTCTAGTACATAGATATTGAACTGGACTGGCATGGCTTGCCCCTAGTGAACCTGTACTGTCTGTCATCCAGCAGTTCATTCATCCAGGTACTTCATTACCCTTTCACCGATGAGTGCCTCCATGACCTTCCCCACCACAGTGATCAGGCTGATGGGGCGGTAGTTTTCCCTCAGCTCCCAGCTTCCCCCTTGTGTATTGGCACCACCGTCACATTTTTTCAGTCCTCCAGCACTATACTAGTGTCCAGGAACAGGTCAAACAGGCTTGCAAGTGGGGGAGCCAGCTCCTCTCTTA
Organism: Neoceratodus forsteri; assembly: GCA_016271365.2. Lineage (NCBI taxonomy): Eukaryota > Metazoa > Chordata > Ceratodontiformes > Ceratodontidae > Neoceratodus > Neoceratodus forsteri. Next base: position 696,831,977 of record CM028129.1, read on the forward strand.
GTTCTCAAATTACCCTTGGGTGAAGGCCATCTGGCCCCATGGCCTTGTCCACCTTTACCCTGGTTAATTCCTCCCTAACTCTCTCCATGGTAAAGGGATCCGATACCATCCCCGTGTCCCCACGTCTCCTTTCCAACTCCGGCCCTCTACTGACTTTTTCTTCCATAAACATAGAGCAGAAATACCTGTTCAGGTCTTCTGCCTTATCCCCTGCCTCCTCCAAGTGCTTGCCTCCTTCCCCCTCAGCCTTTCAATCCCCTGGCCAGCCTTCCTCGTCTCTCTCCTACATATCTAAAGAATGACTTTTTCCCTTTCCTGACCTGTTTCACCAACCTAATTTCTGTGTCCACCTTAGCCCTCTTGATGACTTTTCCCACTAGTCTCCTTGCCTCTCTGTAAGCCTCCATATCCCGCTCCCCCTGAGTACTCTTGTATCTCTAGAATGCCCTCTGCCTATTCCCTACCACCATTGCTACATCCCTGCTAAACCAAAGTGGCTTGTTGCTTCTCGCCCCCTTCATAACACTTCTGATGGATGCTTGTGTGGCCTTCCAGATCTGGTCCCTGATAGCTACCCATAATTTGTCTGCATCACTTATATCCCCTAAGCCTTCCATCGCCTCTCTCATGAGCCTTCTTAATTTGTCGAAGTCTGCCTGCCTTCAGTCTAGCACCATTATGCTGGTACGGGTCCCCGTCCTCCCTCCCCTCACCTTGAACCCGACAGTCCTGTGGTCACTTTTCCCCTACCACCACCACCTCCTCCACATCCTCCCCATTCATCAGTACCACATCCAGCAGGTTGCTCCCCCTGGTAGGCTCCATGGCTGCGGTTCTTAGTTTTACAGTTTCCAAAATGCTGCTGTTCAACAGCTCAACCCCTCTTCAAAATGGACCTATAGGACTGACTGTCCGTCACATATGCATATGTTTCACTTCTTGTGTATTAAGATTCTGGATTAATTTTTTCTTATGAAATGGTGTCCAGCAAAACTGTTCACAATGGTGAAAGTGTTTCTGCCAATGGGGCTATTGAAATCAGCCTCCCAAGAGACATAAGTCATGTGAGACCAGTATTGTCACACCGATATTTTTATTGCATTTATGTTTATCAAAAATGCAGTTCTCAATGTAAACACAATGTATTAAAACATTTTTGATTAATTTTCAATTTTTCATCCAGTCCACAACGTCCTACATTTCAGGAAATAACTTCACCTTCCTCAGGGAGTCTGGTTATGTGTTATTCAGTATAATGGTGACATATAAACTCACTCTGGCATGAACACTCTGTGCCTTAAGTTCAGACTTCATTTTCAACTTTTCAAAATATTTTTTTTACTGCTCCTGGTTCTCTGGGGCATTCAAAAAGCGGCACTACAGCCTTCCGTGAAATTCATTCATAGCACATTTGTGTAACTTAGGAAAGCGTCCATCATTTCTAACCCTTTGCGCAGTTCACAAAAGTGCTATGAATGAATTTCATGGAAGGCTGTAGTTATCAAGCAACTGTAACTGGATATTTTGAAAAGTTGAAAATGAAGTCTGAACTGAAGGCACAAAGTGTTTGTGCCAGAGTGAGTTTATATAGCACCATATTACTGAACACATAACCAGACTCCCTGAGGAAGGGAAAGAGTTATTTCCTGAAACGTAGGACGTTGTGGGCTGGATGAAAAATTTAAAATTGATAAAAAATGTTTTAATACATTTGGTGAGTGGACCCATGTTTCCAGTCTCTCTGTGTTTTCATTAAGTCTTGAATGGTTTTGGGTCTCTCCAATTCTCACAGATTGCCTGTTTCCTATTTTTGAGGTTGGCTGTGCCGAATTTGATTTCTTGAGTTCTCCTAATGTGTCTAATATTTTGCCATACTCTTTTTTTTTTTTTTAGCTCAAAGTTCTAGTCAGAATGGGACTGGGCATGCATTTGTCAGATGCTTGTTGTGGCCTGCAGTAGCATACTTTGTCTCATTGCTAATTACTATGGCAATTTGAGGTTAGGTAAGACAATGACATATACAACTGGTTCTTATTTTAGTTAATTATGTGCACAGTGTTGGACATAAATGTACAACCTAAATAACTGGTGGAAAAATGAATGAATGGTACTTGCCAGGATTGGAAAAGCAGGCAGGGAAATGGGCTCAGGCATGGCTTCCATGTACATTTGTATGTTTACTAGAAAAAATAATGGTTTATTTCCTGTCAGTATTAAAGTCTTTAGTATTGTCATTTTGTCTTACAGCTTCAATCAAAAATTCGCTGCTCCTAATGTCTTTTTCCTGATGAGTTAATGAAGTTGTGAATTAACTGACTTGAAAAACTGGTTATCAATCATGCCTTCTCAATAAGAGGATTGAGTTCGGAGCTGGAGGTATACATTTTCCTCTGGTTTTCTTTATTGGGGGGGGGTCAGTGGGAACTGACATTCTATGATAAACGGAGTAGGTGTCTGTGTTTATGTTACTGAACTCCATATTTATAGATTGGTCTTTTCGGGTCATTGTCAGCGGGTCCATAGGGGGTGTTACGGCTCCTATTATGTCATTTAAAAACTTCAGAAACTAATACCTGAAAACATACATGGCAGTTTTAACTGAGCTTCTTAATTACCAATACTTCTGCCAGTCTTCCCAATGTGGTTCAGGGCTTACCAAGGGGGGGTGTGTGTGTATATATATATACCATGAAGGGCTCATTGCTTTAAATGTGTACTTAAGTAGTACACCTTTTTTTGCTTTTTAGTTTAATTTAATCCTTTATTGTGTTTACAGTGCAGACGTGACAATACTTGAGATGCCTCTCATTCATCCAGCAACAGGCAGCCACTGCACACCGACCCTGGCTCAGTACCTTGCTCGTTTTTGTTCACTACCCCCTGCCTAGCCACGACTCAGGTGCAACATACCAGCGTGCCCAGTTTCAAGATTTCAGACTTAACAGATTTGGTAAGTTTTTATAACAGCTTCTACTGCCTTACCTGGTCTCACCTGGATTCCGCCACAGTAGTGTGGCATAGATGACACATGCAAGCTGCAGGTGTGAAAGGGGGCAGCTTTGTTCATCAGCCTCAGCACCAGGTCTCCCTCTCCTCTTCCTCTTCACTGGAGCAAGTGGCGGAATCTCTGTCTTTGTTTTTAACAAAAATAAACAAACAAAAAAAGCACACGGAGCAAGCTTAACCTAAGCAGTGCAGCTTCTGCAACCTTTCCCCATTAGAATTAACTGCAAGCAGCATCAAAACTGAGTTGCTCTTACCAATAACTCATGCAAGCAGCAGGTTTGAAAGAGCAGCTTTATCACAATTAGCCACAGGCAGTGTCAGCAAGAGGGAACTGCTGTTTGTGTGATCTTTTCATGCAAGTTACTCTTGGCTATCATTTTAATATTTATTCTTTTTATTGTATTATTTATTGATCAAGTGAGGCTGGGAGAACAGACATTCTGCTGGTGGCACTGACGGAAGTGTCTTCCTCTACCTGGGGGATTAAGAACTTGCCCGTCTGGTCAGGCACTCATAGCTGTGCCCCACTCCGCCCCAAAATAAAATGACTGGGTTCTGTCAGTCTGTCACTATGACTCATAGCTGTAGATGACAGGAGCCACACACCATCTATGTCAATATCCTCCCTCCCCTGCCCACCCCTCCCTTTACAATTGTGTTTTCTGCTTAATTTCGACCTCGTACGCATTGTGCACACAGCCTACACTCAGCCTTTAGTTCCACATTGTGCAAAAGTATAACAAAAAGAAATAAATAATTTAAGTACCAATTTTAACTTCCTGGCAGGTAATAGAAAACAGCATTTTTTGTTGTCTACATATCAGTGTTGGGCTGTGTGGTTTGAATAGTAAAGGAAAAAAATGCTTTGGAGTTTTGAGGGCATTTTAATAATACCTATTTACAAAGTGTTAGGTTATACTTATTGAATGCTGCCCTTATTCCTTATTAAGGAAAGGAATTTGTTTTTTATAGTGCCATTTATAAAAACTTGTATTTCAAGGATCTTTACAAACTAGGAGCAGGTGCTGGGGCAGTGTTAATAGTGTTTTTTCAGCGCACCGTGAGCATCCCAGACCTTTGTGTGGGTTCCAAGCCGGGTGCATAGGTTCAGATCTCTGCATATTAACCACAGGTGAAGATATGGTTTCAGAACAAGTATTTCAAATGTAATAAGCTGTTGAAACAGGGCAGTACCCCCAGGAATGTAACCCTATGCCAGCTTCGCCATGCTCTCTCCCAGGTCCGCTGGCATTCCATCTGTCTAAAGTAAAGAGTCACATTTTTTTAATTCATATGAGGTGGCCCAGGGTAAATTGAGCAGAAGAGAAATTCTCCATAATAAACATTAACCTTGCAGTAAAGATGAAACTCGAATAAAAGATGATGCCATTAAACAACAAGCATTTGTCAATGCCGAATGTTGATTCCTTTGCTCCTTTGAGCTCACTCACTCCCCCTCTGTCAGTCGCTCATTCTGTTTCTCCTGGCACTGCAGGCTGCCCTTTTATACTGGGCTTCTGCCTCTATTGGCTTCTTTGTCTGCCCACAAAGAAATCTGCAGCAGTCACGATAGATCTCAGTTGAGTTTGCTCACCCCCCAGTCGCTCGTTCTGTTTCTCCCACTGCTGCAGGCTGCCCTTTTATACTGGGCCCCTACCTGCATTGCTGCCTTTTTCTGCCCACAAAGAAATCCACAGCAGTCCCAACAGAGCTCCGCTGAGGTCACTCATGCTCCCTCCCTAACCTGATCGTTCTGTTTCTCCTGGTGCTGCAGGCTGCCCTTTTGTACTGGGCTCCTGAGTTGGGGCCTTTTTCTGCCAAATCCACAGCAGTCTCAACAGAGGTCAGTTGAGCTCGGTCACTCCTCCCCCCTCACTCACTAGATTTTAATCTGTCCCAAACACTGATTTCTCACAGTGACTGTGCTATTCTGCGTCAGGAGTACAAAAACATATTTAGGCCAGGATGTGAAAAATGACAGCTGTACTGTTCATAAGGAGGTGTGAAAAAATGCCAGTGTTGAAAATGTGGTGTGAAAATATTACCGATTTGCGAAGTTACAAGGGTGCGTGGAAACTGCACAACGCACGCTCGTAACAGTCATTTTATGGACTTTCATCACAAAATTTTCAACATAGGCATTTTAGGACCTCTGCTCATGAACAGCGTCACTGTGGTTTTCTTAATGCGTCCTGAACACTGACTTCCCACAGCGACCGCACTATTCTGTGCTGGAAGTGCAAAAACACATTTCGGCCACGATGTGAAAAATGACGGTTGTACTGTTCATAAGGAGGTGTGGGCATATCTACTCATTGCTTTGTTTCCACTCCACAGACCCTGCTGTAATATAGGACCACAGAGGACCCTGGGCAGGAGGGTGGGCAACTCTAAAGTTCCGGTACAGTTCCATTGAGCTTGCTCACTTCCCCTCTCTCACTCGCTCATTTTATTTCTCCAGATGCTGCAGGCTGCCCTTTTGTACTGGGCTCCTGCTTGCACTGGTGCCTTTTTCTGTCCACGAAGAAATCTGCAGCAGTCCTGACACAGCTCCGTTGAGTTCACTCACTCCCCCTGTCTCACTCGCTCGTTCTGTCTCTCCCCGCGCTGCAGGCTGCCCTTTTGTACTGGGCTCCTGCCTGTGTTGGTGCCTTTTTCAGCCCAAAAAGAAGTTCACAGCAGTCCTGACAGAGCTCCGTTGAAGTCGTTCTCTCCCCCTCTCTCACCCGCTAATTCTATTTCTCCTGGTGTTGCAGGCTGCCCTTTTGTACTGGGCTCCTGCCTTCATTGGTGCCTTTTTCTGCCCACAAAGAAATCTGCAGCAGTCCCAACAGAGCTCCGTTGAGGTTGCTCACTCCTCCTCTCTCAATCGCTCGTTCCGTTTCTTCTGGCGCTGCAGGCTGCCCTTTTGTACTGGGCTCCTGCCTGCATTGGTGCCTTTTTCTGCCCACAAAGAAATCCACAGCAGTCCTGATAGAGCTCCATTGAGCTTACTCAGTCCCCCTCTCTCACTCACTCGTATTGTTGCTCCCACTGCTGCAGGCTGCCCTTTTGTACTGGGCCCCTCACTGCATTGACGCCTTTTTCTGCCCACAAAGAAATCCGCAGCTGTCCCGACAGAGCTCTGTTGAGTCCACGAACTCCCCCTCCCTTACTCGCTCTCTCATTCTGTTTCTCCCACTGCTGCAGGCTGCCCTTTTGTACTGGGCACCTGAGTTGGGGCCCTTTTCTGCCCACAAAGAAATCCACAGCAGTCCTGGAAAAGCTCACTTGAGCTCGGTTACTCCCCCCTCTAACTCGCTCGATCTTAATCTGTCCCAAACACTGATTTCCCAGTGACCGTGCTATTCTGTGGCAGGAGTGCAAAAACATATTATGGCCAGGATGTGAAAAATGACAGCTGTTCTGTTCATAAGGAGGTGTGAAAAAATGCCAGTGTTGAAAATGTGGCATGAAAATATGACAAATTTGCTAAGTTACAAGGGTGCATGGAAACAGCTCAACGCATGCTTATAACACAGTCATTTTATGGAGTTTCATCACCACATGTTCAAAATAGGGATTTTAGGACCTCTGCTCATGAACAGTGTCACTATCATTTTCTTAATCTGTCCTGAACACTGATTTCCCACAGCAACTGTGCTATTCTGAGCCGGAAGTGCAAAAACACATTTCAGCCAGGATGTGAAAAATGAGAGCTGTACTGTTCACAAGGAGGTGTGAAAAAATGCCAATGTTGAAAATCTGGCATGGCAATATTGCAAATTCATGAAGTTACAAAGTGTGCGTAGCAACTGTGCAATGCACACTCGTAAAAGTAATTTTTTCGATTTTTTCCATCAAATTTGTAGCATCGACTTTTAGAGAGCCCACCTCATGAACACTGGCACTGTTGTTTCGTTAATCAGTCCTGAAAGGTGATTCTGCACAGTGAACGTGAAATCACCTTTCAGGGCTGAATAACACCATGACAGTGGCAGAATTCATGAGGAGGGGTCCCCAAAAACCCCGTGTTGAAAATTTGGTGCCACAATTCCAACAAATGCCTGAGATAAGCACCAAAGTTGAAAAAAACCTATTTATGCTATTATACAGCTTACCAGCATTTTCTTAGTTCGTGGTCGGCTTTGAAGAGTGCATACGTGTTCCCGGTCTACCGAAGATCATCACACCGGACTCCGCAGGTAAGTATGGGGTGAGGGGGGTATGGGGAGGCAGGGTGCACAGAGGGTGGGTGCGGGTTTTGGGAGGGGGCAAGGAGACCATGAGGGACCATTTTCTTTTGACAAATACAAAAAAAAAACCAAAAAAACAAAGCAGGATTTTTTTTTTTTTTTTTTTACAGGGCCATTTGGCACCCTGGGGTGGGCTTCCAGCATGCCAATAGAGTGCTTGTTTGGGTGGGGCAGCTGTAGCTGATGGGGGATTGGGCACCCCATCAGCTAAAAGGAGGGGCACAAGAGCCGAGGGAGATTGGGCACCTCCTCAGCACAACTGTAGTGCGTGTTTGGGGGATTATGCAGACGGGGAGTGGGCTCCCTTGTTGGCAAATGACACTGGGGGGGGGACATAATGCCGACTGGGAGTGGGCTCCCCCATCAGCAACATCAATGTTAGGTCACTGAAGCTGAAGGGGATTGGGGCCCCCATTGGCAAACAAACATGTTGGGGGGGCACATGCTGCCAAGGGGGATTGGGCACCCCCTCGACAGTGGGGCTGCTTTGTATTGTTTGTGAACACAACGGCAAGCCGCCGCCATGTTCACAAACAATATCACACTAATAAGGTTCCACCTAGCAATGACGAGACACTTCCTCATTGCAGCGGAATGGCTTATGCTACAATGACAAGGCGGCCCCTGACTGCAACAGCTGAAACTTTACAAGGTTGTGGCACACTGGCTGAACTAGTGTCAGCAGCAGTGTGCCACCCCATTGGGAAAAGTGGGCCAAGCCTCCAAAGGCTGTGAGGGCATTCGCCACAACAGTGCTGTGCCTCCACAACCTGCTTCTGGAGCAAGCTGCCGCAATATGTTTCTTGTGCATGCGCGCAAGCAACATAAAAATGAAGCTTGGTAAACAATTCTGTTAGTGTATCATAGTGTATCATGGCTAGCTCAGTCAAACCTTTCATTTTACCTTTTTGTTATAAATACTCAGAAAGTTCCATCTGCTGCCATTTATCCCAGTGCTAGCAGGACATTTACTGTTGCAATGATTATAGTACTGTGTGTGTGTGCATATATATATATATATATATATATTTTATAGAATATAATGCATAGTTGGACCCTCATCCCCATAGGAGAGGCATCAAATATTTCCCGATATATGTTGATGGCCAGTTACCATGCTATGATACTAATTAGCTAATTACACTGTATTTATATGCTATCAACACCTTAATACATTAATACCTAACAAGCACTATATATTATAGTCTTCCACAGGTGGACTAGAGTGACCAATGGTCTTTTTCTGCCAACATTATCTATGTCTATCTATCTGTCTCAGTCTGTCTGTCTATCTATCTACACACACACAAAACAGGAGTGAGTAAAATGTGGAGATAAAAAATGTATCTTAACTAGCAACACCTGTAACAGCAACATATCACAATATGTTGTTACTGTTCTCACAACTGATATTTTGAAGGTTAGTATTATTACAGTGGAACACTGCACCAATCAGAGACCAGCTTTCACAATGCATATGAAATTGCAATGCCTAGTGCAGCACTGAAGATAACAGTTTTAATCAAAGAAAAACAGCAACATCGTCAAACAAACTGCAGATTTAAAAACTATAGCAGATTTATAAGCTACAACTTGTACTGTAAACTACTGTTGTATTTATCAATTGTGCAATAGCCTGACTCAAAATAGTTAATTTATCATCTCTTGTTGAGTGGCAAGACTTTCATAACTCAGTTGTGGCTCTGCCACTCGTAGGTTGTGGTTCTGTCCTCACACTTGAAGGTAAACTAAATATATTTTGAATCAGCCCATTGCATAGCCCATATATATATATGTATATAGGGGATATGACATGGCCTGACTGAAGATATCATATTTATCTTCACGAGAGGCCAATGATATCATGATATCTCACGAGTGGCGAAGCCACGAGTGAGATATCTTGATGTCATTGGCCTCGAGTGAAGATAAATATGATATCTTCAGTCAGGCCATGTCATGTTCTGTTTATACAACTTATGTGCTGGTCCCCCAACATGACCCCCAGATATGTTTTGTCCCCACAGAACTGACCACATCGGACACTTACAACAGTACTGCAAATAAATTATAAGGCAGGAATAGGAGCTCCTCCCCCCTCCCCTGCACTAGTCCTGTTATAATTAGTAAAGATATGATTATTAAAAATCAGTTATTTGGTTGATTATTTCCCCCCTGGTCTCACCGAGGAGTTGTAGTATAGATGTGTAACTTGACCAAAAGGGTTTTCAGTGAGGAGCGGGCAGACATTTAAAAGAAAAAATTCTCTTTGTAAGTTAAGAAAAAGCTCTGTGGCTTTTAGAAATTTATTAAGTTGTTGAAAATGTTATCTGGTTGATCCTGTCATTTCTCCCGTCACCAAAACAGTTTAATTCCAGACGTCCTTGATTTGTAGTGTGACCGAGCGGCTTCAATATGTTACAGTGAGTACCTCACACCCATCTAAAACAAAGCACTGTCTCTTTAAAATCATACAAATGAAGTCCTTTTTTATTAATTTTCTTGGGCTTGCAAAGTAAAAAATAGGCTGCAGTTAAAACCGAACAGAGCGAGGAACTCCGCACGTCGGCAGCTTCAGAGAAGTGAAAGTAAGCACAAGCGAGTGTTGCTACAGTAATACTCACTCGCACTTACTTTCACTTCTCTGAAGTTGCCGACATGCCGAGTTGCTCGCTCTCTGTTCGGTTTTAACTGCAGCCTGTTTCTTAGTTAGCAAGCCCAGAAAAATTAATAAAAAAGGACTGCATTTGTACCATTTTGAAGCGACAGTGGTTTGTTTTAGATGTGTGTGAGGTACTTGAAACATAGAAACATAGAAGTTGACGACAGATAAGGACCGCAAGGTCCATCCAGTCTGCCCATTTCTTTTTCTACCTTATAAATGTGCCATCGGCCTTTGCTCTGTCAGTGGCCTATCTATTCATACTCATTTGTATTGCTCCCTTATGCCTATCCCATGCCTGTTTGAAGCCCTGCACTGTATTCATAGCCACCACTTCTTGAGGTAAGCCATTCCATGCATCCACCACCCTTTCTGTGAAAAAGAATTTCCTCACATTCCCCCCTTAATCGGCCCCCCTCTAATCTCATGCTGTGTCCTCTTGTCCTGCTATTTTTCGTATATTTAAACATGTTAGACTCTTTCACCTTGTTAAGTAACGTACTGAAGCCGCTCGGTCACATTACAAATAAAGAACGTCCGGAATTAAACTGTTTTGATGAGACTAGGGAGAAATGGCAGGATCAACCAGATAAGTTTTTTTTTTTTTATCAAACATGGTTTTAAACTTATGGCAGGGTCAACCAGATGTAAGAGTCACGTTGGTAGGGGGACGGGGGTCAGGTCATTAAGAGGCAGAGCCTTATAACAGATATGTTTCTTGAGGGGCCAATAGGATGTCTTACAAATTATGTATAGGAATTTAAAAGATAACAGGATGACGTACAGGAGTGTAAAGATATCATGATGACGTATAGGAACATGAAGATAACAGTGTTATCTTCACTGGCTTCTACAGATATTACTTTTATACTGGAATGTATCCCAGCACGTAAGTTGTATAAAATATATATATATACACATATACACTGTATATATATATATATATATATATATATATATATATATATATATATATATATACTGTATATATATATATATATATATATATATATATATATATATATATATTTATAAATGGGTAGGGAAATTGTTGTTGCTCCATTGGATCCTGAGCATCACATGACTGCGTATATCAGAGCGCGACTGCACACCTGCACTTTTACCCCCCAAAAACAATTTTGACATTTTATAAGAATGAATATACCACTCTGAGTGTGTGGTCATGCTCTGATATACACGCCTTGGGCGGTTGAGCGCACTGGCCTTGTGGCCTGCGCAGCGCATCGCACACCAAGGCGTGCGATATCAGAGTGCGACCGCACTCAGAGTGGTATATCTATTACATATATATATATATATATATATATATATATATATATATATATATATATATATATATATATATATTTAGAGTGGGCACGGTTGTGCCCCTATAGTTAGGTTGAGTAGGCACTTCTAATGTTAAACCTCAGTTTTTGCGCTTTAATAACTTTGCAACCGTTGAACGGGTTTGCACGAAATTTGGAATGCATGGTCTGGTATGATAGATCTCTTGATTTACTAAGTTGTGATTTGGTTCGGACTCACAGTTTCTGTGCAGCAAACTGCAAAAAATGCACTTTTTGCCACTTTTGACGTGATTTTTGCCCATGGTGCTACAACCACACCGTCTGGTCTTTTGGTCTGCAATTTAGAACATAGAAAGACCTTGGGTCAAGGAACAATCCAGTGTTGGTGTGGTAAAGAATTATTAATCCTTTCTAAAGTTATTTAATTTTAAATGTTTGGGTTCTGAGCATGCTCAGTTCACTCCAAAATGTATATGTATTTTTTGCAAACTAAAAATGGTCTCACGGTCAAGGATTTTGTTGGCTCACAGACTAAGGTTTAAAAAAAATCCTAGTTCATCAGAAAAATTTCTTGTCCGCAAGCAGTCATCTTATTTTCAGTTTTTCAGCCAAACAAAATGTCATAGTTTTGTCCACAGGTGACGTTTGGGCCAGATAAGGCATGGGTTTTGTTCAGGGTGACGCCCCCTACAAAACCATGCCTTTGGTTTGGTTCATTTTTGTCAAAAAATAGCTTTTTAAAAATGTAAAATTCTTTGACCACGACTCGCTAATGATCCTAGTCCATGAGCCGTCAAAATTCTAATCTGCAAGACGATCCTGGTCCGTGAGCCTTGTCCGTCATTGCGCAACCAGATAGCCAGAATTTTGAGACCAGATGTCCCTGATGGCATGACCAGATGTCCTCTTGTGGACTAGGATTTTGCTATCTCACGAATGAAGAATTTTTAAAGATGCAAAACCTTTACAATTGCATAGTTCATTAATGGTTTGGTCTTTTTACTTGAAATGTACAGGCTGTTGAGGGGATGCCCTACAGGTGTGAATTATGCTGTTTAGGTGTTGGGGAATGAAGTGGTTTCAGAGCTATGCCATCATGAAGTTGAGATTTTACCCATAGGATAACATTGCGGGGTCTGTCACGCCTTTTGGTGCCCATATCTCGTAAACAAAGCAAGACACAGAGTTTTCACTACTGGCTGCCTAGATCAACTAATCCAGGCCACTGGAACAAGATTTGAAACCACAGAATACACCTGCAGTGGAATTTTTTCCGTGGGTTGCACGGTACATGAGATATTATCAAATTAGTGTCATAAGGGTTCAAAGAGTGCCTGTCCAGTGCATTTCAGTGCCCGTGTCTCATAAACGATGCAAGATACGGGTTCAGTCATTTGTCGCATACAGTACTCGCCGTGATGATCACAATGACACTTGGATTTTTATTTCCACCTGCTATGGTTCCTTAGATATCGGCAAATTAGTGTTACAAGGGTTTCTTGTCCTATTGGGCTGCTGTATTGCTTTGTAGCTATGTGTAAGTGGGAGAATGGGCCCAGAGGGTCTGCACTGCCACAGATGCATATTGTTATACAGAAATGGGCATATTGGTGGGAGTGCGGGGCCCTTTCCAATACATGTTTTTTTACTAGTTATATTACACATTTTCAAAAAGTAAGGAAATTCATGGCAAAAAGTCTGCATTTAATGCATCAGTTAGGGTTAAAGTAACAAAAGTGAGGAAATGAAATGTTAGGGTTGAACCCCTAACCCCCACACTCATCCTCCACAGACTGAAAGATGCCAGAGTGTACCATGGGGTTGTGAGGCCTAACTCACCCCATTCTCATTTACTGTAGCATGTCAACCTGCTTACACATGGAATGGAGTGAGAGTTGGGCCTGATGACCCCATGGTACACCCTGGCGTCTGTCAGTCTGTGGAGAATGGGTGTATGGACTGTGTGGGGGGGCTTAAGGGCTCAACCCAAATGTTTAATTTCCTTACTTTTGTTGCTTTAACCCTAACTGATGCATTAAATGCAGTTTTTTGCCATGAATGAATATATATATATTCTCTATGCAAAAAACTTGCATCATTTAGGGTTAAAACACAACAAGTCAAGAAATGAAATGTTAAGGTTGACCCCCTCCCCCTCATGGACCCGACCATCATCCCGAGAGTGACAGCTGATGGGGGTCATTGGGGTTGTGAGGCCTAAATGTCATCCCATTCCATGTATAATCATATTCAAAAGCCACAGTAAAGAAAAATGGGGTGACAGTTAGGCCTCACAACCCCAATGACACACCCCATCAGCTGTCAATCTCGGGATGATGGGCAGGTCCACGAAGGGGGGAGGGGCAACCCTAAACATTTAATTTCCTGGATTTTTGTGTTTTAACCCTAAATGATGCATTAACAAAGTTTTTTGCATAGAATTTCCTTACTTTTTGAGAAAGAATATAAAAGTAGAAAGTCACGCAAGCTGGTTGAAGCGCGAGGCCCTTTGAGCCCTGCACTCCCACCAACTTGCAAATTTCTGCAGACTTCCTCACCTGTTTACATTTTAGGCACCTAACAACTGATAAGTACATACATGGCAGTAAGGATAGCTACCATATACATTTGAAGCTAGTACCACAATGGAAAACCCTGTCCACAAAATGTAAAGGCACCACACAATATATCCACAAAAAATGTTTTGTCTGAGACGTAATCACTATAATTCACATCTACAGAACATCCCGTCAACACCCTCCAAATTTCAAGTGAAAAGACCAAACCGTTTCCAAGATATTTAATTTCAAAAATTGTTAAAATTGGGCTACCTGGTCCCTCTAAATCGGGCCATCTAATCCCTCCCTCGCGATCAAAGAATCTCATGATCAAAGAATTTGAAGGCTCATGATCGAAGAATAAAAAATGGTTTAAGTCAAGTTTTACACAAAAAATTATTGAAACCACAGCCATGCCTCGATAGAATGAAGCGCTCTGAGCAAAACCCACCCTCATTTGGCTTAATAAGCCACCCCTGAGCTGAGAAAATAGATTTTCTCAAGTGGCCATCTAGTCACGCCCTCGGAATCAAAGATCACACTCAAAGAATCTCGCGATCAAAGAATTTGCAGGCTCGCGATCAAACAATAAAAAACTTGAAAAGTAAATTTTTAGGCAAAAATACAAGAAACCACAGCCATGCCTCGATAGAATGAAGCCCCCTGAGCAAAACCCACCTTCACATCTCTTAATAAGCCATCCCTGAGCTGAGAAAATTGATTTTTTCAAGTGGCCATCTAGTATTGCCCTCACGGTCAAAGATCACGGTCAAAGAATCTCACGATCAAAGAATTTGCAGGCTCGCAATCAAAAATAGTTAGTGAGCCATGACCAAAGAATAAAAAACTTCAAAACTCTATTTTTTGACTATTTTCAAAGAAACCACAGCCATGGCTCGATAGAGTGAAGCCCCCTGAGCAAAACACATCCATGTTTTACTTCAGGAGTCACCCCTGAGCCGAGATAATTGAATTTTTCCAACCGGAAATTGAAAACAAGATGGCGGCCATCGCGATCAAAGAAATCGTGAGCCTGCAAATTCTTTGATTGTGAGGAGGGACTAGATGGCCAAAACCCCATTCTTTATTTGCAAAATAACCATATACATTTTCCCATTGACTTATAATGGGAACTTAAAAGTTTAATAACTTTTGAATGGATTAATATTTTTTCACCAAATGAAAAACGGTATATTCCTTGACCCAAGCTCTTTCAGATGAGTCAAGTTGCAGAGTGGCACACCACATAACGCTGGCGCAGCATCACGGACAAAATCTGAAAAACTGCCCACATAACTGGTGAAAAGTGCACTTTTTAGCATTTTGGTGCGCAAAAACCGTAAGTCCAACCAAAACAAAATTTGGCAGATCAAGAGATCTGCCATGCCCCACTGCACATGCCAGATTTCATGCAAATCCATTAAACGGGTCCAAAGTTATTAATGCACAAAATTTTGAGTTTAACACAGAAGTGCCTAATTAACCCTGAATAAAGGGACACAACTGCACCCCTATAAAAAATGTATATATATATATATATATATATATATATATATATACACACACACACATATACACACACACACACACACACACACACACACACACACACACACATACACACGTAGTGACGTCCCCAGGATGAAACCCTAATCTGCAGCATTTTGCAGCACTCTACAGAATGCTGCAGCATACCTACTGAATAAAGCAATGTAATTTCAATGGCAATTAGTCCCTTTTGTCATTCAGTAATATGACACTGCAAGGATGAAGTGAATGCCACAGTTTCCTGCATGACAAAAGGGACTAATTGCCATTGAAATTACATTGCTTTATTCAGTAGGTCTGCAGCATACTGTAGAGTGCTTTTAAACGTGGTTTCATCCTCAGAAGTACTGTGTATGTGTATATATATATATATATATATATATATATATATATATATATATATATATATATATATATACACACACACACACACACACACACAACACACACACACACACACACACACATATATATATATATATATACACACACATACACACACACACACACATATATATATGTGCACATAAAATACAAAATCACACATGCCCACACAATGCAAAACATCATGGGCTGCATATGCAAATCACCACAGAATGTTATGCTGGTTCAACTTTAAGCAGAATTGCATGGTGCTGAAAGGCCTTACACAGTTTGCAAAGGGTGCTAACAGATGACAGACACATGTTTCATCCTACCAGGACTCATCAGTATGCCTCGTCTGTTTGACACACCAATGGAATGAACCAGCTACCCTAAGACTGTTTGGGTTATGTTGTAGTGAACCCATTAAAATAAAAAAAACTATTTAACACACACATACTCATACACATATATATATACATATATATATATATATATATATATATATATATATATATATATATATATATATATATATATATATATATATATATATATATATATATATATATATATATATATATATATACACATACGAACATATGAAATTTGCCCAGCAGATAAAGGCCTGGGGTCTATCAAGTCTGCTCAATGTGCAGCTAGCACTTTTATCCTGCAGCTGCCCTCCCTTCCACCCTTCCCCTTCATTAACCCTTCCTTGTCCTGTCCCATCCCCTTTGAAGCAGTCCACTGTTCTACTGCATACCACTTCTGCAGATAACGATTCCACTCAGCCACCACCTCTCTGTAAAAAGTGTCTCCTCATCTCCCCCCTGAACCTTCCTCCCTCCAGTCTCATATCATGGCCCCTGGTGGCCCTCCCCTCCCTTACTTAGAACAGCCCCTCTGTACCCGTCTTGATTATTCCTTTCATGTATTTAAAGGTTTCAGTCATGTCACCCCTGTCCCTTCTCTCCTCCAGTGAGTACATGTTGAACTCCTTCAACCTCCTCTCATATGATAAGTCCCCCAGCCCCTTGATCATCTTTGTCGCCCTGCGCTGCACCCCTCCAGTAACTTAATGTCCCTCTTCAGATACGGGCCAGTACTGCATGCAGTACTCCAGGTGTGGTCTAACTAATGACCTATACAGTGGCAGAATCACCTCCTCCTCCTCGAGGATATACTCTTGCAATACAACCAGCATTTTGTTGGTCTTGCAGCTGCCTTCCTACATTGTGCCAAGTTGTTCATTGACCCTGTAATGAGCACACCCAGATCCTTCTCCTCCTCTGTCTGGGCTAGCTGCACTCCCCAGCTGGTAAATCCTCCTGGGGTTCTTCATCCCAAAATGCAGCACCTTGCACTTTTTGGCATTGAACCCCAGTTGCCAGGTGTCTGACCAGGTTTCAAGCTTTGCCAGATCATTCTGCAACCCCTGCCATCCGCCTAGGTCATCCACCACTGCGCCTACCTTGGTATCATCAGCAAACAGACTGATCTTGCTCTTGATGTCCCATGATATGTCTGCAATGAATATCCCAAACAACACTGGTCCCAACACCGGCCCTGTGGAACACCGCTGGTCACTGCCCTTGGGTGTAGAGACCCCACCCACCACCACCCTCTGTTGCCTTCCTGAAGCCAGTTTCCTACCCATCTCACTAGCTTTTCACCCGCCCCTGTGCCTACTAACTTCCTTCCCAGCCTTCCATGTGGCACCGAGTCGAATGCCTTACTGAAGTCCAGATACACGACATCCACTACATGGCCCCTGTCCAGTTGCCTAGTTACCCAGTCATAGAACTCCACCAGGTTGGTTTGGCAGGATCTGCCATGTATGAAGCCATGCTGTCTGCTGTCCTGTAGTCCTTTGGCCTCTAGGAGGGCCACCAGCCTATGCTTCAGGATAGTCTCCATTAGCTTACCCACGATGGATGTGAGGCTCACTGGTCTGTAGTTTCCCGGTTCATCCTTGGGGCCACTCTTGTGGAGGGGCATCACATGAGTCATCCTCCAGTCCTGAGGTACACACCCCGAATGTAGTGAGGCATTAAATAGGTCTGCCAAAGGTCCCGCAAGGACCTCTGCCAGCTCCTTCAGTACCCTGGGGTGGATGCCATCTGGGCCTGGTGCCTTGTCCACCCTCAGTGCCTTCAAACCCTCTTGAACTCTGTCCTCCATGCTTTCCCCATCTGTCACCACTTCCCCACCTGCTTCAGCCATTTCTCCCACCTTGGGTGTCACCCCCCTCTTCTCTTTAGTAAATACTGAGCAGAAGTACTCATTTAGTGCTTCTGCCTTATCGCACCCTGCTTCCACCCAACCCTCCACCTTCCTAA